>CM048755.1:784226300-789226300 GCA_026315105.1 Locusta migratoria
ACCACGTCGGGTTGTCTCTATTCCGCCCCATAAAGGGTGATGGGCGTTAAAATCCCCCAAGAGAAGAAACGGTGGGGGCAGCTGTGCTACCAGAGCAGCAAGATCAGTGGGCGAAACATCCCTGTCTGGAGGAAGGTATATTGAACAGACAGTCAATTCCAGCATAGCCCGAAGGCGAACAGCAACAGCCTCAATAGGTGTGCAGAGAGGCACAGCAATACTGGGGACAGTGGCAAGGGTGTATATACAGACACCACCAGAGGCTCTATCACAGTAGACACGGTTGTTGAAGTAGCCCCGATAGCCTCGAAGGGCCGGGGTCCGCTGAGCAGGAAACCAAGTTTCCTGTAGAGCCATACACAACACTGGGAAACGGCACAACAGCTGCTGTAGCTCAGCTAGATGGTTGAAAAACCCTCCGCAATTCCACTGGAGAATGTGATTCATGTGGAAGACCATGATGAAGGACTGAATATTGTCAGCCCAAAGATTTGCGGTCTGCCTGTCGTTGCACATCTGCATCATCAAGGAGCATTGGCTCAAGCGTTTTAGTGAGGGCCAGATCCTCGAGAGACGCGAAGATCTGAACCTCATCTTCTGATGTAGATGATGCAGGATTCCTTGACTTTGAAGTCTCCGAGGAGACTTTCTTCTTCGGTTTTTTCTTCTTTACCTCCCGCTGCCCTTTTGGTCTTAAGGGCTGGGAGGACTTCTCACTAGCGGTTTCTGGGCCCGATGTCGATCGGGAAGCCCGACGACTGGGGGCAGGTGGATCCTGCAGCCTCTGGCTGGGACCCTCCAAACCACTAGTGGAAGCCTCAGGAGGGGGTTCCACAAGGGACCCCTTCCGGGCGAGAGGGGCCGGGGAAGGCTGGTGCTTCCCCGGCTGGGGAGTGGGGACTCGAGTCCCCGGTGATGGGGTAGATATTTCTCCCACAGGTGTTGTGGGAGCAAGAGATGTGGATGGTCCCCCACCCATCGAGGGGGCAGTCGATGATTGTTGGCCCATAGGGCCCACAGATGGAGATGACACCGGTGCTATCGATCTAAATGGAAGAGGTGCCGCTGTGACTGCGGCAAAAGATGATGTCATCTTCACAGGATGGAGTCGCTCGTACTTTTTGCGTGCCTCAGAGAAAGTAAGCCGTTCCAGGGTCTTTATTTCCATTATTTTCCTTTCCCGATGAAGAACAGTACAAGTTGGCGAGCAGGGCGGATGATGTTGCCCGCAATTTACGCAAACAGGAGGTGGGGTACAAGGGGTGTCCGGGTGTGATGGCCGTCCACACTCCCTGCAGTTCGGGCTGGAAGTACATCGGGACGACATGTGCCCGAACTTCCAGCACCGGAAACACCGCATTGGGGGAGGGACATACGGTTTGACATCAACACGGTATACCATTATCTTGACCTTCTCAGGCAGTGTATCACCTTCGAAGGCCAAGATAAAAGCACCGGTGGCAACCCTGCTATCTTTGGGTCCCCTGTATACACGCCGGACGAAGTGAACCCCTCGACGCTGCAAGTTTGCTCGCAATTCTTCATCGGTCTGGGACAACAGATCTCTCTGATAGATTAGACCCTGGACCATGTTTAAGGACTTGTGGGGCGTGATTGTCACAGGGATGTCACCCAGCTTATCGCAGGCAAGCAATGCCCGCGATTGGGCTGGGGACGCCGTTTGTATCAATACAGCCCCACTCTTCATCTTGGAGAACGACTCCACTTCGCCAAACTTGTCTTCGAGCTGTTCGACGAAGAACTGTGGCTTAGTTGACAGAAAGGACTCTCCATCGGAACGGGCACATACTAGGTATTGTGGCGAGTACGGTTCAGATCGGCGAAGGTCTCTACGTTCCTCCCTTGGGGTGCCAAGGGAAGGGAACGTCTTAGGATCATAAGCAGTTGCATCAAAGTCTGTTTTTCCACGCTTAGAAACGCCAGGTTTGCGTGTGGCGACGCTATTGATTGCTCGTTTCATTCTCGTCCCACGAGCAGCTAGGGAACTAAAGGTCCACCCAGGCAGAGCCCCGCTTGCCTGGGTAAGCCTCATACAACTGAGGTGCGGCAGGTTCCTCAGAGGTTGCTCGCTAGCGGCTGTTCAACCTCAACAGCCATGCATCTCCTCGGCACGTAGCACACCTTGAGATTGAGGTTTTTTTTATAGAGGTTTGTACCATCCTCGCAACCCGGACGATTAAGCCAAGATCCCCGGGCTCTGAAACGTACAACGTTCCACCGTCGCGCCGAACGATGGTCGTTGAAGCACGCACAGAGCTTACGGTGTAGCGGACTGTTGGCGCGACACAGCCCACAGCTCAGGACCCCGGGTTCGCCAAGCCCGTACCCAGCAAATTAATGCTGAGCCCCTGAGGGGCACCTTGCTCGGTTCAGTATCTTATCTCTGGTTAATATTGTCATCAATGTTCACCTGTTGTTGAAAGTGAAAAAACACATTCTTTTGTTGTGAGGCAGCTGTACTGAAATTATGTGATTAACTCTGAAATGTGTTTTGAATCTATCTTAAAGCTGACTGGATGTCACATTCCTTAGCTGACAAAGGATGAGATATTCCAATAAAAACCTGCAAAGACTGCACTGCAGGAGTTGCATGTAATCCATCATTACCTGCTTGTCATTTTGGTGAATGTAAATTCTACCCAAGCCCATAAACATTTAAGACATATTTACAAGATTTGTTGAATACTGATGATTTTGAACTTACCAGCAATGGATTTCAATTGATCACATATATCTAGAAATAATAAGAAAATCATCTGACAACTTTTGTAATTAAAATCGCTTATGCGACAGTCATCTGTTGCCAGTCAACAATCAACCTTCTAAAAGAGACTGAGAAACGAACTTAAAGTAGCCGAGGTCTCAGTAATCTCACTTTTGTGAGATTTACTTTTTTGCCACCCAGGCTACCACTGCACAAGCATGCAAGCAACGATTCATTCCATTGTTGCTTATTACAATGATTGGAACAAACTCTAGCACACAAGTCTTGTAATCATATCAGATGCCTAATATGGCACTGCTACTGCGCATTTGTTCCAATCGTACTTGGTGTACTTCCTGACTGTTAAATTTGGTAGTAAACCAAGAAAATATATTATTTCTTTGATAGAGCAGCAGCTCATAATAAAAATAGGAAGAACTTTATCAATGTGTGCCATCATGAAGATGATTTCCAAACTGAAGCCTAATGGCATTTTTCAACCACCTCACACAGAAAGGGTGTTGGTGGAACAGTTAAACAACTTGCTGCTCCAGCAAGTCTGCAACAGTCACACAGTGATTAAATAACAACACTAAACAACTTCATATGTTTATGAAGGATAAAACAGAAGTAATGAACTACAAGTATGCTACAAAAGAAGATAACAAAAATTAAGAAATGAAACTTATGGAGAGATTTGTGAATGCTGCAAAATTGGAGAGAAAAAAAAACTTCACACTTTTTTCCCTTTTAGTAATGACAAAATAACAACAAAAGTGTATTCAAACTGTGATGAAAGTAAAATTGAACTGGTAATAGTTTCTGACAGTGATACAATACTGTTCAATGACATAAAATGATATGTTGCCTGTGATTATAATGGACACTGGTGGTTAACGTGTATACTTGAAAAAATCAGGAGGACAAATTCACAGTTTCTTATAGCCACATGGACTGTCACCATCTTTTACTTTTCCGGGCCATCCAGGCATTCTTTCCATAAGCTTGGTTGGGGTTTTTTTTTTTTTTTTGTGAGGGGACTAAACAGCTAGGTCATCAGTCCCCTGTTCCTAGCTTAGAGTCCACTGACAAGAAATTAAAAGTAAAAACAGAGCTCTGAAAATGGGAATGCACAAAAGGGACAGGCTAACAATGGACCAGTCGGAGACAATACATAACAAAGACACACACAATTGGTAAAACAAAGGAAGGAACATAACTAAAACTGGACAGCAGAGTACCATGGCTGGCTGATCACAAAGATAAAACAGGATGAGCCAGCCATACTGCGCGCGCACACACACACACACACACACACACACACACACACACACACACACACTAAGAACCCCTAGGTATTTAACATAAGGGTCTGTAAAAGTGTTAAAAGTGCTGGATTGGTGGTGGCCTAAGACAGCAGGCCACAACACCCATCACTAGATAGAGTCATAAAAACCAGCCGCGCGAATAAAACTTAAACTGCGTTAGCCATAGAGGCGTCGTCGCCTAAAACTAAGGGTAGCGCGTCTGAGAGATTAAAAGATTGCTGCAAGTTGGTTAAAATCCGACAGTCCCTCAAAAGATGGGCCACTGTCATTACTATACCACATCGACACACGGGCAGGGACTCATGGCGAAGGAGATAGCCATGAGTTAGCCACGTGTGCCCAATACGGAGGCGGCAGAGGACAGAGGACAACCGACTCTCGGCAGATCGGCCGCAGTGAAGATTTCCACAGGGCTGTGGACAGCTTCACTGCCCGAAGCCTGTTTGGTGCATTCGCCATATTCCACTCGGCGCGCCAAGCCTCGCCCACCTTCCGGTGCAACAGCAATTTAAGATCAGGTTCCATGACGCCAATATCGATCGGTGGTACCATAATGGCCTGCTTGGCTAATCGATCTAGATGTTCATTCCGTGGGACGCCGACGTGGCCCGGGTCCACACAAAGACCACAGAACGGCCTGATTGGCATAGAGAGTGAACAGTATCTTGGATCGACCGTACCAATGGCAGGCGAGAGAAACACTGGTCGATTGGTTGTAAGCCACTCAGGGAGTCAGAACAGATGACAAATGACCCCCTGGGGCACACTTTTGAGGTGTTGCAGAGCCCTGAGAATGGCGACCAGTTTGGCAGAGAAAATGGTACTCTCACATGGCAGAGAATGCTGTTCCACATGGTTGTCATGAAGAAACGCATACCCACCATGGCCCTCTATTACGGAACCGTCTATGTAGACGGCTTTTGTGACATGGAATGAGTCGAGGAGTTGTAGAAACTGGTGACGGAGATGTCTAGCGGAAACTGAGTCCTTCGATGTACGGGACAGATCCAGATGGAGCTTCAAACGAGGAATAGACCAAGGAGGGTTTTGAAAAGAATAGTGGAATGTGGTAGGGAGTGGAGAGGTTGCGAGGGACGAAAGAAGGGAACGAGCACGGACTGAGATCTGGTAACCCGACCTGGGCCGTCGTGGAGGAATAGGGACTGCAGCATCTAGAAAAATGAGCCGGCGGTTCGGGTGGAGGGGTGAGCCTGAACATGGGCAACGTATGAAGCCAGCACGTGTTGCCTGTGGAACCGCAGTGGGAGAACTCCAGCTTTGACGAGGAGGCTTGTTACAGGGCTTGTGCGAAAAGCCCCTGTCGCCAAACGAACACCACAGTGTAAAATTGGGTCTATTGCCTGCAGCGCCGAAGGTGCAGCCGAATTGTATACGATAGAGCCGTAGTCTAGGCACAACTGAATGAGGGCCTTATAAAGTTGGAGGAGTGTTGGGCGTGAGGCTCCCCAAACAGTGTGGCTGAGACAGTGCAGGACATTGAGGTGTCGCCAGCACTTTTGTTTCAGCTGGTGAAGATGCGGCACCCAGGTGAGGCAGTCATCAAACAACATGCCTAAGAATCTGTGTGTGTCTTTGACTTGTAGCATGTCTCCAGCTAAATAAAGTTCGGGTTCCAGATGTACTGCGCGATGTCGACAGAAATATATTACTCAGGTTTTCGATGCAGAGAACTGAAAACCATGGGCAAAAGCCCACGACTGTGCCTTCCGAATTGCTAGCTGCAATCGATATTCAGCAACAGCGATGCTAGTGGAACTAAAATACATGCAGAAGTCATCGGCATACAAGGATGTGGATACCGATGACCCCACAGCTGCCACAAGACCATTAATGGCGACTAAAAATAAAGGGACACTGAGAACGGAACCCTGTGGGACACCGTTCTCTTGACAGTGAGATCAACTGAGACAAGAACCAACATGAACATGAAAAGAACGCAACACTAGGAAGATCTTAATGAATATAGGAAGTGGACCCCGTAAGTCCCAGTCGTACAGTGTAGACAGGATATTATAGCGCCAGGTGGTGTCATATGCTTTCCGCAGGTCAAAGAATATGACAACCAGGTGTTCGTGCCGAGTAAATGCTGCACGGATGGCCGACTCCAGTGACACAAGATTGTCGATAGCGGAGTGACCTTGACAGAACCCATCCTGTTGTGGTGCCAAGAGTCCCCGGTCCTTGAGGATCCACATGAGCCTCCCACTCACCAACCGTTTGAGGAGCTTGCATGAAACATTGGTGAGGCTGATTGGGCGGTAGCTATCAGCCACCTGCGGATCTGCCCCAGACTTAATCACCGGAATGATAATGCTATCCCACCAGGAGGACGAAAGAACACCCTCAAGCCATATACGATTAAACAGGGCGAGAAGTTGGCTCTTGGAGTCCGCTGATAGGTGTCGGAGGAACTGCCTGTGAATATGATCGGGTCCAGGGGAGGTATCCGGGCATGCAGCAAGGGCACTTTCAAACTCCCACTCAGTAAATTCCCGACATCGTGTTTGAAAGGAAATCTGAAGGCTTTCTGTTCACTCTTTAATGGCGCGAAAGTCCGCACCATAAGCAGCAGTCTCTGAGGTTCGTGCATAATGTTCTACCAGGTGTTCAGTGATGGCAACAGGGTCAATACAGAGCGTACCCTGAATGCTGAGGCACGGAATTCCTACCAGTGGGCAGTATCCAAAGAGGCGTCGAACTTGTGACCACACCTGTGAAGGAGAAGCACTGGAATCAATGGAGGCGACGTACTTCTCCCAGGAGGCTCTCTTACTTTGTTGGATCAGTCGCCGTGCCCATGCCCAGGGGACACTTGAAGGCTACAAGATGTTCGACAGGAGGGTGGCGTCGGTGGCGCTCGCCGATGTTCCCGGATGGCCTCAGCAATCTCCGGTGTCCATCAGGGCACCAACGTACGATGGAGTGAACCGGATGTGGTGGGAACAGAGTTTTTGGCTGCAGAAACGATGGCCTCTGTGACCTGCTGAACAGTTGCATCAACATCAGCTGGAAGGGGAGAGGAAACCACAGCAGCTGAAGAATAAGCTGGCCAGTCAGCCCTACGGAGGGACCAGCGAGGCAGACGGTCGGCAGGTGAACACTGTGGGAGCGATAGGAAGATAGGAAAATGGGCGCTCTCACACGGTCATCATGGACCCTCCAGGTGAGATGTGGAAGGAGGCTAGGGCTGCATACAGACAGGTCTATAGCAGAAGACGTACCATGTGCTGGGCTAAAGTGGGTAGGAACACCGGTCTTGAGAAGGCAGAGATTCTGCCCTGACAGGAGTGACTCAACATCCCTACCCCAGGTCGAGGTGTGTGTGCCACCCCACAGAGTGTGGTGGGCGTTGATATCCCCCAAAAGAAGATAGGGTGGGGGGAAATTGGGTGACCAAGGCAGCAAGGACTACGGGAGAGACAGCTTCGTCTGGTGGAAAGTAGAAAGAGCAGATGGTAAAATCTTGTAATAACTGGAGCCAAACAGCGACTGCCTCTAGAGGTGTATGAAGAGGCACAGCAGCACTGGGGACAGAGGCGAGGACGTAGACACAGACGCCGCCGGGAACTCTGTCGTAGACGATTCGGTTTTTAAAATAGCCCCAATAGCCTCGGAGGGCTGGGGTCCTCTCGACGGGGAACCACGTTTCCTGCATGGCTAGACATACCTCAGGGAAGTGGTAGAGTAATTGCTGCAACTCAGCCAGATGGCAGAAAAAACCGCCGCAATTCCACTGCAAGATCTCTTTTGCAGCGTGCTGAATAGGCATAATGTAAGAGGTGAAATGGTTATTCCGCAGGGGCACCAGCTGCCAACTCCTGAGATTCCACATGATCCAGAACCATGGGTTCTGGCGATCCTAGGAAGGCGAGATCCTCGGGGGACGCAAGGATCTCCACCTCGTCTTCAGTGGTCGAAGATGTGAGCGAGCGCTCCTTTCGAGCCACTGAAGTGTCCTTAAGCTTGTCTTTTTTCTTTTTGGCCTTCTTAGTTCTCTCCAGCTGGCCCTTTGGTGGTAAGGGCTGGGAGGACTTCCCAGAAGCGACAGTCAAAGAGCTGGAAGCCCTTCGGTCAGCAGTTGTTGGATCCTTTAGCCAAAGGCTAGGATCCCCTGGCTCACTCTGAGAATCCTCGGAAGGGAGCGTCCCAAGGGACCTCTTCTGAGCAAGAGGGGCCGGGGAAGACTGTTTCTTCTCCGGCTGGGGAGTGGGGACAGGTATCCCCGATGGTGGGGGGGGGGAGGGAGGAGTTGCTCCCACAGGTGTCGAGAGAGCAATAGATGGAGACGGGCCCCCACCCATCATGGAAGATTGCCGGCACTTAGGGCCCACAGGAAACTGGTCTCAAAGAAACTGGTGCTGCTGTAACTGTGGCAAAAGACGTTTCCATACGGACAGGGTAAAGCCACTCTTATTTCTTACATGCCTCAGAGGAGGTCAACTGGTCCAGGGTCTTGATTTCCATAATTTTATGTTCCCGATGTAAAACAGAGCAGTTCAGCGAGCATGTTGCCCACAATTCACACATAGCGGAGGTGGGGTGCATGGGGCGCCCGAGTGAGGTGGCCACCCACATTCTCTGCACTTTGGGCTGGAAGTACATCGGGATGACATATGCCTGAACTTCCAGCACTGGAAACACTGCATAGGAGGGAGGACATAGGGCTTGACATCACACCGGTAGCTCATTATCTTAACCTTCTCAGGCAGTGTATCGCCTTCAAAGGCCAAAATAAAAGCACCGGTGGCAACCCTATTTTCCTTAGGACCCCTGTACACATGCCGGACGAAGTGGACACCTCTTCGCTGCAGGTTTGCTCGCAGCTTGTCATCGGTCTGGGACAAAAATCACAGAGATAGATGAGACCCTGGACCATATTTAAGGATTTGTGGGGCGTGACACTCACCGTGATATCACCCAGCCTGTCGCAGGCAAGTAATGCCCGCGACTGGGCCGAGGATGCTGTCTGTATCAGAACGGCCTCACTCCTCATCTTCGAAAATGACGCCACTTCACCAAACTTGTCTTCAATGGTGTCGACAAAAAACTGAGTCTTAGTGGAAGTGAAGGATTCACCATCAGTATGCTCACAGACTGGATATTGAGGCGAGTACGGCTCACAGGGTGGCAAGGGTAGGAAACGTCTTAGGGTCATAGGTAGAGGCATTAAACTCTGTTTTGCCACGCTTAGAGACGCCGTTTTCGCGACCGGCCACGTTTTTATTTGCTCATTTCATTTTCGTCCCATCAGCAGCTAGGGAAAAGAGGTCCACCCAGGCAGAGCCCCGCTTGCCTGAGTAAGCCTTATACAACTGAGGTGTGGCAGGATCCTCAGTGGTTGCTCGCTAGCGGCTGTTCAACCTCAACAGCCATGCATCTCCTCGGTACGTAGCACACCTTGAGATTGAGGTTTTTTGTATAGAGGTATGTACCGTCCTCGTGACCCGGGTGATTAAGCCAAGATCCCCGGGCTCTGAAACGTATAACGTTCCACCGTCGTGCCAAACGATGGTCGTTGAAACATGCACAGAGCTTACGGTGTAGCGGACTGTTGGTGCGACACAGCTCACAGCTCAGGACCCTGAGTTCGCCAAGCCCGTACTCAGCAAATTAATGCTGAGCCCCTGAGGGCAGGGGCAGGGGAGTAGTGGCAAATTGCTACAGGGAGAACATATATGTTATCCTGTGCAGAAATGTTGATGTGCAACAGACTGATTAGTTACAAGTATGAAAAAGTGCACTAATATGACTCCTATTTGTAGAAAGTAGTAACTACTAACTGATTTTAGGTCAGATATCGGGTATTTCGCCCTTTTTTTAAATTTTTTGTTAAGTTTTCATTTTGTATTTATTAATTACAGAAGGATGAAACATTTATTCTTTTGTCAATTATAAGTTATTTTTAATTTCCGCATTTTACAACATACAGCTGGTGAGAAGTAGACCTAATATCTAAAATAAATTAGTTTTCATGAATTTTTATAGCACCACCCTAAAGGTAAAATTGCTTTTGATAGTGATCCCATGCTAATCCCAAGTTGAAACTTTCAGAATACGTAGATGTAAAGTGTATCTTTCACATATATGTTTTTGATAATTTTAAAAGTACAGTTTTTCAAAATTCGGTAAATTCAACAATGTTGTTTTTATTTCATTGTTCTAGCTTAATTAGAACATGAGTTATAAAGAAAACAACATTGTTCTGCGAGTGAAAAATTTGTCATTTTTTTTTTTTTTCAATTTTTGAAGGTCCATAACTCGGCAACTTTTCTTCAGAAAAATGTGAAAAGATTAAATTTGCGTCATGATTTATGAGCAATATATGCATACTTAATTTCAAAAAAATCTGAGAATATCAGTTGTAGCACTTGTTGATTTGACATGGAATTGCACTCTTAATAAAACTGTTGTCAAAAATTGTATATGCATATTCAACTTAAATATGTGCAATGTATGTGTAGGCCACTAACTAAAGTATCGTTTCCAGAAATAAATTAATGAGTCACAACTATTAAACATGCAAGAATACAAAGTCCAAAACTACATTTAATTTAATATTTCTATCCACCACCATTGAAGAAACATAATGAACAGGTGTTACAATGAAACTTCCTAACAGATTAAACCTTGCCAAACCTTGCCTTTTGCAGCCAATGCTCTTACCATATGAGCTATCTACATATGTCTTGTAGTTTCACTTTTGCCAGTAATTCCTTCCAACAGGGTGGTCAAAACAAAACACACCCATAAAGTGTTGTTAGAGCCCACTCCATGAACGCTGGCAGGACATGCATGTCTAAGCACAGATGGGAACTGCAGTGTTGCGGGTTCCAAGTGACAGTTGCGGTATGCGTATACACGTGCTTTGCACTTGAAGAAAGCATGTATCCTGCAAATTAATGTCTCTCACTAGCTTACATACAATTTGTCGCATACCAGCACCATCAGCGATCACACCTCACAACAAATGGAACAACATTCACTAAATAACTTGCTACAATCACAGTTAATGCTCATAATGGGTATGAAATTTGCAGCACTACTGAACACTCATTGACTGTCAACAAATGTGTCCCTTAGCTGTCCAAAACAAATGTAAAATTAGGCATTGCCATTCCTGGCTCCATATGTAGTATTTTTTGTCAATATAACACAAGCAACAAAGGAATGATGTGAAATCAGGACAAAAAATTGGGTGTGAGAACAAAATGTGCAAATTCATTTGTAGTTCTATTTCTTAACCATTTTAGTTTATTTCATGTAAGGTTTATGATTATTTAACAAGTAGGTTTTATTTTGGCCACCTTGTACTTTCCCAACAGCACACACAGTTCTGTGGGATGAAAAGATGAAAAAATTAACTTAATATCAACCCCTACAACCATGAACAATGTACTTTGTTTCAGTGGGGTGGCTCATGTATCTCAACAATACAGATAGCTGAATTGTGGATTGTTGTTGTTGTTGTTGTTGGTTGTTTTGAGGGGACTAAACAGCTAGGTTATCAGTCCCCTGTTCCTAGCTGAGAGTCAACTGTCAATAAAGATAAAACAATGCCCTGAAAGTGACATCGCATAAAAGGGCAGGTTAAGAATGGATGAGCCACTGACAATACAAAACGAAGACACACAGAATTAGTAAAAGAAAGTCACGAATAAAACTGGATAGCAGAGTACCTTGGCTGGCTGATCACAAAGAAAAAACAGGATGAGCCAGCCACACTGCACACAATAAGAACTCCTAAGGACGTGAAAAGGTAAAAAGCTGGGTTGCTGGTGGCCTAAGATATCAGGCCTCAACACCCACGGTTAGATAGATGCATAATAACCAGAAGCGCGGATAAAACTTAAAACTTTGTTAGCCATAGAGGCATCGTCACCTAAAACTAGGGGTAGTGCGTCTGGGAGATTAAAAGAATGCCGCAGATTGGCTAAAAGCGAACAGTCCATCAAGAGATGGGCCACTGTCATTGCGGCACCACATCGACACACGGGCGGGGACTCACGGCGAAGGAGATACCCATGGGTCAACCACGTGTGCCCAATACGGAGGCGGCAGAGGACAACCGCCTCTCGGCGGATCGGCCGCAGTGAAGACTTCCACAGGGTTGTGGACAGCTTCACTGCTCGGAGCTTGTTTGTTGCACTCGTGGTAGACCATTCAGCACTCCAAGCATCACGCACCTTCTTGTGCAATGATGTCCTGAGGTCTGATTCCATGACGCCAATGGTGAAGGGTGACGCAGTGGCGGCCTGTTTGGCCAACCGGTCAACACGTTCATTCCCCAAAATGCCGACGTGGCCAGGGGTCCATAGGAAGACCACACATCGGCCAGATTGGGCAAGAGAGTAAGTAGTGTCTTGAATGGACTGCACTAACGGGTGACTAGGGAAGAACTGGTCGAGTGCCTGCAAGCCACTCAGGGAGTCACTACAGATGACAAATGACCCCCTGGGGCAGGCTCGGAGGTGTTCTAGAGCCTTGAGGATAGCGACCAGCTCTGCAGTAAAGACACTACTTTCACGGGGCAATGAATGTTGTTCGACATGGTCACCATGGAGACATGCATACCCAGCACGACCATCAGCTAGGGACCCATCAGTATAGATGGCTTCAGCACCACGGAAAGAGTTGAAGAGATCCAGGAACTGGTGTCGGAGTTGCATTGGAGAAACGGAGTCCTTTGATCTATTGGCCAGATCCAAACAAAGCTGCAAACGAGGAATGGACCAAGGAGGGGTTTGAAAGGAATAGTGGAAAGTGGCAGGGAGTGGTTGGGATTCGAGGGACGAAAGTAGAGAACGAACGCGGACTGATAAT
The DNA here is from genome assembly GCA_026315105.1 of Locusta migratoria. Classification (NCBI taxonomy): domain Eukaryota; kingdom Metazoa; phylum Arthropoda; class Insecta; order Orthoptera; family Acrididae; genus Locusta; species Locusta migratoria. The sequence goes on from CM048755.1 coordinate 784,239,195, forward strand.
GGGTAACCCGACCGAGGTCGTCTTGGAGGGATAGGGAGTGCAGCGCTTGGAAAAAGAAGCCGGTGGTTCGGATGGTGTGGCAAGGCCTTAACATGGGCAACGTACGAAGCCAGCAGGTGCTGCCGGCGGAACCGCAGAGGAAGGACCCCAGCTTCAACTAGTAGGCTTGTCACAGGGCTCGTGCGGAAAGCCCCTGTCGCCAAACGAACTCCAGAGTGTAAGACTGGGTCTAATGTTTGCAGTGCTGAAGGTGCAGCCGAATCGTATACTACGCAGCCATAGTCTAGGCGCGACTGGATGAGCGCCTTATAAAGTTGCAGGAGCGTTGGGCGTGACGCTCCCCAAACAGTATGGCTTAGACAGCGTAGAATATTAAGGTGTCGCCAGCACTTTTGTTTGAGCTGGCGAAGGTGTGGCACCCACGTGAGACGGTTGTCGAATAACATTCCTAAAAAACGGTGCGTCTCTTCGACACGCAGCAGGTCATCAGCGAGATACAGTTCGGGTTCCGGGTGTACTGCCCGACGTCGACAAAAATGCATCACACGGGTTTTGGATGCAGAAAATTGAAAACCGTGGGCAAACGCCCACGACTGTGCCTTTCGAATTGCGATCTGCAACCGCCGTTCAGCTACGCTGATGCTGGAGGAGCTGTAATACATGCAGAAGTCATCGGCATACAAGGAAGTGGAAACCGATGACCCCGCAGACGTAGCAAGGCCGTTTATGGCGATTAAGAACAAAGGAACACTAAGAACGGAACCTTGTGGGACTCCGTTCTCTTGACAATGAGGTGAGCTGAAACAAGAACCAACACGAACACGAAAAGAACGCAATGCCAGGAAGTTCTTAATGAATGTAGGAAGTGGACCCCGTAAGCCCCAATCGTACAGCGTAGACAATATATGATAGCGCCAGGTGGTGTCGTACGCTTTCCGTAGGTCAAAGAAGACGGCAATCAGGTGTTCACGGCGAGAAAATGCTGTACGAATGGCCGACTCTAGTGACACGAGGTTGTCGATAGCAGAGCGGCCTTGACGGAATCCACCCTGTTGAGGCGCCAAGAGTCCTCGGTCCTCGAGGATCCACATGAGCCTCCGACTCACCATCCGTTCGAGGAGTTTACACGGAACGTTGGTGAGGCTGATGGGGCGGTAACTATCAGCCACCTGTGGATCAGCCCCCGGCTTCATAACTGGGATGATGATGCTATCCCTCCATTGAGACGGGAAGACACCCTCAACCCAGAGACGATTCAGCAAGGAGAGAAGTTGGCGTTTAGAGTCTGATGACAGATGTCGGAGGAACTGACTATGAATGCGGTCGGGTCCAGATGACGTGGCTGGGCATGCGGCAAGGGCGCTTTCGAACTCCCATTCGGTGAAAGGGATGTTATAGATTTCCTGGCGTCGTGTTTGAAAGGATATCTGTTTTCGCTCGGTGCGCTCTTTAAGGGCGCGGAAATCCGCATCATATGCAGCGGTCGCTGAGGTGCGAGCATAGTGGTGTGCCAAATGCTCAGCTATTGTGACAGGGTCAGTGCAAATTGTACCCTGAATGTGGAGGCACGGAATTCCCACTGGTGGGCGGTGGCCAAAGAGGCGTCGAACTTGCGACCATACCCGTGAAGGTGATGCTCGGGATCCAATGGAGGCGACATAACGCTCCCAGGAGGCTCTCTTGCTGTGCTGGATCAATCGCCGTGCCCGTGCACGGAGACGCTTGAAGGCAACAAGATGTTCGACACAAGGGTGGCGTCGGTGGCGCTGTAGTGCTCGCCGACGTTCCCGGATGGCCTCAGCTATCTCCGGCGTCCACCAGGGCACTGACTTACGGTGGAGTGATCCCAGTGAGACGGGTACGGTTTTCTCAGCAGCAGAAATGATCGAATGAGTGACCTGCTGAACAGCGGTATCTATATCAGCCAGAAGAGGAGAGGGAAGCACAGCAGCTATGGAGTATGCTGGCCAGTCGGCCCTATGGAGGGACCAGCGAGGCAGACGGTCAGCAGGTGGACACTGTGGGAGCGACAGGAAGATAGGGAAATGGTCGCTGCCACACAGGTCGTCGTGGACCCTCCAAGTGAAGTGCGGAAGCAGGCTTGGGCTACAGACAGACAGGTCTATGGCGGAGAATGTACCGTGTGCCACGCTAAAGTGCGTAGCAGCACCAGTATTCAGGAGGCAGATGTTCAGCTGGTTCAGTAGTGTCTCAACATCCCTACCCCGTGCCGAGGTCTGCATGCCACCCCACAAAGTGTGGTGGGCATTGAAGTCCCCCAAAAGAAGGAAGGGTGGGGGAAGTTGGGCGACCAAGGCAGCGAGGTCCACAGGAGAGACAGCCTCATCTGGTGGGAGATAGATTGAACAGATTGTAACATCTTGCACTGCCCGGAGCCGAACAGCAACCGCCTCTAGGGGCGTTTGAAGGGGCACGGCAGCGCTCGGGACAGTGGCTAGGACATAGATGCAAACTCCACCAGATACTCTGTCATACATAGGCCGATTTTTAAAATAGCCCCTGTAGCCTCGAAGGGCAGGGGACCGCGTCGCTGGGAACCAGGTCTCTTGAAGAGCGATACAAAAGGCAGGTGTTTGGCTGAGAAGTTGTCGTAGCTCAGGCAGGTGATGGAAAAAGCCGCTACAATTCCACTGGAGGATGATGTTTCCTTCTGGCTGTACCGCCATGACGAATAAAAAGCAGATCACTCCATCGGATCGTCTGCTGCCATGTGCTTGGAATCCATGGAACCAGAGATCTTATTTTCTGGGGAATCTGTAATTGCAAGATCCTCAGGAGATGCGAGGATCTCGACTTCATCCTCCGAAGAGGAGGATGTGGGTGGTTGTGGCTTTGAAGCCACTGAACATTCTTTCTTCTTATGTCTCTTCTTCTTGTCCTCTCGCTGGCCCTTTGGTTTGCAGGGCCGAGGGGGCTTCCCAGAAGTGGCATCCGGGACGGAGGAAGAGCGGGAAGCTCTTCGACCGGCAGGTTGGAGATCCTGAAGACTGCGGCCAGGATCCTCCGGAGCACTCTGGGAAGCTGCAGAAGGGGTTGTCTCTAAGGACCCCTTCCGAGCGAGAGGGGCCGGAGAAGGCCTCTCCTTCCCCGGCTTAGAGGTGGGGACTGGGGTCCCCGGTGTTGTAGCAGGTGATGCTCCCACTGTGAAAAGAGTGGGAGCCACCGAAGATGAGGTGCCCCCTGCTGGTAGGGGGGCCGGGTCAGTCGATTGGGCCTGGGGGCGCGCTAACGTTGACGGAACAGGTGGAACAGCAGGCACAGTGGACGAGGACGATGAGGCTACCGCGGCATAGGTAGTTACCAGGCGGACAGGATGGAGCTTCTGATATTTCCGTTTGGCCTCTGAATAAGTCAGTCGATCTCTGGTCTTGTATTCCATGATTCTCCTTTCTTGCTGCAGGACTGTACACATAGGCGAGCAAGGGGAGTGATTCTGGCCGCAGTTGACACATACTGGAGGCGGCGTGCAAGGGACGTTCGGATGAACTGCACGTCCACACTCCCGACATGTTGGGTTGGCATCACATCGGGAGCTCATATGGCCAAACTTCCAGCATTTAAAACAGCGCATAGGGGGAGGAACGTAGGGCTTTACGTCGATCCGGTAAACCATCACCTTGACCTTCTCGGGCAATGAATCACCCTCAAAAGCCAAGATGAAGGCACCGGTCGCGACCCTATTGTCCTTCGGACCCCTATGGACTCGCCGAATAAAATGTACTCCCCGCCGTTCTAGATTGGCACGCAATTCGTCATCTGACTGCAGCAAGAGGTCTTTGTGGAAGATGATACCCTGCACCATATTTAGGGTCTTGTGCGGCGTAATGGTAACGGAAACATCACCCAGCTTGTCACAGGCAAGCAGTGCCCGCGATTGAGCTGGGGATGACGTCGTTATTAATACTGATCCCGACCGCATCTTCGACATGCCTTCCACCTCTCCATACTCGTCCTCAAGGTTCTCAACAAAAAATAATGGTTTGGTATTCTTAAAAGATTCCCCATCACTACGGCTACAGACCAGATACTTAGGGGCATAAGCCTCACCCTTCTGTCTTCCCTGACGTTCTTCCCAAGGTGTAGCCAGAGAAGGAAACGTTTGGGGATCATAATCTGCAGCATTGTAGTCCCTTTTACCACGCTTAGAGACGGTGGTTGTACGTCCACCAACGTGTTCTTTTGCTCGTTTCATTGTGGTCCCACGAGCAGCTAGGGATCTAAACGTCCACCCAGGCAGAGCCCCGCTTGCCTGGGTAAGCCTTGTACAACTGAGGTGCGGCAGGTTCCTCAGAGGTTGCTCGCTAGCGGCTGTTCAACCTCAACAGCCATGCATCTCCTCGGCACGTAGCACACCTTGAGATTGAGGGGTTTTTTAGAGAGGTTTTTACCGTCCTCGCGACCCGGGCGATTAAGCCAAGATCCCCGGGCTCTGAAACGTACAACGTTCCACCGTCGCGCCGAACGGTGGTCGTTGAAGCACGCACAGAGCTTACGGTGTAGCGGACTGTTGGCGCGACACAGCCCACAGCTCAGGACCCCAGGTTCGCCAAGCCCGTACTCAGCAAATTAATGCTGAGCCCCTGAGGGGTGAATTGTGGATATGACCACATCAACGGGATTTTATATATGAGACAAAGACCACATAAACACACAGTTGCTGAAAATGGGCAGCAACCTTTTTAGTAGTCGTGAACATGGCGACTGAGAGCCGGCATTGGGTCCAGGGCTGGATGTGCGATTGGGCCCCATTTCCAAACATATAAGGCCAGTTTTACTGTTATGTTGAAGACAGACTGACATGTTTCAAATGTCACATAATTCAGTGAATACCAGAAGGATGCAAAAATAAAAACTCACTGGGTTGAGGTAAAAAAGGTAAAGCAGTCAACAAGCTGAAGATTGGTTTGAACACCGCAGTGCGACATGGTCCTGTTTGGAGGTGGTATGCTGTTGCCTTCCTCCAAACTTCAAACTGACTTACTCAGCCAATCATAGGGGCACCTACAGTTTAACATGGGTTATGAAACACGGACTTGGTTGAGACAGAGTAAAATATAATTTCTTATGAAAAGAGAATATATGTTCACAAATGCAATTTATACTATGGTAATATGTTGCACAAGATATTGCTGGTAGACATCTATCAAACTAATGGTTTTTTATGGTGCAGTCGATTACACCCTCAGTCTAATAGTAATCACACATGTATTGTTGATCCTCTATTAATAACAATAACTTCGAAGGCAAGCTGAATCAATATATTATGTAACATTTCAGGAAATTATGCAGATTCTGACGTCATTGCATTATACCTGAAATCACTCCACTCCATATTTGCATGCCACTAACACAGCAACCGTAATTAATATTTTGTTAAAATAAAATTTAAAAAAATAAAAACAGTGTTTCACTCATTTACACATTGCGCATTTTGCCTCTTCTGGGCATCATCATATATTGTAGAGGAAATTTACAAACTTGTTTAAAAGACAGGAGTGAACTTAAAAATATGTAAAATTGTCCATAAGCAAGAAATACTTGAAACAGGAAAGGTGCGGACTTGTTCAACCTTCGCCCCCCCCCCCCTCCCCCCACAGACCCACCCACCCACCCATAAACATGAATGTGGTCATGTGGCATGTAGTTTTATCAGCCTCCACCTCCCCCATTTCAAGTACTTCTTGCTTATAGGCGATTTTACATATTTTTAAGTTCACTCATGTCTTTTAAACAAGTTTTTAAATTTGCCCTACAACGTCTGATGATGCCCACAAGAGTCAAAACATCTCATGCGTAAATAAATGAAACATTGGTTTTTTGTGCAACCGAAACTTTTTTTATTTTACCAAAATCATTGCATTATATTTAAAAAGCAGAAGCCGCCAAAGAAAACACACAGTATTTCAAGGCAGAATTAATTATCTATAGAGTTGTATCAGAATAGCTGTTCCTACTGTTCTGTTGTCATGGAGACACAAATATATACATTTACTTATCAATAATATTATATTGACAAGTGCTTGCTTTTCTATAAAAGGCAGTTTTAATCACTCAGACTTGTTTCTAATGTTCCTCTTATCACAGAAACAATGAACTACTGAAGATAGTTCCTTATAATGGTCCACTGAGTATCTCCTGTAAAATTTGTTTCAGGTGTTAAAATACATTACATTGAAACTTCCTAGCAGATTAAAATTGTGTGCCAGAACTGGCTCGAACCTGAGACCTTTGCCTTTCATGAGCAAGCGCTCTACCACTGAGCTATCCCAGTACGACTCACGGTCTGTCCTCACAACTTTACATCTGCCAGTACCTCGCCTCCTACTTTCCAACCCCCAGCGCACACTCCGCTGCAGAGTGAAAGTTTCATTCTGGAAACATCCCTTAGGCTTCTTTGAGTCGGTGAAGCCCTCTTGGATCACTTTGAGTAGGAGAACTATCTCCTTGGCTGCCCAATCAGCTATTTCATTTCCTTAAATTACCACATGCCCTAATGGAAATATTTTGGACATTATAGCTACAAACATGCCAGACTTTGTCAGTGATGTCACTGTAGAGATGGCGGTTAGTGATCATGTTGTCATCATAGCGACAGAAGTTCTCCTGCGAAACTTCCAAGACTAGCACTCCTGGAAGAAAGGATATGGTGGAGACATGGCTTAGCCACAGCCTAAGGAATATTTCCAGAATGAAACTTTCACTCTGCAGTGGAGTGTATGCTGATATGAAACTTCCTAGCAAATTAAAATTTTAATCTGCTAGGAAGTTTCATATCAGCGACCCTTGCCTTGGTGGGATGGCAAATATTATTGTGCTATCTAGACCAGGCATGCAGCTCTGTGTTGGTTCAGGTGTTGCCTACAGCAGAAAACATTGCAGACTTTCATGTGACAATGACAAAATTCAGGTTATTCACAAGAGCAAAAAGAAGTAATGGCAACAGTTCTGGGATTACATTAATCGTTCCACGAACAGTTCGAAAGTACAGATGACCAGGAGGATATCTGGGAGAGAATGGAGTTGTCCAGTGGCTGCTGTGATGGGGAATGTCACTCTTCAGACTAGCCTGCAAGTCATTATCCAGACTGTGGTGCCTTATTTCTGTACCATTACTGTTACTGCCAGTCAGGATCCAGCTTTCTGCCACCAAAAGGGTCGACCAAAAGAATGTGGAATGGATGCATCAGCAGTGTGGTGGATCATTTGGGTGATATGATCCATGCAGCCAGCTTGCTGCAACATGTCCAGTCTGTCAGGTTTTATTCCATTCGGCTCTTGTGCTCAACAACTGCTATATATATATATATATATATATATATATATATATATATATATATATATGTGTGTGTGTGTGTGTGTGTGTGTGTGTGTGTGTGTGTGTGTGTGTGTACTGCTGCAGATAGGGTGTCAGCGCCGAAGGTACCGGCTGCGGTGCAGGTTCTGCGACAGGCACTGGTAACTGCTCTGGTGTGTCCCTGGGATGCGAAGCTGAGCTGGTCGTCAGAGCAGGCTGCTCTCAAACTGGAACCAGAACCTGTGATGACAGTAGGAGCACTGCTGCCGGACGATTGTGCCTCAATGGAGAAAGGGCCGGTTGGTCCTGGAGAGGTGACATGACAGGTAAACGGGGACGTAACTGGTTTTAGTGATGACAAATGAGGCGGTCATCTAGACGGACATTAAAAAGCATGCGCTCCCACTGTGGGTGGATGATTCCCGGAAGCCATGAGGTCCATGGGCCAAACCCCCGAGCCCAGACAAGCGACCCTGGGAAGAAAGAGGAAGTTCCAGGCGATAGTGACGGACGGTGCACTGGCATGAATATGTGCAGTAGAGTCCTGGGTTGACGACCATGCAAGAGCTCGGCAGGGCTCTTGTCGCCAATGGGTGTAGCACGATAAGTGCTTAGGAATAAGGTTAAGGCTTCGTCCATGGAATGTTCGGTGGAATACTTCTGCATTTGCTGCTTGAACATTCGAACCAGTGTTTCAGCTTCCCTGTTGGACTGAGGATGGAAAGGCGAGGTGAGGATGTGGTGGATACCATTCTTGACATAGAAGTCCTGAAACTGTTTGCTTCTAAATTGAGGTCCATTGTCCAACACAATGGGTAGAGGAAGGCCTTCTATAGGAAAGATCTTGATTAAGGCTGCCAGTGTGGTCTCTGTGGTAATGGATGAGCAACGTATGATAAAAGGAAAATGGGAATCTGCATCAGTGATGAGGAGCCAATACGAGCCCAAGAAAGGACCAGCGAAATCAATGTGAAGTCGTTCCCAGTGTAGTATGGCTTCAGGCCAGGTCTGAAAAGTTTCCCGGGGTTTTGGAAGGTTTTCGGCACATACATGATAGCAGCAGACAAGAGTCTCAATTTCGGAGACCATTCCGGGTAAAAACACGTAACAGCACGCCAATGCCTTCATCCTTGCAATGCCCCAGTGACCATGGTGAAGGAGATTAAGAATGCGAGGGCGAAGGGATGATGGGACCACGACCCGAGGGCATGACATTGGATCGGCACGGAGGACTACCCCATCCAACACAAGGAGTTGATGGCGGATAGAGTAAAAGAAATGCAACGTGGCTTGACCACGTGTAGGCGGAAGTGTCGGCCACCCTTTGAGAATGTTGCTCCATATTCTGGAGAGAACAGGGTCTGCTGTACTGGCATCGGCGACCTGATCCGCTGTCATGGGAAAAGCCGCAAGGGCAGATTCGATCTCTTCATCCACCTGAAAGATAAGGAGTTCTGAGGAGTCAAAGGATGGGTCCTGACCACATGGCAGGTGGGACAGTGCATTGGCATTAGCGTGATGGGATGTGGTACGAAAATGTATAATGTACTGAAAGTGGGAAAGGAACAAAGCCCATCGTTGAAGATGGTGAGAAGTCTTAGTAGGTAATAGTGCGGATGGGGAAAACAATGCCTGGAGAGGTTTGTGATCTGTCAGAAGGTGGAATATGGTGCCATAAAGGTAGAAGTAAAATTTCGTATAGGCAAAGACAATAGCCGAGGCCTCTTTCTCTATTTGGGAGTACCTCCGCTGGGTATCGGTGAGGGACTTGGAGATAAAAGTGATGGGGCGTTCTGACCCATCTGGGAAACAATGGGACAGGACTGCCCCAATACCATAATCAGAGGTGTCTGCCGCCAACAGGAGAGGGAGTTTGGGGTTGTAAGGTACTAAACACTCAGAATCCAGTAAGCAACATTTTAGTGTTTGGAAAGCTGCTTCACATGAACTTGGCCACTGAAAGGGGGCAGTCTTTTTACATAAGGCATGGAGAGGAGTGGCGATATGTGCCGCACCTGGAATGAATTTGCGGAAATAGGACACCTTCCCAAGAAATGATTTTAGTTGGGTCACGTTCTCTGGTGGTGGGAGATTTATTATCGCTGCCGCATGGGAAAGAGCAGGGCGGATGCCCTCTGGAGAGATAACATGTCCTAAGAACGTGATGGAAGTTTGGAAAAAGGAACATTTGTCACAACTGCATTTGAGACCGGCTTCACGGAGGTGTGAGAATAATCGCCGGAGGTTCTGCATGTGTTCGTCGGCATTTACCCCCATGACCACAATATCATCAAGATACTTCATGCAACCAGGGATATCATGGAGGAGTTGTTCCAAATAATGTTGAAAAATGGCTGGGGCACTGGCTACGCCATACATGAGGCAGTGAGTTTGTAAAGGCCAAAAGGGGTGTTGATGATCAGAAGCTGGGAAAAGGCTTCATCAAGAGGTGTTTGAAGATAAGCTTCAGCTAAATCTATTTTAGAAAAATGGTGTCCACTGGAATGTTTAATGAACAGCTCCTTGGGGCGTGGAAGGGGATGATCATCCACATGGATTTGTTGGTTCAAGGTGGCCTAAAAATCACCACAGAGATGTAGACAACCCATTGGTTTCTTAACCACAACAAGAGGCATAGCCCATTGACTGTAACGGGCGGGTTCAATGACTCCCTCCTGCTGCAGACGGTCCAGTTCATTCTTGAGAGATAGCTGGATGGCGACTGGGACTGTGCGGGCCTGGATGTACCTTGGACGGGCGGAAAGGCGTGAGGTGGATGGACGCCTGGAAGTAACAGGCACGGCCAATACCTGGGGAGAAAAGGTCCTAGAATTCGACACACAGGTCTTCCATCACCGGAAAAGGAACCTGCGGAGAAACAAGTTGTATCTGGTCATTGATTGTGAACCCGAAAGCCTGGAAAGCATCCAGGCCAAACAGATTGGCTGTATTTGTACTGTTGACCACTAGGAATGTCAGGGTATGTTGTTCCACCGATTTGTACATGACTGTTGCCTGAAATTGGCCTAAGAGGGCACAGACGGCGTGGTGTGGGCAACAGGGGTGGGGCACCAACTGTGGCAAACGAGGAGTAATTGATTAAAGAGACGGCCGCACCCGTGTCGACCTGCATCGTCAGTGGGTGGCCGTTTATCAGGACATTGTTCATAAGCTTAGCTAATGGCAGCGTGGGAGGTTGAAGTTGGTTAATGTCCATTTGCATAGGCCCAGGATGCTCTGGATATGTAAGTGCCTGGCCGGACTGCGCACGACAGACAGAATTTTGCTACAAAAATCACAGTAGGCCCACCTGTCTGGACAATCTTCCCAGTCATGATGTTCATAGCAGGCTGGGCATGACAGAAGCCGGAGCAGTGGGCGTGACCGACAGCATTTTGTAGTGCAGTCAAAGGCATTTCTGGTAACCGTGTGGCCTGACAGTGGGCGGCCACGAGGTTGTTGCTGTTTACCCTGCGGCGGCCGACGGGGGAAGTGGCAACCTCTTCAGCTGCAGCACAGGACTGGTGGTCCCTGGGAATATCTCGAAGTCGAAGAGGTGCGATCTCGGCCCAGGATTCCAGGCGGCGGTCTGCGGCAGTGGAAATTTCATATTTCTAGGCGAGCTCGATCACCTGGGCCAGTGTAGGGTCCTCCATTTTTAATGCAACATGCCGGAAAGTCACATTTGGCACTGCCTGGATGAGATGGTCGCGGACCATCTCATCTGCGTAGGATTCCTTAAATATCATGGTTTGAAAGTGGCAGCGGTGGCTGAGGCCTTGCAGTTCGGCTGCCAACTGCCGATAAGTCTGTCCAGGTTTCTTCCTACATTGATAAAATTCCACTCGTGCTGCGTGAACATGGTAGTGGCGGTGGTAGTAAGCAGTTAAGAGTTCAGTGATTTTGGAGAAAGTCAAGGTATCAGGGTCGGCAGGTTGTAACTTGGCGAGCAGGTCATAAATTTGAGAGTGGTTCCACGACAAAAAAGAGGAGCATTGCACAGCGTCGGTGGTTACCTTATGCATTTCAAAGTGTTGTCGAAGGCATCATTCATAAGTTGTCCAATCTTCCACATCTTGATTGAAAGCTGGGAAAGGCGGGGGAGCTGACGTTGGCCAGGTAGCTGCAAGTTCCTGCACCAATTGTCGCTGAAGCTCTGCAAACTGTTCATACTGCTGCTGACTCAACTGCTGTTGAAATGTCTGTAACTGTTGAAAGAGGCCTGTCAACAGTTGCTGAATGCCGGGTTCACTTTGACGTCTGGCATGGTGAGTACTTCGAACCACTGGCACTATACTCGTCGCCACTTGTGTAGTGACCACCACAGTTCAAGTTTTCACAACACAATTTATTCAAGTCAAAGAAAGTACACTCTGGGTTCGTTAACCAGTGAATGAAATGAAATTCTTCTATAGAGACAGAAATCCCAAAACCAAACACAGATTATAGTCTGATAGATCAAAGACACAGTCACTAGCATAGTTTAGTACGTCACTCGCAATACGCCAGGTAACGTTACAGCCGCTTCCGTCCGGGAGGCCGTCGGCGAAGTCGATAGGAGTCTGCAATCTTGCGTAGCGAAGACGGTCCTAAGCGGAGAGAGCGAACACACCAACTCTGGCTCATCGGCTGGCGAGCAGGGCTTAAGTAGATACCTGGAGCTAATCAGGGGGTAGGCGGAAGGATACTCAGTTGGTTCACAGAGCCACCTGTAAGAAATAGTCGCTATTACTTCTGTTTGTTTTGAAGTTACTGTTTGTGTTTGTTCTGGTCTTGTGTTGGCATCTGGCAGGTGCTGGTTGGTATCGCGCCGCCTGTCCAGTTGCGTTTCCCGCTTGACAGTCCTGTTGTGAGGTATGCCGGCTGGCAGGTGTTTGGGCGGCAGCATCACAGCTGTATGCACGATGACAAGAGATGCCTCTCAATTGCTCAACCCTATGGCATGCAGCTGCAGAGCCTCAAAACACATTATGCGCATTAAAATCACCACAGTTGATGAATGGTTGGGGGATCTGGGTAACAAGTCCCTTGAGAGTATCTTCATTGAGCCTATTATAAATGGGGTAAACTGAGATAGCATACTGTCATTCCTTCAGCTCTCTGTTTAGCAAGCAGTTCACATTAGTTTACAGTACACTGTGTGCAGATAGCAGTGTGTTTGTGTATCTGATTAGGTGCATTCCAAATTACGTCTAAATGGGACAGAAACAGGAGATTGGAATTGAAAAAACAAGCTGTAATTGTAGCTGTGCATCATGAAGGCTATTCTAGTACGACAATAGCAACAAAAGTTGGCATATCCCAATCTACAGTGGTGTATACATTGCAGTGGTTCCAACAAACCAGTCCCAATGCAAGTGTTTCGCGATCTGGAAGACCCCGTGTATCATCATACATCTTTGGCTTGCATGGAGAGGTCGCAGCTCAGACACCAGTAGTGTGATCCCTGTGGTGTCAGGGGCTCAGCCAAAGGGTACATAACAGCCCCCCACACAGACTGGCTACACGTGATGGGGACCTAGCGGGGGATGGGGGCTACAGCGAGGAAAGGAAGTGGAAAGGAAAGGATGGGACCCGTGCGGTAGGGGCTAGTTCGGGAGTTCTTCCCCAATTGGCTCACATGTTATTGGAGGATTTTGCTATGGAAGGTCAAACCCCGAGGGGGACCAAACTTGGCCGAAAACTGGTGTAAACAGCAGACAAAACCAAAATTGCAGGACAATCAGTACCATGGGATAGCCAAACCATCATCTAGAGAAACGCCGAGAGATGGGCTTGGAGAGGGGAGAAGGAGGGGTAACTAGGAAGGAGAGGTAATGCAGCCTGGGGAAAGCAGGAAAAAAGGCTGCAATGGCTCGGGGATCCGTGCACGCCACACACGTACCAACAAGAGTGCTGTGACAGTAATACCAGATGTTATATATGTATGTTAGAACCCCACAGACATAAGTCAAATCTTCATACGTAATTTCATCACTTAAGATTCATAATGATATGTGAAATTAATATCTGTAATTATTATGAAAGTGCAGGTGCATGAGAATGGCAAACAGCTGTTGTAATAAATATTAAACTCACAGCAGTGATACGGAAGCTTTCATTACAAAAATATATTTTTGACCATAATGACCAGCAAAAGCAGATTATTTTGGCTACTGTTTTTAACCAATAAATAAGCATTTTCAAACCTGTAAACACTATGATGGATAAATAAAAATAATAAGAATCACATGTACAAGGACAACACAGAATGACAGGGAAAACATGTAATCTTATGAGTAAGTTAACACAGGATTTATAGTAACATAATAAAGAATTTTAAAATAAAAATTAACTTTAACCAACTGAATGAATAAAAATTGCAATTAAAGTCATTTTAATTAGGATCTGAAAATAATAAATTTAAAACACCTGTCAGAGCACCTGGGTTCATTTAGTCATGTCCTAGTTCATGAACCACAGGCAACGTATGAGTGACCAAGTAAGTGGTCCTGACATTTGGGATACCATCTACTTTGGAATAAGGTTGGGCATCTCAGACATATCTGAGCCATGGCCATCTTTGTGCTCAGATGGCAAAGACTATCAAATCCACTGGTTAGTCCCTCAACCGTTAGGGGTATAGCCCAGTGGGGCCCTGGGCAAGTAAGGCTAGCAACCTGCTTCCCAGATACTTCAGTTTGATGCTAGCAACAATCATAGCAACATGCCTAAGACCTTTGGAGGTGACGGAGTCCCACCTCTAATTGACAAACCAGGGACTCCTCAGATACGACTTGGCAAATGATCTGGAATGAAATGCCGCACTATTAATATCAATGAAGATTACACTGGTAAGAAGGCATAGCTGGCAGAGGCTTCAAGTAAGATGGGGTTAGATGTTTTAGCTGTTAGTGACGTTAGGGTAAGAGGAGAGAAAGAAGACAAAGTCTGAGACAACAAGGTCTACCTCTTGGGAGTCAAAGCAGGAAGAGCACAGTGGGGTATAGGACTTTATATCAGGAAAGCAATCAAACCCAGCTGGTCAGGTTAAATAACCAAATAAATAAAAAATAAAAAAATAAAGTATGTAAATGAACGACTGATGTGAATAGATTTGGCCATCTTCAGCAAGAAAATTAGGATTCTATCGGTGTATTCACCCTGTGAAGGGACAGATCAAGATGAGATGGACAGGTTTTACAATGTACTTAGTGATGTAGTTGTTAGATTGAAGGATAAGGATAAGGATAAGGATAGTGTTTTACTCATGGGTGACTTCAATGCCAGGATAGGAAATCAAACAGAAGGGTATGAAAAGGTTATGGGTAAGTTTGAATAGGATATGGAGGCCAACAGGAATGGAAAATAGCTCTTGGATTTCTGCTCCTGTATGGTCTTAGTTATCATAAACTCCTTTTTTAAGCATAAGGACAGTCACCGATATACTTGGGAAGGCAGGGAAATCAGATCTGTCACTGACTATATAATAACAGATAAGGAATTCAGGAAGGCAGTCAAGGACACAGGTGTTTTCAGAGGGTTCTTCGATGATACTGATCATTGTTTAGTCTGCAGTGAAATTGGTTTTGTGAGGCCAAAAGTGCAGAAAACCAGGTCCATATGTAGAAGGATAAAAGTGGAGAAGCTTAAAGACAAGAAAATTGGGCACAAATACATAACAATAATCTCAGAACGATACCAGTTAGCAGAATGTAGTCATTTACAGTCAGTGGAAGAGGAGTGGACAAGGTACAGGGACAAACTACTAGAAGTCGCTCGATAATGTCTTGGAACAATAGGGTGTAAAGGCAGAAAGAAGCAGACAGCTTAGTGGAATGATACAGCGTGTAAACAGAAAAAGAAGGCATTTCAAAAATGGCTCCATACTAGAAATCAGGCAGAGAGAGAAAGTTATGTTGAAGAAAGAATATAATTGCAGAATCCAAGCACAAATCATGGGAAGACTTTGGATATAAGCTAGAAACTACATGACAAGCTAGGGGAAAACCATTCTGGAGTGTAGTTAGCAGTCTTCGAAAGGGAGGGGAGAAGGAATTGACAAGTGTTTAGGACAGATCAGGAAAGCTGCTAGTCAATCCTGTGGATGCCTTGAGCAGGTGAAGGGAATATTTTCAAGAATTGCTCAATGTAGGTGAAACATGTGTCAGATTTTGAGGTAGAATGGGATAGGAATTATGTTGGAAACAGGATGATATTTGAGGAAGTGGAGAGAATGGTCAGTAGATTGCAGTGCAATAAAGTGGGTGGGGTGGATGAAATTAAGCCGGAACTCATCAAATACAGTGGAATGTCAGGTGTCAAATGGTTACACAGGATAATTGAGAAGGTGTGGGAGTCAGGAAAGGTTCCGTCTGACTGGACGAAAGCGGTAATCACACCTATTTTCAAACATGGAAACAGAAAAGACTGTAAAACTATCAAGGTATTTCTTTAATTAGCATTGTAGGAAAAATATTCTCAGGTATTGTGGAAAGGAGAGTGCGAGTATTAGTTGAAGACAAGTTGGATGAAAATCATTGTGGGTTTAAGCCTCGTAGAGGCTATTAGGACCAGTTATTTAGCTTACGGCAGATAATGGAGAAGTGTTATGAGTGGAACAGGAAATTGTATCTATGTTTTATAGATCTAGAAAAGGCTTATGACTGTGTTCCTAGGAGGAAGCTATTGTCAGTTCTACAAGTTTATGGAATAGGAGGCAAACTTCTGCAGGCTATTAAAGGTCTTTATGCAGACTGTCAGGCAGCAGTTACAGTAGACGGCAAATTAGGTTCATGGTTCAGGGTAGTTTCAGGAGTAAGACAAGGCTGTAACCTGTCACCACCGTTGTTCATACTATTCATGGATCTTATGTTGAAAACAGTAGAATGGCAAGGTGAAAACAAAATAAGCAGTCTCGCATATGTAGATGACTTAGTTGTAATGGCAGATTCGATTGAAAGGTTGCAAACTAATATTTCAGAACTCTATGTATTTTCTCACACACACACACACACACACACACACACACACACACACACACACACACGCGAGGTCGGTGGTATATTGTAAACAGGAAACACGACACAACCCGATCGTAATTTGTAAAAGACGTTTCAGGTTATCGTTCGTCTAAAGCTTGTAGCTTTTTACAAATGTCTGTCTAGGTGTGTTTGCGTTTAAATATGTGTGAGTGTGTGTATTTGTTTACCTTCCTTTTTTTCCCCTAAGGTAAGTCCTTCTAGTCCTGGGATTGGAATGACTCCTTTTCCACTTCCTTAAAACCCGTATCCTTCCCTTTCTCCTCTCCTTTCTTCCTCTTTTCCTGAAGAAGCAACCAACGGTTGTGAAAGCTTGTGTGTGTGTGTGTGTGTGTGTGTGTGTGTGTGTGTGTGTGTGTGTGTGTGTGTGTGATTTTATTTATTTGTGTCTGTAGACAAGCCTGTCCTTTGGGTAAGTCATCCATTTTCTATTATTTTGACAATAAAGATAAAGCTGAATTAATATTTATTGTGCTTTCAACAGGCATGCCTGCTTATAGTATCTTTTTTTCTTCTTCCAGTTTCACAGTAATGTGGAATCCAATTAACGTTCTCAATTTAGCAAAGATGAAATACGAAGAACGTGGTTTCCAGCCGAAATCCCCTACTTCTCCAGAGGACCTACATATATGTCATTTGTTAATTGATTTCTTTGACATTCATTCGAATGATATACACATTACGTTTGAAATTGTGGAAACGTTAGAAGAAATAGGAAATAACTGTGACAATTCCACAAACTGTGACTCTGACGACGTCAGTTGTGCCAGTAACAGTTCTGAAGAAAATACCTTCCGAGCCTAAAAAAAACACGTACTACATCAGCTTTCAGTGACAAAGAAAAGGCAGTGAAACATCGGTTAGCTGTGTTTTCGTTTCACAAAATCTGAGAGTGAACTTTATAAATGGAAGAAAGAATTACATTAAGTAAGAAATATGCGCCAAACGGAAACTCGAAAACATCTGAAAGAAAAACTGGTCGAAAGATGTAGAACTGCTCGTGATAGGCAATGCACCGTTACCGATGGAGATCTAAGAGACTGGGCCCTCCAAATTGCATCTTACACGAACATTGCTGATTTCCAGGCTTCGCCGACCTGACTACAATGGTTCAAGAAATTATACAGCATAGGAAGTCGCAAAATTACCAAGTTTATGTCACGTAAACGTGTAGAGCAGCTACCAGTGATAGACAATGCCATAGAGTAGTTCATAAGTGACATAAAGACAAAACTTGCTGATCAGTCAGATTTTGTGAAAGAACTTTATCATTTCGGGATGAAAAAAAAAAAAAAAAAAAAAAAAAAACAAGAAAGAGTAGATTGCCCAATCAAGGAATGCAATGACACATTCATATACGATAATGCCGGTGATAAGTATGATTGGTTTACTGTTTCCGCAGCTGTATATCTGTCTTCAAGAACCTCAAGGCAAATTAGAAACAAAAATAAAAAATGTACTGTTTAATTTCCAAAAATCTTGTAATCGATATATCAAAATCTTGAAAAAATCGGAAAGAATAATTTTCAACATTTGGTTCGAAACGTATTCCTACCAGTTGCAGAAACTAATTCATTACTTTTGTTGGATTCATGGTCTGGACATAATGATGCCTATGTTTTTGTGGAAGATGGCGAAAAATATGTGGATGTAATGTAGATTCAGCCTAGAACTACTAGTGCAATTCAACCTCTCGATAAAGAATTTCTTCGACAGTGGAAAGCATTTTATAGGAAATTATCAGACAACATAATTTCCGATACCTCATTTCCGGTTTATCAGCACAACAGTATTCTTAAGCTCCAGTCATTTGTGCATTACCAGTTTTCTTCTCCATGCTTTACGAATTTGATGTAGTATGCCTGGTATGCAGCACAATATGCAGAACGACGGCCGGGACCATTTCTGACTCCATCACAGTTCTGTCTAAATAAAACTAGTGGTTACTGCAAAGTGCCTGAATGCATCAATTTTTCCTTTGTACAGAGTGCCTGGTGCAAGAAAAATATTTGTTTTTGTCATTCAACAGACACTTCGCATTTTTGTGACGACTACATGGAATAAACAAAGAACTATTTCACTGATAGTCAAATGCACAAAATTCAAAAATTGTTTTAAGGAATGGCCGACAGGAACTGTTATAAAATATGGTACTGCTAGACATTTCATTTCAACAAATTACAAAAATGTTCAAATGTTTGTAGAACTAATGGGACTTAACTACGGGGTCATCAGTCCCTTAGCTTACAAACTACTTATGAACTAGCTAAGACTAAGGACGGCACAAATATCCATGCCCGAGGGGGGATTCGAACCCCCGACTGTAGTGGCCGTGCAGACCGTGACTGGAGCGCCTCAGTCCCCTCGGCCACTGCGGCCGGCCAACAAATTACAAGTCCACATTGACGGAAGTCGTCTATGACCTCAAACACTGTGATGAATTTATTTTCTCTGCTAACCACTTTTATCAAAATTTCATGTGCAAGAGTTAAATGATCGGTATCAAGTTATTCAAAAAATGTTTGTATCGTTAAAGCCAGGTGTTCAGCAGAGCAAACAAACTAACAAGGATGAGCAAAAAACATTCTGTCTGGTGTACCCGGTAGGCGTCTTGCAGATCTTTCAACTGGACACCACTGCAGCTGCTTAGGTGTCCCTAACCTTTCCCAGTTACCTGATAGGAACATAGAGACCTACAGTTTAACGTGTAATCCGAACTACATCTCTTTCGTAGCCACTCCACCATCTTTGAGCAGTGAATGCTCAGTTAAAAATCGTAGTGAAAAAATTTGTGGTCTGAACGGGATTTGATCCCGCGCTCTCTGGTTCACGAAGCGCACAATTTGCCACTAGACCAGTAGACCTGATAAGCGTAGTGTTAAGGCCAGCCGTATCACCTACTTAGATGATGCTCGACGTCGGTAATTAGTGTTCTCTTTATAAAATCTGCTCATGCTTATGAGAAGCCAGAGAAAAATTGCAGCCGACATACAAGGAAAAGTTTGGACCAGTGCTAAGGGGAGATGGAGATGAATTCCATGTAAAGTGCACGATCTCAATGCGTGTCTCGCTTCCATACAAATTGACACACACAAATTCTTCCTTCCCTTCACCATTTTGCATACTCCGTCAAAAATAGTGCGCTTGCCATGCACAATAATCCTCACTGAATAGCAAAGTTTCACGCTGTGGCTCTAACAGGGTATAGCTGTATGCTGTATGCCGAATATTACCTCCAAACAACTAAAAACCAATAACACACCGTTCGCAGGCAATGTTTGCTACCTCGTGTTCTCTTCCGTTCCCTCTAGTATAAATGATTCAACCCATACACAATCGAATGGTAGGGAATTTTCTGCAAATACTCATTTTCTCGTGTTCACTTCCATTCACTACACTGTAAACCAGACTTTAGGTGCTTAATATTGGTGCCTGTGAACTCTGCATAATTACGCTACGTGGTGCTGCGTGAGTGATTCGCCAAGTTACGAGCTAAGTGGGCAGGGCTGTACAGACCACTGTTATAAGCTGTTCTTCGGGCGGAAAAAATGCGTAAATTCAATTAAAAAAAAAAAATACTTGCTGTGCCTCTTAGCAGCTAAAATTTTGGGAGTACATTTCTTTCGTTGTCTTCTCTCTGTGCAAAAAATTTCAGAGTATGTTTCAACATGTCTTACTGGACCGTTCCCTTTTAAGTTAGTAGTGCACCGCTCTATCTTTTGACCAACTTTGTTGCATGGGAGTGAAAGTTGGGTGGTTACAGGTTACCTTATTCATAAGGTAGAGGTTACAGATATGAAAGTAGCAAGAACAATTGCAGGTACTAATAGATGGTAACAATGGCAGGAGGGTGTCCGTAATGAGGAAATCAAAAACTGGGAATCAACACCATAGATGAAGCAGTTAGAATGAACAGGTTGAGATGGTGGAGTCATGTTACATGTATGGGAGAAGCTAGGTTACCTAAGAGACTCATGAGCTTGGCAGTAGAGGGTAAGAGGAGTCGAGATAGACCAAGGAGAAAGTACTTAGATTTGGTGAAGAATGATTTTGAAATAAAAGGCTTAACATCACATGAGGCATCAATGTTAACATTGAAAAGGACATCATGGAGGATTTTTATTACAGGTACTATGCTCCAGACTGAATTCTGAAAGGCATAATCCGTCTCTGATGATGGTGATGATGACAAAATTAGAACACGCAATCTTCTGTGCACGAGGCAGGTGTCTTATCCACTACACTACATCAGCTGTCAATTTCCTCACCTATTTTAAAGCTCTAGACCAGCCATACTCAACCATTTTCCTCCTCAGGCTAAATTCTCTAAAGTTTTATGTCAAGTGGTCCACAACATTATCAGATGACAAAATAACACTGCAAAATAACTACACCGATTTATTTTATCATCAATTTATATTAATATTTAATTGTTAATAGAAGAGTACCTTGATTTTTGAAATACAGCTGAACGTATTGTTAATCAATATTTTCTTAGTTTTTCAGATTTTTTGCACTTTTCTTTAGACAAGTCATAATTATTTGCAAAGAAAAATATGTCAGAACTTAAAACGTTTGAGTGGCCATTTGAAACTCTGATGCAACCTTTTGATAGCCATTTCCAAGCAGTTACGTGTTTGTTAAATATCTTCGTTCGTAACGTACGTTAATACACAGACATATATTAGTAGAATGGCAAACTTGCCTTTGTAGCTGAAGCCTGCTTCACATCACGTCAAATAGTTTCCGTACAATGGTACTATAATCTTCTAACGTGAATTGAGAGCTATACTACTTGGTTTAAACATACTCTACATTTGAGCTAATACTTCCATAGTAGATGTATTTAACACATTTATTGCAAACTTGTGTTATGAGGAGAACATGTTACATGAAGTTGAAGCAGACTGAAGTTATCGGAAAAACACTCAGAATAATTAAGATGCGTGTGATTCATGACAACTTGGAACAGATTATTGGCCGTACGATTGAAAGAAAAGCTGAAGTTAATTGAACTGGTAATGGATTAATAAAAACACCAAATAACGCAACTCGTATATGTGTCACAGCAGAATGTAGATTTCTTAAGAACACTCAAAAGAATAAAGATAATTGTTATCCACGGCAAAAAGCACTTTCATAATGACCATACCACTGTAAGAAAAGCCGAAGTTGTATGAAATTAATAAAAACAGGAGATCAATGCTACTCATTGCTGTATATATCTCCCGTTTCCTGTAAGAAAAGTTACAGCCACATACAACACACTAATTGACCATTACGTCAAAACTATAAAGAAGGCATAGTTACGTCAGTTCATATGTATTTTAACTACTGTTTTCTGTAATTAAACACACAACTGCTCACACGTTTGTGGTATAGAAATATGGCAGCAAGACAAAAGTGACACCAATGACACTAGCATTGCCAGTTTAGTAATATATGTCTGTGTGTTACGGTAATCAATGGAATATGACAATCAGTGTTTTTTTTTAAGACAAACAGGGCCAGTGATTACTGTAAACTGCCACTATGGTACTTGCCAAAGCTAGACAGCGTTCAGCAAAAACTTCATTAACCCATTACTAAAAAAGTTATCTCGGTTAAACGTTAAAGCGTCACTTTACGGACAATTTAATTGTTAACTCGGAACGGTAATGTGCAGACTAAATTAAGTAAAGCATATTACCCTACCTGATATAAAAAAGGTGAAAAAAAAATTAATATGCATTACTGCACCCTGTGATCTTAGTGCTGGAAAGAACTGAAGACTTCGTGATAAAGATAAAATATTAAGTCAATGTGTATTAATCCATTATAAACTTTGGGCCAGCAGTCGCCTTAACTTCTTGTGTATCCAGAGCGTGTCTCCTGTTTCCCCAAAATTCCCACGCTACGAAAGTAGCATCCCTTGACCATATTCCTCATTCACCATCAGGGATTCCCACACGAGGTCCAACGATTTTATCACGTCTTACGGTGGGTCTCCGAGGAAAAGTATCACTGCCGGCCGCGGTGGCCGAGCGGTCTGCGGCACGCCAGTCACGTTCTGCACGGCCACTATGGTCAAGGGTTCGAACCCCACCTTGGACACGGATATTTGTGCCGTCCTTAGTTTGTAAGTTTAGGGACTGATGACCCCACAGTTAAGTCCCATAAGCTCCACAAACATTTGAACATTTTTTTTATACTTTCAGCGCAGTCAGCATAGTACCAATTAATTTATTTTCACCTTGTCCCTCGTGTGTTATGGGGTGTTTATTTTCATAGTGACAGTGCTGGCGGTGCTTTTATGTTGCATTTTAAGCACAGTGCTTTCCCAACACACTTTCGAAACAAATACGAATCATCCCAGTAAGCATAAGAAATGGCACACTTACATCCGAACCTTTTTTGCTCAAGCTCAACGCATGATTAACAGTGTCACACTATACAGGATTCAGTACGGATACTTGAGCGCACCGAAAATGATGCGATTGCGAGTGCTGTCCGAGCTGCCACAGGGAGGGGGGAAGCACGGGGTGCGCAAGCACTCAAGTTCTCCAGTCAAAGGGACTTGCTTTGCAACGAACGACGTGCGTTTTAGAGAGTGTGCTGCTTACATTCAGGGCACTGGCTTCGCCGATTTCGCTGTACGCATCTCTCCCGTTTGTATCAGGCAGTCATTAGAGATTTTTATTTCGAAATTTTGAATGCTGGACGACTAGCTAGCCGGGCCACTCAAAACAGCTCGGTGGGCCACAAGTGGCCCGCAGGCTGCAGGTTGAGTACCGCTGCTCTAGACTGTCATACAAAAGTCCAAATTCTTCTTTTGTTGATCACTCACAAGTGAGGGGCCCACCAGAGTTGATGACTTTACAGTGTCATACTGTGAGTCTAACCAACACCACCGTATATATGGTTCCAGAAAGTTAGTCCCACCTCTGGGGACCTCTCCTTGTATGGTAAATATATGTACTGTGAAACATTATTTAAACAACATATCATTGTGTCTCATGTACCATCCAATTAAAATTATGTAAATGAGAGACTAATGAAGTGACATACAATAGTGCATCTCAGAACCATCTGTATTGCTAGTGAGGCAGATGGATGGAAGCTGATATTTCTGTGCTGATTGCAAGTGAGTCAAGAAAAGAAAGCAAAGAAATTTTTGTCATTTCATTGTAAAAGAGCATGGACTGTTTAGTGTCCAGAGTTTTCTTTATCACGTACATACTCTGGGTGCTGGAAAACAAATACGTGAGGCCAGTTTTGAACTATACCATCTTTGTTTCAAAACAAGTAGATTTAAAATAATGCAATTTGGTTAGTGACCAGGACATTCAAAAGCCTGATAGTCTTCAACACTTTACAGCAGATATCTCGCAATTTTAAAAAAAAATTATCCTAATGATTCTGCCATCGAAATGTTGTGGTTACTTAACAGTTACGTGAAAATGTGCAAACGAAAAACATCTGCTCCTAACTTGATTTCTGCCTTACAATTTAGCACCACCTTAGCAGATTTATGCCATTTATTCAACCAACATATCAGTGTACTTCACAAGACTTTCCTGACATCATAAAAATATAATATGGTTTGATAACTGACAACAAAGTTAAAAAAAAAAGTATGATCATACCAGTGAGTCAATCAAGAGTAAAGGAACATTTGCCAATTACTTACTTCAATCAAGAAAATTACTTGCACTACTGCATAATCATTAAAATTTACTTTCCTGTGGATTACTTAGAGCCTTTTCATACACTCATACTAAGGAATCATATAAGATTAAAATTGGGTGTTGTACCAGGCCAAAATCTTAGCTCTCATACAGCAAAAGTGGATTTTGAAGTAGCTTACATTTAAAATTCGCCACTAAGATATATTTGAGTCCCTATTTTTCTCATTGGAAGACAGGCTCACAGTCTCCATGAAATTTAATAAAAATGTGAGAGGGGAAGTGAAAAATTGATGCTTTGCTTTGATCCAAGGGTTAATTTGCAACTGTATAGAAATCACTACAGGATTTATTTCAGTCCAGGATGAAAACACACACACACACACACGTCCCTCACTATTATACTTAAAAACTACATTGTACATGATTATCAATATTAAGAAGAGTGGTATTGGTAAGATGTAAATATATCACAAAACTGTGATGATTAGAAATTGCCATACCTCAGGCAATGTGATCCCAGCTTTCGAATCTTCAATTGCTTTCCTGAATGTTTCTTCGAATGGGTTCACATTTTGCAAATCTTGAAACAAACCAACCTCTTCACAATTTCGAATGAAACGTGTTGGAGTTGGAGTCTGATCAGCTGTGAAAATAAAGATATACATACAACAGCATGTTTTAATATTCTTAATATGGAAACATCATCTAAATATAAATACATACTCGGCAAGCTACCAAATAATGCACTGCAAAGGATACCGAGGGCAATTTCTAGTCATTTCCTTTTATGTTCCACTCACAAATAGAACAAAGGAGAACTGACTGTCTATCAGCTTCCATAGGAGCCTTTATTTCCATCATCTTATCTTCATCGTTCTCACGTAAAAGGAACATTGGTGGCAGTAGAATAGCTTAGCAGTTGGCCCATAATACTGCTTCTATACATTTACTAAATAGTGATCACAAAAAGAACAGTCTTCCCTCCAAGATTTCCCATCTGAGTTAATGAAATATTTATGTTATGCTTAAGTGTTGATTGGAAAGAAATATAACAGTGTGTTTCCAATTTATTTCTCTTTCTTCCTTTAATCTGGCTTGGTTGGGTTCCCAAGCACTAGCAGTACTCAAGAATGGGTCACACTAGTATTACAGTTGAGCAACATATTAACAAACTTCTACCAATAAAACGAAACACACAATTCGCCGTCTCTACTACCAACATACATGTTTATTCCATTTCACATCACTTTGTAACATTACCTCTAGCTATGATCAATGCTAACTATTTATAAAGTAAATTATGTGAAATAAAACAAAGACAACAGAATAACATAAAAAGTAATCATTACAGTGCTTAACATATCAATATCATAATATACGAATGATGGTATGGTAGGATTTACACTGAGAACTTTATAACAATAAGAAGGTGTAACCTACATCGACACTCCACAAGCCATCTCATGGTGTGTGACGGAAAGTACTATGTGCACCATTGTCCCTTCCTCTTATTCCAGGAAAAATGATTGCCTGTCTGGCTGTGTGTGGGTGCTAATCTCTCTGATCTTATCTGCTGTGGCAGAAAGTCAGCGTCACACGCCAGACGTAGAAGAAGGATCGTGTAGAAGGCAGCGATCGACCGAAAGCCAATAGCAAGCAGGCACCGCGCATCCTGGAGGGAGTAACCGAAGATACGTGCCCTCTAGAAGCAGCTATATCTAGGCCAACATACGTCTGGACAGCTGTCAGTTACTATTTGGGAATACCACAGTTACGATGCAGAACTCGTCAGATACTACAGAGCTACGAAGTCAGAACTAGGACAGTTACTAGGCAGCTACAAAGGCTGGCTACGAACTTAGCAGTAAATAGGTCACAGCGCAGCTAGTATCATATGGACGACACCACGAGAAGCAAGAAGAGAGAAGACACAGACTTATGTTCTTAAGGTGAGTATTAAAACTTTCAGTCAATAAATATCTTGTACTACTAACTATATCAATGTTTTAGATGTCAAAGGAACCTGCACCAGTCCCTTTCCTAACAACTAGACCAGGACGAGTACACAAAAAAGGTGACAAGATCACAACATCTTCCTTATGGTAACTTCACGAGATATACATAGGAGGAAGCAATATTTTGATCAACTCTTCATGCTATTGCGTAGTTATATAACAAAGGATCTTTCTTTCTATGTAAATGCAGAACTTTACACTGGTTTATTCTGAGGCTAATCCTCCTGTATAAACGGAACAGATCACCCATTTTTGAATGATGAGTATTTTATTACACTAATACACAATATATCAGAGGCAAAAAATTGGCCTAGTCGTTAATCTAATCAAATAGCACTCTACTGTGGTTAACACTGCTGTTTGTGGTTTCCTTTCAGAAACGTCCTTCATGAAATTTTTCGTTGCCATCAGTTTGTATATTTTCACCAAGCCACAGTATGTAACTGCGCTATAATGTTTTAGTGTTGTTGCTTGATTCCTTACAGTAAATGTATGGAATAAATTATGTGAATAACTTTCTGTGCATGCTCTAACTCAACACAGGCACACAGAAAGTTCATGTCTCATTTCTGCAGCAAATATTTTAAATGATAGAACTATATTAGTCATTATGTTCATTTCCTCCACAAGTATCCCACATGCACTTACTCGTAAGGGAATTTCTTTAAAGGTGTTTGTATGGTGAACCAAAGTAGATACTTATAAACATTTCCATAATTTCTATTCAAAAAGTCTCATTGTGTATAGGTTTTTTTCTGATTTCATTAAAGAGTTTCTTCATGTAATTTTCAGCATAAAAAATAAAACAAAAAGAGCTATCCCTAACCGTACTGTCCCCCACCAGGATTAGAAGTGCCTCGTCACACCAGGCTCGCATTGCGAGACACACGCATAGCCAAACAGCCAACAATACACTGACCTCTGGTGCCCTAAGTCTCTGACATTCAGTGCTGTACATCTAACACATCACGAAAGATAACCTGAAATGTCACTTACACGAATAACGGCATTCTATGAGTGCAAAAATTAAATTTCTCTCTCTCATATCAATTTAGGATTGTACAGCATGAGTCTTGGAAGTGTTACCAAATATAAGCAACGATGTTGCCAGTTCTTAGCTGTGCTAGGAAGACCTCTGTAATAATAAGCGCTTGTCTGATACGGGCTTCCAGAGGGGAGTCGTGGATTTTGGTCAATATGCACCGCTATCCCCTGATATTTTCCAACGTCACTTTTATGCTCAGATACTTAAGTCGTCCAGTTAGGCCAAAACCAGCGTACAAATTATTTGAAACTTTACAGCATTATGATATAATTTCAGCAAATAAATAGGAAAGTTGGAGATCTTGATATTGCACTTGCTACATGCAGTAGGTTAAAGTTTGAGATGTATAATCATCTGTAATGATTACTGTTTCCTCCCAAATACGTGCCGATATGTAAATGCAGCATTGTGGCCGTAAAGCAAAAGTAAAACTTTATGTCTTCAAAGTGGATACAGAAGTGTGTTGGTTTGGATGAAAGCCAGAAAAAAACATAGTTAACTGATTATTTGAAGCAGGATGGATAGAAGGTTTTGGGCACTAGACATCTAGGTCTTCAGCACCCTATGAAATTTAAGAGGGTAACAAGCATGAATTTTAACGAATAAGGAAACTGATAAAAGAAAGAAGAGCCACCACCAAGCAACATGTGCAGCCGAGGTAAAAGACAAAAAGAGAACATTAGAGGTGATAGTGGGAAAAGTACCCCACTGTAAAAGCTCGAGAAAGAGTTAAAACAACTAAGCAGAGGACCAAGGCTGACTGACCACAGCAATAAAAAGGGTGAGCCAACCACTCTGCAACATATTAAAACCTCCAGGCTAAAATCTTAGGCCAGAGTTGAGACAAAATACAAAATTTTAAAACTCTTCTCACATTTGCTTCGTCATTACATAAAATAGATAGCAAATCTGCACCGAGATTCGTCGCAACCCTCTGTGCATGATATAAATCGCACTCTACTAAAATGTGGCGGTCAGTAAGCTGCACGGCACAGACATCACACATCGGGGGCGCCTCATGCCGGAATAGGAAACTGTGCATCAGTGGACGGTGCCCGATGCGGAGGCGAGTAATGGCGACTTCATCCCGTCCGAGAGGTCGGCAGGAGGACTGCCATGGACGGACAGTGGGCTGTAGGTAACACAGCTTATTATGAGTTACTGTAAGCCAGTCCTCCTCCCACAACTGCAGCGACCGCAGCCGTAACAGGGGAGTAATATCCCGCATGGGAAGAGGACATTGTGTCACATCAGGGGCGCTACAGGCCTCTTTGGAAGCCTGATCAGCTTCTTCATTACCCTGAATTCCCACGTGTCCCAGCACCCAGCAAAACGACAACTCCTTCCCTCGACATTGGAGGAAGGACAATTCGTCGTGTATATTCTGCAGTAATGTCTCAGATGGGTAGAGCTCGTCCAGCGACTGCAATACACTCAGAGAACCAGAGCAGAGAAGAAATCATTTGCCCTGAGCACAATGTAACAGCTCCAATGCCTTCAAGATCGCATGGAGCTCTGCAGAGAAAACAAAGGCGAATCTTGACAACACGGTCGGGGAAAACAATGGAACATCCGACTGAGTCCCCATGCTTGGATCCATCGGTATACAGAACTGTAAAATCGTGTTGCCTATCTAAAACAATTAAAACAACGACTGATAGGTAAAATTCGAAGTTTGTTCCTTCCTAAAACTTGCCAGTTCAAAAATAATTCTGGGCCTCTGGAGAAGCCAAGGTGGGATCCTGCCACAACCTCAATGTAAAACGGACAGCGTTTTATATGCCTGGCACACCATGAGTAACCGTCGCCTGATGTACAGTGGCGGCTCCGCAGCCACAGCACAAAGACTTGGTATGGGGCTCGTCCTAAATGCCCCAGTGGCCAGCCGAACCCCTGCACGGTGTACCGCATCCAACACCTTTAAATAAGAGGGGCGTGCAGACCCATACACTGCACACCCATAACCTAGACGAGACCGCACAAAGGCTCTGTAAAACCTAAGGAAACAGGTTCTGTCTGCTCTCAAAGAAGTGTGTCTAAGACACTTTAAAATTGCCAGTGCTTTGAGTCACCGTGTCTTCCAGTCCTTAAGGTGGTTCAACCATGTCAGAATCAAACGTGAGGTCCAGAAACCTCAATGTGTCTTTAAAGGTGAGCACAGAGTCCTTCATCTGCAGTTTAGGTAGATTAAAAACAGCACATGAACAGTTAAAAAGAACACACACAGACTTCTTAGTTGACAACTTAAAACCAGTTGTCCCTGCACATTCATCCAACCGCCAAAGAGTTAACTGCAACTGACGTGTAGTCGTTCCCAGATTGGATGAAGAGCAAAACACAGAGAAGTCATCCACAAAAAGAGAACACTGCATAGGGCTTTTCATAACAGAAGTAATACTGGAAATAGGTATTGCAAACAAGGTACACTTAAAACACTACCCTGAGGGACTCCATTCTCCTGCTCAAAACGATCAGAAAGGTCGACACCGACTAAAATATCGAGGGGAAAGGAAGGACTAAATAAAACGGGAAACACAACCACGAAAACCCCATTCGTGGAGCTGTCTGAGGATAAGATGCCGCCAAGTAATATCATATGCCTTCTCAAAATCGACAAATAAACCCAAAAGATGTTGCTGGCGCAGGAAAGCCTGTTGTCTAGCCGCCTCCAGGAAGGCCAGGTTATCAAAGGTGGGGCGATATTTCCTGAATCCACACTAAAAGCGGCTGAGTAGCTGCCTGGATTCCAGTAACCAGACAAGGCGGCGGTTAACCATCCGCTCTAAGGTCTTTTCCATGCAGCTAGTAAGGGCAACACTACGATACCTACTTGTGCTGGAGCGATCTTTCCCAGGTTTTAAAATTAGGAATTAAAAAGGCCTATATCCATGAGTCAGGGAACTGGCCTGACGCCCAGATGAGATTAAAAAGCACAGGGGTATCAATATACGATTACCGGATGGATAGTGTTTTTGATCTTGTGCAAGGCTGTTTAAGCTATCCCCATTAAAGAAATTACATCGCTACGTGCAGTTGATGTCTTATGTGCGCGAAAAGAAAACTGGAAATGACGGATATCGAGACCAAGAGAAGGAAGCTAGAATATATGGCTAAAGCAAAGCCATAAAGGACGAGTACAAACTAATGCTGGAGAAAGACGAAGCTATGGCATATGTGTAAGCCAGGCTTAAACAGAGGGAGTGGAGAAATCTGGTTACGACTGGGACATACAAAATATTTGCTTTTTTACAGTAAACAGTCAGGGAGAATGGTCACGCGACGGTGTACTGACCGAAAATAGCGGAACACGTGAAAAATGTATAGCACTCTCGTTTGGGGAAGGGACTACATTGTATCCAAATGTGGAGGACTGGGGGCAGTCATTTGCAGAGTTAAAAACGGATGGAATAACAAGCAATCGCTTGCAATAGTCGTAAACCTAGTGTTCCATACGGAAATTACCACACGAGTTGGTAACGTACACAAATTGGGACGCATAGTGCTATAACCAGGAAATAATGGGAAAATTTAAAATTCCCGATTCTTCTCGTCTAGAAGCATTGCCAGAAAGTGCAGAGCTATAAATGACTTGGAATGCAGGAGGAAACGAAGATACGTAATGGAGTTCGAGAACATACCTTCCCTGTACCTTTCGAACTTCTGGCTGGAGCGGAAATAGGAGACGCCGATGTGGATAGAAAACTACTAGTTACAGCGGAGAAAATTGAAGTTACACATAACAAGAATGATAAAGAACGAGTTGTATTCTGTGTCTAGATGTAAATAACCTTATTTCCTGTATGTAGACATATGTGCTAAATGTAGTAACAGTATTGTGCTGTAAGACTTGTGTTCTTATTTACTATCTACGGAAGCATAAGATTTAGGGTACCCGCTCTGTTGTGCTAGAGGATTAGTGTAGGATGTACGAATCTCCCAAGTTTCGCTTAGTATGAGCCTCATTTGGACATCCACCGAGTACAAGAAACGTACAAGTTAAAGAGTTTGCAGTATTTGTCGGTAATACGCATGTGTGCGGTTGTCTCTTTATGGCTTGTAAAGGCTGTCTGTATTGGGACGATGGTGTATTAAGAGCTATGGTATAGCTGCAGCATTTCGATCGTTTTTTTTTTTTAATTTTTATGTCTGTTGTTACAATCAATGTAATTCTATCTTCGTAAAAATACCCCTCAGGGGCTCAGCATTAATTTGCTGAGTACGGGCTTGGCGAACCCGGGGTCCTGAGCTGTGGGCTGTGTCGCGCCAACAGTCCGCTACACTGTAAGCTCTGTGCGTGCTTCAACCACCATCGTTCGGCGCGACGGTGGAACGTTGTAAGTTTCAGAGCCCGGGGATCTTGGCTTAATCGCCCGGGTCGCGAGGACGGTACAAACCTACCTCTCTCTCTCTCTCTCTCTCTCTCTCTCTCTCTCTCTCTCTCTCTCTCTCTCTCATATATATATATATAAGGTGTGCTATGTGCCGAGGAGGTGCATGGCTGTTGAGGTTGAACAGCCGCTAGCGAGCAACCTCTGAGGAACCTGCCGCACCTCACTTGTATAAGGCTTACCCAGGCAAGCGGGGCTCTGCCTGGGTGGACCTTTAGTTCCCTAGCTGCTCGTGGGACCAGAATGAAACGAGCTAATAAAAGTGTGGCCGGTCGCGAAAACGGTGTCTCACAGCGTGGAAGCGTGCAGCTTCGTATGACCCCCAATCGTTTCCATCCCTGGCTACGCCGTGGAAGGAACGTCGGGCTCGTCGTCAAGGTGAGGCGTATGCCCCTCGATACCTGGTGTGCAGTCGAACAGATGGCGAATCGGTTATGTCGACTAAGCCTCTGTTTTTTCCCTGGTAGCGGATGAAGAAAATATTCAAATGTTTGTATAGTCTATGGGACTTAACTACGGGGTCATCAGTCCCTAAACTTACAAACTACTTATGAAGTGAAACTTCCTGGCAGATTAAAATTGTGTGCCGGAACCGGGACTCGAACCTTTGCCTTTCGCGGGCAAGCGCACTACCGACTGTGCTATCCCGACACGACTCACGATGCCGCCTCACAAATTTACTTCCGCCAGTACCTCGCCTCCTACTTTCCAAACTTCACAGAAGCTCTCCTGCGAACCATGCAAGACTAGCACTCCTGGAAGAAAGGATATGGTGGAGACATGGCTTAGCCACAGCCTAAGGAATATTTCCAGAATGAAACTTTCACTCTGCAGCGGAGTTTCATTCTGGAAACATCCCTTAGGCTGCGGCTAGCCATGTCTCCACCATTTCCTTTCTTCCAGGAGTAGCTAGTCTTGCATGGTTCGTAGGAGAGCTTCTGTGAAGTTTCGAAAGTAGGAGGCGAGGTACTGGCGGAAGTAAAGTTGTGAGGCGGCATCGTGAGTCGTGTCGGGATAGCACAGTCGGTGCTGCGCTTGCCCGCGAAAGGCAGAGGTCCCAGGTTCGAGTCCCGGTTCCGGCACACAATTTTAATCTGCCAGGAAGTTTCATATCAGCGCACACTCCGCTGCAGAGTGAAAGTTTCATACTACTTAAGAACTAGGACGGCACAAATACCCATGCCCGAGGGGGGATTCGAACCGCCGACCGTAGTGGCCGTGCAGACCGTGACTGGAGCGCCTCAGTCCCCTCGGCCACCGCGGCCGGCACGGATGAAGAAGGGGAGAGGAAGAGCCTATCTACCCGTACTCTTCTCCACGTCTGCTTGGCACAGGTTGGCCGAGCGCACGATACGACGACAAATTGCTATTTCGCTGTAATAACAGCGGTCACGAGAAAATTGCTTGTATCGCACACCTATTGGCTTCCCCGGCGGCTTAGGTGCAGAGCGTTCTTACAATACATCAACCCCGCACAGCTGCACCAACAGCACTGCAGTTCTGCTGGAATACTGCAGTAACGGTCGAGTTTATATATGGCCAGCTCCGCCCCCCCCCCCCTGCGGCATTACATTATTGAGGGTCAATCATGTACTTATTAATAATTTTGGTGTTGTTGTTGTCGTCTTACAGGCTACAGTTATGATATTAAAAACAGGGGATAAACATACAAGAACATACAGATTATTACACCTGTTGTGACTGGTAACAATTTTTGAGAAAACTGTTTTGAATTAAGACTAAAAATATTTGGTTTTATCAATTTTGTTAGCTAGCTGTCCTCTATGGGCATCTGAAGACTCTCGATCAGCATAGTGGTGCCAGAGAGAGAAATACTTCATTGCTACTGCAATGACTTGCGCGTATTGATGGTTGCACGCCAGCAATGCTCGTCGCAGCATTCGCAGGACGGACGATGCCTTGATGCTCCGCAGAGATTCGGCACATTCTAGCTGTGATTCATAATTATGTTAATTAACTGCTACAGTTTGGTTCTCAGATCGTTACCGCAGTATTCCGCCATTGATTTCCAAAGCCAACTGTTCCCGACCCGCACACTATCGGCTACCATGTGTACAACTTTTCACGTTTTTTTTTTTTTTTTTTTTTTTTTTTTTTTTTATTTTTTTTATTTTACTGTTTGTTGCCATAATATCGTATTCTGTACATCCTTCTTAATATCTGTAACATTACCGTATTGCAGACGGCCTCAAGATCGTCTCACAAGCAGACTGAAACCGGTTGCCTAAGTACAATAAAAATTCTCTTGAGATCGAGACTGTGCTTTTAAAAAATATAATTTCATTAACGATCGCCGTTTCTCCAGAAATGTATTCTAAAATTATAAAAGATTTTTTTTGCCTTAAATGTTTTTATTTTTGTAGTAGGTTCAAAGTAATTGTAATAATTGGTTTCCTTTAAAGTGGCTTCAAGTAATTGGAACCGCCAAAAGAGAAATTGACCTATAAAGCAAACTCTTTTGTCACTTTAGGTGTATCTTGAACTATTCGTGCAGATGGTTGTTGTCTTGCAAACGTCCCCATCTGTTAACTCGGGGATCGAGACGTGGCTGCACGATCCGTTATGCAGGTATGAACAACGGAAAGTATGGAGCAGTTACAAGTACTATAAGGTTTTCCACGAGTTTATTAATTACACTACTGGCCATTAAAATTGCTACACCAAGAAGAAATGCAGATGATAAATGGGTATCCATTGGACAAATATACTAGAACTGGCATGTGATTACATTTTCACGCAATTTGGGTGCATAGATCCTGAGAAATCAGTACCCAGAACAACCACCTCTGGCCGTAATAACGGCCTTGATACGCCTGGGCATTGAGTTTGTTCAAATGTTTGTTAAGCTTAAGGGACTTAACTACGGGGTCATCAGTCCCTAAACTTACAAACTACTTACGAACTAGGACGACACAAATATCTATGCCCGAGGGGGGATTCGAACCCCCGACCGTAGTGGCCGTGCAGACCGTGACTGGAGGGGCATTGAGTCAAACAGAGCTTGGATAGCGTGTACAGGTACAGATGCCCATGCAGCTTCAACACGATACCACAGTTCATCAAGAGTAGTAACTGGCGTATTGTGACGAGCCAGTTGCTCGGCCACCATTGACCAGACGTTTTCAATTGGTTAGAGATCTGGAGAACGTACTGGCCAAGGCAGCAGTCGAGAATTTTCCGTATCCAGAAAGGCCCATACAGGACCTGCAACATGCGGTCGTGCATTATCCTGCTGAAATGTAGGGTTTCGCAGGGATCGAATGAAGGATATAGCCACGGGTCGTAACACATCTGAAATGTAACGGCCACTGTTCAAAGTGCCGTCGATGCGAACAAGAGGTGAGTCGTGTAAGCAATGGCACCCCATACCATCACGCCGGGTGACGATGACGAATACACACTTCCAATGTGCGTTCACAGCGATGTCGCCGAACAGGGATGAGACCATCATGATGGTGTAAACAGAACCTGGATTCATCCGAAAAAATGACGTTTTGCCATTCGTTCACCCAGGTTCGTCGTTGCGTACACTATCGCAGGCGCTCCTGTCTGTGATGCAGCATCAAGGGTAACCGCAGCCATGCTCTTCGAGCTGATAGTCTATGCTGCTCCAAACGTCGTTGAACTGTTCGTGCAGATGGTTGTTGTCTTGCAAACGTCCACACCTGTTGACTCAGGGATCGAGAGGTGGCTGCACGATCCGTTACAGCCATGCGAATAAGATGCCTGTTGACTGATAGTGATACGAGGCCATTGGGATCCAGCAGGGCGTTCCGTATTGCCCTCCTGAACCAACCGATTCCATATTCTGCTAATAGTCATTGTATCGCGACCAACGCGAGCAGCAATGTCGCCATACGATAAACCGCAATTGCGATATGCTACAATCCGACCTTTATCAAAGTCGGATACGTGATGGTACACATTTCTCCTCCTTACACGAGGCATCACAACAACGTCTCACCAGGCAACGCAGGTCAACTGCTGTTTGTGTATGAGAAATCGGTTGGAAACATTCCTCATGTCAGCACGTTGTAGGTGTCGCCACCAGCGCCTACCTTGTGTGAATGCTCTGAAAAGCTAATCATTTGCATATCACAGCACCTTCTTCCTGTTGGATAAATTTCGCGTCTGAGGCGCGTCATCTTCCTGGTGTGGCAATTTTAATGGCCAGGAGATTACTTCCGTTACTCTCCTCGTCGAAATGACTACTCTGTCATTTATTCTTTTACTGTCTCCACTAATATTTGCATCCTGTTCTGAGAGTGATAGCTGCCGTCCATTTTTCTTCTCTCTCTCTCTCTCTCTTCTCTTCCTAAAGGTATTTTTTCGTAGTAAATTACATATTGAAGAAATGTCATTTATGAGAAACTTACCTACTCATTTCATTGTTCTCCTGCCTTTATATCTTTTTAGGGTTATGTTCGCTTTTGCTTCTCACATAACACTGAGATTGCTTTTTCTCTGCAAGTAGCTACCTTTGGTCATTTCCCACCGCATTAAATTTTCCGTCGCCTCTACACGAATCATATGTTGTCCCTGCAGGTCCCAGATTTCTCGTCCAAAGAAAAATTTGCTCTACATAATTCATTTTGCAAGAGGATCATATTTTTACCATTGGAATATTTACTTGTACGCTGTTGCACTCTCGATTCTCGATTCAAAAAAGAACACGCAAATGATGACAGGCAAAAGTTAGTAGAGATTCGTGCGTCTATAAAAAGATCGATGCGCGAAGCATACAATAATTATCACAGCCATACCTTAGCAAAAGATCTATCCGAGAACCCGAAAGAATTCTGGTCCTATGTAAAATCGATAAGCGGGTCAAAGCCCACTGTCCAGTCACTCGTTGATCATTCCGGGGCAGTAATAGAAGAAAGCAAACGGAAAGCTGATGTTCTAAATTTAACCTTTAAGAAATCTTTCACGCAGGAGGAACGCACAAATGTACCATCATTTGCTCAACGTACTAATTCCGAAATGGGGGACATAGCAATAGGTATTTCCCGTGTAGAGAAGCAGCTGAGAGAGCTAAATACGAAAAAGTCTGCTGGTCCGGATGGAATACCAGTTCGGTTTTACAAAGACTATTCTGCGGCATTGGCCCCCTACTTAGCTTCCATTTATCGCGAATCTTTAATTCAGCGCAAGGTTCCTAGTGATAGGAAAAAACGCGTAGGTGACTCCCGTTTATAAGAAAGGAAAGAGAACTGACCCACACAATTACAGGCCAATATCGTTGACATCAGTTTCATGTAGAATTTTAGAGCATATTCTCAGTTCGAATATAGTAAATTTCCTTGAAACGGAAAAGCTTCTATCCATGAATCAGCACGGGTTTAGGAAACATCGTTCATGTGAAACTCAGCTTGCCCTTTTCTCCATGACATCTTGCGAGCCATGGATGAAGGGTAACAGGCGGATTGTGTTTTTCTCGACTTCAAAAAGGCGTTCGACGCGGTGCCACACTGCAGACTGCTAACGAAGATACGAGCTTATGGAATAAGTTCACTGTGACTGGCTGGAAGACTTCCTAAGTAATAGAACGCAGTACGTTGTTCTCGACGGCGAGTGTTGATCAGAGACGAGTGTATCTTCAGGCGTGTCCAAGGGGAGTGTGATAGGACCGCTATTATTTTCTATCTATATAAATGATCTGATGGACAGAGTAAGTTGTAATTTGCGGCTGTTTGCTGATGATGCTGTGGTGTATGGGAGGGTGTCGTCTGTAACTGACTGTAATAGCATACAGGATAACTTAGACAAAATTTCTAGTTGGTGCGAAGAATGGCAGCTAGCTATCAATGTAGAAAAGTGTAAGGTGGTGCGCATGAGTAGAAAAAACAATCCCATAATGTTCGAATACAGCATTAGTAGTGAGCTTCTTGATGCTGTCGCGTCGTTCAAATATCTAGGCGTAACATTGCAGAGCGATATGAAATGGAACGAACATGTAAGGACAGTTGTGAGTAAGGCGGACAGCCGACTTCGGTTTATTGGGAGAATTTTGGGAAGATGTACTTCACCTGTAAAGTAGACCGCGTACAAAACGCTTGTACGACCACATCTTGAGTATTGCTCAAGTGTTTGGGACCCGCAGCAGATCAGTTTAAAGGAAGACATAGAGGCGGTTCAGAGGCGAGCAGCTAGTTTTGTTACCGTTAGGTTCGACCAATGCGCGAGGGTCACGGAAATGCTCCGGCAACTCAATTGGGGATCGCTGGAAGAAGGACTACGTTCTTTTTGTGAATTTCTGTTAAGTAAATTTAGAGGGCCAGAATTTGAAGCTGAGTGTAGTACGATCTTGCTGCCGCCTACTTACATTTCACGTAAAGATCACAAAGACAAGATAAGAGAAATTAGGGCTCGTACGGAGGCATATAGGCATTCTTTTTTTCCTCGTTCAATTTGGGAGTGGAATAGGAAAGGAAATGCCTAGTAGCGGTAAAGTGTACCCTCCGCCACGCACCTTACGGTGAATTGCGGAGTATGTATGTAGATGTAGAGGTCATTAGCGCCCGAATCAAAACTGAGATATACCGAAGGATAATAAGTCTAAATGAAAACAGCTAAAATATAGGGTCAAATACAATGAAAGGAAGAACTGAATGTCCTTTGATAGATTGGTCAAGTTGATAAAATTCAAGACTCTAGCAACAGCTTGTGCGTCATCAGCTAAAATTTCTTCCAGGGTATTCGGTAGATGCAGTGCAATACGAACAGGAGTAAAATTTGGACAACACAATAAAACATGGCGCACCGTCAGCAAGTGACCACAGGAACATAACGGTGCGGGTCACCATTTAACAAGTGGCGGTGGCTGAACCGGCAGTGTCCGATCCGCAACCGGGCCAAGATGACCTCGTCGCGAGGGGCGTCTTCCAAGCCAATGGGAGCGGTTTAATGGTTCGCAGGGTATTATTTGGAAGCGAGGACCACACATTATGCCACGACGATATAATGCAACAGGAAAGAGCCCCTCGAATATCATTCGATGGGACACAGAACGTAACTGTCCGAGGTAGGAGAGTTGCAGCCTTGGCCGCGGCATCAGCAGCCTCATTACTAGGCACGTCTGCGTGGCCAGGTACCCACAGGAGGTGAACGCGAGGACCGTAGGCAGCTAATAATTGAAGAGAGCGGTTGATTCGGTGCACAAACGGATGGGCTGAGGGAGTCAGAGCAGATAACATAAGAAGGATAACGGTGTCGGCGGATGTATGATATAGCCTGATACAAGGCAAAAAGCTCAGCTGTAAAATTTGAGCAGTGGTCATGAGCCCTGTACTGAAAACCGTCATCCCGACGACAAACGCACATCCGACACCGTCATTGGTCTTAGAGCCATCTGTATATACGAAAACAGAATTATCGAGCTGCGCGCGAAGTTCAAGAAACGAGCGGTAAACAGCATCCGAAGTACTCTCTGGGCGTGAAGTGAGTTCGAAGGGAACGCGAACTTTATCCTGATGCCAAGGTGGCACTAGGCTATCACCTATTTGAAATGTGGAAGGGAGGGTAAAATCGAGCTGCTGGAGCAAGCGACGAAAGTGGACTCCAGGAGGGAGCAGGAAAGTTGAGGGCAGCCCATATTGGCTATCGAGGGAGTAATTAAAGAATGAAGGATAGGAAGGTTGGTGGGGCATCGACAGGAGACGGTATGCGTACCGACACGGCAATATGTCACGTCGATAGGTCAGAGGTAATTCGTCAGCTTCGGCATAGAGACTGTCAACAGGGCTAGTGTAAAATGCTTCTATCGCCAGGCGTAATCCCAGATGGTAGATCGTATTAAGACGACGTAAAATGGACGGCTGTGGAGAACAGTACACGAAGTACCCGTAATCCAGCTTTTATTTGACAGTGGACCGATAGAGGTGAAGCAGGACTACAACTAAGAACACGGAGAACGTTGAGGGAACTAGTGCAGCGGGCAGCCAGAAGAGGCACATGTGGAGACCAGCTAAGTTTTCTATCCAACGTTCAGAAAGGCGTTCGACGCGGTGCCACACTGCAGACTGCTAACGAAGATACGAGCTTATGGAATAGGTTCACAGATTTGTGACTGGCTGGAAGACTTCCTAAGTAATAGAACGCAGTACGTTGTTCTCGACGGCGAGTGTTCATCAGAGACGAGTGTATCGTCAGGCGTGCCCCAGGGGAGTGTGATAGGACCGCTATTATTTTCTATCTACATAAATGATCTGATGGACAGAGTAAGTTGTAATTTGCGGCTGTTTGCTGATGATGCTGTGGTGTATGGGAGGGTGTCGTCTGTAACTGACTGTAATAGCATACAGGTTGACTTAGACAAAATTTGTAGTTGGTGCGAAGAATGGCAGCTAGCTCTCAATGTAGAAAAATGTAAGGTGATGCGCATGAGTAGAAAAAACAATCCTATAATGTTCGAATACAGCATTAGTAGTGAGCTTCTTGATGCTGTCGCGTCGTTCAAATATCTAGGCGTAACATTGCAGAGCGATATGAAATGGAACGAGCATGTAAGGACAATTGTGAGTAAGGCAGACAGCCGACTTCGGTTTATTGGGAGAATTTTGGGAAGATGTACTTCACAGACCGCGTATAAAACGCTTGTACGACCACGTCTTGAGTATTGCTCAAGTATTTGGGACCCGCAGCAGATCGGTTTGAAGGAAGACATAGAGGCGGTTCAGAGGCGAGCATCTAGATTTGTTACCGGTAGGTATGACCAATGCGCGAGTGTCACGGAAATGCTCCGGCAACTCAATTGGGGATCGCTGGAAGAAGGACGACGTTCTTTTCGTGAATTTCTGTTAAGTAAATTTAGAGGGCCGGAATTTGAAGCTGAGTGTAGTACGATCTTGCTGCCGCCTACATACATTTCGCGTAAAGATCACAAAGACAAGATAAGAGAAATTAGGGCTCGTACGGAGGCATATAGGCATTCTTTCTTTCCTCGTTCAATTTGGGAGTGGAATAGGAAAGGAAATGCCTAGTAGTGGTACAGTGTACTCTCCGCCACGCACCTTACGGTGAATTGCGGAGTATGTATGTAGATGTAGCCCTAAAAATGTCGTCGTCTCCACAAATGGCAGTGCGATGGGGCCGAGATGGTGGAAGAAACTCCCTGTATCTCTAGAAGTTGATGCAGACCGTTTTCTCACAGGAGAAATGGAAGCCGTTTGCGACACTCCAGGAATAGAGACTGTCAAGGCAATGCTGAAGACGACGCTCCAGGAGACATTCTCTGAGCGCTGCAATAGAACGTGAAGTCGTCTACAAAGAGGGAGCCTGAAACATCAGCTGGGAGGCAATCCATAATTGGGTTGATTGCAATTGCGAAAAGTGCTACGCTCAAGACGGAGCCCTGTGGCACCCCATTCTCCTGGCGAAAGGTGTCCGACAAAACAGAGCCCACTCGTACCCTGAACATTCGATCTTTTAAAAAGGCACGAATAAAGAGGGGGAGACGGCCGCGAAGACCGCGTGTATGTTTGTACGACTATTGTTCGTAACCGTAAATGATTTGCTCGAGCTGATGATCTCCTTACTATTGTTAAACACGTATTTATCCCTATCATTCTCCTCGTGAAGTGGATATACTGTTGTGCTTTATTATCAGTACCATTAGTTTTTATTTCAAGGTTGATCTTTGAATTTTTATTTTTTATTACTGTTACATGTGTTTGTTCGATATGTTTCACAGTACTAAAGATCAATAAGTTCTCATATTAATTAAGATAAGCGTTTTCGAGCTAATTTATAATGGTCATTTTTGACTTGTTTGATCTATAAAACGTCCTCTCGAAATGTGGAACACCTCTTTTTACACCCTGCATTTGAAACCGATATGTAGGCAGAGGACAATCATGGCTTAGTCATTTACAAACTTCGTATTCCTCTTTTATTCCATTGATAATGATTGGGCTCAGATTTATTTACAAAGTTTGTCTTCGATACTCAATCCATATAATTTTTAATAGTGAGAAAATTACAGCCCTGTATTTCTAGGGCATCTGTTCTAAATCAATGAATAAGAAACATGCCAACGCGTTAATTTACTAATCTTTAAAAAGCAACAGTGCAATTGCTTTTCCGATTACTGTTTTAAGGCATGCCACAATTCACCGATCAATTTTAATTGTTATAACACGTGTTTATTAGGTTGCTTTATTGTCTATTGCGTGTTTGGTACAAATTTTACAATGGGTCTTTAAGATGAGCTAGAAACTAGAAACAATTAACGTAGCTCAGAACCGGATGACAATGCAATATTTATTCGCGATCGTTTGTCTTACGAAGAGAGTTAACCCAGTAGTAACACACTAACATTCGGGTGCCAGGCGGTTAGAGTTGAGTTTTCTGTGATTCTGTTAAATCAGTCAAGGCAAATGTCGGAATGGCCCTTGCGGCAGGGCACGGCCGATTTCCTTCCCCATATAATAATCCGAGCTTTTTCTCTGCTCTGATGAACACGTTGTGCGATAGAGCTCACCTTGTTTGTGTGTCCGTGTGTTGGTACAAATTTTACAGTTGATTGCAAAACAACTTCCCACTAAACAAGAGACTTTAAACTTTCATCAGAAATTGGAACCGTATGACACTGCTACATCAACGTCAGTTCTTAATTGGTCTATTGTGGAGGGCACACTTTTTACACCACTGCTGTTTTTTCCTATTTCTCTTCCAGTTGTGAATGTTTCAACGATAAAACTATTTCTGGTACCCCCTAGAGAGAGAGTTCATATCACCCTATCGTTTACCTTCGCGAACATTCCGAGACATATACGTAAGAGGGCTCGCGTGAAATCGACATAAGACAAATTTATCGAATGTCTACGTTGTAATCCCATGAAAACGTTTGAAATTGAAAGAAATAGTTCACACATATAACCTAAAAGATATAAAACAATTACGTAAATGAAAAAAGTATGTAAATGGGGTTTTAAAATGGACTAAGACGTTTATAACTCTTGTCCGCACGAAAATTGCTACGCATTAAAGATAGTTCCAAAACCTTGCGAATTTTTATTATTTATGTCAGTCACCATAGCAACACTGAAACATAAATTGTTCTTGCATCATGAGCAAGGCCAACAGAAGCGTGTAGTTTCCGCTAACGTGAAGCGGAATTTATTTTCATTCACTTTCTCAAGTCGATACGAGGTGTGCCGCGGCGGTGGTCACGGTCGCGTTCGGTAAATGCGACACACCGAGCGAGTGTATATGAAGGCCCCCCAACTTTGAAATTTTTTTATTATTTTTGTTGCTCTGGGTTGCTCTCCTTTGTTCCAGAGGCACACATCTGTTAGTGTAAAAACAGGCCAGCAATTAAAAAAAAAAAAATTCCACCAGCCCCCACTTTCTGAAAAATTAATTTTTTATGCTTGCTCTGAGTTGCTCTGAACGTTGCTCCAGAGAAACAATGTGCTCGGACAAATAGTTTTCAAATGGGAAGGAAAAATAGATTTCCCACCAACCCCCACTTTTTGAAAATCGCACTTTTTATGATTTTCTGAGTTGGTCTGAATGTTGACCCAGAATAACGATAGTTCAAATGGTAACCTAATCCATTTTTTGATGTAGCCTTCAGTTTCTGAACAAACAGCCTTTCTTTGCGCTATGTGAATTTTGCTTTAATTGCTCAGAACCTGAACGTCGGGAAATAAGTGATAGTGAATTGGGAGGTTAGGTATGTAAGGGATTTTAGTGTTGGAGCTAGCAGGAAAAATTACTTCAGAAAGCAACATTTCTGATTTCTATTATTCCAAAATAGCAGACTTCAAATTAAGTCATAACTGAAAATCGAATGGGAGGTGTCATGAATATTCATTCCATAGACATTGGTTACTCTCTCTTATTGATGTGGGAAAATTATCAATGAAAGAGTATGCAGGGTAGACCACGTGCAGGTTGTCTCCCCCGCTGTTTATTTTAATTTTTTTTTTTTTTTAATTTTTAGTGTACTACTTTTTCCCCTATTTCTTTTTCTTTCTTCCTTCAACCAATGTCTGTTGCGCTGAAGTAATAACAAGTCTCTCCCTTCCTTCACTCTAAATTTTTGTTTCCATTTTTAACACACTTATTTTAATGTTTTGTTGTTTTAAATCTTAGTTTTTATAATTTTTTTTTCAGTCAAATGTTTGCGGTGCTTTAGAAATAACTATTCCATCCTCTCCTTTGCATATTTTTGCTTGCAGGTTGTCAGTCATCTTCCTCCATTTTCAATTTTAATAAACCTATTTTTGAAATTTTGGGTGCAATGTCTTGACGACTAAGAAATAAGTATTCTCTCCTTTCCTTCATTGTACATTTTTGTTTGTTTGTGTTTTTTTTTTATATTGTTAAGAATATATATTTCACTGGAATAGACTAATCATCAAACATTTAACGTGAAACGAAAATTGAAGCGCTTCCATCTTTGCCATTTATCCTTCAGGAGAACTATTCGCATGAGTTTAAGTTTAAATTTAATGACTGACATCAGTTCCTTAATTATAACTCATAATTATTGTAACTAAATTTATTTAATTACTGCATCACTGGTCATTTCCTTATTTCTCCCGTTACTAGTAATTTTAATTTATTTTTTTTTAACTAAAAGCCATATCACTCTCTTAATGTTGTCAGTTTCAGTAAAACAAGAATTTTCACATTATTGTTGTGTTATTCTGTATTTACGACCTGACGTAAAGACAAAAAAAAAGGATTTATCAATTGGTCTTCATTTATACGTGTCGGTTTCACGTTGTTATCGTTAATTTCAAACCATTCGTTACAAAATT
Source organism: Locusta migratoria (assembly GCA_026315105.1). Lineage (NCBI taxonomy): Eukaryota > Metazoa > Arthropoda > Insecta > Orthoptera > Acrididae > Locusta > Locusta migratoria. Next base: position 784,283,436 of record CM048755.1, read on the forward strand.
TAATATTGGCGGTATAATGCCCTATTGACTTTACTGTAAAGCCTCCACAATAGTTGACGATATCTACCACAGAGTAGGTAGAACCGCTGAGAGTCATGGTGTACGGAAAAGCTTTGATGCTCACTGTGACTTTAGTATCTTCTATGCACTGGACGAACAAATGCAGGCGGTATTTTACGCTTAAACTGTCTTCTCCGTTTCAACAGCGACATATTTTTTCCCCTTTATAGTGTTGCTGAGCTCGATAGCTTCTGTTAGTTTTTCATATCCGTGTTTGCCAATCGTATCAAAGTCAGTAGTTTTCCCTCTCTTACATGTGACACATTCTTCTCTCAGATCCACACTGCATGCATCCGGTGGGCAGTAACTGCAATGCACTAGTATTAGTCACAACAATTCTTCGGCCTAGCCTTTGTGCGTGGTAGGCTCCAAAATATTACCATTCAGTAGGACCTTTCTAGTTTTATAAGATTTGGCCACACCTAACTCAGCGCGTGGATGTAAGTATGTACGCTTAATTTTTTGGGGGACGTATATATTCCGCTAGTTATGTTCAAGTGTTAACTCGTAGAATTCTTCATTCGATGATTATACTCCATCTTCCCGTTCTTCTGTAACAATTTTCCGGATGTTCTGTTTTCACGTCCAATTTTTTCACTTCAGAAACCGGCAAGACGAATTCGTTCTTTTTTTCTTCGCATTCTGCAGTATTAAGCGTCTGACAGTTCTTTAAATTCGATAAATTACTGACGATTCTACTTCGTGCTGTTTATGGTATCCAGTAGCGGTCTGTTCAGTATTTACTGAGTCATTTTTTATTCCTTTGGCCCAAGCTAGCTTGGAACGTCCTGAAAAGATTTTAAATGATTAGTTACGAATTTGTCAACTCGCATTGCACGAATCTCATTTCGTAAACAAGCGATGTTTCAGATCATTAAATTGCCCCTCTAATGCAGACAAGGTGGCATTTGAAGTTCCAAATCCAAATACGTGCATCATAATACCTGAATATAGGGGAAAATGCAAGATTGCTTTGATGCGTCGCGCTATAGCTGGTGCACAGGATTGATATCATCTCCGTTCTGCCCACATTCGGCTTCTCTTAAAGACTCCTGAACGAACATTGTTGCCCATGCAACAATTCCGGATTCGCAAACATTTTTGTCGTTATCATCGAAACACGCGGGTATTTCAACATCTCGCTTATTTTTCATGACATCATCTTCGGTTTCCACTATTTTGGAGATGTCAGTTCTCTTCTCGTTATGCGGAGGACCGGCCGCGGTGGCCGAGGGGACTGAGGTGCTCCAGTCACGGTCTGCACGGCCACTACGGTCGGGGGTTCGAATCCCCCCTCGGGCATGGATATTTGTGCCGTCTTTAGTCTTAGCTAGTTCATAAGTAGTTTGTAAGCTTAGGGACTGATGACCCCGTAGGTAAGGCCCATAAGTTCTACAAACATTTGAACATTTGTATGCGGAGGAGTTTCTTAAAAGCTTCAAGAGCAAACAGGGATAGTCATTGTGCTTACTATACGTTTGTCTGTTTGAAACTATGATGGCAGAAATTCATTGAAATTCATTAAAATCCCTGACCTTAGTGAGAAAAGCCATTATCATTATCCAAAATGTGCGTACAAAAGGATGGAGAGTTTTGAGCTCCTTCCATCTACAAATTATATTAAGGTAATGGGACACATCCAAGCGTAGAACGCATGATGGCAGTGCATTCGACGAGCCGACCAAACAACTAAAACATCGCTATAATCTTTCACATCTCGAGTGTCTCCAAATGCCCTTACAATAGCACCCATCAGTGCTTTGTCGAAATCGCAGACAACTTGTTTTGGTACTGAAAATTTTTAATTTGCTTGTTACCAATGCGAATAATTTCATTAAGCCAGTATTGTATCGTATTTGTATTTTGAGATTCGCTCAGCATTTGAAAAATGGGAAGTTTGAAATCTGAGGTTTCTGTGACGATTTGATAAAGATAAATGTGCGAACTAAGTTCTCCGTTTGGTTTCTTCAGTTTTTTTAACCAATGAACCTGTTCCATCTACACAAATGTCATGCGAATATTCTATGAACACAGCAGTTTATTCTTGCGTCCAATAATGGACATGAAACGGATCTAGGCCAATCGAGTTAATTTCCCCGACGTGATGTTCATACTTCATGACCCTGAGATTTTCAACCGGATTGCATCCAGTCAACCAAACAACTGCATTTTGACCCTCTTGTTTTGCCTTGCGTAAAACTGAATTTGTTGGTAATTGCGGAGGCTCAGGGTCCCTAAATTTCATTCGTTTATTTGCCTCATTTGTGCGCCAGATGCAAGGTAAGATATTGCGATCTACCATTTTTGTTGACACGTCAATTCTTCGTTTTTCTTTCAGTTGGCGCTTCTTACTATGCATAAAGGCCTATCGAAATTATCCAGCACACACTCCATTATCACGTCACTGTCTGGTGTCGGTTTGTTTACAATGAGTCCTGAAAAATTACTTCCACAGTCGCTGCAATTACCCGTCATCTTAAGGGACATACAATTCTCCGACGTTTTATATCTCTTAAATATTGGACATGGTATCGTCATTTGCTCCCACAGTTTCTCATACAAGGTATCTGTCCATACTTTTCGCAATAGAACATTGGCCGCGCTTTCGATCGCTCTTTACCCAAACACGCTGACTCTGGATACATGATGACCCAGGTTTTGTGTGGTAGCGTCAGTTGAAACGAAATCTGACCTTTTCATCTGTTTCTTGTAAACAGAGGACCACCGAAGAATACGTTTGCAGAAGATGCTGCAATTCTGCCCTATTGGCTCAAATGCCGCGAATGTTCCACTGGATGATCGTCATAAAGGATGGAAAGAGCCTGGAGACTTTATTTCACTGCATCCGTGGTCGTCGCCCCTTGAGAGGGAGTGACGTCCATGAGTTCCATAGGGGACTCTGATAGGGGCAAGTGAGGGCGAAGCCCCATGGGAGGTCATGGTGGCTTCTTCCTGTGACTTACACCGCTTCTTTTTCTTCTTCTCTTCCTTATCTGTGCAAGAAGAGAAGTCCTTCGAAGTCCTCCGAGAGGGACCTTGTAGATTTCGGGCCCGCATAGTGCGGATCCCGTCATCGACCTGCAGTAGTCGTCTGAGGAAAAGGTTCTGGGATGGAGTCTTGTCCCCAGCAGGTGCTGAAGAAGAGGGTTGCTTCTCCAGCCAAGAAGAAGAGGTGGATGGTAGAGGGGGAAGGGGAAGGGGAGGAGAGGGAGGAGGGGGAGGAAGATGGGCAGAGGGGGAGGAAGGAGGGAGTGGGGGAGTAGGGATGGGGGCAGGAGGCTGGTCGGTACTGGGAGAGGGAATGGTGATAACCACCAGGGATGAGGAAAGAGGGGGCAGTGATGCAATGGAGGCAAAATTGGATGTTATCGGCACTGGATGGAGACGGTCTAATTCTTTGCGTGCCTCAGAATAAGATAGATGGTCGAGGGTCTCAAATTCCTGAATTTTCTTTTCCTTTCGGAAAACTGAACAATCAGGTGAACGAGGTGAATGCGGACATCAATTCACCCATTGTGGAGGCAGGATGCAAGAGTTCCCAGCTTGAAGGGCGCAGCCACAGTTACCACAGACAGGGTCACTGGTGCACCTGGAGGACATGTGGCCAAAACGGAGGCAACGGAAGCAGCACATCTCATCGATAGACCATTATCTTTACTTTTTCAGGTAAAGTTTCCCCTTCAAATGCCAAAATGAAGGCACCAGTGTCAACCCAATTACCTTTTAGTCCTCTATGGATGCGGCGAACAAAATGAATGCCGTTCGAGGAGCTTGCACCACATGACGTTGGGCAGGCTAATAGGGCGGTAACTATTAGCCACCTGCGGATCAGTTCCAGGTTTCAACACTGGGATGATGATGCTGTCCCACCATTGAGACGGGAAAACACCTTCAATCAGACACGGTTGAGCAGGGCGAGCTGTTGGTGCTGAAAATCCGCAGACAAGTGTTGAAGGAATTGGCTATGAATGCAGTCTGGTCCTGGAGAGGTGTTGGTGCATGCAACAAGGGCACTCTGGAACTCCCACTCACTAAACGGTGCATTGTATGTCTCCCAGCGGCACTTGCAGAACAATAACTGCTTTTGCTACACTCGCTGTTTAAGGGTGCAGAAGCCCACACTGTATGCTTCTGTCACAGAAATACGAACGAAATGCACTGCCATATGTTCGGCAATAGCGCTGGGGTCTGAACAGACGGTCCCTTGAATGAGGAGACAAAAAATTCCCATAGTTTTGCGGTATCTAAAGAGTCACCGGATGTGCAACCATACCCGAGAGGTGGAGGTGCAAGAACCGATAGTGGCGTCGTAACACTCCCAACAGTTCTGTTTACTCTGCTGGATCAGCCATCGAACACGAGCCCAAAGACATTTGAAAGTTATTAGGTGCTCCACACATGGGTGTTGTCGGTGGCGCTACAGTGCTCGTCAATGCTTCCGGATGGCCTCGGCGATCTCTTGCGTCCACCAAGGCACTGACTTGCGCCGTAACGTACCTGGGGAGCATGGAATAATTTCCTCGGCAGTGGAAACAATGAATGCATTGAGCTGGTGGACTGCTGCATCAACTTCAGCAGGAAGTTGACCAGAAACCAAGGCAGCCGAGGTATAAGCTGTCCAGTTAACTCTGTGGAGAGACCATCAGGCCAGATTGGCTGCTGGTTCAGGCTGAAGCAGAGAGGAGGGCAGGAAAGTGGTCGCTGCCACATAGGTCATCATGTACGCTCAACCGAGGTGGGGAAGAAGGCGTGGGCTACAAAGTGAGAGGTCTATGGCTGAGAATGTGCCGTGTGCCACACTGACATGTGTGGGAGCACCAGTATTCAGGAGGTATACATCCAGCTGCATAAGAGTGTATTGACATCCCTACCGTGACCTGTATATCTGGGTGCCACCCCACAAGGGTGTAGGAAGTTGAGTAACCAATGCACTGAGGTCAGCGGTAGTAATAACCTCATCCAGGGAGAGCAGATGGTTATGTTCTGAACTGTATGGATCTTGACCACCACTGCCTCGAACGACGTGTGAAGAGGCACGGGAGTCCTGGGTACAGAAGTGAGGACATACACACAGACACCCCCGGATACCCTGTCATAGGTCAAGCGGTTATAATAGCCCCAATATCCATGGAGAGCAGGGGTCTGCTGAAAGGGGAACCAAGTTTCCTGCAGTGCAACGCAGTGAGCAGGAAAGCGACACAACAGCTGTTGCAACTCTGACAGGTGGCGGAAGAAACCGCCCCAGTTCCATTGCAGGATCAGGCTGTTAGTTAAGATGTACGGCATACTGAAGAAGAAGGTGGAGAATCGGGTACAGAACCATCTGTCGTCACTGGCTGTTGAGGTTTAATCTCAACGTCCATAGCTTCTGAGGCCTCGACAATAACCAAGTCCTCAGGGGACATGAGTATCTCTACCTCGTCCTCAGACGCAGGGATAGGAAGGGGTGGAATGGTAGCAACCTCTGATTCATTCTTCTTTTTGTTCTTCTTCTTTTTATCTCACTGATCCTTAGGTCTCTCCTGCTGGGAGGGCTGTGTAGACTCAGTCCAAGGGACTGAGGATGCCCTGGAGGACCAGCGACAACTACTCCTTGCATAGCTACTAATACCAGTAGTGTATCAGGTGTACCTGGTGTTAGTGATTTATGAAGCACTAGCTGTGCCATGTCAGAAGTTAATTACATACAGTCTGCTAATACTAGAAGCGAAACTAATGCTACTAATGAATTACCCAGCACTAGTTGTGGTGCACACAGTAGTACTTTGGGTGATACACATACAGTTTTCGTTCCCTCTCAAAGTGAATCTACAGATGGTGAGTACTCATTCTTATCTGAAACATCTTTTAATGAGGAAAGTGGTGTTTTGGGTACAGGGCTTTCGAAGGCAGACTAGTCCAATAAAATCCAAAATGTACAAGATTCATAGGAATACTGTAGTTAGGCTATCAAAATTTAAAGCAAAGCTACACCATGAGAAAAGTGTACTAAAAACACTCAAAGATTTATATGACAACAACATTTTCTGTAATTAATGATTTCTGATTTTCATGTTACAAATAAAAAAAAATCACAGTAATTACTTTCTGTTTTCATCTTACTATTTTTATCCCTGTTTCCTATTTCACTTTCAGTTAATTTGATGATTTATTGGCTTTTGTCTTGAATCAGTTACACATATTAAAAGATGTAGGAACATTTTGAAGGAAGGTTTTTTTTTTTTTTTTAATATAGGCTAGTTTTCTGGAATATAAATGTCTAATTTTAGATGACAAGCCTACATGCTTCACGAACTGTTTAGTAAGCTATGGAAAATAGGATACCATATTTTTGGTGGCAGTATAGTAATTCTAACCATTAGTATAAAAATTATTTCAACAGCAGCAGGGGCCAAGGGTGGCGTGGGGGGGGGGGGGGGTTGTCATGATGTAAACTGCCTCATTAAAATTTCTGGGGGGGGGGGGGTGAAAATTTAGTACTTTTGGCCAGTCTGAGGCGTGCTTTATACACAATTTACAAAACGCGAAATAAAATATATTTAATTTCAATATTAAATGGAAAACCATATTTATTAGGTAATAAACTAGGAATCCAAACTTTGTGGCGAGAGGGGGGGGGGGCACCTTTGTTCAACAGTAATACTGCTATAGGCATGTCCATAGCTGTTTCATAGTTACTACTGTGAAGGTAAATCGGGAAAATGGTGCACCAGATGATTGTCACATATAACTAGCTGTTTGTATAATTGATACTGACGTCAAGGTATAGTAGGCCTAAGACGACAATTCATTCGAAAATTCGACACTTTGTGACAAATGTTAAACATTAAAGATAGGTAACAGGTTGAACAATTAAGTCACGTTAAGAAACAATACTTACTTTAAGTATGCTTATAACACAATAAAATTGTTTTAATTGATCTTCGAGTGTATCAAGGAAGATGCAATAATATATTGTCTGCAGCTTGAACGCATCTGGTAAAAAGAAAACACAAGCATTTTATTGTATTTGCAAAGACGGAGCTAAAACATTTCCAGTGAGTTCTTAGCAACTTCAGAAAATTGGTATTAGTAAAATTGAATGACTACGTATTAATGCAGGGAACACAACCGCAATGTTTATGTTCTTAGTTCATTTCCATATCACTTGGGGCGCTGCTGTCGTTCCGTGTTTCCATTTTTTAACACGGGCATTGCGCTTCTCATTTATTTTTGTTCTGTGATTGTGTTGTTGTGTATTGGTGTTCTGTGCTTAGGCCGGTATTACACTATCAAATTATTGGACAAAGAATTGGACGAAAAAATTGAATGAAATATTGGTCATATTTTATGACAAAGAAATTGGATGAAACGCAAAAGGGGGTATTACACTGTCATCCATTATTTTGTCAAATTTGCTTCAAAATGGCGGTGTAATGCTCAGCTATTGTTTATACTACAGTTGCGTTGTGTCTGCATTTAGAAGAGAAAGAGGGAAAAAAGAAAAGGAAACGCACTTGGATGAAACCGTGGGTGTCAGAGCGATATAAATAAAATTTGTTACGGTACCAGGAGGATTTTTCCTTTTTTATGCCGTCGGCAGAACTGCCAGGCCGTTCACTGCCAATTATTTTGTCGCTCTTCATCCTTCGCAGTTTGCAATAGAGTAACAAAAAGACTGACACAAACAGTGTATACGAATAAGATTGTTAAGTTGATAAAGCAAGTTTCATTAAATAACGTTTTAAATGGAAAATGTGAGCACTCACAAAGAGGATAATCTAAATGGTTTATGACGTTATTAACAATGTAAGGGGGGAAACATCGCTGATAAAGTAAATAGGCTCTATTTATTTCCTTACAAAAATTGGCTGACGTATTTATATGTACATTGATTCGCTTGCAAACAGATGTCGATGTTTTGAAAGTTGTTTCATTTTCCAGTACTTAGCACACCACGTTACCAAATTCATACATTCTAAAATCTGCTTCGGCCGTATTAAGATTTAGGGGTATTACTTCTTCAATTCCGATAGTATATAATGACTTTTTTACATCACGGATTGTAACTCAACCTCACTTTTGCCGCTGGGTATTGGGCTACGCGAATTGACGTGACGGACAGTTTGAATTGGCCTTGTCACCTGTTATACAACACCCCATCTGATTTTTTTAAAATTTTGTTGTTGCTAGAAAACACTACACAAACATTCCACTACTAGCCATGTTTACGAATACGAACGTTATGTCCAAGTAATGACAGATATTTAACCTCCAAATAAAACAGCTGTAGTGGCAAGGAAGCTGTATACTACTAGCGCTCCAAGCGGTCACATTTCTCACTGCAGGAAACAGAAGACGGGCGATTTCTTTGATCAAATCTAGGCCGAGGCCGAGATTGGATGAAATATTGGACGATGTTCCCATTACACTACGTCCAATTTTTCTTTGTCCAATTCTTTGACAAATAATTTGATAGTGTAATACCGGCCTTAGTGTTATTCGCTTCAAGAGCAGTATAAGTTCCTATCGAATTGCAAGATGGAAAATACGGCGGTTAGAGAGAGAGAGAGAGAGAGAGAGAGAGAGAGAGAGAGACTCTTTCGATGGACGAGAAAGTGAAAATCCTCGAAAGATTTCAACTTCATTGTGGAACAGGTGTGGCTTTAGCCAAGGACTTAGGCATACCGGTGTCTACGCTGAACACTATCGTAGAAAACAAAGACTCAATCTTACAAAGTGTCAATAATAGTGGACTGAATTAAAAAAATGAAGTATGCTAGTTATTCTAAGTATGCGCAATTAGAAGAAATAACAAAGAACTGGTTCCAGGCAGCACGTGCGTCGAACATTGCAATAAACGGCACAATGTTGCGTGAAAGGCACTGAAAGTGGCAAATGTTCTCGGAATTGAGGACTTTAGTGCTTCTAATGGATGGATTGATAGGTTCAGGAAGCGACACAATGTGGTGTACAAGACTGTATGTGGCAAATGTAATAGCCTCTGTAAATATGGAAACAGTGAGTGAATGGCAGAATGGGAAATTAAGAGACCTTTTGAAGCTTTACCAGCCGAAGGATATCTTTAATATTGACGAAACTGGCTTGTTTTATAATGTCCTTCCCAACAAAACACTTGTGTACAAAAGCGAAAATTGTCATGGTGGAAAGCACACTTGACAGTACTGTTAGGCACAGACGTTGATGGGTCTGAAAAACTTAAACCATTTGTGATAGGGAAGTCGAAAAACCCTCGATGTTTCAAAAACAAAGACATTACCAACGCAATACAGTGCCAACACGAACGCTCGGATGGCGTCCGATTTATTTGTAAAGCAATTACATAGCTTAGATGCAAGAATGGGGTGTCAGAACCGGAAGATTCTGTTATTTGTGGATTGTTGCCCTGCACATCTAAAGGATGTAAATTTAAGGAAGGTGCAATTGGAATTCCTCCCACCAAACTGCACAAGCCAGTTACAACCGCTGGATTTGGGCATCGTCCATGCCTTCAAATCATTATATAGAAGATCTATTGTGCAGAAGGCATTAAGTTGCATGGAGTCTGGAAAAGACCAAAACGCAATTAAAATAACAGTTTTGGATGCATTACATTTTATTGCCAAGGCATGGGGCGATGTTGAAGCATTCACTATTTATAACTGCTTTAGAAAAGCATGATTCATTGCAGCAGATGGAGAAAGTGTATCAGAAGTGAGCAATGATAGCGAAATCCTTCCAGAACTTCATCTTGGAAAACACTGCAGTTGGAGTCGACACTTGAAGACTTCCTGAATGTTGATGGTGGTGGTGGTGATGATGATGATGATGATGATGACAATGTGGTCCCCCTCTATTTCTGATGTGAGTGCAGCAGTAATGACAATTAAAAAATATATTTCTGCTGCAGATGTTGATGACAAAGTTTTTCGTTGTGTTTACCAGCTTGAAAACCTCATCGAATCAATACATACTCACAAAAATTAAAGCAATGTACAATTTTGGATTATTTTGTTAAAATGTAATATTTACTGCACTGTACTTATGTGTATAGTAAGCTGTGTTTATATATTAAAGATATGTATAAAACATTAATAGTCTGTTTGGTAAAATTTTACAGTTCGTGTCATGGTGTAATGTTGAGTGTTCAGATGTTGGCAATCCGGAGCAAACAGAATTGTATAGAGTGATGGGATTACTTTTTCGTGCCAAACATAATAATTAATACTGTTCCTGCTCTATGGTTGACAGGTTGTTGATGTACCCTTGTCTGCTCAATAAATTGTGTAATCGTCACCAGAAAAATCGGTAACAAAACATTTGGAAATAGGTCCTGGTTGCTGTACTTCACATGCAGCAGCCATAACCAACATCTGAACACAAAATAGCACGCCGCGACGGACTGTAAAATTAAGCCATCTGTTTTATTTACTGTAAATTGTGTGCTTAAAATGTGATATCTACTAGAATTTCGATTCTGATAACAGACTTTGTGTCTGTATTGGTTAGGTGACAATTTGGCTGAGTTACCATAGTATTTGCTTCTCATTCACTGGCTTTGGCGACTCATCTGTAGGGTAGTACAATATTTAACGCACTGAACTATATCTCTCACACTTTTCTCATGTCACTTTTACAGGAGAAGTCCGCGGTAAGTATTTTGTTGCATAGTATGTATCTATATCTTTCATAAACTATGACAATGCTAGGGAGGATTCTGTAGGTAACTTTTACAGCTTAAAATTTTGTTTCCCACATTTTACACCATTTTATTTGAGTCCCCTGAAAAGTGTAAAAGTGAGGGTTTACTGTACCTTTAAATCTTTTATTTCCTTGCCCTCAAAACAACTGTAGTAATGTTCTCAACAATCTTCCCCAACTTCCCATTGCAGTAAAATAAGCATTGTTGCAGCTATTTTCAGTACATGGCAGACTACATTGTGATGACAAATTTACGGTTATATAGGCCTACTCTGATGAAACCCGACCAAATAGGAATATTTCTAAAAATTAAAGTACTACATATTTTTAAAAACAAAGCTTGTTTAGAAGTAGTACAATGTTTAATCATTTTATGAACTGCAATTTTAATTATTTAATAAAAAATGACTCATTAGGTCCACTTTAAGCTGGAATGCCTGTTTTATAAATTTCGAGCCTACCTCTATGGTTGTTGGTATTATGAAAAATTACTTCGGGCCCTCAGTCCGTTATTAATTTATCAAAAATTTGTTCTCTCAACTTGGCCTTCTGCCTTGCATCACTTATCTGAACTGTCTTGTTAGGCCTTCAGCCTCTACATCGCTATGGGATACTCTGTAAAACACATTTATACTATTTATCTCCCATTCCACTATCGAATAGAGCAAGGGAAGAAAGAACACCTGAATCTCTCCATTCGAGCTCTGATTTCTCGTATTTTATTCTGATGATCATTTCTACCTATGGAGGTAGGAGTCAACAATATATTTTCAGATTCAGAGGAGAATGTTGGTGATTTGAGTTTCGTAAGTAGCCCACACCGCAGCGGTTAGCGCTGTTGTTATAATGATTCCCATCCCAGATCCTGTAGCATTTCTGTAATGCTGTCTCCCCTGTATCGTGACAATACAAAATGAGCTGCCCTTCTTTGGCCTCTTTTGATGTCCATCGTCAAACCCACCTGACAAGGATCCCACACGGGGCAGTAATACTCCAAAAAAGGACGGACAAGTGTAGTGTATGCAGTTTCTTTAGTAGTTCTGTTGCATCTTTTAAGGGTTCTGCCAATAAAATAGTCTCTCATTCGCCTTTCCCACGTCATTATCTACGTGTTCTTTCCAGTTTAAGTCTGAGGTAATAGTAATTCCTAGGTATTTTTGTGGAGTTTACGGCCTACACTTTTGATTGATTTATCTTGTAAACTAAGTTTAATGGATTGTAATATCAAAAATAGGAATCTGAACTGACTACCCTTGCTTAAATTCACCAACCAACTACTCACCGCTCACACTAACCTACCCTCTCAGAGGTCTTTGTGAAAGATAATACCCAGTGTTAGGTTTAAAGACTGGTGAGGGTTTATATTCACTGGGATGCCCCCTAACCTCTCACATGCATGAGGTTCACTGATTGGCTGGCCAAAGAGGTTTTGATCAAAATAGAGCCAGACCTCATCTTACTGGGCAACACCAACTGGTCTTCAATGTTCTTCACAAAGAAGAATGCTTTGGTGATAGCAAAACTCTTTAGGATTATTATGGGAACTAAACATGATGGTTATCAGTCCATGGGGAAGAGGTTTAGCTTTCGGGCCTGGCACTTCTCAAAGAGGGTAGCCACGGAGGGGAAGACTCTGCAGGGAAAGGTAGGAGCATTGTTCAGACTATCCCAATCGAAAGAGAATCTGGGTACAGAAGAACGACCAGAAGTGTGAAGCTTAGCACAACAAAGACCGCCTGGCAGGATGGTCGTTTCCGAGAGTTCTGAAGATATGCAACCTGTCATGGGCACATACAGAACTGGCAGCCTAGGTACCAGAAGTGTGACCCCTGTGTTGTTAGGGGTTCAACCAAGAGGATACAAAACAGCCCCACCACACAGTAACTAATGTGGTGACCTAGTGGGGCCAGGTGGCTATGGTGAGAAGTGAAGAGGGGAAAGGTGGGTTGAAGGGTGGACAGGAATCCAAGCCATAGCTACTAGGTAAGTAGTGCTTCCCAAATGGCTCAGTCTGTTACAGAAATTTAAAAAGGGAAGTTGAAACTATGAAAGGGACCAAACTGTGCTGGGAAGAAAAAGAAGAAACCGGTCAGGGAGAGAGTGTAAAGAGCACCTGAACTGCAGAAATAGCAGAGTCATCTTAAAGGAAAAGACCAAAGGCAGCGGAAGGAGTAAGGGGGGCTGGAGATGTTAGGATAGACTGGAGAGGTGAATTAAGACAGGGAATGTAGCCTGGGAGAGAAGAAAGGCTGTAATATCTCAGGAACCTGTGCACTCCACATTCATACCCATAAAAAGAGCTGTTGGCCCCTGGAAACATCACTAGTGTGATTCCTGTGTTTTCAGGGGGCTAACCAAAAGAGTGCAAAACAACCCCACCACATGGGCTGGCTATCTTATTATTCAGACCTTAGTATGGAAAAAAGCAATAGAATCAAGTGCGAGCTGAAAGGAGCATTAACACCACTCGCCGAAGACACTAGGTAATGTCATTTTCCCAAACTGACTCTCCACACTGCATAGAAAAAAATTTAGAAGTGGAGGTCGAATTCCAAATTGGGGCCAAAAATGCTGAAAAATAAAAGTGAGGCAAGAAGTGCAAAACCATGAAGACTAGCAAAACCAGGAAAATAACCAGTCTGATGTAAATAAGAAAACAAAGGGGGGAAGGGAAAGGTAGAGAGAAAGAATGGACAAGGAGGGAGGGGTAATGTACCACTAGAAGCAAACTGTTGCATCAACTTTGAGACCCTGCCTCCCAATATGTTTGACTACTCATGAAAGAACTATTAACCCCCTAAGCAGAATGTGGTCATTGTTTTATCACTGTCCAAAAATTTAATTTTTTATTTTCAATATTTATAAAAACCATAAATTGTATAGTTGTGAAAAATTGCTTTCGGTTATAATATATTCCACACAATAAGTACAATTATAGGTAAATAATCAGATAGACAAAGCCAATTTACATGTGAACATGGATGAATGTTGCCAATTACAGAAACTGTTTTTATAATCCAACACTCTTTGAACAAGCAGTACATAGGTGGTATTTCTAAGGCCTTCAGCAAGCTGGTATGTTCAAATAAACACGAAAGTAGCATATACAGGTATTCAAGATAATTATGGAAAATTAACTATCACTTTGTAGAACAGTTAACACAATATGAACTGATACAGGAAGCATCACTTAAAACTTACCACTGAAAAGATTTGATTTTTGTGCATTTCCCAAGTTTAGAACCATATCGTGTTTCTTTTTATGTACAGTCAAATGATCTTCATTAGTGAAACGCTGTAAAGACAAAGGATATTTGGTTAAAAATGTTTTCAAATCTTGCTCGGGTGCATATATTACATACACAACTATATAGAGAGTTACAAAAATTGATTACTGCCTGCTTATATAAAGTGACACAAATCGTGATATCAGCATATTAACTAATTACAAATGAGCTGTTTCAGGGTTTCCTGACATAGGAACGCTTGAAATGTTCTCGGATGCTGCTGTGAATGGGAAAGTGAGAGCATCCAATGCAACACCTGCAGTTACTACACAATTTTTTAGATTAGCTAGGAAAGGTAAAACATTGTTACTTATAGTTTCCAAACAAATATGACACACACACACACACACACACACACACACACACACACACACACACACACACACTATTATTTGTCCGCTACTTCTTCCACCATTTATCTCGTAAAATGATAACTGGTGACACACTGACATTTTCAACATCGCTGGTGGTTGTGATAGTAATAGTAATCAATCACATTTTCAATGTGAAAGAAGCAGGTAATTTGAAGATGGAAACTAAGATCAAGGAATGATTTCACTCATCAAGTCAATATCAGTTACATTTTGTTACATTCAACAACTCTAAACAACAAAAATATATACTAATACTTATGAATACTTTTAATACTTATAAAACACTCAAATGTGCTCTATAAATTGAATTCAGGTTCGCAGTCGCCAACAATCAAGAGGCCGTACAGTATGTATTTAAAATTTTATATTAGCAACCATGGTGACATTTTCACGTTGCTTTTTATGACAATTTGTTAACAATACTAATTGAGATGAAAAATTATGTTGAACAGTGGGTAACAACTAATAATTGAAAAGTGTATTCATTGTCGACAATGCACAAGGCATAGTTCAGGTATCAATTTTGAAATTTATTAATCTAGTCGATAGACAATCAGCAAACACCAATTTTCCAGTAAGTAATGTGTAAGCATTCTCTCCTCCACTAAAGATATTCTAAGTATAATGACTCTCAAAATTAATCAGCTGTAATGTACTTATTTTCATAACACAAAATGCTACTGCCATAAGCTTTGAGCCAGTGGCGTAGAGTGAATTTCTGCCACCCGGTGCAAAACCTAAATTTGCCCCCCCCCCCCACACACACACACATTTTTACAATTAAGTGGAACATAACACACCTTTCATAATGCACACAAATATTAGCTTAGTGTTTATCAAAAGAAGATAGGGACGGTGCAAAGAGAGACTCCCCATTTTGTATGCTTACAAGTGTAAAGGAGTTAAACCAAGCTTTATTGGGTTCAGGAGAACTTTGCCATTCACAAAAGCTTACCTTAACATGCAAATATTTCATACAATAGCATGAAAATAATAGTAATGAGTGGATATGCCAGCAAACAAGAACAAGAGGAGAGTACTAGTAGCAAAAGAGGATAAGGAATCAATGGGACTGCTTATACTGGGCCAAAAGTCAGTCTGTTATGGCAGCACTTTTTGGTCGAAACATTTAATCTAAAATGAATGGCCTTCAGTATGGCTACCCAGCAGACTATTCTATAAATATTGAGGACCTAATAAGAAACCCATCTGGCATCATGTAGGCATCCATCACAGTCTTAATTGCATAGATCAGTACATCCACCAGCACAATCTTAACAGTTTTATCTGGTGCCTTCTATCATGATCCAACCAAATTACAATACCAGAAACAATCCCCAGCCAAAGGTAATGTGTGATCTAAGTGAGATATTGATAATTCTGTCAGAACATTTGTCAATTCATAATTGTAACACGTCACTATAATAAATATTGTGATTGCGACATGTGATTATATTTATTAATAAAAATGCACTAGCACAAATCCTTGTGACTATTTATTTCAGAAATGTTACTTTCCAGTTTTTCAAATAATTAACTAATATTCGAACGTAATAATAAAATAAACTATTTGGAGAGTCCTTTAGTTCCCTATGTAGGACAACGAACTTTCCTTTTATTGACCTGTCATTTAGTATAGGGTAGCTCCACAATTTTCTCTAATGTTTTTCACTTCAATGACTCTACGAAGAAAGCAAGATTTGACTCTTGAGGCTATCTCAGCAGAACTGTTGAAAATACACTTCACTGGTTTGCTGCAGAAGGATACTGTTCATCTCTCACTATATTCTCGCGTTGAAATGGAAACAGGCTTGACTTCAAAGGCAACTAAACACAGCACTTATACTGAAAGCACGTTTATTATGAACTCAACATACACGCAGCACTGACTGCCTCTCAGGCAGAGTGCTCTGCTATTTATACACAGACAGAATTTACCAGAAATTAGAAGAACAGTTAACATAAGAAACAAGTAGAATTTACAAGTGAACATAAGAAAGATGTAGAACCTTCTGGAATTGTTAATTACAAAGAAATAAATTTTTTGCCGGTGGGCGGGATTGAACCGGTGAACTTCTGCACCGCAACTATCCCCTGCGCCACGCCGGCAGTCAGTATTCGTGGTCTCTCACGGCATTGCTCCCTCTCCTGGAGAAACAGCGACCCGCTGTTATGATCCCTGTGGAGCCAGCTGCAATGTCTTGACCGTGTCATGGGTCCTCTGGATGACAGTTCAAGAGAATCCTTCCCTTCTCCGCGATTATCGACAGGAGACGTTCCTGTTGTGGCTTCATCAGGAACATGACCGTCCTTAAAGTCCTTGAACAAGAAGCCATTGTCGTCTACCTGCTCTTCAGGATCGTAGTAAGGCTTCATGCGCAGGACGTGAACAATGTCTCTTCATTTTTGACGTTTCGACGACGGCTCATAATCCTCAACTTCGTATGTGACGTCTGACAGGCGGCGTATGACACGATACGGACCAAAGTATCGCTTCAATAACTTTTCAGACAGTCCAACCTTCCGTACAGGGGTAAAAATCCATACAAGATCTTCTGGGCTGTACACAACAAGTCGCTGCTTTTCGTTATACCGCTGACGGTCCTTCTCCTGGGCGTCCAGTTGTCTCGCTTCTTCGACCCAGGTGATGAGCTGTTTAACATAGTCATCCTGATTGTCGTCCGGTTGGAACGGGAACAGAGTATCCATTGTCGTCTCAGCTTCACGGACATGGAGCAGGAAAAACGGAGTGAAGCCTGTGGTGTCTTGTCTTCCGGTATTGTAAGCAAATGTCACGGCTGGCAGAATTGTATCCCAATCCTTCTGATCAACTTGGACGTACATCGAGAGCATGTTGGCTAACGTCTTGTTAAAACCTTCCGTAAGACCATTTTTCTGTGGATGGTATGCAGTTGTCATTCTGTGGACAATGTTGCACCGTAACATTACCTCTGATACTAGTTTTGACTGGAATACTTTTCCACGATCAGATATCATGACACGTGGTGCTCCATGCTTCAAAATAATGTTTTCTACAAGGAATTTTGCTATCTCTGGAGCTTCTGCAGTCGGCACAGATTTGGTGACAGCGTAGCGTGTGAGGTAGTCAGTGCAGACTATTATCCAACGGTTACCAGTTGTCGATTTCGGGAACCTCCCTAAAAGATCGATCCCAACTCGGTGGAATGGAGCTGGTGCCAGCGAAATCGGTACAAGATGTCCTGGAGGTAATTGCGGCACATGCTTCTGTCGCTGGCACAAGACAGTGACTCACATAGTGCTTGACAGATCTGTAGAGACCTTTCCAGTAATACCTGAGTCTGATTCTGTCTAGGGTCTTCAGGAATACCAGATGACTGGATATTGGAGCATCGTGGAAATATTTGTGAATAGCTGGCTGGAGATGAGCTGGAACAACAAGTAGCCATTTGGGGCCCAGTGGATTGTAGTTGTTCTTGTACAATGTTCCGTTTATAAGTTGGAACTCTCCATTGATCGGTTCTCCTTTCTCCAAGGCCTCTATCATTTTTAATGTGTTGGATCTTCACTTTGTTCAGCTGTAACGTCATGTAATTCAGTGAGAGCTGAAATTTCATTAATGCTGTTGTGATCCACTAATGGATTCCTCGAAAGGCAGTCGGCATCTTTGTGTTTGCGCCCGTTCTTGAATACCACTGTGGCATCGTACTCTTGGAGTCTTAGTGCCCATCTTGCTAGTCGACCTGCTGGATCCTTCAAGCTAGGCAGCCAACACAAAGAATGATGGTCTGTCACGACAGTGAATGGTTTGCCGAATAAATACGGCCGGAACTTGTTGATAGCCCAGATAACCGCGAGACATTCTTTTTCAGTTGTAGAGTAGTTTATCTCGGACTTTGAGAGTACTCTTGACATATAGGCTATCACTTTTTCAGCACCTTCCTGAACTTGTACAAGCACTGCACCAATCCCATAACCACTGGCATCCGTGTGAAGTTCCGTTTCTACATTCTCGTCGTACAAGGCTAGCACTGGTGCAGAAGTTAGAGCCTCCTTAAGTGCCCAGAAAGCTCTTTCTTTTGTCTTATTCCAGTAAAATTTGGCGTCTCCCTGCAGAAGTTCTTGTAATGGACATGCCTTGTTACAAAATCCTTTTATGAAACGTCTGTAGTATGAGCACAGCCCGAGAAAACTTCTCACATCACGAATGTGCTGAGGAGTTGGAAATTCTGTGACTGCCCTTACTTTATCTGGATCAAGATGGACACCATCTCCGTTGACTAGGTGCCCCAGGATTTTTATCTCTTTGGCAACGAAGAGGCACTTCTTTGGACTGAGGCGGAGACCTGCAGCCTGAACACACTTCAACACAGTTGACAGGCGACTCAGATGTTCTTCAAATGTTTTCGAGAAAACGACAATGTCATCTAAATAGCAGAGACACGTCGTCCACTTAAGGTGTCGAAGCAAATGTCCATCATGCGTTCGAATGTGGCTGGAGCATTACATAATCCAAATGGCATTACTTTAAATTCATACAGGTCGTCAGGTGTAATAAAATCTGTCGTCTCCCTGTCAGCTTCGTCAACCTTGATTTGCCAGTAACCTGTCTGCATGTCCATAGTTGAGATGTATGTAGCTCCTTTCAAGCAGTCTAAGGTGTCGTCAATGCGCGGCACTGTGTAGATATCTTTCTTTGTGATTCTGTTCAGCCGCCGATAGTCGACACAGAATCGCCACGTGCCATCCTTCTTCTTTACGAGGACCACCGGAGACGACCAAGGACTCTCCAAAGGTTGAATAATGTCATCTCGCAACATCTTCACTTCCTCCCGAATTATCCGTCTTTCAGCTGGCGACACTCTATACGAATGCTGGCTAATTGGCGGATGATCCCCAGTATTGATACGGTGCTTTATCGTGGGCCGTTTCATCTGACTTTTCCCCTGCTGAGGTGTGAATGCACCCGAAAATTGGCGCAGTATACCTAACACCCGCTGGCGTTGTTCCTTGGTCAGTCCAGGCCCTATTGGCAGTTCCATATTTGTTTCCTCCAGCGTGTTGTCTGTACTAACAGCAGGGCATGGGTCTTCATTGATGATGTTGAGCTCACCAT
The DNA here is from genome assembly GCA_026315105.1 of Locusta migratoria. Taxonomy (NCBI): domain Eukaryota; kingdom Metazoa; phylum Arthropoda; class Insecta; order Orthoptera; family Acrididae; genus Locusta; species Locusta migratoria. Next base: position 784,302,932 of record CM048755.1, read on the forward strand.
CCTGGATTGTTTCAGCTGTCCCGATACACATTCCCTTGGGGATAAGTTGTGGCTGCTCGTGACAATTTGTGATCCAAATTTCTCTTTGACCACCGGTAATGCTTATGATAGCCGCTGGTATGTAAATTTCTTTTGTGAGCCTGATAAACGTTTTACTATCAACTAGAACTTCACAGTTTAACCAGTCATCTGTGTGTGTGACTGCAACTCTTCTCATTGTCAACGGCGGTATCGTCACATTGTCAACGACGAATAACTTCCCAGAAAATTCTGTATTACATGTGTCTGGCGGAACAACTTCTTCAATTTGCAGCTCAGATCTTCCACAGTCAATGATAGCTTGGGATGCCTGAAGGAAGTCGCATCCGAGGATGACATTGTGACTACATTCTGTTAACACGACAAATTCAAACGGCTGCGTCCTGTTGTTGTATTTTTGCGACACAAGTTCCTGCTGGATGGACGTACTTTCCATTCGCGACCTTCAGCACAGTTGCCCCCATATCACAGAACATTGTCTTCTTTAGTGTGCGGCGGTAATTATCGGATAATACAGAAAAAGAGGTTCCTGAATCAACAAGTGCCCGGACAGGTTGGCCGTCGATTATGACGTTGATGAGATTTCCCGACATCTTAGCGACTGTCGTCCATAGAGGATTTTCATCTGCGGCGGCCTCACCTCCGTAGATGGTCGCCTCGCTTAGTTTTCCTGGGCGCGGCGGCTAGGGGAGCGGCTGGTACCTCTGTACGGCGACGGTGAATGGCTGCGGCGCGTCGGGGAGTGACCTCGTCTAGGGTACGGCGATGGGCTTCTTCCCATAGGTCGACTGAACTCATCAGCAGGTGACTGCCTGAGATAGTACTGCTCTGACGGGTGACGTCTTGCGGCAAAATAATCATCGAATACTCGCCTCCTCTCTCTGCAGTAGCATACGACATGTCCAGGGCGTCCACAGTGGAAACACAGCGGTGTGTTGTCTTCTGTCCTCCAGACGTCTGTTCTTCTGAGGGGCGTCATAGTTACCGGGGGAGTTGGCTGTGGTCGCGTTGGCCGATTCATGGGCTGCCGTTTGGCGGCTGCAGCGTAAGTCATAGCAGGGCGTCGCCATTCTTCACGTCGGGTGTGATTAACGGGGCAGACAGGAGCTAATGTTTGAAGTACCTCGTCCTCAGCGGTGTCGGATCCCTCATGACTTACAAGGCTCACATCCATGGCCATAATCTGATGCTCGCTCGGTCTAATAGTCCCAGCTGCCATGCACTGTTGTAATTCTTCTCTCACGATTTGTCGTATGAGAGAAGCAAATGATGCTGGTCTTCCACAATGGCCATAGGGACTACATTGGGGAGTCTGTCATACTTATTTCGTCCAACCCTCCTTTGTTGCATCTCTTCAATACGCTGGCACCACTTAATTAACTCTTCCATTGTAGAGACGACTTTGGTGAGAAGAGCTTGGTACATATCTTCTGCAATTCCCTTCATCAGGTGCGTGATTTTGTCCGCCTCAGTCATGTTCGGATTGACTATGTTACACAGGGCCAATACATTCTGTATGTACGATTGTGTCGGCTCACCATGTCGTTGGGCCCGGTTCTTCAGTTGTTCTTCCGCCGAACGGATTTGTCGCTGGCAGTCTCCAAACGTCTTCTTAAGTTCCTTCTGGAACGTCTCCCAGTCATTCAACTTGTCTTCGTTGTTTTCGAACCATTGCTGGGCTGTTCCGTCCAGGTAGAAATAAACGTTGGCCAAGCACATTGTATGATCCCACCTGTTGTACTTGGCGACTCGGTCGAACCCTTTTAGCCATCTGTTGGGGTCCTGTCCAGCATCTCCAGAGAACACTGACGGGTGTCTGATGTGCAGCTGGCGTATTGCTGGTTTCGTCTCCATCGTTGTTCTGATAATACGGACTTTTGGAAGGATGTACTCGGTGTATACCTTGTATTCCGGTTCCAGTCCGTGTAAGCGAAGGCTTTTACGTTGCCTAATAGGAGCCTCGGTGATGCAGCTGTTGCACAGTGTACCCGGCGCCTCCACCAATCAATGTCGCATTGAAATGGAAACAGGCTTGACTTCGAAGGCAACTAAACACACCACTTATACTGAAAGCACGTTTATTACGAACTCAACATACACGCAGCACTGACTGCCTCTCAGGCAGAGTGCTCTGCTATTTATACACAGACAGAATTTACCAGAAATTAGAAGAACAGTTAACATAAAAAAACAAGTAGAATTTACAAGTGAACATAAGAAAGATGTAGAACCTTCTGGAATTCTTAATTACAAAAAAGTAAATTTTTGCCGGTGGGCGGGTTGAACCGGCGAACTTCTGCACCGCAGTCCGTTACGCTATCACCTGCGCCACGCCGGCAGTCGGTATTCGTGGTCTCTCGCGGCAATATTTCATCTAGATAACTGCTAGACATCTTCAAGTAGTGGTAGCTGCAGTCAGTAAAGCTGTCAGGCGCTCCTGTGGTGGAAATTTGAACTACATATCTGCATTCCATCGCTTATCAGATTTTCTCGTTTCTCCTGTTTTGATTTGATTGCAGACAATGCTGGGTTCCTGGCCACCTCATCTGAAAACCTGCATCCCTGTTAATAAGATTGTCTGCCGTATGGATGTGTATGGCCTCCTTGAAAATACTGTTGCAAAATGACGACACTGATGATAGAACTCTTCAGTTTTCTCATAACACATCTGATGACTTTTTTTTTGTGGTTTTAGGGCGCACAACTGCTAAGGTCATTAGCGCCCAGATAAGAACGGAGATTCGCTAGATCTTGAAAAAATTAGTAACTACCAGATAGAGTATCAAAAGAAGGCTAAAAACAAAGATAAAAACAATTAAAAGGGTTAAATATCTTTTGATAGATTGGCCATGTTGATAAAACACAAAACTCGAGCAACTGCTCGTGTGTCATCAGCTAAAAGTTCCTCCAGAGTAGACAGAAAGTGAAGGGCTATACAGAGATGATTAAAATTAACACAAGACAGTAAAACATGTCTCACCGTCAGCAATTCACCGCAGGAGCACAGCGGTGCAGGGTCGGTGGTTAGCAAATGACGGTAGCTGAAACGGCAGTGACCGATCCGCAACCGGGCCAGGATGACCACCTCTCCTCCAAGCGGCCGGGATCGATTTTACAGTTCCCAATTTATTGTCGTGCAGTGAGAACCACGCACTGTGCCAGGACGACACGATACTCCGGCAAAGAGCCCGTTGAACATCGTCCGATGGGACGCAAAAAGTAGCCATGCGAGGCAAAAGAGCTGCTGCCTTGGCTGCTATGTCGGCAGTCTCATTCCCGAGCACACCCACGTGGCCAGGGACCCACAGAAAAGAAACGTGACAGCTGTCATCTGCTACCAACTGGAGGGAGCGTTGGATCCGATACACGAGACGATGGGTCGAGAGGGTCCTTAAAACTCTGCAGGGCACTAAGGGAGTCCGAACAGATGGCATAAAAAGGGTGGCGGCGGCGGCGGCGGCGGCGGCGGCAGGTATATAAAACAGCTTGGTGGAGGGCAAAAAGCTCAGCCGTGAAATTCGAGCACCAGTCAGGGAGCTTGTATTGGAAATGGTTGTCCCCGACGACGAAGGCAGATCCGACACCATCAGTGCTCTTGGAACCGTCAGTGTAGATAAATATGGCATTATCGAACCGCGAACGGAGTTCGACAAGCCTCGAGCGGTATACCAAATCCGGGGTGCTCTCCTTGGGCAGCGAACTAAGGTGAAGGTGAGTGTGAACCTGGGCCTGATGCCATGGTGGCAATGGGCTGTCGCTCAACCAAAAGGTGGAAGGAAGGGTAAAATCGAGCCGCTGAAGCAGGCGGCTAAACCGAACTCCAGGTGGAAGCAAGGCTATCGCAGACAACTGATATTGGCGATCGAGTGAGTCGTCAAAAAAGAATCTGTAAGATGGATGGCTGAAGAGTTCAGAAGAGTATACAAGGCTTCTGTAGTCGAGCTTCGACTGAACGATGGCCTGGTAAAGGTGAAGCAGGACGGTACGATCCGCTCCCCATGATGTGCCACTGAGGACACGGAGAACATTTAGGAATCGGGTACAACGGGCAGCCAGGTAAGACACGTGTGGGGAGCAGCAAAGTTTACGATCCAGCACGAGTCCCAAGAATTTCGTTGTCTCCACGAAAGGGAGAGCTACAGGGCCGAGACGTAGAGATAGTGGAAGAAATTCCTTATATCTCCAGAAGTTTATACACACCGTTTTCTCAGTGGAGAAGCGGAAGCCGTTCGCAATGCTCCAGGAATATAGGCGGTCAAGACAGCGTTGAAGACAACGCTCCAAGAGAAACGTCCGCTGGGCGCTGCAATAAATTGCAAAATCATCTACAAAAAGGGATCCGGAAATGTCGGCTGAAAGGCAGTCTACGATCGGATTGATTGCAATGGCAAAAAGAGCCACGCTCAAGACAGAGCCCTGTGGCACCCCATTCTCCTGGCGAAAGGTATCTGACAAAACAGAGCCCACCCGTACCCGGAACTTGCAATCCGCCAAAAACGCTTGAATAATGAGAGGGAGGCGGCCACGAAGGCCCCATGTGTGCAATGTGTGGAGAATGCCCGCCCTCCAACAGGTATCATAAGCCTTCTCTAAGTTGAAGAACACTGCTACCGTTTGATGCTTCCTTAAAAAGTTATTCATAATAAAGGTCGACAAGGTGACGAGGTGATCAGCAGCAGAGCGGTGTCTACGAAAACCACATTGGATATTAGTCAGGAGGCGTCGAGATTCGAGGAGCCAGACCAACCGAGCGTTAACCACGCGTTCCATCACCTTACAGACGCAGCTAGTAAGAGAAATGGGGCGATAACTTGATGGAAGATGTTTGTCCTTCCCTGGTTTGGGGATGGGGACAACAATGGCTTCACGCCAACTTGTGGGAACCTGACCTTCATTCCATATGCGATTATAGGTGCTAAGTAGGAAACACTTGCCCGCAGGAGAAAGGTTTTTCAGTATCTTGATATGGATGAAATCGGGGCCGGGTGCAGAAGATCGGACAGGGCAAGAGCACGGTCTAGGTCCTGCATAGTGAAGGAGACATTATAACTTTCACGGTTAAAAGAGTGGAAAGAAGGCGGCCGTGCCTCCTCTACCTGTTTGCGAGTGAGGAAGGCAGAGCTCGAAGCCTCCGCAAAGAAACGACCCAATGTGTTGGAAACAGCGGGGTCCACAAGAACTGCGTTCTCGACGGTCAGGCCAGAAATCGGGGAGTGGACCTTTATGCCGGATAAACGGCGTAAGCCACCCCAGACAGCCGAGGAGGGAGTGAAGCGGTTAAAAGAACTGGTAAAAGCAATCCAGCAAGCTTTTTTGCAGTCGTTTATAACACAACGAAATTGCGCTCGCCGTCGATTATAGTTGATACTATTCTCCAACGTTGGGTGGCGGCGGAAGGTGCGTAAAGCACGGCGCCGGGCTCTAAGAGCGTCACGGCAGGCTGCAGTCCACCAGGGGACCAGGACGCGACGTGGAGAAGAGGGTGTACGAGGTATGGAATGTTCGGCAGCTGTGAGAATAACCTCTGTGAGGTATTCGACCTGACTGTCACAGCTGGAAAAGTCTTGATTGTGAAAAACTGCCATGGAAGAATAAAGCCCCCAGTCAGCTTTAGAAATGTTCCAACTGGTGGGACGACCAGATGGGAAATGATGCAGGAATTGGATGACACAAGGAAAATGGTCACTCGAGTACGTGTCAGAAAGTGCATGCCACTCAAACCGACCGGCAAGCTGAGGAGTGCATATCGCGAGGTCTATATGGGAATAAGTGTGTGTTGTGTCTGAAAGGAAGGTCGGTGCACCAGTGTTGAGGCAGACAAGATTGAGGTGTTGGAGAAGGTCCACCAAAAGGGAGCCTCTCGGACAAGGTGCCGGAGAGCCCCATATGGGGTGGTGGGCATTGAAGTCGCCTACCAACACGAAAGGTGAAGGGAGCTGGTCAACGAGGTGTAGCACATCTGCCCTAGTAAGGGCGGATGACGATGGCGAATAGGTATTACAGAGGGAAAAGGAAAAGGTGGATAGAGTGATGCGGACGGCAACTGCCTGTAGGTGAGTATGCAATGTAATGGGATGGTGATAGACGTCGTCCCAAATGAGCATCAGAACCCATCCATGGGCTGGGGTACCTTCCACAGGTGGCAGGTCGAAACGCACAGAGGTGTAGTGGGGCAAGTCTGCACGATCACTTGGACGTAACTTAGTTTCTTCTTGACAAACTAGAAGCGGGCAGTGCAATCGAAGGAGTAGTTTTAATTCCTCCCGATTGGATCGAAAGCCGCGAATATTCCACTGAAGGAGCGCCATGATAAAAAATAAGAGAAGAAAGGAAGATAAAAAGGAACAAGCAGGTGGGGTCACCTCGACGGCCGCTGAGGACCGGACTTCGAGGGAGCACTACTGTCGCCATCTAGAGGCAGAGAGTCATGTTCCATAGGTTCAACTGATACATCTGCCACCTTCCCGAGTTTATCAGGAGGGGCTGCTTCTGCCACTGGTAAAATGCCGTTTACCCGGCTAACAGTAGTGCGTCCCGGCGAGACAGAAGATGATCGGGGCCGACTGCTGTTGGGCGGCATGACGGATGGGTCACGCCTCGGCAGGGGAGGAGAGGAACTCTTTTTCTTTGTTAGCTCTTCTGGAAGAGTGACGGTGAGAAGAGGCAGTTGACGGTTGAGAAGCCTGAGTACGCAGAAAATCTTCACGGACGGGTTCCTTTTTCCAAGTCCGGGCATCTTGTTTCGGTGCTCGCGGTTTATTAGAGGTTGACGAAGACTGAACTTTAGAAGTAGCAGGAGGAAGCGGGGACGTGGAACGGGCAATCTTCGGGCTGGCGGATCGCACAACTGTGTCAGCGAAAGTGAAGTTACAGGTCTGGGTACCTGAATCCTTAGTAGGTCGAGTGGAGGTGAGGACCTTACTGTATGTGCCCGCTGGGAGGACAGTGGGCTTTCAACTCGCCAACAACTTTCGAGTGGCAGATGTTGATACCTTTTCCGTAACCCGAATTTGCTTAATGACCTTTTCATCCTTATACACAGGGCAGTCCCGAGAGGAAGCCACATGGTCACCGTTGCAATTAAGGCAGTGAGGGGACGGAGGTGGGAAATCCCCCTCATGGGTGTCCCTATCACAAGTGACACATTTTGCTGCATTAGGACAAGATTGACGGGTGTAGTTGTATCTGTGGCATTGGAAACAGCGCGTTGGATTTGGTATATAAGGGCGGACGGAGATAACTTCGTACCCTGCTTTGATCCTCGACAGGAGTTCAACTCTGTCAAACATCAAGAACACAGTACGAGTCAGTGTCAGTTGGTTATCTACCTTTTTCAACGCCCTATGCACGGCTGTTACACCCTGATCGGACATATAGGTTTGTATGTCTTCGTCAGACAACCCGTCAAGGGATCTCGTGAAGACTACCCCCCGTGACGAGTTGAGTGTGCGATGCGCTTCAACCTTGACAGGAAACGTGTTTAACAACATAGTCCGTATTAGTTTTTGGGCTTGGAAGGCACTGTCCGCTTCCAGCAACAATGTTCCATTGCTCTGACGCGAACAGGTTTTAACAGGGCCAGCAATTGCATCAACACCTTTCTGAATGACTAAAGGATTTACAGAAGTGAAATCTTTACCGTCGGTTCGAGAGACAACAAGGAATTTCGGAAGATTAGGCAGAGTTTTCTTTTGCTGAGGCGAATCTATCTTTCGTTTCTGGGTCAAAGTCACAGAAGAAGAGAAGGAAGTCATTGCGTTAGTGTCCCCCATGATTACCAGCGTCTCCGATGGCGCGCTCCTTCCTAGTGGGGGCCCTCTCTGAGGGCTTACCCGCCTTAGGTGATTGTTCACACCTCAGGTCACACCTCCTGAGATCTGACAGAGGGACCAATCGGCATGTTCGGAAGGTATCAGTTCGGGTAATCACCCCTCCCTGGGCCTGGCCTTTACCAGGGGGTACGTATGTGCCCTACTTGTCTACCCTGGGTGGGGAATTACGCGTTACCCCGTCACCTGCTACGCATGATAATGCGTGGGTCGGCCTTCAGACACGCACAGGGAGGAAAGAAGAAGAAGAAGAAGAGAGGAAGTGAAGAGAAAGAAGTGTCTCAAACGCCGAGGCGGAGACTAATGAGGAGGAGAAGAAGGCTAGGAGAGTACAGCAAGGAGAGAAAGACAGAAGCAAAGGTTAGGAAGGGAAGAAACCAAGGAATAAGAGAAACTACGACAAGAAACCACCTTAAGTCGCAAAGGACGCCCGTCTCCGGGCGAAGGCATAAACCGGGAGGGGAAAGTGAAGCAGCCTGGGGCAGAAGAAAGGCTGCTTCAGCTCGGGGCCCCGTGCGTGCCACACACGTACCCACAAAAGAGCTGTGGGTCCCCTGGGGGAATCTGATGACCTGTGTTCAGGTAGTGCTCTGCTACTGCCGACTTACTAGGTTGTCCTAGGCGTGTGTGGCGTTGATGTTCAGTACAGCGCTCTTGCACAGTTTGACATGTCTGCCCTATATAAGATTTTCCACACAGTCATGGTATTTTGTATATACTGCATTTTCAAAGGCCAAGGTCATCGTTGACCAAGCACAACAGATTCCTTGGTTTTGCTGGTGGATAATAATTTGATGTCATGTCTCTTAAGGATTTGTTCTACTCTTGATAACATGCCACCAAAATATGGCAACAACTCTGTCGAGAAGGGTTTGAACTTTGCACCAACGTCAGGGGCAGCTCCCGTTCGCGAAGTTATAACTGGGATAGAGGAAGCTATTTTGAAATTTCCCAGTGACGTTGCAGAGGAGATCATAAGAGAGACCTGCAGAATCCTGAACAAAGCTCAGCCAAAGAAGTTGAATCTCTCTTCAGCAGAAATGAGGGCTCTGAGTGACTTGAGGGCAGACAAAGACCTTGTAATGTTACCTACTGACAAGGGAAATGCCACTGTCCTCCTCTAAAGAACAATTCCAAGGACGAGGTACTGCTTGATGACCCAGCATATCGCAAGCTGAGAGAAAATCTGGCTTAAGATTCAGAGGAAAACATCAGACCTCATTAAAAGAGTTCTATTCCAAATATCCTTATGAAATACCTGCAGCAACATTCTGCCATTCCTCCAGGACTGTATAGCCCACCCAAGATCCACAAAGAAGGGACTCGTTTTCGTCCAACTGTGAGCAACATTGGGACACCATGGCAAAGTATCTCGCTTCTCAATTGGACCACTTCTAGGCAAATTTGAACACCACACCCGAAATTCAAAAGACTTCATACAATGCCTGAGGACTCAAACTACAATCAACAGATCTCTTGGTCAGCTTTGACATCGTATCTTTATTTACAAAATAATCTTTACAGGACTCATTGCAGCTTACCAGCAGTAAGTTTGATGAAGACACTATGGCATTGTTCGAGCACATGCTTACCTCAACATAATTCTCATTCAACAACCAGTATTTTGATTTTATGGAATACTTTGAGGAAAAAGCACTAGAGTCAGCATGTCTGCAAACTTCCTATTTCTCGCGGTATGTGGATGACGCATTTGTGGTATGGCCTCACGGAATAGATACATTACACACATTTCTCCAGCATTTGAACTCGCTCCATCCAAATATCCAGTTTGCGATGGAGGTGGAAAGATATGGAAGTTTATCATTCTTGGATGTTATGGTAAAAAGAAAACCTGATGGTACTCTAGGTCACAGTGTCTACTGCAAAGCAACTCACAGAGTTATATTTGCAAGCCAAAAATTGTTATCATCCTGCACAATGTGACAGTATCTTACGCTCTTTGGTACACATATGGTAACAGATACTGACAGTTTGCCAAGTGAAGTACAACACCTAAGAACTGTATTTTAGTAGAATGTTTATTCTGAGCAACAAATATGCAGTGCATTTCAATTGAAGCAATTTCTACAAAAAGACTTCATTGAAGATACGGAGGCACCCACTGCAACGGTGTCCTTGCCATATTTTGGTGGCATGTCATCAAGAATAGAATTACTCCTTAAGATACATGACATCAAATTTGTTTTTCATCCGCCAGCAAAACTGAGGAATATGTTGTGCTCGCTCAAAGACGTCCTTGGGCTTCGAAAACGCGGTGTATACAAAATACCATGTAAGTGCGGAAAATCTTATGTAGGGCAGACATGCTGAACTGTGCAAGAGCACTGTATTGAACACCAATGCCACACACACGCCTAAACAACCTAGTAAGTAAGCAGTAGCAGAGAACTTCCTGAACACAGGTCATCAGATGTGTTATGAGAAAACTGAAGTTCTATCATTTTGGGACAGTATTTTTACGGATACCATACACACGTACAGCGGACAATCCTATTAACAGAAATGCAGATTTTCAGATGAATGCGGCCTGGAGCCCAACGTTGTCTGCAATAAAAGTAAAACAGGAGAAACATACAAATCTGATACACGAAGGAACTCGGCGCAATGTAGATACCTAGTTCCAATTTCCACCACAGGCGCATCTAGCAGCATAGTCATTGCCCACGGTGCATGCGCAGAAGATGCCTCCTTGGCTTCCAGAAGAGTGCATCCGATGCGCCGCTGCTGACCAACACTGAATTGTCTATAGTGCATGCATATGCTCTGCTCCCGCCCTGATAAATACCACTGCCACGCAACCATCTTGCATTACTGAATACAGCTATCACTACCTGAAGATGTTGAGCAGTTGTCTTGATGAAATATTGTGAGAGATACACAATATCCTCTAGCAGTAAACCTGCTTAGTGTATTTGCAACAAAGCAAGAGTTTGGAGTCTATGTGCAGTGATCTGTTAGCAACGTTAGATGGTGTGACGATTCCAAATTGATATCTCAAATTTGTGTAAGTGTGTAGTTATTAATTACAAATGTGTGTTTATTCAATCCTCCTCCATTTTTGTTATTTCATATTCAGCTCTCATTAGCTCATTCAGCAGGCTACTTATGGTAACTATAAGGGCCTGTCAATAAACTCAATTCAAGGAATGATAATAGGTCTCAGTTTTTATCCATCCATTGTACATGTGTGTGCTCTCTTTTTCTGATGATGATGATGAAGGTTTTGGCTGAAAGCTTTTAGCTGTGTGAGTTGGAATGTCAAAGTGCCTGTCTGAGCAGTCATTTTTACAATGAATTGCAACCTATCCTCAGTGTATTACTATCCTTCCAACCGGTACAATATAAGATTGTGTTACACACACACATTAAACTGCAAGAACTCACGCATTTACAAGTTATGCGATCGGTCACATGTAAAGCTCTTTGCTCATACTCAAAGAACAATTGAAATGAACTTAAATTGTGGAAATATGTATTTCTTGTTGTTTTTCATTACTAAACACTCATATCGACCATTTAAGAAAGACAAAATGCCAATTTTTTTAAAATTACTATGAGCAAAATGCTCATGGCACAATTGCTGGCAGGTTAAAAACCAGAAAACCTTGGGAAGTAAAATAGCACTTAAGATGAAGGTAACAATTATAAACATTTATGTGTAACCTGATCGGCCAGTACATTATGAGCACCTGTCTAATAGCCGGTATGTCCACTTGTGGCTCAGATAACAGCAGTGATGCATCTTGGCACGAAAGCAATGAGGCGTTGGGAAGTCTCTGGAGGGAGTTGTCATCACAAGTACACACTAGTCATCCAGTTCCTGTAAATTGGGAAGGTGGGAGCATGAGCTCTGATGCCACGTTCAGTAACATTACAGATGTGTTCAATTTGGTTCAGCTATGGTAAGTTGGGGGACAACACGTCAACTACAACTTGCTACTGTGTTCCTCGAACCACTCCATCACACTCCGAGCATTGACATTGTGCATTATCTGATTTAAAAATGCCATTGTTGTTGGGAAACATGACCGTCATGAAGGGACGTACGTGGCCTGCAACTAGTGTACAATACTTCTCAGTTAGCACAGTGCCTTGCATGAGCTCCACTTGACCCACAGCTACTCTGTGAATGATCCCCACAGCATAAGTGAGTTGCCATCAGACAGCCTCCATCCCACAGCATAGGTGGGAAGGAGCTATTTCCCTGGAAGATGATGAATTCACACCCACCCATCGGGATGATGAAGAAGGTATCAGGATTAATCAGTCCACAGATTATGCTCACGTGCCCATTTCAATCACAGTTTCCAAAGACACAGTGTTAACACTGGCACATGCTTAGGTCACCGGCTTCAGAGGCCCATCATTAAAGTCTGATGTTAGTCCCCCACAGTTCGCCACTTGCCCTGCTTCACTAGTCTGTAATGAGGGGTGCCACAAAACACCCTCGACATTTGGATGTAGTTTCACCTCGGTTTTGCCACAGCACTTCCCGAGCATATGCCAAGTCAAGTTGAGCAGTTTCCAAAATACTCTTGCCAAGCTTCCAGGCCACCTGAATCTACTCTTGGTCAAAGATTCATCATGTGCCTTCCCATTCTACATTCACCACGTGTGTGTGTGACTAGCAGCCATTCATCATTAGGTGACGCTGCTATCACCTGGATGGGTTTATATTAATTTTCTGGCTGATTGGTGTATTACAACCGTTGACCCCCCCCCCCCCCCCATCATCATCCGCTCAATATTTGGAGCTGGTATTGGAATATTGTAACTGCAGTATTGAGGCACACCATATGTCATAAAAATATACTAAATGGACTAAGGCAGGTTAATAGTTGGAGAAAAACTACATCTGTATATGAGGAGTTGTGTCATTAAAAGTTTTGAAGTTAGTTATTCAATGAGAGCTCATTTTCTAGTGAAATGTGAATCAGAGAAGCACAGAAGACAAACATAACTGGTGCCCGTATGAGGATACTCGTGAATTGTTGACAAGTAAAAAATACTATATAATGCTGTTAGGAACCACAGGCAATAAAATAGATATGAACAAGGCTCAGCAACCTATAACTAAATTTAAACCATCTACATTGCAGTAATAATCAATTAGCCCTGGGATGTTATTGTCAAAACTTGACAATACACCACTGTAAATCTGTCTACATCCACATCCATACTCCACAAACCACCTCACAGTATGTGGCACAGAGTAATATGTGTGCCACTGTCACTTCCTCCTATTCTAGTTATGTACAGTTCACAGGAAAAATGTTTGCCTGTATGCCTCCTCGAGGGCCCTAATCTCTCTCATCTTATTCTTGTGGTCGCTTTAGGAGATATACGTAGGAGGAAGAGATATTTCGGTTGACTCGTGATGAAACATACGCTCTCACATCTTTGACAAAAGCACATACCGTGATACGAGAACATCTCTCTTGTAGTGTCAGTATCTGCCACTGATGTTTCCTAATCGTCTCTGTGACGCATTCGGGCTTACTAAATGAACCCATAATGAACTACAGTTTTGTAATCCACTTCTTTCGCTGATGGACTACACTTCCTGAGGATTTTTCCAATAAATCTCAGTCCGATATCTGCCTTACCCACAACTGCTTTTATATGCCACCCCTTATGTCTGACCAAGCGGGGTGGCACAGTGGTAACACACTGGACTCGCATTCGGGAGGATGGTGGTTCAAATCCACCTCCGGCCATCCAGATTTAAGTTTTCCGTGATTTCCCTAAATCACTCCAGGCAAATGCCGGGATGGTTCCTTTCAAAGGGCACGACCGATTTCCTTCCTCATCCTTACCCAAAACTCCGAGCGTAAAGCTCCATCCCTAATGACCTAGCTGTCAACGGGACGTTAAACCCCAAGCTTCCTTCCTTATGTCTGCTCCCAGATATTTTATGGAAGTAACTGCTTCCAGTGTTTGTCCTACTATTGCATAGTTATATAATAAAGGATCTTTCTTTCCACGTAAATGTAAACCTTTACACTTATTTGTGTTGAAGCTCAATTGCTATTCCCTGCACCGTGTGATATGCTGCAGATATTCCTGCATTTCACTACTTTCCTATAAGCTACACCATCATACATAAAAAGCCTCATTTAACTTTCGAAGTTATCTAAGAGGTCATTTACACGTATTGTGAAAAGCAACTGTCTTTTAACACTTCCCTGGAGCATGCCTCATATCAGTTTATGTCTGAAGACTTCTCTCCATTGCATTCTGCATTCTGTTGGCTAGAAATACCTCAATCTAGTCTCACAGTTGGTCTGATATTCCATATTCTTGCATTTTGTTCATTAAGTGACAGTGCGGAATGATATCAAATGCCTTGCAGAAGTCAACACACACACCGTCTACCTGCGATCCAGTATCTATTGCCCTCTGAATGAATAATGTGAGTTGTGTTTCACATGAACGCTGGAATGATGTTTTTAGAAACCGTGTTGATTCCTATCAGAGATATTTCCCGTTTCCATAAAAGACATAATATTCAAACATAAAATGTGTTCCATAATTCAGCAACTGAGCCATGTCAGAGATATAGACCTATAGTTTTGCACATCTGATTGACAACCCTTCTTGTAAAAGGGAATGACCTGTGCTTTTTTCCAATCCTTAGGAACATTCGCTCCTCTAGAGGCCTTCAGTACACTGCAGTTAGAAGGGGGGCCAGTTTCTTCAAACACTCTTTGTGAAATTGAATTGATATCCCATTAGATCCAGTGGCCTTTCCTTTGATGAGGGATTTCAATTGTTTTTCTATACCCCTAACACTTAGTTCAGCATCTGCCATTTTGTTGTTGGTGTGATGTTTCATAGGAGGAACTACCATGCAATATTCCTCTGTGAAACAGCTTTGGAAAAAGACATTTAATGTTTCAGCCTTGTGTGTGTCACCCACTGTTTCAACACCATTATGACCACAGATCATCCGGAATATGGTTTCGACCAGTTTACTTGTTGACACAGGACTAAAATTCTTTTGATTTTCTTCCAAGTCGGTACACAAAACATTGCTCTCCAAGTCGTTGAAGACCTCTCACTTGGCTAAAGCATATTGTATGGTGCACTTTAACATCAGCACAGTTGTTCAACTCTGTCAGTGATAAGAGAAGAAATTATTATGTTGAGCAGTCAAATACTCTGAAATCTGCCCCTTTTCAGTTTTGCTGAATAAGATGATCTTCCTACCTTCCTCTATATTTCTATTTACTGATACTGTAGTGGCCTCATGATAACTGATTCCCTGATCTACAGTAACTGAATCAAAATTTCGGATTTGTCATCAGCAGATCTAATAGATTTCCTCCACAATTTGGATCTCTCTCCAACTGGTCAAAGTAATTTCTAGATATAGCACTTACAACAATATTGCTCGAGTCTGTGTCCCTGACACCTGTTAAACATGTTTGTCTCCCAGTCTATTTCTGATAAATTAAAATCTCCACCTGAAACTAAGACATGACTAGGAAATCAATAGAAAATATTTTCTAAGTTTCCCTCAGACATTCTGCCACAATGGCTGCTGAGCCAGATGGTCTAAAAAAACTTCCAAAGCAATGGTTTAGCCACTTTTCACACTGACTTTCACCCAAATTATTTCACATTATCTGTAGCTGTATACGAAACATGTATAGAGAGATGTCAACAATTGAACCCTCCTATCCCTTAACTGACAAAATGTAGGCTATAAATGAATGAGATTTAGATAAAATTTCTACATCGTGCAAAAATTGTCAATTAACACTAAGTAATGAGAAGTGTGAAGTAATACACATGACCACCAAAAGAAATCCGCTGAACTTCAATTACACGATAAATCAGTCAAACCTTAAGGTCGTAAATTCTACCAAATACCTAGGAGTTACAATTACGAACTACTTAGACTGGAGAGAACACACAGAAAATATTGTGGGGAACATGAACCAAAGGTTATATTTCATTGGCAGAATGCTTCAAAGATGCAACAGCTTCACCAAAGAGACTGCCTACATCACACTTGTGCATCCTGTCCTGGAGTTCTATTGCCCAGTGTGAGACCCTCACCAGGTGGGACTGATGGAAGACATTGAGAAGGTTCAGAGAAGTTCAAATGTTTGTACAGCTTATGGGACTCAACTATGGGGTCATCAGTCCCTAAACTTACAAACTACTTATCAACTACTTACAAACTAGGACGGCAAAAATATCCATGCCCGAGGAGGGATTCGAACCCCTGACCGTAATGGCCGTGCAGACCGTGACTGAAGCATCTCAGTCCCCTCGGCCACCGCGGTCAGCGTTCAGAGAAGTGCAGCTCATTTTAGCACGTTACACGCAGGAAAGCATCACGGAAATGTTGCATGATTTGAGGTGGAAATCATTAAAAGAACGACGTTATTCCTTGCGGCGAGTTCTATCTGCTAAATTTCAATCACTTCTGAATGTGACAATATTTTGTTAGCACCCACCTAAATAGGGAGATATGACCATCCCAATAAAATAAGAGAAATCAGTTCGAAAACTGAAAAATTTAGGTGTTCTTTCTTCAATGTTCAAATGTTTGTAAAGCTTACGGGACTCAACTACAGGGTCATCAGTCCCTAAACTTACAAACTACTTATGAACTACTTACAAACTAGGACGGCACAAATATCCATGCCCGAGGGGGGATTTGAACCCCCGACCGTAGTGGCCGTGCAGACCGTGACTGAAGCGCCTCAGTCCCCTCGGCCACCGCGGCCGGCGTTCTTTCTTCCTGCGCACTATTAGAGAATAGAAAGGTTATGAAAGTAGTTAATGAACCCTCTGCCAGGCACTTAAATGTGATTTGCAGAGCATCTATGTAGATTTAGATCATGTTAACATAGGTAAAGAAGTTATAGAGGCATAGGCCACTGTTAAAAAAAAAAAAACTATGAAGTGTCACTGCAGAAAAACTTTCTAGTACTGTTAAAAGAAATTGGTATTTCTAATTAAAATTAACTATGATATAATAAATGGGGGTCAAGCACTAAAAGCAAATAAATAAGAAAAACATTTGTAAATTTAACATATAGGCACGTAATGATTTTGAAGAGGGAAAAATTATGACTTTCAAGTTTTTTTTATCCTCCTCCTCCTACCACCCCCCCCCCCCCCCCGCTCTCTCTCTCTCTCTCTTTGTTTGAACAATATAATGAGGATAGTAGGCACATTAAAATAATATTAATAAGAACTACAACAACCCTCAAACACACAGAATTCAAGATTTCACACAGAAAACCCATCACTCACACAATCAAAAACACACATTGAAATGCAGAGTGTGGTGGCCGAAGATGATGGTTGTGTGTCTTAAGTGTGCCTGTTTGAGTGTATGAGTGATATCTCTTCTGATGAAGGCTAATGGCTGAAAGTTTGAATTTTGCATACGAGTATCTTCTTTATGTGCCCGTTACAGCTTGACATATATCTTTGTGGTTAATTGTAAACTATCCTCATTATACTGTTTAATTCCAACCTGGACTTTCCATTGTCAGATTTTACTTTTTCAGATAGATATACACATTTACTTCACAGACATAATGTTATGTTTTGATCATGGTGTCTCAGGGATTCATTTCAGACACGACAGGTTACCACTGCAATACAGTTTGTTTCAAGTTACTTATAGAAAGCTGAGACTAGTTCATAATTATTTTACCAATTATAGTGTCCACCACGGCACTAATAGTATCAACACTTCTTATCAGTATCTAAACACTTTGTTCATATATTTGATTTAATGTTTTCATATGAAAATTTCATATTACCTTACGTTACGATTACATTAGCATCAACATACACATGTAGGCCAACAATACTTTTGATAATCATTTTCTGATTTTTACACACAAGGACCTGAAGATGGCAATATTATAATACCAAAATAAACAAAGTCACTGTGGTGTCGCACAAGTCTAAAGTGCGCGCCACCTACTTTCGCCACGCGCCGCCATGCACGCACGGCGCGGTGTTCTTACGACGTCAGCCACGAGCACCCTCTGCTACAACTCCGCTCGTGGCCACCACTGAATGACATCCTTCACTTGGGACTGAGATAGGAACCAGTTAACACTTCGGAATCAGATAGGCACCAGTTAAGACTTGGCTATCGGATAGACACTAGGACTTATCAGTAGGCAGGCCTCTATAGAAACTATGTATCAGCATTCTGCCGTCAAGAACTATGTAAAAGTTAAGTATTACTAAGTCTCTATAAATACATATCTCGTTCTAATTTACTCTAGTGTTTCTAGTTTCTGCTGTCCCACTGGCTGGTCACCTCCTACCTGCACAAGCGTGCATCCTTTATTCCTGTGTCGGTCTTTCTACTCGGCCACCGACACCTATGACAGAAACGAGACACAAAAGTGGTTACGAGGATGGGATACAAAAGTGGCGACGAGGAGTGATAGAAGAACCGTGGACCAGCCCGCTTGCAGCAGCCAGACAGCAGCAGTCTGCGCCCGCCCACCCACCCTTATTATAAGATTTTTGGGGGACGATATTCAGTTACGGGTTTTGTGAACTTTTTTGTTACAGAGCGTCTTCTTTAGCATTGCGTTTGTGTCTTGTTATAATTTACTTGTATGCGCGGCGCCTAATCGGTCAGCATGGCCACTACCCCGAACCCAAACTTAATGGAAATTATTCAGTTACAGACGGCGCAAATCACGCAACTACTGCAAGCGGCGTCGCAGTTAACGGCACAGGCGGCTCACCAACAACAGCCGTCGCATCAGCCGCCAACGTCTATCGCCACACCGCTTCCTATGTTTCGCCAGTACAACGAACGTGAGGAAGAATGGAGTGATTATGTGGCGCAATTTCAAGAACGCGTTGCGGCTCATCAAATTGCAGGTCAGACTATCAAACATTTCTTCCTCTCCGTAGTGGGCACAAACACCTTCGTGTTACTGCAGAAACTTTTCCCCCACGCATCACCTCGTGATCTAGACTTTGAACAAATAGTAGATGCACTGAACGCGCATTATGATAGAAAAGTTCTCGTAGCTGTGGCACGGTACCGATTTTTTCAGACTAAAAATATTACCGGAGCAGTCAGACCAACAGTGGATCACTGAGTTGAAGGGCTTAACCCGCAAATGTAAATTTACTTGCACTTGTGGACACTCTTATAGTGACGTTATGTTGAGAGATGCGATTACGCAGAACATTCAGGACCCCAAAAATAGAGCAAGCACCCTTCATTAGACAGTGTACTGCAGCTTATAGAAGCGCATGATACTTTTGACTTAGCATATGTAGAAATCCAAAGCCACAGTGTTAATTCAGAGCGCCGCAACGGACGCTTTCCTAGCCATAGTTCTCAGTATAGCACTAGTGATTCTTTAAATTCTACCGGCCGTGCTGAACAGACAGTGAACAGTAGCCAGTATAAAAGTGCGACACAAAGGTCGCCCCGTCGTGTCAGAAACAGTAATTTGAGTAACGGGTGCCTACGTTCATTTCAGAAAAATGTTCATAAGTCTTGCCCCCAGTGTGTATCTCGCCACAAACATGCACATTGCCCTAGTCGCAACGCAACCTGTTATCAATGTGGCAGATCAGGACATGTGCAGACAGTGTGTATGCAAAACAAACATTCCAGGAATGGTGCCATTAGGAATAGTGCTTCGCAAAGTGTGAGAACAGTTCATACAGTAAATGTTATACACGCTGTGAACTTGGACAGTGTTTCTCTTGAATCTCAAATGCAAGATATTTTTTCTGCGCCTACGGCAAAACTATGTAGTGAGCCACGTCGCAAGCGCCGACGAGTGCGTAAATCTGTGCTACGGAAACGGGTTTGGGACAAACAAAATGACTATGTACAGTGCAATCCTGTAGTGAACCTAGTGCCTTCTGCAACTTCTCCTTGTAATAGTGCCCAGTTGTCTGTAGCTAGTGACAGTAGACTTGATGTAGCTACTCAAAGTAATCATACTGCAGCAGCCTCGCATTGCGCGGACGCTGATCCGGCGGTAGTGCCATCTGGTGACAGTGTTGTTAATCCGCTGTGTGCCGATTCTGCGCCGCTTACTTCACTATGCGGCCCGCGCATGCGCAAGCGCGGCAAACAAGCTGGTTGCGCACCTGTCGAGCGCCACAAGCAAAAACTATTTGTGGCTCTTTGCATAGAAAATAAGACTGTGAAATTTCAGCTTGATACTGGCTCCGCTGTCACATTAATAACTAAAGATACTTATGAACTTCTGGGTTTGCCAAAATTGTCACCGTCTCAACAAGTGCTAACAGCATATACAGGTCAAAATATTCCAGTGCTAGGAACGTGTAGCCTGCCCGCCTCTTTTTAAGGTGTAACAAAAAGTTTCTTTTGTAGTTCTTCATGCCAAATCTACACAGAACATTTTTGGACTAGATGCATTTGACTTGTTTGGTTTATCAATTCAAAGAGATGTGCTTCAAATTTCGTCAGTAGTGCCTCAGGACAAAATCAATACATTGTGTGAAAAAATACAGTGGGTGGGTGGTGGTGGACATGAGGGACCAAACAACGAGGTCATCAGTCCCTTCAACCTCAAATTGAATATGCCATGGAACTCGACAAAAAATAGGTGAAAGCCAAAAGACCATTACACTAGGAAGTAAAATCGACTCGTCAACAAGACTAAGACCAACCCAGGGCAGCAAATGCTACAGTGTCCGAACCCACAGCTCTGGAAGCGACCTCCAGCCTTAACCACAAGGTACTAATGGCACAGTGGTCAACGTATCATAGCTCCAGAGCAGGGAGAAATAAAACTACATTAAAATGTAAAAGAGTGGGGGGGGGGGGCTGATGGGGATAAGGCTCTAAACCCCACAATCAGCCAAGAATCACAAACCCACTCACCCCGAACAAGCGAGTCCTAGAGCTGACAATAAAATCTACTTTCACGGAGGAAGGCAAGGATGCGATCAACCATCCGTGGGTCATCCGCCAAAACTGAAGGCAATGCAGGCGGTAGGCCATAGTCGCCACGGAGTGTGGAATGGAGAGGACATTCAGTCAGAATATGAGACACGGATTGTACGGCTCCACAATCACAATGTGGTGGATTGTCATTTCGTAAAAGAAATCCATGGGTCAGCCTGCAGTGTCCAAGACGGAGGCGACAGAGGACAATTGATTCTCTCCGGGAAGGGCGTAAAGATGAACTCCAAGCTGCAGTCGTATCCTTGATGGTGCGGAGTTTATTGGAAGGGGCAGTAGCTTTCCAACTGCTATCCCATGAGGAGTGAAGCAAAGATCTGATCTGCACCCGCAGATCCGCACCCGGAATTTGAAAGGGAGACGGGCAGCGAGTAATTGCCGATCTAGCCAACTGGTCAGCTACTTCATTCCCTGTAATACCAACATGGCTTGGCACCCAGAGAAAGGTAACTGAGCAGGCAGCACGATGAAGGTCAGCAAGGAGTTCATGGATGGAAATAACTAAAGGATGGGAGGGGAAACAACGATCAATGGCCTGCAGACTGCTCATGGAGTCAGCACAGATTAAACCACGTTCCACGGCAGAACGTTTAATAAAACAGAGGGTTCTATAAATCGCCATCAGCTCTGCCGTAAACACACTGCATGCCTCTGGCAGAGAATGGCATTCCGCCCCAACAGGAGACGTAAAAGCATATCCGGAGTGGCCCGCTGTTTTCGAGCCATCAGTGTAGAAGATAGAGGCTCCCTGAAACTCTTCTAGTACTGGGCGCACCAAACGCCGAAAGACCATGGGGAAAATTAAAGCTTTTGGGCCCTGGAAGAGATCCGTCCGAATTAGTGGTCGCGGCACCATCCACGGAGGTGTGCGTGCAGTAAAATGGGGGGCGCAATCTAGCGAAGGGAAATGGAAATCTCGGCAAAGAGAGGCAAGCCGCAGTCCGACGGGAAGGCCCGCCAGCGGCCGGGTATCATGGGGTCGAAGCCCTTCATATGCAAAAAGAACCTGGTAAGCGGGATGAGCAGGATATTGCCGGATGGCGATGGCATAAGACGCCAGAAGCCGATGCCGCCTGACCTGAAGAGGGCAGATTCCCGCCTCAACAAGGAGACTGTCGACCGGGCTAGTCGGGAATGCACCTGTAGCCAAGCGGACACCATAATGGTGAACCGGGTCTAATAATTTCAGGGCAGAAGGAGCTGCCGAGCCATAAACTTGACACCCATAGTCCAATCGGGACAAGATTAGAGCCCGATAGATACGGAGGATAGTTGTTCGGTCTGCACCCCAAGATGAATGAGCAAGGAAACGTAGGGCATTGAGTTTCCTCATACAACTAATCTTTAGGTGGCGAATATGGGGCACCCAAGTCAATTTTTTGTCAAAGAGAAGACCCAGGAAACGATGCTGTGCTACAACTTCCAGGCGCTGATTACCCAAGAACAGTTCTGGATCAGGGTGAACTGTAGTACGACGACAAAAGTGCACCACCCTCGTTTTTGATGAGGAAAACTGGAAACCATGGGACGTAGCCCACACTGAAGCCCGCCGAATGGCGCTCTGGAGCTGACGTTCAGTAGAGGCTAATGAGTAGGAGCTGTACCATATGCAAAAGTCGTCGACATACAATGCCGGGGTTACCAGTGACCCAACAGAGCTCACCAACCCATTGATGGCGATTAGAAAAAGTGTAACACTCAACACTAAGCCCTGGGGGACACCGTTCTCCTGTATCCGAGGGGAGCTAAAGGAAGAGCCAACTCTGACACGGAACAGGCGGTGGGATAAAAACTGACGGATAAAAATTGGTAAGGAGCCTCTGAGGCCCCAGTCATGAAGAGAACGTAAAATATGATGACGCCAAGCAGTGTCGTACGCCTTATGCAGATCGAAGAAGACTGCTACCAGATGATGTCTTTTAGAGAAGGCCTGTCTGATCGCAGTCTCCAGTCGAAGTAAATGGTCAATAGGGGATCGTCCCTCCCGGAACCCACACTGGTAAGGTGAGAGAAGTCCCCGGGATTCAAGAACCCAGCATAATCTGCGGGCTACCATCCGCTCAAGTAGTTTACAGGGGACACTTGTCAGGCTTATTGGTCGATAACTGTCCAGCGCCGACGGGTCCTTGCCAGGCTTGAGGGCAGGGACCACAATACTCTCCCTCCACTGGGAGGGGAACACCCCTTGAAGCCAAATACGGTTAAAAACTTTTAGGAGAAATTGTCATTGTGAGGGGTTAAGGTGTTTCAGCAATTGATTATGGATATCATCAGGGCCAGGTGCTGAATCACGAGAAGAGGAGAGGGCCAGCGACAGCTCCCAGTCAGTAAAAGGTTCGTTATATGGTTCCACCTGGTGAGAAGTAAAGCCTAATTTGAAGGTTTCGGCCTGGTGTTTCTGAAGGAGAAAGGTCGCCGGATATGAAGTTGTCGCCGAGACATTGGCGAAGTGAGTTGCAAGATGTTCTGCAACAACAGATGGCTCCGTGCAGACCCCATCAGGCAGGGCAAGACCAGGGACGGAAGACGGCCGCCAGCTACCTTGGATAGATCGGAGCATAGCCCACACTCTTGTCAAAGGGACAGAAGAACCCAACGAGGAGACAAAATGCTCCCAGCATGTCCGCTTACTTTGTTTGATTAAGTAACGAGCTCTGGCACGCAGACGTTTGAAATTTATTAGACCATCGAGCGATGGGTGGCGCTTAAGATGTTGCAAGGCCCTTCGGCGCTCGCGAATGGCTGCGGCAACAGTTGCATTCCACCAAGGGACAGGCCGGCGAGAAGGAGGGCCTGTCGACCGGGGAACAGCGGCGTTGGCAGCTTGGGTGATCATGTTGGTCATTTGGCTTATAATATCATCTATACAGCCTGAGGGGGAAGATGGGAACACAACCTGGGATGTATATAGCGGCCAATTAGCACGACGGAATACCCAGCGGGGTACCCTGGCTCGTGGTAGGCGTGAGGGAAGTGAAAGGATCAACGGAAAGTGGTCGCTATCGCAAAGGTCGTCATACGCCGACCAGTGAAATAAAGGAAGGAGAGAAGGAGAAGTGAGAGAGAGGTCTATGGCAGAAAAGGTGCCGTGAGCAGCACTAAAATGAGTTGGGGAACCATCGTTGAGAAGGCTCAGATTGTGGTCAGCAAGAAACTGGTCTATGAGGCGGCCCCGGCTAGATGTATAAGCACTGCCCCACAAAGGAAGGTGGGCATTGAAGTCCCCAAGGATGAGGTAAGGAGGGGGGAGTTGCTGAAGGAGGGCCACTAGGGACGTGAAAGTAGGTGGCCTGTCAGGTGGAAGGTAGAGGTTGCAAATGGTCAATGGAGTGTCCAAGTGAACCCGGACAGCAACCACTTCCAATGGAGTTTGGAGAGGAATCCAGGTACTGACAATATCTGTCCGGACCAAAGTACAAACCCCACCAGACGCCTGGAGGGGACCAACCCGGTTCCGACAAAAAGCACGGAACCCACGGAGGGTCGGTGAATGTGCATCCATAAACCTCGATTCCTGCAGGATGACACAGGCCGCAGAAGAGAGAGAGATTAGCTGTTTAATCTCCAAGAGGTGACGGTAGTAACCATTACAGTTCCATTGGATGATCACATCACGAGGATCTAGGCGGGAAGCGAATGGCATAACGTCTGTCACGCTGCTTTGTCAGCGTCCGTCACCAAAGAAGAAGGGACAACATCCATAAATAGCTGATCAGCCTCGGGCTCAATGGGATGAGCGAGTTGCGAAAGCACAGTCGGCACCTCCGGTGGTACCGGAGGGGCTTTATCTTGTAACTTTGGTTTCTTCTTCTTCTTCTTCTCCTTCTCTTTCTCTTTCTCCTTCTCCTTCTCTCGTGTGGGACGGGCAGGACCCACCCCAGAGAGAGGACTTTTGTCAGTTAGGTCTGGTACTGACGAGGATCGGGCGACCTTTGAACTCACTGACTGGGAGTCCGATGGCCGACTGGAGGTCGAAGATCTCCGATCTGGGGAACGCCGGGACGGAAGGCCCTGAGATAGGGCACTGTCACTGGCAGGCGACGGAGAAGGGGTGCACTTCTCCGGCTGGGAAGGGGTGGGACACAAAGGGAGGGCTACAGGAGCTACAGGAGAGGGAGATGTGAGGGAGGGGTGTGGACGGGGTGTAGGGGGGAGATGGGAGTGGGAAGGGGAGGGTGAAAGGCTAGACGATAACGTCGTAGCGAAGGTCGTCGCCATTTGCACGGGATGCAGACGTTCATATTTGCTGCGGGCCTCAGGGTACGTCAAACGCTCCAGGGATTTGTACTCTTGTATCTTCTTTTCTTTTTTGAACATAGGGCAATCTGGCGACCGTGAAGAGTGGTGTTGTTGACAGTTGACGCACACCGGCGGAGGAACACAGGGGCTCCCCTCATGTAGTGGGCGTCCACAATCACCGCATACTGGGACTGCTGTACAGCGAGAGGACATATGACCAAACCTCATACATCGAAAACACCGCATGGGAGGTGGAATGTAGGGCTTCACTTCACATCGATATATCATGATCTTGACCTTGTCTGGGAGTGTGTCCCCCTCGAAGGCCAAGATAAAGGCCCCAGTATCGACGCGGTTATCTTTAGGTCCCCTCTGAACGCGGCGAACAAAATGTACACCACACCGCTCGAGATAGGCCCTAAGCTCCTCATCAGTTTGAAGGAGGAGGTCCCGGTGGAATATCACACCCTGTACCATATTCAAGGATTTGTGCGGGACAATTGTGACTGGAATGTCGCCAAGGGTGTTGCAGGCGAGCAAAGCTTCAGACTGGGCTTCCGAGACTGTTTTAATGAGTAATGAACCAGATCTAAGCTTACCCATAGATTCCACTTCACCAAACTTGTCCTCTATGGTCTCGACAAAGAACAGAGGTTTGGTGGAAGTGAAAGTCCCTCCATCAGTCCTTGAGCAAACGAGATAGCGAGGAAAGGGTTTTGCTCCTAACCGGCGAGCCTGGCCTTCCTCCCAAGGGGTAGCAAGGGAGGGAAACATCCTCTTATCCGCAGTAACAGCATTAACGATCTCTTACTGTCTTGAGAGACGGCCGATGCACGACCATTTTGGAGTCTAACTCTTTTCATAGTGCTAGACGTCCGCCCTGGTGTCACCCACTCCGAAACCGGGGCTCTCTCCATGGGCGCCACCCAGCCTCAGCAAAGGCCACCTGGCACGATGGTCATTGCCGGGAGTTCTGATACCCCCGAGGACAGACATCAACTCCTTGGCTTGCATGGAGAGGTCGCAGCTCAGACACCAGTAGTGTGATCCCTGTGGTGTCAGGGGGCTCAGCCAAAGGGTACATAACAGCCCCCCCACACGGACTGGCTACACGTGCTGGAGACCTAGCGGGGGATGGGGGCTACAGCGAGGAAAGGAAGTGGAAAGGAAAGGATAGGACCCGCGCTGTAGGGGCTAGGTCGGGAGTTCTTCACCAATTGGCTCACACATTATCGGACAATTTTGGTATGGAAGGTCAAACCCCGAGGGGGACCAAACTGGGCCAAAAACCGGTGTACACAGCAGACAAAACCAAAGTGCAGGACAATCGGTACCATGGGATAGCCAAGCCGTCATCCAGAGTACCACCGAGAGACGGGGTTGGAGAGGGTGGGAAGGAGGAATTGGGATGGGAAGGAGGGGGAACTAGGAGGGGCAATGCAGCCTGGGGAAAACAGGAAAAAAGGCTGCAATGGCTCGGGGACCCGTGCGCGCCACACACGTACCCACAAAAGAGCTGTGGGCCCCCTGGGGGGGGGGGGGAAAAATACAGTGACTTGTTTTCACCGGAACTAGGTTGTGCAAAAGACTTGGTGGCACATGTAACTTTAAAAGAATTTGCAGTACCAAAATTTCGTTCAAAAATGTTTGTACAGTCTATGGGACTTAACTACGGGGTCATCAGTCCCTAAACTTACAAACTACTTATGAACTACTTACAAACTAGGACGGCACAAATATCCATGCCCGAGGGGGGATTCGAACCCCCGACCGTAGTGGCCATGCAGACCGTGACTGGAGCGCCTTAGTCCCCTCGGCCACCGCGGCCGGCCCAAAATTTCGTAAAGCTAGACCAGTGCCCATCGCAATTCGTGATAATGTTGCTGCAGAACTTAAACGTTGGCAGGAGAGTGGCGTGATTTCTCCTGTTGCTGCGAGTTAGTGGGCCTCGCCTTTAGTAATTATACCCAAGCCGTCAGGAAAACTTCGTTTCTGTGCGGACTTCAAATCAACAGTGAACAGTCAAACAATTGTAGACACTTATCATCTGCCCAGACCTGACGAACTGATGGACAAATTAGGACAGTCTCGCTTGTTTTCTAAGATTGATTTAGCAGAGGCATACTTACAGATTCCGCTTGATGACGAGTCAAAAAAGTTTTTCGTCATTAATACTCGCATGGGCCTTTTTCAATTTCAACGCCTACCCTTTGGCAGTTCTTCCGCCCCCGCTATTTTTCAGCGTTTTTTGAAACAGCTGACAGTTTCTGTACCGTGCTGTTCCAACTATTTAGATGATATTGTGGTTTCAGGACGCACAGTTGAAGAACATTTAGCAAACCTGGAGTGCCTTTTCAAAGTGTTGACTGCAGCAGGTCTTCGTTGCAATAAAGCAAAGTGTTCGTTTTTTCAAACTGAAATAGAGTACCTAGGCCATGTGATTAATGCCCAAGGAATCCATCCCTTACAGTCACATCTTCAAGCGATCAAAGACTTGCCTACTCCTAAGAATGTGCAGGAATTGCAAGCAGTAATGGGACAGCTTAACTATTATTTATTCCCAATGCCTCTTAGATTGCAGCTCCACTGCATCGCTTACATACGAAGAATGTTGCTTTTGTATGGTCTAAAGATTGCCAGGTTGCCTTTGATAAATTAAAGTCTGCACTACTTAGTGATGCATGTTTGATTCCCTTTGACCCCCAGAAGCCTGTAGTGCTAGCAGTGGATGCCTCGTCGTACGGTCTGGGTGCAATATTGTCACATAGTATTGGTTCTCACGATCGTCCTATTGTCTTTGCATCCAAGCTACTGACGCCAACGCAACAGAATTACAGTCAGATAGAAAAGGAGGTCTTAGCAATCATTTACGGTGTCACAAAGTTTCATCATTATCTCTATGGCAGAAAATTCTATTTGTTGACTGACCACAAGCCTCTCACGTCATTGTTCTCACCCACAAAGCCAATTCCGCCACGGCACAAAAGCTTCAGAGATGGTCGTTGATACTGTCTAATTATCAGTATAAGATTTTGTACCGACCTACCACTAAACACGCCAACGCGGACACACTGTCCTGACTTCCGACTGGCCAGGATGTGTCATTTGATTCTTCGGAAATGGCATGTTGCCAGATAGACTCCAGAGATGCTTCCGCTGTTGCAGACTTCCCTTTGAAATCTCGTTGGGTTGCACAGGAAACAGCGGCGGATGCAGACCTATGTGTGCTAGCACGTTTTGTTCGCTCAGGGTGGCCTGCCAGAGCCAAAGACATTGATCGGCCTCTGGTTCAACGTTATTTTGCACAACGTCATGCACTATCTTTAAGTCAGGGTGTTCTGTTATTACATACCGACATCGACCAAACGAGAGTGATTGTTGCTCGTTCCCTGCAACGTGAAGTGTTACGCCTCCTGCATCAAGGACATTGGGGTATTGTTAGGACAAAGCAATTGGCCAGACGTCATTGTACCTGGGTTGGTATGGACGCTCAGATAGAGAACATGACGTCACAGTCTACTGTTTGTGCGGAGCATCAGGCGGCTCCCCCGCAACGTTTCTCAGACTGGCCACGCCCCAAGGGACCATGGCAACGTTTACACATTGACTTTGCCGGACCTTTCTGGAATACGCGCTGGTTAATCGTTGTAGACGCTTTCAGCAAGTTTCCTTTTGTGATTGCCATGAACTCAACGACGGTGTCTAGTACAATCAGTGCCTTAACATCAGTGTTTTGCATCGAAGGTTTGCCTGACACTATCGTCAGTGACAATGGACCTCAGTTTGTTAGTGCGTAATTTCAACAGTTTTGTCATGTGAATGTCATTCAGCATATCACCACCGCACCTTTTCACCCTCAGTCCAATGGTGAAGCAGAACATTTCGTTCGAACATTCAAGTCTCACATGGAAAAGATTAAAGGTCAGCACTCCAGGCAGCAAGCTCTTCAAATTTTCCTGTCAACGTATCGGTGCATGCCACATGACGGCCCGTCTCCTGCCGAGCTGCTACACGGCCGCCGTCACCGCACTCTCCTTCACCTGCTGCAGCCTCCCGCACACCGAGTTGGTTCGTATGGCGCTACACGGCCGCCGTCACCGCACTCTCCTTCACCTGCTGCAGCCTCCCACGCACGGAGTCGGTTCGTATGGCGCTACACGTTTTCAGGTTTCTACGCCGGTGCTGTACAGGGTGTTTGCTGGAAACAAGAAGACATGGTTACCGGGCATCATTCAGCGTGTGCTCGGTTGCAATATGTATGTTGTACATTCTTCCACAGGGTCGGAGCTGCGGCGCCATGCAAACCAATTGCGCCTGCACAGGCCACGCGATACTGTCTCAGGTTTCTTGATTCCAGACCCAGTTCACCGCCAGGGAGCACAGCCACATCGTTCGTTGCCGAGCACAGCGTCCCCGGACTACGAGATCCCCATGGACGTCGACGCGCCTCCGACGCAGTCGTCTCCGCCGCTGTCGCCGCCGAAGATGACAGCGTCACCGAGAAGGACTCCGGGACCGTGCGTCCCCCCCCCCCCCCTCCGCTTGGGCCACACACCTCAGAAGAAGATGACCTGCTCCCTCTGGGCAGAGGCGTGCGCCCTTCCCCTGGTTTTGGTGGGTTTCCCAGGGGATCGCAAGGTTTATACCGGGGCGTGGACGGCGTCTCAATCCCAGCCTCAGCTAAGACGCCCGTCCCACCAGTAACGCCCCCGCTCAGGCCGTCCTCCCAGTGCCGTCGCCGTGGCCCTCAGCCCTACGCCACAACGACGCAGTGGTTTGGGGGGGAGGGGTGTGGTGTCGCACAAGTCTATAGTGCGCGCCACCTACTTTCGCCGCGCGCCGCCATGCACGCACGGCGCAGCGTTCTTACGACGTCAGCCACGAGCACCCTCTGCTACAACTCCGCTCGTGGCCACCACTGAACGACATCCTTCACTTGGGACTGAGATAGGAACCAGTTAACACTTCGGAATCAGATAGGCACCAGTTAAGACTTGGCTATCGGATAGACACTAGGACTTATCAGTAGGCAGGCCTCTATAGAAACTATGTATCAGCATTCTGCCGTCAAGAACTATGTAAAAGTTAAGTATTACTAAGTCTCTAAGAAATATGTATCTCGTTCTAATTTACTCTAGTGTTTCTAGTTTCTGCTGTCCCACTAGCTGGTCACCTCCTACCTGCACAAGCGTGCATCCTTCATTCCTGTGTCGGTCTTTCTACTCGGCCACCGACACCTACGACGAAAAGTTACAATTGTTGGTTTTTCTCAGTTCAAAGAATTCAGTTTACTTGTTTGAAACCGTGATGGACATTTAATATACGGATTCCAGAGGACGTTTGTGGAGCATTGTGAGACTGCCTCTAGATGTATTTCATTTCTTGATTTTCTTACGTTACACAGCCCTGCCTTCACAATACATACTTATACAACTGCTGCATGTGAAGTTTCAAGAATAATGAATGAGGCTTATGCCTCATATTGCCTCTGTATGCCAACAAAGTGCCAGTGTTTATTCTTTTAGTTTTCAACACAATGGTTTAACACTGTCAATCATTCTATCTTCTTTGGTATGTTAAAGAAAATAAAAATTTTATTTAATGATAGCTAAGGCTTTATATTACATGGATTTAAGTTATTCACCTTGAAATCTGCCTAGTAAGAAGAGCAGGTCACCTCTCTATATACCTAGTGTATGTCAAAAAGGAGACTCATCAAATGAGTACAATATACACTACTACTGTTACATTAACCCTCCAGTGGGTGCACCAAGGCATGCACACAGAAAATTTTAGTTTTCTGAGTGTCCAGTGGCTGGCGCTTTTTAGTCGGATTTCATGTTCATGATAGGTGGAGTGTGTTTGACCTCATTTGAAACCAGACTCGTATTTGCAATACCACTGTTGACTTCAATACAGCCTCTGTCGTGCGATTGCCACCATGTGCCTAGTCATGTAAGTATTTGTTCAATTTTATTTGCTTATGATTATTTACAATTATTTTCAATATTTATTCCTATTTACAGATTTAATTAGTTGTCTTATGGGTATATTTATTTCCAGGGATAGTGATATTGTAAAGGATCCTGAAGAGATGCTATGAGTACTGGTGGAAGTTTCAGATGATGATTTCACTTCTGAGGAATCTGATGATGACAATAATAGAGGATAGATAACAACTCACCGTAAAGAGGCTTGCTGAGCTGCTAACTGGCATGAAAATCATATAATCACATTCACACAACTTAAATTTTCAGCCCTGGCCTTTATCCAAAAAAGAAACGCACACAATCACTCAGTCAACTGTACACACACACACACACACACACACACAACCACCATGTCGGGCCATTCCAGTGCAAAAAGCATCTTCACTACGAGTGAGGTGGGGAGTGGAGGGGGAAGAATGCTAGGTAAGGGTGGAGATGGAAAGTTCCGCGTTGCACAATGGATTGTGAAGGCTCTGATAGGCGGGAATGTAAGGCACGGCATTGAATACAGTGAAGGGAAGGGGCAGGAGAGGATAAAAGGCAGGTGTAGGACTGTGGTGAGGGAGTGGAGAGAACTGAAAAAAGAAATCCTTTGTTAGGGATTTGATTATCTGTCATAACGCCCTGAAATGAGACACATCCTACCCCAGATACTTCCTAAAGTGGTGTTCCGTCGCCCACTTGACCTCCACAACATCCTTGTCCATCCCTACGCCCCTCCCAATCCCAAGTGTACCCGATACTGAACATGACCAATCCATCCATCAAGCACTTCCTATTCCAGTCCTGTCAACAGGTTTATCCTACCCATCAGTCAGGCCACCTATGAAAGCAGCCATGTTATTTACCAACTCTTCTGCAATCATTGGACAGCATTTTGTATTGGTATGAGAACGAATCAGCTGTCCATCAGTATGAGTGGCCGGTGTGAAACTGTGGCAAACAACAAGATAAACCACCATGTGGCAGAGGATGCACCTGAACACAGCACTCTGGATTTCAATGGCTGCTTTACTTCAAGCTATCTGGATCCTTCCCTTCACCACCAGCTCTTCTGAACTGCACAGATGGGAGTTGTCCCTTCAACGCATTATATGGTCCCACAACCATCCTGGCCTCAATCTATGATAACTTTCCATCCCTACACCCTATGCCTAACATTACCCCCCTCCCCCCCAACATTTTTCACATCAGCAACATTGCCAAAGTTGAAAGAAGTGGAAAGTGACAGATAAAAATCCTGGGACATGGCAGAGGCCAAACCAGTGACCTTTGGATTCATGGACCAGCACACTACCACTGTGCTACGAGCCACATAAAGGCATAAAGAAAGGAAATCATGCAAACAGTAGTGAGTTGTGGGCCTCTGATGGCACTGGCATGACTGTGATCACTTCTGAATTACCAATAAACATTTCCATTCATTTCTCAGAGCAATTCCGTTTAACAATATAAAAACAAGAACTGAACAAAAATCTACAGATACATTGCTGCCTCTTGGTTAGTTTCACCAAAAATTTGTTAATAACTGTATTTCTCACTATAATTTCAGCAAATTTGTTATAATTGATGAAGTGTTACAGGCTTTCAGATGCCATTGCAAGTTTGTGCAGTAGATTCCAAATAAGCCTGTGAAATATGGTATCAAAATATACATAATTTGTGACACAAAGACATTTCATACCCTAAATTTCAAAGTGTACTGTGACAAGCAGTTGGCTGGGCCATACCTAAAATCAAATAACCTGAAGATGATGTCAAAAAAACTGATAACTCCCATAGAGTGAACAAAGAGGAACGTTACAAGTGATAACTATTACACCAGCTATAGTCTAGTTCAGAACCTGCTCCATAAAAAGCTGACCACCATTTGCACTTTGGGGTGAGGATGAGAAAAATATCCCACCAGAATTGCAGGCCTGTAACACAAAGGAAATCAAGATTACACTCAACAGCTTCAAGTATGATTTATGTTCATCTTCGACTGTCACTAAAAAAGAAACAAAGCTGTGTTCTCCGATGATCTACAATGCACGATACAAATGAAATTGATGTCAAAAGTGGAAAATCAGCAGTAAATTTAGACTACAACGGAAGCAAGGGAGGGGCGATAATGTGGATCATATGTGTGCATCATACACAACAGCCAGAATAACCAGGAGATTATTCTACCATAATCTTAATCTTGATATCACAGGACTAAATTCGAATATCATATTCAGTCGCAACAACCACAGATAATAAAGATAGGAGCCAGATTTTCCTAGAAAGCCTATCGTATAATCTTATAAACTCTCATCTTGAACAAAGAGCAACACTAACAAACCTTCCGAAAGACAAAGAAGTATTTCTAGAAAGGTTCAGAAAAGGGGACCAGTCATGATACACCAAAACCTGGCATAAGATACATATTTAATGACACAGAAACATCAGGACAAAGACATAGTGCAACAGTTGTAAAAACAATGTCTGCAAGAAGCATTCTTGTCCAAACATTGTGTGTTTTCCCGCGTTGCTAATGAACAGCAGACGGAAAATTATCCCGCTGACTACGTTTACCTATTTTGACCGCAAATAAATAATTAACGCAATGAGAAGCTGTTTTACATCAGTTTTTACCTTTAGCTTTCCCCAAAAACAATAATTATCTATCAAAAGTTACGGCCATAAACTCCACAAAGTACCTAAGAATTACTATTACTTCAGACTTAAACTAACATGTAGATAATGTCATGGGAAAGGCAAACCAGAGACTGTGTTTTATTGGCAGAACCCTTAAAAGTTGCAACAAAACTACTAAAGAAACTGCATACACTACACTTGTCCGTCCTTTTTTTGAGTATTGCTGACCAGTGTGGGATCCTTATCAGGTGGGTTTTGACAGAGAACATCGAAAGAGTCCAAAGAAGGGCAGCTCATTTTGTATTGTCATGATACAGAAATGATACAGGATCTGGGATGGGAATCATTACAACAACGGCGCCTATCGCTGCAGCATGGGCTACTTACAAAACTCCTATCACCAACATTTTACCTCTGAATCCGAAAATATATTCATCAGAATACAACACTAGAAATCATACCTCGAAGGGAGAGAGTCAGGTGTTCTTTCTTCCCGCGCACTATTCGAGACTGGAATGGGAGAGTACAAAGGTGGTTCAATGAACCTCTGCCAGGCACGTAAATGCAATTTTCAGAGTATCCCATGTAGATGTAGAAAGACAAAATTGTGGTGTAAATGCCACAGCACATTTAATATCCGTAGGCATGCCCAGCGGAGGGTTAAAGCGAACCAGTTCAGTATATTACAATTCAACTGCCACTGACCTTCATGACAACAACTGTGATTTGAACATTTACTACAAATAAAGATCAGTTTAAGAGGAGCCTAAAACTTTTTAGTGGCCAACTCCTCCTACTCCACTGACGAATTTTCAAATAGAATCAAATGATGTATGTGTCTATATTCATACAATTAGTATAATTATATTATCAGCTTGTAAAAAAATAATAATATTTTAACATGTACTACATCCACAAGAATCTCCTCAATACAGATCTATGGAACAAACAACTAATCTAATGTACTCTTTCTTATTAACAATACAGTATAGTAATTTATTAATTTGAAAGATCCAGAGATTTTTATGAGTTTCAAACACAGTATTAGGTAACATGCAAGGCAATACTGACCCCATGACTATCTTAGAAGATCAGTATATAAAAGGCAAACCTGCATTTATAGCTTTTTTTTTTTTAATTTTATTCCTTTGAATGGATTCTTCTGTCACTTCTTGGTAGAACAATTCCATATTTCATGTTGAACACATGGTTTGTTTTTGTTCGACTAATTAGTAGAACTGAAACAGAGTGTTTGTTTTCTACCTAAAATAAATTTTATTTATTTATTTGTTATTTATTATTTATTTTGAGAAAGCTGTTGACAAAGATGATTGGAAACAGTCATTAGAATGCTGGAGTTAGCAAACTCAAATATAGGTAGTGAATGATTACTTACAATTTATACAGGAATGAGATAGCAATTATAAGAATCAAAGGGAATTAATGTGGAGCTTTCTTTGGGGAGGGAATAAGGCATCCTACATGATTTCCAGTCTTTGCATTAAGGATGTTGTGAAGGAAAGCAAGGAGTAATTTGGAGACAAAATGCAAATTTTGTAGTTTGCCAGTAACATTGTAATTCAGCCTGAGATGGTAAAGGACTCAGAAGTGTAGATCAGTGGTATGGGCAGTGTCTTGAAAGGAGGGTATATAAGATGAACATTAACAGCAGTAAAACAAAGGGAATGGAATGTAACCAAATTAAATCAGGCACTATTGTAGGGAGTTATTAAATGAGATACTAATAGCAGTATTTTAACTTTTAAAGGCTGAAGTAGAGAGAATATAAAAGGCAGACTGTCAATGCATCAAAATCATTCCTGAGAAATAAATCTTTTAATATTGATTTCAAATTTAAGAATTATGAAGTTTTTTATAAAGGTATCCATTTTGAGTATAGCCTTGTGCAGGAAAGGAAGAAACACAGTCATGATTAGAACAGAATAAAAGCTCTTGATATGCAAAGCTACGTAAAATTGCAGATTTTATGGGTACAGTTTGCAACTAATGGGGAGCTACTGAATATAATTGCAAAAAAAAAGAAAAAAAATGTTTGCAGTGTAACTTGCCTAAAAAACGGAGATCAGTTGATATGGGACATTCTGAAATATCAGGAAGGAAGGAATTTAAAGTTCTGTGAGGGGAAGGAAATCTACCATGCCCTTTCAAAGAACCCATCCTGACATTTGCTTGGAGAAATTCAGGGAAATCACAAAAAACCTAAATCTGGATGGCCGGAGATGGATTTGAAACATTGCTCTCCTGAACACACTGAAACATCACCCAAATGTGCTGAAACATCAGGATACAGTCTGTTTAGTATAGGAAGAAAGCGACAAAGGTGTGGGGTGAGGGCATGCAGGGGGAGACCAAGAGGTGAATTCAATAAGCAAATTCAAAGAGATGTGGTTTACAATAGTTACTTGGAGATGAAGAGGCTTTCCACAGCCTAGATTAGCAAGGAGAGTTATATCAAATTAGTCCTTGGCCTGAAATCACAACAAAACTAATTTACTGATACAAGGAGTCTCAGAATCCAACAACTAGGCCTAATTATTCAGACTTTTTGTTTTAAATAGTTCTATGACCATCACTGTCAAAGAGTAACTAATTCAAAAACCAAACTAACTCTTGGGCCGAAATATGGATGTCCTTCCTAAACTTTAGGCAGATGTACAAGGTTCATCTCTGGCAAATGTTTTTATCTCTCATCTTTTCAAGTTACACTGACTATTCCACATTAAATTATTATTATTATTATTATTATTATTTTATATGTTGCAAAGCCCACTTTCCTTTAAGGAAAAAAAGGATAATTTCTTCATTTAGATTATAGATTGTCTACTTTTGTACAATACACACATTACATCTTCTACAGGTTATTAAATACAATAATAACATTGATTGTCTGTTATGAAACTTTTCCTTCAGTCTGAGAAAATATAGGCCTAGGTTCTTTCTTCCAATATAGCAACATTATTGTCCCGACTTCAGTATTGTTCTGTTAACACTCATAATCACTCATGCATATATATGTTTCCACCTCAGACATGACTTTAATGTGGAAGGTAATAACAGAATGTTAATCTAATGAATGTCCCACTACAAACCATGGATGTCACACCAGTGGGGTGGTTAGTGTACCTCAATGATGCAGACAGCCACTCTGTCAGTGCAACCACGATGGACAGGCATCTGTGCAGAGATCAGACAAACATATGGTTCCCAAGAGGAGTGGCAGGCTTTTCAGTGGTAGTAAGACCATCAATCCAGATGATTGATCAGGCCATGTAACATTAGCAAATACGAATTAGTTGTAACGGTACTGTGAAAGGATGCAAGGTGATACAGTAACTGTTGTTATTTTTGTCGTGAGCCAACATACGTTTAAATAGACAATTTTCAGTTCTCAAATTTTACAAGAATTACAGTTATTTGATACATGCCTTCTTATCATGAGCAGTTTATTACATGACTTATCAAAAAGTTGTGATGCACTTGGACAGGTAAGTAACTACACACACTACACATAACTATACAACAGAAATTTTATATACACTTTAACTGTTTAAAAATTACTTTATTCTGAAGTTTTATTCCCTTAGCTTAGAAAGTAACTGTTTATACAAATAACTTTTTTTTCTTTCTTTCTTTTTTTTTATGAAATGCTTGCACTAATAATGATTGGTCACTAGCCGGAATCTGAACCTGCTTAAATAAAGATTTAGAAACAATGATGACCAACTGCTGACAACTACCAAGTTTGAAACTTGTAATTGCAGGGCACACTCATCTTTGACACAAAAGATGTATGAGACAGGGGAAATACCCTCAGACTTTAAGAAAAATGTAATAATCCCCATTTCAAAGCAACAGATGTGAAAATTACAGAAATCATTGTAATTCTGTCAGAGACAGAAAAAGACATGGAAGAGCAAATGAACGGAATGGACAATGCGTTGGAAGGCGTGTATAAGGTGAACACTAACAAGAGCAAAACAAAAGGAATGGAATACAGTATAAGAAAGTAAGATGGAGTCTAGGAATTTTATTAGATAACAAAACAATAAAGGTGGTAGATGAGTTTTCTTACTTGGGTAGTAAAATAACATTTGACAGTTGCAGTACATAGGATATAAAATGAAGAATGGCAATGGGAAGAAAAGCATTTTTGAAAAAGAGAAAATTTAAATGTAAGGAAATCTCTTCTGAAGGCATTTGTGTGGAGTGTCTCCTTGTACAGGAGTGAAACTTTGACGATATATGGTTCAGACGAAGAGTATAGAGGCTTTCAATATGTGGTGTTACAGAAGACTGCTGAAGATTAGGTGGGTAGATGCCATAACTAATGAGTTACAAACAGAATTGGGGAGAAAAGGAATTTTTGGAATACCTCAACTAATAGAAGGGATCGATTTGTAGGTCACATTCTTCAATTTAATTTTTTGGAAAAGTCTTTTAAAATCTGTATTAAATAAAGAAGACACATCAACACGTTTTAATATAAAGAGAGGGTACAGTAGGATTTTTAAATCTTAAAAGTGCTGTCAACATGATACCCAGCTTGTAATAGATAAATTGTAATGTTAGCAAATTTTCTGCCACGTGAACACTATCTGGGAACCAGGAGAGTTTCCTCACAGTTTCATAGCATATTGTACATGAGACTGAAAAAAGGCATAGTAAGAAGATAGAAATTGGTGTTTGGCAACTATCGGTTTTAATTTTCCTAACAAAAAGACTACTCTAGGTAGTTTCGTACACAGATGTACAGATGGATTTTGAGAATTTTGACAGAGTTGGAAACATTTACTTTCCTTAGGAGCTTATGTAGAAAAAACACATCAGTCTCAGTCCTGTCATTGTTTAGAGTAAGAGTGTTTTTGTGAAGCCATATGCAGGCTTTTGAAGTAATGCTTCTGTTTTCGGAAATAATACAAATGTCTTGACCACACTTCACAATTCATTTATGCCTTGCGCATTTCAACTTTCATCATTTTTGAATTCTACAAAAGGACACTGGTATCACTATTCCATCACACATTGTGTTAAAACATCACAAATAATGTTACACTTAGCAAAGCTTTGTTAAAAAATTTCCCTTAAAATAATTTGTGTCACACACATGTCACTACATATAAAACTGATATTTAAAATACATATACCCAGACCATCTCTGTTACAAAGACAAGTAAATACTGATGTCTGCCTGCCTGGCCACTATCTAAGTGGAGCCTCCACCAGATTGTGTTAGTGTCTTGGGAGGGAGGAAGACACTAACGCCATTTGGCAGAGGCTCCATATAGTGGTCTGGCAGGCAGACGTCAGTATATACTCGTCTTTGTAACAGAGACTGACTGGCGATGTGTGTTTTAAACATCAGTTTTATATGTAATGACATATGTCTGTGACACAAATTATTTTATGGGGAATTTTTTAACAAAGCATTGGTAAGTGTATCATTATTTATTGATGTGTGAGATGGAATACAGATACTAGTGTCCTTTAAAGGCTTTAAAAATGACAAAGTCTAAACTCTTAAGGCATAAATAAATTGCTAAGTGTGATAAAGACATTTATATTATTTTCAAGTACATCCAAATGGCCACTAAGTCCTCACCCAAGTCTAATGAAGAAAGTAAGGCTTCTGTTTTTCCATACACTTCTTCCAATCTGTTATCCATGTTAATCAGGTTGGTGTTGTCAGCAGAAATTATGGACTTGTATAGCAAGAATGCAGACAAGTTATTCTTGTGGAAAGGTCCTAGCACTGGTGTCTGTGGGACTCCTCTCTGGTATTTGGTTGACTTACTTATTTTGACCATCTAGGCTCTATTACTCACTTATGATTTAATTAGTGACAGTTTGTTACTCTTGATATCATAGAATTCTAACTTATCTTTTAGTATTTCATGTCTCACAGTGTGAATTGCTTTCCTTAGATCTAACAATTACAGCACAGGTTAAGGATTCTGAAAGCCATCAAGAAAATCTGTAAGTGTTTTCTACTGAATTTACTGTTGACAAACCTGATCTAAAACCAAACAGTGAACAGGAAATTAAATTGTTGTCATCAAACAGCTGCAAAGTTGTGACTGAGGCGAGAGCAAGCAGTGGTGTGGGTGAGGAAGTGGCAAGGAGAGGGAAGTAGGAGGGGAGGGGGAGATTCATGGTAGGGGTGGGGGAATATGCCAGTGTTGTCTGACAGACAGGGTGGAGGGAAGGATGGGACAGAAATGTGTGGCGGGATGGGAGACGTACATAAGGATAGTGTGGGCAGGAAAGGGGAAGGGTGAGGGCAGGGACAAGTGAAGGTTTAGGCCTGGGGGAATGCTGGAGCATAGGGTGCATTGTAGGGAGAGCTCCCACCTACACAATCCAGAAAAGCTGGTGTTTGTGAAGAGAATCCATATGCCACAGGCTGTGCAGCACTGCATGCTCTGCAACAGTATGGTCTAGCTGTCTCCTGGTCACAGTTTGACAATGGCCATTCATCAGGATAGACTGCCTGGTGATGGTCATACCCACGTAGAAACCTGCACAGTGGTGGAAACCCAATTTGTAGATAATATGACATTTCATAGGTTACCCTGCTTTTTATGGGATAGGAAATGCCTGGGATAGGACTGGAATAGGTGGTGGTGGTGGTGGTGGTGGTGGTGGTGGTGGGATGGTGAATAGGACAGGTTTTGCATCTAGGTCTATTGCAGGTATACGAGCCATGGGGCAAGAGGTTGGGAGCAGGAATGGACAAGGATATTATGTCGGTTTGGTGGGCAGCGGAATACCACTGTAGGAGGGGTAGGGAGGATATTGGCTAGGGTATTTCTCATTTCATGGCGGGATGAAAGGTAGTCAAAACCCTGGCGGAGAATGTGGTTTAACTGCTCCAGTCCTGGGTTATAAGAGGGATGCTGCTTTGTGGAGAGACAGTGGGTGTTTTGGAAGTGGTGGGTGAATGGACAGACAGGGCCCATGAGATCTGTTTCTGGACAAGGTTGGGAGAGTAATTGCAGTCTGTGAAGGCCTCAGTGAGGCATTTGGCATATTTGGAGAGGGACTGCTTGTCACTGCAGATGCAACAACCAAAGGTGGCTAGGCTGTATAAAAGGGACTTTTTGGTGTGGAGTGGGTGGTAGCTGTCAAAATGAAGGTATTGTTGGATGGTTGGTAGGCTTGATGTGGACGGATGTAATGATAAGGCCATCTTTGAGGTGTCGGTCAACGTCGAGGAAGGTGGCTCATTGGGTTGAATAGGACCAGGTGAAGTGAATGGAGGAGAAGGTGTTGAGGTTTTGAAGGAATGTTGATAGTGTGTCCTTACCTTCAGTCCTACACCCACTGTCTGGCCACAAAAGAGCACCCCTCTTGAGACCCAGGACTGGAACAGTTAAACCATGGCCTCTGCCAGGGTTGACTACCATTCATCCTGCCCTGGAGTGAGAAGTACCCTACCCAATATCTCCCCCCTTTTTCAGTGGTATTCCACTGCCCACCAAACCTACATAATATCCTTCTCAATCCCTGCTCCCAACCCCTTGCCCCATGGCTCATATCCCTGGAACAAACCTAGATGCAAAACCTGTCATATCCACCTCAACCACCACCACTGACTCCAGTCCAGTCCATTCACAGACATTTCCTATCCCATAAAAGGCAGGGCAACCTGTTATCTACAAACCAAGCTGTAACCACTGTGCCGCATTCTATGTGGCACAACCAGCACCATACTGCCTATATGGATGAC
This sequence comes from Locusta migratoria, assembly GCA_026315105.1. Classification (NCBI taxonomy): domain Eukaryota; kingdom Metazoa; phylum Arthropoda; class Insecta; order Orthoptera; family Acrididae; genus Locusta; species Locusta migratoria. The sequence goes on from CM048755.1 coordinate 784,344,377, forward strand.
TGGCCAATGTCAAACTGTGGCCAGGAGACAGCTTGTTGCAGAGCATGCAGCACTGCATAATGTGGCTCACTCCAATGACTGCTACACAGCCTGTACCATATGGATCCTCCCCACAAACACCAGCTTTTCTGAATTGCACAAGTGGGAACTCCCCCTTCAATATATCCTATGCTCCTGCAATTCGACAGCCCTAAACCTTTGCTAGTTCATACTCCCACCACCCTCCCCTCCCCTCCTTACATACATCTCCTATCCCGCCACACATTTAAATCCCTTCCCTTCTCTTCCCTCTCCTCCGCCCAGTCCATAGACAGCATTGGCGTATTCCCCCACCCCTAATGTATGTATCCCCCCTCTTACTTCCCTCTCCTTGCCATTTCCTCACTCCCACCACTGGTTGCTCTCGCCTCGATGGTGCTGAGTCCCACAGACTGCCCACAGCAGACAGAGATGGCAGTCCCTCCCTCCCCCCCTCTCTCTCCAGTATGTCTGCCTAGGTGTGTTTGTGTATATGTGTGGCTGGGTGTGTATTTGTTTACCCTCCTTTTTTCCCTCCAAGGTAAGTCCTTCATCTCCAGGATTGGAATGGCTCCTTACCCACTCCCTTAAAACCCCCATCATTTTCTTTTCTCTCTCCTTCCCTTCTGCCTGAAGAAGCAGCTAGGCTGCGAAAGCTATCATTTGTGTGTGTGTGTGTGTGTGTGTGTGTGTGTGTGTGTGTGTGTGTTTTGTTACTATCACTACTTGTGCTCCTTCGCCTGGTAAGTAATCTCCATCTACTTTATATATATATATATATATATATATATATATATATATATATATATTCTATTATTTGTGTCTTTCTGCAGCTCATCAGATGTCTTTGTTTGTGGTGAGTAGCAACATATCCTCAAAAATACTTTCGATATTATGCATATGAGAGTTATCGCATGGTAATTTTTCCCCTTCCTTAAAAATTGGGATAAGAATAGTAGCCTCCAGGATCTTAGGGAATTTTCCAGTTTTAAAGGTATTATTGATCAAAAAGGTAAGAGGGACTACTATATGATCAATTATTTGTTTCAGAATGGTGTTAAGGACACCACTGAGATCTTCACTGTAATAGTGCTGTGCATTTGTGACTCTTTTGTACACAGTTTAGCATGTAACCTGCTTCTATTTCAAAGTTTACTTATTTGGGACAAGTTTTGAACTAAGCCTGTTAAGTCCATCAATAAATGTGTTAAAGGCATTATCACTGTCGTTGCAGTTACATACTGTAACCCACTCAGTTCCTGATGATTTTTGTCTTATTATTTTATCCATACTGGCTTGAGAACACCATAATCATTTTCATAATAATACTGTAGTAAATAAATACTGCAATCAGTTACACATTTTTATGAAACCATTTACTGCTATAATTGTCATAAACCAGCATGGAGTGATACAAAAAATAATACTCTCTCACATAAGATCTAAAGGAGAGCTTTATCTAATGCAAATACCACCTTGAATAAACAGTACTATCTGATGATGAACTCATGTTGGAAACTAGTAACATTGCAATAACAACAAATAAATAAAAATAATAAGTCTGGTTGGTTATATTATTTATTCCAGTATTATTTTTGTCTTAGCTGTGTAATGGTTGTCTGGATATAATGGTCTGATCCTCCTAATATGTTTGAACTGCTGAATGGTTTTCCCAATCGACCATCAGTTGTAGGTCACTGGTCAGGTAACACTAGTTCTGTCACTCCATACTGATATGTCTTCCATCAAATTGGTGATTATGTTATCTAGGCAAGGATTCAATTTGGTTGGCTTGTCATTTACACAGTAAAAGTTGTTCGATCTTAGAAAGTTTTGAAAGTAGGTGATAAAAAGTGTTTTATGTAGACTATAAATAGAAATATCATCAATTTATGTTATCTTGTTGTGTCTGTAGCAGGTAACTACAGGGTGTTAAGTAAAGGAGACCCTGACTTAAAAATTAAATGTCTCAAAAACAAAGACTGACAGACATATGCATCAAAATCCATTTTTATTTTAAAAGTTGGAAGAATGTTATACGTAAGTACAAAAAAGGTTGAAACATTTTGATGAACAAATAACAGATGACAATGTGTACAGCACAGCTTAATGCAGTATAAGTGTGCATAATGAAATTCGGTCACCGCATGCAGTCTCTGCAATCACATCACAATCTCTTTGAAATACCCACAGCCTGCAGTATGTAGGTGGTGCAAACAAACAATAAAATTTGCCATCACTTTCTGTAGTGTGTCAATGGAAATTGAGTCAGATGTCTTGCAGATCCCCAATTCGAGCTCATCCAGTTTCATGGGATGGTTCCAGTAGACAGTGTCTTTCAATGTGCCCCACAAAATGTAGCCACATGGAGTCAGATCAGGCAAATATGGAGACCAATCCTTCCTGCACCAGTCAGTTTGCAATAATCCAACACAATGACCCTATTGCCAAAGTATTCATCAAGAAAGAGAAACACCTGTTCTGTGGAATGTGGTCTAGCACCATCTTGCATGAACCACTCGGTGGCTGGTTGATCCTACAATGCTACCTGTGTGGCAACTAATGGTTCCGAAATTGCAATCTAGCATTCACTAGGGGTAATTTCTCACATCAAAAGGGTGCCAATAATACCTCGCCTGCATACCACAGCCCAGACAATACTTTTGGGAAAAAACGGTGGTTTTTCCTCCCACAATTGGGGATTTTTAGAACCCCCACAGTTTCCATTTTTGTTTAGTCACCACTCCAGTGAGGTGGAAGTGTGCTTCGTCTGTGGACAAGATGCAGCGAACCTCAGACCCTGCATTATCATCCATTGAGACAATCGGGTTCACAAAGTCAGCCCTATGCCCCACTGCTTGTACCTATGGCATTGGATTTTGAATGAGAACAGGTGTAGGCTCTGCCTAGATATTTTCTATTTTGAAACGCTTCAAAGCAGCCTATGTTGCAATTCTTTCTACCAATTTCCTCATATTTTTGTGCCATTTGCAGGAGTAAGTACAGTTGGCCTGGAGCCAACATTCTCTGCCACAACATCAATGACACTGCTTGTCATAATGTAATTTGATGAAGAGCTTGCAAATTGTTTCCAACTCAGCTCCTTTTGACACGTGAAACAGTTTTTTAAAACTACACCTTGTCACTTCAGGACTGTGTAACCTGTGGTATTCCAGTAACAAAAACACACTTTTCGATGGGACACAAGATAGCAACCTCTACCTTCAAATAGGCTAACCACCTTTCATGTTGTAGTAGTGGAACTGATCACTCAGAGCTACAGTGCACAGTTTTTAGGCACACCGTGATGTGGTTACAGACCGTATGTCAGCAGCATTTTGAACTAACACCAATGTTAAAAGCAGCATTGCCCCTTGCCCATCCCTACTGCAGGAGTGCCTATATGATGCCTCCAGGGGCTTCAGAGGAGAAATTGAATCTCAGCCACGCATGCGCATTGCAATGGTAAGGCCACTACCAGCTATGTTAAACAGCTGCGCTACGATTCGTGTATGAGCTGTCCCCGTGACGTAAAATGTATCATATGTGATAAAAATACTTTGAATGTGCATATAAAATGATCTGATAGAAGAGCGATATGAAGAATGATAGTTAAAAACACTGTTAATTTTATTTATTTATTTAGTTAATTAATTTTTTTCCCCCACAAAGAGCTTTTTTCCGGGGTTCACTGAACCAGTGAACACACAGGACTCACCGCCACTAGATTGGAGGCTACTCGGAAACACTTCTGCACCCAGAAAAATAAACCTGGTTTTCTACAGGATGGAGTGGAGAAGAATATTGGATCCATTATATAGGTATGTCATAGAATATAAAAGGGGAAAGAGGTTGAATTCATATACAGTGGAAATCAGTGAAGTGCAGGAGCAGGAAGAACAGGACTTTAGATCATGTCAGTACATGGCTATAAATACAAAATTAAACATGTCTAATAATGAATAGGAAAATCTGAATGCAAGTAAGCATCAATAAATGGCATAGTGAAAACATCATTACAAAGGAGACAGTATGTCAAAACCCACTACAATAATACAGGTTTATAAGCCAACTAGTTCTGCAGATTATGAGGTTGATGAGGTGAAGGAAGTTATTCTGGCAGTAAATGAAGGTGAAAAATTAATTGCCAAAGGGGACTAGAAGTCAAAAGTGGGAAAAAGAAGAAAAGAAAAATATAGAAGATCATGGAGTGAGGAGAGGACTGAAAGGAAACGCTACTGTTGAGGTCAAATCCCTCTTCTTCAGAAATGGTTTTCTTCTCATTACAATTCTGCATGTTATATTGTCTCTACTTCGGTCATCATAATTTATTTTGCTACCCAAATAACAAAACCCTTCTACTACTTTTATTGTCTAGCTACCCAATCTTTTTCCTTCAGCACTGCCCTATTTTCTTATACTACATTCAATACCCTTGCTCCCCTCTTGTTAATGTTCAACCTTATACCTTCCTCTCAAAACAATGTCCATTCCTTTCAGTTGCACTTTCAGGTCCTTTGTTGCCTCTGACAAAATTACTTTGTCACTGACAAACTGCATAGTTTTATTTCCCCTGCCTGAATTTTAATTCTTTCTGTAAATTTTTCCTTGCTTTCCTTCACAACTTGAGTCGATGTACCGATTTAATAACATTAGGGAAAGGCTACAATCCTGTCTTATTACCTTCCCAATCACTACTTCCCTTTCATGCCCATCTACCATATATACTCGAGTAATCCGTGCCCTCGAGTAATCTGCGCACTCCCAAATTTTGACGAGGAAGGAAAAAAAAATTAAACACGCTGACTTGTGTAGATGAGGATACCACCCGTCTGCTTTGTACAAGCATATGAGATAAGCCATCTTGGGATGTCACGTCTATTAAATTTCAAAACGACATGTACATATCAAAACAATTAACACCGCACTGATTGAGAGATAGCGAGAGCCGCACAAGGTTGTCATATCCAGAGCGTACGAATCTTGCACCAACCCCATAAAATTCTTGTATTTTACCTACTAAACGTAGTCATACAAACTGCAAAATATTTCATTTGTAACATATTACTGTGAAAACGTACTCACAGTAAAACACACTGTAATGAATGCTTATAGAATCTGAACAATTAACAAAAAATGGAGCTGAGACTGGTATTACACAGTCATATTTCTTTATAAAAGTCGATATGTCATGCATTTACATCGAAGCTATTTGATACTGTAATAGGTTGCTTCAACATAGGCCTACATGTATTTTTCATCAAAGAAATATCATCAAATGTAGCACCTCGCCCTATATTTGATTATAAAAGTTGTTTGTCTTCTCTCCACTGCAATGCAAAATGTATCCACTCTGAATGCTAGCATTGCTGTTGCTTATCAACGTGTGAGTGTGTTTCAACATAGCTGCAATGCTGCGCCGTAATTAACATTTAAACCGAGTAGCAAGAAATCGCTGTAATCCTGTATTCTCCAGATACAGTCTTTGTCACGCGCCGATACTGGTTGGGTAATATGGTGGTACTGAACCGAATAATACCCAACTTAGGTACTTTATTACTCAGAAAGATGGTACCACAAACTAGTCATTCTTACATCATCAATGCAACTGTTCGTATGCGCCAGCCCCGCTTGCAAAGAAACTACCAGAAAGATACACTACTCCGCACCATTTGTGACCGGCTAAGGCAGCGCACAATAAAAAGTTATTATCCGCTATCTTGAAATATGACGACCATAATACCCCTTTTTAACACCATGATGACGAAATATTACAAATATTTGATAACATTTCTTTGTCAAAGTTTTATTGCAAATATTATCATGTAATACCAGCCTGAAGGGATCTGTTTTTAAAGCAGAGTAATACCTGCCTATTGTGTTTTGTTGTTGCAGATAGAGTAATACCAACCTAAATTCGAGTAATCCGCACACCCCAGTTTTTCGTTCATTAATTCGGAAAAAAATATGCGCGGATTACTCGAGTATATGCGGTACTCTTATAATTGCTGTATGGTTGTTGTACCAAGTTGTAAGTAACTTTTTGTTTCCTATATTTTACCCCTGATACCTCCACAATTTGAAAGTGTGTATTCCAGTTTAAAACTATATAAAGCTTTCTCCAAACCTACAAAAGCTATAAATGTAGGTTTGCATTTCCATAACCTATCTTCTAAGCCAAGTTGTAAGGCGAGTACTTCCACACGTATTCCTACAATTCTTCTCAATTCAAATTGATCTTTCACCAAGGTCTAACTCTCCCACCTTTTTCCATTTGTCTTATTTTTGGACATGTCTGAAGAGAACAGGCACCATATCAATAATTGTAAATTTTCCCCCAACAGGCAACTGACAATATCAATACAGACGCATTAATATGCTCAATCCCTTATAGTGTAGACTGCGAGCAAGAGGAAGTAATGGGCTTCGAATCCCGGTCCAGAAGCAATTTTTAGCTTTGACACTGAATATATTTCAATGCCCTGAAATGTTTAAATATTTTGAATTTATAAAACTGTTGTTATGGTCTTCAGTCTGGAGACTGATTTGTTGCAGCTCTCCACCCTACTCTATCCTGAGCAAGCCTTTTCATCTCCTCACAAGGACGGCAACCCACATCCATTAGAATCTGCTTGCTATATGCATCTCTTGATCTCCCTCTAAGATTTTTACCCCACTTCCCTCCAATGCTTAATTTATGATTGATATCAAGCGATCCCTTCTTTTAGTCAAGGTATGCCAAAAATTCATTTTCTCACCAATTATGTTCGGTACCTTTTCATTAGTTATGCTATCTACCCACCTAATCTTCAGCATTCCTCTGTAGCACCACATTTCAAAAGCCTCTATTCTCTTCCTGTCCGCACTGTTTATCATCCATGTTTCACTCCCGTACAAGGCGACACTCCACACAAATGCCTTCAGAAAAGACTTCCTTACACTTAATATTCGATGTTCGCAAATTTCATATAAAATGTCATATGTTATTTTACTACCCAAGTAACAAAACTTGTCTACCGCCTTCATTGATTTGTTGCCTAATCTAATTCATTCAGCATCGCCTAATTTACTAAGACGGCATTCCATTATCTTTGTTTTGCTCTTGTTAATGTTCATTTTATACGCTCTCTTCAACACACTGTCCATTCCATTAAACTGCTCTTCCAGGTGCTTTGCTGTTTCTGACAGAATTACAATGTCATCAGAAAACGCAAAATTTTTATTTCTTCACCCTGAACTTTAATTCCATTCCAAATTTTTCCTTGCTTTCCTTCACTGCCTGCTCAATGTACGCATTGAATAACATTGGAGAAAGGCTACAACCTTGTCTCACTCCCTTCCCAACTAATATTTCCCTTTCATGCCCTTTGAGTCTAATAACTGCGGTTTGGCTTTTGTACAAGTTGTATACAACTCTCCTTTCCCTGTATTTTACCCCTGCTGACTTCAGAATTTTAAAGAGAGTATTCCACTCAACATTGTCAAAAGCTTTCTTCAAATCTACAAAAGCTAAAAATGTAGGTTTCCCTTTCCTTAATCTATCTTCTAAGATAAGACATAAAGTGAGTATTGCCTCCCGTGTTCCTACGTTCCTCCTAAATCCAACCTGATCTTTCCTGAGGTCAAGTTGTAAAATTATGGCTGTTAATGTCAACAACCACCCGCATGAACCACAGACATTGCCGAGGTGGGGTGGCTTGTGTGCCTCAACGATACAAATAGCCATACCGTAGGTACAACCAGAACGGAGGGGTGTCTGTGGAGAGGCCAGACAAATGTGTGGTTCCTAAAGTGGGGCAGCAGCCTTTTCCATAGTTACAGGGGTAACAGTCTGGATGATTGACTGAGCTGGCCTTGTAACATCAGCTAATGTGGCTTTGCCACATAGCTACTGCAAATGGCTGAAAGCAAGGGGAAACTACAGCCATTACTTTTCCCCGAGGACATGCAGCTCTACTGTATGAAAATATGATGATGGCATTCTCTTGAGTAAAATATCCCGGAGGTAAAATAGCCCCCCCCCCCCCCCATTCGGATCTCCAGGCGGGGACTACTCGGGAGGATGTGATCATCAGGAAAGACAACACTGGCATTCTACGGATCGGAGCGTGGAATGTTAGATCCCTTAATCTGGTAAGGCAGATAGAAAATTTAAGAAGAGAAATGGATAGGCTGAAGTTAGATATAGTGTGGATTAGTGAAGTTCAGTGGAAAGAGCAACAGGATTTCTGGTCAGACGAGTACAGGATTATAAATACAAAATCAGTTGGCAGTATTACAGGAGTAGGTCTGATAATGAATAAGAAACTAGGTATGCAAGTAAACTACTATAAGCAGTGGAGTGATCGCATAATCATACTCAAAATAGTTACGAAGCGAATATCAACCACAATAGTACAGGTTCATATGCCCACTAGCTCCGTCGATGAGGAGGAGATTGAAGAAATGTATGAGGACGTAAAATAAATGATTCAGACAATTAAGGGAGATGAAAACTTAATTGTGATGGGAGACTGGAATTCGGTAGTAAGAAAAGGAAGGGAAGGAAAAATAGTAGGTTAATATGGACTGGGCAAAAGGAATGAAAGAGGAAGCCGCCTGGTAGAATTTTACACGGAACATAATTTAATAATAACAAATACCTGGTTTAAAAACCAGGAAGAGACACTGGAGGGTACCAGATAGATTTTATAATGGTAAGACATAGATTTCAGAACCAGGTTTTAAACAGTAAGACATACCCAGGGACAGATATAGACTGGCTGCAACTTGTTGGTTATGAACTGTAGGCTGAAAATAAAAAAACTGCAGAAAGTTAGGAAAATTAGTAGATGGGACCTGGATACATTGAAGTAACCTGAATTTTTCGAGAATTTCAGAGGGAGCTTTAGGCAACAATTGACAGAAATGGGGGGGGGGGGGGGGGAATAAAACAGTAGAATAAGAATGGGTAGCATTGACAGATGAAATAGTGAAGGCAGCAGAGGACAAAATAGGTAGAAAGGCAAGCCCTACAAAAAATCCTTGGATATCACAGGAAATACTAAATTTAATTGATAAGAGGAGACAATATAAAAATGCCGTTAATGAAACAGGCAAAATAGAGTACAGACAACTAACAAATGAGATAGACAGGAAGTTTAAAATAGCTAAGCAGAAGTGGCTAAAAGGGAAATGCAAGTCTGTAGAAGAATGTATAAATAGGGGAAAAATAGATACCACCTACAGGAAAATAAAAGATATTTGAAGACAAGAAAAACAGCTCTATGAATATCAAGAACTAAGAACCAGTTCTCAGAAAATAAGTGAAAGCTAGAAAGGTGGAAAGAATATGCAGAGGGGCTCTATAAAGGAAAAGAACTTAGAGACAATATTGTGGAAAGGGAAGAAGAAGTAGATGAAGATCAAATAGGAGATACTGTACCGAGAGATGAATTTGAGAGAGTACTGAAAGATCTAAGTCGAAACAAGGCCCCTGGAGTAGATGGCATTCCTTCAGAGCTACTGCAGTCTCTGGAAGAACCAGCAATGACAAAACTACTTCACCTGGTGTGTAAGATGTATGAGACAAGTGAAATACCCTCAGACTTTAAGAAAAATGTAATAATCCCCATCCCAAAGAAAGCAGGTGCAGAGAGTGTGAAAATTACAGAACCATCAGTTTAGTAAGTCATAGTTGTAAAATACTAAGACGAATTATTAACAGAAGGATGGAAAAGCTGGTAGAAGCCGACCTTGGGGAAGAGCAGTTTGGATGCAGGAGAAATGTAGGAACACAGGAGGCAATCCTCGCTTTACGACTTATCTTAGAAGACTGATTAAGGAAAGGCAAACCTACATTTATAGCTTTTGTAGATTTGAAGAAAGCTTTTGACAATGTTGATTGGAATACACCCTTTCAAATTCTGAAGAAAGCTTTTGACAATGTTGATTTGAATACACCCTTTCAAATTCTGAAATCAGCAGGAATAAATATAGGGAATGGAAGGTTATTTATAACTTGTACATAAAACAGACAGCAGCTGTCAGAGTGTTGAAGGGTATGAAAGGGTTGCAGAGGTTGGGAAGGGTGTAAGACAGGGTTGTAGCCTTTCACCAATGTTATTCAATTTATACATTGAGCAAGCTATAAGCTGCAGAGGTTGGGAAGGGTGTAAGACAGGGTTGTAGCCTTTCACCAATGTTATTCAATTTATACATTGAGCAAGCTATAAAGGAAAGCAAGGAGAAGAATTAAAGTTCAGGGTGAAGAAATGAAAACCTTGTGTTTTGCTGATGACATTATAATTCTGTCAGAGACCACAAAAGACCTGGAGGAGCAATTGAACAGAATGGACAGTGTGTTGAAAGGAGCATATATGATGAACATTAACAAGAGCAAAGCAAGGGTAACGAAACAATAAAGGAGGTAGAGAGTTTTGTTACTTGGGCAGTAAAATAACATATGATGGCCGCAGTACAGAGGATATAAAATGCAGAATGATAATGGGAAGAAAAGCATTTTTGAAAAGGAGAAATTTGTTAACATTGAATATTAATTTAAGCAAAAGGAACTCCTTTCTGAAAGCATTTCTGTGGGGTGTTGCCTTGTATGGGAGTGAAACATGAACGATAAACAGTGTGGACAGGAAGAGGATAGAGGCTTTTGTAATGTGGTGTTACAGAAGAATGCTGAAGATTAGGTGGGTGGATCGCGTAACTAATGAGGAGCACAGAACAGAATTAGGGAGAAAAGGAATTTCTGACATACCTTGACTAAAAGAAGAGATCAATTGGTAGGACACATTCTTAGACATCAAGGAATTGTGAATTTAGCGTTGGAGGGTAGTGTGTGAGGTAAAAATCGCAGAGGGAGACCAAGAGATGAATACAGTAAGCAGATTCAAATGGATGTAGGTTGCCGTTCTTATGAGGTGACGAAGAGGATGCTCAGGATAGAGTAGGGTGGACAACTGCATCAAACCAGTCTCCAGACTGAAGACCACAACAACAACAACAACAACAACAACAACAAATGTGGTGGTCATTTGGACATATCCTAAGAGAACAGATAGCGTAATTTAACACCTCTCTTCACTTGCTTTCTTCAAAACTGGAATAATATTTTTCTTGAAGTTTTAAACATTCATATGATTACATATAATTTTCAGATCATTCGATTTGTGTGCAGGGGACATGTTAAGTTTTACCTTGCGAGTATTTTAAGACTAACATGGCATGCATATTTATATACATAACCAAGTTGCAGTTACAATACACTCACTATGGCTATCAATTACATTAATACAAAAAATAAAAATGTATAATTCCCTTGTTCAAACTGTGATATCATATTCAATGAATTCATTGACTGAGTAGTAGCACTTTTCTAAATCTGTATCTACATACACCTACATACATACATACTCTGCAACCCACCATAAGGTGTGTGGCAGATGGTACACAGTACCACTAGTAGGCATTTCCTTTCCTACTCCACTCCCAAATAGAACGAGGAAAAAAAGAATGCCTATATGCCTCCGTACGAGCCCTAATTTCTCTTATCTGTGATCACTATGCAAAATGAAAGTAGGCGGCAGCAAGATCGTACTACACTCAGCTTCAAATTCCGGTCCTCAAAATGTCCTCAACAGAAATTCACGGAAAGAACGTCCTCTTTCCTCCAGCAATTCCAAATTGAGTTCCCGGAGCATTTCCATGACACTCGCACATTGGTCGAACCTACCAGTAACAAACCTAGCTGCTCGCCTCTGAACTGCTTCTATGTCTTCCTTTAAACTGATCTGCTGTGGGTCCCAAACACTTGAGCAATACTCAAGACGTAGTCGTACAAGCATTTTATAAGCGTTCTCCTTTACAGATGAAGCACATCTTCTCAAAATTCTCCCAATAAACCAAAGTCGGCTGTCTGCCTTACTCACAACTGTCCTCACACGTTCCTTCCATTTCATATAGCTCTGCAATGTGACGCCTAGATATTTGAACAATGCAACTGCATCAAGAAGTTCACTACTACTGCTGTATTTGAACATTATGGGATTGTTTTTCCTACTCATGCGCATCACCTGATATGTTTCTACATTGAGAGCTAGCTGCCATTCTTCACACCAACTAGAAATTTTGTCTACGTCATCCTGTATGCTATTACAATCAATTAAAGATGACACCCTACCATACACCACAGCATCATCTGCAAACAGCCGCAAATTACAAGTTACTCTGTCCATCAGATCATTTGTATAGATAGAAAGTAATAATGGTCCTATTACAATCCACTGGGACATGCCTGACGATACACTCATCTCTGACAAATACTTGCCATCGATAACAACGTACTGCGTTCTATTACTTAGGAAGTCTTCCAGCCAGTCACAAATCTGTGAACCTATTCCATAAGCTCGTATCTTCGTTAGCAGACTGCAGTATGACATCTCATCAAACGCCTTTTTGAAGTCTAGAAAAACACAATCTGCCTGTTGCCCTTCATCCATGGCTCGCAAGATGTCATGTGAGAAAATGGCAAGCTGAGTTTCACATGAACGATGTTTCCTAAACAATTTAAGATTCGCGATAAATGCAAGCTAAGGAAGGGGCCAATGCCACAGAATACTTTTTGTAAAACTGAACTGGTATTCCATCCAGACAAGGAGACTTTATCGTATTTAGCTCTCTCAGCTGCTTCTCTACACCGGAAATACCTGTTACTCTGTCCTCCATTTCGGAATTAGTATGTTGAACAAATGATGGTACATTTGTGTGATCCTCCTGCATGAAAGATTTCTTAAAGGTTAAATTTAAAACTTCAGCTTTCTGTTTGCTTTCTTCTACTGGACTGGATGTGGGCTTTGACCAGGTTATCAATTTTACTTAGCACCAGAATTTTTTTGGGTTCTCGCAAAGATCTTTTGCTAAGGTATGGCTGTGGTAATTATTGTATCTTTCGTGCATCGATCTTTCTATAGACAAGCGAATCTCTACTAACTTTTGCGTGTCGTCATTTGTGTGTGTGTGTGTGTGTGTGTGTGTGTGTGTGTGTGTGGTTTTTTTTTTTTTTTTTTTTTTTTTTTTTTTTTTTAAACCAAGAATGCAACAGTCTTTGCTTTCTCAGTAGCTTTCTAACATTATTATTATACTACGGTGAATCTTTTCCATCCTTAATCAACTTTACAGGCACATATTTCTCTAACTCTTCATGTACAATACATTTAAATTTAGTCCACAATTCCTCTACATCCATAGTACCGGAACTAAACGATGCCCATTCATTTTCTAAGTGCGATCCTAACAATTGCTTATTGGCTCTTCTTATGAAGTTTGGTCACCATCGACGCTATGATGATATCATGATCACTAATTCCTGTCTCTACATAGACATCATTAATAAGGTCAGGCCTGTTCGTAGATAAGGTCTAAAATATTTCCATTGCAGGTGGGTTGCCGGTTTAACTGCTCTAGACAGTTTTTGGAGAATGTGTCCAACAATAGCTCACAAGACTGCTTGCCTGTACCGCCAGAAATGTAACTAGAGAGGTCCCAATCTATACTCTTAAGGTTGAAGTCTCCCCCGACTTATATTACATGGCCCAGATACCTACATACTACCTGGTGTAGACTTTCTTTGAATGAATCTAAAAACTGCTACAGCAGCACTGGGGGGCCAGTAAAAACATCCAACTATTAACTTTACTTCTTTTAGACCTGTTATACTTGCCCAGATAACTTCACAGCTACTTTCAACCTCAATCTCAGTAGAAACAATATCTTTGTCCAGAGCAATAAACACTCCCCCCTCCAGTTGTGTCCGATCTACCTTTCTGATATACATTCCACGCCTTGCTAAATATTTCTGAACTTGCCACATCATGATTTAGCCAGCTTTCGGTACCTAAAACAATTTGAGCACAATAATTTCCATGCAGTGCGGCAAATTCGGGAACTTTGTTTTTAATACTTTGAAAGTTCGTGGCTAATATTTTGAAAGTCAAATTTTTTAGCCGAACACGACCTGAATTCGATGTCTGAATGTTGACAGGTAAGTGCTCATCAAAGTTAGCGCCAGGCAAAAAAAAAAAAAAAAAAAAAAAAAAGACACCTAGTACACTCCACAAGTACTCCACTACCCGGGTAGCCGCTTCCTTAGTGTAGTGCACCCCTGATCTTCCTAGGGGCGTCTTACAATTCACCACTCGATAATGCAGATCCAGAAATCTACAGCCATGAGTGTCACACAGTTCGCAAAGCCTCTGGTTCAGACCCTCCACTCGGCTGCACACCAAAGGACCCTGATCAACCGTGGGAACAATGCTACAAATCGACAGCTCTGCTTGCACCCCATGTGCGAAGGCAGCAGCCTTCACCAAATCTGCCAGCCACCCGCAGGAACTGAGCATGTCCTCAGAGCCCAAGCGACAAGCATCACTGGTGCCGACGTGAGCGTTGAATTGCAGTCGACTGCACCCCGCACCCTCGACAGCCGCCAGTAAGGCCGCCTCCACATCTCAGATGATGCCCCCAGCAGACACAGAGTGCACGTTGGACTTTTTTCAGGATCTCAACACTATCTGCCTAAGGGGCTTCATCTCGCGCCTAGCATTGGAACTCCCAATAACTAATAATCACCTCCCCCCATGCATCTACTCGGACCCTGCTGAAGGAGTGGCCACACATCCACTCACAGGATGAACGGGCATGGACGGACGTCCAGCCTCCACATTGGCCTTCCACATCAAGCAACGTGAACTCCGTACAACCCGCCACTCCCCTGTGGAAAGGGCGGCTCGGCCACGTCCAGTACACCTGAAGGTGCCTCGGTAGCAGGGACAGAGAGCAAAGCATGAGACACCTGAGGTGACCCACTTGACGCACCAGGCTCCCCACCATCACTACACCCCAAGACAGCAGCCTGAAGACGGCTGACCATAACCAGCAGCACACTCAGCTGTTCGCAAACTGCAGCCAACTACTCCTGCACCCGCACACACCAGGCACACATCCTATTAATATGATTAACTTTAGAAAGTAGAAAACTAAATAATTAACTTTTAACTAGCCTAGTACTTTAATAAAGGCGGCTGGCAACTGACTGAACTGTGGTCAGTGGTAACTACACTGTCAAAACAATGAAACTGAGTCCGCCAGTTTTCAAAATAAACAAGAAAAACTATGGAATACACTATTATCAAATATGCGGGAATAAAAGCTTTCTTAAAGCAGAACACGAAATAAGGAAGTGACAATATGACGCTTAAATCACGTAGCTTGCAGCAGACAAAAACTATACACACGGTATTTACCTAAATAAGCGAGAATAAACTCTTAAAACAGTAGCACAAACTAAATCTGCCAAGTAGGTGAGAGGAAACCTCTTAAAAACTGAGACACTAACGAAAATTAAGAAATTAACTGGCAATGAAATTTCACACAATTCAATTATGATACTTAGCGCTCTGGGCAATGAGGCAGCTACAACAGCTGGCACTGGACTTGCATGCATACATACATACATACATAATGCACCAAAGGTGCACAGCGGAGGGTACCTAGTACCACTAACAGTTACTGGCTTTCCTGTTCCGCTCCCACATAGAACAGGGGGGGGGGGGGAAATGAAAGCTTGTATGCATCTCTACGAGCCCTAACCTCTCTGATCTTATCTTTATGATCATTATGTAAAATAAGTTGGCAACTGTAGAATCAATCTGCAGTATGCTTTAAATTATGATCCATTAATTTTCTTTAACAGCATTTCTTGAAAAAGAAAGTCACCTTTCATCCATCAAGTTCCATTTGAATTCTTGAAGTATCTCAGTAACACTCACACATGGGCTGAAACTACCAGTAACAAAGCTAGCTGCCTGACTCTGAATTGCTTCTATGTACTCCTATAAATCAAATTGGTGGGGATCCCAAACACTTGAGCAATACTCAAGATGAGGTCTCACAAGCATTTTGTATGTGGGTTCCTTTACAGACAAATCACATTTTCCCAAAATTCTCCCAATAAACCGAAGTCAACCATCTGCCTTCCCCACGACTGTCTTTATATGCATGTTCCATTTCACATCGCTGTGCAGTGCTATGCCTACATATTTAATTGATGTGACTCTCTCAACAACACACTACTAATGTTGTATTCAAAAATTACAGGATTGTTTCTCCTACTTATCTGCAGCACCTTACATTTTTCTACATTTTCAGAACTAGCTGTATTTCTCACACCACCCACAAATCTCATCCAAGTTATTCTGCATCTTACTACAGTCATTCAATGATGATACCTTCCTGTACACCACAACATCATCAGCAAATAGGTGCAGTTTGCAGCCCTCTGTCTGTCAGATCATTTATATAGATAGAAAACAATAGCAATCCTATCACACATCCCCAGGGCACACCTGACCAGACAAGTGAAGATCAATTGTTTCAGTTAACAGGGCTCAAGTTAAATATACTACTGCCCTCTATTTTATTGTAAATTTGTAATCCCATGTACTCTAGTGTTTACACAGAGTTTTAGGTGGTGTGTTGGAAATTTTAAGTGATATCTGTGGCAGGTATTGTAGTTGTAGTGGAAATGGGAAGAGTCAAGTGTATCTTGTTCTTTCTATAAGGAAATCAACACCTCATGTGTATAGAGGGAGGGAATATGAAGCATTTTTAGATTTTTTAGCAGTAGTCAAGACTCCTGTTGTCTGATAAGACACACATTCCTGATTCATTTCTTTTGTAATACTAGGAGTCTTCAAACATTTGCTAAATTTCCCCAAAACACTAAGCCATACAGAATAACTCAAAATTGCAGTGGTAGACTGTCTTTCAGGTATCTCTGTTTCTAACACCTGACAGAATATTGATAGCAAATGCCAAGCTACTGAGCTTATTTGATAAATAGTCAATGTGTACCTCACAATTAAAATTTTTGCGTAACTGTAGACTGGAATACCACCCGTCTGCTTTGACCCATGATGTCATCAAGATGTCGGAAAACCTGTATATGGGATATCTTAATACTTCTGTATTGTAGCTACAAATAATCTGTAGTTATTATAGATAACAGAATGTACCATTGATCACAAGGTCTTAGCCCAAAAATTCGCCCCTTCGGCACTCACATGCGGAAAAAAAAAAAAGAAATCGCTCTCGGTTAACCTACACCTAACCATCAGAAAGAATCTACAGATCACTTTTTAAACACAAAATATTAATCTGCTTTGTTTGTAAACAAACTATTGCCTTTCACTCAACCACCACATAATCACTCACGCCTTCTACAAACACGCAAGCACCTCAAAACTACTGCGCTGCGATGACGTCACGGGTCAAAGCTCACGGGCGGTATCCCTGTCTACAGGTCAGCCAAATTTTTATCAACACTGGTCAAAACACTTAGCAAATCAGTTGAGATATTTAGGTTCTTAAGTATTCTCATCGACAGAATGAACGAGAATAGTCTGATATCTTTCTGTTGTTTCTATGGAGTGGAAACAATAACATTAAAGCAACTGAGGTAGTGGTAATAACAAAGTTGCTGCAGAGAAGGTAGGTGTTGACTTGTGTTTACTCTACCACGAATTACACACGCAGTTTGGTTCAGATAGTGTAGTGAGCAGGTAGTACAAGGCAACAACAATGTGACTTACCCGAAGCTATGGCATGGAGAACCATAGGAAAGTTGGAAGCGAAACAGACACAGAGGGAGGTGGCTGTAACTATTGGAGTGTCCTAAAGTGTAAGTTCCAGGACCTGAATGTGATTTCAGACAACAGTAACCATTGAAAGACGACAAGCCCAAGGTCATCCTTGGGTAACATCAACAAGAGATTACCATTATCTCTGGTTAACCGCTCTTCAAGACAAGAGGCTGAATGAAACACGGCTGCAATGCACCCTCGAGGCAGCAACAGGACAAGCAATATCAACACAAACAGCCCAAAATTGCCATCGGGAATGTGGCCTCTATACACAGAGACCTATGTTGTGAGTCCCATTAAAACCACGACACTGTTTAGCCCAGGCAGAGAAACACCAAATTGGAGTCTTAACTAATGGCACTGGGTTCTGTTCACAACTGAGTCAAGTTTTTGTGTTCAGCCAGACAATCATTGTTCTCTCATCTGGAAAGAATGTGGAACTCTGAACAATTCTGCTTATGTGAAGGAAACATCACCATATCATGGTGGTGGATAAATGGTGTGGGTAGAAGTCAGTATTGGCAGACGCACGGACCTCTATGCCATTCATAATAGCGCTTTGACTGCTCAGAGGTATATAGACGAGATCCTTCGACTTTTGTTGCACCCTATGCTGGTGCCATAGGAGATGGGTTGCTTCTAGTGGATAACATTCATCCCCACAGAGCTGCACTGGTGGACAAAATACTTGAAGCTGAGGGAACTGAACGAGTGGAGTTTCCAATCTAGCTTGATCACCGAAATTAAATCCAATTGAGCATGTCTGCCATGCACTTGGCAGACGCATTATAGCCAGACCAGCACCTTCCACAACAGTTGCAGAGCTGGATATTTCACTCATGGAAGAATGAACAAATATCTCTCAAGAGCTGATTGATAATGTCATACTGTCCATGCCACACAGGTGTGCAACTGTTCTGCCCATCTGAAGGGCAATGAGATGACTTTTTCACTACTAAGGTAGCCCCATGGTGCCACAGCCTAAGTAAATGCCACGTAAACTTCAAGTAAAGAGTTCAGTCAGAAAATATTGTACTGTAACACACACAAATCACAATTGTAACCAATATCTGGGAAAAAAGAAAAAAAAAATACATTACCATATGTATGTTGTGTGAAGTGTGGCAGCCGGAGACGACGGTTGTGTAAGTGTGCCTGCGTGAATGTTCCTATTTTTGAAGAAAGCCATGGCCGATAGCTGAAAGTGTTGTATGTGTACATCTTTATGTGCCTGTCGCAGCTCGTCGCCGTGTCTTTGAGGTGAGTTATAAACTGTCCTACTACTATATTGTCATATGTATACTGTGTACGATATCTCACCTGATCCCGTAATTGTTTTTAACAGAGTAGATTTAGGCCCAAGAACTTTATATGGTTTCCTTCTATGGTATCCTGTTGCTGCAAGTTGTTTCTATTTCACTTCTTTTCACTGAAATACATTCAAATTGTGTCACTTCAGTTTAACTTACATTTGGTTTTAGACCGTTTTCCAGGATTCCAATCTTTTTTTAAGATATTTTCAACACTTTCTGGAATTCTACCAGGAACCAATTTTCAATTAGCACTGGTGTATCCATAGAAAATAAAACCGAATTACCGATAACACCAGTATCGAGTAGTAAGTCATTTATATAAAAAAGGAACAGGTAGGGACCCAATACCAAACCTTGTGTGACTCCTTGGGAAACAGTCTTCTAAAGTGAGAAGTAATTTATTGAATTAGATAATAGTTACCAGTACTCTGTTTCCTACCTTTTACATAGGAGTTTAATCACTGTACAGCAGTAGTTCTGATTCCATATAATCTTTAATTTGTATAGAAGTATGGAATGATTCAATGAATTGATTCCCCCCCCCCCCCCCCCCCAGATCACAGAAAATCCCTGTAATCTTTCTGTCCTTATCTCATGAGGAGCATATATTTTAAGTAAACTCATTGATGGCACTTTAAGTGCTTTTTCCTGGTTGAAACCCAAACTGGTTTTTAAAAATTATATCATTTTAAAAAGAACGGAAGTGTTGTATTTGCTTTGCTACAATTTTCTTACTTTAAAGAAGACCGGCTCTATTAACGACCAGCCTTAGAATTCTGGACCACCTGCAGTTTGCAATGTGACAATATTTCAATTTATCTGAAAACTTCCCTGCTGAGAGGATTGGTTTATAATAGATGACCATGTCTGAATTTGTTACAGTTAAGAAATAGTCAATGAAACAATTGGGCTTACTACAATATCATTTCCAGATCTAATTTTCTGAATCTCTTGCCATTTGACTTTGGCTCCTCATTCTGGCTGGGAAACTGACTACACTGGGATCAATTTGTAGCCCCCCTCCCCCCCCCCCCCATATTTTCTTTTTAGCCGCCAGAAGAACTTTTATGAATAAAGCATTATATATTTGATAAAATCTGGATTTCTGTTTGATTTTAGTTCATTGTGAAGCTGTCTTTTTCTAGCACTACAGATTTTTCCATTGTAATCCACTTCAGTTTACTGTTGACCTTCTACTGAAAATTTCTGGAAGGAAAAGATTCACTGAATACATCTCGGAAACAATTTCAGAGATTGTTATAGTTTCTGTTATAGTTGTCTACAGGCAAACTTACAAGTTTACTACAGAAAAAAGCCACGTTATTTTTGCTGAAATTCCTTTTTATATACATTTTTGGTGTCTGAGGGTATCTCCCCTGTCTCAAAACATCTTGCACACAAGGTGGAACAGCTTCTTTATGTCTGACTCTCCCAACAATGTCAGCAGTTCCGAGAGAATATCATTTACTCCAGGGGCCTTATTTCAACTCAAATCTTTCAGTGCTCTGTCACATTTTCCGCACAGTATTGTATTTCCTATAGTATCTCATCTTCAATTATTTTCTCTTCCCTTTCTACAATACTTCCTCTATTTTCCTTGTATAAGACCACTATATGTGCCTTCCATCTCTCAGCTTCTTGTCAATATTTTTAGCTGTCTGTGCACCCTTCTGCCTGCTTAATTTGCTGAATTTTCATATTTTCTCCTTTCATCAATTGAGTTCAGTATCTCCTGTGTTTTCCAAGGATTTCTGCTAGGCCTTGTCCTTCTACCTATATGATCCTCTGTGGTCTACACTACAGTAGAACCCCTCTAATCTGTCACTGTCAGAACTGGGACCATGGTCAGAACGAAGGAAAGGTTGGATTATCCGAAAAATCTAATAATTATTGAAAAGACATTTAGCACAAAAAATTAAATGATTTAAGAACTAAAAGACGACTACAGTAATATAAAAAGATGTTTTTTACATAGTGTTAAACAATATATTAACTAAAAAACGTCTACACACACTATAATATGTATTTGTTTGCAAAGAAAAAAATTACAGTACTGTACTGTAATTACTGTAGAAACAAATCGGAAACCATGACGAGTTTTCCAACGATCAATCAAGCCTTTGACTTCCAGATTTTTGTGTACAAAACTATCGCTTTTTCTTTGAGAATTGGCCCAGATATTTGAGTTCCTTTCCTTCTTCCTTTACAAAACCACATCCACAATGTGTTATCAAACAGTTCAAGTTTAGGCTTTTTTAATGTTTTGCGATTCTTCAGTTTCCACCACCAATCATAACTGTATAGGATTCAATGTCTTTCCGATTGTTCCTCCAATCCTTAATTGTCGTAACACCTACATTCAGTTTCTTTGCAATTTTTTTTTTTTTTTTTGGAGCGATTCTCCTTTTCCAGTCTTTGTAGCAATGCTAATTTTTCATTTAGCGAAATCATTACCGGGTACATTTCTTCGTTTCAATCAAGACATGTTGAAAAGCAGACAACTGTACACACAATGAACCTAATATGTACTGTAGAGAACACAAAATAAAGAAAACAACGACTTATTTAATCCCAGCAAAGGATAAACGTACAGTATAACAATAGGCACAGCGATAGACACCGCAACAATGGCCTGACAAGCATCCAGTCAGTGACAAGTCGACACAGGCTTGCGAGCCTGAGCATGTTGGACTAACCGGAGTGACGGACCATCCGAGATTGGATTAGCGGGTTTCCACTGTACCTTACTTGTCAAAGCTACCCATTCTTATACTAACATATTATTTTCTACAGTTTCAGTCAATCCTTGTCTTATGCTCTCTCTGAAATCCACAACCACTTCTCATTCCTTCAATATAAACAGATTCCTCATTATCAATAACTTATGGTCAAAGAGTATATCTGCCTCTGCATATATCTTACAGTTTAAAATCTGGTTGTGTAATACATGTCTTACCATCATAAAATCAATCTGGTACCTTCTGGTGTCTCCTGGTCTTTTCCATGCATACAACCTTCTTTCATGATTCTTAAATCAACTCTTTGCAATGATAAAATTGTGATCTGTGCAAAATTCTACCAGACAACTTCATCTTTCATTCCTTTCCCCATTTCATATTACACCTATTATTTTCCCTTCTCTTCCTTTTCCTCCTACTTAGTTCCAGTTCCCTATCACAATCAAGTTTTCCTCTCCATTAACCATCTGGATAACTTCTTTTCTTTTATCTGCTCATAATTTTATTTTTTTTATTATTTTTTTTTCTTCAATCTCTAAGGGGAGGCTACCAAGCTTAATTTTACACAGAGCATAATTTAATGATTACCAAAACTTGGTTTCAGCATCATATAAGTTGGAGATACACACTAAAGAGACCTGGAGACACTGGAAGATTTAAGAATGATTATACAAGGGGAAGAGAGATTTGAAAACCAAATTTCATACCGTACGGCATTTCCAGGTTAAAATTATTGTTTATGAACTGTAGATTAAAACTAATAAAAATCGTGGAATTGTAGGAAACTATGAAGATATGACACGGTAACAATGGAAGAAACAAACGTAGCTTTAGGTAATAATCAACTAAAGTGGGGAGGAAAATACAACAGAACATAAAGAGAGTTTTGAGAAACAAAACAGTGAAGGTAACAGAGGATGAGAAGTAGAAAGACAAGGTGTATTAGAAATTCTTGCTATATTTAACTGATGAGGAAAAAATATTTTAAAAATGAGCAAATGAAGCAAGTGGAACAGACTTCAGAAGTATAAAAAATAGAATAACATGCAGGACAAAATGGGTAAATAAGAATGGTTAGAGGGCAAATGCTAAGGCTCTAGAAGCAACCATAAGTAGAGAAAAGATGATTGCCAACTATAGGATAACTAATTTAAGACCATTGGAAGAAAGAAGCACTGTGTCAACATCAAGAGATCAGATGGTAAACCAATAATATAGGAAGATGGGAATGCTGAGAGTGCCACATCGTAAACAGCGCTAAGCTTATATTCCCGCGCGTTTGATAACGGTGTATTCTACCGATATTCTTGTTTATTTTGACAACTGCCGGACTCAGTTTTGTTGATTTGACAGTGTAGTTACCACTGACCACAGTTCAGTCAGCAGCCAGCCGCCTTTATTAGTCTACTTAAAAGTTGTTTACTTACTTTTCTACTTTCTGCAGTTAATTGTATCGATAGGATGGATAGGATGTGTGCCTGCTGTGTGCGCACGCAGGAGTTGGCCGCAGTTCGCGAACAGCTGAGTGTGCTGTTGGCTACGGTCAGCCATCTTCAGGCTGCTGTCTCGGGGTACAACAATGGTGGGGAGTCTGATGCGTCGAGTGGGGACACCTCAGGTGTCTCACGCTTCGCTCTCTGTCCCTGCTACTGAGGCACCTTCAGGTGTACCGGACGTCGTCGAGCTGCCTTCTCCGCAAGGGGAGTGGCGGGTTGTACGGCGTTTGCGTCGCTCGAGGCGGAAGGCCAATGTGGAAGCTGGACGTCCGTCAGCGCCTGTTCGTCCTGTGAGTGAACGTGTGGCCACTCCTTCAGCAGGGTCCGAGCAGGTGCACGGGGGGACGGGATTATTAGTTATTGCGAGCTCCAATGTTAGGCGCGTGATGGAGCCCCTTAGGCAGATAGCGTCCAGATCCGGAAGGAATTCCAATGTGCACTTGGTGTGTCTGCCGGGGGCCTCATGCGAGATGTGGAGGCGGCCTTGCCGGCGGCTATCTAGGGTGCGGGGTGCAGTCGACTGCAAGTCGTGGCTCACGTCGGCACCAATGACGCTTGTCACTTGGCTTCTGAGGACGTCCTCAGGTCCTACGAGCGGCTGGCGGAATTGGTGAAGGCTGCTGCCTTCGCACGCAGGGTGCAAGCAGAGCTGTCGATTTGAAGCATTGTTCCCAGGGTTGATCGGGGTCCTTTGGTTTGGAGCCGAGTGGAGGGTCTGAACCAGAGGCTTCACCGACTCTGTGACAGTCATGGCTGCAGATTTCTGGATCTGCGTTATCGGGTGGGGAATTGTAGGGTGCCCCTAGTAGATCAGGGTTGCACTACACTAAGGAAGCGGCTACTCAGGTAGCAGAGTACTTGTGGAGTGCACATGGGGGTTTTTTAGGCTAGGCGCTAACTGTGATGAGCACTCGCCTATCAGCATTCAAACAGCGAATTCAGGCCACGTTCGGAACAAAAATTCGAACATCAAAATATTTGCTGTGAACTTACAGAGTATTAGAAACAAAGTTCCCGAATTTGCCACACTGCATGGAAGTTATTGCGCTCAGATAGTTTTAGGCACCGAAAGCTGGCTAAATCATGATGTGGCAAGTTCAGAAATATTTAGTGAAGCAATGACTGTATATCGGAAAGATAGATCGGATACAACTGGAGGAGGAGTGTTCATCGCTGTGGATAAAGATATTGTTTCTACTAAGATCGACGTTGATAGTAACTGTGAAGTTATCTGAGCACGCATAACGGGTCTAAAAGAAGTAAAGTTAATAGTTGGCTGTTTTTACCGGCCCCCCAGTGCTGCTGTAGCAGTTTTAGAATCATTCAAAGAAAGTTTACACCAGGTAGTGCATAGGTATCTGGGTCATGTCATATTAGTCGGAGGAGACTTCAACCTTAAGAGTATAGATTGGGACCTCGCTAGTTACATTTCAAGCGGTACCGACAAGCAGTCTTGTGAGCTACTTTTGGACACATTCTCCGAAAACTGTCTTGAGCAGTTAAACCGGCAACCCACGCGCAATGGAAATATTCTAGACCTTATAGCCACAAACAGACCTGACCTTATTAACGATGTCTGTGTAGAGACAGGAATTAGTGATCATGATATTGTCATAGCGTCGATGGTAACCAAAGTTCATAAACCAATCAAGAAGGCTAGGAGCGTGTTTTTGTTGGGAAGAGCCGATAAGCAAATGTTACGATTGCACTTAGAAAATGAATGGGCATCGTTTAATTCCGGAACTATGGATGTAGAGGAATTGTGGACTAAATTTAAGGGCATTGTTAATAAAGGGTTAGAGAAATACGTACCAGTAAAGACGATTAAGGATGGAAAAAATCCACCGTGGTATAATAATAATGTTAGAAAGCTGCTGAGAAAGCAAAGGCTGTTGCACTCTTGATTCAAAAAAGAACACGCACATGATGACAGGCAAAAGTTAGTAGAGATTCTTGTGTCTATAAAAAGATCGATGCGCGAAGCATACAATAATTATCACAGCCATACCTTAGCAAAAGATCTTTCCGAGAACCCGAAAAAATTCTGGTCCTATGTAAAATCGATAAGCGGGAAGAAAGCAAACGGAAAGCTGAAGTTCTAAATTCAACCTTTAAGAAATCTTTCACGCAGGAAGACCACACAAATGTACCATCATTTGATCAACGTATTAATTCCAAAATGGGGGACATAGCAATAGTTATTTCCGGTGTAGAGAAGCAGCTGAGAGAGCTAAATACGAAAAAGTCTGCTGGTCCAGATGGAATACCAGTTCGGTTTTACAAAGAGTATTCTGCGGCGTTGGCCCCCTACTTAGCTTGCATTTATCGCGAATCTTTAATTCAGTGCAAAGTTCCTAGTGATTGGAAAAAATCGCAGGTGACTCCTGTTTATAAGAAAGGAAAGAGAACTGACCCACACAATTACAGGCCAATATTGTTGACATCAGTTTCATGTAGAATTTTGGAGCATATTCTCAGTTCGAATATAGTAATTTTCCTTGAAACGGAAAAGCTTCTTTCCATAAATCAGCACGGGTTTAGGAAACATCGTTCATGTGAAACACACCTTGCCCTTTTCTCACATGACATCTTGCGAGCCATGGATGAAGGGCAACAGGCGGACTGTGTTGTTCTCGACTTCAAAAAGGCGTTCGACGCGGTGCCACACTGCAGACTGCTAACGAAGATACGAGCTTATGGAAAAGGTTCACAGATTTGTGACTGGCTGGAAGACTTCCTAAGTAATAGAACACAGTACGTTGTTCTCGACGGCGAGTGTTCATCAGAGACGAGTGTATCGTCAGGCGTGCCCCAGGGGAGTGTGATAGAACCGCTATTATTTTCTATCTATATAAATGATCTGATAGACAGAGTAAGTTGTAATTTGCGACTGTTTGCTGATGATGCTGTGGTGTATGGGAGGGTGTCGTCTGTAACTGACTGTAATAGCATACAGGATAACTTAGACAAAATTTCTAGTTGGTGCGAAGAATGGCAGCTAGCTCTCAATGTAGAAAAATGTAAGGTGATGCGCATGAGTAGAAAAAACAATCCCATAATGTTCAAATACAGCATTAGTAGTGAGCTTCTTGATGCTGTCGCGTCGTTCAAATATCTAGGTGTAACATTGCAGAGCAATATGAAATGGAACGAGCACGTAAGGACAGTTGTGAGTAAGGTGGACAGCAGACTTCAGTTTATTAGGAGAATTTTGGGAAGATGTACTTCACCTGTAAAGGAGATAGCGTATAAAATGCTTGTACGACCACGTCTTGAGTATTGCTCAAGTGTTTGGGACCCGCAGCAGATCAGTTTAAAAAAAGACATAGAGGCGGTTCAGAGACGAGCAGCTAGATTTGTTACCGGTAGGTTCGACCAATGCGCTAGTGTCACGGAAATGCTCCGGCAACTCAATTGGGGATCGCTGGAAGAAAGACGACGTTCTTTTTGTGAATTTCTGTTAAGTAAATTTAGAGGGCCGGAATTTGAAGCTGAGTGCAGTACAATCTTGCTGCCGCCTACTTACATTTCGCATAAAGATAACAAAGACAAGATAAGAGAAATTAGGACTCGTACGGAGGCATATAGGCATTCTCGTTCCATTTGGGAGTGGAATAGGAAAGGAAATGCCTAGTAGTGATACAGAGTACCCTCCGCCACGCACCTTACGGTGAATTGCGGAGTATGTATGTAGATTTAGATGTAGGTAGATGGTGGAATGTTCAAATGTTTGTATAGCTTATGGGACTTAACTACGGGTCATCAGTCCCTAAACTTACAAACTACTTATGAACTAACTAATACTAAGGACGGCACAAATATCCATGCCCGAGGGGGGATTCGAACCCCCGAACGTAGTGGCCGTGCAGACCGTGACTGTAGCGCCTCAGTCCCCTCGGCCACCACGGCCGGCAGTAGATGGTGGACAAAACATACAGAAGGGCTGGGGCTATATACAAGAAAATAACTTGAATCAAAGTGAAGAGCAAGTAGATCAATATGGGAATGGAGATACAACACTGAAAAGAATTTTATAGTGCACTGGAAGAGCCATGAGACAGACAGAATACTCTCAGACTTCAAGAAGTAAGTAATAATTCCCATTCTAAAGAATTCAGGTGATGACAAATGTAAATACTACCAATCTACCGGTTTAATATGCCTCAACTGCGAAATATTGACAAAAATTATTTAAAGAATGCGAATGTAGGAATAAAGACTGAAATAAATGTAAAACAAAATGATTTAGAGACTATTACAAGTCACACAAATGTTGGATGAAAATGTCCAGTTCTGTTTCAGGCTTTCAACAACAAAGCACAAACTGCCCACAATCTATCGTGGGGCAGCAAGGACACCAACAGTAGAGGTGAGCACCTTCTTGAATTTCTCCTATCTAACAACTTGGAGATCCTGAATAGGACTGATGAACCTACATTCAGGAATAGTAGAAGGGAAGAAGTAATTGACATAACTTTTGGTTCCATGATGATGGGCAGTTACGTAAAACAGTGGCATGTGGTCCTGGAGCCATCCTCATCAGATAAATTCAAGGTTGAAATGGGAACCAGACAGACCATGGCCTATAGGAACCCCAGGAAAACGGACTGGGAGACATATAGGAGAGACCTTGACTTCAGCCTATCGGAAATTAAAACATCGATAAGGAATCCAGCAGAGTTTGAGGAAGTAGCAGAGGCCGTAACCTCTGCTATAGTGACCTCATACCAGGCCAACTGCTCAATCACCAAGAAGTGCACAAATAAGAGTGTGCCTTGGTGGAATAATAACCTGGAAATGCAAAGGAAACAGGTACGAAGACTGTTTAACCTTGCGAGGCGCAAAGGACAATGGGCGAAGTATCGTGAGGCCCTTGTCAATTACAACCTTGCCATCAGACGGGCAAAGGAGGCATCCTGGAAGGTATTCTGTGAGGAAGTGGAGGGCACGGCTGCTCAAGTGAGACTACATAAAATCCTCACTAGGGTACCAACTAATCCAGGAGGAACACTGAGGAAGGAGGATGGGGAGTATACAAAGACAGCACATGAAACGCTGGAACTGCTCCTCAAGACTCACTTTCCTCAATATACTCTGGTGGATAACTCAGACCAGAATGTGATTCCTGAGAGACAACGGTTCTCAGGAATTCGCAAAGAGGACGGATTTGGCCAAGGAGTGTGTCGATTTCAGTAAGGTCCGATGGGCGGTGGGAACATTTCAACCGTTCAAGTCACCTGGCCCCGATGGAATCTTTCCAGCTCTCCTGCAACAAGCGGGAGAAAATCTTATTAGATTCCTATGCAGGTTATTCAGAGTTAGCCTAGCAGCAGGAATCATTCCCAATGCCTGGAGGGCAGTGAAGGTCGTCTTCATTCCAAAACCAGGGAGAATTGATCATACCAAGGCCAAGGATATGAGACCAATCAGCCTGCCCTCCTTCATTCTTAAGAGATTGGAAAAGCTGGTTAATGTGCATGTTGGAGAAAGGAGGTTAAATAGGGTTCCTCTACATTCAAACCAACATGCATATCAACCAGGTAAATCATGTGAGACAGCTCTCCACCAACTTGTTAGGAAGGTGGAGAAAGCACTACACTTTCAAGAAATAGCCCTCTGTATCTTCCTTGACATCGAGGGGGGCTTTTAGCAACACGACCTTCGATTCCATGGTTAGGGCAGCAGAGGTGCATGACCTAGGGACCACTATATGTAGGTGGACTAGGGCCATGCTCAGTGGAAGAAAGGTAGAGGCTAACATGATGAATGAAGAAATGGTAATCAACACCACTAGGGGTTGCCAGCAAGGAGGAGTTCTTTTCCCTTTATTGTGGAATCTAGTGGTGAATGATCTCATTGGAGAATTAAATTCTAGGCAGTACTTTTGCCAAGGATATGCAGATGATCTTGTCATAGTAATACTTGGCAAATTTGCTGACACAGTCAAGAATATGGCACAAGGTGCGTTGGACATTGTGCAAGACTGGTGCAGAAAACAGGATCTGTGGGTTAGTCCTAAGAAGACTGTTGTTGTACCATTCACAAAGAAGCATATCCAACATTCAAGTTGGAATCTAAAGCTTTTCAATGAAGCGCTACCTGTGAAGGGGACAGTGAAATATCTAGGGGTTACCTTAGATGAGAAACTGACATGGACCCCTCACATTAGGAATATTTGCTCCAAGGCAAAAGGTACTCAGATAAGTACCAGGAGAGCTTGTGGCAAAAATTGGGGTTTGAGCCCCAAGGGTTTGCACTGGATATACACCACGGTGATTAGAACCAGGATCCCCTATGGGGCGGTCGTGTGGTGGAAGAAGGTAGAACAGCAGGTTGCTGCTAAGGAACTTGGTAAGGTGCAGAGATTTGCCTGCTTAGCCATAACAGGTGGAATTAGCAGCACACCAACTGCTGGGATGGAAACCATGTTGGATATGCCCCCATTACACCTTTGGGTCAAGATGGAGGCAGCGGCTGGTGCATACAGACTCAAAACTGCCAACAACTGGAACTCTTTTGGGATATCCAGAATCACACACTAAAATAGTGAGTGAGGTAAATATAGGTAAGGTTGGGGAAATGCCATCCGACTATATTATAACCCCATACTGCTTCAACAAGCTTTTCAATATAACAATTAGAAGTAGGGAGCAGTAGGAGAAAATAGTTCGACACCATAGGGGGGATATTGTCTGGTTCACTGACGGGTCAAAATCAGACCATGGCGTTGGGGCCGGGGTATACAGGGTGCAGCCAAGACTGGAGGGCATCATCTCTCTAGGGAAACTGGCCTCGGTATTCCAGGCCAAAATCACTGCCATCAGGGTGCGTGTGGAGGAGAATTTGCGTAGGTGCTACAGAGAGCGTAGCATCTATATCTATTCAGACAGCCAGGCAGCCCTGAGATCACTGGCAGCTCCTGCAACAAGGTCTAAAATTGAAACTTCCTGGCAGATTAAAATTGTGTGCCGGAACCGGGACTCGAACCTGGGACATTTGCCTTCCGCGGGCAAGCGCACTACCGACTGTGCTATCCCAACACGACTCACGATGCCGCCTCGCAACTTCACTTCTGCCAGTACCTCGTCTCCTACTTTCCAAACTTCACAGAAGCTCTCCTGCGATCCATGCAAGACTAGCACTCCTGGAAGAAAGGATATGGTGGAGACATGGCTTAGCCACAGCCTAAGGGATGTTTCCAGAATGAAACTTTCACTCTGCAGCGGAGTGTGCGCTGTTATGAAACTTCCTGGCAGATTAAAATTGTGTGCCGGAACCGGGAAATTGTTGCAGAATGTCACAGGGTTCTGGTGGAGCTAGGGGAAAGCAATAGAGTAAACCTATTGTGGGTCCCTGGCCACTCGGGGATCAGTGGCAAAGGACATGCCGACAGATTAGCCAGGATGGGGGCAGAGACTATTTATTGGACCAGAACCTATCGTGACAATCACCAAGACAATGACCAAATTGAAGGTACGTAGAATATTGGACCAAAGTCCATCAACAAAAACATGGCAAGGTAATGTTGCCAAAGCCATGTTTTAAAAGAAGCTCTGCAATCCTGGGCCTGAACAGGAGAGAGATTAGACTCATGGCTGGATTGCTGACAGGCCATGGGAATTTCAAAAAACACCTACATACAATGAGAATAACAGAAGAGGACCCTAAATGTAGGATCTGTGATGACAGTGATGAAACTGCATCACATCTAATCTTCGAATGCATTATATTGGAGAGTAAAAGGCACAGAACATTTGGGACAACCAGACCTGAAGAAATTGTGTCTAATAAAGAACTGGTAAAGGAACTCCTGCACTGTTCAAGGGCATTGGTTGGCTTTACTAGATATACAGGGAGCAATACCGCACAATAAACTTAGTTTCGGTGCGGGCAGTGGCGGGTTGGACCAAGACTGTTTTGGCTTCCCCGAGAAAATCAAATCAAATCAAATCAAGCACAAACGGTTTCAGGTCAAATCTATATTGTGTTTTCGCTACCACAGTAACATTTACTAAATGAAATAACACAAACTCTGGCATAAGGTGCTTGAAGCTGCTATGGCTGACGTACTGCAAATGTCATGTATCAGCTTACAGCGACTCAAGTATAGGTTTCAGGTATGATCGCCATTTCCTCTGGTTTGGAAGCGCTATTCCATCTGAGTTGGAGACCTTTTGTTATGTTGTTCAAGATCATTTAAACTAAGGCACAGATCACAATTTGGACTTAGGAGGGAGGGTATTTGTGTTAAACAACTAGAGAATCATTTGACTGACAACATTCCCTCACTGTGTCAAGTTGATCACAATAGTAAGTGCCACTTCACTAGTAAGTAATTTTTATTTTGTAACGCTACTAGTGGCTATTCTTTCATGATAGATGTTACTAGTGCCTGATTGATTTCAGAACATTTCCGTTGTTTCTTTCTTACAGGTGTGTGTGTGTGGGGGAGGAACAAATTAGTTTTATTTCTAGCTGGTGGCTTTGGATGATGAGTATACTTTCTCTAGGTTAATTTGGTTTTTAATAACATATGAAGACATGGGGGAGGGAGGGGAACTATGAATTTCACTTTTATTCAAAATTTTGTTTATGGTTCTATTATACACCCTGAGGTCCATATTTTCATCTGGTGTATTTGTTTCTTCAAAAAGCGATGAGTGTCAGCAGTTATACACAAATCATAGGAAGCGAGAATAATGATGATTATCACATATTTTTGCAAAATAATGATGCGTGTTTTCCACATGTTTCAATTTCATGTTTGTCTTGCATTGTTAGCAGTGCTGGATATCAGTTTAAAGCATTTCCATTGTTGTGTCAATTGTCATTACAGTACTTCAATTGTTTAAAATGACAAGAGGTTCGAGAGCCACTTGGATTAAGTTTAGTGTTCTTGAATGAGTTATAGTGACAAGACGTGCTATTTTGGTGGTGCAAAAATGTTATTTTGGTGTCTACAATGGATCTGAATGAAAATGCTGCTCCAGAGTGGAAAGTTAATCTGAAGAAAAGGTAGAAGTATGGTCGTGTATCAGATGTTGCCAAGAAGATGAGAAACCACACACATGAAGCTGGAAAAAACTGTGAGTGTAGTAGATTAAAATGTTTTGGCAAAATTAATGAAAGTGAAAGGCTGACTATTATAAAGCATTTTAAAGGGTTATCTGATAGGAATGCTCAGAACTTGCATTTTCTGGAATAATAAAAATCCATTTCATCAAACAAAGGCCTAGTTGTAAGGATCAAGCTGAGTCTGATCTTCATAATCATTCATACACATACAAAATTCAGATAAAAAGAGGTGAAGTAGTACTTGAAGGAAGTGTATCCTATGAAGCCTTCATAGCACTTCACGATATAACCCCACGACGTCTGCAAACTATTTCACAACAGCTGACATTGTATGGGATGGTGCGTCCTGATGGAAGAGGTAAATGTGCGTATGTTTAACAAAAGTGTTCATTGTTGCTATCCTTACAAAGTACTATCTACTAATGAGTAAATAATACTCCTAATATGCAATCTTTACGTAAACCACAACTGTATTTGAATTAATTAATAAAGGTTCACACTCCTGTAGCTGTAGCTGTAGGTGTAGGAAGTACGCAGCAGACTTCAGATTTTGGTAAGCCGAAATCTGTAGAGAGGTCTCTTAGGAAGAAGAAGGTTCTGCTGCTAGGTAGTTCTCATGGCAGAGGTGTTGGCCAACAGTTGCAGGAAGTACTTGGGAGTGAGTATCAGGTCACCAGCATAGTGAAGCCTAGTGCAGGGTTAGCTCAGGTCACTTGTAACATAGGGGACTTATGTAGGAATTTTTCAAAAGAGGATCAGGTAGTTATAGTGGGTGGGGCCGGGAATAGTCTTGATAGGGACGGGGAATATGATATAGGTGGTGATCTGGAAAGGATAGCAACTGAAACTGGTGGCACGAATGTGCATTTTGTGCAGCTGTTTCAGCGTCATGATAGGCCTTGTCTTAATACGGCTGTCAGCCATGTTAACATGGGGCTTGAGAAGGCGCTGATGACGGAGGGCATGGATCACATTGCAGTGGTGCCAGTTGAGACTATCCAAAGGTCGGATTTTACTAGGCGCAGTCTGCACCTCAATAGGTATGGGAAGGGGAGGTTGGCAAAGCTCATAGGTGACACTGTAGTAGGGGGTGGGGGTTTCACTCATGGAAAAATTCCTGTAGTAGTTGGTGTTAGGGCTGCACCTTTTTTAGACTGAAGACAGCTGATAGATATTCCTGCTTAAAGGAAGTCCCTCTAAGAAATGAACCACCTTTGACAAAGTCTAAGAATATAAGTAATAAGGGAATTACTGTTTTTCATCAGAATATACAGGGTATCAGAGATAAAGTTAATGAAATGCTTATTGATACTGATTCTGACAATATTGGAATTTCAGAGCACTTTTTAAGTGGTGTGACAAGTAAGAGACTTCCTTTGCCAGGATACAGGTTAGCTGCCTTCTACTCTAGGAGTTCCTTGCAGTGTGGGGGAGTGGCCATGTATGTAAAAAACGATTTTTCATCGGAGTCAATCAATTTTTCTAAACACTGCACAGAACAGATATTTGAATGTTGTGCAGGAGTTGTTAATATTAATGGAACTAAGCTAGTAATAGTTGTTATTTATAGATCCCCTGACTCAGATTTTAAAATGTTTCTGCCCAAGCTGGAATTGGTTCTGGGTTCACTGTATAGGAAGTATAAAAATTTAATTGTGTGTGGAGATTTCAACATTAATTGTGTAGGTGATAGCTCAAGGAAAAGTCAGCTGTTAGATCTATTTAATTCCTATAACATGATGCAAACAGTATTTTTTCCAACGAGAGTGCAAGGAAATAGCAGTTCTACCATTGACAATATTTTTGTTCATTCTTCATTATTAGAGGGGCACTCTGTCAGCAGAATAGTAAATGGCCTATCAGACCACGATGCCCAACTTTTAATTCTAAAAAGTATTTGTTCTCAAACAAATGTTAAACATAAATATCAACTACTCAGAAAAGTTAATCCAGTTGCAATGGAGACCTTTTTAAGCCTAATTAAGGAACAAGAATGGCAGGATGTTTATAGTGCTGATAATGCAGATGATAAATATAATGCTTTTCTGAACACATTTATTATGCTGTTTGAAAGTTGCTTTCCGCTAGAACGCTCAAAACAGGGTACTTTCAGTAACAGACAGCCAGGGTGGCTGACAAAGGGGATAAGAGTATCATGTAGAACTAAGCAGGAGTTGTATCAAAATGTTAGAAGCAGTCAGAATGAAGATGCAGTAGCTCATTACAAACAGTACTGTAAGGTTCTGAAAAATGTCATTAAGAATGCAAAAAGTATGTGGTACGCAAAAAGAATAGCAAACTCTCGGGATAAAATTAAAACTATCTGGTCAGTCGTGAAGGAAGTGTCTGGTCAGGAGCAGCAGGTAGAAGATATAACGTCAGTGCGTAGTGGGAATGTTTCTGTTACTGACAAGTTAGATATATGTGCAATATCCAATAATCACTTTCTGAATATAGTAGAGGAACTAAACAAAACTCTAGTTTCTACAGGTAATCATATAACGTTTTTAGAAAATGAGTTTCCGAGGCTGTTACCTGAAATGATCCTTCATGATACTTCCGTAGGTGAGATTGAGTCAATAATTAAATCACTAAAGACTAAGGACTCTTGTGGATATGATGGGGTATCTAGCAGAATTCTAAAGTACTGTTCTCCATATGTTAGCCCAGTACTAAGCCATATTTGTAATTTTTCCTTTCAGAATGGTCAGTTTCCTAACAGATTAAAGTACTCAGTAGTGAAACCACTTTATAAAAAAGGAGAAAGGGATAATGTAGACAACTATAGACCTATTTCTATGCCATCGGTTTTTTCCAAAGTTATTGAAAAGGCTGTATATTCAAGATTAATTGATCATTTCAGTTCACATAATTTCCTGTCAAATGTACAGTTTGGTTTTAGAAGTGGTTTAACGACTGAAAACGCTATATTTTCGTTTCTCTGTGAGGCACTTGATGGGTTAAATAAGAGGCTACGGACATTAGGCGTCTTCTTTGATTTAACAAAAGCGTTTGATTGTGTTGATCACAAAATATTGTTGCAGAAGTTGGAACATTATGGAATACGGGGAGTAGCCCACAACTGGTTCACCTCTTACTTTAATAATAGACAACAGAAGGTAATTCTCCGCAGTGTAGAAAATGGCTATGACGTGCAATCCCAATGGGGCACAATTAAGTATGGGGTGCCCCAGGGGTCTGTTTTGGGACCATTGCTGTTTCTTATTTATATAAATGATATGCCTTCGAGTATAACAGGTGATTGTAAAATATTTTTGTTTGCTGATGATACCAGCTTGGTAGTGAAGGATGTTGCTCGTAATATTGACACAGTATCAAATAATGCAGTTCAAGAGATAAGTTCATGGCTAATAGAAAACAAGTTGATGTTAAATCACAGTAAAACTCAGTTTTTACAATTTCTAACACATAATTTGACGAAATCTGA
The DNA here is from genome assembly GCA_026315105.1 of Locusta migratoria. Taxonomy (NCBI): domain Eukaryota; kingdom Metazoa; phylum Arthropoda; class Insecta; order Orthoptera; family Acrididae; genus Locusta; species Locusta migratoria. The sequence continues at coordinate 784,380,155 of CM048755.1, forward strand.
CATTATGATTACACATAATGGGCATGTGATAAGTGAGACTGAACAGTTCAAATTTCTAGGTGTTCATATAGACAGTAAGCTGTCATGGAAAGCCCATGTTCAGGATCTTGTTCCAAATCTAAATTCTGCTATATTTACCATTAGAACAATATCTGAGATAAGTGATTTTTCAACAAGAAAAGTAGTCTATTTCGTTTACTTTCACTCACTTATGACGTACGGCATTGTTTTTTGGGGTAACTCGCCTGATGCAAAAAGGATATTTCTGGCTCAAAAACGGGCGGTTCGAGCAATATCTGGTGTAAGTTTGCGAACGTCATGTCGACCCCTTTTCAGAAGTCTGGGAATTTTGACTCTGGCGTCACAATACGTTTTTTCTTTAATGTCGGTTGTTGTTAATAATATCAGCTTATTCCCACGAGTTAGTAGCTTTCACTCGGTGAATACTAGACAGATGGCTAATCTACATTTGCACCACACCACCTTAACACTTGTGCAGAAAGGGGTGCAGTATTCTGCGGCATCCATTTTCAATAAGCTGCCACAAGAACTAAAGAATCTTAGCACTAATCCACAAGCTTTCAAATCTAAATTGAAGAGTTACCTTGTGGCTCACTCCTTTTATTCTGTCGAGGAACTCCTAGAAAAGTTAAACAATTAAGCTAATTCATTTTTTCTTTATTGATTCTTTTCACTTTGTCTTAAGATTGTCGTGTGCAAAGGACTACTTAAAATTTTTCTATTACCATTCTTGTGTAACAATGTATTGATTTGTTCCATGACCATGGAGTCTTACTCCTCAAGTGGGTCCTATGGAACAGAAAAAACAAATAAATAAACAAAACAAAAAATCATTTTTCTCTGTAATGGTAAAAAGTGACATTCATTGCCCTCCCCCCCCCCATGTCTTCACATGTATTATTAGTTTTTAATTTGTAGTAGTTGTGTGCATTTTAACCAATGACATGAAACATGGCATTTTCAGTTGTATGTGGGTTCCCCATATCAGATGCTTTGTTCTGGCTATGTGGGTCAAATGAAATCTGATTGTGTGTGAGTTCCAAATAAGTGTGTGTGTGTGTGTGTGTGTGTGTGTGTGTGTGTGTGTGTGTGTGTGTCAATGAGTGAGTGAGTGAGGAGGGGGTGGAGGAGGGGTGGGGAAGATTTTGATATTGTTGTCTTCTTTTGAGATACGTCAAAGAACATTTTTGATGCCAGTTTCAATAGTGTGTGGGGGTGGGGGAGGTTGCTGTCACTACCTTTATCTGAGCTCATAGGGCAAAAAAACATTAGATTCCAAATGTTTCACTTGTATTTGTTTAAGAATGGTGACATTCTTATTGTTGTATATATTTAGTATGTCTCCTTTCTAAACCACCTCTTCCTGTGATTAACTCATTAGTTTTCATTTTATTGCTGTAGTGAAGTGTTTTTAGTTATGTTATGGCCATCATATTATGTATAATGGGTGTCTGCCATCTTGGTGGCATAACAAATGAAAACAGATGGGTGGAATCTGGTAGTTTCTGTATTTCCAGAACAGTCAGTCCATGGGTTCCAAGAGGAGGAGTTTGTTGGACATTAGCATATTACAAAAAGGTACAGTTATTAAAACGTAATTTAGAGTGTTATAATAAGTACATTAATAAGACACAGAACAGCTTCACCCCCCCATCCTTTCCCCTCATCCCCAATATTAAAAAATAAAGATTGGACACTTTAAGATATACCTAAAAACCAATGAAGGTTTACATGACTGCAAAATCTGTAAGATTTTTGATGGTTTACAGAAAATAACTTCAATGCTGTTGTCACTTAACTGTTTCCACTTTGAAAGTCTGTCTTGAAATACAGCACATATACCAGGTGATCAAAAAGTTGGTATAAATTGACACATATGCTTGGAATGACATGGGGTTTTATTAGAAAAAAAAAAAGTTTAAAACATGCCCGACAAATAGTGCTTCATCTGATCAGAAAAGCAATAATTAGCATAACAAATTAAGACAAAGCAAATATGACGTTCTTTACAGGATATGCTCAATATGTTCACCATCATTCCTCAACAATAGCTGTAGTCGAGGAATAATGTTGTGAACAGCACTGTAAAGCATGTCGGGAGTTACGATGAGGCATTGGCGTCGGATGTTGTGTTTCAGCATTCCTAGAGAAGTCGGTCGATCAAGATACACTTGCGACTTCAGGTAACCCCAAAGCCAATAATCGCACAGACTGAGGTGTGGGAGGCCAAGCATGTCTAAAGTGGTGGCTGAGCACACAATCATCACCAAACAAAGTGCAAAACAGATTTTTCATGCGTCTAGCAAATATGGGGTGGAGTGCCACCCTGCATAAAAATCTTACATTCCAGCAGGTGTTTATCAACCAGGCTGGGGATGATGTGATTCTGTAACATATCGGTGTACCTCTCACCCATCATGGTAACAGTTACGAAACCAGAACCACATAGATCCTCGAAGAAAAAAGGCCCGATAACGGTATATGCGGTAAATACAACCCATACCGTGACTTTCTCGTCATGCAAAGGAGTTCCCACGATAGATCTATGATTTTCGGTAGCCCAAATTCTGCAGTTATGGGCGTTGACAGACCCTCTGAGTGTGAAATGAGCCTCGTTGGTCCACAACATGTTACTCAACCAATCGTCGTCATCTGCCATCTTTTGAAATGCCCACACCGCAAATGCCCTATGCTTCACTAAATCACCAGGTAACAGTTCATGATGCCGATGGATTTTGTAAGGATAGCATTGGTGGGTACGCCCAAGTGCCAACCAAACAGTAGTGCATGGAATGCCGGTGCAACGTGCAACTGCCCGAGCGCCGACTTCCCCGTGCATAGACAAACCTGCTACAGTCTCCATTTCTTCCTGAACTGTTTCAGCAGCCTTACACCTTGTGCTTGGTCGGCCACTACAGGGTCTATCATCTAAACAACCCGTGGCTTCAAACTTCGAAATCATTGTCGCCACAGTTGCAGTTGTCAGCGGACCTTTACCCATTCGAATCCCATTCCTATGGTGATAGGATCGTAATGCTGAACCGGCACATTTCCCATTCTGATAATACAGCTTCACTAAAAGCGCCTTTTCAGGTAACGTCAACATGCTGTGACTGCTGGTACATCTGATTCTCTCTCTCATTACAGCTCCTTTTATACACGATTTTCATGCAGTCACTGACATTTTGCTGTACAGTGCCATCTGTCGGACCCTCTTTTTTTTTTGTTTATAATAAAACCCAATGTCATTCCAAGCATATGTGTCAATTTCTACATCTCCATCTACATTATTCCATGATTTATTAAGTTTTCAAATTTATACTGACTCTTTGATCATATAGGCTATATCCAAGAGAGGTTCTGCTTGTATGTAAAATACACTAGCAGTACTTGACTTATCAGTTTTCCCAATGGAGCTCTTGCAAGTACTCATCCTGGGTTTGCTGCCGAAAGAATACTGTGCATGTCCCACAATATTTAATCGATACAACTGATTGACATCTTCAGGGTGGTGATACCCGTTTCATCACTTGCAAAATGCAAAAGACAGTAATGACATACCAGCTTCAAAGTTTATCAGGTCAGAAGTGGTAAACGTGCATCCAAAAGAAGTGATTTAGAGACAGGTGACACCAGTGACTATGTTGCCAGACACTCTTGTACGAGAAAGATGAAAATTAAGTATTTACAATGTGCTGCATCCCTTCACACACAACAGCTTGTCATTTCTACTTTTAGCTTAATGGCAGCCAGTGCTGGATTCCAGGCAGTGATTAGTTGAAAACCTGGATCTCTGTTGATAGGATTATCAGCTGTACATATATCTTTGGCCACCGAAAATGGTGACTGAGGACAGAACTTCAGTCTCCTCATAAAGGTCTCCTGTCTCAGCAGCTGTTGTGGCAGAACACCTGAAGGATAATTTGGAAAATATTTCGAGTAGATTTCCCGATCATGTTATTGTTTTGGGAGGAGATTTTAATTTACCCGATATAGATTGGGAGACAAACTTTTATTACAGGTGGCAGGGACAAAGAATCCAGTGAAATTGTTTTGAGTGCATTATCTGAAAACTACCTTGAGCAGTTAAACAGAGAACTCGTGGTGGCAGCATAGTAGACCTTCTGGTGACAAACAGACCCGAACTATTCGGAACAGTTAATGCAGAACAGGGAATCAGCGATCATAAAGCAGTTACAGCTTCGGTAATTTCAGCCGTAAATAGAAATATTAAAAATGTAGGAAGATTTTTCTGTTCAGTAAAAGTGACAAAAAGGGGATTTCAGAGTACTTGACGGCTCAGCACAGAAGTTTTATCTTAAGTACAGATGGTGTTGAGGAACAGTGGTCTAAGTTCAAAGCCATCGTACAATATGCATTAGATGAGTATGTACTTAGCAAGGTCACAAGAGATGGAAAGGAGCTACCGTGGTACAACAACCAAATTAGAAAGCTGCTACAGAAGCAAAGGGAACTTCACTGCAAACATAAACGTAGCCAAAGCCTTGTAGACAAACAAAAATTACACGAAGCGAAATTTAGCGTGAGGAGGCTATGCGAGAGGCGTTCAACGAATTCGAAAGTAGAGTTCTTTGTACTGACTTGGCTGAGAATCCTAAGAAATTTTGGTCTTATGTCAAAGCGGTAGGTGGATCAAAATGAAGTGTCCACACACTCTGTGACGTAAATGGCATTGAAACAGAGGAGGACACTCTAAAGGCAGAATTACTAAATGTATTTTTCCAAAGCTGTTTCACAGAGGAAGATTGCTCTATAGTTCCTTCCCTAGATTACTGCACAGATTACAAAATGGCAGATATCGAAATAATTGACAGAGGGATAGAAAAAGAATTAAAATCACTCAAAAGAGGAAAGGCCGCAGGACCTGATGGGATACCAGTTCATTTTTACACAGAGTACGCGAAGGAACTCGCCCCCCCCCCCCCTTTCTCGCAGTGGTGTATCATAGGTCTCTAGAAGAGCATAGTGTTCCGAAAGATTGGAAAATGGCGCAGGTCATCCCCATTTTCAAGAAGGGTACTCGAACAGATGTGCAGAACTATAGGCCTATATCTCTAAAGTTGGTCAGTTGTAGAATTTTGGAACATGTATTATGCTCGAATATAATGACATTTCTCGAGACTAGGAATATGCTCTGTAGGAATCAGCATGGGTTTCGTGTGAAACCCAGCTCGCGCTATTCGTCCACGAGACTCAGAGGGCCATAGACACGGGTTCTCAGGTAGATGCTGTGTTTCTCGACTTCTGCAAGGCATTTGATACAGTTCCCCACAAATGTTTAATGAACAAAGTAAGAGCATATGGTCTATCAGACCAATTTTGTGATTGGATTGAGGACTTCCTAGATAACAGAAAGCAGCAGGTCATTCTCGATGGAGAGAAGTCTTCCAAAGTAGGAGTTATGTCAGGTGTGCCACAGGGGAGTGTCGTGGGTCCGTTGTTGTTCACGATATATATAAATGACCTTGCGGATAACATCGGAAATTCACTGAGGCTTTTTGCGGATGATGCTATAGTATATAGAGAGGTTGTAACAATGGAAAATTGTATTGAGATGTAGGAGGATCTGCATCGAATTGACGCATGGTGCAGGGAATGGTAATTAAAGCTCAATGTAGACAAGTGTAATGTGCTGCGAATACACAGAAAGAAAGATCCTTTATCATTTAGCTACACTATAGCAGGTCAGCAACTGGAAGCAGTTAATTCCATAAATTATCTGGGAGTAGTCATTAGGAGGGATTTAAAAAGGAACGACCCTATAAAATCAATCGTCGGTAAAGCAGATGCCAGACTTAGATTCATTGGGAGAATTCTAAGGAAATGCTGTCCGAAAACAAAGGAAGTAGGTTACAGTACACTTGTTCACCCACAGCTTGATACTGCTCACCAGTGTGGGATCCGTACCAGGTGGGATTGATAGAGGAAGTGGAGAAGATCCAACAGAGAGCAGCACGCTTCGTTACAGGATCACTTGGTAATCGTGAAAGCGTTACGGAGATGATTGCTAAACTCCAGTGGAAGACTCTGCAGGAGAGACGCTCTGTCGCTCGGTACGGGCTTTTGTCGAAGTTTCAAGAACATACCTTTATTGAGGAGTCTAGCAGTATATTGCTCCCTCCTATGTTTATCTCGTGAAGAGATCGTGAGGATAAAATCAGAGATATTAGAGTCCACAGAGAGGCATACCGACAATCCTCCTTTCCGCGAACAATACGTAACTGGAATAGGAGGGAAAATCGTCGGGTGGCTTGTGGAGTATGGTTGTAAATGTAGATAGCAAGTGATGTCCTGTACTGCATAATGTCTGAGTTCAAGGGATGGCCTTTCCATAGCCGTCTAGGATACAGAGAGTTGTGTACTTTGGTTTGACACATGCCTCCCAGTGGCCTTCACAAAATAATTTTTATTGTGGTAGCAACCTGGCTGGGTTTACTTTCTGAAATAACTTATAGTCATGTGCTCCAGTTATTTCTCTAGGGCAACCAGTATAGGGATAGTTATGAACACTACCTGTAGTTTTAAAATTATTTTAGATACTTTCCACATCACTCTGACTCACAACTGTTCCCCTTGCAACTTTTCTTGATGAAGGCGATATTCACCTTCCTGCCATTGGAGAATGTCCATACAATGTTCACAAATGTTCTTTATTGTTTCCACAGTGTGCATTGAAGGGTACTGCAAATATAGACCTACCCACCTATATTCAATGAAATCAATAGGCCCTACCTAACAATTACAATTATGAACAACTTAAATTGCAACAATAACATAAAAACATCTGGGGGGATAGTAAACAGAATAAAGCATTTTTTGTCCAACACTTAGGCCTAGAAGACAAACAAAACAAACTACCAGAGAGATTTCCTATGCAATGCTTGTGTATCCTATTTTGGGTTACATTTTACTGATCATCCTGGCAGCCTCGCATGATAATGTTGGCACTCATGTGATGTCATTAGTCATTCATTAGACAATCCAAATGTTTGATCCTGAAATCTTCATTTTACGAGGGCAATTACCGTACTTTTATTGAGTAGACAAGAGCACATACAACAGTAATTATTTACTTAATAGTCTATACAAAACCTATGTGGATTTATAAGAATAGTAAAATCTTTGCAAAGTTTTTCTACCATTTAGTTGATTATAGCAACATAATCAAGTGAGGCCACCAAGAAGGTAGGTAAAATTTTACCGCATTTTGGAATATGATGCAAGGTACGAGTTCCTTACCATATACAACTGATAACTTAGAAACATTGAAAAGTTCAAAGAACTGATAATGCAGGCACTTATCCTGACAAATTTTATTCAAAATGACAAGGGCAGCTTGTTCTTTATTAGTACCATGAAATAAGGGAATGTGTGTCATGAATATGACAAACAAATTGGTAGTGGGTAAGTGTTGTGTTAGTTATACAAGATGTTTACAGAAAATTTCACTCTTAAGACTTAGAGCTGACAGAAGCATCTGACATTTCCCATAGTTGTATTTTATGAAAAGATGGAGCCATTCCACTAAACTAACTTACATTAAAGGCCTACCTATAAGCCTATGACAAATTTAACAAAACAGTAGAGATGTAAATATACAAAATGCAAACTTGTTGAAATGAAGCACACAGAGGTGATTGATGACCAGAGGCCTATATGAGCTGAAGCAAAATCACATTAACTTATATACATAAAAATGGTCACCATTTCTCTTGGGTTGAACACATGGAAAATGTAATAATTTCAATTACTGTAAGAAAATATTTTCTACACCGTATCTGAGAAACATAAGTTATTAGTTTTTCTGTCCAGTTCTACAAAGTAAATAAACACTTCCGAACAGTTACTATTCAGACATTACTTTGTGAGTATGTCATTAAAATCAATAAAATTGTACACAATGGAGGATTCTCACAACTTTGCCACTCCCTGATTTTCGATCAACGCTCAGTCCATATCAGGGAAACCTGCATTGAAATAGGGCCTACATTCTTCTGGTGAGGTAATGTTAGCAAAAGGACTGAAGCATTACGATAAAGAAAAACATATGTAGTTTAGCGTTGACTTCTAACAAGCACACTGGTAGTCTGGTATTAATCAGCTTGGGCAGGATTGGCAACAACAAATAGTAGGCTACAGCATAGTTGTAACACACACAACAAGAAAATAGCTCTTAACGTACAGAAACATACCATTAAACAGCCTTCCGCTGAGCAGGCAAAAGGCTTCTCATTTTCTTCCATCATGGTTAAAATGTCACAAAACACAAAACATGTTAATGCAACACAAAACTGTTAGTTTCCAACACTCTGTTTTTGGCACTATTTCCATGAGTACATAGATATACACAATATTTTTCGTTAACACTCATCTCTCCAGTATTATAATAAAGGTATGCGATCGAATGCTGTGTAACTGTAATATGATCTTATAAAACTGATTTTACATTTACAGCCCTTCACCAAAATCTGCGCCTCCAAACACAACAAACAATCTAGTTCGTTACTTCACCTGTCAACTTCATCGCTTGAACACGAACAGCACTTCGATTTGTTTTGGTGGAACAGTATCTTTAACCAAAGTTACACTACACTCACATTACAGAGGTCGACTTCGGACGATATGAAAACTATACGCGACGATGTGACTTTTAAAATATAATAGCTCAGAAACACTTGTAATCCGGAATTTTGTGTGTTTCCTTGCAACCTATTAATTTTCTCCTTCAGTAATTTGAGTATTGCATTACTGAAAGACTAAATTACGAAAGTTCCGATGGTCAACAGTATTTTGTAATAAGCAGATTCAGAACCATGAAAATATTGTGTGTGTTTGCTAAATGTGAAGGGTGTGTAGCGTAGCGAAATTACTTACTACATTACTCGAAAAAATTAAAATTTTCTTCAAATATAATACGTGCATCTGTACAATACTGTGTTTCTCTGCTAACGAAATGCATATGTTCATTTGTATCCAGTCTTAAATCTTAGAAATTAGTTCACCAACTGCTTTCAAGTTTCGATAGAATGTCGCACATCTGTTTATAGGCAGTAATGACGATAGGACTGTAAAAAGTAAAATGCAATCAGGAAATCGCCTTGATTTATTAATTACATTATTTTATGCTCATAATAAATTGTTGTACCTCATGAATGTAAGTATTATCAATAAAGTTCTTTCTTTCTTCTTGTAAAACAATAATAAATAAAATATAAAATTATAAATATAGTTAAGTTTGATATTAAATATTTATATACACAATATTGCTGTTACATAAAAAGGTAAAGCAGTCAACAATCCGAAGACTGGTTTGAACACGACAGTGTTTTATTAGGCATGTAGTCTGTCACTCAACCACTGTCCTAACGACCCGCACTTGCTGTTACATATTACATTCTAATCTTCTTCTACAGCCAGTTTTTTTTTTCCGACGTCTACAGCAATCTGTACTAATATGCGTATGTGCAAGACCAAGGAGAGGGTTTTCTATCATCGATGTTCTTAAATAAGTTTTCAGGCGCCGCAATGACAAAACTGATCTTTCGGCAGATGCACTTGTTACTGGAAGCGTTGCCCCAATAAAAGCCCACGTATTTAGGATCACCATCCTTATCACATCTAACCAATATGTCAAGACCTCTTTTAGTCCTTTCCTTTGTTGAATTCATTTCTCTCGCCGCAACATTTCATCCCTTAACATATGAGAAGCAATGGCTTTGTCCACGTCAAGCAGCGAACTGTGGTGTCGCACAAGTCTGAATGCGTGCCACGTACTTTCGCCGCGCGCCGCCATGCAAGCACGGCGCGGCGTTCTTACGATGTCAGCCAGAATCAGAATTTTATTGTCTCATAACATACAAGTTAAATCATTGATTTAGTGTACAGGAGACTCGTCAGTTTAAAATAATAATATATACATACAATGTAGTTATAAAATCACAGTACATAATTAAATGCCGGCCACGGTGGGCGAGGTGACTGAGGCGCTCGTCACGGTCAGCACGGCCACTACGGTCGGGGGTTCGAATCCCCCCTCGGGCATGGATATTTGTGCCGTCCTAGTTCGTAAGTAGTTCATAAGTAGTTCGTAAGTTTAGGGACTGATGACCCCGCAGTTAAGTCCCATAAGCTTAACAAACATTTGAACATAATTAAATGTTTTTATCCTGATCAAATACTCAGATCATCATTTAAGAATTCATCAATTGAATAATAGAATTTTTGTACCAGAGTGCTGTATAATTTTCGTTTCATTGATTCAGTTTCAACCTTTCGAAAATGTGTGTTTTTAATTTATTATATATTTTCATTCCTCTATATTGCGGAGCCTGGGCATATAGATTTAGTCTGTGCGTAGGAAGCATGAAACTGTCTTCGTTCCTTGTTTCATAACTGTGCTGGAAGTTATCATGAAGAAATAGTTCTGGATTATTATTTATGAAGAGAATTATTTCGAATAAGTACAACGAGGGAACACTCAGTATATTTAGATCTCTTAATAATGGCCGACAGTATTCTCTTGGCTTTGCACCACACATGTTTCTAATAATTTTTTTATGCAGGGTTAATATTCTTATCATAGTGCTAGCATTTCCCCAAAATATGATGCCATATCTCGCAATTGACTCAAAATGACTCATGACTCATTGTGTCTCAAATGTTCAAATGTTTGTATAGTCCATGGGACTTAACTACGGGGTCATCAGTCCCTAAACTTACAAACTACTTATGAACTACTTACGAACTAGGACGGCACAAATATCCATGACCGAGGGGGGATTCGAACCCCCGACCGTAGTGGCCGTGCAGACCGTGACTGGAGCGCCTCAGTCCCCTCGGCCACCGCATTCCTGACTATTGTGCTTGATCTGTATATCATTTAATTTTGACTGTTTTGTCTTAAACTGCATTACGGTAATGGGCGTACCCAGCGAGGGGCAGAGGGGGACAGCTGCCCCCCCCCCCAGAAAATATTCGAACGCGTTCATGTAGCCTGACGTTTTTATTTTTATTTTTTCATTAGCATGTTATTGTCTCCAGGGAACTGCTGGCGGGCACTATTATGTCGCCAACCAAAATTCAATCGACTTGTAGTCAATATATATATATATATATATATTACAAGTCAACTGGCTCTTGGACACTGCAAACACAGACAACATGCAGTCAGAAGTGAACAAGTGGAAATTGGAAAATTGTAGTGATTTGGTGGCAAACGCAGTTGAAACACCGATAAAAATCTACCACCTGTAGAATGAAAACATTGAAATTCAACCCCAGGATGACAAGTATGAGCATGGGCGCCCATATGACATTTTCCGTGGAAGGGGTAGGGGCAACACCTTGGGGAAAGCGTTGCGCTGTTTAATATTTTTGAAGACAAATGCCGAATTTGAAGTAGCCATAAAATAGAGCCAGTTCCAACCCTGCTAAAAACTTTATCCTGTTTCTAAAAAAATGACATTCACATAATTATTTTAAAAAATCTCCTCTCTAAACTGTATACGGTATTTTCTTTTCCCTGAGAGCTAGTGGGCACCCCCCCCCCCCCCTTGCCCGTAGGTACGGGCGCTCTTGAGTGTGAGTTAGAAACACTATAAATCGCCACAAATGATGCTTCAGTAATAAAAGAAGGGAAACGCTTTTGGCACAGACAAACTGCCTTTCCATTAGTTGCAAAACTGGTGATTAATCCGCTCCACTCTTGGAGGTAAACGCATCAGTTTCCAAGACTGCCGCTTAGCGACGAAAATTATTTACCAAGACATTAGTGGGGACTAGAATGGTATTGAAACACGAGTTCGGATTTGTGGCCAGCAAGTTGCGTCTTCGCCAAAAGGAAATAGAAACTCCTTAAGGGTACGCAGACATTATTATACAGTACATCTGCTTCTTGCACAACATAATAACTGATAAAAATTGACACAACAGCAAAGAGTGGTATTTCAAGAAGAGCGACAAGTGTTTGATAGGTCTTGAAAACCTGTGTCAACTCTCATTAATGCAAACGTTTCTACCTGTCACATGAATCATTTATTGAATAGTGTAACTATTTCCATAGGCATAACCACCACTAAATTAGTGAGGACAGCTTAAAGGATAGGTTATATCTTATATGGAGGACAAAACGGAAGGCCAAAATATTGGGGACGCCCATGACTTTTGCGGCTATAATTTATAAGAATTGTATATAACTCACATATGGAAATATACGAACCCTTTGGCATTTTGTTATCCGTAATATTTAGTGTAGCTTTTGTACTTATTCTGTTTATTCCAAATTTGGGGTATGAGGTTCCTGTCGGGACGTTCACATATATATGATCACTTTGACGAGTATCACAACAAACCGCACCAAATAACTGTACTAAACACAAAACCCGCTCGCGGTTACGTTGGCGTTAACGTGTGGCGTTGCTCTGCTCAGCACGGATTCTAAACGGACATACCGTTATTCCATTATTAAACCAAATAACTGCCCCCCCCCCCCCCCCACATCAATACGTAGCGGAACCCACGAACGATGGTGGGTCGCGTACGTCTGGGAACAGACGGGTAGTGCAGTGTTGCAACAATTGCGCTACACGCTTACACGTGCTTTGTTCTTGAAGAAGGCGAGTATCCTGCAAATTATTTTTCTGACTTCCTTACGTAGAGTTTGCCCCATACCAACACTATAAACGATGGCGACTGGCAACAAACGGAATATATAACACGCAATAATCACTTTTAATGCAAACAATGGTTACGACGGTCAGAACAGACCACTCAAAACACTACTGAACGCTCATTGGCTGTCAGAGACTGCGTGACGCCTTCGTATAGTCTGCCGTCTTCGTATAGTCTGTAAACTCCGAGCAAGCGGGTCCCCCACGCTGCCTCGCCTGCTACGTCACAAGACGCTTGTACAGGGTGGTTCACCACTGTGAAGCCGGCCTTCCGCGTGCACTTTGAATCAGTGTCGACCCTGTGTGCGGATGCGCCCGCGTGGGGTTTATTTATTTATAAATAAATTACTTAGCACTATATATTCTTCCAGAATACGACACCGCACTGTAAATTATATTATCGCTGCGACGGTAGTCGTATATCAGGATACCTATATTTACTAGAAATATAACAGATCGAACTGTACTCACATAGTGCAGTTACTCTGTAGAATTTAGGCTTTATTCTTAAGCTGTTCCCTTTACTTTCACCAAGCCAGATATAAATAAAACAGGGGTTTCGAGTGTAGTAAGAATATGAAATACGGTCATGAAGACGTTGAAAATAACACGTTGGATGCCTCAACACACCGACCGATGAAATCGCGGACAAAGTGAAAGAGTTGAGTGAATTTTATCCGTAATGGAAGCAGTTTAACTTCATACCTTTTACTTTATAGAATGTAGAAAAAGATCCATTGCCAGTTTTTCAACAAATGTCGCTGGAAGTGCTGTTGTAGGATAGTAAATAAAATTCTTTACAAAATCGACAATTTCATTAACATTTGAACGCACCTCGAATCTCAAGCTTTACATAGAATTACAGAATGGGTGTTCGGGTTTAGACAGGGCCGGATCTAGAACATTTGCCAAGGGGGGCAAGCTTAAATTTGCCGCCCCTTCTTCATCCCCCCTGTAAGAATGGACTTTTTGACGCTAATTGGGTTACATATTTCTAAATAAATGTCACAATCTCACAATATGAACTTATTTTATTGACTGAATTAAGATCAAAGGAAAACAGAACAATTTTAATACATAAAAAAATATTACAAGATTACTCATCGTACAACAATCAATTCAAAATTTCGCTTTTTTTGCTGCAAAACTGTTTCTGATATCAACGTAGTTTAGAGAAGCAGCTCGTTTGTGCTCTATGGATATTATACTCAGATTTGTAAAACAGTCGTACTCCTCAAGTGTATTTAATTAGTTTCAGCTTGCTGAAACTTCTTTCTCCAGACGAAACAGAAACTAGAATGGTAAGATATATTTTAACGCTGTAGTATAGTTGGGATACCCCTCTACCAATTTATTTTTATAAATTAAACTTAATGTTGATGATGCAGTGGAATCTTGCAAGGCTCTGTCTACTGCCAGCGCATGTTGTCTGAAACTTTCAACTTCAAGTTCTTCCTCGCTGAGATCTTCTGCCAGTTCCGCTGCTTTGGGCTTCAAGTCCTCCACTTTCATTTCTCGAATTTGCACACCACACAGAAAACTAATTTTTGCACCAGTTTTCTCAAGTGCGGTAAACCTGGTACTAAGCTCTGTCAATTATTCCTTATTTTTTCTGTGAATGTTGGATACTTCATCCTCACAAAGCTCATCGGCCATTTTCTTCTTTCTTCGAATCCTTTTTTCGGATAATACCGTTGATACCTCATTATCTTCTGCTAGCACTTTGGCCTCAGAAATAGCTTCAGAGGTACAAGAATCCCGGGACGTTTTGAGAAAGCCCAAAAGTCCTTGAATGTTTGGAATAGCTTTATCAATTGTAAAGTATTAACTTCGCAGAAACTGATTAACATGAGCAATTTATTTTAATATTGCATACCAGAAACAAGTTAAAGTAATGAATTGGAGTTCTCATATTTTTTAAAATATGATCTTGTCTCTGATTTTGTTTCTGGTGCTGACAATTTATAAGTTTCAGTTTCTTCCAGGGTCTTCAAAACTTTATGAATATGCTTGTAAACAGCTTCAACCGCATCTACTCTTGCAGATCACCTAGTCTTGTTGAATGTCTGCTGAATTTGCTCCTACTAAATTTAAAGACTGAGCAGCACATGGTACGAAATAGCCCAGTTCATTCTTCTGAAGTATTCTTGACTGGACCCCTTTGTACTTTCCAGCCCTGTTTGCCCCATTGTCATGAGACTGCCCCCTGCATTACTTAATGTTCAACCCATCTTGTTCCAATTTTTGCAGTATCTCTTGACTAAGGCCTTCTCCTGGTTTGTCTGTAACTGTAAAAAAAGTCAGTAAAACTTTCCACAACCTCTGAGTCATTGGACTTGACACATCGAATTACTTGTGTCATCTGCGCATTGTGGCTGATATCTGGAGTGCAGTCAAACATCAGTGAAAAGTATTTAACTGCTAAAATATCTTTAATTATATTTGTTTTATTTTGTCAGCAATCAAGTCACGGAACTCATCTTGTACATTTTTGTAAAAATAGCTAATCTGGCCTTTCTTGTGGCGTTCAATACGCAGACGAAGGGGGACACTATAGTATGATATGAGATCAATTGTATTTAGAAATTTGCCGCTATGTGGATCACCAAAATCACCATCTTCTTTTGTTCCTCTAAAAGGACTTCCTTGCTTAGCTAGAAAAAGGACAGCATCAATAATACAGTGAGATTACTCCTGTTTTATGTGGTCTTGCTGCCCAGTGTGCGATACTTATCAGGTGGGTTTGTCGGAGGACATCGAAAGAGTCGAAAGAAGGGCAGCTAGTTTTGTGTTGTCGTGATACAGCGTCACGGAAATGACACAGGATCTGGGATGGGAATCATTACAACAAAGGTGTTTATCGCTGCGACGTGGGCTACTTACGAAACTACAATCGTCAACATTCTCCTCCGAATGCGAAAATATGTCGTTGCCTCCCACTTACATAAGTAGAAAAGATCATCTGAATAAATACGTGAAATCAGAGCTCGAACAGAGAGATTCAGATGTTCTTTCTTCCCGCGTGCTATTCGAGAATGGAATGGGACATAGCCGCGGTGGAGTAACCGAGCGGTCTAAAGCGTCTCGCTGCGGAGCGCGCGGTTGCTCGCCATGGAGGTTCAAGTCCTCCCTGGGGCATGGGTGTGTGTGTTGTCCTTAGGTTAGTTTACCTAGGTTTAAGTAGTTTGTAAGCTACGGACTGATGACCATGCAGTTTGGTCCGATAGATTTACAAACATTTGAATAAGGACTAGAACGTTATTCAAATTCACCTGTTCTACAAATATTACCTTGATATGAAATATGAATATTCATTTATCTGAAAAAGGAAATCTATGCAAATTAATAAACATTGTGCATTTACTTATGCAATAACGCAAACATCTCCCACATTCTGGCTAATATCTAGTAGATTTTTAAGGTTTGATTAGCTGAAGTACCTGTGACAGGGCAACACTGAAGTAAGCAACCAGGAATTTTGGTTTTATTAAATTATTTCGGTATTTCTTGCAGTCATTTTAATTTTAATAATTCTGTGTCAGTTAATTTTATTGAATTATACCAGAAAGATACATTCTGTAAAAAAAGAGTTGGTCAAAATTTGCCGCCCTCTAAATTCTGCCGCCCGGGGCAACTGCCCCCTTTTCCCCCCTCTAGATCCGGCCCTGATTTAGAAGATAATTTTAGCAGCGTTTAGTATAGCTATTGCGTATATGTTTAAAGAATTTGTGACGTACCGTCTTATCTTAATTCTTTCGTTCTTGTTTGTGCTTTACAGTTTAACCTTTTTTTTTTTTTTTTTTTTTTCTCTCTCTCTTACCACTGGGTGGGCCTACCCAAGCGCTGTTCAACTGACAGCAACGGCTTCCATACACAGTATGAAATGTGCTTGTTAATTGTGCGTAGGCTTTATCCTGAGCAGGGATCTATACTGGTTCACACGTATTTCGGTCTATGTTCACATGAACATACCGGCTTGATTAAACTTGACAAGTGAAAATGGCGCGCAACGGATAACGCATTTTTTTGTTTATAATTAACGGAACCAGTACACATCCACCTCAAGAAAGGATACGTCTAGTTTTAAACCCCCAGGGTAAGTTCGAACAAATACCAATTTCAATTCTCATAATGATTGTGAGATCCCTTTGTTTCCCGTCCAAATTGGGGAGCATTGAAGGAGAAGCTGAGGGGTAAATCAGTTATTCTAACACAAAATTTAATCATGAAGGGTTTATTTTTTTTAGACAATTTGCTATAAATATTGCTCAACTGGCCTCCTACTGCTTTTAACTACTCTGTACACTATTCAATGTCACACATGGTGGGTGAGGAGAGGGGTAGGAAATCTGCACACAAACTGACATAAAACTTACAAATCACTCACTGCATGATTAGCGCAAAGCTCTCTACATTTACTGCTCAAACTAATCCTGCTGGTCGAACAGAAGTGGGCTTGTGGACGCAATATACAGAACAAAATTTACGATTTCTTTAAATTTACCTAAAGACATTTTATTAAATCAAATTCCACTTCCCCACTTGTGACTTTAATTATCTCTTGTGCCGCGTTTCTTACCACATTCTGGAGAATTTTGCGCAGCAAGCAGCACCAGCGTCCGTACCTCTCGATGGTCTCCTTCCAACTCCGCTAAAGATGGCTTCCCTCTACCTCAACCGTCCGCCAATTCGAACCACGCCAAGAAGACGCGCCCTGATTGGCGGAAGCAGGTGCAGATAACTGGGCACCTTCCTTTTACTCGTTCGCGAATCCACCTCCTACCAACGACCAGCAGCAAAGCCTGCTAAACTCTTTGCAACTCTAGCTGCCTACACAAAAAGCGAAAAACTCACAAACTACCGCCACCATCATGCTAAAGTGCCCCTACTGGTTCAACTATGCTCAACCACTCCTTCGCTCACGCTGTGATGGGAAACGTGGGAGTGTGACATGAATAAAAAGAAAAGGAAATAAAATATAACAAAACACAAATTCGTCATCTCTGCTTCTACTTTTTTGCCCTCGCCAGTCGGCCATGAAACCACATGATAATGCTCAAGTTAAATCAATTTATATTGAAGATAGCAAACATTACTAATATAAGTGAGAAAAACATGAGCGAGGTAAGAGAAATTGGCAAAATCGATTAGGTGGAGCAATGAGGCGGTATGACAGTAACGTCTCAAATTGTTTTTCAGAATCAGGTAAACAGTAACTGATAAAAAGATTGTGCAATACAATAACACGAATTACATTCGACGAAATCCAATTTGGAAAGTTTTCGTAATTTATTTGGCTGTAACAGTACTTCTTGCGGAGTAGAAAACCATAACTGAATCCAATATTCATCACAATAATCATATTGCTTTTATTAACATTGTCCATGATGACATCAAGGCAGGAGCCTCCCAATATTTTTTGTAAGTAACGTTGTTGTCGATTCAATTTTAATCGATACAAAAGCTCTTTTTGCCTTGCCCCTTTAATTTCCTTCTTTCGATGCAATATTTACATCGCCAGTCAATTAAATCAGTTCTCTGTACCGGGATATGTCTTTTTTTCATGAAACTTTCTATAACGATGGGTTTCCTCCCAAATTCTTAGTGTTCTTTCTTCGCATTTCCAGTAAATCATTTGTTTTATTTTCAGGTTCTTTCCGATGGTTCCTATTGTGGAAAGACTGACGTTTGTATAAACTGCAGCCCTTTGATTGGGGCAGCTGATGCTAGCGAACAGTTATTTGTGCGACACGGCTTTAACGCAAGCTGTCATCACAGTGGAGGCTACCGAACACGCATTACTCCACAGATATCTCCTCTTCCTATTGTGTTCCGAGCGAGGTGGCACGTGGTTAGCACTCACATTCTGGAGGATGGTGGTTCAAATCCACCTCCGGCCATCCAGATTTAGGTTTCCCGTGATTTCCCTAGATCATCCCAGGCAAATGCCGAGATGGTTCCTTTGAAATGGCACGGCCGATTTCCTTCCCCATTCTCAGCCAAAAAGGGACCGATGACGTTAGTAGTTTGGTCTCTTCAACATCCACAAAACAACCAACGTTCTATGTACATTTTATTGCGGTGTAGTGCGCTTATCCATCGTTTGTGAGTAAGTGAATATACAGACTGATCTGATGCTGATAACTAAAGTCAAACGAACTGAACCGGCATGAAGCACTGCACGCTTAACTCAACTGCTAGGCAGCGGGCAGCTGATTTTTGGTGCGTTCGCGTCACTCGAGGCGGAAGGCTAATGTGGAGGCTGGCCGTTCTTCCTGTGAGTGGGCATGTGGCCACTCCTTCAGCAGGGTCCGAGCAGGTGCACGGGGGAAGGGGTTATTAGTTATTGGGAGGTCCAATGTTAGGCGCGTGATGGAGCCCCTTAGGCAGACGGCGTCGAGATGTGGAAAGAATTCCAACGTGCACTCGAAGTGTCTGCCGGGGGGCCTCATCCGAGATGTGGGGGCGGCCTTGCCGGCGGCAATCGAGCGTAGGGGGTGCGGCCGGCTGCAAGTCGTGTCTCACATCGGCACCAATGACGCTTGTCGCTTGGGTTCTGAAGACATCCTCAGGTCCTACGGGTGGCTGGCGGAATTGGTGAACGCGGGGTGCAAGCAGAGCTGTCGATTTGTAGCATTGTTCCCAGGGTTGATCGGGGTCCTTTGGTTTGGAGCCGAGTGGAGTGTGTGAACCAGAGGCTTCGCCGACTCTGTGTTAGCCATGGCTGCAGATTTCTGGATCTGCGTTATCGGATGGGGAATTGTAGGACGCCTCTAGATAGATCAGGGGTGCACTACACTAAGGAAGCAGCTACTCGGGTAGCAGAGTACTTGTGGAGTGCACATGGTTTTTTTAGGCTAGGCACTAGCTTTGTTTAGGCAGTCAACATTCAGGCAGCGAATTCAGGCCGCATTCAGAACAATAATTCCACTATCAAAATATTAACTGTAAACTTTCAGAGTATTAAAAGCAAAGTTCCCGAATTTGCCGCGCTGCAGGAAAGTTATTGTGCTCAGATAGTTTTAGACACCGAAAGCTGGCTAAATCATGATGTGGAAAGCTCGGAAATATTTAGCGAGGCGTGGAATGTATATCGGAAAGACAGATCAGACACAACTGCAGGGGGAGTGTTCATTGCAGTGGACAATGATATTGTTTCTACCGAACTCGAAGTCGAGAGTGACCATAAAGTTATGTGGACACGTATAACTGGACTAAGAGAGGTGAAGTTAGTAGTTGGGTGTTTTTACCGGCCACCCAGTGCTACTGTAGTAGTTTTAGAGTCATTCAAAGAAAGTCTACGCCAGGTATTTCTTAGGTATCCGGGCCATGCAATATTACTCGGGGAAGATTTCAACGTTAAGAGTAGAGATTGGGACCTATCTAGCTTTATTTCAGGCGCTACAGACAAGCGGTCTTGTGAAATACTGTTAGACACGTTTTCTGAAAATTGTCTTGAGCAATTAAACCGACAGCCGACACGTAATGGAAATATTTTAGACCTTATAGCTACAAACAGGCCCAACCTTATTAACTATGTCATTGTAGAGACAGGAGTTAGCGATCATGATATCTTCATAGCGTCAATGGTGACCAAAGTTAACAAACCAGTCAAGAAGGCTAGGAGCGTGTTTTTGTTAGGAAGAGCCGATAAGCAATTATTAGCATCACAGTTAGAAAATGAATGGACATCGTTTAGTTCCGATACAATGGATGTAGAGGAATTGTGGACTATATTTAAATGCATTTTAAATAGTGGGTTAGAGAAATATGTCCTATAAAGTCGGTTAAGGATGGAAAAGATCCACCGTGGTACAATACTAATATTAGAAAGCTACTGAGAAAGCAAAGACTGTTGCACTCTCGGTTCAAGAAAGATCATACAAATCAAGACAGTCAAAAGTTAGCAGAGATCCGTGCGTCTATAAAAAGATCGATGCGCGAAGCATACAATGATTACCACAGCCATACCTTAGCAAAAGATCTTTCCGACAACCCGAAAAATTCTGGTCCTATGTAAAATCAATAAGCGGGTCAAAGGCCTCTATTCAGTCACTCGTTGACCATTCGGAAACAGTAATAGAAGAAAGTAAACGGAAAGCTGAAGTTCTAAATTTAACCTTTAAGAAATCATTCACGCAGGAGGACCATACAAACATTTGATCAACGCAATAACTCCCAAATGGAGGGCATAGTAATAGGTATTTGCGGTGTAGAGAAGCAGCTGAGAGAGCTGAATACAAAAAAGTCTGCTGGTCCGGATGGAATACCAGTTCGGTTTTACAAAGAGTATTCTGCGACATTTGCCCCTTACTTAGCTTGCATTTATCGCAAATCTTTAGTTCAGCGCAAAGTTCCTAGTGAACGGAAAAAAGCGCAGGTGACTCCCGTTTATAAGAAAGGTAAAAGAACTTCAAAATGTTCAAATGTTTGTATAGTCTATGGGACTTAACTACGGGGTCATCAGTCCCTAAACTTACAAACTACTTATGAACTACTTACGAACTAGGACGGTACAAATATCCATGCCCGAGGGGGAATTCGAACCTCCGACCGTGGTGGCCGTGCAGACCGTGACTGAAGCGCCTCAGTCCCCTAGGCCACCGCGGCCGGCGGTAAAAGAACTGACCCACATAATTACAGGCCAATATCGTTGACATCAGTTTCCTATAGAATTTTAGAGCATATTCTCAGTTTGAATATAGTAAATTTCCTTGAAACGGAAAAGCTTCTTTCCATGAATCAGCACGGGCTTAGGAAACATCGTTCATGTGAAACTCACCTTGCCCTTTTCTCACATTGCATCTTGCGAGCCATGGACGAAGGGCAACAGACGGATTGTGTTTTTCTCGACTTCAAAAAGGCGTTCGACACGGTGCCACACTGCAGACTGCTAACGAAGATACGAGCTTATGGAATAGGTTCACAAATTTGTGACTGGCTGGAAGACTTCCCAAGTAATAGAACGCAGTACGTTGTTCTCGACGGCGAGTGTTCATCAGAGACTGCGGTATCATCAGGCGTGCCCCAGGGGAGTGTGATAGGGCCGCTATTATTTGCTATCTAGATCTGATCTGATGGACAGATTAAGTTGTAATTTGCGGTTGTTTGCTGATGATGCTGTGGTGTATGGGAGGGTGTTGTCAATAATTGACTGTAATAGGATACAAGATGACAAAGACAAAATTTGCAGTTGGTGTGATGAATGGCAGCTAGCTCTAAATGTAGAAAAATGTAAGATGATGCACATGAGTAGGAAAACCCGTAACGTTTGAATACAGCATTGGTAGTGAGCTTCTTGATACAGTCGCGTCGTTCAAATATCTAGGCGTAACATTGCAGAGCGATATGAAATGGAACGAACATGTAAGGAGAGTTGTGAGTAAGGCGGACTGCCGACTTCGGTTTATTGGGATAATTTTTGAAAGATGTACTTTACCTGTAAAGGAGACCGCGTATAAAACACTTGTACGACCACATCTTGAGTATTGCTCAAGTGTTTGGGACCCGCAGCAGATCGATTTAAAGGAAGACATGGAAGCCGTTCAGAGGCGAGCAGCTAGGTTAGTTACTGGTAGGTTCGACCAATGCGCGAGAGTCACAGAATTGCTTCGGGTACTCAAATGGGAATCGCTGGAGGAAACACGACGTTCTTTTCGAGAAATTCTGTTGAGGAAATTTAGAGGGCCGGAATTTGAAGCTGAGTGCTGAACGATCTTGCTGCCGCCTACTTACATTTCGCGTAAGGATCACAAAGACAAGAGAAATTGGTGCTCGTACTGGGGCATATAGACATTCCTTTTATTCCTCGTTCTATTTGGGAGTAGAATAGGAAAGGAAATGCCTAGTAGTGGTACAGTGTACCCTCCGCCACGCAACTTACGGTGGATTGCGGAGTATATATGTAGATATAGATGTAGATCCGTGTAGAACCCAGTGTTTATCTACTGTCGCCTGTTTATCTTTATTTTCTTTCTGTGGCTAAATAAGAGAAAAATAAAATACATATATATCTATTTTGTAGAGTCTACTGCTCAAGGAAGGAAAAGGAGTCGAAACAGTAGTAGCAGAAGCGATGAAGATGAAAAGGAAAATGAAGTGTCACAATGACAACAGTCAACTTCAACAGCAGCACCTGTAACTGCAGCAGTCCCTGTTCCTTATTTCCACACAACACCCCAGATAGCTTGTGGGTCCAAAGATGATTCGGATTATGTAATTCACGCCGCCAGTTTTCTGAAACTCTCATTGTTTATGTCATATATCGTGAAATATGTGTCGTATGTTGTTCTTTCCTCGACAGCGTTCGTTGTCGAATAATAAGGAATATGTGTGCCAAATGTAGCTGTAATCTGGCCAGTAGTTTAGGAGGAGATATGGACCATACAAACATATATGCATACATACATACACCTAATTTTATATGATGTATTAATGTGCATGTTGATCCTGCTCACTGTTCGTCCAAGATAATATGGCCTGCCCCCTCCTAGCTCAGATCCTGGGCACGCCCTTGGCATTACCTGTGTTTTTTTATATTTAATTTTAGACCATTTAGATGGAACCAGACATCTAGGTTTTCTAGGGTCTTTAAGACATTTTCAGGAATTTCGTCTGCTTTTTTGTTTTCAATCAGTACTGACGTGTCATCAGCAAATAGAACTGAATGATAATTTATATTTATGGGTACGTCATTAATATAGAAAAGAAAAAGGTTTGGGCCTAGAATTGAGCCTTGTGGTACCCCCTATGGGATAGTTCTCCACTTAGAGGAGTATTTTCCTTTGCTCGATGTTATGACAAACCTTTGTTTTCTCTCTGTTAGATATGATGTACTCCACTGCAGGGCAGTACCCATAATTCCATATTTTTCCATTTTATATAATAATAGGGAGTGGTTCACACTGTCAAACGGCTTGGACAGATCACAGAATATTCCTGCTGCTTTTTGTGATTTGTCTAAGGCGGAAGTAACTTTGTTGACAAATTCATTGATAGCATAGATTGTACTTTTTCCTTTTTGAAAGCCAAATTGATGTTTTGATATTATATTAAATTTGTGACAGAAATTTTGAATTTGAACTGCAACTATCATTTCAAATATTTTGGAAAACACGGGAAGGAGTGAAGTTGGACGGTAATTTCCCATATCTTCTTTATAGCCTTTTTTAAACAATGGTTTCACTTCCGCGTATTTTAGGGAGTCTGGAAAGTAGCCTTCTTTAAGTGATTGATTGATTATTTTACACAGAGGATATGCTATTATATTTGAAGCTGCTTTAATGACCTTTGAAGGTATTTTATCCCATCCCACTGAACTTTTATTTTTTAGGTTTAATATAGTTTTTTCTACTGTTACTGTGTCAAATTTAATTAGACACTCATTTTTGCTAAGACTAGAGCCAAATAGATGTACATTATCTTGATATGAGGGAACATTAACATCAGATTTTGCTACTGTTATGAAAAATTCATTAAACGTTTCTGATATCTGAGCAGGATTTACAATTATTTTGTCTTGTATTTTTAGTTTAGAAATTTCTTGGTTGTTCGGTTTGATTCCAAGTTCAGATTTGACAACTGTTCACACTGCCTTAGATTTATTTTTGTGCTTTCTGATGAATTTAGTATTTACCATTTCCTTTGCTGCTTTTACCACCTTCCTGAACAATTTTTTATAAGATTTAACATATTTTATGAATTAGGGACTCGTACTGGATTTCAGCTCGGCACGTAGTTCTCTCTTTCTTTTATTTTTATGCCAGTAGTTATCCACTTTAGCTTACTTGTTGTCTTTCTTTGGCAGAGCGTGGGTGTAAATGTTTCATTTAAAACATGCAAAAAACTATTCAAGAACCTATCAAAATTTTCTGAACATGAACCTTCATGCTGCAATGACCGATCTATATCATTTAATCTACAACAGAATAAGTGTATGTTGTCTGGATTAAATTGTCTTTTCAGGAAACATTTCCTCCCATTTTCTTTGTTTGTTTTTAATAATTCCATAAGCAGAGCATAGTGATCTGAGATGCCTAGGTTTAAAGTGAATTTGGCATTCTCATTTAATGTATAATTTGTTAATATGTTGTCTATGCAAGTTGCTGATTTATCACTGGTGAATTCAGTGAAATTTAATCTAAAGCCATATTGTTGAATTAAGTCATTAAACTTCGTTGAAATACTTGTTTCACTTGCTGTATCAATATTGAAGTCAGCAGCAATTATAATTTTCTTCCTCATTTCTTTCGTGAGTTTTTGTAGGAGACATTGGAATTTGTCAAAAAATAATTTGGTTACTTCATTACCTGGAATCATATATATATTTTGTTGTTCAAGCTCTACACAGCAACTTTCAAATATAAGTTCTTCGTTAAGAAAATTAAAATCATCTCTTTCCTTATATTCTAGCGAGCTGTTAATTATAAATTAAAATCATCTCTTTCCTTATATTCTAGCGAGCTGTTAATTAGAATACAGGAGCCTCCATGAGTTTTGTTTTTTCTACAAAAGCTACTAGCGACATTAAAGTTTTCTAATTTATTTAGAACTGTGATAGAGTCTTCTGTGATCCAATGTTCGTTTAAGAAAACGACTTTGATGTTTCTACCTTCGGAAAGAATAATTTGCAGCTCGTCAATTTTTGCAATTTTATTCTGTAGATAGATGGCACGCAGGCCATGAATGTTCCATTGCATTAAGAACGACGAATTATACCTATTTACTGTTTTCTACACGTCTTCCTTTGTTGTATCTTTTTGTACTACATATTTTTGTTCACCCCCCTCACTGATTGCCAGTTTCCCCTGTTTCGTATAATTTTGCACAGGTCAATAAACATTTTGATGAAAGTTGCGGAGCACAGCCTATTTAGATGTAAGCCATCCTGCCCTATACAATCATCTCTAATAAACTTGTTTGAGTCTACAAGTATTGCACCTAGTCTGTTACACTGATCACGGATGTTACAGTTTATTTTGTCTATATCTTCTGCGCAGTATGCTGCTTATTAGAGCGCCCTCTGCTGCAACCCCGCTCCTGGCCAACACTGAACTGTATCCGTCATTTGGCAATAGGACAGGCACCAGAACAGACATCGGTAGGCAGGCCTCTACCTAGTTAAACTATGTATCAACATTTTACTAGTCTGCGGTCATGAAACTTGTAAAAGTTAAGTATTATAAAGTTTCTACTAAATATATAACTTGTTCTAATCTAGCTTAGTGTTTCTAAGTTTCTGCTGTCCCACTGGCTGGTCACCTCAGACTAGAGCCGGTCGTTTCAGCCTTCAGGGGCAATTCAACATTGAGTAAAAAAGTATTCATTGCACAAAAGCGTGTAATCAGAATAATTGCTGGAGCCCACCCAAGAGCATCATGCAGACATTTATTTAGGGATCTAGGGATACTCACTGTAGCTTCACAATATATATATTCACTCATGAAATTTGTTATTAACAATCCGACCCAATTCAATAGTAATAGCAGGGTACATAGCTACAACACTAGGAGAAAGGATGATATTCACTATTCAAGGTTAAATCTAACTTTGGCTCAAAAAGGGGTGAATTATGCTGCCACAAAAGTCTTTGGTCACTTACCAAGTAGCATCAAAAGTCTGACAGATAGCCAACTAGTATTTAAAAAGAAATTAAAGGAATTTCTGAATGGCAACTCATTCTACAATGTAGATGAATCTTTAGATAAAACTTAAAAAAAAAAATTTAAAAAAAAAAAAAAAATCTTAAAATATAGATTGTCAAGTATAGAATGTCGTATACATGATCTAAGGAACAAGTATTAATCTAATCTAATCTAATCAGGCTCGCTCGTAGCTCGTCCCCACCTTGCGCCAAACTCGCAGCCACGGGGGGGGGGGGGGGGGGGGGCAATGAGGCACTGAGTCAGCCGAGGCCAGCCTGCTACGAGTTTCCACTGCGCTCTCGAAACTCTTACAGACTCGTAGACCCGTAATGCTTGTGGAAACTCGCAGCGCTCGTGAGACTCACAGACTCGTAACGCTCATAGGAACTCGCAGTGCCGTTTTTTACAATGACGACGAAAGACGACGTTCTGCCAGAGTTAGCAGATGTGAAGTACGTTCTGCTGGACAGGCCTGGAACAAACCGTGACAGTTCCTGTTGGGATAACTTTAAGGTACTAATTTAATTAGAAATTTGTGTCATTTCATGTTAGATGAAAGCAGGACCCACGTTAGTATATCGGATTTTTCTGAATTTTATTTTTATAGCCATTTTAAACTAGAGTGCTGAAGATTTATTTTCATATTACTTACCTTATAAACATTTACACATTAAACTTGCGGTAATTATGATATTTAGGCGTTCACTTTAAGAATGTTTTTACAGATGCGCAAGTTGCGTGCTTGTAACGGATATTCCTTACAAGTAAGAGATTCTGAACAGAAATATTGAATTAAACATTTTGCAGCCTTTGCAAGGAATTCCATCCACCTGCTCATCTATATCTACATCCACGTATGTACATACTCCGCAATCCACTGCAAGGTGCATGGCGGAGGGTACCTCGTTCCACTACTTGTCATTGCCTTGTATATCCCACTCCCAAATTGAGAGGCAAAAACGAATGGCTCTATGTCGTTCTGTGACACCTAACTTCTCTTATTTTACCTTTGCGGTCTTTACTCGAAATGTAAGTTGGCGGAAGCAGAATCGTTCTGCAGTCGGTTTCAAATTACGGCGCTCCAAATTTCCACAATTTACTTCTAGTGATCACTTCATCTGTTTGGGACTTTTTCGAAAAGGTATGATTTTTATTTAATAGTGGATATACATCACGTTTATCAGATTTTTTCGTACATTATTTAAACTATGTCATCATCAAAAGTTCAATTAGGCCTAATTAGTGAAGCACTTCTCTGATTGTGCAGTTTTTTTTTTGATGAGGCATCAGCTCCACTGAATCAAAGTTTATAAAAAGGGCCTGCTATTAAAGACTACATTTACTATAGATGGTTCTACTCAACTTGATTAATAATACTGTGGTGAGGAGTGCTAAATTTCGTTATCTGGCTATTTTTTTCTTTTTTGTACCATATCACGACAATTTAGAACCTGCACGTTGTGGAGTCGCACAAGTCTGAAGTGCGCGCCACGTACTTTCGCCGCGCGCCGCCATGCAAGCACGGTGCGGCGTTCTTACGACGTCGGCCATGAGCGCCCTCTGTTGCAACCCTGCTCGTGTCCACCACTGAACTGCACCGGCCACTTGGGATTAAGACAGGCACTAGGAAAGTCTCTCATCAGTAGGCAGGCCTCTATCTACTTAAACTATGTATGTGCTTTCCACTAGACTTCAGTTAACAAAGCTAAGTATTGTACTCTCTCTCTTCGAAATATATCTTGTTCTAATCTAGCTTAGTGTTTCTAGTTTCTGCTGTCCCACTGGCTGGTCACCTCAGACACTGTACCCGCACACGCGTGCATCCTATGTACCTGTTTCAGTCTCTCTCTACTCGGCCACCGACACCTAGGACAACCAGCGGAAACGAGACACAAAACAAACCAAAACGGTTGATGAGGGACTCTGCAATTTTTTCATTATCACCTGCATATATCTTCACAATAGTTTATTTTTTTCCCTTTATTGTAATTTTATAGCCGAACATTTACAGCAAGGCTGGCAGGAGCCTCCTACGCTGCTCTTCAGCCACATGGATATACATGCATCGTCACGGAGTAACAAACAATACAAACAAAGAAGTTAAAAAATGGTGATCATGAGAGTTGAACATAGAGCTGTGTTGAAAGTAAAATGCACATTGCAGAGAAGTTAAAACACATATAGTTGGAAATTAAAAGCCTATGCCACGGTGACGTTAAAACACACACATTAAGACGAAACACTGGACACGGAGGAAAACTTAAAACTGGATACTGCAACACTTGTCTGGTGTGGCGGTGGTTGCACTATTACAAACACACACTGGCGATTCAGAGACACAACACTAAAACAAAGCATTAGAGTTTAAAACACTGATAGTAGGACCCCCGCAGGGGGAGGGGGCTTTAGTAGTGTGGGAGAAGGGAAAGGAGGAGTGGGAGGACAGGGAGGGTGTGTATGGACTCCAAGGGAGAGGAGAGGGAGGCGAATAGCCAAGCGGTGGGAGGGACCAGGAGAGGAGGCGTTGAATCCACGGGGAAGGAATTAGGGCTGGTATGAGGGATAGATTTCGGTACGGAGGGCGTCATCTGGGAGGGAGAGGTGGCGGAAGTTATCCTGGGAGAGGATGTGGAGGGTTGGAGGTGAAGGGAGGGATACACTGGTGAAGGCGTGAAGAGGCCCAGGTCGTGTGAGGATGGAGTAGACCAGAGGGTTGTGGGATTCTATTTGGTGGATAATGTAGGGGTGACAGAGATGTTCAAGAATCAGAAGGAGGTGGGGGAATGGCGTGAGGTCGTAGGGGATCTGCGTGGGGAAGGGGAGACGGATGTGGCATGCAAGGCGGAGGGTGTGGCGTTCGAGGATTTGAAGGGTGTGGACGTAGGTAGGGGTGTGGGGGGTGGGATGGAAGCTATATAGAATGGGGCGTATGATTGATTTATAGGTGTAGAGGAGAGTGGACGCGTTGAGCCCCTATGTCTGGCTGGCGAGGAGTTTTAGGAGGTTAAGGCGTGACATGGCCTTCTGGCGAGCTGTGCAGAGGTGAGGGGTCCAGCAGAGGTATCTGTCAATCGTCAGGCCAATGTACTTAAGGGTGGGAGTGTGGCGGATAGGACGACCGTGGAGGGTATGGTAGACGTTGTGGAGGCAGAAGAAAGGTGTAGTACGACCTATGATGATTGCCTGTGATTTATCGGGATTGACAGAAAGGAGATACCAGTTGCACCATGCAGCAAACTCAGTGAGGTGAGACTGGAGCAAACACTGGGATTGGGCGAGGGAGGGGACAAGGGCCAGGAGGCGGTGTCGTCAGAATATTGAAGGAGTTGGATGGGAGGATGAGGTTAGGGCGTATCAGCGCAGTAGATGAGGTAGAGGAGGGGGTAGAGGATGGAGCCTCGAGGCACCTCGGCGGAGGGGTGGAACAAACGGGAATTGGAGTTGCAGACAGTGAATTAGGAGGGGCGGTGAATGAGGAAGGAAGCAATGAGGCGGAGATAATTAATAGGAACACCTGCAACACTTAAATATCTACCTACATATTTTTATAATTATTCGAGGTAGCAATTTGGCAGAATTACTTTTTTAGGTTTTTTTTCATTTTTGTGTTGAAGTTTTGAATCTTAATAGGAGTACCTTTTAAACATAGGCCTACGAAGTTGTTGCATGTCATCATCTGTATTAATCTTGAGCTTTATAACTCTGTCGAATAACAGAACTTCAAGCTTTGGCTGTACTGTGACTGGGAGGGATGAATGTTAAGGAATGTACTTACTGTGCCATTCTGCTTCAGATAACATTTTAATGTTATTTTCGTTACAACTGCTTGAATCTTATGCAGTGTATGGATGTGTGCCTTCCATGGATTGCACACTTGAAGTGTGTTTGGCAAATTTGGTTTATCATATTTTATTATAGTTTTCCCATTAAAATTAAGGTGCAGACTTATCAGGATAATGCTTGAGAATTTATCAAGATCCCTGAACATCTCTGCAGAATTTATAGGTTTTAGACTTTTTGTATCTGTTCTTTCATCCATATTCATGTTAGGTCAGGGAGTTCAGATATGTTTGCTTAAATGAAAAATTCAGTTTATTTGTAATATGTGTGTGTTGCTTTCTTGGACTTTTGAGAATGATACCCAACTCTTTCTCATTTTCATCCAGTATTAACAAAGTTTTGCAAATGATTCTTTATGCAATTAATCAATTGCAGAGAATTTTTTATGTTGCCCATCACTATTGCAAAACGATAGGCCCTATTTCAGAGTAACTTTTCTTTCTGGGCTGCTTTTTTCTCCATGTGGTGTTGGTTTGTTGAGGGAGGCTGCAAAGTTGTTAAACAACACATTAGTGGGAATAAGATATCCATCTATTTGTCTTATTACTCAAATAAGGTGTCACATCCTGTTTAAAAAGTGTCAATTTGTTTCCTTTTCATTTTGAAGTTAGTGAATTGTGGGCATGTTGCATAATTGATTACTTACACATCGATGCATGGTAAAGTGTTAAGAATAAAGCTACCTTTTATAAACTTTTATAGTCCTGTACATTGCTTGTAATCTAAATGCAGGCACATAGTAGGTCACGAATGCAACACCATTTCTTGAAACTATTACAAGTACTGACATGTAACTATGAGAATGTTGAAAATAAAGTAACTTGTAGGACAAGAAGAATGAACGTACTTAACACTATGTTCATTGTAGGGGGAAAAAGAGGGTATAAAAAAACCTTACACACACAAGTATGTTCATTTGTTTATTTATTAGCCTTCCAGCATTTTCACTATGCAATTGGCTTCATCATATGGGGTTGTACATATACATTTTACCTTTCTAGGTTGCAAATTGATTACATAATTTACGACGACATACACATTATTACAGTTTTTTTTTACATAAATCTGTCATTATACATCTTAATTGCTATCAAACTGTGATTTTAATCTCATTGTGCATATTCTCCAAGTAACTTTGGAGGTATTCTTCAACTGAATAATATGGCGTCCTTCTGAACCATAACTCTAACACTGCCTTAAAGTTAGTTAATCTAAGGAGTTTTACAGACTGTGGTAGTTCATTACATAATTTAAGACCTAGTTGTTTGTGGCTGTTGTGTATCAGAGACAGTCTTGAATATGGAATGTCTAACATAGTACTGTTTCTATTATTACGTGTATGTACATTCACTCTGACAGTAAATTTTTGTATATTTTATTTTATATATATTAGACAGTAATACATGTAGAGACTTTGGAGTGTCATTATACTGAACTCACTGAAATGTTTCCTACAGGATTCTCTTGGTCCCAGCCCTTGTATACATCTAATTGCTTTTTTCTGTAATTTGAAGATAAGGGATGTATGTGGTGCATTTTCCCGTAACAATACCCCATACTGCAGCTGTGACTGAAAGAATGCATAGTAACAGAGAATCAGTAATTTTTTGATTACACACTGTGTCAGTTTATACAATAGAAAAACCACATGTGTGAGTTTGCTAGAGACATGTTTTATTTGATCATCCCAAGAAAGTCTTTGATCTATTTTAAGGCCCAGCAGTTTAACACATTGGTGGTCTTCTTTTCGTACCTTTAAGTTAAATATATATTTCCTCAGTTTTTGTTGTATTTATACATAACTGATTAGCTTTACACCATTGATTACTTTTTTCAAATAGTTGCTTATATTTGTCTTTCACTACCTGTTTATTTTCATCAGATATAATCATTGTCATGTCATCTGCATACAGCACACTTTTACAGGGTATATAATTTGGGAAATCATTAATATTGACAATAAAAATGAAAGTTCCAAGGACGGATCTTGTGGGATTCCTCTCTTAATTGTCATTAATTTTGACATCTCATTGTTGACATACACTAGTTGTTGCCTGCTGCTCAGATAAGATTTAAATAAATTTAATGTTTGACCTGCTACACCAAAGTATTCTAGCTTTTTTACAATAATCTCATGTGATACAGAGTCAAAGGCTTTACTTTGGTCTATAAGTGTACCACACATGGTCTGCTTCTTTTCATAATCATCATGAATTGGAGTTATCAGACTTTCGACAGCTTTCGAGAGGTTTGATCTAAATCCAAAGTGACTTTCATTCAGTAAGTTATTATTTTCAAAATACTTCTATATCTGTACATGCATACAGCATACCATTGAGTTCACACAGTGTTCAACCAAGGTGGCTTAGGGGATTTATCACAGCAGAAACTTGCTCATCTTTATTGCTTCCTGTTAAAAAGTCCAAGGTTTATTGTGTACTGCATGTCATGTACCTCAGAAGTTTCCTTATAATGTACTCAGTACCAGGGAGGGCTCTAGAGGGGGGGGGGAGCCGTGCCATCGCCCAGGGCGGCAGATTTCTGGGGGAGGCAAAATTCATCTTGCATATATAAAGACATTTATTACAAAAGTTGTGAACTATGTCGTTTGTTATGAGTATATATTTAGGACAGCAATTAATTATCTTGGGTCGCCACCATATTTCTCCAAAATATGGCAAATTAAAATGTTACTGATCAGCTATGATGTGATCATAGATATTTTAAAACAAATAATAAATATTCCTACTCTATTGCAATGTATCAGTTGTACTAAAAAATGTACTTCAAAAATTATTGGTACACTGTGGAATTTAACTATTCTAATAGTGATAAAGGAATGTTATTAAATGAAAGACGATATGCTCAAAATCAATTCATTATAATTAAACATGAAAAATCCTATCTTGACACAAAATGACATTTCCTATCATGTAAAACACATAATGGTATTCAAACAATCTTTTACAAATGTTAAAATATTGAGACACATAAAATCAGTGGCTGAGTCAAAGGTTGGAGGTTTTGCAAAACAGAATGCTATTAGGGGCTTGAAATTATCGTTAGCCCGAAGCTCCCCAGAGTAAATAGGCAGATCTCAAAAGAATAAAATAAGGGACAGTATTCAACAAGTCTGATTAATATAACCCCCCAGCAAGTGCGTCACCTTACCCACACAGATGATTATTGACGGCAGCGTCTCAGGCTCGGAGGCAGCAGGCGGTGGGAGCGGATGAGCTGAAATTTTTATCCGACCGTAATTGCTGTGACCTGTTAGGCAGGATCGACATGTAACTTAACACAGCGTCACTAGCATCAGCGTCGCTAGGCAGTTGCTGTGCGATTCCAACACGCAGACTAATCAATATTTTGCATGGTTGACACAAAGGCCGTCCGTGAAGTAAACACAAGTTCTACAAGGTCTGAATCTTTGGAATCAAACACAAGTCTAACCAGAGGACCGTTTAAGACGATGTCCTCCCCACGAATCTAAACGGAGTCTTGCGTGTCTCCCGAGGTCCGTACACTTTGGACGCTCAGGCAGGAGTCTCCCGAGATCCGTACACTTCGGACGCTCAGACAGGCGTCTCCCGAGGTCCGTACACTTTGGACGCTCAAACAGGAGTCTCCTGAGGTCCGTACACTTCGGACGCTCAGACAGAAGTCTCCCGAGGTCCGTACACTTTGGACGCTCAAACAGGAGTCTCCTGAAGTCCATACACTTTGGACGCTCAGACAGAAGTCTCCCGAGGCCCGTACACTTCGGACGCTCAAACAGGAGTCTCCTGAGGTCCATACACTTCGGACGCTCAGACAGAAGTCTCCCGAGGTCCGTACACTTCGGACGCTCACACAGGACTTCTCGTGCCTCCTCGCGCTCTGCCGCAGCTCACGGCAAGTGAAGGGCAGCCACACCCCCACGCAAAAGACGCACTAATCTCTGCTAACGGCTAATAGTCAGACCAATTGGATGGCGTAGCGCTATTGACAAATTGTTTAGCTGTCATACTGAAATAATTTGCCGAATCAGGAAGCGTTATCTGAGGCAGCCAAGAGACTCCGCCCACGCCACCAAAGCTTCTCGCAGATTTCACCGTTTCCAGGGTGAGTACCCTGCAAGGAATTTCAGCTTGCTCCTAGCTACCATCACACGGTCTAAAAATGCTGACGTTGTGCTATATATACAGCCGCTGGAGCCAAACCCCTGGGGTGCCAGACAGGCAGAAAGCTTTCCTCTCAACCTAACCATTCGTCATACTATGTTCAAACTCTGCTGCCTTCAAGGAAGTTTCTTAGATAACGCCTAAGGAAAATACGTCTCCATAAACAGCCGGGGGTCCAGAGCACTCTGCTATTGTTTGTATCCAGCAAATTCCTCTCTTGCAGAACGGCCGAATGACTAAAAAGGCAGTCCCCGCTATTGCCCACCGTAAACCGCGGACCAGCATTGTGTAAAGCGTCCCACTCACTGGAAAAAATTCTGCCAGGTAAACTGCGCCCGCTGGACGTAGCGTTGACGCCCATCAGGTCAAGCCAGCCCCTCCCGTCCTTCCCCGAAGGCGACCGGAAGTTGGTGGGAGGGGGAGACCTCCATGATCTTCTCTCCTCTGCGCGGCCTGACCGTACCCAACACGGAAAAACCACTTTTTAGCAGCCAAGCTGCGCCAATAAACATTAAAATCCCGAAATTTTATATAAACATAGAATGTACTACAATCCCAGGAGCCCATCACCCCTGATGTGTCCCCAAAGGCACAGGAATCAAAATAAAGAAAAATCTACAGAGAAAAATGTTACATATTTCAATAATTAGCATAAAGAGATAGATACAGTAACACAAGGTTAGTATGAAAAATAGACTAATTACAGCCCCCGTCTCACAAGGAAAATAAATAAAAATAATATCACACGCCAAGAAAATAACACAATCATTGACGAAAAGGAATTTTACATAATAACACAAGTTTTATTTCAAAATATGTTTTGGTTTTGAAGAAACAGCTGTTTCATTTTCTCCCTTTTATCTAGGTATTGCCTCTAACGTTAATAAGGGTTTTATTTTAAATTGTTTAGAATAAGAAACTGAACTCCAGCTGACTGATGTGTTTCAGAACTACAGAAGATAGCAGTTTAATAAATAAATAAATGACTGCGAAAAAAATTAACCTTAAAACGGACACGATATATGTGTGGAAAAACTGCCGAAAGCAACTCCGTGAAGACAAACTTCGGAATCACCAGTGAGCAGTGATCAGAGAGGAAATATACATCCCTGTTGAAATGACCGAGTGCTCTAAGGTGCCTTGCTGTGGAGTGCGATTGCTCTCAGTCAGAGGTTTGTATTTGGACATTTTTTGGGAATATACAAGGTGGTCGAAAATTCCCGTTACAACCTTCTAGGACTTGTAGAGGGTAGTGAGTATATAACATTTTGAATAGGAACCAAAGTCCGGAAACGTATCGTTTCCGTTCCACGACGGTTTCAATTCAGATGATTATCTCATCCACTCCTAGTTGAGGAATGTAATTAGTCGTGACCCAGTGCAATCGTTGCCACCACCACCTCAATCATATACATCTCCCCCTTCCCCAGCCTCCACCACAATAACGTGATGTGCCACCTCCATCTCCTAGTCTATTATCCCCTTACCTGTTGTCCTGTCAGCCACTGCAGCTACTACTGCCTCTGACCCAGTTTCCTACCAACCGCCTCCTTCCACTGCTCCTGCCAGGTTGCTGTCACAATCCCTTCCTGTCACCATAATCTCCGCCCCCCACGAGTACCCCCCACTCTCACCTGCAAAAGTGACTCATCGCCGTGCCACGGTGGCAAACTCGATTGCCTCCTCCAGCCTTGAAGCACATCACCTGCAGCCGGGGCCCACTCCCCTCCACATCCCTATCCTACCTATCCCCCAACCCCTACCAGTTCCTTAAACGCTCCAGTGCAGGTCTCCCTCCTGTTATCCTCAAGAAAATCCCTACCACCACAGCATCTGCCACATCAGCCGAATCAATGGACACCACCACTGTTCCCTCCGCCTCCTTCCCCACTACCGAAATATACATCTACTTCCTCTCTCACCCTGACCCAAAATACCTTGATAACCATACCCTGTATATTGAAATAAGGAAATTCTTCCCATCTGCCCCCTCTCTGAACTCCTGTGTAAGGAGTCTGATCTTATAAAATCCACCTCCCCTACCTTTCATACCTACCTCCTTCAACGCCAGGGTTTCAGAATGCATTTTCGACCCCATGCCACCCTCACACCCCACCCTTCCTCTTCCCTTCTCCGCCAACCTCAACCTCCCTGCTGTCCGCCTACCCTCACCACCATGATCACCAAATTAAGCCCAGTGGTCATGGAGGAGGAGGTGTTGGGCCAACTCAAAGCTCACCCAGACCTTGAGATATGTTCTGCCAAGTGTATCCAAAATGCCTCCAGCACTTTACAGAATCCGATTCATCTATTGATCGGCTCCTCACTGAGGGAGCACAAATGTATGATCGCCACTACCAGGTGGATCCATCTCACTCCCCTCTGCAGCCACACTGCTGTGGTAATTGTCTAGTTTAAAATGACCACCTCACCCAAAACTGTAAAACCCCTCCCACCTGTCATCACTGCAAATCCTCTCATTTCCTCAAATAGTGCCCCAACCTCACCTCCCCCCCCTACTTGCAACACCTGTGGTGACACCCACCCTACTTACTCCTATAAATGCCAAGCTCATCTTGCTCCCATCATTCCCTAGTTGACTGCCTCTGTTTGCCCTATTGACCCCCCTATCCATCCCAACAACAACTCCCTCTGTCCCCCCCCCCCACTGTGGAGTACGTCATCCGATTCATCACCACAGTCCTCGAAAACATTCACCAGTTCAACGTCCCCACACCCTCCAACAGATCACCCTCGCTACCCGCTCCGTCTTCCAAATAGAAACCATCGCCACCTTCTCCCGCAACCACTCCCATTTCTCCTTCTCCAGGCACGTTACCCTGGTATAAAGTACACCCATAACCTTTTATTCGTTTACCCCTCCCGTGCAGCTCCCTGTGGCACAAACACCCCACACCATCCTCTATCACTACATCCGTTCCCTCCCTGCCAACAAGCACCTTTTCATGACTATCCTCCCCAAACACTGCGTGGATGCCTTTCTCCTAAATGAAACCTTCCTTCAACCCTGTCATTCCAGCAGCACCGGTCCCTACACCATACAGATGGCCCCCCTCTACCCCTTGCTTCAGGCAGAGTGGCGATTGGCCACATCTGTCGCCATACCATCTGGCTACAGTCTCTCCTAAATGATCCCACTGAGCACCTTCTCCTCAGCCTCTTTCTTCCCTCCCTCACCATCTCCCTGGTTTCTGTTTACATCTGCAGTCAAGTTCCCCTCCCCTGCGATTTCCTCTCCCATGTTAACCGCAATTTTACGACCTATGTGATTTCTGCCGACCTTAACCTTGCCTCCCGTCCCATTGGTGAACTCTGGCGGTGACGTCAGTTTCTCACTTTAAAAGTGGGCCACTGTACGAAATAAAAGCTTAATTCCGGTAGGAGGTACCCAGATAAGAGTTTACTGTTATAAAATAGCTTAATTTTAGCAGTAAAATTAGCAGAAGGTCCGTGTGAGGTACCGGCTATTCCCTGTTGCAAAACTTTGTTCCCTGCAAAATGAAACTTTCACGCTGCAGCGGAGTGTGCGCTGATATGAAACTTCCTGGCAGATTAAAATTGTGTGCCGGAACCGGGACTCGAACCTGGGACCTTAGCCTTGCCCGCGAAAGGCAAAGGTCCCAGGTTCGAGTCCCGGTTCCGGCACACAATTTTGTTCCCTGGTTCAAATTACTCTAATAACAGGAAGTTAACGATACAGTTGCCAATATACGTAGCAATTCGCACGAAATTACACACAGGCATTAATAAACAAGCCGCCACAATTAGAGTTATTTCATAAAGGTGGCTAAGAAAAACATTTATGGCGCAACGGAACTTAAACATAAAGAATTGCATCTGAGCTTGTTCTCAGCACTGGTGAAAAAAATATTAAATAAAAGGGGGAAGGTGCTCGAAAACTACAATTTATAGGCAACTCAAAATTATACTGAACTTAACTTTGTTATTCAGGTTGAACGCAAGCAAAATGGGGAACCAATTTTGTTAATACAATAAAAATGCATTCCATTTACATGATCTAATACTGATGATGCCCATCATTGAATTTAACGTAAATTACACAGAACTAAACGCTACTGGGAGGAGGATCTACAAACAACACTCACTCGCTCACACACACGCAATGCAACAGCAAAACTCACCAAAATCAGCGTGCTGAAACGAGGCAGAAGCAGGTGCCGCAATCGTAGGCGAAGTTCAGCAAACCCGGAGGTTTTGAGATGGTGCGTGAGTATAGCAAAGTTAAGTTGCATTTAGATTAGACCGCGAGCAAACACAATAACGGCGACACACTGCTACCTTACGTGATCGCACTCCACTGAAAATCATTACACAAAATCACGGTGGAGTCTTAACTTGCAATCTGAGAGTAAACTATCTAGGCACTGGTTTTATGAGAAGTGGCGTGAATTCAGGTGACTAGCTGCAAACCCCTGAGGTCGGAGTTCGGACCCACATGGTTCTGAAAACCGATAAAAATGTATAAATTCAATTTCCGAAAAATAAAGAAAATTAACTACGGCATGCTTCCCCTAGAACTGCGTAGAATTTCATAGGGAAGCCACTGAACTGCAGCAACATGCGATTGGTAGCGTTCACAGAGATGGAAGAAGTCCAGTCTCAAAACCCGGAAAAGTGAAACAATTACAAAGTCGGAAAAATAAAAAATACGGCATGCAACCCATAGAAATGTTTAGAATTACATAAGGAAGCGAATGACATGCAGCTACACGCTATAGGGAGCGATTACAGAGATGGATGAAGTCCAGTCTCAAAAAACCAGAAAAGTGAAATAATTACATGACGGAAAAATGAGAATAAAAACTATGGAATACAACCCTCAGAAATACATAGAATTTCATAAGCAAGCTATTGAAGGAGGTTGTACAAGGCTCGGAGAGAATTACTGATAAAGACTGAGTGCATACTACAAGTTCGGAGAAGAAACAGCAAAATTAAAATAGGTGGGGAGAGAAGATCGTAAATGTTAGTGGAAATCAGAAGGATACACGCATAGTTACTTGCCTGATGGGCATGGAACATACGATAGTGGAAGCTGAAGGCTTTTATTCTAAGAACCAACCACGTGGAACACATATCACTCATGGAAGGAAATGCATGCACTGTACAAAACTGAACATATCGTCTGTTATAAATCGGGCCCCACAATGCTAGAAAGAATTTACACAGAGTTCGT
The DNA here is from genome assembly GCA_026315105.1 of Locusta migratoria. Lineage (NCBI taxonomy): Eukaryota > Metazoa > Arthropoda > Insecta > Orthoptera > Acrididae > Locusta > Locusta migratoria. The sequence continues at coordinate 784,419,729 of CM048755.1, forward strand.
ACACCGCCACATAATCACAAAAGGTTTGAATATACCAGGCCATTATCAAACTGCAGCTAGTAACACCTACACCACGTTTATCTGTTGGAAATCACCGCATTGAAAAACTAGAACACATTTCCGCGCATGATCGGTAAAAATATTCTGAAAAATGAATGTAAGTTCAAGAGTCTAAGTTAAACATGCTAGACAACGAATCGCTTCCATCTCCGTGGACACAAGAGCAGAACCAACCTTACCTCACCACGATCCGAGCACCAAGTGAAGACCTAGCGGCCAGGAGGCGCGCAGCAGGTGGCGAGAAACCGCCGGAAACTGGCAGAACCCACTAAAAACGAGGTGGTGGAGGAGAAACTGGCCCTGGAGAGGGCTCATCGACTGGCTTGTAACCAAAGGGTGTAGAAATCTCTTTGGTAGCACCAGCAGCAGAGGTTGGTAATGACTAACTATCGACTCTGAGCCAGAGAGAACCATGCAAAGCGAGCTATTACTACCCACATTCAGCCATTAGATTCTCGCCCATCCACTTAAAAGTAAAACAAGTACACATTCTCACAGGGACAGTGGCGTAGCGGAGAAGCCATACTTATTGCCAGACTCATAAATACAATAATAAATTATTAAAATAACAAAATCCTTGCAATATTAACTAACATTTCAGAAACGAATATTTTAAAACATGAAATAAAAATGCTATTCCTCATGCCTCGAAAAGAGTGGGGTTCTAGTTTTAACAAAATGCTAATCTAGCAACATCAAATAAATTAGAATTTTATACAAAATATATGGAAGACGTCAGACGGTCGTCTTTCAACTTCACTTCAGAGTGACTCTGTACCCCTCCCTCGCCCTACATGCCCCGAAACAACACCACCCCCGACATCATCCTTGCCTCCCCCACCCTCCTCGAGCGATTACAGGCGGAAGTCCTTGACTTTATTGGCAGAGACCACACCCCAGTACTCCTTACCATTGACCCCCACGGTCGTCCTGGCTGCTCTCCCCATCGTAACCCCCCTCCTAATGATTACTGCCGTGCCGACTGGGATGCCTACTGTCGTTCCATAGACACCTCGGTCGCTAGCCGCTCTCTGTCTCTCCACACCACACGCCTCATCCTTCCTTCACCAGACCATTGCTGACGCCGTTCATGCCCATATTCCTACCAAAGCCATCCATCCCCACCGCCACACCCTCCATCCGCAGGCCATCCTCCTCCTCCGTGAATCCCGCCGCCTCTATTGCTCCTTCCTGTGGACCTGTGACTGGGATACACTATAACGCCACTGGCAAATCCAACTACATATTAGAGAGCTCTTGACCGCGAAAAACCGCCGGTCCTCATGACAGACATGCACCCGCCTTAATGCTACACTCCCCATCAATTCCTCCAAGTACTGGCGAGTCTTCCACCACCCTACTGGCAGTCGCTCTGCTCCCACCTACCCTCTCCTCCACAATGACCATTGTTTTCCCGTCAATGCCAGTAAGGCTGAACATTTCGCCATCCACCTTTTCGATGTTCTTTCTGTTCCTGACAATCCCAGATTTCATTTCTTCCTATTTCCCTATATCAACGAGCACACTGATTCCTCATCCCTCCTGCTCGCCCCTGGCTTCCAGTACTTGGACCACATCCCTCCTTTAGAAATTAACAAGCCTACTACCGCATCCAACTTACACTATGCACAAAACGCAACACCGCCGCCGGCCACGACTGCTTAACCTACAGACACCTTCGTGCCTGATCCCACTCCTTCCATACTGCCCTTGCAGCCCTATACAATGTCATCCTCTACACTGGATTCTTCCTCGACCTGTGGAAAATCACCCATATTCTTATAGTCTCCAAACCTTCTCCTTCAGATGCCTCCTCCTGTCGCCCTATCAGCCTCCCCTCATTGTTCAGCAAGGTTTGGGAAACCATCCTTTCTCGCCGCATTCATCAGCATCTCTGTCAACACCAACTCCTCCCCCTCTCCACCATGAAATTCCTTGGTGTCATCCTGGATTGTTCCCTTCCTGGAACCCTCACCTTCAAACACTCCATCAAAAACCCCTCTCCCATCTCAACCTCCTCAAGCTCCTTTCCGGCTGGATATGGGGACTTAACTCATCCACAATCCTATACACCTATCATTTCTTGATACGTTCCGTCATTTGCAGTTTCCATCCTGCTTGGATATCCGCCTCCCCCACCTATTATAAATACCTCCAAATCCTAGAACGCAATGCCCTCTGCCTCGCTCACCGCATCCACCTACCTTCCCCCACCCAGATTATCTGCGATCTCATACCTTTTCCTTACCTTCTAAAGTTCCTCGTACATATCTGTATCCTCTACACCACCCGCAAAATAGAATCACGTCACCCTTTTGTCCCTCCCCTTCTGCTGAACTCTGGGCCTCTGTCACACCAGTACCAGCATACCCCTCCCTGCCTACACCTTCACACTCTCCACATCCGTCCCCAGGATAACTTTCGCTACCTTCCTCTCCTGCATGATGCCCTTGGTCCTGATATTTACCCATCCTATCAGCCCTAATCCCTCCCCTCCCCATATAATGCGTGCCCACCTCTGCTCTCACTCCCTTCCCATCCCTCCCTGGCTTGGAGCTCCCTTCCCCTCCCTCGGAGTTCTTACATTTTCCTCCCCTTCTCCCCCACCCCTTCCCTTCCCGCCCATCTGCACCTCCCTACCTTCCACTCTTCCCCTGTGGGGCCTCAGTGCTTTACTTTTTAACAGCATAATTAACAGTGCACTGTGATAAAGTGTTGTGTCAGTGACAAGTTGTGTTTATTTTGAGATTTCAGCAACCGCCGAAAAGGCAGAACCATGTGATGTCATGATTTTATTTTCTCTCTGTTGTCATCGCCATTAACTGTGCAAAGTCTGTGTTTTTTAGCCACCGTGACAATTTTTAATACTGATTATGTGCGTTTAAAGCCTTCTTTCATTGGTTTTAATTCGCAAAAATTTTATGTTCTTTTTTTATTGTTAAATTCAACATTCATTATCTCCTGTTTTCAACCATCATCACCCCCTGTCAAACTCATATGTACACTGGGCTGAAGAGCAGCGTACGAGGCTGCTCCCAGCCTGCCCCATGGGGCGTTAAAATACAATAAAGAAAAAAAAAACTACCCTGTATAGCTATTTTACTCAGGTAAATAGAAGAAATATAGTTTATGTTTCACACCAAAGAAGGGACTTTAAGTTTATGTGTTCTATTTTTTGGATGTACAGTACATATGGATGCCTTGGTAGGCCGGACAGAGCTTGCATGCACTAACCTGTATGCAAAATAATATAGAATTGAAGAATTGCTATTTCACATTCTACTGTGTCATTACATGTTTCTCCTATCGGTATGACAACACCTTGTGAGCATGCGGCGTTTACACACTTGCTCTTCATATAAAGCAAGTTCTTTTTCGAAGTCAAGCTGTCTCACATGATTTACCTGGCTGATATGCATGTTGGTTTGAATGTAGAGGAGCCCTACTTAACCTCCTTTCTCCAACATGCACATTAACCAGCTTTTCCAATGTCTTAAGAATGAAGGAGGACAGACTGATTGGTCTCATATCCTTGGCCTTGGTATGATCAAGTCTCCCTGGTTTTGGAATGAAGACAACCTTCACTGCCCTCCAGGCATTGGGAATGATTCCTGCTGCTAGGCTAACCCTGAATAACCTGCATAGGAATCTAATAAGATTTTCTCCCGCTTGTTGCAGGAGAGCTGGAAAGATTCCATCGGGGCCAGGTGACTTGAACGGTTCAAATGTTCCCACCGCCCATCGGACCTTACCGAAATCGACACACTCCTTAGCCAAATCCCAGTCCTCTTTGCGAATTCCTGAGAACCGTTGTCTCTCAGGAATCGCATTCTGATCTGAGTTATCCACCAGAGTATATTGAGGAAAGTGAGTCTTGAGGAGCAGTTCCAGCGTTTCATGTGCTGTCTTTGTATACTCCCCATCCTCCTTCCTCAATGTTCCTCCTGGATGAGTTGGTACCCTAGTGAGGATTTTATGAAGTCTCGCTTGAGCAGCCGTGCCCTCCACTTCCTCACAGAATACCTTCCAGGATGCCTCCTCTGCCCGTCTGATGGCAAGGTTGTAACTGACTAGGGCCTCACGATACTTTGCCCATTGTCCTTTGCGCCTCGCAAGGTTAAACAGTCTTCGTACCTGTTTCCTTTGCATTTCCAGGTTATTATTCCACCAAGGCACACTCTTATTTGTGCACTTCTTGGTGATTGAGCAGTTGTCCTGGTATGAGGTCACGATAGCAGAGGTTATGGCCTCTGCTACTTCCTCAAACTCTGCTGGATTCCTTATCGATGTTTTAATTTCCGATAGGCTGAAGTCAAGGTCTCTCCTATATGTCTCCCAGTCCATTTTCCTGGGATTCCTACAGGCCATGGTCTGTCTGGTTCCCATTTCAACCTTGAATTTATCTGATGAGGATGGCTCCAGGACCACATGCCACTGTTTTACGTAACTGCCCATCATCATGGAACCAAAAGTTATGTCAATTACTTCTTCCCTTCTACTATTCCTGAATGTAGGTTCATCACCCCTATTCAGGATCTCCAAGTTGTTAGATTGGAGAAATTCAAGAAGGTGCTCACCTCTACTGTTGGTGTCCTTGCTGCCCCACGAAAGATTGTGGGCATTGGCATTACATCCCACCAACAGTTCGTCACCTTGCCGATGGCAGGCTTCCGTCAGTCTCCTCACTTCCAAAGAAGGAGGAGAGCTGTCTTCATAAGAAAGGTATGCTGAGGCCAAAACAATTTCCCTCGTGATACCTTCCTCACGTTGCTGCATCTTTATGGTCACCAGGTCCCTGGAACAAAAATCCATCATTGGTATGAAAGGGATTCTGTTTCTAACATAAATGCATGGTCTGGAGTTTTTTAAGATTTCTCGCATAAATCAGCTTACCTCCAGTACCACCATGGCCCAATACACCCCCTTTGTATAAATAGGGTTCTTGTATCAGGGCCACATTCATCTCCTGTCTCCCCAGGCGACGGCTCAGGGCAGCAGTGGCCCATTTACTGTCCTGCAGGTTTATCTGCAGCACTTCCAGTCCCCATCTTGCTGCCATTATTGTCTTTAAGGTCTTTGATTACCCTGACGGCGACCTGTGAGAACCCTAAAAACAGTTTCAGGCCTTGCTCTCGCATTGCCTTCAGGGATTTCTCTCCGACCTCCACCACCAGGGTTCGTCCTTCCGGAACGACCTTTTGGTTAATGACCCTCCAATCCTCTGTCGAGACTTTTGGGTTCTGGACCCTTATTTTCTCGAACAGAGTCTTTGGAGAGACATCCTTAAGGATCTTTGGTACCCATATTGATACATTTGCGGTCTTCCGAAGTTCGGCTGCTGTCTTTACCAGCAGCTTCGCATCCTCCCACGGGGATATCATCCCCCTCGCAGACAAAAATTAGGGCACCGCGATCTAGATAGACCCTCCTGAATTTGGGTCCTGGACCAGCGTCCCCCCTCCCCACAATCTTTTCAAAGAGGGCCATCTGCAAGAGCTCCTCCTGCTGCGAGGTGATGCTCACCAGTGGGTATCCTTCTTGGACAACCGCCATTCTAAAGACTGAGATTGCAGTACTATAGGTCTGTTTCCCTATTTCCTTCCTCAGCCTTTTAGGATCACGCTTGTCCAGAGAGGAGGGAGTCTTAGATTCCTCCCTAACCCTCTTGCCACCTGTCTTTTACGTCGAGGGGGTCTGTGCTTCCCCTTCGACTTGAGACAGTTTCTTTATGGGGGTCTTGGGCTCAAGCCCTTTTGATTCCCTCCACTTATGCTTAAGAAGCCATTATTTTCTTTCCTTTTGCTTCTGTTCCTTGGGAGGTTTCCTCCTCTGAGCCCCAGACAAGGCCTTAATCCTAATCTGGTCCAACTTCTCTGTTACAGTTTCCACTTCTTGCTCAGGTCTAGACCCTGATTCAGAAGTAGGAGTGCACTCCATCGGTCCTGATCCCGATGTTTGAGTATCTGAGGTCTCAGATTGCCCCTCAGATTCTTTTAAAATACTTTCTTTCTCTGTGTTCATCTTAGTTCCACGAGATTTGGGGATTTATATAGTCCACACCACGACAACCCCGCGCGATGCAAAGCTACTTACTCAGGGTGGTCGCCCGGTATCCCTGAGGCTCCGTTCGAGATACATCCACCCATGTGCCACGCACCCCTCGGCACGGATCGTATCACACCTTGGGTTGGGAAAAGGAATTGGGAAAGGACTGGGACAGGATAAGGAAGACGGGATGTTGTGGGACACTCTTAGTCTGATCTATCAGCTGAGGCCTTCCCGGCAGTAGGTTGTCTACCTTCAGTATAGCCCTCAGCTTCCCATGGATGCGCAAGCCTCTCCACCCACACAGACAGTGCTTCGTCAAGGTGGTGTCCCCTGGAGAATTATTATTCTAGGACTGACATGTGATTACATTTTCCCGCAATTTGGGTACATAATTTCCGGAGAAATCAGTACCCAGAACAACCATCTCTGGTCGTAATTACGCCCTTGATACGCCTGGGCATTGGGTCAAACAGAACTTGGATGGCGTATACAGGTACAGATGACCATGGAGCTTCAAAACGATACCACAGTTTACTGAGAGTAGTGACTGGCGTATTGTGAAGAGCGAGTTGCTCGGCCACCATTGACCATTGAGCAGACGTTTTCGGTTGGTGAGAGATGTGGAGAATGTGCTGGTCAGAACAGCAGTCGAACATTTTCTGTATCCAGAAAGGCCCGTACAGGACCTGCAACATGCGGTCGTGCATTATCCTGGTGAAATGAAGGGTTTCGCAGGGATCGAATGAAGGGTAGAGCCATGGGTCGTAACACATGTGCAATGTAACGGCCACTGTTCAAGGTGCCGTCAATGCGAACAAGAAGTGACCGAGACGTGTAACCAAAGGCACCCCATACCATCACGCCGGGTGATATGCCAGTATGGCGATGACGAATACACGCTTCCAATGTGCGGTCACCGCGATGCCGTCAAACACGGATGCGACCATCATGATGGTGTAAACAGAACCTGGATTCATCCGAAAAAATGACGTTTTGCCATTCGTGCACTCAGGTTCGTCGTTGCATACACCATCACAGGCGCTCCAGTCTTGTATGCAGCGTCAAGGATAACCGCAGCCATGGTCTCCAAGCTGATAGTCCATGCTGCAGCAAACGTCGTCTTCCCCATCTGTTGACTCAGGGATCGAGACGTGGCTGCACGATCTGTTACATCCATGCGGATAAGATGCCTGTCATCGCGACTGCTAGTGATACGAGGCCGTTGGGATCCAGCACGGCGTTCCGTATTACCCTCCTGAACCCACCGATTCCATATTCTGCTAACAGTTATTGGATTGCGACCAACGCGAGCAGCAATGTCGCGATACGATAAACCGCAATCGCGATAGGCTACAGTCCGACCTTTATCAAAGTCGGAAACGTGATGGTACGCATTTCTCCTTATTACACAAGGCATCACAACAACGTTTCACCAGGCAACGTCGGTCAGCTGCTGTTTGTGTATGAGAAATTGGTTGGAAACTTTCCTCATATCAGCACGTTGTAGGTGTCGCCACCGGCGCCATCTTTGTGTGAATGCTCTGAAAAGCTAATCATTTGCATATCACAGCATATTCTTCCTGTCGGTTAAATTTCGCGTCTGTAGCACTTCATCTTCTTAGTGTAGCAATTTTAATGGCCAGGAATGTACTTTTAGCTCGCTGAAACTCCTTTCTTCAGAGGAAACAGGAACTAAAATGGCATGGAATATTTTTATGGCTGTACCCTCTAAAATTTATTTTTACAAATTAAACTGTATGTGGATGATGTAGTGACTTCTTGCAAGAACATGGTCATTGGAACTTTCAATTTTAAAAATAAATTATTCCTTTTTTTGTTCTTTTGTTTAGATATCTGTCAGTTCTGCTGCTTCGACCTTTAAGTCCTCCACTTGAATTTCGCGAATTTTGATAGCACACAGAAAACAAAGCTTTTCACTAATTTCCTCCAGTCTCTTAAACCCGTTGCTCAGCTCCGTTATCACTCTGTCAATTATTTATAATAAGGATGTAATGAAAAAGTTTTCCTGTGAGTGTTCGGATACTTCAGCCTCTCAAAGCTCATCATCCATTTTTTTTCTTTTCTGGTAAAATTTTTTTTTCTGAAAATTCCATTTATATCTCATTATTTTTAGCTAATACATTGGTCTCAAAATTAGATTCAGAATTACATTACTCTCTAGAAGATATAAAAAAAGGCCCAAAACGACTTGAATATTTCGAGCAGCTTTAACAAGCGTGAGGACTTCTCTTCACAGAAAATGATTAACATGATCAATTTTTTAAAGAATGAACACAAGAAACAAGTTAAAGGAATAAATTTCAGTTTTCTCAAGTATTTTAAAAAAATAGATTTTGCCTCAATTTTTGTTTCTGGTGTTAACAGTTAATGAGTTTCTTTTGTGTCCCAGCCTCGTCGCCGCTTTTGTGTTTCGTTTCCGTCGTAGGTGTCGGTGGCCGAGTGGAATGAGACCGACACAGGAATAAAGATAGCACGCTGGTGCAGGTACGGAGGGGAGCAGCCAGAAACTAGAAACACTAGAGTAAATTAGAACGAGATATATATTGCACAGAATTTATACAATACTTAACTTTTACATGCTGATACATAGTTGAGTTAGAGTCCTGCCTAGTGCCTATACGATAGCCAAGTCTTCACTGGTGCCTATCTGATTCCGAAGGTCCTAACTGGTTGCTATCTCAGTCCCAAGTGAACGATGACGTTCAGTGCTGGCCACGAGCGGAGTTGTAGCAGAGGGCGCTCGTGGCTGTCGTCGTAAGAACGCCGCGCCGTGCGTGCATGGCGGCGCGCGGCGAAAGCAGGTGGCGCGCACTTTGTACTTGTGCGACACCACAGTTTCAACTTCTCCCAGAGCGTTTATAACTTTATCGACGTGCTTGTAAACACCTGCGACCGCCACAGCTCCTGAAGGCCACATGCTCTTGCTATGAGAGTTCAATATTAGAGGCACACATTTTCGTAACATTCCACATCTTGGAGTGGAAAGCACATAGAATAGATACAGACGATGGACAGTTCCAAAAAAGTTTGATCTTCGGCAGATGTATCTGTTGCATGTGCACATACTAAATGTAATTAGTGAGCAGCGCATAGTACGGCATAGGCTATTTTATTCTTCTCAAACATTCTTGATTGGGCTCCTTTGTACTTTCCATCCATAATTTCCCCATTGTCAAAAGACCGCACTCTGCGGTATTTGATGTTCAATCCATCTTATTCTACTTTTTGCAGTATCTCTTGACTAAGACCTTTTCCTATCTGTCTTTAACTACAAAAAAACCAACAAAGCTCTTCTCAACTCAAGGAGTCATTTAACACTTGAGTCTGCTCATTGTGACTGATATCTGGAGTGCAATCATAAGTTAATCAGCACCTAAAATATTTTTCAAAAATGTTCAAATGTTTGTACAACTTATGGGACTTAACTATGGGGTCATCAGTCCCTAAGCTTACAAACTACTTATGAACTAGCTAAGACTAAAGACGTCACAAATATCCATGCCCGAGGGAGGATTCGAACCCCCGACCGTAGTGAAAATATTTTTAATCGCCTCTTGTTTTATTTTGTTGCATTTACGTCAAGGAATTCATCTTTGATATTGCTGGTGTACTGAAAACTGCGCCCAAAAGGGGCCGAGGAAATATCCGCTGATCCCCTAGCCGGCAGCAGCAGAGCCTGGCAAGCCACCACCAGCTTTCCGAGCTCGCATTTTCAAGAGGGAGAGCAGCATTTTTCAATTATTTCCTTGGGATCAGTGATTTTTTTACTAACTGAAACTTTAAAAAATCTAAATTTAAACATTTCTGTAAAAAAAAGTCTAGAATAGGTACAAAAAGCTGCCAAAGTGGAGCACACGAAAATAATAAATACATTTTAGATGGTCAGGTGGTGACGGGCTCATTGCTGAAATTCGTTAACTCCTTCACTACTGAATTACTTTAAAAATGGAATAAAACTTATTGGTACGCTTTTTGATGTCTATAAGAAAAAATTCATTGTATATATTAAAAAAATAAAAATTTGTCATACTTGGTCTCAAAAATAAAAAATGTCCAGTAACTGGGGTTGGAAAGCAGTTAAAGATGTAAAATATGGCGTCAACAATTACACATGTCACAGCGTACCGGTATTTGTTGTGGAACTTCTGTCTCAAAGTGTAATTTCTACAAAATTCGGAAATGAATATAAAAAGTAATGTCAACTGTTGATATCATTACTGAAGAACTCTGCGATGGGTCCGCCATCTTGGCTGTTATGCAATGTGTTGCACCAGATGGCAGCAAGAAGCACTAAACTAAAAGTCACAGATGTTCTGTAAACAGGCCACTGGGTCTCAAAGTAAAAACAAATCGTATAGTGTTATAGAAAACCGCGAAGCTCCTAGTAGGGAGATAACTCTCGATGAAATTGAATAGGTTAAACAAATAATAGAACATATTGCAGATAACTCTAATGAAACGAAAGGCAGCATTATAGAAGAAGAGAGCAAATTAAGAAGGATTCGCTCAATTAATAGTGTAGTAGGCCTAATATTTGTTTTTGTGGCAGCACTCAGTGGCCCTGGCACTTAAATTAATAAATGAAACATTTCTAAACAAAGATAGTTCATTTGTTTCTGGTAACAGACAAGGAGATTAGATAAAAATGCTAATCAACATTTGACACCTAACGGATTCTACATCTATTAGGTAAAGGGTGAGAATGGTTTTAGAACTAAATGGCACGCTCAACCAAAAATCACCGTCTGTACTGTTTTTGGTGTACAAACCAACATTCAGCTAAATGGATTAAATAAATAAATAATAATCATCATGATGTTATACTGGTACCTGTGTTTCCAGTCCTATTATATATTATTACAGCACTATCTATAAGACTGACCAACATGTATAATTACTGCTATGGGCAGCTAAAATTGGTGTAGTAATTATTGATTAGTCCTTGCTTGCATTGTAATTCATATTACTTCTGTAACGGTGAGACACTTTGCGAATGTACCTTCTTAGGAGTGAATAACAAGTTCACTCACAGTAACAAAGATTCCATTCCATTGATATATTCGACTTTAGCTCAGTATATCTCCATTCATCGTAATAGCAACATAGCGGAGAGTTTGCGTTTTGGAGTTTTACATCGCTTCAATTGTTATTATCGGTAGATCCTGGTCTTTCATACTGATTTGGGGTTATAGAAGGGGGAGGAAGCATTCTAGCATTAACCAGGAACGATCCGAGAAAGCGCGGAATAGCAGCCGGCCGTGCGGGAGTAGCCGAGCGGTCTGGAGCGCCACGTTACGGATCGCGCAGCCACCCGCGTCGGAGATTCGAATCCTCCCTCGGGCATGGATGTGTGTGTTGTCCTTAGATTAGTTTAACTTAGTTTAAATAGTTTGTAAGTCTAGGGACCGATGACCAACTTAGTTTGGTCCCATAAGAATTACAAACATTTGAATACCGGCTGACCAGGTAACTGACCCGGCTATCACCGCTCGGTACGATTAACAACAAACTTACTAAATCAGTCAACAGTAAACACACAAAACTGACTTCACAGAGACTTGGAAAATTACAGCAGATAAGGGAGACTACGTTGCTTTCCCACACTCTCAGTAGCATTCAGCAGTCATTACTTGTACTATAGACATAAGATATGTTCTTTTACTAAGTACACTTATTGAATACTCGGCAAAAGTGAAACAGCACTGTCAAAAAATGTTCAAATGTTTGTATAGTCTATGGGACTTAACTACGGGGTTATCAGTCCCTAAACTTACAAACTACTTATGAACTACTTACGAACTAGGGCGGCACAAATATCCATGCCCGAGGGGGAATTCGAACCCCCGACCGTAGTGCCCGTGCAGACCGTGACTGGAGCGCCTTAGTCCCCTCGGCCACCGCGGCCGGCCAGCACTGTCAAATCCTTGGTTTCAAGCATGCCTCGACAGGGGTTTGCTTTCTAAAAAAAAATGTTCAAATGTTTGTCAAGCTTATGGGACTTAAGTTTGCTTTCTGTCCTGAACAACGCCACGTTATACTGCCGTCTTGTTTCGTTCGCTTCACTATCCAAGAAAATATCACAGTGCCAGTTTGGTTTCTGTGAATGCTCATTCGGAACCCACGGTAAACTGTAGGTTCTCTGGCTGCGTAAGTAAGTTCGAAGGAAGGCAAAGGCATGCCACTTCCAAACAAAAACACGCCTAATAAAGCACTGCAGTGTTCAGAACAATCTTGGCATAGTTGATTACTTTACCTTTTAACGGTATAGTGAGGCTACTCCGGTAAAGGACGTCTGCTGGAGGGCAGTTATGCCATGTCTAAGGAGCAGCTAGTTCCCAGGAATTAGGACGGCCCGAGCACAGCTAAGTCCTATCACAAATGGAGCACGCACTGGCCGCACATTTAGAGTTCAGCGCAAATTTCATTGCGCGCAGTTCTCATAGATTCATATATTCTTTTGAAATATAGCTAATCTACTCCTTTTAGTGGCGTTAAATGTACTGACGAAGAGGGACACTATAGTTTGATATGAAATCAATGGCATTTAGAAATTTACCGTCCTCTAAATCACCTTCTTTTGTTTCTTAATGGACTTCCTTGTTTTGCTAGAACAAGGACAGCATCAATAATGCAATTCAACATTGTTCTCCAATGCGATTCGTCTTTTTTACTTGTCTTTTAGCTCTCTACCAATGCCATTGCTTCCGAGAGAAGACTCCAGAGCCTTACAACCGCAAATCAAAGCTTATGCTTTGGTGAATTTCCATGGGCATATTTTCACTAAGCTTTTTCCAATTAACAATCCCTTTCTCATTAGCTAAGAATGATTTTGACTGAGAATCTGAACCTATCTGACAAAATGATCTGCACGAATACAATATAAAGCATCATTTCTCTCACAATGGCCTAGTCATAATCTTTTAAATGTCAAATGTTTGTGAATCTGTGGAGCCAAACTGTTACTGTCACCTGTCCGTAGACTTACAAACTACACAAACTAACTTATCCTAAGAACAACATACACACCCATGACAGAGGTGCTGTTTTTCCGTACTCCCTCTGCTACACTGTTTGCGAGCATCCATTACTATACAAGTTATCAAAGAAATTTAAATTGACAAATAAATACAACAAACAATGACATGCCTTGCGACACTCGCGCGACAGCAATGAAGGGTGATGGTGGGGGGTAGGCTGCGCACGCAACTTAAGTTTTATTGAATCATTCCAGTTCCTTATTGCATTTATTTCACGTGATATAGTTCTATGATAATTACTTTTATTAAAATATAACTGAAAGAGTATTTTGTACTTTACCTAAAAATAAAATTTCGCACAAAATTTGGCGCACTTTCTGCCCCCCCCCTCCCCCCCCCCCCCGCCCCCCTACTGGGATTGTATCCGTATCGTACTGTGGAAATTGTCAGGCTGACTTTAATGTTGCCCTCATCTCTCAACGATATGACTAGTCGCCAGAATCACACTAGTTTCGGATTGCACGCTAAACTACAAGGCGACTTTCCCTGCCCAGATACATGTGGTACAGTTCTTCTTGTGGAGTAGGCGCAACAGTTCAAGTCTATATAAGTTGGAAGAACCGCACAACACTTCCTAGATCACCGACACTGTTTTGTCTACAAGACCTGTTTCGGAATTTAAAATGTGGTTATTTCTGGCAATGATTGAAAGAACATGTAATAAAAACTTGAGGAAACCATCCCTCAAAACACGTAATGAATTAACGATTTTTCAAAGAACTTGGAAATCAATCAGTAAAAACTGTAAGTAATAACTTGCTTTCCTTTTTACTTATTGATTTGTAAGTTTTTTTTAGTCTGTACAGTGGTTCGTCCGTTACACTTTTAAAAATGTTTTGAAGATTGCTTGCCTCAAGTGTTTCAGACACGTTCATTCGATCGTTAGCTACATCACAATCGATGGAATTTTAGATTACGAAACAGGTGGTATAACCAATAAAATATTGTATAGTCTCCCAAGTGTTTCACGGTTCCTTCAGTTTGCAAATTGGATAGATTAGGCTTATTGAATAGGCCAGAGTGTTGTCTATTTTGTGTCCCAGCCTCGTCGCCGCTTTTGTGTCTCGTTTCCGGCGTAGGTGTCTGTGGCCAAGTAGAAAGAGACCGACATAGGAATAAATGATGCACGCTTGTGCAGGTACGGAGGTGAGCAGCCAGTGGGACAGCAAAAACTAGAAACAGTAGAGTAAATTAGAACGAGATATATATTGCACAGAATTTATACAATACTTAACTTTTACATAGCTCAGTACTGCAGAATACTGATACATAGTTGAGCTAGAGGCCTGCCTAGTGCCTATCCGATAGCCAAGTCTTCACTGGTGCCTATCTGATCCCGAAGTGTTAGCTGGTTCCTATCTCAGTCCCAAGTGCTCGATGTCGATCAGTGGTGGCCACGAGCGGAGTTGTAGCAGATAGCGCTCGTGGCTGACGTCGTAAGAACGCCGCGCCGTGCGTGCATGGCGGCGCGTGGCGAAAGTAGGTGGCGCGCACTTTAGACTTGTGCGACACCACAGTCTAGTTGTAAGAATAGTAGGCGGCCAATGAGGTAAACGGGATGTGTTTCTTCGGCGCCTCGCGTGTTTGCAGCGCCACGCGGCCACGTAGGTGTCAGTCATCATCACGTTCCGGTTCACCTTTGCGTGTTCCACAAAACATTGTTCACTTATCTCCCAAGAAACTGCGTGTTCTGTTTACTATAAACAAAATAAGAGTGGTCCGGACTGCGTCGATTAGGCAATACGAAACGTGAACGACTGATCGTGGAAGTGAAAAGTCGATTGATATACAAAGCAGCAGCGAAGTCCGGCCGCGTAGCAGGAAAGCGCCGGGTTTCTCGTCGCGCGCAGAATAGCGAGCAGGCGAGAGTGCGCCCCGCTGCCAACAAAGGCTGCGTGCATAATGCAGATACCTGGGGGCACTTTTCACAGAATAATGCCACAATTCAAGCTGCAAGCCGATCTTACCTCAGCATAGCACAACTGCTTCGCACCAGATGTCTCACCGGACAGTTCAGATTCGACTGTACAAAACCCTGATCCAGCCTGTTGTTCTATATAGCTGAGAGACAAACGACTTGTACGAGCTCCTAGTTTTTGAGAGAAATGATGGACTTCATACCTAAAGGAAAGAAACTTCTAGGGAGATCGACGAAGCGTTGCAAACATGGCCTCAATGAATACCTGAAGCAAGTACCAGTAAATGTGGACAGATGGTGGGCAGCAGCAATGGATAGGAAACAATGGACGAGAAAACGTAGCAGCGCGTGGTCCACTGGGCCAGATTACGTAGAAGAAGAAGAGTCTAAATAAATAACAGCTGGCAGTTAAAAGAGCAACACCACGAAAGCTGCATGCAACAAACGTCAAATTTACGTGAATTGTCCTACATACTTGAAAATGATTAGAATTTCGTTGTATCCGCAGAAATAGGTAGGAGTAATGTCATCTACATTACGCACATAACGAAAGATACCGTAGCGGTTTGCACAGTCACAAATTGCATCTGAATGTTGTTTGCAAGCTCATGTTATCAGTGGGAGACACGGCTAATAGCTGCGCCTATTGAGTATGCGCTTTCTTATTGCGTTACTGTTGCTCACTTTCACCGAGATCGCACGACAGTCATCCGCATATGGAATCGACACAATAATCAACGTTTCACCGTCCCTACGCGGCTAGTGCTAGATCGGTGACCTCAGTACTAGACTGGAGAGAGTTCTCCACGGAGTGAAACCTTGACTCTATACGTCACAGCCTTGATGTTAGGTCGGGCAACCTGTCGAATCGTTCCACTAAACAGGATTAATGATTTATTCTGTGCTGATACTATGTGACACTGTGTGGTTTTAGTTAACACTGAATGAAAGAAGTTCTCGAAAGTTGCAAGGACTAACAGTATTGACAACGCAGAATGCCACTCGCTAAAATGGCGCACCCGACAAACGTCTTCGCCGATTTCTATGCAAAGATGCATTTGAGTGGTCACTCCAGGTTAGTATTGAGCTCACTGGGACAGAGACATTTTTCGCTTGGTCGTCCAAGACCGTAGAGAAAGTCACGAATCTTGACTTAGGAAGTGCTCCTGTTTCTAGTTTCCCAAGTGTGAAGACGCGCGCTGAGCACACACTAGTACCCCTGTCACGGCTCTCTCAACGTGCCTACAGTGATGTTCCAAACATCGGAGGTGTGCACCGAAACACCTACACGTCGTACTTCCAGGAGAGGTTCAGCGCTGCGTACTCCATCACGATAGACGTAGGCTCTGTAGAGAACGGAAAATTGCAGTCGTTATCGTCATACGGGTCCATCACTGGAATTGGTAGAACCACTGGCTATACGAGAGGTAAGCCTCTGGGAAGCGGAGCAGCTAATGAAGATAGCAACCGCCATATTAGTATGTGTTAGGCTGTAGAGCCGATGGATATGCGACGGTTGCCTTTCACTAAATTAATTCGAGCTATCCTGCCTGCCTGAACGTAATCCGTGAAGTTCTCCAGATCTCTCCCTCACAGAAAGAGAGACACACTCAGCACAACTTAAGACTCCGAAACAATATCGACTGTGCCGTCAAAATCTCTCGTCTAAGTTTACTTGGTCTCCATGTGCAACCGGTTAAGCTCCACTGCTGCTCCTCAGGTGTACCAAAACGTGAACTACTCTTCGAATCCTACATGCCCACAAATTTAAACAAGTATTCTGCTTACTATATTGTATGACCACAATAACTAACACTTCTAGATTTGCCATTGTTTAAGGTGCCGATATTTCAAAGCCGAGAAGTGTAGTTTACCAAAAATTAAAGCGTAAAATCACTCTTACCTGAGCTAAACTGATGCATTTGCTTACAAAACTTGCAACTGGAAATAACAAGTTTTACTAGACCTGCCTTCTTCTAGGTACGTACGTATTCCTTGCGTTTATAGCAAACCCGACATTTGTTAAACATTTAGGCAGCTCAATGTATCAACAAAGTATCTGCAGAACGTTAGTCTTGTTGGTATGAAAGGGAATTTCTTAAATGTCTAGCTTCCTCTTTAGCTAAGAACATAACTGAAAATTAGTTTGATGAATGCGGTTACTTCCGATAACAAAAGTGAAAGCATACCCCATTGTTTAGATTTGCAGAAAAAACCCGTCGTCCTTTGGGTATCAACAAACAGTATTTGAGCTCGACTGGAGTTGGAAACCCCTTCTGTACGTTTTACTAAGTCTGCCCCTCTCGAATGATCTGTTGCACACAAACAACATTAAATTGATCAGTGGATTGAAATTCGGATAGAATAGTTAAGTATATGACACTCAATACCGATCGGCATGAAGAATATATGATTTCTAGTAAAATTTTGTTGCGATTTGAAGAGTCGGTAAAACCAATTCAATGTCCTTCAGACATTGGAAATCACGAAACAAGACGATAGGAAAGGCCAGCGACACACTAATAAACGTCTCGCCATGTGAGGGAACCACACGATGTAGTGTGCGCGCACTCTTAGGTAGAAGACACAGCTGCCGTATGGAAGCTCAGGTCTGTCCAGGAAGCGTGCACAGTTAGTGTAATGGTTACGCGCGAAAAAGGGGAAATCCGACACAGATTATCACACGGCACAAATAATTTGTACAGCTCAAGTATTGTCAGATTCGCAATACAAATACTTTGAGAGATAGCATCCCGTCTCTCGTCTGATTTTTACTTTTTTTTTATTAACTGTACTTTCAATTTCTATCCAATAAGCGGCTTGTGAGATGTGAAAAAGGCAGAGTATATGGTGCGGGCCACTTTTGAGATATTGTAAGAAATGTGGGCACCCTGTGCGACAATGCTGTGGTGGAAAGAGGCAGGCCATGCTGAGAGGGTGAAGTGAAGGCTGGGCGGGCCCTTTACGTCGCTCCCTGTGCGTCCAGGCGCAATGGGATGGCAGACAGGCACTCTGAGGAGAAAACTGCGCCCTGCCGGACCTAGCTACATTGCCTGTGCAGATATCGACCGTAAAACGTTGCCTACGTCGAGGGTACCTGGCCAGCGCCAGCATTGTGGGCGATGTCCTGGCGAACCTAGGGCCAGAAATCTGGTGGCCTACCGCAGCTTTTTACGAGGTGGTAATAGCCGTCGTGTTTTGAGCAAATACCCTCTGTGATTTCGAGACGGCACTAGCCTGCCAGCCGCCGAGAGAGAGCACAAGTGGTTTCTTTCTTTTATTATGGAGACCTAGAGTCCACCGTCCGTGGGCTCGGCCGCGAGTTTCGGTGGGAACGAGGTTCGACACCGGGAAATGACACTGCTGTGGGAAGAGCAAAATGTTGAAAAACGCGCAAACGACTGTGGTTGCCGGCCCCATTAACGTCTGACAGTTTCTGTAACGCACCATCTGTGTGCGACTTGTTACTAGTCGGCACTTGGAAACTCGTGAAGGACTGGTTTTTGAGAATCTTAGGCGTGTGGCCCAGAATCGGGAGAGTGGGGAGTCGTTCCAGATGTGGAACGGGGCCTTCCGGGTGCTATAGAGCGGGCAGGGTGCAGCCAACTGCGGATGGTTGCTCATGTCGGTACCATTGACGTGTGTCGCTTTGGGTCGAAAGAGATTCTATCCGATTTGAGCGGCTATCTGAGGTGTTAAAGATTGCCAGTCTTGCTTGCGAGATGAAGGCAGAGCTGACCATCTACAATATCGTCGACAGGACCGACTACGTCCTCTGGTACAGAGCCGAGTGGAGGGTCTGAATCAGAGGCTCAGACGGTTCTGTGACCGAGTAGGCAGCAGATTCCTCTATTTGCGCCAAATGATGGTGGGCTTTAGGGTTTCGCTAAATAGGTCAGGAGTCCACTACACGCAGGAAGCGGCTACACGGGTAGCGGGGGCTGTGTGGCCTAGACTGGGCGGTTTTTTAGGTTAGAGGGCTCCGGGGAAAAATAAAATGGGCAGTCTCAAAGGGTGCAAGTGGATCACAGGAGAAATTTAGATCTAGGAACTATCGGTATAACAGTTGTAAATTGTCGTAGCTGTGCCAGGAAGATGACAGAACTTCAAGCGTTAATAGAAAGCACCAAAACACACATCATTATAGGCAGTGAAAGTTGTCTCGAGCCGGAAATAAGTTCAGCCGAAGTTTTTGCAAAAGATCTAACTGTGTTCGGAAGGGATAGGTTAAACAAAATAGGTGGAGGCGGTTTTGCCGCCGTCAAAAGTAGTCTTTCGTGTAGCGAAGTTGAAGTTGATAGTTCTTGTGAGCTATTATGGGTAGAAGTTGTACCTAAAAATCGTAAGAAGTTAATAATTCGTTCCTTTTATAGGCCTCCCGACACTGACGACACAATAGCAGAAAGGTTCAAAGAAAACCTGTATCAAATTGTAAACACATACCTGACTCATACAATATTAGTAGGCGGTGATTTCAATTTACCCTCAATCTGTTGACGAAATTATATGTTCAGATCAGGAGGCACGCATAAAACATCGTGCGAAATTATACTCAACGCATTCTCGGAGATTACTTCGAACAATTAGTTCATGAGCCAACTACAATTGTAAATGGATGTCAAAACACACTTGATCTCTTTGCAACAAATAATTCCATGCTCATAACCAGTATCAAAACGGATACAGTTATTAGTGAACACAGGGCTGTCGTAGCGAGATTGAATATCGAAAGTCTCAAAGTTACCAAAAATAGACGAATACCATATTTGTTCAGAAAAGCAGATAGAAATACACTAAATTGCTTCTTGAAAGACACTTTCGATTCATTTCAAACCCTAAACGTGAGTGTAGACCAGATGTGACTCCAATTCAGAGAAGTAGTATCGACAGCAATTGACAGTTTTATACCAAATAAATTAATAAAAGAAGGAGGTGATCCCCCTTGGTACACAAAACAGGTCAGGATACTGTTGCAGAAACAACGAAAAAGCATGCAAAATTTAAACGAACACAAAATCCCCAGGAATGGCGATCCTACACAGAAGCTCGAAATTTAGCGAGGACTTCAGTACGAGATGCCTACAATTCTTTTCATAATGAAATTCTTTCTCGAAATTTGACTGAGAACCCAAAGAGATTTTGGTCATATGTCAAATATACTAGAGGAAAAACACAAACAATACCCTCACTACGTGATAAAAATAGCGATTCCGCCGATGATTAGCTCCTTAATTAACAGCCATATACACCCCCTCGCTCAGCGAAGAATCTATACCAAAAGACTGAAAAGTTGCACAGGTCACACCAATATTCAAGAAAGGCAGTACGAGTAACCCACTAAACTACAGGCCTATTTCATTGACGATAATTTGCAGCAGGGTTTTGGAACATATGCTGTATTCAACTGTTATGAATTATCTCGAGCACAATGATCTATTGACCCAAGGCCAACACGGATTTATAAATAATCGTTCATGTGAAACACAACTAGCTCTTTACTCACATGAAGTGATGAGTGCTATCGACAAGGGATCTCAAATTTATACCGTATTTCTACAATTCCAGAAGGCTTTCGACACCATACCTCACAAACGGCTTTTAATCAAATAGCGTGGTTACGGAATATCGCCCCAGATTTGTGACTGGATAGGGGATTTACTGTCAGAGAGAACACAGTTTGTAGTAATCGATGGTAAGGCATCAACTAAAACAGAGGTGATATCGGGCGTTCGACAAGGTAGTGTGATTGGTCCTCTGCTGTTCCTTATCTACATAAACGATTTGGGAGAAAATCGAAGCAGCTCTCTTAGGTTGTTTACAGATGACGCCGTCATGTATCGTCTAGTAAAGTCATCTGAAGATCAAAACCAACTTCAGAACGATCTAAATAAGATATCAGTATGGTGTAAAAATTGGCGATTGAAGTTGTTCGAATGTTCGGATGTTTGTATAGCTTATGGCACTTAACTACGAGGTCATCAGTCCCTAAACTTACAAACTATATACGAACTAGCTAACACGAAGGACAGCATAAATATCCATGCCCGAGAGGGGATTCGAACCCCCGACCGTAGTGCCCGTGCAGAGCGTGACTGGCACGCCACAGACCGCTTGGCCACCGCGGCCAGCGATTGAAGTTGTCCACATGAGTACGAAAAGAAATCTGTTAAACTTTATTTACAAAATATATCAATTAAATTTGAAGGCCGTAAACTCCACTAAATACCTAGGAATTACTATTACATCAGACTTAAACTGGAAAGAACACGTAGATAATGGCGTAGGAAAGGCGAACCAGAGATTGTGTTTTATTGGCAGAACACTTAAAAGATGCAAGAGACTGCATACACAACGCTTGTCCGTCCTCATTTGGAGTATTGCTGCCCAGTGTGCGATCCTTATCAAGCGGGTTTGACGGAGGGCATCAAAAGAGTCCAAAGAACGGCATCTCGTTTTGTATTTTCACGATACAGAGACAGTGTCACGGAAATGATACAGGATCTGGGATGGGAATCATTACAAAAACGGCGTTTGTCGCTGCGGCTTGGTCTACTTACGAAACTCCAATCGCCAACATTCTCCTCCGAAAGCGAGAATATATTGTTGACTGCCATATAAATAGGTAGAAATGATCATCAGAATAACGTACGAGAAATCAGATCTCGAACGGAAAGATTCAGGTGTTCTTTCTTCTCGTGCGCTATTCGAGAATGGAATGGTAGATGAATAGTATAAAGGTGGTTCGATGAACCCTCTGCCAGGTACATGAATGTGATTTGCAGAGTATTCCTTGTAGATGTAGAGTTTGTGGCAGCAGGAGAAATGCCAGGGGACCGGCTCCTTGGTCTTTTTGCGTTTTGTCTTGGACTTGTAGATTTTGTGCAACCTTCAGACCCTACTCTGAAAGTTACGTTAATAATGCCAGGCCTGTCTTATCTGGTGCACTGTTAGCACTGTTGACGATTTGCTTGGGATTCTGGAGTCACCTTTGCCTCCAATAAATACTCGTATAGTAATACACGACGCAGTTTGGAGTGACATAGATTTTGCAGAATCATTATTAAAATAGTGATTTCATTATTAAAATAGTACACAGTCGATAAGTGGGTTATAACAAAATTGTTGAATTAATGGCAAGCAATGGCAGGTCAGCGGCACCTGTCAATTGTCTCCCAGCCATCATCCAACGACGATTTAGAATTAGCGTTCCTTGACTCGAGACATTCCCTTTCCAAAACCTCTACTCTTTACATTTTTCGAATCCCAGCCATAATGACTTTCTTTTTTCGCACACAAACCCCTTTATCTTTCGTTTGGCGACCGTGCAAGGATCTGAGAAATGTGAATATTTTGTAACGGTCAGATGCGGTATCCTCTTGCGTAAATCAGGCTTCGTTTTATCTTATTTTATTGGTTGAAACAACATTGTTGGCGCAGTGCGTAATTGTAGTAAACTAATATACAACTTTACTACAAGTATATATATATGTGCTGTCATGGCTTCTGTGTCACTTCTGCGTTGTTAATCTTGGTTGAAAATTTTGGATGGGCTATATTTATGTATGTGTGAAATTTTTCAGAAAGTATGTCATTAGAAAGTGCATAAAGTTACTAGCTGTCGGAATACTTTACGATCGTACATGTTAACGATTACGAGGGAAAGGAGGTTTACTCTTAAACAGCACTTGTGTTTTGGTTGAGACATGATATGTCCGAAACACGGGAATCGGTAATCTTTGATTGATTATGTTTGTAAATCTGTCGGTCTCAAATGTGGGGTTATTTGTCCGTAGCTTACAAACTACTTAAACTGAGGTAAACTAACCTAAGGACAACACAAACACCCATGTCCGAGGGGGGACTCGAACCCCCGACGGCGAACGGCCGCGCGCACCGCAGCACGGCGCCCCAATGCGCGGGTAATCTTTGTCTGTGTTTCACACAAGGTAGTAACAGTACCTAGAAAATGGAGAAAGGAAGTAGGATTCATGTTAAAAAATTTCGCCGAAACACAAAGGAGACAGACGGTGGATTGTATGTAAATTACCGGAAGATGGTACTCCTTGTAGTCAACTATCTGTACGATATGTATGAGGTACGGACATCTAGCTGTTGACTGTAGAGAATGAACATGGCTGGCTAGGAGGAGAAAGAATTAATTACAGGGAAGAATTATCAGCAGGGCGCAATCCACGCAAGAAAGGAACAAATTCGTTGGAGATACAGGACTGCGACCTCGCTTAATACATTTCGCTCTCCTAAATAAATTTCTTGGAATAACAGTAGAACGATACGTTGTGGTACTACTTGTACATTCAGTTTACAAACGGGAAAGCCACGAGAGGCAAAGTAGGAATGTTAATGAAATTGTTGCGATGCAAACTCAACAAAAATACTGGAAGGATGCCCTCAGTAATTATGCTGAACAAGTGATCCGAGTAAGTGCAAATCACGTAGAAAATGTGGTAGTATATGTTGTAAACCAAGCTGTGACGTGGAAGAATATGGGAATGACAAGAATTGTCAAGCGTTTGACGAAAGAGACGGACAGTTATCGGAAAACTAGAAATTAACAAAGAAGGGAAAAGAGATCGAGGAAATTAGGCAGAAACAAGCCTGAATCCGTGTGATAAAAGAATGACAAACGCGCATCTCACAAGAGAAAAGTGAAATGGCTCGTGACGTGCTGGAAACAAAATCGGTAAGTTCAACAGATTAGTGCTGGTTCGTCGTCGACAATACGTCCCGTGACGGACGTTTGTTTAGGAGAGACCAATACACGACACATAGACATACAGAGCCGTCTTAAGCCATGCAGGGGCCCCTGGACACTCAGTGTTTTGGGGCCCTTAAAACAAACTAAATGAATGCATCACAATGGTGTAAATTTATTTAGTGAGTTAAATGGTTAAAATATTACAACCCAAGTACTATTGATTAATTTTAATGAAAAACTAATTTGTGGAACTAATGATTTCTTTATAGATTTCCAGAATACAAAAAATACAATTTTTGGAGTATATCTCTTTCTATGCAGATAACTAGCACACAGTTTAGGGGACCCTACAACAAAACAGAATTTTCCTTTGAATGAACTCATCAGAATGCTGTAGATCTGTTTAGCGAATTTATTGATTATTATGGTTAGAAATACACAAATAAAATGCTAGTGATTACTGTTTTGCAAATTGGACTTACGTTGCTGTTGAAGGTTTCTTACGGGATTTTGAAATGCAAAATCTTCTATTATGTTTTCAAAGTCCAACTGTTGAAGGACGTCACATTATATGCACATGATTGACAAATTAGTAAGTCGTTCCCGTAGCATAGTCATTCGTAATTCATTTTTAATTCTCTTTAACTGGTAAAATAAACGCTCTCCACTGCAATTGGTTACCATTAGACAAATAAATATCCAGGTAACAACTTCTACATTCGGAAAGGTTTATTCTGTTTTATCTGCTTTTATTAAAGAATGTAAGGATGATATTCTGAGCTCTGGAGACTCATCTGGAATGTTTTTCAAATATTGTTTTAAATGAAAACATCTGATATCAGCCCATCAGCATTAACGTCTGCATGATAAGATTCTGCAAATTCTTTGCATCTCTTTCTCAACTGTTCAGAATCGATTTCTTTTAACTGAGAATGGAAACAATGTTTGCTACCTTTCTCGTATGCTTCTGAACGTCGCTTCAAACTAGAATCCAATGTGTCGATTATAGGCAGAAAAACTTCTACACGAAATTTTTCTTTGGCAATCAGCTGGACAGTCTCTGACGAATCTTCGGAAAAAATTATATGCTTGCCGCAAATTCTCGTCCTTTGGTAATTACCCTTATATTTAGCACCTGGATTTTTCTCTTTGGCTGAAGATTCATATTGGTCGAATCTACTGCGTGCAGAACTGATGAAATCAGAAATAGATGCAAAAAGTTTTGTTGCAACGTCTATTGTGACGGTAGTACTTTGTAAAGTTACATTTGTGTTGTTGATAGTTCTCAAAAGGTCTTTTTTTTTTCGTTTTCTTGCAAATACTTTGATTTAATTTATTGTTTCCACTGGGTTATCAGTGTTGCTATTAATTGATTTTAAAGCTTCAAAAATATAATTGTAGCCATTATGCAAAGCGTTAAGAGCGTCAGCACGAGCAGACCATCTGGTTTCGGAGAGGGACTTTAGAACTTTATTTGCAGCTAAACATTCTTTCAAAACTTTCCATCGATTGTTCGAAGCAGAAAAAAAAGTGAACAATTTTTGGACAAACTGGAAGCATGCTACTGCTTCAGAAACACATGCAGCCGCCTGAAAACCTACTAAATTTAGTGAATGTGTGGCACATGGTAGAAAAGTAGCAAATTCACATTTTTATTTCAATCTTGCCTGAAGACCTGAATACTTTCCAGCCATATTTGTTGCATTATTAAACCTCTGTCCGCGGCAATCTTTAATTGAAATGTCAAAGCTATCCGAAAACTTCATAGCAGTATATTATATACTTTGAGCCCTATTCTCCTTCATAGGCAAAAACTGCAAAAATGTCTCAACAGGCTAGCCATCTTTTACATACCGAACGATGGAAGTTAGCTGGTCAAAATGAGAGAGATCTGACGAGGAATCCACGATTATTGAATAGTACGTGGCTGCTTTTAATTCGTTGACAATCGTCGTTAGCACTTTCTCGCCCATTACATTTACAAATTCATTGCAAATATTTGCAGAAAAATACGATGTATTTCCTTTGCCACGAATACCATATTTTAGTATATGATCAGCAAAAAAAAAAAGGATCAAATTCACTTATTAATTCTAAGCATTCCAAATAATTTCCATTGTTTTCAGACAACAAAATATCACATTTCCACGAAACACTAGTCCCCTTGACGCCAAAAATTTCACTACTGCAACAGTACTTTTCAATGTGCTCCTCCAGTAGCTGAACTCAGCATTAAACTGGGAAAGCAATCCAGTATCAACTCGTTCAAAAAATTTTGCTTCTTGCAACATAATTCATCATTGATTCCCTGTGCTGTAAACTGCTCTCAAGCTCCTTTAATAAGTTGTTTATATCTTCCAATCTTTGTATCCCCGGCAAGAATTCAAATTATTGCCGACTGTGTTATTGAATAGACGTCAACAATAACAGTACACAGATTTCATGGATGGGGAACACAGAAGCCACTTTCTTTCCGCACACTCACAATTCGTCAATTTGCGAGTGAAATCAGTGCTAGTAAATTTTTTGGTTTTTGTTTTACCACTTACATCAGCAAATGTTTAGTGGTTTCTGAGAAGTTGCTATTTTCGTTGTGGAAACACTCTGGACCCTTGTGAATACAAATATAACGGCCTTTTGCGTTAAAATATCATCACAGTACTTACCAGAGTCGTGAGATATGTTTTCTAACATACTTCTGTCTGGTGAATCCAAGTGGCTTGAGATGGAAGAAGCACGTTGTGGTGTGTGTCTAGCTGTCTACATAACTGGAACCGATGAACTCGAATTACAAATGTTATACTCTGTTAAACATAGACACCGTTTCTAAGCTTTGAGATTTGGAGATATCTTGAAAAAAATGTTCAAATGTTTGTAGAACTTATGGGACTTAACTACGGGGTCATCAGTCCCTAAGCTTACAAACTACTTATGAACTAGCTAAGATTAAGGACGGCACAAATATCCATGCCGGAGGGGGGATTCGAACCCCCGACCGTAGTGGCCGTGCAGACCGTGACTAGAGCGCCTCAGTCCCCTCGGCCACCGCGGCCGGCAGATATCTTGAGATGATGTGGTAGATGAATCACTCTCCTGTTAGTTGTTTCAACAGTGAAAAAAGAAATAAGTTTAGGTAGTCTGCTGATGGTTTCGTTTTGAACTGCAAGTTATTTTTCTTTTTGCTGAACCACGTAAGTATGTTCTTTCTGACATTATTGAAAGCCACTACAAAAATATCAAGTAGAGACTGCCAAGTAAACAGAGTGAATCGCGTAAATTGTGTACAATCAAATGACGCTTCGAAGCACAACGATAACGAATTCTCTCTTCGTAAGGTAGAAACTCCAACAATGCCGAATTCACCAGGGCTGGATGCATTGACCGATGCGCAGTGCCTTTCCTAAGCACCGGGCGAGTCCATTGGTTTCTTCGTAAGGGAGGCAAATGTTCAAATGTTTGTCAAGCTTGAGATATTTAACTGCAGGGTCAACAGTCCCTAAACTTATAAACTACATCCTTTTACTAAAGACGACACAAACATCCATGCCCGAGGAGGGATTCGAACCCCCGACGGGAAACGGCCTTGCGCATCGTAGCATAGCGCCTCAATGCGATCGGCCACGCCGCCGCTGCCGTAAGGGAGGCCGTAGCGCATTGTCGTCCTAAGCGACGGGCGAGTCCATTACTTTGTTGTAAGGCGAGGCCGTATCAGTCTGCTCCAGAGTCTTCTAGTTATCGAAGTTCATGTGCTGCTGCTTCCATATGTTAAAGATCTGTATCTTATTAAATGGGATCTGCCTGAAGCCAAATATTTATCTTCTTCTAATATATAAAGCAGTGTGTCCGTATGTTTGTACGTGTTGCATACAAATCTACAGTTTTGTTCCAATCTTTATGAAATTTTGTACACGTAAGCTTTAATCCACGAGGACGGTCGCCGTAACTGTAAGAATTACATACGATATATAGTTCACGAGATATCACATCATAAACAATGAGATGCGCGAAAAACTGCTGCATTTAGCGACAATGCTGCTCATTTTCTCCTAAACCACTGGGCCGATTTCAACCAAATTTGGTACACACATTCCTTACCGTGAAGTAATAATGATGTCGGGGTAAGAACCACATACGGCATATGGTACAAAAGATATGACGTCATAAACAATATAAATCGCAAAAAAATGCCACATAATGTGGCGAGACTAAAAATACGCTAGATGCGAATAAGAATACTTATCGACTTGCAACAAGCTTTAAACATAATATCAAAACCTTATTAAAAATTTTCTCGCTGGAAACCACATCAAAATATTGAAAGGAAAAAAGTTTCTCGCTAACTACTTTTCTGCTGCTTATGGAGTAAAACTACGGCATTCGGTATGACGTTATAATTTATAATTTGTACACTACAAATTGTAGCCGCAGGTAATTTTACAGACAGTATACTCACATAAAGCTGAAGGTACCTCTGAAATTGTATCACAGTACGACACGTAGTTTATGAGATATGAGTACATAAACAGTAATGTTTATGGAAAATCGCCCCATCACGCAACAAGTTTTAATCTATTACTTCTTTAAACTGTATTCCAAACAGATTTTACATACAGCCATTATACAAATGAATATATACCTGAAAAAGACAGGAATAAATAAATACTCAGGAAACGCCGGGTTTTCAGCTAGTATATATATATATATATATATATATATATATATAGAGAGAGAGAGAGAGAGAGAGAGAGAGCAGTCAACAATCCGAAGATTGGTTTGAACACCACAGTGCTTTATATATATGAATGTACATATTTGGATTAGTGTTTTTCTCGACTTCAAAAAGGCGTTCGACGCGGTGCCACACTGCAGACTGCTAAGGAAGATACGAGCTTATGGAATAGGTTCACAGATTTGTGACTGGCTGGAAGACTTCCTGAGAAATAGAACGCAGTACGTTGTTCTCGATGACGAGTGTTCATCAGAGACGAGTGTATCGTCAGGCGTGCCCCAGGGGAGTGTGATAGCACCGCTATTATTTTCTATCTATATAAATGATCTGATGGACAGAGTAAGTTGTAATATGCGGCTGATTGCTGATGATGCTGTGGTGTATGGAAGGGTGTCGTCTGTAACTGACTGTAATAGCATACAGGATGACTTAGTCAAAATTTCTAGTTGGTGCGAAGATTGGCAGCTAGCTCTCAATGTGGAAAAATGTAAGGTGATGCGCATGAGTAGAAAAAACAATCCCATAATGTTCGAATACAGCGTTAGTAGTCAGCTTCTTGATGCTGTCGCGGCGTTCAAATATCTAGGCGTAACACTGCAGAGCGATATGAAATGAAACGAGCATGTAAGGACAGTTGTGAGTAGGGCGGACAGCCGACTTTGGTTTATTGGGAGAATTTTGGGAAGATGTACTTCACCTGTAAAGGAGACCGCGTATAAGACGCTTGTACGACCACGTCTTGAGTATTGCTCAAGTGTTTGGGACCCGCAGCAGATCAGTTTAAAGGAAGACATAGAGGCGGTTTAGAGACGAGCAGCTAGATTTGTTACCAGTAGGTTCGACCAATGCGCGAGTGTCACGGAAATGCTCCGGCAACTCAATCGGGGATCGCTGGAAGAAAGACGACGTTCTTTTCGTGAATTTCTGTTGAGTAAATGTAGAGGGCCGGAATTTGAAGCTGAGTGTAGTACGATCTTGCTGCCGCCTACTTACATTTCACGTAAAGATCACAAAGACACGATAAGAGAAATTAGGGCTCGTACGGAGGCATATAGGCATTCTTTTTCTCCTCGTTCATTTTGGGAGTGGAATAGGAAAGGAAATGCCTAGTAGTGGTACAGTGTACCCTCCGCCACGTACCTTACGGTGAATTGCGGATTATGCATGTAGATGTAGATGTAGAAACATTCTAAAACGAAAGCAAATTTGTTTTTTAACACAAACTTATGTTTTTTTAAATGGACACCCTATATTTTTTCTTCACGCCTGAGCCTAAGGACGCGCGCTAGCAGCGTATTTCGGGTTTTTCAAGCGTCAACTTCGCGTCGCAATACATCGGGATGTAATTGGAATATTGCGATGCAATCAACGACATTGTTTGTGTGATTTGTCATGCTATGCATTGCTGAAGAAAAAAACATCGGGTGTCCATTTAAAAAAAAACATAAGTTTGCTTTCGGTTTAGAATGTTTCCAAATGTTAAATGCGGGGTCATCAGTCTTTCGAGTCTTGTCTATAGGAACATGCAGCTGTGATAATAGACACGCAGACTGGTACAAGCATTGCGAAGCAAAGTACGGGAGTGGTGGAATTAACCAGGTGAAGGACGAGGCTGTCTGGAGGAGTTAAACTGGAAACGTTTTCTCTCGGTTCGAAATTTTCCTGTTTATAAAAATTCAAACAACACCTTGCATCCAAAATCTTTCATCGTACAATTCGACAACGTGCTTCCTGCGACTTGGCCCCTGCGTTTAGGTCCACAATTTGTATGTGGACACATGCAGGGAAAAGTAGCGGAGCATATGAGGTCGGTTACGGAGTGCTGCATATCGTACGAAAAGTTCTGTACAACAT
This sequence comes from Locusta migratoria, assembly GCA_026315105.1. NCBI lineage: Eukaryota > Metazoa > Arthropoda > Insecta > Orthoptera > Acrididae > Locusta > Locusta migratoria. The sequence continues at coordinate 784,450,112 of CM048755.1, forward strand.
TCCTGTCCATGCACTGGTCACAACAAACACAAGATAGGATTTAGGAAAAGATTATTCAGGATCGCAGTAAGGTTTCATGCGGAGGACGTGAACTACGTCTCTTCGTTTTTGTCGTTCCGACAACGGCTCATAATTTTTCTGACAGTCAAACTTTGTGTACAGGGGTAAAAATCAACACCAGATCTCCTGGGCTGTACACAGGTCGGTGCTTGTCGTTATACCGCTGACGGTCCTTGTCCTAGGCGTCCAGTGTCCGTATGCGAGCCAGCTGTCTTGCTTCTTAGACCCTGGTGATGAGCTGTTTCACATAGTCATCCTGAGTGTCGTCCAGTTGGAAAGGGAACAGCGTATCAATTGTCGTCTCACCTTCACGGCCATGGAGCAGGAAAAACGGCGTGAAGCCTGTGGTGTCTTGTCTTGCAATATTATAAACAAATGTCACAACTGGCAGTATTGTATCCCAATCCCTCTGCTTCACATCGACGTACATCGACAGAATATCTGCTAACGTCTTGTTAAAACGTTCTGTTAGACCATTTGTCTGAGGATGGTATGCAGTTGTCATTCTGTGGACAATGTCGCAGTGTGACATTACCTCTGATGCTAGTTTTGACTGGAATACTTTTCCACGATCAGATATCATGACACGTGGTGCTCCATGCTTCAAAATAATGTCTTCTACAAGGAATTTTGCGATCTCTGGAGCTGCAGTCGGCACAGGTTTGGTGACAGCGCAGCGTGTGAGGCAGTCGGTGTTGACTATTATCCATCGGTTACCGTTTGTCGACATCGGGAACCTCCCTAAAAGATCGATCCCAACTCGGTGGAATGGAGCTGCTGCAGGTTGAATCGGTACGAGAAATGTTCAAATGTCTGTAAATCTATCGGACCAAACTGCGTGGTCATCAGTCCGTAAAACTAAGGTAAACTAACCTAAAGGACAAACACACACACATGCCCTAGGGAAGACTCGATCCTCCGACGGCGAGCAACCGCGCGGTCCGCAGCGAGGCGCCTCAGACCGCTCGGCTACTCCACCGCGGTGAATCGGTACTCGACAGATCGGTAGAGACCTTTCCAGTAATACCCGGCGTCTACACCAAACAATGTCGCGTTGAAATGGAAGCAGGCTTGTTAACTGAACACAGCACTTATACTGAAAGCAGGTTTATTGCGAACTTAACACACACGCAGCATCAACTGCCTCTCGGGCAGAGTGCTCTGCTATTTATACACAGAGAGAATGTACCAGAAGTTAGAAGAATGGTTAATATAAGGAACAAGGAGAAATTACAAATGAACATAAGAAACATATAGAACATTCTGGAAATGTCAATTTCAAAGAAATAATTTTTTGCCGGTGGACGGGATTGAACCAACGACCTTCAGCACCGCAGTCGGCGACGCTATCCCTTGCGTCACGCCGGTGTTTTTTTTTATTGTTTTTTTTTTCTACTTGCAGATAAGTTCATTGCGGTCACTGTTCCTTTGTGTTCGTTGTCGTTCGATGAGTTCTTGGCTCAGCTTTTTTTATTGCAGAGAGGCGTCCAAACCCTCTGACCGGGCGCGCTGAGCCACGGCGCCCGGCTCAGGCGGTTGTCGGTTAACGTACGGTCTCGCGGCAATATGTTCCAAAATCCTACCGCAAATGTAATTTTGGGGATCACTTCTATTGCCTTTCTTGAATATCGGAGTGACCTGGGCAACTTTCCAATCTTTGGGTATGCATCTTTTGCTGAGAGATCGGTTGTATATGATAGCTAAGTATGGAGCTATTGTATCAGCATACTCTGAGGGGAATCTTGGTATAAAATCTGGCCCCGAAGATTTGTTTTTGTTAAGTGACTTAAGTTGTTTTACTACTCCAGGAACATCTACTTCTAATTTTCATATGCTGGCAGTTGTTCTTGTTTCTAATTATGGAGGGTTGACTTCCTTTTCTTTGGTGAACGAATTTTGGAAAGCTGTGTTTAACAATTCTGCTTTATCAGTACTGTCATCGGTAGTATCACCATTGCTATCGCTTAGTTAAGGTATTGTTAGTGTTTGGTCGCTAGTGTACTTCACATATGACCACAATTTATTTGGATTTTCTGCCAGATTACAACTCAGGATTTCGTTGCGGAAACTATTGTAAGATTCTCGCAGTGATGTCCGCACTAGATTGTGAGAATCTATAAAAGACTGCCACTCTTGGGGATTCTGTGTCTTTTTTAATTTCGCCTGTGTTTTTCAAAATGTTCAAATGTTGGTTAAGCTTATGGGACTTAACTACGGGGTCATCAGTCCCTAAACTTACAAACTACTTATGAACTACTTACGAACTATTACGGCACAAATATCCATGCCCGAGGGGGGATTCGAACCCCCGACCGTAGTGGCCGTGCTGACCGTAACTGGAGCGCCTCAGTCACCTCGGCCACCGCGGCCGGCGCCTGTGTTTTTCTTTGCTTCTGCGACAGTGATCTAACTTGTTTTGTAAACCACGGGGGTCAGCCCCCTCTTTTATTAATTTTTTCAAATGTCTGTAAATCTATCGGACCAAACTGCGTGGTCATCAGTACGTAGCTTACAAACTACTTAAACCTAGGTAAACTAACCTACGGACGAACACACACACCCATGCCAGAGGGGGACTCGAACCCCCACGGCGAGCAACCGCGCGCTACGCGGCGAGTTGCTTTAGACCACTCGGCTACTCCATCGCGGCTTTATTAATTTATTTGGTTTTTGATGCATTTGGGAATTTCAATATTCAGTCTCGCTTCTAGAGCTCTATGTTGGCTAATCCCTGGATCTGTTTTGAGGCTCTTTACTAGCTCAGAAGTGTTTGTTGCTAGGAGATAAAGGGTACTTTCGCAACCATTTACTATTCTACTGGGCTCATGAACTAACTGTTCGAAGTAGTTTTCAGAAAAAGCATTCAGAACTAGTTCGGACCATGTTTTATATTTGCCTCCGGTTTTGAATACGTATTTATGCCAACATATCGAGGTAAATTAAAGTCGCCAGCGATTATAACAGTATGCTTCAAGTATCTGTTGAAATGTGATTCAAGCTTTTTTTGAACGTTTCAGCACTTGCATCGTCTGAGTCAGGGGACCGATTAAAAGATCCAATTATTATTTTATTCCGGTTGTCAGGTATAAAATCTGCCCATACCAACTTACAGTAAGTATCTGCCTCAATTTCGCTACAGGATATACCGCTTGTAACATCAATAAACACGCCACCCCTTTTTTATTTAATCGATTCTTTCTGAAGAGCATTTGGCTCTTTGTGAGAATTTCGGGCGAACTTATCTCTGACGTCAGCCAGTTTTCAGAACCTATATCAATTTGTGCTTCAGTACGTTCTATGAGCGCTTGGAGCTCTGGAACATTTCCAACACAGCTACGACAGTTTACAAATGTTACACCAATAGTGCCTAGATCTGCATTCGTCCTGTGTCTGACCTGCACCCTTTGAGACTGAAACCCATTTTGTGTATTCACGAGGCCCTGTAACGTAAAAAACCACCCAGTCCACGCCACACAGTCCCCGCTACCTGTGTAGTCCCTTCCTGAGTGTAGTCGACTCCTGACTTATTTAGTGGAACCCGAAAACTCTCCACCCTAAGGCGCAAGTCGAGGAATCTGCAGTCTATACGGTCGCATAACCGTCTGAGCCTCTGATTCAGACCCGTTCCACATCTGGAATGACTTCCACCCGGTATGCACACGGAGTGCATATTGGACATTTTCCCCTCCCTACCAGCCATATCCCTAAGGGGCTCCATCACCCGCCTAAAGTTGGAGCTCCCAACTACGAACAAACCCACCGTCTGCGAGAGCCCGGATCTTGCAGGCGGAGGGGCGAGTACAGGACAAGCGACACCATCTGCGTCATGAACATCCTCTGCCACAGACAGCGCCTCGAATCACGTAAGACTAACCGGGGAGGCCTCCACTTCGGTCCCCCGGAAAGTCTTTCGCCACCTGACACGCGCTGAGGAGACCTCCCAATCCACCACGGATTGGGAGGCGACCCCCTCGCTGACAGTGACCGGGCTGGCCACAGCCGCTGGCCGATCGGAGGGCACAACAGACGCACAGGGCGTCTGCTGCACCCCCGCGAGCGGCCCACAAAAGCGGCGCCCACCCACCGCAGTCTCAAGCGTTGCCAGCGAAGCCAACGCTGCCTGAAGCTGCGAGCGAAGAGTCACCAATTCGGACTGCATCCGTAGACACCAGTCACAGTTTCTAACTATTCTAAAATCCTGTATATGTTCCAAATAAGTACGACTGTTCTGATTTAAAGTGTGGGAAAACACACTAAACTGTAACTCTGACGCGAATCTAAGTACACGCACGAGGCTACCAAACTGTACCTTTGACGCAAAGCTGACTCAATAAACGGTCGAGGACACAAAATTTTGATAAACAGTGACCTTCGAAAAATATGTACCTAACATTAAACTGTTTATTAACGGCGAATCTGAAAAATATAAGGCCCAAATATCTCACGAAATAAGCAACACACGAAAAAAGTACAAAGAACAAAACGTTTCTAGCTCGAAGGGGGAAACAGATGGCGCTGTGGTTGGCCCGCTAGATAGCGCTGCCATAGGTCAAAAGGATATCAACTGAATTTTTTTTAAAATAGGTACCCCCATTTTTATTACATATTCGTCTTGTATGTAAATAAATATGAATGTTTTATTTGGAACACTTTTTTCGCTTTCTGATATATGGCGCTGTAATAGACACAAACGTATAAGTACGTCGTATCGCGTAACATTTCGCCAGTGCGGACGGTATTTGCTTAGTGATACATTACTCGTGTTAAAATGGATCGTTTACCAATTGCAGAAAAGGTCGATATGGTACTTATGTATGGCTATTGTGATCAAAATCCCCAACGGGCCTGTGCTGCGTATGTTGATCGTTATCCTGGAAGACATCATCCAAGTGTCCGGACCTTTCGTCAGATAATTACTTTCGACCTGCAACAAATGAGAATGCCCAAATAAGTGTTTTAGCTGCAGTTGCGGCTAATCCGCACTTCAGTAGAAGACAAATTGAGCGAGAATCGGGAATCTCATAAACATCAGTGTTTAGAATTCTACATCAACATAAATTTCACCCGTACCATATTTCTATGCACCAGGATTTGCATGGCGAAGAGTCTGAACGTCGTGTACAGTTTTGCACTGGGCTCAAAATAAATTACGGGACGAAATCAGATTTTTTTTCACGAGTTCTGTTTAGTGACGAAGCGTAATTAACAAGCGTCATTCACAGGCAACGTAAACTGGCATAATATGCACTACTGGGCAACGGAAAATCCACGATGGCTGCGACAAGTGGAACATCAGCGGCTTGGCAGGTTAAAGTACGGTGCGGCATATGGGAGGAAGGATAATTGGCCCCTATTTTATCGATGGCAATGTAAATGGTGCAATGTATGCTGATTTCTTACGTAATGTTCTACCGATTTTGCTACAAGATGTTTCACTGCATGACAGAATGGCGATGTACTTTCAACATAATGGATTTCCGGCACATGGCTCGCGTGCAGTTGAAGCGGTGTTAAATGGAATATTTAATGATAGGTGGATTGGTCGTAGAAGCACCATACCATGGCCCGCACGTTCACCGGAACTTACAGCTCCGGATTTCTTTCTGTGGGGAAAATTGAAGGATATGTGTTATCGTGATTCACCGACAACGCCTGAGAACATGCGTCAGCGCATTGTCAATGCATGTGAGAACATTACTGAAGGCGAACTACTCCTGTTGAGAAGAAGTGTGTTACGCGTATTGCCAAATGCACTGAAGCTGAAGGACATCATTCTGAGCATTTGTTGAAGTTATGAGGTAATTACAGATAATGAATCAAGTTCTAACGTACTAACGTTCTGTGTTTTAATTTAGAAAAACCTACCTGTTACCCGCTGTTCGTATAAATTGGTGAGCAGTGTGTTTGTGAATATTACAGCGCCATCTATCACAAAGCGACAAAAGTGTTCCAAATTAAACATTCATATTATTTACGTACTGGAAGAATATGTAATAAAAATGGGGGTACCTATTTAAAGAAATGCAGTTGATATCCGTTGGCAGCACCATCTAGCGGGCCCCCCTTCAAGCTAGAAAAGTTTCAACACTGATCTGTCAATGAAACGCGATTCTGAATAAACAAACACGCGAGCATACGAAAGTCTGATGTACTGTAAGAGAAAGCACGCACGAAATGAAAATAAGTCGCCTTTAGTAAGAAGCCGGTTAACTTACAGCGAAGAGCTGCTGCTGGGCAACTCGCCGGCGCCCATTGAGCAACTCATTACCAACCGCAAGTACGATCAAAACAAAACAATGGCAGAATGGCACATTTACAATAATGGTGAAAGACGTGTCGACGAAAGACGACAACCAGTAAACGAATACGTACAGCAACAAAACAGAAATCATGTGCCGCAATCGAACTGGAGAACTAGGCAGAGCCAAGGACATCAAGGTTTTAGGAACCAAGGAAGCAGGAGAGAGCAGTAGGGAGATAGACAGTATCAATATTCCTTTGTAAAGCTTATGGGACTTAACTGCGGGGCCCGTATACTCACAAACTACTTATACTAAAGACAGCACAGACATCCATGGCCGAGGGTGGATTCGAACCCCCGTCGGGGAATGTCCTGGCGCATCGGAGCATAGCGCCTCAATGTGCTCGCCACGTCGCCGCGGCGGTAGACAAGAAGCTAACCATCAAAACAGTTGATACGACCGCCGATCTAATAGCCCAAGAAGACAGGGACAACTAGAGATTGTGGAGTGTCGTCCGCCAAAACCCGCAAATGAGGACAACGTTGTCCGTAACAACTGCTATTGACACTTAAATACTGTGGATGGCGCGCAAGAAAATCCCACAGAATGTATCAGAAACAACGCGGTATTTATGCTCAATATGATGATATTCGAGACATTCTGAAGGACGAAAAGGGCACGACTGGACGACTGGAAGTCCACCCAGTCATACAAGTAAAGATAGGTGACACTGAACTGTCCTGAATTCTTGACAGCGGCAGTCAAATTTCGGCAATCTCAGACGGGACTTTCCTACCTTGTCAGGAAGACGACACTTGTCCGACACTAACATTGAATCGTATGAAGGTTAAAGAGGCACTGATCGGCAATCAAGTTGACACAATTTGATAAATGTCCAACTTAGCAGTTATGCCAATGTCGCCTGCGAACTTCTGCTGGGCGTCCTTGCAAAGCATTTGGCGGTGTTGGACTTTGGTTGGAGGGGGAGGGGAGATTGTGCTAAACGAGGACAACAGAACCTTGATCAGGTTCAACAAGCGTCTGTGCAGTTCAAACTGGAAGTTTGTTGACGATTAATCTCCGACAACCAAGCATTGATTTGACGCTGGAGACAGCGATGGAATACATAACGAAGTATCAAGGGCAATTATGAGCTAGTAATGGGACTGAGGGACATTTTCTCATAGGATGGAAGTGATTTGAATGACATACTGATGGAGAATACGGAGGTGTCTGTCCGAAAACTGGGGCCATACGCAATTTCATGCATTTCTTTACTGTCTAACCACACACAAAGTTTGCGGTGCCGCCATACGCAACACCTCTAGCACACAGGGAAGCACTACACGTCGAGCTAAAAAAAGATGGAAGACGAGGAAATAATTGAGCAGGCCTCTTCGACATACAAATCCCAATTGGTAGAAAAACAAGACAAGTCAATCCGTCTAGAGCTGGACTCCAGAGAAATCAACACAATTATTGAATTTATTTATTTATTTATTGGTTTTTTCTGTTCTATAGGACCCAATTGTGGAGTGAGACTCCATGGTCATGGAACAAGTCAATACATTAATTGTTACACAAGAATGGTAATAGAAAAAATTTTAAATAGTCCTTTGCACACGACAATCTTAAGACAAAGTGAAAAGAATCAATAAAGAAAAAATAAATTAGCTTAATTGTTTAACTTTTCTAGGAGTTCCTCGACAGAATAAAAGGAGTGAGCCATGAGGTAAGTCTTCAATTTAGATTTGAAAGCGTGTGGATTAGTGCTAAGATTCTTTAGTTCTTGTGGCAGCTTATTGAAAATGGATGCCGCAGAATACTGTACCCCTTTCTGCACAAGTGTTAAGGTGGTGTGATGCAAATGTAGATTAGACTTCTGTCTAGTATTCACCGAGTGAAAGCTACTAACTCGTAGGAATAAGCTGGTATTATTAACAACAAACGACATTAAAGAAAAAACGTATTGTGACGCCAGAGTCAAAATTCCAAGACTACTGAAAAGGGGTCGACATGACGTTCGCGAACTTACACCAGATATTGATCGAACCGCCCGTTTTTTGAGCCAGAAATATCCTTTTTGCATCAGGCGAGTTACCCCAAAAAACAATGCCGTACGTCATAAGTGAGTGAAAGTAAGCGTAATAGACTACTTTCCGTGTTGAAAAATCACTTATCTCAGATATTGTTCTAATGGTAAATATAGCGGAATTTAGTTTTGGAACAAGATCCTGAACATGGGCTTTCCATGACAGCTTACTGTCTATATGAACACCTAGAAATTTGAACTGTTCAGTCTCACTTATCACATGGCCATTATGTGTAATCAGAATGTCTGCTTTCGTCAAATTATGTGTTAGAAATTGTAAAAACTGAGTTTTACTGTGATTTAACATCAACTTGTTTTCTACTAGCCATGAACTTATCTCTTGAACTGCATTATTTGATACTGTGTTAATATTACGAGCAACATCCTTCATTACCAAGCTGGTATCATCAGCAAACAAAAATATTTTACAATCACCTGTTATACTTGAAGGCATATCATTTATATAAATAAGAAACAGCAACGGCCCCAAAACAGACCCCTGGGGCACCCCATACTTAATTATGCCCCATTGGGATTGCACGTCATAGCCATTTTCTACACTGCGGAGAATTACCTTCTGCTGCCTATTATTAAAGTAAGAGGTGAACCAGTTGTGGGCTACTCCCCGTATTCCATAATGTTCCAACTTCTGCAACAATATTTTGTGATCAACACAATCAAACGCTTTTGTTAAATCAAAGAAGACGCCTAATGTCCGTAGCCTCTTATTTAACCCATCAAGTGCCTCACAGAGAAACGAAAAAATAGCATTTTCAGTCGTTAAACCACTTCTAAAACCAAACTGTACGTTTGACAATAAATTATGTGAACTGAAATGATCAATTAATCCTGAATATACAGCCTTTTCAATAACTTTAGAAAAAACCGATGGCATAGAAATAGGTCTATAGTTGTCTACATTATCCCTTTCTCCTTTTTTATAAAGTGGTTTCACTACTGAGTACTTTAATCTGTTAGGAAACTGACCATTCTGAAAGGAAAAATTACAAATATGGCTTAGTACTGGGCTAACATATGGAGAACAGTACTTTAGAATTCTGCTAGATACCCCATCATATTCACAAGAGTCCTTAGTCTTTAGTGATTTAATTATTGACTCAATCTCACCTATGGAAGTATCATGAAGGACCATTTCAGGTAACAGCCTCGGAAAGGCATTTTCTAAAAACGTTATATGGTTACCTGTAGAAACTAGAGTTTTGTTTAGTTCCCCTACTATATTCAGAAAGTGATTATTGAATATTGCACATATATCTAACTTATCAGTAACAGAAACATTCCTACTACGCACTGACGTTATATCTTCTACCTGCTGCTCCTGACCAGACACTTCCTTCACGACTGACCAGATAGTTTTAATTTTATCCCGAGAGTTTGCTATTCTTTTTGCGTACCACATACTTTTTGCATTCTTAATGACATTTTTCAGAACCTTACAGTACTGTTTGTAATGAGCTACTGCATCTTCATTCTGACTGCTTCTAACATTTTGATACAACTCCCGCTTAGTTCTACATGATACTCTTATCCCCTTTGTCAGCCACCCTGGCTGTCTGTTACTGAAAGTACCCTGTTTTGAGCGTTCTAGCGGAAAGCAACTTTCAAACAGCATAATAAATGTGTTCAGAAAAGCATTATATTTATCATCTGCATTATCAGCACTATAAACATCCTGCCATTCTTGTTCCTTAATTAGGCTTAAAAAGGTCTCCATTGCAACGGGATTAACTTTTCTGAGTAGTTGATATTTATGTTTAACATTTGTTTGAGAACAAATACTTTTTAGAATTAAAAGTTGGGCATCGTGGTCGGATAGGCCATTTAAAATTCTGCTGACAGAGTGCCCCTCTAATAATGAAGAATGAACAAAAATATTGTCAATGGTAGAACTGCTATTTCCTTGCACTCTTGTTGGAAAAAATACTGTTTGCATCATGTTATAGGAATTAAATAGATCTAACAGCTGACTTTTCCTTGAGCTATCACCTACACAATTAATGTTGAAATCTCCACACACAATTAAATTTTTATACTTCCTATACAGTGAATCCAGAACCAACTCCAGCTTGGGCAGAAACATTTTAAAATCTGAGTCAGGCGATCTATAAATAACAACTATTACTAGTTTTGTTCCATTAACATTAACAACACCTGCACAACATTCAAATATCTGTTCTGTGCAATGTTTAGAAAAATCGATTGACTCCGATGAAAAATCGTTTTTTACATACATGGCCACTCCCCCACACTGCAAGGAACTCCTAGAGTAGAAGGCAGCTAACCTGTATCCTGGCAATGGAAGTCTCTGAATTGTCACACCACTTAAAAAGTGCTCTGAAATACCAATAATGTCAGAATCAGTATCAATAATCAGTTCATTAACTTTATCTCTGATACTCTGTATATTTTGATGAAAAACAGTAACTCCCTTATTACTTATATTCTTAGACTTTGTCAAAGGTGGTTCCTTTCTTAGAGGGACTTCCTTTAAGCAGGAATACCTACCAGCTGTCCTCAGTCTAAAAAAGTGCAGCCCTAACACCAACTACTACAGGAATTTTTCCATGAGTGAAACCCCCACCCCCTACTACACTGTCACCTATGAGCTTTGCCAACCTTCCCTTCCCATACCTATTGAGGTGCAGACCGTGCCTAGTAAAATCCGACCTTTGGATAGTCTCAACTGGCACCACTGCAATGTGATCCATGCCCTCCGTCATCAGCGCCTTCTCAAGCCCCATGTTAACACGGCTGACAGCCTTATTAAGACAAGGCCTATCATGACGCTAAAACAGCTGCACGAAATGCACATTCGTGCCACCAGTTAGAGTTGCTATCCTTTCCAGATCACCACCTATATCATATTCCCCGTCCCTATCAAGACTATTCCCGGCCCCACCCACTATAACCACCTGATCCTCTTTTGAAAAATTCCTACATAAGTCCCCTATGTTACAAGTGACCTGAGCTAACCCTGCACTAGGCTTCACTATGCTGGTGACCTGGTACTCACTCCCAAGTACTTCCTGCAACTGTTGGCCCACACCTCTGCCATGAGAACTACCTAGCAGCAGAACCTTCTTCTTCCTAAGAGACCTCTCTACAGATTTCGGCTTCCTAAAAGCTGAGGTCTGCTGAGTACTTCCTACACCTACAGCTACAGGAGGTTCATCTCCACTCAACTCTGACAGTTGGTCAAACCTATTTGCAACTTGCAATGTAAAGCTATCTGAATACCTTCTCCTAGCTACCTTCTTGCCAACTGCCAGTTCCCATTCCCCAACCCCCCTTCCCATCCTCAACCTACCTAGTTCCTCTTCAGCGTTTTTCAACTGCACCTGAAGGGCGCAGATCAAACGCTCCTGCTCCTCTATCATCTTATTCCTGCTGCAAATCCTACAGTTCCAGGAGAGAACCTCACCACAATGCCCACTGTCTTCCCCACTGCACTCCCCCCATGAAAATACTTACTACAAATCCCACACTGCCGCCCACTACGCACGACCCTACGACAGAGCCCACACTTTTCACTCATGGTAAAATTTCACAATTATGTGTTAATGAAGTTACGTTATGAAGTTACGTTTCTACAAAATAACTAGGACAGCAATCAACAAACCCCAGTCTCTACAAATCAGGTAACAGCAACAACTAATAATATCAGAAAAGAGCAAATAATACTACCACAGAAACTTTACACTGTTACTTGTATAAACAAGTTCAAATTCAAGCGTCACTAATACACTAACTAAACACAGAGAGAACCGGCAACAGACCACCCTGAGCGATTAGAAGAACTATTACAAAATTTCCATGGGGCTAGAATATTTACAACTCTTGACCTCGAGTCAACCTTCTAGCAAATCGTCCTGCATCTTGACTGCAGACGACTCTCTTCGCATATGGTACATGTTATAAATTTAAGAGACTACGTTTTGCTTTTAAAGTATCGTCTGCGGTTTTCATAAGAGAACTGAACGCAGTACTAAAAGGGGCAGTGAAAGATTGCGTAATGAGTTACGTAGACGACTTGTTGATCGCAGAACCTGACTTGGAGCAACATAATCTCGTACTCCACGAGGTTTTAAGAGCATTTCGTGAGTGTGGGGTTGCAGTCAACATAAAAAAGTCGTGCGTGGGCATCTCTGAGGTTAAATATATCGGACACATGATTTTGACAGATGGCATTAGGTCTGACTCGGAGAAAACTGAAGCAATTGCTAAATTTCCCATACATAAGAATAAAAGACAACTTAGAGGATATATAGGTGTGATCAACCTCAACCAGTGGCGCAGCATATGGGGAGAGGGGGGGGGGGGGAGAGGGACCACGACCCCGGGCTGTGGGGGCGGCAGAGCTGCATAAAAGTACCTGCTGAGGAAGACTTTGAGTGGCAAGGAGCTGGACGCAGCGGCTGCCGTTGAGGCGTCAGCCGTCACGTTGTAGGAGCGGCATCAACGCCACTAGGACGGGGAGTGTGCAGTGCTCTACTCTTGCAGTCTAATGGCCGGCATCTCCTCTGTGAGACAGCCGGCGCTGGCCAGTGCTTTCACACCAGCGTGGCCGGATGTCGAGACCACGAGAGGCGTCCGGTAGGCACGTTCTGTCTGGAGGATCAGGCCGTGGTCAGACCACCTAACATCGCTACTAAATAGGTACTTTGTATTTCGAAGAGGCCTGCTCAATTATTTACTCATCTTCCATCTTTTCTTGTAGGGCTTCCCTGTGTGCTAGTGGTATTGCGTATGGCGGCACCGCAAACTTTGTGTGTGGTTAGACAGTAAAGGAATGTACGAAATTGCGAGTGGCCCCAGTTTTCGCACAGACACCTCCGTATTCTCCATCGGTATGTCATTCAAATCAGTTCCATTCTGTGAGAAAATGTCCCTCAGTCCCATTACTAGCTCATAATTGCCCTTGATACTTCGTTATGTATTCCATCGCTGTCTCCAGCGTCAAATCAATGCTTGGTTGTCGGAGATTAATCGTCAACAAACTTCCAGTTTGAACTGCACAGACGCTTGTTGAACCTGATCAAGGTTCTGTTGTCCTCGTTTAGCACAATCTCCCCTCCCCCTCCAACCAAAGTCCAACACCGCCAAATGCTTTGCAAGGACGCCCAGCAGAAGTTCGCAGGCGACATTGGCATAACTGCTAAGTTGGACATTTATCAAATTGTGTCAACTTGATTGCCGATCAGTGCCTCTTTAACCTTCATACGATTCAATGTTAGTGTCGGACAAGTGTCGTCTTCCTGACAAGGTAGGAAAGTCCCGTCTGAGATTGCCGAAATTTGACTGCCGCTGTCAAGAATTCAGGACAGTTCAGTGTCACCTATCTTTACTTGTATGACTGGGTGGACTTCCAGTCGTCCAGTCGTGCCCTTTTCGTCCTTCAGAATGTCTCGAATATCATCATATTGAGCATAAATACCGCGTTGTTTCTGATACATTCTGTGGGATTTTCTTGCGCGCCATCCACAGTATTTAAGTGTCAATAGCAGTTGTTACGGACAACGTTGTCCTCATTTGCGGGTTTTGGCGGACGACACTCCACAATCTCTAGTTGTCCCTGTCTTCTTGGGCTATTAGATCGGCGGTCGTATCAACTGTTTTGATGGTTAGCTTCTTGTCTACCGCCGCGGCGACGTGGCGAGCACATTGAGGCGCTATGCTCCGATGCGCCAGGACATTCCCCGACGGGGGTTCGAATCCACCCTCGGCCATCGATGTCTGTGCTGTCTTTAGTATAAGTAGTTTGTGAGTATACGGGCCCCGCAGTTAAGTCCCATAAGCTTTACAAAGGAATATTGATACTGTCTATCTCCCTACTGCTCTCTCCTGCTTCCTTGGTTCCTAAAACCTTGATGTCCTTGGCTCTGCCTAGTTCTCCAGTTCGATTGCGGCACATGATTTCTGTTTTGTTGCTGTACGTATTCGTTTACTGGTTGTCGTCTTTCGTCGACACGTCTTTCACCATTATTGTAAATGTGCCATTCTGCCATTGTTTTGTTTTGATCGTACTTGCGGTTGGTAATGAGTTGCTCAATGGGCGCCGGCGAGTTGCCCAGCAGCAGCTCTTCGCTGTAAGTTAACCGGCTTCTTACTAAAGGCGACTTATTTTCATTTCGTGCGTGCTTTCTCTTACAGTTCATCAAACTTTCGTGTGTTCGCGTTTTTATTTATTCAGAATCGCGTTTCATTGACATATCAGTGTTGAAACGTTTCTAGCTTGAAGGGGGGCCCGCTAGATGGCGCTGCCAACGGATATCAACTGCATTTCTTTAAATAGGTACCCCCATTTTTATTACATACTCTTCCAGTACGTAAATAAATATGAATGTTTAATTTGGAACACTTTTGTCGCTTTGTGATAGATGGCGCTGTAATATTCACAAACACACTGCTCACAATTTTAGACGAACAGTGGGTAACAGGTAGGTTTTTCTAAATTAAAACACAGAACGTTAGTACGTTAGAACTTGATTCATTATCTGTAATTACCTCATAACTACAATAAATGGTCAAAATGATGTCCTTCAGCTTCAGTGCATTTGGCAATACGCGTAACGCACTTCTTCTCAACAGGAGTAGTTCGCCTTCAGTAATGTTCTCACATGCATTGACAATGCGCTGACGCATGTTCTCAGGCGTTGTCGGTGAATCACGATAACACATATCCTTCAATTTTCCCCACAGAAAGAAATCCGGAGCTGTAAGTTCCGGTGAACGTGCGGGCCATGGTATGGTGCTTCTACGACCAATCCACCTATCATTAAATATTCCATTTAACACCGCTTCAACTGCACGCGAGCCATGTGCCGGAAATCCATTATGTTGAAAGTACATCGCCATTCTGTCATGCAGCGAAACATCTTGTAGCAAAATCGGTAGAACATTACATAAGAAATCAGCATACATTGCACCATTTACATTGCCATCGATAAAATAGGGGCCAATTATCCTTCCTCCCATAATGCCGCACCATATTTAACCTGCCAAGCCGCTGATGTTCCACTTGTCGCAGCCATCGTGGATTTTCCGTTGCCCAGTAGTGCATATTATGCCGGTTTACGTTGCCTGTGAATGACGCTTGTTAATGACGCTTCGTTACTAAACAGAACGCGTGAAAAAAAATCTGTTATCGTCCCGTAATTTATTTTGATCCTAGCGGCAAAACTGTACACGACGTTCAAGCTCTTCGCTATGCAAATCCTGGTGCATAGAAATATGGTAACGGGTGAAATTTATGTTGATGTAGAATTCTAAACACTGATGCTTATGAGATTCCCGATTCTCGCTCAATTTGTCTTCTACTGAAGTGCGGATTAGCGGCAACTGCAGCTAAAACACTTACTTGGGCATTCTCATTTGTTGCAGGTCGTGGTTGACGTTTCACTTGTGGCTGAACACTTCCTATCTCTTTAAATAAAGTAACTAACTGACGAAAGGTCCGGACACTTGGATGATGTCTTCCAGGATAACGATCAACATACGCAGCACAGGCCCGTTGGGGATTTTGATCACAATAGCCATACATAAGTACCATATCGACCTTTTCTGCAATTGGTAAACGGCCCATTTTAACACGAGTAATATATCACGAAGCAAATACCGTCCGCACTGGCGAAATGTAACGCGATACGACGTACTTATACGTTTGTGTCTATTACAGCGCCAACTATCAGAAAGCGAAAAAAGTTTTCCAAATAAAACATTCATATTTATTTACGTACTAGACGAATATGTAATAAAAATGGGGGGTACCTATTTTTAAAAAAATTCAGTTGATATCCTTTTGACCTATGGCAGCGCCATCTAGCGGGCCAACCACAGCGCCATCTGTTTCCCCCTTCGAGCTAGAAAAGTTTTGTTCTTTGTACTTTCTTCGTTTGTTGCTTATTTCTTGAGATATTTGGGCCTTATATTTTTCAGATTCGCCGTTAATAAACAGTTTAATGTTAGGTACATATTTTTCGAAGCTCACTGTTTATCAAAATTTTGTGTCCTCGACCGTTTATTGAGTCAGCTTTGCGTCAAAGGTACAGTTTAATGGCCTCGTGCGTATACTTAGATTCGCGTCAGAGTTACAGTTTAGTGTATTTTCCCACAGTTTAAATCACAACAGTCTTACTTATTTTGAACATACACAGGATTTTGGAATGGTTAGAAACTGTGACTGCTGTGTACGGATGCAGTTCGAATTGGTGACTCTTCGCTCGCAGCTTCAGGCGGCGTTGGCTTCGCTGGCAACGCTTGAGACTGCGGTGGGTGGGCGCCGCTGTTGTGGGCCGCTCGCGGGGGTGCAGCAGACGCCCTGTGCGTCTGTTCTGCCCTCCGATCGGCCAGCGGCTGTGGCAGTCCGCGAGGGGGTCGCCTCCTAATCCGTGGTGGATTGGGAGGTCTCCTCAGCGCGTGTCAGGCGGTGTAAGACTTCCTAGGGGACCGAAGTGGAAGCCTCCCCGGTTAGTATTACGAATAGATTCGAGGCGCTGTCTGTGGCAGAGGATGTTCCTGGCGCAGATGGTGTCGCTTGTCTTGTACTCGCCCCTCTGCCTGCAAGATCCGGGCTCTCACAGACGGTGGGTTTATTCGTAGTTGGGAGCTCCAACTTTAGGCGGGTGATGGAGCCCCTTAGGGATATGGCTGCTAGGGAGGGGAAAATGTCCAATATGCACTCCGTGTGCATACGGGGGGGGGGGGGGGGGTAGTCATTACAGATGTGGAAATGGGTCTGAATCAGAGGCTCAGACGATTCTGCGACCGTATAGACTGCAGATTCCTCGACTTGCGCCATAGGGTGGTGGGTTTTCGGGTTCCGCTAAATAAGTCAGTAGTCGACTACACTCAGGAAGGGACTACACAGGTAGCGGGGGCTGTGTGGCGTGGACTGGGTGGTTTTTTACGTTACAGGGCCTCGGCAATACACAAAATGGGTTTCAGTCTCAAAGGGTGCAGGTCAGACACAGGACGAATGCAGATCTAGCCCCTATTGGTGTAACATTTGTAAACTGTCGTAGCTGTGTTGGGAATGTTCCAAAGCTCCAAGCACTCATAGAACGTACTGAAGCACAAATCGATATAGGTTCTGAAAACTGGCTGACGTTAGAGATACGTTCGCCCGATATTCTTACAAAGAGCCAAATGCTCTTCAGAAAGGATAGATTAAATAAAAAAGGGGTGGCGTGTTTATTGATGTTACAAACGGTATATCCTGTAGCGAAATTGAGGCAGATACTTACTGTAAGTTGGTATGGGTAGATTTTATACCTGACAACCGGAATAAATTAATAATTGGATAGATACCTGAAGAATACTGTTATAATCGATATTTTGGCATAAATACGTATTCAAAACCGGAGCAAATATAAAACATCGTCCGAACTAGTTGTGAATGCTTTTTCTGAAAACTACTTCGAACAGTTAGTTCATGAGCCCAGTAGAATAGTAAATGGTTGCGAAAATACCCTTTATCTCCTACCATCAAACACTTCTGAGCTAGTAAAGAGCCTCAAAACAGATACAGAGATTAGCCAACTTAGAGCTCTAGAAGCGAGACTGAATATCGAAATTCCCAAATGCATCAAAAACCAAATAAATTAATAAAGCCGCGGTGGAGTAGCCGAGCGGTCTAAAGCAGCTCGCTGCGGAGCGCGCGGTTGCTCGCCGTGGAGGTTCGAGTCCTCCCTGGGGCATGGGTGTGAGTGTTTGTCCGGAGGTTAATTTACCTAGGTTTAAGTAGTTTGTAAGCTACGTACTGATGACCACGCAGTTTGGTCCGATAGATTTACAGACATTTAAAAAATTAATAAAAGAGGGGGCTGACCCCCCGTGGTTTACAAAACAAGTTAGATCACTGTTGCAGAAGCAAAGAAAAACACAGGCAAAATTTAAAAAGACACAGAATCCCCAAGAGTGGCAGTCTTTTATAGATTCTCACAATCTAGTGCGGACATCACTGCGAGAATCTTACAATAGTTTCCGCAACGAAATCCTGAGTTGTAATCTGGCAGAAAATCCAAATAAATTGTGGTCATATGTGAAGTACACTAGCGACCAAGCACTAACAATACCTTAACTAAGCGATAGCAATGGTCATACTACCGATGACAGTACTGGTAAAGCAGAATTGTTAAACGCAGCTTTCCAAAATTCGTTCACCAAAGAAAAGGAAGTGAACCCTCCATAATTAGAAACAAGAACAACTACCAGCATATGAAATTTAGAAGTAGATGTTCCTGGAGTAGTAAAACAACTTAAGTCACTTAACAAAAACAAATCTTCGGGGCCAGATTTTATACCAAGATTCCCCTCAGAGTATGCTGATACAATAGCTCCATACTTAGCTATCATATACAACCGATCTCTCAGCAAAAGATGTATACCCAAAGATTGGAAAGTTGCCCAGGTCACTCCGATATTGAAGAAAGGCAATAGAAGTGATCCCAAAAATTACATTTGCGGTAGGATTTTGGAACATATTGCCGCGAGACCGTACGTTAACCGACAACCGCCTGAGCCGGGCGCCGTGGCTCAGCGCGCCCGGTCAGAGGGTTTGGACGCCTCTCTGCAATAAAAAAAGCTGAGCCAAGAACTCATCGAACGACAACGAACACAAAGGAACAGTGACCGCAATGAACTTATCTGCAAGTAGAAAAAAAAACAATAAAAAAAAAACACCGGCGTGACGCAAGGGATAGCGTCGCCGACTGCGGTGCTGAAGGTCGTTGGTTCAATCCCGTCCACCGACAAAAAATTATTTCTTTGAAATTCACATTTCCAGAATGTTCTATATGTTTCTTATGTTCATTTGTAATTTCTCCTTGTTCCTTATATTAACCATTCTTCTAACTTCTGGTACATTCTCTCTGTGTATAAATAGCAGAGCACTCTGC
Source organism: Locusta migratoria (assembly GCA_026315105.1). NCBI lineage: Eukaryota > Metazoa > Arthropoda > Insecta > Orthoptera > Acrididae > Locusta > Locusta migratoria. The sequence goes on from CM048755.1 coordinate 784,469,422, forward strand.
CCGAGAGGCGGTTAGTGCTGCGTGTGTGTTAAGTTCGCAATAAACCTGCTTTCAGTATAAGTGCTGTGTTCAGTTAACAAGCATGCTTCCATTTCAACGAGACATTGTTTGGTGTAGGCGCCGGGTATTACAGGAAAGGTCTCAACCGATCTGTCGAGTACTATGTGAGTCACTGTAAACAGGGCCAGCGACTGAAGCATGTGCCGAAATTTCCTCCAGGGAATCTCGTAGCGATTCACCGCGGTGGAGTAGCCGAGCGGTCTAAGGCGCCTCGTTGCGGAGCGCGCGGTTGCTCGCCGTCGGAGAATCGAGTCCTCCCTAGGGCATGGGTGTGTGTGAGTTTGTCCTTTAGGTTAGTTTACCTTAGTTTAAGTAATTTGTAAGCTACGGACTGATGACCACGCTGTTTGGTCCGATAGATTTACAAACATTTGAACATTTGTCGTACCGATTCCACCTGCAGCAGCTCCATTCCACCGAGTTGGGATCGATCTTTTAGGGAGGTTCCCGAAGTCGACAAACGGTAACCGATGGATAATAGTCTACACTGACTGCCTCACACACTGCGCTGTCACCAAACCTATGCCGACTGCAGAAGCTCCAGAGATCGCAAAATTCCTTGTAGAAGAAATTATTTTGAAGCATGGAGCACCACGAGTGATATCTGATCGTGGAAAAGTAATCCAGTCAAAACTAGCATCAGAGGTAATGTCACACTGCGACATTGTCCACAGAATGACAACTGCATACCATCCTCAGACAAATGGTCTAACAGAACGTTTTAACAAGACGTTAGCAGATATGCTGTCGATGTACGTCGATGTGGAGCAGAGGGATTGGGATACAATACTGCCAGTCGTGGCATTTGCTTATAATATCGCAAGACAAGACACCACAGGCTTCACGCCGTTTTTCCTGCTCCATGGCCGTGAAGCTGAGACGAGAATGGATATGCTGTTCCCGTTCCAAGCGGACGACACTCAGGATGACTATGTGAAACAGCTCATCACCAGGGTCTAAGAAGCAAGACAGCTGGCTCGCATACGGATACTGGACGCCCAGGACAAGGAGCGTCAGCGGTATAACGGCAAGCACCGACCTGTTGTGTACAGCCCAGGAGATCTGGTGTTGATTTTTACCCCTGTACGCAAAGTTGGACTGTCAGAAAAGTTATGAGCCGTCGTCGGAACGAGAAAAACGAAGAGACATTGTTCACGTCCTCCGCATGAAACCTTACTACGACCCTGAAGAGCAGACAGGCGAAAATGGCTTCTTATTCAAGAACTTTAAGGACGGTAATGATACTGATAAAGCCATGACAGGAACGTCTGTCGTCGATTATCGTGCAGAAGGAAAGGATGCTCCAGAACTGCCACACAGAGGACCATGACAAGATCGAGATCCAGGACACTGCAGCTGGCTCCAAAGGGAACATAACAGCGAGTGGCTGACTTTTCAGGAGAGGGACCCTACGTTAACCGACTGTCGGCGTGATCCACCGGAAAAAAATATTTCTTTGAAATTCACATTTCCAGAATGTTCTACATATTTCTTATGTTCACTTGTAATTTCTACTTGTTTCTTATGTTAACCATTCCTCTAATTTCTAGTACATTCTGTCTGTGTATAAATAGCAGAGCACTCTGCCCGAGAGGCAGTTAGTGCTGCATGTATGTTAAGTTCGCAATAAACCTGCTTTCAGTATAAGTGTGGTGTTCAGTTAACAAGCCTGCTTCCATTTCAACGCAATAATATACTTTGTTCGAACATTATGAACTACCTCGAAGAGAACGACCTATTAACGAATAGTCAACACGGATTCAGAAAATATCGCTCTTGCGAAACACAGCTTGCCCTTTATCCACGTGAAGTGATAAGTGCCATCGACAAGGGATCCCAAATCGATTCCATATTTCTCGATTTCCGGATTGCTTTTGACACTGAACCTCACAAGCGGCTTCTAATGAAATTCCGTGCTTATGGAATATCGTCCCAATTGTGAGATTGGATTCGCAATTTCCTATCAGAAAGGACACAGTTCGTAGTAATTGACTCATCGAGAAAAACGGAAATGATATTTGGCGTTCCCCAAGGAAGCATTATAGGTCCCATACTCTTCCTTGTATTTATAAACTATTTAGGAGACATTCTGAAAAGCTTTCTTAGACTGTTCGCGTTTGTTGCTGTCGTTTATCGGTTAGTGAATTCAACAGAGGAGTAAAAGCAACTGCAAAGCGATTTAGACAAAATTTCTACATGGTGCGAAAATTGGTAATTAACACTAAATAATGAAAAGTGTGAAGTAATACACATGATCACTAACAGAAATCCGCTGAACTTAATTACACGACAAATCAGTCAAACCTTATGGTCGTAAATTCTACCAAATACCTAGGAGTTACAATTACGAACAAAGTAGACTGGAGAGAACACACAGAAAATATTGTGGGGAAGGCGAACCAAAGGTTACGTTTCATTGGCAGAACGCTTCGAAGATGAAACAGCTCCACATCACACTTGTGCGTCCTCTCCTGGAGTACTGTTACCCAGTTTGGGATCCTCACCAGGTGGTACTGACGGAAGACATTGAGAAAGTTCAGAGAAGAGCAGCTCGTTTTGTTTTCTCGCGTTATAGGAGAGAAAGCGTCACGGAAATGTTTCACGATTTTAGGTGGAAATCATTAAAAGAACGACGTTATTCGTTGCGACGAGATCTATTTGCCAAATTTCAATCACGGACTTTTACTTCTGAATGTGAAAATATTTCGCTACCAGCAACCTACAATAGGGAGACATGACCACCTCAATAAAATAAGGGGAATCAAATCTAAAACGGTACGATTTAGGTGTTCTTTCTTCCCGCGCACTATTAGAGAATGGAACGGTAGGGAAATGTTATGAAAGTGGTTAATGAACCCTCGGCCAGGCACTTAAATGTAATTTGCAGAGTATCTATGTAGATGTAGATGTAGGTTGCTATCTCTGATTACTCTCTCTTTTACCGTCAATGTGTCTTTCATTACTGCATTCCACCTCATCCAAGACTGTCATAAACTCTTCCAATGTGCCACTGCACTTCCCCAAACGGGTTGTCTAGGAATCTGTTTTCCTTGACAAGTGAATCTAGAAATTTGACCGGGCTCTAGAATCCCAAGGATTCCAAGTCCTTACCCATAATAATCTTTTCCTTAATCCTATCTTGTGTTTTTTGTGACCAGTGCATGGACAGGAATGTTGTACAGAACTTTTCGTACGATATGCAGCACTCCGTAACCGACCTCATATGTTCCGCTACTTTTCCCTGCATGTGTCCACATACAAATTGTGGACCTAAACGCAGGGGCCAAGTCGCAGGAAGCACGTTGTCGAATTGTACGATGAAAGATTTTGGATGCAAGGTGTTGTTTGAATATTTATAAACAGGAAAATTTCGAACCGAGAGAAAACGTTTCCAGTTTAACTCCTCCAGACAACCTCTTCCTTCACCTGGTCAATTCCACCACTCCCGTACTTTGCTTCGCAATGCTTGTACCACTCTGCGTGTCTGTTATCACAGCTGCATGTTCATATAGACAAGACTCGAGAGACTGATGACCCCGCAGTTAACATTTGGAAACATTCTAAAGCAAATGTGATTTTTAATACCAACTTATGTTTTTTTTTAATGGACACCCTATATTTTTTCTTCAGCAATCTATAGCATGACAAATCACATAAACAATGTCGTTGATTGCATCGCAATATTCCAATTACATCCCGTGATATTGCGACGCGAAGTTGACGCTTGAAAAACCCGAAATACGCTGCTAGCGCACGTCCTGAGGCTCAGGCGTGAACCCCATGCTGCCCGTAATCGCGATGTGATTGACATGCGTAGTCGCACTTCCATACTTATGAAGAGGTCCGAAACGAATAATACAGTCTGATTCCATCAACTCTCATAAGTACATAATGGTTTCCCTCTTGCACGTTTTATGTGTCTACGTACACAATATGAACCAGTACCGATCGGTATACACCAGTCTTGTCTTATTTAGTTCATCCAGGGCCTAGCTCTACGTAGACACGTGTCCAACGTAGTTCCCACTACAGCCACAGTTACCACTTCGCCTTGTTTGTGAGTTGCGACCCATGCACAATCCTGTACTCCACCACCCTCCGAGCATCCCATTTGTTGTTGCTTTGGCGTGCAGTACACCGCTTGCCAGTGTAGTCGTGCATCAGAGTAATCTAGTGACGGCACGGAGGTAGTACACATTGTGAATAAACGTTGTGTTGTGGAACTTGTACTGTATTATGTACACACAGGAAGATATGGTAGAAATGCTGCTGATCTATGGAGAATGTATGTTGACGGGAAATACGTTATTAGATTGCTTGTTTGTTTATTGTACTGTTAGAGAACATTATGGTTATTACGTTAATATGTCTGTTTTCTACCCTACTCTACATTCCTGTACTGTACCCTGTTTTAGGCGGGCGAAATTCTGTTCAGGCAGAACGACTGCACAGAAGACGATTCCCTGACAAGCCATCGCCTTCGCGCCGGATGTTTGGTCGTCTCACATCTCGTCTACGTGAAACGGAAAGCTTAAATCGAAGACCTAGACATCGTCCTAGAACACGCACAGATGATCGTGCTGAAGTTGCTGTGCTCGCTACCGTAGCTGTGAATCCTCACATCAGCACACCTCAAATTGAACGTGAAGTTGGTGTGTCGAAATCAAGTGCACAGCGTATTCAACGTCATAAATTTCATCCTTACCATGTTCATTTACACCAGGATCTTCATGGAAATGACTTCAGCAACAGGGTAACATTTTGTCGGTGGGCTCAGCAAAAACTTCTGACTAATCCAAATTTTTTCGCAGATGTTCTCTTTGCCGACGAGGCATCATTCTCCAACAAAGGAATTATCAATATTAGGAATATACATTATTGGTCCGCAGACAATCCAAAATGGCTCCGTCAGGTATAGCATCAACGTCCGTGGAAAGTGAATGTTTGGTGTGGGATTATTGGAGATACCATTATCGGATCTTTCTTTGTAAATGGCGTCCAAAATGGCAGACAGTACTCCAGATTGATACGACACAATCTTCCTGTTCTCTTGGACACCGTACCTCTGAACAGGAGAATGGTCATGTGGTATCAGCATGACGGATGCCCTGCACATAACGACTTAAGAGCACGACGACTTCTGAACCGTAAGTTCCCTGGTAGGTGGATTGGACGTGGTGGCCCAGTTAGGTGGCCTGCCCGATCTCCGGACCTTACACCGCTGGATTTTTTTTCTTTGGGGAGCAGTGAAGGATGCTGTTTATCAACATGAACCAACAACACCAGAGGACATGAAGCAACGCATTATTGATGCTTGTACAGCCATCAAAGAGAAAACAGTAGCACGAAGTAGGGCATCCTTCATTCGCAGAGTGACCCTATGTATGCAAGCCAATGGTTATCACTTTGAGCATGATATGTGAACGCTATCTTTAGTATGTAGTGCTGGTATCACAGTGCAAGTTTCTACAAAGGGCCATTTTACCCAGTGATGTTCAGAAACATTTGATTGAAACAATTTGTCATGTAAAGCATTAGATAAACATAACATTGATATTTATGTGATAATAAAACTAATTGGTTAAACATGTTTACATTCATCTTCTATGTCTTACCTGAACTACCCAAATCAAAACATTTTTACCTAAACAACGGTAAAACCTTTAGTCCACTTGCTCGTTTCACTAAAACCATCAACATTAATTTTACTATTATGAGTGAATGATTCACTGTCGCTTGCGCCAGATCTACAGTAAAGTTTTAACGTTGAACGGCATTACCTTTTTAGTAACGGATTAACGATAAGCGAAGTTAACTTTGTGACTAACGTTGCGGTGTACAGATATGTTACAGAACCGCATCACTCCTAGCCTATGGGATAAATACCTGCTGAAATGTGCGACTTTAATGCAGGATGGCAGTAGACCGTATTATTCGTTTCGGACCTCTTGGTAAGTATGGAAGTGCGATTACGCATGTCAATCACATCGCGATTATGGACAGCATGGGGTTCACGCCTGAGCCTCAGGACGTGCGCTAGCAGCGCATTTCGCTTTTTTCAAGCGTCAATTTCGCGTCGCAATATCTCGGGATGTAATTAGAATATTGCGATTCAATCAATGCCATTGTTTATGTGATTTGTCATGCTATGGATTGCTGAAGAAAAAATATAGGGTGTCCATTTCAAAAAACATAAGTTTGTGTTAAAAAAAAACACATTTGCTTTCGTTTTAGAATGTTTCCAAATATGTATATGGAGGAAGGCAACGGCGTACCACCTCCAAATAGGACCATGCCTAGTAAAGCAACGTGGTGTTCAAACCAATCTTCGGATTGTTGACTGATATATATACTGGCTGAAAACCCGGCGTTTCCTGAGTATTTATTTATTCCTGTCTTTTTCAGGTATATATTCATTTGTATAATGGCTGTATGTAAAATCTGTTGGGAATACAGTTAATAGTAAAGAAGTAATAGATTAAAACTTGCGTGATGGGGCGATTTTCCATAAACATTACTGTTTATGTACTCATATCTCATAAACTACGTGTCGTACTGTGATACAATTTCAGAGGTACATTCAGCTTTATGTGGATACACTGTCTGTAAAATTACCTGCGGCTACAATTTGTAGTGTACAAATTATAAATTATAACGTCATACCGAATGCCGTAGTTTTACTCTATAAGCAGCAGGAAAGTAGTTAGCGAGAAACTTTTTTCCTTTCAATATTTTGATGTGGTTTCCAGCGAGAAAAATTTTAATAAGGGTTTGAAATTATGTTTAAAGCTTGTTGCAAGTCGATAAGTATTCTTATTCGCATCTAGCGTATTTTTAGTCTCGCCACATTATGTGGCAGTTTTTTTAGATTTATATTGTTTATGACGTCATATCTATTGAATCATATGCCGTATGTGGTTCTTACCCCGACATCATTATTATCTCACGGTAAGGAATGTGTGTACCAAATTTGGTTGAAATCGGCTCAGTGGTATAGGAGAAAATGAGTAGCATTGTCGCTAAATGCAGCAGTTTTTCGCGCATCTGTAGATTTGTATGCAACACGTACAAACATACGGACACTCTGCTTTATATATTAGGAGAAGATAAATATTTGGCTTCAGGCAGATCCCATTTAATAAGATACAGACAGACCTTTAACATATGGAAGCAGCAGCAAATGAACTTCGATAACTAGAAGACTCAGGAGCAGACTGATGCGGCCTCCCCTTACAACAAAGTAATGGACTCGCCCGTCGCTTAGGACGACAATGCGCTACGGCCTCCCTTACGGCAGCGGCGGCGTGGCCGATCGCATTGAGGCGCTATGCTACGATGCGCAAGGCCGTTTCCCGTCGGGGGTTCGAATCCCTCCTCGGGCATGGATGTTTGTGTCGTCTTTAGTAAAAGGATGTAGTTTATAAGTTTAGGGACTGTTGACCCTGCAGTTAAATATCTCAAGCTTGACAAACATTTGAACATTTCCCTCCCTTACGAAGAAACCAATGGACTCGCCCGGTGCTTAGAACGGCACTGCGCATCGGTTAATGCATGCAGCCCTGGTGAATTCGGCATTGTTGGAGTTTCTACCTTACGAAGAGAGAATTCGTTATCGTTGTGCTTCGAAGCGTCATTTGATTGTACACAATTTACGCGATTCACTCTGTTTACTTGGCAGTCTCTACTTGATATGTTTGTAGTGGCTTTCAATATCTTGCTATGTACGGGTCGTTTTGTCCTATAAAGGAGTAGATGTGTTATAATCCTATGGTTCTCATGTTAAAATCGGCGATCTGTAGCTCGCTTTGCCCTAAAGTGGGTTAGAGTTGGATGTAATGTGTTGTAAGCTGGCATAGAACAGTTGGGATCGAGTTAGACGCATTCTAGGTTTCTTCCCTCTTTGGAAAGAGCCTTTTACTCTTCTGTGTGTATATAGAGCACCTTTACGAGGTGTTTGCTGTAGGTCCTAAGATCTGTAGGAGGATCAAGTGTGCTGAGGAACTCTCCTACGTCTATGTGATCACCTAAAATATGTAGTAGTTTGCATCTGCAACAGCTATTTGTCGTTAAGATGCATTCTAGGTTTCGTGTAGAATGTTTCGGTTCTACAGGTCTTTGGATTTAGGATAAAATACCGGAAGATAGGTTATGTGTCAGCAGATCAGTGCTTCGATTGATCGAGTATCTGTTAGTCGGTCAGTTATCGGAGATGTACGTCTGTGTGGTTCTAGTCTACAGAATCGATGTTGTGTTGGTGTATGGATTGGAGTTTGACTTTTACGTCGCCAATTAGCGCACATCTGACTGTTTTTGTGCGGATTTGTGTATAAATCAGGTTATTGCTAGCTATATTTTCATCATGCAAGTTATAACGTCTGTTGTCTAAAGCGTCTCGCTGCGGAGCGCGCGGTTGCTCGCCGTGGAGGTTCGAGACCTCCCTGGGGCATGGTTGTGTGTGTGTGTTTGTCCGTAGGTTAGTTTACCTATGTTTAAGTAGTTTGTAAGCTACGGACTGATGACCACGCAGTTTGGTCCAATAGATTTACAAACATTTGAACATTTGATAATGTCTGTTCTAGTCAATTCCTACGGTAGATACCTCGTTTGTGGCAACTGCAAGGAAATGACCAATAGAAGTGTTGCAGTATTTGTCGGTAATACGATTGCGCACGGATGTCTATGGCCTGTATAGATAGCCTTTATTGTGTCGATGTTGCATTAGGAGCGCTGGTATAGCTGTGACAGATCGGTCGTTTTTTTTTTTCTTACGGCTGTTGATAGAAGTAATGTAGTATTCTATCTTCGTAATATTTTCTTTCGTGTATTTGTAATCTAGTGCGTACGATGAATCCTGGCATGTGTGAAATACCGATTTCGATCTGTTTATTCATACAGTTCATTGCAACCTAGAGGTGTCCTACATATATGGACTATATATTGATACTTAGTAGTGTTAGGGCTGCGGTGTTTACGACTGGGCGTTTCTCGGTAGCGCCGCGGTAATGCTTTCGGTGGTAAATTACTGATCTTCGGTCGAGAAGCATCGATTTCAATAAACCCTATGGTTATGCGATTTAAAGCTGAGTAGGTACCTCCGTTGGGAGGCGTGTTTAATCGTTTGTTTAGTCTCTAAAGGATTGCTCTTGGGGTGCGGCCGTTTGCCGTTGGAGGTTCAAGTCCTCCCTCGGGCATGAGTGTTTGTGTGTTGTCCTTAATGTAAGTAGTTTGCAAGCGTAGGGACTAATGACCACCGTAGTTATATGTTTGTATTATGCAACCTGCCGAGAGAACACTGTGTTTGTGATTGCACTGGCGATCGAGCTACGTTACTGTTACGCGTTTAAAAGGGGATCGTTCGTACCGTTTCCAAGAGAAATTGTGTTACACGTCTAGAGTGTTTGACACTCAAGTTTGGGGATGATCGTTGCCGTTACATTACGCTCGTTGGCTGTTGCTAGCATCGCCTATACAGTTATTTTACCCATGCGAACCGACGGAACATTAGTTTTAAAATGCACGAATACGGGTGGAGATCATTTCAAGAAGGGTCTTTTGACACACAGAACCACTTAAGTGCGTGGCTCTTGTTGGGGCATTGCGTGTTCGGAACGTTTGTAACAATATTACTTTACATTTGTCACTCTATCGAAATGCTGCAGCATTTTACGACGTAATTGGTTGTGTGTTACGGTTGTTTATCGGTTGTAACGAATGGCATTAGCAGAAGACATGGTGTTAACTATATCCGAGACAGCTAACAGCTATGCTATCTCGAATCACTTCTCCATTAACATCTAAGCAGAAGAAGAAGGCATACAGCGCAACTAAACTTGCTTAATGTCTGGTTCGATGTATTAAACTGTATGTAGCGACGTAATGTCCTGATTAAAACACTGGGTGTAGCACTTAATATTGGGGATCGGTGGTCGACGTCCTGGCGGCTCACATGGTCAGTTTGTTTACTAAACTGTCGTGTTATTCCAGGCAATTGTACTGTCGAAGTATGCAGCAACTGTCTCCTGTCAAATTATTTTCGGGGTGGTGGGGCGGTAATCTTTAGGGCTGTCGGCGGGAGCGAGGGCAGGGGTGCGGCCGGGCGGTTAGAATCAATTTGATAAGCAAACATTTAGCGGCTGGTGACTCGCGCTATGCGTGTCAACGCGTCCGATCTATTTCGGTCGCTTGAGTAACCATTGACCGACCGTTTGCGGTCGTAGTTATGCGCTGTCTCTGTGGTGTCGTACAAGTCCAAAGTGCGCGCCACCTACTTTCGCCGCGCGCCGCCATGCACGCACGGTGCGGCGTTCTTACGACGTCAGCCACGAGCGCCGTCTGCTAGAACTCCGCTCGTGGCCACCACTGAACGACATCGTTCACTTGGGACTGAGATAGGACCCAGTTAACACTTCGGAATCAGATAGGCACCAGTGAAGACTTGGCTATCGGATAGGCACTCCTCTTACCCTCCGCTGCCGAGCTCATGAGTCTCTTACGTAACCTTGCTTCTCCATGCGTGTAACATGACCCCACCATCTCAGTCTGTTAGCTCTAACTGCTTCATCTATGGTGTTCATTCCCAGTTTTTCTTTGATTTCCTCATTATGGACTCCCTCCTACCATTGTTCCCATCTATTAGTACCTGCAATCATTCTTGCTACTTTCATATCTGTAACCTCTACCTTATGCATAAGGTAACCTGTATCCACCCAACTTTCGCTCCCATACAACAAAGTTGGTCGAAAGATAGAATGGTGCACTGATAACTTAGTCTTGGTACTTCCTTCCTTCTTGCAGAAGAGTAGATCTTAGCTGAGCACTCACTGCGTTAGCTTTGCTGCACCTCGATTCCAGGTCTTTCGCTATGTTGCCATCCTGTGAGAAAATACATGCCAGGTACTTGAAACTGTCTACCTGTTCTAACTTTGTTCCTCGTATCTGGGACTTAATCTGTTTGAATCTCTTTCCCACAGACATTACTTTCGTTTTGGAGATGCTGATCTTCATATCATAAACCTTGCACTTCTGATCGAGCTCTGAAATATTAGTTTGCAACCTTTCAATCGAATCTGCCATTACAACTAAGTCTTCCGCATATGCGAGACTGCTTATTTTGTTTTGACCTATTTTAATCCCGCCCCGCCAGTCTACTGTTTTCAACATATGGTCCACGAATAGTATTAACAACAGTGGTGACAGGTTACAGCCTGAAACTACCCTGAACCGTGACCTTAATTTGCCATCAACTCTAATTGCTGCCTGACAGTCTACGTAAAGCACTTTGATTGCCTGCAGAAGTTTGCCTCCTATACCATAATCTTGAAGAACTGACAGTAGCTTCCTCCTAGGAACACCGTTATAAGCCTTTTCCTGATCTATGAAACATAGATACAATTCCCTGTTACACTCGTAGGACTTTTCCATTACCTGCCGTAGGCTAAAGATCTGGTCCTGACAGCCTCCAAGAGGCCTAAACCCACATTGGTTTTCATTTAAATTGTCCTCAATTAATACTCGCACTCTCCTTTCAACAATACCTGAGAATATTTTGCCTACAATGCTAATTAAGGAGATACCTCGATAGTTGTTGCAATCTTTTCTGTTTCCATGTTTGAAAATTGGCTCGATTACTGCTTTCGTCCAGTCAGACAGAACCTGTCCCGATTACCACGCGCCAGCCGTGGTGGCCGAAGGGACTGAGGCGCTTCAGACACGGTCTGCATCGCCACTACGGTCGGGGGTTCGAATCCCCCCTCGGGCATGGATATTTGTGCCGTCCTTAGTCTTAGTTAGTTCATAAGTAGTTTGTAAGTTTAGGGACTGATGACCCCGTAGTTAAGTCCCATAGACTATACAAACATTTGAACATTTGATTTGATTCCCACACCTTTTCAATTATCTGACACAGTAGGCGTTTTCAGGAAATGAAAGCCATTTTATTTTTCGATACAACTAGGAACAGAATACAAAAAGTTTGATACAAAGATAAGAAAGCAGTGAGGTGCGGAATCCGCAGAGCGGCGGCGTCAGACGACGGTGGGCAGGTCGCGCTGGACGACGGCGTTGAAGCCGTTGACGGGGTCGGCGTAGTAGTTGACGGTGCGGCGCACGCCGTCGGGCTGGATGAGGCTGTAGCTGCCGCGCACCACGCCGCCGGCGCGCGACTCCTCCTGCGCCTTGGCGTCGCCCGTCAGCGTGTCCTGCACCTGGTACGCGTACTGGTACTGCGGGAAGGGGTCGGCCGGCTCCACGCCCGCCCACACAGCCGCCACCAGGCACACGCACACCGCCGCCTGCAACAGTCACACGTCACCTTCCACTGCCCGGCAGTCTGCAACCTGCGGGGTTGCCATCACATGAGAAAGTAGTTTCACCTTTAAGTAAGCAGGAGGCGGGTACTGATTTCACCCTGCACCCAAACTGCGTGAAAATATAATCACATATCAGTTCTAGTATACAGGGTGTTACATAAATGTACGGCTAAACTTTCAGGGAACATTCCTCACACACAAAGAAAGACAATATGTTATGTGGACACGTGTCTGGAAACGCTTAATTTCCATGTTAGAGCTCATTTTATTACTTCTCTTCAAATCACATTAATCGTGGAATGGAAACACACAGCAACAGAACGTACCAGCGTGACTTCAAACACTTCGTTACAGGAAATGTTCAAAATGGCCTCCGTTAGCGAGGATACGTGCATTCACCCTCCGTCGCACGGATTCCCCGATGCGCTGATGCAGCCCTGGAGAATGGCGTATTGTATCACAGCCGTCCACAATACGAGCACGAAGAGTCTCTACATTTGGTACCGGGATTGCGTAGAGGTTTCAAATGCCCCCATAAATGAAAGTCGAGAGGGTTGAGGTCAGGAAAGCGTGGAGGCCACAGAATTGGTCCGCCTCTACCAATCCGTCGCTCAACGAATCTGTTCTTGAGAAGCGTACGAACACATCGTGCAGGAGCTCCATCATACATGAACCACATGTTGTGTCGTAATTGTAAAGGCACATGTTCTAGCAGCACAGGTAGAGTATCCCGTATGAAATCGTGATAACGTGCTCCAGTGAGCGTAGGTGGAAAAACATGAGTCCCAATCAAGACATCACCAACAATTCCTGCCCAAACGTTCACAGAAAATCTGTGTTGATGACGTGAATCGAGGAAGTACAGTACATACTAACGAAACAATTGCGTATTTTGACAATTGTCTGCACGAATTACTTCAACTTACATTTAAAGAGACATACTAAAATGAGCTCTAACATGGAAATTAAGCGTTTCCGGACACATGTCCACATTACATATTTCCTTTCTTTGTGTGTGAGGAATGTTTCCTGAAAGTTTGGCCGTACCTTTTTGCAACACCTTCTAATACCGGGTGATCAAAAAGTCAGTATAAATTTGAAAACTTAATAAATTACGGAACAATGTAGATAGAGAGGTAAAAATTGACGCACATGCTAGGAATGACATGGGGTTTTATTAGAACGAAGAAAAAAGAAAAAAAAAGTTATTGCTAGACATCTCTAGGGATCCTGAAAGTTCTCTTGCCCGCATCGTTTGGTGATGATCGTGTGCTCAACCGCCAATTTCGTCATGCTTGGCCTCCCAGGTCCCCAGACCTCAGTCCGTGTGATTATTGGCTTTGGGGTTACCTGAAGTTGTAAGTGGATCGTGATCGACCGACATCTCTAGGGATCCTGAAAGACAACGTCCGACGCCAATGCCTCACCATAACTCCGAACATGTTTTACAGTGCTGTTCAGAACATTAATCCTCGACTACAGCAATTGTTGTAGAATAATGGTGAACTTATTGAGTATTTCACGTAAAGAACATCATTTTTGATTTGTCTTAATTTGTAATGCTAATTATTACTTTTCTGATCAGATGAAGCGCCATCTGTCGGACATTTTTGGGACTTTTTTTCTACTAATAAAACCTCATGTCATTCCAAGCATGTGTGTCAATTTTTACCTGTCTATCTACATTATTCCGTGGTTTATTAAGTTTTCAAATTTATACTGACTTTCTGATCACCCGGTATGTTTGTCCAATGAACACCCGCTTAACAACTGCATTTCCTCTTGGTGTAACAACTTTAATGGCCAGTAGTGTATAATACATTGTGTTAATGATGAATAAGCGCGAGGTCTGAAAACGGTTTTCATGGACCAATCGAATGGTTAAATACCTTTTATTTAGTAGTTAATTCTTACAAGTTCGTGAAATAGATCTACCTTTTTACAAATTGCCTATTCAGTGGAACTTTATAATGAGCAAAATTCCGTTCTGAGTCTTGCCTGAAACGCGAAACACTCGTTAAGCAAAATATATTTTACTGTCGGAAATCATGTAAAAATAGGATAATGTGTTCCATATCAAATTAAACACAAAAACGACGTCTAACAATTTAAAGAAAGCTGAAGCAGAAAAAAGGGGGGTTACGTTTGTTTTCTTTGACATAACAGTTTTGTTATGGTTTGTAAGGAGGGGGGAGGGGCACCAGAATATTTTTACTTGGAAGAGGATCGTATATTCGAAAAGGTTGAAAAACACTGATGTAAACAATCCAAAATCAATTCTGGAAATCAAATTTTATATAGCGGTCTTTCCATTCCCACAATCCTTTTTCGTGGCCATTAACATGCAACCGTTTTTGGAATGTGCTTCTCTTGTCAAGTAGCATCTTCTAGAGTTGAGAATTTTCGCTTAATATGGACTGAGGCCCAATGCGGTCACAGCGGCTCACATGAGTTGTGTAATGCTTCTGAAATATGAAGCTGAATTGTTTTTGTGACTGTGATTCACAGTTGTCACCGCACACTGCCACACACCGCCGCCGACGCATCCCAGTGTTTGGTAATGCACTCGCTATGTGCCACAGCGTGTGTGGTTAGTTTTCTATATTTATGAGTAGTAACCAACGACATGGCAGCCATTTACCGTAGGAAAGAATAGAAATACTTGTGTAAAGCCCTGATAATTTATTTTTTCAACTTTGTGTATATATATACAGGGTGTCTCAGCTAAGTGTTGTCAGGCGCAGTTTTTCTAGTGTTTGAGCAGATATTTGCAGTTTCTTTTTTGCAATGTGTAGCTGGACTCAGGCCAAACAAATTCTGATCATGTCGCCATTCCTACGACGCCCGGTGTAGATGTAAAGCGCCGGTTTGTTTCCCGTCACGAACAAAAAGATTTTTAAAGTGAAAATTTTTTTAGCTCAATCGATAGAGCAGTCCGATATTAGTCTATAGTGATATTCGGTTTATCGAAATGTATTAACATAGAGAGTAAAACATGACAATTGACCAGTACTCCGGAAGCGGCTGTGCAGCTCTTCCATAATGTAGTAGCAGACGGCGAGAGGCGTGGCGGCACACGCGACGGTGCAACTCGGGCAATGAAGACGGCGCGAACACACGTTTACCGATACATGTACGACAGTAAAGCTGCCAGCGAACGCATCTCTGTTTTGTTTCGGCCATGCCGTACTGTACAGTACAACATGTTCACACCGTCAGAAGAAACAGACATGATTTTATTAATGGGTAAGTGCTGCTAACGTTAACTTGTACAAGCACCCTGTTTAATTGTCGTTATTCTAGTATACAGTATATTTCTGACAAGATTCCGTACTACGGATTGTAGGGATGTGTAATCAAGTGCCGCGGTGGAGTGGCCAAGCGCATTGACGCGCTATGCTGCGATACGCGAGGCCTTTCCCCGTCGGGGGTTCGAATGCCCCCTCGGGCATGGATATTTGTGCTGTCTTTAGTACAAGGTAGCTCATAAGTAGTTTGTACGTTTAGGGACTGATGAGCCCGCATTTAAGTCCCATAAGCTTAAAAAACAATTGAACATTTTTTTGTAATCAAGTCGCCGCGGTGGAGATGCCGAGCGGTCTAAAGCGCCTTGTTGCGGAGCGCGCGTGGGTTCGCCGTCGGGGGTTCGAGTCCTCCCTCGCGCATGGGTGTCTATTTTGTCTTTAGGTTTAAGTTAGTTTAAGTAGTTTGTAAGCTTAGGGACTGATAACCACAGACGTTAAGTCCCGTAAGATTTACAAACATTTGAACATTTTTTGTAATCAAGTCGCCAAGGAGGCAGCTCAGATATACGCTGCTTTGATAGCGACTAAGTAATGTATTAACTGTTCAGTTGGTTAGGAATTGCTTCGTAAATTTACAGTACAGTCCTGTCACTAATAAGTGCAGTAACCAAGCTAAATTAAAACAAATTTGTCTACTTTGTTCTGTGTTTTATTAATCTCAGACATTTGTAAAGTTCGATAGATATTATAGTGTTAGGTATACAGCAACTGAAACGCGTGGCCGTTGCTTGAAATCGTCTTGAAAATGATACTGCATTGTGCTGCATTACTGCTTCTAGCATTGCTCTCAGACGGTGTGGAACGCATGTGATATCCACGACAGGCATCGATGTATCGGTACACACGTGCTCGCCACTTCGTCCTCGGCCGACGTGCCCCATGTCACGTGTGCCGCCTGCTGCTGCCTTGTGGAAGTGCTACACAGCCGCTTCCGGAGTACTGGTCAGTTGTGTTTTGATGTCTCTTTTAATGTATTTCAATAAACTATTGTGGTGTCGCACAAGTCTAAAGTGCGCGCCACCTACTTTCGCCGCGCGCCGCCATGCACGCACGGCGCGGCGTTTTTACGACGTCAGCCACGAGCGCCCTCTGCTACAACTCCGCTCGTGGCCACCACTGAACGACATCGTTCACTTGGGATTGAGATAGGAACCAGTTAACATTTCGGAATCAGATAGGCACCAGTTAAGACTTGGCTATCGGATAGGCACTAGAAATCATCAGTAGACAGGCCTCTATCTAATCTATCAGCATTCTGCAGACAAGACTATGTAAATGTTAAGTATTACTAAGTCTCTATGAAATATATATCTCGTTCTAATTTACTATAGTGTTTCTAGTTTCTGCTGTCCCACCGGCTGCTCACCTTCGTACCTGCACAAGCGTGCATCCTTTATTCCTGTGTCGGTCTCTTTCTACTCGGCCACCGACACCTATGACGGAAACGAGTCACAAAAGTGGCGACGAGGATGGGACACAAAAGTGGCGACGAGGATGGGATACAAAGGTGGCGAAGAGGATGGGATTCAAAACCTATAGACTAATTAGAGACTGTTCTATCGATTAAGCTCAAAACATTTCGCTTTAAAAATATTTTTGTTCGTGACGGGAAACAAACCGACGCTTTACATCTACAATGGGCATCGCAGGAATGGCTTCGTGATCAAAATTTGTTTGGTCTGAGTCCAACTACACGTTGCAAAAACGACATTGCAAATATCTGCTCAAACAACAGAGAAAATGCGCCTGTCGCCTCGTAGGTCCTACCAGAATTTCTTCCTCCATTCCTTTGATAATACCCTCACATCTTACAAAGTGTTCATTTTCATTAAAGGTGGCTAGTTATACTTTAAGGCATGGAAGAAATTCTTTAACAATTAGTTCACTTCAAAACTTGCTTAAGTACCGCTATTAATGCTGTATAAAAGTAATTTCTGAACGCTTCCAATTTGAAGTTAATCAAATATTTCAGTAGAGCCTGCTTAGTTTTGTCCCTTACTTTCACAAAAAGTTACAGGCCTATATACCGACATATTTTGGCGGTTACTGACTAGTTTGAAATAGTGAGCAACTAGATACATATAAATAATATGTCCATGTATATTAGCATGTCACGATCTTGAAGATATGCAGTAGCTAAAGAAAATCATGATGGGTACACGCAAGGCACAGAAGCAAGAACAAGGCGAAATAAGAGTTTGTAAGAAGATGTAGAACACAGTCTCCAAGAATGTAAAGAACGTGTCTAGTTTTGAAAATTTTACGTTGTCCGAAATCCGCTAAAAGAAAATTCATGCAGCGTGAAGGTACGCACCGAGCACGCGAATATAATCATAATCAGTTCCTCTTGAACTTGAGCACATCAGATTGTAATTCATTTATGCTCTGACGATACGATTATGGCTGGTATTACGAGACGTATGAATTACATTGCACTGACGTTGCGTTGTTATAGACTGATATTAACAGAAGCAGTAATATCACGTTAACCCTTTCAGTCCCACATCATGAAATCAGCTTTGGAAAAATTAAAATTCCATGTTTTCTGTATTAATACATTGCAGTAAACATCAAAATATGTGTTTTAAAATTTTTGGTCGAACTATTGATTTTTTATGTCATGTATTTCATGCACAACACAGACGTTTCTATCGAAGTATTTTATTACTTGGACGTTTTTTTGTCGATAGTGAACACTGACAGGTCAATAATGCTAGAATAATCTTCGCCACAGCACCAAAAACAAGACAATTCACTGCTGGAATAAAATAAAAGGAACCACACTCACGCACACACTTTCAGACACGTACAGACGGCAACCTAACACAACCTCCAAGATGGGCAGATTAATGCCTCAGAAGTGGCTACACGCCGTACAAAGCAGCAAGATGTCGTACTAGAAGCACGTTTGTTGTTCATCAACAAAAATGCAACTTTAAGGATTGATGCACAAAATACGGTGTAAATCAAATTGTAATACGTTGTTGTCCAGGAACAACACTGGCAATGGAAGGGTTAATGACGTTTTCGTATTTGAATTAGAAAATCCACAGCCACGTTTGGTGACTAGGAAATGTGAGAGTGACAGCATTAAAAGCAGCAACTTCTCAGTTTGTGTCACTGCCTACTGGTCGCTTGGAGCGCACTTCACTTCAGCTGCATTTCTCCCCTTATAGAGTTTCGCGACTGTTTGTGTTAGACTTTTCTGCAACACAGCTTCACATTCCTGCAAAACACACCTTATACTAATAATTATTAGGGGTTTGTCACACCCACTGTACAGCGCCAATGAAATGCAGACTCGAATAAAGAATTTATAGATATATTTAAGTGCCCTGTGTGTCGCTCCGGTAGGAATTGCCTAAACGAGATTAGGCCGATTAAACTGCACACACAGGCATATAAACAAAGCAGCACATGCTAATGCAACGGGAAATAACGTTATCAGTAATACCGTGACAACTTCTGTCCGTTCACAGATGGTGCTGAATCAGACAACTCAAGCACTCGAGGACGATCACACAGAGAAAGAACGGCAGTTTGAACACCAGGAGCAGGAGAGGACTCCGGCAGTCGCCAACAGCGTCTGACGCAGCAGCTGAACACAGGAGTCCACACGAAAGATTAAATGAGGTGGATCAGAACGTCACATGACCAAGTTATTAACGAGAGCCAAAAAGTGGGCCCACGCGGTCTGAACAGCCACGCTAGTGTGTCCTAGAGTTGCGGTCGTCAGGCGGGGCGTCTTCTGCAGCTAGGACCAATGACAGAACCCCTAGCCAACAAGCGCAGGCATAAACACTGGCTCCGTTCCACACTGAATTCAACTTCAGGTAGCATCTGATAAAAACCGCGAGTAAGGCAATCGAAATTCGTGCTAACACGATGCGGATTACCGGCGTAAAACCCGTTTCTCCGAGAGGCCGTTCCCCGTCGGGGGTTCGAATCCTCCCTCGGGCGTGGCTGTTTGTGCTGTCTTTCGTATAAGTTAGTTAATAAGTAGTTTGTGAGTTTGTTAAGTCCCATAAGCTTAACAAACATACCAATAGCTGTTTGGTTGCAATCTATATACCGGTCACGACTGAAACTGTCGTCTGACTGAACAGAGCGACTAAACCGTTCTATCAAATACTCTTTAGAAGGAAGCAGGCTGGAGGGCTTCTAAAAAGTTACAACTGATTACCTTTTGGAAGATGTCACCCATCATCCTCCCTTAGGCGACTACTTTGCGATGATTATTGATTGTCTGATGATAATACTGAAACCGAATTTTCTCTAGTCAAAGGTGACACCATACAGATTGACATGCAGTAAACGATCAAGTTTAACGATTGCGTGAGACTCCACGTATAGCAGCCGTGAACTTCCAGGTTGGCTAACTACTACATTACTTCACATGCAATATCGTTACTGAAACGAAAATACCAAAATACCTTTTTTAATTACTGAAATGTATTACTACGTTTTTGTGTACGTAGAAGGCGAGGTAACTGCGGTAATGAGACAAGTTTATAGGCAGAAGCTTAGAAAAATACGATAAAGTGACGTCACATACGCCGGCCGTGGTAGCCGCGGGGACTGCGGCGCGTCAGTCGCGGTCTGCACGGCCACTACGGTCGGGGGTTCATTTCCCCCCTCGGGCATGGATATTTGCGCCGTCCTTAGTGTTAGCTATTTCATAGGTAGTTTGTAAGTTTAGGGACTGATGACCCCGTAGTTAAGTCCCATAACCTATACAAACATTTGAACATTTTGAAATTCACATACGCGGATATTCAGCTTGTTGACAGATGGACTATACACAGCAAGCACACTGTAAGACTGTAATGGAAGTTGCAGTGTTAAACATTTCATTTTCTCATCTCCTCGAACTCCATAACACCTGAGTAAGCAAAATAGCTCATCTGCAGGAGGGTATGTGAATTATGCGGCGGTAGCGGAATTTTCTGGCCTTCACCGTAGTAGTTGAGGGTCTCACAGAATGTAGCAATCCGTTTGAATGTACTGTGGAACATATGATGCTGAGCTGTCTGTAATGTGACAAACACAAAAGAGTGCAGCTTTGTGTCGCGTTGCATTTTTCAGGGATGAAAGAAAGTGAGAGAGCGAAGACAGCAGTGGCTGTCACTTTACTTTATTCAGACTGCTTCATGCAAACGCAGAGACTAACAGAGCAGCGCCTCTCTGAGAACATAGCTATGGCTTTATGCAGAAGTTGGATCACATTATGCCGGCCGCGGTGGCCGAGGGGACTGAGGCGCTCCAGTCACGGTCTGCACGCCCACTACGGTCGGGGGTTCGAATCCCCCCTCGGGCATGGATATTTGTGCCGTCCTTAGTCTTAGATAGTCCATAAGTAGTTTGTAAGCTTAGGGACTGATGACCCCGTAGTTAAGTCCCATAAGTTCTACAAACATTTGAACATCTCTTATCTGCAAACTTGGACTAATTAAATGTCCTATGACTGCCTAAAATCGAATTAGCTATCCGTAGATTGAACCCCTCCTTGGTGCAATGTATTGTCGAATGAAATATGCAGTCAACTTTGACGGCACATTACATTTAAACTTTTTCTTCCATTCTGTATGAACTATCTGACAAAAATTGTGCACTGAGTCGAAACTTTCAGCGGGCATAAAAAAGTAGCCAGGAAAGTATACCTTATCTGATTAATCAGTAGAGAAGCAGCATATTTATAGCCACAATGAAGACATCATTTAATGTACAGAATAACTCGGTAATAATTTCTCTCGCAACTGCTTTGGCAAAACAAGAAAAATTTACATCGGCTTATATCTATGTAGCTGCTTAGTCTGATCAGTTCACGAACCAGAAAAAATTGAGCACTCTGACCTCACACCTGTTGTAAAACTGTAAGTTTGAACACGATTATTAAAAAATAGCTGAGTTGCTCTACCTTTGAATGACATTACATTGGCTTCTATATATGGAACTTTGGTCTTACATAGGTCTGTCAAAGTTACCAAAAGTCTATTGGCATTTCTTCGACAGACAGTCCGACTCATTCCCAAGAAATGGGGGAGGGGGGGGGGGGGGTAAGCATCCTGAAAACACAAAAAATTTGAAATCCGGTTAGGATAGGAATCACATTTATTGCTGACTTTTATTTTCAAGCGAGAAGTATGAGCAGAGAATGGCATTCTTCCATTGCATGGCGATTTGTGGATCTGACAGTGGTCTGAAAGCTACGACTGAAAATGTATTTACTCACTCTCATTGCGAAGATATAAGTAATGTGATGGCTACCTGTTAAGGAAACTCAATTTTAGTATATTTTCTCTATCCAGATTGAAAGATACGAGTGACTGATGTACATTAGCATGTGGAACCGTACCCACCTCAGTCTCCTTTGACATCCGTTACATTTATACACTACTTTTATTAAATTTTCTTCCTTTTACAATGGCAATTACTTAATGAACGATGGCATTTACATAATTTATAACATATCTCATGTGGAAGACCATTTTGAGAGTAATGATGATAGCAATCTTCGCTGTAGAATAGAATATATTATTGTCTGACGTCGGGCTTTCCAGCCTTAAAACAGTTCACAAAATTACTATACACTGTAGAACACCCACAAATTATATTTTTGCCGAATAATATGAAATTACTCCATCAGACAGAGATAGCAGAGTGGACTAACGTGACAAAGATGGCTAGCTCAATCAGAGAAATTAAACTGACAGTCCTGCTGACCACCCAGAAATATCTTTTCCACACTCAATGTGTTTGTTTGTGATAGGTGGATTGCTGATTACGACTTTCCCGTCTACAGGAAAAACAAACGCAGTTCTTCAACGATGATAGACCAAAAGAGAATACCAGCAATATCACTCATTATAAATATAATTTCAATATGGAGGGTGCAAGGAATACAATCAGATAGCTATAAAGAGAGGAACCTTCTAGCAGACGATAGGTGACGCGTTGATATTATGTTTTGAAACAAGTCCTCTGTAAATTCCGCTACTTCCTACACCCCATCTATGACTGTTACCGCCGCACCTCCACGTCAGCGATATAGGAAATACGTTCCGACGCTGTAACTTTCGATACAAGTGAATAACGCTTTTAGGAATACGTCTCCCTGGACCACAAACGTATAAACAAAATATGCTGAAATAGATTAATGGAATCGACACAAAATAGCTTAATTTTTTTAAATCGTAGGACACTGAACAAGGATTTAATCTTCTTTTAAGTCCGAGACCTCGTAGAAGTTTTACGATCGTCTGAAAATTATTAGGAGTACAACAGTGTAATGTTGAGAATACTCCCTTATACAGAGGAAACATCGGTATACATATCACCTGAAAGGAATACTTGGTAATGTACATAATTAAATGTAATAAACCTCAGATACACAATTCCGCTCACTATTAACATACGATTTAACAGACAGTACTACGATAAAAGCCGAAATAAGAAAGTTCCTTGTTGAAATAATAAGAAAATAACACAATCCATAATATTATATAAGAATAAAATAACTAACTTTTACTGCGCACTATCATTTCAGATCCTTTATTACATACACGATTGGGACTGATGTCCTAGCTGTTTAGTTCCCTGAAAACCGTTAACAACAACAAAAACATGCACGATTAGCACAATATTAGTCGAAGAGGACAAATACAGTGTGGCAAAATATTGTTTTCGTATTCCCTACATTATAATTATACTCGAACTCTGGAATCGTACAACTGAGTCCAGTACTTGAGACTTTTGCTACGGACTCCACCTGTCGAGCGAAATGACGAGTTGTGGAGAAGAGAAAGGTAGTAAGTGAGAGCGGAGCAGCAGCAGACTTACTCGCAGGAGTTCCATGGCAGAGCGCTGAGCAGAATGCCTCCGTGCCGCCGCAGTGCGCCTATATAGCGGCCACCCCACCACGCGCCCCGCGCAACGCGCCGTTGCCGCAACCTCTTCCAAACGCGAATGAAGTCAATTGAGGATCAAAAGCAACTGCAAAGCGATTTAGACAAAATTTCTGCATGGTGCGAAAATTGGCAATTGACACTAAATAAAGAAAAGTGTGAAGTAATACTCATGACCACTAAAAGAAATCCGCGATAAATCAGTCAAACCTGCAGGTCGTAGATTCTACCAAATACCTAGGAGTTACAATTACGAACAACTTTGACTGGAGAGAACACATAGAAAATATTGTGGGGAAGGCGAACCAAAGGTTACGTTTCATTGGCAGAACGCTTCGGAAATGCACCAGCTCCACCAAAGAGACTGCCTACATCACAATTTTGCGTCCTCTCCTGGAGTACTGTTGCCCCTTGTGGGACACTCACCAGGTGGGACTGACGGAAGACATTGAGAAGGTTCAGAGAAGGGCAGCTCGTTTTGTTTTATCACGTTACGGGGGGGGGGGGGGAGCGTCACGGAAATGTTGCAAAAATTGGGGTGGAAATCATTAAAAGAAATACGTTATTCATTGCGGCGTGATCTGTTTGCGAAATTTCAATCACCGACTTTTAGTTCTGAATGTGAAAATATTTTGCTAGCACTCACCTACTTAGGGAGACATGACCATCCCAATAAAATAAGAGAAATCAGATCGAAAACGGAACGATTTAGGTGTTCATTCTTCCCGCGCGCTATTAGAGAATGGAACGGTAGAGAAAAGTTATAAAAGTGGTTAATGAACCCTCTGCAGGCACTTTAATGTGATTTTCAGAGTATCTATGTAGATGTAGATGTAGATGCTTCTTCAACCCAGACCTCATTGCCTCGGCATTAGTTGTGGGATAGAAAACATGCTGTTCCTCTCAAAGTGGCTCCAATCTCACTTTATTCATACAATTCGCTAATTGTTCACAAGTTCCACGAAACAAAAGCTTGTGTCCGTACACCGATGGTCATTTTCAAAATCCTTAATATTTGTTATATACAGAAGATAGTTCGTACAAATTAAATATGACTTTTTTATATTGAAAACTGAAGTACATAAAAGAGAGATGGGTTTTAAAATCATAAATAAGAGTCATATTTTATTCTGCATTGAGTTCTTGACTTCGTGGTTCCATAAAAACTCGGTTGACTTAGTTTATACGCATTTTGTTGATATTTTGCTTGTGAAAATTGTAAGTTTCTTCTGTTATTGTGGTTTTCTTGAAAACACAACGCCGCGGTGGAGTAGCCGAGCGGTCTAAAGCGTCTCGCTGCGGAGCGCGCGGTTGCTCGCCGTGGAAGTTCGAGTCCTCCCTGGGGCATGGGTGTGTGTGTTTGTCCGTAGGTTAGTTTACCTAGGTTTAAGTAGTTTGTAAGCTACGGACTGATGACCACGCAGTTTTGATTTGATTTTTTCAGGGAAGCCAAAACAGTTTTGGTCCAACCCGCCATTGCCCGCACGGAAACTAAGTTTATTGTGCAGTATCGCTCCCTGTATATCTAGTAAAACCAACCAATGCCCTTGAACAGTGCAAGGAGTCCCTTTACCAGTTCTTTATTAGACACAATTTCTTCAGGTCTGGTTGTCCCAAATGTTCTGTGGCTTTTACTCTCCAATGCAATGCATTCGAAGATTAGATGTGATGCACTTTCATCACCGTCTTCACATATCCTACTTTTAGGGTCCTTTTCTGTTATTCCCATTGTATGTAGGTGTTTTTTGAAATTCCCATGGCCTGTCAGCAATCCAACCATTAGTCTAATCTCTCTCCTGTTCAGACGCAGGATTGCAGAGCTTCTTTTAAAACATGGCTTTGGCATCATTACCTTGCCATGTTTTTGTTGATGGACTTTGGTCCAATATTCTACGTGCTGTCTTCTGAGCCAGTTACGTAGCTCCAGTTTGATCATTGCCTTGGTGAATGTTCAAATGTTTGTAGCACTTATGGGACTTAACTACGGGGTCATCAGTCCCTAAGCTTACAAACTACTTACGAACTAGCTAAGACTAAGGACGGCACAAATATCCATGCCCGAGGGGGTATTCGAACCCCCGACCGTAGTGTGCCTGGGTGATTGTCAGGACAGGTTCCGGTCCAATAAATGGAGTCTTTGCCCCCATCCTGGCTAATCTGTCGGCATGTTCGTTGCCACTGATCCCCGAGTGGCCAGGGACCCACAATAGGTTTATTCTATTGCCTTCCCCTAGCTCCACCAGAACTCTGTGACATTCTGCAACAATTTTAGACCTTGTTGCAGGAGCTGCCAGTGATCTCATGGCTGCCTGGCTGTCTGAATAGATATAGATGCTAAGATCTTTGTAGCACCTACGCAAATTCTACTCCACACACGCCCTGTTGGCAGCAATTTCGGCCTGGAATACTGAGACCAGTTTCCCTAGAGAGATGACGCACTCCAGTGTTGGCTGCACCCCGTATACCCCAGCCCCAACGCCGTATTCTGCTTTTGACCCGTCAGTGTACCAGACAATATCCCCCGTACGGCGTGCAAAAATTTTCTCCCACTGCCCCCTACTTCCAATTGTTATATTGAAAGGCTTGTTGAAGCAGTATGGGGTTAAAATTTAGTCGGCTGGCATTTCTCCAACCTTTCCTATATTTACCTCACTCACTATTTTAGTGTGTGATTCTGGATATCCCAAAGAGTTCGAGTTGTTGCCAGTTTTGAGTCTGTATGCACCAGCCGCTGCCTCCATCTTGACCCAAATGTGTAATGGCATGCCGGCCGCGGTGGCCGAGGAGACTGAGGCGCTCCAGTCACGGTCTGCACGGCCACTACGGTCGGGGGTTCGAATCCCCCTTCGGGCATGGATATTTGTGCCGTTCTCGTTCGTAAGTAGTTCATAAGTAGTTTGTAAGTTTAGGGACTGATGACCCCATAGTTAAGTACCATAAGCTTAACAAACATTTGAACATTTTTGTAATGGCATATCCAGCATGGTTTCCATCCCAGCAGTTGGTGTGCTGCTAATTCCGCCTGTTATGGCTAAGCAGGCTAATCTCTGCACCTTACCAAGCTCATTAGCAGCAACCTGCTGTTCTACCTTCTTCCACCACACTGGGCCTAATCACTGTGGTGTATATCCAGTGCATACCCTCGGGGCTCAGGCCCCAATTTTTGCCACAAGCTCTCCTGGTACTTACTAGAGTACCTTTTGCCTTGCAGCAAATATTCCTAATGTGAGTTTGGTCCGATAGATTTACAGACATTTTCAGTTGCCGACCTTGCCCACATCCGTGTAGCCACGGGCCACCTCCTTCTACTGCCGCATCCTGCAGATATTAAAACTACCATACTCGTTCTCTCCTACATACTTTATAAAATATTGAGAAAAATAGTATTTCAGGCGTTCACTGGTAGGGGTTTCTAGACTTGAATTATTATACTTGTTTGTAGTTCGATACCGACAGTTTTCTTATCGAGCCCAGTCTAAGAAGTCGTGGACGTGATGTGAGGCCGAAAGAAATGGGATCATTCATAACCATCACAAATTCTGCCGTTTTAATTCGTGCTTGCATTTTTCGTTGCGCAGTGAGGGAAAATAGAAAAATTTTAACTACATTCCAAAATCATGCACCCAAAAGTTACGATGGTGTTGTTATCGCTTTGACCAGATATTTCACCAGAAAAATACAGCCGCTAGAAACATCGCTCAGGTTAGCTCGACAAGAAGGAAGGAATGAAGTGACGAGGTCTTGCATAACACTTCTGAAAGAATCACCGTTGTGTTTTATTATAGATTATTCGAAGACATGACTACTACTATATTCATGCACCAAAACAATAAAAAAGACATTATTCGTTAAATTATTTCGTAAAATGACACGTTCATCGCAGTAGTATGACTCTGTATCCTCATGTCGTTTTGAATACTAGAAAAAAGATTTATCACACAGCAGGAAGAGGTAATGAAAAATATAACAATTACTAAGGAGACTTTGATTAGGAGTATCAGTGACAAAGATCTAGGCAACGGGATAGAAGGTAACATCGCTGTGTGTTAAGAGTCTAGCCCTTAGACACTCATATTCAGGTGAAACTGTACTGCGAACTAATGCAATGTAATAACATGCACTCGATGTCTTACCTATGTAGTAACTAAAAGCCTTCTCTCACCATTTTCTCATTCTCGTTTGACGTGGTTTACGTATACCTCAGTGTTCATCTAAGATTATTGGTATGGAAAACAACTGTTGGGAGAAGCTAAATTCTATTCACATAATATAAAGTTCCTGGTGAATATATCCGGAGATAGCCCACCAATGTATGAGGTTCTATGAACTTAGGGTAACAGGAGAAGTAGTGTAAAATCGTAGGTTGAAAAAGGGGCTCTATGGATCTTGTCTGGAAATCTCAGCTCAGTCGATAAGAACATTTCCTGTGAAAGGCACGGGTTTTGCAATCAATTGCTGGTCGAGCACATAATCTCCAGGAAAGTTACGTTACGTTGTATACTCCCCTTGTAAGCTGCTGTGTTTTAATTGTGTGTCATTTTCTTTTTTTACTATGGGAGTGAGTTTTGTCGACTGTGACAATAATCAGTATGTAAATTCGCCGCGTGATTCAATATTTTGAATTAATTCATTAATTGCAGATATCAAAGTGATATCATAATGTTATTTCATAATTACGTTTGAGTCGCTACAATGTTCATAAAAACATGGAAACCTATTTTTTATTGACCTGTTCGGTGTAATATGTGCTCAAGCACATTTATTTTATAAATTACTAACAAATAGCACAATGAGAGATACCATCAATGAAGACCTAATTTACTCGGTACACTCTCTATTTGACTAATACCAGTTTGCCCCTCCAAAAATATGAATGCTTAAGAAATTTTGAATTGAAAGAAGATATACCACTTTACATTTTATTGTCATAAACAGTTCATCCTGTCACATGACGAAGCTAATGGGACTTTACATAAACTTTGAAATAACATGAGATTCTATACGGAACAGAAAAAAAAAATTGACAAATAACAATATGAAGTTACATTGGCTATACATTTACAACAACAAATGGCTGGCTGAGTCATGGAACAAGGAAATCTATTCAGGAAGAATAATTTTACAAACTACTACCGCAGATACACAAACTCAAAGGGCAGATGAAGTTTCCCAGTTTCAACAAATAACCCCAGTAATAATAAATCCTTCATAACAGCAATATACTGACCGTAGTTATTATGCAGGCGACACATTACTACATATTGGGAGCAGAAGATGGGCATTCACAGGAATCGGCAGCGGCAGGTGATGACTGCAGATCAGAGTTGAAATAAAACGCGACCGTTTTCTCATTTCGAACGATATTTAACTAACAGTCTCTGTAGCGGCAGTGCTGTTCACAGACAATGGCTGCACAATTTTATATCACGAGCAGGCAAGTCGTTCGTAGTGCATACTTGTGAAACAGTGTTTATAAGTGCAAATCACCAACCTTGCGACACAAAATCTTAAAATATGCACGATTCGCAAAGTGAGAGTTCAAAAAAAAAAAAAAAAAAAAATAAATAAATAAATAAAATAAAAATAATTTAAGTCAACACTGGCCGCCGGATGAGAACCCACAGGACAAGAAACAAAGTTCAGACAACAGCACGAGATAACCGCGAAATCAACAGGTGCAACACTTGGGAGTCCTCTACACGAGACCTAAGTCGATCCACACACTGTGGAGACCTACAAGCCACTCCCCAAAATTTCTCTTTCCACGCTGCAGTTCCTGGTCGTGACACGCGACCCTGCCTATGCAGCCAAAACGCTCCAATTATCACATACCGTTAATTGCCTGCCCAATGATATTACGCGAAGCCGTTGACAAATTACAAAACTGTCACCATCCTAAGCTTTGGCGTCTCACAGAGCGTTCTGCAGATGCCCCTACAAGCTCCTCTGACACTTGCAAAGTTACCACAGAGATGTTATCGTACACAGGTCGACGACCTCTCGGACGCCTCAAAAGACATACATTTTATCGCCATTAGCACCAGGACTCCACTGGCCCAGCCACCGACTGTGCGCCCAGAAAACTGCTCAACATTTGTCATACAGAGCAACGTTTCTGCAACCTCCCAAATCGGCAAATTTGGAGAAACTTTCCAGACATGAGACATGCTGCCCTGGTGATAGTGCTATTGAGAGCACTGGAACGGCAGATTGTCTCTCTGTGGCGTCTATCCGGCGGACAGCCTTTAGAGTACTGGCAGAACAATGTCACAGAGTAACATATACAGAGAAGCAGCCCATCCTAAACCACTGTCCTACGCTCCCCTCGTAGTTACGTAAGATGCTAGCAGGTGTCAGAGGTTCGCTGGCTTAGGGTGCCTCCTGCACATCAGAGGGTAGAGTGGAGGGGAAGCTGAGGGGAGAGCTCGTGCCGCCTTCCACGAGGCCACGGCTGTGTCTGGCGTGCCGGCGTTTGAAGGGAGGTGGTGGTGGGGACAGCCGCTACCTGCCGCCTGCTCTGGCCAGTTTAAAGAGCTGCTTCTGACCGCAACGCCATCATGGGACATCTTACGAAACTGCTGGAAACCCTCCCTCCCTGCACCCCAGAGCGTAGGACCGGGCCCTTACGGAGGTTTCCCGTCTGTATATATTTGTCTGTGGCATTGTGTTGCTCTTCCACTGACACCAAACAGACTTCACAGGTAACCGCGGCCGCTGTCTCCATCCACTGCCCACCAATCGAGACTTTATGGGCACTGGAGCATGACAGGATGTCCCCTCTGTCTGCATACAGAGAAATTCCACAAAGGTAAAAGCCCAGAATGCAGAGTGCCGAGACTGCGTGACAGGAAGCGCAGCCGCCCCCTTCTCGCTGCCTGCCTGTCCACTAGACAGCAGATATCGGGAAGAATCATAGAAAAAATCAATAAGAAACTGCTGTAATTGAAGGACCTTTCCTTGGGCTAAATGCCCCCATAGACACAGAAGTGGTGACAAATATAAGAGTGTATCAAAATGACACTGAACTGTCCCATCTGCCCAAAGACAAGAAATAAAATAATTAATAAAGAAATGGACTACATTGCTACCGCCGCCCTATACCCTGAAAATAGAAGATAAATTCTGTGAATGGTTGTCATTCCTGAAATTACGCCTTTTCACTCGTCTGATAACGTATATAGTCTAACAGTGGTAGTTGACAGGCCTCCAGTTGACCACAGGGCTCTCAGTAGGCAGTATCGCACATACGAATACATCGGTCAGCCGTTTCGACTGATGTAACCGTTATTTGACGATCGCGATTCTGGAGCCGTGTAGATTTGTTCCCCAACTTGATATACGCTCCGTAACTCCATGTGCAGTGCGTAACAGAGGGTACATCGTACCATTATTTCATATTGCATTCCATTACTGAGACACGGAAAACAAACTCAATATTTCCCTGTAGGTAGTCTAATTTCTCTTATCTTGTCCGAAAATCTACACCAAAGAAGTCGAAGCAATTATTCCGTAATTCGAATCAAGAACTGCTGCCAGCATACGTAATTTAGATGTAGATATCCTTGGAGTACTAAAGCAACTTAAATCACTTAAGAAAAGCAAGTCTCCCAGGCCAGATTGTATAACAATTAGGTTCCTTTAAGATTATGTTGATGCAATAGCTCCATACCTAGCTATAATATATTACCGCTAGCTCAGCGACAGATACACTATGTGATGAGAAGTATCCGGACACCTGGCTGAAAATGACAAGTTGGTGGCGCCCTCCATCGGTAATGCTGGAATTCAAAATGTGTTGGCCACCCTAAGCCTTTATGACAGCTTCCACTGTCACGGGAATACGGTCAGTCAGGTGCTGGATGGTTTGGTTTCTTGGGGAATGGCGGCCCATTCTTCACGGAGTGCTACCCTGAGGAGAAGTATCGTTGTAGGTCGGTGAGGCCTGGCACAAAATCGTAGATTCAAAACATCCACAGGCCGTGCAATATCAACAGGTGGTTCATCGTGTCGAAAGACGCAATTGTCATCGCCGACTTGCTCTTCAGCAAAAGGAGGCAAAAAGGTACTTAAAACATCAATGTAGGTCTGTCCTGTGATATTGCCATGCAAGACAATAAGGGATGCAAACCCCCTCCACGGAAAACATCACCACACCATAACACCACCACCTCAGAATTTTACTCTTGGCATTACACACGCTGGCAGATGACGTTCACCAGGCATACGCCATACCCTCACCCTGCCATCGGATCGCCACATTGTGTACCGTGATTTGTCATTCCACACAATGTGTTTCCGCTGTTCAATCGTCCAATGTTTACGCTCCTTACACCTAGCGAGGCGTCGTATTGCACTTACCTGAGTGATGTGTGGTTTATGGGCAGCTACTCGACCACGAAATCGAAGTTTTCTCACCTCCCACCTAACTATCGTAGTACTTAAAGTGGGCCCTGCTGCAGTTTGTAATTCCTGTGTGACGGTCGAGATAGATGCCTGCCTATTACACTGTACAACTCTTTTCAATATCGGCGGTCACTGTCAATCGAAAGACTAGAGCAGTAGGTACAGTTTCGTGCCGTACGTCTCCTTCACGATTCCATTCCACTGTTACATCAGTAACAGTGGACCTAGAGAAGTTTAGGAGTGTGTAAATCTCGCGTACAGACTTCTTACACGAGTGGCACCCGATCACACGACCACGTTCACAGTCTGCGAGTTCTGCGGAGCACACTATTCTGCTCTCTCGAGATGTCTGGTGACTACTGAGGTCGCTGATATGGAGTACCTGCCAGTAGGTGGCAGCACAATGCACCTGATATGAGAAACCTGTGTTTTGGGGGTGTCAGTAGATATAGATTGAGAGTACTGCCCCAAAATTCAAGATGGCGGCCGGAAAAACCCTCCCTCAGGCGTCTCTGGGAAAACCCGGCGCCGCCTCTGGCGCCACCGGCAGGCTGCCGCCGCCTCACCCCACCCGACCCCGCCCCCAGCCGCCTCCGAGCCGCCGAAGTCCCCTTACTCCACCCCCAGCAGACGCTCAATTGCCCGACCTCTGCTCCCGATTAATTTTATTGAATTTGCATATCAAATTAACCGCCCGCCGCCCAGAAGACATTTAAACCGTTTTGTACAAGGGAGAATCTGAATAAAAAATGGGTTAAATAATTTCCAAATTTCCGACCGTCTACACTACAACTTTTTCCTGGAAAGTAATGTTCTAGCAACACCCTTATTCGACACTACAGCATCCACGGAACCGAGGTAGTACTTTACCTGCCCGATGCAACACCGATTTTCAAAACGAGATCGACAAGCCCTTTACCCACAAAAATTCATACTCCACGATCCTTTCTTGTGACCTTCACTAAACCGAACTCGGACATTTTTTTAAGTAGCTATGTACCAGAAACGAAGATGCTAACATACACACCGCAACACCTGATCGTTAAAAGAACATGGTGTGTCTGCACTTTTTTGTTACAGTACAACTGCGTATGTGCAACGTAATGTTCGCAAACACTTATATCGCACCCCGACGCCCGCATACATCCATCATAATATTTCTACACATTATCATGCAAATGCAAACTAACTCTTAAGGCCGCAAACGTACATGATAGCAGTTTGTAAATATTGGCTAGCCCCATTTCCAATCTGGTCTGTAAGCGCATAGTGTAACCCCACCAGGCTGGTAATGCCAAACGAAGAGGTAAAAGTATCCTGCAGACGTCGGTTATAAAATCGATAAGGTGACTACCGGTAATTTTATTGACATTAGAACTCGTAGTTCGACAAATAAATGTATTCGACGTCAATCGATTCCTGCTGCTCTATACACTCGCCTTCCTGGCGAAAGTTATGGGCGGATACTAGGAACTCGCACATTACCAGTTTGTTTACAAAAATCCCTACGAAATCGGGTGGAGGGCCCAAATCGAGGAGATGAAAGCCACCTACACGAAGCTGGTTCAACATCGGCTAGCCCCACTTTATAACGTGCAGCCAAATGATTTCCTCGAAATGTTCTCCAGTGTCTCCTCGCCGACTTTCGCTCCAGTATTCCGAGCACTCTCACAATGCCGCAGCCAGGTAGGAGAAATGGTAACTTCGCATTATCTCCATAACGAACTTGTCGAATTTACTACGCATGTATAAGTTTAAAGATCAGAAATAATTTACCATCACGCACTACTCGTAAATTAAACACCGCTAACACACGATCAAACAGGCAATACTTCGTAACGTACACAGCGCCGAGTTTTAAGAATATAATACTAAATCGACTTCTTTAGAGCTCTATCGTAACAGAACTTTTGTTTCCCAACTTCGTCGCCGCTTTTGTGTCCCAGCCTCGTCGTAGGTGTCGGTGGCCGAGTGGAATGAGACCGACACGCTGGTGCAGGTACGGAGGGGAGCAGCCAGAAACTATAAACACTCGAGTAAATTAGAAAGAGATATATATATTGCACAGAATGTAACAATACTTAACTTTTACGTAGTACTGCAGAATGTTGATACATAGTTGTTAGAGGCCTGCCTAGTGCCTGTACGATAGCAAAGTCTTCAATGGTGCCTATCTGATTACGAAGGTCCTAGCTCGTTGCTATCTCAGTCCGAAGTGACCGGTGTCTTTCAGTCGTGGCCACGAGCGGCGTTGTCGCAGAGGGCGCTCGTGGCTGTCGTCGGGAGAACGCCGCGCCGTGCGTGCATGGCGGCGCGCGGCGAAAGTAAGTGGCGCGCACTTTGTACTTGTGCGACACCACACCCCTCCCCCCCAAACCGCCGCGCCGTCGTGGCGTAGGGCTGAGGGCCACGGCGACGGCACTGGGAGGAGGGCCTGGGCGGAGGCGTTACTGGTGGGACGGGCGTCGTAGCTGAGGCTGGGATCGAGACGCCGTCCGCGCCCCGGCATCTGCCTTGAGATCCTCCAGGGAACCCGCCGAAACCTGGGAAAGGGCGCCCGCCCCCGCCCAGAGGGAGCAGGTCATCTTCTTCTGAGGTGCGTGGCCCAAGCTGGGGGGGCCCGCACGGTCCCGGAGTCCCTCTCGGTGACGCTGTCATCTGCGGCGGCGACAGCGGCGGCGACGCGTCGATCTCCATCGGGACGATCTCGTAGTCCGGGGACGAACGATGTGTTGTGCTCCCTGGCGGTGAACTGGGTCTGGAATCAAGAAACCGGAGACAGGATCGCGCGGCCTGTGCAAGCGCAATTGGTTTGCGTGGCGCCGCAGCTCCGACCCTGTGGAAGAACGTACAACATACATATTGCTACCGAGCACGCGCTGAATGGTGCCCGGCAACCATGTCTTCTTGTTTCCAGCAAACACCCTGTACAGCACCGGCGTAGAAACCTGAAAACGCGTAGCACCATACGAACCGACTCGGTGCGTGGGAGGCTGCAGCAGGTGAAGGAGAGTGCGGTGACGGCGGCCGTGTAGCAGCTCGGCAGGAGACGGGCCGTCACGTGGCATGCACCGATACGTAGACAGGAAAATTTGAAGAGCTTGCTGCCTGGAGTGCTGACCTTTCATCTTTTCCATGTGAGACTTGAATGTTCGAACGAAACGTTCTGCTTCACCATTGGACTGAGGGTGAAAAGGTGCAGTGGTAATATGCTGAATGCCATTCACACGAAAAAACTGTTGAAATTCCGCACTAACAAACTGAGGTCCATTGTCACTGACGATAGTTTCTGGCAAACCTTCGATGCAAAACACTGACGTTAAGGCACTGATTGTACTAGAAGCTGTCGGTGAGTTCATGGCAATCACAAAAGGAAACTTGCTGAAAGCGTCTACAACAATTAACCAGCGCGTATTCCAGAAAGGTCCGGCAAAGTCAATGTGTAAACGTTGCCATGGTCCCTTGGGGCGTGGCCAATCTGAGAAACGTTGCGGAGGAGCCGCCTGATGCTCCGCACAAACAGTACACTGTGACGTCATGTTCTCTATCTGAGCGTCCATACCAACCCAGGAACAATGACGTCTGGCCAGTTGCTTTGTCCTAACAAGACCCCAATGTCCTTGATGCAGGAGGCGTAACACTTCTCGTTGCAGGGAACGAGGAACAATCACTCTTGCTTCGTCGTTGTCGGTATGCAACAACAGTACACCCTGACTTAAAGATAATGCATGACGTTGTGCAAAATAACGTCGAACCAGAGGCCGATCAATGTCTTTGGCTCTGGCAGGCCACCCTGAGCGAACAAAACGTGCTACCACACTTAGGTCTGCATCCGCAGCTGTTTCCTGTGCAACCCGACGAGAGTTCAAAGGGAAATCTGCGACAGCGGAAGCATCTCTGGAGTCTATCTGACAACATGCCATTTCCGAAGAATCAAATGATACATCCTGGCCAACCGGAAGTCGGGAAAGTGTGTCCGCGTTAGCATGTTTAGTGGTAGGTCGGTACAAAATCTCATACTGATAATTAGACAATATCAAGGACCATCTCTGAAGCTTTTGTGCCGTACGGGGCGGAATCGGCTTTGTGGGTGAGAACAACGACGTGAGAGGCTTGTGGTCTGTCAACAAATAGAATTTTCTGCCATAGAGATAATGATGAAACTTTGTGACGCCGTAAATGATTGCTAAGGCCTCCTTTTCTATCTGACTGTAATTCTGTTGCGTTGGCGTCAGTAGCTTGGATGCAAAGGCAATAGGACGATCGTGACATCCAATACGATGCGACAGAACGACACCCAGACCGTACGACGAGGCGTCAACTGCTAACACTACAGGCTTCTGTGGGTCAAAGGGAATCAAACATGCATCACTGAGTAGTGCAGACTTTAGTTTGTCAAAGGCAACTTGACAATCTTTAGACCATACAAAAGGAACATTCTTGCTACGTAAGTGATGCAGTGGAGCTGCAATCTGAGAGGCATTGGGAATAAATCTGAAATAATAGTTAAGCTTTCCCATCACTGCTTGCAATTCATGCACATTCTTAGGAGGAGGCAAGTCTTTGATTGCTCGAAGATGTGACTGTAACGGATGGATTCCTTGGGCATTAAGCACATGGCCTAGGTACTCTATTTCAGTTTGAAAAATCGAACACTTTGCTTTATTACAACGTAGACCTGCTGCAGTCAAAACTTTGAAAAGGCACTCCAGGTTTGCTAAATGTTCTTCAACTGTACGTCCGGATACCACAATATCATCTAAATAGTTCGAACAACACGGTACAGAAACTGTCAGCTGTTCCAAAAAACGCTGACAAATAGCGGGAGCGGAAGAACTGCCAAAGGGTAGGCGTTGAAATTGAAAAAGGCCCATGTGAGTATTAATGACGAAAAACTTTTTTGACTCGTCCTCAAGTGGAATCTGTAAGTATGCCTCTGGTAAATCAATCTTGGAAAAGAAGCGAGACTGTCCTAATTTGTCCATCAGTTCCTCAGGTCTGGGCAGAGGGTAAGTGTTTACAATTGTTTGACTGTTCACTGTTGATTTAAAGTCCGCACAGAGACGAAGTTTTCCTGACGGCTTGGGTATAATTACTATAGGCGAGGCCCACTGACTCGCAGAAACAGGAGAAATCACCCCACTATCTTGCCAACGTTTAAGTTCTTCGGCAACTGTATCACGCAATGCGATAGGCACTGGTCTATCTTTACGAAATTTTGGAACTGCAGATTCTTTTAAAGTCACATGTGCCACGAAGTCTTTTGCACAACCTAGTTCCGGCGAAAACAAGTCACTGTATTTGTCACACAATGCATTGATTTTATCCTGAGGCACTATTGACGAAATTTGAAGCACATCTCTTTGAATTGATAAACCAAACAAGTCGAATGCATCTAGTCCAAAAATGTTCTGTGTCGATTTGGCCTGAAGAACTACAAAAGCAACTGTTTTTGTTACACCTTGAAAAGAGGCGGGCAGGCTACATGTTCCTAGCGCGGGAATATTTTGACCTGTGTACGCTGTTAGCACTTGCTGTGACGGCGACAATTTTGGCGAACCCAGAAGTTCATAAGTGTCGTTATTAATTAATGTAACAGCGGAACCAGTATCAAGCTGAAATTGCACCGTCTTATTTTCTATGGAGAGATTTACAAAAAGTTTGTGCTTCTGGCGCACGACAGGTGCGCGAATGTGGGCAACGTCTGCTACGGTTTGTGTGCTGCGTATTCGCGGGCCGCGTAGTGAAGGAAGCGGCTCAGACTCGGCACGCAGGGGATTAACAACACTGTCACTAGATGACACTACCGCCGGATCGGCGTCCGCGCAATGCGAGGCTACTGCACTAAAATTACTTTCAGTATCTACAACAAGTCTACTGTCACTAGCTACACAGTACTGGGCACTATTACAAGGAGCAGTTGCAGAAGGCCCTATTTTCACTACAGGAATGCACTGTTCATAGTCATTTTGCTTGTCCCGGACCCTTTTCCGTTGCACTGTTTTACGCGCCCGTCGCCGCTTGCTACGTGGTGCACTATATAGTTTTGCCATAGGCGCAGAACTACTTTCTTGCAATTGAGATCCAAGGAAAGCACTGTTCAATTCCACAGCCCGTATAACATTTACAGAATGAACTGTTCTCGCACTCTGCGAAGCACTGTTTCTAACGTTACTGTTCTTTGAGTGTTTAATTTGCATACACACAGACTGCACATGTCCCAATTTGCCACATTGATAACAGGTTGCGTTGCGACTAGGGCAATGAGCACGCTTGTGGCGAGACACACACTGGGGGCAAGATTTACGTACATTTTTCTGAAATGAGCGTTGGCGCCCGTTATTCAAATCACTGTTTCTAACACGACGGGGCGACCTTTGTGTCGCACTTTTACACTGGCTACTGTTCACTGTCTGTTCAGCACGACCGGTAGAAAAATAAGAATCACTAGTGCTATACTGAGAACTACGGCTAGGAAAGCGTCCGTTGCGGCTCACTGAATTTACACTATGGCTTTGCATTTCTACATCAGCTAAGTCAAAAGTATCATGCGCTTCTATAAGCTGCAGTACACTGTCTAATGAGGGGTCAGACTGTTTCAGAATTGCTGCTCTAATTCTTGGGTCCTGAATATTCTGCGTAATCGCATCCCTCAACATCACGTCACTATACGAAAGTCCACAAGAGCAAGTAAATTTACATTGGCGGGTTAAGCCCTTCAATTCCGTAATCCACTCTTGGTGTGACTGCTGCGGTAATTTTTTAAGTCTGAAAAATCGGTATCGTGCAGCGGCTACAAGAACTTTTCTCTCATAATGAGCATTCAGTGCATCTACAATTTGTTCAAAGTCTACATCACGAGGAGATGCGAGAGGGAATAGTTTTTGCAATAGTACGAAAGTCTGGGGGCCCACAATCGATAAGAAAAGGTTCTTCACTCTCTGACCTGTAATTTGATGAGCCGCGACGAGTTCTTGAAACTGTGCGAAATAGTCGCTCCATTCTTCCTCACGTTCGTTGTACTGGCGGAACGTAGGAAGCGTTACGGCGGCAGGTGTGGGCTGCTGAAGCGGCGGCTGTTGTTGTTGGTTGGCTGCTTGCGCTGTGAGCTGGGACACAGCCTGTAGGAGTTGCGTTATTTGCGCCGTCTGTAACTGAATAATTTCCATTAAGTTTGGGTTCGGGGTAGTGGCCATGCTGACCGATTAGGCGCCGCGTATACAAGTAACTTATAACAAAACACAAATGCAATATGAAAGAGGACGCTCTGCAACAAAAAAGTCCACAAAACAAGTAACAAAATATCTTCCCCCAAAATTCTTATAATAAGGGTGGGTGGGCGGGAGCAATTTTTTCGTGCTCCGACTGCTGCTGTCTGGCTGCTGCAAGCGGGCTGATCCAAGGTTCTATCACTCCTCGTCGCCACTTTTGTATCCCATCCTCGTCGCCACTTTTGTGTCCCAACTTCGTCGCCGCTTTTGTGTCCCAGCCTCGTCGTAGGTGTCGGTGGCCGAGTGGAATGAGACCGACACGCTGGTGCAGGTACGGAGGGGAGCAGCCAGAAACTATAAACACTCGAGTAAATTAGAAAGAGATATATATATTGCACAGAATGTAACAATACTTAACTTTTACGTAGTACTGCAGAATGTTGATACATAGTTGTTAGAGGCCTGCCTAGTGCCTGTACGATAGCAAAGTCTTCAATGGTGCCTATCTGATTACGAAGGTCCTAGCTCGTTGCTATCTCAGTCCGAAGTGACCGGTGTCTTTCAGTCGTGGCCACGAGCGGCGTTGTCGCAGAGGGCGCTCGTGGCTGTCGTCGGGAGAACGCCGCGCCGTGCGTGCATGGCGGCGCGCGGCGAAAGTAAGTGGCGCGCACTTTGTACTTGTGCGACACCACAAGAACATCATCCACAACTGAAAACAGATACTGTACTGCATATTTTAAACACTTTTTAGTTAAATTCTATCCCAACTAGCCCACAACACTCTATGTAACCCAACCCAACGATCGAAACACAACAAACAGCCCTTTATAAATGTTTATAAATCTAAGAGCCGTAACTACGGTGGTCATTAGTCCCTACGCTTGCAAACTACTTACATTAAGGACAACACACAAACTCCCATGCCCGAGGGAGGACTCGAACCCCCAACGCCGAACGGCCGCACGCATCGCAGAAGGGCGTCTTAATGCGCACGGATATTCTGCCGCGACAGCTCTTTTCTATTACAGTGCTAAACTAACTAGCAAGCGGCTACAATTTCTGTAACTCCGCGTCGTCGGACGATCCATCTCGAACATCTAGCCGATCGATCATACATCTTTTTGCATTGCATATCCCACCAGACAGTATTTCTGAACAGTCACTAGACCAGATACCTCGTACGTTTAACAACCATTCGAGCATTAACAGTCATCGTATCCCCCATTCTAACAAATCAGTACTCCCGATAAACATATGTAACACACCCAATTACTTCGTAAAATTGACTGACACACATCGAACAGCTAAAAGGAACGATCCAGATCAACACCAAGCTCTTTTCTCATATGTATATATATCTAATCCTTACAACTAAAAACGAAAAAAATGTCTAGACCATTTCGAACTAATACAACACCCGAAAATTTTTATCGAACGCCAAGAGCAATCCTTTAGAGACTAAACAAACGATTAAACACGCCTCCCAATGGAGGTAACTACCCTGCTTTAAAATGATAACCAAAGGGTTTATTGAAACCGATGTTTCTCGACCGAAGATCAGTAATTTACCACCGAAAGCATTACCGCCACGCTACCGAGAGACGCCCA
This sequence comes from Locusta migratoria, assembly GCA_026315105.1. Taxonomy (NCBI): domain Eukaryota; kingdom Metazoa; phylum Arthropoda; class Insecta; order Orthoptera; family Acrididae; genus Locusta; species Locusta migratoria. The sequence continues at coordinate 784,510,221 of CM048755.1, forward strand.
GTCGTAAACACCGCAGCCCTAACACTTATACGTTTCAATATACAGTCGACAAACGTAGAATACCCCCAGGTTGCAATGAACCGTACGACTAAATACATCGAAATCGGGATGTCACACAAGCCAGGATACATCGTACGCACCAGATTACGAATACACAAGAGCTAATTTTACGAAGAAAGAATATTACTTCTATCAACAACCGTAAGAATAAAAAAACGACCGATCTGTCACAGCTATACCAGCGCTCCTAATGCAACATCGAGAGGGCCGTGAGGGGACAGGGGGTCAAAATCCCCGGGAGTGCCATTTTGAAACAGAGTAAATGCGAAGTATTAATCGGTTACTGTTGATGCCACTCCGGAACAAATAAAGTTGAACAGACAACATTCATCCCACGTTTTGTTGATTTAAATACGGTAATTGATAAATATGAAATAGACGAACGGTTTCTGGAATTTGTAGACTGTTATCAGAAAACAGTGATTGCCATTGCCCATTTAATTCAATCAACACTTGTGAAGCACTCAATTCCTATAAGTGAATGCCGTGGACGGGGCTATGATAACGGAAGTAACATGAGTGGGTGCTATAATGGAGCTCAGACACATGTTCTTAAGTGGAATTCACTTCAAAAATTTTTCCATGTGCTTGTCATAGCCTTAATTTATGTGGAGTACATGCAGCCGAGAGTTGCCCTAAAGCAGATACGACTTTTTGTCGTGGTCCAACGACTTTACCACCATTTCAGTTACAGTCCACAATTCTAAAACAGTGTGTTGGCTCATCTGTACATTGTATGTCTGGTACCCGTTAGAGTGCTCGTGTTGGCGCTGTAAGACCAGTTGCTGCTCACTTGAGTAAGATTGCCCTTGCAATTGAAAATCTTTGTAAGTTAAATCTGTCATCTGAAACACGTTCTGTATCACGCGATGTTTTGGATTATGTAAGGCCTTTTAAGCGTATAAATTATGACATCAATTTGGTTAAAATTGTGGGTAGCAATTGCCTACAGGATAAATTACTACAAGCTCGAAATACCACAATTGATGTTGAATGAAATAATATTGACGGCTCATTAAGTGACATTAAAAATTTTGTGTCCCAACTTCGTCGCCGCTTTTGTGTCCCAGCCTCGTTGTAGGTGTCGGTGGCCGAGTGGAATGAGACCGACACGCTGGTGCAGGTACGGAGGGGAGCAGCCAGAAACTATAAACACTCGAGTAAATTAGAAAGAGATATATTGCACAGAATGTAACAATACTTAACTTTTACATAGTACTGCAGAATGTTGATACATAGTTGTTAGAGGCCTGCCTAGTGCCTGTACAATAGCAAAGTCTTCACTGGTGCCTATCTGATGACGAAGGTCCTAACTCGTTGCTATCTCAGTCCGAAGTCCAAGTGCGAAGTGCCCGATCCTTCAGTGGTGGCCACGAGCGGCGTTGTACCAGAGGGCGCTCGTGGCTGTCGTCGGAAGAACGCCGCGCCGTGCATGCATGGCGGCGCGCGGCGAAAGTAGGTGGCGCGCACTTTGTACTTGTGCGACACCACACCCCTCCCCCCCAAACCGCCGCGCCGTCGTGGCGTAGGGCTGAGGGCCACGGCGACGGCACTGGGAGGAGGGCCTGAGCGGGGGCGTTACTGGTGGGACGGGCGTCGTAGCTGAGGCCGGGATCGAGACGCCGTCCGCGCCCCGGCATCCGCCTTGCGATCCTCCAGGGAACCCGCCGAAACCTGGGGAAGGGCGCCCGCCCCCGCCCAGAGGGAGCAGGTCATCTTCTTCTGAGGTGCGTGGCCCAAGCTGGGGGGGCCCGCACGGTCCCGGAGTCCCTCTCGGTGACGCTGTCATCTGCGGCGGCGACAGCGGCGGCGACGACTGCGTCGGATGTACGTCGACGTCCATAGGGATCTCGTAGTCCGGGGACGAACGATGTGGTTGTGCTCCCTGGCGGTGAACTGGGTCTGGAATCAAGAAACCGGAGACAGGATCGCGCGGTCTGTGCAGGCGCAATTGGTTTGCGTGGCGCCGCAGCTCCGACCCTGTGGAAGAACGTACAACAAACATATTGCGCCCAAGCACGCGTTGAATGGTGCCCGGCAACCATGTCTTCTTGTTTCCAGCAAACACCCTGTACAGCACCGGCGTAGAAACCTGAAAACGCGTAGCGCCATACGAACCGACTCGGTGCGTGGGAGGCTGCAGCAGATGAAGGAGAGTGCGGTGACGGCGGCCGTGTAGCAGCTCGGCAGGAGACGGGCCGTCACGTGGCATGCACCGATACGTAGACAGGAAAATTTGAAGAGCTTGCTGCCTGGAGTGCTGACCTTTCATCTTCTCCATGTGAGACTTGAATGTTCGAACGAAACGTTCTGCTTCACCATTGGACTGAGGGTGAAAAGGTGCGGTGGTGATATGCTGAATGCCATTCACACGACAAAATTGTTGAAATTCCGCACTAACAAACTGAGGTCCATTGTCACTGACGATAGTTTCAGGCAAGCCTTCGATGCAAAACACTGATGTTAAGGCACTGATTGTACTAGACGCCGTCGTTGAGTTCATGGCAATCACAAAAGGAAACTTGCTGAAAGCGTCTACAATAATTAACCAGCGCGTATTCCAGAATGGTCCGGCAAAGTCAATGTGTAAACGTTGCCATGGTCCCTTGGGGCGTGGCCAATCTGAGAAACGTTGCGGAGGAGCCGCCTGATGCTCCGCACAAACAGTACACTGTGACGTCATGTTCTCTATCCGAGCGTCCATACCAACCCAGGTACAATGACGTCTGGCCAGTTGCTTTGTCCTAACAATACCCCAATGTCCTTGATGCAGGAGGCGTAACACTTCTCGTTGCAGGGAACGAGGAACAATCACTCTTGCTTGGTCGTTGTCCGTATGTAACAACAGAACACCCTGACTTAAAGATAATGCATGACGTTGTGCAAAATAACGTCGAACCAGAGGCCGATCAATATCTTTGGCTCTGGCAGGCCAACCAAAGCGAACAAAACGTGCTACCACACGTAAGTCTGCATCCGCGGCTGTTTCCTGTGCAACCCGACGAGAGTTTAAAGGAAAGTCTGCGACAGCGGAAGCATCTCTGGAGTCTATCTGACAACATGCCATTTCTGAAGAATCAAATGATACATCCTGGCCAACCGGAAGTCGGGAAAGTGTGTCCGCGTTGGCATGTTTAGTGGTAGGTCGGTACAAAATCTCATACTGATAATTTGACAATATCAAGGACCATCTCTGAAGCTTTTGTGCCGTACGTGGCGGAATCGGCTTTGTGGGTGAGAACAACGACGTGAGAGGCTTGTGGTCTGTCAACAAATAGAATTTTCTGCCATAGAGATAATGATGAAACTTTGCGACGCCGTAAATGATTGCTAAGGCCTCCTTTTCTATCTGACTGTAATTCTGTTGCGTCGGCGTCAGTAGCTTGGATGCAAAGGCAATAGGACGATCGTGACATCCAATACGATGTGAGATTACAGCGCCTACACCGTACGACGAGGCGTCAACTGCTAGCACTACAGGCTTCTGTGGGTCAAAGGGAATCAAACATGCATCACTGAGTAGTGCAGACTTTAGTTTGTCAAAGGCAACCTGACAATCTTTGGACCATACAAAAGGAACATTCTTCCTACGTAAGTGATGCAGTGGAGCTGCAATCTGAGAGGCATTGGGAATAAATCTAGAATAATAGTTCAGCTTCCCCATTACTGCTTGCAATTCATGCACATTCTTAGGAGGAGGCAAGTCTTTGATTGCTCTAAGATGTGACTGTAAGGGATGAATTCCTTGGGCATTAATCACATGGCCTAGGTACTCTATTTCAGTTTGAAAAAACGAACACTTTGCTTTATTACAACGTAGACCTGCTGCAGTCAACACTTTGAAAAGGCACTCCAGGTTTGCTAAATGTTCTTCAACTGTACGTCCGGATACCACAATGTCATCTAAATAGTTCGAGCAACACGGTACAGAAACTGTCAGCTGTTCCAAAAAACGCTGAAAAATAGCGGGAGCGGAAGAACTGCCAAAGGGTAGGCGTTGAAATTGAAAAAGGCCCATGTGAGTATTAATGACGAAAAACTTTTTTGACTCGTCATCAAGTGGAATCTGTAAGTATGCCTCTGCTAAATCAATCTTGGAAAAGAAGCGAGACTGTCCTAATTTGTCCATCAGTTCCTCAGGTCTGGGCAGGGGGTAAGTGTCTACAATTGTTTGACTGTTCACTGTTGATTTGAAGTCCGCACAGAGACGAAGTTTTCCTGACGGCTTGGGTATAATTACTAAAGGCGAGGCCCACTGACTCGCAGAAACAGGAGAAATCACCCCACTATCTTGCCAACGTTTAAGTTCTTCGGCAACTGTATCACGCATTGCGATAGGCACTGGTCTAGCTTTACGAAATTTTGGAACTGCAGATTCTTTTAAAGTCACATGTGCCACGAAGTCTTTTGCACAACCTAGTTCCGGCGAAAACAAGTCACTGTATTTGTCACACAATGCATTGATTTTATCCTGAGGCACTATTGACGAAATTTGAAGCACATCTCTTTGAATTGATAAACCAAACAAGTCAAAAGCATCTAGTCCAAAAATGTTCTGTGTTGATTTGGCCTGAAGAACAACAAAAGCAACTGTTTTCGTAACACCTTGAAAAGAGGCAGGCAGGCTACACGTTCCTAGCACGGGAATATTTTGACCTGTATAAGCTGTTAACACTTGTTGACACAGCGATAATTTTGGAGAACCCAGAAGTTCATAAGTATCTTTATTAATTAATGTAACAGCGGAACCAGTATCAAGCTGAAATTGCACAGTCTTATTGTCAATGGAAAGATTCACAAAAAGTTTTTGCTTTCGGCGCTCGACAGGTGCGCGAATGTGGGCAACGTCTAATACATATTGTTTTCTGCGCTTGCGCGGGTTGCGTGCGGTAGGAAGCGGCGCATACTCGGCACACAGCGGATTAACCACACTGTCACTAGATGACACTACCGCCGGATCGGCGTCCGCGCAATGCGAGGCTACTGCACTAAAATTACTTTGAGTAGCTACACCAATTCTACTGTCACTAGCTACGCAGTACTGGGCACTATTACAAGGAGCAGTTGCAGAAGGCACTATTTTCACTACAGGAATGCACTGTTCATAGTCATTTTGCTTGTCCCGAACCCTTTTCCGTTGCACTGTTTTACGCGCTCGTCGGCGCTTGCTACGTGGTGCACTATATAGTTTTGCAATAGGCGCAGAACTACTTTCTTGCAATTGAGATCCAAGGAAAGCACTGTTCAATTCCTCAGCGTGTATAACATTGACTGCATGCACTGCTCTCGCACTGTGCGAAGCACCGTTTCTAACGTTACTGTTCTTTGAGTTTTGAATTTGCATACACACAGACTGCACATGTCCCAATTTGCCACATTGATAACAGGTTGCGTTGCGACTAGGGCAATGAGCACGCTTGTGGCGAGACACACACTGGGGGCAAGATTTACGTACATTTTTCTGAAATGAGCGTTGGCGCCCGTTATTCAAATTACTGTTTCGAACACGACGGGGCGACCTTTGCGTCGCACTTTTACACTGGCTACTGTTCACTGTCTGTTCAGCACGGCCGGTAGAAAAATAAGAGTCACTAGTGCTATACTGAGAACTACGGCTAGGAAAGCGTCCGTTGCGGCGCACTGAATTTACACTGTGGCTTTGCATTTCTACATCAGCTAAGTCAAAAGTATCATGCGCTTCTATAAGCTGCAGTAAACTGTCTAATGAAGGGTCAGGCTGTTTCAGAATTGCTGCTCTAATTCTGGGGTCCTGAATATTCTGCATAATCGCATCCCTCAACATCACGTCACTATACGAAAGTCCACAAGAGCAAGTAAATTTACATTGGCGGGTTAAGCCCTTCAATTCCGTAATCCACTCTTGGTGTGACTGCTGCGGTAATTTTTTAAGTCTGAAAAATCGGTATCGTGCAGCGGCTACAAGAACTTTTCTCTCATAATGAGCATTCAGTGCATCTACAATTTGTTCAAAGTCTACATCACGAGGAGATGCGTGCGGGAATAGTTTTTGCAGTAACACGAAAGTTTTGGGGCCCACCACAGACAATAAAAGATGCTTAACAGTCTGACCTGTAAGTTGATGAGCCGCGACGAGTTCTTGAAACTGCGCCAGATAATCACTCCATTCTTCCTCACGTTCGTTGTATTGGCGAAACGTAGGAAGTGTTGCGGCGGCAGGTGTGGGCTGCTGAAGCGGCGGCTGTTGTTGTTGGTTAGCTGCCCGCGCTGTCAGCTCGGCCACCGCCTGGAGCAACTGGGTAATTTGCGCCGTCTGTAACTGAATAATTTCCATTAAGTTTGGGTTCGGGGTAGTGGCCATGCTGACCGATTAGGCGCCGCGCATACAAGTAAATTAGATAACACACAAATGCAATATGAAAGAGGACGCTCTGCAACAAAAAAGTCCACAAAATACGTAACAGAATATGTTCCCCCAAAAATCTTATATTAAGGGTGGGTGGGCGGGAGCAATTTTTGCGTGCTCCGACTGCTGCTCTCTGGTTGCTGCAAGCGGGCTGGTCCAAGGTTCTATCACTCCTCGTCGCCACTTTTGTGTCCCAACTTCGTCGCCGCTTTTGTGTCCCAGCCTCGTTGTAGGTGTCGGTGGCCGAGTGGAATGAGACCGACACGCTGGTGCAGGTACGGAGGGGAGCAGCCAGAAACTATAAACACTCGAGTAAATTAGAAAGAGATATATTGCACAGAATGTAACAATACTTAACTTTTACATAGTACTGCAGAATGTTGATACATAGTTGTTAGAGGCCTGCCTAGTGCCTGTACAATAGCAAAGTCTTCACTGGTGCCTATCTGATGACGAAGGTCCTAACTCGTTGCTATCTCAGTCCGAAGTCCAAGTGCGAAGTGCCCGATCCTTCAGTGGTGGCCACGAGCGGCGTTGTACCAGAGGGCGCTCGTGGCTGTCGTCGGAAGAACGCCGCGCCGTGCATGCATGGCGGCGCGCGGCGAAAGTAGGTGGCGCGCACTTTGTACTTGTGCGACACCACAAAAAATATTCGTGAAAACTGGGACACCATTCTCTTTGAATCTAAAGCTGTTGCCAGTGCAATGAAAATCGACTCTTAATTTCCGGAGGTACGCAGTAAGAAGAGGAAATCATTTCTTGATGAAGGCATGAATGAAGTAACAGTTTGAATTCAGATTTTTTCAAGGTAAATGTTTTTATGTCATTATTGACAATGTATTCGCCAACTTAACGACACGATATGAAGCAGTAAAGCTGTTAAATGACACATTTGGCTTTTGTGGAAATATGCAAAGATAACTGACGATCAGATCGCTGAGTCATGCAATTTATTCATCACTGAATACCATAATGATGTTACAATAGATTTAAAAGAAGAATTGAAATATTTAAAACAATCCATACTTCGACCTTTGAAGGCGCCTTTTTGAAACCATTTGAACTCTTGAATAAGATACAAGATATTAAAATTTCAGGTTTATTTCCGAATGTTTGTGTAGCTCTGCGCATCTTTTGCATATTTCCAATGACTGTCACTCAAAGAGAGAGGTCATTTAGCAATCTGGCTCGTGTCAAAAACTGAAATCGTGTCTGAGATCAACCATGCATCAACAACGTCACGCAGATTTCGGGACCTTGGCTACTGAATCTGATTTGGCAAAGCAGCTAGACTTGGATAATGTAATTGAAACATTTGCTGAACGAAAGGCTTGGAAAGCACCATTGACAGAGTTACAGGCAAAGCACGACTCATTGCGGTTTACATGCAAGTGAGTATATGTTTAGGTTACTGAGTGAACAGTGTAATAGTTGGCTGTCAGTTTAAAAGTGAACTGCAAACAAATTTCCTAAACAGAATTAAATGAAGTGAACAAACATTAACAAAAGTAAATTGTTACTGAGTAGCATCTGAAGTGTAATTTGTAAGTCATATAAGTTTTCTCTCTTTTCTTGAACGTCTCAGTCGAGCTATCATCCAATTCCTTAGCTGTCGTTGTCTTAGCTTCCTGAAATCTCTATCACTACTCTCCTAACCAATATTTACTACTGTATTTCTGCATTTCTGTATTTCTGTATGTCTTCTAATGAGTTTATTTGTAATGTTTACCTTTTTGTGTTGTGTTGAAACTAGAGATGGGCAAAACCGATCTATTCAGGGATCGGATCAGAAATAGTCACTCACTGGGATGAACTAGTACATTTTCATGACTCACCGACTCACCACTCGCCAACTGATAAAAAGAGTAAAACGATGGCACATTGCTTTTGTCACTATACCTGTTTCTAAAGCCTGGCCTCTATAAACAGTAGAATAATTGTAGCTCCAGAGTAAGACAATAAAGTTTTATATACTTTAGGAAATAACGCGTAAGAAGAGTACTGTGCATTAAATTTACAAAGCGAGGTTTGTTCGTGGACTATTAAATTAATAACTTCAAATATGAAAAAAAGACTATCAACATCTCCAGCCAAATTCTTTGAAAAAACGACGACGAGTACAGATACTTTCGACTACGCCGTCAATGAGTTTTTCTTTCGTGAGTACAAAGTATCAACAACTGATTAAATATGAAGAGAGTCTTACCGAAAAAAATCATTAGGTAAATCATTTAAATCTGCGGTGATACTTTTACAGTCGGCGTAGTTCAGGGGTAACCTACTGGGCTCCTAAATTGTAAGTTTGCGGTTGGTAGTACAATTTCCATTCCATCTCGTATTTTATTTCCTGTAAGTACAACCCTTTCATCTGTTATTTGTAAAAAGTTTTATATGTTCACTGTAAAGAGCACCGCAAATTATTTTTAAGTGCTTCCCAATATAGTTTATCTTTAATTGCAAACATACACATCCCACTGTACCAAACACATTAAATTCCTAATGAAACATTATATCAAGATATTTTACTCAAAACCGTAATTTTACATGCATCTCATTTGACATCTTAGTGTTCTCTCTCTATCTCTCTCTCTCTCTCTTGTGAAGTAATTTTGTTGTTACTGTCAAAGATTCGTATCCAGCAGCAAAAAATTCAAATGGGCATATTCCCTAAACTGAATGGTTTCTGAGATAGAAAACATTAATGTACATTGTTATTTTCTTTGTTATTCGGAATATAGTCATTGTTTTCAACATGCCAAAATAGTGTAGATGCATAAAAGACGCATAATTTGATACAGGACAGTTGTCTATCAAGTCAGGAAACTGCGTGATATGAAATTACAAAATCTATCTAAGCAACAGATCTTGAACAACGAACAAGACTGTCTCTCTTGCTCTCTTCATGCAAACTGAAAGTCTTAGAGAAAAAATGAGTAGTATCTTTTTCAGGGAAATTTTATATAGTTTAATTTTGTACAGTAACACTTTTTCTCTATAGACTGCATATTTCCTGTTATTAAGAAAAAACGTATAAAAGTAACATTAAATAAATACGTTTTATCTCGAAAACTATTCAGAATAGTACATTTGTCTATATAACAGTTTCTGTTGCTTCAGATGATCGTTTCTATATGCGAGCTGCAAGCTTTATCAGAACACCAGGAGTTGACAGAACAGAGTGATGTGCGGAGTCACTTTATTCGGCAACATGCGGTTCACCAGAGGAGTGGGGGGAACCGTGAGCAGTGCGCACACAGGCAGCTTGGCCAGTGAGCGGAGTCGGGAGAGTGGTGGGGAGAAGTGAACTGGTGAACCAATTAACTCACTGACTCAGTTGGCGGTGGGATTGCCCCGATCGCCGGAGTCGTGCACGGGCAGCTTCGCCAGTGAGCGAAGTCAGGAGAATGGTGGGGAGAAGTGAACTGGTGAACCAATTAACTCACCGACTCAGTTGGCAGTCGGATCGCCCCGATCGCCGAGTCGTGCAGAGCAGCGGGAGTCAGGAGCTGCGTGTTCACTGAACCATGCTGCTTGCGCGACTCGCCGACTCTTGACTCACCAATTCTCGTGTCACAGTTCGTTGGCACTGCACGTATTTAGGCGCTCACTTTTTGCAGTTTTATACCTGCACATGTTCTATACCACGCTTATTTTGTAGCTTGGGAAACTTCTCAAGCACGTGGGATGGGGTGCTGATGCAGCTCATTGCTATCAGCAGACGGACTTTACGGATCAGATGAGCTACCACTCTTTTTTTCAGTTTCCTTAGAACGATCTGGCTCTGTGAATCAGTTCATGATCGGATTGCCCATCTCTAGTTCAAACCATGTCAAACTTCTTAAAAATTGTATGTTTGAAAGTTTTTAAAACGTTTAGTAAGAATGGGATTTTTATGATTACTTTATACTGAGTATTTTTTGTGTATTTCATACATTACCTAATAATGTTGTGTTAACCCCTTTAGTGCCTGAATTAATTTCTACTGCAAGAACAAAATATAATAAATCTTCTCTTTGTGTTTAGTATTGGGATGTTAGAAGATTAATAATATCAAATGTAAGACATGTTATATGTAGTTGATATTATTAGGTACCTCTTAAATTTGTGACAACAGGTATTTGAGAAACAAAAGGCTTACAACTCTTCTTTGAGGGAAATTTTTTATCGTTCTTATAAATATAGAAAAAATAATTGACGTATGTTTGAATTACATGTGTGCTTATGTAAAAACCTAATTCATGAGATAAAGGTTTCTTTGCTCATGAAATCACTTGAAACAATTTGAGTATTTGTTTCCGAGGGTGAAGCTTGCATTTTATACACATAATGAGTCTGCCATTTACAGCTATATCTTTTGTATCTTTGCCTTCCTGTTACAGAGAACCAATGATCTACTCCATCAATAAGGGGAGACTTACCTGGAGCCGGTTTTGTTGGAGCCCGACACTCCTCGTATTGAAAACTGCAAAAACGTCAATCACAAACACAGTCTGGCAATGAAGTATGTTAGCACCGAAGTTGAATGGAAAATATTTCTGCATTTTATTTTATCTCTTGCATGTACCTATAAAGATGCCTAAGTGCCTTATGATAGTCTTTTACATAAACATTATTTTCGTGTCCACTGAAAGTGAATTGCAACACCTAACAAAACAAACTACTTTCAGATTGAAACTTCCCTATGTATTTAGCTTTATCTCATAGAGAATGAACACAAACTCGGCTCTTTGTTCGAAACACGAGCACTCTAAACGAGAGTCGCTGTGCAAGTACAGTCAACGGTCAGTTAACGGCAGCACAGTCACACCCACTGGGCTCGTTCTTATAAATATAGAAAAAATAATTGACGTATGTTTGAATTACATGTGTGCTTATGTAAAAACCTAATTCTGCTTCAGTCGGCACTGGCTCTCCAACATACTTATTCTTCCACATTTAAAGATTACAATGGTATGATGCGAATTTGCGACAATCGGAAATAAAGGTTTAAAAACGACGTAAAAACTTGTTAAAAAGGACTGCTACATTTTGAGTGAGGCCCGATCTTGGTTGCTGCCCTGGGCCCAGTGCTAGCACTGAACATCGACACAATAAAGGCTATCTCTACAGGCCATAAAGAGACCGAAACGTTCTACACGAAGGCGTCTTAACAACAAATAGCTGTTGCAGATGCAAACTACTACATATTTTAGCGAGCCACCGATCGAATATTTTAACATAAAAACCATAGGATTACAATACATCCACCCCTTTTTAAGACAAACGAGGCACACCTAGTAAGACACACAAATGTTCCCGAAATGTACTTTTAGCACGATCATTCTACACGAAGAACGATGTGTTATACCGGTCTTCTTACACAACGGAACCAGGGTCATTCGTCTTATGTTCTCCTCCAAACAACAAGTAACGTTTGAATGTATAATTTATACGCACGGAAGGTGCAGTTTAGATCAGCGCTCCATTTCCCTGGATCATTCGTGTGTGTGTTGTCCTTAGATTAGTTTACCTTAGTTTAAGTAGTTTGTAAGCTACGGACTGATGACCACGCAGTTTGGTCCGATAGATTTAAAAACATTACAATATTTTTTATTTATGTTTAAGAGGATCAGACATTTAGACACTTCGCAGATAAGTACAACATGCAAGAGCTTTTATGTATATTACTACTCGATACTTTGAATGTTAGCTCAGGGTATAGAGGATGAGACAGAGCAGATAAAATTGAGGGGGTTATTTGATATCCCACCTGGAAATACCACTCAAAAGTATTATTAGGCGTCATCCCGGAATCTTGCTGCCACACGTAACGCTGGCTGTGGTGTGAATTTTGTCATCAGTGGCTTGATTTACCTTAAAACTCAGTCACGTGATCAATCTATACCACACGTCTCGAAGTATACATCTGGAATCGAATGATGCGTTGTACCTCTCCCTCATATGTGGGTTATTTGGTCTTTCGCCTATAAATATAATTCAAAAACATAATTCGGAGAACTAGTCGGAGTCATACTAAGACATGATCCGTGGTTTGTAATGTGAATTTTTGTGCTCAGTAGCTTTATTTACCCGAAAACCTACAAAGAGCTCGATAGGGTGCATTTAAGTTTTTTCGTGCCTCTGCACAATTTATCATGTATTTGGTTGCGAATATAAGCAATTTAAGGATATTCTTCTGTTGACAGACCTTTTACCCTTCGGTATTGTGTGTAGTTGACTCTTGCGAGTTGTCTGTTGGTGTCGTAAGATACCTTATACTGCTTCTGCAGTGTTATCTATTTGCGCTGATGCGTCTGTGCGAAGATATGATTACCTAAAATACGATGTTGTGTGTGTATTCTACAAGGTTAAACTAAATTGGTTTGTTTGTTTGCTTGTATAGTCTATAGGACTTAACTACGGGGTCATCAGTCCCTAAACTTACAAACTACTTATGAACTACTTACGAACTAGGACGGCACAAATATCCATGCCCGAGAGGGGATTCGAACCCCCGACTTTAGTAGCCGTGCAGACCGTGACTGGAGCACCTTAGTCCCCTCGGCCACCGCGGCCGGCAACTAAATTGGTCTGCATGGTTAATACTGTAAACTGTTGTTAATATGGATATATTCTGTAATGTGGGTAGGTGTATACGATATATGTAATAAGAGTTGAGTAACGAAGCGAGTGTTCTGTCTGTCCATTGTGTGTTTTTATCGAGTTCTCAGAGGTACGCCGTGTGATCGTTCACGCCTCGTCTTTTATCTGGATAACAGGGTCGATGAATGTTCGATTCTGCGGTTAGTGTAGTCCTGACCCTAGCTAGAGGCGTTTATATTCTATTTTATCAACTCTGTTTCATCCTCTATACCCTGATCTAACATTCAAAGGATCGAGTGGTAAGATACATAAAAGCTTTTGCATGTTGCACTTATATGCATCGTGTCTAAATGTCTGATCTATCAACGCGATTTCCTCTTAAACATAAAGACGTGGTTAGTTGTAGGAGGGTTAGAGTTGGATCTAATGTGTTGTAAGCTGGTGTAGCACAGTGGGGACCCAGTTAGACGCATTCTAGGTTTGTTCTCTCTGTGGAAAGAGTCTTTACTCTTCTGCGGTGTATACAGAGCAACCCTATGAGGTGTTTGCTGTTGGTCCTAAGATCTGTAGGGGGATAAAGTGTATTGAGGAGCAGTCCAACGCTGAAGGAGTCGTACAACCTTGCGATATGTTTGGATCTCCAGCTACAGTATTACGGTTCTGTTTACCTTAAAAATGGATGGAAGTGGGTCTGTTATGTTTTTTTTTTTTTTTTTTTTTTTTTTTTTTTTTTTTTTTTTCGTAGCCTCGTGCATTTTTCACGATGCAGGATGTGATATATAAACAACCTAGATGGAGCGCTGGTCTAAACTTTACCTTGCGTGTGTATAAATTACATATGGAGACATTACTTGTTGTTTGCTGTAGAACATACGACGAATGGTACTGGGTGTGTTGTGTATGTGGATTGTTGGAACACATGGTTCTTCGTATAGAATGATTATGCAAAAATCGTGTTTCGAATAATATTTGTGTATCTTGCTATGTATGGGTCGTTTTGTCGTAAAAAGGGGTAGATGTGTTGTAATCCTATGGTTCTGATGTTAAAATCAGCAATCTGTGGCTCGCTTTGCCCTAAAGTGGATTAGAGTTGGATGTAATGTGTTGTAAGCTGGCATAGCACAGTTGGGATCGAGTTAGACGCATTCTAGGTTTCTTCCCTCTGTGGAAAGAGCCTTTTACTCTTCTGTGGTGTATATAGAGAACCCTTACGAGGTGTTTGCTGTAGGTCCTAAGATCTGTAGGAGGATCAAGTGTGCTGAGGATCGCTCCTACGTCTATGTGATTACTTAAAATATGTAGTAGTTTGCATCTGCAACAGCTATTTGTCGTTAAGACGCATTCTAGGTTTCGTGTAGAACATTTCGGATTTTTCAGGTCTATGGATCTAGGATAAATAACCGGAAGATAGGTTATGTGTCAGCAGATCAGTGCTTCGATTGATCGAGTACCTGTTAGTCGGTCAGTTATCGGAGATGTACTTCTGTGCGGTTCTAGTCTACAGAAAGGCAAGCAGTCGTTTAAATCGATGTTGTGTTGGTGTATGGATTGGAGTTTGACTTGTACATCGCCAATTAGCGCACATCTGACTGTTTTTGTGCGGGTTTGTGTATAAATTAAGTTATTGCTAGCTATATTTTCATCATGCAAGTTATAACGTCTGTTGTCTAAAGCGTCTCGCTGCGGAGCGCGCGGTTGCTCGCCGTGGAGGTTCGAGTCCTCCATGGGGCATGGGTGTGTGTGTTTGTCCGTAGGTTAGTTTACCTACGTTTAAGTGGTTTGTAAGCTACGGACTGATGACCACGCAGTTTGGTCCAATAGATTTACAAACATTTGAACATTTGATAACGTCTGTTGTAGTGAATTCCTACGGTAGATACCTCGTTTGTGGCAACTGCAAGGAAATGATCAATAGAAGTGTTGCAGTATTTGTCGGTAATACTATTGCGCACGGATGTCTCTTTATGGCCTGTATAGATAGCCTTTGTTGTGTCGATGTTGCATTAGGAGCGCTGGTATAGCTGTGACAGATCGTTCGTTTTTTTTTATTCTTACGGCTGTTGATAGAAGTAATGTAATATTCTATCTTCGTAATATTTTCTTTCGTGTATTTGTAATCTGGTGCGTGCGATGAATCGTGGCATGTGTGAAACAATTTCGAAAAAATGTTCAAATGTTTGTAAATCTATCAGACCAAACTGCGTGGTCATCAGTCCGTACTTAGTAGTGTTAGGGCTGCGGTGTTTACGACTGGGCGTCTCTCTGTAGCGCCGCGGTAATGCTTTCGGTGGTAAATTACTGATCTTCGGTCGAGAAGCATCGATTTCAATAAACCCTATGGTTATCGTTTTAAAGCAGGATAGTTACCTCCATTGGGAGGCGTATTTAATCGTTTGTTTAGTCTCTAAAGGCTTGCTCTTGGCGCTCGATAAAATTTTTCGGGTGTTGTATTATCTCGAAATGGTCTAGACTACTTTTTTTAGTTGTAAGGATTACATATATAAGAAAAGAGCTTGGTGTTGATCTGGATCGTTCCTTTTAGCTGTTCTATGTGTGTCAGTCAGTTTTACGGTGTAATTGGGTTAGTTACAGATGTTTATCGAGAGTACTGATTTGTCAGAAGGGGGGATACAATGACTTAGTGGTCGAATGGTTGTTAAACGTACGAGGTATCTGGTCTAGTGACTGATAGAAAACGTTTCATAAATACTGTCTGGTGGGGTGTGTAAAGTAAAAAGATACATGATCAATCGGTTAGATGTTCGAGAGGGATCGTACAACGACGCAGAGTTACCGAGACTGTTGCCGCTTGCTACTTAGTTTAGAACTTTAGTAGAAAAGAGCTGCCATGTCAGAATAGCCTTGCGCACTAAGACGCCCATCTGCGGTGCGTGCGGTCGTTTGCCGTTGGGGGTTCAAGTCCTCCCTCGGGCATGAGTGTTTGTGTGTTGTCCTTAAAGTAAGTAGTTTGCAAGCGTAGGGACTAATGACCACCCTAAATATATGTTTGTATTATGCAGCCTGCCGAGAGAACACTGTGTTTGTGATCGCACTGGCGATCGAGCTACGTTACTGTTACGCGTTTAAAAGGGGATCGTTCGTACCGTTTCCAAGAGAAATTATGTTACACGTCTACAGTGTTTGACATTCAAGTTTGGGGATGATCGTTGCCGTTACATTACGCTCGTTGGCTGTTGCTAGCATCGCCTATACAGTTATTTTACCCATGCGAACCGACGGAACATTAGTTTTAAAATGCACGAATACGGGTGGAGATCATTTCAAGAAGGGTCTTTTGACACACAGAACCTCTTAAGTCCGTGGCTCTTGTTGGGGCATTGCGTGTTCGGAAGGTTTGTGACAATATTACTTTACATTTGTTACTCTATCGAAATGCTGGATCATTTTACGACGTAATTGGTTGTGTGTTACGGTTGTTTATCGGTTGTAACGAATGGCATTAGCAGAAGACATGGTGTTAACCATATCCGAGACACCTAACCGCTATGCTATCTCGAATCACTTCTCCATTAACATCTATGCAGAAGAAGAAGGCATACAGCGCAACTAAACTTGCTTAATGTCTGGTTCGATGTATTAAACTGCATGTAGCGACGTAATGTCCTGATTAAAACACTGGGTGTAGCACTTAATATTGGGGATCGGTGGTCGACGGCCCGGCGGCTGACATGGTCAGTTTGTTTACTAAACTGTCGTGTTATTCCAGGCAATTGTACTGTCGAAGTATGCAACAACTGGCTCCTGTCAAATTATTTTCGGGGGTGGTGGGGCGGTAATCTTTAGGGCTGTCGGCGGGAGCGAGGGCAGGGGTGCGGCCGGGCGGTTAGAATCAATTTGATAAGCAAACATTTAGCGGCTGGTGACTCGCGCTATGCGTGTCAACGCGTCCGATCTATTTCGTTAACCATTGACCGACCGTTTTCGGTCGTAGTTATGCGTTCTCTCTTCCTTAAGATGTAGCTAATATTACGCTCCACACTTTTAAACATTTACGAAACATAATTAGACTGTGGAAGTACGAATCTCTCGGAGGTGCGGGTGTCGGGGGCTGTGGGGTCTGCGGTGGGCGGTTAATTTGATATGCAAATTTAATAAAATTAATCGGGGACGGAGGTCGGGCAATTGAGCGTCTGCTGGGGGTGGAGTAACGGGACTTCGGCGGCTCGGAGGCGGCTGGGGGCGGGGGGATGGGAGGAGGTGGCGTCAGTCTGGTGGGGTGGACAGGTCTGGACCTGTCGGAGGTGCCGCCAGTCTGGCAGTGGCGCCGGAGGCGGCGTCCGGGTTTTCCCCAGAGGCGGCTGGGGGAGGGTTTTTCCCGGCCGCCATCTTGAATATTGGGGCAGTACTCTCAACCTATATCTACTGGTTTACGTATACCTTTGATCAAGTAGTGTAAGTAAGCAAAGACTGGAAAGTTACAGAGATCGCTCTAATATTTAAGAAACACAATAGGCGTGATTCGCAAAATTAGACATTATACCTGGAAAGCTGCTTCTAATCATCTTGCGTGTTTATGGAATATCGCCAAAGTTGTGCGACTGGATTCGAGATTTTCTGTCATAAAGGACACAACAAATAGTAATTGTTGCATCAAAGACTAAGCTTCATTGGGAGAAAATTTAGAATATGCAACAGTTATACTAAAGAAGCAGCCTATATTATACTTGTGCGACCTAGTTTGGATCCGCACCAAGTGGGACTGACAGACGATATAGAGAAAGTTCAGTGAAGGGTAGCTCGTTTTGTAATATCGAGATGCAGGAGAGAGAGTGTTAGGGAAATGATGAACGAGTTGGGATAGAAACCATAAAAAAGGCGTTCTTCGTTGCTACGATATCTATTTACGAAATTTCTTTCACCAACTTTCTTTTCGAATGCGAACACATTTTGTAAGCGCCCTCCCACACAGGGAGACATGATCATCATAATAGGACAAGATTCGGGTGTTTCTTCTTCCCGCACGTTATTAGAAAATGTAACGGTGAAAAAATATTACGCAAACGATTCGATAAACCATCTGCCAGGAACTTAAATGTGATATGCAGAGTTAAAATGTAGCTGTAGATGTAGACCATCCATACGAGAGGTTTACAATGATGATGACAAATATGGCCCCACAGTCTCGTGCGAATATAAAACGTGGAGTGATTGCCACTGAACCCGTTAAGTGGGAAATGTGCTGAAGGTGATGAACCCATCGTGGAACATCTCAATTTGATGGTTGGACCAGTGGTTGCTTCTAGTCTCATGAAGTATGGAGTGGAACATGGAAAATATCCTGCATATCTCGACTCGTATAAATTCTACTTTGTTTCTCAGAAGGATCGAATTTTACCAGTGCTCGCCGCAGTGGAGTAGCCGAGCGGTCTAAAGCGTCTCGCTGCGGAGCGCGCGGTTGCTCGCCGTGGAGGTTCGAGTCCTCCCTGGTGCATGGGTGTGTGTGTTTGTCCTTAGGTTAGTTTACCTTAGTTTAAGTAGTTTGTAGGCTACGGACTGATGACCACGCAGTTTGGTCCGATAGATTTACAAACATTTGAACTTTTTCTTTTCACCAGTGCTCGTACAACAAATCCGTCTTCCACTTATTGTTGAAGCCACACTATTACTAATTGTCACTGAGGTCCTTATTACCCTTGGGATTGTGCCTTAGTGGGCCGCTGTACTGTACTGAGTCAATACTACCTGTCCGTGCCTACGTCACATAGAGAGGCCGCTGACTGGCCGGCCGCTACGAGGCGGTGGGAGTGCCCCAGCGACCAGCCAGTCAGCTCTCCGTGTGACGTAGGCACGGCCACCTGTGAGGCTTGTCTTCTGGGCGGTGTCGACCGAGCCGGCCGCCAGTCCCGCTATAACATGCCAATATGCTGGCAGCAGTGGCCGAGCGGTCTGCGGCGCGACAGTCACAGTCTGCACGGCCGCTACGGTAGGGGGTTCGAATCCCTCCCTCGGGCACGGATGTTTCTGTTGTCGTTAGTGTAAGGTAGTTAATAAGTAGTTTGTAAGTTTAGGGACTGATGACCCCGCAGTTAAGTCCCTTAAGCTCTACAAACATTTGAACATTTATCTCGTAATCGAAATGTCACAGATTCCTTTTAGTAGACACTAGCTGAAAATCCGGCGTTGCCCGGGTATTTATTTATTTAGTACTGACATTTTTGACGTATGCATTCATTTGTGTAAAGGGTGTATGTCTGTAAAATCTCTTGGGATTACAATTATTAGTAAAGAAGTAATAGATTAAAACTTGGTGCGTGATGGGGCGGTTTTCAATGACGTTACTGTTTATGTGCTCATATCTCAAACTACATGTAGTACTGTGATACTATGTAGAAGGTACATTCAATTATATGAGTGTATATTGTCTGTAAAATTTCCTGCGGCTACTATTTGTAGTGTACAAATTATAAATTGTAACATCATACCGAATACCGTAGTTTTACTCCATAAACAGCGGAAAAGTCATTCTCATACAGTGTATTTCTAAAGTCTCGTCCACCGTGCAGCAATTGTTACCTCACGATAAGGAATGTGTGTACCAAATTAGGTTGAAATCGGTCGAATGGTTTAGGACAAAATGAGCAGCATTGTCGCAAAATGCAGCAGTTTTTCGCGCATCTCATTGTTTACGACGTCATATCTCGTGAAGTATATATCGTATGTGAT
This sequence comes from Locusta migratoria, assembly GCA_026315105.1. Taxonomy (NCBI): domain Eukaryota; kingdom Metazoa; phylum Arthropoda; class Insecta; order Orthoptera; family Acrididae; genus Locusta; species Locusta migratoria. The sequence goes on from CM048755.1 coordinate 784,529,932, forward strand.
TCTTACACTTACAGCGACCTTCCTCACGGATTGAAGCTTACGTGTACAAAATTTCATAAAGATTGGAACAAAACTGTAGATTTGTATGCAACACGTACAAACATACGGACACTCTGCTTTATATATTAGAAGAAGAAGAAGAAGAAATGTGAATGACCTCACACTTGCCATTATTTTAAATTGCAGTCGTTGTTGAAGCTGTAGTATACTGTTTTTTTTATGAAATGTGTTCAGAAAGTACTTTCGAATGTCTAAATCGCCTTTTTATCGTTGGCGTGCAGCGAGAGCTGCTGGCAACAATGCTTAGGTTGGAATGATCTTTGTTTGTTGGCCAGTGTGCGGCAGTCTCCCGCCGACCGCAGAGCGAGGCGGTAGCATGTCGGCAGTGAGTTCGTAACCCGCGTTTAGTGGTGGCTAAAGTTTTTGCCATTCCGTCGTATCGCATACGGGTTGCAGTTACATATTGAAATGTTTCAGTGTGGACTTGTAGACATTCATCGTAGTGGCACGCAGTTATTTAATCAGTGTATTTAAAGGGAAGAGTTTTTAACATTTGTCATTCCATAATAAAGGAAGTTAACAAAATTTACTGTTATGGATCAACCTAGTAATTTTCCGCATCTCATACCATCAAATCATTGGAACAATTATTAAATGATTAAGCATAAAATAGAATGTAACGGCAACTTCGCCCATCGAGGATTAGTTGGACGCAGCGGTGACGTTACAAATGGCGACACGGTGACAAGGACGTCGATTCCTTCAACAATCTTCGGATCCTGGAGGACGATCGACAGCAACAACACATGGTGAGTGTTAAATATTCAGCGGCGCCTCGAATTTCAATCAACGTTGGACAGGATTAACACAGTGAACAATTATTTCATCATTCTTAAAGTGTGTGTGATAGAAACTTCATTTAATAATGGCATATCAAATAGGAAATGGTAACATAAAGGGCAATGTGAACTTAAATAATCAGGACAATTTTGAAAGTGATACTAACAATATGGCATAAATAGTTAATAATAGTATGGGACAAAAAAGGTAGTAGAAAATGAATATTCAGGTTTGGGTGATAGTAAGCAAACGAGTAAAGTAGGCAGTAACAATGTAAGTGGAGTATTCGGAACAGACCAGGTAATGACTCAGCTTTTGCAAGAAATAAGATTAGTTCGTTCAGAGATACAAGAAAATAAGAAGGCTCAAGAAGAACATAGGAGGGAACTAGACAAAAAATTTGAAAATTTTGGTCAAAAAATTAGTAAAACAGTAAGATCAGAATTAGCATTTTCAAGATCAATTTGACGAGTTTGTAAAAGAGTGTAAAAATCGTTACAGCAGGAACAATTAACTTTTAGAACAGAGGTCAAGATGCATTGTCAGGCACTTAGTGATGAAGTAGTTGAGGTTAAAAAACAAATATGCTTAAGGAAGCTATGTTAAGTAGTGCAGTGACAAATCAGGAGATAGTTCGTGCAAAAACCTTATGTGAAGAAAACAAAGAATCAGTCATCAAAGTTGTAGCGTGAGTACAGGAACAATATTCATTGTTAGAATCTAAAGTGCAGGAGCTCGAACAGTCTATTCAAAATGTTCAAGTTTCTAATCAGGCGATAGATACAGAGGTAATCAGAAAGGAAGTAGACTCTATTATTAATAAAAATGGCATTTCTGGAGGTTGCACAAATATCATTGTTGACAATATGTGTAGTACGAAATTGTTTAAAGAATTTGATCCCCACAAGTCATTGCATCCAGTGGATTTTATTAAACAATTTAAAGTAGCGTTTGCAAGGATTCACAATGAAGCTAAAAAAATAGACATTTGTGTTCGACATATGACAGGAGGTGCGAGAACATGGGGAAACCGTGTGCTCGACCAATATACTACATTTACTGATTTTGAAAATTCCTTACTCAATAAGTATTGGTCACGTGAGAAACAGCAGAGTATTAAAGAGACGATTCTTTCGATGAGCAGCTATGATCGGAGCAGTGGGTCAATACGCGACTTTCTTCAAAAGTACTGGGAAAGAAATGGTTACTTAGATAGACCCGTTAGTGAAGACGACTTGATTACCCTCTTGATAAAGCATTTGCCGTGGAGAATTAGGAGACAGTTGGCAATGAAAACCTATGATAATTTTGATGAATTATTGCAAGTGGTCGACCGATTTGAAGAAATTGATAATAAGGAATCACAGGCGAGACCAGGCCAGAATGCAAATCCTATTCAAAATTTTCACTTAAATGAATCGCCACAATCTAACAGTAAATGGTATTCGCAAAGAAATCAACAAATTGATAGGCCTAATCGAAACTGGCATAATAATCCGAGAAGGAATTGGAGGTCAAACAATGAGGAACACCATGAGGAAGCGAACGGGAGAGACGAAGATTCGAATAGGAGAGAACATGATCGTTCGCAGTGGCGTAATAATGATGACAGACACCGTCAACGCTCTCGATCTCCGGAAAACTAAGAAGAGTTTCGGATGGGACCCGCTCCGAAACTAATGAACTTAAGAATGGGGCAGAGATTCGAGTACAACTCATTAAACATGTAAAGGATAAAATTAAAGCTGAACTGTTGCGTGAAGATGTGCAAGAAGTGGAAGAGATTTTCGATCCAGTAATTGAGTTATGTGTTAATGGTAGAAAAATTACAGCTATTGTCGATTCTGGAAGTGATATTACAGCTATTTCAAAGAAATTGTATGAGGAGCTCAAAGAAGTAGAAGAAATTCCTGTTTTTCCAGTTAATAGTGTACACATTATTACCGCAACCGGACAGAGAAGTCGTGCTGTAATGGGACAAGCTCTTATAAAATGTAAAATTGCTAACAAATATTTTGATGTGGTAGAATTAGTTCTTCATTCACTGGCCGTAGATTGGATCTTTGGTAATGATTGGCTTGCCGAGAAGAGATGTAAGATTGACTATGCTAAAGGATGTTTAAGTATTTGTCATCAGAACGAAGAAATTGAGGTGAATTTTGTCGGACTACTACAGGAAAAGGAAAATGCGTCATCAGGATTGAAGATTAAAGTTATTCACAATGGAGTAGCGGAGGATTTTGACGGAGATGTAACTGTACCGAATTGTGTAGCTGTTGATGAAAACGAAGAAGATCGTAGCATTATGTTTAAAATTGAAGAAAAAATTAATGACCTAGATCATTTGCCGCAATGCTACAAGGAAGAATTGCTTGAAGTTTTGCGGATACATGCCAAAGTATTTTCCAGTCAACCCGGATTCATGAAAGGATGCAAATGTTATATTAAAGTTCGACCGCATGAGCTTGTTAAATGTAAACCTTATTCGGTGCCGTTAGCAAAAAGGGAAGCTGTGACTAAAGAAATCAAGCGAATGTTGGACAATGACATTATTGAGAGGTCAGACAGCGAGTACTGTAATCCGATACACCCAGTAATTAAGAGGGACGGGTCAATGCGCTTAGTTCTAGATGCGATGGCAATTAATCGAGTTATCTTGCCGCAGAGAGATCAACCTGAAAGTATTGAAGAAATTCTGCAGAAGTTTTCTGGTACTCGATATCTTAGCAGCTTAGATATGACAAGTAGCTATTGGCAATTGGAACTGGATAAAGATAGCAGAAAGTACACAGCCTTTTCGCATAATGGGCGATGCTATCATTTTAAACGGATGCCTTTTGGATTAAACATTTCCTCAGCTGCGTTTGTTAGAGCTTTAGATGAAATTCTTGTAGAAGAACTATTGCAGGACGTCATTGTCTATGTAGATGACATTTTAATTGCCTCACCATCGTGGGAAGACCATATGAAAACACTAGACCAAGTTTTACATACGTTGGAATTAGGTGGAGTTACACTTAATCTCAAAAAATCTGAATTCGCGAAAGAAAAGTTACAATTTTTAGGACATGTCATCTCATCAGCTGGGATAGAACCTGATCCGCGGAAATTGGAAGCAGTCAGAAACTTTCCTGAACCTATGTATAAGAAACAACTTCAATCATTCCTTGGTTTTTGTGGATATCTTCGTCGGTACTTAAAAGGACACTGTTTGTCATCACCTGCACTTTTGTCATTAATGAAGAAAAATGCCGTTTGGAATTGGGGACCTGAGGGAAGGGAAGCGTTTCTCGAAATAAAGAAACAACTTTTGGAAGCTCCGCTACTACATCCGCCAGACCTTAAGGAACCGTTCTATCTTGGCACGAATGCAAGTGAATATGGAATTGGTGTGCATTTGTACCAAATTATTGATGAAAATGGGCAGGAACAACATCATACTGTTGCTTTTGCCAGTCGTGTATTGACATCATGGGAAAGGAAATACACTGTGACAGAACGCGATGCGCTTGCTATTGTGTGGGGATTTGAGCGCTTCCGTTTCTTCCTCTTAGGACGTCATACTATTGTGAGAACTGACCATAAGGCTTTATCTTTTCTCCTCTGTTGTAAGTTGCTTCACAGCCGCTTAACTAGATGGATTCTGGCCCTCCAGCAATATAGTTTTGAGATACAGTACATTCCCGGTGAAGAAAACGTCGTACCTGACACTTTATCAAGATTGACAGGAGATCTGACAGGTGTGCGAACAGAATCACCACGTGTAAAAGAAATAAAAATTAACTTCGTCTGAGGAGTAGAAGGAGAAGCTACTATCCGCCGTTTTCTACGTAACATCAAGAATGAACAAGACAATGATGACATTTTGAAGATGAGGAACTCAATGTATACAGATGAGACGCAGAAAAAAATTAGAGATTACTATTTGCTTCATGATGACGTTCTCTACCGAAGAACGGATGTTAATTCACTTCCTTGGAAACTTTGTATCCCACAACACATGGTCGATGTTTTAATACGATACATTCATCTGAGTTTCGCACATTTTGGTCCAAAGAAATGTCTACAACAACTACAGAGACATGTAATTTTTGCCAATATGTCTAGGCGAGTGCGCCAAATTATTAAGGAATGTGATTTATGTCAGCGTACCAAAGTGTCAACAACGCAACATAAAGGACTTATGCATAACATTTTGCCAAAAGAAGTAGGTGATGTCATTGGAATTGACCTGTACGGACCTCTTCCACGATCGCAGGGAAATTTTACTCAAATTCTTGTGGTTGTGGAGCTGTTTTCAAAATATATTCGTTTCTTTCCGTTAAGAAGAGCCAATAGCAAAATAATTGTGAAAAAACTAAAGGAAGATTACTTTCAGAATACGATTCGTCCTAAAAGCATTCTCTCTGATAACGGACCTCAATTTCGCTCCAAAGTTTGGAATACGTTCATTGAAGAACAACAAATTCGTCACATTACTACATCATACAGGCCTGCTTCTAATGGTGCTGCAGAACGTACGATGCGACAGCTTGGTCGTTTATTTAGAGCGTATTGTGGCCACGAACATAAGAGCTGGATAACAAAATTGTCTAACTTTGAAAATGTTATGAATAGCCTGGTACACAGTAGTACTGGTCTACCTCCTTGCACTGTTTTGTTCGTAAAGGAACTAGAAAATATATTTGAAGACGTTATACAGTTTCCAATGCGAGATTAAATGACAGATGGAGAAAGACAGAAAATCGCGCTACGAAAGATGGAGGAAATGGCTAAAGCACGAAAGGAAAGACACGACCGATTAGTAAAACCTGTTGTCTATAAAACTGGTGATTATGTATTACTACGTTCACATTTCAAGTCATCTGCGGCCAAGGACGAAATCAAGAAGTTTTTACATTACTATCTGGCACCGTTTAAGATTAGTAAGATTGTGCATCCAAATTCAGTTGAATTACAAAAACTTAATGGTGAAAAATATTTTGTACTACATCATGTAGAGAATATTAAATTGTACCATCGTAGGATGGAAGTCAGTGATAATAAAACAGATTAGGGGAATGACTATTTGTTGATTAATTTGGACTGGTTGAGAAGTTTTCCCAGTGATGTGGATTAAAGGACAGGTTGAGTTCGCTCCCAATGATACTTAGTTTTTGTTTTGTACTGTTTCTTTGCGTGTGAAATATGTATAGATGAATAATATGAAGATGTGAATCACTGATTGAACATACGATCACTGTGACGAAGTCGCGAGTGTGACATGATGTAGCGGCGCGTGCTTTATTGTGAAACACGGTACTGTGCACTTTGTTTAATTCTGTTACAAGGAGATGCGGCAGTACCGACGTCCGTCACTAAGCGGCGCAGTTGTCGTCTGTCAGCTGTTGCAGTTCTGCTTTTCTACACAACGCAACGTAGAGGTCGCCGGAGCGGAATTCAGCTGTTTGGGTTAAAGTCTGGCACTCACCGCGGGGAGGCGCGCAAGCTGGAGTTGCTAAGCGACGCCGCCTTCGCGCCACTGCTGACGTCACGTGTTGTTTATAAACAAAACCATGTGCGACGGTGGTGTAATAATTTCGTGCATGCGTGTGGATTAGGAAAATATTAAAGCAGAGTACTCATGTGAGCAGTGATTAATATTTATATTTCAATTTTCGTGTGAAGTACCTTTGTGTGGTAGGACCAAAAAGCAGAGTACTCGTGTGAGGTATGATTCATAGTGTAACGAGAAGTGGTCGTGCGAAGTATTCCTTTTTCAGAATTTGGAATTTTGGTCGAAAGAAGGTATTTATGTAATCATATTATTGTATGCTGAATGCCACTACGACAAAAAAGTGCCCACTCTTTTTTCTCTTTCTTACCTCTATATTTATTTTAAATTTTACTTAACACTGATGAGCTTTATCTGTTTTTGTAGGTAATTTTGTAGTATCAGTTATCAATCTGAGCCTCTTATTACAAGGATACCACTCTGTGTTTAAGAAGTAGTTTAGTTTATTTTTTTTCTGTGTTTGTTTGATGTATCATCCTCTTTCTACCAATTTTACGTTTTTGATGACCTATATGCACAGACATTACTAGCAATTTTCTGTAGGTGGATTTCTAATTAAGTAACGATTAATTACTGTTTGTGTTGATGACTTGAAACCTAATGGTTTATTGTTCCTTCTATGTAAAAAAGCTACATGACTGTAACATGATGCAAATGTTTTGATGTTAGGCTATATATTTGGGATCAATTTTGGATAATTGCACATGTTCTGCTACGTGCAAACTGGCACATTAAAGGGATCTTTAAAGTTTTATGTCTGTTCTGTCTCAAATGTCTGAGGGATAATTGGTATATATTTTGCACAATTTGCACTCTCTTTATAGCTAGGTGCAATTGCTATGAAAAATGTTGGATGAAGGCAACTGTAACCTATGAAAGTTTATTTCAGAAATTTAATTTTCTCTATGATCTGATTTAACAGTATATAGTCCAATGATTAATATTAGTATGTAAGTGTACTCTTGTATGTAATATTTTTGATAATGTTTTCATTATTTTTCTTGAATTTTCTTTCTACTCTATGGGCCCTATTACATCTACAATTTCACACTGAAACTTAATGTCGCCATAAATTTTCAGGTGGAATTTATTTTTATAGCCCGGGGATATGTGAGGATACAGGGTTTTAGGTTAGTAACCTCTTTAGTACGTTTTGGTCGAATGATAGTTATCGTTGGTGAGCAGCGAGAGCTGCTGGCAACAATACATAGGTTGGAATGTTCTTTGTGTGTTGGCCAGTGCGCGGCAGTCTCCCACCAACCGCAGAGCGAGGCGGTAGCATGTCGGCAGTGAGTTCGTAACCTGCGTTTAGCGGTGGCTAAAGTTTTTGCAATTCCGTCGTATCGCATACGGGTTGCAGTTGCATATTGAAATGTTTCAGTGTGGACTTGTAGACATTGATCGTAGTGGCATGCAGTAATTTAATCAGTGTATTTAAAGGGATGAGTTTTTAACATTTGTCGTTCCATAATAAAGAAAGTTAACAAAGTTTACTGTTATGGATCAACCTAGTAATTTTCCGCATCCCATACCGTCATGTCATTGGAACAATTATTATATGATTAAGCATAAAATAGAATGTAACGGCAACTTCGCCCATCGAGGATTAGGTGGACGCAGCGGTGACGTTACAATCTGCATATGCGAGTCTGCTTATTTTGTTTTGACCTATTTTAATCCTGCCCTGCCAGTCTACTGTTTTCAACATATGGTCCACGAATAGTATTAACAACAGTGGTGACAGGTTACAGCCTTGTCTTACTCCTGAAACTACCCTGAACCGTGAGCTTAATTTGCCATCTACTCTAACTGCTGCCTGAAAGTCTACGTAAAGCCCTTTGATTTCCTGCAGAAGTTTGCCTCCTATACCATAATCTTGAAGAACTGACAGTAGCTTCCTTCTAGGAACACGGTCATAAGCCTTTTCCAGATCTATGAAACATAGATACAATTCCCTGTTCCACTTGTAGCACGTTTCCATTACCTGCCATAGGCTAAAGATCTGGTCCTGACAGCCTCCAAGAGGCCTAAACCCACACTGATTTTCATCTAACTTGTCCTCAATTAATACTCGCACTCTCCTTTCAACAATACCTGAGAATATTTTGCCTACAATGCTAATTAACGAGATACCTCGATAGTTGTTGCAATCTTTTCGGTTTCCACGTTTGAAAATTTGCGTGATTACCGCTTTCATCCAGTCAGATGGAACCTGTCCCGATTCCTACGCGCTGGCCATGGTGGCCGAGGGGACTGACTCACTTCAGTCACGGTATGCACGGCCACTACGGTCGGGGGTCCGAATACCCCCCGGGCTTGGATATTTGTGCCATCCTTAGTCTTAGATAGTTCATAAGTAATTTGTAAATTTAGGGACGGATGACCCAGTAGTTAAGTCCCATAGACTATACAAACATTTGATTTGATTCCCACGCCTTTTCAATTATCTGACACAGCAGGCGTTTTCAGGAAATGAAAGCCATTTTATTTTTCGATACAACTAGGAACAGAATACAAATAGAGTGATACAAAGATAAGAAAGCTGTGAGGTGCGGAATCCGCAGAGCGGCGGCGTCAGATGACGGTGGGCAGGTCGCGCTGGACGACGGCGTTGAAGCCGTTGACGGGGTCGGCGTAGTAGTTGACGGTGCGGCGCACGCCATCGGGCTGGATGAGGCTGTAGCTGCCGCGCACCACGCCGCCGGCGCGCGACTCCTCCTGCGCCTTGGTGTCGCCCGTCAGCGTGTCCTGCACCTGGTACGCGTACTGGTACTGCGGGAAGGGGTCGGCCGGCTCCACGCCTGCCCACACAGCCGCCACCAGGCACACGCACACCGCCGCCTGCAACAGTCACACGTCACCTTCCACTGCCCGGCAGTTTGCAACCTGCGAGGTTGCCATCACATGACAAACTAGTTTCACCTTTAAGTAAGCAGGAGGCGGGTACTGATTTCACCCTGCACCCAAACTGCGTGAAAATATAATCACATATCAGTTCTAGTATACAGGGTGTTACATAAACGTACGGCTAAACTTTCAGGAAACATTCCTCCCACACAAAGAAAGAAAATATGTTATGTGGACACGTGTCTGGAAACGCTTAATTTCCATGTTAGAGCATATTTTATTACTTCTCTTCAAATCACATTAATCGTGGAATGGAAACACACAGCAACAGAACGTACCAGCGTGACTTCAAACACTTTGTTACAGGAAATGTTCAAAATGGCCTCCGTTAGCGAGGATACGTGCATTCACCCTCTGTCGCACGGATTCCCCGATGCGCTGATGCAGCCCTGGAGAATGGCGTGTTGTATCACAGCCATCCACAATACGAGCACGAAGGGTCTCTACATTTGGTACCGGGATTTTGTAGACGAGAGCTTTCAAATGCCCCTATAAATGAAAGTCAAGAGGTTTGAGGTCAGGTGAGCGTGGAGTCCACGGAATTGGTCCGCCTCTACCAATCCGTCGGTCACCGAATCTGTTGTTGAGAAGCGTATGAACATGTCGACTGAAATGTGCAGGAGCTCCATCGTGCATGAACCACATGTTGTGTCGTACATCTACATCTACATACATACTCCGCAATTCACCGTAAGGTGCGTGGCGGAGGGTACACTGTACCACTACTAGGCATTTCCTTTCCTATTCCACTCCCAAATTGAACGAGGAAAAAAAGAATGCCTATATGCCTCCGTACGAGCCCTAATTTCTCTTATCTTGTCTTTGTGATCTTTACGCGAAATGTAAGTAGGCGGCAGCAAGATCGTACTACACTCAGCTTCAAATTGCGGCCCTCTAAATTTACTTAACAGAAATTCACGAAAAGAACGTCGTTTTTCTTCCAGCGATCCCCATTTGAGTTGCCGGAGCATTTCCGTGACAGTCGCTCATTGGTCGAACCTACCGGTAACAAATCTAGCTGCTCGTCTCTGAACCGCCTCTATGTCTTCCTTTAAACTGATCTGCTGCGGGTCCCAAACACGTGAGCAATACTCAAGACGTGGTCGTACAAGCGTTTTTACGCGGTCTCCTTTACAGGTGAAGTACATCTTCCCAAAATTCTACCATTAAACCGAAGTCGGCTGTCCGCCTTACTCACAACTGTCCTTACATGCTCGTTCCATTTCATATCGCTCTGTAATGTTATGCCTAGATATTTTAACGACACGACAGCATCAAGAAACTCACTACTAATGCTGTATTCGAACATTATGGGATTCCTTTTTCTACTCATGCGCATCACCTTACATTTTTCTACATTGAGAGCTAGCTGCCATTCTTCGCACCAACTAGAAATTTTGTCTAAGTCAACCTGTATGCTATTACAGTCAGTTACAGACGACACCCTCCCATACACCACAGCATCATCAGCAAACAGCCGCAAATTACAAATTACTCTGTCCATCAGATCATTTATATAGATAGAAAATAATAGCGGTCCTATCACACTCCCCTGGGGCACGCCTGACGATACACTCGTCTCTGATGAACACTCGCCGTCGAGAACAACGTACTGCGTTCTATTACTTAGGAAGTTTTCGAGCCAGTTATGTGGACACGTGTCCAGAAACGCTTAATTTCCATGTTAAAGCTCATTTTATTATTTCTCTTCGAATCACATTAATCGTGGAATTGAAAGACACAGCAACAGAACGTACCAGCGTGACTTCAAACACTTTGTTACAGGAAATGTTCAAAATGTCCTCCGTTAGCGAGGATACGTGCATTCACCCTCCATTGCACGGAATCCCTGATGCACTGATGCAGCCCTGGAGAATGGCGTATTGTATCACACACGTCCACAATACGAGCACGAAGAGTCTCTACATTTGGTACCAGGATTGCGTAGATGAGAGCTTTCAAATGCCCCCATAAATGAAAGCCGAGAGGGTTGAGGTCAGGAGAGCGTGGAGGCCACAGAATTGGTCCGCCTCTACCGATCCGTCGGTCACTGAATCTGTTGTTGAGAAGCGTACGAACACGTCGACTGAAATGTGCAGAAGCTCCATCGTGCACGAACCACATGTTGTGTCGTAATTGTAAAGGCACATGTTCTAGCAGCTTAAGTAGAGTATCCTGTATGAAATCGTGATAACGTGCTCCAGTGAGCGTAGATGGAAGAACATGGGGCCCAATCAAGACATCACCAACAATTCCTGCCCAAACGTTCACAGAAAATCTGTGTTGATGACGTGAATCGAGGAAGTACAGTACATACTAACGAAACTATTGGGTATTTTGACAATTGTCTGCACGAATTACTTCAACTTACATTTAAAGTGACATACTACAATGAGCTCTAACATGGAAATTAAGCGTTTCTGGACACATGTCCACATTACTTATTTCCTTTCTTTGTGTGTGAGGAATGTTTCCTGAAAGTTTGGCCGTACCTTTTTGCAACACCTTCTAATACCGGGTGATCAAAAAGTCAGTATAAATTTGAAAACTTAATAAATCACGGAACAATGTAGAAAGAGAGGTAAAAATTGACGCACATGCTAGGAATGACATGGGGTTTTATTAGAACGAAGAAAAAAGAAAAAAAAATATTTCTAGACGCCTGAAAGATCTCTTGCGTGCGTCGTTTGGTGATGATCGTGTGCTCAGCCGCCAATTTCAGCATGCTTGGCCTCCCAGGTCCCCAGACCTCAGTCCGTGTGATTATTGGCTATGGGGTTACCTGAAGTTGCAAGTGTATCGTGATCGACCGACATCTCTAGGAATACTGAAAGACAACATCCGACGCCAATGCCTCACCATAACTCCGGACATGTTTTACAGCGCTGTTCAGAACATTATTCGACTACAGCAATTGTTGTGGGATAATGGTGAACTTATTGAGTATTTCCCATAAAGAACATCATCTTTGATTCGTCTTAATTTGTAATGCTAATTATTACTTTTCTGATCAGATGAAGCGCCATCTGTCGGACATTTTTGGGACTTTTTTTCTACTAATAAAACCTCATGTCATTCCAAGCATGTGTGTCAATTTTTACCTGTCTATCTACATTATTCCGTGGTTTATTAAGTTTTCAAATTTATACTGACTTTCTGATCACCCGGTATGTTTGTCCAATGAACACCCGCTTAACAACTGCATTTCCTCTTGGTGTAGCAACGTTAATGGCCAGTAGTATATAATACGTTGTGTTAATGATGAATAAGCGCGAGGTCTGGAAACGGTTTTCAGGGACCAATCGAAAGACCTTTTATTTAGTAGTTAATTCTTACAAGTTCGTGAAATAGATCTACTTTTTTACAAATTGCCTATACAGTGGAACTTTATAATGTGCAAAATTCCCTTCTGAGTCTTGCCTGAAATGCGAAACACTCGTTAAGCAAAACATATTTTTCTATCGGAAATCATGTAAAAATAGGATAATGTGTTCCATATCGAATATTACACAAAAACTACGTCTAACAATTTAAAGAAAGCTGAAGCAGAAAAAAGGGGGGTTACGTTTGTTTTATTTGACATAACAGTTTTGTTACGGTTTGTAAGGAGGCGGGCGGGCACCAGAATATTTTTACTTGGAAGGGGATCATATATTCGAAAAGGTTGAAAAACACTGATGTAAACAATCCAAAATCAATTCTGAAAATCAAATTTTATATAGCGGTTTTTCCATTCCCACAATCCTTTTTCGTGCCCATTAAAATGCAACTGTTTTTGGAATGTGTTTCTCTTGTCAAGTAGCATCTTCTAGAGTTGAGAATTTTCGCTTAATATGGACTGAGGCCACCCCCGTGAACCACAGACATTGCCGAGGTGGGGTGCCTTGCGAGCCTAAATGATGCAGATAGCCGTACCGTAGGTGCAACCACAGCGGAGGGGTATCTGTGGAGAGGCCAGACAAACGTGTGGTTCCTGAAGAGGGCCAGCAGCCTTTTCAGTAGTTACAGGGGCAACAGTCTGGATGATTGACTGAGCTGGCCTTGTAACATCAGCTAATGTGGCTTTGCCACACAGTTACTGCAAACGGCTGAAAGCAAGGGGAAACTACAGTCGTTACTTTTCCCGAGGACATGCCGCTCTACTGTATGAAAATATGATGATAGCATCCTCTCGGGTAAAATATTCCGGAGGTAAAATAGTCCCCCATTCGGATCTCCGGGCGGGGACTACTCAGGAGGATGTTGTCATCAGGAAAGACATTACTGGCATTCTACGGATCGTAGCGTGGAATGTTAGATCCCTTAATCGGGTAGGAAAATTAGAAAATTTAAAAACGGAAATGGATAGGTTGAAGTTAGATATAGTGGGGATTAGTGAACTTTGGTGGCAGGATGAACAGGACTTCTGGTCAGGTGAGTACAGGATTATAAGTACAAAATCAGTTGGGGGTATCACAGGAGTAGGACTGATAATGAATCAGAAAATAGGAATGCGGGTAAACTACTATGAGCAGCACAGTGATCGCATTATCATTGTCAAGATAGATACGAAGCCAACACCGACAACAGTAGTACAGGTTTATATGCCAACTAGCTCTGCCGATGATGAGGATATAGAAGAAATATATGAGGAGCTAAAGGAAATTATTCTGACAGTTAAGGGAGAGGAAAACATAATTGTAATGGGAGACTGGAATTCGGTAGTAGGAAAAGGAAGAGAAGGAAAAATAGTTGGTGAATATGGACTGGGCAAAAGGAATGAAAGAGGAAGCCGCCTGGTAGAATTTTGCACGGAACATGATTTAATCAGAACAAACACGTGGTTTAAGAATCACAAAAGAAGGTTGTATACTTGGAAGAGACCAGGAGACACTGGAAGGTATCAGATAGATTTTATAATGGTAAAATATAGATTCCGGAACCAAGTTATAAACTGCAAGACATACCCAGGGGCAGATATAGACTCTGACCATAACTTGTTAGTCATGAACTGTAGGCTGAAACTGAAAAAACTGCAGAAAGGTAGGAAAATAAGGAGATGGGACCTGGATAAATTGAAGGAACGTGACGTTCTGGAGAATTTCAGAGGGAGATTTAGGCAAGAATTGACAGAAACAGGGGGAAATAAAACAGTAGAAGAGGAACAGGTAGCATTGAGAGATGAAATAGTGAAGGCAGCAGAGGACAAAATAGGTAGAAAGGCAAGATCTACAAAAAACCCTTGGATATCACAGGAAATACTACATTTAATTCATGAAAGGAGAAAATATAAAAATGCAGTAAATGAAACAGGCAAAATGGAGTACAGACGATTAAGAAATGAGATTGACAGGAAGTGCAAAATGGCTAAGCAGGAGTGGCTAGAAGCCAAATGCAAATCTGTAGAAGAATGTATAAGGAGGGGAAAAGTAGATACCGCCTACAGGAAAATAAAAGAGACATTAAGGGACAAGAAAAGCAACTCTACGAATATCAAGAACTCAGATGGGAAACCAGTTCTCAGCAAAGAAGGGAAAGCTGAAAGGTGGAAAGAGTACATAGAGCAGCTCTACAAAGGGAATGAACTTAGAGAAGATGTTGTAGGAAGGGAAGAGGAAGTAGATCAAGATGAAGTAGGTGATACTATACTGAGAGATGAATTTGACAGAGCCCTGAAAGACCTAGGTCAGAACAAGGCCCCAAAAGTAGATGACATACCTTCGGAGCTACTAAAGTCTCTGGGAGAGCCAGCCATGACAAAACTATTTGAACTGGTGTGTAGGATGTATGAGACCGGTGAAATACCCTCAGACTTTAAGAAAAATGTAATAATCCCCATTTCAAAGAAATTAGGCGCAGACAGGTGTGAAAATTACAGAATCATCAGTTTGATAAGTCATGGTTGCAAAATTTTAACACGAATTATCTACAGGAGAATGGAAAAGCTGGTAGAAGCTGACGTCGGGGAAGATCAGTTTGGGTTCAGGAGGAACGTAGGAACCCGGGAGGCAATACTCACCTTACGTCTTATCTTGGAAGATAGATTAAGGAAAGGCAAACCTACATTTTTAGCTTTTGTAGATTTGGAGAAGGCTTTTGACAATGTTGATTTTAATAAACTCTTTCAAGTTCTGAAGCAAACAGGAGTAAAATATAGGGAGCGTAAGGTTATTTACAACTTGTACAAAAACCAGACAGCGATTGTCAGAGTTGAATGGCTTGAAAGGGATGCAGTGGTTGGAAAGGGAGTAAGACAGGGTTTCTCCAATGTTATTCAATTTCTACATTGAGCAAGCTATAAAGGAAAGCAAGGAGAAATTTTGTGAAGGAATTAAAGTTCAGGGGGAAGAATTAAAAACATTGCGATTTGCGGACGACATAGTAATTCTGTCAGATACAGCAAAGGACCTGGAAGAGCAGTTGAATGGAATAGACGGTGTGCTGGAAGGTGCATATAAGATGAACATTAACAAGAGCAAAACTAGTGTAATCGAGTGCAGTCTAAGAAAATCAGGTGATGCTGAAGGAATTAGATTAGGTAACGAAATAATGAAGGTGGTAGATGAGTTTTGTTAGTTGGGTAGTAAAATAACATGCGATGGTCGCAGTACAGAGAATATAAAATTCAGAATGGCAATGGGAAGAAAAGCATTTTTGAAAAAGAGAAATTTGCTAACATCGAATATTAATTTAAGTGTAATGAAGTCTTTTCTGAAGGCATTTGTGTGGAGTGTTGCCTTGTACGGAAGTGAAACATGGACGATATGCAGTGCGGACAGGAAGAGAATAGAGGCTTTTGAAATGTGGTGCTACAGAAGAATGCTGAAGATTAGGTGGGTAGATCAAATAACTAATGAAGAGGTACTGAACAGAATTGGCGAGAAAAGGAATTTTTTGCATACCCTGACTAAAAGAATGGATCGCTTGGTAGGACACATTCTTAGACATCGAGGAATCGTAAATTTAGCATTGGAGGGAAGTGTGTGGGGTAAAAATCGCAGAGGGAGGCCAAGAGACGCGTATAGTAAGCAGATTCAAGTGGATGTGGGTTGCCGTTCTTATGAGGAGATGAAAAGGCTTGCTCAGGATAGAGTAGGGTGGAGAGCTGCATCAAACCTGTCTCCGGACTGAAGACCATAACAACAACAACATGGACTGAGGCCCAATGGGGTCACAGCGGCTCACATGAGTTGTGTAATGCTTCTGAAATATGAAGCTGAGTTGTTTTTGTGACTGTGATTCACAGTTGTCACCGCACACTGCCACACACCGCCGCCGACGCATCCCAGTGTTTGGTAATGCACTCGCTATGTGCCACAGGGTTTGATGCGTATTCTGATTATTGGAAATGCCGTTTGTTTCAGGATCAGGTACTGCAATACAGCTCTCGATCACTTCTCAGTAAATGTGGTTAGTTTTCTATATTTATGAGTAGTAACCAACGACATGGCAGCCATTTACCGTAGGAAAGAATAGAAATACTTGTGTAAAGTCCTGATAATTTATTTGTTCAACTTTGTATATGTATATATAGGGTGTCTCAGATAAGTGATGTTAGGCGCAGTTTCTCTGTTGTTTGAGCAGATATTTGCAGTTTCTTTTTTGCAATGTCTAGCTGGACTCAGGCCAAAAAAAATCTGATTTTTTTAGCTCAATCGATAGAGCAGTCCGATATTAGTCTATAGTGATATTCGGTTTATCGAAATGTATTAACATAGAGAGTAAAACATGACAATTGACCAGTACTCCGGAAGCGGCTGTGCAGCTCTTCCATAATGCAGTAGCAGACGACGCGAGGCGTGGCGGCACACGCGACGGTGCAACTCGGGCAATGAAGACGGCGAGAACACACGTTTACCGATACATGTACGACAGTGTAGCTGGCAGCGAACGCATCTCTGTTTTGTTTCGGCCATGCCGTACTGTACAGTACAGCGTGTTCACACCGTCAGAAGAAACAGACATGATTTTATTAATGGGTAAGTGCTGCTAACGTTAACTTGTACAAGCACCCTGTTTAATTGTCGTTATTCTAGTATACAGTATATTTCTGACAAGATTACGTACTACGGATTGTAGGGATGTGTAATCAAGTGCCGCGGTGGAATGGCCAAGCGCATTGACGCGCTATGCTGCGATACGCGAGGCCGTTCCCCGTCGGGGGTTCGAATGCCCCCTCGGGCATGGATGTTTGTGCTGTCTTTAGTATAAGATAGTTCATAAGTAGTTTGTAAGTTTAGGGACTGATGACCCCGCAGTTATGTCCCATAAGCTTAAAAAACATTTGAACATTCTTTTGTAATCAAGTCGCCGCGGTGGAGATGCCGAGCGTTCTAAAGCGCCTTGTTGCGGAGCGCGCGGTTGCTCGCCGTAGGGGGTTCAAGTCCTCCCTCGCGCATGGGTGTCTATTTTGTCTTTAGATTTAAGTTAGTTTAAGTACTTTGTAAGCTTAGGGACTGATAACCACAGACGTTAAGTCCCGTAAGATTTACAAAAATTTGAACATTTTTTTCTAATCAAGTCGCCAAGGAGGCAGCTCGGATATACGCTGCTTTGATAGCGACTAAGTAATGTATTAACTGTTCAGTTGCTTAGGAATTGCTTCGTAAATTTACAGTACAGTTCTGTCACTAATAAGTGCAGTAACCGAGCTAAATTAAAACAAATTTGTCTACTTTGTTCTGTGTTTTATTAAACTCAGACATTTGTAAAGTTCGATAGATATTATAGTGTTAGGTATACAGCAACTGAAACGCGTGGCCGTTGCTTGAAATCGTCTTGAAAATGATACTGCATTGTGCTGCATTACTGCTGTGGCTTCTAGCATTGCTCTCAGACGGTGTGGAACGCATGTGATATCCACGACAGGCACCGATGTATCGGTACACACGTGCTCGCCACTTCGTCCTCGGCCGACGTGCCCCATGTCACGTGTGCCGCCTGCTGCTGCCTTGTGGAAGTGCTACACAGCCGCTTCCGGAGTACTGGTCAGTTGTCTTTTACTGTCTCTGTTAATGTATTTCGATATACCGAATATCACTATAGACTAATTAGGGACTGTTCTATCGATTGAGCTCAAAAAATTTCGCTTTAAAAATATTTTTGTTCGTGACGGGAAACAAACCGACGCTTTACATCTACACTGGGCATCGCAGGAATGGCTTCGTGATCAGAATTTGTTTGGCCTGAGTCCAACTATACGTTGCAAAAACGAAATTGCAAATACCTGCTCAAACCACAGAGAAAATGCGCCTGTCGACTCGTAGGTGAGACACTACACACACACACACACACACACACACACACACACACACACACACACACACACACACATATATATATATATATATATATATATATATATATATACTGAAACATGTCAAGATTTGTAACTCAAATAAGATTTGTTCACTAAAGAATCTAGTGCACACACACTCACACACACACACACACTTCAGTTTAGTTATAGTATCCTTTATCACTATTTTTGGAAGGATTGTATGTATAGATTGAGGACACTGGAATTGAGTCTTAGAGTTCAGTTAATTAGATTTTGGAGGGTCATTCACTCCTGTCACTTGATATAAAGTGCTCCAATACTATTTTTTTCTTATGCTTTTCTTGACTCCACCTACGCCTACCAGAATTTCTTCCTCCATTCCTTTGATAATACCCTCACATCTTACAAAGTGTTCATTTTCATTAAAGGTGGCTAGTTATACTTTAAGGCATGGAAGAAATTCTTTAACAATTAGTTCACTTCAAAACTTGCTTAAGTACCGCTATTAATGCTGTATAAAAGTAACGTCTGAACGCTTCCAATTTGAAGTTAATCAAATATTTCAGTAGAGCCTGCTTAGTTTTGTCCCTTACTTTCACAAAAAGTTACAGGCCTTTATACCGACATATTTTGGCGGTTACTGACTAGTTTGAAATAGTGAGCAAGTAGATACATATAAATAATATTTCCATGTATATTAGCATGTCACGATCTTGAAGATATGCAGTAGCTAAAGAAAATCATGATGGGTACACGCAAGGCACAGAAGCAAGAACAAGGCGAAATAAGAGTTTGTAAGAAGATGTAGAACACAGTCTCCAAGAATGTAAAGAACGTGTCTAGTTTTGAAAATTTTACGTTGTCCGAAATCCGCTAAAAGAAAATTCATGCAGCGTGAAGGTACGCACCGAGCACGCGAATATAATCATAATCAGTTCCTCTTGAACTTGAGCACATCAGATTGTAATTCATTTATGCTCTGACGATACGATTATGGCTGGTATTACGAGACGTATGAATTACATTGCACTGACGTTGCGTTGTTATAGACTGATATTAACAGAAGCAGTAATATCACGTTAACCCTTTCAGTCCCACATCATGAAATCAGCTTTGGAAAAATTAAAATTCCATGTTTTCTGTATTAATACATTGCAGTAAACATCAAAATATGTGTTTTAAAATTTTTGGTCGAACTATTGATTTTTTTTTTATGTCATGTATTTCGTGCACAACACAGACGTTTGTATGGAGATATTTTATTACTTAGACGTGATTTTGTCGATAGTAAACACTGACAGGTCAATAATGCTAGAATAATCTTCGCCACAGCACCAAAAACAAGACAATTCACTGCTGGAATAAAATAAAAGGAACCACACTCACGCTCACACTCTCAGCCACGTACAGACGGCAACCTAACACAACCTCCAAGATGGGCAGATTAATGCTTCAGAAGTGGCTACACGCCGTACCAAGCGGCAAAATGTCGTACTAGAAGCACGTTTGTTGTTCATCAACAAAAATGCAACTTTAAGGATTGATGCACAAAATACGGTGTAAATCAAATTGTAATACGTTGTTGTCCAGGAACAACACTTTCAATGGAAGGGTTAATGACGTTTTCGTATTTGAATTAGAAAATCCACAGCCACGTTTGGTGACTAGGAAATGTGAGAGTGACAGCATTAAAAGCAGCAACTTCTCAGTTTGTGTCACTGCCTACTGGTCGCTTGGAGCGCACTTCACTTCAGCTGCATTTCTCCCCTTATAGAGTTTCGCGACTGTTTGTGTTAGACTTTTCTGCAACACAGCTTCACATTCCTGCAAAACACACCTTATACTAATAATTATTAGGGGTTTGTCACACCCACTGTACAGCGCCAATGAAATGCAGACTCGAATAAAGAATTTATAGATATATTTAAGTGCCCTGTGTGTCGCTCCGGTAGGAATTGCCTAAACGAGATTAGGCCGATTAAACTGCACACACAGGCATATAAACAAAGCAGCACATGCTAATGCAACGGGAAATAACGTTATCAGTAATACCGTGACAACTTCTGTCCGTTCACAGATGGTGCTGAATCAGACAACTCAAGCACTCGAGGACGATCACACAGAGAAAGAACGGCAGTTTGAACACCAGGAGCAGGAGAGGACTCCGGCAGTCGCCAACAGCGTCTGACGCAGCAGCTGAACACAGGAGTCCACACGAAAGATTAAATGAGGTGGATCAGAACGTCACATGACCAAGTTATTAACGAGAGCCAAAAAGTGGGCCCATGCGGTCTGTACAGCCACGCTAGTGTGTCCTAGAGTTGCGGTCGTCAGGCGGGGCGTCTTCTGCAGCTAGGACCAATGACAGAACCCCTAGCCAACAAGCGTACGCATAAACACTGGCCCCGTTCCACACTGAATTCAACTTCGGGAAGCATCTGATAAAAACCGCGAGTAAGGCAATCGAAATATCGTGCTAACACGATGCGGATTACCGGCGTAAAACCCGTTTCTCCGAGAGGCCGTTCCCCGTCGGGGGTTCGAATCCTCCCTCGGGCGTGGCTGTTTGTGCTGTCTTTCGTATAAGTTAGTTAATAAGTAGTTTGTGAGTTTGTTAAGTCCCATAAGCTTAACAAACATACCAATAGCTGTTTGGTTGCAATCTATATACCGATCACGACTGAAACTGTCGTCTGACTGAACAGAGCGACTAAACCGTTCTATCAAATACTCTTTAGAAGGAAGCAGGCTGGAGGGCTTCTAAAAACTTACAACTGATTACCTTTTGGAAGATGTCACCCATCATCCTCCCTTAGGCGACTACTTTGCGATGATTATTGATTGTCTGATGATAATACTGAAACCGAATTTTCTCTAGTCAAAGGTGACACCATACAGATTGACATGCAGTAAACGATCAAGTTTAACGATTGCGTGAGACTCCACGTATAGCAGCCGTGAACTTCCAGGTTGGCTAACTACTACATTACTTCACATGCAATATCGTTACTGAAACGAAAATACCAAAATACCTTTTTTAATTACTGAAATGTATTACTACGTTTTTGTGTACGTAGAAGGCGAGGTAACTGCGGTAATGAGACAAGTTTATAGGCAGAAGCTTAGAAAAATACGATAAAGTGACGTCACATACGCCGGCCGTGGTAGCCGCGGGGACTGCGGCGCGTCAGTCGCGGTCTGCACGGCCACTACGGTCGGGGGTTCATTTCCCCCTCGGGCATGGATATTTGCGCCGTCCTTAGTGTTAGCTATTTCATAGGTAGTTGGTAAGTTTAGGGACTGATGACCCCGTATTTAAGTCCCATAAGCTATACAAACATTTGAACATTTTGAAATTCACATACGCGGATATTCAGCTTGTTGACAGATGGACTATACACAGCAAGCACACTGTAAGACTGTAATGGAAGTTGCAGTGTTAAACATTTCATTTTCTCATCTCCTCGAACTCCATAACACCTGAGTAAGCAAAATAGCTCATCTGCAGGAGGGTATGTGAATTATGCGGCGGTAGCGGAATTTTCTGGCCTTCACCGTAGTAGTTGAGGGTCTCACAGAATGTAGCAATCCGTTTGAATGTACTGTGGAACATATGATGCTGAGCTGTCTGTAATGTGACAAACACAAAAGAGTGCAGCTTTGTGTCGCGTTGCATTTTTCAGGGATGAAAGAAAGTGAGAGAGCGAAGACAGCAGTGGCTGTCACTTTACTTTATTCAGACTGCTTCATGCAAACGCAGAGACTAACAGAGCAGCGCCTCTCTGAGAACATAGCTATGGCTTTATGCAGAAGTTGGATCACATTATGCCGGCCGCGGTGGCCGAGGGGACTGAGGCGCTCCAGTCACGGTCTGCACGCCCACTACGGTCGGGGGTTCGAATCCCCCCTCGGGCATGGATATTTGTGCCGTCCTTAGTCTTAGATAGTCCATAAGTAGTTTGTAAGCTTAGGGACTGATGACCCCGTAGTTAAGTCCCATAAGTTCTACAAACATTTGAACATCTCTTATCTGCAAACTTGGACTAATTAAATGTCCTATGACTGCCTAAAATCGAATTAGCTATCCGTAGATTGAACCCCTCCTTGGTGCAATGTATTGTCGAATGAAATATGCAGTCAACTTTGACGGCACATTACATTTAAACTTTTTCTTCCATTCTGTATGAACTATCTGACAAAAATTGTGCACTGAATCGAAACTTTCAGCGGGCATAAGAAAGTAGCCAGGAAAGTATACCTTATCTGATTAATCAGTAGAGAAGCAGCATATTTATAGCCACAATGAAGACATCATTTAATGTACAGAATAACTCGGTAATAATTTCTCTCGCAACTGTTTTGGCAAAACAAGAAAAATTTACATCGGCTTAGATCTATGTAGCTGTTTAGTCTGATCAGTTCACGAACCAGAAAAAATTGAGCACTCTGACCTCACACCTGTTGTAAAACTGTAAGTTTGAACACGATTATTAAAAAATAGCTGAGTTGCTCTACCTTTGAATGACATTACATTGGCTTCTATATATGGAACTTTGGTCTTACATAGGTCTGTCAAAGTTACCAAAAGTCTATTGGCATTTCTTCGACAGACAGTCCGACTCATTCCCAAAAAATGGGGGAGGGGGGGGGGGTAAGCATCCTGGAAACACAAAAAATTTGAAATCCGGTTAGGATAGGAATCACATTTATTGCTGACATTTATTTTCAAGCGAGAAGTATGAGCAGAGAATGGCATTATTCCATTGCATGGCGATTTGTGGATCTGACAGTGGTCTGAAAGCTACGACTGAAAATGTATTTACTCACTCTCATTGCGAAGATATAAGTAATGTGATGGCTACCTGTTAAGGAAACTCAATTTTAGTGGTTTCTAAAGTATATTTTCTCTATCCAGATTGAAAGATACGAGTGACTGATGTACATTAGCATGTGGAACCGTACCCACCTCAGTCTCCTCTGACATCCGTTACATTTATACACTACTTTTATTAAATTTTCTTCCTTTTACAATGGCAATTACTTAATGAACGATGGCATTTACAATAATTTATAACATATCTCATGTGGAAGACCATTTTGAGAGTAATGATGATAGCAATCTTCGCTGTAGAATAGAATATATTATTGTCTGACGTCGGGCTTTCCAGCCTTAAAACAGTTCACAAAATTACTATACACTGTAGAACACCCACATATTATATTTTTGCCGAATAATATGAAATTACTCCATCAGACAGAGATAGCAGAGTAGACTAACGTGACAAAGATGGCTAGCTCAATCAGAGAAATTAAACTGCCAGTCCTGCTGACCACCCAGAAATATCTTTTCCACACTCAATGTGTTTGTTTGTGATAGGTGGATTGCTGATTACGACTTTCCCGTCTACAGGAAAAACAAACTCAGTTCTTCAACGATGATAGACCAAAAGAGAATACCAGCAATATCACTCATTATAAATATAATTTCAATATGGAGGGTGCAAGGAATACAATCAGATAGCTATAAAGAGAGGAACCTTCTAGCAGACGATAGGTGACGCGTTGATATTACGTTTTGAAACAAGTCCTCTGTAAATTCCGCTACTTCCTACACCCCATCTATGACTGTTACCGCCGTAACTCCACGTCAGCGATATAGGAAATACGTTCCGACGCTGTAACTTTCGATACAAGTGAATAACGCTTTTAGGAATACGTCTCCCTGGACCACAAGCGTATAAACAAAATATACTGAAATAGATTAATGGAATCGACACAAAATAGCTTAATTTTTTTAAATCGTAGGACACTGAACAAGGATTTAATCTTCTTTTAAGTCCGAGACCTCGTAGAAGTTTTACGATCGTTTGAAAATTATTAGGAGTACAACAGTGTAATGTTGAGAATACTCCCTTATACAGAGGAAACATCGGTATACATATCACCTGAAAGGAATACTTGGTAATGTACATAATTAAATGTAATAAACCTCAGATACACAATTCCGCTCACTATTAACATACGATTTAACAGACAGTACTACGATAAAAGCCGAAATAAGAAAGTTCCTTGTTGAAATAATAAGAAAATAACACAATCCATAATATTATATAAGAATAAAATAACTAACTTTTACTGCGCACTATCATTTCAGATCCTTTATTACATACACGATTGGGACTGATGTCCTAGCTGTTTAGTTCCCTAAAAACCGTTAACAACAACAAAAACATGCACGATTAGCACAATATTAGTCGAAGAGGACAAATACAGTGTGGCAAAATATTGTTTTCGTATTCCCTACATTATAATTATACTCGAACTCTGGAATCGTACAACTGAGTCCAGTACTTGAGACTTTTGCTACGGACTCCACCTGTCGAGCGAAATGACGAGTTGTCGAGAAGAGAAAGGTAGTAAGTGAGAGCGGAGCAGCAGCAGACTTACTCGCAGGAGTTCCATGGCAGAGCGCTGAGCAGAATGCCTCCGTGCCGCCGCAGTGCGCCTATATAGCGGCCACCCCACCACGCGCCCCGCGCAACGCGCCGTTGCCGCAACCTCTTCCAAACGCGAATGCTTCTTCAACCCACACCTCATTGCCTCGGCGTTAGTTGTGGGATAGAAAACATTCTGTTCCTCTCAAAGTGGCTCCAATCTCACTTTATAATAGACACAAAAATGTTCAAATGTTTGTAGAACTTATGGGACTTAACTACGCGGTCATCAGTCCCTAAGCTTACAAACTACTTATGAACTAGCTAAGACTAAGGACGGCACAAACATCCATGCCCGAGGGGGGAATCGAACCCCCGACCGCAGTGGCCGTGCAGACCGTGACTGGAGCGCCTCAATCCCCTCGGCCACCGCGGCCGGCTATAATAGACACAATTCGCTAATTGTTCACAAGTTCCACGAAACAAAAGCTTTGTGTCCGTGCACCGTTGGTCACTTTCAAAATCCATATCAATAAATGTGAGCCGGCCGCGGTGGCCGAGAGGACTGAGGCGCTCCAATCACGGTCTGCACGGCCACTACGGTCGGGGGTTCGAATCCCCCTCGGGCATGGATATTTGTGCCGTCCTTAGGATTAGCTAGTTCGTAAGTAGTTTGTAAGTTTAGGGACTGATGACCCCGTAGTTAAGTCCCATAAGCTATACAAACATTTGAACATTTTTGAATAAATGTGAATGTCTGTTCGGTGTACGTTTATCACGTCTGAACCACAAGTCATAAAGCGCTAAAAATTTGTACAGTTACTAATGTCTACCTGGGGAAGGCTTTAGGTACGGTTTTACGGCGATCGGATAGCTATTTATCTATATATATTAATGTGAATGTCTGTTCGGTGTACGTTTATCACATCCAAACGATAAGACGCAGAGACTTAAATATTTGTACAGTTACTAATTTATACCTGAGTAAGGTTTTAGGCACGGTTTTATAGCGATCTGATAGATATTTACTAATTTGAAGAATATAACGCGAAATGCGGAACAATAATGATTCTTTGAAAATTATATTTACTCTTTGAAAATGGTTTTATTGGTTGCATTGTTCCTTGAGGGTTGATAATGATAAAAGGGTGGAGTATATTGGGATGGAAAGTTATCGGTGTATATAAAATTCTACGTGTGTGTGTTAATATTTCGCTCTACAGCGAAAACTACAGAACGCAAACGAATGATGTGTGTGTAGTGTAATTGTTGTCCGAAGTCTCCCGTTGTACACCATAGCAGTTCCATGCCGACAGCTATAAGGGGGTGGAAGATATGGTGGTTGAAAGTCGTCAAATTATAAAAAAATTCGGACTGAAGGCCAGCGATGACGTTTGCGACTATATTGCAATGAGGTTCCATACAGCGAAACGTGGTGCCACAGACCATATCTTTGGCCTATGTGTGCTAAAATATCTCCAGCTCTTTCTCTGTAAGGATAAGCATACGAATAAGGAAATATAAGAATAAATAAATAAAGCAGTAAAAAAGAAATTTCTTTCAATACATCTCTTTAAAAAAATCGATTTGACGTTTCGCGCATTACATCAAGTGATCCATCTGTGATATTATTACAATGATTATTGTTGAATTTCGTGATTGGATTATTCGAATCGAGTGCATTTTTACCTGTGATTTCTTATATATTCCCTGATAAATGTAAGATGTTTTTAGAAAAAAGGAGATGGACAGAGAGAGAGAGTGGATAGGAAAAGTACTAACTCAAGGTTCGAATAAATAAATAAATACCCGGGCAACGCCGGGTTTTCAGCTAGTCCTTAATATTTGTTATGTACAGAAGTTAGTTCGTAAAAATTAAATATGACTTTTTTATATTGAAAACTGAAGTACATAAAACTGAGATGGATTTTAAAGTCATAAATAAGAGTCATATTTTATTCTACATTGAGTTCTTGACCTCGTGGTTCCATAAAACATCGGTTGAATTAGTTTATACGCATTTTGTTGTTATTTTGCTTGTGAAAAGTGTTAAGTTTCTTCTGTTATTTTGGTTTGCTTGAAAACACAAGAACTGAACTGTATTAAAAAGGAAAAGAAGTACCTAAAAAGGTGTCGAATATTTATTTTTTAAAAGTAATTTGGAAAGTAAATTATAACAGAGCTTTCTTACCCGTCAATGGAAATACAGCGTACTATCCACAGTGAAATATCCTCCGTCGGTAAAATTTATTGGAATTAACAATTTGGCAGCTTTAGTTCATTTTTCATTTAGTCCCTACTAACTTTGGTATTTCTTAAATGGGCATGAGGAGCACTTCATGAAGGGGCTTCGGTATTGTAATGAGCAGTGATGTAGTAAATAAAGAAATAGGCAACGTCATAGTAGAGCTCTTCAGTTGCTCAGCAGGCGCTTCTCACGTCGTACTTGTCACAATGACGGAGACTAAATCCTTAACCATTTTTGTCCTCAAAATAGGAAGCTGCAACTTCCAGTCACTTAACCTCAGAAAGTACGTTAAATACACTTTAATGTTGAATCCAATGGTAGGCCTGCAGTACAAGCAAAAATATGGGCAGCATTTCTGGGTGAAAATCTCCAGGCAATTTATTGAAAACTAATTTTACACTATTCACTTAAAAATGATACACAATACAACTGGCCGATATAGGCACTTGCGAGGAGATACGTGGGTATCGGATTTTAGAATTTTTTTATACTTAAAGCACGTAAAGTTCAGAAGTTAAATAACAAACAGCCAAAGTCATTCGGCGCAACTCTCAAAAATTATCGAGAAAATCGACTTTGATGTTTTGCAAGTACATATAAGTAGCAATAATTAAAAGATGTGCAACGTCTGCCGGTGTAGCGATCTGGCCTCCCAAACACTTCGAATCCCGATATGGCAGATATTTTTGTGTTTTCTTCGTTTTATTTAATACTTACGCCATTTTAATACCTAGTGGTAATTTTTATGAATAATGCACGTATTTTTGTTGGTTCATAATTTTGTATATTTTATAAATACTGATGATTTAAATTAAAAAACAAAAAACACGAGGAAACATTGCAAATTCCATATTTGTGGCGAACTGAGAAATAAAATAACCCTTCATTTCGATGTGGTTCGAAATATGCTAGGGTGACAAGCATTGTAAAACATGGAAAACAACAATTTTCACGGCATCGAGCACATCATATAAATGTTGCATTTTTACAGTCACAATTTTTCTTTGACCTGTCAAGTGGAAAGCAATTTTCATTTACGTTCAAAAAGATTTCTCCATCACAGTTTAGAAGCGAACCACGCATGCCTGATCGTTTCACTGAAGATTGGAGATGGCAGGTAAAAGTGATGTATAATTGAAGGACGTTTGAAGCAATCTTCTCTATCACTGATTTCATGTCCTCGTTCAATCATGTAGACACACTTTCGTAGGCACTTAATTAAATAGTTTACTTGACAATAGAAATACACGTCACAAGGCTGCACCAATGGGTTGCAGTTTGCAGATTACTTGCACGGTGCAGGTAGGCAGACGCCTGTCGTTTCGAAAAACTTCATTATACAAGACGGGATCGGTTTGTCCACTCCAAGAATCAATCAGTAAAAGAAACCTTTTGCTTTCTAACATATTGATTTACAACACTGATTAAAATTCTTTATATAGCTTTGAAGTCATCTTGGCAGATTTCGATGATGTGTCAATGAAGTTTGTGTTAGCTGTTTTGAAAGCCATTAGCAGCTATGGAGATGACTTTCCAAAAACAGCGACGTAGCTCTTTACAAACTGAACAATCAGAGACAACCGTCGTCAACTAATAAAGAAGTCAATACTGCAAAATATGTAACTTATGTTGTTTTATGGAAACTATAATTATTAACAATCTTTTACAGAATATAGAAAATTACGAATGAACAAAAACCGTGCATTTTCGTAAAAATTGCCATTAGATATTAAAATTGTGTACGTATTCGAACACAACGAGAAAAAATGTCATGGCGAGACTAGAACCATCAACCCTATGGTTGACACACCAGAACGCTACCACTTTTTTTTCTCTTTGTGGCTGGTTTCGGACTACCGACATAGTGCATCACAATCCGGTTTTTTTACCTCCCCCAATTTTCCCCCATTTTTTCTTTTACTTTTTTATATTTTTGAATTTTTTTTATTGTCGCCTAAGCTGTTCTTCTTCAGGTGTTGGCGCCTAACTACTATATCCCCCATAAACTATCTCGCCTGCCAAAAAAAGGTCTAGTGCCACCGCCACTAGTACCCTATACTAAAACAAAGATTAAACTAAGTCAAAAGGATTTGGGAAATGAAAAGAAGTATACGTGTTCCTTTATTAAATCTTCATGTAGATATTTTTTCATTTTGTATCACCTGTGCCAATTAAAGGTGTTTCTCTTCGTTTCCTTTATTAAGTGTGAAAGAAACATAAAGCTCATCTCGTTCCTCAGCGTAGCACATGATACTGCACAACGTTACGATGTCTACAAAGTTCGTATTCGTTGCTTGAATTCATGTTTCCGTGTCATGAAAATGTCCCGGTTGTACTTCCTAGGGCGTACTGCAGGTCCACTCTTCTCACTGAGATACAATAATTAATATAAGTAAATGAAATGGCTCCTTCTTGAGCATTACAAATTTATCATGGATATTATTTTTATTATTGTTTTCATTTTTTTAAATGTATACTACCAAATCAAATTCAAATAAATAAGTAAAGCAAGAAATAAACTAAAACTTTTACTGTTACGTTGCAGTACTATAACTTACAGTTAGACAAATCGTACTGTTGCAGATTTATACATCCGTTTTGTTGTTACGAAACTTCTCGTTTCCATTAAAAGCTTTTTATAATGTAGCAAAACTTATTCAGGTGGCAAAATACACAAGGGAGTTATGAAACAACTTCTCGTTTCCATTAAAAGCTTTTTATAATGTAGCAAAACATATTCAGCTGGCAAAATACACGTAAGGAAGTTTTGAAACAACTTCTTGCACTCGGGAGTTTTTTTTTTCTTTTTTTTTTTTTTTTCGATTTGTGATGTTGCTCCTGTTTGTAGAAAGTGTGTTCCTGTAGGTCTGCAGGTTTGCGCATTATTGTGTAATAAGCAAAGTGTCAAAGGAGCCAACCATAACTATTGTTTTTCATTGCAGGAAAAAAGTGCCATTCCGGAAACAGCACATTTTTTATAGTAATTGCATTCTCGCTCCTTCTGTTGATGCAAGTTTCTTCCTTGTCCAGCTCCATATTGTTATCCTCTCGCTACAAACAAAGGTATGTGCCGGTGTGTCCACAAGTTTACAATGGTTGCAGTATGGATGAGGCCGTAGTTGAATTTTAAATAACTTTTCTCCAGTAATGACTTTTTCGTTAACAATGTCATACCAAACTTATGTTTCATTTCTTTTCGTTGTTGCCGTTTTAACATTTCGACATACAAGGAAGAGGTTGTGAACTGCTGGGGGGGGGGGGGGGGGGGCAGATGCAGACAACTGATTTTCATGTAGTAGTCACGAACGTATGTCATATTAACTCTGATGTGGCCTACGTTGATTGGCCCTCTGACAGCCTGAGGTTGTAAGGCGACGAATAAACTCCGACACATTACTTCGGATCATTTACGATGTTCGAGTGAGGAACACCGCGAGGCATTGCGTCCGAACATCCTTCATACGTAGGCCCCCTGCTTGTCTCGCTAAAGTTGTTGTTTGAAATGAAGTTTTGAAAATATTTCCCCTCCACATATACCAATAAAGTGCGACGAGACCATTGTGTGCAACAACATAAGTATTTACAAACTGTACCGTCTGGAGTCGATTGAACGACCTGTGTTTGTCCTCTTGAAGTGTTGCTCTGACATTGCTGAGTTTAGTTTTCCAATTGGTTTTGATTATCTCGCAAGGGTTTGGTGTCAAGATCATTGCTAGTTGCTTTATCTTGTCAAATAGGTGTCTCTATGCGTGCAGAATGTGAGCCAGTGTGTATGATTTTGGATTTCCTCACATTTAATTCCGCACCGGAGAACGTGCGAACACGGTAACTATGCCTTGTACTTTCTCTATATCAGCCGCGGTATTGATAATGAAGCAAATATCATCTGTGTACGCCTGACATACGGTTTTGACATTTAGCACGCTGAGACCCGTTAGCTTTGTATTCAGATTCAACAACAGTGGTTCAACCACAATGGCAAACAAAGTCGTCGAGAGAGGTCATCCTTGTCGGACAGAGTAACTGATAGGAAATGGACGAGTTAGTTGACCATTTACCTTTCTTCTAGACGATGTTTCAACAATTGATTTATGAATCAATCGAAATGGCCACTAAATCCCATTCTGAACATGACGTCTCCTAAAAAATTCAGACTTATTCGATCAAATGCCTTATAAAAATCTAAAAAGTTTGCATTTGCAGATCCAAGATAAATCCTAGACGTCTCTGTATGTACACTTCACGGAAAAAAAAAGATCACCCCTGTATTCCAAAGTGGAAGCCGCACCTGACGCTATGCAACCAACATGGCGTAGCTGTGTCACAGGTCGTCAAATCATTCCACAGTACAGTTATTACCTACGCACAGTAGGTACTAAGTAAGTCTCCTATTTCTCCTTATGGCATTCCGACAAGGTGCAAACGAATACCTTCGTACAACAAATATTAGAATACACGTCATTAGAGATGAGACAGTCGCACTTGTGAATTAAATGTCGTTGCAATACACTTATTGTTATTACATATAACATTATGTTATCACGCTTGTTTAATAAAATATGCTTTTGTTAGCGATCTGAATCTGAACGCACTGTTAAGCAAACAACAGTTGTGTGCCTGATCGAGATGCGTTTACAGGTCACGCACTTGTTCGTGGCCCCTCTCTGATCGGCAGAAGTCAACTGAGTTCGTGTGTCAACAGAATGTTTATGCTTTCTACCAGCCTTACCTGGTAACAGCATTGTACACAGTAGACCTCGTCAATGTATTGTTGATTTGTGCTTGGTTTCGATTATTGTCTTTCAGTTTGTTATTTGCTAAAATAAGTCCACATACCCTGACGACTTCTTTTAGAAAAAAGTGGTCTGAAGAATGTTAATTCTGATTGTTATTCAGTTACAACAATAAAAAGAGGCAGAAAGCGTTGCTACCCACGCTTAATTATCCCCTTTTACTATTTCGTAAATTTACGTTCCAGTTTTCTATTACTCAAAGTGATACTTAATTTCGTTTTCCATTTCCAACGCCTTAATCCTTTGCATGTTGTTTCTTTTAAAACCTGTAATCCATACGCCGTAAGCTGGCGGCACTGGGAGAAAGAGGCGGGACTTGTTCTAAGTTGTTCACAGTGAAGTGTTTCGTCATGGATTGATAGAATCGCTTCAGTTTCTCGTTTGTTCCACGCTTATACGAAGACCGAGAAAAACAAGTACCATAAAGGGTATGTGCGAGTTAGAATTACCATTACGTTATTCTTAAAATTCAAATCATATGTTCGAATGTGTGTGTGAAATCGTGTGGGACTTAAATGCTACGCTCAACAGTCCCTAAGCTTACACAGTACTTAAACTAATTTATTCTAAGGACAACGTACACATACCCATGCCCGAGGGAGGACTCGAACCTCCTACGCGAGCAGCAACCCGATCCATGACATGGCGCCTTAGACCGGGCGGCTACTCTGCGCGGCCTTCTTACGATTGTAACACCATACTTGGTACGGTAATGAGCACAAAAGCTCTTTGCACTCGTAAGAAGGTTGGTGATTGAAATTTCAAGGAAGAAGCGTGCTACACTGAACACGCTTTTGTTTTAATATTGCGCCCCCACCTTATTCCCCTGCCCTCTCCGCCCCCTACCCAACCTAAATAAAAAAAACGGAAAACATCCGAGACCATCTTTCCGCTAATTCACTATACCGCACAATCTGATATATTTTATCAACTTTTTCATCGTCCTCCCTCTATCCCGTCAGGTAGTAATCGCACACTGCTCAGCAATACTGCGGAAGAGGTAGAGCAATTGTAGGGTTGGCAGTATCCTTGGGAGAGGTTTTAATCTTGTAATGGTCGTGTCAATAACAGTCCGCTTGTTTTATCTTCGCCAAAACATGTATTTTTCCCGGTTAACGTTGTTTTCAATTGTACCAAAATCAAAATCAAATGTTTGTAAATCTATCGAAACAAAACAAACTGCGTGGTTTATCCGTCCGTAGCTTACAAACTACTTAAACTAAGGTAAACTAACCTAAGGAAAACACACACACCCATGCCCCAGGGAGGACTCGAAACTCCGACGGCGAGCAACCGCAGGCTCTGCAACGAAGCGCCTTAGACCGTTCGGCTACTCTACCGTGGCTTCAGTTGTACCCATCAGAAATTTCGTTAGATGTATAAACATTAAATTTGTTTTGTTTATCGATTTCTCAAGGCCTGACGAAAATTTTCTGGTGATTATGTGGTGAACTGTACACATATTTATGTTTAGGTTCAATTGTCGCAATTTGCACGGTGGAGATAGAACTTCAATATCGTTTTAAAATTGGCTTTGCTTTTCTGAGGTGTTTTCTAGACAGCAGCATAATCTGCCACAAATATTTCTCAGTTCGATATAGAAGTTTGTAGCTCTGTCAGAGAGTGGGTAAAATGTTACTCTCGCTCCAGTTTTTAATTGAGAGCTGCTGCCTCTTAATCTTTAGAGAGCGTCGACATTTTCATGTGGCCGCGGCGGAGTGGCCAAGCGCATTGAGGCGCTGACGATCCCGCAGTTAAGTCCCTTAAGCTTAACAAACATCTGAACTTTTTCATGTAGGAAGCGAACAGCTTCAGCGTGAATCGCCTCCTCATTGCCCTTGTGAAGGCCGATGCAGATAATTTAGAAAGTAGGGACCGAGTTAGTTCCTACGTGAAATTCATCACCCTTGTCTGTAATCATAAATGTGATAAATAAATGACACACCGAAGTTCAATTTTCAGACATTTTAACTGGAATACTACCAATAAGTGAATCTTGAAAGTTTCTTCTATATACATACAAGTGTGGTGACCGTTCTTTCGAAAGAACAGACACCACATAAACATACATAATTAAGGAGAAGACGACAACAGATCCAGCCTTCAGTGCAAATGCATACTACTCCTGAACTCTTGAGGTAATAAGCAAACTGCCACGAGCAGTGACTGCTAATTGGAAATGGAAACTACGTAAGTAGTGTGAGGAAATTTGAGTCTTGAGGGTGACGAAGGGAGGGGGGGGGGGGGAAGGGTAGACTGCGCACCTGCGATGATCGTTGCTTTCTCCCTCGCGCAGTGAGGGGGTGATGATGTAAGGAAAGAAAAATTTTACAATTGTAGTATATAGGAGAAAGTTGTTTATTTTATCAAAGAAAAGTGTGAGTGGAGGTAAAAAAAATATAAATTTTGATTTACATGTTATTAACTGTGGTGGCTGTTGTTGTTATGTTTGAGCAACATAACAAACCTGATCTTAATTTCGTGGTTGGTTACGTTAAACTCGTGATTAATGCAAGTGGTGTAGTTAAATTTTGAAAATATTAAGCAAGACAATTGGTGTAATTAACAAATACTATGGCCCTATCTGACAAACTTTTCAAAAGATCACTTATCTTTCCTTTCCTTACAAAATCTCCTACAGAGACTGTGCACACACCGATAGCACAAATTAACTTACTCCGTCTGTGCAATGCGTACGACTCAACTAGTACGTTAATGGTGATGATAATTTAGAAAATTATGAATAGTAGGATTTTTAACATCAAGTGATTGGCAAATGGGTGCAGTCCAACCACTAAAGTCAGTATCTGATAAAGTTAATTCACTCAAGCAAATAGGAAATAATTAAATCAGTCTTAATTAATGCTATGCATACGACATTAGTACGAGTTTGGTTCTTTATAGGATAGATGTGGCGGTGGCTATTATTGTTGAACTCAGTGCAAAACGAAATAGAAAATTATTAATTAATTCAAATGTCTGTTATCTTCTACCATCAATTTTAGCAAAATTGTCTCAACTGAAAGATTATCACAGTCTCTAACAATTAATGACACTCACTTGATTGTAAAATTGTGTAGAAATATTATTCATGCATTATTGAGGATTGTCATACTAATCATGAGTGGTTAATTAGTTGTTCAAATAAGATAGCAAAAGTACTGTCTAATGTTCTTGTATTTTAACAAAACTTAAACATGCATTCACAGTAAATGACAACCAATAGCATTTAACTTATCTTATTTATCAGTCCAGCGACGTGGTACTCTGCAGTCATATAAATGGTACATAAATTCATAAAGAAATCATTTTGATTGTGGCTCCTCCTTTGGCAGCTTGCTAGCAGTTCGCCGTGATGCTTCGCGAATCGCGTAATTAATCACGACCGTTAGCGTCCGCTAACTGCTACATTTTGAGTGAGGCCCGATCTTGGTTGCTGCCCTGGGCCCAGTGCTAGCACTGAACATCGACACAATAAAGGCTATCTCTACAGGCCATAAAGAGACCGAAACGTTCTACACGAAGGCGTCTTAACAACAAATAGCTGTTGCAGATGCAAACTACTACATATTTTAGCGAGCCACCGATCGAATATTTTAACATAAAAACCATAGGATTACAATACATCCACCCCTTTTTAAGACAAACGAGGCACACCTAGTAAGACACACAAATGTTCCCGAAATGTACTTTTAGCACGATCATTCTACACGAAGAACGATGTGTTACACCGGTCTTCTTACACAACGGAACCAGGGTCATTCGTCTTATGTTCTCCTCCAAACAACAAGTAACGTTTGAATGTATAATTTATACGCCCGGAATGTGCAGTTTAGATCAGCGCTCCATTTCCCTGGATCATTCGTGTGTGTGTTGTCCTTAGATTAGTTTACCTTAGTTTAAGTAGTTTGTAAGCTACGGACTGATGACCACGCAGTTTGGTCCGATAGATTTAAAAACATTACAATATTTTTTATTTATGTTTAAGAGGATCAGACATTTAGACACTTCGCAGATAAGTACAACATGCAAGAGCTTTTATGTATATTACTACTCGATACTTTGAATGTTAGCTCAGGGTATAGAGGATGAGACAGAGCAGATAAAATTGAGGGGGTTATTTGATATCCCACCTGGAAATACCACTCAAAAGTATTATTAGGGGTCATCCCGGAATCTTGCTGCCACACGTAACGCTGGCTGTGGTGTGAATTTTGTCATCAGTGGCTTGATTTACCTTAAAACTCAGTCACGTGATCAATCTATACCACACGTCTCGAAGTATACATCTGGAATCGAATGATGCGTTGTACCTCTCCCTCATATGTGGGTTATTTGGTCTTTCGCCTATAAATATAACTCAAAAACATAATTTGGAGAACTAGTCGGAGTCATACTAAGACATGATCCGTGGTTTGTAATGTGAATTTTTGTGCTCAGTAGCTTTATTTACCCGAAAACCTACAAAGAGCTCGATAGGGTGCATTTAAGTTTTTTCGTGCCTCTGCACAATTTATCATGTATTTGGTTGCGAATATAAGCAATTTAAGAATATTCTTCTGTTGACAGACCTTTTACCCTTCGGTATTGTGTGTAGTTGACTCTTGCGAGTTGTCTGTTGGTGTCGTAAGATACCTTATACTGCTTCTGCAGTGTTATCTATTTGCGCTATGCGTCTGTGCGAAGATATGATTACCTAAAATACGATGTTGTGTGTGTATTCTACAAGGTTAAACTAAATTGGTTTGTTTGTTTGCTTGTATAGTCTATAGGACTTAACTACGGGGTCATCAGTCCCTAAACTTACAAACTACTTATGAACTACTTACGAACTAGGACGGCACAAATATCCATGCCCGAGAGGGGATTCGAACCCCCGACTTTAGTAGCCGTGCAGACCGTGACTGGAGCACCTTAGTCCCCTCGGCCACCGCGGCCGGCAACTAAATTGGTCTGCATGGTTAATACTGTAAACTGTTGTTAATATGGATATATTCTGTAATGTGGGTAGGTGTATACGATATATGTAATAAGAGTTGAGTAACGAAGCGAGTGTTCTGTCTGTCCATTGTGTGTTTTTATCGAGTTCTCAGAGGTACGCCGTGTGATCGTTCACGCCTCGTCTTTTATCTGGATAACAGGGTCGATGAATGTTCGATTCTGCGGTTAGTGTAGTCCTGACCCTAGCTAGAGGCGTTTATATTCTATTTTATCAACTCTGTTTCATCCTCTATACCCTGATCTAACATTCAAAGGATCGAGTGGTAAGATACATAAAAGCTTTTGCATGTTGCACTTATATGCATCGTGTCTAAATGTCTGATCTATCAACGCGATTTCCTCTTAAACATAAAGACGTGGTTAGTTGTAGGAGGGTTAGAGTTGGATCTAATGTGTTGTAAGCTGGTGTAGCACAGTGGGGACCCAGTTAGACGCATTCTAGGTTTGTTCTCTCTGTGGAAAGAGTCTTTACTCTTCTGCGGTGTATACAGAGCAACCCTATGAGGTGTTTGCTGTTGGTCCTAAGATCTGTAGGGGGATAAAGTGTATTGAGGAGCAGTCCAACGCTGAAGGAGTCGTACAACCTTGCGATATGTTTGGATCTCCAGCTACAGTATTACGGTTCTGTTTACCTTAAAAATGGATGGAAGTGGGTCTGTTATGTTTTTTTTTTTTTTTTTTTTTTTTTTTTTTTTTTTTTTTTTTTTTTTTTTCGTAGCCTCGTGCATTTTTCACGATGCAGGATGTGATATATAAACAACCTAGATGGAGCGCTGGTCTAAACTTTACCTTGCGTGTGTATAAATTACATATGGAGACATTACTTGTTGTTTGCTGTAGAACATACGACGAATGGTACTGGGTGTGTTGTGTATGTGGATTGTTGGAACACATGGTTCTTCGTATAGAATGATTATGCAAAAATCGTGTTTCGAATAATATTTGTGTATCTTGCTATGTATGGGTCGTTTTGTCGTAAAAAGGGGTAGATGTGTTGTAATCCTATGGTTCTGATGTTAAAATCAGCAATCTGTGGCTCGCTTTGCCCTAAAGTGGATTAGAGTTGGATGTAATGTGTTGTAAGCTGGCATAGCACAGTTGGGATCGAGTTAGACGCATTCTAGGTTTCTTCCCTCTGTGGAAAGAGCCTTTTACTCTTCTGTGGTGTATATAGAGAACCCTTACGAGGTGTTTGCTGTAGGTCCTAAGATCTGTAGGAGGATCAAGTGTGCTGAGGATCGCTCCTACGTCTATGTGATTACTTAAAATATGTAGTAGTTTGCATCTGCAACAGCTATTTGTCGTTAAGACGCATTCTAGGTTTCGTGTAGAACATTTCGGATTTTTCAGGTCTATGGATCTAGGATAAATAACCGGAAGATAGGTTATGTGTCAGCAGATCAGTGCTTCGATTGATCGAGTACCTGTTAGTCGGTCAGTTATCGGAGATGTACTTCTGTGCGGTTCTAGTCTACAGAAAGGCAAGCAGTCGTTTAAATCGATGTTGTGTTGGTGTATGGATTGGAGTTTGACTTGTACATCGCCAATTAGCGCACATCTGACTGTTTTTGTGCGGGTTTGTGTATAAATTAAGTTATTGCTAGCTATATTTTCATCATGCAAGTTATAACGTCTGTTGTCTAAAGCGTCTCGCTGCGGAGCGCGCGGTTGCTCGCCGTGGAGGTTCGAGTCCTCCATGGGGCATGGGTGTGTGTGTTTGTCCGTAGGTTAGTTTACCTACGTTTAAGTGGTTTGTAAGCTACGGACTGATGACCACGCAGTTTGGTCCAATAGATTTACAAACATTTGAACATTTGATAACGTCTGTTGTAGTGAATTCCTACGGTAGATACCTCGTTTGTGGCAACTGCAAGGAAATGATCAATAGAAGTGTTGCAGTATTTGTCGGTAATACGATTGCGCACGGATGTCTATGGCCTGTATAGTTAGCCTTTATTGTGTCGATGTTGCATTAGGAGCGCTGGTATAGCTGTGACAGATCGGTCGTTTTTTTTTATTCTTACGGCTGTTGATAGAAGTAATGTAATATTCTATCTTCGTAATATTTTCTTTCGTGTATTTGTAATCTGGTGCGTGCGATGAATCGTGGCATGTGTGAAATAATTTCGAAAAAATGTTCAAATGTTTGCAAATCTATCAGACCAAACTGCGTGGTCATCAGTCCGTACTTAATAGTGTTAGGGCTGCGGTGTTTACGACCGGGCGTCTCTCTGTAGCGTGGCGGTAATGCTTTCGGTGGTAAATTACTGATCTTCGGTCGAGAAGCATCGATTTCAATAATCCCTATGGTTATCGTTTTAAAGCAGGGTAGTTACCTCCATTGGGAGGCGTATTTAATCGTTTGTTTAGTCTCTAAAGGCTTGCTCTTGGCGCTCGATAAAATTTTTCGGGTGTTGTATTATCTCGAAATGGTCTAGACTACTTTTTTTTCGTTTTTAGTTGTAAGGATTACATATATAAGAAAAGAGCTTGGTGTTGATCTGGATCGTTCCTTTTAGCTGTTCTATGTGTGTCAGTCAGTTTTACGGTGTAATTGGGTGTGTTACAGATGTTTATCAAAAATGTTCAAATGTTTGTAATTCTATCGGACCAAACTGCGTGGTCATCAGTCCGTAGCTTACAAACTACTTAAACCTAGGTAAACTAACCTAAGGACAACACACACACCCATGCCCCAGGGAGAACTCGAACCTCCACGGCGAGCAACCGCGCGCTCCGCAGCGAGATGCTTTAGACCGCTCGGCTACTCCACCGCGGCAGATGTTTATCGGGAGTACTGATTTGTCAGAAGGGGGGATACAATGACTTAGTGGTCGAATGGTTGTTAAACGTACGAGGTATCTGGTCTAGTGACTGATAGAAAACGTTTCATAAATACTGTCTGGTGGGGTGTGTAAAGTAAAAAGATACATGATCAATCGGTTAGATGTTCGAGAGGGATCGTACAACGACGCAGAGTTACCGAGACTGTTGCCGCTTGCTACTTAGTTTAGAACTTTAGTAGAAAAGAGCTGCCATGTCAGAATATCCTTGCGCACTAAGACGCTCATCTGCGGTGCGTGCGGTCGTTTGCCGTTGGGGGTTCAAGTCCTCCCTCGGGCATGAGTGTTTGTGTGTTGTCCTTAATGTTCAAAAAATGTTCAAATGTTTGTTAAGCCTATGGGACTTAACTACGGGGTCATCAGTCCCTAAACTTACAAACTACTTATGAACTACTTACAAACTAGGACGGCACAAATATCCATGCCCGAGGGGGGATTCGAACCCCCGACCGTAGTGGCCGTGCTGACCGTGACTGGAGCGCCTCAGTCACCTCGGCCACCGCGGCCGGCTGTCCTTAATGTAAGTAGTTTGCAAGCGTAGGGACTAATGTCCACCGTAATTATATGTTTGTATTATGCAGCCTGCCGAGAGAACACTGTGTTTGTGATCGCACTGGCGATCGAGCTACGTTACTGTTACGCGTTTAAAAGGGGATCGTTCGTACCGTTTCCAAGAGAAATTGTGTTACACGTCTAGAGTGTTTGACACTCAAGTTTGGGGATGATCGTTGCCGTTACATTACTCTCGTTGGCTGTTGCTAGCATCGCCTATACAGTTATTTTACCCATGCGAACCGACGGAACATTAGTTTTAAAATGCACGAATACGGGTGGAGATCATTTCAAGAAGGGTCTTTTGACACGCAGAACCTCTTAAGTCCGTGGCTCTTGTTGGGGCATTGCGTGTTCGGAAGGTTTGTGACAATATTACTTTACATTTGTTACTCTATCGAAATGCTGGATCATTTTACGACGTAATTGGTTGTGTGTTACGGTTGTTTATCGGTTGTAACCAATGGCATTAGCAGAAGACATGGTGTTAACCATATCCGAGACACCTAACCGCTATGCTATCTCGAATCACTTCTCCATTAACATCTAAGCAGAAGAAGAAGGCATACAGCGCAACTAAACTTGCTTAAAGTCTGGTTCGATGTATTAAACTGTGTGTGGCGACGTAATGTCCTGATTAAAACACTGGGTGTAGCACTTAATATTGGGGATCGGTGGTCGACGGTCTGGAGGCTGACACGGTCAGTTTGTTTACTAAACTCTCGTGCAATTGTACTGTCCGAAGTATGCAACAACTGGCTCCTGTCAAATTATTTTCGGGGGTAGTGGGGCGGTAATCTTTAGGGCTGTCGGCGGGAGCGAGGGCAGGGGTGCGGCCGGGCGGTTAGAATCAATTTGATAAGCAAACATTTAGCGGCTGGTGACTCGCGCCATTCGTGTCAACGCGTCGGATCTATTTCGTTAACCATTGACCGACCGTTTTCGGTCTTCCTTAAGATGTAGCTAATATTACGCTCCACACTTTTAAACATTTACGAAACATAATTAGACTGTGTAAGTACGAATCTCTCGGAGGTGCGGGTGTCGGGGGCTGTGGGGGCTGCGGTGGGCGGTTAATTTGATATGCAAATTTAATAAAATTAATCGGGGACGGAGGTCGGGCAATTGAGCGTCTGCTGGGGGTGGAGTAACGGGACTTCGGCGGCTCGGAGGCGGCTGGGGGCGGGGGATGTGAGGAGGTGGCGTCAGTCTGGTGGGGTGGACAGGTCTGGACCTGTCGGAGGTG
The DNA here is from genome assembly GCA_026315105.1 of Locusta migratoria. Taxonomy (NCBI): domain Eukaryota; kingdom Metazoa; phylum Arthropoda; class Insecta; order Orthoptera; family Acrididae; genus Locusta; species Locusta migratoria. The sequence continues at coordinate 784,571,609 of CM048755.1, forward strand.
CCGCCAGTCTGGCAGTGGCGCCGGAGGCGGCGTCCGGGTTTTCCCCAGAGGCGGCTGGGGGAGGGTTTTTCCCGGCCGCCATCTTGAATATTGGGGCAGTACTCTCAACCTATATCTACTGGTTTACGTATACCTTTGATCAAATAGTGTAAATAAGCAAAGACTGGAAAGTTACAGAGATCGCTCTAATATTTAAGAAACACAATAGGCGTGATTCGCAAAATTATGGGCCTACTATATCATTGACGTCTTTTTGTAGCAGGATTTTGGAACATATATTTTCTTACAACATTACGAACTACGTCGAAGAGAACAACATATTGACCCATCGCAACACTGATACGGGAAGTATGAAACACCGGCCGGCCGCGGTGGCCGAGGAGACTGAGGCCTTCCAGTCACGATCTGCACGGCCACTACGGTAGGGGGTTCGAATCCCCCCTCGGGCATGGATATTTATGCCGTCCTTAGTATAAGGTAGTTGATAAGTAGTTTGTAAGTTTAGGGACTGATGACCCCGTAGTTAAGTCCCATAAGCTTAACAAACATTTGAATTTGAACATTTGATGAAACACTGGCTGCTGTTTACCAACATGATGCGATGAGTGTAATCGACGAGGGCTCACAGGTGGATTCCATATTTCTAGATTTCCGGAAGACTTTAGTCATTATACCTGGAAAGCTGCTTCTAATCATCTTGCGTGTTTATGGAATATCGCCACAGTTGTGCGACTGGATTCGAGATTTTCTGTCATAAAGGACACAACAAATAGTAATTGTTGTATCAAAGACTAAGCTTCATTGGCAGAAAATTTAGAATATGCAACAGTTATACTAAAGAAGCAGCCTACATTATACTTGTGCGACCTAGTTTGGATCCGCACCAAGTGGGACTGACAGACGATATAGAGAAAGTTCAGTGAAGGGTAGCTCGTTTTGTATTATCGAGATGCAGGAGAGAGAGTGTTAGGGAAATGATGAACGAGTTGGGATAGAAACCATAAAAAGGTGTTCTTCGTTGCTACGATATCTATTTACGAAATTTCTTTCACCAACTTTCTTTTCGAATGCGAACACATTTTGTAAGCGCCCTCCCACACAGGGAGACATGATCATCATAATAGGACAAAATTCGGGTGTTTCTTCTTCCCGCACGTTATTAGAAAATGTAACGGTGAAAAAATATTACGCAAACGATTCGATAAACCATCTGCCAGGAACTTAAATGTGATATGCAGAGTTAAAATGTAGCTGTAGATGTAGACCATCCATACGAGAGGTTTACAATGATGATGACAAATATGGCCCCACAGTCTCGTGCGAATATAAAACGTGGAGTGATTGCCACTGAACCCGTTAAGTGGGAAATGTGCTGAAGGTGATGAACCCATCGTGGAACATCTCAATTTGATGGTTGGACCAGTGGTTGCTTCTAGTCTCATGAAGTATGGAGTGGAACATGGAAAATATCCTGCATATCTCGACTCGTATAAATTCTACTTTGTTTCTCAGAAGGATCGAATTTTACCAGTGCTCGCCGCAGTGGAGTAGCCGAGCGGTCTAAAGCGTCTCGCTGCGGAGCGCGCGGTTGCTCGCCGTGGAGGTTCGAGTCCTCCCTGGTGCATGGGTGTGTGTGTTTGTCCTTAGGTTAGTCTACCTTAGTTTAAGTAGTTTGTAGGCTACGGACTGATGACCACGCAGTTTGGTCCGATAGATTTACAAACATTTGAACTTTTTCTTTTCACCAGTGCTCGTACAACAAATCCGTCATCCACTTATTGTTGAAGCCACACTATTACTAATTGTCACTGAGGTCCTTATTACCCTTGGGATTGTGCCTTAGTGGGCCGCTGTACTGTACTGAGTCAATACTACCTGTCCGTGCCTATGTCACATAGAGAGGCCGCTGACTGGCCGGCCGCTAAGAGGCGGTGGGAGTGCCCCGGCGACCAGCCAGTCAGCTGGCGGCCGCGCCTCTCGGTGTGACGTAGGCAGGCCACCTGTGAGGCTTGTCTTCTGGGCGGTGTCGACCGAGCCGGCCGCCAGTCCCGCTATAACATGCCAATATGCTGGCAGCAGTGGCCGAGCGGTCTGCGGCGCGACAGTCACAGTCTGCACGGCCGCTACGGTAGGGGGTTCGAATCCCTCCCTCGGGCACGGATGTTTCTGTTGTCGTTAGTGTAAGGTAGTTAATAAGTAGTTTGTAAGTTTAGGGACTGATGACCCCGCAGTTAAGTCCCTTAAGCTCTACAAACATTTGAACATTTATCTCGTAATCGAAATGTAACAGATTCCTTTTAGTAGACACTAGCTGAAAACCCGGCGTTGCCCGGATATTTATTTATTTAGTACTGACGTATATATTCATTTGTGTAATGGGTGTATGTCTGTAAAATCTCTTGGGATTACAATTAATAGTAAAAAGTAATAGATTAAAACTTGATGCGTGATGGGTCGGTTTTCAATGACGTTACTGTTTATGTGCTCATATCTCAAACTACGTGTTGTACTGTGATACAATAAAGAAGGTACACTTAACTATATGCGTATATACTATCTATAAAATTTCCTGTGGCTACAATTTGTTATGTAGAAATTATAAATTGTAACGTCATTTCGAATGCCGTAGTTTTAGGCCATGAACAATGGAACGTTTCTGTTTATGTGTTCATATCTCATGAACTACATGTAGTACTGTGATACTATGTAGAAGGTACATTCATCATTTTACTATGGTTGCGAGCGAGAAAAAGTTTAATAAAGGTTTGAAATTATGTTTAAAGTTTGTTGGAAGTCGCTAAGTACTGTCATTCTCATACAGTGTATTTCTAAAGTCTCGTCCACCGTGCAGCAATTGTTACCTCACGGTAAGGAATGTGTGTACCAAATTTGGTTGAAATCGGTCCAATGGTTTAGGAGAAAATGAGCAGCATTGTCGCAAAATGCAGCAGTTTTTCGCGCATCTCATTGTTTATGACGTCATATCTCGTGAAGTATATATCGTATGTGATTTTTACACTTACAGCGACCTTCCTCATGGATTGAAGCTTACGTGTACAAAATTTCATAAAGATTGGAACAAAATTGTAGATTTGTATGCAACACGTACAAACATACGGACACTCTGCTTTATATATTAGAAGAAAAAGAAGAAGAAGAAGATGTGAATGACCTCACACTTGCCATTATTTTAAATTGCAGTCGTTGTTGAAGCTGTAGTATACAGTTTTTTTATGAAATGTGTTCAGACAGTACTTTCGAATGTCTAAATCGCCTTTTTCCGAATTATTTCCTTTCCAAACGGCTATATTACGTCGATAAAACACTGCACATAAACGAGTGTGAGGAAAACAAAAAACAGACTCCTCGACTTGTGAAAAGTGCCCAAACAACAACTGGCTTCGCTACCGGTGGCGTAGCTCGCCGCCTAAGAATCCAGATGCGACACAGTAGACATCATCATCATCATTAGAGACTGATTATGCCTTTCAGCGTTCAGTCAGGAGCAAAGTACCTCTAATAAAATTCCTCCATGATCCCCTATTCAATGCTAACATTGATGCCTTTTACTTCAAAATCATTCTGCACCGAATCTAAGTACTTTCTTCTTGGTCTACCTCGACTCCTCTTACCCTCCACTGCCGAGCTCGTGAGTCTCTTACGTAACCTTGCTTCTCCCATGTGTGTAACATGACCCCACCATCTCTAACTGCTTCATCTCTGGTGTTCATTCCCAGTTTTTCTTTGATTTCCTCATTATGGACACCCTCCTGCCATTGTTCTCATCTATTAGTACCTGCAATGATTCTTGCTACTTTCATATCTGTAACCTCTACCTTATGCATAAGGTAACCTGTATCCACCCAACTTTAGCTCCCATACAACAAAGTTGGTCGAAAGATAGAGTGGTGCACTTGCAGAAGAGTAGATCTTAGCTGAGCACTCACTGCGTTAGCTTTGCTTCACCTCGATTCCAGTTCTTTCGCTATGTTGCCATCCTGTGAGAAAATACATCCCAGGTACTTGAAACTGTCTACCTGTTCTAACTTTGTTCCTCCTATCTGGCACTCAATCTGTTTGAATCTCTTTCCCAGACATTACTTTCGTTTTGGAGATGCTGCTCTTCATATCATAATCCTTGCACCTCTGATCGAGCTCTGAAATATTAGTTTGCAACCTTTCAATCGAATCTGCCATTACAACTAAGTCAACCTGTGAGGATACAGGGTTTTAGGTTAGTAACCTCTTTAGTACGTTTTGGTCGAACGATAGTTATCGTTGGTGTGCAGCGAGAGCTGCTGGCAACAATGCTTAGGTTGGAATGTTCTTTGTTTGTTGGCCGGTGTGCGGCAGTCTCCCGCTGACCACAGAGGGAGGCGGTAGCATGTCGACAGTGATTTCGTAACCTGCGTTTAGCGGTGGCTAAAGTTTTTGCCATTCCGTCGTATCGCATACAGGTTGCAGTTGCATATTGCAGTGTGGACTTGTAGACATTCATCGTAGTGGCACGCAGTTATTTAATCAGTGTATTTAAAGGGAAGAGTTTTTAACATTTGTTGTTCCATAATAAAGGAAGTTAACAAAGTTTACTGTTATGGATCAACCTAGTAATTGTCCGCATCCCATACCGTCAAATCATTGGAACAATTATTAAATGATTAAGCATAAAAAAGAATGTAACGGCAACTTCGCCCGTCGAGGATTAGGTGGACACAGCGGTTACAAATGGCGACACGGTGACAAGGACGTCGATTCCTTCAACAATCTTCGGATCCGGAGGACGATCGACAGCAACAAAACATGGTGAGTGTTAAATATTCAGCGGCGCCTCGAATTTCAATCAACGTTGGACAGGATTAACACAGTGAACAGTTATTTCATCATTCTTAAAGTGTTTGTGATAGAAACTTCATTTAATAATGGCGGATCAAATAGGAAATGGTAACATAAAGGGCAATGTGAACTTAAATAATCAGGACAATTTTGAAAGTGATACTAAGAATATGGCAGAAATAGTTAATAATAGTATGGGACAAAATGTAGTAGAAAATGAATATTCAGATTTGGGTGATAGTAAGCAAACGAGTGAAGTAGGCAGTAACAATGTAAGTGGAGTATTCGGAACAGACCAGGTAATGACTCAGCTTTTGCAAGAAATAAGATTAGTTCGTTCAGAGATACAAGAAAATAAGAAGCCTCAAGATGAACATAGGAGGAACTAGACAAAAATTTGAACATTTTGGTCAAAAAATTAGTAAAACAGTAAGATCAGAATTGGCATTAGACTTAGAGCAAAGAATCACAAGTTTTCGTAACGATTTTCAAGGTCAATTTGACGAGTTTGTAAAAAAGTGTAAAAAATCGTTACAGCAGGAACAATTAACTTTTAGAACAGAGGTCAAGATGCATTGTCAGGCACTTGATGATGAAGTAGTTGAAGTTAAAAAACAAATTGGATCTCAAACAAATATGCTTAAAGAAGCTATGTTAAGTAGTGCAGTGACAAATCAGTAGGTAGTTCGTGCAAAAACCTTATGTGAAGAAAACAAAGAATCAGTCATCAAAGTTGTAGCGGGAGTACAGGAACAATATTCAGTGTTAGAATCTAAAGTGCAGGAGCTCCAACAGTCTATTCAAAATGTTCAAGTTTCTAATCAGGCGATAGATACAGAGGTAATCAGAAAGGAAGTACACTCTATTATTAATAAAAATGGCATTTCTGTAGGTTGCACAAATATAATTGTTGACAATATGTGTAGTACGAAATTGTTTAAAGAATTTGATCCCCACAAGTCATTGCATCCAGTGGACTTTATTAAACAATTTAAAGTAGCGTTTGCAAGGATTCACAATGAGGCTAAAAAATAGACATTTGTGTTCGACATATGACAGGAGGTGCGAGAACATGGGGAAACCGTGTGCTCGACCAATATACTACATTTACTGATTTTGAAAATGCCTTTCTCAATAAGTATTGGTTACGTGAGAAACAGCAGAGTATTAAAGAGACGATTCTCTCGATGAGCAGCTATGATCGGAGCAGTGCGTCAATGCGCGACTTTCTTCAAAAGTACTGGGAAAGAAATGGTTACTTAGATAGACCCGTTAGTGAAGACGACTTGATTACTCTCTTGATAAAGCATTTGCCGTGGAGAATTATGAGACAGTTGGCAATGAAAACCTATGATAATTTTGATGAATTATTGCGAGTGGTCGACCGATTTGAAGAAATTGATAATGAGGAATCACAGGCGAGACCAGGCCAGAATGCAAATCCTATTCAAAATTTTCACTTAAATGAATCGCCACAATCTAACAGTAAATGGTATTCAAAAGAAATCAACAAATTGATAGGCCTAATAGAAACTGGCATAATAATCCGAGAAGGAATTGGAGGTCAAACAATGAGGGACACCATGAGGAAGCGAACAGGAGAGACGAAGATTCGAATAGGAGAGAACATGATCGTTTGCAGTGGCGTAATAATGATGACAGACACCGTCAACGCTCGCGATCTCCGGAAAACTAAGAAGAGTTTCGGATGGAACCCGCTCCGAAACTAATGAACTTAAGAATGGGGCAGAGATTCGAGTACAACTCATTAAACATGTAAAGGATAAAATTAAAGCTGAACTGTTGCGTGAAGATGTGCAAGAAGTGGAAGAGATTTTCGATCCAGTAATTGAGTTATGTGTTAATGGTAGAAAAATTACAGCTATTGTCGATTCTGGAAGTGATATTACAGCTATTTCAAAGAAATTGTATGAGCAGCTCAAAGAAGTATAAGAAATTCCTGTTTTTCCAGTTAAAAGTGTACACATTATTACCGTAACCGGACAGAGAGGTCTTGCTGTAATGGGACAAGCACTTATAAAATGTAAAATTGCTAACAAATATTTTGATATGGTAGCATTAGTTCTTGATTCACTGGCCGTAGATTGGATCTTTGGTAATGATTGGCTTGCCGAGAAGAGATGTAAGATTGACTATGCTAAAGGTGAATTTTGTCGGACTACTACAGGAAAACGAAAATGCGTCATCAGGATTGAAGATTAAAGTTATTCGCAATGGAGTAGTGGAGGATTTTGACGGAGACGTAACTGTACCGAATTGTGTAGCTGTTGATGAAAACGAAGAAGATCGTAGCATTATGTTTAGAATTGAAGAAAAAATTAATGACCTAGATCATTTGCCGCAATGCTACAAGGAAGAATTGCTTGAAGTTTTGCGGATACATGCCAAAGTATTTTCCAGTCAACCCGGATTCATGAAAGGATGCAAATGTTATATTAAAGTTCGACCGCATGAGCCTGTTAAATGTAAACCTTATTCGGTGCCGTTAACAAAAAGGGAAGCTGTGACTAATGAAATCAAGCGAATGTTGGACAATGACATTATTGAGAGGTCAGACAGCGAGTACTTTAATCCGATACACCCAGTAATTAAGAGGGACGGGTCAGTGCGCTTAGTTCTAGATGCGATGGCAATTAATCGAGTTATCTTACCGCAGAGAGATCAACCTGAAAGTATTGAAGAAATTCTGCAGAATTTGGCTGGTACTCGATATCTTAGCAGCTTAGATATGACAAGTAGCTATTGGCAATTGGAACTCGATAAAGATAGTAGAAACTAGAAAGTACACAGCCTTTCTGCATAATGGGCGATGCTATCATTTTAAACAGATACCTTTTGGATTAAACATTTCCTCAGCTGCGTTTGTTAGAGCTTTAGATGAAACTCTTGGAGAAGAACTATTGCAGGACGTCATTGTCTATGTAGATGACTTTTTAATTGCCTCACCATCGTGGGAAGACCATATGAAAACACTAGACCAAGTTTTACATACGTTCGAATCAGGTGGAGCTACACTTAATCTCGAAAAATCTGAATTCGCGAAAGAAAAGGTACAATTTTTAGGACATGTCATCTCATCAGCTGGGATAGAACCTGATCCGTGGAAATTGGAAGCAGTCAGAAACTTTCCTGAACCTATGTGTAAGAAACAACTTCAATCATTCCTTGGTTTCTGTGGATATCTTCGTCGGTACTTAAAAGGACACTGTTTGTCATCACCTGCACTTTTGTCATTAATGAAGAAAAATGCCGTTTGGAATTGGGGACCTGAGGGAAGGGAAGCGTTTCTCGAAATAAAGAAACAACTTTTGGAAGCTCCGCTACTACATCCGCCAGACCTTAAGGAACCGTTCTATCTTGGCACGAATGCAAGTGAATATGGAACTGGTGTGCATTTGTACCAAATTATTAATGATAATGGGCAGGAACAACATCATACTGTTGCTTTTGCCAGTCGTGTATTGACATCATGGGAAAGGAAATACACTGTGACAGAACGCGATGCGCTTGCTATTGTGTGGGGATTTGAGCACTTCCGTTTCTTCCTCTTAGGACCACATGCTTGTGGTGTCGCACAAGTACAAAGTGCGCGCCACCTACTTTCGCCGCGCGCCGCCATGCACACACGGCGCGGCGTTCTCAGGACAGCCACGAGCGCCCTCTGCTGCAACCCCGATCATGGCCACCACGGAAAGACATCGGTCACTTGGGACTGAGTTAGTAACCAGTTAGGACCTTCGTAAGCAGATAGGCACCAGTGAATACTTTGCTATCGTACAGGCACTAGGCAGGCCTCTAACAACTATGTATCAACATTCTGTAGTACTATGTAAAAGTTAAGTATTGTTACATTCTGTGCAATATATATCTCTTTCTAATTTACTCTAGTGTTTATAGTTTCTGGCTGCTCCCCTCCGTACCTGCAACAGCGTGCTATTTTTGTTCCTGTGTCGGGCTCATTCCACTCGGCCACCGACACCTACGACGAGGCTGGGACACAAAAGCGGCGACGAAGTTGGGATACAAAAGTGGCGACGAGGAGTGATCGAACCTTGGACCAGCCCGCTTGCAGCAGCCAGACAGCAGCAGTCGGAGCACGCAGAAATTGCTCCCGCCCACCCACCCTTATTATAAGATTTTTGGGGGCACACTTTCCGTTACGTGTTTTGTGGACTTTTTTTTGTTGCAGAGCGTCCTCATTTATCTTGCATTTGTGTCTTGTACTAATTTACTTGTATACGTGGCGCCTAATCGGTCAGCATGTCCACTACCCCGAACCCAAACTTAATGGAAATTATTCAGTTACAGACGGCGCAAATCACTCAACTACTGCAGGCCGTGTCGCAGTTGACGACACAGGCTGCTCACCAACAACAACAGTCGTCACATCAGCAGCCCACACCTGCCGCTGCACAGCTTCCTACATTTCGCCAGTACAACGAACGTGAGGAAGAATGGAGCGACTACTTCTCACAGTTTCAAGAACTCGTCGCGGCTCATCAAATTACAGGTCAGAGAGTGAAGAACCTTTTTCTTATCGATTGTGGGCCCCCAGACCTTCGTACTATTGCAAAAACTTTTCCCTCTCGCATCTCCTCGTGATGTAGACTTTGAACAAATTGTAGATGCACTGAATGCTCATTATGAGAGAAAAGTTCTTGTAGCCGCTGCACGATACCGATTTTTCAGACTTAAAAAATTACCGCAGGAGTCACACCAAGAGTGGATTACGGAATTGAAGGGCTTAACCCGCCACTGTAAATTTACTTGCTCTTGTGGACTTTCGTATAGTGACGTGATGTTGAGGGATGCGATTACGCAGAATATTCAGGACCCCAGAATTAGAGCAGCAATTCTGAAACAGTCTGACCCCTCATTAGACAGTGTACTGCAGCTTATAGGAGCACATGATACTTTTGACTTAGCAGATGTAGAAATGCAAAGCCACAGTGTTAATTCAGTGCGCCGTAACGGACGCTTTCCTAGCTGTAGTTCTCAGTGTAGCACTAGTGATTCTTACAATAGTACAGGCTGTGCTGAACAGACAGTGAACAGTAGCCAGTGTAAAAGTGCGACACAAAGGTCGCCCCGTCGTGTTCGAAACAGTGATTTGAATAACGGGCGCCAACGCTCATTTCAGAAAAATGTACATAAATCTTGCCCCCAGTGTGTGTCTCGCCACAAGCGTGCTCATTGCCCTAGTCGCAACGCAACCTGTTATCAATGTGGCAAATCAGGACATGTACAGTCTGTGTGTATGCAAATTAAAAACTCAAAGAACAGTACCGTTAGAAACATTGCTTCGCAGAGTGCGAGAACAGTTCATTCTGTAAATGTTATACGGGCTGTGGAATTGAACAGCGCTTTCCTTGGATCTCAATTGCAAGAAAGTAGTTCTGCGCCTATGGCAAAACTATATAGTGCACCACGTAGCAAGCGCCGACGAGCGCGTAAAACAGTGCAACGGAAAAGGGTTCGGGACAAGCAAAATGACTATGAACAGTGCATTCCTGTAGTGAAAATAATGCCTTCTGCAACTGCTCCTTGTAATAGTGCCCAGTACTGTGTAGCTAGTGACAGTAGACATCAAGTAGCTACTCAAAAGTGTAGTGCAGTAGTTAGTAAATCTGGAGTAGCTTCGCATGCTTGCGCGGACGCCGATCCGGCGGTAGTGCCTTCTAGTGACAGTGTTGTTAATCCGCTGTGTGTTGCTTTTGTAGTTCTTCAGGCCAAATCGACACAGAACATTTTTGGACTAGATGCTTTTGACTTGTTTGGTTTATCAATTCAAAGAGATGTGCTTCAGATTTCGTCAGTAGTGTCTCAGGACAAAATCAATGCTTTATGTGAAAAATACAGTGATTTGTTTTCGCCGGAACTAGGTTGTGCAAAAGACTTCGTGGCACATGTAACTTTAAAAGAATCTGCAGTTCCAAAATTTCGTAAAGCTAGACCAGTGCCTATCGCAATGCGTGATACAGTTGCCGAAGAACTTAAACGTTGGCAAGATAGTGGGGTGATTTCTCCTGTTTCTGCGAGTCAGTGGGCCTCGCCTATAGTAATTATACCCAAGCCGTCAGGAAAACTTCGTCTCTGTGCGGACTTCAAATCAACAGTGAACAGTCAAACAATTGTCGACACTTATCCCCTGCCCAGACCTGAGGAACTGATGGACAAATTAGGACAGTCTCGCTTCTTTTCCAAGATTGATTTAGCAGAGGCATACTTACAGATTCCACTTGATGACGAGTCGAAAAAGTTTTTCCTCATTAATACTCACATGGGCCTTTTTCAATTTCAACGTCTACCCTTTGGCAGTTCTTCCGCCCCCGCTATTTTTCAGCGTTTTTTGGAACAGCTGACAGTTTCTGTACCGTGTTGTTAGAACTATTTAGATGATATTGTGGTATCCGGACGTACAGTTGAAGAACATTTAGCAAACCTGGAGTGCCTTTTCAAAGTGTTAACTGCAGCAGGTCTACGTTGTAATAAAGCAAAGTGTTCGTTTTTTCAAACTGAAATAGAGTACCTGGGCCATGTGATTAATGCCCAAGGAATTCATCCCTTACAGTCACATCTTCGAGCAATCAAAGACTTGCCTCCTCCTAAGAATGTGCACGAATTGCAAGCAGTGATGGGAAAGCTTAACTATTATTTCAGATTTATTCCCAATGCCTCTCAGATTGCAGCTCCACTGCATCACTTACGTAGGAAGAATGTTCCTTTTGTATGGTCTAAAGATTGCCAAGTTGCCTTTGACAAATTAAAGACTGCACTAATCAGTGATGCATGTTTGATTCCCTTTGAACTCTCGTCGGGTTGCACAGGAAACAGCTGCGGATGCAGACCTAAGTGTGGTAGCAAGTTTTGTTCGCTTTGGTTGGCCTGCCAGAGCCAAAGACATTGAGCGGCCTCTGGTTCGACGTTATTTTGCACAACGTCATGCATTATCCTTAAGTCAGGGTGTTCTGTTGTTACATACGGACTACGACCAAGCAAGAGTGATTGTTCCTCGTTCCCTGCAACGAGAAGTGTTACGCCTCCTGCATCAAGGACATTGGGGTATTGTTAGGACAAAGCAATTGGCCAGACGTCATTGTACCTGGGTTGGTATGGACGCTCAGATAGAGAGCATGACATCACAGTGTACAGTTTGTGCGGAGCATCAGGCGGCTCCTCTACAGCGTTTCTCAGACTGGCTACGCCCCAAGGGACCATGGCAACGTTTACATATTGACTTTGCCGGACCTTTCTGGGATACGCGCTGGTTAATTGTTGTAGATGCTTTCAGCAAGTTTCCTTTTGTGATTGCCATGAACTCAACGACAGCTTCTAGTACAATCAGTGCCTTAACATCAGTGTTTTGCATCGAAGGCTTGCCTGAAACTATCGTCAGTGACAATGGACCTCAGTTTGTTAGTGCGGAATTTCAACAGTTTTGTCGTGTGAATGGCATTCAGCATATCACCACCGCACCTTTTCACCCTCAGTCCAATGGTGAAGCAGAAAGTTTCGTTCGAACATTCAAGTCTCACATGGAAAAGATGAAAGGTCAGCACTCCAGGCAGCAAGCTCTTCAAATTTTCCTGTCTACGTATCGGTGCATGCCACGTGACGGCCCGTCTCCTGCCGAGCTGCTACACGGCCGCCGTCACCGCACTCTCCTTCACCTGCTGCAGCCTCCCACTCAACGAGTCGGTTCGTATGGCGCTACGCGTTTTCAGGTTTCCACGCCGGTGCTGTACAGGGTGTTTGCTGGAAACAAGAAGAAACTATGGATGCCGGGCACCATTCAGCGCGTGCACGGTCGCAATATGTATGTTGTACGTTCTTCCACAGGGTCGGAGCTGCGGCGCCACGCAAACCAATTGCGCCTGCACAGGCCGCGCGATCCTGTCTCGGGTTTCTTGATTCCAGACCCAGTTCACCGCCAGGGAGCACAACCACATCGTTCGTCCCTGGACTACGAGATCCCTATGGAGGTGGACGCGCCTCCTACGCAGTCCGCCTCTCCGACTCCGTCGCCGCCGCAGCTGACAGCATCACCGAGAGGGACTCCGGGACCGTGCGGGCCCCCCCAGCTTGGGCCACGCACCTCAGAAGAAGATGACCTGCTCAATCTGGGTGGCAGGGTGCGCCCTTCCCCAGGTTTCGGTGGGTTCCCTGGAGGATCGCAAGGCGGATGCCGGGGCGCGGACGGCGTCTCGATCCCAGCCTCAGCTACGACGCCCGTCCCACCAGTAACGCCCCCGCCCAGGCCCTCCTCCCAGTGCCGTCACCGTGGCCCTCAGCCCTACGCCACGACGGCGCGGCGGTTTGGGGGGGAGGGGTGTGGTGTCGCACAAGTACAAAGTGCGCGCCACCTACTTTCGCCGCGCGCCGCCATGCACACACGGCGCGGCGTTCTCAGGACAGCCACGAGCGCCCTCTGCTGCAACCCCGCTCGTGGCCACCACGGAAAGACATCGGTCACTTGGGACTGAGTTAGCAACCAGTTAGGACCTTCGTAATCAGATAGGCACCAGTGAATACTTTGCTATCGTACAGGCACTAGGCAGGCCTCTAACAACTATGTATCAACATTCTGCAGTACTATGTAAAAGTTAAGTATTGTTACATTCTGTGCAATATATATCTCTTTCTAATTTACTCTAGTGTTTATAGTTTCTGGCTGCTCCCCTCCGTACCTGCACCAGCGTGCTATTTTTGTTCCTGTGTCGGGCTCATTCCACTCGGCCACCGACACCTACGACGAGGCTGGGACACAAAAGCGGCGACGAAGTTGGGATACAAAAATGCTATTGTGAGAACTGACCATAAGGCTTTATCTTTCCTACTCTGTTGTAAGTTGCTTCACAGCCGCTTAACTAGATGGATTCTGGCCCTCCAGCAATATAGTTTTGAGATACAGTACATTCCCGGTGAAGAAAACGTCGTACCTGACACTTTATGAAGATTGACAGGAGATCTGACAGGTGTGCGAACAGAATCACTACGTGTAAAAGAAATAAAAATTAACTTCGTCTGAGGAGTAGAAGGAGAAGCTACTATCCGCCGTTTTCTACGTAACATCAAGAATGAACAAGACAATGATGACATTTTGAAGATGAGGAAATCAATGTATACAGATGAGACGCAGAAAAAAATTAGAGATTACTATTTGCTTCATGATGACGTTCTCTACCGAAGAACGGATGTTAATTCACTTTCTTGGAAACTTTGTATCCCACAACACATGGTCGATGTTTTAATACGATACATTCATCTGAGTTGCGCACATTTTGGTCCAAAGAAATGTCTACAACAACTACAGAGGCACGTAATCTTTGCCAATATGTCTAGGCGTGTGCGCCAAATTAGTAAGGAATGTGATTTATGTCAGCGTACCAAAGTGTCAACAACGCAACATAAAGGACTTATGCATAACATTTGGTCAAAAGAAGTAGGTGATGTCATTGGAATTGACCTGTAAGGACCTCTTCGACGATCGCAGGGAAAGTTTACTCAAATTCTTGTGGTTATGGAGCTATTTTCAAAATATACTCGTTTCTTTCCGTTAAGAAGAGCCAATAGCAAAATAATTGTGAAAAAACTAAAGGAAGATTACTTTCAGAATACGATTCGTCCTAAAAGCATTCTCTCTGATAAAGGACCTCAATTTCGCTCCAAAGTTTGGAATACGTTCATTGAAGAACAACAAATTTGTCACATTACTACATCCACATACAGGCATGCTTCTAATGGTGCTGCAGAACGTACGATCCGAGAGCTTGGTCGTTTATTTAGAGCGTATTGTGGCCACAAACATAAGAGCTGGATAACAAATTTGTCTAACTTTGAAAATGTTATGAATAGCCTGGTACACAGTAGTACTGGTCTACCTCCTTGCACTGTTTTGTTCGGAAAGGAACCAGAAAATATATTTGGAGAGGTTATTCAGTTTCCAATGCGAGATGAAATGATAGATGGAGAAAGACAGAAAATCGCGCTACGAAAGATGGAGGAAATGGCTAAAGCACGAAAGGAAAGACACGACCGATTAGTAAAACCAGTTCTCTACAAAACTGGTGATTATGTATTACTACGTTCACATTTCAAGTCATCTGCGGCCAAGGACGAAATCAAGAAGTTTTTACATTACTATCTGGGACCGTTTAAGATTAGTAAGATTGTGCTTCCAAATTCAGTTGAATTACAAAAACTTAATGGTGAAAAATATTTTGGACTACATCATGTAGAGAATATTAAATTGTACCATCGTAGGATGGAAGTCAGTGATAATAAAACAGATTAGGGGAATGATTATTTGTTGATTAATGTGGACTGTTTGAGTATTTTTCCCAGTGATGTAGGTTAAAGGACAGGTTGAGTTCGCTCCCAATGATACTTACTTTTTGTTTTCTACTGTTTCTTTGCGTGTGAAATATGTATAGATGAATAATATGAAGATGTGAATAACTGATTGAACATACGATCACGTGTGACGAGGTCGCGAGTGTGACATGATGTAGCGGCGCGTGCTTTATTGTGAAACACAGTACTGTGCACTTTGTTTAAATCTGTTACAAGGAGATGCGGCAGTACCGATGTCCGTCACTAAGCGACGCAGTTGTCGCCTGTCAGCTGTTGCAGTTCTGCTTTTCTACACAACGCAACGCAGAGGTCGCCGGAGCGGAATTCAGCTGTTTGGGTTAAAGTCTGGCACTCACCGCGGGGAGGCGCGCAAGCTGGAGTTGCTAAGCGACGCCGCCTTCGCGCCACTGCTGACGTCACGTGTTGTTTATAAACAAAACCATGTGCGACGGTGGTGTTATAATTTCGTGCATGCGTGTGGATTAGGAAAATATTAAAGCAGAGTACTCATGTGAGCAGTGATTAATATTTATATTTCAATTTTCGTGTGAAGTACCTTTGTGTGGTAGGACCAAAAAGCAGAGTACTCGTGTGAGGTATGATTCATAGTGTAACGAGAAGTGGTCGTGCGAAGTATTCCTTTTTCAGAATTTGGAATTTTGGTCGAAAGAAGGTATTTATGTAATCATATTATTGTATGCTGAATGCCACTACGACAAAAAAGTGCCCACTCTTTTTTCTCTTTCTTACCTCTATATTTATTTTAAATTTTACTTAACATTGATGAGCTTTATCTATTTTCGTAGGTAATTTTGTAGTATCAGTTATCAATCTCAGCCTCTTATTACAAGGATACCACTCTGTGTTTAATGAGTAGTTTAGTTTATTTTTTTCTCTGTTTGTTTGATGTATCATCCTCTTTCTACCAATTTTACGTTTTTGATGACCTATATGCACAGACATTACTAGCAATTTTCTGTAGGTGGATTTCTAATTAAGTAACCATTAATTACTGTTTGTTTTGATGACTTGAAACCTAATGATTTATTGTTCCTTCTATGTAAAAAAGCTACATGACTGTAACATGATGCAAATGTTTTGATGTTAGGATATATATTTGGGATCAATTTTGGATAATTGCACATGTTCTGCTACGTGCAAACTGGCACATTAAAGGGATCTTTAAAGTTTTATGTCTGTTCTGTCTCAAATGTCTGAGGGATAATTGGTATATATTTTGCACAATTTGAAAAATGTTGGATGAAGGCAACTGTAACCTATGAAAGTTTATTTCAGAAATTTAATTTTCTCTATGATCTGATTTAACAGTATATAGTCCAATGATTAATATTAGTATGTATGTGTACTCTTGTATGTAATATTTTTGATAATGTTTTCATTATTTTTCTTGATCCTTCTTTCTACTCTATGGGCCCTATTACATCTACATTTTCACACTGAAACTTAATGTCACCATAAATTTTCAGGTGGAATTTATTTTTATAGTCCGGGGATATGTGAGGATACAGGGTTTTAGGTTAGTAACCTCTTTAGTACGTTTTGGTCGAACGATAGTTATCGTTGGTGTGCAGCGAGAGCTGCTGGCAACAATACTTAGGTTGGACTGTTCTTTGTGTGTTGGCCAGTGCGCGGCAGTCTCCCACCGACTGCAGAGCGAGGCGGTAGCATGTCGGCAGTGAGTTCGTAACCTGCGTTTAGCGGTGGCTAAAGTTTTTGCCATTCCGTCGTATCGCATACGGGTTGCAGTTGCATATTGAAATGTTTCAGTGTGGACTTGTAGACATTCATCGTAGTGGCACGCAGTTATTTAATCAGTGTATTTAAAGGGATGAGTTTTTAACATTTGTTGCTCCATAATAAAGAAAGTTAACAAAGTTTACTGTTATGGATCAACCTAGTAATTGTCCGCATCCCCTACCGTCATATCATTGGAACAATTATTAAATGATTAAGCATAAAATAGAATGTAACGGCAACTTCGCCCATCGAGGATTAGGTGGACGCAGCGGTGACATTACAATCCGCATATGCGAGACTGCTTATTTTGTTTTGACCTATTTTAATCCCGCCCTGCCAGTCTACTGTTTTCACGAATAGTATTAACAACAGTGGTGACAGGTTACAGCCTTGTCTTCCTCCTGAAACTACCCTGAACCGTGAGCTTAATTTACCATCTACTCTAACTGCTGCCTGGCAGTCTACGTAAAGCCCTTTGATTTCCTGCAGAAGTTTGCCTCCTATACCATAATCTTGAAGAACTGACAGTAGCTTCCTTCTAGGAACACGGTCATAAGCCTTTTCCAGATCTATGAAACATAGATACAATTCCCTGTTCCACTTGTAGCACTTTTCCATTACCTGCCGTAGGCTGAAGATCTAGTCCTGACAGCCTCCAAGAGGCCTAAACCCACACTGGTTTTCATCTAACTTGTCCTCAATTAATACTCGCACTCTCCTTTCAACAATACCTGAGAATATTTTGCCTACAACGCTAATTAACGAGATACCTCGATAGTTGTTGGAATCTTTTCTGTTTCCACGTTTGAAAATTGGCGCAATTACCGCTTTCGTCCAGTCAGATGGAACCTGTCCCGATTCCTACGCGCTGGCCATGGTGGCTGAGGGGACTGAGGCACTTCAGTCACGGTATGCACGGCCACTACGGTCGGGGGTCCGAATCCCCCCTGGGCATGGATATTTGTCCCATCCTTAGTCTTAGATAGTTCATAAGTAGTTTGTAAGTTTAGGGACTGATGACCCAGTAGTTAAGTCCCATAGACTATACAAACATTTGATTTGATTCCCACGCCTTTTCAATTATCTGACACAGCAGGCGTTTTCAGGAAATGAAAGCCATTTTATTTTTCCATACAACTAGGAACAGAATACAAATAGAGTGATACAAAGATAAGAAAGCTGTGAGGTGCGGAATCCGCGGAGCGGCGGCGTCAGACGACGGTGGGCAGGTCGCGCTGGACGACGGCGTTGAAGCCGTTGACGGGGTCGGCGTAGTAGTTGACGGTGCGGCGCACGCCGTCGGGCTGGATGAGGCTGTAGCTGCCGCGCACCACGCCGCCGGCGCGCGACTCCTCCTGCGCCTTGGCGTCGCCCGTCAGCGTGTCCTGCACCTGGTACGCGTACTGGTACTGCGGGAAGGGGTCGGCCGGCTCCACGCCCGCCCACACAGCCGCCACCAGGCACACGCACACCGCCGCCTGCAACAGTCACACGTCACCTTCCTCTGCCCGGCAGTTTGCAACCTGCGGGGTTGCCATCACATGAGAAAGTAGTTTCACCTTTAAGTAAGCAGGAGTCGGGTACTGATTTCACCCTGCACCCAAACTGCGTGAAAATATAATCACATATCAGTTCTAGTATACAGGGTGTTACATAAATGTACGGCTAAACTTTCAGGGAACATTCCTCACACACAAAGAAAAAAAATATGTTATGTGGACACGTGTCCGGAAATGCTTAATTTCAATGTTAAAGCTCATTTTATTACTTCTCTTCAAATCACATTAATCGTGGAATGGAAACACACAGCAACAGAACGTACCAGCATGACTTCAAACACTTTGTTACAGGAAATGTTCAAAATGTCCTCCGTTAGCGAGAATACGTGCATTCACACGGATTCGCACGGATTCCCCGATGCACTGATGCAGCCCTGGAGAATGGCGTGTTGTATCACAGCCGTCGACACGCACGAAGAGTCTCTACATTTGGTACCGGGATTGCGTAGACGAGAGCTTTCAAATGCCCCCATAAATGAAAGTCAAGAGGTTTGAGGTCAGGTGAGCGTGGAGGCCACGGAATTGGTCCGCCTCTACCAATCCGTCAGTCACCGAATCTGTTCTTGAGAAGCGTACGAACACGTCGACTGAAATGTGCAGGAGCTCCATCGTGCATGAACCACATGTTGTGTCGTACATCTACATCTACATACATACTCCGCAATTCACCGTAAGGTGCGTGGCGGAGGGTACACTGTACCACTACTAGGCATTTCCTTTCCTATTCCACTTGAGAGTTGAGAAGCGTACGAACACGTCGACTGAAATGTGCAGGAGCTCCATCGTGCATGAACCACATGTTGTGTCGTACATCTACATCTACATACATACTCCGCAATTCACCGTAAGGTGCGTGGCGGAGGGTACACTGTACCACTACTAGGCATTTCCTTTCCTATTCCACTCTCAAATTGAACGAGGAAAAAAAGAATGCCTATATGCCTCCGTATGAGCCCTAATTTCTCTTATCTTGTGTTTGTGATCTTTACGCGAAATGTAAGTAGGCGGCAGCAAGATCATGCTACACTCAGCTTCAAATTCCGGCCCTCTAAATTTACTTAACAGAAATTCACGAAAAGAACGTCGTTTTTCTTCCAGCGATCCCCATTTGAGTTGCCGGAGCATTTCCGTGACAGTCGCTCATTGGTCGAACCTACCGGTAACAAATCTAGCTGCTCGTCTCTAAACCGCCTCTATGTCTTCCTTTAAACTGATCTGCTGCGGGTCCCAAACACTTGAGCAATACTCAAGACGTGGTCGTACAAGCGTTTTTACGCGGTCTCCTTTACAGGTGAAGTACATCTTCCCAAAATTCTCCCAATAAACCGAAGTCGGCTGTCCGCCTTACTCACAACTGTCCTTACATGCTCGTTCCATTTCATATCGCTCTGCAATGTTACGCCTAGATATTTGAACGACGCGACAGCATCAAGAAGCTCACTACTAATGCTGTATTCGAACATTATAGGATTGTTTTTTCTACTCATGCGCATCACCTTACATTTTTCTACATTGAGAGCTAGCTGCCATTCTTCGCACCAACTAGAAATTTTGTCCAAGTCATGCTGTATTACAGTCAGTTACAGACGACACCCTCCCATACACCACAGCATCATCAGCAAACAGTCGCAAATTACAAATAACTCTGTCCATCAGATCATTTATATAGATAGAAAATAATAGCGGTCCTATCACAGTCCCCTGGGGCACGCCTGACGATACACTCGTCTCTGATGAACACCCGCCGTCGAGAACAACGTACTGCGTTCTATTACTTAGGAAGTTTTCGAGCCAGTTATGTGGACATGTGTCCAGAAACGCTTAATTTCCATGTTAAAGCTCATTTTATTACTTCTCTTCGAATCACATTAATCGTGGAATGGAAACACACAGCAACAGAACGTACCAGCGTGACTTCAAACACTTTGTTACAGGAAATGTTCAAAATGTCCTCCGTTAGCGAGGATACGTGCATTCACCCTCCGCCGCACGGAATCCCTGATGCGCTGATGCAGCCCTGGAGAATGGCGTATTGTATCACAGCCGTCCACAATACGAGCACGAAGAGTCTCTACATTTGGTACCAGGATTGCGTAGATGAGAGCTTTCAAATGCCCCCATAAATGAAAGTCGAGAGGGTTGAGGGCAGGAGAGCGTGGACGCCACGGAATTGGTCCACCTCTACTGATCCGTCGGTCACCGAATCTGTTGTTGAGAAGCGTACGAACACGTCGACTGAAATGTGCAGAAGCTCCACCGTGCACGAACCACATGTTGTGTCGAAATTGTAAAGGCATATGTTCTAGCAGCTTAGGTAGATTATGCCGTATGAAATCGTGATAACGTGCTCCAGTGAGCGTAGATGGAAGAACATGAGGCCCAATCAAGACATCACCAACAATTCCTGCCCAAACTTTCACAGAACGTGTTGGTGACGTGAATCGAGGAAGTACAGTACATACTAACGAAACTATTGGGTATTTGGACAATTGTCTGCACGAATTACTTCAACTTACATTTAAAGTGACATACTACAATGAGCTCTAACATGGAAATTAAGCGTTTCCGGACACATGTCCACATTACATAATTCCTTTCTTTGTGTGTGAGGAATGTTTCCTGAAAGTTAGGCCGTACCTTTTTGCAACACATTCTAATACCTGGTGATCAAAAAGTCAGTATAAATTTGAAAACTTAATAAATCACGGAACAATGTAGAAAGAGAGGTAAAAATTGACGCACATGCTAGGAATGACATGGGGTTTTATTAGAACGAAGAAAAAAGAAAAAAAAATATTTCTAGACGCCTGAAAGATCTCTTGCGCGCGTCGTTTGGTGATGATCGTGTGCTCAGCCGCCAATTTCGGCATGCTTGGCCTCCCAGGTCCCCAGACCTCAGTCCGTGTGATTATTGGCTTTGGGGTTACCTGAAGTTGCAAGTGTATCGTGATCGACCGACATCTCTAGGAATACTGAAAGACAACATCCGACGCCAATGGCTCACCATAACTCCGGACATGTTTTACAGCGCTGTTCAGAACATTATTCGACTACAGCAATTGTGGTGGGATAATGGTGAACTTATTGAGTATTTCCCGTAAAGAACATCATCTTTGATTCGTCTTAATTTGTAATGCTAATTATTATTTCTCTGATCAGATGAAGCGCCGTCTGTCGGACATTTTTTGGACTTTTTTTTTCTTCTAAAAAAACCTCATGACATTCCAAGCATGTGTGTCAATTTTTACCTCTCTATCTACATTATTCCGTGATTTATTAAGTTTTCAAATTTATACTGACTTTCTGATCACCCGGTATGTTTGTTGAATGAACACCCGCTTAACATCTGCATTTTCTCTTGGTGTAGCAACTTTAATGGCCAGTAGTGTATAATAAATTGTGTTAATGATGAATAAGCGCGAGGTCTGAAAACGGTTTTCATGGACCAATCGAAAGGTTAAAGACCTTTTATTTAGTAGTTAATTCTTACAAGTTCGTGAAATATATCTACTTTTTTACAAATTGCCTATACAGTGGAACTTTATAATGTGCAAAATTCCCTTCTGAGACTTGCCTGAAATGCGAAACACTCGTTAAGAAAATATATTTTTCTATCGGAAATCATGTAAAAATAGGATAATGTGTTCCATATCGAATAATACACAAAAACGACGTCTAACAATTTAAAGAAAGCTGAAGCAGAAAAAAGGGGGGTTACGTTTGTTTTCTTTGACATAACAGTTTTGTTACAGTTTGTAAGGAGGCGGGAGGGTACCAGAATATTTTTACTTGGAAGGGGATCGTATATTCGAAAAGGTTGAAAAACACTGATGTAAACAATCCAATATCAATTCTGAAAATCAAATTTTATATAGCGGTTTTTCCATTCCCACAATCGTTCTTCGTGCCCACTAAAATGCAACTGTTTTTGGAATGTGCTTCTCTTGTCAAGTAGCATCTTCTAGAGTTGAAAATTTTCGCTTAATATGGACTGAGGCCACCCCTATGAACCACAGACATTGCCGAGGTGGGGTGGCTTGCGAGCCTAAACGATGCAGATAGCCGTACCGTAGGTGCAACCACAGCGGAGGTGTATCTGTGAAGAGGCCAGACAAACGTGTGGTTCCTGAAGAGGGCCAGCAGCCTTTTCAGTAGTTACAGGGGCAATAGTCTGGATGATTGACTGAGCTGGCCTTGTAACATCAGCTAATGTGGCTTTGCCACACAGTTACTGCAAAAGGCTGAAAGCAAGGGGAAACTACAGTCGTTACTTTTCCCGAGGACATGCAGCTCTACTGTATGAAAATATGATGATAGCATCCTCTCGGGTAAAATATTCCGGAGGTAAAATAGTCCCCCATTTGGATCTCCGGGCGGGGACTACTCAGGAGGATGTTGTCATCAGGAAAGACATTACTGGCATTCTACGGATCGGAGCGTGGAATGTTAGATCCCTTAATCGGGTAGGAAAATTATAAAATTTAAAAAGGGAAATGGATAGGTTGAAGTTAGATATAGTGGGGATTAGTGACGTTCGGTGGCAGGATGAACAGGATTTCTGGTCAGGTGAGTACAGGATTATAAGTACAAAATCAGTTGGGGGTATCACAGGAGTAGGACTGATAATGAATAAGAAAATAGGAATGCGGGTAAACTACTGTGACCAGCACAGTGATCGCATTATCATTGTCAAGATAGATACGAAGCCAACACCGACTACAGTAGTACAGGTTTATATGCCAACTAGCTCTGCCGATGATGAGGATATAGAAGAAATATATGAAGAGCTAAAGGAAATTATTCTGACAGTTAAGGGAGAGGAAAACTTAATTGTAATGGGAGACTGGAATTCGGTAGTAGGAAAAGGAAGAGAAGGAAAAATAGTTGGTGAATATGGACTGGGCAAAAGGAATGAAAGAGGAAGCCGCCTGGTAGAATTTTGCACGGAACATGATTTAATCATAACAAACACGTGGTTTAAGAATCACAAAAGAAGGTTGTATACTTGGAAGAGACCAGGAGACACTGGAAGGTATCAGATAGATTTTATAATGGTAAAACATAGATTCCGGAACCAAGTTATAAACTGCAAGACATACCCAGGGGCAGATATAGACTCTGACCATAACTTGTTAGTCATGAACTGTAGGCTGAAACTGAAAAAAACTGCAGAAAGGTAGGAAAATAAGGAGATGGGACCTAGATAAATTGAAGGAACGTGACGTTCTGGAGAATTTCAGAGGGAGATTTAGGCAAGAATTGACAGAAACAAGGGGAAATAAAACAGTAGAAGAGGAATGGGTAGCATTGAGAGATGAAATAGTGAAGGCAGCAGAGGACAAAATAGGTGAAAGGCAAGACCTACAAAAAATCCTTGGATATCACAGGAAATACTAAATTTAATTCATGAAAGGAGAAAATATAAAAACTCAGTAAATGATACAGGCAAAATGGAGTACAGACGATAAAGAAATGAGATTTGCAGGAAGTGCAAAATGGCTAAGCAGGAGTGGCTAGAAGCCAAATGCAAATCTGTAGAATAATGTATAGCAAGGGGAAAAGTAGATACCGCCTACAGGAAAATAAAAGAGACATTTGGGGACAAGAAAAGCAACTCTACGAATATCAAGAACTCAGATGGGAAACCAGTTCTCAGCAAAGAAGGGAAAGCTGAAAGGTGGAAAGAGTACATAGAGCAGCTCTACAGAGGGAATGAACTTAGAGACGATGTTGCAGGAAGGGAAGAGGAAGTAGATCAAGATGAAATAGGTGATACTATACTGAGAGATGAATTTGACAGAGCCCTGAAAGACCTAGGTCAGAACAAGGCCCCAGGAGTAGATGACATACCCTCAGAGCTACTAAAGTCTCTACAGCCATGACAAAACTATTTGAACTGGTGTGTAGGATGTATGAGACAGGCGAAATGCCCTCTGACTGTAATAATCCCCATTCCAAAGAAATCAGGTGCAGACAGGTGTGAAAATTACAGAACCATCAGTTTGATAAGTCATGGTTGCAAAATTTTAACA
Source organism: Locusta migratoria (assembly GCA_026315105.1). Taxonomy (NCBI): domain Eukaryota; kingdom Metazoa; phylum Arthropoda; class Insecta; order Orthoptera; family Acrididae; genus Locusta; species Locusta migratoria. The sequence goes on from CM048755.1 coordinate 784,596,165, forward strand.
CGAATTATCTACAGGAGAATGGAAAAGCTGGTAGAAGCTGACCTCGGGGAAGATCAGTTTGGGTTCAGGAGGAACGTAGGAACCCGGGAGGCAATACTCACCTTACGACTTATCTTAGAAGATAGATTAAGGAAAGGCAAACCTACATTTTTAGCTTTTGTAGATTTGGAGAAAGCGTTTGACAATGTTGACTGGAATACACTCTTTCAAATTCTGAAGTCAGCAGGGGTAAAATACAGGGAAAGGAGGGTTATTTACAACTTGTACGAAAGCCAGACCGCAGTTATTAGACTTGAAGGGTATGAAAGGGAAGCATCAGTTGGGAAGGGAGTAAGACAGGGTTGTAGCCTTTTCTCCGATGCTATTCAATTTGTACATCGAGCAGGCGGTGAAGGAAAGCAAGGAAAAATTTGGAATAGGGATTAAAGTTCAGGGGGAAGAAATAAAAACATTGCGTTTTGCTGATGACATTGTAATTCTGTCAGAGACAGCAAAGGACCTGGAAGAGCAGTTGAATGGAATGGACAGTGTGTTGAAGAGAACGTATCAAATGATCATTAACAAGAGCAAAACAAAAATAATGGAATGCGGTCTTAGAAAATCAGGTGATGCTGAAAGAATTAGATTAGGTAACGAAACAATGAAGGTGGTTGATGTGTTTTGTTACTTGGGTAGTAAAATAACATGCGATGGTCGCAGTACAGAGGATATAAAATTCAGAATGGCAATGGGAAGAAAAGCATTTTTGAAAAAGAGAAATTTGCTAACATCGAATATTAATTTAAGTGTAATGAAGTCTTTTCTGAAGGCATTTGTGTGGAGTGTTGCCTTGTACGGGAGTGAAACATGGACGATATGCAGTGCGGACAGGAAGAGAATAGAGGCTTTTGAAATGTGGTGCTACAGAAGAATGCTGAAGATTAGGTGGGTAGATCACATAACTAATGAAGAGGTACTGAACAGAATTGGCGAGAAAAGGAATTTTTGGCATACCCTGACTAAAAGAAGGGATCGCTTGGTAGGACACATTCTTAGACATCGAGGAATTTAGCATTGGAGGGAAGTGTGTGGGGTAAAAATCGCAGAGGGAGGCCAAGAGACGCGTATAGTAAGCAGATTCAAGTGGATGTGGGTTGCCGTTCTTATGAGGAGATGAAAAGGCTTGCTCAGGATAGAGTAGGGTGGAGAGCTGCATCAAACCAGTCTCCGGACTGAAGACCATAACAACAGCAACATGGACTGAGGCCCAATGCGGTCACAGCGGCTCACATGAGTTGTGTAATGCTTCTGAAATATGAAGCTGAATTGTTTTTGTGACTGTGATTCACAGTTGTCACCGCACACTGCCACACACCGCCGCCGACGCATCCCAGTGTTTGGTAATGCACTCGCTATGTGCCACAGGGTTTGATGCGTATTCTGATTATTGGAAAGACCGTTTGTTTCAGGATCAGGAACTGCAATACAGCTCTCGATCACACCCCTGTAAATGTGGTTAGTTTTCTATATTTATGAGTAGTAACCAACGACATGGCAGCCATTTACCGTAGGAAAGAATAGAAATACTTGTGTTAAGTCCTGATAATTTATTTGTTCAACTTTATATATATATATATATATATATATATATATATATATATATATATATATATATATATATATATATAGGGTGTCTCAGATAAGTGATGTTAGGCGCAGTTTCTCTGTTGTTTGAGCAGATATTTGCAGTTTCTTTTTTGCAATGTCTAGCTGGACTCAGGCCAAAAAATTCTGATTTTTTTAGCTCAATCGATAGAGCAGTCCGATATTAGTCTATAGTGATATTCGGTTTATCGAAATGTATTAACATAGAGACTAAAACATGACAATTGACCAGTACTCCGGAAGCGGCTGTGCAGCTCTTCCATAATGTAGTAGCAGACGGCGAGAGGCGTGGCGGCTCACGCGACGGTGCAACTCGGGCAATGAAGACGGTGCGAACACACGTTTACCGATACATGTACGACAGTGTAGCTGGCAGCGAACGCATCTCTGTTTTGTTTCGGCCATGCCGTACTGTACAGTACAGCGTGTTCACACCGTCAGAAGAAACAGACATGATTTTATTAATGGGTAAGTGCTGCTAACGTTAACTTGTACAAGCACCCTGTTTAATTGTCGTTATTCTAGTATACAGTATATTTCTGACAAGATTACGTACTACGGATTGTAGGGATGTGTAATCAAGTGCCGCGGTGGAATGGCCAAGCGCATTGAGGCGCTATGCTGCGATACGCGAGGCCGTTCCCCGTCGGGGGTTCGAATGCCCCCTCGGGCATGGATGTTTGTGCTGTCTTTAGTATAAGGTAGTTCATAAGTAGTTTGTAAGTTTAGGGACTGATGACCCCGCAGTTAAGTCCCATAAGCTTAAAAACATTTGAACATTCTTTTGTAATCAAGTCGCCGCGGTGGAGATGCCGAGCGGTCTAAAGTGTCTTGTTGCGGAGCGCGCGGTTGCTCGCCGTAGGGGGTTTGAGTCCTCCCTCGCGCATGGGTGTCTATTTTGTCTTTAGGTTTAAGTTAGTTTAAGTACTTTGTAAGCTTAGGGTCTGATAACCACAGACGTTACGTCCCTTAAGATTTACAAAAATTTGAACATTTTTTCTAATCAAGTCGCCAAGGAGGCAGCTCGGATATACGCTGCTTTGATAGCGACTAAGTAATGTATTAACTGTTCAGTTGCTTAGGAATTGCTTCGTAAATTTACAGTACAGTCCTGTCACTAATAAGTGCAGTAACCGAGCTAAATTAAAACAAATTTGTCTACTTTGTTCTGTGTTTTATTAATCTCAGACATTTGTAAAGTTCGATAGATATTATAGTGTTAGGTATACAGCAACTGAAACGCGTGGCCGTTGCTTGAAATCGTCTTGAAAATGATACTGCATTGTGCTGCATTACTGCTTCTAGCATTGCTCTCAGACGGTGTGGAACGCATGTGATATCCACGACAGGCATCGATGTATCGGTACACACGTGCTCGCCACTTCGTCCTCGGCCGACGTGCCCCATGTCACGTGTGCCGCCTGCTGCTGCCTTGTGGAAGTGCTACACAGCCGCTTCCGGAGTACTGGTCAGTTGTGTTTTACTGACTCTGTTAATGTATTTCGATATACCGAATATCACTATAGACTAATTAGGGACTGTTCTATCGATTGAGCTCAAAAATTTCGCTTTAAAAATATTTTTGTTCGTGATGGGAAACAAACCGACGCTTTACATCTACACTGGGCATCGCAGGAATGGCTTCGTGATCAGAATTTGTTTGGTCTGAGTCCAACTACACGTTGCAAAAACGAAATTGCAGATATCTGCTCAAACAACAGAGAAAATGCGCCTGTCGACTCGTGGGTGAGACACTACACACACACACACACACTGAAACATGTCAAGATTTGTAACTCAAATAAGATTTGTTCACTAAAGAATCTAGTGCACACACACTCACACACACACACACACACACACACACACACACACACATATATATATATATATATATATATATATATATATATATATATATATATATATATATATATTGACATGTTTCAGTTTAGTTATAGTATCCTTTATCACTATTTTTGGAAGGGTTGTATGTATAGATTGAGGACACTGGAATTGAGTCTTAGAGTTCAGTTAATTAGATTTTGGAGGGTCATTCACTCCTGTCACTTGATATAAAGTGCTCCCATACTATTTTTTTCTTATGCTTTTCTTGACCCCACCTACGCCTACCAGAATTTCTTCCTCCATTCCTTTGATAATACCCTCACATCTTACAAACTGTTCATTTTCATTAAAGGTGGCTAGTTATACTTTAAGGCATGGAAGAAATTCTTTAACAATTAGTTCACTTCAAAACTTGCTTAAGTACTGCTATTAATGCTGTATAAAATTAATGTCTGAACTCTTACAATTTGAAGTTAATCAAATATTTCAGTAGAGCCTGCTTAGTTTTGTTCCTTACTTTCACAAAAAAAATACAGGCCTATATACCGACATATTTTGGCGGTTACCTACTAGTTTGAAATAGTGAGCAAGTAGATACATATAAATAATATGTCCATGTATATTAGCATGTCACGATCTTGAAGATATGCAGTAGCTAAAGAAAATCATGATGGGTACACGCAAGGCACAGAAGCGAGAACAAGGCGAAATGAGAGTTTGTGTTGAAGGTGTAGAACACAGTCTCCAAGAACGTAAAGATGGTGTCTAGTTTTGAAAATTTTACGTTGTCCGAAATCCGCTAAAAGAAAACTCATTCAGTGTGAAGTTACGTACCGAGCACGCGACTATAATCATAATCAGTTCCTCTTGAACTTGAGCATATCAGATTGTAATTCATTTATGCTCTGACGATACGATTATGGCTGGTATTACGAGACGTATGAATTATACTGCACTGACGTTGCGTTGTTATAGACTGATATTAACAGAAGCAGTAATATCACGTTAACCCTTTCAGTCCCACATCATGAAATCAGCTTTGGAAAAATTAAAATTCAGTGTTTTCTGTATTAATACATTGCAGTAAACATCAAAATATGTGTTTTAAAATTTTTGGTCGAACTATTGATTTTTTATGTCATGTATTTCATGCACAACACAGACGTTTCTATCGAAGTATTTTATTACTTGGACGTTATTTTGTCGATAGTGAACACTGACAGGTCAATAATGCTAGAATAATCTTCGCCACAGCACCAAAAACAAGACAATTCACTGCTGGAATAAAATAAAAGGAACCACACTCACGCACACACTTTCAGACACGTACAGACGGCAACCCAACACAACCTCCAAGATGGGCAGATTAATGCTTCAGAAGTGGCTACACGCCGTACCAAGCGGCAAAATGTCGTACTAGAAGCACGTTTGTTGTTCATCAACAAAAATGCAACTTTAAGGATTGATGCACAAAATACGGTGTAAATCAAATTGTAATACGTTATTGTCCAGGAACAACACTGGCAATGGAAGGGTTAATGACGTTTTCGTATTTGAATTAGAAAATCCACAGCCACGTTTGGTGACTAGGAAATGTGAGAGTGACAGCATTAAAAGCAGCAACTTCTCAGTTTGTGTCACTGCCTACTGGTCGCTTGGAGCGCACTTCACTTCAGCTGCATTTCTCCCCTTATAGAGTTTCGCGACTGTTTGTGTTACACTTTTTTGCAACACAGCTTCACATTCCTGCAAAACACACCTAATACTAATAATTATTAGGGGTTTGTCACGCCCACTGTACAGCGCCAATGAAATGCAGACTCGAACAAAGAATTTAGAGATATATTTGAATGCCCTGTGTGTCGCTCCGGTAGGAATTGCCTAAACGAGATTAGGCTGATTAAACTGCACACACAGGCATATAAACAAAGCAGCACATGCTAATGCAACGGGAAATAACGTTATCAGTAATACCGTGACAACTTCTGTCCGTGCACAGATGGTGCTGAATCAGACAACAACTCAAGCACTCGAGGACGATCACACAGAGGACGAATGGCGGATTGAACACCAGGAGCAGGAGCAGTCGCCAACAGCGGCCGCGGGGCGTCTGACGCGGCAGCAGAATACAGGAGTCCACACGAAAGATTAAATGAGGTGGATCAGAACGTCACATGACCAAGTTATTAACGAGAGCCAAAAAGTGGGCCCATGCGGTCTGATCAGCCACACTAGTGTGTCCTTCTGCAGCGAGAGCCAATGACAAAACCCCTAGCCAACAAGCGTACGCATAAACACTGGCCCCGTTCCACACTGAATTCAACTTCGGAAAGCATCTGATAAAAACCGCGAGAAAGGCGATCGAAATATCGTGCTAAAACGATGCGGATTACCGGCGTAAAACCCGTTTCTCCGAGAGGCCGTTCCCCGTCGGGGGTTCGAATCCTCCCTCGGGCGTGGCTGTTTGTGCTGTCTTTCATGTAAGTTAGTTCATAAGTAGTTTGTAAGTTTGTTAAGTCCCATGTCTGACTTCGGGCTTTCCAGCCTTAAAACAGATCACAAGATTACTATACACTGTAGATCACCCACATATTATATTTTTGCCGAATAATATCAAATTACTCCATCAGGCAGAGATAGTAGAGTGGACTAATGTGACAAAGATGACTAGCTCAATCAGAGAAAATAAACTGCCAGTCCTGCTGACCACCCAGAAATATCTTTTCCACACTCAATGTGTTTGTTTGTGATAGGTGGATTGCTGATTACGACTTTCCCGTCTACAGGAAAAACAAACTCAGTTCTTCAACGATGATAGACCAAAAGAGAATACCAGCAATATCACTCATTATAAATATAATTTCAATATGGAGGGTGCAAGGAATACAATCAGATAGCTATAAAGAGAGGAACCTTCTAGCAGACGATAGGTGACGCGTTGATATTACGTTTTGAAACAAGTCCTCTGTAAATTCCGCTATTTCCTACACCCCATCTATGACTGTTACCGCCGTAACTCCACGTCAGCGATATAGGAAATACGTTCCGACGCTGTAACTTTCGATACAAGTGAATAACGCTTTTAGGAATACGTCTCCCTGGACCACAAACGTATAAACAAAATATACTGAAATAGATTAATGGAATCGACACAAAATAGCTTAATTTTTTTAAATCGTAGGACACTGAACAAGGATTTAATCTTCTTTTAAGTCCGAGACATCGTAGAAGTTTTACGATCGTTTGAAAATTATTAGGAGTACAACAGTGTAATGTTGAGAATACTCCCTTATACAGAGGAAACATCGGTATACATATCACCTGAAAGGAATACTTGTTAATGTACATAATAAAATGTAATAAACCTCAGATACACAATTCCGCTCACTATTAACATACGATTTAACAGACAGTACTACGATAAAAGCCGAAATAAGAAAGTTCCTTATTGAAATAATAAGAAAATAACACAATCCATAATATTATATAAGAATAAAATAACTAACTTTTACTGCGCACTATCATTTCAGATCCTTTATTACATACACGATTGGGACTGATGTCCTAGCTGTTTAGTTCCCTAAAAACCGTTAACAACAACAAAAACATGCACGATTAGCACAATATTAGTCGAAGAGGACAAATACAGTGTGGCAAAATATTCTTTTCGTATTCCCTACATTATAATTATACTCGAACTCTGGAATCGTACAACTGAGTCCAGTACTTGAGACTTTTGCTACGGACTCCACCTATCGAGCGAAATGACGAGTTGTCGAGAAGAGAAAGGTAGTAAGTGAGAGCGGAGCAGCAGCAGACTTACTCGCAGGAGTTCCATGGCAGAGCGCTGAGCAGAATGCCTCCGTGCCGCCGCAGTGCGCCTATATAGCGGCCACCCCACCACGCGCCCCGCGCAACGCGCCGTTGCCGCAACCTCTTCCATACGCGAATGCTTCTTCAACCCACACCTCATTGCCTCGGCGTTAGTTGTGGGATAGAAAACATTCTGTTCCTCTCAAAGTGGCTCCAATCTCACTTTATAATAGACACAAAAATGTTCAAATGTTTGTAGAACTTATGGGACTTAACTACGGGGTCATCAGTCCCTAAGCTTACAAACTACTTATGAACTAGCTAAGACTAAGGACGGCACAAATATCCATGCCCGAGGGGGGATTCGAACCCCCGACCGCAGTGGCCGTGCAGACCGTGACTGGAGCGCCTCAATCCCCTCGGCCACCGCGGCCGGCTATAAGAGACACAATTCGCTAATTGTTCACAAGTTCCACGAAACAAAAGCTTGTGTCCGTGCACCGTTGGTCACTTTCAAAATCTATATCAATAAATGTGAGCCGGCCGCGGTGGCCGAGAGGACTGAGGCGCTCCAATCACGGTCTGCACGGCCACTACGGTCGGGGGTTCGAATCCCCCTCGGGCATGGATATTTGTGCCGTCCTTAGGATTAGCTAGTTCGTAAGTAGTTTGTAAGTTTAGGGACTGATGACCCCGTAGTTAAGTCCCATAAGCTATACAAACATTTGAACATTTTTGAATAAATGTGAATGTCTGTTCGGTGTACGTTTATCACGTCTGAACCACAAGTCATAAAGCGCTAAAAATTTGTACAGTTACTAATGTCTACCTGGGGAAGGCTTTAGGTACGGTTTTACGGCGATCGGATAGCTATTTATCTATATATATTAATGTGAATGTCTGTTCGGTGTACGTTTATCACATCCAAACGATAAGACGCAGAGACTTAAATATTTGTAGAGTTACTAATTTATACCTGAGTAAGGTTTTAGGCACGGTTTTATAGCGATTTGATAGATATTTACTAATTTGAAGAATATAACGCGAAATGCGGAACAATAATGATTCTTTGAAAATTATATTTACTCTTTGAAAATGGTTTTATTGGTTGCATTGTTCCTTGAGGGTTGATAATGATAAAAGGGTGGAGTATATTGGGATGGAAAGTTATCGGTGTATATAAAATTCTACGTGTGTGTGTTAATATTTCGTTCTACAGCGAAAACTACAGAACGCAAACGAATGGTGTGTGTGTAGTGTAATTGTTGTCCGAAGTCTCCCGTTGTACACCATAGCAGTTCCATGCCGACTGCTATAAGGGGGTGGAAGATATGGTGGTTGAAAGTCGTCAAATTTTAAAAAAATTCGGACTGAAGGCCAGCGATGACGTTTGCGACTATATTGCAATGAGGTTCCATACAGCGAAACGTGGTGCCACAGACCATATCTTTGGCCTATGTGTGCTAAAATATCTCCAGCTCTTTCTCTGTAAGGATAAGCATACGAATAAGGAAATATAAGAATAAATAAATAAAGCAGTAAAAAAGAAATTTCTTTCAATACATCTCTTTAAAAAAATCGATTTGACGTTTCGCGCATTACATCAAGTGATCCATCTGTGATATTATTACAATCATTATTGTTGAATTTCGTGATTGGATTATTCGAATCGAGTGCATTTTTACCTGTGATTTCTTATATATTCCCTGATAAATGTAAGATGTTTTTAGAAAAAAGGAGATGGACAGAGAGAGAGAGTGGATAGGAAAAGTACTACCTCAAGGTTCTAATAAATAAATAAATACCCGGGCAACGCCGGGTTTTCAGGTAGTCCTTAATATTTGTTATGTACAGAAGATAGTTCGTAAAAATTAAATATGACTTTTTTATATTGAAAACTGAAGTACATAAAACTGAGATGGATTTTAAAGTCATAAATAAGAGTCATATTTTATTCTACATTGAGTTCTTGACCTCGTGGTTCCATAAAAACTCGGTTGACTTAGTTTATACGCATTTTGTTGTTATTTTGCTTGTGAAAATTGTTAAGTTTCTTCTGTTATTTTGGTTTGCTTGAAAACACAAGAACTGAACTGTATTAAAAAGGAAAAGAAGTACCGAAAAAGGTGTCGAATATTTATTTTTTAAAAGTAATTTGGAAAGTAAATTATAACAGAGCTTTCTTACCCGTCAATGGAAATACAGCTTACTATCCACAGTGAAATATCCTCCGTCGGTAAAATTTATTGGAATTAACAATTTGGCAGCTTTAGTTCACTTTTCATTTAGTCCCTACTAACTTTGGTATTTCTTAAATGAGCATGAGGAGCACTTCATGAAGGGGCTTCGGTATTGTAATGAGCAGTGATGTAGTAAATAAAGAAATAGGCAACGTCATAGTAGAGCTCTTCAGTAGCTCAGCAGGCGCTTCTCACGTCGTACTTGTCACAATGACGGAGACTAAATCCTTAACCATTTTTTCCTCAAAATAGGAAGCTGCAACTTCCAGTCACTTAACCTCAGAAAGTACGTTAAATACACTTTAATGTTGAATCCAATGGTAGGCCTGCAGTACAAGCAAAAATATGGGCAGCATTTCTGGGTGAAAATCTCCAGGCAATTTATTGAAAACTAATTTTACACTATTCACTTAAAAATGATACACAATACAACTGGCCGATATAGGCACTTGCGAGGAGATACGTGGGTATCGGATTTTAGAATTTTTTTTATACTTAAAGCACGTAAAGTTCAGAAGTTAAATAACAAACAGCCAACGTCATTCGGCGCAACTCTCAAAAATTATCGAGAAAATCGACTTTGATGTTTTGCAAGTACATATAAGTAGCAATAATTAAAAGATGTGCAACGTCTGCCGGTGTAGCGATCTGGCCTCCCAAACACTTCGAATCCCGATATGGCAGATATTTTTGTGTTTTCTTCGTTTTATTTAATACTTACGCCATTTTAATACCTAGTGGTAATTTTTATGAATAATGCACGTATTTTTGTTGGTTCATAATTTTGTATATTTTAAAATACTGATGATTTAAATTAAAAAACAAAAAACACGAGGAAACATTGCCAATTCCATATTTGTGGCGAACTGAGAAATAAAATAACCCTTCATTTCGATGTGGTTCGAAATATGCCAGGGTGACAAGCATTGTAAAACATGGAAAACAATAATTTTCACGGCATCGAGCACATCATATAAATGTTGCATTTTTACAGTCACAATTTTTCTTTGACATGTCAAGTGGAAAGCAATTTTCATTTACGTTCAAAAAGATTTCTCCATCACAGTTTAGAAGCGAACCACGCATGCCTGATCGTTTCACTGAAGATTGGAGATGGCAGGTAAAAATGATGTATAATTGAAGGACGTTTGAAGCAATCTTCTCTATCACTGATTTCATGTCCTCGTTCAATCATGTAGACACACTTTCGTAGGCACTTAATTAAATAGTTTACTTGACAATAGAAATACACGTCATAAGGCTGCACCAATGGGTTGTAGTTTGCAGATTACTTGCACGGTGCAGGTAGGCAGACGCCTGTCGTTTCGAAAAACTTCATTATACAACACGGGATCGGTTTGTCCACTCCAAGAATCAATCAGTAAAAGAAACCTTTTGCTTTCTAACATATTGATTTACAACACTGATTAAAATTCTTTATATAGCTTTGAAGTCATCTTGGCAGATTTCGATGATGTGTCAATGAAGTTTGTGTTAGCTGTTTTGAAAGCCATTAGCAGCTATGGAGATGACTTTCCAAAAACAGCGACGTAGCTCTTTACAAACTGAACAATCAGAGACAACCGTCGTCAACTAATAAAGAAGTCAATACTGCAAAATATGTAACTTATGTTGTTTTATTGAAACTATAATTATTAACAATCTTTTACAAAATATAGAAAATTACGAATGAACAAAAACCGTGCATTTTCGTAAAAATTGCCATTAGATATTAAAATTGTGTACGTATTCGAACACAACGAGAAAAAATGTCATGGCGAGACTAGAACCATCAACCCTATGGTTGACACACCAGAACGCTACCACTTTTTTTTTCTCTTTGTGGCTGGTTTCGGACTACCGACATAGTGCATCACAATCCGGTTTTTTTACCTCCCCCAATTTTCCCCCATTTTTTCTTTTACTTTTTTATATTTTTGATTTTTTTTTATTGTCGCCTAAGCTGTTCTTCTTCAGGTGTTGGCGCCTAACTACTATATCCCCCATAAACTATCTCGCCTGCCAAAAAAAGGTCTAGTGCCACCGCCACTAGTACCCTATACTAAAACAAAGATTAAACTAAGTCAAAAGGATTTGGGAAATGAAAAGAAGTATACGTGTTCCTTTATTAAATCTTCATGTAGATATTTTTTCATTTTGTATCACCTGTGCCAATTAAAGGTGTTTCTCTTCGTTTCCTTTATTAAGTGTGTAAGAAACATAAAGCTCATATCGTTCCTCAGCGTAGCACATGATACTGCACAACGTTACGATGTCTACAAAGTTCGTATTCGTTGCTTGAATTCATGTTTCCGTGTCATGAAAATGTCCCGGTTGTACTTCCTAGGGCGTACTGCAGGTCCACTCTTCTCACTGAGATACAATAATTAATATAAGTAAATGAAATGGCTCCTTCTTGAGCATTACAAATTTATCATGGCTATTATTTTTATTATTGTTTTCATTTTTTTAAATGTATACTACCAAATCAAATTCAAATAAATAAGTAAAGCAAGAAATAAACTAAAACTTTTACTGTTACGTTGCAGTACTATAACTTACAGTTAGACAAATCGTACTGTTGCAGATTTATACATCCGTTTTGTTGTTACGAAACTTCTCGTTTCCATTAAAAGCTTTTTATAATGTAGCAAAACTTATTCAGGTGGCAAAATACACGTAAGGAAGTTTTGAAACAACTTCTTGCACTCGGGAGTTTTTTTTATTTTTTTTTCGATTTGTGATGTTGCTCCTGTTTGTAGAAAGTGTGTTCCTGTAGGTCTGCAGGTTTGCGCATTATTGTGTAATAAGCAAAGTGTCAAAGGAGCCAACCATAACTATTGTTTTTCATTGCAGGAAAAAAGTGCCATTCCGGAAACAGCACATTTTTTATAGTAATTGCATTCTCGCTCCTTCTGTTGATGCAAGTTTCTTCCTTGTCCAGCTCCATATTGTTATCCTCTCGCTACAAACAAAGGTATGTGCCGGTGTGTCCACAAGTTTACAATGGTTGCAGTATGGATGAGGCCGTAGTTGAATTTTAAATAACTTTTCTCCAGTAATGACTTTTTCGTTAACAATGTCATACCAAACTTATGTTTCATTTCTTTTCGTTGTTGCCGTTTTAACATTTCGACATACAAGGAAGAGGTTGTGAACTGCTGGGGGGGGGGGGGGGGGGCAGATGCAGACAACTGATTTTCATGTAGTAGTCACGAACGTATGTCATATTAACTCTGATGTGGCCTACGTTGATTGGCCCTCTGACAGCCTGAGGTTGTAAGGCGACGAATAAACTCCGACACATTACTTCGGATCATTTACGATGTTCGAGTGAGGAACATCGCGAGGCATTGCGTCCGAACATCCTTCATACGTAGGCCCCCTGCTTGTCTCGCTAAAGTTGTTGTTTAAAATGAAGTTTTGAAAATATTTCCCCTCCACATATACCAATAAAGTGCGACGAGACCATTGTGTGCAAGAACATAAGTATTTACAAACTGTACCGTCTGGAGTCGATTGAACGACCTGTGTTTGTCCTCGTGAAGTGTTGCTCTGACATTGCTGAGTTTAGTTTCCCAATTGGTTTTGATTATCTCGCAAGGGTTTGGTGTCAAGATTATTCCTAGTTGCTTTATCTTGTCAAATAGGTGTCTCTATGCGTGCAGAATGTGAGCCAGTGTGTATGATTTTGGATTTCCTCACATTTAATTCCGCACCGGAGAACGTGCGAACACGGTAACTATGCCTTGTACTTTCTCTATATCAGCCGCGGTATTGATAATGAAGCAAATATCATCTGTGTACGCCTGACATACGGTTTTGACATTTAGCACGCTGAGACCCGTTAGCTTTGTATTCAGATTCAACAACAGTGGTTCAACCACAATGGCAAACAAAGTCGTCGAGAGAGGACATCCTTGTCGGACAGAGTAACTGATAGGAAATGGACGAGTTAGTTGACCATTTACCTTTCTTCTAGACGATGTTTCAACAATTGATTTATGAATCAATCGAAATGGCCACTAAATCCCATTCTGAACATGACGTCTCCTAAAAAATTCAGACTTATTCGATCAAATGCCTTATAAAAATCTAAAAAGTTTGCATTCGCAGATCCAAGATAAATCCTAGACGTCTCTGTATGTACACTTCACGGCAAAAAAAAAAAAAAAAAAAAAGATCACCCCTGTATTCCAAAGTGGAAGCCGCACCTGACGCTATGCAACCAACATGGCGTAGCTGTGTCACAGGTCGTCAAATCATTCCACAGTACAGTTATTACCTACGCACAGTAGGTACTAAGTAAGTCTCCTATATCTCCTTATGGCATTCCGACAAGGTGCAAACGAATACCTTCGTACAACAAATATTAGAATACACGTCATTAGAGATGAGACAGTCGCACTTGTGAATTAAATGTCGTTGCAATACACTTATTGTTATTACATATAACATTATGTTATCACGCTTGTTTAATAAAATATGCTTTTGTTCGCGATCTGAATCTGAACGCACTGTTAAGCAAACAACAGTTGTGTGCCTGATCGAGATGCGTTTACAGGTCACGCACTTGTTCGTGGCCCCTCTCTGATCGGCAGAAGTCAGCTGAGTTCGTGTGTCAACAGAATGTTTATGCTTTCTACCAGCCTTACCTCGTAACAGCATTGTACACAGTAGACCTCGTCAATGTATTGTTGATTTGTGCTTGGTTTCGATTATTGTCTTTCAGTTTGTTATTTGCTAAAATAAGTCCACATACCCTGACGACTTCTTTTAGAAAAAAGTGGTCTGAAGAATGTTAATTCTGATTGTTATTCAGTTACAACCAAAAAAAGAGGCAGAAAGCGTTGCTACACCCGCTTAATAAGTACCTTTAAAATATTAATATTTCGTAGATATACGTTCCAGTTTTCTATTACTCAAAGTGATACTTAATTTCGTTTTCCATTTCCAACTCCGTAATCCTTTGCATGTTGTTTCTTTTAAAACCTGTAATCCATACGCCGTAAGCTGGCGGCACTGGGAGGAAGAGGCGGGACTTGTTCTAAGTTGTTCACAGTGAAGTGTTTCGTCATGGATTGATAGAATCGCTTCAGTTTCTCGTTTGTTCCACGCTTATACGAAGATCGAGAAAAACAAGTACCATAAAGGGTATGTGCGAGTTAGAATTACCATTACGTTATTCTTAAAATTCAAATCATATGTTCGAATGTGTGTGTGAAATCGTGTGGGACTTAAATGCTACGCTCAACAGTCCCTAAGCTTACACAGTACTTAAACTAATTTATTCTAAGGACAACGTACACATACCCATGCCCGAGGGAGGACTCTAACCTCCTACGCGAGCAGCAACCCGATCCATGACATGGCGCCTTAGACCGGGCGGCTACTCTGCGCGGCCTTCTTACGATTGTAACACCATACTTGGTACGGTAATGAGCACAAAAGCTCTTTGCACTCGTAAGAAGGTTGGTGATTGAAATTTCAAGGAAGAAGCGTGCTACACCGAACACGCTTTTGTTTTAATATTGCGCCCCCACCTTATTCCCCTGCCCTCTCCGCCCCCTACCCAACCTAAATAAAAAAAAAAACGGAAAACATCCGAGACCATCTTTCCGCTAATTCACTATACCGCACAATCTGATATCTTTTATCAACTTTTTCATCGTCCTCCCTCTATCCCGTCAGGTAGTAATCGCACACTGCTCAGCAATACTGCGGAAGAGGTAGAGCAATTGTAGGGTTGGCAGTATCCTTGGGAGAGGTTTTAATCTTGTAATGGTCGTGTCAATAACAGACGGTTTTATCTTCGCCAAAACATGTATTTTTCCCGGTTAACGTTGTTTTCAATTGTACCAAAATCAAAATCAAATGTTTGTAAATCTATCGAAACAAAACAAACTGCGTGGTCATCAGTCCGTAGCTTACAAACTACTTAAACTAAGGTAAACTAACCTAAGGACAACACACACACCCATGCCCCAGGGAGGACTCGAAACTCCGACGGCGAGCAACCGCGCGCTCCGCAACGGGGCGCCTTAGACCGCTCGGCTACTCTACCGTGGCTTCAGTTGTACCCATCAGAAATTTCGTTAGATGTATAAACATTAAATTTGTTTTGTTTATCGATTTCTCAAGGCCTGACGAAAATTTTCTGGTAATTATGTGGTGAACTGTACACATATTTATGTTTAGGTTCAATTGTCGCAATTTGCACGGTGGAGATAAAACTTCAATATCGTTTTAAAATTGGCTTTGCTTTTCTGAGGTGTTTTCTGGACAGCAGCATAATCTGCCACAAATATTTCTCAGTTCGATATAGAAGTTTATAGCTCTGTCAGAGAGTGGGTAAAATGTTACTCTCGCTCCAGTTTCTAATTGAGAGCGGCTGCCTCTTAATCTTTAGAGAGCGTCGACATTTTCATGTGGCCGCGGCGGAGTGGCCAAGCACATTGAGGCGCTGACGATCCCGCAGTTAAGTCCCTTAAGCTTAACAAACATCTGAACTTTTTCATGTAGGAAGCGAACAGCTTCAGCGTGAATCGCCTCCTCATTGCCCTTGTGAAGGCCGATGCAGATAATTCAGAAAGTAGGGACCGAGTTAGTTCCTACGTGAAATTCATCACCCTTGTCTGTAATCATAAATGTGATAAATAAATGACACACCGAAGTTCAATTTTCAGACATTTTAACTGGAATACTACCAATAAGTGAATCTTGAAAGTTTCTTCTATATACATACAAGTGTGGTGACCGTTCTTTCGAAAGAACAGACACCACATAAACATACATAATTAAGGAGAAGACGACAACAGATCCAGCCTTCAGTGCAAATGCATACTACTCCTGAACTCTTGAGGTAATCAGCAAACTGCCACGAGCAGTGACTGCAAATTGGAAATGGAAACTACGTAAGTAGTGTGAGGAAATTTGAGTCTTGAGGGTGACGAAGGGAGGGGGGGGAAGGGTAGCATGCGCACCTGCGATGATCGTTGCTTTCTCCCTCGCGCAGTGAGGGGGTGATGATGTAAGGAAAGAAAAATTTTACAATTGTAGTATATAGGAGAAAGTTGTTTATTTTATCAAAGAAAAGTGTGAGTGGAGGTAAAAAAAATATAAATTTTGATTTACATGTTATTAACTGTGGTGGCTGTTGTTGTAATGTTTGAGCAACATAACAAACCTGATCTTAATTTCGTTGTTGGTTACGTTAAACTCGTGATTAATGCAAGTGGTGTAGTTAAATTTTGAAAATATTAAGCAAGACAATTGGTGTAATTAACAAATACTATGGCCCTATCTGACAAACTTTTCAAAAGATCACTTATCTTTCCTTTCCTTACAAAATCTCCTACAGAGACTGTGCACACACCGATAGCACAAATTAACTTACTCCGTCTGTGCAATGCGTACGACTCAACTAGTACGTTAATGGTGATGATAATTTAGAAAATTATGAATAGTAGGATTTTTAACATCAAGTGATTGGCAAATGGGTGCAGTCCAACCACTAAAGTCAGTATCTGATAAAGTTAATTCACTCAAGCAAATAGGAAATAATTAAATCAGTCTTAATTAATGCTATGCATACGACATTAGTACGAGTTTGGTTCTTTATAGGATAGATGTGGCGGTGGCTATTATTGTTGAACTCAGTGCAAAACGAAATAGAAAAATTATTAATTAATTCAAATGTCTGTTATCTTCTACCATCAATTTTAGCAAAATTGTCTCAACTGAAAGATTATCACAGTCTCTAACAATTAATGACACTCACTTGATTGTAAAATTGTGTAGAAATATTATTCATGCATTATTGAGGATTGTCATACTAATCATGAGTGGTTAATTAGTTGTTCAAATAAGATAGCAAAAGTACTGTCTAATGTTCTTGTATTTTAACAAAACTTAAACATGCATTCACAGTAAATGACAACCAATAGCATTTAACTTATCTTATTTATCAGTCCAGCGACGTGGTACTCTGCAGTCATATAAATGGTACATAAATTCATAAAGAAATCATTTTGATTGTGGCTCCTCCTTTGGCAGCTTGCTAGCAGTTCGCCGTGATGCTTCGCGAATCGCGTAATTAATCACGACCGTTAGCGTCCGCGATGACGCTGCCGCGTTTCGGACGTCTGGGACGGTTACCGAACACGTAACGAATTTCTGCCTCAGCAGAACGAACGAGCCGGCCGCGGTGGCCGAGGAGACTAAGGCGCTCCAGTCACGGTGTGCACGGCCACTACGGTCGGGGGTTCGAATCCCCCCTCGCGCATGGATATTTGTGCCGTCTTAGTTCGTAAGTAGTTCATAAGTAGTTTGTAAGTTTAGGGACTGATGACCCCGTAGTTAAGTCCCATAGACTTTACAAATATTTGAACATTTTTAGAACGAACGAATAAATGTTTCATTAAGATCAATTCTTACTTCACCTATGTTCACTGGTTTCGCATAAACTTTCATATCGTTGCACTTATAACAAATTATAAGTTTCACTTTGTTTAACTTTATTACTTATATTGTTTGAGCACTTCGCGGACCGCGTACGAACGTCTGAGCTACGTCACAGGGCGGCAGATACTGCTGCTTGCCTGCTCTCCCACAGGCGAGCGCTGCTATACGATAAAGTCTCTGACCTGAGGAGCCATATCGATAACTGTTCACAGAGAAATATTTTACATTGACAAATTAAACATAACAAGTAATCACAGTCATATAGAAAACATACAAAGAACAAATAAAGTAAAATAATATATACACAAACAATTACAATACAGATAATAAATAAATGACAGAAAATGTTCACATTTAAGTTACCTACATACACTGTGCATCACGATAATTAATTAAGTCACATAAGAAGTTAATTACTACATATTCACTATAAACAGGTTCAAACGAATAATATGTTTCAAAATGAAGCTTATTCCTCGTTATAATGTAAGGCTTACCTTAAGGGTTACCTTACAATAAAAGACGACGCTCTGTCGTCTTCCATATATTTTTTGTATATTTCTGTGAAGTTATAATTTATTTAATGTCGCTAGATTGTAATTTTGTTAAAACTTGTACCCCACTCTTTTCAAGGCTTGAGAAATAGCATTTTTATTTCATGTGTTAAAATATTAGTTAATATTGCTAGGTTTTTCTTATTTTGTTATCTTAATAATTTATTATATTCATTAATGTGGCACAAGTATAGCTTCTCCGCTGCGCCACTGTCCCTGTGAGAATGTGCAGTTGTTTTACTTTTAAGTGGGTGTGAGAATCTATGGCTGTCTGAATGTGGGTAGGAGTAGTCCGCTTTGCATCGTTCTCTCTGGCTCAGAGTTGATAGCTGCTCATGCTACCACAAAGGTTTCCACACCCTTTAGTTGCGAGCTAGTCGGTGAGCCTTCCCTCAGCGTGAGTCTACTCTCTCCCTGCCCCACCACCGCTGTTTCTTAGGGTTTCCAACTTCCGGTAGCAGTTTCCCGCCTCATGACCGATGGATTTTCATTCTGTACTGGGCGTCTGCCGGGGAAAATTTGGTTCTCCTCTTGGGTCCACGAGATGGTAGCGTTTCATTGTCTAGCACGTTTAACTTAGACTCGTGAACTTAGAATCATTTTTTGGAATATTTTCTCCGATCGTGTGCGGAAATGTGTTCTTGTTTTTCAATTCAGTGATTTCCAATAGATAAACGCGGTGTGTGTGATTCTAGTTGCAGTTTGATAACGGCCTGGTGTGTTAAAACCTTTTGTGATCATGTGGCGGTGTATGAACTCTGTGTAAATACTTTCTAGCTTTATGGGGTCCGATTTCTAATAGGTGATATGTTCATTTTTGTATAGTGCATGTAAAAATCTTCTCATTGTTTCCTTCCGTGAGTGATGTGTGTTCCATGCGATTGGTTCATAGAACAAACAAAGCCTTCAGCTTCCACTCTTGTTTGTTCCATGTCCATCAGGCAAGTAACTATGCGGGTATCCTTCTGATTTAAACTAATATTTCGCGATCTTCTGTCCCCGCCTATTTTAATTTTGCGGGTAGCCTTCTGATTTCCCCTAATATTTCTCGATCTTCTCTCCCCGCATATTTTAATTTTGCTGTTTCTTCTCCGACTTGTAGTACGCACTCTGTCAGTAATTCTCTCTGAGCCTAGTAAATCCTCCTTCAATAGCTTCCTTATGTAATTCTAAACATTTCTATGGGTTGAATGCCGTAGTTCTTATTCTTATTTTTCCGACTTTGTAATTATTTCACTTTTACGAGTTTTTTGAGACTGGACTTCATCCGTCTCTGTAAGCGCTCCCTGTCGCGTGTAGCTGCATTTCTTTCGCCTCTTCAGGTAATTCTAAGCATTTCTAGGGCTTGCATGCCGTAGTTCTCATGCTTATTTTTCCGACTTTGTAATTATTTCACTTTTACGAGTTTTGGAGACTGAACTTCATCCGTCTCTGTAATCGCTCCCTATCGCGTGTAGCTGCATTTCTTTCGCTTCTTCATTTAATTCTAAACATTTCTATCGTTTGTATGCCGTAATTCTTATTTTTATTTTTCCGACTTTGTAATTATTTCATTTTTGTGGTTTTTCTGAGATAGGACCTCATCCGCCTCTGTAATCGCCCCCTATAGCGTGTAGCTGTATTTCAGTCGCTTCCTTATATAATTCTAAGCATTTCTGTGGGTTGCATGCTGTAGTTAATTTTTTTTTAATTCTTCGGAATCTGAATTTATTCAATTTTGTCGGTTTTTGGAACCACATGGGTCCGAGTTCCGATGGTTGGTTGGTTGGTTGGTGATATGGAGGGACCAAACTACTATCGTCATCAGTCCCTGCCGAGTTCCGATTTCCGGGGTTTGCAGCTAGTCGCCTGAATTCACGCCACTTCTCATATAAAACCAGTACCTAGATCGATTGCTGAGACTGCAATTTAACAATCCACCGTGATTTTGTATAATGAATCCGATTTTCAACCACTTCACCTTCAGTGGAGTGCATTCATGTAACATAGCCATGTGTCGCCCTTATCGTGATTGCTCGCGGTCCAATTCAGATGTAATTTAACTTGGCTATACACACGCACCATCTCAAAACAGGCACGACAGACCAGAGCCATCTTCAAAGTGATTTTGTATGTTGTGTTTTGTGCTACCTCCGACTTGCTGAATTTCGCCTACGATAGCGGCGCCTGCTTCGGCCTCTTCTCAGCACGCTTATTTTGGTGAGTTTCGCTGTGGCATTGCGTGTGTGTGAGCGAATGAGTGTTGTTTGTGAATACTCCCCCCCCCCCCCCCCCAGTAGCGTTAAATCATGTATAATTTAGGCTGGGCACCGTCCGCATTAATCCACCTAAGAGATGCATTTTTATTGTATTAACAAAATCGGTTCCCCATTTTGCTTGTTTTCTATCTGAATAAACAAGTTTAAGTTCAGCATAATCCGTAAGTTGCCTATAAATTGTAGTTTTGGACCACCTTCCCTCTTTTATTTAATATTGTTCTTCACAAGTGCTGAGAACAAGCTGAGATGCAATTTTTCTTATGTCTAAATTCCGTTGCGCCATAAATGTTTTCTTAGCCACCTTTCTAAGATAACGTTAATTTTGGTCGTTTGCTTATTAATGTCTGTGTGCAATAAAGTGTGAGCTGCTATGTATATTGACCACAGTAGTATGAACTTCCTGTTATTGAAGTAATTTGAAGCGAGTCAGTTCTCAGTTTGGGCCAGGAAACAAGGTTTTGTAACAGGGAGTAACCAGTAGTTCACACGGACCTTATTTGCTAATGTTAGTGATAAAACAAAGCTCTTGTTTCGTACAGTGGTCGACTTTTAAGTTAAGTACTCGTCCTCCACTCAATTATCAGCACTGTTGCGGAGTCCAACACAGACCTTAGTCTTCCTTAGGCGGAAATTGGCATTGTCAGGACCAACGCTGGCAACTCACTTCTAACAGTTCAATTTTTAGCCCAGCCCATCGCACTTAGTAGGCTGCAATGCACATGTGCACAACTACTCCACAAGTCCATGCAGGTCTGTTATCCCATCTCAGATCCAAATTTAAGAACCACAATACACCTCGCAGTTTTAATTGTCTATCTGGGGAGGTAACTGACATTTTTTTTACAGCTAATCTTCCGAGGTCTACTGCATACTGCATACAGCTGCCTTCTTCGTAGTATTGTCCATTTGTAGCTACCTATAGCGTACTGCAGCAAGACACGGAAATAACGTGATTGTGTACGGATAACACTCTCGGTCTGTCAGTTTCCACGATCGGCGCCCCCGTTGTTAATTTATAAGACGGACAGCGGTCTCCACATCCTCTGACGCGAGTGACGGGCACACCCACCTTCTGCTGTTTACGTCGTCTGGCTGGTGGTGGCCCTCTATTCATCGCACTAGCGAGGTCTGCACCCCACAGCACGTATTCAGTTGTATTGTAGCACAGACAAAAATATACAAATGGGGAAACCTCAATATGGGCCCGGTCACACACTCAGGGGTGCGGTGACGGAGCGTTTCCAACAGTTCCGTAAGATCACAGAGTAACATATACAGAGGAGAAGCCTCCCCTAAACCACTGTCCTACGCTCCCCTCGTAGTTCCGTAAGATGCTAGCAGGTGTCAGGTGGATCGCTGGCTTAGGGTGCCTCTCGCACGTCAGAGGGTAGCATGGAGGAGAGGCTGAGGGGAGAGTTCGTGCCACCTGCCACGAGGCCACGGCTGTGTCCGGCTTGCCGGCGTTTGAAGGGAGGTGGTGGTGGGGACAGCCGCTACCTGCCGTCTGCTCCGGCCAGTTTAAAGAACTGCTTCTGACTGCAGCGCCATCACGGGTCATCTTACGGAACTACTGGAAACCCTCCCTCCCCGCACCCCGGAGCCTAGGACCGGGCCTTTACAGAGGTTTCCTGTCTGTATATATTTGTCTGTGGTAAGATGTACCACGATGGCGATGCAGTCAGAAGCAGCCCTTTAAACTGGCCAGAGCAGGCGGCAGGTAGCGGCTGGCCCTACCACCAACTCCCATCAAACGCTGGACACAGCAGTGACCTCGTGACAGGCGGCACGAGCTCTCCCCTCAGCCTCCCCTTCACGCTACTCTCTTATGTGCAAGAGAGACCCTCAGAAGCGCCTGTAGTGTGGTATTAAGCTGGGGAACCGTCTGACATCTGCTGGCATCTTACGGAACTACGAGGGGAGCGTAGGACACTGGTTCAGAGGGGGTTTCTTCTCTGTATATGTGATTGTAGTCAGCTGCTCCGACAGCTGGGCGCCACGGCGGGGTGAGGGAGGGAATGGCTGCGGATGGCGCCGCTCCGTTGCCAGCAGCGCGCCCTCGCCTGCCACACCGCACGCGCTGCCGGTCTCGGATAGCGGACCCCTCCTGTGCAGCCAGCCCCACCTTCTCCCTCTGAGGCCGGATAGGATACGACCACAACAAATCATACATACACATTTATTAGATACAATCGTGGTGGAATCTAACATTGTTACTCTCAAAGAAATCTTCTCTGCTGCACTTGCAGATTAGATATTACATTACAATTGTGAAGGCCATGCTTCACCTCAAAGGGATACAAAATTGTGTCACTGAATTGAGTCGAAAGGATATTCTACCCTAATACATAAATCAATTAGATACACACTAAGTTTGCAGAATACTAAGGGGGACTGATGACCTTTGTAGTTTTGTCCCCCTTAAACATCCAAATAACAACAACAACAGAATACTAACTGCTTTAACTTTTACAAATGAATATTTACAAAACAAAACAGATTTAATGCCATTAATTATTCAAACGATCTTTGTTTCCTAATTAACAGAATGTGTACATTCAATAGATTATTAAATCAGGGCCACAGACAATGCCCGTTGAATCAGAGATGAAAGGTTGTTGGGTGATTCGTGTTAATTTTCTACATTACTACCTTTCTTACTCAGTCCTCACACTAATTCCATTCATAGAATAGGCGTCGTAGATTAGTAAAACATTAACTCGAAGTTACTACTACCCAGGGTTCTCAGCATTTTCAAACTCAATCGTACCTCACACCAATTTCACATGCAAACATGAAAAGCAAAAGAAATGAAAGAATGATGCGCCGCAAAGACAAAAACATAAAATCAATTGCGTAGCAGGCTCCCACTCATTACCATCGGCGAATTACTCGTACTCGAGTTTGCAGTGCTTGTCATCGTCTCTCGTATCCACTCTCATCCTCGCTATTCGCATAGTCATGTGTAAACTCGGATGTCAGCACTAAAATTAGGTTAAGCAACATCTATAAACACAATTTTCAGATTACTTCAAGAAAACATAGTCATTGTCATAATTTAAGCAGTATAACATCTTCGCAACAAATTTCGCATTAATTAACTACACTACAAATACTCCCTGTCTCCACGCTCGTCTTTCAATTGGATTTATTTGCATCAGCTGATTGTTCAATATTATGTACTCATTGCTTTCCTTCCATTCGTACGCTGCACACAACCAATTGCGCTCTTCAAGGTCCTCCGTCGGGTTCAGTTACGGTTCCAGCTCCTCTGCTGTCGACCCACCTGCAACACTCAAATCTCGGCTCTTGCGGCCTACTTAAGTGATGCTTCGGCGCTCACATGGCGCTCAAACATTCGGCCCTTCAAATGTTTGTAAATCTATCGGACCAAACTGCGTGGTCATCAGTCCGTAGCTTACAAACTACTTAAACCTAGGTAAACTAACCTAAGGACAAACACACACACCCATGCCCCAGGGAGCTTTCGGCCCTTACGGCCTTCCGCTGCAGTGCTCTTACGGCACACAATCCAACAGCGACGCCCTTACGGCGTTAAAAAAATATCTATACTGAATACCCACGTGTCCCTTGCGGATTTCCAATGCGGAAACAATTGGTACAGCACACTGCTGCAACGACAGCTTATGAGACAATCCTTAAAGTAGATCATGGACTACAGGAGACAGTTATTCAAAAATGTTCAAATGTTTGTATAGTCTATGGGACTTAACTACGGGGTCATCAGTCCCTAAACTTACAAACTACTTATGAGCTAACTAACACTAAGGACGGCACAAATATCCATCCCCGAGGGAGGATTCGAACCCCCGACCGTAGTGGCCGTGCAGACCGTAACTAAAGCGCCTCAGTCCCCGCGGCCACTGCGGCCGGCGACAGTTATTCACTACAAGATGTTATGACAATCTACGACACAGCCAACAGAAGTACTATGACAACGATAGATGTTACTTTATCATTCTTCCACCTTTTGATGTTGCTCTCGTGCTGCAGGCCCCTTGAACGTTTCGTCCTCAACGTTTCTACTTCCACAACATTTGCGTGAACAATCCTACGAATGCGAAAAGGAACTATGAATACACGAAATAATTTATGTATCTTGTTCTTGCTCTTCGATTACAGCCTGTGGGATTTCACCAAAATTTTCTCTTCTACCTTCAATTCTAAAGCCTTTGCCGTTCGCTTCTGCTTATTCTCTCTTTTCTGCGCCTCCTTCTGAATCCTACTTAGTGCCATTTGAATGAATCTGCAATGGCTGACTCTCTGTCCTGGCGGGAATTCTACAGCTTCTTGAACCTTGTCATCAGGTTATTTGTTCTTAAGCACGAGTAATGGACAGCGCCCAGTAGATCCATGGGGAACACCATTCAAAAGGTTTTGAAATTCTTTCGCCGCCATAGGTGACCGTCATTCGTGCATTCTCAAAGTCAAGTACCGCCTTATGTTCACGCAAAAAGTCCTGACACAACAGCACGCTCACTGTGAGCCCAGACACTACCACAAAATTCGCCGTCAACACGTACGCCTGACATTTGAACTGCACCAAGGTTTGTGGGTGACCGCCACGCTCCTACCGCTAACGGAACCTCATACTTTCGTCTTTTGCAACGGTAGGACTGGCCACTCGTTCCTGCCGTTGCAGTCTAAGATAATCTCTTCCCTAATTAACGATGCCTCACTACCCGAATCTAGCAGGCACTTAAACCTATTACAACCAATATCTATGTACACATAAGGCAGCTGATGGATTTAACAACAACATCTTCCTGAAGCAAACTGTCTCGAATACCTTCGAATTGTACAAAAAGCGTGTGCATGGCATCTACATGCACACAACGTTCGGGTGATAAACCCTGAATCACTCGACCCCGTCATAACGAACGTTGCCTGCTCCTGGCACGCCGTCCGTCATCCCTTGTACTTCTCCTACTTCTGTCATACTTCTCGCGTTCATTATCGGATCGACGCTGGTCCCTTCGCCCACGGTTTGACCCGGTCGCAAAGTCATTCTGCCTCATATACTTCTTCGATTTACTGCGCCATTTCTTATTATTCCAATTACCATTATTATTATTAGAATTCCGATTACTGTTGCATTTACAATTATTATTAGAATTCTGATAACTGTTCCAGTTCCCATTATTATTATTAGACTTCTGATTACTGTTCCAGCTACCATTATTATTATTAGAATTCTGATTACTGTTCCAGTTACCATTATTAGTAGAATTCCGGTAAATGTTCCATGACTGTGGCGTGAACCGAACCACATCATTTGGTGTGTTAACACCCTTATCTTCCCGCAACTCCTGCGACAGTTGCTGGAACTGTTTCACGTCATGCATGTTTCGTCCCGCAATTGAAATTTCGTTCTTGAGTTGGTCCGGCAACTTAGACACACAAACTCTGATAAGTTCCAACGCCGTTTATGGTTCATAGAGATCCTGATTTTCTCTCACCAACTTACGGGAAAGTCCAGTGGACTATCAAGTGACTTGTTATTATACATTTCTTTTAACAATATCCCGTGTTTTATACTCTCTTGTGTACTTTTCGACCAAAACTCATTGCGGAAAGCGCGCTTAAAATCATCGTACGTAACAGTCTTTCATTCGAGAGTGGATAATGGCTGCCGTTTTGTCAGGCAAATGACTCATTGAGAACTTCATCTTGATAACATGTCCCCAAGACTCCGGCAATGAATGTTCAAATTGATTCAATCTCACCTTTGGGTGAATGTCATTTCCAGGGGTTATACCGCGGCGGAGCGGCCGAGCGCATCAAGGCGCTATGCTACGATGCGCGAGGCTGTTCCCCGTCGGGGGTTCGAATCCCCCCTCCGGTATGGATGTTTGTGTCGTCTTTAGTATAAGGTAGTTCATAAGTAGTTTGTAAGTTTAGGGACTGATGACCCCGCAGTTAAGTCCCTTAAGCTTCACAAAAATTTGAACATTTTGCGACTTTACTAACTGCATCCTGCAGTCGCTCTTCCAATATTTCGCTAACTGCTCTTTGCGAACTACGTGGGGTTTTCTACTATGGGGTTTCCTACAAGAGCGCCGCAGGTAGCCTACCTGTCCCTACCAACCGGTTCCTGAACAAGGTGTTTGCGAACAGAGCCTTCCCACAGCTTGTCCTCACAATCAGTGCAGGTGTTGTCATCGTTCTTCAGACTCGCTACGTTTACATGCAACACATCTTCCGGAAGACGAAAACCGAATTGCGTAAACCGTTTTTCGCTGACGTGTTTGAAAGCAATAGCCTGAAGCGGATTTCTATATGGCGGCTGAAAAACAGATGATTCAGTTCCTGATTAAGTCAGCAGAATCGATATTTTTCTTTACATGAATACATAGATTCATTGGTCACTCTAATATTTCTCCTACACTGCATAAAACGTCACTTTGTATATATCTGCTGGTTATTCTTAACAAGAAAATACAATCTGACAAGCCAAGAACGTTTCAAAAACGGTTGCGTTACATGGGCACGGAAATCGATTATGGAACTGTAAAACCGCTTCACAGAAGTGGATTTACAGAATCGATTTTGGAGTGTTTACATCACCAACCAAAAGCGGATTTAGCAAATAGGTTTACAAATTCCGGTTTTGGGAGCCCATGTAAACGGGATGACAGTGTCGTCGCCGACAGATTTCGAACCCTTGCATTTTCGTGCGCGATTTCTGTTCTGCGTATTCTACACAATGGAAGTGATAACAACAACTAAAGGGAGGCCGTGTCTTCTCAAGGATGGGCATCGCTACCCTATTTATAAGAAAACTGAAGAATATACAGACTGGAAGTGAGGCAATTACGAATGGAGTATGTGCAGAGGCCGTCTAAAAATCGCAAATGGTGAAATAATTGCCCAACAGCAATATTCTTGTCCACCTGACAAAACAGATATGAAGATAAAGAAAAGAATGCATAATTGCAGAAAAAGAATTCCTGAAGAAACGACAGTGTCTGTATCCCAAATTTTTAAGCAGGAATTTCAAGATCTGAAATGTAAATGATTGGAATTCCATGCAAATATTCTGAATTACGACAGCTCCAAGACTCAATTGTGAAAGGCGACAAGAGGAGCTATTGGGACAACCCAAAACCGTGGCTCTAGTTCTGAAATTCGACTTAGCGAAGACATTTTAAAATTAATTGAAGGTAATACTTTTTTGAAGATAGATGATAGGTTTGTTCAAGGAAAGGCAATTCCGGTATTTGCTTGTGAAGAAGCACAGAAAATCCTTTGCAAAAATGGAACTGTGCTTATGGATGGGTCATTTGACGGCTGTTCGTAACAATCAATGTTGACATCGGAAGTACATTTCCTCTGCTCGCAAACAAAAGTCAAAATTCATACTAAAGAATTTTTTCTGGATTGAAAAGTAAGATGCCTGGGCAATCCACAAGTGCTAGGTCTTGAAATGGCTACAATAAAAGTAATGAACACAGTATTCCCTGAAACACAGCTTTCCGGTTGTAATTTTCACTTCAACCAGTGTCTGTGGAAGAAGATACAAGAACTGGGATTAACGGAAAACTACGGGGATAGGGAGGAAGTCCGATTGTTTTGTCGCATGTGTGCTGCAATGGCGTGTCTTCCACATAACAGTCCCGATGAAACGTGATGTTTTGGAGAGATCATAGTATTTTCAGGCTATATGGTGGATCAGTGGGTGGAAAATCCCAATATACCTACGGAAATGTGGAATGTTTTTAACCAACGACACCAAAGACGAACGCTGTCGAAGGCTGACGTAGAAAACTAACTCCTCAATAAATCAGGAACATCCAAATGTGTACTTTCTGATTCAAAAGCTGAAGGAGGAGGCATTAAATGCTATTTTTGAAATTAAAAAAAGATTCCATTGGCCAACCTCTTCAAAAAAGAAAGAAAAGATAAAGAGATCTTGACAAAAGATTTAAAGACTCTGGAGATTTAAAAAGGTATTTAAAATCTCTAGCCTTTTTACAAAACGTTGACTAAGAAATAGCGATTCATAAAATAAAAAAGGTTATCAATTTACTACTGTAAATTTGAACAACAGTAACAAAAATAAATAACAATAAATAGAATAAAAAATAAAGAAAAACATCTAAACATGCGTATGTACTACGTGAATAGGCAGTCGTAAGGCTAGATAAAATTTGAAAGGTTCTTATTAGAAAGTCCACAGTTAGGATATTTATTTGTAATCGGAAACACGAGCGTCACCACGGAGGGATTAGAGAAGTTCCATCATCAAAATTTTACCGTCATGTTCTGTGCCAAAAATATTGTGTGGCCCTTAAAATATTATTGTTTGAAATCCGTTGTGTAGATAGAGTATACATTTTACCAGCATCAATAATTTCGCAATGTAAACTTACCGATTCTGGAGTTTCGTCATATGCACCATACCAAACTAATTATTTGTATGTGGCAGGTATCATTCACAAAAGTACGCTTTTAGCGGTGTTTCTAAAGTTACAAAACGAAATCTGGTTTTTACTGAATGCTTAATTCAACAAAATTGAAATTTTACTTGTAAATTTATTACGTAATATGGTTACTCGTCCTGTGAAGCTTCCAGCCTAAGTGGCTGATAATGCCAGAGGGACACGTAGAGGCGGACGTAAATTGAAAGTTCCAGATGGCTGGAAACTGCATGAAACTTTTGTATGTCTCAACTGTTTCACACGTGGGAATCGAAACTCTTGAACACCACAGGTGTGCTTGTCGCCAACTAGAGTTCCTTCACTTAATATTTCTCTAGATAGGACTTAATTATTATCAGGTCTTCCTGTGGATTATTTAAAGTCGCGACATTAAAAATAAAACTGTTTTGAAGACATCAGACAAATGTTTTATGATTGGCAGTTATATAATGAGAAGTTCCTAGCGAAGACATCCAAAACACTGTTAATTCGTAGTATAAACATAACTAAAAACAATTATTGAAGCCTAATATAGAAGCTCCTCATATAGTCTCACGCAGAATTAAACAATAAAGGTTTACGATTGACCTACTGGTTCTTTAATTATTGAAACCTAACCTCAATTGTCCATAATGAACTGTTGTAACATACTGGTATACCTTTGTAGTTACTAGATGTTGCTCAGCTGTTGACGAAGGAAGGAAAGAAAGAAGCTTAAGGTTTAACGTCCGATCGACAGCTTGGTCATTAGAGACGGAGCTGGTGACGAATTCGTTATCCAGGTTGCTGACGGAGATTATCCCATTATA
The DNA here is from genome assembly GCA_026315105.1 of Locusta migratoria. Lineage (NCBI taxonomy): Eukaryota > Metazoa > Arthropoda > Insecta > Orthoptera > Acrididae > Locusta > Locusta migratoria. The sequence continues at coordinate 784,626,232 of CM048755.1, forward strand.
ATGGCAAATAAACAGTTATTGACAACCATTTCAATAATCCCAGTGTAATGTAATCTTCATAACAAAGTTGAGTGCCCTGATATTTCTGTAGCCTTTTAGCTAGCGGCTGAAAGTCTGGTGTTTGTATTTCTAAAACGGTTTAACATGTAGGACAGCTCAACGAAAGTTACTAACAGGACGCAGTGTGTAGTTCGTGGCTCCATACCTATGGAAAACATAAGCATACCTTGCTACATCCCTATTATCACGTCATGGCGTCTGTAGATGTGTTCAGAATATTTGGAATGTTTGTAAAACTTTGAGTCAAAATTAAATAGCGTAGAATAATTGCCACTTTTGTGTTAGACTCAAGTATTCTAAGTGAAAAGTTTTTGATACCTGTTTCACCTACGCAGGTGTGCTGCAGGTACAGTACAAAAAAGTACATCTGTGCACTGAAGTAGTTACCAGTGATTTAGTTTTTCAGCTTAAGTATTATATTCCAAAAATTACTTCTTCGAAGGTCATACGTAAATATTATATAGTTCATGTTGTATCAGCGTTTTCACAATTAATCTTGTGCCATTGCACAAACTGGGTGCATCAATATTTCTGATCAGCATTACTGGAGCACCAACTTTCAGAATCAAGTTGTGGGCTTGCAAATCCGGAGTCTGTATGGAATTCAAAAACTCAGTGGGATATTGTACTGCTTTATCATAATTAAGGATGCAGTCTATGGACGTGTAGGCATATTCGTGCCCTGGAAGCTGCTTCTGAATGGTGACATTCAACTTCTCAACCACATCATTTCTGCTTGCGAGAACTGTTGTGTGAGAAAGCCAGTCCTGATCCCTCAAGTTTTGCTGAATGTTAGGATACACCTTGGACAGAAGTTCGTCAGGAGAGTTGACAATTTGACCACATAGCATAATGATGAGGCCTGTTGAAGGATCTTTAGAAACTTTACCATCTCCAATCTGGAGCAACATGTTTGCAAATTAGTACCCTCCACCATGCACTGAAAGAAATTTTATGTAGACAGTGCCCTTGCTCTTCTTTTGAAGGTTAATTGTGCAAAATTTCATCAAGATCACTGCGAAGATATAGACTTTCACGGACACATTGAAAACGCACTTTCAATTTTTCTCAAATTTTCAGGTTGGTTTTCCAAAAAAAGAAGCTTTAAGAAGCTTCCCCATGTAATTGTTTGTACGTGTACTAAATTTCACGTTATTTGGTTGTCTGGATCTTGAGTTATAAGAGAACAGACAGACAGACAACAAATGCGTCTTATAAGTATAGAGATTATCTCGTGTCTGGAACGTGTATTTACTATTCTATTTGCCTATTTGCCCGATAACTTGTACACTGAAGGTGCCTACCGCAAGCTATTGCAATGCAATATGGCTCCCAAACGTTTGTATGTGGAATGACTTGTCTACGCAGGCTTTATCCAGTTTGAGTACTCATATGGATTCCCGGCACGTGCGAAATAAGCATGTCCGACAACATCAATAAAATTTAAGAATCATAAGCTTGACCCGCGCGATGGATAACATTACAAACGCATCTGAACTACTTAATCGGATCAAATATATGTACCCAAATGGAACGGATACGTTACTCCGGTATTTATGCTCCAGTGCACCATAACGTTAAGAATGGGATTACTGGTACTGAATAGGGTCATCTGAATATTTAGAAATTGTTTCGACACGCGTGTGGGATAAAATCATTATGTATTAACAAATCCGTTTAAATAAATACTATATCATGTTAATTTAAATGCAAATTTTTTAGTATTAAAGAAAATTTAAATGCAATTTCCGTTTCCATCATCTGAATGGGCCTCCAAGCTAGTTTTTTAAAGTTTTGTCACTCGCAAAGATATGTAAGCAAGGAGTATTCTCAGTTTCCTCGCTATGATTTATCACATTCACACAGGGCCTGCAAAGGAAGAATTACTATGAGAGACAACTAATTTGAATCCGCGCGGCCGTTGCAAGCCAGGGGCAGTAAAGTGGTGTGAGCTGACGCAAAGTACTACTTGAGAATGCGACTTGCATTAGCGACCTACTGGTTACTACGAGAACATGTGAGGGATCACAAAATATTACGATGCCCATCGAAGTGGTGAACATACACGATCAGTGTGGCCCCAAACGAAAACCAAGTTACTGAAATTTAACTTAACAGAATTACCACCACGCTGAATCTACTTTTTTTTTTTTTTTTTTTTTTTTTTTTTTTTTTTTTTTTTTTTTTTACGGAATTTGGGAATACATCACGTTTGGCAAAATTATTACTAACCCGTGAGCCTATCATCATAGCACACAATCATTACAAAGCAAACTTAACAAAATGAACGAAAATCTGCCGGTTAACACTATATTGTTCACCATTACTACAACACCATTGCATGAGCAGGGTAAGCAATTGCAACAGACCCTCTGTTATCAGACTTACTATGTACTGGCCACCACGAGGCACAACGTACACCCTGATCACATTGCAGAAAGAAAACCGTCAGTATTCCGAGATTAATCCTCCACATTTATGCATTAAACAAATCGAAAACACAAAAAAAAATTATCACTAACAAAGGACTACCATTGTACCAACTGGATTCATAAACTACAATTTACCCATTCCGCGCTCAAAGTCCTAGTTACAAAGAAAATCACTATAAATTAGAATGTAAACCCTCAAAATGAATATGTACCAGAAAAACTACAAAAACCCTTTCAACGAACTGATACTCCCCATGATAATTCAACAAATAACAGACTTAGCAGCAACTTTGGCCCACAGCAAAGCACACACCATCTCCATCTGGTTCTATCACGTGAAATCCCCACAAAAAATGATAAAATTGATACTTATTGATTACGTCCCCTAACAACCGGTGGTGCAAGCGCCACCATGAGTCACATTGTTGAAGATTGTCACCCTCCACGACACCACCGAGCAGCTCTCCTCGCGTCCGCGCTCCATCAGGCCAGGAACCGCTCTTTCTTCCACTGGGCGCCACCAGGGCCAACCGTCCCCTTTTCGAATTCGCGGGGTGGAGCGCCCTCATTGGCTGGTCACCGAGTGTCCGTTACTCCACCGCCTTCGCAACCCCTGGCTTGACCAGATCGACGCTCTACTTCAAAGCATAATAAAACCTTCGCTGCTAGGCAGTCCTTGCCGCCATTAACTACATTGCCACAACGAAAGATTACAATATTGCCCATGTTACCAACACCCGAAGAAATATTACTGCATTCCACTCGCACTCCGTAAAACACAATGATGGAAATAGGAGAGTGACTTAAAACAAGAAAGATAAAAAAATAAAGTGTACACCTTCGCCATCTCTATTTCTACAATTGCTTTTACAGTCTGTAACACCTACCACAAAGCGTTGCTGGCCATTTTCGTGTGAATCAATTCAAATTTCATTCGTTAAATTGACATAATGAGATAGCAGAGCAATGAAACGAAATGACAGTCTCGTTTCAAGTGCATGGCCAATTTCAGTTTATATAATCAGGTCTGTGCCCTAATGTTTCATGTTGCATTATTCTTAATTCCTTCCTTAAGCCTTTTTCATTTATATTGCGCTTCTTGTACCCAAACAAATAAAGAACATTATTGTTCTCTTGATAGTAAGTTAAAGAATAAATTGCATTATATTTGAGATGCAGAAATAATGACAAAATGTTTCGCTATACTGGCATAAATAATTTGTGTTATTTACATAACATTTACAATATTATTATTATTATTTGCGTACATTCCCCTTAAGGAGAGCGCTAAAACACAAAAATCTAGCTTTTATTCCTGTCTTTCTTCTTCTTTTTTTCTTCCCAAAAACCTTTCATTCTTTCACTTTGTGCCTTATTTTGTTCATCTGTCCATTTTCGTCTGTTGTTTTTGTGTTGTGAATTAAAGTCAACTTTTTGGTTTATGATTTTTTCCCTACAGGTTTTGCGTCTTGTATGTCTTCTATAGAGATGTTTAATGTTTTCAGGTCTTCTATGGTTTCTTTGTACCAATATGTGCCCAGTTTCGAGGTAGAAATTATGTTGCATATTCTTTTAGTTGGTCTGGTGTCATTCATTCTGGCGTTATGCATGTAAAATTTTGCTCTGCGTTTTCTGATATGTGTCGTGATTGTTTCAGATTGTATAGTTCTTCCGTGGGTCTTTTTTGCCAGATATTTTCTCTAAAAACTGCACCGTGGATTTTTCTCAGAATTTTCCTTTCTTGTTTTTCCATCTCCTTGATTTTTGCCATTCCTTTGGTGCTCGTAGTTTCTAATGCGTAGAGAGCTTCTGGTAAGACTATTGTGTTGTAGTGTCGTAATTTTGAGGCCGTGGAAATACATTTTTTATTGTAGTGAGACCAGGTGAGTTTATAGGCTCTCTGTAATTTTGAGACTCTTTCTTCGTTTGCTTTTGTGTTTAACCCAGATTTTTGCATGATTTCACCTAAATATTTAAACTCACTGACTTGTAGAATTTTTCCATACTTTGTTTTTAGTGGGAGTTTATCTGATGATTTTGTATCAAAAATGTGTTGTTTTTTTTTTCATAAGAAATTTGTAGACCGGTTTTCATGGCTATCTCGTGGAGTTTTTCTAGTGCATGTTGTGCTTCCATTCTGGTATTCGAGAGTATGGAGATGTCGTCTGCAAAAGCAAGGCATTTTATGTGGGTTATCTTTTCCTTATTTCTGCCTAGTTGAATTCCTTTGACTTCTCCTACTCATGTACGATTAATTTTCTCTAAGACTGCATTGAATAGGATGGGTGAGAGACCATCGCCTTGCCGGACGCTGGTTTTGATTTCGAAGAGCTCTGATAATTCTCCCATAAATTTTACTTTGGAATTGGTGTTGGTTAGGGTCTCTTGAATTAGATTCCGGGTTTTAAGGTCAACCTTAATCTCCCTTAGAGTCTGGAAGAATGTGTCTCGGTCAGTGGAGTCATAGGCTTTTTTGAAGTCCACAAATGTTACTGTAGTATTCCTGCAGTGTCTTACGCATAGGATTGTGCGGAGATGCCAAATCTGTTCGCTGCAGGAACGGTTTTTTCTGAATCCCGCTTGATTTTCGCCACTTTGAGGGTCGATCTGTGGTTCCAGCCGGTTTAACAGGGCTTTGGAAATGTACTTAATTCAGTATTCATTTAACTGTCATAAATGTCTCATGTGTTTCTAAACTCGTGGGATCTTTCTGCAAAAGTGTACCTACGCACGTCTAACAAACAACACCCCCACAGAAAACTGTATTTGAAAAGCATTTCGTCCTCAATAAGCTCTATAATCATTGTAATCTTTCAGGTACCTTGCCACTGGAGCATCCCTCAGAAGGTTATCGTTCGCTTTTAGAGTTGGAGCTACCACACAGTTATCGAGATTGTCGAGAACACAGCGAAGGAATTATGGAATCTTTTACACCAATACATATGCCTGACCTACAGTCACTCAACGACAAAAATCTTCTCGTAAACTACAGCATCATCAGCAAACAGCCGTAGATTCTGCGCAACCTGCGCGTCGGTTTATTATGTATTTAGAGAATAACAATACACCTACTACAATCCCTGATGCACACCTCAACATTATCGTCTCTTGCATTCGTTGTGACATAGTAGAAAACAGCTTCCCAGTGTCATGTCGAGAAATTTCTTAGGATACCTTCAAAATCTGTGTCAGTGCCGACTTCCGGCTGTCGGCTAGTAGTTGGGGTTTCCGTCCAGCAGTTTCGCCAATCCGATGGCTATGGGAGCGGAGCAACTGCGGTAACTTTGGTTGGGCTGTGCTACACTGCGGTTATTGTCAGTTCGCTAGGAACTTTAAATTTTAAATCAACATTTGTCTGATATTAATGAACAGTGTCAGGAAGTCGCTGCGGAATAGCCGTGCGTAATATGAGGCGCCGTGTTGCGGTGAGCACGGCCGTTCTCCGTCGGAGGTTCGAGTCCTCCCTCGGGTAAGGGTGTGTGTGTGTGTGTGTGTGTGTGTGTGTGTGTGGGAGGGGGGATCTCCGTCGGAGGTTCGAGTCTTCCCTCGCACGTGTGTGTGTGTGTGTGTGTGTGTGTTGTCCTTAGGTTAGTTTAACTTAGTTAAAGTAGTTTCTAAGCCTACGGACTAATAACCAAGCAGTTACATATTGTTTGTATAGCTTATGGGACTTAACTACGGGGTCATCAGTCCCTAAACTTACAAACCACTTATGAACTAGCTTACACTAAGGACGACACAAATATCCATGCCCGAGGGGGGATTCGAACCCCCGACCGTAGTGACCGTGCAGACCGTGACTGGAGCGCCTCAGTCCCCTAGGCCACCGCGGCCGGCAGTTAAGTCCCGTAGGGCCATAGATTTACAAACATTTGAACATTTTTGAATGTCTTCGAAATAGCGATGGTGTCGGTGTCGGGACTTTAAATAATTCACGTGAAGAGCTGAAAATAATTAAATCTTTTCTAGAGAAATATCAACTGAAGAATGTGTAGCTGGCGTCAGGAACAGCTGTGCTGTTCGTGAGTTTCTATTAGCACTTGATACTATGTGTCTTGTGTAACAGTTAGTGTTCAGACATACAAAAGCTCATGCAATTACCAGTCATCCGGAACTTTCAGCTTACGTCACCTCTACTTGTACCTCTACCATTGTCACATACTGGACGAAATACTACATTATTTCACAAACGTTGCCAGTAGACTAAAATTACAATTTTGTTGAGTTAAAAATTCATATAATGGAAGATTTCTTATTAGAACTTTACAAACAACGTTAGAAGTGTATTTTCGCGAATGAGACGCGCCAAATACAAATAATTAGTTTCGTATGACATACCCGATGAAATTCGGAAAGTTTACTTTGCGAAATTATATATGCGGGTAAAATGTGTGCTGTAATTATACACACCGTGTTCAAACAACAACATTTAAGACTGATAGTAAAAACAAGAATTATTCACACAGAACATCGTGGTACAGTTTGTAGAAGTTTTCGAATCTCTTGTGGACCCCCTACCCTCCTTGATGCTTCGCGCTACAAATAAATATATAAGAGAACTTTCCCATTGAAATGATAATAACAACTTCCCTTCAAATTTTATCCGGGCTTACGACTGGTCATGGGCGTAGTACATAGGCACGTTCCAATTTAAAAAAAAAAATCCCTTTAATTTGTATATGTTTCGTTGTTGTTGTTGAACGTTACAGTGCAAACTTTTGACCTTTTTCTTGTTTTATAAATTGTTACTCTGTATCTGTTAAAAAAAACGCCAGATAATTTAAATACGTTTTTAAATCTCCAGTCTTCATATATTTTTATAATGCCTTTTATTCTTTTGTCAAGATATATGCACCTTTGGTTTCTATTTTGAAGAAGCAAGCCAATGGAATCTAAGTAGCATTTACTTCCTCTTCTTTCAGCCTTTGCATAAAAAAATACACATTTGGATATTTCTTATTAAGGTGTTCAGTTTTCTACGCCAATCTTCGACAGCGTTCGACGTTCTGTGCCGTTGGTTTAATAAATTCTACATTTCAGTAGGTATACTAGGATTTTCCATCCATTTTTTAAATCCATGATTCATCGACAGTGTTGTGTGGAATATGTGCAACAAAACAATCGGACTTTTTCCCTATACCTGTAGTCTTCCGTTAATACCAGTTCTTGTATCTTCTTCCGTAGACATTGATTGAAGTGGAAAAATACAACTGGAAAATGATGTTTCAGGAAACACTGTATTTATTCCTTTAATTACAGCTATTTCAAAATCTAGCAATGCAGTTTTTGGTGACCACTCAGGCAACTTTTCAATCCCGAGAAAAGTCTTTCGTATGAATTTTTACTTTTGTGTGAGAGCAAAGCAAATACAACAGGAAATATCTTCACTGCCTCTTATGCACTCCCGATGTTGACTTGGTTGCTGTACAGTTGTCTGAATTGTGTCGAAGAGCTTTCAAATGCGTCATCCATAAGCCCCGTTCCATTGCTACAAATGATTTTTCGGCTTCTTCACTAGAATTCTCTTGCCTGGAAAAGACATATCAACAATTTTCAGAAAACTATTCAATTCCGTTAATTTAAAAAGGACTTGAATTTTCGGTCTATTGCCGAGGTGGGGTGACTTGGGTGCGTCAACGATACAGTTAGCCGTACCGCAGGTGCAACCACAGCGGAGGGGTATCTGTGGAGAGGCCAGACAAACGTGTGGTTCGCCGGTCGCGGTGGCCGAGGGGACTGAGGCGCTCCAGTCACGGTCTGCACGGCCACTACGGTCGGGGGTTCGAATCCCCCCTCGGGTATGGATATTTGTGCCGTCCTTAGTCTTAGTTAGTTCATAAGTAGTTTGTAAGTTTAGGGACTGATGACCCCGTAGTTAAGTCCCATAAGCTATACAAACATTTAATTAATTTTTTAAAAACGTGTGGTTCCTGAAGAGGGGCAGCAGCCTTTTCAGTAGTTACAGGGGCAACAGTCTGGATGATTGACTGAGCTGGCCTTGTAACATCAGCTAATGTGGCTTTGCCACACAGTTACTGCGAACGACTGAAAGCAAGGGGAAACTACAGCCGTTACTTTTCCCGAGGACATGCTGCTCTACTGTATGAACATATGATGATGGCATCCTCTCGGGTAAAATATTTCGGAGGTAAAATAGTCCCCCATTCGGATCTCCGGGCGGGGACTACTCAGGAGGATGTTGTCATGAGGAAAAACAGCACTAGCATTCTACGGATCGGAGTGTGGAATGTTAGATCCCTTAATCGGGTAGGGAAGCTAGAAAATTTAAAAAGGGAAATGGATAGGTTGAAGTTAGATATAGTGGGGATTAGTGAACTTCGGTGGAAAGAGGAATAGGATTTCTGGTCAGGTGAGAACAGGATTATAAATACAAAATCAAAAACGTTTCAAATGTTTGTATAGCTTAAGGGACTTAACTGCGGGGTCATCAGTCCCTAAACTTAAAAACTACTTATCAACTAGCTTATCCTAAAGACGGAACAAATATCGATGCCCGAGGGGGGATTCGAACCCCCGACCGTAGTGGCCGTGCAGACCGTGACTGGAGCGCCTCAGTCCCCTCGGCCACCGCGGCCGGCAATACAAAATCAGTTGGGGGTATTACAGGAGTAGGTCTGATAATGAATAAGAAAATAGGAATGCGGGTAAACTACAATGAGCAACACAGTGATCGCATTATCGTAGTTAAGATAGATATGAAGCCAATACCGACGACAGTAGCACAGGTTTATATGCCAACTAGCTCTGCCGATGATGAGGAGATCGAAGAGATATATGAGGAGCTAAAGGAAATTATTCAGACAGTTAAGGGAGAGCAAAACTTAATTGTTACGGGAGACTGGAATTCGGTAGTAGGACAAGGAAGGGAAGGTAAGATAGTAGGTGAATATGGTCTGTGCAAAAGGAATGAAAGAGGAAGCCGTCTGGTAGAATTTTGCACGGAACATAATTTAGTTATAACAAACACCTGGTTTAAGGATCACGAAAGAAGGTTGTATACGTGGAAGAGACTAGGAGACACCGGGAGATACCAGATAGATTTTATAATGGTAAGACATAGATTTCAGAACCAGGTTTTAAGCTGTAAGACATACGCAGAGGCAGATACAAACTCTGACCATAACATATTGGTGTGCGCCTCGGTTGCACAGTGGTAGAGTGCCACACTACAAATCCAAAGGTCGCGTATTCGATCCCCGCCAGGGCTTAGGACTTTTATCTGTCACGTTCCACTTCTTTCACCTCTGGCAGTATTGCTCATGTGAAAAAGACCGAGTAGCACCGTGGTTCGGAACCCATGTTAAACTGTAGGCCCCCCTATAGCTGGCTGGGTAAGTCAGTTCGAAGGTCGGAGGAAGGCAATGGCATACCACCTCCAAACAGAACCATGCCTAGTAAAGCACTGTGGAGTTCAAACCAATCTTCGGATTGTTGACTGCTTTACCTTTTTTAACATATTGGTCATGTATTGTAGGCTGAAACTGAAAAAAAACTGCAGAAAGGTAGGAAAATAAGGAGATGGGACCTGGATAAACTGAAGTCACCTGAAGTGCTTAAGAATTTCAGAGGGAGCTTTAGCCAACAATTGACAGAAACGGTGGAAAATAAAACAGTATAGGAGGAATGGGTAGCATTGAGAGATGAAATAGTGAAGGCAGCAGAGGACAAAATAGGTAGGAAGGCAAGACCTACAAAAAATCCTTGGATATCATAGGACACACTAAATTTAATCGATGAAAGGAGAAAATATAAAAGTGCAGTATATGAAACAGGTAAAATGGAGTACAGACGACTAAGAAATGAGACTGACAGGAAGTGCAAAATGGCTAAACAGGAGTGGCTAGAAGGCAAATGCAAGGACGTAGAAGACTGTATAAGTAGGGGGAAAATAAACACCGCCTACAGGAAAATAAAAGACATATTTGAAGATACGTAAAACAGCTCTATGAATATCAAGAACACAGATGGGAAACCAGTTCTCAGAAAAGGGAAAGTTAAAAGGTGCAATGAGTATATAGAGAGACACTACGAAGGAAATGAACCTAGAGGCAATATTGTAGGAATGGGAGAAGAAGTAGATCATGAAATAGGAGATACTATACTGAGAGATGAATTTGACAGAGCACTGAAAGACCTAAGCCGAAACAAGGCTCCTGGAGTAGATGACATTCCCTCAGAGCTACTGAAATCTCTGGGAGAACCAGCCATGACAAAACTACTTCACCTGGTGTGTAAGATCTATGAGACAGGCGAAATATCCTCAGACTTTGAGAAAATGTAATAATCCCCATTCCAAAGAAAGCAGGCACAGATAGGTGTGAAAACTAGACAACCATCAGTTTAATAAGTCATAGTTGCAAAATATTAACACGAATTATTTACAGAAGAATGGAAAAGCTGGTAGAAGCCGACCTCGGGGAAGATCAGTTTGGGTTCAGGAGAAATGTAGGAACACGGGAGACAATCCGCACTTTACGGCTTATCCCAGAAGATAGATTAGGGAAAGGCAAACCTACATTTTTAGCTTTTGTAGATTTGGAGAAGGCTTTTGACAATCTTGATTGGAATAAACTCTTTCACGTTTTGAAGCAATCAGGAGTACAATATAGAGAGCGTAAGATTATTTACAACTTGTACAAAAACCAGACAGCGGTTGTCAGAGTTGAAGGGCATGAAAGGAATGCAGTGGTTGGGAAGGGAATAAGACAGGGTAGTGGCCTTTCTCCAATGTTATTCAATTTTTACATTGAGAAAGCTATAAAGGAAAGTAAGGATAAATTTGGTGAAGGAATTAAAGTTCAGGGGGAAGAATTATAAACATTGCGTTTTGCAATTCTGTCAGATACAGCAAAGGACCTGGAAGAGCAGTTGAACGGAATGGACAGTGTGCTGAAAGGTGCATATTAGAGGAACATTAACAAGAGCAAAACATGGGTAATAGAGTGCAGTCTAAGAAAATCAGGCGATACTGAAGGTATTAGATTAGGTAACGAAACAATAAAGGAGGTAGATAAGTTTTGTTAGTTGGGCAGTAAAATAACAAATGCTGGTCGCAGTACAGAGGATATAAAACGCGAATGGCAATGGGTAGAAAAGCGTTCTTGAAAAAGAGAAATTTGTTGACAGCCAACGGCTTCTGCACATACTACGTTCGGAATTGATGCACATCCATTTCGTACACTCTTCATTTTTTGTGAATACAATAGGGATGACCATCCTTGACAAGACACGGCCTCCCTTTCGTTATTGTTATCACTTCCATGATGTACTATGCAGAGAACAGAAGTAGTGTAGCGTACAAGAATGCACGGAACGGAAGCTGTCAGCGATGAGAACGAGAAGCGGTGACAACATATGCACTGGTGGTGATCGACTGAGGTAGACACGCTGTGGGGCAGAATATGTTGGCAAATTTAGCGCCAGGGTGGCAGTGGTTCAAAGAGCTAAGCTACCTACCCCCACTCCATGCAAAGTCTCTGTTGTTTGAGCTACAGTGTCATTCGTAAGTGACGCATGTAAACCGAGATTCAAACCGTCCAGTAATATGTTTCAACAGATTTGTGAAGATACGCTGCTCGTATTTCAGAGCCCGTCTACATCTACATCTACATGGGATACTCTGCAAATCACATTTAAGTGCCTGGCAGAGAGGGCATCGAACCACCTTTATACTATTTCTCTCCCGTTCCATTCTCGAATAGCGCGCGGGAAGAAAGAACACCTGAATCTTTGCGTTCGAGATCTGATTTCTCGTACGTTATTCTGATGATCATTTCTACCTATTTAGATGGCAGTCAACAATATATTCTCGCTTTCGGAGGAGAATGTTGGCGATTGGAGTTTCGTAAGTAGACCAAGCTGCAGCGACAAACGCCGTTTTTGTAATGATTCCCATCCCAGATCCTGTATCATTTCCGTAACGCTGTCTCCCCTATATCGTGACAATACAAAACTAACTGCCCTTCTTTGAACTCTTTCGATGTCCTCCGTAAAATCCACCTCATAAGGATCCCACAATGGGCAGCAATACTCCAAAAAAGGACGGACAGGCATCGTGTATGCAGTCTCTTTAATAGTTCTGTTATATCTTTTAAGAGTTCTGCTAATAAAACACAGTCTCTGGTTCGCCTTTCCCACATTATCTATGTGTTCTTTCCAGTTTATGTCTGAAGTAATAGTAATTCCTAGGTGTTTGGTGGAGTTTACGGCTTTCACTTTTGATTGATTTATCTTGTAAACAAAGTTTAACGGATTTATTTTCGTACTCATGTGGATGACTTCACACTTCTTATTATTTAGAGTCAATTGCCAATTTATACACCTTAGTGATATCTTACTCAGATCTTTCTCCGCCGCGTTGGAGTAGCCGAGCGGTCTAAAGCATCTCGCTGCGGAGCGCGCGGTTACTCGCCGTGGAGGTTCGAGTCCTCCCAGGGGCATGGGTGTGTCTGTTTGTCCTTAGGTTAGTTTACCTAGGTTTAAGTAGTTTGTAAGCTACTGACTGATGACCACGCAGTTTCGTCCGATAGATCTACAAACATTTGAACATTTTTTAGATCGTTCTGTAGTTGATTTTGATCTTCAGATGATTTTACTAGACGATAAATGACGGCGTCATCTGCAAACAACCTAAGAGAGCTACTTAGATTTTCCCCTAAATCGTTTATGTAAATAACGAACAGCAAGGACCAATGACACTACCCTGTGGAACGCCCGATATCGCCCCTGTTTTAGTCGATGATTTACCATCGATTACTACAAACTGTGTCCTCTCTGACAGGAAATCCCCTATCCAGTCGCAAATTTGGGGCGATATACCGTAACCACGCAATTTGATTAAAAGCCGTTTGTGGGGTACGGTGTTAAAAGCCTTCTGGAAATCAGGAAACACGAAATCAATTTGAGAACCCTTGTCAATAGCACTCATCACTTCGTGTGAGTAAAGAGTTAGTCGTGTTTCGCATGAACGATATTTTCTAAATCCGTGTTGATTTGGGTCAATAGATCATTTTGTTCGAGATAATTCATAATATTTGAATACAGTATATGTTCCAAAATCCTGCTGTACATTGACGTCAATGAAATAGGCCTGTAATTTAGTGGGTTACTCGTACTGCCTTTCTTGAATGTAGGTGTGACCTGTGCAACTTTCCAATATTTTGGTACAGATCCTTCTTTGAGAGAGCAGTTGTGTATGGCTGTTAAGTAAGGAGCTGTATTTTCAGCATAATCAGATAGAAATCTAATGGGTATACACTCCCGACCAGAAGACTTGTTCTTGTTAAGTGATTTTAGTTGCTGCACTACTACGATGATATCTACTTCTACGTTACTCATTCTGGCCTCTGTTTGTAATTCGAAATCTGGAATATTGGTTTCGTCTTCTTTGCTGAATGAGTTTCTAAAAGCTATGTTCAGTAACTCTGCTTTAGTAGCGCTATCATCGGCAGGATCACCATTACAATCACGTAGTGAGGGTATTGTTTGTGTTTTGCCCCTAGTATATTTAACAAATGTTCAAATGTTTGTTAAGCTTATGGGACTTAACTACGGGGTCATCTGTCCCTAAACTTACAAACTACTTATGAACGACTTACGAACTAGGACGGCACAAATATCCATGCCCGAGGGGGGATTCGAACCCCCGACCGTAGTGGCCGTGCTGACCGTGACTGGAGCGCCTCAGTCACCTCGGCCACCGCGGCCGGCTATATTTAACATATGACCAATATCTCTTAGGGTTTTCAGTCAAATTTGGAGAAAGAGTTTCGTTGAGAAAAGTGTTGTAGGAATCTCGAATTGAAATCTTCGCTAAATTTGTAGCTTCAGTGTAGGATAGCCAATCCTGGGGATTTTGCGTTCGTTTAAATTTAGCATGCCTTTTCCTTTGCTTTTTCAACAGTGTCCTGACCTGTTTTGTGTACCAAGGGGATCACCTCCTTCTTTTATCAATTTATTTGGTATAAAACTGTCAATTGCTGTCGATACCGCTTGTTTGAATTTGAGCCACATCTGGTCTACACCTACGTTTAGTGTTAGGAATAAGTGGATACAGTCTTTCAAGAAGCAATGTATTGCATTTGTATCTGCTTTCCTGAACAAATATACTTTTCGTCTATTTTTGGTAACTTTGGGACTCTCGATATTCAATCTCGCTACGACAGCTCTGCGTTCGCCAATACCTGCTTTCCTTTTGATGCTCGTTATGAGCTCAGGATTATTTGTTGCTAAGACATCGAGTGTGTTTTGACATCCATTAACAATTCTAGTTGGCTCATGAAGTAATTGTTCGAAGTAATTCTCAGAGAATGCGTTGAGTACAATTTCGCACGATGTTTCATGCGTACCTTCTGATTTGAAAATATAATTTCGGCAACAGATTGAGGGTAAATTAATATCACCGCCTACTATTATGGTGTGAGTCGGATACGTGTTTGGAATTAGACACAGGTTTTGTTTGAACCTTTCTGCTACTGTATCGTCAGAGTCGGGAGGCCGGTAAAAGGAACCAATTATTAACTTCTTACGTTTTTCAGGTACAATTTCTTCCCATAATAGTTCACAGGAACTAAAAAAATAAAGCAGTCAACAATCCGAAGATTGGACTGAACACCACAGTATCAACTTCAAATTCGCTACACGAAAGACTACTTTTGACGGCTACAGACACGCCTCCGCCTATTTTGTTGAATCTATCCTTTCTGAACACAGTTAGATTTCTTGCGAATAATTCTGCTGAACTTATTTCCGGCTTAAGCCATCTTTCGCTACCTACAATGATATGTGTGTCGGTGCTTTCTATTAACGCTTGGAGTTCTGGTACTTTCCCGCCGCAGCTACGACAATTCACAATTGTAATACCTATAGTTCCTAGATGGCCTGTTTATCCGTCAGTCAGTCGAAGAGTTCCACTACCTTCTCACGTTGTAGTGCTTCTGGGCGCCAACGGCCGTTCCGCAGTGGATACACCGGTTCCCGCTAGATTACCCATTACCCAATGTCGAGCTCGGCTAGCACTTGGATGGGTCACCGTGCAAGTCTGCCGAGCACTGTTGGCAAGCGGGATGCCTTCAGCCCTTGTGAGGGCAATTGAAGAGCTACTTGAATGATAAGCAGTGCATGTGGGACGCTGCCCACGGCCCCCTCCATACCACATTGGATGTCGCCTTCGGGCGGAGGATGAGGTGGCGGCCGGTCGTTACCTGCGGGATCTGTAGGTTACCCGTTTACAGTGCTTCGGGGAGGACTTGAAACTAATGTTCTCGTCCTGAGTCACGAGGCCACCTGCGAACATTGGATTGCGACCACTGACGATCGCACATTTCCCAAAGCCCAACAGTTTGTACATTCTAGGCCTTCGAACCTGCGGTTTTGCGATCTCGAAGTGAAAAGTTGGAATAACGTTAGGGCACTCAATAGTCGCCATGTACACGCACAGCCTTCGTCTGTGGGCATGGCTTCGTACGTACTGAAAATGTTAAAAATAGCCGTGGAGTGCGCACACAAAACAGCAAACGGCCAATGCGTTCTGTCGTTGCAAAAGCAACGTCAATCGTGTACGTTATTTAGTTACGCAAATATCTAGCAAAGCGTCTTTGGCCAAGAGCCAATCACACCGTCGGCCGCGGTGGCCGAGCGGTCTGCGGCGCACCAGTCACAGTCTGCACGACCGCTACGGTCGGGGGTTCGAATCCCCCCTCGGGAATGGATGTTTGTGTCGTCTTTAGTATCAGCTAGTTCATAAGTAGTTTGTAAGTTTAGGGATTGATGACCCCGCATTTACGTCCCTTAAGCTTAATAAACATTTGAACAATCACATCGCCTCTTACATATGACACCAAACCGCCTCCACATGTGCTGACGTCAAGCCAACGAGCATCCCTGATACTTGGAGGCTAATTTGGGAGAAACAGACGTCAGCTTCGCAGGGAAGTGAACTCACACGATGCTTAACAAATATTTGAACATTCTTTTGTTAAAAATAACCGACCACAATGATATAATTTCAGAGAAAATAGTGGAATAGCAGTTTGGAGTTCTGTCAAGAGTGGTGAAACTCTTTCCATTCCCTTTACCGAGGGTCGCTAGTCCACTTACTATCACTGTAATATGGAAAGGTTAAACAATTAAGTCCCTAAAAATCAGGAAAATATTTTACGAGTTCCCTACCGTTTCGTCAGGTCTTGATATATAACCTCTGGAGGGTTATTTCCGTGGGCGTTGGGTGGGACACTAAAGCAGCGGAAGTGAGCGTCGAGCACAAGGCACGGCACGCCGCTCACGTCGCCACTTTCTCGAGGGCGAGCACCGCCGCGCATCCAAACCAGGCCGCCAAACGCTAGGACAATGGGAAGAGTCTAAATGTTAGCATAGACATGGCATCAATTTCTACTTACATATCTGTTATTGGGTTACATATTGGACAACGACGTGGATCTTTCCCTCCATAAAACTATATGTTTTAGACAATTTCATCGTAATTATAAATCCAGCCGACGTACGTAAATATTTTGCAGGCGACAGCGTAGTTTTCAAATCTAACAAAATTGGCGCCTGAATTCAAAAGTATCGTATTCCTCTAGAATGTTATTAACATAATGTCTTTTGTTTGTTTGTTTGTTTGTTTGTATAGCTTATGGGACTTAACTACGGGGTCATCAGCCCCTAAACTTACAAACTACTTATGAACTAGCTAATACTAAGGACGGCACAAATATCTATGCCCGAGGGGGGATTCGAACCCACGACCGTAGTGTATTCACATAGTGGATGTGCCTAAAGTGGAAATTGCTTATGACGTTGCCGTGGGGAAATGGCCTTGCGGCATGGAGTGTCACGTTACAAATTTCACGGCTACACGCATCGGAGGTTCGAGTCCTCCCTCAGGAATAGGGATGTGTGTTGTACTTAGTATAAGTTATTTTAAGTAGTTTGTAAGCCTAGGGACCGATTACCACAGTATTTACGTGTCTTAGAATTACAAACGTTTGAACATTTTTAGTTATGACACTGTGCACGAACCTGGAGGATCAGTCATTGCATGTCGTATAATGAATAGCAAAAGGCACTGGTATAGGCATGCGTGTGTAATCACAGAGATATGTAAACACTCAGAGAATGGCGAGGCGGTCGGAACCGCCTATATAAGACAACAGGTGTCTGGCCCGGGCGTTAGATCAGTTACTGTAATGGCAGGTTATTACGATTTAAGTGAGTTTGAACGTGGTGTTATAGTCGCGCACGAGAGATGTGACACAGCATCTCCGAGGTAACGAGGAGGTGGGGATTTTAAGGAGTTCATCGTGAATATGGGGAATCTGGTAAAACATGAAATCTCCGATACCACTGCGGCCGGAAAAAGATCCTGCAAGAACGAGACAAACGACGAGTGAAAGGAATCGTTCAACGTGAGAGAAGAGTCTCGAGTCAATGCTCGGCCATCAACAATTGTCAGCGTACGAACCATTAAACGAAACATCATCGATACGTGCTTTCGTATCCGGAGGCCCGTTCGTGCACCTTTGCTGGCTGCACAACGCAGAGCTTCATCCTTCGCCTAGGCCCGTCAACAACGCCAGTGGAGTACTGATGACTGGAAACATGTTGCCCGGTCTTACGAGTTTCGTTTCCAATTGTATCGCGCTGATGGACGTGTTCGGCTCTGAAGACAATAAATCCACGGTCCCTGCATCTCAGCAGGGGACTGATCGAACTGCTGGAGTCTCTGTATTGGCCTGGGCTGTGTGCAGCCGGAGTGGCCGCGGTGGAGTAGCCGAGCGGTCTAAGGCGCCTCGCTGCGGAGCGCGCGGTTGCTACGTCGGAGGTTCGAGTCCTCCCTGGGGCATGGGTGTGTGTGTTGTCTTTAGGTTAGTTTACCTAGGTTTAAGTAGTTTGTAAGCTACGAACTGATGACCACGCAGTTTGGTCCGATAGATTTACAAACATTAGAAAATTAGAACATTAGCAGCTGGAGTGATATGGGACTCCTAGTACGTCTATATACGAACCTGACTGTTGACACGACTTGGGAAATTCCAACAGGACAAAGCGACACCCTACACGTCCAGAATTTCTACACAGTGGGTGTAGGAACACTCTTCTGAGATTGAACACCTCTGCTGGCCACCAGACTGCCCATACTTTATGGAGCCTATCTGGGGTTCCTCATAACGTGCAGTTCAGAAGAGATCTCCACCCCAAGTGCTCTTACTAATCTATGGAAAGCCCTGCAGGATGAATGGTGTCAACTGCGTCCAGCGTTGCTTGAAACATCGGGCGAGACCGTGCCACGTCATGTTGAGACATTTCACGACATTGGGCAGGCGTACGAGTGTCTTCAGTGTATGCGGCAGTATGGGTATGTAACAGTGGAGATTAGGTTAAATTTAACACGAAAAATGTATTATAATGAGGCTCTGTCCCAAACGGAAGGCCGGCCGCGGTGGCCGAGGGGACTGAGGCGCTCCAGTCACGGTCTGCACGGCCAGTACGGTCGGGGGTTCGAATCCCCCCCTCGGGCATGGATATTTGTACCGTCCTTAGTCTTAGCTAGTTCATAAGTAATTTGTAAGCTTAGGGACTGATGACCCCGTAGTTAAGTCCCTTAAGTTCTACAAACATTAGAACCAAACGGAAGTCGTTGTTGTAAGATGCTTATCACAAGTAAGCTCGAATATAATTTTTGCCACAGTTTTAGACTGTCATAAAAAGAATTCAATTTGTTAATCTGACAAATATAATCCATATTTGAACTTTACTTATAGAAAAATTATAGATAACGTGCAAGGACATGAAAATGACGGCATTTTGCGGTCTAACAGTTACGGTATTCCACAGAAAACAGCTGCAAATGCGGACCTAAGTGTGGTAGCATGTTTTGTTCGCACTGGGTGGCCTTCCAGAGCCAAAGACATTGAGTGGTCTCTGGTTAGACGTTATTTTGCACAACGTCATGCATTGTCTTTAAGTCAGGGTGTTCTGTTGTTACATACCGACAACGACAACACAAGAGTGACTGTTCCTCGTTCCCTGCAACGACAAGTCTTACGCCTCCTGCATCAAGGACATTGGGGTATTGTTCGGAGAAAGCAACTGACCAGACGTCATTGTACTTCGGTTGGTATGGACGCCGGCCGCGGTGGCTGAGGGGACTGAGGCGCTCCAGTCACAGTCTGCACAGTCTGCACGGCCACTACGGTCGGTTTTCGAATCCCGCCTCGGGCATGAATATTTGTGCCGTCCTTAGGATTAGCTAGTTCATAAGTATGAAACTTCCTGGCAGATTTTAATCTGCCAGGAAGATTCATGTCAGCGCACACTCCGCTGCAGATTGAAAGTTTCATTCTGGAAACATCCCTTAGGCTGTGGCTAAGCTATGTCTCCACCACATCCTTTCTTCCAGGTGTGCTAGTCTTGCATGGTTCGGAGGAGAGCTTCTGTGAAGTTTGGAAAGTAGGAGGCGAGGTACTGGCGGAAGTAGAGTTGTGAGGCGGCATCGTGAGTCGTGTCGGGATAGCACAGTCGGTAGTGCGCTTGCCCGCGAAAGGCAAAGGTCCCATGTTCGAGTCCCGGTTCCGGCACACAATTTTAATCTGCCAGGAAGTTTCATATCAGCGCACACTCCGCTGCAGAGTGAAAGTTTCATTTTGGAGTTCATAAGTAGTTTTGTAAGTTTAGGGACTGATGACCCCGTAGTTAAGTCCCATAAGCTATACAGACATTTTCGTATGGACGCCCAGATAGAGAGTATGACGTCACAGTGTACGGTTTGTGCACAGCATCAGGCAGCTCCTGCCCAAAGTTTCTCGGACTGGCCACGCCCCAAGGGACCATGGCAACGCTTACATATTGACTTTGCCAGACCTTTCTGGAAAACGCCCTGGTTAATCATTGTAGACGCTTTCAGCAAGTTTCTTTTTGTGATTGCCATGAACTCAACGACGGCGTCTAGCACAATCAGTCCCTTAACATCAGTATTTTGCATCGAAGGTATGCCTGAAACTATCGTCTGTGACAATGGACCTCAGTTTGTTAGTGCAGAATTTCAACAGTTTTGTCGTGCGAATGGCATTCAGACATTATCACCGCACCTTTTCACCCTCAGTCTAATGGTAAAGCAGAACGTTTAGTTGGAACATTCAAGTCTCACATGGAAAAAATGAAAGGTCAGCACTCCAGACAGCAAGCTCTTCCAATTTTCCGGACTACGTATCGGTGCATGGCATGTGACGGTCCGTATCCTGCCGAGATGCTCCACGGCCACCGTCACCGCACTCTCCTTCACCTGCTGCAGCTTCCCACGCGCGATCCTGTCTCGGGTTTCTTGATTCCAGCCGGCCGCGGTGGCCGAGGGGACTGAGGCGCTCCAGTCACGGTCTGCACGGTCACTACGGTCGGGGGTTCGAATCCCCCCTCGGGCATGGATATTTGTGCCGTCCTTAGTATTAGTTAGTTCATAACAAGTTTGTAAGGTTAGGGAATGATGGCCCTGTAGTTAAGTCCCATACGCTGTACAAACATTTGAACATTTTCTTGATTCCAGAACCAGTTCGCCGCCAGGGAGCTCAGCCACATCGCTCGTCGACGAGCCCAGCGTCCCCGGACTACTAGTACGTCCCGATGGAGGTTGACGAGCCTCCGTTGCAGTCATCGCCGCCGCCGCCGCCGCCGCCGCCGCCACCGTCGCCGCCGCAGCTGCCAGCGTCACCGAGAGGGCCTCCGGGACCGTGCGTCCAGCCCTGCCACGCACCTCAGAAGAAGATGACCTGCTCCCTCTGAGCGGAGGTGTGCGCCCTTCCCCTCGTTTTGGTGGGTTTTCCAGGGGATCGCAAGGTGGATACCGGGGCGCGGACGGCGTCTCGATCCCAGCCCGTCCCACCAGTAACGCCCCCGCCCAGGCCCCCCTCCTATGGCCCTCAGCCCTACGCCACGAGGGCGCGTCGTTTTGGAGGAGACGGGTGTGGTGTCGCACAATTCGCCACGCAATTTCGCTGCGCGCCGCCATGCGAGCACGGCGCGGCGATTCTTAAGACGTCAGCCACGGGCGCCCTCTGTGGCAACCCCGCTCGTGGCCACCACTGAACTGTATCGACGATTTGGCAATAGGACAGGCACTAGATAAGACTGTCATCAGTAGGCAGGCCCCTGACCGGTCACCTCAGACTCCGTACCCGCACACGCGCGCATCCTATTTCCCCGTGTCGGTCTCTCTCCGCTCGGCCACCGACACCTAGGACGACCGGCGGCAAAGAGACACAAGACCTGTTATGTACTCTATTATATCAGGTTCTGGTTTACGAGCTAAATTGTGATTCTGTTTTAGTCTTACATTCCTGTATGAAATACTATATCTGATGTATCGGTTAAAATATAATTGTAGTTTTAAATTTGGGTCTAGCTGGATTGATAGTGATTGTTTTAAGCTGGGTCCGTTCTGCCTTTAAGGTTACCTGCCCCTCAATTATGTTATCTGAATGCAGGCCACTCGACACCTGGCTACACGCAGACCGACACATCGGCAGCGAGCAGCTACTGCTAGGGACGCCGGAGCCCGCGTCCTGCAGCTTCGCCGCGGAAAGCCACAACAAGCAACGTAAACAACACTTCTATTTAACTTACTGTTAGTTACGAGAGAACATTTCTGTTTATTGAAAACCTGTATGGCAGTTCATAGAACATTCATGCTAAAGGGCCCAATATTTATTTAATAGTTTACTGTAATTATTTAGTGGTTTATTTTCCAATGTAGGAAACCGAGAAGACTGTTAATTTTGTATTTTTAAACTTAAGCACTGTGTTCAATAAAACAACTTCTGTAGTAATCAAGTTCTGCATTGGATAGAACAAATTTCTACTGTATTTTGTGTAAAGACCGTTTTGGGCATTCTTGTTGTTTTAATTCCAATCTTTGGGGTCTAATTATTTATATTATGTTTATTTATTTCTACCTTAAATGCTTAGTCACCTATAATACTTGTTGTAGCTGTCAAAATTACTTGTGTTTTCGATGGTATAAAAGGTGTCTATTTGCAGTAGCGTAATCCGTACCTTTTAAAATTGTAAAATTTCAAATGTTCATTCTCTAACTTTAACAACCGTAATTATTGTAAAGTTATTCTTTGGAATGTGCCGCTAAGCCCTTCAGGTTTTCGGCTTTTCTTTTCCTTAATTTGGTCATCGTGTTCTTACTTTTGCAATAATATCATATTTTATCTAATATTACAGTCCTTATTCAGTAAAGCTACCAGCCTTAGTACATGTATTCTGTTAAATAAAGTTTCTCATTGGGTGATCTTTGAATTGCTCTCCGGAAAAACCTCTTCTTCGATTCCATTTCCTTTTTGCTTTCCACGAATTTCTCAGGCCAACCTAATCGTACCTAAAGATTGTGGTACCACTATCGATTGAGACACTGGTCTTCTGACACGTAACCTGTCTTCCGGTATTTTGTCCTAGATCTATAGACCTGTAAACAGAAACGTTCAACACGAAAAGCTATAAGTCTTTACGACAAATAGCTGTTCCAGATGCAAACTGTAACAGATATTAGGTCATCACATCGACGTTGAGATTCGTCTTTTCTTATTCAAAACGTATGTAAATCTATGGCACTAAACTACTATGGTTCTCGGTACATAGGTTTACAAACTACTTGAACTAATTTAAACTAACCTAGTACAACACACACACACACACACACACACACACACACACACACACACACACACACACCTCCGGCCGCGGTGGCCGAGGAGACTAAGACGCTCCAGTCACGGTCTGCACGGCCACTACGGTCGGGGGTTCGAATCCCCCCTCGGACATGGATATTTGTGCCGTCCTAGTTCGTAAGTAGTTCATAAGTAGTTTGTAAGTTTAGGGACTGATGATCCCGTAGTTAAGTCCCATAGAATATACAAACATTTGAACATTTACAAATACACACACACCCATACCCGAGGGAGGACTCGAGCCTACGACGTGCTTCGTAGCAAATCGCCTAAGAGTGTTCGGCCATTGCACCGCGGTGTCTTTTCTTTTCTGAATACCGTTGAATTTCAATATAATAAATAAGTGTTTTAGCGCGCTACCATCTAACACAGCTACCACCTACCAGCCACGAATAACATACCGATCAGACCAAATGCTAGTGGACCTAACATAATATTGCATTAGTTTGCTTCTCACCTGCTCTGAGAAGAGCCGCTAAAATCAGAAATTTTACTATGGTCCTATAACCTTAGGTCTCTCCTCCAGCCTTTCTTACTTAGACTTCCTGTCAAACACATTTTTTGAGGTTTTTATTCCAGTTCACTTCTTCATTTACTGCATTTTAATATTTTCTTTCTCTTCATGTAAATGAGTATCTCCTTTAATTCACAAGTACGTCTTGCAGACCTTGTCTTTTCATTTCTCAGAGCAGTCTAAATGTTCAAATGTTTGTTAAGCTTAAGGGACTTAACTACGGGTCATCAGTCCCTAAACTTACAAACTACTTATGAACTACCTACAACTAAGGACGGCACAAATATCCATGCCCGAGGGGGGATTCGAACCCCCGACCATAGTGACCGTGCAGACCGTGACTGAAGCGCCTCAGTCCCCTCGGCCACCGCGGCCGGCCCAGAGCAGTCAATGCTCCCTTTTTAACCCCAAAAACCTAGGGTCCTTTAGTTTTTCATGGCCCCATTTCTTTTATGTAGTTCATTCAGTTTTAATCTACAGCTGTCAGGCAAGAAGTTATCTCAAAATCTGCATCTGCCCTGCACATGTCTTAGAGTTTAAAATCTGGTTTCGGTACCTATGTCTTGCCGTATCAATCTCACACCTCGTGATGTCTCTTGATCTCTTCTAGCCCGCATTGGTGGAGGAATTTGGAAAACCGCCTAAAAACCACACTCAGAGTGGCGGGCACAGGACCAGCGTCGTTAATCAAATTCAAATGTTTGTAAACCTAAGGGACTCAACGGCTGAGCTCATCGGTCCGCCGCGGTGGAGTAGCCGAGCGATCTAAGGCGCATCGCTGCGTAGCGCACGGTTGCTCGCCGTCTGAGGTTCGAGTCCTTCCTAGGGCTTGGGTGTGTGTGTTGTCCTTAGGTTAGTTTGCCTCAGTTTAAACAGTTTGTAAGCTACGGACTGATGACCGCGCAGCTTGGTCCGATAGATTGTACATTTGAACATTTTTTCATCGGTCCCTAGACTTACAAGCCATTTAGACTAACTAATTCTATGTGCAACTCATGCCCGATGGAGGACTCGAACCTCCTACAGCATTAGCCGCGTGTACGTAACGAGGCGTCTAGATTGCACAGCGGCGTCGTTAATCCACATACGGCTTCGAACCGCGCCAGCACACCTCTTCGACTTAGAAAGCGTTGCTTAAAACGCGCTACTAGCCGGCCGGCTGAACCAAGTGTTAATGATGACTAAATTACGATCTGTGAGAACTGCCATGTGGCTTCCTCTTTCATTCCTTCTCGGCAGTCCATATTCACGTATTATTTTTCCTTTTCCTACTATCTAATTCCAATCCCTAATCACAATCCAGTTTTCTTCTCCCTTAAATATGTAAAGAATTATATGACCTCTTCATCTTCCTTCAATCTCCTCATCGCCTGTAGCGCTAGTTAGCGTTTAAAGTTGTACTTTACTTTCATCAACGTGGGAAAAATACATATATAGTGTCGAAGCTCGTAGGTACGTTACCCTGTACCATGCACCATAAAATTTTTTACATGGAAACCGACTTCCCTCTTGTTTTGAAGATCAGGTGTGCAAAGTTCCATCGCAATCGGAAGCACGGTACGGCAGCGCATAAAATACAAACAGACATACAAACATTCAGTTTTGCGTATTATATTAGACCTAGTCATACTCGCAGGGTCAATAATGTATACCAGGGGTGAAAGGCAAACAATAGCCGGTAATGAGCTGACATCACACGTGGATCGAAATCATCGGTTATTAGGTCTTCGGCACCTATCGTCGAACTGTGTATCTCTCTAGGAATATCCATTGGACACGAGCCAATTATATTATGTATTATTCTGTATTTCCGTATTCGTGATTATTACTGTGGAATGTTTCTTTCTGGGGACAAAGACGAGTATTGGCCGTGTGACTGTATTGCTGTTCGTCGCGTTGTTGAACTCAGTAGTGGGGTACTCTCGAAATTCTGAATGAAACCAACACTGCGCATTAGTGTGCCTACAAGCCGTCTTTTTCTATTGAGTTTTTAAATGCACCAAATAACTTTGGAGTCATTAAAGATAAAGGTGAAGCATTGAATTAAAATTTGTGATGCGTCCGGGAATCGAACCCGGACCTCCATGCTTACTACGCAGACGTCTTACCGCTAGACCACCGCACCACTAACGTTTAAGGCGGCTCAGAATAGTCTAAGCACGATTTCCCTCCACGTCACAAACTTTAATTCAGCTTCTGTGTCCCCACGAATTATTGCCACTAACTGCCAAGGCTCTCCGTGCAGCGGCATAGCATCTCGGCAAGGAACATTTTGGATGCGGCAATAATTCGTGGTGGCCGGCCGCGGTGGCCGAGGGGATTGAGGGGCTCCAGTCACGGTCTGCACTGCCACTACGGTCGGGGGTTCGAATCCCCCCTCGGGCATGGTTATTTGTGCCGTCCTTAGGATTAGCTAGTTCATAAGTAGTTTGTAAGTTTAGGGACTGATGACCCCGTAGTTAAGTCCCATAATCTATACAAATAAATAAATAAATAAAAAATCGCGGGAACACAGAAGCTGAATTAAAGTTTGTGACATGGAGGGAAACCGTGCTTAGACTATTCCGAGGCGCCTAGTGATGGGGTGGTCTAGTGGTAAGACGTCTGCCTGGAGGTCCGCAGGCAGCCTTTGAGGTGGCTCTGCGAAACCCGCGGCCACCCCAGTGCGTCCTCTGTGTTCTCCTAAAGTGCCCGAAAGAGTGCAGTGCATGTCACAAAATATATACAGCTAAGAGCTCTTCATTGAGAGGACAAAAATGTTCAAATGTTTGTAGAGGCTATGGGACTTAACTACGGGGTCATCAGTCCCTAAACTTACAAACTACTTATGAACTACTTACAACTAAGGACGGTACAAATATCCATGCCCGAGGGGGGATTCGAACCCCCGACCGTAGTGGCCTTGAGAGGACAGTAACAAGTTTTATTCTTTTATGTACATGTATCTTCATATTATGTTTTAATGTTACGTTTTAAACTGAACAGTAGTTATTAAATTGTGCTTTCTGTCTCTTTCTCTCTCTCTCCTCACTTTTCTGTTTTCTCTCACTATGTTCTCTTTTCCGTTCCATTACTGTTGCTTACATGATAGTCCACATGGGATTCCTGCCTAATCCATTTAATTTGTAGCAACTATTAGTATTTCACAGTACTTTATTGATCATATGTTACATATTATCAGTTTTTATTTGCCTTACGAATTTTTATCTTATGTGTTTTTTTGTTGTCTGTGATAGCCCATGTTTGTCCTATATGTATCCGATTCAGATGAAAGCCTAACGTTTTTTATAGATTATAATAATTTGCCATTGTAATAGTATGCTCCAGATTTGCCCTTTGCCTCAAATTTTAGCTTTGCGATTGATGTCATTGTCTATGCTATTTCACTATATGTTGACTACTGATGAATACTGGCCCTAAGAATTTCTGGCCAAGATGAATTTTTCTTAGTATGATTTGCCCATGTTTTTCATTTATATGTTATCTTGCATATACCTGTGCATAATGTATTTTTATTTGTGATGTTTCATTCACTGTGATTCTCACCTTGTCCATACATCTCACTGCAAAACATTTTATATGGACCTAAGTCACACCAAATTCAAAAACTTCACCCAAACAGGTGAGAAAGTAATTTATTTTACAGTTATTTACTTACTTGTGTTCTTTGTTCCACCATAAATATCGAAAAGCATGCAAAAATTTTTAAATAAAAATTATCTCATACAAACAAAAAGTTACCGCATAAGACAGAATAAAGTGAAACTAAATCAGTGAAAAAAGACGTCATTAATGCATTACTGTAATTTAAAAAATAGTAAAAAAAATCTTCTCTTTCAGGGACAATAATAATAAAGACAATTGAATATAATACAAAATGAGAGATGTAAATGTTTATCTCATTATGAAATTTTAAAAACGTCATTAAAAAAAAATAGGTTCGATTCCCGGCCGCAACACAAATTTATCTTTAATGTCTTTGCCATGTTTGAGACGAAAAGCAGTCTCAGGGTTTCTTAATTTCTGTTTACAATAACTTTGGAACGTTATATTTTGTTTATAATTATGTAATTTCACGTGTTTATAATTACTTAAAATAAATGTGATGTTATTCTCTGTAATGTTGTCAGCCCTTTGTATTGACATAGCCACGGTGAAGGGGCGGAGCGCCATTGTGCGGGGCGCTCCGCTGCTCGCCGTCGGACGTTCGAGTCCTCCCTCGGGCATGGGTAGGTATGTTGTCCTTATCGTAAGTTAGTTTAAGTAGTTCGTAAGTCTAGAGAATGATGAGAAAAGTAGTGAAGTCTCTTAGACTTACAAACAATTGAACATATGAATTTGTATTAACATTGGAATGTTAATCTACTACTGCGATGCGATCTGATTCTTCGATAAAAAGATACTTATGTCTACACCGCACAAAAAAGACATAAAAAATTTATGGCGTTTCTTTAACAGGCAAATGTGATGAAGTTATGATACAAACAGTATGAAAATAATATGTAGGACTCCATAAGAAATCAGACTTCTTGTAATGAGAATCAGGGAATCGACTGAGGAAGATTAACTTCTAAGAAGTGCATTAGATGATGGAGAAGCAAAGAGGAGCCATCTGTATTACGAAATAATAAGCTCGTTTTCGGATTAATTGATTGATGGACGCAGAAACAATATTGTACGATCAATGAAACTTTAAAAAAAAAAAAAAAAAAAAAAAAAAAAAAAGATTAGTACGTGGTCAGAAATGTGAAGAGTGAGCCCATAATAATTGTACCCATAAACTGCCAAAATTTTTATATTTTATTACATATTTTAAATTATTTGAATCATCTTTCTCTGGTGTGGAAACTTGATATTAAGATCTAAGACTTCTACTGACTTTGGTTTAATGTTTATATCGATTGCGGTCAAATTAAAGTATATCTGTAACAAAAATATTTTTTTAAGCGTTACGATTTCATATCTGATGAAACCCTCCAAAAATTTAAACGAACGAAGTGCAAAGGGAGGAGAAATGTAGAATTTTATAATTCAGTTCAACGTTCAAATGTTCGTAAACGTAAATGATAAAACTGCTGAGGTCATCCGCCCCTAGACTTACAAACTGCTTAGGGTAACTTATGCCCAGGGTAACACAGGACAACTCGTACCTCCGATGGGGAACGACTGCGCAATCCGTGTCGTAGCGCCTTAAGCCTCGCGAACATTTGCGAACGGGTAAAATTCAATTAAGTCACGTGTCATACTGTAGTATTTCTTAGTATCTAGAACTTTGCAATGCAGTCTTCAGAAAAAAATGAGATTTTAGAAAATGCTTACATGTCCGAGACCGCTCAACGTATCACTAATTATTAAATTTAAACGGTGAAGCTCAACCAAGGAAAGATCCCTAGGTTGGTCAGAACTAATTTATGGGATTCAGAGAAAGTGTTTAGCTGGTTTGTGATTTCAACATTGCGTCTTAAGGGAATTAGAGTTGATTTAACCAGTTTGTTGGGCGGGGTCTCAGGTGTCAACACAAGTACGTCGTGCCGCCGGCGGTTGGCGCCGTGTCATACCGAGCGAGGGACGATTTCTCCACCAGCGGGCAAGCGATCAATCAAATGTAGCTTATGAAATGCTCAACGGACGTTCCGAATTGAAAACACGTGTTGGCTAAGGCAGTGTTGCACAGGCTTGGCGTCACGTGCGGGCGTCGCATCAGCCTTCTGATGGTGTGTGACAATGGCAGCTTTCCATCCAGCAAAACAATGTTTGGCGCGTGCGCTGCGCGGTCAAGGACTGCAAGCGTAGCAGCTGCCTCAAGCAGCCCGCTGCGTATCCTCACAGTTGACTGGATGTGCTCCATTACGTATTTTGGGCGATAGAAAATAGCGCTTCCATACCTGTTTCAGCTTCATTCCGAAAAAAATGTCATAGGTAGCTAGGAAATCTGTTTTAGCCTTATTAATGCGATTAATGTATGTTATGAGAATAATACTCGATGATTAGCGTCAAAATGTAAAACGCGTGATGTAATAAAATATGTTCCTAGCAGGGGAGTCAACCGAAGTTCAGAGGTTTTAGGTCTGATGATGTCAGATGCCGAAACGATGTAATAAATAAATAAAATTTTAGCGCTCTAGATGCCTTTTGGTTCTTACTGACGAACAAAGAAAAAAAATAAAGATCGCGGATTCATATAGAAAATTAGTTTCCTTTATACGAAAATAGGTTATCTATGTCGCATTCGTCGCCTGTTAACTATTCGAGATACTGGATATCGTATTCAGGATGCCTCAAAAAACCACCGACAATGCTTAGTATGTTGTACTGGAAGGCAAAATAATCGGTTTTCAAGAAGGAACCCATATCCGGAAACGTTTGACTTGGGCGCTGGAGAGCATTCAAGTCTGAGAACAAACTGTCGTGATGCGATCCATTGTGGTGGCTGTATACTGAAGGTATGCAACCCTCCATACATCTGTGTGTTGCGGATGGACGTCCTGATCGTAATGAATTCCTGCGCACATGGTCTGACATGCGTGTGTGTATCTCATTACATCAATAAACCCAACAGGAGTAGCACATTGAGCTGTCTACAACTGCGTATCTCCTACGTTATTGCAGAGCGTAGATCAATGGTGCTGAGACGCACGCACATGAGCAAAGACATGCGGTTGTCTTTCAATTGTTTCAGTCCCTCCACGGAGTCGAGCAATAAGGTCCTCCGAAGAAGTTCAGGACCGCCGTACACTATACTCTTAATGCTAGCCCAAAGAAAATAGTCAAGAGTTTGTAGAAGGAACTGGTTCACCTCTCCCACTCCATCAGTTGGGATATGCGATGTTGAGGCGACATCAACGTGTGCTGGAGATCCGTCGTGTTGCAGCCACATTTCCATCCTAAAATTCAGTGGCACTGTGCCCAACAGGGTAGGATAAACATCTCGAAGAAATGTCAGTTATATTGGTACTGTCAGTCTGTTTTGCAGTGGATATGGCCCAACGATACCGTCACCAATTATCCCGAAACAGATGTTACTACCGAACCACCCGGGCATGCGGATAGCCGGCCGCGGTGGCCGAGGGGACTGAGGCGCTCCAGTCACGGTCTGCACGGCCACTACGGTCGGGGGTTCGATTCCCCCCTCGGGCATGGATATTTGTGCCGTCCTTCGTATAAGGTAGTAGATAAGTAGTTTGTAAGTTTAGGGACTGATGACCCCGTAGTTAAGTCCCATAAGCTTAACAAACATTTTGAACATTTTGTTTTTGGCATGCGGATTTTCGTCCACCCAAACATGCATGTTGCGCACGTTTACTATTTCGTCTCTAGCAAATGTGCATTCATCCGTGCATAACACGCAGCTCGGGAATTGCGGCTGGAGTATGCATTGTTGTTAATACCATTGCGCATACAGCACCCGTCGTGTGTAATCCTCCTCCTGTAATGGCTGGACTTTGTGCAGACCGTAATTATGGAGCTGGTAATCACAGCTTTATCCGGGTGCTGGTGGCTAGCTCCTCTTGGAACATTCTCAGCACGTTCTCTTCCAGTAGTAGTGTTCGAGTCGAGCATGGACGATCCGCATCACATTTCGCCACCTATCACCAGTCAGGGGATAGTATTTGCAGAAACCGAACACAATGGACAAACTTCAGGCAGAAAATACCTACGTGAAACTTTCCATCTTCTCGTAGGCGTCTTTCGATGGCCGCGAGCGTGGAATGATGTGGGGTATGTCTGTTTGGAAAACGTTCGGCATACAATCGTGCAGCAGCTCTCCGCTTTGCCGTATACAAGCACCGTGTCCGTCATGTCCGCAGTTGTGAATTCGTACATGTCGCACCAACGATACTGCACTGGCCGACAACACGACGTGCGCAGGAATACTGTAGCGTGGAGTCTTATTAGCATCGCGACGTCCGTCCGCAATACACAGATGTCTGGAGGGCTGCATACATTCAGTGTGCAGGCACCAAAACTCGTGGGATCACAACTGTTCGTCTCGAGACCTGAATGCTCACTAGCGCCCAAGCCGAGCGTATCCGGGTATGTGTTTCATCTTGAAAACTGATCACCTTGTCGTCCCACAAAACATACTAAGCATTATCGGTGATTTTTTGAGGCACCCTGTATTCGTCCGCATGTTTTAAGAAGTACAGTACAGTAAAGCTACGTGGACTAGTTTTCTCTGCAGTTACTTATAAAGACAAAGGCAGTTTACAGGGCAGATCCTAGTGTTAGAGTTTTTCAAAATTTTAAATGACAAATAGCAACTTTCAAGCAGTTGTGTAGGTACTTCATAGTTTCTTCGGGTCTGCTGCCGGATTTTGAAGTCAAGTCAGCTTGAAAGCTTGAAAGCTTTACTGTCAGCCGGGAAAGCCTACGAAACTACAGTTGTGTAGGTAGGCTGTTTGGCACACGGCTCTGTGATTTAACTTGTCTTCCCACCCACCTCCCAAGAACCACATTAAATAGTACAATTATTAATGAATCAGGTAGGTAACTTTATCATGAATCTTGGAATCCCTTCATTCTATCTTATTCTGATGAAAATCGTGAACTGTACCATCAAAGTAGATATATTAAGCTATATTGTTTTGTTCATTTATAAAATCAGTCAAGATCGCAATTTATGATTTATTTAGAGGTAACCGGTTTCTATCGTTTTAAATGAGTATTTTCGGACCATTAGAGTTGTCAGTTGTAATAGGACAGGCAATATAATATTAAAGAGACAAATCGTGGTCTAAAATAAATATTCTAAAATATAAGATGTAAAATATACCCACAGTGTTGGCCACCGGTTGCAATGAACAAAACCTAACAGAATGCTAGATGTTGACTGCTGTAGAAGTCTTCTTCAGAAGAATTGCGCAGAAGACTTCTGCAACAATCGATAGTCTGTTAGCTCCTGCTCAATGGAATCGGTGGCCAACAGTATGGGTATGTTTTATATCTTATACTTTAAAATACTTGTTTTAGACCATGATTTGTCTCTTTACTTTATTCGTGTAACATTATAATGTCTATATTATTACAGCTAAATTGGCATGAAAATGGCCACTGAAAACGGTCGAAACTGGATGCTTATAAATAAATAATAAATTGCGATGTTGACTGATTTATAAGTGGATTTAATCATTCCGATCGCTGTTATCTCCAAAATGTTTTCAAAAATAATTTATTATTTTTAGCTGACAAAGTTCTTAACTATAGAGTCATACTTGAATCATAATGAACTTCAGATATTTTTAAATTAGAGTTTTGAATAACTAATCAAATGAGGCTATAGCGACGCCGGTTCTATTGTCTGTGTAGGTTAACTTGAAAAAATCTGCGAAATTGATGAATTACGATTGAAAAAAATTAAGATAAATACCGACTGAAATCATTCGATTGACAGCGGTGATGCGGGACGGACGTGTGGCGGGGCCGGGCTTTCCTCCAGTGTAAACAACGGCCGTGTCGCTGCGTATCAGGTTAGCCTGAGCCGCTAGCTGCTTGCGCTTTCTTCATTCACGTATTGTTTCTCAGTAGATAAAATGAGTCTTCCGAACTACATGAGAAAGGATACTGTTAGATTTATCTTTGATCGAAGTTTTATTAGACCTAAAGCAATAGAAGTTAAACTGTGGCTCCAAGAAAAAATAGGACTTCGTGAGGACGATATTGTCGGTATTTACCTGTCTTTTGTGACGAACTCTGTGTTTGTTAAGATGCAAACTGCTGAATTATGTCTTTCTGTTGTTGAGAAATGTGGTGATAAAGTGAAATTTAATCACTCTGATGGGTCAGTTAGTGAAGTAATTGTCTCTTATGCTGGTTTTGGAATACGCACTGCTAGAATTTTCGAGTTGCCTTTTGAGATACCTGCTGATGAGATAAATTCTGTATTAAAAACTTACGGTCGAGTTATTTCAAATATTGCTGAAAAATGGTCAGAGCCGTATATGTTCCCTGTTCTAAATGGTGTTCGACAGGTGAAAATAGAACTGCAAAGGCTTTTATAAATATATGTCGATACCGTGCCCTTGTAATATATGACGGCCAACCTCGAACATGTGCCCTCTGCAATTCGCCAGATCACGTCCGTGCCGATTGCAGCAAAAGGCGCGTTCTGCAGACTCCTGTAGGTGAGGTGCCGGGTTCGAGTCCCGTAACTGTTATGAAATTAACATACGCAGACGCGGCGACAACCCGTAATCTCCCTGGACAAGACGGATGGAAAATTCAGTGGCAGATGTTGACTTAACAACGAATGTACAACAAACCTCGAATATTGTAAATGTAATTGAACATGCAGTCCCTTCTCAAATTGAAATGGACTGCAGTGAGTCACCATCTGCCGAAAGCGAGACTTTGCAGCAGTCTGTTGAACAGGACGCTGTAAGCAGTAAGTCAGACGTGGAAGTGACATGTACAAAAAATATCATACCCAATATTCCGGATGCTCTCGTTGAACAACGGGTAAGGCAAATTTCACGTGACAGTGACACGACAACCGAAGAACAGGAGACAAGGGAACAGGGACATGAGCTCATCGAACAGGAACCCGGACAAAGCGAAGTAACGACAGTAAAAAACATCGAAAATATTCTTCCTAAGACCAGTAGTGCCGCTATGAGTGACACGAAAGAGGGACAGATGTCGACAACGACATCTCCTTTGTCATCGCCGACGAAGTCACCAAGAAGTCGCGAAGAAACAAAAAAAGGAGACTCGTGCACGAAGCTGCCGAGAGCCTGGCTCCGGCAATCAGAGAGAGGCTAAGGGAAATTGTAAGAGGTGAAAAAGAGAAGGTCGGTCATGCAGTGGAACACGATAATGAAATGACATTGGTCGATGAAGCGGGAGGTACCACTAATACGTCTCAAAATAAAACGCTTCCGGTAGAAAGGGATGCTACTGATCGTGACTGTGCTCCTTCCGGACAAAACTGGGCGGACGACATTGCGGAACAGACGGACGAGGAAATGGAAGAGGTACAAGACGCAGGCAACAGGCGTGAGGACAGCGCCGATACCAACAACTGAGTGGCGTAGTGGGAAAACACTTACTATACTGACCAATAGTGGAACACTCCTATAACGTAACTACAGTAAATATTAACAGAATAGAAAATGCAATCAAATGATCTGCTTTGAAAGAATTTTTGTATAAGTCTGAATCGGACATTGCTCTCCTTCAGGAAGTAAAATTTCAAAATTTTCAGGTTTCCGGTTTTCAAGTCTTTTTAAATGTAGCTAAGGAAAACGCATGTGGTACTGCAATTCTTGTGAAGGATGGGATTGAAGTTACAGACGTTAGATACTTAGAATCTGGAAGAGGTATTAGATGTAGAGTTTTTAACACCATTGTAATAAATTTTTATGCTCCATCTGGTAATAATCTTAGGGAAGAAAGAGCCACGTTTTTTAAAACTGAGATATTATACTTGCTTCAGGAAAACCCTGCACAAATTTTAATAGGTGGCGATTGGAATTGCGTGCTAAACAAAAAGGATCAGTCGCCAAATTTCAATTTTTCTAAAGAACTCGATAGTCTGGTTAAAAATATGGGTAGGAAGGACGTTTCGGAACAAGTATATCCCACTACGGTAAAATTTACGTATGTCACGGCAATTTCGAAGAGCCGTATTGATAGATTATATGTGAGTGAAAAGCTAAGAGACAAAATTAACGCCAAAGAAACGGTACCAGCAATTTTTTCAGACCACCAGGCAGTTAAATGTAGCGTTCGACTTCCTAGGCAGAAAACATATTGGGGACGTCCAATTCGGAAACTCAACATCAATATGCTGAACAAAAATGATTTAGCTGAGAGGATGTCTTACGCTTGGCAGCTTTCCCTAAGATTTCGCACCAAATTTAGGAGCTGTATAGAATGGTGGACGTTGTGCACAAAAAAGAAACTTCGATCCACATTGATCGCTTATGGCAAAGAAAGACAGAAGACAGGATGTCATAGTAAAAATTAAACAAGTAAAAGCTCGCTTGTTAAGCCTTAAAAGACAGCAGTTGGATGGATTAAAAATTAAGTCGCACGTTAAGACAATTGTGGAAGAAGAAAATGCGTCACTGTTCCATTTAATACAGCATGAAAGAAATAGGAAGAAAACCTTCATCACAAGTTTGCGGTCAGGCCACAACGAAATTTTGACGGAACATACTGATATTATTAGGGAGGCACATAGTTTCTATCATCATTTATACAGCGAAAGTCCGATTGAAATGCACTTAGTTAGGGACCTGTTGCATAACAGCGGTCTGCAGAATAATATAACGGAAGAGCAAAATAGGCTCCTCAGTGACGATATAACGTCTGATGACTTACTCGATATTATTAAAAATTCCCCTACCAGAAAGTCACCAGGTCCGGATGGACTGCCCATAGAATTTTATACAACTTTTTGGCAGCTTATAGGAAATAAAGTAACTGAGGCAATAAACGATATTTTGAAAGGTGTGGCCGTACCTGCAGAATTTAAGGAAAGTGTAACTGTCCTTCTTCCTAAAGGTAAAAATGCCGAAATTAAAGACCTCTCCAAAATGAGACCTATATCTCTCATGAACTCTGATTATAAAATCGTTGCAAGGGTATTGAAAGAAAAATTCCGGCCAATACTTCAAAAGATAATCGGAAGTCATCAGACATGTCTCCCTGGTAGAAATATCTTCCAGACAGTAAGCGAATATCGAGATATTATCGCAATATTCTCCACGATCACGGCAAAAGCGGGTCTCATATTCATAGATTTTTCTAAGGCCTTTGACAGGGTAAATCACAAGTGTTTATTTACACTGATGAGAGGTATGGGTTTTAATGACAACAACGTGAAAGTCTTAACAAATGTTGTGAAAGGAATTCAAACGAAAATTGAAATAAATGGACACCGTACTCGATCCATTATTATTGATAACGGTGTCCCACAAGGCAGCCCTTTATCGATGTTACTATTTACAAAATCATTGGAACCGCTTTTGAGAATTCTAAATACCGAATTGGAAGGAATTCATATATCAGGGCATAGTAGAGTGACCAATGCGTATGCAGATGATGTCGGAGTTGTCGTCAGAAGTGAGGCAGATATTCAACGGCTAACTGCGACTGCACAACTCTATTGCAGAGCAACTGGTGCGAAGATAAACGAGATGAAAAGTTCCTTCTTACGTCTTAATGGTTTCAAAAATGTGCAGTTAGATTGGGCGAAAACGGTTGACCAACATACGGCCTTAGGCGTGACCTTTCACAGGAATCCGCTCAAAACCATCACATTCAATTGGAGGAAAATGTCAAACCAAATTAGAGGTAACTTAATACTTAATCAAACCAGAGACCTGAACATTATACAGAAGCTTAAAATCATCAACAGCGTCATTTTGTGCAAAGCAGTATATGTAGGTCAAGTTCTTCCGATCCCAACGCCAATAGCAAAATCTATCATGAGTCACATATGTAGATACATCTGGCAGGGACAAATTTTTAGAGTGGCAGTGACTACAGCTACCCTGAAACCTGAAGAAGGAGGCCTTGGTCTGACCGATATCCGTCGCAAAAATATGGCATTATTTATAAAACGGATAAGTCAACTGCTCAGTAGTTCCCAGAATAGTATCACATCAAAACTATTTAAAATATTTAAACCTGCAAGCACGATGCCACCCATAGATATTAGCAGATTACATTATAAACTGAAACATATTAGACAATTCTATCTTGAGCTGAGTTACCTCGAATCCACTGTGCCAGAGAAAAACAGAAGTAATAGTAAACACATATTGGAAGCACTCTCCCCAAAGGGCGCCCTTCATAAAATGGAATTAAAGTATCCTTTTAAAAACTGGAAAATGATATGGCGTAACATCACCAATAAAATTCTTTCAACGCATGTTAAAGTGGCATGGTACCGCGTTATAAATAACATAGTTAGCACCAATGAGAAATTATACTCTATTGGTATATGTGATATAAACACCTGTCAAAAATGCAAGGAAATTGATACGTTAAGGCATCGTTTCGTCTGTCAAGGTTATCGGGAAATATGGAATGCTGTGAAGAAACAAATAGCTTTTCTTAAACGCAGCGATGGCAGAGAAATTACATTGAAAAACATTTTTTACCCAGAAGATGTCTTTCCAGAACAAAAAAACAACGCGGTATATTGGTTATTAGGTAATTACATATATTACGTCATCCAAAAGAAAGGAAATGACGATGTACTTGAATACAAAGATTATATACTAGGCGAATTTTATAAACTATGCAAGTGGAAGGATCATCAAAAAAAGTTTGGGAACATGATAAAAATTTTGTTTTGCGAAGATAGGATAATATAACCGCTTTCACTAAGCTGAAACGGCTGGAAATAGTTTGCAATGCTCAATTAAGGGATCGCTGCTGAGGGTGAAGTACGGTGGGGACTTCGTGGGCCCCGTGGCCGCTACGGTAGCCGTGAAGGCCTCAGCAGAACTCTGAAACAGCAACGAAACTTATAAATTGTGTCTGCATAACAAAGACAATTGAATGAGTTCAACACATTTTTAAATAGAATAGGTCATAAAGATAAAAATGAAAATTACATGATAATGGCCAACAAGAAGAATTGAAATATGAGTAGATCATTCCAAGAATTTTTAGTTAGATTATATGAAATATTAATAAATAAACTTCCTTCAACAAACCACTTTTGTTACATAAGTTAAACAGCAGGGAAAAGGCCTTAGGAGAGGCATTTTCGTTTTTCAATCTTAATATTTCTAAATTTTCATGAAGAAATAATTTATTTAATAATAGTACACAACTATAACAAAATAAGAAGATGAAAGTGTAGTGAACCAGTGACAGAGGCTCACAAAGTTATGAGCAGATGATAAGGATATTTTAAAGATGACAAGGATGAATACAATCGAATAACACTGTGGTAACACTGCGGAAGCAGTGAAAAAAATGAGAAGACGAACTTTGCAGCTGTTATTAGTCGCTTGGAAATCACACACACAATAAAAATTTATTTATATGTTTTTTTTTCATATATTACTATTTTTTCCATTTTGGCGCATGTAGAAACAGGAACTCTTGTCTACAACGTTCAAGCAAAGAAAGAGATATTATATTTGTTTTACAATTCCTAAGAAGAATATTTAATTTTAACAAAATTTTAAAATTTTCGTAAATGAAAAAGAGACAGGAAAAAAAAATTTTTAAAAAAAGGAAGTCAATCCTGAGCAACGTTAATTGTGACAGTCTTCAATTACTAACTATAACACATACATAGATACATGGTATAAGAAAAGGTTTATTTAAATGTTTATTGCTATTGAATGAAAGTGCTATAACACAGTTTGTTCATTCTACAGTGAGTAGGCAATCTTTGGCGGTTCTTTCCGCTTATCGTGGATTTAAGCTTGTAAACAGTTTGAGTTTCTGTTTAAATAGGCACTCGTTGCCACTACTGGATGAATTGCAATCGCTGTCAGCAATCAATGGTATCGCGTGGCGATCGTGGGCCAGACGTTGGCTGTGTTCGTTTTGAATAGGCAGAGGTGGCTCACGCAAACGTTCACTCTGCGTATTAATTACATCTTTTAGTGGAGTTTTGTGAAGATCTCACTGCGGAGGTCGCGCAGCCAGTTTATCATTTGGCTACTACGCCTGCTCGCACGCTTCATATCCGCCACGGAGTCCTGCTTGTCGTCTGGGTGCGTCTACTGTTGCAGCAGTCCACTTTAATTAACAAGTCCACAGAACCTTGCGTTAATTGACACAGATTCAGTTCGTAGAGTGCACAATACATTTTACAATCGGTATTTCGCGAGTAATTGCACATAATTTTCACACAGTTGCACCACGTTTCCACGCTTAAATTGCTTGCTATTAAAGTGTCTGGGTGTAAAAATTAATTTTCATTAATCGCTTCACTAAGTTATCGTGGAGTAATGATTTACGGTTTATGTTTCGAACAATACATATTGTAGTCCATGCTTAGCTTGTTCGTAGCAAACTGCACAGAATGAGCCATGTCTAACAGTGTTAACATCACTTGATAGTAAGTTTAATTTTGAAGCTTGCAGACACTAGTGCGTAGTTTTGTGACACCAGCCTTGTTTACGTGCGAAAGTCGCGGATGGTGTCCTTCCACTTGTGTTTCACAGGTGTTAATTCCACTAGCCTACCTTTTACAATTCATTCATTACACGGGTTAGTTCACACACAAAATGTAGTATGAATGTTAACATTATACAAAAATTATTTACAAGTTTGATTTGTTCTGCGTAGAATCACATTATTACTCGCGATATCTATTCGCAGTTTTTTAGTGTCAGTAATCGTGTTTCAATTTGTGTACATGTTCGTAAATGTCGACACAAATAAAAATTATCAATGAAAAGTTACACACACAAATGTGCCTGAACGGAAAAAATTAATAACATCGCCAGATACAGGCAAGGTCAGACCAGCCAGCTTGCTTAGTGCTAAATATTCTCACGGAAAAGTGCAAGAAGAAAAGATGAAGATTTTGAAAGTGAGGAGAGGAATTTAGGACAGTCAGAGAGGATTTGTTAATAGAGCACACAACATAAATTCAGCATTCTATTAAAATTTCCAAAATACTACCCGACAACGAATACGAAGTTCGAGATCAGTGACATCCAAATAATTATTCATTGCTTGTCAGAGTTCTCGCGCGTCTTTCACGACACCCTTGTGTGTTCATGCGGTCTGATCGGAGGTAAAATTATCATTGATTTGTTGTCAAATGAAATAATGTAACATTGTCCTTGAGTTAACAAACGTAAAAGTTGACATGTTATCTGTCAATCATCAATCACTGTCTTAGGTAATATATGTGGGTGTGTTTTAATCACATAAAGTAATCCGGAGTATTTTTCTGTTCCTCAGACAGTGTGATGTCAGCTCTTAGTGATACATCGACGACAGCAGCACAATTCGCGTCGTTGTATATAACTGAAAAACATGGAGAAACGGCGCACTTGCCGTCGAGTATACGTAAGCCAAATTATCTCAGATTGTCAGCAGATGTAAATAGAGCAGTGTAGCCTCTTAAGAGCATTGTTATCCTTGTATTCATAGCTTCGTTATTCAAAATGTTGAAACATTGTTAAGCTTAAGGGACTTAATTGTGGGGTCATCAGTTCCTAAACTACTTATGAACTACCTTATACTAAAGACGACACAAACATCCATGCCCGAGGGGGGGATTCGAATCCCCGACCGTAGCGGCCGTGCAGACTGTGACTGGCGCGCCGCAGACCGCTCGGCCACTGCGGCTGGCGCTTTATTATTATTCTAAAAGATGTATTCATGTGGCATAAACATATTACATGTCACAAAAAAACACACAAATTCAGTGATAATACGCAGGTAAAAATGTTAAGCTAAATGCGAAATATATGTTTCGTGTTCTGGGTACTGTCATGCTATTCGTAGCTCTTACCTGTCTGAGCTGATCAGTATTATTGAATCTACTCCTAGTGACTTGCGTGTTTTTTATTGTTTGCGTGTACAATCAAGCGATGATTTACGTGTTTCTGCATACTATATAAGCTATTTTATGCAAGCTGACAATAATTATTCTAATATCATGCCTATCACGTGTCATTTGTGTTCAACGTACTGCGGGATAATCAGTCCCAATTGCGGTAGTGTTTACCCGTGTGTGCGTGTGTGTGTCTATTAGTGGGTGTCATTTAAGCTAAGTGCAATCGGGCACACAAATCTTAAGTACCTCCTCATCTATACACATACATAAATTACTTGTAAAATTCTAACAAAAATTATTTACAGACGAATGGAAAAACTGGTAGAATTCGAACTAATAGCAGATCACCTTTGATTTAAGGAGAATTGTAGGAACATCTGAGGCAATACTCACATTACGACTTATAAGATAGGTCAAGAAAATGCAAATCTATGTTATTAGCTTTCGTTGATTTGGATATAGGTTTTGACAATGTTGACTGGAATGTACTCTTTCAAATTCTGGAGGTTACAGGGGCAAAATATATGGAACGAAAAGTAAAATTCATCTTGTACAAAAAGCAGACAGCAGTTATGAGCTGCAGGGCATGAAAAGGATGCATTATTAGGGAAGATAGTAAGATATGACTGTGGCCTTTCCCCAATGTTGGTCAATCTATACATTGTGCAAGCTATGAAGGAAAGCAAGAAGAAATTTGGATCAGGAATTAAAGTCCAAAGAGAAGAAACTTTGGAATGTAATTTTGTCAGAGACCCCAAAGGCCCTGGAAGAGTAACTGAACGGAATGGACAATGTCCCTAAACAGAATCAGCTGATTCTTCATGAATTAGATTATGTAACGGGACGATAAAAGTAGTAGATGAATTTTGTTATTTACGTAGCAAAGTAACTTCTGTTCGCCGAAGTAAAGATCTAAAAAAAAAAAAAAAAAAAATGTTCAAATGTTTGTAGAGCCTATGAGACTTAACTACGGGGTCATCAGTCCCTAAACTTACAAACTACTTATGAACTAGCTACAACTAAGGACGGCACAAATATCCATGCCCGAGGGGGGATTCGAACTCCCGACCGTAGTGGCCGTGTAGACCGTGACTGAAACGCCTCAGACCCCTCGGCCACCGCGGCCGGCAGTAAAGATCTAAAATGGTTATGGGACGAAAAGCGTTTCTGAATAAGACAAATTTGTTGATATTCAATATTAGTTTAAATGCTAGGAAGTCCTTTTTGGAAGGATTTTTTCTGGAGTGAAACAAATACGGGTGTGAAACGTGGACGATAACGAGCTCAGACAATAAGGTGATGGGACCTTTTGAAATTTGATTCTACAGGAGATTAGGTGAGTATATCACGTAACTAAAGAGTTGCTGAACGGAAGTGTGGAGAAAAGAAATTTCTGGCATATGTTGAATAATAGACGGGACGATTGCTTGGACTCTTATAGAGACGGCTAAAGTAAGCATTTTCGAGAGGAGGTAGGTTGCCTTTCTTATTCAGAGATGAAGAGGCTTGCGCAGGATAGGGTAATGTGGAGAGCTGCATCAAACCAGTCTGCGGACTGAAGACCACGACAAAACAGTACAAGCAATTATGAAATACATATATCAGTAGCTATTAAAGTTCCCTAAGGTATATTGGTGTGATAACCTTTTTACTGTAGTGTGATTAAAATCACTCGCAAGTTGACAGTTGATTCCTATAGGAGCGCTCAGCGTGACGCCGCAGCCAAACTGCGACAACAAGCTGCCACTTCACTTCCTCTCCTTGCCTTGCTCTCTTTCTCGATTTGTGTTGTTACTGAGTCACAGTCTGCCCTTTTCAGTTCACACGTATTCACTTAATGATAACCATACAAAAAACAAGACATTGACAACGAAATACATAATCAATACACAGCACTAAGCACAAGCTACTGACTCATTTTGTACAAGGTTTGATTTAATGTTACATGTACAAGTATTATATCACAGATATCAACTTACATTGGATGAACTTCGTATGATTTACATAAAAACAAGCTCTTCGAAGACTACAGTACAGGGTTGTAACGGGTGTGTATTGTGAATGAAACGCAATTTTTACTACACATGCTTAGCATTAGCGTTAGCATTAGCTCCGTAGTAAGTAAGGTCGTAGGTTCGAACACCTCTGTGTGATATTTATTTTTATTTCTACATCAAAATTTTTATTGGTCTAATATATTCAACTGAATTTTTTAAATTCTAATACCTTGTTACTCTTTCTCATACCAGTATTATTTTTTTTAATCACTCTTATTTTTCATCCTATCATTATTTTATTGGGCTGCAATCGGCTTGTGTCGTTAATAACCTGTAATTAAGTGTCAAGCTGGATTGCTGAGTGGTTCGTAACACGGCAGCTCGTTAACCATTAGCGAGTGTGAGGATATTTTCAGGTATTCAATGATAGCGACAAATTACAGTTTCTTTTTAGCGCTGTATCTAAAATTTGTCTGAGTTTGCTCGTAGAAGTAAGCTTTAATTGCCGTGAACGAAGCGTTCATGAATTTTCTTCTGTTGGAGATGGTTGACTGCCGGTTTTTCAGATACATAGTACATCATGTATCGTTGAATTACAGCATGTGATTAGGTTGAGGACTACAAAACGCGTCTACTGCCGCAGTGCAGTCGCTGATCACTTAAAATTAGCTGTCGACAGAGAATTTGGCATTAACTCTTCACGTGACAAACACTAAATAGCGAGTAATTTTAATCGGGCTATAATAATATTTGAAGCTTATGTAACACTCTAATATTTTTGATGATATACACAGTTACGAATGAGAGTTTTGCTCACAAACATCTCCTATTGCTTAGATTTTGCTGAACACGGCTAATCAAATGTTCAAATTCTGTAAAGATATGGGACTAAACCTCAGCTGGCGTGCTTGGCGCAGCTTGGCGTGCACTGCCATTCTCGCTCGACGCCGGCAGTTCCTGATGCCAAGAATGAACGCACTTATGTAAATAATTAATACGAGCCGCGGTGGAGTAGCCGAGCGGTCTAAAGCGTCTCGCTGCGGAGCGCGCGGTTGCTCGCCGTAGAGGTTCGAGTCCTCCCTGGGGCATGGGTGTGTGTGTTTGTCCTTAGGTTAGTTTACCTAAATGTTCAAATGTCTGTAAATCTATCGGACCAAACTGCGTGGTCATCAGTCCGTAGCTTACAAACTACTTAAAACTAGGTAAACTCACCTACGGACAAACACACACACCCACGGCCCAGGGAGGACTCGAACCTCCGCGGCGAGCAACCGCGCGCTCCGCAGCGAGGTGCTTTAGACCGCTCGGCTACTCCACCGCGGCTAGTTTACCTAGGTTTAAGTAGTTTGTAAGCTACGGACTGATGACCACGCAGTTTGGTCCGATAGATGTACAGACATTTGGATTTGGAATTAATACGCAAAGCAAATAATTGTAGTCCTTTTGTTAGTGACAGCAGAAGATATTTATTTGTTTTTCAGAATTTTAATGCTTCTGAAGAAGGTAGTTTATGTAATTCTTCAGTTTCTCCCGGCGTATT
Source organism: Locusta migratoria (assembly GCA_026315105.1). Taxonomy (NCBI): domain Eukaryota; kingdom Metazoa; phylum Arthropoda; class Insecta; order Orthoptera; family Acrididae; genus Locusta; species Locusta migratoria. The sequence continues at coordinate 784,671,010 of CM048755.1, forward strand.
TGATGATCAAAATATCCACGGGTGTACTGCCGGTCTATAGTGTCCAATGGGCACAATATTTCGGCGATCATACATGTCGCCATTATCAGGTGAACTGACGGACTGAGCTCCTGGAAACGCGCCGGCACGGAGATCCGCACGCTACGGCTGCTCGAAGGGAACTGGGTTCTAGCCCGGTAGCGGGCCATTTAAATACTCTCGGCCCGCGGAGCGACGACACTTTCGTCATCTGGCCACATGGTATGGATAAACTCCTTGACTTCCTTACACATCTGAACTCCATACACCCCAACATCAAATTCACTATGGAGACTGAAACGGAGGGTAAATTGCCGTTCCTTGACGTCTTGGTCAAGAGAAGAGCTGATGGCACCCTGGGTCATAGTGTATATCGGAAGACAACGCACACTGATCTGTATCTACACGCAGACAGCTGTCACCACCCTTCATAGAGGAATGGGGTACTTAAAACTCTAGTACATAGGGCGCGCACTATCTCCGACGCAGAGAGTCTACCCCAGGAATTGGAACACCTGAGAACTGTATTTCGAAAAAATGGGTACTCAGAGTGGCAGATTCAGCGGGCTCTCCGCCCAACCACTACAACACAACCTGTGGAAACGGATGACAACACAAGGGAGGATGTAGGCACTGCGTTCGTTCCATATACCGGCGCACTCTCAGGGAAGATCGCCCGCATTTTGAGAAAACACCAGGTTGGAACTGTTTTTTGTCCGCCGAATAAAATGCGTGCACTGGTGGGGAGCGCTAAAGATGATCTCGGTTTGAGGAAGGCGGGCGTGTACCAGATTCCGTGTCAGTGTGGAAAGTCATATATTGGACAGACGATTCGTACCGTCGAGGATCGATGCGTTGAACACCAGAGGCACACACGATTGATGTATCCGAGCAAGTCGGCGGTCGCTGAACATTGTTTGTCGGAGAATCATGCCATGGAGTATGAACACACTAGGATTCTGGTACAGACGTCGAGATACTGGGACTGCGTCGTTAGAGAGGCCATTGAAATTCGCACAAGTGACGACCTCATAAACCGTGACTCTGGCTATAATCTTAGCAAAGCTTGGGAACCAGCGATTGGGTTAATTAAGAGTAAATCTAGCAAACGTAACGAAGTGACGACCACGGCGGACAGAGCCCTCACACCGACGTCTTCTCAGACGCCGGCGCAATCGGTTCCACTGCGCGGCCGCGGCGCGGGGCGCGGACCGCGGAGGGGTCGCTCCGCGGGCCGAGGGTATTTAAATGGCCCGCTACCGGGCTAGAACCCAGTTCCCTTCGAGCAGCCGTAGCGTGCAGATCTCCGTGCCGGCGCGTTTCCAGGAGCTCAGTCCGTCAGTTCACCTGATGATGGCGACATGTATGATCGCCGAAATATTGTGCCCGTTGGACACTATAGACCGGCAGTACACCCGTGGATATTTTGATCAAGGTAGTTTATGTCTTTTGGCATACGAGCATTGATACTTTGTCCAGAAACATATTACTTTGTGTAGTATCCATTTTTTTATTGCGGCTTGTTGGTATTTTAGTAGAAGATATTGTGATGAGCAGCTGTGGCGGGCACCCAAGAGGCTGTGATGTTTGCAGATGCCAGATACTTGCGATTCGTGGGAAACCTTTGAGTTCCTGTAAAGTGGAAGACACGAGAGACAGCTGACGGAAACTCCATGTTATTTTTCTAAAGACTATGTAATGCTATTTGTGTTCTTGTCAATGAGCTGACTTTTCATTATGTACAGTCGGTGACAGAATTCGCGAGACCCCTCGCCTAATCGCTATGCACAACCGCGAAGTTTGGCTGCTTGGTGGGAAATATAAACAGCTATGGGACACGATCGTACATACTGTCGATTACCCGGGTACCTGAGACGAAATCTGAGAGGAAAACAGTTATCTTTCAGTATCGCAGACGGTGGTAACACGCATGCTTTCTATGCGACGTGAAGGCGACTTCGCAAACAGATCTTAGAAACTGCTTTGCGTTTTAGCCATTGTGTTTTAAGCTATTCTCGACCGACATATTCCTCTCCACATCGGTTTTCTTATAGTTTCAGTGAACGATGTCAGCAATTAGAATTGAGATGCTGTAGTCTGTGTATACTGTCTGACGTTACTGACACATTCAAATGGAAAATGTGCTTGCGTAACATAGAAGTAATGGAATTACAAGACAGGAAGCAAATTATCGACATTAGCCACTATATAAAGTAACCTTCATCACACAAGTGCAAGTAGACAAATATCTAATGGTGTTTCAGCGACACACTTGCTGGAATCACGCTACAACACTTATTCGTTGAGCGAAGAGACAAAACAGATCCTGTTCTAAACACTTTGTTACGAAGCTAAGAGTTACAGTGCACCATGATATTCGGAGCTATTATGTGACGGTTTCCATCCACCGCCTCAGTTGCGCTATATAGATTACATCCGTTAGGCGCGGCAGATCACTGATGGTATTTTCGAGAGTGAAGATATCGTTCTATATGTCATTTCCACTGGTTCTCTTTCGGTTGACGTTACAACTAAGATATCAGCAATGACCACGCTGTCAACAGGACGTTAAACTCTAAGCTTTCTTCCTTCCTTTTAAGATATCAGCATAAGTTTAACAATCATAAGCCACCTGTGTTACCACAAATTACAGTTCCCCTCAGTTTTTTGGTACTGCTGTAATCAGTCAATAGACATAGTAGATCGACCTTGGAACAAATGTTCTAACGGTACCCAAAGAAAAATACCTAACGGTAAGCATTCGACCACATATTAGGCTGTTACAATACCAGATACGTTTAAGTCAAATGAATGTGCAGAGAACCAAACTATGCTAAAGATAGCCGCGGCGGAGTGGCCAAGCGCATTCTACATCTACATCTACATAGATACTCTGCAAATCACATTCAAGTGCCTGGCAGAGGGTTTATTAACCACTTTCATAACTTTTCTCTACAGTTCCGTTCTCTAATAGCGCGCGGGAAGAAAGAACACCTAAATCGTTCCGTTTTCGATCTGATTTCTCTTATTTTATTGGGATGGTCATGTCTCCTTAAGTAGTTGGGTGCTAGCAAGATATTTTCACATTCAGAACTAAAAGTCGGTGATTGAAACTTCGCAAACAGATTACGCCGCAATGAATAACGTCTTTCTTTTAATGATTTTCACCCCAATTCGTGCAACATTGCCGTGACGCTTACCCCTCCGTAACGTGATAGAACAAAACGAGCTGCCCTCTTCTGAACCTTCTCAATGTCTTCCGTCAATCCCAGCTGGTGAGGGTCCCACAAGGGGCAACAGTACTCCAGGAGAGGACGCACAAGTGTGATGTAGGCAGTCTCTTTGGTGGAGCTGGTGCATCTTCGAAGCTTTCTGCCGATGAAACGTAACCTTTGGTTCGCCTTCCCCACAATATTTTCTGTGTGTTCTCTCCAGACAAAGTTGTTCGTAATTGTAACTCCTAGGTATTTGATAGAATCTACGACCTTATCGCGTAATTAAAGTTCAGCGGATTTCCTTTAGTGGTCATGTGTATTACTTCACACTTTTCTTTATTTAGTCTCAATTGCCAATGTTCGCACCATGCAGAAATTGTGTCTAAATCGCTTTGCAGTTGCTTTTGATCCTCTGTTGAATTCACTAACCGATAAACGACAGCATCATCCGCGAACAGTCTAAGGGAGCTATTCAGATTGTCTCCTAAATCGTTTATAAACACGAGGAAGAGTAGGGGACCTATAACGCTTCCCTGTGGAACGCCAGATATCACTTCTGTTTCACTCGATGATTTACCGTCAATTACAACGAACTGTGTTCTTTCTGATAGAAAATCGTGAATCCAATCGCAAAATTGGGGAGATATTCCATAAGCACGCAATTTCATAAGAAGCCGCTTGTGGGGTACAGTGTCAAAAGCCTTCCTGAAATCCAGAAATATGGAATCGATTTGAGATCCCTTGTCGATGGCACTTAACACTTCATGTGAATAAAGGGCAAGCTGTGTTTCGCAAGAGCGATACTTTCTGAATCCGTGCTGACTATTGGTTAATAGGTCGTTCTCTTCGAGGTAGTACATATTATTCGAACAAAGTATATGTTCCAAAATCCTACTGCAAATCGACGTCAATGAGATAGGCCTGTAATTTAGGGGATCACTCCTATTGCCTTTCTTGAATATTGGAGTAACTTGGGCAACTTTCCAGTCTTTGGGTACGGATCTTTCGCTGAGTGATCGGTTGTAAATGATAGCTAAGTACGGAGCTATTGCATCAGCATACTCTGAAAGGAATCTAGTTGGTATACAATCAGGCCCGGAAGATTTATTTTTGTTTAGTGACTTAAGTTGTTTCACTACTCCAGGAGCATCCACCTCTAAGTTTCGCATGCTGGCAGCTGTTCTTGGATTTAATACTGGAGTGTTCACTTCGTCTTCTTTGGTGAACGAATTACGGAAAGCCGTGTTTAGTAACTCTGCCTTAGCAGTACCGTCATCGGTAGTATTTATTACCATTGCTATCGCGCAGCGAAGGTATTGTTTGTGTTTTGCCGCTAGTGTACTTCACATACGACCAGAATTTCTTTGGACGCGCTATGCTTCGATGCACGAGGCCGTTCCCCCTCGGGGGGTTCGAATCCCCCCCGCAGGGATAGATGTTTGTGTATAACGTAGTTCATAAGTAGTTTGAAAGTTTAGGGACTGATGACCCAGCAGTTAAGTCCCTTAAGCTTAACAAACATTTGAACATTTTTAAGGTAAAGATAAGCTTATGTCACCTGATGGTCAACTATTAATCAGTGAATGACAGTTAGATTACTGCGTTTTTCACATTTTACTTCTATTTTGAAATATGGCTCATTACGTTTCTCAAGTAACAAAAATTGTTCAAATGTGTGTGAACATTTATGCGACAAAACTCCGTTGTTATCAGTCGGTAGACTTACTAATTACTTGACTAACTTAATCTAACTTACTCTAAGGACAACACAAAAGCCTATGCCCGAGGGAGGATTCGAATCCCCGACCGTAGCGGCCGTGCAGACCGTGACTGTCGCGCCGCAGAGCTCTAGGTCACTGCGGCCGGCTCTCACGTAACAAAAACAAACGCACATAATAACTGAGTAATAATCTGTATCACAAACGTTATGAGGTAATTACTGTGGTTAGTCACAGTCTTATTCCGTAACCATGACAATGTATTGATAATTAGAAATGAAGCACGTGCAATAGAGAATTGTGTTGCATCAAATGAATTTCTTTAAACTATCATATCCAATTGACGATTTTATTTTAATTCCGTATCTTTCAATAACGACGCAAAAGCTACGTTTTTTTGTGTAAGCAACAATAGGAACTTTAAATCGCTGTGACATTCAAATCCGTAGTGGTTTAATCTAATCCATTTTCACTCCAGACCTTAGTACAAATTACCAATAACGGCGAGCTCGGTGTTCGCCAGTTGGTGTCCCCAGAGGTTAAGAAGATATTTTGGCGTGAGTTTGTTACTGGCGAATATCGAACACGAGACGTTGCGCACACTAATTAAAAATATCAACCCGCCAAACCACCCGAACCTACGAATACATCATGCGGGAAGTAGACATATGAACAATCACCGTAGAAGGAAGTCGGTCATCTTTTCCAAGAAAAAGGCATTAATTTGATAATTCCAACAGCGAAACTAAGGAGGTACAGTAATCTGTAAAATCTCGAGTCTAAGAATCGACTTCTGGTGTTTTTTCGTGGTAGCAATATTAGAGGAGTAAAAGATTCGACCGCGGATTTCTTGGATTTAGAAGCCCCAGCCGTTTATTCTGTAATAGGACAGCATTACACACCGGTGGATTACAGTTACTGTGCAAAATACAAAACCACGGTTTTTCGTCAAAAGCGTGCATAGTTTCCAGGTAAGGTCTACCACCTCTGAATAGGTAGTAGGAATATGTTCCTGCAAAGGTTCGAAAAACGGCTATACTAAAGTATGTGTTGGTGGCGCCGGCGTAAATGCGCAGACGAGGTCCTATGATCGAGCTGATATTCGCAGCATTTTCGTTTTTTAATATGCACTCATTTGCACGAGTTTCAATACGTAGATTTCACATACTTAACTTTTCTGCCACTTCACTGCCACCAGAAAAATTCAACAGAGATGCTATGAGTCAAAGCGTAAATTTGTTCTACAGACCTAATTTTTGATCTTGTTGCTACATATTTTTTCAAACGTAGGTTTCAGGGCACATATCGTATGCATTTATAAATATCAAACATTATTGTAGCCACAATTTATTGGCTGAAATTAGTGCGTACTGGAAAACGTTGCCTTTATGTGGTTTCAAAACTTGACAGGCACATACCGAGTGTGCAATAGCTACAACGACAATCTTCGAATACGAAGGCTGACAATTGCCCCTTGTGTGTTTGCGTGTTGAAAGTCTCAATAGTAGGGATCGCTGGATGGGTCTCACCTACTTGGCCCAAACTGTAAGAGAAGAAACACGAGTATGGACCTTTTAAATTCCAACAACAAGCGATTTACGTTTGAATGAAACAGCACGGGTTCGGATCCCGTCCCTTCCAAAATATTTTTCTTATATTATATTAGTATTTGAAATTTTAATTATCCGTTATTAAATTACAGTGCACAATTAATATATTTGGTTTCGTTATAACTAATTTTTTAATTAATATACCTTATTTAATCATTTAGTTTTCATAATTCGATGAAGTATTAAATGAAAATAATATTTCCAAAAATTATATAACGTATTTATATGCCGATGTTATGTTATATTACTAAGGGTGATCATCGTCAAAGAAACAAACTCCACACTATGCATACATTATGAAACTATTTTAAGCCAGATATTTCATCCGAAATATGCATACTTCATTCTACTTTTTATTGTTGATTTTGGTGCGTACCAAGTGTATCGAATCATTGGGGTGGATATTGGTGCACTGAACTGATGCTGTACGATTTAATGTGTTTTGAGTCCCCCCCCCCCTTGACATCAACTTCCGTGAAACATTGAAATGTTTATGTAAATTTAAATTTCATAATTAAAAGGTTAACATTGCGATGGGTAATGTAAAATGAACAACACTCGAAGGAGTACCGGGAATCAAACCTAGGCCTCTAAATTGGCAAAATCAAAGAAATGTTCAAATCTTTGTGTAGCTTATGGGACTTAACTAAGGGGTCATCAGTCCCTAAACTTACAAACTACTTATGAACTAGCTAACCCTAAGGACGGCACAAATATCCATGCCCGAGTGTGGATTCGAACCCCCGACCGTAGTGGCCGTGGAGATCGTGACTGGAGCGCCTCAGTCCCCTCAGTCCCCTCGGCCACCGCGGCCGGCCTAAATGAAACGTCTGAGGCCAACTGAATAACAGTTACAGCATATATAGCACCTATTTCTATGTAAGAAACTTTCGGGGCCGTATTCCCTTTCGCTTTGGCCAACTCTGCGAAATATTTTGGGAATTTGAAATTTTCATCTACTTCCTTCTTGTCGCAGGGTTTGAAAATAAAAAATCGGTGAAACCCATCTATCTCGCGATCTACTCTGGTCAATCATATACATTATACAGTGTAACTAGGAATAATGTTGATGGAGGACAAAAAGTGAGGGAGAAGTATGTAGACCACTCAGGATTCTAAACACCCACATGCAAATACTTGGTATATTGAAAGTGTTCATTCTACTATCAATCGCTGTTTTATTTCCTCTGACTGTATTAAAACCAGAACAATTTTTTTTTTCTTAAAAATAAATAAATAAACAAATAAAAATACATGAAGCGCGTCAAGTTACCACAAAAGGGAGTCATGTTTTTGTCACTCTGATTTATTAATGAACAGTTTCATATTACTAGCACACCTAACGCAAAAATCATTTATGAAACGTCTGACGCCAACTGAATAACAGTTGGTAAGATTTAGTGGTACACTACGGTCGGGGGTTCGAATCCCCCATCGGGGCATGGATATTTGTGCCGTCCTTAGTGTTAGCTAGTTCATTAGTAGTTTGTAAGTTTAGGAACTGATGACCCCGTAGTAAAGTCCCATAAGCTATAAAAATATTTTGATAGCTTATGGGACTTAACTACGGAGTCATCAGTCCCTAAACTTACAAACTACTTATGAATTAGCTAATCCTAAAGACGGCACAAATATCCATGCCCAAGGGGGGATCCGAACCCCCGACCGTAGTGGCCGTGCAGAATTTGATTTGATTTAGCTGTAGTAGATTGTCGTGTAAGGAAATTTGTTTACACGCGTTCGCCGTTCTGTGAAGTGTCCCATTTACTTCCGTGTAAACATGTCGCTGGGCACAAGCACTGACTGGAGGACGAGACATTCGCTGCGATTGAGCAGAGTAGAGGAATACCTCGCCTTTCCTCGACTGCTCACGGATGTGGTCGGATCTGTCTTATACGGACAGTGCCTTATGAGGGCTGGTTATCCTGATACCGATCTACTAATGGATTGTCGTCCTAGTCTATATGATTGTGCATTGAATTAAAAATTGTATTATTGGTTGGTTTCGGATAGACGTCCTGTTAGTTACTATATTTAGTGGTAATTCTTACATTGCTAATCAACAAGTGTATAATAACTGTTTTAACTTGGAACAGTAACAAGTTATGATGCTTTAAAAAAGGGGTGTGTGTTCTACTAAAATTGTATTCTGTTGAATGTGTAACACATTAAGCTCGAAGTAGCTTTCAAATTATATCTGAATGATGACATGGCAGTTACAGATTGATTTGAACATTGAGGTTGTTTGTTGATTTTAAGATTTTATTTTAATAATTTCGATAGGTTTCGCTGCAAGCAAAGAACTAACCTGCCGGAAATCTGATGGTGTAACAAAGTTTGCTGTTTGTGTGACAAGAAATACAGTAAGTTTTGAACCTCTTGTCATAGTCTGTCAGCTGGTTCAGAAGTGCGTATTGGACACGGCTTCAAGAAGAATTCAAAAGCAATCTCTTGTAAGTTCCATTACATGACGACGAAAGTTGGTGACGATTACCTTGTATACTATCGATGTACCGGGAATATTACTACTATATATCGTACAAAGGGCTTAGCAAACAACTTCGAGATAAAAACACTCGGATAACCTCCGAATTGAAAGAAAAAAATTCAAATATCGTTTATGGCTTCTTATCATCAACAATATTTGTGATAAAGAGTTAAACTTTTGCTTTATTTTTTTCGTTTTGCCTTCATCACCCTTCCTGACCAACGTGCTTCGCCCACAATGCTTTTTTATACTTGTTTTGTCTCCTGTACTATAACTGTTCACAATTTGTTAATTTATTTATTCCCTAAATTAATCTTGAAACGTTGTAATTTCTCACTGAAAAAATACGCAATATTAAAATGAAATCATAAATTACAACGTTAAAACATACTGCATGTGCTTTAAAAGAAACTAAAAATCGTTTCATTTCGTTGGTGAAATCTTGATTCTGTTCTAGTGAACCTCAGTGTTTCTCAAACTGTTTGAAACCTTTGCTTTTTTGCCTACGGTATACAAAAGATGGATCTTATGAGTAGCACTCTTACATCGTTACATACTTAACCATTCTAAATAAATAAACTTCTTCTGCTAATGTTGCTCTGAATCACGTATAGCCGCCTTCTGCTTCCGCAACGATGCGAAGCTTATTGGGAATTCTCGTTTCTTATTATATTGGTTTGGTGTCTGTTATTTCGGGCATATGCGAAGTAACAGACACCATACCAATATAATTAATTACGACACGCGAAGTCGGCTTTTTTTCAATCACTTCACAGCATATGCGGTCATACGTTCGACCTCGCACGATAGGGGGGCTACAGCCATAGCGTGCAACTTGTGGAAGTTTGAGACGGGCGCGGGTCGAGCACCGGGATCCACGTGGATAAGTTCACCGCTGGCCCAAAGCTGGAGACCCAGGTTCGATTACCGGCCTGCTTCACATTTTCACTTGTTGCCATTGTTTAATTTCAACGCCCTAATGCAGCACAGTCGATCCTTTTCTTCCTAATCCTTATTCCGTCACCTACTTCATAATTGCTTACTAGGCAGACTACTCTCCACTAGACCATCGCACCAGTAGCGATTACGGCGCCTCCAAGTCACAAACTTTACTTCATCTTCTATATTCCAAAGAATGTTGGAACTACTGCCAAGGCTCTCCACGCAGCGAAATAGACTAGTAAGCATGGAGGTATGTGTTCGATCCCCGACCACATCACAAATTTTAATTCAGTGCTTCGCCTTTATCTTTAATGTCTTTTACGTGTTTGAGACGAAAAACCGTCTCAGATTTCGTGTATTTGCATTTACATTGATATTCCTTCATAACTATTTGCAAATTCTTCTTTCTTTTTCTTTGGGCCTCTCTATCACCCCTTCTAGACTGAACTTCCCTCAAAAATTACGCCTGCATCGGCGATCTTCTATATTTAAACTTTTCGCAGATGTTTTAAATACAATTCTGCACAACCATATTTGTTTTAGAGATTGTTTAAATTTAGAAAATGAGTACTTCTTTTCTCGGAAAAATAATTCCTGATGAAAATTACTCTGTGCGTCCAGTTTAAACTTACAGATTTCTTTAAAATAAAAGTAAATAACACTTCTTTACAAGAAATAAATTCTCTGACTGCTTAAAACAATGAAGAAAACAAAACAACAAATCTATACTAATATTGCTCAGTATCGCGTATAGCTGCCTTCAGCCTCAACGACGGCTCGAAGTCTGTTGGGCATTGAACCCACAAGTGTAGCCACGTAACGTGGACATTCAAGTAACTCGTCCCAAGCGGCTTGAATCGCTTCAGAAAGCTGGTGGCGACTGGACGGTGCATTTCCTTTTTCTTTTACTATTCTCACCATTTCTGTCCAAACATTCTCAATGGGATTCATGTCAGCTCCTTTAGGTGGCCATTCCAAAACAGTAATATTTCTGTGGTTGTCGAACCACCTCTTAACAATTTGTGACATATGAATGGGCGACCGATCATGTTGAAAAATGATCTGTTCGTCTCGAATCTCGTTGCCATAGAGGGTAACACCACATTCTCTAGCATTGAAATATAGGTGCACACATTCAGTTTTTCTTCAACTTCCCACAGGAGACCACACCCCTCGGCCGATATCCATGCCCACACCATCAGAGAATTTATTTCTTTTAAAGAAGAGTTATTTACTTTTATTTTAAGGGACAGGTGTAAGTTTAAACTGTACGTACAAAACTAATTTTCATCAGGATTCCTAATAATAATTTGTATTTTTCCGTGAGAATAACTATTCAGTTTCTACATTCATTTATAATAATAATAAAACATGGATGTGCAGTACTCCATTTAAAACATCTAAACATCTGCAAAAAGTGTGGAGTACAAGATCGCCGATGAAGGCGTAATTTGTGAGCGAAGTTCAGTTCAGCCTAGAAGAGCAGATAAGGAGATCCAAAGAAGAAGAAACAAGAACTGGCAAATACTTATGAACGAAGTGAAGGAATAAGAATTAGGATGGAAACGAATGATAGTGCTGAATTAGGGCATTGAAATTAAACAATGGCGATAAGTGAAAATATGAAGTGGGATGGGAATCGAACCCGTGTCTCCCGCTTCGGGCCAGCGGTGAACTTAACCACGTGGCTACCGGTGCTCGCCCCGCGTCCGTCTCAAACTTTCACAAGTTGCACGCTATCGCTGTAGCGCCCATATCGTGCGAGGTCGAACGTATGATCGCATATGCGGTGAAGTGATTGAAGAAACGCCGTCTTTGCGATATATCCGAAATAACAGACACCACACCAATATAATAAGAAACGAGAATACCCAATAGGCTTCGAATCGTTGCGTAGGCAGTATTAGCAGAAGACGTTCATTTATTTATAATGGTTTAGTATGTAACAGTATAAGAGTGCTACTCATAGGACCCGCTATTTGGCTTTTATGGGCAAAAAAAAACAAACGAGTCAAACTGTTTCAGAAACACCGAGATTCAATAGAATATTTAAGATAAAAAAATTCACCTACGAAATTAAATCATTTTTAGTATATTTCTTTTAAAGCGGATGTAGTATGTTTTAACGTTCTAATCTATGATTTCATTTTAATATTGTGTAATTTTTTTCAATGAGGGAGAAAAGTATTACTTTTAAACATTAATTTAGGGAATAAATAACATATTGTGAACAATTATAGTACAGAAGACGAAGCAAGTATAAAAAAGCATTGCGGAAGGAGCAGGCTCGTCTGGAAGGGCGATGAAGGACAAATAAAAAATAAAACACAATGAAACCCTTTATCATAACTATTGTTCATGGTAAGCAGCCATAAACGATATGTCTTTTTTTTTTTTCAGGTCAGAGGTTTCCAGAGCATCTTTTTCTCGAAGTAGGTTGCAAAGCTCTTTGTACGGTATATAGTAGTAATATTCCGGGTATATCGATAGTATACAAGGTAAGCGCCAATAACTTGGGTCGTAGTGTAATGGATTTTATACAACATTACTTTCAAATTCGTCTTGAAGCTTGTATAAAACTCACTTCGGAACCAGCTGACAGATACAGAGACTATAACAGAGGTTCGAAAGTTTGTATGTTTTGTTCAAAATGTTCAAATGTTTGTAAATCTTATGGGACTTAACTACGGGGTCATCAGTCCCTAAACTTACAAACTACTTATGAACTACTTACGAACTACTTACGAACTAGGACGTCACAAATATCCATGCCCGAGGGGGGATTCGAACCCCCGACCGTGGTGGCCGTACAGACCGTGACTGAAGCGCCTCAGTCCCCTCGGCCACCGCGGCCGGCTGTATGTTTTGTTCATAAAACTGCGTACTTTGTTTCACCATTAGATTTCCCACAGGTTAGTTCTTTGCTTGCAGCTAAGACTATCGAAATGGTATTAAAAACATTAAAAAATCCTCAAAACCAACAAACAGACTAGATGTTCAAATCAATACGTAACTGCCATGACATTAAAAAAAAAAATTTAAAAAAACTAAAAAAAAAAAACAAGTTTAAATATTTTGTTAAGCTAATGGGATTTAACTGCGGGGTCATCAGTCCCTAAACTTACAAACTACTTATGAACCATCTTATACAGCAGACGGTACAAACATCCATGCCCAATGGGGGATTCGAACCCCCGAGGGGAACGGCCTCGCACATCGTAGCGTAGCGCCTCAATGCGCTCGGCCATTCCTCCGCGGCCATGTCATTATTAAAATATAATTTGATAGTTGCTTCGAGTTTAATGTGTTACATATTCAACAGAATACAATTTTAATAGACCATACACACCTTTTTTTACAGCGTCACGACATGTTAATGTTCAAATATAAAGAAGTTATTATAGACTTATTGTTTAATACTGTAAGAATTGCCGCTAAATATGACAACTATGGGCTATCTGAAACCATCCAATAATAAAATTTTTAATTCAGTGCACAATAATATAACCTAGGACGAGAATCCATAACCTCAATGTTCAAATCAACCTGTAACTGCCATGTCATCATTCAGATATAATTTGAAAGCTACTTCGAGCTTAATGTATTACACATTCAACAAAATACAATTTTAGTAGAACACACACCCCTTTTTTAAAGCATCATAACTTGTTACTGTTCCAAGTTAAAACAGTTATTATACACTTGTTGATTAGCAATGTAAGAATTACCACTAAATATAGTAATTAACAAGACGTCTTTAAAGCATCATAACTTGTTACTGTTCCAAGTTAAAACAGTTATTATACACTTGTTGATTAGCAATGTAAGAATTACCACTAAATATAGTAATTAACAGGACGTCTATCCGAAACCAACCAATAATACAATTTTTAATTCAATGCACAATCATATAGACTAGGACGACAATCCATTAGTAGATCGGTATCAGGATAACCAGCCCTCATAAGGCACTGTCCGTATAAGACAGATCCGACCACATCCGTGAGCAGTCGAGGAAAGGCGAGGCATTCCTCTACTCTGCTCAATCGCAGCGAATGTCTCGTCCTCCAGTCAGTGCTTGTGCCCAGCGACATGTTTACACGGAAGTAAATGGGACACTTCACAGAACGGCGAACGCGTGTAAACAAACTTCCTTACACGACAATCTACTACAGCTAAATCTTACCAACTGTTATTCAGTTGGTCTCAGACGTTTCATAAATGATTCTTACATTAGGTATGTTGTTAATATGAAACTGTTCATTAAAGAAATCAGGGTGACAAAAATAAGACCACATTTGTTTTTGTAACTTGACATGCTTCATTTATTAAAAAAAAAACCGTACTGCTTTCAGTAAAGTCAGAGGAAATAAAACAGCGATTGACAGTAGAATGAACACCCCAGAATACCAAGACCTTGCCTGTGGGTGTTTAGTAGCGTGCTCGATATACGTCTCCCTCATTTTTTGTTACAAATTTTTCGCAAAATTACTCTCAAGTTACCGCATGTGCCTTTAAACAACAGAACACTCACGTGTCAAAACGCCGTCAGAAACACGTTCGTATTAATGATTTATATTCGTTGCCGTTTCCTAGATCAGGCATTCGTAGCTACAGCGTAAAGTTTCTTTATAAATATTGACAGAAACTACTTCATAAACCTTATTCCCACAATTTTTACGACTGTCACTGTAACAGGATACTGAATTTCACAAAAATATCGCGTCTCAGTCCGTGGATCCTGGATGAGGATGTTCCTACTCCTGGTATTTTAACCCACAAGGATTGGGGAGGAGGAGGGGCAGACATTTCCTCAACGATTCTGTCTTTCAGTTTGTACTGTAGAATGTTTATGACTGATAGATGGTTTTCACCGATTTTGTTCAAACCCTGCGAGAAGGAAGTTGACAAACCTTTCAAATTTCCAAAATACGCCGTGCGATTTGGCCAAAGGGAAAGCGAAAAGAGTGGCGAAAATTTCTAACAGACAAATAGGTGTTGTATAAGCTGCTTATTAATTTCTAGTGTACGAGGAGTGTGAGTAGCGTAGTGGACAAGCGCTTGGAGTGCAAATTTTGAGGCCAGGGTTCGATTCCCCAGTACGCTTTACATTTTTGTTCATTTCATATTACCCCTCGCAATGTAAACCTTTTATTTCTGAAATTTAAATTTACTTAAACGTTTCAGTGTGCTACGAACGTTGATGTCAAGAGGTGTCTCAATTATAACACATTCAATCCTACAGCATCAGTTCGGTGCCACAATTCCCATCCATACACTTGGTATGCACAAAAATCATCAGTGAAAAGTTATTTATTTAAAAACTTGTTTAGTCCCCTCTAAACAACAAAACTACTTAAAAACTTGAATAAAGTATGCTTTGCACCGAAGCATATTTCGGATAAAATTTCTCGCTTAAAATACTTCGGTAAAGTCTGCATAGTGTGGAGTTTTTCTTTGACGATGAACACCCTAAGGAATGTAATATAACTTCGGCATATAAATACGTGCTACAATTTTTGAAATATTATTTTCATTTAATCATCGAATTATGAAAATTAAATGATGAAATAAGATATATTAATTAATTAAATTAGTTATAACGAAACCAAATATATTAATTATGCATTGAAATTTCTATAATTGATTATTAAAACTACAACGGTTAATATAAGAAAAGTGTTTTGGAAGGGACGGGATTCAAACCCGTGCTGTTTCATTCAAAAGCTAATTGTTTAGCCACTTCGCAACACCGAAAACACCGTCATCAGCAATGGTGAGCTGATATTGCACCTATCTGTAGTTGAAACATTTGACGTGCGTTTTCTCTTTTCCTATGGCCTACACAGGGGTGATATTGTAGGAATTTAAAAGGTTCATATTCGTGTTTCTTCTCTCACAGATTGGGCCAAGTAGGTGAGACCCATCCAGCGATCCCTAGTGTTGAGACTTTCAACACGCAAACGTATAAGGGGATATTATTAGCCTTTGTCAAGACAATCGCATTCGGAGATTGTCGTTGTAGCTATTACACTCTTGGTATGTGCTTGTCAAGTTTTGAACCCACATAAAGGCAACGTTTCCCAGTATGCACTTATTTCAGCTAAAAATTGTGACTACTATTTTGTTTGATATTTATAAATCCATACGATATGTGCCCTGAAACCAACGTTTATTATCTGTCTGTGGAAAAACTTACGCTATGACTCACAGGATTTGTTGCATTTTTCTGGTGGCAGTGTCAATCTGCTCAAAACATCTGACGCAAATAGACTGTCTATTTCGTTCAATCATCCAAAACTTCTCTTTGTTATCATATGAACTGGCTGAATGAAAATTTAAACTTTTTGATACTATATTCGCTACCAAAGTTGTTACTGAGCAGAAAAGTTACGTATGTGAAAAATACGGATTGAAACTCGTGAAAATGAGTGAATAATTAAAAATAAAAGTGCTGCGGATGTCAGCTCGATCCTAGGACCTCGTGTTACGCATCTGCGCATTTATGCCGGCGCCACCCACACATACTATAGCATAGCCGTTTTTAGAATCTCTGCAGGTACATAGACCTACTACCTATTCATAAGTGGCAAGAAACTACGCACGCTTTTGACGAAAAACCATGGTTTTGTATTCTGCACAGTAACTGAAACCCACCGG
Source organism: Locusta migratoria (assembly GCA_026315105.1). NCBI lineage: Eukaryota > Metazoa > Arthropoda > Insecta > Orthoptera > Acrididae > Locusta > Locusta migratoria. Next base: position 784,687,661 of record CM048755.1, read on the forward strand.
TGTGTAATGCTGCCCTTCTACATAATAAACGGCTGTGGCTTCTAAAACCAAGGAATTATCTTTAGAATCTTTCAATCCTCTAATTGCTACGATGGAGAATCACTAAACGTCGACTCTTAGGTTTGAGATTTCACAAATTATTCAATCTACTTGTTTTTGCTGATTGCATTATCAAATTAATGCCTGCTTCTTTGAATACATGACCGACTTCATTCTAAGGTGATTGTTTAGACGTCTACTTCCTGCATGATGTATTACTAGGTGTGGGTGGTTTGGTGGGTTTATATTTTTGATTAGTATGCGAAACATATCGTCTTCGACACTCGCCAGTGACCAACTCACACCAAAAGATCTCTTTAACCTCTGGGGAAGCCAAGTGGCGAACACCGAGCTCGCCAGTATTCGGAATTTTTATTGTCGTACTACTATCTGGATTGAAACAGGATTATATTAAACGACTACGGATTTGAATGTCACAGCGATTTAATATTCCTAATGTTGCTTGCACGAAAGACGTGGCTTTTGCGTCGTTATTGAAAGAAACGGAATAAAAATATAATTATGTGTTGGATACGATAGTTTAAAGAAATTCATTTGATGCAACACAATTCTCTGTTGCACATGTTTCATATAGTATTATCAATATATTTTCATGGTTACGGAATAATAATTTCCTCACAATGATTGCGATACAGATTGTTACTCAATTATCATGTGTTCAAATGTCCGTAAATCTATCGGACCAAACTGCGTGGTCATCAGACCGTAGCTTACAAACTGCTTAAAGCTAGGTAAACTAACCTAAGGACAAACATACACACCCATGCCCCAGGGAGGACTCTAACCTCCACGGCGAGCAACCGCGCGCTCCGCAGCGAGGCGCTTTAGACCGCTCGGCTACTCCAACGCGGCAATTATCATGTGTGTTTGTTATTGTTACGTGAGAAACATAATGAGCCATATTTCAAAATAGAAGAAAAATATGAAAGAGTCAGTAATCGAACTGTCGCTCGTTGATCAGTAGTTGGCCATTTGGCGAGATAAATAAGCTTATCTTTATCATTTGTTTGCTTCTCTGCACATTCATTTGACATATATATAATATATATAATAGCCCAATATGTGGTCGAATGCTTAATATTAGGTATTTCAATAAGACAAGGAGTATGGAAAAGTACCAAACATCTGAGGAGAACTGTAATTTGTGGTGATACAGCTGGCTTATGTTTGTTAAATTTGTGCTGATATCTTAGTTGCAACATCAACCGAAAGAGAGCCAGTGGAAATGACACGATCCCTTCACTCTCGGAAATACCATCAGTGATCTGCGGCGCCAAACGGTTGTCGTCTTTATAGCGCAACCGAGGCGGTGGGCGGAAACCGTCAGCGATACTCGGAACATGATGCACCATGATGTAACACTTAGCTTCGTAATGAAGTCCATTCCTGTAATTGAATTTATTCTATGATATGCATGCAATTTTTCCATTTGAATGTGTCAGTAACGTCCGAAAATATTCACGGACTGCAGCATCTCAATTCTAATTGCTGTCTTTGTTCATTGAAACTATAAGAAAAGGAATTTGTCGGTCGGGAACAGCTTAAAACGCTATGGCTAATACGCAAAGCAGTTTCTAAAATCAGTTTTGGAAGTCGCCTTCACGTCGCATAGAAAGCTCGCGTATTGTTACAACTGGCTGAGATACTGGAAGATAACATTTTTCCTCTCATTTTTCGTGTCAGATGGGTAATCGACAGTATGTACGATCGTGTTGCCTAGCTGTATATACTTCCCACCAAGCAGCAGAACTTTGCGGTTGTGTATAGCGATTAGGCGAGGGGTCTCACGAATTCTGTCACCGACTGTACCTATGTACCATTAACATGTCAAAACAAGAAACATATCAAGGTCGCGGCCTGTGGAAATTAAACACCGCGCATTTGCAAGATTTTGAATGTCGCGAGGTGTTTCTAGCAACTTGGCAAGCATGTGAGCTTAAATTTCATAAATTCAACTCGGCGATCGATTGGTGGCTCAAATGTGCCAAACCGCACTTAAGGAGAGCATTAATCTGTTATTCCCGTGAGAAAAACATGTGGTACAAACGAACCTCGGAATTCTATTTCCAGTGTCTCCGGGATCTTTATAAACTCGATGCCACCGTGGTAACAAATTTTACGAAGATAAAAAAAAATACATGCGAAACTTCTATCACTGAAACGGAAACAGCTGGAAGGTGTCAAAATCCGAGCGAAAGTTCCGAACTCGGTACAGGATGAAGAGGCTGCAATGTTTCACATGATACGAGAAACTACACGGGCCAATAGGAAACTTTTAACAGCAATTAAAACCAGCACCGGTGAGACTATGACCAAACAAAGTGATATAAAGGCTGTTGTACAACAGTATTATTTCGATCTACTGTCAAACAAACCAGTTGACGAGAACGCTTTCGCGGATTTTACACTACATTTGTCACGACGCCTCAGTACAGCGGAAGCAACTCAACTGACAGCTGAGCTGACGGAAGACGAGTTAGAAGATGTCGTCATGCAGAGCCCGAGGAACAAATCGCCTGGGAGCGACGGGTTACCGGCAGAGGTTTATCAAACCTTTTGGCCGCAAATGAAGACCAAACTACTTGCTGTATGTCACGAATTATTGGATCCTAACACCGTCATTCCACCAGAATTTTGTGATGGGATTGTTGTGTTACTGACAAAAAACCGTGCAGCAATTCGCTTAAGGACTTGAGACCGATTACCTTACTGAATGGAGACTACAAAATTTTAGCCAGAGTCCTCAGCCATCGCCTGAAGTCGATCATGAGTACGATCACGGGACCTTACCAAACAAGTGTCGGGAGAGACAGGTCGATTTACGAAACGCTCACAGACTACCGAGATACCATAGCAATCGCCGAGACTTGTAAATTAAAATGTGACATAATAACGTTAGATTTTGAATAAGCCTTCGATAGAGTGAGCCATCATTTCCTCTTCCACGTTATGCAGGAAATGGGCTTTCCGCACCGGTTCGTCAGTATTTTGAAAAATTTGTTCCACAATAGTACTTCACGAATTTTAATTAATGGTCAAATCGGTTAAGCCATTCATATTGCCAGTTCGGTAAGACAAGGATGTCCGATGTCGGCAGCTTTATTCGTCATCGCCGTCGAACCACTGCTCGCCACGCTAACGCAGCAGCGGCAGGGCCTGGTTATAAACGGACAGAAGATCGTTTGTCGCGCATACGCAGACTACGTGGGATTTCTAGTCGTCAATACGCAAGAAATAGACTCCTCGCACCACACTATTGAGAGGTATGAGGCTGCATCTCGAGCCAAACTTAACTGGGACAAATCTGGCATTATGAATATTGGACGCGGATTAAATATGCAACACGACGCGCGACTGAGAGAAATAACTGGCATGAGATGTTTAGGAATACAGTTCCGGAAGAAGCTGCAGAACACCATTGCAGTCAACTACAGAGAGTTACTCAACAAACTCAGAGCATGTGTTCAACTTCACAACATGAGGCAGTTGAATACGTTACAAAAAGTACAACTAGTTAACACTTACATCACATCGAAAATCAACTATGTTGCTAAAGTGTTGCCCATTCCGAGTGGCATCGCACAGAGGATGTTGTCAGCACTAGGTCATTTCGTGAGCAGAGGCAGCATATTTAAAGTTAAATATGAGACCTTAACGCTTCCGATACGAAACTGTGGGTTAAATCTCACAAACGTCCTCACAAAGGCACAAGCGTTGTACATCAGTAGTACATACAAGCTCTGGAAAACATCCCCGAACAGTTTAATTACCCATCTGCTCAACGAAATCTCACCACCGGACCTCAACCCCCCAGTTGATGTTCACCACATACCACCTGCACTGTACCACGTACGGAATTTCTTATTGGAATATAGCTACGTTCGAAGAAGGATAGCCGAAAAGGAAATAACAGTTACAAAGAAAATCTATAATACTTTGATAGAAACAAAGCCTAACAATAACATAGAAGATAAATACAAGGATCATAACTGGCGCGTGATTTGTGATAATATCCACTCCCGCAATTTGCCGTCTGTTGTGCGATCGGCCTGGTACTACGCTGTGAATAGAAAAATAGCGACCAATTCCAAGCGGTACTCCATACATTTAGCCGACTCTCCTATGTGTAACTCATGCCTTCTACAAGATACTGAGGAGCATCGATTTGTGTGCGAGAAAGTGAGAGAGGTTTGGAACGTAGTTAGGCAGCTGTTGGCGAGTATCACCAGAACATCTGCCGCTACGATAACACCAGCAGACTTCCTTACACCCGACACGGTTCCCTATGCACAGACCAAAAGGAATTCAGTAAACTGGATAAAAGGACACACAGTTTACTATACATTCAACAGCCAAAGTCCAAGTAAACAGGACTTTGTCACGTACTTACGGATACAACATCAAAAATTACAGGCAATTCCCAATTATGGTAAACATTATGCAAATTTTTTAACCAAAACAATCAGTGAACAACTAATGTACTAACGTACGATTAACGGTTCACTTTGGAGAAACAGAAGTTACATTTTGTTGAAATGGAACTTGATTTTATATAGAATGACCAGAATTCAACCCCACGAAGACACGAAGTAATAAACAAGAAACGATCTACACCTTGTTTCACCAATTCCGCAGCCGGGAAACTTTGCCCGTGACGCTTTTCGGAGTTACGAGAAGACAATATGAGGTACTAATACCCGCTAACGGAGAAGACACAGGAAAAGAAATTAGAATCAGATACGGAAACGCACCACACATTTTTTCGAGAAGACGAACCCCGATAGGCGACCACTGAGCTGAAGTTAAACGTGCTAAAATACCAGTCAGCGTTTTTTTATATGTTTATTTTCAGAAATCTCTTATTTTCAAGACGGAAATACGTCGACTTTTGCATTTTCTTTTTCTCTGCTGTCAAAGAAGCACACATGGGAAGACTTTTATTTTTAAGTATCCGACAGCAGCCACTTACTTTCTTAAAGGCAGATGAAGCCGACGCCGATGAAGGCGATGTTGGCGAGCGGAAGGACGGGTTGAAGGGGAGGAAGGAGACACGACAAAAAAAAGGGGGGGACTGAGGCGCTTCAGTCACGGTCTGCACGGCCACTACGGTCGGGGGTTCGAATCCCCCCTCGGGCATGGATATTTGTGCCGTCCTTAGTTCATAAGTAGTTTGTAAGTTTAGGGACTGATAACCGCGTAGTTAAGTCCCATAAGCTTAACAAACATTTGAACATTTGTATAAATCGAGTCTACATACAATAATGTTTTATTGAAATTACTTTGTCGGACTAAGTGATATAGTTTGTATTTATGTATCTGTGTAAAATTTTAGTTAAATCACGTATGTCTAATGTTTAAAATAATATTTTTAAGGTACCGTTTGTATAAGTAAGGAATAACTGTGCAATTCTAACATTTAAAAATATAATGTGCATACAAAGCAGAGGTATAACAGTGCAAACGAAGTATTGAGAGAGAAATACTTGTTTTCATTTTATGAGATTATAACAGGAAAATTTGGATTGACTGCCTCTGAGAGACGGTTACTCGCTATTATTACTTTTCAGGAATAATGCCGTGAATTGTTGTTCAAGGCCAGATCGTGGCTACAAGCTCTTCAAAATCCCACAAGGGGAAACAAATGCGGAACGTCGCAGGATATGGTTACGTAGAATAGGGACACAGGACCAGTTTTCTTATGAATCTGCGAAGCTGTGCGAGGTAAGAAACCACACCCAGGCCTACGTAAAACTGTTGTATCCCATCATCACGGAATGATAACTTTCTTCCATCGAGCTGAATTATAGTAATGATCTTGAGTAATGCCACAAAAAATTCTAAATGAAGGCTTTCCTATGTGCCTACATTCATTTCTATTTTTTTTCCTTAGCTTCACTTTATACCCGATAAATTCGAAAATAATCGAAAGGATGGTGTTAATGCACTTAATGTCCAGGACTGTCTTTTAAATGAGAAGGGTTTCTTGTGCGTTGTACTGTGCAGACTGTCACAAGATGCACTGAAAAATCTTTTCAGCAAATTAAAAGAAGGTATGTCATTTGCGAGGAATGTGAAAGACCACTTCATGCAAAAAAATCAGAATGTGAAGAACTTCGGAGGTTAACCGACCTTAAAAACTACACTGATACTGAACAATTAGTGTATGCATCTAAAGTAGTTTACAATGTGTTGAAAGTGGCGGAAAACATTAACAGTTTCTTGTTATACTAGTACAAATTATTTCAAAGAAATTGTAAATTCTTGTCATAAAAAATGTTTGACAAACTCTAAAGGAAGGTATTTATCATTCATTTTCACATAAATTTATTACGGTTTTATTCGTACAAATGTGGAAATGAAAGTGTACATGTCAAGAACCTGCTGTAGCGGTTGACTCTTTCTATCGCTAGTTGTGTCATTCATTCATGAAAAACTGTACTGCAGTGTATATTTTTATTACTACGCTGTCATTTGTGCTTTTCCTTCGGCCGAAAAGTGATTTTAAACACATTTTAAGGCAGCGTGCCCGTGTCACGCTATGGGAGCGCGCCAGTCGCATGGCCCAACAATGGCGGCCGTCGCTACTTTCCTTATACAGGGCTTTAAGGAGAGGTACAGGTGACAGCCATCTAGCGGTGGAATGGGTGGAAATAAACAGTCAACCATATGGTCAGCAGTGTAATGCAAAATATCGCATTTGTAAGTTTCGATCACAGGCGATACTAGTATATATTTATACGTTATTAGTTAATTTATGAATAAATTTTTATGATTAGGTGTGATAACTTGAAAAATATACTAAGAATGTAGAAGAATTATGAAAGCTTTGTTAATTCTTTATATCTCCTTTTTTGTTAAAAGTGAAGTACGTTTATAAAATGTTTGAAATTTGTTTCAGCAATTTAGGCTCTACTGAACTTTTCAGTAGTTGCAGGGGCAACAGTCTGGATGATTAGGCTGGCCTCGTAACATCAGCTAAAATAGCTTTGCCATACAGTTACTGCGAACGGCTTTTCCCGAAGACATTCAGCTCTACTATATAAATGGTAGCTGGCACACCTAATGTGGAGTTGGTGCACAGAATTGGGGACAAAAGAAACGTCTTGAATAAGAGAAGGTGTGAAGTTACGGTTTGACGGTCGGGTTTTGGGTGGTTTGCGAGGCGCAGATATGTGGGAAATGGGGAGCACAGGGAAGGGGCTGGATTGGCAGACCCCTCCTAACAATTACTGAAATGTGCCCTACAAGACAACTGGCCTCTTGACAAACAAATACACACCAAATATAATGAAAGAAATGTGGAAATCTAAATAGTGAACTAGATCCAGGTTAAAAGGCACATTATTTATTTCACAAAAGAATCAGTGCCACTAACTGACAAAAATAGTAAAAGATATCAAAACTTTAAAATTGTCAAACACTTTCAGTTTAGAACACATGAACAAAAAAAATGACACTAATAAATGACTGGCAAGTTCCTACTATAACTGTAATTTCAGACAGTGGCGAATAATTCACAACACGAAGGAGACCAGGGGAGCGTGCTATAATTACGAACACTTTACACAAAAATTATGTTTAAGAAAACCGTCAAAAGCAAGAATCCTAACTCTGCCCAGATAAGCAGTTGCAGGCAATACTTCAACAAATTCTGCTGAAGCCGGCGTCGCTGCAACTGGGACGGCGGCGGCAGTGGGTTGGAGTGCTGTGAATTGCAATCCGATCGAAAGAAAAAACTTCTCAAGGTAGAAGCCCTGCTCTCAGCCTCTGTGTCCACGGTAAGCACACAGTGTCTAACGAAACCACAGATGCGGCGCGCCAGTCACGGTCTGCACGGCCACTACGGTCGGGGGTTCGAATCTCCCCTCGGGCATGGATATATGTGACGTCTTTAGTGTAAGCTATTTCATAAGTAGTTTGTAAGTTTAGGGACTGATGACCCAGTAGTTAAGTCCCATAAGCTCTACAAACATTTGAACATTTTGAAATCGCAGGCTCGGCTATGTCTCGCCAACTCAGACTAGTGTACTAGACACAAGATTGTCGAGTGCGCAATTGACACCAGAGCTAGCAATAACGTTATCAGCGCATCGGCGGTGCTGATTCAAACTGGCTGAGCCTAGTCACATCTCTATGATACTCAGGTCTACAGACACAAGTTTCAGACGGTGTCTGAAGAGTGAATCTGAAACTCCAAGTCCACAATAGATGGACAAATAACCGAACTCTCAAAACAGACGCAAGTAAGCACCTAAGTGGAGCCGACCGTTCTAGTCGGCTGTCTAAAACGAAGTCAGAACTCTTACAATAAGACACCTAAATCGAGCCAACCGTACTCGTTGGCTACCTAAGACAGTCCAAACTCACGTAAGAGAACACCTGAATCGAGCAACCGTACTTGAAAGCTGCCTAAGACAAAAGGCCAAACTCACGACAGATCACCTGAATCGAGCAACCATACTCGTCGGCTGCCTAAGAAAAAAGTCCATACTCTCATAAGAGAACACCTGAATCGAGCAATCGTACTCGTCGGCTGTCTAAGATGAAGTCCCTTCTGGAACGCTGCCCCGCATTCTGCCCGCAAAGTGCTAGAAAGCAAGAGCCAATCGCTCTATAGGCGTCAATTTTTCCTCCCATGCTCGGACACGGCGCCAAGGTAGCTTCGATAAACGGTCCTCCCGCTCAGTGCAGCCCAATGACGGTCGTTCCCGAACAACACGCGCCACTAACTGTTTGCGCGGTACGTAGTCCTCCGCGGGTCGGTCACTGCCCTGGAGTTAACGGTACGCCTCGGTGTGGCTCTGGCGTTCCCAGGGTGAGCACGACGCAAATATGGACGCCCCTCGGTGCGCGCATACCCCCCGGCAGCGGCAGCAGGTACCAGCGCCCTAACACTGTGTAGTGAATGGCTGTCTTCCCCGAAGGCTCGTTCTCCGTCTCTGCAGCTCTGTCTCACGTTCTGGTGGCACCCAGAAGCACTTTACAAACAGACAGGATACACTGGCTTGGCCTTCCAGTAGCCCTCAAATGAATGAAAATGTCAATAACCCGTAAAATTAAAAATAAAGTTGGCGGGCAGTTCTCGACGCCTTTCAAAGGCATCGATTGATGGGATTCTTTCTGAGACATCGAGGAATCGTCAGTTTAGCAATGTAGTGTAAATAGCGCAGAGAGACGCCAAGAGACAAATACAGTAAGCAGGTTCAAAAGGATGTAGGATGCAGCTGTCGTTCAGAGATACAGCGTGTACAGCTGCATAATACTAGTCCTTGGACAGAAGACCACAACAACAACCTGATGGCATCTGTTGTTTTCAGAAACGTATGTCGACATTCATTACTGAATAGGTGTTACCGGTTTTACTCGTCTTGGCAACACTACTAAAGACCATGCTGGCGATGGGACGTTAAACCTTAATGTTACTTCCCTCCAGCGCTTAACTTCATTAGCTTCTTTGATTTAGAGTCTCGAGAAAGAATGGACTATAGTAATTAAACATTATCAGTAACTCACGTCTTGTACCTATCAAGTTTTCAAGAAAATACCCCTTTTTTCGGGGTCTGTCCATTTTCACAAGCAACATAAAATTAGTTCGAATTTGGTGACACCGTATACCCTGCTGGTTTATTTTGTCATATACTTAATAGTAATTTTGATACATGTTGATCGAATGGTATTTATTATATGTACGAATGGATGCTCGACACACATTAGACACCTCACTGAAAGTGTCTACGATACTTTGAGTCGTAATAAAGAAGAAGGGTAGATATATCGTACAACAATATCCACTAATAGTACTTTTGATTGGGTGGTAGCACGGCAGTCATTCACTCACTGAGCATTCATTAGTATTGTACTGCGTAGAGAGCAGAATGCATATCCACAAGCACTGACAAAAATTGACGGTAGTCTCTGCCGACATTACTTTGGGCATCGCACAGTAGAAGGGCACGGTTTAGTCGTTAGGGTGGAGCAGAGCGCTGTCCTGGATTCCACACACGGGTCGCTTTCGCCGCTGGCTCTTCGCCACTGGTGGCGTAACGCGGTGGCCGCCTGCACACTTCATATTCGAGCCACTGGAACACCCACCAAGCGAGAAGCAACATTTCTCAATGGTAGCTTCCATCATGCAACATACAGTCCTTGTTATTAGACTCGTGTATTCTTACACCAGCCTAACTGGTAGGGACTGATGACCTAGCTGTTTAGTCCGCTTGAAACTTTCAACAACATAAACCTAACTAGGAGTCGCTAAAAGATGATACCAGGGGGCGTCAGTTTTACTGGTCCACACTCTTCGGCCGAGATTTGCATGGATGAGCTAACCCTTCCTCGAATTAAACCCACCGGCTAGCGAGTAGGATTTACTCCGGCCGGTAATGTAGTAGCAGCTCTCGTACAAGTCCTTCGCAGATTCTCGTAGCGGATTAAATTTCCACTTTTGGTGGAATGCGGGCTGACTGAGAATTTCCTAGTCGTTAAGGGTAGTTGGTGTTTATTGATGAAGACACCATAACAAGATGAACAAATATTACACTTTTGCCCTATGTTAATTTAATTAAATGGCAAAATCGAGAGCACGCTAACAACAGAAGAGTCTCGGATTACAGTAGGTCCTATAGCCAACTGCAGAGAACTCGCCCTAACTTAGTTTCAGGTCGTACCTTTACGTGTCCCTTTGGAGTGAACACTGTTATTCACATTTTTATACATTCTGTTGAAATTAATAGCAATAAAGCAATAACTACACCGACCTTATGATCAACAGCCTCTTCTAGAGTCTGTATGCCAATATATCGTCGTGTTTTATTACAAATATCAAAATTAAAGTCGATCACTTAGCGCCAATACTTAGCTCACGCCATATGCTACTACCGGCTTCTCAGCCGTGAGAAACTACTGCCTGTCTTGTGGCTGCCGTAACGCTAGACCCTTGCAAATCAATAATAGCAGAGACGCTGCTACTGACTTCTATACGATGTGCAAAATAGCAAAATAATTAAAGTAAAGGTCTCGTCCACATACGAGAACCCATACAATATGAATGACAGTGTTACTGAATGCTTCAGAAAATGAAATGGAAATCCGTGGAAGAAAGGTGACATTCTTTTCGAGAAACACTAGTGACGTAATATTGAGGGCCAGGATTCGTATCTGACTGCAGAAGCTCCTACTGCCGCCAATTGACATTTACTGAAAAGATAACAGAAATCAGAGGTATATGGACGACGTTTTTTTTTTTCCTCGATCTGTTTGGGAACGGAACAGAAAGGGAAAGGACTAGTAGTAGCACGAGGTACCCTCCGTATGCTGGACTGTGGAGAATGTACAGCAGATGTGCTGGCTGGGATTTTCCGTTAAAGGAAGGGCTGGAACGGATTTCATTTAGTTGAGGAGCTGCTTGCGGTCTCGAAACTTGGAGAGAGACAACCACGGGCACCGACTCCGTGGCTGTTCCGCTGCTCAGCATCCAGGAAAGGGAAACATTCAGAGCTTCCTATTTCGACGTCGTGTTCTTGCTAGCACCTCTGAAAATCCGTTTTCACTTACAGCTGTGTCTTTCTTTTCATTTTTTTTTACATACAGAATTATATGCTATGGGGGTCAGAACAATATTGAGGAACCGAAAAACGTGAAGGAAGTGACGTCATCGATCACGTAACTGGAAGCCGATGCTATCGTTGCCGACCCAGAGTTCACTGTTTCTAGAAGACACGTTTGCTTCCGCTTTTCTCTGTGCAGCAGCCTATGGTTTGAAAACGATCTGGGAAGCGGAGCTCAGTAACCCTTCCAGAGACGATAATGTATCCGACGTGAAGATGAGTTAGGCAAACTATAAAATTCATATCCAAAATGGTCTGATTATTAATTTGATCTCCTCCATGTGACAAGTGACGGATATATCGAACTCCTCCGGCCGCAATTAGTGAACAATGAATTTTTTTTTTTTCTAGATTCCAGCCCGAAAATTACTTGACGCTGATCTAAATGGTTCACAATGGAGACGTACCACCAACCCAGCCCAGAGTAGTCTCAAAAGGAACGCTGACTGCGAAAAGGAGATCGAAATTAGTTGTATACCAACCAGGGCCGCCTGTGTACCTCTTGGCACGGCATTGGACTGGATTCAGGTCACTTTTCCAGGACAAAGATCCTGAAGCAGTCATGGTGTATTGGAAATTATGCTATTAGCCAGTTTTACCCAACGTCGTGCCAATCCAAGCAGAGACGACAAATTTTCAGAAATAAGGACTCTTGACGTTGAAAGGCGGGTAGCACGTGTACATGGGTGCCTTTGGTAAGAATTACCCGCTTTCCGAAGTGCAGTTTTCTCAAGTGTGCAGGCTCAACACTGGGTCCAGATCTGGAAATTTCACAAACGTCATTGTTATCAGCGGCCCAGAGGATCCTAGAGTACCGAATTTCAATCAGATTAGTCAGAACTACATGGATACATCACATGCGCATGCGTGGTACTGGGTCTCCATCTGGGAATTTCTCAAATTTACTGCAATATTCATCATCATCGAGTTCAAGAACACAGGATCGTTATACTTTTCAAACAATATTGCTTGAAACTCTGTGTTCGAAAAATCTTATTTTTAAATTTCCGCTGTATCATAATCATTTCAAACGCTGACAGGTAGTATATCGGATATCGCGTGAGGAGTTTATTTTGTAGACTATAAGTAAAACCTGGGCCCGAATAATCTTTGTGTAGTCGAAGACGATAGACCGCACACCATACGGCGGGCGTGTTACTAGAACGAAGACTCGATGGAATGGTCTGCGGCGGGCAGCGCAGCTTCTCGCGGTTAGAGTACCGGCAGAAAAAGTGAAGCCTGCCTCCGCCATATTGCTAAGTTTTGGAGAAGTGTTCGTATTGTAGAGCTAATGTTTTATGTCACAGGAATAAAACGTCCGACGGTATTGCTGTGATGCACAACGTATTAAATGAGTGCAAATTAGGCGTTAATAGTTAAGTTTTCGAATATATTATAATGAGTATTTATTACTATTTATACAAGAATGTATATTGTTTGGAAGTTTCCAGTGACTGTCAGTTCATTGCATTAACAGTAAAATGGTCTGGTTAATGCATAGTTTTAACGGAGAAATAGAATTCCAAAACTGACCAAGATGGCAGACAGGCTTCAACTGACGTATGTGCTCGGCATAGATAATGCCATATCCCTTTATTCTAGCCTCCTCGGTCTACAGTCTAGTCTGCAGTCGGCCTACAGTCTCCAATAGTCCGTCTAGTCGGAGTCCACGATAGCTAAGCTTATCAATACTCTGTTTAGAGCCAGGACCGTTTTGTTTGTAATAGCCAGGGAAAACAACTGTCAAAGTCTAACATGGATCCGCCTGTCTAAGCTGAGTATTTCAAAATATAATGTTAATAAATAGCTTATTAATTACTTTGCTTATTGTTTTAGAGTCGTGCACCATAGCCATATTTCTGCCACCTCGTCCGAGCCTATTCTCAGCAGGGGGTGCGAGGCCAGGCCACCTGCACTAGCATATGGAGACACTACGGCGTAATGCAGCAGAGGCTGCACTGCTTTTATGAATATTTTTCTCGGCCTGTAACATTTTTATTGAAATGGTTCGTCATAATGCTTGGAGTAGTGGCGAGTCTGAACTAGAGATACAAAAGATTGGCAGCATTGAGACTGATGTAGAAAACGGTTATGATGCACGTCAAATTAGAGGCTCTTGCTGTTATCCATCAATAAAAGATTTCCAACACGTCTTTGAAATAAATCCCGACATTATTGTAGGAGGAAGATTATTTCAGTCATTTGTATGATGCTTTACTACTTGACAAATTATAGGGGAGATGAATCGTTATGAAGCACAGAGTCCTCTGGCAAAAGGCCCTCATATGAAAGCCTGACATTCTCTCACGAAAGAAGAGCTTCAGCGGTTTTCGCAATTTCAATTCTAATGGGTTACATCCGTTAGGGCAATGTTAAAACTGCTGGTCTACAGGTCTTTTACTACAGTCTACAGTTTTTCTCGAACAATGGCAGGTGATAGTAGTAGCGTCTCCTCTAGGTATGAAAATAGTGCGCCAAAGCCTAAATAAAACGAGGAAATTACGTTGTTATTAATCCGTAAAAAGCACATTATGTACGCGATGAAGTTTTTTTAATATCTCAAATCACGTAAGAAACGTGATCTGGCTGCGATAATGCTCCCGCCAACCTAGCCCCTGGCGGTATGCAACTCGCGTAGCATGAGACGTGAGGCGTTCACAACCTAGCACTGCCTGCCTGCTTACGTCTTGTGTTTCGTTCGTACGAGAAGATTGCTGTACTTCTTAAATGGCATGATGCAAAAATTATGCACACTCTTTTTTCATTGCTACCTTTACCCTAGGACGCCTAAAGGGGGGGGGGGGGGGGAGGAGGGTCGTTGAATCCACAATTTTTTTATGTTCCCTGCTTTTGCCCAAGGAACTGTCATACAAAATGTTCCCTTTGAGTTACTTTTTGTTGTCTATTTTATGAAACGTTAGTGTCAATATATTTTATAGAAATTTCTGTTTTGAAAGGAAAAAAAAACTTATAATAGGGGTCCAACAAATCTCTCCCCCCCCCCCCCTTTGGCTTCCATGCAACATAATCTTCCTAAGCAGGATTTGTATTTCTCATCTCTACAACAATGCAAGTTTGTTTCTTGTTGGTTGGTATTCTTGATATCCACAACAATCATTTTACTTTCAGAGGAAGTGATTGCTGATGTCAGTCAGCTGTTACTTATCTTGTATACTACCAGTGATTTAGTGCAGTTCCCTACTGTTCACACTCAGAAATGACTAAAATAATACGTGACTCGTCTTTAGAAAGAGTTCTGAATGGAATTTTAGATGCAGATTCTAACTTGGAAGTGAAAGTGAATGTGACGATAGTGTTATGGGGTATGATTCAGATCTGGAAAGGGATGTTGACGTTAGAGAAGATGGGGATAACGTATCTTCAGGTAGTGACCATCAGGAAATTATTGTGGTGAAGTCTGGAATAAGGTACGTAACCACACAGCCTATAGTTCCTAGGAGGTCTGTTGCTAATATAGTAAAATAGCAGGCAGGAGTAACTCCAGCTGGTATTTGCCATTTTCCTGGAGAAGCCTTAAAGGTACTTTTTACATCTGACTTCATGGATGTTATAGTAAAACATTCAAATGAAGAGGCAGTTAGGCTAAATGTTACTTTAACTAATGAGAAAGAATTGGATGCCTTTACAGGAATCCTGATACTTATGGTGGCAAATAAGGATAATTCTGTCAGTGTACACGATCTCTGGTCAGACCTAATGCTTGGGCCTGTTTGCTAGGGTATTATGGCAAGATAACGTTTCAAGGAACGTATTGCAATCATATTGTTGGATGACATTCTACCTGCCAGCTAAGAAGGGAAGCAGACAAGTTCACAGCAATCCGTGATGTTTTCAACAAAGTGAATGATAGGTTTCCACTACTGTATAAACCAGAAGTTCACCTCACCATTGATGACACGCTCAGTTTGTTTAGAGGACGCTATCCTTTCAAAGTACTTATGAAGGATAAACCGGGCAAGTATGGCATCCTTTCACGCATGATATCCGATGAAATAGATACGTCATGAATATGGAACCTTATGCAGGTAAACTTCAGAATTTGTTGAAAGAAGAACGGAGATCAGCAGCTAACATGAAACGTCTGGCAGTACCTGTGAAAAGTACAGGTCGAAATATTAGTACAGACCGATACTACACATCGTTGGATTTGGCGGATGGGTGTAATTCGTCATGGCGAGATCTATTTTGGGACATTTCTTTCGCCAACTTTCTCTTTCGAGTTCGAACATATTTTCTTAGCATGTACCTACGTAATGGAGGCACGAGCATCAAAATAAAATTTTAAAAAAATCGAAAACTGAAAGATATCGGTGTTCCTTTTGCCGCGCTCTATTAAAGAATGCAATGGTAGAGAAATACTGTGAAAGAATTTAGTTAAGCTCTGTGACAGGCACTTTAATGTGATTCGTATGTTCCTCTATTAAGGTTTTTACCAAGACGAGGTATGCGACGTTCAGGATGAACTAAATTTTATGTCGCTGACGAATAAAGGCGCGGATCGGACACGTCGGTCCGATCAGGGGGCCGACCATACGCAGCATGTTGAATTTGACATTTCTAAACTCTTTATCTCTGCAGCATGCATTTCCAAGAATGGTTCAACCAAACTCAATCGCTGATCAGAAGGAACCAACGGGTAGTCAGGATTGCAGGATTACGAAATTTGTGGGTCAATGTAAGATGCTTGCGTGGCAGGAATTGCCTAGTAAACAACCTTAGAGCGGGTTTGCTTGGATGCAAAAATCCATGCAGTATTATGAAATTTGGGGGTCGATGTAAGATGGTTGCGTGGCACGAACTGGTTAGTAAACAACCCTAGAGCGGACGAAAGCTTCCGCGGACTTGTCATTGTCAATAACATTCTTGACAGAGGCCACTTGCAACAATGACCGAAACGTCGGAATCTTACATATTGACAATGCGCCCAAAAACCCCGAAGAATTTTACTGACAAGCTTGAGCGGGTGTGCTTGAATGCAAAGATCCACGAGTGGATGCCATTGAGCTCATTATTTTCAAACTTTACTATCACAAATAAATATTACAACGCATATAGAAACGTACATCTACGTATTTACTATCTGATTTATCTTATTTTATTATGTTCATGTCTCCCTACGTAGAAAGTGCTAATAAAATACTTCCGCACCCGGAAGAGAATGTTGGTAAAAGAAATGTCGCAAATAGTTATTGTAGAAACGAATTACGCCTTTGTTTTAATGATTTCCACCCCAACTCGTGTAACATTTCTATGACACTGTCGCTCTTGTTTAGCGATAATACGAACCGAGCTACCCTTCGCTGAAGCTTTTGCTTATCTTCCGTCAGTGCTACCTGGTCAGGACCCCACAATGCGCAACAGTATTCGAAAATAGGACCGAGAAGTGTAGTGTACACAGTTGCTTCAGTAGAACTGTTGCGTCTTAAAACAATGGTGCGCCTTTCTCACGATATTTTCCATGTGTTCTTTCCAATTTGTTTGTAATTGTAATTCATAGGAACTTAGTAGAAATTGCGGCCTTTAGATATGCCTAGCTTATCGTGGACTTCTTTTAGTGCTCATACGGATGGCTTCACACATTTCATTACTCATAATCAATTGCCAATTTTAGCACAATGCAGTATTTTATATAACTCGTTTTGCAGTTACTTTTGATCATCTAGTGACGTAAGTAGCCGATTAACGACAGCATAATCCACTAACTGTCTAAGAGAGCTGCTCAGATTGTCTCCTAAATCGTTTTTAAATACAAGGAACTGAACGAGTAGGTGCCCTAAACAGTTCCTTGGGGAAGCCGAATATCATTTCTGTTTTACACGATCACATTCCGTCAATTATTACGAATGTCCTTTCTGCCAGGAAATAGCACAACTGTGGCGATATTCCAGAAGCACTCAACTTGATTAGAAGACACGTGTGAGGTAATGACAAAGCCTTTCGGAAATCTAGAAATATGGAATTGATTTGAGATCACTTGTCGATAGTAATCATCACTCCATTGGGAAACATTTTCATGGGACCAACGGCTACTGGTTCAAATCAAATGTTTGTATAGTCTGACTTTCTGTCAGTTACTACATACTGTGCCCTTTCTGACTTTAAATCGCGAATTCAGTCGCACAACTTAGACGATATTCCATAATCACGCAATTAGATTAGAAGCCTCTTGTCAGGTATGTGTCAAAATCCTTCAGATTAACGCCCAAACGGAGAGAGAATTTCGTCCGATCCAAAGCGACACATCTTTGGTTTCGACAAGAGCCACCACCTGCAACTTGCTGCACCCTGTGCGCTTCATGCCATCCTAAAGAGCCCGTTCCACATGTGGAATGACTCCACCGGGTATGTGCACGGAGAGCACACTGGATTGTTTCCCCTTCCTACCAGCCAAGTCCCGAACGCGTCAAACTTCAACCAATCTTGCCTTTTGTGATTGCCTGGATCTTTCAGGGTGAGGGGTGACCCCAGGAGTGAACACTACCTGAAGCTGGGAGCCAAGTTTCGCCAACTTAGTTCGAATCCGTACCCATCAGTCACAGTCCTTACCCAGCCCTCACTATAAAGAAGAGCTATAGGGCTCTACAGTAGGTGACTAACGTAAACGCAAGATCTGCACCAAGAAGTTAGACTGGAGGATGAAATTACACATGTGAGACTAAATAAAACGATATAATGTTATACGTAGTATAAATGCACTGTTATCAAACTACACTGTTTTAAAATGCGCGAGAGTTGGCCTACTAATCTCTACAGGCTACAACTACATTCAAACCAAAAACAGACGACTGTCGTGATTCACAATATACAATGCAACGCATATCTGATTCTAATTTACACGCAAGCACACAATGAAAATACTGAATATTGCTTCTAGTCAGAAACCAGAGACACTTACAAAATAGTAAGCTGCGCTGTGCTCTGAATGGGATGGCGGTAACTCAGAGACTTACCAGATTGTTCAAAAATCGAATGGAAGATTGTTGGCATGTGCAGTTCACAGCGCATAACTGTTTGGGTTCTTAAACAAAATATACAGGAAAATAATTGTAGATGCTTCGTATGAGTACGGGTAAATAACGACACGTGTTTATGCGGTAGTAGAATGAAAAATGTTTTACTTCAGTAAATATCTTAACAAAACTCTAAGAAAATAAATGCTGCAATGTTTGAGAATAATACAAAACAAAATTTTGAGTCCTACATGGAAAACGTAGTTCACTAATACAAGCAAAGTATACAGTCATAAATTACTTAATTTCTTCGTAGAGTCTATATTGAAAGTTACAAAATATCTGCAATTGGTTTGACAAACGATCTAAAGCCAATTCTGCTAACAGATGCAAAGTTCTAACTTGGTGTCGGATCCGACTTGTGCATGTATAGATTCTATTAGCTGGCTAAGGGATCAGAAATTCCCATAGCAAATGATTTAAATGCGCAATTAGCTCTTGAAACTAGCATCAGTTGTACTCAAACAACATGTTGTGTACCAAAACATCAAAATAACTATTCTGAACCAGAACGCAGTAGCAAGTGCCTAAATTTGTTGTTCAACACATACCCTCTAATCACTTCGTTGTCGATGGGACTTTAAATAGACCATTTAGAAGAACAATTTTTGATCCTCTGCCCTCTGACCGACTCACGGCAGTTCCCGTACTGGGCGTCACGAAGATATAACACGTGAGTTAGAGCAAAGATCTTTGCCAGCTGAGTATCAACCCTTCCTACATTAACTTCCTAAATGCGTGACTTTAGTAGTAGGGATAGTTTTAGAGAAGATTAAATGGAAAAGATATGAATAAGTATAGAAATAAAACGTTATCCGTTAACATAGTTTTAGCATGATAGAAGAACCAGTGTAAACTTGTTTTGTTATAGAATCCAGTAGCGGATGGCGCAACTAGGCATTACACGAAGGGACAGACACCTGCAGGGAACATATATGTACTGACGACAAATGATCATTTTTCACTCTTTGTGTTTATGATAGCCTTGCTGAACCAACAAGCAACGACAGTAGCACAAGCTTAGTGAACCACTGCATAAAGAGATTTTGCGTTCCAGGAACGATAATAACCGATGAAGGCGCTAATTTCATATCGGAATTATTAAAGTAATTGTGTCGTCTCTTACACAATAGAACATGTCAAACTAGTGCTTTACGTCCTCGACCCAATGGTACGAAAAAGAGGGTTCACCGAATAATTGGAAAAATATTATGTTACTACGTTAATTCTCAACACAACTGGGAAACCCTTCTTACTGCCGTCTGTTGTACATATAACTCAAACGTCCATGAGAGCACAACAAACCTGTCCCCCTGTGAAGAGTTCTTTGTTCGGAATATGACATCAGTTTTTGATTCGTGAAACGGAAGTGAATCTTTCATGATGAAAGGATTAAAAATTAAGGATGTTTGGTAACAGTTAATGAACACGAATACTAAAGTTCTAGAATGTCAGAAAATGGTTCATAACATAAAGACATTATTACCCAAATATCATGTAGGATAATGGGTAATGTTCAAAAATGTTTGTAAAGTCTATGGGACTTAACTACGGGGTCATCAGTCCCTAAACTTACAAACTACTTATGAACTAATTAAGACTAAGGACGGCACAAATATCCATGCTCGAGGGGGGATTCGAACCCCCGACAGTAGTGGCCGTGCAGACCGTGACTGAAGCGCCTCAGTCCCCGCGGCCACCGCGGCCGGCATGGGTAATGTTAACCACTCCATTCAGACCGAAGGGTAAAAGAAAAAAGTTTGTTTCAAGATATCAAGTTCCCTTCCAGGTGACTGAGATGACGTCACCTGATAATATAAAGTTACAGCTCTCAATCTGCACCACAGTGGTTCACGTAAGTAGGTCTGTTTAAGGATAATGTTGCGGTATTACCGCATTTGTTGATAGGGGAGAGGGAAAACTTGAAAAAAAAGGCTAACAAAGAAATTGATAAAAACGAGAAACAGACTATCTCAGTAGCTAGTGCAACTCAAGTCACTAAGCATTGGCGTATCACCAACAATCGCTAGTATTTGTTGCATCGTACGCCTTATGTACTCTCTACTCAGGTAAAAAGTTGCCCGAATTCCAGCCCTGTCAACCAGCAACCTGACTGTCCAAAATAATACGCTTGGTACCAACTAGCACAGTAAGGAGAATGGTGATCAGGATTCTCAATGACGAGAGGATCAGCAGAAACGGCAAACTGAAACTGAAGACACAATTGGCAGTGGATTACAGTTTATAGTACAATCAAAGCAGTGGCCAGAAGGAGCTGCGATCTAAAACTCGCGAGTCGCGCAGGAGTGGCCATGTGACGTCATGCTGCAGATTGTGCAGCCACTCCCCATCCGAGGTTCGTGTCCTCCCTAGGGTAAGGGAATGTCTGTTGTTCTTAACATAAGTTAGTTTGAAAGTATCACACCTGTGAGTCTTTTTTGTGTTTTGGTAAAATAAACTCCTCGCCATTAAAATTGCTGCACCACGAAAATGACGTGCTACAGACGCGAAATTTAACAGACAGGAAGTAGATGCTGTGATATGCAAATGATTAGCTTTTCAGAGAATTCACACAAGGTTGGCAACGGTGGCGACACGTACAACGTACTGACACGAGAAAAGTTTCCAACCGATTTCTCATGCACAAGCAGCAGTTGACCGGCGTTTCACGGTGAAACGTTGTTGTGATGCCTCGTGTAAGGAGGAGAAATGCGTACCATCACGTTTCCGACTTTGATAAAGGTCGGATTGTAGCCTATCGCAATTGCGGTTTATCGTATCGCGACATTGCAGCTCGCGTTGGTTGCGATCCAATGACTGTTAGCAGAATATGGAATCGATGTGTTTAGGAGGGTAATACGGAACGCCGTGCTGTATCCCAACGGCCTCGTATCACTAGCAGTCGAGATGACAGGCATCTTATCCGCAAGGCTGTAACGGATCGTGCAGCCACGTCTCGAACCCTGACTCAACAGATGGGGACGTTTGCAAGACAACAACCATCTGCGCGAACAGTTCGACGACGCTTGCAGCAGCAAGCACTATCAGCTCGGAGACCATGGTTGCGGTTACCAAAAATGTTCAAATGTTAGTAGAGTCTATGGGACTTAACTACAGGGTCATCAGTCCATAAACTTACAAACTACTTATGAACTAGCTAATCCTAAAGACGGCACAAATATCCATGCCCGAGGGGGGATTCGAACCCCCGACCGTAGTGGCCGTGCAGACTGTGACTGGAGCGCCTCAGTCCCCTCGGCCACTCTCTGCTACAAAGCCTTGTTCCCTAGCCTAAATTGAGAACTGTCTCGTTTCAAATTACTTCAATAACTACAGTGGTCAATATACATAGCATCTCACACGTTATTACACACAGACATTAATAAACAACTCACCACAATTAAAGTTATCTTAGAAAGGTGGCTAAGAAAACATTTATGGCGCAACGGAATTTAGACATAAGAAAACTTGCATCTCAGCTTGTTCTCGGCACTTGTGAAGAACAATATTAAATAAAAGAGGGAAGGTGCTCTGAAACTACAAATAATAGGCAACTTACGGATTATGCTGAACTTAAACTTGTTTATTCAGATAGAAAACAAGCAAAATGGAGAACCAATTTTGTTAATACAATAAAAATGCATCTCTTACATGGAAAAATGCGGACGGTGCGCAGCCTAAATTATACATGATTTAACGCTACTGGGGGAAAGGATACACAAACAACACTCATTCGCTCTCACACACGCAATGCCTCAGCGAAACTCACCAAAATCAGCGTGCTGAGACGAGGCGGAAGCAGGCGCCGCTATCGTAGGCGAAATTCAGCAAGTCGGAGGTAGCACAAAACACATTATACAAAAACACTTTGAAGCTGGCTCTGGTCTGTCGTGCCTGTTTTGAGATGGTGCGTGTGAATAGCCAAGTTAAATTACATCTGAATTGGACCGCGAGCAAATACGCTAACGGCGACACACGGCTACGTTACATGAATGCACTCCACTGAAGGTGAAGTGGTTGAAAATCGGATTCATTATACAAAATCACGGTGGATTCTTAAGTTGCAGTCTGTTAGAAATCGATCTAGGTACTGGTTTTATATAAGAAGTGGCGTGAATTCAGGAGACTAGCGTTAAACCCCGGAAGTCGGAAATCGGGACCACGTGGTTCCGAAAACCGATATAATTGAATAAATTCAGTTTCCGAAAAATAAAGAAAATTAACTACAGCATGCAACCCATAGAAATGTTTAGAATTATACAAGGAAGCGAATGCAATACAGCTACATGCGATATGGAGCGATTACAGAGATGGATGAGGTCCTGTCTCAGAAAAACCACAAAAATGAAATAATTACAAAGTCGGAAAAATAAAAATAAGAATTACGGGATGCAACCCATAGAAATGTTTAGAATTACATGAAGAAGCGGAAGAAATGCAGCTACACCCGATAGGGAGCGATTACAGAGACGGATGAAGTGCTGTCTGTAAAACTCGTAAAAGTGAAATAATTACAAAGTCGGAAAAATAGGAATAATAACTACGGCATGCAACCAATAGACATATTTAGTATTACATAAGGAAGTTATTGGAGGAGGTTTTACAAGGCTTAGAAAGAATTACTGTGAAAGACAGAGTGCGTACTACAAGTCGGAGTAGAACAGCAAAATTAAAATAGGCGGTGAGAGAAGATCGCGAAATATTGGTGGAAATTACAAGGATACCCGAATAGTTACTTGCATGATGGGCATGGAACAAACAAGAGTGGAAGCTGAAGGCTTTGTTCTATGAACGAAACCACGTGGGACACATATCACTCACGGAAGGAAACAATGAGAAGATTTTTACGTGCACTATACAAAAATGAGCTTATCACCTATTAGAAATCGGGCCCTACAAAGCTAGAAAGTATTTACACAGAGTTCATACACCGCCACATGATCACAAAAGTTTTTAACATACCAGGCCATTATCAAACTCCAAGTAGAATCACACACACGGCATTTATCTATTGGAAATCACTGAATTGAAAAACAAGAACACATTTCCGCACACGATCAGAGAAAATATTCCAAAAAATGATTCTAAGTTCACGAGTCTACGTTAAACGTGCTAGACAATGAAACATTACCATCTCGCGGTTTTCAAAGAGGAGAACCAACCTTACCTCGCCAGACGCCCAGTATAGAATGCCAGACCGAGCCGCCACAAGACGCGGGAAGCTACCAGAAGGCGGAAAATCCAAGATAAGTGGTATTGGGGACGGAAAGCGAGAAGACTCGCGCTGGAGAGCGAATGCTCACCAACTAGCTCGCAACCAAAGGGTGTGGAAACCTCTTTGGTAGTATCAGCAGCTATCGACACTGAGCCAGAGAGAACGATGCAAAGCGAGCTATCACTCCCCACAATCAGACAGCCGTAGATTCTCGCACATCCACTTAAAAAGTAAGACAAGTACACATTCTCACAGGGACAGTGGCGTAGCGGAGAAGCCACATTTATGCCACCTTAATTAATATAATAATAAATTACTAACATAGCAAAATAAGAAAAATCTAGCAATTTTAACTAATATTTTAACACATGAAATAAGCTATTCCTCAAGCCTTGAAAAGAGCGGAGTTCAAGTCTTAACAAAATGATAATCTAGACATTAAATAAATTATAACTTTACAGAAATATACAAAAAATATATGGAAGATGACAAACGGTCGTCTTTCACGTTGGATGAACATACTACTGTTAAGTAATTGCATATTCTCAGTATATGAAGCATTGTTATTAATTTTAGTGACTTTGATTTAGATAATCTAAGCAGTCTCATACTCCAATGTAACGTAGTGTGTCTCTCTTGGCTATCGAGAAAGTTTTTAAGTACACTGCACCTAATTTTCTCAAGTTTAAAGGATCTATTTTTTTTAAAGTGGAGACGAGACATCGACAGTGAACAGACGTGAAAGTTAATAGTACGTTGCTGCAGATGTACGACAGTGGAGGGATGGTCGTGTGAGGAAACAGGGACACAATGTGGCAATCTTCTGACACTGAGGGAGCGCAATGTACTTCAAAACCACAAGTTGAAAACACAGCAGGAGGGGGGCGGATTATTTAGGGACCACCAACCAGTTTTTCGAAGAGAATTGAGTTGGGCGGTGGAGGTGTACTCAGTGTGCGTCACTCGTCGTCTGCTAATCGCCATTGGATGCAGCTGGGCGGTATGTACCATCCTGGATGTATCATTCCCCATCATAATCAATTTGCACGCAGCACGACTGGGTCTGAGTCATGGGCCCAGACGGCCGAGGCTGCCATCGACGTCGACGGTTGGCACGACCGCTCCTACCCGCACCTCCGCCGTGGACGCTGGCCGATCACTGCTGCGCCACGCCGCTGGCCGGCACACACTCCGACGCAGCACTCTGCACCGGTCACAGACTGCAGAGCAAAAATAATCAATATAAGCCAGCCTGACCAGTTGTCGTTATATTTGTTAAATACAGGATAAATTGTGTGTCTTCAGGAAGCACTTTTTGTCTTGGCCACTACCTCTCAGCAGCAGAGCTCAACCCACAACCCAAGCCAGAACTAATTCTAACATTCCTTACTGGGAGCGACCTTGTGCAGAACGTATTAATTGTGAAGCAGGTCTGTTCACATGATGCAGTTGTATTTCAACAGATCGATAGAAAGTTTTGCAATGAACTTTTCAAGTAAATGGGCCAGGACGGTCCTGGGACAATTGGATTGACTGGTCAAGGGCACCTTCTCCCCTCCATCCTTCCCCTGCCCTCAACACCTCTCAAGCCTCAGCTTAACTAACCGTCCTTTTCTTGTTTGCCATATGAATTCTTGTCCCACTGGGCAACCTGAAGGTCTGGTTTGTTGTTGTTCTGGTCATCAGTTAAAAAACTGGTTTGATGAAGCTCCCCACACTATCCTAGCCTGTACAAGCCTCTTCAGCTATGAATAAGAATGGCGACATACATCCTTTTGGACTCGATCGCTGCATTCTTCTGTCGGTCTCCCTCTGCGACTTTCACCCAACATACTGTCCTCCAGCGCTAAACAGGAAGATTCACTGATGTCTCAAACTCGATTCCTTCTTTTATTCAAACTTTGCCAGAAATTTATTATCTCCCCAATCCTGATCAGTACCTCATCATTTGTTTCCTTAATTACACATCTACCTTCAGCATTTGTCAGTAATCTAAAATAATGTTTGTAACCCTAAGGGACTTAACTGCTGCGATTATCCGTCCCTAGGCTTACAAACTACTCAAACTAACTTTAAACTAACTTATGCTAAGGACAAAACCCACACACACACACACACACACACACACACACACACACACACACACACACGCTCTCTCTCTCTCTCTCTCTCTCTCTCTCTCTCTCTCATACACACACACACACACACACACACACACACACACACACACACACACACACATCCCTGAGGGAGGACTCGAACCTCCGACGGCGAGCAACTGCGTCCGCCAGAGTAGGGAGCCTTAAAGCGCTCGGCCACTCCACCACGCTATTTGTCTATAGCACCACATTTCAAAAGCTTCTATCATCTTTTTGTCTAAACTCATTATTGGGACTGGTAAAATTTTGATATCGAATTAAATGACTTTTTAAATCCTCCAGTTCCCATTTACCGCAGTTCCAAATGCATTATTTACTTCCGTCTGGTCCTCCATCTGTGGCACTTGAGGGTCTTCACTGTTTTGATATCACGTTCATTGACTTTTAATTACATTGATCAATTTATCACATCCACGTTAGGCTTTGAGGAGCGTGAATCTAACTTTATTGAACAGCGCCAAAATCCTAATCCTAATTTCCTATACCACCTGAGAATACTGTGCACAGGACTGAAATTCTGGACATCACGATTGTGTACACCCTGACCACCCTACTATTGGCTGGTAATTCACAGTCAATTTCTCCACACCACCTGTAAAATAACCGTTCAGTGTGTATTGTGCATTTGCATATCATAATATATTTCTACATCTACATACATACTCCGCAATTCACCGTAAGGTGCGTGGCGGAGGGTACACTGTACCACTACTAGGCATTTCCTTTCCTATTCCACTCCCAAATTGAACGAGGAAAAAACGAATGCCTATATGCCTCCGTACGAGCCCTAATTTCTCTTATCTTGAATTTGTGATCTTTACGCGAAATGTAAGTAGGCGGCAGCAAGATCGTACTACACTCAGCTTCAAATTCCGGCCCTCTAAATTTACTTAACAGAAATTCACGAAAAGAACATCGTCTTTCTTCCAGCGATTCCCAATTGAGTTGCCGGATCATTTCCGCGACACTCGCGCATTGGTCGAACCTACCGGTAACAAATCTAGCTGCTCGCCTCTGAACCGCCTCTATGTCTTCCTTCAAACCGATCTGCTGCGGGTCCCAAACACTTGAGCAATACTCAAGACGTGGTCGTACAAGCGTTTTATACGCGGTCTCCTTTACAGGTGAAGTACATCTTCCCAAAATTCTCCCAATAAACCGAAGTCGGCTGTCTGCCTTACTCACAACTGTCCTTACATGTTCGTTCCATTTCATATCACCCTGCAATGTTACGCCTAGATATTTGAACGACGCGACAGCATCAAGAAGCTCACTACTAATGCTGTATTCGAATATTATGGAATTGTTTTTTCTACTCATGCGCGTCACCTAACATTTTTCTACATTGAGAGCTAGCTGCCATTCTTCGCACCAACTAGAAATTTTGTCTAAGTCATCCTGTATGCTATTACAGTCAGTTACAGACGACACCCTCCCATACACCACAGCATCATCAGCAAAGAGCCGCAAATTACAACTTCATCTGTCCATCAGATCATTTATATAGATAGAAAATAATAGCGGTCCAATCACACTTCCCTGGGGCACGCCTGACGATACACTCGTCTCTGATGAACACTTGCCGTCGAGAACAACGTACTGCGTTCTATTACTTAGGAAGTCTTCCAGCCAGTCACAAATCTGTGAACCTATTCCATAAGCTCGTATCTTCGTTAGCAGTCTGCAGTGTGGCACCGCGTCGAACGCCTCTTTGAAGTCGAGAAAAACACAATCCGCCTGTTGCCCTTCGTCCATGGCTCGCAAGATGTCATGTGAGAAAAGGGCAAGCTGAGTTTCACATGAACGATGTTTCCTAAACCCGTGCTGATTCATGGAAAGAAGCTTTTCCGTTTCAAGGAAATTTACTATATTCGAACTGAGAATATGCTCCAAAATTCTACATGAAACTGATGTCAACGATATTGGCCTGTAATTGTATGGGTCAGTTATCTTTCCTTTCTTATACACGGGAGTCACCTGCGCTTTTTTCCAATCACTAGGAACTTTGCGCTGAATTAAAGATTCGCTATAAACGCAAGCTAAGTAGGTGGCCAACGCCGCAGAATAGTCTTTGTAAAACCGAACTGGTATTCCATCCGGACCAACAGACTTTTTCGTATTTAGCTCTCTCAGCTGCTTCTCTACACCGGAAATACCTATTGCTATGTCCCCCATTTCGGAATTAGTACGTTGATCAAATGATGGTACATGTGTGTGGTCCTCTTGCGTGAAAGATTTCGTAAAGGTTAAATTTAGAACTTCAGCTTTCCGTTTGCTTTCTTCTATTACTGCCCCGGAATGATCAACGAGTGACTGGACAGTGGGCTTTGACCTGCTTATCGATTTTACATAGGACCAGAATTTTTTCCGTTTCTCGGAAAGATCTTTTGCTAAGGTATAGCTGTCATTATTATTGTATGCTTCACCCATCGATCTTTTTATAGACGCACGAATCTCTACTAACTCTCTAATCTCTTTTTTGAATCGAGAGTGCAACAGCCTTTGCTTTCTCAGCAGCTTTCTAACATTATTATTATACCACGGTGGATCTTTTCCATCCTTAATCGTCTTTACTGGCACATATTTCTCTAACCCTTTATTAACAATGCACTTAAATTTAGTCCACAATTCCTCTACTTCCATAGTCCCGGAATTAAACGATGCCCATTCATTTTCTAAGTGCGATCGTAACATTTGCTTGTCGGCTCTTCCCAACAAAAACACGCTCCTAGCCTTCTTGATTGGTTTATGAACTTTGGTCACCATCGACGCTATGACGATATCATGATCACTAATTCCTGTCTCTACACAGACATTGTTAATAAGGTCAGGCCTGTTTGTGGCTATAAGGTCTAGAATATTTCCATTGCGCGTGGGTTGCCGGTTTAACTGCTCAAGACAGTTTTCAGAGAATGTGTCTAAAAGTAGCTCGCAAGACTGCTTGTCTGTACCGCCGGAAATGTACCTAGCAAGGTCCCAATCTATACTCTTAAGGTTGAAGTCTCCGACTAATATTACATGGCCCGATACCTATGCACTACCTGGTGTAGACTTTCTTTGAATGATTCTAACACTGCTACAGCAGCACACTAGGGGGCCGGTAAAAGCACCCAACTATTAACTTTACTTCTTTTAGACCTGTTATACGTGCCCAGATAACTTCACAGTTACCTTCAACCTCAATCTCAGTAGAAACAATATCTTTGTCCACAGCGATGAACACTCCTCCTCCAGTTGTATCAGATCTATCTTTCCGATATACATTCCACGCTTCGCTAAATGTTTCTGAACATGCCACATTATCATTTAGCCAGCTTTCGGTGCCTAAAATTATCTGAGCGCAATAACTTCCATACAGTGCCGCAAATTCGGGAACTTTGTTTCTAATACTCTGCAAGTTCGCGGCTAATATTTTTATGTTCGAATTTTTCTTCCGATCGTGGCCTGAATTCGCTGTTTGAATGCTGACAGGCGAGTGCTCATCAGAGTTAGCGCCTAGCCTTAAAAAAAACCATGTGCACTCCACAAGTACTCTGCTACCCGAGTAGCCGCTTCCTTAGTGTAGTGCACCCCTGATCCATCTAGGTGCACCCTACAATTCCCCACCCGATAACGCAGATCCAGAAATCTGCAGCCATGACTGTCACAGAGTCGGCGAAGCCTCTGGTTCAGACCCTCCACTCGGCTCCAAACCAAAGGACCCCGATCAACCCTGGGAACAATGCTACAAATCGACAGCTCTGCTTGCACCCCGCGTGCGAAGGCAGCAGCCTTCACCAATTCCGCCAGCCGTTCGTAGGACCTGAGGATGTCCTCAGAACCCAAGCGACAAGCGTCATTGGTGCCGACGTGAGCCACGACTTGCAGTCGACTGCACCCCGCACCCTCGATAGCCGCCGGCAAGGCCGCCTCCACATCTCGGATGAGGCCCCCCGGCAGACACTTCGAGTGCACGTTGGAATTCTTTCCACATC
Organism: Locusta migratoria; assembly: GCA_026315105.1. Lineage (NCBI taxonomy): Eukaryota > Metazoa > Arthropoda > Insecta > Orthoptera > Acrididae > Locusta > Locusta migratoria. The sequence goes on from CM048755.1 coordinate 784,717,706, forward strand.
TCGACGCCGTCTGCCTAAGGGGCTCCATCACGCGCCTAACATTGGACCTCCCAATAACTAATAACCCCTTCCCCCGTGCACCTGCTCGGACCCTGCTGAAGGAGTGGCCACACTTTCACTCACAGGACGAACGGGCGCGGACGGACGTCCAGCCTCCAAAATGGCCTTCCTCCTCGAGCGACGCGAACGCCGTACAACCCGCCACTCCCCTTGCGGAGAAGGCGGCTCGACGACGTCCGGTACACCTGAAGGTGCCTCGGTAGCAGGGACAGAGAGCGACGTATGAGACACCTGAGGTGTCCCACTCGACGCGCCAGACTCCCCACCACCGCTGCACCCCGAGACAGCAGCCTGAAGACGGCTGACCGTAGCCAACAGCACGCTCAGCTGTTCGCGAACTGCGGCCAACTCCTCCTGCGTCCGCACACAGCAGGCACACATCCTATCCATCCTATCGATACAATTAACTGCAGAAAATAGAAAATTAAATAATCAACTTTTAAAAAGCCTAGTACTCTAATAAAGGCGGCTGGCTGGTGACTGAACTGTGGTCAGTGGTAACTACACTGTCAAATCAACAAGACTGAGTCCGGCAGCTTAGCGCTGTTTACGATGTGGCACTGGTGACAGCTGGCACTGGACTGACTGACAACGAGCTTTAGTAACGGTCTCTGACTTTTTTTGAAATACGCCGGTCAAAGACGAAGACTAAACACAACGGTATTTATCAAATACGATAGAATAAACTATTAAAACAGTAGTACAAAGGAAATCTGCTAGTACGCGGGAATAAACCTCTTAAAACAGAAGTACTAACGAAAATGAACTATACTGGCAAATTAAATTTGACACAAATTAAATTCAGATACTTAGCGCTGTTTACGATGTGGCACTGGTGACAGCTGGCACTGGACTGACTGATAACGAGCTTTAGTAACGGTATTTATGGAGGCCTGACGCGAAAAATCAAACAAAACCATGGACTGCCGCGGTGGAGTAGCCGAGCGGTCTAAAGCACCTCGCTGCGGAGCGCGCGGTTGCTCGCCATGGAGGTTCGAGTCCTCCCTGGGGCATGTGTGTGTGTGTTTGTCCTTAGGTTAGTTTACCTAGGTTTAAGTAGTTTGTAAGCTACGGACTGATTACCACGCAGTTTGGTCCGATAGATTCACAGACATTTGAACATTTGAAACGATTGACGTATTGAAAAAAAATATCAGGGGCCCTGATTTTGAGAGGAAAAAATTGAATTACGCAACAGCAGGTGTTGCATTTGAAATATATATTTATTCAATTATGGTATGTGCACGCACCTGGGCCCCCATCAGCTGATTACTGCTTGCGCTGTGGCAGCACCTTCCCTCAGCTGAAGCTGTCGTAATCGATCTTTTATATCTGCGGGCAAGACATGTGTACTCCAAAGCAAAATAACTGTGCCATTTGCCACAAGCCCTTGTTCGGCCTTCTGCATTCACCAACCCACATAAAGATCTGACTTTTCATTCCACTGAGCCATTTGAGAATACTGTGCCTCGGTTCGAACACTGTACCTACCGGACACCACCCTATTGTCCGTAAATTCAAACCGAAATTACATTGCATAATGAACATTCCGCATGATACAGCACGGGCTGACTGCAACTACGGTTGCTGACCTGTGGCGCATTTACTCACTGAATTACTATCCTCAATTTGGCAAGCACATCACGACGCGATGACTTCACTGAGGAGACGTCTGCTTCTTATGTCTGTACGATATAGCAGACAGTGATGGTTGTAACTGTTGCAGTTTCCTGAAGTTGTAATGTGTAAGAATTTATAGTGAGAATTTTGACATTAATTGTGCAGAAATAGGATACAATTTCTAGTCGGTCGATCCTTAAATACGTCCACTCAGAAATATAAGGCGCTCATCTGCTATTGGCTCACTTGCCACCCTCCTATACACACGAATATGCATCCAAGAAATGCTCGTGTGTGTGCAATGTTTTCTACATAACACTTGCTGGTGGCAGATAAAAAGGTTTTTAATAACTGCATTGCCTGAAATTATGCAGTTAAAGATTGCACTCACAGCCTTTAGAGGGTTGGAAAGGAGGGTAATGGAGAAGAATAATACAGTTCAATAAATAATATTGATGCTGTGGGAGAGCTTGATGATGCATTACGCAACTTTTGCATTTAGTTGCTCATGTTGGAATTATCTACTTTACTTGAAAACATAATCCTACTTCCCAAACCAAAATACCCATCAACAACCAACACCGAATGATCAGGAAACACCACCTCCACATCCAGTCATATGATATGTTGGTGGTTCAAGGTGAACACGTTGGTCCACCATCATCAGTTGGTGTCAGTGAAAGCACCATAAAACCTCAAAAGTAGCAGCAGCAGAAGTTGGATAGGAAGTGTAAATTGTTTATGCGTACACTAGTAGCTACTGTTATTAGTATTATCGTTATTGTATATACCGGCCACTCTTCTTCTTTGCTCAGCCCAGCTGCTCGAGTTCTGTGCCGCTGACCTTTAAACATGTGGAATCATTTAGTGCAGTGTTTTGCAACCTGTGGGGCCTCGATGCCCAGAGGGATCGCAAAGTCTTGTTCCGGGGTCGCGACTAAGGCGGAGGTATTTGCACCATAGAACAACCAATCCAGTGCATGTCTGGGTACTAGGGGTTCTGCAATACCAAAATTGCCTAAGAAAAGTGAAATATATTTCATACAACTATTCCGTAATTCCTTGTTATCATCAACTCTGATTTGAATAAAACAGACTTTTTGTACAATAAATACTCCATGTTAACGATGAATAAACTAAAACCGTGGAAACTGCTTTTAGGAACCAATCGATAGTTAAATGAACGTGAGGTAGTCAGTAGTTTGAGAAATTGGCGTGTGTGTATTGTCCTTAGCATAAGTTAGTTTCTAAACCTAGGGACTGATGACCAAAGACATTAAGTTCCATAGATTTACGAACATTTGAACATATGATTTTGAGAAAATCGAAAAACAGCTCGATTTCTTTAGAAAATGCCTATACAGTGGAACTTAACGAGCGTAATTCGCTTCCGAATCTTATCTGCAACGCGAAACACTCGTCATGCAACATACATTTTCTGTCGAAATTCATGTAAAAATAGGATAATGTGTTCTATTCCGGAAAATGCACTAAATTTCACCCTATAATGTAGAATATTGTACTTTTTTGTTTTTGGGAGAAACTTTTATCAACAGAGAAAATATGAAATTCGCTGTATTTGAATTCGCACACACAGATGTGTTACAGTACGTTGAGGGGGAGAGGTCACCATAATATTTTTACTCGAAAGGGAGTCGTTCACGAACTCAGAAAGGTTGAAAACACTGATTTAGTGGAACAGGTAGCTGTGTTAAAGCAGGATGAAGATCTGATGATGAAGACCAGCAGAATCCTGATATACCTGCACTGGTGGTTTCAAACAGGATGGCATGGCTCAGTACTGTGTTCCAACATACACACCATCCACTGCGTCCAGTGATACTGCTGGGGCAGTGTGGTGAATGGGAAGGTACAGTTGGTCTCAGCGCACTGCTACTAGACACTGCCATATGTAATTTACCCATTAGTGGATCCAAGCATCTTAATATAGGAACAGAAGCTTGTGGCTTCTAGTATGTGATGTTGGAGATCGCTAATGTGATGAAGGGTGTTAAAGTGCGGTTTCTGCAATAGGAGAAGATATGTTGTACAATGCCACCAATGCTACAGAGCATAACCTATACCATTGTCGAAATTAGTGTATTGCTGTCGGAAAAATTAACCAGTGAATTTTATGAAATAAATTACTATTATCCCAAACGTTTGATATTCTTATTTCAGTAACCTCCCATAATATATTATTATAAGTGTATTTTTGTATAAAAGCCCAATGTAGGACAGTATCTGGCAAAGAGACTTCCGTTCGACTCCCAGCCTGGTTCAAATTTTTCACTTGTCGCCATTGAGTTATTCCATTGCTAGGGCAGCTAAAGTCATTCGGCTTGTTCCTCTTACTTTTTCCGTCCTTTCATTAGTGTGAAAATCATCAGTGCTATTGTCGTTTATTTGTTAAAAGTACGTAATCCTTGACTGAAATGTATTGGGATTTGTGTAGATGGGACAAATGCGCTTATCGTCACTTAACAATGCTGGCAGCAAAAGTAAAGAAAGTTGCATTAGATTGTCAAATCAAATTAAATGTTTGTACAGCTTATGGGACTTAACTACGGGGTCATCAGTCAGTAAACTTACAAACTACTTATGAACTACTTACGAACTAGGACGGGACAAATATCCATGCCCGAGGGGGGATTCGAACCCCGGACCGTAGTGGCCGTGCAGACCGTGACTGGCGCGCCGCGGTCCCCCGGCCGGCTTTAAATTAACCCATTCCAGCCCAATGATGCCTTATGGCATCGTCATTTTTTATCTGTTATTTTCGGCCCAACCATTTGACTAAGGATTATAAAGAATACTGCAAGACTTTCCGGAATTCAATGTGGGTAGCTTGGCTACCACTGCTTCGAGGAAACAGAGGACAGTGGACAAAATGTGTATTGTTGCTTAATGTCTAAGTTACAGTACAAACAGCAAGATTTTCAAAGTATTATATCAAGGTAAAGGAAAGAAAATAATTTGAAAATTTCATTACAGAATTATTGTTAAATGTCTAAACAGTTTGAGAAAGGTATCTGGTACGGTGAAGGAAACATATCCTGACCAAGGATACCATATGAAGTCGTCCGAAATTCCCTTCCGAAAACTAAAAAATTCAAAAATTGAAAAAAGTACATTATTCCAATCAATATAAATATGGAAAGAATTACTTTTGTTCACAAATTACTAAGATTTGGGCTGGAAAGGGTCAAGATCACTCTTTCAGTGCAAGATGTTCAACCGTATATTTGAACTGAGGAGCGAGGTTTCTATGTTTCTCAGTGACAAATGAAATGCCATGAAGAATTTCGTCTTTGATGATCAGATATGATCAACATTCGCCTATTTAGCTGATTGTTTGACCGGCTTCACACTTTAAATATGGACCTACAAGGAGGAGGCACAATAGTTGTCTTCCAAAGGAAAGGTGGCCCTTTTTAATTCACAAGTACTGAACAGTAACTATTCCTCATTCCGTACTCTTAAATGATTGGAAACTAGCTCCCTTGGAATATTTAGTTGGATACAGTTACACTGTCAATAAAATCCGTCATTTTTATAAAATCTACCGACGTTTCGACCACTGTTACAGGCGGCCTTCATCAGAGTCTGTGTCTGACTGCTGGTGACTTATATAATTGTGCTAACAGCGGTTTGAGGAAGAGGGATGCGGTCTTTCTTTATTGATGTTTATATTATTACAAGCCATTTGTGGAAAAGGACGCAAACGATTGGTGTTTCTTGACAAGTTTTTCATGTGATTGGAGGTTGCATTCTTCCCTCTTGTTGGTGAAAATGGGCAGGCAGCTTCGATTAACTTTTGCATTGTAACTTTCTACTGGCGGGATAGGCACGAGGGAACTGGCAACAGTTGTTTAGTAGTTGCCTGGCGCACAAGGCGGCGTGCGGACAGCCGCTGTGGTTTCCAGGTCCTTCAAGAGTTATCAAAATCTTCCCGAGGATCACACAAAATACAAATGAATAAGGAATAAATTTTCAGTAAAAGTACCAGAATACGTAATCAAGAATTCAAGCTTTGGCGATGTGACTAGTGCGCCGACCGCGGTTGCCGAGCGGCTGCGGCGCGCCAGTCACAGTCTGCACAGCCGCTTCCGTCGGGGGTTCGAATCCCCCCTCGGGCATGGATGTTTGTGTCGTCCTTAGTGTTAGCTAGTTCATAAGTCGTTTGTAAGTATAGGGACTGATGACCCCTAAGTCCCTCAAGCTTAACAAACATTTGAACATTTATGACCAGTGACTGTTCAATGGAAGACGCTTTTAACAAGAAAACTCTGTTGTCTGAGAACAAAAAGGAATACTTTTAAAAGAAGCAATCAGGTTTTTTCGCCATTTTCAAATTCTCTTTTTTCTGTATGACACATTAAAAATATGTGAGAAAGAGACCTAGTGTTGACGAAGAGGTTAGATTTAAGTTGAGACGCTGGGAAATGGCTTAGCCTTGCCACGGTGCGCGCGGTTGCTCGTTGTCGGAGGTTGGAGTCCTCCATCGGGCATGTATGTGTCTGTTGTCCTTAGCATAAGTTAGTTTAAGTAGTTTGTAAGCGTAGGGAATGATTACCGCAGCAGTTAAGTCTGAGCTCAATCGAGCTAGACTTTGGAGTTTTGATTAAAAATTAAAGAGCAGCAGTCATCCAGCTGAAACGTACATTTGTTCTTTCATCAGACTCTACATTTGTATATTAGTTACAGCATTTTAACTCTGATTTACCATAAAGTTTCATTTGTCTTGTGTTTTTGCTGTGTTCAATTTATTACGGTCTTGTACAACTGGTTCTTAGTATGTTGTTGATATCATTCCGCTATTACTTGTAACAGAACTGACTTAATTCAATTTTTTGTTTCATGCTACTTGTTACAAATTCTTACTACATGGTGAACTTGAAGAACTTTAGAGAAAAGTACTTGTACTAAAACTTATTAATATACAGGGTGTTTCACTAAGTGTGTTTGCCTCTGTAACTTGTAATAGGTGACTGGAAATTTTAATGCGGTAGGTCAACACAAGAAATGTTACACTTTCTGCGGAGCTATGAACATTCAGTGCACTAGTATTGGCTGGCTGACCTTATTCAAACCGAAAACAAGAACAATCCGCTCAAGTATAAATCTCAGAGTGTACCCTGAAACTTATATAAGTTCACTCGTGCAAATATCGGCTCAATAAGCAAAATATCCAAGTCCGCACACTGGGAGGACAGGACGCCACCAGGCGCGTCCGTACTCCAGCGATACGAAACACGAAGTCCCGTTCTATCACCGCGTCTCTGCGCAAGACCCCCCCCCCCCCCCCCGAGCCCCGAGAAAAGCCATTTTTACGTAAAGCCAATCAGCGTCCAGTTCTCGAACTCCAGCCAGTAAAATCTCCCAAGACAAGCGCTGATTTCGAAAAGCTGGCGCTTTGAACATCAGCCAATCAAAGACGGCATCCCTTCCACACACACTTTTTGGCACAATTCTCACTAAACGGCTCTAACCGTCGCCCTTGGGAGCGGCTGCCTAGCCTCCAGCAACATTCCGTCGCTTTCCCTTTCGGACCCTCGGCCACAGCCGTGTGCCCTGCTATCTTCTTCTAAAAAGCGCAGACGATGCCTCTCCTTCACAGTTTGGGACACAAGGCTACATTTTTACGACCTACTGCCCTGCCAGTGTGCCACCCAAGGCCAGCACGCCCGGCCTCCTACGGCGCCGCAGGGCGCAGGTAGGAAGGAATTCGCCCCCTCAGGCCCAAGTCAGCTCTGCATCTCACCTTAGCAAAAATCTTCCCTGCATCGTATTCCCGACAGCAATAGAAAATTGTATGTACAGGACTCATTAAGACAATACGTCAACAATAAACATCGATAATAAAGATGTGAGATGGGCTGCCATCTCTCAAACTTACAAACTACTCATGAACTAGCTTATACTTAAAGACTACACAAACATCCATGTCCGAGAAGGGATTCGAACCCCCGACAGGGAACGGCCTCGCGCATGTAGCATAGCGCCTCAATGCCCTCGGCCGCTCCGCCGCGGCGACTATGAGTCAACACATCGTTCTGTTCGACATACTTCATTATATTTAAGGAAAGTATATGTTCCAAAATTCTGCTGCAAACCGACGTCAATGATATAGACCTGTGATTCTGCGGATCACTCCTATTGTCTTTCTTGATTTCTGGAGTAGCCTGCGCAACTTTCTAGTCTTTCCCCGCGGATCTTTCGCTGAGCCAGCGGTTGTATGTGATAAGTGGGTATGGGAATATTGCATCAGCATTCTCTGAAAGGAACCTAATTCGTATACAGTCGGGACTGGGAGACTTACTTTTGTTAAGTGATTTAAGTTGCCTCAATACTCCATGGGTATCTACGTCTAAATAACGGATGCTGGCAGCTGTTCTTGATACGAATTCTGGAGTATTTGCTTCGTCTTCCTTGGTTAATAAATTTCGGAAATCTGTGTTAAGCAATTTTCCTTTAGCAGAACTGTCATTGGTAGCATCACCATTGCTATCATGTAGTGAAGGTATTGATTGTGTTTGCCGCTAGTATAATTTCCATATGACCAAAATTTCTTAGGATTCTTTAGCAAATTACGTCACAGGGTTTCATTGTGGTAACAATCGTAAGCTTCTCGCATTGAAGTTAGAGCTAAATTCTAGTCTCTGTAAAAGATTGCCAGTCTGGGGTTCACTTTAAAAACAATGTAAGACAATAATGTTACGTATATCAGTATGTTAAACTTGAATCACATTTCAAATAGGTATCCGAAGCATACTGTTATAATCGGTGGCGACTATAACTTACCCTCGATATGTTGGCATAATTACGTGTTCAAAACCGGCGGCAAATATAAAACGTCCGAACTAGTTCTGAATGCTTTTTCTGAAAACTACTTCGAACAGTTAGTTCATGAACCCACTAGAATAGTAAGTGGTTGCGAAAATACCCTTGATCTCCTAGCAACAAATAATCCGGAGATAGTAAAGAGCATCAAAACAAATACAGGGATTAGCGAACATCGAGTTGTAGTAGTGAGACTAAATGTCGAAATTCCCAAATGCACAAAAAATAAACAAAAAATATATCTATTCAATAAAGCAGATAAAATCAGATAAAAATTCGCTTCACGCTTTCCTGGGTGATAATATCCAGTCTTTCAAAACTAAAAATGCGAGTGTAGATCAGGTGTGGCTTACTTTCAAAGACATAATATCAGTAGCAAGCGAGAGATTTATACCAAATAAATTAATAAAAGAGGGGCCTGATCCCCCGTGCTACGCAAAACAGGTCAGATCACTGTTGCAGAAACAAACAAAAACACATACAAAATTTAAAAAGACACAGAATCCACAAGACTGGCAATCTTTTACTGAAACACGCAACCTAGCGCGGACATCAATGCGAGAAGCCTATAGTAGTTACCACAACGAAATCCTGTCTCGTAATCTTGCAGAAAATCCAAAGAAATTGAGGTCATATGTGAAGTACACTAGCGGCAAAACACAAACAATACCTTCACTACGCGATAGCAATGGTAATAGTACCGACAACAGTACTGCTAAGGCAGAATTACTAAACACAGCTTTCCAAAATTCGTTCACCAAAGAAGACAAAGTGAACACTCCAGTATTCAATCCAAGAACAGATTCCAGCATGCGAAACTTAGAAGTAGATGTTCCTGGAGTAGTAAAACAACTTAAGTCACTAAACAAAAACAAATCTTCCGGGCCAGATTGTATACCAACTAGATTCCTCTCAGAGTATGCAGATGCAATTGCTCCGTACTTAGCTATAATTTACAACCGATCACTCAGCGAAAGATCTGTACCCAAAGACTGGAAAGTTGCCCAAGTTACTCCAATATTCAAGAAAGGCAATAGGAGTGATCCCCAAAATTGCAGGCCTATCTCATTGACGTCGATTTGCATTAGGATTTTGGAACATATACTTTCTTCGAATATTATGAACTACCTCGAAGAGAACGACCTATTAACCAATAGTCAACACGGATTCAGAAAGTATCGCTCTTGCGAAACACAGCTTGCCCTTTATTCACATGAAGTGTTAAGTGCCATCGACAAGGGATCTCAAATCGATTCCATATTTCTGGATTTCCGGAAGGCTTTTGATACTGTACCCCACAAGCGGCTTCTAATGAAATTGCGTGCTTATGGAATATCTTCCCAATTGTGCGATTGGATTCACGATTTCCTATCAGGAAGGACACAGTTCGTTGTAATTGACGGTAAGTCATCGAGTAAAACAGAAGTGATATCTGGCGTTCCACAGGGAAGCGTTATAGGTCCCCTACTCTTCCTCGTGTTTATAAACGATTTAGGAGATAATCTGAATAGCTCCCTTTGACTGCTCGCGGATGATGCTGTCGTTTATCGGTTAGTGAAGTCAACAGAGGATCAAAAGCAACTGCAAAGCGATTTAGACAAAATTTCTACTTGGTGCGAAAATTGGCAATTGACACTAAATAAAGAAAAGTGTGAAGTAATACACATGACCACTAAAAGAAATCCACTGAACTTCAATTACGCGATAAATCAGTCAAACCTTAAGGTCGTAAATTCTACCAAATACCTAGGAGTTACAATTACGAACAACTTTGACTGGAGAGAACACATAGAGCCGGCCGCGGTGGCCGAGGAGACTAAGGCGCTCCAGTCACGGACTTTACGGCCACTACGGTCGGGGGTTCGAATCCCCCCCTCGGGCATGGATATTTGTGTCGTCCTAGTTCGTAAGTAGTTCATAAGTAGTTTGTAAGTTTAGGGACTGATAACCACGTAGTTAAGTCCCATAGACTATACAAACATTTGAACATTTAGAACACATAGAAAATATTGTGGGGAAGGCGAATCAAAGGTTATGTTTCATTGGCAGAACGCTTCGAAGATGCACCAGCTCCACCAAAGAGACTGCCTACATCACACTTGTGCGTCCTCTCCTGGAGTACTGCCGGCCGCGGTGGCCGAGGTGACTGAGGCGCTCCAGTCACGGTCAGCACGGCCACTACGGTCGGGGGTTCGAATCCCCCCTCGGGCATGGATATTTGTGCCGTCCTAGTTCGTAAGTAGATCATAAGTAGTTTGTAAGTTTAGGGACTGATGACCACGCAGTTAAGTCCCATAAACTTTACAAACATTTGAACATCCTGGAGTACTGTTGCCCCTTGTGGGACCCTCACCAGGTGGGACTGACGGAAGATATTGAGAAGGTTCAGAGAAGGGCAGCTCGTTTTATTTTATCACGTTACGGGGGGAAAGCCTCACGGAAATGTTGCACGAATTGGGGTGGAAATCATTAAAAGAAAGACGTTATTCATTGCGGCGTGATCTGTTTGCGAAGTTTCAATCACCGACTTTTACTTATGAATGTGAAAATATTTTGCTAGCACCCACCTACTTAGGGAGACATGACCATCCGAATAAAATAAGAGAAATCAGATCGAAAACAATAGGACACATTCCTAATACGTAGAAGAGAACATAACAATACATGAACATGCGTCCAAAAAAAGTTTTTTACACATCACTGTCCCCAATGTAGTAATTGAGGAGGACATACAAGAACATAACGCACCAGCATACCACAAGCGACTCTTTCTCACAGAAGATGTTCAGTATGTCCTCCATGAGCACTGGCTCATGCATCAACCAGCCATCTTAGTGAATCTCGGATGTGCTAATCGATTCCCGGGAGTATTTAGGACGGTTTCATAAGCACAGGTTTAGAAAGCATTGCGAAACTCAGCTTGCCCTTTTCTCTCATGACACCTTGCGAGCAGTGGATGAAGGACAACAGGCAGACTGCATATTTCTCTGTTTTCGGAAGGCGTATACACAGTATCGCACTGTAGACTGCTAAAGGAGGTACGAGTGTATGGAATAGGTACCGTACCCAAATATGTGAGTGAATCAAGTGTTTGGGATCCCCATCAGACAGGTTTAAAGGAAGCATTTCAGAAGCGGGCGGCTAGGTTTGTTACTGGTAGCTTCGATCAATGCGCGAGTGTTACTGAAATTCTTTGGGGACTGAAATGGGAGTTGCTGGAGCAAAGGCGACGTTGTTTCTGAGAAACACTGTTGAAGAAATTTAGATGGCCGGAATTTGAAGCGGACTGCAGAACTATTCTACTGCCGCCAACCTACGTTTCGCGTAAAGATCGCACAGGTAAGATGAGTGGGATTAGGGCTTCTATATGTGCATACAAGCATTCGTTTTTCCCTCGTTCCATGTGGGAGTGGAAGGGAAAAGCAAGTAACTGGTAGTGGTAATGAGTACCCTCCGTCACGCACCTTTGTGTGGATTGCGGAATATGTATGTAGATGTAGACTTCTGTAATAAGGACTTGGAGATGATACACAATAACTTCCCTGTGTCCCACAAATCGATTCGTATGCACGTCGCTGGTTTAGCCTGAGAGACATATGCAGAACATTCCCTTGTCGTGGGTGCAAGTATACACCCTCTCCAGTGTGACACTGAGGGCGTTCAGAAGGATATAGCTATATTTATAGGCATCTTATGAAAATGATCAGTAAGTTAAATGATGGTGTTATTGCAGTTGAAGAAGAGTACAAGTACACAATTTAACAGCAATGGTTGATGTTATTGAAAGTGAAATGTAGCGGAATAAATGTAAGGTGGATACTGCACAGAACTATGATTGGTATATATAGTGATGTTGAGTATCCATAAAGTCATCCAGCTGCAGAAGGCCGTTCGGTAGACCACGCGAGGTGGCGCTGTGGTAGCACACGACTCGCATTCAGGAGGACGGTGATGCAGATCCACCTTCGGCCATCCATATTGAGGTTTTCCATGATTTCTCTAAATTACTTCAGGCAAATGCCTGGGTGCTTCCTTACAAAGGGCATCCCGAATTCCTCCCGCATCCTTACCCAAAAATCTGCGAATAAGGTCCGTTTCTAATGATCACTTTAAACTCTAAGCTTCCCTCCTTACTTCCGTTCGTAGAAATTACAACTAATAAGGTTAGGACATCTGGAGCAGTATCATTCATAAATAGTGAAAGACGGCTGTCTGCCGTCTTCCCTAGGTTTTAAACTTTGTAATTTATCTGAGTTCACTAGACGATCTTTTTTGCTAAATGAGAACCCCTTTCGTTCAGAAGCATGAGGAATTGCATTTCATTTCATGTTTTTAAATATTAGTTTCTGTAATATTGCTGGGAGTTTATTATGCTAATAATTTATCATTGTGTCTATGAATGTGGCAAGATGATCGGTTTCTCCGTGACGCCACTGTCCTTGTGAGAATGTGTACTTGCTTTATTTTGTATGTGCATGTATGAGAATCTTCTAGCATGGGAGTCTGTGTTTATGTATGCGAATTTTTCGTCGTCGGCTGCTGGCTGCTCGCTACTGGTGTTTTTCTGCCTTCGTATCGATAGGTAGTCGTTACCAACCTCTGCTTTTGATGCTACCAAAGAGGTTCCTCCAACCTTTGGTTACAAGTTGGGTTGCCAATGCCCAGTAGCGAGCCTCGGTAGGACGCGCGAGTTTAAGCTCTCCCCACCACCTCGTTTTCCTGGGTTTTTACCGATTTCCGGTGGTGGCGGGAACTGACTGGCTGACTTGGACACTCTGTGGCTGCGCTTCGACCTGGTAAGACGTTATGATTTCTTTCTTTCCTTGAGATGGTAGTGAATCTTTGTCTGGTGTTCAAATTAGATTTCAGAACTTAGGTTTATTTTTCGGAATAAGTTTCTCTGATCATGTACGGAAGTGTATTCAATTTCATTTAGTTGATTTTGCATAGGTAAACGTGGTAAATATGTAAATAATTCGGTTTGATAACGGCTGAGAATTGGTAACCCTTCAGAGACTAGCTGGTGATGTACGAACTCAGTTTAATTTCTTTCTAGCTTTGTAGGATGCAACTGTGTAGTGCATGTCAAATATTCTTTTCTGTTTTCTCCTTCCGTGAGTGATATGTACTCCACATGGTGTGTTCTTAGAACAAAGCCGCCGGCTGCAGTGGCCGCGGGGACTGAGGCGCTTCAGTCATGGTCTGCACGGCCACTACAGTCGGGGGTTCGAATCCCCCCTCGGACATGGATATTTGTGCCGTCCTAGTTGGTAAGTAGTTCATAAGTAGTTTTTAAGTTTAGGGACTGATGACCCCGTAGTTAAGTCCCGTAAGCTTAACAAACATTTGAACATTTCTGTAGAACAAAGCCTTCAGCTACCCATTGAAACGATACTGTAGTATCATTCCATTAAATCCTTGTATACTACAGTGTACGTTACTTTCATGTGATTATCATTTCGTAAAAGTGTGCTTGGCCTTTAGTGCCACTATAATGGGAGATGTACTAGGTGGAGACAAGAATGCTCTATTATTTATTAAAATTGTTATTACAGGACAAATAAGTGAGCGCCGCTCACATAAGGAGCTTCGCTCCACGGTACCCAACTCATCTTATACCTTATGTGATTGTGTGTGTGAGGGTCTGTAAGTGTGCATGAAGCCGCGGCTGGGAAGCCAGAGATGCAGAACACTCGGTAGGTTTGCCAACTTTAGTTTTGGGGTGTGGCAGAGAGGTTTCCTTGGGGATGAGATGGTAAAGTGGCTGCGACTTGCGAGTTCCTTCAGAATTCGGAGGTTGGCAGAAGATCCCGTTAGATCACAAGCCAATGAGGGCGCGGCTACTCGCGAACGGGAACGGGGGGATCGGTTAGGACGGGGAGCGGCCACGAGAGAGAGAACGTTTCCGGGTGACGAAGAGGAAGGATGTGAGTATGGTGGCCTCCGTGGTAAAGTATGAGGAACTGTGTTGGTTGTTAATTCTGTCTCTATTTCAGCGGGGAAATGATTTTGTCTAATGAGAATGTTGTGCATAGCTACGTGGGTGCAGTATGAGAGAGTAAAGAATGTACGGTATGAATGTAAGGTTACGATCCTTGTCTCAATCCATTGGTGATACATTTAGTGAATGAATATTTTGTATTTTGGCTTTAAAATGATGATAGGGAGATATACAGTGAATTTAATAAACTTGTGTAAATAGTATACATTTCGTCTCTAGTTGTTTTTATTAAATTCTGAGTCCCAATTTTGCTTAATGATTAAATGGGGGAATTTCAACTAGTAAGGGAACTGCCACCGGTATGCTATCAGTTGCTGCAGTCTTTTGTGTGTAAAAAAAAGTCGTTATCCGTTGCAATGCAATTTTATCAGGGCTATAACATCTGCATTTAAGACCGAAAATAATCACTGAGCAAGGCGGCAACTGGTAGGAAGCGGAGGGTGGTTAACTTACACATGGCGAACCCTTGCCAGGATGTCTGTAATTTTTGGACTTCTGGGAAGCGGTTTGAATGCTTTTTAGGGTGTTAATAATTATTAATTAATATGTGTTTGTTTTCAGGAAGTGTTTTTGTGTTTATTGTCTTGTTGTTGATGTTGTTTTCGGCGTTGAAGTGAATTTTGGTTGTCGTCGATATTTTATGGGGCTATTCTGTGGTTTTATATTATTGTGTCTTCTTTATTTGTGATTCGTATGTAATTTGGTAACGAAGATATTGAGATAGGCGCGTGTGTTGGGTATTTGTAGTATTCCTTTATGTTTACGCGGTCGAAGGCGAAGGCACGGCTCACAATGGGCGATAACAATGTGGTTTCTGGCGAAACTGTAGAGAGTAGGAGTAGTGAAAGGTTGCCTGACGAAGATAATCCCTCGGCAGGGCAACTAGGAGCTGCGGGAACCACGTGCACGTTAGACAATGCTGTAGGGCCGGAACAGCACGTGGCACAAACGGAAGGATCGGGTGCACAACATGTTGCGCCGAATCCTGTGTCTGTACTTGATTTATCGGCACAAATAAACATGATATTTATGAGCTTAAATAAAAGATTCGATGATTCAGAGAAAAGATTAGAAGAGAATAAGAGACATACGGAAGAATTGTTTAATCACCAACGAGATGCCGTTAGGAATATGCTCGGGGAACATGAAAGAAAGATTGATTTGATAATTGGGGAACAAGACAATAAAATCGATGAGGCAGTCCGCGAAATAAAAGTGGTTGAAGAGGCCGTATTGAATGAGGTAGAAAAGATTCGCGAGGAAGTTAAGGAAGTGGCACAGTCGAAGAATAATGTACTATCCACTGTGGCTGATATAAAGGAAGTAAATACTCGTGCGCAGGAAAAGTTAGGCGGGAGGCTCAGCGTGGTAGAGAAAAACTTAGATCAGCACACCAAAGGTGTAAATGCAGAGGCGGAAGCTATAGGCGCAATGGTAGGGGAGGCCGTAAAGTCGGTGAAGGACCGTGTAGCGGCACAAGAAAGACGTATTGACAGCCTCTCCTCGGCGGTAGAACAGTTGTCGGTGAGAAATGTAAGCGTTTCTAATGATACTGTGGCAGCTGGAAGCAGTGAATCTAGGGTAGTTGAGCCCCTCTTAAAACTTGAGGAGTCCAAAAAAAATGTTAACGAGCAGAATTCCGAAACGCTCCGGGACTTGGTGGAAGGGCGAGACGGGCCATTGTATAGAGACGGGCAGGTAGCAGATCTGCTAGAGCCGCCGCGCCGGTGTTTGGCGGAAAGCGAGGACAAAGGGTACCGCGACCACCAAGGCAGTCTTTGTGAACTCCAGGCGAGGCTTTGTAAGCTAAGAGATGATTCTCTTCCACGTGCGAGTCCGACACAAAGACAACGTTTAGACGAACATGAAGATGATAGCCGTAGGCATTTCGTTTCTGTGCAAAATTACAGCACATATCCAAGTCCGAATAACGAGCAGCACCCATGCGCTTTCATTAGGCAATTCGATTGTGCGCTGCCGCTATCGTGGAGCGCGAGGCTAAAAATTAATTTTGTTAGTAATTATTTGCGAGAGGAAGCGACAGAACAAATGTGGACATATGTTGAGGAATGCGACAGTTATGAGGAATTCAAGGAGGCATTTCTCGTAAAGTTCTGGCCGCGGAGCCTACAGGACAAGGTCAAAATGGGTATACTGATGTCGCCACACTACAATAAGACGAGCTTTAGAGACCCCATTGCTTTTGTTAAAGATCTTGTGAGGCGAAACCAGTACTTGTATGCCCCGTACAATTCAAGTGAGCTAGTAGGGATAGCAATATCGAAACTTCCTGACCGGCTGCGCCGCGAAATTAACGTTGCGGGCAGAGGAACTGGGGACATGAAGTCGTTTATTGCACTGTTGCAAGAAATTGAGTGCGATTACCCAGAATCCGGGTATGTACGTGAACAGAAAGGTCATCAGAGTAACGGTCAGCCACCCCCTCACAATGGTAGGAACAATGGGCAGTGGCAGACACAGAATAGTGGGAGACGAAACGGGAGCTGGGAATCCTACCAGAACCATAAGCGCAGGCATGGGGGAAGTAGTGAGAATAGTGGAGGCAGTAGTAACACGTCAAGTAGTAGTTCGACGCCACAGGGGGTAGAAATTAGAGGCCCAGATCCACGACACAATAAAAGAAATGAATCGGGAACGGCTGCAGGCAAGAACTGACGCCACGCCTGCGCCGCTAGTTGTGACCGAAATGGTGTGTCGGAAATTACTACCCGGGACCATCTCTCCCTATTTGTTGATTATGCCAGCATTAGGGAACTGTTGGTTTTAGAGGAGGGGGAAGACACAACTAGTGCGGCTTACCCGGTTCTTTACATAAGTGTAGAAGGAATTATCATACCATGCCTTATTGACACTGGGTGTCAGGTGTCGGTTATGAGTGAAATCATATTTAGACGTTGCAGTAATAAAAGAGAGTGGCCTGTGCTGCCACTAGTTAAGACGAATTTGAGTGGTGCTATTCCAGGCAAGAGTGTACCTATCAAAATTCAGACCGAGGTAGAGTTTTTGTGCCAAGGGCATTATATGAGGGCAAATTTTTTAGTGACTCCTGTACTAGCGATAGAAGCAATACTAGGATTAGATTTTATATCACGTCACAAGGGGATCTTAGATATAGGTAGAAATTGTATGACTCTCCTTGTGAATGATTGTAAAGTAGAATTTGACTTTGATGAATGTTTAATAGAAGAGAGACTGCCAAGCAATAATGTAGGTATGTACATCCACACAGACGTGACTACAGAGGGTAGTAGTGACGTCTGCTGTCCATTCGACCCGCTGTCCGAATTTGAAGGGGAAACAATGCAAGTTATTGACGAAGACGTGCTTTGTGAGAATAATGAGTGGATCAATTTATCGAACGACATATTGGATGATCAGCCTGAGATGTGGATGTACTGTCACTATGTAGATCGTAAGGAGGTGGCGAAAGTAGAACACATGAGCGATGTGGAGATCCAGAATTTAATTGTCGAAAAGACGCGGCAGATAGCCGACCCGCGTGACCGCGATGACCTTCAGCATATTCTTAGGTCATTCGCGGATGTCTTCCGATGCAAAACAGGAACCATAAAAGATTTTCTTTGCCGGTTTAAGGTTAAAAAAAACACAAACCGTTCTTTGTAAAACCTTTCGGTATACGATGGGCACTGCGAGGAAAAGTACATGACGAAATCAAAGACATGTTAGAGCAGGGAGTCATAGAGCCGGCAGTCAGCACCTACAACAGTCCGTTGTTGTGTATAATCAAGAAGGACGGGTCGATCCGGTTGGTGCTAGATAGTCGTCAAATAAATACAATTATAGAGCCTGAAACGGACCGACCGGAAACGCTCGACTGTTTGCTCCAAAAGTTTCATGGTGTTGTCATCGGTTGATCTGAAATCCAGCTTCTGGCAAATTGAGCTCCATCCCGAGTGCAGAAAATTCACTGCGTTCATCTGTTTCGGTCGTTGTTACCAATTTAAAAAATTGCCTTTTGGTCTCAACGTCTCGTCATCAGCATTTATCCGTGGGTTCGACTCCATAATTCCGGCTGAACTGAAGGCGCGTATCACAATGTACGTAGACGATATTCTTGTTGCTGAACCCACGTGGGATGACCACAATTCTGTGTTAGCAGAGCTGCTGTGTGTTTTTAGAGAAAAGGGAATCTCGGTAAATATTTCGAAATCAGAGTTTGGAAAAAGAGAACTGAAATTTTTAGGACACTTAGTGTCAGCAGAAGGGATTAAGCCTGACCCTGAAAAGCTTACGGCAATCAGTGAATTCCCTACGCCCTTGAATAAAAGACAATTACGACAATATCTCGGTTTAATTAATTTTTATAAAAAATTTGTGCAGCTGCCGAGTATTGCGGCCACTAGGTTGTGTACTTTAACGGGGAAGAATGCCCGATGGGACTGGGATGAGGATGCTGAGCGAGAGTTTAGCGAATTGAAGGAAGCACTCCTTGCTGCTCCGTTACTGGTACATCCAGACCTGAGCAAAGAATTTTGCATGTCCACCGACAGTTCGCGGGTAGGGCTTGGAGTTACACTCTTCCAGGAATATGAGGAGGATGGGAAAGTTGTTCCCAAGCCGATAGCTTTCGCAAGCAGAGTGTTAAACAAAGCAGAGAGGAATTATACCGTCACCGAACTTGAGGCGCTGGCAGTCGTGTACGGGTTTACCAAATACCGGTATTTCCTCTACGGAAGGGAAACCAAGGTATACACGGACCACCGGGCGTTGCAATTCCTCATGACAGCTCAGCTGACGCATGGAAGGTTAGCTAGGTGGTCCCTGCTTCTGCAAGAGTACAAGTTCCGGATTGTTTACATCCCTGGGCATTTAAATGTCGTTGCTGACGCACTTTCGCGTTCGCCTGTGGGCCTCACTCACAGCGGAAATACGCCTCAAGATGACAACGTTTTTACGGCTATGTACCTGCGGCAAGTGCCGTTTGAAAACTTCATCTCGACGGCGTTTCTGAATATTGCTAGGGAGCAAATAAAGGATGACGTGTGGAGAAGTATTAAGGAAAGGTGGAGGGACCCGCAGGAGACAAATATTAGGCGGTTTTACCTTGTTAAGGACGATGTATTGTTTTTCCGCAGAAATCCCACGTTAGATGCATGGGTGGTATGCGTTC
This sequence comes from Locusta migratoria, assembly GCA_026315105.1. NCBI lineage: Eukaryota > Metazoa > Arthropoda > Insecta > Orthoptera > Acrididae > Locusta > Locusta migratoria. The sequence continues at coordinate 784,737,382 of CM048755.1, forward strand.
CTAACGAGCTAGTTAACAAGCTGATTTGGTACACCCATTTCAGCTATGGCCATTATGGAGCGAGTAAATGCGTGAAACAGTTAAGGCGCGATGTGTATTTCAACAACATGGAGAGGCGTGTGAGGCGGGTGTTGGCAATGTGCAAGGTCTGTCAGAAGACAAAGCCGGCTACGGTGAGTCGCCGAGCGCCGCTCTACCCCATTCTGCCGGAGAAACTAAAAGATTTGGCAGCTGTGGACCTGTACGGTCCCGCCCCACGGACGAGGCAGGGTTTTCAATACATCCTTGTGTGTATTGAACTAACCTCTAAATACGTGACACTCACTCCGCTGCGCAATGCCACGGGAAGATCTGTGGCGAGGGCATTTCGCAAAGGATTCTTACGCGAAGTGGGTCGCGTACGAAAGGTTCTGTCTGACAATGGTCCGCAATTTAGGTCAAGGCAGTGAAAGGACATGTTAGCACAGCAGAAGATTAAGCCTATTTACATATCGAGGTTTCACCCGAGCTCCAATCCTGCGGAACGGGTCATGAAAGAGATGGGAAAGTTGTGCCGTGTCTATTGCTCTAAGGAACATCGGGAGTGGGATAACCACCTGAAAGACTTTCAGGATATTATGAATGAGTTGCCACACGGGACCACTGGTCTTGCCCCCGTGCAGGTCCTGAAAAATCTGGTTGTCCCCAGCAAAATCAGAGAAGTAGTCAAATTTCCGTCATGTAGGAGAGAACGTCGGCAAGAACTTGTTAAAGAAGCGTTAGAGAAGATCAAGAGTGCAGGGGAGAAAAGGAAAAAGATGTTCGAGAAATACACAGTGAGACGGTTCGAAGTGGGGCAGAGAATTCTTGTGAAGGCACACAGGTTGTCTAATAAGGGCAGATTTATTAGCAGAAAGTTCTACCCTGTGTACCGTGGCCCATACCGTGTCAAAAGGATTTGCCACCCCAATGCGGTGGAAATCGAGACATTACGATCACGTCGCTCAAAGGGAGTGCACCATGTGTCTAATTAAAAACATTTTGTGTGTTAGAGTTAATGTAGACCACATTTCACCGTTAATTTTATATTTCTCTTGGTCAGCCCACTTTTGGTTTGTTTTTGTCCATTTTGTGTATTCCTTTATGTTGTAATTGTAATTTGTTTTGGGAGGTATTTTAAGTTAGTTTTCGTGTGTGTCTGTTAGGAACCAACATCGAAATTATTTTATGTTGGTTGATGTGGAGATATTGAGGAAGACAGTGATAACGGAGGAACTTCTCAGTAGAATTCAATCATGATATGTCTGTGCTGCTGAAATCCCGTTGCTGAAGTTTGGAGAGGGTACGCGGTGAATTTAGGTTCGGGAGAGGAAGCGCAACCTTTGTAATTACTGACGCCGGGCGAGGGGAAGCGCAGCGCAATAATTACTTGCAGCCGGGCGGTGTGTGTTGAACCGCGCAGCATTTTATGGGCTGGTAGATGGGAGAGTGCCATGCCTTTCACCGGGCGTACGTATGTGTAGATGAAAGGAAGGACAGCGCACAGGCCGATCAGATTGTCATCCGCATGGGAAAGTGAGAACCGTGGCTAATGTGCTGTAACCATTTCGAGAGGTGTAGTTTTTTTTGTTCCAGGTCAACCTAATGATGTTTACAGCAACTATCCAAAGGAATACTGAAGAACGGATGGGAAAACGGTAAAAGATATCAGTGGAATTAATTTGCAGAAGAAAACCATAAGAGAACTATGAGTGTGGATGCCATTTTGATACTTAAATTTGGAGTTGAGATAAATACTGTGAAGAGATGTAATACTTGGCGATAAAGTACGGCTTTTCTGATCAGGCAACGAAGGAAAGATTTGCTATGGTATTGTATGGAGGTGACGAAAGAAGCAAGGTTCTGTATCAGTTCGATTTTACATTGATTCTTGGGTTGTCTGTCTGAATGTTAAATCCAATTAGAGTTGAAAGTATTGTTTATGTACTAACGTAGTGTTGAGATTGTGAGTAGTTAGTGTACTTACCAGTAAAAAGAATTTTTAATGTAGCATGCTAGAGAAGCAGAGTATCTGCAATACTGACAATGTTGTATAGTGGGGAGGAGAGGTGGTGTTGTATGGGATAATGAGCTGTGAATGAATGAATTTCAAGGGCATGCCCATCCCTTACCTTACTGATCCCATGAAATTATCCTTCTGAATTTATTGTGTTTGCTATTGAAATAACAAGTGGTTCGAAGTTCAGGATTTTCTTTATTTTGTACTCATTTGAGAATGATTGTGAGTACATTAGCAGTCCAATTAACTCGGAAAAGCTTATTTTGGAATTTTCAGTTTGCCTAAAGAGGAAGTTTTGTAATAGGGTAATGAATTTATTTTGATTGAAGATAATGCATATCTGCTGCACAAAAAAATTTATTGTAGAGTAACTATAAGTTAAGTGATGCCAAAATGAAGTGCATAAATGCTGCACTTATATAAATTTATAATTTATTGTAAGATAGGAGTTGACTAAATAATGTGCATAAATGCTGCACTGGATACTTGTTGTAAATGGTAGGTAATTTTAAATTGTATGAGGTCACAGTTTTACCTTAAGGTGTTTGTTTTTGAGAATCATAATGGTCTTATGTGTTAATTGTTTTTGAAAGGTAGATAACTGTTTCATTTTGTCTTACGCAGAGAGACTGTAGATATGATTTTGTATGTTTCTTGTATGATGAAATCTGATGTTTGGGCATAAACTGTTACTAGTACGACGAGGTGCGAGATGCACTGGAGATACGCGCGAGGAGCGAGTGTGAGTGTCGGGACGGGCAAGGAGATGACGAACGAGGCGGAGTGACATGGTGAGGCAGTCCAGCTGGTGGCTGCGCGCCACCTGACCCCATCCCACCCCACGACAGCCAGCCGGTCTAGGACGGGCGGGCAACGGAACTGCCCCGCTCCCCCGGTTCGCACGCCTGCTACCTGAGAATGAATGGGACCGTCTGGCCGTCGTCAAGCGCCGGGAGGTCGCTGACCGACCGCCGCTGCCGCCGCGTGGCAGGACGAAACCCCCATTGACGGAAAAGCGAGGCGCTGCCCGGAGCCTTACATCGCCGGTACTGCAAGTAGTATGACGCGACCAGGCATTGCCCACACCGCCCACGAGAGAATTCAGCAGTACTACTCTGTGTTAGTCCATATACTGACGAGGTATTGTAGTTGGACACCGATAGACGATTGTGGCGCTAGGAAAACTAGGACAATTTCCACAACATTGCCTAGTAGTGGTTGCAAATTGGGGGGACATGGCAGGTTCTGTTGAATCATGGTGTATTTGGGGGACATGATGAACTCACCAACATTTTTAGTGAACCATGTTGTTTAGTTGGAGTAGTCGGGAGAAGATATTATGTTGTATAGTCGTTGCGTCATGATGAACTCTTGTTGTCTAATCCAAGATCCATGACCGGCATTGTCAAAGGTACTACAGTACTCACCGAACTGTGCAACCGGAAGTAATAGCTTCTAGAACAATTTGCTGTCGCAATAGAAGGACATGTTTTTGGGGGTGGACAATTGGAGAGATTGTAAACAACTCTTATGGGGTGATTGAACTTTTGTCGTCTGAGTCTATAATGAATAACTCGATGATGTCAGTGCACTAGATGAAGTGGGACCAGCAGTTAATGGAAGAGTGTTGCCAGCCACTGACCTCGCTCCTCGAACAATCGTGTGGTAGGACTGTCGGAAAAGCAGTGCAAAAAGTGATTGCTTTGTTGGCCAAAGTGATTGTGTAGTGTGTGATACGAAGTTTAAAGGGAATGTGTAATGTCGGATCGGAATGCTTTTAATTATTTGCCACTGTTAGGCATCGGAGGTATCAGCACCTCCAACTAGTGTGTATTTTGTGTAATATTCATTTCAGGGGCGATTATTTAGAAAGAGGAATATTGACGATTGTTTTTGTTGTATGTCTGAATGATTAATTTCGTGGTAATGAACCACTGTGTATTATGAATGTTGTGTCGATATGAAGTGTACAATGTTTTGTTATTTTCGTAAAACTTAGTCTTTCTCATATGTGTTTTTATGACCTATTGGATAATTATGTGATTGAGTTTTAAATGGACTGTAATTTACTATTTAATGATTCTCATAAAAGTTTAATGATATTGGGATCGTCTGAAGTTACCCAGATTGTGTCAAGTAGGAAAAAGTTCAAATTTTTATTGTTATTAAGAGTTTTATGGAAATGTAGTAGTGCATTTTGTTGTGTTTAGAAGATTTTGAAAACTCAGGGCTAAATTTATCTTTTATTTTGAATTTTGTTTGTAAAAATGTCAGTGACTGTCTTCCTATTAGGAAGAGAGCCACTATGCCATTTTTGTCTCCATTGGCGGGGTGTGATGAAACGATACTGTAGTATCATTCCATTAAATCCTTGTATACTACAGTACGTTACTTTCATGTGATTATCATTTCGTAAAAGTGTGCTTGGCCTTTAGTGCCACTATAATGGGAGATGTACTAGGTGGAGACAAGAATGCTCTATTATTTATTAAAATTGTTATTACAGGACAAATAAGTGAGCGCCGCTCACATAAGGAGCTTCGCTCCACAGTACCCAACTCATCTTATACCTTATGTGATTGTGTGTGTGAGGATCTGTAAGTGTGCATGAAGCCGCGGCTGGGAAGCCAGAGATGCAGAACACTCGGTAGGTTTGCCAACTTTAGTTTTGGGGTGTGGCAGAGAGGTTTCCTTGGGGATGAGATGGTAAAGTGGCTGCGACTTGCGAGTTCCTTCAGAATTCGGAGGTTGGCAGAAGATCCCGTTAGATCACAAGCCAATGAGGGCGCGGCTACTCGCGAACGGGAACGGGGGGATCGGTTAGGACGGGGAGCGGCCACGAGAGAGAGAACGTTTCCGGGTGACGAAGAGGAAGGATGTGAGTATGGTGGCCTCCGTGGTAAAGTATGAGGAACTGTGTTGGTTGTTAATTCTGTCTCTATTTCAGCGGGGAAATGATTTTGTCTAATGGGAATGTTGTGCATAGCTACGTGGGTGCAGTATGAGAGAGTAAAGAATGTACGGTATGAATGTAAGGTTACGATCCTTGTCTCAATCCATTGGTGATACATTTAGTGAATGAATATTTTGTATTTTGGCTTTAAAATGATGATAGTGAGATATACAGTGAATTTAATAAACTTGTGTAAATAGTATACATTTCGTCTCTAGTTGTTTTTATTAAATTCTGAGTCCCAATTTTGCTTAATGATTAAATGGGGGAATTTCAACTAGTAAGGGAACTGCCACCGGTATGCTATCAGTTGCTGCAGTCTTTTGTGTGTAAAAAAAAGTCGTTATCCGTTGCAATGCAATTTTATCAGGGCAATAACATCTGCATTTAAGACCGAAAATAATCACTGAGCAAGGCGGCAACTGGTAGGAAGCGGAGGGTGGTTAACTTACACCATGTGTCTGTTTCTATGATCTTCAGGCAAGAAATTATGCATGTATCTTTCTGATTTCCATTAGTAACTCGCGATCTCCTCTCCGTCTATTTTTAAATTGTTATTTCGTTTCCAAACTTGTACTTTGCCTTCGGACTCCCCTCTTCTAGCCTTGTACGACCCCCTTTATTAGCTTGCTTATGAAATACTACGTATTTCTAGGGGCTGCATGGCGTATTTCTTAGTTGTTTTACTCTGACTTTGCATTTATTCCAGTTTTCAGATTTTTGAATACTGGACTTCGTCCATCCGTGTAAACCCTTTCAATCGCGTCTAACTGTATTTCTTTGGCTTCCTTATTATATCTTACGCATTTCTAAGGGTTGCATGCCCTAGCTATTTTTCTTCATTTTTCAGAAATTGAATTTTTGTATTTTTACTGGTTTTCGGAACCACGCGGCTCAGAACTCGGACTTGAAGGATTTATAGCTAGTCACTTGAGTTCTCGCCGCTGCTCACATACCAGTGCCTTACTATTGTGCATTCTTGCTTCGTAATCTATGATTCCGTTCATATTTGTTGAGATGAATACGATCTTTAGGCACTTCGCCTTCAGTGGGGTGCGAATATGTAATGTAGCAGACACAAGCCGTGTGTCTCAGTAATTCTGCATGCTCACGGTTTGATTTAAATGGAGATTAATCTCACTATTATTGCGTACTATTCTCAAGTAAAGAAAGACCGAACAGATCTACCTACGAAGTTCATTTTTATTGTGTTGTGTGGTACATACTGGTTCGCTGAATTTCGCCGATTGCGGCGCCTGCTTCTGCTTCGTATCAGCACGCTGACTTGGTTGAGTTTCGCTTTGCTTCGCGCGTGTGAGTGGCTGAATGCTTGTTGATTGTAAATCCCTCCCCCGACGATCTTCAGTTCAGATTACTTTAAGTTAGTATTTCAATGGGGTGCGTTTTTATTGTTTAACAAAATTGGTTTCCCCATTTGCTCATGTTTGAACTGAATAAATAATTTGTTGTCAGAGAAATTTTGTTCTAGTTATGAATATTAGTTAATGAATACCCTCCCTTTTATTTAATGTTGCTTTTCACCAGTACTGCGAACAAATTCAGTAGCATATTGTCATATTTTTAATTCCGTTGCGCCTTAAATGTTACGATGTGTGTTAGCCACCGTCTCTTAGTATTCCTGCTGCTAAAGTAAATTTTCAGTCAGTTCTAAACTCTGGGCCAGGGAACAAGATTCTTTTGCAGGAAGTAGTTAGTTGTTCACGCAAATCCTCTAGCTGATTTTTTACGTCCAGAATTATATGTTTAAAGTAAGCTTTTAACTGGTCTCTTTCAGCCGGAGTTAATTTTACAATTAACGGCGGTCTTTCAATAGAAAGCTTTAAGCTGGTAACTGACTCTCTCAAGCGATACTCAGCGCAATCACATGATGATGGCGATGTCATTGGCAATTTCATTAACTGCCTCGCTGATACGAGGGTAAACTAAATACACAATGTTAGCATACTGAAACCATACAGTATGGTCACACAACCTATATGTTTAACCGATAAAACAAGCCTGCTTGTGGTATCACACTGGACTCGGATTCAGGAGGACGGTGGTTCAAATCTACCTCTGGCCATCCAAATATAGGTTTTCCGTGTTTTCCCTAAATCACGCCATGGAAATGATGGGATGGTTCCTTTGAAATGGATCAGCTAATTTCCTTTCCCATCCTAAACCAATCATCTGAACGTATCTCCGTCTCTAATCACCATGCTGTTAACAGGTCATTAAACTACAATTTACCTTCCTTACTTCAAGCGTGCCAAGGGCTTCAAATGAAATTAGGCGTACAGAACGTTATTATATAAAACCCACAGAAACTGCAAATAATACACCGACAGAATTGAAAATGTATGGTGAAATATTACATTTGACAGATTTATATAAGAAAGCAAATGATGCATAAAAAAGCTGAAGCAGTAATATATACGAAACTGTTAGAAGATCTAAATTAGGTCTACATGAAAAAGGGGTTAAGTTTAAATTTCACGAAAATGAGTTATTGGTAACATTATGAAGTTCAGAAATCAAAATGTTCAAATGTTTGTTAAGCTTATGGGACTTAACTGCGGGGTCATCAGTCCCTAAACTTACAAACTATTTATGAACCACCTTATACTGAAGACAACACAAACATCCATGCCCGAGGATGGATTCGTACCCCCGACGGGAACGGCCTCGAGCATCGGAGCATAGCGCCTCAATGCGCTCGGCCTCTCCGCCGCGGCTTATGAAGTTAATCGCGTAAGGGATTTCATCACAGAGTTATAGCCACATTAAAATATGGTATGCACTGAGAAAAGGGGTCAAGTCCATCCAAAACGCAGACAAAAAGCGTGAAGTTCCATCAGGTGTGAATTACTAAGAGTTATTGATTATTTTCTCTGCTTTTATGGAAGTCTCACAGTTGACATTGTTAAATGCAACGTCGTTGTTGATTTTTTTATGTATTTTAAAATCTAACACAGCACTGATTCCACGTTAACTTCTTTGCTTTGTGCTGTAGTGGAATTGAAGTTCGTGTCATAATTTGTGTTAAGACAGAGCAGCTTTGACATTCGCTTTAATGCCTTGTGGTGAATTTCTTGTAATATGGATGATTGTAGCGACTGAAGACTCAGGGCCAAGCTGCGGTGATAAGTCTAAAAAATGATAGAGCTATCGTAGACAATCTGAAGTATCTAAAAATCTAAGAACAATGTCACATGAAATAGGAGAGCGTTGTAACTGGCAGAAGAATTGTACTTGTGACAGAACGAGCAAATTAAGGAGATATCAAACTTGCAAAGCGACCCATCTCTTGGGCATTTAAGCTCTTTGCGTGTGGTGGCCTTCCTTCAGTCTCGCGCACTTGATCTGAATGGAGCACCCGTTTGATGTATTTTGATTTATGCGTACAATAAATAGTGTCCTCTGAGTTCCGGTTTCTGGAGGGATAAATGCACCTTCATTTCGTCTCCCTTGTATAATGAGTGCTCTAGCGGCCACGAATTGCTCTGTCATTCGCAACGAGCAACCTGCTACCAACGGTCGGCGTGCCTCCGTCAACAACTGAGCTGATATTTCCCGCAGTGGATGAGTTGTGTGCCACGTAGACTATGCTCACAAACGTGTATTAGAACATAGGGTCTGTATGGACTGCACCGGCTGGAATGTCTGCGATACAAATACAATGCATGCCATACGCCTCGCATGCCTTGCCCACCGCCACCTCCCGGATGTTGTGTGTGATGACCCGTAACGTAGGGCTGGCAGACTCACCGATGGTGGAACAGTCTTTGTGCGCGGAAGATTTGAAGACCACCATGTTACTTTCAGACAGTTGAAACGTGTCCATAGAAAATGTATATTGCTGAATTTGTAAGAAAATATCTAATATTGTGCCTCCAATTTTGTGTCGAGTAACTTGCTTGCAAGAAAATGTATAATATTGCTTCTACTGTGTGTATCGATATGTGTACATAAATCTATGAAGTTTCATCTTTGGCAAAGATCATGTATCGCATAGCACTGTAGCTCGTGCAGAGAGACAGAGACTCAGACTTGTGGTTCAGCTCGCTTAGGGAGGAGTTGTGTTGTGTATATGGCTGCGATGTAGAGCAGAGGCTGCAGTGCCAGCAAGTATATATATTGCATTTCATATAAGTAGTAGGGCTGTGGGGGTTGTACGCCACTGAAAATCGCCCATCGACTATAGTGTCATCGACGACAGACGCTCAGACAATTGCCAGACCACAGATCAAAGTATGCCGCCACAAGATGATTGATATGTCTTCCCAGAAGGACAGTGTTATATACAACAGAAACATGAGATGATCTGTATCTCTTTATAATTCAGAATATATTCTCAGCTTAACGTGCACAGTACAATAAAAATTAATATTTCAATTACCAATAACCAAAAACAAACACAACTTCTTTGGATAGATTAAATAATTCCCTAGAAGCAAGTCTTCCTGATAATTATTTGTGACTCTTGTACAAAGTAGAGGTTCCTCGAAGTTCGGTGTCCTCTGCTTCGGGACCTCGGCAGGAAGTGGCAGTGACAGAGTCTGGCAGTCGGTGGCCAGGCATAGCGGAGACGTGGCTTCGGCGACGGTCCGGCTGCGGCGGTGCTCCCTCGTGGTCCGCGGTGTCAGAAGATGCCGGTCTTAGCCGTGGTGCGGATACTTAAGGCCGCGGCGGCTAGTGTCCTTGTGCCGCTATTTGTACGTCGCGACCGCTGATTGGCCGCTGAGACAGTCATACTGTCTTCGTGCGAGGTGCGAAGAGGTTCCTCGCATCTGCGCGGTGAGCGAACCTGGAGACTTGGGGCGGTGCAGTGCCGCCTGCAGAAAGGAGCCGGGACTCGGTCGTGGCGTGCGGTTCGAACCGGCCGCCGCTGCCGACTTATCGGTGCGCGGCGTGTGCGTCTCTTGAGCTGGTGCACGCAGGGCTGTGCTGCGGCGCCAGGTCGTGGTTCTGCAGGGGGCGCCACGGCAGACAGGATGATTGACAGTTTACATTTAGGTCCTTTTGATTCGCTACTTGCCCGACCGCTGATCAAAGGACGCCGCCATAACGCACTTAAGGATGATTGACAGGTTGCAAGTAAACAACACTTCCCTCGGCCACACACGTGGCATACAAGACGCCCCCTCCACCCCTCAGCGCCGCCGTCGACAGGCAGCACCTCCGACAGGACCAGACCTGTCGACCCCTCGACATGTCCGTACTTGCACCCTCTGCCATACACCTGGCTGATACCGCGACGCCTACTCGTTCGGCCGATTGCCGGACCACCGCCGCCACCGCCGCCGCTGCCGCCGCCGACAGATGCTACCTCCTCCTCCACGCTCGCGACTGCTTCTCAAAGGACACCGCCACCCCCCCTACCCGCGAGGACAATACCACGACGATTGTCTTGACCGCATCGACATCTCTAGACAACACCGCCCCAGCCAGCCGACCCCTGCGCCCAGGACAGGGGCGTACTGCACTCTTTTTACAGTGACCGCGCCCCACCAGGTCAGCAGCCAATTAAATTGCACATTTATTATTAAGCGCGCTGCAGCGATCCCTACGCCAGATCTAGTTTTATGTAACAATTTCCGCCGTTTATTATTATTCTTGGAAAAAATAAAGCTACCATAGTGTTCTTCGTATGTATTTTTAACAAGAATTTCAGTGTAATGCTAAAAAACAATTTATAACAGAAGTGCTTAGTTGGTCTCGTATACTACAACTTGTAGTAAAATATTAAAACTCGTGGGCAAAATTTGCAAGTAAGAATTTACACTCCCATCTCTCTCCATGCTCTTCACATAGACTACAGCCGACTGACGTGTTTAATAATAGCGCAGGTTAGATAATAAACGCCACAAACTTACATATCCATCTTAACATATACTCTTTCGATATACAAAAACAATTCTACCAGAGCCAACTAACCAAATGAAAAGAAATGGTCCGTTTCGGAACTCGACAGCAACCTTAGATCTATAAATGTATCCCTTCGTTTAGACGAAGTAAGCAACAACCATCGAATGGAATGTAACTTGTATGCCAACCACTGTTTCGACAACAACAGCAGCAGCAGCAGAAGAAGAAGACGACATATTGTTTATACAAAAAATTGCAAATAACGAAAATCGGCACTGACATCTAACACAACGTCTCTAAATATACATCTGCAAGCACCGTTAACAATCGTCCAGAACGCAGAACGCTCTCTCGGCAGGCTACATAAAAGAAACATATGCCAAGTGTTTAAACAAAAACACCTAAGTTGCATCTCCAAATGATCAAAACCTTCTACGCAGACGCACCACTCTGACAAGGATAGCGCGCATTGCATTTATTTCATGGAGCTGAGCCATGCCGAAAGTTCCGAAATTTAACATTCTCTCTCTTTATCGATCTTGCACTGTTGCGTTTCCTTCTTAGATCGAGGTATAGATGCGCTTTTCGAGAATTCGGGTACTTTCATTTTACCTCTTATTTCCTTGCTACAGCAGTACACATCTTCTTGTGTATACCCATCTAAGGAATCTCTCTGTCCTGTTACGATGCAAACTACATTTACCTGACACCGATATTCCAGCGCCCCAGAAGACATTTAAACCTTATTGTGCAACGGAGAGTCGAAATAAAAAAATACGTGAAATAATTTACCGATTTCCGACCGTCTACACTAAAACTTATCGAAAGTATTGGCCTAACAACACACTTATTCGACAATACAGCAACCACAGAACCGAGGTTACCTGCCCAATGCAACACCGATTTCCAGCTCGACCCGCCCTTTACCCACAAAATTCCTACTCCAAGTTCCTTTCTTGTGCATTCCACTAATCCGAACTAAGATTTATTATTGTAATTACAAGTAGATGTCTACCGCAAACGAAGATGCTAACCTACACACCGCAACACATGATCCTATATAGGACATGGAGTGTTTCAATTTTTTTTTGTTACAGTACAACTGGGTACATACAACGTAATGTTCGCAAACAATTATATAGCGCAACCAACGCCCTCATACTTCGAGCATAACCTGTTCTCTAAGGAATGGATGGGAGTCACACACAGATTAAACTTAATGATGATTATCTTATAATTGTAACAGTATATAGGTCCCCTTCAGGGAACTTTCAGTTATTTCTGGAAAACTTGGATGCCTTGTTGTGCTATCTGTCAGATAGGGGGAAGCAAATTATTATTTGTGGTGATTTCAATGTAGATTCACTGAAAGAGTGTAATAGGAAGGAAGACCTGGAAGTCTTACTTGCCTCATTCAATCTGACCTCCGTTATTGATTTTCCTACTCGGGTAGTAAAGGACAGCAGTACATTGATAGATAACTTTTTTATAGACCAAGATAAGTTTAACAACATAAATGCTTGTCCCATTGAGAATGGTCTTTCGGATCATGGTGCACAGCTAGTAACAGTATATGAAATAGCTCCGTTCAGTAATTCGAAACAGTCCACCAGAATTGTGCGCTCGATTAATGACTTAACAACTAAAAATTTCAAAGAAAGTCTACAGCAGTTAGACTGGGATGGGGTTTACAAGGAACCTGATGTTAATTTAAAATATAATTTATTTCACGATACATTTGTAAGGGTATTTGATAACTGTTTCCCCAAGAAATTAGTAAAATTTAATTCTAAAAAACCATGCAAAAAACCATGGCTTACCAAAGGAATAAAAATATCGTGTAACCGAAAAAGGGAACTATATCTGTCCGCAAGAGAGAGTAATATCCCAGAAACAATAAAATATTATAAAAGCTACTGTGCTACATTAAGAAAAGTTATTAAAAAATTAAGAAGCATGTGCATCATGTCTGAGATTAGCTCCTATGATAATAAAAATTAAAACAATTTGGAATATTATTAAAAGGAAGACAGGGCAACCAAGAGCAGAGGAAGAGGGTATTACCATCAAAACAAATGAAAACTTTATTAACAAAAAGTCAGAAGTTGAAAACATTTTTAATGATTACTTTTTAAATGTTGTGGAGAAAATAGGATCTAAATGTTCATTAGAAGGAGCAAGGCAATTAATGGAAGAGGCCATACCCACACAATTTGATACAATTGAAATTCCACCCACCTCACCTTCAGAAATTAGGAAAATAATAAACTCTCTCAAGAGTTAACGGTCATATGGAATTGATGGCATTTCCAGCAGGGTATTAAAAACTTGTTCCCAGGAGATAAGTAGGATTCTCAGTCATATTTGTAATAGCTCATTAAAGTAGGGTATTTTCCCAGATAGACTGAAATATGCTATCGTTAAACCATTGCATAAAAAAGGGGATACATACGATGTCAACAACTACCGGCCCATCTCACTTCTGACAGCTTTATCAAAGATTTTTGAAAAAGTTATGTATTCTCGAGTTGCTTCACATATTAGTATAAATAAAGTTCTAACAAAATGTCAGTTTGGTTTTCAAAAAAGCTTTTCAACTGAAAATGCTATATATACCTTCGCTGATGAAATATTAAATGCTTTGAATAACCGGACATCACCAGTAGGGATTTTTTGTGATCTTTCAAAGGCTTCTGATTGTGTAAATTATGGGATTCTTCTAGATAAGCTTAAGTATTGTGGTATGAGTGGGACAGTGCACAAATGGTTTAAATCACACTTAACTGGAAGAGTGCAGAAAGTTGAAATAAGCAGTTCACATGATGTAGATGAGACAATTAATTCTTCTAACCGGGGAGTTATCAAAAATGGGGTCCCACAAGGTTCGGTCTTGGGTCCTTTGCTGTTCTTAATATATATTAATGACTTGCCATTCTACATACACGACGATGCTAAGCTAGTACTTTTTGCTGATGATACAAGTATAGCTATCACACCTGACAAACAGGAATTAACTGATGAAATTGTAAATGATATCTTCCAGAAAGTCATTAAGTGGTTCTCTACAAATGGACTCTCATTAAACGTTGATAAAACCCAGTATATACAGTTTCATACAGTAAATGGCATGTCACCATTAATAAATTTAGACTTTGAACATAAATCTGTAGCTAAGGTAGAATATTCAAAATTTTTAGGTGTTTGCATTGACGAAGGACTGACTTGGAAGAAACATATTGAAGATCTCCTGAAACGTTTAAGTTCAGCTACTTATGCTATCAGAGTCATTGCAAAATTTTGTGATATAAATCTCAGTAAATTAGCTTACTACGCCTATTTTCATTCACTGCTTTCATATGGGATCATATTCTGGGGCAATTCAACATCGAGTAAAAAAGTATTCATTGCACAAAAGCGTGTAATCAGAATAATTGCTGGAGCCCACCCAAGAGCATCCTGCAGACATTTATTTAGGGATCTAGGGATACTCACTGTAGCTTCACAATATATATATTCACTCATGAAATTTGTTATTAACAATCCGACCTAATTCAAAAGTAATAGCAGTGGCATAGCTACAACACCAGGAGAAAGGATGATATTCACTATTCAAGGTTAAATCTAACTTTGGCTCAAAAAGGGGTGAATTATGCTGCCACAAAAGTCTTTGGTCACTTACCAAGTAGCATCAAAAGTCTGACAGATAACCAACTCGTATTTAAAAAGAAATTAAAGGAATTTCTGAATGGCAACTCCTTCTACAATGTAGATGAATTTTTAGATAAAACTTAAAAAAACAATAATAAAATAAAATAAAAAAAAATAAAAAATAAAAAATAAAAAATAAAAAAACAAAACAATTCTTAAAATATAGATTGTCAAGTATAGAAAAAATTTACTAAACTGACACGTTCCACATCATTACGAAATGTCGTATACATGATCTAAGGAACAAGTATTAATCTAATCTAATCTAAAACAAACACGTTTGTCGTGTGTTCCGCTAATTTCGGTCAATACAACGATGCGAGACCAATCCCCCGCCTGTTTACTGTAAAAGCAAATATTTTTAAATACATAATCGTAGCCAGATTTCTCCACATTATCTGTTTAAACCGGGCTTGCACATATGCAATAGCCTCCATTAAAGCCTTTGTCTTCGCCATATAACCCAGTTTTCGTTTACCCTTCTTCTTAGGACTTGTGGAATAACGTAGGCGATATCTACGTCTGTGAAGAATAAAGACCTGGAATGCTAAAAAATATAGCTCCTTGCTCGACTCTACAAGTAATTTACAGTTGAAACTAAAAAACATAATGTCCGAGAGAGCGGTCAATTTTCGGGTACCCAAGTAATGAAATCTAAAAGCGTATGTTCAAATGTTTGTTAAGCTTATGGGACTTAACTACGGGGTCATCAGTCCCTAAACTTACAAACTACTTACGAACTAGGACGGCACAAATATCCATGCCCGAGGGGGGATTCGAACCCCCGACCGTAGTGGCCGTGCTGACCGTGACTGGAGCGCCTCAGTCACCTCGGCCACCGCGGCCGGCGAAAAAAGCGTATATTAACCGGGAGCGACGCACAGAACAACGGCGCACTTTGTAAATACCGTATCTCCTCTTTTAGAACACTTAAACAATCTTCTTGCCCAGATCCATAACCACATTCCTCCATCCTGGTAATGCCATCTTCTCGACCCAGCGAAAAAATAAAAGTCCTAACAATCAACTGTCTGGACGCTTTATAAAATCGATAACTTTGATTAGACTAGGGCTTGTGATTTTTCGACAAATTTATTTTGGTTCTACAGTTCGACGACTACCACGTTAAGCAGTCGTTTCCAATTGTCTTATCCTCGCCCGCAGAAGCCTCCAGGGCATTTTAGCTGTCCGGGAGCATGCTTTGCGTTTCGAGGATGTGACCTGGAGGCTGCTCCTACCATCCCTTATATATATTCCAATACAATACCTGGTGGGAGTTCCGGCGGATGTGTGTGTTTGCTATAGCCGGGAGGTCCTCCCCAGCTGTTGCGCTTCGGGGCTCGCCACCGTCGCGTTGTCATATGCAGGATTCGAATCCACTCTCCTGTCTCTATACCACAAGTCCCGAAGAACGCGTCTAGAATCTTGCCTATATGGAGGTTATTTAGTACTTCGCCTGGAAATATCAGTCAAAACCATAATTTGGAGAACGTCCTGGAGTCTTACTAGGGGATAATAAAAGCTTATACATTACGTTCTATCAGCTTTTAGTTTCATTTGTCTACCTGTAAATTACGTGGAGATTCGTAATACTGACACCAGCAAAGACGATATAAGCAGTACACTTAAAAGCTACATTAACGCAGGGGAAACATATTTCACCCAATCCAGAACATTGTTCTCCACAATGCCTCCAGATATAGATATCGCCGAATTACGTATGGTACCTACAAACAGTGTCATTCCGCAAGTCCAGCAAAAAGAGTAAATGTATCTCACAGACTCAAGCCATCCCCATTCAAGAAATTACATCGCTATGTGCAGTTAATGTCTTATGTGCGCGGAAAGAAAGCTGGAAATGGCGGGTATCGAGACCAAGAGAAGGAAGTTAGAATATATGGCTAAAGCAACTGCCATAAAGGACGAGTACAAACTAATGCTGGAGAGAGACGAAGCTATGGCATATGTGTAAGACAGGCTTAAAGAGAGGGTGTGGAGAAATCTGGTTACGACTGGGACTTATAAAATATTTGCTTTTTACAGTAAACAGTCAGGGAGATTGGTTACGCGTCGGTGTACTGACTCGTTTGGGGAAGGGACTACATTGTATCCAAATGTGGAGGACTGGGGGCATTCATTTGCAGAGTTAAAAACGGATGGAATAACAAGCAATCGTTTGCAATAGTCGTAAACCTAGAGTTCCATACGGAAATTACCACAGGAGTTGGTAACGTTGACACATAGGGACGCATAGGGACGCTATAACCAGTATGCTATACAGGAAATAATGGGAAAAGTTAAAATTCCCTATTGTTCTCGTCGAGAAGCATTGCCAGAGGGTGCAGAGCTATAAAGGAGTTGGAATGCAGGAGGAAACGAAGATACGTAATGGAGTTCGGGAACATACCTTCCCTGTACCTTTCGAACTTCTGGCTGGAACGGAAATAGGAGACGCCGATGTGGATATAAAACTACGAGTTGAAAAAATTACGTAGGAGAAAATTAAAGTTACACATAAAAAGAATAATAAAGAACGAGTTGTATTCTGTGTCTAGATGTAAATAACCTTGTTTGCTGTATGTAGACATATATGCTAAATGTAGTAAAAGTGTGCTGTAAAACTTGTTTTCTTATTTACTATCTACGGAAACATAAGATTAAAGGTACTAGGTCTGTTTTGCGAGAGGATTAGTGTAGGATGTACGAATCTCCCAGTTTTTTTTTGCTTAGTATGAGCCTCATTTGGACATCCACCGAGGACAAGAAGAAGTGGTTAGGGTTAAAGAGTTTGCAGTATTTGTCGGTAATACACATGTGTGCAGTTGTCTCTTTATGGATTGTAAAGGCTGTCTTTATTGGGATGATTGTGTATTAAGAGCTATGGTATAGCTGTGGCATTTCGATCGTTTTTTATTCTTATGTCTGTTGTTACAATCAATGTAATTATATCTTCGTAAAAGTAGCTGTCGTGTATTCGGAATCTGGTGCGGCCAGGAAAAAATAAACCGATAACTTCTCCAGGTCAGGTGCGAGCGTCGACTGGTATGTTTACATCTATAGGACGTACACGCTCCAAACCAGCGTCTACGATAAGCCCGGTTGCTCGCCGTCGGAGATTCGAGTTTTCCTGGGGCATGAGTGTGTGTATGTGTGTGTGTTGTCCTTAGGTTAGTTTAGCTTAGTTTAAGTAGTTTGTAACCTACGGACTGATGACCACGCAGTTTGGTCCGATAGATTTACAAACATTTGATCATTTGTCTACGTAAGTCAACAGGTCCGCACTCACTTGCAGCCAGAAATAGCATGGATGTGAGAATGCATGCTAGATTGCGCGAAATACCTATTTCGAACTGTTTAGTCGTGCGATTCGATGCAACGCAGATGTAATCCACAATTGTGGAAATGCATATAGATACTTAGTAGCATCGTTATGTGCTATGGATGTGGGGTATTTATATCTTCTTTTAGCTGTGTTTACGAATGGACGTCTCTCGGCAGCGTATAGGAGATGATTGCAGTGGTAAATTAATGTTCTTTGGTCGATACGCATCGAGTTAGATAACTTAAAGAGGATTACGTACTTACGTTGGGAGGTGCGTTTAATCGTATGTTTAGTCTCTAAAGGATCGCTCCTGGAGATCGATAAAAAAATCTGATTTGGAATAGTTCGAAATGGTATAGACTATTTTGCGTTGGCTTTGATCTAGATCTTTTCTTGTTGGCTGTTCTGTGCGTGTGCACGTCGATCATTTTTTACACTGTGTTACAGATGTTTATCGAGAGTAATAATTTGTTAGAAGGAGTGGAATACGATGGTGGTCTGTGCGCGAATGCTCGTGGTATATAGTCTATTGACTGATAGAAAGCGATCCAGAAATATTGTCTGCTGGGCTATGCATTGGAAACAAAGTTGTGGTTGGATGTTTGGGGCGGGTCAAGCAACCAATACAGTTATTGGGTGGGGAGAGATCGAAACTTTATTAAAAAATGTGCTGGGATATCTTGTCTGTTACTGATCGCGGTTATAACACCGTCTGTGGGGGAACTTAGAGTTGCTACTGGGTTAGTGACGGCTGTAAGTATAGCCATGCCTGGGTTGCGTTTGGACGTATACAGAGCTTGCAGCATGCTAGTTGGGTCAAATTTCGTTTTGTTTTGTAAAAAACGTGTTGGAATGGTTGGATTCGTTTGTTGCAGGTTAGTGTTGACTGCAAGGTGTAGTTCTGTTACTGTGTTGGAAATATTTGGCGCTTACAGAAAGTGCTGTAGGCTAGATGGGATGGAATTTAAGTAAAAAGTGTTGATATACTCTAAATACACATCGCAGTAGGGCTCTAAAGAAGCCGACTTTTGTGGTTGTAAAATAAACTTTGCAGTGATCTTTCGTCGAAGCATCGCCTGTTTAATCTATGCTAGTGTTGTCTACTTAACGGCTGGTGTGCATTATGTTACGTAGCGGATATGTCTGCTGCGGTAAATCATAATTCTTTCGTCGAAAATCAACGCGTTTTATAAAACTCCTATAGTTTGGTAACTTAAAGTGCGCTAGTTGTAGCCAATGGAGTGCGTGTGTGCGGATCTACATGCGTAGTAAATTCAGCAAGTGAGATACTGCAAACGCTGGAGATAAGAACAAGTTACTATTTCTGGAATACATGGGGGAAATATGTACGTCCTGTGGGTATATATCTTATAAACTGCAACTAATCGATGTTTTTTTAATGGAGGCGCTCCCATTTATACTACAGCAGTAGCTTCGTGTAGATGGCTTCTATCTCCTGGATTTTTGGACAACACACAAGATTTCAAAGGATTTTATTATTATTATTTTTTTTAACCCAGCATGACTTTCGGATGGAAGGAGCCATATCAATGTGGTTGCAGGCGAGGATAAGACAATTGGAAACTACTGCTTCACGTGGTTGTCGTCGAACTGTAGAACCAAAATAAATTTGTCGAAAAATCGCGAGCCCTGGTGTAAGAAAAGTTATCAATTTTATAAAGCGTCCAGACAGTTGATTGTTAGGACTTTTATTTTTTCGCTGGGTCGAGAAGATGGCATTACCAGGATGGAGGAATGTGGTTATGGATCTGTGCAAGAAGACTGTTTAAGTGTTCTAAAAGAGAAGATACGGTATTTACAAAGTGCGCCGTTGTTCTGTGCGTCGCTCCCGGTTAATATACGCTTTTAGATTTGTTTACTTGGGTATTAAGAGTACCCGAAAATTGACCGCTCTTTCAGACAATGTTTTATAGTTTCAACTGTAAATTACTTGTAGAGTCGAGCAAGGAGTTACATTTTTTAACATTCCAGGACTTTATTCTTCACAGACGTAGATATCCTCTATGTTATTCCACAAGTCCTAAGAAGAAGGGTAAACGAAAACTGGGTTATATGGCTATTGCATATGTGCAAGCCCGGTTTAAACAGATAATGTGGAGAAATCAGGCTACGATTACGTCTTTAAAAAAATTACTTTTACAGTAAACAGGCGGGGGAATTGGTCTCGAATCGTTGTATTGACCGAAATTAGCGGAACACACGACAAACGTGTTTGTACTGTGTGTGACTCCCATCCATTCCTTAGAGAGCAGGTTATGATCGAAGTATGCAGGCGTTGGTTGCGATATAAGTGTTTGCGAACATTACGTTGTATGTACCCAGTTGTACTGTAACAAAAAAAAATTGAAACACTCCATGTCCTATACAGGATCATGTGTTGCGGTGTGTAGGTTAGCATCTTCGTTTGCGGTAGACATCTACTTTAATTAAAATAATAAATCTTAGTTCGGATTAGTGGAATGCACAAGAAAGGAACTTGGAGAAGGAATTTTGTGGGTAAAGGGCGGGTCGAGCTGGAAATCGGTATTGCATTGGGCAGGTAACCTCGGTTCTGTGGTTGCTGTATTGTCGAATAAGTGTGTTGTTAGGCCAATACTTTCGAAACGTTTTAGTGTAGACGGTCGGAAATCAGTAAATTACTTCACGTATTTTTTTATTTCGACTCTCCGTTGCACAATAGGGATTAAATGTCTTCTGGGGCGCTGGAATATCGGTTCAGATAAATGTAGTTTGCATCGTAACAGGACATAGAGATTCCTTAGATGGGATGTGTACTGCTGTAGCAAGGAAATAAGAGGTAAAATGAAAGTACTCGAATTCTCGAAAGGCGCATCTATACCTCGATCTAAGAAGGAAACGTAAGAGGGCAAGATTGGTAAAGAGAGTGAGAGAGAGAGAGAGAGAGAGAGAGAGAGAGTTAAATTTCGGAACTTTCGGCATGGCTCAGCCCCATTAAATAAATGCAATGAGAGCTATCCTTGTCAGAGTGGTGCGTCTGCGTAAGTTTTTGATAATTTGGAGCTGTAAGTTAGGTGTTTTTAAACACTTAGCATATGTTTCTTTTATGTAGCCTGCCGAGAGAGCGTTCAGCGTTCTGGACGATTGTTAACGATGCTTGCAGATTTATATTTAGAGACGTTGTGTTAGATGTCATTGCCGATTTTCGTTATTTGGAATTTTTGTATAAACAATATGTCGTCTTCTGCTGCTGCTGTTGTTGCTGTTTTATCGAAAGAGTGGTTGGCATACAAGTTTGTAGCGTTATATTCCGTTTGATGGCTGTAGCTTACATCGTCTAAACGAAGAGATACATTTATAGATCTAAGGTTGCTGTCGAGTTCCGAAACGGACCATTTCTTTTCTTTTGGTTAGTTGGCTCTGGTTACAATTGTATCGAAAGAGTATATGTTAAGATGGATACGTAAGTTTGTGGCGTTTATTATCTAACATGCACTATTATTAAAGACGTCTGTCGGCTGTAGTCTATTCGAAGGGTATGGAGAGAGATGGGAGTGTGAATTCTTACTTGCAAATTTTGCGTACCAGTTTTAAAATTTTACTACAATCTGTAGTACACGAGTCCAACTAAGCACTTCTGTTCTAAATTGTTTTTAGCATTACACTGAAATTCCCGTTAAAAATACATACGAAGAACACTGTGGTAGCTTTATTTTTTCTAACAATAATAATAAACGGCGGAAATTCTTACATAAATCGAGATCTGGCGTAGGGATCGCTGCGGCGCGCTTATTAATAAATAAGGCGGGGCGCGGTCGCCGTAAAAAGAGTGCAGTACGCCCCTGCCCGGGGCCCAGACGCTCGGCCGGCGGGGGCGGTGTTGTTTAGAGATGTCGATGCGGTCAAGACAATTCTCGCGGTATTGCCCTCGTGGGTAGGGTGATTGGCGGCGTCCTTTGAGAAGCGGTCGCGAGCGTGGAGGAGGGGGTAGCATCTGTCGGCTGCGGCGGCGGTACGGCAATCGGCCGAGCGAGTAGGGGTCGCAGTATCGGCCAGGTGTGTGGCAGAGGGTGCAAATACAGACATGTCGAGGGGTCGACAGGTTTGGACCTGTCGGAGGTGCTGCCTGTCTGACGGCGGCGCCGAGGGGAGGAGGAGGGCGTCGTGTATGCCAGGTGTGTGGCCGAGGAAGGTGTTGTTTACTTGCAACTTGGTGGTGGGCGTGCACCAGCGGCCAGCCAGTGAGGTGGCGGCCGCGGCCTGTACGAGGTCAACGAGAGAGACAGGCCCCGGCGCGCCTGTCAAATTACGTAAGCAAGGTAGGCCTGAGCCGGCGCGATCGCTAGCGGATGGGCTGGGTGCTAGGTCACAGCCCACTGCTTCGTAGCAGTGAGCCACTCAGCTAGCGATCGCGCTAGCTCAGGCTTCGGGCCCCTAAGTGTGACACAGGCACGGCCTGTTGTAAGGCCTCGTCTCTAGGTGGTGCTGGCTGGCGTCTGTCCCCACGGCCTGCTGTAGGCGGCTGAGCCAGCCGATCGGCCGACCTCGCCCTGTGCTAATATTCCTGCAGCCGAGGGCGGTCCTGCCTTCTGTGTGAGATCCCAGACACATAGTGTATCTGGACAGTTTTTCCGTGGCTTTCAATCTGTAGATGTATCACTACTCAGACATTATGAGCATTGAGACTGCTAATTAGCAATTCCACTTCAAATGGCCTGAATTCGAAAGATTTTGCCACTCGACCATCACGGATTTCGAGGAAATTTTATATGAACATTCTCGATGTCCTCTGTGCACTTGAAGATTCGGAATCGTAGAAGTAACACTTTATGAGATATAAACACTAGTTTGACTTCATGGGCAAAGTTGCGCGATTGAGTAAGAATTTATGGCAATTTTGAGCTAGTATATCTGGGGAAATATTTTGTTAAAATAAATGAAATTTGAACAACTCGTACAACTACACGCTTTCTCTTCAGAAAAATAAAGAAAATAATTTTGTGAGCCATATTGAGCCAGAAAAATGTTAGGCAATGTCGCCAGAAAAAATCGGTGCCCAACAAATTCTCTGTAAGTTCGGCATCTTATATCTGAGGGACTACAAGTATAACAAACATCTAGTTGGCATTTGTGTCCTGCACTCGAGTCATCAAAGTCGTGTTTTAACGGCTAGAAATCGTTTTCTTTCCAGTCAAATGTATCGCTATACCTTGCTCCTTTCTGAAACATTCCACGGTCAATATTTTCGGAATATTTTCCTGTTCGACCACCACGGATTTCGAAGAAATTTTGTATGAACATTCGCCCACGTCTTCTACGAACGTTGGTGACGTTTTGGAATCGTAGAAATAATACCTGATGAAATATAAACACTTGTTTGACTTCATGCGCAAAATTGCGCAGATTGAACGTGAATTTCCAGCGACTTTTAGCAATTATATCTGTGGCAATATTTTGTTAAAACAAATGAATTATGGCCTTCTACTACAACTACACGCGTTCTGTTAAGAATAATAAAGAAAATAATGTTGAGAGCCATATTCAGCCACAAAATGTTAGGCGAAGTCCAGAAAAAATCTGAAAAAGCAGAACGTGAAACTAACACAAAAACACAAAATGCGAAACAGAAATCGACAACGAAGGACCGTAGCAGTAAGCGCGGACACACGTTCAAAATATGCGGCTGAAACTCTGAACAGCTACTGAAACGGTGCGGAAATACAGGTCTGCGTCTGGAGACGTGTATAGCACAAAGGAAGCGCCGGCTGATAGCGTCAGCAGCACAGGTGGACAGTCCCAGCTGCGCGCCTCAGGACGTCCAGGAGCAATGGGACAGTTGTTTCACCTCCACCAACATCTCGACTAGCAAAATAGCGGACAGTGTTTACAAAATGAATCTCTTCTTGCATGTTAAAAGACAAGTCAAGGGTATTTACTAAGGTATTTACACCTAAAATACCTCTTCATCTCTTTACCTTCAATCAAGTGTGAGGAAAAGGGAACTCATCAATTTTCTTTTTTTTTTAATCTTATCGAACCAAACTGCGTGGTCATCAGTCTGTAGCTTACAAAATACTTAAACTAAGGTAAACTACACACACACACACACACACACACACACACACACACACACACACACATACCCCAGGGAGGACTCGATCCAACGGCGAGCAACCGCGCGCTCCGCAGCGAGGCTCCTTAGACCGCTCGGCTACTCCATCGCGGCTGGAAACTCATATTAATCTTTCTGTTGCCAGGGGTTAGATAGAGTTGATATTTAGTGTAGTCATTAACATGTTCATCTAAGAAATTTCTGATGTCTTCGGGGACGTTAGACCCAGCATACGAATTAGGATAAGTACGCGTCAGCGATGCATTACTATAACTGGCAAGAAAAGTGGGAAGAAGCTGCAGCGACAGGAGTCACAACAGCAATGCATTCCTACACTTCAAACTGAGAACCAGAAGTTGCAGTACACGATAAAACTTAAACCTTATCGACAGGCTGAAAAAATGAGTCCAAGCATCAGCTTCGCTTCACTGACGATGTCGGTCGTCGATTTCCATGCAGGATGAAGGGAAATAGTGTTCAAAGGAGTAAGTAGTTCCATAGTCTGGAAGAAGAACAAAAGACACGCAGGGTAGGTAGGCGGAATGGGACTCAAAGAAGTAAAAGTTGAGGATTTATTATTGAATATCATTAAATTATAATTTTGTAATGACCCACAAAATGAAACAAATACTGTACTTCAAGTATGGTATACATCACAATTTTGTGCCAAACACGATGGCTTCACTTGTAATGACACATTTATAGGCTGTTGCCACTGAACTTTGTCCACACGAGGAGTATGAAAACGAGGTGGGTTTCTCGCAATTGTAGCCAGCGCCAAGCGCCAAATCCACGCCGGTGAAATGCAGCCGGGCACGCTCTCACCGCGTGAATGCACAATTCTGCTGCGTCGACGCCAACTATCGTCATTTTATCCCCAAGTGTAGGTGTTTCGTCTATAGTTTGTTTGCTAAATGGAAAGGTCTTCACGGTTGAACTGTTAAATCATATTGTATGCCATTGTTTATATCAACCATCTAAAGGAATTGGGGGAAAAAAGAATTGTCACGTACCTGCAGGGGTTTGGCGGGAGCGGACCACTGAGGGTGTACCTAGGGCCAGAACAGAACTTCAGTGCTCCAGAACACCACAGCGAGTGGGCTCGGATCACAAACGGAGTGCCAGACAGAAAATGAACCTATCACAGACGGGTATGGCGGCCGCGGACCACAAATAGATCACCCAGGTCCACAATGGATGAAAAACGGAACATCAATGCTCGAGAACAGCTCAGCAAGCGGGCACGGAGCGCCAGACCGACGATGGAACGCTCAGAGGCGGGAATGACGGGCGCGGACCACAGAAGAAGCACCTAGCGCCACGCCTGATGCAGAGCAGAACCTCAACGCTCCAGAACATCACAGAGAGCGGGCGCGGACCACAGAAGAAGCACCTAGCGCTACATCTGATGCAGAGCAGAACCTCAACGCTCCAGAACATCACAGAGAGCGGGCGCGGACCACAGAAGAAGCACCTAGCGCTACATCTGATGCAGAACAGAACCTCAACGCTCCGGAACATCAAGAGAGCGGGCGCAGACCACAGACGGAATGCCAGGCAAATTGATAATGGTCTGTCAGTATATTTAGTAGTGGTAACATTTTCCCAAGTCTGTTAGTTTGCAGTAATTCAAAACGATTACGGGACATTTTACTGCACAGGAATGGAAAGTTGTAAATGGGGTCCATTGACCGAGATCTAACGAGTGGTGTCTACACTAGATTGGTTGGTTGGTTGGTTTTTGGAAGGGACTAAACTGCAACGGTTATCAGTACCGTCTGCACTAGACCCATCCACATCGTGACACCGACAAATGTTTTCATTTCGTCAGCAGTGATGGGTTTACAGCAGTTCAGTTGGGCATGAACGTCAATTCCTGTTGTTGAAATTTTTGCTGAGCGTATCTATTGGTCTCTGTGACTAATAAGTTTAGTAGTTTGTCGTCCAGGCATAGCGAGAGCACATCACTTGCGCTAATATCTGATGGCAAATCCATCAGAAGCTCTCATTTTCCAGTAAGCGGAAAAATCTGTTGCCTATTAGCGAATTCCTTCCACTGAATATTATCCAACGAATTATCAACAGAAATCAGATCCTCTTTCTCGTCTGAAGCAAGTTCAACCAACATCACATCAAGCTCTTCACTTGCATATTGACCTGCAATATACTCATTGGAATGCGACGAAATTCTATTTATCACTTTTCTTATAAAACACACTACACTTCTCACTTTCAATAATTGTTTTGAGCTATTCACGGAGCATTATGGGGATAGAAACGTCACCGATGTTTAGTAGGCCTATGCTTCTCGACTCGGTGAAAGTTGGCAGTCTTCTAGCCGACACGCTTGTCGATCTCCTCAATTCGAAGGTAAAAATGCTATGCCTTCAATTGAATCGAAGAGTCTGCAGTATTGGATCGCCGACAACGCACGGAAAGTTTCTGGTTACATCGATTATCGTTCAATTTACACTCAGATGCTCTGATTGCTGAACGTGGACTTGGAGACAAATGGAACCGAACCGCGCCGGGCGACGAATGTGTTAAACAGCAATATAAAACAAAACATGTGAGTCTCTTTCAACAAGACTAACCGTATTTATATATTTTGATGTACTGGCACATTGAACTCTAATTATCCAAAAGTAAAAAAAAAATCATAAATTGTTTTAGAGTAAGTGTGTTAAAAATGGAGACTTTTGCAAATGACACTCCTAATTCAGCATCATGTTAGGAAGTTATTGATACGTTTCACGAAATAATACATTTATATTTGTGTGTTTAATGCAACAGAGACTTTTGTTTTTTTATGTGTCTAATAAAACACTGATTTCTGCGTTTATTGATGTACTAAATGCAGTACTGCCTTTTATTCATTTATTGATTCCTAACATCATTATACTTCGCTTTAATTCTTCTCATTCTTTTCATTGCTGTAGCATATCTTCAGCAGGTCATTATTTTCATCTCGTAAATAAATGATTAAATTATTGGTCTGTTTTCGTCTATACATAATTTGCATTGCTTATGATGAATGAAAGCAGGGCAGCACCCATTCCAATATCTTTAAAAGTAATATTTAAGCCAGAAATAGAAGGCGAACTTCTGCAAGCAGTTAAAGGTATTTTCGTCACTTGTCAGGCAGCAGTTAGAGCTGATGGAAAAATTGAGTTTATTGTTCAGAATAGATTCAGGTGTAAGACGAGGCTGTAATCCGTCATCACAGTTGTTCATATTACTTATTGACATAATGTTGAAAACAGTAGCCTGGCATCGTGAGAATAAAATAGGTGAAAACCAAATAAGCAATCTCACGTATGCCGACCACTGAATGGTGATGGCAGTATCCATTGATAGGCTTCGATTTAATGTTTCAGAGCTCGGTAAGAGTGAGTCGTACCGGTTTAGTGGTATAGGAAAACATAGTCATTGATACGAATGTCGACATCTCCTTAGAGCATGTTTTAGGGAGCTGGAGCTGTGTATTCTCGTATTTGCTTAGTTCCCGCTTAATTTCGACTGGCGCCTTAAGTCTTAAAGCGCGGTATATCGATCCCTTTTCTCATTCCCGTTTTCTCATTAAAGTAATTTGTTACTGAAACTTCCTGGCAGATTAAAATTGTATGCCGTAACCGGGACTCGAACCTGGGACCTTTGACTTTCGCAGACTAGAGCTCTACCATGGGTTGCATGCTGTAGTTAATTTTCGGAAGCTTTATTTATTCCATTTTATCGGTTTTCGGAACCACGTGGGTCCGAGTTCCGACTTCCGGGGTTTGCATCTAGTCGCATGAGTTCACGCAAGTTCTCTTATAAAACCAGTACCTAACTCAATTTCTAACAGACTGCAACTTAAGAATCCACCGTGATTTTGTATAATGAATCCGATTTTCCACCACTTCACCTTCAGTGGAGTGCGTTCATGTAACGTAGCCATGTATCGTCGTTAGCGTGTTTGCTCGCAGTCCAATTCAGATGTAATTTAACTTGGCTATACACGCGCACCATCTCCAAACAGGCACGACAGAACAGAGCTAGCTTCAAAGTGTTTTTGTATAATGTGTTTTCTGCTGCCTCCGACTTGTTGAATTTCTCCTACGATAGCGGCGCCTGCTTCCGCCTCGTCTCAGCACGCTGTTTTTTTGTGAGTTTCGCTGTGGCATTGCGTGTGTGTGAGCGAATGAATGTTGTTTGTGAATCCTTCCCCCCAGTAGCGTTAAATCATGTATAACTTAGGCTGGGCACCGTCCGCATTAATCCATGTAAGAGATGCATTTTTATTGTATTAACAAAATTAGTTCCCCATTTTGCTTGTTTTCTATCTGAAAAAAAAAGTCTAAGAGCATAATCCGTAAGTTGCCTATAAATTGTAGTTTTAGAGCACCTTCCCTCTTTTATTTAATATTGTCCTTCACAAGTACCGAGGACAAGCTCAGACGCAATTTTTCTTATGTCTAAATTCCGTTGTGCCATAAATGTTTTCTTAGCCACCTTTCTAAGATAACTTTAATTGTGGTGGCTTGCTTATTAATGTCTGTGTGTAATAACATGTGAGCTGCTATGTATTTTGACCACTGTAGTATTAACTTCCTGTTATTGAAGTAATTTGAAACGAGACAGTTCTCAATTTAGGCTAGGGAACAAGGCTTTGTAGCAGAGAGTAACCAGTAGTTCACATGGACCTCATTTGCTAATTTTAGTGATGAAAAAAAGCTCTTGTTATGTACAGTGGTCGACGTTTAACTGTCAGTGGTTCCTCGGCTCCTCCATAATTATCTGTTCTCTCCCCTTGGCCAGTACACATCTTTACTCATACTGTCTTCGTTCGTGACTCCCGGTATCATTGTCATTGCTGTCTTCTCCTCCTCCTTTCTCCTTTTTTCTTCCAATTATATAGTCAACGTGGTTTAAAATGCGCAAAACTAATTTATATCATTAGCCTTTGTTATTATTGTCTATTATTATTATTATAGTTATTATCATGTGTTTTTGAATTCTCTTTGTTTTATGTGTTTTTCCTGGTCAGATGTAAGATAGTCTGATCAGGCTACATAAGCAAAAAGTGACTAATTAAATAATAGCATTTTCCAACATTTTATTGCATACTGTAAAATAAATAAACATTATATTATGAAGGATGTAAAATAGTGATATAACATATGTATGTATGATACATATACAAATATATAGCCTTATCAAAAGTTTCTGATGCAGACCAAATGCAGGACTGAACACTAGTTAATTTCGATCACATTAGTTAAGATATAACTTTCCAGAAGGTGTTAGAGAGTTTAATTCAGACCGAAAACTGTAAATATATTGGAGAAGGAAGCCTCATGTAGGAATCCGTTCCTCAGTCTTACATCACTGGAACTATAGAATTCGTCAAAGACACATGTGACACAAACTCCGTTCATTAACTATTAGTACAACTGTACACAATATTCATCATGTAAAATTCTGGAAATTTTAGTGTCGTTCGTCGCATCTCGGTTACCTAATAATTTATTTCACGAAAAATGTATGAGATCAAATGAAGCACAAAAGGTTCACAGTTTAGAATAGATCCATAGAATGCCACTGAAAATATTGGCTGAAGCTTTCTTCGTGATTAAAACAAAGGCTACGAAGATCCATAATCTTAGTCATGTTTGATACATTGTAGGAAATATACTCACATATTTCACCAATTTAGTTAAGGCAAGAAAAGTGAACAAATATGCAGGTAACGATATTTTACCAGATTAAATGAGAAATTATAATGAAATATAAAAGTGAAACAATAAAACCTTTCACCGTTACAGGAAAGAGGTGAGTAATATTCGAACAATGTGGATTACAAGTTTGTGCAGTTTCTAATACAGTCTATTTTAAAGCCATAACGAAGGCAGTTAGACGCGATTGTGTCATAATAAAAAGTTTCAGATACTTAATTCCTTTAAAAATGGATAAGTATCCTTGTAAAGAGTATTATTACCGATTTGTAA
The DNA here is from genome assembly GCA_026315105.1 of Locusta migratoria. Lineage (NCBI taxonomy): Eukaryota > Metazoa > Arthropoda > Insecta > Orthoptera > Acrididae > Locusta > Locusta migratoria. The sequence continues at coordinate 784,767,349 of CM048755.1, forward strand.
GAGTTGGGATCGTTTCTGTAAAAAGGAATTTGTTACATATTTTATCACGTTTGCGAAATTTGTTTCTTCATAAGTTAGAACATCGAAGGAAATATCCAACCATATAATAACATCGTCAACAAGGATAGATGTTAGTCGAGACTAGATTTACTTCTTCCGTAAAGTAGTAGTCACATTAGAAAGAGGTGCAGAGGGAAGTTTGTGAACTCGGTCTGCTTGCAACCAGTGGACATAAGGGCGGGTGCGCTAGAGGTGCGCCTTGTGGACGAGCGGTCCGCGCTGCACCACAGCGCTGAAGCCGTTGACGGGGTCGGCGGTGTAGAGCACGGTGCGCACCGAGCCGTCGGGCTCCAGCAGGCTGTAGCTGCCCTGCACCACGTCGCCGCTGCGGCTCTCCTGCTGCGACTTGGAGTCGCCGGTCAGCGTGTCCTGGATGTTATACGCGAAGCTGTACTGCGGCGCCGGGTCGAACTCTGTGTCGACGACAGCCGCGGCCGCGGGCGCAGGTGCCACCGGCACCACACCCGCCGCTGCAGCCGCCGCACACGCCACCAACACCACAACCTGCACCTGCAACATGCCCACACCTCACATTACAGCTGCACAACCCAGCACCTCAACGTGCACCTGCAATATGCCCACACCTCACATTGCAGGTGCACAACTCAGCACCACAAAACTGCACCTGCAATATTCCCACACCTCACATTTGCAGGTGCACAACCCAGCACTGCAACGTGCGCCTGCACTATGCCCACACCTCACATTGCAGGTGCACAACCCAGCACACAAACTACACCTGCAATATGCCCACACCTCACATTGCAGGTGCACAACCCAGCACCACAAACTTCACCTGCAATATGCCCACACCTCACATTGCAGGTGCACAACCCAGCACCACAACGTGTACCTGCAATTTGCCCACACCTCACATTGCAGGTGCACAACCCAGCACCTCAACGTGCACCTGCAATATGCCCACACCTCACATTGAAGCTGCACAACCCAGCACCACAAAACTGCACCTACAATATGCCCACACCTCACATTGAGGTGCACAACCCAGCTCCACAAACTTCACCTGCAATATTCCCACACCTCACATTGCAGGTGCACAACCCAGCTCCACAAACTTCACCTGCAATATTCCCACACCTCACATTGCTGGTGCACAACCCAGCACCTCAACTTCCACCTGCAACATGCCCACACGTCAGATTGAAGGTGGACAACCCAATAATAAAACCCACATATCATTATTACTTCATTATAGATTCTGTTCAGTGGTTGAATCTTTAGAATACGTAAAATAGAAGACTTGAAACAATAAAGTGGAAAATATTTTACTGCAAGAAAGATGCCAGCTGTCCTGTAGATAAATAAAATTGAAGAAATTCACTCCTCAGAGGACGAGCTCTTATATTTAGATAAAATTCAATGAAATCAATAACAATGCCTGTGAACCTCCTGAGATTGCAAAGAAGAGAAAATAGTATTAGGATAGACTGAGACACTAACAGGCACCGTGCACCATGTTCTATTGAGCGGCCCACGACTTTTATCATAATGCTACGCCTGCCGGGTTTGAAATTGCTCTCCATCATATAACTTACTATTTGCTGGTTATATTACTCACTGACATATTATCACACATTAATATCAAAAAAATGGTATCAATAATAAATAATTTTTAAGGATTTTCAGTGTACCTTTTTCCTTTAAACTACAAATTTTCACAATACTAAAATTCTTTAATCGGTAAGATGTGTAGATATTTCATTAAACAAATAGTAAATATAACGACGGATTTTCGAGAGATCCTTAGTTTTTCTCAACTTATTTGGCTTGCTTTGAAGTGGCGTATATTTATAAAACACGATTTATAAAGTCATAACCCATGAAATATATGCTACTACAGGTGATGAATATGGCGCCCCATCTTCTGTACTGGAAAGTGACATTCTACATGTGACATGCTTTCTCCCATCTTATAGGCGAAGGTTTACACGCAGGTTCAGAATATCTGACTGACTTGATACCATTCTGCACGTTAGAAAAGACTGTCCGACGTTTCCTACGCTGCGCCGCGCGGTTCTACGCGCGAGGTCAAGGACTGGGCAGGCACTCACGCCGGACGTTTCAGTCCTCCTCCAGGCATTGATATGTGTGCTACCCTTAGGTTACTTTAACTAATAAGGATAGGACGCCTACTCGTCATCGCCGAAATCCTCCAAATTTATGGTACACGTACGGCGTTGTGAGACACGAAAGTACCCCAAGTGGGAACTCCAGATGGCCAAGCGTTTAGGAAACAAAAGGAAGTTTGATACGGACCAATCACCACATGCATCTTATCAACTGTCCCTGTGACGGCGTGTTTAGCAAGCGGTGTTTGGCTCACTGGTAAAAGATCGGATTCCTATTGAGAAGCTCGCGGATTCGACTCCACCCGGCAGCAATTTTTTTTCTGCTCCTTGGCAATGAGTACAGCTACATATTGTTCCCGCAGGGGTCGTTAGGACAAGATTAGATTAATTACAGCATACACGGAGGCATTTAAACAATCATTCTCCACACACTCAGTACGTGAATGGAATGGGAAAAACCCTAATAACTGGTACAGTGGGACGTACCCCCCGCCATGCACTTCACAGTGGTTTTGCAGAGTATTGATGTAGATGTAGACTGACGTAACAATTAACCGCAACAGTTAACCAGCAGCAGCTTCACCAACGGAAGAGTGACGCAGACAATATTGGGGAACACGAAAATCGTAAGTCTAAAACTGACATAATGCAAGTGAACCTCACGCCCACTTGATATAACATCTGATGAAATACTGTCTGCACCACACATAGGTGCTGACGCGAGACGTCAGAAGACATATCTGCACTTCAGTTTATAGCCATTCTCTGCCCTCCCCTCCCCCCTGCCCCCCAACTACCACCTTCAACAAACAACAACAGACGAACTTTAGATTAGAATATATGAATCATTCTAATGATTTCTTTATGTAAGCAACGCCTGATGATGAGCAGAACATGCTCGAAACGCGTAGCTTTATGTTGGATTAATCATAAAGAAATAAAGTGACTGGTAGCAGTAATTACAAATATTTATTATTTGATACAGTCACGGTTACTTAACTTAGCCATCATGGCCTCAATCAAACATATATGATGTTGCGGTTAATTGTGAAGTCAGTAGTGTACGCATTGCCAAGAAGCAAAAAACTATTTACCGCTGGGCCGAATCGAACCCTCGAACCTTTCAATACAATATCCGATCTCTTACTGCTGAGCCAAATACCGCTTTCTAAACGGATAGATCCGTCTTCTTTTTATTTCCTAAACGCTTAGCCATCTGGAGTTCCCACTTGGTGCACTTTCATACCGCACCATAAATTTGGGCGAACTCGGCGATGACGAGTAGGCGTCTTCTCCTTGTTAGTTTAAGTATTTTGTAAGTCTAGGGACTAACGAAGACAGTAGTTTGATCTCATAGGTTTACAAATATTACATTTTACACGCTGTAATGTCAGACACACTGCGCGCTAAACGTTCGCATCCGTATGCATGGTCTATTTGTCGACGGCTTACGGGCTTGCCCACTTGGGTGCATGTTACTTGAGCGCTTGCAGAGTTGGCAGAAGGCAGCCAGTCGCAGGCTCACTAACATAACAAGTCCAACACTGTCCTCCGTTGGTGCATCAGTAGAACCAGCCAACTACAGGAAGACATTAAGGAAAATAATGTCCACTACGAAAAATTAACAATGATGCTGACTTCCCAGTAACTACAGAAGAAACAATATTCTTTTCATTTAGATGCTCTCATAGCAGTGGCTTGTGCACCTGTATTCGTGTATCGGAGTGTTAAGTGAGGCAGTAATAGTGGTGACTCAACACTTCGATTTTACACTGAGTATATTTTGATGTTGTCAAATGTATGAGAGTTTGCTAACAATACATTTTTAAATCATCTGCAAGGAATATGCAATAAACGAATTTTCGGATTAATTATTTTTAAATACAGTACTTCTTTGAATGACGTTTTGAAACATGCTACAGCTAGCCCACATGTAAACAATATGTTATTGATAGCTACCATGTTAAATCATTTCAGGGTCATTATTATAAGAAACTTAGGTATCTGTGCCGAAGATGTTACTTTATACTTAGGCAGTATTGAATCATCTCCTGACCAACTGCAGAAGCGTTGCCTGTACCACTGGAATACGTAAGTCGATTGTTAGATACAATCGATTCCAATTAAACTGGTCAAATAATCAAACGTTTGTAAAGGTAGGGGACCGATCTGCTGAGGTCATCGTTCCGTAGACTTTCGAATTACTTTAACCTATGCTAAGAACATCACACACAGCCATGCCGAGGGAGGACTCGATCCTCCGCCGAGGAGCGGCTGCGACTTTCGTGGGAAGGTGGCGTTTCCGCGCGGCATGAAACTGCTGGCTGGAGAGTATCGTGGCTCCACTATCACACGTCTTCTCAACAAACAGAAGATATACCTCGTGAGAATCGAACGGCCATTATACAGACTTCATTAGCATAGAGCACTGAGTTGTTCGATGGGAAGCCCAACTACTATCATCCACGCGCCGGGAGAAGTCGCAAAATGTCAGCCTGGGACCGCTGAACAGACCTGATTGACAGTCAGCAGTAGCTGGTGCAGATTTAGCGTTACGACACTTTTCGTAATGTAGTTGTTAAAATGTGTGTTTTCGTAGTGTAACCCTTAAAATATTTGCATACTTTATATTTCATAGTGTTAGTATAAGCAACAGGTTATTGAACACCAGCGCATAAGCGAGACACATATTTAGGCTTCGTATTCAATTCTTAGTTTAATACGTAAAGTATTTGTGTTCTGCATTGCATAATTCTTATTATCGTGAGTATTTTAATGTCTGAGAGCATCAGTATCGGTTTTTTTAGCGACTTTAACGTGTAAATTTCGTAGTTGTTAGTCTTTTGTTCGTCGGTTGGAACAGCAAATTAGGATTAACCGCTGCGGCGGAACAGCAGTGCGCACTAACGTGCTTTGCTATGGTGCGCGAGTCCATTCCACTTCGGAGGTTCGAGTCCTCCCTCGGGCGTGTGTGTGTGTGTGTGTGTGTGTGTGTGTGTTATGTTCTTAGAATAGGTTTGTAACTTTAGAGACTGATGACCACTGCAGTTGGGTTTCATAACTTTAAGAACATTCGATTTTTTTTTCTTTATCATTAACCACAGTTCAGTAAGCTGTCAGCAGTAGCTGATTAAGCACCAGTGTAGTAGTAAGTTGAATATTTAGCGTTCCTATCTTGCACAGTTATTGCAGTCGGTGTAGGACAGAGAGGGCGTGTGGAGACTCAGGAGGAGTCGACCGCTGTTAACCAACAGGTGTAGGTGGTGTTAGCGAACTTAGGGCTGGGTGCGGCGCGTCACACCACCACCTAGAGAGAAGGCCGCGTCACGTCAGGCAGAGTAGGTTGCGCGCGCATAGCTGACTGGGTGGCCGCTGGGGCACGGCCCACTATGCCGTAGCAGCGAGCCAGTCAGCTATGCGCGCGCAACCTACTCAGACGCGGCCTTCTCTCCACACGGCGTCGTGTACATGCAACACCGCCTAGAGACCAGGTCTCACAACATGCCGTGCTACGTCACACTGACCAGGCCGCGGCCGGCACCTTGCTTGGTTGCCCGACACGAGGCAGGGGGCGTGCCCTAGCGGACAGCCATTCAGCTGGCGGCTGCCGCCCGGTCAGGTTGACGTAGCACGGCCAGTTGTGAGGCCTCGTCTTCTAGGTGGTGTCGGGCAGCAGCAGCATCAAAGGGGTTGTCTGCTGCGGCAACTACAAAAAGTAAGCGTTTGTCCAGTCGTCCACTGCCGCTGTCAAACTGTTCTTCATTGTTTCCGTGCAGTACATGCGAGGCTAACAAGGAGACCACGTGGGTATCGTATTTTTTAATTTCTTTATATTTATCGTATGTGAAGTTCAGAACTTAAATAACAATTATCCAAAGCCATTCGACGAAACTCTCAAACTTTGTCGAGAAAATTGACTTTGAAGTTTTGCAAAGTAAATGTTACTACCAATAAATGAAACAGTTATAGCACGTGTCTCAGGTCCCTGGGCGCCCTGGCTCAGCGCGCGCGGTCAGGTGGCTAAACGCCCTCTGTAATAGAAAAGGTGAGCCAAATAGTCGACCAACAATCAAGAACGAACTAAACCAACGTCCGCAAAGCATAGACCTACGTGAAGAAGAAGAACACAAAGTGGTATCGTTCTTGTCTCAGAACCATGGAATTAGTGTTTAAACCCGATTATGTTCGAATGTTTGTATAGCTTAAGGGACTTAACTACGGGGTCATCAGTCCCTAAACTTACAAACTACTTATCAACTAGCTTATCCTAAGGACGGCACAAATATCCTTGCCCGAGGGGGCATTCGAACCCCCGACCGTAGTGGCCGAGCAGACCGTGACTGCAGCGCCTCAGTCACCTCGGCCACCGCGGCCGGCAAACCCGATTATGACAGTTTTCTTTTTATTTTTTTATTTTTTTTTCGAAATCAGTTACATAAAACATTTTAGAATCTCTAATTCCATGAGTTGTTTCAGTTTCTGTTTATGTTGTAGACGATCTGAAAACTTTGTCGTCGCGTAAATCGATGGTTGAGTATGTTAGCTGCTTGGAAAGCCATTAGCAGCTATGGAGATGACTTTCCAAAAACAGTGTCGTAGCTTTTCACAAACTGAACAATCAACTAATCGTCAACTAATAGTGAAGCCAATACTGTAAAAATCGTAACTTATGTTTTTGATTGAAACCATCATTATTAACAAACTTCTATAAAATATAGAAAATTATGAATAAACAAAAATACGTGCACATTGTGTAAGTATTCGAACACAACGAGAAAACAAAAGAAGTATGTTACGGCAGGGTTGTAAGGACAGAATGTTACCACATGAGCTACAACTACAGATGCTGTGATTCATTTAATGATTGGTATTTACGCTTACTTACAACACTTCAAAGTCGGTTTACTCGAGAATTTTTTAGATTTGCGTCGAATTACTTTGGCTGGTTGTTATTTGAGTTCTGAACTTCACGTAACATATATATAAAGTCGCTCACATGTGTCAACGTCCTCATTTTAAAAGCTGTTTGAATATTTCCAGGCTGCGCTGGTAGGCCGCGCCGTTTGATTCAGATCAAATGTTTGTAATTCTATGGCACCAAACTACGTTGGTCATCAGTCCCTAGACTTACAAAGTACTTTAACTAATTTAAACTAACATAAGGACAACACACACACATCGATGCCCGAGGGAGGATTCGAACCTCCGAGGCGGGAGGCCGCGAGATCCGTAACGTGGCACTCCAGACCGCTCGGCTACTTCCGCCCGGTTTGAGTCTGTTTTCTATATGATGAACAAGTGCATATTTTTATGAAAGTCTGTCTATACATATACCTGAAACTGACACAAAGCTTCAAATAATGCTCACAGGAAACAAATATTTCACCTGTTAACTTCAGGGTGTATCGGAAGGAATAGTAAATATTTTAGGAGGTACTAGTATAGAAGAATAGCGATAAAAATGACATATGACGTGTGTCCAATTTTAATGAGCTGTTTGTATGTACCTCAAACAAAGTTACAGCAAAGGCAAAAGAGGATATTTTCAATGATTCTTCTGTCGGTTCTTGGTAGATCAGTATCATATTGACATTTATTCAACTAACAGGACCGCCGGGAATGGCCAAGCGTACTAAGGCGCATTGCTTCGGAGTGCGCGGTTGCTCCCTGTCGGAGGTTCGAGTCCCACCTCGCGCGCGCTCGCGTGTGTATGTGTGTGTAAGCTAAAGTAGTTTGTAAGTCTAGGGACTGTTGACCACTGCAGTTTGGTCCCATAGTTTTACAAATATTTGAACATTTACACCGACGCGGATGCAAAATAAAGGTAACGGACCAACCAGAGCCATGTAAACATTGGGCTTCATAACGTTTATCAGACTTGCAATAAGGTCTGCGTTAGGTAACTAGACGGCCATCGTCTATCGGCGTATTACACTGACTCGAGCAGGCAGAACGTAGTTGGCTGTGTGTTTTACGACAAGGCGTGAGCGCAATAAAACACAGCAATGGCTGGTCGCTGTGCTCAGGCTCGCGCCGTCAGTAGCACCCACCCATTATATTGCTTATATCAGTGCACTATCTTTAGTTAGTCCGACAGGCCCAGTGGGTATTGACAACACAGTCTAGATACAAGCACTACGTTTACATGTAACACATCTTCCGGAAGACGAAAACCGATTTTCGTAAACCGTTTTTCGCTGTCGTGTTTACATGCCACAGCCTGAATCGGATTTCCTAATCCACTTAAGATGGCGGCTGAAAAACAGCTGATTCAGTCCCCGATTTAGTCAGCATAATCGCTATCTTTCTTTACTTAAATACACAGATTCATGATCACTCTAATATTAATACTTTTATTTCACATTAGAAAATATCACTCTGTCCATATGTGCCGAAAATTCTTACCAAAAAAGCGCAATCTGACAAGCCAAGAACGCTTCAAAAACGTTTGCGTTTACATGGGCACGAAAATCGATATTGGAACTGGAAAACCGCTTTAGAGAAGTGGATTCAAAAAATGTTCAAATGTTTGTATAGTGTATGGGACTTAACTACGGGGTCATCAGTCCCTAAACTTACAAACTACTTATAAACTACTTACGAACTAGGACGGCACAAATATCCATGCCTGATGGGGGATTCGAACCCCGACCGTAGTGGCCGTGCAGACCGTGACTGGAGCGCCTTAGTCCCCTCGGCCACCGCGGCCGGCAAAGTGGATTTCCAGAATCGATTTTGGAGTGTTTACATGACCAACCAAAAGCGGAATTGGGAAATCGGTTTACGAAATCCGGTTTTGGGAGCCCATGTAAACGGGATGAAGGCCTCACAACAAGTCCGTGTCACGTCACACCTATAGGCTCACTGGCCGGCCGCTGGGGCACAGCAACACCGCCAGAAAGACAAGACAAGGCCTGACAACTGGCCGTCACAGCAAGAGGCCAGTTTACCTGGGTGGCCGCTGGGTCACGCCCACCGCCTCGAGTGGCCGGCCAGTCAGATGGCGTTCGGCGGCTCTCGGTGTGACGTCGGTGGCCGAGGGGACTGAGGCGCTCCAGTCACGGTCTGCACGGCCACTACGGTCGAGGGTTCGAATCCCCCCTCGGGCACGGATATTTGTGCCGTCCTTAGTCTCAGTTAGTTCATAAGTAGTTTGTAAGCTTAGGGACCGATGACCCTGTAGTAAAGTCCCTTAAGCTATACAGACATTTGAACATTTTTTTGGTGTGACGTAGACACGGCCGGTTGTCAGGTCTTGTCTTCTAGGCGGTGCAGCACCACCCACTGGGCGTCAACGTATGCGGTATGGAAGGGGGTGTGGTCAGCGTTCCGCACTCAGTTTTCGTGACGGAGCCTCTACTTCCTCCTTCAAGTAACTGCTCATTTGGCCCGAGTGTGCCCCGCTTGCCAACAGCGCTCGGTAGACTCTGACGGTTACCCATCCGAGTGCTAGCCGAGCCCGACAGTGCTTAACTTGGTCGATCTAACGGGAACCGGTGTATCTACTGCGGTATCTACTTTTCCAAAATAATTATCCGTGGACAAACGTGTTCCTAAACGTTTTAAATAAATTACTTTTTTGTTTTACTAACGGATTGTTTAGGCAGCTTACACCGTTAACAAAATGTTCAATTGTTTATAATCCTAAAGGACGAAACTGGTAAGGTGATCGGTCCCTAGACTTGCAAACTACTTAAAAACCGTAACACCCCTCGTTTCGAATCGTGAGAGAAGTATGTACTCATAAAACTGAAATGCATCTAAAACAACGCATTTGTACTGGCTAACTGTAACTGCACTGTTAACACAAAATATAACTCCGATCACACGGTACTATCTCTAAGAACGTAACTGCAGGCAAATGCATGGATGATTCCTTTGAGAGGGCACGGCCAATTCCTTAGCGTCAGTTGCGTGTGTAATGAGGAGACGTTATACCCTAAGCTGTGACTCACCTGGACGGACATGACGAGGGCGTGAGGTGTGGGCTGTGGCGGCGGCGCTGCTCTTATAGCGGGCACCGCGGCCGCCGCTGGCGGGGCGCCAGCCCAGTCTTACGCAAAGCGCCGGAAGGGAGCAGGGAGGGTGGCCACTTTCGCCTGCTCCGTAGCGGACGCCTGCCAATGCGACGGGCTGGCCTCTTCTTGTTACCCAGGGCACAGCGCCGAATCGTCAGTGGGCACGAGTTCACGACACACTACATATGCCGCAACCCACTCCGTACTCGCGTTCCTATCCCACCTGCAACCACTGTCTGTGTGCTTTCGTATAAGCCCTGCTTCGTATATGCGGGAGGACTGCGGTTCGAAGCTGCCTCCGACAATCCCGATTTAGGTTTTCCGTGATTTACCTGAGTCACTCCAGGCAAATGCCGGGATGGTTCCTTTCGAAGAGCACTGCCGATTTCCTTTCCCGTCCTGATAAAAACTATCCGAACGTGTCTCTGGACGGGACACGAAACCCTAATGTTCCTTCTTTTCTGGTTACTCTAACATCGGTAACGTGGTCCTTACGCTAAATAAACGTCGGTAGAAGTAAACCCGCCGCGGTGGAGTAGCCGAGCGGTCTAAAGCGTCTCGCTGCGGAGCGCGCGGTTGCTCGCCGTGGAGGTTCGAGTCCTCCCTGGGGCATGGTTGTGTGTGTTTGTCCTTAGGTTAGTTTACCTAGGTTTAAGTAGTTTGTAAGCTACGGACTGACGACCACGCAGTTTGGTCCGATAGATTTACAAATATTTGAAGATTTGAAGTAAAGCCTTTCTATAATCGACCCCTAGCCGGCGGCAGTGGCCGAGCGGTCTGCGGCGTGCCAGTCACGCTCTGCACGCCCGCTGCGGTGGGGGGTTCGAATCACCCCTCTGGCACGGATTTTTGTGCCGTCTTTAGTATAAGCTAGTTCATAAGTAGTTTGTAAGTTTAGGGACTGGCGACCCCGTAGTTAAGTCCCATAAGCTCTACAAACATTTGAACATTTAATAGACCCCAAATGCCGGTTCCTGGACTTTCTGAATAGTATTTCGTGAAAAAGGGGTACTTACTCGACATCACTGTGTCAGGAACTACAGCACTGACACTGTATTCGAAAGTTACAGGACTGTTTTCCATCTCATCTTTATTAACTCACATTTTGCCACGTCGAGAGCAAGCTTCCAATCCACACATAACATCTAAGTCCCCCTACATCTTCTTATGATAACGACACATTGCTGTACACTCTGGCGTCGTCAGCACACCGCTCCTGTTTCCGCCACATCTAGCACGCAATAGACAGCAAGAGCGACCGTATCGCGCATCTCTGGCGCGCTTCTGATGATACGTTCCCACGAACACTCGCCAGCCGAACAACGCATTAGGTTCCAGGTTCTACGACATTAATCACTTATTTTCTAATACATTAAATTGTGCCCTCATGTAGCAGGCGGAACATAGAATGACTATACGTTGAGCTCACTTTAATGTTCAATGTACAGCTGTCCTCGATGAACAGCAAGAATACGGCTGAGTGCTGAGCAGACACCAGTAGTACTTTCTGTACAAGGTCTTGCTGTAGCTGCTTAGGCGAGCTATTACTGGAATGTCAAGCTTATAACTACTACCTTTATACAATTATGATTAGATATTGTACAGCATAGAGTTGTGTTTGTACAGTGTCCTGCAGAACAATCTTCCGCTTTCTACTGTTGGTAGCAGGCATGGAAAGACGAACAGCATAGCTTGTAGCAGGAAAGGTGCCACTTTGTTTACCGTGGAGCGTTGGCCGCCACAGATGGAACTTTTGGGGTGAAGTGTATTTCAAAAGTGTGGTAGGTGCCCAGCCAAGTGCAGACATACGGAGGCATGGAGAAGTACCAGAACGCCACACCAGTCGGAGGTGGGTTGAACAGTTTTTTGGTACCATAAGTGCCACGAATAAGAAGCCACCGTGAAAGCTAAGGACATCGTGGACGCTATAAAACGTTGCGAGAGAACAGAATGCTATTAATAGGAGTCGTTGGCACGTAGGAAACATACACGATAGTAGTTTACACTTGTCAGACAGAAGCGTGCGGGGCATTCTCCACAATTATTTCGCTTATCGTGCTTACGAAATCCAGCTGGAGTTGGATGAACTCGCCGTTTGGTACTTTTAACTACAACGAACTAACAAAATGCAGGCGACTGATGAGGTATCGAAAGATCAACGTGCCACCTGTAACAATTCTGTACCAACTTTATCGACCTGTTACGCGAAAAAAGGGGTCATTCTTCGCAACTTGATGTCAGATGAGACACACTTTGAACTGACAGGCTACGTAAACAAGCAAAACGTTCGATACTGGAGTACTGTGAATCCACAATAATTCCATAAAAAACCACTCCATAGTGCAAAGGTTACAATTTGGAGTGGTGTTTCGGCTTCGGGGATTATTGGACCCTACGTTTTTGAAAATCAATATGGAAACGCACTAACGGTGAATTCGGAATGTTTTTGAGGTTTGTTTTGGACCCTTCTCATTCCTGATTTACAAAGACATGGCATTGAACTGCGCATACCGCTCGAGTCACGATGGCAACGTTCGAATGTTTGCTAACCTAATTTTCTATTTTGTTGGCTTTTTTTAATGGTTATACCATTTATGTGTAAATCAGCCACTCATAATCTGATATGGAAATCATTTGCAATTGATTGTATGGAGTTTATATCTCCAAACCGATATGCAAATAGCAACTGAGATAAGTGAAATCTCTTAATCATTTATTTAAAACTAGCTGAATACCCGGCGTTGCCTGGGTACTTATTTATCCCACAGTCCCGTTACTCCATCTCCCCTTTCTCTCTCTCTCTCTCCCTCTCCCTCTCTTTGTCCATCTCTTCCTCTCCCCCCTATCCGCCTATCTCTCGGCTCCTTCCCTTTGTTCGTCTCCTGTCACCATCTCCCCCTCTCATTCTACTCCTCTCCCCTCTGTCCGTCTCCTCCCTCCCATTTCTGTCTGTTTCTTCCTCCACCTACTCCACACCGTCCTATATATGAAAACATACATACATGCGCCAAGTCTCATGGTGACTGGTGAAACGATGTGAAAGTCGTAAGGTACCCTATGTCATGCTAAATTCACTGTATTGCTAATTATAAAAATCTCCTTCATTAAATCATACATTTGTGTGTTTTGACTTCCATGATGACCAGTCAAATAATTTGGATGTTTGTTGTAACGTACCCACCGCCATGCACCTAAGGAGGCTTACGAAAGGTAGCCCATGTTTTAATGCAGGGTATAATCTATATCCATTCGAAATTTCATTCATATCCGTCCAGCCATTTCAGCGTGAAGGCGTAAGAAACGAATTAAGTAATTGTAAAGCACCTTCCGCCATGCACCATACCAAGTTACTTTTAGTAGACCTATAACATTCGCGCGAGTGCAAGCAATGAGTTTACAAAGTTTTATCGCAATCGGATGTACGGTATGGCCGTGCATAAAATACGAACAAAATGACAATCAAACATTACTTTTTATATATTAGATTTATTTTCAAATTCGCATTAAAACCATACGTTGCCAACAATAAACACCTTCTGTTAGTGGTTTTCACCCCAATGATTCGGTACGCTTGATATGCAACAAAGCTGGCAGCCAAAAAACAGTTATTTAAACATCTGAATGAAGTATACTCTCCATTGAAGCATATTTATAAAACAAATTTCTTACTTCAAATTGCTTACATAAAATTCACATGGTGTGAACAATACTTATGTTTTAAATGTTTCTTAACGTAACTTCCAGAGAAAGGTGCTAGAATTTTCAGAAATTTTATTTCATTCGAAACTTCGCCGAAATCTGTAAATTAACTTTTTAGTCACGTTAAGTAATTGAAATGATTGTAGGTAATCTGAATATAATAATACTGCACTGATAAACTGAATTGTTCAATCATATTTAAAAATGTCATTAGGATCGGAATCCAACTGTAGAATCTGACGAAGTCCATATGTAAAGTACGCTCCATCATGCACCATCCAAAATTTTATGTGACATGACCTTCCTCTTACTTTGAAGGTCAAGTGTCCAAAATGTCATGAAGATTTTTAGGATGAATAAAGTGTCCTTATTTGCATGTCGCATGATGCCACAGGTTTTTAACCATATAATTGTTTATGACGTCATATCCCCTGAATTATATGTCGTATGCATTTCTTACCCCTAAGTCAATTGTTACCTCATGGAAGGAATATGTGTACCAAATTTGGTTAAAATCGGTGCAGTGGTTTAAAAGCAGACGTCTCATGATGCAACGATTTTCCGCGCATTTCATTGTTTCTTATGTCACATCTCCTGAACTATTTATCGTACAGTCATTTAATGATGCTTATGACCATCGCGAAAGTGCAAGCAATATGTTGACAAAGTTTCATCACAATTGGTTGAACGGTACGGCCGCGCATAAAATACGAACACACAAACATTCATTTTTATATATTAGATATGTAACATCAAACATTATTTTGGCAGGAAAGCAACAATTCCGAAAGGTCACTGTGTTACCGGAAATCTTTAGTTGGATAGGAAGGGAACATCAAGACACAAATCAAAAATTATTTTTTGGCGGGAAAGCCACAATTTCCAAAAAGACACTGTGTCTATCGAAAATCGTCACTTAGATAAAAAGGGAGCATCAAGGCACAAAAAAAAAAAAGAAAAAGAAATCAGCTCTTGCAAGTCTTTGTGAATGGGTGAATGGTGGAGGAAGGATGCTCATCAAACAACCACAAATTGGTAAGTAGGTAACCAATTCTTGGTTGGCCTGGAAACTTTCGCCTCCACGCTGGTGGATGCCCACTCACTTTTTTTTTCTTTTTTTTATTGTAATTTTGAAACTAGCATCTACACACAAGTAGGCTAGCAGCAGCATTACGTGCCGCTCTTCAGCCGAGAGAACATAACAAATAGGCATGAAGACTTAAAACATTAAACACAGTTAAGACAATGGCGAATTAAAATATAGATAAGAAGATAAACTTGATGAATTTGCATTTTGACAGAGGAATAAAACATACAGTCAGTTAAAACAATGAGCCACGGACCCACTCACTTTTTTTTTCTTTATTGTATTTGAAAACTCCAAAAGGGGTAGGCTGGCAGCAGATAACATGTTGCTCTTCAGCCGAGAGCATACAAACAATTATGAAGAATTTACAAATGAACATGGAGAGACAAATGGGTTAAATGACAATGACTTTGAAACAGAATGACAAAACTTTCATATTCAGATCTTAAAACTGTCACGGTGGAGAAAACTTTCATGTTTATTTAACAGAACGACGACGATGAGACGAAGATACACATTTAAAAACACATGCCAACGCTATGTTCTGCCTGTGCGGCTATTGCTGATGTTTTAAAAACACAATAAGTCACTGCACATTTAAAATCACTGACACAGAATTAAAATAACTGAACAGGCCCTGCAGGGGAGAGGGCAGGGGAAGGAAAGTGTGGTGGGCGGGAAAAGGAGGTGATGGGGAGGGGAGGAGGGGAGAGTTGGCGTGGGATGGAAGGACTCCAAGGGAGGGGGTGGGGATGGGGATTCCAGCAGAGGAAGGGAAAAAGATGGGCGGGGGGAGGTGATGAGGCACTAATCTACAAGGAAGGGCTAAGGCTGATAGGATGGGTTTATGTCAGGACAGAGGGCCTCATCCGGGAGAGGAACCTGATGGAAGTTACCCTCGGATAGGATGTAGAGAGTATGGAGGTGGAGAGAGGAACATGCTTGTAAAGGCGTGGCAGAGGCCCGGGATTGAGGAGGATAGGAGAGACGAGTGGGTGATGAGATTCTATTTTGCGGGAGGTGTATAGGATGCGGATAAGTTCAAGGAATTTTAGAAGGTGGGGGAAAGGGGTAATATTGTATAGGATCCACGTGGGGGAAGGGAGGCGGATATGGTAAGCGAGGTGGAGGGCATGGCATTCTAGGATCTGGAGGGATTTATAGTAGGAGGTGGATATCCAGGCAGGTTGAAAGCTACACAAGACGGGACACATTAGCGAACGGTAGGTGTAGAGGATTGTGGTGAGGTTCAATCCCCATGCCCAGTCAGAAAGGAGGTTGAGGCCAGAGAGGGCTTTTTGTTGGTCAGTTTTAAGGTGAGGATTCCTGGAAAGGGAACGGTCAAGAGTAAGGCCTAGGTACTTGAGGGAGTTGGTTTGTGGGATGTGGCTGTTATGGAATGTAAGGTAGAGGTTGTGGTGGCAGAAGGCGTGGGTGGTACGACCTATGATGATTGCCTGGGATTTGGTGGGATTGACAGATAGGAGCCACTGGTTACACCAGGAGGAAAATTCGGATAGGTTAGACTGGAGAAGGTGTTGGGAGCGAGTGAGGGAAGGGGCGGAGCTAGGAAGGTGTCGTTGTCAGCGTACTGGAGGAGATGGATGGGAGGCTGGGGTTGGGGCATATCTGCTGAATATAGCAGATAGAGGAGGGATGAGATGACGGATCCCTGGGGTACCCCAGTGGAGGGGTATAACAAATGGGAGTTGGAGTTATTTACAGTGAGATAGGATAGGTGGTTGGAGAGAAAGGACGCAGTTAGGCAGACATAATTAATGGGAAGGGGTAGGTCTGGAGTTTAAATAGGAGACTAGAATGCCATACAGGATTGTAGGCTTTCTCCATGTAGAGGGAGACGAAGATAGTGGTGTGATGGGAATTAACTTGGACGGATAGGAGGTGGACTAGGTGAAGGAGCTGGTCATCGACAGAGAAGGAGGGTCAGAATCCACATTAGGATAGGGGGAGTAGTTGGTGTTGATAGAGATGTTGGTGAATACAGCGAGAAAGGATAGCTTCCAGGACTTTGCTGAACACCAAGGTGAGGCTGATAGGGTGATAGCGAGAGGCATCAAAGGGTGGTTTGTTGGGTTTTAGGAACATCAGGATACGGGATGTCTTCCACAGGTCGGGGAAGAAGCTGGTGATGAGGATGACATTATATAAGGAGGCTAGGGTGGCATGGAGGTTGTTGGACAGGCACGGAGGTGCCTGTATGTGAGGCAATCATGACCGGGGGCAGTGTTGCATTTTGTGCGAAGTGTAGAGTCAATGTTCAGGGCCGTGATGTGAGTGTTTAGTTCTGAAAGGGGGGCAGGGAATGTGGTCCAAATACTGGAATCCCGGGGCGAGCGGAGGAGCAGAGGTATCAGTGTGCTCATGGACGTTGGGAAAGTGGGAGTAGTCAAATCTAGGACTTTCGGGTAGGTAAAAACGTCGGAGAGGTAGTCAGCAAAATGCTGTGCCTTACTGGCATTTTCGAGGAATGGAAGGTTGTCGTGGAGGTAAGGGTATGAGGGGGTGGGGCGACTGCCAGTAAGGCAATGGAAAGCTTTCCAGTATTTGGAGGAATCGACAGGAAGCGTGGCATTTAGGAGGATGCAAGTCTGATGCCAGTCCCAGCATTTCTTCGAGTTCAAATGATTTGTGATGTGTAGTTGGAGTTGCTGTTGGCATAGGAGTGTATCCCAGTCATGGGACCTCAGGAAGGAGTGGTAGAGACGATGGGATTGTCGGAGTAGGAGAACAGCCTGCAGAGGAAGGGTGGGGCGGTGGGGGTGGATGGCTTTGGTAGGGATGTGGGTGTGGACGGCGTCAGCAACAGTGTGGTGTAGGAAGGACGAGGCATGGTCTATGTCAGTGGGGGGTGAAGAGTAGGAGAGGCTGGCTGGCGATTTAGGTGTCAATGGAACGATGGTAGGCATCGCAGTCGGCGTGGGAGTAATCATGGACCATCTTAGGAGGGGGTTTGGGATGGGTGGCACGGTCTGGCCATCAGCGGGGTCAATGCTGAGGAGTACAGAGGCATGGTCACTGCCAATAACGTCAAGGACGTCCGCCTGTACACGACCCAGGAGGTTGTGAGAGGAAAGGACTGTGTCAGGAGTGGTGTTGCTTTTGGGGCATGTGGGTTATGGGAGGGGAACGGAGTCGCCCCGGAGCATGGTGAGGAACTGACGCCACCACCGGAGTTCACTGACGGGGTGGTAAGCAAGGTTGAGGTCGGCAGCAATCACATAGGTCGTAAAGGAGTGATCAGTGTGGGAGAGGAAGTCATAGGGAAGAGGGACATTACTACAGATGTAGATGGTGGCCAGGGTGATGGTGAGGGAGAGTAGGAATGGACTGAAGATAACGTGTCCTGTAGGATCATTGAGGGAAAGTGATGGCGGAGGTGGCCAATCGCCACTCCGCCTCGAGGGAGGGGTGGGGGACCATCAGTATATTAAGAGTTTAAGGAGCAGTAGAGATGGAACAATGGGGTTGGAGGAAGGTTTAGTTGAGGAGGAAGGTGTCCATGTGGTGTTGGGAGAGGGTGTACATGAAGAGAGTTTTGTTGGCTGGGAGGGAACTAATGTTGTGGTAAAGGATTTTGTAGCGTGGGCGTGCCATTGTGTGACTGTAGGAGGGGCAGGAGAGGAAAGGGGGCGATAGGAAGAGGGTACAGGTGAGTTTAAACGAGGGTAGCTTTGCAGGAGAAGGAAAAGTGAGAGTTATTGCAGAATAGGGTGTAAATTGTTTCCAATTGCCAGATGGAGGCAAGGATAAACTGCTGAAGGGAATGGGAGTTGGAAGGGGTCAATGTTCTGAATGACAGTGGTGACAAAACAGATGATATCATGAACTGTAGGAGGGGGAAGGAGGAAGTGGTTGGAGTGCATTGGGGGTCAATGGGATGGATGGGAAGTGTCAGTCTAACATTTGTAAGAGTATGTGGGGTGGGGCCCATCACAGGTGTTGCAGGTGGGTGGGGTGGAGGCGAGATTGGGATTTTGGACATTGTTTGAGGAAATGCGCCGACTTCCACTGGGGACAGGTTGGAGGGTTGCGGCATTTCTCAGTAAGATGATCGTTGTACACCAGGCATCGTGCACAATGATAGGATTGGCGTGGGGAATGGGAGGGATCCACCTTGTAGTGGCAGTTGTAGATCAGTGCACCATTGATGAGGAGGTGACTGATGGAGGGGAGAGATTCTGAGAACACCCTGATCAGGTAGGTGGGGCCGGAGGTGTTTTGGACCCGCTTGGTGGATTGGATTTCCATGTCGGGGATGGAGTTGAACTGCTCCAATACCCCAGCCTCTGTGATTACCAGGCAATTTTTTTTTGTTTTTTTTTGGGGGGGGGGTAGTACAGGAGCGGGATCTGCACTAGTGCATTTAGAGGTTTTTGCTGCTGATTTTTGGAGGAAGTGGTGACGATGGGAAGGGGGATGGGTTGAATTGGGATGTGGCAGAGGAGGGTGGGGCCTGACTGCTGATGTTCGGGGCTGGGGGAGAGAGGTGATTCTGCCACAGTGGCTCGACGAGTGGCGATCCTGGCAAGTGATGTGGTGACGGTGAGGGGAGGGTATGACTATGAGACAGTTATGATGGTGGTGGGGAGTTGTTGGGGTGGTGGAGGTACAGGAGAGGAGTTGGGAAGGGATAGCTGAGCAAGGTGCAGTGGAGGCGGTGGTGGACAGGATTACAGAGAGGGGGGTAGTGGCTTGGGAGAGAGGGGAAGCACTCCAGGTGCTTCTGGTGTTGGCGAGGGAGGAGGTGGTGTATAGGATTGAAGTGGTGGTGACAGGAAGTTGATCCATAGTGATGAAGGTGGAAGAATGAAAAAGTTAAAAGTCGTACTCTCAGTGAGGGGCCGGAGGTGATGGCTTCAGCTGCAGCAGAGGTGGCGACGGGAGGGTGGCGAGGTCAGCCTGGTGGGGAGCTGCGTCGGGGGCGCGGTGGCGACGGCGGCGGCGGTGGTGGCGGCGGCGGTGGCTGAGTGGAGCGGTAACTTGACGCAATACCATCTAGAGTATCGAGGCCACCAAGCGACGACAGCGGCGGCGGCTGTGCTGGAGGGCTCCGGGCAGCAACTCAGTGGCAGCTCGAGGGCTTGCAGCGATGGGCAGCAACAGACAGCAACGGCGACAGTGGCGGCAGCGAGACGACGACCAGCAGAACTGCTCGACGATGAGGCCCTACAAACGAGAATAGCACAGATTAGAAATATCTATTGTCTTTCGACTAGCTGACTATCGCCACTAGGCCAGGTGTGCTGCCCACTTACTTTTTTTTTCTTTATTGTAATTTTACACCAGCACAAACATGCCAGTAGGTTGGCGGCAGCATGAAGTGCTGTTATGCAGTCAAGAGAAACAATAAAACGTGGGAGTGAAGACAGATAACATGAAACGCAGTTAAAACAGTCCTTCCTCCGCATGTGTGTGTGGAGTGAAACTATTTGCTTAGCCTCTCCAGGTAACGACGGGCCCGAGCGCGCGTGACTGGCCACACGTGGTCAGCGGCTGGGCGTCGCGTCGCCAAATCGTCACTATATTTATTCCACCTTAAACCCACTGCGGCACCTGGACTTGTCGTTGGCATGTATTATGCGTCTATTGGGTGTATCGAAATAAGGTGTTGGTGGCTGTGAGTTCCTTTTGGATATGTAATATAGTTGGTTTGAGGGAGTTTATTTA
The DNA here is from genome assembly GCA_026315105.1 of Locusta migratoria. Classification (NCBI taxonomy): domain Eukaryota; kingdom Metazoa; phylum Arthropoda; class Insecta; order Orthoptera; family Acrididae; genus Locusta; species Locusta migratoria. The sequence goes on from CM048755.1 coordinate 784,787,991, forward strand.
AAATAATAAAAGATACGATATTTTGTTTACACATTTAGCAGTGTTTATCGTTGTAAGAACGTTTATGTTGCTTGTTGAGAGAATACTGTTGGTTTAGGGAAGAGAAAGTGGGGCCACATAGGTACACAAAGCTTTCCCCAATGTCCTGGCAGTTTCATAAATGTTCAAATGTTTGTATAGTTTTTGGGACTTAACTACGGGGTCATCAGTCCCTAAACTTACAAACTACTTATGAACCAGCTAACACTAAGGACGGCACAAATATCCATCCCTGAGGGGGGATTCGAACTCCCGACCGTAGTGGCCCTGCAAACCGTGACTGGCGCGCCGCAGTCCCCTCGACTGCAGCAGCCGGCACCTGGCGGTTTGTTTGAAAGGCTGAGACTGGAGGGAGGGGGTAACAGGTATCAGCGTCCTCTGTCGACAGGGGTTGAAAGGAGAGGGGGGAGCAGGTATCTGCGGCCTCTATTGGCAGAGGTCTTAACTGTCAGAGTTCAGCTTTGCTCACCAGAGTCGCCCCCCAATCCGTGGTGGATTGGGAGGTTTCCTCAGCGCGTGTCAGGCGGCGTAAGACTTCCCGGGGAACCGAAGTAGAGGCCTCTCCGGTTAGTCTTGCCAACAGATTAGAGGCGCTGTCTGTGGCAGAGGATGTTCCTGGCGCAGATGGTGTCGCTTGTCCTGTACTCGCCCCTCTGACTGCAAGATCCGGCCACTCACAGAGGGTGGGTTTGTTAGTAGTTGGGAGCTCCAACGTTAGGCGGGTGATGGAGCCCCTTACGAAAATGGCTGCTAGGGAGGGGAAAGTCCAATGTGCACTCCGTGTGCATACCGGGGGGACGGATTCCAGATGTGGAACGCGTCCTTCCGGATGCCATGAAGAGCACAGGGTGCAGCCAGCTGCAGGTGGTGGTTCCTGTCGGGACCAATGATGTGTGTCGCTTTGGATCGGAAGAGATCATCTCTGGTTTTCAAAAAAATGTTCAAATGTTTGTACAACTTATGGGACTTAACTACGGGGTCATCAGTCCCTAAGCTTACAAACGACTTATGAACTAGCTAAGACTAAAGACGGCACAAATATCCATGTCCGAGGGGGGATTCGAACCCCCGACCGCAGTGGCCGTGCTGACCGTGACCGGAGCGCCCCAGTCACCTCGGCCACCGCAGCCGGCTCTCTGGTTTTCAGCGGCTGTCAGAAGTGGTAAAGAATGTCAGTCTTGCTTGCAAGATGAAAGCGGAGCTCACCATCTGCAGCATTGTCGACAGGACTGACTGTGGACCTTTGGATCAGAGCCGAGTGGAGGGTCTGAATCAGAGGCTCAGACGGTTCTGCGATCGTGTGGGCTGCAGATTCCTCGACTTGCGCCAAAGGGTGGTGGGTTTTCGTGTTCCGCTAAATAGGTCAGGAGTCCACTATACTCAGGAAGCGGCTACACGGGTAGCGGGGGCTGTGTGGCGTGGACTGGGCGGTTTTTCTAGGTTAGAGGGCCTCGGGAATACACGAAATGGGTTTCAGTCTCAAAGGGGGCAGGTCAGAAACAGGAAGAATGCAGATCTAGAAACTATTGGTATAACAGTTGTAAATTGTCGTAGCTGTATTGGGAAAGTTCCAGAGCTCCAAGTACTGATAGTACTGATAGAAAGTACTGAGGCACAAATCGTTATAGGTTCTGAAAGCTGGCTGACGCCTGAGATAAGTTCGGCCGAAATTTTTTCAAAGGGCCAAATGGTCTTCAGAAAGGATAGAATAAATAAAAAATGGGGTGGCGTGTTTATTGCTGTTACAAATGGTTTATCCTGCAGCGAAATTGAGGCAGATATTTCCTGTGAGTTGGTATGGGTAGAGGTTATACGTGATAACCGGAATAAATTAATAATTGGATCTTTTTATCGGCCCCCTGACTCAGACGATGCAGTTGCCGAAATGTTCAAAGAAAGCTTGAATCACATTTCAAATAGGTATCTGAAGCATACTGTTATGATCGGTGACGACTTTAATTTACCCTCGATATGTTGGCATAATTACATATTCAAAACCGGCGGCAAATATAAAACATCGTCCGAACTAGTTCTTAATGCTTTTTCTGAAAACTACTTCGAATAGTTAGTTCATGAACCCACTAGAATTATAAGTGGTTGCAAAAATACCCTTGATCTCCTAGCAACAAATAATCCTGAGTTAGTAAAGAGCATCAAAACAAATATAGGGATTAGCGAACATAGAGTTTTAGTAGCGAGACTGAATATCGAAATTCCCAAATGCACCAAAAATAAACGAAAAATATATCTATTCAATAAAGCAGATAAAATCAGATAAAAATTCGCTTCACGCTTTCCTGAGTGATAATATCCAGTCTTTCAAAACTAAAAATGCGAGTGTAGATCAGTTGTGGCTTACTTTCAAAGACATAATATCAGTAGCAATCGAGAGATTTATACCAAATAAATTAATAAAAGATGGGGCTGATCCCCCGTGGTACACAAAACAGGTCAGATCACTGATGCAGAAAAACGCATGCAAAATTTTAAAAGACACAGAATCCACAATACTGACAATCTTTTACTGAAAATCGCAACCTAGCGCGGACTTCAATGCGAGAAGCCTATAGTAGTTACCACAACGAAATCCTGTCTCGTAATCTTGCAGAAAATCCAAAGAAATTCTGGTCGTATGTGAAATACACTAGCGGCAAAACACAAACAATACCTTCACAACGCGATAGCAATTGTAATACTACCGATGACAGTACTGCTAAAGAAGAATTGCTAAACACAGCTTTCCGAAATTAGTTCACCAAAGAAGACGAAGTGAACACTCCAGTATTCAATACAATAACAGCTGCCAACACGCGAAACTTAGAAGTAGATGTTCCTGGAGTAGTAAAATAACTTAAGCCACTAAACAAAAACAAATCTTCCGGACCTGATTGTATACCAACTAGATTCCTCTCAGAGTATGCTGATGCAATAGCTCCGAACTTAGGTATAATTTACAACCGATCACTTAGCAAAAGATCCGTACCCAAAGACTGGAAAGTTGCCCAAGTTACTCCAATATTCAAGAAAGGCAATAGGAGTGATCCCGAAAATTACATCTACATACAAACTCCGCAATCCACCGTAAGGTGTGTGGCGGAGGGTACACTGTACCACTACTAGGCATTTCCTTTCCTATTCCACTCCCAAATTGAACGAGGAAAAAAAGAATGCCTATATGCCTACGTACGTTCCCTAATTTCTCTTATCTTGCCTTTGTGATCTTTACGTGAAATGTAAGTAGGCGGCAGCAAGATCGTACTACACTCAGCTTCAAATTCCAGCCCTCTAAATTTACTTAACAGAAATTCACGAAAAGAACGTCGTATTTCTTCCAGCGATCCCCAATTGAGTTGCCGGAGCATTTGCGTGACATTGGTCAAACCTACCGGTAACAAATCTAGCTGCTCGCCTCTGAACCGCCTCTGTGTCTTCCTTTAAACTGATCTGCTGCGGGTCCCAAACACTTGAGCAATACTCAAGACGTGGTCGTACAAGCGTTTTATACGCGGTCTCCTTTACAGGTGAAGTACATCTTCCCAAAATTCTCCCAATAAACCGAAGTCGGCTATCCGCCTTAATCACAACTGTCCATACATGCTCGTTCCATTTCATATCGCTCTGCAATGTTACACCTAGATATTTGAACGACGCGACAGCATCAAGAAGCTCACTACTAATGCTGTATTCGAACATTATGGGATTGTTTTTTCTACTCATGCGCATAACCTTACATTTTCCTACATTGAGAGCTAGCTGCCATTCTTCGCACCAACTAGAAATTTTGTCTAAGTCATCCTGTATGCTTTTACAGTCAGTTACAGACGACACCCTCCCATACACCACGGCAGCATCAGCAAACAGCCGCAAATTACAACTTACTCTGTCCATCAGATCATTTATATAGATAGAAAATAATAGCGGTCCTATCACACTCCCCTGGGGCACGCCTGACGATACACTCGTCTCTGATGAACACTCGCCGTCGAGAACAACGTACTGTGTTCTATTACTTAGGAGGTCTTCCAGCGAGTCACAAATCTGTGAACCTATTCCATAAGCTCGTATATTCGTTAGCAGTATGCAGTGTGGCACCGCGTCGAACGCCATTTTGAAGTCGAGAAAAACAATCCGCCTGTTGCCCTTCATCCATGGCTCGCAAGATGTCATGTGAGAAAAGGGCAAGCTGAGTTTCACATGAACGATGTTTCCTAAACCCGTGCTGATTCATGGGAAGAAGCTTTTCCGTTTCAAGGAAATTTACTATATTCGAACTGAGAATATGCTCTAAAATTCTACATGAAACTGATGTCAACGATATTGGCCTGTAATTGTGTGGGTCAGTTCTCTTTCCTTTCTTATAAACGGGATAAATGCAAGCTAAGTAGGGGGCCAATGCCGCAGAATAGTCTTTGTAAAACCGAACTGGTATTCCATCCGGACCAGCAGACTTTTTCGTATTTAGCTCTCTCAGCTGCTTCTCTACACCGGAAATACCTATTGCTATGTCCCCCATTTCGGAATTAGTACGTTGATCAAATGATGGTACACTTGTGCGGTCCTCCTGCGTGAAAGATTTCTTAAAGGTTAAATTTATAATTTCAGCTTTCCGTTTGCTTTCTTCTATTACTGCCCCGGAATGATCAATGAGTGACTGGACAGTGGGCATTGACCCGCTTATCGATTTTACATGGGACCAGAATTTTTTCGGGTTCTCGGAAAGATCTTTTGCTAAGGTATGGCTGTGATAATTATTGTATGCTTCGCGCATCGATCTTTTTATAGACGCACGAATCCTACTAACTTTGCCTGTCATCATTTGCGTGTTCTTTTTTGAATTGAGAGTGCAACAGCCTTTGCTTTCTCAGCAGCTTTCAAACATTATTATTATACCACGGTGGATCTTTTCCATCCTTAATTGTCTTTACTGACACATATTTCTCTAACCCTTTATTAACAATGCACTTAAATTTAGTCCACAATTCCTCTACATCCATAGTCCCGGAATTAAAAGATGCCCATTCATTTTCTAAGTGCGATCGTAACATTTGCTTATCGGCTCTTCCCAACAAAAACACGCTGCTAGCCTTCTTGATTGGTTTATGAACTTTGGTCACCATCGACGCTATGACGACGTCATGATCACTAATTCCTGTCTGTACACAGACATCGTTAATAAGGTCAGGCTTGTTTGTGGCTATAAGGTCTAGAATATTTCCATTGCGCGTGGGTTGCCGGTTTAACTGCTCAAGATAGTTTTCGGAGAATGTGTCTAAAAGTAGCTCGCAAGACTGCTTGTCTGTACCGCGTGAAATGTAACTAGCGAGGTCCCAATCTATACTCTTAAGGTTGAAGTCTCCTCCGACTAATATGACATGACCCAGATACCTATGCACTACCTGGTGTAAACTTTCTTTGAATGATTCTAAAACTGCTACAGCAGCACTGGGGGGCCAGTAAAAACAGCCAACTATTAACTTTACTTCTTTTAGACCCGTTATGCGTGCTCAGATAACTTCACAGTTACTTTCAACCTCGATCTCAGTAGAAACAATGTCTTTGTCCAAAGCGATGAACACTCCTCCTGCAGTTGTATCCGATCTATCTTTCCGATATACATTCCACGCTTCACTAAATAATTCTGAACTTGCCACACCATGATTTAGCCAATCATCATTGACGCCAATTTGCAGTAGGATTTTGGAACATATACTTTGTTCGAATATTATGAACTACCTCGAAGAGAACGACCTATTAACCAACAGTCAACACGGATTCAGAAAGTATCGCTCTTGCGAAACACAGCTTGCCCTTTATTCACATGAAGTGTTAAGTGCCATCGACAAGGGATCTCAAATAGATTCCATATTTCTGGATTTCCGGAAGGCTTTTGACACTTTACCCCACAAGCGGCTTCTAACAAAATTGCGTGCTTATGGAATATCTCCCCAATTGTGCGATTGGATTCACGATTTCCTATCAGAAAGGACACAGTTCGTTGTAATTGACGGTAAGTCATCGAGTAAAACAGAAGTGATACCTGGCGTTCCACAGGGAAGCGCTATAGGTCCCCTACTTTTCCTTTTGTTTATAAACGATTTAGGAGACAATCTGAATAGCTCCCTTAGACTGTTCGCGGATGATGCTGTCGTTTATCGGTTAGTGAAGTCAACAGAAGACCAAAAGCAACTGCAAAGCGATTTAGACAAAATTTCTATATGGTGCGAAAATTGGCAATTGACACTAAATAAAGAAAAGTGTGAAGTAAGACACATGACCACTACAAGAAATCCGCTGAACTTCAACTACGCGATAAATCAGTCAAACCTTAAGGTCGTAAATTGTACCAAATACCTAGGAGTTACAATTACGAACAACTTAGACTGGAGAGAACACATATAAAATATTGTGGGGAAATCGAACCAAAGGTTACGTTTCATTGGCATAACGCTTCGAAGATGCACCAGCTCCACCAAAGAGACTGGCTACATCACACTTGTGCGTCCTCTCCCGGAGTACTGTTGCCCCTTGTGGAGCCCTCACCAAGTGGGACTGACGGAAGACATTGAGAAGGTTCAGAGAAGGACAGCTCGTTTTATCACGTTACGGGGGGGAAAGCGTCACGGAAATGTTGCACGAATTGGGGTGGAAATCATTAAAAGAAAGTCGTTATTCATTGGGCGAGTTCCGTTTGCGAAGTTTTAATCACCGACTTTTACTTCTGAATATGAAAATATTTTGCTAGCACCCACCTACTTATGAAGACATGACTATCCCAATAAAATAAGAGAAATCAGTTCGAAAACGGAACGATTTAGGTGTTCTTTCTTCCCGCGCGCTATTAGAGAATGGAACGGTAGAGAAAAGTTATGACAGTGGTTAATGAACCCTCTGCCAGGCACTTAAATGTGATTTGCAGAGTATATATGTAGATGTAGATGAAGTGTCGCTTAGATAAGTGTGACTTTTTCAAACCGGAACTGCAGTATCTAGGACATGTGATAAACAGACAGGGTGTGCACTCCATGCAATCACATTTGCTTGCCATTCGCGACCTGTCAGTATCAAAAGATGGGAGAAAATTTTATTTAGTCACTGACCACAAGCCTTTGCAGTCATTGTTGCATCCAGCCATGCCGATTCCTACTCGCACGGCACACAAATTGCAACATTGGGCATTGTTCTCATCACAGTATCAGTATGAGATTGTGTACAGACCCACAACTCACCATGGAAATGCCGACGCACTTTCCCGTCTTCCGATTGGCCCTAATAAAGACTTTGACGCTTCTGAGACGTCTTGTTGTCAGACAGATACACAGGAAGATAGTTTGTTGTAATCCTTCCCGTTGTACTATACGGGAATTGCTTGGGCCACAGAAGCAGTCCCCGATTTACGAATTTTGCTGCGCTACATTCGCACAGAATGGCCTCGCTCACAACGTGACATTCAAAATTCGCTGGTGCGTCGCTATTTTGCTAGCAGGAATGAACTTTCAGTCCATAGAGGTGTCATTCTAGTTTCAAATGACAGTGGCCAATCGCATGTGTTGATCCCGCGACGTTTGCATCAAGAAGTATTGAATTACTTCACCAAGAACATTGGGCAATGGCTCGCACTAAGCAGTTGGTATGGTGACACTGCACTAGGCAGGGTATGGACGCCCAAATAGAACGGATGACGTCACAGTGTTCCGTCTGCGCTACCAACCAGTCCGCCCCACCTCAGAAATTTTTGCATGGCACAAAGTAGATTCACCATGGCAATGAGTGCATATTGACTGTGCTGGTCCCTTCTGGAACACTATGTGGCTTATTGTGGTTGATGCTTTTGGTAGCTACCCATTTACAGTGCCAATGTCTTCTCCGACTTCTAGTTGCACAATTATGGCGTTGTCTTCAATTTTTTTCTGGTAGGTCTCCCTGAACAGATAGTCTCTGACAACAGTTTTCAGTTCACATCGCAAGAATTTCGCTCCTTTTGTGCGTGCAATGGAATTAAGCATCTTACCAGCGCACCGTTTCACCCGCAGTCAAACGGCGCTGCGGAACGCTTCGTCCGGACATTTAAGCAGCAGATGTCCAAACTCCGTTCGGAGCACTCACGGGAGGAAGCTTTGTAACTGTTCCTCGCCTCCTACCGCTCGCGCCCACGAGACGGGTCATCAGGGGCCGAGCCTCTGCATGGCCGCAGCCACCGCACTCTGCTCCATTTACTCCGCCCACCGCGCTGCCCGGAGCAGCAGCCGGCGACACGCAAGTATCGCTTCGCTCCGCGTAACCTAGTCTTTTACAGAGTTTTCTACGGTCGCAGACGGTGGGAGCTGGGCGAGATCGTCAAATGTTTTGTGCTTCCATGTCTGTAATTTCAGGATCCGATGGCGTGGTACGCAGGCATTGCAATCAAATTCGCCCTTGTTGTATACCCTGTGATTGTTCTGTGTTTCGCTCAGCAGATTCGCGCAACACACTGGCCGCGCGGCCTCCGCCGCCCGCAAGACCTCGGCAGCCGCTCCCGCAGCCCAACTTGGTGGAGACGGAGCCCTCGCCGCCTCCGCCGCACGTCGACATCCCCACGGAATTGGACCAGCACGCCACGCAGCATCCGATGCCGACATCGCCACTGACGTCACCGTCTACATCATCATCTGGGCCCCAGGTCGTGGACGTGGGCTCTTCGGAGGTTTTCCCGGAGGACGTTCCCTCGCGAGCTCAGGCCGGATGGCGGGGTCCGGCCGGTAGTCTGCGTCCTCCGCAGCTGCAGACTCCGGCCCACGAGCCTGGCTCCTCCCCTGTTGTCGAGATCCCTACATGACGACGGTCCGGCAGTTTGGGGGAGAAGCGTGACGTTATAGAAAATAGGAAACATAGAAACAAAGTGTGGGATGAAATTGGCGAATTATTGGAAGCTCTGAGTGGTACCAAAATACCGATAAAAATTTAAAGGGCATATATGACAATATGAAGATAGAGGTTAAGAAGAACACTGCGGAAGAAAAGAAAGAGATTTTCTTAACAGGAGACGGTAACCAACTACTAATATAACAGGGGGGAAAATTATTCAAACGTTACTGAGGGCCGCGGTGGAATAGCCGAGCGGTCTAAAGCGTCTCGCTGCGGAGCGCGCGGTTTCTCGCCGTGGAGGCTCGAGTACTCCCTGGGGCATGGGTGTGTGTGTTTGTCCTTAGGTTAGTTTACCTAGGTTTAAGTAATTTGTAAGCAACGGACTGATGACCACGCAGTTTTGTCCGATAGATTTACAAACATTTGAACATTTTCGTTACTGAGGCTGATGGGAACTAGCGCTATTGGCCTGGATAATTCATATGATGGAGATGCAATAGGCAACTTTGTTATCACAATTAAATTCGTGTTAATGTTAGTAAGTATTTTATATTGCTATTGTCATCTGCCACTTCAAAGAACTAAAATCTTACACGTTTGTATTTTTGAAAATTAGTGTAAGCTCTACCTCTCCCAACGTCCCTCTGAATTCAAGCCCAATACCTCATTCCTCATAACTCTCCCTTACTTTATCTTAACTAGCAACTACTTTTCCTTTGAGGGAAAAGTTTACCATCAAATCCGTGGTACAGCCGTGGGCCCCACCCCTCAGGGGATCAGCATTCATTTGCTGATTACGGGCTCGGCGAACCTGGGGTCCTGAACTGGGGACTGGTAAGCACCACTAGTCCTCTAGACCAGACGAGCTTTTCTGAGTGGCCCGGGAAGCTTGTCGTCCAGTATTCAAAATTTCGCAATAAAAATCTCTAATGGCTGGCTGATAAAAATGGGCGAGATGCGTACAGCGAAGCCGGTGCCCTGTGGCAGCTCGGACAGCGCTCGCATCGCGTCCTTCTAAAGTATCCGTTCTGAATCCTATCGAGAGTAACACTGTTGATCTGTCTTGCGAGCGTTCAGCATGTGCAACGAAAGTTCGGATATAAGTGTGCCATTTTTATGCTTACTGGAAAGATTCGTATTTGTTTCTAAAGGGTGCTGGGAAAACACCGCGCGTAATATGCAACTCAACCGTAAATATCAAAGAACCGCCTATGCACTGTCACCACGAAAATGAACGTAACACTCGACTGGTACGGTAAAAATAAATTAATCGGTACTATGAGTGGCTCTGCTGAAAGTTTCAAATTGCAGCTTTTTAAAAAGTCAGCATCAATAAATAAATTTGGATAATTTTCCCTCTCTAAAATCCTTGAATTTACGTAATTTACAGACATTTCAGAAAGAATTTGAATACGGATTAAAAAAATAATAAAACAAGTAAAACCTTCACTCAGAGTTTTTATGACGCCGTTTTCGGTGCGCCCACAGGATGGCCCGACAAGAGTACAATTTGAGTTGACAATAATACCGTGCGATTCAGTAGTGACAAACTGCTATTACCATGACATTGGAGATTTGATTTCATTTTATGAAGACAGTATCTGTAAAAATGGTATATTTGAAAACTTAAACGGTGCATTAAGACTGTTTTTGTGTGACATGTCTCTGACGTTCAAAGTTCCTTGTGGTTTGGTTGAACCAGTGTCACCTAGATGGCACTGGCTTGAGTCCCTTGCCGCTGATGGGCGGAGCTCGAGTCCGGTGGGCGGGGAATAAGCGGATGATTGTCGCAGGATTTAAGCTCACGTGTAGACAAGTCTGTACGCTGTTTTGCTTGTGTCGTGCGAGAGCTGTGAGAGTGAACAGTGAGAAAATAATTATTCACCATGTCACGAGCGGTTTCTAAAAACAAACGAAAACTATCTGTTGAAAGAAGACTGTTTCAAGATCAGTGGACAATTGACTATTTTCTAGTGCAAAATAAACATGGATCAGCAACTTGTTTAAAATGCCGAGAAAGTGTTGTATCAAACATAGATAGTATTGATCGCCATTTTACAACGAAACACCGATCGTTTAGTGATATTTCTCCTCGGGGATCCACCGTAAGACATGAGAAACTCACAGCTTTAAAAAGTTATTTGGTGTAACAACAAAAAGCGTTATGTCGGCGGTGAGGTCACAAGATGCAGCGGTAACAAAGGCATCGTATGAAATTTGTTATATGCTTGGTAAGCATATGAAACCATTTACTGATGCTGAAATTGTAGAGGAGTGTTTTGTAATTGCCTCCAGTGTTCTATTTCATAAATTTACCTACAAAAATCAAATAATTGCAGAAATTATAAACCTCCAGGTCTCAGATTCAACCTGTATTAGACATATTGAAGTTATATCACACCATATTCGCGATTGCATAGCTTATGATAATGTGATAAAATCGTTGGATCTCTTGTGGAAATCCCTGATGGTAAACAATGAGAGCCGGCTGCGGTGGCCGAGGGGACTGAGGCGCTTCAGTCACTGTCTGCACGGCCACTACGGTCGGGGGTTCGAATCCCCCCTCGGGCATGGATATTTGTGCCGTCCTTAGGATAAGCTAGTTGATAAGTAGTTTGTAAGTTTAGGGACTGATGACCCCGTAGTTAAGTACCATAAAAAATGAGAAATATGGTGGAGGGCCGCTACTTAGGCGGCGTGGTACTAATGATAATTTTGTGCGGACGGGACACCCGCTCCGGATAGGCAAGAAGTTAAGGCGACTGCTGGCCCAAAGTCTGTAATACACTGTAACGTAATATTTTATCTTTATCCCGAAGTCTTCAATTCTTTCCAGCACTAAGATCACTGGTCCAGTAATGAATATATTATTTTTTCCTTAAAATTTTTCAGTTTTTTTAATATCAGATAGGGTAATACGTTTTACTTAATTTGCTATATTTCAATGGAACGACAGCACACGAATATAAATACAGAGACTGAAGGCGAGACTTCATAGATGCACACTACAGTTCAGAGTTAAAGATTAACGTTAATTTTTGTAGACCCGGGTTAATGATTAATGAAGTTAACTTTTTAGTAACGCTGCCCAGCTGTGGCAAGTTCCATAGTGGCAGTTCACAGTAATCACTCGCCCTAGAAAAACAGAACGCTAAATGTCATATTCCATTGATTAACGTTCGTCGCGAACAAAGATATTTAACAAAAACGTAAGTGCTTGGAAATGGCTGTTAAAAGGTTGCATCAGAGTTTCAGATGGCCACTCAAACTTTTTAAGTTCTTACATAAGAAAGGCAAGACCTAACAAAAATCCTTGGATATCACAGGTATAAATTTAATTGATGAAAGGAGAAAATTTAAAAATGCAGTAAATGAAACAGGAAAAATGGAGTACAGACAACTACGAAATAAGATTGAAAGGAAGTGTAAAATAGCGAAGCAGGAGTGGCGAGAAGGCAAATGCAGGTCTGTAGAAGAATGTACAAATAGGGAAAAAATAGTTACCGCCTACAGGAAAATAAAAGAAACATTTGGAAACAACAAATGCAGCTGTATGAATAGAAAGAACTCAGATGGAAAACAAATTCTCATCAAACAAGGGAAAGTTGAGAGGCGGAAAGATTATATAGAGGGGCTCTACAAAGGAAATGAACTGAGAGACAATACTGTAGGAAGAAAAGAATTTGATAGAGCACTGAAAGAGCTAAGTCGGAACAAGGCCTCTGGAGTGGACGACATTTCCTCAGAACTACTGAAGTCTCTGGGAGAGCCAGCCATGACAAAACTATTTCACCTGGTGCGTAAGATGTATGAGACAGGGGAAATTCCCTCAGACTTTAAGAAAAATGTAATAATCCCCATTCTAAAGAAAGCAAGTGCAGACAGGTGTGAAAATTACAGAACCATAAGTTTAATAAGTCATGGTTGCAAAATTTTAACACGAATTATTTACAGAAGGATGGAAAAGCTGGTAGAAGCCGACCTCGGGGAAGACCAGTTTGGATTTACGAGAAATGTAGGAACGCGGGAGGCGATCCTCACTTCACGGCTTATCTTAGAAGATAGATTAAGGAAAGGGAAACCTACATTTCTAGCTTTTGTAAATTTGAAGAAAGCTTTTGACACTGTTGATTGGAATACACTCTTTCCAATTCTGAAATCAGCAGGAGTAAAATATAGGTAACGGTAGGTTATTTACAGCTTGTACAAAAACTAGACTGCAGTTATCAGAGTTGAAGGACATGAAAAGGATGCAGAGGTTGGAAAGGGTGTAAGACAGGGCTGTAGCCTTTCCCCAATGTTATTCAGTTTGTACATTGAGCGAGCTATAAAGGAAACGAAGGAAATATTTGGAGAAGCAATTAATGTTCAGTGCGAAGAAATAAAAACCTTGCGTTTTGCTGATGACGTAATTCTGTCAGAGACAGCAAAGGACCTGGAGGAGCAATTGAACGAAATGGACAGTGTGTTGAAAGGAACACATAAGATGAACATTAAGAAGGGCAAAACAAGGGTAATGGAATGCAGTCTAAGAAAATCAGGCGATGCTGAATGAATTACATTAGGTAACGAATCAATAAAGGTGGTAAATGAGTTTTGTTACTTGGGCAGTAAAATAACACACGATGTCCGCAGTACATAGAATATAAAATGCAGAATGGCAATGGGAAGAAAAGCGTTTTTGAAAATGAGAAATTTGTTAACATCGAATATTAATTTAAGCATAAGGAAGTCCTTTCTGAAGGCATTTGTGTTGAGTGTTGCTTTGTATGGGAGTGAAACATGGACGGTAAACAGTGCGGACAGGAAGAGGATAGACGCTTTTGAAATGTGGTGCTACAGAAGAACACTCAAGATTAGGTGGGTAGATCGCATAACTAATGAGGTGGTACTGAAAATAATTGGGGAGAAAAGGAATTTCTGGAATACGTTATCTAAAAGAAGGGACAGATTGATAGGACATATTCTTAAACATCAAGGAATTGTGAATTTAGCGTTGTAGGGACGTCTATGGGGTAAAAATCGCAAAGGAAGACCAAGAGATGAATATAGTAAGAAAATTCAAATGGATGTAGGTTGCCGTTCTTATGAAGAGATGGAGAGGCTTGCTCAGGATAGAGTAGGTTGGAGAGCTGCATCAAACCAGTCTCCGGACTGAAGACCACAACAACAACACATATCTTTCTTTGAAATTAATTATGATTTGTCAAAAAACAAGTGCACAGATTCTAAAAACCTAAGAAAATACTAATCTAAATACGTTCAGCTATATTTCCAAAAGCAACGTACTCTTCTATTAAAATTATGTTTTAAAATAGATTTTTATGATAAAACACCACTCCCATGAACCACAGACATTGCCGAGGTGGGGTGGCTTGTGTGCCTCAACGATACAGATAGCCGTACCGTAGGTGCAACCACAGCGGAGGGGTATCTGTGGAGAGGCCAGACAAACGTGTGGTTTCTGAAGAGGGGCAGCAGCCTTTTCAGTAGTTACAGGGGCAACAGTCTGGATGATTGACTGAACTGGCCTTGTAACATCAGCTAATGTGGCTTTGCTACACGGTTACTGCGAACGGCTGAAAGCAAGGGGAAACTACAGCCGTTACTTTTCCCGAGGACATGCAGCTCTACTGTATGAACATATGATGATGGCATCCTCTCGGGTAAAATATTCCGGAGGTAAAATAGTCCCCCATTCGGATCTCCGGGCGGGGACTACTCAGGAGGATGTGATCATCAGGAAAGACAACACTGGCATTCTACGGATCGGAGCGTGGAATGTTAGATCCCTTAATCGGGTAGGAAAATTAGAAAATTTAAAAAGGGAAATGGATAGGTTGAAGTTAGATATAGTAGGGATTAGTGAAGTTCGGTGGAAAGACGAACAGGATTTCTGGTCAGGTGAGTACAGGATTATAAATACAAAATCAATTGGGGGTATTACAGGAGTAGGTCTGATAATGAATAAGAAAATAGGAATGCGGGTGAACTACTATGAGCAACACAGTGATCGCATTATCGTAGTAAAGGTAGATACGAAGCCAACACCGACCACAGTGGTACAGGTTTATATGCCAACTAGCTCTGCCGATGATGAGGAAATCGAAGAAATATATGAGGAGTTAAAGGAAATTATTCAGACAATTAAGGGAGAGGAAAACTTAATTGTTATGGGAGACTGGAATTCGGTAGTAGTACAAGGAAGGGAAGGGAAGATAGTAGGTGAATATAGTCTGGGCAAAAGGAATGAAAGAGGAAGCCGCCTGATAGAATTTTGCACGGAACATAATTTAGTTATAACAAACACCTGTTTAAAGAATCACAAAAGAAGGTTGTATACGTGGAAAAGACCAGGAGACACCGGGAGATACCAGATAGATTTTATAATGGTAAGACATAGATTTCGGAACCAGGTTTTAAACTGCAAGACATACCCAGGGGCAGATATAGACTCTGACCATAACTTGTTGGTTATGAACTATAGGCTGAAACTGAAGAAACTACAAAAAGGTAGGAAAATAAGGAGATGGGACCTGGATAAATTGAAGGAACCTGAAGTTCTTAAGAATTTCAGAGGGAGCTTTAGGCAACAATTGACAGAAACAGGGGAAAATAAAACAGTAGAGGAGGAATGGGTGAAATTGAGAGATGAAATAGTGAAGGCAGCAGAGGACGAAATAGGTAGGAAGGCAAGACCTACAAAAAAACCTTGGATATCACAGGACATACTAAATTTAATCGTTGAAAGGAGAAAATATAAAAATGCAGTAAATGAAATAGGCAGAATGGAGTACAGACGACTAAGAAATGAGATTGACAGGAAGTGCAAAATGGATAAGCAGGAGTGTCTAGAATTCATATGCAAGGATTTAGAAGAATGTACAAATAGGGAAAAGTAGATACCGCCTACAGGAAAATAAAAGAGATATTTGGGGACAAGAAAAGCAACTCTACGAATATCAAGAACTCAGATGGGAAACCAGTTCTCAGCAAAGAAGGGAAAGCAGAAAGGAGGAAAGAGTACATAGAGGAGCTCTACAAAAGAAATGAACTTAGAGATAATGTTGTAGGCAGGGAAGAGGAAGTAGATCAAGATGAAATTGGAGATATTATACTGAGAGATGAATTTGACAGAGCTCTGAAAGACCTAGGTCGGAACAAGGCTCCAGGAATAGATGACATTCCCTCAGAGCTACTAAAGTCTCATGACGAAACTATTTCACCTGGTGAGTAAGATGTATGAGTCAGGTGAAATACCCTCAGACTTTAAGAAAAATGTAATAATCCCCATTCCAAAGAAATCAGGCGCAGACAGCTGTGAAAGTTACAGAATCATCAGTTTGATAAGTCATGGTTGCAAAATGTTAACACGAATTATCTATAGGAGAACGGAAAAGCTGGTAGAAGCTGACCTCGGGGAAGATCAGTTTGGATTCAGGAGGAACGTAGGAACCCGGGAGGCAATACTCACTTTACGTCTTATCTTAGAAGATAGATTAAGGAAGGGCAAACCTACATTTTTAGCTTTTGTAGATTTAGCGAAAGCTTTTGACACTGTTGTCAGCAGGGGTAAAATACAGGGAAAGGAAAGTTATTTACAACTTGTACAAAAGCCAGACCGCAGTTATTAAATGTTCAAATGTTTGTAAAGCTTATGGGACTCAACTACGGGGTCATCAGTCCCTAAACTTACAAACTACTTACGAACTAGGACGGCACAAATATCCATGCCCGAGGGGGGATTCGAACCCCCGCCGTAGTGGCCGTGCAGACCGTGACTGAAGCGCCTCAGTCCCCTCGGCCACCGCGGCCGGCGCAGTTATTAGACTCGAAGGGCATGAAAGGGAAGCATCAGTCAGGAAGGGAGAAAGACAGGGTTGTAGCCTTTCTCCGATGCTATTCAATTTGTACATCGAGCAGGCGGTGAAGGAAAGCAAGGAAAAATTTGGAATAGGGATAAAGTTCAGGGGGAAGAAATAAAAAGATTGCGTTTTGCTGATAACATTGTAATTCTGTCAGAGACAGCAAAGGACCTGGAAGAGCATTGATCGGAATGGACAGTGTGTTGAAAGATGCTTATCAGATGAAGATTAACAAGAGCAAAACCAGAGTAATGGAGTGCAGTGTAAGAAAATCAGGTGATGCGGAGGTAGATGAGTTTTGTTACTTGGGCAGTAAAATAACAAATGATGGTCGCAGTACAGGGGATATAAAATGCAGAATGGCAATGGGTAGAAAACGTTCTTGAAAAAGAGAAATTTGTAAACATCGAATATTGATTTAAGCCTAAGGAAGTCCTTTCTGAAGGCATTTTTATGGAGTGTTGCCTTATATGGGAGTGAAACATGGACGATAAACAGTGCGGACAGGAAGAGGATTGAGGCTTTTGAAATTTGGTGCTACAGAAGAATGCTGAAGATTAGGTGGGTGTATCGCGTAACTAATGAGGAGGTACTGAACAGAATCGGGGAGAAAAGAAATTTCTGGCATACCTTGACTAAAAGAAGGGATAGATAGGTAGCACACATTCTTAGACATCAAGGAATTGTGAATTTAGCGTTGGAGGGAATTGTGTGGGGTAAAAACCGCAGAGGAAGACCAAGAGATGGATACAGTAAGCAGATTCAGACAGATGTAGGTTGCCGTTCTTGTGTGGAGATGAAGAGGCTTGCTCAGGATAGGGTATTGTGGAGAGCTGCATCAAACCAGTCTCCGGACTGAAGACCACAACAACAAACACATGATAAAACAAATGGGGTGTTTACGGCCTTCACTTTTAATTGATTTATCTTGTAAACAAAGTTCAACGGATTTCTTTTCGTACTCATGTGGACAACTTCACACTTCTAAATATTTAGACTCAATTGCCAATTTTTACACCATAGTGATATCTTATTCAGATCGTTCTGCAGTTGGTTTTGATCTTCAGATGATTTTACTAGACGGTAAATGACGGCGTCATCTGCAAACAACCTAAGAGAGCTACTTAGATTTTCCCCTAAATCGTTTATGAAAATAAGGAACAGCGGAGGACCAATAACACTACCCTGTGGAGCGCCCGATATCACCTCTGTTTTAGTCAATGCCTTACCATCGATTACTACGAACTGTGTCCTCTCTGACAGGAAATCCCCGATCCAATCGCAAATTTGGGGCGATATGCCATAACCACGCAATTTGATTAAAAGCCGTTTGTGAGGTACGGTGTCAAAAGCCTTCTGGAAATCAAGAAATACGGAATCGATTTGCGAACCATTATCGATAGCGCCCATCACTGCGTGTGAATAAAGAGCTAGTTGTGTTTCGCATGAAAGATATTTTCTAAATCCGTATTGACCTTGGGTCAATAGACCATTCTGTTCGAGATAATTCATAATATTTGAATACAGGATATGTTCCAAAACCCTGCTGCAAATTGACGTCGACGAAATAGGCATGTAGTTTTGTGGGTTACTCCTACTGCCTTTCTTGAATATGGGTGTGATCTGTGCAACTTTCCAATCTTTTGGTACAGATTCTTCTTTGAGAGAGCGGTTGTATATGGCTGTTAAGTAAGGAGCTATCGCTTCAGCATAATCAGATAGAAATGTAATGGGTATACAGTCCGAACCAGAAGACTTGTTCTTGTTAAGTGATTTTAGTTGCTGCACTACTCCGATGTTATCTACTTCTACGTTACTCATTATGGCCTCTTTTCGTAATTCGAAATCTGGAATATTGGTTTCGTCTTATTTGGTGAATGGGTTTCTAAAAGCTATGTTTAGTAACTCTGCTTTAGTAGTGCTGTCATCGGCAGGATCGCCATTACAATCACGTAGTGAGGGTATTGTTTGTGTTTTGCCCTTAGTATATTTAACATATGACCAAAATCTCTTAGGGTTTTCAGTCAAATTTGGAGAACGAGTTTCGTTGAGAAAAGTATTGTAGGAACCTCGCATTGAGATCTTCGCTAAATTTCTAGCTTCAGTGTAGGATCGCCAATCCTGGGGATTTTGTGTTCGTTTAAATTTAGCATGCCTTTTCCTTTGCTTTTGCATCAGTTTCTTGATCTGTTTTGTGTACCAAGGGGATCAACACCTTCCTTTATTAATTTATTTGGTATAAAACTGTCAATTGCTGTCGATACCACTTCTTTGAATTTGAGGCACATCTGGTCTACACCTACGATTAGTGTTAGAAACGAGTGGAAGCTGTCTTTCAAGAAGCAATGTATTTTATTTCTATCTGCTTTCCTGAACAAATAAACTTTTCGCTTATTTTTGTTAACTTGGGGACTTTCGATATTCAATCTCGCTACGACAGCTCTGTGTTCACTAATACCTATATCCGTTTTGATGCTCGCTATGAGCTCAGGATTATTTGTTGCTAAGAGATCAAGTGTGTTTTCACATCCATTTACAATTCTAGTTGGCTCATGAACTAATTGTTCGAAGTAATTCTCAGAGAAACCGTCGAGTACAATTTCGCACGATGTTTTATTGGTACGTCCTCATTTGTAAGTACAATTTCGCCAACAGATTGAGGGTAATTTAAAATCACCGCCTACTATTATCGTGTGAGTCGGGTACGTTTTTGTAATTAGACTCAGATTTTCTTTGAACGTTTCTGCTATTGTATCGTCAGAGTCGGGAGGTCGGTAAAAGGCACCAATTATTAACTTCTTACGATTTTCAGGTACAACCTCTACCCATTACAACCGTGATTCATGCCGCCACCGATCCCTAAATCGAAGACCAAATTTAAGAGGCAGCCTGTTCCTTGGTGGAATGAGGGTGTCCTTCTGCAATTAGGAACAGGAGAGCAGCTCTCCGGCGACTCCATCGGTTCCGGCCGCGGTGGCCGAGGGGACTGAGGCGCTTCAGTCACGGTCTGCATGGCCACTGCGGTCGGGGGTTCGAATCCCAGCTCGGGCATGGATATTTGTGTCGTCCTAGTTCGTAGGTAGTTCATAAGTAGTTTGTAAGTTTAGGGACTGATGACCCCCGTAGTTAAGTCCCATAAGCTGTACAAACATTTGAACTCCAGCGGTGGCCTACTGATGAAAATCTTGCAACTTTTAGAGTGGCGAAGGCACGCACGAAGCCAATTATTCGAGAGTGTAAGGACAGATCTTTTCAAGAGTTCCTGAATTTTATCAATAGGTACACATCAGCAAGCACAGTATGGGAAGCCATTAGGAGGATCTCGAGGTGGAGCTCCCGACCACCGATGGCAGCTGTACGAGGGCAAGAAAGTTTCCTGTCATCGCCAAGGGACATTGTTCAGGTAATGGCAGAAACGTTTAACACCATCACATCAGATTCTAGCCAGAATGCTGCTTTCGCCAGCATCGGACTACACAAGAGAGGGTTGGTTTTGATTTCCGGTCCACCAACGCTGAGGAATATAACCAACCATTGTCACTGTGCAAGCTGGAGTCTGCGTTAACAGTGACTCGGGATACTGCTCCTGGCGTCGACGAAATAACGTACGGCATGCTGCAACAGCTTGGAACTGCGATCGAAGCAGATCCTCCTCCAGCTTTTTAACGAAATCTTGTTGACAGGAGACTTTCCCAGCTCTTTGAAAGAATCTATTTTAATCCCTATTTTAAAACCGAGGAAAGATCGGAATGACGCTGGTAGTTATCTTAGCATAAGCCTCACCAGCTGTGTGGGAAAGACATTGGAGCCTACGGTTAACCGACGCCTAGTGTGGGTCCTGGAAAGCAGGTCCCTACTCAGGCGCTCTCAGTGCGGCTTCAGAAGGCACTGATCAACGCTTGATAACCTGATGTTGCTTGAACGAGAAATTCAACATCTGGAAAGGCCTACGATACTACCTGGAGGCGTAATGCTATACAGCAGCTCCATGAGTGGGGTTTTCGTGGTCGTCTACCCACTTTTATTTGGTCTTTCCTTTCGGACAGGTATTTTGGATACAAGGTTGGGAGTGTCTTGTCTGACAGTTTTAATCAAGAGAATGGTATCCCCCAAGGGAGTGCTTTAAGTGTGATGGCCTTTGCCATTGCTATCAATAGTATTACGTCCACTATACGAAGTCCAGTACAGTGTTCCCCCTTTGTGGACTATTTCTCCATCTTCTGTGCGTCCTCCTCCGTAGCAACGACTACACGTCAACTGCATCTGACGATCAGACGGTTGGGGAATGGTCAAACAGAACAGGTTTTAAGTTTTCGTTGGAGAAGACCGTTTGTGTTGATTTTAACCGCTCCCATTCTCTTCTTAATTTCCCTGTTCTCAAACTGAGGGGCACTGCTCTCACTTTTAAGGACAAGGTGAAATATCTCGGCCATACTTTTGATGAAAAGCGCACTTGGTTTGCCACACCTTAAGGACTTAAAATTGCGACGCATCAAGATTTTAAATCTCCTTAAGTGTTTTATCCATCGGTCCTGAGGAGCCGACAGAGTACGTCTCCTCCAATTTTACCCCGCCTCGACTATGAATGCCAGGTTTATGGATCCACAAGGCTTTCCTATCTGAAAATGGTTGAGTCAGTACACCATGAATGTATCAGGTTGTCAACAGGTGCAAGGTTGTTCGCCTATGTGCAGAGGCTGGTGAGTCTCCACTTTCTGATGTCACCTTATACTAACTGTACATGAAGCATACCTATCTGTGTCTGTTCCTAACTCCCTAGCGTCTTTCAATGTTGAACAGCAGCGATTGGAACGTCTGTTCCGTAACCATCTGCAGGTGACAAGGCCATTTTGAATCCGTGCAAAGGAAAGCCTTAATTTGCTATGGGTGCAATGCATTCAGGTCCAACGCCAGGGGTGGAGTAGGGGATCTCCCTGGCTACTTCAAAGGCCAAGGCTGCTTTTAGAGTTGACTCTCAACCAGGGCCGGCCCGAGGGATTTTGCCGCCCCGTGCAAAAATTTCAAGACCCCCTGCCCTCATTTTTCGACTTCGTCAGTTTTATTCATATATGACGTCTTATTTTCTGGCCGAAGTAAATTGTAGCATGCTGTTCTTGTTTATATTTATATCGCTACTGTTTTCTTAATTTAATGTTAGTTAAACGCAGTGACGGATCTAAGGGGGGGGGGGGGGAGACAAAGGGGGCAAGCTGCCCCGGGCGCTGTAAGCTATAGTATGAATTTCGTTACATTAGCAATAGGTAATTGTAAGTACTTTTATTAGCATTTTTGGCCGTTTGCAACTATTAAACAAGTAATGTCTCGGCTGCCCCTGTACCCGTACTATTTCGATTACAGAAGTATTACCCAAGTTATCCCGAATGTGCTGACCACGGACCATTCAATACGCTTATTCAGTAGTATTCCGTCACCCGCGCCGCAGTGGCAGAAACACGAACTGCGACTTGCTTTGCTGTAATCGTGTCAATGTTCTCTTTGTTGTCCCTTCTATGTTCTACTTTTGACGGATGCATTTGAATTTTTTAGACTGAAAGAGTTCTGACTGATGTAACTCTGAAGTATCAAGTATTAGCTTACTACTTAGGTGTGAAGTGTGGGAAGATGCCAAAAAAACTATTTGGAGCGGCATTCAGGAGGAAAGCCCGAGAAAAAGAACGGGAAGCTCAGAAATCTTCGTTAATGTCAACTTGGTTGACAGGAAATGTGAAAGGTGAGTTGTTAGGTATATAATTTTTAGTTAAGCCAGAATCATGTTGCTTCAATTCCAGGATTTTATATATATATATATATATATATATATATATATATATATAGTCGTGAAGTGATCACACTTTTTACAAATATATCTGACATGCAGCAGTTGTTTTTACTGTTCGGAGTATATTACCATTAAAACATTTTCGCAAAAATCCATCTCTCATAAAGCTACAGGCACACTACATCTCCGTTTTGTTGATTTTCGTCGTAAATGTAACTTAAAAAGAACACTTGCTCACGACTTACATCAGTCATGAATGTTCAGTGAAGTCATTACAAACTTCACGCTGGACCTACAGTGGCACCATCTTTTCAATAAGATATGGGAACCTTAACGATGACTTTTATAAAATTGCTAAAACTGCTTCCACCGCTGCTTGGCTTAGCATCCGAAGCCCTGCAACATTTAACAATTAGATTACGCTAAGGTTGTGGTCACAGTGGCTGCGATATCGGTGGGTTTTACCGACGACAGACGTCCACGGAAAACGGCCGATCGTTTCAAATCAGTACTCAACTATGAGCACGGTCACAGTGTAGCCGATCTCATCGCCTGAACGTACAGACATCGGACGACAGTCGGTGAAATTCAAATCAGTTTGTTTTCTTCGGTCAAATCGACCGGCGTTCTCACATGCTAGATATGGACAGTGAGTAATTGATGTGCTTAGTGAAAGAAAGAGAGAGATTGTAGCACCCAGAAGATTAGAAATATCACAATTGGGATATAATTAGGACTATATGGTCTGATATGACAGTTTATTGGACACCCCAAGTTGGTTAAATCCTTAATGAGAAATTTTAGGCGTACATTATGATCTCAACATGTGTTCAATCTGGGATTGTGCCTTATCTTAATGTTATTGTAGTGGCTCTCTTACAGTGTTTTGCACTGTGATAATCTTTTATTAGCTGTCCACAAATTATTCTTACTGGTTCTGGCGTTCTTTAACAAGGTGATGAGTCTGTTCTATGAAATGGCCTGCAAATGTGGTGCAGGCCTACGTGTGCTTCAGCTTTTCAGTGGTTTCTGTGTTCAAAATTATTCTTAATTTCACACTTGTCTTTCACAAATATATTGAATGACAGTCATTGAAGTTAAATGTACCGTAACTTCATTTCGTTCCTCATAATCGGATGTTTCTGGGTGGCCTATAACTGTGTTCTTCATGGATTTAACTACTGCGAAAGTGCATCCATTATGTATTCTTATGCTTACCATAACACATTTCGAGAATTTTTCTCGCGTTTAGTGCATTTGTTTACATAAATACATTGGGATTTTCCAAGTATGCAGCTCTTGCACAGGTGTAGCCTAGTCAAATGATCAAATGTTTGTAAAGCTTATGGGACTTAACTACGGGGGTCATCAGTCCCTAAACTTACAAACTACTTATGAACTACTTACGAACTAGGGCGGCACAAATATCCATGCCCGAGGGGGGATTCGAACCCCCGACCGTAGTGGCCGTGCAGACCGTGACTGAAGCGCCTCAGTCTCCTCACCCACCGCGGCCGGCGTAGCCTAGTCTTTTTGAGGTTACTTTAATGAGGGAAATCGTAGCATACATAATAAAATACAGGAACTTTTTTACGTACTAAATAGTACGCCTGTCTATACTTGCAGGTATTGTGTCTGCTCCATTAAACTGGAAATCGCAACACAAAAATATCGTCACACTGGTTTTGGTACACAGGTAGGCCTAAGCCACGATTATTATGTTGATATTCTGAGTAATGGAAGAGGCACAATACCTTTAAGCAGACAGAAAAAGTTATGATTTCTAACATTAGGATAAAACACACACCTCAATATTTGTTCTATCCGATTTTCCGAACTTTAGTAGCTAACCTAAAAGAGACAACTACAGTGCAAGTGTGTCAAGAAATCACACATTGAAACGTCGAAAAAGTACCGTACTTAAGTAAACTATAGAAGATGCTAATAAATCCTCGAAATACGTTGTGATAAGCAATAAACTTGCCTAACTGGTGTAGTTTTCCATTGTTTAAAGCATGGAAGTTAACTGGTATATGTCTGCACAACTTCAAATAAATTCAGCAAAACTGTATTATTGCTTGCCAATGACAGCACGAAATATCACAAGTATGTAATAGAAATTTCTCCTTTTACCAGTACCTCACACATTCGTAAAGATTGTCTGTGAGTAGTAATAACTGAGGACAGTACACAATCCTCGCCACTTTCTTTTTTCCATAGAGTTGTAGCTCATTCGTACGCATTCAAAGTCTTTATTAATAACAAAAGCTGCAGTGTAGCACTAATTTCGAAGCGTAAAAATGTCGGTGGAATCCATTGCACCCCCCATGAATTGAAATCTAATTTGCTTCAGACTCAGAATACAGTCAAACCTAACCTAACTTTCTCTTCTAAACCAGCCCAAGTGACAGACACTATCGGATGCAGTGCGACCACGCCGTCGGTCGATATTTTCAGTCGAACTCGGTCGACGGCGTCTGACGACGGTCTGTCGGTGCCACTGTGAATACATCCTTTTAACATGACGAAACGCGTAATTGGACATCATGATCAATTACAAATTTGAGACTGCTCACAATTTAAATTATTTACCCAATGTTGCCTCCCCAGGCAGCCATTATAAAGTCGAATAAAAATTACAGCTTACAGTTCTTGTTCTCGCGGTGGAGAGGCCGAGCGTTCCGAGGGCGCCTATCTGCGGAGAGCACCGCTGCTCGCCGTCGGAGGTTCGAGTCCTCCCTCGGGCTTGCGTGTATTTGTTGTCATTAGCATAAGTTAGTTTAGGTAGTTTGTAAGCCTATTAACTGATAACCACAGTAGTTAAGTCCCATAGATATACATTTGCACAGTTCTTGTTCATACTGATTCATTTTTTCAGTAAATATTTCAAGATTTTATTCTATCACCTATTATACTTCGATAATTTGACTTTTTAATCTGCATTTATGTTTTATTTAAAACTAAATATTTTGCATTGTTTGTGAACATCTCTTGGTAAATTTTTTTCTTAAGTTAGGTCTATACCTGAAATTTTTAAATTCATTTTTATTTAATATTTATCTTTATTCATTTATGACTTCATCATACAGTACATTTTCTCCTGTTTGTGAATAAAGGTACTCAATATAAACCCAGTTATTGTTGTTTTTATTAAATCTCATTCTTCGTCATTGCGACGACGATGCAGCGAGGGGGGGGGGGCGCCAAATGACAATCTTGCCCCGGGCACCAAAAGCCTAGATCCGTCCCTGGTTAAACTGAAAAGTGCCGTAGTCGAACGCAAGAATACGTCTCGTCCTATCGCTTCTCACGATCGACAGTGACGTCACGCGGAAGCGCCCGAACCAGGGGCGTAGCGAACGTTCAAATGTTTGTAGAACTTACGGGACTTAACTACGGGATCATCAGTCCCTAAACTTACAAACTACTTACGAACCAACTAATACTAAGGACGGCACAAAAATCGATGCCCGAGGGAGGATTCGAACCCCCGACCGTAATGGCCGTGCAGACCGTGACTGGAGCGCCTCAGTCTCCTCGGCCACCGCGGCCGGCGTAGCGAACGTAACTGGCGTCCGGGCACTTCACTGGCGTCCCACCAAGGGGCAACACTGTACCTCAGCTAACCAAAATACATATAATATATAGAATGTACACCTCTAATATTATTATAAAATTATAACAGAATGTTGTACATACCTTAAAATATCTGTTTCTTCCCAAATTGTAAGAAACTTTCGATGATTTGGACTTCTTTTGTGACTGATCGATTTATTTTTCTTGCTCCATTTATTAAAAACAGATGCAGATACGAAAATGACTGTAGCGGGATTGAATAAAGTAAACAGTGTGCAACAAAAGCAGAGAGAGAGAGAGAGAGAGAGAGACATATTAACAGTATTACCAGACCAAAAATTTGTTCTCTCTCTCTCTCTCTCTCTCTCTCTCTTGCTAATATAACCTCCTTTTTGTGATCTGAAATAACTATTCGTAATATAATTAGTCCATTTTCGGACATTGTTTTTGAGGAAGCAATAATTTTCTTTATTTATTTTCTCAAAGACCACACAAGTGTAGCGTTACACTGGAGTCCGAGTGAAGCACTATATATATATATACTTTTAAGTACACGTAACGTTAGCTATAATTTATGTCTTATAAATGCTAGTGAGCATACAAAAATGAAAAACAAAAAGTATTTAAGAATATGTTGTAACAATTGAAAAAACCAGAATACTTTCGCTTCGGCTGCAACTACACGTAAAGTAAAATCGAACACTGCTTATAAAAGGTTGAATGTGGGAACGACAGTGATATTTGTCGTAGCCCACTACTAGCAAACGGGTAGATTTTCATTTAAGTGTAGATTTTTTTATCTTTATCTTTTTCCTGGACCATTCTGCTTCGGTCATCGGTCCCTAGACTTGCACACTACTTATACTACTTAAATTAACGTATGCTAAAGAGGACACAAATACCGATGCCCGAGAGAGGATTCGTACCTCCGACGGGAGCAGCCTCGCAGTCCATGACATGGCGCCTCTATACGAGGTCACTGGTGCAAACACCCATAAGATCGCACAACTGTTCTGCCGAGAAAAATTTTTTGGTAGTAGAATCATCGTATTTCAAGACGTCATCTGTGAATTATTTACAGTGATATTATATTATTCGTAATAAGATCTTTTAAGAGATAAAAATATGCACACAATGGTATGCTTAATGTAACGTTTCACTCGCCAACTATGGACAGTTCAGATGAGGAAACTGAATCTGACAATGCTCAAGCGAGTGATGTTATTGCTGTGCCAAGTGACGGGCGGCAGATGAAAGTTTACCTGAGACGGAAACAACACCATAAAGTAAGATAGCGCCATGGAGAACAATGGAAGGCACAGAGAGTTGCTTGGAAAGGGATATTTAACCTCTCGAAAATCCTCGCTTTTCTCCTTGGCTGGTACTGACACCCGTGCGCAGAAGACGGATCGGCACATACAATGCTAAACACCACACAGGGGGCAACAGTGGCGTATAAGGCTGTGGTCGCACTGTGGACAGTGATGCCAAATCGGTGATGATAAAAGTTTTCAAAAGTCATTTAAAAAGTCGCCGTTTTTAATCGAAATGCCGCAATCTTCAAAACAAATATAGAAATAAAATATCAAAATTCACGTATTATAATTAAACGAAATTGATCATGATAATCAGATACTACCAAAATTAAAGGGTTAAAACGCAGTTTTTTTGGGTACACTTGTAGATGTACACTGCTTCACTTGTAGATGTTGGTAGCTGGCACGATGGAAGACAGGAGATGAAGGCAGCCAATCAGGAGTGGAGATCAGATACCCAATAACATTGCGTCTTTAATGTCCATAATCAAATTACTAGTGAATATTATGTTAACTATATAATATGGCTAATATGCAGCTTTTAAACGAAATAATGAAAACACAATAATGCCATTCGTGAATGTACTCCGCTCGAATTCCAGAAATTAAAGAAAACATAAATCACTTGTGACTCTCGAGAGGTATAAACGCAGGTTGCCGCGAGATAAACAAGAAGTGCTTAAATGAAAAACATAAACAAAGGCATAAAATAGGTGTATTCCCTCTCTCGTTGATGTAATTCTCATTGTGTGCTCTGAAGTAATGACTTGTAAGAAAATCAGTCCAGCTTCAAACACAGTTTCTAAGCAAGCACTATAATTTGCATTATTCATTTTCTGAGAGACCACACAAAAGTATCGTTACATGCTTGAAGGCAATTTTTAATAAATATTAATACAAATATGCGAAATATTAATAAAAAACTGTTTGATCTACAAGTCTGCAACTGTAACGGGTAACAGCTTGCACGAACCGGTAGTCGCCATAGTGGTTTAGTATCACAGATCAGTGGACCTGTCACCATAACATTTTGAAACGAAACCTGAAAATCCTGGTGGCATGATAGCAACAGGAAAATTTACTTTTGAAGTGCTGTTGTTTTGAGAGAATGAACATTTTGTATACAAAGATTTTTCATTGAAAAACAGCAAATATTATTTATAACGATTTATCAGACAAGTAATGAAACAAAATAATTACTTATATTACATTAATTACAATTTAAAAATGTTTTGCAGCAATCGATAGAAATAACAAGTAAAATTATCCGTAAAATCTAGTTTGTCTTTGGCGCTCCTCTGCTAGTGGCGCCCGCCGCCCAGGGCATCACAGACCCCCTTGCTGCGCCTCTGGACCGAACGCTGCCGAAAACATTGCCTCAACCTATATTTATGCAAGGCACTTCCACTATCAGAAGTACATAAAAATTGAGCAATTTGCCGCCCTGGGCGGTTCTCCCTCCCTGCTCTTTACAGGAAGACTTATACTTCAAACAACTTTTACAAATCTCAATTTCTCGAAATTTTAAATCACCATTCGGATTTTATTACAGTATACACAGATGGATCCAAGCAGGGTGGTCATATTGGTTGCTCTGTCGTGTTCCCCGATGTTGGCCTCCGGATAGGAGTCTCAGAACAGTTCACCGTTTAATACGCGGAACTGTTTGCTATTCTGAGGGCACTATAACAGATAAGAAGGCATCTAGGTGTGAAGTTCCTTATCTTTTCAGACAGATCCAGCAGATCGGATGGTGCAGGACATACAGGACGCTCTCCTTGCACTGCGACAACGCCACAAGGAGATAATCTTCTGTTGGGTTCCTGGGCACACAGGGATCCAGGGAAACGAGCTGACCGATGCCGCAGCTATGGAGGCTTGCTCCCTCCCACTGTTCTGTCCCACTGAAGGCTGTTACCGCATTTGTGACAAAGAAAACCATGATTTTGTGGGAGGGTCAGTGCCTGGATGTGGCAGATAATAAATTATGTGCACTAAAATCTTCAGTAAGTCCATAGTGTACTCCCTTCCACCTTCGACGAGCTGATGAAATCGCCCTCACTTGTCTTAGAGAATTGGACACTGCCCACTGACACACGGTTTTCTTTTATGCCGCAAGGAACTGCCGGAGTGTGACAGATGTGGGACACAACTGTCAATACGATGTATTTTAACAGAATGCAGTTTATATACTGCTACAAGGACCAGTTTTGGTCTCTTGCAGGACCTGGAATCTATTTTGGGTGACTATGAGGCGTCCGTGGGTCGTGTTTTAAGATTTTGTGTGACGTCTGGACTTCTTCCCAAAATATTGGGTGTGAGATTTTAATGTGTGTCAGAGTGGCTCGGTCACCCTTTAATTTTAATTAGTCACTGGGCCATAAACATCTGTCAATATTTTATCCCTATATGCAGTCCCTTTTAAAAAGTTGTATTAAGACATCCCCACAACTTCAGTTGTACATTTAAATTTTGTAAGTTCATATGACTTGCATCATCTCTTTACGTTTGAACACAGGCGCTGATAACCTCACTGCTGAGCGCCTCAAATTGCCAATCATCATCATCATGGGGACCCACATGACACTCTCCTATGCCACCCTGTTTATGCGACATCTGGAGGAATCCTTCCTATCATCCCAAAAGCCAAAACCTCTCGTCTGGTTCATGTTTATTGATGATACTTTCATGATCTAGATTCAGGGCCAGTACACCTTATCCTCCTACCTTCAAAATCTCAACTCCTTCTCCCCCATCCACTTCATCTGGTCTTCCTTAACCTCCACCTCACTGATGGCTCCATCCACACTTCCGTCCATATTAAACCTACCAACCACCAACAGTTCCTACACTTTGACAGTTTCCATCTCTTCCATATTAAAAAAAATCACTCCCTTACAGCCTGGCCACCCATGGATGGCATATCTGTAGTGACAAGAACTTCCTTTCTCAATATGCTGAAGATCTCACAAATGCCTTCACTGACAGAAACCAACCCACAGAACTAGTCCGCAAACAGACCTCCCATGCCATATCCCCACACCCCCCAAATCCTCCCTCTACCACCAGTAATCATCCACTTTGTCATCCAGTACTACTATAGACTCCAACAACTAAATTGTATCCTTCACCAACGTTTTGATTTTCTGTCCTCATGCCCAGAAATGAGAGACGTCCTGTCCAAGATCCTTCCCATCCATCCTAAAGTGGTGTTCTATCACCCTCACCACCACCATAACATCCTAGTCCATCCCTATGCCATCCCAAAACCCAGCCCACTGCCACAGGGGCCATATCCTCCTGTCCAATCCACCCATCCAGCATTTCCTATTCCAGTCCTGTCACAGGCTTATCCTACCCAATCAGAAGCTGGGCTGCCTGTGAAAGCAGCCATGTAATTTACCAACTGTACTGCAATCATTGCGCAGATTTCTAAATTGGCATGACCACTAACCAGCTGTCCATTAGGATGAATGGCCACTTCCAAACTGTGGCCAAAAACAAGGTGAACCACCCTGTGGCGCATCATGCAGCGGAACATATGGTCAGTTTCAATGATTGCTTCACAACCCAGGATATCTGGATACTCCTACCCACCACCAGCTTTTCTGAACCTCACAGATCGGAGTTATCCTTACAATATATTCTCTGATCCCAATATTATCCAGGCCTCAACCTACGGTAACTTCCCTTTTTCCACACCCAACAGTTCCTATCCACTCTATCCTAAACCTCTCCTATTTGTGTGTACGTGTTTGGTTTGTTTTGCTTTCCTTCCTTCACCCACCTCCCCACTCCATTCCTAAGCTGCATCTCGTTCCACCCATCTAATATGTACATGCCCTGTAAGGCCAGATGACAGTTGTGCGACTGTGTTGTGTGCCTGTGCGATTGTGTGAATGTTCTATTTTCTGAAGAAGGCCTTGGCCAACAGTGTAAGTGTTATGTGTGTGTCATTATGCGCCTGTCACAGATTGTTGTAACGTCTTTGCAGTGATTTGCAAAGTGTCCTCATTATATTGTTTAATTCCAACCTGGACTTTCTCTTATCAGATTCAGAGTCATGAACTCACGGTTGAGGGTAGATCTAAGTCTAAAACAAGGAAAAGGAACAATGCTAAAAACACACTGAATACTTGCATCAGAAATCTGTTCTATGCAAAAGAAGAGATCAGTGCTAGAGAGGGGTATGAGTGAGAAAGAAAAAGGCATGAAAGGAAAAGAGAGGCACATGAGTGGAGGTGGCTATAACATGAGCAAAAAATGGAGCTGCTCAACATTAAAATACAATCACAAAAAAGTGAAAAATTTGTAAATCAAAATTGTATTTGAAACTTAATATATAATTGCATTCAAGCTTTTTCCATAAAATGTGTTGTACATTTTTTACTGTTGTACCAAGATATGGTATCTCAGTAATGTGTTGAATCAGTGCAGCTCTTGCTGTAGCTTGCTGAATGTCCTCTTCAATGGCTGCAGCAAGAATAAGTTTCTGGTGTGCTATTTGTGTCTGGGGGAGGCTCATTTTCTCCTTGTTTCTGAGCTGTATTGTGCAATACAGCACAAGCAATAACAATAATGTGGTTGTTTTAATTTAATTCTCAAGCTTAGTGACAACACTGGAAGTCTTCGCTCCCAAACACCAAAACACTTTTCAATTACATTTCTGGAATTTATGTGAATCCTTATATAGCCTCTCTGCTTTGTTACTGGGAATATTGAGTGGTGTCATTAAATATGATTTCAAGGGGTATACACTGTCACCTAATACCCTTGAGTCCTAATAGTCTCCTCTTTCTAAGCATGCCCTTAACCTGCTATTCACAAAAATGTCACTTTCATGTGCTGAACCAGGCCATCTTTGAACAATGTCAGTGATACGTAGCTCTGCATTAACCACTACTTGCACATTTATAGAATTTTTTTTCTGTTCCAAGTGCACACACTGGCCAAATTTCAAAAGCAGAAATCCAGAAGATCCAAAATTGCAAAATGTAACGTGTGTATGCTTATTGGAAATGTGTTTAATGAATTTAATAAGATTTATTAATTCAATTCTTCCTCCATAAGCAATGGTTATATGTACCAAAGAACTCGTGGAAAGGACTTCCAATGTTTTACCTTTCCACAATCGCATAATACACAGAAATGCAATAAAATTTGCATACAGAATGACTGACGATATCGTTTGTTAGTTGAACTTGTCACGAAAACACTAAAGTGTGAAAAAACTCGTCACACAATTGCAAGAATAGCAGAACCACAGCAAAGATTGCTTAAAAGCAAGCATAAACAAAACTTTCCCAGCGCGGACTTCAATGCGAGAATCTTATAGTTGTTTCCACAACGAAATCCTGTCTCGTAATCTTGCAGAAAATCCAAAGAAATTCTGGTCATATGTGAAGTACACTAGCGGCAAAACACAAACAATACCTTCACTACGCGATAGCAATGGTAATACTACCGACGACAGTACTGCTAAGGCAGAATTACTAAACACGGCTTTCCGAAATTCTTTCACCAAAGAAGACGAAGTGAACACTCCAGTATTCAATCCAAGAACAGATGCCAGCATGCGAAACTTAGAAGTAGATGTTCCTGGAGTAGTAAAACAACTTAAGTCACTAAACAAAAACAAATCTTCCGGGCCAGATTGTATACCAACTAGATTCCTCTCAGAGTGTGCCGATGCAATAGCTCCGTACTTAGCTATAATTTACAACCGATCACTCAGCGAAAGATCCGTACCCAAAGACTGGAAAGTTGCCCAGGTTACTCCAATATTCAAGAAAGGCAATAGGAGTGATCCCCAAAATTACAGGCCTATCTCATTGACGTCGATTTGCAGTAGGATTTTGGAACATATACTTTGTTCGAGCATTATGAACTACCTCGAAGAGCACGACCTATTAACCAATAGTCAACACGGATTCAGCAAGTATCGCTCTTGCGAAACACAGCTTGCCCTTTATTCACATGAAGTGTTAAGTGCCATCGACAAGGGATCTCAAATAGATTCCATATTTCTGGTTTTCCGGAAGGCTTTTGATACTGTACCCCACAAGCGGCTTCTAATGAAATTGCGTGCTTATGGAATATCTCCCCAATTGTGCGATTGGATTCACGATTTCCTATCAGGAAGGACACAGTTCGTTGTAATTGACGGTAAGTCATCGAGTAAAACAGAAGTGATATCTGGAGTTCCACAGGCAAGCGTTATAGGTCCCCTACTCTTCCTCGTGTTTATAAACGATTTAGGAGATAATCTGAATAGCTCCCTTTGACTGTTCGCGGATGATGCTGTCGTTTATCGATTAGTGGAGTCAACAGAGGATCAAAAGCAACTGCAAAGCGATTTAGACAAAATTTCTACATGGTGCGAAAATTGGCCATTGACACTAAATAAAGAAAAGTGTGAAGTAATACACATGACCACTAAAAGAAATCCGCTGAACTTCAATTACGCGATAAATCAGTCAAACCTTAAGGTCGTAAATTCTATCAAATACCTAGGAGTTACAATTACGAACAACTTAGACTGGAGAGAACACACAGAAAATATTGTGGGGAAGGCGAACCAAAGGTTACGTTTCTTTGGCAGAACGCTTCGAAGATGCACCAGCTCCACCAAAGAGACTGGCTACATCACACTTGTGCGTCCTCTCTTGGAGTACTGTTGCCCCTTGTGGGACCCTCACCAGGTGGGACTGACGGAAGATATTGAGAAGGTTCAGAGAAGGGCAGCTCGTTTTGTTTTATCACGTTACGGGGGGGAAAGCGTCACGGAAATTTTGCACGAATTGGGGTGGAAATCATTAAAAGAAAGACGTTATTCATTGCGGCGTGATCTGTTTGCGAAGTTTCAATCACCGACTTTTAGTTCTGAATGTGAAAATATTTTGCTAGCACCCACCTACTTAGGGAGACATAACCATCCCAATAAAATAAGAGAAATCAGATCGAAAACGGAACGATTTAGGTGTTCTTTCTTCCCGCGCGCTATTAGAAAAAAATGTTCAAATGTTTGTATAGTCTATGGGACTTAACTACGGGGTCATCAGTCCCTAAACTTACAAACTACTTATGAACTACTTACGAACTAGGACGGCACAAATATCCATGCCCGAGGGGGGATTCGAACCCCCCGACCGTAGTGGCGCTATTAGAGAATGGAACGGTAGAGAAAAGTTATGAAAGTGGTTAATGAACCCTCTGCCAGGCACTTAAATGTGATTTGCAGAGTATCTATGTAGATGTAACATGCAGTGAAGCACAAAGAGTATGTGAGCTACTAGTATCAATAAAACATTGTTTCAAACACACACAGTGAAGAGCACAGTGACTGTCTGCGAATCGATTCTATTATCGCTCGACTTTCAGTCGAATTTTGCATCTCAGAATAGCAGGTATTATCCAAAGCAAAAAATGAAAGGCCAAATGAATGCAGAGGGAGGCAACAATCCTGGGAGTTGAAAATCTGGAAAAAAAAAAGATGTTCATCCGGAAAACCGGAAGACTACCGCAAAACCTGGAAATCTTCTGGAAAAACTGGATAACTTGGCAAGTATTATTTCAGCTTCATCACCTCCAAGTGATTGAACATTAGGTAAAATAGCAATAAAAAGAAAGAATAACTTTAATTTTGTGTTTTCAATTTCATCTTCAGATTCTGGCAGTTTTATATACTCTTTTTTCGAATCTTAGAATAGGACTGCTTCCTGTTTTCACTATTTGAGAAGCAATTGCCGTGCTAACTGCAACGAAATTGCAAAGTACAGTCAGAATGATTCTAATGTTCAAATGTTTGTAGAGCTTATGGGACTTAACAACGGGGTCATCAGTCCCTAAACTTACAAACTACTTATGAACTACCTTAAACTAAAGACGACAAAAACATCCATGCCTGAGGGGGGATTCAAACCCCCAACCATAGTAGCCGTGCAGACTGTGATTGGCGCACCGCAGACTGCTCGGCCACTGCGGCCGGCTCGGAATGCTTACTCGGTCACAAAATGGTCATGTTAAGAATAACTGGTTCATTGGCAATACAGCATTATTTCTGAAAAAGGACTGTAATGCAGTCTTCTATTTACTTAGTATTCATTAATGTTTCAAAGAAACAAACTAAAATTGTGATAATACAAGAGCAGAATTCACCTTTGTGTTTTATGCTGAAGTTTATCTCATACTAGATGACCTTTGTATCACTTACCTCTTAATGTAAACAATATTAATTTAAATCATATATATTTTATACCCAGTAATTTTATAAAGGCATAATCAGATAGTCTAAGTATTGGCTCTATAGTGGGCAAATCACACACATGTCCAGGGTAATGTTCATGTCACATTCGTGGAAGTTCAGGAGAGGTTTAAACAGTAATAAAAGATGGAAAAAATGTGAGGAAAATTTAGATTTAAGACATGTAAAAAATGACTTAGTAGTTGTGTTGGGTGCATTCTGAAATATACTTTGAAAGAGTAAAGTTTGCTTTAACGATCTGAACCCGTAAATGAACTGCCAAAGATAAAAATGAATTGCTGTTCGTTAGTGCGCTAAAACTTGACAACAGCTGAACCTATTTGGCTATATAATTATCATTACATAAACCACTGAATCTAATGTGATGAAATCTGGTGTGTAGATAGCCTGAGCGCTGAAGTACTGGATAAGAGACTTTAGAAGGTGTTTTTCATTTGAAATATATAAAGTGAAATATGGAACAATAATTACTCTCTGGAAAAGCTATTTACTCTTTGACATCTTAACTATTTTTCAGAAGTTATAATTAACTTTTAAAAATGCATTGTACCTTTTGTAAAAAGTGGATAGAACGGAAGAACATCAGAAGTACCTGTCATTATTTTACATGTTTTAAATTTTCCTCGCAATTTTTCCATATTTTTTATCACCGTTTAAACCTTCCCTGAACTTCCACGAATGTGACATGAATATTATCCTGGACATGTGTGTATGATTTGCCCACTCTTTCCACCCATACTTAGGCTATCCGATGAGGCCTACATAAAGCTACTGGGTCTAAACTACATATGATTTAAATTAATATGGTTTATATTAAGAGGTAAGTGATACAAAGTTCACTGGGTCGTCCGGTCATCTAGTCGATCCAGCAATGCTTTGCAATTACTAATATGTATGTATTCTTACTGTGAACATCAAAGGAGCAAAATTTTATCGCAATCATACGAATGATATTGATATCCCAAAGAAAAGAGCTTTTTCAGTTTTCCACAAATTTTCCCATTTTCTAGCCAACTATTCCAAACTTTTACTTCACTCAAACCTTCCTCTCACTTTGAACGTCGAATTTGCAAAATTTTATCGCAATCATATGAATGTTATTGATATTTCATAGAAAAATTTCTATTTTTTTCTGAATTTTCCAATTTTCCGAGAAACTTTTCCAAATTTTATCATGAGAACGTTACTCTTGCTTTGAACGTCAAATATGCAAAATTTAATCGCAATCGGGCGAATGAAATTGCTATCCTATTGAAAAAATCTCTTCCAGTTTCTCACAAATTTTCAAATTTTCCGGGTAACTTTCCCAAATTTTTAGTTCATAAAAATGTTCATCTTTTGTTGAACGTCAAATGATCAAAATTTTCTTTGCTGTCTCTATTAGAGATCTATGAGACGTGGTCATACCGATGCACTTGAATAAACTTTAAAGTCTTGACCACTAATTTAAATTTATTGAGGCCTTACGCGTTTCGACGTTGCGTCATTATCGAAGGCTACAGCAAGACAATGGAATTAATATTCATCACACATTTCGATAAAACATAAATGGGAACACAGTAATCACACTCACCATATCTTTTAAACTTATTAAAAAGTGAAACTAAACATTCCTTTTAAAAAATGACTGTCAAAGACATATGTCAAAAATACAATAAATTTAAAATTCCCCCAGAACATTCCTGTAGGATGGTCAAGTGCATACTAAATTGTTAATGGAAAATGGACTTTAAGTAATACAGTATACTATGAGCTACGATGGGACTGTGTGGAATAACAATGTTCGTGGAATAGCTTCCGAATAGCTTCCCTGCTCTTAACAAATTACGTCCTTCCACGAACATTGTTATTCCACACAGTCCCATCGTAGCTCATAGTATACTGTATTACTTAAAGTCCATTTTCCATTAACAATTTAGTATGCACTTGACCATCCTACAGGGATGTTCTGGGGGAATTTTAAATTTTAAATTTATTTTATTTTTGACATATGTCTTTGACAGTCATTTTTTAAAAGGAATGTTTAGTTTCACTTTTTAATAAGTTTAAAAGATATGGTGAGTGTGATTACTGTGTTCCCATTTATGTTTTATCGAAATGTGTGATGAATATTAATTCCATTGTCTTGCTGTAGCCTTCGATAATGACGCAACGTCGAAACGCGTAAGGCCTCAATAAATTTAAATTAGTGGTCAAGACTTTAAAGTTTATTCACGTGATCAAAATTTTATCGCAATCGGATGAACTTACAGTGTTAAGTACGTTTAGAAACAAATTGAGAAAGGAACTTGGTTTGAATTTTTTGACTTGTTTTTTAACTGTCCCTACTTTTCTTACTGAAAATGTTTCCAAGACTATAATGAACAACTCCTCTCCATCGTGCGAATAGTCAGTTATAGTGCTGAATACAATCAAAAACACACTGAAAAACGCATTCAGTTTGCCTCAGATTTTCCAAAAAAATTATTTCAAACACACCTTGTCCTGTCAAGACGTACTCAAGTGATGCTCTTACAACCATGTGTCAATTGATTTTTATTCATAGAAAAAAAAATCGCTTTCGGTTTTTCCTAAATTTTCTTTCTTTCCGGGCGACTTTTCTAAAGTTTTATTTGATGCAAACCTTCCTCATGCTTTCAACATGAAAAGTACAAAATTTTATCCCATTTGTACCAACGATATTGATAGCTCACTGGAAAAAGCTGTTTCAGTTTTTTACGATTTTCCTCTTTCCTGGGCAACTTTTCCATATTTTTTCACTGTTTAAACCTTCCCTGGACTTACACGAATATTTCAGCACTAATATTAAGACGAAAAATTCCTAGCAGGAAAAATTAAATATAAAAAATAGACGAAGATTACTCACCAGGCGAAGGAGCACAGTTGTGACAGCATCACAAATAAATAAATGCACACACACACACACACACACACACACACACACACACACAAACGCAAGCTTTTGCAACCCAGTTGCTTCTTCAGGCAGAAGGGAAGGAGAGGGAAAAGGAAATGACGAGGGGTTAAAGGAAGGGGGTAAGGAGCCATTCCAGTCCCGGGAGGGGAAAGACTTACCTTGGGGGGAAAAATGGAGGGTAAACAAATGCACACACCCCCACACATTCACACAGACACAAGTACACCTAGGCAGACATACTGTATAGGTGTACTTGTGTCTGTGTGGGTGTGTGTGCGCATTTGTTTACCCTCCATTTTTTCCCCCAAGGTAAGTCTTTCCTCTCCCGGGATTGGAATTTTTTTTTTGTGTGTGGTTTTAGGGCGCACAACTTCTATGGTCATTAGCGCCCAGCCGAGAACATAGATTCGCTATGATCTCAAAGAAAAAGGTGACTGTCAGAACATCAACAAGAGGCTAAGAACGAAAGATAAAAGACAATTAAAAGGGTTAAATATCCTTGGATAAGTTGGCCAAGTTGATAAAACGCAAAACTCGAGCAGTTGCTCGTGTGTCATCAGCTAAAATTTCCTCCACAGTAGACGGAAAGTGAAGGGCTACACGGAGATGATTAAAATTAACACAAGTCAGTAAAACATGTCGCACTGTCAGCAGTTCACCGCAGGAGCACAGCGGTGCAGGGTCGGCGGACAGCAAGTGTCGGTGGCTGAAACGGCAGTGACCGATCCGCAACCGGATCAGGATGACCTCCTCCCGCCGAGAGGGGCGTGAGGAGGTCCTCCAAGCGGTCGGGATCGGTTTTACAGTTCGCAATTTATTGTTGGACATTGAAAACCACGCACTGTGCCATTGCGACACGATACTCCGGCGGAGAGCCCGTTGAACATCGTCCGATGGGACGCAAAAGGTAGCCACGCGAGGCAAAAGAGCTGCGGCCTTGGCCGCTATGTCGGCGGTCTCATTCCCGGGCACACCTACGTGGCCAGGGACCCACAGTAAAGAAACGTGACAGCTGTCATCTGATAGCAACTGGAGGGAGCGTTGGATTCGATACACGAGAGGATGGTTCGAGAAAGGCTCTGCAGGGCACTAAGGGAGTCCGAACATATGGCATAGAAAAGTTGGCGGTGGCGGCAGGTATACAAAACGGCCTGGTGGAGGGCAAAAAGCTCAGCCGTGAAATTCGAGCACCGGTCAGGGAGCTTGTATTGGAACCGGTTGTCCCCGACGACGAAGGCAGATCCGACACCGGCAGTGCTCTTGGAACCATCAGTGTAAATAAATATGGCGTTATCGAACCGCGAACGGAGTTCGACAAGCCTCGAGCGGTATACCAAATCCGAAGTGCTCTCCTTGGGGAGCGAACTAAGTTCGAGGTGAGTGTGAACCTGGGCCTGATGCCACGGTGGCAATGGGCTTTCGCTCAACCGAAAGGTGGAAGGAAGGGTAAAATCGAGCCGCTGTAGTAGGCGGCGAAACCGAACTCCAGGTGGAAGTAAGGCAATCGCAGACAACTGATAATGGCGATCGAGTGAGTCGTAAAAAAATAATTGGTAAGATGGATGGTTGGGTATCGACCACAGTCAGTATGCGTACTGACACAAGAGTATGTCACGTCGAGTGGTCAAGGGTAATACAGCAGCCTCGGCATACAGCCTTCAACAGGACTGGTATAAAATGCACCGATCGCCAGACGTAATCCCCGATGGTGAATAGAGTTGAGACGGCGGAGAATCGACGGCCGTGCAGAAGAGTATACAAGGCTTCCGTAGTCGAGCTTCGACTGAACAATGGCCTGGTAAAGGTGAAGCAGGACGGTACGATTCGCTCCCCATGACGTGCCACTGAGGATACGAAGAACGTTAAGAGATCGGGCACAACGGGCGGCCAGGTAGGACACGTGTGGACCAGCAAAGTTTACGATCCAACATGAGTCCCAAGAATTTCGTAGTCTCCACGAAAGGGAGAGCAACAGGGCTGAGACGTAGAGAAGGTGGAAGAAATTCCTTGTATCTCCAGAAATTGATACACACAGTTTTCTCAGTGAAGAATCGGAAGCCGTTTGCGATGCTCCAGGAATATAGACGGTCAAGACAGCGTTGAAGAGAACGCGCCAAGAGACACGTCCGCTGGGCGCTGCAATAAATTGCGAAATCGTCAACAAAGAGAGATCCGGAGACGTCGGCTGAAAGACAATCTATGATCGGATTGATTGCAATGGCAAAGCGCGCCACACTCAAGACGGAGCCCTGTGGTACCCCATTCTCCTGGCAAAAGGTATCTGACAAAACAGAGCCCACCCGTACCCGGAACTTGCGATCCGCCAAAAACGCTTGAATGAAAAGAGGAAGGCGGCCCCGAAGGCCCCATGTGTGCAATGTGCGAAGAATGCCCGCTCTCCAACAGGTATCGTATGCCTTCTCCAAGTCGAAGAACACTGCTACTGTTTGACGCTTCTGTAGAAAGTTGTTCATTATGAAGGTCGACAACGTAACGAGGTGATCAGCAGCAGAGCGGTGTCGACGAAAACCGCATTGGATATTAGTCAGGAGGCGGCGAGATTTGAGGAGCCAGACCAACCGAGCGTTAACCATGCGTTCCATCACCTTACAGACACAGCTCGTCAGAGAAATAGGACGATAGCTGGAAGGAAGATGTTTGTCCTTCCCTGGTTTGGGAATGGGGACAACAATGGCTTCACGCCAACTTGTGGGAACATGACTTTCAGTCCATATGCGATTGAAGGTACTGAGAAGAAAACACTTGCCCGCAGGAGAGAGGTTCTTCAGCATTTCAATATGAATGGAATCGGGCCCGGGAGCAGAAGATCGGGACAGGGCGAGAGCACGGTCTAGCTCCTGCATGGTGAAGGCGACGTTATAATTTTCACGATTAAAAGAGTGGAAAGAAGGCGGCCGTGCCTCCTCTACCTGTTTGCGAGGGAGAAAGGCAGGGTAGTAGTGGGAAGAGCTCGAAACCTCCGCAAAGAAACTGCCCAATGCGTTGGAAACGTCAGAGGCGTCCACGAGGACTGCGTTCTCCATGGTCAGGCCAGGAATCGGGGAGTGGACCTTGATGCCGGATAAACGGCGTGGGCCACCCCAAACAAACGTGGAGGGAGTAAAACGGTTAAAAGAACTAGTAAAAGCAGTCCAGCAAGCTTTCTTGCTGTCGTTTATGATACGACGACATTGCGCTCTCATACGTTTATAATGTATGCAATTCTCCAAAGTCGGGTGGCGGCGGAAGGTGCATAAAGCACGGCGCCGGGCTCTAAGCGCATCGCGGCAGGCTGCAGTCCACCAAGGGACCTGGACACGACGTGGAGAAGCCGAAGTACGAGGTATGGAACGTTCGGCAGCTGTGAGAATAACCTCTGTGAGGTAGTCGACCTGACTGTCACAGGTGGGAAAATTCCGATCGTAAAAAACAGCCATGGAAGAATAAAGTCCCCAGTCGGCTTTAGAAATCTTCCAACTGGTGGGACGAGGAGATGAGGAATGATGCAGAAAGTGGATGATACAGGGGAAATCGTCACTCGAGTACGTGTCAGAAAGTGCATACCACTCAAACCGACCGGCAAGCTGAGGAGTGCATATTGTGAGGTCTATATGGGAATAAGTGTGTGTTGTGTCTGAAAGGAAGGTCGGTGCACCGGTGTTGAGGCAGACAAGATCGAGGTGATGGAGAATGTCCACCAAAAGGGAGCCTCTCGGACAAGGTGCCGGAGAGCACCATAGGGGGTGGTGGGCATTAAAGTCGCCTACCAACACGAAAGGTGAAGTGAGCTGGTCAACAAGGTGGAGCACATCTGCCCTAGAAGGGCAGATGACGATGGCAAATAGATATTACAGAGGGAGAAGGTAAATGTGGATAAAGTGATGCGGACGGCAACTGCCTGTAGGTGAGTGTGCAAGGAAATGGGATGGACATAGACATCGTCTCGAAGGAGCATCAGAACCCCTCCATGGTTTGGGACACCTTCCACGGGTGGCAGGTCGAACCGCATAGAGGTGTAGTGGGGAAAGTCTGCACGATCACGTGGACGCAACCTAGTTTCCTGGAGGCAGACTAGAAGCGGGCAGTGCAATCGAAGGAGTAGTTTTAACTCCTACCGATTAGAACGAATGCCGCGAATATTCCATTGAAGGAGCGCCATGATAAAAATGAGAGAAGAAATAAGGATAAAAACCAACTAGCAAGTGGGGTCACCTCGACGGCCGCTGAGGACCGGATTTCGAGGTAGCACTGCTATCGCTGTCCAGGGGCAAAGGGTCATGGTCCATTGGTTCGACCGACACGCCTGCCACCTCCTTGAGTTGATCAGGAGGGGCAGTTTCCACCGCCGGTAGAGGGCCGGGTGCCCGGCAAACGGAGCAACCCGGTGAAACAGAAGACGGCCGCGGCCGGCAACTGTTGGACGGCGTGACAGATGGGTCACGCCTCGGCGGGGAAGGAGAGGAACTCTTTTTCTTGTCAGCTCTTCTGGAAGAGTGACGGCGGGAAGAGGCAGTTGACGGTTGGGAAGCCTGACAACGCAGAAAATCCTCACAGACGGGTTCCCTTTTCAAGGTCCGGGCATCTTGTTTAGGTGCCCGCAGTTTACTAGAAGTTGACGAAGACTGTACCTTAGAAGCAGCAGGAGGAAGCGGGGACGTGGAACGGGCAATCTTCGGGCTGGCGGATCGCACAACTGTGTCAGCGAAAGTGAAGTCACAAGCCTGGGTACTGGAATCCTTGGTAGGTCGAGTTGAGGTGAGGACCTTACTGTATGTACCCGCTGGGAGGACAGTGGGCTTTCGACTCGCCAACAACTTTCGAGCGGCAGATGTCGATACCTTCTCCGTAACCCGAATTTGCTGGATTACCTTCTCATCCTTGTATACAGGGCAGTCGCGAGAGGAAGCCGCATGGTCACCGTTGCAGTTTAGGCAGTGAGGGGACGGAAGTGGGCAATCCCCCTCATGGGCGTCCCTACCACAAGTGACACACTTTGCTGCATTTGGGCAATGTTCACGGGTATGGTTGTACCTGTGGCATTGAAAACAGCGCGTTGGGTTAGGCACATAAGGGCGGACGGAGATGACTTCATACCCTGCTTTGACCTTCGACGGGAGATCAACTCTGTCGAACGTCAAAAACACAGTACGAGTCGGTGTCAGTTGGTTATCGACCTTTTTCATTACCCTATGGACGGCTGTCACACCCTGGTCGGACATATAGGATTGGATGTCTTCATCAGACAACCCGTCAAGGGATCTCGTGAAGACTACCCCCCGTGACGAGTTGAGTGTGCGATGTGCTTCCACCTTGACAGGAAACGTGTGTAACAGTGTAGTCCGGAGTAGTTTCTGAGCTTGGAAGGCACTTTCCACTTCCCGTAACAATGTGCCATTGCGCTGACGTGAACAGGTTTTAACAGGGCCAGCAATTGCATCTACACCTTTCTGTATAACGAAAGGATTGACAGAATTGAAATCCTTTCCGTCGGTGCGAGAGACAACAAGAAATTTTGGTACATTAGGCAGAGTCTTTTTTTGCTGAGGCGAATCTAACTTACGTTTCTGGGTCAACGTCACTAAAGAAGAGAAGGAAGTCATCGCGGAAGTGTCCCCCGTGATTACCGGCGTCTCCGATGGCGCGCTCCTTCCTAGTGGGGGCCCTCTCCGAGGGCTTACCCGCCTTAGGTGATTGTTCACACCTCAGGTCACACCTCCCGAGAACTGACGGAGGGACCAATCGGCACGTTCGGAAGGTACCAGCTCGGGTAATCACCCCTCCCTGGGCCTGGCCTTTACCAGGGGGTACGTACGTGCCCTACTTGTCTACCCGGGGCAGGGAATTACGCGTTACCCGGTCACCTGCTACGCATGATAATGCGTGGGTCGGCCTTCAGACACGCACAGGGAGGAAAGAAGAAGAAGTGAAGAGAAAGAAGGAAAGAAGTGTCTCAAACGCCGAGGCGGATACTAATGAGGAGGAGAAGAAGGCTAGGAGAGTACAAGGAGAGAGAGACAGAAACAAAGGGTAAGAAAGGAAGGAACGAAGGAAGAAAAACGACAACAAGAACCAACGTAGCTCACGAAATATGCCCGTCTCCGGGCGAAGGCATAAACCGGGAGGGAAAGTGAAGCAGCCTGGGGCAGAAGAAAGACTGCTCCGGCTCGGGGCCCCGTGCGCGCCACACACGTACCCACAAAAGAACTGTGGGCCCCCTGGGGGGCCGGGATTGGAATGGCTCCTTACCCCCTTCCTTAAAACCCTCATCATTTCCTTTTCCCTCTCCTTCCCTTCTGCCTGAAGAAGCAACTGGGTTGCAAAAGCTTGTGTTTGTGTGTG
Source organism: Locusta migratoria (assembly GCA_026315105.1). Classification (NCBI taxonomy): domain Eukaryota; kingdom Metazoa; phylum Arthropoda; class Insecta; order Orthoptera; family Acrididae; genus Locusta; species Locusta migratoria. Next base: position 784,832,926 of record CM048755.1, read on the forward strand.
TGTGTATTCATTTATTTATTTGTGATGCTGTCACACCTGTGCTCCTTCGCCTGGTGAGTAATCTTCGTCTATTTGTTGGTTTTTTTTTAGACAGAATCATTTAAAGCGTTCTTGATCTTGTAACATTTTGTAATAGTTTGAACTGATTTCACCTACCTTAGGTATCCTGTTACATATTGTGCTTTGACTATCATAGCTATCTTCAGAGTCACTTTGAAAACTAAATGTTGCTTTTAGCCATTTCACTCATAACCAAGTCAATGTTCCGCGAAAGAATACTGTCAGTTAGCAAGTTGTTTATGGCCAGATTTCTCTTTACTGGACATTTTAAGAATGAACCTAAGTGTATTAAAAATAAATCAGATTAGATTAATTCTAAATAATGTGTCTAGCGAAGGTCAAGCAGGAGCTCAATTCAAATGAAATAGACTGTTGCAATTACAAACTATAAAAGAGCTTGTCATATCATCTGTTAAGAAGCAAGGACATATGGATATATTGTTCACAATTGGCATCTGCAAAAGTGGGTACTTTAAGTGTATAAAATGATTGGACTGGATAATTTTAAAGCTTTGATTTCTTCCATCAACAGTCATAAGTCTCTATATGGTATTGCCTTACGTAAGGGAGATAGAAGACAAGAAAGACACATGTCAGAAGGCATGGCAGTTTGTGGATAAAGTAAACATGTTTATGATAGTGGAGGGAGAGGAGAAGAGAAATGTCTGGAACAGTGACCGGAGTTAATTCCACCATAAGAGCAGCTAATATGTTGCAGTCAGTAGAGAGCGGTACTTGCAGCTACACAACTCATGCGGTTTTAATTAATAGCAGACTAGCAAACAAGTTGTTCATCTATTTTCAAGAGCTGCAAGGCACTTTTGACCCAAATATTTCAAAGAAACTCTTAACAATCTTTGCATGAAACGTTAATATAGAAGCAAGTAAAAGTGGAAAAATGACTAAAGGCCACATGAAATGCTTTGTTGCACATTGGGATTGTCTTTTGTCATTTTCATGATTGCAGAGGCTATTATTTCATTTGCTGTTACTGTTAATTTTTTATGTGATACTGATCAGTGTCTGTCGAATGTTATGAGCAAAAAAAGTACCCGTCGATTATGTTAGCCAGAGAACTGCCATACGACGTTAGTTGACAGAAATGGTCTGCACATTTTGTGCTTACTTGACCCACTCCTCTCGATTCCCTATGTATTTCATATAAATGCTACAGCTCTGAACATAGAAACACGATTGCAAATAATTTCATTTCTTTTGGGCCTGCAGCATTGTGTCTGTCTTTTAAGGACATATTGTAAATATAACAATATTTTGGAAAGGATAGGTTGCTACTCACCACAGAGATGCCTGATGATCCACAGAAAGGCACACTTAACAAAACAAAACAAAAACACACACACACACACAATAAATAAATAAATAAATAAAGTTTTCAGCTAGCAGCCAACCAGAGACGGTGACTGAGTTTGTCTGTGTGTGTGTGTGTGTGTGTGTGTGTGTGTGTGTGTGTGTGTGTGTGTGTGTTTTCTATGGCAGACGAAGGCTTAACAGCCAAAAGGTTTATTTTTTGTTTATTCTGTTGCATACCTTTCTGCGGCTCATTGGCTGTGTCTGTGGTAAGTAGCAACCTAACCTTTCCAAAATATTGTTGAATCCTTCAAGGTACTTCTGTTGTTAATATAGGTGATACCAAAATGCTGCTGTGGGCAGCGAATGTTATTTATTGCTTTAACATAACAGTAATAGTCCTACTTTGGCTCTGTGGCCATAATCACACTATCTGCAGATAAATATTTTCAGTTAAAATTATTAAAATATAGCCACTTTCAATTTTGACATAATTTTTATGACACATTTGTACATACTTACGTCCATATTGCCTCATGGAGTTGTCAACATTATTTATATAGCTGCATACAACTGCAGTCTGAATATTCTTTTGAGCTTATTTATGTAGTTTAACTTTTGTCAGATTATGAATTTTTGGTTGTTCTGACATTTTTTATTGACAAATGGTTCAGCAATGCTGTATAGTTACATGTGACCACAAACGTTTTCCCGGCATTATAACTGGTTGTAATCTTCTCGGGTTTGCAGCCGAATACTAAAGTCAACTTGACACAATATTTCCGCAGCGCAACTGCCCGCCATCCTCAGGTGAGCTTACTGATACACAATCTCGCCGGAACTGAGTTTCCAGTGCAATCGGTGGCTCGGATCTGTGAAGGATGATTTGGGTCTGAGGAAGCCCAGGGTACATAAGATTCCCTGTAAATGCGGGAAAACGTATATTGGTCAGACTATCCATACCATTCAGGACAGATGTGTTGAACATCAATGCCACACACCTTTGCTCCAGCCCGAGAAGTCGGCAGTAGCTGAGCATTGTCTCGATGAGGGACATAGAATGTTGTATAATGAAACTAACATGGTTGCTTCAGCATCTCGTTACTGGGACTGTGTCTTAAAGGAATCCATAGAGATTCCATTATCTGACAATCTGATTAACAGAGACAAAGGCTACCTTCTTAGTAAATCCTGGAACCCTGTGTTACCAGATGTTAAAAAACAACGGTTGGTAATTCAGAAATCTGAATAATAATTTTCTTTATCATCGATTATCAATTCTGCCGGATTCTACCACTGGAGCGCTGTATGTCTTGTGCGCCAGAGGGCAGTTACTGTCACTTCTTGCACATGCGCTATGGGTGTTCCGCGATGTATAAAGGAGCCGCCAATTGCACTGGGAACTCAGTTCCGGCGAGATTGTGTATTAGCAAGCTCACCTGAGGATGTCGGGCAGTTGCGCTGCGGAAATATTGTGTCAAGTTGACGTTAGTATCCGGCTGCAAACCCGAGAAGATTACAAACTGTATGGTTACAGTTTCTTTATTTCTTTGTATGGTAGAATCTGTGGCATGGTAGTGTGATCTTTGTTATGTTATCCTACTGTAATGTATATTTTTCTTTTTATCCTGAACCTAAAATTTTAATAAAGTTATCTAGATAATTTTTGTGTTTTGGCCAAAGAGCTTGAATTTCATAGAGTTGCGATAGGTACACCACGATTGAGTGGAACTGAACTGGTGTCCACCAAATTATTTGGGGTATTGGCTAATAGCTGGTATGTCACACCCACTAGAGAATTTTACCTATTTACACAGTTCCACATATTAAATAAAGAGTTAATATTGAATATGGATATGCATCACATAATTAAATATCACAAACTTGTCAATAATATAGTTGTAGAACAAAGTATAACAGTAAGTTGAAGTTTGCAATAACAACAAATGTGACACTTTGAAAATATTTGTGTTGATTATAATGCAAGTACATGGTCTAAATGTGTTGCAAAATTTATACAGAGAACAGTAATTGTTATAATGAACAATCATGATTATGGATTTGCATCTATTGTTAAAATAAAGTCCATATACTTGTAAAATTACTGACAAAGGGTTTGGTTGTGAAGTTTGGTGGGCAAAATTTGAGTACAAACACGAAAGGGACAACAAACTACTGCAATTAAAAATGTGCCTGGAAGCTGTCGCAAAAGCATTCCACACCAAAATAACTTATCATTAATAAGTTTCGTTGTTACCATGCCAAATTAAGTAAATATTTGTTGCAAAGAATACAGACATTTAACAAGTGAAAAAAAATTGGGCTTTTACTATTACTTTCACATATTGCAACCATGCTCGATCATGTATTGTCACCATCAAATGAAAATATTTTTAACAAAAGGTGCAGACACTCAGAAGTGTTTATTTTATGTATTATTCAACAGATGAGGTGCTCTTTCACCCATCACAGAAGCAACAGAAGAAACATTAGAAAAACACACAGACACTAGGTAGGAAACTGAGAATTTTTAAAAATAGTGAGTACTTCAAGCGAATTGAAGGATAGGTCATCTGCAGCATCATTCCTGGGGCAGCTCTAGGCACCTTTGGGAATTTTGTTTGTGTGTAGACAGAGATCAAACAAGGCAAAACATACGGTTTTCTTGCACGAAATATTGTCGTTTTATCACCTTGATTTGTGCAATTAAATGCTTAACACACTTTAGGCATATTTCAGCAGTAAAAATTGTGCAGAAATTGTACACTTAACACAATATACACTAAATATAGTGCTTCAAGTTCAACAACAAATGACTGAACACTGTCAATATGGTGGCCGAATTGACGTATGTAGCCACAAGAAGCACTCTTTCATAGTACTCTCTGTGATGCTTTCACACTTACTTAAGCCTGTAACAAAGTGTGCGGCTCTCTGTTGGACTTCTCTCTGTCTTCTATTAACCCTTACCTGGTACTGATCCCACACATGAGCAATACTAAAGGGCAAATTTCCTGAGGATTCTTCCAATAAATCTCAGTCTGGCATCTACCTTACCCACAATTGCTTTATATGGTCATTACATTTCAAATCACCTTTTTATGTCTACTTCCAGATATTTTATGGAAGTAACAGCTCCCAGTGTTCCTCACTGATTGCTGTACACCATGGAGTGGAAATCATTTAAGCTCTCAGTGTTTGTCCTGCTACTGCATACTTATATAATAAGGCATCTTTCTTTCTATGTAAATGTAGAAATTTACACTTTTTTACATTGAGGCTCAATTTCCATTCCCTGCACTGTGCGTCAATACACTGCAGACCCTCCTGCACTTCTCTACTCTCAATAAACTACAGCATCATTTAAAATCGGTTGCTGTCAACAAGGTCATTTATATACACTGTGAAAAGCAAAACTCCCCTGAGGTCACTTTCACATCTGAATCAGAATCACATGCTGCTTTATGTTAGCTAGGAATGCCTCAATCCAGTCATATAGGTCACGTGATATTCCACATGCTCGTACCTTTCATAGTTATTCCACACTGTTTTGAAGCATCATTTCTTGCTTGAGTACTTTATATGAATACCAACAAATGGCAAATATTACAAGTAGTTTTCCAAGTATAGTTTATGTAACAATTCACAGAAGTTATTTATTTTCTAAACAGAGGACTATAGTTACACACCAAGAATACATTTAAATTTTCATAAATACATTCATTTTGAAGAAAAGATAGGTATTTACTGCCTTTTACATGTGGCCTAGTCCAAATTTTAAAGAGTTTTATTTTCTAACTTTTCTTGATAATTTCTATTCCAATTTTTATTCTTATATTCATTATAAATATCACAAATGTAGCTTTGCTAAAATTGTCCACTTGAACTGAATGCTAACATAAATAGTAATTTGTGCAATTAACACATTTATAACATTATATAGGCATATGAATTAATATAAAAATAAAAATCAATGCAAAATAAGGTAGTTTGTATGTGGCAGTCATTGTGCTTCTGCATTTCACATAACAGATGAGTTTTGTTTTGAAACAAAGTGGTACAATAGATTCCAATGTGCTTATGATGTTTAAAAAATATGTCACTATTGTTACTAGATGATATGCTAAATGCAAAGTAGAAACTAAATAACATGAGAAAAGCACCTTAATTGGATTATTTACACCCTAGACCAAAAATACCCTCTTGCTAGAAGACGAGGACTGCAGCATTTACATTGAGAAAATATGAGTGTAAGCTCTGGAAATATAACATTCACCCGAAGTTTGGATTGAAGGTTCTTACTTTCTGTTTTATGAATAAGCACTACATTACTATTGAAAAATACTAAAAAGGTGTATCACTCTTCTGAAACTCAGGATAAACCTAGAAAGATATTCTATTGTGCCATATTCACACCAGTTGACTGCTTTCACATTGCCGAGGTGGGGTGGCTTGCCTGTCTCCAACGATACAGATAGCTGTACCGTAGGTGCAACCACAGCAGAAGGGTATCTGTGGAGAGGCTAGAAAAATTTGTGGTTCCTGAAGAGGGGCAGCGGTCTTTTCAGTAATTCAAGGGGCAACAATCTGGATGATTAACTGAGAAGGCCTTGTAACATCAGCTAAAAAAGTGTATCACTCTTCTGAAACTCAGGATAAATCTAGAAAGATAGTCTATTGTGCCATATTCACACCAGTTGACTGCTTTCACATTGCCGAGGTGGGGTGGCTTGCCTGTCTCCAATGATAGATAGCTGTACCGTAGGTGCAACCACAGCAGAAGGGTATCTGTGGAGAGGCTAGAAAAATTTGTGGTTCCTGAAGAGGGCATCGGTCTTTTCGGTAATTAAAGGGGCAACAATCTGGATTATTGACTGAGAAGGCCTTGTAACATCAGCTAACATGTCTCTGCCATGCAGTTACTGTGAACGGCTGAAAGCAAGGGGAAACAACAGTCATTAATTTTCCCCAGGACATGCAGCTCTACTGTATGTAGCATCCTTTCGAGTAAAATATTCCGGACGTAAAATAGTACCCCATCCGGTTTTCCGGGTGGGCAGATGGAATCTGGACAAATTGAAGGAAACAGAGGTGATTGAGAGTTTTAGAGGGAGCATTGGGCAAGGATTGTCTGAAACAGGGGAAAGTAATACAGTAGAAGAAGAATGGGTAGCTCTGATACAGTAGTGAAGGCCGCAGAGGATCCTATGGGCAGAAGTACCTGGCCTAATAAAAGTCCTTGGATAACACAGGAGATACTGAACTTAATTGATGAGAGAAGAAAACATAAAAATGCATCAAAAGAAGCAGACAAAAGGGAGAACAGATGTCTGAAAAATGAGGTTGACAGGAAGTGCACACTGGCTAAGCAGGAGTGGCTCGAGGAGAAATTTAAGACTGTAAAAGAATGTATAACTAGGGGAAAATAAAATAGACATTTGGAGACAAGAAAAGCAGTGGTATGAAGATCAAGAACTCAGATGGAAAACCAGTACTAAACAAAGAAGGGAACGCTGAAAGATGGAAGGAATGTATAGATGGCCTGTACAAAGGAAATAAAATTGATGGCAGTATTCTAGAAATGGAAGACTAAGTACAGGAAGATAAGATAGGAGATACTATACTGCGAAAAGAATTTGACAGAGCACTGAAAGATTTGCGTAGGAAAAAGGCCCCTGGAGTAGATGATGTTTCGTCTGAACTGCTATTATCATTAGGTGAGTCAGTAATGATCAAATTGTTCCAACTGGTATACAAGATGTATGAGACAGGGGAAATACCCTCAGACTTTAAGAAGAATATAGTGATTCCATTTCCTAAGAAAGCAAGTGCAGTCAAATGTGAAACTTACAGAACTATCAGTTTTTTATGTCATGGTTGCAAAATACTAATTCTTGAATTATTTACAGGCAAATGGAAAAACTGGTGGAATCAGACCATGGGGAAGATAAATTTGGATTAAGGAGAAATGTAGGAACACAGGAGGCAATACTCACGACTTATCATAGAAGATAGATTAAGCAAAGGGAAACTATATTATTAGAATTTGTGTATCTGGAGAAAGCTTTTGACAATGTTGACTGGAATACACTTTTTTCAGATTCTGAAGGTAGAAGGAGTAAAATATAGGGAGCAAAGACTTATATTCAACTTGTACAAAAACCAGACAGCAATTATTATAGTCGAAGGTCATGAAAGGGTCACAGTGGTTGGAAAGGGAGTAAGACAGGTTGTAGCCTTTCAGCGAAGTTGTTCAATCAGTACATTGAGCAAGCTGTGAAGGAATTAAAGTCCGTGGAGAGGGAATAAAAACATTTTGGTTTGCTGACGACATAGTAATTCTGTCAAAGACAGCAAAGGACCTGGAAGAGCAATTAAACGGTATGGACAGTGTCTTGAAAGGAAGGTATAAGATGAACATTAACAAGAGACAAACAAAGGTAATGGAATTTAGTGTCACAAAATCAGATGATGCTGAAGGAATTAGATTAGGTAATGAGACAATAAAAGTAGTAGGTGAGTTTTGTTATTTGGGTAGCAAGATAACTTTTAATGGACAAAGTAAAGAAGATATAAAAAGCAGAATGGCTATGGGAAGAAAAGCATTTCTGAAGAAGCGAAATTTGTTGACATCCAATATTAGTTTAAATGTTAGGAAGTCCTTTCTGGAAGCATTTGTCTGGTGTATAGCATTGTATGGGAGTGAAACATGGACAATAAGGTGTTCAGACAAAAAGATGATAGATTTGGAAATGTGGTGCTACAGACAAATGAAGATTAGATGGGTAGAAACTAATGAGGAGGTGCTCAACAAAATTAGGGAGAATAGGACTTTCTGGCATATCCTGACTAGGATACATTGGTGGGACATATCCTGCGACATCAAGGAATTGTCAATTAGAAGGAAGTGTGTGGGGTAAAAATCGTAGAGGGAGACAGAGGGACGAATACAGTAAGCAGATTCAAAAGGATGTAGGTAGCCATACGTGTTCTCAGATGAAGAAGTTTGCTTGTGCAGGACAGGATAGCATGGAGAGCTGCATCAAACCAGTTTGCAGACTGAAGACAATGACAACAACAACAACAAATGCTTTCAGCAAGGCAGTTTCGTAGCCCTGTGGTTTGCCGATACCTTGCTCTTTGGCACACTCTTGCAGTCTAACAGGGAGTAGTTTTTTTAATACAGATAATTAAGAGTAACTCTTCACCAAAACATTGTTGACTTGCTCTACTAAGGTCACTAGGGTGTTATATGAAGAGAAGAACTGGCATGACAACATTATACTTAGCAAGAAATTGCTTGCACACTAAACAGATGACTTTACAATGTCAAAGTCTGTGTGGAGCATTAGCCTATGCTTCAGGCCCCATGGCAGCATATGCACTTGGATTTTGTAAGCACTTCTTAGAATAAATGTTGATAAATTTCTGTTTGTGATTGCAATACACCATACAAAATTGTGTTCCATATTCTAGGCCCTGTCATTAACTTTTGTCTAGAAGGATTATCTAAAGTGACAGTGATGCACAATGGACCACAATTTGTTGCTCAGCAGTTGAGATGTAGCAGCTTGAGGTGGTGATCTTGTGTGTGAGTTGCGCATGTGCAATTTGCGGGTGCTCTCTTTTCCTGATGAAGGCTTCCAAAATAGCTTCAGAGTGCAAACCATCTTGCAAAGTAACAGTTATTTATGATTGCTGACAGTAATTGTAGAAATTTAATAAAGATGGGTGGTCCAATTCATACATACCAGGTGAGCAAGTTCTTTAAGGAGAATAGGAATTTGTTAATAACTGGACAGGGATTAGATGCAGTCAACTTAAAGACACTATAGGTGAACACTCAGGCTATGACTATCATGAAATCATCACATTCACTGCTTGTTATAATTTAAAGAGAGATTGAAATATTACATAAGTGATGGATGCACTGACAAAACAATTTCATATTCAGGAAGTGTTCACTTCATACATTCATTTTATCACCTAATGAAGATTATGAATTAATAAGCTAATCTAATGAAGACTATCAATACCAACATTATAAAAGTGGCCTACCAGGAAATAAAATCTATGCAATTAATATCAGTTGGTCACTATATTTTCAACACCATTGAATTTTTCTGCATGTTTGGCAACTTCACATCTTTTTAGAACCTATTGCTGTTTGTTGTGTTGCAATCTTCTCACCAGAAGTGGGCATAGCTCACACCTGGCATAGTATTTTGTACCGATTCAAGGACAATCCTCTACAGAAATTTTTTTTTCTAAATTTTACTTCTAGCTGCAAATAAATGAAATTATTTTGCAGATGTCACTACTTTAAATACACTTGCATTAAAACAACAGCAAATAGACAATGACAGCATAATCAAAACTATTTTAACTTCTTATATCAGTCTTTCATTGCACTACAACCAAAAGTTATTTACAGTGTCATGTGTTAAATAGAAATTTCTGCACGTAAGAGGAACAAACATGAATTGCAGAATATTTTCTGCTACTGATATACAAACAAACTCTAGTTTCCTGCATACATACAGAATGTCACTTTTTACAAGTACATAAAAGAGATCTCACATGCGTACAATATTTATAAATTAATATGAAACACACGAGTCATAGGTATGTAAATAAACAAGCAATAAGAAGATACATAACCATAATATGATGTAGCCTAACAAACAAGGCTTTCATCTTACAAACACTATCGTTTTGTTAATCGAGTTGCATCCCCAAGTTAATTTCCAGTCCTTTTTCATCTGACTTTCTTTGGACCAAATATGAGATCTGCATCTGGGGCACCTTTAGGATGCTGATATTTATGTCTTCGTTCACGGTTGAGGTTCATGAAGGCTGGTCGTTGTGTCTGAAGCAGAAAGTGCAATTACGTAATAAGAAAATTTCACAAAAATGACTGATGTGTTACCTTGAAGTTCTACAAGTGTAAAAGAAAAGTATGTTGCACTGCAAGTAGTGAACGTAAAGTAATATCATTACAGCTTAATGGTTAACTTGAGATACACTTTATGAAAATATTGCCCTTCCTCTAGATTTTCTATTGTGTGTGCGCTTCTAAAAGTATTTTCAAACAGATATATAGACTACTCCACATACATCCTGAATACAACACTTAGCCCTAAAACCACAATAATTTTGAACACCAAGAAACAGAGCTTAAAGAAAGAGTGCTGCTGTTTATACAAATCTTGACTATTCCAAACTAGCCAAGGATTACAAACATATTTCAAGAACTTTCCAGATATTATAAATAACGAATAACTACTTGGAGGTCAGGTTTGAGCTGCTGACCCACAGTATGCAAGCTTTGAATACAAACCACTATGCTTGAACATGGAAAATGAAAAGTGACACTGGTACAAAAAGTACTCTCCACCACACACTGTGAGATGACTTGGTGAAAATAGATGCACATTTAGTTGTGGACGCCACATCACATGCAAGAAGTTCTCACTGTGTCAAGTACAATACCTGGCTCTAGATCTTGTCACTGGTCCTCAGTACTGGAGGAGCCCTGCATTCTGTCACGGCCTTTTCACTAAAGCGCCATGTACCTACTTGTATTGCCATTTGGCCTACAGCTACAACAGTGTAAAGCCTCAGTTATGTTATACATGAATGACTGACATTATTGTAACCCATCACTGTTCAAAATCAGGACCTGTCGACAGTATGTCTGCCAACATCTTAAAAGTGTACTGTGAGACTAGTCTCAACAGGAAAACTCTCCCACAATCAAAGATCATAAATAGAGGGCTTCATTATTTAAATTGATGTTTCATACAGGAACCTTCTAATTTCTGGAGTTCAGCATTTGAAATAGTTTTGGTGATCATGTAGTGGAAGAGTAGTCCATAAATATCATTATCAATCACATTCTGTTTGTTGATAGAGAACCTCACAAAGTGCTTGATTCCAGTTTGCTAGAATGGTGCTGCTGTAGTTGAAATTGGTATCAGGTGGCCCTTATGCTTCATTACTTAGAGTGGCTCACAGTGTGTAACAGATCAGTACAGACCTGGCAATTGCTACCCACATTTGCTTGCACGATACAAAGCTCCTTTGCATACTCGATATAGAATTTAAATTGTACCCCTTCAGGTCCAGTGGCCTTTCCTTTCTTGTGCAATTTCAGTTGCTGTTCTATCCCTTCATCACATATTAATATCTGCCATTTTGCCATTTGTGTATTAGTTTAGAGGTAGAAACTATAGTGCACTTGTCCTATAACAGCTTTGAAAAAGATGTTTCGTGTTCCAGTCTTTATGTTATCATATGTTTCTATGTCATTATGGCCACAAAGTGTCTGGACACAGGTTAAATTACTGAATAGATTGAAATGACAAGACCCAAACCTCTTAGGATTTTTGGTTAAAACAGTATATAGGACATAATGTTTGAATTTGGTGAATACACCACCCATAGTCACTCCAATATTTAAAAAAGTCAATAGAAGTGACCCACAAAATAACAGGCCTACATCACTGATGTCAGTTTGCAGCAGGATTCTACAACATATACTTTTTCTCAAACATTATGAACTACCTTGAAGAGAATGAGCTATTGACTCATAGTCAACACGGAAATAGAAAGTATCATTCTTGTGAAAAACAGCTAGATCTTTGCTCAAATGAAGTGATGAGTGCTATATACAAGGGGTCTCAAGTCCAGGCCATATTTCTCGATTTCTCGAAGGCTTTTGACACTGTACCTCACAAGCAGCTTCTAATCAGATTGTGTATTTACGGACTATTGCCACAGTTGTATGACTGGATTTGCAATTTCCTGTCAGAAAGGACATAGTATGTAGTAATTGACAGAAACTCATTGTGTAAAACAAAAGTCATGTGGCATTCCCCAGGGAAGTGTTATAGGGCCCCTACTGTTCCTTATCTTTATAAATGATTTAGGAGACAATTTGAGCAGCTCTCTTAGACTGTTCATGGACAATGCTGTCATTCCTCTGTTAATTGTCACCAGAAGATCAAAATTAGCCACAAAATGATTTAGATAAGATATGTGCATGGTGTAAAAATTGGCATTTACCTAAACTAATGAAAAGTGTGAAGTCATCTGTATGAGCACTAAAAGAAATCAGTTAAACTTCATTTACATGATAAATTAGTCAAATGTAATTCATTAGATAATAAATTGCAAGCAGCAGGCATTTTCTGTGATTTGTCAAAGGCATTTGAATGTGTGAACCATAACATCCTTTTAAGTAAATTAGAATTCTATGGGGTCACAGGAAATGCTGCAAAATGGTTCAAGTCGTACCTCACTAACAGGAAACAAAGGGTGTCAGTGCAAGTGACTAGTGGAGTAAGCCAACAGGCATCATCGGATTGGGAAGAAATTACACTTGGTGTCCCACAATGATCCATCTTAGGGCCATTGATTTTTCTTGTGTACATTAATGACCTCTCATCAGTTACACTACCAGAAGCAGAGCTCGTTTTGTTTGCAATTGATACAAGTATTGCAATAAAAAGTACGTCAAGCATAGTTATAGAAAGGTCTGCTAATGATATTTTCGTGAACATTAATAAATGGTTTAAAGCCAACTCATTGTTATTAAACTTTGAAAAAACTCACTACATGCAGTTCAGACCATGTAAGAGATTTCCCACCAGCATATGCATTAAGTATGAAGAAGAGGAGATATAAGAGGTTGACAGTATTAAATTCCTGGAATTACAGCTTGATAATAAATTCAGTTGGGAGGAGCACACCCCAGAACTGCAGAAACGACTCAACAAATCTGTATTTTAAATACGAGTGTTATCGAACATAGGAGACGTAAAAATAAAAAAGCTTGCATACTTTGCTTACTTTCATTCCATAATGTCACATGGTATAATATTTTGGGGTAACTCTTCAAGTTAGTCAAAAGTCTTCAGAGTCCAAAAACGTGTAAAACGTATTATTTGTGGAGTAAATTCACGGACATCTTGTAGAAGCCTCTTCAAAGAACTGGGTATATTAACTACTGCTTCTCAGTATATTTATTCCTTAATGAAATTTGTCATAAATAATATATCCCTTTTCCCAACAAACAGCTCAGTTCATACATATAATACTAGAAATAAAAATGACCTACACAAGGACTTAAAAGCACTTACTTTAGTTCAAAAAGGGGTCCGGTACTCAGGAACACACATTTTCAATAATTTACCATCAAGTATAAAAAATTTAGCTACAAATAAAGATCAGTTTAAGAGGAACCTAAAAGACTTTCCAGTGGCCAACTCCATCTACTCCATTAGTGAATTTCTAAATTGTACCAAATTATGCATGCAATCATACTATACTAGTATTATTATATTATCAGCAAAAAAATCTTAAAAATTTATGTATCTGTATTTATATTATTAGATTCAAATTGATGAAACGAAAATTATAGAGGGAAACTTTCCCGGTGGGATAAATAAAAATAAAAATAGAAAAGAGATGACTTACCAAAAGGACCGGCTCGTCGAGAGAAACAAATAAAATCACACACAAACACACATACAAGCTTTCGCCACCACTGGCAGCTTCTTCAGGAAAAAGAGGAAAAAAGGGGAGGAAAAGGGAAGGATATGGGTTTTAAGGAAGTGGAAAAGGAGTCATTCCAATCCCAGGAGTGGAAGGACTTACCTTAGGGGAAAAAAAGGAAGGTAAACAAATACACACACACTCAGACATATCGAAACGCAAGCACACCTAGACAGACATTTGTGAAAAGCAAAGAAGTTGGACAGAGATACCAATTGAGGCAGAGGCTCTGTCCACAGAACTCAGGCAAAGATGCTAAAGATAGTGGGCGGGAATTTGAGTTAGCGGAGATTGAGACCAGGTGGGCAACGGGAGGAAAGAATAAGCTGAAGGGCAAGTTCCCATCTCCGGAGTTCTGAAAGGTTGGTGTCGGTGGGAAGTATCCAGATAACCCGGACGGTGTAACACTGCGCCAAGATGTGCTGGCCGTGCACCAAGGCATGTTTAGCCACAGGGTGATCCTCATTACCAACAAACACTGTCTGCCTGTGACCGTTCATGCGAATGGACAGTTTGTTGCTGGTCATTCCCACATAGAACGCTTCACAGTGCAGGCATGTTAGTTGGTAAATCACGTGGGTGCTATCGCAAGTGGCTCTGCCCTTGATCGTGTACACCTTCCGGGTTACTGGACTGGAGTAAGTGGTGGTGGAAGGGTGCATAGGGCAGGTTTTACAACGGGGGCGGTTGCATGGGTAGGAGCCAGAGGGTAGGGAAGGTGGTTTGGGGGTTTCATAGGGATGGACTAGGAGGTTACGAAGGTTAGGTGGGCGGCGGAAAGACACTCTCGGAGGAGTGGGGAGGATGTCATTAAGGATGGATCTCATTTCAGGGCAGGATTTAAGGAAGTCGTATCCCTGCTGGAGAGCCACATTCAGAGTCCGCTCCAGTCCCGGAAAGTATCCGGTGACAAATGGGGCACTTCTGGGATTCTTCGGTGGAAGGTTCTGGATTTGGAGGAATGAGGAGGTGGCTCTGGTAATTTGCTTCTGAACCAGATCAGGAGGATAGCTGCGGGATGTGAAGGCTGTTATTAGGTTATTGGTGTACTGGTTCAGGGATTCGGGACTGGAGCAGACTCTTTTGCCACGAAGACCTAAGCTGTAGGGAAGGGAACGTTTGATATGGAATGGATGGCAGCTGTCATAATGGAGGTACTGTTGTTTGTTGGTAGGTTTGATGTTGACGGATGTGTGAAGTTGGCCGTTGGACAGATGGAGGTCGACATCAAGGAAAGTGGCATGGGATCTGGAGTAGGACCAGGTGAATTTGATGGGACCAAAGGAGTTGAGGTTGGAGAGGAAATTCTGGAGTTCTTCTTCACTGTTGGTCCAGATCATGAAGATGTCGTCAATGAATCTGTACCAAACTTTGGGTTGACAGGCTTGGGTTTCCAGGAAGGCTTCCTCTAAGCGTCCCATAAATAAGTTTGCATACGAGGGGGCCATCCTGGTTCCCATGGCTGTTCCCTTAAGTTGTTGGTATGTCCGGCCCTCAAAGGTGAAGAAGTTGTGGGTTAGGATGAAGCTGGCTAGGGTATTAAGGAAAGAGGTTTTAGGTAGGGAAGTGGGTGGTCGGCGTGAAAGGAAATACTCCATCGCAGCGAGGCCCTGGGCATGTGGGATATTTGTGTATAAGGAGGTAGCATCAATGGTTACAAGGATGGTTTCAGGAGGTAACAGGCTGGGTAAGGATTTCAGGCGATCGAGGAAGTGGTTGGTGTCTTTGATGAAGGATGGGAGACTGCACATGATGGGTTGAAGGTGTTGGTCTATGTAGGCAGAGATTCGTTCTGTGGGGGCTTGGTAACCGGCCACAATTGGCCGGCCTGGATGATTAGGTTTGTGAATCTTAGGAAGTAGGTAGAAGGTAGGGGTGCGGGGTGTCAGTGGGGTCATGAGTTTGATGGACTCTGGTGAAAGGTTTTGTAGGGGGCCTATTCATTCAGGCTTGCTTAACATTTGGAATCACCCCCAAGGGCCTCACACTGAAAGTTCCCATCTCTGGCTGTAACCCATCCTTTCATCCTGCCTTATACCAATTCCAAACAGAACAATCCACAGCCCTCACCCGCCTGATCCTTAACCTATACCTCAACTCCGCCAATGAACACACCTGTCAACTCCTATCCCTGATCAAAATCCTCAACCTTTCCACTCCCACATCCACACCTAGAGTTCAGAACATCCTTTTACAGGCCAACTGCAAATTGGAACAGCATGCCAGCCTCCATCTCAAAAAACTATCCAAACTCCTGGTCACCCACCTCCAGAAAGGCAATACTCTCTCCCTCAACAACCTCTCCAATAAACCACAAGCTCCTCTGATTGCACAGAAACCCAGTCTCTCCCATCTGCTCAATCTCCCACTTCCAGCTCCACTCCCCCCCAAACCTCACAATCCTAATCCACACAATCCTGAACCACAACATCCCAATTCAGTAGTCAACCTCTCCTCTAAACCTCTCTCCCAATCTGAAACCTCCGTCCTATCCAAAGGCCTCACCTTTAGTCCCACTCCCAAATTCAACCAAACAGCCCTTGTCAAAGACCTACTATCCTATACTCGTAGCCTTGGCTGGAGATATCACTTTGCCACGAGGAAAAATAATCCTACTCCTGATGATCCAGTTCCCCAAGACATCACTCAAATTGAACCCTGCCTGGAACAGTTCCGTCCTCCATCACAGCGAGACCCACCCGCTCTCCCTCAAAATCACCCCCTTCAAACCTTCCAGGAATTCCTTACTTCCAACCTTGCCTCTCAGTCCTTCCTGAAAAACCTTAATCCTACTCCCAACATTACCGCAGCTGAATCCCGAGCTATCCGTGATCTGAAGGCTGACCACTCCATCGTCATTCTCCCTGCCGACAAGGGATCCACGACCGTGGTACTTGATCGGCGGGAGTATGTGGCTGAGGGACTGCGCCAGCTTTCAGACAATACTACCTACAAAGTCTGTCAAGAAGACCCCATTCCTGATGTCCAGGCAGAGATTCAGGGAATTCTCAGATCCTTAGGCCCCCTACAAAACCTTTCACCAGAGTCCATCAAACTCATGACCCCACTGACACCCCGCACCCCTACCTTCTACCTACTTCCTAAGATTCACAAACCTAATCATCCAGGCCGGCCAATTGTGGCCGGTTACCAAGCCCCCACAGAACGAATCTCTGCCTACATAGACCAACACCTTCAACCCATCATGTGCAGTCTCCCATCCTTCATCAAAGACACCAACCACTTCCTCGATCGCCTGAAATCCTTACCCAGCCTGTTACCTCCTGAAACCATCCTTGTAACCATTGATGCTACCTCCTTATACACAAATATCCCACATGCCCAGGGCCTCGCTGCGATGGAGTATTTCCTTTCACGCCGACCACCCACTTCCCTACCTAAAACCTCTTTCCTTAATACCCTAGCCAGCTTCATCCTAACCCACAACTTCTTCACCTTTGAGGGCCGGACATACCAACAACTTAAGGGAACAGCCATGGGAACCAGGATGGCCCCCTCGTATGCAAACTTATTTATGGGACGCTTAGAGGAAGCCTTCCTGGAAACCCAAGCCTGTCAACCCAAAGTTTGGTACAGATTCATTGACGACATCTTCATGATCTGGACCAACAGTGAAGAAGAACTCCAGAATTTCCTCTCCAACCTCAACTCCTTTGGTCCCATCAAATTCACCTGGTCCTACTCCAGATCCCATGCCACTTTCCTTGATGTCGACCTCCATCTGTCCAACGGCCAACTTCACACATCCGTCAACATCAAACCTACCAACAAACAACAGTACCTCCATTATGACAGCTGCCATCCATTCCATATCAAACGTTCCCTTCCCTACAGCTTAGGTCTTCGTGGCAAAAGAGTCTGCTCCAGTCCCGAATCCCTGAACCAGTACACCAATAACCTAATAACAGCCTTCACATCCCGCAGCTATCCTCCTGATCTGGTTCAGAAGCAAATTACCAGAGCCACCTCCTCATTCCTCCAAATCCAGAACCTTCCACCGAAGAATCCCAGAAGTGCCCCATTTGTCACCGGATACTTTCCGGGACTGGAGCGGACTCTGAATGTGGCTCTCCAGCAGGGATACGACTTCCTTAAATCCTGCCCTGAAATGAGATCCATCCTTAATGACATCCTCCCCACTCCTCCGAGAGTGTCTTTCCGCCGCCCACCTAACCTTCGTAACCTCCTAGTCCATCCCTATGAAACCCCCAAACCACCTTCCCTACCCTCTGGCTCCTACCCATGCAACCGCCCCCGTTGTAAAACCTGCCCTATGCACCCTTCCACCACCACTTACTCCAGTCCAGTAACCCGGAAGGTGTACACGATCAAGGGCAGAGCCACTTGCGATAGCACCCACGTGATTTACCAACTAACATGCCTGCACTGTGAAGCGTTCTATGTGGGAATGACCAGCAACAAACTGTCCATTCGCATGAACGGTCACAGGCAGACAGTGTTTGTTGGTAATGAGGATCACCCTGTGGCTAAACATGCCTTGGTGCACGGCCAGCACATCTTGGCGCAGTGTTACACCGTCCGGGTTATCTGGATACTTCCCACCGACACCAACCTTTCAGAACTCCGGAGATGGGAACTTGCCCTTCAGCTTATTCTTTCCTCCCGTTGCCCACCTGGTCTCAATCTCCGCTAACTCAAATTCCCGCCCACTATCTTTAGCATCTTTGCCTGAGTTCTGTGGACAGAGCCTCTGCCTCAATTGGTATCTCTGTCCAACTTCTTTGCTTTTCACAAATGTCTGTCTAGGTGTGCTTGCGTTTCGATATGTCTGAGTGTGTGTGTATTTGTTTACCTTCCTTTTTTTCCCCTAAGGTAAGTCCTTCCACTCCTGGGATTGGAATGACTCCTTTTCCACTTCCTTAAAACCCATATCCTTCCCTTTTCCTCCCCTTTTTTTCCTCTTTTTCCTGAAGAAGCTGCCAGTGGTGGCGAAAGCTTGTATGTGTGTTTGTGTGTGATTTTATTTGTTTCTCTCGACGAGCCGGTCCTTTTGGTAAGTCATCTCTTTTCTATTTTTATTTTTATTTATATTATTAGTATTATCTATTATTCAACTTGTAAATTTTGTTTCTTGACATGTTCCACATTCACTAGGATCCCCTCAACATGGATCTACGGAACGAATAACTAATCTAATCTAATCTAACCCTAAATTCAACTAAATATATAAGAATTACAGAGGCAAACAACTTAAATTGGAAAGAACACACTAAACATATTGTGGGGATGGCAAACAAAAGGTTGCCCATCATTGGCAGAACACTTGAAAGATCCAACAGTCCTACTAAAGAAACTGCATATACTGCACTTGTGCATCCTATTTTGGAAATGAACTTTCAGTCCATAGAGGAGTCATTCTAGTTTCAAATGACAGTGGACAATTGCGGGTGTTGATCCTGCGACGTTTGCAGACAGAAGTATTGAACTTACTTCACCAAGAACATTGGGAAATGGTTCGCACTAAGCAATTGGCATGACAACACTGTACTTGGTAGGGTATTGACACCCATATAGAAGAGATGACATCACAGTGTTCAGTCTGCGCTACAAACCAGTCCGCCCCACTTCAGAAATTTTTTGCGTGGCCCAAAGCAGATACACCATGGCTAATTTTAATATTTTTTTTTTTTTAAATAAATAAATAAGGTTTCATTGTTTCACATGAGGCAGCCAACTCAATTATTGCATTCATAGTTAGAAAGCTGTAAATTTCAAAAAAACTTGTTACGAACAGAAGTCCAGCTGCCCAATCCAGGGTCACTTACGCCAGTCTTGAATCTGTTAACCAGCAGCATAATATTTCTGAAGTGTTTTAGATCTGTTGTGACCATAAATTCAGAACTAAGTGTGCGTATTTAGCATAGTTTTATTGTTCATTGACATTATTAAGCAAGTGGTCCAGATTATAGTTTGAGTCCACTAAAACAGGGGCCTATCTTAAAGTAATGATTCATTTCGTATGTTGTAACTGTGCACATGTTGCATTCGAATATTGTAATGATGTACAACATTGAATAGTATAGTAGGAGTGTATTTGTGACTGAAGCTTACACCTGTCCAGTCAGTCTCATATATTATTTATGATTGTTTGGTGGTGTTATAGCGATAGCGATAAACCACCTGATCTGAAAGGTACTTACGTGAGGGCTCATATTTGTGTCACAACATTGCCAGAAAGCACACCGGAGAGCTGTGGTGATGTTTATCATTTATTTCTGGTGCAGCTCTCGGAGGAAAATGACTGCATTTAAGTAGCAGTTGCAGGGCTAACATGGTGCACTTCGGTACGAAGTGTATATTATGTGCCTTTCTTTCAGTTTATTTTATTTATGTATGCAATGATCTGATGAACAAGTAATGATCTCAAATGCTCTGTCTAGTTGCTTTCAATTATTTTTCCTTCTTTTATGTGAGTCTGAGAAAATAAAAGTGTTCTCCTTGACCTTAAGCATGGCACATAACCGTAAGAGATCTTTGTTTTAGAAAATCAAACGGCATCTGCTTCACATGCCTTTTTCTGTTTATCTGTTGTTTGTGTTTAATAGAATTGCCATGATTTGAATAATTTGCTGTGGAAGTCTGCTTCACAGACAAGACCACAATACTATTACATTTGTCTACAACACAGACAACATGCTTATTTATATTGTTCCTTATCTGATGACATCTGCTTCACAGACACTTTGATAATGTGCCTATTTGTACTAGACTGATTTGATAATCTTTCATGAACCTGATACAGAAATAAACTTTATTTAAAATATAGCTCACTTTTCTTACATTACCCTTATCACAAGAACAGTGAAGAGGCCTTAAACTTATAATTTCATTGCTCTGTCCTTCAGGACTTATTAACAGTATAGAAGCCTTAAGCTTATATTTTCATTTTTAATGTCCTTTAGAGGATTTATTTTAAATATTTTGTTGTGTAATTTCCTCATGTATGTCACGTACCACCGCAACCCACACCCTTCCGTTGTGGTCACAGTTAACAGCTGGAGCATTACCGTATCTCCAGTAAATGTAACTTTAACCTCTGAGATGTTGCACTAGGGCTGAATGAATATGGAATGTTATTAAATTTAATTAGCCAGATACTAGGCCTACAGCTTAAGGAAGGGTGCTTCGACAGTAGTAGGTGAATCTGTTAACATCATACTTTTAGAGTGAATGGATAAAACCGACAGACAAAGTCATCTCCTTAAGGGATACAGTCTTAAGTAAAGGAGCAGAGAGCTGGGTTCAGTGAACATCATGCCATCATCCATCTGGCTTCTGACAAGGAGGAGCATCAATGTGTCTTATGTTATGGCAACCCATCATTGGCTGAGGTTTTGAAAACTGCTCAATCTCTTGAGGTGTCTTGCTTTGCTAGTGATCAGATAGAGGCACGGTGTGTCATTGTTGTGGTAAGTCCTGTTAATTCACTGGATGGCAGTCGTTCAAACACGGTAGCAGCATCACACAGGGGAGCAGTGCACGAAGTGACAGCTGTAGCCTCACTCGCCACAACAATGGCTGCTTCCAAAGCTTCCATCTTGCACCTCTTGTTTTCTTCAACAAAACAGAGTCACACCTCGTAAGCACTGTGCAATAACTTTAAGAAAACAGGACACATAGCAGCAGTGTGCCACTTCCAACCTTACAAAGTGGACTCAAATATCAACGTTAATTGTGTGTGTCTGACATTTCCGAACTCTCACAAACTGTTTATCAAAGTGCTTGTGATGGACAAAGTGCTCTGCCTACAAGTGACACAGATGCAACAGTGATGTCGTTAAATTCCCAAACGCACATGGATTTGGGATCTCCAGTGCTTCTTCCCATTAACATACATTTGATGAGTTACAACAAGCAACACATTCCCATTTTGGGCCAATTTTCAGCTCCTGCTGTCTACAAGTCAGTGGTTCACTCATTAACATTTTTGGTCATAGATTATGTTAACAGTTGGAATTTGTTTGGTATGGATGCTTTTTGTGCCTTTGGGTTTTCCATCTCAGATGCCGCACACTTTGTTTCGAACCAAGTTCCTAAACAGCATATTGAGTCTCTGTGTTCGGAATGTTCATCTCTTTATTCGGAAGGGCTTCACATTGATGTAGCATTGTGTGATCAGGTCAAAACTGAATTAGACAGACTGACTTCTCCGTGTGCCATTCAGCCTATTTTGTCCAGCGAATGGTAGCCACATTTTGTGAGTGCCAAAAAAACAAATGGTAAGTTGTGCCTCCGGGGAGATTTCAATGTTACTGTCAATGCTCAGTCCATCATTGCTACCCATCCTTTGCCATGTTCAGATGAGTTATTCGCTGAACATTTTGGAGGTCAGTTCTTCTCGAAGATCGATTTATCAGAAGCATATTTACAGGTTCCACTGGAGGAGGCCTCTAAGCAGTTACACACTTCTTGGCTTGTATCAGTATCATCATCTTCCATTAGGGGTGACTAGTTCATCAGCTATCAAGGATAAGGATAGGATAGGGTGATGTGGGTGCACTACAGCAAGGTCTTTAGTGCCCTTGCAAAATAATTAGGCAACGAGTGTGACCTGAGTAAAACAGGCAACAGGAAAGTAAGTACCCAAAGTATACAAACGACATGGGGGATGAAGCAAACACACAAACAAAAACTGCATTCAGCAATGTAGGTTGGCCCACTAAAGTAAACGGCTGTACAAGTAATCTTATAATCTTAACATAGTTCCAACTTATTGTGAACAGATAGAAAAGGTACGTGCCAGCCATTCTTTAACACACTAAAACCTCCAGCCTAAAATCTTAGGCCAGAGTCCCAAGAGTTTGCAAAATTTTAAAACATTCATTACACTCACTCCATTATCAGCTAAAACAGAAGGCAGAGAACCATCAAGATTCAGTGCTGCCCACTTAGTATGATACAGAATACATTCAATTAAAATGTGGCGTACGGTGATTTGCACACCACAGACATCACGAAACACGTGCTCCTCTCAACAGAGTAAATAGCTGCGCATCAAAAGGCAGTGTCCAATCAGCTATCAAGAAGACGGGCAGATATTGTTCGGGGTTCTCCAAATGGTTGTATTGTAGTGCAACTTGGCCAAATCTCATTTTTTCCAGCCTTCCATCATGTACTTACTGTTTGATTTTTCTAAGAACAACATTGCTGCTTTGCAACACCAGATTTATCCGGTCACTGTCATGCCTCGGACTCCAAATTTTCAGGAATTACAGGCATTTTTGGGAACAACGTCTATTACCACAAATTCCTCCCATGTGCAGCCAAGTGGGTTCATGTGCTTCAGGTTTTGCTCCGAAAAACATTTCTTTGCACTAGGCGCCACCTGTGAGTATGTAAACACTGCTTGGAACAAACACTTCATTCACACCTCAGCGTAGACAAACTGAATGGGTCTGGCTCATCTCTGCTGGCTGTTTGACACCAAATGGCGCAGCTGGCTTCTCAACTGTCATCGAAAGCTGTGATCTCCTGTGGCCAGGTGGGACCTTTCCCCACTGCCTAACTGACAGCTGAGGGATGAAAATGGGAGAGAAACGCCCCCTGACTGTGCAACAGAAAGAGGGGGGAATGCTACGGAAAACGGGGAAGGGTTTGTAGGCGAGGGAGAAGGATGGCAGACCCATAGCTGGTTGTGGTGGTGGGTAAGGATATTGGTGGAAAATGGACCTCATAGAGACCACGGCCGCGCACACAAATGACCCAGCAAAGATTGCGACCTTAACCTCGAGCCCAGACAGCCGAACCTGGGGCAAAAAAAGATGAAGGAATAAGAGGGACGGACGCAAGAGGATCAACAGCATCTGATAAGGGCAGCCGTGAAGAAGCTTGGCGGGGCTATGTGGACCAGCTGGGGTGCACCTATATGAAGACAGGAACAAAAGGAAGGCACCAAAAGACGTGGCACATACTTACGCATTTGAGCCTTGAAAGTGCATACAAATCTCTCCACTGCCCCATTGGACTGTCAATGAAAAGGTGGGCCAAGGATGTAGCGGATCCCATGGGTAGAACAAAAGTCTCGAAAATGTTGCGAAGTAAATTGGGGCCTGCTATCGGTCACCAATGTGGCTGGGAGACATCTGATTTTCTATCTTCAACAGTGAGCATGTAGTAACGTCTGGAGACGTGGCGGCCAGGCGAACAATGAACAGGAAGTTTGAGAGTATGTGCCGAGGACCAAAAGCCAATAGCTGCCCAAGAAGAACCCGCAAAATCGATGTGGAGTTGTTCCCAAGGTGCAGACTAAGCTGGCCATAGAGAGAGAGAGAGAGAGAGAGAGAGAGAGAGAGAGAGAGAGAGAGAGAGAGAGAGAGAAGCGGGGAGCTGCTTGTGGGAAACACAAGAAGAGCATCTTGCTATGAGGTGAAGCTATGTTTCCATCTATGCTCGGCCAATATACATACCGATGGGCAAGCATCTTTGTACGGGACATGACCCAGTGGTTCCAATGTAGAAGAATATAATTTTGTCGACGCAACAATGCTGGAATTACCAATCGGTGGGAGCCACCTTCCGTGGATAGGAGCAGTATACCCTTGTAGGTGCTAAGGCACTGGCGAATTGCAAAATAATTTTGAAGAGGGTCCGACGCCTGACCCGGAGGATGGTCAGACCAGCCCTGCTGCACCCAGCTGAGGATGACCCGGAGGACAAGGTCAGCAGCTGTAGCCTCTGCAATCCAAGAACTAGTGATAGGAAAACCTGTGACTATTTCCGCTACTGACTCATAAACCCCAAAACCCAAAAGTTCTTCTGAGTCAAAGATCGGGTCAGGGCCTACTGGGAGGCGAGGTGGAGCATAGGTGTTGGCATGATGAGCTGTCAATTGGTGCTGCATCTCATAATGAAAACGGGACAGTTACAAGGCCCAGCATTTGAGATCATGGGCCACCTTGTCCGGAAGAGCCACAGACGGGTGGAAAAATGACACTAGCAAATGGTGGTGGTCTATGTATAGGGACCCATAGAGATAAACATAAATTATTTTGAGAGAAATGACAATGGCTAGGGCCTCCTTGTCCACCTGGGAATATCGGCACTGTGCCACTGTAAGTGATTTAGATGCAAACGCCAACGGGCGTTTCGACCCATCCAGGAACCGATGTGTTGCACATCGTGCTGGAAGGCTTCCACCGCCGCCACTAGCGGGAACCCTGGGGTGTATGCAGCGAGGCCCTTGTAGTTCACACAACATAAAACCGGCGCTAGCAACTGCTCCGAAAAATGCTGAAAGATTGTGGGGGCACTGGCCACTAGTGATGGGAACAATCAAATGAAAACAATTGATTCATTCGGTTGTTGGAAAAAAATCGATCATTCGGTTGTAGTTTCTCGTATTGGTTGAATTATTCATTCATTCTTCTGAGTGAAACCAGTTGGTGGGACCAACTGAATGAAACAACCGATTCAGTCGGTTGGACTATTCATTCGTTCTTTTGAGTGAAACCAGTCGGTGGGATCAACCGAATGAAAAAAATCGACGCAGTCGGTTGGACTACTCATTCCTTCTTTTGAGTGAAGTCATTCAGTCGGAGCAACCGAATAAAAAAATCGACACAGTTGGTTTGACTACTCATTCCTACTCATTCCTTTAAATCAGTTGATGGGACCAACCGAATGAAAAAATTGACACAGTACGTTGGCCTCTTCATTAGTTCTTTTGAGTGAAACCAGACTGTGGGAACAACCGAATGAAAACCTGCGATACTTTCGCAGATTTGTACATTGACTGAATTACTCATTCTTTCTTTTCATGTGAAAAGAGGCAGTAAGTTTTTCTGTCGGTTGAACCATGTAATCATTATCTCAACTGAAGCGACTCATTAGTGTTTTAGCTTACAGAGCTATCCATTTATTTCTATGAATGAAACTGACATGCACATCAGATAACTACATTATACCGTCATGTAAAAGGGGTATGCCAATTTAAAATGTGTATTACAATGTTCATTTAATTATGTACTGAATGAAGTAACTTTTCGCTTTATAACACACAGTAACAGTGATTCATATTATGTTGTAGATGAAATTGTTCGAGGTGCCGTCAACGAGTAACTAATTAGATGTCATATCGCTGGAGCAGGCCTGCAATCACTTTCATTGCCCACCCCAGACTTTAAAAACGCTGATCATCTGGGCCCGATCAGATTACTTTCACAGACACCCACAATCTGTAGACGTTAAGTGGCTGATGACGACGAAGTACTGCGGAAAGCAGGAACACGAGACGGGGTGCTGCCTCGCTGGCGTTTTCACTGCTGACAGCGCCAGCAGGCGCGCGCCTAACTCCACACAACAGTGTCTGGCGGGCGGTGCGTGCCATCGCCGATTGTTGTTGGTTTCTTACTGTCTCAATAAAGAAGCGTGGAAACTACAGGGTGTTCCAAAATGATCGCTACAAGTTTAATCTCGCATACTGTATCTCCGAAGTGGGAACAGGTAGAAATGTGTGGTTTGCGGCTTATTGTTCATACATATCTAAGGTACTAGTAGGACAGAGTTAAGTATTTTAACTTTGAGCGTATTTGTTAGATCCAAATTCGAAGATCACTAAAACATTAGGTACGGTATTGTAAAAAAACGTTTATTGAAGTATTTTATATAAGTATTTTGTATAAAAATATTTTTGGTAATTCCATCTAATTTGAAGGAGTACGAGAAGACATACAACATTTATCAGTGCTGTAAATTTTCTTCAGGGCATCTGTATTTGTCAACAGTGTATGAGAACTTTCATCTCAAGTTTCATAATTATTCACTCTTGTCACAGATATTTCTGTGGTTATCGGTGAAACGATGTGGAGGTTTATTCCATCCCTCCATGTATCATACAAAATCTTAGATGAACAGTGAACTGCCACTTGTTCTGAAAGTCAAGTGTGCAAAATTTCATCAAGATCGGAATAAAACTCTATATTGGCATCGAAGTCTGGAATACGTTCTCTCATGCATCAAACTAAGTAGATATAGACGGTGATCATTCTCTTTCTTTGAACGTGAATTGTGAAATATCATTAAAATTCGAATACAAACGGAATTTGTCGAAGTTAGTAGGTAAAGTACTCTCCGCCATGCACCTACGAAATTTATTGTACACAGTTACCTTCGCATTGTTTTAAAGGTCAAGTGTGCAAAATTTCATCAAGATCGCAGCCAAATTGTGGTTTTTGTCAAAGTTGGTATGTAAAGTACCCTCCGCCATGCACCGAATGAAATTTGATGTAGACAGTGACGTTCCTCTTGCTTTGAAGGTCAAGTGTACAAAATTTCATTAAGATTGGAACTAAACTGCAGATTTGCATGCAATAGAAACACACAAACAGACACACTGCTATATTTTTAAGATTTGTCTCTAAGAATGTTTCATGCTGAATCACAGTTCATTTATACCCGAAAAGGCTGAAGGAGTATGCAAATAAAGTCACACAAAGTCGATGAATTAATAAAAACATATATATAAACTGAATAAGACTTTTTCCAGTCAGTTGTATCGCATCAAGTGAAACCACTCAATGCCGAGAACATTCATATTAAGGAAAGAGACTTATTTCATTCGGTGCTCGTGCATCGACTGAAACCACTCAAACCCCGCCAGTGAGTGGAAACATTCATACGGCCACAGAGACTATTTTCATTCGGTTGTTTCATTTGACTGAAAAAACCGACTGAACGAAAAAACAACCGATTGACCAATCAGTTGTTAAAAACAGTTGGTTGTCCCATCACTACTGGCCACCCCAAATGGCAACCGTTGATACTGGAACAGATTGAAAGGTGTAGAAATTACCAGTGCCTGGTTGGATTTGTCATCTAAAGGCAACTGCAGATATGTTTCTGCCAAATATATCTTCACAAAATACTGCCCCCCCCCCCCCCAGACAACCGATCTGTCAATTCCTCCGGGCAGCCATCGGGGACAGAATCAATGATGGAGTGGGAATTCACAGTTTTCTTAAAGTCATGACGTAAGCGCAGGGCCCCCAAGGGCTTGTGTATGACAACTAGAAGTGAGGCCCACTTGCTAGCTGTTACAGGAAGCAAAATACCCTCAGCCGTCAGGCAATCTAATTCAGTTTTAACAGCACGATAAGAACAGGCCGTAGGTTTAAGTGTAATGGAGGCCCAAGACATGGCGCAATCACAGACTTAAATTCTCCGCATATCTGAGAGTGATTCTCATATGCTATTTGACTGGAAACCAAACAAGAAGAATCAGTAATAGTAAAGCCAAAGGCATGGACTGTGTCAAGACTAAAGATACTCGTAGCTGCCGCACTGTTAACAGCCACAAATGACACCAAGCGGTTAACATTGTGATGTGTGGCCTCAGCGACAAACGATCCCATGAGTGAAATACGGTGACCGCCATTGCCGACCAACACGCGATGCACTGGACATAACATGGGGGAGCCTAATGCTTGATGAGTAGCTGAGCTTAGAAGCGATGTTGTTGTGCACTTGAAACGTGACAGTTTTCCGCAGAATGCCGAGGTCAATAAGCAATTTCAGCATCTGTATGGCTGCGGGAATGACCTTATTAATATCCACGGGCAAACTGCCAAAATTGCGAGGGCGATGTGTCTGAATTTTTGAAAGAGATTACACGTGGCCCATTTGTGCTGGCACGATTGCCGAGAATGGGCCGCCCCACACGAAAGACAAGAAATCCACTCGCTCTCTAAACCAGGTGATATGCGTTGCCATTCCCTCAACCTGTAAGACACAGGTAGGCACCGAGGGGCTAGAAGGGTAAGAGGGGGAAGGGGGGATAACCGGGCCGATTCGTCAACAGAGAATACTTCCCTAACAGAAAGGTGACTCCCTACTGCCTCAAAAACTTCAAATGTGCACGTGATACACAAAACCTCCACTAAAGAGGGGTCGTCAGATTGAAGAGCCTCCTAGCAAACGTCCACATCAGGAGCAAATCAGATCAAAACATCATGGACCAGAGAGTCTACATATGAATCTGTATGCGGCTCGAACTGAAACTGACAACAACGGGCCAGCCCTCAGTTCCGTGGCCCAAGCATGTTATGGCTGACCCGGCTGTTTATGCGAACATTAGAAGGAAATGCAAGCTGCCATCATGTGAGAGTGGCGGCAAAAATAAGCAGCAAAGAGGGAACAGATATCTGAAAAGGAAAGGGACACCTGTAACTGAAGTGGCACCAAATCACTCAACAATCGAAAAAGACGAGGCGAAAACCACAAAAGGAAATAATATTCTTGCTTACCGTCATTGCACACCTGGAAAGTGATGAAGTGCTGGCACAGGCATTGCTCGTAGTTGGACGAATCCTCAGCATTTTTATCAAAGGGAGGAAACGAAGGAATGCACACAGAAGACCGAAACCTGACTTCTTGTGACACAGTCCTAGTCAAGGTGTCAACAGACACCAGAAGGGAGGCATTCTGTCGAGCCAAAACTTCCGGCAATGACTGATGATTTGACAGGAAAGCACTAAGTTGATCTGCCACGGCCCTGCAGGAAGACCATGTGACCAATAATCTCATCACCACTAATGTAAACACCACTTGGATAAACACTTTATTCATTCCTGAACGTACACAGACTGAATGGGCTTGGCTCGTCTCTGCTGACTGTTTGACAGCACACCACCGGCAGATGGCACTCGGCAGGTTTCTCAGCTGTCATTGGTGGCTGTGACCTCCCATGGCCAGGCTGGGAACTATCGTGGCTAGGCCAGTACACGTTGACGCTCGATACAGGCACACGTGATCTGAATGGCTTACTAGACTGTGACAGTGTGCATTCATCCACTTGAAATCAAAATTGCATTCTTCACTGTGTCCGACTACCTTCCATCCTAACCAACATTTGATGATGGCCACAGATGGAATGCAACACAGTTTGGATGCCATTCTTGCACATTGGTTTGATGACGGCTCTGAGCATCCAACTGCATTCGTCTCTAAAACCCTCACCCTACTCAGTAATGCTATTCACAAATTGAAAGGGAAGCACTTGCCATACATAGTCTACGCTCTCCAAACATTTTATGTCTTCTTATACAGGTCAAATTTCCATCTCATTATTGACCATAAACCTTTGGTTATATTGTTCAATCCTTTTACTTCATTACCTGACAAGACAGAGCATTGCCTTCAATGTTGGAGCTGGTTTTTATCTTGACGCAACTATGAAATACAAGGTATCTATAATTAAAGTGCCACTTTCAAAATGCTGTACAAAAAATACCATGGAGATGAATGACGGCAAATTTGAACTGAAGATACTTGACGAAGGAGTAAACACAATGGCATACACTAAACATATAAATTAACTATTTCTTAACTTTATCAATAGATGATGCTGTAAGTGACATAAAGAAAATGGTTGCCAACAAATGATGTCCACGTCATGCACAGCTTGTGGTTCTTTTAGCGGAAAGCCCATCTACCATGGAAAGGTTGTACCACATTGGATGGGTAAAAATGGTTTTTAATTGACCTTTGACCAAGAACCGCAGAAGCAGCACATAATGGTTTGGTTTTTAATTGTCCTTGGGCCAAAAACTGCAGGAAAAGCACATAATGTAAAACCTATTAATTATGCCCCCACAGAAGGTAGTGGATGGGCAACAGAAGGAGCCCCCAAACTTCAAGTAGGCAGTTTGATGTTGGTGACCCACAGGGCTCACAGAAGCAGATGATAGAAGTGGTACTGACATGCCCACAGAGAGCGGAGACGACACAATGGCAGAAAATGATGACGACCTGCATACAGGATGGAGCTGTCATATTTCTTTCTTGCCTCTGAATTCACTAGTCTGTCCAGGGTTTTGAACTTCATGATCTTCCTTTCTTTGTTAAGCATACTACAAGCCAGGGAGCAAGGTGAATGGTGCTGCCCACCATTCGCACATGGATATCCACAGTCTCCGCGAGCTAGAAGTGCATCGGCAGGACATATACTTGAACTTCCAGCACTGAAAATGTTGCATAAGGGGAGGGATGCACGATTTGACATCACTCCGGTATATCATTATCTGGAACTTCTCATGCAGTGTATCGCCTTTGAAAGACAGGATAAAAGTACAAGTGGCAACCCTGCAATCTTTTGATCCCCTGTAGACACGCCGGACAAAGTGAACACCACGTTGCTCAAAGTCGGCGCGCAACACTTCATCAGTTTGTGACAGGAGATCAAGGTGATAGATTAAACCCTGGACCATATTGAGTGACTTTTGTGGTGTGATACTGACAGTAACATCACCCAGCTTGTCGCAGGTGAGTAATTCCTTTGACTAGGTAGGGGATGCCGTTTGTATCAAGACATACCCGCTTCTCATTTTAGAAATATATGCCACCTCGCAAAACGTATTTTTGATGGTCTCGACCAAAAATTGTGGCTTAGTTTGCATGAAAGATTCCCATCATCCTGTGTACAGACTAAGTATTGGGCTGAGTAGGGCTCAGATCGTTTGATGGCCGAACATTCCTCCCGTGGCGTAGCTAGGGAAGGGAATGATTTATGGCCATAAGCTGTCACAAAAAATTCCATCTAGCCACACTTAGAGATGGCGGTTATATGTCCGCCAACGTTTTGAGATCTTTTCATGGTGTTTTCACAAGCAGCAAGGGAAATAAAAGTCCACCCAGAGCACCACTTGCCTGGGTAAGCTTAATACAACTGAGATGTGGCAGGTTCCCCACAGGTTGCTCTCTAGCAACTGGTCAACCTTAACAGCAATGCATCTCCTCGGCATGTAGCACAGCTTGAGATTGAGGGTTTTATGAGGTTTATACCGTCCTTGTGACCTAGATGATTAAGCCAAAATCTGCACCGTACGGTGGTTGCTGAGGCATGCACAGGGCTAACGGTGTGAAGGACTGTAGGTGTGACACAGTCCACAGCTCAGGACCCAAGGTTCACCAAGCCTATACTGAGCAAATTAATGCTGAGCCCCTGAGAGGATTTTTTTGTGTAAGTTAGGTTTTGTCTTATGTTGCCAGGATGGTTATTTCTCTCTATGTAGGTGGGAGTAATGAAAATATCTCAGAATTCAGAGGAGAATGTTGAGGATTGTAATTTCACGAAAAGATCTTGTCGAAATGGAAAACAATTTTGTGCTAATATTTACAATACTCCAACAGTGGTGAAACAATATAATGTATGCAGTTTAATAAGTATGTTGCACCTCCGAAAATATTATTGGAATAAAAAGCAGAGTTTGCTTCAGTATTCGCACAACATTTTCTGAATGATTGTTT
The DNA here is from genome assembly GCA_026315105.1 of Locusta migratoria. NCBI lineage: Eukaryota > Metazoa > Arthropoda > Insecta > Orthoptera > Acrididae > Locusta > Locusta migratoria. The sequence goes on from CM048755.1 coordinate 784,865,134, forward strand.
CAATTTAGGTTGTTTGTAATGTTAAATATTTTCACTGCCTGACAAAAAAGTGAAGTACATAGAGGGGGATTAAGGAACAAAATGAAACTCTACATGTTGTGAATATATACAATGTTTCCAGTGATTTAAGTGATTACAAAATGAATATGAATTACAAAATGAGTATGAATCAAATTGCAAGTATTACAATGCACCCCTTCTGGCATGATTGCAAATACCGATTCCATTGGGAATGGTCCCACCAAGCCATTTCATCCTAACTGAACCACAGTTGCGGCTCCTGGTCATTGATATCTTCTGAAGTGAAGGTGATGATTTTCCACGCCATGAGACCAGGTGCCGCTCCAAACCATTAGAGGAATCACTCCTCAGGTCACTGTCACATTTGCTGAGGACAATTGTCACGTGTAATGCAGAACTACATTTGTCATGGAACACAATGCGAAGAGCTGTTTGTATGATGATGTTAACTGCTGCCTATCTATAGGACTGTTACTTCCCTACATTGGCTGCTGTTATTCTCTGATTGATTGTGTGAGATGACACAGGAAGTCTGTTAACTGTTCTTGAATGGCACCTTCAGCTGTCGAGGTTTCACAATTAGCTCAGTGCAAAAGACGAAGAGCTGATGTCGGTCGACTGCAGGTTGGTCAACTGTCACCTTGATGGCGTGTAAACATCAAAGTGTCATTTGATTGCATCTACTCTCTGAGGCCAGAAATGTAATGGCACATAGATGCAGTAGACTGGCACTTTGATGGCACGTAGATCTGGTCAACAGTAGACGTGATATAGTGGAACCTCAACAAAGAATAGTTGTGGTCAACTGGAACCTTGAGGGTGAGTAGATACAGTTAACCGGAACCTGTACTACAAAAAGACAGTGACGGTCAGAATCATGATGATGAATAACCCTGCACTCCTATTCCTGTACAGTGTAACCACTGAGCTAGTGTCCCATTCAAATGGCCCATAAATCTGGATACTGTACAATTTGACCACGCAGCTGAATTGTAACCCACAATGAGGCCCCTTTCAAACTCTGCCTCTCTGACCTCTGCAGTGACCACTCGACATATTAAGTGCTATTCATATTGCTCATTTACCCTCGTATGTTACCAACATTATTGCATAATGATAGTCATTTTACAGGTCAGTTTTACATTGACATCTTACAGTGTCTTTTGGTTGTTTCACTTTCTGTCAGGCAGTGTAATGGAATCAACAACATATTGTTAGATTCTTCATATAATCAAAACTTGAAAACACTCTATTTATTATCAATTTAGAGGACCTAATAGTTATCCTTCGTAATTTGTTTTGTTGTTTATTGGTCGCCATATTGCTTTAGAAATAAGAACCAGACAACCGTGTTAGACAGCTGATCACTTTCAAATAACTTACAAGCAGCATATAAGGAACATTCTCAGGAAGCAATTATGTAAGATTTTCTGAGCAGGTGAGTATTATCTTTACAAAAAACATTCTCTGTTTTCAAAATCGCCCTTGCCTCAACCTATGGTAATCTTCTCTCTTGATACCCTCTACACAACAGTTTCTACCTCCCATATACTGTCCTTCCATTTCATATTCCAACGGCCTCATTTTCACCCACTTTCTGCCATTACTGTCACCAGTGTTTTTCCTTTCTCTGCTCATTTCCTTTTCACTCACTTTTTTTCCTACCTCCTCTTCCTCCCCCAAAGCTGGATACAATACACTGATCTTATCCACGTAATCCCTCCACGATCTCTCTTCCCTCACCGTACCCTGCCATCTTTCCTACTCATGGGCACACTCCAGATTGCTACTTCGATTCGATACAGTTCTGACTAGAGTGGTGTGAGACAGCAGCCATGTCTATGTGAGCTTTGTTTTGGCAGAAAGGTATGGTGTATGTAGGTACCCGTACTAGAAAAGGCAGCAGCAGATAAAACTCTGCGCATGAAAAACATTGAAAATTATTCACAGCCACTAACACTAACAAAATAAACATCTGCCATCACACAGTAGAGAAGGCAAATGATCAACTTCGGTTTATTGGGAGAATTTTTGGGCTGTGTAGGTCATGGCTCATATTTCTGCACTAAACCAAAATGCAAGACATGTTCCATACATCGTCCCAGTACCACCTACTTCAATTCTTTGACTGTCATCTCTTACCCCATCAAAGGTAGGGCAACCTGTAAAGGCAAAAATGTTATTAACAGACTTATCTGTAACCACTGTGCAACACGATTTACTCATAAATGATAAAAGCCATACTGTAGTGAAGAGAGAGCTGAATCACTTAGTTGCTAAATATGTGCCCAAAAATGATGTGTTTCATTGTAACAAATGCTTCACAGCCTATATAATTTGCATTCTTCCCACCAACATCAACGTTTCTTCCCCCCCCCCCCCCCCCCCTCTCTCTCTCTCTCTCTCTCTCTCTCTCTCTCTCTCTCTCTCTCTCTCTCTCTCTCTCTCTCTCTGTGTGTGTGTGTGTGTGTGTGTGTGTGTGTGTGTGTGTGTGTGTGTTTTCCTTTTTCAGAAGAAGGACTTTGTCTCAAAGCCTAATATTTTAGCAGAGTTTTTCATCGAGCCTGTCTACAAATCAATGCTTTCTCTATGTGGTTGAGCAGCAATCTATCCTTTTACTTGCCCTGCTATTGTTTGTCACTGTGAGTCCTAGAATAACATTACAAGCAGTTTCATTTCGAGTAGACTCATTACTACAGACTAATAATTAGTTCATCTATATTTGTGAAAACAGATAGTAATATCAGTATGCAAAAGTTAAATAAAGTGAGCTATCAATATATTACATTATTCTTATGTAGGTCATATAAAACACACCTGTGCCAACATTTCCTGGTAATCTTCTTCTTCCAATCTTTCATTTATGTCCAGTGTCAAACGTTTTACTCTTTCCTTTTCTGCACGTTCAGCCTAAAATAAGATGATAATGTTTCAGTTGAGACAATTTATCCTCAAAATTAATATGATAAGAATTTGTGAGACCGGATGTAGAATGGCATTATGTTAACATTAGCAAGTTTTTACTTACCTCCTCCCTGTTCTTTAAGTTCAATGCCATTTCTGAATCAACAGGCACTGCCAAATTTTTGTACTGTTGTTTATGGCCCTTTCTCAACATTAATACAAAATTCATATTAGTTTTCTCTTGTTCCTCTTCCTGGAGTTGCTCTGAAAGAAAAAGTGAAACATAATTGGCGACTTACTTCCTGCAACACCACCAAACAGTTAGAATAGTGCAAAAGCACAAATGTGTTCAATGAATCATTAATTTTGACAACATTGTCAATGGAGAAAACAGTGATCTATTTGGTATAATTAATATTACAAAATTATTATCAAGACTGTTTCTGTAATATTAAAGTCTTCAATTAAGCCGAAGGTGCTCCAGTAGCATGTTTTCTTAACAAAGGATTATTTTCAAAATTGTGAACTTAATGGCATTTTAGTTTTCACAAGCACACATTGGCCGAAAGTCTCTGGAGTTTTAACCACTTGATATGGTTGGAAACCTGAGAACTTTTTATTCAGTATTACCACCATGAGAAAATGCATACTGATGGTTTTCAGTCTATACAGCCATAGTAAATGTGCCCAAAACAAAACATTTCTAAAAATTGGGGTTTCTTGAGCTGATATAATAATGCAGAGTAGTGGTTTTCCTTTTTATTCAGTGTTCTTGACCGTAAGAGTGAAGACTCTGATTCATTTTAGTAACATTTATGTGTATTGTGGTATAAATATTATGTGCCTTAATGTGTCCATGGTGCATCTTTTTCTTGCTCTGGACAGTCCATGTATGGGTGATTTTCAGGTAACGGGCTAAAACGTGCCAGAGTAAAATTTTGAAAAATAAATAAATATGCAATATTTTCTTACATTCACATTCCTGTTAAATGAAATGAGATTGTTCCAATCTGTACAAACAAACCAGATATTTCTGAGACGATTTTTTATTTACGAATTTTGAAGGGCTACAAAATGTTCAAATGTTTGTAGAACTTATGGGACTTAACAACGGGGTCATCAGTCCCTAAGCTTACAAACTACTTATGAACTAGCTAAGACTAAGGACGGCACAAATATCCATGCCCGAGGGGGTATTCGAACCCCCAACCGTAGTGGCCGTGCAGACCGTGACTGGAGCGCCTCAGTCCCCTCGGCCACCGCGGCCGGCTTTTGAAGGGCTACATTATCATTTCTGTCAGCAAGTACATTACTCAGTGTTTGTAAAAGTATAAAGCACTGTTATTTACCTTTTTTATTATGTTTCGTGTTATATTCTTGCCCTAAAATAATGAAAGATAAATAAAAAATACAGCATATATCAATATAGGGATCAAATTGGCAAAGTATTGCATGTTAATTGTTGTCGGCGACTTTACACCTCATTTCCTGTAATGCCAACAAAACCTACACTTTTGATGACAATAATGAAAGAAATTTTACTGCTGTTTGAATTATTATTTATAATAGTGGGTGTTAAGTGATTTGCTGTATTCTGTTGAGATCCCAGATCGAATATAGAAAAACTATCGTGAGAAGTTTGACATTAATACTGTGCGTGATTTATTTGTGTCTCATTTCTCTAACGTGTTTTATAAATGAAATAATAGTGGCTGTAACTAGATTAACTTATTATGTATCATATAAATAATCTGTCTCCCTTAAAACGGTTACTTTGATTTACCATGTGTGTACTGAAAAAACAAACATCTAAGACTCATTTCTCATTTTTGCTACAACTCATTACTGTAACGCCTTAAAAGTTGTGCATTTCTGGAATGATAAAATACATAACAGTAATGATAATAGACAGAAATTCCGAATATTTATTATTTTGGTTCAGTAAGTAAATGCACATAATATGTACCTGTGAAAAAAAAATCCAGGCACAAATGTTTGCAGAAAGAAATGGATCGTGCCTAAAAAGAGTATCCAAGAAACTGTTTGATGAAATAGTAGCCTTTATCCTCTACCCTGTTAAGTTACAGAACTGTGTGCATCCAGCTTATCAAATACACTTGAACATGATACAGAAAAGAATTTTGCTCTGAATGATCACAAAAAGCAGGATAGAGAATGAGGAAGAAAGGGGATGGGGGAACAACTAAAAATTTCAAAAGCAAAAGTGAACCATGTTAATAAAACTGAAGAGAATGAAAGTTCTTTGTCACCACAGCCAAGAGGAAAATAAAACTAAATACAGACCCTTCAAAAGAAAAGTTACTGTTGGAGTTAGACAGAGAAAAATAAAATTATATAAAGCTTCAAAACAACAAATTTCATACTATCTTCTGTTTCTAGTTTGGTTTACATGATATTCTTCAACTCATTTATATATTATTTATGTAAACTGATTACACTTGAAACTTTATGCAAGATTTCTTTCCTCATGCTGATTTTCATTTCTGTGATGCTGATTTTCATTCCTGTTATGCTTCAAGATTGGGCTATAATGAGTGCATTAAGAATTATTTCTTTGTTATATTTTGATTTGGAGAATCTTTTGGGTGCAAACTGTCACATACAGTAAAATATTTTCCATTATTTTCACATTTGGTTTATCAGTATGAACTATAAACCAAGACTACCATAATTTGTCCTCAAATTTTCATATTTCTAGGGTATATATTCACCAGACAGTTTCAGTACTTCACTTTTATGCCCATAATATGAAAATGTAGCATGTGCTGAAAGTAATAACTGTCATTTATATTTTGTATGAAAACCATAGGGACTGCAACTAGTTTTATGCAAATTACATAAATGAGAATTTTTTAATGTTTTTGTTAAGAAAACATTTTTTAATGAAACTAGTTACTTTCAAGCTGGCATGTTTTTCTTAACATAAGAGAACATCCTAATGAATAATTTTTATCAGAAATTGAAAGGAAAGTAGCTAAGATAAAACTTTTAATTAAGAGTCTTGTTTTGGTCCATTATAAAGAAAATCATCCGTATCTGATTTTTAAAGCAACTGCATATATAAAAGACAAAAAACAAATTTATTAACTATTAAAGCAGTACTGACAAGTCTAACATTGGTGCCTAGGTAACTGTTTTTACAAAATAATAGAAAATTTTTTCCCCTTCCCTTCGTAATTTTGACTCATTGTAAACATGACGACAGTTTCTGGCATGTTAATCAGACATGGAAATGGCCATGGCACCTTTGCTCATGACTCCATATACAATAAAATTTAGGGTGTCAAGTAGGTTTATTATAATTACATATACAGAAGCAACCACTTCAACTAGTTAGTACCACTACAGCTATGAATCATGGATTTTAAAGTTATTGTTGCAATTGTTTGATCTACATGTAGGAAAGTGAAATATCAGTGAGCCAACATACAGTAACTGCAATGTTCATAGCTTCATGTGGAGATAAAGTAAATGTTACGCTGTTGTTATATACTAACCATATGTCTTTTTTGAGCTTCCTTTTATATGAAGGGGAACAGATATGTCCACTTGCTGTGGTTTTATTGTCTCTTGTAACCTATCTTGAATGTTATCAGACACCATACGTTCAAAAGCATTCAAAAATTCTTCATCTTCTGGACACTCCACTAGCTTGGGTGCATGACAAGCATCAGTTTTCTGGAAATTTCAATTCAGTAAATCATATTGTTTTCAGAATGTAGTTTTTAGAATATATTACAAACAATGTGTTGTTACTTACCTCAGGCTCCACATCTGATACTCCCCCACTTGTATCTCTAATATCTAAATTATGCTGCATTTCTGAGTAATTTTCATCTTTGCCAGTTTCGTACATTAAATCATATGCATTGTCTGCTAAGTAGGAATCTTCACCTAAATGTGGAAACAATAATAAGTTACATGTTTTACTTCAACCAATGCATACATACTTGAGAACTATTCACAGATGACAAATGTTACAATTAGACAGTAAGGCAGGGAGCAAGCAAAGGACAGGACAACATGAAAGGAAGGTGAGAAGTACGATGCTAAAGTCTGACGTGCTTAGTTACAATCAACAGCAGACTTTTCATTTACAAAATATTTATTTTGATATTCTATGGTATTTTCATATCACAAAACATAATCTTGTAGCACATTATGTGAATATAAGTAAGAGCTCCATAGGCCAAACAACAATGGGCATTCCGTTCTTCAGTGCTATATTCTTTTATTCATGAGACTGAGTACAAGCCAATTCAGTATGTAACGTGTATCGACAAAAGGATAATTAAGATTTAAAAAATTCGGAGTCAAATTTGCAATTTTGTCAGCTTGCAATCTTCAGTGAATGTTCACTCTTGGTCAGGGTATCATCATATACGGAATGAAAAAAAAAAAAAAAATTTTTTTTTCCATTTAATTTCCTCTCTTTTTCCAGTCTTCCAACTGAACATCATTCAATATAAGGAGAGGCATTGAATTAAAACTTGTGCTGTGGCTGGGATTCGAACCCGGGACCTGCTGCTTTCTAGGCAGGCCATTTAGACTGCTCAGCTAACACATTGTTACGGAAAAAGGGACTACATCGACTGTCTTAAAGCACATCTCCCTCCACACCACATACTTTAATTCTGCCTCAATGTTCCCTGTGAAATACGTATCAAATTGCCAGGGCTCTCCTATATTGGAATAGCACCCTGGCAAAGAACGTGAATGGAAACAAATCTGCCATGCTCCTCAGGCCAAGGTGATATAAATATCAACAAATAATACATTTCCTTGAGACAACATTGTCTCATCATACCAAAGGTATTAAATATAAGTAGAGGCATTGAATTAAAATTTGTACTGTGGCCGGGATGCAAACCCGGGACCTTCTGCTTACTAGGCCTAGTAAGCAGGAGGTCCCGGGTTCGCATCCCGGCCACAGCACAAATTTTAATTGAATGCCTCTACTTATATTTAATACCTTTGGTATGATCAGACAATGTTGTTACTAGGCCTAGAAAGCAGGAGGTCCCAGGTTTGCATCCCGGCCACAGCACAAAATTTATTTCAATGCCACACCTTATATTTAATACATTTTGTATGATGAGGAAATGACTCAAGGAAATGTATTATTTGTTGAACATCATTCCTTTCAGCCTGTCCATGTGCCAATTTTATTTCACATGTCAACAGTTTCCACTGCTTTTTTTTACACCTGCTCTTAAGGAAAAAGTTAACATTTGGTAGAAAAAACAGTTTTGAAATAGTCACCTGCATTATTGTACATGTTTTGGTAGCAGCCATGTGCTTTACATTGCTCATAACGAAACATTACAGCTATCCTACAATAACAGAGTAGGTACTAATGAAAGGAGAGAGAAGATAACTACAAAACTGATATCTACCACTGAATCAAACACCCTAAGTCATCATTTAGGTAGAGAAAATTCCTGTATCCCCAACAAATGATGCACTAATTACTAGGACTTTGCAATACCCTTAAAAAAACTTTTGTAAAGAAAATCAGATGCCATAAAAGTTACCTGAAACAACCAAATCCGAGGGCCCTGATATGCCACTTGGAGCTCCTTCATCTGCCTCCAATTCTTCTTGACTTGTGTCCAAGTCTGAGGTGCCTTGCTCTGATTCATCATCAAATTCCATAGAATTGTCACCAATGCTTCCTTGTGAAGTAGTATCATCACCATTATTTGAACTTTGCCAAAATTTTTGTAAAGGTCCAAGAGTTTCCTCTTGCTCAGCACGCAATTTCATAACTGCTTCTTCTGCTTCTTCCAATGAATCAAACAAGTGTATATTACGACGCAGGTTTGTAATGGTTTCCCTAACCATATGGCTCATTCCAACGGGAAATGGCTGCTCATTGTTCCACATAGGGTGTGAGTATTTAAACCAGTAATAATGCTGAAATCAATGTGAATGAAACATATAGAATAAATGCTTATTGTAGACTGTACAAACATATTTGTAAATAACTTAGCAAGTAAAAGCATATATGTAGGAAACAGACCACAAGCAATCTGATTACTCTAAAGAAGAAAATGGAGGAATTGGTCACTGCAGAAGTACTATCAACAAGAAAATAAAATCACATTTGAAACATTTCATAATGAGAAAGGTGTATTGAAAGTACAAAGGAGAAAAAGTAAAATCTGAAATTGGCAAAGCTACTTATAATATCTGTACCGATGGAGATATTTAAAAGACACACTGAAACAGAAAATAATCATTTAATTAGAAATCATCATATCGGGGTTGCATCAAGGTTACAGATTTTAATGCAATTACTGTAGGCACTATTAATAGTAGCACTAAAGTAACTTCATGTATCACATATTGGAATGTGTAACCCCCATGGGGTTGCTACATCATGAAATGTTACAATTTATGCCATTTTTCCCCTAAAAAACAAATCAATATACCACAGTGTGTGACCACCAGGCCCCTGTACTAAAACAGATACACACAGATGGTTGTTCTCATTTGAAAGCTTAAAACTTCTTCCTTGTATGAGAAAGCAGTAATGTAAATACACAAATTTCTGCACAAATTATCACAATTTTGCATGTTTGCAATATTTTAATATGAAGTGGGAACATAGCAGTAAAATTATATTTGGCGTGTAAAGAAAGGTGATTATGCTGTACTCACTGAATAAATTTGGTGGCATTACAAGCACCCACTGATGAGCTTTTTGGCTTTTGAAAATTCTGCAATTGTTGAAAATCACCATTTGGAAACTTCCAAACTGCATTGTGCACATGGTCACAATTACTCCTACATATATTTGTGTTACTCCAACACAAAACTTTTTTGTTGCACTCTGACAATGTGTATACTTCGAAAAGTTGAAAGCTGGAAGTTGTTTAACGACTGGAGTATTTCAACTATAAAAGGAAAGGTAATAAAGGATGGATGGTTGGTTGGTTGGTTTGGTTACGAAGGGACCAAACTACTTTGGCCTTCAGTCTCTCTAAACATTCATTGACAATGCGTTAAAAAATTAATAAATAAAATGAAATGTAAAACCGCACTGATGCTATAAACCTTAGTAATGTGTCAAAATTAAAAACACTACCAAAAATGGAAGAAAGGGAAGAAAAATTCAAAACAAAATAGCATAGGGTCAAAGCTGGTTGACCACAGTTATAAAAAACATGACCTAACCAGTTTGTAATACATTAAAATCTCCAGCCGAAAAGTAGGAGGAGAAAGAAACAACATACACAAAAAACTAAACGGAATGATAAAAACTACAATTAAAAACTTTGTCTGCTGTAGGCATTGTCAGCAAGCATCAAAGGCAGTGCACCAGGAATGCTAAAAATCCACCTCAAATCAGTTAGAGCAGGAGAGTCCAACAGCATGTGGACAACTGTAAATGGTGAACCACAATGGCACTGAAGGGGTTCCTCATGACAGAGAAGATGATCGTGTGTAAGCCATGTATGGCTGATGTGGAGCCAGCAATAGAAGAGACACTGTAACAGGCCCACACAGAGAACCTTTATATATTCATTGTACATTAGAGTACCCATAATTTGTTTGTCACAGTAAGGTTATGGCATTCCAAATTCCATATCCCAAACACACTGCGGTGATCAGTGACTGGCATGCTGATTTCCACAATCAGTTTACTAGTAGTCTGCTTTGCCAGCCTATCAACCAGTTCATTCCACGAAATTCGGACACCTCCTAGAGTCCAGACAAAGATGACCAAACATCCGGATTGATCAACAGCATAGACAGAATCCTGGATAATAATTACCAAAAGCTGGTGAACAAAACACTTGCTGATAGCTTGTGAGCTGCTCGTGGAGCAACAACAGATGAGGAATGACTTACTGGAGCAGAAATGGATATGCTCAAGAGCGCAAGCGATGGCTACCAGATGTGCAGTAAAAACACTGCAGGTAGCTGGCAATGAGCACCATTTAGTACAGTCTGCACACATGTATGCTAACCTGACATGGCCATCAATCATTCGAGCCATTGTCATAGACTATTTCCGAGCCCAGAAACGCATCAAGTGTGAAAAGAAATTGACAGCAGAGGGCTTCATGGTGAACTAAATTTTTTTGGACCTTGCGACAAGTCCAAATGAAGGTGTAGTCATAGTATCCATCAGGGAGGAATGTGTCTGAGTGGACCCAGAAGAGAGGTAGAAGAGAACAAGATTCGACATTAGAGAGAAGGGAATGAATCCAAATTAAGATAATTTCTCCTGACCTGGGCTGTTATTGCAGGAGATGGGTTACTGTGTCTGGGAGAAGGAAATGGTAATTTGGATGATTGGATGAGGGATGTAATTTGCAAGGAGTTGATGGTGCTGGACCTGCAACGGAGGGACAATAGCCACCATGACAGTGATGAACTGGTTCCAGCAGCTGCATCACTGAGGAAACATACACAACGCTACCACAGTCAACAAGAGCACTGTATAGCTGCAACAGTGTATCTCGATCTGCACCCCATGTTGTAACAGTATAATTTACTTCCTTCAAGAGGAAGTCACTACAGCATAGATCAAGTGAGCGGTACCATACAATTGCAAGTCACTGAACTCTGCTACGTATACAAAAGAGACTCAGGCGAAAGCTATATCATAACTGAGGGGGCATCTACCACCAAAAACCACACTGACAGAAAGGGCCGGCCAAGTCCACTTGAATGCAGTTTCAGGGGAGCTCCGGAGTAGGCCACGAGGAAAAAGTGCGCCGGGGGGGGGGGGGGGGGGGGGGCAGCTTACTGGTTAGAACACTGAGTGCACGTATGAACCAACTGCTCAATGGCGGCATCGATCCCAACAGTAGTACGAGTTTATATGCTGACTAGCTCTGCTGATGATGAGGAGCTTGAAGAAATGTATGAGGAGTTAAAGGAAATTATTCATACGATTAAGGGAGAGGAAAACTTAATTGTGATGGGAGACTGGAATTCGGTAGTAGGAAAAGGAAGAGAAGGAAAAATGGTAGGGCAATATGGACTGGGCAGAAGGAATGAAAGAGGAAGTTGCCTGGTAGAATTTTGCACGGAACATAATTTAATCATAACAAACACCTGGTTTAAGAATCACAAAAGAAGGTTGTATACATGGAAGAGACCAGGAGACACTGGAAGGTATCAGATAGATTTTATAATGGTAAGACATAGATTTCAGAACCAAGTTTTAAACTGTAATTCATACCCAGGAGCCGATATAGACTCTGACCATAACTTATTGGTCATGAACTGTAGGCTGAAACTGAAAAAACTGCAAAAAGGTAGGAAAATAAGGAAATGGGACTTGGATAAATTGAGGGAACCTGAAGTCCTTAAGAATTTCAGAGGAAGCTTTAGGCAACAACTGACAGCAACGGGGGGAAGTAAAACAGTAGAAGAGGAATGGGTAGCATTGAGAGATGAAATAGTGAAGGCAGCAGAGGATAAAATAGGTAGAAAGACAAGACCGAAAAAAATCCTTGGATATCACAGGAAATACTAAAGTTAATTGATGAAAGGAGAAAATATAAAAATGCAGTAAATGAAACAGGCGAAATGGAGTACAGATGACTAAGAAATGAGATTGATAGGAAGTGCAAAATGGCTAAGCAGGAGTGGCTAGAAGCCAAATGCAAATCTGTAGAAGAATGCATAAGAAGGGGAAAAGTAGATACTGCCTACAGGAAAATAAAAGAGACATTTGGGGACAAGAAAAGCAGCTCTACAAATATCAAGAACTCAGATGGAAAACCAGTTCTCAGCAAAGAAGGGAAAGCAGAAAGGAGGAAAGAGTACGTAGAGGAGCTCTACAAAAGAAATGAACTTAGAGATAATGTTGTAGGAAGGGAAGAGGAAGTAGATCAAGATGAAATTGGAGATACTATACTGAGAGATGAATCTGACAGAGCTCTGAAAGACCTTGGTCGGAAAAAGGCTCCAGGAATAGATGACATTCCCTCAGAGCTACTAAAGTCTCTGGGAGAGCCAGACATGACGAAACTATTTCACCTGGTGAGTAAGATATATGAGACAGGTGAAATACCCTCAGACTTTAAGAAAAATGTAATAATCCCCATTACAAAGAAATGAGGCGCAGACAGGTGTGAAAATCATAGTACCATCAGTTTGATAAGTCATGGTTGCAAAATTTTAACACAAATTATCTAAAGGAGAATGGAAAAGCTGGTAGAACCTGACCTCGGGCAAGATCAGTTTTGCATTCAGGAGGAACATAGGAACCCGGGAGGCAATACTCACGTTAGAACTTATCTTAGAAGATAGATTAAGGAAAGGGAAACCTACATTTTTAGCTTTTGTAGATTTGGAGAAAGCTTTTGACAATGTTGTCTTGAATACACTCTTTCAAATTCTGAAGTCAGCAGGGGTAAAATACAGGGAAAGGAGAGTTATTTACAACTTGTACAAAAGCCAGACTGCAGTTATTGGACTCGAAGGGCATGAAAGGGAAGCATTAGTTGGGAAGGGAGAAAGACAGGGTTGTAGCCTTTCTCCGATGTTATTCAATTTATACATCAAGCAGATGGTGAAGGAAAGCAAGGAAAAATTTGGAATAGGGATTAAAGTTCAGGGGAAAGAAATAAAAACATTATGTTTTGCTGATGACATTGTAATTCTGTCAGAGACAGCAAAGGACCTGGAAGAGCAGTTGAATGGAATGGACTGTGTGTTGAAGAGAGTGTATAAAATGAGCATTAACAAGAGCAAAACGAAGATAATGGAATACAGTTTTAGAAAATCAGGCGATGCTGAAGGAATTAGATTAGGTTATGAAACAGTGAAGGTGGTAGATGAGTTTTGTTACTTGGGTAGTAAAATAACTTATGACGGTCGCAGTGCAGAGGATATAAAATGCAGAATGGCAATGGGAAGAAAAGCATTTTTGAAAAAGAGAAATTTGCTAACCTCGAATATTCATTTAAGTGTAAGGTAGTCTTTTCTGAAGGCATTTGTGTGGAGTAAATAACCTGGATATGACAGAGGCCGATAAAGTTTCACACCTGATGAAGAGCATTGCAGAAGACATATGTCAAGCTCTGCTGTTAAAAGACATTTTGACAACAATTTATCCAACGGTGCCAGAAAATTGAAGAGAACCAACAGAAGAGTGTTGGACAAAAGAAGTACGACGTACTCCTGAATGTTGTTCCTATGGCCGTTGTGGAAGACCAAGCATGACTTTGCTTCTCTCATACAGATTGTGAGGGAAGAATTACAATAATTTATGGCATCCGGGACTGTTGGACCAAGTGAGCACCAGATTATGGCCATGGATGTCAGTCCTGTATGCCATGAGCAAGCCGACGCTGCTGAGGAGGAAGTATTTGAAACATTAGCACCTGTCAGCACCGCCAGTTGCACCCGACGTGAAGAATGGCCTCGTCCTACTATGAATTACGCCGCAGCCGACAAACGGCAGCTTAGGACCAACCGATGAGACCCCAACCAAATTCTGCGGCAACTGTGAAGCCTTGCAGGACAGATATCTGGAGGACAGAAGACAACACGTGATTGTGTTTTCACTGTGGCCTTCCCAAACATGTCGTACAATACTGTTCGGAAAAAAGACAAGTATTTGACAATTATTATGCTGTAAGATGCCAACCATTGGAGCAGTCTTTTCAACAGCAGTCAACTGCAGGTGATTACTATTGACCTATGGGACAAAGCCCGTCACCGTATCCTGGACGTAGTTGCTCTCCAACACACCGTTACCATTCACCATCGCCTTACAGATACCAGCCACTTGCCTAGCCATCACATTCAGAAAAACTATGCGAGGCAACCATCTACGGAAGTGAGACCACCGCAGATGAAAATCTTCAATGGACAACAGTCGTTAAGATGTCAGGAAATGTCATTGACGTCACTATCGACAGCCAACCTGTCTGGGCACTAGTTGATTAAGGAGGTTCCTTCCCTGTATTGTCAAATGACTACCATCACAAACTAAAGAAAATAATGTTCTGTAATACAAGAGCGACTGTGCTGAAGGTCGCAAATGAAAAATACGTCCAGCCGGAAGGAACATGTGTCGCAAGAGAAACTGTCAACAACAGGATGCAGCCTTTTGAATTTGTAGTTTTAACAGAGTATAGCCATAATGTCATCCTCATATGGGACTTCCTTCAGGCATCCCAGACTGTCATTGACTGTGGAAGATCTGAGCTACAAATCGAGAAAGCCGTTCCAACGAGTACAGGTAACATGGACTTCCCTGGGAGGTTGTTTGCTGTCAAGAATGTTAACATCTCACTGTTAACAATGAGAAGAGTTCCAGTCAGCAGCTGAACTGACCAGTTGAATGGTGACATGCTTGTCAATCGGAAAAAGCTAATCAGCATAACAAAGGAAATCTACATACTAGTGGCTATCATAAGCATTACAGGTGGTTGAGGAGAACTTTGGCTCAGTAATTTTCATGAGCAACCGCAACTCATTCCTAAAGGAATGTGTATTGATACAGCCAAATCAGTACAGGATGGTGAGCTCAATGCTCAATGCTCTGCCAACAACACACCAAAGGAAACTACTATGGCTTTTCATATATAGCCCAGTGTGACACACAAACCACACTAGCTAACCATACTACTCAAATTTTCAGGTGTATTCCAGACCAGGCAGTAGAAGAACCAGATGAAACGGACCACGATAAAACACCGAATCAATACGGGGGATCATGCACCAAGTAGCCAGCATTTGTACAGGTTGTCGCCAGCTGAAAGACGGATAATTCAGGAAGAAGTGGAGAAGATATTGCACAATGATCTTATTCAACCTTAAGATAGTCCCTGGTCATCTCCGGTAGTCCTTGTGAAGAAGAAGGATGGCATGTGGCATTTCTGTGTTGACTATCGGCGGCTGAACAAATTCACAAAGAAAGATGTCTACCCATTGTCGACACCTTAGACTGCTTGAAAAGAGCTACATACTTCTCAACCAAGGACATGCAGACAGGTTAATGGCAAATCGAGGTTGATGAAGCTGACAGGGAGAAGACTGCTTTTATTACACCTGACAGCCTCTATGAATTCAAGGTCATGTCGTTTGGACTGTGTTATGCCACATTTGAACGCATGATGGACAACTTGCTTCGACATCTTAAATGGATGACATGTTTTTGTTAGTTACATGACATTGTCGTTTTCTCAAGGACATGTGAAGAACATATAAGCTGCCTATCAACTGTGTTGAAATGTGTTCAGACAGCAGGACTCCGCCTCAACCCAAGAAATGGCTCTTTGTTGCCAAAGAAATATAAATCCTGAGGCACCAAGTGAACGAACGGAGATGGTGTGCGTCCTGATCCAGATAAAGTAAGGGCAGTCACAGAATTTCCAACTCCTTACCACATCCGCAATGTGAGAAGTTTCCTTGGGCTATGCTCATACTATTGTCATTTCATAGATGGGTTTTGTAACAAGGCACGTCCATTGCAAGAACTTTTACAGGGATACACCAAGTTTTACTGGGATGAGATGAAAGAACGAGCTTTCCGGGAACTTAAGGAGGCTCTAACTTCCGCACCAGTTCTAGCCTTACATGACGAGAATGCAGAAACTGAACTTCACACAGAAGCTAGTGGTTATGGAATTGGTTCAGTGCTTGTACAAATTCAGGAAGGTACTGTAAAGGTGATAGCTTATGCATCAAGAGTTCTCTAAGTCTGAGATGAAGTACTCTACAACTGAGAAGGAGTCTCTCGCCATTATCTGGGCTATCAACAAGTTCCGGCTGTATCCATTCGGTAAATCATTCCCCATTGTGACAGACCACCATTCTTTATGTTGGCTGGCCAGTTTGAACGATCCATCAGGTTGACTAGCAAGATGGGCACTAAGACTACAAGAGGATGATGTCACAGTGGTATTCAAAAATGGGCGAAAACACAAGACGCTGATTGCCTTTCGAGGCATTCATTAGCCGAACACAACAGCATGGATGAAATTTCATGCCTTCATTGAGTTAGGTGACATTATAACTCAACAGAGGGAAGATACAGCTTTATTACGAACCATAGAGGCCTTGGAGAAAGAAGAACCAACCAAAGAAGAGTTTCAACTTATAAATGGGACATTGTAAAAAGCAACTACGATCCACTGGGCCCCAAATGGCTGCTGGTTGTTCCAGTTCATATCTGGCCAGCTATTCTCAAGTATTTCCAGAATTCTCCAATATCCAGTCATCTGGGATTCGTGAAGACACTAGACAGAATCAGACGCAGGTATTACTGGCAACATCTCTACCGATCTGTCAAACACTATGTGAGTCACTGTAAGCAGTGCCAGCGATGGAAGCATGTGCTGCAATTACCTCCAGGTCATTTGGTACCAATACCACCTGCAGCAGCTCCATTCCATTGGATTGGAATTGACCTTTTAGGTAGGTTTCCGAAGTCGACAGCCAGTAATCGATGGATAGTAGTCTGCACTGACTATCTCACCTGCTACACTGTCACAAAACCTGTGCCAACTGCAGAAGCCCCAGAGATCACAAAATTCCTAGTAGAAGACATTATTTTGAAGCATGGTGCACCACATGTGACGATATCTGATTGAGGAAAAGTATTCATGTCAAAACTACGTAATGTCACATTGCGACAGAATGACAACTGCCTACCAACCTCAAACAAATGGTCTTATAGAACATTTTAACAAGACGTTAGCAGATAGCAAAGGCAAAAAACCATTGGCTTCACACTGTTTTTCCTGCTCCATGGTCATGAGGCTGAGACTACAATGGATACGCTGTTTCCGTTTCAACCAGATGATACTTAGGATGACTATGTGAAACAGCTCATCACCAGGGTCAAAAAAGCTAGACAGCTGGCTCGCATATGGACACTGGATGCCCAGGAGAAGGGCCGCCAGTGGTATAACAACAAGCACCAACCTGTTGTGTTCAGCTGAGGAAATCTGGTATGGATTTTTACCCCTGTACAGAAAGTTGGGCTATCGGAAAACTTACTGAAGCGATACTTTGGTGTGTATCGTGTCATACACTGTCTGTTGACGTCACATATGAGGTCGAGGATTATGAGTCGTCCTCAAAACCACAAAAATGACGCGACATTGTGCATGTCCTCTGTATGAAGCTGTACAACTATCCCAGAGAACAAATAGACAGAAACGGACTGTTGTTCAAGGAATCTGAAGACCATTATGGTAATGCTGAAGTCATGAGAGGAGAGTCTGGTGCCAGTCATCATAATCACAAGGATGGCATGCAGGCACAATGGAAGGATTCTCCAGAACTGCCATAAAGAGGACTCATGACAAGATCCAGGACACTGCAGCTGGCTGCAATGGGAACCTAACAGCGGGTCGCTGTTCTTTCAAGAAGGGGAGCAATGCCACGAGTCTTCCGACAGCACGCATGGTCTAGTGGTTAGCATCACAGATCGCTGTGCTTGCCGTCACTAGTTCAAATGGGCAGAAGAAATTTTTTTTTTTTTTTTTTTGTATGTACTATTTCTAGAATGTTCTACACGTTTCTTATGTTTGATGTACTTCTAAGTACCAGAAAATTCTTTCTATGTATAAATACTGGAGCACTTCAAGCAGGAGTCACTCTGTACTGAGTGTAAACTAGTGTTTGCAATAAATGTGTATAGTTTTTTGCTCTATAAACGACCAGCCTTCGAATTCCAGATCAACTGCAGTTTTCAACGTGACAATATTTAGCAATACTATAAATTGCATTCACAGAGGCGTAGAACATAGAAAACA
Organism: Locusta migratoria; assembly: GCA_026315105.1. Classification (NCBI taxonomy): domain Eukaryota; kingdom Metazoa; phylum Arthropoda; class Insecta; order Orthoptera; family Acrididae; genus Locusta; species Locusta migratoria. The sequence continues at coordinate 784,883,820 of CM048755.1, forward strand.
ATATATAACATTGCAGTTCCAGCTCATTATACAAACACAGAAGTATAAACACATGAGAGGCTGCAGGAAGACTCTCCGCTGTTCTGGCCCACTCCAAATCACACATGGCCTTGAACCTGGGATAGATAAATATCCCATGCAGTATTTGTGTACCCCAATAACTAAAACTAAGAGTATGCAATCTTTTGTTGAGCCTAAGACCAGTGGTGGGACATGGCAAATCTGCCAATTTTCCATTTACAAACCACAGTGTGTCTACAGAAATGACCCACTTCGAAATCCAGAAGATACAGGAGGCTGCTTGTGGAGGATGATGTAATGTGTAGGAAAGATGAAATTCCACTGTAGTTATGAGCAGGACGATTATCAGAGTGTTGGTGCTCGGAGTTGGGACTCTCAGTATATTTTCAAATGAAACGAACATACACATCAAAAAAAGGTTTTGCATCACCCACCAGTATTCTATACTATGGTGCATTGGTGTTTATAAATTAATACACCGTCTGATTTATTCACCAACAAATAACTTCATAGGAGGAACAGTGATCATTGGTAAAATTTTATTTGGTTAAAATAACAGTCTAGATAACACAGAATTTATTGACCAGTTTCAACTCATTTAACAGTTATCCTTAGAATTGACGTGTCATGTGAATGGTGCTGGTGGCTACTTGATGGCGGCGCAATCGAACAAAAGAGTAGCCTTCAGTCATACAGGGTATAACTTCTGAGAACAACTGTTACATAATTCGAAACTCGTAAATAAATAATATTTTGGGGGATCTAGACTGTCATTTGAACCAAATAACACTACTGTCATATTCAAACAGAGGTTCAAATTACTTTTGATGAAGTGGGCCCATTGTGTAGCAACCTCAATCAATGAAAAGTTGCATGCTTGTAAACCTGCCCACGAGTTCATTTAACCACTGTTGGTCTATTGTATTCCATCCTTCAAAGGCCATTCTGCTTACCTTCCACAGATTTCACTGTTGGTCAGGAAGTTCTCACACAGGTCTTTTCAATTTATCCCGGGATGCAAGCTAATATAATTGTGCATTACTGGCATGAGTAATGAAATCATTGACAATGTCTGTATCAACATCCATAAACTTTAATTATTCTATGACATACTGATGAAATGGAACATCAATGTGTCGGGGTCCTGAGTTCGCCACTGGTGGGCAGTAATGGTGTTTGAAACACCCACAGATTCACGCACACATATCATAATGTAGATTCATAGAGAGAAAGGCTTATTATTACTTGTCTAAATTACAGATGATATATTACTTAAAAGTGGCAAAAATTAAATATGGAGGATTATGCCTCTGCAGTGACCTAAGGTGGAGCACCTAGAAAAAGAAAGCTATGGGAAAAGTAGGTGCCAAACTGAATTCAATGGATGATTTCTAAGGAAATGTCACTCATTTAAGGAAGAAATGGTCTGTGAAACACTTGTATGAGAAACTGTTGAATACTGGTATTTCATGCCAGCCAAGATTCCTTATAAGGTAGGTTTATGAGAGAGAGATTCAAAGCCAGTGGTACTTTTTGTCAGTGGGACAATTAGGAAAGTGTGAAATCATTACATTAATGCTCATCAACCTCCAGAGGCAGATGTTAATAGAAGGGCACTGCAAATTGAGAAGATGATTACTGTTAAAATTCGGTATGTTTCAAGATGATTCAAGCTATATTTTACTTTCTTCTCTCCATTTTTTTCCTTTTTACCCCCCTCCATACATGTCCTGTTAAATGACCATGTTAAGAAAAATTAAAGATTCAACGTAAGTTTACTTTCACTCAGTCTTCATTCATGACTGGAACAGGAAGGTGGGAAAATATCCATTCCATTCAACTTATCTTTCAAGTTCCTTTTAGTCTCTGGCAGAATTATTATGTCATTGGCCAATCTATTGATTTAATTATTTTGAAACTTCTCCATCTGTTTCTTTTACTGCTCACTCAATAAAACATCAAGGATAGAACACAACCCTATTACTCTTCATCTCTATTGTGTTCCTTTCATGGCCTTCAGTACATAAAACTGTAGTTCAGATTCTGCACAAGTATGTAGCATTTTGTATAAGTTTAACCCTTGGGGATGAGCACAACAAATTTGTAATGCTTACTATTTACATTATTGTATCTCACTAGTGGAAAGTATTTTCTCAAAATAGTTGTTTTAACAGATCTATAATACTTCAGAAGCTTACGCATTTGCAACAGGTGTTAAGAGAGAGAAAAGCTTCTCACTATCCAGATACAGCAATTTAATGTAAGCGTTGCAAATTTTTACTTTGTCAATAGAGAGTTAAAACACATTACAAGTATTTAAGTCATCTGTAATATATTCTTTCTCACTATATATTTGTGTGGATTAATGCATTTAAATATGGTCTTCATCAAACTCCTAAGTTCTTGCAGAATGTGAAGAGTCACTAATGTGAAAACAATCCTCTTTAAAAATTTCTTGTCTTTTCAATTTGATGGCATTATCCTCGTACACAGCATATATGTTTCTGGCTGCCACTGTGGATGGATATGTTCTGATTTCTCCACTCAACACATCATTTCCTAGTGTTCACAGATCCACTCGCTATCTCCAAACAATAACATGAGGACCTGTACACTCAAATAGCAACAGTGAACTACAAATAAAAATTACAGTAACTAAACAAACCTGTAGCCACTGGGACATTAACACGGACAACAAAAATGGTACAAACTTACGCACTGACATATTTATCCCCAATACCTTTGGAAATTTAAAGAGTGCATTCCAGACCACATAGTCAAAACCTTAGTCAAAGTCTACAAACACTATTTATATAGGTTTTAGACTACTTCAATCTAACTTCTAATATGAATGGTCATTATTGCCTTACACATTCCTACATTTCTTCAGAACTGATTTCCCAAGAGGCTAGCTACTACCATTTTTTGTAATTAATTTGAGACAGTAATTTGCAACAATTAATTATTTAACTGACAGTAGTAGTCTCACCTGTAAGCAATTGCCTTCTTTGGAACGAGCATTAATACATTCGTCTTCAAGTCTGAGGATATTTTACCAGCCTCATACATCTCGCATATCAAGTGGAATTCTTTCATGGCTAGCTCTCCAAGGATCTCAAATGTTTTTCAGTTTTGTCTATTTTTCTCACCATATAATGTCTCTCATACCTTAATCTGCTAGCTCCTACAGCCTTTCATTTTCCCTCCGACTTCTGCTACTATCTTATGCACTCTGTCAACATCATTTTTAAATATCTATATATTCTGTTTTGCCTGTTTCATTTTCAGCATTTTATATTATCCTTTTTCATCAATTAAATTCAACATCTCCTGTGCTATCCAAGGATTTTTATTAATCTAGCCTTTTCGCCAATTTCATCTGCTGCTATCATCAATTCTTTCACCTCTCATAACTACCATTTTGACTTCTATTGTATTCCTTTCTTCTGTCTTAGTCAGTAGTTGCCCTATGTATTTTTCAATTCAACTTATGCAAGTTTCATCTGCATAATTCCATACCTTCCTCCAATTCCTTAATTTTCAAACTACAGTTCCTTATTGATAAATTTCAGTGAGAGTCCACAGCTGCCCCTGGGACTAATTTTCAATCTAAACTCTATGTTAAACCTTCCAGTGTCTCCATATGTATAGAACATTCTATGACAATGGTACCAGTGTCTTTCCCTTCAATTCCTTCCCCCTCCCCTCTATCTCCTCCTCCTTTCCTTCCTCCAATTTTCCTCTCCCTACAATGAATTTCAATCCCCTCACTACAAATAAGGTTTCATCTGCCTATCTGGATGAAGTCTTTTATAGGATCATACAGTTTTCTGAACCTCTTAACATCTGCAGATCTAGTAGGCATAAGCATTTAACTTCACTACAGTGGTGAGTGTTTCCTTCGGGTGTATCTCATGCAGTGTGATACATTCAGTATGTTCATAACAGAAGTGCACCCACAGTCCTCTTTTCCTTATTCATTACTAGATTCCTGCATTACTCTTATTTGATTCTGTATTATAACCTTGTATTCATCTGACAAGATGACCTCCTCTTCTTGTATCTGTACTTAACTAATTCCCACCATTTTGAATCGTAACCTATCCATGTACCTTTTTTGAATTTTCTAACCTATGTACTTGACTGATGAATCTAATATTCCACACTCCCACCTCTAGAACAACAGTCCCCCCCTCCACCATTGTGGCATCATTCTAAGTTATCCTTGACGAGTGACCCAAATGTGAGATTATATAACGCCCAGAACACTTTACCTGAGAGGATGTCATCAGCATTAAAAGATACAGAAAAGGTGAGAAAAAATATGGCTGTAGACTCCCCTTGCTTTCAGGTATTTGCAGTATCAGCTCCGCAACAATAAGCTGGCTGATGTTACAAGGACAAATCAATAAACCATCAAATCAGCTTAAACGGATGTTGCCAGTCTTGAAAATTTTGGGAATGTAAGAAAATATATTATGCAATAATTATAAATTACTTTTTAAGCAACAGCAATTCACAAACACAAGCTCACATTCATTTACTCATGTTCATAAATATAGAACAATTTGTGCCTGGATCTGAAAGTACAAAAATTTGCAACAAAGTTTGTTTTTCCAACTGCCACATGAATTAATCTACCTTTATCTATAATTTTATCAGTAAGAACCAAAGATGAAAAATCATTACACACACACACACACACACACACACACACACACACACACACACACACACACACAGAGAGATTCAGCAATATTGTATACCAATGCATTCATGGATTTCAACAAAGGAACATGGGTGTTTCTCCACCAGTTTTTCTTACCTGAAAGTACACAAGGAACATATCAAGTTTCTTCTTGCTCATACCACTAACGAAATACTGGCCACAAGTTTCGAGAAGCACACAAACAAGTCTTATTCGAAAAAGACTATCCGGTGGATCAAGCACAGAGGGAACATTCCAATCCCATGTAACACCAAAGGTAATCAGAGTATAGAGGACCTGGAAAAAATATTCTGTTATGTACTTCAACTAACAAATTTCAATATAATTCCTTATCTGGATCTACAATTCTACAAACTAATGCTGTCACTAAAATCAAAATACACAATTTTTAAAATAATAATTAATTTAACGGAGTTTGTATGTGGAAAAAAAGAAAAGAAAATCCCACATTTTCTGGTTAAAATTACACTTTTTTCCCCAGATGAACCCTGCTTTTTTTCCAGGTGAAATATAATTTTTTCCATTATAAGTGACAATATACTTTTTCATAAAATGTACCTGTCTTTAAAAGGTAAATGTTTTACACATCAGCACATAACTTCTTGGGGTTCAAATGTAGTTCTAACAATATTTTTACTATGACCATTTATCTGCTTTTTTAAATATTAGACTTTTATAAAATGGAATCTTTTGAAAGAATGTGGAACCTGGAAAAGCCTACAACTGCACAATTTGAAGTGAATTAAGGTTTAAATTGTTACCTCCACAGGTATAAATAAAAAATTAATAAAAAAACTGAGCCTAGTTAGATTCGAATTCTCATCCTTTATGTTGACAAACCATCAGACTATTTACTCCACCACTGAAACATATGTTAAATTCTTATCATTGTAGTACTTCTACTAACATGGAGTTCTTATATTTCAATCATTTCTAAGCCCTCAAATAATGATTTTCAAAACAAATAATATGATGGTTACATTGCACTGAATCCTGCCACATACTGTATCCTAACTATTGTACAGCTCCTATTTCCTGATGTTATCACCAAGCTGAAGCTCCACAGAGCCACAGTCTGCTAGATTTGGTAACATGGGCAGTTCTAGTCTTGGACAGTATATTGTTTTGACTGAGGAACTTTTTGCCTTTCATTGTACAGTATAAATGTGAGAATCTTGTTATAAAACACTCCATTTAGTATACCCAAGAAAAGTGACAAATGAAACCATCAGCAAAATGACAAACTAGGTCAGTCATGATTACTTACGTATGAAATATTTGGTTAAAACCCTTCATGTTTCTATTCTATAAATTGAAGGTTGATGCTTAACAGTTGCTGAATCATTAATATTTTATAGCTTTCAGTGCTTCTTATGACCCAAACAAGGTTTTTTGCACTCTGATGCATAACATCCTTATGAAAACTGTTCAAATGTTTGTAAAGCTTATGGGACTTAACTGTGGGGTCATCAGTCCCCAAACTTAAAAACTACTTATGAACTAACTTATACTAAAGGCGACACAAACATCCACTCCGAGGCGGGAGTCCGCTCAATCCACAACGTGGCGCTCCAAACGGCTCTGTTACTTCTGCGGGGCTATTGAAAACTGACTAGCTGAACTTTTTCATTCATGAGGCATGTGGAACCTAGAAAAGCCTACACAAAAGCTCTCACCCCACTTGCACAAATTCCCTAGGCAATGCACTATTCTACCACAACTCTGGTGTTTTATCCTGGAAAATTAGCCACCAATGATGAAATATTGCAGTGATAGTAAGAGACATGCTTAAATACTCTGTGCCCAAACACGTATCAATGCGGCCCATAAAAGTGAGCATCTATCACATGACGACGGAGAGAAGAATTCCATTTATGTAAGGTTATGATGCATCCAAAATTTCCAAAGTGATATTCCTGGCATATGATGCTAAAAAATTATCTTCTCAATATCATAATTTCAGCACATATATCCTCTCTTCATATTGATCACCATCTCTGAGCACAAAACTCTCATGTTCTAATATACATAGTGTTTCAAAATAAATATTACAAGCTTCTAGGGTCTGCAGAGTGTTGTTTAGTAGATAAAGATGATTTGTCTGGAGATGTAATATATGGACGTGAAATAACATTATTTTATCCAATTTTGGTTTGAGAACACCACAGCTGTTTTTGTAGCTGGTTGTAGTATTTACTTTCTACAGTATTGATATGAAATAAGTTTGAAGATCAGACCACTTACCAATCTTTCACTTGTAAATAGATTGTAGAATGGGGCTTTATCAGTAATGAAATATCTGATATATTATTGTCAACCTGACCTACTGAGACCAAATGTTATTTGTTTCATAAAACTTCAATCGAAACTTCGTTTTGTCCAACTTCCAGATTTATATCCAACTTCTTGTATGTTTCTTTCCTTTTACTTCGATGCAAACAAAAACAAATTTAAAAATAAATACTTCAAAAATAATGTTGTTAATACTGAAAACAACATACATGTATAAAACCAAAAGCAGACATTTTAAATATATTATACGGAAATGTTTGGATTTTAATCAGCTGTTATCACAAAAACACATACAAAATTAACAGAATCTTGCACATCACTAAATCTTTGATGTGCTGCACTAATACCTTTGTATGAAATGTTCTTTGCAATTTATTTGTTGTCGAGTTTTATTGGAAGTTGGTTGGTGACAGGATGTGCATTGGAAGTCTATACTTGATCTGAATTTGTTTTGAGGAAATAAATGTGTTTTAGTAGAAAATATAAATAGTTCTGTCAAAAACTCTACCATAAACCTCTGGAAATCAGTTTGGTTTACAAGTATCAGGTAACTAGACAATAAGCAATGAGATAAGTAACATTTGTATTTCAATGACACTAGAAGTATCTGATATAACACAACCAATTTAATTTCAAATCAATAATGGAGGATAGATAACAACTCATCGCAAAGAGGCTCGCTGAGCTGCTAACAGGTACAAAAAATAGAGAATCACATTCACACAACTTAAATTTTCGGCCATGGCCTTCGTCAGAAAAAGAAACACATACATTCACACAATCACTCTGACAACTATATACACACAACCACCATATCTGGACACTCCAGTGCCACAAGCATCTAGACTGTGAGTGAGGTGGGGAGTGGAAGGGGAAGGATGTCGAGTAAAGGTGGGGATGGAAAGATCTCTGTTGCACGATGGATTGTAAAGGCTCTGATAGGCAGGGATTTGACAAGCTGCATTGAATACAGTGAAGGGAAAGTGCAGGAAGGGATAAAAGGGAGGAGTACAGGAGTGTGGGCAGTGTGTCGGGCGATTTGAAATGATAAAAATTAAAAGAAAAAAAGAAAAATAGGAAAACATAAAAAAGTAATTAATTAAGGGGATATTGTAAGGAGCGACATACAGTTCCAAGGAAGACATGAATTGGAGAGATACAGGATAATGAACGGGAAAGGAGGGGGGGGGATGTTAGGCATAGGGTGTAGGGATGGGAAGTTATCTTGAGGCCAGGAAGGTTGCAGTACTGTAGAATTTGTTGAAGGGACAAGTCCCATCCATGCAGTTCAGAAGAGATGGTGGTGGAGAAGAGGATCCAGATGGCTCAGGTAGTAAAGCAGCCACTGGAATCCAGAGTGCTGTGTTCAGCTACATGCTGTGACACAGGGTGGTCCATCTTGCGTTTTGACACAGTTTGACAGTGGACATTCATCCTGATAGATGGCTGGTTCAGTGTCATACCAATATCAAACACAATGCAATGATTGAAACAGAGTTGGTAAATCAGGTGGCTGCTTTCACAAGTGATCCAATCACTGATGGGGTAGGATAAGCCTGTGATGGGACTGGAATAGAAAGTGCTGGTTTGGTTGATTGGGCAGGTTTTGCATCGGGGTCTTCTACAGGGATATGATCCCTGTGGTAAGAGGTTGGAATTGGGAGTGGCATAGGGATGGACTTGGGATGTTGTGGATGTTGGGTGGGCGAGGGAACACCACTTTAGGAGGGATCGGAAGGATCTTGGGTAGCATGTCTCTTATTTCAGAGCACGATGACAGATTATTAAAGCCTTGACGAAGGATGTGATTTAGTTTTTCCAGTCTGGGGTGGTATTGGGTAAGCAGGACACTCCTTTGTGACTGGTTATTTGGGTAGCAGGGATGATTGGTGGTGTGTGGGGATACGGTACTGGAAATCTCTTTGCGGACTAGGTGAGGAGGGTAATGTCTTGTCTGGTGAGGTCTTCTGCATATTGGGTAAGGGACTTCTCATCACTGCAAATTCAACATCCTTGGGTGACAAGGCTATTTGGGAGATACTTTTTGATATGGAGTAAATGGCAGCTGTCAAAGTGTAGGTACTGTTGGTATTTAGTAGGTTTAATGTGGACAGAGGTGGGGTGGAGCCATCAGTGAGGTGAAGGTTAACATCCAGGAAGGTGACTTACTGGGATGTGTAGGACCAAGTGAAATTGATGGAGTAGAAGGAGTTGAGGTTGTGAAGGAGTGAAGATGGTGCGTCCTGGCCCTGAGTCCAAATCATGAAATTATAATCAATGAACCTGAACCAGACCAGAGTATTTGGGTGGCTAGGAAGGTTTCATCTATATGACCCATAAATACATTGGCATAAGAGGGTGCCATATGAATAATTGTGTGAATGTGTGTGTTTCTTTTTGTGATTAAGTCCATGGCTGAAAATTTAAGTTGTGTGACTGTGATTATCTATTTTTCGTGCCTGTCAACAGCTCAGTGAGCCTCTTTACAAGTTGTTATCTATCCTACATTATTGACATTCCAATCAGATTTTCCATTATTGATTTGGAATCATTTACAGACTGTGTGACATAGCATTTAGATGAAAATGTAACACCATCATTTTACAAAATCTTTCTTTCAATGGACTACATCTACATCTACATACATACTCCGCAATTCACCGTAAGGTGCGTGGCAGAGGGTACACTGTACCACTACTAGGCATTTCCTTTCCTATTCCACTCCCAAATTGAACGAGGAAAAAAAGAATGCCTATATGCCTCCGTACGAGCCCTAATTTCTCTTATCTTGTCTTTGTGATCTTTACGCGAAATGTAAGTAGGTGGCAGCAAGATCGTACTACACTCAGCTTCAAATTCTGGCCCTCTAAATTTACTTAACAGAAATTCATGAAAAGAACGTCGTCTTTCTTCCAGCGATCCCCAATTGAGTTGCCAGAGCATTTCCGTGACATTCGCGCATTGGTCGAACCTACCGGTAACAAATCTAGCTGCTCGCCTCTGAACCGCCTCTATGTCTTCCTTCAAACCGACTATAATGGAATGGAAATGTATGTGTATGTGTGTGTGTGTGTGTGTGTGTGTGTGTGTGTGTGTGTTTTGTACACTTCAAATGCCCACATGACACAGCGAATTCTTGCAAAAGGTATACATGCCATCATGCATGTCTCACAAACTGTGATTCGCACCTGTAGGGTAACATAATCAACCCCTCCTGTTGCAAACATACAAGGCATCATCAGAGTCAGATGACAATAATATGAACAGATGCAATGCAAAATTCACATTTTCGGCTTCAGCAACCCCACAGATCACTTGTGAATATCCCAAAAACTGTAAGATTTCACATTATTATTATTATTATTATTATTATTTAACCACCAGAAAAGATACAAATTTTCAACACTGCAGTATAGATCTTTAAACTACATTGAATTTGCTACAATTTGAGACTAAAATGAGCTTTGATATCCCAATAGTACCTGAGATACAGATTTTCTAAGTTTGTCAAATTTTCCAGAATTTAGAAGTTTTTGCTGATTTTCATTTGCAATTGTCTTTATATCTGCAGTACCCTTTCTGAAATGAATCAGTAACATAAATATTTGTTCAGTTTAATATTTTAAAAGGGGAGGACATGTAGATACAGGCATGATCACACATAACGAGAGATACGAAGCAAATGATGACTTATCTACTCTTATAATAATAAGTGATATGATAATTTTTTTCCGAGAACCTGAAAAAATTCTGGTCTTATGTAAAATCGATAAGCGGGTCAAAGCCCACTGTCCAGTTACTCATTGATCATTCCGGCGCAGTAATACAAGAAAGCAAACGGAAAGCTGAAGTTCTAAATTTAACCTTTAAGAAATCTTTCACGGAGGAGGACCGCACAAATGTACCATCATTTGATCAACGTACTAATTCTGAAATGGGGGGCATAGCAATATGTATTTCTGGTGTAGAGAAGCAGCTGAGAGAGCTAAATACGAAAAAGTCTGCTGGTCCGGATGGAATACCAGTTCGGTTTTACAAAGACTATTCTGCGGCATTGGCCCCCTACTTAGCTTGCATTTATCGCGAATCTTTAATTCAGAGCAAATTTCCTAGTGATTGGAAAAAAGCGCAGGTGACTCCCGTTTATAAGAAAGGAAAGAGAACTGACCCACACAATTACAGGCCAATATCGTTGACATCAGTTTCATGTAGAATTTTGGAGCATATTCTCAGTTCAAATATGGTAAATTTCCTTGAAACGGAAAAGCTTCTTTCCATGAATCAGCACGGGTTTATGAAACATCGTTCATGTTAAACTCAGCTTGCCCTTTTCTCACATGACATCTTGCGAGCCATGGATGAAGGGCAACAGGCGGATTGTGTTTTTCTCAACTTCAAAAAGGCGTGTTACACGGTGCCACACTGCAGACTGCTAACGAAGATACAAGCTTATGGAATAGTTTCACAGATTTGTGACTGGCTGGAAGACTTCCTAAGTAATAGAACGCAGTACGTTGTTCTCGACGGCGAGTGTTCATCAGTGACGAATGTATCATCATTCGTGCCTCAGGGGAGTGTGTTAGGACTGCTATTGTTTTCTGTCTATATAAATGATCTGATGGACAGAGTAAGTTGTAATTTGCGGCTGTTTGCTGATGATGCTGTGGTGTATGGGAGGGTGTCGTCTGTCACTGACTGTAATAGCATACAGGATGACTTAGACAAAATTTCTAGTTGGTGCGAAGAATGGCAGCTAGCTCTCAATGTAAAAAAAAAAAAAAATAAGGTGATGCGCATGAGTAGGAAAAACAATCCCATAATGTTCTAATACAGCATTAGTAGTGAGCTTCTTGATGCTGTCGCGTCGTTCAAATATGTAGGCATAACATTGCAGAGCGATATGAAATGGAACGAACATGTAAGGACAGTTGTGAGTAAGGCGGACAGCCGACTTCAGTTTTTTGGGAGAATTTTGAGAAGATGTACTTCACCTGTAAAGGAGACCGTGTATAAAACGCTTGTACGACCACATCTTGAGTATTGCTCAAGTGTTTGGGACCCGCAGCAGATCAGTTTAAAGGAAGACATAGAGGCGGTTCAGAGGTGAGCAGCTAGATTTGTTACCGGTAGGTTCGACCAATGCGCGAGTGTCACGGAAATGCTCCGGCAACTCAATTGGGGATCGCTGGAAGAAAGACGGCGTTCTTTTCATGAATTTCTGTTAAGTAAATTTAGAGGGCTGGAATTTTAAGCTGAGTGTAGTATGATCTTGCTGCCGCCTACTTACATTTCGCGTAAAGATCACAAAGACAAGATAAGAGAAATTAGGGCTCGTACGGAGGCATATAGGCATTCTTTTTTTCCTCGTTCAATTTGGGGGTGGAATAGGAAAGGAAATGCCTAGTAGTGGTACAGTGTACCCTCCGCCACGCACCTTACGGTGAATTGCGGTGTGTGTATGTAGATGTAGATGTAGAACTTGACATGGAGTTCCAAAAACTGAGGTCGACTAACGTTGAAGATATATGAAATAATTTACAGAGCTGTTGAACTGCAATATCTGCACAAACACTACAAAATCTTATTTCCACAATGCCAAGAGTTCGTGCAGCTGTTCGGAGGGCAAAGGGCGGATACTTTGATGAGGCTAAAACATAAACCATATTGTATTGTACTTAATGATAAAGAGAGAAAATGTATTTTTGTTGGTCTATTTAGTTTTTACAATGTGTTTGTACATTGAAATAAAGTATCTAGTTTTGTGCATACGTGATCAAAAACGTTTGACCAGTAGTGTATATTGTCGGCATATCCAAGGTTCTTGATGTTCACATCCCTAGTCTGGTATCCTCTGAATTCATTAGATGACATCTCTCGCATTACCTTCTCCAATGCAAGATTGAAAGAACAGGTACTAGTCTGTGTCCTTGCTGTAGTCCAGTTTTTATTTTGAATGCTTGAGTCACCTTATTTCCTATTTTTGCCTTTGATGTAGTATTAAACAGGCAGGCCTTCATGAGGCTTACAAATTTATTGACAAAACCAAACTCTCCAGACACCTCAGCATACTTTCTCGATAAATGCAATCATATGCTTTTCTGAAGTTGACAAACAGCATGTGTAGTTCTTAACCGAACTCTCACCTCTTTTCTACAATGTGGTGTAGAGGATAAAGGTTTGGTCGATAGGATCTCCTGTGACAAAATCCTCCTTGATATTCTCCAATGATGGTGTCTGCCAATGGTTTGATTCAATCTAGAAGACAGTTTGAGAAGATGTTATTTACTCATAACAGGCATTAAATCTGCCAGGTCTTATAGATACTTTTCTGTGATGTATTCAAATATACTTTTTGCATCAGAAACAGACATCTGCTTACGATTTTATTTTTATTTGATGTACCGGTACTGGTAATGCACATTTCAATTTCATATTTTGCATTTGGAATGGAAGGCAAATTCCAGAGCTTCAAAGCAGAAATATCTATGTTTACTGCATGAAATTGTATTACAAACTATAAACACGTATTAGTGATCCACAAAGGATCCAATAGTTCAACATATGTTTACCAGGATATTTTTTGCAATTTTATTGTGTGTTTTTGTCTCGGCAACAGAGAGATTTCAGTGGACTTCTCACTATCACTGTTCAAAAGTTCTGCCACAGTTTAGCATAAAAATGGTTGCTGCTACGTAGTGTTGGCCACTCTCTCTCTATATTTAGGCTCTCTAGAATTCGTCTAGTGCAACAGCCATCTAGTGGCAGAATGGGAAATTATCAGATGCAGTTCTGCTGTTAATCAGCACATGCACAATAGGCAGGGATAACTTATCACATGCACAAAATGGGGTACTGCACTAAGCTTTCTGAACATTATGTTTGATTTCATTGCATCTCTTGCTTTATTTCAGTATGTGAGTGGAATTCATAAACTTAATATCAGCTAATCAATAATATCTCAATAGGCTCTACAAAAACATAAAGGCACCACTCAATAATCAGACACTATTTTGGAAATATATTTTGTAATCCAGTAGACAGAAATGTTAGTAATAATGTATTGTGTTTCTGATACATCTATTTTGTTCCGATTACGATGTAGTAGGTAGTATCTATTAACAAGAGTATTGGACGATATTAATGAACTTCTGATCAAACAGAACAGTGTCCTTCTATTTATGTCGTGGTTTTTGTTAACAGCAAACTATAATATGAGGTACTTTTATTCATTTTTTCCTCAGTAGATAATATCTTTAAAAATGGCAAAATTACAAACTATTCTGACCCATACAATATGCAGGTAGTGAACAGCAGAATATGGGTTATTGAAAGTTCTTTGTTGTAGATACAGTTGTAATGGGCATTTGTGAGCAGTGGAAGTGAAAATTATTGTTCAATGCATGAACAATAATTTGTGGGGAAGGGGGAAGGGGGGGGGGGGAAGCCCAGTGGTTTTGCTAGGAGAAAAGCTGCATCGCTTGGAACTTCTTTAATGTCTTTAAATATTATTGTGAAGAAACATGAAGACTTTGAGAACAACTTATACCATTGTGAATCTTCTTCTAATAAGAGGAAATCGATGAAGTTATTGCCAATTGAAGAACTTGGATCAATTCTCATTCACGATGTGGTTCAAGTATGGCTGCAAGGCAATGTGGCCAAGATGATGATGATGATCATGATGATGATTGGTATTTCAAGGCACCAAACAGCTAGGTCATCAGTGCCTTTGCTCAAAAGAAACAATTGAATTCCAAGTGGACAATGATATAAGCGTGTACACAAATATACAACCTAATATAATGATGATTAAAAATAACTCTAAAATTAGATACAACAAGTCAGATAAAATATGACTACACACAGAGTTCGAAAGTTGACATACGGTTGTGTCCTGGTGACAATAATAAAGGGTGACCAAGCCACTCTGCCTCACACTAAAATCTCGCACTCAATATTTTGGGAAGAAGCTGAACATCATACAAAACCTTAAAACACCATCAGTTAAAATACAGTTCAGGTCCCGAGGAGACCTAAATTTGTCTTCAGATAATCATACAAAATGCACTCCATTAAAATATGCCATATAAACAGTTATATTCTGCATCTACACTGGTGGTTCCTCGCGGCCTAAAAGGAAACTGTATGTCAGTAGGCACTGTCATATTTTAAGATGAGTCAGGTTACTTCATCAGCTCGTCAAGGGCAGAAGTAGGCACACCATGGGCGCAATGAAGATTTTTCTGAGCATACTTCATTATTGTCCACTTCTAGCTTCCAACCAAAACATGATTTTCCACATCACAAAATATGTAGCAGCATTTAGGAGGACAGAACAGTGTAAAGGAAGTGGGAGGAAGCAAACCACCGTGGCAGCGATCATTTCACCGGATCCTTATGTGCCCTGGAACCCAGCAGAGAAGTATTTCCCCCCCCCCCCCCCCTAGCCTTTGCAGTTCCATAAGAGTGTCCTGAATTTCTTGCACTATTCAACTAATGGGTATACCTGATTGACAGCAAGAAGAACACTTTGGGAATCTGAGCAGATGAGGAATTTCATGTTATGATGTCATTTCAACTGCTCCAGTTGCCCTCAGGAAAGTGAACAGTTATGCATAATAAACAGAAACTGTTCTGAGAGCCCTATCTGAAGGACAACACTGGGGCACATGAAAGAGCAATCTGATCACCTTACTTGGACCAACCTGTGCAAACAGCAATAAAATCTGAATGGTGATTTAAAATTTCTAAAAATTTAGATTTGTAAAAGTGAACTGATTTACAATACTTCCTGTGAACAGTCACATCTAAAAGCAACCTGGACCTACTCAGTAGCCAGGGAGATCCCATACACAATCCCTGGCGTTGAACCTTAATGCTCTGCCCTAGCAGCAACTCCAGGCTTTCTTTTGCTCAGACACCAAATGGCTTTATTTGCTGTGAACGGTTATGGAAGAAACACTTAATAGTTAGGGACCGACCTGTATGCCTGGTGTACCAAGAGAAGAAGGCAGCAAACAAAGAAGCAGATGCTCACCAGCCTCTGCACACACACACACACACACACACACACACACACACACACACACACACACACTAAAAACTGGACTTGTGTGGTACACAACTTTTGACAGCCTAATACCTTTGTGGTGTACTGCATCCGGCACTTTGAGGTCTGAGAGATTAGAGCTCGTGCAGACACATACAAGCATTCATTTTTCCCTCGTTCTACATGGGAGAAGAACAAAAAGCAAGTACTTTAATTAATAGTGGTATTAAATGTGCCCACTGCCACACACCTTAGGGTGGTTCGGGCAATATGTATGGAGATCTAGATGTAAAGGTAGGAAGGCCTTGCTGATCTATAAATCTGGCATCCACATTCAAGTCGGGGTCACACAAAAGCCTTGTAAAGTTGGAACAGACAGCGCCACGTTCCAGGACCTATTGCTAACACATTTAAGGAGATTTAAAGCCTTGGGACATCATATTTTTAATTCCTTAAGGTGTGCCAACTAAGTTAGCCTCTCTTCAAAAGTCAGCCTGAGATATTTCACCTTGTCCTTAAAAGAGAGAACAGTTTCCCCTAGTTTTACAAACAGGTTAATTAAAAAGAGAACAGAAGCGGTTGAAATCAACTCAGTTTTTTCCAAAGAGAACTTAAAACTTGTGGTGCTAGACATTTCCTCCAGATGCCTGATGATTAAATGCAATTGATGAGCAGCCACTACAATGGAGAACACTGTACACATCATCATATGGTGGACGTAATACTGTTGATGGCAATGGCAAATTCCATCACACTTAAAACACTCCTTTGCAGAACACCATTCTCTTGCTTAAAATGGTTAGACAACACATTCCCAACCTTGCCTTTCTGAAAGGAAAAGCTGACTAAGTAGGTAGACGTCTGCAAAAACCCCTCTTGTAGAACTGCTGTAAAACATTACATCAAGTAGTATCATATGTCTTTCCAAGGTCAAAGAAAACACAGAGGGGTTTTTCCTTATGTAAGAAAGATTGTTGGATCTCACTTTCAAGCAGGGTGAGCTTACACATTATTGAGTGGTACCTTCTGAATCAGCATTGCAGAATCGGAGCTACTGACTCCATCTCTCACATTGAGAAAGGCTGGTCGTTTTCTTCAATGTTAGAGGAATGGAAATCAAAACCAGACCTCTCCTGTATCACCCGATACTGACAGAGCCTGATTAGAATCAGATGTAATAGTTATGTAGGATTCTGCCATTACTTGGCCAATGTGTCTTGGCGATGTTAGAAGTCATACCTGCCCTCTTACAGCTGTAGTCCGGAGTTCCTCAACGAGATCCTCCTAATCGCTTCCCATACTTTACCTCAAGACGTGGACCTATTAATGGAGTTCTGGAACTTTTGCCAAGACCTCTGCTTAATCACTCTAATGATACTTCTCGAACATGCCCTCACCCCAAGAAAATTTGCCAGATTCGCATCAGGAGGGCACCAATGGAATCGTAACAATGTTGTCCTTCTGTCCCTGATCACAGAGTGAGAATCATTGTTCCACCAAGGAACAACCAGTCGCTGAAGCATTGACTTCCATTTCGCAATGGATACATTGACGGCAATGTGAATCACTGTCTTAATGTGATCCATCCAGTTCTCGACACTTTCTTAGCCATCTGCTTAAAAAATATACAGTTAGCCTTGTTCAGCAGACATCTCACAGCTTCCTGCCATGATTCACTCTGTCGGATTTAGACGAATTGGATAGTGGTCACTGCCATGATGGTTGTCCTCAATGCTCCACTGAAAGGTGTGTGCAAGGGTAGGTGGGCAGAGAGAGAGGTCTATGGTTAAAGACAAACCTGTAGCAGTGCTAAAATGAGCAGCCTGACCTGTGTTTAGTAATACAATATCAGGTAAGTGTATCACATTCACAACCATTCATCCCCTGGGGCAATTGTTGTTACACTCCATAGTGCATTGTGTGCAATTAAATCTCCTAAAAGAAGAGAGGGATGGGGCAGTTCTCCAATACGCTGTGTCAAGAGATTGCTGTCGACATGGTCACCAGGCAGTAAGAGGAGACTGTGCTACTAAGATGGGCCAGTATATGAACAGCAACCACTTGTAGTATAGTGGTTAAGAGTGCAGGTGAGAAGTGGAATGTGTCTCTGAGAAACACTGCTAAGCCACCTTGCACCCTACCACCAGTAAGGCCGTATTTCCTGTGGAGGTGATAGCCTCTAAGTACAGATGTGTCCCCATTTAAAATGTATCTCTTTGATAGATATTACAGGAAGACCAATCCATTACAAGAAGTTGCAGTTCCTACATTTGTTCCTTTCCTTCTGCCGAGAAGGTGAGGCAGTTTTGGAGCGAGGAGTAGCAGATGGACTGCTTGGTTCCAGCAACAAGGCATCAAGTTCTACAATGATAACTTCGTAATCAGTCAAGTCTGCTATAATGACATCTGTTGATTCCCGTGGAAGAGCTTCGATTGGACTTTGTGACCCTTTCTTTAACTTCTTAATAACCAGTCTCCAGACTGAAGACAACAACAACAACAACAACAACAACAATAACGAGGAAAATGGGGGAAGCACAGGTTACTTGACCTCCACAGCTGTGGGTCGTATGTCCGAAATGCTGGCAAGTGTAGCACTGCATAGGGTTTGGTAAACATGGCCTAATCTTAAATCGGAGGAATCACAACATGATATAGTCTGGCAATGTCTGAGAACTGAAGGTAACAATGATGGTGGGTGTTTTCTGAATCACTTCATTGTTCCTTCTGGTCCTTTGCTCCACATCGACTATACCTTGTGCTGCCCATTCTTCCTTCAATTCTGTTGTGGCTGTATCCATAGTATCACGGTACGAGACTAAACCTTCACTGGAATTGAGTGAGTTATCCAACTCCACAACTATCTAATAATCACCCAGTTTTTCAGATTTTGTAAGGACCATTTGAATCTACCAGTTTCAATCAACAAAGAACCTTTTCACAGCCTTTTTATAGATTTCCAAGTCCCAACAAGCCTTCTAATCCCTTGTTAATGTAGAAAGGTGGTACTTTTCCAAATGTCCCCTCTCTTCGTTTAATGACCACAAAAACATTGTGATTCACGACTCCTTGAGCCCTGTTACTCTGTACTATTTGAATATTAGGAGGAATAGCCAACCTTATATGCTTCGATGTGTGGATGTTAGTAATCCTGGATGACACACCCAACTGACCATGGTTGACAACATGTGAAGGATCCATCTGGGTCCTACGGGCAGCTAGGGAAATAAGTCTACACAGGCAGAGCCCCACTTGCCTGGGTAAGCTTTGTACAACTTAAGTTCGGCAGTATCCCCAGAGGTTGCCCAGTAGCGACTGTTCCACCTCAACAGCCATGCATCCCATTACCACGCAACACACTTTGGGATTGGGGTTTTTTTTTCTTTTTCATTTTTTAAATTCTTTTTAGTGGTTTATACTGCCATTATGATACAGGCTATCACACCAACATTTCTGTTCACTGCAACACACGTTCTACCTCTGCACCTCATGATGGTCACTGAAGCACGCCCACGGCTTTCGGTAATGGAGGACTGTTGGCACTTACAAGTACCTAGCTCAGGGACCCTGGGTTCACCAAGACCTTACACAGCAAATTAATGCTGAGCTCCCTGAAGAAAATGTGGCCATATACGTCCCTAGAAAAGGCCCTACATATTGCTGCCAAGTTGGGAGTTGATCATTTCTGAGCATCTAACAGATGGAAAGATCTCTCAAAAATGCATGTTTTGATGTATAATTTGTAGTTGTAACATGTTGGAAAATAGCTTGAATATCTTGTATCTCGATTCTAATTCCAACTTTTGGCAAGTTTTTACTTCTGACACACACATGTGATGTCTAAGAACAGATGACAAATTAATTACCACAAATTATTGCATAAAAATTGTAGTATCCCAGGGCCAGTGGCAGCCTTGGCAGCATTTTCCTTTAATAGCTCATAAGTTTGCAACACATCACATTTCACATAACCAATGGTATGTTACATTAACATAACCAATGAGAGTCAAGAGAAGATGGAATTCATTTATAGCCCTGAAATTGAAGGAATTGTCTGGTTTGGTGTATTTTAAAGTGCACATTTGCAGTTGTATGTTGCAGTTTTGTGTACTTATGGCGGACAATTCCATTAAATTGATTCAATTAAGTGAAATGAAATGTTATTACTTTTTATAATACAAACTGATCCACTTACATTCACCCATCCACCAACCTAGTCCCATTATTTATTTTAAAAAAATTATTTGAAATGCTGATCATTATACATGGAGGTTCTTTCAAAATCTCTTACTTTATTACACTTTTCTCCATATTTCAGAATCTTCTGTTGTTTCATTCCATACTTAGAACTAATAGCCGACTCACACTGCTATGTTCTGATCATTTCTCCGGGTGAGTACTGCCAACATTCTTGTGCCAATACTTAAGCATGCCACTGGCCCTATTCTAGACCTCCCAACTGTATATTAATTTCCTTCACTTAGGGTACATTTACACTCAGATTTGTATCGACACATGCATGCCTGACACGTATATGCGACTTTGGGAAATGTATCAAATGTTGTACAAGCAGACAAGCAGAGCCTCGAGCATGTTTGAATGCATATGTACACATGTTAATTTGTATCAGTTCGCAACTGCTTCCCATGACGATGTCAAAAATTTAAATTTTCTTTTTGTGCTGGCGTGCTTGCTCTTTTGGATGTTGAAAGGAAAGAAAGGCGAAGGATACACAGATGGTGGGTATGAGAGTTGCTTCACAAACATGTTACTCACAGAGCTTGTTCAAGAGTTAACTCTTGAACTCGGCATGTATTTCAAAAATTATGTAAGGATGACTATGGAAGATTTCTGTACTTTGCTGTCTCTCATGGATACTCCAGTGTATATAACCAACACAAAATATTTGGAAGGAATTCCACCAGAGGATCAGTAGGTTGTGACATTCTGATTTTTACCCACTGGGAATTCCTTTTCCACATTAATGTATTTGCATAGAATATAAAAAGCCCAATATGAAATATTATTCTTTGGGTTTGTGAGACCATTATGCAAGTTTTATCAAAAAGAAAGGAAAGGAAGAATGGATGTTGTTAAATTTGTAATAAGAATATATAATACATTATATAATTCTTTATCTTATTCTTATTAACTGTTAGTAAGTTGGCACATATACCTCGCGCTATAAGTTTTTCAAATGCTGCTGAAAACGAGATACTTTTTAGTGCTTTGGAATAATTGGTACTATACAATCTCAAATATTACAAATTCCGAAGACACTTTCTGCACAAATAAGATATCCAGCAACATTAACGCAGGGATGCAATCACATTGATTCAATGAGTTGCATTGTATTTGGTTTCAATAATGAACTTTTTGTTTAATGAATTTAAAAAAAAAAAAAATCTGCTCTGACAACACTACACAGTACAGTGATCAACAGACGCCAAGAGAGGCAGGTACTGTGCATGTGCAATTTCTGATACTTGTCGAAATAAGTGGCAGACAACAAGAAATACTGGAATTGTGCAACTTCTGTGACATGTTGTGTATATGCCAGAAAAGCGAGCGATGTACAAAATGTATATGGTAATGGTTTGTGTGGGAAGGTCTCTGTACAAGTTCGGGGAACTTTTATATGAGGTGATATATCGCGACATGTCAAATTGACATGTCGCTCATATGAATTGTGATACATGTATCCCAATGTAAACTGTACCTTTACAAAGATAATGTAAAATTTATACTTACTGCAAAAGATTATGGATTTTAATCATATACAAAGTGTGTAAATTAAGCAATGAGACTGTTTGTGTTGTCACTATTTATCCACATACTCTTACAATTGTACATTGTCCCCTTCAAAGTACCTGTCTCTGGAAGCCACATTGCGCTGAAGATGTTACTTCCACTCCTCATTGCACTGGCGAAACACGGGTATGGGAATGACCTTCAGCCAGTCAGTTACAGCCTTATGAATGTCGTGCAGAGTCACAAAACAATGTAACTTGAGATGCTCCTTCAACCTTCGGGAAGAGGAAAAAGTCACAAGGACTCAAGTTTTGAGATAAGGAGGCTGTGGAGCGACAGAAATGTTATTACTGGCCAAGAAATGGTTCACTGAAATTGCTGTGTGCCAAGGCACATTGTTGCAATGCAACACCCAGCCATTTTTGTTGTTTGGTCACACACACATGACGCTTTTGCGAAGTCTTTCAAGAACCTGTCGTTAAATATGTTGATTCGAGTGGGTGACACAAACTCTTTGTGCACAATGTCCTGGCTAGTGAAACACAAATCACCATGTGTTTCATCTTTGACTTGATCATTTGTGCATTTTTTGTCTTGGTAATGTGAAAGTATGCCAGTACACACTCCGGCACTTGGTTTCTGGGTTATACTCAAATGCCCATGTCTCATTATCTGTGATGACATGTTTGAGGAAATGGGGATTCTGTTTAATCACATTCAAAAGTTAATCCATCTTGCCATCCTGCTGTCCTTTTGGTTCCAGGAAAGGCGTTTCGGAATAAAAGCTGAGTGTAAAATAGTATGTGACAGAGTAACAAAATTTGTGTTACCAATTATACACCCAACAATTCTTATGCATTTTCATTAGCTACTGGAAGTGTTTCTTGTCAGCTGCTCAGCCAACATCAGATCTAGTGTTGCCAGGTTTTTTCTTTAATCCGTAAGGGACAAATGTTCAATTAGGCAACAACAAAAAAAGGGGAGGGGGGTTTCAGTTTCTTATCCAAGGCAAATGAAAAACAAATTATTTTTTGTTTCCTGTAGATCTTTAGTATAGTTGAATGAATGTATGTTTTAACATGCTTTTGTTTGATTATACATATTTAAATACAAAGCAGTTACTGTATAATCATAATTGAAAATTAAAGATGGAGGGTAGGTAACAATTCACCTTAAAGAGGCTCGCTGAGCTGCTGACAGACACAAAAGTAGATAATCACATTCACACAACTTAAATTTTCAGCCATGGGCTTCATCAGAAAAAGAAACACATACATTCACGCAATCACTCAGACAACTATCACACACAACTATCATGCCTGGCCACTCCAGTGACACAAGCATCTAGACTGCGAGTGAGGGAAGGGTGTGGAGGGGGAAGGATGCTGAGGTGATGAAAGTTCCGCATTGCATTATGGATTTTAAATGCAGAAATTTGAATTCCGGCAATGAATACAGTGAAGGGAAGGGTCAGGAAAGGATAAAAGGGAGCTGTAGAGGAGTGTGGGGTTTTGAAATGATAAGAATAATAAGGGGGAGGGTGTAGGAAAAAATAAAATGTGTTTTAATTAAGGGGATAGTATAAGTGGTGATACACAGTTGTAAGGAACACATGAGATACAGGATAATGGGTGGGGAGGGGGAAGGAAGAGGGGGGGGGAGATGTTAGGCATAGGGTGCAGCGATGGGAAGTTATCTTAGGTTGAGGCCAGGATGGTTGCAAGACCGTAGAATGTGTTGAAGGGACAACTCCCATCTGCTCAGTTCAGAAGAGCTGGTGGTGGAGGTGAGGATCCAGATGGCTCAGGTAGTAAAACAGCCACTGAAATCCAGAGTGCTGTGTTCAGCCACATTGTGACACAGGGTGGTACTTCTTAGTTTTTGCCACAGTTTGGCGGTGGCCATTCATTCTGATGGACAGCTGGGTTGTTGTCATACCGATATAAAATGCTGTGCGATGTTTGCAACAGAGTTGGTACATAACATGGCTGCTTTCACAGGTGGCCCGACCTCTGATAGGGTAGGATAAGCCTGTGACAGGACTGGAATAGGAAGTGCTGGGTGGGTGGATTGGGCAGTTTTTACATCCGGGTATTCCAAATGGATATTGAAAATTGTTAGTAATTCACTTATCATATTCAGGGTACAAATAAGTTGGAACTACAGATAATAAGTATGTACAATAAGACTTGAAAAACGTAAGGTTTTTGTTCTTTGAAAAGCCTTCTATGATTTCCTTCCATTTCTCAAATGCACCCTTATAGTCATCAAATGACTGCCATGTACAGGCTTCTTTTAGTTATTTGAAATTATTCATATAAGTTTTGTTCACATTAATTTGATCAATCCTTAAAAGTCCCACCGTTTTTTGGGAACGGCTGTAATACACTGGTAATTTTAGTTTAAAAATAGAATCTTCGGAAAGATGCTTTTGACAAATCATATTGTGGTAACTAATATACAACGGTCAAAACAATTAGGAACAATTGAGTGAAGTATTGTCATCAAAAGAAAATCAAAAATGCTTTAACATCTTTCTGTCAGTTCTATGGAGTGGAGACAACAACATTACAGCAACCAAAAATGCTGGTAGTAACAGGAAGTTTACCACAGAGGGGGTTGATGTTGACTTGTGTTTACTAAACCAAATGAATTACACATGAAGGTAGTGCAATGCAGCAGCAACACGACTTACCCCAACGTATGGCATGGACAGCCATAGGATGGTCGGAAGCAGCACAGACACACAGGAGGGTGGCTAGAGTTATTGGAGTGTCCCAAAGTGTACTGCGACAATATAGCTTGTCCCCACAGAGCTGCACTGGTGGACAACATGCTCGAAACTGAGGGAATTGAACGAATGGAGTGGCCAGCTTGTTCACCGGACTTAAGCCTGATTCAGCGTGTCAGTGATGCACTTGGCAGACGCATTGCAGCCAGACCGGCATATCCCACAACAGTTGCACTCATGAATGAATGGCCAAATATCCCTCAAGAGCTAACTGATAACCTCATACTGTCAATGCCACACAGGTGTGCAACTGTACTGGCCATCTGAGGTGATCATACACTGTATTAAAGGGCAACAAGAATGACGTTTTTCAATATTATGATAGCCCCATGGTGCCTCACTCTAAGTAAACCTAAAGTAAAGCATTCGGACAGGAAAATATAGTACTGTATCACACAGAAATTACAATTGTAACCAATATCTGAAAAAATTCGTTACCATAAATATATTGTGTATGGTACCTCACCCAATCCCATAATTGTTTTGAGCAGTGTATTAAAATTTTGGTGTAGAAAATCATTCTAAATAGGTTCTTTTGCTTTAAAAAAAATAATTTACAAGTTATTTCTCATGCCTTAATTCCAAAAAAGTTGCCTTTTATTCCTTGCTCAAGCTTTTTGTGAATCACAAACATTTCAGCATGCGTCCCAACAACTGACAGAGAACTGATGAGGACAGTCACTGCAGAATTTCAGAAAATGAGATTTTAGTGCAGGCCCTATTTTTAATACTCTTTCAACAACAGGTCAACACTATAATCAAACCATGCACCGTGTTCATGAAAAGACGCAATTGGATCACTCCTGAATCAGAGATACTATAGAATTTAAACGATTGCACTCATTCCCATGCATAAGAATCAGTACTAGGGCCAGTGCTTTTCCTCCTGTATGTTAATGACCTACAAGAAAACAAACTGTCAAAACCAGTTTGCTGACAACATGAGCTTTCTCATCAGTGCAAAAACCAGAACGTTCCTGCAAGAAAATATTACTGAAACAATGGATAAAATATCACAATGGTTCACACACAATAAGCTGATCATAAATGAAGAGAAAACTGTAACACTAAACTTCCACAATGTAAAAGAAAGGGTACCAGAAACTATAAATATCCAGCTCTCAAACAAAGCAGTAATTCGAGTTGCTACCACAAAGTTTTTTGGACTCTAGGTCCAAGATAAAGTCAGATGGGGAACTCACATTGACAACCTCATAAAAAAAATTAAACTCTGTTATGTTCTGAGGATCCTTGAAACCTGCTGCACCAAAGAATGTCTAAGAAATGTCTACTATGCTAATGTTCAGTCACTTCTGAAGAACAGTGTCATTTTCTGGGGAGGTTCTCTGAATAGCATCAAAATATTCAGAGTTCAAAACAGAATAATGAGAATTGTAGAAGGTTTACTTCCAGAAAATCCTGTAAGCCACTCTTCAGAAAACGGATCCTTCCACTTCCATGACTGCATATTTATGAAACTGTAGTATTCATAAAGCAGTCTGCAATGGAAAAACACACACTCTTCCTAAAAAAAAAAAAAAAAATGAAGACGTACACAACAACAACACAAGCCAAAAAATCTAACTTGATACATACTGAACAAAAAGCAGTCCCTGCAAAACTGGAATCTCACATATGGGAAAAAGATATTTAGAAAACTGCCAAAAGATATACAATCAGTTAAAAGTGATGCAGGTTTCAAAGCTGCAGTGAAGGCATACCTAATTGACCACTGCTTCTACAGCCTTTGGAAGTACCTTGATAAATAACAACTAAATAAAAAAGTAACTGAACTAATAATAATAATGTACAAATAACTTGTAAATAATCAACCAAACTTCACAGAGATTGTAATGTAACACTAGCTATTAACCATACTCTATAATGACATAAATGCTACTGCATTAATTGTATTCAACATCTTACTGTACACACTATGTACAAGATCTCATGGATATACAAATAAATACCTAACTAATCATTCTTTAAAACTAACACAAAACCCTTTACATTCTTAAAAACATCCTTGGCTATTTTTACAGGCATGGCAAACAAGGAAAGGATTCTACATGATATTTGAGCTGCAAAATATTACGCCACCATCCTCCATTAAACATTAGTCTTAAGAGCAAATGAGTTTGATTATTTGGTACGTCAAGACATTGGGCGTTTCAGTTCCACCATAGTCTATTTATTTATTTAGCATCCACTACATCAAGTAATTGATTTGGGATATTGCTATAGATAATTAAGGATATATTCTGTATTGCAATTAGGACATAGGCTACAGTATAGAGCAGTGAAATATATGATATACACTTCAGTGATGATTAATATTCACTGGCTACTATACACATTTCTTTCCTTTTCATTAATGTGAATATAAGTTTACACAAAATATTTAGGCATATGTGTTGAAAAAGAGAATATGTAGTATTCATTCTGAACATACTTGCTTGGAAATATATGACTCAAGAGTACACTTAAATAACAATGATTCATATGCACCCACTACTATACAAGTCTTTTCTTCTCATTAAAGTGAACGCAAAAAATGTTTGTGGACCAAATAAGTAGAATTGATCCAAACACATTTGTTTGGCTAGTATCCTACTAATTTCCACCATTTCATCAGCAGTGTCAGACAGAAACAATAAACTGTATCAACAAAATGAACTGAGAATGTATTTGCAATATTCTTTCATTGCAGTATATATAATTAGTCAACAATCATCTATCCATAAATAGGCCAAATTGATCATATGTTGTGTCACATCTTCATCTATCCCAGTGGCAAGCTCTTCTAGTTTAATCAATATTCATAAAAAAAATCTCACAATCCAATAAATTTATAATATAATGTTACTCAGAAGTGTACAAGAAAATATTCAATTACATAAGACCTAAAAGCCAGGCATAAATTAAAATTCATGTCAACAGATATTCATTTATTGGGTACCATAACAACACCTGGCTTGCAAATGTATTTTTAAAGCCACTTTGAATTTTTGTGGTTCTTTTATTGTTTTGATATGATTGGGAAGTTCATTGTAAAGTTTCTTCCCCATTTCTAGTGGTCCACTTTGTCTCAGGGCTGTATTTACATGTTCAATGTGAATGTCCAGTTTTTGCCTTGTGTTGTGAGTGTGGAGTGTTTGATTTGTATATACTAATTTGTTTTTATCATATATCAATTTGTTTGCATATGTAACCACATAAATAATATACAGGCATGGCAATGGTAATATCTGTAGGGCTTTAAAAAGGAGTTTGCAGGAATTTCTGGGTGCTGCATTTTTAATTGACCTTATTATTCTCTTCTGTGCTATGAAGCACCCTTTGTTTGTTGGCGAGTTACCCCAGAAAATTATCCCATTTCGCATCAGTGATTCCTTTTGGGCACAATATACATTTTTCAGTTGCTTCTGTTGTAAACCTGGCAAGTGTTTTAATGGCATATCATATTGTGCTCAGTTTTTTGATAATGTAATCTATGTGCATGTCCCACTTCAAGTTTTCTTGTACCCATATTTCTAGAAATTTTGTTGAATTCACAGTTTCTAATTCTTTATTGAAGAGGTTTATATTGGGGGTTAATGGCTGTTTCTTTTGTATGATGTGCAGATGCATGGTGACAATTTTCTCTGTGTTCACAATAAGATTGTTGGTGGCAAACCATTCTGCATTGTGAGAGTCAAAAACTTCATTAGTTTATAGTAACAAGAGAACTGGAGAAGGACTGATGAATGATTTAATAGTAGTGCTGGAAGAAAACAATTTGTACAGCATGAATTGCCAAAGGCAAGGAATGATAAAAGAGTTACTATGAAAGGAAAATCTACAGGAGTTACAGGTTTACCCCTGGGGTAATCACAGCTTAAACTTTGTACTTTAAGACATGGACAAATGTAGTATGGAGACTGACATTTTTCATCCCACTACAGCAATTTTACACTCTATTTTAGGAATCTGTAGAGAGGTTGAATATTCTCGCTAAGATCTCTTCTGAAGTAAGCTTAAAGAGACATACTGATGGGAGTATCATCTTGTGAGCATCAAGTCACTCAGATACCAGCTAGGGAAAGATTGCAAAGCACACAAATAGGTTGCCGAAACAACAAAGGATTCAACTGCCCAATCTGAAGTACTGTCTTTAGTCAATAGTTCTCTCAGCTCTTCAAATTTGTTTTGTAGCTTACATACGAGGACAGTGAGTTCAGTAAAATTCTTCACCCTACAAAATTCTTGTCACCCTACAACAAACAAGTGAACTGATTAACTTCCTCAAAAACTACAGGGAGACAGCATTCTCATCCACTATGTCAACTGAAAAAATGGCAGATTCAGGAAGGGATGCAAAAGTTTTCAACTTGCTGCAAAAAAAAAAGCACAAAAGACTTTTCATCGAGACTGAAGTTCACCCAGACCTTGTCACCGCTGAGATCCAAAAACAGCACAAAGCCAAAGAAAGATTTAAAATCTAATACTTCATGGTAATCATCAATGAAGCTTTGAGTGGCATAAGATCAAAGTTAAAAGAGCTGACTGATTTCCAAGTCCAGAGACCGATGACCACAGCAGTTTGGTTCCTTAGGTTTACAAACAACTGATTTTAACTCTAACAATGGAAAATCCAATAGAAATATCAATGATGGAGGATAGTTAACAACTCACCATAACGAGGCTCGCTGAGCTGCTGACAGACACGAAAATAGATAATCACATTCACACAACTTAAATTTTCTGCCATGGTCTTCGTCAGAAAAGAAACACATACATTTATGCAGTCACTCGGACAACTACACACACACACACACACGCACACACAACTATAATGTCCGGCCACTGCAGCAATACAAGCTAGACTGTGAGTGTGGTGGGGAGTGGAGGGGGAAGGATGCTGTAAAGGTGGGGATGGAAAATTCCGCTTTGCATGATGGATTTTGAAGGCACTGATAGGCGGGAATTTGAATTGCGGCAATGAATACAGTGAAGGGAAGGGACGGGAAAGGAAAAATATAAAATAAAAGGAAAAAATAAAGTTAGGAAAAATAGGAAAAAAAGTAAAAATAAAAGTAATAAATTAAGGGGATACTGTAAGTGGTGATACACAGTTGTAAGGAGGAAATAGATACAGGATAATGGGTAGGGAAGAAAGAGGAGGGGGGGAGGAGATGTTAGGATAGGGTGTAGGTATGGGAAGTTATCTCAGGTTGAGGCCAGGATGGTTGTGGGACCATAGAATGTGTTAAAGGGACAACTCCATCTGCACAGTTCACACGAGCTGGTGGTGGACGGAAGGATTCAGTTGGATCGGGTAGTGAAGCAGCCACTGAAATCCAGAGTGCTGTGCTAAGCTGCTTGCTGAGCCACAGGGTGGTCCTTCTTACTTTTTGCCACGATTTGGCAGTGGTCATTCATTCTGACAGACAGCTGGTTTGTCGTCATACCGATATAAAACACTGTGCAATGATTGCAGCAGAGCATGGCTGCTTTCACAGGTGGCCCGACATCTGATGGGGTAGGATAAGCCTGTGACTGGACTGGAATACCTCAGTAACCAGTCACAATGTAGTGTCGTCCTTGTCACCCAAAACCACCTCGGACTGGAAAAACTTAAATCACATCCTTTGTCAGGGCTTTGATTATCTGTCATCATGCCCTGAAATGAGAGACATCCTACCCAAGATCATTCTGACCCCCTCCTAAGGTGGTGTTCTGTCATGCACCCAACCTCCACAACATTCTAGTCCATCCCTATGCCACTCCCAACCCCAACCCCTTACCACAGGGATCATATCCCTGTGGAAGACCCCAATGCAAAACCTGCCCAATCCACCCACCCAGCACTTCTTATTCAAGTCCTGTCACAGGCTTATCCTACCCTATCAGAGGCCTGGCCACCTGTAAAAGCAGTCATGTGATATTCCAACTCTGCTGCAATCATCGCACAACATGTTATATCGGTATAACAAACCAGCTGTCCGTCAGAATGAATGACCACCGCCAAACTGTGCAAAGAACAAGATAGACCAACCTGTGGCACAGCATGCAGCTCAACACAGCACTCTGGACTTCAATGGCTGCGTCACTACCTGATCCAACTGGATCCTTCCCTCCACCACCAGCTCTTCTGAACTGCGCAAATGGAGTTGTCCCCTCAACACATTCTACGGTCCTGCAACCATCCTGGCCTCAACCTAGGATAACTTCCCATCCCTGCAGCCTATCCTAACATCTACCCCTACCATTTCTTCCCCACCCATTATTCTGTACCCATTTCTTCCTTACAACTGTGTATCACCACTTACTTTTATTTTTACTTATTTTTTATTTTTTCCTTTTCTCCTAACTTTATTTTTTCCTTTTCTCCTAACCTTTTTTTTAATTCCATTTCCGTAACTTCACTGTATTCATTGCCGTAATTCAAATTTCCACGTATCTGAGCCTTCAAAATCCGTCATGCAATGCGGAACTTCCCAGCTCCACCTTTACCCAGCATCCTTCCCACTCCACTCCCACCTCACTCACAGTCTAGCTTGTGTTGCTGGAGTGGGCGAACATTGTAGTTGTGTGTGTATAGTAGTCTGAGTGATTGCTTGAATGTATGTGTTTCTTTTTCTGACAAAGGCCATGGCCGAAAATTTAAGTTGTATGTATGTGATTATCTATTTTCATGTCTGTCAGCAGTTCAGCAAGCCTGTTTATGGTGAGTTGTTACTTATCCTTCATTATTGATTTTTACTTTATTTCTGTTTCACCTGTCAAGATTTTGCGACATGCAACATTAGGAAATTGTAATGAGCTGTCAGAAACTAGCGACTTATCTGCAAGATAGTGAACTAGCTAATGTATATACATGTCAATTCCTCTAAAAAAGGGACCTTCCAATCTCGGAAGTTCAGTTTTGGGTGAGACTTCACATTTTATTAGCATACATCATGGGTATACACTCATAGAAATTTTAAAGCATACTATCCACAAAATACAAAGAAAAAGGGTTTTAAAGTTTAAGTGTAACTACTACAAATCTTATGTATTAGTCAATAAATTCTGTACAGCATTATGGCAAAATAGCTCAGTAAGCAGCATGATTGACCGTCATTTTGATGGTTAGCATTCGATTCTACTTGAGGAATAAATTTTATTTTTATCATTTGTTTAAAAAATTGATAATTTTTAATTAGAATTAATGATATAAAATATTATCAATTATATCACAAAGAACTTTATTTTATTTATGAAATGATGATTGCAGCTAATTAAAATTTTAATCATATTATTTTCTTTCTAAAAAGTTTAATAATTCCAAATGTATTGTATAATTAATGCAGGCAGATTACCCCTTTCGTGGTTGTTGGGACATATATGTCCCACTAACTTCGGACCTCATTTGTATCACAAGGTGGCGAGTTGCGTAATTCTGCATAGTGTTGCCATCTGTTGGTGGCCCTTATGAACGCGGAGAAGAAGGGGGGAGGGGAAAAAAAAAAAAAAAAAAAAAAAAAATTCGAGGCACTGAAATTCTTACAGTGTAGAAGACTGTGACTGCCGCGTGAATTTTAGTGCCGTAACCATTGTTTAGTGTGCCTTGAATTGGTTTTCGTCGTTTTCTCGCTACCGAAAATGTCCAAAGTATGTATACTTGCTATTTTATGTTTCTTAGAAGTTTACAAACAACAATTATGATTTCTAAAACTCATTTTACTTCAAAAGTTTTTTTCAGTGAATTTACAATTAGTGGGACGGATGTGTCCCAGTGTCCATTGTGTAGTCTTATAATGCCTTTATGTTACAATATTATAATACTCATATTTCAAAGAAAAACAGTTTTTCTGTAAATTTTTAGGATAACTTAAGAAATTATTTTAAAAAGTCTTAGGTAAATCGGTGCCAGAAATGATCAGTGGGACGTATGTGTCCCACCTCTTTTTTTTTTTTAGGAAAAGTGGAATGTGCTAAAATTTTTTGAGTGTCATTTGTAATCCTGGCCCAAATCAGACTCTGTAACAGATGAGATAACTTAAGATATTCTAAAAAAATGAGTGAAAACCATGAAAGGGTTAAAGCATGAAATACTATTGTCATTACATTTTTTTCACAAAATTAGGTGAAATTGTAAGTTGTGGAAAGATTATAAATATCCATTTCAATTTTAAGGAACTGGGTTTTTCATGGCAAAGCAGAGTATAGTTGTTGCCCTATTGTACGCATACAACTGGGCAGATAGTCAGTAACAGTCGAATAAATAATATAAATTTAAACGTTTCCAGAGGTAGATTCAAACCTGGATCATCCACTTCACACATAAACACACTACCACCTGAACATTTCAGTCACACTGCAGCACAGATATCACTGATAGCTATATCAGCTACATGTGTGTTCCACTTAAAACTTTAGAGCGCTTCTTCCAGCAGGGCAGAAAAAGTCATCCACAAGAAACACCAATAGTTACTGGATGTTAGGTGATTTGGAAGGAAGACTGGTTCTAAAATATTTTTGGGAATTATCTTGGGCCACACATTCTGGCTGCACCTGGGGATTCTGAATACTACCCCACAGATGACTGTTAAGAAAGTTGTAGATTCCACTGTGTGTAAAGGTGGCCTCTTCTGTGAATAAACCAGTGACAAAACTGCTCCCAATGTGCAAAGTCTGTCACTAGTAAGCCCTTCACACACTGTAAGTGGTAAGGATAGTAATAATTGTCATGGAGAATGTTCCATACAGTCTTCTGGCTTACTCTGTACTGGTGGGACAACTGTCTGGTACTGATAGGGTGGTTGCCTTCCATAATGTTAATTACAATTTCCTTCAAGTCTGATGTCTGAACATTTCAGGTACATCCATCATGATTTCCTGCTCCCTTAAATGGCCCCACTTCAGACAAATGATGAAACACTGTTGTAAACATGGAATGTTCTGGTTGTTGACAGGGCTAGATCTCCCAATACAACCACGCTGCCTGTTGCCATTTGTCTTTCTCTAAGTAAACACCGCGTCAGCAAGCTCTCAATTCGAATACTGAACCATTGTGTTCAAAGCTGTGTAACATTTAATACAAGATGGGTCAGCAAGGGAAGTGAATCAGATGCAATATTACTAATTACTGTGATAGGAGAGGGCACTAGACTAAGTCGTATGAAGAAGAGTACCACAATGTAGGAGAAAATCATCAATATTGTAATTGTGGTCACGTGGTACAGCACGTATCAGGCTGCAGTTTCTGTATGAAATTATTTTTAAATAAGTGGTTTCTAACATGGAAACTATGCATTTAATTAGATCTTTTTAAAAAGTGTGCCTTTTTCAATCAATCACCAATATCAGTTAGATACCACATAAGTGCAAAATTTTAAGTGGTGGGGGGGGGCGGTCTCGTGTGATTGGTAAGTGCAACAACGAAATGTCATATGATGGACGTGAGCTACAATGGGAGTAATGATGAACAAAAGTATATGAGGGTTTAAACATACATGTACGAACATTAGTAACTGTAATTCTTTAGGGTTTTCCCACCAACCTGTTGACATTTTGAGGTGTTGGATATACTGCCTCATCTCTGTCATTAGTGCACATTATTCCAACAACGTGACTCATTATCTTCATCAAAGGCTACCTGAGACTGCATGTTGAATGGAAATGATGTAGGGTTTATCCCCTCCACTGCTAGTTCCAGGTATTTCATCTTCGCATCTTTATGCAGTCCCTCTTTGGTGTAATGTGCTGTCCGGGAACTGTCATTCCATTTTCAGTCCAGTTTGCATCTAGGTTTTCACTCTACAATCCACTCTTGCTACAAGCATTCTTATGTGGTTTCCCCTTAGTCTAGTGCACTAGGCCACACACTGGCCTGCCACTCTGGGCCAAACAGGAAATACCACAGCAGACGTGCACCACAGAATGAAAAAGTAGAACCAAATCACATGGGAAATGGAATGATTATGTGGCCAGGCCCACTGCTCTAAAGACGGAACACCAGTGTTCGACACGTGAAACGTGGGCCACAGAGGGAAAATGTAAAACAGCACAAGACCAAAAATGGAACACAGAGGTGTTGACTTGAGCACAGTATTAAAGAAAGAATGCTTACATTTGTCTCTAGCATTAACAGACTAGTCTGCAGAAATCTTGTAAGTGACCGTGGAGGGGGAACACTGGACTGATTCCATTCAACAAGAAGTATCAGGTAGCATGTGTCACATTGTTGTAGTATTGTCCATAAATGATGTTAATTTCTGGAAAAATAACCAGCACCTCAAGATGTCAACATCAGTAATTGCTATTAAGATTTTTGTGTGTGTGTGTGTGTGTGTGTGTGTGTGTGTGTGTGTGTGTGTGTGGGCGCGCGTGCGCCTTTTATATGACATCTTACTTAAAAAGGACAGGAGTGGGATTGGGTGTAGGGTGTTTGCAGAGGGGGAAGTGGGGGTGGGGTAGTAAGATAAATAGAGGTTAAAGATGGAATAAGGGGTAATGCAGATTGGAAAGAAAAAAAGGGGGAAGGACACTGCAGTGAAGGAGTGTTACAGGATGGACATCAGCTTAAGATCAGTCTGTTTTATGCATACCTGGAATATGTTGCCGCTTTCAACCATTCTATAATTGTATAGTTCACCGAGGTATTTTATCATTGCTACACGCCGTTGATTGTATTTTGGAAGATTGACTTCCATACCGAGTCTAATGTCCTCGAGCACCCCATCAACAACATAGGTACCGACGAACTCCTTTAAGACAGGAAGAAAAAATAATAAAAAAAGAGACCAGAAATATTAACAAATTTATTGGTGATTGAAAATTTAGCTTACTTGTGTAGGATGAGTAACTTACCTGATGAGAAACTAAACCTGCTAACAGATTCGCCAGACAACGGATATTGAAATATTTAACCTTGAAAGCATAAGTGAGACATTTAATAGCATATGATGCAACATCAGGCTGATTCCAATCAAGTTTTCTCATCAGCCTCAGAATTTTGTCAATATTTGTTTTCATTAGATCCTGGTAGAGGATCTTTCTTATGAATTCATGTTCTGGTGGTCTTTCCTTTTTGGATGACATTGTTGAGTCTGGTGGATTAACAAAGTAATATGCATTTTCAATCATTGTAACATATCTGGAGTCCAGAGCCATTACAGCCTTCTTACGCATCATTTGTTCCTAAAATAAAATTGAGAAGTATAGTTGTTACTGGTTTCCTGCAGCTATTAAAGACTAATTCTAAGGGATTAGTGAACATCAATTAATTTAGGTACTATAACAATTAATAGTAACAAAACAAAATAACTGTATTATCGAAGTAACACAAAGAAACCACATGCATTTTGGTAAGCACGATTAACCCCTTAAATAACATTGATAAATACTGTATATATCTGCCTGCTGAGTCATATATTGAATTACAATGTCTGACTGAGGACAATACTGTGTAAGGTTCAATTATTTACTACTATAAGTTCATTTCAGCTTCAGTAATTCTTCAGGTTATATTTTGGTGCTAGCTATTCGATAAATTTAACAAATAATTTAAATATGCACAGCAGCCAACATCCATGGTGCTAGAATGTTCTTCATAAATGTATATACCACTGGAAAACAAATGGTATTATCATAAACAGTCCTTTCCCTCCCAATTCATTGGTACAAATATTTACCACTGCTGACTTGTGGTCACAATAAAGTGAGTAGGTTTATTTATGGCTACTCCCAGATAGTACATACGTGCATTATGCTAATAAAAAGCATTTGTCTCTCAAGGTTAATTATTAGTGAAAATGATAATGAAAGGACTGTAGGGACAAAATAAGTTGAAAAATTTGTTCAAACTGTTAAAGCTTTCATGGCCATTTGTTGCCTGTTGCTGTTTGGTTCTTCACACAATATTTGTTTGATAATGTTTCTAATATTTCAATAGCACGAGTGGCTAGCATTGTCAAAGATTCACACTACATTCCTGGTGATGGACTGGAGTTGGTCTCATGGTCACAAATTACGCGTACCTGACATGCCAACATCAGAGGGCTTTTCTGTGGTCATTCCCACTGTAGTTTTCCCCAGACTACCTGCAACAGTCGTTCACTGCAGCACATGAATTCAGCATTCAGTCACCTCGAAGCTTTCCTCTTTGTTGTTGAAACTATTGCTGTGTTTATGTAACACTAAAGCTTCTCTAAACAAATGGGTGTGGTAGCTGTTCTGTACAGCACTAATTTGCATGTTAATAAATGTTATTACATTGTCAGTATCATGCAGCACACGCTCTGCCCCAGCTAACTTGTCCACCTTTCCCAACTTGCAATTCCATTTCTGTTCTGTGATTCTGGTGTTAACTGATCATCTAGAAACTCCAACATAGACTTCTCCACAAGCAAAGAACATGCAGTATATTCCTGACATTGCAAGTAGGTTTTGTCTGTCTTTTGCTGTTTTTAAGAGACACTTTAATCTTCTTTGTCAGTTTATAAATAGTTTTTTGCCGTCTTTCCACTGTACACATATGATTCTGTGCATCACCCTGGATATGAACAGCAGATAGGCCATACCCCGTGTTTCTTCTTCCAGTGTCTCACTTGGTCAAGTCTTAGATTCTGTGATACTTTTTGTGTCACTAATGGAGTATCCATTGGTGTTCAGAATGTTTTTCAGGTGTCTTAACTAACATTTGAGGTGTCGCAGCTCACATAGTCATCTTGCACACATTACAAGCACATTAACCGTCAATCATTTTTGCCTTAGGTGGTGATGTGAAACTTTGCGCCCGTATGAACTGGGGAAGGTCGGTGTGCAAAACTTTCTTCAGATACGTCATCATTTTCAATCAAAGTGGAAACTGAAGATCAGATTTTACAAAGCTACCATACTGCAAGAACATTTCTCACTACATTTCATCCCCTGACATTTTCAACAGGGTCAAAGTTAAGTAATTAGCAAGTCTTGAACAGTGGTATGGTGGCAGACTGTTGCACGTGCAGCCTGTCGGAAGATGGATATGTCTACACTAGACACATGTTGAGGATTTACAATAACATGCAGGAATGTCACCAAGAATCACATTAACATATCCCAATTACAAGGGTACAATGTGTGAATGAGGAAAACTGACTTTCCTTCAGAACTACACTACCCACACACATCAGAGATTAAACTGGACTCCACCATTCAAAAAGGGGCAAAGTTGTGAGGGTACAATACATACCTCAAGTCAGCTACAGTTCAGTTTCCAGGTACCCATCACAAGCAATTCCCTAGACGACATTGTCTTGTAAACTGGTAGAAAGGGACCTGAATCCACTTCGGCACTTTGTTGGCCAATGACGAGGCACCACATTTCTCTCTAGCCCCTATGTGCTAGGACGTTTTATAGCCACTGCTTTTAAGAAGTATTACATGACTGCAAGTGGTACACCATTTTCCATGGACATATTGGACACCAACAGGGTGCCATTCCACAACCGTTTTACTGATTTCAAGTTACCAGCAATTCCTTCGAGACCTTTGTTGATACAGAAGGGCGATACCTTTCCAAACAAACCTTCCTTTCTCTTCACGACAAGAAACACATTCTGGTTAACAGCCTGTGTTCTGTTACTCTGAATAAAAAAATTTTTTGGAGGATCTAAATCCGGAGGACTGAATACCCAAGCCCTCATTTTTTATTGGGTGTTGGTACACCCCCCCCCCCCCCAGTGGTACACCCATTCCACTAGGAGGTGAAAATTTCTCTAAAGGTCCATCTCGATCCCATGAGCAGCTAGGGAACTAATTGTACACCGAGACAGAGCTCTGCATGCCAAGG
Organism: Locusta migratoria; assembly: GCA_026315105.1. Lineage (NCBI taxonomy): Eukaryota > Metazoa > Arthropoda > Insecta > Orthoptera > Acrididae > Locusta > Locusta migratoria. The sequence continues at coordinate 784,922,254 of CM048755.1, forward strand.
TAAGCCTTATACAACTGAGGTGTGGCATTATCCCCAGAGGTTGCTTGCTAGCGACTGTTCCACTTCAACAGCCATGCATCCCGTCAGCACGTAGCACACCTTGGGATTGAAGGGTTTTTTATAGAGGTTTGTACCATCCACATGATCCAGGCGGTTTTCCAATATCCCCATTCCCTGGTACACACAACATCCCATTGCCGTGCCACACGGTGGTTGATAAAGTGTGCCCAGAGGTAACAGTGTCTAGAGGGCTGGTGGCGCCTACCAATCCCCTCCCAGTCAAGAATGGCGTCAATGGACTACATATGGCCACTTATCCTGACATGGATAATGGGTCTTCTTGTAGGCTGTACACAACCAATTACCCACCTTCAGCTGGACATTTTTGTTGTTGGCAAAACTGGTCTTCTGTAACCAGTGACACTACTTCTTAAAAATAGCTGAGTCTGCAAGAGCTTGTTCAAGTTGGCCATTCACAAAGATGCTGATGTATATATTCCCATCATTTACACAGTAAATGAAGGAGGAGCAACCTCACACCCAAGAAAGTTTGTACTCTTTTGTTTTCAGGGTTGCATTGGGTGGGTGACTGACTGGAGATCCTAAAAGACAATGGAGACCTTGATCATTGCGTTGTGAAACATCCTCTCCAGTTGCATGTTAGGCCGTGTCCTACGTGGGCGACAAAAGCGTGCGACAGCGCGCGACATACAGCGACGCGACACTGCAGCTACAAGCGGCGACATTCGGCGACATGGCCAGGTGTCCTACGTGAGCAACAACTTCTCGCTACAAGATGGCCGCTAGAAGCGATCAGCTGTTTCTAAAATTTTGGCAACCGTAAACCGTAGAATAATGATAGCTACAGAGTAAGGCAATAAAGTTTTATTTACTTTATGAAATACGATGTAAAAAGAGTGCTGTGGATTGAATTTACTAAGTGAAGAATGTTCGTGCACTATTTCATTCATAACTTTAAATACGAAAATAGACAGTGAAGATCACCAGCCAAATACGAGTACAGACACTTTTGAGTTTTTCTTTTGTGACTACAAACCATCAACAACTGAATAAGTACAAAATGAGTCTTTTTATTGTATGACGACAGTAAATCATTTAATTCTGGACAGAATTGCTAGCAGCGGGCGTTACATATGGGTAGTGACGTGGGCTTCCAAGTTGTAATTTTTTTACCAGGTTAATACCAATATATTCATTTTTATTGCAAACACACGTATCCCCTGAAGCCCTACCAAACACATTAAATTCCTGTTGAAACATTAAAGCAAGTTAATTTATTTAGAAACGTAATTTTACACACATCTTGTGTGACATCGTTATCTCTCTCTCTCTCTCTCTCTCTCTCTCTCTCTCTCTCTCTCTCTCTCTCTCTCTGGAGTAAGTTCGTTGTTACTGCAAATGCTTAAAAAGCACGCAAATGTAATTGTTCAAAACACGTTCGTCATTGTGTAATCAAACTACCACTCAGAATAAAAAGTAAAGACTGTCATACTAGAAACAATTTAAAAATTTATCTTCACTCTAAAAGTCCAAAAGAAAATTTACGAGATTTTTAGACACTATTTATCCCAATCAAAATTCTTAATTACATGCACAACTGCAATTTTACATTCTGTTAATACAGAAACAGTTGCACTTTCATGAACCCCAGGGATAATTAGCTCGCAGAATTCTGGCGACATCCTTTATAGCCTCGACAAGCAGACGATTCTCTACGAACTCGACACTTTGTCGCGCGTGCGACAGCGACAAGATTCAAGCAGGTTTGAGATTCAAACGTCGCTTGTTGTCGCCTCTGACACGCGGCGCTGCAGATGTCGCTCACGCAGGACAGACCCATAGCGATACACGGTGTTGAGATTTGTCGCTTGAAGCTGTCGCGCGCTGTCGCTCGCTTTTGTCGCCCACGTAGGACACGGCCTTAACTGCGATGGAGATCTACGTCATCCTCAAAAACTAAAACCTCCTGTCATTCTTCTCTTTGTCCCAAGGTTCGAAATGACAAAGGTCAGCTCACAGCTTGCTGGTAAGGGCATCAGCAACTACTTGCCACCATACTTGACAACAACAAATCACATGATTCAGTTGCCCACAATGAAAATATACTTACTGACATTTGGAAGACCTGGCAAGCCGATCTTCCTTGGGGCATAAAAGGTTTCTCATGCTGTGTTAAATGAGCATAAACAGGCCTTGGCCTCCAGTGTTTCACTGCTTTTGATGGAATTGTATGGTGAGAGATTAGAGCTAGGATTTGTTCCACTGTCTCCCATTTTATCTATTGAAGAGTGTGAATTTCAGGTTGATGTCCACTCGCAATACATTTTGAGCTTCCTCTCTATTCAATAAATGACATCTGCAATATCAGTTTCTTCCCGCATCACAGGCATTGATATGTTAGGAAATCATTCAAACTTCTTACATTCAATTCACTTTCATGCATAGTCTAAATGTGCTGGCATTATTTTATGATGTCGTCTGTTGTTTAAATCGTCTGGTACATGTCCTCCACAACACCTTTAGTGAGATGTGGAACTTTCTCTTCCTCCTACATCATAGTGTCAACTGTCTTACACATCCCCAATATGTCTTGGATGTATGCTTTTGTCGTCTCTCTTTGACAATGCACTCTGCACTTAAGTTTTTCTTCAGTTTGACATTTTTGTCGCTGTGCATCTCCAAGGCATTTCTGCAATTCCACCTGGAGTATTGTTTAGCTCCCCCCCCCCCCCTTTTACACTGTTGCTCCTCATCTCCCCCCCCCCCCCCACCCACCCCAATACCATTGATTGGCAGTCCCCTCCAAATATGCTTACTGTGTCATTCCAGTTGTTGCATTTAAAGATATTCCTATATTCCTTTAACCAATTGTTTGGGCCTTGACCAATACTGCCGGAGAACACTGAAGGATGACTCTGGTGCTGCCAAACTGTTGGCATTATCTTCTTTTCTCAGTCTCTGATGTCTTCCACTCAGTAGAGTATCTCTGAAGTGCTAGCGGGAACTGAAGGAAAATAGAAATGGAGATGAATGCTGGAAAGACAATGACAACAAGATAAGGTAGTAGGGGCCCTATAACACTTCCCTGTGGACCACCTGATATGACAACAGTTTTACTCGATGACTTTTCCATAGATTACTAAGTATTCTGTCCTTCCTAAAAGAAAAATTGCAAGTCCAATCACACAACTGTGGCGATATTCCATAAGCATGCAATTTGATTAGAAGTCACTTGTGGGGTACAGTGTCAAAAGCCTTCTGGAAATCTAGAAATATGGAATCGATTTGAGATCCCTTTCCTATACCACAAGAACAATAATTTCTGAATCTACGTTGAGTACAAGTGACTGCACCTTTCTCTTATGAGGTGGTTCATAATGTCTGAGAAAAGTGGATCTTCTAAAATCCTGGTGCCCGCCGACAACAAAAATACAGGCCTGTTCGCTAACCCCTGTGTCTGTTTTGATGTTCTTTATTAGCTTTGGACTATTTGTTGCTAGTAGATGAAGCATGTTTTCACAACCAGTTACTATTCCAGTGGGTTCATTATGCAATTGCTCGAGAGAATGCATTCAGTATAATTTCGTTATATGCTTGCATCCAGTAGTTAACATGTATTTTTGTCAACATATCGTAGGTAAGGTAGTGTCCTCACCAATTACAATAGTATGCTTTGGGTACATTTTTTATTTTTATTTTTTTTATTTTTATTTGATCCATTAGAGTCCAACAAAAGAAGTCACCAGCAAACGTTAATAAAAAAGGTAAAGATAGAAATAAATTACATAAGGAAAATGACAACTAAGAAAGATATGGGAAGAATAATTTAAGTTTGTTCTGCAAGAGAAGGATTAGAAAGAGAGTGGACTGAGTAAAAAATTATATTACTTTTTATGGTTTCATATAAATATATTAAAATACTCACCAAATATACTTTCATCCTTTGGTAACAATCAGGGTGCCGGATAAGAAACCTCCCACAGGATTCTAGCAGATTGCAGCACATTTCAATATGATGATGTGTAAAATCCTGTACCAGCACTTTTAGGCAATATAATCCCTCAATTTTGGAGTACATGCGAAATTTCACCAATTCTCCAATAAATCTAACTACTTTAACTTTTGATTCAATGTTCATTTGATCCTGAAATATATACAAATAGCAATAATTACACACATTTTGGGGTCTAAAGGGCACAGAATGTGTATTGCAGTGTAACACAAATAATCATATACATTGGTAAAATGCAATTAACCTAAAACTATTTTCGTATATAGTTTTTATATATGGAAAACAGAGTACAGAGGGTTGATACAGCCTCAAATGAAGTAAATTATTTAATAAAATATTTACCATATCCAAATACATTAAGAAAGGAGATCTTCAAGGTAGTGTCTTAGAATCATTATTGTTTTGTTGCCACACAATGTTATGCATGGGGCAAAAATTCCCTTTGTAAATGATCTAAATTTGTAATTATTCATAAAACACCAGATCTACTGTTAGTGAAAGCAAATTACACCTTTTGTAATGTTTAAAGCTGGTAAAGAAGTAATGAATTAACATTGAGTGAAAATGAAACCAAGTTGAGGTAACAACTTGAAGAGGGAATAGTAATACTGTCACATCCACAAGTACACTCCACAAACAACTGGCAAAGGATGTACACTACCAGTTATATCCTGTCCTGTTTCAGAGGGGAAAAATACTGTTTACATGCTTCTGTATGAACCCTAATTTTGTATATCTTATTTTCATGGTACCTAAAAAAATGTACATTGGTAGCTGTAGACTTGTTCATAGTCTGCTTCAAATGGAAGTTCTCGAAATTTCTGTTACTAGAGTTTGACAAAAGGACATCACCTTCCCATTTTAGTTGACTAAACAGTTCTATAATACCGGCATGTTGATGCACATACTGGTACCAAATCAAGCAGAAAACCACTGAAATGTTTCAAAGTGTTCCTTTAATCTGGCTGGCATTTCAAGGATTGAATCAGTACTCAAGATTGGGTTGCCCAAGTGTTCCATTTACATTTGTTGAGAAATTATATATGCCAAGATCACTGTTCAATATTTATTTCAGATAACCAGTTTTGACAAACTTACTTCATGGCTTCCTTTATGTAGATGAGGTACTCTTTCCTTAAATTCTCCCAATAAACCAAAGTGTAGTGCACATGCAATTTTAGGGATGAATAATTATTGTCAGAAAAGGAGAATATACACATAAAATTTGTACTGAAGAAAATATCAGCAGTTTGTTGTGCCGTTTGAGTCAAGTCATCAGTGTAATAACAATTGCTTCACAGTTACATACTATTTACATTCACACTCAGTCGTTACTTAAGGTATCGTGCAATAAAGTGCACAAAATATATCCAAAAATGTTTGAAGGGCCATAAGAAAAATAAATCAAAAAAATGGCTAAGTCCATAGTATTATTCTTTTGTTTGGTATTCTGACTTTAAAAAAGACTGAAAATAGTGCTCTCTATAGTAAAACTGTACAATAAACAGCTCAAGGAAAGAAATAAAACAATTTTTTTTCCAACAAGGCATAAGGCATAGAAAGCGTCCCTCCAAAATAAAAATGGAAAATCTAAGAATAACAACAATAATACTGTGATTTAACTGTGTAAATTTAATGTGAACCACCACAAGATCATCTCTGTTATGTCAGTTGAGTTTAGTTTTTTATGAAATATAATTATAGAATAGAGGCCCAATAAAACTGTTCTCTCAAAGCAGCTTCTTCTTGATAAGGCTCAGACCGCTGTCACAGATGGTATCAGCTGGATAATTAAGAAGGAGATTCATCAATTCACGCTACTAAATACAGACTATTACAATTTTTAGTGCTGAATAAAACATAAGGGTTTATTGTAAACCAAACTAACACATTTCACAACGACTACACTGTTAACAGCTTTCACAGATCTCCTTATACTAAATCAGTTCTGAGTCCATAACTCAATACAACAATCAATAACAAGAGAGAACCTATTATCATGACCATGGATCTCACACATAACTTGAATATACAAGGTGTTACAAAAAGGTACGGCCAAACTTTCAGGAAACATTCCTCATACACAAAGAAAGAAAATATGTTATGTGGACACGTGTCCGGAAATGCTTAATTTCCGTGTTAGAGCTCATTTTATTACTTCTCTTCAAATCACATTAATCATGGAATGGAAACACACAGCAACAGAACGTACCAGCATGACTTCAAACACTGTTACAGGAAATGTTCAAAATGTCCTCTGTTAGTGAGTATACATACATCCACCATCCGTCGCATGGAATCCCTGATGCACTGATGCAGCCCTGGAGAATGGCCTATTGTATCACTGCTGTCCACAATACGACCACGAAGAGTCTCTACATTTGGTACCGGGGTTGCGTAGACAAGAGCTATCAAATGCCCCATAAATGAAAGTCAAAAGGGTTGAGGCCATGGAATTGGTCCGCCTCTGCCAATCCATCGGTCACTGAATCTGTTGTTTAGAAGCGTATGAACACGTCGACTGAAATGTGCAGGAGCTCCACCATGCATGAACCACATGTTGTGTCGTACTTGTAAAGGCAAATGTTCTAGAAGCACAGGTAGAGTATCCCGTATGAAATCATGATAACGTGCTCCAGTGAGCGTAGGTGGAAGAATATGAGGCCCAGCCAAGACATCACCAACAATTCATGCCCAAACGTTCACAGAAAACCTATGTTCATGACATGACTGCACAATTGCGTGCGTATTCTCGTCAGCCCACACATGTTCATTGTGAAAATTTACAATTTGATCACGTTGGAATGAAGCCTCATCTGTAAATACTAAAATGAGCTCTAACATGGAAATTAAGCATGTCTGGACACATGTCCACATAACATATTTTCTTTCTTTGTGTGTGAGGAATATTTCCTAAAAGTTTGGCCGTACCTTTTTGTAACACCCTGTATATTTCTTCTTAGTGACAGAGATTGTTCCTGGTGCAGATCCACTAGCTCAATACCTGGTACCTGTCATGTATCTGCCCGGCCGTCCACCTGGATAAACAAAATATCCGGGCAGTACCATTCCTTATAACTTCTAAATTACCCCAAAAATAAACTATTTGGTCATCTTGGGTTATTCAGGAGTAATGTAGGTAACTTGTTACACAATAATATGAATAGATGCTTCTCATTACACAAACAGGCACACTTAAATGACTACTAAACATTTTAGCTTTCGGCCAAAAGAGCTTGCTCCAGAAACACACACATACGAGCAGGACACGCACACATATGCAGGCCAGCATGCAGGGTTATTTTTGTTTGAGGGAGTGGGGGGGGGGGGAGGAAATGGACAAGCTGATTATAATTATTGTAATTTTTTATATCATACTTTATATTTGCAACACAATTATGATAGGTTGCAACTTGCCGTAAAGATGATTGTTGTGTCATATACAGGCTCATAGCAAAGTCAGGATGCAGCATTTAGAGACAGAGATCATGTGTGTGTGCATTCTGCATTTGTGATTGCACCAGTGAGCTTGTGATGAAGGCTGTGGCAGAAAGCTAAGCTATGCACATGTGATTGCCATTCTCACTAACCTGTCTGAAGCTCAGCGATTGTCTTTACGGTATGTTACAAATTACCCTCATATTTATACTAGCAAATCTGGCAATGCTTCGCAATTGCTAAATAAGCGTGGGAACTACACAGCCTTCATTCCTTCCTTAAACTCTCTGCTAATCACTTGCCCCATCTCTATGCCTGTTTCCTGCCTCCTTGTGCTCTCACTGCAATAGCTATCTCAAAACCCATTGTTGCCCTGGTATTTATTCCAATATTCAGTTAGTTCATGTACTCCTACCTCCTCTCTCTGTCCATCTAATCTTCCCACATCCCTCTGTTTCTATCTACCTACTCCCCTCTATCCCCTATGTCTGCCATTACCTCCCTGGTCTATGCCAACCTCTTCCTGTTCCATCTATCTGTTCATTCCCTCTGTCCCCTTTATATGAATACCTGTCATATTCATTGTGATTGGTCAAACAGTGGCAAAGTCTGCAGTAAGGCACCCTCCACCATGCAATGTACGAAATCTTGTGTATACTGTGATGTTTCTCTTGTTTTGAAAGTCAAAATACAAAATTTAATCAAGATAAGAATAAAACCCTCCAACATGCACTGTGTTAATTATTATGTAGACATTAGAGGTCTGCACCTCGCTCGGTTGCTCGCTCGAATCACATGATACACGTCGTTCTATGACAGCCCGACAGGTGTCGGTGCTGCAGCTTGCGGCAAGGCGTGTGGCTGCACTCGACTTCCTGCACGCTCGTTCGAGCGGCGCACGCTCGACCGGCCCGACCGTCCACACTGCCCGCTCGCCACTTGGTCGCCCACCGCAGCGCCACTCGAGTCCAAGGCGAGTGTCGGGAGCAAACTACACGCTTCAGAATAAATCCTGACTGCGAAATTTGGAATTGTTTCCTTTCCCAGGTGCTTCAAAAGCTGTTCTCTCGATTTAGTTGAACTAGCCATTCAGTTTCGCATTTTGTACTTTACCATACAGGTTATTATACGTGATTAATATAAAGTTCATGTGCTAAGATCATTTACTAAATGAGTTATCCATGATCTTTCTTTCTTTCTTGTTCCCTTTTTTTGGACTGTTAGTGTCTGTTTAGTGGTAGGTGTTACTTGCCATCTTAACGAGGAAATGATTGTATTTTATATCCATTCCTCTTATCACTCTCAAGTCCTGGAATACTTTGTCCGTCTTTTATATTGATATTAAATACACGATATTGATGTACACCCATTAGGTTAGGGTGTGCATCTCTCTCTGATGCAACCCATTAATATATATGCCCGTAGCATTTTGCCACTGTGCGTGATTGCTGCGCCTCTACCTTTTCCGAGTGAGTCCTTAACGGGAATTTTTCCAATTGGAACATTCATATATCCCCACTGCCACTGCCGTCTTTCTTATCTACATAATAAAGAACCTATGCAAGCTTTTGTCCTATATATAGGACCGCGCTTTCCGGCACACAATTTTAATCTGCCAGGAAGTTTCATATTAGCGCACACTCCGCTGCAGAGTGAAGTTTCATTCTGGAAACATCCCTGAGGCTGTGTCTAGGCCTTGTCTCCACCATATCCTTTCTTCCAGGAGTGCTAGTCTTGCATGGTTCGCAGGAGAGCTTCTGTGAAGTTTGGAAAGTAGGAGGCGAGGTACTGGCGGAAGTAAAGTTGTGAGGCGGCATCATGAGTCGTGTCGGGATAGCACAGTCGGTAGTGCACTTGCGCGCGAAAGGCAAAGGGGCCCAGGTTCGAGTCCCAGTTCCGGTACACAATTTTAATCTGCCAGGAAGTTTCATATCAGCGCACACTCCGCTGCAGAGTGAAGTTTCATTCAGGTGGACCTTTATTTAGCACTAATTGATGGTGATGACGATGATCTGCTTGAATGGTAGAAATGCAACAGTACTCTCTTTCCTAAGCTAGCTGTATTGGCAAACAGAGTATTTTGTGTGCCTTCCTCAAATTCATCCAGTGAACGCACTTTCAGTGCGGCAGGGAACCTGATCTCTGATAGAAGAACTCGACTCGAGCTACAAAGTGTCAATGATATTTTAACAATACATTGCAATTACAATGCCAGCAACGAATAGTTTGGGGATAATGTTGTTACTTTTCGATGTATACTTTGTTGTACAACAACATTCACTTTTGTACATTGCAATTAAAACGCTGTCTTTCCGTAGTTTCTCTCTGGATCCTTTACAATACTTCAGAATGTTGTAGTTAGTGAAAACAACCTTTTTTTGTCTCGTTTGCGGTATAACGATAGTGCGGTTACATGCTCGTCAGACGCAACAGCAGACAACACCTCAGAGCCACAGAGTCGCTGCTGTAGCGACTGACAAGGAAACCTACCCCAAGGTTCACTCTCCGTTTTTTATTAAAGTTGGATATGTTATAATACAAGAAAAACTGTGGGACCCGTATTTTTTTCTTTTAGCGGTGGAAAAAGATATTTAAGGGATGAAACGGTCCCTCAAAAATTGGGGCTAAAATAGAAAAATCGCGATAACGTAGAAATGAGTGAAGCGATTTTAATGAATTTTGGTATGAAAGTATCTTTTGATAAGAGATCGGCGTAGGTACATTGCAGGGGGAGTGACAATTAGGGGGCAGCTACCTCTAAAGTGACCAATTTTTGTGCTCAAAAAATTGTTTTCATATAATCGAAGCTGAATCTAAGGAATTTGTCTTTTATTAAAAGATACTTTCATACCAAAAATCATTAAAATCGCTTCACTAATCTCTAAGTTATCGCCATTTTTCTATTTTAGCCCCTATTTTGGAGGAACCATTTCGCGGATTAGCCGCGCGTACTGGAGCGCCGCGTTGCGGTGCGCGCGGCAGTCCGCCGTCAGGGGTTCGTATCCCCCCCTCGGGCATGGATGTTTGTGTTGTCCTTAGTTTAGTATACTTTAGGTTAAGTAGTTTGTAAGCTAGGGACTGATAACCAAGCTGTTGATTCCCATAGATATACAAACATTTGAATTGATTTTTGAGGTAAAAAAAAAAAAAAATTACGTGTTCTATAGTTTTTCATGTATTATAACATATGCAAATTTCATAAAAATCGGAGAGTGACACTTGGGTAGGTTTCCTTGTGAGTACAGCGGCAGCAGTACGCTGTGCGGCCTCTGCCCGCCCCGCCCCACGCAGCCTCGTTCGAGTGTCAACACGCTCGCTCCGAGCGTACACACTCGCCGCGCCACCGCCGAGCGTTGCGCACTCGACCGAGTACGAGCGAGCGAAACCGGCGATTTGCGGACCTCTAGTAGACATTGCCTTTCCTCATGTTTTAAAGGTCATGTGTGCAAAATTTTATAACAGTATGATGAATGGCAAGGCAGCACATGAAACACTAATATGTAGTGGCAACACACCATTTACAGAATTACCAATTTTGATTTACGTGGTTTTTCTTTGGGTTTTCCTAATTTTTTTTTAAACCAAACAAGTATTAATGTGTACAAAACAAAAATAATTTATTCAAATCATTTAAGCAATTCCTGAGTTTTAGTGAGAATAACGCACAGCAACTTAGTTTTACATATAAATAGTTAATATACAGTAAAATTAGAATAAATTGAAGAAAATAATAATAATAATAATAATAATAATAATAAAATTTTAATAATGATAATAATAATTGTTGTTATGCCTTATATAAACATGGAAAAAAATGTAATGTGAAATAAATTGTAACATCAAGAGAACATTCTACATTAAATATCATAATGGGTCGTTCAGGAGGAATGTAGGTAATTTGTTACACAATAATATGAATAGATTACTTCTCATCACACAGTCAGGCACATTTAAATGACTACTAAACAATTTACCTTTTGGCCAACAGAGCTTTCTTCAGAAACACACACATACACATACAAGCAGAACATGCACATATCTGCAGGCCAGCATGCAGGGTTACTTTTGTTGGAGGGCAGTCAGTAACCTGGTGCAAGTCTTTCAGTTGGACATCACTTGAGCACCTAACACATCCCCTACCTACCACAGTTATCTAACTGGGGAAAACAGACTTACAGTTTAATGTGAAATCTGAAACGAGTATCACTTCTGGCACCTCCGCACATAATTGAGAGGTGAAAGCTAATTTAAAACAGAAAGTGAAAAATAAAAATGTTCAAATGTTTGTAGAGCTTAAGGGACTTAACTACGGAGTTATCAGTCCCTAAACTTACAAACTACTTATGAACTAGCTACTACTAAGGACGGCACAAATATCCATGCTCGAGGGGGCATTCGAACCCCCGACCATAGTGGCTGTGCAGACCATAACTGGCGCGCCTCAGTCCTCTCAGCCACCGCAGCCGGCTCATTAAGATCATTTGAGTAGTTTCAGAGTTCATCACAGACAAATATTGTGGCATAAGCTTTTTATATATACAAAGATTATAATATAAATAAAGAACCCCAATAAGATTCAAGAATCATAGTTTATCCATTAATTAGCAATTATTATGGAGTAAAGGTAGCAATAATTCACTATTTTGTAAGGAAACGGAGCTATGAAACCATTAAAAATAATATTAAATTAAAATCAGACCATACAAATATACTTTCCTATGTCGCCAAAAGAGAAGAAGAAGAAATAAGAAATTGTGTTCATCAAAAAAATATCACCCAAACAGCAAAGGCACTCTTAGATCTGTGTTACTCATTTTACACTGCAAACCAACATTAAATACAGACTGTTATATGATGGTTTTGTAGTATTTTTAATGTGGATGAAATGCTTAAAACACACTTATAGCCCACATGCACAGCCATTTTGCACAAAAATTTTAGCTGCTGTGGCTATGTACAGCATTGAGATTGGGGTCAGACAAAGGAATCTAATTATCTAAAACCTGTTCCTGAAGTACCCATTTTCAACTACAATGAAATCTTTATATAGATAAAGATTTCGTAATGTTATGAAACTGTTCACCCTCTACTCTGCTGTACACGAGCTAAAGCCTCACATGGTTTCATGAATCTTTTGCTGTTTTTCCATCAACTTCTTTACACCTGAAACTTCATTCACTTGACTTTCTGTAGTAACTTTAAACAAACTTTATTTCTAATTCCAGAATTCATACAGAACAAAACACACTTTAGAAACTAATTGATGTGTACACTGTGGTGGTTCTAAAGGAAATGTCCTTGTAGCTGCGCTCTTTGTGGCCCAGCGTTCTGGGTGGCACTGTCATAGCACTATATTGAGAGCAGCGTCCCTACAGTCAGTCACATGGAATCGCACGGCGGCCTCGTTAAAAATCACGCCCAAAACTCACAACACTTCTCCCCTTTTGGTTTGAGCACTCACTTGCTGTAGGTGGTGTGAAGAGGTCTGATGTCAATGTGTGCTGCACATGTGTCTGCAAACTCGTTGGGAGGCACCTTCACGTATAGACGAACATATCCCCGAGTAGACTCCATTCTTGTAGGAAGTGATGACTGGAGACAGTGGAGAGCTGACAGATCTCTGCCCCTGGTGTGAAACACATGACACACAATAGTGCATTGGAATGATTGGTGAGCCTTGTTTGGCAATTCTGAATATTCAGAGGGGATAAGGACTCTTCCTAAGGTATTTGATCATGCTCTTGCACGATGACATCATCTTGTGATATTGGGTTGGTAACCGATACATGGACTGGCTGTTGCGGTGGCAGTTGCTGAGCTCGTGGTTGGCTCACTGTGCCAGCAGGCCACAGAACGAATTGTGGCACCTCCACCCTGTCGGCAGCAGCTCTTGGTGGATATGGTGTTGATGCTGCCGTGGGAACCACTGCCGGAGTTACTCGGGGACGAAGTTGGTCTTCGCGGAGCACCAGTGCTCCAGCAGTCATGCAAACTTTGTAAAGCCGTTTGGCGCGAGGGCTGAGCATCTGACCCTGAATCCATTTTGGGCACCTGCCATAACCCCGCTCTCCGAAAAATATTTGTGAACAGAGTCTGCCCTGGCCGACATCCACCACAAGAAGCCAGTAGATGCCAAGAAAGAAACCCACATAGTCAACATGTATGCGCTACCACGGGTGCGAGGGTGTAGGCCACAGAGAAAAAAATGTCTTCGGAGCAGGAGCCTGGTTAGCACACGGTTAGCAGGCAGCGATGCCGGACCATTAGACAAGCCAACGTGCCAGCCCCTTGTACATGAGACACCCCAGTGACCTCGATTAAGCAGGCGGAGAACAGAACGTTGAAGGGACATAGGAACAACCACTCGTGGTGAGGCCCCATCAGTGGAGAGGAGGACAACACCATTATGAGCAGTGAGGCAAAAACGAAGGGCAAAGTAGTTACACGATGTATCAAAGGCCCTTTGGGATGAGTAATCAGGCCAACCCTGTTGAATGAAATGCAGCACACTACACAGAACAGAATCAGAAGCAGTAGCCATGGCTAGCCTGTCACTATTGACGGGAAACCCGTCAACAACACATTGTTCGGCGGCGGCCACATGAAAGCACAGCAACTAATCACTGTCGAAAACAGGGTCCGGCCCCATTGGCAAAAACAGGATAATGCATCAGCATTGGCATGCTGAGCAGTGGGTCGGAAATTAATCTCGTAGTTGAAGTGAAAAAGGAACAGAGGCCAACGTTGTGAGTGGTGGGCTGCCTGGCAGGGAGTGAGACTGAGGGATGGAAAAGAGAAACTAATGGTTTGTGATTGGCGATTAGATGGAACTTCACCCCATAAAGAAACACACCAAACTTTTTCATGGCATACACGATGGCCAGAGCCTCCTTTTCTATTTGGGAATATTTCTGTTGTGCATCAGTGTGTGTGTGTGTGTGTGTGATGCATACACAATCGGAAGTTCCGAGACATCTGTGTACCGATGCGTCAGAACAGCACTGATTCCATAGTGGGAGGCATTGGTGGCTAAAACCATATGTTGTCCAGGGCAATATGTGGCAAGACAGCAGTCCTGCTGCAGTTGTTCTTTAAGATGAAGAAAAGCAGTATCACAATCAGCAGACCGACAAAAAGGCACATTTTTACGAAGCAACTGGTGTAGTGGATGAGCCACCTTTGCCTACTTGTGATAGTAGGCTATTTTTCCCAGAAAGGCCTGAAGCTCCTTGACAAAGGTCGGGCGAGGGAGAGCCTCAATAGCAGCAACATGCTGTCGAAGAGGGCGAGTACCTTCACCCGATAACTGAAATTCCAAGCAGGCGATCAACTGTTGAAAACAATGAGATTTCTGGAGGTTGCATTTTAACCCCACAGATTGTAAAACCGTGAAGAGCGTCCGGAGGTTGCTGAGATGTTTGACAGTGGTGGCCCTGGTCACAACAATGTCATCTTGATAACCGATACAGCCAGGAACAGCAGCGAGCAACTGTTCCAAAAATCGTTGAAAAATGGTGGAGGAACTAGCAGCCCAAACAGCAACCTTTGATACTGATAAAGACCAAATGAAGTGTTGAGAACAAGAAACTGGTGAGAATCAGCATCCAACGGAAGCCCGTGATATGCTTCAGATAGGTCAAACTTAGAATAGTACCGACCCCTGGCCAACTTCAAATATAATTCTTCAGGACAATGCATATGATTTGTTTCAATAAGGCACTGAGCGCTGACGGGCACTTTGAAATCATCACAAAGATGAAGACTGCCGTTGGGTTTTTGAATGATGATGATGGGAGAGGGCCACTCACTGGAACAGATGAGATACAATACACCAAAAACAGTCAGCCGATGAAGTACCCGTTTCACCGAGTCACCTGAGGCAAAAGGAATAGGTTAGGCCCGAAAGCACCTCGGCCAGACAGCAGACTTGAGAGTAATATGTGCTTCAAAATTGGTGGCACAACCAAGGCCAGGAAAAAAAGAGTGTGGAAAAGGTCTCTTATAAAGAATCAAGCTGAGCATATGGAGTGTCATTCACTGATAACCCAAAAATGCAAAAGGCGTCATACCCAAATAAATTCTCAGTGTCACTGCTGTCAATAACAAACACAATGATGGTGCACACAACAGATTTGTAGGAAATATCTACGTCAAATTTACCCATAAGTGATGTCTTCTGCTGATTGTAAGTGCATAGGTGACACATGATGCCAACAATGGCAGAGAATATGCCTTAAATATGTCTGTGAGTTAATTATAGTGGCTGCTGAGTCGGGATCAACCTGCATGCTCACGTCCGCTTCCCAGCATTTGCACAGTAAGGTAAAGTGAGCGGACATGCAGTTTCCATACAGTACAGAATCATCATCGGCTACCCCATCGTGCACATCATGTACTTTTCTGACTTACAAACAGATGAAACATTTCCCTTCTTTTAACATTGGTAGCAAATTGCCCAATGCTGTGGACAATATTCACATGCATGTTTGGTGAAAAATGAGGGCAGGAAGGAAGAGAATGTGAACCTCTATTTGGCTGCTTCATGTTATGTTGATTGTCTGGCCAACTCTGTAGGTACACTTTTACTGCAGCAACATCCTCATTTGCACCGGCACCTGGCACTTTATCCTCAACCTGACTGTATATCACCGAAGTTACCCCATGCTTGTAATTGAGCACCCACAGCACGAGTGATTTCAAAGGATTGAGCTACGAAAGTACTTCATCCAACGAGGGATTATCAAACTGAAGAGCTCATTGGCGAACTTCTTTATTCGGCACAGAATGCAAAATCGAGTCCCTAATCAGAGTGTCGGCATACAATTCTTTGTGAATTTCTGTTACAAATTGACATTTGCAACTGAGTCCTCGTAATTCAGTAGCCAGCACGATAGGTCTAATAAGGCTGTTTCTTACATGTATAAAATGCAATGCGAGATGCAACGACACACATCTGTTTTTGAAAATACGTTGAGAGAAGAGTACACATTTCATCAAATGACTACGAGGAAGGTTCTTTCAATAGTGCTAGTTGAGACAACAGTCGATATAACTTTGTTAAATTCCACGAAAGGAATAAAGACTTACAACTTTGTTGTTCAGCAATGCTGAAAGTCACGAAATGCTGTCGAAGGTGTTTCTCGTAATCTACCCAGTCTTCCACCACATCATTGTATGAGAGAAAAGTGGGAATTCTCAACAATGAGAGGCAGCCATTGGTGTGGACAGAAACAAACTCGTGTACAGTAGTGGTGAGAAGCTGTTGTCGTTCAATTAAGTTGAGTAGCACCTGCTCAAGAGTTGCCATATCACTAACATTCACGTTACCGAAGAGACAGAGAATCCCATCCTCGTCACCAATAATGTGCGGTAACTTTAAACAAACTTTATTTCCACTTCTGGAATGCATACAAAATAAAACTCACTTCCAAAACTAATTGATGTGAACATTAAGGTGGTTCTAAAGGAATGCCTTCGTAGCTGGGCTTTTTGTGGACCAGCGTTCTGGGTGGCACTGCTGTAGCACTATAGTGAGAGCAGTGCCCCTACAGTCAATCGCGCGGAATTGCACAGTGGCCTCATTAAACATCTCATGTGAAACCACAACACTTTCAGTCCTCATTCAAAAGTATCAACAATAAGAAAGTAATCTGGTACTTTAAATTTTTAAAATGTCAATTTATCTATTATTATTATTATTATTGTGTGGTGGTGGTGGGGAGACTATGATCTCCCCTACTTGCAGACTTGCACACACGACCACTGTCTACAGCTGCTGTCGCTGGACTGCATCTAATAGGACCAGCAGTGGGTGGGTGGGTGGGTGTGCATGTGGTGGAGGGGGGAAGGTGGGGTTGATAGAAGGGAGGGATCAGGGTACGGTTGGTGGAAGATACTAGTAGTGCCTCGCAGAGCGAGCAGGGACACGTTAGGCCACTACACTCCAATTACAATTACTCTGTGATAGACATTTCGTTGGCTGCAGCTTTCACGGAAGGAGAGGGGGGGGGGAGATGGAGTTTCACACTGATTTCTCCCTCTTCTGTTGCAGTTCCTTAAAAATATATTTTATAATTAATAATGCGAAACTGCTAAAGTTAGTACTTTCTACATGAGCACATTTAAATAAAAATGTCAAATTCTCATTTTCTAGTGTCATAAATAAACTATTTTTTAAGAACTTAAATTTCATTGTATCTTATAATTGCACATCATACCTCGCCTTCAACAGTCACGGTTATTATTAAGTTTCCAAATTACAAAATATCATTAATTCACAAAACTTGCCATGAAAAATGGGTTTGTTTGATACTTAATGTTCATTGAAAACTCTGTTGTACGTTGCTGCACACGAAATGCAGCCATAATTTTAATTTGTTTTTAAAGATGGAAGAAAATACATCTCACTACAATGTCAAGTAAATTTAATTCAGGTCGGGGTGATGCACCACAGTTGAAGTTGTCCCCAAGCATCACGGCAATATCAGTTATGTATTTTTGTTTCTTGTGCAGTTTATCATGTCAATCACACCCACAACTGAAGTTTGCAGTACAGTGGAATGTAACAAGATTAAGTAAATTAAATCTGACTATATGCCACATTAATGTAAGACTAAAGCACTAGACATGCAATGGAAAGGTTGCAAGACTTAATCACCATACAAACTTTTTAAACTTATTTCTTATTTTTCTGTAAGAAAAATATGTTGATGGTGATAAAACTAATGGTTCTCATTTGATTTAGTATTAATCCTTTTCATCAATTTACCAAACTAAGTGTTTTGTCAGATTATTTCTACAAGCATGAAAGTAAAAAAAACTCACATATTATGTACATCATTATTCCTGAATTTTAGTTGTTTGAGGGTGTATTAAAATGCAAAGCAGATCTGTCTCAGCTAAAAGCATAAAGAATTACAATATGTGAAAACATTTTCTTTTACATGGAAAGTACTTTTAATTTCATACTAACATAACAATGTAGAAGGGTTCCCTAGGCACAAAATCACAGGGCCATATACATACTGTTAATAAGCATTTAATATGGTACACCTATGAAGATCCAGGAATTTTTACAATATTGTTTGTATCAATGAAACATAGGTCAACACAAGACAGATTAAGGTTATCAATTACAGATGGATAAGAATCTGTGACTGTTTATTCAATGTAAATACAGAAAACTCCAGTGACTTTTTTTGAAATATTTGTTCATTCTACAAACTAGTTTTCAAACCTTTTCAAACTGCACCTATGCAAATAAGAAAAGGTTGGGCAGATGATTCAGTAATTGACACCATAATTAAAGTTGGTTCTAATAAGGACAGTTTATTTGCTCGCATATTTGCTTCTGTTGTGAGATAATTAGCCATCTAGGTAATGCCTAAAAGTTCCGAGGACACCTGGCTGTGTAGAAAGTAGTAGAGAGAACATAAACTTTATGGACAATACACTTTTGTGTTCTCTAGCAGAGCTTTACAGATACATTGGTAAGGAACCCCTCTAGAACACTTCAAGACACCAGAATACCTCCGAGTCACTCTGGATTGTGCTGTCACATATAAGGAGCACTGCTTAAAAACAAATCTAAAAGTTTCATATTCACAGAATATATGACATCAACTGTGAATGTATATATACAAAGCTAAAAGTGGCCGCCATGAAAATTGTTGTTAAGAAACTGACAGGAACAGTACGGACATTTGCATTAGTGTTGGCCTACTCTGTAGCCGAGTATGCCTGCCCAGTATGGTGGAGATCCACACATACCAAGAAAGCTGATGTTGCCCCGGATGAGGCATTCCGCATCATCACGGGGTGTCTAAGAGTCACATCCATGGAAAAACTGCACTGCTGATCTTGCATAGCCCCCCCCCCCCCCTGGACATATGACGAGGCACAGCAGCAAAAAATGAAATACGCATTAACATCCAAAGCCCACCCACTACATGGCCACCAACTGATACAGCAAAGACTTCTGTCTACAAAGAGCTTTCTTTGTAGCAAAGAACAACTCACTGACACAGCACACCAACATCAGGAGTAGAGATGTTACGCTAGATGCCGGCATCTGGGGAGTGGCTGATTCTAGAAGAAGCTCTTCCCCCAGGCCACACAGAGAGATGGTCCACATGGAAATCACTGAACCGCCTGCATTCCTGTGTCACAAGATTGAAGAGCAATCTGCAGAGATAGGGCTTCTCAGTGGATTCTCTAAAGTGTGACTGGAGTTGCCATGCAGACATCACCACATTTACTGCAATGTACATCACCTCAAACAATGTGAACTATAGAAGACGTCAGAAGTGCTACACAAAGTGCACTGGACAATGCTAGTTTTTGTGCATCAACTGTATAGTTAAAAATTAACCAATGTTTGTGTATATTATCTATGTATATATATTTATTTTACTCTGTGACTGGTTAATGTAGTAATGTATGTAATAATGGTATTGTTTGCTTCCGACACAATAAATAAACAATTTACACCATGCTAGAAGTCATTGGAAAATACAGTAGACCAATTCTTCATTATGTACATGCATCGAAAGGGTTTGTGGAAAACTGCATCTTGTTATTTAGTTTGAAGGAAAACTGTTCATTACTACAAAGAACACAAAGGAATGAAGACACATCAGTGATTTTGTGGACAATGCCTTGTAGCACTCAACTGTCCTTGATATGGTGCCCACCATATGTTCCATGAAACAAGACACTACTGACTGGGTACAACTAAGTAACATTCCCATACTCGACATTTATACAAAAGGTAAATTACTAGATCTCAAGGCTCATAATAAATTGTTTTTACTGCTTTATGTTGTTCATAAACAGGCTTACTCAGCAGCAGAAGCATCCCCCAACTTCACCCTCTCCCCTATCACGAAATAAGTTGGCGACAGCCATGACTTCTTTCTTTTTTGGTGCACATGTGGCTGTCAATCACATGAAGACATTACTTGTGAATAAGCCAACAACCCTGCTCCCCAGCACTACCATCTGTCGATCAGTAATTAATTTGAATCAGAGTATGGGAACAATATCGGTCAGAAAATTGGGGTGGGAGCAGAAAAAGAAAATTGTAGACAAGGGAAAGCTGATCATGTTGGTGGAATCAAAGCTGTACATGTAGTTAGAGTGCGAGTTGGAAATGCAAGAGGTGATGGAGGATGTGAGGCTGGACAAGTTGTGGCCACACAGATTATGCAAAAATTACTGAGGAAAGCTGGAGTTAGCAGGAAGGTTTGAGATGGCACACAATGTGAAGCAAACACTGAAGTCTACCACTTTGTGTTGTCCACCTCCGTAGCCCAGTAGACAGCGCGGTGGGTTGCCATGCAGGGAGCCCGGGTTCGATTCCTGGTCAGGTCACAGATTTTGTGTCGTCCTCATTATCATTTCATCATCATTTACAGTCCTCATTATCATTTCATCACAATTTACATTAAAGTCATCGAAGTGGTGTCAGCTCAAAAGACTTACATCAGGCAGGCTGAACATGGCCCCAGTTGGGTTCTACCGGCCATAAATGCTACATATCACCATCGCATTCTGTTGGGCATGTTAAACAATTAGGTGGTTCAGATATCTCTTGGAAACAGTATCTGCGTAGGAAGCTTCACAGGGGTCACAGCTCAGTTTATGCAATGGTTTTCCAAGTGCTCTCATCATTGGTAGATATGCCAAGTGGAGGTTATTCCTGCAGGACAATCTAAATGTATTTCTTCCAACTGGAATGCAATATGCCCCCCCCCCAACCTTTTTCCACTAACTATTGACATATAACAGTGGAAATATTCGACTCTGTGCTGGCTCCACAATGGTGGAAGGAAGGAACAGACAATGATAGGTGTTGCAAGGACAGTAACCAGTCAAATGTCTACCACCATATTTTAGTGGAAAGGTAACTTCCACTCAGATGACACAGCAAGTACAAGGGTAACCTCTGTGTGGCAAATGAAATTTCTGTCCTTGCTGCTGTTTGGACTTGGGTGACTGTTGCCCCAAACTGTCAGGCTACACGGGTTCCACTGAGGCTGTGATTTAATTGGTTCTAAGAGGTATGTCACATTTGTTCATCTTCATCATTACTTTGAAACCAACGCCTCTACATTTCGTATCTTTAAAGGTACCTATTTCTGAACCTGTGATTACTGGACATTTTGTTTTGATCTATACACTATCACCTCACAAAATATGGAATACATTATTATTATTATTATTATTATTATTATTATTATTATTTTAAACACCTAGCAAATCTATACTCTAAAAGACACTTTACAATGTGTGGCAAGGGTATTTTTGCTCACTAACGTAACATTCCCTCATTCCCGTTCGAATCACAGACAGTTTGAACAAATAAAGTTTGTCAGTAAACTTCCATATGAGATGGTGTATTTCACCACAATGTGGTGCCAAATGCCTCTCTTGCTGCATCTGATACTGGAGTTGACAGATGATCTCTATCACACTCTTGTGCTCACTAAATGAACCTGTAGGAAAATGTGCTAGTCTTCTTTGGATCATGTCTATTTCATCAATCAGTCCTATGTGGTTTCGACTGTAGACAATGAATAATAGTCAGCTACTGGTAAACTGAGGATTTCTCAAGCTGCATCATTTATGTATGGACCATACTTCCTGAGAATTCTCACAATGAATCTCTGTCTGGCATCTACCTTACAGGCAATTAGTTTCATGGGGTCATTTCACTTTAAATGTCTCTGTACACATAAGCCTAGATATTTTATGGATATTACTCTTTCCAGTGGTTGTTCTGCAAATCCCTGTAAGTGTTGATCCTCTGTAGACATTACTGCATTTTGATACAATTTTAAAATGCTGGATCTTCCCTGTATATGACAGCATTATCCACGGAAAGTCTCATGGAACTACTGATGATATTTATTCTATAATTTACATATATCATGAAAACTGTTCAAAAATGTTCAAATGTTTGTAAATCTAAGGGACTTAACTACGTTGGTCATTAGTCCCTAGGCTTACAAACTACTTACACTAACTTAAAGTAACTTATGTTAAGGACAACACAAACACCCATGTCTGAGGGAGGACTCGAATCCCTGATGGAAACGGCTGCGTGCACTACAGCTGGGCACCTTAGTGAGCACAGCTATTCTGCCACAACTCATAAAAATTAATGTTCCCTTAAAATACTCCTTTGGCGTATTACTGAAGCTACTTTCATGTGAAAATTTCCTTCCATTGAGAGATGACAAGCTGCATTCTGTTTACCAGAAACACTTCAATTCACAACTAGTATCCTATTCCATGTAATCTCATTGTAACTGGCAGGGCAGAAATGTTTTAACACTTTCAAAACGGCAAGGAATATAGTACCAAAATAGTTGCTGGTATCTACTGTTTTCTGAGTTTTGCATATGATACGTGTGAGCTTGGTTTTACATAAGTGTTGTTTTTTGAATCAATTCAGCTGACATTTTCAAAATCCAGAATTGGTGTAACATGTGAACATAGAAAATGTTCAACAATCTGCTTCAGGGTGTCCTAAAAACCACACACAAACAAAGTTTGGGGACAGGTCCCTTTCATCAAAATAAGAAAAAGTCTGGTAAAATGGTCTATAAATCCAAACCTTCTGAGCTATGAGCATCTTTGCAATAAAAGAGATATGCTTCCCAGTATTGAATACACCCTGTATTTTAGGTCTGCTGCTTGTAATTGAATGAATATGATAAGAACATTAATAAGGTGTTCTTTTCGGTTTGTGCAGCAGATAATTATAACATTACTGATGAAGTTTGGGATATGTTGCATTAATTACACTAATAGAAAATTTTAAAAAGTAGAGATCTGAAGATGGCAAATTATGAAGGTTGATAGATGCTAATTACTTTTTTAATAACATTAAATTAACAATGTTTATGTCCATGAAATACCTTCAGTGTACCAACATAAAACTATGAAATTAATTCTTGTTAAATTTTGCACATCAGCACTGAAAATGCTTTAGTACGTTTTTTGTGTTAATTTGTAATGACCTAAATATATTAAGAGGTTTCCTACACATATGAACACTTGAAATAAACACAGTGAGCACCATGTTACAGAAAATGAGCTGATAAATGGCACAGCACTATTATTAACCTCTCCTCTATCTGATTATCAAGCACCCTTTACATGACGAACTTTCTTGTCTCAGTTGACTACTCAAGAGGAGTGTGTGTACTGCAGCGACCCTTGTGTGCTATTCCTACTGCGTCTTGCTTGTCTCGAGTAGTTGTATTTGTTTAGACATAAACACAAAAGCTGTAGAGCTTCCTGCTGCGTATTTTCGCAAGTGAATGAAGAAGTGAGGTTATGATGGCATTATTCACGTAGGAGTAGGAAAAGGATAATTGAGATTATTAATGACAAAAGAGTAATTCATAGTTGATGTTCTCTTCAAATGTCATGTAGCAAATTTTGGACACAATTGAGAACCTGTGTCATTCAAACATTTGAAAACTTACGCATTTGTTTGCTCAAAAAATTTATATTGCATACACATGAAACACTATCAAAAATTAAGTAAAAAGTGACTATTTACTTCAGTTTTAATCTTGTTTTCTTGCTAATGGTTCAAATAACATTGAAAATAATTTTCTTCTCTAATAATTCTGAATCTCCTGTTGATATAACTTTTGGTAAAACACGTTTATATATTTATGATTGTATATATGCATAGTGTAGGCTTTTTCCCCATAAAACGAAAATATTTTTCTGCTTGCAGATATTTCACATCTCTTTTGTAAGAGAAAACTAGTAGAAAAAAAAACAATATCAGGCTCTCGTGCACCTTGTTCTGTGTGATGAAAACACAAAGCAAACAACAGAATACAGTTAAAGAAGATATGAAAACATTTCTGTAATACAAATGAGCTCAACCAGAATAGGTTAACTTCCGATGTTAGCAGACACCACTACTGTTACTTGTTTCTGTGCATGCACATTCTGCAGCACTCTAAAAAATTTAGAACTCCACACTCAGCACAATCTAGAGATCACTGACGTCAGATGCACTGCGATGGGGTTTGCTGCTGATTTATACGCAGGTGGAAAAGACGCACACACTTAGAGTAGTCAATTTTCACCATAAAGTCAATCGTGTAAAACAGGCTTCAAATTGGGTTTGCAGACTGCTATTAATAAACTAGACAATAAAATAATACTCCAATTCCCATCATTTTCCCTTCCTCATTAGATTCTTACTCCTCCTGCCACTCTCTACTCACCCTGCCCCTCACATTTCTGCGCACTTGAGTTTAATTCACATCTATATGAAATGGCATGCACAAACTTCTCTTGGCAGTATGCCTTTCCTATACTATCCTGTTTGCATGCTCCATTTAACCCCTCTTTCCTACACCTATGAACAAAAACATGTTACTTCCAATGCTTTAACCATGGCAAATTCACTCAGTGGTGTATTTTTGTACTAGCACCGTTATTCCATCACAAACATTATGAAAATTGAACTCTTGAATATATTTTTCTTTAACACCTTCAATACATAACTCACAACATTACTACTTTATTTGTAGCTGCTACATTATATATGATATAGTTATTCCATAAAAAGAACCGAAACTAGAGCTCAGTAAACATAACACAAAATCCAACAAACAATAAGAGACAATGTGCAAACAATATTCACAGCTAGTTCCAATTATTCATTCATAAAACAGGCAACATTATAGTCTTGTGTAGTTTGCGAAAGAACTAGTTCGTAAGAGCACTCCCACAGGCGAACTACGCGAACTAGTTCGCAGATCCCTCACCTCTTAGTTCGGCCGCTTCTTTTCCAAAGACTGACCGGGAACAGCGAGAGAACGCGAGAGCGCACAGAATCGCATGACTCCCTTCTGCCAGTTACCGTCATTTCGAGCTGAGATGCAGCTCAGCCGTAGTTTCATAGTTCACTGCCACAAATTTTCTTCTCTAAGGTATTCAGAAGTGTATAAATATAACCCTCATTCCATAGTGTAAAGAAGTAACGAGAACTCAAAACTTAACATTGTTTGCATTTATATGCGAGAAATTATGGATCAATAATTTTCTCTCACCTGCATGATACTGTTGACGGCTCGCAGGGTAGAATGTTGAGGATAAAGTCATATAAGCGACACTAACACTTTAAAGTAACGAACCCGTATAGAATTAATTAGCTACGAAACTTATTGTGACCGAAGACCTGACTGGGTCGGGAGCGACTAGCGACGACCGACCGATCAAGCATCGCCGCTAACGAGAAACACTCCACGAAACCACAAAGACGACAATAACAACAACTAATCGAAAAAACAAAGATACAAACGAAAGCCAAATCGGAACCGTGACAGAGCAGAGTACGAAGCCAGATAACCAATGAATAGCGAAAGTAAACGGAGCGCAGTCAACACAAGACTGAGGAGCGAGCTGTGGCTCCGGCCCTATATAGTGCGGCGCGGTACGCGCGCCACGGCGTGCAGCGCTCTAGTGGCGATGGCAGCGCTAGTAGGTTGTGTGCGCCGCCTAACGGCTGCTGTCATAGTCCATGTGGTCTGGCGGGCTCTCAAACATGTCGTTCTGGGACACCAGAAAACTGTAGTTTACTGCCTGTCGTCAGAATGTAAAGGTCAACATCCATTGTCATCAATGTCGCTAGTGTGAAGAAAGAAGAAATTTTTTATTTCATTTGTTAATACAAAATCAATTTCTGTAATAAGTATTAGGTTGACCGGACTGGCTTAACTTTCGATGCAACTGAGGCGACCGCCCCTCCGAAACAAAGGATTGGACTCGCCCAGCACCGAAGACAAAAATACGGGTAATAGCATACGCTTGGGCAACACTGATCATTATATAAAAAAGCTGTCATAAAAAAAGAAAGATCTCTCTTAGTAGTGGTAGCAAAAGCCAAAAAGAGTGACCTACTTCGCAGCCGAGCTGCAAACTAAAAGGAGAGCTACCGGTCTCGAACTAAAATATGCGCGATCGGTCGCGAACTAAAACATGTGTTACTGGTCGCAAACTATTAAGCCAAAGTATCTCGCTTCCTGTTAGTTAGTTGGAATCTTTTCCGAAGGCCTCCGGGCAAAAGCGAAAGGGCACATAGCAGAATTAAAAATCACGTGTTTGCCTTCTGCTGATGAGAGCTATTTCCAGGTGAGCATCTGCGTGCTAGATTACATTTTTCAGTGCTACAAAATTTCTTTTTTGAAATATTCTACACTCTGCAATACCTGTCAAATTCCATAATGCCAAGATATAGAGATAACTCTAAACTGAACATGAGAAATTATCCACAAACTGTTTCTTTTGGTTTGCGTGATATCGTTAGCGGCTCAAGCAGCAAGCGCATGAAGCAGCTAGGTAGGGGAACTTCTCCCTCCACCTGCATGCACAGACCTCGCCGCTCAGCCGTTACTGGGAGGTGACGAACTAAAAGAACGAACTAGTTTGCGGCAGAGCCGCAAACTAAAGTGAGCGCTCCCGATCGCGAACTATTATGCGCAAGTCTACAAGATTACATTAAAAAAGTATTACTACATAACCAGAATGAAGAAAAAAAACAAACCTTTTTGCGGATATGATATTTGAAGTCTTGCTTCAAAAGCTGACAAAGATCTTCTGAAATGTCTGGCTGAACTGGGTGTAGAGTAGCAACAAATCTTCCATAAAAAGGCAGCAAATCCAAACGAATACGAGGTACATTGAACAATGCCCTGAAAACAATCAGACAGGTGATCTTGAGAGCTTTTAACATTTGTAATGCTACAACACTGTAAAAAAAAAGGGGGGGGGGACTGAAAAACAATTTATAAACAATTATGGTCTCACCTCACAACTTTCTTCCTGTTATGTTTGGTGTTCAAATTCATTGCAAAATCAACTGCTGCACTGTCTATCATTTCTTGGTTTACACAGTTGGGTAGAGCAGACAGAAATGATTCTATTAAAACTTTATTGCTTACAGCTGAAGGCTCACTTTCTTCTATTTCTGAAAAATTCAGTACAAAGATTTCACAATTTGGTACCAATGGAGTAACCTTTGCTTTATAATTAATACACAGAAAAGTGACAGTTACCACACACACACACACACACACACACACACACACACACACACACACACACACACACACACAAAAACCAACAAACAAACAAACAAACAAACAAACATATACTTAAGCCAGGAACAACACTGTGTAAAAAGGATTTACAATATAACAAATAAGAAGAGGGAAAGGAAGGGAGTAAAGGGGAGAGGGAGTAATGGGGAAGAGAGAGTTAAGGGGAAGAGGGAGTAATGGGGAAGAGAGAGTTAAGGGGAAGAGGGAGTTAAGGGGAAGAGGGAGTTAATGGGAAGAGGGAGTTAATGGGAAGAGGGAGTTAAGGGGAAGAGGGAGTTAAGGGGAAGAGGGAGTTAAGGGGAAGAGGGAGTTAAGGGGAAGAGGGAGTTAATGGGAAGAGGGAGTTAAGGGGAAGAGGGAGTTAAGGGGAAGAGGGAGTTAAGGGGAAGAGGGAGTTAAGGGGAAGAGGGAGTTAAGGGGAAGAGGGAGTTAAGGGGAAGAGGGAGTTAAGGGGAAGAGGGAGTTAAGGGGAAGAGGGAGTTAAGGGGAAGAGGGAGTTAAGGGGAAGAGGGAGTTAAGGGGAAGAGGGAGTTAAGGGAAAGCTGGGAGGGTGAGGAGGATGGTGGGAGGATGAGCGGGATGCTGGGAGAGTGAGGGGATGGAAACAAGGGTGAAGGGGATGGAGGGAGGATCAAAGGGATGCAGGGAGAGGGTTTAAAGAGCGGAGAGGTGAAAAAGGGAGAGGTCTTAAGGAAACGGAAGGGTGTGAGGAGAGAGGAGGGAGAGGGGGAGGTATGTAAGGAGATGAGGTAATTAAAGAGGATGGAGAAGAAATAATGAGAGGGGAAACGGGAGAGGGCAGTGAGGGAATGTGGGAGGAGTGAGTGAATGTGGGAAACGGGGGTAGGGGTGTAGCAGGGCACGAACGGATAGAGGGAGAGGGAGACCGGGGCTCGAACGGGTAGAGGGAGACCGGAGCTCGAACGGGTAGAGGGAGAGCAGACGGGTAGAGGGAGAGCGAGCGGGACGCAGTAGGGTAGAGGGAGAGCGAGGGGGAGCAGACAGCTAGAGGGAGAGCGAAGGGGGAGCAGACAGCTAGAGGGAGAGCGAGGGGGGAGCAGACAGCTAGAGGGAGAGCGAGGGGGGAGCAGACAGCTAGAGGGAGAGCGAGGAGGAGCAGACAGCTAGAGGGAGAGCTAGGGGGAGCAGACAGCTAGAGGGAGAGCGAGGGGCAGCAGACAGATAGAGGGAGAGCGAGGGGCAGCAGACAGATAGAGGGAGAGCGAGGGGGAGCAGACCGCTAGAGGGAGAGCGAGGGGGAGCAGACCGCTAGAGGGAGAGCGAGGGGGAGCAGACAGCTAGAGGGAGAGCGAGGGGGAGCAGACAGCTAGAGGGAGAGCGAGGGGGAGCAGACAGCTAGAGGGAGAGCTAGGGGGAGCAGACAGGTAGAGGGAGAGCGAGGGGGAGCAGAAAGATAGAAGGAGAGCGAGGGGGAGCAGACCGCTAAAGGGAGAGCGAGGGGGAGCAGACCGCTAAAGGGAGAGCGAGGGGGAGCAGACCGCTAAAGGGAGAGCGAGGGGGAGCAGACCGCTAGAGGGAGAGCGAGGGGGAGCAGACCGCTAGAGGGAGAGCGAGGGGGAGCAGACCGCTAGAGGGAGAGCGAGGGGGAGCAGACCGCTAGAGGGAGAGCGAGGGGGAGCAGACCGCTAGAGGGAGAGCGAGGGGGAGCAGACCGCTAGAGGGAGAGCGAGGGGGAGCAGACCGCTAGAGGGAGAGCGAGGGGGAGCAGACCGCTAGAGGGAGAGCGAGGGGGAGCAGACCGCTAGAGGGAGAGCGAGGGGGAGCAGACCGCTAGAGGGAGAGCGAGGGGGAGCAGACCGCTAGAGGGAGAGCGAGGGGGAGTAGACCACTAGAGGGAGAGCGAGGGGGAGCAGACAGCTAGAGGGAGAGCGAGGGGGGCACAGACAGCTATGGGGGAGAGAGAGAGAGAGAGAGAGAGAGAGAGAGAGAGAGAGAGAGAGAGAGAGAGAGAGAGAGAGAGAATATAAAATTTAAATAATTCTACTTACCTTCAGGTTCGGCCGAAAGTGTTTCTTCCTCTGGTGAGATACAGTTCAAATCTTTCTCAAATTCTGCGTCCAATGCTTCTTCTGAGACCTGGAACATTACAGTCACATATAAAATTCTGAGTGGAATGACAATGATGATAACTTAGATAATTGACAGAATTTGGCAACTGGAAAGGGCACACCATACTACTCATCACAGGATTAAAAGCACTGTAATTTAGTATAACTGAACTATAAATGTCATATAGTTACTTCATTAGCTGAATGTCACTACATGTTTTAGAATATGTGGTCTTAACTATGTTTAATATATGTTTATGCAATGATGCCCACATTCACTACTAGAGTACTCATATAATTTTTACCGGGTATCAAACGGTATGTAAGTCAGAAACCTCACAGTTTAATCCCTTTTGCTTCATTAAAATGGATTATTGACATACAGGTCATAACGTTTAAATGTTCATTGAGTAGTTGAGATTATTAGTTTAATGTCAAATATATCAAGAGATTTATTGATAAGTTAGCCATAATTCAGCAGACTCCCTACCCCCCCTGTATTCTGGCACTGATGCCACAGTCAATTTTTTATTCTTTTTTTTTTTTTTTTTTTTTTTTTTTTAGATGTGAACTTAATTACCCAAGGTAACAGCTTTTAATTAAAGTTCTAATAAATTCGTAACTATTTCACAAAATAAATAAATAAATAAATAATGCTTACATCCACTTCTAAACTCTCTGCCACATCTGTTTACCATTCACTCCTTTCCTCTCCCAATCGTTGGTTTACCATTCTACCAACCCTAACAGGATAAAGCATTTAAATTCTACAAGGGCTGTTCAAAGAGTTCTCAGAATCTCCATCACTGGGTAAAATAAGGCAACAGGGGTTCCACAAAATAACAATTAAGAACTTCCTTGTGAGAGGTATGAAACAATGTTGAGTTTCATAGCACATTGGAAGAATCTGCTTCTTCATATTTAACTGTGGCCAAGGAGATACAGTAGTTTAAATTTGGTCAAGACGGCTTTGTTGATAAGCTGTGTAGCGGTCAAAGGGGTCAGCTGAGATATGCTACTATCCCAGAAATGTTTGAAAATGTGCATGAGATACGAGACATAAAGCAAAAAGGGACTTTATCCCAGAAGTAATATTTCCAGTATAAGAAACAATGCATAATACTGTGTTGTCATTAGTCCCATTCTTGCAGAATTTTTTTTAACTGCAATGTCAGAGATTTGATTTTTTACCACCTTCCCAATATTCATGATGCACTTGTGAAATGGTCGTATGGGAAAATCCCCACTTCACCACAACCTTGGAGATGCTATGTGCCTTCTCTCATGCAGCAAATATAACACCACAATCAAACCCAGTTAAAATGTAATAATGTGCCAAGGCAGCAACAGTAACTTATCTAATGCTGACTGCAGCACCTTCCTCTGAGTGTTAATGTATCTCTTTGATTGCATGTACACATTCCTATATTGTTTTGTTAGCTCTTCAGTGTGTACGACAGTAATAAATGCCAACATATCTTGACGATTTGTATGTGACTGGGCATTTGACTTTTATGGTCACTTAAGACTTTTGCATACAAGTATTTGCTGACTGCATTGAACAATCTACACATACAACACATGCTAAAGACTGTGCTATTGTTTCTGGAGATGAAAAGGGATGAATTTCCTGTTGACGCTTGTCACTTCCTTTTTTCCTAGAACAGTAAAGCTAAAAAAGTACATCAAACAGACAAATACAATCACTTTGAATGTCATTTCAGCATGAAGGTAGTGTATGTTGCTAAATGGACATGTTGGAAATTAAGTTGTGCACCCCATAATTCCTGAAGAAAAATGAGCCATTGGGCTTCATAGTACAAAAATTGTAGGAGAAATGATACAACAGCAGAAAGGTCATAATTTAAAAACATCAAGGCCTATTCCAAAAAGTTTCTGCATCCTGAAGAAGAAGAAGAATCAGAACATGAACCATAAACTCAAATCATTGACAGTAAGCACACTGAGAAAGATACTCCAGAAACAAGAAAGTAGAGGTCGGGGGAAGGAAAAAAAAGCTTTTTGGAAGGTATTTCGCACTTCTAAATATATATGTTTTTATTTATTTGTTTGTTTTTTAAGAGTAGAAAATCAAATCCTTTGGCCAATAAAAATATGGGAGCTCAACTGATATTATACTGTCACGTAGCAGTATTGCAGGATGTAGGTAGTCAATTAACGAACACTGATTCAAACTCAGCTATGATTAAGTACTTGCCACAAATACAGGAGCACAGAATGAACTGACCCGTCTGGATGTTTACTCAGTATATGTACATTCATAGAAACTCATGGAACATTATTTCTCAATACAACTAAAAGGTATTAGAACTGTACATTCAAATTAAAATCTTGAACCCAGGACTCTTTACTACAGTGTCCAACACACTATCCACTGAAACTTACTGTTGCAGTCTCTCAGCACTTCACTTGCACCATTGCTTCCTCCTTAGGAGAACATGTCTATATGTTAACATCTTTTTACTGTGGGCAAGAGTCGCTGACCTTACATGCTGCAGTTCTGAATGGTTAGTGTTAGTACTGGCAGTCGACCTTGTCAAAGTTATGTCGAAATTAACTCAATTGTTGCCTTTTATCTTGTTCAGTTGTGCTGCAACTATGGATTTATCCCGAGTCATGAATTTCCGCATGGCTTCTGTCCCTAACCTTCTGCACCTTATCATGGTCACAATATTATGCACCATAAGCAACTTCGGATAGCTGTCTTCTGACCTTGAATGACCCCAAGTAACCTCCGAGTTGCTCCTCAGAAAGTCCAACCTTCCTAAAAGACTGTTGATTCAGACGTCACCATGCTGGAAAAAACAACGTGGTGATTTGTGTCATACATTTGACAATCCTAATCTTCAACCTGCAACAAAAGGAGTTGAGCCCACTCCAAAGCCTCCTCAGACTTGGCCAATGTAATTGTTGTCCACATTGTCAACCTCAAGTTAAAAGACAGTATCCATCATTGTTGCTGCTTCATTGTCACGCAGTTTCTGTAATATCTTGTTGGGTTAGGTAATCAGTACAAACAATATTCCTCTTATTGCCACCAGCAGAATTTGGAAATTGTTCAAAGAGATCAAGCCTAACACATTGGAAATGCGTCTCCAATGATGGAATCAGTATGAGATGTCCTGGTGGTTCAGAGGACCTGCATTGATCCTTTGGCACTCTCAACATTGCAACACAGAGTGACAAATGCTCATAAATAATCATTGTTGTTGTTGTTGTTGTTGTTTTCAGTCTGAAGACTGGTTTGATGCAGCTCTCCACCCTACTCTAAACCTCTTCATCTCCTCATAAGAATGGCAACCTACATCCATTTCAATTTGCTTACTATATTCATCTCTTGGTCTCCCTCTGCAATTTTTACCTCACACACTTCCCTCCAAAACTAAATTTACAATTCCTTGATGTCTAAGAATGTGTCCTACCAAGCTATCCCTTCTTTAGGTCAAGGTATGCCAGAAATTCCTTTTCTCCCTACTTCTGTTTAGTACCTCCTCATTAGTTACGCGATCCACTCACCTAATCTTCAGCATTCTTCTGTAACATCACATTTCAAAACCCACAATCCTCATCTTGTCCGCACTGTTTATCGTCCATGTTTCACTCCCATACAATGCAACACTCCACACAAATGCCTTTAGAAAGGACTTCCTTATGCTTAAATTAACGAATTTCTCTTTTTCAAAAACGCTTTTCCTTTCAATTGCTATTCTACATTTTATACCCTCTGTACTGCAACCATCATATGTTATTTTACTGCCCAAGTAACAAAACTCATTTACCACCTTTATTGATTCGTTAGTGCGCCTCGGTTGCACAGTGGTAGAGTGCCAGACTATAAATCCAAAGGTCGCGGGTTCGATCCCCGCTAGGTCCTAGGATTTTTATCTGTCACTTTCCACTTCTTTCACCTCTGGCAGTATTGATCATGTGAAAAATAACGAGTACCACCGTGGTTCGGAACCCATGCTAAACTGTAGGTCCCCCTAAAACTGGCTGGGTAAGTCAGTTCAAAGGTGGGAGGAAGGCAACGGCGTACCACCTCCAAACAGGACCATGCACTGTGGTGTTTAAACCAATCTTCAGATTGTTCACTGCTTTACCTTACCTTATTGATTCATTATCTAATTTGATTCCTTCAGCATCACCTGATTTTCTAAGACTGCATTCCATTACCCTTGTATTGCTCTTGTTAATGTTCATCTTACATGCACCCTTCAATACACTGTCCATTCTGTTCAATTGCTCCTCCAGGTCCTTTGTGGTCTCTGACAGAATTACAATATCGCCAGCAAACTGCAAGGTTTTTCTCTCTGCATCCTGAACTGTAATTCCTTCTCTAAATTTCTCCTTGCTTTCCTTTATAGCTTGCTCAATGTACAAATTGAATAACACTGGGGAAAGGCTAAACCCTGTATTAAACCCTTCCCAACCTCTGCATCCTTTTCATGCCCTTCAACTCTGATAACTGCTGTCCGGCTTTTGTACAAGTTGTAAATAACCTTCTGTTTCCTATACTTTACTCCAGTTGATCTCAGAATTTGGAAGAGTGAATTCCAATCAACATTATTAAAAGCTCTCTCCAACTCTACAAAAGCTAGAAATGTAGGTTTGCCTTTCCTTACTCTATCTTCTAAGATAAGCCATAAAGTGAGGATTGCCTCCCGTGTTCCTACATTCTCCAGAATCCAAACTGGTCTTCCCCAAGGTCAGCTTCTGCCACCTTTTCCATCTTTCTGTAAATAATTCGTGTTAAAATTTTGCAACCATGACTTATTAAACTGATGGTTCTGTTTCATACCTGTCTGCACCTGCTATCTTTGGAATGGGGATTATTACATTGTTCTTAAAGTCTGAGGGTATTTCCCCTATCTCATGCATCTTACGCACCAGGTGAAATAGTTTTGTCATGGCTGGCTCTCCCAGAGACTTCAGTTCTGAGGGAATGTCATCCACATACATAATCACCACATTAAAAACTACTTCTGGCTTTTGTGGAAAGTTTTCAAAAACCACAGATGATCGGCCTTAGGTGCATCATGTAATTTCTGTAAAATCTGTACACATGTAAGTTTAGGAATCGCTGGATGCCACCTCTTTCCAAAGGAGTCAAAATTAATTACGTTAACGTCTCTCTTAACATGCCCCAACTGATCAATTTCTGATAACTTGGCATCCTCCTCCTGTTAATCAGAAACAGCATGGATTGCAGCAAGCCAGTCACTATCTCCTTCATTCACTAGTTGATGATTCACTGGATCTTTTTTTTTAGAGCCAGTCTGCATCTTTGTGTCTTCTTCCAACCCTGTGCTCTACAGTAATGTTTTGAAAACGTTGTGCCCACCAGGTAAGCCATCCTGATAGGTCCTTAATACCTGTCAACCAACAAAGTGAATGATGATCTGTAATGACTGTGAATGGCCTACCAAAGACACATTGTCAAAATTAGCAGATGGCCCAAATAACTGCAAGACACACTCATTTGTAGCTGAGTAATATCTCTCAACCTTCTTAAGTGTCCTGGATGCATCTGCCATCTAAGATTTGTACCAAAACAGTGCTATGCTCATATTTAATAGCATCTGCGTGCAACTCTAGGTGCTGTTGCTGTGATTCTTCCAGGTTGTATGGCCATGGTCCAACATTTTTGTTCCTAACATTTTGTCCAGATCTGATGTTGGTGCTGAGAATTGCCAACTGATATGTAGGACACTGGAGAACAGCATAAATACTAACTAAAATGGGCATAGCCAGATTTTCATGTGATTAGCAGAAATAAACTTTGTCAAGTTAAAACTCAACTGTTGACTGCCATCACTAGTCTCTCTACACAAATACCTATTCTGGAGAGCCACAGTCTGTATATAACTTAGCTTCACAACTTCTTCCTTCCTTTATTTGATTGTTTCTCTATACAAGTGTGGATAATATGTCTTCATTGTAGATAAAATTGTAGGTTTGGAAAACTTCACTTAATGATCGTCTGACTGAAGTGCGTTCTCAGCCAAAAATGATTTTTCAGTTTCCGTCAGTTGGCAAAGACTTTTATGTTCTTTTATTCTTGTAGTAAGTATCCTCTTTGTATTCTGATGTATACTTTTCCACAAGTACATGATATTTTATAAACCTCACATGCTGATAGAGGAGGGTGTTTATCCTTTATGGATTGGAGTACTTGACTTATCTTCTTAGTTGGCCTACAACCAGTTTCATATGTTTTAGTAAACTCTTTACAATCTGATCACCAATCTTTCTGGTAAAGGGGAGAGAAACCATGCTGTTCCATTGCTGTGTGTAACAGTTATCCTGTAGCCTACCACTCCTTGGTTGCAGAACTCTGTTTATCTCTTTTTGCAAATATCTATTCTTCTCGAAAGCCTGCATCAGGTGTTTCAATTTGGCATCTATGATCTATTGGTGCACAAATTCTTCCGGCTGTGTCAACAAAACTTTTAATTACACCTCTCTTTTGCTGTGGATGATGGTTGGAGTTCTTATGCAAGTATCTGGCTGCATGTGGGACTTTCTGGAAAAACTTGTGTTTCAAACTTCCATCAGTCTGTTGCATGACTAAAATGCCAAAGAAGGATACTGTGCTATCATTTTCCACTTCCATAGGAGAACTGGATTTTTTTATTTATGCCATTCATCTAAGGCTTGTTTACCATCAGGCCAAACGATGTCATCCACAAACCGAAACCATCAACTTGGTTCCTTATCAGCTTTTACCAGAGTAGACTGTTCAAATTTTTTTTATAAAAAAAATTAGCAATTGCACAACCTAATGGGTTTCCCATTGTGACACCAGTAACTTTCTCATAAAATTCATTTTCCCACTGCAACTGGCTTGAAGTATAGCAATGTTGAAAAAGTGCTATCAAATGTCATGGAGGGAAGATCCATTATATAATTCATACCCTCCTTAATAGGAATCATAGTGAACAATGACACTATGTCAAAACTTAGAAGAATATTTTCAGAAGCCAGGGTTCCTTCAAGTTTTCCAATAAAATGACATAAGTCTTATGTAAGAGATAGTTTTACCAATAAATATATGGTTGTAGACGAGTTGCCAGATATCTTGCTATTTCATGTGTTGGTGAATTGATAGCACTAACAATTGGTCTATGAGGAAAATCTATTTTATGAATCTGGGTAGCCCTTGAAGACACAATGCTTCAGTTTTTAATAAGGATTTTTTATCCTCTTTTCAAATAAAAGTGGATGACTTTATCAAAGCATTGCTTTTCTTCAGTATGGGATCTTTCTACAGCTTTTTCTACTGCTCTGAAGTAAAATGAGTCAAAATTTTGCTTTGATAACCCTATTTTATATAAAACAACAGTGTCATTGCCTTTGTCAATGAAAAGAATCACTATCTCTTCTTAAATCTTTGAGAGCCTTTCTCTCACCTTTCATTCACTCTTCACATGTTTACTATGGCACAGTACTGCAGTGGTTATAATTTGAATTGTATCTGCAGTTTCTTTGAGGAGGGTGGAACGCCGGATATCACCTCTGTTTTAGTCGATGCCTTACCATCGATTACTACAAACTGTGTCCTCTCTGACAGGAAATCCCCTAGCCAGTCACAAATTTGGGGCAATATACCATAACCACGCAATTTTATTAAAAGCCGTTTGTGAGGTATAGTGTCAAAAGCCTTCTGGAAATCAAGAAATAAGGAATCAATTTGAGATCCCTTGTCCATAGCACTCATCACTTCATGCGAGTAAAGAGATAGTTGTGTTTCCCATGAATGATATTTTCTAAATCGGTGTTGACCTTCAGTCAATAGATCATTCTGTTCAAGATAATTCATAATATTTGAATACAGGATATGTATCAAAACCCTGCTGCAAATTGACGTCAATAAAATAGGACTGTAGTTAATTGGGTTACTCCTACTGCCTATCTTGAATATAGGTGTGACCTGTGCAACTTTTCAGTCTTTTGGTACAGACCCTTCCTTGAGCAAGCGGTTGTATATGGCTGTTAAGTAAGGAGCTATCACTTCAGCATAATCATATAGAAATCTAATGGGTATACAGTCTGGACCAGAAGACTTGTTAAGCGATTTAAGTTGCTTCACTACTCCGAGCATCTACTTCAACCTTACTCACTCTGGCCTCTGTTTGTAATTCGAAATCTGGAGTATTGTATTTGTCTTCTTTGGTGAATGAGTTTCTAAAAGCTGTTTTATCATTTTTTATGGTTTTAGGGAGCAAAACTGCTGAGGTCATAAGTGCCCAAGTCAGAACAAAGTTAGAATGCATGACGACAAAGACAAAGCCAAATAAAGGGAGAAGGCTCTATGTAGTCAGTCAACTTTTTAAAAGGAATATGTTAAACACAAGGCAATCCCGAAGTAAATTTGTATTTACTGTAGAAATATGGCCGAATTCCCCGGCTAGGGGAATATTAAATTTCATTTGGCATATTGCTATGGCGGATAAAAAATAAAACACAATATGCAGATTGCTAAGATACCAGGCAACTCTGATGGGAAAAACAGACTGTGGCATAGACCATTAAAAAATGGGTATTCCACCAGATGATGGCTTAGAGTCAATTGTTGGAAACAGTGACCACAAATAGGATCAGGGTCACCACTTAGTAAGTGGTGGTGGCTGAACCGACAGTGGCCTATGTGCAGCCAGGTAAGAATGACCTCCTCACGGCGAGAGGGCCCAAGAGATGGTCGACCAGGCAATAGGAAAAGGCTTAGCCTCCCTAAGTTTATTTCCTTGAAGGAAAGACCAATGTGCATGCCAAAGTGAGACCAAACGTCCAGGAAGGATGGAACGAAGGTCAGCTGAAGGGACAGAATACGTAAGAGAACGTAGGAGGGGGGCTGCACCCTTTGCGGCAGCCTCATTCCCTGACACACCTACATTACCCGGGACCCAAAGGAACAGAACAGTGGCGCCATTGGCAATAAGTGAGTGAAAGCACTGTTGGATTCATTGCACTATGGGACGTACGGAATATAACACGCATATGCTCTGGAGTGCACTCACGGAGTCTGAGCATATGCCACATTTAGAATGATGGTGTCGCCTGATGTACTGCATGGCCTGATGATGAAAAGCTCCACCGTAAAGATCGAGCAGTAATCTGGGAGACGATACTGAAAAGAAACGTCACCAAGCACAAAGGCACACCCGACACCATCGTCAGTCTTGGAACCATCAGTATAGATGAAGATACTGTCTGCAAGCTGTGAGCAAAGAGTGACAAACATGCTGCGGTAGATGAGGTCAGCGGTAGAGTCTTTGGGAAGCGAATGGAGGTCAAGGTTGACAAGGACAGAGCCATGGCGGGAAAGAGTTCGCTCTCTTCGGGAGCGCAGCAGAGAGCATGAACTCAAGTTGCTGAAGAAATGTGCGAAAACGGTATTAGGGAAGAAGGATTCGCTGCATATTGATGATCTAGTGAATCATCAAAAAAAGCTTTATAGGATGGGTGGCCATGCATGGATGACAACTGACTCGCATAATGACTGAGGAGGATCACCCTCCGGTAGGACAGAGGCAATTCAGCAGATTCAGCATAGAGACTCTCGACAGGGTTTGTGTAGAAAGCCCGTCGCTAAATGGATCATGTAAAGGTGGCGTAAGATAGATGGTCGGGCTAATGAATAGACAATGCATCCGTAATCTAGTTTCTGGGATTGGTACAAGCGGAGGAGGGTGGTCCAATCCGCTCCCCATGAGGTACCGCACAACACTCTGAGTACATTAAGTGAACGGTTACAGCGAGCTGCCAAGTGAGAGAGAGACATGGGAGGACCAACTAAGTTTCCTGTCTAATGTGAGTCCCAAGAATTTTGTAGTGTCTACCAACGGAAGAACAGCTGTTCCAAGATGGAGGGAAGGAGGGCGAAATTCTATACGCCACCAGAAGTTCATACAGACTGTCTTGTCTGTAGAGAAGCAAAAGCCGTTGTTGATGTTCCAGATGTAAATATGGTCAAGATACTGCTGAAAACGCCATTCAAAAAGACAGTTCCGTTGAGAGCTGCAGTAAATTGCAAAGTCATCAATGGAGAGAGAAGCAGAGATGCCCGGTGTGAGACAGTCCATAATAGGATTAATGGCTATAGCAAATAGGGCAACGCTCAACACTGAGCCTTGAGGTCCACCGTCCTCCTGCAGGAAAAAGTTCAAAAGGGCAGAACCCACACACACCCGAAAATACACAGTATTTTAAGAATTACTGAATAAAGGCCGACAGGCAGCCCCGGAGACCCCATGTGTGCAGAGTGCGAAGGATACCCATCCTCCAGCAGGTGTCATATGCCTTTTCCAAATCAAACAATAACGCCACTATTTGGCGCTTCTGCAGAAAATTATTCATAAT
The DNA here is from genome assembly GCA_026315105.1 of Locusta migratoria. NCBI lineage: Eukaryota > Metazoa > Arthropoda > Insecta > Orthoptera > Acrididae > Locusta > Locusta migratoria. The sequence continues at coordinate 784,962,312 of CM048755.1, forward strand.
ATGGGTTGATAGGGTGACTATATGATCGACTGCTGAAGAATACTTATGATAACCACATTGTGCATTGGTGAGGAGATTACAAGACTCGAGCAACCATAGCAATCAACCATTAATCATACGCTCCTTCACCTAGCAAATGCTGTTGGTGTTTTAACATCTGTACACGCAGAGTACATGCCAAAGCTCGCTCATAGTGAAGTCGGCGTTGTAGCATTCTCGATTCTGAGACGAGAAAGAGAGCTTCCACTGCCTGTTTCCAAGGGAGGAAAGAGGGATGGTAGTGTGAGCAAATCGAAATATAGGCAAAAAACTGGCCAGGAGTGTTGGAGATATCAGTGGGATCCATTATAGTATCACTCGCTATGGTTAAACTTGGGATCGAGGAATGAAACAAGGTCCCCAGAAGTCCGCAAAATTTACCCCAACAACAGAAGAGGGGGTAAAACTATTAAACGAACTAGTGAAGGAAAACCAACTAACTCGTTTGCTTTCCCGAAAAAGGCGGCGGCATTGTGCATGCAACCATTTGTAGTAAACACAGATTTACCCAACCATTTGTAGTGAACACAGATATCCTGTGTGGGATAGAAATTAAAGACTCGGAGAGCACATCTCCGAGCTCTGAGTGCTTTGCAACATTCATCAGTCTACCAGGGAACTGGGGGACATCGTGGCAAGGAAGAGGTATGAGGAATAGAACGTTATGGTGGCAATGAGGATTGCCGTAGTAAGATAGTCGACCCACTGATCAATACTGGGAAAAAGACATTCATGGAAAGTAGCTAATAAGAGTAAAGCTGCCAATCAGCTTTGGAAGGCTGCCTGTTGGATGGACGAACGGGAATGAAGGGCATCAGTAGACGAATGACACGAGTTAAATGGTCACTCGAGTGTGTGTGCGAAAGACCACACCACTCGAGGTGATGGGCCAGTTGAACAATGCATATGTTAAATATACTAGTGGCAAAACACAAACAATACCCTCACTACGTGATTGTAATGGCGATCCTGCCGATGATAGCACTACTAAAGCAGAGATACTAAACATAGTTTTTAGAAACTCATTCACCAAAGAAGACAAAACCAATATTCCAGATTTTGAATTACGAACAGAGGCCATAATGAGTAATGTAGAAGTAGATATCATCGGAGTAGTGATGCAACTAAATTCACTTAACAAGTAGTAGTCTTCTGGTCCGGATGGTATACCCATTAGATTTCTATCTGATTATGCTGAAGCGATAGATCCCTACTTAATAGCCACATACAGCCGCTCTCTCAAAGAAGGATCTGTACCAAAAGATTGGAAAGTTGCACAGGTCACACCTATATTCAAGAAAGGCAGTATGGTTGGTTGGTTTGATTTTTAAAGGGACTAAATGGCTATGGTTATCAGTCCCTTGTTCCAACCGTAGAGAATGGAATAAAAAGCACTACAATGTAGTAGAGAACGATGTGTTAAAACTCGCCAAACAAAGGGTGTAATACGTCAAGAAGTAAAAGAACGAAAGTAAAAACGGATAAAAGAAGAGAAAGGTGGAAAGATGATACCAGGTGACCACAGACAAGGCAGTAGGGCATCTGGCCGCTTTCGCACATTAAAACCACCTGCCTAAAACGGTAGGCGAGCGGAGAACAAACATTTAATGAAGAGAGTACTAAAAATCAAATGGATCGGTACAACCCACTCACACGAATAAAATTTAAAACTGCATCAGCCATAGAGGCATTGTCAGCTAAAACAAGTTTCAAATTGTCAGGGAGATTAAAATTCCTTCTTTGCGCTGCTAAGTCCGGGCATTCCAAGACGATGTGGGCGACTGTCAGACGCGCACCACATCAACACTCGGGAGGATCCTCGCGACGGAGAAGGTGGCCGTGCGTAAGCCGAGTATGGCCGATACGCAGCCGGCAGAGAACAACAGAGTCCCTGCGGGGGGTCCGTAGAGAGGACCTACACACGTGTGTGTTCTCCTTAATAGCCCGCAACTTGTTGGGTGTTTGTAGGGATTGCCATTCTGCGTTCCACAGTCCAAGAACTCGACTGTGCAACTGCGAACGGAGGTCATGAACCGTGAGACCTATAGCCAAGGTACGTTTTTGGAGAGCCTCCTTGGCTAACCTGTCAGCTAGCTCGTTCCCCTTGATCCCAACATGTCCTGGAGTCCAGATAAAGACCACTGACCGCCCACGTCGGTCGATGGCATGCAGGGACTCTTGGATGTCCTGAAGCAAACTATGGCGAGGGAAGCACTGATCGAGTGCCTGTAGGCCACTCAGGGAGTCACTGCAAATGAGGAACGACTCCCCAGGGCAGGTAGAAATATGCTCGAGTGCACGAAGTACGGCCACCAGTTCTGCTGTGAACACACTGCAGCCCTTCGACAGGAATCGGCGCAAGAAAGGCAGTATGAGTAACCCACTAAACTACAGGCCTATTTCGTTGACGTCAGTTTGCAGCAGGGATTTGGAACATCTCCAGTATTCAAAGATTATAAATTATCTCGAACAGAATGATCTATTGTCCCAAGGTCAACACGGACTTAGAAAATATCGTTCATGCGAAACACAACTAGCTCTTTACTCACACCAAGTGATGACTGCTATTGACAAGGGTTCTCAACTTGATTTCCAGAAGGCATTTGACAATGTACCTCACAAACGGCCTTTACTCAAATTGCTTGGTTACGGTATATCGCGCCAAATTTGTGACTGGATAGGGGATTTCCTGTCAGAATGACACTGTTTGTAGTAATCGATGGTAAGGCATTGACTACAACAGAGGTGATATCGGGCGTAGTGTTATTGGTCCTCTGCTGTTCCTTATTTACATAAACGATTTAGGGGAAAATCTAAGTAGCTCTCTTACGTTGTTTGCAGATGACGCCGTCATTTACCGTCTAGTAAAATCATCTGAAAATCAAAACCGACTGCAGAACGATCTAAATAATGAGAAGTGTGCAGTCGTCCACATGAGTACGAAGAGATAAATCAATCAAAAGTGAAGGCCATAAACTCCACTAAATGCATAGGAATTACTAGAATTAACTGGAAAGAACAAGTAGATAATGTCGTGGGAAAGGCCAACCAGAGACTGTGTTTTATTGGCAGAACCCTTAAAATATGCAACACATCTACTAAAGAAACTGCATACACTACACTTGTCCGTCCTTTTTTGGAGTATTGCTGCCCAGTGAGGGTTCCTTATCAGGTGGGTTTCATGGAGCATATCGAAAGAGTCCAAAAGAAGGGCAGCTCATTTTGTATTGTCTCGATACAGGGGAGATAGTGTTACGGAAATGATACAGGATCTGGGATGGGAATCATTACAACAACGGCACTTATCGCTGCGGCGTGGGCTACTTACGAAACTCCAATCGCCAACAATCTCCTCCAAATGCGAAAATATATTGTTGACTGACACTTACATAGGCAGAAATTATTGTCAGAATAAAATACAAGAAATCAGAGCTTGAACGGAGAGATTCAGGTGTTATTTCTTCCCGCGCGGTATTCAAGACTGGAATTGGAGATAAATAGTACAAAGGTGGTTCGATGAACACTCTGCCAGGTACTTAAATGTGATTTGCAGAGTATCCGATGTAAATGTAGAAAGGTCCAAGTGGGAATAGGTGTGTGTGGAGTCCAAGAGACAAGTGGGTTCGCCAGTGTTGAGACAGATGAGGTTAAGGTGATTGAGGAGACCTGCCAGGAGAGAGCCCCTCTGACAAGGGTGTGGAGAGCCCCAAAGAGGGTGGTGGGCATTGAAATCGCCAACCAACAAGAAAGGAGGAGAAAGCTGGTGAAGAAGGAGGAAAAGATCAGGCCCGGTTACAGCAAAGGATGGTGGTGTGTAGACATTACACAAGAAGAAGATGAAACCAGGAAAGGACAGTCTAGCTGCTACTGCTTGAAGCTGGGTTTGTAAAGGAATGATTTGGAAATGGGTATCGTCTCTTAAAAGCAGCCCATGAGCTGGAACCCCTGCCACGGGGGAAGGTCGAAGCGAACTGAGGCGAGGTGTGCTATGTTAAAGCGAACGTGAGGATGTAGTTTTGTTTCCTGAAGGCAAACAATTAGTGGGGAGTAAGTTTGCAAGACAAGCTGTAGTTCCGTTCTATTTGACAGGATGCCGCGAATGTTCCATTGAAGAATAACCATAGTAAAACAACTGGAAAGATGTGAAATGAACAGTCACCCCTGTGACTGCGGAGGACCACAATGTGAATGCTCACAATTAGTTGGATCTAACAGTGGAGAATCTCGGTCCATTAATTCTACAGTGGCTTCACGGTCAGCCCGAGGTCGGTCACTTGATTGACCACTGGCAGTGTGCCTTGGCGACACAGAGGTTGTCTGGGGAAGGGCATCACTAGATAATGTGGAAGAGGAATGCCGGGAGGGAGAAGGGGAAGATTTCTTCCCCCTGCCTGACTTCTTTGAACCATTGCGAGTATCAGTTGAAGACCCGGACGGTTGCGAGTTAGATGGTCGCAGAAAGACTTCACGGGTATAACCCTTCTTGGATTTCCGTGTCTCTGTCTGTGAGGCAAGAGATTTCATAGGTGCAAGCGGATGTTTGTGTGCTCTTGGCAGGAGATGAAAAGGATGCCATCAAGCGCTAGGTGGTGTTACAACAGCATCACTGAACTGTAGGCCACATGTCTGCATAGATACGTCCTGCAGTTGTCATGGAGTAGCACCAATTGGGAGCACATCTGCCTTATGTGATTGTCCCGAACTCAAGACAAAGGGACCAATCGGCACATTGGGAAGGTTACAACTCAGGCAATCACCCCTCCCTGGGCCTGGCCTTAATCAGGGGGATACGCACGAACCCTACATGCCAACCCAGGGTTGGGACTTAAGCGTTACCACAGTCACTTTTTCCACATCAAACATGTGGGCAGCCTTCAGGAATGCACAGGGAGGAAGAAAGAAGAGAAGAAGAGAAACCTCAAACGCCAAAAAAAAAAAAAAAAAATTAAAAAAAATAAAAACAGGTAAATTCAACAATACTACATATCTCCGGTTTCCCGGAGGAGACGCAAGACGGGAAAAGGATACTGGGAGAGTATTCATGCAGCACGGAAAGGACGCAGCGCTGCAAAGGCTGGGGTCCCATGGTAGCCAAGTATGTACTCACCAAAGAGTGGTGATTCTCCTGGGGGGGGGGGGGGTTCGAAAAGCTGTGTTTAGTTAATCTGCTTTAGTAGCGATATCATGCTGGCCGCGGTGGCCGAGTGGTCTGTGGCTTGCCAGTCATGGTCTGCACGGCCGCTGCGGTTGGGGGTTCGAATCCCTCCTTGGTCATGGATGTTTGTGCTATCTTTAGTATAAGCTAGTTCATAAGTAGTTTGTAAGTTTAGGGTTTCATGACCTCGTAGTTATGTCCCATAAGCTCTACAAACATTTGAACATTTGAGCGATATCATCAGCAGGATCGCCATTACTATCAGGTAGTGAGGGAATTGTTTGATTTTGCCCCTAGCACATTTAACACATGACCAAAATCTCTTTGGGTTTTCAGTCAAATTTCGAGAAAGAGTTTCGTTGTGAAAAGTATTGTAGGCATCTCGCCTTGAAGTTCTCACTAAATTTCGAGCTTCTGATTAGATTAGTACTTGTTCCTAGATCATGAATACTACACATCATGTAGAACGTGCCACGTTAATGAAAGATGTCTTTACAAATTATTACTTTGTACTAAATATTACATGACAATTTTTTTTTTTTTTCATATTTACTAATTTATATCTAAAAATTCATCTATAGTATAGAAGGAGTTGCCATTCAAAATTTCTTTTAATTTGTTTTTAAATGCTAGTTGGATATGTCAGGCTTTTGATGCTGTTTTGCAGGTAACCAAAAACTTTTGTAACAGCATAATTCACCCCTTTCTGTGCCAAAGCCAAATTTAACCTTGAATAGTGAAGATCATTATTTCTCCTATGGTTGTAGTTACGTACACTGCTACTGCTTTTGAATTTGGTGTGATCGGTAATAACAAATTTCATAAGTGAAAATATATACTGTGAAGCTACTGTGAAGATCCCTAGCTCTTCAAATAATTGTCTGCCGGACGATCTTGAATGGGCTCCAGCAATTATTCTGATTACAGGTTTTTGTGCAATGAATACTTCTTTACTCAATGGTGAATTACCTCAGAAAATGATGCCATACGAAAGCGGAGAATGAAAATAGGCATAGTAAGCTAATTTACTGAGACGTATATCACCAAAATTTGCAATTACCCTAATAGCATAAGTAGCTGAACTCAAACGTTTCAGCACATCTTCAATGTGTTTTCAACCCCTAATCAATGGATTATTGAATATTTTGAATATTGTACCTTTGCTACAGATTTCTGATCAAAGTCTATATTTATTAATGGTGTCATTCCATGTACTGTATGAAACTGCATGTACTGTGTTTTGTCAAAATTTAATGATAGTCCATTTGCTGAGAACCACTTAATGATTTTCTGAAAGAAGTCGTTTATAATTTCTTCTGTATAGTATCACCAATCCTGGGGATTTTGTGTTTGTTTGAATTTAGCATGCCTTTTCCGTTGTTTTTGCAACAGTGTCCTGACCTGTTTTGTGTACCAAGAAGTATCACCACCTTCTTTTATTAATTTATTTGGTATAAAACTGTCAATTGCTGACGATACCACTTCTTTGAATTTAAGCCACATCTAGTCTACACCTACGTTTAGTGTTAGAAACGAGTGGAAGCTGTCTGTCAAGTATGGTAATGTATTTTATTTCTATCTGCTTTTCTGATCAAATATACTTTTCGTTTATTTTTGGTAACTTGGGGACTTTCGATATTCAATCTCGCTATGACAGCTCTTGTTCACTAATACCTGTATCCGTTTTGATGCTTGTTATGAGCTCAGGATTATTTGTTGCAAAGTGTGTTTCGACATCCATTTACAATTCTAGTTGGCTCATGAACTAATTGTTCGAAATAATTCTCAGAGAATGCGTTGAGTACAATTTCACAAGATGTTTTATGTGTACCTCCTGGTTTGAAAATATAATTTCGCCAACAGATTGAGGGTAAATTAAAATCATCGCCTACTATTATCGTGAGAGTGGGGTACATTTTTGTAATTAAAATCAGGTTTCCTTTGAACCTTTGTGCTATTGTATCGTCAGAGTCGGGAGGCCGATAAAAGGAACCAATTATTAACTTCTTAAGATTTTCAGGTACAACCTCTACCCATAATAGCTCACAGGAACTATCAACTTCAACTTCGCGACACGATACACTACTTTTGGCGGCGACAAACACGCCTCCACCTATTTTGTTAATCTATCCTTTCTGAACACAGTTAGATCTTTTGAAAATGCTTCTGAACTTTCACTGCCTACAATGATGGGTGTTACAATGCGTTCTATTAACACTTGGAGTTCTGGTACTTTCCCGACACAGCTACGACAATTTACAACTGTTATATCGATAGTTCCTAGATCTATATTTCTCCTGTGATCGACCTGCACCATTTGAAACAGCCCATTTAGTGTTTCCCCGAAGCCCTCTACCCTAAAAAACTGCCCCGTCCACGCCACACAGCCTCCGCTACCCGTGTAGCCGCTTCCTGCGTATAGTGGGCTCCTGATCTATTCAGCGGAACCAGGAACCCCACCACCTGATGGCGCAAGTCAAGGAATCTGCAGCCTACACAGAACCACCTGAGTCTCTGATTAAGACCCTCCACTCGCCTCTGTACCAGAGGTCCACAGTCGGTCCTGTCAACTATGCTGCAGATGGTGAGCTCTACTTTCCTCTTGCAAGCAAGACTGGAAGTCTTTACCACTTCACCGCATCTGGAATAACTCCACCCGGTATGCACACGGAGTGCACGTTGGCTTTATTCCACTCTTTGCCAGCCATCTCCCTAAGGGGCTCCATTACCTGCCTAACGTGGAGCTCCCAACTAGGAGCAAACACATCCTCTGTGAAAGCCCGAATCTTGTAGGCTGCGTGGTGATTTCAGGATGAGCAACCCCATGCAGATCAGGAGCATTGTCCTGAACAGATAGCGCCTCAAACCTGTTCGCAAGACCAACTGGTGCAACCTCACAATCGGTCCCCCAGAATGTCTTACGCTTCTTGCCATGCACTGGGGCGACCTCCCACGTAATCAAGGGTGGGGTGTCTGCCGCAATGCGAGCAGTATGAGGGCTTCTCGCAGCCGCATGCCGATCAGTGGACAAGAAGGCATCCGTTAGGTTCCTAGGACCGGCCAACAACAACAGCGCAATCGGTGCTGTCTGCTTGATAGCTGACGACCAACTGAATCGTCTACTGATGCTTCATGGACCATGGCCACACAACCCGGAAGAATCTTCAGCAATTATGACGTCCAGTTGTGAAAGCCTTCACTGTATGATATAGGTGCTATCTCATCATACAGAGTAAGTAGAGCGCCAGTTATCACAGTTCTTTACAGAATAACGAAATAATCTTGTTGATAGTTTTCCCAAGGAAATATAATCACTCCAACGGGCTTGCACTTTGCTTTTTCATTTATTTTTATTTTTACTTATTTATTTATTTATTTATTTATTTGCAATTCAAATTCAGTTACAATGTAACCATTTTCAGTGCTGTAGTACAAATATCACAGCAGGTCTTAAAAGACATAAAAAGACAAATATAGATCTGAGGCATACAGCATTATAATGTATGTATTTGCACTTACTTAACACTCTAAAGTGTTTGACATGAGTTTAACTAGTACCTGACACTGTAACGAAGCATGTTGGGACTTATTCCCCTCTGCTTGCATTAAGGAATCTCCCGATACCACTGTTGCATAATAATAGATATGAATGTAATTAGTGTATTATCATTTTCTTTTCCATAACTTTTAGTTATTCTTTTTTCTAACGTGATAAGCTGAAGTTATTTTCTATTATTTGGTATCACAGAAATTTGTTTAATTAGCAAATATTAATTAATTAATGCAAAAGATGTATTGTTATAGTTCAAATATTATGCTAAAGAGCATTCCTGATAAAAGTAAGTAAATTCTTTTCTCAAATGTTTGTAATTCTTATGGGACTAAACTACGTTGGTCATCAGCCCCTAGACTAACAAACTACTTAAACTGACAAAGGAATGGTCAGACTTGTAATGTCGAAACCTGTGTTACTATTTTTACCACTGTGAGTTAACATTGAAGGAAGTCAGTATGCAGACTGTTAACTGCTGACATGACCTGGAGGTCTGTAAAAACTTTTATGAAGTATGACATTGTCGCACGCATGGTTTCCGCGCTTATAACTACCTGTTGTATCCAGTGTGCACTTTACCTCCACCACCCTTATTTAGGTTTTCCATGATTTCCCTACATCCTCCAGGTAAATGCAATGATGGTCACTTTCAAAAGGTGTATAAGTAATAAATTGTAACATCATGCTGACTGCCATAGTTCTATTGCATGAACAACGGAAAAGTAGCAAGTGATAAACTTCTTCCCTTATTAAATTCTCCAAACTACCTACCTGATTAAGGAATCCAACAATCCATGCTCCAACACACAGGCAGTTTTCTTTCTCCTAGTGATGACATATTCCTGAATAGTCGCCACCCACAAATCCGAAAGGGGATTATTTTACATCTTAAATATTTTACCCTCCAGTAGAGCTGCATGCCCTTGACAAAAAATGCAGCATCAGTTTCCCCTTCAGCCATTCACAGAACCCACAGAGCAACTTCACAATAGCATATGTCACATTGCCAGATCAGTCATCCAAACTAGTGCCCATTCAACAAATAAAAAAACTGCTACCATTTTTCAAGGAACTTTCCACATATAAGCCCCCACCATGGGGGACAGCACACTTCTACATTGCAGTCATTAATAAAAATGGTTACTATTAAATAAAATGAGTATTTACCACTGGTTCTGGTTCAACGGTCCGTACTTGAAGGCTTGGTATGAATTCCTTAAGATCAGGAAAATTTTCATAAAAACGTTTTGTCTCCTCATCTTCCCACAAATCATGTGGAACTGTCCCTTCTTCATTTTCACTACTTCCATTCATTGCCATAATATCATGTTTCAAAGATTCTGCAAAAAGAAATTTGTAGTGATCAATGGAACTATTTTATTAACCCATTAGTATTCAGAATTAAATCAACTATGATTATTACAATAATTTTTCATTCTCATTCAAAAATTAAAAAAAAACAGAACCTTAATAAATAAACATTCATGCAACATTATTTCTATCAGTCCACATGCTAATTTCTCAGTGTTATATAAAATTTATATTTACCACTAATGAGAGCAGTTTCATAATTTTTATGCATTACCCTATTATGTCTACTGCTGATGTAATTTTGTGTGTGTGTGTGTGTGTGTGTGAGAGAGAGAGAGAGAGAGAGAGAGAGAGAGAGAGAGAGAGAGAGAGAGAGAGAGACAGACAGACAAAACTACTGTGGTCATAAGTGCCCATGACGAAATATGACTAATGATTAAGCAGGGACAGAGTTAAATTTTCTTTTCCATGTTAGTGTGGTGGATAAGAAGTAGGACACAATTGCCACAACGTGGGTCATCAGCTAAAATATCAGACAACTAAAACGGAAAAAAACAAATTTTGACAGAAACAGTTAAAAAATGGGCACTGCACCAGAAGGTGACGCACAGTCAACAGTTAGGAACAGTGGCCACAAAGTGGGGCAGGATCGTCACATAGTAAGTGGCGGGCTAAAGCGACAGTGTCCTATGCACAGGCAAGCTATTATGACCACCTTGCAGCGAGAGGACCGGGAGGAAGTAGACCATGTAAAAGGGAGCAGTTTGATCTCCCAGAGTTTGTTGTCTTGAAGGGAAGACCAATGTGTATTCCAGAGCGATACCACACCACACGCAAGGAGGCTACGGCACAAAGGTCTTCTGACAAAACAGAATGGGTAGCGAGCCAAGGGAAAGAAATGGCTGCCTTTGCAGCAGCAGTCGCGATCTCATTTCCCAACACTCCAACATGGCCAGGAACCCACAATAACATCACCATTGTCTGCTGACAGTTAGTGAGTGGGGGCATTTCTGAATCCGCTGTACCATGGGATGAACTGGGTACAGATTGCAGATGATCTGAAGAGCACTCAGGGAATCTAAGCAGATGACACTGTAAGAAGGCGAGTGGCATCGAAGGTATTGGTGGTGGTGGTGGTGGTGGTGGTGGACATGAGGGACCAAACAACGAGGTCATCAGTCCCTTCAACCCCAAATTTTATACGCCACGGAACCCAACGAAAAATAGGTGAAAGCCAAACGACCATTACACTAGGAAGTAAAATCGACTCGCCAACAAGACTAAGACCAACCCAGGGCAGCAAATGCTACAGTGTCCGATCCCACAGCTCTGGAAGCGACCTCTAGCCTAAACCACAAGGTACTAATGGCACAGTGGTCAACGTATCATAGCTCCAGAGCAGGGAGAAATAAAACTACATTAAAATGTAAAAGAGTGGGGGGGGGGCTGATGGGGATAAGGCTCTAAACCCCACAATCAGCCAAGAATCACAAACCCACTCACCCCGACCAAGCGAGTCCTAGAGCTGACAATAAAATCTACTTTCACGGAGGAAGGCAAGGACGCGATCAATCATCCATGGGTCATCCGCCAAAACTGAAGGCAATGCAGGCGGTAGGCCATAGTCGCCACGAAGTGTCGAATGGAGAGGACATTCAGTCAGAATATGAGACACGGATTGTACGGCTCCACAATCACAATGTGGTGGATTGTCATTTTGTAAAAGAAATCCATGGGTCAGCCTGCAGTGTCCAAGACGGAGGCGACAGAGGACAATTGATTCTCTCCGGGAAGGGCGTAAAGATGAACTCCAAGCTGCAGTCGTATCTTTGATGGTGCGGAGTTTATTGGAAGGGGCAGTAGCTTTCCAACTGCTATCCCATGAGGAGTGAAGCAAAGATCTGATCTGCACCCGCAGATCCGCACCCGGAATTTGAAAGGGAGACGGGCAGCGAGTAATTGCCGATCTAGCCAACTGGTCAGCTACTTCATTCCCTGTAATACCAACATGGCTTGGCACCCAGAGAAAGGTAACGGAGCAGGCAGCACGATGAAGGTCAGCAAGGAGTTCATGGATGGAAATAACTAAAGGATGGGAGGGGAAACAACGATCAATGGCCTGCAGACTGCTCATGGAGTCAGCACAGATTAAACCACGTTCCACGGCAGAATGTTTAATAAAACAGAGGGTTCTATAAATCGCCATCAGCTCTGCCGTAAACACACTGCATGCCTCTGGCAGAGAATGGCATTCCGCCCCAACAGGAGATGTAAAAGCATATCCGGAGTGGCCCGCTGTTTTCGAGCCATCAGTGTAGAAGATAGAGGCTCCCTGAAACTCTTCTAGTACTGGGCGCACCAAACGCCGAAAGACCATGGGGGAAATTAAAGCTTTTGGGCCCTGGAAGAGATCCGTCTGAATTAGTGGTCGCGGCACCATCCACGGAGGTGTGCGTGCAGTAAAATGGGGGGCGCAATCTAGCGAAGGGAAATGGAAATCCCGGCAAAGAGAGGCAAGCCGCAGTCCGACGGGAAGGCCCGCCCGCGGCCGGGTATCAGGGGGTCGAAGCCCTTCATATGCAAAAAGAACCTGGTAAGCGGGATGAGCAGGATATTGCCGGATGGCGATGGCATAAGACGCCAGAAGCTGATGCCGCCTGACCTGAAGAGGGCAGATTCCCGCCTCAACAAGGAGACTGTCGACCGGGCTAGTCGGGAATGCACCTGTAACCAAGCGGACACCATAATGGTGAACCGGGTCTAATAATTTCAGGGCAGAAGGAGCTGCCGAGCCATAAACTTGACACCCATAGTCCAATCGGGACAAGATTAGAGCCCGATAGATACGGAGGATAGTTGTTCGGTCTGCACCCCAAGATGAATGAGCAAGGAAACGTAGGGCATTGAGTTTCCTCATACAACTAATCTTTAGGTGGCGAATATGGGGCACCCAAGTCAATTTTTTGTCAAAGAGAAGACCCAGGAAACGATGCTGTGCTACAACTTCCAGGCGCTGATTACCCAAGAACAGTTCTGGATCAGGGTGAACTGTAGTACGACGACAAAAGTGCACCACCCTCGTTTTTGATGAGGAAAACTGGAAACCATGGGACGTAGCCCACACTGAAGCCCGCCGAATGGCGCTCTGGAGCTGACGTTCAGTAGAGGCTAATGAGTAGGAGCTGTACCATATGCAAAAGTCGTCGACATACAATGCCGGGGTTACCAGTGACCCAACAGAGCTCACCAACCCATTGATGGTGATTAGAAAAAGTGTAACACTCAACACTGAGCCCTGGGGGACACCGTTCTCCTGTATCCGAGGGGAGCTAAAGGAAGAGCCAACTCTGACACGGAACAGGCGGTGGGATAAAAACTGACGGATAAAAATTGGTAAGGAGCCTCTGAGGCCCCAGTCATGAAGAGAACGTAAAATATGACGACGCCAAGCAGTGTCGTACGCCTTATGCAGATCGAAGAAGACTGCTACCAGATGATGTCTTTTAGAGAAGGCCTGTCTGATCGCAGTCTCCAGTCGAAGTAAATGGTCAATAGGGGATCGTCCCTCCCGGAACCCACACTGGTAAGGTGAGAGAAGTCCCCGGGATTCAAGAACCCAGCATAATCTGCGGGCTACCATCCGCTCAAGTAGTTTACAGGGGACACTTGTCAGGCTTATTGGTCGATAACTGTCCAGCGCCGACGGGTCCTTGCCAGGCTTAAGGGCAGGGACCACAATACTCTCCTTCCACTGGGAGGGGAACACCCCTTGAAGCCAAATACGGTTAAAAACTTTTAGGAGAAATTGTCGTTGTGAGGGGTTAAGGTGTTTCAGCAATTGATTATGGATATCGTCAGGGCCAGGTGCTGAATCACGAGAAGAGGAGAGGGCCAGCGACAGCTCCCAGTCAGTAAAAGGTTCGTTATATGGTTCCACCTGGTGAGAAGTAAAGCCTAATTTGAAGGTTTCGGCCTGGTGTTTCTGAAGGAGAAAGGTCGCCGGATATGAAGTTGTCGCTGAGACATTGGCGAAGTGAGTTGCAAGATGTTCTGCAACAACAGATGGCTCCGTGCAGACCCCATCAGGCAGGGCAAGACCAGGGACGGAAGACGGCCGCCAGCTACCTTGGATAGATCGGAGCATAGCCCACACACTTGTCAAAGGGACAGAAGAACCCAACGAGGAGACAAAATGCTCCCAGCATGTCCGCTTACTTTGTTTGATTAAGTAACGAGCTCTGGCACGCAGACGTTTGAAAGTTATTAGACCAGCGAGCGATGGGTGGCGCTTAAGATGTTGCAAGGCCCTACGGCGCTCGCGAATGGCTGCGGCAACAGTTGCATTCCACCAAGGGACAGGCCGGCGAGTAGGAGGGCCTGTCGACCGGGGAACAGCGGCGTTGGTAGCTTGGGTGATCATGTTGGTCATTTGGCTTATAATATCATCTATACAGCCTGAGGGGGAAGATGGGAACACAACCTGGGATGTATATAGCGGCCAATTAGCACGACGGAATACCCAGCGGGGTACCCTGGCTCGTGGTAGGCGTGAGGGAAGTGAAAGGATCAACGGAAAGTGGTCGCTATCGCAGAGGTCGTCATACGCCGACCAGTGAAATAAAGAAAGGAGAGAAGGAGAAGTGAGTGAGAGGTCTATGGCAGAAAAGGTGCCGTGAGCGGCACTAAAATGAGTTGGGGAACCATCGTTGAGAAGGCTCAGATTGTGGTCAGCAAGAAACTGGTCTATGAGGCGGCCCCGGCTAGATGTATAAGCACTGCCCCACAAAGGATGGTGGGCATTGAAGTCCCCAAGGATGAGGTAAGGAGGGGGGAGTTGCTGAAGGAGGGCCACTAGGGACGTGAGTGTAGGTGGCCTGTCAGGTGGAAGGTAGAGGTTGCAAATGGTCAATGGAGTGTCCAAGTGAACCCGGACAGCAACCACTTCCAATGGAGTTTGGAGAGGAATCCAGGTACTGACAATATCTGTCCGGACCAAAGTACAAACCCCACCAGACGCCAGGAGGGGACCAACCCGGTTCCGACAAAAAGCACGGAACCCACGGAGGGTCGGTGAATGTGCATCCATAAACCTCGATTCCTCCAGGACGACACAGGCCGCAGAAGAGAGAGAGATTAGCTGTTTAATCTCCAAGAGGTGACGGTAGTAACCATTACAGTTCCATTGGATGATCACATCACGAGGATCTAGGCGGGAAGCGAATGGCATAACGTCTGTCACGCTGCTTTGTCAGCGTCCGTCACCAAAGAAGAAGGGACAACATCCATAAATAGCTGATCAGCCTCGGGCTCAATGGGATGAGCGAGTTGCGAAAGCACAGTCGGCACCTCCGGTGGTACCGGAGGGGCTTTATCTTGTAACTTTGGTTTCTTCTTCTTCTTCTCCTTCTCTTTCTCCTTCTCCTTCTCCTTCTCTCGTGTGGGACGGGCAGGACCACCCCAGAGAGAGGACTTTTGTCAGTTAGGTCTGGTACTGACGAGGATCGGGCGATCTTTGAACTCACTGACTGGGAGACCGATGGCCGGCTGGAGGTCGAAGATCTCCGATCTGGGGAACGCCGGGACGGAATGCCCTGAGATAGGGCACTGTCACCGGCAGGCGACGGAGAAGGGGTGCACTTCTCCGGCTGGGAAGGGGTGGGACACAAAGGGAGGGCTACAGGAGCTACAGGAGAGGGAGATGTGAGGGAGGGGTGTGGACGGGGTGTAGGGGGGAGATGGGAGTGGGAAGGGGAGGGTGAAAGGCTAGACGATAACGTCGTAGCGAAGGTCGTCGCCATTTGCACGGGATGCAGACGTTCATATTTACTGCGGGCCTCAGGGTACGTCAAACGCTCCAGGGATTTGTACTCTTGTATCTTCTTTTCTTTTTTGAACATAGGGCAATCTGGCAACCGTGAAGAGTGGTGTTGTTGACAGTTGACGCACACCGGCGGAGGGACACAGGGGCTCCCCTCATGTATTGGGCGTCCACAATCACCGCATACTGGGACTGCTGTACGGCGAGAGGACATATGACCAAACCTCATACATCGAAAACACCGCATGGGAGGTGGAATGTAGGGCTTCATTTCACATCGATATATCATTATCTTGACCTCCTCTGGGAGTGTGTCCCCCTCGAAGGCCAAGATAAAGGCCCCAGTATCGACGCGGTTATCTTTAGGTCCCCTCTGAACGCGGCGAACAAAATGTACACCACGCCGCTCGAGCTAGGCCCTAAGCTCCTCATCAGTTTGAAGGAGGAGGTCCCGGTGGAATATCACACCCTGTACCATATTCCAGGATTTGTGCGGGACAATTGTTACTGGAATGTCGCCAAGGGTGGTGCAGGCGAGCAAAGCTTCAGACTGGGCTTCCGAGACTGTTTTAATGAGTAATGAGCCAGATCTAAGCTTACCCATAGATTCCACTTCACCAAACTTGTCCTCTATGGTCTCGACAAAGAACAGAGGTTTGGTGGTAGTAAAAGTTCCTCCATCAGTCCTTGAGCAAACGAGATAGCGAGGAAAGGGTTTTGCTCCTAACCGGCGAGCCTGGCCTTCCTCCCAAGGGGTAGCAAGGGAGGGAAACATCCTCTTATCCGCAGTAGCAGCATTAAACGATCTCTTCCTGTCTTGAGAGACGGCCGATGCACGACCATTTTGGAGTCTAACTCTTTTCATAGTGCTAGACGTCCGCCCTGGTGTCACCCACTCCGAAACCGGGGCTCTCTCCATGGGCGCCACCCAGCCTCAGCAAAGGCCACCTGGCACGATGGCCATTGCCGGGAGTTCTGATACCCCCGAGGACAGGCATCAACTCCTTGGCTTGCATGGAGAGGTCGCAGCTCAGACACCAGTAGTGTGATCCCTGTGGTGTCAGGGGGCTCAGCCAAAGGGTACATAACAGCCCCCCCACACGGACTGGCTACACGTGCTGGGGACCTAGCGGGGGATGGGGGCTACAGCGAGGAAAGGAAGTGGAAAGGAAAGGATAGGACCCGCGCTGTAGGGGCTAGGTCGGGAGTTCTTCCCCAATTGGCTCACACATTATCGGACAATTTTGGTATGGAAGGTCAAACCCCGAGGGGGACCAAACTGGGCCAAAAACCGGTGTACACAGCAGACAAAACCAAAGTGCAAGACAATCAGTACCATGGGATAGCCAAGCCGTCATCCAGAGTACCACCGAGAGACGGGGTTGGAGAGGGTGGGAAGGAGGAATTGGGATGGGAAGGAGGGGGAACTAGGAGGGGTAATGCAGCCTGGGGAAAGCAGGAAGAAAGGCTGCAATGGCTCGGGGACCCGTGCGCGCCACACACGTACCCACAAAAGAGCTGTGGGCCCCCTGGGGGGATTGAAGGTATTGGGTGGAGCAAAGAGCTCTGCAGTGAAGACCGAGCACTGGTCGGGCAGACAATACTGGAAGGATTCATCGCCAAGTACCATGGCACACCCAACACCGTTGCCAGCCTTTGAACCATCAGTGTAGATCAAGATACTATCAGCAAGTTGCAACCAGAGTGCTAGAAACTCGCTGCAGTAGACCGGGCCAGGGGTAGTGTCTTCAGGAAGCGAATGGAGTTCAAAGGTGACATATATCTCCTGTTAAAGTGGGAAGGAGCTGACACCCATCAGGAATGTGGCAGGGAGCATAAAGTCTAGTTGCTGAAGCAGCAAATGAAAGCAGGTTCTGGAAGGTAATAGAGATGACAGATGCACTGCAAACAGACGGTTGAGGGAGTCATAAAGAAAGACAGCATACGTCGGGTGGCCACACATAGATGACAGTCGGCTCGAATATCAACTGAGTAGGATGCCCCTCCTGTAGGATAACGGTAATTCAACACCTTCCACATAGAGACTTTACACAGGACTGATATAGAAGGCTCCTACTGCCAAACCGATCCCTTGATGACGTATTGTGTTGAGAAGGCATAAATTTGATGGTCGTGCAGAGGAGTAAACCAGCAGAGGACAGGCAGCGCTGGTGTGACGTCAGTCTGCTCACAAAGAAGGAGGGTTTACCGTGTGACGTAATGCACTCTGTACTGCTGCTGCAGAGAAATGGAATGCAGTGTGTGGAGTGCAGCAATATAGGAAATACAGGGAACAAATCTATTGTCAAGAATTCAGTGAAGTCTGCAATATCCTAATTTTAAAACTAACTGTCTTAATTAAATAATAAACACAGATTACAGACACTTGTGTATCGTCTCTGTACCATCAGAACACTACATTGTAGTTGTAATTTAATGTGAGGATAGGACTGTTATAATGTAAAGATAATGGAACATAATACAATTTTCTCTACAATTTCGAGCAAAGCTGTACAGTACAATAAGTAGACATTCTCCATTTCTTTTGTCTTTGGTTTGTTTATCAATGTTAGGATGCAATGTTTGAGATATTTTTAATCAAAGACTGCATGTTAGGTTGTGATCTGATAAGGTGTTTTAGTATTGGGACTGTGCTAACTTAATAATAGAAAAGAACTATTCACACACATATGTCGAAACAAACATTCACAATATCCATGCAGCGTGGGCATACAACTTTGGAAATCAGTTTTGAGGGACATTCTTATAAAAATCTGCCAAGGTTTCATTTTGTTTATATTTGTCCTTCAATAAACAGTCACAATGAAAATTTAACAGTTCCATTTGAAATGTGGTAGGAACATTGTTAACATACACTGAAAATGGTGTTGCAGAGAGCTGAAACATAGTAGACAATATATCCTAATTTTCAAACCCGGACCCAAACTGGTTACGAAGAGTTTCCAGAATTTGTTTATATTTTACAAAGAGAGTAAGATCAGGAGCATGCACCTGCAATAGCTTCAAAATATGTGCAGTGTTTCCAGAGTGAATTTTATTCGTCCACAGATTCAGTGCCATTCTGAAGGCTTTAATTCTGTAGTACATATCTGTTATGAGAAGACCTTTTCCTTGGAGTGAGATATTTAAATCATTTAAGTGTCCTGTTAAATTGGCAAGGAATGCTAAGTCACAAATCCAGGTTTCCTCTTGAAACTGAGGAACATGCTGATTTTGACTTGTCATGAATAATGCTATTTCATTTCTTAACGCAAAAAATCAGTCTATCACCTTATGCCTACTCAACCAGCGTACATTATAAAAATAAGGAAGATCACCATACTGAGACCACATTCTTCAAGAAAACTTTTAAAGTTCATATGTCTCAGGTCTTGTGATCGGATGTAATTTGCTTTCTCTACCACCGTATCCATAACATTTCTAATTTTCATATTTTTGTGCATAGATTCTGTTGATGAAGTATGAATTGCATGGCAATGAGTTCCTGTGTTGCATCAGAAACATGTTTCATACACTCTTTCACCCTTGCTATTAATTCTACATTAACTACTACCATAGACGCAGCCCCATCTGTTGTGAGAGAAATAAGCTTATTCCAACTCAGGAACATGTTTTCAACAGCTTTTTCAATGCCTTTGAAAATGTCCATCCCAGTGGTGGTGCCCTAGAGGGGGATCAAATCTAAAAAGTCATCTGTTATATTCAGCTCATCATTGATTGACACCCTGAATGAAAATAGCTAACTGTGCAGTATCCGATATGTCAGTACTCTCATTGACAGCCAAGGAATAATATACAAACCTAAGTGCTGCAACACCCAGTTCTTTTTGCACATCTGCAGTCATGTCCTAAATACATTACGTAACAGTTTTCGGAGACATACTCACTATTTCAAAGTATTCTAGTGAATGTGGACACATTTCTTCAGTGGCCATCACAATCACTTCATTTGCAAAGTCACACCAGTAAAGATTCTAACTTTCTTAGCTATATGTGGAGCTACTCTGTAGATCCGACAGACAGATGCTTCGCTACTCCCGACAGTCCTCCCCATCAGCACTTCGTTTAAGATATTAAGGCATCTTGCTGTTCTCCTTCATATTTCCCACACTCATTTGCATGGCACAGGGAATAATGATGATGTGAATTGCTTTCTCTATACATCATACTTCTCTGTTACACACCAAAACTTTGCACCTTCACCTCATTGCATGAAAAGAAAATATCTCCCCACCCCCCACCCCCACACACACAAACAAAAACCTATTGCTCCGGTTTGCTTGTACTCACCATGTTATTGTCGCCAAGAGTGCTATTGTTGACTGAGCCCCTCCATCTCTGTAGTCACAGCCCCATTTATTTAGACAACATTGGCAACAGAGTTCTCGCCTGACATCACACGGATTGAAAGATTTGCCCTTCCTGCTCACATGTCACACCGGCTGAAGTTGTCTTCCTCTGGAGTAATCGATACACCCATAATCCAGTTTCGAGCAGACAAGGGAGTGGTACAATCAGATGAGAGTAGACCATTCCACATCCCTTGAAGTGTCGCACGATACTCTGAGAACATTAAGTGAGCAGGTACATCGAGCTACCAAAGAGGAGACGTGAGAGGACTAACAAAGCTTTAGAAAGCCGCCAGTTGCGAGGACTCCCTGATGGTGTGATCGTCAGCAGATGTACGACACATGGCGGAAATGGTAACTGTAGTGTGTATTTGCAAGGACAGACCAGTCAAGTCGCCGAGAAAGCTGAGAGGTGCAGATCGAGAGATCTAGATGGGAGAGGGTTTCGTGTCTGATAGGAATGTAGGTTTCACCGGTAATGAGACAGATGAGATTGAGATGATTGAAGATATCCACCAAGAGAGAGCCCCTCTACCATGGGCACGGAGAGCCCTAGAGAAGTTGGTGGGCATTGAAGTCGCCAACCAGTCGAAATGGGAGATGAGTTGCCCTGTAAGATGCAGTAGATCTGCTCAGATAACGAGTGAAGATGATGGAATGTAGATATTGCATAGTTAGTAGGTGAAACCAGGAAGGAAAAGTCTGAGAGCTAAAGCTTGCAGTTGTGTATCCAAGAAAATAATAAGGCTATGGATGTTCTCTCTGATGAGCATCACGACACCCCAGTGAGCTGGAATTCCTGCTACAGGGGGGTGGGGGGGGGGGGGGGGAGGAGCAGGGGTCAGAACGGACTGAGGTGAAGTGTATAACATGAGGGTTTTGTTTTGTTTCCTGCAGGCAGGTAATCATGAAGAAGCTGCATTTCTGCCCTCTTAGCACAGATACCACGAATATTACACTGAAGAATAGCCTTTTCTTACGAAAATGGGGATGCCTAGCTGGAGTGCTTCTCCGAAACTGTGGTCATCAAGCCCGAAGGTGGTGACATCCGTAAGTTCCAAAGCTGTATCTGATTGGGCAACCACCTGGGAAGTCATTGGGACTTCATCCTGAGACTTGTGCCACTTTTTCTTCTCCATTTGAGTAGTAGTCCTCGGGAAGGGAGCTGGTTGAGGTGACATCCAGGTCAGAGAGCTCTAGCAGCCTTCAGACCCTGAATGTACGGTTCCCGATTGAGACTCTGCTTGTCATGACTTTTGTTATAACGGTGCTGGGGAGGGTGATCCCCTGAGAGAGTCCAATTCCCAGCAGGTGCCAGAGAAGATGCTCTCTTCTCTGGATAAGGAGGAGGGAGAGGTGGGGGGAGCAGGGACAGAGGGAAGTAAGCACGTGGTCTAGAGGGGTGGTACCTTGAGAGGAAGGGGTGGTTACTGCCAGGGGAAAAGGAAGTTGGTGCCTCGAATTATGACAGACAATCTATAGTCTTGTTCTTCACGGGTTTGCGGCCAGATTATGTCGATCTGCTGATACGATATTTCGGCGGTCCACCTGGCCGCCATCTTCAGGTTCCGGTGTGATTGTGCACCAGTCATACCTGAAGATGGCGGCCACGCACACACGCACACACACACACACACACACACACACACACACACACACGTACTGGCTACACCTCCCGGGGACCTAGCAATAGGTAGGAGGGAGCAGAGGAAGGAAGGAAGAGGAATCTGTGCCGCAACAGCTAGGTAGGGAGTTCTTCCCCTAATGGCTCACACACTGATCGAAAATTTTGTAGTGGAGATCAAACCCTGAGGACGACCAAACTGAGCAAAAAAACAGGTGTAAACAGCAAAGAGCTCAAAACAGCAAAAGCCATCAGCAGTACCATAGGAATAGCTGGGCCGTCAAAGTGAAACACCTAGAGAGGGGAAAGGGGGTGGGGAGCAGTGAGGAATTAGGACAGGAAG
This sequence comes from Locusta migratoria, assembly GCA_026315105.1. Lineage (NCBI taxonomy): Eukaryota > Metazoa > Arthropoda > Insecta > Orthoptera > Acrididae > Locusta > Locusta migratoria. The sequence goes on from CM048755.1 coordinate 784,984,525, forward strand.
GAGGGGAACTGGGAGAGGTAATGCAGCCTGGGAGAATAGAAAGAAAGGCTACAATGGCTCGGGGACCTGTGCGCGCCCCACACGTACCCACAAAAGAGCTGTGAAAGAATCACAGTGAAGTTCCTCGACCCTCCATTTTCACAGAATACAATGAGCACATGGGTAAAACTGATCAACAGGCTAAAAAAGTGAAACAGTATAGCAATGAAAATAGTACTGGGCTCATTTCAGTTGTTTATTGCACATCATTGTACACAATGCCTGGATACTCGACTGCAAAAATGGAAATTCAGCCACTCAACTAACATTTTCAAAGAAAATGTTGGGTAGGCTTCCTTAAAGAAGTATGTGATGCCACCAAAAGAACATGAACAAAGCCGGCACTCCAGAACTATAGCACATCAGATCCATATTGGTGCAATAACCCATCTGATTGTGTAAATACAGCAACTTAAAAAAAGATACCATGTTGGAATAAGCTGCAAGACTTCAGCAGTTCCTAGAGATAGAAATGTAATGTGAAACTGTGTGTTGAGTATTTTGCTGCTTATTACACAAAGTAATTTGCTGTTTTTGTCTTTTTTGTCTGTGATTTGTACTAAAAACAATAAATATAAAAACCAATAACGAGGTAATTTGGGCACTGATGGGTAACTACGTGGTACAACAATCATACCCCTGTACGTAATACACACCATTCACTTTTAGCATAAAGTATCAACTGATGAGCGACCAATCATAACTTACAACTAATTCAGCTTTTATTTATTTCTTTTATAAGTCTAGTCTCAAAAATACTAGCTTCCTCCTGAACAATTTACAGGCTCTTACTGTTACAGGCTCTTCATCATCTGAAACACTACTACACATTATACAAAAATAACTGTAGGTACCTTCAGGCGGTCATTACCTTTGGAATCTTACCACACACATTTATTTGTGTGGTTTAAAGTTTTGTTAAGATAAGCCAGAGGTTTATTATCCTCCAAATGTAATAAATGCACAGCTCACAAAAATGTAGTTCTTGGAGGTAGCACTTTCCTTGTTTCATAAGAAATTTACTTCAATCATTACACATCTGAACTTGGAATCTATGTCTTTTAGAAGGTAAACACTAGTCATTCCTGAACCCTTATACACAATTTTGTGTTTTAGTTAAACACTGACATTGGTGACCATATGATATCTATTGCAGTATTCAAACACAGGACTGCAGAAAAGTCTATGACCAACCATTCGAGAAGCTCACGTTCCAGTTTATAAACGTTTTGTGGTGAATTGAACATAGTACCCACACTAACACACTTTGAAGAAGTTATGATACCACTAGTATATCACACTGTTCTTTCTGAGATTCTCCATGCTTCTGCTGTCAGTTTCTGTTCTTGAACATATTTAATGTACGATCTAGGTTCTACACCATGATTAAGTTTATCAGACATATTAAGACATTATATTTTATTTTAGTTAGTTTTCTTAAGTCCAATTGGTGCATGTACACACTTGAGAAGATGTGACCTAGCAATTAACAATACATACAGGTCATCACTCTACATTACTTCTCATAACTACCTGTATAGCTGAACAAGCAATGTAACAACTCAAAACAAAACACACAGAAGTAGTGAAGTATGACAATTCACTTCCCTGTACTTAACACAACGTCCCTGTAAGAACAAAGTTGTAGCGGAATCGATGTATTTAAGAGTTGACAAATGTGAGCTCAAGCTAACTGGTTTTTTGACAGTGACTATCATATCTTTCATCATACAATGAAAAATAAGTTTGAAGCAAGAACAGTATGCATCATAAGAAAACAACTTTGCAATGAAGTATTGCTTATCTTTCTGCATTGTTGAGCCTGAACACCAAATATTCAGCCACTTGCAGAAGAATTATTCACACAAGACCAGCTTGAACCTAGAATCTTTCAAGAGCAATGGTCTTGTTCTTAAACAGTTATTTAGCCAGGAACAATTCACAACGGTTATAGTCCTCACATGAAAAATAAAATGACAGAATGCACACTGTGCAATTATGCCAATTGAACGAGTTAATGCTATGATGCAAAAACATACCATGCAACAAATGCCATCAGATGTGTACAAATCTAGAAATTAATAACTTTTGAGAGCATGATACCCACAAAGTAACTTTCATGTTATAATAGCTAAGGTTGGTAAAGGTACAAAATTAACGTACATGACACCCAATCTGCGCACTGCAATGGTGTGAATGAGTCACAATTTGTCATTCCAGTTGTGACAGGTTTTCTGGCATTCTGAGATTGGTCCGAGATACCAACAAATAGTGGTTCAGGAAATCCTTACTCAAGATATACTTCTAACAGCTTTTGTGCACATCAGATATCAGTAAACTGTGGATGTGGTCAAACAAATGTTTTTTGGTCATGCTCAGATGTTCCATAAACTTGGAATAAATGCAGTTTCATTCTGGCCATTTAGATTAGGTGACTGTCACTGTACGCCTACCAATCAATCTATTCTGTATAATTTTTAGTTCATATTGTCACGTTGAAATGGAAGCAGGCTTGCCTTTGAAGGCTGGGTTGTGATCCGAACACAGCACTTATACTGAAAGCAGGTTTATTATGAACTGAAACTTACATGCAGCACTGACTGCCTCTCGGGCAGAGTGCTCTGCTATTTATACACAGACAGAATGTACTAGAAATTAGGAGAATAGTTAACGTAAGAAACATGTAGAACATTCTGGAAATGATAATTACAAAAAAATACATTTTTGCCAGTGGACGGGATTGAACCGGCAACCTTCAGCACCTCATTCAGTGATGCTATCCATAGCACTACATTAGCAGTCGGTTTAGCTTGGGGTCTTGTGGCATTGCTCCCTCTCCTGAAAAAACAGCAACCACTGTTAGGTTCCCTTTGGGCCAGCTGCAATATCCTGGATCTTGATCTTGTCATGGGTCCTCTGTATGGCAGTTCTGGAGAATCCTTCCCTTCTGCATAATTACCAACGACAGACAATCCTGTCGTGGCTTCATCAGTATCATTAGCGTCCTTAGAGTGCATGAACAAGAAGCCATTTTCGCATATCTGCTCTTCAGGATGGTAGTAAGGCTTCATGCAGAGGACGTGACCAATGTCTCTTTAGTTTTAGTTGTTTTGATGACAGCTCATAATCCTTGACTTCGTACGTGACATCCGACAGCTGGCGTATAACGCGATATGGGCCAAAGTATCGCTTCAATAACTTTTCTGATAGTCCAACTTTCCATACAGGGGTAAAATCCATACAAGATCTTCTGGGCTGTACACAATATGTTCTCATTATACCGCTATCAGTCCTCCTCCTGGACATCCAGTGTCCGTATACGAGCTAGCTATCTTGCTTCTTCGACCCTGGTGATGAACTGTTTCACATAGTCATCCTGAGAGTTGTCCGACTGGAACAGGAACAATGTATCCATTGTCGTCTCAGCTTCACAGCCATGGAGCAGGAAAAAATGGCGTGAAGCCTGTGTTGTCTTGTCTTGCAGTATTATAAGCAAATGTCATGACTGGCAGTATTGTATCCCCATCCTTCTGCTCAACATCGAAGTACATTGACAGCATATCTGCTTACGTCTTGTTCAAACGTTCTGTTAGACCTTTTGTCTGAGGATGGTATGCAGTTGTCATTCTATGGAGAAGGTCGCAACGTGACATTACCTCTTCTATAAGGAATTTTGTGATCTCTGGAGCTTCTACAGTCAGCACAGGTTTGGTGACAGCGTAGAGTGTGAGGTAGTAAGAAGGAAGGAAGCTTAGGATTTAACATCTCGTCGACAGCTTGGTCATTAGAGATGGAGCTAATGCTCAGAGTTTTGGGTAAGGATGAGGAAAAAATCGGCAGTGTCCTTTGAAAGGAACCATCCCGGCATTTGCCTGGAGTGATTTAGGGAAATCATGGAAAACTTAAATCTGGATGGCCGGAGGTGGAGTTGAACCACCGTCCTCCCGAATGCGAGCCCAGGGTGTCACCACTGCGCCACCTCGCTCGGTGTGTCAGGTAGTCAGTGCGGACTATTATCCATTGGTTACTAGTTGTCGACTTCAGAAACCTCCCTAAAAGGTCAATTCCAAGTCGGTGGAATGGAGCTGCTGCAGGTGGAATTGGTACGAGATACCCTGGAGGTAATTGCAGCACATGCTTCCATCACTGGCACGCTTTACAATGACTCAAATAGTGCTTGACACATTGGTAGGGACCTTTCCAGTAATACCTGTGTCTGAGGTTTACACAAATCCCAGATGACCGAATATTGGAGCATCGTAGAAATACTTGAGAATAGCTGGCTGGAGATTAGATGGAATGACCAGTAGGGTCATAGTTGCTCTTATACAATGTCCCATTTATAAGTTGGAACTCTCCATTGGTCGGTTCTTCTTTCTCCAAGGCCTTTATGTTTTTTAATAGTGCTGGATCTTCCCTCTGTTCAGCTGTAACGTCACGTAATTCAGTGAGGGCTGAAATTTCATTCATGCTGGCGTGTTTCACTAATGGTTTCCTCGAAAGGTAGTTGACATCGTTGTGTTTGCGCCCATTCTTTAATACCACTGTGACGTCGTACTCTTGGAGTCTTAGTGCCTATCTTGCTAGTCGACCTGACGGATCCTTCAAGCTAGTCAGCTAACACAAGGAATGGTGGTCTGTCACAACAGTGAATTGTTTGCCAAATAAATATGGCTGGAACTTGTTGATAGCCCAGATAACTGCGAGACATTCTTTCTCAGTTGTAGAGTAGTTCATCTCGGACTTTGACAGTACTCTTGATGCATAGGCTTATCACCTTTTCAGCAACTTCCTGAATTTGTACAAGCACTGCACCAATCCAATAACCACAAGCATCTGTGTGAAGTTAAGTTTCCGCATTCTCGTCATACAAGGCTAGCACTGGTATGCAAGTTAGAGCCTCCTTAAGTGCCCGGAAAGCTCTTTCTTTTGTCTCATCCCAGTAAAACTTGGCGCCTCCCTGTAGGATTTCTTGCAATGGACATGCCTGTTTACAAAAACCTTTTATGAAACGTCGGTAGTAGGAGCACAGCCCGAGAAAACTTCTCACATCACGAATTTGTTAAGGAGTTGGAAATTCTGTGGCTGCGCTTACTTTATCTGGATCAGGACGGACACCTTCTCCATTGACTATGTGCCCCATGGTTTTTATCTCTTTGGCGACAATGAGACACTTCTTTGGACTGAGGCGGAGTCCATCAGTCTGAACACACTTCAACATAGTTGACAGGTGACTCAGATGGTTTTCAAGTGTTTTTGGGAAAAATGACAATGTCATCTAAATAGCAAAGATACATTGTCCACTTATGGTGTTGAAGCAAGTTGTCCATCATGCATTCGAATGTGGCCAAAGCATTACATAATCCAAATGGTGTTACTTTGAATTCATAGAGGCCGTAGCATGTAATAAAGCCATCTTTTCCCTGTCCGTTTCGTCAACCTTGATTTGCCGGTAACCTGTCTGGATGTCCATAGTTGAGAAGTATGTAGCTCCTTTCAAGCAGTCTAAGGTGTCGGCAACGTGTGGCAATGGGTACACATCTTTCATTGTGATTTTGTTCAGCCACCAATAGTCAACACAGAATCACCACGTGCCATCCTTCTTCCTTATGAGGACCACCGGAAATGACCAAGGATTCTCCGAAGGTTGAATAACATCATCATGCAACATCTTCTCCACTTCCTCCCGAATTATCCGTCTTTCAGCTGGCGACACTCTATACAAACACTGGTTAATTGGTAGATGATCCCCAGTATTGATTTGGTGCCTTATTGTGGGCCATTTCATCTGACGTTTCTCCTGCCGGGATGTGAATGCATCCGAAAATTGGCATATAGCTAACACCCGCTGGCGTTGTTCCTTGGTCAGTCTGGGCCCTATTGGCAGTTCCACGGTTGTTTCCTCCAGCGTGTTATCTGTACAAACAGCAGAGAGTGGGGCTTCATTGATGATGTTACGCTCACCCTCCTGGATTGGTTCAGCTGTTCCGACACACATTGCTTTGGGGATAAGCTGTGACTGCTCATGACAATTAGTGATTCAAATCTCACCTCAACCACCGGTAATGCTTATGATAGCTGCTGGTATGTAAATTTCTTTTGTGAGCCTAATAAACTTTTTACTATCGACTTCACAGTTTAACCAGTCATCTGTGTTTGTGACTGGAACTCTTCTCATTGTCAATTCCACAGTGAGTGATAGCTTGGGATGCCCGAAGAAAATACCATCTGAGGATGACATTATGACTACATTCTGTTAAAACAACAAATTCAAATGGCTAGGTCCTGTTGTTGATAGTTATTCTTGCGACACAAGTTCCTGCTGGCTGGACATACTTTCCATTTGTGAACTTCAGCACAGTTGCCCCCGTATCACAGAACATTGTCTTCTTTAGTGTGCTGCGGTAATTATCCAACAGTACAGAGAAAGAAGCACCTGAATCAACCAGTGCCCGGACAGAATGGCCATCGATTATGACGTCTATGAGATTTCCCGACATCTTAGCGACCGTCGTCCATTGAGGATTTTCATGTGCGGCGACCTCACCTCTGTAGATGGTCGCCTCACTTAGTTTTCCTGGGTGCGGTGTCTACGGGAGTGGCTGGTACCTCTGTACGGTGATGGCGAACGGCAGGGAGTGACCTTGTCTAGGGTACGGCGATGGGCTTCTACCTATAGGTCGACTGAACTCATCAGCAGGTGACTGCCTGGGATAGAACTGCTCCGATGGCTGATGCCTTGTGGCAAAGTAATCGTCAAATACTCGCCTTCTCTCTCTGCAGTAGCATACGAGATGTCAGGGCACCCACAGAGGAAACACACTGGTGTGTTATCTTCTGTCCTCCAGACGTCTGTTCTTCTGCGGGGCATCATAGTTGCCAGGGGAGTTGGTTGTAGCCGTATCGGCCGGTTCATGGGCTCCGTTTTGCGGCCGCAGAGTAAGTCATAGCAGGGCGATGCCAATCTTCACATCAGATGCGATTGGCGGGCCAGACAGAAGCTAATGTCTGATCTACCTCTTCCTCAGTGGCGTCGGCTCCCTCGTGACTTACAGGGCTTACATCCATGGCCACAATCTGATGCTCGCCCAGTCTAATAATCCCGGCTGCCATAAACTGTTGTAATTCTTCTCTCACAATTTGTCATATGAGAGAAGCAAAGTCATGCTGGTCTTCCACAACGGCCATAGAGACTACATTGGGAAGTATGTCATACTTCTTTCATCCAATACTACTTTGCTGCATCTCTTCAATCCGCTGGCACCACTTGATGAACTCTTCCATCATAGTGATGTCTTATCAAAAGAGCTTCGTGCATGTCGTCTGCAATATCCTTCATCAGGTGTGTGATTTTGTCGACCTCAGTCATATTCAGGTTAACTATGTAACATACGCCCAAAACAGTCTGTACGTATGACTGTGTCGGCTCGGTTCTTCAGTTGTTCTTCCACCCAGCGGATTTGTCGCTGGTGGTCTTCAATCATCACCTTAAGTTCCATCTGGAAGGTTTCCAGTCATTCAGGTTCTCTCGATTGTTTTCAAACCATTGCTGGGCTGTTCTGTCCAGGTAGACATAAACGTTGGCCAAGCACATTGTATGATCCCACCTGTTATACTTGGCAACTCAGTCGAACCCTTTTAGCCATTTGTTGGGGTCCTGTCCAGTGTCTCCAGTGAACACCGATGGGTGTCTGATGTGCAGCTGGCTTACCGCTGGTTTCATGTCCATGGTCTTCTGATGATATGGACTTTCAGAAGGATGTACTCGTTATATCCCATGTATTCCGGTTCTAGTCCGTGTAACCAACGGCTTTTACATTGCCTAATCAGAGCCACAGTGATGCAGCTGTTGCACATGATACCCGGCGCCTCCACCAAACAATGTAACATTGAAATGGAAGGCTGGGTTGTCAACTGAACACAGCACTTACACTGAAAGCAGGTATATTGTGAACTGAAAGATACGCGCAGCACTGACTGCCTCTCGGGCAAAGTGCCCTGCTATTTATACACAGACAGAATATACTAGAAATTAGAAGAATAGTTTACATAAGAAACATGTAGAAATTACAAGTGAACATAAGAAACATGGAGAACATTCTGGAAATGATAATAACAAAGAAATAAATTTCTGCCAGTGGACGGGATTGAACCTGCGACCTTCAGCACCGCATTTGGTGACGCTATCCATTGCGCTACACCGGCAGTCAATAGAATCATGTGGTAAGTACCTTATGATATTCAACAGTATATTACAAAAAAAACTACTTTATGAGTAATTCTGTTGTTTGTTAACAATATGATACAGCTTCCACCGAACATTTTGCAGCCTGATCCTCGTCTGATTCCTATACAGTCTTCTGCCTATACATCTGGTACAATTCTGCCAAAGGTTGTGTTGGGACTCAAACAAGTGCATTCATGCATATTTCTTACTTTCGCATCCTAAATAGCCTGACTTAATGCATAGTAATTCCATGATGGGATTTTAATATTCATATTTATGAATGTAAATGTTTAAACACTTAGGAACAGAAACCAACCATCCTCAGGAAGTGTTGGAATGTCTTCATCCAAGGCTTCTGCAAACTGTTGTGTTCCAACATCAATACGTTCAAATGATACCTGTAAGGCTTCTAATTTTTCTTTACGTTCACTGCTTAATTCTCCCTTTGTCTGCAATATTTTTCTGTTCTGTCTCATAAAATTCTGAAGCTCCAAATGTTCCTATAGTGAAACAGAAAGAAAAATGTTTTACAAGATTGAGCTTCACAGAACACTGTTAAAAGAATGCACCAATCATATCACCAAACAAATTAAACTACTGTGTGTATGAATATGAACATTTACATTAAAATAAGTAGAAGCATAGCTTTAGGTTTTGCAATAGTCTGTCAGTCATAGTGTTTTCCAAATATTAAAATAGATTACTCAGGCATTTCAGACTTCCTTCATCTAAAACTCTAAACATACTAAGTAAACTAAACTGGAAAAATACTAAGTACGCCACACAGTGACCAAATGCTTAAAGGGAAAGAAAGACAGAGGCACAATATGTTTTGTAACCTAATGCTCAATGGATAAGTTTCATAGTAAGTGTTTAAAGAATCATTATTTTATTGTGATAATAACTTGCTTTAAAAATCAATATCATTTTAAGTCATGGAAAAAGAATCTGAATTATGTAATAAAGCAACACAGTTAACTTTGATACTTCAAAACTGAGTCATTGGCATCTATTCCTATGAATACTTGGATTACACTTAAGATTTATGAGACTGTCTTGAAAATTTAATTAGGTAAAATTAAGGAACCTTGATAATTGAAATCCAGTGTCCATAATTATGGAATATTAAGAAAATACTTCACATTAAAACACAAAACAGTACTGAACATCTAACAGTAATATACACAAATCTCCGAGTCATTCTTAATTAGTACCCACCTTTAATCTATGCTTGCAGAGAGAACTATAGTAGTCCTTTAACAGCAGTTTTACATTACGTTGTTTCTCTTTGGACAGCAGATTATACTGTGGAATTGAAATCCCATGTTTTTCTGAGAGTATGCGAAGCCTTCGTGGGACCAGTCCTTGTCGACACAAAGTGAAACAGTTATTTTTTGCATGAAATAAGTTATTATAAATATATACAACAGTAACCACTCTCAGGAAATATATGAGTACCCACTCAAAATATATATATAGCTTTCCCCACACACAACAAGTAACAACCATAACATAAAAATGGAAACAATTATGTCAATTACAACAGATAAAATACTGTATCCATGTAAAGTTTTACTGATTCTAACACAGTTGACAGCATGCAAAAGGTTTCAAAATCTTCAGTCCTGAAATTCAGATATCTTTTGCCTGGGGGAAGAAAGACTGAAAACAGTTACCAGTATTTACTAAGCTCAATATTGTTAACAAACATCTGCTAGAAAGTAATATGAATAAATGAAATTACAAAATTCATGCAAGTGAAAATTCAATTTGTTAACAATGAACTATACAAATGAGGCAACGAACTGCTTCAGGGTCACCAGATAGTGGTAAATGAATAATTAAAAGTAGAAAGGTTTATGGAAATAGAAAACTAATAAACCACTACAACAGAAGGCCATGGAAGGCCATGGAGGAGGGGGGGGGGCAGGGAGACTGGATCAACAAGGTGGTTATCAATGTCCAGAGTGAATACAAATTAGTGTATTTTATGTACAGGACAAAGAGGTCTCTCTTTACAAATAACGTAACTGTGGTGTAGTTTTTCTGACAATGGATGATTATGGTAATTTCTGGGAGGGCACAAATGGCTACCCTCTGAGAAAGGTGTGTGGGGAAAATACAGAAAAAAAATACACTCTGTTGAAATGTGTGTGTTGGGACGCTGTGAAGTTATGGAAGGACAACAGGATCCAACATTTCAGAGATGTAGCAGTGACTGGTCAGTGTGGAATCCAATAGCACCACAAACCATAACAGCAGGTGTAGGAATAGTATGGTGATGTACAAGACAACAGTTCAGTAGTCTCTCACCACAGTCTCCAAGACTCATTCAACTTTCATGATGGTGCAAGCAGAGTTGGAATTCATCAGTAAAAACAATGCCATTCCACTCAATTGTGTTTGGCATTTGACGGTCTCTCAAGCACGCACCCGGATAGATTGATCACTGTGCAACAAATTTTCATCATGCCATCGTCATCAGATTACTCCTGCTGACTGACGTGCTGGACCGGCGGTTGTGATATGCGGTCCCTACCCCCTCCATTGATCCCGTGTGGAGCCAGCGGGATGCTGCGGTGGTGGGGGTAGCTCTTGCTCTGGACTCGAGTGGTAGACCTCTGTCTGCGCTCTGTCTTCGCCATGTTCGGTGAACTGGTTATGCTGTATTTAAAGAAATTTCAGTGCTAGATTACATGCTTGGCTCAGCTGAAATCCACTGTCCTCATTTGTGAGATTCTCTAGTAGCCGGATCTCGATGGCCTCCTTGTATACACAGTCCCAGTACTGAGATATGTTGTGCACAATTGAAGAAAGGTACACAGAACATAAATGCCACACCGGCCTCCAACAGCCCACAAAATCAGCAATTGCTGAACATTGCTTGGAAACCAAACACAAGATGAACTATGAAGACATGGAGATTCTACACAACACATCTCGGTCTTTGTGGTGTACCTGTATGCAGATGAAGTTTCTTAGCCATTTCATCTGTGAAAGTACTTCAAAGAAGTTCAATTGTCTTGCACTGTATCCGGCTAGATGGATCAAATGTGATCTTCCTGTAAACAGCATCATCTAGAAGCTTATACATTTTCTCTTTGTATTCTGTAGAACGGTTATGTTCCCCTTCTCCTGGGAGAACAACATCATCTGGATCATCATGCAGCGACCCCAGGGTGGCTTTTTCACGTCTAAAAATGTTGTGCCTAGGAGGCGCTGGTGTGGCGAGAGCACAGCACGTTTCTTGCCTTATCTCCTCGGCTGTGTTGGGTGGTAGGTGGAGGCAACTTGTTCCACACCACTGAAGAACTCTGTGACAGGTAATGTTGCTGGTTTAGGAGCAAAGTTTAAGCCTTTCTCTATGACAGATAATGCAGCAACATTGATGTTTTTCCCTGTAAGACTCAGGATGGTGCATCTCGGCTACTGTTGTGGATGTTTTGAGGCTAGTCGGTGGAATTTGAGTATTGTTTCTTGGATACATTTCTCTGTGCACACTCTGCCTGTGCACAGGAACAAGTTTTAACCAAATCTCAGATAGCAGGGGGGCAAGCAAGGATGCTAATTCCAGATGTAGAGCAAAGATTTTGCATCCCGTAAAGTCAAAACTGGCGGCACATGTCTCTGATTCATTCAAGCATGATGTACGCTCTAGGCAAAAGTTGGTACAATGCTGTCATCACGGCAGCTCTTGAAAAAGACAAGTGCACTTAGAAGGAGTTGTTTCCTGTTTTGGAGCTTATTTAGCTCCTTCAATAGGTTTAACATTCCCTCCCGGTAGAGAAATACCATGTGTGTTCATAGGTTTTCCCAGTGAATATGTATAAACTCCTACATGACGCTGCTTACAGGAAGTTAACGATGGAGTCAATCAGCCGGACACAGTGCAAGACAATTGAACTTCTTTGAAGTATTCCCACAGAAAAAACAGTTAAGAAACTTCATCTACGTATTGCAGCACCACCAAGACTCTACGGGCTTCCAAAGGTACACAAGACGGATCTACCTTTGAGACCAATTGTGAGCACAATATGAGCACCAATGTACCAACTTACGAAGCAATTAACAGTCCACAGGTTGGCAAATGTGAACACCACATTAAAAAAAATTAAAAATAAAAAAACTGCTCAGTTCCTGAAATGGATACGGAAACTCAGACCGTCCAGCTCCGATCTCATGGTCAGTTTCGATGTTGTTTCACTTTTCACCAGAGTTCCACTGAAGGAGTCGCAGGAACTCTGAGAAGAAATTTGGTCCCGCCTTCACAAAAGTATTTAATTTTGTGCTCACGTCTACCTATTTTCTTTTTGACGGAGATTACTACAAACTGACATTGTGTCCCCTTGGGCAGTCCCCCGTCACCCGTGGATGCAAATATGTACATGGAGGAATTTGTGGACAAGGCACTAGACACTGCATCACTAAAACCAACAGCTTTCTACAGATATGTTGATGACATATTTGTCATTTGGCCTCATGGGGAAGATAAAGATCAGATTTTCTTGCAACATCTGAATTCCATCCACAGCCAGAGTCAGTTTACCATGGAAGTGGAAGAAGAAAATGGTCAGCTGCCTTTCTTGGATGTTCTGGTACACAGAGTCTACTGGAAGAAAACTCACACAGACCAGTATCTCCACACCTCCAGCTATTACCACCCATTCCAAAGGGTAGGGGTTCTAAATACGCTGGTCCACAGAGCTTTGGTCCACAGGCCTTGTCTGATCTCCAATGAAGAAAGCTTAAGACCAGAACTTGATTATCTGAAGGAATTGTTCCAGAAAAACAGGTATAGCGATTGCCAAATACGACATGCTCTCAAACAAAAGAGCACACCACAGCCAGCATCCGAAGAGGATGTCCTGGAAAAGTTTGCCTACACTCCACACGCATGCAACATACAGTAGAACCCTGAATTAATGAACCCACTTTTAAAGAATATTTCTGCCAGTGTCGGCAAAAGTCCCGTAAGAACAATGTTAATTTTTTCCCCACTTTTAATGGGCGCCGCTTTAAGGAATAAATATGAAACATTCTGATATTATTATTATTATTATTATTATTATTATTATTATTATTATTCTTTTTTCACACATATTCTAATTGGGGGCAACTATGGTTTTATTTGCTTTCGGTTTCACAGTATATGTTGATTGATTCTTTCAGTTAGCGTATATCTACAAAGAAATATCTAATGCCAGTATAGTGATACCGGAAGACAGATTTAACAAATAGGGAAACGATTTTCGCTCTGTCTTCCATGTGCTTCTGGTCACGTGATCTGACTTCATTCTATAGTAAGAAGCGCTAGTTATGAAGTGACCTGTTTGTTGTTCTCAGACAAACTAACAATTGGAGAGAAGCTGATGATTACCCACAATGTTGAAGACAATCGGAATGTAAAACTTTGCAACAGGGCAAAGAAATACAATTTTCCACTGTCTTCTTTGTGCAGCATTTTAAAAAACAAACAAGCTTTGTTAAATGCCAAATGCAGTGGTACCTCAGGATACAAAAGGAAGAACATTTGCACTTCAACTTTCAGTGATCTGGAAACAATTGCTTTGAAATGGTTCAAAGAAGTGTGGAGTAGCAGAATTCCAGTGAGTGGAAACCTTCTTCAAGAAAGAGCATTTGAAATTGCCCTGAAGATTTCAGTGTGTCAAATGGATAGTTTGACCATTTCAAGAAGAGGCATAATCTGTTGTTTCAGTGTTTGAGTGGAAAAAGTGAGGCTGTAGACACTGAAACTGTGAACCAATAAAAAATGTTACTTTGGCACAATTATTACAGTCTTATGAGCTGAGAGACATTTTTAATGCTAACAAAACTAGCATACTTTACAATTTACTGCCAGCAAAATCATATTCTCTGAAGTGCATGAAATGCCACGGAGGAAAGAAAAGTAAAGAAAGGATGACGGAACTCTTGTGTGTTAATAGTGATGGATGTGAAACGTTGCCACCACTTATAATCGCCAAATTAAAAGCCCTAGCTGTTTTAAAAATATTAGAACACTCCTTTGCACTTACGAACATAACAGCAAATCGTGGATGACTTCGGAAATATTTATACGATTTCTGAGGTGCTTGGGGGAGGGAGAATGATGGAGATGAATAAACATGAATACAATCACTATTTTTGACTTGAATGAAATTTGTACACCTTTCATCTGAAGCATGGACTATCTATTCCAGAATTCGCTGTGCTATTTATGCAACATATCCTCAATTGCAAACACTATAACACTGGATTTTTGTTATACACTATCCACAGTTTCACAAAATACAGTGTTTCTGACGGTGGATTATATTGCTCTGTCATTGGATTTTGACAAGTGTAAGGGCACATATTAAATTTCTATACTGTATGCCAGAACTAGCCTTACACCCCTGCATGCTTCAATAAGTGAGAATGAGTCCACGGCCAAGAAGTGACTGCAATTTCACCACTTTCAGACTTGTCATAATTGTGAAAGAACAGCAGGAAGGATGGATAGCGGAATTGATATCACAGCAGGGCTCAATTTCTAGTGTATGCAAACAACATTAGATTAATACTTTCTCTGTTTCTGATCCCTATGCACTTCATACTTTAAGACCACACTGTTGTCACTGCTCGCATGAAGCAGTACCACTGATATATAGATTGCATATGGTGCATGGTGGAGAACTTATGCCAAACTGTTTTATTCCGAGACATCACTGTCAACCAATACCATAAAAGTTGACACACGTCATGGAGAAGGTTTACATGGAGAAGGTTTTTATACTCTGCAAGTAACAGAATGGTGTATGGGAAACACTACCTACCAATAAACTTTGACACTGTTTCACCAATCACCCTCAATGTTAGTAGAATATATGTAATTTTTAAGAGGCAGGGTAAGAAGAGAAAGCAGGGGTAGAAATTGACAGACAGGTGGAGGAGGGGGAATGGGAGTGGGGAAAGTGGGGGGAAGTAGACCGGCCAAGATGGGGAGAGAGGGGTGAAGACTAACAGAGAGAGAGGACAGAAGAGAAGATGGACTATCAGAAGAAATAAATAAATGCCTGGGAAATGTCAGGTTTTCAGCTAGTTGTAAAATAATACTGAAATACTCACCTGCATAATCATCTCCACAGTGTCTGCAGAAGCTGAGTATGATATTTATGTTGTGATGTTCTTCACGGTCCATATTTGTTAAGACAGTTAGAATATTACCCAACAATGGTAAACCTTCTTTATGCGTGAATATGCCAACACTAATAAGTTCAGCATAGAACCTCAGATCAACACGAAGTTTTGCCTGATTTGCTATCTAAAAAGAAAAGAAAATGCAGTGGACAAAAAATCAGAGTGTTACTTACTTCATTTACACAAATTTCAAATTTGTACAGGAGATAGACTGGCACTCAATAGCACAACAGAAAATCAATAAACCTATATCTCTAGAAAGAAAGAAGAAAGACAGGAAGAATAGGATCTCGTAATATCTTAATGAGGTCGCAAGACAACACCTAAGACAATACAAGGCTGGAGATGGAAATTGAGCATGTCTCATGAAGAAACCATCTGACATATACACTTAATTATTTTAAAAAAATTAGAAAACTCTGATTCAGGGTGACTGGAAGGGAACTAAATGACCAAAATCTTGTTTGTGATATTAAATGACTTAAGTTGTAAACATTAATAACTATTTCTCTTAAGCAACTGCAACTTTCATAGCATATCCCATTTGTCTGGTATTTGATAGGGGACGTATCAATGAGATAACAAAGAATTCTTTAAACTAATGCCATGATGTAGTAAACATATCAAAATATGACTGCTGAAATTAATTATCTGATGTAACACCATTGACAATGGTACTACAACCCAGATAGTGCTGGTCATCAGGAGTATCTTCTGACAAATCCTGCATATAAGCTGGCCAGGAACAAGTTGTAACACATTTTTATTCAATAACAGTACTGAAACAGTGACAGTGTGCACTGGTCAGTCTGTTTCTCATTTCTACTCTTCGACTCCATTAGTAGCTGGATGAACTTTGATACTGCAGGAAGTGAACTTAATTAAGTACTTACTTGAAAGTATTCCACAGTAACTGTAAGCTCAGGTCTCTATCGCCTTTATAAAAAATGGCAAGGAGAGTGATTGGAGAGGGGAATGATGTGCTCTCTATTAGAGAGCAGTAGCACTGACTGCCCTCTGCCATGGCTGTGATCGGTGAGCTCTGGCCCCTTTAAATATGCATAGTGCACGACTGACAGAAAGATGGCCTAGCAGCGTAACTATGAGAGAGCACAGGATGCCAGAACACTGGTTTTGGCTGCATCAGCTGGCGTGTGGAGCAAGGCCAAGTAACACGTGGTTTGAATTAAGAAGCACTGCTTGCAGCCGACCAACCAGTGCAGAACCATTGAAGACATTACCGCAGTGTATTATCAAAAGGTGACCTCTAAAACTAGACTTCACAGAGAGGAAGGGGGAATCTAGGAGGGAGGAGGAGAGGCAGGTAGGGGGAGGTCAGTAGGGAGGTGCAGGAGGAGGAGGCCGAGGGGGGGAGAGGAGGAGGCTGGTGTGTGTGTGTGTGTGTGTGTGTGTGTGTGTGTGTGTGTGTGTGTGTGTGTGTCAGAGAGAGAGAGAGAGAGAGAGAGAGAGAGAGAGAGAGAGAGAGAGAGAATTACATTTTAAGAGAAGATATGTTCAGGACTACAAGAGATTACTACTTAAGCCATCCTCAGGACGTGGAAATGCATGTGGAGGAGAAATTTAACTTGGTTTTCACATGACAAGCAGAACTTTTCAGCCATCATAATACAAGCTGAACTTTGTATTTTGTGCCTTCTTTTCGTGCAGCGTACGATATATGAATATCCTGTTGTGGCGAAAAAAAGCGCCACACACCAGACACACAAGAACGATCAAAACGAAGACAGTGGATGACCGCCAGCATATCGCACACCGGCGCCGCGCCTCTTGGAGGGAGTAACCGGAGTAGAACGGCCTTTAAAAGCTGCTTTATCTAGGCTAACATGCATCTGGGCGAGTCCAGCAGACCTCGGCTACAAACTTGGCAGTCACTAGGTCTCAGAGCAGCAAGCATCGTACAGAAGACGACGCTCAGAGAAGAGAAAGGAGAATAGCAGATTTAAGTTGAGTATGGTATTCATCAGTCAATAAAACTTAAAGTGATAATCTATAGAACTGTTGATGACCACGCATTGTGCACTGTACATTTCCTGAAAGCTAGACCAGGACAAGAACTCAACAAATAGCGACGAGGATTCAACAAAGATAATCTTTCTTAAAGCATCAGAAAATTGCAGAACATTTGAAAACATGTCATTTTAGATATGATTTGTTGCAATAAATTAGAGTAAACTACATACTGATAGCTTTAAATTTTATTATATTTAGCATTGTTAGCATTAAAATTTGTATACCATGAAAGAATATCACTCGTATGCAATGGTACAACACCATTCTATCAAAGGAGCATCTTTGTTATGCTATGTAATAGGTAAATAACATATTGCAATATGCAGTCTACCATAAATCAGTAATCTGTGAGAGTGTACACAAATAGCATAGTTGGTAGCACTGCAAATTGCCCTGCAACAAAGACGAATGTTGAGGGTTCGCAGCCATGTGCTTTCAAAAAAAAATTTCTTCTTTTTAAGAGGACAGATTAAAGCAGTGGTTAGCGTCAGGAGCTGTGGTGGAAAAGAGCTGTAAATAACAGTTTTGCATCTACACTTTCTCAGATTTTTTTAATAGTTTGGAATTTTTGTGAATTTAACACAATTACAATAGCCAGTATTTGCCATTACTTATTACAAACAAGAATGAACACAGGAACAACCTGTCAGGCCACTAGTCGATTCAGGAGCTTCCTTCTCTGTATTGTGAAATGACTACTGCCGCAAACTAAAGAAGATAATGTTCTGTGATGCAAGAGCAACTGGGATGAAAGTCACAAATGGAAAATACGTCCAGCCTGCAGGAACATGTGTCGCAAGAGTAACTGTCAACAACAGGATGCAGGCTTTTGAATTTGTCATTCTAATAGAATGTAGCCATAATGTCATCCTTGGATGGCACTTCCTTCAGGCATCCCAGACTGTCAATGACTGTGGAAGATCTGAGCGACAAATTGAGAAAGCTGTTCCGATGAGTACACGTAACATGTACTTCCCTGTGAGGTTGTGTGCTGTTGAGAATGTTGACATCCTGCCATTAACAATGAGAAGAGTTC
Source organism: Locusta migratoria (assembly GCA_026315105.1). Lineage (NCBI taxonomy): Eukaryota > Metazoa > Arthropoda > Insecta > Orthoptera > Acrididae > Locusta > Locusta migratoria. Next base: position 785,003,037 of record CM048755.1, read on the forward strand.
CAGTCAGCAGGTGAGATGACCATTTGGATGGTGAAGTGCTTGTCGATCACAAAAAGCTAATCAGTATAACAAACAAAATCTACATACCAGTGGCTAACATAATCATTACAGGTGGCCGAGGAGAACTTTGAATCACTAATTTTCACCAGCAATCCCAACTTACATCTGAAGGAATGTGTATTGGAACAGCTGAACCAGTCCAGGACGGTGAGCTCAATGTCATCGATGAAGTCTCATGCTCTGCTTTTATTGCTGACAACAAACTAGAGGCAAATACTATGGCACTGCATATAGGGCCCGATAGGATGCAGGAACAATGTCAGCAGGTGTTAACCATACTACACCAATTTTCTGGTGTATTCCAGGCCAAGCAGGAGAAGAGCCAGATGAAACAGCCCACGATAAAACACCATATCAATACCGGGGATCATCCACCAATTAGCCAGAGTTCGTACAGAGTGTCACCAGCTGAAAGATGGATAATACGGTAGGAAGTGGAAAAGAATTTGCACAATGACATTATTCAACCTTGAGAGAGTCCCTGATCGTCTCCAGTGGTCCTCATAAAGAAGAAGAATGGCACGTGGTGATTCTGTGTTGACTACTGGTGGCTGAACAAAATCACAAAGAAAGATGTCTACCCATTGCCGCACATTGGTGACACCTTAGACTTCTCGAAAGGAGCTACATACTTCTCAATTATGGACATCCAGACAGGTTACTTGCCAATCGAGGTTGATGAAGCTGACAGGGAGAAGACTGCTTTTATTACATCTTACGGCCTCTATGAATTCAAAATCATGCCGTTTGGACTAGGTAATGCACCGACCACATTGGAAAGCATGATGGACAACTTGCTTCAACATCTTAAATGGGGGACATGTCTTTGTTATCTATATGACATTGTCATTTTTCTCAAGGATATTTGCAGAACATCTGAGCCGCCTGTTAACTTTGTTGAAGCAGGACTCCGCCTCAACCCAAAGAAGTGCCTCTTCCTTGCCAAAGAAATAAAAATCCTAGGGCACCTAGTGAACGGAGATGGTGTGTGTCCTGATCCAGATAAAGAGTCACAGCACATCTATGATGTTAGAAGTTTTTTCGGGCTGTGCTCATACTACTGACGTTTCATAAAGGGATTTTGTAACAAGGCATGTCCATTGCAAGAACTTCTGCAGGAAGACACCAAGTTTTACTGGGATGAGACGAAAGAGCGAGCTTTCCGGGTACTTAAGAAGTCTACAACTTCCACACCAGTTGTAGCTGTATACAATGAGAATTCGGAAACTGAACTTCACACAGACGCTAGTGGTTATGGGATTGGTGCAGAGCTTGTACAAATTCAGAAAGGTGCTGAGAAGGTGATAGCTTATGCATCAAGAGTTCTCTCAAAGTCTAAAATGAACTACTCAACAACTGAGAAGGAGCTGGGCTATCAACAAGTTCCGGCCGTACCTATTCGGTAAACCATTCGCCGCCATGACAGGCCACCATTCTTTATCTTGGCTGACTAATTTGAAGGATCCATCAGGTCAACTAGCAAGATGGGCACTATGACTCCAAGAGTACAATGTCACAGTGGTATTCAATAGGGATGTGTCGAACCCCAATTTTGCCGTATCGAATCCGAATACCGAATCTTAAATAATGTTGTTGTTGTTGGTTGTTTAAGGGGGACAAAACTGCAATGGTCATCAGTCCCCCATTCCATCTCTAGGCATCAAAAGTAAATCCAAACACGTGAAAGATAATACGCCCAGAGATTAAAATTGCGAAGTGGGAGAGGAGTCCCACTGAGTCCATAAAACATCATCAAGAATAACAAGACAAAACGAAAAGACGGTCACACAAAGACAACTTACAACAATGAAACCGACGGCCGTGGTTGACCGACCATAAGAATAAAAAAGGAAAAGTCAACCACTCGGTAACACACAGAAATCTCCAGTTAGAGCTAATGATAAAAAAACCCTGCTTGTATAAAACGTAAAACGGTATCTGCCACTGCAGCATCGTCACCTAAAACATCTGATAAAACGGCAGGGAGGTTAAAATTCCGCCGCAAAGCAGCTAAAACGGGGCAGTCCAACAATATGTGGACGATTGTCAGACGGGAGCCACACCGACATTGGGCTGGGTCCTCACCCCGAAGGAGATGTCCATGGGTGAGCCACATATGCCCAATGCGGAGGCGACACAAGACCACTGAGTCCCGTCGTGAACCGCACATGGAGGAGCGCCATGCAACCGTTATTTCCTTGATCACCCGGAGCTTGTTGGGCGTGCGCAGGCTACGCCACTCAGTATCCCAAAGCTGACGTACTCGCTGGCGCAACAATGAACGGAGATCAGAAGCCGGGAGGCCGATCTCTAGACAGGACATACCGACAGCCTGCTTGGCAAGCCTGTCAACACGTTCATTGCTCGGGATACCAACATGACCCGGAGACCAGATGAACACCACCGATCGCCCGGACTGTGTAATGGCATAAAGTGTGTCCTGAATGGCCAACTCCAGGGTAGACCACGGGTAACACTGCTCCAGAGCTCGGAGGCTGCTCAGGGAGTCGCTGCAAACAACAAAAGACTCGCCTGAGCAAGACCGGATATGCATGATAGCTCTGTGAATGGCCACCAGCTCTGCAGTGTAAACACTGCAGCCATTTGGCAGAGAGTGCTGTTCCACATGGTCACCATGAGTATACGCAAATCCCACACAGCCATCAACCATGGAACCATTGGTGTAGATCAGGTCATAGCCACAGAACTCTGCTACGATAGCCGAGAACTGACGGCAGAGCGCCTCCAGTGGAACTGAGTCTTTGGGCCCATGGGCCAAGTCCAGCCGAGTAGACGGCCTTGGCAAACACCACGGAGGTGTACGTACACGGACCCGATAGGAAGATGGAAGGGGAGAAGACTCAAGCTCCTGCAGGAGGGACTGAACCTGATACGCAATCGTATGACATGATCTGGGGCGTCGCTGATGGGGACGGACTACCACATCAGAAAAGAGGAGACGATGGTTCGGGTGGCCTGGAGAGCAATACACATGGGCTGCATGAGCCGCAAGTAGTTGTTGGCGGCGGATCCCCAAGGGTGGAACCCCAGCCTCCACTAGTAAGCTGTTCACTGGGCTGGTGCGGAATGCACTCGTCGCGATGCGAACCCCACAGTTGTGAATGGGGTCCAGTAGGTGCAGTGCCAAAGGTGCCGCAGACCCATAAGCAATGCACCCAAAATCGAGACGGGACTGCACCAGCGCCGTGTAAAGCCGCAACAGTGTGGAGCGGTCGGCACCCCAGTGTCTGAGAAGGTTCAGATGGCGCCAGCACTTCCTTTTCAGCTGACGAATGTGGGGGAGCCATGTCAGCCGGGCGTCAAAGACCAGTCCTAAAAACCGATGAGTTTCTACTACGGTAAGCAGGTCGTCATTAAGATAAAGTTCAGGGTGCGGGTGGACAGTCCAACGCCGACAGAAGTGCATCACTCTGGTCTTGGCGGCGGAAAACTGAAAGCCGTGGGTAAGCGTCCAGTTCTGCGCCTTCCGAATAGCACCTTGCAACCTGCGCTCGGCAACTTGGGTGCTGCAGGAGCTAAAAGAGAGACAAAAGTCGTCAGCATAAAGTGAAGGGGACACCGACGATCCAACCGCTGTCGCTAAACCGTTGATGGCAATTAAAAATAATGGAACGCTTAAAACAGAACCCTGAGGAAGCTCAAGGAAGCACCAATTTGAACACGAAAGGTACGGACAGCTAAAAAATTCTGGATAAAAATCGGCAGGGAGCCCCGGAGGCCCCAGTCGTATAAAGTGTTGAGGATGTGTCGTCGCCAGGTGGTATCGTATGCTTTGTGCATATCAAAGAAGACGGCAACAAGGATATGGCGCCTGGAAAAGGCTGTGCGGATTGCAGACTCGAGGTACAGCAGATTGTCAGTGGTAGATCGACCATGGCGAAAACCGCCCTGGCATGGAGCCAGTAAGCCTCGAGTCTCCAGAATCCAACACAACCGACGACTGACCATCCGCTCCAACAGTTTGCATAGAACGTTAGTCAGGTTAATGGGCCGATAGCTATCCAAGGAAAGAGGATGTTTATCTGGTTTAAGCACAGGAATGATGATACTCTCCCGCCACTGTGACGGGAAAACACCATCACACCAAATGCGGTTATAAACTGTTAGAAGATTACGTCGGCTGTCTGCTGAAAGGTGCTTCAGCATTTGGATATGGATGCCATCAGGCCCAGGCACCGTGTCAGGACATAAGTTAAGAGCACTGAGGAGCTCCCACTGAGTGAAAGGAGTGTTGTAGGATTCAGAGCGGCGGGTACGAAAGGTGAGAGACTGGCGTTCTACCCTCTCCTTTACTGTACGGAAGGCTGGTGGATAATTTGCAGAGGCAAAAGCGCGGGCATAATGCTCGGCAAACATCTCTGCAAATGTGGCCGGGTCCATACAGAGAACTCCATTTGTGGAGATTCCTGGTATTCCTGCTGGAAACTGTATTCCCTAAAACCACCTGATCTTACTCCAGACCCGCGAGGCTGAGGTACCTGTCCCAATGATGGAAACGTACCTCTCCCAGCACTCCTGTTTCCGTCTTCTTATTAGCTGGCGAGCACGAGCGCGAAGCCGTTTAAAATTAATGAGGTGCTCTTGAGAGGGGTGCCGTTTGTATCGCTGTAAGGCCCGCATGCGGTCTTTAATGGCCTCAGCGACCTCCGGCGACCACCACGGCACTGTCTTACGCCGTGGGCACCCTGATGTACGCGGAATGGTAGCGTTCGCAGCAGAAATAATAGATTGCGTGGTGCTCTCGACCACCACATCGATGTTCTCGAGTGGGGGAGGGCCAACGATGGCAGCAGAAGCATAGTCTTCCCAGTTAGCCCTGTGCAGAACACACCTGGGTGGGCATGCTGGGGACTCGCGTTGTGGGAGTGACAAAAAAACAGGGAAAAGGTCACTGACACACAAGTCGTCATGGGCTCTCCAGTGAACAGATGGTGGAAGGCTGTGGCTGCAGATCGACAGATCAATGGCCGAAAATGTGCCATGTGCCACACTAAAATGTGTGGGGGCACCTGTATTCAAGAGGCAGAGGTCGAGTTGAGTTAGGAAATCCTCGACAACCCTGCCATGACCAGAGATCGTAGAACCACCCCACAAGGGACTGTGGGCATTGAAGTTGCCCAACAGTAAGAAAGGTGGGGGTAGTTGAGCAACGAGTGCAGCCAAGACGTTCACAGATACGCCACCATCTGGCGGCAAGTAGATACTGCAGACGGTAAACTCCTGTGTGGTCCTCACCCTGACAGCCACTGCTTCTAATGGTGTTTGAAGGGGCACGGGTTCACTATACACAGAGGTGAGGACATACACACACACTCCACCTGAGACCCTGTTATATATGCTACGGTTGCAGTAAAATCCCCTGTAGCCACAAAGGGCAGGGGTCCGCATTGCTGGAAACCAAGTTTTCTGAAGAGCAATGCAGAAAGCAGGTGTCGTGCTCAGAAGCTGCCATAGCTCAGCCAGGTGGGGGAAGAAACCACCGCAGTTCCACTGGAGAATGACATTGTTCGAGTGCTGGGAAGACATGAATGAGACAAATGAGTGGGTCATACCTCAGCATCACTTGCATCCACCGATGTAGGTTTATCAGCTTCAGTGACCGGTTTGTCAAGGGCATCCCCGAGAGCGAGGTCCTCGGGTGACGCAAGAATCTCCACCTCATCCTCAGAAGTAGAGGCGGAGGCAAAGGGGAGTGGTGGCACTGAAGCCACCGTGGATTCTTGTGATGTGCCTTTCTTTGGCCTTTGTTTTCCCCTCCGTTCCCTCGGGGGCTTCGCCGGTGGGAGGTGCTCCTCGGACTCAGCCACAGGGACTGAGGAGGACCGTGAAGACCTACGACTAGCAGTCTGCGAGCGTGCCTGCTGCTGGTTAGTGTCGCTATCGACACTGGCGGAAGGGAGCGTCCCAAGGGACCCCTTCCGTGTGAGGGAAGCCGGAGAAGGTTGTTCTTTCTTCGGCGGTGAGGTGGTAGCTGATCCCGAGGCTTTCGCCTTGGGAGCTTTGGAAGGATGGCCCCCAACCTCCGTGGGGGCAGGCTTAGTTGGCGGCCCTGGGGGCCCACAGGAACAGAGGAAGTAGAAAATACTGTCGCCGCCAAGGAGAGTGGCGACGACGTCAGTGCTGCGAACGTGTTTTTCATTGTTACCGGGTGCAGACGATTGAACTTTTTCCTGGCCTCATTATAGGATATACGGTCCAGGGTTTTATACTCCGTAATTTTCCGCTCCCATTGAAGTGCGGGACATTGCGACGAGCAGGGAGGATGGTTCTGACCACAGTTCACGCAGATGGGAGGCGGTGTACATGGGGCGCCTGGATGTGCTGGACGCCCGCAGTCCCTACATGTAGCACTGGACATGCAACGGGAAGACATGTGGCCGATCTTCCAGCATTGGAAGCACCGCACAGGGGGAGGAATATAAGGCCACACATCAACATGGTAAACCATCACCTTGATCTTTTCGGGCAATGTATCACCCTCAAAGGCCAAGATGAAGGCACCAGTTGCGACCCTATTATCCTTTGGGCCCCTATGGATGCGCCGGATAAAATGAACGCCCCGTTGTTCAAGGTTTGCCCGTAGCTCATCGTCTGTCTGGAGCAACAAATCCCGGTGGAAAATTACTCCCTGAACCATATTCAGCTACTTGTGGGGAGTGATGGTCACCGCAACGTCACCCAGCTTGTCACAAGCGAGTAGCGCCCGTGACTGGGCCAGGGATGCTGTGTGGATAAGAACAGAACCGTTGCGCATTTTAGAAATGGAGTCCACTTCCCCAAGCCTGTCCTCTAGATGTTCCACAAAGAACTGAGGCTTGGTCGCTGTAAATGAGTCCCCATCAGTCCTGCTGCACACGAGATATCGAGGAGCATAATCTTCACCCTGTTTTGCGGCCCGATGTCCCTCCCAAGGCGCGGTCAGGGAGGGGAACGTTTGGAGGTCGTACGTGGAAGCATGAAACTTTCCCTTCTTAGAGACGGCGGTTGTACGTCCGCCAACGTCACCCGATTTTTGTCTCTTCATTGCGGGTGAGATATATGTTGCTTGGATGCTCTGAAAGATAATAAACTTTCTTCACTATATTACAAACTGTTTCATTTTGATAAAATAAAAAATAATTGCATTACGAAGTCCTAGAAAGGAAAGGATTAGTTTTTTTTTTTTCCAAAGGGGAAGAATCAAAAATAAAACCTGAAAAGATGAGTAGATATTTCGGAAGTTGGAAAAATATATCCTTAAAAAATAGGACATGTAAATGTTAAATAATTTTATAGTGACATATCAGGCATTCTATAAGTGACAGACAGGACATTCTGACACAGAGAAACCCGTGTTTATTCGACGTGTGTGTTCTTGTTATTGCCATGGTTCCGGAGGTTAAGCAAGGGTATTTTGTAGCTTTATTTATTCTATCAAAAATTTAAGATCACATAAGTTGTCTGTACAGAATTTATATTTGTAGAAGATTCAAAAATCAGTACTAGAAGTCAGTTGCCGTGCTTCATTTCTAACTATTCCTGTTCAGCATAAGAATAATAAAAATGTAAACATTAACGTGATATGTATATTCTCCCATGTTTGCTGTTGTCATTCAGGTTTGTTAGGCACAAGGAATTTAGGCCTAAATGTGGTAACAACTAACACGGAAGATTAAATGGAGTAATGTTTACATTTGTATTATTCTTGTGGTGAAGAGAGTGTGGTATTTATGAATCGTGATTCATAAGAACAATCCCTTGCCCGTAAGAGAAAAAAACTTAAGTTGTAGCATGAAGGCAGTGGTTGTAGCGTCAGGCATATTGACGCAACACAGGCTTGCCAGTCGGCTTTACGTAGTAGCATTTAGATGAGACTCCAAATATACGGCAAACTAAATGCGGAAATATAAAACAATGTTATTACACTTATAATACAAATTTTGCTAAATGTTTATAATAGCAATTAGATAAAGGTACAGAAATTCGAACTCACTATCACTTGATTCCTTGTTATTCAGTCACTTTGTAGTACAGAGCATCATCCGTTGTACAATATAGTGCATTCGATATCTAACATTTTTAAATGCCTGTTACGCAATCTGATTTGGAACCCACATCCATGTATCATCATTCCATTGGCACACTTGCTCATTTAACACGACCCATTGGTCAATTGTCTGTTACTTTTTGAAAGACAGTCAGTGAACATGTGTTTAAGCTTGACCTTAAACGAATTATTGAAACAGAAATCAAGTGTTTGATGAAATGATGTCATCCCGCATGGATGGCGCATAATTATAACTTTTTTCCCCACTTAATAAATAACTTTCTTCTTGAAATCCTTGTACTGTATTACAGTTCACATATCCCAGCACTTTACAAAATTCAACAAAACAATACGCGAAATCAGAATGAGGCAACTCCTGGAAGTATCCTAAAGCCTTATGTATTGCTGGTATTAACGTAAAGAAATTTATGTTTGTTGCTACTAATATTTCACAGGCTGCTACATTTTATATTTGCACCTGCAAAGCAAGCCTGTGTAGCACAGCTTATATCAGATGGGAAAAGTTGCTTGTTGCGGCTCCTAGCGCCATTTTTCAGAATTTCGTCTGCTTTGTACTTGCTTTAAATTACAGGCAGTTTTTGGACCCAAAAACCCAGAAAAAATGGGGCTCAGATTCAGGTAAATACACTAGATTGTTTTCACAATAGCCACGCAACTGCGTAAATTTCATAGTGGTTTCACTTGAATAAATTCAAAGAAAGATTGTTTTGTTTTATTATGTCATGTCTTTCAGCGGATCTATGGAAAATAAACTAAATAATGCAGATGAAAGCGCACTGTTACGCAAAGTAAAGTACAACATTCATAACTGAAGATTTCCATGTAACACTTTGGATTCAGGATTCAGCAGTATTTGGCCATTATCCATCGAATCTTAAATCCAAAGCTAGTGCTCTGGATTCGGCAAATAATGGATTCGGCCGAACCACTCTGACACAACCCTAGTATTCAAAAACAGGTGCAAACACAAAGACACTGACCGCCTTTCAAGGAATCCATCAGCCGCACAAAACAGCATGGATGACATTTCAGCCCTCTCTGAGTTATGTGACATTACAGCTGAACAGAGAGAAGATTCAGCATTATTACGAACCATAGAGGCCTTGGACAAGTAACCAACTAAAGGAGAGTTTCAACTTATAAATGGGACATTGTCTAAGAGCAACTATGATCTACTGGGCCCCAAATGGCTACTGGTTGTTCCAGCTCATCTCCGGCCAGCTATTCTCAAGTATTTCCACAATTCTACAATATCCAGTCATCTGGGGTTGATGAAGACCCTAGACAGAATCAGACACAGGTATTACTAACAAGGTCTCTACTGATCTGTCACGCACTATGTAAGTCACTGTAAGGAATACCAGTGACGGAAGCATGTGCCGCAATTACCTCCAGGTCATCTGGTATTAATTCCACCAGCAGCAGCTCCATTCCACTGAATTGGAATCGACGTTTTATGTAGGTTCCCGAAGTCGACAGCTGGTAACAGACGGATAATAGTCTGCACTGACTACCTCCCCCACTATGCTGTCACCAAACCTGTGCCGACTGCAGAAGCCCCAGAGATTGCAAAATTCATAGTAGAAGACATTATTTTGAAGCACGGTGCACCACGTGTGATGATATCTGATCGAGGAAAGGTATTCATGTCAAAACTAGTATCAGAGGTAATGTCACATTGTGACATTCTCCACAGAATAACAACTGCCTACCATCCTCCAACAAATGGTCTTATAGAAAGTTTTAACAAGACGTTAGCAGATATACTGTCGATGTATGTCGATGTTGAGCAGAAGGATTGGGATACAATACTGCCAGTCATGACATTTGCTTATAATACAGCAAGACAAGACACCACTGGCTCCACGCCGCTTTTTCTGCTCCACAGTCATGAGGCTGAGACAACAATAGATACGCTGTTTCTGTTCCAACTGGACAGTACTCAGGATGACTATGTGGAACAGCTCATCACTAGAGTCAAAGAAGCAAGACAGCTGGCTCGCATACGGACACCGGATGCCCAGAAGAAGGACCGCCAGCGGTATAACGACAAGCACCAACCTATTGTGTACAGCCCAAGAGATCTGGTATGGATTTTTACCACTGTACAGAAATTTGAGCTATCAGAAAAGTAACTGGAGCAATACTTTGGTCTGTATCATGTCATACGCCGCCTGTCAGACATCATATACGAAGTCGAGGATTATGAGCCATCCTCAAAATGAAAAAAACCAAGAGACATTGTGCACATCCTCCGTATGATGCCTTACAATGATCCCAGAGAACAAATAGAGAGAGACAGACTCTTGTTCAAGGACTCTGAAGACCGTTATTGTAATGACGAAGCCATGACAGGAGGGTCTGGTGCCGGACATCGTCACCGCAAGGAAGGCGTGCAGGCACAAAGGAAGAATTCTCCTGAACTGCCATACAGAGGACACATAACAAGATCCAGGACACTCCAGCTGGCTGCAAAGGGAACCTAACAGCGGGTCACTGTTCTTTCAGGAAGGCATGCAATGCCGTGAGTCTTAGTATTCATAGTACTTCACAGAAAAGTTCTTATTCTCTTCAGGATAGAGAAAGATTGCTCTGCCTCAGACGTTGTCATAGGTATAGTGACAACCACTTTCAGGAGATTCAATGTCTCTAAAACACACCTGCAAATTATTTTCTATCAAAAATTGCAGAAGTGGAACAGCTCAAAAGCACCACAAAATTTAATTCAATCCACGAATTTAGTGACCACGTAATGATTTTTGTGACTCTGGCCATTGTGCCTTTCAACTGAATGCCTGTAAGCACTGTCCAGTTGTTGTTTAATATTGTGTTCCCCCAAAAGTTTGTGCTCTAGCTTCAAAGTCTGGACAGTGTTGGTAACTTCACTACAACAAATAACAGAACACACTTGTCTGGAGGAAGAGGAACTGCATACTGGCGAGGTGTGGCTGTGAGGGGGGGAGGTTTCGGTGGATACATGATGGATCGTTGCTCCAATGCTCAGGATAGGAGACACCACCTGCTCCCACTCCCTTCACCACCCCTCGCAACGGAACTCGGTGGCTGGAGTGTGGTCACTGGGGGTGCTGAAATTTATTTTGCGCCAAGGCTGAAGCAGATCCATAAGAGCTGACCACCAGTTTTGAACTTGACTGCAGACATCGATAATACGTTACTACATAATTATCTGTCAAGAAGGTGGGAGAGTTGGTTATAACATCAGTATATACTGTTAAGTTTTCTCAGAGGCAAATATTTCTGTGACAGTTCATTGCTCCGGTGCACAGAAGGAATCACCTCTGTTCAGAGGTGAGAATAGTGTTTGCGTAACACTAACACCTTAAAGAATATCTCATAGAATAAGAGCAATAATAATTGTACTCACCGTGAAATAAATTATTAATACTGTTCCTGTTCTATGGTTGACAGGTTCTCGATGTACTCCTTGTCTGGTCAGTAATTTAATTACCTTTGTTCAAATGTTTGTTAAGCTTATGGGACTTAACTACGGGGTCATCAGTCCCTAAACTTACAAACTACTTATGAACTACCTTATACTAAAGACGGCACAAATATCCATGCCCGAGGGGGATTCGAACCCCCGACCATAGTGGCCGTGCAGACCGTGAGTGGAGCGCCTCAGTCTCCGCGGCCACCGCGGCCGGCTAATTACTTGTGTAAACGGTACCGAGGATAATTACTTTACTGACTGGACAAGGGTAGATCGAGAACCTGTCAAACACATAGCAGGAATAGAATTAATTATTTAATTTGGGGTCACAAAATATTATTCTGTGCATTCTATGTACTTATGACATTCACTTGTTCAATATATATCGTTTCAATACATATCACTTATATATATATATATATATATATATATATATATATATATATATATATATATCTCTTTAGGAGGTCACATCCATGCTATGTAACACATCCTTTTCAATCTGTGTGAGTGAAGGTAATTAAATGCAGAATAGTAAAGTCTGTACCGCGTTATGAAGAAGAGTGTGATGAAATAAGATATTTTGATGAATTCATCAATTTCTTTTGTTGTAAGAAAAAGAAGAAGAAGAAGAAGAAGAAGAAGAAGAAGGAGTTCTCAATGTCTTCACATTTCTTCATAATAGCATTTAAAGATGTCGCTGGAATTCCAAGAGATGCAGCTAACTGCAGCTGCACGATTCCTTATATTAAGAGTCTAGCGAAAACGCTCATTTTTTGTTCATATTATTGTTCATGTTTGAAACAAGGTTTTTCACATGCACTTCTCACAAATGCATGTAACAACTGTTTCAACAACAATAAAACTTCAATAATCCATATTCCACTCTGCACTATCTGTGGATTGTTGGATTGGTAGTCGTTTTTATAATTTTGGCATTTTTTAGATATTTATCTACAGAGATAAAATTAATAAAAGTATGGTGCCGCATACTGTAGTTTTCTGATGCAAATACACAAGCCACAAATACAAGTACATTGGATTACTGCATCAGAGGTTCATTAACGTATTGCAATTCCCTCATTCATAGATATATTGTAATCAAAAGGGGAAGAAAAAAATTATTGTGAACATTTCCGTCTATTGGATTAAAAAGTGTACTTGCTAAATAAATTCCGATTTAAAGTGAGTGGTGGCTTTGTGTTTCGGGATGTTATGTTGAGATTTATTGTTCAACCAATATTCAACACAAATGTGATGTTAGAAAGCTTACTGCAGTAACGCCTTTGTGCACATGCGCGATTATTTCTGTCTAGTGTGGATGTGCTGATACAGTGAAGTTTGGAACTGTATCTCCTAAGTTGTCACTCTCAGAGGTCGGGCCACCTGTGAAAGCAGCTATGTGATTTACCAACTCTGCTGCAACCATTGCAGAGCATTTTACATTGGCATGACAATGAACCAAATGTCCAACAGGAAGAATGGCCACTGTCAAACTGTAGCAAGATGCAAGCTGGACCACTCTGTGGCACAGCATACCAATGAACATGACACAATTTCAATGGCTGATTTACTACGCAAGCCATCTGGAACCCCCACTCCATCCACCAGCTCTTCTGAACTGCACAGATGGTAGTTGTCCCTTCAACCCGTTCTACGATCCTGAAAACACCCTAGCCTCAACCTAAGATAACTTTCCAGCCCTACAACCTACACCTAACATCCCCCCCTTTTCTTTCTCAACTCATTATCCTGTATCTCTCCAACACATGTCTTCCTTGTGTTGCCCCTTACAGTATCCCCTTAATTACTTTTTATAAACTTATTTATTTATTATTTACATATTTTTTATTGCTTAAAATGCCCCCTCCTTCCCCACACAACTCTACACCTCCCTTTTATCCTCTCACGCCTCTTCCCTTCACTGCATTCCATGCTGCATCTCGTATTCCTGCCTATCAGAGCATCGCGGAACTTTTCATCCCCACCCTTACTTGGCATCATTCCCCTTCAACTCCCTTCCTCACTCACAGTCTAGATGTTTGTGACACTGGAGTGTCCGGACATGGTGGTTGTGGTTGTGTGTGTATAGTTGTCAGAGTGATTGTGTGAATGTACGTCTTTCTTTTTCGGACAAAGGCCATGGTCAAAAGTTTAAAGTGAGCGAATGTGATTGTCTATGTTTTGTGCGTGTCAGTGACTCGGCAATCATCTTTAGGGCGAGTTGTCATCTATCCCCTGTTATTGACATTCCAGTTGTATTTTCCATTGCTAAATTTCCCTTAGTACAGTTAGACATAGGCAACTTAATACCAACTTACTAGCAGCCTCCTCACACTGCTAAATTGAAACTTGAATAGACTGAATCTAGACCCCCCTCCAGTACCACCAATAGCCATTTCTCTATCAACCCACCCCACACCATACCCCAGACTGCCGCACGTATAGAGCTAGTCTTACAGGTTGAGGCAAATAAAAAATTGGCCCAGAGAACAGATTTCAAGAGTACAGAGATCAACAACGAATGATAGGAAATACAATAGTGCAAAACCTGACAGTAGCACATGTTGGAAGTGAACAACATTATCTCTTGGCATTTTTCGGCCCTTGTCAGCAAGTCACTGAAGGCGGATTGAAGCTAGACTGGTAGCATTGATGCCATCACACTGTACTGTAGGTCTTGAAGACTATGAGGGTTGTTGCAATATACCACAGACTTCAGGGCTTCCATTTCAAAGTAGTCACACACTGACAGATCAGATTATGTGACATTAGTGGTCACCTAGAACCACCACCTAGATTACTTCAGCTAATAACTCTGTCAGGAGTTAATATTATGTAAATAATTTGATTTTACCCATTACAAATTGTTTGTGAAAGCCTACAACTGTAAGTTGTTTAAAAAACAACTTTTTTCTGCTACCAGTCACGTTTTAATTGTTTATTTACACTTTGCATGATGCTTTTCAGGGTATGAATCCCATTATCAAGTGTGTTTTATTGCGTGCAATGTCATTATCTTTTATTGTTTCCTATGTGTGAGGTTCTGTGATGTTTCTGTTGTCTTTACTGCAATGTAAAAACATGCACAATTTTATTTTATGTTGGTTTAAAAAAAGAGTTTGAGGCAAAATTTTGATGGGTTTCTACTTACGATTTCCTTATGTTCCATTTGCACAGAAGCTCACACATATTACACATCATAAACCACATTTTATACACAGCACACATTTGATATACAACAACATATAAACAGCTACAAAGATGTTCAAACAACTTACGGGTATGCTGCTAGGTGACGTCGTCGACAACCGCCGATATTTCGACAGGAGAACACCCTGCCATTCTCAAGGCACAACTGCACTTAAGGAAGCAATGTGCAAGCGTATTTAATACCTCGGTTTGCAAAGTGTAAACAAGGAAGATAACACACACAGTACAAGTCACAGCAGAGTCAACACAACCAAAGGCGACCAAACATCAAAAATATCGATAGTGACTTATTCAACAGGTGAGGCAGCATTAATTTTATCCCTCTGTTTTTTGACGAGAGACAGTGCCGGATTCCAAGCAGAATTTAAACAAAAACCACCATCTCTGTTTATAAGGTCGCTTGCTAGTTTAATTTCAACAGCTTCCTTAATAACACTATCCCAATAGGTGGAGGTGCATGCCAGGATCTCCGTGTTGTTGTATTCCATAGGATGACCGGTGTCAAGACAGTATTCTGCAACAGCGGATTTGTTGGGCTGTTGTAAGCGCGTGTAACGTTTATGTTCAATACACTGGTCTTCCACAGTCCTGATTGTCTGACAAATATATATGACATGCCACAACTGCAAGGAATACGATATACACCTGCCTTACGCAAACCAAGATCATCCTTTACAGACCCCAACAGGGCCTTTATCTTAGAAGGTGGTCTAAAAACACATTTCACATCATATTTCCGTAAAATACGACCAATCTTGTAGGAAATACTTCTTGCGTAAGGCAAAAAGGCCGTAGATTTAGGTGCCACTTCATTACTATCGTCACTCACCCGTTGCACAGAAGGCTGATAGCGCAATGCACGTTTTACCTGTCTCTCACTATAACCATTCTGACGAAAGGTCACCTCGAGATGGGACAACTCAGCTGACAAACTTTCAGGGTCTGAAATGACATGTGCCCTGTGAACCAAAATACGAAGTACTCCTTCACGCTGAGCTGGATGGTGACAACTATCAGCCCGCAGATAAAATCTGTGTGAGTAGGCTTCCTATAAACAGAGTGTCCCAATGTACCATCAACCTTCCTTCTGACCAACACATCAAGGAAAGGAAGCCAGCCATTCTGTTCCACCTCCATTGTGAACTGAATATTCGGGTGGATTGAATTTAGGTGTTCCAAAAAACCATTTAAATTCTCACTACCATGAGGCCAAACAACAAAAGTGTCATCTACATGTCTGAGAAAACACGCAGGTTTCAGAGTCGCTGACGCTAAAGTACGTTCCTCAAAATCCTCCATAAACAAATTGGCCACAATAGGTGACAACGGGCTTCCCATTGCAACTCCATCAGTTTGTTCATAGTACTGACCATTGAATAAAAAGTAAGTGGAAGTCAGCACATGTCGAAAAAGGTTTGTTAACTCGACACCAAACTTAACCTCAATTAGCTGCAACGAATCTGACAGAGGAACGCGAGTGAAGAGAGACACAACATCAAAACTCACTAAAATATCAGAGTCATTCAAACGCAATCCCTGCAATCAACGTAAGAAATCCGCCGAGTTCTTAAAGTGGTGTTCACACCTGCCCACCATTGGACTCAACAAACTAGCAAGATGTTTAGCTACACGATATGTCGGAGCACCAATGTTAGACACTATAGGCCTCAGAGGAATGTTCTGTTTGTGAACCTTAGGAAGGCCATACAATCTAGGTGGAACAGCACAGTAAGAATTAAGATTTTTGATGGTCTCCGGTGAGAAAGGACTTTTCTTCAGGAGGTTATTAGTCTTTCTCTCAACACTCTTTGTGGGGTCAGCACCGATCCTACGATATGTCGAATCAGAAAGTCGACATTGCATCTTTTGAATGTAATCATCTTTATTCATCAAAACTGTGGCGTTTCCCTTGTCCGCAGGCAAGATAACAATATCAGGATCCATTCTGAGAGACCGTAAAGCAGACGCCTCAGCTGCTGTTATATTACACTTGGGTGGACGGGCCCCAGTCAACACACGACAAGCTTCCCTCCTAGCCTCTTCTGCAGAATCGGAAAGTAGTTTGGACACAGCCTGTTCAATAGAACTTATGAAATCAACGACCGGCAAACGCTTAGGCGTCGGTGCGAAATTCAAACCCTTCCCCAACACAGATAAAGCTGCGTCGTCATAAGTTTTCTCCGTGAGATTGATTACAGATCGTTGAGAAACTAAATTGGAATCAGACTCTGAGCCAAGGAAAAGTTCAAATTTCGCCGAATGCCATGCCGTTACAGATTGAAATTCCCAGACTGTGTCGAAGAGGCACCGTCCAACCAATCCCAAGAAAATTGACACACATTAGCAGCAATCATCAAATGAAGCCGAAATAACTCCTTCGAAACAAAATCTAATTGACAACGAATAAAGTTGATCCATTCACGAACAAGAGCTAAGCCAGCACGTTGCTTTATACGATTGGCGGCAGGAGAATTAATATGGTGCACAATCTTAGCAAACGTAGGGACAATATTATGATTGCGACACTTCAACAAGAACGACAAAGCACATTGCAACCTTACTCTACTGCTACGAAGTTTATCCAACTTTCGTAAAAACCGATACATTTCCTCCCCTTAGAGGTAAACAATGTGAGACTTTAACTTTTCCCGGCGTAATGAGTGTTCAAACAACTTACGGGTATGCTGCCGGGTGACGTCGTCGACAACCGCCGATATTTCGGCAGGAGAACACCCTGCCATTCTCAAGGCACAACTGCACTTAAGGAAGCAATGTGCAAGCGTATTTAATACCTCGGTTTGCAAAGTGTAAACAAGGAAGATAACACACACAGTACAAGTCACAGCAGAGTCAACACAACCAAAGGCGACCAAACATCAAAAATATCGATAGTGACTTAATCAACAGGTGAGGCAGCATTAATTTTATCCCTCTGTTTTTTGACGAGAGACAGTGCCGGATTCCAAGCAGAATTTAAACAAAAACCACCATCTCTGTTTATAAGGTCGCTTGCTAGTTTAATTTCAACAGCTTCCTTAATAACACTATCCCAATAGGTGGAGGTGCATGCCAGGATCTCCGTGTTGTTGTATTCCATAGGATGACCGGTGTCAAGACAGTGTTCTGCAACAGCGGATTTGTTGGGCTGTTGTAAGCGCGTGTAACGTTTATGTTCAATACACCGGTCTTCCACAGTCCTGATTGTCTGACCAATATATGACATGCCACAACTGCAAGGAATACGATATACACCTGCCTTACGCAAACCAAGATCATCCTTTACGGACCCCAACAGGGCCTTTATCTTAGAAGGTGAAATATGATGTGAAATGTGTTTTTAGACCACCTTCTAAGATAAAGGCCCTGTTGGGGTCCATAAAGGATGATCTTGGTTTGCGTAAGGCAGGTGTATATCGTATTTCTTGCAGTTGTGGCATGTCATATATTGGTCAGACAATCAGGACTGTGGAAGACCGGTGTATTGAACATAAACGTTACACGCGCTTACAACAGCCCAACAAATCCGCTGTTGCAGAACACTGTCTTGACACCGGTCATCCTATGGAATACAACAACACGGAGATCCTGGCATGCACCTCCACCTATTGGGATAGTGTTATTAAGGAAGCTGTTGAAATTAAACTAGCAAGCGACCTTATAAACAGAGATGGTGGTTTTTGTTTAAATTCTGCTTGGAATCCGGCACTGTCTCTCGTCAAAAAACAGAGGGATAAAATTAATGCTGCCTCACCTGTTGATTAAGTCACTATCGATATTTTTGATGTTTGGTCGCCTTTGGTTGTGTTGACTCTGCTGTAACTTGTACTGTGTGTGTTATCTTCCTTGTTTACACTTTGCAAACCGAGGTATTAAATACGCTTGCACATTGCTTCCTTAAGTGCAGTTGTGCCTTGAGAATGGCAGGGTGTTCTCCTGCCGAAATATCGGCGGTTGTCGACGACGTCACCCGGCAGCATACCCGTAATTTGTTTGAACACTCATTACCCCGGGAAAAGTTAAAGTCTCAGCTACAAAGATGATTGTAACATCTAGTCAACAGAGATAATGGCTTCATATGTCGCCCACAGTGTTTGGTAAAAATTTACATATATACATGCATATATATTTACATTGGTATAAAATTTTATGTAGGCCTAACACTATTTTATTTAGGAAATAGCGTCAAAAAATCTAAAAAAGAAAAGAGTTTTTGGTATAATTTTATGTAATTTTTACGTGACACGATTTATTTAAGAATATTGTCAAAACAAAATAGAAAAAAGTGTCAAAGTGCTCCATTGACAAAACAAAGGCAATCAAATGGATCTGCTAGAAGAACTGGAGGTATATGCACACTACAAAAAATACTAAGAGGGAATACTCAACGAAAAGCTGAAGAGTGAATCAGTGAATTTTTTCAGATGTTTTGACAATATTCTTAAATAAATACTGTCACATAGAACTTATGTAAAATTATACCAAAACTCTTTTTTCAGGTATTTTGACACTATTACCTAAATGAAATAGTGTTAGGCCTACATAAAATTTTATACCAATGTAAATATATATGCATGTATATGTGTAAATTTTTACCAAACTCTGTGGACAACATATGAAGCCATTATTTCTGTTGACTACATGTTACAATCATCTTTGCAGCTGTTTATATGTTGTTGTATATCAAATGTGTGCTGTGCACAAAATGTGGTTTATGATGTGAACTTCCGTGCAAATGGAACATAAGGAAATCTTAAGTAGAAACCCATCAAAATTTCATCAGAAACTCGTTTTTTAAACCAACATAAAATAAAATTGTGCACGTTTTTACATTGCAGTAAATATGACAGAAACATCACAGCACCTCACACATAGGAAACAATAACAGATAATGACCTAGCATGCAATAAAATGCAATTGATAATGGGATTCATATCCCGAAATGCGTCGATTATGTAAATGTTTTCCAAAGTCAGCCTATCCTGTTAGAAGTATCTGTAGGTCTTTCCCTCCTCCGTTAATATTGTGAAAAATGGTTTCAAAATCATATCTATCTGTCCAGATCACTTATTTGCCAATCCTGTATTTGTGTGTGTGTGTGTGTGTGTGTGTGTGTGTGTGTGTAAGGACTCAACACCTATATTCTTCTGTCAGTTATTACCATTACTATTAAAGTATTTTGCCAGAATTTTCCATAACATCTTTATTTCTGATCAAAATAGAACGCACCACAATATAGGGATGTGTAACTGGTAGTTTACCTTTTCATCCTTTTTAAGTGATAACACTTTCTGCCAATTATCCAAAAGAAATGGTCCGAAATCAGCATATGTTTGATGCATTAAAGAACACAGTTGAACAGCCGGCCACACATCCACCATTTTCAGCTTTGCGTCTACCAGAGCTGCTGCTACTTCACTAACATACTTTGATAAATTAAGTGTCGACATGTCTTTCAGGAGGGATGGCAGCTGGCTGCCTGTGAATGTTTTCTGAAAGAGATAAAGACATAAAATTATTCACAAGCATAAAATTATTTCAGTAATGAAATAAATTGAAATATGGAAGCACAAAGGCAGTTAGTAACTGGGAAACACTAGTGGTAGGTATATAAATCATGAAAATGGGTTATGGGTGTAGTGGCGAAAGACAAGGATTTCTATTAGGATTGTCTATGTTGACATGTTTATGGTCTGAAGCAAATGTTTTCACATTACTTAATAATTACCTAAGTTTTAGTAAAAATAGAGACGCAAAGTATCATACATATGCTTACTTTAAACAGAAAATGTGTTTCGTGAACAGGATCCCTTGAAACTAAACAAAGATGTACTCTGCATATTACTATGGAAATAAATAGTGTATTTAAAATAGTGAGACTATACAATGAAACAATTATTGCCAAATTAATAAAATCAGCCAACCAGTTGCACGAAATATGGTTTTAACAACTTGAGCAAATGGCTTGATGGTCAAATATTTTCCAAAAATTAAGATGAGATTTTGGCAATTAATGGCTATTTTGAGGAGTCAGACAGTTCTCATTATAAATATTGTATAGAATTTATTGAAATCACTGCAAAAAGTGTATAGAAAATTTTTTGCGTGTTCTTTGTCGGGTCCCACACGTACAGGCCCACCTTCGTACTATGATAAGAAACCACACATAGCACACAGTCTTAAAGACCATTGCCTACCATATTGCATCGCTGCTTCGGCTTCCTCGGTTTCCCAATCTTTTGATTGATAGCAGCAGAACTACTGGCACAATAAACACCACATGCTATAACTCTAGATCAGTGTTGCCAGTAAGTGGACTGCTGTACCCCAACAACATATCTATAGCATCTTTCATACATTGGAGAGGTGTGTAGCAGCAGTTATAGCCAGCAATGGAGGCAAAACTCAATACTGGTTTCTTCATTTCACTTGGGGTTGTATTTTGTACAATATGTTGCCTCCAAGTAAATTTAGCTGATACCCTTGCCCTTCTTGGTGCTGCATTTTGGGTGACCATTAGTGTATGGTGAAACCGTTGTATGTTTTTGTGCAGTCTAGACTTAAGAAACAAAAATATGAGAAAAACATGGAAACGAGGAAAATATTAAAACCCCAAAAATACAAGCAAAAACGTGTAATTACCAGAAATGATTAAAACTCATAATCTTCACCAATACATTGTACACAGTCTGCAGAAGTGAAGGAAATTTAATGTACTGTACAATGTTCATACAATAATTTGTGGTAATAAATAGCTGTGGAGTGTTCTGTAGTATCGCAAATGCAAGCCACTTGCACTTCAAACACGTCACATAATGTGATGTAAACACAGCAGATTTTCTGAAGCACATACCGTATATTTCCGCAGATAAGACGACCTTCAGGATAAGACGAGGTACAAATTTTCATCAAAATTTTATAGTTTAAGCATACATCTGGCCTATAAGATGACCTCCAAGTTACCGTATTTACCTGAATGCATGCCGCACTTTTTTTCCAGTTTTCAGAATCTAAAAATACGCATACAATATAGATTCGGAGGCAAAGCTTCAGGAATTTGGTAAGAAGACTGTTAGAAGCTGTCAGAAGTAGTTTTCGTGATTGGTACACCTCGATTTCAACCTTTGTTGCAGTGTTTGCGGTCTCCTTTTGAACTTTCGTGCGTGAAAAAGCATGTTTTTAGAGTAATTTCTTTTGCCGATACGACATTTAACCGCGCCGATACACGAAATTGCCGAGAACGGAAGATAGAGGATTTCGAAGGAAGCCCCAATTGTTGCGTATAGCTCCGAAATATTTTAACCCTTTCACTTCTCCGTATGTAAATATACTCTAATCGTTTCAGTGCGACTCTGGATATATTGAGAAATTATTTTTGACAAGCGGCATTGTAAAATCAAGCTACATTGTAAATAATTAATTCTATTCCTGCTTTATGGCATATATGTTATTGAGTGTACCCTTGTCCACTCAGTAAATTAATAAAGCTCAAAAAGCGATTTTTTTTTTAAATTGCACAAATCTTTATTTTCGTAAATCTTTCCTGCACGATGTAAATTTCATCGGGGAAATATCGCAGATGAGCTGCATACCATGGCAATAGCGAGGCTTCGACCTCCAAACTATATATATCAAATCGATGTTTTTAAACAATATTTATGGAATAAGTTAATTTTTCTGAACCAGAGATTCATGTTTGTCCTATACCAAACCTAACTTTCACTTTTAAAAAAGTTATCTGTAGCTTAGCCTTAAGAAGGTTAGTTATAGGTTAAACAAGAAGTTTTTTAGTGCGCGAGGGCACAGTGTCCAAATCTATGGTTCAGAAACACTAAATTAATTTACAGTTGTACGTTCGATATATATCATTTCAGGCCGAGCTACTTCAATTGTAAGCTTTCTTGTAAATTACCCAGAAAGTAGGACTCTAGGTTCCAGCCTAAAAACATCCTTTAAAATCATGACATATTCATTAAAATCTTAACATTTGCCTGTTCGATATGTATCGTCTCGATACATAACCACTTCGATATGTATCATTTGGAGGTTGATACGCAGCATATCTGCGAAATTACCAATTTCAGACTAAATTTCAATCTAATTTTTTTTTTTTGTATCACTATATAAGATGACCTAGGATTTTGGGATCTTTTTTTATGATTCAGCCATCGTCTTATCTGCGGAAATATAAGGTACATATGCAAGTTTTCAAATGTTCAAATGTTTTGTAAATCTATCGGACGCAGCTGCTGGGTTATTAGTCTGTAGCTTACGAACTACTGAAACTAAATTAAACTAACCTAAGGACAACACAAACACCCATGCCTGAGGGGGGACTCGAACCCCCGACAGTGAACGGCCGTGCGCACCACACCATGGCGCACCAATGTGCACGGCTAATTGGGCGTGGCCCCAAGTTTTGCACTGGACTCACATTCGGAAGGATGGTGGTTCAAATCCACCTCCGGCCATCCAGATTTAGGTTTTCCATAATTTCCCTAAATCACTCCAGGCAAATGCCGGGATGGTTCCTTTCAAAGGGCACGGCCGATTTCCTTCCCCATCCCTACCCACAAATTCCGAGCGTGAGCTCCATCTCTAATGACCAAGCTGTCGACGGGACGTTAAACTCCAAACTTCCTTCCTTCCTTCTGCAAGTTTTCCTTCACATGTAGCAGTTCCTTTTACCAATGAATGTGTATTAACATAAAGAATGCTGTGATTTCAATATTTCTCTGGTGCAGCAGTCCGTTAAGTGGCAAGAAATGTAACTCCACAACATTTGTTAACACTACTTAAAAATCCACAGCACGACAGCGTCAATTTATCTCAATTAACTCACCGGAGTTGAAAACTG
Source organism: Locusta migratoria (assembly GCA_026315105.1). Lineage (NCBI taxonomy): Eukaryota > Metazoa > Arthropoda > Insecta > Orthoptera > Acrididae > Locusta > Locusta migratoria. Next base: position 785,026,683 of record CM048755.1, read on the forward strand.
ATACTGCTGCTGAATCCAGTGCCAGATCTATGATATTTTCCAACTGTACCATAACCCCCACCCCTACCCATTGCACTCTGTGTCCAGCGTGGTTTTACTAATTTTTCTCAAATTGTGGGTCTGTTCTTTTGCCTTTCTTATACGTGGGAGTTTGCGCTGGATCGAAGATTGCTTGTTTTCAACTCTCTCAGCTGCTTCTCTACACCAGTTATGACTATTATTATGGCCTCCATTTGGGAGTTAGTGTGACCATCAAATTAAGCTATGTTTGCATGGTCCTCCTGCATGAATGATTTCTTAAGTGTTAAGTTTAACACTTCAGCCTTTATTTTGCTGTCTTTTATCACAAGCCCATAATGATCAACAAGTGACTGGATATAGACCTTTGATCCCCTTACCAATTTTACATAGCCTCAGAATTTTTTCGGGTTCTCAGCAAGCTCTTTTGCTAAGGTATGACGGTGGTAGTTATTGTATGCTTTGCACATTGCTCTTTTTATAGACGCGCGAATCTCTACTAACTTTTGTCTGATTTAATTTGCTCAACCTTTTTTAACCCACTAGTGCAACTGCCTTGTTTTCGCAGTATTTTTCAAATATTACAATTAAACCACAGTGGGTATTTCCCATCCTGAATCAAGTTTGTTGCCACATATTTCTCCAGCACTTTATTTACAATGCATTTAAATTTTACCCATAATTCCTCTAAGTCCACCAAACCAGAACTAAATGATGTCCATTCATTCCTTAGTGGGACACTAACACTTGCTTATCTGCTCTCACAAACACTCTCCTCGGCTGCTTGATTGATTTATTAACTTGGTGGCCATTGTTGCTATGACGAAATCATGATCACAAACCCCTGTCTCTACAGTGACGTCACTGACAAAGTTTGGTCTGTTTGTAGCTGTAATGTACAAAAGATTTCCATTGCATGTGGGCTGACAATTTAGCTGCTCAAAACAGTGTTCGGAAAATTGACTCAACAATAGTTTACAAGACACCATCACTGACAGACCCCTCCCTTCATGTGCCTGCTCGGACCCTCCTGAAGGACCGGCCACCTGATCACCCACAGTTTGAATGGGCAACACCAATGGCCAACCTCCACATTGGTCCTCCACCTCAAGCGACACGAATGCACAACCTGCCACTTGCCCTGCAGCGAGGGCAGATCAACTGCATGTGGTACATGTGTGGTGTCGCACAAGTATGAAGTGCACGCCACGTACTTGCGCCACGCGCCGCCATGCACGCACGGCGCGGCGTTCTTACATCATCAGCCATGAGCGCCCTCTGCTGCAATTCCGCTCATGGCCACGACTGCTGCATCATTCACTTGGGAATCAGATAGGCACCAGTTAAGACTTGGCTATTGGATAGGCACTAGAAATCATCAGTAAGCAGGCCTCTAACTAATCTATGTATCAGCATTCTGCAGTCAAGACCTATGTAAAAGTTAAGTATTACTAAGTCTCTATAAAATATATATCTCGTTCTAATTTACTCTAGTGTTTCTAGTTTCTGCTGTCCCCCTGGCTGGTCACCTCCGTATCTGCACACACGTGCATCCTTTATTCCTGTGTCGGTCTCTTTCTACTCGGCCACCGACACCTACAACCGGCGGAAACAAGACACAAAAGTGGCAATGAGGTTGAGACACAAAAACATCTGAAGGTGCCGCGGCAGCAGAGACCCTGGACAACCCACTCAACACCTGAGATGCCCCATGCAACACTCCACACTCTCCATCGCCGCTACACCCAGAAGCAGCAGCCTGCACATACAGCTATTTGCAAACAGTAGCCAACTCCTCCTCCTCCTCCTTCAACACACAGCACGCACACACCCTATCCATCCTACAACTGCTACTGAAATACCTAAAGAGTGTAAACACATGCTTCTGACAGAAAATGGCATTCCATACTGACAGAAGATGTAAATGCATATCTTGTACAATCAATACATTTCAAGTCATCAGTGGAGAAGATGGTGGCACCATGAAACTCGTAAAGTTGTGGGTGCTGGAAGATTATGGGGGTGATGAAAGATTTGGACCTTGGAAGACATCTGTCCAAATTCGTGGCTGGGGACCATCCAAGGGAGTGAACATGGTAAAATGCAGGAAGTAAAATCCAGGGAAGGGAGATGGAAGTCTCTGAAAAGAAAGGAGCCACAAACCCAACAGGTGGGTATCAGGAGGTCGAGTCCCATCGCATGCAATAAGAACATGATATGTGGGATAAGCAGGAAATTATGAAATGGCAATGCTATGGGACGCCAAGAGCCGATGCCGCCTAGTCTGAAAAAGGAAGATTCCTGTTTTGACAAGGAGACTGGGCTGGTCCAGAAGACACCTGTAGTTAAGTGTACACCACCATGTTGTACTGGGTCTAAACGGTTTCAAGACAGAAGGACCTTATGAGCCATAATCCTAGAACCCATAAACTAACTGGGACAAAATCAGTGCCTATTATATATTAAGGAGTGTTGCACACTCTGCACCCCATTATGAGTGGGCTAGGAAATGGAGAGCATTAAGCGTCCTTGTTCATCTAGTTTTCAGGTGGCAAATATGGGGTTGCCATGTCAGTTTCTTCTTTTTTTAAATCAAAAAGTAGGCTCACGAAATGGTGCTGTGCCACAACTATGAGATGCTGAGCACCGAAGAAAAGTTCTGGATCAGTATGAACTGTGATACGATGACAAAAATGCGTAACTCTCATTGTGCAAAGAGAGAAATAGGAAAGACCCCATGTGGAAGCCCTCCAAATAGCACCTTGGAGCTGGCTTTCAGCAGAGGCTACCAAGTGGGAGCTGTACCATATGCAAGAATCGACTGTATTCAGTGCAGGAGTGACCAGCAGCCCAACAGAGCTCATCAGCCCATTGATGGCAATTAGGGAGAGAGTTACACTTAACACCGAACCCGTGGAATGCCATTTTCCTGGATACGTGAGGGTTGAATGAAGAGCTGAACCTAACACAGATAGGTATTGGGATAAAAACTAATAAAAATTGGCAGGTAGTCTCTTAGCTTATGTAGATAAAAAAACATTTGTCAGGCTAATCGGCTGGTAAATGTTCAACAATACTGTCCCTCCAAAGAGGGGGGAAAACCCCTTTGAGCCAGATATGGTTCAATACCTGGAGGAGATAGTGTCATTGTCGAGGATTGAGGTGTTGGAGCAATTAGTTGTGGATGGCATTAAGGCCAGGTGCTGAATTATGAGAAGGGGAAAGGGCCAGAAATAGCTCCCATTCAGTAAAGGGTTCTTTGTAATCTTCCTCCTGGGGAGAGATGAAACATATGTCAGAGGCTTTGTCCTATTGTCTCTTGAGGAGGTTAGGAAGCCAATGGTGATGCCTTTGCAAAGTGAGTCGCAAGATGTTCTACGAGAACAGAGTCAGACGTATAGGCCAAGGATTGAAGATGGTCACTGGCAACCTTGGTTGGAGCAGGGCATAGCCCTTTCTTGTGACAAGGGTACAGAAGAGCTGAACGAAGAGACAAAACGCTCCCAGTACACCCACTTGCTCTTTTCGATTACATAACGAGTTTTAGCATGAAGGTGTTTAAAGTTGATAAAACCACTGTGGGACAAGTAGCACTTAAGATGTTCCAAGGCTGGGTGGTTCTCACTAATTGCTGTGGCAATAGTTGTGTTCCATTATAAAACTGGACAACATCTAGAAGGGCCCGTCGACCAGGGGGCAGCAATGCTAGCGGCTTGAGTAATTGCGTCAGATATATCACATATGATATCATCAATACAGCAAGATGTGAAGGGTGTGAAAACAACCCAGGATCTATAGAGGCCAATTAGCACAATGGAAAACCACACATAATAGCCTGTCCCTTGTCAGGTGGGAGGGGAGTGAAAGAATCAACAAGAAGAGGTCACTATCACAGAGGTCACCATGCAGTGACTAGTGAATTGAAGGGAAGAGAGGAAGAGAGGAAGAGAAGTGAGTGAAAGATGTATGGTGGAGAAAAGCTGTGAGTGGTACAAAAATGGGTTGAGGAACCATCATTGAGAAGGCACAGGTACTACACGAAACTGGTCTACGAGACAACCCCACCTAGATGTATGAGAACTGCCCCACAAAGTATGATGGGTATTGAAGTCCCCGAGAATGAGGAAGGGAGGTAGGAGTTGCTTAAGGAGGGCAGTTAAGGCAGCAGACATAGGTTGTCTGTCAGGAGGGGAGGTACAGATAAATTGTTAACAGAGTTTCTAAGTGAACCGGGCCGTAGCAAACTAAATGGACACCCCTTTATTCCAGATTGGTCTGCAGTTCCTCATTAGTTTGTAAGCTGAGGTCGCAGTGAAAAATAACTCCCTGACACATACAGGGTGTCCAGAAAAGGGCTCCCTGATTTCAAAATTAAATACCTCGAAAACAAAGATCGATAGAGGAATGCAGTAAATGGTATGTTTATTGTGAAAGCTGTAAGAAGTTTATACAGCAGTTTGAAATAATAGTTACAAAAGCTGATAACAGATGGCTCTGTATACTGTACAGCTCATATCAGCATACATAAGTGAAATAATCTTATGAAAACACTCTTTGCAAACAATCACATCACAATGTTTTCGAAATGTTCACCATTGGCACTACAGAGGTGGCTCAAACGAAGAATGAAATTCGCCATCACATTTCATAATGTCTCAACCGAAATGGATTCACATGCCACAGAGATCGCCGATTCAAGCTCGTCCAGCATGGCAGGATGCTTCGCGTAGACCATGTCTTTCACAAAAAAAAAAAAAAAAAAAATCAATTCACAAGGAGTCAAATCCGGTGACTATTATGGCCAATCCACGCCTGCACCAGTAAATTTGGGATATTCCAAAGCAATGACTTGATTCCCGAAGTATTCCTCAAGAAAGCGAAACACTTGTTCGGTCCGATGTGGTCGGGCTCCATCTTGCATAAACCATTCAGTACCTGATCGATCCTCTAACGCTTGTTGTGTGGCAACAAATTGTTCCAAAATTGAAACATAACATACACCAGTGACCATTTCTCAAATGAAAAAAGGGCAAATAATGCCTCTGCTGCATACTGCAGCCCACACAGTAACTTTAGGAGAATACAGAGGTTTCGCTTCACACCAGTATGGCTTTTCGGAACCCCAAAATCGCCTACACATCCATTCAGGTGGAAGTGTGCTTCATCTGTAAACCACATGCAGCCAACATCAAATCCTTCACTATAAATCATTGTGAGCATCTGATTAGCAAAGGCAACCCTTTGTTGCACAGCTCGTACAGGTACGGCCTGAATTTTGAATGGCAACATGTGTAGGCTCTTTCTCCGTATTTTCTGCATACTAGAACGCTTCAAACCAGTCTCAGATGCAATTCTATGGACGGATGACATTGGATTTCACTGAATAATTCCAGAAACTGTGGTGATATTTTCAGGTGTAACTGCGGTTTGCTTGTGGCCAACATGCCCCACTAGATCATCAGTTACGCTGCATGTTCATTGAAATTTTGTGAAGAGCATACAAATGGTTTTCGCATCGGGTCCTTTTGGAACATTAAATCGTGCTTGAAAACTTTGCCTTGTTGCCGTAGAACTCTTATAACCTGTGGTACTCTAGCACCAGAAAAATGCTTTGTTCAATGTAGTACATGGTTTTAATCTCTTCCTTCGGTATGCTAACCTCCTTTCACGTTTCAATACTGGAACTGATCGCTCTGGGCTTCAGATCACTATTTATACTAGGCATTATGTATGGTGATTACAACACCATCTGATAGCAGCTTTTGTAACTATTATTTCAAACTGTTGTATCAACTTCTTACAGCTTTCACAATAAACATACCGTTTACTGCATTCCTCTATCGATCTTTGTTTTCGAGATATTTAATTTTGAAATGAGGGAGTCCTTATCTGGACACCCTGTATTTCAGGACTGATGTGGAGTTATGGACACTGAAATGTCGCCAAGATGGTTCCAGGCACAGAGATCTGCAGATTGCGAAGGAGAGACTGTTTTAATGAGCAGAGAACCAGAATGCATCTTACTGATTGAGTTGACTACTTAAAATTTATCTTTTATGTTTTTGACAATGAGCATTGGCTACTATCACCAAGCCAGACTGAGCTTCCTCCCAAGGGCTAGACAGGGTGCAGCATGAATGTACCTATTCACGTCTCAAGAGAAGGCCATAGAATGACAACATTCACCTGAGCCTAAAAAGCTCAATTTCAGTGGCTGCTTTACAACCCGGGCCATGAGGATCCTCCTCTCCACTATCACATCTTCTGGACTGCACAAATGGGAGTCATCCCTACAACACATTCTACAGCCTCACACCTATCCTGTCCTCTACCTAAGGTAATCTACTGTCCTTACAAACCCCACCCAATAGTTTCCACCCTATACCTCCTACCAATTCATGTCTCTCTCCCAATTGTTTGCTGCCTTTTTTCTCTTCTCTCTTCCTGCCATTTTCACTTTACCCCCTCCCTTAACTGCATTTCAAAATTGATCTTGCATTCCTACCTGTCAGTATCTGCATGTTCCACACAGTGCCATAAATTTTTCTACCCCCATCCTCACCCTGCATTCTTCTACATTTCCTCACATCTTACTGTTGAAGTGTTAAACAAGCTGCAGCAGCCAAAAGTTGCCTATCTGAGTTATGCTTGTGTAATTATGGGCATGTCTGTGTTTCCCCCTCCCCCCTCGAAGCCTGTGGCCAAAAATTTATTACATTATTTCCATTACTGTTTATTGCATGTGGTAGTTCTGATCTATTGTATTTGGTGGAGACTGTTTCCCTCATTGGTGATCTTAATATTGACTGCACATTAAAAATCAACAAAATGTTACACATAACAGCAGCTGCATAAAAGTTGATATGTGTTGTAAAATATTTAACAAAAGATTTTTTCAAAATAAAAAGCCTGTTTTTGGCAGATTTGGAAACAGTTTTAGAAATCCAAAATTAAATGCACAAACAATGAAAAGTGGCAACAGGAGTTTACAATCCTACTTTATACTGTATTTATCTACTACAAGGAAATAAGACTCACCAGTTTTCTTACAAATGCTGTATTTTTCTTAAGGGTGGAGTCCAATTTTGAGAAAAATGACTCATCTGGTCTACAATTTGCGAGATTGTAATTTATTTTTCTCAGCTCATTTTTTACAAGCACACGAAGATGTGTTTGCTGGACATAAGTCAACAAACTTCTCTGAAACAGTGCAAAATTCAATAATTATTTTTTATTTTATTTTATTACTTTTTAAGAGGAAGAGGGTTTTTAAAGTAAGGAGGTTTTTCTGTTAACATTTGACAGACTACATAAAAATTCATTTAGCATTTTAATAGAACCAGCATTTTTTGTTTTCCTATTTTCTTTACATTTTTATTTAGTAAGAATGAATCCACGGAACTGAGAAACCATGAATCAGAATAACTGTATTGGAATCTGAATCAGCTATACTAAACAGACTTAAATTTTGCTTCAAATGAAAACAACAAACAGTAGATCTACTATTAAACAGTGATTTACAGAGTATTTTTGTTGAATTAATGTAAAAATTAAATATAAAGAAGGACCAAGCAAAAAGTAAAACATCTTGATACACAAAATATGTAGGTAAGGTCTAAAAATAGCAGCTCAGTTTAAAGACATATATCTAAAATACCAGGTTAATACTGTAACAATAACTATTAAATAAAGAGACTTACCTGTAATCCATTCAAAATTACTGAAAACCATCTCCAGATGGTAAAGTTGTATCACATGAATGTCTCACTACTATAATTATATTCAGCAATTGTAAGTACTATCATCACACAATATAAAAAGTATATGATACGAATATTAAGACAAAAAATTTATAGCAGGAAAAATTAAATATAAAAAATAGACGAAGATTACTCACCAGGCGAAGGAGCACAGGTGTAACAGCATCACAAATAAATAAATAAATGAATACACACACACACACACACACACACACAAACACACACACACACACACACACACACACACACAAGCTTTCGCAACCCAGTTGCTTCTTCAGGCAGAAGGGAAGGAGAGGGAAAAGGAAATGATGAGGGTTTAAGGAAGGGGGTAAGGAACAATTCCAATCCCGGGAGAGGAAAGCCTTACCTTGGGGGGAAAAATGGAGGGTAAACAAATGCACACACACCCACACATTCACACACACACAAGTCAACATCTTGTGTCTGTGTGAATGTGTGGGGGTGTGTGCATTTGTTTACCCTCCATTTTTTCCCCCAAGGTAAGTCTTTCCTCTCCCGGGATCGGAATGGCTACTTACCCCCTTCCTTAAAACCCTCGTCATTTCCTTTTCCCTCTCCTTCCCTTCTGCCTGAAGAAGCAACTGGGTTGCGAAAGCTTGCGTTTGTGTGTGTGTGTGTGTGTGTGTGTGTGTGTGTGTGTGTGTGTGTGTCTGTCTTCATTTATTTATTTGTGATGCTGTTACACCTGTGCTCCTTCGCCTGGTGAGTAATCTTCGTCTATTTTTTATATTTAATATACAAAGTATGTCACATAACAAGAGATTTCCATTAGAATATGCAAATTATTCATAGGTAATATGCTTATCTGGGTGACAGTAAAATATCATTCTGAATTATTGTTCAGCACTTCATCACGTCTGTCAATCTTGTCACTCGACATCCTTCAAGTAGCATACCTTCAAAACCGTTTTACACAACTGACTGTATCTAATGACCATTCATGGTGATGTAATGCAGTGCCAACAGTACTTACTATATGAGACTTGCTTGTCAAAAGCAGTGAATCATGTTTGCATGAGATTACCCAAAAATTGTATGTCTCCAGATAGGTTTCTATGATGAAGTTAATGGCTAATTTGTTTAGTCAATCTCGATTCCCATTGGACACTGATGGAATGTTGTCAACAGTTGGGTATGTCGCTGTGAAACATAATGCACACCCACCAGATTTAACATCAAGATAAATTTATAATTTTTATTCATGCACAGTGTAGGCATTTTCTCTGCCCTGATACTGTAAAACCTTTTGCTTTCATATATTCTGTGTCACTCGCGGAAAAACACTCATAGTAAAAGTATAGAGTTCCCACATGACCTTCAAAATACACAACAAAAAATTTTTAAAATTAAGAAGAAAGGAAAAACACAAGTGAGCATGGGCAGAACTGGCAAACTTCTGATACTGGTAAAATATTGTGCCATCCCATGTCAACAACAGCACTAGTACTGTACGCTATTAATTCTGCACACACAGCCTTGAGCATATTCCAAATTGTAGAAGCTGACACGAATGATCACCAGCACTGCCATCTAGCAATAGGAACAATCAAATGAAAACAATCAGTTCATTCATTTGTTGTAAAACAATTCTTTTGTATGTAACTTTACATATCAGTTGAATTTTTCATTTGTTCTTTTGAGTGAATGTGGTCTGTGGAAGCAACCAAATAAAACCACAGATTCACTAAAAAAAAATGAATAATCCAACTGAATCATGTGGTTGTAGTTTTGTGTGTCGCTCTTATTACTATTAATATTATATTGCCGCGGGACTCAGAGTTAACCAACTGACGGCGTGGTGCAATGGATAGCATCACAGATTGCGGTGCTGAAGGTCGCCGGTTCAGTTGACAACCCTGCATTCGAAGTCAAGCCTGCTTCCAAATGTTCAAATGTTTGTAAATCTATCGGACCAAACTGCGGGGTCATCAGTCCGTAGCTTACAAACTACTTAAACCTAGATAAACTAACCTAAGGACAACACACACACACACACACACACACACACACACACACAACCAGGAAGGACTCAAACCTCCACGGCGAGCAACCGCGCGCTCTTCAGCGAGACGCTTTAGACCGCTCGGCTACTCCACCGCGGCAAGCCTGCTTCCATTTCAACGTGACATTGTTTGGTGGAGACACCAGGTATCCTGTGCAACAGCTGCATCACTGTGAAACTGCCAATAGGGCCCAGACTGACCAAGGAACAACGCCAGCAGTGTTAGCTATACTGTGCCAATTTTTGGGTGCATTCACACCCCAAAAGGAGAAAAATCAGATGACCCAGCCCACGATAAAGCACCATATCAATATTGGAGATCATCCACCAATTAGCCAGCATTCATATACAGTGTCGCCAGCTGAAAGACGGATAATTCGGGAGGAAGTGGAGAAGATGTTGCACGGTGACATTATTCAACCTTCAGAGAGTCCTTGGTCGTCTCCGGTGGTCCTCGTAAGGAAGAAGGATGGCACATGGTGATTCTGTGTCAACTATTGGCGGCTGAACAAAATCACAAAGAAAGATGTCTACCCATTGCCGAGCATTGACGACACCTTAGACTGCTAGAAAGGATCTATATACTTCTCAATTATGGACATCCAGACAGGTTACTGGTAAATCGAGGTTGACGAAGCTGACATGGAGAAGACTGCTTTTATTACACTTGATGGCCCCTATGAATTCAAAGTAATGCCATTTGAATTATGTACTGCTCCGGCCACATTCGAATGCAAGATGGACAACTTGCTTCGACACCTTAAGTGGACGATGTGTTTTTGCTATTTAGATGACATTGTCGTTTTCTCGAAAACATTTGAAGAACATCTGAGTCGCCTGTCAACTGTGTTGAAGTGTGTTCAGACTGCAGGACTCCACCTCATTCCAAAGAAGTGCCTGTTCTTCACCAAAGAGATAAAATTCCTGGGGCACCTAGTCAACAGAGATGGTATCTGTCCTGATCCAGATAAAGTAAGGGTGGTCACAGAATTTCCAACTCCTCAGCACATTCGTGATGTGAGAAGTTTTCTTGGGCTGTGCTCATACTACCGACGTTTCATAAAAGGATTTTGCAACAAGGCACGTCCACTGCAAAAACTTCTGCAGGGAGACGCCAAGTTTTACTGGGACAAGATCAGAGAAAGGGCTTTCCAGGGACTTGAGGAGGCTCTAACAACGAGAATGCAGAAACTGAACTTCACACAAATGCTTGTGGTTATGGGATTGGTGCAGTGCTTGTCCAAGTTCAGGAAGGTGTTGAAAAGGTGATAAGCCTATGCATCAAGAGTACTGTCAAAGTCCAAGATAAACTACTTTACAACTGAGAAAGACTGTCTCGCAGTTATCTGGGCTATCAACATGTTCCGGCCCTGACAGACCACCATTCTTTGTGTTGGCTGACTAGCTTGAAGGATCCATCAGGTCGACTAGCAAGATGGGCACTAAGACAACAAGAGTACGACATTACAGTGGTATTCAAGAACGGGCACAAACACAAGGATGCTGATTTGCCTTTAGGGGAATCCATTAGTAAAACACAAGAGCACGAATTAAATTCCACCCTTCACTGAATTAGGTGATGTTACAGCTGAACAGCGGGAAGATCCAGCACTATAAAAACCATAGAGGCCTTGGAGAAAGGAGAACCGACCAATGGAAAGTCCAACTTATAAACGGGACATTGTATAAGAGCAACTATGATCCACTGTGGCCCCAAATGGCTACTGGTCATTCCATCTCACCTCCAGCCAGCTATTCTCAAGTATTTCTATGATGCTCGAATATCCAGTCATCTGGGATAATAGTCTGCACTGACTACCTCACACGCTATGCTGTCACCAAACCTGTGCTGACTGCAGAAGTTCCAGAGATCACAAATTTCCTTGTAGAAGACATTATTTTGAAGCATGAAGCACCACGTGTGCTGATATCTGATCATGGAAAAGTATTCCAGTCAAAACTAGTATCAGAGGTAATGTTACGTTGCGACATTGTCCACAGAATGACAACTGCATACCATCCTCAGACAAATGGTCTTACAGAACATTTTAACAAGATGTTAGCAGATATGATGTCGATGTTGAGCAGAAGGATTGGGATACAATACTGCCAGTCGTGACATCTGCTTATAATACTGCAAGACACCACAGGCTTCACGCCGTTTTTCCTGCTCCATGACCATGAAGCTGAGACGACAATGAATACGCTGTTCCCGTTCCAGCCGGACGACACTCAGCATGACTATGTGAAACAGCTCATCATCAGGGTCGAAGAAGCAAGACAGCTGGCTCACATACGGACACTGGAAGCCCAGGAGAAGGACCGTCAGCGATATAACAACAAGCACCAACATGTTGTGTACAGCCCAGGAGATCTGGTATGGATTTTTACCCCTGCGCGGAAAGTTGGACTATCACAACAGTTATACAAAGTTCAGCATTATGAGCCATTGCCAAAATGACAAAAATGAAGAGACATTGTTCATGTCCTCCACATGAAGCATTACTACGATCCTGAAGAGTAGATATGTGAAAATGGCTTCTTGTTCAAGCACTTGAACGACATTAATGATACTGATGAAGCCAGTACAGGAAAGTCTGTTGTCGGTAATCGTGCAGAAGGGAAGGATTCTCCCGAACTGCTGCTGTTGTTGTTGTTGTTTGGTTTTTTAAGGGGGACAAAACTACAATAGTCATCAGTCCCCCATTCCATCTCTAAGCGTCAAAAGTAAAACCGTGGACGTGAAAGAAATGTGCCCAGAGTTTAAGGTTGCATAGTGGGAGGGGAGTCCTACTGAGTCCATAAAACATCATCAAAAACGACAAGACACAAAACGAAAAGAGACGATCACACAAAGACACCTTACAACAAAGAAGCCGATGTCTGTGGTTGACCGACCATAAGAATAAAAAAGGAAAAGTCAACCACTCGGCAGCACAAAGAAATCTCCAGTTAAAGAGAATGATAAAAACTCCCTGCTCGAATAAAATGTAAAACGGAATCTGCCATTGTAGCATTGTCACCTAAAACATCTGTTAAAACGTCAGGGAGGCTAAAATTCCGCCGCAAGGCAGCGGAAATGGGGCAGTCCAACAAGATGTGGACTATTGTCAGACGGAAGCCACACTGACATTGGGGCTGGTCCTCACCATGAAGGAGATGTCCATGGGTGAGCCACGTATGCACAATGCGAAACCAATACAGCACCACTAAATCCCTGCGAGAGGTCCGCATGGAGCAGCGCCACACTGCTGTGGTGTCCTTGCCTACCCGGAGTTTATTGGGCATGCTCAGGCTACGCCACTCAGCATCCCAAAGCCGATGCACCTGTTGGCGCAACAATGAACGGAGATCTGAGGCCGGGAGGCCGATCTCGAGAATGGACGCACCGTCAGCCTGCTTGACAAGCCGGTCAACACGTTCATTGCCCGGGATACCCACATGACCCAGAGACCAGATGAACGCCACTGATCGCCCAGACAGTTCAACGGCTTGCAGCGTCTCCTGTATGGCCAACACCAGGGGAGACCGCGGGTAACACCAGTCCACCGCTCTAAGGCTGCTCAGGGAGTCGCTGCAAATAATAAAAGACTCACCTGAGCAGGACCGGATATGCCCGAGAGCTCTGTGAATGGCCACCAGCTCTGCAGTGTAAACACTGCAGCCATTCGGCAGAGAGTGCTGCTACACACGGTCACCATGAAGATAAGCAAATCCCACACGGCCATCAACCAGAGAACCATTGGTGTAGATCAGGTCATAAACAGGGAATTCCGCTACGACAGCCGAGAACTGATGGCAGAGCGCCTCCAGTGGAACTGAGTCCAGCCAAGTAGACGGCCTTGGCAAGCATCACGGAGGTGTATGCGCATGGGCCCGATGTGGAGATGGAAGGGGCAAAGACTCAAGCACCACGAGGAGGGACTGAACTCGAAAGACAATCGTATGACCTGATCTGGGGGGTCGCTGATGGGGGGGGGGACGATCACATCAGAAAATAGAAGACGAAGGTTCGGGTGCCTGGGGAGCAATATACATTGGCTGCATAAGCCACAATTAGGTGGTTGCGGCGGACCCCCAAAGGTGGGACCCCAGCCTCCACCAGTAAGCTGTTCACTGGGCTGGTGCGGAAGGCACCCGTCGCGATGCGAACCCCACAGTTGTGAATGGGGTCCAGTAGGTGCAGTGCCGAAGGTGCCGCAGACCCAAAGACAATGCACCCAAAATCGAGATGGGACTGCACCAGTGCCATGTAAAGCCGCAACAGTTTCAAGTGGTCAGCACCCCAGGTCGTATGACGCAGGTGTCGGAGAAGGTTGGTACGGCACCAGCAATCCCATTTCAGCTGACGAATATGGGGGAGCCACGTCAGCCAGGCATCAAATACCAGTCCTAAAAACCGATGGGTTTCTACTACGGTAAATAGTTCATCATTAAGATAAAGTCCAGGGTGAAGGTGGACAGTCCAACTCCGACAGAAGTGCATCACTCTGGTCTTACTGGCAGAAAACTGAAAGCCACGGGTAAGTGCCCAGGTCTGCGCCTTCCGAATAGCACCTTGCAACCTGTGCTCGGCAACTTGGGTGCTGCAAGAACTAAAAGAGATACAAAAGTCGTCAGTGTAAAGAGAAGGGGATACTGACGATCCAACCGCTGATGCTAAACCACTGATGGCATTTAAAAATAATGGAACGCTTAAAACAGAACCCTGAGGAACCCCGTTTTCCTGGATACAAGAGGTGCTCAGGAAAGCACCAATTTGGACACGAAAGGAACGGAAAGCTAAAAAATTCTGGATAAAAATCGGTAGGGAGCCCCGGAGGCCCCAGTCATGTAAAGTGTTGAGGATGTGTCGTCGCCAGGTTGTATCATATGCTTTGTGCATATCAAAGAAGACGGCAAAAGGTGATGGCGCCTGGAAAAGGCTGTGCGGATTGCAGACTCGAGATACACCAGATTGTCAGTGGTAGATCGACCATGGCGAAAACCGTCCTGGCATGGAGCCAGTAAGCCTCGAGTCTCCAGAAGCCAACACAACCGCCGACTGACCATCCGACCATGGTGGACAGAAGACTGTTTTAATATTGGATTTATCCAGAAGATGTGCAACCGTGGCCGAGAGTGATGCCATGTACTGCAGGAACGCAAGTCATTCGTATATTTTTCTTCTTCTGGAATAGCCACTTCTTCTTCTTCTGGGTGCCCTATTGTTCTGCTCTTCACTATAGCCGTTTGGCGGAAGACCTCCCTCAGGTGTTGCAGCTCAAAAGGTAGTCTCTCTGTGTCGAGATGGCGAGCGCCCTATGTACAAGGATGTCCAGCGCTAGATGGTGGCAGCTTGCTGTATGAAGGTATACGTCCATGTGTGTCTTCTTTCTATGTACTGCACGGCCTAGTCAAGAATCTGCTTTTCTCTTAATTAAAATGTACAGGAAAGGGAGACATCCATTTTCCTTCATTTCCATTGTAAATTTGATGTTTGGATGGATGTCGAGGTGTTCCAGAAACTCATCCTATGCCTGTATGCGATGCGGCCACACCACAACAGTGTCGTCGACATAGCGGAAGAATTGCTTTCGTTTCTGTTTTGTAGGACCACTGCCTCGAAATGTTCCGTATTTGCAATCACTAGAGCTAGTGGGAAACCCATAGCCACGCCATCAATCTGCTCGTAGAATTCCCCGTTGCACTGAAAAGTAGGTGGCAGTCAGTGCATGTTCGAACATGCTTATTGTTTGTGTCTCAAAGTGCTGAGTTAATAGTGCCAAGGAGTCTTGAAGTGGCACTTACATGAAGAGTAACGTTACGTCGAAGCTCACAAGTAGATCCTCCTTTTGAAGTCGCATATCCCTCAGTACTTTAACGAATTCGGTTGAGTTTCTTATGTGATGGTTGCAGTGTCCAACAAGGGGTTTAACCAGTGTCATCAGGTGTAACTGTGAGAGTTGATGGTGTCCAAAGTTGGTCTCAAAAGCATTCCTTCCTGAAGGACCTTGGGTAGTCCACAAATGCCTGGTATCGCTGGCGCTCTGGGGTGCAGCTGTCTCTTCAATGGCTCTGGCAAGTCCGAGTAGTACAGCAGTGCTACCGTCCTTCTCATCACCGCCGTGAATGGGTCCTCCTTCAGTCTCTTGGAGACCGCGTCCTGTAGAAGTAGTTCATTTTCTATCGGTACTCACTGGTGCTTAATAGCACTGTCTCATTCCCTGTGTCTGCCGGTAAGATCGTCATGTCAGGGTTCTAAGTGATCAGAGGGCCGCTCGTTCATCTGCAGTTATGTTCGTTTTAAGTAATCGGCATCTATCGATTACCCTACATGTTTTCCGTCCGAATTTCACGATTCCTCTGCTTCCTCCCTTGGAAGTCCTCGGATTGCTTCTTCCAGACCACCGATAATGTCTCGTTTAGGGATTGTTCTGGGGACAGGGGTGAAATTCAATCCCATTTTGAGCACAGAAATCGTGGCAGCATCTAGTTCTTTTCCGGTCAGATTGACGAGGGCTCTGGTGTCGCCCATCTCCTTCTCCGTCGTCTGAGTGCCGGAAAGTCTGCCGAATTTGCCGAGCTGTTTTGAGATAGCGATACTATTCTGCATCTTGCTGTTGGAGTACGTGCATTTTAGTCCAGCTATTCTACACCTATATGGGGAGGAGACAGTCTACAGATGCAGAAAGAATGCACCAGGAAAGCGAAACTTCTTAGCACACAGGCTTTCCTACAACAGTGTTGAGATGAGAACATCTTACCATCAAAGAAGACCAACCGGATATTACGAAAAGCAGGCACGGCCATAGTGAGGGAGCGCATTCACTACACCCGGAAGGGGCTCGACAAGAATGCACGTACCCTCCTAGCATGACACCTGACGCGAACAGTTCGACTCGCTGAAGGTCGTGTCTTAGCTGCTGATGTTCTCGTCTCTTGCGAATAATCGGAGTCACCGCTGGAACACAGTGTTTCAAGTGGCATAAGCTTAGTCGTGTGGCCAGATACTATCACAGAACAGTGGTACGTATGAAATGTGCGCAAGTAAACGATTCTCGCGACTGTGTGAAGCCGAAGGACGTTAAGCCAACCAGCGAAAATTGCAGCGACCCACACGCCGGTATTTCCGCGGCTGCAGCTGTATCAAGAACTGGAGCCCCGAAAACAAGAGAGTTGCAAGTCGGACGCCTGCGACTCTGACGTCGACGGCCACCTAGCAGCCCCAGATAAGCGAGGGACGGGAGGTGCGCCATCATACGATGCAGACATATGCCACTCGTTTCGCAGAGCCACAGAGGACGCGCGGCCGCCACGGTGCTGGAGATGGCGTCCTTGTGCGATGAACTCGACGGTGCTCACCACCAGATACAATATCTGACCAGCGACCTAGAAACGGCCGCCGTCGCCGTCTTCCCCGTGGGGCAGAAGTCGTCGGGGGACGTGGCAACGCAGATAGAAGACAGCCCCCTGCCTCAATGCAGGACACTGGAGCATTCCCAACAGAAGAAGAAACATCTGCGCAACATTCTGAAGGGGAGGCTACAATGCAGACACAAGAAGTCTGCAGGGACAACTCCAACAGTGGCCCCTGCTGAGCCAATCGACGCGATTGGTGCCGTCCCATCCAAGTGGTATAACTTCACGCAAGAAAGGTAGTTCTCCACGACGTCCTGACGCCGGAACGACTGGCGACAACAATCTCATCACACCTGCTAAATGGAACGAGCTCCTGAAGGACGTCGACAGAAACTTGGTGTGGTGAAGTCATAAAGAAAAGGCTAGCCTCGAGTTCTCTCGGTGGCACAAGAAGAAGAAGAAGAAGAAGAAGAAGAAACAGCCGCAACCACTTACGGAAGGCAGCCTGGATGCCTCCAGGAACACCAAGAGAGTCGTTAACTAGAGACAGGTAACTAAACAAGCCATTTCCTGACCGGTTCTATCATTATCACCAAACTTCACCCTTCGGTAGCCAAGACCCAAAAACATAGTGTTCACGTACCCAGTTTTAGCTAAATGTTCCAAGCCAAATACCCACTCATCCTATTTGAAGTAAATGTCTTATGACAAACACTTCACCTCAGTCATCCTCAAAGAGAGGATACTTAAAATGAGCGGAGTACTGCTGCAGTATGGCACATTCCGAAATGTCGCGATATATCAACGCCGTTGTTGTTGTTGTTGTTGGAATTTTTAAAGGGAACTAAACTGCTGGGTCATCAGTCCTTCGTTACCAGCTAGGAAGTCACATCATGAGCTGAACAATTTAAATTAAAGTGCTCTACATCTAGTACACGAAATGTACAAACAGACAAATTCTGAAATGACAACAGAGAAAGGAAAACACAAAAGGAGTAGACCAAATAGTCAACAGTGCTAAACCATCGCAGCAGAAGATTGTCGCTGACTGATCACAAGGATAATAAAGGATGAGCCAGTCACTTGGAACTCAATAAAAATCCCCAGCGATAAAACAAGCTGTAAGCGTAAAAATAATAACCGATTAAAAGTTCTGGAGGAGTTAGGGCCTGATAGATCAGGCAATGCTTCCCACCACTAAATAGTATGATAAAAATTCATCTGCGTCAATAAAACCTAAAACACGGTCTGCCATCGAGGCATCTTCAGCTAAAACTGATGGAAGCGTAGTTGGCAGATTAACGGAGTGCTGCAAGGTGGCTAAAACTGGACAGTCCAACAGAATGTCAACAATGGGTCCTCTCGGCAAAGGAGGTGGCCACGAGTTAATCAGGTATGGCCTATACGCAATCAGCAAACAACAACAGAGTTCCACACCGTCACCATATGAACAAAGACCGAGTATATGGAATATTAGATTAACCGTGTTTCTAGCTAACAGAATGCAGCGTATGATTCTCAACAGAGGAAAGTCCTCCGACAAAGTGATCTCAGGCGTGAGCCAGGGGAGTGTTACAGGACCGTTGCTTTTCACAGTATTTATAAATGACCTCGTAGATAACATTGGACGTTCAATGAGGTCTTTCGTGGATGCTACATTTTATCGATAAGTCGCAACACTGGAAAAAAGTAGCGAAACGCAGAATGATCTGCAGCGTATTGACACATGGTGTAGGGAATGGCAACAGTCTATAAATAAGTGTAAAGTGCTGTGTTTATCCTTCATTATATAACTATGCAGTAGCTGGACACACACTGGAAGCAGTTACTTCTATAAAATACCTGAGAGTGGACATAAGGGGTGATCTGAAATGGAAAGACAATATAAAATCAGTCGTCGGTAAAGGAGATGCCAGACAGATTGATTGGAAGAATCGTCAGGAAGTGTAGTCCGCGAACAAAGAAAGTGGGTTATAAAACTCTCGTTCGGTCGTCGCTCGAGTATTGCTCATCAGTATAGCATCCATATCAGGTAGGGCTAATAGAAGACACAGAGAAGATCCAACCGAGAGCAGCACGATTCGTTACGGGTTATTTAGTAAGCTGGAGGGAGTCAGAGATGATTAAGAAAGCTGCAAGAAAGGATTTCTGTATCGCAGTACGGGCTTTGGTAGAAGTTCCGTGACCAAAAGTTCCATGAAGTATATTGCTTCCTCTTAGGCATATCTCTTGAAGTGAGCACGAGATCAGAGAGATTAGGGCTCACGCACAGGCATACTTGCAATCTTTTTTTTCCCGCGAACCATACAAGGCTGGAATAGAAGGAAGTGGCAATGAGACGCAAAGTACCCTCCGCCACACGCCGTAATGTGACTTAAGAGTCCATATTGCAGCATACTGACAAGACATTCGTTAATGTACAAACCACTGAAAGCGATGTTAAAGTAAATTAACCAAAGTATGATATGAGCTGCATAGTTTGTGGGACAAAAGTTGCACGCGACAGTGGAGGCCATAATATGACGTAGCCTTTTTCTTGTTAGCTGAGGTCGCTTCAGAGCCATAAAGGTCAACTTTTTTTAATGGAATGCTATAGTTGTTTCTTTTGTTTCTGATAGCGGTTATCGAGCCGAATTCAATTATGTGTAACAGTAAGTTCTTTGCAGACCAACGAAAGTTGATGGCCGCTATCAGAAAATAAGTACCAAACTATAGTATCCCATAAAAAAAATTTAAAAAAATAACTTCATATCTCTGAAGCGACCCCACCTAGCAGTAAAAACCAATGTCATATTCTGTCCCCGTTGTCCCATGCAACTTTTGTTCCACAAGCTTTTCAGCTCCTGTCATACTTTCGGAGTTATTCTTGGTAACAATAGTTAATGACTCACCCTGTATAATTGCCATTTTCTCACTGCACAAAAAAGGGAAACCACGAGTAATAGGAATCGAAATAAAATGCACGCCTCGATCCATCATTAGTTTTAGCCTGCAACTATTGATACGGTAGTTTGCCGTGACGTTAACGCTAGTTCGTGAGGTATTCTGCAACATCCGCCAGGTTCTTCTGATATCCACCCAACATTTGGCTGTGTCGTACATTCATTTGCAGGCTGTTTGTAGTGCTAAAAATGTTATACTTTCAGTATTTGGTGATAAATATCTATGCGAGGAAACGACTAATTCTCTTTAAGTATAAAAGTAAATATCAAAGCAAAAACAAACACCGAAATTTGTGTGTTTTTCATGTTCAGTTAATTGTCAGTTCCTGACTTTATGTAAAATGAAATATGAAAACATCTTTTTGTATCTTTGAGATGTCGTGTCTAGCCAGGATGTGGACAAGGTCTGTAACTTACAGACGTGATTAGCTCACATATGCTTTTATTACAAGTAAAGAGGATACTCAACTTCTAGATGTTGTGCTTGTGGTGTAATACAGTTATTTCCTAGTTACAAAACAGCTATGCATCAGTCCGGGTTGTGCTAACTTAGACGGCTGGCTTCCGTTGTGACTGCTACACTCCACACTGACTGTCGTGGCATATTAGGTTGGCGAGCCCGTCTTTCGACTGGCCGGCGCGGGAAGCAGGCAGAGTGAAGCCAGAGCTGGGTGCCATCAATCAAAAAGTTAATCATTAATCCTTACTAAAAGAGTTAACTTAAAGATTAAAGTGTTACTCTGCGGACAATTTAACGGAACCTAACGATAATTGTTAACTTGTAACAGTATTGTGCAGCCACGAAATATTATGTCTTAAATTTAGGCATTTCTTTGATGTCTTATCGAATTTTAAGAAAAATTCAAATGTTTGTTAAGCTTATGGGACTTAACTACGGGGTCATCAGTCCCTAAACTTACAAACTAGTTATGAACTACTTACGAACTAGGACGGCACAAATATCCATGCCCGAAGGGGGGATTCGAACCCCCGACCGTAGTGGCCGTGCAGACCGTGACTGTAGTGCCTCAGTCCCCTCGGCCACCGCAGCCGGCGAATTTTAAGAAACTTAATGAGTAACAGCAACTACTTACTTAATCAGATGCTGCTTTAATCGAAGATGTTCATCAACGATGTGTCTGCCCAACGTTCTCCTCGATATTGCACTTTTGGTGGTGTTTAAAGTTTTTATTAACTTCTCAAACGACTTCGTTTCCACGACATGTAAAGGTATCATGTTGGAAACAAAGAAGTTGACTATGCACTGAGCTACACTATCTTGGGGTACGCCACTGCAAGTTGCTGCAATGCCGAAAGACTCCCCAATGCTTATCTGCCCCCCCCCCTTTTTTTTTTTTTTTTTTTTAGCGGGAGTACTGCTACTGGTACTACTGTCGGTATCGGAATGCAAAATATTAACATTCCTTTTGGATTTTCCTCGACGAAACGTGCCTGGACTCTTTCTTCAAACTGTAGGGACTGCGATTTATGGCACCTTCTCACGTGCTGTTTAAGATTAAGGCTCGAGGTGTGAGCCTTAATTGTTTATTTTTTCGGAAGGCACAATTTACAGTTGAAAAGTATTTGTTCTCACGATCTAGATGTAAAATCAACCAAATCACTTAGATGTGGCCACAGATTTTCAACTATTGAGCCAACGATAACGTTTTAACACACTAATCTTCCTCGAAACTCAGATCACTTCCACTGGCAAAAGGTGCACTTAACGCGAACTTAACAAGCGACAAACTACTGCCGGCGAGCACAGACCACTGACACGGGACGTAAAGTCCTACTCCTTCCTTCCTAGACTCACGCAGCGCCGGTATAAGCAGAGTCGCGGTTTTTCCTCAGTTGGAGCAGACTTATGCTAAGTAGTAGGTTTCCCCTGGGCCCCCATTTCCGTTGTTCGGATCTTGGTGGCACCATTCAGAAGATCAAACGCGTGCTAACAGGGAGTGATTCAGCCCATAGCCTGGGCGTAGCCGCATACAGAAGGGACCTGCGGTAAAATGAGCATAATTTAAACGGCAAGACTTTTGTCATAAGAAGAGGGTACAAAAGTAACGCATTAACGGACTTGGGGCAAATTAACGGAAGTTAAAGAGTCCGTTAACGTTTTTTAAAACTTAAAAGTTAATCCGTTATTCAAAAAGTTAACTTGGTTAATTAACGATTAACGGACTTGTGCGCAGCTCTGCTGGAGGCGCCCCCGACGGTCCAAGTACCACAGAGCGAGTCATCGCCTCTACATCAAGTGTCGCATAGCGACGCCACAACTACACACACTAACCTAATAACCATGGTAAATAGTATAAAAATAGCTTATCTTTACTGGAGAGTCTATAACATATCAAATCTTTGGCAGAAAGCAAGACACACCTTAAGTTACTGCGAATTCTGGATCAGCATTTTATAACTGCAATGCATAGTATTGTTGGCTGTTTTTCAGATGCAGACGAATAATTTTTGTCAGTTCACTTAGGGGAGTATAACTATGACAGTGAAGGGGAAGTATAAATGGAAGTTGTTTCAGTAAACTACTACCGTCCCAATTCCTATATGTAAATCTTGCTGAAAGAACATTGCCTTTTCCTTTCACAAAACCCACAATGACTATGCTCGTAGACAAGTAAACGATGAAATGTGTACATTTAAATACGGATTACTCAGGGCAAGAAGGTCAACAGAATGTTCTTTCGATACGTCACTGTTGATTGGATACTTTGATTTGTGCCGTCAATAAAGCTGATGTTATGGTTGAAACTACTTAATACAGATATCTCTTGTAGTTTCTTTCTTAGCTGAAGTGGAGCATTCGTTATACAGGAAACCTCCTAATGTCATACAAAGTTAAGCAAAGCCGTCAACAATCCTAACAGCACAGTGCTTTGTCAGACACGGTTCTGTCGGAGGTGGTGAGACGTTTTCCTATTTCGCTCTGATTAATTTAGCCACTTACAGGGAGCCTACAGTTAAATGTGGATTCCCTAACCAGGCTGTAACTTACTGTTTTTGATAGTAATAATTATTTCTAGAGATGGAAGACGTCATAAGTGAGAAGTCCTAGAAATGACCAAGGATCAAACCCACGACCTTTACATTTGTAGTTGGACACTTTACCAGTGAACCATGGAAGCGCTCTCTAATATTATTTTATTTCATATCTTCATTCTCTTCGACAAATGAAAGCCACTCTTGTGATTCGAGATACAGCGGCTTTTCCAATAGCTTAACATAAATCAATACTGCGCTTGGATACCATCGTTTGTCATCCTGCTTGGTACAGAGAACCGCACAGGTAAAGCAAAACTGTTGGCCAACTGTCCTGCAGGCGCCGGCGCTGCTGCGGCATGCTCCTGGCCAGCTGGTCATGCTGCTCAGCTGGGAGAGCGTTGTTCGACACCGCTGGCAAGAGCTTCCCTGTGTCGCGACCTAGTATGTTTCATCTTTCAATACTTTCACTAAGTACTACAGCTACGTGGGATACTCTGCAAATCACATTTAAGTGCCTGGCAGAGGGTTTATCGAACCACCATTATACTATTTATCTCCCATTCCATTCTCGAATAGCGCGCGGGAAGAAAGAACACCTGAATTTCTCTGATTTCTCGTATTTTACTCTGATGATCATTTCTACCTATGTAAGTGGGAGTCAACAACACATTTTCGCATTCGGAGGAAAATATTGGCGATTGCAGTTTCGCAAGTAGCCCACGCCGCAGCGATAAGCGCCGTTGTTGTAATGATTCCCATCCCAGATCCTGTATCATTTCCGTAACGCTGTCTCCCCAGTATCGTGACAATAGAAACGAGCTGCCCTTCTTTGGACTCTTTCGATGTCCTCCGTTAAACCCACCTGATAAGGATCGCACACGGGGCTGCAATACTCCAAAAATGGACGGACAAGCGTAGTGTATGCAGTTTCTTTTGTAGTTCTGTTGCATGTTATAAGGGTTCTGCCAATAAAACGCAGTCTCTGATTCGCCTTTCCCATAGTATTATCTACGTGTTCTTTACAATTTAAGTCTGAAGTAATAGTAATTCCTACGTATTTTGTGGAGTTTACGGCCTTGACTTTTGATTGATTTATCTTGTAAACAAAGTTTAACGGATTTCTTTTCGTACTCATGAGGACGACATCACATTTCTCATTATTTAGAGTCAATTACCAATTTTTACACCATACCGATATCTTATTCAAATCGTTCTGCAGTTGGTTTTGATCTTCAGATGATTTTACTAGACGGTAAAACACGGCGTCATCTGCAAACAACCTAAGAGAGCTACTTAGATTTTCCCCTACATCGTTTATGTAAATAAGGAACAGCAGAGGACCAATAACACTACCCTGTGGAACGCCCGATATCACCTCTGTTTTAGTCGATGCCTTACCATCGATTACTACGAACTGTGTCCTCTCTGACAAGAAATCCCCTATCCAATCGCAAATGTGAGGCGATATACCATAACGACGCAATTTGATTAAAAGCCGTTTGTGAGGTACGGTGTCAAAAGCCTTCTGGAAATCAAGAAATACGGAATCGATTTGAGAACCCTTGTCGATAGCACCCATCACTTCGTGTGAATAAAGAGCTAGTTGTGTTTCGCATGAACGATATTTTCTAAATCCGTGTTGACCTTGGGTCAATAGATCGTTCTGTTCGAGATAATTCATAATATTTGAATAGAGGATATGTTCCAAAACCCTGCTGCAAATTGACGTCAATGCAATAGGCCTGTAGTTTAGTGGGTTACTCCTACTGCCTTTCTTGAATATAGGTGTGACATGTGCAACTTTCCAATCTTTTGGTACAGATCCTTCTTTGAGTGAGCGGCTGTATATGGCTGTTAAGTAAGGGGCTATCGCTTCAGCATAATCAGATAGAAATCTAATGGGTATACAATCCGGACCAGAAGACTTGTTCTTGTTATGTGACTTTAGTTGCTGCACTACTCCGATGATATTTACTTCTACGTTACTCATTACGGCATCTGTTCGTAATTCGAAATCTGGAATATTGGTTTCGTCTTCTTTGGTGAATGAGTTTCTAAAAGCTATGTTTAGTAACTCTGCTTTAGTAGCGCTGTCATCGGCAGCATCGCCATTACTATCACGTAGTGAGGGTATTGTTCGTGTTTTACCCCTAGTATATTTAACATATGACCAGGACTCTAGTAAGAAGTAATGGCTGCTTGGCATTCCTCTTGTTTTGAAGATAAAGTGTGCAAAATTTCATCAATATCGGAAAACAACTGTAGATTTTGTCCAAGTCCGTAGATAAAGTGCCCTCCACCATGCACCATATGAAAGTAAAAGTAGACAGTGTTCTTTCTTTAGTTTTGAAAGTGTGGAAAATTTCATGAACTTCGGAACAAAACTACAGATTTGTTCACACAGTACCACCCGTTGGCTGACGTTGGTATGCTGTGTTCTATGAATCGACACACTGATCATGTGTCATTACTTTCCACAACATAAAGTAATCAATTTATGTGCACCCATTCACCTACCAAACACCATGATTTAATTAAAAAACACTAATCACTTGAAACTTTGATCATTCGTAATAACAAATGCTAGGCAGGGCACTCTTAGAAACGAGATTTCTTTATGCATAATTACAGGTTTTATTAAGTTTTGTTTTTGTTTCGGAATGTTGTCTTCTATATTTTTTCCGTTTGGTACGTTCATGCCAATGGCGTCTTGGGTTAATGAAGAAGGGTGGTATAGAGCACTACTCATGTAAAGAACATGGGGTAGGTGGAGCGATCCAGGAATTGGCGAATGCCTATTGAACAAGAAATCAGAAGTTGGTTCCGTTGAATATGGAGAGAAGAAACCCCACTTCAGCTAGGAGATTATCTACAGTACTGAAGGCACCAGCAGCCCAGTGCACACCACAATGATGGACATGGTCTAGCAGTTTCAGAGCAGACGCCGCCTCCGAGCCACAAATCCAATCAAGTCGAAACCAGTTCTCTGTAAATACGAAGAAGCGGAGTGAGATCTGCACCCCTGAATGAATGGGCGAGTAGGCAGAGAGCATTCAATTTCTGCATACAGATTGTTTTTAGTTTACGAATATGGAGCTACTAAGTAAATTTTCTAACACCAGGTCCAAGATATATTGTGGTAGTACATCCTTATGTTGAGTACCTAAAGAGAGTTCTGGATCAGGGTTGACTATGGTGCAATGACAAAAACACATAATCCGTGTTTTTAAGAAAAAAAAATTGAAGCCACGGGAAACAGCCTATGCACAGGTCCTTTGAATGGCGCCTTGGAGCTAGCGTTGAGCAGAGGATACCGAGTGAGTGCTGTACAAGATGCAAAAATTATCAACACACAACTCAGGGGTAAGCAGTGGTCCGACAGATGTCACCAGTCCATTAACTGGGCATGTGACTTTTAAAATAATGTAAAATTTACTTCTGAGATAATCACGAATGTAAGTGAATAAAACATGATAAACATTTTTACTGATTTCAACGACAAGCGTGATGTAGAGAGGAGGTCGCACGGCCATCCGCTGCTCGATTAGCGCGAGTCCAGTTTTCTTTTCCTGTGCCAGAACACGATTCATTGTTTGAACGCGTAGCGTTTTTCTTTTCTTTTTCTGTTTTTTATTTCCAAATTTTAAAACATTCTACTTCAGATAAATCAAAACTAATTTTGTGGTAAAAATTTGGTCTCTTTAGGGGTAATTGGCACCGTAATTTTCACTCGCCCTCCAATATACCTAGACTGATATTCGTCTTTTATCAAAAGATACTTTCATAACAAAAATCATGGAAATCACGTCACTGATCTCTACGTTACCGCAATTTTTCCATTTTAGCCCCCATTTTGGAGGGACTGTTTCACCACAAATATGTTTTGTCGCCGCTAAAAAAAATACGTGTCCCTTAGTTTTTCCATGTATTATAATACATCCAAATTTCCGAAAAATCGGCGAGTGACAGTTCTGTACGTCTACTTGTCTGTGGTAAATACCGAGATATGTGAAGTGCTCTAAGAGAGGGTACCCTGGGAACGGAAGAAAGGAACGGAAAGGAAAGGAGGGGAGAGGTGGTGGGATATCTGGTGTGTAAAAGCTAAGGAAGGGGAGTTAGTAGTCATAATTTTGACAAAAGTATTTCTCTCAACCGCCGAGTGGAAACACTTATTTTTATTTATTTTTTTACTACTTTTTCGTACCTCAATCTATGACAAGCAGTCAACAAATTTATATTCCTGTATCTTTTTTCTCTTTGTTATAAACAGGAAAAACTTGTAAACACAGCGCAATCAAGACGCCTGGGCAGTTTTGTTGCTGTTCTGGGGTTTTTAAGGGTACTAAAACAGCAGGATCATCAGCCCCCGTTCCTGAGACTGGATACTGTAAGAAACTAAAGCTCAGCACCAAGAGGGGAAAACCCCGCAAGGTATACAGAGCGGATATGAACGCTACAGTGACGACCCATAATAAAGAAAACGCAGAAGGAAGAGAGCAAGTGGTACACTTAAATCGAAAGTTACAGCTGGATAACGTGGCTGGCTGATCATAAGGATAACAAGGGATGAGACAGCCACTCATAACACTAAAATACTCCAGCCAGTAGCAGGGCAGACTACAAAGAAATGGGGAGGGGTGGGGGGCAGTTTAAAATTGAAGAGGCGGCGAGAGCCTGAGAGAGCGGACTAACTTACCCACAACTAAATTGAATTATAAAAACCACCAACGTGTATAAAAAGTAAAACACTGTCAGCAACAGAATCATCGTCACCAAGAATTAAAGGGAGCGCATAACGCTGCTGCAAGGTGGCTAAAAGGGGACACCAATAGGATCTACATCTACATGGATTTAAGTGTCTGGCAGAGGGTCTATCAAACCACTTTCACAATATTTCTCTATCGTTGCATTCTCTAATAGCACGAGGGAAAAAGGAACGCCTAAATCCTTCCGTTTTCGGTCTCATTTCTCTTATTTTAATATGATGATCGTTTCAATATCTAGATGTGTGCTAAAAAAAAATATGTTCGCATTCGGAAGAGAAAATTAATGAACGAAATTTCGCAAAGAGCTCACCACAACGAATAACTCCTTTCTTTTAACGATTTACACCCCAACTCGTGCATCCTTTCCGTGGCACTCTCGCCCCTATATAGCGATAATACAAAACGAATCACCTGAAGCGCATAACCACAGATTTTGGATGCAGATAATTGGAAACCGTGGTCAAAGTCTCAAGACTGCAGTTTTAGGAGTGCTTTCTGCAGCTGCTGTTCAGCATCACTAATGTTAGCCAAACTGAAATGCACACAGAAGTCATCGACAGACAAGGAGCAAGAAACAGGCGACACCACTGCCACAGTAAAAGAATTAATTATAACCAGAAAGAGGGGAACACACGACAGAGCGCCTTCTCCTGAACATCGGGTGAGCCGAGAGAGACATACCAACCCTAATGCAAAATGAGCAGAGCGGGAGGAGATACTAGAAGTGAGCCCCGTGAACCAAATTCGTGCAGTGTAGCTAGTATATGATGGTGCCAGGTTGTATCATACACCTTCTGGACATCAACAAAGACTGCATCAAGATGCTCCCGACAAGTGAAAGCAGTATGGATAGCCAACTGCAGTGACAAGATTGTCAGTGGCGGAGCTGCCCTCATGGAAGCCCCCCCCCCCCCCCCCCCCCCCGTTGTGGGGCCAGGAGACATCCAGCTACAAGGTTCCACACGAGCAGCCGACTCACCATACATTCAAGCAGCTTACGTTGCTAAGGCTGATAAGGCGGTAACTATTAACTGCCAGCAGATACGCACCAGATTTCATCACTGGGATGACGATGATGTTGCCACGAGACACCACGTTAACCGACTGCCGGCGTGGTGCAGGGGATAGCGTCACCGATTGCGGTCTGAAGGTCGCCGGTTTAATCCCGTCCACCGGCAAAAATGTATTTCTTTGTAATTATCATTTCCAGAATGTTCTACATGTTTCTTATGTTCACTTGTAATTTCTACTTGTTTCTTATAATAACTAGTCTTCTAATTTCTGGTACATTCTGTCTGTGTATAAATAGCAGAGCACTCTGCCCGAGAGGCAGCCAGTGCTGCGTGTACTTTTAGTTCGCAATAAAGCTGCTTTCAGTATAAGTGCTGTGTTCAGTTGATAACCCTGCCTTCGAAGTGAAGCCTGCTTCCACGTAACCTGTGCAACAGCTGCATCACTGTGGCTCCGATTAGGCAAAGTAAAAGCCGTTGCTTACACGGACTAGAACCGGAATACATGGGATATACCGAGTAAATCCTTCCGAAAGTCCGTATCATCAGAAGAACCATGGACACGAAACCAGCGGTAAGCCAGCTGCACATCAGACACCCGTCGGTGTTCTCTGGAGACGCTGGACAGGACCCCAACAAATGGCTAAAAGGGCTCCACCGAGTCGCCAAGTATAACAGGTGGGACCATACAATGTGCTTGGCCAACGTTTATTTCTACCTGGACGGCACAGCCCAACAATGGTTTGAGTACAACGAAGATAAGCTGAATGACTGGGATACGTTCCAGATGGAACTTAAGAAGACGTTTGGAGACCGCCAGCGACAAATACGCTCGGCGGAAGAACTGAAGAACCGGGCCCAACGACATGGTGAGCCGACAGTCGTACGTACAGAATGTTTTGGCCCTGTGTAACATTGTCAATCCGAATATGACTTGAGGCCGACAAAATCACGCACCTGATAAAGGGTATTGCAGAAGACATGTACCAAGCTCTTCTGATAAGAGACGTCACTACGACAGAAGAGTTCATCAAGTGGTGCCAGCGTATTGAGGAGATGCAACAAAGGAGGGTTAGACGCAAGAAGTATGACAGACTCCCGAATGTATTCCCAATAGCCATTGTGCAGGGCAAGCATGACTTCGCTTCTCTCATAGGGCAAATTGTGAGGGAAGAATTGCAACAATTTATGGCAGCCGCGACTGTTAGACCACGCGAGCATCAGATTACGGCCATGTATGTAAGCCCTGTAAGTCACGAGGGAGCAGACGTCGCTGAGGAAGAGTTATTTCAGACATTAGCTCCTGCCTGCACCGCCAGTCGCACCCGACGTGAAGAATGGCGTCGCCCTGCTATGACTTACGCTGCAGCCGCCAAACGGCAGCCATCAGAGCAGTTCTATCCCAGGCAGTCACCTTCTGATGAGTTCAGTCGACCTATGGGGAGAAGCCCATCGCCGTACCCTAGACGAGGTCGCTCCCCGACGCGTAGCTGCCGTCCGCCACCACCGTACAGAGGTACCAGCCGCTCCCCTAGCTGCCGCACCCAGGAAAACTAAGCGAGGCGACCATCTACGTAGGTGAGGCCGCCGCAGATGAAAATCCCCCATGAACAACGGTCGCTAAGATGTCGGGAAATCTCATCGACGTCATAATCGATGGTCAACCCGTCCGGGCACTGGTTGATTCAGGAGCTTCTTTCACTGTATTGTCGGATAATTACCGCCGCACACTAAGAAAAACAATGTTCTGTGATACGGGGACAACTGTGCTTAAGGTCGCAAATGGAAGGTACGTCCAGCCAGCAGGAACTTGTGTCTCAAGAATAACCATGAACAACAGGACCCAGCCATTTGAATTTGTCGTTTTAACAGAATGTAGTCATAATGTCATCCTCGGGTGGGACTTCCTTCAGGTACATGCTCTCATTAACTGTGAAAGATCTGAGCTGCAAATTGAGGGAGTCTTTCCGACGGGTACACGTAATACAGAGTTTTCTGGGAAGTCATTTGCCGTTGACAATGTGACGATCCCGCTGTTGACAATGAGAAAAGTTGCAATCACAAACACAGATGACCGGTTAAACTGTGAAGTACTTGTTGATAGTAAAATGTGTGGTGTCACACAAGTCTAAAGTGCGTGCCACCTACTTTCGCCGAGCGCCGCCATGCACGCACGGCGCGGCATTCTTACGACGTCAGCCACGAGTGCCCTCTGCTGCTATCCCGCTCGTGGCCACCACTGAACGACATCGTTCACTTGGGACTGAGATAGGAACCAGTTAACGCTTCGGAATCAGATAGGCACTAGGACTCATCAGTCGGCAGGCCTTTCTATATAAACTATGTATCAGCTTTCTGCAGTCAAGAACTATGTAAAAGTTAAGTATTACAAGACTCCATGAAATATATATCTCGTTCTAATTTACTCTAGTGTTTCTAGTTTCTGCTGTCCCACTGGCTGGTCACCTCCGTACCTGCACAAGCGTGCATCCTTTGTTCCTGTGTCGGTCTCTTTCTACTCGGCCACCGACACCAGGACCACCGACGGAAACGAGACACGAAAGTGGCAACGAGGTTGGGACACAAAAAAATGTTTATCAGGCTCGACAAAGAAATTTACATACCAGCGGCTATCATAAGCATTACCGGTGGTTGAGGAGTGATTTGGATCACTAATTGTCAACAGCAGTCACAACTTATCCCCAAAGGAATGTGTACAGGAACAGCTGAACCAATCCAGGACATTGAGCTCCACGTTATCAACGAAGACCCATGATCTGTTGTTAGTACAGACAACACGCAGACAACAGCCGTGGAACTGCCAATAAGGCCCGGACTGACTAAGGAACAACGCCAGCAGGTATTAGCTAGGGTAAACCAATTTTGGGGTGCATTCACACGTCAGCAGGGAAAAAAATCGGACGAAATGGCCCACGATAAAGCACCGTATCAATAATGGGGATCATCCACCAATTAGCCATTGTTCGTATAGAGTATCACCAGCTGAAGGACGGATAATTCTGGAGGAAGTGGAGAAGATGTTGCACGATGACATTATTCAACCTTCGAAGAGTCCTTGGTCGTCTCCGGAGTCCTCATACAGAATAAGGATGGCACGTGGCGATTCTGTGTGGACTATCGGCGGTAGAACAAAATCACAAAGAAAGATGTCTACCCACTGCCGCGCATTGACGACAGCTTAGACTGCTTGAAAGGAGCTACATACTTCTCAACTATGGACATCCAGACAGGTTACTGGCAAATCGAGGTTGACGAAGCTGACATGGAGAAGACTGTTTTTATTACACCTGGTGGCCTCTATGAATTCAAAGTAATGCCATTTGGATTATGTAATGTTCCGGCCACATTCGAACGCATGATGGACAACTTGCTTCAACAACTTAAGTGGATAACGTGTCTTTGCTATTTAGATGACATTGTTTTCTCGAAAACATTTGAAAAACATCTGAGTCGCCTGTCAACTGTGTTGAATTGTGTACAGGCTGCAGATATCCGCCTCAATCCAAAGAAGTGCCTATTCGTCGTCAAAGAGAGAAAAATCTTGGGGCACCTATACAACGGAGATGGTGTCCGTCCTGATACAGATAAAGCAAGGGCAGTCACAGAATTTCCAACTCCTCAGCACATTCGTGATGTGAGAAATTTTCTCGGGCTGTGCTCATACTACCGGCGATTCATAAAAGGATTTTGTATTAAGGCACATCCATTGTAAGAACTTCTGTAGGGAGACGCCAAGTTTTACTGGGATGAGACAAAAGAAAGAGCTTTCCAGGCATTTAAGGAGGCTCTAACTTGCATACCAGTGCTAGCCTTGTACGACGAGAATGCGGAAACTGAACTTCACACAGATGCTTGTGGTTATGGGATTGGTGCAGTGCTTGTCCAAGTTCAGGAAAAGGTGATAAGCCTATGCATCAAGAGTACTCTCAAAGTCCGAGATAAACTTCTCTACAACTGAGAAAGAATGTCTCGCAGTTATCTGGGCTATCAACAAGTTCTGGCCGTATTTATTTGGCAAACCATTCACCGTCGTGACAGACTACCATTCTTTGTGTTGGCTGACTATATTGAAGGATCCATCAGGTCGACTAGCAAGATGGGCACTAAGACTCCAAGAGTACGATGTCACAGTGGTACTCAAGAACGGGCGCAAACACAAGGATGCCGTCTGCCTTTAGAGGAATCCATTAGTGGAACATGACAGCATGAATGAAATTTCATCCCTCACTGAATTAGGTGACGTTACAGCTGAACAGAAGAATGATCCAGCACTATTAAAAGCCATAGAGTCCTTGGAGAAAGGATAACCAACCAATGGAGAGTTCCAACTTGTAAACGGGACATTGTATACAAGCAACTATCATCCACTGGGCCCCAAATGGCTACTGGTCGTTCCAGCTCATCTCCAGCCACCTATTCTCAAGTAATTCCACGATGCTCCAATATCCGGTTATCTGGGATACTTGAAGACACTAGACAGAATCAGACACAGGTATTACTGGTAAGGTCTCCACTGATCTGTCAAGCATTATGCGAGTCACTGTAAATAGTGCCAGCAACGGAAGCATGTGCCGCAATTACTTCCAGGGCTTGTCTTCCCGATTCCACCTGCAGCAGCTCCATTCCACCGAGTTGGGATCGAACTTTTAGGGAGGTTCCCGAAGTCGACAACCGGTAACCGATGGATAATAGTCTGCACTGACTACCTCACACGCTATGCTGTCACCAAACCTGTGCCGACTGCAGAAGCTCCAGATATCGTAAAATTCCTGGTAGAAGACATTATTTTGAAGTGTGGAGCACCACGTGTGCTGATATCTGAACGTGGCAACGTATTCCAGTCAAAACTAGTATCAGAGGTAATGTTACGTTGCTACCTTGTCAACATCCTCAGAAAAATGGTTATACAGAACATTTTAACAAGACGTTATCAGATATGCTGTTGAGGTACATCGATGTTGAGCAGAAGGATTGGGATACAATACTGCCAGTCATGACATTTGCTTATAATACCGCAAGACAAGACACCACAGGCTTTATGCCGTTTTTACTGCTCCATGGCCGTGAATCTGATAATGGATACGCTGATCCCGTTCCGACCGGACGACACTCAGGATGACTATTTGAAACAGCTCATCACCAGGGTCGAAGAAGCAAGACAAGTGGCTTGCATACGGACACTGAACACCCAGGAGAAAGACCGTCAAAGGTATAACGACAAGCACCGACCTGTTGTGTACAGCCCAGGAGATCTGGTATGGATTTGTACCCATGTAAGGAAAGTTGGGACTATCAGAAAAGTTATTGTGGCGATACTTTGGTCCGTATCGTGTCATATGCCGCCTGTCACACGTCACATACGAAGCTGAGGATTATGAGCCGTCGTCGAAACGACAAAAACGGAGAGAAATTGTTCAAGTCCTCCACCTGAAGGCTTACTACGATCCTGAAGAGCAGATAGGTGAAAATGGCTTCTTGTTCAAGGACTCTAAGGACAGTAATGATACTGATGAAACCAGTA
The DNA here is from genome assembly GCA_026315105.1 of Locusta migratoria. NCBI lineage: Eukaryota > Metazoa > Arthropoda > Insecta > Orthoptera > Acrididae > Locusta > Locusta migratoria. The sequence continues at coordinate 785,061,082 of CM048755.1, forward strand.
CAGGAACGTCTGTTGTCAGTAATCGTGCAGAAGGATTCTCCAGAACTGCCATACAGAGGACCCATGACAAGGTCAAGATCCAGGACATTGCAGCTGGCTCCAAAGGGAAACTAACAGCGGGTCGCTGTTTTTTCACGAGAGGGATCAATGCCGTGAGACCCCACGTTAACCGACTGCCAGCGTGGCGCAGGGGATAGCATCACCGATTGTGGTAATGAAGGTCGCCGGTTCAATCCCGTCCACCGGCAAAAATTTACTTCTTTGTAATTATCATTTCCAGAATGTTCTACATGTTTCTTATGTTAACTATTCTTCTAATTTCTGGTACATTCTGTCTGTGTGTAAATAGCAGAGCATTCTGCCCGAGAGGCAGTCAGTGCTGCGTGTACTTCAGTTCGCAATAAAGCTACTTTCAGTAGAAGTGCTGTGTTCAGTTGACAACCCTGCCTTCGAAGTCAAGCCTGCTTCCATTTCAATGTGACAGTATCATGCATTTGACACAGGAAAACCACCCCCTGCCCAGAGACTATTGCAAAGTGCCAACAGTTGACATATGAAGTCTGCTGAGAGGTGGTGGAGGAATTGGCTGTGGACATGATCTGCTACCAGAGAGGTATCGGGGCAGCAGCAAGGGTACTTTTGAACTCCCACTCATTGAATGGAGTGTTCCAAGTTTCCCTCCAATGTGTGAGAAATTACTGCCACTAACTCTTGATTCGCTTGTTAAGGGCATGGAAATCTGGGGTGTTGGTTGCAGTGACAGAACTACGAACGTAATGCTCTGACATGTGCTCAGCGATAGCTGCTGCATCAGTACATTGGATACCCTGAATTAGAAGACACAGGACGTTTATTATCATGAAAATTCATATCATACAATTCTGAATGTAAGAGTCCATTGTTATAACCTGGAAAGAGGACTATTGTAAATAACTAACAATTTAATTAATGTCTACATTTGCAATAAATTGGGAAAAATTTTCCGAGGTTGTTACCAGCTGCTACTTTTTGCTCTTACCCTAAAATAAACCTCACAATGCACACTAATTACATCAGTTCTTAAATGTTATCAGTAATATTTCAACAGATAAAGAAAGAAAAAGAATACTGGCAAGTTTATTTGAAAGTTGTTTATTTACTGTTCTCTAAAACGGTGCACCAGGAACAATGTAGCGGCAATGTGAATGCTGTCATCAAACATGAAAGAGGTAAGTTTACATTTATATGTAACTAGAAATTACAGCAATTATTGTGAAACTACTGAAAGCTGCTGCAAACAAGTCTGTCAGGAGGGCTCCCAAGAATCCTGTAGTAGAGATACCGAAGATACTTACAGTACTACCAACTCATGTCTCCTCTACAGGAAGTACAAAATCTGCCATTATTCATCCACTCCACTTTGAGTGGTGTGCAGAAGATGGTGAAGGTGCCCTGAACAGGAGAGATGAGGAGAGATGAACCCTTCCACCACCACTTACTCCAGTCCAGTAACCCGTGGGTGTACACAATCAAGGGCAGAGCCACTTGCGATAGCACCCACATGATTTACCAACTGACATGCCTGCACTGTGAAGCGTTCTATGTGGTAATGACCAGCAACAAACTGTCCATTTGCATGAACGGTCACAGGCAGACAGTGTTTGTTGGTAATGAAGATCACCCTGTGGATAAACATGCCTTGGTGCACGGCCAGCACATCTTGGCACAGTGTTACACCGTCCGGGTTATCTGGATACTTCCCACCGACACCAACCTTCCAGAACTCCGGAGATGGGAACTTGCCCTTCAGCTTATTCTCTCCTCCCGTTGCCCACCTGGTCTCAACCTCCGCTAAATTCAAATTCTCGCCCACCATCTTTAGCATCTTTGCCTCGGTTCTGTGGACAGAGCCCCTGCCTCAAGTGGTATCTCTGTCCAACTTCTTTGCTTTAAAAATGTCTGTCTAGGTGTGTTTGTGTTTGGATATGTGTGAGTGTGTGTGTATTTGTTTTCCTTCCTTTTTCCCCCCTAAGGTAAGTCCTTCCACTCCTGGGATTGGAACGATTCCTTTTCCACTTCCTTAAAACCCATATCCTTCCCTTTCTCCTCTCCTTTCTTCCTCTTTTCCTGACAAAGCGACCAACGGTTGGGAAAGCTTGTATGTGTGTTTGTGTGTGATTTTATTTGTGTCTATCGACGAGCCGGTCCTTTGGGTAAGTCATCCGTTTTATATATATTTCCTGCTAGGAATTTTTCCCTTAAAGGCAATGACAGCAAGTGATTACTTCAGTGCAGAGGAACACTGTCCTCGAGCTATTATGGCAATCAGTGAAATGCTGCAATTAAAGAATATAATGGGCAAGAACACTACATCTGCAATGTGTGGGTAAGTTGAAACTTTTGGCCTGACAGGAAGGGTGGTGACCACTGTGTCTAGGTGGTGCAACAGTATATAAGCAGGAGACCCATGTTAAAATCCTGGTCTGTCACAACTTTTCAACTTTGCCCATTGATGTAACTCAATGCCCATGGCAACTAATTCCTTTAATTCATTTGTGCTTTGAGCGAAGTAATCAGTCCCTTGATGTAGGAGCAAAGTTCTGGACTTGAGTCCCGGTCAAGCACACAACCTATTAGGCAGTTACAAAACAGTGTACACTCTGCTCTGTTAAAGAGAGAAGAATTAATTCTGAAACTTGGTAGGCAAGTTTTCTACTTCTGTAAGAAAATCATCTCATAACAATAAACATTGTGTAAAGTTTATACAGTTTTCTTAACCCACTACAAATATAGGTTTCTATTATTTATCTGCTGTTACAGTATGAACAATTCTCTTATGTATGGATTGTCCAATTTCACATAACTACATCCACACACATACTCTTCAAACCAGTGTATGGCGCATGATGTAGGGTACCTCATACCAAAACTACTCATTTCCACTCCTGTTTCACTCCCAAATAGAATGAGGGGAAAAGAAAAACAACTGTATATATGCCACCGAATGAGCCCTAATTTCTATTATCTTATCTTTCTGGCCCCTCTGTGAATTGTAAATTGGCAGCAGTAGATTCATTCTGGAGTCACTGATCTGTTTCTATGTCATTCTTTAATTTGACCTGGTGGGTATCTCTCCCAAATTTTACATGCATGATTTTTCTAGGCAAAAGCACATTGTTTCAGTAATTAAGGTTCTGTCTTATGCACAAGAAAGCAGTTTTTTTAAAGAGAAATGAGTACATATAACATACCAGTCAAAATTTTAGCAAAGCATAAAAGTATAAATAATAAGCAAAAATTGTTAGATAAACCAAAAATAAATAGAGTTACCTGTTCTTCATCGTTGATATCGAGTACAGTCTCTGGGAACCAGTCAGATGTAACTTGTATTTCCTTTATAGTCCCATTAGAGTCTAGTATTTTGTAACTCATGACATTCAGGCAGTTTGTTTCTAAAAAGTACTTTATGGAATCTTCAGGGCTAAGAGTAATTGCCGAGTTTACTTCACCACTGTCTCCTTCAACAGTACTCTGAGTGTTACTATCTACAACTGGAATGGAGTACGGTAATTCTTCGAGAATTGCATCTTCGACATTTTGTTCAGAAGGGCAATTGTCAATGTTACTGACATCCTCTTCATCTAAATGTTTAGCACTGGGCTCGGTTACATCAAATGGGACTGATGCCTCCTTGTCAAGGGAAAAAGAATACAGTTCTTTATCTGAGGTACTGTTGTCATAGTTAGCACATTTATCTAAATTAAGTGAAGAGCTAGAAGTTATTTCAGCTGGTGTATTCTTATTCTGGACTAATGGTATGGATTTGTCCTCTGTAGCAATGGCAGTTTCTTTTCCTTTCTCCCTGCTCTCTGCATACATAACAGACTTTTCTGCCAATTTTACAACAAGTGCTTCAATAAATTCTCTGTCACTTTGATCAAATGAATATTTCATTCCCTGTGAGTAAGTTCCCAACTGTGAAGAATCAGTATCAACACTGCCAAGATCTACAGAGTTTATACATTGTTCTGTAACCGTTACCTGTGGATAGGCAACAGGATATGTCACATCACATTCTTTCACAATATTAGCACTCGCAAGGTAGTAAGCTGGCTGATTTGGTACCACATCTGACTCGGAATAATACAGTGAGTTATCCTCAACATCATTAGAGTCATATCCAAATTCTTTAGCACTGCACACATCTTGCAGAGTATTTGTGCTAAATTCAGGTACGTCATACAACGAATGTAATGAGTCCGAAAGTCCTTCACAGCTTCCAGAGAAATTCTCCCTCAGGGAAACATTAAGTCCATGAGTCTCTCTCACTCTTTCATTGGTCAAATCCACATCTGTCTCTTGATAAAGGAAAGCGGCATTGCTGTGTTCATGGCCCATGCTATTTGGAACTGCAGAATTGATATGGTCACTGAACTGATTACCTGAGTATGAGTACTCTGGGTCATAATATTCATTGTGTGTAAACTTGTAGGGATCCATTTTCAGTTTACAATCTGTAGTTCTTCAAGCAAACACTTGGACTCTGACACATCATTCAAACATGTGCAATTCTGTTGTACTTATGGCCTGCAAAAGGAAACAATAGCATTAGTGTGTCAAATATGTTGATAATGCATACATACAACTACTGACATCACACAGCAACAAACATTTGAAATGTAAAACGGTACGCTACTTAAGAACTACTATTTGAGCCTCATTTGCCACACACAAAATTTACAATGGATAAAGAAACGCCAAGTACAATGTCAGCAGCTTAAATGTGAGTTTGAACAGCAGATTTTACTATGCACAGTTCTACCCATGACAGTATGCCATCACCTAACTAACATCTATAAATAGTATACTTAGTCATTCAAATAATTATTATTAAAAATTGAATAAGAACATGCTTAAAGACAGTTTTAAGAAGCATAATTTAACACAGAATCCAAACTGCAATGAAATTTTGGTTTATGACTTATATGGAAAGTGATAGGTGTTCATTTTTACGCACGCTATTAGAAAACAGAACAGTAGAGAAATATCATAAAAGTGGTTCAATGAAACCTCTGCCATGCACTTCAATGTGACTTGCAGAGATGGATATTGAACTCGTGGAAGAATAGTAAAATATCCCTCAAGAGCTGATTGATAACCTCATACTGTCAGTGCCACACAAGTGTGCTACTGTACTGACTATCCGAGGTGATCAAACACCTTATTAGAGGGGAATGAGAATGACTTTTTCACTATTACGGTAGCCCCACAGTGCCTTGCTATTAGTAAACCCGACATAAACCTCAAGTAATTCATCAAAGCAGGAAAATATCACCGTGGCGGAGCGGCCGAGTGCTACGCTCCGATGCGTGAGGCTGTTCCCCATTGGCGGTTCAAATCCTCCCTCTGACACGGCTGTTTGTGCTGTCTTTAGTGTAAGTTAGTTTATAAGTAGTTTGTAAGTTTAGGGACCGATGACCCCGCAGCTAAGTCCCACAAGCTTAACCCGCGAGGACTCGCATGTGAGCATTTTGCTCACAGTAATTTTAAAACAATCGGCATTTTACCAATTTTAAATAGTCAAATATTTGTGTTTTCTTATAAACACAACTAGAAATACTTATTTAGACATATTAAGAACATTACAAACTTTTCTTCGACAGTCAGAAAAAATGCTATACCCACGATCGATCGCGCATCTTTTAAAGACGCGAGTTCTCGCAGGTTAACAAACATTTGAAAATATGAAAATATTGTACTGTATCACACAAATCACAAGATCTGAGTAAAATATCTTACCATATGTATATTGTGTATGGTATCTCACCATATCCCATAACTGTTTTGAGCAGTGTTACGATAAAAGTAAGTGTACAATGTGTGTGGCATTAAAACTAAAAAACAAGTTCAGGTACGATCAAGAAAGTTATACAGTGTGGTACCTCCACCCAATAAGAAGTTTCGCCGTCTAGAAATTTCTGTAACATTTGGGACTATTCGAGAACATTCCAAAACATCATAGTTTTTTAGATCATTCCACAACATTCTGGAATGTTGCGCAGTGATCTGGGGCGTTCACGAATAATACGAAACGTTTGGCAACGTCACACGTCACGGTATGAAGGAATACGAGGATTCAACAAATCGTCGACACTGTGGTCATTAGAGACTGAGCACAAGCTTAAAGAGTTTTTGTCAGCGAGAGAAGGGATTCAGCTGAGCTTTTTGAAAGGAACCATCCCAGCATTTTCCTGGAACAGTTTCTCTAAATCGAGAAGAAACTAAATCGGGATGACCGGAGGCGAGTTTTAAGTGCCGTCCTCTAGAATGCGAGTCCACTGTGTTACCACTGCGCCCCCCTTGCTCGGTGAAGTGCGATCAGTTGAAGCCAGGGCTTTCAGAACTGTTCTGCGGACCCCTTAGGGATCCGCCGATTCTTTCAAGGAGGTCCGCGGTCACCTTTCAAAAAAAACTTTTAAAAGAATAGTGACCTTATTAATTAGCAGAACGTGAAATTCAAATTCGTCACTATTTTCGTCATTTGAAAAGTACGTGTGTAGTTTATTCAGCTCCGCCCCTCTGCAGGTTCGCGATTGTGTTGAGTCAGCTCACGGCACTCATTGCGCGCTGACGTTTCTAGGCCAGTAAAATTAGCTCCAAAAACGGGGCTACCTTCCGGAAATCTGGAAACTGTTTTAATCACTCAAGTAGGCCTCTGGTATGAATAATTTGAGTTTGTCCCCTATTTCTGAGTCAAGCTTCAGCTGTGATAAGAAAACCTCCGAAAATTCGGACATTTTCTGGTTTTTTTCCCTTCCTTTTTTCTTTTTTAATTTCTCGGAAACGAAGCATTTAATCAAAAGCGCTAAGGTTACAAAAATGTACAGCATTAAATGCCGCATCGATTGAGCACCTAAACGTAGCTATTTGATTAAATTTTACCAAAGAAATTCTACGTCAAAGAATGACAATTTTTCACACGTACCGAAAAACACTAACATTGTCGGTATATAGCAACAAATTGCGTTTTTAAATGCCAAAGAAACGGATAAAAAACCTTGCTGATAAGGAAATATCGCCATTATTCACTTACATGTGAATCAAATGTTAACGCTCAACACCGTATTTTACTATTTCTGTTCAATGATTACTTACAGAACAGCGTTCCACAAAAAGTTCAATGAAGAACTTCAGCACTATTTTGAGTAGAGTTAGCTCCATATCCTCTATCGTTGTTTGACAACGTAGGTGTGCCGTAAACACAGAAATCGGTGTTTTACAACTTATTTGGTCCGTTTAAAGATCAAATTGACTTCCGACTGCGTTGTAGATGGAGGATTTCTGTTGCATAGAGTGGCATGGGAAGTAAATGAAGTTTTTTCTTCGATAATTACAAAGTATGTAGATTACATCAAGTTTTGCCATGGCAGGAAGATAACGACCGTGGTTGACGGCTACTCTGAGTTTACAAGTAACAGAAACACGAAATCAGCTGGGCCACGTCAGTAACCAAAATGTTCAAATGTTTGTTAAGCTTATGGGACTCAACTACGGGGTTATCAGTCCCTAAACTTACAAACTACTTAACTACCTTATACTAAAGACGGCACAAATATTGATGCCCGAGGGGGGATTCGAACCCCCGACCGTAGTGGGCGTGCAGACCGTGACTGGAGCGCCTCAGTCTCCACGGCCACCGCGGCCGGCGTCAGTAACCATGAAGAAAGACTTATTTCTGTCCAACGAACAAAATAAACTAACTGAACATCTTGCAAGTGAGCACTTCAATGTCAAGCAAGCTGCTGAGGACGCCGATAATCTAATAGTAACTACAGCTGTTGACGTAGCGAAGCGAAGACATGGACCCTCTAGTGATACTAACATCTTCAGCCTCACTGCCCCCAACATTTTCATACTAAAACCAGGCGCAGGCAGACACGGCGACGTAATTTACATTCCGCTGAATTTCAAGTTGTCTCAAACATTAAAGGACAACATTCTGTTCTTACATGCGGTTGCAACATGATTCGTCGTTTTTCGGCAAAGGAAAAGTGAAACTCCTGAAGGACCTCGAGGCAAAAACCACCTTACAAAGAGCAGCAGAGCTATTCGGCAATTACATTGCTACTATTGATGAGATTGATGAAGCTGGACAGAAGTTCTTTGCGGCCCTGCACTGCGGGGATTAAGCAGTCATTAAAACTGCTTCGCTACCTAAATTTTGAAAACTCTGTATCAAAGACTTCATTCAGCCTCGCCTCTTTGCCTCCTACAGAACCAGCTGCTCGACAGCATTCCCGAGAACGTATTTTGAGGTTCAAGCTTGGAAACACTACCTTCTACATCTACTGCAATAGGGATGGAAGGCTTCAAGAGTAGGTCTCTTGCCAGTTTCCACTATTAAGGAGGCAGCACCTGCGGAACTGTTGAAAAACATTTATTGCACATGAGTTACAGAGGGCCACGGAAGATGTTCCGCAGGAAAAACGGCATTAAGTGTACTACCGTCTGCAAACTATTCAGAAGCCAATCCTGCACCAATGTTACCAATGACATCCCTGTTACTGACATTGAAGACGGTGACACAAAAATATGTTCAAATGTTTGTAAAGCTTATGGGACTTAACTGCGGGGTCATCAGTCCCTAAACTGACAAACTACTTATGAACTAACTTATACTAAAGACAACACAATCATCCATGCCCGCGGGAGGATTCGAGCCTCCGACGCGGGAGGCCGCGCGATCCGCAACGTGGCGCTCCAGACCGCTCGGCTACTCCCGCGCGGCATGGTGACACAATTTGTAACGTTTCAGAAGAAATTAGAGATTCCACCGAGGAAATTAATAAGGAAGAAGTGGAACAGTTATAGTTAATGTCGTTTGGACCCCCCTCCTGCAAGCGAGTAAAGGTGTGATAATCTAAAATTAAGAAAGAAAGGAAAAAAAACACAAGTTATACACAGTGAAACAATCTATAACTTTGTACTTTGTGCTGTATATAATCACATGTATCTCAATTTATTGTTAAGTGAATTAAGTTCATTTACTCTTAATAAAAAATGCTTATTTACTAACACCCTTATCACCCATTTTTATCTGCTTTGTATAGTATTATCCCAGCTAATTACATCTTTTTCAAAACTAATTTATGCATATAAAGTAAATGTCGTTTTGTGTAGCAGCAAAATGAAATATATAAAAGTGTGAATATTAGAAAAATCCACTGAATGGAAAGTAGAAAGCTTAAGTTTGTTATTCACATTAGATATATTTGAATAACGGCGATATTTACTTATCAGCTAGGTGTTTCATCAATTTTATTGACATTTTAAAAACAATGTAATGCTGTAAAACTTTTCTCTTATTAAATTTTGCGTCAAACAAGCCAATTCCCAAATGCTGCACGTCTTATACTGACGATTTTTTTTTTTTTTTTTTTTTTTTTTTCCCGGTAAGTGTGGAAAATTGTGAATCTTTCACGTAGAATTTCTCTGCAAAAATTTCTTCAAATAACTACGTTTTGGTACTCAATCGATGCGGAAGTTAATGCTCTACATTTTTGTAACGTTATCTTGCTCGATCAAATGCTTAGTTTTCGAGGAATTTGAAAACAACTAGAAAAAGTCCGAAATTCGGTGGTTTTCTTTTCATCACAGCTGAAGCTCCACTCAGAAATCGGGGCAAACTCAGGTTATTCATACCAGAGGTCTAATTGAGTGGTTAAAACTGTTTCCAGATTTCCACCAATTTTACTGGCCTATTTGCGCTTGATATTCCGAAATTGTGGGAGCTCAGTCGACTTATCACCGCGCTCGGTGCCATATACGCAGTTCGAGACATTCAATCTTAAACTTCCTTCGTCAGTGCACTAGCTCTTCCATCATTCGCTTTTCACCAGTAAATTACTTCGAACATGGATCGATGGCTTAAGTTTTTCGTGTGCCGAGTGCAACAGCAGAAAGATCATGCTAGACACTGTTACTCATTAAGACTTGATTGAACAGCTATTGTGGGCCAAACCGTTTAACAAGCTGACACTGATGTATGTCCACAGAGATAACATTATTAACAAAGAAAAAATTATAGGTAGATAAAATGAAAATGGTGAAAAGAACGGAGAAGTTAGGTTACAGTTATATAAAGCCACTTGTTCTGCGGTGTAAAAAGATCCATTCATTAGCATTCACACATTTTATGGATTACCCTTTAAAATGTAATATAAAAACTGGAAAATTGTTCTAAACAGGGACTGATATGCAAGATGCATGACAAAAAAAACTAAAATTAAAATTATGAAATGACCTTTTTTTAATGATCAGCGTTATATTTTAACCATCCAAGTATGAGAAACTACAAAACCACTGTTTTGTGTACCTTAAGTACATTTTCAAGCTACTGCTATAGTGTAATATATATCTCCTCGCACCTTACCGGAGGTCTCAAACTGCTAATAATCATAGCACTTTTCCTTTTAATCTTTGTTCGAGAATATCATTTTTATTGGGAATTGAAATCAGAAAAAATACTTAAATATTCATTAAAGACTTAATAAATATTATTTTAAAATATATGTATGACGATAAAATGCTTGTATATACACTGGTGGGAAAAGTAAGTTTCGCCTCACAGACACCTTTGATTATTTTGTAATGAAAATGACGTTAACACTTTAAACAATGATTTACTTGCTCAATTAAGGCAAATTACCATCACAAAGCAAATCAACATGTCACTGTTTCCTATAATTTTTGCACGTTTCAAAGTACGTTTTGAGCACTGATGAGAGTCACACAGCGACAGAAATCAAATTTTGCTGCAATTACTTTTTGCGACTGCTGTTCATCATCCACACACTTTAACAGGCACTGAGCAGGTGGATTCAACACGAAATCAACCCTGACTTCAGGTTTGTTCAGTTAACGACAGAAGTTAATCACACTGATGAGTGAATCTGAAACATTTCTTAAACTTGTCCTCATCGTCCAGAAACGTTTGTTATTAAAATATTGCAAGATTCTTCTTCAGTAAAAACATGTCTGACTAATTTGAGCTTCAGAGAACTGTCTCAATTAAGACGTAGTTTTTCTCCTCTTCCGTAGCGCCAAAATGAAAAATCTTTCCGTAAACTTTTTCTCGCTTACATCTCCAAAAAAAAAATGTAAAGGGAAAAATTTTGTCCATTACGGACCTTGGTTTCGTAAAACAAGCCAATTCCCAAATGCTGCGCGTTTTATACCGACGATGTTGTTATTTTTTTTTTTTTTTTAGGTAAGTGTGAGATTTTAATTTATTACTTACTGTAACTGAATATATTGGCCGGAAAGTTTACAGACATCGTCAACATATAGCACTGAAAGCAATTACAAAATTATTTTGCTGTGCGACGCATAGTTTAGGAGATATGGTGTCATAAACGTATCGAGTAACGCGAATAAACAACTATTCTTGAAAGTTTAAATACATATTTTTCAGTGCCAAAAATTTTAATTTAACTGAGAAAAAAAATGTGTCGGTAGGTAGTCCTCGGAATCTGCCAGGAAGTTTCATATCAGCGCAGACTCCGCTGCAGAGTGAAAACGTTTCATTCTGGAAATATCCATTAGGCTGTGGCTAAGGCATGTCTCCACCATATCCTTTCTTCTAGGAGTGCTAGTCTTGCACATTTCGCAGGAGAGCTTCTGTGAAGTTTGGAAAGTAGGAGGCGAGGTACTGCCGGGAGTAAGGTTGTGAGGCGGCATCGTGAGTCGTGTCAGGATAGCTCAGTCGGTAGCGCGCTTGCCCGCGAAAGGCAAAGGTCCCAAGTTCGAGTCCCGGTTACGGCACACAATTTTAAGCTGCCAGGAAGTTTCATATCAGCGCACAGTCCGCTCCAGAGTGAAAAGTTTCATACAGTCGTTATGTTTCCCGAGGACATGCCGCTCTACTGTATGAATATATGATAGCGTCTTCTTGGGTAAAATATTCTGGAGGTAAAATAGTACCCCATTCGGAAGTCCGGACGGGGATGTCGTCATCAAGAAAAACAAAATAGGCATTCTACGGATTGGAGCGTGGAATGTTCTAACCCTTAATCGCGTAGGTAAGAGAAAATTTGAAAAGAGAAATGGGTAGGTTAAAGTTAGGTATGGTAGGGATTAGTGAAGTTCGGTGGCAGATGAATAAGATTTCTGATCAGGTGATTACAGGGTTGTAAACACGAAATCAGTTGGTGGTAACGCAGGAGTAGGTCTGATAATGAACAAGAAAAGAGGAATGCGGCTAAGTTACTATGAACAGCATAGTGGACACATTATCGTAGCAAAGACACAAAACCAACACTGACCACAGAAGTACACGTTTATATGCCAACTAGCTCCGCCAATGATGAGGACATCGAAGAAATGTATGAGGAAATAAAAGAAATTATTCAGAAAATTAAAGATGATGAAAACTTGATTGTGATGGAGGACTCGAACTCGATAGTAGGAAAAGGAAGAGAAGGAAAAGTTTTAGGTGAATATGGACTGGGGAAAAGAAATGAAAGAGGAGATCGCTCGGTAGAAGTTTGTGCAGAGATCCATTTAATAATCACCAACACTTGGTTTAAACATCGTGAAAGAATGCTGTATACGTGGAAGAGACCGGGAGACACTGGACGGTACCAGACTGACTTTATAATGGTAAGGAATAGATTTATGAACCACGTTTTAAACTGTAAGATATACCCAGGGGCAGAGATAGACGCTGACCATTACCTATTGGTAATGAACTGTAGATTAAAACTTAAGAGACTGCAGAAAGGTAGAAAAGTTAGGAGATTGAACCTGTACAAACTGAAGGAACCAGAGGTGGTAGAGGGTTTCAGAGGGAGCATTAGGCAAGGATTGGCTGAATCAGGGGAACGTAATACAGTAGAAGAATGGGTAGCTCTGAGAGACTAGTGAAAGCAGCAGAGGACATAACAGGCAGAAGAACAAGGCCTAATAGAAATCCCTGGATAACACAGGATATACTGGACCTTACTGATAAGAGGACAAAATATAAAATTGCATCAAGTGAAGCAGGCAAAAGGAAGTACAAACGTCTGAAAAATGAGACTGACAGGAAGTGCAGACTGGCTAGAGGACAAATGCAGAACCATAGAACGTATAACCAGGGGAAACAGAGATACCGACTACATGAAAATAAAAGAAATATTTGGAGACAAGAAAAGTAGGTGAATGAATATCAAGAACTCAGGCGGAAAACTAGTACTAAGCATAGAGGGGAAAGCTGAAAAGTGGAAGCAATATATAGAGGGCCCGCATAAAGAAAATAAACTTCAAGGTAGTATTCTAGAAATGGAAGACGATGTGGAGGAAGAGGAGAAAGGAGATACGATACTGCGAGAAGAATTTGACAGAGCGCTGAAAGATTTGAGTCGAAACAAGGCTCCTGGAGAAGATGATATTCCGTCTGAACTGCTGATATCGTTAGTTTTTGTGGTTTTAGGGCGCACAACTTCTATGGTCATTAGCGCCCAGCCAAGAACATAGATTCGCTATGATCTCAAAAAAATGGTGACTGTCAGAACATCAACAAGAGGCTAAAAACGAAAGATAAAAGACAATTAAAAGGGTTAAATATCCTTGGATAGGTTGGCCAAGTTGATAAAACGCAAAACTCGAGCAGCTGCTCGTGTGTCATCAGCTAAAATTTCCTTCAGCGTAGACGGAAAGTGAAGGGCTACACGGAGATGATTAAAATTAACACAAGTCAGTAAAACATGTCGCACTGTCGGCAGTTCACCGCAGGAGCATAGCGGTGCAGGTTCGGCGGATAGCAAGTGACGGTGGCTGAAACGGCAGTGACCGATCCGCAACCGGGCCAGGATGACCTCCTCCCGCCGAGAGGGGCGTGAGGAGGTCCTCCAAGCGGTCGGGATCGGTTTGACAGTTCGCAATTTATTGTTGTATAGTGAAAGCCACACACTGTGCCATGGCGACACGATACTCCGGAGAAGAGCCCGTTGAACATCGTCCGATGGGACGCAAAAGGTAGCCATGCGAGGCAAAAGAGCTGCTGCCTTGGCTGCTATGTCGGCGGCCTCATTCCCGGGCACACCCACATGGCCAGGGACCCACAGGAAGGAAACATGACAGCTATCATCTGCTAACAACCGGAGGGAGCGTTGGATCTGATATACGAGAGGATGGTTCGAGAGAAGGTCCTTAAGACTCTGCAGGGCACTAAGGGAGTCCGAACATATGGCATAGAAAGGTTGGCGGTGGCGGCAGGTATACAAAACGGCCTGGTGGAGGGCGAAAAGCTCAGCCGTGAAGTTCGAGCACCGGTCAGGGAGCTTGTATTGGAAACGGTTGTCCCCGACGACGAAGGCAGATCCGACACCGGCAGTGCTCTTGGAACCATCAGTGTAAATAAATACGGCATTATCGAACCGCGAACGGAGTTCGACAAGCCTCGAGTGGTATACCAAATCCGGAGTGCTCTCCTTGGGGAGCGAACTAAGTTCGAGGTGTGTGTGGACCTGGGCCTGATGCCACGGTGGCAGTGGGCTTTCGCTCAACCGAAGGGTGGAAGGAAGGGTAAAATCGAGCCGCTGTAGCAGGCGGCGAAACCGAACTCCAGGTGGAAGCAAGGCAATCGCCGACAACTGATATTGGCGATCGAGTGAGTCGTCAAAAAATAATCTGTAAGATGGATGGTTGGGCATCGACCGTAGGCGGCATGCGTACCGACACAAGGAGTATGTCACGTCGAGTGGTCAAGGGTAATATAGCAGCCTCGGCATACAGACTCTCAACAGGGCTGGTATAAAATGCACCGGTCGCCAGACGTAATCCCCGATGGTGGATAGAGTTGAGACGGCGGACAATCGACGGCCGTGCAGAAGAGTATACAAGGCTTCCATAGTCGAGCTTCGACTGAACAATGGCCTGGTAAAGGTGAAGCAGGACGGTACGATCCGCTCCCCATGACGTGCCACTGAGGACACGAAGAACGTTAAGGGATCGGGCACAACGGGCAGCCAGGTAGGACACGTGTGTGGACCAGCAAAGTTTCCGATCCAACATGAGTCCCAAGAATTTCGTAGTCTCCACGAAAGGGAGAGCAACAGGGCCGAGACGTAGAGAAGGTGGAAGAAATTCCTTGTATCTCCAGAAATTGATACACACAGTTTTCTCAGTGGTGAATCGGAAGCCGTTTGCGATGCTCCAGGAATATAGACGGTCAAGACAGCGTTGGAGAGAACGCTCCAAGAGACACGTCCGCTGGGCGCTACAATAGATTGCGAAATCGTCGACAAAAAGAGATCCGGAGACGTCGGCTGAAAGGCAATCTACGATCGGATTGATTGCAATGGCAAAGAGCGCCACACTCAAGACGGAGCCCTGTGGTACCCCATTCTCCTGGCAAAAGGTATCTGACAAAACAGAGCCCACCCGTACCCGGAACTTGCGATCCGCCAAAAACGCTTGAATGAAAAGAGGAAGGCGGCCCCGAAGGCCCCATGTGTGCAATGTGCGGAGAATGCCCGCTCTCCAACAGGTATCGTATGCCTTCTCCAAGTCGAAGAACACTGCTACTGTTTGACGCTTCTTTAGAAAGTTGTTCATAATGAAGGTCGACAACGTAACGAGGTGATCAGCAGCAGAGCGGTGTCGACGAAAACCGCATTGGATATTAGTCAGGAGGCGGCGATATTCGAGGAGCCAGACCAACCGAGCGTTAACCATGCGTTCCATCACCTTACAGACGCAGCCCGTCAGAGAAATGGGGCGATAACTGGAAGGAAGGTGTTTGTCCTTCCCTGGTTTGGGGATGGGGACAACAATGGCTTCACGCCAACGTGTGGGAACATGACCTTCAGTCCATATGCGATTGTAGGTACTAAGAAGAAGGCACTTGCCCGCAGGAGAGAGGTTCTTCAGCATCTCAATATGAATGGAATCGGGCCCGGGAGCAGAAGACCGGGACAGGGCGAGAGCACGGTCTAGCTCCTGCATGGTGAAGGCGACGTTATAATTTTCACGGTTAAAAGAGTGGAAAGAAGGCGGCCGTGCCTCCTCTACCTGTTTGCGAGGGAGAAAGGCAGGGTGGTAATGGGCAGAGCTCGAAACCTCCGCAAAGAAACGACCCAATGCGTTTGAAACATCAGCGGGGTCCACGAGGACTGCGTTCTCCACAGTCAGGCCAGGAATCGGGGAGTGGACCTTGATGCCGGACAAACGACGTAGGCCACCCCAGACAACCGTGGAGGGAGTAAAACGGTTAAAAGAACTAGTAAAAGCAGTCCAGCAAGCTTTCTTGCTGTCGTTTATGATACGACGGCACTGCGCTCTCATACGTTTGTAATTGATGCAATTCTCCAAAGTTGGGTGGCGGCAGAAGGTGCGTAAAGCACGGCGCCGGGCTCTAAGCGCGTCGCGGCAGGCTGCAGTCCACCAAGGGACCTGGACACGACGTGGAGAAGAGGAAGTACGAGGTACGGAACGTTCAGCAGCGGTGAGAATAACCTCTGTGAGGTAGTCGACCTGACTGATCGTGAAAAAACAGCCACGGAAGAATAAAGCCCCCAGTTGGCTTTGGAAATGTTCCAACTGGTGGGACGAGGAGATGGGGAATGATGCAGGAAGTGGATGATACAAGGGAAATGGTCACTCGAGTACGTGTCAGAAAGTGCATACCACTCAAACCGACCGGCAAGCTGAGGAGTGCATATTGCGAGGTCTATATGGGAATAAGTGTGTGTTGTGTCGAAAAGGAAGGTCGGTGCACCGGTGTTGAGGCAGACAAGATCGAGGTGTTGGAGAAGGTCCACCAAAAGGGAGCCTCTCGGACAAGGTGCCGGAGAGCCCCATAGGGGGTGGTGGGCATTAAAGTCGCCTACCAACACGAAAGGTGAAGGGAGCTGGTCAACAAGGTGTAGCACATCCGCCCTAGTAAGGGCAGATGACGATGGCGAATAGATATTATAGAGGGAGAAGGTAAATGTGGATAAGGTGATGCGGACGGCAACTGCCTGTAGGTGAGTGTGCAAGGAAATGGGATGGAAATAGACATCGTCTTGAAGGAGCATCAGAGCCCCTCCATGGGCTGGGACACCTTCCACGGATGGCAGGTCAAACCGCACAGAGGTGTAGTGTGGAAAGTCTGCACGATCACATGGACGCAACTTAGTTTCTTGAAGACAGACGATAAGGGGGCAGTGCAACTGAAGGAGTAGTTTTAACTCCTCCCGATTGGAACGAATGCCGCGAATATTCCATTGAAGGAGCGCCATGATAAAAATGAAATAAGAAATAAGGATAAAAACCAACTAGCAAGCGGGGTCACCTCGACGGCCGCTGAGGACCGGATTTCGAGGGAGCACTGCTATCGCCATCTAGTGGCAAAGGGTCATGTTCCATTGGTTCGATCGACGCGTCTGCCACCTCCCGGAGTTGATCAGGAGGGGCAGCTTCCACCGCCGGTAGACGGCCGGGTGCCCGGCAAACGGAGCGTCCCGGTGAAACAGAAGACGGCCGAGGCCGGCAACTGTTGGATGGCGTGATCGACGAGTCATGCCGCGGCGGGGAAGGTGGGGGCTGTTCTTTTTTGGAAGCCTTCTTAGAAGCATGACGGGTTGAAGAAGCGGTTGACGATTGAGAAGTCGGAGTCTTGAGAAAATCTTCACGGACGGGCTCCCTTTTTGAACTCCGGGCAGAAGATTTGGGTGCCCGGGATGTGTGTGAACTGGTCGACGAATTCACCGTAGAACGGGTAGAAGGCATCGGAGAGGTGGAACGAGCAATTTTCGGGCTAGCCGACCTGACGACAGTGTCACTGAATGTTAAATCGCAAGTCTGAATGCCCACCTCCTTAGTTGGTCGAAGGGAGGCTAGGACCTGGCTGAAAGTACCTGATGGGAGTACTGCGGGCTTCCTACTAGCTAATAACTTCCGAGCGGCATAGGTCGAGACCTTCTCCTTCACGCGAATCTCTTGGATGACCCGCTCTTCTTTATAAACGGGGCAGTCCCGTGAAGAAGCAGCATGGTCACCCATGCAATTAATGCAGCGAGGGGATGGAGGTAGACATTCACCCTCATGAGAGTCCCTGCCACAGGTGGCGCACTTGGCTGCATTTGGACAAGATTTACTGGTATGATTGTACCTTTGGCAATGGAAGCAGCGTGTAGGATTTGGTATGTACGGGCGGACGGAAATGACCTCGTAGCCCTCTTTCACTTTCGATGGTAGGTCAACCTTGTCAAAAGTCAAGAAGACAGTACGGGTTGGCACGAGGTCATTGTTAATCTTTTTCATCACGCGATGAACATCCGTGACTCCCTGATCGGCCATATAGTTCAATATCTCCTCGTCCGATAACCCATCCAGTGGTCTAGAAAACACTACCCCCCGTGAAGAGTTGAGGTTGCGGTGAGCCTGCACTTTCACAGGGAAAGTATGTACAAGCGTAGCTCGAAGTAACTTCTGCGCCTGGAATGCATTTTCTATTTCGAGCAACAAGGTCCCGTTGCGCTGCCTAGAGCAGGTCTTCAAGGGACCAGCGATCGCATCGACACCCTTCTGAA
The DNA here is from genome assembly GCA_026315105.1 of Locusta migratoria. NCBI lineage: Eukaryota > Metazoa > Arthropoda > Insecta > Orthoptera > Acrididae > Locusta > Locusta migratoria. The sequence continues at coordinate 785,079,618 of CM048755.1, forward strand.
TAATGAACGGATTTACTGCAGAAAAATCCTCATCGTCGGTACGTGATACCACCAGGAAACTAGGAATGTTTGGCAATGCTTTCTGTGGCTGAGAATCATGTTTCCGCTTATGGGTCAGGGTTATAGATGATGTGGAAGGTTTCATAGCGGAGGTGTCCGCCATGATTACCGGCGTCTCCGATGGCGCGCTCCTTCCTTGTGGGGGCCCTCACTGAGGGCGCACCCGCCTTAGGTGACTGTTCGCACCTCAGGTCACACCTCCCGAGAACGGACGGAGGGACCAATTGGCATGTTCGGAAGGTATCAGCTCGGGTAATCACCCCTCCCTGGGCCCGGCCTTTACCGGGGGGTACGTACGTGCCCTACATGTCTACCCGGGGCGGGGAGTTACGCCTTACCCCGTCACCGGCTACGCAGAGCGTGGGTCGACCTTCAGACACGCACAGGGAGGAAAGAAAGGAGGAAGGAGAGAAAGGGATGAAGGAGGAGGGAGAATCTCAAACGCCGAGGCGGAGATTAATGGGTGAGTCAAGAACAAGGAGAAAGGAAAAATAGGAGAAGGCTGAAGAACAAGAAAGGAAGAGGACCAAGAAGAGAAGACAGGAAGCTAAAGAGAAACCTTTGACTGATGAAAAACGCCCGTCTCCGGGCGAAGGCACAAACCGGGGGGGGGGGGGGGGGGGGGGGGAAGAGGGAAGCGGCCTGGGATGGAAGAAAGGTCGCTTCGGCTCGGAGCCCCGTGCGCGCCACACACGTACCCACAAAAGAGCTGTGGGCCCCCTGGGGGGCTGATATCGTTAGGATAGCCAGTCATGAAGAAATTGTTCTACCTGGTATGCAATATGTATGAGATAGGAAAATAACCTCCGACTTCAAGAACAATATAGTAATTCAAATTCCAAAGAAAGTAATAGCAGACAAATGTGAAAATTACAGAACTATCAGTTTAATAAATCATGGTTGCAAATTACTAACACAAATTATTTACAGACGAATGGAAAAACTTATGTAATCCAACCCTGGGGAAGGTCAGTTTGGATGTATGAGAAATGTAGGAACGCAGGAGGCAATAGTCACATTACGACTTATCTTAGAAGATAGACTAAGGAAGGGCAAACCTACGTTTTTAGCATTTGTAGATTTGGAGAAAGCTTTTGACAATGTCGACTGGAATACAGTCTTCCAAATTCTGAAGGTAGCAGGGATAAAATATAGGGAGCCAAGAGTTATATTCAACCTATACAAAAACGACAGCGGTTATTAGAGTCGAAGAGCAAGAAAGGGACGCAGAGGTTGGGAAGGGAATAAGACAGGGTTGTAGCCTTTCCCCAATGTTGTTCAATCTGTACATTAAGCAAGCAGTGAAGGAATGCAAGGTAAAATTTGAAGAGGAAATTAAAGTTCAGGGAGAAGAAATAAAAACTTTGCTGTTTGCCAATGACATAGTAATTCTGTCAGAGACCGCAAAGGATCTGGAAGAGCAATTGAATGGAATAGACAGTGTCTTGAAAAGAGGGTATAAGATGGACATCGACAAGAGTAAAACAAGGATAATGAAATGTAACGTCAGAAAGGAATTAGATTAGGTAGACTCTGACCATAACTTGTTAGTCATGAACTGTAGACTGAAACTGAAAAAACTGCAGAAAGGTAGGAAAATAAGGAGATGGGACTTAGATAGATTGAAGGAACGTGAAGTTCTGGAGAAATTCAGAGCGAGATTTAGGCATCAATTGACAGAAACAGGGGGAAATAAAACAGTAGAAGAGGAATGTGTAGCATTGAGAGATGAAATAGTGAAGGCAGCAGAGGACAAAATAGGTAGAAAGACAAGACCTACAAAAAATCCTTGGATATCACAGGAAATACTAAATTTAATTGATGAAAGGAGAAAATATAAAAATGCAGTAAATGAAACAGGCGAAATTCAGACGACTAAGAAATGAGATTGACAGGAAGTGCAAAATGGCTAAGCAGGAGTGGCTAGAAGCCAAATGCAAATCTGTAGAAGAATGTATAACAAGGGGAAAAGTAGATACCGCCTACAGGAAAAAGAGAGACATTTGGGGACAAGAAAAGCAACTCTACGAATAGCAAGAACTCAGATGGGAAACCAGTTCTCAGCAAAGAAGGGAAAGCTGAAAGGTGGAAAGAGTACATAGAGCAGCTCTACAAAGGAAATGAACTTAGAGACGATGTTGTAGGAAGGAAAGAGGAAGTAGATCAAGATGAAATAGGAGATACTATACTCAGAGATGAATTTGACAGAGCCCTGAAAGACCTAGGTCGGAACAAGGCCCCAGAAGTAGATGACATACCTTCGGAGCTACTGAAGTCTCTGGGAGAGCCAGCCATGACGAAACTATTTGAACTGGTGTGTAGGATGTATGAGACCGGTGAAATACCCTCAGACTTTAAGAAAAATGTAATAATCCCCATTACAAAGAAATTAGGCGCAGACAGGTGTGAAAATTACAGAATCATCAGTTTGATAAGTCATGCTTGCAAAATTTTAACACGAATTATCTACAGGAGAATGGAAAAGCTGGTAGAAGCTGACCTCGGGCAAGATCAGTTTGGATTCAGGAGGAACGTAGGAACCCGGGAGGCAATACTCACGTTACGACTTATCTTAGAAGATAGATTAAGGAAAGGCAAACCTACATTTTTAGCTTTGGTAGATTTGGAGAAAGCGTTTAACAATGTTGACTGGAATAAACTCTTTCAAATTCTGAAGTCAGCAGGGGTAAAATACAGGGAAAGGAGAGTTATTTACAAGTTGTACAAAAGCCAGACCGCAGTTATTAGACTCGAAGGGCATGAAAGGGAAGCATCAGTTGGGAAGGGAGAAAGACAGGATTGTAGCCTTTCTCCGATGTTATTCAATTTGTACATCGAGCAGGCAGTGAAGGAAAGCAAGGAAAAATTTGGAATAGGGATTAAAGTACAGGGGGAAGTAATAAAAACATTACGTTTTGCTGATGACATTGTAATTCTGTCAGAGACAGCAAAGGACCTGCAAGAGCAGTTGAGTGGAATGGACAGTGTGTTGAAGAGAGCGTATAAAATGAACATTAACAAGAGCAAAACCAAAATAATGGAATGCGGTCTTAGAAAATCAGGCGATGCTGAAGGAATTAGATTAGGTAACGAAACAATAAAGGTGATAAATGAGTTTTGTTACTTGGGTAGTAAAATAACATGCGATGGTCGCAGTACAGAGGATATAAAATGCAAAATGGCAATGGGAAGAAAAGCATTTTTGAAAAAGAGAAATTTGCTAACATCGAATATTAATTTAAGTGTAAGGAAGTCTTTTCTGAAGGCATTTGTGTGGAGTGTTGCCTTGTACGGGAGTGAAACATGGACGATAAGCAGTGCTGACAGGAAGAGAATAGAGGCTTTTGAAATGTGGTGTTACAGAAGAATGCTGAAGATTAGGTGGGTAGATCGCATAACTAATGAAGAGGTACTGAACAGAATTGGTGAGAAAAGGAATTTTTGGCATACCCTGACTAAAAGAAGGGATCGCTTGGTAGGACACATTCTTAGACATCGAGGAATCGTAAATTTAGCATTGGAGGGAAGTGTGTGGGGTAAAAATCGCAGAGGGAGACCAAGAGACGCGTATACTAAGCAGATTCAAGTGGATGTGGGTTGCAGTTCTTGTGAGGAGATGAAAAGGCTTGCTCAGGATAGAGTAGGGTGGAGAGCTGCATCAAACCAGTCTCCGGACTGAAGACCACAACATACTACATCCGCACACAGCAGTCACAGTCCCTATTCATGATTAAGTATTGAGAATAACTAATAATTAACAACTATAAAGAGGCGATGTCGATTCGACCGAAGGGAACTATGATAAACGAAGACGACTAGAGCTCGTACTAATCCAACGCAAAAGAAGACAGACGACTGTAGGGATTCATGTGGTGGAAGAATACACTAATCAGATACGTCACTCAAATCTGTAACTAATATACATGTGAGCTCACAAGAAATTTAATAAACAGAAGGAAGAACCTCACAGAACAATCAAAATGTCGCTTCTACTAGGAAGCCAGTTACACTTGCAAGTAGCGGATGTGCTCTGTACTACGCTCAAAGGAAGACTACGCTGTTTCTTAAACACGAATTCGAATCTTAATATGCATGAGAGCACAGGATAAATTTAGAAACTGAAATGAAAAAGCACAGACAAAAATCAAAATAGTGTATGTCGCTTATAATTAGAAGCCGGTTTCACTTACAAAATATGAAGGCCTGTGCTGTGACTGCCGTCAGCTAAATGTTCAAATGTTTGTACAGCTTATGGGACTTAACTACGGGGTCATCAGTCCCTAAACTTACAAACTACTTATCAACTAGCTAATACTAAGGACGGCAAAAATATCCATGCCCGAGGGGGGATTCGAACCCCCGACCATAGTGGCCGTGCAGACCGTGACTGGCGCGCCTCAATCCCCTCGGCCACCGCGGCCGGCTTCGGCAGCTAAACAGATACTGACTGATCAATTATTATTTAAGGTAAGGTACTGAATTATAAACAGAAACTGGAAATATTTATGTTATTATTGTTCAAAATAGATAAGATTGGCTTATCTTGGTTTAGTGGCGCCGATAACAACACACAAATGGCGATCAAATTAAATGTTTTCACTAGTTTTCGGAAATGAGTATTTCGTTCATCCGGTAGTTAGGGAGGGAAGAGAAAGGGGGACAGAAGCGGAAGGTTACTCACAACCTAGACCATGAGGTACGGATGAATGTGGACGTGAGAGATGTTGCATGTTAATGCAACCAAAGAGTGAAGTGAACCGAATAATGCTGAGTGGGGAGGGGGGGGGAGTATGTATCTGCCACTGGATAATTATTGTACCCCAGGTGAACTGTCTCTGAACATTCACGCTTTAGCCAATTTGTTGGTGGTCATACCAACATAAAAGGCTGTGCAGTGTATACATCGGTTGGTAAATGAGGCGTTCTCTCTCATGTTTTCCTGCCATGAATGGTGAAGGATTTTCCTGTGGTGGAGTTGGAGTAGGTGGTTGTGGGAGGATGCATGGGAAAGGTTTTGCACCAGGGTCGGTTGTAGGGGTAGGAATCATTAGGTAGTGTGCTGTAACATGTTTCACATCACTTATTCCAGATAAGGCACAAGATATACACTTTTATTTATGGGGGGATTTCTTTAAAAGGCTGGAAGAGACACTGTGGTAGAATTTTCTTTCCGCAGGAACACTTCAGCAAGTGTCTGGCCAAGTCTAAGAGTACACGCTGCAATAGAGAACCTTAAATCATGGAATATTAAGTGGCGTTTTCAGTGAAAAATGGTGTTCCTTTGTTTTCTAAGTTAGAACGTTGTTCATTATACATATTTCTTGATTGTCGACCGAATGTGAAAGGTCAGACACTACTTCTATGGTATTTTAAATACAATAAAATGTTCTACGTACCTTTTACATCTGAAAGGTGGTGAATTATTTCAAGAAGTAGTTGAATAATTTTAATAAGATTATATTATTGTGACGAGTTTATTGACTCAGCTGTCAAGAAAGTTAATTTAGTTGGCACTATCCAGGGACTGAATAGCTGAGCCTGTACTCAAGAACGTCAACGTATACATCATGAATGGAGATTATTATATCAACACTCATGATTTTTGTACCACTTAAAGGAAGGAGTAGTAACCCTTTTTTTTTCGCATGGTCAATATGTACAAGAACACACTTAAAGGGTTATGCTTCAGTAGGCAGGCTGGTTTAGGGAAAATGAGGTATGGAGAGTGGCAAAAGGATACTGGAGGTCGTGTGGGGAGAATACTTTGGAGTGATGATCTCATTTCAGGGCATGACTTGAGAAAGTCATAGGCCAGGCAGAACAATTTGATAAGGCATTCCAGGTCGGTATGATACTGGGTGTCTCCTGAATGGTCTGGGGCTAGGAATATTGTTTCTGGAAGGGGAGATCTGCAGGATATTTGCAGGACAGGAAAGCATTGGATAGGTTATTGGTGTAGGTAGTGAGGGATTCATCATTGAAGCAGATACATTTCTTTTAGATGCCTATGTTGTATGGAAGGGATTGTTTGATATGGAAAAAATGACAGCTATCAAAGTGGAGGTACTGTTTGTTTTTGTTTTAATATGAACCGAAGTATGGATGTGGGATTCAATGAGTTACAACATCTCTGACGTCCACATTCACCCATCCGTGTCTCATGGTCTTGGTTGGGAGTAACCTGCCCTCTTTCTCTTCCTTCCTCCCCTAACTGACAAAGGAAATACTCAATTCCGAAAGCTAGTGGAAACATTGAATTTTATTGCCATTTGTGTGATACTAACGACGTTACTAAACTAAGTACTGACTTGCAACTCTTAACTCTTTTGAACAATATTTTTACATCTCAGGAAAGAATTTCCATAAGATTAATATTTATATCATTATTTAAAAAAAAGTAATACAGCCTACCGGTTGTGTAAATTTTTGTCTCTTGACTAGGTTTGGTTTACAACAAAGTGTAACTTTATCAGAAGGTAAAAAAACATGTTTACATGACAAACCATAACGTGAGAATTATACATTATGAGCAAGATTCCTCAGGTTGAATATAAAATGTAATGTTAACGTCCTTCAAAACGTAAAGCACTAAATACGCCGTGTGGTGTGAGGAACATGAAGGAATTCGTGTGTTATTTTGACAGATTTAAAATAAATATTTTCAATTGACATACTTTTGAGATTTGACACTTCCTGATCCTGGTGGTGAATGTTAAGAACACTTATTTCTTCATAAAGGTTTTGTGATATATAGCAACACCTCCTAGTTGCTGTAGTAAGTTAATGCACTGAAAGTTTTCTTAAAACGTGTTTGATTGATATCCAAACTTTGCCACTAATATATTTATTGAATGATGTTCTTGGCCCAGCGGGGTGGTAAGAATGCACAAAGACATTGTTGTTTTCTGAACTTATTCTTTCAACCTCTGCAATACACCATTGTCATACACACGTGAGACTGCGTCACTCAGTGTTAAAGAGAGAGATGTAATTTTACTGACTTAATCGATCCTCGTAAATTTCACTTTCTGATGTTTCATAGCATCAGACTAAATTTTCTGCAATTCCAAGGAATTTGTAGAATTGTCTTGTTCATTTTATTGCTATACAGTTTTTAAATCTGGTTTGAGGTGGTGTTTTGATATGAAGAACTACCTCTTCCTTCTTGAAGATGAAATAGATGATGCCATTAATATCTATGCAAAACATATACATGTCCTGTATTGTAAGAATTTGGTCTGTGGTTTTCTTTATAGGTTGGCTTTATTCACTTCATGTTGTGATGTAACTCATACTCCATCACATGCATTTTTACCATGGCAAGAGGCAAAAAGTGCCATTCAGCATTCAACCCAAACTCTACTTTGTGGTGGCAAAGATTTGAGATATTATTTTTTGTTCTTCTATTGACTACCACTTCCATCTGAAGAGTATGTTTCTCAGGGGGCTCAGAATTAGTTTGTTGAGCACAGGCTTGGCGAACCCAGGGTCCCTGAGCTGGGGACTGGTAAGTGATGCCAGTGCTCTGACACAGTAACCTCTGGATGTGCTTCAGCGACCACCGTGTGGCGAGGAGGTGGAACATAGGGTCTCTCAAGGAATCTGGATCTTGGCTTCACCACTCGGGTCGCGAGGAAGGAAAATACTCTCTCTCTCTCTCTCTCTCTCTCTCTCTCTCTCTCTCTCTCTCTCTCTCTCTCTCTCTCTTATAAGAGAGAGAGAAATATAAGAGAGAGAGAAAGTCCATCTCAAGTTGTGCTATGTACTGATGGGATGCATGGCTGTTGCGGTGAGCAACCTCTGGGGATACTGCCGAATCTCAGTTGTATTAGGCATGCGAGGATCTGGCTAGATGGACATTTAGACCCCTAGCTGTTTGTGGGACCAGCATGGATCCTTCAACGTTTTCCTTTACACCTCTTAGTCCAATGGGTGTACCAACACTCGACCTAACAAGAGGGCTCTAAGTAGCCAGTCCTTCATATTCAGGAAGTATTCTAATTTGTTTGGGCATAGTAACGGAACACAGACTGCAACTCAGAATGTGTTTTTCATTATTAAAAGAGGTCAGCTTTGACACCGCATCACTGTTTTACATTCAAAGGGGTTTAGAAGGGTTGACGGTCATTTAAAATCTGTGAAATGTCTACTTAATGAGACACTGTGGTTGAAACAAATACTTCCCACAGAAAACCAAATGCCTTGGTGAATATCCCATCGATTCCGAATTACAACGCACTTTATAGTAAGGATTTATATGTAGGGATCTGGTACATTTTTCAACTGAAGAATTGAAAGGTGAGTGGGCTCAAGAAGGTACAGTTGATGTGCAGAACATCGCAAAGAGGGTGGATGGGGAGTTAATAAAATCTGACTCCTTTGTCCCACCTTCAATGGCCCAAGACTTTCTGAATATGTCAAGGCTGGCTTCCTTCACTTGAAAGTACCACCGCATGTCCCCAACCCAATGCACTGCTGTAACTGCCAGTGCTTTGGGAATACCACTCAGGGATGTAATGGAGAAGCTACCTGTGGCACATGTGGAAGGCTGCGCCACCACCACCACCACCATTTGCCAGCTCCTTCGCCGCTGTAATCCAAAAGACAGCTCTGAAAGTTAATATTTCAACACAGATGGAGGTCATTAGTGTTGGTACAAACGCCTGCGTGTGTCAGTGCACATGCAGTGCAGCAGTTGTCATAGCTCCTGCAGCCCTCACAGAAGTGTTGGGAAAAGGTGCCGCTGCCAACAATGGAGAGCTCCTGTCACATTCAACAGGCCAGCACAGCTACCACCACAATTATTATAGTGCCTATGGAAACAACAAAATGCCAGAAAAGAAAAGGACAAGCCTCAGACAGAGGTGATAATTGTAAGTAAACCGTCAGCTCTATTGATGTCATTACACATTACGTGTTAGGTGATTCAGCTCCAGAGCTGATTGAGTTTGATGTAACTCCGGGACACTCAACTTGCCCCAAGACTGACGTGACCTTCCATTGGGGCAAGCATCTTGCCCAAAGGGTAACCCTCCACCTACAAAATGCTCACAGCCCTGTCAGAGGGGGTGAAGTTTCAACCTCCTTGATAGATGGAAGACATACTTCAATGGAATTTGCAGGGATTCAGGACATAAGTGAAGGAGTTACGTCTACTGTCTCAGAGTAGACCTTCGTGATCATGTCTCCAGGTGACGAATGTCTAGCCTTTAGATAACCCTGAGATATGTGGTTACACTCTACACCTTAGTGGTGACAGCTAAAAGCGGAGTGGCTATTGGCCCACTTTAGGTTACGTTAGTAACACTTAAGTGGGCCTTTGCGATCGTCTTTTGACAGCTCGAAAATTAAATGAAAATAACGGCTTAACCATGCATCTGACACGAAAATTGAATAACCTAATTGGTAGAGGGGAAAATTCTCTACAACTTCGCTCTATTATGGTTTTTTTTCATATCTTGCATCGTTGCAGAGATATTTGCAAAAATAATGGCGATTTGACGATGTCTGTCTGGCTGTAACGTGTTCCCACTTTTTAGGTCGAACCGTTCAACCGATCAGCATCAAATTTTACAGACATAATTATTGGCTACCGGACACCAGAACCTCGCTTTTTCAAAGATTTCGGACAAGAAATACGTTATTAATACCAAAAAAAAAAGCCGTTTGTAATGTAATTTTAATTGCAAATAAACCGTTCGTCTGACGCGAAAATTGAATAAACGAATTTGTGGAGGAGAAAATTCTCTACAACTTGGTTCCCTTTTTTTTTTTTTTTTTTTTTTTTTCTTTTTTATTTCTCATATCGTTCGAGAGATATTTGCAAAAATAACGGAGTTTTGACACCCTCCATGGAATTAACGAAAACCAGCCGTTCTCAGATGTCACATGACGTTCCTCGGCCAGAACTCTGTGGCATACGCCATCTTGCGTTGCGTACTTGAAGATTTTCTTATTGTAACTTACACGTTGTCACTGAAGAATTAACAACGGCTATCAATAGTATGAGATTAAAGAACACAACTTATAACTGGTAACCATAGCGTAGTGGGTAGTGCGTTGGACTATGATGCTGAAGGTAAGTAGTTCGGAACCCGCCACTAACCATTTTTTTCCTTAAAAGGGTTTCAGACACTCTTATTAATTAATTTTTTTTATTTAGATTATTATTTTGGTCCAAAATGTCTGCAAAAACTTATAATACTACAAATCTAATGTAGGCCGTAAAACAAGTCAGTAATGTTCTGCAGTCGGGTGGTTCAGTGACCGGCGCAGAGTGCTGCGTCAGAGTGTGTGCAAGTCTGCCCCAGCCAGCGGCGTCGCGGCCGAGGGGACTGAGGCGCTCCAGTCACGGTTGCACGGCCACTACGGTCGGGGGTTCGAATCCCCCCTCGGGCACGGATGTTTGTGCCGTCCTTAGTTCATAAGTCCCATAAGCTATACAAACATTTTTCGTCGCGCCTCTCCTCCTGAGGGCGGCGTGGCGCAGCAGTGATCGGCCAGCGTCCACGGCGGAGGTGCGGGTAGGAGCGGTCGTGCCAACCGTCGACGTCGACGGCAGCATCGGCCGTCTGGGTCCACGACTCAGACCCAGTCGTGCTGCGTGCAAATTGATTATGATGGGGAATGATACGTCCAGGATGGTACATACCGCCCAGCACTACACCTTAGTGGTAAGAGCTAGAAGCTGAGTGGCTATTTTTGTTAATACAGCGTATCACACCGAGCTTCTCTCTCAACAGAAGTCTCGAAGCAGTTACAGTGTCTCCACATGTGTGACATCAACTGACCGTACGATCTCCCTGCCCTATCTGCTTCCTCATGAAAGATTGAATGAAGAGTCCCTCAAAGGCCTTCTTACCCAGCCCCTCCTCCAATTCGTCCACAAAGTTTTTTGTGGTGTTAGGGCGCACAACTTCTACGGTAATTAGCGCCCAGACAAGAACAGAGATTCGCTAGATCTAAAAAAAAAATTGGTAACTGCCAGTTAGAACATCAGGAAGAGGCTAAAAACGAAAGATAAAAGACAAGTAAAGGGTTAAATATCCTTTGATAAGTTAGCCAAGTTGATAAAACGCAAAACTCGGGCGTGTGTCATCAGCTAAAATTTCCTCCAGAGTAGACGGAAAGTGAAGCGCTACACGGAGATGATTAAAATTAACACAAGTCAGTAAAACATGTCGCACTGTCAGCAGTTCACCGCAGGAGCACAACGGTGCAGGGTCGGCGGATAGCAAGTGACGGTGGCTGAAACGGCAGTGACCGATCCGCAACCGGGCCATGATGACCTCCTCCCGCCGAGAGGGGCGTGAGGAGGTCCTCCAAGCGGTCGGGATCGGTTTACAGTTCTCAATTTATTGTTGTACAGTGAAAACCACGCACTGTGCCATGACGACACTATACTCTGGCTAAGAGCCCGTTGAACATCGTCCGATGGGACGCAAAAGGTAGGCATGCGAGGCAAAAGAGCTGCGGCCTTGGCTGCTATGTCGGCGGTCTCATTCCCGGGCACTCCCACGTGGCCAGGGACCCACAGGAAAGAAACGTGACAGCTGTTATATGCTACCAACTGGAGGGAGCGTTGGATCCGATACACGAGAGGATGGTTCGCGAAAGGGTCCTTAAGACTATACAGGGCACTAAGGGAGTCCGAACATATGGCATAGAAAGGTTGGCGGTGGCGGCAGGTATAAAAAACGGCCTGGTGGAGGGCGAAAAGCTCAGCCGTGAAGTTCGACCACCGGTCAGGGAGCTTGTATTGGAAACGGTTGTTCCCGACGACAAAGGCAGATCCGACACCGGCAGTGCTCTTGGAACCATCAGTGTAAATAAATATGGCATTATCGAACCGCGAACGGAGTTCGTCAAGCCTCGAGCGGTATACCAAATCCGGAGTGCTCTCCTTGGGGAGCGAACTAAGTTCAAGGTGAGTGTGAACCTGGGCCTGATGACACGTGGCAACGGGCTTTCGCTCAACCTAAAGGTGGAAGGAAGGGTAAAATCGAGCCGCTGTAGCAGGCGGCGAAACCGAACTCCAGGTGGAAGTAAGGCAATCGCAGACAACTGATAATGGCGATCGAGTGAGTCGTCAAAAAATAATCGGTAAGATGGATGGTTGGGCATCGACCGCAGGCGGCATGCGTACCGACACAAGGAGTATGTCACGTCGAGTGGTCAAGGGTAATATAGCAGCCTCGGCATACAGACTCTCAACAGGGCTAGTATAAAATGCACCGGTCGCCAGACGTAATCCCCGATGGTGGATACAGTTGAGACGGCGGACAATCGACGGCCGTGCAGAAGAGTATACAAGGCTTCCATAGTCGAGCTTCGACTGAACAATGGCCTGGTAAAGGTGAAGCAGAACGGTACGATTCGCTCCCCATGACGTGCCACTGAGGACACGAAGAACGTTAAGGGATCGGGCACAACGGGCAGCCAGGTAGGACACGTGTGTGGACCAGCAAAGTTTACGATCCAACATGAGTCCCAAGAATTTCGTAGTCTCCACGAAAGGGAGAGCAACAGGGCCGAGACGTAAAGAAGGTGGAAGAAATTCCTTGTATCCCCAGACACACCGTTTTCTCAGTGGAGAATCGGAAGCCGTTTGCGATGCTCCAGGAATATAGACGGTCAAGACAGCGTTGCAGACAACGCTCCAAGAGACACGTCCGCTGGGCGCTGCAATAAATTGCGAAATCGTCAACAAAAAGAGATCCGGAGACGTCGGCTGAAAGGCAATCTACGATCGGATTGATTGCAATGGCAAAGAGCGCCACACTCAAGAAGGAGCCCTGCGGTACCCCATTCTCCTGGCAAAAGGTATCTGACAAAACAGAGCCCACCCGTACCCGGAACTTGCGATCCGCCAAGAACGCTTGAATGAAAAGAGGAAGGCGGCCACGAAGGACCCATGTGCGCAATGTGCGGAGAATGCCCGCTCTCCAACAGGTATCGTATGCCTTCTCCAAGTCGAAGAACACTGCTACTGTTTGACGCTTCTTTAGAAAGTTGTTCATAATGAAGGTCGACAACGTAACGAGGTGATCAGCAGCAGAGCGGTGTCGACGAAAACCGCATTGGATATTAGTCAGGAGGCGGCGAGATTCGAGGAGCCAGACCAACCGAGCGTTAACCACGCGTTCCATCACCTTACAGACACAGCTCGTCAGAGAAATGGGGCGATAGCTGGAAGGAAGGTGTTTGTCCTTCCCTGGTTTGGGGATGGGGACAACAATGGCTTCACGCCAACTTGTGGGAACATGACCTTCAGTCCATATGCGGTTGTAGGTACTAAGAATAAAACACTTGCCCGCAGGAGAGAGGTTCTTCAGCATCTCAATATGAATGGAATCGGGAACGGGAGCAGAAGATCGGGACAGGGCGACGGCACGGTCTAGCTCCTGCATGGTGAAGGTGACGTTATAATTTTCACGATTAAAAGAGTGGAAAGAAGGCGGCCGTGCCTCCTCTACCTGTTTGCGAGGGAGAAAGGGAGGGTGATAATGGGCAGACCTCGAAACCTCCGCAAAGTAACGGCCCAATGCGTTGGAAACATCAGCGGGGTCCACGAGGACTGCGTCCTCCACGGTCAGGCCAGGAATCGGGGAGTGGACCTTGATGCCGGATAAATGGCGTAGGCCACCCCAAACAACCGTGGAGTTAGTAAAACGGTTAAAAGAACTAGTAAAATCAGTCCAGCAAGCTTTCTTGCTGTCGTTTATGATACGACGACATTGCGCTCTCATACGTTTATAATTGATGCAATTCTCCAAAGTTGGGTGGCGGCGGAAGGTGCGTAAAGCACGGCGCCGGGCTCTAAGCGCGTCGCAGCAGGCTGCAGTCCACCAAGGGACCTGGACACGACGTGGAGAAGAGGATGTACGAGGTATGGAACGTTCAGCAGCGGTGAGAATAACCTCTGTGAGGTAGTCGACCTGACTGTCACAGTTGGGAAAATTCTGATCGTGAAAAACAGCCATGGAAGAATAAAGCCCCCAGTCGGCTTTAGAAATGTTCCAACTGGTGGGATGAGGAGATGGGGAATGATGCAGGAAGTTTTTTTTTTTTTTTTTTTTTTTTTTGTGGTTTTAGGGCGCACAACTTCTATGGTCATTAGCGCGAGCCAAGAACATAGATTCGCTATGATCTAAAAAAATGTAGACTGTCAGAACATCAACAAGAGGCTAAAAACGAAAGATAAAAGACAATTAAAAGAGTTAAATATCCTTGGATAAGTTGGCCAAGTTGATAAAACGCAAAACTCGAGCAGCTGCTCGTGTGTCATCAGCTAAAATTTCCTCCAGAGTAGACGGAAAGTGAAGGGCTACACGGAGATGATTAAAATTAACACAAGTCAGTAAAACATGTCGCACTGTCAGCAGTTCACCGCAGGAGCATAGCGGTGCAGGTTCGGCGGATAGCAAGTGACGGTGGCTGAAACGGCAATGACCGATCCGCAACCGAGCCAGGATGACCTCCTCCCGCCGAGAGGGGAGTGAGGATGTCCTCCAAGCGGTCGGGATCGGTTTGACAGTTCGCAATTTATTGTTGTACAGTGAAAGCCACACACTATGCCATTGCGACACGATACTCCGGCGAAGAGCCCGTTGAACATCGTCCGATGGGACGCAAAAGGTAGCCATGCGAGGCAAAAGAGCTGCTGCCTTGGCTGCTGTGTCGGCGGCCTCATTCCCGGACACACCCACATGGCCAGGGACCCACAGGAAAGAAACGTGACAGCTGTCATCCGCCAGCAACTGGAGGGAGCGTTGGATCCGATACACGAGAGGATGGTTCGCGAAAGGGTCCTTAAGACTCTGCAGGGCACTAAGGGAGTCAGAACATATGGCATAGAAAGGGTGGCGGTGGCGGCAGGTATACAAAACGGCCTGGTGGAGGGCGAAAAGCTCAGCCGTGAAGTTTGAGCACCGGTCAGGGAGCTTGTATTGGAAACGGTTGTCCACGACGACGAAGGCAGAACCGACACCGGCAGTGCTCTTGGAACCATCAGTGTAAATAAATACGGCATTATCGAACCGCGAACGGAGTTCGACAAGCCTCGAGCGGAATACCAAATCCGGAGTGCTCTCCTTGGGGAGCGAACTAAGTTCGAGGTGTGTGTGAACCTGGGCCTGATGCCACGGTGGCAATGGGCTTTCGCTCAACCGAAGGGTGGAAGGAAGGGTAAAATCGAGCCGCTGTAGCAGGCGGCGAAACCGAACTCCCGGTGGAAGCAAGGCAATCGCAGACAACTGATATTGGCGATCGAGTGAGTCGTCAAAAAATAATCTGTAAGATGGATGGTTGGGCATCGACCGTAGGCGGCATGCGTTCCGACACAAGAGTATGTCACGTCGATTGGTCAAGGGTAATACAGCAGCCTCAGCATACAGACTTTCAACAGGGCTGGTATAAAATGCACCGGTCGCCAGACGTAATCCACGATGGTGGATAGAGTTGAGACGGCGGAGAATCGACGGCCGTACAGAAGAGTATACAAGGCTTCCATAGTCGAGCTTCGACTGAACAATGGCCTGGTAAAGGTGAAGCAGGACGGTACGATCCGCTCCCCATGACGTGCCACTGAGGACACGAAGAACGTTAAGGGATCGGGCACAACGGGCAGCCAGGTAGGACACATGTGTGGACCAGCAAAGTTTCCGATCCAACATGAGTCCCAAGAATTTTGTAGTCTCCACGAAAGGGAGAGCAACAGGGCCGAGACGTAGAGAAGGTGGAAGAAATTCCTTGTATCTCCAGAAATTGATACACACAATTTTCTCAGTGGAGAATCGGAAGCCGTTTGCGATGCTCCAGGAATATAGACGGTCAAGACAGCGTTGGAGAGAACGCTCCAAGAGACACGTCCGCTGGGCGCTACAATAAATTGCGAAATCGTCAACAAAAAGAGATCCGGAGACGTCGGCTGAAAGGCAATCTACGATCGGATTGATTGCAATGGCAAAGAGCGCCACACTCAAGACGGAGCCCTGTGGTACCCCACCATTCTCCTGGCAAAAGGTATCTGACAAAACAGAGCCCACCCGTACCCGGAAATTGCAATCCGCCAAAAACGCTTGAATGAAAAGAGGAAGGCGGCCCCGGAGGCCCCATGTGTGCAATGTGCGGAGAATGCCCGCTCTCCAACAGGTATCGTATGCCTTCTCCAAGTCGAAGAACACTGCTACTGTTTGACGCTTCTTTAGAAAGTTGTTCATAATGAAGGTCGACAACCTAACGAGGTGGTCAGCAGCAGAGCGGTGTCGACGAAAACCGCATTGGATATTAGTCAGGAGGCGGCAAGATTCGAGGAGCCAGACCAACCGAGCGTTAACCATGCGTTCCATCACCTTACAGACGCAGCTCGTCAGAGAAATGGGGCGATAACTGGAAGGAAGGTGTTTGTCCTTCCCTGGTTTGGGGATGGGGACAACAATGGCTTCACGCCAACTTGTGGGAACATGACCTTCAGTCCATATGCGATTGTAGGTACTAAGAAGAAAGCACTTGCCCGCAGGAGAGAGGTTCTTCAGCATCTCAATATGAATGGAATCGGGCCCGGGAGCAGAAGACCGGGACAGGGCGAGAGCACGATCTAGCTCCTGCATGGTGAAGGCGACGTTATAATTTTCACGATTAAAAGAGCGGAAAGAAGGCGGCCGTGCCTCCTCTACCTGTTTGCGAGGGAGAAAGGCAGGGTGGTAATGGGCAGAGCTCGAAACCTCCGCAAAGAAACGACCCAATGCGTTTGAAACATCAGCTGGGTCCACGAGGACTGCGTTCTCCACGGTCAGGCCAGGAATCGGGGAGTGGACCTTGATGCCGGACAAACGGCGTAGGTCACCCCAGACAACCGTGGAGGGAGTAAAACGGTTAAAAGAACTAGTAAAAGCAGTCCAGCAAGCTTTCTTGCTGTCGTTTATGATACGACGGCACTGCGCTCCCATACGTTTGTAATTGATGCAATTCTCCAACGTTGGGTGGCGGCGGAAGGTGCGTAAAGCCCGGCGCCGGGCTCGAAGCGCGTCGCGGCAGGCTGCAGTCCACCAAGGGACCTGGACACGACGTGGAGAAGAGGATGTACGAGGTATGGAACGTTCAGCAGCAGTGAGAATAACCTCTGTGAGGTATTCGACCTGACTGTCACAGTTGGGAAAATTCTGATTGTGAAAAACAGCCATGGAAGAATAAAGCCCCCAGTCGGCTTTAGAAATGTTCCAACTGGTGGGACGTGGAGATGGGGAATGATGTAGGAAGTGGATGATACAAGGGAAATGGTCACTCGAGTACGTGTCAGAAAGTGCATACCACTCAAACCGACCGGCAAGCTGAGGAATGCATATCGCAAGGTCTATGTGGGAGTAAGTATGGGTTGTGTCAGGAAGGAGGGTCGGTGCACCAGTGTTGAGGCAGACAAGATTGAGGTGTTGGAGAAGGTCCACCAAAAGGGAACCTCTCAGACAAGGTGCCGGAGAGCCCCACGGGGGGTGGTGGGCATTGAAGTCACCTACCAACACGAAAGGTGAAGGGAGCTGGTCAACGAGGTGTAGCACATCTGCCCTAGGAAGGGCAGATGACGATGGCGAATAGATATTACAGAGGGAAAAGGTAACTGCCTTTAGGTGAGTATGCAATGTAATGGGATGGTAATAGACGTCGTCTCGAATGAACATCAGAACCCCTCCATCGGCTGGGGTACCTTCCACAGATGGCAGGTCGAAATGCACAGAGGTGTAGTGTGGAAAGTCTGCACGATCACTTGGACGCAACTTAGTTTCTTGGAGACAGACTAGAAGCGGGCAGTGCAATCGAAGGAGTAGTTTTAACTCCTCCCGATTGGAACGGATGCCGCGAATATTCCATTGAAGGAGCGCCATGATAAAAAAAATGAGATAAGAAATGAGGGTAAAAACGAACAAGCAAGCGGGGTCACCTCGACGGCCGCTGAGGACTGGATTTCGAGGGAGCACTGCTATCGCTGTCTAGGGGCAAAGGGTCGTGGTCCATAGGTTCCACCGACGCGCCTGCCACCTCCCTGAGTTGATCAGGAGGGGCAGTTTCCACCGCCGGTAAAGGGCCGGGTGCCCGGCAGACGGAGCGTCCCGGTGAAACAGAAGACGGCCGAGGCCGGAAACTGTTGGGCGGCGTGACGGATAGGTCACGCCTCGGCGGGGAAGGAGAGGAACTCTTTTTTCTTGTTGGCTCTTCTGGAAGAGTGACGGTGAGAAGAGGCAGTTGACGGTTGGGAAGCCTGAGAACGCAGAAAATCCTCACGGACGGGTTCCTTTTTCAAAGTCCGGGCATCTTGTTTAGGTGCCCGCGGTTTACTAGAGGTTGACGAAGACTGAACTGTAGAAGCAGCAGGAGGAAGCGGGGACGTGGAACGGGCAATCTTCGGGCTGGCGGATCGCACAACTGTGTCAGCGAAAGTAAAATCACAGGTCTGGGTACTTGAATCCTTAGTAGGTCGAGTGGAGGTGAGGACCTTACTGTATGTGCCCGCTGGGAGGACAGTGGGCTTTCGACTCGCCAACAACTTTCGAGTGGCAGATGTTAATACCTTTTCCGTAACACGAATTTGCTGGATGACCTTTTCATCCTTATATACAGGGCAGTCCCGAGAGGAAGCCGCATGGTCACCGTTGCAATTAAGGCAGTGAGGGGACGGAGGTGGGCAATCCCCCTCATGGGCGTCCCTACCACAAGTGACACATTTTGCTGCGTTAGGGCAATAGGTTTGTATGTCTTCGTCAGACAACCTGTCAAGGGATCTCGTAAAAACTACCCCCCGTGACGAGTTGAGTGTGCGGTGCGCTTCTACCTTGACTGGAAACGAGTGTAACAATGTTGTTCGTATCAGTTTTTGGGCTTGGAAGGCACTGTCCGCTTCTAGCAACAATGTGCCATTGCGCTGACGCGAACAGGTTTTAACAGGGCCAGCAATTGCATCAACACCTTTCTGGATGACGAAAGGATTTACAGACGTGAAATCTTTACCGTCGGTGCGAGAGACAACAAGAAATTTCGGTACATTAGGCAGAGTCTTTTTTTGCTGAGGCGTATCTATCTTTCGTTTCTGTGTCAACGTCACTGAAGAAGAGAAGGAAGTCATTGCGGAAGTGTCCCCCGTGATTACCAGCGTCTCCGATGCGGCGCTTCTTCCTAGTGGGGGCCCTCTCCGAGGGCTTACCCGCCTTAGGTGAATGTTCACACCTCAGGTCACACTTCCCGAGAACTGACGGAGGGACCAATCGGCATGTTCGGAAGGTACCAGCTCGGGTAATCACCCCTCCCTGGGCCTGGCCTTTACCAGGGGGTACGTATGTGGCCTACTTGTCTACCTGGGGCAGGGAATTAGGCGTTACCCCGTCACCTGCTACGCATGATAATGCGTGGGTCGGCCTTCAGACATGCACAGGGAGGAAAGAAGAAGAATAGAGGCAGTGAAGAGAAAGAAGGAAAGAAGTGTCTCAAACGCCGAGGCGGAGACTAATGAGGAGGAGAAGAAGGCTAGGAGAGTACAGCAAGGAGAGGAAGACAGAAACAAAGGGTAGGAAAGGAAGGAACCAAGGAATAAGAGAAACGACAACAAGAAACCACCTTAACTCGCGAAATACGCCCGTCTCTGGGCGAAGGCATAAACCGGGAGGGAAAGTGAAGCAGCCTGGGGCAGAAGAAAGGCTGCTCCGGCTCGGGGCCTCGTGCGCGCCACACACGTACCCACAAAAGAGCTGTGGGCCCCCTGGGTGGGTCCACACAGTGTGCTATGAGGCTGTCACTAGCTGCCGGTGAGAGGCTTCTCTTGTCCTCTAGTGCCCATTTGCTTAATACTGGTCACACTTCTCCACTCGGACAGGATCGTTCTCTGCCATCGATCTCAAATGTTTCAAATGTTTGTATAGTCTATGGGACTTAACTACGGGGTCATCAGTCCCTAAACTTACAAACTACTTATGAACTACTTACGAACTAGGACGGCACAAATATCCATGCCCGAGGGGGATTCGAACCCCCGACCGTAGTGACCATGCAGACCGTGACTGGAGCGCCTCAGTCTCCTCGGCCACCGCGGCCGGCCATCGATCTCAAGCTTTGCTCTCCAGCCCTTGTCCAAGCCACTCAATGAGATGTGGTGCATGACCTTCATGGCAGTGATCACTTCCCATCTGGATCAACCAACCAGATGAATGGACCCTGAAAGACGCCCACTACAACTGATACTCAGTAGAGCAGACTGGATAATTTACGGCCAAGTAGCTAACTCTGCACATTCTGACAGTGTCCAGGAATGGGTGTGCCATGTTACTGACATGATCCACCATGCCACTAATGCATACATTCCACGGTCTTCGGGGCGCCCAAAATGGCATCCTGCCCCTTGGTGGAACGATATATGCCGCTCTGCCATCAGGACCTGGCAGGCAGCTCTCTCTGGGTTCAAGTGTCGGCCGACTTCAGAGAACCTCCCTGCTCTTTGGGTGGCAATGGCCAAGTGTCGTCAGATTATTCAAGAGAGCAAGAAGAGGTCATAGCAACAGTTCCTGAATTCCATTAGCTGTTCCACAACAAGTACTAAAGTTTGGGAAACCATCAGGAGGATGTAAAATGTAAACTTTCATGGCTGGAATGGTCAAAATTACTAAAAATGTCCGGGCTGTTATACCGTGGTCTAGTGGATTTATTATTAAAACCCAACGTTTCATCCCCGACTGCGAAGGACATTCTCAAGGGGGACCGTGGCACTTCCCCCTTGAGAATGTCCTCCGCAGTCGGGGACGAAACGTTGGGTTTTAATAATAAATCCACTAGACCACGGCATAACGGCCTGGAAATTTTTTCATCAGGATGATTTCTGGGAGAGGAGGAAGTAGCCCAATAACTGCTCTAATGGACAATGGTACTCGGCAAACAAGACCACAAGACATTGCCCAAACCATAGCTGCCTATTTTGTTGCCGATAGTGTGACTGCCAGTCAGGATCCAGAATTCCAGTGCCACAGAATGGCTGCTGAGAGGGACCATCTGGATTTCTGGTCCGCCACTGATGAGGATTATGACCAGCTTTCTCCCTGTGGGAACTGGATTCCTGCATTTTATGCATATTAAGACACATCCCATAGTCATGATAGATGGTAAACAGAGAGAAAAAATAACCGTTCTCAACCTTTCTGATGTCATTTGGGGTGTCAGGTCACTTTCCCAACTCACTGAGAAAGGCAATTTTAATTCCTCTTTTAAAACCTGGGAAAAATCACATACCCAAGCAGTTATCATAATGTTGTTCTTACTGGCTACATGGGAAATACCTTAGAGTGGATGGTCAACCACAGTCTTGTCTGGATGCTGGAATCCAGGCATCTTCTCAGCCCCTTTCAGTGTGGGTTCAAGAGATACCGCTCTTCATTTGATAACCTGACTTCCCTCGAGGCGGCTATACATCTGGCTTTCCTATGCAGACATCACCTTTTGGGTGTATTTTTTTATATCAAGAAAGCCTAGGATACAACTTGGAGGCATCTTCAGCAGGTCCACGAATGGGAATTCCACGGTTGTCTTCCCACTTTTATTCTGTTTGAATTTTCTTCGTGTTATTTTAAGTATCAAGTCGGTGATATCCTATTTGAAAAGGACAATGGTGTCCCTCAGGGTAGTGTTTTAAGTATGACTGTTTGCCATAACAATGAATATTATTACTTTTGTCATTAAATCAACCGTCCAATGTTCATTATTTGTTGAAGAGTTGTTTGTCTTTCGTTCTTCTTCCAGCTTTGCAACGACAATTCGTTGGATAAATGGGCAGGAAAGACTGGTTTTAAGTTTTTCAACTGAGAAGTCTGTTTTCTTTTTAATCGTTCCCGTTGTGTTTTTAATGTACACTCTTTGACAAATAAACATGGCCGGAGGCTGGCCGCCACTCAGCCTAAGTCCGCGCCGTGGGACAAACACAACCGCGCTGATACGCACCAAGTCCGACTATCTGCACGGTCTGGCAACAAGAGAAGAAATAAAAACTTGGTGGTTTGCCGATGAAATTATGATTCTGTTAGGGATGTTAGAAGATGGACATTAATAAGAGCAAATCGAGGGTAATGGAAAGCAGTGCAAGAAAAGCAGGCGATGCTGGTGGAATTAGATTTGGTAACGAGACAAAAAAAGTACTAGACGAGTTTTTGTTATTTGGGTAGCAAAGTGATTAGTGATGGCCGAAGTAAAATTTGAAACCGTCACGTCAAATATCTGGTCGTAATGTTGCATAACGATATGGGATGGAACGGGCATTTAAAGGCAGCTGTGGGGAAGGCGTAAGCTAGACCACAGTTTGTTGGGAGAATTGAGGGAAGATGATGTTCATCTGTAAGTAAGACCCATAGAGAACGCTTTTGAGACACCATCTTGAGTACTGCTCAAGTGTTTGGAATCCCTACTGCATTAAAGGAAGAGAGGCAATTCAGAGGTGGGATGCTAGGTTTCGTAGTGATGGGGTCTACATATGCGCAAGTGTTACACAGATGCCTCGGGAACTCAAATGGGAATCGCTGGAGGAAAGGCGACGTTCTTCTTCAAGACAGAATAATGTGGAAATTTAGAAGGCAGAAATTTGAAGCTGAGTGCGAAACGATTCCGTTTATATTTCGCGTACAGTCCAGAAAGGTAAGACATTAGGACTCTTACACGCGTATTTCGCTTCGTTCTGTCTGATAGTGGGAATGACAAAGTGGTAGGAGGATCTGTCCGCCACGCACTGTGTGTACAGTCGAGACCCCTCGCCTGTCACTTATGTCCAAGTGCAAAGCTTTACTATCTTGCACGTCATAACCGGCTAGGATGCACAGGGGTACCAACACGCTGTCAGTGAAATGAGTACGTGGTGTATGGACCTGAAAAACGAAAGGTAAGATGCCAACTAGACCGAATTTACGAGTTAACAAAACCCGAATAACAATTGACCAAAATGGTCAGTTTTCGTCTATCATAACATGTGAAAGAAATAAAATGTGTCGACGAGCACCTAGGCCAACAGTAACACGTCTCTTTACGAAGCGCGTTTTTTCCCTGCGACAGTAAGTGCGATTCGAAAACAAATTTTCAAAATAAAGTATTTTGCAATTTCATTTTCATGTTATCTATCCCTGTTGCCGTTGTTTTAGTGAACGAAGACAGCATAATAATTTAGATGCTGCACTTCAGACACATTATTAAGATTTCTGTGACACATTCAAATAAAAAAGGGCGTTGACATCACACGGAGTTCCGTAAATTAGATGAGGAGAAGCAAATTAACGACAGTACCCAACAGTTCCCGTAAACTTGATCACACCAAATCGAGGAGAGAGACGTTTGCTGGGTGCTTTCGTTGACGGGACATCCACTGTCGTGAATCAGTAGGGGCCACACGCACGCGACGTACCTGCTTCCCACCACTGGCTGTGCCAAGTGCTGCAATGGAGACGTATGGACGGCGGCCGGATCGCTTCTAGTTTTCTAGAGAGTGAATATTGTATTGTAAATGTATTCTCCGACGCATCTGCAGCTAAATGGTGCAAAGTAGGTATCTTATAAAATGATTAATGAATACTAAAGAGTATCCGGGCCTGACACTAACACAGTGGAGAAGCAATTACAGTTCAGGGAGAAGAAATAGAAATTTGAGGTTTACTGATGACATTGTAATTCTGTGAAACTATAGATGGAGACCAAGAGATGTATATAAACTCCTGGCCATTAAAATTGCTACACCACAAAGATGAAGTGCTACAGACGCGAAATTTAACCGACAGGAAGAAGACGCTGTGATATGCAAATGATTAGCTTTTCGGAGCATTCACAAAGTGCTGACATGAGGAAAGTTTCTCATTTCTCATACACAAACAGCAGCTGACCGGCGTTGCTTGGTGAAACGTTGTTGTGATGCCTCGTGTAAGGAGGAAAAATGCGTACCATCACGTTTCCGACTTTGATAAAGGTCGGATTATAGCCTATCGCGATTTATCGTATCGCGACTTGCTGCTCGCGTTGGTCACAATTCAATGACTGTTAGCAGAATATGGAATCGGTGGGTTTAGGAGGGCAATACAGAACGACGTGCTGGATCCCAACGAACTCGTATCACTAGAAGTCGAGATGACCGGCATCTTATCCACATGGCTGCAATGGATCGTGCAGACATGTCTTGATCCCTGAGTCGACAGATGGGGACGTTTGCAAGACAACAACCATCTGCACGAACAGTTCGATGACGTTTGCAGCAGCATGGGCTATAAGCTCGGAGACCATGGCTGCGGTTACCCTTGACGCTGCATCACAGATAGGAGCGCCTGCAATGGTGTACGCAACGACGAACCTGGGTGAACAATTGGCAAAACGTCATTTTTTCGGATGAACCCAGGTCTTGTTTACTGCATCATGATGGTCACATCCATGTTTGGCGACATCGTGGTGAACGCACATTGGAAGCGTGTATTCGTCATCGCCATACTGGCGTATCTCCCAGTGTGATGGTATGGAGTGCCATTGGTTACACGTCTCGGTCATCTCTTGTTCGCATTGACGGCACTTAAAAAAGTGGCCGTTACATTTCAGATGTGTTACGACTCTTGGCTCTACCACTCATTCGATCCCTGCGAAACCATTTCAGCAGGATAATGCACGACCGCACGTTGCAGGTCATGTACGGGCCTTTCTGGATATGGAAAATTTTCGACCGCTGCCCTGGCCAGCACATTCTCCAGATCTCTCACCAACTGAAAACGTCTGTTCAATGGTGGCCGAGCAACTGGCTCGTCACAATACGCCAGTCACTAATCTTGATGAACTGTGGTATTGTGTTGAAGCTGCATGGGCATCTGTACCTGTACACGCCATCCAAGCTCTGTATGACTCAATGCCCAGGCGTATCAAGGCCGTTATTACGGCCAGAGATGGTTGTTCTGGGTACTGATTTCTCAGGATCTATGCACCCAAATTGCGTGAAAATCTAATCATACATCAGTTCTAGTAAATCTGTCCAATGAATATCCATTTATAATCTGCATTTCTTCTTGGTGTAGCAATTTTAATGGCCAGTAGTGTAGTAAGGCAAAACAAAGAAAATAGAATGTAGTCGAATTAAATCAGGTAATTGTGAGAGAATTAGATTAGGAAACGAGGCACGAAAAGTGGTAGACGAGTTTTGTTATCTGCGCAGCAAAAGAAATAATTATGGCCGAAGTAGAGAAGATTTTAAATGTAGATTGGAAATGGCAAGAGAAGCGCTCCTGAAGAAGAGAAATTTGTTGGCAACGGATATAGATTGAATTGTTGAGCACAGCCTTTTATGGAAGTGACACATGGACAATAAATTGTTCAAATAAGAAGAGAATTAAACCTTCTAAAATGTCGAGCTACAGAAGATTGCTGAAGATTAGATGGGTAGACCTTGTAACAAACGAGGTGCTGAAAAGAACTGATGGAAAAAGAAAATTATGGCATTACTTGACTAAAAGGAGGAGTCGGTTGATAGGACGCATTCTCAAACATCAGGAAACCAGCAATTGGAAGGAAAAGGGGAGGGCGTAGGGGTTAAAATTGTAGAGAGCGTCCAAGAGA
This sequence comes from Locusta migratoria, assembly GCA_026315105.1. Taxonomy (NCBI): domain Eukaryota; kingdom Metazoa; phylum Arthropoda; class Insecta; order Orthoptera; family Acrididae; genus Locusta; species Locusta migratoria. Next base: position 785,105,265 of record CM048755.1, read on the forward strand.
TGTACATAGGAATCAGGGCCAAAGGATGTAGGTTGCGGTATTTATTCAGAAATGAAGAGGCTTGCACAGGACAGAATAGCGTGGAGAGCTACATCAAACCAATCTTCAGACTAAAGACCTCAAACAAAAAACGAACAACAAAACACACAATATTATTTGAAATGAAAACTCGGCGTATCACAAACAACGATAGATGAAGTATTGCCTCCTTCACATTTATCTTGAAAAAAATTTTTTTCATGTGTTTGTGAAGCTTATGGGACCTAACTGCGCGGTCAACAGTCCCTAAACTTACAAACTACTTATGAACTACCTTATACTAAAGACAGCACAAACATCCATGCCCGAGGGGGGTTTCGAACCCCCGACGGGGAACGGCCTCGCGCATCACAGCATAGCGCCTCAATGCGCTCGGTCGCTCCGCCGCGGCATTTATCTTGCATTTCTACTTCTTATCCTTATGTTTTTCTCGTCACGAGAACAACGGCAAATAACATGTAATAAAAAAGATGATTGTACGAATTAAAACAAAATTACGGATGTCATTCAGTCTTGTTTCACAACCTGAAAATTTCAAACTGGAAAACTAAGTTTGGTGCCCAAACATCACTAATAATATAACTAGCTGAATCGACAGTTTTTAAATTTGTGTCATTTATCAGGTAACTGAAATTTTATTATGTCCTTTTAGTACTAATGTGGAGGTCCTCACACATGTCATTGTTTAAAGTCGACTGCCATTATTCGCAAAACGCAAATATGTTGTCCAAGACATTTTTCCATTTTTTTTTTTCTTTTTTATTTTCTTCTGTCCCTAGTAGACGATAACCGACAGCGTCAGCCGAAAATAATCAGAGAGGGTTGGTCAAACAGTCTCCTATAATATGGTTACATAGATTAGGAGCAACAGAGGGCGTATAGCATTTCCTTGAGGATCGCCACGTATCATTTCTGTCCAGATCGACGACTTCGTTTTGTGTGTGTGTGTGAGTTACTGTGGGTCCAAACTGCTGACGTCATCGGTCCCTCGATTTACACACTACTTAACTTAAAATAAGTTATATTAAGAACAAAACACACACACACACACACACACACACACACACACACACACACACACATGCCCGAGGGAGGACTCGGAACTTTCTGCGGGAGCGGCCTTGCAATTCATGACAGGGGGCTAATACCACGGTCGTTTTCTCTCGGCTGAAAGCCATTGAAATAAAATCAAGGTGCATCACATTTTCTTCAAACAATGATCATTCTATAGAGCACTGTAGAGTACGATTCAATAGGTTTCTATAAAACATCTCTCTCTAAATGGTTTCAGAGAGCTCCCGCCATAATTCGAGCTAATTCAAGTCCTGATCATATTCTACTCGTGTGCTGAAAATTGTCACCATTTACATGTCGCGTCGAAAGCTGTTTGGCTTTTTCTGTCAATGGTTGTTAACGTCAGACGAAGTCAAGTTTCATACTTAAACCGTCAAAATGCACCCTAAATTTCCTAAAATGAATCGTGAGAACTGTCGTTTCCATGGTTCGCAGAAGTGCTGTCATTTTATGCCTAATGACGATAGAGTCCCTGCTCATCGTCACTGATTTCGGGCCTATGTATGGTGTATATGAGTCTTGGCCAGAAATTGAAGTGAGAGAAACGGAAGACCAAGCGTATAGAAATAAGAAGCAATTTTCTTTTTTATTACGCGGCATGAGGCGCTAATGTTGTCATTGTTTGCAGACATCGGTTGGCATACTGATAACAGCATTGAACAGCGATCCAAGGGTGACTGGTTCGTGATCCTCTGTGGGTACTGATTTATTTGTCTTTTCTTATTTTCAATCTTTGAAAAATGTTCAAATGTTTGTTAAGCTTAATGGACTTAACTGCGGAGTCATCAGTACCTAAACTTACAAACTACTTATGAACTACCTTATGCTAAAGACGGGGCAAACATCCATGCCCGAGGGGGGATTCGAACCCCTGACGGGGAACGGCCTCGCACAGCGCCTCAGTGCGCTTGGCCACCCTGCCGCGGCTTTCAATCTTTACGTTACCTACACTGCAAATGAAACGAAATATTTGGATGGAGAATTACACCTTATGAATAAACCGTTTTATCATTCTCTTGTCACCCAGACTTGATTCAGCAATTTATACGCTATCTTGAGTTGGTTTTATGTTTAATATCTTTCTCATATTATGCTATTATTTATATTGCTTTCTCTTTATCCACCATAAGTGATACAGGTTGTCGTTTCTGTTATGTTGCGCTGTTTGTGGCGTGTTGCAGCACTTCTTTGTTTTGCTACAGCACACCAAAAAGAAGGAAACATTACCACAACACAAAACAATCAACCAATATAAAAAACTAATAGCGTCATGTGGTAACGATATATAATATAAAACCCACTCAAGGCAGCGCATAAACCGTCGAAACGAGTTCGGGGAACTGGAAAACTGTGAAACAGCGTCTTGCGTAAGGCGAAATTCCCCATCCAAATACAATATATCGAACATTGTTTCGGTTAATTTGCAGTGTAGGTAACGCAGAAAAATAACACAAATCATTGTTAGAGACATTAATATTTGAAGATATAGCAGCAAAGAAGAATTACAACATAATCTACTGGTACCGATACATGGATGATATATATGGTGGACAAACCTAAAAACAAAATACAACTACACAAAGATATAAATTAAAAAAAAAACCACACACACACACAAACAAAGTCTACAATACAAGAACTAAAAGACACACTCAGTTTTCTAGACATAATAACAAAAGAAAATCATAAACATACATTTGACATGAAAACTCACCACCTTAGACATTATTATAAATGCCACTTCAAACAACCTACAAAGTCACAAACAAGCTACAATAAGTTTCAAATGTTTGTTAAGCTTATGGGACTTAACTACGGGGTCATCAGTCCCTAAACTTACAAACTACTTATCAACTACCTTATACTAAGGACGGCACAAATATCCATGCCCGAGGGGGGATTCGAACCCCCGACCGTAGTGGCCGTGCAGACCGTGACTGAAGCGCCTCAGTCCCCGCGGCCACCGCGGCCGGCTACAATAAGTAATTGCTAAACAGACTCAATAGGATTCCCATAAACACCTCTAACTACCAAAAAGAGCTAGCTATTATAAAACAAATAACACTAAAATAGCTATGAAGAGAACCCTTGAAGATAAACAGGAAAATAAAGACACAGTTGAAGGAAGAACCCACAAGAACCACATTGACTAAAAAGGCACACACAATAAAAAATGACGTACTCTGACTTAACACAAGAAATTCACATACAAAGTAGATAATATATTCAGGAAACAAGGAATAAACATTGCCTACAAAACAAGCAATCCAATTGAAAAACACACACCCATACTAAACGCAAGAACAGACAAATACAAAAAATCTGGCATCTATCAGCTCAACTACATTAGGATGACGGGCAGAACATTCGACACTAGATACAAAGAAAACAGAGCATGGAAGTATGGTGCAAACCACTCAAAGTTTGTACAGCACTTTAAACAAAAACACCATAGGCCCAGCACCACAGAAAAAGATATGACAGTCATACAGACCAGAAGAGACAGACACCTTCTCCCTTTCAAAGATAACCTCCACATACACAACAAACAATAACTCAATGACCAAATAAATATTGGAAAGCAAACATTGTATAAAACAATAGAAAGAATCACAAAGCGCTCCACTTCTTGTCCCTATCTCTCTCAACCTTCTCCCACATCCCACTATTCAACACTCCACGCCTAATATCGCATACCCATCTCTCCCCTATACACGAGATACTCTGAACATGTCGCTCAGCCACGGTGGAGTAGCCGAGCGGTCTAAGGCGCCTTGCTGTGGAGCGCGCGGTTGCTCGCCGTCGGAGGTTCAAGTCCTCCCTGGGGTATCGGTGTGTGTGTATTGTCCTTAGGTTAGTTTACCTTAGTTTAAGTAGTTTGTAAGCTACGGACTGATGAGCACGCAGTTTGGTCCGATAGATTTAAAAACATTTGAACATTTTGAACATGTAGCTCTTACTGAAATAAAACTCCCAAACCTGCCGCTAACAATCACTCAACCTGGTTCTCCTCACTGTTTACCCACATCACATACTAGATGCAACTAGAAACAAAACTCCCAATCCCCCCCCCCCCCACACACACACACACATTAATTGCATTACCATCAGCCTCTCTTCCACACAGAAACACTCAGCACCCAGAAATTTCAATATTACTAGCGGCATTCCATGATGTGATCCGTGAACGAGACTCAAATTTCCGTTAGTAACAAAACAGTAGGCCTCCTTTACATGTTTCGCTAACGAACTGTTTTCAATCTAAAAACAAAACAAACTGTAGATTTATAGCACTAAAGATGTTTCGTTGTCATGAAAACGAAACGCGTCTGGTGAGAAAAATCGCATTTTATTTGTAGTTGCATAGCCGGCAAACACTTTACACTACCATTCATAAAGAAAAACATCAATTCCGCCAGCAGGACTCCAACCAACGACCTTTCGCTTGCTGTTCCACGCTCTTACCACTACGCCAACGTCTGCCTTTGATTAATTTTATCGTAAACATTACATACCGCACTCGACCCACTCAAAAAAAATCTATATTTTTATAAACGCTTGGCCATCTGGAGCAGCAACTTCCGTCACTTTATTTTCCGCCCAAGCCCTTTATGACTTTACAGTAATATGCCAAAGTGAACCAACTACATACTGCATGATGTGAATGATTCAGCTCTAAAGATCACTGTCACGCCAGATATATCTGTAGATTTGACATACGGCAGAAGTGGAAATATTGGAAATTGTTCCATTTACTACTCGAATATTTACCACATTCAACACGAATTCGCAGCCAAGCTCCAAATGTGGTTGGTTCACTCTGGCCTAGGACCCTCCAAGTAAGGCCGAAATCGATGATGAGAAACATCCTCCCGTTTGAAGTGCAGTAGATGTATCCGCAAACAATGGCATAGCCTCAGCCTCTCAGGGATTCAGTTTTTGACAAAGGATAATTTTAAGTAAAGAAACAACGTGTATACTAAGGAATGTCATGTAATGTTTATTGTGAGATCGAATCTAACTTTTGCCGTCGAGGTGTTATGATACTGGCCGCGCAAATCGAAATGAAATCAAAGCTACGGAGTACACGTCATTCCAGTAGGCAAAGAGCACGCACAAGTTTCAGCATTCTCGTTGTTGCTGATTCCCGCGATAGTAAGGATGTATTCACAGTGGCACCGACAGACCGTCGTCAGACGCCGTCGACCAAGTTCGACTGAAAATATCGACCGACGGCGTGGTCACACTGCATCCCATATAGTTTGTCACTTGATAGGATTAAAGGAGAAAGTTAGGTTAGGTTTGAATGTATTCTTTGTCTGAAGTATATTAGATTTCAATTCCCTGGGATGCAATGGATTCCACCGACATTTTTGTGCTTCCAAATTAGTGCTACAATGAGACTTTTGTCATTAATAAAGACTTCGAATGCATACGAATGAGCTACACCTGTCTGGAAAGAAGAAAGTAGCGAGGATTGTGTACTGCCCTCAGGTATTGCTACTCCCAGACAATCTTTACGAATATGTGAGGTACCGGTAAAAAGGAGAAATGTCCATTACATATTATATTTCGTGGTGTCATTGACAAGCAACATTACAGGTTTGCTGAATTTATTTGAAGTTGTGCAGACATACACCAGTTAACCTCCACGCTTTAAATAATGAAAACCTACACCAATTAGGGAAGTTTATTGCTTACCACAACGAATTTCGAGGATTTATTCGCATCTTCTAGTGCATTTGTTTACAGAAGAATAGTACTTTTTCCATGTTTCAATGTGTGCTTTGCTGACACACTTGCACTGCAGTTGTCTCTTTAGATTAGCTACTGAAGTTCGGAAAATCGGACAGAATAAATATTGAGGTGTGTGTTTTATCCTAATGGTAGAAGCCATAACTTCTTTTTTGGCTGCATAATGGTGTTGTGCCTCTTCCATTGCCCAGAATATGCAACATAATAATCGTGACTTAGGCCTACCTGTGCACAAAAACCAGTGTGTGGCGATTTTTGTGTTGTGATATCCAGTTTAATGGATAAAGTATAGACAGACGTACTCTTTAGAATGTAAAAAAGTTGCCACGATTTGATTATGTATGCTACGATTTCCCTCATTACAATAACCTCTAAAAACAACATCTGTGAAAGAGCTGCATAAAATCACACATGGAAACGCCACGATGTATTTATGTGCACAAATGCACTAAAAGAGGGAAAAACTCGAGAAATGCGTTGTGCTAAGCATAAAAATACATAATGGATGCAGTTACGGTACAGTGAACGTCAATGACTGTCATTCAATATACCGTATTTGTGAAAGACAACTATGAAATTAAGAATAATTTTGAACACACAAACCACTGAAAAGCGGAAGCACACGTAGGCCTGCACCACATTTGCAGGTCACTTCACAGAACAGACTTCTCACCTTTTTTAAGGAAGACAAGAACCAGCAAGAATAATTTGTGGACAGCTAATACCCGATTATCACAGTGCAAAACAACGTAAGAGAGCCACTACAATAACATTAAGATACGCCACAATCCCAGATTGAACATATTTTTTGGGGTTATACCTTACGCCTAAAATTTTTGATAAAGGATTTAACTAACTTGGGGTTTCCAATAAACTGTAATATCAGACCATAGATTCCGAATTATATCCCGATTGTGATATTTATCGTCTTCTGGGCACCACAATATCTTTCTTTCTTTCGTCTTTCTTTCACAAAGCATATCAGATTCTCCCTGTCCATATCTAGCATGTGAGAACGTCGGTCGATTTGACTGAAGAAAACTAAATGTTCAAATGTTTGTTAAGCTTACGGGACTTAACTACGGGGTCATCAGTCCCTAAACTTACAAACTACTTATGAACCACTTACGAACTAGGACGGCACAAATATCCATGCTCGAGGGGGGATTCGAACCCCCGACCGTAGTGGCCGTGCAGACCGTGACTGGAACGCCTCAGTCCCCGCGGCCGGCGAAAACAAACTGATCTGAATTTCACCGACTGTCGTCCGAAGTCTGTACGTTAGGGAGATGAGATCGGCTACACTATGACCGTGCCTACAGTGGAGTTCTGATTTGAAACGATCGGCCGTTTTCCGACGATGTCTGTCGTCGGTAAAACCCACCTATATCGGAGCCACTGTGACCACAGCCTAAGCTTTTTGTCTGCACACGTAGAAACGTGACCGAGCGCTGACTTTGCCAGTCTGTTTCCTGCTAGCGGTGCATTCGTAGCGAACATTAAATGTAACGGAGTTTCTGTCAACGTAAGATGTCGCATTTGGCTGACAGACAAGGGTGTTTTAATAGCACTACATGAACAAGGATTTCCAATGGCTATATTTTAAGGAGTATGGGCATCCACAAATCGACGGTTGCCAGGTGCATTCAGAGAAAGGTAATCTGAACAAACGGCCTCATTCTGGTGCTCATCGCAAAACAGCAGCAGCTCAGGATCTTCGGAAACGTCGTTTCGAGCCTCACTATTAGCAGCAGAACTATAATTCGTCGTCTAAGGGGAGGTGCAAAGAGATCCAGAAGCGCTGCTGTTTAAAGGGACATTGTTTCTCGCAGAGAAGCCCGCCTTGCTTCTGCTGCTGCAAATATCGACAGAACTCTCCAGTTTTGGAGACGAGTGATTTTCACTGATGAAAAAAGTTTTTTTCTACGGCATCAACAGGAAGAGTGCTTGTTTACAGTTGCCGAAGACGTGGCAGAGAATGGGAAACAGTATGAGCAAGGATATCGGGCGAAGGGTGTGGTCTGCTGTGGGAAGTGGTAGGAAGACTAGATGTACGCAGCTATATCACAGTTTTGGAGTATGTCACGTTGCCTTCTGTGTCAGCTACATTTCGCGATGATCGGATCATGTTCCAACATGATCGCTCGCCCTTTTTATAGCAATAGTGGTTAAGTGGTGGTTCGACGACCACAGAAATATCACTGTATTAGAATGGCCACCTAAAGGAGCTCACATGAATCCCATCGAAAATATTTGGGCAGAAATGGTAGAATAATAAAGGAGAAAGGACTCTCACCGTCTACTCGCAGCCAACTTTCCGATGCATCAACATAGGGTTTTTTTTTTTTCCCTTCTCCTCTGTAGAAATTAACCTTCAGAAGACTTTAATTTCTTTTTGTGAAGTATATATATTTCATTCCATTTGAAGGAAAAGCTATAAGATATTACCTGACAAAGAAATTTTAATTAAAAACAGGATACTAATACTTATCAAAAAAGTACTCAGTTTCTATATTCATCACATCTCTATAATAATGAATATACAAATTAAAAAATAACAGAAGAAATCCATACTAATGCGAAAATAACTGATACTCTTCCACGTTTAAACCGCCCAACCGATTTTGTGAAATGTTTGTAAAGCTTATGGGACTTAACTACGGGGTCATCAGTCCCTAAACTTACAAACTACTTATGAACTACTTACGAACTAGGACGGCACAAATATCCATGCCCGAGGGGGGATTCGAACCCCCGACTGTAGTGGCCGTGCAGACCGTGACTGAAGCGCCTCAGTCCCCTCGGCCACCGCGGCCGGCCAACCGATTTTGATGAAACTTGGTATGGAGATATAGCTTGAACACCAAAGAAAAGCGTATGCTACTTTAGAACATGTGTAATAGAAGATATCAGAAGTATGTAACTTAAGTCGGGCCCGGTGGTCTAGCGGTAAAGAGCTCGACTACAAACCAAGATAGTCGCGGGTAGGAAACTCGGTTGGACCAATAATTTTTCAGTTTGCGTTTTAACCTAGCCTTCACCTGTCTTCGATGGGAGTAGTCACCAGAAACGACATGTCGTTCGGGTTCCACGTTAAATTGTAGGTCCCCTTTTCCCGGTTGGATAACTGTGGTAGGTTAGGGACATGGAAGTCGCCGAAGTGGCGTCTAATTAAAAGGCTTGCACCAGGCCACAACACAACACGCAAAATAATAACATTAAGTATATAACTGCAATTATAGAACAGCTGGGCATCAACAGCTTCTGAGACAACATATTTTCTATTAGTACCGAAACTACACGCAAATCACGACCGAGTGTATCTTGGGTATATGGTTAGTGTTGAGGGCTATACAAGGAAAGGTCCCGGATTCTATTCCCATTGGGTCATTTATTTCCCCCTAACGACTGGATATGTGTGATATTTTATCGTCATCAACGCGCAAGTCGCTGAAGTGGCGTCGAATTTGACTTCATTAAGCGGCCGAATATTGCGAAGCCATTTAATTTCATTTTACTGATACCCTTATAAGATCCTCGAACTGTTTAATTCATACTTCTATAGTAATCCACATTTACTAATTCCTTTATAATAAGTGCAAAGGTAAGACCGTTTGTCACCTTTGCACAACTAAATCGCTCAACCGATCACGATGATATTTGCTACGGAGATGGCATTACCAAAGAGAAAGAACACTTGCTACTTTCAAAAATGTTCAATAGTTAGTTAAGCTTAAGGGACTTAACTGCGGGGTAATTAGTCCCTAAACTTACAAACTACTTTATACTAAAGACGGCACAAACATCCATGCCTAGGGGGAATTCGAACACCCGACGGGGGACGGCCTCGCGCATCATAGCATTGCGCCTCAATGCGCTTGGACGCTCCGTCGCGGCTTTACTACTTTACAAAGTTTGTAATACAAGATATTTATTGATCTGAACATCACGCGAATTATATTTATTCTCTGACAAATTTGTTGACTCTTTAACTTTATCATATTTGTAAAAATGCTTAATTATTGGTTGATGTGTTCTACGTAGTATGATCGAACATTATCAATTTAAAGCTTATGCAATTCTCACCGTCTTTCAACCATACTTCCATACTAACACTATTAAATACGAAAGTATCTCTTATGTTATCACTAGCCTACTGCTGAACAAATACCGATGAAATGTGTGTGTGGTAGGAGGGATATACCATGGACCAAAGTGCTGAGGTCATCGGTCTCCTAGGCTCCACACACGCGCGCGCGCGCGCGCGCGCGAACGTCCGACGCCAGCGGCCGTGCGAACCATGACAAGGTGCCTTAAGCTACGTGTTGCTCGGTGCGTCTATCCTCTATCACGACCGTCTTTAAACGATTATCGCAGAACGATTGATTAATCGTTGAACGCTAATCGTTAAATTGGCATTTTGCTCGGAACGTCTGCGACCCTATTTCTTAGTAGTCGTGTTTCCATTCGCACTTCGCAGTCACATCTTTGGACGGAAGGCTGATAAAATGAGTTTTCAGTTAAATAAGTGTAAAAGAGTGCTGCTTAAATGACTTTTGATTGAGGAAATGGAAGATGATTAAATACTTTTGCAGATGTATTGGACGAAAAGGGCCAAAATACACCGTATGTTTCAGCTCAGAAATGAGGAAGGACTGTGTAGGACACATCACCCACATGCGTGAGGACAAACAAAAGTTCTTCGAATTTTTTCGTCTTTCTGTTGAGCAGTTTCGACTACGTTATAGAATTAATCAAAGACGACATCTACAAAGAATCAAACAACAGAAATCTCTATCCAGTAACACCAGAAAAAAAACTTGCTATTATCCTGAGGTAAGTATTACTGTTATTTACACTCTGAAACTTTGTCTTGCGTTGTTAAAATTTACACATTGCACCGGTATGAATCCCTGCTTACTTCCCTCCTCCTACATTTATTCAATCACTCAGCTTGTTCTAAGAGTTCGTGTTTGATTTTCGTGAAGAAAGTAAAGTCCACCTACCTTAATAGGCTTTCCTGGTGATATTAGGTGATAAGCAGTGTTGATTTATAACAAACGACAGTGTGCGAAGTGTAAAAGTAATGGGATAAAATTTAATGCTGAATATTTAGTTTCGTAGGGAATATGACTGTACGTAGCATTCTTTAAACAGGGGCCGGGGTACAATGGGACACAAGTGCGCCTGCATGAGAAAGAAAGAATACATCTGCCGGTTACATCACAAACCACTGCTCTAAATTCGCGAACCTTACTGCACGAAACAAGATTTCGGAATAATCTGCTACGTTACAACATATACAATAAAAAATGATGATAAAAGCTTTATATATCGAAGAACTTTATTAAAAGATAACAGTGCAAATTATAAATGTAAATATGAATAATAGCTGCAAGTACTTTAAGAAAGAACAACTTACATGGTTTTCCAACTTTGTTGGCAATCTCAGCCCATATATTGCCTTTGAGCGTCAGATCTTTGTAGAATGCATTTGATAGCTGCCACAGTGGCGGACGATTCGCCACTTCCTCGACAAGTACTTCGTCATCTGTCAGAAAACGAAGGAGCCATCATGCACGTGGTCCTTCACGTATCAGGAATGGCAATGCAGCCAGCCTTCTGCCCTACTATTGGCGGCGTGCGGTTATCGTTAACGACTGCGTCGGCAGCAACACAACCCCATTAGAAACGCAGCCGCTCTACTACGATTATCTTGCACAATCATCGCTACAGTCGCACCGAGGAAAACGCTTGACTAAGCTCGCGCGGCTGAAGTCTGGTATGGAATTAGCTAAGGAAGAACATACATTTGAAAGTACTATTTTTCTCTTAAGCATTATTGGCATTTTTAAATATTATATACGTGAGCGGGTTGCAGACGATGCTTGCGAGGTGGTTGGCAACTCTTTGAATTTATAGATTATTCCGACAACACAGTGTAAACCAAACAATCGCGAAACTCTACGAGGCAAGAAGTGTAACCTTCTCACTCCTCAATCGATGCTAGCGCTCCAAGTGGCCAGCCTGTAGTAACAGAAGAACTGCACGATACAAACGGAGTCGTTGCTACAGTTTATAGTGCCCCAACAAGATCCGAAATGTGACCTCAATTTCAATGTGGCGGCGCGGAGTAGCCGCGCGGTCTAAAGGCAGTTTCACACCGCGGTCACATTACGTCACGTTACGTAACGTGACAGATTTTTCCAAACATCTGCTTCCTTAGTTTTAAATGGTGTACTACACACCGACCTCTCAGATCCTCACAGACGCTACAGGCGAATCTGCGGGAGACCGATCTTTTGAAAACATCTGTTGACTTGTGGGCTCGCACATGCGAGAACGCGCCCACTGCTGTGGAATACAGATTTGGAGGAGTACAGAGACAGCAATTTAAAGGACACATCATGAGACCAATTGGGACAAAATACTAAGTAGCTGTTAATTGTACTAGTTGAAGCTTAAGAACTGTCATAATAACCCTTCATAATTGTGTATAGTTTAACAGTATTAACATAAATGTGTGGTGTTAATATTTATGTTTTCATATTACCAAAATTTGTATTATTTATACTCATTAATGAACAGCCCAAATTAAATTTAGTACAAAATCACGCATAAGTAAAAAACGACTTGAGGAAAAAAAAAACATGTTTGTTAAATACAAATTGGCATTATTTATGTTCATACGAAAGTGATTCATCAAAAAATTACATATCAAACCAGGCAATCGTAATAGCTTCAAAGCTGTCAGGAATCTAAGTATTGAGGAAATCAGAGCGCCATTCAAAATATTATTTGCCAATAAATAAAACTTATTTTGTTGACATTAATATGCCGAACGATATTTCGTCAGTGCAGATCAGAAATGTGATCCAATAACCTAAATTATGTTTTAAAATTTAGTTTTGTGTCTTGTGCAATAACAGAATAAATACAACATGGAAAAGTGAAGGAATAACAAAACCTGTCCAACTTTCACCCGGAGGACAGATAACCAAAAGAGCAATACATTTTCTTCATTTTTATTTTATTTAAAAAAAAATCTATAAAAACGATTCACTCTTAAGTATACCATTTTCAATAAACAATCGGGAGGGCATTGCAATTTGAAGGGAGAATCGCCTGCTGACGATTACTTACTGTTACTAGCCTTTCGGGCATGAAGCATTAAGCGAATGTTTTTACAAAGGTAAGATTGTTGATGAATAACTAATTGTTATAATTAGCTGAGTATTAGTTTGCTAACAACGTTGTTTCAATGTAAGGTTCTTAATCTCGCCATCGTTCTCAGTCTGCATGAAGATAAGTTTTTTATTTTCCTATTATTATTATTATTATTATTATTATTATTATTGTAAGCAGTAAGAAACAAACTACAAATCTTAAGGAATAGTACACGGTTTACTGTGGTGGATGACGACTGTTGCTTTGACTATATTGTTTACTACGAACAGCTTACACCATTTTAACTACTCTTCTACATATAGAAACAAGGCACATTTTTAGTAAACGCGCTATCACACGATGAACCAACCACTTGTGATGTTAGCTGATTCAACCGAACCGACTGGCGGAGCAGAAACGGTGCCCCGGTATCTGACAGACGTCGGTGGCGGTGTGAACTGCGCATCTGTCACGTTACGTAACGTGACATACCGTGACCGCGGTGTGAAACGGCCGTGTCACGTATTGCGTGGCCGCTCCGTCGGAGGTTCGAGTCCTTCCGTACCATATGTTAGTTCAAGCGGTGGGTAAGTCTAGGGATTGATAACCTCAACAATGTGGTTGGTCTTTGAGTTACTCACACACATTTGAACATTTTTAATACTTTAATGTTGTTCACCACACACACACTCTCTCTCTCACACACACACACACACACACACACACACACACACACACGTAAAATAGGTTACTGGACCCAACTGTTATTACAGGTGTGTCAGAAAGTGAAATATTATGTATATTCGTTTCCATTACCCTCATGGCTCCAGTTTTCAGAGGAAAGGCGCGATATAAATTTAGTTAACAACTGGTCTCGACCACGAGACAGAACATTTGCATGTGACGCGTTTTACCGCGAGACCACTGAAGTAGACGATAGACAGTCTCCAACAGTCTATCTAGATATAAATGATCTGATGGACAGAGTAAATTGTAATTTGCAGCTGTTTTCTGATGATGCTGTGGTGTATGGGAGGGTGTCGTCTGTAACTGACTGTAATAGCATACAGGATGACTTAGACAAAATTTCTAGTTGGTGCGAAGAATGGGAGCTAGCTCTCAATGTAGAAAAATGTAAGGTGATGCGCATGAGTAGGAAAAACAATCCTATAATGTTCGAATACAGCATTAGTAGTGAGCTTCTGGATGCTGTCGCGTCGTTCAAATATCTAGGCGTAACATTGCAAAGCGATATGAAATGGAACGAACATGTAAGGACAGTTGTGAGTAAGGCGGACAGCCGACTTCGGTTTATTGGGAGAATTTTGGGAAGATGTACTTCACCTGTAAAGGAGACCGCGTATAAAACGCTTGTACGACCACATCTTGAGTATTGTTCAAGTGTTTGGGACCCGTAGCAGATCGGTTTGAAGGAAGACATAGAGGTGGTTCAGAGACGAGAAGCTAGATTTGTTACCGGTAGGTTCGACCAATGCGCGAGTGTCACGGAAATGCTCCGGCAACTCAATTGGGGATCGCTGGAAGATAGACGACGTTCTTTTCGTGAATTTCTGTTAAGTAAATTTAGAGGGCCGGAATTTGAAGCTGAGTGTAGTACGATCTTGCTGCCGCCTACTTCCATTTCGCGTAAAGATCACAAAGACAAGAGAAATTAGGGCTCGTACGGAGGCATATAGGCATTCTTTTTTTCCTCGTTCAATTTGGGAGTGGAATAGGAAAGGAAATGCCTAGTAGTGGTACAGTGTACCCTCCGCCACGCACCTTACGGTGAATTGCGGAGTATGTAGATGTAGAACTGACATACTGCCGCCTACTTACATTTCGCGTAAAGATCACAAAGACAAGAGAAATTAGGGCTCGTGCGGAGGCATATAGGCATTCTTTTTTTCCTCGTTCTATTTTGAAGTGGAATAGGAAAGGAAATGCCTAGTAGTGGTACAGTGTACCATCCGCCACGCACCTTACGGTGAATTGCGGAGTATGTAGATGTAGAACTGACATACCAACATGTTGCTTGTGTATGATTCGCAAACAGCGTATTCCATATAGGTATACACGTTTAGTCCTAAGGTTTCCCTAAAATTATCCCATATGTCTTCCAGTTATAGACAAATTACACATTACGACATGGAGTACCATTAGAAACATGTCCCTGTTAGACATTCAGATTCGTAATGGTTAAATAACGTTGGCATTGATACATACCGCTAAATGTTTCCATCATTGTGAATTCAAAGAGATGTCTCCAGTCATTGTATTCCCCCAATTACATGATGAAGGCTACGAATTCACTTCCCCAACGTATCAGCAGTAGACTTAGCTCAATACGCTTATCACTCATTGAATTACTGTTGGAGGGGATCTTCAGTCAGTTTATATCAAGCCAACAACTTACATATGTGTTTCCAAAAACGTCTATTTAAGGTAATCCTTAATGTAGAAATAAGATCTACACATGGAACATATTCATCCTATGGATCACGGTACCTCTGTTCCATTTCCTCGGTGGCAGTATTGAAAAAATTCAAATGTTTGTAGAGCTTATGGGACTTAACTACGGGGTCATCAGTCCCTAAACTTACAAACGACTTACGAACTAGCTAATACTAAGGACGGCACAAATATCCATGCCCGAGGGGGGATTCGAACCCCCGACCGTAGTGGCCGTGCAAACCGTGACTGATGCACCGCAGAGCGCTCGGCCACCGCGGCCGGCGGCAGTATTGATACTTTCAAAATACCAGCATATAACAAGATTTTCCTTTGGCTGTGGGGAGTGCAGTGAGAACACAACCTTCGTGTAGCGACTGCAGTAACTGGAGGAATACAGATCCAAGTATGTTAGACGATTATTTTCCATGTCTCCTTATCACCGCTTCTGGCCCATCCCTCTCTCTCCAATTACTCCTTCAGTGGCGAGCTTTCACACTATATTTTATATTTCCGCTGAATTTAATTTTTTATCTTTATTCCTATGTTTCGGTTATTCGTACAATAATTTTCACAGTATGAAACTTTCACTCTGCAGCGGAGTGTGCGATGATATGAAACTTCCTGGCAGATTAAAATTGTGTGCCGTAACCGGGCTCGAACCTGGAACCTTTGCCTTTCGCGAGCGAAGGTCCCAGGTTCGAGTCCCGATTCCGGCACCCAATTTTAATCTGCCAGGAAGTTTCAATTGTCACAATAATTACGCCAGTCATCATATGAACATACTATTATCTCTCCCTGAACACATCACGTATGTGTTTAATAATGAGATATATGATCTACATTTTTTTACTCATGCAAATAAGTGCGCATAAACAATATAGTTACTGGGAGATAGACTCGAGGCTACGACATGATTTTAGTGATCCATGCGTTTATACCTTCGTCACAGATCACCATTGTGTAATATTTTCCTACATCATCTGAAGCACACTAATTGTGGTCTTATAAATCCAAAAGATCAGTGTATGAATCGTTTAACCCTTTATTTTTTAAATTGTTCTACTTTTACAAGAAACGAATTCTGCTACCAGAAAGAAAGTTGAAAATTCGAATTTCTTGAGCAAAATTTTAACTTCTTACATCTTATTCGGTATCTTTCGCTCGCTGTTCATACTATTACATGAATCCTGCTTCTTTAAAAAACATTCTATTTTTCTTTATTTTCTGGAAGATGGTTCCAAAGGAAAAAACAGCGATCGGCTACAATTATGTTTACACATGAAAACACTTAACTGCAATAATTTTCATTATAACATGACCGGTTGAGATCTTCCATTGAGATAATCGTCCCTCAAGTCCGTGAAACGGTGGGGCAGGTCCATCTCTGATTCCAGCCACCCGAGACGGACCTGCCCCAAGGTTCCACGGACGTCATGCACGACTGCTCTAAAGATGATCTAAACCGGTTATATTATAATAAAAACATTGCGGTCAATACTGTTCAATATGTTTGTTTTTATTGTAACACGGTTGTCGAGAAATATAAGAGTATCGCTGCAGTTGTGCAACTGGTTTCGTGATTTGCTGTCAAAGGTCCCAGTTCGTAGTAAATGACGGTAAGTCACTGAGCGAGACGGAACTGATGTGGCGTTTCCCTAGGAAGTGCCATAAGCCTTATGCTGTTCCTGATCTATAGAACCGATCTAGGAGAATCTGAATATCCCTCTCAGATTATTTGCAGATAGATGATACTTTCATTTGCGACTACTATGCCATACAGGAGATCAAAAACAACTGCAAAATGTCTTAGACACCTGCATGGTGCGAAAAATGACATTTGACTTTAAACAATGAAAAGAGTACGGTCCTCTAAATGAGTACTAAAAGGTGGTTCTGCGTGTGGTCTTCAGTCCGTAGACTGGTTTGATGCAGCTCTCCACCCTGCGCAAGCCTCTTCATTTCTGGGTAACTACTGCAGCCTACATCCCTTTGAAGCTGATTACTATATGCATCTCTGTCTCCCTCTACAGATTTTACTCCAAACCCTTCCAATACTAAATTAGTAATCCCCCGATGCCTCAGAATGTGTCTTATCAACCAATCCCTTCTTTTAGTCAAGTAATGCCATAATTTTCTTTTTTCGCCAATTCTATTCAGCGTCGCTCAGTCGTTACAAGCTCCACCTAATCTTCAGCATTCTTCTGTAGCACCACATTTCGAAAGCTTCAATTCTCTTCTTGTCTGCACTATTTATTGTCCACGTCTCATTCCCATACAAGGCTACACTCCACACAAATACCTTCAGAAAAGACTTCCTGAAATTTAAATTTATATTCTATGTCAACAAATTTCTCTTCTTCAGGAACGCTTTTCTTGCCATTGCTAGTCTACATTTTATATCTTCTGTACATCGGCCATCAGGACACCGTTAAATTTCAGCTACACCATAAATGACACAAATTTAAAGGCTGTCGATTCAACTAAATACATGAGTAATGTTTATTACGCACTAAACGTTGTTTTCTGACAGATTTTTTTCCATGTTATGGAACAGGACTGAATGACAGCAACAATTTCGTCTTAATGCTTGCAATCCTCTTAATTATTAAAATGTTATTTGCCTTTGGTCTTGTGATGAGAAACTATAAGGAGAAGAAATAGGAATGTACCATAAATGTGAAGGGGACAATACTAGAGCTGTCGTTGTTTGTGGTTGTTGACCAATGGCATGTCAGTTGCTCATAATAAATAGCCATACTCTCAGCAAAACACTATACTCAGAGTTTGTATTTCAAACAATCGTGAGTGTTAATATTAGATCCGAATACGCTATTTTATGAATTAAACATTTTATAAGATACCGACTTTGAATCAATTAGCTGCAGATGCGTTGGAGAAGGTACTGCAATGACATATACACTGGTCTAGAAAACCGGTAGGCAACAAGACGTGTGGACTAGCTGGTGGTCGGGGCAGTCGCACGGCGGTGCGCTGTGGCCCTAGCGATTCCTAACAGTGGACGAGCCTCAGACATCTGGTGTCATCAACGTTACAGGTACTGTCGACAATTTGCTTCTCCTAGTCTAAGTTACGGAAATCCATGTGATGTCATTACCTTTTCCACACAAATGTCTGAATAATGTGTCTGAACTGCAGCATCTAATTTACTATTGCTACCACCCCCATCACCACAGACATTTCCGAGGTGGGGTGGCTTGTGTGCCTCAAGGATACAAATAGCCGTACCGTAGGTGCAACCACAGCGGAGGGATATCTGTGGAGAGGCCAGACAAACGTGTGGTTCCAGAAGAGGGGCAGCAGCCTTTTCAGTAGTTACAGGGGCAATAGTCTGGATGATTTAGTTGGCCTTGTAACATCGGCTAAGGTGGCTTTGACACACAACTACTGCGAACGGCTCGAAACAAGGGGAAACTACAGCCGTTACTTTTTCCGAGGACATATAGCTCTACTGTATGAATATATGATTATGGCATCCTCTCGGGTAAAATAGTCCCCCATTTGGATCTCCGGGCGGGAACTACTCAGGAGGATTTTGTCATCAGCAAAGACAACACTGGCATTCTACGGATTGGAGCGCGGAATGTTAGATCCCTTAATCGGGTAGGGAGGTTAGAAAATTTAAATAGAGAAATGGATAGATTGAAGTTAGACATAGTTGGGATTAGTGGATTTCGGTGGAAAGAGAAACAGGATTTCTGCTCAGGTGAGTATAGGATTATAAATACAAAATAAGTTGGGGGTATCACAGGATACAGGAGTAGAACTGATAATGAATAAGAAAATAAGAATGCGGGTAAACTACTATGAGCAGCGCAGAGATCGCATTATCGTAGTCAGGATAGATACGAAGCCAACACCGACCACAGTGGTACAGGTTTATATGCCAACTAGCTCTGCAAATCTAGATTTCGAAGAAATGTATGAGGAGGTAAAGGAAATTATTCAGACAATTAAGGGAGAGGAAAACTTCATAGTGATGGGAGACTGGAATTCGGTAGTAGGAAAAGGAAGGAAGATAGTAGGTGAATAGGGACTGGGCAAAATAAATTAATGTGGAAGCCGCCTGGTAGTATTTTGCACGGGAACATTATTTAGTTATAGCAGACACCTGGTTTAAGAATCAAGAAAGAGGGTTGTATACGTGGAAGGGACCAGGAGACACCGGGAGGTACCAGATAAATTTTATAATGGTAAGAAATAGATTTCGGAACCAGGTTTTAAACTGTAAGACATACCCAGGGGCAGATATAGACTCTGACCATAAGTTATTGGTCAGGAACTGTAGGCTGAAACTGAAAAAAAAATAAATAAATAAATAAATAAAATAAAAAATAAAAAACTGCAGAAAGGTAGGAAAATAAGGAGATGGGACCTGGATAAACTGAAGGAACCTGAAGTTCTCGAGAATTTCAGAGGGAGCTTTAGGCAACAACTGACGGAAACGGGGGGAAATAAAACAGTAGACGAGGAATGGGTAGCACTGAGAGATGGAATAGTGAAGGCAGCAGAGGACAAAATAGGTAGAAAGTCAAGACCTACAAAAAAATCCTTGGATATCACAGGAAATACTAAATTTAATTGATGAAAGGAGAAAATATGAAAATGAAGTAAATGAAACAGACAAAATGGAGTACAGACAACGAAGAAATGAGATTGACAGGAAGTGCAAAATGGCTAAGCAGGAGTGGCTAGAAGCCAAATGCAAATCTGTGGAAGAATGTATGAATGGAGGGGGGGGGGGGGGGGAATAGATAACACCTAAAGGAAAATAAAAAAGACGTTTGAAAACAAGAAAAACAGGTCTATGAATATCAAGAACTAAGAACCAGTTCTCAGCAAAGAAGGGAAAGCTAGAAAGGTGGAAAGAATATACAGAGGGGCTCTATAAAGGAAAAGAACTTAGAGACAATACTGTAGGAAGGGAAGAAGAAGTAGATGAAGATCAAATAGGAGATACTATACTGAGAGATGAATTTGACAGAGTACTGAAAGATCTAAGTCGAAACAAGGCCCCTGGCGTAGATGACTTTCCTTCAGAGCAACTTCAGTCTCTGGGAGAACCTGCAATGACAAAACTACTTCACCTGGTGTGTAAGATGTATGAGACAACTGAAATAATCTCAGACTTAAAGAAAAATGTAATAATCCCCATCCCAAAGAAAGCAGGCGCAGAGAGGTGTGAAAATTACAGAACCATCAGTTTAGTATGTCATAGTTGCAAAATACTAACACGAATTATTTGCAGTAGAATGGAAAAGCTGGTAGAAGCCGACGCCAGAGAAGATCAGTTTGAATTCTGAAGAAATGTAGGAACACGGGAGGCAATACTCACTTCACAGCTTATCTTAGAAGATAAAGGAAAGGCAAACATACATTTCTAGCTTTTGTAGATTTAGAGAAAGCTTTTGACAATATTGACTGAAATACACTCTTCTAAATTCTGAAATCAGCAGGAGTAGAATAAAGGGAACGGAGGGTTGTTTACAACTTGTACAAAAACCAGATAGCAGTTATCAGTGTTGAAGGGCATGAAAGGAAGGGAGGGGAGGAAGGGAGGAAGACAGGTTTGTAGCCTTCCTCCAATGTTATTCAATTTGTACACTGAGCAAGCTATAAATGAAAGCAAGGGGAAATCTGGAGTAGGAATTAAAGGTCAGGGTGAAGAAATAAAAACCTTGTGTTTTGCTGATGAGATTGTAATTTTGTCAGAGACAGCAAAGGACCTGGATAAGCAGTTGAACAGAATGGACAGTGTGCTGAAAGGTGTGTATAAAATTAACATTAACAAGATCAAAACAAGGGTAACGGAGTGCAGTCTAAAAAAAAAACAGGCGATGCTGAAGGAATTAGATTAGGTAACGAAACAATAAAGGTGGTAGATGTGTTTTGTTACTTGGGCAGTAAAATAACATATGATGGTCACAGTACAGAGGATATAAAATGCAGAATGGCAATGGGAAGAAAAGCATTTTTGAAAAAGAGAAATTCGTTAACATTGAATATTCAATTAAGTGTAAGGAAGTCCCTTGTGATGGCATTTGTGTGGAATGTTGCCTTGCATGGGACTAAAACTTGGACAATAAACAGTGTGGAGAGGAAGAGGATACAGGCTTTTGAAATGTGGTGCTACAGAAGAATGCTGAAGATTAGGTGGGTTGATCGTGTAACTAATGAGGAGGTACTGAACAGAATTAGGAAGAAAAGGAATTTCTGGGATACCTTGACTAAAAGAAGGGATCGATTGGTAGGGCACACTAAGACATCAAGGAATGGTGAACTTAGCACTGGAGGGAAGTGTTTGGGGTAAAAATCACAGAGGGAGACCAAGAGATAAATACAATAAGCAGATTCAAATGGATGTAGGTTGCCGTTCTTATGAGGAGATGAAGAGGCTTGCTCAGGATAGAGTAGGGTGGAGAGTTGCATCAAACCAGTCTCCAGATTGAAGACCACTACCACAACAACAGCCTTCATTCACTGAAAAGATAACAGGGATAGATAAATTAAAAATGAAATTAAAAAAAACTGTAGTTTGTAAATTCGCAGTGAATGTTACAGAAGAAAGTGCAATTCGCAAAGAAGTGTGTTGATACTGACCTAGGTGCTCGTTTATACCATTTTTCTACCACATGTTATGACAAATGAAAACTCACCTTTTTTCCATTGTTATCCCATAAAATTCGTTTTGTGTTAACTCGTAAATGCAATCTAAATGGCATCTCACATTTTGTTTTCAGATACATGCACTATGTACTCATGTCATTAACAGCATGTTGGTACCCCTGTACCTCGTAGCCAGTTATACTTGGTAACTGACAGAAAAGCTTTGCACTTTGGCATAACTGATAAGCAAGGGGTCTTGCGAAATCTGTCATCACTGTACATACACTATTGACCATTACAATTGCTACACCAAGAAGAAATGCAGATGATAAATGGGTATTCATTGTACAAATATACTATACTAGAACTGAGATGTGATTACATTTTCATGAAATTTGGGTGCGCTCCTAAGAAATCAGTACTCAGAACAACCACCTCTAGGCGTAATAATGGCTTTGATACACCTGGGCTTTGAGTCAAATAGAGCTTGGATGGTGTGTACAGGTACAGATGCCCCTGCAGCTTCAACACGATACCACAGTTCATCAAGAGTAGTGACTGGTGTATTGTGACAGGCCAGTTGCTCGGCCATCACTGACCAGACGTTTTCAGTTGATGAGAGATCTGGAGAATGTGCTGGGCAGGGCAGCAGTCGAACATGTAGTGCATCATCTTCATGGTGTAGCAATTTTAATGGCCGGGAGTGTAGATACTAAGCTATTATATTCTGTCGCTGTCATTTGAACATTCAATGTGGCCGTGGCAGAGCAGCCGAGCGCATTTGCTACAGTGCGCAAGGCCATTCTCCATCGGGGGTTCGAATGCCGCCTCAGGCATGGATGTTTGTGCCGTCTTTAGTATACGCTAGTTCATAAGTAGTTTGTAAGTTTAGGGACTGATGACCCCGTAGTTAAGTTCCATAAGCTCTACAAACATTTGAACATTTTGTGTGTGTCATACAGTAACTAACTTTCAGTGTACGGGGAACAAGTGAATTCAGAGAGAGCACATGGTATCTCGTGTTTCCTGAAACAGTGACATGCTATCCCTGTCAGACGTAACTACCTGGTCAGTTTCAATACTGCGTTTGTGCCCCCCCCCCCCTCTCCTGTTAGCTGCTGAGTGGATTGGTAGTATTAAGTTTAGCTACGAATACGCATGTGAAAAACGAGACACGTCTATACTGACGTGGGGACTTTTTGACACAAATGTATACTGAAGTTGTGAAAATAGAGGCAAACTTTCGACATGCTCTTATTTGAGTATTTCGAGAATGTATTACTTTACGAACTGCAGTAATCCCTCAGTCGGCAGAAAGTAGGTGGTGACAAGAAGTCCGAAAAGCCTTTCCACATGGCGACGAATCTAAAAGTTTAATAAGTTCACTAGCAATTGGACTAAAATATGTCCTATTCATGTCTCACAACTAAGAAGTTTTCCTCATGGAGTGACATTGATGCGAAATATTGCCCGTCAATGTACACAAAAAAGAAAAAAATCACTCGTGTTTGCAGCGACAAGAGCTGCACACAATTAGCCAGTGCCAAAATAGCATACCTGCAAGAGGAATACGTGGACCTACTGGAGTTGTTCTTTCCTACAGATTTTGTGGAAGAAGCTTCAGCATTCCTTCTACAAGACAACGAGCATATTTCAAGCACGTTTCAGTATTCGACAGGGATTGCAGATTATACTTGAGAGAAATAGCTGGATGCAGATCTGGATGATAACTGAGTGGTAGACCCACCTTGCTAAGTGATGACCAGCATATTCCGCGATGGCTTTCTCTGTCACAACAAGTTAAGCCTGTTTCACAACAGGCAGCACTGCACATACCATTCACCATCATTTGCGGGAAAGTGCACTGTTTACTATTGCTAGTCGTCCATTACTCCATTTTCGATGAGTCAACACCACAGGCTTTTGGGATGTAAAAAGGACGTGGGCAACTGAATGCAAAGAAAATGTGTTTACTGCATGATTAGATTAGAGCAGTGTTTCTGTATATTTTTAATACGCTACCCCTTCCAAGTGAAAATGCTCTGGCGACCTCCGCCGCACACCCTACCTTCGAACCATATCACAGCCATTTATGTGATCTGAAAGGTAAAGAATTTCATTTTCTAGTAAAAATTACATACTGTATTATACGTTATAGAATGGGCTTTCAGCTTATTTTTCGGAATGGAAAAAATATTATTTTTACAAGATTTCCGACAAAAAAATGCAATTTGCATAACGAGAGATTCATATTTGAAGTAAGACTTACAAATAAATTGTGAACCTTAAGCAAGGTTCCTCTGAATAATCAATTTGTAAAGAAGTAAATAGTTTTCTTTTTAATTTCTCAAAATTATATATTGTATCTTAATCATTTAGCTATAAATTAGTTTTTCAGGCTTTGCGTTTATTCATTGTTAACACATTGTATTTATTATCATATAATGTACATTCTATTCAACTCAGTATTCCTCTAACAGGCCTACCCAAAACTGAATGTTTATTCGTATTTTGTGTGTTGCCGTACCGTTCATCTGACTGTGATGAAACTTTGCCAACATATTGCTTGCACTTTCAGGAAGGTTACAGGCATAATTATATTACTGTATGACACATAGTTTAAGAGAGACGATGAGATGCGCCAAAATCTGCCACATTATGAATGATGTACAAATTTATTACTTCTTTACTACCGAATGTACGAGCAACATCTTTTGCAAACAGTAGTCATTTATTCCTTTGAATG
Organism: Locusta migratoria; assembly: GCA_026315105.1. Classification (NCBI taxonomy): domain Eukaryota; kingdom Metazoa; phylum Arthropoda; class Insecta; order Orthoptera; family Acrididae; genus Locusta; species Locusta migratoria. Next base: position 785,130,124 of record CM048755.1, read on the forward strand.
TACCTACAATATTGTTTCATTGTACGACTTGTAGTTTAGGACATATGACATCGTAGACATAGAAATGTACATCGGAAACTGGCGCATCGTGTTTGTCAACTTATTTGCACTTGTGCGAAAGATTATGGTTACAGTATAATAAACTAAGGAAACTTTCGTACGTTGTATGGCATACAGTACTTTACAACAGACAACAACTGACCCACACACATGGAAGTTGGCACATGTATGAACGTTTTTATAATCCACAAGTCACCATGTGACAGAACTACTTTAACTTACGCTTTAAAATACGTAAAAGTAATACTCGCTATAATATGGTGTCACTTCACGAACATAACGAGTGCTATCGAGGCTACAAACAGTAAACACATATCGGTAATATGTATTTATTTGCTTTTGCTTTTAATATCACCTGCACCTGAGGTAGGCAAGATTACATTGTATGTTGGGGTGCTATTCTGATTTCAGAGTCTTGGCAATGTTGATATGAATTATAAAGACAAACATTTAGACAGAATTGAAATTTTTGTTGTGGAAGGAGACATTCTTAGATATTCTGTGCATTCACATCATCGGGTCATTCCGTGGAAAATCACAGATATTTTGGTCAATGATACGGTGACCATATCAGAATTTACTCATATTTCATACATGGGTACCTACATGTCTTAATAGAAAAACTACCAAATATCACTGTCCTATCTCCAACCATTTTTGAGAAAATTGTGTTTGAAGGCTCAAAGGTGTGTACGCAATCAACAGTCGGGCACCAATATCCCAATCGTCAGAGGGCTACTGCTTAGTAATGAGTTGACCTATAGACCTCAATTTTTAATGCATTACATATGTAGAGCACTAAGTTGATATATGATATAAAAAGTGAGAAACATCATTTAGATTATTTATGAAAAAGGTTGAAAAATACACTTATTTAATGCTGCAGTTAAAATTCACATTTTAAAAAAATTTATATCTCTGCCTAAGAAAACAGTACAGCCCTCTATTTTGGTACCGTAGCTCTTCAGCCTAGTGTTAATTATAAAAAATAATGGAAAGCATATTGCGTAGCATTTAACAGTTCTTACTTTCAGTTAAAGTTGACTCCATCAGGAAAAATGATCGAATTTGATGAACTGCAGAATCCTTGATGGATACGTACACAGTTGAATCTGAACTTGATTTTTTGGCTGAAATGTTTACATATTTGGTAGCAATCTTAGGTGCAAAGAAGAATATCCTACTTCACTTACTTCATAGATAAACAATGACATGAAAATGTAATATTCAGCACTACTGGGTGTTAAAAAATTAAAAGCGTGGGTATTCCTTGAAACAGTGTTCTCAAACTGTATGTGGTTGACCTGAAGGACACAACTGTATACAAGTGATAGCTGAAAACAGTTATCAAACATTTACTTACTAAGTATGTTATATTTAACTTTTATCAGCTTGGGTGCACAAATGCAACAATATATAGGGTATCCTTACTCTATAACTGTATATTAAAATGACAAAACCATGAAATAAAATTGAGAATTAAATCAACAATGAAGTTCATAAAAAAATATTCATATATGTAAACTATAACAACATACAATATGCAGATACTTTGCAAAGAACACTCACTCAAGCAAATTTGTAGATACAAAAAGAAACACGTCTTTGATATAACCTTGTTTTTTCTAATATACTGGTCTCAAAACACAAAAGGTTACCTAAAGGTGAGACACAAGATCTTTTCATAACAGTTATCATCTAGCTTATATAACCGGGCACTGTGGCTGTGTGATGATGGGACACTGACCTTGCATATGAAACTGGAGAATATACTTCAGTGAAGGTGCTGCTTCACGGTATAAAAATTACAAGAACCTCACAAACCTAACTTACCATCAAGAAGATTTTGGCTTTGAAACAAAATGGCACTTTTTTGCTATGTGCCATGGGAAGAGCCCCTGTGATGGACTGTAAAACACCAGCTAGAAGAGCCAGCTTGCAGGCTACATTTCCATCCAATTACATCTTGACACCAGAAAACCTGTATACCTGGTCACTCAATAAAAACCAGGGCATTAATATGTTCTTTGTGTCTTCACAGAAGATGAAGTCATTGGAAGGCAGATACAGTGCAGTGAAGACTGTTCCAGGAACATGGTCACACCATGCATTTCTGGTCATTGTTATTAGCACCATTCTAATGAAGACGCTTGCAACAGATTCAAATGGGAACTCCTGAAAATTCTTTATTTGAACAGTTGTAAGTGGGGCAGTATGTGGCTTTCAAATGAAAGTGATACATAGGTCACATTTCCCAGGTATCCCATGAATTTAAGAGATGTTGAAATTGTCTGTATGTCTCCTGCTGAGTCTCAATTATTAAAATGGCCCAGTAGGAAAGACATAGTTTGAACCTTTTGTGTCCCAGCCTCGTCGCCGCTTTTGTGTCTCGTTTCCGTCGTAGGTGTCGGTGGCCGAGTGGAATGAGACCGACACAGGAATAAAGATAGCACGCTGGTGCAGGTACGGAGGGGAGCAGCCAGAAACTAGAAACACTAGAGTAAATTAGAACGAGATATATATTGCACAGAATTTATACAATACTTAACTTTTACATAGTTCAGTACTGCAGAATGCTGATACATAGTTGAGCTAGAGGTCTGCCTAGTGCCTGTAAGATAGCAAAGTCTTCACTGGTGCCTATCTGATTACGAAGGTCCTAACTGGTTGCTATCTCAGTCCCAAGTGAACGATGTCGTTCAGTGGTGGCCACGAGCGGAGTTGCAGCAGAGGGCGCTCGTGGCTGACGTCGTAAGAACGCCGTGCCGTGCGTGCATGGCGGCGCGCGGCGAAAGTAGGTGGCGCACACTTTGGACTTGTGCGACACCACAGAACCTCCTTCTCCAGTGTTATATGCAAGGTCAATATCCCATCATTACAAAGCCACAGTGCCCAGTTATATAAGCTAAAGGATAAGTGTTATGAAAAGACCTTGTGTCTCACCTTTAGGTAACCTTTTGTGTTTTGACACCAGTATATAAAACAAAGTTATATTAAAGATGGAAGTGTTTCTTTTTGTATCTTCAAATTTGCTTGAGTGAGTGTTCTTTGCAAAGTATCTGCGTATTGTTTGTTGTTATAGTTTACATATATGAATATTTTTTTATGAACTTCATTATTGCTTTAATTCTCAATTTTAATTCATGGTTTTGTCATTTTAATATACAGTTATAGAGTAAGGATACCCTATATATTGTTGCATTTGTGCACCCAAGCTGATAAAAGTTAAATATAACATATTTATTACCGGTATGTAAATGCTTGATAACTGTTTTCAGCTATTACTTGTATACAGTTCTGTCCTTCAGGTAAACCATATACAGTTTGAGAACACTGTTTCAAGGAATATTCATGGTTTTAATTTTTAATACCCAGTACTGCCTAATATTAATGATACTCATATGTGGCATTTTCAAGTTGTTGTTTATCTATGAAGTAAGTGAATTAGGATATTCTTCTTTGCACCTAAGATTGCTACCAAATATGTAGACATTTCAGCCAAAAAATCAAGTTTAGATTCAACTGTGTACGTATCCATCCAGGATTCTGCAGTTCATCAAATTCGATCATTTTTCCTGATGGAGTCAACTTTAACTGAACGTAAGAACTTTAAATGCTACGCAATATGCTTTCCATTATTTTTTGTAATTAACACTATGCTGAAGAGCTACAGTACCAAAATCGAGGGCTATACTGTTTTCCTAGGCAGAGATATATATATATATATTTTTAAATGTGAATTTAAACTGCAGCATTAAATATGTGTAGTTTTCAACCTTTTCCATAAATAATCTAAATGATTTTTCTCATTTTTCATATCATATATCAACTTAGAGCTCTACATATGTTTTGCACAACAACAAAAAAGAGAGATCTATAGGTCAACTCATTACTAAGCAGTAGCCCTCTGAAGATGGGGATATTGGTGCCCGACTGTTGATAGCATATACATCTTTCAGCCTTCAAACAAAATTTTCTAAAAATGGTTGGAGATAGGACAGTGATATTTGGTAGTTTTTCTATGAAGACATGTAGGTACCTATGTACCAAATATGATCAAATTCTGAAATGCTCATCTTATCAACCGGTGAGTTTCCACGGAATGACCATATCCATAATGACACAAAAATGATACCCAGGTTTGAAACCCGGATATGGAACAAATTTTAATTTGACGCCTCACCTAAAAAACATTATCTGTGATATGTTGAGACTAAATGTATTGCAAAAATGCGTATGGATTGATTTTTACATAGTAATTCCTGCTTTTTTGTATAGTCGTCATAATTTTCCGGATTAGAGAAGATGATCTTAATGTTGACTCAATCCCATCTCGCAAAACACTTTGAACAGTTGATGTGACATACTAGCTACTAAAATGGCTACTTAATTCCACGGCCTTTTGCCATTAATTTCCTCTGGCATTATCAATCCACTGTGATAAGCATATCTGCATTGCACATAATATTCCTCAACTTCAGATCCACCAATGAAAATGCCATTAATGATCACATGAACAAACATAACCAGTGTGATGACCCAAAGCTTCTTGTGCTATAAGCACTTTAATGTCTACTTTTCCAAAGAGCACAAAGTTCTCTATAAATTTGATTGCTACAATTTTTTCCTGCATCCAGTAACAAGAGCACTGCAGTTTGTAAAAAAAGCTGGCAATAGAATGGTAAGTACCTAGTTTTTGAGATCACATATTATTGATCATCTTCAGCTCCAGTCTATATATTTGTCATTTGCAGCGATGATGAACGGATTTTATCTAGAGATGTTCTAGTAGAGGAGCGTCAGTCATTTTAGGGTTTATTGTGCCGTATTTGCTTTGAGTGGTGTTATTTGTGTTCGCGTGTGTGCCGGCATCGGTGGCTTAGTGCTTTGTTTACAACTGGTGGCGAGTAGTTCCAGCTGTAGCGGTCTCTGAAAGATAAGTTCCAATAAGTGTTTTTGTACTGTAATTAACTTATTAACATTAGTAGATTTCAAGAGGTGTTAGCACACTAGTTATTTATTAAATAAAGTACTTTTCAACCGGAGTCGTTTTTTGTTAACGCAATTGCAGTTGGGGAAACTTTCCATTAAGATATTTGATAACTCATGTGCTCTCACTGTGTTTAGTTAGTTTATTAGTGATGCTTGAATTTGTTCTTGTTTATACAAGCAACAGTGTAAAGTTTTTGTGATAGTGTTATTTGCTCTTGATTGATACTACTACTCCTACTACTGTAGTGGTAGTATTTGTTGTTGTTGTTACTTGATTTGTAGAGACTGAGATTTGTTGATTGCTGTAGTTAAGGTACTTTCTCATTCTTTTGTAGAAACACAATGTACATAATGTAGACATCTTAGTTTTTCTTAATAAGTAACTGGAATATTTTACCATGAGTGGTATAGCTCTGTTGTAGGTTCGTGCACAGTGGGCTGCAGTGTGAGACTTTTAAGTATTTTCACGGGGAAAGGGGGGGGGGGGCGAATGCAGTGGGGAAGCCAGTGGGCACTGTGGTGAGATTCTCTCCTGGAATTGCAGGATATGCAGCAGGAATAAGATGATAGAGCAGCTGGAGCTTTTGATCTGCGTCCTTCTATTGAATTGAATGTGCAATTGTAGTGTTCGCGAGAGCTACGACGTGTGTTTACATTGATAATATATATTTTTACAACATTACTGCTTGCTGAAAGTGAAATGAAAGTACGTAATATAGGCATAACTATAGAGTGGGATACAACCCGTCTGCTTTGACCAATGACATCATATCAGAGTCTGACAAGATATGCTATGTAGATGTACCAACTAGCAGAACAAACACTATCAATGAATATCAAAATACAGGATAATATCATAATAATTATTATTGTAGATAACAAATAATGTGTGGTAATCTGTAAATTACAGACTACCACAACTCATTGTACCATCCAACACAGGACTTTGTCCAAAAATTCGTGTCTTCAGCACACACTTGCGAAAAACCCTCTCTGTTAACCTATACCTATCAGAGAGAAGCTACAGATCACTCCCTTAAACACAAAATCATGATCTATAATCTATGTTCTCTTGTAAACAAACTATCATTTTTAACTCAGATATACAATTGCATGTTCAATATAGGCCTACATCAATTCATGTCTGTTTATTTCGACTGCAAGCATTCTTGAAAATTACCCAGAATTTTTATATGAAGAATGCGGAAGCCAAAGCCAACAAACTGGAAGAGGCTGACTTGAGTATTGGAAAACTAGTTTGATCAGGGCACATTTGAACTATTTATCCTGATTGTACTACTAAAGGCAATTCTAGTGACACCAACGTAAGTGGAGCATCAAACAGAACTGACCCAAATCCAGCTCAAGTACACTAAATGTTGCCATACACTGTCAGAAGGATTGTGCACCCATAAATTATAATAGTAAGTATTAGTAAATGTTAATTCCTTTTTAATTATAATAAACCTACCTACATCTCATTTTCAGAGCATGGTTTCTTTATACAAGTATAATTATTATGAACAAGAGAAAAAGCAGCTTTGGTCATAAAATTTTAAACTTTTTTTTTCATATTAATCTCAATCATCCAAACCACCAAACAATAACTTCATAAACATAGGTGTTTGCAATGAAGACCATTTCAAGTACCGAATAAGATTCAAACTTGAGAAATTATGTGGACAAAATTTGATTTTCCAATCATTCAAACCATTCTCCGTCATTTGTTTGGTCTTCACTTAGCTGTCAATCATACATCACTGCATAACTACTCGCCTACACATTTTTTTATTATTAATTTATATTTCTGATGTACCATCATTAACTCATTCTGTAAGTATGTTTATGCTTCACTAAAAAGCAATATAATATGTGGTTATCCTCGTAAATTACAGATTACAACAACAGAATGTACTATCGATCACAGGTCTCATTTCAAAAATTTGCATCTTCAGCACTTACTTTAGGGGGTGGGAGGAACTCAGTCTGTTAACCTATACCTCACTATCAGAATGAAGCTAAAGATCACTTTTTAAACACAAAATCTTCATCTATGATGTATGTTCTGCTTGTACACAAAAAACTGTTGTCTAATTCAGCCACTTTCAAACATGCTTTCACACAACACGCCGATGCCACGGGTCAAAGCCGACAGACTTTAATCCCGTCTTCACATCACTCTTTTTGTTTTGTGCTTTTATTTTAAAATTTTAAATTCAACGAATCCCATTCCCCCTCTGCACATAACATTCATTTTGGTCACAGCAATGGATGTTATTCTTCACATGTACTGCTTACTAATCTCTTCCAATCTGCAACTGTCACATCAAAGTACGAGTTGCCAAGGTTATTTTCCCCGTTACATTCCACAATAACTACAAGTCTCTCTCTGGGAGTGCCACTTCTGCTCGTTATTACATAGAAGAGCCATATTTAAGACCTATAGGTCGTAAATCTATAATAATTATGTCAACACACCACAACTGACACACTATTGAGAGCATTCTTGTTGCAAACAATGGATGTAGGGGCATAAAACAAGCCACCACTACAACAACAAAAACAGATTGATAATCCAGCTACAAGACCCACAGCACCTAATGTATAACCACCAAATAGTCCAGCCCAGGAAGAGCTTTATTTAATGGACCATACCACTAAAAGGCCAACTTGAGACCCACCACCAACTTTTAAGGGTGGGTTCTTTACAAACTACAAATCTACAACCCAAAGAAATCACACGACGACAGCAACTATAGTATAGATTAAGAATATGAGTCACAAAACACAAAGCAAACATCGTTAAGTGGGGCTATTCTGTAAATGAGTGTGAATGTGGAAAACCACAGACAAATGAACATTTACTCATATGCCCAAGAGTGGAAGTTGTTTGCACAGTGCAAGATGTATTTTCATGAAATCAATAGGCCATTAATTCTGCTGAGCTTTGGAAGGAGAGTGTTTACACCTTCTCAGCCGAACATGGAAATAAAAGCAAGTTTTATTCACCGTAAACAAATATTTGTGGACCTATGCTTATAGGCCTATGAACATTTTTCTTTATTTTACTTGTAGAACAACATATTAAAATATTTCTATATCTTCATGAATCACCCTGAATATTCATTTTAAATAGACCTGATTCAAATTTATTGCTCACCATATTGGTAAGTCAGCAGCCACATTGAAAAGTAGCTTGGAGTAAACACACACTTGTACATATTCATGCCCTTTGCATTACATTTAGGGGTAAATATAATGTATTTTCCATTACCTTTTGTTATTTTTAGTTCATTACTGAATCATCTTCCCACCAAGCACTCAACATCGGATAACCTGACTGCATTTGCAACTGTGATATTGAAGGACAGCATGAGAGATGCAAGAATTTTCACATGTACTGTGATTTGAAATATTGTATCACTCTTTCCTCAGTTACATCAATACTGTGATAGTACGATACTGTATTTCCACTCAAATTATACTTTCCTTAGGTGTGGTGTTCATAATTTACTGATATATGATCATCCAAAAATATGTAAATTTATCTCAATTAGGCCTATGAATTTCGATAGGCAGACATCTATGTATCTCTGCTTGTGCAGACATCATAACCAGTGGATATGCTCTGCATAATGGCACTAGAGATTTAAAAGTGTTGTGTAGAAAAACTAACACAAGTAAAAAATAATGGTAGGCTAAATACAGGAGGGACTAAAATAGGAATTATAATAAGACTGCAACTCGCCTCACTAATTCTTCACTTGATGAAGGATTTCGGCTCATAGCTGAAAACACTCAAGACTCTTTTCAATCTGGCTGTTCACTTATCAATGTGGTGAGAATTAAATTTGATTAAATTTGAAAACAAAATTTTTCACATAAAGCGTAACATAAAGTGCCACTAATATGACGATAGAAATGCACAAAGATAACTGATCAGCAGACAGGTATACAGAATTGGGAGCAGCCAGATATGGCAGTCATGTTTCCACAACATATATCTGGGTAGTAGTGTGAATGTACCAGTAGCCTATCTTTCTCTGATTGCCTATTCTACATATATCTGTATGCGGCCCAGTGATTGTCTTTTACGAGTTGCTGTCACACTCAAATTAGTGACATTCCAACCAGGAATTTCCATTGTTGGCAAAAAGTGCAGCATTAGAACCATATATTAGCTCATGTCACATTTGTTTCCCCTCTGAACTACACTCCAAGAAACTGATATCTCAAAACAAGTGGGGGGTAAAACTGCAGAGTCTGTTGTCCGTGCTTTCAGCATGGTGCGTATGTTGACAACTGTAAATCGGTAGTTTCTGGGCCGGAGATTCGCGTCCTCACATACTAAAAAAAGAAAACTCCTTGTATAACCTATACCTAACCCACCTTTGACTTAAAATGATCACTGTTTCGTACAGTTCACAAAATAAATAATACATATACCTGCTCCATGGTTGACTGCTGTGGTGTTGCCAACATTTGCAGCGATTGGGCAACAGACTCTCCAGTTTAGCCCAAGTGGGTGGTCTGGATATTCCGTTTTATAATAAAACTTAGAGTGTATGCAACACAATCCCCCCTCTTCTCCCTCATGAATTTCACACAGGATCACTAACAACCTGACATATGAGGCTTCCAATAATGCTGATCCTGAATTGGATCAAAATGAACTTCTGCATAATAGCATGTGGCTTCAATTTCTAATGTATGCCTACAGTACCAGTAATGGAAAATTTGATTCTGATAAAATTATGAGACTTTGATCTGTAGCAAAAGCGATAGGCCTATAAAATTAAATCCGTCACCTTTGCTACATAGTGGTAACAAATATCCTGCAGGTCTGAACAAAAATTTTGAAAAAAATTGAATTCATGTATTTCTAAGAGTTTCACCACTTTGCAATGACATAGCCTACATTAATACGGAAACTGTAGCGTACAACAGGGCCAACGACTCAACATTCGTTAACATTACAAAGTGTTGCACTGTGTGCGTAGTAAAAACAATTTCATTATGAATGGCAATAAAGGTGCAGTCCACTAATCAAAGATCGTTAAGAGCTGTTTCGAAGCACAATGTATTCGAATTGAATAGCTGTTTGTTTACATGTGAGAGCTTCTATCTCACACTTCTTTTTCAAACCAACACAGTTCATCTTTCTGTGACAATACAACTAATGAACAACTACCGATTCTAAATAGGAATATACGTACCACGCATTGCAGTCAGTCCTTGCAGAACCCAATAAACCCATGTACAACACAATCCACAAGTGATGTATCTACGCATACTTAAGAAATATGCCGTGTTCATCTATTTTGTCCACGCCAATACAAACAAATATTACTTTGTTTTCCTGTGTCTCCCAATCTCTGACAATATGGACAAAAAACGAAATTAAGTTTGCACAACGTTCTCAAACGTCCCAACTAATTTCTTGCATAGACAGTGTACACTACGACCACGGAAGCCAGAACGAAGTTCACTGCACCACATCTCTGGTTACCAATCTTTAACAACATGAACATTTCTCGCGAAACTACATTGATTCCAATAAAAACTATACACAACACAACTGTTTTCGTCTTCACCAAACTAAACACAAGTGAAGTCAAAGATAACAAGCAAGCTGACCCCCACAGACATATATCTGTGCCTGAGCCCCACTTGTGTCACTTAACTTTACATACAGACCGGCTACTACAGCACCACCTAATATTAACCCTTTCGCTGCTAATGCCGTGCATCATGCCTGCCGGGTCGAGAGCGCCCTTGAGGCCGCCTAATCCCGCTACCTGCGCAAAAGAGAGGCCGCGCCGACCGCTGCTTGCACTGAGCTCGCCGCCCGGCCTCCCTCGCGCTGTGTTTAATTTTCCTGAAGCCAGCGGTCGCGTCTGTCTCGCCTTCCGAATATGATCACCGACACATAAAGTATCTGCATACTTTTTAAATCGCTTTCAGTCTGCTGATATATTACTGAACACACTTGATGTGCATTTAAACTGCTTATCAGTATGGGCCATTCCACGTTAAACTGCATAATTTTAGAATATTTCCCCCCTCGAACATCACGGATTTCGAAGAAATTTTATGTGAACAATCGCACACAGTGACGGATCTAAGAGGGACCTAGCTGCCCTGGGTGCAGAGTTCAGGGGGCACCAAAACGGGCAAAATCTTTAGTATAACTATTATTATTTTTGAAGAGATAATTACATGAACTAAATGAACTTTACTGTAAGCTATAGTAAGATTTTCGTTGCATTAACAATAAGTAATTACAAATACTTTTATTTGCATTCATGGCCATTTACAACTCTTAAATACGTAATGTCTCGGCTTCCCCTGCTCCAATGCTATTTAGATTACAAAAGTATTAGCCAAGTTATACCGAAGCGCTGACTATGGACCATGCAGTAGTATTGCCGCAGTGGCAGAAAGACGAACTGCGACTTTCTTTGTTGTAATCGACTTAATCGTGTCAGTGTTTTCTTTGTTGTCCCTCCTACGTTACTTTTGACGAACGGATTTGAAGTGTTTTAGACTAACTGAGTTCTGACTGATGTAACTCTGATTATAAGTATCAAGTATTAGCCTATTACGTACGTGTGAAGTGTGGGAAGATGGAGCGGCATTCAGAAGGAAACCTCGAAAAACGGAAGGAGAAGCTCAGAAATCTTCTTCGTTGATGTCAATTTGGTGGAAGGTAAGTTATTAGATATATAATTTTTAGTTAAGCCAGAATCGTGTTTTCCAATTTCAAATGTTTTTCAGTCATGAAGTGATCACTCTTTTCACAAATATATCTGAAATGCAGCTGTTGTATTTACTATTCAGAATATATTACCATTAAAACATTTTTGCAAAAATCCATTTATCATAAAGCTAGAGGCACACTACCTCTCCGTTTTGTTGATTTTCGTCGTAAATGTAACTTGAAAAGATCACTTGTTCAGGACGTACGTCAGTCATGAATGTTCAGTGAAGTTATGAGAAAATGTCTTCCATTTATAAACTACCATACTTTTAAATATCGTATTTATTAATACTTTAAGCCTCGCACATATCTATCTACCATTAAAAAAAGCACTTGCAAAAATAAGTAAAGAGAAACAATTTTGTTGCCGTAGCCCTATCGCTCCGTCTTTTCGAAGTTAAGTTCTTAACCTTAGCAATGCCAGCACATTTTCCGTGACGTGTGTTACCAGAAAGTGGGGGTACTTTAGGGAAAAAAAAGCCAATTATTGAGGACTTTTTTGACGGACATTCCTTTTAAAGATCTACTACTATGACTTAAATGTTTGGGTTATGTTTGAGTGAAAAAATTTAAAACAATATATTTCTTCTCGTAGTTCTAAAATATAATGTACAACTGTACTTCGTTAGAAAAATTCCAATTTTTTAGGGTAGTCAGTGACTTTTCCCCTTACCTTTATTTTAACTTTAATTTCTAACTAGCATAAATATTAACCAATTCGTTCCGAGATATAAGCCGTACACTACATGATCAGTGATTACTCTCTAAAATACATTTACAAAACTTTTCTGTGAATAAATAATGTGTGTGTCATCGAAAGACGTCTGATGTAGAATGTTGCATCATTTGAGCAGTGAGGCTGTAGATTAAGAAGCCGTGCTGAAAGATAGTAGCCACCAGACAATATTTTCAGAAGGTGGACATAAAGTACCTCCTTCCCCTTATTTATTGCGAAGGTTAAAGGCCAATTCACACTGTCCGTCATGTCAACGTCACATCACTGCACCATCACGTCAAGTTGTATTCACACTGTCCGTCAGCATCTGTCACGTCAATTCGCCCATCTTAATACATGATGTAAAAAGTTATGAGTGGCGATCTGTTATGTAGAAAGACATAGTTTAATACTAGAATTGAGGAAACAACAATGCTAAATGTTATTGAGGGTCAAAGAAAACTGTACAGTGTATGTTTTTGGCCAACTTACTGGGAACTGAAAGAACATTTCAAAACATCGACTTGTATTTTCAAGCGAAAAAATAAACATATGAAAACATCAAACAATACTTATAAGAGCATAAAGAGCGCCTGTTTACTTTATCCATTACGAGTTGCCCGCTGACATTGTTAATACCGTTGTAAACAACTGAATTTTTGTCTTTCATTAGAACTGACTTTTTCATTTAAAATGTTATTTAATGAAAAATCCGTAATCAAATTACAATCTTATTCAAATGAACAGTTTACTTCAGTCTTTTCTGTTACAATGTTACGCAACATAAACCAGTTTTTGGTTTCGGATATCCTACCTCGATTTTAGGGGGACAATCAATTGATAAAAATATTTAAGTCGTCATGAAACATTCGAGATTTACCCCTAAAACGAAGTATAACAACAAAATAAAGATGAATAAGACACATTTGCATATAAACAGTGCAATCGTCGACTGCAACATGTAATTCGCGTTACGAAAATACGTTAACTTTCGATGTTAGCAGACGGCCATTCCGTCAAAACATTCTTCTCGAGAAAGCTTGATGTGACGTTGACATGACGTTGACGTTGACGTTGACATGACGTGACGGTCTGGTGACGGACAATGTGAATGCTGCCATTAGAAATACATTGCGGAATGTTCTGATGGACGGTGACCTGACATGACGTGACGGACAGTGTGAATTGGCCTTAATTATGCATATCATACTGCTTGACCTATAGGAAGTCGAATGGAATTTGAGCTTTGGTTGTAGTTTTATTTCATATGATGGCGCTGCTACACAGGAAGTTAGTGGGCGGATTTTCGATCACATATCTACAGATGGGCCCATGATTCAAAGTACTAGGAAGCAGAACCAGTATATTCTCAAGAATGCGATTTAGGGTCTACTTCTACAACAGAGGTAATGCCGGGAACTTCAAATACATATAGGGGAGAGTAGTACACAGTGAAACACAGTACACAGTGAAACATTCCATCTCAATTGTTTTTAGTATTTTTTCTGCTTGTTAGTGTCCTTGTACGTTTATTATGATATGATACATCTTTGACTGTAATGGTGGACAGATTGGTTGATTATTCTTGTTTCTATACGTTATTATTGGTTTTTGGTGGTCAGAAGTTACAGTTAGCCTCTCTTTGTAAGTTTAATATTGTAGATATAACATACAGCTAAAAAGAATATTATGTTTTGTGATAAGATACACATTTGTAGGTATATAGTGACCAGATTTAAATTTGGTAGATACGTAGATTAAGATTTGCGACTAACGTTTTAGTTCATGGTGTCATTGGTACACAGTGAAACACTTGGATGTGGTACACAGTGAAACAGGACCATTGGCCTCAGATGCACACCAGAGCGAGCAGCTATTGAAGAAAAGACTTTGAGAAAAAGGACAGAGCTGGAAGAAAAGAAGTATGGAGAGAGTCAACATTAAAAAAAAATCGCACTGACGTGTTTTACGGCCCACTTTAGATTTGTTTTATAAGTTTTTGCAAACATTTTGGACCAAAATAATAATCTAAATAATAAAAAATTAATTAATAAGAGTGTCTGAAACACTTGTAGGAAAAAAATTAGGTAGTGGCGGATTTCAAACCATTGACGTATCCAACGCCTTGCCCACTACGCTACGGCTATCAATCGAAAGATGTGTACTTTAATCTCATACTATTGATGGCAGTTGTTAACTGATGCTAATATGGATTTTTGTAGACACTAAATTATCATTTAGCGTACAAAGAACGATGTGTTTTTGTTAATTCTTCAGTGCACCATTGCTTTGAAATGACAACTTGAAAGTTACAATAAGAAAATCATAAATACGCGACGCAAGATGGCGTGTGCCAGAGAGAGTTCTGGGCAAGGAATGTCACGTGACATCTCCGAACGGCTAGTTTTCGTTAATTCAATGGAGGGTGTCAAATGTCCGTTATTTTTGCAAATATGTCTCAAACGATACGAGATATGAAAAAAACATAAGTAAGCTAAGTTGTAGAGAATTTTCTCCTCTACCAATTAGGTTATTCAATTTTCGTGTCAGCTGAACGGTTAGTTTGCAATTACAGTTATATTACAAACGGCTTTTTTTGGTATTGCTACCGTATTTTTTGTCCGAAAAATATGAAAAAGGGAGGTTCTGGTCTCTGGCGGCCTACAATCATGTCTGTAAAATTTGGTGCTGATCGGTTGAACGGTTCGTCTTAAAAACAAGGAACACGTTACGGGCAGACAGACGGACAGACAGACAGACATCCCAAAATAGCCGTTATTTTTGCAAATATCTTTGAAACGCTACGAGATATGAGAAACACATACAGAGCAAAGTTGTAGAGAATTTTCTCCTCTACAAATTCGGTTATTCAATTTTCGTGTCAGGTGAATAGTTAAGCCGTTAATTTCATTACATTTTGAGCTGTCAAAAGACGGTCGCAGAGGCCCACTTTCAGTGTTACTACTGTAACCTAAAGTGGGCCAATATAAGTGGTGTGTAAGTAAATAGTTTCAAGTGAAAGTAATGAATACAGTGACAAAGGTCAAGGCGATGCAGTGAAACAGAGATAAGTGTATCATTACATCTTTTTAACTTGAAGTGGGACGTTATGATTGGTGACAACATGTTGGTGGAATTCCAAAACAATGTATATTTTGTAGCCAAAGGCTTGAAGTCAGTAGTTTGTGGTACTGAGTATGAAGTCTGATAACTTTGGAAAAGCAAAAAAAAAGGTTACTGGTTTTGTATTCCCAGTTGCAGAAGACAAAGTATGTGTTTCACATAAGGACTTTGCAATGATTTTGCCACCTGCGTTGCCTATGGTTAATAAGAGACCTTCCAATCACACGTATATCCTTTTTCCAATCAGTTTTGGTGGACTTAATATACACTGAAGAAAATTTAGTATATGTTAATGTTTGTACCTGTCTTTAACGAAGTTATTTATGTTTTATAAGTCACTCAGCAAGTATTAAATATAAAAAATGGCGGCTGTTTCATTGTGTACTATACATGATACAGAGTGAAACATTTGCGGAGGTTGTTTAAATTTGTTATTTCACTTACCAATTACTAGGAAAATTATTATTTTTTGCTCCAAAATATTGACAAAGTATTGTTCTTTCAAGTAAATAAAGAAAATTTGTTTTGTGAGTAGTATTTTATACGAAACAATCAAAAGAGTAATTTTTGTTTCACTGTGTACTACTCTCCACTACAGCCAATACTTTTACTCATGATTCCTCTGCAAGTCAATGAAAATCCCTATTAGATTTTAAGGATCTAGGGACCTGTCCAGAGTACTTTTTGGATGCAGCAAGGTGCCTCATTGTTGAAAAGCTGTTAAGCGAAGAAAAACAACCACACTTGTGTGATTCTCTTAGAGAGGGAAGAAAATTGTCAATAGACTGGTTTTATAAACAGCTTCCTAACGAACGAATGGTGTGTCTTTCTTGGTTAGCCTATAGTAAAGCAAAAAATGCTTTGTTTTGCGTACCATGCAAACTATTTCATGATAACTTATCCGAGATAATACTTTCTTCTATGGATAAGACTGGTCTTACTCACTGGAAAAACTTACACGAAAATATTTCAGCACACGAAAACTCATTAAGACACAAAAACCGTTTGCTCTTGGAAAATATTAAAGGCATCCCTGAATGAAAGTGGTATTGACAGAGAGTTACAAGAACAAATATCGGATGGGAAGAGGCATTAGAAATCGGATTTGTCGTTGTTGATGTGAGTCTGCATTTGGCAAAACAAGGTTCAGACATAAGGCTTGAATTTCGTGTTCCAAGATGTGGGGCATTTTCAAAAATCATTGACTTATTGTCTTGCTACCATCCCGCACTGATAGAGCACATGATGTGCCACAAGAAAGGTCATCTCAGCTACTTCTGTCATGTAATCCAAGATAAGTTTTTAAAATAATTGGATCCTAAATAAGGGAAACCATATGACTGATATTAAAGAAGATAAATACTTTTCTATCATATCAGATTGTACTCCTAATGCAAGCCATTATGAGCAGATGTCGCAAATTATAAGATACATAAAATTCAATAAAAGTGGTGCAGAGATATGTGAAAGCTTTATTGACTTTTAACGATTAGTGACAAGGGCAGGCACTTTCAGAAATAATTTTGCAGAAAATTGAAAGAGATGGGTTATGTTTTAGAAATCGTCGTGGGCAATCCTACGACAATGATGTTAATATGTCTGGAAAGCACAAGAAGTAAATAAGTTAGCATACTTCGTGCCGTGTGCTGCACACTCATTACATTTGGTTAGAGTGAATGCTGCAAGTACTTTGCACGATGCAGGTCCAGCTGAACCTACCATGGCACCAGCTGTTCTATCTGATATTGGGACCTTAATGATAACTTTTATAAAAATGCTAAAACTGCTTGCATCGCAGCTAGACTTGGCATCCAAAGCCCCATATCGTTATATCTGCAACATTTAACCAATTTGATCATACACTGACCGGATGAAACGTGTAATTGAATATGATAATCAATAAAAAATTTGAGACTACTCACAATTTATTTATCCATTGTTGCCTCCCCAGCCAGTCATTATAAAGTGGAATAAAAATTACAGGTAACAGTTATTGATCGCCGGCTGTGGTGGCCGAGGGGACTGAGGCGCTCCAGTCACGGTCTGCACGGCCACTACGGTCGGGGGTTTGAATCCCCCCTCGTGCATGGATATTTGTGCCGTCCTTAGTATTAGCTAGTTCATAAGTAGTTTGAAAGTTTAGGGACTGATGACCCCATAGTTAAGTCCCATAAGCTATACAAACATTTGAACATTTTGAGTTCTTGATCACACTGATTCTTTTGTTCCGTAAATACTTGAAAATTTTATTCTATCAGATATTATATTTGGAAAATTTGATTTTTTAATCTGCATTTATTTTTTATTTAATACTAAATACTTGGCTTTGCTTTTGAACATCTGTTGGTAAAATGATTTCTTAAGTTACGCCTAGGCCTGAAATTTTTAACTTAATTTTGTATTTACACTTTTATCTATATTAATTTAAGACTTCATTCATACAGTACTTGTTTTCCTGTTTGTGAATAAAAGAACTCAATATAAACCCAGTTTTTTTGTGTTTTTATTAAATCTCATACTTTGACAATGCGATGATGAAATGGGGGGGGGGGGGGGAGGCGGGTGGGTGGTGCCAAATGACAATTTTGCCCTGGCTGTCAAAGAGCCTAGATTCATCGATGATCATACACGTCCTCTATGAACACTGGTGAAGTTTAACTATCATCGAAATAATACTACAAGTTAAATCCTAAGCATGGGGGTGAAAGCTATATAAAAAACCTGGAAACACACCGAGCAGTTCATTTCTATATAACTAGGGCCGCTAGAGTGATCAGGGAAGTGATGTAATTGGCTGACAACTGCCCAATGTGATCTTTCCAATGCGGGTTGCACAGGTGGCTTGTTCTATTGTGATGTTCTGAACTGCAATCTTCACATCTTCCTCCCAATAATATTTTATACGATATTTCAAAGCCTTCACCAAGGAATGGAAGAGAATTCTTGCTAAAAATGTCCACAGTTAATACTAAGGTATGATATGTAACTGACAATATTTTAATTACAGATGATGTATTTTCTTGTAATTTCACGAATTAAGCTGTGTGATTTTCGTTAGTTTTTTGGTGTATCTTCAACAACTCTTCTAGTGAATATAATCATGATTTGTGTTTTTCAGGATATTCAGCCCAAGAAATTGACACTGTAATGCCCCTGCAAGTTCCTCGGTTGTTCATCTAGATACTATGAATGTTCAACTGAGAAAGTTAACAACAAGAGTTTCTACAGGTTTCCAAGTCAACCTCAAGAGTTGCTTCAGAAGTGGAAAAGTGTTTGTGAGCTGTCACATGATGTGGGCTGTGGTAGTTTTCTTGTATGTGAGATCCATTTTTCTGAAAAAAGATTTTATGAGTGAAACTAGGAATAGGCTAAACAGGGGTGTGTTTCCAAAACATAATAATGATACTAATAATAATATGAATCTTACTGTCATTGACCTTTTACAAGCAATAGACAAAGTCAATATTACTACACAAGTAAAATATTGTGTGGATAACTTTACACAGTGAGTAGTATGTTAAAATATTGAATGGTATCTTCCCATTCATGTTATCATACTCAAATTTCACATCACATTAAAAAATTCATTAACAGAATAAAAAGGACTAGCCACTAGTCTGTTATACAACCTGCATTTAAATAAATTTAAAGGTAAATTATTTATTTCTGCAAGTAACGTATTAAACATTTTCAGGCCTAGCACATATAACTATCTAATGATTTAGACAATCTACGGAATGGGACATTATTTTCTTGCAGTTTCTTGTATTATAAGAATGAATGTCTTCTTTTAAGAGCTGGATGGATAAATTATTTTTATCTGCATTAAAACATGACATATATCTAACAACTGTAACACAACCTAATTTTATGAACAATGCTTTTGAATGTTTCCATTCGCCTGAGCCTGTGATTTTTTTTTGTAGCATAAGAATATCATAGGAATGGCTGCTATTCCTCTAAAAAAGAATTCCATAAGAGATGATGCTCTGAAAAATGCAAAGTAAACTGATCTAACATATTTATCTGGAGCACAGCTCTTTAATTTCCCCATCAAAAAAATTGCTCTAGAAAGTCTAGCAGTTATGTACTTTATGTGTGGTTACCAAGAGAGTTTACTGTCTACATTTAAGCCTAAAAACGTAATACTACCTGTGATGTCTATGTCTGGTATATTACAAAGAGTAAAAAATATTTGTTGTGTTTTACCTTCATTTAAACAAAAGCCATAAGCTCTAAACCAAATAGAGGCCTGAGATATTGTACATTGAGTTAAATTGTGCACTTCAGTGAGATCAGAACTACTGTTAAAAACGTATTGTCATCTGCATACAATTTAGTTTGTGAGTTCATAAAAGATGGTAAATCATTGATCATTAACACAAACAGCAAAGGGCCTAAGATTGAGCGTTGTGGTACGCCATATCTAAGTGTGACTACGTCAGACCTATCATTACCTATACATACAATTTGTTGCCGGTCACTAAGAAATGATTTAAACATTTTAATGCTAGCATCTGTTATTACATAATGAACAGTTTTTCCAACAGTAACCCATGATCAACACAATCGAATGCCTTGTTGAGGTCACAAAATGTAGCCTGAGCAAATCCTCTCGCTTCAAATACCTCCAAAACTTTTTTACAAGCATGTCCATGGCATCCACAGTTGATCTTCCTTCTAAACTGCTCATTATCTACTAGGTTATAGTGTTCGAAATAGGAACTAAGTTGAGAATACATAATAGATTCAATAATATTGGAAAATATAGGAGTAATGGAGATAGGTCTATATATAGATGGACATGTTTTATCGCCTTTCTTAAAGTTAGGAACTACTCTAGACAATTTTAAAACATTAGGAAAGATACTTTCACTGATACATCTATTTATAAGGTAGGTCAATGTTTCAATAAGGTATTCAATTATTCTTTTTATGATATTGCTGGACAGATCAAAAATATCAACACTATCAGATGATTTTAGAAGTTTAACAACTGCTAGAATATCTGCAGGGTCTACTTCCCTAAAAGTATAATTAGAGGACAATTTTTTTGTTGTTGAAAAACTTCGTCAGCTCTATAGGTCTTATGTTGGGTTTCACTGATCGGAAATCTGAAATAAATCATAAGAAACAGACGCTACAAGAATAGTAAACAACGCCACAAACTTCTCGAAAATAACGATAATATTACGTGAACAGGACAACTTACGTGTGGAACGTGATTCCTCTTGACTTTGAAGTACTATCCCAACGGTTAGTACAACCATAAACACACAATTTGGCATTATTAGGTATAAACCGTCCAGAAACAACACAGTAGCACAGGCACAAATCAATGTTTTGACCACAAGCTAATGGCTGACCTCGGCTTCGAGCGGCTTCAGGGCTGTGACGTCATGTCATCTTCCCTCCTTTTACCTCCATGCAAAACACAACACAAAGTATATCAGTATACATCACTTCCGGTGTTAGTCGGCGGCTAAAGTCTAGTGTCACTAGGGCAAGCTCGTTGCACTAAGCTCACTCTGAACAGAACGGTACCCGGGTAGTCAGTAGGGATGGGCTAAACTGCGATTTTCCGATATCAGTGATTACTGTAACTGCTACTTGTAGGTATCTGCGATTCTTAGTTACTAGTTGTCACTGTTTAGAATCACAGTTTACAAATGCTCAACATGAATCTCTCCACCCTCAAACTGTGATTGCCGTGACTCGGAATGGTACTTCTGTGATTTCTGCTACTTCTGATATTTCTGCTACTTCCGTGACTTTGTTAGATGCTTTATATATACGCTCCATAAGAGATTCCTCATCCTACATGTAAATATACACATATAAAGAATATTGGTGCGCCATTTGCAAATAACTTTGGGTTATTCATCCATTAATTACACTTCGACAAATGTGATTACTCATCTAAAAGCTATTTCAATTTTTTATGTGTAAAGGCCAATTCACACTGTCCGTCACATCACGTCACCATCTGTCAGACCATTCAGCAATGTATTTCAAATGGCGGCATTCACACTGTCTGTCACTGGACCGTCACGTCACGTCAAACTTTCTCATGAAGAATGTTTTGACGGAACAGCCGTCTGCTAACATTGGAAGTTAACCTATTTTCGTCACACGAATTACATGTTGCAGTCGACGATTGCACTGTTTATATGCAAATGTGTCTTATTCATCTTTATTTTGTTGTTATACTTCGTTGTAGGGATAAATTCAAACATTTCATGCCAAATTAAATATTTTTGTCAATTGAGTGTCCCCCTAAAATTGAGATTGGATATCTGAAACCAAAAAATGGTTAATGTTACATAACATTATAACAGAAAAGACTGAAGTAAACTGTTTATATACATAAGATTGTAATTTGATTACGCATTTTTCATTAAATAACATTTTAAATGAAAAAAAAAACAGTTATAATGAAAGACAAAACTTCAATTGTTTACGACGGTATTAACAATGTCAGCGGGCAAAACGTAATAGGTGAAGTAAACAGGAGCTATTTATGCTCTTATAAGTATTGTTTGATGTTTTCATATGTTTATTTTTTTGCTTGAAAATAGATGTCGATGTTTTGAAATGTTGTTTCAGTTCCCTGTAAGTTGGCCAAAAACATAAACTGTAAAGTTTTCTTAGGCCATCAATAACATTTAGCATTATTGTCCCCTCAATTCTAGTATTAAAATATGACTTTCTACATAACAGATCGCCACTCATAACCTCACTTTCAACCTTGTGTATTGAGATGGGCGAATTGACGTGACAGACACTGATGGACAGTCTGAATACAAATTGATGTGACGGTGCCGTGACGTTGACGTGACAGAGAGTGTGAATTGGCCTTAATTTATAGTTGAAACTTAGGTTATTCGCTAGTAGTATCTAACAGAAATTGGCAAGTAGGCCTATAGCCTATTTTAACAGAAATATTCGGCCAGATTACAGCAACTGGTTTGCATACCTTCCGATTTTTTCTTCCTCTTCCAAAATTTTTAAGGTTCATTTAACAAAATAAATAAATAAAAAATTCGGATTTGGTAACACTGTATTACAGCCTCCTTGTCACTTCAGCTATTTTATTTGGAGGTTAAATGTCTGACATAACGGTCGTATTCATAAACATGTCTAGTACCATAAAATGGGGTAATTTGAAACGTTTTGTCGGGAATTTGTTTTATTCGTGGTTGGCACGATTGCGATGTTGTTTATATGGCGAATGTTCGTCTAAATTACTGTATAGTGACCAAAGAACAGGAAATACATCTAAATTTATTAAACTATTAAAGGTAAGTTGGTCTAAAAAATTATTGAAATCAAGGAATGTGAAGCTACGAAAAATAACAGTGTGGGAACTTCTGTCATACGGCTAAAGTATGGCATATATGTAACTGAAACAAAGATGTAATATACTTTCATTCATGGTGAAATAGATGATTGCTGTAATATTGTATTATCTGTGTATGTTAATTTTACACAGTATTTTTACAAAAATGACTAAACATTGAAAAAGATCTATTTTTCAAACAATCTCTGCTTTCCATTTATTTTCATTATTGAAAAGATACTTAAAAAATTATCTTCAAGTAATTTATTTTATTTTTTTACATTTAATTTCCGCCTAAAACTGTAACTGTTGTGTTGATGAGGTTACATTTATTTTATTTCAAGGTACCAAACATGCCAAGGAATTATAAAAGACCACCTGGGGTTCGACCATATAAGTGCTACACTGCAGTACATGATGCATTGACAGCCATTCAAAACTCTGAAATGTCCCTTAGAAAGGCATCGGAAAGATTTGGTGTTTCCTTGGCAACACTGAGCAGAAAGCTACAAGGGAAACATTCACAGAATGTGGGACATCATTTGACACTACTGCCAGCAGATGAAAATAATCTCTCTGAAGGCATTATTTTGGGAAGTCAGTGGGGTTTTCTCCTCACTCACCTGGATGTGAGGCTTATTGTGAAGGGATTTTCAGATAGATGTGGATCAGTGAAAAATGTTTCAAGAATAATCTCCCTGGTATTGACTGGGTTAAGTGAGCATGTAAGAAAAATTTGTTGTCAGGTTTTGCAGCTGCAGGCATCATACCGTTCAACAGTAGTTTTAACAAAATTGCCTGAATATCAGCCACAAGAAAGTGATCAATACTCAGAGGAATCATGGTCAGCAACCTTTAAAGACTACCTACAGGAAGTTAGGAAGTCAGAAGTACCTGGACCAAAATCTTCTAATTCCCAGAAAAAGCGCCTTCTTGTCCAACCAGGGAAAAACATTTCTGTTCATGATTTTCCTGAAGCAATGCCTACAACTAGCACTGGTATTAAGAGAGCTAGGAACAAATTTGTTACAAACTAAAGAAAGTTGTTTCTGTCCCACAACTGACTGCAGAAACCTATGAGGATTGTGCTCCCGATGATCCCACACCAATATCTTCTAAAGTGAAAAGAAAAAATGTACAAAACTATGAAGGTGCCAGTGAGGACTCTGGTGGAAATTATTTAGTACATGACACAAGCTCTGAACTTCAGCCTTTCTGATGAGTACTAGTATGAGACTAGTACTCAGATAGAAGATCGTGGAATCACTGATGAAAAGAGTCTGACATGGAATGATTTTGTTATAGTATCACTTAAGTATGATAAAGGAACAAAAAAAGAAGGAATAAAAAACTTCATTGCACAAATTTTAAACATTCGTGGGAATACTTATACACTTAAATTT
The DNA here is from genome assembly GCA_026315105.1 of Locusta migratoria. Taxonomy (NCBI): domain Eukaryota; kingdom Metazoa; phylum Arthropoda; class Insecta; order Orthoptera; family Acrididae; genus Locusta; species Locusta migratoria. The sequence goes on from CM048755.1 coordinate 785,154,516, forward strand.
AAGAGGAAGTCTGCAAAAGCTTCCAACATTTTCATATTTCCATAAATTTTTTAAAATTTTAATCTGGCAGGAAGTTTCATATCAGTGCACACTCCCCTGCAGAGGGAAAGTTTCATTCTGGAAACATCCCTTAGGCTGTGGCTAAGCCATGTGTCCACCATATCCTTTCTTCCAGGAGTGCTAGTCTTGCATGTTTCGCAGGAGAGCTTCTGTGAAGTTTGAAAAGTAGGAGGCGAGGTACTGGCGGAAGTAAAGTTGTGAGGCAGCATCGTGAGTCGTGTCGGTATAGCTCAGTTGGGAGAGCCCTTGCCCGCAAAAGGCAAAGGTCTCAGGTTCGAGTCCCGGTTCTGGCACACAATTTTAATCTGCCAGGAAGTTTCATATCAGTGCACACACTGATGCAGAGTGAAAGTTTCATTCTTTGTTTCCTAGTTTATACAAAAGCTATGTAGTGACCATGTATGATTTCATTGGGCTGTACTCTTATTTTTCATTTAAGCCCATTCTTTCAGTTAATTTTCATATATTTACATTATTTTGTAATAATTTTATAATGTATTGCATAAGGAACACTTCATTTGAATTATTTTGTCATTTTGAAACAAATTTGTTGAAAAAGTAGCTCTACATACAATAACGTTATTTCATTTTGATTTCTATCCATTATTTGATCCATTAATTTTTATTATTTGGTACCAAAATCTATTATTTCATTTCATTCACATCATTTTTAAGACATCTCATGACTTTCATGTATCCCATAATACTTCTAACATGAGATTCATTAAAAAATTAATTTCTGTTTCAAGTAACACCCTACCAGGGTGTAACTTGAAACTGGCAGAAAAATGAATTTTTTTGGCATAAAATGATTCCAAATTTTTTTTAAATATTAACATTATACTCTAAATGACATCTGATAGTTAAGCACAAAATGTTCCATCTAATAATAAATATGTGGGAACTGGAGAAGGTTAAAGTAAAAAACTATTTCAAGTTACCCCATTTTACGGTAGTGACAAGTTAGTGTAGAGTTTTCCAGCAACAACGAAATTGATATGAATGTAATTATTTGTTTCATTATTATTATTATCAATATTATTATACATGTTTCATCACATATACTGTTACAAAGGGCCAACTGTATAAACATCACTGAGAGATCAATATTGACAGTAGTTTAGAAACGTAACTCTGTTCATGACACTGCACCGAAATCCTCAAATAAACTTCATAACTGACTGGACATTTACTCGTCATGAAACACGCAATCTTACTGGGCAGCATAACTCGACTCCTGATTGGCTTCTCTGCTGTTACTAACCTAGCGAGCTCGAGCAGCTGACACATAAAATTTAGTTTAACCAAAAAACAAGTAAAAAAAGTATTCCAGATTCTACTCCACATCAAAGCTCTCGAAAAAATGAGTGACTTTCACCGAGGTTTTGTGTCCTACTGTGCCGAGAAATGCTATTACTGATGTGTAAATACGTTATTCACTAGTTTATATTTTACTTACAGCAGTAGCGACGTAGTGTCCTAATGTAGGCAACAAAATGTTTGATTTACAAGGATAATTAATTTAGTGACCGCCTGGACAAGGCTACATACAAGTGCCTTCCACCATAGAGCAGGAGCAGCATTTATTGTTTATTTTATAGGCAACAAAAAGGATTATTCCCCTCATTACATTTGTGACTGGGTTTTCAAAAAGCATGCAATGGACGTTGCCAACCGTAAAGTAAAATTTTACCCAGATTTAAGATCAAATGCTTCTACAATTGGCCATTAAATATTGTTGTTATTAGGACCTTACCTGCTGAAGAAGCAGCACCTGCCTCAAAGTCTGAAGATTCCTTTTCACTATTGGCTTCAGTCAACTTCTTATTCAGTTTCTTCACAACTTCCTCCTTGGCAACTGGGTTTCAAAAATAGGCATCTTTGAACCTTGGGTCCAATAATGTGCTAAGAGCAAGGATTTACATGGTCTCAATTTTTTGTAAACACTTCGTCATTTCTCGAAGAACAGGTTAAAAAGAATTTTATCGTTACTTACTTATAGAAATTGAACACTAATTTCAACCAAAAAAGATTTACACTCTTACATTGTTTACGTTTCTTTGCTAAAGATCCCTCAGGCTGCAATGCTTTCACTTTATTCCACATATTTTTTACCATAGGAATTATTATACTACTCGTTGTATATTTATCTCTCTGGTAGCGTACTCAAGAGGTCTTAATCAATCAAAGATTTCCGTGAGATCCTCCAACTCCCTTGTTGAAACAATATCCAGATTACAACGATGAGTACTGACAATAACAGATAAATAAGGATGCAGTTCCAAGAACATCTGAATCATGTAATATTTACTATTGCATCTTGTTGGAACGTCTGAAATTGGCATTGTCTTCGAGCTACCTTTTGTCAGCTTCCTCAAACGAGCACTAGCTGTTACACTATGTTTAAACCACGTAGTCAGAACTCTGATTTTGACGAATATAACTTCAAGTCCTTCTACAGAGTACAAAGCATTTTTACAAACAAGGTTTAACGTGTGAGCGAAACAGTGAATGTGCTTTTGCTGAGAAAACGTAGACACTGCTGCCTTGACTATATTTGGTCGACTGTCTGTGAATACAGCTGTAACCTTGTCATGTGGTATTTCAAATTGTTCACAAATATCTTTCAGAACTTGTGAAATATAGTCTGCGGTATGGCGTTCTTGTTTGATATGTCTCAGTCCGTATGTCAGAGGTTAATGTCACTATTGTTACCCTATTTAATTCTTGCTGAAATGAAGGATTTCATATTTCTTGTTTATTATTTGTACAAATGTTTTTTCTGGTTGGTATTTTGTACAAAGGAGCTGAAACTTTTAAGAGTTTGACGAAACCTTCTTTCTCCACAGTATTAAATGACACACAATCTTTGCAAATATGAAACACAATAGCTTAATTTATTTTTTGTCTTCGTTCTCCTCCTTCTGAAACATCCTTCAGAGCAGTAGCGACACCTCCTTGCATACAAGCTGACGAAGTGGTTGGAACTGATAGAGTAGAAGTGATCGGTTTGGTTTCTATATCTGCACTATCAGGGGGTGATTTTAACACTGTTTTTTTTTTTTTTTTTTTTTTCGTTGATTCGGTAGCCACACATCCCTGATCTAAAGTATTTGGATGTTGGGACTTTAAATGTGCTTTTATTTTTTGTGGTGTTACCTGAAGTACGGAGTATCTTCCCACAATAATTGCACTAGGCACTTTTACTATCATGTGATTTAAGGGGGGTTGACACGGACATGTATCGTTGGCGCACGTTGACTTGCGCACGTCGAAATGTACTTGTGAACACCCAAATTCGCAACTTGCGCAAGTAAAAATGAAAGTTGAGCTCGAGTCAACTTACTTGCGCAAGTTGGCTTTCCCCCACTACTTTTTCATCGTTTCCGCAAGATGGCCACTGGTGTCGAATAACATCTGTAGTCTCTGTTTTTACGTTCGCGTGTTGGTTTTGATAAATATTTTTTATTGTGAAAGGCAATGTCAGTTACAAGAAAGTGCCCGTTGCACTTTACAATCCTGTTTCTGAAGCTCTACGAAGAACGTCCGTGTTTATGGAACATTCATCTTCCAATTTATAAAGATGGAAACATGAAAGAGGACGCAATAAAATCAATCATAAACAGAATGCGAGAAAACGTGCCACAGATAGATGAGAATGCGGCGAAGGCAAAAATAAGGAGTTTAAGGAATACTTACCTCATAGAGAAGAACAAAGTTAGAAATTCTATGAAAGTGGCTCATCAAAAAGTGAAATTTATGTACGTACGTTGCCGTGGTTAAACATTGCTGATCAGTTTTTAAATAATATTGTGGCAGCAAGATAAACAATTTTTCCTCTGAATAGTTGGGCCCACCAGACTCAATAAATGCCGAAACTTGATCACGTTCATTGTCAAATGATTTTCGAATTATGCTTCGTCCTCATTTTCTAACTCCCTAATCAGAACTGTGGAAGCTCCCAACTCATTTTTGTATTGCAATTAAGGAAACAACGCAGATGCTCGCACGTATCAAATCATTTGGCGCCATTTTGAAAAGCTACACTGGACTTGCTAGGACTGAAAACTTACGCGGGCGTGTGAAGGATCACTTGCGCAAGTTGAAGTCCATTGGCGCACGTAAACATGATCGTGTCAACTCTCCTTTAAAATGCTTCCACTGGAGTGAGAGGAAATTACGTAAATACACAGCTGATACAATCAAAATTTGCTAAGACTCTAAATTACAAAGTAGTAGATTGTGTTGTAATGTTGTAAACACTTAAACATTAAAACAAAAATAGAACTGAGATTTCTCTATTATGAGTTAGAAAATGTTAATAATAATAAAATTAAATTATATCGCCACAAGATATCGATATTAACGATATATCTGCTAGGTGAATATCGATTAAAAATATTGCGCAACTGAGTCCGATGTATCGATATTTCGATATATCGCTGTCCGATGTCCAATCCCTAGATCAAAACATCATCCCAGCAGAAAGTGTTTACTGCTGACTGCTGAGATAGTGACCGATAAATGCTAGTATCTTTCTTTTAAACGATGACATCAAATCATGCAAGATTTATAGCTAGAACTGTGATGGTGAAAAACGGAAACGTCGACGATGCTTGTAAGCTGTTAAATAGGTACGGACGCGGTTGTGTTGTGTAAGATTTTTATTGTGTTTTATTTACTTGTGTGGTTCTGGAGCTCCTTGCTTTATTAACATTAAGCGACCTGAGTTTACCACAATATGCGACTGCAATTTTTAACGAACACCCTCGGTGGGTCCGAAGTCAAACTGTAGCCACCATAGTCCCCTCCCCAACCTTTACAATGAAATGAATAATAGGTAATATATGTAAGACATGGAAGCATCCAATACATCCATATATTGAAAGTTTGTAAAAATCTTGCTTGGGCAACTACATAACTTTCAACACTCAGTTGATTATACTTTCATACTTCTGTGATGGACGACTTGGCTCACCTGTAAACGGGGATACCGCCCGTCAGCTTTGACCCTCGACTTCATTGCAGGATGGTAGTTTCAAGGTGCGTGCATATTTGTAGAAGGCGTGAGTGATTATGTGGTGGTTGAGTTATAGACGATAGTTTGTTTACAAACAAAACAGATTAATATTTTGTGTTTAAAAAGTGATCTGTAGCTTCTCTCTGATGGTTAGGTGTAGGTTACCTGACAGTTTCTTTTTCTTCATATGTGAGCGCCGAAGTCGCTAATTTTTGGCCTAATACCTGTGATCGACGGTAACTTCTGTTATCTATGACAACTACAGATTATTTGTATCTACAATACAGAAGTATTAAGATATCCCGTATACAGGTTTTCTGACATCTTGATGTCGTGGATCAAAGCAGACGGGTGGTATCCCAGTCTACAGTTATGCTGACACTTTTGCAGTGCAAAAAATATACCAAGTTTTACATTGAAATGTGATCGATTTTTCGTTTTGACGTCTAAAAATTGGAACATTTAGTCATCCCAGCAGAACCCGATGGGGACAAGTGGCAGGACTACACAAACCAGAACTGTCCCAATTAAATCGGGATGACTGGTCACCTTATTTTAGTAGACCTATTCCATTGATAATCACTCTGTGTTAGTAGGCTATATTGTGGAACTTGTCAACTGATTATACATGTCAGTGAAAATATGCGTACTCACCACTACTGCTACTGTGATATTGTATCGTAGTAGTTCTGACATTTTGATGGAACTTGAGATTCAATTCAGTTTTATGGATTGGTGTGCACAACGGTCACAATATTATTATTACACATGCAATTAGCAGCATTGGTCATAATACTTGCTTTATTAGTAGCAAATTGATTTCAATAACAAGAGTGACTATCATCAGTGCAGATCCTAAAGAACTCGTATGAAGTTGGTTACAGATGAAATTAATAGGCCTACATATGTTAGTATAACTTGTACCTGACACAGTTAGAACAGTAAAATGTTTATCAATATCCAACAACATGCTAATATGTGTGTTAATTTCATCTGTAACCAACGTCATACCAGTTCTGTAAGATCTGCACTGATGATGGTCACCCTGTGATTTGCTATTAATAAAGCAAAGTCTACAACCAATGCTGCTCTTTTCATGTGTTATATTTTGATGTAAAATGTTGCCTGAGGCCTGGTTTACTGGTAAAACTTAAGTTTGTTTTAGAACATAGCAAACAGTTGATGAAATGAAACAGCCACATGTTGTTACAGTCTTTCCTGTTTCCATGCTTGAAAATTGGTGTGTTTGCTGCTTTTGTTTAATCAGATGTAACATGTTTTGATTCCTATGTCATTTCAGTTATTCTGTGCAACCATTTGAGACCTGAAATTCCACTGTATTTGATGAGTTCTGGTTTAATTTCAGATACCTCAGCTGCTTTATTGCACTGCAATCTTTTGACCATCCTCTGCACTTCCTCAAATGTGATCCTTTTTATGTTGTCATTCCTATCTCATTGTACCTCAAAATCTGACACATCACTGAACATTTCACCTGCATTGAGCAACTCTTCAAAATATTCCCTTCCTCTGCCCAGGGCATCCACATGATTCCTGTCCGAAACACTTGACAATTCCTTCTTCCCTCCTTCTCAAAGACTGCTAATTATGCTCCAGAATAGTTTTCCTGTGGCTTGACCCAGAGTTTCTAGCTTATTTCCAAATTCTTCCCATGATTTCTGCTTGGAGTCTGCAATTATCCATTCGGCTTTGTTTTTTTCTTAAACATCTTTCTCTGTCTGCTTGATTTCTTGTATGGAGCCATTGTTGAAATGCCTCCTTTTTCTTTTTACAAGTTGCCTTGACTGTGTCATTCCACGAAGCTGTCTGCTTCTTCCTGCCTTTACATACTACTGTTCCAAGACATTCTCTAGCTACTTTTAGTAATGTGTCCCTGTACCTTGTCCATTTCTCTTAAAGTGACTGTAAATGATTACATTCAACTAAATAGTACCTTTCTGAGATCATCGGTGTGTTTTTGTGCCTGATTTCCTTGTCCTGAAGCTTCTCCACTCTTATCCTTCTACATTTGGACCTGACTTTCTGCACTTTTGGCCACGCAAAACCAGTTTCACTGCAAATTAAATAATGAACAAGATCATCAAAACACCCTCTGAAAACGGGTGTTCCTGACTGCCTTACTGAATTCCTGTTCTGTTATATATTCAATAACAGATCTTGTTGTCCTACATTCCAAAGTATACCAATGTGTGATTTTATGCTTAAAAAAGGTGTTTGTGATAACTAAGCCCATACTGTCACAGAAATCTAAGAGCTGTTTTCCATTCCTGTTGACCTCAACTTCCTCTCCAAACTTCTACACACATACTCCGCAATCCACTCATAGGTGTGTCACTGAGGGCACCTAGTACCACTACTGGTTACTTGCTTTCTCGTTCCACTGCCATATAGAATAAGGGGAAAAACAGAATGCTTGTATGCATTTGTACGAGCCCTAATATCTCTCTCCCCCCCCCTCTCTCCACCCCCCCCCCTCTCTCTCTCTCTCTCTCTCTCTCTCTCTCTCTCTCTCTCTCTCTCTCTCTTCTCTCCCCCCCCCCCCCCCCCCCGTACACAAAATGTAAGTTAACGGTGGCAGAATTGTTTTGCAATCCTCTTCAAATTCCGGCTTTCTAAATTTCTTCAACAGTGTTTCTCGAAAAGAACATTGTCTTTCCTCCAGTTACTTCCATTTCAGTTCCTGAACCATTTCAGTAACGCAGATTGATAGAATCTACCAGTTACAAACCCATAATCTTCTCTCATACCCTTCTGTTCTATTTCCTATCCTAGCATTGAAGTCACCAATGACAAAACACTGTCCTTGTCCTTTGTAACAATGGCATCATCGAGTGTGCCATAAAATCTCTCCATCTATTCTCGATCTGTCTGTTCACAAGACAGATACCCTAACACAATCCTAATTATCTTGCTGGAAACTGCCAAATCTATCTACATTAGTTGTTCATTTACATACCTTATTGCAGTTTAGCTGGGCTTGATTCCTTTCCTGATGTAAAACCCTACACCCCACTGTGCTCTTCCTGCTTTGACTCCTGACATGTAGATCTCATTTTTTCCCCACTACGTCTTTCTCTCGATCTTCACGAACATCTAACCCCATCTTACTTGCAGCCTCTGCCAACTCAAACTTTTTTTCCTCGGTATTGATGTTAATAGCTTCCCAATTACATTGCAGGTTGTTTGCCAAGTTTTAAGACTTATAGAGTCCCCTGTCTGTCAATTAGAGATGGGACTACATCACCTGCAAGATCCAAGGCATTTTGCTCTGGCTGTTGCCAGCCTCAGGTCGCAGCACCTGGGAAGCAGGTTACTAACCTTACTTGCCCAGGGTCCCACTGTGTTTGGTGGACTAAATGGTGGATTTGGTAGTCATCAAAATCTGAGCATGAAGCTCGACACAACTCGGAATATGCCAGAGATGCCCAACCTTATTCCAAAGTAACTAGTATTCCGACTGTCAGGACCAGTAACTTGGCCACTCATACATTGCCCATGGTTCATGAACTAGGACGTTCTTTACCTACACTAATTCTTCTTTTTAAATTTTTCTGTGGGTTAAAAACCATGCCAGTTTTCTGTGCCTTTGTTCTCCAACTAAATGATGAGGCATATAAATGTGAAAGCATTCATACCCAATAGATTGTGCAGTGAATAAAATTTGTAGGCTTGGCATAGAACCAGGTTTTGTAGGAAGTCAGGACAATAGTAACAATATACATGGTTCGAGCTGATAATTTTGGATTTATGAAAGAGCTTTAATTTGTTAAGTTTCTGTACCTTCACGTGAAATAAGGTAAATTTAAGAGTAGATATGAACTCTAAAAATGGATCTTTTGCAGAGGGTATTTTTCTTTTGTCACAAATGTGCCATTAGTTTGTACAAGACATCCATCGACGTACTGACCTACTGAACATCATGATTTAATTAACCACCAATCACATAAAACTTTGATTGTTTTTAATGGAAACTGCTTGGTAGTGCACTGTGGTGAATTGAAGTTTATTTGGGAATAAGGGAAAGTTTAATTTTGTGAGGTTTGTTTTTGGATGTTTCTTTCACATTTTTGTCCATTTAGTATGTTCCTGTTGACAAGGTCATGGCTAAAAGCAAATGGGTGGTACCAGGATCTATGGTATTGCCTATATGTTTTATAGTATACCTATTCCAAAGTTAAATATCAATCCCTTGCTGTTAAATTCAACCCCTCTGTTCTCTTACAGTCTGCACAGAGAGAAATCATAAGTTCTGATATTTACAGTGTTTTTATAGATGCCATGAGATTGCAGAGTCATAACATAATTCGTATTGTTATGGTCTGCAAGACCCTGATGCCAGCCACTGGCAATCAGCATGAGAGTAGACACAATAATAATAATAATAATAATAATCCAGAATGAAACTTTCACTCTGCAGTGAAGTGTGTGCTGATATGCAACTTCCTGGCAGATTAAAATTGTGTACCGGAACCTGGGACCTTTGCCTCTTACGGGCTAGTGCTCTACCAATGAGCTATCCCGACACAACTCATGGTAGAGCACTTGCCCGTTAGTCAAAGGTCCCAGGTTCGAGTCCCGGTTCCGGCATACAATTTTAATCTGCCAGGAAGTTTCATATCAGTGCACACTCTGCTGCAGAGTGAAAGTTTCATTTTGGAAACATTCCTTAGGCTATGGCTAAGCCATGCCTCCACCATATCCTTTCTTCCAGGAGTGCTAGTCTTGCAAGATTCGCAGGAGAACTTCTGTGAAGTTTGGAAAGTAGGAGGCAAGGTACTGGCAGAATTGAGGTTGTGGGGTGGCACCATGAGTCGTGTAGGGATAGCTCAATGGTAGATTGCTTGGCCGTGAGAGGCAAAGGTCCCAGGTTCAACTCCTGGTTCTGGCACACAGTTTTAATCTGCCAGCAAGTTTCAGTAATAATAATAAATAATAATAATAATATCTGTAAAACTGTAAGGGTAATAAATGGAAAGGGAATGTCATAAGTGACTTTGAAACCTATTTTGTAAAAAAATTAACTTTTGAAAGTGGATTAAATGCACCCAAGCATTGGATGTCAGAAGTTTGAATACCACGCTAAAGACTACTTGTCAACAAGAGTTGGGGTTAAATCACATTACAAATTATAATATAAACTTCTTAGAAAAACATAAGAGCATAAAATTCTACATATAATTTGTTCACTACTTAAGAGTTTCAGGGGAGGGGGAGGTGATTGCAAATCTCCCCTCTCATAAGCTGCTAATGGTGTAGGTAAATGAGGGAGATGCAAATTGCAGGGCAGACACAGTATCAGCACCACACTTGTGCTCTGATCAGTATTCAGTGCTCTCTACTGTCTATCATGTCAGCTACAAGATACAATCACAAGGGCACACTACAGACATACAACCATCATATGAATGAGTGTCCTTTTCCTTACGAAGGCTGTGTGATATATATGCAAGGATGGTGTACATAAAGTCCGGCAACTCTTTCAGTTATTTATTGCACAAGAACTAAAAATTATACAGATGTCATACATATTGCATTTTGAAGAGAAACACAAAGTTTATTTTATAAACATTCAATATGTGAACCAAGAACAACCTGGCAAACATCTATATGGTAATTGAATTCTTTCCATACTCATGCCAGCATGGCAATGTTGACTGTATTCTCTCCTTGAGCTCTACTACTTCACGTGGTAGAAGCGGTACATATACCAGATCTTTGATGTGTTTCCACAAAAAATAATCACATGGAGTGAAATCTGGTGATGGGGAGGCAATTTGATGAAACAGCTGTCCTCTTCTGTAGCACAGCCAATCCATCGATGCAGCAGCTCCGTGTTCAGGTACCCATGAACTTCGTGATGAAAATGGAGTGGAGCCCTAGCCTGCTGAAAGATGAATGGAGAGTCCAATTGCATTTGAGGCATCAGCCATTACTGCAACATGTCCTAGTAGGAATATCCAGGATAGTGCTCTTTGTGAAGAAGGAAGGCCCTTACAGTTTTTGACGTGACAAGGCACAAAAAACTTTTACCTTTGGGGAATCACACTCAAATTCAATGCATTCCTGTGGATGCTTTATATCCCAGATTCGGCAATTGTGCCTGTTAACTTTCCCATTATTGTAAAAAGTTGAAAATTAAGTGTTCAACAATGCCATCCCCATCCTCATTCAGTTGTTGCAACTGCGAACAAAACTCAAAACACTTGCCTTTGTCATCGTCCTTGAGCTTCTGCACTTGTTTCAATTTGAATGGTTTCATAGACAACGTCTGTCAACGGACTTTCCACACTGTCATTGGAGCCATTTTGAGTTCACAGAATCCATGATGCACCAATTTCTTTGGACTCCTTATAAATGTCTCTCGTACATGTTCCACATTCACTTCACTCACATTGGATGTCCGCTTCTCATTGCCGGGTACAAGTAATACACCGTAACAAATTTGTTGTGCCAGTGGTAAATAGCCTTCCTTGTTGGTGGCTTCTTACCGTACTTGGTTCTAAACATCCGTTGAACAGCTGTAGCACACTTCTTTTCGTTGAACTTCAATACACAGAAAGCTAGGTCCACACCTGAACTTGTCATGTTTCTGACTAGCACTAACTGTTGGTAAATTACCAAACTATACAGTGGCAGTATACATGAAAAATAAACTTTCAAGGTTTCTCTTCAAATGACATATGTATTATATCTGTATGATATTTGGTTCTTGTGCAGTAAATAATTCCCCTCAGGGGCTCAGCGTTAATTTGCTGAGTACAGGCTTGGCGAACCCGGGGTCCTGAGCTGGGGACTGGTAAGCGCTGCCAGTCCTCTGACACCGTAACCTCTAGGCATGCTGCAGCGCCCACCGTGTGGCACGGCGGTGGAACATTGTGTGTACCAGGGAATGGGGATCTTGGCTTGACCGTCCACAATGACTTCCTTCTCTTCTTCTGTAACTTTGACCCCAAAAAGAAAGATGGATTCACCTCAGCATAAGAAAACTTTGCCCAATCTCCCAAAATTCCTAGTTGCCTCTCGAACCGACGGTAAAGATTTCACTTCTATAAATCCTTTCGTCATTCAGAAAGGTGTTGATGCGATTGCTGGCCCTGTTAAGACCCGTTCACGTCAGCGCAATGCAACATTGTTGCTGGAAGCGGACAGTGCCTTCCAGACACAAAAAATAATACGGATTAGGTTGCTACACACGTTTCCTGTCCAGGAAGAAGCGCATCGCACGCTCAACTCGTCACGAGTAGTAGTTTTCACGAGATCCCTTGATTGGTTGTCTGACGAAGAAATACAAACCTACATGTCCGATCAGGGTGAAACAGCCGTGCATAGGGTGTTGAATAAGGTCGATAACCAGCTGACACCAACTCGTACTGTGTTTTTGACATTAGACAGAGTTGAACTCTCGTCAAAGGTCAAAGCAGGGTATGAAGTTATCTCCGTCCGCCCTTATGTACCCAACCCAACGCGCTGTTTCCAATGCCATAGATACAACCACACCTGTCAATCTTGTCCTAATACAGCAAAATATCACACTTGCGGTAGGGACGCCCATGAGGGGGATTGCCCACCTCCATCCCCTCACTGCCTTAATTGCAACGGTGACCATGCGGCTTCCTCTCGGGACTGCCTTGTTTATAAGGATGGAAAGGTCATTCAGCAAATTCGGGTTACGGAAAAGGTCTCAACATCTGCCACTCGGAAGTTGTTGGCGAGTCGAAAGCCCACTGTCCTCCCAGCGTGCACATACAGAAAGGTCCTCACCTCCACTTGACCTACTAAGGATGCAGGTACGCAGACCTGTGATTTCACTTTCGCTGACACAGTTGTGCGATCAGCCAGCCTGAAGATTGCCTGTTCCACGTCCCTGCTTCCTCCTGCTGCTTCTAAAGTTCAGTCTTCGTCAACCTCTAATAAACCGCGGGCACCTAAACAAGATGCCCGGACTTCGAAAAAGGAACCTGTCCGTGAAGATTTTCTCCGTACTTGGGCTTCTCAAGCGTCAACTGCCTCTTCTCACCGTCACTCTTCTAGAAGAGCCAACAAAAAAAAGAGTTCCTCTCCTTCCCTGCCGAGGCGTGACTCATCCGTCACACCCCCCAACAGAAATCGGCCCTGATCGTCTTCTGTCTCGCCGGGACGCACTGCTGTTAGCCGGGCAACCGGCATTTTACCGGCGGCGGAAGCTGCCCCTCCTGATCAACTCGGGTAGGTGGCAGATGCATCAGTTGAACCTATGGAACATGATTCTCTGCCTCTAGATAGCGATAGTAGTGCTCCCTCGAAGTCCGGTCCTCAGCGGCCGTCGAGGTGACCCCACCTGCTTGTTCCTTTTTATCTTCTTTTCTTCTCTCATTTTTTATCATGGCCCTCCTACAATGGAATATTCGTGGCATTCGTTCCAATCGAGAGGAATTAAAACTACTCCTTCGATTGCACTGCCCGCTTCTAGTTTGTCTCCAAGAAACTAAGTTACATCCATGTGATCGCGCAGAATTCCCCCACTACACCTCTGTGCGTTTCGACCTGCCACTTGTGGAAGGTACCCCAGCCCATGGAGGGATTCTGATACTCATTTGGGACGACGTCTATCACCATCCCATTTCATTGCATACTCCCCTACAGGCAGTTGCCATCCGCATCACTCTATCCACTCTGTAATATCTATTCGCCATCATCATCCGCCCTTACTAGGGCAGATGTGCTACACCTCGCTGACCAGCTCCCTTCACCTCGGCTGTCTGTGGTGGCCTACACAGTTTATCCAGCATCAAGGTCCACTCCCCGATTTCTGGCCTGACCGTCGAGAACGCAGTCCTTGTGGACCCCGCTGATGTTTCCAACGCTTTGGGCCGTTACTTTGCGGTGGTTTCGAGCTCTGCCCATTACCACCCTGCCTTCCACCCTCGCAAACAGGTAGAGGAGGCACGGCCGCCTTCTTTTCCACTCTTTTAATCGTGAAAGTTATAATGTCTCCTTCACCATGCAGGAACTAGACCGTGCACTCGTCCTGTCCCGATCTTCTGCTCCCGGGTCCGATTCCATCCATATTGAGATTCTGAAGAACCTTTCTCCTGCGGGCAACTGTTTCCTACTTAGTACCTATAATCACATGTGGACTGAAGGTCAGGTTCCCACAAGTTGGCTTGAAGCCATTGTTGTCCCCATCCCCAAACCAGGAAAGGACAAACATCTTCCATCCAGTTATCGCCCCATTTCTCTTACTAGCTGCGTCTGTAAGGTGATGGAACGCACGGTTAACGCTCGGTTGATCTGGCTCCTCGAATGTTTTCGTAGACACTGCTCTGCTGCTGATCACCTCGTCACATTGTCGACCTTCATTATGAATAACTTTTTAAGGAAGCGTCAAACGGTAGCAGTGTTCTTCGACTTAGTGAAGGCTTACGATACCTGTTGGAGGGCGGGCATTCTCCGCACATTGCACACATGGGGCCTTCGTGGCCACCTCCCTCTCTTTATTCAAGCGTTTTTGGCAGATCGCAAGTTCCGGGTATGGGTAGGCTCTGTTTTATCAGATACCTTTCGCCAGGAGAATGGGGTGCAACAGGGCTCTGTCTTGAGCATAGCTCTTTTTGCCATTGCAATCAGTCGTATCGTAGACTGCCTTTTAGCCGACGTTTCCGGATCCGTTTTTGTAGATTTTTCAATTTATTGCAGCGCCCAGCAGACGTGTCTCTTGGAGCGTGGTCTTCAACGCTGTCTTGACCGCCTATATTCCTGGAGCATTGCGAACGGCTTCCACTTCCCACTGAGAAAACGGTGTGTATAAACTTCTGGAGATACAAGGAATTTCTTCCACCTTCTCTACGTCTCGGTCCCGTTGCTCTCCCATTCGTGGAGACAACAAAATTCTTGGGGGCTAATGTTGGATTGTAAACTTTGCTGGTCCCCACACGTGTCTTACCTGGCTACCCGTTGTGCTCGATCCTCAATGTTCTCCGTGTCCTCAGTGGCACATCATGGGGAGCGAATCATACCATCCTGCTTCACCTTTACCAGGCCATTGTTCAGTCGAAGCTCGACTGCGGAAGCCTTGTATACTCTTCTGCACTGCCGTCGATTCTGCGCCGTCTCAACTCTATTCACCATCGGGGATTATGCCTGGTGACCGGTGCATTTTATACCAGCCCTGTTGAAAGTCTGTATGCCGAGGCTGCTGTATTACCCATGACGTACTCGGCGTGACGTACTCTTGTCAGTACGCATACTGATGGTGGTCGATGCCCAACCATCCATCTTACCAATTATTTTTTGACGACTCACTCGATCGCCAATCCCCCCAGGGGGCCCACAGTTCTTTTGTGGGTATGTGTGTGGCGCGCACGGGGCCCCGAGCCGGAGCAGCCTTTCTTCTGCCCCAGGCTGCTTCACTTTCCCTCCCGGTTTATGCCTTCGCTCGGAGACGGGCATATT
The DNA here is from genome assembly GCA_026315105.1 of Locusta migratoria. Taxonomy (NCBI): domain Eukaryota; kingdom Metazoa; phylum Arthropoda; class Insecta; order Orthoptera; family Acrididae; genus Locusta; species Locusta migratoria. Next base: position 785,170,048 of record CM048755.1, read on the forward strand.
TCGTGAGCTACGGTGGTTCTTGTTGTGGTTTTTCTTCCTTCGTTCCTTCCTTTCTTACCCTTTGTTTTCTGTCTTTCTCTCCTTGTACTCTCCTGGCCTTCTTCTCCTCATTAGTCTCCGCTTCGGCGTTTGAGACACTTCTTCCTTCTTTCTCTTCATTTCCTATCCTCTTCTTCTTTCCTCCCTGTGCGTGTCTGAAGGCCGACCCACGCATTATCGTGCATAGCAGGTGACGGGGTAACGCGTAATTCCCCGCGCCGGTTAGACAAGTAGGGCACGTACGTACCCCCTGGTAAAGGCCAGGCCCAGGGAGGGGTGATTACCCGAGCTGGTACCTTCCGAACGTGCCGATTGGTCCCTCCGTCAGTTCTCGGGATGTGTGACCTGAGGTGTGAACATTCACCTAAGGCGGGTAAGCACTCGGAGAGGGCCCCCACTAGGAAGGAGCGCGCCATCGGAGACGCCGGTAATCACGGGGGACACTTCCGCGATGACTTCCTTATCTTCTTTCGTGACGTTGACCCAGAAACGTAAGTTAGACTCGCCTCAGCCTAAAAAGACTCTGCCTAATGTACCTAAATTTCTGGTTGTCTCTCGCACCGACGGACAGGATTTCAATTCTGTCAATCCTTTCGTTATACAGAAAGGTGTAGATGCAATTGCTGGCCCTGTTAAAACCTGTTCACGTCAGCGCAATGGCACATTGTTGCTGGAAGTGGAAAGTGCCTTCCAAGCCCAAAAACTGATACGTACTACGTTGTTGCACACGTTTCCAGTCGAGGTAGAAGCGCACCGCACACTCAACTCGTCACGGGGGGTAGTTTTTACGAGATCCCTTGACGGGTTGTCTGATGAAGACATCCAATCGTATATGTCCGATCAGGGTGTGACAGCCGTCCACAGGGTGATGAAAAAGGTCGATAACCAATTGACACCGACTCGTACTGTGTTTTTGACGTTCGACAGAGTTGACCTCCCGTCGAAGGTCAAAGCAGGGTATGAAGTCATCTCCGTCCGCCCTTATGTGCCTAACCCAACACGCTGTTTTCAGTGCCACAGGTACAACCATACCCGTGAACATTGCCCAAATGCAGCAAAGTGTGTCACTTGTGGTAGGGACGCCCATAAAGGGGATTGCCCACCTCCGTCCCCTCACTGCCTAAACTGCAACGGTGACCATGCGGCTTCCTCTCGCGACTGCCCTGTATACAAGGATGAGAAGGTAATCCAGCAAATTCGTGTTACGGAAAAGGTATCAACATCTGCCACTCGAAAGTTGTTGGCGAGTCGAAAGCCCACTGTCCTCCCAGCGGGCACATACAGTAAGGTCCTCACCTCCACTCGACCTACTAAGGATTCAAGTACCCAGACCTGTGATTTTACTTTCGCTGACACAGTTGTGCGATCCGCCAGCCCGAAGATTGCCCGTTCCACGTCCCCGCTTCCTCCTGCTGCTTCTAGGGTACAGTCTTCATCAAACTCTAGTAAACCGCGAGCACCTAAACAAGATGCCCGGACCTTGAAAAAGGAACCCGTCCGTGAGGATTTTCTGCATTCTCAGGCTTCCCAACCGTCAACTGCCTCTTCCCGCCGTCACTCTTCCAGAAGAGCTGACAAGAAAAAGAGTTCCTCTCCTTCCCCGCCGAGGCGTGACCCATCCGTCACGCCGTCCAACAGTTGCCGGCCTCGGCCGTCTTCTGTTTCACCGGGTCGCTCCGTCTGCCGGGCATCCGGTCCTCTACCGGCGGCGGAAACTGCCCCTCCTGATCAACTCAGGGAGGTGGCAGGCGCGTCGGTCGAACCTATGGACCACGACCCTTTGCCCCTGGATAGCGATAGCAGTGCTCCCTCGAAATCGGGTCCTCAGCGGCCGTCGAGGTGACCCCGCTTGCTAGTTGGTTTTTATCCTTATTTCTTCTCTCATTTTTATCATGGCGCTCCTTCAAAGGAATATTCGCGGCATTCGTTCTAATCGGGAGGAGTTAAAACTACTCCTTCGATTGCACTGCCCGCTTCTAGTCTGCCTCCAGGAAACCAAGTTGCGTCCCCGTGATCGTGCAGACTTTCCACACTACACCTCTGTGCGGTTCGACTTGCCACCCATGGAAGGTATCCCAGCCCATGGAGGGGTTCTGATGCTCCTTCGAGACAATGTCTATTACCATCCCATTTCATTGCATACTCACCTACAGGCAGTTGCCGTCCGCATCACCCTATCCACATTTACCTTTTCCCTCTGTAATATTTATTCGCCATCGTCATCTGCCCTTACTAGGGCAGATGTGCTACACCTTGTTGATCAGCTCCCTTCACCCTTCGTGTTGATAGGCAACTTTAATGCCCACCACCCCTTATGGGGCTCTCCGGCACCTTGTCCGAGAGGCTCCCTTTTGGTGGACCTTCTCCAACACCTCGATCTTGTCTGCATCAACACCGGTGCACCAACCTTCCTTTCTGACACAACACACACTTACTCCCATATAGACCTCGCAATATGCACTCCTCAGCTTGCCAGTCGGTTTGAGTGGTATGCACTTTCTGACACGTACTTGAGTGACCATTTCCCCTGTATCATCCACATTCTGCATCATTCCCCATCTCCTCGTCCCACCAGTTGGAACATTTCTAAAGCCGACTGGGGGCTTTATTTTACCATGGCTGTTTTTCACGATCGGGATTTTCCCACCTGTGACAGTCAGGTCGACTACCTCACAGAGGTTATTCTCACAGCTGCCGAACGTTCCATACCTCGTACTTCCTCTTCTCCACGTCGTGTCCAGGTCTCTTGGTGGACTGCAGCCTGCCGTGACGCGCTTAGAGCCCGGCGCCGTGCTTTACGCACCTTCCGCCGCCACCCGACTTTGGAGAATTGCATACATTATAAACGTATGAGAGCGCAATGTCGTCGTATCATGAACGACAGCAAGAAAGCTTGCTGGACTGCTTTTACTAGTTCTTTTAACCGTTTTACTCCCTCCACGTTTGTTTGGCGTGGCCTACGCCGTCTATCCGGCATCAAGGTCCACTCCCCGATTCCTGGCCTGACCGTGGAGAATGCAGTCCTCGTGGACCCCGCTGACGTTTCCAACGCATTGGGCCGTTTCTTTGCGGAGGTTTCGAGCTCTGCCCATTACCACCCTGCCTTTCTCCCTCGCAAACAGGTAGAGGAGGCCCGGCCGCCTTCTTTCCACTGTTTTAATCGTGAAAATTATAACGTTGCCTTCACCATGCAGGAGCTAGACCGTGCTCTCGCCCTGTCCCGATCTTCTGCTCCCGGGTCCGATTCCATTCACATTGAAATGCTGAAGAGCCTCTCTCCTGCGGGCAAGTGCTTTCTTCTCAGTACCTACAATCGCATATGGACTGAAGGTCATGTTCCCACAAGTTGGCGTGAAGCCACTGTTGTCCCCATCCCCAAACCAGGGAAGGACAAACATCTTCCTTCCAGCTATCGTCCTATTTCTCTGACGAGCTGTGTCTGTAAGGTGATGGAACGCATGTTTAACGCTCGGTTGGTCTGGCTCCTCGAATCTCGCCGCCTCCTGACTAATATCCAATGCGGTTTTCGTCGACACCGCTCTGCTGCTGATCACCTCATTACGTTGTCGACCTTCATTATGAACAACTTTCTAAGGAAGCGTCAAACAGTAGCAGTGTTCTTCGACTTGGAGAAGGCATACGATACCTGTTGGAGAGCGGGCATTCTCCACACATTGCACAGATGGGGCCTTCGGGGCCGCCTTCCTCTTTTCATTCAAGCGTTCTTGGCGGATCGCAAGTTCCGGGTACGGGTGGGTTCTGTTTTGTCAGATACCTATTGCCAGGAGAATGTGGTACCACAGGGCTCCGTCTTGAGTGTGGCGCTCTTTGCCATTGCAATCAATCCAATCGTGGATTGCCTTTCAGCCGACGTCTCCGGATCTCTTTTTGTTGACGATTTCGCAATCTATTGTAGCGCCCAGCGGACGTGCCTCTTGGAGCGTTCTCTTCAACGCTGTCTTGACCGTCTATATTCCTGGAGCACCGCAAACGGCTTCCGATTCTCCACTGAGAAAACTGTGTGTATAAACTTCTGGAGATACAAGGAATTTCTTCCACCTTCTCTACATCTCGGCCCTGTTGCTCTCCCTTTCGTGGAGACTACGAAATTCTTGGGACTCATGTTGGATCGTAAACTTTGCTGGTCCACGCACGTGTCCTACCTGGCTGCCCGTTGTGCCCGATCCCTTAACGTCCTTCGTGTCCTCAGTGGCACGTCATGGGGAGCGGACCGTACCGTCCTGCTTCACCTTTACCAGGCCATTGTTCAGTCGAAGCTCGACTACAGAAGCCTTGTATACTCTTCTGCACGGCCGTCGATTCTCCGCCATCTCAACTCTATCCACCATCGGGGATTACGTCTGGCGACCGGTGCATTTTATACTAGCCCTGTTGAAAGTCTGTATGCCGAGGCTGCTGTATTACCCTTGACCACTCGGCGTGACATACTTTTGTCTCGGTACGCATGCCGCCTGCGGTCGATGCCCAACCATCCATCTTACCGATTATTTTTTGACGACTCACTCGATCGCCAATATCAGTTGTCTGCGATTGCCTTGCTTCCACCTGGAGTTCGGTTTCGCCGCCTACTACAGCGGCTCGATTTTACCCTTCCTTCCACCTTTCGGTTGAGCGAAAGCCCATTGCCACCGTGGCATAAGGCCCCGGTTCACACTCACCTCGAACTTAGTTCGCTCCCCAAGGAGAGCACTCCGGATTTGGTATACCGCTCGAGGCTTGTCGAACTCCGTTCGCGGTTCGATAACGCCATATTTATTTACACTGATGGTTCCAAGAGCACTTCTGGTGTCGGATGTGCCTTCGTCGTCGAGGACAACCGTTTCCAATACAAGCTCCCTGACCGGTGCTCGAACTTCACGGCTGAGCTTTTTGCCCTCCACCAGGCCGTTTTGTACACCTGTCGCCACCGCCAACGTTTCTATGCCATCTGTTCGGACTCCCTTAGTGCCCTGCAGAGTCTTAAGGACCCTTTGTCGCACCATCCTCTCGTGTATCGGATCCAACGCTCCCTCCAGTTGCTAGCAGATGACAGCTGTCACGTTTCTTTCCTGTGGGTCCCTGGCCACGTAGGTGTGCCCGGGAATGAGACGGCCGACATAGCGGCCAAGGCCGCAGCTCTTTTACCTCGCATGGCTACCTTTTGCGTCCCATCTGACGATGTTCAACTGGCTCTCCGCCGGAGTATCGTATCGCAATGGCACAGTGCGTGGTTTTCAATGTCCAACAACAAATTGCGAACTGTCAAACCGATCCCGACCGCTTGGAGGACCTCCTCATGCCCCTCTAGGCGGGAGGAGGTCATCCTGGCCCGGTTGCGGATCGGTCACTGCCGTTTCAGCCACCGTCACTTGCTGTCCGCCGACCCTGCACCGCTGTGCTCCTGCGGTGAACTGCTGACCGTGCGACATGTTTTACTGTCTTGCGTACTTTTTAATCATCTCCGTGTAGCCGTTCACTTTCCGTCTACTCTGGAGGAAATTTTAGCTGATGACACACGAGCAGCTGTTAGAGTTTTGCGTTTTATCAACATGGCCAATTTATCAAAGGATATTTAACCCATTTAATTGTATTTTATCCTTCGTTTGTACCCTTCTCTTGATACTCTATCTGGTAGTTATCAAATTTTTCGAGTTCTAGCGAATCTTTGTTCCGATCTGGGCGCTAATGACGTGAGAAGTTGTGCGCCCTAAAACCACAACAACAAAAAAAGTACTATTAACAGACAGATGGAGTTGCAATTGGAAGCTCTTTGTTACCTATCATTGCTAATCTATTCATGGAGGACTTTAAAGATCATATACTGGAGTCAGTGGTGTTGAAACCTGCTTGTTTTTTCAGATATGTAGATGACACTTTTGTGGTTTGGCCTCATGGTAGTGAGAACTTGAATTATTTTTTAGAACATCTAAATTCAATCCACCCCAACATCCGTTTCACAATGGAAGTGGTAAAGGATGGTTGCCTTCCCTTCTTTGCTGTGTTTGTCTGAAGGAAGGCAGAAGGTACGTTGGGACATGTTTATAGGAAGCCAATTCATACTGATTTGTAGCTGCAAGCTGATAGTTGTCACCACCCAACATGAAGGGGTTCTTCAAATCTTAGTGGATAGGGCTCACATCATTTCAGACCCGAAAAGTTTGCCCACTGAGCTGTCCCATCTCGAGGTCACTTTTCGACAGAATGGCTAGGGCAGATTAAAAGAACGTTGCGCTATCGACCACATGTGCAACGGGATAGTGACGATAGTATAGAGTCGGCACTCATGTCAGTGGCCTTTCTGCCATACATTGGCAGCACTTAAAGTTAGATTGGCTGCATATTGCGTAAAAACAATGTTAAATGTGTGTTTCGTCCACAATCTAAAATTGAGGCACTGTTGGGATCCGTTAAGGATGATCTCGATTTGCTCAAGGCTGGTGTCTATCGTATCCCGTGCAGCTGTGGCATGTCATATGCTGGTCAAACTATTAGGACTGGTGAGGACCACTGTATTGAGCATAAACGTCACACACGTATACAGCAGCTAACAAATCTGCTGTGGCCGAACTCTGTCTTGACACAGTTCACCCTATGGACTACCAAAATTGAAATTTTGGCATGCACTTACAGCCACTGGGACTGCGTTATCAAGGAAGTGATTGAAATAAAACTACCTGACAACCTTATGAATAGGTATGGTAGATTTTGCTTAAATTCCACATGGGATCCCTCTCTCTGTTGCCAATAAACAGAAAAAACTAATGTGACCTCATCTGTGGAGAACTCATAGAACTGATGTTTAGTATCAATTTCCCGACCATTTTCATCTATGGTCGTGTCGGCGCTGTGTGCTTGCTTGCTCGGTGTGTGTTGTCTTTCCTGTTCAGTCATTGAAAGCCGAGGTTTTAAAGATCATTTCATATTGCTTCCTCACTGCAGTTTCGTCTTGAAAATGGCAGGGTGGTCTCCTGCTGAAATATTGGCCAATGTTGATTTTGATACCTGGATTTTCCAAAAATTTTCTTTCACACAACTCTTGTCCTGAGAATTATGAGCAGAACAAAGAAAAGAACAGCCAAATCAGTGAAGCCGTTCTGAAGTGATGTGCTTTCAGACATTTGGCAATTCTCGCACATTACAATGTATTGCGATATGGCAAAGTTTAATGTAGGGTGGCGGTGCAGGGCGTGCGTGGATTTTTGAAGACTTTGTGTTATAATTCGGGCAATATTTCGCTGAAAGAAATTACATTTGGCCATCTTGTTCAACTGTGTGCACACTCATGGGAATAATAATGAAAATAGTTTTACGTGCCATATACAGCCAGAAATATTCAGCCAAAGTTGCTAAAAAAAATCAGCGCACAAAAGAACTTCAAAGTTTGGCGTCCTATATCTTGGGGACTAAAGCTATGGCGAACATGAAATTTGGCATTTGGTAACCTAACAATACAAGGTTCTCAAACATAAAGTTTCCTTTAGGTATCGCTTTCCAATTCTGCATTAATTTACCACAAAGTTGAAGATTTTAGAAAGAAAGATAAAAAAATGCTGTATGTTTGACCTTATTTTGCAAAAAAATATGTTCTATAAATCTTTCTAAACTAAGCTGACTAGAAATACCATTATTTTAACTGCAGAAAAAGTTTATTTGATCATCCAACATGGGCTGACAATGCTTTTTACTGTATAAATAACCTTTCAGAAGACAGACCTCATTAGTTAACATGCTAGTTAGGTAAAATACATGTAAAACTGCTCCTAGCGATCATTTTTACCTTGGCCATAAGGCAAAAGCCAGGAGGGTCCCTATTGTCTTCCGTGCATTCCCAATGGGGAAGAAGTCACATATATCTTCCCACAGCTCATTTTGATTTTGACCTCACAATTAGTACACAGAAGGACAAGTACAATAAGTACGAACTTCAGCATGAGAAGAGCTGGTGAACTTTGGTTCGAATCAGAACACCTGCAACCCCTCAAGTTAATCAATAAATTGTGTCACTATAGCATAAACTCAGACACCCTAAAAGTACATGGAAAATCAGCGGAGCTGGTGGATCAGACAAACTACAACATTACACACACATCCCCCCCCTCTCAAAAAAAGTAATAGAACAATGTTTGTTGCACATTTCTATAAATTTTCATTAACTACAGTGTTCTGTGGATTATATTAATTACTGCATAATTAGCATGTTTAATATCTTTCAAATGTGTTTAAATGATGTTATATAAATGGAGGTTATATAAAGAACACTTCAGACTGATTCCATTACACTGGGTACTAACTTTATGTCTGGGACCAAAAAAACTGAGCATGAGCCGCCAGTGTATCATCATTATATTGTTGAATTCCAACCTACACTTTCCGTTGTTAAAATAAGAGGTTTTTTAGTAAAGAGTTGCCAACCTAGCTTGTTACTGCCAATATTTTACTAAAAGGTGAAGGGAGTAATGTGCAATAGGCTTTATATACACTTCGTACATGAAGACATATTCAATAGAAAACAGGTGGTGTCTAAAAAAGAAGTGTCAACTTAACAGATAGTATTTTAGACTCAATAAATCAGAAATTACTACCATTGGGAATATATTTAGCTAAGGGGTTTTGATTGTATTAACCGTGAAATCCTCCTGCAAAGTTACAGTATTGTGGTATAATGGGCACAGAATGTTCATGGTTTTTCTCTTAAGTGAAAATTGGAAAGAAATGTGTGTCAGTTCCATGCCATGCTCTTGGTGCTGGATACAGAAACTGCAGCTTTTGGCTCTCTTCTTCTGTAATTTGATACACATTAATGGTTTAAACAAAGGCATGTGTTATAAACCTTAGCTATGACCAGTGACATTTAATCATGCAACACACACAAAATTTCAGAATGGTGACCAATACTGCTAAAAGTTTCCATAATCACAAAGTGGAGAATGCTCGTGTGATGTGTGGAACAATTGTCGGTATGCCTCCGCGTATGCTCGAATCGTGCTGATTTTATCCTTGTGGTCTTTTTGAGAGATATACATAGGAGGAAGCAATATACTGGTTGATTCGTCAATGTATACTGCCAAAACTTTGACAGAAGCCTATACCATGACACAGAACTCCTATTGGAGTGTGTGCCACTGGAGTTTCCTAATCATCTCTGTGACATTTCTGTGCTTAATAAATTAGCCTGTAATGAAGTGCTCTGTCTGTTGGATCTTCTGTCATCTATCAACCCTACCTGGTATGGATCCTACACTGAACAGCAATATTCAGGTGTCAACCCAAAAAGTGTTTTGTAAAATACTTCATTTGTGGACAGACTACACTTCCTGAGGATTCTTCCACTGAATCTGTCTGACATCTCCCTTACCCACTAAGAGTTTTATATGGCCGCTCCATTTCAAATTGCTCCCTCTTTTCTATGAAAGTAACTGCTTCCAATGTTTCTCATGCTATTATGTGATTTATATAAGAAAAGACCTTTCTATCTATGTAAATGCAGCACTCAACATTTGTTTATGTTGAGGGTAACTTGTCATTTCTTGCACGACAAGTTGATACAGTGCAGATCCTCCTGCATTTCTCTACCCTTTTCCTGTGTCACGACTTCTCAATAAACTACGGCATCGTCTGCAAAAAGCCTCACTCGTCAGCTAGTGTTATCTATGAAGTGATTTATGTAGAGGATGTGCATAATGAAAGGCCCAATTTCATAATACTGTAGCTTCACAAGCAGAGCACTATCCTGCCTCGAGAGATCCACGACAATATACAATAGGATACAACTGATGTGAAACCCAAGTGTTTATGCCGATTGCGATGTATCGTTATGTTGATTGCGATGTGTTGTTCACATATCTCGTGATTTGGATTGTGTGCTGCTTACAGCGCCATCCATTGATAAAGTTAGGAATTTGGTTATCTTTAGGGGAGGGGGAGTGTGTGTTCCAATCTGCAGCAATTCTGCCCTGTGGTTGTTTTTGTACAGCATTTTGAAAGTAGGACTTTAATTATGGATAACCTATATATTGTGATTAGTAGTGGTACTTTAGCACTCCCTTGGCACACACCAGAAATAACTTTTATTTCTGAAGACTTCTTTTCATTAAGAATAACATACTGCATCCTGTTAACTAGAAACTCTTCAGTCCAGTTAGACATATTGTCTGTTATTTACATATGCCCAAACTTTGTTCATCTGGTGATAGTGCGGAACCGTATTTAATGCCTAGCGAAAGTCAAGAAATGCAGCATCTTCTTGGGAGCCCATATCTACTGCCTTCTGTCTTTTGTTCGAATAGCTTGAGCTGTGACATAAAAGTCTTCTGGGTGTTGTACTGCATCGTGATGTAAGAAGGCTATTACTTTAATAACCGACGTTTCGGCCAACCTTCATCTGGGCACAACACCCAGAAAACTTTTATGTCGTCTGACTCTGGCCACAGAAGCCTACGCAATTATATCAGCTTTAGCTGTTTTTTCACATGATTATTGCTTTTGGGAACCATGTACATTCCTACAGAGGAGATTTTCAGTCTCCATAAATAACATACTACCCCAACATAAAACGTTTTCCAAAATTCTGCAGCTGGCTGATGTCAGAGGTGTAGGCCTGTAGTATTACGTGTCTCATCAATGACCGTTTTTGAAATCAAGAGTGCGTTTAGTTTTTTTCCAATCTGTAGGAATGCTTGGCAGCTCTTGAGATCTACAGTGAAGTGTGGCTATAACAGTGCTAAATCCATTGGCATACTCTGTAAAATTGAATTGGCATCCAATCAGGCACAGTGGCGTTTCCTCTGTTGGGCGATTTCATTTGCTTTTCTGTCTCTCTAACATTTATTTCAATATCTACCATTTTGTTGTCCACGTGACAGTTTAGAGGAGGAACTAAAGTGCATTCTTTGTTTGTAAAACAGCTTTGGAGAAATAAATTTAGTATTTTGGCCTTTTTCTGTGTCATCTTCTGTTTCAGTGCTATTATGATCAGTGTGTCGGGACCCAATTTGACATAAGGCCATAATTTTCTAGGATTTTCTGGCTAGTTGGTACACAGAACTGTGCCTTTGCAGTTATTGAACACTTCTCAGATGACCCTCCTTACACTAATTTTGTCAGTTTTTAAGTTTTGCTTGTCTGTAAGACTGGGGTTACATTTATGTTTGGGGTAAAGTTCTTTGCTTTTGTTACAATTTTCTAACTTGATCCACTAATGTTCAACCTAAGTGCTAGAGACAAAACTTTCGTGTTGTGCATTTGGGTACTCTGAGAGTTGTCCCTGTTTTGCTAAACTGGAACATCTATCTACTTTTCTTTATATTTATAGCTATATTAAGATGCTGTAATGGCCTTATGATTGCCAATTCCCTGTTCTGTACTAAAAAAGGTAAAGCAGTCAACAATCCGAAGATTGGTTTGAACACCACAGTGCTTTACTAGGCATGGTCCTGTTTGGAGGTGGTATGCCGTTGCCTTCCTCCGACCTTGAACTGACTTACCCAGCCAGTTACAGGGGGACCTACAGTTTAACGTGGGTTCCGAACCACGGTGCTACTCGGTATTTTTCACATGAGCAATACTGTCAGAGGTGAAAGAAGTGGAAAGTGACAGATAAAAATCCTAGGACCTGGCAGGGATCGAACCCACGCCCTTTGGATTTGTAGTCTGGCACTCTACCACTGTGCAACCGAGGCGAGAGTGCCCGACTACAAATCCAAAGGTCGCGGGTTCGATCCCCGCCAGGTCCTAAGATTTTTATCTGTCACTTTCCACTTCTTTCACCTCTGGCAATATTACTCATGTGAAAAATACCGAGCAGCACGGTTTCTCGGAACCCACGTTAAACTGTAGGTCCCCCTATAACTGGCTGGGTAAGTCAGTTCGAAGGTCGGAGGAAGGCAACGGCATACCACCTCCAAACAGGACCATGCCTAGTAAAGCACTGTGGTGTTCAAAACAATCTTCGGATTGTTGACTGCTTGTTCTGTACTAACTGGGTCAAAAATTTCAGGTCTGTCATCAGCAGGTCTAAGATGTTATCTCCTTGAGTTGGCGCTGTATTTAACTGCTCGTGATAATTGTTGGACGAGGCACTTATAACAATACGGATCAATTCTATGTCCTTGCCACCATCTTAACACTTGAGTCTTCCACTCTATATCCAGGAAGTTAAAATCTCCATTTAAAAGTTAAACATGGTAGTAAATCTGTTGGAAATTTTTTCCAAGTTTTCCATCAGGTGTTCTGCTGCTGCTGCTGCTGCTGCTGCTGCTCAGCCAGGTGGTCTACAAAATCATCAAGACTATATTAAAGCCACTTTTAACCCTGACTTTTGCCAAAATTATTTCATCTTCCAGGTGTGTTATAATTTCAACCAGTACAATAGTATTTTCTGTATATGTTACAGTCTTGGTTGAGAATTTCATTACTAATCAGGTTTCAGCCAGCTTTACATTTGTAGTATTATTAGGGCCTTGTAACCAGTTTAAAGTGAGAGCAGTTCTGGGATATCTCCATAGATGCTTCTGCAGTTAGCTGTTACTATATTAATCTTTTCTTTCTCCATTTTTATTGTACCTAATGCTGTCTTGTTGAGAATCAGCAGGTGTCTTATCAGCCCCGTGGAGGGATTTCTCTATCCTTAAAATTGCTCTTCTGTGCTGCACATGTACCTCCACTAACCTAGTAGCAGCTCCGTGCGCGCCTGACCTTTTCAAGGGGATCCTACATTTCTCCACCCAATAACGGTACAGTCAGGGGAGGCAGGTGGGGGGAGTGGGGGAATTTTTCCGCAGACTTGTAGATTCTATGCGTCGAAGGATGTGGGCTGTTCTCGATTCCAATGGTGTGTGGACAAAATACTGAAGACATACGTAGCCTACATTATATTATTTTTATTTTAATGGGAGGCCATACCAGTATGACCTCCAGAGAAGATTATTTTTATTTCTATGAGAGGTCAGGTGAATAACATCCTCCAAGGAAGTTTATTTTATTTTATTTATTTACTTTGTTACGGGAGGTAAAATAAATATTACTTTCCAAGTGTAATGTATATACCCCATAAAATTCAGCTCGTTCGGATAATTGTATTGTACCATACCAATCGTGAATGAGCTGTTCCTTATGCATAACCATGAATCTGTTCACAAAACATTAAAATATGATACAAGACTGTTTAATTGCAACAATAATAATGTTCTTTAAATCGTTTTGTTAAACTATTTCTGTTCAAAATAAATATGGTATTAATGTTATGTAATAATACATTTTTGCTAATTATATTTCTAACTAACATTATCTGATGTCTCTTGCAATGTACTGGTTTGTTTGCAATGCTCTGTTTACTTTAAAACTGCGTAATTACTTCAATTTAGCTATTATAAATAATGTCAACAAATGCAATAACTGCTCTAGTCATAAATTACTTAAGATCTTAATTTCTGTTTTGTTTTCATACAAAAATAATTTCACTACAATTGTCATAATTTTATGTATATCTTCTCCATGAAAGATTCATTTATGTTCTACAAACAAAGTTCTTAATATGTTATGTTGCAACTTCCTTGTTCTAGAAACAGTTTTATTGTATATATACGCGCGAATTGGTGCACTCGAGAGAGAGTCTTATTGGAAGAGTTTAGTAAGTCTACAATATGTCTTAGAAGAGTTTGTTATAAGTTATTATGTCAGTCTACAACATGTCTTAGGAAGCATTCAGTAGTTTACATCATGTAATGGAAGAGTCGTGGAGAATTAATTTCTTTTTAGATTTGTGGTACAGTCATTTAATTTGTGATGCATGTCAGCTTTTGTTTGTGTGCTTCTGCAAAAATGAGACCATAAAGCAGACACCTTGTCGACCTTAGTTATAACATTTTGCTGTGTTCTTAGATTAGGAGAAGGCCTACAACACTTGGCAGGCGGGCATTATCTACACCATGCATACATGGGGTCTTCTCGACCGTCGCCCCCTGTTTATTCGTGCCTTTTTAAAAGATCGAATGTTCAGGGTACGAGTGGGCTCTGTTTTGTCCGACAACTTTCACCAGGAGAATGGGGTGCCGTAGCACTTTTTGTTATTGCAATCAACCCAATTATAGATTGCCTCCCAGCTGATGTTTCAGGCTCCCTGTTTGTGGATGACTTCACAATCTATTGCAGCACTCAGAGAATGTCTCCTGGAGCATCGTCTTCAGCATTTCCTTGACACACTCTATTACTGGAGTGTCGCAAATGGCTTCCATTTCTCCTATGAGAAAATGGTTTGCATCAACTTCTGGAGGTACAGAGTTTCTTCCACCATATCTCCATCTCGGCCCCGTCGCTATCCCATTTGTAGAGATGACATTTGTAGGGCTAACGTTGGATAGGAAACTTAGCTGGTCTCCACATGTGTCTTCTCTGGCTGCCCACTGTACTCGTTCCCTTAACTTTCTCCATGTTCTTAGTGGTACATTATGGGGTGCAGATCATACCGTCCTGCTTCTCCTTTATCGGTCCACTGTCAGATCAAAATTGGATTATGGGAGCTTTGTGTACTCTTCTGCACGGCCGTCCATTTTACACCGTCTTAACTCGATCCACCATCAGGGGTTACATCTGGCGATAGAAGCATTTTACACTAGCCCTGTTGGAAGCCTCTATGCCGAAGCTGCCGAATTGCCTTTGACCTATTGGCGCGACATATTGCTGTGTCGGTACGCATGCCATCTGCTGTTGATGCCCCGTAATCTACATCAATCCTTTCCCACGGTAGTTGGCCACAGGCCACAGCTGAAAAGTCTGTCTAGGAGCTGGTAAGTTGGCTGTGCATTGAGGGCACGACTTCACCAGGATCTCTCTTTCCGAAGACGTGCCTTTCCAAAATATGTAACGCCTGGCCAGTGCCTTAGTCTGTGCCACTCCCCAGTGACCTCTGTGTATGATTTGCAGAATCTGTTGGCGGAGTGACTACGGGACTATAACCCGTGGGTATCCCGATGGTTCTGCCCGGAGGAGAACTGTTGACTACCGTCAGCTGGTGTCTTATGGAATAGCAGAACCTCAGCTTCATGTGGTCCCTTGGAGGTGGTGTGGAGGGCCATCCTGCCATTATGTACTTGCGGACCGTGCTGAGAAAGGGATCCTGAGAGACCCTCGTGATGACTTTATCACTCATGATGGGAAATGCTTTCAATATTTCTTCAACGACCTCATCTAAAGATTAATAGTTCTGAAGAATCAAACATGGCGTCCGGAATGCAAGGAAGACAGGATAGTGCATCGGCATTGGCATGTTGGGATATTTTCCTGAACTCAATGTTGTTGGAGAATCAGCATAGAAAAAGGGCCCAACGTTGTAACTGGTGTGACGTTTTTGTCAGAATTGGTGATGTTGGAGAAAAAAGGGCCTGTAGAGGTTATGGTCCGTCACCAAGCGGAATATAGTGCCATAAAGGTACGGAAAAAATTTGGTACAAGTGAGCACAATAGACAACGCTTCATTCTCAATCTGAGAATATCTCGTTTGTCTGTCAGGGTTTTCGATGCATAGGCAATCGGTTTTTCGGAACCATCTGGCAGCTGATGGGACAAAACCACCCCAATACCATATTCAGAGATGTCAGTGATGGTTTATATGGAATAAGGCACGGAGAAGTTTGTAGGTGGGACTTCAATATTTGAAATGCTTTGTCACACTTTGGAAACCATGTGAAGGGTACGTTCTTTTTACACACGTGATGTAAGGGACTTGCCATCTGGGCAGTGTCTGGAATGAATTTACCATAGTAGGATATTTTCCCAAGGAAAGATTTTAATTGGTGTATGTTCATCGGCCTGAGAAGGCGCAATATTGCCTTGACATGTGAGGATGTTAGGGATATCCCAATACTGGAAATTACATAGCCTAGGTAAGTAACGGAGGGCTGGAAAAATTCACATTAATGCAAGTTACATTTTAGCCCTGCTGATCTGAGGGTTTGGAATAAATGTCGAAGGTTGCTGACACGATCAGCTGGAGTTCTACCAGTGACGACGATGTCTTCAAGATAGTTCATACACCCGGGTATTCTGGCAATTATTTGTTCAAGGAACCTTTGAAAAATTGCTGGAGCACTTGCAATACCAAACATCAATCTGTTGGCGGTAAAGACCGAAAGGTATATTAATGACAGTAAGGGGTTTGCCTCTTCCAATAGGGGAATTTGTAAATATGCATCTGCCAAATCTATTTTTGAAAAATATGTCCCTCCAGACAGTTTGTAAAATAAATCGTCCACTTGAGGTATGGGATAGTCTTCAACTAGTAATTGTGGCTTCATCGTGGCTGAGAAATCCCCGCACAACCTAAGTTTCCCATTCGGCTTTTTCACAATTACCGAGGGAGTCGCCCACTGGCTGTATCGGATAGGTTCCACGATACCTTATTTGGTGAGGCGGACCAGCTCTTCTTGAAGTGGTTGTTGCGAGGAGTGTGGGACTGTCTGGGCCCTGAAGAACCTCGGCCGGGCTGATGGGCGGAGCAAGAGTGTCGCCTGGAAGTCGTCGGTGCAGCCAATGCTAAGCGCGAAGAGGTCGTTGAACTCGTTACATGAGTCGTCTACCTCTGGGAAGGGGACCTGAGAAGATAACAGGTTTATGTTGTTAACAATCACGAATCCAAATGCACAAAAGGCGTTGAGGCCAAACAGATCTGCCATATGTGGATCATTGACAAAAAAAGTTACATCTCTTGTGACCGACTTGTAAGTAACCTTTGCTGTGAATTGCCCCAATAAAGCAATGGACTTCTTATTTTAAGTTACCGACCTCTTTGGTGTTGGCGACAGTGTTGGTGAGCCTATTTTTGAATATGATTTATAATTGAGGAAAGAAGCTGCTGCGCCCATATCCACTTGCATCTCTGGGGGTTGGCCATTGGTGGTTGGCCATTAATTGTGACAGTAATCAGTATTTTAGAAGAATGTGTTGGAACAGGTTGCAACTGGTTTATGTCCATCAGGGATTCGTGAGACTTTGTGCGAAGACTCGATGGTGATGAGTGGGGTGTCTTTTTTTTCTGCAGGCAGAGCTTAAATGTCCATTCGATAAACAGTGTGAACATGAGGCCCACCTGTCAGGACAGTCCTCCCTGTTGTGCTCCTTGTAGAATTTTGGACACGATGGGAGACGAAACGATGGGCGTCGTGGTTGGCGCGTCCATTCTGATGTGGGAGGCTGGATCTGGTAGGTGGGCGCAGGCTGAGCTGTGCGTCGTCGTCAGTGCCATGGCCTGCGGTGCAAATCGCCGCGGACGGCCACTACATCCTCTTCCACTTCGTATGACGCCAGTCCGTCTTGGGGGGGGGGGGGTCCCATCTTCTGATCATTACGACGTCAGCCCAGGATTCGAGTTAGCGATTAGCAGCTGTGGAAATTTCAAAATCGTAAGCTCTCTCTAGTACTTGTTCTAATGATGGGTTGTGCATCTGTAACGCATCGTGCCTAAAGGCGGCGTCTAGTACTGCTTGTATTATATGGTCCCTGACCATTTCATCTGCATAAGATTCCTTGGAAAGTTGTGTTACAAACTTACATTTGTGGCTGAGGCCTTTGATTTTGGCAGCCCACTGTCCATACGTTTGTCCTGTTTTTTTACGACTCTGGTAAAAGTTGACCCGTGCTGCTAGTATGTGGTAACGGTGAGTACAATATGTTGACAAAATGCTAGTTATTTGAGTAAATGTCAAGGTATCAGTATTGTTTGGAAGCAATTTAGCCAAAAGCTCGTACACATTGGAGCGATTCCACGACAAAAAACAAGAACGCTGTTCCACTTCTTCACTCACCTTGTGAATGATGAAGTGTTGATGTAGGCATCTCTCAATGTTTCCCAGTCTTCGGATGCCTCGTCAAATGCGGGAAACGATGGGGCTGATGCAGAGAAACCACGTCTGAGTAATTTTTCCAACATCTGCTGTTGACTGACCTGGAATTGGAGGCATAATTCCTTCTGTTGTTCCTCAAACTAGCGGCATATCCTTCCAGCAGCACGCGTAAGGCTTCTTCGGTTGCCATGTTGATTTGGTACTGTAACACTCGTTTCACTACCTGGCTGCGCCACTCGTGTTGTGACTAATACAAGACAAAACTTTCGATAACACAGTTCATTCACAACATACAAGTCTAGATGAACATTCATTCATGTTCACTATTAACAGGAAATGTTAAGGTCCATTCCTTGAAAGGCACAAAAGAAACACTACTCTTCTCAGTCCAGAGAACTCAGGCTGCAGCCCGGAAACACAAAGTCCAAGTCGTGATTAGGTATACCAGTCTGTAGACAAGTAGAAGTTCGAAGTCCGAACATCATCAACACAATCCCGGGGAACACACAAGTAGAAGTCCAGTGGGCAGGTGTAGGTGGGCAATAGATGGTCCTCGAGGTAGTCAGCATGACTCATGGCAAACTCGCATGTCTCATTCAGAATAGTGGATTGCGGCCAATCAGCAGTTGGTGGAGGGATCCTCGATTGTATGAGTGCAATGACAGCGACCCCTGCAAAATATAGTGCCCTGTTTATATCTTTGACATTAAGGTTGACTTTTCCTGTCTGATTGATGTTTACAAGTCACAGCCGGCGTCTGGTAAATGCCTGGTCTGCTGCTGCCTGTTCTGAACTGACATCCAGCTGGTGTTCTGCTTGTTAGGGGCTCTGCCTAATGCCATGGCAGTTTTTATTGTCTAAAGCCTTTTTCAATAATTGCATATCTGCTTAACTTGTCAAGGAAGTCCTGATGTGTATGCTTCAAACCAAAATTAACCACATCAGTTGCTCTTTAACATGAATTTCTTGCTGTGTTCATCTAAAAACATTGACCTATGATGGAAGCAGATATGATTTCATTTACGTATCCTGTCTGAAGCATGAATTATTGTCTTTTCTATTTCGGAAGTATTATTATTTTCATCAAGCTGGGGTATGTCATAATTCGTCAGACTTTTTGCGGCATGTGATTTTTATTGATAGCCCATTTCAAAAGTTGACATGTATGCTTATGTATTATATTTTAAGGTATATGTCAAACTGGTAGTCAGGCATTGTTAACAAATACTTTTAATTTCAACTACTGGGTACTGTCAATGAAAGTGTTCAGAAAAGAGGTGTCAAAGACCTTTGGGGATGCTTTGTTACATCAGTGAGAAGTAAGTGTTCATCTCTAAAAGGATACCTGCAACCCACATCCATTTGAACCTGTTTACTGTACTTGGTTTTTGGTCTCCCTCAGCAATTTTAACTTCCTCCAACCCCCCCCCCCCCCAACCCCCAATTTTCTTCTAATACTAATTTGGTTATTCCAGCACAATGCAGAATATACACAAAGTAATGAAGTATGAAAAGTATTGCATTAAGTAAAGATTGAAAGGCAATAACCTATATTTCCATATTCTAAATGTGTGTTAATGACATAATAAAGAAATATGCTTGACTGAGTGAACTGTTAGATGCCGAAAGCTTGAAATTTTTACTACATATTTTGCATAATGCATAATATGCTTTGGTGCAGAGTTTCTGTAGGATATGGAACAAATGATATCAGTAGCTGTAAATATGGGAAATAACCAGAATCCTAAAATTTTTATGGCTAAATACAATTATCACACACACAGTACAAATGTTACGGAACTTACTGATATCTACATTCAAAATAATTAAATGTTTCTAATTTATATTTTTTCAATTCTCTAACATTTTTTTGGTATTGTTAAAGCTAATCTTGCATTATATGTGTGTTCTGTTGTGTTTGCTTCTAAACACTGTGCTATGGCCATGGAAAACATTCAATGAATTACACACACTGTGACTGAACACAACAATTTATTTAAGCACTATAGGACTGTAGGTACACTTGTTTTTCATAGTTCTCCAATCAACTGTGATTGTTTATTGTAAGTTTGGGATTAAATACTTCAGGCTTCCGTGAATATGAGAAGCAGCCTCAGGAACGGAAGATAATGGAATTTAAGACCTTGGACCGGCTTTCTTATTCTGAGGCTCGAAAGAAGTAAGAACGACTTCACCCCATCACCATGACCGCCTCTTTTGCAGCAGTGACATCGTCACCATTCACCTTTGTGACTGCAGCAGACAATAGTGTTTCTGTCTCCACCGGCCGTCAGGGCCGTCAACTCAAACCTGCCCCCACGGTGGTCGGGGGCTCCATTCCTCCTCCTGCTCCCAAGGCAATTGATTCGGGAGCGGCCCCCAACCCTCCATCGGAGAAGCGTCAACCTTCTCCGGCTGCCCTCATTCAGAAGGGGTCCCTAGGGACGCTCCCTTCTGTGGCTTCGACCAGTGCCGATGCTGGCACAAGCCAGCAGCAGACAACGCCGCCGACTGTTGGCCGCAGGGCGTCGGGCTCTCCCTCCGTCACTGAGACGGAGGCTGAGTCTGCAAAGCCCCTAATTCCAGTGAAGCCCCCGAGGGATGTGAGGGCTAGAAAGGAAAAAGATAAAAAAGATAAGGTTAAAGAAACCCCGGTGGCAACTGTGCCACCCGCTGCCTCCACCTCTGCCTTGGTGGACGAGGTGGAGATACTTGCATCCCCCGAGGATCTTGCTCTCTTGGACGCATCAGACACAATTGATTTCGAAACTGATGCATTGCTACCGGTGGATGCAAAAATTGCTGAGGTGTAACACATAACATCTTCTCCTTCATGCCTTCCCAGCTGTCGGACACAGTCATTCTCCAATGGAACTGCGGCAGTTTTTTCACCCACCTGGATGAGCTACGACAGCTTTTGACCAGAGAGAGCCACATGATCCATATTGTCTGCTGCAGAAGCTACTATTCCTTGTTCTTCGTGGCGCCCATGGCGTAAGACGGTACCATGATGGTCGCCAGAGGTCGCAATGGCTATTATAGATCGCCGACGGGCTTTATAGCAGTACAAGTGGCACCCGTCTCTGGAGCACCTCGTCACTTTCAAGCGGCTCTGTGCACGTGCTCGTTATCTCATTAAGAGACTGAAGCAAGAGTGTTGGGAGAGGTACGTCTCCACTATTGGCACAGGTACCTCCACCACCCAGGTCTGGAACAAGATCAGGCATTTAAGGGGACACCCAACACCGGCAGGAATCCCTGGGATGGCATAGTATGCACGGACCCAGCCCCGCTTGCAGAGCTATTTGATGAGCATTATGCTCAAGCCTTCTCTTCTGCTAAGTACCCACCGGCCTTCCACACATTAAAGGAGCAGGTGCAACGCCAGCCCGTCTCCTTTACCATCCTCCGTACGGAGGCGTATAACATGCCATTTACAGAGTGGGAATTCCTCAGTGCTATTAAAAAGTGCCCCGACACGGCTCCAGGACCCGATAGCATCCACAGCCAGATGCTGAAACACTTGTCAGCGGAGAGCCAGCGTCATCTCATTGTGCTCTTCAACCACATCTGGTGTGACGGGGTTTTCCCTTCGCAGTGGCCGGAGGGTATAATCATACCAGTGATTACGCCAGGCAAAAACCCTGTCAATTTGGATAGCTATCGGCCCATTATGGTGACCAATGTCCTCTGTAAGCTGTTGGAGCGCGTGGTCAGTAGGCGGTTGTGCTGGATCCTCGAGACTCGGGACTTACTGGCTGCATGCCAAGGCGGGTTCCGCCAGGGTTGCTCCACCACCGACCCTGGTGTACCTTGAGTCCGTGATCCGCACAGCCTATTCCAGGCGCCAACATCTGATAGCCGTGATTTTCTATATGCAAAAAGCATATGATACGACCTGGTGACACCACATACTTAGCACGTTACATGGTTGGGGTCTTTGGGGCTCACTCCCGATTTTTATTAAAAACTACTTAGCTGTCCGTACTATTCGTGTTCAAGTAGGTGCCTCTCATAGTACCTCTCATGTGCAGAAAAATGGGGTTCCTCAGGGCTCTGTTTTGAGTGTCCCGTTATTTTTAGTAGCCATTAACGGCTTAGCTACAGCAGTTGGGTGGTCAGCATCCCCTTCCCTATATGCTAACAACTTTTGTATTTATTTTAGCTCTTCCAGCACTCACGTCGCCGAACGTAGGCTGCAGGGAGCCATTAGGAAGGCACAGTCCTGGGCTCTTACCCACGGCTTCCAGTTCTCTGCTGCAAAGACGAGAGTTATGCACTTTTGTCGGCTTCGAACAGTTCACCCCCAGCCCGAACGGTATCTCAGTGACGACCTATTAGAGGTTGTGGACACTCATCGTTTTTTGGGGCTTGTTTTTTACTCACGGCTGACTTGGCTCCCCCACATCCGTCAACTAAAATGGGAGTGCTGGCGCCACCTCAATGTCCTCCGCCACCTGGGCCATACTTCCTGGGGAGCTGACCGCTCCACCCTGCTGCAGCTCTATCAGGCTCTGGTGCAGTCCCGTTTAGATTTTGGATGTGTTGCCTACGGTTCTGAGTCACCCTCAGCATTGCGTTTGCTGGACCCCATTCACCACTGTGGGGTTCGCATCGCGACGGGTGCCTTTCGTACCAGCCCTGTGACCAGCTTGCTTGCTGAGGCCGGAGTACCACCTTTGTCGATCCGTAGCCGACAACTGCTTGCAGCTTATGCAGCGCTCGTGCACAGCTCATCAGGCCACCCGAACCACCGTGTTCTTTTCTCCCGCATGGTCATCCATGACCACTGACGACGACCCAGGTCGGGTAATACGATCGCCTTCAGAGTCCAGTCACTGCTGCAGGAACTTGAGTCTTACCCACTACCACCTCCATATCAGGCCCACGCACGTACGCCTCTGTGGCGCCGGCCAAGGCTGTCTATTTGCCTGGACTTGGCCTGTGGACCCAAAGACTCAGTTCCACCTGAAGCTCTGTCGCCAATTCTTAGCGCTCGTAGCTAGATTTCCTGGACACGACCTAATTTACACGGATGGTTTGAAAGTTGAGAGCCTGGTTGGTTTTGCATTCGCTCATGACAACCATGTTGAGCAACACTCTCTGCTGGCTGGCTGCAGTGTCTATACCGCAGAGCTGGTGGCAATTTGCCGCGCACTCGAGCACATCCGGTCCTGCTCAGGTGAGTCCTTTCTCATCTGTAGTGACTCCCTGAGCAGCCTTAAAGCCCTCGACCAGTGCTATCCACGGTCTCCTCTCGTATTAGGAATTCAAGAGACCCTATCTGCCCTTGACAGATCCGGTTGATCAGTGATGTTCCTCTGGTCCCCGGGCCATGTCGGTATTCCGGGCAACGAACGTGTTGATATGCTGGCCAAGCTGGCTGTTGAAGCGCATGTTTTAGAGATCGGCCTTCCGGATGCTGATCTGCGGACAGTGCTGCAACATCGAGTGCATGAGCTTTGGGCTACCGAGTGGCGTAGCCTGGCAACAGCCAACAAACTCAGGGCTATCAAGGAGACGACAGCTGTGTGGCGTTCTTGCATGCGGGCCTGCCGGCGGGACTCCGTAATCCTGTGCCGGCTCCGCATTGGCCATACATGGCTGACTCATAGCCATCTCCTTCATGGCGAGGATCCGCCTGTGTGTCACTGTGGCGCCTGCCTGACGGTGGCGCACATCTTAGTGGAATGCCCTGTTTTAGCCCCTTTGCGGCAGAGTTTTAATTTTCCTGCACTTTTATCCCACATTTTAAGTGACGGTGTCAAAACAGCTTATACTGTTTTACGTTTTATTTGGAATAGTGGTTTTTACCCGTCTATTTAAAGCTTTGATTTGATTGATTTGATTTGATTTTCCCAGGGAAGCCAAAACAGTATTGGTCCAACCCGCCACTGCCCGCACCGAAACTAAGTATATTGTGCGGTATCACTCCCTTTATATCTAGTAAAGCCAACCACTGCCCTTGAACAGTGCAAGGAGTCCCTTTACCAGTTCTTTATTAGACACAATTTCTTCGGGTCTGGTTGTCCCAAATGTTCTGTGCCTTTTACTCTCCAATGCAATGCATTCAAAGATTAGATGTGATGCAGTTTCATCACCGTCATCACAGATCCTACATTTAGGGTCCTCTTCTGTTATTCCCATTGTGAGTCTAATCTCTCTACTGTTCAGGCCCAGGATTGCAGAGCTTCTTTTAAAACATGGCTTTGGCATCATTACCTTGCCATGTTTTTGTTGATGGACTTTGGTCCAATATTCTACGTGCTGTCTTCTGAGCCAGTTACGTAGCTCCAATTTGATCATTGCCTTGGTGATTGTCAGGACAGGTTCTGGTCCAATAAATGGAGTCTCTGCCCCCATCCTGGCTAATCTGTCGGCATGTTCGTTGCCACTGATCCCCCGAGTGGCCAGGGACACACAATAGGTTTACTCTATTGCTTTTCCCTAGCTCTACCAGAACCCTGTGACATTCTGCAACAATTTTAGACCTTGTTGCAGGAGCTGCTAGTGATCTCAGGGCTGCCTGGCTGTCTGAATAGATGTAGATGCTACGATCTTTGTAGCACCTACGCAAATTCTCCTCCACACATGCCCTGATGGCAGTGATTTCGGCCTGGAATACTGAGGCCAGTTTCCCTAGAGAGATGATGCCCTCCAGTCTTGCCTGCACCCCGTATACCCCGGCCCCAACACCTTGGTATGATTTCGACCCGTCAGTGAACCAAACAATATCCCCTGTACGGTGTCGAACTATTGTCTCCCACTGCTCCCTACTTCCAATTGTTATACTGAACGGCTTGTTGAAGCAGTATGGGGTTATAATATAGTTGGCTGGCATTTCCCCAACCTTTCCTATATTTACCTCACTCACTATTTTAGTGTGTGATTCTGGATATCCCAAAGAGTTCCAGTTGTTGCCAGATTTGAGTCTGTATGCACCAGCCGCTGTCTCCATCTTGACCCAAAAGTGTAATGGGGGCATATCCAGCATGGTTTCCATCCCAGCAGTTGGTGTGCTGCTAATTCTGCCTGTTATGGCTAAGCAGGCTAATCTCTGCACCTTACCCAGCTCCTTAGCAGCAGCCTGCTGTTCTACCTTCTTCCACCACATAACCGCCCCGTAGGTGATCCTGGGTCTAATCACTGTGATGTATATCCAGTGCATACCCTTGGGGCTCAGGCCCCAATTTTTGCCACAAGCTCTCCTGGTACTTACTAAAGTACCTTTTGCCTTTGAGCAAATATTCCTAATGTGAGGGCTCCATGTCAGTTTCTCATCTAGGGTAACCCCTAGATATTTCACTGTCACCTTCACAGGTAGTGCTTCATTGAAAAGCTTTAGATTCCAACTTGAGTGTTGGATTTGTTTCCTTGTGAATGGTACAACAACAGTCTTCTTAGGACTAACCCCCAGATCCTGTTTTCTGCACCAGTCTTGCACAATGTCTAATGCACCTTGTGCCATATTCTTCACTGTGTCAGCAAATTTGCCAAGTATTACTATGACAAGATCATCTGCGTATCCTCGGCAAAAGAACTGACTAGAGTTTATTTCTCCAATGAGATCATTCACTACTAGATTCTACAATAAAGGGGAAAGAACTCCTCCTTGCGGGCAACCCCTAGTGGTGTTGATTACCATTTTTTCATTCATCATGGTAGCCTCTACCTTTCTTCCACTGAGCATGGCCCTAGTCCACCTACATATAGTGGTCCCTAGGTCCTGCATCTCTGCTGCCCTAACCATGGAATCGAAGGTCGTGTTGCTAAAAGCCCCCTCAATGTCCAGGAAGATACAGAGGGCTATCTCCTGAAAGTGTAGTGCTTTCTCCACCTTCCCAACAAGTTGGTGGAGAGCTGTCTCACATGATTTACCTGGTTGATATGCATGTTGGTTTGAATGTAGATGAGCCCTACTTAACCTCCTTTCTCCAACATGCACATTAACCAGCTTTTCCAATATCTTAAGAATGAAGGAGGACAGGCTGATTGGTCTCATATCCTTGGCCTTGGTATGATCAATTCTCCCTGGCTTTGGAATGAAGACAACCTTCACTGCCCCCCCCCCCCCGGGGGCCCACAGTTCTTTTGTGGGTGCGTGTGTGGCGCGCACGGGCCCCGAGCTGGAGCAGCCTTTCTTCTGCCCCAGGCTGCTTCACTTTCCCTTCCGATTTATGCCTTCGCCCGGAGACGGGCATCTTTAGCGAGTTAAGGTCGTTTCTTGTTGTCGTTTCTCTTCTTATTTGGTTCCTTCCTTTCCTACCCTTAGTTTCTGTCTTCCTCTCCTTGCTGTACTCTCCTAGCCTTCTTCTCCTCCTCATTAGTCTCCACCTCGGCATTTGAGACACTTCTTTCCTTCTTTCTCTTCACTGCCTCTATTCTTCTTCTTTCCTCCCTGTGCGTGTCTGAAGGCCGACCCACGCATTATCATGCGTAGCAGGTGACGGGGTAACGCGTAATTCCACGCCCCGGGTAGACAAGTAGGGCACGTACGTACCCCCTGGTAAAGGCCAGGCCCAGGGAGGGGTGATTACCCGAGCTGGTACCTTACGAACATGCCGATTGGTCCCTCCGTCAGCTCTCGGGAGGTGTGACCTGAGGTGTGAACAATCACCTAAGGCGGGTAAGCCCTCAGAGAGGGCCCCCACTAGGAAGGAGCGCGCCATCGGAGACGCCGGTAATCATGGGGGACACTTCCGCAATGACTTCCTTCTCTTCTTCAGTGACGTTGACCCAGAAACGAAAGATAGATTCGCCTCAGCAAAAGAAGACTCTGCCTAATCTACCGAAATTTCTTGTTGTCTCTCACACTGATGGTAAAGATTTCAATTCTGTAAATCCTTTCGTCATTCAGAAAGGTGTTGACGCAATTGCTGGCCCTGTTAAAACCTGTTCGCGACAGCGCAATGGCACATTGTTGCTGGAAGCGGACAGTGCATTCCAAGCCCAAAAGCTAATCCGGACTACGTTGTTACACACGTTTCCAGTCAAGGTAGAAGCGCACCTCACACTCAACTCGTCACGGGGGGGTAGTTTTTACGAGATCCCTTGACGGGTTGTCTAATGAAGACATACAATCCTATATGTCCGATCAGGGTATAACAGCCGTCCATAGGGTGATGAAAAAGGTAGATAACCAGCTGACGACGACTCATTCTGTGTTTTTGAAGTTCGACAGAGTTGAACTCCCGTCGAAGGTCAAAGCAGGGTATGAAGTCATCTCTGTCCGCCCTTATGTGCCTAACCCAACGCACTGTTTTCAATGCCACTGGTACAACCACACCCGTCAATCTTGCCCTAACGCAGCAAAATGTCACTTGTGGTAGGGATGCCCATGAGGGGGATTGCCCACCTCCGCCCCTCACTGCCTTAACTGTAACGCTGACCATGCGGCTTCCGCTCGAGACTGCCTTGTTTATAAGGATGAAAAAGTCATCCAGCAAATTCGGGTTACGGAGAAGGTATCAACATCTGCCGCTCGAAAATTGTTGGCGAGTTGAAAGCCCACTGTCCTCCCAGCGGACACATACAGTCAGGTCCTCACCTCCACTCGACCTACTAAGGATTCAAGTACCCAGACCTGTGATTTTACTTTCGCTGACACAGTTGTGCGATCCGCCAGCCCGAAGATTGCCCGTTCCACGTCCCCGCTTCCTCCTGCTGCTTCTAAGGTACAGTCTTCGTCAACCTGTAGTAAACCGCGGGCTCCTAAACAAGATGCCCGGACTTTGAAAAAGGAACCCGTCCGTGAGGATTTTCTGCGTTCTCAGGCTTCCCAACTGTCAACTGCCTCTTCTCGCCGTCACTCTTCCAGAAGAGCCGACAAGAAAAAGAGTTCCTCTCCTTCCCTGCCGAGGCGTGACCCATCCGTCACGCCATCCAACAGTTGCTGGCGTCGGTCGTCTTCTGTTTCACCGGGACGCTCCGTCTGCCGGGCACCCGGCCCTTTACCGGCGGTGGAAACTGCCCCTCCTGATCAACTCAGGGAGGTGGCAGGCGCGTCGGTCGAACCTATGGACCATGACCCTTTGCCCCTAGACAGCGATAGCAGTGCTCCCTCGAAATCCGGTCCTCAGCGGCCGTCGAGGTGACCCCGCTTGCTTGTTCGTTTTTATCCTTATTTCTTATCTCATTTTTTATCATGGCGCTCCTTCAATGGAATATTCGTGGCATTCGTTCTAATCGGGAGGAGTTAAAACTACTCCTTAGATTGCACTGCCCGCTTCTAGTCTGCCTCCAAGAAACTAAGTTGCGTCCAAGTGATCGTGCAGACTTTCCCCACTACAACACTGTGCGTTTCGATCTGCCACCTGTCGAAGGTACCCCAGCCGATGGAGGGGTTTTGATGTTCATTCGGGACGACGTCTATTACCATCCCATTACATTGCATACTCACCTACAGGCAGTTGCCGTCCGCATCACTCTATCCACATTTACCTTTTCCCTCTGTAATGTCTATTCGCCATAGTCATCTGCCCTTACTAGGGCAGATGTGCTACACCTCATTGACCAGCTCCCTTCACCTTTCGTCTTGGTAGGCGACTTCAATGCCCACCACCCCCTATGGGGCTCTCCAGTACCTTGTCCGAGAGGCTCCCTTTTGGTGGACCTTCTCCAACACCTCAATCTTGTCTGCCTCAACACTGGTGCACCGACCTTCCTTTCTGACACAACCCTTACTTACTCCCACATAGACCTTGCGATATGCACTCCTCAGCTTGCCGGTCGGTTTGAGTGATATGCACTTTCTGACACGTACTCGAGTGACCATTTCCCTTGTATCATCCACTTCCTGCATCATTCCCCATCTCCCTGTCCCACCAGTTGGAACATTTCTAAAGCCGACTGGGGGCTTTATTCTTCCTGGGGCCTTTGGGGCTGCCTCCCTCTTTTCATTCAAGCGTTTTTTGCGGATCGCAAGTTCCGGGTATGGGCGGGCTCTGTTTAGTCAGATACCTTTGGCAGGAGAATGGGGTACCGCAGGGCTCCGTCTTGAGTGTGGCTCTCTTTGCCATTGCAATCAATCCGATCGTAGATTGCATTTCAGCTGACGTTTGTGGATCCCTTTTTGTAGATGATTTCGCATTTTATTGCAGCGCCCAGTGGACGTGTCTCTTGGAGCGTTGTCTTCAATGCTGTCTTGACCGTCTGTATTCCTGGAGCATCGCAAATGGCTTCCGATTCTCCACTGAGAAAACGGTGTGCATCAAATTCTGGAGATACAAGGACTTTCTTCCACCTTCTCTACATCTCGGCCCTGTTGCTTTCCCTTTCGTGGAGACTACAAAATTCTTGGGACTCATGTTGGATTGTAAACTTTGCTGGTCCACACATGTGTCCTACCTGGCTGCCCATTGTGCCTGATCCCTTAATGTTCTTCGTGTCCTCAGTGGCACGTCATGGGGAGCGGATTGTACCGTTCTGCTTCACCTTTACCAGGCTATTGTTCAGTCGAAGCTCGACTAAGGAAGCCTTGTATACTCTTCTGCACGGCCGTCGATTCTCCGCCGTCTCAACTCTATTCACCATCGGGGATTACGTCTGGCGACCGGTGCATTTTATACCAGCCCTGTTGAAAGTCTGTATGCCGAGGCTGCTGTATTACCCTTGACCACTCGGCGTGACATACTTCTACATCTACATCTACATACATACTCCGCAATTCACCGTAAGGTGCGTGGCGGAGGGTACACTGTACCACTACTAGGCATTTCCTTTCCTATTCCACTCCCAAATTGAACAAGGAAAGAAAGAATGCTTATATGCCTCCGTACGAGCCCTAATTTCTCTTATCTTGTCTTTGTGATCTTTACGCGAAATGTAAGTAGGCGGCAGCAAGATCGTACTACACTCAGCTTCAAATTCCGGCCCTCTAAATTTACTTAACAAAAATTCATGAAAAGATCGTCGTCTTTCTTCCAGCGATCCCCAGTTGAGTTGCCGGAGCATTTCCGTGACACTCGCGCATTGGTCGAACCTACCGGTAACAAATCTAGCTGCTCGCCTCTGAACCGCCTCTATATCTTCCTTCAAACCGATCTGTTGCGGGTCCCAAACACTTGAGCAATACTCAAGACGTGGTCGTACAAGCGTTTTATACGCGGTCTCCTTTACAGGTGAAGTACATCTTTCCAAAATTCTCCCAATAAACCGAAGTCGGCTGTCTGCCTTACTCACAACTGTCTTTACTTGCTCGTTCCATTTCATATCGCTCTGCAATGTTACGCCTAGATATTTGAACAACGCGACAGCATCAAGAAGCTCACTACTAATGCTGTATTCGAACATTATAGGATTGTTTTTTCTACTCATGCGCATCACCTTACATTTTTCTACATTGAGAGCTAGCTGCCATTCTTCGCACCAACTAGAAATTTTGTCTAAGTCAACCTGTATGCTATTACAGTCAGTTACAGACGACACCCTCCCATACACCACAGCATCATCAGCAAACAGCCGCAAATTACAACTTACTCTGTCCATCAGATCATTTATATAGATAGAAAATAATAGCGGTCCTATCACACTCCCCTGGGGCACGCCTGACGATACACTCGTCTCTGATGAACACTCGCCGTCGAGAACAACGTACTGCGTTCTATTACTTAGGAAGTCTTCCAGCCAGTCACAAATCTGTGAACCTATTCCATAAGCTCGTATCTTCGTTAGCAGTCTGCAGTGTGGCACCACGTCGAACGCCTTTTTGAAGTCGAGGAAAACACAATCCGCCTGTTGCCCTTCGTCCATGGCTCACAATATGTCATGTGAGAAAAGGGCAAGCTGAGTTTCACATGAACGATGTTTCCTAAACCCGTGCTGATTCATGGAAAGAAGCTTTTCCGTTTCAAGGAAAATTACTATATTCGAACTGAGAATATGCTCCAAAATTCTACATGAAACCGATGTCAATGATATTGGCCTGTAATTGTATGGGTCAGTTCTCTTTCCTTTCTTGTAAACGGGAGTCACCTGCGCTTTTTTCCAATCACTAGGAACTTTGCGCTGAATTAAAGATTTGCTATAAATGCAAGCTAAGTAGGCGGCCAATGCCGCAGAATAGTCTTTGTAAAACCGAACTGGTATTCCATCCGGACCAGCAGACTTTTTCGTATTTAGCTCTCTCAGCTGCTTCTCTACACCGGAAATACCTATTGCTATGTCCCTCATTTCGGAATTAGTACGTTGATCAAATGATGGTATATTTGTGCGGTCCTCCTGCGCGAAAGATTTCTTAAAGGTTAAATTTAGAACTTCAGCTTTCCGTTTGCTTTCTTCTATTACTGCCCCGGAATGATCAACTAGTGACTGGACAGTGGGCTTTGACCCGCTTATCGATTTTACATAGGACCAGAATTTTTTCGGGTTCTCGGAAAGATCTTTTACTAAGGTATGGCTGTGATAATTATTGTATGCTTCACGCATCGATCTTTTTATAGACGCACGAATCTCTACTAACTTTTGCCTGTCATCATTTGCGTGTTCTTTTTTGAATCGAGAGTGCAACAGCCTTTGCTTTCTCAGCAGCTTTCTAACATTATTATTATACCACGGTGGATCTTTTCCATCCTTAATCGTCTTTACTGGCACATATTTCTCTAACCCTTTATTAACAATGCACTTAAATTTAGTCCACAATTCCTCTACATCCATAGTCCCAGAATTAAACGATGCCCATTCATTTTCTAAGTGCGAACGTAACATTTGCTTATCGGCTCTTCCCAACAAAAACACGCTCCTAACCTTCTTGATTGGTTTATGAAATTTGGTCACCATCGACGCTATGACGATATCATGATCACTAATTCCTGTTTGTACACAGACATCGTTAATAAGGTCAGGCCTGTTTGTGGCTATAAGGTCTAGAATATTTCCATTGCGCGTGGGTTGCCGGTTTAACTGCTCAAGACAGTTTTCGGAGAATGTGTCCAAAAGTAGCTCGCAAGACTGCTTGTCTGTACCGCCTGAAATGTAACTAGCGAGGTCCCAATCTATACTCTTAAGATTGAAGTCACCTCCGACTAATATTACGTGGCCCGGATACCTATGCACTACCTGGTGTAGACTTTCCTTGAATGATTCTAAAACTGCTACAGCAGCACTGGGGGGCCGGTAAAAACACCCAACTATTAACTTTACTTCTTTTAGACCTGTTATACGTGCCCAGATAACTTGTGTCAGTACGCATGCTGCCTGCGGTCGATGCCCAACCATCCATCTTACCGATTATTTTTTGACGACTCATTCGATCGCCAATATCAGTTGTCTGCGATTGCTTTGCTTCCACCTGGAGTTCGGTTTCGCCGCCTGCTACAGCGGCTCGATTTTACCCTTCCTTCCACCTTTCGGTTGAGTGGAAGCCCGTTGCCACCGTGGCATCAGGTCCAGGTTCACACTCACCTTGAACTTAGTTTGCTCCCCAAGGAGAGCACTCCGGATTTGGTATACCGCTCGAGGCTTGTCGAACTCCGTTCGCGGTTCGATAATGCCATATTTATTTACACTGATGGTTCCAAGAGCACTGCCCCTTCGTCATCGGGGACAACAGTTTCCAATACAAGCTCCCTGACCGGTGCTCGACTTTCACGGCTGAGCTTTTTGCACTCCACCAGGCCGTCTTGTATACCTGCTGCCACCGCGAACCTTTCTATGCCATATGTTCAGACTCCCTTAGTGCCCTGCAGAGTCTTAAGGACCCTTTCTCGAACCATCCTCTCGTGTATCGGATCCAACACTCCCTCCAGTTGCTAGCAGATGACAGCTGTCATGTTTCTTTCCTGTTGGTCCCTGGCCACGTAGGTGTCCCGGGAATGAGATTGCCAACATAGCAGCCAAGGCCGCAGCTCTTTTGCCTCGCATGGCTACCTTTTGCATCCCATCGGACGATGTTCAACGGGCTCTTCGCCAGAGTATCGTGTCGTCATGGCACAGTGCGTGGTTTTCACTATACAACAATAAATTGAGAACTGTAAAACCGATCCCGACCACTTGGAGGATCTCCTCACGCCCCTCTCGGCGAGAGGAGGTCATCCTGGCCCGGTTGCGGATCGGTCACTGCCGTTTCAGCCACCGTCACTTGCTATCCGCCGACCCTGCACCGTTGTGCTCCTGCGGTGAACTGCTGACAGTGCGACATGTGTTACTGTCTTGTGTTAAATTTAATCATCTCCGTGTAGCGCTTCACTTTCCGTCTACTCTGGAGGAAATTTTAGCTGATGACAAACAAGCAGCTGCTCGAGTTTTGCGTTTTATCAACTTGGCCAGCTTATCAAAGGATATTTAACCCTTTTAATTGTCTTTTATCTTTCGTTTTTAGCCTCTTCTTGATGTCCTAACTGGCAGTTACTAATTTTTTGAGATCTAGCGACTCTGTTCTTGTCTGGGTGCTAATGACCGTAGAAGTTGTGCGCCATAAAACCACAAAAAAAAAAAAAAAAAACCACCTTCACTGCCCTCCAGGCATTGGGAATGATTCCTGCTGCTAGGCTAACCCTGAATTACCTGCATAGGAATCTAATAAGAATTTCTCCCGCTTGTTGCAGGAGAGCTGGATATATTCCATCGGGGCCAGGTGACTTGAACGGTTGAAATGTTCCCACCGCCCATCGGACCTTACTGAAATCGACACACTTCTTGTCCAGATACCAGTCCTCTTTGCGACTACCTGAGAACCGTTGTCTCTCAGGAAATGCAGTCTGGTCTGAGTTATCCCCCAGAGTATATTGAGGAAAGTGAGTCTTGAGGAGCAGTTCTAGCGTTTCATACGCTGTCTTTGTATACTCCGCATCCTCCTTCCTCAATGTTCCTCCATGATTAGTTGGTACCCTAGTTAGGATTTTATGAAGTCTCGCTTGAGCAGCCGTGCCCTCCACTTCCTTACAGAATACCTTCCAGGATGCCTCCTTTGCCCGTCTGATGGCAAGGTTTTAATTGACAAGGGCCTCACGATATTTTGCCCATTGTCCTTTGTGCCTCGCAAGGTTAAACAGTCTTCGTACCTGTTTCCTTTGCATTTCCAGGTTATTATTCCACCAAGGCACACTCCTATCTGTGCACTTCTTAGTGATTGAGCAGTTGTCCTGGTATAAGGTCACTATAGCAGAGGTTACGACCTCTGCTACTTCCTTAAACTCTGCTGGATTCCTTATCGAAGTTTTAATTTCTGATAGGCTGAAGTCAAGGTCTCCCAGTCTCCCTGTCTCCCAGTCCATTTCCTGGGATTCCTATAGGTCATAGTCTGTCTGGTTCCCATTTCAACCTTGAATTTAATATACATGTGATCTGATGAGGATGGCTCCAGGACCACATGCCACTGTTTGATGTAACTTCCCATCATCATGGAACTAAAAGTTATGTCAATTACTTCTTCCCTTCTACTATTCCTGAATGTAGGTTCATCACCCCTATTCAGGATCTCCAAGTTGTTAGATAGGAGAAATTCAAGAAGGTGCTCACCTCTACTGTTGGTGTCCTTGCTGCCCCACGATAGATTGTGGGCATTGGCATCACATCCCACCAACAGTTCGTCACCTTGCCGATGGGAGGCTTCCGTCAGTCTCCTCACTTCCAAAGGAGGAGGAGAGCTGTCTTCGTAAGGAAGGTATGCTGAGGCCAAAACAATTTCCCTCTTGATACCTTCCTCACGTTACTGCAATCTGATGGTCACCAGGTCCCTGGAACAAAAATCCATCATTGGTATGAAAGGTATTCCATTTCTAACATAAATGCATGTTCTGGAGTTTTTTAGATTTCTTGCATAAATTAGCTTACCTCCAGTACCACCGAGGCCCGATACACCCCCTTTGTATAGATAGGGTTCTTGTATCAGGGCCATGTCCACCTCCTGTCTCCCCAGGCGACGGCTCAGGGCAGCAGTGACCCCTTTACTGTGCTGCAGGTTTATGTGCAGCACTTCCAGTCCCCATCTTGCTGCCATTATTGCCTTGAAGGTCTTTGATTACCCTGACGGCGACCTGCGAGAACCCTAAAAACAGTTTCAGGCCTTGCTCTTGCATTGCCTTCAGGGACTTCTCTCCGACCTCCACCACCAGGGTTCGTCCTTCTGGAACGACCTTTTGGTTAATTACCCTCCAATCCTCTGTCGAGACTTTTGGGTTCTGGACCCTTATTTTCTCCAACAGAGTCTTTGGAGGGACATCCTTAAGGATCTTTGGTACCCATATTGATACCTTTGCAGTCTTCAGGAGTTCGGTTGCTGTCTTGACCAGCAGCTTTGCATCCTCCCACGGGGATGTCATGGGCACCTTGTCCTTAGGCCATTCTGCTGTGTGCTTCCCCTCGCAGACAAAAATGAGGGCACCGCGATCTAGATAGACCCTCCTGAATTTGGGTCCTGGACCAATGTCCCCCCCAAATCTCTTCAAAGAGGGCCATCTGCATGAGCTCCTCCTGCTGCGAGGTGATGCTTACCAGTGGGTATCCTTCTTGGACAGCCGCCATTATAAAGACCGAGAGAAGTTTCCTCCTCTGAGCCCCAGACAAGGCCTTAATCCTAATCTGGTCCAACTTCTCTGTTACAGTTCCCATTTCTTGCTCAGGTCTAGACACAGATTCAGAAGTAAGAGTGCACTCCATCGGTCCTGATCCCGATGTCTGAGTATCTGAGGTCTCAGATTGCCCCTCAGATTCTTTTAAAATGCTTTCTTTCTCTGTGTTCATTTTAGTCCCACGTGATTTGGGGATTTATATGGTCCACACCACGATAACCCCGCGCGGTGCAAGGCTACGTACTCAGGGAGGTCTCCCGGTATCCCTGAGGCTCCGTTCGAGACACATCCACCCATGTGCCACGCACCCCTCGGCACGGATCGCATCACACCTTGTGTTGGGAAAGGAATTGGGAAAGGACTGGGAGAGGATAAGGAAGACAGGACGTTGTGGGACACGCTTGGTCTGATCCATCAGCTGAGGCCTTTCCGGCAGTAGATTCTCTACCTTCGGTATAGCCCTCTGCTTCACACAGATACGCAAGTCTCTCCACCGCCATGGACAGTGCTTCATCAAGGTGGTATCCCCCGGAGAGGATTTAAAGCTTTTATTCGGTGTCTGTGTTCATCCTGTCATGACCTCCAATTAGAGGTTTCCCTTTGTTTCCGTATGGCTGACTTTGCCTGTTTTCAGTCTCATGGTCGATCAGCCACAGACATCGGCTTTTACATTTTATTTCTTGTCGTTGCTCAGTTTTACTGTGTGATTGTCATTGTTTTAGTTGTATCTTACCGACTTTGTTGTCCTTTAACTGACTCGGGGGATATTCCTCCCCCCTAGTTGTTCTCCACTCTAGGCTCCTTTACGCATTCACGTCTTTTGTTGTGACGCCTAACGATGGAATGGGGGACTGATGACCTCCATAGTTTTGTCCCCCTAAAACATCCAAACAACAACAACAACAACAACAGAAGCAGCCTCAAACACTGCGCTGTAGGATGATAATTAGCAGTAGTAGCATGA
Organism: Locusta migratoria; assembly: GCA_026315105.1. Taxonomy (NCBI): domain Eukaryota; kingdom Metazoa; phylum Arthropoda; class Insecta; order Orthoptera; family Acrididae; genus Locusta; species Locusta migratoria. The sequence goes on from CM048755.1 coordinate 785,206,392, forward strand.
TGAAACTTTTAAGCACTACTCAGATTTAATATATGTAGGCAGTATGATTACTCCAGCAAGGGACAACTTTGGAATTAAATGCTTCAAACTGCATGAAACTATGCTTAGAGTAACACTTCATCGTAAAAAAGTGCTGTGGGTCATTTCCATTGCAAAAGTTACATTGTAAGAAAAGTGACATTTTTAATAAAGTGAAACAAAGTAAAAAGATACCAATACCACATGAGGGGAAATTGTAGATATTTCGACAATTTCTATATATATCATTAAATTTTCAATGAAAAAAGCCAAAAACTGTTTGGTTAAAGTAATTGTAATAGCACAAAACTCGCATCATACATGTTACATTGCTTACATTAATCATCAAAGTTGGATTTCGATGAAGTGGTTAGTACAAAGTGGAAGAGGTACATGATCAGTCAGTGGCTTACAACCAATTTTCTGCAACAAAGTATAAACATATAATGCAATATACTTGGAAAAAGGCAGGTTATGCAATTGACATATCATATCATCATTTGGAAAAAGTAATTAGTGTGAATTTTCGTATTGTACTCTTTGAATGTGAAAGGGATTTTGAATTAAAAAAAATGGCTTTAATTAGGTGTGCACATCATTCTCTTTCACTTTATTTTAACCACTTCACTGAAATACCACTTCTGTACAATCAGGTGAATAAAATGTGTTTTTTTGCACTAAAATAATTACTTCAAGCAGAGGGCGTTTGACACTGTTAATTGAATTTTAATGATACACTAATGTCTCTGAATTAAATATAATATACAGAGAATTGTCGATTAATTTTATGTAAAATTTTATTTATGCTCTTAGTTTTTACACTAAATATGATACATACACTGTCAGCAATTACAGTTTGTTTTTTCAGTGTATAGTAGGTCATTTACGTATATAGTCACAAGTGAAGTGGTATTTTAATGTGGAAGTTATAATTTGGTTTCATTTGCAGAATTTTGGGAAAGGAAGGCATATTTGATCAATTCAGGAGGATGCAGTTTTATGAAAAACCATATCAAGTAAGTATTTGTACATATTTATATTACCCTACACTCTTAAAAGCTGCAATAGTGGTTTTTAACCACTGAGTCAGAGTTCAAGTTTCATAGCCATTTTAAATGCAGTAGAATGTAAAATGTACAATGGGGGACAAAAAGATTACCTGGCCCAAATAATCTCAAGTCCAAGAACAGAGCACTGCGCTCTGTGGCAGGGACATTGAGACCTTTTTGGTACAGCAGGATGTCGACTTTTTGAACACTGATGCTGCCACTAATTTTAGTGTGGCGCGTGGCACATATTCTGCCATAGACTTGTTCCTTTGTAGTTCCAGCTTTCTCTCGCATGTGAATTGGGTGGTCCATGTTGACCTACGTGGCAGCGACCATTTCCCCATTTTTCTGACACTCCCACAGTCTCAACCAGCAGACTGCATACCCCTATGGTCCCGCTGCCAAGCTGACTGGCCATCTTACACCTCATCTGTTGTGCTTCCAGATCCGTTTCCCATTGACATTGATATTGTGGTTCGTCAGGTTACTGCTGCCATCGTTTATGCCACTGAGGCCACTTTCCCGTGCATGCCTGGTCCACTGCAGTGTAAGTCCGTGCCATGGTGGACACCAGAGATTGCTGAGGCCACCAGGGATCATCAGCGAGTGCTTCAGTGCCATCAGCATCACTTCTGCGATGTATCAGATTGCTTTTAAGCCTCTCCAGGCCCGAGGTTGAAGACTAATTGAACAGAGCAAGCAGGACTCTTGAGAAAGGTATGTTGCCACCATCAGTTCTTGCACCTCTTCCTCTCGGGTCTGGTCCCAAGTTGAGTGCCATTACAGGTACCGTCTGCTGGCAGGAATTCAATTCCCTGTCTCCACAACAACTATCACTGAGCACAAGGCGGAACACTATGCACGCAGCTCTGCGACGGCAGCTTGCAGTGCCGACTTAAGTACCATCAAACAGCCAGTCGAGCGAAAGCCGTTGTCATTTTGCACACGTCACCAGGAGTCTTACAGTGCTTCCTTTAGTGACTGGGAGTTCCACAGTGCCCTTGCTGCATGCCCTGATACATCACCTGGACCTGACTGAATTCATAGCCAGTTCCTCCGTCATCTGTCAGTGCAGTGGACTTTAAACATAAGCTGCTAGCCCTGTTAAATCGTCTCTGGGCCGATGGTATCCCCCCCGCCCCCCCCCCCTCCCCAAATTCTCCTCCGGTTTATTGGGAGAATTTTGGGAAGATGTGCTTCACCTGTAAAGGAGACCGCATATAAAACGCTTGTACGACCACGTCTTGAGTATTGCTCAAGTGTTTGGGACCCGCAGCAGATCAGTTTAAAGGAAGACATAGAGAAGAGGCGGTTCAGAGGTGAGCAGCTAGATTTGTTACCGGTAGGTTCGACCAATGCGCGAGTGTCACGGAAATGCTCCGACAACTCAATTGGGGATCGCTGGAAGAAAGACGACGTTCTTTACGTGAATTTCTGTTAAGTAAATTTAGAGGGCAGGAATTTGAAGCTGAGTGTAGTACGATCTTGCTGCCGCCTACTTACATTTCGCGTAAAGATCGCAAAGCCAAGATAAGAGAAATTAGGGCTCGTACGGAGGCATATAGGCCTTCTTTTTTTTCCTCGTTTAATTTGGGAGTGGAATAGGAAAGGAAATGCCTAGTAGTGGTACAGTGTACCCTCCGCCACGCACCTTATGGTGAATTGTGGAGTATGTATGTAGATGTAGATGTAGATGGTGGGATAGTGTCATCATCCCAGTGATAAAAACCACGTACCAATTTGCTGGTAGTCGACAGTTGCCGCCCAATCAATCTCACTGATGTTCTGAGTAAGCTGTTTGAATGGATGGTGAATCGGTGACTCATGTGGCGCGTTAAACATCAGGATCTCTTGGCCCCACAGCAGGGAGGCTTCCGTAAAGGCCGCTCCATGATAGACAATCTAGACCTCCGGAGTCTGCCACCCATACAGCTTTCACTCAGTGTGATCTCCTTGTTGCATCTCTTTTTACCCCAACAAGGCATATGATACCACATGGTGCCATTATATCTTCACAACACTTCCACTTCCGATCTTCATGCAATATTTCCTTTCGCACCGCTCTTTGTGGGTCTGGGTTGGTGCGTCTCTTAGGCCACTCCATGTTCAAGAGAATGGTGTTCCACAGGGCTCTGTCCTTAGTGTACCCTTATTTTTAATTGCTGTTAAGTCTTGATTCAGTGGTGGGGTCTTCGTTTCATCTTCCTTGTTTGCTGATGACTTTTGTGCGTATTTTCGATCTACCAGCATTGGTGTCGCTGAAAGGCGTCTGCAGGGAGCCGCCTGAAAGGTGCAGTCTTGGGCCCTAGCCATGGGTTCCAGTTCTCTGCAGCCAAAACCTGAGTTGTGCACTTCTGTTACCGTCAGGCGGTATACCTGGAACCTGAACTGTACTTAGGTGGTGACACGTTTCGTGTTGAAAAGACATAGCACTTTCTGGGCATGCTCTTTGATGATCGGCTCCTTTGGGTGCTGCACATCCATCAGCTGAAGCATAAGTGCCAGCTATATCTAAATAGTCTCCACTGTCTGAGCCACACTAGGGGGCTGCTCGTTCAACCCTCCTGCAGCTTTATAAGGCACTTGTACAATCACAGCTCAACTATGGAAACTTGGTTTATGGTTCTACAGCTCCCTCGGCATTGTGGATTCCTGATTCCATTCTTCATGGTGGTGTATGTCTCGCAACGGGGCTTGGGGCTTTCTGCACGAGCCCTGCACCAAGCCTCCTTGCTGAAGCTGGGATATCCCTTCCTTGGCGTTTTGCCGCCGTCACCTGCTTCTATCATCTGTGGCGCATATACGTGCCTTGCCACACCACCCAAATCTTCCCCAGGGGCCTCACCGCTCTGTGGTGAATAAGTGCATGGCGAGCACGGGGCCCCACCCTATGTGGCACTCTCTTTTTCGTGCTACACGACGCTTCTCCTACTGTCCTTTTCCCCTCTCTTTGGGACCAAGTTGTGTACATCCTTCGAGGAACCAAAGTTATAAATTTTTTGGTTTGAGCTCTTCTCTCACCTCTTTATTTGCCTCCGCATCTGCGTTTGAGGCTTCACCTCCTACCATTTCTTCCTTCTTCCTCCCTGTACGCACCTGAAGACCACCCATATGGGTGACTGGGTAATGCGTAAGTCCCAGCCCCGGGGTGGCATGTAGGGTGCGTATGTACCAAATTGCTCCCTGGTACTCGAATTACTTTTCCACACTACACTGCCGTTCGCTTTGACCTTCCTCCTGTGGCAGGAATTCCAGCCCACGGGGGCGTAATGTTGCTCATTCGGGATGACGTACACAGTACACCCGCCCCTTTGTGTACTCCTCCCTCAGGAGCTCAGCATTAATTTGCTGAGTATGGGCTTGGCGAACTCAGGGTCCTGAGCTGTGGGCTGTGTCGCGCCAACAGTCCGCTACACCGTAAGTTCCGTGCGTGCTTCAACGACCATCGTTCGGCGTGACAGTGGAACGTTGTATGTGGGGATCTTGGCTTAATCGCCCGGGTCGCAAGGACGGTACACACCAAAAAAAACCTAAATCTCAAGGTGTGCTACGTGCCGAGGAGATGCATGGTTGTTGAGGTTGAACAGTCACTAGTGAGCAACCTCTGAGGAACCTGCCGCACCTCAGTTGTATAAGGCTTACCCAGGCAAGCGGGGCTCTGCCTGGGTGGACCTTTATATCCCTAGCTGCTCTTGGGACCAAGATGAAACCAGCAATAAATTATGCCAATGGCATCTCTAAGCGAGGAAGATCAAATTTCAATGCCATGAAATATGACCCCGATCGTTTCCTTCCCTTGGTACATCACGGGAAGAACATCGGGCTAAAGATAGGGATAAGTTATACTCTCCAAAGTATCTCATATGCAGCAGAACAGACAGGGAAAGTTTCAAGACGACAAAACCTCTTTTCTTTGTAGAAAATCTGGAGGATAAGTATGGCGAAGTTGCGGGAATGTCGAAGATGATGAGGGGTTCAGTGCTGATAGAAGCTGTATCATCCGCTCAGTCGAAAGCATTGCTTGCTTACGACAAGCTGGGTGATGGCCCTGTAAGCATAACACCCCACAAATCACTGAACACTGATTTACCACAGAGACCTCCTTCTACAAGCTGATGATGATTTATGCGCCAACTTAGAACGACGGGGCGTCCACTTCGTCCTGCAGGTGTATAGGGGTCCGAGGGATTGTAAGGTTGCCACCGGTGCCTTCATCTTATCCTTTGAGGGTGATACATTGCCTGAAAAGGCCAAGGTCATGATTTACCAGTGTGACGTAAAGCCTTACATCCCTCCCCCATGCGGAGCTTCAAATGTTGGAAATTTGGGCATATGTCATCCTGCTGCACCTCTAGCCCCACATGTAGGGAATGCGGGCATCCATCCCATCCGGACGCTCCGTGTACTCCCCCACCAGTATGTGTCAACTGTGGGCAGCACCATCCACGCTGTTCACCAGACTGTACCATTCTCCACAAAGAGTGAAAAATAATGGAAATTAAGGCCCTGGACAGACTGACATACACCGAGGCAAGGAAAAAATATGAAAGAGTCCACCACGTGCCACCGATAACTTCCTATGTAACAGTTACATCGTGGCCAGCAACCCTGGCCGCGATGGCACCAACAGTGCAGCCATCTTCTGTGGGCCCTAAGGGCCATCAAACTCAGTCTGCCTCCTCGAAGGTTGGGGGGCTTTCATTCATTGCCCCACCAGTACCATTGGTGGGACAACTTCACCCCCACCATTGGGGACTTGAGTCCCCATTCTCCTGCCGGAGAAGCAGCAGCCTTCCCCGGCCCCTCTCGTTAGGGAGAAGTCCGTTGGGACGCTTCCTTTCTCGGTTTCAAAGAGTAGACCGGTGGACCCAAGCCGTTCACTGGGAGACGTACACACCACTGGTCGAAGGGCTTCCCGATCCTCATCGCCTTCTGAAACTTCAGAGAAGCCTTCCCAGCGGTCTAAACCAAAAGAACAGTGGGAGGAGAAGCAAAGGAAAAAGAAATCTAAGAAAAAATCTCTTCCGACGGCACTCCCGTCGTCGGTCTCTCAAACTTACGATTCTGAGAATGGGTTGGTGATGCTAGCGTCTCCTGAGGACCTAGCACTCACCAACCTCCCAGAATCGATGGTTATAGATGCCACAAGTACTAAGGCAGTGGCAAAAGGTGATATTGAGGCGTAAACTCAATGTTCGCAATGTTCATGCCATCTCAGTACACCAACAGCAATATCCTCTAGTGGAACTGCAGTGGTTATTTCCACCATCTAGCTGAATTGTGCCATTTATTGTGCCAATTCCCTGTGTTGTGTGTAGCCCTGCAGGAAACTTGGTTTCCTGTTCAGGGGACCCCTACTCTTTGTGGTTACTGGGGCTATTATAAAAATCGTGTAGCTTATGGCAGGGTTTTTGGAGGTATTTGCATCTATGTTCTCGACAATGTCCCCAGTGCACCAGTGCCACTACACACTGCACTCGAGGCAGTGGCTGTGAGGATCCGGGCAGGACAGATCACTATCTGCTCTCTGTACCTTCCCCCAGACAAGGCAGCGTCTTATGTGGAACTAGCTGCCTTGGTTGCTCAACTTCCCCCACCATACTTCCTGCAGGGGGACTTTAATGCCCACAACTCCTTGTGTGGTGTAACTGAGATTACGGCCCGTGTTAGAGATGTGGAGTACCGTTTGGCGCAGCTACATATTGGCATGCCTACTTTCATACCTTACTTGGAGGGTCTATGATGACCTTTGTGGAAGTGACCATTTCCCTACCATCCTGTTGCTCCCACAGTCATCACCTGCAGGCTGCCTGCCTCGATGGTCACTCCATCGGGCAAACTGGCCGGCTTACACCTCGGCTGTTACAGTAACATCTCCGATCCCAGACAACATTGATTTGGCTGTTGATGATGTCACTTGGGCCATTGTTTCCGCTGCTGAAGCTACAGTCCCGAAATCCTCTGGTTAGCTCCATCGTAAGTCGGTGCCCTGGTGGACACTGGAAATTCCTGAGGCCATCAGGGAGCATCATCGAGCGCTCCAGCACCATCGCCGCCATCCTTCGTTGGAGCACCTGATTGCTTTCAAACGGCTCCATGCCCAAGCTTGTCAACTGATAAAACAAAGCATGTGAGATAGCTGGGAGAGGTATGTAGCTACTATTGTATCTCGGGTCTCCTAAACTGAGGTGTGGAAGCAGGTTAGGCGTCTTTTCGGGCATCGTCCACCGGCAGGGATCCCCAGTCTCCACATTTGGAGTATCCTGTCCACAGACCCAGCTGCTGTTGCGCAGTACATGGCAGAACATTATGCTGGTAGCACAGCATCTGCATCTTACAGTGCGGACTTCCGCGCCCTCAAAGAGCGTGTTGAACAGCGGCAGCTTTCTTTTAACATGCGCCACCAGGAAAAATACAATGCACCATTCAATGAGTGGGAGTTTGAGAGTGCCCTAGCTGCATGTCCTGACACCTCCCCTGGACCAGACAGTGTTCACAGCCATTTCGTTAGTCACCTCCCTGCAGCTTTTCGACGATGACTTCTCGCCCTGTACAACCACCTCTGGGTGAAAGGTGCCTTCCCATCCCAATGGCGGGATAGCATCATTATCCCGGTGATGAAACCTGGTGCTGTTCGCAGGTGGCCGAGAGCTACTGCCCAATAAGCCTTACCAATGTTCTGTGCAAGATCTTTGAACATATGGTGAGCTGGCGGCTCATCTAGATTCTTGAAGACTGGGGACTCCTCGCCCCCCCCCCCCCCCCAACAAGAGGGCTTCTACCAAGGCCACTCTGCAATAGATAATCTAGTGTCGTTGGAATCGGCCATCCGCAGTGATTTCACCAGGCGTGAGGACATGGTAGCAGTCTTCTTTGATCTTTGCAAGGCGTAAGACACCACCTGGCACCACCATATACTGGCTACGCTGTGTGACTGGGGCTTATGTGGTCCCCTACCGATGCTCATAAAGAAGGTTAATTTTACAGTTGTTATACTTGACGTGGTGTGAGTTTTTCCACATTAATAACATCTACAGTTAAACACATGCACTGATAATGGCCAGTTACTGGCTGAAATCATGAATTGCCAATAAAGAATTTTTAAAAAAGATGACTGATAGCTGAAAATTCTCAGAGTATTGGTTCATAAAGAACTTCCTCTCACTCCTTACTTTCTGAGTTAGGATCGGGACCTCTCTCAGTAATCGTCATATCCAAGAGAACGGTGTGCCCCAGGGCTCCGTTCTCAGTGTACCTCTATTTTTAGTTGCCATAAACGGCCTTACGGCGACTGTAGGATCATCGGTCCATTCGTCCTTGTTTGCCGATGACTTCTGTCTATATTACAGATCTGCTAACAGTGGTGTCATTGAAAGGTGCCATTCAAAAGGCACAATCATGGGCCTTAGTGCACGGCTTCACATTCTCAGCATCCAAAACCCGAGTGATGCACTTTTGTCGTCGTCGGGTCGTTCATCCTCACCCTGAACTCTACCTTGCTGACGAACAGCTTCATGTTGCAGAAACTCCTTGGTTTCTTGGCATGCTGTTCGACAATCGACTGACTTGGGCACCACATCTCGATCAGTTGAAGCAAAAATGCTGGCGGTATTTAAATATACTGCGCTGTCTCGGCCACACTGCCTGGGGAGCTGGCCGTCAAACTATGATGCACCTCTTTAAGGAGCTAATATTATCACGCCTGGATTATGGGAGACTCTGCGTCACCTTCAGCATTGCGGATCTTGGATCCCTTTCTTCACAGTGGTGTTCGTCTTGCAACGGGGGCTTTCCGCACCAGCCGTGTGCCAAGCCTCCTCGCTGAAGCTGGCATCCCTCCCCTGAAGTTTTGCTGGCAACAGTTATTGGCTTCATATGCCACCGACGTTCACGCTATGCCTCATCATCCAAATTGCAGGCTTTTGTTTCCAAACACCGCCCTTCCCTCTCCAGAACGTCGACGCAGATCAGGTCTTCCAATCGCGGCTTGGTTATGCACTCTTTTGTGTCCCAGCCTCGTCGCCGCTTTTGTGTCTCGTTCCGTTGTAGGTGTCGGTGGCCGAGTGGAATGAGACCGACACAGAAATAAAGATAGCACGCTGGTGCAGGTACGGAGGGGAGCAGCCAGAACTAGAAACACTAGAGTAAATTAGAATGAGATATATATTGCACAGAATTTATACAATACTTAACTTTTACATAGTACTGCAGAATGTTGATACATAGTTGAGCTAGAGTCCTGCCTAGTGCCTAACTGATAGCCAAGTCTTCACTGGTGCCTATCGGATTCTGAAGTCTTTACTGGTTCCTAACTCAGTCCCAAGTGAACGATGTCGTTCAGTGGTGGCCACGAGCGGAGTTGCAGCAGAGGGCGCTCGTGGCTGTTGTCGTAAGAACGCCGCGCCGTGCGTGCATGGCGGCGCGCGGCGAAAGTAGGTGGCGCGCACTTTGTACTTGTGCGACACCACACTCTCTCCTTTCCTCGAGTCCCTACCTCTACCTCCCGCATTCTCCTGCCAATCTCATATCCCTCCTTGGTCCATCCCTCGCCTACAGCTCCACCTGCAATTGTCCTGCGATCCAAAGGCTTCGGTTTCACCACATACACTTCATCAACAGTTGCCGCGGTGGAGTAGCCGAGCGGTCTAAAGCGTCTCTTGCGCGCGGTTGCTTGCCGTGGAGGTTCGAGTCCTCCCTGGGGCGTGTGTGTGTGTGTGTGTGTGTGTGTGTGTGTGTGTGTGTGTGTGTGTGTGTGTGTGTTTGTCCTTATGTTAGTTTACCTAGGTTTAAGTAGTTTGTAAGCTACGGACTGATGACCACGCAGTTTGGTCCAATAGATTTACAAACATTTGAACATTCTGAATGGTTGACATTGAGCATGCCCAACAAGCTCAGTGCGATCAAGTCTTAGACAGCAGCTTGGAAGACTTCTCTTAGGCCTTCTCGAAGGGACTTGGTCGTCCTCTGTCGCCTGCATATAGGACATACATGGCTCGCACACGGCCACCTCTTATGTCGAGAGGACCTGCCAGACTGCCGTTGTGGCACTCTGTTGACTGTGGTCCACATCTTGGTGGACTGTCCACTTTTAGCTGCTTTGCAACTTTCATTTAACCTGCCTTCTGTGCTCCCTTTGCTTTTAGCTGACGATGCCCCTATGGTTGCCAGTGTTTTAGGTTTTAATCGTGTAACTGGATTTTATCATATGATTTAATGGTGGGCACCTAAGCCTCATCTCTCGGGCACCCACCACTTGAACAGTTTTAATCTTCTGTTCCTTTTGTCTTGCCAGTCCTATTTCCAAGTGGCAGCTTTAGTGTGTACAGTATGACTGGCTCATCCATTACTATCCTAGTGGCCAGCCAACCATTCTCTTCTGCTGTGATTCTTTAGCACTGTTGACTATTTGGTCCACTGCTTTTGTGGTTTCTCTTCTCCTGTTATTATGTCATTTTAAGCACACACCACCTTCCTGTACTTCTTGTGTACTGGCTGTGGAATGTTTCATCTTCACCTGCAAATCACATGATGTGATCTCTTTGCTGGGAACAGGGGACTGATAACCCTGCCATTTAGTCCCCTTTAAAACAACAACAATAAACTGGGCCAATTTGGAACGGCAAGGTGTTCATTTTTCCACCACATGCAGAGAGGTCTTAAGGACAATAGAATTGATACTGGAGAAAATCAAGGTCATGATCTATCGCTGTCACTAAACCTTACATCCTGTCCCCCATGAGACATTTCTGGTGTATGCGGTTTGGTCTTATGTCTTCCCACTGTACAAGCAGTCATTCTATGTGGTTAATGTGGATGCCCACTCCATGAGGGAGCCTCTGTGTTCCACCCCTCCAGGAAGATGAGTCATTAGATCATTTAACGTGTCACTAGGCCCGTGAAAATTTGAATGGTTAAATCCGGTGGCCATGGTTTTAACTTTTGCCCCTGTTACATCTTGTATCCCTCCCATTTCCTTCTCATCCTACTTCCACGTCCCTCTTCCCTCTTCATCTCCTGTAGCACCCTCTCTACCAAATGTGTATCACCTCCTCCTTCCCAGCCAGAGAACTACTCCCCTTCTCCGGCACTTGGTGGTGAAGGTGCACCCTGCAGGGCTCCTCCTCCCGGCATTCACCAGATCGGAGGTCTTCTACCACAAGTCGACTGCTGGACTCATACTCTGAGTACCGAGGTCGCCTAATCTTCGTCGGTGCCAGACCTCACTAATGCCAGTTCTCTCTCTGTGACCTGTCCTTTCTTCCCTGTGAGAGAGAAAGAGGAGGAGGAGGAGATACACAAGTCATGGGACAAGGCCCCTCTGGTAGAGCATGAGGTGCCACCTTTGTCCTCACAACCAACTAGGCCCCATGAACTTGCATCTGATCTGCTGTTCATGAATGTCATCCCTCTCTTATCGATGATGGACGTTGACCCAGTGGAGTGATATGCTTAAATCTGTTCACCTCCGATCTGGAGCCTCGATCCGTTCTCATCCGATGGAACTGTAATGGCTATTACCGTCATCACCTGGAGGTAAAACAACTTATTGCCTTTTACTCTGCAGCTTGTGTTGTTCTGCAGGAATCACATTTCACTGGTGGCCATTCACTGACCCTCCCTGGGTTCTGTGTTTTGTTGGAACTGTGTTGGCCCCCTGCAGGGTGGCTGCACCCTGATTCGTATGGATGTTGTTAGGTCATGGATTCCTCTCTGTACTACACTGGAAGGGGTTGCTGCTCGTGTTCACTTACACACTCCGTTATCAATTTATAATCTTTATCTCCCTCTTGACAGGCCACCTATGTTTGCTGCCCTAACAGCCCTTCTTCAGCAACTCCCCCCTCCTTCCTCATTCTTGTGGACTTCAGTGCTCATCACCCTTCATGGGGCATTTCTCGTGCAACTAGTAGGGCTGTCTCATAGACTAGTTTCTTGCACACCACGAATTGTGGCTTATCAATGATAGTTCCCCAACCCTTTTTAGTACTACACATGCTACTTTCTCTGCCATAGATCTTTCACTCACTTTTCTCCTCCACCCCCCCCCCCCCCTTTTCCCTTCTAAGATATTGAATGGTTTACATGGCTGGCAGTCAAAGTGTTAAATGCATCATCCATGATGTGAGCTTTTGTTATTGTGCAGGTGATAATGGGTGAGATTAATGAGGAATGAGTTAGAACTTTTCAGATGTCATTTTGTATCATCCTAGTATTTAGCCAGATTTAATTACATTCATTTCTAATAGTTCTGTCTGAGTGCCCCAGTGACCACCGCCAATATAGATCTATGACTGTCATAATAATTTTAGTGCTTCATATAAAGCTAATTTTGTTGACACAAGGATTTGGTTTTCTTGTGAGCATTCTGTGATGAAACTAAACTTTTATTCTAAAATCTAAGGCAAGAATGATGCTCCAGGAATGTGGGTGCAAATTAGCATTTTAACATGGCAGAACTTTAACATAAACTAGATAGTGTTAATTAATATAGGCTGTAAATTTAACTTATTTTTGTTTGCATCCCCCATTCTCAATTCATATGCATTATCAAGTATTATTTTCTCAGTTACTGCAGTAGATACTGAATTCATACTTTATATTTTTTCAGGTGAGAAGAAGAGTAAACTATGAAAGGTGTAAAGCAATTTATAATGAAGACATGGGTCGCAAAATACAATTTATCATGAGAAAAAATCGCACAGAACCCTTTCCAGGATGTTATTAATGTAGGCTTTACAGTTGCTTGTTTTCAGTAATGGGACCTAGTTAACTGATAACATGTCTAAAAGTTTCTCTTTTTAAAAGTTGTTAAAGAAACATTTGCAAGGAAATTGTTCAGAAATTTAATTTTTGTGAGTGACTAAATTATGTTCAGTTTTGATAGTTGCTTTCGTGGGTAAATTACATTAAAAAGTTGACCTTCATTACAGAGTAGCTATTCTTGTATTTTAAAGTAGTATTTGGCTATTTAATTTAGAATTCCTGGCAAAGGAGAGTGTATATTCAAGAAATGGAAATTCACTAGTATATGTCAATATTTCATTATTCTATGTAGTCTGCTACTATGCCATTACCAAGTCTGTCTGTCATTAAAGATTGGCATGTCAAATGAGTCTAGTGTACCTTACATGTTTTGCTCAACATATATAATGTTAAATTAAAAATTTGTGTTGAAGAATGATTTTTAATATGTATTGTGTGTTATTGCAAGTGTTTTACTATGTGAACCATCCAGGGGACTTCCGAAAATTCCTAAAGTTTAAAAAGTTAATACTTCAATAATTCAGTTTGTTATAGATGTTGTATTTCAACTAACATTTGAAAAGGAAAAAATCATCTTGCATCAACAGCTGTACATTTTTTTTTTTATTACACTCTGTATTTGGTATTCCTTATATTTACCATGCTACATCAAATTAAGTAAACTACTGTGCAATATTTCGAAGAGTTCGCAGGCGAAAAATCGCATTGTGTAGACTTTGTGTATGGTTGACTTTAGCACATACAAAGCTGCGGATGAAATGTAGGTAAGGTATCTAAATTTTATTTAATGTTGAGAGCAGAATGATATCTCATTCATACTCGAGATATAGGGTGTTTTGTCCGACAGACAGACACAGGTTGTGTGGGCATTTCTGTAGATACGGACTTGGTGGTTCTAGGAAATACTTGTCATCCAATTTTAAGAAAACAGTTTCCTTTTTAGCTCCAGATCATAAGAGTTCACACTAAATTTGGACTGTCATGCAGTGTAGCCCAGTATTCAAACAGACCGAGAACATTTCTCATCGGAGCAATGTAAAAATTAAGAATACAATTGAGATAACAGACAATTCTTTGAGTATTTTCTTGTGAATTATGGACTTAAACCTTACATGAACTACAGATAATGCAAGGGGATATACCCACTACATAACTTTTACCAAAAACAGAGAAGTGCCTATACAATACCAAGTACATTTGTATGTATATACTTTTCTTGATTAAAGTCTTTGTTTCCTTCTAATAATAAACTAAACACATTTACACAAATGAGAAAAGCTTGCTTCAGGAACTGTATATTAAATTCATATCTGAATGAGGTTCTATTTAGTTTACTCAGTTATAAGTGAAAATATTAGTGTGTTTCAGCAATTACCTGCAAGTAAAACCAACAAGTGTGAATAATTTAACTTCATGATATTATGCAGAATTATAACAGTGCAGATCCGAGTGTTGCTTCCGTGCTCTGTTTTCTCTGGCAGTTTTTGTTAGCCATACTCTTCTTCCTGGATTTGTGAATTCAGATGGAAGTACTATAATATTTACCTTCCTTCTTGGCTTATAAAGAACACTCTAAAGTGAAACACTAGGGCATTATTCAAATCTAGACGTACAAATATTCACAACACTTCTTAAGACAGGCAAGCAACATATAGGACCAAGATGGTGGAAAAAATCATGTGTCTCGATGTCAGTTAATCACGAGTACAGAAGGCTGCAAGTGGTGAGGGAAAGGATGGCCCTATGTTCCCTATACACAGCTTTACTCAGGGCTGCATGCCGACCTGCCTCAGGTTTTTGGTCCTGTGCACTCCCTGGGATGGATGTACGGTATTTATTGTTATGTGCTGCTGCCCCTGGTATCTAGGAAACACTCCGTTAAGGATTTCACAGTTTCTGTTCAACGTTTGTGTTAAATGGTTCATGCAATTATCTGCATTCTGCTTCTGTGGTTTTGCTTAGCTTTCTGACATTTCGTGAACATTTTTAGAGTGCTATCCCTTTTTAGTTCCACAGACAAATGGCGCATCGGCATTGTTGCAATAACAAAAAGATACTGGAGATACTGACGAGGAATGATTTGACAGTGATTATGGCATCTTCAATGCATGTAGTGACAATGATGATTCATCAAAAGAATTACACTGTAATACATCTTCACGTATTTCACCTAGTAGAGCTCGCCAGAACAGTTCTGCAGATTCTGAAAGTGAAGACAGATGAATCTGTAAAAGGCCACGCCATAGTGATAAAGAGAAATTTGATTGGCCAAAATGTGGTTTCAGTCCAGCACTGAATGCATTTGATGACTCACCTTCAGGACATAATTGCCAACAAGTGCCTGATTCAAGTGTTCTTTTTTCATGCTATTTCTATCAGAAGATCTGTTGAAATTTATAGCACTTGAACTGATTTTACACTTTCACCATGAAACAATGATACGTTGGAATCAGTTCATTCTCGACTAGCCAGCTGGAAAGATACAGGTTTTGAGGAACTTTATAGCTTCATTGCTATTTGGCTTTTCATGGCTCGTGTTAAAAAGATGAGAATAAAGGGGTATTGGTCCAGGGATGTACATCTGAGTATGCCAAATTTGGCGAAGTTATGTCGCATGACCTTTTTATGTTACTTTTGAGAATGTTACTTTTTAGTGACAACTTGGCCAATCATGGAGATGACAGTTTGATTAGCCGGCCGTGGTGGCCGAGGGGACTGATGTGCTTCAGTCACGATCTGCACGGCCACTATGGTCGGGGGTTCGAATCCCCCCTCGGGCATGGATATTTGTGCCGTCCTTAGTCTTAGTTGGTTCATAAGTAGTTTGTAAGTTTAGGGACTGATGACCCCGTAGTTAAGTCCCATAGACTATACAAACATTTGAACAGTTTGATTAAGATTAGGAAAACAATTGATATAGGTCGTGTGGCATTCCATACTGCATTTAATCAGTATAAAAAAAAACACCTCTGTGTCGATGTAGGTCTATTATTGTTCAAAGCTCGCTTATCTTTTAAACAGTTCATTCCTTCAAAATGAAGTAGATTTGGAATCAAGACATTAGTGTTTTGCGACTGTAAAACTGGATGTGTCTTGTATTTCATTGTAGACACTGGCACAGCAACAGAAATTTAAGTCCATAATTTACTAGAAACTGGTATTTGTAAAATATGTGTCAAATATAACCTATACTATTTTCACTTTCTCACAAAAATCGCCATGTTTACGACAATTTTTAGACTATTGGAAAATAGTAAGTGGCTGAAACTTTTTCTTCCACATACCTGTGTTGCCAAGCTATTAAGTTTAAAGTTTAATGTTCAGCATGCATTTACATTGGGAGATAAAATAATCCAAAGTTTACACTTTTTTCATGCCGTGATTTACACGTTCAACTTTGAATCAATTACCTAGCATTGTTGACCTGCGTTGGATGACCAAATACACCTTTTTGCAGTTAAAGTGATAGTCTTTCTAATAAGTCCAGTTTAGAAGGTTTTATAGAACATAGTTTATTGCAAAATAAGTTTGAACATACCACATTTTTGTCCTTTTCTAAAATCTTCAAATTAGCACTTAATTTTTTCAGTATTGGAGAGGCACATAAACGAAACATCATATTCCAGAATCTTGTAATGTTAGGTTACCACACCTGCCAAGTTTCACATTCGTCATAACTTTAGTCCCCCGAGACATAGGGCGTTAAACTTTGAAGTTTTTTGGGCGCCAATTTTTTGAGCTTTTTTTTGTATGAACTTTGCTGGCTTTATATAGCATGTAAATTACTTTTCAGTGTTATTCCTATGAGAATGCATACACTTGTACATTACAGCCAAATTTAATATCTTTCAACGAAATATTGCCCAAGTTATAACGGCTGAAATTTGTCATAAATTCATGCCCTCCCTGTACAAAGTCACACATGGCGTTAAACAACTGACTATATCTTGGCCAGTATTGCTTCAACGAATCTCAAAGTTTACCAATGTCCATAGGGGACTTGTTCGAATGTTCATATAAAATTTTCCGTGATGGTCAAGCTGGAAAACGATCCGAAATCAGGCGATTGTCATGGAATGACCCAGGAGTTAAATGTTAGCACTGTAAGCAGTCTCAGTGTACATTATGTCTGTTGAGCAATCATTTCCAGATTCAAAGCTATGGAATAAGTATCCAGATATAATGCGCTTATTTGTAACGTCAGTGAGTACACTGACTGCGAAACTGTTGCGGCCACCCTGGTTCCAGAATTACTCTGGCCAGGGCAAAGACAGCCGAGTGGAAAGCTCCGTTATACGCAATAGTGCATGGAGGTGGCAAAGGAAAGATTTCTTTCCAAATACATTGTGGCAGTAGAGTGCCTCTTGAAAACATTATAAAACCTGGCATCTGACTTAAGTTGTCCAAGAAGAAGCAGCATAGAACTGCCAATTTTTGAACTTCTGTCTGTAAACAGTATTCCTGTGGTTAGTTATGGGGACCCCCATAACAAAATTGAGTTGAATCTGCAGAGTGAGCCAAGGATCCTATACACAATTTGTTGCCAAGCAGTAGCTACTGAGATAACCACAACTTATGCACGCAATGGTCTAGAAGTTCTTGACAGATTTATTTGTGTATTTATGTCACATGTTGGCCGTAATGCAGAGAACTTTCTGCCAGTCAGCACTGTACCAGTTAAGTCTCAGAACTTCAGAATCTTAACGTATATGAATCAACACCATGACACAAATTCGTTCAGCACGAGGCTATGTTGGCCTACAGTGGCCCGACAACAGCTGGTGAGAGAAAGTTCCCGGGGCATGTAAGTTTACAGGAAAGAGTCCGTGTCAGAAACCGTATTGAGACTAGCATGGTACATATAAAGCAGGGTGCTGGACAGCTGAACTTGTCGATACGGATCACCACGTGAGCCATTCGGGTGAAGTTCGCTGTAGTCGAAACCTTGTAAGCAGTGCCCCACCTGCTCTATTGCTGCTCACCCATGCCTGCCAGTGATTTTCCCTACAGCACATGTTGGCTGCACTCCCGAAATGGCAAATGGGTCAAATTCTGTGTCATTAAAGCTGCATGCAAAGGGTTTACTGCAGGGGGTACAAACTATTCAGATGGATAAGCATGTCCCAGCTCCTGAAATGTCTTCATGAATGGCTGGAAAGCCAAGTCTGTAATGGTCACATAGGATGTAGGCACGAGTTGTTTTCCGTGAAAGGTCAGTGTCTCGTGGTCAACATCCACCACAAACAGCTGCTGACCCTTGTGACTCACCATGACACCCTGCTGCCAGCCAAAGGATCAGACCCAGTCGTCCATCCTGATTGGAAAATGCAATAACCCGAGATAGGCTGGTCTCCATGAAAGTGTATTTTTTATGCAAACATACAGTTTTTTAAATGGAAAATGGTGGTTTCTATCATGCACTGAAATTTTTAACACCAGCTGTGTACAAAAAATTTTGAATGACATTTTTTATCACGTTTAGTTTGGCAGCTACAACCGTTCAAAGTTTCGAGGGCGGAGGTTGCGATAACGTAGCTGACTGGCCGAGTGGCTAGCCCCTGGGACATGGCCCACTGTCTCATGACCACCAGCCAGTCAGCTACGCTGTTGTAGCCTCTGCCCCCAAAACTTTGAACGGTTGTAGCTGCCAAACTATCTGTGCCAGATAGTAGCCACCTGGTACTGTAAGTATGGTCCTGTGGGAAAACTCCGCCCCTTTCTCTAAGAGTGATCTGATTGGCTGTTGCTGTATCTTTATGCTCCACAACCTCCCAGCTATTTTATTAATTATTTAATAAATAAAAATTCAGTTATCAATTCCGTTGCCATAATGTGTGTTAATTAATTGTTTGTTATTACACTATTGTTTTTTAGATTTATTAGATTAAGTATTTTAGGTAAAGAGTGAGTGTGGCATTCTAGAAGTGTCGGTTGGTGCCAAAACTAGGCGTTTGTGTGGAGCCCAACTCCACTGCTAGTAAGTTCACTGCGAGCCCCGACACGGTAAACAGCTAGCGGCACTTGCGATAACCAGTCTCGTATTAATTGGTCAATAAGGGGGCTAAAAATATTTGTAAAGTGTATGCAATGTATGTCAAAGAGTGTTATGACTGTAACAACGTTATTTTGTGAATTTTGACGTCAATATGCAGTTTGTGGCTTCTGTATTTGTGTGATTGGTAAAAATAAGAGCCACTGGCACCTCTGAAGGAATTCATCGACTTCGTTAATGGTAGTTAGACAGCCACACTGTCCACCTCTTTCAATTTCAGCCTCACCTCAGAAAAAGTCGAGTCTACGACCTGTGTGCTGCTTCTGCGCTGGGGACATCTCTGAGAGAGAAGACACCAGGTTAGTCAAATATTAAGTGACAACCGTCTACGGGCCTCACGTGCAGCGTTCGGTCTATTACAACTAGACAAGTTAGCACGCTGCTCGCGGTAACGTGAGTGAGGTAACAGGAAGATAGAAAAGTGTCCAGGAAACTGTTGCAAGTGGATTTGATAACATAATCTTTAACCATAACATTGAATTATTTAAAGATTTTTTTATCTCACCCCCACCGTTCTGTTGCTCACGTGTGTCTATTATCGATAATTCTTGAATGTGGTAAATCTTTCATGCAGAATCGATCTATCTTGAAACAAAATAATCGTTTTCCTACGTGTTTAGCCCACAAGCGTGACAGTACAAAGATTTTGAGACCCAAAAAATTACTGGTATATAAATACTAGAACTTGAACTAAAGAAATACAGTTGCCACGATTGCATGACATCGGAAGTTAGTGTGCTCCCTTGGGCATGGAAGTTTGTGTCCTCCTTAGTCTAAGTTAGTTTAAGAAGTTTGTAAGCCTAGGGACTAATAACCACTGAAGTCCCATAGAGTTACAAACATTTGAATTGAAATACAGTTGTTAAACAGACTCACAGCGCCATGCCACGCCGCAGTCCCCTGGTCGGTAGGCGGCTGACATGTGATGGCCATTGCCTGTGTCAGTGACCAGTAGCTGATGGCCGTTGTCGGTGAGGAATCAAGGGACCTTGTGACCATGACGCAGTCAAGAGTTCTTTTATGCAATTATTTCTGGAAGTTTTCGCTATTACTGGTTGGTTAGGAAGTATCTGAGGTTTCCCCAGACTGACAACATAAGCAGTCACTGAAATGCACTAAAATAAATAAATAAAAGATTTGAAGTGGGTGGATTTGAACTAGTTACGTTATGCTCAAATTGGAGGCGGCTTACCACAAGACAACAACCCCGCAGGGGGCCCACAGCTCTTTTGTGGGTACGTGTGTGGCACGTACGGTGCCCCGAGCCGAAGCAGTCTTCCTTCCCGTCCCACCAGGCTGCTTCAGTGCCCCCCCCCCCCCCCCCGGTTCATGCCTTAGTCCAGAAATGGGTGCCCCATATGAGTTTGAAGTGATCTCTTGTACCAGTTTTTCTTCCTTTCTAGGTTTCTCTTCTCCTAAACTTTACTTCTGCCTTCACTCCTTACTGTATTCTTCTAGCCTTCCTCTCCTCATCTAGTCTCTGCCTCGGGAGGTGTGGACAATCACTTAAGGCGAGTGAGCCCTCAGTGAGGGTTCCCCATTAGGAAGGAGCGCGCCATCGGAGATGCTGGTAATCATGGGGGACAACATCGCAATGACTACTTCTTCTTCTTCAACTTCAGCATTTACCCAGAAAAGGACACACAATGAATCTAAGTCAAAGAAAATTTTGCCTAACTTGCCAAAGATCTTAGTCGTTTCACGCACTGATGGCAAACATTTTACATCAGTAAATCCCTTTGTCATACAATGGGGTGTTGACGCAATAGCAGGTTCTGTGAAAACTTGTTCCCACCAGAAAAATGGGTCACTGTTGCTGGAAATGGAAGGTGCCTTTAAAGTTCAAAAGCTGCTTCGCACCACACTGTTACACACCTTTCCTGTTAAGGTCGAACCTCATCGTACCCTAAACTCGTCGCGGGGGATTGTGTTCTCACGATCCCTTGACGGCCTGTCCGATGAGGAACTACAGGAGTACCTTTCTGACCAGGGTGTAACAGCAGTACATAGAGTGATGAAGAGAGTTAATAACAATTTCACACCGTCCCAAACAGTTTTCTTGACCTTCGACAAAGTTGACCTTCCTTCGAAGATAAATGAAATAAGATTATGAAATAATCTCCATTCGGCCGTATGTCCCAAATCCTACCAGATGTTACCAATGCCACCGGTATAATCATACACGTCAGTCATGCCCCAATGCAGCGAAATGCGTCACCTGTGGTAGGGACGCCCATGAGGGTGACTGCCCGCCTCTGTCCCCTCGCTGCATAAACTGCTTGGGTGACCACGTTGCTAATTCGCGTGAGTGCCCTGTATATAAAGATGAACAAGCCATACAGGAAATCAGAGTCAAGGAAAAAGTTTCCACGTCTGCTCCCCGGAAGTTATTGGCGAGTAGAAAGCCTGCTGTGCTCCCAGCGGGTACCTACAGCAATGTCCTTTCCTCTCCTCGACCAACAAAGGAGGCGGGTACGCAGACGTGTGACTTTACCTTCAGCGACTCAGTTGTTAGATCAGCCAGCTCAAAGATTGCCCACTCGGCATCTCCAATGACTTCTGCTCAGTCTAAATCCCAGTCCACTTCCGTCTCACAGAAACCACGGGCCCCTAAGTTAGAAGCCTGGATTTTGAAAAAAGATCGTGTTAGCGGAGATTTTCTGAAAGCTTCATCTTCTCAACCATCAGCCGCTCATTCTTCGAACAGAACTGTCTCCAAAAAGGCACACAAAAAGAGAAGTTCCTCTCCTTCCCCGCCAGGGCGTGAATCTTGAGTCATGCCATCCAGCAGTAGACGGCCCCGGCCATCCTCTGTCTCGCCAGGACGCTCTACTGCTTGCCGATCTGCCGGCATTTCACCGGCGGAGGAAGCTGCCCCTTCTGATCCATCCAGGAAGTAGGCAGAACTGATGTCTGTACCCATGGAACACGATTGTCCATCTGTCAATGGCAGTAGCAGTGCTCCCTCGCAGCCAGGCCCTCAGCGGCTGTCGAGGTGATCCCCTCTTGCTTTCTCCCTTTTTCTTCTTCCTTCGCTTTCTTTATGGCACTCCTTCAGTGGAACATTAGAGGCATACATTCCAACCGCGATGAATTAAGACTACTCCTTCGATTGCACTGCCCACTTATAGTTGCTCTTCAAGAATTGAAGCTCCGTCCAACCGATTGTATCGATTTCCCGCACTATACTGCAGTGTGTTTTGATTTACCTCCTGTGGAAGGTATTCCTGCCCATGGAGGAGCTATGCTGCTCATTCGGGAAGACGTTTATCATCATCCCATCCCCCTGCAAACTTTCCTACAGGTGGTTGCAGTCCTTGTCACCATCCCTACATTCACCTTCTCTATTTGTAATGTCTACACCCCGTCGTCGTCTGCCGTTTTTAGGGCAGACATACTGGAACTAGTTGCTCAGCTTCCTACGCCATTTTTGTTGATCGGCGACTTCAATGCCCACCACCCTCTATGGGGCTCTCCAGCTCCTTGCCAGAGGGGCTCTTTTTTGGCTGACATCTTCAACCATCTTAACCTTGTCTGCCTAAATACCGGCGAACCGACTTTCCTATCCGAAACGACACATACCTATTTCCATCTGGACCTCGCAATTTGCACTACTCCACTTGCACAACATTTCGAATGGTATGTTCTGTCTGATAGGTACTCGAGCGACCATTTCCCCTGCATAATTTCTTTACTACATCACACTACTTCTCCATGTTCCACCAGCTGGAACATCTCCAAAGCTGACTGCGGGTTCTATTCTTCCATGGCCGTTTTTCGTGATCAGAACTTCCCCAGCTGTGACAGTCAGGTCAACTATCTCACGGACGTCATCCTCACCGCTGCCGAACATTCAATAACCCGAACCTCAACATCTTCACGTAGGGTCCCAGTTCCCTGGTGGAATGCAGCATGTAGCGACGCTATTCGAGCCCGTCTACGTGCTCTACGAATGTTTCAACGCTGGACTACCTTGGACAATTGTATTAATTAAAAAAGGCTATGAGCAAAATGCCGTCGTGTCATTAAAGAAAGCAAAAAAATTGCTGGATTTATTTCACAAGTTCTTTCAACAGATCTACTCCATCGGTTGTCTGGGGTAACCTACGCCGGTTATCTGGCACTAAGGTCCGTTCCCCAATCCCCGGCCTTAACATAGCAAACAAAGTTCTTGTGGAACCTGTCGATATCTGCAATGCTTTAGGCCGCTCTTTCGCCGAGGTCTCGAGCTCAGCTAATTATGACCCTGCCTTCCTCCCCCGAAAGCAGGCCGAGGAGGCACGAAATCCTTCTTTTAGGTCTCACAATCATGAAAATTACAATGTCACTTTCACCATGCAAGAGCTAGAACGTGCCCTTGCCGTCTCCCGATCCTCTGCTCTGGGACCCGATGCCATTCATATTCAGATGCTGAGGAACCTTTCTCCTGCAGGTAAATGCTTTCTTCTTCACACTTACAATCGCGTCTGGACTGAAGGTGAAGTTCCCACTCGTTGGCGTGAAGGAATCGTTGTCCCTATATCCAAACCAGGGAAGGACAAACATCTTCCTTCCAGTTATCGCCCACATTTCCCTGACCAGCTGTGTCTGTAAGTTAATGGAGCGCATGGTCAATGCTCGGCTGGTTTGGATACTCGAATCTCAACATCTTCTCTCTAATGTCCAATGCGGGTTTCCAAGGCATCGCTCTTCTATTGATCACCTTGTTACCTTGTCGACCTTCGTTATGGATAACTTTTTGCGGAAGCGTCAGACAGTGGCCGTTTTCTTCGATTTGGAGAAAGCTTACGACACTTGTTGGCAGGCGGGCATTCTCTACACCATGCATACATGGGGTTTTCGCGACCGTCTCCCTCTCTTTATTCGTGCTTTTTTGAAAGAGCGCATGTTCAGGGTACTAGTGGGCTCTGTTTTGTCGGACACCTTTCGCCAGGAAAATGGGGTCCACAGGGCTCTGTTTTGAGCGTGGCACTTTTCGCCATTGCGATCAACCCAATTATGGATTGCCTCCCAGTTGCCGTTTCAGGCTCCCTGTTTGTGGATGACTTTACGATCTATTCCAGCGCTCAGAGAACGTGTCTCTTGGAGTGTCGTCTTCAGCATTGCCTTGACAGTCTCTATTCCTGGAGTGTCGCAAACGGCTTCCGTTTCTCCCATGAGAAAACGGTCTGTATCAACTTCTGGAGGTACAGAGAGTTTCTTCCATCATCTTTCCATCTCGGCCCCGTCGCTCTCCCCTTCGTGGAGACGACGACATTTTAGGGCTAACGTTGTATAGGAAACTCAGCTGGTCTCCACATGTCTTCTCTGGCTGCCAGCTGCACACGTTCCCTCAATGTTCTCCGTGTTCTTAGTGGTACATTATGGGGAGCGGATCGTACCGTCCTACTTCACCTCTATAGGTCTACTGTCAGATCCAAGCTGGATTATGGGAGTTTTGTGTACTCTTCTGCACGGCCGCCCATTTTACGCCGCCTGAACTCTATTCACCATTGGGGGCTGCGCCTGGCGATAGGAGACTTTTACACTAGCCTTGTTGACAGCCTCTATGCCGAAGCTGCTGAATTACCTTTACCCTATCAACGCGACATATTGTTATGTCAGTATGCATGCCTCTGCTTTCGATGCCCCACCACTCTTCCTATCCATCATTTTTTAATCACTCCCTCGATAGCCATTACAGGCTGTCCGCAATTGCCCTGCTCCCTCCTGGAGTCCGTTTTCGTTGCTTGCTTTGGCAGCTCGATTTTACCCTCCCTTCCAAATTTCAAATAGGTGAGAGCCCATTGCCACAATGGCTTCAGGCTCAAGTTCGCGTTCACCTTGAACTCGCCTCACTCCCAAAGGAGAGTATTTCGGATGCTGTTTACCGCTTGAGATTTTATGAATTTCGTGCACAGCTCAAAGATTCAGTCTTCATATATACGGATGTCTCAAAGACCAATGAAGGTGTCTGATGTGCGTTTGTTGTCGGGCTGACGGTTTTCAGTACAGGCGTAATGACCACTGCTCGAATTTCACGGCTGAGCTTTTTGCCCTCTATCAGGCTGTACTCTACATCCGCTGACACCGTTCTCATTCCTATGTCTTCTGCTCTGACTCCTTCAGCGCCATCAAGTGTCTGAGCGATCCCTTTTCGGCCCATCCTATTGTGCACCGAATCAACCGCTCCCTTCAGTTATTAGCTGCCCTCGCGTTCACCTCCTGTGGGTACCTGGCCACGCAGGCGTGCCTGGTAACGAGGCTGCTGATGCCGTGCCCAAGGCTGCAACTCTCTTACCTTGGACAGCTACGTACTGTGTCCCATCGCATGATATTCAAGGGGCTCTTTCCCGTCGCCTTATATCGTCGTGGCATAATGTGTGGTCTTAGCTTACAAATAATAAGCTTCGGACCATTAAACCGCTCCCGGTGGCTTGGATGACAAACTCACGTCGCCTGCGACGAGAAGAGACCATCTTGGCCCGGTTGCGGATCGGACATTGCCGGTTCAGCCACCGTCACTTGCTCACTGGTGACCCCGCACCGTTATGTTCCTGTTGCCACCCGCTGTCGGTGCGCCATGTTTTATTGTCGAGTTCCAATTTTACTCCTGTTCGGATTGCACTACATCTGCCGGACACATTGGAAGAAATTTTAGCTGATGACGTGCGGGCTGTTGCTCGAGTATTGAATTTTATCAACTTGACCAATTTGTCAAAGGACATCTAGTTCTTCCCTTTGTTGTTTTTTATTCTATGTTTTAGCTGTTTTTCTATAGTCTTATTATCCTTGGGTATATCCCAGTTTTAATTTGGGCGCTAATGACCTCAGAAGTTGTGCGCCCTAAAAAAAAAAAAAAAAAAAAAAAAGCTCGTACACTTCACCAGCTCTTCGGCAAGGGGGAAAAAACACTTTCTCCACACACTTCCCCATATTACAGTGTTGGAAGCAGAAAACATTTACCTTGTTTTCCAAGACGCCAGTTGAAGCAAAACCTGGGAAATGCATTTCTGTGAAAGAGCTCGCGAGTACCTTTACTGCTCTAACGCGAAATGCTGTTTGGTGTGCATCGTACTACTAAAAATGAGTTACTACTTATCATAACTTATTATATCTTGGCTCCACAGTGTTAGAAATGTTGTATATTGACATAATTGTAAAAGGATGGTCCAAAACACTGTAACATATTATTTTATTTATTTATCATGAGAGATCTTTAACCGCGGTGGAGTAGCCGAGCGGTCTAAGGCGCCTCGTTGCGGAGCGCGCGGTTGCTCGCCGTCGGAGGTTCGGGTCCTCCCTGGGTCATGGCTGTGTGTGTTTATCCTTAGGTTAGTTTAAGTAAGTGTTTTGGACCATCCTTTTACAAATATGATAAGGTAACAAAAAGTATTTTTAATAAATGAAGTATCCCAGATGGTCGCAAATTATCAGGATAACACATACTTGACTTTGAGAAATTCTCGGTCTACGCCCAGTAAACACTTCAGCAACTTTACTAGACTACCACAAATGCATGCAATGTAGCAGTTGAAGTTACAATGAAGTCCCATAAACATACCATTCAGTGACACAATTAAGTCAATACAGTTGACATAACAATAATAATAAAAAAATTAGGGATTGAAAAGTGTGAAATTCTGCAAGTTCCTCACTTTTAGATCAGCAGGGGATACAATGAAGATAGCGACAAAGTTGTCTTAAGTTTTCTTTATTGATTTTCGATCTGCCTCCTAGATTCTCTTTCACAGAAAAAAGTAAAAACTTTTCGTATAGTCAGATTATAACCGCGAACTAACACCGACTACTCTGAAAGAGAGAGAGAGAGAGAGAGAGAGAGAGAGAGAGAGAGCGCTTACCGATAAGCTACGATACTCTGTAGTACCTGAAACTCTGTTGCTGTCTTGGAGATAACTAGGATGTAGAATTCCCGCTGCAATTGGCAAAGTAAACTGCAGTTTTTATTTGTTCCAGCTTCCTGCCCTCAAAAATATGTCTACTACCTCGTTTTCAACCCTATAACGACAGTCATTTAGAATATTTCAACTAACTGACAAGGAAATATTGTGTGAATTTAACAGGATATTCCTGGTCCACTGTGAGGAAGTAAATCGCCGACCGTAGAGTGCACGAATATTTTATAGACCGTACAAATTTTCCACCAGACTAGTGACAGGCGGAATACGGCCATTTGTCTGTTATGGGTAATGAAATGGCTATCGCTGACTAGGATCGCACACTGTCGCTGGCTATCATCGTGTTGAGTAGGAGCAGAAATACCTATAGGCTTATGAACCCCAGTCGCATTTCTGTACCTGTCATCTGGGTCGAAAGGGTAGTTACGAATAATGTCAAGATGCAGCGACTGAAACTAGAAAATTATTTCAGTGGTCCCCTCTTTAGTAGATGTCGTCAGTAATTTGGTTTTCTGCTCAAACTGTTCAAATGTTTGTAAATCTATGGGACTTAAGTGGTTATTAGTCCCTAGGCTTACAAACTAGACACTAACTTATACTATGATCAACACAGACACCCATGTCCAAAATAGGACTCGAACCTCCGAGGGCGAGAAACCGCGAGCTCCGCAGCAAGATGTTAGTACGCTCGGCCACTCCACCGCGTCTGGTTTTCTGCCGTAAGCAAATTGTAAACTAAAAGACTCATTCAGCGCAAGCTATTCAATGGCAGAGGCCATTAATGAATAAATAACATTATTTATTTTAATATTATGTAATATTTTCCTCGTGAGTGTTTTCATCGGCAAAATAGTATCACAAAAGTAAAGACATCAACGTGACTCAAAAGCCGCAAGCAATTTAGAAATATGACCAACTGTAGTGTATCTTCAATTGCATGAAAGGAGAATCATGTGATGAAATTGTGAAATGAAGAACTAATAGTACTGACATTAAATTGTCAGATATCTCACTCTCAAACAAACTTGACACCGATTTCATAAAATCTAAAGGAACGGAAGTATCGTGTAGTCTTAAAAATTACAATGTAGCTACTGATGATGCTGTCAGTGAAAGTAAGAATATCATAATGAATGAGTCAATAAATTTCAGACAGCCTGTCATAAATGAACCAAGGTAACATGAAGAGACTGTTATCGTGGGTCAGTGTGTAATTGTATTTCTAAGCAGTACTAAATAGAAGCTATTGAATAAATAAAATACGCGCTGTAACCAACAGCAGGTCCAAGGTTTCGATAAAATATCCATTTTTGCTCCAAACTAACGGCGATAGGTGTATTTGAAAGCTAAAATTAATCATTCGTTTCATCATTTCAGGTAAAAACCATGTAGTTACTATCAGGAAAATTCTATATCTAATATTTGTCAGTGTTTAAATATCAATTAGATTAGGCTTCGGGATCGAATCTCAGTCTACCACAAAAATTGACACCATGGCTTCTCAGCACAGCATGTTTGGTATTTTTCGTAGTTATGTAACAAGAATACTGATAGATTGATTCTTTGGTTACTCCATGATCATAAAGTTATTACCCGGAGTTCACAGAACTAACGTCAAATTCAGTTCATATTTTACTATCAAATTCACTGAATAGTAGGTGTCACTTTCATGAAAGATGGGGCATTGCGATAGTCATACTTATGGTTTTCAGTCCAGGAAGGCCATTCCACGGAGAAAATACAACTAATCAGTTCTTTTACGCACATTATCTATATTAGCCACCATTGTGGAAATGAGAGAGAAAGCAAGATAGCAGAGGCTCGCTGGAGGACTGTAGCGTGGCTGCCCTTTGCAGCGCTGGCTATATTAGCTGGGGCTACATAGCTGGCTCGCATGTAGATCTGCTATATTGCATGTCTATTTCATTATAAGTAAATGAAATTATGAAATAAAACAAAGCAATGGCTGCTGGCTTGCAAGCCAGTACCGCCACAAGTCTTATGACATTTTCATTCATTGTCCATGTCCATAAGTAGTTGTAGGTATACTGCATGCTCAAACTAAAAGAGCCAAAAATTAAAGTGGTGACTAATTTATTCTTAAGACGTTAGCAAAAAGGCATCTTAATTCGTCACTAGAAACAATGGTGCATAGGAATGCTCATTGAACGAACCGATGACGTTCAACAGAAATGCAATAATGGTGACTGAGCAATAGCGAAATTACAACACAAGTGAACATATCTTGCATATGGTGACTCAGATATCCTTCCAGATAACGGAATGTGATCTCAGATATAGTGTTATGCATTGCAAAATCGAAACTAGGGGCGTGACCACAGTTGGTATTTGGTGGACACAATTTGAAGTACTGTTTAATCGCACTGTAGGGAATAACGACCTACAAAACTGCATCACAAGTCACTACTACACAATAACACTTTCCATTGATTTCACAAGCAAAAAATCCAATAGTTGTTTTGGAAATCATCCCCCTCTGTTATTCTTTCGATAACGTGTCATCTAACACTTTTGAGCACTTAAACAACCAATAAGAAAATTTGTTTCCTGGAGAAAATGCACAACAAACACGGTGTGACGATATACTCCAAGCAGTATTAATTGGTTTCTACATGCATGGAATTGGTAAACCACCTGAGCATTATTACCCAGATGAAACAACTACATACCACTGATTTGAAAACGTAAACATCTATGAAAGACTTCGTCAGCTAAAAAAAAAAAAAAAAAAAAAAAAAAAAACCCATTAGGGCTTCAGTCATCAAAACGTAGAAGAAGGACACACTACGCAAAGAGTAATGTATTGAATAATTAATTTCTGATCAAACTGTTAGCCAGTCTGATTGTTACACTAACAATGCTATATCA
Source organism: Locusta migratoria (assembly GCA_026315105.1). Classification (NCBI taxonomy): domain Eukaryota; kingdom Metazoa; phylum Arthropoda; class Insecta; order Orthoptera; family Acrididae; genus Locusta; species Locusta migratoria. Next base: position 785,236,061 of record CM048755.1, read on the forward strand.
TATTGAAAAGGAATAGCATATACACAGAAAACCTTTTGAATGTGCAGAACGCTCGAGACAGAGTACAAAGCCGGCCGCGGTGGCCGAGGTGACTGAGGCGCTCCAGTCACGGTCAGCACGGCCACTACGGTCGGGGGTTCGAATCCCCCCTCGGGCATGGATATTTGTGCCGTCCTAGTTAGTAAGTTGTTCATAAGTAGTTTGTAAGTTTAGGGACTGATGACCCCGTAGTTAAGTCCCATAAGCTTAACAAACATTTGAACAGAGTACAAAAAATTGCACTGGGGTATTTTACGGCGCACTTTTGGTTTTCCTGTAGTTCTATGATTTTTGCAAACATTTCGGACAAAAATAATAAAAATTATGGACGATACGCTTACGACTCTACTATTGTGATATCTATGCGTTCGACACGTAATATTCTTTCTGATCGTATTTTAGCAAACAGCTTAAGTTATTTGACTTCAGCTTTGACAAACATACTCTTTCAGAGATATTTGAAGAAATAACGGCGGTTTGATACTGTCTGTAACGTGTTCCCACTTTTTACGTCGCGCAGTTCAACCGTTAGGGATCAAATTTTACAGACGTAATTGTTGGCCGCCAGCAACTAGAACCTCCCCTTTTTAAAATATTTCTGTCAAAAAAAGGTAAGTAACAATAAAAATAGTCCGTTTGTGATGGACTTTTAACAGCAGGAAACTTAATTGCAACTAATGCCTTAACCGTTCATCTTAGACGAATTTTTTGAACCGTTACTGCTATTATTTTAATATCTTCTCATATTTTCATTATCTTTTTGCGTTAAAATATTAGCATCTATCTTGCCGTGGTAGTTTCTCCTCTTTTTCAAGTATATTTTCTTTACATGTACTGATGTAAGTAAAATCAAGTGATAGTGTCAAATCGCAAATCGCAATTGCAAATAGGCTATCTCTGAAACGATACGAGATATGAATAAAACGTAAAAGACCAAAGTTGTAGAGAATGTCATATCTACAAATTCGTTTATTCAATAGTCGTGTCAGATGAGAGGTTAAGACGTTATTTTTATTTAGATTTCGCTCTGTAAAAAGGCGATAGCAAAATCCCACTTTTAGTGTTACTACCGTAACCTAAAGTGGGCCAACATTTTCACGAAAATGAGTGTGATGCTGACATTCTATGCAGCGATTGCACACATTTTTCAGATAAAGACAACCTCCATTCATACGAAAGTTATAAGGTTGTTATATCACACTGATGATCAGATTGTTCTAAGATTTTCGGAGACCATCCATATGCTGCAGATGGAGAACGCCAAATTATTTACTACGTCATATTGTAGCTCAAGGTAAATAGTAGTATTCAGTTTGACGAATAACCAAAGTGTCCATTTCCAGTTCCACTACCGAAAAAAATGTATATTATGATAATAGCTTATTATTGACAATAAAGTGACCTGCAGAAAATTGCCTTGCTATCTGAGTAAGTGGTTTTAATGGCATCCTTCCTATAGTCATTGCTTTGTGATGGTCCTATCCTATTTCAAAATAATGTGAATAGGGCGCACAGTCTATTTATGCAAATAACATTCAAATTGTATCAAGTTTTAAAAACATCATCCCTTTCTAATTGAAGTATGAAAGCAGTGGAGAGCGCTTTAAAAGTTGTATTCTGCGATGGGTTTTGGGGAATCACGTAACAAGAGGATTTTCTACTTTCAGTAAAGATCGTTCTGCTCTCCATAACTGACGTAGGTCATGAACCACGATGGGTTCACTTTTGTGCGACACTTTCATTCATCATACCTGAGTCAAACGTCGGGAATTGTAGTGTATGCTGTGCTGTTTCAAAGCGTCAAAATCCAAAAGTGTCGATTGTTGCATTTTGCTTGAATGTCATCAGTTCGCTTATTGAGTGTAGGTGTAAAGCTGTTATTGGCGACGGGATTTTGAACATAATACTTTGCAGCTGATGATTAGGAGATGATGTGCACTAGTCTTCGACAGTGGTCTGTCTATAGCAGCACATATTTATTACCAATAAATGAACTCATTGTTGTCGCAATGTAAGGAATGTCTGGTAAAATTGCATCACACTTTGCAACAACAAACTTATCAGTCAGGGCCGGCGCAAGACACTTGCGAAACGTGCGGCCGCACAGGGCGGCACTTTCTAAGGTAGTGATGGGACAACCGACTGTTTTGAACAACCGATTTGTCAATCGGTTGTTTTTCCGTTTAGTCGGTTTTTTCAGTCGAATGAAACAACCGAATGAAAATAGTCTCTGTGGCCGTATGAATGTTTTCACTCACTGGCGGGGTTTGGGTGGTTTCAGTCGATGCGAAACAATCGAATAGTCCAGTCAATGAATGCATTGTAGAGTGCATGGAATATGCGAGAATTTTTGACTTCAGGACTTTGTTAGGTATAGTTAGTAGATGAACATATTAGAAGTCCCCGCCCCTAGGGGGTGAGCTAAAGTGGGGAGGGGGATGGAAAGGTACCATTTTTTGGTTTTTCGCTTATATCTCGAAAGCGGTCCGCTTTAGGAAGAAAATGTTCCAAATAAAAATCAAAGATAATTGAATTTGCTATAAAATTGTTTCGATACATATTAGTCGAATTCCCAACGGTTTTCGAGATATACGTTACTGAAAAACGACAATTTCGGAAAAAATCATTTTTACCTCACTAATTTTGTCAAATATTTACTTCTAGTGACTCACTTGATCGTTTTTCAGAAAATTTGTCAGAAAGAAAGTTGTAGGGAATTAAATTTCCTTCAATTTGATATGCACATTTATTACTTTATCGTCAGCTAATCAGAAGTTACATCATTTGTAAGATGTGCGCTCAGTTTCGAGGTCCTTCTAGAAATGAGTGTTTTGAGAGGCTGTGACATTTATGCCTTATGAAACGTGCCAGCATGGTAAATAACAACACTTTAACAAAAACAAGAAGTTAATTGCAATTGTAAGATAACACCTTTTTATAATTATAGATTTTATTATAATATTGTAATTGTAAGAGCCACCCCCATGAACCACAGACATTGCCGAGGTGGGGTGGCTTGCGTGCCTCAACGATAGATAGCCGTACCGTAGGTGCAACCACAGCGGAGGGGTATCTGTGGAGAGGCCAGGCAAACGTGTGGTTCCTGAAGAGAGGCAGCAGCCTTTTCAGTAGTTACAGGGGCAACAGTCTGGATGATTGATTGAGCTGGCCTTGTAACATCAGCTAATGTGGCTTTGCCACACAGTTACTGCGAACGGCTGAAAGCTAGGGGAAACTACAGCCGTTACTTTTCCCGAGGACATGCAGCTCTACTGTATGAAAATATGATGATGGCATCCTCTCGGGTAAAATATTCCGGAGGTAAAATAATCCCCCATTCGGATCTCCGGGCGGGGACTACTCAGGGATGTGGGTTGCCGTTCTTATGAGGAGATAAAAAGGCTTGCTCAGGATAGAGTAGGGTGGAGAGCTGCATCAAACCAGTCTCCGGACTGAAGACCATAAGAACAACAATTGTAAGAGAACTCCTTTTTACAATAATAGCTTTAATTTAAATATTATGAATCATACAATGAAAGTATTTACAAGCACTGATAGTGATTCAAAATGAAAAATAAGTGCATTCAAAGCAACATTTTCATTTTTCTGAGGAATGGTCGAGTGTCATTCACCTTAGTCAGTAGTGGAGACGTCGTCCAACAAGACTGGTAGAGTCTCGATGTCACTGTCTCCATCTTCATCCTTAATTAATATTCAGACCAGGGTATAAAATAACATGTTAACTGGGTGACACTTGTGTCGCCCAGTGCTGAGATTTTGTCGCCCAGTGGCTGTGGGTAGTGCCGGCAATTTATTTTTATTGAATGACATATCAAATGTACCGGGAATTAAAAAATAACCTCTTGTAAATCATTTAGAGCATATGTTCCCAACCTTTTCATTCTTGTTACCCCTACGACCTACTAGGGAAACACATTTTACCCCCCCTACACCACCACCACCACAAAAAAAAAAAAAAAAAAAAATTATCAAAGAAAGCAATACATGAAACAACTACCAATCTTTGTTAATCATAATACACTACATAAGACGCATATCTTTTACGCTTTCGATGCAGCAATGAAACAATTATATTCAATTAAAAGGTTTTACCAGTCGCAAGTTTTCTAATGTTTGGTTTTGTTTTGCTTAAGGCGCGTCTCAGGTCATGTTCCACATTGAGACAGTTTCTGGGTTTACTTTTTATTGTCAATAGCTTTGAGAAGCTACCCTGAAAGCTATAAGTGGTACCGAACTGTCTTAACGTTCTTAGAGTTCTGTCACCTATAACAGGATATTCGGCTTCTGCTTTTCGCCAAAATGTACCAAGGTCATAAATTTGAAATTCAATTTTGAATGTCATATCTTCGAGCAATCAGAAGGATTCTGCTTTGGCTGAAACAACTTTGAAAATTTCCTTTACGACAGAAAATGGTCTCAATATCAAAGTGTTGACGTGCTGATTATCCATAGCTGAGGAATATTGCTTAATTGAGTTTATAACTGCAGACGGATGCTAAATAACGGAAGTTTAAAACACGATTCTTATATTTTCCTCGCCTACTCATTGATCACACAGTGGCTTAAACATCGATAGATCTCCGACTTGAACCCTGCTTTGGTAAAGTTCCAGTTTATGGACAAAACTGGAAATTTGATCCTGCACTGTCAAAATATTAGTCCTATTTTCTTGCAATGAAATACTCGGACTTAAATTCACTGAAAAAGTCAGCAAGATACACCAACATTTCGACAGTTTTTTTCTTTTACTTTTGAGTAAAATCAATTTCTTTTTGTGTTCCTTGCTTTTCCAGAAGAATTCCTATTTCTAAATGGGCAGAGAGAAGCAGCACTGAATAGATGTGCTGTTGCTCTGCAAAGTAAAATAAATCCTCGTTGCCGTGTTCTTTCGTTAAAACGGATTAAAACGGTCACCCGACGCAAAATAAAAAGTGAAAGTACACGAGGTGTATAAAAATTCATTTTTAAAACCAACGCTACACAAAATACTATTAACTTTTTTATTTTGGATGTATGTCACGCTAACTTTTCAATGGCTTCAGTTGATAACTATACGAACATTCGCCATGGCTGAGAGAACAACAATAACGGATTTCTTTTGTGTTGGATCAAAAAAAAAAAAAAAAAAAAAAAAAAAAAAAAAAAAAAAAAAAAAAAAAAAAAAACACGATCGGGAAATTAAAGAAAATGAAACTGCAAGCCTGATCAATATCTCAAGTGACGATAATAAACCAGGTTGCAGTAGTTCAAATCCACAACTTGGATTTCAAGAAACAGAATCTTTCAATTATGATAATACTCTACCTAAGAGTCAAAACCGAAAAAAAAAAAAAAAAAAAAAAAAAAGGATAAATATGCTGAATGGTATAAGGGTAACATGTTAGATTCGTCTTGGCTGTTAAAAACCTACGACTTTCTTGCAAAAGTAAAACTGGGAAACAGGCGTTCTGGGGTAAAATGTGAAATTTGCTCTAAACATATTCAAAAAGCACTGAAATTTTCAAAACATGGTACTTTGCCCATTGCTGATGGCATCCGATGTGACGGAAAAAAGAAATTGGAAAGAATTATTGACCATTTTAGCAGCAAAGCTCACAAAGCTACTGTCAACCTTACTGAAATGGAAGAAAAATGGATGGTACAATCTGATAAGCACCCTTGGGTTACAACTCTTAAGTCTTACACTGCAGAGAAAATAACACTACTGATTGAACTAGCATTGGATGTGTATTATGACAGTCGTGCAATGACTCTTTCTGCTCATTCTTGGCCGTCACTATCACTAACAAAGATTCACAGTGACACCCAAATTTCGTCATACAAAGACAATGGTTTGGAATCAGAGTTTTCTGCTCTCACTCCTTCTCCAGCTTTATTGCAGTACAGAAACCCTGTAATGTATCGCGAGATGCTTGATGTTGTAGGGGAAGTGATAATGGAAGGTGTGGTCACACAGTTAAAAAACTCGGAATGTTTTTCCATTTAAGTTGATGGCTCCGTAGATAAATACGGAGTTGACAACAAGTTCAATACTGTACGGTTCATTACAGAAGATAACGAGATGAAATCTGTGTTTCTAGGTGAAACCAAATTGAGTCTGCGAGGGGCAAAAGGTCTTATGGAATCGGTCAAAGTTTTATTGGAAAATTTAGACCTTCGCTATACAGCAAAAGATAAGTTGACAGGATTGACTACAGATGGAGAGAGTGCTAATACAGGCAAATCCAGTGGCCTATGGGTTCGAATGAAAGAGTACTTAGGAAGAGACTTACTTTGTATTTGGTGTGTGGCTCATCGATCTGACCTATCCATGTCATAGAATCAGCAGTCACTCGAAGACAAATATAAAAGCCGTAGGAACGTTTTATAGGGCATCGGCTTTACGCTTTGAAGAACTTGATGTAAGGTTCGTAGAACATCTCAACAATTTAGCCAAAGCAGTTTGGAACAACCTTCCATTAATGCAATAACATTGGAGTAATGTTTTTGGAAAGACTGATTCCTCAAAAGTTGAAAAAGCTTCAGCACGTGGGTTTCTACGTTTGTGGGAGACAGGTGGCGAACAACAGCGACGTACCAGTCTTATACTAGATCTTCTGAAACGTCTGGAAAAAATGAAAAAAGATTGTCAGAGGTCATTTGTTACAATCCCTGATATTGTAGAATCTAAAAAAATATTTGTTGATTTATTATCTTTGATGGAAGAAGACTGTTATCCTGGTGGATATGAAGAAAAGTTGGAAAGAGAAGGTGCAAGAGAACTTGAAAGTGACGAATCAGATACTGAAGATCTTCCTAGAAGACGTCAAGTAAACCGATTTGTTTCAACAAAGAGACACTGGCCTGCAGCGAGAAGAGAGGTTGTAATGAGCTGCAAATAGTTTATCTTACAACGGCTTCCCGAAGACCAGAAGGAAATCTGCAGTAGGATTAATAGATTATTAAATTCTAAAATTCCTATTGAGCTTGTGAACGCAGTTCGTGCAGACGTTGAAGGCCTATTAGGTAGAGATAAAGTATCAGATTTTACTGATGACGTTGTAGGGTTGTTTGCAGCAGAAAAACTCCCTGCTCCGTCTAGTATGACATCATCTACTGGAAAGCTGTACCACTTTTTGAAAGTATCTCAACCTCACTCGATCCTAAGAAAGTTGGTGCAGTCGTATATTTCTGACACCGTACAGTGCAGGTCCCGAAAGAGCAGTGTCAGTACATACGACTTTAGAATCAAACAAACAATCTGGCCTGTCACGAGAAGCTCTCAACTCTAGAATGCGCATCGCTCTCAACGGTGTTGCGACAGCCTTTTTCGACCCAAGGCCATCTGTGGCGAAGTTCCTAGAGTAGAAAGAGAGAAGGAAACTGCCTGATTTTGAACTGTATCAAGACCAAGAGTTTGTACAAAAGTTTTTTGCAAATGACAGTAACCTTTAAATTTTATGTTCTTCGATTCTTTTAGTTAGGGACTTTCTACTTTTTTATCCAAATATTTTGTAAATTTCATTATACTTTAAAATTTTGTTGTAGGCCTGTTTTAAATATTTCTTGAAAATTGTTTCTTGTGTGCATTAAAACATTTATAAAAACGGCACAAGAATTGTTTTTACCTACAATCTTACAAGTGAAGGTATAAAATTAGTGTTCAATACTCTTTGAAAGAAAACTGTTACACTAGAACTAAACGTTCTTTAAAGACGTTTTTAGCACCAGCATCTCATGACTCATTTTCTTCAGAATTAAGTACTTTTCTTAGATAGCCTGAAATAGTAATTGTGTTTCTTTCCCGTTGGTGTACTGAATTCTCTAGAACAAAAATACAAATTGAGGAACCATAACGTAATGTGAGCTTTTAAGACAAATAACGATTTATTAACTTTTACAGAAAGTTGACAGGAAGGCATTTTAAGTAATCATAGTACTGATATTAGTTTAATTTAATACTATTTTCATTTAATAGCCATATCACATTAAAGTGAACTTATAGCAGGTACTGTATTCTATTTAACTACTTAACAAATAAAGGACAACAAAAACGATTGAAAGATTGTTTAACAAAATTAGGAGACATAAAGATTTCTTAAAAATTCAAATTTAGTATTGTTCCACAAACACTTTTATTTATTATTGAAAACATATATGAAAAAAATATATTAATAAAAAATTAAGTAGCTTTGATTTTAATAAAAAAAAAACGCTTCAAAATACGGTTTTAGGCATCAATACTTGGAAATTTTTCCCGGGGAGGGCCCCCGTGACCCCCGGATCATCCTTACAATGTCGCCCAGTGAAAATCCCTTAAAATATGTTCTGATTCAGACTCTTTTGTTGCAGTTTCCCTTGCAATTCAGGCATGTAACAGGGCACTAACAACTCTTTACTGGAACCACACCTCCACTGTCACATCCTTACGTGCATCGACAATAATTATCTTCAAGAATTTGTCAGGGGCAGCATCTAACTCTGAGAGTTTCGGAACTAGCTGGTCATTCCTTCTTTCCCAACCCCAATTCGGTGCTCCACATTTCGGTTTCTCTCTTAAGCAAAGGCGTACTTGGTGGTACATTCGGAATGCCTGCTGCTTAACAGCTCCTTCAGTTGGTGGGAGAGTTCAGAGATTAGGCTTCATGTGTTCAGCTGCTATTAAAAATGATTTGTAGCGGAACTCGTTGAGAGATGTCTTGGTGGCTGGAGCTCCATACCATGAGAGAGTACTCGTGATTCCCCTGTCTCAATGGAGTCGGGAAAAAAAGAATTATTGGAAAATATCTCAGCAGCATGTTGTATGATTTTGGACTTCTGATGCATTTTGAAAAACACCACTTTACTCTTGCGATCCGCTGCGGATGTTGTCACAGCCTGTAAATGGATGTAAGAATAATACATGGACGTTGTCCATCATTTTCAATTCCTGCTCCTCTTGTTATACATTGCTTGTGTCATTTCCACTCTGGGACTACAATACCTTGTTTTTTGGCAACAAACCACAGAATGTCATTTGGTGCAGGATGTGGCGGCTCCTCTGGTATGTCAATGTGTGCAAAGTCACATTTCGTATACCTCCTTTCATCGTAATGTATGTTTCTAGTGGAATAGTTCAGAGTTTTCCAGTTTCAGGCATTGTTTTAATCTTGGTGTTTCTGAACTTCTTTGAACATGTGTGGTCAGAGAGACACTTTATGCCGCCCATAGCGTGGAAGGTATTCTGTTCGTCTAAGGTACAAACACTGAAATCCATATTATCAAAAACAATTTTTTGGATGTAGCTGGATTGTAGGTTAGCTGTGCGTGGGCGGCCACAAATTATTCCAGTTTTTCTGCTTCATAATAGGATGAGCTGACAGCCAGACTTGCTATAAGATCAGTCAAGTTCTTCGAGGCGTAAGTCAATACTGGTGACAAGAAGGTTCGTGGCCTGACAACTGATGTGATGGCATGTCCAGTAGCAACGCACTTCCTCCATGATTCCTCAGTTTTCTTGCTTTTTTTTCCAACATAACCTCCTCAAGAAAGGTTCAAAGTTTTGGAGGGATTGTGGGAGAGAATTTTCATCCTTCAGGAAGTTATCTCTTTGAGGGTATATGACTGTACGCCTCACATTGAGTATCTTACCTTATTATCTCAGCAGCTTTCTGGGCAATTCTGAGTCGCTCTTCTTTCTCATCCTTTTCCTTGTTATCATAGCAGGCGTTGGTTAGCGATTTGTACCCAGTGTCCCTAAAACAAATTATTCGAACCTTAAACCTGCTGAAGCCTGCGATCATAATTATGCGATCCACATACTTCAACAGTTCTGTTCTGATAGTTCTCCACTCAGGTTTCCTCCCAGTAATAACACCCATAATTTCGTTTTTCAGTGAACTAACAGTCACTATTTCCCTCCAGTAAGATATTAACCTCTTCCACTGCACTTGAACCGCAGTCTTCAGACGTGGATGTTAAGAGTTTCTGGTTCAACGACCTCACAAAGTCCGACCAACATACATCATGATACACAGCCTCCTCTGCAACTAAATCATTTGAGGTGGAAAGAGGCCTCATAACTTCCTCTTCCCACTGATCATGTCTAGCTCGAGAAGCATCCATACTCGTCACTTGTATGTCATTTCTGCTGCGTCCTTTTGTGAGAAGAATAACTAAAAATATCTTCCTTGAGCTTCTTTTGCTCACCATCAACACTTTCGGCACAAAAGAAACATTTTGTTTTGAAATCGAATTTCGCTTGTTTGGATCTCAAAGTTGACGGCTGAACTACTTCAGAGGACAATGAGAGTGCCTGTCTCTTTAAATGAGCGTTGATGGATTGCGGCCAGATGTAATTTTTTCGATATTCATTATGAATCAGAAAGATGTCCAACCTTCTAAAGATGAGCCATTGCTATCTCCCCTTTCTCTAATTGCTTTGATGAGTGATAGTATTCCTTGTTGTCACTGTGAAAACACCAACATCTGGTCCATCTATTGTTTCATCACATCAAAACATCGAGTAGCCATTACGCTGACTACACAATCAACATTTTATAAATAAATGAAAAATATTACGAAAAGCCGACATACAAGCTTTTCTATGCTCGGCGAACTTTTGAAGGGAACTGAAGTAAGAAGTGAGTGAGAACACTCCATTCCACCCCCCTGTGCAGTCTCTTGGAAGGAGCCAGTGGCACGCCTTCCATGTTCGCCGTGGGGCTCCCGGGCGTCAGGTACCGACGACCTTGAAGGCGTGTCCACTGCAGGTGACAATAAATGAACATCGACCATTCCTCCTCATAAAAATTAAAATGTTGCTTTGAATGCACTTATTTTTCATTTTGAATCACTATCACTACTTGTAAATACTTTCATTGTATGATTCATAATATTATAATAAAAGTTATAATTATAAAAAGGTGTTATCTTACAATTGCAGTTACCTTCTTGTTATTGTTAAAGTGTTGTTATTTACCATGCTGGCACGTTTCATAAGGCATAAATGTCACAACCTCTCAAAACACTCATTTCTAGAAGGACCTCGAAACTGAGCGCACATCTTACAAATGATGTAACTTCTGATTAGCTGACGATAAAGTAATAAATGTGCATATCAAATCGAAGGAAATTTAATTCTCTACAACTTTCTTTCTGACAAATTTTCTGAGAAACGATCGAGTGAGTTTCTAGAAGTAAATATTTGACAAAATTAGTGAGGTAAAAATGATTTTTTCCGAAATTGTCGATTTTCAGTGACGTATATCTCGAAAACCGTTGGGACCTGCTCCAGCGATATGACATCTAATTAGTTACTCGTTGATGGCACTTCGAACAATTTTAATCTACAACAAAATATGAATCACTGTTACTGTATATACGCATTTTAACTTTGGCATACCCCTTTTCCCTGGCGGTATAATGTAGCATTGCTGTAGTTATCTGATAGTGCGTGCCAGTTTCATTCATACAAAAATGTTCAAATGTTTGTATAGTCTATGGGACTTAACTACGGGGTCATCAGTCCCTAAACTTACAAACTACTTATGAACTACTTACGAACTAGGGCGGCACAAATATCCATGCCCGAGGGGGGATTCGAACCCCCGACCGTAGTGGCCGTGCAGACCATGACTGGAGCGCCTCAGTCTCCTCGGCCACCGCGGCCGGCTTCAGATGTTCAGATGTTTGTTAAGCTTATGGGACTTAACTACGGGGTCATCAGTCCCTAAACTTACAAACCACTTATGAACTACTTACGAACTAGGACGGCACAAATATCCATGCCCGAGGGGGGATTCGAACCCCCGACCGCAGTGGTCGTGCTGACCGTGACTGCAGCGCCTCAGTCACCTCGGCCACCGCGGCCGGCTCGGCCGGCTTCATTCATACAAATAAATGGATAGCTCTGTAAGCTATAACACTAATGAGTCGTTTCAGATGAAATAATGATTGCATGGTTCAACCGACAGAAAAACGTACTGCCTGTTTTCACTTAAAAATAATGAATAAGTAATTCAGTCAATGTACAAAACTGCAAAAGTGTCGCATGTTTTCATTCGGTTGTTCCCACAGACTACTTTCAATCGAAAAAAATAAACGAGTATTAATCCAACATACACGGAAAACTACGACCGACTGACTGTTTCATTCGGTTGCTCCCACTGACTGGTTCCACTCAAACGAATGAAGAAGTCAACGTACTGCGTCAATTTTTTCATTCGGTTGGTCCCATCGACTAATTTAACTCAAAAGAGAAGGAATGAGTGGTCCAATCGTGTCGATTTTTTTATTCGGTTGTTCCGACCGACTGATTTCACTCAAAAGAACGAATGAATAGTCCAACCGACTGAATCGGTTGTTTCACTCGGTTGGTCTCACTGACTGGTTTCACTCAGAAGAATGAGTGAATAATTCAACCGATACGAGAAACTACAACCGAATGATCGTTTTTTTTTTCCAACAACCGAACGAATCGACTGTTTTCATTCGATTATTCCCATCACTATTCCAAGGGGCGGTAAATCTGACGACCCCTTTTTTTCTTTATTTCATTCTTCTTTCTTCGTTTCGGCCATCTAAGGACCACGCACCAATTTCAATTTCCCTTCTTCGTTCTTCTTTCTTTTTCTTCCAGTATTCTTTCATCTTTTCACCATGCATCCTTTTTCTCTCCTCAGACCACTTTACTCCTGTCTTCTTCTCCCTCCTGCCTTGAAATCCTTGCATTTTTAACAATTTCTTATTAAAAGTTTCTCTTTCAGTCACTTATATTGTTTCTTTCCAAATATTTCCTAACTTCTTGAATCCATGCTATTGTTGACTTCTTATCCCAGAGATATTTAAAAATCTGTTTGGTTAACCTGTTGCTGTTCATTCGGTATAAATGTCCAAAAAATAGCAGTCGCCTCTTCCGTAGTGTTTCGGTTATGTTTTCTATGTTGCGATAAACTTCTGCATTACTTCTTAGTTTCCATACCTCTGCATTTCTTAGCGGGCCAAGTATTTTTAGAATGATTTTTCTTTCTAGGACTTCAAGTTTATATAATTTGTAATTCGGTACTAAAAATTCACTTGCGTAAAGACATTCTGGCTTTACTACTGTGTTGTAGTGCTGTATTTTCAGATTTTTAGACAGAGACCTTTTGTTGTAAATGTTCCTGGTTATACCATATGCTCTCTCCATTTTAGATACTCTTTCTTCTACAGCAAATTTTTCTAAGCCATTTTCCTGAATCATTTCTCCCAAATATTTAAATTTATTTACCATCTTTATCGGCCCAATATCTGTTTGTAGGATTTCTGGAGAATTTTTTATGTTTGTCATAAATTTTGTTTCTTTTTTCTACAGAAATTCTTAAACCTGCTTTGTTGGCTATTTCTTCTAAGAGATTGATTTGGATTGCTGCATTTGTTAGGTTTTCAGAAAGAATGGCAAAATCATCCGCAAATGCTAGACAGTGAATTTCAATACCTTTGTGTTTAGTCCCCAGTCTGATGGGTGATAGCTTATGATCTTTTAGCTTTTGTTTCCATTCTCTTACTATTTTCTCTAGGACGCAGCTGAAGAGGAGTGGAGACAAGCCGTCACCTTGCCTTACACCTGTTTTGATGTTGAATGCCTTGGAAATTTCACCCTGAAGCTTTACTTTTGATTTGGTGTCTGTGTGTGCTTCACGAATAAGGTTTGCTAATTTAGATTTAATTGCAAATTCTCGGATCACTTTATCTAGTTTTTGCCTATCAACCGAATCAAACGCCTTTTTAAAATCTATAAATGTTACAATAATGTCTTTGGAGTTCGTAAGTCTGTGACGGATTACGGACTTTAGGTTGAAAATCTGTTCTGAGCAAGATCTACATTTTCTAAATATACTCTGATATTCTCCCAATTGGCTATCAAGTGTTGCTTCCACCTTGTTTAGTATAATCGATGAAAATATCTTATATCCCACTGGTAACAAAGATATACCTCTATAGTTATTTACATCTTGTATATCGCCTTTCTTATGTGAAGGATGGATAAGAGCCACTTTAAAATCTTCTGGAATCTTTTCAGTTTCCCTTATTTCTTCAAACATGAGCTGAAGTTTAAATATAATTTTTGGTTGAGACCATTTTATATGTTCAGCTGTGATAAGAGTCCTCTCTACTGGCTTTGTTGTTTTTCAAGGCATTTATTGCTTTTTTAATTTCTTCAGCTGTTCTTCTGTGTTTTCATGAAGATCTGTAAATTCTAGCTTACAGTTAGGTTCTTCACAGTTCAAAAGTTGTTCAAACTACTTTCTTAGTATTTCACAATTATGGGTATTGCTTAGGCCCACTTTGCCATTTTCTTCTATGAAGCATATACTTGGAGCTTGGTAGCCCTTTAGATGATTTTTAAACACCTGATAGAAATTTCGGGAGTTATTTTTAACAAAATTGTTTTGCATGTCAAGAAGTTGTGACTTCTCAAAAGATCGTTTAGTACTCTTTATTATTCTTGCTGTTTCTTTCCTTTGAATTCTGAATTTATCCAAGTGCTCAGTCTTCCCAGAAAATTTCCATTTCTTCCACTTTTTTTGTTCTTTCTGCAACTGCTTCTTCACAGGTTTCATTCCAACAGGCTTTATTCATAATTTTTGTTGCTCCAAATACATTCGTCGCTGCCCTGTTGATTTCTTTGGATAATTCTTCCCATTTCCCTGATTTAGATATTTTAATTTCTTTTTGAAAATGTTTGATTTTATTAATATTATTATTACTTTTATATTTTTAGGACAAACTCAACATTCATGCACAAGAGGGGATTCGAAACCAAACCTCGGAGGGAGAGGCTTCAGAAATTGTGGCACGGCGCCTCGACTACTTGCCGGCCGCCCCTCTTGAACCAGGAGACGGAGGAGGACTAATTTCTTCCTCGCCACTGTGGGATCAAAAAATGTTCAAATCAGTGGCTGACTAAGAGAGGCCTCCGAATACCTCGAAAGTGCTATTGTTTTCTTTTTTGAGAGAGCGCGTTTGGCATCTCGTTCTGCTGGGACCTCAATAATCTAGAAAACTATTTTTTTTTAGACTGTGCCGTGCCTCTTGTTCTGTGAGGGGGCCTCCAATTCTTTCTTATTGTAATATATGTTCTTCCAAGTGGACGGGGAAGGGCTGTAGAGTCCTGGAATGCTAAAAAATATAGCTCCTTGCTCGACTCTACAAGTAATTTACAGTTGAAACTAAAAATTATAATGTCGGCGAGAGCGGTCAATTTTCGGGTACTCTTAATACCCATCAAATCTAAAAGCGTATATTAACCGAGAGCGACTCACAGTACAACGGCGCACTTTGTCATTACCGTATCTTTTCTTTTAGAACACTTAAACAATCTTCTTGCACAGATCCCTAACCACATTCCTCCATCCTGGTAATGCCATCTTCGCGATCCAGCGAAAAAATAAAAGTCCTAACAATCAACTGTCTGGACGCTTTATAAAATCGATAACTTTGCTTACACCAGGGCTCGTGATTTTTCGACAAATTTATTTTGGTTCTACAATTCGACGCCAACCACGTTAAGCAGTCGTTTCCAATTGTCTTATCCTCGCCCGCAACCACATTGATATTGCTACTTCCATCCGAAAGTCACGTTCGGTTAAAAAAAAAAAAAATCCCTTCGAAATCTTGTGTGTTGTCCAAAAATCCAGGAGATAGAAGCCAACTACACGAAGCTGCTGCTGTAGTATAGATGGGAGCGCCTCCATTAAAAAACATCGATTAGTTGCAGTTTATAAGATGTATACCCACAGGACGTACATATTTTCCCCATGTATTCCAGAAATACTTACTTCGTCTTATCTCCAGCGTTTGCAGTATCGAACTTGCTGAATTTACTACGCATGTAGATCCGCACATTCGCACTCCACTGGCTACAACTAGCGCACTTTAAGTTACCAAACTAGAGGAGTTTTATAAAACATAATACTACTAATATTCGATACTGCGGTTACATGTTAAGCCAGACTACTACATTGGTAGTAAGCCTGGCATAAGTTGGGTTTCGACATATTTTTGGAAACTTTTGCTATCTGTTTCTGAGTGATAGACGTTTTGGTTTTTGAGCCATAAAACTCATGTCTCCCCCTGAATGAACAACAATTAAACTGACCGGCACTTTTCTTTGATAATATTACTCGCACACTATCACTTTGCCAACATGTATTTACTGTATAATGCATGTGAATCCATGTTTGATCTAAGCAAACTACTAGTCGCTTTGATTCCAATGAAACCCGAGATAGTATGGTCTTTCAGCAACATGCCCTCTCGTCCAGCCGTGGCGGAGTGGCCGAGCGAATTGAGGAGCTATGCTCCGATGCGCGAGGCCCTTATCCGTCGGGGTTTCGAATCCCCCCTCGGGCATGAATGTTCATGCTGTCTTTGGTATGAGGTAACTTATAAGTAGGTTGCAAGTTTATGAACTGATGACCCCGCAGTTAAGTCCCATAAACTTAACAAACATTTGAACATTTGAACCTCTCGTCCGCACAAAACAATGGAGGCGTTTATGATGCACTGGTTCAGATATCAGAAAAAAAAAGTTCAAATGTTTGTTACGCTTATGGGACTTAACTGCAGGGTCATCAGTCGCTAAACTTACAAAATACTTATGAACTAACTTATATTAAAGACAACACAAACATCCATGCCCGAGGGAGGACTCGAACCTCCGACGCGCGAGGCCGCGCGATCCGCAACGTGGCGCTACAGACCTCTCGGCTACTCCCGTGCGGCATATCAGAACAATTCGATGGCGTGACCGCTGACGATGTGACATCACCTTCTAATCAAATAAAAAAATTACACCTTTCTCACTTGTCTAGTAATCTGGTACGACGTTCTGCTTCACATCAGTGTAGTCAGTAAGACCCTCCAGATCATTGACATAAAAGTTTCTGAGGCCGTGGAAATGCAGAATTATAGCTAGAAGATCTAACGTTACCAAGGATAAGTATTTCTCGGCGACGAAGTAAGAAGCCAATACACTTTATCTATGAAAAGGGGGGCGAAGTTGTTCGCGTCTATAAGCAATCCTCAAAGCTCCACATGCCCCCTGGGTGGTTCTAAACAGACAACAATCTCTGGTAGCTGGTCCTGTCACCACGGTGATCTCCCAGCTATGTCAGCTACCAAGACAATCCAGAATGGCTCTTGTTAGGGCCAACAAAATTGTCAACAAAACGATCTGAACAGAGCAATAGGTCCAGTCCTAAACGTGTGCCATTTGAATATTGAAGGGATAAGTAGGTCAAAATGTGACTTCCTCAGTAAAAATCTTCTGAGTAACAATATTGACGTCCTTGCTCTACAAGAAACCCATGCAGAAGATCTTAAAAGATGCGCAACAGGCAATATCCATGGCTACAGACTTGTGGGAGAGATAGGCCATAGAACATGTGGCGTGGCTACATATGCTAGACAGGACTTGGATGATGTATCTATAATTCTACATCTACAACCATCTACAACCATATTCCGCAAGCCACCCGACGGTGTGTGGCGGAGGGTACCTTGAGTACCACTATCGATTTTCCCTCCTATTCCAGTCACATATTGTTCGCGGAAAGAAGGATTGTCGGTATGCCTCTGTGTGGGCTCTAATCTCTCTGATTTTATCCTCACGATCTTTTCGCGAGATATACGTAGGAGGGAGCAATATACTGCTAGACTCCTCAGTAAAGGTAAGTTCTCGAAACTTCGACGAAAGCCCGTACCGAGCGACAGAGCGTCTCTCCTGCAGAGTCTTCCACTGGAGTTTAGCGATCATCTCCGTAAAGCTTTCACGATTACCAAATGATCCTGTAACGAAGCGCGCTGCTCTCCGTTGGATCTTCTCCACTTCCTCTATCAATCCCACCTGGTACGGATCCCACACCGGTGAGCAGTATTCAAGCTGTGGGCGAACAAGTGTACTGTATCCTACTTCCTTTGTTTTCGGACTGCATTTCCTTAGAATTCTCCCAATGAATCTAAGTCTGGCATCTGCTTTACTGACGATTGATTTTATATGGTCGTTCCATTTTAAATCCCTCCTAATGACTACTGCCAGATAATTTATGGAATTAACTGCTTCCAGTTGCTGACGTGCTATAGTGTAGCTAAATGATAAAGGATCTTTCTTTCTGTGTATTCGCAGCACATTACACTTGTCTACACTGAGCTTTAATTGCCATTCCCTGCACCATGCGTCAGTTCGATGCAGATCCTCCTGAAAACTTCCTCATGAAAGCTGTGACGATGCCATATTTGTTTTGGCAGTGAAAGTGTCTGGAACTACCATAGTTAATGTCTACAAGCCTCCCAACATCCAGTGGCAAGATACGGTTCTCCCAGTTTTCGAACACCCTTCCCTAATATGTCGGCGATTTCAACAGCCACAGTAGCCATTGGGGGAACTCGTCTGATAATGAAAATGGTATAGCCTTAGCTGAATGGGCTGAAAATAATAACCTTTCCTTGGTTTTTGACGCAAAAGACTCCAGCACATTTTTTTCAGCCCGCTGGAAGCGTGGATATTCACCTGATCTGTGTTTTTGTTCCTGTGATCAGACATTAAGATCTCTATCAGTTACGAGGAAGGTACTTGGCACATTCCCACGGTCGCAGCACAGGCCAGTGCTGATATTAGTTGGGATTAAGATTCCCCTAATAAGATCTTTTCCGAGACCCAGGTGGAATTTTAATAAAGCAGACTGGGAGGCATTTACTTCCAAATTAGAGGACAACATTAGATTCATTCCTCCTACAATAGAAAATTATGACAGATTCGCTGGACTCCTTAAAGCTACAGCTAAAGCCTGTATACCTCGAGGCTACAGAAAGACATATATTCCGGGATGGAGCCAAGAGTGTGAAGACCTGTATAGCGAATTTATCAGCACTGAAGATTCAAAGACTGCCGACATCCTACTGAACTCCCTTGATAATGCCAGGAGAGAGAAATGGGTGAAAAACTTCAGAGTTTAGGTTTCACTCACAGCAGCAGAAAGGCTTGGTCACTTATGAGGAAATTGTCTACCAGTGTATCCGAGAAAAAAACTGCCTCCACACACCCTGATCCTTCTGACATAGCCAAACGAATCGTAGCACTATCCAAGTCAAAACGGGAACAGTCTGACAGATTAATATCCTATAAACTAAATAAACTAAATGAAGTTAAGAAATGCCAGCAGGCTTCCCTGGAAGTATCAAAACCTTTTTACTTAGAAGAACTGCATGTGGCTATCTCTGATGTGAAGACTGGGAAAGCTGCCGGTATAGATGATATTTTCCCAGAATTTATTAAACATGCTGGACTCAAAATTCTTTGAGTCAATTACAAATTTATTCAATAACATTCTTAAAGACAGCTCTCTACCAAAAGCTTTTAAGAGATTTAAAGTAATAGCTGTTTTGAAGCCTGGTAAACCAGCCGAACGTGCAGATAGCTATCGCCCAATTGCACTTCTCAGTGTATGTTACAAGCTGCTCGAGAGACTCATCTACAATCGTATTGTTCTCATTCTCACTGTTAGTATCCCTGTTGAAGAAGTTGGTTTCAAACAAGGCCGTAATTGCTGTGACCAGGTCCTAGCACTGACATCTTTCATTGATACTGGTTTCGAAAAGAAGTGTACCACTTCCGTTGCTTTTCTGGATCTCTCGGCAGCTTATGATACCATCTGGAAGAAGGGCCTCCTAGTGAAGCTTTACAATCTCATTCCTTGTCCTATTTTATTGTGACTTGTGAATTCAGTGCTAAGTGTCCGTCTGATCAAGATCTATCTCGGCAACACGGAAAGTGGGTTTAGACAGCTTCACAATGGCCTCCCCCAGGGTTCGGTTCTTGCTCACATTCTTTTTAATGTTTACACCGCTGATATTCCAGCTACGCAATCTAGAAAATTCATTTATGCCGATGATATTGCCATAGTGTCACAACACAGAGACATCCATTTGACGGAAACTACTTTAACATCTGACCTAACTCTCCTCAGAAATTACTTCGCAATGTGGAAACTAAAGCCAAACCCAAATAAAACGGAAGTAGCTTGTTTCCATCTCAATAATAGGATGGCCGACTATAAACTTAATATCTCGTTTGATGGTGTTCAACTTGAACATAGTGAACATCCAAAATACCTAGGAGTCATCTTGGATAGATCTCTCACTTTTAAGTACCACCTTCATAAAACAGCAGACAAAGTTAAAACTAGGAATAACATATTGCAGCACTTAGCAGGATCATCTTGGGGAGCCAGTGCTAAGGTTTTGCGTACAACAGCTTTGTCCCTAGTTTACTCTGCAGCTGAATACTGTTCTCCTGCCTGGCTCAACGAGTGCTCATGTGAGAGACATTGATGTACAATTAAATAGAGCAATTAGATTGATCAGTGGCACTCTGATGGCTACACCACTTCAGTGGCTCCCAATATTATGCAACATCGTTCCTCCTGATCTAAGACGGAAGCAAGCCTTAATGAGAAAGTATTATAAGATCTTGTCCACTCCTGAGCTTCCTATCCTGCAAGACCTTCCACCACAGGTAAGCCGGCTGAAGTCACGTAAACCACCTCTTAAAACAGCTGTGCAACTACATGAGATTGGCTTCTCGCCTAAATGAAACTGGGCAAGAACTTGGGATTCGTTTAATGGAAAAAACAGCATCTGGATAGACGATCCCTCTAAGGCGCTCCAAGGAATGGACATTCCTAGGAGAGAATGGTCTTTGATCAACCGCTTCCGAACTGGTGTTGGTCGCTGTAACTATTGGAAATTCAAATGGGGACAGAGAGACGACCAGTCATGTGACTGTGGAGCAGGCATACAAACGATGACCCACATACTTACTAATTGCCCATTACGATCATTCTTAGGAAGGATGACCGAACTCCATATAGTCAGTCAGGAAGTTGTCCAGTGGTTAAAGGAGATGGACTTGGCTCTGTGACAGAGATATGTTTTATCTTGTTAATTAGACACTAGTATATCTTACTGAAGTATTATATGTAGCTGACATTATACCATACTATATATATATATATATATATATATATATATATATATATATATATATATATATATATGAAGAAAGACATGAGACAACAGGTGACCCAACAAAACGTTACAACATTGAATTCTACTATTATCTTTTAGATATAGCAACCGCATCTTTGGATAAGAGATTCAATCAACTGAAATCTCATTGCGTTTATTTTGATTTTCTCTACGACATTGGCGAGCTGAAGAATGCACCTCCTGACAGCTTGGATACAAAGTGTAGAAACCTCGCAGCGATTTTGCAAGATCATGAGTCAGACGAAATTAATGCACTGGAGTTGAGGGAAGAACTAAAAATGCTTTCAACTTTGTTGAAACCGGGAATAGGTCCAAATGAGAATCTGAAGTTTATAGGAAGACATAATTTTTGCCCTCATGTTAACACTGCTCTGAAAATTCTCCAACACTCCCAGTGACAGTTGCGAGTGGAGAGAGGAGTTTCTCAAAACTAAAATTGATGATAAACGATGAACCAAACTCGTGCCCAGCGATTGTTTTGTACAAATCTGTTGAGAATGTCACCAATCAGTCGCAATTTTTGTTTTTATTTTCCAGATCTACATTGATTCGGGCACAATGTGGCTACTCTCAAAGCTTTGAGTTATGTTTACATCTATACCGTCATGCTGAACGTAATTGTCAACATGACGGTTTAGATGTAAGCACATATTAAAAGCTTTGAGACTGCGATTGATTGCTGACATTTCTTACAGATTTGTTTAAATAACACCCCACAAACATTTTGTAAAAAAAAAAAAAATAAAAAAAAATAAAAAAATAAAAAAAGGCGGGTGCGACAATTTAGCAGTTGGCACGGGGCGGCACTTGGGCTTGCGCCGGCCCAGCTACTAACAGGCTGTCCATCAGGAGGAATGGCCACACCAAACCGTGGACAAAACCACCATGTGGTGCAACATGTAGCTCAGCCTAACATGCTTCATTTCAATGGATGCTTCACAATACAGGCCATATAAACCCACCCGCCTTCCCCCCACTACAGCTTTTCTGAACTGCTGAGATGGGAGCTATCCTTACAGTACACTGTCCAGTCCCAAAATTATCCAGTCCTCAACTTATGGTAACTATTGTCTCCACACACTCCAAATCCAACAGTTCCTGCCCCCCTCTATCCACACCTTGTTAACCACCACCTATGCTACATTTTTCCCCTGCCTTGCCCCCCCCCCCCTCCACCCATCCAACATTCCTATGCCGGATTTCTCTCCACTGCATAAGGCTTATTTATCCCCTACTTAACCTTGCATTCTTCCCCTTTCCTCTTCCATCTTATCAAATGTTCAAATGTTTGTTAAGCTTATGGGACTTAATTGCGGGGTCATCAGTCCCTAAACTTACTGGATAGGGGATTTCCTATCTGAGAGGACACAGTTTTGTAGTAATCGATGGTAAGGCATCAACTAAAACAGAGGTGTTATGGTCGCTCCAAAGGGTAGTGTCATTGATCCTCTGCTGTTCCTTATTTACATAAACGATTTGGGAGAAAATCTAAGTAGCTCTTTTAGGTTGTTTGCAGATGACGCCGTCATTTACCGTCTAGTAAAATCATCTGAAGATCAAAACCAACTGCACAATGATCTAAATAAGATATCACTATGGAGTAAAATTTGGCAATTGACTCTAAATAATGCGAAGTGCGAAATCGTTCACATGAGTACGAAAAGAAATCCGTTAAACTTTGTTTACAAGATAAATCAATCAAACGTGAAGGCCGCAAACTCCACAAAATATCTAGGAATGACTATTACTTCAGACTTAAACTGGAAAGAACACGTAGATAATGTCGTAGGAAAGGTGAATCAAAGCTAGTCCGTCCTTTTTAGGAACATTCGAGATGAATACTTTCAAGAACGGCCAAGAAAAACGTTAAAAAACACAACCTTTGCGGGATCCCGCTGGATTGAACTCAATCCAACAAAACTCCCGCTGGGTAGAAAACAGTGCTGGATTGCAATCCCTAGCTGCAAAGACGCACACCAAACGGGACTCCTGATATTCCTTAAAAGGCCCTCTCACGCGGAGTAAGCATGCAAGGAATGTTATTATAAGATCAGTTTACGAAACTTACATATGAAGCGCGATATTCAAGCAACTACAGATGTGATTCATTGAAGTAATAGATAGATACCTGGTAAAGCTAGATTTGCTGTGTGTTTTCCTACAATGTAAATGAATAAGTTA
Organism: Locusta migratoria; assembly: GCA_026315105.1. NCBI lineage: Eukaryota > Metazoa > Arthropoda > Insecta > Orthoptera > Acrididae > Locusta > Locusta migratoria. The sequence continues at coordinate 785,259,350 of CM048755.1, forward strand.
TTCGTTTAATTTTATACTGAGTATGATCATTTTCAGGTACTACTAAGTTGTCTTGCCCTCAGTATTACTAAATACAGTTTCAGTATTGTGTCGCAATTTCAAATGCATTAAAATATTATTGAGATGAATATTTGTAGAGCCGGCCGCGGTCTGCACGGCCACTACGGTCGGGGGTTCGAATCCCCCCTGGGGCATGGATATTTGTGACGTCCTTAGTATTAAGTAGTTCATAGGTAGTTTGTAGGTTTAGGGACTGATGGCCCCGTAGTCGAGTCCCATAAGCTATACAAACATTTGAACATATTTGTAGACTTTACTACTTTTCGGCAAAAGTAGCGGCTTTTAAGGCTGCAACAATAATACCTCTACATTACCAAAATCACGTCACTGATACCGTTGCAATAAAGAAATAAAACAGTACTGCTGGGAAAATAAATAGATTTTTTTGAAATTGCGCTGCAGTTCTATACCCCAATGTGTTTTTAAATGAATGCTATGAACATACTGGTAAAATGGTTTTATTTGAATACATTCGCCGGCCGCAGTGGCCGAGCGGTCTGTGTCGTGCCAATCACGGTCTGCAGGGCCTCTGCGGTCGGGGGTTCGAATCCCCCCTCGAGCATGTATGTTTGTGCCGTCTTTAGTATAAGCTAGTTCATAAGTAGTGAGTAGTTCATAAGTAGTGTAAGTTTAGGGATTGATGCCCCGTAGTTAAGTCCCATCAGCTCTACAAACATTTGAAAATCCCGGTACCCGTATTTTCAAGATATATCCCGCATTGCTGCCACTTGTCTGAGAAATCATGAAAACCACTGAGAGTCCATTGGGTACCATCGTGTAATACGTGTCTCTATACACAGTGAAGTGTTGTGCCATTTGACGACGTACGTGTTTTAGTTTGCCAAAGAAATTCATAAGATGCGTAGCTCACGGGATTCCAATAAGGTAAACTTTTTCGTATTTCTAAGACTGAGATAGAGAAATGGAAATTTTCGCCTGTTCTAAAAAACACTTTTCACCATTAAAAATATTCTAGGGTATCGGATTCCAAAGAAGTTTCAATTGAAGTAGACGTTTATGTTCCCTACCAGACTTATACTCCGCTTTTTTTCTCCCTCTTCAAACGTATTTATTACATTTTGTTCCTGACAACGTAAGTTCTCTTGTTGTGATGTTAAAATGTGCTAATTTTGCAAACACAGCAGGGTTTGCAAATATTTCTCTCACTAACATTTTAATGTGCACAGCAAATAGCAACAGTATATTGACACTATTTAATAATACTGAGGGCAGTGGCGGCTGGTGCTTCAGATGAGCGGGGGTTCACTTGTCCGGACACTTGCCACGCTGGACATTTGCCACACTTTTACCTGCTGCGAAGGGTCGGCTGCCCCTGTCTCCCCCTCCACCCCGTACAAAAAAAAAAAAAAAAAAAAAAAAAAAAAAAAAAAGAAAAAAAAAATCAAATGTTTGTAAATCTATCGGACCAAACTGCGTGGTCATCAGTCCGTAGCTTACAAACTACTTAAATCTAGGTAAACTAACCTAAGGACAACACACACACCCATGCCCCAGGGATGACTCGAACCTCCACGGCGAGCAACCGCGCGCTCCGCAGCGAGACGCTTTAGAACGCTCAGCTACTCCACCGCGGCCCTTTACCACCCAGTCCCAGAATTCCGTGGACGATGTCCAGACATCTGCACACTGGTTGCTTCCGATGTTCAAATGTTTGTAGAGTATATGGGACTTAACTGCGGGGTCATCAGTCCCTAAACTTACAAACTACTTATGAACTAGCTACAACTAAGGGCGGCACAAATATCCATGCCCGAGGGGGGATTCGAACCCCCGACCGTAGTGGCCGTGCAGACCGTGACTGCAGCGCCTCAGTCCCCTCGGCCACCGCGGCCGGCGGTTGCTTCCGAATTTCGTAGTGTAACCATCGATATGGAAATTATTACAACTACCAAGAGTTGGTCTTTTGCCCATTACAATGGTTACGTGTATAAAAGATGTTCAAATGTTTGTAAATCTATCAGACTCTACTACGTGGTTATCAGTTCATAGCTTACAAACTACTTAAACTAAGGTAAACTAACCTAAGTACAACACAAACATCCATACCAGAGGGGAGATTCGAATCCCCGACGGCGTTCCAGTACTCGCGGCTAATCCGCCGCGGAGTTTACGTGTGTAATAAACAGAGGGAATCGAAGGATGATGTCGTTACGTGGATGTGGGTATACCGAAAATATGATCATTCAAGGGAATGCTGCTTTCGAAGAACGGAGAAGAACGTATCAGAACATCTGTGAGGACCACCTGACGATGCGACCTTTATTAGTTGTAAAAATAAAAAGAGTGTATCAGGCCTCAGTATCCCTAAATAGCTTAATGATCAAACGAGATGGCCCCAGTTCGGTTCAATAGCGTTTAATCAATAAGCAGTGAAATTTGACTTAACGAAGCAAAAACGTTAAACGTCACTCAAATGATCCTCCTGCAACCAGAATTTACAGTTACATCTACCAGTTTTCAATTTGCAATTTCCTATTTAGATAAGGGTGCCTATAGTTTACACATTAAGAGAATTTTTTCTTCCTTCAAATATTATGGCCATACTATTAAATAATTATCAGTTCAAAAATTATTTCCTGAAACTTCAGAGCCGTAAATAGCACCTAAAAGTTCGCTTTAGTTAAAAAAAATCTAGATCTATGCATTGCACCTAAAACAGACACACTAAAACAGACCAGCCCCTAAGGTTAACAATTTCGGCAGCTGTAGTGTAGAAATTAGTGTTAAAGTCATTCCCATATCTCCAGAGTTAGACAAGGATAGAAATAAATTTACAGTAACTTGTTATATCTCGGGCCCACAGTGTTAGAAATGTCGTATATTGACATAATGTGGAAGGACTGTCCAAACACTGTAATTAATTATATATTTATTTCTCACACAAGATATCTTTCGGCTTTTAATGCCATCTTCAGGTGTTTCTGCAAAAACATTTACTTATATAAGTAGGTATCCAAATGCAACATCAATAAATTTTCGTAAATAACATTTTACAAATTTCACTTGGAAAGTGTGCAGTACGTACCGTATTTAGAGGTTGTAATTGCTTCAACTGACTATTTATAAGGTGACAATTTATATCTTAATTGTAGCCAGTTACAGCATCTGTCAATACCTCAGAATACTATACGTTTACAAATATTTATAATTTTTCTTTCAGAGAGAAACTTTCCAAGTGAAATTTGTAAAATGTTATTTACGAAAATTTATTGATGTTGCATTTGGATACCTACTTATATAAGCAAATGTTTTTGCAGAAACACCTGAAGATGGCATTAAAAGCCGAAAGATATCTTGTGTGAGAAATAAATATATAATTAATTACAGTGTTTGGACAGTCCTTCCACATTAAATTTACAGTAGATGTATAGTCCTTAGAAATAAAATATCTTACTACATTGTTGATTATCTTTAAACAGGCCAGTAAAAGCTATTGAAACCAGACAAGGAGCTTCTTCTTCTTCTTCTTCTTCTTCTTCTTCTTGTTATTGTAGTGATCTTCAGTCCGCAGACTGGTTTGATGCAGCTCTCCACGCTACCCTGACCTATGCAAGTCTGTTCATCTGAGAATACCTTAGGCAACCTACATCCTTTTGAATCTGCTTACTATATTCGTCCCACGGTCTCCCTCTACGATTTTTACTCCACACGCTTCCTTCTAATGCTAAGTTGACAATTCATTGGTGTCTCAGAATGTGTCCAACCAATCTATCCCTTCTCTTAGTCAGGTTATGCCAGAAACTTCTTTTCTCCCCGATTCGGTTAAGCACCTCCTCATTAGTTACGTGATCTACCCATCTAATTTTCATAATTTATTTCAAAAGCTTCTATCATCTTTTTATCTGAACTCCTTATCGTCCACGTTTCACTCCCATACAATGCGACACTCCAGACAAATTCTTTCAGTAAGGCCTTCCTAACATTTAAATTAATATTGGATGTTAACAACTTTTGCTTCTTTAGAAACGCTTTTCTTTTCATAGCCATTATGCACTTTATATATCCTTTTCTTCGGCCATCAGAAGTTATCTTGCTACCCAAATAACAAAATTCATCTACTACTTTTGTCTCATTACCTAATGTAATTACTTCAGTATCGCCCGATTTTCTGACATTGCATTCCATTACCTTCGTTTTACTCTTGTTAATGTTCATCTTATATCTTCCTTTAAAGACACTGTCCACTCCATTCAATTGCTCTTCCAGATCCTTTGCGGTCTCTGACAGAATTACTGTGTCATGGGCAAAGCGCAATGTTTTTATTTCTTCTCCCTACACTTTAATGCCCTCTCCAAATTTCGTCTTCCATTCCTTCACTGCCAGCTGAGTGTACAGATTGAACAACATTGTCTTACTCCCTTCCCAACCTCTGCGTCCCTTTCTTGCCCTTCGACTCTAATAACCGCTGTCTAGTTTTTGTATAGGTTGAATATAACTCTTCGCTCCCTATATTTTACCCCTGCTACCTTCAGAGTTTGGAAGAGTGTATTCCAGTCGACACTGTGAAATATTTCTCCAAATCGACAAACGCTAAAAACGTAGGATTCTCTTTCCTTAGCCTATCTTCTAAGATAAGTCGTAATGTGAGTATTGCCTCCCGTGTTCCTACATTTCTCATAAATCCAAACTGATCTTCCCCGAGGTCAGCTTCTATGAACTTTTCCATTCTCCTGTACATAATTCGTGTTAAAATTTTACAACCATGGCTTATCAGACTGATGGTTCTGTAATTTTTACACTTGTCTGCACTTGCTTTCTTTGCAATTTGAATAACGATATTCTTCTTGAAGTCGGAGGGTATTTCCCCTGTCTCATACATCTTGCATACCATACATACATTTTTTTCACTACTAGCTCTCTTAACGACATCAGCAGTTCAGACAGAATATCATCTACTCCAGGGGCCTTGTTTCGTCTCAAGTCCTTCAGCGCTCTGTCAAATTCTTCTCGCAGTATCATATCTCCTATCTCATCTTCCTCCACTTCGTCTTCCATTTCTAGAATACTGCCTTCAAGTTTATTTCTTTGTATAGGCCCTCTATATATTCCTTCCACAGTTCAGCTTTCCCCTCTTTGCTTAGTACTGGCTTTCCGTCTGAGTTCTTGATATTCATACAGCTGCTTTTATTGTCTCCAAATATCTCTTTTATTTTCCTGTAAGCGGTATCTATCTTTCCCCTAGTTATGCATTCTTCTACAGTTCTGCATTTGTCATCTAGTCACTCCTGCTTAGCCAGTCTGCACTTCCTGTCAACCTCATTTTTCAGACGTTGGTACTCCCTTTTTCCTGTTTCACTTGCTGAATTTTTATATTTTTTTTTCTCTCATCAATTAAGTTCCGTACATCCTGTGTTATCCAAGGATTTCTATTAGGCCTTGTCCTTCTGCCTATATGATCCTCTGCTGCCTTCACTACCCTACCTCTCAGAGCTACCCTTTCTTCTTCTACTGTATTACTTTCCCTCGTTTCAGCCAATCCTTGCCTAATGCTTTTTCTGAAACTCTCAAACACCTCTGGTTGCTTCAATTTGTCCAGGTTCCATCTCCTAAGCTTTCTACCTTTTTGCAGACTCTTAAGTTTTAATCTGCAGTTCGTAATCAGTAAGTTATGGTCAGAGCCTATATCTGCCCCTGGATATGTCTTACAGTTTAGAACCTGGTTTCTAAATCTATTCCTTACCATTATAAAGTCAGTCTGGTACCTTCCAGTGTTTTCTGGTCTCTTCCACGTATACAGCCTTCTTTCATGATGATTAAACCAAGTGTTGGTGATCATTAAAATGTGCTCTGCGCAAAATTCTACCAAGCGATCTCCTCTTTCATTCATTTTCCCCAGTCCATATTCACGTACTACGTTTCCTTCTCTCCCTTTCCTACTACCGAGTTCCAGTCCGAAATCACAATCAAGTTTCGTCTCCCTTAACTACCTGAATGATTTCTTCTATCTCCTCGATATGCTCATCATCGGACGTGCTAGTTAGCATATAAACTTGCACTACTGTGATCGATGTTGGCTTCATGTCTATCTTTACTACGATAATGCGTTCACTATGCTGTTCATAGTAACTTACCCGCATTCCTATTTTCTTACTCATTATCAGACCGACTCCTGCGTTACCACCAACTGATTTTGTATTGATAACCTTACTCACCTGAAATCCAGTTCATCCTGCCACCGAACTTCACTAATCCCTACCATATCAAACTTTAACCTATCCATTTCTCTTTTCAAATTTTCTAGCTTACCTACGCAATTAAGGGTTAGAACATTCCACGCTCCGACCCGGAGAATGCCTGTTTTGATTTTCTTTATGACGAAATCCTCCTGAGTATCTGCATCGTCGAGGCACGCAAGGAGTTTACTATTCTAAAATAATTGTTATGAGTTTTTCGCAGTTATCTCAGTTTCTCTAATCATGCAAGCGGCTTTTGCTTCTGCGCTACTCATTTATAAAAACACTATAACACCATAAAATTCACTCGAAATAACATTAGAAACAGTAATTCGATGCCGCGGTGGTGTAGCCGACCGGAGATTCCAGTCCTCCCTGGGGCATGGGTGTGTGTGTTATCCTTAGGTTAGTTGAGCTTAGTTTAAGTAGTTTGTAACCCTTGGGACTAATAACCGAAGTAGTTAAGTCCCACAGATTTAGAAATATTTCATTTCAAGTAATTCGATGACAAATAAACAAGCATTATACTCTGAACTGCCATCATTCAATTTACACACTGTAGCGGTGCAGCCACGGGGGGGGGAGAGGGCAATAGGGCTGCCCCTCCCAAAATTTTTTTATTATTTTTTTTATTGTTTTCATATTTTATTTTTTGAAACAGGTCGGCACCGGAAATCTGAAATTTGCCAAGCACAAGTTAACGTGGCAATGGGTCGCCAACGTGGTTCCGCCAGGAGAACGTGTGCTGCTGTTATTGTGAGCGGTTTTAATGCCGCCACGACCAGTTCTGAAGCTGCCGCTATAGTTACTGCTGTGCAGAAGTTACGAACCGATAGTTCATATGCAGCGACTCGCTGCTTAGCATGTTTGTGGCGCCACTGAGTGGAATCTTATGAACAACAATAGTGTTGTTTTGGTTCAACTTTTACACACACAGTCTCATGTTAATTAAACTGTAAAGACCTTTCTCTTGCCGGCCGCAATGGCCGAGTGGTCTGCGGCGCGCCAGTCACGGTCTGTGAGACCGCTGCGGTCGGGGGTTCGAATCCCCCCTCGGTCATGGATGTTTGTGCCGTCTTTAGTATAAGCTAGTTCATAAGTAGTTTGTAAGTTTAGGGACTGATGACACCGCAGTTCAGTCCCTTAAGTTGCACAAACATTTGAACATTTGAACCTTTCTCTTTGGCTAGTAACATAGAAGCTGCTTAATTATTTTACGAGATGATTATATACACTCCATTTCCACCATGTTGCTCCTCTTGCACTTCCAAATTAATGCGAGCCTACTCATTTAATTTCTTGTGCAATTGTTTTCGTACTATAATTGGATAAATTATAAAAATTGCAAAAATAAGGCTTAGATTAATAAATTTTTAAAATATTTCTTTTTTTTTAAATTAGCCCCCCTCCCAGAACCAAATCCTGGCTGCGCCACTGACACACTGTATGCGTGTGCGTGCAATTCAAAATAAGACAAACGACTAAACGGCAACGTCACGTCAACGGTACCTCCATATTACCAAAATCTCATTGCTGATGACGTTGAGTTGGAAAAAAGAAGTAGTGCTGGGAAAAATAAATCGCTTCTTCTTTTGAAATTACAGTGGAATTCCATATCAACGTGTTTTAAATGGATGATATAGAACAAACTGAAAACATTTAATTTTTGTACTTGCAATTGTCTGAGGAATAGGATAGCATCTTTCAGTTTCTATACGTAGACATCAGGGTTGCGATGTTCTAACAGAAAAAAATCCCCCAGACCTAATTTAAATATCCCTCTGGCCTGTCAAAGTACCCTACGTTATGACCTGAGCATCAATTACAAGCCTTCGAAACTAATTGATAGAGTTGTTACTTTGTTACTATTATTATTAACCCTCAATCCGTATTGTGGGGTATGAGGATACCCCTTCAACATTCCAATGCTCGTAACACAGGAATTTTGTGTACTGCGGACTTGGGCTCTTCGGTAGCTTTCGTTGAGATTGTTATGAGCAATTGTAGTCAGCAATCGTTGTTGTGAGCTGCTATTATTTTGACTTGGTAAGCAGAATAACTTGCCTGGTGTATGATGCGACCCCACCACACAGTTTACGTAACGAACTCAGTAGTTTGAAACGCTTTATATTTCGTATTGTTTACAGATGGCAGAGTGAGTGTTTCTGATCCATATTTCGGGCTCTTATCACTCAGTGGTTGTATGAGGTGGAAGGTATAGAAGGCAGTGATGCTGAAACTGCCATTGAAAGTGATCGTGAACGCCGGCCGCGGGGACTGAGGCGCTTCAGTCACGGTCTGCACGGCCCCTACGGTCGGGGGTTCGAATCCCCCCTCGGGTGTGGATATTTGTGCCGTCCTTAGTCATAGTTAGTTCATAAGTAGTTTGTAAGTTTAGGGACTGATGACCCCGTAGTTAAGTCCCATAGACTATACAAACATTTGAAACATTTTGATCGTGAACGCAAAAGTGAACAAGATACTGGACACTCCAGATTCGATTACCTAAAGGATCTTAGAAGGCAAATTTGTGAGATTTTATTTGATAGGTTAGTCAGTATAAAATTACCTAGCGAACTCAGTGGTTCTTCGGCACCTATTATCAATAAGCCGTTGCCTTCTTCCACTGCGAAATGTCGGTCCATTGTAACGGAAGAGGTGTTTTCCGTGCCATCGAACGTCTGATAAGAAGACTAAAACGTTCCGTATCAACTGCAAAGAATATATTTTTAGATCCACCAGGCACTCAACATCCTTCGAGTGTGTGAAATCGGCCGCGGTGGCCGAGCGTTCTGCGGCGCGGAAGTCACAGCCTGCACGGCCACTACGGTCTGGGGTTTGAATCCCCCTTCGTGCATCGATGTTTGTGCCGTCTTTAGTATAAGCTACTTCATAAATAGTTTGTAGGTTTAGGGACTGATGACGCTGTAGTTAAGTCCCATAAGCTCTACAAACATTTGAACATTTTTGTACCATCGTTGCCTTCTCCATTCATTCTCCTCTTTCCCCTCTTCCTGTACTACAAGACATGTTACACTGTCATTAAATAATGATAGCATTTCCAGGTAAACAGGATAATCACAATACTTTTTATTTCATGGCACACATATCTAACTTTATCCGTACAAGAGGCGCGGGCCAGGCTTCCAATATTTTCAACCTGAATTTCCGAATTGAAATTCACACATTCTTCAATGTTCCAGCAATAGGAAATTTCAGAAGCAGTAACTTTTCATCACTAGAAAAGTAATCAGGTAGTCGTTTCCATTCGCCTACCGCATTCTCCAGGTCCATTTTAGACAAGAATTTTTTTTAACAATTTGTCTGGATGAGTGGTCTTCAGACAGTTGCATAATCGACGAACTTATCAGTTTGGTCAGCGTTTTAATCAAATGTTTAGAATATTTTTCATTATTAATGCCTTCTCCAAGCAAAATTTAATATTTAAACGGAAAATAATAAACTGAAAAAGAAATCAAAATTGGCAATTCAAAAATTCCCTACATACTCTCGATTTAGACAATTATATCCCTCAATCCTTTTCAGGTTGAGAAGGTTTTATCCTTCAACATCGCACTCCTGGTACACAAATTATTGTGCTTTTTGACCAAAGACATCTTTTAGTTTGTCAAAGAAATTCAGATGTTGTTTTACACCATGATGATAGGATTACAGTAAGTAAAATTTTCATATTTCTAAGATGGATTTCCGCCTGTTTTAAAACACAATCTTCACCATTAAACAGTGGCTTGACAACGACCGCCGCCCACACACAGTTCCTGGCAAAAAATAAAAAGAAAAAAAAGGGGGGTGGGGGCGCAACATTAACATTGTCCAGCCGGCCGCGGACCCGAGGGGACTGAGGCGCTTCAGTCACGGTCTGCACGGCCACTACGGTCGGGGGTTCGAATCCCCCCTCGGGCATGGATATTTGTGCCGTCCTAGTTCGTAAGTAGTTTGTAAGTTTAGGGACTGATGACCCCGTAGTTAAGTCCCATAAGCTGTACAAACATTTGAACATTGTCCATACTCTCAAAAAGTATGTTTCTCAAAAGTGGGGGTGCCAACATCACACGAGTTTATATTCTATGCTCCTCATTCATGCAGTTATCTCAAACTATTATCTGCACAAAAATGTTATTAGGGTCTCCTGTAAAACTCTTTGGAATTGTGATCCAAATTTCTTCAAAAACTGACAAATGTTTTTTTACCTAGTAAAATTTTTCCCGAGTACTGTTATTTTCTTCGCGAAATTCTACAGAACTAATCTTCTAGAGATATTGCATATCTAATAATCAGAAGTCAATTCACAGTTTCCGAAAACAACCTTCCTTAGCTGTCCCTCTTAATTCACAAGGCAGCTGAAGTTGGTATTTACCGCAAACTGCGAATTTACATCTGGTGATTTAATATATATAGCTTCGGACTATCACCAGTGTCTATTCTTTTGGAACACATGTATCGTAGTAAATGTCTACTGCACAAAGTACATCTATCTGGAACTCTGAAAAAGTCAGTTATTCGAACAAGGTGCGCCAACTGCACAGTACTGTGAAAATGGACATCCTATTATTGCCACTATCTCTTTGGAAGCCATTCATAAATGTGATCAAATTTTGTTTTCACAAATTGCCAGAACAAATATTTTAAAAAAATACGAATATTGGTTTTCTCATCAAAATTCCGAAGAACTATTCAAAATTTCAAATATTTTATAACAAAATTCTGGAACTATAACAAATCTCTCAATAACTGCGATATAAACTTGCATTTTCGACATTCAGATAGCAATTCCACGGGAAACAATGGGACACGTACGAGCGAGTATATTTAGCGAGGACTTAGCCTCATCTACATTAATATAATATTTGTTTTTATAGGACATACTTTGAACACTATTCGTCCTACATAAAAATACAAGACTAATGCAGAAACCATTCTCATTGTGCATTTATTCACATCACTACAGTGATACCGCCAGCTATACTTATAATGACATAAGAGTACTGATTTCAATGAGCGTGGAAGTACTGCTCTGTAATTTGTTGTCCGTATATTTTTTAAGACCAAGCATATCTTGATACTTCTATTTTGCTTCATGTTTCAATCATGGTAGACGTGTAGTTATGTAATATACCGGAACTATCTCTCAAATTGACGAAGAAATTGTCAAGGGCACCCGTATACAGTGTTTCTTAACTACAGCGTCAGATGGCAGCACGTCCGCCACATCACTGGAGCAATGCAGTGTCCCCACCATAGACCACACCGTCTCACCGCCAAACACAGGACCAATCGGAAGACGCTGTGTTTCACACGCGGGCATCTGAATTCACAAGAGATGGGTATTGCAGCAGGTAGGTTTTTTCTATTCTGTGTTCGCTTGTGCCGCTTGTAGATTGGAAACAGCCAATTTTTCTTCACCATTTAAAGCGACAATTGCAAGCCTGCGGTACTTGTTACAGAAAGTTGCGTTTTCACATATGCTATGATTACAATGTCCAGCTTTTGTGTTTTTCCTTATTGCTGTTTTATTCAATAACCTGAGAGATACCAAGCGCACTGCATTCGGATGCGCAGAACGAGAATTCTCTCCGCAATATCTTCGCCGAGTTAAGTGATACTTCGACGGTGCGCTGAAGGTCATATGACGCTGAGCGTATTGCGAGGATTATTAATTCGTTTCAACATGCAGATAACCTTCACGAGTATAGTAAACGATGCATATATAATTAGATACATTTAACGAAGTTACACAGAGATCGTGAATTATTATTATTATTTTGTTGTCATAGCTTAAATTTCACGTTATTTGCGATTTTCCAATGACGGGAAAAGCAACTGATAGCAAACAATATACTTTTCGTTTCCAGCAGCTGTTATATAAAAATAATAATGGAGCCGTGAATTCTTACAGCAAATTAAACCTTACACAACTATTTTTAATTTTTTGCTTATTTCTCTTTTTTCATGCAAGGGTAGTTACCTACAACATTTTCTTCATAATCCAATTTGGGGAAGTTCGTAGGCTGGATAGGGAGCATTAATTAGCATGGAATGAATCAACTTTGTAACGGTTTGAAAAATAAGTTATTGTCTGGGTGATGAGTTCAGTGTTTTGCTGTTGTGTCTCAGTTTGGAACAGGGGACTGATGACATTGTTGTTTAGTCCCCTTAAAAATTCCAAACCAATAACAGACAACTGGTAGCATTTGTTATAGGAGGTATTTATCCAGAAACTAATGATAGGCGTATATCACCAACAAACCTAACAAGTAAGTATCTGGAGGAAATTAAAGACTTTGGCCAAACAATGTTGGAAACTATAGAAAACTTGCTCAATGATGAGAACATTCAGTATTTATACAATAATGTACAGACAACTTTGATTTTTTTGTAGCAAACAAACAAACTCAAATTTTATTACTTTATTTGAAAGAACAGACTATTATTTTAATATATTCTTAAACATTAGATGATCTACATATTATAAAGTCGGATGTTATGTAGCTAAAGCTGGTGGTAATGAAATGTATGGTACTGGCTTAACATATGTTCATATCTGGAAAAAAAGTTATTATGCGGTACCAGTACTATGTATGTTTTGCCTATCGACTTTTTTCCGTAAGTTACATGCTTTTCTGAAGAACATCTCATGAACAAGCTGTAGTCAAGTGTTCAAACTTCATTATCAAGAGTATTGCAAATACTACATAAGCCAGCTACAGTGCAGTGACTGAGCACTCCAAGGCGCCTTGCTGCTGAGTTTGCAGATGATCACCATCAGAGGTTCGAGTCCTCCCACGGGCAAGGGTGTGTACGTTTCTCCTTACGTTAGTTTAAGCGCCGCGGTGGGTAGCCGAGCGGTCTAAAGCACCTCGATGCGGAGCGCGCAGTTGCTCGCCGTGGAGGTTCGAGTCCTCCCTGGGGCATGGGTGTGTGTGTTTGTTAGTAGGTTAGTTTACCTAGGTTTAAGTAGTTTGTAAGCTACGGACTGATGACCACGCAGTTTGGTCCGATAGATTTACAAATTTTTTTTTGTTAGTTTAAGTAGTTTGTAAGTCTAGGGACTGATAACCAGAGAAGTTAGGTCCCATAGATTTACAAACAATTATTATTTTCAATATGCCACCAACGTTTACTATGCTAAAACAATGGTTACCATTCCAAGGGGCTACAAAATCGTATAAAGATATTTTAAATTAAATGTTTAATTGTAAGATATTATACTATATTTTGTTCTCTGTATTCTGATGGGTTTCTGCTAAAAAAGCAGAATGAATTCATTTGTATCTGCATAGAAGAGATGAACTTCTAGGAAAGTGGTCAAATGTTAACTTCTAAACAGGGTAATCTGATACTTTTGTGATAATTTCATAAGTAATAACATGGAAAAAGCGTTACTGTATTACTTGATTTTTTTAAGGGGAGGTTCTTTAGTTTATAGTAGGGTTTCCTACAAAGTGTGTACACTTATACATACACACACACACACACACACACACACACAGTTATACACAAACATGCACACTGCACAAACAACGTTCTTAAGCCACTCGTCATTGGTACGCCATAGTGGGAAAGGGTTACCTGCCATTTTAGGGCTATCTTGTATTCTTCTTTGACTCCAATCTCCGAAACTTTCTTTTCCTTTCATACTACTCTATAGGAGCACCTCTCTTTCTGTTCGCTTTCCACAATACATACGTCTTTATCGTAAGACCCTTCTTTGTTTTCTGAGTCTGTTTCATTTTTTCATTTTTTTATTTTTGCTTACTTCAAACCCCAGTGATTACCCTGCGAGGTTCGCCAGAGGATTAACTCGCCAACACTTATGTACACACATACATACACTTACATACACAATTATATTATATTTACATATTTCACAAGTCAACACTTGCAACCAACAGTACACAATAGACACATATTTACACAAAACTTTAGGTTAAGTTTTTCCATGGATAAGCGGTATTCTTAGTGAGTAAGTACCCTAGTATCATCTTTCCTCATAAGTATAGGTCATAAGTAAGTATCCTGGTATCTTTTTCTCCCATAAGTGTAGCTTATAAAGTGGAATGATGGATTTCTGCCGCGGCGGAGAGGCCAAGCGCATTGAGGTGCTATGCTCTGATGTGCGAGGACATACGCCGCTGGGGGTTCGAATCCTCCCTCGGGCATGGATGTTTGTGCTGTCTTTAGTGTAAGTTAGTTCATAAGTAGTTTGTAAGTTTAGGGATTGATGACCTCACAGTTAAGTCCCATAAGCTTTACAAACATTTGATGGGTTTCGTGGAAAAATTAAGTTTAGTAAAGGAGGCATACTTCACTTATCCGTCATAATGTCACAATCTTCCACAGCTAGAGAATATAGAAGAGAGAGTGAATATGTTAAAATAGATCATAGGAGTTGAAATTAGGATCTATGTTCCATTGTGTAGTTGGAACAGGAGTTTATTTTTGGTAAAAAGGTTAGTAGGATACAATAATAAAGAATAGTTCTATTAGCTCCAGGGTATTTCGGCTTTGGTTGAATTGTCTGATCCATTGAGAGGTGACACTCTAGTCAGGTGCCTTTGAAAAGGGCCTGTACTATTGCCTTTGGGTATTATTCACTATAGGAAAGTGATAATACTGATGCACAGACAAGTGAATCTTGTTGTTACTCTTATTGTGCCCTGTGCTACATACGGTAGTAGTGAAGGAATAAAATGTCTGCCCTACATTCCTCTATCCACATCCTAATGTTCCTTGTTGGGTGACTCGTGTGAAGACCCTATATTTTTCCTAAGTCAATATCTTGGTTGAATAGTGTTTAAATTCTGATTCTTTGGTGATGTTCTGAGAATTAAAGTTTTAGTGAGGGATGATAATAAGTATTGGTTCTGATATTAACTCCTTGTTGGGTTGACTTGTAGGCTACTCCAGGGAATTAGAATTTTAAAATTTACAACCATCATGGATAAAAAGGAAATTGTGTAATGACGTATGTACACTTATTTACTTTAAAGTTTATTGTATATACGGGGAAAAGTGGGATATCTTGTGTTTGAGTAGAGGGATATATGATTTAACAGTTTTACATCACTTATTCCAGATAAGACACAAGATATCCACTTTTATTTATGGGGGGATTTATTTAAAAGGCTGGAAGAGATACTGTGGGAGAATTTTCTTTCTGCAGGAACAATGGACTTCAGCAAATGTCTCGCCAAGCTTAAGACTGCACGCTGCCATGGAGAACCTTAAATCTGGATAGCTTGTTAAATGGAGTATTCCATGAAAAATTCTGTTCCTTCATTTTTAAGTTAGAATGTTGTTCATTATTCATAACTTCATGTATGGAGATTATTATCAATACTCATGATTTTTGTCCCATTTAAAGGAAGAAGTAGTAGCCCTTAGTTTTTCGCACAATCAACATTTACAAGAATACATATAAAACATTACGCTTCAAGGGGTAAGGGGTACCAAACGGAGAGGAACAGAGAAGAAGAATAAATGAGTAAAATATAGCATTGGAAGTGCTTAATGAGGTGTGGATAAAGTGCATAGGCACTATTGAATGTCTATGTTTCTGTGGTGACAATAGAATATCGTAGGTTGGGGCCTGGATATTTTTAGGACCAGAGAATATACTATGAGAACAACTCCCAACTATGCAGTTCGGAGAGCTGGTAATTGGGGGGCGGGGGGGGGGGGGGGGGGGAGATCCAGATGGCCTGGGTTCTGTAGCAGCCCGTGAAATCAAAGATATTGTACTGAGCTGCGTGTTGCACAACAGGGTGGTCTATCTTGCTTTTACCACAGTTTGGCATTGACCAGTCATTCTAATGAACAGATTGTTGATAGTCAGACCAATATACACAGTTGCACAGTGATTGCAGCACAGTTTGAGAGTTCATAAATCATATTATGGCTTTCAAAGATGGCCCAGCATTTCATTCTGTATGATAAGCTCGTGATGGGACTGAAGCAGGAAATTGTGGGTGGGTGGATTGGGCCAGAGCCAGTCCTAACTTGTGTAGGGCCGTGTGCAAAACTGCCTCACGGGGCTCTCCCCCATCCTCCCTGCCCCCTCCAGATCCTGAACAGGTTATACACCTTTTTCATGGTCAAAAGAATTCAAAGTTTCGTCATTGATATAGTACCAATATATCAAATGACTTACAGCAGCAGACCTACTGTTGTGATAGGAAAATTATTAATCTTAGAAGTAATCTTGATAAGTACGGAAATTACTAAAATAGTAATAATAAAAAAAAGCTTTGCTATCACAATCCTTGTTGTTCAGGATATACACTTACATGTTTTCAGCACTTGACCTGTTCTGTATTTATAAGAAATTAAATTAGTTGTAGATTATAAACACAAAGGTTCTTTTGCTTGATGCACTTGATAAAAATATATTTTCCTTGCTTTCTGAGGAGTAAATTAATCAATAATATCTTCAAAACTCAATTTAGAAACCACGTCAGATCAGAATCTTACACAAACACACACACACACACACACACACACACACACACACACACACACACAGATATACAGGGTGTTTCACTAAGTGTGTTTGCCTCTGTAACTTATAAAATAATAGGTGACGCGAAATTTTAATGCGGTAGGTCAACACAAGAAATGTTACACTTTCTGCGGAGCTATGAACACAGTTTATTGTATCTTTTTCAAAGAGTTATAGCACAAAGATATAATTTTTTAAATGGAACAATAATTTTTTCTATCGTGCATTGGATTCGTTGAAACCAGCTGCGACCAAATCAATTTAAACTACAACCCTTCACGATCCTTTAGATATCTCCACAGGGGCAGTTACCACAAACGTTGCACATAATGCAATGCTGCTTCTAAATGTGGTGCGGCCGAGTTGTAACGTCGCCGGTGTCACGGAGCGAGAAGCTTCCTCGATGCGCTGTTCGGCTGCCGACTGTCGCCGCACACGGCTCTATCACAGAATAGAGAGCATACAGAAGGGAAAACTGGGGACGGCGCCTTTGATCTGTATGTTACCAGGCGTTGCGCTCGACGCCATATTGAAAAGCAGTAAACGCGGAACTATAGCCACTTAGTACTTTGGCTGGAAACGGACTTTTTACGAACTGCAGCTGATCTCACCAACTTTTACGAAAGGAAACGGCTTTTCATTATGCTCTGCTCTATTTTGCGCCCTGTTCTAGCACCTAATTGTAATCCAACGAAAAAAAATTAATACAACTACGAAAATGTACGATGGAATCAATAATCGTTTTTTTTGGCGTTTAATTATAGAAAAATCCCAAGTAACGCGAAGTTATGTTTGGGAAATTAGTTACAAACGAGAAAGTGACTTTACAACTGCCAGGTTTTATTTGACACAAATTTGCACAAAATATTGAGTCAGACTTAGCAGTACAACTTGATTACACAGAACTAAATGACGACTGGGCATATATAAAACTGTTAAATTACACACAAATGAAGGACACACGCAATTTGGGCGAAGTCCCGATTGCCGATCTCCCCTTGTAAGAGGATTAACGGTCGTTAACATTAGCACGCTACGCCTCCGTTGCCGTTAGTAAAATTTTACCGTTTGCATCAAATTATGTGAAGCTGAGCAGGTAGATGAGCCTAAAAAATTCCTGAAATATCACGCCTATGTGGGCAACAGGAGAAGGGAACGCACGCGAAAAATGTTGGAGTCCCAATACTTACGCACTATTCTTTGTCTTTCATTTTATATTATTCCATGCGACGTTAAACTTGTAATTATAAAATATAAATGTACTTCAACGTTTCGATGCTGTTGAACTGCTACAGCAACAGCAACAGCGAGAGTTATCGTCAAGAGAAGAAGCAAGGCTACTTTTAATAATTATGTACACATTGCTCTCATTCGAAATTGATAACATTTAACTTTTACTACACATATAGCAACGCTCACTTACCGTTCAACATCTTTTGGGAAGGTGAAGAAGCTTATATCCTTATTTGTATTCGAATTATTGCGGCAATTAGGTGCTGAACACCATCGGACGCCTATTCTTTTATTGCTGCTCATAATAAAAACGGGACAGCTCCAACTATTGACAGTTCTTTCTTTTCACTGCACCAAATACTTGTTTACTTTTATGCGTTTCAGGCAGTTAAAATACACTATCAACAAACAATGACGGCACATTACCACACCACAGAGTAGGGAGTGACCACGCGTCTACTTCTTTTCAAGATGGCCGATTCCGCGCATGCGCACTAAACTTTGGACGACAGACAGCAGCGGGAGTTTCCTTTCTGTATACTCCTTATTCTGTGGCTGTATACCCGACAGTTGGAGCCACACAAATAACCGGGGCTCAATATACCACAGTTACTGACATCAGATGACGATGGCATACACGAACAACGAGTATGTTGACATGTTTCTGATGCTCGGCGAGTGCCACTGAAGCAGCTACGGCGTATGCCGTGAGTTATCCTAGGCAAAGAGCCCCGGCAACCATTACGTTCTTACGTGCCGAACAACGACTTCGGGAAACAGGCAGCTTGGCAATGCACCGCAATAACAGACGAAGACCTGCAAGAAGTGAGGAGACAGATGTGTTTGTTTTAGCTGCACTACACCACGATCCTCATGTCAGCTTACGAGCCGTTGCTGCAGTCGCTGGTGTCAGTCTCACATCTGTGTGGCGTATAGTACACGGCCACAGGTTTCACCCGTACTGCCTGTCACTAACCCAGGAGCTGCATGGGAACGATTTCCGTGCAAGAGTGACATTCTGTGAGTGGGCCATGCGTAATTTCACGCTGGAGTCTTTACAAAGTGTTATGTTCTCTGATGAGTCCACGTTCACAAATGATGCTGCAGTGAATCGCCATAACATGCACTACTGGGCCGCAGACAATCCTCGGTGAGTACGAACTGTCGACCGTCAACGTAGGTGGTCTATTAACGTGTGGTGTGGAATCCTTGGGGATGAAATCATCGGTCCACACTACTTCCCCGGTACACTGACAGATGAGTTATATCGCGCTTTTATAGCCGACAGTTTGGGTGGTCTCCTTGAACATGTGTGTCTACACACGAGAGTCCATATGTGGATGCAGCACGATGGTCACCCAGCCCATTCTGCGCATGCTGTTGTGGAAGAACTAAACAACAGGTTTGCAGGAAGATGGTTGGGGCGCCATGCTCCTCATTCATGCCCCGCAAGGTCGCCCGATTTAACACCAGTAGATTTCTTTTTGTGAGGATATCTAAAGGATCGTGAAGGGTTGTAGCTCCCAAACTAACAGTGATAGGAATGTAGTTTAAATTGCTTTGGATGCAGCTGGTTTCCACGATTCCAATGCACGATAGAAAAAACTATTGTTCAATTTAAAAAATTATATCTTTGTGCTGTAACTCTTTGAAAAATGATACAATAAACTGTGTTCATAGCTCCGCAGAAAGTGTAACATTTCTTGTGTTGACCTACCGCATTAAAATTTCACGTCACCTATTATTTCATAAGATGCAGAGGCAAACACACTTAGTGAAACACCCTGTATATCTCTGTGTGTGTGTGTGTGTGTGTGTGTGTGTGTGTGTGTGTTTGTGTAAGATTCTGATCTGACGTGGTTTCTAAATTGAGTTTTGTAGATATTATTGATTAATTTACTCCTCAGAAAGCAAGGAAAATATATTTTTATCAAGTGCATCAAGCAAAAGAACCTTTGTGTTTATAATCTACAACTAATTTAATTTCTTATAAATACAGAACAGGTCAAGTGCTGAAAACATGTAAGTGTATATCCTGAACAACAAGGATTGTGATAGCAAAGCTTTTTTATTATTATTACTACTTTAGTAATTTCCGTACTTATCAAGATTACTTCTAAGATTAATAATTTTCCTATCACAACAGTAGGTCTGCTGCTGTAAGTCATTTGATATATTGGTACTATATCAATGACGAAACTTTGAATTCTTTTGACCATGACAAAGGTGTATAACCTGTTCAGGATCTGGAGGGGGCAGGGAGGATGGGGGAGAGCCCCGTGAGGCAGTTTTGCACACGGCCCTACACAAGTTAGGACTGGCTCTGGCCCAATCCACCCACCCACAATTTCCTGCTTCAGTCCCATCACGAGCTTATCATACAGAATGAAATGCTGGGCCATCTTTGAAAGCCATAATATGATTTATGAACTCTCAAACTGTGCTGCAATCACTGTGCAACTGTTTATATTGGCCTGACTATCAACAATCTGTTCATTAGAATGACTGGTCAATGCCAAACTGTGGTAAAAGCAAGATAGACCACCCTGTTGTGCAACATGCAGCTCAGCGTGTAAATTGCGTCGTGACAGTCGTCTGTCTTTGTTTTGAAACAGGGTTACCGCTTAACAAACAGTGTAGCCTAGTCTTCCTTTGAACGCAACGCGACTGTAGTTTCTGTTTTCTCGACTATAATCATGAATAGGGACTGTGACTGCTGTGTGCGGATGCAGTCTGAGCTGGTGACACTTCGTTCCCAGCTTCAGGCTGTGTTAACCTCGGTTGCACAGCTGGAGGCCGCTATCGAGGGGCGTCGTTGCTGTTGGCCGGTAGTGGGGACCGAACGGACTCCCGTCGTCTCCACCGATCGGCCTGCGGCGGCAACATGCCCTGATACTGCTAGCAGTGAGGCAGACTCCCCACCTGTGGTTGCGTGGGAGGTCGCTCCAGTGCGTGGCAGGCGGCGCAAGACAACCCGGGGGACGAACGTGAGGCCTCCCCGGTTCGTCTTGCGAACAGGTTTGAGGCGCTATCTGCTCAGGACGACGTTCCTGAGTCGGATGGTGTATGTCACCACCCAGCCTGCAAGATCCGGGCTTTCACAGAGGGTGGGTTTACATGTTGTTGAGAGCTCCAACGTTAGGCGGGTGATGGAGCCCCTTAGAGAGATGGCTGCCAATGAGGGGAAGAAGGCCAACGTGCACTCCGTGTGGATACCGGGTGGAGTCATTCCAGATGTGAAACGAGTCCTTCCGGGTGCCATGAAGGGTAAGGGGTGCAGCCAACTGCAGGTGGTGGCTCACGTCGGTACCAATGATGTGTGTCGTTTTGGATCTGAAGAGATCCTCTCAGGTTTCGAGCGGCTAACTGAAGTGGTAAAGACTGCCAGTCTTGTTCGCAAGATGAAAGCAGAGCTCACCATCTGCAGCATAATTGACAGGACCGACTGTGGACCTCTGGTACAGAGCCGAGTGGAGGGTTCTGAATCAGAGGCTCATACGGTTCTGCGACCGTGTAGGCTGCAGATTCCTTGACTTGCGCCATCGGGTGGTGGGTTTCCGGGTTCCGCTGAATAGGTCAGGAGTCCACTATACGCAGGAAGCGGCTACACGGGTAGGGGGGGTTGTGTGGCGTGGACTGGGCGGTTTTTTAGGATAGAGGGCTTCGGGGAAAAACAAAATGGGCAATTTTTGCAAAATATCTAAATGTTTTCAGAAAGGATAGATTAAACAAAATAGGCGGAGGCGTGTTTATCGCTGTCAAAAGTAGTATTTCGTGCAGCGAAGTTGAAGTTGATAGTTCCTGTGAGTTATTATGGGTAGAGGTTGTACCTGAAAATCGTAAGAAGTTAATAATTGGTTCCTTTTATCGGCCTCCCGACTCTGACGATACAATAGCAGAAAGGTCCAATGAAAACCTGAGTCAAATTACAAAAACGTATCCGACTCATACGATAATAGTAGGCGGAGATTTTAATTTACCCTCAATCTGTTGGCGAAATTATATTTTCAAATCAGGTGGTACGCATAAAACATCGTGTGAAATTGTACTCAACGCATTCTCTGAGAATTACTTCGAACAATTAGTTCATGAGCCAACTATAATTGTAAATGAATGTGAAAATACTCTTGATCTCTTAGCAACAAACAATCCTGAGCTCATAACGAGCATCAAAACGGATACAGAGCTGTCGTAGCGAGATTGAATATAAAAAGTCCCAAAGTTACCAAAAGAGAAACGAAACGTATATTTGTTCCGGAAAGCAGATAGAAATAAATTCATTGCTTCTTGAAAGATAGCTTCCACTCGTTTTTAACACTAAATGTAGGTGTAGACTAGATGTGGCTCAAATTCAAAGAGCTGGTATCGACAGCAGTTGACAGTTTTATACCAAATAAATTAATAAAAGAAGGAGGTGATCCTCCTTGGTACACAAAACAGGTCAGGACACTTGCAAAAGCAACGGAAAAGTCATACTAAATTTAAACGAACACAAAATCCCCAGGATTGGCGATCCTACACAGAAGCTCGAAATTTAGTGAGGACTTCAATGCGAGATGTCTGCAATACTTATCACAACGAAACTCTTTCTCAAAATTTGACTGAAAACCCTAAGAGATTTTGGTCATATGTTAAATATACTAGGGTCAAAACACAAACAATACCCTCACTATGTGATAGTAATGGCGATCCTGCCGATGACAGCGCTACTAAAGCAGAGTTACTAAACATAGCTTTTAGAAACTCATTCACCAAAGAAGACGAAACCAATATTCCAGATTTCGAATTACGAACAGATGCCGTAATGGGTAACGTAGAAGTAGATATCATCGGAGTCGTGAATCAACTAAAATCACTTAACAAGAACAGGTCTTCTGGTCCGATTATGCTGAAGCGATAGCTCCTTACTTAACAGCCATATACAACCGCTCTCTCAAAGAAGGATCTGTACCAAAAGATTGGAAAGTTGCACAGGTCACACCGATATTCAAGAAAGGCAGTAGGAGTAACCCATTGAACTACAGGCCTATTTCATTGACGTCAATTTGCAGCAGGGTTTTGGAACATATCCTGTATTCAAATATTATGAATTATCTCGAACAGAATGATCTATTGGCCCAAGGTCAACATGGATTTAGAAAATATCGTTCATGCGAAACACAACTAGCTCTTTATTCACACGAAGCGATGTGTGCTATCGATAAGGGTTCGCAAATTGATTCCGTATTCCTTGATTTCCAGAAGGCTTTTGACACCGTACCTCACAAACGGCTTTTAAACAAATTGCGTGGTTATGGTATATCGCCCCAAATTTGCGACTGGATAGGAGATATCCTGTCAGAGAGGACACAGTTCGTAGTAATCGATGGTAAGGCATCGACTAAAACAGAGGTGATATCGGACGTTCCACAGGGTAGTGTAATTGGTCCTCTGCTGTTCCTTATTTACATAAACGATTTAGGGGAAAATCTAAGTAGCTCTCTTAGGTTGTTTGCAGTTGAATCCGTCATTTACCGTCTAGTAAAATCATCTGAAGATCAAAACCAACAGGACCTGCGACTTAACATTTTGTAATTTTAACGCCGAAGGAGTCAAAAATAAGAAAACAGAACTCTGTGACTTTCTAACCCGCCACAAAGTGGACATCTTATTTCTGACAGAAACACATTTACGAAGAACGCAGACCTTCAAAATTCCGAACATGGTGGGGTATCTGACAGACCGACAGGGAAGGCGAGGGGGAGGCACCGCTATATATTTACGTGACTTCGTTCCCCATTCAGTCGAAACTTTACCGCCGCTGAACACACTCGAAGCCACTGCAGTCACCATAAAAACGCAGTATGGAAATGTCTCGCTGGTGGCTGGTTACATTCGTCCAGCTGATCCTATGGACGAAGATGATCTTCTCACCATTTTCGATAGTTTTGACAAAATTATTTTATCCGGGGATCCAATGCAAAGTATTTTACGTGGAATTCTCGCGCAAATAATCCTAAGGGCCAACAACTCTACAATTTAGAAGAGCGTTTACAAGCAATAACCTACGGACCCGTCGATGTTACACACATTCCAAGGAACCGGAACCACAGACCGGATGTGCTGGACATCACTATACTTAAGAACTTGAGGTTTAATCCGAACTTAGTCACGATAAATGATCTCACCTCAGATCATAACCCCGTGATTGGTCAATTAAACAGGGCTAATGAACCTCCGAGACCTCCCCTGAAGTACATCACGAACTGGGACCAATATGCACATTACTTACAGAGACATATACGCCCCACAGCCGATGTCTCATCCACCGCTTTTATTGATAACTCTATCAATGAATTGTCCAGACACATAAAATACGCATATAAACATGCTACAGTCTCGGTCCAGTTTGAAAGGAGGCCCACGGATGAATTTTCTCCTCTCATCCAAGATCTAAAATCGCTGAAAAATAGGGTTAGAAAGAGGAGGACAAGATTCAGAAATCCGGCAGACAAACGCGAACTGCGTAGACTTGCCCGGGAACTACATAGGAGGGCCGTAGAGTGGCGACAAGAAATGTGGGAAGATCGAATGGAGGCTTTTATGCTCCATGATCGGAAGGACTGGAACCTCCTTAAAGCGATGAAAACCCCTAAAGCGCCAAAACAGCTTTACTTGGACCAGCAGGATTAGTCTTCGAACCCATTTCTCAAGACAGAACTGTTTGCAGAAACCTATGAGCACCAAAATACAATACGGGTTGACGACTTCGATAACTTCAGGTCATACGACGAGCAAGAGATGACACGCAACCACAGTTGACAACACCGACAGAAATACGTAAAATTATCAGAAACTTGGGAACGCATTCGGCTCCAGGACCAGATGGCATATCCAACGTCCACTTGAAACACCTTCCTAGGAAGCCACTTGTTCTTTTAACAAGAATCCTAAACAGCTGTCTGTTACTGTCTTATTACCCTACTGACTGGAAGACGTCACGAATTGCGCCTATACCAAAACCTGAAAAGGACCCACGACAACCTGGCAATCATAGACCCATAAGCTTGTTACCGACTATGTCCAAGATCTTTGAGAGGGTCATCCTTTACCGACTCAGAATTCCTTTACAAGAACACAACGTAATAAGACCAGATCAATACATTTTCCAACCTCACCTTTCAGCCGAACTCCAACTGTTGCGAGTTACGGAGTTTCTGGCGAATAATATGAACCGGGCGTATTACACAGCTGCAGCGTTTTTAGACATCGAGACTGCGTATGACAAAGTCTGGAGGGCTAACTTAATAGTTAAAATTCATAATATTGGATTAATTCCACTACACCTGACCAAACTAGTGGACAATTTCCTAACAAACAGACGATTCTTTGTACGGCTGGAAAATCAACGGTCTGGTATTCGAACACTCCAGGAAGGCATACCACAAGGTAATGTTTTATCGCCGACACTGTTTATCCTCTATGTTAACGACCTACCGACCGTCCGCCAAGTTACAATTGCTCAGTTCGCAGATGACACTGCATTCTTGGCAAGCAGTCGGCGTCTGACCGCCGCCATCATCAGACTCCAGCGTCAGGTTACGCTTACTGAGCGTTGGGCACATCAAAATATGATCAAGATAAATGCCGACAAAACCAAGGCCGTAATGTTCACCAGGCGACGACCTGATCTACGCGATAATCTCCACATAAACAATACAAATATTCCTTGGTCTCCACAAGTTCGATATCTCGGAGTGCAACTCCATAACAAGTTAACATTTAAACAACACATTTTACTTAAGAAAGAAAAAATGGTTAAATTAATCCATAAACTGTTTCCGTTATTGTATAGTACCCAGATGGCCACACAGACCAAAGTTCGTTTATACAAATCCTCGGTCCTCCCTGCCATAACACACGGAGACTCGTCTTGGGGAACGGCATGTCCCACCAATATAAAAATATTACAAGTACTGCAAAACAAGTGCCTCCGACTTATTCTACGAGCCCCTAGAAGGGCCAGAACAAGAGAGTTGCATGACGAGCTACATATGGACACTATACAAGACTTTATAATCAAGCACACAAGGAACTTCCTAAGCAAAGTAGAAATCCTGCGACCGACCACCAGGCACCTAGAATATACGGGCACAGTACACCCCGCGAGGGTGGCATCGTGTGAAGTTCCACCTCCGATAATAAAGGTGACCACCATCTGAGTAGGGCAAAAGAGCGACTGCTCAAAAGTCTTGCTAACATAGAACTGCTGTTAAAATGATCAGTTGACTTGGCACACATGAAGTCCAGCTTTCAAAGAAGGCAGAACTTCTGAGAAGACATTTAAAAAAAACCGCTGTCGAGATGTGAATAAATATACAATGAAAACATCTGATGCATTAGTCTTGTATTTTTCTGTACGACGAATCTTGTTCAAAGTATGCACTAATAAAAACAAATAATATATTAATGTAGGCGAGGATGCTAAGTCCTCACTAAATATCCTCGCTCGTACGTGTCCCATTGTTTCCCGTGGAATTTCTATCTGAGTGTCGAAAAATGCAAGTTTATATCGCAGTTATTGAGAGATTTGTTATAGTTCCAGAATTTTGCTATAAAATATTTGAAATTTTGAATAGTTCTTCGGAATTTTGATGAGAAAATCATTATTCGCATTTTTTGAAAATATTTGTTCTGGTAATTAGCGAAAACAAAATTTGATCACATTTATGAATGGCTTCCAAAGAGATAGTGAAAATAATAGGGTGTGTAGTTGGCGCACCTTGTTCGAATAACGGACTTTTTCATAGTTCCAGATAGATGTACTTTGTGCAGTAGACATTTACTACGATACATGTGTTCCAAAGGAATAGACATTGGTGATGGTCCGAAGCTATATATATATATTAAATCACCAGATGTAAATTCGCAGTTTGCAGCAAATTCCAACTTCAGCTGCTTTGCGAATTAAGAGGGACAGCTAAGGTAGGTTGTTTTCAGAAACTGTGAATTGACTTCTGATTATTAGATATGCAATATTTTTAGAAGTTTAGTTCTGTAGAATTTCGCGAAGAAAAAACAGTACTCGGGAAAAATTTCACTAGGTAAAAAAACATTTGCCAGTTTTCGAAGAAATTTTGATCACAATTCTAAACAGTCCTCAAAGAATGAAACTTTCACTCTGCAGCGGAGTGTGCGCTGATATGAAACTTCCTGGCAGATTAAAATGGTGTGCCGGAACCGGGACTCGAACCTGGGACCTTTGCCTTTCGCGAAAGTGGGAGACGAGGTACTGGCGGAAGTAAAGTTGTGAGGCGAGGTACTGGCGGAAGTAAAGTTGTGAGGCGGCATCGTGAGTCGTGTCGGGATAGCACAGTCGGTAGTGCGCTTGCCCGCGAATGGCAAAGTTCTCAGGTTCGAGTCCCGGTTCCGGCACACTGAATGATAAGAGCCCGAAAATATGGATCAGAAACACTCACTCTGTCATCTGTAAACAATACGAAATATAAAGCGATTCAAACTACTGAGTTCGTTACGTAAACTGTGTGGTGGGGTCGCATCATACACCAGGCAAGTTATTCTGCTTACCAAGTCAAAATAATAGCAGCTCACAACAAAGATTGCTGACTACAATTGCTCATAACAATCTCAACGAAAGCTACCGAAGAGCCCAAGTCCGCAGTACACAAAATTCCTGTGTTACGAGCATTGGAATGTTGAAGGGGTATCCTCATACCCCACAATACGGATTGAGGGTTAATAATAATAGTAACAAAGTAACAACTCTATCAATTAGTTTCGAAGGCTTGTAACTGATGCTCAGGTCATAACGTAGGGTACTTTGACAGGCCAGAGGGATATTTAAATCAGGTCTGGGTTTTTTTTTTTTTCTGTTAGAACATCGCAACCCTGCTGTCTATGTACAGAAACTGAAAGATGCTATCCTATTCCTCAGACAATTGCAAGTACAAAAATAACATGTTTTCAGTTTGTCTATATAATTCATTTAAAACACGTTAATATGGAATTCCACTGTAATTTCAAAAGAAGAAGCGATTTATTTTTCCCAGCACTACTTCTTTTTTCCAGCGCAACGTCATCAGCGATGAGATTTTGGTAATATGGAGGTACCGTTGTTGCAATGTTAAAATCCACTTCTTTCGGCAAAGCAAATATTTATTTCACTAACATTTGAAATTGCAACATAATATTGAAACTGTATTTTGCAATACTGAAGGTAAGACAAGTTAGTAGTACATGAACATGACCATAGTCAGTATAAAATTAAATGAATAAATTACTCATTCACATTGAAGAAAAACACACAGCAAATTTACTTTTGAAATCTATCTGCTGACCTTAAAAAGCCCATTACTTCAACTGAATAAAATCTGTAGTTGCTCGAATATCGCGCTTCATATGCAACTTTCGTAAATTAATGCTGGCCGCGGTGGCCGAGGGGACTGAGGCGCTCCAGTCACAGTGTGCACGGCCACTATGGTCGGGGGTTCGAATCCCCCCTCGGGCATGGATATTTGTGCGTCCTAGTTTGTAAGTAGTTCATAAGTAGTTTGTAAGTTTAGGGACTGATGACCCCGTAGTTAAGTCCCACAAGCTGTACAAACATTTGAACATTTTTTCGTAAATTAATCGTATGACACAATCTCCTCCTTGCATGCTAGCATTTCTAAAGTTTTGTTTAGATATCTCAAATCATTTATGAGATATAACGGATCTTAAGAAAATTTCGTTCCGATTTCCTCGCTGACGCGCGGGATCGGCACCATGTGCTTTACACACCACCCATTATCCCGTGATCGGTGATAGCGTCATACCGACCTCGTTCCTATTCAGAGAATAGTTCATTACTTTATCTACATTTCATTCACAGCAACATATGGCCTAAGATATAACAAACGCAAATTCATTGCGACCTCTTTTTTCAATGCAAAATTTCCGGATGTCTTGCAGTACTGTACTAAATCTGTAAATATCATTAGTACTACCAAAAACAAAATAATATTCAGTTCATCATGAAGCTGAAGAATGCATCTATAAGTTGTGAGAGAATCAATTTTTTTTAGCGATTAGTTTGTTTATAATCTTTTGAGGAGGACTACACATGGCGGGAGCATGACAGGCAGCAAGTAGAGATTGCAATCGAGCAAAGTGGGATCCCGCAATCCAGCATAAAGGCAGACTCACGCCGATGCGGGAATCCCGCCACAGTTGCGGGACACGGTACGCAGGGCTTTCCACACCGCAGCGGGCACAGCACGGGATACATATCGTTTTCTGGGATTCTTCCAGCGACACAGCCAGGGAAAAAATTGTAACTTAGTTCAATCAATAATTCTGATTAATTTAATTCCAAAATTGTAATCTATACAATAAAACAATTACTTCAAAATTAAAAAATGGATGTAAACTAAAATTTAATGTAATTGTGTAGGTACTTGCCATCTCGATTAACCTCCTTCCCAGTGTCATCCCATACTTCGTCCTTCTTCCTGTTTTTCCTGTAATCCTCATGACTGAAATCATACAGAAGCGTTAACTGCTTGACGAGAGCACAGAGTAACATACACAGAGGAGCAGCCCCCCCTAAACCACTGTCCTACGCTCCCCTCGTAGTTCCGTAAGATGCTACCAGGTGTCAGGCGGATCGCTGGCTTAGGGTGCCTCTCGCACGTCAGAGGGTAGCGTGGAGGGGAGAGCTTGTGCCGCCTGCCATGAGGCCTCGGCTGTGTCCAGCTTGCTGGCGTTTGAGGGGAGGTGGTGGTGGGGACATTCGCTACCTGCCGCCTGCTCTGGTCAGTTTAAAGAGCTGCTTCTGACCGCAGCACCATCATGAGACATCTTACAGAACTGCTGGAAACCCTCCCTCCCCGCACCCCTGAGCGTAGGACCGGGCCCTTACGGAGGTTTCCCATCTGTATATATTTGTCTGTGACGAGAGCGATGAGCTTCTCGGTTTGCGACATACTCTATTGAACTGTAGATGCGGGGTGTGGGGAATCACGTGTCCGTCTGAACGGACCCATGTCACCCAATGGAAGCACGTCCCGCACATTTTTCACTTCCGTTCCGGCCCCCGCCGTCCCGCATCGGTGTGAGTGAGCCTCAATTTTAGGGACTGTGGGATCCCGCAACAGCCTGGGGATTGGACAGCAGATCAGAAAACATAAAATCGCGCAAATTCGTCAAACTTTGCCGTCTTAGATTGACTTTGCAACGCGTCGTCTCAAATTCCCAACGCGTTTCGCGATGTGAGTTGACGTGACGTTGCCGTTTAGTCGTTTGCCTTATTTTGAATTGCACGCACACGCATACAGTGTGTCAGTGGCGCAGCCAGGATTTGGTTCTGGCAGGGGGACTAATTTAAAAAAAAAGAATTATTTTTAAAATTTATTACTCTAAGCCTTATTTTTACACTTTTTATAATTTAACCAATTATAGTACGAAAACAATTGCACAAGAAATTGAATGAGTAGGCTCGAATTAATTTGAAAGTGGAAGAGGAGCAACATGGTGGAAATGGAGTGTATATAATCATCTCGTAAAATAATTAAGCAGCTTCTATGTTACTAGCCAAAGAGAAAGGTTCGCCGGCCGCGGTGGCCGAGGGGACTGAGGCGCTTCAGTCACGGTCTGCACGGCCACTACGGTCGGGGGTTCGAATCCCCCCTCGGGCATGGATATTTGTGCCGTCCTTAGTATTAGTTAGTTCATAAGTAGTTTGTAAGTTTAGGGACTGATGACCCTGTAGTTAAGTCCCATAAGCTATACAAACATTTGAACATTTTTTTTTTTGAGAAAGGTTCAAATGTTCAAATGTTTGTTAAACTTAAGGGACTGAACTGCGGTGTCATCAGTCCCTAAACTTACAAACTATTTATGAACTAGCTTATACTAAAGACGGCACAAACATCCATGACCGAGGGGGGATTCGAACCCCCGACCGCAGCGGCCTCACAGACCGTGACTGGCGCGCCGCAGACCACTCGGCCATTGCGGCCGGCAAGATAAAGGTCTTTACAGTTTAATTAACAGGAGACTGTATGTGTAAAAGTTGAACCAAAACAACACTATTGTTGTTCATAAGATTGCACTCAGTGGCGCCACTGACATGCTAGGCAGCGAGTCGCTGCATATGAACTGCACAGCAATAACTATAGCGGCAGCTGCAGAACTGGTCGTGGCGGCATTAAAACCGCTCACAATAACAGCAGCACACGATCTCCTGGCGGAACCACGTTGGCGACCCATTGCCACGTTAACTTGTGCTTGGCAAATTATAGTTGCCTTGTGATCTATTACATGTGTACAACTATTTCAGATGTCCGGTGCCGACCTGTTTAAAAAAGAATAAAATAAAAAATGTTTGGGAGATGCTGGGCTGGGGGGCAGCCCTATTGCCTGCCCCCCTCGTGGCTGCACCGCTACAGTGTGTAAATTGAATGATGGCAGTTGAGAGGTGGGATCGGGAAGCGGCAGAGGTGTATGCTGCTAGCGCCTTCACCATAGCACATCGCCGCGCTGCGCCAGGTGAGACCAAAAAGTTTACACACAGCACACAGTAGATCAGGTTGTGCGTGATCCGCTACATCACGCCAGCCAGTTGCCACTGAACTCTGCAAACGAGTATTTTTGTTCTGAAGTCGATCGACAACACATAATAAGTAGAATGCTTGTTTATTTGTCACCGAATTACTTGAAATGAAATATTTGTAAATCTGTGGGACTTAACTTCTTCGGTTATTAGTCCCAAGGGTTACAAACTACTTAAACTGTGTTCAACTAACCTAAGGACAACACGCACACCCATGCCCCAGGGAGGACTGGAATCTCCGACGGCGAGCTGCCGCACACGTCGCAGCGAGGCGCCTTAGACCGCTTGACTACACCACCGCGGCATCGAATTACCGTTTCTAATCTTATTTAGAGTGAATTTTATGGTGTTATAGTGTTTTTATAAATGAGTAGCGCAGAACCAAAAGCCGCCTGCATGATAAGCGAAACTGAGATAATCGCGAAAACTCATAACAAATAGTAGTAGATATTTCAAGGTGCTGCAAAGTGAACCACCCTGTCAAATAAGTGATGTTGCAGAGATGTCTGTACTGTCAGTGACAGACGAAATGATGAAATGTGTTTTTAAATTGGTTCTAAGGTATAAGAAAAGTACGTGTAATACATTTGCTTATGATATTCTTTAGTAACAATTATTTTCGAATAGTAAGCTCCTTGCGTGCCTCAACGATGCAGATACTCAGGAGGATGTCGTCATCAAGAAAAACAAAACAGGCAATCTACGGGTCGGAGCGTGGAATGTTCTAACCCTTAATCGCGTAGGTAAGCTAGAAAATTTGAAAAGAGAAATGGATAGGTTAAAGTTAGATATGGTAGGGATTAGTGAAGTTCGGTGGCAGGATGAACCAGATTTCTGGTCAGGTGAGTACAAGGTTATGAATACAAAATCAGTTGGCGGTAATGCAAGATTAGGTCTGTAATGAAAAAGAAAATAGAAATGCGGGTAAGTTACTATGAACAGCATAGTGAACGCATATTGCACACCAATCCTTGCACTTAATACAAGAAGGTGAAATAAACTGTCTGGCCAGACTTTTAAGACAGGCCATAGGAGAGTCTGCGATAGATAACGGCGACCCTGCCAGGAGAGGCTTTTGACTGTTCGAACCCAATTTAGTTAAGATAAAGGGGGCATGCACTGTTGCAAATTGTGCTGATTAAAAATGTTTTTTGAATTCTTGCGTTGAGGTTCTGCATTTTAACTGCCAGGATACACCCCAATTTAGTTGAGATAGTGGGCGTCGCACACTGACTAGATTTGAATTTTTTGAATTATATTCAGATGTTCAAAAATGTTCAAATGTTTGTAAAGCTTATGGGACTTAACTACGGGGTCATCAGTCCCTAAACTTACAAACTACTTATGAACTACTTACGAAATAGGACGGCACAAATATCCATGCCCTAGGGGGGATTCGAACCCCCGACCGTAGTGGCCGTGAAGACCGTGACTGAAGTGTCTCAGTCTATAGTAATTTCTTGTGTAGTTATAAGTTTTTTCTTTGCTGGTGCATAGGTGCTGCAGAGAATTATTCGTCATTGTTTTGTTGGTTCAACCAACTGTTAAGTGGGTAGAAAGTTTTGCATATAGGTGTTGGTTGGTTGAATTTGGCGACGGTCATATATTGATAAGGTTATACAGGCAAGAAAATTAGCGAAATCTCTGTTTCTGGTCGACAAGATGGTTACTTGCAACAGGGGAAGTAATGGGTCACAATCTTTGGCAGATATAAATAAAATCGAGTTTCATTTAATAGAACGAAACAGATTAGGAGAAAACATGGAAGTTCCGGAACATACTGTGCCAAGAAGGGCATAATCTGAATCGGATATCGACACTTCAATAGTCGAATTCGACAGAGAAGATGTGAACTGAGATGTGACGCACGTTCACTATATTCCAGTACGGAATATGCCAGGGGTGGCTGGTGCTTCAGATGACTGGGGGTTCACTTCTTCCTCCACCCCCCCCCCCCTCGACGTCCAAATCTGGAGCACCTCTGTAAGTGGCGCCCCGGGTTGTCCGCCCCCTCCCCCCTTTAGATATATTTTCGTTAAAAGATTCGCAGAATGTCTTGCCTCGGCTTGTTTGTGCTGGCTTCAACTTGAGCTGATGCGTCGGTCTACCAAGCTTCTGTACTTTATTTCACACTTTTGTTCCAAGCTTAAATCTGAGTAATTTTTTTCTAAGAGAGAATGAACGTTGTTCATTTTTCTTAGATAACACCAAGAACAAATGAATATGCACATGAACATTAAAACACAGTAAGTAACCGATTACACTGTTAAGTGACTGTAACGAAATGAATCTGTTATGATGAAGAAACACGCTACCTTTGCGTCACATGACACTGTAAACAGCACCCCCTCCGAACTTATCGTATGCGCAAAGCCTGCTCTCCCTATCTTTTAAACAGTTAAATATTTGTAAAATATTTGTTACCCTCAAAATCGCGACACATTTGCTAAAACGTCCAAAGACATGTGACAAGTAACAATACGAAAGTCATCGTTGTTCCCGTATCTGCTAAAAAGAAGATTGGGTTTAAAAGACTGCTTGCAGTCAGTCTTGATCCCACTACCTTCGACAGCGCAGGGCGAGGCCGCTAACCACATGATTATTCTTGCTAGGTGGAAATTAGTAATTTCATTATTATTCATGATCGGACCATTTGGAGGCTTTTACAGTTCATGCGTCTTTAATTTATAATTATAAGTTATTTTACCAAATATGACGTGTTTTTGATGAATCTTCAATGCGCCAAAACCAAATATGAAGGAAGGATGCTGCCTTCATGGAGGATTTGCGCATGAGCAAGGCGAGGTGCACAGTAGCTCCATTGTCTTGCTTCTGGAACATTCGTGCGTAATCGCCTGAGCTCGAGTAGCCAGGAGCTTGTGTCTCTACCAGCTACAACGCCAATGTTAAAAGCGGCGTTTCCCCTCACCCCTCCCTGTCGTGGGTGCGCCCATATGCTGCCTCCAGAAGGTTCAGAGGAGAATTTGAACCTCAGCCGTGCATCTACATAGATACTCTGCAAATAACATTTAAGTGCCTGGCAGAGGGTTCATTAATCACATTCATAACCTTTCTCTACCGTTCCATTCTCTAATAGTGCGCGAGAAGAAAGAACACCTAAATCGCTCCGTTTTCGATTTGATTTAATTTATTTTATTGGGTTGGTCATGTCTCCCTATGTAGATGGGTGCTAAGAAAATATTTACAGATTCAGAAGTGAAATTCGGTTATTGAAATTTCGCAAAAATAGTAGGGGACCTATAACGCTTCCCTGGAGAACGTCAGAGATCACTTCTGTTTTACTCGATGACTTCCCGTCGATTACTATGAACTGTGTCCTTTCTGATAGGAAATCGTGAATCCAATCGCACAATTGGGGCGATATTCCATAAGCACGCAATTTCATTAGAAGTCACCTGTGAGGTACAGTGTCAAAAGCCTTCCGGAAATCCAGAAATATAGAATCGATTTGAGATCCCTTGTAGATATCACTCGTCACTTCATGTGAATAAAGGGCAAGCTGTGTTTCGGAAGAGCGGTACTTTCTGAATACGTGTTGTAGATTGGTTAATAGGTCGTTCTCTTCGAGGTAGTTCATAATGTTCGAACAAAGTATATGTTCCAAAATCCTACTCCAAATCAACGTCAATGAGATGGACCTGTAATTTTGGGGCTCACTCTTATTGCCTTTCTTGAATATTGGAGTGACCTGGGCAACTTGCCAGTCTATGGGTACGGATCTTTCGCTGGGTGATCGGTTGTATATGATATCTAAGTATGGAGCTATTGCATCAGCATACTCAGAGAGGAATCTGGTTGGTATTCAATTGGCCCGGAAGATTTTTTGTTTGTTTAGTGGCTTAAGTTGTTTTACTACACCAGGAACATCTACTTCTAAATTTCGCAAGCTGGCAGCTGTTCTTGGTTCGAATTCTGGGGTGTTTATTTCGTCTTCTTTTATGAAAGAATTTCGGAAAGCTGTGTGTATCAATTCTACTTGAGCAGTACTGTCGTCGGTAGTATTACCATTGCTATCGCGTAGTGAAACGCTGCGGCCATTGCCGCTTATATTAAGCGGCCGCGCAACGACTCGTATACGCGCTGTATTCCCGAAGTAAAACGTTTCTCGTGCCATAAAAATACTTTGAATGTGCATATAAAATGATCTGATAGAAGAACGAAACGAAGAATGATAGTTTAAAGCCGGCCGCGGTGGCCGAGGGGCCTGAGGCGCTTCAGTCACGGTCTGCACGGCCACTACGGTCGGGGGTTCGAATCCCCCCTCGGGCATTGATATTTGTGCCGTCTTTAGTTGTACCTAGTTCATAAGTAGTTTGTAAGTTTAGGGACTGATGACCCCGCAGTTAGGTCCCATAGACTCTACAAACATTTGAACATTTTTTTGATAGTTTAAAAACAGTTTATTTTTTTTTTTTTAATTATTTACGCTTTCCTTCACGACGAGCTGGTTCAGTGAACCAGTGACACAAAGGACGCGCCGTCTGTTCATTCCGTATGAAATAGATCTGACAACACGGATACAGGGCTAGGACCAACCAAAGGAACGTATTTACAATATGTTGAACCCATCGTTCATACTGTAAATACGAGAAAGAGAAAGATTCAGCAACTGGAGTTACGAGCGCCAGTTCATGGCTCCGTGAAAAGCAACTGTTTCTCTACACAGGGGTAATGGAATACAACAAGGTCAAAGACGATATGCGGATTTACGAACGCCACTGCATGACGTGTCTTTATTCGTAGCACCGTGTTCGAGTGGTAGAGGG
Source organism: Locusta migratoria (assembly GCA_026315105.1). Lineage (NCBI taxonomy): Eukaryota > Metazoa > Arthropoda > Insecta > Orthoptera > Acrididae > Locusta > Locusta migratoria. Next base: position 785,295,734 of record CM048755.1, read on the forward strand.
GCTCTCGCGTCAGGTGTATCGTGTAATACGTCCTAATATCAGATATTTGCAGAAAACAGGAAAGTACTTTCGACAAGCTAGACTGTATGTTATCGTTGCAACAATTTAAGCTGTACTCTTAGGTTCTGCCTAACCACACGAGCCCTTAGGGTGCGTTCACGCTGCCGGTCGGGCCGTGCCGAGCCGGGATGTGCCGAGCCATGTGGCGCCTAGTCGGCGCACTCCGTCGGCCTCGGTGTTCACACTGCGCGCCGGGTCGGGCCGAGACGAAAAACGAGTTAAACAGACTTTGATTTTCGCGTTGTAAAAGATTTTGACGGTATGTAAGAACACCCCCCACATAGTTTTAGCAACTTATTTTTTCCGTAAATGCTTTGATTTGTCTGTAAAAAAAGAAAATGTCTGCTTTTCATTCCGCGCGAGTTTTAGTTACGTATCACTTCTCACTCGATTTTCATGTAAGTATGCGCTTAAGTAATCTGATTTTTGAACACGTTGTCGTCATCCTTCCCGCCTGGTAGCGGGCATCACCGTTACGTTTGCTAACGTAGCTCTGCTGTGCTTCCAGGTCTGCCGCCGTCCCTGCTGCCCGTCGCCGTCGCCGTCGCCGTTCCAGTGCCAGGAGGCCCTGCTGATTGCCGCCGCCGCCCAGCCCTGCCTGGAGGCGCCGCCGCCAGGAGGCCCTGCCGGACCTTCTCGCCGCCCCGCTGCCCCAGTCCAGCCCGGGGATCGTTTCGCCGCCGCCGCCGCCGCCTCCGCCGCCCGGAGGTTCTGCCCTGGGGTCCCGCTGACCGCCGGACCGGTTCGCCGCCCCGTCGCCGCCGCTACGGAGCCGCCCCGATCCCCTCGGGTCGGTCCTCGCTGCCTGGTCGCTACCGCTGCCGCCGCCGGCGTCGTCTCCGCCGCCGCCCTCCAGCCAGCTGCCGGTGGTCTCCCGCCGCTCCACCGCGGCCCGAGGCTTCCGCCAGCCCCGACCGGCCACCTGCAGTGGTCGCCACCTTTCGCTTGAACTGTCCACCTTTTCTTCCTCTTCGTCTTCTTTCCCTCTTTCGTCCGTCACGATGTCCCACACCCCTGTCACCATCATCAGCACGGTTTTCTATACCACCCCCACCACCGCCCCACTGTTACGACTCGGAGCTCCATGCACGCCCGTCCTTCCCACGACATCCCCATCTCCGTGCTCCCATCCACCACAGCCGCCTCCCACGTCTCTCCTCCTCCCCGAGCTACCGTGTATCTCCTCCTCACCTCCCCTGCAGACTTCCCCCCATCTCACCAGCACGGATCACCCGTCGCTGGGCCACAGTGGCCGACACCCCGAAGTCGCCGCCTTTTTCCGTCGCATTCCTATCGACCCCCGTCTTTCTCCTCCACTGGCGCCCATAAAAAGACCAGTAAACGTGGAAGCGCGGACCCCATCCCTTCCGCCTCTAAGAAGGCTCCTCCTGCACCTCCTCACCCTCCTCCTCCGTCTCCACAGCCTGCCGACATCATGGACACTGCACCCGTCCCCCCAACCGGATCTGTATACCTACCTCCTCTCCCGTCCCGATCCCCGCTTCCTCGACAATCGTGCCCTCTCCCTAGAACTCAGAAAGTACTTCTCTGCCGCCCCTATCGCCCAACTCATCCCTCGTAGGTACTCTGTCCTTATCAAATCTCCCAACCCTACTTTCCATACTGACATGCTTCAGCACCTCCCTGCCATCCACCTCGGCCCCCACACAACCCTCACCCTGTACCCGTACTATACCTCCTCCTCACCCTGTCAACCCCTCCATCCCCGCCGTCCGCCCACCCTCACCGCCGTGATAACCAAACTTAGTCCGGGTACCACGGAGGAGGAGTTGTTGGGCCAACTCAACGCCCACCTGGACATCTCCATTCGCTCCGCCAAGCGTACCCGTAATGCCACCAGCCCCACCTACCTGATGCGGATTTTCACCAAATCCGCATCCTCCATCAATCGCCTTCTCCTCGAGGGTGCACTCATCTATGACGGCCGCCACAAGGTAGAACCCTCCCGCTCCCCACCCCAATCCTACCGCTGTGCCAGGTGTCTCGTTTATAACGATCACCTGACACAGCACTGCCGCAACCCACCCACCTGTCCCCACTGCAAGTCCAATCACCTCCACAAAAACTGTCCCCACCTCACCTCCCCTCCTGTCTGCAACACCTGTGGTGGCCCCCATACCACCTACTTCTATAAGTGTAAATCCGTCCCCGCCCCCACCATTCCCGAACTTACCGTCCCTGTTCGTCCTCTCAACCCTCCTCTCCATCCCAACAACTCCCTCTGCCCCCCTCCAACCGTAGAGGACGTCATCTGATTTGTCACGACCGTCCTCCAAAACATCCATCCCTTCCAGCGTCCCCATACCCTCCAACAGATCGCCCTTGCCGCCCGTTCCATCTTTCACCACGAAATCTTCGCCACCCTCTCCCGTGCACATACCCACTTCACCTTCTCCCGGCAAGTTATCCTAGCCTAAAACACCGTTTCCTCTTTTCCTGTCTCCCCCTCTCCCTCCTCTCGCCCTTCCCTTTCGACCCCTATGGCAAGCCCTTCCTATACCTTCCTCTATCATAATGTCCGCTCTCTTCCTGCCAATAAACACCTCCTTATGCACACCCTTTCCCACCACTGTGTATATGCCTTCCTCCTGAACGAGACTTTCCTCCAATCCCGTCGTCCTATCAGCACTGCTCCCTACATCCTCCACCGTACCGATAGCCCCCCACCCCTCGCCCGAGGCAGAGTGGCGATCGGCCACCTCTGCCAACACCCCGTCCGGCTCCAACCTCTCCTTAATGACCCTACCGAACACTTGATCCTCAGTCTCTTCTTCCCATTCCTTACTGTCACCCTCGCCACCATCTATATCCGCAGCACTGCTCCCCTTCCATATGCCTTTCTCTCCCACATAGACCACTCCTTCACGACCTATGTGATTGCCGCTGACCTTAACCTTTCTTCCTGTCCGCCTGCTGAACTCTGGCGGTGGCGTCAATTCGTCACCACTTCGCTCCGGGGCGACGTCTTTCCTCTTCCCCGCCCAACCCGCCCTGAAAGCAACAACACGCCCGACGTCGTCCTGGCATCTCCCAACCTCCTTGGGCACATCACAGCGGATGTCCTCGACCTTATAGGCAGTGACCACGCCCCTGTCCTACTTACCCTTGACCAATGCCCCCACCCTGCCTGTGCTCCCCATCCTATGCCCCCTCCCAAACTCGTTCATGATTATTCCCGTGCCGTCTGGGATGCCTACCGTCGCTCCATTGACACCTCGGTTGCAAGCCACCCACTTCCCCTCCACACTCCCGCCGATATTGATCATGCCTCCTACTTCCTCCAGCAGACTGTTGCTGATGCGGTCCATGCGCACATCCCCACCGGGCGATTTATCCTCACTGTTCTACCCTTCCTCCACAGGGCGTTCTTCTCCTTCGCGAATCTCGTCGTCTGTACCGCTTCTTCCTCCGGACCTGTGACTGGGACACACTCCAACGCCATCGGGAAATCCAACGCCACATCCGAAACCTCTTGTCCGCGAAAAAACGCCGGGACTGGCGCCAGACAAGCACCCGCCTCAATTCAACGCTCCGTGTCAACTCCTCCAAGTACTGGCATGCCTTCCGCCGCCTTACTGGCAGTCACTCCTCCCCCCCCCCCCCCACTACCTGCTTCTCCATGATGACCGTCCTTTTCCTGACAATGCCAGTAAGACAGAACACTTTGCCTCCTACCTCTCCAAAGTCTTTTCCATTCCTGATGATCCTCTCTTTGACTATTCTCTCTTCCCAGACGTCCATGAGCGAACCGATACCTCCACTCCTCCGCTCGCCCCTGGCTTCCAGTAGTTGGCATCCCCCCCTCAGAGCTGAACACACCCATTACTACCCATGACATAATTGACACTCTTCAGACTAAATGCAACACCGCCCCCGGTCACGACCAGCTGACCTACCGCCACCTCCGAGCATACCCCCCCTCCTTCCACGAAGCTCTTGCCACCTTATATAATGTCATCCTTTTCACTGTCTTTTACCCCGACCTGTGGAAGACCTCCCGTATTCTCATGTTCCTAAAACCTGACAAGCCCCCATCCCAGACCTCATCCTACCGTCCCATCAGTCTTACCTCCGTGTTCAGCAAGGTCCTGGAAACCATCCTCTCCCGTCGTATCCATCAGCACCTCCATCGCCACCAGTTCCTCCCCCTTTCTCAATGTGGCTTCCGACCCTCCTTCTCTGCCGATGACCAGCTCCTTTGCCTAACTCATCTCCTCTCTGTCCAACTCAACTCCCATCACTCCACAATTTTTGTCTCCCTTGATATCCAAAAAACCTACGACCATGTATGGCCTTCCGGTCTCCTCTTCAAGCTCCAGTTCTACGCCCTTCCTATTAATTACGTCCGACTCATTGCTTCCTTTCTCATCCACCGCCCCTCCTATGTCACTGTTTGCAACTCCGACTCCCGTTTGTTCTACCCCTCTGCCGGGGTGCCCCAAGACTCCATCCTCTCTCCTCTCCTTTATCTCATCTACTCCGCTGACATGCCCCAACCCGATCCTCCCATCTATCTCCTAAAATATGCTGATGACACCGCCTTCCTAGCCCTCGCCCCCTCCCTTGCCCGCTCGCAGTTTTTGCTCCAGTCTCACCTCACCGAATGCGCCTCATGGTGTAACTGGTTGCTCCTCTCCGTCAATCCTGACAAATACCAGGCAATTATCATAGGTCGTACCACCTCCTCCTTCTGGCTCCAAGATTTCTACGTTACCCTCCAAAACCGCCACACCCCCACCCTGACGTACCTTGGCCTAACCCTCAACCATAACCTTTTCTGGACCCTCCACCTCCGCACTGTTCGACAGAAAGCCCTCTCCTGCCTTAACCTCCTCAAACTCCTCACCGGCCGGACGTGGGGTCTCAGTCCCTCCACCATCCTCTACACCTCTCGCTCCCTCATCCGTCCTGTCCTTTGCAGCTTGCATCCCGCCTGGATATCCGCTCCCAAGGCCTATTATAAAACCCTTCAAGTCCTCGAGCGCCACGCCCTCCGCCTCGCCTACTGCATCCGGCTCCCTTCCCCCACGCGGATCCTGTATGACCTGATCCCGATTCCCCACCTCCTTGAATACCTCCAGCATATCCGTATCCTCTATACCACCTGTAAAATAGACTCCCGCAACCCACTGGTCCACCCCATCCTCACCAACCCTGGGCCTCTGCCACGCCTCTACCGCGTTATACCCCCTTCCCTTCATCTCTACACCCTCCATGTCCTCTCCCAGGGTAACTTCCGCCACCTCCCCCTCCTTGATGACATCCTCCGTCCTGACATATACCTGTGCTACCAGCTCTGATACCCCCCCCCCCCCCGTAGATGTAGGGCCCCCTCTCCCCCCTCCCCTTCCCCACCCCCGCTTGGCTACCCGCTCCCTGCCCTGGAGTCCCTACGGCTCCTCCCTACCGCCTCCTTCCCCGCCGTTTTTCCTCTCCCCCGCGCTTCCCTTCCCCCACCGAAAGTTTTATCAGTGCTATGTTCAGTGTTGTGTGCAGTGCTCCAGTGAAGTGTATGTTTTTTTAACTGCGTCCACTGCAATCAGACAAGCGTCGCACCGTGTGTTTTAATTAGTGTCTCCATGTACTCGCCGTCCTGTGTTATTGTCGTCCTACATAGTTTTTCTTTTTAGGTCACCGTGGCTCCTCATTTTTAACTGACTAAATGTGGTTTTAATCATCTGTCTATTGTAATGTACTTCAAACTGTCGCCTTGTCTATGTTATTGTATCTCCGTTGTTTTTTCTCCTGTTACGTATTTTAATTCTCACCTCATCTCTGTATTTTAATTTCTCTCGGCTGAAGAGCAGCCTATGGTGCTAGTGTGAAATACAATAAAGGAAAAAAATAGACACGTGGTAGTGAAAAATCTCAGCTTTCTAATAAATCATTTACCTTTCCAGAATTCGTAACAATCGATTTTAAATGACGCTATTTGTTAAGTGCGTGCGCTTGAATTACAAATCGTGTATTGAAAAAGTTGGATATTACTGTTCTATACATTTTAGACCGTACATTATAGCGAGTGAAATGGTTGTCGCACTGATATCTACCTCGGAGTTTCACAAGTAATTGCGATTTATCTGAGCGGCGTCGTGGTGTGATCGCAAGACTGCGATCTCGGCGGATGTTGGGCGTAGCATGAAGCGCTGCAGCATTGGAAAAATGAATTGCTGGCCACGTATGTCGCGCCCTCGTGATATGTTAACGATCTTTAACCAGAAAACAAGTATAAACTGGTTTTTCTTGGGTGACGACCGATTACAATTGACATTGATCTGGATTTACATGAGGTCATACTTTGTAAGAGGCCTACAACTTATTTCTTGTCTACATTATACAATTAACGGAATATACATTTCGAGTTTCGAACTAGAAGACAAGAATACATTGATGTTAACTGCAACTTTGGTGTTCATGGACTGAAATAATATTTTCTGACATAGTTATTGGCATTCTAGTTGGAAATGATGAAGGGAAGAGTCCCAAAATTATACTGAAACTTATAAGTACATCTACGCCTAAGTTATATATAGTCATTTTTCTAATTGCCTCTTATGTAGCTCTCGGAAAATGTCGTACCATAAGGTAAACATAATTATATTTAGCTTGTCCCACATAAAAGCAATATCACCCACGCCCGAGATTAAAGTAAGAAAGAACTAAGAAAGAAGAATAGACAACAGCTAAAAAAAAAAAACATTATTATAATTATAATAATAATTTATGAACCTTTATTCATTTTACAAAGTTACAAAGTAATCAAAGAAAAAATAACAGGACATATTTTCATAAGTGTTATTTTCAAAAAAGCTATCATGCAAAGAAACTTGTACAGAAAACAGGCTGGAAACGTGATACTTGTGCTTAAGAAGCATTATTATAGTCCAATCGGCTCGCGCTGGAAGTATTAAACATTCCGAATGTCGTCGGTTCGGCGTGAGCCGGCTGAAGAGGATTCGTCTTGGCCCGGGCGGCAGTGTGAACACGGCTTAATTCGTGGAACTGTTTTTGAGTGGTACATCGGCTCATGTGTCAGGTTTATCGTGTAATACGTCCTAATATCAGATATAGAAAGCGGTGAAGTGCTTTTGACAAACTAGAATGTAAATGTCTATTATGTATGACAGAAGTACTTTACTATGTTTTACGAATCTGTCATGATTTTAAAGGATGTGTTTAGGCAGGAACCAAATAGTACAGCTTAAATTGTTGGAGTGAACAAGCAGCAATGACATACAGTCTAGCTTTTCTAAAGTACTTTCCCGTTTTCTGCGAGTATCTGGTATTAGATGGTATTACACGATATACTTAACGCGAGAGCCCCTCTACCACTCGAGGAATAAAGACACTTCAGAATCAATAACTTAGAGAAATAAAGACACAAACAAGCGATCTTGAAACACAAATGGAGAAAGGAATTTCTAGAATAGATGAACAAGTAAACAGGATCAATGATGCCGCGGAGAAACCATGCGACGTCATTGAAGTTTTAATGCACGGACACAAAGAATTATGAACAGATGTTGACAAGTTCCTAGTGGACATAATTAAAGTTAACCACACAATAGATAAAATATCGAAAAATGCTACCCGCATACTACAGCAAATTTATGGCGAACAAACTACAAGAAAACATGTAGGGAAGGTCGCGCTAGAAAAGTACGATCAGCGGATTAATAAAATAGAAATAAAAAAGGAAGACCAGTTCGAAAAATTGCGAACGGAAATTTTAGACAAGACAGAGGAAAAAATAAAGGCAGACAGTGCTAGTACTGCATCAACCGATTCATCCTGTACTGACCTGAAACAAACTATGGCATCAGCAAATAAAATGACACACAGAAACACAGCTATACCCGCGGAAGTACCGCGTAAACAACAAACTACACAGCCGGTGCAGAATGTTGAAACGATGGCGAGACAAATGCACAATGCTGACTCTTCAGGTAGACACGGACAACCAGTGCCGATTTCACATCTAAGTACGGTACCAGTCACACAGGAAAGGAATTTTAATAGCGAGACAAGGTCAACGCCAAAAGCCGACAAAAGGAACAAACAGGATGGAACAAAACTTTTGTACGCCATTATAGCATATCGATTGAGCGGTAGGTCATGGTTTATACCAGCCACAGCCACGAAATGATGGCCAGTGTGAACGACAGGATGGCGGAATGTCGGGAAGACAATACATGTTTGTAGAACAACAAGCGTACAACATGGCGACACGATACGGTACAAACCACTTCCTCATAGTTCGTAAATTTCAGCATTACTGCGAGGAAGGTAATCCACTACACGCTAGAATATTTATTGACCAGTTGCGAGTTGGTATACCGGAACACTGGAGTTTAGCACATAAATTGGACTTCATCTGCTAACATATTTCTGCAGCAGTAGCAGAAACTACGAAAAAGTATCAACTACTCTTAAGTCGCACCAGCAGTTCGGTACGGCATTTTTATCAAGGTACTGGTCGACTGAAGCACAAAACACAATCAAATATGAATTATTACAAAATGTACAGTACGAAAACTCAAGGGAAAAGAGCCCAATTAAATTATTTGAATATATGGATAAGAAAAATCAATGTTTAGATACGCCATATAGCAACAAGGAGTTAATACGTATGTGCTCCATGAAATACCTCTGGCAGGAAAAAAAGAAATCCGAGAAATGACACACAGAATAATAATCAAAACGGCAACTATAGACCAAATAATAATAACCACAAGACTGTTCCGAGAAATAACAATAATTTTATGCCACACAACCAAAACTACAATCCGAGAAATAATGGCAGATATTTCCAAAGAAGTGACAATGGCTTTAACCGTCCACAAAGTGGATACGGCAATGCGTTTGGTAATTCGTACAGAGGAGGTTATGGATTTCAAAACAGAATTGGAGGACAGCAACAGAGCTATTTTCAGCGGGAAGGAGATGTAAGGCAAAATCCATCCAACAATGAAATCCAGGATCACAACAGCAATAAAACAGAAGGCGAGGTACTGGCAGAAGTTAAGTTGTGCTGACGGACCGTGAAGCGTGCCGGGATAGCTCAGACGATGCAGCGCTTTCCCGCGAAAGGCGAAGGTCACAGGTTCGAAGCCCGGTCCCGGCACACAATTTTAATGTACCAGGAAGTTTCTAAAAAAAAAAAAAAGAGCTATGGCGATGGATGAAGTTAGCTGTCTCAATTTAAATTACGTGACCGAGGTCTCGAAACATTCAATCTTAACATACAATAATAACTATGAAAAGGCAAATACGGAAAAAACAGTTCAATTCCTTTTTCCGAAATTTTTGTCGCTTCCGCAAAATGAAATAACTTCATCCTGCGTAGCAGCGACGATATTTCTTCTGCGCGTAGCCACCGAGATCTAAGTATGAGTGTGGTTTACACAACTCAAAAATGCAAGTCCGCACACTGACGCGTTAAAAGACTTAAGGGAACCGTACTCGATGGTATCTCTCGCCAGAGACATCCTAAGAGAACCGTACTCGACGGTATCTGTTACAAGAGTCTTCAAAGAGGACCGTACTCGACGGTATCTTCCGCCTCTATGCCACACCACCAAACTGCACACGCCAGCTATTGGCGGCCATGTCCATTCCTAGGCTAGGAAGCCAAACTCACCAACCTCTAATGGGCTGTCCAATGACAACACTCAGCTGGATGACGGATCGTTCGACCAGTCATATAGCAAAACACACAGCCAATCACAGGCCGAGCTACAGTTTGCACCCTAGACTCCGCCTCCGATAGCAAATTTCTCACACAATTTCACATACCGCTGACTTTCCCCCCAAAACATCTACGAAATTATCTCTTGCCGTCATCTTACCGCCGATTTGTATAACCGTGTGCGCCGGACACAGGATGAGCCAGACAACACAGAGAACTGCGCGTGCAGCATCCTTCCATTTACTATGCTGCAAACCAAGCTACCATCTGCCGACAGTTTAAGACGCAGGGGCAGCGGGGAGTCATCCCTTGCCATGAAATGTGTGGCCGCCCGTCGGCACTCATCTAAAGAAAATCGCAGATGCCAGAACCATTCCTAGAGTGCTACAAAAGAACACACAACACTGGCCCAAACGGCGTCAGTCACTTTCACCGTAGAGCATCGTCTTCTCCAGCAACACTGGCTGCTCAGACCTGGCCACGAAGCTGCCTACCTCCCGAAAAAGTGCCTCACGTCCTCCACTGACCCCATAGGATGGAGCCTCACTACTGCTTCATGACCTGTCCACGAATTTAGTGGCGTAACTAAGGGGGAGGATGAGGGGGATAGAACCCCCCCCCCCAGAACCAGAAAAAAAGAAAAAAAAAAGAAAAAAAGAAAAAAAAAAAAAAAAGAAATCGTATAACTGAAATCTGGTAAAGGTAAAGATTGAAAACTTGGGGTGTTTTACCATAATCTTTCATTGGATGGGAGTGAATTAGTTTCTTCAACGGGAGTGGTAGATGGTAGTCTCTCTGGAAACTGATTAAAATTTTGCTCGTCAAGCAGATCTATTCCCCCCCCCCCCCCCCCAAAGCCAAGTCCTAGTTACGCCACTGAAAAAATTAATGGCCAGCCCGTACAACACCAAATTCCTACGCTCTCCTTACGTGTGAAGCCAGCCTTGACTTTTCACCTTTTCCTACAGCTCAAAATAGCTCGCTCGCCACTGCCATGAGTAACCACAGGGATGGAATAATTGAAGTACTCTAATAAAAATTAAATCAATGAACAAGATTCACACCTCTCTCCCAACCCCTTACTGAATGTAGAAGTCAAAACATAAGAATAAAACAACACAAGACGTGTAGAATGCGTTTACGCAATTTCTCTCAAATTCGTAATCGCTAAATCCATAAATGCTGTTTATCAGTGATATGCAGGCTCGATGGTACGGATTACAGGGACAGGTTAACATGTCGTGTAATTGGGAATGATTATCTCCTAACTCTTGGGGATAGCATAACGTGACGACGTACGCATAGGCCTACAATTACGAGTATGTTCTCTTAATAAAGGATTACAATAGCTTAACGCTGCACTGCGTCGTCTACAAAACAGTTACAATTTGTTCAGTTGAGCAGAAAAGGATACAATCAGGATAGGAAGGTCCGCTAAATGCAGACAACAAGTGATATCGGCTGGGAGTGAACGCTCGCAGACTACTGAGCACGACTGACAAGTTCTTCTTCGATATAGTTAAGAGTATTATGTTGCTCCGACTCAAGGGGGTATTCTCCGAGGCATTTCCCTTTTTCAAGGTTCCCATCAAGGGAACTAAATGTTTGTATTAGCAGAGGCCCATTGCACAAGCAAGAAATGCAATCTAAACCTTTTTGAATACAGTGACAGTGCTCTCGGCGAAGAACAACAGGCCTGTACAAAGAAATTTACCTTTGGGTAATCACACTCAAATTCATTGCATTCGTGTGGATGCTTTGTACCCAGATTCGACAATTATGACGGTTCACTTTCCCATTAGGGTGAAAAGTGGCTTCGTCGCCAAAAATTAAGCGATCAACAGTCCCATCCCCATCTTCATTCAATTGTTGCAGACTCAAAAAGCTTGTCTTTGTCGCCGTTCTTGAGCTTTTGCAGTACATCCAATTTGAATGCTTTCATAGATATCTTCTGGCGCAGGACTATTTATTTACCGAATATCGCCGTTACCGGTTTCAAGCTTTTCAGTTCATCATCAGACGGCTGTTTACGTCCACACACATGTTATTTACATTTTTCTTATGCATGTAATTTTGTTTGTGGCGAAACGTTCTTAGTTATGTAGTGCCCTACAATACAAAAAGATGATTTGAATTGCTTACTCGAGCGTAAATATCACTCCTTATACTGACAAATGTTGCAACCAAACTTTTACGATAGAATTTTTCATGTTATTCACGTCGAAATGTCCGTTCCATTGCGTTGTACTGCAGATTACTGCAGTTGTTGATGCAATGAACACTTTGTAAATCACTTATGTCTCTTATGTGGTGCAGCATAGAGCATTAACCACACATATATACACACACATAAAACAAGTTTTTGCCTCATAGAATACAAAGATGGTGATATTGCCAACATAAGTCTACCAAAGATGTTTTATATCGAAGATATGTACATTGATATGTCACTAAAGCATTTTACAAAGGAGAGACATAAAATATTTTACACAGAATAAACGTTACACATGTGCATTGCACATTCAGTGACATAGGCTATAAATTAAGTAGAGAGCTGTATTATAGATTAAGACCAAAGCGTGTACCGAATATAAATTACTTTTACAGATTTGATGATGATATTACTGAAAATACTTGTTCACCAAGAGAGGAAAAAATAGTGAGGTTGATCAAATTTACCCATTTAGTGGTAAAATATTTGATAAAGAAAAGCAAACTCAGCCATTTGAAAAGCATTTAGTTGAGATAAAAGAAATTAGATCGTAATATAATGAAAAATTTAAAGCGTGGTCTGTTGCTTATAAAATTGTGTTTAATGATGCTAGTATTGCCAAACTCGATACTATTAGTGAGAAAACAGACTACATAACGAAAGCATTCAATAGCATGGTAGATGTAGCTAAAAAGAGGATTAATTCCAGGGAAAGAGATAAGCTGAATATAACAGTCAATAAACCAAAAATATTTTATTCCAGTTTCTACATGTTAGAATGCATCAAATAAAACTCGAGTGTCTGTTCAAGTTTTGTGCAACAAAATGAGGAACATCTTAACAGCTGAAGAGACTGTTGATATAGGAGAAACATCGTTTCTTTTGGTATTGACACTTCGATTCCTTGCTACAGGAGACAGTTGTAGAAGCCTACATTTCCTTTTTAAAATAACTACCTATGTAACTGATATCATCGATAGTTCCAATCAGTAATTTAGTGTACCAAAAGTCTAAAAAGTTTTTTATTTCACTAATCGCGCCTAAGTTTTGACGTGGCATTTCGATTTTCGTGGTTGCATTCACAAATGAATCACTTTCTAATAAAGTTCGAATATTTACAAACAGATTCTGAAACTATAAAATAAACGACCACGAAGAACGAACGAAGAAGAAAAAGTTCCGAGACGAGCAGATGACAAAGATAGAATGAAATGTCGGCGCCAATGTTTGGACGACGTACCCATATTGGTCCTTTGATGTTTGGTCAAAATACCGACACAGTGGCGGCGCTAGACGAAAAGTGGGCGTCGGCGAACTCGTCTTTGCGAGGCCCCTTTCATTTTTCAGTAAGGAACAAAATGTTAATTAAAATGAGCTGAATTATACACCAATAATCATTATACTAAAATTTTATTAGTATAATATACAAGTATTATTGCAATGACAAAAATTACAATAAACAAACAGAAATTATAATAGAAAACTTTTCGGATTTTTGCCTCACTGAATTTTTTAAAGATTATATCATAATTAATACAAGCCCATATTTTTGCTTCAATTGATAGTAGTGACAACGCAGATAGTCTTTCTTGGCTCACTGTGCTTCTCAAGTTATTTAAAAAAAAATCATTCTTATGCCAAGGCTGCAAAATATTTTTATTTGATATATACTCCCGGTTCGTAACAACTTTAGTCTACAAACAATCGAACCTCTGCATCGCAAGTTTCAAATCCTGTAATACGGAATTATCGAATCCAGTCATGAAATGAAAGAGTCAACAGCTACTTTAGGGTTCACTTGAACAGACTGCCATTGTTTACTTATATTTTTTACACATAGTAAAATCGCGTACGACACGTGTATTGCAACAATAAACTCAAAAGTTAACATTTCGTTCAAGACTGCTTCACATTCATTACGAGTTTCAGAATCATCAGTTTTACTTTTCAGTTCATTCTCGCTTTCAATGACATCATCAAACTGGAATAATGTAGTTTTTAATGCTCCGATTCTGCTTTCCTATCTTGTTTCAGACAGAAGTTTCATTGTCAATTTCAATATGGTTTTTATTTATAACTTCCCAACCCTTGTTAGACCTTGTAAAGAGCACATAAATTTTATTGATGAAGCAGAAAAATGTCGTAGCTGCTATAGTTGAGTTAGATGCATCTATGAGAAACAAATTCCAAGAATGGCATACGCATGGAGTGAAGAATATTCGTGCAGTAATATTGAGTATTCTTCTTCTAACACCTTTATTAATGCCAACCATATTGGCGCCGTTATAATATCCATCTCATCGACAGTGTTTTTATATCTAGATCATTATTTTCTGGTTCTCTTAAAACTGTATTTGTTAAATACTCTCCCGTTGTTTCTGCAACGGCAAGAGACCCAAGTGTTCCTCTATCTCTCCAATTGATGAATTGCTGAATCTTAATATTATTGACATTTTCCACTCGGCTCACATCCCTGGTACAATTACGAAAATTTTTGTAAGTCCAAATCTTGTGTAAGCGCGTCGTGTTTGTAAGGCACGACTGGTAGCTGCCGCAGCAGTTGGCCTGTTTCCTTCATAGCCAAGTCAGATGCCTCGCACAAGGAAAGTCGCACATTCGAGAAGCGGAGGCTCAAGGATGCAACAGCTTATTTAATGTATATATATGTGTGTGTGTGGGGGGGGGGGGGGGTTAAAGCGCGGTGCAATATGAGAATGTGCAGTATACGATTACTTTATAGAATTCCATTGATTTAATCATACATACACTCCATGTATGCTTGACTTTGTCCATGTCTTTGCATTATCCTATTCAGATCTTTCCAGTAGCAACAGCCTTCATTTACCATCTGCGTCAGAAAACGCGAAAAAAGTCTACATGGAAAGTAATAAACTTTATCTTGAGATGTGGAGTAAACCAGCTACCTGTGATGTTTGTTCTTCGCCGTTACTTAATTTTATAATAATGTGAAATTTAGTAAAATGTCTTTTGTTTGCGTCTTTGGGTTAACTCTCAACAGATTTCTCGAGGCTTTGTTGGGGACCATTTGGAATGAAGTCATGACGCTGTGAATCCGTTACTGGAAAACACCCACTTCCCCGGATCTAATTCTGTAAATAACTCTGTTTTATGAACAATGTCCTCTCGATCTTCTGAATCACAAATATTTTTACCTCTTTGCCCCTCATTCCGTTCAGACTGTTGGATAACAGCAGTTTTGCCCAATTCTGATGCTGTATCAGGAAGGGCGACAGATTCATCGAACCTGTTCTGTTTCAGCAGATGCCTCTGGAGCAGATTCACCTGAAGTATGATTTCATCATGCTCAAACTTATAGCTCGGTTCGATGTAGCTCTCTCAGCCTTTCTTCTATTTGATGCAGCGGACTCCCATTTCCTCCCAATGCCTCCTTCTCTTGAGGGTCCTCCAGACAAGGTGATCTAAAAATTACTTTTTTGTCGAGTACATTGATAATCGGAGTTCCATCAAACGGAGTGATTCCAGACTGTTTTCAGTTTGTTTTTGCCATAACTTCCATAGGTTGTATTAGATTTCTTTCTTTGTCAGTGAAGTAGGAGGGTTTATGTAGAACGAATAAAACATCTTAAAAACAGAAAAGTCGACATGCACCGGCATTTGCCTGAGACACATAAATGAAGTGGCTAATGACCTGTCTGAAAATTGCAGTTAGAGCGTTTTTCCGCTTGTCAGGACTATCGAAAGTTTCCAATTCACGATATTGCGTGAAATTTCAACCTCGAGACTGTTAATAGAATATTTATCAAATGTTCAAATGTTTGTTAAGCTTATGGGACTTAACTACGGGGTAATCAGTCCCTAACCTTACAAACTACTTATCAACTACCTTATGCTAAGGACGGCACAAATATCCATGCCCGAGGGGGGATTCGAACCCCCGACCGTAGTGGCCGTGAAGACCGTGACTGGAGCGCCTCAGTCCCCTCAGCCACCGCGGCCGGCCTAGAATATTTATCAACGCTCCCATAAGACTCAAGATTAAAATCGCGGAATGGGAAAATACGGTTTCTCACTTAAAATAATTAGTGCACTAGACTGAAAGAGAGCGGCAAATTGTTGCTATGCAGCGCGAAACAGCAAATCTACAATACTATCCTAAAGTACCCCATTTTATGGTGCTTAAAACTAAACTGTAGTTTTTATGTTTTACCATGTATGATGCCAAAACAACAAGAAATAAAATAAAAGAATACAAGAATTATTTAAGAAATCTATTCATACTATGAAACTGAACGTAGTGTGTGTGTGTGTGTGTGTGTGTGTGTTCCACATCTCCTTCTACTTTAAGGTTTTTTATTATGGATACTAAAGTTTAAGCTTCAATTATTACAAGCGAACCAGTAGGTCTATCCCAAAATGAGTTACACCAGTTTGTTCCTTGTTTTCTTCTGCTTCACGATATGTGGAGCAATTGCGTAATCGTGAATTTTGTAAAACGACTTAAGTCCCTAGAGGTACATTAAAAAAAAAAAAAAAAAAAAAAAAAAAAAACTGTCCATTACTAAAATCACCCCACTCCATATTTTAGTGGCGCTGGCACAGCAACTGTAATTGATATTTTTGGTAAAAAAAAGTCTTGGTTGCAGTCTTGGTTTATGCAACCAAGACTCTTTTTTTTTTTTTACCAAAGAAACTGTCTATTATGTTTCTGAAGCGAATATTGCAGCAAATTATGCTTTATATGTTGCATACACAGAAACTACAAAACACTGTCATCACAAAAGCAGGATTTAAAGAAGGAGGACTTAAGTCTTTTTTTTTGTTTGTTTTTTAATTAACTACAGTTTTGCTTCTTATGTAATAAAAGTCTGGCATAAAAACACATAATATCTATTTTCTTTATTGAAAAACACATTCAGAATCATAGAACAGTAACTCATCCAGGGAAATAAACATACAAGGCAAAATTTCCCAAACAAAATTGTAATATTCATTTGTCTTTATTTCCCAAGCTCCAATTTTCTCATAAAATGTTTTCGATCCGTTACAGTAGGGAATGTACTTGAGCATTTTCCGTATATCTTTAATTTTATTTTGATTGATTGGACACACACCATTTGGATAAGCTTATCTGTGTGATAGTTCTGGGACGTGTGGATATGTTGGCTCAAGGAAGAAAGAATGTTGAATTATTCCTCCTATGGATGGTTTTTCCACAATTATTCCGATCTGTTCTACAGGAAAGCAGAAATCCGTAAAAGTTGAAACACTGAAAGATTCCTTTTTATCTTTAGGATCATTCTTAACAGATGTCTCTATGGAATTGAAAATTCGTTTTTAATAATGTGGCCACCATTTGTGTTAATCAAAAACATTCCCAAACGATTGTTAATGTAAAATTTCCTTTAGCGCTAGAGCTTGCTATGTGTTCATATACATCCTTCAGTGTATATAGTCTGTCCACACGCCTCTGCCGTCTTTTCACTACTGCGAAGTCCCTATCATTTGAAGTGTGATGTTGAAAAACGCCTCTGAGCACCTAAAGCCATTAAGAAATCTGATGAGAGTAGTGTTCTTACTCAGGCTTGGACAGCTGTCACAAAACAACCAGATGAGACACAGGTATTGAAATAATGGATGAGAAAACTGTGTACCTTATTTGGTGTTTTCTTAGCTTGCCCCTCATGGTAGATGTAGAAGGATACTGAATTAGTTTTTATGTTATGCACAGAGAAAACTGGAATTGTCAGTTGGAGATGATAATACAAAATCAAGTGTTCAAATGTTTGTATAGCTTATGGGACTTAACTGCGGGGTCATCAGTCCCTAAACTTACAAACTACTTATGAACTAACTTATACTAAAGACAACACAAACATTCATGCCAGAGGGCGGATTCGAACCTCCTACGCGGGAGGACGCGCGATCAGCAACGTGGCGCTCCAGACCGCTCGGCTACTCCCGCGCGGCATACGATGATAATAGATGGATAATACATGGCAAGCACACATTTTGCACGTAGTCAAATGTTAAAGCACGAAAATGCTCTCTCAGTGCATAGCTTGGTTGCACACAAACAAAAGTAATATTGACGTTTTACCCACTTAAAGCTATAGATGAATCTCTCAAAAATTATTATTACCTGACAAGCAAAACAACATAAGTTTTGCGTCGTTTCCCTCGTAGGTGTCGGTGGCCGAGTAGAAAAGTACCGACACAGGAATAAAGGATGCACGCTTGTGCAGGCACGAAGGTGAGCAGCCAGTGGGACAGCAGAAACTAGAAACACTAGAGTAAATTAGAACGACATATATATTTCTTAGAGACTTAGTAATACTTAACTTTTACATAGCTCAGTACTACAGAATGCTGATACATAGTTGAGCTAGAGGCCTGCCTAGTGCCTATCCGATAGCCAAGTCTTCACTGGTGCCTATCTGATTCCGAAGTGTTAACTGGTTCCTATCTCAGTCCCAAGTGAACGATGTCGTTCTGTGGTGGCCACGAGCGGAGTAGCTGAGCGCGCTCGTGGCTGACGTCGTAAGAACGCCGCGCCGTGCGTGCATGGCGGCGCGCGGCGAAAGTAGGTGGCGCGCACTTTAGACTTGTGCGACACCACAATAAGTCCTGGACTAAGGCTGTTTTGCGGGTAAACACGAATGTTCTGTTAATGTACAAAAGTAAATAATGTACAGAAGTTAGGGACTAAAGTCTCTGTGGTATTAAGCGATGTGTATCAAGTTTTAGAACATTGCTGTGTCCATAACACAAAACCATGGAAATGTGGACTTAAGTCGTTTTGCAAATTGATATTATCATATTGTAATGAAATGTTTATATATTGGAGGCAATATATTGGTAGTGTGAGAGCCGTGTATATTTAGCCAGCCAGGCCGCGTGTGCGCTCCGTACAGCGAGTATTCGCGCCCAACTGCACCGCCAGCAGACGGAGCGAGCCCCCATGTGCCGTCGAGGCCGCACAGGGTTCCGTGAGAGGGATACCGCTGGGAACGCACACAGTTCAGCGCAGGACATTCAAGTATTCAGGGCTAGTTTCAGTATTTATTTCGTACGCGAGGTCGTCGCTATATAACCGAGCAGTTGAAAAACGCCGTTAAACAGTGGCGGCGCTAGACGAAAACTGGGCGTCGGCGATCTCGTCTTTGCGAGGCCCCCCTTTCATTTTTTCATTAATGAAGAAAACGTTAAATGAGCTTAATTATACATCAATAATCATTATACTAAAATTCTATTAGTATAATATACGAATATTATTGCTACGACAAAAAATACAATAAAGAAACACAAATTAGAGAAACTTTTCAGCTTTTCGCCTCACTGAATTTTTTTAAGATCGCATCTTAATACTAGCCGCTATTTCGGCTTCACTAGCTAGTACTGACAACGCACATAGTCTTTCGTGGCTCACTATGCTTTTCAAGTTAGTCTTAATCAATTTTAACATTGTGAAGCTTCTCTCGGCCGAAGCTGTACTGACTGGAACTGAGCATGATTCTGATTGTTATATAAACATTTGGATATACTTCTTCCAAAGCGTTTTCTAAAATATACTGAAGAAATTGTTTTGTAAGTATTTAACTAAAAATTGCATCACTGCTGCACTCATACGGAAATATATACGGACAATTAAATAGCTGTCGGCCGGGAATGGCCGAGCGCACTAAGGCGTCATACCATGGTGCGCGAGGTCGCTCTCGTCGGGGGTCGAATCCCCACCCTTAGGTACGGATGTTGTGTTCGTCCATTGGTTAAGCTAGTGTAAGTTAGATGTAGGTCGTCGCTACATTACCTAACAGTTGGAAAGCACCATTAAACATCAAATATAAAGAAAGAAAAAAAGAACTAAAATTTTAACATGTTTTGCGAGGCCCCCAAAGGCGCGAGGCCGTCGGCGGTCGGCGACGCGTAGCGCCACCACTGTACCGACGCAGCCACAGAGTTCCAAAGTCATTTCACCGAACCGTACATTGGCTGATCACTGTTGGCGCCAACGTCGGATCCTTGTGTGGCCTAAAGGCTATAACACATGATCTACAGTACAGCTGATAGCTGTTAAACGAAAACAAAGGGAGGATCTGTGAAATTGTATAGCTCACCTGTAAAATAATCTCATTTTATACTTACGTTCCTTCAGTGTCACAATAATTGTTATTCAGCTTACAATAATGTAAGCAGATTCAAGTGGATGTGGGTTGCCGTTCTTATGAGGAGATGAAAAGGCTTGCTCAGGATAGAGTAGGGTGGAGAGCTGCATCAAACCAGTCTCCGGACTGAAGACCATAACAACAACAACAAACAATAATGTAATCACAGGTTGTGTACTAATTACGCAAACGTGGAATAGACAAGTTTTACATTTCATTTTATGCGTTTCGGTCTCAGGTAGAACACGTTATTTGAGGAGCTGGTGCAGTTTAATGCCCTAATGCTGGATATTAGGTGTTATTTTTTCTTTTTTTCCCATCTGATTTGCAACAAAGAAGTATCTATGTTTCTTCTTAGCCCAGACAAGAAGTTAGAGAAATGCTGTTAAACCCCAAGACTTATATTATGGCAAATTGAATTTCTAAAAATCAAACCATGAAATTAGTACACTCGCTCTTTATCCCATATTACTGTAAACGTATGCCCGAAATGATTTTGCTCGTATGTTATTAGTAAGTAGGATACTGGTACTTATGATTTTATAGTACTTTTCATATACCATTTCAGTATAAGAATCCTTCAACCATTCCTTAACACAACAAGAGCATTCTTAAAAAAAAAATTAAAAAAATAAAAATAAAAAATAAATAAAAAATAAAAATTCTCTTTCACATGATAATGTACTCTCAAAGTAAAGTGATATCTCGTTATCTGTGTTCCGTTTCCTAAATGTGAATACGTTGAGTATTTTACTATAATTCCTGATTTATCTTTTGTGTGTTTAGAAACATTTGAGATGTGTTTGAAAATCTCCAGTTTACCAGTGGTTTCAGAAACGAGGAGAGCAACTTTAACTTTAAGGTTGTAAAATAGCAGTATCTAGGATCCACATTTGTAATAGTGTTATGCCATGCTGTTCTCACATTGTCACCAAATGTCAACCTTACACTGAAGTGGTACAGCTTCTTTCTCCCAGATGAGACTCTGGGGATCCAACACCTCCTGTTGTAAGTAGATTTCATCAATATGCCAACAATCTTTGTGACAATAGAAACAGAAATATGCGAAAATGAGTGTACAAGCTAAGTTAGCAGAGGGAAATGGTATGGTGATTCATAAGGCATCAGAAAGCACTGTTAAAACCTTAATGGTGTTCATAGCACGTGTAGTTATTTCATTTCAATTTTTATGAGCAAATCTATTTTTGCAAAAAGACTGACAAGTAAACAAGACCTCCATCCAAATCTCCAGAGGATATCATAAGGTAGACAGCAGATAAAAATAACATTCAGAATGTGGAGTGTTAGGAGTTTGAATGTAACAGTCAAACTAGAAAATTTTAAAAGGAAGTGGGTATATTGAAGTTGGATATAACAGTAATGAGTGAAGTAAAATGGTGAGATAGGCAGTCATTTGAGAGGAGAGGAATTTTGTAGGTGTTGACAAACAAGAAAATTGGGTTTTGGGGAAGTGATGAAAGAAGAGAGTGACTTTTTATTCTTTGCATTAAGTTTCAGCAAGCACTGTTTTGCGAACCAAATGGGAAGAATTTATACTTAGAAAAGATCATGAGACACTGGTAGATACCAGTTGCACCACATGGTCGCAAGTCCTAGATATAAAAACTGTGAAGTTTTTGAGGGTCTGATATTAATTCAAGAATAAAGAGAGGCCAGATTACGAGGCTATGATTCTTTGAGTTTGTAGCTGGATAACCGTGTCCAATGAGCACAATGTTTGGGGAACTGAACCTGTTGCTATCGTCACCGTCTCCTGTTGACAGTGCTGGCTTTTTGTCTGCATTACTCCCCAACTGGCTTCCAGCACTTCGGGTGGGATGTATGCTAATGATCCATCCTGGGTTTAATGCTGGGGATATATCGAATGCGTGGCTCATCCATTGGTGCTCCATCTGCCTCATTGGGTAGTTTGTTGTATTTGCACTGCTATTCTGTGTTTCCTAATTTTAGAAGTAGCAGGCTCCCATGCCTTGCTAAGACTGGAACCAAGTTGTTGTTCACAATTATCTCAATAGATTCGTTAATGACATAAACCCATTAATTTGCTGTTTGTGCCAAGCCCTTGATATGGTTATTCTTCATGTTTCTCTTTTAAACAAGAATCAAGAATCTTTATTCACCGTAAACCATTTTACAATTATATTGGCTTCGTAATTTTTACAATACATATACACTGTATATACAATGAATAGCATTGAACATAAGATTAATAGGGTTGATGCAGTATATAATAATATAACTGAAAGTAATATTTTTCTAAAAACTTCACTCCTGGCCACTAAAATTGCTACACCACGAAGATGACGTGGTACAGACGCGAAATTTAACCGACAGGAAGAAGATGCTCTGATATGCAAGTGATTAGCTTTTCAGAGCATTCATAAAAGGTTGGCGCTGGTGGCAGCACCTACAAGGTGCTGACATGAGGAAAGTTTCCAACCGATTTCTTATACACAAACAGCAGTTGACGGGCGTTGTCTGGTGAAACGTTGTTGTGATGCCTCGTGTAAGGAGGAGAAATGCGTACCATCACGTTTCCGACTTTGATAAATGTCGGATTGTAGCCTATCGCGATTACGGATTATCGTATCGCGACATTGCTGCTTGCGTTGGTCGCGATCCAGTGACTGTTAGCAGAATATGGAATCGGTGGGTTCAGAAGGGCAATACGAAACGCCGTGCTGGATCCCAACAGTCTCGTATCACTAGCAAATGTTTGTAAATCTACCACACCAAACTGCGTGGTCATCAGTCCGTAGCTTACAACCTATTTAAACTAAGGTAAACTAACCTATGGAGAACACACACACCCATGCCCCTGGGAGGACTCGAACCTCCGACGGCGAGCAACCGCGCTCTCCCCAGCGAGGCGCCTTAGGCAGCTCGGCTACTTCACCGCGGCCGTATCACTAGCAGTCGAGATGATAGGCATCTTATCCCCATGGCTGCACGTCTCGATCCCTGAGTCAACAGATGGGGACGTTTGCCAGACAACAACCATCTGCACGAACAGTTAGACGACGTTTGCAGCACCATCAGCTCGGAGACCATGGCTGCAGTTACCCTTGACCCTTGACGCTGCATCACAGACAGGAGCGACTGCGATGGTGTACTCAACGAGGCACGATTGGCAAAAGGTCATTATTTCGGATAAATCCGGGTTCTGTTTAGAGCATCATGATGGTCGCATCCATGTTTGGCGACATCGTGGTGAACGCACATTGGAAGCGTGTATTCGTCATCGCCATACTGGCGTATCTCCCAGCGTGATGGTATGGGTTGCCATTGGTTACACGTCTTGGTCACCTCTTGTTCGCATCGACAGCACTTTGAACAGTAGCTGTTACATTTCAGATGTGTTACGACTCATGGCTCTACCCTTCATTCGATTCCTGCGAAACCCTACATTTCCGCAGGATAATGCGTGGCTGCATGTTGCAGGTCCTGTACGGGCCTTTCTGGATACGGAAAATGTTCGACTGCTGCCCTGGCCAGCAGATTCTCCAGATCTCTCACCAACTGTAAATGTCTGGTCAGTGGTGGCCGAGCAACTGGCCAGAGGTGGTTGTTCTGAGTACTGATTTCTCAGTATCTATGCACCCAAATTGCGTAAAAATGTAATCACATGTCAGTACTAGATACTGAAGAAACTACAAAAAGGTAGGAAAATAAGGAGATGGGACCTGGATAAATTGAAGAAACCTGAAGTTCTTAAGAATTTCATTGGGAGCTTTAGGCAACAACTGACAGAAACGGGGGAAAATAAAACAGTAGAGGAGGAATGGGTAGCATTGAGAGATGAAATAGTGAAGGCAGCAGAGGACAAAATAGGTAGGAAGGCAAGACCTACAAAAAATCCTTGGATATCACAGGAGGTACTAAATTTAGTCGATGGCAGGAGAAAATATAAAATGCAGTAAATGAAACAGGCAAAAAAGCAGGAGTGGCTAGAAGGCAAATGCAAGGATGTAGAAGGTTGTATAAATAGGGGAAAAATAGATACAGCCTACAGGAAAATAAAAGAAACATTTGGAGATAAGAAAAACAGCTCTATGAATATGAAGGACACTGCTGGAAAACCAGTTCTCAGCAAAGCAGGGAAAGCTGAAAGGTGGAAAGAGTATATAGAGAGACTCTATGTAGGAAATCAACTTAACGGCAATATTGTAGAAAGGGAAGAAGAAGTAGATGAGGATGAAATAGGAGATACTATACTGAGAGATGAATTTGACAGAGCACTGAATGACCTAAGTCGAAACAAGGCCCCTGGAGTAGATGATATTCCTTCAGAGCTACTGAAGTCTCTGGGAGAACCAGCCACGACAAAATTGTTTCACCAGGTGTGTAAGATGTATGAGACAGGTGAAGTACCCTCAGACTTTAAGAAAAATGTAATAATTGCCATTCCAAAGAAAGCAGGTGCAGACAGGTGTGAAAACTACAGAACCATCAGTTTAATAAGTCATGGTAGCAAAATATTAACACGAATTATTTACAAAAGGATGGAAAAGCTGGTAGAAGCCGACCTCGGGGAAGATCAGTTTGGGTTCAGGAGAAATATAGGAACACGGGAGGCAATATTCACTTTACGGCTTATCTTAGAAGATAGATTAAGAAAAGGCAAACCTACATTTCTAGCTTTTGTAGATTTGGAGAAGGCTTTTGACAATGTTGAATGGAATAAACTCTTTCAAGTTCTGAAGTAAGCAGGAGTAAAAAATAGGGAGCGTAAGGTTATTTACAACTTGTACAAAAACCAGACAGTAGTTATCAGAGTTGAAGGGCTTGAAAGGGATGCAGTAATTGGAAAGGGAGTAAGACAGGCTTGTAGCCTTTCTCCAATGTTATTCAATTATTTCATTGAGCAAGCTATAAAGGAAAGCAAGGAGAAATTTGGAGAAGGAATTGAAGTTCAGGAGGAAGAATTAAAAACATTGCGGTTTGCTGATGACATAGTAATTCTGTCAGATACAGCAAAGGACCAGGAAGAGCAATTGAACGGAATGGACAGTGTACTGAAAGGTGCATATAAGATTAACATTAACAGGAGCAAAACTGGGGTAATGGAGTGCAGCCTAAGGAAATCAGGTGATGCTGAAGGAACTAGATTAGGTAACGAAGCAATGAAGGAGGTAGATGAGTTTTGTTACTTGGGCAGTAAAATAACAAATGATGGTCGCAGGACAGTGGACATAAAATGCAGAATGGCAATAGGTAGGAAAGTGTTCTTGAAAAAGAGAAATTTGTTAACATCGAATACTGATTTCAGCCTAAGGAAGTCCTTTATGAAGGCATTTGTATGGAGTGTTGCCTTGTATGGGAGTGAAACATGGACGATAAACAGTGCGGACAGGAAGAGGATTCAGGCTTTTGAAATGTGGTGCTACAGAAGAATGTTTAAGATTAGGTGGGTGGATCGCGTAACTAATGAGGAGGTACTGAACAGAATTCGGGAGAAAAATTTCTGGCATACCTTGACTAAAAGAAGGGATAGGTTGATAGGACACATTCTTAGACATCAAGGAATTGTGAATTTAGCGTTGGAGGGAAGTGTGTGGGGTAAAAACCGCAGAGGAAGACCAAGAGATGGATACAATAAGCGGATTCAGACAGATGTAGCTTGCCGTTCTTATGTGGAGATGAAGAGGCTTGCTCAGGATAGGGTATTGTGGAGAGCTGCATCAAACCAGTCTCCGGACTGAAGACCACAACAACAACAGTGTAGTCAATTTGTACAAGCTGAAGAAATATTGCTAGCAGCAAACTTGGATTTCTATATTATATTCCGTGCATGGGGGAGAGTACTTTACTTACAGGCTTCGATTGCAATCTCTCATACTCTAAATAGAACTGCCAAACATTTTGTTTATCACATTGCTTTAACATAAATGTACCCTTTTATTACATGCAAATTAACGGTTTTTTACGCTTCTACAGAAAACTTTATTTTAAACCCGGGCAAAGCCGGGTCTTGCAGCTGGTTTAATCCAAAATATTTATGATATTGCAGATATCAATTTCATCAAAGAAAGCTGTACAGGATGTAAATACATGTAATTGTGACATGAAAATTTGTGTCATACTGGAACTCTAATCCAGATTTTCCATTTACTCCAAGTGTTATGATGGGGTATCTAGCAGAATTCTAAAGTACTGTTCTCCATATGTTATCCCAGTACTAAGCCATGTTTGTAATTTTTCCTTTCAGAATTGTCAGATTCCTGACAGATTGAAGTACTCAGTAGTGAAATCACTTTATAAAAAAGGAGAAAGGGATAATGTAGAGAACTATAGACTTATTTCTATGCCATCGGTTTTTCTAAAGTAATTGAAAAGGCTGGATATTCAAGATTAATTGATCATTTCAGTTCACATAATTTTGTTGTCAAACTTGCAGTTGGGTTTTAGAAGTGGTTTAACGACTGAAAATGTTATATTTTCGTTTCTCTGCGAGGCACTTGATGGGTTAAATAAGAGGCTACAGACTTCAGGTGTCTTCTTTGATTTAACAAAAGCGTTTGATTGTGTTGATCACAAAATATTGTTGCAGAAGTTGGAACATTATGGAATACGAGGAGTAGCTCACAACTGGTTCACCTCTTACTTTAATAATAGACAACAGAAGGTAATTCTCCACAGTGTAGAAATGGCTATGACATACAATCGCAATGGGGCACAGTTAAGTGTGGGGTGCCCCAGGGTTCTGTTTTGGGACCATTGCTGTTTCTTATTTATATAAATGATATGGCCTCGAGTATAACAGGTGATTGTAAAATATTTTTGTTTGCTGATGATACCAGCTTGGTAGTGAAGGATGTTTCTCGGAATATTGACACAGTATCAAATAATGCACTACAAGAGATACGTTCATGGCTTTTAGAAAACAAGTTGGTGTTAAATCACAGTAAAACTCAGTTTTTACAATTTCTAACAGATAATATGACGAAAGCTGACATATTGATTACACATAATTGGCATATGATAAGTGAAACTGAACAGTTCATATTTCTAGGTATTCAGATAGACAGTAAGCTGTTGTGGAAAGCCCATGTTCAGGATCTTTTTCCCAAACTAAATTCTGCTATATTTACCATTAGAATAATATCTGAAATAGTGATTTGTCAACACGAAAAGTAGTCTATTATGCTTACTTTCACTCACTTATGACATACGGCATTATTTTTTGGGGTAACTTGCCTGATGCAAAAAGGATGTTTCTGTCTCAAAAACGGGCGGTTCAAGCAATATGTGATGTAAGTTCGCTAACGTCATGTCGACCCCTTTTCTGTAGTCTGCGAATTTTGACAGTGGCGTCACAATACTTTTTTTTAAATTTCGTTTGTTGTTAATAATATCAGCTTCATCCATTTTCAATAAGCTGCCACAAGAGCTAAAGAATATTAGCACTAACACACACGCTTTCAAATCTAAATTGAAGAGTTACCTCATGGCTCACTCCTTTTATTCTGTCGAGGAACTCCTAGAAAAGTTAAACAATTAAACTAATTCATTTCTTTCTTTATTGATTCTTTGCACTTTGTATTAAGATTGTCGTGTGCATAGGACTACTTAAAATTTTTCTATTATCGTTCTTGTGTAAAAATTCATGAATTGACTTGTTCCACGACCATGGAGTCTCATTCCTCAATTGGGTCCTATGGAACAGAAAATTAAAAAATAAAATAACTAATAAAACATTCAGCTACCAGAGCACACTTCCCAGATCAACCCAAACTTCCCCAGGCCACACAATGTCTACAATCGCTTTCTTGGTGTGATTCCCGCATAGGTGAAAAAAGTTATTGTCATTTTAACAAATCTAGTTCTAAAACACTTTTATTTGTCTGTCTGAAGAAAGTATACTATTGATGACGAGAAATATTTGTTCCCTAGAATGAACATCTACTACAGTTACACTGTAACTTGCACAACCACAATACGACACTTCAAATGTACACATTGCCTTTTTTATGGTGTAGAGAGTAGTGTAAGGTCTCTACCAACCAGCAGCCAAGCGGAGAACTTCCCACATAGTAAATTTTAGTTTTTTCCCTCCCCCCCCTCCACCCAAGGAGTGATATGTAAAAGTAATAATCTGTTTTCATAGATGTCCTGACAATGCTCTCCAGCACATGTTTAGAATCACAGACTTTGTTAAGCCGTATTAGGACAATATTTTATTGACCGTTGGGGTCAGCAACTTTTTAAATACTTGCTTTATTTTTACTTCACAATGTTTGTAACAATAAAAGACATTTAAACTGCAACTTCCTGGTCACAGTACGTATGACATTCCATAGTACCACATCTGAAGTACAGCTAAGCTAGTTATACCCACATTAACTATATAAACAGGTGTACAGTTATATTCTTATTTTCTGTAAAAATGCAGCTGCTGAGAATTAAACCTCAGAGGCATATACAGACATTACATGAAGAATCAAATAATTATGCACAAGCAGAGAACCTTAGCTGAATTCTTTTTCAGCTATTTAAGTACACTATATTCGAAAGAAAAATGACAGTGACCATATTTTTTAATTATGTATCTTTTGAATAAGTATAATAAGCTAACTCTTTGACAAACTTACAACAAGTGGTCTAACAGACAATTCGAATAATGTCCTTTCAGATACAGTGGTACACTGAAATGTTTATTTTTGCATATTTTCATAGTTGGCATATGGTATATTTTTGTGCAGCTAAATTATTTCGGATATTTTTAACTACACACAAATCATTCATAGTATGGATTCTTAAACTGCACAACATCTACTTGCTTTTAAGGGTTGTGGGCGAGAACACACACACACATACACAATAATGAATACAAAAGATTTTTTTTCATTTCTTTATTCATGTTCTGTGAAATGTTGGTATAAAGCCTCTTTCACCATCGAGGAGGGCACTAGTTTTTTCTTTGGGCTACGAGGCTCCCACAGGCTTAGACTACATAGACCTGTAGTACGGAGAAACCCCCAATATTTATTTTATTTGCATAAGGCATGAAACATTCTTTAATGAGGTATAAACTTGCAACTTTATATTTTGACTTAGCCTACATCCTTTTGCTTTCTGCTTCAAGAGAAGGCATTTTGGAGCTATCAACTCCATAAAAAAACTGGACCTGTAATAAAATAAAAGTAGCCTGCAATTGAAAGTTGTTATGATAAAAACTTATGCAGGCACATTACCCAAACAGACGCAGCCCTAGAATGAGAGATTTTGCTGAAATGACAAACCTTTTGCTTTGTACTTCTGATTCAAAGCAGATATAGCTCCTTTAGGCCGTATAACCTATTCCTCCAACAGGGGATATAAGTCACACTATAAAGAATTTATACAGCCATGAGACAAACTGACACTAAACGAGCAAGGTTCCTTTCTTAAAAAGGGGGAAACATTGTACTACACTGTTTTAACAAACTTTTTGCATTGCAGTTTTCCTTCAAAACAGAGGGGACACAACCACTTCCACCAGCAATAGGTGGGACAATTCGTGCTATAAAAAAGTGAAACAGTTACGAGGAACTGTCAAAGCAGAGGGAACTCTTGATGTGATATAATCACTTCCACCAGCAACAGGTGAGTCAACTGGTGCTATAAAAAAGAAATACAGTTATGAGAGAACCTGACATATGCAGATACTAAACAAGAATGGTTACTTTCTTAGAATGAGGCATCAATTCTAGCATGCTGTTTTTACAAAAAATTTACTCTGTTCTGTTTCAAGAAACTTTGACGTCTTATTTGAATCATACTACTATCCCCATCAACTGTGCACACAGTAGACCCTACAATCAAAACAGTAAAGACTGAGTTATTATGATGAATCTTTACATATTGATACATACATAATGTATTAAGAATGAACAACATCTGCTCTAATTTGATTATGCTGAACTCCCAGACAGAATTAAAACAACAATAATTTGAATCATTTACAACATTTATACAGGTCACACAAGAAAATCCAACACAGATAGTCTATAACAATATAGGTCATTCAATTTTTATGAAATTCGTATCTAA
Organism: Locusta migratoria; assembly: GCA_026315105.1. NCBI lineage: Eukaryota > Metazoa > Arthropoda > Insecta > Orthoptera > Acrididae > Locusta > Locusta migratoria. The sequence continues at coordinate 785,325,912 of CM048755.1, forward strand.
TTGACCATATGTTATATGAAGACAAAATCAATGAAAGAGTTTTCTCTTACAAAGAAAAAGGAACACACAAACATGCAACATTCAAATGGAAATTTTGCTCTGTAAAATGAGAAATCCATCCAAGTTTCTGCTTCTGACAAAATGGCAGAAGGTTTGTGAGATACTTAAATGAGTGTTATGATAACCAGCATGGCACCATCAATAAATCAATTTGATGGTGACTGGTAGCAGTTTTATTAATTCTTTTGCCAATAGTTATTTCCTTAAACAATCTCAAAAATTACAGTCTCCTTTAAATATAGTGATAGCCTGGAAACAGATTTTACCTGAAGAACAAGCAATATATCTGTGATCTCTCTCAGCAACATTTGAGTCTGCAAACAAATTATAAGTAGAATTGTCTTTATTTTTATACCAGTATATGTTATGCTCCATTTACACTACTTGCAAGCCATGTAACTGAATTCTAAAAAAGATAATATGTGACTACTAATTTGAGATGAATTCTTGTACGCCGGCCGCGGTGGCCGAGGGGACTGAGGCGCTCCAGTCACGGTCTGCACGGCCACTGCGGTCGGGGGTTCGAATCCCCCCTCGGGCATGGATATTTGTGCCGTCCTTACGATTAGCTAGTTCATAAGTAGTTTGTAAGTTTAGGAACTGATGACACTGTAGTTAAGTCCCATAAGCTATACAAACATTTGAACATTTTGAATTCTTGTACACACCTTTTCCTACATTGATTGACATTCTAAATACCTTCTCTTCTGCCACAGGCACAGCTACTTGACATCTTTTATCAGATGCAGATGTAGACTGTACATTGACTTTCTTCTTTGTTGAGAAGAATCTTCTCTGAGGGACGAGTCTTCACGTGGCACACACTTCAGTTTCTGAAGCAGAGAATTCACTGATTTGAAGGCGCACAGCTAATGGTTTAGCCTTCAAAGATGAGATTTGTTTATCAGACATCTTCCTTTCAGCATTTGATGTCACCTCAGGGACTAAACTAGTAAATTCAGATATTACTTTCTTCTTCCAGTCTGCCGAAAGAGAATGATCATTTGAATTAGCTTCCCTGCCTAACATAGACAACATTTCACTCCTTTCATCTACAACAGGATCTTATCTGTTACAAATGGGGTCAACAGTTTCCACATTTTGTGCATTATACTTTGCTTCAAATGTACAAACGCTGTGGATATGTTTGCACATATTGTATTTTATTGATGAGCCAATGCATGTCTAGTTAAACTTATGGAGAGATGCATCACAGTTTTGGCACAATGCTTTGCACTTTCAGTTGTCATTACGCAATTCCAAATAAGATGCGACATCCGATTTAAAGAGTAAGGAGGCTTCCACACATTCCCTTACTTCACAATGAGCTTTTCACTCATTGCTAAGCTGAGCTTATGACTGTCAGATTGTCCTTACTTTGCTTGAAAGTTTTCCTTTATCAGTTGCTATCAACCTATGAAAGAAACTTCCTGGCAGATTGAAATTGTGTGCCGGAACCGGGACTCGAAACTGGGACCTTAGATATCGCGGGCAAGCGCACTACCGACTGTGCTATCCCGACACGACTCATGATGCGGCCTCAGAACTTTACATCTGCCAGTACCTCGCCTCCTACTTTCCAAACTTCACAGAAGCTCTCCTGCGAACCATGCAAGACTAGCACTCCTGGAAGAAAGGATATGGTGGAGACATGGCTTAGCCACAGCCTAAGGGATGTTTCCAGAATGAAACTTTCACTCTGCAGCGGAGTGTGCGCTGTTATGAAACTTACTGACAGATTAAAATAGTGTGCCGGAACCGGGACTCGAAGGTGGGACCTTTGACTTTCGCGGGCAAGCGCACTACCGACTATGTTATCCCGACACGACTAACGATGCCGCAACACAACTTTACTTCCGCCAGTACCTCGCCTCCTACTTTCCAAACTTCACAGAAGCGCTCCTGCGAACCATGCAAGACTAGTACTCCTGGAAGAAAGGATATGGTGGAGACATGGCTTAGCCATAGCCTAAGGGATGTTTCCAGAATGAAACTTTCACTTTGCAGCGGAGTGCTGTTATGAAACTTACTGGCAGATTTAAATTGTGTGCCGGAACCGGGACTCGAACCTGGGACCTTAGATATCGCGGGAGAGCGCACTACCGATTGAGCTATCCCTTCACGACTCACGATGCCGCCTCACAACTTTACTTCCAGCAGTACCTCGTCTCCTACTTTCCAAACTTCACAGAAGCTCTCCTGCGAACCATGCAAGACTAGCACTCCTGGAAGAAAGTATATGGTGGAGACATGGCTTAGCCATAGCCTAAGGGATGTTTCCAGAATGAAACTTTCACTCTGCAGTGGACTGTGCGCTGTTATGAAACTTCCTGGCAGATTAAAATTGTATGCCGGAACTGGGACTCGAACCTGGGACCTTTGCCTTTCGCGGGCAAGCGAACTACCGACTGTGCTTTTCCGACACGACTTACGATGCCGCCTCATAACTTTACTTTCGCTCAAGATGCTCAATAATACCGCTGTATTCGAACATTATGGGATTGTTTTTCCTACTCATGTGCATCACCTTACACTTTTCTACATTTAGATCTAGCTGCTATTCTTCACACCAAGTAGAAATTTTGTCCAAGTTATCCTGTATGCTATTACCGTCAATTAAAGACGGCACCCTTCCATACCCCACGGCATCATCAGCAAACAGCCGCAAATTACAAGTTACTCTGTCCATCAGATCATATATATAGATAGAAAATAACAGCGTTCCTATCACACTCCCCTGGGGCACGCCTGACGATACACTCGTCTCTGATGAACACTCGCCGTCGAGAACAGCGTACTGCGTTCTATTACTTAGGAAGTCTTCCAGCCCGTCACAAATCTGTGAACCTATTCCATAATCTCGTATCTTCGTCAGCGTCTTCAATGTGAGACCGCGTCAAACGCCTTTTTGAAATCGAGAAAAACACAATCCGCCTTTTGTCCTTCATCCATTTTTTCCCCTTTATTGTTATTTTAACGCCGACAGAGTCTGTAGGTTGGCAGCAACATCCGGTGCTGCTCTTCAGCCGAGCGTACATGCAAATTACAAAGTAAGATTAAAAACCATGTTACGATAGTAAAAACAAGAGGAATGAGAAATATGGCACGAAGAAAACATTGATGAATTAAAAACAGGACACTGGAGACAACAGTGCAGGCATAATACACATGAACAGGCGAGAGAGAAAAACACATAGACAGTTAAAAACAGTCTGTGCCACGGTGGCGGTAAAATCACATTGAAACAGTCACTGGACACACGAAGAAGTAACACGACGATACTGGTGACGAAGAGAGGTTGTTGTTCGACGCACTGTGAACTCACACGGAGGCATGGAAGCACTGGACGCTAGACGACCCTGTACCTAAAATTCGTCACTGTGGCCCCCGCAGGGGGATGGGAGGGGAAGGTTAGGAAGCGTGGGGGAGGTTGGAGAGAGAGGAGGAGAAAGACAGCGGCGGTCGAGACTTCAGGGTGGGGAAGGGGAAAAGCCAAGCGGGGGGAAGGAAGAGGAGGGGATGGGAAGAGGGGGCGCTGATGTTACGGGGATAGGATCAGGGTTGATAGGAGGGGTAAATTTCGGGACGAAGAGCGTCATCTGGTAGTGGAAGAGCGTGGAAGTTGCCTTGGGAGAGGACATGTAGCGTGTGCAGGTGGAGAGATGGAGGAATGCAGTGGTGTAGGCGTGGCAGAAGCCCAGGGTTGGTTAGGATGGGGTAAACGAGGGGGTTGAGTGAATCTATTTTGCGAGTGACGTACAGGATTCGGAGGTATTCGAGGTGTTGAAGGAGGTGAGGAAAGGGGATGAGTTCACATAGGATCCGCTTGGGGCAGGGAAGTCGGATAGGGTAGGCGAGGCGGAGGGCGTGGCGTTCCAGGATTTGTAGGGTCTGATAAAAGGTGGGAGGAGCGGAAACCCAGGCAGTGTGGAAGGAGCAGAGGATGGGGTGTACGATGGATTTATAGGTGTGGAGGACGGTGGAGGGGCTTAATCCCCACATCGGCCAGTGAGGAGTTTGAGGAGGTTTAGACAGGACATAGCTTTTTCATGGTTTTTAGGTGGGGGGTCCAGGAAAGATTTCGATCAAGGGTGAGGCCAAGGTACTTTAGAGGGGGGGTGTGATGGATGGGACGGCCTTGGAGGTTCTGGTAGAAGTCGGGGAGGCGAAAGGAAGGGGTGGTACGACCTATAATGATCGCCTGGGATTTGTCTGGGTTGATGGAGAGGAGCCACCGGTTGCACCATGCAGCGAACTCGGTGAGGTGAGATTGGAGCAAAACTTGGGATCGGGCAAGGGAAGGGGCGAGGGCTAGGAAGGCGGTGTCATCAGCATATTGGAGGATATGGACTGGAGACTGAGGTTGGGGCATGTTGGCAGAGTATATAAGGTACAGGAGAGGAGAGAGGACAGATCCTTGGGGCACCCAGGCAGAGGGCTAAAACAAGCGGGAGTTGGAATTGCAGACAGTGACGTAGGATGGCCGGTGGGTGAGAAAGGATGCATTGAGGTGGACATAGTTAATAGGAAGGGCATAGAGTTGGAGTTGGAAAAGGAGGCCGGAATGCCAGACACGGTCATAGGCTTTTTCAATATTGAGGGATACAAAGATGGAAACATGGCAGAGTGACGGGAATTTAGCTGGATGGATTGGAGGTGGATGAGGCGAAGGAGTTGGTCATCGGCAGAGAAGGATGGTCGGAAGCCACATTGGGAAGAAGGGAGCAGCTGGTATTGGCGGTGGTGTTGATGGATACGACGGGACAGGATGGATTCCACGACCTTGCTAAACACGGAGGTGAGGCTGATGGGACGGTAGGAATAGGTTTGGGACGGGGGTGTTTTGTTTTTAGGGAACATGAGAATGCGGGAGATTTTCTACAGGCGAGGATAGAAACCGGTCTATAGGAATAGTATTGTAGAGGGTGCAAAGGGTGGTGTGGAAGGAGAGGGGACAGGCGCGGAGGTGCCTATTGGTGAGCCAGTCGTGACCGGGAGCCGTGTTGTGTTTTGTGCGAAGTGTAGCTATAATGCCTTGTGCTGTAATAGGTGTGTTTAATTCTGAGGGAGGAATGTGCTCCAAGTACTGGAAGCTGGGGGCGAGAGAGGGTGAGGAGCTGTCAGTACGCTCATGGATGTCAGGAAAGAAGGAGTAATCAAAGTGAGGATTATAGGGAAGGGAGAAGACTTCATATAGGTAAGTGGCAAAGTGTTCAGCCTTACTGGCGTTGTAGGGAAAGGGATGGTTATCATGGATGAGCGTGTAGTAGGGGGAGGAGTGACGGCCAGTAAGGCGATTGAAGGCTTCCCAGTACTTTGAGGAGTTAATGGGGACAGTGGAATTAAGGCGGATGAATGTCTGTCGCCTGTCCAGGCGTTTTTTCGCGAACAAGAGGTTTCGAATGTGACATTAGAGTTGCCGGTGGCGTGTGAGTGTGTCCTGGTCCCAGGTCCGGAGGTATGATCGGTAGAGGATTCTCTGAGGAGGAGGACAGCCTGTGGAGGGAGGGTAGGACTGTATGGGTATAGGGCTTTTGTAGAGATGTGAGCTTCAACCGCGTCAGCAACTGTCTGGTGGAGAAAGGTTGATGTCTTCGGGTGTGAGAGGGGAAGGGGGTGGCTTTTGACTGAGGTATCTATGGATCGACCGTAGGCATTCCAGTCAGCATTGGAGTAGTCGTGAATGAGTTTCGAAGGAGGTCTAGGATGGGGAGCTCAGGTAGAGCGGGGGCGGTGGTCAAGGGTGAGCAGTACAGGGGCGTGGTCACTGCCTATAAGGTCAAGGACGTCTGCCATGATGCGCCCAAGGAGTTTGGGAAACGCCAAGACGACATCGGGAGTGGTATTACTTTTGGGACGGGTTGGATGGGGTAGATGTAGGATGTCGCCCCAGAGCGAGGTGGTGACAAACTGACGCCACCGCCAGAGTTCAGCAGGTGGATGGGAAGAAAGGTGTAGGTCAGCGGCAATCACATAGGTCGTGTACTTGCAGTCGGTATGGGATAGGAAGTCATGTGGGAGAGGAGAGATGCTGCAGTTGTAGATGATGGCTAGGGTGATGGTGAGGGAAGGGAGAAAGAGACTAAGGATCAGATGTGCAGTTCGATCATTGAGGAGGAGGTGGAGCCGGACGGAGTGGTGATGGAGTTGGCCGATCGCCACTCCGCCTCTGGCCAAAGGAGGGGGGCCATCAGTGTGATGAAGAAGGTACGGATTGGAGCTGATGGGATGGCGGGGTTGGAGGAAGGATTCATTTAAAAGGAAGGCGTCCACGCAGTGGTGGGAGAGGGTATGCATTAAGAGGTTCTTATTGGCTGGGAGAGATCGGACGTTACGGTAGAGGAAGGTTTATGATGAGCCTACCATAGTGGAGGAGGGGGGTAGGAGAGGGGAGATGGGAAGAGGGGGAGTGGGTGTGCTTAGACTTGGGTTTCGAGGCAGGAGAAGGCAAAGTGGGAGTGGGCATGGGAGAAGGTGGCAAAGGTTTCAAGGTGGAACACTGACCGTGTGGCCAGTGCAATCTGTTGAATGGTGTGAGGGTGTTGAAAAGGATGGATATTTGCAAGGACCGTGGTTACAAACCGCATGACATCTTCAGCAGTGGGCGAAGGGAGAAGGAATTGTTGGGATGCATGGGTGGGTTGACATGGTGAATGGGGATGGTGAGTTCACGGATGGTGGGGGGGGGGGCATTTACATTTGTAGGAATATGTTGGATGGGGTCCGCCACATGTGTTGCAGGTGGGAGGGGAGGCAATGTTTGTGGAGGTGAGGGGACTTGTAGTGAGGACACATGGGGGGTTGCAGCAGTTCTGCGTCAGGTGGTCGTTTTAGACGAGACACCTGGCACAGTGGTATGATTGAGGTTGGGAACGGGAGGGTTCCACCTTGTGGCGGCGGTCGTAGATCAGGGCCCCCTGAAGGGAAAGGTGGTGGAGGGTTGATGCGGACACCATGAAGATCCGCATCAGGTAGGTTGGGCCGGTGGCATTGAAAATCTGCTTGGCGGAGCGGATGGAGATGTCGGGCATGGCATTTAGCTGTTCCAACACCTCTTCCTCCATGATCAGAGGACTGAACCTCGTGATCACGGTGGTGAGGATGGGTGGTCGGCGGGAAGGAGGTGGTTGGCGGGGTGTGGAGGTGGTGTAATAGGGAGTTAGTGTGGCATTAGAACCAAAGTGAATTCTGGGAAGGCGTTGTAGGATGTCAGTGTGGAGGGTGGGGCTGTGGGACTTAAGAAGGACGGAATCTCGGAGGGGGATTATCTGTGCAAGTGGCAGGTCAGGGTAGTATTTCCGGATCTCAAGGGAGAGGAATTTGTTACCCAGGAAACGTGGGTCAGGGCGGGAGAGGACGTAGGAGTAGACGTCGGGTTGCGTGTTGGCAGGTATGGGGGTAGTGTCCGTGAGGTCGGAAGGAGGTGGAGGGGGAGGGGGAGGTGGTGGGAGGGGGAGGTAGGGGTGGAGGGAGAGCCTTCTTGGTCAATGATGGTTTCTTTGGCTTGGCGCCAGTGGAGGAGGAGGCAGAGGCGGAAGAAGTGGAAGGGCCGAAAGAAAGAGAGACAGGGTCTAAGGGGATGACTGTAGGTTGTTGTGGGGGCAGAAGGTACGGCATGGGCGATTGTGGGTTGTCAGCCGCCATGGCTCTGTGATGTTCAACGCGAGGAGGGGTGAGAGCGGGGAATTCATGGGGGGACGTTAGTGGTGTGTAGACTGGTGTGGGAGGGACTTGGAATGCGGAGGTGAAGGACAAGAGGACAGACAATGACACTGTCGATTGGGGGAGGGAAGCGACACTCCAGGTAGTGGTGGTGGAGAGGTATAATGAATGGATGTGGATGTAGATGGGGTTTGGGACATGTTACCACACTGAAGAACTGAGCGCGGTGTCAAGGACGATGGCGTTGCGGATGCGGCGGTGGCGGCGGCGGCGGGAGGTCGCAGGGACGAAGGCGGTGGCGCAGGTTGCAGCGGCGAGCCGCGGGCTGCTGCTGCTGCTGCGGCGGCGGCGGCAGGTCACAGGGACGAAGGCGGCGGCGGCAGGAATGACAATGCGGCGCGGCGACAGCGGCAGCGGCGGCGTAGATGACTCGCAACTGCACGCAGGATACGATGCCGAAGCATCCACCATGATGAAGTTCAGGGACCTTATCCTGGTGTTGCCTACAGGTTGCCCTGGTAGGCGGGAAATACTTCATCCGTGGCTCGCAAGATGTCTTGTGAGAAAACGGCAGGCTGAATTTCACTTGAAAGATGTTTCCTAAGCCCGTGGTGATTCAAAGAAAGAAGCTTTTCCGTCTCACGAAATTTACTATTGGGTGGTCCATTGATAGTGACAGGGTTAAAGATCTTACGAAATAAGCATCAAACGAAAAACTTTTCCATCTTGAAAGGGGAAAACAGATGGCGCTATGGTTGGCCCGCTAGATGGCACTGCCATAGGTCAAACGGATATCAACTGCACTTTTTTTAATACGTACCCCAATTTTTATTACATATTCATCCAGTATGTAAATAAATATGAATGTTTTATTTGGAACACTTTTTTCGCTTTGTGATAGATGGCACTGTAATAGTCACAAACGTGTAAGTACGGGGTACCGCAAAACATTGCGCCATTGCGGACGGTATTTGCTTCGTGATACATTACTCGTGTTAAAATGGACTGTTTACCAATTGCAGGAAAGGTAGATATGCTTATTATGTCTGGCTATTGTGATCAAAATGCACAACGGGCCTGTGATATGTATATTGATTGTTTTCCTGGACGACGTTATTCAAGTGTCCGGAACTTTTGACAGATAGTTACATTATTTAAAGAGACAGGAAGTGTTCTGCCACAAGTGAAACGTCAACCACGACCTGCAACAAACGTTTATGCCCAAGAAAGTATTTTAGCTTCAGTTGTGGCTAATCCGCACATCAGTAGCAGACAAATTGAGCGAGAATACGCCTAACGAAATTCCTCTCCACAGCGAGTAGTTCGCCTTCAGTAATGTTCTCACATCCATTGACAATGCACTGACGCATGAAAGATTTCTTAAAGATTAAATTTAGAACTTCAACCTTCCATTTGATTTTTTCTGTTACTGCCGCAGAATGATCAATGAGTGACTGGATAGTGGTCTTTGACCCGCATATCGATTTTACATTCAACCAGAATTTTTTTGGGTTATCGGAAAGATCTTTGGTAAAGTATGGTTGTGGTAATTATTGTATGCTTCACGCATCAATCTTTTTATAGACACACGAATCTCTACTAAGTTTGAAAGTAACCTGTTATTGAAATAAGCAAAATCTCGGGCAGTTGAGATCTGCAAATGTAAGTTGAAAAGCTCACTGCTGTTCTAAATCACTTTATGAGTGGCTACAATACATGCCAACATTTTAACAAACACAAAATTAATGTTCAAAAATAAATGAATAGATAATTAAACATGGGACAGGGAGCATGAAATCATAAAGCAGAGGTTTGGTACTTTAAAATCATAATCTATTCAGAAAAATAATAAACAAATAAATCCACATAGTCCAAATTAAGCACACACCTTATACAAAAGTGAATTAACTCATATAATTACTACTCGTATTTAAATTGTTTCTGCCCTTTAGGAATATGGAGGTAGCGTGGGAGGAAATTTTCAAATACACAATGGGTAGCTGAAGGCACGTTCATTCATTCACAGATACACGCACAATGCTTAGCAGTACATCACAATGCCAGAACACTCAAAAGCAGTGGCGAAACGAAGCGTTGGCGGCGTCTTGAGGAGATGGCGGGTGTCTTGAGGCAAATTTTTAACTATACTGTGCACTAAATAAGCTCATGTGTGGGGAGGCAGCGGCTCACTATTCTAAGTACCATGTGGTGTGCGACCACGGTGAATTACATAGCATTTACAAACAGAAATTAATTTAGAATGGGCAAGTAAAGCACACACGAGATTTTGTATAGAAGAAAGCTAGTATTAATAAAAGCATGGCTGAAGGGCAAAGTAACGACCGTTACGAAAACACGTGGCAATCGGTCATATAAGACAGGAAAGACAGAATTAAACAAGAAAATCTAAGAAATATATAGTATACTCGCAGATACAGACGCGTCGTGAAAACTGGACACACAATCACCACTGGAATGAAAATGCAGATAATAAATGTACACTAAATTTACTCGAGTTCTGTAAATTAACAAACACTTCGCCCCGCATAGTGAAAGAGTTACACAAAAGGACTATCACTGAAAATCCAAGACTGCTTGATCACTAAGAAATCAAGGTCCTAACAGCTTGCCTTCCCCTCAGCATGATTCGGCGGAGTACTTACTTCCACAGTCGTCGGGACCAGAAAGAAGAGTGAAGACTAAAGCTCTAAGGCCTCGGAAACCCCCCCCCCCCGCCATACAGCGTATGTAGAGCGCGCTAAAAGGGACGCATAGTGCGTTCAGAGACTTGAGTTTACCAAACCTTGCTACCTGGCCAAGACAATTCCCTCTACAACCGCTCCCAGAGAGGTCTCCTGTCACCTCTTTCGTCCAAGATTAGATTAGCACCACACTAACAACACGGCCACCTCGCCCCCTTGCCAAACAAGCTTGTCTCTGGCCATCCAGCAGACGACAAACGAAGCCATGCGTTCTTAACTACAGCAAAACGAGGCCTAAAGTGGGGGCTGTAAGTCATTGCGCGGCAGTCAGTCAATATTAAGAGCACACATTCACATTCACATGAACACACAAGTTCAATCACACGGGTGGAAACATACATAAATGTGGGGCAAACATATATAAAAATGGGGCACTGATAGTTAATAAAAAGAATAAAATAATTAACACATAGGTAGATAACGTTAATGGTGCAGAAACACTTTAGGTTAAAGAATAAATCAAAATGGAACACGACCACACAATCAGTGGACATGTTTCAACTTTTGCCTGTCTTCATTTGCGTGTTCTTTTTTGAACCGAGAGTTGCAACAGCCTTTGCTTTCTCAGTAGCTTTCTAACATTATTATTATACCACAGTGGATCTTTTCCATCCTTAATCGACTTTACAGGCACATATTTCTCTAACCCTTTATTTACAATGCATTTAAACTTAGTCCACAATCTCTCTACATCCATTGTACCGGAACTATACGAAGTCCAATTATTTTCTAAGTGCGATCCTAACAATTGTTTATCGGCTCTTCCTAACGAAAACACGCTCCTGGCTTTCTTGATTGGTTTATGAACTTTGGTCACCATTGACGCTATGACGATATCATGATCACTAACTCCTGTCTCTACACAAACATAGTTAATAAGGTCAGGCCTATTCGTAGCTATAAGGTCTAAAATATTTCCATTGCGCGTGGGTTTGCCGGTTTAACTGCTCAAGACAGTTTTCGGAGAATGTGTCCAAACCTATCTTGCAAGGCTGCTTGTCTATACCACCTGAAATGAAACTAGAGAGGTCCCAATCTATACTCCTAAGGTTGAAGTCTAATATCGCATGGTCCGAATACCTACACACTACCTGGCATAGACGTTCCTCGAATGACTCTAAAGCTGTTACAGCAGCACTGGGGGCCGATAAAAACACCAAACGATTAACTTTACTTCACTTAGACTTGTTATATGTGCCGAGATAATTTCTCAGGTACTCTCATCCTCGACCTCAGTAGAAAAAATATATTTTTGTCCACGGCGATAAACACTCCGCCTCCAGTTGTGTCCGATCTGTCTTTACGATATATATTCCACGCCTCGCTAAATATTTCTGAGCTTGGCACATCATGATTTAGCGACATTTCGGTGCCTAAAACTATCTGAGTACAATAATTTCCCTGCAGCGCTGCAAATTCTGGAACTTTGTTTTTAATGATTTGAAAGCTCACGACTAATATTTTGATAATCGAATTTTTATGCTGAATGCGGCCTGAATTCGCTGTCTGAATGTTGACAGGCGAGCGCTTATCAGAGATAGCGCCTAGCCTTAAAAAACCGCAAGTGCACCCCACAAGTACTCTGCTACTCGAGTATTTGCTTCCTTAGTGTAGTACACCCGATCTATCTAGGGGCGTCGGTGGCGAAGCCGTCTGCGGCGCGCCAGTCACGTTCTGCACGGCCACTACGGTCGGGGGTTCGAATCCCCCCTCGGGCATGGATATTTGTGCCGTCCTTAGTATTAGGTAGTTCATAAATAGTTTATAAGTTTAGGATCTGATGACCCCGGAGTTAAGTCCCATAATCTATACAAACATTTGAACAATTCCCCACCCGATAACACAGATCCAAAAATCTGCAGCCATGTGTGTCACAGAGTCGGCGAAGCCTCTGGTTTAGACCATCCATATCCAGAACAAGTCTTCTGGTCCGGATTGTATACCCATTAGATTTCTATCTGATTATGCTGAAACGATAGCTCCTTACTTGACAGCCATATACAACCGCTCTCTCAAAGAAGGATCTGTACCAAAAGACTGGAAAGTTGCACAGGTCACACCTATATTCAAGAAAGGCAGTAGGAGTAACCCATTAAACTACAGGTCTATTTCATTGACGTCAATTTGCAGCAGGGTTTTGGAACATATGCTGTATTCAAATATTATAATTATCTCGTACAGAATGCTCTATTGGCCCAAGGTCAACATGGATTTAAAAAATATCGTTCATGCGAAACACAACTAGCGCTTTACTCACACGAAGTGATGCGTGCTATCGGCAATGGTTCGTAAATTGATTCCGTATTCCTTGATTTCCAGAAGGCTTTGGACACCGTACCTTGCAAACGGCTTTTTATCAAATTGCGTGGTTACGGTATATCGCTCCAAATTTGCGACTGGATAGGAGATATCCTGTCAGAGAGGACACAGTTCGTAGTAATCGATGGTAAGGCATGGACTAAAACGGAGGTGATATCGAGCGTTCCACAGGGTAGTATTACTGGTCCTCTGCTGTTCCTTATTTAGATAAACGATTTAGGTGACAATCTAAGTAGCTCTCCTAGTTTGTTTGCAGATGACGCCGTCATTCACCGTCTAGTAAAATCATCTGAAGATCAAAACCAACTGCAGAACGATTTGAATAAGATATCAGTATGGTGTAAAAATTGGCAGTTGACTCTAAATAGTGAGAAGTGTGAAGTCTTCCACATCAGTACGAAAAGAAATCCATTAACCTTTGTTTACATGATAAATCAATCAAAAGTGAAGGCCGTAAACTCCACAAAATACCTAGGAATTACAATTACTTCTGACTTAAATTGAAAAGAACACGTAGATAATGTCGTGGGAAAGGCGAACCAGAGACTGCGTTTTATTGGCAGAACCCTTAAAAGATGCAACAGAACTACTACAGAAACTGCATACACTACGCTTGTACGTCCTTTTATGAAGTATTGCTGCCCAGTGTGGGATCCTTATCAGGTTGGTTTGATGGAGGACATCGAAAGAGTCCATAGAATGGTAGCTCGTTTCGTATTGTCACGATACAGGGGAGACAGCTCTCCGGAAATGATACAGGATCTGGGATGGGAATCATTACAACAACGGCGCTGGCGCTTATCGCTGCGGCGTGGGCTACTTCCGAAACTACAATCGCCAACATTCTCCGCCGAATGCGAAAATATATTGTTGACTCCCACTTACATAGGTAGAAATGATCATCAGAATAAAATACGAGAAATCAGCCCGAACGGAGAGATTCAGGTTTTCATTCTTCCCGCGCGCTATTTGAGAATGGAATGGGAGATAAAATAGTAAAACGGTGGTTCGATGAACTCTGTGCCAGGCACTTAAATGTGATTTGCAGAGTATCCCATGTAGCTGTAGATGTAGAAACCAAAGGACCCCGATGAGCCCTGGGAAGAATGCTACAAATCAACAGCTCTGCTTGCACCCCGCGTGCGAAGGCAGCAATCTTCACCAATTGCGCGAGCCGCCTGTAGGAACTGAGGATGTCCTCAGAACCCAAGCGACAAGCGTAATTAGTGCCGACGTGAGTCACGACTTGCAGTCGACCGCACCCCCTACGCTCGATAGCCGCCAGCAAGGCTGCCTCATCTCCGATGAGGTCCCCTGGCAGACACACCGAAAGCACGTTGGACTTCTTTCCGGATTTCGACGCTGTCTGCCTAAGGGGCTCCATCACGCGTCTAACATTGGACCTCCCAATAACTAACAAACCCCTCCCTCCGTGCACCTGCTCGGATCCTGCTGAAGGAATGGGCACACGTCCACTCACAGAACGAACGGGCGTGGCCGAACGGCCAGCCTCCACATTGACCCTCCGCCTCGAGTGGCGCCAACGCCGTTCAACTCGCCATCCCCTTACAGAGAGGGCGACTCGACCACGTCCGGTACACCTGAAGGTGCCTCGGTAGCAGGGACAGAGGGCGAACCATGAGACACCTGAGGTGTCCCACTCGACGCACCAGACTATCCACCATCGCTACACCCCGAGACAGCAGCCTGAAGACGGCTGACCATAGCCAACAGCACGCTCAGCTGTTCGCGAACGATGGCCAACTCTTCCTGCGTCCGCACACAAAAGGCACACATCCTATCGATACAAGTAACTGTAGAGAGTAGAAAACTAAATAATCAATGTTTAACTTGTCTAGTAGATTAATAAAGGCGGCTGGCAGCTGACTCAACTGTGGTCGTCTCTGGCTCTTTTCAAAATAAACAAGAAAATATATGGAATACACTGTTATCAAAATCGCAGGAATGAAACCTTGTTGAAAGCGAAACACGAAATAAAGGAATGACAAGTTGATACTTAAATTACGTAGCTGCCAAGTACGTGAGAAGAAACCTATTAAAAAGCAGAAGCACTAACGAAATTGATTGTCAACGAAATTTCACGCAAATTAAATTATAATACTTAGCGCTCTGAACGATGTGACAGCTACCGTAGCTGGCACTGGGCTGAATGCATGCTTTGGGTACGTTTCAGAGATTGTATTCAAGCTTTCTTTGAACATCTTTGCAGTGGAATCGTCTGAGTCTGGTGGTCGGTAAATTGAACCAATTATTAATTTATTTCGGTTTTCAGGTATCACCTCTATCCATACCAACTCACAGGAACACACTCTTTCAATTTCGCCACAGTATAAACTACTTGTAACAGCAATAAATACGCCGCCACATATTCTATTGAATCTATCCTTTCTGAACACCATTTATCACTTTGTAAAAAATTTCAGGTGTACTTAACATCGGCTTTAGCCTGCTTTCACTAGCTATAATGATTTGTGCTTCAGTATTTTCTATTAGCACTGAGAGCTCTGGTACGTTCTCCACACAGCTACGAAAATTTACAACTGTTAGATGAATGGTTTTTAGATCTGTGTTCGTCCTATCTTTGTCCTGTATTCCTTGACACTGAAAGCCCTCCTGTGTGTTCCCGAGGCCCTCTAACCTAAAAGACCGCCCAGTCCACGTCGCACAGCCCCCGCTACGCGTGTAGCAGCGGGCGCAGGACGGAATCCTCCCAACGGCTGGTAGGCGAACAGGGGACAGGACTGAATCCTCCCGAACTATTCTAGCACAATGGCACCTCCTGCAGGTACCAGCCCCCACCCCCGCCCGAAGCCGTTTCGGGCCTTACTTGTCACTTCTAACAAAACCAACAGTTTATTTACTCTATGGTATTATATGTGATTAAATTTAGTATGAAATGTTGTTGTTGTGGTCTTCAGTCCGTAGACTGGTTTGCTGCAGCTCTCCACGCTACTCTATCCTGTGCAAACCTCTTCATTTCTGAATAAGAACGACAGCATACATCCTTTTGAATTTGCTTACTGTAATCGTATCTCGGCCTACCTCTGCGATTTTTACCCCATGCACTTTCCTCTAATGCTAGTTTCACGATAGCTTCATGTCTCAAAATGTGTCCGACCAATTTATCCCTTCTTTTTGTCAACATATGCCAAAGACTTCTTTTCTCCCCAATTCTGTTCAGTACCTCATTAGTTATGAGATCTACCCAATCCTAGCGTGAGCTGAGTCTCTAATGACGACGATCTCGATGGGACGCTAAAAATTAATCTTCCATCTTTCTAATAGTATAAACAATAAGTAGTGCTAATTGCAAGATTGGCAAATGGCAAAAGGTCTCCGCATCCTTGTATACCAACCAGTGTTCAGCGTTGATTCATACTGTCATCCGGTATGGTCAGTGTTGATTACATAACAAGTGTTGAAGTTTGGCATTATATATCTCGTCCCCATGCGTAAGTTCTCTACTGCTCCTACCGTTTCTTCCAAAGTTGCAACATCATTCGTGCTCACAAATTTGGTGAGGTTTTTTTTATGTTGTCTTATGGAATGTTTACGTTTGAAGCTTTTTACCCTGGTACCATTAGCAATAAACAATTTTTGTTAAAAATACGCGAATACAACTGTCATCCTCCATTGTTGTGATGTTTTCATTGTACTTGTTTATAACAGCCTCATGCTTCCTTATATCTCTTCCACGTTTCGGCGTTGATTAATGGAATTTTTTTTTCTCGTGTTACCTTTTTCTACTTATTACCTCCAAATCTGAAGAAATGAAATGAAAAGTTTAATATTGCAAGAAATTTAATAAATGAAATTAAGCTTCTAGTGGGAATCGAACCCGAGTCGCAAAAATAGCAGTTGTTCGCTTACCTACTATGCCCCAGCACCACATTTAAGAGTACTGCTCATAATACATACAATATCCGTGAAATTCTTTCAGGAGTATTTCCTATTTTCCGATTACCTATTAAGGCAAGTTTTATTAGAAACTACAGATGTTCATAACTTGTTTCTATTCACGTTAAGTCAAGCCAGTTCAATGAGATTCATGTCCCACCGTACCGTTGAAAGCAGAATTTCTTCTTTCTCAGGAAAAAAATTAGCCTGCCTTGTCCTCTGTTTATAATTCGACGCTGTATCAAATAAAATTATATACCAACTGCTGAAAATGTTGCACACATTTATCAATTGCGAGTAAAACGTAATCTTTAGATTGTAAGAACCAAAGTGATATTACTGTACGTATACTCTGACTCTAAAGTTACCTGGGGCTTAATTCTCACTCTTACTTTACTGTAAAATGTAGGAACATACACTGGAACAAATGCTAGATAGCTTTGCTTGCCTGGAACATTCATAAAGGACTGGCCACACACTCTGGTCTCGGGTCGCCACCAACTACCTGCTTAAACAGGTTATGGGAGGATTCAGTCCCGTCCTTTTCCACATTCTTGCAGGCTCGGGAGGATTCAGTCCTATTTTTCTGACCGCGGGAGGAATGGATCCTGCGCCCGTAGCAGCTTCCTGTGTGTAGTGGACGCCTGAAGCTATTCGGCGAAATTCGGAGTGCCACCACCCGATGGCGAAAGTCGACGTATCTGAAGCGTACACGGCCGCAGCACCGACTGAGCCTTGTTTAAGACCCTTCACTCGGCTCTGTTTAAATATTCAAGTATTTGTAAATCTATGGGACTTTACTACTATGGTTATCAGTCCCTAGGTGTACAAACTAATTTCAATAACTTATGCTAACAACAAAACACACACACACACACACGCGCGAGCGCGCGCGCGTGCACGCCCAAGGGAGGACTCGGACCTCCGACGGGGAACGGCCACGCCTTCCGCAGCAAGGCGCTTTAGTGCGCACGGCTATTCTCACGTGCCCACTGAGCTCTGTATCAGAGGACCGCAGAAGATACATAGTCGTAAGCCTCATGCAGATGGTGGCTTGCTCAGGAGCGTGAGAATCTCCTCCGCGTATTCACTGTATATTTGTGAGAGTAGCAAAAGGGAGTCGCTGATCCCTTTGGTACTTAAAATGATGCATCATGGTATCAGTCGAGCTACAGTTCGAGCTCAGACGATGTTACGTATGTAGGACTTTATTTCTGTTAACCTTTGTTCAGTGTTTAACTTAATCTTACAAAGTTGATGGTGATCTTTTGTGTTAATCGCCGAGCGGGAATGGCAGCATGGTGTAAGACACCATGGTACGAGTAGCGGAGGTACTAGTGTGTGTTTAGGTAGCTTGTGAGTCTAGGAAACGGCAGTCTGGGCCCTTAGGTTTACAAACATTTGCATATTTTTTGTGTTATCAGAAAACGTAATGGACCTGTTTCAGTGACTGGATAATACTGTAATAATGTAGCTTTAATGGCAATTGATTATTAAAAATATTTTTCTCGTGAATACCATTTTGACGATATGGAATAATTATGTGGCTTACGACGACAATTCTGAGACCATTTTGCTCTCCATTTTTCAGCTTGAAATACTGTACCGAAGAGTAGCACCGCGCATAAAAGCCTTGAAGTAAAAGGAAACCACTGAAAAAAAAAAAAAAAAAAAAAAAAAAAAAAAAAAAAAAAAAAAAAAGAAAACAACAACAACATTATGGTGAAATAATGGAAAGGCGGTCGTGAAAACGGCTTCTATAAGGAGTCACTGTACTTCGACAAATATGTGCTACACTAAACTGCAGGTTTTTTGATTAAAAAATACTTAGAAGGAATGAAACATCAAACAAATCCACATATTCATAGATAACTTCAAGGAACAGAAAATTAACTGGACTTTTACAACCTTGGAGAGGTGTTTTTGTGTTACCAAAAGTTTGAATCTGTTCAGTATTACTTCGCTGTACTAAGTCACAGATGACATTCTTGCGATAGCGAAATGCAAAATTGGCGCGGATGCAAGAAACAGACATTTGGAACGATACATAAAAGATGAATGGACAGAAAGAGTAAAATCTTCAATAAAAAAAATTAAAAAAAACTATGTCCAGCTGGCTAGAGACATCCGCACATCATCCACCCACAGACACATATTATGTAAACAGGCAATAGCATACTTAGTAACACTCGAGTCAGTGATATTTTGCGCTTTCCGTTATTTTACCGTTGCAAAACGCGTATAACGTCTTGAGTACGGATAATACTGTCGTAAAAATGAGGATAATCTACGCCCCTTTACAGATTTTAACGAATTGGTCATTTCATTCGTCGTATTTTGTTTTAATGTTTTGTATCATGTGCAAACTTCTCGACGTTTTGATTGGTAAAATGGCGGCGTCAGGATACAATAATATTTGCGACTTTGCCAGACTAGTTAATGTCTGTGCATCCACCACATGTACGAGAATCTAAAATATGTTAATTAGTGTTTCTTTGACCTGATGTCATCCACTCGAGTTTGCTGATTCCTTGAGTGAATGACATGAGGTCACAGAAATTATAATCAACATTTTTAGAGATTCTTGCACATCTGGTCGATTACTTGAGGATTTTCTTATATTTCTTGATTGCTGCCTAGCATACTCTTAACCTTGGTCAGTCTAATCCTGACGCCGTTGTTTGCGCGAATCACAGACGTCAGCCACAAAGTAGAGTTGAACAATGTAATGTGTTCGAGCAGTTTGTTACAGAATCTAACGCATTTCCATTTCCAGAGAGCAAAGTTACATCTGCCTTGCAAGGGAAACTTATAGTATGTATACTTATCTAAAGGACATGAAAATTTTCATTTCAGAGGAAGGACCTATGTATAGTAATTAACGTGATAAGGTGCAAACAAATGCAGGAATTGAGCACATTATTTGACAATAAAATTTACTTATATAACTTTGAAATGTTTCAAACGTATGCATTTCTTGCATGTAGTACACCATGATGGAGTTCTTTCACGTCATGCTCTTCCGCAGAGTTTACCACGCACTTCACTGATGTAAATATTACTGCATTTTGTGATCACGCATTTTGCATTTTCGTCCGCTAATTAATCCAGATATATATTTATGAATTTGTTACGCCTGCTTCATTTTTGGGCCCAGATAAATGAGTAATAATATTACAAAACTTTGTTCTAAGCTTGTGAGTTTATTTGCTTTTACTCCATTTAGTTGCTTCATATTTATGATACGATATTGAAATTCCTACAGAATTGCTTCTTGCTGTGATTCTCTCTTATGTTTTTCTGATACTTTTTGATCTGATCCAGAACGATGAGAGCTTTCAAGTACATAATAGCCGTTCTCTGTGTCAGCAGCATTACTGTCACGATCTTCTGCATGCACTTTATGCAACCATTCCTGCCATACATTATGAAAGGTCTCTACTAAACTCTCTCCGAGGTCTTGCCCCCATGTCATCACTCCCACAACGTAAAAGTGACGCCAATATTTTCTAAACTGGATATTAACTGCGATCAGTTTCAGAATGCCTAAAATTACGCATATGAAATGTAAATTGATCCCGGGAAAGCAATAAAGGCTCATACCCTTACTTCGTTTCATATTGAAACAGCAATTCTCGCGCGGATAATCGGTGTCATCCAAACTACAATAATATTTAATCGACACTGCAACTCGCGTAATGGAAAGTCAGCAACGGTTGAAGCTAACAGACGAAAAGCTGACAGAAAGGCATTGAAAATGACGCGAACTCATTGCAGCCCAGTCAGACAAAATTGATCGGGAAATTACCACGAATGACGAGTGTCGACCGCGGGAGCAACGGAGAGTTAATTGTGTGTATGGATGCTCAGTGGTAGGGCTCACGCAAGAAGGCGCGGCCATTACCGTCTTTACCATAGGGGCACAGAGAAACTCGTTCCTTTCTCTTAGGTAATGGCGTTTTTAAGGAGACTTTTTTCGCACTCATTCATTATAAACCTCCAGAAATTTTCTCATATATGGTGTGGCAATTGACTTGGTTTGCTGTCTGCATGCAAAATCGTAGTTATTATTGCGGGCCTTAGCTACAGAACACAGACCTTGTGGCAGTCTGTTTCAGATATAACTTGGCGGAACATTCTATCCATTAACGTAATTGAGGAAGTGAAAAAAAGTCCTAGTGATCAACGCAAAGAGTCTCATAATCTCATACTCTCCCGTGACTACTGACAAATGTTCAAATGTTTGTATAGTCTATGGGACTTAACTACGAGGTCATCAGTCCCTAAACTTACAAACCACTTATGAACTACTTACGAACTAGGACGGCACAAATATCCATTCCCGAGGGGGGATTCGAACCCCCGACCGTAGTGGCCGTGCAGACCGTGACTGAAGCGCCTTAGTCCCCTCGGCCACCGCGGCCGGCCTGACTACTGTCCTTGCCAATGAAACACACATAAGATCCAATGCTTTGAAAACCGGTCCAAACCTTGAGAAAGGAAGGATTTAAGACGTGGAATAATGCCTGCAGTCTTGCTTTCGACAAAAGCATGCAGCTAACAAATCTATTTCGAACGCAGTACTGGAGGTTTCTTTTTAGCATTAATCTCACTTGTACGTTTATATTAGCATCCACCTACAAAAGCGTATAAACGAGGTTTCACTGTATATCATTGTGATTTCCTGGTCACATTTAAAATTATGAGCATTTAGCCAATATGGAATTTCATCTTTGCCCGTAAGTATTATTGCTGGTTTTTCACAGCGAACGTCAAGAATAACAACAACAACGGATTTTCTCGGCAAGTTTTGTGTCAGTTTATGTTCTGGGCACCTGATATATATATATATATATTACGTCGATGTGTAACAGTTATGAGTGTATCTCAGTCAGGTAGTAAAAGATAGAACAATTGACTCGAAAAATTTTCCGAATTCGTCTCTTCATGGTAATCTTCCCATTTAGATCAGAATTTGAAAATTAAAAAATTATTTAGCACAAGAACTACTACATTTAATGAAATCCAATAATTTGGTACACGAACATTTCCATCAATTTTTATTAACGCATTTATAAAATGTTTGTGGCGATTGGAAGTAAATTAGGTTTTGTTACCTGCGCATGCTCGAATTAGACAGTGTACTAAACTCATAGAGTGTAGTATGTGAACTGTCCAAATGTTCAAATGTTCAAATGTTCAAATGTTTGTATAGTCTATGGGACTTAACTACGGGGTCATCAGTCCCTAAACTTACAAACTACTTATGAACTACTTACGAACTAGGACGGCACAAATATCCACGCCCGAGGGGGGATTCGAACCCCCGACCGTAGTAGCTGTGCAGACCGTGACTGGAGCGCCTCAGTCTCCTCGGCCACCGCGGTCGGCTTGAACTGTCCAAATATGTGTCATTGACATATACGATATACTTACCCTGTTCACAGTATATTTTTATTTTACTTAGTCAATGCATTTACGACGTACATGTAAACGTTTCACAAGCATAGTGTCTTTTTTTGTTGCTTTGAGCACATCTGGCAAATAACTGAAGTGTTACTTGTACTAAGCTTCCAACGTGTAAACAATGGATGGGCATTAAAAACAATGATCTGACATACCCGATGTCTTAACTTGTGGAGAATGTACTTCACTTAAAAGACGTATTTTCCCATATTCCGGGAGAAGTGACTATTGTGGGACGCTGCTTGTCATGTGGAAGTTGAGTGTCATTCTCTCCACAAATGTAAGAACTCTTCTTTTTATTCCGCTTTTTTCCTGGAGTAAGGTTAAAGTCAGCTACCCACTTTCTTTACTCTTCTTATAGTCCCAAGTGAAAACACAGTTGTAGCGTGGGCTACTTACGAAACTCCAATCGACAATATTCTCCTCCGAATGCGGAAGTATATTGTTGACTTCCACTTACATAGAAAGATAAAGATCGTCAGAATAAAATACGAGAAATCAGAGCTCGAACGGATAGATTCAGGAGTTCTTTCTTCCCGCGCTCTATTCGAGAATGGAACGGTAGATAAATAGTATAAAGATGGTTCGATGAACCCTCTGCCAGGCACTTGAATGTGATTTGCAGAGTATCCCATGTTGATGTAGAACTTTATGCGATCTTATACTGTCTTTTACGTCTTCCGACATAAACGTAATTACGTTATACACAATATCTTGTGTCTGGTTATGCAGAACCCTTCCTGCACCAACTGGTGGAGACTGCAATGACGCGCTATCTATGACAGATTCCTTTTTTATTTTATTTATTTATTTATTGCTTTAGGCAGTGCGCATTTAATCAGATATAAATCTTTTAATACATGGAAGCAGCAACTCATGAACTTGGATAACTAGAAGGGCCTGAAGCAGACTGATGCGACCTCCTCTTAGAACAAAGTAATGGACTCGCCCGTTGCTTAAGACGACACTGCGCGTCGGCCAATGCATCCAGTCCTGGTGAATTCGTTCTGCATTGTTGGACTTTCTACCTTACGAAGCGACAGTTCGTGTCGGGGTCCTTAGGAGCGCCATTTGATTGTATGCGATTCACTGTTTACTTTGCAGTGTCTACTTGATATTTCTGTAGTGTCAAAAAGAACATACCTAGTGGTCCAGAATAAAGAAAAAAACTTGCAATTCGGAAAGAAGCCATCAGCAGACTACCTAAACTTACTTAATTTTTCACTGTTGAAGAAACTAACAGGCAGAAAGATTCGTCTACCTCATCATCTCAAGATATCTCTAAATGGCAAAGCTTAGAAACGGTGCCCATGTTTATTATAGAGGATGGCATTTGTGTTTCGAGTTCATCAGTTCCAATTATGAAGACAGCTGCACACACATCACAACATGCTTCTTCCATCTCAAGCCACTTGGATTCATCCGACAGAAGTAAGTTAGAAAACATATCTCACGACCCTGGTAAGTACTGTGATGAAATTTTAACGGAAGAAGTCCGTGATATTTGGATTCACAAGGGCGAAAATGATATTTTGGGGTCCGAAAACACTGAAAATTATTTGGGATGCTTAGAATTAATAAGCAAATTTGACCATTTTCCTGCTGATCATATACGAAAGTATGGCAATCGTGGCAAAGGTAATACATCGTATTTGTTCGCAAATATTTGCAATGAATTTATTAATGTAATGGTACAACGATTGTCAACGAATTAAAAGCAGCCAAGTACTATTCCATAAGCATGGATTCCTCACCAGATCTCTCCCATGCTAACCAGTTAACTTTCATCGTTCGGTACGTAAAAGATAGCCAGCCTGTTGAGAAATTTTCTCAATTTTTGCCTATGGAGGAGCATAGGGCTTAAAGTATAGAAGATACTGTTATGAAGTTTTTGGATAGCTTTGACATTTCAATAAAAGACTGCCGCGGACACAGCTATGATAATGCAGCAAATATGGCTGGAAAGTATTCAGGTCTTCAGGCAAAAATAAAAGAAAAATGTAAATTTGCTATTTTTGTACCAAGTGTCAGACATTCACTAAATTTAGTGGTGCTTAGGCGGCTGCATGTGTTTCTGAGCAGTAGTATACTTTCAGTTTGTCCAAAAATTGTTCACCTTGTTTTTTGCTTCGAGCCATCGATGGAAAGTTTTGAAAGAATGTTTAGCTGCAAATAAAGTTCTGAAGTCCCTCTCTCAAACCAGATGGTCTGCTCGTGCTGACGCTCTTAAAGCTTTGCATAATGGCTACAATTATATTTTTGAAGCTTTAAAGTAAATTAGTAGCAACACTGATCAGCCAGTAGAAACAGAAATGAAGCTCAAAGCCTTTGCAAGAAAATGACAGAACTCGAGACCATTCTCCTAACGGAGATGTGGGATGAGCTTTTGAGAACGATCAACAACACAAATGTAACTTTACAAAGTGGTACCGTCTCAATAGACGTAGCAACAAAACTTTTTGCATCTATTTCCGATTTCATAATATCTGAAAACAGTAGATTCAATCAGTATGAATCTTCAGCCAAAGAGAAAAATCCAGGTTCTGACTATAAGGGTAATTTCCAAAGGACGAGAATTTACAGAAACATATCACTTTTTCCGAAGATTCGTCAGAGACTGTGCAGCTGAGTGCCAAAGAAAACTTTGATGTAGAAGTTTTTCTGTCTATAATTGACACATTGGATACTAGTTTGAAGCGACGTTCAGAAGTATACGAGAAGTGTAGAAAACATTTTAGTTTCCAATCTCAGTTAAAACAAATCGATTCTGAACAGTTGAGAAACAGGTGCAAAGAATTTGCGGAATTTTATCATGCAGACGTTAATGTTGATGACCTCATATCAGAATGTTTTCATGTAAAACAAATTTGAAAAACATTCTAAATGCATCTCCAGTGCTAAGTATATCATCCTTACATTCTTTAATAAAAGCAGATAAAACAGAAGAAACCTTTACGAATGTAGAAGTTGCTACCCGGATATTTCTTCGTCTAATGGTAACCAATTGCAGTGGAAAGCATTGATTTTCCCAGTTAATGAGAAAGAAAAATGAATTACGAACGACTATGCTACAGCGACGACTTACTAATTTGTCAATCATGGGCATAGAAAGTGACGTCCTTAACGGTCGGACTTTGAAGACATAATAGAAGATTTTGCATTTCAGAAATCCCGAAAGAATCCTTTAACAGTAACGTAATTCCAATTTGCAAAACAGTAACCACTAGTATTTTATTTGTGTATTTCTAACCATAACAACCAAAAAATTCACTAAACAACTGTTTTGTTGTAGGGTCCTCTAATCTGTGTGCCAGTTATCTGCACACACACACACACACACGCACACACACATACACACACGCGAAAAAAAACTCCAAAAATTGTATATTTTGTATTCTTTAAAGAATTTGTAATCTTTAAAGAAATCATTAATTTTAATGACAGACTAATTTGTGGAACTAATCATTAGTATTTGGTTTGTAATATTTTAACCAACTAAGTCACTAAATAAATGTACACCATTCTGATGCATTACTTTTTTTTTTTTTTTTTTTTTTTTTTTTTTTTTTTTTTTTTAGGGCCCCAAAATACTGAGTGCCCAGGGGCCCCTGCATGGCTTAAGACGGCCCTGGTGGAGTGCGTTCATGCAACATAGCCGTGTGTCGCCGTTAGCGTGTTTGCTCGCGGTCCAATTCAGATGCAATTTAACTAGGCTATACACACGCACCATCTCAAAATAGGCACGACAGACCAGAGCCAGCTTCAAAGTGTTTTCGTATATTGTGTTTTATGCTACCTCCGACTTGCTGAATTTCGCCTACAATAGCGGCGCCTGCTTCCGCCTCATCTCAGCACGCTGAATTTGGTGAGTTTCGCTGTGGCATTGCGTGTGTGTGAGAGAATGAGTGTTGTTTGTGAATCCTTTCCCCCAGTAGCGTTCAATCATGTATAATTTAGGATGGGCACCGTCCGCATTAATCCATGTAAGATAGGCATTTTTATTATATTAACAAAATTGGTTTCCCATTTTGCTTGTTTTTCTATCTGAATAAACAAGTTTAAGTTCAGCATAATCCGTAAGTTGCTTATAAATTGTAGTTTTAGAGCACCTTCCCTCTTCCATTTAATATTTTTCTTGACAAGTGCTGAGAACAAGTTCAGATGCATTTTTAATTAAGATCTAAATTCCGTTGCGCCATAAATGCTTTCTTCGCCACCGTTCTAGGATAACTTTAATTGTGGTGAATTGCTTATTAATGTCTGTGCGTAATAACGTGTGAGCTGCTATGTATATTGACCGCTGTAGTATTATCTTCCTGTTATTGAAGTAATTCGAAACGAGTCAGTTCTCAGTTTGGGCCAGGGAACAAGACTTTATAGCAGGGAGTAACCAGTAGTTCACGCGGACGTTATTTGCTAATTTTAGTGACAAAACAAGACTCTTGTTCCGCACAGTGGTCGACTTTTAAATTTCACATACAGATCTCGCCGCAACGAATAACGTCGTTCTTTTAATGATTTCCACCTCAAATCGTGCAAAATTTCCGTGACGCTTTCCCCCCTACAACGTGATAAAACAAAATGAACTCCCTTCTCTGAACCTTTTGAATGTCCTCGGTCAGTCCCACCTGGTGATGGTCCCACACTGGGCAACAGTACTCCAGGAGAGGACGCGCAAGTGTGATGTAAGCAGTCTGTTTGGTGGAGCTGTTGCGTCTTCGAAACGTTATGCCAATGAAACGTAACCTTTGGTTCGCCTTCCCCACAATATTTTCTATGTGTTCTCTCCAGTCTAAGTTGTTCGTAATTGTAACTTCTAGGTATTTGGTAGAATTTACGACCTTAAGGTTTGACTGATTTATCGTGTAATTGATGTTCAGCAGAATTCTTTTAGTGGCCATGTGTATTACTTAACACTTTTCATTATTTAGTGTTAATTGCCAATTTTCGCACCGTGTAGAAATTTTGTCTAAATCGCTTTGCAGTTGCTTTTGATCCTCTGTTGACTTCACTAACCGATAAACGACAGGATCATCTGCGAACAGATGAAGTGAGCTATTCAGATTGTCCCTAAATCATTTATAAACACGAGGAAGAGTAGGGAACGCATAACGCTTCCCTGGGGAACGACAGATATCACTTCTGTTTTACTCGATGACATACCGTCAATCCTACGAACTGTGTCCTTTCTGATAGGAAATCGTGAATCCAATCGCACAATTGTGGCGTTATTCCGTAAGCACGCAATTTCATTAGAAGCCGCTTATGAGGTACAGTGTCAAAAGCCTTCCGGAAATCCAGAAATATGGAATCTATTTGAGAACCCTTGTCGATGGCACTTATCACTTCATGTGAATAAAGGGCAAGCTGTGTTTCGCAAGAGAGGTACTTTGTCAGGGACCGAGCGAGGTGGCGCAGTGGTAACGCACTGGACTCGTATTCGGGAGGATGGTGGTTCAATTCCACCTCCGGCCATCCAGATTTAGGTTTTCCGCGTTTTTCCTAAATCACTCCAGGCAAATGCCTTGATGGGTCCTTTCAAAAGAGCACGGCCAATTTCCTTCCTCATACTTACCCAAAACTCAGAGCATCAGCTCCGTCTCTAATGACAAAGCTGTGGACGGGACGTTAAACCCTAAGCTTCCTTCCTTGCGTCTGTCAGGAATCTAGCTTCATAGTTCTTATAGATAACATGTATGAATTGTCCCAGCACATAGGTATTAAACTTGACCTGCATCACTGGTATATATAATAAATGCATATTGGTGTGGCGGCGAGTGTAGAAGTGCGTGATTTTACCGACGAATTAAATTACAGTGCTGTAGTTAAAAAGAACGCGTGTGTGAAGTGTAAAGACGAACTCCAAAAGTACAGAGAACGTATTTGAAGTTCACAGTCTCTAATCAATGGACTACGAAGAGAAAACAACAGGCTCAAGCTCGAAAATACAGAGCTGAGGACAAAGCAATACATGGGTGCAGGACTACTGCCAAAAGCTAGTAGCTACAAGTCGACAGTGAACGCAAATGTAAATCGACAGATCGACAGGCGCAAAATTGACACCTACAGTGAGTGAAAGAAGTTTTAAGGGTAAAACCATTGTCATGCCCTTTATTCCAAAAACTGTATTGAAGTGACTGGCTCGGAATCTAAGTTGACTTCGAGTGTGGACAATGTTACAAAAAGTGAATTTCACAGCAAAACAAGTGAGAACTTTCGCAAAACAGTTAGATTTTACAGGGCAGTAACAAAGATATCCAAGATATGTGAATAATGAAACCAGATGCAAGAACGAAGAATGTTACGGACGTCGAGCTGCAAGAAGAAAATGAATATGTTGCTTGCATGGCTGGTTCAAATTGCATCGCAAGAAATGAAGCACGAGTCTGTCTAGTCTGTCTAGCAAGCCTGGATAACTTTCGAGAAACAAATAAATGCCGAAATACAATAGTTACAACGTTGCCACACAAGTATGACCTCATGTGCAGTTCGTGTGTAAATAGGGAGAGAAAAACAAACATTAATATGAAACAAATGTGTGCTCGTTTCGGCAAACTGAGCAGAAGCCTACATACCAGACATGGTAGGCACCTAAATTTTGAAGGCAAAAAATTATTGTGTGAAAGAAATATGTGAAATTTTCAAAGAAAAAGACGTATTAAACAGAATTATCAGTAACAAAGTAGAAAATTATGTTTTTTTTAGAGGGACGGCATAATAAATTAACCCTTGCATACCAAAATGTTCCGTATGTAACTAATAAAACAGAGGAGCTTACCTAAATGAAGCTAAGCCACATCTTTTCCTAGCGACTAAACTAGGATATAAGGATGACAAAGTATATGGGTACAGGAAAACAAATTACAAACTTATCAACGTGTACTGCAGAAAGACACACAAAAGTAGAGGGGTAGGCAATTATACTAGAAATGATGTAAAACGTGAAAAAGTGAAATGGATTGACGATCTAAGTACCGAAATGGTATTTGAGTTTGCAGCAGTAAATCTAAAGTATGGAAACAACAGCCTGATTATAGCAGCACTGTATGGATCACGTAGAAGTAACATAGAAGAGTTCCGAAATCGTCCAGAGGAATTGCTGGAGGGGACAACTATGTACAAAAATACTTTTTGTTTGTAGGACACATCAACATAGACTTAAATAATAATAAATAATAATAATAATAATGTTAATTATTTGCGTTACATGGACTTATTACTGTGTTATAACGATAAACAGATGAACTCAGAACCTACAAAAGTTACAGGAAATACGAAGTTAATGTAAACACCCCAGAAAACCACATATGTGACCACAGAACCCTTACTATGGAAATTGATGTAGGGAATGTAGATGCAACTGAAAGTGATACAGTTATGTATAAAAGAAAAATTAATTACTGTAAACTTAATATGGCATTAGGGAATTACAAATGGGAACCAGTATATAATGCAACTGAAGTGAATGAGAAATGTGATTATTTCTATTAGGTATTCAGCAACACCTTAAATGAAACTTGTCCTTTAGTAAAAAATAAATAAATAAATAAAAATTAAAAAAAGGAAATAAAGCTGTAAACCATAAATCCGAGAATCTACCTTCTGAAATTATTGAACTGAGAGAGAAAATGAAAGATTACTAAATACTCTCTAGAGATACGTACTAAACTACAGTATTTCTCAACAAAATATAAACTGCTCAGAAAAACATACAGAGTCCTTGACTAATCTAATAGCTCAGAAATATGCCTCCGAAATAAGCAACTCCAGCTGCATCAGTAAAACTGCCTGGAAAATAATGCATAAGGTAAGTGGGAAACAGAATTCCTATGAACACAGCAACATAAAACTAAATGAAAATTGTGAGGAAATAAATGACCCGAAAGAAGTGTGTGAAAAATTTATGCAAAATTTCAGTGCAGCTGCTACAAATGAAGATCATGTCAGGCCACAAAATATTAATCCTGGAAAATCCAGCCAGTCCTTTTACATCCATGGTATTACTGAGATGGACCTCCTAGCAATCATATCAACACTTCGACCTAAAATGTCTTGTGGCTGGGATGACATTTCACCTAAATTACTAAAGGAATGCAGGTATGAATTAGTGAAGCCCCTGACACACCTGTTAAATACCTCTCAGTTACGGTGTACTCCCTGACCTTTTGAAAGTTACTGAAATTATACCAGTACATAAAAAGGAAAAAAACTGACACAAAAAACTACAGGCCAATTTCATTAACCTCAGAACTAGCGATATTGCTAGTAATATTGAAAGTAATATTAAATCAGGTAGAATTATTTTTTACCAGACACAATCTCTTAAACAACCTACAACAGGGATTTAGAAAAGGGAGATCTACTACAATAGCTGTAGCATCTTTTATACATGAAATATTAAATAAGATAGAGAAAGGTGACAAGGTAATAGGCACTTTCCTAGAGATAAGTAAAGCCTTCGATACTGTGGATCATACCATTCTTCTACGTAAACTAGAAAAGTATGGGATGAGAGGGTTAGCCTTGAAACTACTTACCTCCTACTTGGAAGACAGGAAGCAGTGTGTAAAGCTAACCTACAAATATAATGAGCAGCTCCTAACAACCAAATCAACCCTGAGAACACTTCAATATGGTGTGCCTCAAGGAAGTGTTTTAGGGCCTATTCTGTTCCTTGTATATGTAAATAATTTATTTGAACCCCAAAATTGCAAGGTTGTAAGCTACGCTGATGACATATCCTTGGTCAGCTGTGCCTGTCATATGAAGTCTTCAGCAAATACCACTGATATCAGATTCAAAACTCTGTCTGATACCTTACAGCAAACAAGCTACTAGTAAATAAAGACAAGATGTTGATAATGAAGTTATAATCCTGACATATATAAACTGCATTTAAATCCCCGTTGGGTCTTGAATATGCAAATTCACTTACGTTTTTGGGCATCGTTGTTGATTAACACATGTCATATAACATGTAGATAACATCTGTAAGACAATCAGTAAAAATGTATTCCTACTGAAACGGGTCTCCGCCTTCCTGGACCATGATACTTTAAGGCTAATATATTTTGGGTTGATACTTCTACAACTACGGTGTGGTACTTTAATGATACTTCGTGTTATGGTAGTGTGTGTGTGTGTGTGTGCGCGTTTTATTGACGCCCTGTGTTCTGTGTTAGTTCATCTAACGCATTGAAGATTGTGTTGTTGCAAAGTGTTGTGTATTCGTTCATTACGTTTTCGCCTTCCTTTATGGCTTTTTGGATGTAATATTTTTCTTCTGTTGTGAGTTTTAGGTTTTGGCTACTGCTGTTTTTCATGATTTGTAGGTAAGTGTGGCCGAGGGGACTGAGGCGCTCCAGTCACGGTCTGCACGGCCACTACGGCCGGGGGTTCGAATCCCCCCTCGGGCATGGATATTTGTGCCGTCCTTAGTATTAGCTAGTTCATAAGTAGTTTGTACGTTT
This sequence comes from Locusta migratoria, assembly GCA_026315105.1. Lineage (NCBI taxonomy): Eukaryota > Metazoa > Arthropoda > Insecta > Orthoptera > Acrididae > Locusta > Locusta migratoria. The sequence continues at coordinate 785,357,569 of CM048755.1, forward strand.
AGGGACTGATGACCCCGTAGTTAACTCCCATAAGCTCTACATTTGGAGTATATAGTGACAATGTTGATTTAATCTGAGTACTTGAAACTAAAGGAATGAAGGGACTGAACTTTGGCAACAAGTGCAGAAAAGATTATTGTCTGAAATGCTTTTCTGGAGAGGGTTACTGTAATATTTTGCATGATTTTAAAACGAACCTTACTACTAATTTAAATATATGTCCAAAAACGTTTGACAGAAGAACATAAAACGAAAATCTTTACACGTTTCCAGTGTTGCATTTCGTTCATAATTTAATGACACTTTCTGGTAGGGTGGCCAACAATCCCGGATTCTGGAGAACAGTCCCGGAATGGTAGCTCCGTCCCGCATTGGAAGAAATAAATAGTCATCCCGGGAAACAACGAAAGCGTCACACACTTTTCAGCAATTATTACATTTTTAGGCTAATAACATCAGTTGTAACTATTTGTGTACACTATGTAGTATTAGATACTAGTCAACATTACTAATCATCATCTATGTCAAGGAATAAACGAAAACTTTCGTGCGTGAAATTCAACTGAAACAAAGAAACTAACCATATTGCCATTATCTAAGGTTAAGAATGACCAGCTGAGGGAGTAGTTTAGGTTTTCAATTATTCCACGTTGTTCAAAATGTTCAAATGTTTGTAAATCTATCGGACCAAACTGCGTGGTAATCAGTCCGTAGCTTACAAACTACTTAAACCTAGTTAAACTAACCTAAGGACAACACACACACCCATGCCCCAGGGAGGACTCGAACCTCCACAGCTAGCAACCGCGCGCTCCGCAGCGAGACGCTTTAGACCGCTCGGCTACTCCACCGCGGCTCCACGTTGTGAAACGCGTTTCATTTTTCCATGTATCAGGTCAGGCAACAGCGAAAAACCGAAATCTTCAATTTAACATCTGGCAAGCGTAAGGAGGTATGGCCGCTGTAAATACGTCATCACTGCCATCGTCCCCCAAGAACAATTCTGCGATAAAGAAGAATAGCTTGTAATAGCCGGAAGTATGTAGACGTTCCTGTGGTTAAGTCCCAATAAGAAATTTTCCATTGATTAATGCGCTTCTAAATCAATTCGTAAAGTTTTTGAAAACTAGTTTCTATGCGCAAAAATTAATTGCGAGGTTATTGAAAGGATAATTTGGATGAAATAAGACACATCTCAAATTGTGTGGACCAAATGAAAAACAGTTTGGGAGATGTTCAGAGAACGTAATGAACAGCAAATGACATTCGAAAATTGCCAGTAATGGCTACGTGACACTACTTTTCACACTTTCATTCAAAATAAACTAATACTCAGTGAATCTGATGAAATGAGAACTACTAACTCAGATTAATTTAAAGCACTCCTAGAGTGAAATTTTCACTCTACAGTGGAGAGTATGCTGTTTCTTAAACTAATGAAAGATGTAAATTTTGGACTGAACAAGACTTGAGTCACGGATCTCGTGTTCCGCAAAGATGTGTGCTATAGTATTCCATTGCATAATTGGGCTAACTCATTACGGTGCACAACTAAGCTCCAGAAATAGCCCCGCTACAGGAGTAAAATTATCATTTTAGAAAATAACCCCTAGGTTGTGGCTGAGCCATGATACAAAATTTCCTTCCTTTCAGGACGCTTCAAAATGTTCAAATGTTTGTAGAGCTTATGGGATTTAACTACGGGGTCATCAGTCCCTAAACTTACAAACTACTTATGAACTAGTTACTACTAAGGACGGCACAAATATCCATGCCCGACCGTAGTGGCCGTGCAGACTGTGACTAACGCGCCGCAGTACGCTCGGCCACCGCGGCCGGCTTCAGGACGCTATTCCCGCAATGTTTGCACGGGCATCTCACAGTTTGGGACGTATGGAGAGAAATAATGGTGAATACAAATTGTGAGCCGTCCAAGAGTTGGCCTGGCGTCACATGCATTACTGCACCTTTGCACCAAAGAGGAGATCGTGTTTCGAATCCTAGTAGGTCCACACATTCCATTAAGTTTCAAAGAATATGTGCCAGCTAACACTCAGTGATGCGAAGAGCTGAAGATAATTTGTAGAAATGGAGACGTTGGCGAATCCGGGAGTGGGAGGGGCTATGGGGTGGCAGCCCCCCCCCCCCCCAACAATTTCTATGAGCTCAGTCGCCCTCCCTCACATAGAAAAAATCCTGGATTCGCCACTGACCACAGAAATACAGCAAAGATAATTTTGGAGCTAACAAGAAAAAACTTGGCGGCCGCAATAGTTTAAATTCATGCATTACTTTAACGTTTTATGTTTTACACTAATACAGGTATGAATCTCCCGGGTGAGGGGGGGGGGGGGAATTTTCAATTTCCGGGGGGGGGGGGGGACTCGCCGCCGGGCCCCTCCTTGATTTCATCACTGGAGGGGACTCCAGAATTATGCGAAAAATATTATACCAGATGTTAGGAAGTCCTTTCGTAAAAATTTGGAAAAAATGTATACCAGTTTACTATAAAGCCAAAAATAAGATAAATATACAATAGTTTTAGTGTCACTGTAATATTAAAAACACCTAATACATTGTTACATACTCCAGTTTTACGTTGCGTTAGTTTTACGTAGAAGTTCGTTGTTTTTAAGCTCATATTGGTATATTTTGTTGAATATTTTCCTCGCTTTAGCTTACATTTTCCGCATTTTGTGCATATTTGAACACATACATTTCAGTTGGCACAGCCAATTGGTGAACTATCCGGGCAGTAGTACTGTCGTGATTAAATGCAGAAGAAAGATAAATGGAGGTGATGTGAAATTAATCTACCAGGTATTCTGAAAAGTACAACTTAAGATGTTTTACGCCATTTAAAAATCATTTTACACTGGAAGGATCGAGAGGCCGAATTGGGCTCTTTACCAATTGTTCCCATGTGTCCTGATCAAACCGATAAATGAAATGAGTAGACTTCGGTGATTTTTCATCTTTTATATAAAGTATCGTGTACCCTCTTTTAGAGTGTTCTACTTCAAATAGATTTCTAAATATTAAGACTACTACCTAGAAGGACTGCGGGGCCAATTTGGCCCCTCATAGCGTTTCTCTGTATTTTCGGCATGTTTCCTTGTAATACTGTGTATGAAATAAAACTGACTGTTGTCTCCTTGTTGTTTCAATATGCGACAACAATGCCATACATTCCAGCACTGATTGCGGTAGGGCAGCTGAGGATAGCGGTCGTGTATGGATGAGTTATGCCTGAGTGATTGTGTGAGTGAGTGTGAACTTTTCTGTGGAAGGTCATGGGCGAAAATTTACAAGTTGTATGAATGTGAATATGAGTTTGTTGGCAGCTCAGCGATCATCTTTATCGTGAGTTGCTAGCTATCCTCATATTATCAGTATTCCTATATGGACCTTCCATTGTTAAAAAATCAATAAAAGTACATATGATGGTTACAATGAATTATCTTTCAAAATCTGGCCGTATAAGCAATAAAACTGCATGGGGACAATTTGGCCCCAGAGGTTCTTGTACGTAGTAGCTTGCATGCGATCCTTCTAGTATTAAATGCCAAGTAGACTTGATAGCAGATATAAAAACGTGATATAATTAGTTCATTTGCCCATTTTACTCTGGTTGTCATACCGCGTAGGGATTCGTTCTCAAGTCATGGCGTTGGCACAGCAGTTTGGTGATAGTTCTTGAGTGGCTTGAATAGGAATAGATGGATAAGCTGTTGGTGTAATGTAGTGATAGATTTTTTTCTTTTCGACAACTTCCTACGAAGATGAGATTTTCACGTGTGTACAGCAATTCCACCTTACCTGGCGCAGCGTCTGCCAGAAGTACGAACAAGTGTTCTGTTAAGCTAAACTAGGGCTTACTGTAGCAGGGCCGAAGCCTCACTATTCACCTGATTCCTGGTAAAAATAATTCAAAAGTATGCTGAAGTTGCTCCTTCTAGATTTGTATTGAATAAAATTTAATATTGTCTCTATTGAAATACATCTGCGCCTTCAGTTCAACTTAAGTTGTAAAGCTCCAAAAGTTATAATATACGTCATAATTGGATGATCCCTCCTGACAGGTGACATGTGCAATGGGGGAAAAAGGATTACACGACCAGAACAATTTGAACAGAGTATTGTGCATGCCTAAGCTCATATGGGCGAGTGCTGCCAACTCCAGCGCCCTGTGCAACTTCACCTAGAAGTCTACATCAAATAGAAGCAATACAATACTTAAGATACAGAATATGTCGAGATTCATTGCACATTAAGTCATGTATCATTTGTTTTGGAAAACATTCTTTGAGCACGTAGAAATGGTTGAGGTGTAAGAATTCCGCATGGCTGAATTTACCATAACGAATCGCTTCTCACATATGTATCATTGGGTGTGTGGATTGGCTGGCGGTTTATGAACGCAATGGGCGCGAGTTCGAATCCCACTGGAGTCACCCTCCCAGCTATCTTGTCCACCGAAAATATGTCTGGAACAATAACAGCTATTGGAAAACCGACTTTCACCGCTATCAATGTACGGCTGGGGCCCATGAATGTACATATTTGGAAACATTCTAAAACGAAAGCAAATGTGTTTTTTAACACAAACTTATGTTTTTTTAATGGACACCCTATATTTGTTCTTCAGCAATCCATAGCATGACAAATCACATAAACAATGGCGTTGATTGCATCGCAATATTCCCATTACATCCCAAGATATTGCGACGCAAAGTTGACGCTTGAAACCCCGAAATGCGCTTCTAGCGCACGTCCTGATGCTCAGGCGTGAACCCCATGCTTCCCGTAATCACGATGTGATTGACATGCGTAATCGCGCTTCCATACTTACCAATCACATCGCGATTACGGGCTGCATGGGGTTCACGCCTGAGCCTCAGGACGTGCGCTAGCAGCGTATTTCGGGGTTTCAAGCGTCAACTTCGCGTCGCAATATCTCGGGATGTAATAGGAAAATTGAGATGCAATCAACGCCATTGTTTATGTGATTTGTTATGCTATGGATTGCTGAAGAACAAATATAGGGTGTCCATTTAAAAAAAAAACATAAGTTTGTGTTAAAAAACACATTTGCTTTCGTTTTAGAACGTTTCCAAATATGTACATTCATGGGCCCCAGCAGTACATTGATACCGGAGAAAGTCGTTTTCTAATAGCTGTTATTGTTCCAGAGATATTTTGGTTGGACAAGATAGCTGGGACACCCTGTATATATATATTAGACCTCTTGCAGGTAAAATTTTAAATATTGATTCGATAAAAATTGTGCAGTTGTTCTATTTCACGTGGTGTGTCTGTAGTTTACAGCTAAGAGAAACATATCAGCTGATAAGCTTACATCATAGATCTACTTCAAAATGGCTGATGTGACGTTCGCGAGCACATAATATTCTCTTTGAAAGCGGTGTTAGTGCATCTGGTTAGTCGTTCCCAGCAAGGAGATGGATCAGACGATTCAGAGATAATGGTGAGGTAAGTAGACGTCCAATGCCTGGAAGACCGTGAGTCTCTACGCGAAGAGAAGATGAACTGGTTAAAGCAACTGAGACTGCCTCTTTCTCAAACATCCGGGAACTACTAATAGGGAGAGCTTCACATTTCCTGGCCTCGTCCAGAACTGCTGTCAGACGATTAAACGACTACGGAATCAGGTCCAATCGTCGTTAAAGAACCATTATCTGACGATCATGCCTTGGACAGACTGGAAAAATGTCGATTGGAAGAAAGTCGTTTCCACCGATGAGTGCACAAATGAGTCCACAATTAGAGGTCCTGTTCTTATTTGCGGCACACGTAGGCAATGACATGATACACGCTTCGTGGCTACACGCGCTAGAAGCGTAGAAGTGAGCGCATAAGTGGGAAATGCTGGGGCTGGAGGTCTTATATGGGTGCAGGAACCTTAGAACGAATCCAATACAAGTTCAATTCAGCATGCTATGAACATTTCCTTGAAAATGTAATCATTCCTGGAGCTCGACTTTGGTATCCGAAGGACGTGTCATTTACCAACATGGTAATCATTCATCGCACACCAGCATTACGGTTCAAAGCTGGTTCCAAAACAGAGAGAATATTATTCAGAGGCTACCATGGCCTCCAAAGTCACCTTCTCAATCCCATAGAGAACGTATGGGCTAAAATCAAGAAGACTGTGCGGGATAATTGGCCAAATCCTCCTCCAAGAACTGCAGATGCCTCGTGGGATTTGGTTTATTCTTCACGGGAGAGAATTGCCATGGATGAGGCCATTTTTGCAGACTTGTAAATTATATGTCTCAAAGGATACGGGCTGTTCTTGATGGTAATGGCACGTGGGCAAAATGCTGAAGATATATGTAGCCTACATTATTTTTATATTAATGGGAGGTATAAGATCATCTCCACTATAATTGAACTTTCATTTACCTCAGTACTGACGTGTGAAAAGAGATAACGCTATTGCCTTAACTTTCCTGATTCCCAAACACGTTTTTCGCATACTTATCAGTGAAAAATAGGTTCGATGCTACACGTTCGTGGGATGGGCTCACACGTGGTAGAACAAGGATCCCATTAACAAATGCCTAGTAATGACTAATAATCCTATAAGAATGAAAATTAGATTGAAATTATATTTTACCTTCACAAAGTTACAACAAGACGCTGCACTGCGCCGATTATATACAACTTTACAATCATAGTCATCAACCAGACAAAAATCATAATAGCACAATAGCCTGATACAAATTGACCTCTGTCCACCATATGATCTGTTTTTTGATAAGTCTATCTATAGTGAGAGCACTCACACACGTATCAACAACTGATGCAACTAGTCAGAGATGTTACGCTGCCCCCAATGTAGAAGACAATGAAACAGCCCTTCATTCGACTGACAGATTTTATGTATTTATACAATGATAATTCTTCACATTATACACCAACATTCATACTACTGCCAACTTAAAACGTGCATCAATTACGTTTTCAAAATTGCACCAAATTTGTATATTTTCCTTACAAAATTCCTAATATAAAAGTCTTTTAAGCAATATTAAATATAATATAGTCTTTTATTAATGGTATCAAGAACGTTGTTTAACCATTTTGATAGTCAATTATAATCGTATGTCAATTTTATACACTTTCCTTTTATGTGTCACTCAATGGTGTTTAATATTAGGGGCATGGTCCTGCCAACATTTTTTATAATAATGTTCTATCCTTTTAAAACTTACAATAGTTCAACATATTGAGGACAGTATTCTGCTATTTCTAAAAAACATTTTACAATTAATGATAACCATATTAGAGGCAGTTTTCTGCCAATTACATCCAAAATTTTTATTCATATTTACAATCACTTCGCGATCTTTTTAAAAAAGTGTACAACAGTTTGAGAGAGGGACGATAATCAACCATTTACAAGAACAATTTTACAGTAATGCCTTCATACAGAAAATAGTTTTTTTTTTAATTTTATATATTCAATATCTGGAAGACTCCCCCTACTTGGGATTGTGATCCTGCTGAAAGGTTGAAGTTTCCTTATGGAGGTGGAGTCGGTCCCAGCTGCACCAGTGATTTAGCGAACATCTTGGTAATGTGTGCCGACAGGAAGGATTCGTCACGTCACATGAAATATTCAAAATAAGTAATTAGTATGTTTTCCATGAAAGCTTTCCTGTAAAGAAGTGGGGTTAAATGTTGCGTATTTAATGGTCATTTTTGCAACGCCCTCTGCTGAAATCTCCTGGCGAGTTAATTGTACAGGCTGCAGGCACCTACACACCAACAATCCTTGCACTGAGTCCATTTGTACTCACAAAATTGTCGATACATTTTTTAAAAGGCTTCAAGCAACTTAAACAGCAGTTTCTTGACGGCAAAAATATTACTAACAGAAAAACCGTCGCGGGTCTTACCAAACAACTCCCCCAGTGAATGAAGAATTACATTCGGGATCACTGAAGAAGCGATCAGTTTTTCTAACTCCTTCACAGCAAAGAAAAGCTCCCGATAGAAAGAAATGTAGAGGAAGGACGATCAAATGAAGTGCCTCAGCCGGAAAGTACACATTCTGTGTGTGCAAAGTGCGTTGGCAAGCACTGGGTTTCTAGCTATGTGGTAGCATACTTCTGATTTCGGTTTCTGGTGCCACATCTCCTACTCATTCTGTAACCTGTTCAAATTATCTCATATCTATCACTCTATCTATCTTATTTAGTGTTAAGGTATGAAATGTGTGTATGTATTTTTTTATGTTAATAAGAATATTGATTTCAATATAGTTTGTTCAGTTAGACTTTTCAATGTATTAATTTGTCACAGTTAAAATTTGAATTCAAATTGTTGCCTGAGTATTAAACAGTTAATGTATTTGAGATATGGATAGAAGTCATGATAGAATCACTTAATTAATGTTAGTGTCTAATGATTTTGTAAGATACTAAGTTTCATGTCCTCAAAGTTTAAAAAGAAACCTGTTAGTAATATGAGAACAGTAAATTTTACACTATAGTTATGTGGATACTTGTTGTCATATGTTTCTTGTGTATTTTGTTTTGATGCTTAAAAAGCTCAGACAAGTTCAGTGTGGCAGATTCTTGAGTGTCAGCTGTTGCCGGCCGCGGTGGCCGAGGTGACTGAGGCGCTCCAGTCACGGTCAGCACGGCCACTACGGTCGGGGGTTCGAATCCCCCCTCGGGCATGGATATTTGTGCCGTCCTAGTTCGTAAGTAGTTCATAAGTAGTTTGTAAGTTTAGGGACTGATGACCCCGTAGTTAAGTCCCATAAGCTTTACAAACATTTGAACATTTTTAGTGTCAGCTGTTCCTGATTCTGCCCTCTGCTCTTGGGAGGCCATACCCTTGTTACCTACTTACTGCACTTGGAACTTTCAGGATCTGGTGATGCTGCGTGTGTGGACTGTGCTGTGCCAACCCTAGACAGGACTAAGTGAGGTACTGATGCAGCCAACCCAGCCACCGGGTCCAAGCCATCCAAAGTAGGTGCTTTACTCTTACATCACCTCGACTTATGAGGGCATCGTCGAGCTGATGGGGGGAGGGGGTAATGTGATGATACTGCCGGCCCTCTCATCTCAATGTTATCGTACGATACCGTCTGCGCCAGACGTGGAATCGTGTGGTTCAATAGTGATACATGTTGCGTGTGAAGTTAGTTACAGACGAAATAACCAGCCTAGGAATCAGTGTAGGACAGTGTCTCAGTGATAATGTGATCAAAACAAGTGATAGATTTCATTAATTAAGAGATTCGTTTAGATGCTTTCCAGGCAGTTCTATAAACAATAGTTTTGACATTGTACATTATTTCAAGAACTAGATAGAGGAATTTTAGAAACTTTATGTAAATGAAAATAAATAGTATTGTATATATGTTAGGCTCATGAACAAGTTGTGTTGACCAGTTAATTGTATTAATTAATGTAATGGTCGAGATTTAAATATTATGATTCGTTGTATATATGGACTGACGTGAGATTTTAAACCTAGTTTCAGAATTGCCAATATATTTGGTAGTTCAATATATGTTAGGAACATGTATGATGAACTCATTAATTAATTGACATTTAACATTGTTGTTTATTGTCATACAGAAGGAACCGAAATTACGACTTAAAAAGATATGCGCCATCTAAAATTATTGTATGTGTAGTTTTCATTTTATATTGTGATTATTTTTGTGTACATGGAATGTTTTACTGTTGTGTTTGGTAATTGTAAATTAGTATATTCAATTGTTATGAACAATGACTTTCAAAGCAGCACCCAGATAGCACCCAATTTTTTAAAATTGCTAATGTGATAGTATTTCAATGAATACTTCAGCCAGCTCCTATGGAAACTTTACCAGTAAATTGTAAGAAATGGATCTTGAAATTAATGAAGTCTGTTTTACATAAGAAAAACACCTATATATATGTTAATTTTGTGGCAAACATGTGTACAAGCGTGGTCGTGTATACCATCAACAATTTTTACAATGTGAAAATCTAAAAAGTGTATTTTCCGCGTTTTTTCGTCTTGGCCCGTTCTGTGGAAACGCGGGCCAGTGGCGTGCGCCGACTGCGCTGAGGCGGCTCAGCCGAGCTCGGCCGGCGCGACGCGTGACTCGTCCTGCCCGAAACGTCTCGCTCTCGCGAGTGTGACGTCATCGCTGCTCGCCGTCAGCCGTCGAGAGCGAGGCGGGAACCGAGCGGCGCGGCGGCCGTTTTGACCGGCTCTAATGTGGCTCTTCTCGTGTTGTCGCAAGGGCGGAAGAAATGTTAATTGAGCATGTGTAGTAGTAAAGATAGAAACGGGGTCCTGACACAGTAACTCGGTCATTGACTCCTATGATGTCATCCGTGATAGCAGCTAGGTCACTGCCCCAATGACGTCATCCAAGATGGCGTCGTTTCCGGATCCGGAACAAAATGGCCACCAGGGAGATGCAATGACCACGCGCCCCTCATCCCCCATCTTCTCTGAAGTGTTTCAATATGGCGTTTTCCAGTAAATTGGAATTTTGAATTTTATTTGAATGCTATTGGTCCTTTACAAAAAAAATTTTGGTGGGAAAAAATTATAATTTCCACCACTAGATGTCGCCATTTCATTAGTTCCATTTTCACCCACCAGAATGCGGTGATTTTACCCCAACACCTACTCTTTGCTCTCAAAAGGAGTCACTTCAGCTACAGGAGCTCTTCCTCAATCTCAGTTGCAGTCAGTCACTCGAAGGATCGAGATGACCGGTCAGCGGCAGCAGTATCCGGGATCAGCCCAGTCACAGCAGAAGGCAGGAAGAAAGTGAAAGAGTAGGTATCCAGTAGTACTACCATACTTAATTATATGTAAATATTTATTTCCCAGTTTTCATCGTATTAGTTTATTGAATATTCTTCCTTTTTTCCTTCTTCAACAGATCCACTTACAGCATCAGGACCTGCAGAGACAGGACATGAACTGGCATCTTTCACCTGAGACCCAATCGCACACGTAGTCAGTCAGATGGAGAAGAATGACGAGCTGCTGCTCCTGTCGAAACCACTCATAGCTTATGAAGATACTCAGCCAGCCTCCGAGTGTGTGAAATGTAAAGAAGGCAACGGCAGCTCACAACCACCCAACCAGGAGCAGCAGCATGAGAACAGTGGTCTGTATTGGTCACCCACGTACGAACCATCAAAAAGAAATTTCTATTTCTGCGAGCAGAGGCCCCTATATACGCCGCGGAAGGCCAAGGGCTCGTGCGCAAGAATGGACAGTTCTGCCCTCTACGTTTCAGCGCCGCCAACGGTAGAAATCGGCGTAAACGATAGATTGCTATTCAGCAGGTCTAAAGAGAGGCCGTTGTTTTTTATGTCAAACAATACAGGGTTCCACATTTTACTCAAGGGAAAACCCTTGTCTCTCTTTATAATATTGTCAGAAAGACGAATTGCGATCGATTCTTTTAAAATGCAGTCCCAATAGCGAGATGCAGAGGCTACCATTTGTGTCTCGTCATACTTCATTTTATGTCCCTCAGTAAGACAGTGCTCAGCTACCGTAGATTTCTCTGGCTGAAGCAATCTTGTGTGTCGATGGTGTTCAGTACATCAATCTTGAATTGTTCGGATTGTCTGACCGATGTAAACTTTCCCACAGTGACAAGGAATTTTGTATACGCCAGGTTTCCTCAATCCTAAGTCATCCTTTACTACGCTCAGGAGCGCTCTAACCTTGGAAGGTGGACGGAATATACATTGGATGTCATGTCTTTTCAAAATTCTTCCTATTTTTGAAGAAATGCTTCCAACAAACGGTTAAAAGGATTAACGTTATCACTGAAAATGTCTCGCATTTTACGTTCATCTTGTTTGAAGAGAACTATAATATTAGCATTATCCCTAATTAACTGTTTCGGAATTTTGCTGTATGTCTGACATAAGTAAAAACAGTCTACCCCATAATGTCGACCCATTGACAAGTATGCTCTCATATTATCCTGTTTATCGCAAACAATGTCGTCAAAAATAAAAATGGAGTGTGGAAGTGCTTTATCCGGCCATATTACTCCATCATTACTCGTGAATGGGAAATATACAATATCTCCAATGCCGTCAATGACTTGGGCTAGAAATTTGTATTTACCGGGTGATCAAAAAGTCAATATAAATTTAAAACCTTAATAACTGACGGTATAATGTAGATAGAGAGGTAAAAATTGATACACATGCTTGGAATGACATGGGGTTTTATTAGAACCAAAACAAAAAAAAGAAAAGGTCAAAAAAATGTCCGACAGATGGCGCTTTATCTGATTAGAAAAGCAAAATTAGCATAACAAATTAAGACAAAGCAAAGATGATGTTCTTTACAGGAAATGCTCAATATATTCACCATCATTCATCAACAATAGCTATAGTCGAGGAATAATGTTGTGAACAGCACTGTAAAGCATGTCCGGAGTTATGGTGAGGCATTGGCGTTGGATGTTGTCTTTCAGCATCCCTAGAGACGTCGGTCGATCTCGATACACTTGCGACTTCAGGTAACCCCAAAGCCAATAATCTAACGGACTGAGGTCTGGGGACCTGGGAGGCCAATCATGACGAAAGTGGCGGCTGAGCACACATTCATCACCAAACGACGTGCGCAAGAGAGCTTTCACGCGTCTATCAATACTTAGTATTTTTTTCCTTGTTCTAATAAAACCCCATGTCATTCCAAGCATGTGTGTCAATTTTTACCTCTCTACTACATTATTCCGTGATTTATTAAGTTTTCAAATTTATTCTGACTTTTTGATCACCCGGTATACTGCTGCATTGATTTGGAGAATACATAAACGTTCTTCAATATCAGACCAGTCTCAATCACAAGATTAATTATCACATTCGTTTTTCCACAGATTGAAGGTCCGGATATAATACATCTAATTGTATCTGGAAATAGATCACCATGTTTGCGATACCGTGCAGCTGATGCCCCACATTCTTTCCGGCAATGGGGAGCTGGCGTGCGTGATTCTTGAAGCGCATCTTCAAGGTAACTAATGAGTCATATATACAGGGTGTCCCAGCTATCTTGTCCACCCAAAATATCTCTGGAACAATAACAGCTATTGGAAAACGACTTTCACCGGTATCAATGTACGGATGGGGCCCATGAATGTACACTTGACAGCAAAAAAAAGTGGATCACCCCTGAATTACTAAGTGGAGGTTGCACCTAACGCTATGCAACCACAATAGCATAGCTGTGTGGCAGGTCGTCAAATCATTCCACAGTACAGTTATTACCTACCCAGAATAGGTACTAAGTAAGTCTCCTATTTCTCCTTCGGTGCAAACCAATACAAATATTAGAATACACGTCATTAGAGATGACACAGTAACACTTGTAAATTAAATTTCGTAGCAATAAGTGAAAAGTTAGATACGTTATCACACTTGTTTAATGACATTATATGTTTTTGTTCGTGATCTGAATCTCAACGCACTGTTAAGCAAACAACAGTTGTTTGCGATTACAGGTCACGCACTTTTTCGTGGGCCCTCTCTGATCGTCGGAAGTCGGCTGACTTCGTGTGCCTCCAGAATGTTTATTCTCTCTACCAACCTTACCTCGTAACAACATTGTACACCGTAAGCCTCGTCAATGTATTGTTGATTTGTGCTTGGTATTGATTATTGTTTACACTTTGATATTTGCTAAAATACGTCCACTTACCACGACGACTTCTTTTAGAAGAAAGAAGGCTGTCCTTGAAAGTGGGTTAAAGAATGTTAATTCTGATTGTTATTCAGTTACGACAGTAAAATGAAGCATAAAGCGTTGCTACACCTGATTAATAAGTACCTTTAAAATATTAAAATTTCGTAGATATACGTTCCAGTTTTCTATTATTCAAACATTAATGTGATAATTTCGTGTAACATCTGTGACGCCTTTACCTATAATCTATACGCCGTAAGTTGGCGGCACTGGTAGAAAGAGGCGGGTCTTGTTCTAAGAGCCAATACTCTACGAGCTGAATGAAAGCTTCAGCTCCCAATATTCTCCACTCAGAGGCCACGTTTAAGTGCGAGATCTCTAGGCATAAATAGACGTAAAACACTGACGTTTTCATTAGTATCGGTTTCCAAGACCGATTTCAGAAATAATCCTACCACTGCACTAGGAATTGCATGAAGCTGAAGATATGTAATGTAGTCATACATCATAAAGTTGTGGAATAGAATGCAGTATATTGATGATTTGTTAACTAAGCGCAATCAGAAGTCAGATATTAAATATGTTCACATGATATTGTTTCTTCCGGGGACTCCAACCACGCACACACCGTCACTCTTGACCTGACACGACGAGGCGTCATCTATCACATTGTCGTTCACTAGTAGTTAGGATCATATCGTTCGTAGAGACATGGAGGGGTTTGATATTTTGCGAAAACTTTGTTTAACTTAGTAGCGCATGGACATGTTCAATGTTGACTGAAACAACGCAGAGTCCTGCGTTCTTTACTTGTCGTTACTGTAGGTGCAGATGGTATTTTTGTGGCCGTTAAAAACTGTTACCCCCACGGGAATCGGGCCCATACCTTAGCCATTACAAGTTAACCTCATTCCGGCCTCCAGCGAATTACAGATGTGTTAGCACAATGTTTTGTCATAATGGAGTACTCATTAGACGGTACAACCAGACAAAGAGCTCAGAGGTGTCTGACTAGGTAAGACATTGTTGGCCGCACGAGAAGGCCACGTAGTCGGAGGCGCCTTATCGCGGATTTTGCATGAAATTATATTACGTTTTAGTATACTACATTACGATTTGGTACGGCATTTTGCTATAAGCTTATTCAACTGTGGACTCATTTTAATTAAAAATGTTGGGTAGTTGTTGCCACGATAACTTCAATATTACGTATTTTTAAAGTTATGAGGAGCGTGGATTATGCATTAGAAAAAGTATCCTTAAATTGGGAAAATAACTTCTTTTTGACATCTATTATTCACCTCGTCCATGAAAAAAAAAAAAAAAAAAAAAAAAAAGCAGACTTCGATGAAGGAGGTTTCTGTGATTTACTAGTATGGTCAATTACAAGGTATCCGATAACAGGCAAGTGTGTCGAGCAATTATTCTTCACGGTGTGGTTGCCTTCAATAGTCAATAGTAATATCCAACTGGAAATATGGGGGAGAACTTCAGTCTCTGCCATTTCAGAGGTTGGATACTAGGATTTATCGGAATAGATGGCCATTTCAATGGAGACATCAGTGATGCATGGTAAGGTTC
This sequence comes from Locusta migratoria, assembly GCA_026315105.1. NCBI lineage: Eukaryota > Metazoa > Arthropoda > Insecta > Orthoptera > Acrididae > Locusta > Locusta migratoria. Next base: position 785,372,863 of record CM048755.1, read on the forward strand.
AGTTGTCCATTATATCCACGTGCTTTTCGAGAGCCAACGGCAGAGAAACAACGACAGTGATGAAAAAAAATAAAAAAAAATAAATACTGCCAAGCACAAAATTGTGAAATGAGGCACGTAGATGCAGATAAATATATCAAGGGAGGGATAGTAGGGGAGAGGGCGGGATCTAAGAATGAATAGGAGTGCAGAACTGGAAAATAAAAGAGTGAAATGCTTCGAAAGTACTCCTTACTTAGACATATATCACAGTTTGTTTTAGGGCCGAAAGAAAAGCAACGAATGTTTTACAGAACGAAGGATGGATTATCGGAGATATAAAGGAACACTGCTTCATAGAGAGGACCGATGGACAGTAAAGAAAGCAGACATTAAAAGAGACAGTATTGTTTTAACGGAAACCACAATTTTTTACAGCGTTTTGAGGGAAGGGCAACTGAGGTTATAATGTAATGGAGGTGACAGAGAGAGAGATTGGAGGATAAATTAACAACGAAAAAAGCGCCAAATAGTTTGCATATTTTCTGAAGGATGGAGGGTCTATTAATGGTAGGAGGGAAGGAGAGAGACGTATTTGAAATAACATAAATTACTTTAACAGCGTCCATAAAAAAAGTTTGTAAATCTAGCGGACCAACCTGCGTGGTCATCAGTCCGTAGCTTACAATCTACTTAAACTAAGGTAAACTAACCTACGGACAACACACCCACCCATGCCCCACAGAGGACTCGAACCTCCGACGACGAGCAACCGCAGCGTCCATCTAAACTGATTACTCTGTATGCATGGAGGATGGGTTTAAATGATATAAAAATAGGATATTGAGTGAAATGAGAAGTACAGAATCAAAATTTGTGTCACGGGCGGGAATAGAACCCAGACATCCATATTTAACTTTAATTCAATACTTTTCCTTCCGCTCAATGTCTTTCATATTGACACGGAAAACTGTCTCTAGGTATATAAATTTATAATAAAACAGGATAGTAAAGGAACTGTATATTTAAAAAAAAATCAAGTTAAAGGCAGCTCAAAGGAAAAAGAAACTCAGATTTTTTTTTCCACTTGTCAAGAGATATACCATATTCTCTCACTTAGGAGATTAAAAAAAATTAAAGGACGAATAATTTATTCAGAGTCTATTATTATTTGTTTCTTCCATAATGCATCTCAACATATAATCTGTACGTCATCGGACCAGCTTCTCTTCAGTAAAAGCGACGATTCTGAGTTGATTGCTCGCAGTGAGACGGCCTGATTTGTATTTCTGCTTTCCGCTCTTACTATCAAGCCAGGAAGTAAACATTCTGTACTTACGTCAGAGCCCTGCTTTGCGCAGTGCGGGGGCTGTTGCCAGCCGCCGCGACCGCCAGCAATCATAGCAATCATAAGACACAGGAAACTATTCTCTCTTTTCAGCGCTCTGCATTAGATCTAGACGTAATGAAATATGTCATCATCTTAGAAATGTAAGCATGTTGTAAAATTAAACAGTTCTGGTGGCAACAACACAAATGTATACATGTAGTACATCATTCATGTTTTGTGCACATGTTCTCAATGTGTCTGAAACAATAAGTGCTACACAACGGAAATTACCTTCTGCTGGGGCCCTTCATTTACACGATTGTTCTGTTATTCACAGTAAAGTTTTTCGTAATGGGTTCATATAATCGCTTCAGTTTCTCGACTTATCCACGCTTATACGAAGATCGAAAAAAACAAGTGCCAAAAAAGGATATGTGAGAGTTCTAATTGCCATTATGTTATTCTTAAAATTCAAATCAAATGTTTGAATGTGTGTGAAATCGTATGTGACTTAATTGCTGGGTCAACAGTCCCTAAGCTTTCACACTACATATCTAACCTCTTCTGAGAACAACACACACACTCCCATGCCCGATGGAGGACTCGACCCTCCTACGCGAGCAGAAGCCTGATCCATGACATGGGACTTTAGACCGCGCGGATACTCTGCGCGGCCTTCTTACATTTGTAACATCATACTTTGTACGGTAATGAGTACAAAAGCTCTTTGCACTCTTAGGAGAAGGTTGGTGATTGAAATGTCATAGAAGAAGCATGCTACACTGAAAACGAGATTTGTTTTTATATTGCATCCCCACCTCATCCCCCTGCCCTCTCCGCCCCTTCCCCAACCTAAATAAGAAAACGGAAAAATCCGAGACCTTCTTTCCGCTAATTCACTATACCGCACAATCTGATATCTTTTTCCAACTTTTTCAGTGTCCTCCCTCTATAACGTCAGATAATAATCGCACATTGCCCAGCAATACTGCAGAAGAGATGGAGCAATTCTAGGGTTGGCAATTTTCTTGGGAGACGTTTTAATCTTCTAATGGTTGTAACAGTAACAGACCGCTTGTTTCATCTTCGCCAAAACATTTATTTTTCCCGGTTAACGCTGTTTTCAATTTTACCCACCAGAAATTTCGTTAGATGTATAATTCTTAACGATTTCTCAAGACCTGATCAAAATTTTCTGGTAATCATGTGGTGAACTATACACATATTTATGTTTAGGGTCAATTGTCGCAATTAGCGCCGTGAAGATATAACTTCTTTATCATTTTAAAATTGGCTTTGCTTTTCTGAGATGTTTACTAGACAGTAGCATAATCTGCCACAAATATTTCTCAGTTCGATATAGCAGTTTGTAGCTCTGTCAGAGAGTGGGTAAAGTGTTTCTTTCCCTCCAGTTTGTTATTGAGAGCTGCTGCCTCTTAATATTTAGAGAGCTTAGACATTTTCATGTGTGAATCGCCTCCTCATTGCGCTTGTGAAGGGTGATGCAGATAATACAGAAAGTAGGGACCAAAAATAGTTGTAGTTGCTCTGCGAAATTCATTACCCTTGTCTGTAATCGTATATTTGATAAGTAAATGACACACCGAAGTTCAATTTCCAGACATTTTAATAGGAATACCAACAATAAGTGAATCTTGAAAGATTCCTCTATATACATATAAGTGTGGTGGCGCCATATACATAACTAAGGAGAAGATGACAATAGATCCAGCCTTTAGTGCAAATTCATACTACGTCTGAACTCTTGAGGTAATCGGCAAAGTGCCACGAGCAGTGAGTGCAAATTGCAAACAACTACTTAAGCAGTGTGAGGAAGTTTGAGTCTTGTTGGTGACGATTGGTGAGGGGGGGGGGGGTTTCACGCGCACATGCGATGATCGTTGTTTTCAAATGTTCGTAAAGCTTATGGGACTTAACTACGGGGTCATCAGTCCCTAAACTTACAAACTACTTATGAACTACTTACGAACTAGGACGGCACAAATATCCATGCCCGAGGGGGGATTCGAACCCCCGACCGTAGTGACCGTGCTGACCGTGACTGGAGCGCCTCAGTCACCTCGGCCACCGCGGCCGGCTCGTTGTTTTCCATCTCGTGCAATGGTTAGCGTAACTGCTCAGAGAGCAGTAGGAACTGGGCCCGAATTCCAGCTTAGCACAACTGTTCAACTTCCTCAATACGTGCACACAGTGGCCACAAGCAGCAAGTGTCGGATTATTTCTTTTAATCTACATTCTTTTGTCATTCTAGGAAGCAGTACAACTTTCACCAGACATGATCCACCATGTTGTCATTTCACTACCATAGTCGTACCAGGAAGATCATTCGTCTACAGGCAATGTCTTTTTCGAGTGGTCCAACCCCTTAGGAGAACATCTTGTGCACGCACGATGGAATGGCTTAATTACTTCTCCTACGACGTGATGTCGAGCATAGAAGTATTTATAGTGAGGGAGACGAATGGATGGTTGCCCAGATACATAAAGAAAATAAAAGTAATCAACTGAGTTATAGATCCATTGTATTGATATCGACATGTAGAAGGACTTTTGAACAAATACTTTTTCTAGAATTATGAAATATCTAGAATTATATCACGTATTAACACCAAACTGACAAGGATTTCTAAATCTTTACTCTTGTGATACTTTCGTGATACTTTCGTGATACAGTCGAGAAACTGAAGTGATTCTATGAACCCATTACGAAACACTTCACTGTGAATAACAGAATAATCGTGCAAATGAAGGACCGTAGCAGAAGGTAATTTCCGTTGTGTAGCACTTATTGTTTTAGTCACATTAAGAATACTTTATAAGTGCACAAAACGTGAATGATATGCTACATGTATACATTGTTGCCACCAGAACTGTTTAATTTTACAACATGCTTACATTTCTAAGATGGATACATGATTTTATTCTTTCACTTCGTTAAATATTTGAATGAAATGTCTAAAGATAATGTGACTACTCATTTAATTGCAAAATAGCTCCGCCTGTGGTAGTTTATACTACACATTTGGGTAGGTTTGCAGAAACTTTTGATACTTCGAGGATTGAACCTGGCTTTGCGACCGGGGCCTGTATTAGCCGTGGCTTGGGAGCTACGGGCAGGCCGGTCAACCACAGCTGGTGCCGAGGCGAGGCTTGGCGGAAACCAGCCAGCTGGCGGTCGCGGCGGCAGCCAACAGCCCCCAGCACTGCGCAAAGCAGGGCTCTGACGTACAGTATGTATACTTCCTGGCTGCATAGTAAGCAGAAATACAAATCAGGCCGTCTCGCTGCGAGCAACCAACTCGATACAGAGTCGTCTCTTTTACTGAAGAGAAGCTGGTCCGATGGTGTTATAGATTATATGCTGACATGCATTATGGAAGAAACAAATAATGAGGGAATCTGAATAAATTAATGTTTTTTTTATAATTTTTTAAATCTCGTGTCTATTTTCATGTTGCCTAAGTGAGAGACTATGGAAGACCTCTTGGCAACTGAAATAAAATATGAAATTCTATTTCTTTGAGCTACCTTTAAACTGAAGTTTTTTTAAATATACAGTTCCTTTATTATCCTATTTTTCTTATAAATTTATATACCTAGAGACAGCCTTTCGTGTCAATATGTGAAAGGCATTGAGTGAAAGGAAACGTATTGAATTAAAATAAGTATGGAAGTCTGGGTTCGATAACCGCCCGCCAAGGCGTCGTGGCCGAGCGCATTGAGGCGCTAAGCTACGATGTGCGGGGCCATTCCCCGTCGTGTGTTCGAATTCCGCCACGTGCCGTCTTTAGTATAAGCTAGTTTCTAAGTAGTTAGTAACTTTAGGGACTGATGACCCCGAAATTAAGTCCCTTAAGCTTAACAAACATTTGAACATTTTAGACAAGTGACATGTCACAGTTTGTTTTAGGGCCGAGAGAAAAGGAACGGATATTTTACAAAACGAAGGATGGATTATCGGAGATATAAAAGAACACTGCTTCATGGAGAGAACCGATGTACAGTAAAGAAAGCAGACATTGAAAGAGACAGTTTTGTTTTAACGGAAACCACAAATTTTTTTACGTCTTGGAGGAACAGACCAGAAGGACGACTGAGGTGATATAGAATAAGAGAGAGAGAGGGAGAATGGAAGAGAAATTAACTACGAATAAATGCAAGACGGAATCGTTTGCATTTGCATACTTTGTGAAGGTCAGAGAGTGTATTAATTAATGGAGGGGAAGAAAGAGGCTCATTTGAAATAACAAGACATGCTTCGAGTGCGCAATGTAAACCGATTACTCTGTATGTATGGATATAAATGAAGTAATTTTAGATTAATAAACAGACTGTATATTAAAAAAGAACATTCCAATTAAAAAGGCAACTAAAAAGAATAACTAACAGATTTTATTCCTTTTGCCAAATGATCTTCCAACGGCTTTTACTTAGGAAGAAAAGAAAAGGAAGACATAAGAAATCTTTATAGGAACTTAAAATTTTATCCGGAATCCCTCATTATTTTTTACTTCTATCACGCGTCTTGGCATAGACTCTATAAGTCGTCGGACGTAACACCCTGAAGAAACAACTTTCTCCCATGCCTCCAGAACTCAGTCCCAAAGAGCGTCCGGCGTAGTTGGCCAGTTCTCTGTTAACGTCCTGGCGACCTCAGCCCACATATTTTCCATGGGGTTCATGTCAGCTGCTCGCGACGGCCAGTCCATGACGGTGACGCCAGTCGTGGAGAGCCGCTGCTGGACGAATGCAGACTTGTGAACAGGAGAATGGTCCTCTTGCAGCATGAGGTCCTCTTCTCCATACAGCATTCTCACTGACTGAAGCATCGCGTTTTTCAGTATGTGGGCGTACTGTACACTGTCGAGGATGCCTTCTATCCTATGAAGGATTCCTGCTCCTCGTGCAGATATCCAGCCCCAGCAGGAAATGTATATGCGCCCACTTCTTCTCGTCGTTGTTACATATTCTCGTCTATGGACCATCGTTACTGGTGGAAAACACTTTTTCGTCAGTAAAATAATGTTTTCCCATGATGCCCTAAGATGGAGCTCTGCAAATGCCAGCCGGTGTATAACAATTTCTTTGCTGCGTTTTTTTTTTTTCACAGCGGATAGTCGTGCGTGTAGTCCAGTGTCCCTCAGCCTTCGACGAATCGTGTCACTGGAGCCGCAAGTGCTTTCCATTCCAGAACGGATTTAGTCTGCTCGTAGACAGTAGTTCGCGATCCTCCTGCTGTGAGCTTACTCTCTTCCTGCCTGAGCCAGGAGCTCTCTTGGTGGTGTCTCTGTCAAGGTAGTTCCTCCACCATCTAGCAGCAGTGGTATATGATCCTCCAGATCTTCTGCCAGCCTCTCTGATGGAGCAACCTGAGCTGTCACATAATCCTTTGAGGTTTCATTCAAATATTTAATGAAGTTAAATAATATAATCTTTTTTTTTTTCTTTCTTTTTTTTTTTTTTTTTTTTTTTTTTTTTTTTTTTTTTTTTTTTTTTTTTTTTTTTGAGCAGCAGCACTCCATCGATGTTGTGGAGCTGGAGGTAACTGGGGAGCCTTCCAGTGCGTGACTGGAGCAGTGACATACTGGAAGGCGCCAAAGACAACACAAGTGCGAATCGGAAAGCCCCAAAACGATCATACGCGTTTCCTCCATACATTGTGCGTTAGTTACCGCCGTTTATCGCGCAGGCACTATTGTAACCAATATCACCGAAAGTAATCACTACGATAGCGGCAGGCATCGCGGCTCCAGCGCTGGAGCAGTGACGCACTGGAAGGCTCCCAGTTACCCGCTAGCTCCACAATATCGATGGAGCTAAAATTCCTGAAGATGGCCTAAAAGAAGACCGAAACTAGTCGAATAAAATAAATTATTACACTCTAGATTGTTCTCTATATATAAAAAATATAATGATGATGAAGCTACAATCTAATATTTCACATAGCTAACAATGATACGATGCAGGAAACTATTCTCTCCTGTAAGCACTCTGTGATCTAGAGTTAAGAAACTACGTATTGAACCTAGATAACTAAGCGAGTTGTAAGACTAAACAGTTTTCGTAGCAGCAGCACAAACTGTATATATCATTGTGCACTTATAAAGTGTCTCTGAAACAATAAGAGCTTCACGACTGATGCCCTTCATTTAAATGATTGTACTGTTATTCAGAGTTAAGTGATCCATAATGGGTTTATAAAGTCGCTTCAATTTCTCGACTGTTTCCGCTTATACGAAGCTCGAAAAAAGTGCCAAAAAGCGTATGCGCGAGTTCTACTTACTCTTATGTTATCCTTACAGTTGTAATAACATACTTTGTGCAGGAGTGAGAAAAAAGCTCTTTGGATTCGAAGGAGAAGGTTGGTTCATAACTAGTTTTTAAGTTTAGGGACCGATGACCCCGTAGTTAAGTCCCATAAGCTCTACAAACATTAGAACATTTGAAAAATCGGAGAGCAGTGAAAATGTTCTTGTTTTAATTTTGCGTCCGCACCTCATCCCCCTTCCCTCCCCCCCCAACCAACTTGAAGGGAAAAAAATTGGAAAACAACCGAGACCTTGATTCCCATAATTCACTACATTGCACAATCTGATATATTATTTCTACTTTTTCGACGTCCTCCCACTATCCAGTCAGGTAATAATGGGACACTGCTCAGCAATACTGCAGAAGAGGTGGAACAATTATAGGGTTGGCAGTCTCCTTAGGAGACGTTTAAATCTTCTTGTGGTTCGGTCAATAACAGACCGTTTGTTTCACCTTTGTCAAAATACGTGTTATTCCCAGTTAACGTTGTTTTTAATTGCACCCCAGGCATTTCGTTATATGTGTAACCTTCAAATTTATTTTGCTTGTCGATGTCTATAATGCTGACGAAACTCTTTTGGTAATCATGTTCAGAGCCAAATGCATTTTGATGTTTAAGGTCAATTGTCACCATTTGCGCCGTGAAGATACAAATTCAAAATCATTTCGCACTTGACTTTGCTTTTGTGAGAAGTTTACTAGTCGGCAGCATTAACTTCCTCAAATCTAAGAGCAATGTTCTGATTGCTCTTTAAATATTTCGAATATATATTCGAAACAGGAGAAGTCTACTTCACTTTGCTGGAAGAATTACAATTGTCACGTCCTTTTCACTAGGTGACACCTCGTCAGTTACTGCAGACTATTACCTTGCAGACAGGACATCACGATCCCAGTCGCACAACTGTGACTATACTCCTTAGGAAATTGATATGGTTCGAAGTTGATTACGACTGAAGATACCAAAAATCATTTTGGCACTCTATAAATACTGTATTAGTTTGAGAGTACTCAGTAATTCATGCAAATATAGTATCGCTAAAGTCTCACAACAGTAAAGTTTTCGAAATCCATGGTGGTTTGATTTTAGTTAATATGTGATATATTTCAACATATTTCATAACGTTGGGAAAAGTATTTGTTCAAACGTCCTGCTACAGTCGATATCAATACGATGCATCTATAAATCAGTGGATTGCTTTTATTTTCTTTCTTATGTATCTGTGCAACATTCCATTCGTCTCCCTCACTGTAAATACTTCAGTGCTCGACATCACGTCGTAGGAGAAGTAATTGAGTCATTGCATAATGTGTGCAAAAGATGTTCTCCTATGGTGTTGGACCACTCGAGAAAGACATGGCCTGTAGAAAAATTGTCTTCCTGGTACGAATATGGCAGTGAAATGACAACATGGTGGATCATGTCTGGTGATTCTAATAGTTGTGTTGCTTCCTGGAATGGCAGAGAATGGAAGAGTTGTTACCTTGTCGTCGGAGGTCAACGCTGACGATAGACGCGGGGTTGGAGTCCCAGGCAGCACAAAGTTATTTATTGCGCTACTTCAAAATGTTTGGAAATGTTTGTAAATATATCGGACTCAACTGCTTGGTCATTAGTCCGTACCATACAAACTACTTATACTAAGGTAAACTAAGCTAAGGACAACACAACACCCATGCCCGAAGGGGGGACTCGAACCCCCGACGGCGAAGGGCGGCGCGCACCGCAGCACGGCGCCCCAGTGCGCACGACTAATCCAGCCGGGTTTGAGTCCCTGCCGGGAAAGAAGTCAATTGGATCGTCGTTAGAAGTTGAAATATAGCGATGTTTCTGAATTTATTTAATATCTGACGTGTAATCGTGCTTAGTTTACGAGTAATGTAGTCACCTTTGAGTTGCACTGTATTATATACCTTCAGTGGTTACCTCTCAGCAACAATTTGAACTTCATGCAGATCCTGATGCAATGCTAAAGCTAACCATACATTTCTGGGTTCGGACGTCGGGCTTGTAAACCGATACCAATGAAAACGACAATGTTTTGCGTCTCTTTGTGCCTAATCGAGTCTCGATCAGAAACGCAAGCTGTTTTTTGGTCAACAGTGCGTTTAAATTCAGAGCATGAACAAAAACTCATTGTGTCATTGAATGAGTTTTCAAATGTTCAAATGTTCAAATGTTTGTAATTCTATCGGACCAAACTGCGTGGTCATCAGTCCGTAGCTTACAAACTACTTAAACCTAGGTAAACTAACCTAAGGACAAACACACACACCCATGCCCCAGGGAGGACTCGAACCTCCACGGCGAGCAACCGCGCGCTCCGCAGCGAGACTCTTTAGACCGCTCGGCTACTCCACCGCGGCGAATGAGTTTTATATGGTATACTTATAAAACTTGGTACTTATTGGTACTATGGTACTTATTGTAATGAAATTGAATTTACAATGCTTTCTCTTCTCTAATAACCTGTATTCTAATGTTTTTGTTGTGGACTGACTGCCATAAGGAGGAATATTCTCTACTGCTTCTTTGGAACCCATTTTGAATAGTCGAACGACTGTACTCTACAGGGGTTTCGAATGTGGAGTACCCGCAACACAGCTACGTTAGTTGGGTTGCATTCGGCAGTGATCCACTTTTTTTGCTGTCAATTGTACATATTTGGAAACATTCTAAAACGAAAGCAAATATGTTTTTAACACAAACTTATGTTTTTTTTTAAATGGAGACCCTATATTTTTCTTCAGCAATCCATAGCATGACAAATAACATAAACAATGGCGTTGATTGCATCGCAATATTCCAATTACATCCCGAGATATTGCGACGCGAATTTGCCGCTTGAAAAACCCGAAATGCGCTGTTAGCGCACGTCCTGAGGCTCAGGCGTGAACCCCATGCTTCCCGTAATCGCGATGTGATTGACATGCGTAATCGCACTTCCATACTTACCAAGAGGTCCGAAACGAATAATACGGTCTACTGCCATCAACTCTCATAAGCACGAAGTAGGGCATCCTTCATCCGCAGAGTGACCCTATGTATGCAAGCCAATGGTTATCACTTTGAGAATGATATGTGAACGCTATCTTTAGTATGTAGTGTTGGTATCACAGTGCAAGTTTCTACAAAGGGCCATTTTACCCAATGATGTTCAGAAACATTTGTTTGAAACAATTTGCATTAAAGTCGTACATTCCAGCAGGTATTTATCCCATAGGCTAGGGGTGATGCGGTTCTGTAACATATCTGAGTACCGCAACGTTAGTCACAAAGTTAATTTCGCTTATCGTTAATCCGTTACTAAAAAAGGTAATGCCGTTCAATGTTAAAACTTTACTGTAGATCTAGCGCCATTGACAGTGAATCATTCGCTCATAATAATAAAATTCATGTTGATGGTTTTAGTGAAACGAGCAAGTGGACTAAAGGTTTTACCGTTGTTTAGGTAAAAAGTCTTGATTTGGGAAGTTCAGGTAAGACATAGAAGATGAATGTAAACATGTTTAACTAATTAGATTTATTATCACATAATTATCAATGTTATGATTATCTAATGCGTTACATGACAAATTGTTTCAAACAAATGTTTCTGAACATCACTGGGTAAAATGGCCCTTTGTAGAAACTTGCACTGTGATACCAACACTACATACTAAAGATAGCGTTCACATATCATTCTCAAAGTGATAACCATTGGCTTGCATACATAGGGTCACTCTGCGGATGAAGGATGCCCTACTTCGTGCTTATGAGAGTTGATGGCAGCAGACCGTATTATTCGTTTCGGACCTCTTGGTAAGTATGGAAGTGCGATTACGCATGTCAATCGCATCGCGATTACGGGAAGCATGGGGTTCACGCCTGAGCCTCAGGACGTGCGCTAGCAGCGCATTTCGGGTTTTTCAAGGGTCAACTTCGCGTCGCAATATGTCGGGATGTAATTGGAAAGTTGCGATGCAATCAACGCCATTGTTTATGTGATTTGTCATGCTATGGATTGCTGAAGAAAAAATATAGTCCATGTCCAATTAAAAAAAAAAAACATAAGTATAAGTTAAAAACACATTTCCAAGTATGTACATTCATGGGACCCAGCCGTACATTGATACCGGTGAAAGTGGTTTTCCAAAAGCTGTTATTGTTCCAGAGATATTTTGGGTGGACACGACTGCTGGGACACCCTGTTTAAGACGAGTAACGGTATTCATATGTTCGAAGTTGCACGAAGAAAGCGTGTTGGATCACTTCTTAATAGCGCAATCAGTCGCCTACCTGTCGAACTACATATACATGGTTACTCTAATTGCGGAAAGGGTACAATGTTAGAAAAACTACTGCAAAGAGGTGACGCTGAAATCAATAAACTAGGCTCAACTTGCAAAGAATACGATACTGCGTATGCAAAACATCCAAACAGTTTGTCTGACAGACATAGAGCGGACTTGATACTAGCAGATAAAGCAGTGCAAAGAATAAAGGCCTCAGACACTAAGCTCAGTTAAAAATAGGCGCCCTAGCGGTGACAGGTGCAATGAAGCCTACAGTCAAACTAAGTATGGGTATTAATAAAAAGAAGAATATGAAGAAGAAGAAGAAGATCGACAGCTAGCTCTCAATGTGGAAAAATGTAAGGTGAGGCGCATGAGTAGAAAAAACAATCCCATAATGTTCGAATACAGCATTAGTAGTGAGCTTCTTGATGCTGTCGCGTCGTTCAAATATCTAGGCGTAACATTGCAGAGCGATATGAAATGGAACGAGCATGTAAGGACAGTTGTGAGTAGGGCGGACAGCCGACTTCGGTTTATTGGGAGAATTTTTGGAAGATGCACTTCACCTGTAAAGGAGACCGCGTATAAGACGCTTGTACGACCACGTCTTGAGTATTGCTCAAGTGTTTGGGACCCGCAGGAGATCAATTTAAAGGAAGACATAGAGGCGGTTCAGAGACGAGCAACTAGATTTGTTACCGGTAGGTTCGACCAATGCGCGAGTGTCACGGAAATGCTCCGGCAACTCAATTGGGGATCGCTGGATGAAAGACGACGTTCTTTTCGTGAATTTCTGTTGAGTAAATTTAGAGGGCCGGAATTTGAAGCTGAGTGTAGTACGATCTTGCTGCCGCGTACTAACATTTCGCGTAAAGATCACAAAAACAAGATAAGAGAAATTAGGGCTCGTACGGAGGCATATAGGCATTCTTTTTTTCCTCGTTCAATTTGGGAGTGGAATAGGAAAGGAAATGCCTAGTAGTGGTACAGTGTACCCTCCGCCACGCACCTTACGGTGAATTGCGGAGTATGTATGTAGATGTAGAAGAATATGAAAAGGAATAAAAATATCGAAGATCATGAGATGAAAGGTTTAATTAAAAAAATTCGCTCTGGTCTTGAGTCGATGAAACCTGACACTAATTTCTGGGGGGCAGTGAAAGCGGCTCATAAAATTGCTTCGGATGTAGCTCCAAAAGCAAAATCTGCTATTAAAGAACGCATATTACCACTTTCCAAGAGAGGTGGCTTTTTGCTCCTCATTCCAATTTTCGCAGCTTTATCAGGAATGTCAGGATGTGCAGCAGGCATTGTCAAGGCAGTTGTAGATGCAAAAAATGCTCGCAAAGTGGTGTCGGATTTGCAACGACATAACCAAACTATGGACGCCATAGCGCTCCGCAAAGGCAAGGGGCTGTATTTAGGGTCTTATAGGAAAATTGATTTCGGGCTATATTTGGGAAAGAAAAAAAAAGTTCTCATAAAATAGCCTTCCCAAAAGAGCGCTTACAAACATCGAATTAGAACACTATGCTAGAAAACTTGAAATACCCCACTGTCGAGGTGTCTTCGTCCGAGACACTTTACCAAATAAGCCTAAAAGATATGAGGGTGCAATTGTCAACCTACAAACAGATAGTGAGCCTGGTTCCCACGGTGTTTCTTTTAAGAATATGGGAGATGATGTGTACTATTTTGATAGCTTCGACAATTTACCACCTCCTCTAGAAGTAGTCAGGTATTTCAAAAATTGTACTATTAAGTATAACTACAATACGTTTCAATGTGGTCATCTTTGTTTAAAGTTTCTAAATTCCGGATAAATTATTGCGAATTCCAATACATAATGGAAGTTGGCGAGGACGGCGTGACGTTTAGCCTATCGGGTAAAAACTCGATTATAACCTCCACATTTAATTCCACGATTGATTTGTCTCATCATTCCTACGAAATTGCATTACTCAATATATTTACATACAATTCCATACCGAATATTACGTCTAAAAACAATAATTTTTACTTCTATAACTGTTGTTGTTAAGGTCTTCAGTCCGGAGACTGGTTTGATGCAGCTCTCCACCCTACTCTATCCTGAGCAAGCCTTTTCATCTCCTCATAAGAACGGCAACCCACATCCACTCTGATTACTATACGCGTCTCTTGGTCTCCCTCTGCGATTTTTACCCCACACACTTCCCTCAAATGCTAAATTTACGATTCCCCGATGTCTAAGAATGTGTCCTACCAAGCGATCCCTTCTTTTAGTCATGGTATGCCAACAATTCCTTTTCTCAGCAATTCTGTTCAGTACCTCTTCATTAGTTATGTGATCTACCCACCTAATCTTCAGCATTCTTCTGTAGCACCACATTTCAAAAGCCTCTATTCTCTTCCTGTCCGCACTGCTTATCGTCCATGTTTCACTCCCGTACAAGGCAACACTCCACACAAATGCCTTCAGAAAAGACTTCCTTACCCTTAAATTAATATTCGATGTTAGCAAGTTTCTCTTTTTCAAAAATGCTTTTCTTCCCATTGCCGTTCTGCATTTTATATCCTCTGTACTGCGACCATCGCATGTTATTTTACTGCCCAAGTAACAAAACTCATCTACCACCTTCATTGTTTCGTTACCTAATCTAATTCCTTCAGTATCGCCTGATTTTCTAAGACCGCATTCCATTATTTTTGTTTTGCTCTTGTTAATGTTCATTTTATACACTCTCTTCAACACACTGTCCATTCCATTCAACTGCTCTTCCACGTCCTTTGCTGTCTCTGACAGAATTACAATGTCATCAGCAAAACGCAATGTTTTTATTTCTTCCCCCTGAACTTTAATCCCTATTCCGAATTTTTCCTTGCTTTCCTTCACCGCCTGCTCGATGTACAAATTGATTAACATCGGAGAAAGGCTACAACCCTGTCTTACTCCCTTCCCAACTGATGCTTCCCTTTCATGCACTTCGAGTCTAATAACTGCGGTCTGGCTTTTGTACAAGTTGTAAATAACTCTCCCTGTATTTTATCCCTGCTGACTTCAGAATTTGAAAGAGTGTATTCCAGTCAACATTGTCAAATGCTTTCTCCAAATCTACAAAAGCTAAAAATGTAGATTTGCCTTTCCTTAATCTATCTTCTAAGATAAGGCGTAAAGTTAGTATTGCCTCCCGGGTTCCTATGTTCCTCCTGAATCCAAACTGATCTTCCCCGAGGTCAGCTTCTACCAGTTTTTCCGTTCTCTTGTAGATAATTCGTGTTAAAATTTTGCAACCGTGACTTATCAAACTGATGGTTCTTTAATTTTCGCACCTGTCTGCGCCTGATTTCTTTGGAATGGGGATTATTACGTTTTTCTTAAAGTCTGAGGGTATTTCGCCTGTCTCATACATCGTACACACCATTCCAAATAGTCTTGTCATGGCTGGCTCTCCCAGAGACTTTAGTAGATCTGAGGGTATGTCATCTACTCCTGGGGCTTTGTTCCGACCTAGGTCTTTCAAGGCTCTGTCAAATTCATCTTTCAGTATGGTATCTCCTATTTCATCTTGATCTACTTCCTCTTCCATTCCTACAACATCGTCTCTAAGTTCATTTCCTTTGTAGAGCTGCTCTATGTACTCTTTCCACCTTTCAGCTTTCCCTTCTTTGCTGAGAACTGGTTTCCCATCTGAGTTCCTGATATTCGTAGAGTTGCTTTTCTTGTCCCCAAATATCTCTTTTATTTTCCTGTAGGCGGTATCTACTTTTCCCCTTGTTATACATTCTTCTACAGATTTGCATTTGGCTTCTGGCCACTCCTGCTTAGCCATTTTGCACTTCCTGTCAATCTCATTTTTAGTCGTCTGTACTTCATTTTGCCTGTTTCATTTACTGCGTTTTTATATTTTCTCCTTTCGTCAATTAAATTTAGTATTTCCTGTGATATCCAAGGATTTTTTGTAGGTCTTGCCTTTCTACCTATTTTGTCCTCTGCTGCCTTCACTATTTCATCTCTCAATGCTACCCGTTCCTCTTCTACTGTTGTGTTTCCCCCTGTTTCTGTCAATTGCTGCCTAAAACTCCCTCTGAAATTTTCCAGACCTTCACTTTCCTTCAATTTATCTAAGTCCCATCTCCTTATTTTCCTACCTTTCTGCAGTTTTTTCAGCTTCAGCCTACAATTTATGACTAACAAGTTATGGTCAGAGTCTATATCTGCCCCGGGGTATGTCTTGCAGTTTATAACCTGGTTCCGGAATCTATGTCTTACCATTATAAAATCTATCTGATACCTTCCGGTGTCTCCTGGTCTCTTCCACGTATACAACCTTCTTTTGTGATTCTTAAACCACGTGTTTGTTACGATTAAATCATTTTCTGTGCAAAATTCTACCAGGCGACTTCCTCTTTCATTCCTCCTGCCCAGTCCATATTCACCTACTATTTTTCCTTCTCTTCCTTTTCCTACTACCGAATTCCAGTCTCCCATAACAATTAAGTTTTCCTCTCCCTTAACTTTCTGAATAATTTCATTTAGCTCTTTAGCTCCTCATATATTTTTTCGATCTCCTCATTACCGGCAGAGCTAGTTGGCATATAAACCTGTACTACTGTTGTCGGTGTTGGCTTGACAATGATAACGCGATCACTGTGCTGCCCATAGTAGTTTACCCGCATTCCAATTTTCTTATTCATTATCAGTCCAATTCCTGTGATACCCCCAACTGATTTTGTATTTATAGTCCTGTACTCACCTGACCAGAAATCCTGTTCATCCTGCCACCGAACTTCACTAATCCCCACTATATCTAACTTCAACCTATCCATTTCCCTTTTTAAATTTTCTAATTTTCCTACCCGATTAAGGGATCTAACATTCCACGCCCCGATCCGTAGAATGCCAGTATTGTCTTTCCTGATGATAACATCCTCCTGAGTAGTCCCCGCCCGGAGATCCGAATGGGGGACTATTTTACCTCCGGAATATTTTACCCGAGAGGATACCATCATCATATTTCCATACAGTAGAGCTGCATGTCCTCGGGAAAAGTAACGGCTGTAGTTTCCCCTTGCTTTCAGCCGATCGCAGTAGCTGTGTGGCAAAGCCACATTAGCTGATGTTACAAGGCCAGCTCAGTCAATCATCCAGACTGTTGCCCCTGTAACTACTGAAAAGGCTGCTGCCCCTCTTCAGGAACCACACGTTTATCTGGCCTCTCCACAGATACCCCTCCGCTGTGGTTGCACCTACGGTACGGCTATCTGCATCGTTGAGGCACGCAAGCCACCCCACCTCGGCAATGTCTGTGGTTCATGGGCGTGGCTACTATAACTACATTGGTAAGAATGAAATTCTGGACAAAGTTACGATAAAACCTGGAACATACGAACTCAAAGATATATTCTCATCGTTACTAATGGAGATGGAGTAGTACAACACGAAGTTTGCCAATGATGATGCGGCCGTTGATTATAAACGGAAACTCAAAGTAGAACTGAGAATCTCTTACCATAAACCGTACAAACGATGTAAAATGTGATTTTACGCTGGATAATAATATTGGCTCAGTCCTAGGATTTGAGAATATGTATATTGATAAGGAAATTTGAACGCTAGTTGAGCACGGTGTGTATATTCACAACGTTAATGTGCTATGCATCGATTGCAACATTTCGGCTGGATCCTTCCACAACGTCGCTCCTACGTACACATTACATCAGATCTGGCCCGCAGTCCCACCTGGATATAAGATTGCGGAATCACCAAATTCACCCATTTACTTGCCAGTTGTTGTACATCACATTAAAGAGTTAAAAATATCTATTAGAGATGAGGACGGGAATCTAGTAGCTTTCGACGGGTAAGACATAACTGTGAGATTGCATTTAATAAGACCGAGATGGTAATCGTCTACAGACAACAACTTACGCAAGATGAGATGAATGTGTCTACAAATAAAAAATGTAAAAAGATAAAGAGTCAAATGAAGAAGAAAGAGGCTAATGAAGCAGATTACAAAGAAGAAGAAGATTTATGTAAAAAAGTGTTGACTCCATATAATCGAGAACTACTATCGAGACTGGGCTATAGTGTACTATTAAATATCAACGTCACTCTCCGTGACCTCTTATTCAAAATTGCTACTAGGTATAAGGAGGACCATGTCTTATTTACTGAGTGCGAGAGAGAATATTCACGTCGATGACTCAATCACCCGATTCGTAGATACAAACCATACGGTCAACCAGTTTTCGCTCAGAATGATAAAATATCAGTAGTGATAAACAGTGAAAACTCGTACCTGTTGCCTTGTGAGAGCCATCTTAATATTCACGGACGTCTACTAAAGTCGGATGGATCAGGAGTGGCTACTGATATTCGTTTAAACAAAACTTGTATGCTTCACTTGTTTTCCGAAATTCATCGTTTAAATAACCAGCTTATAGATTATGTACGCAATCCTGGAATTGCAACGCTAATGAAGGGTTATGCCTCATTCACACCGAGCGAAGGTAAAGTATTGCAAAATCCAGGGTGGGGGGGGGGGGGGGAGAAAGAAAAACTAAAGGAATTTGTTGGCTATGATGGGCGTTTCACCTTCTGCATTCCAATGAGCATGGCATTTGGTTTCGCTGAGGATCACAGGAAGATTATTTTAAACGCTCGCCATGAACTTGTGTTGATTCGTAGCAGAGATGACGCAAATAGCATTATAGCAGATGCTACCGACGCTAAGTCGAAAATTATGCTTGATAATATTTACTGGGATATGCCTGAAATTCAGGTGTCTGAAAAAGAGAAAATATCATTATGGAAAATAAAAAAAATGATCTAAGCCTGAATTTGGCATTCCGCCACTGAGAACTAACTGAATGCATCGCGCCGGAAATTATTGCATAGGCGTGGCAAGTAAAGTTCACCTCGGCTCTCTAAACTGCTCGATACGTAATTATCGCATTTCAAACAGACAGGAATGTCATGAACGCTGATTGTAGTATTTTCGACGCCATAGATTTGACAGATTTAAAGATACACCTGAACTCATCAAAATATCCCGACGAGAAGTACTCAGATATTCAGATGTTTGTACAGCTTATGGGACTTAAAAACGGGGTCATCAGTCCCTAAACTTACAAACTACTTTTGAACTAGCTTATACTAAAGACGGCACAAACATCCATGCCTGATGGGGGATTCGAACCCCCGACCGCAGCGGCCGTGCAGACCGTGACTGGCACGCCACAGACCGCTCGGCCACCGCGACCGGCGAGAACTACTCGGTTAACTTTACCACGAAGAGTAAGGTGCAAGCGTATACCATGTATAGCAAATTCCAGCCTTTGTATTATGTGACAAGAGGAATAATTGCAAATCCTCTAATGAGTCGTAAAGAGTTTCAGAAATATTCAATGCATGTCATTGATTGCTCTCTCCAAGAAGAAAAGCTGAAATCTTCTCTCATTGATGTGCGAATGGAAATGAGGACACAAAATCTATTTCCAAAGAATACAGTTACATAGGGTCTGGTTATTCACGACTCTGTTATTGAAATGACACCATAAACCAACCGGATTTCACGACTTACCGATTTATAAGAGGAAGCATGTACTCCATCATATTTGATTGCCAAGGATTCCGTGTCGTAAATAATCAATTTATTGCGAAGGATGTTGCCATTCGGATGTTGAGCAATGAGACCAAAACGTAAAATTACTGCATAAATGGTGTAATCATATTTCATACTAATAATAATAATGTATCTTTTTAATTAAGTAAATGTGTCATTCTGATATGGACATTCAAGTGATAGGCAGCTCGATATTTGACTCTTCGCATTTCCTTCCACAGGTAACCCCATAGCTAGAAGGCTCGCGTTTCGATCAGGACGTTGTCTGTTACAGAAACAATCCGCTCGTGTCGCTGCAGGCTTAGAAAGAAATTAAATAGGAAAAAATGGTAGATCCTGACACCATTTCTGAAACTTTCCCTATTTTCTAATTACAAACGCTACAAATTATTTCTAGTCGTAATTACAATGAGTTAACTTTTAGACGTCAAAGAGTTCTGTCTTCAGAGTGGTGCACATAGTCAGCGGTCAAGGCGGACAAGGACTTAGGGACTGTAGGCAGACTGTGCGTTTCCGGTGAGCAAGGATTCCCACAGGAGTGGCTGCAGGCAGGTCGATTCGTAGTAAGCAGGTAGTTTCCCGTTAGACTGGGGGCAAATGTGGTTGGCTGCGGAAGCCACTGGGTGTGGCTGACACATATTTGCTAGTTCCTGCAAGTTCATAACATCATTTGTCATTGTGACTTGTTGATGATGTGATCATGTCGTGTAGCTGGACTTAATTCTCAGTTAATAGCGGTTACGTATATGAAAAAGCTAAATCATCGATTACAATGAAGAAAGTAAGCTACATTTTGAAAAAAAATTAATTTGAACCCTTCGTGTTCAGTAATTACTGACATTACTATGTTTTTAGTCCCATTCAGCCGTGTATAAACATAAATACTGTTCCGAAAAACGAAAAATAGAAGAAAGATCGAATTACTAACAGTGGCGTCGAATACAAAGCAAACCAGGCTTGCCGTTCCCCGTCGGGGTTTCGAATCCCCCCTCTGGCATGGATGTTTGTGCTGTCTTTAGTATAAGGTAGTTCAGCAGTAGTGTGTAAGTTTAGGGACTGATAACCCCGCAGTTAAGTCCCATGAGCTTTACAAACATTTGAACATTTTGAACCCAGGCTTCCCTTCATGTCTACATCTCAAGAGCTTGAAAATCCGCAAAATCAGAACGAAAGGCAACCAGGTAAATAAATTAAATTTCTATTATAGTGGCTTTTTCTAGTTTAACAAGTCCAGTTTACAGTTTGCTAGCAAGAAGTTTTATCAGTGATTCACTTTTTGATTCCCCTTTATCTTCAAAACTAAAGCGAATGAAATCTGTTTCAACCAAAATGTCGTTTATCTGAAAGTAAAAGAGTTTGGAACTGGAATTTGTCCCACAAACTTACATAAACAATAAATACTGAAAATGCTTGTTTGAACTGTTTTTGTAAGGTCGCGAGATTAATACGAAAATAATTTGTTTCATTTGGGAGGATGGGGAGGAATTTAATGTCTTGAGGGGGGTAAGGAGCGGGCGAACAGGGAGAGCGTGATGATGACCTGTAAAGGGAGATGGAGGAGGTGCAGATGCACGGAAAGAGGGGGACGGAGGATTGGATGCACAAAGAGAGAGGGGAGGAGATGGAACAAAGAAAGGGGGACGAAGAAAGCCGTAGAGATACGAGAACGGAGATAAAGGGAGCAGGGAGTACAGGACATACATCCAATTCTCATTCACTGTAGGAAATCACACATGTTAGAAATGTATGCTTTCTCCTATCTTGCTATATTTCAAACTGAACCAAGGCTATTTGCCTTATGTGTTTTGGTAATCTATTATTTGGTAGCAATTCGATAAAAACTTTTGAAGCGAATATATGCAGAATATATAGCACATACATTTAAACAATATAGAAAAATAAAATTATCTAAACAAGTAATATTTTCACAATTTCCTACAGAAAACAGTTTTACCCTTCATTAATTTTTTTATGAAAGTTTACATGAAAAATTATAAAAACTACATGGCAGTTTTTTAAAATGAGAAACAAAAAATTTTTTTTTTTGAAAAGTTCTCCTTATTACACAAATCGATTGCACTAAACACAAAAAATGCCTATGATAATTATAAAACAATATTTATTACAGAACAAAATCCAGTCTGCGAGGTTTTCTGCAAGCCCATCAATTATCTTGTCGTAATCAATGTCATACTCCCTATTAATTGACAAATGAGCAATACCATTTAAACGGTCCTGTCCCATAGTTGAACGCAGGTAAGTTTTAAGACGTTTTAAGCAGCTGAATGCTCGTTCAGCCGAACACGTTGTAACAGGAATAGTAGCAAATATTTGTAACAGTGTGTAAATGTTTGGGTAGAAATCTTTAGAGCACTCTGCAAGAGCTTGTGTTACGTCAGATGGAACATCACTCCTTGACTTCCTGTTCAACCACAAATTTTTCCACATTTCAAATTCATTTTTTATCGAAGGTATGTCTTCTGCGTATAAATCTTCTTCATAGAACTTCAGAACAGAGCCCAGATCGTTAAATTCAACATCCGTAATGAATGAAGGAATCAACGTTTGAAGAAGTAAAAAATCTCGATTCTGAGTTTCAAAAAGAGAAGTGAATTCCATATTAAGTTGGTCTAAATATGAAATATATACAGATCGTAAATAATATTCTTCAGGACTGTTTGATGCAACATTATTTCTCATAGTTTGTTTCCCAACCTTTCGTTGAATGTCAACAGACACAACTCAGTTTTCACAAACTGTGGTAGCTTGCTGAAAGATAGATTCAAAACTTTTATTCGCTTCTAAACGCTTTTTTCTTAAAATAGATTTGATATTGTCCACAAATTCAGCTGCTTTCCCCAAATCATGTTTTGGAGACTGCAACTGCCTAGAAAGAGGCAAATTCGTTCATAATAGAAAAGGTCGTTAAGAACTGGCAATTCAATATGGCTCTTAAATATGATGTAGCTGTAGCGGCTGAAGAGTCATTGAAATTTTGTGAAAGATATTCCAAGGTCTTGCTAATTGGCAGAATTAGTTGTAGAAAAATACATATACCTTCGCGATTCTCAACGAATCTAGTTGCACAGTGTGGTTTCAATCTATGCGCTTTTTCAGGACATTCTGATTGAACGAAATCGGATAATAAACGCACTCTGGCTGAAGAGGAGTTCACGAAATCACAAATATTGGTGATGGCACCGATAGTATTCCTGATGTTAGGCACACTTGAAGCATGGTTAACAGCTAAATTCAAAATATAACTCGAACATCGCGAGTAAACCGCTGTGGGGCAACTCTGTCACAGCTTGAACGGCCTTGAACGATCCACTCATAGTATTACAGCCATCATATCCCTGCCCCCGGAGGTATTTCACATCAAGACCGAAATTTCTAAGAGTAGTTAAAATCACATTGGCTAAACCTTTTCCTGTGCGGTCAGTCACATCAACGAACGTTAAAAATTTTCATCATGTACGTACCTGAGAATAATAGCAAACTGGTCTGTCTTCGATATATCAAAAGTTTCATCAGCTAAAACACTAAAATACTTAGCTTTCCGAATTTCTTCTATGATACATTTGCTCACGAAATTTCCCAATACTTCAATAATTTCATTTTGGATGTTCCAATTCACATATGTGGCATTTAGTGCAGCTGTTTGTAAATGATTTGTGAGATCATCATCTGCATCCATCCTGAAGCGTAGTAATGCACTAAATTTTCCATCTTTAAGAGCAGGTTTCGCAGCAGTTAATGGCCCACTATCATAGTGTCCACGAATAGGTAATTCATTACGTCCCCAAAACTCAAAAGTTTTAATGATAGGAACTAGCCTGAAACAAATGCCACAGCCCATTGTGTCTATGAAATTACAATAAAAGCAAATCATTGCTTATAATTGAGCTACGTAATAGTTAACTACCTCTCTCTATTTTGGCGTTTTTGCTGCAATCTCACAGAGTCCAGTTTATCACGAATATTCTCCTTCTTGATATAAGACTGGATGAAAAGATGTTTTCTACAGCAGCTTTGTGGTGTTCATTGCAACTGTGTTTGCTAAAATATTCTAGATCATGTTTCCATTTCTGCAGTGGTTCTGTGACAAGTTTCATAGGTTTCTGATGACTGCCTTTCCCGACTGTAAGTGGAGGAAAAGCAATGCACAATTTACACACCACCCCTTAAGTTTTTCGCTATAAGCTAGCCATTTATATTGGGATAACCAATGAGGCTGGAAAGTACGTTTCTTTTTGGACTCATTATCTCTTGGAAACGTGTAACGCTGATCCGGTACCCAGCAGTTAGTTAAATATTCGTATCTCTCTTCATCTGAAATAAACGGTGAGCACACTTTATTACCAATGTCATTTATTCGTTCACTCAAACTTGAATGTGTTGAAGGCACATCAGTGCCAGCTGTCTCCTGTTTAATATTAGGCCAACTACATTGCTTTTACCACTGTCACTGTCACCTTCCGAAACCACACGCTTTTTAATTAAAAAATCCGAAATAGATGATTGTTTCCTCTTTTTAGAAGGAATCATCTTATATCGCCTGCCGCAACGTATTACGCAAACATTGAAAGAAACAACAATCCCATCTGAAACATCAACAAAAGAAAAGAACAAAATGAATATAAACAATGAGTTCACCAACACCGAAACTTTTAGTTCCGTAGTTAGTATACAATGCAGATGCAGGCATGCAGCCAACTCAATGCAATGAATGTGGTTGCAATGAATGTGTGCTCTGTATAATTTTTAATCTACTTCTACGTGATATATAACTTACTGAGAAATCCCTTGCGTACTTGATTAGTAGGTATTGAACTTGTACTATAGCAATGAACACCTTTCAGTTTCGCGTGTGGTTACACTTTAAATTTAACTCGGTTAATAGAGAAAAGTACTAAATTACAATAGAGTAGACTTCCTTTAGAACGGCTTCCAACAGTCAGGAGTTCATATGCTGCCAGAGAGATTGTTTCGGCTGTGATTGTCAAAGACGCTGCGACACGAAGCGTTCGTATAGGCCTATTATTCGGCAGATCTCGGCTGTCATTATGCACAGGTTTCACATTGCTTTGATTGCCAGCATTCTTAGCAATCGTTAGAGTAGTGAACTTAATATCGTAGTGACCTGTGGAAGTTTCATTTAAATTTAAGCAGCGATCATGATCTCGAAACCGAATCTTCCTCAAGCTGTAAGCCAGGACAGGACTTCCTGATTAGAAAAATGTTTTATTACAAATGACAACAATTTCGGAAATAAAAACAAACTCTAGTTTTTTTAGTTATCTAAAATATTGTACAATACACATAGCCTACCCAAAGTAAATGTATTGAATAAAAAATTGGTACCTGCTGACGTAATTCTGAGCTGATTTTATTAATCTAATGATTCTACCGATCAATATTTAATTACAAAACATCATGTTACAACCGTTTTCGCTGTATACGTTAGCTTAAAGCATACTAAAAGGTATCGTCCGAGAGTCCGACGACCGGCATTTTCGATAATTCGGCACCGGTTCGGTCCCGAACGTGCCGAACTATCGGACTGTTACTGTAACGTAATTAACAAAAAACAAAACAAAAATTCGGGGGGGGGGGGGGGGACAGGGCTCGGTGGGCCCATAGCTAGTTGCGCCTTTGGGTAGTGTGCCTCCTCCATTAGAAAGAAACCAACACGCACTGAAATTTCCAAAACAATAGTAGCGATGGTTTGCGTGAATGTCTTACTTATGCATAATGGAGGAGGCGCGCTACTTTATAAGCTTGCGCTGACTACTATGTTAAATAGGCACTACAGCACATAAAATACTTCTGAACCATTTGCTCTTGACAGTGAGAAGTTCTCAAAACGTGTCATGCTAAGCATGAAAACTTATTTAACTCGTGCAACATTTCATTATTTACATGATGGATTTCCAAAAACGACAAATATAATGAATGGAATTAAGTGAAAATATTAAATAAAGCTCAATAATTCCACACACCAGTTTCATCTAACATCCGGTTTTACATTCATGTTTTGATTGTATGGCTATGACAGGTTTAATTTTTTCTGCTGATTGGCACTCATTATCTTATATTTATTGTCAGTTTTGTTGTTAATGCCCAAATATAACCAATGCTGGACATGGTCTGATTTTACGAAAAATTAGAAATTATGATTCGTGTAGTTGTCTGCAATGTGTCCAGTGTAGATACGAATGGCTGGTGCGAGTGATATTGCGTTTGTTAACGAACAAATAACTGTTACAAGGCACTGGAAATGAATATAACAGCCATTCGAATTTAAAACGACACATTTAATGAGAAGTACATTACGACCAACTGAATTTGTCATTATCACAGGTAAATTACTGGTAGTGCAGTTGTAATTCTGAGCAAAACATTTGGCAAATGTTTCACGTCAGTTGTTTCGTAAGTGGTTATTAAGATGCACATTTACATAGCCACACTTTTTAGTAGATAGTTTCGTGACGTGGTGAATCTGGTATTCACCTTAATTTCAGAGATATGTGTGTAACAGTGCAGCATGCATTTTTCTTCCTCTGGCACCTTCCTTCTAAAGTTAAGCAAGTGAAAGTGTGTATCTCATTTACAGTAACGCTGGTAATATGTGACCCACAGATATTGGAATTTGTCATCCCTTTCTTGTTTGGCAAATGGAAAATTTATTTGATTTCGAAAATGAGTTCCTCTTATTTTGGATATCCGTGGATTCATATAAGCAACAGTTTTCTGCAGAAAAATCCCTCAAGGGAAAGAAATTATACTACGATGTATTAAATTTTCATCAGGTTAGGATGTACTCCCGTATAAAAATAGCCGGAATTTAGCACTTCATTTTTTCAACGAATAACCAACAAAACAAAAGGCTTTGCTTATGTACGGGATTAACTCTTTGGAGCAACCTTATTAAACGTTTGAGAGTCAACTGAAATAACATCATCTTGCAGGCTAGTCGAAATTCTCTCCATAGGCCGCAACTTGAAGTTACAATGTGTATAGAGTCTTCTGGGACAAACTGCAAGGATCATCGTTCCTAAGCTGACACACTAATTAAAGTAACTTACAAAACACACACAGGACTCGAACCTCCAGCGGGAGCGGGCGCGCGGTCCGTTGCTTGGCGCCTGGGAGCGCACGGCTATTCCCGCACGGCAGGCCGCAACTCTAGTAGGTCATTGCCAGTCATACTCAATCAGAACCGGGCGACAGCGGAACTCGAAAACATTACTGCACTTGCTACGGCCCTGATCGCAATTCGAATGAATCTAAAAGCAACTAACAATCTTTTTTTATTTTTTTATTTGAACATTTATCATAAACACATCAGCATTGGTAGAAAATCGTACCAATCGTACCATATTATTTAATTTCAGTTAACGACGTATCGGTGTTAAAAGCTTTCAGGATATCTAAATATGGACAATAATAATACAACCATTTGTATGTCTACGATATGGTCGTCCTTCAGTTCAAAGCAGGAATGTACGAACAGCACTGACATTTTTATTCTTATTCGCCATAAATAATACCCCGTTTTTTCAGAATATGTTCTGGCCCACGCAGGAGAAATATTTTAGAATTTTAAAAGGTTCATCTGTCTGCTTCTTCTCACATACTTTTGACGCATTCCGCGACCCCCCTCCCCTGTTATATACAATTTATTTTTATAGGCGCACCATCATCATCAATATTACAGTCATACAAAATACTGGATTCTGTTTCTCATCGAAGTAGTTTAGAAGAGAGCGTGGCAGCAACGGCTGTTGAACAAATCAGTCATGACACAGCAGAAGAAACAAACGAATGTGTTTCTTACCCTTAAGAAACAACTTCCTCAGCTTCTGGCGCACCTGCAGAAGCCGAAAATATTGATGTCGACATACAGACCACGCTGCCATTACGAAGAATATCTAAAAACCCAAAACAACACGATAAGACATGCCAAGACGAAGTGGGATTTTTGTCTGTGGAACCAAAGAGAATCTGTTGTGTTTCTGTCTACAAAGTTATTATGAACACAGCATTAGTAAAAATAGAAACAAAATTCAGTTGCAACGAACATTTCATGAAGGATGGTGCTGGTTTGACCCAAAAATGTCTATGAAATTAGGAAAAATGGGATTCGTAATGATGCATTAAACTCTCTCGCATAAATTGCAAATGTCGATTACGAAGTGCTGTCAAGGGAATTGGAATCTTTTGCAAAAAGTTTTAATGAACTATTCAAAACTCTTTGGGATGAACACGTTCCATCTAAGGGACAAGATGTGAACAGCTCAGATACACAGAGTGAGGAAGAAGACGATGAAGTTGAAGATTCTTACACCATACTGCAAAGGACGCCATTTGTTTGAAGTGGTTTGGACGCCTGCCAGTGATGCATACCATGTACACTTGACGCCAAGAAAAGTGGGCCATCCCTGAATTCCCACGTGTAGGCTGCACCTGATTGTATGCAACCGAAACAGCGCATATGTGTTGCAGGTCCTATAAACAGACCGCCGTACAATCATTGTACTATACACGATGGGCAGTACAAGAGTCTACTTAACACCACATCTCCTTATGGCCGTCAGTTTAGACGTAAATTAGTACCGTCGTGCAACAAATACGAGAAACCACTGTTTTAGAGACGAGACATTCTTCAAAGTTTGTAAATTAATTTTCTTTAACAGTAGTGACAAGTCATCACACTCATTAAAAGATATAATGAGATTTTGTTTGTAAGCTGAATTTGAACATGCTGTTAACCAAACAAACCTTGACTGTCTGATCGAGATTCGATTAGACATAAAGAGACGTAAAATATCGACGATAGCACCAGTATCGGCTTACAATGGGGAATGTTTGAACTTGGCAATAAATCACGATAATTTAAGCACTGCGTCAGGACTCCCGTGCATATATTGTTCCTGATAGAGAACCGCTAAAGATATGTAATGTAGGGCAACGCACAGATGTTGAAAGCCATGAAGTAAAGTTGCAGTAATGGACGCAGATTATAACCAAATACCTATATGAATTCGTAACTGTGCAAATACGTCACACATTAAGTACGTGATACTGGAGTCTGACTGACGATGCAAATGATTTTTGCCTGACAGGGATTCGAAGCCGCCACATTTCGCCAATGTATTATAGCTACGAATATATTTATTGTTTCGTCAGCAGTAGCGCGATGTGCACATGTTCAGCTAGATATAACGTAAAGAATAATTTTGTGCTGCCTGGGACTCCAACATAGACGTCAAAACGGACGTTGTTGACCTTACACGACGTGTCAACCACCATAGTCTCCTTCACTCGTACCTAGGATCGCACTGTTTGTGGATAACTGGACGGCTTTAGTATCCTGAGGAAACAATAAAATGGTGGGGCAGTATCATATCGAAAAGTTAAAATTCGAAGAGAAATTGGAGTCAGTGCTCGACTCCTAGTCCTGTGTCAGTATTTGAAGATATCTAAAGACCATTAATAATACGAAATGAAGGTCCTTTAACCTTACAAGGCATTGGTTCACGAACGTAAATAACGTTATTAGTGTAAAAGAGCCTACTAAACACACTTTCTGGAACAACGTGTTCTGCGCCTGACAGCCGAAACTGAGCCAACTCTGTTCCAGTCAGTAGCGAATGGACCAGTTTAATTACAGCACACATGCATTCTATGCTTTGCGTTGCAGGAGGTGAAGAGGATATGTATATGTATGTGGCATTTAAAAACTGATACTACAACATTAATAAACCGATATCATAGTCATTACAAGCTAGCGTTCGTGCAACCAAACACCTAATTTCGCTCGTAGAAGTAATACATGCTGACTGCGACACCTCTGCTGAATAAAATGCGAAATCTTATATAAAACAATAGTGTGTGGTATTTTTACCAAATTTAGCAAGAACTAGAAAAACGTCTTTTGAAAGCTGGAAAACTGCTTGTGGTGACGGAATGATTGGTAACAAAGCTCAAGTTGTAGGTTATGTGTGGAGGCAACAGCTCTGGATATGGGTTCAAGAAGTCAATGAAAGTGACTTCTGAAAAGCTGGTTGTGATGATATAACAACCATTAAGTAACCCAAAGTCTATGTTAGATTGGGAACAAGCTGATAAATCCAACAAATTTTTAGACTCGAATATCTGGATAAGGTGAGCGAATGGTCTGTTGCGAAACCCAAGATTATGTTAGGTTGTGATCTGGCGATTTCAATAAAAATGAAAGCTAGAAGTTGTGCTCGGTATGATCGGTAACGAAGATCAAGGTCAAGCCTCATCAGACCAGTTACATAATTTAGCTGCACTACGAACATCACCAAGGAACACATTTACATCTTCCGATGTCTTTCCCGCGAAGGAAGGTATTAAATTTACCGCTGAAAAATCCACAGTATTAGAAAAAACAGTAACCTTGAATTTCCCATTCTCACTAGTATTTGCTAACAACTGTTGTTCCACACACTGAATAGGCTCTCTCTGTTCTCTATTCTTCTCTGTCAACCTCTTTACTTGCTCTGTCAACGCACTTATGGCGTCACTAGTTACGGTTCCCCGTGTTTCCGGAATTTCCGAGTGGTATATATCTCTCTAAAATGCCAAGCTACTTATTACCACGTCTTATCGTAAGCCACTTTGAACCTCCACACCTCCCAGTCACATGCCCGTATTTCCCGCAAATACTACACGTAGCTGGCACAAATGTATGGCGCAGAGCAACATGCCCTGTTAGATTACAAACCGAACACTTTAACGGTACCAAATTCACATGTCTCGTTACCCCGAAATTCCGATTGATTGATAGCTTCATTAGATTTCTCAAATGACACTTTCATATCCCTTAACGTTATCCCTAACATCCCAACATTAATGGCTACCCACAGAAACAAGGGAAAAGCAGTTGCTTGCACTTACCCCACTTAGCGTCTGCTCTGGCTGTCTGCTCTTACAGCAGTGATTGTCTGGCCACCCTACCACCCCTTGTGATAGTTCTAGTACTAATTGTTGCGCCAGAACCACCTCTGACTGCACTCGTTGCAGTTTCCAGCGGTGGGTCTGTATCTCAGATGCAGCTAGTTATGATCAGCCCGCCGGCCGCGGTGGCCGAGGGGACTAAGGCGCTCCAGTCACGGCCTGCACGGCCACTACGGTCGGGGGTTCTAATCCCCCCTCGGGCATGGATATTTGTGCCGTCCTAGTTTGTAAGTAGTTCAAATGTTCAAATGTTTGTTAAGCTTATGGGACTTAACTACGGGGTTATCAGTCCCTAAACTTACAAACTACTTATCAACTAGCTTATCCTAAGGACGGCACAAATATCCATGCCCGAGGGGGGATTCGAACCCCCGACCGTAGTGGCCGTGCGGACCGTGACTGAAGCGCCTCAGTCCCCTCGGCCACCGCGGCCGGCTGTAAGTAGTTCATAAGTAGTTTGTAAGTGTAGGGACTAATGACCCCGTAGTTAAGTCCCATAGACTATACAAACATTTGAACATTTATGATCAGCCCCATCACTTGCTTCGATCAGAGCCACTTCCTGCACCACTTGTTGCAGCCAAGGCCCTCAAACCACTAGCAGTGGTCCTTGGCGTGCTCGTCAGGATGGCAACACTTGTGCTGCCGAAGGATTGTACGAGGGCCAGTCATAGTAATGCACAAGTATTTATTATTCGACCCTTTACTGCCTGCCCTGTCTTGGAGGCAGTGGGCCTCAGCCGTCGATGTCGTGTAGGCGGTAGGCGAGATGTCTGCCGTTAGCGCCCGCCCGGCCCTGTAGTCGGTAGCCGAGTTGTTCACCTTTAGGATACTGCATTCGCCCAGTGTCGGGTCTGACCACCCAGCCAGCAGGTGATGGCCTACCAGGCCCGCGTTGCAGAGGACTGGCAGCTTACAGTCAGCGGTGGCGTCGTCATCTCGGCAGGATCCGTACAGGCAGCAACAGTCTCCCAACACCATTACCTACTACAGCCGGGTGGTCGGGTACGGACTAGTGCTCGCTGACCGTGCTCCAGCCCGACTCTGCCAGTAGCGTCGGTTCATCCACTATTTATACTAAAAAATGAGATGATTGCTGCCTGCTGCTCGGGCCCAGGATAGCACCGCTCGGCTGTAACTGCCACTTGTCAGCAGTATGGTTACTTCACTGTCTCTCGCACACACACAACGTGCTTTCCTGACGCAACGACCGGCCCTGCCGTAGGCGGTAGGCGAGATGTCTGCCGTTAGCGCCCGCCCGGCCCTGTAGTCGGTAGCCGAGTTGTTCACCTTTAGGATACTGCATTCGCCCAGTGTCGGGTCTGACCTGTGCCTCCAGCCGCTCGCCAATGTTTATCAATCTCCGGTACGCCGAGGACCACACACTTTGTTATGAGACTCACCGCACCTCTCTCACTGAGCCAACCGGTAATTCGTGGGTGCAACATTATGTATGGAAGCAATGGGCCAGATTTGGGTTTAAAAGGCAACGAAAGTGAAATCTGAAATGCCGCTTGTGGCTACAGACTGATCTTTACCATAACCCAAAGTCGTTGTTTGTTTGTGAGTTGGTAAATCCAGCAAATGTGAAGACTAAAACAGCTGGGTAAGGACGATGGTTTTTAGCGAAACTAAAGAGATACCTTAAAAGTCAATGAAAATGAAATCTGAAAAGCTGGTTGTGATGACAAAATGATCTTTAGCATAACCTGAGGTCTGTGTTATATTGGGAACGACTGTTTGGTTGTGTGTTGGAAATCCAAAATATTTGCAGATGAAGTAGCTGGATGAGATGAACGGATGGTCTGAAGCGAAACCCAAGATCTACATCAGGTTGTAGTGGCGTAACTAGGACTTGGCTTTGGGGGGGGGGGGGATAGGTCTGCTTGTCGAGCAAAATTTTAGTCAGTTTCCAGACAGACTACCATCTACCACTCCCGTTGAAGAAACTAATTCACTCCCTTCCAATGAAAGCTTATGGTACAACACCCCAAGTTTTAAATTTTTACCTTTACTGGATTGCTGTTATACGATTTTTTATTTATTTTATTTTATTATTATTTTTTTTTACTTTTTGGGTTCTGGGGGGGGGGGGTTTCTATCAAAAAATTTTCAAATGTTTGTAGAGTCTATGGGACTTAACTACGGGGTCATCAGTCCCAAAACTTACAAACCACTTATGAACTACTTACAACTACTGACGGCACAAATATCCATGCCCGAGGGGGGATTCGAACCCCCGACCGTAGAGGCCGTGCAGACTGTGACTGGAGCGCCTGAGTCTCCTCGGCCACCGCGGCCGGCGGGGTTCTATCCCCCTCATCCCCCCCCCCCCCCCCGTAGTTACGCCACTGTCAGGTTGTGATACAACAGTCAGCCTGTGAGTTGGTGACATCAATAAAAGTCAAAGCTGGAAAACATGTTAGGTCTATGTTAGTTTGTTAACATCCGGTTGGTTGTGAGTTGGTAAATCCAACAAATGTTTAGATTGAAATAGCAGGATAAGGTGGATGGTCTTTAGCGAAACTGAAGATCTACATTAAAAGTCAATAAAAGTGAAATCCGAAAATCTGGTTGTGGTGACATGATCTTCAGCATTACCTGAGGTATATCGTATGTTTGGAACGACCGTTTGGTTATGCGTTGCTAAATCCAACGAATTCACAGATTGAAATTGCTGGATAGGGTGAAGGGATGGTCTGTAGCGACACCCAAGATTATACAAGGTTGTGATCCAACACTTTGGTTGCGAGTTGGCAATGTCAGTAAAAGTGAAAGCTAGAAAACTTGTGGTCACTGTCGACTGGTAACGGATCTCAATGTCTAGGTCATGTGTGGAATCAATGGGTCAGATATGGGTTGAAAACACAATTAAAGTGAAATCTGAAATGTCGGTTGTGGTGACAAAATTATCTTTACCGTACCCCAACGCCTTTGTTAGACTGGGGACAACTATTTGGTTGTGAGTTAGTAAATCTAACAAATGTGAAGACTAGACTAGCTGGATAAGGAGAATGGTCTTTAGCGAAACTCAAGATGTACTTTAAATGTCCATAAATGTGAAATCTGAAAAGCTGTTTGTGGTGACACATTGATCTTTAGTCCACATTATATTGCGAATGGCCATTTGGTTGTGTTTGCCGCGGTGGAATAGCCGAGCGGTCTAAAGCGTCTCGCTGCGGAGCGCGCGGTTGCTCGCTGTGGAGGTTCGAATCCTCCCTGGGGCATGGGTGTGTGTGTTGTCCTTAGGTAAGTTTACCTAGGTTTAAGTAGTTTGTAAGCTACGGACTGATGACCACGCAGTTTGGTTCGATAGAATCACAAACATTTGAACATTTTTTTGGTTGTGTTTTAGTTAATCCAACAAATGGGAAGACAAACACCTGGATGATGTTAACAAATGATCTGTATTGAAATATCTACATATATACTCCACATTCCACCATAATGTGGCTGGCGGAGGGTATAATGTACCACTACTAGGCATTTCCTTTCCTATTCCACTCCCAAATAGAACGAAGGATAAAAGAATGTCTATACGCCTCTGTACAAGCCCTAATTTCTCTTACCTTGTCTTTGTGATCTTTACACGAAATATAAGTTGGCGGTAGGATGATCGTTCTACAGTCAGCTTCAAATTCCGGCCCTCTAAATTTCCTCAGCAGAATTTCTCGAAAAGAACGTCTTTCATCCAGCGATTTCCATTTGAGTTCCTGGAGCATTTCTGTTACACTCATGCGTTGGTCGAACCTACCAGTAACTAACCAAGCTGCTCACCTCTGATCTGCTGTGGGTCCCAAACACTGGAGCAATACTCAAGATTTGGTCGTACAAGCGTTTTAAACTGGTCTCCTTTACAGATGAAGTACATCTTCTCAACCGAAGTCGGCTGTCAGTGTTATTCACAAGATCTGTGTCAGGTTGTGAGGCAACAGTTTGGTTGTGAGTTGGTGATATCAATAAAAGTGAAAGGTGGAAAACTGGTTGTGGTGAAGGAATGATCGGTAACAAAGCTCTAGGTCTAGGTTATGTGTGGAGTCAACAGTTCAGACATGGGCTGAAGAAGACAATAAAAGTGAAATCTGAAAAGCTGGTTATGATGGTAGAATGATCTGTAGCATATACAAAGTCTATGTTATATTGGGAACGGCCATTTGGTTGCGAGTTGATAAATCTAACACATTTGAAGACTGAAATAACTGGATGAGAGGAATGGATGGTCTGTAGCGAAACCCAAGATCGACGTTAGGTTGAGAGGCAACAATTATGTTGTGAGTTGCTAAAGTCAATAAAAGTATAAACTGCAAAACTAGTTGTGGTGATGGGATGACCGGTAAAAATGCTCAAGGTCTAGATTATGTGTGGAGGGAACAGTTCGGATATATGTTGAAGAAGTCAATAAAAGTGAAATCTGAAAACCTGAGTGTGGTGACACAATGATTCCGATAATAGCCCACGGTCTATTTTAGGTTGGGCGGTAACAGCTTGGTTGTGACATGATGAATCCATTAAAAGTAAGGGAAAAAATAACTGGCTGGTGTTGCAAAATCATTTGTAGTGTAGACAAACGTCTGTATAATAATGGAGTGCAAAAGTTTGGTTGTGAGCTATTAAAGAGAACGAAAGTGAAATATGATATAGCTGATTGAGGTGACAGAATGATCTGTACCAAAGCTGAAGTTCTATGTTGGTTATGGGTTGGTGAAGTTAATGAAAGTGAAAGGTGATAAGCTGGTTGGGGTGACAGAATTATCTGAAGCATAACCCTATGTCTATATTAGTTTTTAGGAGAATAGTTTTGTTGTGAGTTGTTGAAGCCAACAATTAGGAATCCTGCAATAGCTATCTGAGGTGACTGATTGTTATGAAGAATATACCAATGTCTATGTTATGTTGGGAAGCAACATCTCAGTCGTGAGTTGGCGATGCCAATGAATGTGAAGGTGTAAATAGGATGTTCTGGTAAAGTAATGGGCTATAGTGATACACAAGGTTTATGTTAGGTTGAGAAGACGCAGATTAGTTGTGAGCTGACGAATCAATGAAAAGTGAAACTTGATATGACTGGTTGAAGCGACGGAATGATCTGGAGCTTATCCCCAGTTCTATGTTACGTTGAGAGGATAACTGTGGATGTGAGTTGGCGAAGCCAATGAATGTGAGGGTAGACATGGTTGGGTGAGGTGAATGGATGGTCTGTATCAAAAACCAGTATGTATGTTAGGTTCAGAGGCAACAATTTGGTTGCGAGTTGGTGTAGTCAATAAAAGTGAAAGATGGAAAATGTTTGTGGTGATGTAATGACCTTTAGGGTAGCCCAAGATCTATGTTAGATTCGGAGCCAACAGTCTTGTTATGAGTTGGTGACTCGAACAAATGTGAAGGCTGAAATAGCTGGCTGATATTACAGAAAGATCTGATGTGAAGTCCAAAGTTTGTTAATTGTTGAAGCTAACAAATGTGACAACTGTAATAGATATCTGAGGAGATGGAATATTCTGAAGCACAGCCCAATGCCTGTGTTAGGTTGGGAGGCAACAGTTTAGATGTGAGTTGGTTAATGATTGCTTCAAATATGTAGTCATGTCAGCATTGATGAGAAATCAGCCATAGTGTTCAGTTGGAATTTATACATGTTTTAAGGGCGATAATCAGTTAATAAAATTGATGGAAAGTTGATTCATCATGAAAGAGATTAGGTGTGAGGGGTGTCAGAGGTTAACGAAACTTGTGTGCCGGAAAACATTGAGTATCAGTTTTATTTGAAAGTGTCATCTAGCAAGCAATAATGGATACAAGAAGCAGGTATCAAACAACCTCTAATAACGTTCTTAACAATGACAAATTCTTGGTTGTTTGAGTAAAAAATGCACTTCCTATGAGTAAAAAAAACCTTGCACCCATTGGATTGTTGATTGGAAAGAGTACTGCAGTGATGTTTCAATTTCTGTTGTTTAGAGAAAAATGAAGAAATTAGTGGGAAAGATGTAAAAGTGTAAACTGATTAATCTCTGTTTGGTAGAAAGAAATATGGCAGTGACAATAGTCCTCCATAGCAACAGGTATGTGGTGCTGCTGATTAAGGGTCGGGTAAGTTCTTTTCGCATTTTGTGAACCACACGTTCAAAAGAACCACTCTTGGAGATAATAAATGAAAATATGTTACCTGGGAGAACAACAGTGACTGATTATTGCAGTTCCTACGAGTGTCTGAAAGGTGAAGGATTTAAGCACCTTTCTATAAATCATAGTCTTCATTAAAAGGATCCTGAAAAAGGAGCACATACAGATAGAATTGAAGGAGCGTGGTCTGCAGTTTAAACATCCTCCCACGCAAAAGATACTGCAAAGGGTTGCTTGAGTCATACTTATTTGAATAACTAACGTAAAGACAAAATAACAACGAAAAACACCTATTCAGGTATTTTAAGAATTATGCTGATCGTCTGTATAATCCGAACTAGTAAAACAAGCTCTATACCAGGGGTGGCCAATCGGTCAATCGCGATTGACTGGTCGATCTACATCTACATATATACTCTGCAAATCACATTTAAGTGCCTGGCAGAGGGTTCATTAACCACTTTCATAACTTTTCTCTACCGTTCCATTCTCTAATAGCGCGAGGGAAGAAAGAACACCTAAATCGTTCCGTTGTCGATCTGATTTCTCTTATTTTATTGGGATGGTCATGTCTCCCTAAGTAGGTGGGTGCTAGCAAAATATTTTCACATTCAGAAGTAAAAGTCGGTGATTCAAACTTCGCAAACAGATCACGCCGCAATGAGTAACGTATTTCTTTTAATGATTTCCACCCCAATTCGTGCAACATTTCCGTGACGCTCCCCCCCACCCCCCCCCCCGTAAAGTGATACAACAAAAGGAGCTGCCATTCTCTGGACCGTCTAAATGTCTTCCGTCAGTCCCACTTGGTGAGGGTCCCACAAGGGGTAACAGTACTCCAGGAGAGGACGCACACGTGCGATGTAGGCTGTCTCTTTGGTGGAGCTGGTGCATCTTCGAAGCGTTCTGGCAATGAAACGTAATCTTTGGTTCGCCTTCCCCACAATATTTTCTGTGTGTTCTCTCCAGTCTAAGTTGTTCGTAATTATAACTCCTAGGTATGTGGTAGAATTTACGACCTTAAGATTTGACTGATTTTTCGCGTAATTGAAGTTCAGCGGATTTCTTTTAGTGGTCATGTGTATTACGTCACACTTTTCTCTATTTAGTGTCAATTGCCAATTTTCGCAACATGTAGAAATTTTGTCTAAATCGCTTTGCATTTGCTTTTGATCCTCTGTCGACTTCACTAACCGATAAACGACAGCATCATCCGCGACCATTCTAAGAGAGTTATTCAGATTGTCTCCTAAATCGTTTATAAACACAAGGAGGAGTGGGGGACCTATAACGCTTCCCTGTGGAACGCCAGATAGCACTTCTGTTTTACTCGATGACTTACCGTCAATTACAACGAACTGTGTCCTTTCTGATAGGAAATCGTGAATCCAATCGCACAATTGGGGAGATATTCCATAAGCACGCTATTTCATTAGAAGTCGCTTGTGGGGTACAGTGTCAAAAGCCTTCCTGAAATCCAGGAATATGGAATCGATTTCAGATCCCTTGTCGATGGCACTTAACACTTCATGTGAATAAAGGGCAAGCTGTGTTTCACAAGAGGGATACTTTCTGAATCCGTATTGACTATTGGTTAATAGGTCGTTCTCTTCTAGGTAGTTCATAATATTCGAACAAAGTATATGTTCCAAAATCCTACTGCAAATCGACGTCAATGAGATTGCCCTGTAATTTTGGGGATTACTCCTATTGCCTTTCTCGAATATTGGAGTATCTTGAGCAACTTTCCAGTCTTTGGGTACGGATCTTTCGCTGAGTGATCGGTTGTAAATTATAGCTAAGTACGGAGCTATTGCATCAGCATACTCTGAGAGGAATCTAGTTAATATACAATCAGGCCCGGAAGATTTGTTTTTGTTTAGTGACTTAAGTTGTTTTACTACTCCAGGACCATCTCCTTCTAAGTTTTGCATGCTGGCAGCTGTTCTTGGATCGAATACTAGAGTGTTCACTTCGTCTCATTTGGTGAACGAATTTCGGAAAGCTGTGTTTAGTAATTCTGCCTTAGCAGTACTGTCATCGTTAGTATTACCATTGCTATCGCGAAATGAAGGTATTTTTTGTGTTTTGCCGCTAGTGTACTTCACATATAACCAGAATTTCTTTGGCTGCAGGATTACGAGACAGGATTTCGTTATGGTAACTACTATAGGCTTCTCGCAATGAAGTCCGCGCTAGGTTGCGAGTTTCAGTAAAAGATTGCCAGTCTTGTGGATTCTGTGTCTTTTTTAATTTTGCATGCGTTTTTCTTTGTTTCTGCAACAGTGATCTGACCTGTTATGTGTACCACGGGGGTCAGCCCTCTCTTTTATTAATTTGGTATAAATCTCTCGATTGCTGCTGAAATTATGTCTTTGAAAGTAAGCCCCAACTGATCTACACTCGCATTTTTAGTTTTCAAAGACTGGAGACTATCACTCAGGAAAGCGTGAAGCGAATTTTTATCTGCTTTATTGAAAAGCTACTTAGTCTAGCCGATCTTGGCAAGTGAAAAATCATTTAAGTTTATTATGCCTCATAATAATAGTTGTATGTAGAAAAGACTGCGAATATAATTACCAATAGCTGCGGGCATCATCTTGTATCAGTTTACAAACGCCATTCGATCACATTATGTATCCTCTCTTCCACACAATAGCTCTGTTTTGTTTCTCGCATGCGATGGAAATAGGGGGGGGGGGGGAGCTTGTGGGGCAGAGGAGTGAGGCAATGTCAGTTGACGACTGAGCCAGTCAGAGTCACAATGTCATCGACTATAGCTGTAAAGCAGTATCATAGTTTGCATCGCACCTCATTCGCTATGGATAAGTGGCTAAAGAGAAGTGCTGAAAGATCTTCAAATGAAGAAAGAAATTCTTTGGAAGGTTCATCAAATAAAATAAGAAATATCTTCATATTATTATTTTGTTATAGGGTGATTTCGCGAGGTTTTTTCACAAGTTTTGTTCGATCGCATTGTTTATTTCGGAAGTAGTGGGTTATATGTGTAACATAATCATCCCGCACAGTTCACAATTTTATAAAAAAAAACCGCCGATATTTTATAACTTCACGCAAAATTTTTGACAAACATGTACAGCAGTTGAAAACTGCTGCTACTATACGTGCAAAGAGAAGAAAGAATTTTAAAGCAGCCGACCACATTGGTATTTAATAAAATCTAATATTAGCACTACTTAAGTACAGCCGGCCGCGGTGGCCGAGGAGACTGAGGCGCTCCAGTCACGGTCTGCACGGCCACTACGATCGGGGGTTCGAATCCCCCCTCGGGCATGGATATTTGTGCCGTCCTAGTTCGTAAGTAGTTCATAAGTAGTTTGTAAGTTTAGGGACTGATGACCCCGTAGTTAAGTCCCATAAGATTTACAAACATTTGAACATTTGAACTTAAGTACATGTGAGCCTCTAGATCTACTTATGTAGATGATTATCTCCCGCCCCTCCCCCCAGAAACAAAATGTTGACATGACCGAGAGACTGGTGGGGCCAATCCTATGTAATGAAGTGCTGGAAACATGCTTGCAGTCACAAATAAAGTATGTTCCAAACAGCGCTAAAGGTGCCATCTGTTGGCCGTAACAATTGCTACGTATTGCTACGGCCGCAGCACCTGCGATATAGGCCCGTAGTCAGAATTTTGTTTCTGGAAGGGGTTGGAGAGGGAGTTTTCAAATAATAAAGGAGGTAAACGAGTTTTGTTACTTGGGCAGTAAAACAGCAAATGATGGTCGCAGTGCAGAGGATATAAAATGCAGAATGGCAATTGGTAGAAAAGCTTTCTTGAAAAAGAGAAATTTGTTAACATCGAATATTGATTTAAGCCTAAGGAAGTCCTTTCTGAAGGCATTTGTATGGAGCGTTGCCTTGTATGAGAGTGAAACATGGACGATAAACAGTGCAGACAGGAAGAGGATTGAGGCTTTTGAAATGTGGTGCTACAAAAGAATGGTGAAGATTAGGTGTGTGGATCGCGTAACTAATGAGGAGTTACTGAACAGAATTGGGGAGAAAAGAAATTTCTGGCATACCTCGACTAAAAGAAGGGATAGATTGGTAGGGCACATTCTTAGACATCAAGGAATTGTGAATTTAGCATTGGAGGGAAGTGTAAGGGGTAAAAACCACAAAGGAAGACCAAGAGATGGATACAGTAAGCAGATTCAGACAGATGTAGGTTTCCGTTCTTATGTGGAGATGTAGAGGCTTGCTCAGGATAGGGTATTGTGGAGAGCTGCATCAAACCAGTCTCCGGACTAAAGACCACAACAACAACAACAGACTCACGGAATCATGGGCCATGCGCAGAAACGCATTCTCGTCTCTTGCGCTTGGGCGAGTCCATGTTATTGTTCTGGAGGGGCGGCCGCCTCAGTTGCACGTTGCCCGCTGAAGCCGTGCGCCATGGGTCGCTCGCAAGGCAGCCGCCACCACTGCCATGCTCCCTGCCGTCTGCCAACACTGCTTGTGTGTAGTTGACATCTTAAGGAATGAAACTACTGTAATATAATATTTATGAATACAAGTGGATGTTGGGCACAAACACAATTTATAATCTTCAGGTTCTTTGATCTTTTGTGATTTGATATTTATTATAACTCACTATGTTGAGGCATATTAAATGGTAAATAAAAAATTCTAACAAAAGTATAAGTTCAAGCATCAGTAGTTGACACTAGTCAAGATGGCTACTAGAAAAATATGATAGTTATCAAATTACACTGTCGATGGCACCACCATACAACAACAGTCAAAACTCTATGTATGAATAAAGCAATTTTCTTATTTTAAGAAATTTTATTTGAAATTGTCAACTACTGGTGTTGTGTCAACTACCGGTGCCTTTACCTTACTCTATGACGTATATTCTAACTTGTAAGGCATTACAACACAAGTAAATCTTCAGGCGCACATGTATTTCAATATACATAATGTAAACTCACCACATTTTCTGAAGCTGAAAATGGGCCACTTCTAAGCAAGAACGCCCATACGAACGTTTGTTTTGGAGGGGGGTGGGGAGACTCGTCTAGGTAATTCTCACCAACGTACACTCAGTGAATGCAACCAATAACGAACATCAGAATCTGACTGCGCTTTCTTTATGGATGTGTATGTACGATGGAAGGTAAAGAATGGTACAAGTGATTTATGTGCAATTATCACGAGCAGCAGTTTGACAAACTGTGATGTCACGTTCAAAACAGGACGTCTGGTCACTTTACATAATATTACATTTTATTAAGTGCAAATCTCCAAAGAGCAACTTGAGCTAGCTTTTCGATAACTTCATTAGGAGTAGTTGAATAGCGAGGCTTTTCTTGATTATTTCGGTGAAGGGGAGGTTGAGTGGGGAGAATTGATCCAATTCATCCCCTCCCTCTTGGCTATGGCTGTGCTGCGATAGTAAAAACAAAGAGACAGAGGGCGTCTTTGATAGTATAACATGAAATTAACAGTGTTGTAGGTGACTTCCTGTCTATACCAAAGCTCGTTTCATCAGCTGAGAGAGAGAAGGTGGACCAACTCTTCGTTATTAAGCGACACTGTTCATAATTTTTCTGGCTCCAGTCCGTAATGTCTTACCACTTGCCCTCGGAGGAGTGTATGGGGCTACAAGCATTTCGTCATTCGTGGCTAACGATATTTATTTGCGTCGCAACGTTGCACGGACAATACCATCTCTGCATAATGACTACATATAGTTCACAGCGTTCTGTATTGGGTCGCTCTGGTCAGCAACGGGTCAAAAACAAAGCACTAGTGGCCTGAAGTCAAATGGATTCTGCCAACAGCTGCCGATCCAGAACTAGGGAGCCCGCGTAGTACAATACTTTTCCGCCGGCCACAACAATGGAAAGTTTTCTCTTCATAATACTACGTGAACTTTTGACAGTCAGACTTTTCGCCACATAGGTAATCAACGTACAAGTCGCGAAAATACACTTGCTTAAGATAAGTTGGTGACAGCAACAATTCGTTGCTGTGGAGTAGGAGTAGGAGAGAGAATAAACCATACTGTCCGATATCAACCCGCTTGAGCAGAAGTGTAAATAGATAAAAACT
Organism: Locusta migratoria; assembly: GCA_026315105.1. Taxonomy (NCBI): domain Eukaryota; kingdom Metazoa; phylum Arthropoda; class Insecta; order Orthoptera; family Acrididae; genus Locusta; species Locusta migratoria. The sequence goes on from CM048755.1 coordinate 785,415,586, forward strand.
TAAAAATAATGATCAGTCGCAAGCTTTATGCTATCATTACGAAAATAAAATCAATGCACATTTACAGTTTTAGTATTATACTAATTATGCTTCTGACTTTTTTTTTTTTTTTTTTTCTTTTTTTTTTTTTTTTTCTTTTTTTTTTTGGTAGAGTCTCGAAAAAAGTGGTCCAAAGAAATAAAAAAACCTGTCACTTTCACAATGAATGGGAACTGGACTACTCCTTTACTACGGTGAAAGAAAAGTGTTGCTGCTTAATATGCATACATTTATGGCGATATCGAAGAAAGGAAATTTAGAGCGACATTTTAACACAGTTCACAGTAAATATCAGACATCCTTTACCTAACAGCGAAATAAGAAAGAATAAATTGCAAGCATTGGAACCGCAATTAGCAGTCCAAGAAAACATGTTTTCTAGGCTGCAAGTAAGGCTGCAACTGAAGCTTCTTTCAAGTGTGTTACAGAATTGCACAGAAGTGCAAATCTTTTTCTGATGGCGAATACATCAAGGAAATTTTCTAAGAAATGTCAGACTCCCTGTTCATAAATTGCAAAAATAAACATGAACTTAAAAAAGCTATTCAAGGTTTACAGCTGTCTCGAAATGCGGTAATGCGCCGTATCGAAACGATGAGTGAAAACATAAACCAACTACTTCAGAGAGGTATAGTCCGCTGCGTTGCTTTTTCGCTACTTCTTGACGAATCAACAGACACCACTGATACCCCACAGTTACTCATTTTTATTCCAATGTTCTTTGACGATTTCTCGACGAGAGAAGAACTGCTAACTATGATTTCATGGAAAGGAAAACCTCGGGGCCGCAGTGGAGTAACCGATCGGGCTAAAGCGTCTCGCTGCGGAGCGCGCGGTTGCTCGCCGTGGAGGTTCGAGTCCTCCTTGGGACATGGGTGTGTGTGTTTCTCAGTAGGTCAGTTTACCTTAGTTTAAGTAGTTTGTAAGCTACGGATTGATGACCACTCAGTTTGGTCCTATAGATTTACAAACATTTGAACATTTTGAAAACCTCGGGGCCTCGACATCTTCACAGAATTCGAAGCATATATTAACAATATTGAGCTACCTTTGTACAAACTCGTGTCAGTGACAACTGATGAGGCTCTTGTAATGACAGGTATTCATAATGTTTTATTGCTCCTTGCCACAAAGACGAAGACTTTATAAATTTCATTGGCTGCCATTCCATAATTCATCAGCAAGTACTGACTAGTAAGAGATTAAACACAAAACATGTAATGGATAAATGATTCAAGATTGTAAATTCCACAAAAGGAAAATCTCTCCAAAGGCGGCTGTTTAAGCAGCAATTAGATGAGGAGGAGCCGGATTTGGCATTGCACACTGACGTGAGGTGGCTGAGTCGAAACAAGTTTTTGCAAAGCTTTCGAGATCTCTTGGACGAAATAATAAAGTTTCTTGAAAAGAGAGGAGATAATTATCAGCAACTGCGTGATTTACACTGGCAATGTGATTTAGCATTTTAGCAGATTTTACCGAAAAACTGGGCACATTAAATCTGGAACTACAAGGCAAGAATAAAACAGTAGGATCCGTTGAATACACCAGCTGTATATAAAATTCCCTGCAGCTGTGGTTCAGTCTACATTGTAACTACAAAAAAGAAGCTTCAACACTCGTCTGGTCAAACATAGAAGGAATTGCCGCTTGGGGAACACGGAGAAATCGGCCGTAGCGGAACATGTATACCAAGAAGGCAAACACGAAATTAAATTTAATGAGACTAGTGTCATCTCAAAAACTTCGCACTATCATGCGCCCACATATAGAGAAGCAATCGAGATCTATAAACATCGCAATAATTTTAACAGGAAAGAGGAAACTGTTAAAGTAGAGAGAATTTGGACTTTTGCTTTACACCAGAGGAATGACAATTGATTCTTCTCTGCTAAGAATGTTGGCAATACCAGAGATAGTTTGGTAGCCGACGACACGTGATGTCTTGTGGTGCCCTCTGCATCGCCTGTATATACGGCGCTCCTTCAAGTTCTCATCGCAGTTCGCCACTCTACCTCTGAAGATGTCTTCCGCAGCGGAAGATGAAACGTTACCGGAAAGTTTTACAAATCGACTACGGCTTATGAGCGCGTAAGTTTTAAATGAAGAGAAATATCCTTGTTTGAAGAAAAGTGTTGAATAGCTGCATTCGTGTTTTGGTTCAACATATTTGTGTGACTCAGCATTTTGCAACTTGAAACAAACAAAAAGTAGACACCGTTCTCGTTTGAAAGACATCCACTGGATTCTTTAAGGTTGGCAATTTCCAACTACAAACCTGACTTTGCTAACCTGGCAGAAGATGCTCAGACACAGTGTTCAATTAAGTTTTTTCCTCTTAACAAAATAAAAATACTACATAACAGTAAACTGAACTATACTGTTTTATTTAAATTTTCAAGAAATGTGTTATGGTACAGAGAATATATTCTATTTAATGTTTTTTTTCTATTTAACAAAATAAGAGTACTGCATAACTTTATAATGAACTATATTGTTTCATTTAAAATTTCCAGAAGTGTATTAGTGGCAGAAAGGATAATTTTGAATTTAATATTTTTCCTCTTAATGAAATAAATATACTACATAACTGTATAAGAGTATGCTGTAATTACTTTTTTATTTAAAATTTCAAGATGTATGTAACTGGTAGAAAGAATAACTTCCTCTTAATGAAATAAATATACCGTAGTACATAATTGTACATTGAAATATTCTCTTTCATTTAAAATTTGAAGAAGTATTTAAGTGGTACATCGCACAGGGTTTTCTTAATGAGCGGTAGATCTTGGGTATAATGAAGTTGGTCAGCCTTGCTCTATACATTTTCAAGAATTTTCTGGTCGACAAGTTTTGCAGACATCTTTTAATAGGCGTCCTCGTTTCCTGTACTGCATTTTTATGTTCTCAAATATTTATTTGCTTGAGCTTTGTTTGTGTTTATTTGTGATTTATGAACAGGTCTTGGGCCCTTTCAGATATACAAACGGAAACTATCATTCAGTGACATTACCGCTTGAAGCCTTTTTTTCTTTTCTTTTTTTTTTATTTCATCAGTACTTCTTTGCCTCAATACGCTGCAACCCGAAAATCACAGGTAGTGTCCCTTTTTACTTAGCAAATACCACTCGCCCCTTAATCATTTTAACTTTGGGAAAAAACAGATTCCTGTTTCTGCTATTATCTACTCCCCATCTGTAGTGTCGCACAAGTACAAAGTGCGCGCCACCTACTTTCGCCGCGCGCCGCCATGCACGCACGGCGCGGCGTTCTCACGACGACAGCCACGAGCGCCCTCTGCGACAACTCCGCTCGTGGCCACCACTGAATGACATCGGCACTTGGGACTGAGATAGCGACCTGTTAGGACCTTCGTAATCAGATAGGCACCAGTGAAGACTTTGCTATCGTACAGGCACTAGGCAGGCCTCTAACAACTATGTATCAACATTCTGCAGTACTATGTAAAAGTTAAGTATTGATACATTCTGTGCAATATATATCTCTTTCTAATTTACTCTAGTGTTTATAGTTTCTGGCTGCTCCCCTCCGTACCTGCACCAGCGTGCTATCTATATTCATCTGTCGGTCTCATTCCACTCGGCCACCGACACCTACGACGAGGCTGGGACACAAAAGCGGCGACGAAGTTGGGACACAAAACCATCAACTAATTCATTCTCTTTCGAATAAATTGAGTTCACTCTTTCCTTTCTTCAGTCCAATTATAACAGGTTTATTTCCAAACACTATCACGCGAAATAAGGTGGTTGCAATACAACTCGGTCTATATTTTGAAAATCACGTTTTTTTTTGTGTGCAGACAACCTATATTTGAACACGATTCTTATGACGGTTTTGCACTGCCTCCGTTTGTGCCATAACTCCGTTCTCTGTAGATACCGAAAATATTGTAGAATGCCAAATCTTGCAGCTTATGTCTTTTGGGTGTACGCAGTTATCTATTACTAGCTGCAAGTACCCGGATTTGCCCGGGTTTAAAATAAGGTCCTACCACCGTCTCCTCCCCCCTGTCCCACCCTACACATGTATGACGTCCTCATTATCTCATCATCACCACAAAAACATTCAAAATCACTCTCAATAACCAACTTGCATGATTTCCTTTTTTTTTAGGGGGGGGGTGTCATTATCACATGGCTTAGGACAGGCACATGGCCAGAGTGAGATTGGTATGGAACGAAACCTATTTAAGAACCTTCCCCATGTAATTTTGTGTACATGTACCAAATTTCACGTTATTTGGTTGTCTGGATCTTGAGTTATAAGGGAACAGACAAATAACAACAAATGCGTCTTATATGTATAGAGATTGCAATCGAAGTCTGTAAGTAAAATACTCTCTCTATTGTACCGAAAGAAATTTTATGTCGACAGTAACCATGTTGTTTTCAAGGTCAAGTGTAGAAAATTTCATCAAGATCGGAGCAAAACTGGCTTTTGGCGAAATCGATAAGTACCCCCACCATGCACTGAACGAAAATTTTTGTAGACAGTGCCCTTCCTCTTGTTTTGAAGGTCAATTGTGCAAAATTTCATCAAGATCAGTGCGAAGATATGAATTTACACGGACACATTGAAAACGCACTTTCACTTTTTCTCAAATTTTCCGGTTGGTTTTCCAAAAAATGGAACGAAACCTGTTCAATAACCTTCCCCATGTAATTAGTGTACGACTACCAAATTTCACGTTATTTGGTTATCTGGATCTTGAGTTACAGGAGAACAGACAGGCCGGCCGCGGTGGCCGAGGGGACTGAGGCGCTCCAGTCACGGTCTGCACGGCCACTACGGTCGGGGGTTCGAATCCCCCCTCGGGCATGGATATTTGTGCCGTCCTTAGGATAAGCTAGTTGATGAGTAGTTTGTAAGTTTAGGGACTGATGACCCCGTAGTTAAGTCCCATAAGCTTAACAAACATTTACATTTACATTTTCACAGAACAGACAGACAGACAGACAGACAACAAATGCGTCTTGTAAGTATAGAAAAGTACCGGTATGTGGCAAGACGACTGGGCCGGCCGAGCGGTCTGCGGCGCGCCAGTCACAGTCTTCACGGCCGCTACGGTCGGGGGTTCGAATCCCCCCTCGGACATAGATGTTTGTGTCATCGTTAGTATAAGGTAGTTCATAAGTAGTTTGTAAGTTTAGGGACTGATGACCCCGCAGTTAAGTCCCTTAAGCTTAACGAACATTTGATTTGAAAGGCGTCTGAAAATCTATAAGATGGGTAGCGAGATCTCAATTTAATGCTTCTTCTTTCATTGTCTGCCTTTCCGTTTCCTGTAGTATTATTATAGCGATATGAGCGGCCAACGGTAAATACAGGCCTGAGCGCAGGTGAGTTATCAGCAGAATAGGGCCGATCGCGTATCTGACACACTGGACTCTGGGAGGCAGTGGATTCGGCCGTAGCGTCCTGCCAGTCAGCTACGTAGTCTGCTGATGTCACATTCGCCTGATTCCAGGCATGTAGTTGTCCTTGGTAACGGGCGATATGTGAACTGAGCTTTCCTATTGGTTAGACGATTTCTATGTTTCGCAGATACCTGCCATTGCCAACATTTTCTCCATATTTAAGATACTTTTCATTACAAATTAAAAGTGCCAGAGATACAGTGAAATATTGTTCCATATGACATAAACCTTTTTCCTGTGATTTTGGTGCATATTTCATATATTTAGAGCACATATTCCGATTTAAACGGTAGGGGAGTCCATTACGTAAGTTCAGCCGAACATTCTTATAGGAACTCAATATCTGCCATTCCAGCTTAACAAAAAATGAAAGCCGGCCGCGGTGGCCGAGGGGACTAAGGCGCTCCAGTCACGGTCTTCACGGCCACTACGGTCGGGGGTTCGAATGCCCCCTCGGGCATTGTAGCTGGCCTGGCGTTACTACATATCTGCTTTGCTGTACTGTAATTCAGGTATTTTTACTCAACTACCCATAATCACGAAATGCATGATATCTGATAGGAGAGAAAATGTGAAACTGCAAAAGTAATTATTATTGCTTTATATCTCTTTTTTTTATTTTAGACGTGATTATAAGTGCAATTATTTCGTCTGAAATTATCATGCTGTAAATTGAATATGTTTCACTCTATAAACCAACAGTATTAGCAAAAACGTTGAGAACTAATTCCACAAGAAAGCCCTGGCTGCATGTGCCGGCCGCGGTGGCCGAGCGGTCTGCGGCGCGACTGTCACGGTCTGCACGGCCACTACGGTCGGGGGTTCGAATCCCCCCTCGGGCATGGATATTTGTGCCGTCCTTAGTGTAAGCTAGTTCATAAGTAGCTTCTAAGCTTAGAGGCTGATGACCCCGTAGTTAAGTCCCATAAGTTCTACAAACATTTGATAGAACTGTTTACCTTCAGAGTTCCGCCGCCCTACGCTCTCCGAAAAGGGGACAGCGGCATGACTACATCAGTGTATTTCTCAACTGATATTTTCTTACTCGAAGTACTTTTACTTTTATTCCAGTTTCGTATTGAATGTTGCATACCGATACTTAAAAGTTGTTGAAGATCTACCCCTACGGGGTCATCAAGCCCTAAACGTACAAACTACTTATGAACCACTTACGAACTAGGACGACACAAATATAAATGCCCGAGGGGGGATTCGAACCCCCGACCGTAGTGGTCGTGCAGACCGTGACTGGAGCGCCTCAGTCTCCTCGGCCACCGCGGCCGGCAAAGATCTACTCAGTGTGTAGTACGATGAAGACGGAAAGAAGTTGAAATAGCAACAGTTCACCAAGTTGAGCATGGTACTGAGATTCTATACTACGACTGCACAGTATTCCAGTTTGGCCGCTGTAGCGTTTGTAAGAATACACCACCATATAGAAAAAATTCAAATGTTTGTAAATCTATCGGACCAAACTGCGTTGTCATCAGTCCGTAGCTTACAAACTACTTAAACCTAGGTAAACTAACCTAAGGACAAACACACACACCCATGTCCCAGGGAGGACTCGAGCCTCCACGGCGAGCAACCCCGCGCTCCGCAGCGAGACGCTTTAGACCGCTCGGCTACTCCACCGCGGCCACTATAGATGTGAATATGATTAAAGAATTTGCAAAGCCTATCAATAGGCTGGAGATGGATAATCCCATACAACCATTATGTAGGATTACAGTTCGTGTCTAACTGAACATTCAATGGTAGACAAGACTCCGTGACATGCCGAGTCTATACAATACAAGTATAACATAAAACAGTCTGCAGCGGGCCGCATGCTAGTATAGACAGCCACATAGCTCGCTTAGCTAACGTCGGTTGGCGGTGGCGCTACGAACTTCTGGGTGGCGTGTCGACCACCTTGCGATCTCACTGGGGGCCGCTGGCAGCGACCGTCTCTTACTTCTTCTTCCGTTGTGTGGCGCCAACCTTGCCTTGGTCGTTAGGGCACCACAAGACGTATCATAATTACGAAACGTCAAGATTAATTTTTCCGTTTGCATGAGAATTCTATGTTGGACACATGTTTATTACAGTGGCTCAACCTTAGACCAAATTCCAACTGGCGACCTCTGTCTCACTCCCTCAGTTCAACATCCATCAAAGGAAGGAAGAAGGATAAGGCTTTAACGTCCTGTCGACACTCGTGCATTGGAGACGTCATCAGCGTCAGGAGGTCTGCCAGACAGACGTCTGTCAGTTTAGATACGCTGGCTAAACCCCAACACGCTTCACTGTGGCGTAGTCTCACACTAAAAGAATGGAAAAGTAAATAAACGCATTCTTGCCAACAAATACTCACCGACCTCAATCATATCGGTATGGACCCAGCGTTGCATTACTGAGGCTTTGTGAAATAATGAGGGAGACAAAGTGTTGCGTCAGAACCAGTGGATTGCCTACATTTTTTGTCCGTTTTCCGCATAAGAAAGGAGGGTTAGACTGTTTTCCGAATCTCCCTTCTACCTCGTCCGTTTCTTCGTCGTCAACTCCTGCCCTCTGCCTCCTGAATCCAGCTCGCATCTCTGCTCATCTCCGCCCCCCTCCTCTCTCTGGCCCTCTACTCCTCTTCCACCTCTCTCATTTCCTGTTTCCCTCGTCATGGCCATTGAAAATAAAGAAATCAAAAATTAGTAACATACTGACAATTCTTCGGTAATAGCAGAATATAACCACAAAGTTACTCTGAACAGAAAATTAAACGAAATAACTTCAATAATATTTGATTATTAGGATATTCTGATTTCTACTTTTTGACCTAGCAGTTATGAAAATGAACAATTTAAACATAAAAAATGTTCAAATGTTTGTAAATCTATCGGTCTCAACTACTGGATTATTAGTCTGCGGTGGCCGCGGTGGCCGAGGGGACTGAGGCGCTTCAGTCACGGTGTTCACGGCCACTACGGTCGGGGGTTCGAATCCCCCCTCGGGCATGGATATTTGTGCCGTCCGTAGGATAAGCTAGTTGATAAGTAGTTTGTAAGTATAGGGACTGATAACCCTGTAGTTAAGTCCCATAAGCTTAACAAACATTTGAACATTAGTCTGTAGCTTACATACTACTTAAACTAAGTTAAACTAACCTAAGGATAACACAAACAACCATGCCCGAGGGGGGATTCGAACCCCCAACGGCGAACGGGCCGCATGGGAGTAGCCGAAATGCGAAATGTTTGTAAATCTATGTGACTCAACAGCTTAGTTATTAGTCCCTAGCTCACAAACTACTTAACCTAAGGTAAACTAAACTAAGGCCAACACAAACACCCATGCCCGAGGGGGAAATAGACCCCTTCCCCAGCCGAGCGGCCTGGAGCGCCACGTTGCGGATCGCGCGGCGTTCCGAGTCAGAGGTTCGAATCCTCCCTTTGGCATGGATGTTTGTGCTGTCTTTAGTGTAAGTTAGTTCATATGTAGTTTGTACGTTTAGAGGCTAATGACCCCGCATTTAAGTCCCATAAGCTTTACAAACATGTGAACGGCGAACGGCCACATCGCAGCACGGAGCCCCAGTGCACACGGCTAATCCGCCTTGGCTATTTAAACATCAACATCCCTAGAATGCGACGTCACAAAACGTTGTTACTTTTGTGTGGCGATTATTGCATAGCGCCAGATCGAACCACAAGGCAGAAGTTGGTAGCACTTTATTTGTCGAAGTTCACTTTTTTTAAAATATGTCATACGAAAGGGGACATCATACTTACAAATATGAAAACATTTACTTCCCATTATCACTCTTAATGGCTTTGTATACATATGTTTTTTTTGTATTTTTGTCATATCTGTGGAAAGGCAGGTCAGTAGTGGGGCAGAGGGCATTGAACCCAGGGTACCATTTCGCTACCTGGGCACACCACCACCGCACTTGGACGATTTTCACCCCTAGGGACCCACCACCTCCACCCCTCCACCCTGAACCCTCCACCCCAAGAGAATACCACTTGCCTGACCTCTGCCCCCAATTAATTTAATTTAATTTGCATATCAAATTAATTCGTAAACACCCACCCCTGGGAGCTGACGCGACTTTTCAAGATGGCTGCCACCCCCGACAGGTCCAGACTTGTCACCCCCAAGAGAAGCCCAATTGCCTGACCACTAATCGAAGGATGCCGCCTCGCACTACCTCCCAGATGATTGACAGCCTACATGCAATTGCACTGAACACAGATGCACTTACAGCTCATGTAAACACCCACCTGGCTGCCGCCCCACCACCCCTGTCGGTTCTGAGGGGGTCTGCTCCTCCGGCAGGTCGAGACACGTCCGTCCCCAGGCAGTCCGCCACTGCCTCACAACGGTCATGTACTTGCGTACATACCCAAAAAACTACTGTAGTGCACTTAGAGAGCCCGCCGCGTTGAGTGCATAGTTTACCAGCTCATGCACCGCGCCGGCTGGGCCATATCACGCCGCGACCCGCACCTTGCACGTCAGTCGTAGATGAGTGTTGAGGGGAAGAAGGTTCGTTTTAACACGGATGCTAACGAGATGCACTTAATGATCAGTTGGAGATTTGTATACACAGCAGCTCGTAAAGGTGACTGACAGCAATATGCACTAGATAGGGAGCGCTTCCACCGACGAATACAGCTAATGGAGAGTATTTTAGAGCCAGTGCTTCAGAAACGCATACAGGCACAGTAACGATTTTTTTCCGGAATTTCCCTCTCCATTACATTAGGTCCATATTCACCCACCAGAGTGCACTGCTTTTTTCTCCCACCATCAACCCTATGCTCTTATCTAATGAGAACACAGCTTTGTCATATGATCAAAGGAATCACTTCAGCTACTGGAGCTCCTACTAGGTCTCAGTTGCAGCCAGTCAGCCTTAGGATCAACATGTACAGCCACCAACAGCAGCAGCAGACGAAGAAGGGGAGGAAACAAAAGAGTAAGTATCCAATAGTGCTATTACTACAGTTAATTAAATGTGAGAGTATAACCCCCGCCGGCCGCGGTGGCCGCGGTGGCCGCGGGGACTGAGGCGCTTCAGTCACGGTCTGCACGGTCACTACGGTCGGGGGTTCGAATCCCCCCTCGGGCATGGTTATTTGTGCCGTCCTAGTTCGTAAGTAGTTCATAAGTAGTTTGTAAGTTTAGGGACTGATTACCCGTAGTTAAGTCCCATAAAAAAAATAAAAAAATAAAAAGTATAACCCCAACGACCAAAATGTTAAATGCTATATCAACTATTTATGTTCTCCAGCAGATTCAACCACACAGTTGGTGGATAACACCTACAGAGACATGCAGCTACCATCGGACCAGAGAGCCTGTGGAGGCGAAACAGAATCTTTCACATGGGATCCACTGGCGCAACTAGTCAGCGTGTTGGAGCAGGACAACGAGCTGCTCATCTCGATACCTCTATCAGCCTATGAATCTCAGACTCTGCGAAATGCAGTGAGGACGTTGATCGTCAGCCACATCAGCAGCAGTATGAGAACGGTGCTCTGTACTGGCCGCCTACATATGAGCCATCTCAACCGATTCCGAGGATCCTACAAGGGGAAGATATCGATGGTGAGAAGATATCTACTACCCCACATCCAATACTATTCAGTTCAACATAGAACTTAACTGCTAGTCGGTCTAAATGGTTGAATATCGGTATTGAAGCATGTTGTGTTAGAAGTGGAGAATGTTGTGAAAGGTGTAAAAGTGCGGTTCACAGAAGCCGAGTGGGATGAGATGTGTCGATCAGAGTCCTACATAAACCAGCACATGACCACAGAGTACAATCCAGTCCATTCTTCTCATAACATTTACTGTGGTGCATTAACTCTAACAATTACTGCAGTGTACGATAATGCTGCTCTGTGCTTCACATCAAGTAACAGCTCGTCTATATATCCACAACACTCCTAAGTGATAAACTTATTTGGAGTGTTGCAGGCCATAGATTGTGCATTGATTAGACTGAAGCTATGACTTCCGTAAGTTAAAACTCGTTACAGACAAATTTTTGATTATCTACACTTGCCAAATGTTCATTTAGATGATTTAGGTCATCACCTCAATAGATTGCCTCATGAAACTTACTGTATGCTGCTAACTGCATGGGAAACAGATGGTGAAATTATAGTCTATAAGAAGACTCTATTCCACACCTTTTACAAAGGTGAGAAGACGAACAATAATAAAGAAAATGACGAACGATCCATTTTGGGTGATTCACATGTAGACCCCAACTGTGACTGTTGAATAACATAATAAGTATATCATGGTACATATACTGAATAAAAATTGTATATATAAACATAAACCTGTGTACGAGTTTTTATTACCTAACGGTATGATGAAACTGTTAAAGTTATTGATGATACAATATCCAGCACACTGCATATAAGCAAATTATATATATATATATATATATATATATATATATATATATATATATGCCTCTACTTGACTTAGTCGATAACATGTCGTGGTGTGAGAAACAAAAAAATTTCGTAGTTGGTGACTGGTCTGGTGATGGGTTGGGAGAGGGTTCCCAGAAGAAAAAGAACGGATCATTACTTCCTGATAATATACGTGCAATAACTGTAGGACCATCCAACTGTGGGGAAACAAATATTATTATGATATTGCTCACCCATATAGATGGGGTCTACTTTGAACAGATCGCAGTTAATGTCATACATTCCGTGAATATGAATAGATTGAAACTGCAGAATCAAAAGTGGTGTCTGTTCTTTTGGACATGTCCAAAAGAACAGACACCACATATACAGGGTGAGTCACCTAATATTATCGCTGGATATATTTCGTAAACCACATCAAATACTGACGAACCGATTCCACAGACCGAACGTAAGGAGAGGGGTTAGTGTAATTGGTTAATACAAACCATAAAAAAATGCAGGGAAGTATGTTTTCTAACACAAACCTACGTTTAAAAAAAAAAAAAAAAAAAAAAAAAAAAAAAAAAAAAAAAAAAAAAACGGAACCCCGTTAGTTTTGTTAGCACATCTGTACATATAAACAAATACGTAATCAGTTCCGTTTGTTGCATTGTAAAATGTTAATTACATCGGGAGATATTGTAACCTAAAGTTGTTTTGACCCTGCAATGATGTGAAGACCAATGAAGTGGTCGCCAATGATTGCGCACCATACATTTACAGTCCACGGTCGCTGTAGCTCTACCTATCAGAGCCAGCGAGGATTGTCCACGGACCAGTAATGCATGTTTCATAGATTCACTGCCCCGTGGTTTGTGAAACCCTCTTCATCGGTAAACAGGTAGAACTGCAACGCATTCTCTGTTAATGCCCATTTACAGAATTGCACTCGATGATTAAAGTCATCACCATGTAATTGCTGATGTAGCGGCACATGAAACAGGTGAAAGCGGTGACGATGCAGTATGCGCATGACACTACTTTGACTCAGTCCACCGGCTCTCGCAATGTCCCATGTACTCCTGTGTGGGTTCACGGCAATAGCACCTAAAACACCAACTGCACCCGCTTCTCCTGTGACGGGCCTGTCATAGACCCGTTTGCGTGCTGTGACCATACCTGTTGCATACAGTTGGCGGTAGATGTTTTGAAATGTGTGGCACGTTGGATGCTCTCCGTCCGGGTACCGTTCTTCATACACCCTGCAGGCTTCAGCTGCATTTTGTCGACACTCGCCATAAGTGAGTATTATCTCCGCCTTTTCATAGTTCGAATACACCATGGTCACAGTTCCTACAACACTACACGATCACAGACGTCTGGTAACACAGTGTACTACAGTTAGTCTGCGTGCAAAAACGAATGCAGAATAACAATAGCAGTAAGCGCTACATGCGGACAATGTGACAGCTAGACCAAACCACAACATTGCACTACAGCCACACTCGTAAACACGGTCGTCATCGTAAACATGTCCCTGCATATGCTGCTCGCCGACCGTGGCCCGTGTTTGTTACAACACGCAACTCAACGTCAGAGGTTTCAAGCGTCAACTTTAGGTTACAATATCTTCGGATGTAATTCACATTTTACAATGAAACAAACGGCACTGATTACGTATTTGTTTATATGTTCAGATGTGCTAACAAAACTAACGAGGTTCCATTAAAAAAACGTAGGTTTGTGTTAAAAAACATACTTCCGTGCATTTTTTAATGCTTTGTATTAACCAATTACACTAGGCCCTCTCCTCGCGTTCGATCTGTGGAATCGGTTCGTCAGTATTTGATGTGGTTTACGAAATATATCCAGCAGTAATGTTAGGTGACTCACCCTGTATATATTCTTCAGGGGGACATATGCTTTGTGATCTTTTGTTCATGTTTGTTCAAGTTCGTTCTGGGTTGATTGGTTGAGAATTTGACTCAATTCTACATCTACATCTACATGCATACTCCGCAAGCCACCCAATTGTGTGTGGCGGAGATTATTACAGATGGTGTTGAACCAACACCGTCTGAAGAGAAGGCCTGTGCACTGCCGTGCCACGCAACGTCATACAGAGTATATCGGGATCGCGTAGCTTACTAGTTGTCTGATGGGGCACAGCTCACTGCCTCACATCGGCCAGCCAGTGAGCTACGCGATCGCGCCCTACTCTGCGTGACGTGGCACGCGTGAGTGCACAGGCCTTCTCTTCAGACTGTATTGATTGAACCCTCTTTTTTTTCTCTCTTTTCACTGGTTCTTCGGTTTGATTGGTACTTTGTGGACGTTGGTTTATTTTGTTCTATTTTGATCGCTTCGTCGATCACTGTTTTCTCGATACAGAGGGCGTCGAGCTACCATGCTGGCAACCCTCTGCCGAGCGCGCTGAGCCACCACGCCCAAGCAAGTTTCGAACCACCCTCTACCAAGTTCGTACGTCACAAGTAATTCCTCGCCCATTACGCTATGGCGAACAGCTGCGAGAGTAATCCGTAATACTCGTACTATCGATGGCAGGTGTTAACTAACTAACTAACATTAGATTATAATTCATTGTCCTAAGAACGACGTGTTTTTGATAATTTTCAGTGCGCCATTGCTACGAAACGACAACGTTTGTTCCAGTACAGGCAAGGAAAATAAACTTTCAACAAACGACCAAGGCAAGACAGGTGATAAAATTTTAACGGAAAAATGTAATGGAAATGTGAGCGAGATATTAAAACGATAGTTTAAGGAGGTAAAAGATCAAATAAGAGTATGTTTGTCAAAGCTAAACTCAAATATCATATAAATTTGGCTGTTTGTTAAAATACAGTCAGAAAGAATATTACGTGTTGGGTTCATAGATATTATCTCAATAGTAGCGTCGTAATCGTATCACTATAATTTTTTATTATTTACATAATTATTTTTGTCCGAAATGTTTGCAAAAAATTGTTGTTGTTGTTGTGGTCTTCAGTCCATAGACTGGTTTGATGGAGCTCTCCACGCTACCCTGTCCTGTGCAAGTCTCTTCATCTGAGAATACGTTCGGCAACCTACATCCTTTTGAATCTGCTTACTGTATTCGTCCCTCGGTCTCCCTCTACGTTTTTTACCCCACACACTTCCTTCTAATGCTATGTTGACAATTCCTTAATGTCACAGAATGTGTCCTACCAATCTATCCCTTCTCTTAGTCAGGATATGCCATACACTGCTTTTCTCCCCAATTCGGTTAAGCACCTCCTCCATTAGTCACGTGATCTACCCATCCAATCTTCATCATTCGTCTGTAACACCACATTTCAAAAGCTTCTATATTTTTTTGTCTGAACTCTTTATCGTCCACGTTTCACTGCCATACAATGCTACATTCCAGACAAATGCTATAAGAAAGAACTTCCTAAAATTTAAATTAATATTTGATGTTAACATGTTTCGTTTCTTTATAAACGCTTTTCTCCCCATAGCCATTCTGCATTTTATATCTTCGTTACTTCAGCCCTCAGAAGTTATGTTGCAACCCAAATAACAAAATACATCTACTACTTTTATTGTCTCATTACCTAATCTAAGCAGCGGTGGAGTAGCCGACCGGTCTAAGGCGCCTCGCTGCGGAGCGCGCGGTTGCTCGCCGTCGGAGGTTCGAGTTCTCCCTAGGGCATGGGTGTGTGTGTTTAAGTAGTTAGTACGCTACGGACTGATGGCCACGCAGTTTGGTCCGATAGATTTACAAACATTTGAACATTTGATTTGAACCTAATCTAATTCCTTCAGCATCTCCTGATTTTCTGACATTACATTTTTTGTGTCCCAACTTCGTCGCCGCTTTTGTGTCCCAGCCTCGTCGTAGGTGTCGGTGGCCGAGTGGAATGAGACCGACACAGGAACAAAAATAGCACGCTGGTGCAGGTACGGAGGGGAGCAGCCAGAAACTATAAACACTCGAGTAAATTAGAAAGAGATATATATTGCACAGAATGTAACAATACTTAACTTTTACATAGTACTGCAGAATGTTGATACATAGTTGTTAGAGGCCTGCCTAGTGCCTGTACGATAGCAAAGTCTTCACTGGTGCCTATCTGATTACGAAGGTCCTAACTCGTTGCTATCTCAGTCCCAAGTGACCGGTGTCTTTCCGTGGTGGCCACGAGCGGGGTTGCAGCAGAGGGCGCTCGTGGCTGTCGTCGTGAGAACGCCGCGCCGTGCGTGCATGGCGGCGCGCGGCGAAAGTAGGTGGCGCGCACTTTGTACTTGTGCGACACCACAACATTCCAGTACCTTCGTTTTACCCTTGTTAATGGTCATATTATATCTTCCTTTCAAGACACTGTCCATTCCATTCAATTGCTCTTCCAGATCCTTTACAGTCTCTGACAAAGTTACTATGTAATCGGCAAACCGCAAACTTCTTATTTCTTCTCCCTGAACTTTAATTTCGTCTCCAAATTTTTCCTTCCATTCCTTCACTGCTCGCTCAATGTACAGATTGAACAACATTGGGGAAAGGCTATAACCTTGTCTTACTCCCTTCCCAACCTCAGCGTCCCTTTATTGCCCTTCGACTCTAATAACCGCTGTCTGGTTTTTGTATAGGTTGAATATAAGTCTTCGCTCCCTATATTTTACCCCTGCTACCTGCAGAATTTGGAAGAGTGTATTCCAGTCGACATTGTCAAAAGCTTTCTCCAAATCTACAAACGCCAAAAACTTCTTTAGCCTATCTTCTAAGATAAGTGGTAATGTGAGTATTGCCTCCCGTGTTCCTACATTTCTTATAAATCGAAACTGATCTTCCCCGATGTCAGATTCCACAAGTTTTTCCATTCGTCTGTAAATAATTCGTGTTAGTATTTTGCAACCATGACTTATTAAACTGACAGTTCTATAATTTTCACACTTGTCTGGTGTGGGTTCCTGTAGTCATGTCCTAGTTCATGAACCACGGGCAACGTTTGAGTGGCCAAGTAAGTGGTCCTGACAGTTGGGATACCAGTTACTTTGGAAAAAGGACATATTCTGAGTCGTGGCCACCTTTGTGCTCTGACGGCAAAGACTACCAAACCACCGGTTAGTCCCTCAACCGTTAGGGGTAAAACCCAGTGGGGCCCTGGGCAAGTAAGGCTAGCAACCTGCTTCCCAGGCACTTCAATATCATGCTGGCAACAATCAGAGCAAAATGCCTCGGACCTTTGGAGGTGATGGAGTCCCACCTCCAATTGACAGACCAGGGACTCCTCAGATGCGACTTGGCAAACGATCTGGAATGTGGTGGGGAGCTATTAATATCAATGGGAAGAAGGTAGAGCTGGCGGAGGCTTCAAGTAAGATGGGGTT
Organism: Locusta migratoria; assembly: GCA_026315105.1. NCBI lineage: Eukaryota > Metazoa > Arthropoda > Insecta > Orthoptera > Acrididae > Locusta > Locusta migratoria. Next base: position 785,432,852 of record CM048755.1, read on the forward strand.
AGATGTTTTAGCTGTTAGTGATGTTAGAGTAAGGGGAGAGAAAGAGGACAAGTCGGAGAATACAAGGTCTACCTGTCAGGAGTTAAAGTAGGAAGAGCACAGTGGGGTGTAGGATTTTACATCAGGAAAGCAATCGAACCCAGCATAATTGCAATAAGGTATGTAAATGAACGACTGATGTGGATAGATTTAGCCATCTCCAGTAAGAAATTTAGGATTGTGGCAGTGTATTCACCCTGTGAAGGGACAGATCAAGATGAGATGGACAGATTTTACAACGCACTTAGTGATGTGGTTATTAGAGTGAAGGATAAGGATAGTGTTTTACTCATGGGTGATTTCAACGCCAGGATAGGAAATCGAACAGAAAGTTATGAAAAGGTTATGGGTAAGTTTGGAGAGGATATGGAGGCCAACAGGAACGGAAAACAGCTCTTGGATTTCTGTTCCAGTATGGGCTTAGTTATCACAAATTCATTCTTTAAGCATTAGGACATTCACCGCTATACGTGGGAAGGAAGGGGACCAGATCTATCATTGACTATATAATAACAGACCAGGAATTCAGGAAGACAGTCAAGGACACAAGTGTTTTCAGGGGGTTCTTTGATGACACTGATCATTATTTAATCTGAAGTGAAAATGGTTTTGTGAGGCCAAAAGAGCAGAAAGTCAGGTCCATGTGTAGAAGGATAAGAGTGGAGAGGCTTCAAGACAAGGAAATTAGGCACAAATACATAACAATGATCTCGGAAAGGTACCAGTTAGTTGAATGTAATGATTTACAGTCACTGGAAGAGGAATGGTCAAGGTACAGGGACACACTACTGGAAACAGCTAGAGAATGTCTTGGAACAGTAGTGTGTAAAGGTAGGAAGAAGCAGACAGCCTGGTGGAATGACACAGTCAAGGCAGCCTGTAAAAAGAAAAAGAAGGCATATAAAAATGGCTACATACTAGAAATCAGGCAGACAGAGAATGTTATGTTGAAGAAAGAAACAAAGCCAAACGGATAATTGCAGAATCCAAGCAGAAATCATGGGAAGACTTCGGAAACAAGCTAGAATCTCTGGGCCAAGCCGCGGGAAAACCATTTTGGAGTGTAATTAGCAATCTTCGAAAGGGAGGGAAGAAGGAATTAACAAGTGTTTTGCACAGGTCAGGAAAGCTGCTAGTCAATCCTGTGGATGCCTTGGGCAGATAGAGGGAATATTTTGAAGAATTTCTCAACGTAGGTGAAACGTTCAATGATGTATCAGATTTTCAGGTAGAATGGGATAGGAACGACGATGGAAACAGGATCTCATTTGAGGAAGTGGAGAAAATGCTCAGTAGAAATCAGTGCAATAAAGCGGCTGGGGTGGATGAAATTAAGCCGGAACTCGTCAAATACAGTGGAATATCAGGTCTCAAATGGTTACACAGGATAACTGAAAAGGCATGGGTATCGGGACAGGTTCCGTCTGACTGGACGAAAGCGGTAATCACGCCAATTTTCAAACATGGAAACAGAAAAGATTGCAACAACTATCGAGGTATCTCTTTAATTAGCTTTGCAGGCAAAATATTCTCAGGTATTGTTGAAAGGAGAGTGCGAGTATTAATTGAGGACAAATTAGATGAAAATCAGTGTGGGTTTAGGTCTCTTAGATGCTGTCAGGACCAGATCTTTAGCTTACGGCAGGTAATGGAAAAGTGCTATGAGTGGAACAGGGAATTGTATCCATGTTTCATAGATCTGGAAAAGGCTTATGACCGTGTTCCTAGGAGGAAGCTACTGTCAGTTCTTCAAGATTATGGTATAGGTGGCAAACTTCTGCAGGCAATTAAAGGGCTTTACGTAGACTGTCAGGCAGCATTAGAGTAGATGACAAATTAAGCTCATGGTTCAGGGTAGTTTCAGGGGTAAGACAAGGCTGTAACCTGTCACCACTGTTGTTCATACTATTCATGGATCATATGTTGAAAACAGTAGACTGGCAGGGCGGGATTAATGTAGGTGAAAACAAAATAAGCAGTCTCGCATATGCAGACGACTTAGTTGTAATGACCGATTCGATTGAAAGGTTGCAAACTAATATTTCAGAGCTCGATCAGAGGTGCAAGGATTATGATATGAAGATCAGTATCTCTAAAACGAAAGCAATGTCTGTGGGAAAGAGATTCAAACAGATTGAGTGCCAAATAGGAGGAACAAAGTTAGAACAGGTAGACAGTTTCAAGTATCTGGGATGTATTTTCTCACAGGATGGCAACATAGCGAAAGAACTGGAATCGAGGCGCAGCAAAGCTAATGCAGTGAGTGCTCAGCTAAGATCTACTCTCTTCTGCAAGAAGGAAGTAAGTACCACGACTAAGTTAGCAGTGCACTGCTCTATCTTTCGACTAACTTTGTTGTATGGGAGTGAAAGTTGGGTGGATACAGGTTACCTTATTCATAACATAGAGGTTACAGATATGAAAGTAGCAAGAATGATTGCAGGTACCAATAGATGGGAACAACGGCAGGAGGGTGTCCATAATGAGGAAATTAAAGAAAAGCTGGGAATGAACACCATAGATGAAGCAGTTAGAGCGAACAGACTGAGTTGGTGGGGTCATGTTACACGCATGGGAGAAGCAAGGTTACCTAAGAGACTCATGAGTGCGTCAGTGGAGGGTAAGAGAAGTCGAGGTAGACCAAGAAGAAAGTACTTAGATTCGGTGCAGAATGATTTTGAAGTGAAACGCATAACATCAGACGAGGCATCAATGTTAGCATTGAGTAGGGGATCATGGAGGAATTTTATTAGAGGTACTTTGCTCCAGACTGAACGCTGAAAGGCATAATCAGTCTCTAATGATGATGAGGATGATGATGTCTGCACTTGCTTTCTTTGGAATTGGAATTACGATATTCTTCTTGACGTTGGAGGGTTTTTCCGCTGTCTAATACATCTTGCATACCAGGTTGAACATTTTTTTCATGACTGGCTCTCCTAACGAATCAGTAGTTCAGACGGAGTATCATCTACTCCAGGGGCCTTGTTTCGACACAAGTCCTTCAGCGCTCTGTCAAATTCTTCTCGCAGTATCACATCTCCTATCTCATCTTTCTCCACTTCGTCTTCCCTTTCTAGAATACTGAATTCAAGTTTATTTCCTTTGTATAGGCCATCTATATACTCCTTCAACAGTTCAGTTTTCCCCTCTTTGCTTAGTACTGGTTTTCCGTCTGAGTTTTTGATATTCATACAGCTGCTTTTCTTGTCTCCAAATATCTCTTTTATTTTCCTGTAGGCTGTATCTATCTTTCCCTTAGTTATGCATTCTTCTACGGTTCTGCATTTGTCCTGTAGCCACTCCTGCTTAGCCAGTCTGCACTTCCGGTCAATCTAATTTTTCAGACGTCTGTACTCCCTTTTCCTGCTTCACTTGCTGGATTTTTATATTTTCTCCTCTCATCAATTAAGTTCAGTATATCCTGTGTTATCCAGGGATTTCTATTAGGCCTTGTCCTTCTGCTTATATGATCCTCTGATGCCTTCACTGCCCTATCTCTCAGAGCTAACCATTCTTCTTCTACTGTATTACTTTCCCCCGTTTCAGCCAATCCTTGCCTAATGCTCCCTCTGAAACTCTCAACCTCCTCTGGTTCCTTCAATTTGTCCAGGTGCCATCTCCTAGCTTTTCTACCATTCTGCCGTCTCTTAAGTTTTAATCTGCAGTTCATAGCCAACAAGTTATATTCAGAGTCTATAGCTGCCCCTGGATATGTCTTACAGTTTAGAACCTGGTTTCTAAATCTATTCCTTATCATTATAAAACCAATCTGGTACCTTCCAGTGTTTCCTGGTCTCTTCCACGTATACAGCCTTCTTTCATGATGATTAAACCAAGTGTTGGTGATCATTAAATTGTACTCTGCGCAAAGTTCCACCAAGCGATCTCCTCTTTCATTCCTTTTTCCCAGCCCATACTCACCTAATACATTCCCTTCTCTTCCCTTTCCTAATACCGAATTCCAGTCCTCCATCACAATCAAGTTTTCGTCTCCCTTAACTTTCTGAATGATTTCTTTTATCTCCTCATACATTTCTTCGATATCCTCATCATCGACCATGCTAGTTGACATATATCTTTGCTACGATAATGCGTTCACTATGCTCTTCATGGTAACTTACCCGCATTCCTATTTTCTTATTCATTGTCAGACCTACTTCTGCGTGACCCCCAACTGACTTTGTATTGATAACCCTGTACTCACCTGACCAGAAATCCTGTTCATCCTGCCACCGAACTTCACTAATCCCCACCATATCTGACTTTAACCTATCCATTTCTCTTTTCAAATTTTTTTTAACTTGCCTAAGCGACTAAGGGTTAGAACATTCCACGCTCCGACCCGTAGAATGCCTGTTTTGTTTTTCTTGAGACGACACCCTCCTGAGTAGTCCCCGCCCGGAGATCCTAATGGGGGACTATTTTACCTCCGAAATATTTTAGCCAAGAAGACGCCATCATATATTCATACAGTAGAGCTGCATGTCCTCGGGAAAAGTAACGACTGTAGTTTCCCCTTGCTTTCAGCCGTTGGCAGTAACTGCATGGCAAAGTCACGTTAACTGATGTTACAAGGCCAGCTCAGTCAATCATCCAGACTGTTGCCACTGTAACTACTGAAAACGCTGCTGCCCCTCTTCAGGAACCACACGTTTATCTGGCCTGTCCACAGATACCCCTCCGCCGTGGTTGTACCTACGGTGTGGCTATCTGTATCGTTGAGGCACACAAGCCACCCCACCTCGGCAACGTCTGTGGTTCATGGGGGTGGTGCAAAATTGCAATAAATTATACAAATATACATCTAAAGTGGGCCGTAAAACACGTCAGTGCGATTTTTTTAAATTTTGATTTGCCTGCACTTGAGAATTCTCTGCACGTGACTCAGTCTATTTAAAGGAAAAACCACGATTGGGGTGGAGGGACACTTCCCGAAATTGTGAAACTTAATTTCATAGAATATATGCCCTCCCCTTGACAGAGAGAGATCAGTGACCTTGACAAAGTACTCTGATTGTATTGTGTTCTATGATATGCAGGGGAAGGGCAAAGGGTACTCTCATTGGACATAGAGTAATTGTATAATCTGATACCAATAAGGATGTTGGAACCTCTCCTGGCCTTGACACTTGGAGACCGATGACCTTGATGAATCAGCATTACCGGAATGACCTTGAAATGCATCACTATATTACTTACATTAGATGCATTCTCAGTTAATGCTTCTCTGAGCGTAATATCACATAATTGATGCCACAAGAACACTTGAACTGACATTGTCTTGTCAAACCATGCAATTCTGTGGCCCATTCCTAATAAGACTGACTGGGAAGCTGTTGAATTGTAAAAAATTTGTACGCAGCAGCTGCCACGAGCACTTGTGATTCAAAACGCTCCGAACGTTCAGTTGTTAAGTCGTCATACGATACTTCCTATGGGATTACTACGCGAGTAGTCCACAGATCTGGAAAATTTTGCGCCTTCAGATATCAAGAAATTGTAAATGCGATAGTTAAGGAAACTGCTGAAAGTAGGAAAATAAGGAGACTGGACCTGGATAAATTGAAGAAATCTGAAATTTTTGAAAATTTCAGTGATAACTTTAGGCAACGAATAAAGGAAAGTGGGAAAATAAAGAAAGGTGGGGAGATTCGAGTTTTACTTCGGGAAAAGGGGGAGGGAGGCAGAGAAATACAGTAGAAAAAGAATGAAAAGCTTTTCAGAGATGAAAGAGTGAAGGCCACAGAGAAACAAATGCATAGAACGACATAATCTTGGGTATCACAAGAGGTACTGAATTTCATTGATGGAATGAGAAAAAAAAGTATGTAGATGAAATGGAGTACAGACGAATAAAATGCGATTGACAACAAGTTCAAAATGGCTAAGCGTAATTGGCCAGAGGACAAATGCAAGTATCTAGAAGAAGTAGGGGAAAGGTAACAACTGCGAACAGGAAAATAAAAGGGACGGTTGGAAAAAAGAAAATCAGCTGTTGGAATACCAAAAGCTTAGACGAAAAACCAGTGCTGAGGAAAAAATATAGAGGGGCTCTGCAAGAGAAATGCACAAGGCATTAGTCTACAAAGGGAAGAGAAAGTAGAGGAAGATGAAACAGGAGATACTAAACTGAGAGAAGATTCTGACAGAGAACGGAAAGACCTAACAACAAACGGAGCCCCCTCAGAGTTACCGAAGTCTCTGGGAGACCCAGCCATGACGAAACATGGTAAGAAAAATGTATCAGACAGGAGAAATAACTCCAGACTTCAAAAAGATTGAAAATAATTCTAATTCCAAAGAAACCAAGCACAGACAAGCATTAAAATTACAGGACTATCAGTTTAATAAGTCATGGTTCCAAAATTAACAGGATTTATTTACATACGAATGGAAAAAATGGTAGAAGCATGGACATATACAGGGTGGTCCATTGATAGTGACCGGGCCAAATATCTCACGAAATAAGCATCAAACGAAAAAACTATAAAGAACAAAACTTTTCTAGCTTGAAAGGGATAAACAGATGGCGTTATAGCTGACCCGCTAGATGGCGCAGCCATAGGTCAAAGGGATATCAACTGCATTTTTAAAAAAATGGGTACCCCAATTTTTATTACATATTCGTCTAGTACGTAAATATATATGAACGTTTTATTTGGAACACTTTTGTCGCTTTTTCATAGATGGCGCTGTAATATTCACATATTGCTCACAATTTTAGACGAACGGTGGGTAACAGGTAGCTTTTAAATTAAAACACAGAACGCAACTGCGTTTGAACTTTATTTCCGTTGTGCCAATGTGATACATGTACTTTTTATGAAATTATCATACATTATGAGGACGCATGCTGTTACAGCGTGGTTACCTGTAATTACCTCATGACTTCAATAAATTCTCAAAATTATGTCTTTCAATGCATTTGGCAATAGGCGTAACGAAATTCCTCTCAACGGCGAATAGTTCGCCTTCAGTAATGTTCTCACATGCATTGACCATGCGCTGACGCATGTTTTCAGGAGCTGTCGGTGAATTGCGATAGCAAATATCCTTCAGTTTCCCTCACAGAAAGATATCCGGGGATGTAAGAACGTGCGGGCCATGGTATGGTGCTTCTAGGACCAATCCACCTGTCATTAAATATTCCATTTAAGACCGCTTCAACTACACGCGAGCCATGTGTCGGACATTCATCATGTTGAAAGTACATAGTTTTTCTGTCATGCAGTGAAACATCTTGTAGTAAAATCGGTAGAACATGACGTAATAAATCAGCATACCATTTAGATTGCCATCGATAAATTTATTTTAAAAGAAGTTCAAATGTTTGTAAATCTATCGGAGCAAACTGCGTGGTCATCCGTCCGTAGCTTACAAACTACTTAAACTAAGGTAAACCAACCTAAGGACAACACACACACACACACACACACACACACACACACACACACACCCATGCCTCAGGGAGGACTCGAACCTCCGACGGCGAGAAACCGCGCGCTCCACAGTGAGGCGCCTTAGATCGCTCGGCTATTCCACCGCGGCGCCAATTTTCCTCCCATAATGCAGCACCATACATTAACCCGCCAAGGTTGTTGATGTTCCACTTGTCGCAGCCATAGTGGATTTTCCGTTGCCCAGTAGTGCATATTATGCTGGTTTCCGTTACCACTGTTTGTGAATGACGCTTCGTCCCTAAACAGAACGCGCGGAAAAAAAATCTGTTATCGTCCCGTAATTTATTTTTTGCCCAGTGGCAAAACTGTACACGACGTTCAAAGTATTCGCCATGCAAATCCTAGTGCATAGAAACATGGTACGCGTGAAATATATGTTGATGTAGAATTCCCAACACCGACGTTTTTGAGATTCCCGATTCTCGCTCAGTTTGTCTGCTACTGATGTGTGGATCAGCCGAAACTGCAGCTAAAACACTTACTTGGCCATCATCATTTGTTGCAAGTCGTGGTTGATGGTTCACTTGTGGTTGAACACTTCCTGTCTCTTCAAATAATAACGTAACTATCCGACGAAAGGTCCGGACATTTGAATGATGTCTTCCAGAATAACGATCAACATACATAGCACAGGCCCGTTGGGCATTTTGATCACAATAGCCATACATAAATACCATATCGACCTTTTCTGCAATTGGTAAACGGTCCATTTTAACACGAGTAATGTATTACGAAGCAAATACCGTCACTGGCGAAATGTTAGGCGATACCACGTACTTATACGATTGTGACTATTACAGCACCATCTATCAGAAAGTGATAAAAGTGTTCCAAATAAAATATTTATATTTATTTACATACTAGACGAATATGTAATAAAAATGAGGGTACCTATTAAAAAAAATGTTAGGCGATACCACGTACTTATACGATTGTGACTATTACAGCACCATCTATCAGAAAGTGATAAAAGTGTTCCAAATAAAATATTTATATTTATTTACATACTAGACGAATATGTAATAAAAATGAGGGTACCTATTAAAAAAAAGCAGTTGATGCTTATTCCGTGAGGTATTTGGCCCGGTCACTATCAGGGAGGGGCCCAGGGGGTCCAGACAGCCCCGTTAGCTTACATTTAAAAAAAGCAAATTAAAACAAAACTATAATATTTGCCAATACTCGCTTTCTTGAATCCTGTTCCACGAAACTGTGGTCATAGAAGTGCTTGGTTCGTATAGCAATGAACTATATGGAAGTATGATTCAAGAAACAATAGCTGTACCATGTAGCTGTTTAACTGTTGAATTGTCATATTTGAAACAACAGTGAAACGAGTAAGTTAGATATTTTGTTTTCATGAATCGCCAGTTGTTGCTTTTTGCATCCCATAGATATCTGGAACATTTTGTAAATGGTACTGATTTTCTGATGATTGTACTAGACTGTTGGGATGCAATAGATCGTTTTCTTAAAGGAGATCGTAATGTGCTGCAAACTTCTACTGCAAACCGGCGTCAGCAGTAATCCATCTCAGTATTTCCTTTCTTTAGTATTACTGTAAATTGTGGCAGTCTTCAGACCCTGGTGTTTAATGGAACAATATTTGTATATGATTGCTAATCACGAAGCTATTATATTGCCATTGAAAGGAACCTAATTTGCTTGAAATCTGGACCAGAAATGTTCAAATGTTTGTAAAGCTACGGGACCAAACTGCAGTAGTCATCAGTCCCTAGACTTACAAACTACTTAAACTAAATTACGCTAAGGACAAAACATACACCCATGCCCGATGGAGGACTCGAACCTCCGACGGGGAGCAGCGGCGCACTGCGCGGCAAGGCTCCTTAGAGCTCTCGTCGCTCCCACGCGGCTATGGACTAGAATCCTCTTTATTGGATTATCTCAATCGCTTCTGAACATCTAGGATATCTACTTGTATTTAACTCATGCTAATAGCTTGTATTTTTTCGAAACCTAGAATCTTTACTGTGTCATCTATGGTGTAGGACTTTCGGGAAACTGTATTTGTTTAGTAACTCCACTTTAACTCAACTACAAGAAACATTCTTTATAGAGCCATAAAGGCTTATACTTCTGCAGGAATATTGTGGTAATGGCATTCAAGCTCAAGTACTTAAAAGGGTAAAACACAAACAGACTTTTTTTTATTTTAGTATTTGGCGAAACCAGAGATTAATATTTAAAGAAAAACTATTCTTATTTCACAATTTGTAGAGTTCTCATCTGCAATATAAATTATCGGGGACGATTTCATTGTACTTTTCGACATAGAACACGTTTTAGCTCAAAGAATGGCAACAACGATTATAACGCACATCTTATCTTATAATTTGGATACCAATAAATTGATTGGGAAAGGCTGTCATGGTGCTGCATTGTTGAGCGTCTGCTTTTGAGTCGTGAGAACAACTGCAGTACAATACCTCAGAACACAATTCATATACTGTATGGCACAAAGTCTTAATTTAGCTGTAGCGCATTCGATTCATATGGGATACCTTTGAAATGAAACTGTATCAGAGTAAAAGAAATTATAGAAAACCATTTTTACAATCTGCACTTAGTGGCTACCGTTTGAAGAAATGTTCGAATCAAAGTGACCCAGATTAGATTAGTACTTGCTCCATAGATCAAGATAACGAGATTTCGTAATGATGTGGAATGTGTCAGTTTAGTACAAGATAATATTACATGACACAAAATTTGTAGTTTATTTCCTTTTTGTTTTACTTTTATTTATTTTGTAAAATTGCTAATTTCCATTCAACGTTATTCTCACTTTATGAGATTCGATGATTGGAAAAAGTTTGTGGTTGTAAAATTATTTGCGAAAGTGCTTCCTGTAGTGCATGCAACACTTGGGGCACTTCATTGATAAATAACTTCAGGTACATGAATATGTCACTGAATTCACCACAAGAAATAACTTCCATAATAAAATCTTTAAAAACAAAGCATTCTAGTGGTTATGATGAAATGTCAACAAAGTTAATTAAAGGGTGTTCTTGTGAACTTAGTACATTTTTAAGTTATTTGTGTAACCAGTCTATTATAACTGGAATATTTCCTGATTGGCTAAAATATGCGGATATTAAACCTCTATTCAAGAAGAGGGATAAAGAGATACCATCAAACTACAGACCGATTTCACTTTTGCTAGCATTCTCAAAAATTCTAGAAAAGGTGATGTACAAGGACCTTCTCAACCACCTGACCACGAATGACATATTGTCCAAAACACAGTTTGGATTTCTGAAAGGTTCCGATATCGAGAAGGCTATTTGCACTTACAGTGAGAATGTACTTAATTCATTAGATAATAAATTGCAGGCAGCAGGTGTTTCTGTGATTTGTCAAAGGCATTTGATTGTGTGAACCATAACATCCTTTTAAGTAAATTAGAATTCTATGGGGTCACGGGAAATGCTGCAAAATGGTTCAAATCGTACCTCACTAACAGGAAACAAAGGGTGTCAGTGCAAGGGACTAGTGAATTAAACCAACAGTCATCATCGGCTTGGGAAGAAATTACATGTGGTGTCCCACAAGGATACATCTTAGGGCCATTGCTTTTTCTTGTGTACATTAATGACCTCTCATCAGTTACACTACCACAAGCAGAGTTCGTTTTGTTTGCAGATGATACAAGTATTGCAATAAAAAGTATGTCAAGCATAGTTATAGAAAGGTCTGCTAATGATATTTTCATGAACGTTAATAAATGGTTTAAAGCCAACTCGTTGTCATTAAACTTTGAAATGACTCACTACATGCAGTTAAGAACATGTAAGAGATTTCCCGTCAGCATATTCATTAAGTATGAAGAAGAGCAGATAGAAGAGGTTGACAGTATTAAATTCCTGGGATTACAGCTTGATAAATAAATTTAGTTGGGAGGAGCACACCACAGAACTGCAGAAACGACTCAACAAATCTGTATTCTCAATACGAGTGTTATCAGACATAGGAGACATAAAAATAACAAAGCTTGCATTCTTTGCTTACTTTCATTCCCTAATGTCATATGGTATAATATTTTGGGGTAACTCTTCAAGTCAGTCAAAAGTCTTCAGAGTCCAAAAACGTGTAATACATATTATTTGTGGAGTAAATTCACGGACGTCCTGTAGAAGCCTCTTCAAAGAACTGGGTATATTAACTACTGCCTCTCAGTATATTTATTCCTTAATGAAATTTGTCATAGATAATATATCCCTTTTCCCAACAAAAAGCTCAGTTCATACATATAATACTAGGAATAAAAATGATCGACACAAGGACTTAAAAGCACTTACTTTAGTTCAAAAAAGGAGTCCACTACTCAGCAACACACATTTTCAATAATTTACCATCAAGTATAAAAATTTAGCTATAAATAAAGATCAGTTTAAGAAGAACCTAAAAGACTTTCTAGTGTCCAACTCCTTCTACTCCATTAGTGAATTTGTAAGTTGTACCAAATGATGCATGTATCTGTATTCATACTATATTAGTATTATTATATTATCAGCTAAAAATTGTATGTATCTGTATTTATATTATTCGTATTATCTATTATTCAACTTGTAAATTTTGTTTCTTGACATGTTCCACATCCACGAGGATCTCCTCAACATGGATCTACGGAATGAAAAACTAATCTAATCTAAAAGATGCTGCTAAAAGGGATGTCCCCTCCCAACAATGTCAAATAAAGACCACCATTGAAAATAGCCAGTTTATCGTGTCGTTAATTATACTAAGAAAAATTTTCCAAAGCAGCGAACATAGGCGAAATAATGTAGATCAGTGTGGGTTTGTAAACTTGTTGCAGTCATTCAAAAACAATGAGAACCGAAATATTTGAAATAAAAATCAGTTCTCAATCTTTTGAGAGCAAGTAAAGCAGATTAGTGCCATAGTTGTTAGAAGAACGAGCATACGGCAGCAATATAACGGGAGAAAATGCTGACATATATTACTGTGAAAAAATATTTTCCCCTTTCATTGAGCATGTAAATCCAGAACTCATGGCTCGTTTTAAATGTCATGAAAAAACGATCGTTTGGATTCAGATGATTCTTCCTGAGAAAATCAGTAATGAATCTAGCAATAAAGGAAGTATTAAAAGCCGGCCGCGGTGGCCGAGGTGACTGAGGCGCTCCAGTCACGGTCAGCACGGCTACTAGGTCGGGGGTTCGAATCCCCCCTCGGGCATGGATATTTGTGCCGTCTTTAGTCTTAGCTAGTTCATAAGTAGTTTGTAAGCTTAGGGACTAATGACCCCGTGGTTAAGTCCCATAAGTTGTACAAACATTTGAACATTTTGAAGTATTAAAAAGGTATCTCTTATTTTTTTCTTTTTCTGAAAATGTAGTCACAGCAGTGAAATATAGCATAATCACTGGAAACCTCTGGAACAAATACTTGCAACTGCAGTCGTAGCTATTGAACAGTGAGGTGAATACCTTTCTTTTTCTTTTTGACCAAATTGATTTATATACTGTATATATAAACTCACAGTGTCCACTGAGAAATATTGTTTTTTTTCCATTCTAAAGAGGTAAAGACACTATATTACAAATAAAATGGTGGATGAGCGACGTTTTGATATTGCTCCAATGAGTGTTCTTCGTGATTCAGAAGAAATTATAAATATAAAATTATGCTGCTGTTTTTTTTTCTTTTAAAAATACGCGCCTTTTAATAGCTGTCACTAGAACCAGTTTTTATTGAGGCATTGCCGGTTTCGTGGTCTATAGCTCCACCATATAACCGTTAAAACAGGGAAGACTCCGTGGAACATAAGTTGCGGCCAGCCGTCAATATTAAAACCGATTTCCTTAAAAGAAAATTATATCTACTGGCACAGCTACAGCTGCCCTCAGCACTAACAAGAAGTCGTCTATAAAAGTTAAGACTTTTAAAGTACACGAACGTATGACACACAGCTGCAGCCAAATGCCACAGTGTCGCAAACGTACATACAAACTTGCAATAATATCATAATATACAGTTACCTACTGCTTGGGTTTTTTACTTTCGTTATAAATAACTTCGTTAATATGTACACTCCATTTGTTTTATGTAAAGGTGTTTAATTATTACTTTCCTGCAATCTTACTTGGGTATTTATATATTCCAACGAGTTTGTAGGATTTTGAAGTTCTATTTGATTGATTTTATTGGGGTTAACAGTAATGCTTCGTTATAGCGTGAACGAAGTTACTGGAAAAATCAGTTCACCTTTCTAAAGAGCAGTATTGGACACCCACATGTCAAATCTATAGGTACGTCATTGGGTAGAAGCCAACGTAGGTGAAGATAAGTTTGGATTTAAGAGAAATGTGGGTACACGGCATGCAGTACTAACTCTACAACTTATCTCAGAAGAGATATTGAGGAATGGGCAAACCTACAATTCACGCTTTTGTGATTTGGAGGAAGCTTTTGTCAATATTGATTGGAACACACACTTTCAAATTACTATCGGTAAAATATAGGGAACGGAAAGTTATATACAACTTGTGCAGTTATAAGAATCCAAGGGCATGAACTACAAGCGTTGATTTGGAAAGGAGAATGACAGGTTGTAGCCTTTCCCCACTATTGTTCAATCTATACATTGAGAAAGATGTGGAGAAAAGCAAGGAGAAATTTAGTAACGAAGTTGAGGGAGAAGAAAAAAAAATCTTTGGTATTTGTCAATGGTATTGCAATTCTGTCTGAAACAGCAAAGCACCTGGAGAGAAATTGAACGGAATGGTCATTGTCTTGAAAGGAGAATATAACAAGAATATTAACAAGACTAAAACAAGGGTAATGGAATTTAGTCGAATTAAGTCAGACGATACTTAGGGAATTAGATTAGGAAACTAAACTATGCAGGTATTAGAGTGTTTCGTTATTTGGCCAGTGAAATAACATACAATGGTTGGAGTACAGAAGTTATAAACTGCAGAATGAACATGGAAATGAAAACAATTCTGAAGAGGAGAAATTTGTTAACATCGAATATTAATTTAAGTCTTTTCTGGAGGCATTTGTGTAGAGTGTAGCCTTGATTGGTTGGTTGTTTGACTTTTTAAAGGGACCAGTCTACTGTGGTCATCGGTACCATGTTGCCTTTTACGGAAGTGAAACGTGGACGATAAATAGTTCAGACAGAAAGCGGATTACTAATAAGAGCTTTTCAAATATGGTGCTACAGACTAATCTGAAAATCAGATGACAATGTTAATTTTGTTATATTTTATCAATGTTACCCTTGTCATATTTTATCAATGTTAATTGTCATACTAGTCTTGTTTGAAAATTACTGTACATGTATTATCTATACAGCAACTTAAGATCTTTGAATCTAAACTCCTAGCTGCATTACCATATCTCTGTAGCGTATACCTGATGATAGCGTAACAGACGAAAACCGATTAATAATAACAATAAATTTGCAGAATATTACAAATTTATCTGGTGTGTTTGATTCAATATGAATAAAATATTCTGTCGGGAACCGACGGAAGAGTCAGTGAATTACAACTTACATGATAGAAATTTAATTTATTTGTCTCTCGTAATGAAATAGAAGAGTTCATTATGAAGGGTGAAAATAGTCACTGGTCGAAAGCAAGCCTTTATATATGATGTTAACACTGTCTAGTTGGAAAGTTCCTAACAGTCTCTCAGCACAATCTTCCACCGTGTTATAAATTTCCCTTGCTTTACCGTCACTGCTATTACTAGGGATGCATGTTCTTGCTGTCCTATTTGCACTAGGTACCGCATATTAACATGAAGGGCCGTGGGTTTGACCAATTCTTCAGACTGGTGAAACGAAGTAGATAATGTCCCACGCAGGTTCAGCACACAGGTCGCAGATTCTTGATGCCTAGAGCTAAAATCCTGTGAAAATGATTTAAGAGCTCTAACTACGATTTTCGTAGATATTTTAAATATCTTCTTCCAACGTTTACACACGATCAGCGAATTTCACAAATCTAAGCGGAACATTCAACGATAGTCACTTCACAATACGTAATAGTGGCATGATAATAAATGGACAAGTTTTACAATGCTCCGTAATGAGACAAGGTGCTACATGTTAACAGTTGGAAGGTCTCAACTGGACTGTACTCGGTCGGCGTGGCTTCTAGTTACTACCTCTGTCTTTTTTGGCGCCAAACGAACTTTCTAGATACGTCGATAGTATTTTGTTTATATAAATTATAATAAACTAAGTACCACATGGGTTCAAATGAAAGTTTATTAACAGAAAAGTGTTACATTGAAATTACATTATTATCTAATATTTACTTTCTTATATATTAATAAATGAAATGTAGTAATGGTAGCACCGAGAGGGGAGCCGGCAGCCAATCAGATCACGTCTATGCTACACTGCCGTGCTTTCTCATCATCTTTGCCAACTGTTACGCTTTTCCCAACCCTTCCAGATATTACATTATGCTACTTACCTACTGCCAGCCAGCTACTTGGCTTCTATAATATATACAAGTCCAAACTAAGATACGAAAACTCTGCATACTATTATTATACCAATAAAGATATAAAATCAGAATTGTCACATACCACCTACCTCATGAAAAATTTCAATACTTGGATGTTTTGAAAATAAACTCACAATTTGAAATGAGTTCTCCCAATTTCACAAATATCAACTAATAACTTCTCAAAAATCAATGGTCCCCTAATCAATACACAATCGTGCTCAAAGGTATCCGAACGACCTGAGTTGCATTTCAACTGATTCACATACAAACCAACTAACGTAGCTGTCTTGCGGGTACTCTACTCGCTCCTCGGTACAGTCGTCCGACTATTGAAAATGGTTCCAGTAAGTAGTAACTCTGTATCGTAGTAACTCAAGGTGTAAAATAATACCACGATAGTATGCATACCAGGGAACAACTTATCACACAGAAGACTGCCCTTAAGGCTTGTAAGCTCACATTTATTACAAGAAATGACATACATGAAATATTACAACTCTCGTTATTGCGTCAGATAGGTAATGCACATAGTAAGTTGGTTGTATTCATGATAGCTTTTTCAAAGTAACATACCGTACTTATTATTTAAGACAAAATGATATTAAATATTTAAGTTACTTACGAGCAGCTAGTTGAGAATATGTAATGAACTTCAAATGACACGACGAACCGTCTCGTTCTGCATATGGATTCAAACCCAGGTCATGCAGATTAAGCAAAGATGTCGTTACTTACGGAAATTAACGGTCATTCCTGACTAAGCATACAGAGAGTAATAAAACTCGATTTAGACAGTATCAATTAGCAAATAACAACTTTAAATTGCATGATGTAAACATTTTTAATTCCTACCCAGCATCTATTGTCCCTGTTAACGAGCTACAAGAGGTGTTAAATACTGCTTCTTCACAAGTAACTTACTTGAAATGCCGTGCGGTAAAGCTTTGTGTTGGGCAGAGATTCGAACACAGAACGTAATCGGATTGTGGTCGAAGAACAATCAACTGTGACATATCGAATATTCTCGACAGTAGCTAGATGTTTTAACTGAAATGACGAGACAAAACATCAATTTCTTCCTTAACAGGACTTCAAACCGGCACTTATCACTGTTATATGATAGAGAAAACTAAAGTTAAATGTGGGTTTGTTACACCAGCAACGACATGTAGCATGTTTGAACTAGAAATAATATGACGAAGAGTTCAGCGCTGACTGGGAATCGAACCCCACACATATCGTTGTTGACTAAACACAAAGAGACGTTAGCTACCGAATTTTTCTCCGCCAGCAGATCGGAATAACATCCTTTTACTTTCAGTGTTCTGCGTCTCACCAGGAGTCAAAAACGTCAGACATCGTTAGTGTTGACAATGAATGAAAATAAATTGAAAATCAAAATTATTATCCACTAGCAGAAAGGTTTTCTCATGTACCACCCTGATAATACATAATGAAAACTTCAGTACCGAGCCTGGATTTGAACCCATTCGCGCGCAATATGTGGAGATATTGAGGAATCTGCAGTTCTGAATAAACAACAAATTGTAGTCGAGGTGTATTGTTACGAAGGGATCAAATTCCGCGCCAAGGGCGGGCTGAGTTGCATTCCCAGTCCAGAACCAATTTTATCGACATACAGAAGCCCAAGTAAAAGATGGAATAAGTGTCCTGGGACCCTACATTGCGTTTGTTTCGTCACTGGAAATAAATAACTAGTATAAGAAAGGTCACTGGTGATAGAGTTTCTACGTGTGACCACTGCTTACTTTATTTTGGTCGAACCTAACCTCTACTTCGTAGAGTTGGAATATCATGTTTAATGTGAATTTCAGACCACAATGCCATTATATCTTCCTCACTTTGGGTAGCCAGAATTGAATAGAATGTGTCTCTCCCTATCAAAAATCATCGGCAGGAGTTGGAATCAACCCAGTCCATAAGTATATCAACCTATCATCGATTCAACCAAATTCTCTTCTCTGTGACGCCGTTGCGCCACACTGGATAAGAATTTTGACACACAGGCTCCCTGTAGTGGTTTGCAGCATGTGCAGTACACTCATTTACTTTGTTGACTGAATCGCCATGCACTAGCTGCCTCGACTACCCAGTGGATACATTCGTCTCTATTTTGTAATCACGTAACTGCCACCTACACAGAACTCCCAAAAGTGTAAGATTCAGAAGTGTTCCTTTCCACTCTATTGCGCTATCTCTTTTGTTGAAAACATTGCGCAGTGCAAACGAAAAGCTGTAACTCTCTGTCTCTCAAAAGTCTAGCTCCAGCCATTGCGTTACCTGAGAGCACTGTGGATTGCGGAACTTCTGGAGGTGTTGTAGCCACGTGTCAGCTAGCAGAGTAACGCTAAGCGTCGCGCACTGTAGATAAGAGGTCGCGAGTTCGAGTACATTCAGTGCTACGTTTTTAAAACTCAAATCTGCTGTCTGTTGAAGTCATCAATCTAATGGACCTTTGAACATAATTCACTTCAATTCTCAACCCAAAATAGTCGCATGTGGAAAAGGCCTAACATATATGGAGGCAGTAGATGCATCTCGAAACTTTTGTATTTTGTATGGGGAGAGCGCATCGTACGAAAATACGCCAGAAAAGTATTTTCTACATTAGCTGTCGTGTGGTAGTGGCATTTTATTCTTCTTCAAACGTTGTTTGACAGCTTTAACTCAGAACAAGTTTTCTACATGCATACAATCAATAGGGTGGCTGTGCATTGCCAGACAGTTATAGACAACATCAGAGAATTTGCATATATCGTTTATGATTACTTTCTCTCTCAGGTTTACTATTGTTTTAACAACACTAAAAGAATCCATACTAAAATTGTGCACTGTGTTATTAGAAATGAAATGTTTTAATACAACTGAGTATCTGTACATAAGCGTGCCTCTATCGGCACGAATTAGTAAAATACTACTCACTTAGATTTCAATCGGGTGTATGATTAATTGGTATGCTGTCATACCTAAGAGGTATGCAAATGTGGCATTTCAAGAATAAAGTTATGTATTCCTAGAAACCCAAATAATGTTTCTCAGCAAAGGTAAGAGGCGTTACCTGTACTGCAGCATTGTAAGTTTTTCACCATTTTACTATGAGCCGAAGTATTTTATTGCGATTTCCTTATCGATGTTTGAGCTGACTACTTGTAGCTGTTTCACAGAAGGGATAAATATGTTACACTCGGCGAGACTGGAACGGGGAACCATACTATACGCTGTATCACAGTTCAGCATGTTACCACAGAGCTAGCGAAGAGATATGTGTCCTGAATCCTCTTACGAGACCAATAGTGGCTAGAACTCGTAAACCGCGATTTAATGGACGAGGTTAGTTGCAATTTCCACGTGCAACAATTTTCCTGGGCTGAAAACCGTAAATTTACATCTTTTGTTACACCTCAGGCGATAACAACTCAGATTATTCAATCGAAATGATACGAAACATCATGTGAAATTTGACGCTCAATTCCGTACACACCAGGAACTAACTCATCGATCACAGAGTTGCCAAACATACCTTGCCTTATTGCCTCATCTTTGTTAGAGTACCAGCAGGAAGAAGACGAACCAATGTGCTCCTACAGTGGGCTGGGAAATCAACATAGCTGGCGTTTCAAAGACGCGGCTGCTACGGCCTGGAATAAATAATGCGTCTGATTCGCATTTCTGTAACTTAGTTTAGGGACTGCAGCGTATTTGCTATTAATAATCAAAACTAACTGCAAACTAAATCAGTAACTCTCATAGCCACTCCCATGAACCACAGACATTGCCGAGGTGGGGTGGCTTGCGTGCCTCAACGATACAGATAGCCGTACCGTAGGTGCAACCACAGCGGAGGGGTATCTGTGGCGAGGCCAGACAAACGTGTGGTTCCTGAAGAGGGGCAGCAGCCTTTTCAGTAGTTACAGGGGCAACAGTCTGGATGATTGACTGAGCTGGCCTTGTAACATCAGCTAATGTGGCTTTGCCACACAGCTACTGCGAACGGCTGAAAGCAAGGGGAAACTACAGCCGTTACCTTTCCCGAGGACATGCAGCTCTACTGTATGAACATATGATGATGGCATCCTCTCGGGTAAAATATTCCGGAGGTAAAATAGTCCCCCATTCGGATCTCCGGGCGGGGACTACTCAGGAGGATGTGATCATCAGGAAAGACAATACTGGCATTCTACGGGTCGGAGCGTGGAATGTTAGATCCGTTAATCGAGTAGGAAAATTGGAAAATTTAAAAAGGGAAATGGATAGGTTGAAGTTAGATATAGTGGGAATAGGTGAAGTTCGGTGGCAGGATGAACAGGATTTCTGGTCAGGTGAGTACAGGATTATAAGTACAAAATCAATTGGGGGTATCACAGGAGTAGGAGTGATAATGAATAAGAAAATAGGAATGCGGGTAAACTACTATGACCAGCACAGTGATCGCATTATCATTGTCAAGATAGATACGAAGCCAACACCGACAACAGTAGTACAGGTTTATATGCCAACTAGCTCTGCCGATAAAGAGGAAATCGAAGAAATATATGAGAAGCTAAAGGAAATTATTCAGACAATTAAGGGAGAGGAAAACTTAATTGTTATAGGAGACTGGAATTCGGTAGTAGGACAAGGAAGGGAAGGGAAGATAGTAGGTAAATATGGTCTGGGCAAAAGGAATGAAAGAGGAAGCCGCCTGGTAGAATTTTGCACAGAACATAATTTAGTTATAACAAACACCTGGTTCAAGAATCACAAAAGAACGTTGTATACGTGGAAGAGACCAGGAGACACCGGGAGATACCAGATAGATTTTATAATGGTAAGATATAGATTTCGGAACCAGGTTTTACAGTGTAAGACCTTCCCAGGGGCAGATATAGACTCTGACCATAACTTGTTGGTTATGAACTGTAGGCTGAAACTAAAGAAACTTCAAAAAGGTAGGAAAATAAGGAGATGGGACCTGGATAAATTGAAGGAACCTGAGGTTCTTAAGAATTTCAGAGGGAGCTTTAGGCAACAAATGACAGAAGCAGGGCAAAATAAAACAGTAGAGGAGGAATGGGTAAAATTGAGAGATGAAATAGTGAAGGTAGCAGAGGACAAAATAGGTAGGAAGGCAAGACCTACAAAAAATCCTTGGATATCACAGGAGATCCTAAATTTAGTCGATGAAAGGAGAAAATATAAAAATGCAGTAAATGAAACAGGCAAAACGGAGTACAGACGATTGAGAAATGAGATTGACAGGAAGTGCAAAATGACTAAGCAGGAGTGGCTAGAAGGCAAATGCAAGGATGTAGAAGAATGTTTAAATAGGGTAAAAATAGATACAGCCTACAGGAAAATAAAAGAAACATTTGGAGATAAGAAAAACAGCTCTATGAATATCAAGGACACTGATGGAAAACCAGTTCTCAGCAAAGAAGGGAAAGCTGAAAGGTGGAAAGAGTATATAGAGGGGCTCTACAAAGGAAATGAACTTCGAGACAATATTGTAGGAAGGGAAGAGGATGTAGATGAAGATGAAATAGGAGATACTGTACTGAGAGAAGAATTTGACAGAGCCCTGAAAGACCTAAGTCGAAACAAGGCCCCTGGAGTAGACGATATTCCCTCAGAGCTACTGAAGTCTCTGGGAGAACCAGCCATGACAAACCTGTTTCACCTGGTGTGTAAGATGTATGAGACAGGCGAAGTACCCTCAGACTATAAGAAAAATGTTATAATCCCCATTCCAAAGAAAGCAGGTGCAGATAGGTGTGAAAACTACAGAACCATCAGTTTAATAAGTCATGGCTGCAAAATATTAACACGAATTATATACAGAAGGATGGAAAAGCTGGTAGAAGCCGACCTCGGGGAAGATCAGTTTGGGTTCAGGAGAAATGTAGGGACACGGGAAGCAATACTCACTTTACGGCTTATTCTAGAAGATAGATTAAGAAAAGGCAAACCTACATTTCTAGCTATTGTAGATTTGGAGAAGGCTTTTGACAATGTTGATTGCAATAAACTCTTTCAAATTCTGAAGCAAGCAGGAGTAAAATATAGGGAGCGTAAGGTTATTTACAACTTGTACAAAAACCAGACAGCGGTTGTCAGAGTTGAAGGGCATGAAAGGGATGCAGTGGTTGGAAAGGGAGTAAGACAGGGTTGTAGTTTTTCTCCATTGTTATTCAATTTGTACATTGAGCAAGCTATAAAGGAAAGCAAGGAGAAATTTGGACAAGGAATTAAAGTTCAGGGTGAAGAATTAAAAACATTACGTTTTGCCGACGACATAGTAATTCTGTCAGATACAGCAAAGTACCTGGAGGAGCAATTGAACGGAATGGACAATGTGCTGAAAGGTGCATATAAGATGAACATTAACAAGAGCAAAACTAGGGTAATGGAGTGCAGTGTCAGAAAATCAGGTGATGCTGAAGGAATTAGATTAGGAAACGAAGCAATAAAGGAGGTAGATGAGTTTTGTTACTTGGGCAGTAAAATAACAAATGATGGTCGAAGTACAGAGGATATAAAATGCAGAATGGCAATGGGTAGAAAAGCGTTCTTGAAAAAGAGAAATTTGTTAACCTCGAATATTGATTTAAGCCTAAGGAAGTCCTTTCTGAAGGCATTTGTGTGGAGTGTTGCCTTGTGTGGGAGTGAGACATGGACGATAAACAGTGCAGACAGGAAGAGGATTGAGGCTTTTGAAATGTGGTGCTACAGAAGAATGCTGAAGATTAGGTGGGTGGATTGCATAACTAATGAGGAGGTACTGAACAGAATTGTGGAGAAACGAAATTTCTGGCACACCTTGACTAAAAGAAGGGATAGATTGGTAGGACACATTCTTAGACATCAAGGAATTGTGAATTTAGCGTTGGAGGGAAGTGTATGGGGTAAAAATCGCAGAGGAAGACCAAGAGATGGATACAGTAAGCCGATTCAGATAGATGTAGTTGCCGTTCTTATGTGGAGATGAAGAGGCTTGCTCAGGATAGGGTATTGTGGAGAGCTGCATCAAACCAGTCTCCGGACTGAAGACCACAACAACAACAACTCTCATAGTTATTTTTATATTTCTTTCGTAAGTGTACTCAAAACTAAGAAACTCATTCACGGACTTTTTCGTGCCTGGCCCATAGCCGAGAAAAACAAACAAACAAATAATAATAATAATAATAACTTGTGTAGAGGTTAGATTGAACCATAATAAAGTCAGCAGTGGTCACACGTAGAAACTCTATCACCAGTGACCTTTCTTACATTAGTTATTTATTTCTAGTGACGAAACAAACGCAATGTAGGGTCCCAGGACACTTATTCCATCTTTTACTTGGGTTTCTGTATGTCGATAAAATTGGTTCTGGACTGGGAATGCAACTCAGCCCGCCCTTAGCGCGGAATTTGATCCCTTCGTGACAATACACCTCGACTACAACTTGTTGTTTATTCAGAACTGCAGATTCCTCAATATCTCCACATATTGCGCGTGAGTGGGTTCGAATCCAGGCTCGGCACTGAAGTTTTCATTATGTATTATCAGGGTGGTACATGAGAAAACCTATCTGCTAGTGGATAATAATTTCGATTTTCAATTTATATTCATTCATCGTCAACACTAACGATATCTGACGTTTTTGACTCCCGGACGTTTTTGACTCCACGTTAGACACAGAACTATTTTTAAGATGACTGCAAGTTCAAGGATGTTATTTCGAGCTGCTGGCGGAGAAAAATTCGGTAGCTTTGTGTTTAGTCAACAACGATATGTGTGGGGTTCGATTTCCAGTCAGCGCTGAACTCTTCGTGATATTATTTCTAGTTCAAACATGCTCACATGTCGCTGCTGGTGTAACAAACCCACATTTAAAGTTAGTTTTCTCAATAATATAACACTGATAGGTCCCGGGCTGAAGTCCTGGGAAGGAAGAAATTGATGTTTTGTCTCGTCATTTCAGTTAAAACATCTAGCTACTGCCGAGAATATGTGATGATTGTGCTTCGACAACAATCCGATTAGGTTCTGGGTTAGAATCCCTGTCCAACACAAAGCTTTACCTCACGGCATTTCAAGTACGTTACTTGTGAAGAAGCAATATTTAACATCTCTCGTAGCTCGTTAGCAGAGACAATAGATGCTTGGTAGCAATTACCGTCCATTAAAATGTTTACATTATGCAATCTAAAGTTGGTATTTCCTAACTGATACTGTCTAAAATCGAGGTATATCGCTGGCCGAGGAGACTGAGGCGCTCCAGTCACGGTCTGCACGGCCACTACGGTCGGGGGTTCGAATCCCCCCTCGGGCATGGAGATTTGTGCCGTCTTTAGTATAAGGTAGTTGATAAGTAGTTTGCAAGTTTAGGGACTGATGACCCCGTAGTTCAGTCCCATAAGCTTAACAAATAAACTCTATGTATGCTTATTCAGGAAAGACTGTTAGTTTCCGTAAGTCACGACATCTTTGCTTACTCTGTATGGCCTGGGTTTGAATCCATATACAGAACGAGACAGTTCGTCGTGTCATTTGAAGTTCATACATATTCTCAACTAGCTGCTCGTGAGTAACTTACATTATTAATGCCATTTTGTGTTAAATAATAAGTACGGTATGTTACTCTGAACAAACTGTCATGAATATGACCAACTTACTATATGCATTACCTATCTGACGTAATAACGAGAGTGGTAACATTTCAGGTATGTCATGTCATGTAATAAATGTGAGCTTACAAGCCTTAAGGACAGTCTTATGTGTGATTAGGTGTTCCCTGGTATGTGTACTATTGTGGTATTACTTTACATCTTGAGTTATTGTGACACAGAGCAGTGTTTTCTAGTGGTGACGCATTGGAACCATTTTCAAAGTCAAACGACTGTACCGAGGAGCGAGTAGAGTATCCACAAGACAGGTACGTTAGTTGGGTTGCATGCTAGTCAGGCGAAAATTCAGGTCGTTCGGATACTTTTGAGCACGACTGTACATTAAATTTGCAGAATATCTATACATAAATTCCCAAATACAATTAAAGCTAATCAAATCACAAGAAAATAGTTATACATCACATACATAAAATCTGACGTCTACTACATCTTAATACAGCAATCCAAAATATGTGTTCTAGTCCAGGCATGGCCGACATATCCGCGCCCCACGGGTGGAGTACACTGTAGTTCACGGGCCCGCCTCCACCAAAAAAATGTTTGTATAGTCTATGGGACTTAACTACGGGGTCATCAGTCCCTAAACTTACAAACTACTTATGAACTACTTACGAACTAGGACGGCACAAATATCCATGCCCGAGGGAGGATTCGAACCCCCGACCGTAGTGGCCGTGCTGACCGTGACTGGAGCGCCTCAGTCACCTCGGCCACCGCGGCCGGCGTAAACGAAGTAATAGAGGATGTGCAGCTCTGTAATGTGGTCGAACATCGGTAAAACAAGCAAACCCTTTACTGTTCAGTAACAATTAGTGTTTGTTTGGCAGAATCACTACGCGAAACTTTCGAAAATATGCAAAACACTAATTGAAGAAAAAAACAAGGGGAGGTCACAACGTTTGGAACACGGATATATTGCAAACTTTGTATACTTGTAGTACTCCATGAGGACAACAAAATGTGTAAGCAGTAGAACGTACTTCTCAAGCGTTATTGAGAAAATCACAAGATAATTTCGGTCGGTAGTTAAATATGTACAATATGTCCTTGTGCGTGGCAGTTTCTGTCATGAAGCGGCGTCAGCTGAGTGGCACAGTCTGCGTCGGGAAGCGACGCGGTGAGGAGGGACCTGTTTACGTCCCGTCGCAGCGTTCGCTTCGCGGTACTTACGTGCTTCACCAGCTTACGCGCGAGTAAGTGATTTGCGATTATCATGACCACCTCATACAGGAAATCGACACTGTAATTCACCTTCTCGACCGAATATGCACGACCGAAAGCGATAGAAGTGGAACGATTTCAAATGTTCAAATGTTTGTTAAGCTTAAGGGACTTAACTGCGGGGTCATCAGTCCCTAAACTTACAAACTACTTATGAACTACTTACGAACTAGGACGTCACAAATATCCATGCCCGAGGGGGGATTCGAACCCCCGACCGTAGTGACCGTGCAGACCGTGACTGGAGCGCCTCACTCTCCTCGGCCACCGCGGCCGGCGCGGAACGATTTCTTCGAGAAGATGTAAAGATCCTTTGTACCGACCTTATTGGAATCCACCTCTCCATTGTGAGCAGCGTGGTTTACGTTAAACGAGTAAATGAAGCTGCGTGTAACGCGATATTAGAGCGAGCGAAAGACAGACTTAAATGTCGACATAGTGGCGGTAACATTGGCCCAGTGAATGTGGATCATGCGGGTCTCGGACTCCGAACGATTCGCATATTCCCTTTCGAACTGCCGGCAGAAGAAGGGGAGATTGCTCTCAGGCCTTATGGAAAAAGTCCTCAGCCACGTTGCAGAGAAGTGAACACAATTTACCACCTACCCGGTGCTAAATGGAGTGCGACAGGTACGCATTGAACTCACTAAACATGTTACATCCTACCTTAACATTGCAGGATGCAGAGCCATCGTCATATATGACGGACAACCTAAGACCTGCTGGGGTTGCGGCAAAGAAGGCCATATCCGCTCAGAGTGTCTTCAACGAAGAATTGCCCAGCTTCCGTCTACGGATCCACTGCCTTCTACCACTTCGACAATTCTGCCTCTTACATATGTAGCGGCAGTACGAGCAGACACCGGACAGATCCATGAGCAGGACCTACCGCAGGATCTTTCAAAACTGATGGTGTCAGGACGGGAAAAGGAGGGACGACTGCCAACCAGCACAGTCCCCCGCCTTTGTACGTGATCGGCGACACGGAAACACATTCTCGAAAACAGCGCTCTCCAAAGAGGCATAAGAAGCGAAAGAAGTCTTCATCCGATGAGGCATCGACACAATCACAAGATAACGAGGCCTCTCCCTACCACATTGAACTGGTGACCAATGATTCAACGACGGATTTTTTCATGTCCTATACGACAGGTCCTGAAACAGCTCAGCACACACAAGGACGCCTGACTATCAACACGGCGAACGGCGCCTCGAGTACAGCAAAGGGCCACTGCAGACACAAGGAAAGGCCTCGGAAGACGCAAGCACTCATCCGATGGTATGGGCAGACGATATTGACCCTGAGTCTTCTGCCGAGGATGCAGTGTCAACTGCCGCCTCGGCCACACACGACATCCAAAACGTTTAGCGCAGTGAGGGGGCGACTTGACGTGTCGTCCTTCTGCTGCGACTACGCCGCTTCGCCGAGTAGTAATGAGTGTCCCACTAATTGCAGACCAACCGCAAACTTACAGAATGGCTTCCATCAATCTTAACACGATCAGTTCACGTGTCAAAATTCAATTACTACGTGATATGCTCAGGGCGGCTGACGTGGATGTTGCGTTAATGCAAGAAGTTCGAGTGGACGCTCTACCAGACTTTTACGGTTACACTGCTTATGTTACCCCTGCTGATGCGAGAGTCAGCGGAACGGCTGCGCTCGTTCGAGATGGAATAGAGGTCACCAATGTAATGTACTTGCCTTCGACATGCAGGAAACACGAGTTATTAACGTCTACGCCCCTCCTGGGACAGATAAAAGACGGGAACGGTCACAGTTTTATGCAGAAGAAATTACGCCTCTCTTTTTGGGATGTTAAAATAACCTCATCCTAGGCGGAGACTTCAACAGCGTACTCTTCCTCAAAGATCAACAACCCAACTACACTCCATGCCCCGAGCTGCGCCTTTTGGTACAACACCTACATCTTGCTGATACTTGGGATGTGATACATGGTGACCGCCCTGGTCTCACTTATGTGACCAGCCACTCAGCCAGCAGACTCGACCGCATCTACGTCTCCTCCGACCTTGTGACAGCGACTGTACAAGCGGAGACCTGGCCCACGGCCTTCTCGGACCACAGAGTGTACATTTGTGCGGTTCAAATGTTTGTTAAGCTTATGGGACTTAACTACGGGGTCATCAGTCCCTAAACTTACAAACTACTTATGAACTACTTACGAACTAGGACAGCACAAATATCCATGCCCGAGGGGGGATTCGAACCCCCGACCGTAGTGGCCGTGTTGACCGTGACTGGAGCGCCTCAGTCACCTCGGCCACCGCGGCCGGCTGTGCGGTTCATTTACGGAGGCAAACCTTGTGGAGCAGTCGGGGAATATGGAAACTAAATGTGGTACTCCTACAAGATCAAGAGTGTCGACAATTAATAGACAGTACCTGGACCTCAAGTTACGGAGGTATCCGTCAACGATTCAGTGGTGTCTTGACTGCGTCAAACCGGCCTTGAGACGTGCGCTAATACGTTATGGTAGGGAAAGATCACTCTGCCATCGACAAACGACGAACTACTACTACACACCTCTTCGAGAATTTACGGCGCTCCCACCATCCCCAGATCACCAAGAAGAGATTTGTCGCGCCAAAGCGCAGATTCTCACCCTCGTCCGCCACAAACTTGAAGGTGTCGTGATGCGAACGAGATGCCAAGATAGGATTGTCTGAGAACCACCGTCTATGCATCACATAATTTTTGAACGACGTCAAAAACGACGAACACTGATACATGCACTAGACCTACCAGATGGCTCTAGAGTGACGACACAAGCGGCCATAGCACGTGCCTTTGTAGACCACTATCATCAACTATATCAGGACGTGCAACATGATGAAGATGCTTTAGCTGACGTCACCCACACCATCACCAATACACTTGATGCTGCGGCGTCAGAATCACTTTTAGACGATATCACGAATGATGATGTTGCAGACGCCCTTGCGAAAGGGAAAATTAATGAATCACAAGGGCCTGATGGTTTTCCACTAGAATTGTACAGGACACTCATGGATGTGATGGCCTCATGATGGAATGTTGTTCAAATGTTGAAATGTTTGTTAAGCGTATGGGACTTAACTACGGGGTCATCAGTCCCTAAACTTACAAACTACTTATCAACTACCTTATACTAAGGACGGCACAAATATTCATGCCCGAGGGGGGATTCGAACCCCCGACCGAAGTGGCCGTGCAGACCGTGACTGGAGCGCCTCAGTCCCTTCGGCACCGCGGCTGGCTCATGATGGAAAGATATGTACAACGAAAACTATCATCAGCAGTTTCCATACCACCGACTTTCAGGGAGGGCATCATCATTCCTGTACCCAAACCATCTGGACGTACCCGAACTGAACATTATCCCCCAATCACCCTCCTGAACAGTGACTTCAAGATTTTCACCAGTATCTTGGCGCTACGGCTTAAGCGCATAATATGCCAGTTTATTTCACATGAACAAACGTCTTTGGTAGGAGATAGTAATATCGAGACGACCCTTAGCGACTATCGAGATGTGATTGCCATTGCTTCGGCCTGTCGGCTGCGTAGTGCACTGGTCTCCATCGACTTCAATTGTGCATTTGACAATGTGAGACATTCTTTCTTGAAAGCTGTAGTGGATCTAATGGCTTTCCCGGCTGCCTTCACCCAAGTGATCATGCATCTTCTCCATGATGCCAATTCTAAGGTGATTGTTAACGGACGAGTTGAAAGGCAGATTCCTATCTTACGTTCGGTATGACAATGCTGTCCCCTCTTAACGATCTTCTATGCAATAATAACGGAGCCAGTATTCTGTGAGCTGAAACAACGACTCTCAGGGATCACGTTACGAGGAACTACCTTTCAATGCCGAGCTTACGTGGATGATTTCGTTTTTATCGGTCGCTCAGAAGAAGAGATCCGGTCGGGGCTGAGATGGATCGGACGATATGGGGACGCAGCTGGCAGCAAAATGAACTTCAAATCACGTACCATGGAAATAGGTAGAGGGCTACCGGAGGGAACTAAAGCCCTTTGCAGATGGCGGATACATTGCGGTATTTGGGCGTCACCTTTACGAAAAACCGTTCGTCGCACTTCGGCGCTTAATTACAAACGCCTACTACAAGTTCTCCGATTCACCGTCCGTGGACACCTCCTCAGAGCATTGGATATGGTCGAAAAGGTCTCTTTCATTAATACCTACATTGCATCCCGAAAAACCTCACACGGCGCAAATCCTACCGATGGCTCCAGTGGTGGCACAGCGAATACAGGCGGCCTTTGGATATTTTGTGAGTCATGGACTTCTCTTCAAGGTAAGGTATGCAACCCTCACCTTCCATCCTTGTAGTGGAGGATTGGGTCTTATCAACGTTCGCGCGCGAGCAACGGCCCTCTATGTCCAGACCATGCTCAAGATGTGGACCCATCGTCAGCACAGTTTTACTGATTTCATTGACGAACTCGCCCCTACGTCCTGCATGCCACCGGCTGCACTCGGGCACATTGCGCATACGCTCTCCCACATCCAAACATTTTTTTCTGGAATACAGCTATATACACACGGATGTTTTTGGAATACAGCTATATACACACGGAACTTCCCAGCAACAGGACACAGACAGCACGAGATGTGTACAACATGATGATGAAGAATCATCATCAAAATAGCATAAAGAGACGACACCCAGAAGTGACGTGGCCAAAAGTGTGGCGATCGATTCACCAAAAGCACTTAACGACGGAGATACGTGCCACCTGGTACCTCGTCGTCAACGAAAAATATCCGACAAGGAGCAGATTGCACGACATTGCACTGGCCGAGTCTTAGGAGACTGGGTGCGATGTCGTGTGACTGACACAGATAACCATCGCCTGGAATGCGGATCTTTAGCGGACGTATGGTTTCTAATTCGGAAGATACTTGCCTTTTCATCTCAGAGTGCCACCACACGTGATCTAGCCTAAAATGCTCCTACAACCGAAGTTTTCTTTGCATTATCTCTTTCGTGACGGTCTCAAAGATGTCCTTGATTTTTGGATCTTCTTACAGGAAAGACACAATAAATTGCAGTAGTTTTCCAGATATTAACAGAAATTTGCTAATTATTTAGGTAGTATATTCAATGATCCCCCTCTTAGCTGGGGGGTCCCGGGTAAGAGATGATGAAGCAATGATCACTGATTCGCAATTAGAAACAGAACACGGATCTTGATAATAATACGAGAAGACGTACTCGGGTCCTTGCTATGAAGAGTTGGGAGATGAAAAAGTTTGCTTTCAGATACTTTGAATAGTCATCATTTTAAACGAGAAGGGTACCTTCAGTTTCACTATTTTGTGTTTCCTTATTTACTATTTTATATTCGCTACATAACTGCCATGAAAGAGTTCATTTAGTTCTACTTACATAAAAAATAAATAAATAAAAAATCTTGAAACTGTCGATCAACTGATCTTTCGTGCATCAACGGCCATCTTTGGCAGGCGAGATGTTTAGTTTGTGGGGGATATAGCAGGTAGGCGCCAACGCCTGAAGAGGAAAAGCTTAGTCATAAAAAGAAAAAAAAAAAAAAAGTGGTTAGCGTCCGAGCCACGTAATCGTTGGTCGTTGGTCAATGGATCGAGTCCTGTTCGTAACCTTTTTTTTTCTCTTTCTTCCAACACAGTCATATTCGTTACTATTTATATTACAATTGATATAACAGGAAAAATACGTGTAATCAGATGGACTTTTATTAAATTTACAATGTTATTTACGGTTAAACAAGTTAAGTTAAGCATTTCACTAGGCGTCTTCAAAACTTTGTTATTTAATCGAAAGAGAAATTGCTTCTCGGGAAGACGCTATTAAAATACACTCCATACTGCATGACCAATTATCAGCGCCGATGTTTAAGGAAATGCTGCGTTATGTATGGTTTGCTTCCAAATTATCGAATGAAAGAGAGGTTTTGAAAACATTTTAATTCAATGCATCTCCTTATGTTTTTAAAAGTGTTAGTCAGGTTTGTTTTTCCATGGAAAACCTCAAAAGACCCTGCGTATGCGGAAACAGCATTTATTCAATGCAGTTGATGCCGTTTAACTTTATGTTTTCCATGTTTTTACGAAAAATACCACCCCGCAGCTTGTACTCGTAATGTCGAAAGCGACGTTTAGTTGTACATCTTTCGAAAGCCGTATGTGGCGGTCAAAACTTGCAGGTAACAAGTAGTTTCGGGCTCCTTCCAGGAATAAGGGATTTCTCAAATCACGGACAAGCAAACATTTTCACGTCAGTATCACCTTATGCGTTTGGTCGTATACTAGTCGGTAGTTATGAATATTACATTATTTGTGATAATAAAACCTTGTAGACTGCCAAATAACATTGTAAATTTAATATAAGTCCATCTGATTACACGTATTTTTTCCGTTATATGAATTGTAATATAAATAGTAACGAATATGACAGCGCTGAAAAAAATAAAAAATAAAAATAAATAAAAAAGGTGACGAACAGGATTCAACCCAGAGACCAACGATACGGGGCTGGGACGCTAGCCACTTCATTTTTTTAATTGGGCCCCCTTCCTCCCCTACAACCTGTCCTTCCGCTCACCAAATTCGCTTTCATCGGCGTCGACTGCATCGGTCTTTGGTAAAGTAAATTTCTCTTCTTCTGCAGGTAAAATTAATGGATCTCTTCCACGAAGAAAAATCATAATCTTTTTCCATAAAAAATAAATTAATTTATTTATTTAAAAAATTCTGAAGTTCTTCCGTCAGCACAGTTACATCCATCGGAGTTCGTCTTCTCGAATTTGTTTTGTTTGTTTCCGTGTCTTAGCAAACATCATTTGTTTCTTCCTCTCATCTCAGACAACGGAGAATCGTTTCCAGGCAGCAACTGCTCTTAACTCCGAAAGCGCGACGCTCCAGAAATTTTCGCGCCATTGCGTTAACTCCTGTTTCTCTTCAGTGATCGTATCTTTTCCCCCCTTTGTTCCCTACTCTTTATCGTTTCTCTCCATTCCTCACATCTGTGTCAATTCCAGCGCCGTTATGTTATTGGCGAAGAGTGTTCTGTTTCGAGGATTTTGTAAGAATTTCTTAGCTTGAGTTACACTATATATCCTAAAATCACTGTAAGTACCTTCCATATGTTTGGAGATCTTATAATGTATCGTGTGGCCAACTAGCCACGTCCACATATTTTGTTTCGTGCTTGGAAAGTAGTCGTAGTCAGGCTGTAACATGGTCGCAAGCGTTATTTCTTTGGTGGTTGTTCTACCTTTCAAACCAAGTTTCCTGCGGCACCATTCCCATACTTCGTATTTTGACCAAAAATGGACCGATGCTCTAAGGAGTCGATTGGGTCACAATCCTTGCATTTATCAGTGTCTCATAATTCTATGTCGTTTCGCCTTCGTGGCGATTGTTTCATTGACGACTTCGTATCACGTGGATCTGATGTCTGTATCAAGGTTCTTCAGATTGACAGGGGCCTCTAAACGGACTGGTCTGTGAGCACTGATGTCCGCCCTCACAGCCTCCTTTACTGGATGGGAGTGTCGATACGTTTATCCAGCTCGGAATGCGTCACCTCACCATAGGTACCAGCCTAGCGTCCCCATAACTCTACTGGCTATAGCATCATTCACCGGCACGATTTGGCCCACATACCAAATTTTTGATAAGATTTTCGTGTTAACGAAGTTGACCCTATCTATCAGACTGTTATTCTGTCGCGACAGAAATTATCTTGCGATTTTCTCTATAACGCTTGAGAAGTACGCGCTACTGCTTACACATTTTGTTGTCCTCATGGAGTACAACGAGTGTACGAAGTTTGCAGTAAATCCGCGTTCCAAACGTCGTGGCCTCCCCTTGTTAGTAATTTTGTGACCAAAATTTGATTTTATTAGTAATGTATGTACAAGCACGCTCGTGAAATATACAGTACGCTTCTTCTGAAAGATATGTGTTTCTTAAATTAACTAGTATCATAAATATGATACTTTAAAAATAATCTCTATCTATATAGAAGCGAAAGGACAATCATTCACACACTCACTCACTATCTAAACACGAAATCTCGAAAACTACTTCACCTATGAAGCTGATATTTTGCAGGAATGTAGTTTATAGGTAGAAGACGTCAGCTAAAAAAACGATTTTGCGATAGGGCCGATAGCGCAGGAGATATGACGTCAAAAAAACAACGAAAACTTCCTCGTCTTACAGTACGTGATAGTGTGACTTTATCAGTCGACTATTTGAGAAGGAGAGCACTTAGCAACTTGCAACAAACCTTAAACATAATTTAAAACCTTTAGGAAACTTTTTCTTGCTGTCAACCCCAGAAAAATGATGAAAGGAAAAATTTTTGTCGCTTACTACTTTTTCGGCGTTCATGCGGTAAAATTACAGCATTTGGCGTGAGGTTATAATTTATTACTCTTATACCATTAATTGTATTCGTGAGAAATGTTAGAGACAATATACAAACATACCACTGAACGTACGTTCGAAATTTTATCATAGTACGACACACAGTTCATGAGATTGGAGTCATAAACAATTAGGTTCATGGAAAACCGCCTCATCACGCCTGACGTTTCGATTTATTACGTCTTTCCTAATGACTCTATTCGCGATGTATTTTGCAGACATTTTACTTATACAACACTGGTTGTACCTGTAAAATAATATCGTAATACGACATATAGTTCAGTTGCTATGACGTCAAAGACAATGAAATGCATGAAAATTCGTCCTAATAAGCATGACGTTGTAATTTACTACGTCTTTATTACCAACTCCATTTACAAAACACTTCGAAGGTAGTTTCCTAATGTTCCACTCTACGAACCTGGTAAATAATATTTTTGTAGGGCACATAATTCAGGAGATATCTCCATATATATATAAAAGCGAAAGGTCATGCACTCACTCATTCACTGGCTAAATACGAAATCTCTAAAACTACTGCACCTATGAAGCTGAAATTTTACCGGTATGTAGTTTATAGGTAGAAAACGTCAGCTAAGAAAGTATTTTGCGATTGACAGAATTAAGGTGCATGGTGGAGGATACTTTTCCTACTGACTGACGAAATCTATGGTTTCATTCCGATCTCCACGAAATTTTGCACGCTTGACCTTCAAAACAAGGGAAAGTTACCGTCTACGTAAAGTTTCATGCGGTGCATTGGGGAGGGTACAGTGCAACATAACAATGAATCTCTAAATACCTTAACCGCGCCATACCTTGAGAACGGCTCGACCGATTTCCCAGATCCTATTTTTGTTGTTTTCGTTATTCTCAATGGTGGAGGGTACTTTACGGACTTTGACAAAATGCCTAGTTTTGCTCCCATCTTGATGATTTTTGCACACATGACCTTTGAACCAAGAGGAATGTCACTGGGTACATAATTGTTTGTATGGTACATGACCTTGCAAAAAACTTTGTCTAGAAAGGGAAAGGTGGAAACAAACAGAGATGGGAGAGAAAGAGATGGATGCAGAGAGCGGAGGCAAGGGGAGGTGGACTAGGAGAGCGAATAATAAATAAATACCCGGACAGCGCCGGGCTTACAGCTAGTTTTATATAAGGGCTATGGAGTCTCATTCTTACAAGTAAATACTTTTTGTTAAAACACGAATCAAAATACTAACAAAAAATGATTGGTTTTAGGTGCATTTCCCCGGTTCGTGAGGTTCCATACTAATCACTTCGCATGGCCTTCAAACGACACGAAAAAGTACTGTCGTTCCCATTCCACATTGAATGATATGACTTCCTTACAGCCGCGCGGGAGTAGCCAAGCGGCCTGGAGCGCCACGTTGCTGATCGCGCGGCCTCCCGCGAGGTTCGAATCTTCCCTCGGGCATGGATGTTTGTGTTCTCTTTAGTATATTTAGTTCATAAGTAGTTTGTAAGTTTAGGAACTGATGACCTCGCAGTTAAATTCCATAAGCTTTACAAACATTTGAACATTTGCTTCCTTACATTTGCTTTTTGTTGACCAATGAGATAACGCCATTACGCTTCCAATAAGAAACGTCACTTCAATTTGAGATAGCTAATGCTGCTCATTAACTGCTTGGCGTTCCACAAGAGACTACCTGGCGGTTAAACTGTATTTTATGTCAGCGGCTAGCGCTCGCTCTCGCTAGTTTAGGAACGGCAGAGCAGCCAATCAGGAGTCGCGCTGCCGCGGCCAATAAGAAAGAGCTTTACAACTGTACTATTTAACAAATGCAAGCAGTGTACGTAAACGTTTTTGACGATTAACAAATTACGCCTCCAGTACCTTAAGTATTTATCGTTTGCGAGCGTTCATCCAAATTACCGTCAATGGATTTTGAACGAGCATGCACCTTTTCTGGACACCGTCAAATAAATGTTATTGGCCGGCATAACTCGACTCCTGATTGGCTACTCAGGCGCTCCTAACATACCCGCTGCCCGGCTGTCTGTCTTCCTCGCACTCTGCCCCACACGCCACTCGCACAGTGCCACCTAGGCCTGGCAAATGCTACTCGCGTTCCAACATGTTCGTCATTTCCCCATACAGCAGAAAATGTTTGTTAAGCTTATGGGACTTGACTACGGGGTCATCAGTCCCTAAACTTACAAACTACTTATGAACTACCTTATACTAAAGACGGCACAAATATCCATGCCCGAGGGGGGATTCGAACCCCCGACCGTAGTGGCCTTGCAGACCGTGACTGAAGCGCCTTAGTCTCCTCGGTCACCGCGGCCGGCCATACAGCAGAGAACTCGATACAGTATCCAACACTCAGACAACAAATGACTGGCGTTGCTTATCTGCCAACGATACACGAGAAATTTTGAAGTCAGCGGGCTATCGGTTTGCTCAGAACTAATTTCATAGGAAGTACAAGTACATGTAAAGTAAAAGAAGGGCAATAGTATGGAAAACTGTATATTTTGTTTAAAACACTGCACACGTGACGTTCATGGTGTCACTGCAAGGTATGATCCATTTATAAACAAAATATCTGCTATTAGGACAGAACTTAGGCACCTCATTACTGACGGCTAACAGCCGGCCGCGGTGGCCGAGGAGATTGAGGCGCTTCAGTCACGGTCTGCACGGCCACTACGGTCGGGGGTTCGAATCCCCCCTCGGGCATGGATATTTGTGCCGTCCGTAGTTGTAGTTAGTTCATAAGTAGTTTGTAAGTTTAGGGACTGATGACCCCGTAGTTAAGTTCCATAAGCTTAACAAACATTTACAACATGTCGGCTAACATTCAAAGGAAAAAATGTGAATCCTCATAAGTAGAAATTACATTGAATGTAATTATAGGAGATAGGTTGCAAATGACCATTCCATTCCTTGTTAATACGGTACAGTAACATATAAAAATGTTACCACCTTTTAATCCCCTTGAAAACAAGATTAAAAGAGATAAAATAGGGAAAAAAATAGAAATTTAATACCCAATAACGGAGATAAATCATATAAAATTAAACTGTAATTGCAACCTCGGAATAAACGGTGCGCGAACTGCTCTGTACGTAGTATCAAGAGGAGTCGCTAGTTCGCAGCACTAGAATTTTTAATCGCGATTGCTATCGTTTACTTATAGCCTATATTCGCTACTGTTTTTATTTATGGCCTGCACCCTAGAAGCTACTATAGTCGGAATTTCACAATTATTAATCGCAATAGTACATTAATGACACCCTATCATCGTTATAAATCGTATACTGCACAACACAGAAATGATTTATGAATATTATAGTTGTAAATCGTAGAGACCTCCTGACATTGCCAGATAGCGTCGTGATCGAAAGTTCGAACATTTCCCGAGATTTTCCGAACCGTGACGTAAATTGTTCGAACAGTTCGAGTCGTGTTCAAACCCAGCTCTAGTGCCAACTAGAGTCGGCTACGATTTCATGGTTTCGAAACCAGGTTTCGTTACGCACAACAGTTTCAGTGTTTCAAAACCGGCATCTTTCACGGTTTCGAAACCATACGGTTTCATTCGCGGTCGATTGTCGATACACTGAAACCGTTTCTTCTTGTCGGTTTCACGGCTTCGTGTCGGTTACACGGTTTCGTGTCGGTTTCACAACACCGGTGTTTCAAACCACTAATGCAGAAAGGCGCAACAGACTAATGGTATCGAAATGTGGTGTTTCATTTTACTGAAGTGAGTGTCAAATAGTAGTTGACACTCGTGAGTCTGCAGCTTATGATTACTGAAATCAAGATTCGTTTGCAAGAGACTGCTGTATTCCAAAATGATATAATGTCTGCTTTATAAATGTAAAAGAACAATAAAATAACGTTCACTATTTGCATTGAAATAACCACTTAAATTCTAGGTTTATCTACCATATTAAAAACACTAGAGAAACTATATTTTTTAAAAAATAAGATACAACATGAAGCCTGAAATGACATTTTTATACGAACAAGGATACATCCCATATTTAATCTAGTGTTAAGGAGTTAGTTTCTTACGAGTGAAAACGATGTTACCTCCAATCGTTATAATTTTTCGACTGTCATGTTAAAGGAATTGCGGCGGTGGTTTAACGGTCAAGACGTAGAAGTGGTGAACTTGTCTCTTATTTTATTATTTTTGTAATTCCATAGCATTATTTGTGATTATATAGTGTGCTCTTTATTCCCTATAATTTATTTAGTATGTATAGAAAGTAGTATTTATGATCCATCACTGTAATATGCGTACCGTATTGCAGTTTGTGAGTTCCTAGCGTGGTAAACTTTTACCTACCATACCGGCGGCCTCGTGTGCCTATGTTGACAACATCAGCAACACGGGAGAAAATCTTTATCAACATGTTTCGTACAGACCAAGAAGTAAATATATACTCTATGGTTGACAGGTTCTTGTACCCTTGTCCACATACTGAAAAATATTGCCCTCCTAGAACGAAGATTTCGGATAAAACATACATTGCTTCACGGTTTCATGGTTTCGAAACAGTGTTTCGAAACCACAGATGGTACGGTTTCATTGGTTTCGAAACCGTCAGATGTTTCAATTATCCCATCTCTAGTGCCAACACCACCTCTAGAGAAGGCCGCGGCGCTCTCGTGTGACGTCAGGCAGAGTAGGTTGCTGACTGGGTAGCCGCTGGGGCACGGCCCACTATGCCGAAGCAGCGAGCCAGCCAGCTATGCGCGCGCAGCCAGCGCCGCGGCCTTCTTACAGGTGCGCGGGCGTTTGGCCATGCCTGTTCTAGCCTTTGTCCAGTTCATTTTTGTAGAAATAACCAATGATTTTATATAACATAAATTTCGTAAAATTTTAATTGAGAAAAATTTAAAGGTTGGGATTTCACTTCAACCAGTTCATGTTGCTATGAAATCCTACTAAAATTTGAATAGAAGGCTTACTGCCATTTTAAGAGGCTTTTGTTTTCGAGACATTGTCGTCCTTATCCTAAACACTCAAAGATTATTGTTTGTTTCACTCTCTGAACTTGACTTTGTACTTTTCACAACACTGAGTGATGCTACGTTGAGGCGTTGCTTTGAATAACGCAGTTTTAAGCTGGGCACACGCATGAGCGACGCCGGCTCACCGGCTGTCCGTATGAGTGGCGTGCGGCATCTTGCCACCAAAACCCGCATTCCCTCTCGCACGTTGCTACATGAAATGACATAAATAACCATAATCACAATTAAATACACACTATACATACCCAAATGTGGCTAGCATGTTATTAATTTTAAAAAGACACATCTACTAGTGTGCATCTAATCCTGCTATTTGTTTTGTTATGATCTAGTCCATCGGCTCCTCACTTCATCTGCCACTGCTTTGTTCAGATGCCACTGCGCGACCTTGACCACCTATTGCGGCTTCGAACTAGGGATGGGAAAAACCGGCCGGTTAAAACCGATACCGGTACTTTAGTTTTAAATAACCAGTTTTTTCGGTATTTATTTGCTGTCGGTTGAATCCAGTTTTTTAGTTGTTGCCAATAACCGGGTAAAAAAACCGGTACGACTACTTCATGTAGCAGTGGTTCAAAATGTGTTTTTTTGTAAATAATTTAAAATAATTAAAACTAGTAGACCCTAATATTTACGGCTTTTCCTAAAACTTCCACTGCTGTGAAATATTAGGTCATCGCAGAAACTAAGAAAAGCGATCAGTGATAATTTAAGAACAAACCCGGCAGTCAGAAACGCGCAACAAACGCGTAGCATAAGAACTTAAGGACTGGTGCAGCTATTGAGGCACCGATGCACCTGTTGCCGTGTGGCGTGGCCTATTAGACGACGCGCGTGCACCGGCAGTGTACAAGACTTGCCTCCGTCTGGTCATGCGGCAGTTCCTTGCTGTCGTCGCCAGACATCGGTTGTCTTAAATGGCAGCATCCCGAGTGTGGAAGTACTTCACGAAGTACGAGAGCAGTGAGGTACAATGCTCCATTTGCTTTAAAAAGCTGAAAACGGGTGGAGAAACTACAAACATGCTGTGTCATTTAAGGAGAAAGCATCCAATATGTTCCTTGGAAGAGAAGGTAAATTTGATTCATATACCTATTATGTAAGTGATGTACTATAATCTTGGAACAATAACCGTGCCCTTAATTTTGTGGCTGTTTCAGGGTGCAAAATTGATAACTAAAAGTGACGATGTAGGTCCTTGTGACCGTACGCTCTCGCCATCGCCGTGCGCGTCACCTTCATCTTCGCCATCTTTGCTGGAAACGACGACACCAATTTCCAATACAGCCTCACCTCCATTTCGATCCAGATCTCCTACTCTTTCACCTTCATTAAGGCAAATCACCCTGTTCGAAAACCAAGAAAGAACTTCTAGCTATCAGAGTAAGTCATAATTTTGTCAATACTATGAGAACAAAAATTATAGACAGACTTTAACCAAATGTTTCAAACGTAAATATCTGACGACAGTAACAGTATGCAATGTGTAATATGTACAAACTTCTTTGTAGAGGGTGGTAAGCGTGACGCTAAGCTTACCAATGCATTGGTTTTTATGGTTTGCAAAGACAACTTGCCTCACTCTCTTGTGGAGAAAGAGGGGTTTTCTCATTTCACCAAAGTTGCTTAAAAGTTAAAACTAAAGGGAAAGGATTATATTTATTTTTCGGTTCTGAGCAACTTAAATTTGTTGCATGTTGCCCCCAAGCTATGCTCAAGCTACCTGTGAAATTTACCAAGCCGTTTTGGAGATGTGTGTGCAGACTAAAGACACAAGACGGTTTTACAGTTTTCTTATTAGTATAGAAAAAGAATAGACATAGAACGGGAAGTTTGTCTCATTGTCTACTCACAAATTGTTTACTTTGCATAGAACTATCTTTCACTAACAATACTGATCGTCTTCCAGGTGACACAGATGGTTAGCAATAAGTACACGGCAACCATCCAGATTGTTAGATCGACACTGGCTAATGTGATGAACTTTTCGCTATCAGCAGACTGTTGTACTCTGACCAATTCGTCAAAGGCATTTTTGGTGGTTACAGTACACTTTGAAGGTGAGTATTTGTTATTACCTTTGTAAAATAGGCGCGTCGCATTTAAATTGAATGAGGAAGAGGGGCTTAATCACACTTCGTTGTTACAGTTCCTTTCGAAAACAGTAGCAAGCCACAATCAGTAATGTTGGGCGTTCGTCGTCTTAGAGAGAGACATACTGGCGACTATATTGCTGCAGAAATAGAACTCCTCAAGTATTCGGCATACTTCAGTCCAAAATAGTTGGTGTATGCACAGATGGTGCGAGCAACATGGCCGCAGCGGTAAGAAAAATGTTGGGTGAGGGAAAGAACATCCATTGTTTTGCCCATCTACTGCACTTAATTGTAAATGATGGCTTGGAGGACATTAATAATGATAGTTTAAGAAGCGTAATAAGCGAAATAAAATCTTTCGTCAGATATGCAAGTCAGAGTAATGTATTTGTGGAGAAATTGAGGGTGGACCAAGAACGGGACGGTACAGCAGAGGGGAACATAATGCTCTTGGTTCAGTCAGTACCAACAAGGTGGGATTCCACGTACCTTATGTTGAAAAGATTTTTAAAAATGTCACCATTAATTGCTCATGTGCTAGCCAGTCCCTCCATAAAAACGCACCAAGGATGATTTCTGGCGCAGACATAGAATTTTTGTCCGAAATACTGGATATTCTAATGTCCTTTGACAAGACCACAAAGGAAATCTCTGGCAGTGAGTACATTACACGAAGTCTTCTTATTCCCCTAGTGATCATTCTTCAAAATGCATTAAGGAATCTTAACCTTAAACACAGTGCAGCCAAAGTCCTATCTCAAAAGCTGCTGAGCAGCCTTAAAGACAGAAGTGCGAAAGTACTACAGAACCCTCTACTGTGCATTTCTACACTTTTAGATCCACGGTTGAAAAAAATTTACATTGACCCAGCAAAGCCCTTACAAATTTGACCCAAGAAGTGGATAATTACTTGAAAGAAATCGGCAAAGTTTCGACCTTAGCACAAACGGACCAGGTCAGAACAATAGAAAACCCTCTTTGGTCTTCACATGATCTGGAAGTAACAAAGCGTGGTCTAGTGGAGCCTCAAGTTTCTTTGCGAACGAAATAGAGGTTTACATTCAGCAGCCGTTAGTACCAAGAAGCTGCGATCCTTTCGTTTTTTTGGGAGCAGAGTGAAAGGTGTACGCCATGCTTGTCACCTATAGCCCAAAAATATTTATCTTTGGTAGGAACTTCTGGGGCTTCTGAAAGATTGGTATCGTCACTGAATGATACAGTCTCTAATGAAAGGAGTCGACTTACAGATCAACACATAATAGAACGTGTGTTTATGAACAGCTTGGACAATAAATATTGGCCAATGGAGTAATTCATTACTGAAATTTTAATTTTTGCAGTGTAGTTGTTCCTGGTAAACTATGTATTTTGTTTACTATATAAACTGTTCATATGAATTCATAAGAGGTTCTACAGTTTTTCAGCAAAAATCAATTGTAGTGAAACTCCTGTTAAAAAGGAAATAAATATATTGGACTAAAACCAGTTTTTTTAAAAAAATCGATATAGCTAAGAAAGAAGAAT
Organism: Locusta migratoria; assembly: GCA_026315105.1. Taxonomy (NCBI): domain Eukaryota; kingdom Metazoa; phylum Arthropoda; class Insecta; order Orthoptera; family Acrididae; genus Locusta; species Locusta migratoria. Next base: position 785,475,851 of record CM048755.1, read on the forward strand.
GCTACAAGTTTCCTGATTATTATTTGCCTGTCATTTCTATGAAATAATACCAGATAAAGGATATTATGGTAACAGTAATAAATTATAAACTTAAGAATTCACACATAGTTTATAATATAAATAGAAAAATCAAGTAATAAAAAAATCAAGATCGCAAATTATTGCATTTATTAAAATGACCAGTTATGGTGCATTTATTCGACCATCTTCAGACTGAGAGCAACATTTGGTTGGAGATGGCGCTCTTAATCTGATGATGACTGAATAAATGTGCCGAAAGCGACCATTTGAATAAATGAGTTACCTTGACTGTTTTTACCATTGGATATTAAAGAACAGAGTGTTCTTAGCTCCTCAACACGTTCGTTAAAACTTTAAATGTATTATCATATTGTTATGCTAACAAGTTTTATTAATGTGATTCTTTGAAAGCGAGGGGCTTTTTTAATAACGAATATGGGTTTAGGTAACATTGATCATTTAGTGCCTCGTGTGGTAGTCGTTTGGTCTGAGGCTCCATGTCTCGGACTGCGCGGCTGCTCCAGTCGGAAGTTCAAGTCCTCCCTCCTCCCTCGGTCATGGGTGTGTATGTTGTCCTTAGCGTAAGTTAGATTAAGTAGTTTGTAAGTCTAGGGATCGATGACCTAAGCAGTTAGGTCTCATAAGAACTCACACCCATTTGGACATTCTTTGATCATGTGGTACACAGCTTTTCTAGTTCAATTTGCGTAAATTTACACTGACAACACTCATACTGATAGGAAGTGTGACATTATTTTTCGAAATACTTCTGCAGCACTGATTGAAGTTCATTTACGGACTGTAACTTATATATATTGTGTATGTAACGCGATATTCGGGTGCGCTGGCTCACAAGTCCAACTTAAGGAGTGGTTGGCTCAATATTCGCAAGTGCCGGAGGAAATACCAGGCCAGTAAATCTATATGCTTCGTATGTCGTCTTCAACGGACTCCTGGCTAGTCTTCCACACACTCAAGAAGGCGTAGTATTGGGAGGGGATCTGCAAAATATAGAAAGACTAGTGATTTGTCGTACAACGTAAATTTACCTAAATTTTAACTAAATTTCGTAAGTTTCGGTTTCGGCCGAAACTAGAAGAACCGAAAGTTCGATTAAGGTTTCTGTTTCGGCCGCAAATTATGTTTCGGTCGAACTCTAATGGAAATAATAGCAATAAAAAAACAAAACAAAAAAAAACAGTTATTTAAAAAAACGGTTATTTTGAGCAGTTTTTACAGAGCGGTTAAACTGGAGACGAAAATAACCGGTATAACCGAAAACCGGTTGTTTCAGCGACAACCGCCATCCCTACCTCGAATAGCATTCCATTTTCTTTCTCTCCCATCCCTACTAGGGTCAATATTCTGTTACTACAAACAAGGTTTTCTGCACTTACACCACACTTAAGATACAGATATAACATACACACATGTCAAGTCAGACAAAGCAAAAGTGATTCATCAAAATTCTTAAAACTGTAAGATACTCGATCCTGTCTGTGAAAAAGCAATACATACTTTTCCTCTCTCATTGCTTTCATTTCACAGTTGAGTGTATTCCTTCAAAATCAGTGTACAAGTTTCATGGCACTGTATAGTTTAGATATCCGTATGCTTAAGTCTCTTTCTATTCGAGTGATCAAAGGTATTAAACTGCCCTTTTCTCTGCACTGTAACTCCATCCAATGAGTTTCTCATAAACAACTAATGTAAAGATCTTATACCTCTATCGTCTGTCACTGTACTCCATGTGATAATTTCAACCAGAGAACGTGTTTTCCCAGTACTGCAATAATTTGTCTTTCAGATGCTTCATTTCATTCCAGAGTAATATTAATTATGGAGTGTGGTTTAGACTATATATAAGCATACAAAATTTCTGAACCTTGCGTGTGTAGAAACAGCTTCGTCTATACTGTCGAATAATTAATACATTTGCAAATATACCATCCCATCGTCATCTCGTAAGCTACATTTATCAAGAAAATAAATAAATAAATAAAATAAACAAATAAAATAAATAAACCGTAGTTAGTCCTGCCTACACTCACAGTATCGACAACATGCGACAACACCTGTTGGGAAAATTGCTTATTGTCTCACACAAATCCTCATCATAAGAAAAATATCAGCAGAATACCCATCGCTTACAAAACTGTTGAAAGTAGCCTGTTATTAAAATTAGCATGATCTCGGGCAGTTGAGATCTACAAATGTAATTTAAAACTCTCACTGCTGCTCTAAATTACTTCATAAGTGGCCACAGTACATGCGCAACAGAAATTTATCTAACTGCTCACTCTTTAAGGGAGCAGCCAACGTTTTAAAAACACAAAATCAATGTTAAAAATATATGAATAGATAATTAAAAATGGGACAGGGTGCATAAAATCATAAAGCAGACGTTTTATACTTTAAAATCATAATCTATTCAGTAAAATAACAAGCAAATAAATGTGGGAACCAAATTCAGCACACACCTTGTACAACAGAAAATTAAATCATATAATTACTGCCCATAATAAAATTGTCTCTGCCCTTTATGAATATGGAGGTAATGTGCGAGGAAATTTGCAAACACACAATGGATACCTGAAAGCACATTCATTCATTCATTCGACACGCGCATAATGCTTAACGGTACATTACTCTCCGGGAACACTTGAAAGTAGCAGTGATAACGGTCGGTGGTGTCTTGACGTGATGACGGGTGTCTTGATCACAAATATACTGTGCACTAAACGGACTCATGTATGTAAAGGCAGTGGCATACTATTCTTATGTACCATATGGTGTTTGACCATGGTGAATTACATAGAATTTACAAAGGAAATTAATTCAGAATAAGCGAGAATTCTTATAGAAGAAAGCTAGTATTAATAAAAGCATGGCTGAAGGCTGAAGTAATGACCATTACGAAAGCACGTGGTGCAATTGGTCAGACAAGACAGGAAAGACGGAATCAAACAAATCTAAGAAATATTTAGTATACTCACGGATACAGATGCGACATGAAAACGTTAGTTAAAAACAGCAAGGAAATTCAAACACACTAAATTTACACAGTGGCTGAAGGCCACACACGTATATTTTAACTTGAGCAAAACCGGGCACACAATCATCACTGGAATAAAAATGCAAATAATAAATTTACACTGAATTAACTCGAGTTCTGTAAATTGAGAAACATTTTGCCTCACATAGCGAAAGAATTACTCAAGAGAATTATCACTGAAAAACCAAGACTGCCTGGTCGCGAAGAAAATAAAGTCCTAATAGCATGTCTTTCCCTCAGCATGATTCGATGAAGTACTTACTTCCAAGGCTGCAGCAAGACAAAAGTTCTAAGGCCACAGGAAAAACCTCCCCCCGCCATACACTGGCTGTAGAGCGCGCTAAAAGCGACGCAGAGTGCGTTCAGAGACTAGTGTTTACCAACCCTTGCCACTTGGCCAAGACAGTTCCTTCTACAGCCGCTCCCAGAGAGGTCTCCTGTCACCTCTTTCGTCCAAGATTAGTCTGGTACCACACTAACAACACGGCCACCTCGCCACCCTGCCAAGTAAGCTTGTCTCTGGCCACCCAGCAGACGTCAGCGCAGACGACAAACGAAGCCATGCGTTCATAACTACAGCTAAACGAGGCCTAAAGTGGGAGGCGGCGACTGTAAGCCATTGCGCGGCAGTCAGTCAATATTAAGAGCACAGTGTCACATTCACATGAACACACAAGTTCAATCACACGGGTGGAAACATATATAAATGTGGGGCGAACATATATAAACGAGGGGCATTTATCATCAATAAAAAGAATAAAATAATTAACACACAGATAGATAACATTAATGGTGCAGAAACACTTTAGGTTAAAGAATAAATCAAAATGGAACACGACCAGACAGCCACTGGACGTGTTTCACTGTATCAATATATATATAGTCTTGTCCTCCTCCACTTTCTCACTTTAAAAATGATTTAACAGTGTACTTCTTCTCTCATCTGTTCACAATATATTTTCACAATACAATGTGTGCACTTATCTTGTCTGGTTTCTCCTCTTCATCCACGGCTTATTTTACCATTTACACATCGATGTTTCTATTCCATAGTTGACTTCATTAACCGTACAACTCCTTTATTCTGTTGTTGTTATGGTCTTCAGTCCGGAGACTGGTTTGATGCAGCTCTCCACAATACCCTATCCTGAGCAAGCCTTTTCATCTCCTCATAAGAACGACAACCCACATCCACTTGAATCAGTTTAATATACGCGTCTCTTGGTCTCCCTCTGCGATTTTTACCCCACACACTTCCCTCCAATGCTAAATTTACGATTCCTCGATGTCTAAGAATGTGTCCTACAAAGCGATCCCTTCTTTTAGTCAGGGTATGCCAAAAATTCCTTTTCTCACCAATTCTGTTCAGTACCGCTCCATTAGTTATGCGATCTACCCACCTAATCTTCAGCATTCTTCTGTAGCACCACATTTCAAAAGCCTCTATCCTCTTCCTGTCCTCACAGCTTATCGTCCATGTTTCACTCCCATACAAGGCAACACAATAAATATTTTTATAAAAATGAATGAGTTCTATCTCACTTTGTGTATCAGACAAAATTAGTGTCAATATTTGGTTCATAATGTACACACAGGAAAAACTGCCTGAGTCCAGAACGCTTCAGTGATAACATGGTATAGGTTTCTCATAATCTACTATAAGATTAATGAAGTAAATAGTGAAGACGGGAAATATGAGGATTGACAGCATGAAAATAAAAGGAAGCAATACTGTCAATAACTAGAATGCCTGGTGTTCGTCGAGCACCAAGTGTTGCAAAGAGTGCAACACCCTCTAGACTATTGTTCAATGAACTACTTAATATCAGTAATGTTGTATAAGTCCTCACTTGCACCAGTTCTCATATTTGCAATTGCTACTGCATTAGGATGTGCTATTCTGATGATACGATATGGAGATTCATATGTTTCATGAAACTTCTTAATCTCTGAGTAAATTTTGGTAGACCGCTGTCTAGATTTAATTAGCAGTAGGTCATTGACCTGATATGTAATTTTCCTAACATTTTTATTATACTTACTCATCCTCTTGTTAGCCTTTTCTGTTATCCTCTTAAGGGCTAATTATCTCTTCTCCTCTACTGTAACATCATATCTGTTTGGAAATTGCAACACCTGTTCTACAATGCTGGCTACTCGTTCCCCTGTCATTAGTTCCTGAGGTGGTATTTCCTTGGTTGAGTGTGGTAAATCGTCCATAACTCTTTCAAACTCCTTCACGTAACCTTTGATGTTTCTTTGAACAGTAACTTTTAAACAACCTGTTTAGTTCCCTCATTATTCTCTCTGATGAATTAGACTGTGGGTGGAACTTCGAAATATAAATGGGTTTAATGTCCAAATCTCCTAATATCTCTTTCCAGTATTTAGATGTAAATTGTTTACCATTGTCACTGATGACGCTCTCATGTTTACCTACTTTGTTCACGTAGTCATTCCTTATCTTTTCAGCTACTGTTTTTCCTGTGCTAAGTTTAAGTGGATATAACCTCACATGCTTGATTAATAGATCCAAGACCACGAAAATATATTTGGACGCTCTCTGTGTAGTGGTAGTGGACCACACAAATCAACACAAACTTTCTCTAAGACCTTAGTTGTATTCAGAGTGTGCATTTCTGTCTTGTTACTGGTGTTCAATGCCTTTGTTTTCTGACAAACTATACATGGATTCAAAATCTACGTACTCTCTTTTCCATATTATTAAAATAACGACTCTTTCAGCTTGTCTGAACATTTTTTAGGACCAAAGTGTGCATATGTGTGATGTATAAACCAAACTAAGGAATCTACAGCGCCGGCCGTGGTGGACGAGGGGACTGCGGCGCGCCAGTCAAGGTCTGCACGGCCACTAGGTCGGAGGTTGAATCCCCCCTCGGGCATGGATATTTGTGCCGTCCTTAGTATAACGTAGTTGATAAGTAGTTTGTAAGTTTAGTGACTGATGACCCCGTAGTTAAGTCCCATAAGCTATACAAACATTTGATTTTTTGTGACATAGACATTAACATTGTTTCTGTATAGACAATTAACATTGTTTCTGTAGGCAACACAGGGCTGGAAAAACATGCTGAAAGTCGGAAAAACTTAAATAATGCTAAGAGATTTGTAGGTCAAGGGACTCTAACGTCTTTTGTAAGTGCTTCTTCTACATTAAACCACCAGGTAAAAGTGGCAGACTGAGCGCATTTGTTCAAATCAAATCAAATGTTTGTGTAGCTTATGGGACTTAACTACGGGGTCATCAGTCCCTAAACTTACAAACTACTTATGAACTAGCTAATCCTAAGGACGGCACAAATATCCATGCCCGAGGGGGGATTCGAACCCCCGACCGTAGTTGCCGCGCAGACCGTGACTGGAGCGCCTCAGTCCCCTCGGCCACCGCGGCCGGCAGCGCATTTGTAGCAGAACACAATATTTCTTTAAATGTAATGGAGCACTTGCCACAATTGATTGAAGCAGTTTGTCCAGATTCGGAGATTGCAAGAAAAGTTACTTACGGGCGGACAAAAGCAACAGCCATTGCGAAGAGTGTTACTGGCGTTGAGAGTAATCATAGATTGTGTCTACAACTCCGACAAAATAAATTTTCTCTAATTGCAGATGAATCCACAGGCATAAGCGTTACAAAACACACGTGTCTAGTCACACATGTTAATGTAGGGAACGATATTGTTGATGCTTTTATGATATTTTGCCTGTAAGTGATGGGGCAGCCCAACAACTACACCAGAAAAGCGTTAGTTCATTTGTAGCACACAATATCCGCTACTTAGAAAATTTAATTGGGTTTGCAGCAAATAATGCTGCTACTATGATGGGAAGGAGACAGACTCTTTGTACACTCCTACAAGCTGATGTTCCAGCTTTGTACGTCATAAGGTGTGTTTGCCACTCTGTGCCTCTTACGCTTGCTCAAAACTCACAATAATGCCAGAAGATCTGACGCATGATATATACACATGTTTTCACGTGAGTGCAAAGCGCACAGAGGAGTTAAGAGAATTTAGGCTTTTGTTCAAGTTGCCCCTCACAAACTGTTGCATCCTTCCCAGACGCGATGGTTGTCTTTGCATCAGGCAGTTATCTCTTGTTCTGGAAGAGTGCGGTGCCTTGAAACTTTATTTCACACATGTTCAGGCAACTGAGAAGTTATCAGCTCCAGAAATAATACTTAAAAAGCTAAGTGACCCCTGGAACTATTTTTACTTGCAATTTCTGATTAGTTTTACCAATATTTAACAACTTAAATAAGCAAATGCAGAGCGAAAACCCCCTGATACATCACTTGCGAAAACATATATGTACAGCAGTGAAATCCTCTGTAGACTGTTAACTGAAAGATGAACACGTCATGAAAGTAGGAGAAAGTGAATTTGACTTAAAAAATCCCAGACACTTCCAACCGTTGGAAACCATGTATTTCGGAGCTAAAGTTGCTACATCGTTGTGTACTTTGAAACTTTCCGAAAGTGTCGTAAAGACATTCGAATTAAGATGTCTAGATTCTTACATCGAGGCTATAGATCAGATCTGTCAGCGCGTTACGCTCCGTGATGCTATCATGAGAAGTCTATAATGTCAGTATCCTCAGAAAATAAAAGATGTTCAAACCAATCTTGTTGAAGAGATTTATACCGAATGGCGATTATTAAGGAACACCGAGATTGAAGTACACAACAATTCAGTACAATCAGTACAAGACTTTTGGAGGTGTGTCAAACAACAAAAGTATCCTGATGGAAAGCTGGTAAAATTCGTGTGGAATCTTTTGTGTCTTTCACTTTCTAGTGCTAGCGTAGAGAGAGTGTTTTCTGCCATTAACCTTATGAAAACTAAACAAAGAAATCGATTGGGTACAAATACTATCTGTGGCTTACTTCATACAAGAAGACTTATGGCGCAAGAAGACTGCTATTCATTTGTGGTAGACAAATCCTTAACGTACAGGTTAGCGGTGGACATGTATGATAGCAAGGACAATAATTAATGGAGCAGACAAGCTGGAAGTTATTGCTTACGTACGTGTGTACTGGACGCCATAACGTACATAGGTGAGTGTTAAGAAAAAATATATTGTTAGACCTCAGTCGTTAAGCAATGTATTTGTTATAGTGTTGAAGTTTAAATCATGATGCTCGTTGCATTACTGTGTTGATGTGCAGTCTGCGGGGAAAGTGCAGTGTGTATTGTAGATAGTGGGGACGCCAGCACATTTATGGTAGCTTACTTCCCGCTGCTTCTCACGTGTAGAGTGAATGGTCTGCATTGGTTATTTCTACTTAAAATACAAATTTTCATAGATTTAGCTTTAAAAATGCTTTCCTAATCAAGTATTTTGATACAACGTGCCACCCCCTATCGCACCATTGATGGCAGAATTAAAAACATCCCGAAACACATAAAAAAATTCTAACCATGTTTCCAAATCCCAATTTTTGCATTTCTAGCATCAAAATAGTCTTAGTAGCACCCTTAAAAGATTTTCCCTTATTTCATCCGCTTAATGGATGAATTTCCAAAAATATCGAAACACGTATTTTTAAAATTCTAATCAAAATTCTAAATCCGAAGTTTTATGTTTCTTGCTTCAAAATTGCCTTAATAGTAACATTTTTTTCAAAAACCGTTCAGCCCCTATTTCACCCCCTTAGGGATGGGAATATCGAAAAATCGCTGATGCCTATAGTGTAACATAAACAACGTCTACAAATTTCAAGTCTCTATCATCTGTAGATTCACTTTTCAGCGCCGTTTTCTGTCTTTTAGAAATAGATCGAGAACGCGAAATTTCTTTCTTTCGCTTTGGCGTTTTTCATGGTAGTTTTACTTTTAAAACTGCAATATGCACTTATTTTTCTTTATTCGTACGCTTGTTGCTATAATAGTGTCAAGTCATCGCTGGTCTTCAGTCCGAATTTTATATTAGCTGACGATTTTCTACCACTATATCTTATAGCTATCGACACGGAACTGCTACAGTGTACAACGGGAGACTTTGTACTACAACAACACAGAGAGATCGTTCGTCTCCATTGTATAGTTTTTGCTGAAGAGCAAAATATTGACACCCACACGTAGAATTTTATATAAGTCGGTAACTTTCAACTTCCATATCTTCCACCCCCTTATCGTTATCAACCCTCTACCATCATAGTGCACAATGGGAGACTAATACCTACTACCACATACAAACACTATTTGTTTGCGATGTGTAGTTTTGGCTGCAGAGTAAAATAAGGCACAAACACCTCAATTTTTATATATATTAAGATAATATGAATTACCAACAGCTGTAATTTTGTATAATTTATTTAGCAACCTGTTCGGTCCTCAATAGCACCACCAGTAGGCTTCTAAAAAAATCGAGGTGGTCCATCTAATTGTTATTTATACGTGGAGGGCCTGAATATAATATGAAATACCGAGTGGATGCACCACCTCGATTGTTTTAGGGCCTGCTGATGGTGGTAATGAGGCACCGGAAGAGGTTGTTAATTAAAGTAAGCAAAATTACAGCTGTTGGCCAATCATTCCCTACAATTCATCGACCATGCATTCAGGTAAATGTCAGGTTTTTTTTTAGTCGTCATCCTTAAGATCTCTTCAGCATTGCCATTCGAAATTCTCCTTTTTTTCTCCTTCTTATTATGATTTCCGCCTACTCCTTTCCGTGGAACCAGGTTGGCAACACTGCTCGCAGGCCGCGGCGTGCGCCGACTAGGCACAGCCCGGCAGTGTCAAGGGGGGGGGGGGGGGAGGTACCGACAAACAACTTCCTGCTCACAGCATATGCTTCCAAGTTTTTATCCAATCGAATTTGAGAACTTACTGAGTGAAAGTTCTTCAAAAATGTTTGTAAATCTATGGGACCAAACTGCGTGGTCATCAGCCCGTAGCTTACAAACCACTTAAACCTAGGTAAACTAACCTAAGGACAAACACACACACCCATGCCCCAGGGAAGACTCGAACCTCCACGGCGAGCAACCGCGCGCTCCGCAGGGAGGCGCCTTAGACCGCTCGGCTGAATGTTCTTTTGCTCTTAAAATCTCCTTTCTTATTCATACGGCCCAACGTGTCTTCCCAATGTAGTCGTGCGAATAGTTAACGAGATTAAGCTTAATTGTAATGCGTACTGGTAAAAAAAGAACGAAATGAAAATAAATGCAAAAAGGACCCTCTTGCCTTGATATGCCGGGGAAGAAGAAAAAAATACTGTTTTAAAACGCATAATTCAATTTGATCGTTTCACACAGAAGCGATTAGTGGCACACGTCACGAACTGGCCGCTTTGCCTGCCATCCAGAAGCAGGCAGAAATCCTTGCCAGCACCGGCAGTCAGTAACGGTGGCACAGTTAGCCATCGAAAGCTTCGGAATTTTATTTGATGTGATCATCTTGTCTACCGTGATTTTATTGAAGAATGCCACCGCGAAAGTCTCCGATGACACATACAATTATTTTCACAACAAATATCACGTACATTAGACAGGGTTTGTACAACACTGCGAGGCAGAACATCGCCGGCCGCGGTGGCCGCGGGGACTGAGGCGCCCCAGTCACGGTCTGCACGGCCACTACGGTCGGGGGTTCGAATCCCCCCTCGGGCATGGATATTTGTGCCGTCCTTAGTATTAGCTAGTTCGTAAGTAGTTTGTAAGTTTAGGGACTGATGACCCCGTAGTTAAGTCCCATAAGCTATACCAACATTTGGCAGAACATTTTAAAGCCAACAAATTTTCGTTGTGGCTAATACTGGAGGGTCTTTGTTTTAAAGTGTTTCAAGTTGTAAAATTTTGTACGAGCAAGAAGACAGCCACATGGCGATTCACACAGTTACGTGAGGTGAAAGACATTAATTTGGTATTGTAGTCCAGAAACAAAGCTTGGACTTCGGAACATAATTGATGTAATCGAAATAGTGCATACGCACTTGAGAGCCTCCTCACTCCTGCAGGAAGGAGCGAAGGCTTCCGGTATCTTTGTACAGTATTGAGAAATGTCTAAACTTCAAAAGCCGTGATTTTATGTAATTAATAATTTGGACTGATTCGTGTAAAAAAAATTCTGAAGAAAGCGGGCATTTGTTTCGTAGTCAAAGCATGTCTGTGCAGAGCGCAATGACTACTGCTTCAGTTCTTCGAGTTTTCTTTTATTTTAATGATCGCTCCACCGTTGCACCGTCACAACGTTTGCACCATCTGTGCACACATCGACGAAATTAAAACATGAATTTTAATTTTTATTTTTTAAATCTACCAATAAATGGAATATTTCAGAACCTGTGAACCTGTTGTGTTGGCAGATAGTGGTTTGCACAATAAGGTCCTCCGTTCCTCTGTGAAACATCCCGAGTACTCCTAACGGACAAAGGCCAATAAGATCCCGCAACGTTAGTGCATTTATCTATTTGGAGAGAGAAAATGATTTGTTTTGAGAAACCAGAGATTCTTTCACGTCATTTGATATGCCAACAATACGTCTCTTGAAAGTATTGTTTGATAGCGGCACAGAAGATACGCAGTTTTACTACTTATTCGTCTAGCATATAGGAAACACACGGTTTTATGATAGCTTCTGCAATAGTATCAGCGTTGCCTGCATTTTCCGCTCGATAGCTTACCAAGAAGTAAGCTTTTAAGGAATGCTCATTAATTGATTTTGTATGACTTTTCACGCAGTTTTGAGAAGCAGCTAATTCAGTGCCCTTCTTGAAAAAATCGTTATAATATAATGAGAAATTACCAATATCCCAATTTTTTGTTTTTAATTTTTACGTAAGACCACCGGTTTCGACACTCGAGGGTATCATCGTCTGGTCCTTGCTACACTCGGCAGTTATCTGCTATGAAAGCGCTCCACAATGCCAGGGACCGCAAGGTGAGTGTCGAAACCGGTAGTCTTTCGTAAAACCTAGAAACCAAATGTGATCCTGGCATTTTCTCATTACATTACTGGAATAAAATCACTCCCTACGATGAGTAACATAAATGAACAATCAATGTCTTTAGGTTGGAATTCCGAATGAGTACCCTAAAAATGGCGGCGCAATTTAACTGCACCATCGAATCATTCGGAAGGACTCTCACGCAAATTACACACTAAGCCCATTCCTAAATCTTCCGCTTTTTTGTTATTACATTTTCCCACCCTACTGCGACCGAATGGAGCACTTCCAGAGCCTTCACATAATAAATCCGGTTGTCGCGATTCATTTGACTGTTCTTCATTGGGTCGTCCTCTCTCCTCATTAATTTCCACCGGGAGCCATGGAGAAACTGCTCGCTTCTTCAGTGATCCCGACTTCAGTCATAGATCCCTACTGGATGTAATTTACTGACAAAAAAGAATGATCGTAGAGGTAGTGCACTGACGAAGAAAGTTTAGGGAATTTAACACTTAATGATGTCTCCTACCGCACATGTGGCACTGATTGGTCGACTGAGCTCCCACCGTTTCGGAATATCGTGCGCAGACGGTTACTGCGCATTGAGCCGGCGCGCACCTCACCCCCGATTGTTGAAGAACAGTGGAGCTGAGACACTGCATTAAACCAGGGCCGGATCTAGGGGGGGGGGGGGGAAGGGGGCAGAATTTAGAGGGCGGCAAATTTTGACCGACTCTCTCCCTCCCTCTCTCTCTCTCTTTTTTTTTACAGAATGTATCTTTCTGGTATAATCTACTAGATATTAGACAGAATGAGGGAGATGTTTGCGTTATTGAATAAGTAAATGCCCAATGTTTATTAATTTGAATAGATTTCCTTTTTCAGATAAATCAATATTCATATTTCATGTCAAGGTAATATTTGTAGAACAGGTGAATTTGAATAACGTTCCAGACCTTATATAAAAAAATAGTATTTCAGGCGCGCACACTTCTTATTGGAAGCCAAAAGCATTAAGGATCTAGAGTCCTCTGTCGGTAGCGGTGGAATTGATAGACATCTACACAGAATACTCTGTAAATCACATTTAACTGCCTGACAGAGGGTTCATCGGGCCACTTTCATACCATTTATCTTCCATTCCATTCTCGAATAGCGCGCGGGAAGAAAGAACATCTGAATCTCTCTGTTCGAGCTCTGATTTCACGTATTTATTCAGATGATCTTTTCTACTTATGTAAGTGGGAGGCAACAATATATTTGCGCATTCGGAGGAGAATGTTGACGATTGTACTTTCGTAAGTAGCCCACGACGCAGCGATAAACGCCTTTGTTCTAATGATTCCCATCTCAGATCCTGTATCATTTTCATGACGCTGTCTCCCCTGTATCACGACAATACAAAACAAGCTGCCCTTCTTTCGACTCTTTCGATGTCTTCCGACAAACCCACCTGATAAGTACACTGGGCAACAAGACCAGATAAAACAGGACGAATCTCGCTGTATTATTGATGCTGTCCTTTTTCTAGCTAAGCAAGGAAGTCCTTTTAGATGAACAAAAGAAGATGGTGATTTTGGTGATCCACATAGTGACCACTACGGTCGGGGGCTCGAATCCCCCCTCGGGCATGGATATTTGTGCCGTCCTAGTTCGTAAATAGTTCATAAGTAGTTTGTAAGTTTAGGGACTGATGACCCCGTAGTTAAGTCCCATAAGCTCAACAAACATTTGAACATTTTTCACATAGTGACAAATTTCTAAATACAACTGATCTCATATCATACTATAGTGTACCCCTTCGTCTGCGTACTGCACGCCACAAGAAAGGCCAGATTAGCTATTTTTACAAAAAATATACAAGATGAGTTCCGTGTCTTGATTGCTGACAAAATAAAACAAGATATAATTAAAGATTTTTTAGCTGCTAAATACTTTTCACTGATGTTTGACTGCACTCCAGATATCAGCCACAATGCGCAGATGACACAAGTAATTCGATATGTCAAGTCGAATGACTTTACTGACTTTTTCACAGTTACAGACAAAACAGGAGAAGGCCTTAGTCAAGAGATACTTCAAAAATTAGAACAAGGTGTGTTGAACATTAAGTACTGCAGGGAGCAGTCTCATGACAATGGGGCAAACAGGGCTGGAAAGTACAAAGGGGCCCAGTCAAGAATACTTCAGAAGAATGAACTGGCGTATTTCGTACCATGTGCTGCTCACTCTTTAAATTTAGCAGACATTCAGCAAGACTAGGTGGTCTGCAAGAGTAGATGCGGTTGAAGCTGTTTACAAGCATTTTCATAAAGTTTTGAAGGCCCTGGAAGAAACTGAAACTTATAAATTGTCAACACCAGAAACAAAATCAGAGACAAGATCTATTTTTAAAAATATGAGAAAACTCAAATTCATTACTTTAACTTGTTTCTGGTATGGAATGTTAAAATAAATTGCTCATGTTAATCAGTTTCTGCGAAGTTAATACTTTAAAATTGCTAAACCTGTTTGAAAAATTCAAGAACTTTTGGGCTTTCTCAAAACTTCCCGGGATTCTTGTACCTCTGAAGCTATTTCTGAGGCCAAAGTGCTAGCAGAAGATAATGAGGTATCAACGGTATTCTCCGAAAAAAGGATTCGAAGAAAGAAGAAAATGAACGATGAGCTTTGTGAGGATGAAGTATCCAACATTCACAGAAAAAATAAGGAATAATTGACGGAGCTTAGTACCAGGTTTACCGCACTTGAGGAAATTGGTGGAAAAATTAGTTTTTTGTGTGGTGTGCAAATGCGAGAAATGGAAGTGGAGGCCAAAGCAGAAGATCTTAGCGAGGAAGAACTTGAAAGTTTCAGACAACATGCGCTGGCAGTAGACAGAGCCTTGCAAGATTCCACTGCATCATCAACATTAAGTTTAATTTATAAAAATAAATTGGTAGAGGGGTATTCCAACTTTATTACAGCGTTAAAATATATCTTACCATTCTAGTTTCTGTTTCGTCTGGAGAAAGGAGTTTCAGCAAGCTGAAACTAATTAAATACACTTGAGGAGCACGACTGCTTAACAAATCTGAGTATAATATCCATAGAGCACAAACGAGCTACTTCTCTAAACTATGATGATATCAAAAACAGTTTTGCAGCAAAAAAAAAAAGCTCGAAAAGCGAAATTTTGAACTGATTTTTGTACGATGAGTATTCTTGTAATATTTTTGTATGTTTTAAAATTGTTCTGTTTTCCTTTGATCTTAATTCAGTCAATAAAATAAATTCATGTTGTGAGATTGTGACATTTATTTAGAAATATGTAACCCAATTAGCGTCAAAAAGTCTATTCTTACAGGGAGCGGGGGGTGAAAGAAGGGGCGGCAAATTTAAGCTTGCCCCCTGCCCCCCTTGGCAAATGTCCTAGATCCGGCCCTGATTAAACTGCGTACATTACACCACTTGCAAACCGGAATTACTGCTTGGGAACACGAACTGATGTAAGAGTAAACGTATTTCTCAAACAAATATTGGTGAATTTTATTTTCACATTCTTTTAATTAATAATGTTATTCAACTACAAGTTTTGGTGAAAGGTGAGCACTTATCCCCTTGAAAGAATCGGCGGACCCCATTGGGAAGCCCTGGCCTAACGTGCGTCTGAAGGCAGACCATGCTTCTCGTTCACTGCATCTCTGCTTCTGGTAAAATGTTTACGATAGTCGACGACACCGCAGCAATTTAGTTCTATAGTGTTAACAATGTTGATTGGAATAAACTATTTCAAGTTCTGAAGCAAGCAGGAGTAAAATATAGGGATCGTAAGGTTATTTACAGCTTGTACAAAAACCAGAAAGTGGTTGTCAGAGTTGAAGGGCATGAAAGGGATGCAGTGGTTGGAAAGGGAGTAAGACAGGGTTGTAGTCTTTCTCCATTGTTATTCAATTTGTACACTGAGCAAGCTATAAAGGAAAGCTAGGAGAAATTTGGAGAAGGAATTAAAGTTCAGGGTGAAGAATTAAAAACGTTGCGTTTTGCCGACGACATAGTAATTCTGTCAGATACAGCAAAGGACCTGGAAGAGCAATTGAATGGAATGGAAAGTGTGCTGAAAGGTGCATATAAGATGAACATTAACAAGAGCAAAACTAGGGTAATGGAATGCAGTGTAAGAAAATCGGGTGATGCTGAAGGAATTAGATTGGGAAACGAAGCAATAAAGGAGGTAGATGAGTTTTGTTACTTGGGCAGTAAAATAACAAATGATGGTCGCAGAACAGAGGATATAAAATGCAGAATGGCAATGGGTAGAAAAGCGTTCTTGAAAAAGAGAAATTTGTTAACATCGAATATTGATTTAAGCCTAAGGAAGTCCTTTCTGAAGGCATTTGTATGGAGTGTTGCCTTGTATGGGAGTGAGACATGGACGATAAACAGTGCGGACAGGAAGAGTATTGAGGCTTTTGAAATATGGTGTTACAGAAGAATGCTGAAGATTAGGTGGGTGGGTCGCGTAACTAATGAGGAGGTACTGAACAGAATTGGGGAGAAAAGAAATTTCTGGCATACCTTGACTAAAAGAAGGGATAGATTGGTAGGACACATTCTTAGACATCAAGGAATTGTGAATTTAGCGTTGGAGGGAAGTGTATGGGGTAAGAAATGCAGAGGAAGACCAAGAGATGGATACAGTAAGCAGATTCAGACAGATGTAGTTGCCGTTCTTATGTGGAGATGAAGAGGCTTGCTCAGGATAGGGTATTGTGGAGAGCTGCATCAAACCAGTCTCAGGACTGAAGACCACCACAACAACAACAGTGTTAACTCTCACAGTTCACTGGTGGCGTTTGCAGAGTCGGTCGTGGCTGGGTATCTATGTGGAGTGAACAGAGATACACTCGCCCATTTAAGTTCTGGGTACCGAGGATTCTGTTACTGTTTGAGAGTGGAGTCTGCTCCTCGGATGCAGGTGCGACGACTCCGTGGGTTCTCCGGTGCACCCCGGTTTTTGAATTTTTGAATTTTTGCTTGTCGGTCATGAGGAAATTTGTCTCTCTAAATGATATTAAATCTAGCGTTCCATAGCCACATAACTATGCACTTTAAGAAATTAATTATTGCAGGGCAAAGAGCATCTAATAATAGAGATGCTGGAGCAAAACAAAGCGTTTATGAAACATTCTCGTCTCTCCGAGAGGCAAATTACTAACTAAATTGAAACGTTCTTCAATCGTCTGATTCGTTTTAAAATTTCCTGAACGTACCAGTGGTGATAATTTTCAAATCAAAGACTTTTTTATGAGAGTGAATCTACCACAGCTGAAGTACTGTTAATAATATCAGTGGATGTTCTCTCTCGTTTATCTCCAGATATCAAATCATGCAAAGTTGTTGCTACTGACAAAGCGTCAAATATGACTGGTACTCTTTGAACCTTGTGACCGAAGAGGTAATGAAAAATTAAACCACGAGCACCCACACTGATTTTCAAAACTGGTTACAGGTATTATGAAGAAGACCTGTTTTATACATGAACTTCAGATTCAGAAAGGCCCATTTGAAGGGCCTTGTCCACGATTGTGGAGCGTCCTGGATTGATTGGCTAACATCTCCGTAAATACCGTGGCTGGGTTGAGTACCACATATGCTAGGCTATTCAGTACGAATATTGAAATTTTATGGCATATGGCTCCTTCAGAGACGCAAGTTTGCGAGTGCAGGCGTATTTTAACCATTTACATGACAGGTTCTTGGATTTGAGTCATGTAAATAGGAAACTGGTGTGTCATAAGCAGATGGAACAGTTGTAACGTGATCTGTGTTCACTACAGAACAGGGTTACTTCATTGAACAGACAAGGGAAGATGAAATATGAAACTCTGCAATTAAATCAAGGAGCGGTTTTGCAAACTGATGGTCAGCAAAATATGTTTTGGCAGAGTCACGCGAAACTACTAAATCAGTGTTATAATGTTATGAGTAGTTATAAAAATTTGTCACTGAAAAATAGTACGGAAATCATGAAAGTTCTTATATTCACTGACGGATCTGAGGTGGCACGCGACCGTTTCGCAGTTCTCACAGAGTATATTACCAAAATTCAAATGTTTGTGAATCTTATGGGACTGAACTGCGGGGTCATCAGTCCCTGAACTTGCAAACTACTTATGAACTACCTTATACTGAGGACAGCACAAACATTCATGCCCGAGAGGAGAATCTAACCCCCGACGGGAGTATATTACCTTCTCTGTGTTATAATCAGTGACTGTAGGGCTTGTAAGTAAATTATTGGCCACAGCCTTTAAGAGTGGGACTTTTCCTGGTGTTTCCCCGCGTTTTTTTTCTGTTTTTCATTTTCTGAATTTGTATCATTGGGGTCTTTAGATGTTTTTTATGTAATTCCTCCGACACAACTGAACCTGACTCCTACTGACACCTGACGCACTGTATTTACATTGGGATTGTCAGCTGCAAGTCACGTCCTACATGTCACCGTCGTTTCAATTAAGATTGCTGAAATGTCATCACAATCTAATAATTGCAGACGAGTTTCCCGCAACCCACTGTTACGCGCCTTTTTTGCTGCCTGGGTTTGCCAATTATTCGTTGTCTTAAAATTTCCTTCGTTACTGTTATTACGGGGCTGCCAGTAATTTGCCGCACAGTGATATCTCTTGTTCCTCGTTGATTATAAGTTTACTCGTCGCAAAATTCCTCTGAATGATTCATCATCATCACTATAATCACTTCTGTATTTTCCCATCATCACCTGTTGATAAGACAGCGGCAGTTTTGTGAAACACACACGAATTATATCGCTGTCACTATATAGTACATCGAGGCCCAGATTTTTTTTTTTTTTTTTTTTTGTCATCTCGGTCCATGGTTTATTCTACCCTTCAAAGTTTCAGGGGAAGATACCACAAACGCTGCGCATAATGCAATGCACCTTCTAAATGTGGTGCGGCCGAGTTGTAACGTCGCCGGTGTCACGGAGCGAGAAGCTTCCTCGATGCGCTGTTAGACTGCCGACTGTCGCCGCACACGGCCATATACCCGACAGTTGGAGCCACACAAACAATCGGGGCTCAATATACCACAGTTACTGACATCGGATGACGATGACATACACGAACAACGAGTACGTTGACATGTTGCTGATGCTCGGCGAGTGCCGACACTATGCCACTGAGTAGCCACAGTGTATGCCGTGAGATATCCTAGGCGAAGAGCCCCGGCAGCCATTACGTTCTTACGTGCCGAACAACGACTTCGGGAAACAGGCAGCTTGGTAATGCGCCGCAGTAACAGACGAAGACCTGCAAGAAGTGAGGAGACGGAGGTGTTTGTTTTCGCTGCACTACAACACAATCCTCATGTCAGCTTATGGGCCATTGCTGCAGTCGCTGGTATCAGTCTCAAATCTGTGTGGCGTATAGTACACGGCCACAGGTTTCACCCGTACTGCCTATCACTGACCCAGGAACTGCATGGGAACGATTTCCGTGCAAGATTGACATTCCGTGAGTGGGCCATGCGTAATTTCACGCTGGAGTCTTTACAAAGTGTTTTGTTCTCTGATGAGTCCACGTTCACAAATTATGGTGCAGTGAATCGCCATAACATGCACTACTGAGCCGCAGACAATCCTTGGTGGGTAAGACCTGTCGACTGTCAACGTTGGTGGTCTATTAACGTGTCTTCGGGATGAAATCATCGGTCCACACTACTTCCCAGGTACACTGACAGGTGAGTTATATCGCGCTTTTATAGCCGACAGTTTGGTGGTCTCCTTGAACATCTGTGTCTACACACGAGAGTCCATATTTGGATGCAGCACGATGGTCACCCAGCCCATTCTGCGCGTGCTGTTGTGGAAGAACTAAACAACAGGTTTGCAGGAAGATGGTTGGGGCGCCATGGTCCTCATTCATGGCCCGCAAGGTCGCCCGATTTAACACCAGTAGATTTCTTTTTGTGGGGATATCTAAAGGATCGTGTTTATGTCACTGAGCCCACATCCCCAGATGATCTAAAATGGCGCATCGAGGACGCATGTCACTTCGTCACACCGGCGATGTTACATCTCGTCCGCAGATCCTTTCGACGGCGCATTGCATCATGCATTGAGGAACATGGACACACATTTGAACATCTCATGTAAATCAACTTCCCATCACCATAACATCCATCACCCACCACACAGCCATGTATTATGTACAGTGTGTGCCTGAAACAGCCCTGAAACTTTGAAGGGTTGTAGCTCCCAAACTAACAGTGATGGGAATGTAGTTTAATTGATTTGGACGCAGCTGGTTTCAACGATTCCAATGCACAATAGAAAAAAACTATTGTTCCATTTAAAAATTATATCTTTGTGCTGTAACTCTTTGAAAAATGATACAATAAACTACGTTCATAGCTCCGCAGAAAGTGTAACATTTCTTGTGTTGACCTACCGCATTAAAATTTCCTGTAACCTATTATTTTATAAGTTACAGAGGCAAACACACTTAGTGAAACACCCTGTATATTAAGAATGGGGCCATGATAAATTATTTTTATGGAATTTATTAATGGAAATCAGTGGCAGTGTTGGTAACAGATACATTTTTGTAGCGATCCTACACAGGACACTTTTAATTAGTTTCACTACTATGGCGTTCAACCAACATTTTTCTTCTGTTTACAATTAATTCAGCAGACTACCAATATTTTAACAGAAGCGACTGTCAGAAGTACAAAAGAAAAATAAATAGTGTGTCCATATTAACAAATATTCTTACGATATCCCAGTGTGTAACACAACAACTAAAATCACAACAGAAGACATTGTTTATAAAAGCATTCGAATTTACTGACGGAAATCGGCAAGGACATCACATATGATTCAAGCGCAACATATGCATAGAAACTATGGATTTCGAACACTGCTGCTGACACACATTATCTTAACGACTATCCACCACCGGTGATGAGAGCTCCTACCTCCTGGTCTCTCAGTCAGCCGCCATTATACCTGCGTGTGGTAGGGCACTGTTAACAGTCTTGCTGGTCTCACCCAGAAAGGCGGACAACACACCCTGCTCTACTAGACCACACATCCACGGAATTTCTGTATGGAATTTAAAGTTTACAATTTTTGCATATGAGCAGTCCAATCTTTCTCTATGTTTATACTAAACGAACCCTATTATACTACGATATTTTCTTAGATCAACCTCGCTGTTTTACTCTTTCTTACCCCAACCAGAAATTCGACAGGTCCAGGGAAGGTTAGTTTTCGCACCGCTTTTCGAGACGGGGAGGCGTACAGGCCCCGGTTCGAATCCGCCCGACGGATCAACGAAGGGGGTCAGTGCCGGCCACCCTGGACGTGGTTTTTAAGCGGTTTTCTACCTCCCCCTAGGTGAACACCGGGCTGGTTCCCAAGTCCCATCTGAGTAACGCGATTCGCAAACATTTCCTAACACTTTACGCTTTCACACATATAACGCTATACACAGACATTTGGGGTACACATTTCCTCCCGATAGGCATGGTGTGGCGACAGGAAGGGCATCTGGCCACACGTAAATATTAACAAACCAAATCGGAATTCACAAAGACGAAACTGCATGTGCGGGAAGATGTCTAAAGAAAAGAGAAGGAAAGAGGGAAGCGAAGTTTTCGAACTCCAGTATCCATCGTCGTGTCTTTCTGGTAGGGATATCGCTCCTATATCGATTGTAGTGTCTTCCTTGTAGGAATACCGAAATCGGGAGATAAAATCATTGCCTTAACCAAATGTTCTCCATGCATGCGACAGACATCATGCATTCATTTATTTAAGCAGATCCAATCGGGAGTGCTTCTTTACAAACATTTTTTCGTGTGTCCTATAACGCAGTAAACGCCATAGGTTCCAATAATTTCGGCAAGTACTCCAACAATTGAGCAATCTCCCACGATGTTTGTTGTAAATGCAGATACTTTATATTCCTCAGTCACAGCGAGATTTCTCCATACAGTGAGTTTACACTAATCCGTGAATCGTTCTTGCACTTGGGCAATAGCCTCCCCCTTCTCCAAACGCAGCTCTTTTTCTTCCTTTAAAGCAGTTGTCTCCGCCAAGTAATCCACTTTTCGTTTCTTGACGTCGATCTTCTCCCTTTCCAATCGTCTTTTACATAGCACATAGCACATGAACTGCACTTACAGGAGTTATTTCTTGAATGTGGAATGGTTTTTAGGGTGTGCAATGGATTTCCCCTTCTTCTTAGGACCTGCGGAACGAGTTGCCAGTCCTAATTCGGAGATGTCTACATATGACCGTACTGTGCAGAATAACGACCAGGACTGCGGAATGTTGTTGCGCTTGCCTTAATGTAAGTCTTCTGTATAATACTTATATCGTCTTTGCTGGAATCAGTATTACGAATTTCCACGTAATTTACGGTCAATTAAAACTAAAAGCAGAGAGAATATAATTTATAATCTTATGTCTGTCTTTACTTTCAACGAGATTTACCTGCACACCAGTCAACTTACGTGTGTTCTTATTACCCCAGTAAACAAACTGCAAAACACCATGAAACACAACCCAACAACTGTACTCTAATGAATTTCTTAGGTGAGACCACATGGATTGGATTGACACACTGTACAGGGTGTTACTTTGTAAATATTGTCCATTCTCGTTTAAAACAAACAGTGTTGTCGAGGGTCAAAACCACAAGTCATTCCGTAATGGTATATTGCACAACATCTACACGGAATACTCTACAAATCACATTTAAGTGCCTGGCAGAGGGTTCTTGGAACCACTTTTATACCATTTATTTCCTATTCCGCTCTCGAACTGTGCGCGGGAAGAAAGAACCCCTGAGTCTCTCTGTGAGTTCTGATTTCCCGTATTTTACTCTGATGATCTTTTCTACCTATTTAAGTGGGAGTCAACAATATATTTTCGCATTCGGAGGAGAATGTTGGCGAATGGAGTTTCGTAAATACTCCACGCCGTTGTAATGATTTCCATCCCAGATCCTGTATCATTTCCGTAATGCTGTGTCCCCTGTATCGTGACAATACTAAACAAGGTGCAGTTCTTTGGACTCTTTCGATGTCCTCCGTCAAACCCACCTGATAAGGATTCCATACTGGACAGAAATACTAAAAAAAAAGGAGGGACAAGCGTAGTGTATGCAGTTTCTTTAGTAGTTCTCTTGCATTTTTTAAGGGTTCTGCCAATAAAACGTAGTCTCTGGTTCGCTTTTCCCACGACATTATCTACGTGTTCTTTCCAGTTTAAGTCTGAAGTAGTAGTAATTCCTAGGTATTTTGTGGAGTTTACAGCATTCACTTTTGATTGATTTATTTTGTAAACAAAGTTTAACGGATTTCTTCTCGTACTCATGTGGACGACTTTACACTTCTCATTATTTAGAGTCAATTGCCAATTTTTACACGATAGTGATATGTTATTCAGATCGTTCTGCTGTTGGTTTTGATCTTCAGATGATTTTACTAGACGGTAAATGACAGCGTCATCTGCAAGCAACCTAAGAGAGCTACTTAGATTTTCCCCTAAATCGTTTATGTAAATAAGGAACAGCAGAGGACCAATAACACTGTGATATTACAGATACAGGGGAAAGCTGATTGTTTCCTTGTGAAAGACAGGTTTTGCCGGGCTGTTGGGTTCCCCAGCTGGCCGCCTAACAGTTTGAACCTAGTGAATAGACAGGTAGTCAAGGTTTCCCTAAAG
Organism: Locusta migratoria; assembly: GCA_026315105.1. Taxonomy (NCBI): domain Eukaryota; kingdom Metazoa; phylum Arthropoda; class Insecta; order Orthoptera; family Acrididae; genus Locusta; species Locusta migratoria. The sequence goes on from CM048755.1 coordinate 785,499,578, forward strand.
TGCTCGGAAACCGGAAGCGCTCTTAGCTGAGCAAGGGCGTCTATTCCAGATTGCAACTGAAATACAATATAGCCACAAACATCATTCTAAAAATCCATATAAAATCAGTGAATGATCATATGGCAAATATAGTTATATGAATGGATTCATGAGACTTCTGAGAATCAAACGCTGTAATTACAATGTCAATATCCCTTACAGATAAAAGGCGATAAATCTCAGTACTATAATAATAATATTTACAATTATTGATATGTAGTGTTTATCAGTAACAGTTTAAGAAGCAAATAGGCAGCATTGCGCCACGCTACCTATCTAAATTCTTTCAATAAACTTTGTTTTACTCTCTTGTTCTGCTTTTCGTTGAGGTAATAATATTCTCTGTCGGAACATAGATTCCACCACAGAAACACAAAACATGAACCCAGCAAAGCGCATTACATTTATATATGCATTATATTATATTTAATATTATTCTTAATAACGTGCGTTTTTTATGTTGTGGATTGCCACTTAAATATTTCATAGCCGTCTAAAAATAGTAGATATGCAGCAGATAATTTATGTATAAACAATTGTAAGTATTTGTGGACAAGAACTGAATATATTTGTATAAAAAGCCATGATAAATATTAAATGTGTAACTATATTTCGACAGTGACAGTATATCTGAACAGTGAGACGCCACGCTTAATGGCTATCAGAGCAAAGAGCTTCAGGCTCAACCGTTTTTTAGTATTGTTAAATATATATCTGTTTGTTAAATGTAAATAACATTTGTAGGGAGGTGGTCAAAGCATTTAATTCAAATGTATAATATTTTGGAGGGGAAATTGTATTTTCAAGATGAGGCTTTAGGATGGGCGGAAGCATACAATTTCGGAGCAGAGAGAGCATGCTTTCGAACGTTTGGGAGGGGACTCGTAACTTGGACGTGGTGGTGAGAGGTTGTGACGCTGGGCCGTCTGAAGCCGCGTTATCAACTTGTGATTTGAAGAGATAAGTATGTGTGGACTTAGGAAATTTAGGGGACTGTGACTGCAGAACTTAGTCTCTGCTTGAAAAGTTATAAACTATATACGGTAGTAGGGCTGTGGAACTGTAATAATTCAGCACTCGTGTATTCGTGTGATTACAAACTTTGTTTTATAACCGCGGCCGGCAGTAGTTTGTAAGTTTAGGAACTGATGACCCCGTAGTTAAGTCCCATAAGCTCTACAAACATTTGAACATTTATTTGAACATTCAAGAAATAACTCGTGTAAGTGCAGTTCGTGTGCTATGTGCACGTAAAAGACGATTGGGAAGGGAGAAGATCGACGTCAAGAAACGAAAACTGGATTACTTGGCGGATACAACTGCTTTAAAGGAAGAAAAAGAGCTGCGTTTGGAGAAGGGGGAGGCTATTGCCCAAGTGCAAGAACGATTCACGGATTAGTATAAACACACTATACGGAGAAATCTCGCTGTGACTGAGGAATATAAAGTATCTGCATTTATAATAAACATCGTGGGAGATTGCTCAAGTGTTGGAGTACTTGCCGAAATCAATGGAACCTATGGCGTTTACTGCGTTAAAGGACACACGAAAAAATGTTTGTAAAGAAGCACTCCCGATTGGATCTGCTTAAATAAATGGGTACATGATATCTGTCTCATGCATCGAGAACATTTGGTTAAGGCAATGATTTTATCTCCCGATTTCGGTATTCCTACAAGGAAGACACTACAATCGATATAGGAGCTCGAAAACTTACATTCCCTGTAACTGGCGACTTACTGGTTGGGGGAGGAAATAGAAGACACTAACGTTGATCTAAGGAAATATCGTTGTACAATAGGGTTCCGTTTAAACATAGAGTTTAAAGTTGAGTTGAAAGTAGCTGTGAAGTTATCTAGGCACGTATAACAGGTCTAAAAGAAGTAAAGTTAATAGTTGGGTGTTTTTACCGCTGTAGCAGGTTTAGAATCATTCAAGGAAAGTCTACACCAGGTAGTGCATAGGTATCCGGGCCACGTAATATTAGTCGGAGGTGATTTCAACCTTAAGAGTATAGATTGGGACCTCACTAGTTACATTTCAGGCGGTACAGACAAGCAGTCTTGCGAGCTACTTTTGGACACATTCTCCGAAAACTGTCTTGAGCAGTTAAACCGGCAACCCACGCGCAATGGAAATATTCTAGACCTTATAGCCACAAACAGGCCTGACCTTATTAACGATGCCTGTGTAGAGACAGGAATTAGTGATAATGATATCGTCATAGCGTCGATGGAGACCAAATTTCATAAACCAATCAAGAAGGCTAGGAGCGTGTTTTTGTTGGGAAGAGCCGATAAGCAAATGTTAACGTTCGCACTTAGAAAATGAATGGGCATCGTTTAATTCTGGGACTATGGATGTAGAGGAATTGTGGACTAAAAATTTAAGTGCATTGTTAATAAAGGGTTAGAGAAATATGTGCCAGTAAAGACGATTAAGGATGGAAAAGATCCACCGTGGTATAATAATAATGTTAGAAAGCTGCTGAGAAAGCAAAGGCTGTTGCACTCTCCATTCAAAAAAGAACACGCAAATGATGACAAGCAAAAGTTAGTAGAGATTCGTGCGTCTATAAAAAGAACGATGCGTGAAGCATACAATAATTATCACAGCCATACCTTAGTAAAAGATCTTTCCGAGAACCCGAAAAAATTCTGGTCCTATGTAACATCGATAAGCGGGCCAAAGCCCACTGTCCAGTCACTAGTTGATCATTCCGGGGCAGTAATAGAAGGAAGCAAACGGAAAGCTGAAGTTCTAAATTTAACCTTTAAGAAATCTTTCACGCAGGAGGACCGCTAAAATATACCATCATTTGATCAACGTACTAATTCCGAAATGGGGGACATAGCAATAGGTATTTCCGGTGTAGAGAAGCAGCTGAGAGAGCTAAATACGAAAAAGTCTGCTGGTCCGGATGGAATACCAGTTCGGTTTTACAAAGACTATTCTGCGGCATTGGCTCCCTACTTAGATTGCATTTATAGCGAATCTTTAATTCATCGCAAAGTTCCTAGTGATTGGAAAAAAGCGCAGGTGACTCCCGTTTACAAGAAAGGAAAGAGAACTGACCCATACAATTACAGACCATTATCGTTGACATCGGTTTCATGTAGAATTTTGGAGCATATTCTCAGTTCGAATATAGTAAATTTCCTTGAAACGGAAAAGCTTCTTTCCATGAATCAGCATGGCTTTAGGAAACATCGTTCATGTGAAACTCACCTTGCCCTTTTCTCACATGACATCTTGCGAGCCATGGACGAAGGGCAACAGGCGGATTGTGTTTTTCTCGACTTCAAACAGGCGTTCGACGCGATGCCACACTGCAGACTGCTAACGAAGATACGAGCTTATGGAATAGGTTCACAGATTTGTGACTGGCTGGAAGACTTCCTAAGCAATAGAACGCAGTACGTTGTTCTCGACGGCGAGTGTTCATCAGAGACGAGTGTATCGTCAGGCGTGCCCCAGGGGAGTGTGATAGGACCGCTATTATTTTCTATCTATATAAATGATCTGATGGACAGAGTAAGTTGTAATTTGCGGCTGTTTGCTGATGATGCTGTGGTGTATGGGAGGGTGTCGTCTGTAACTGACTGTAATAGCATACAGGTTGACTTAGACAAAATTTCTAGTTGGTGCGAAGAATGGCAGCTAGCTCTCAATGCAGAAAAATGTAAGGTGATGCGCATGAGTAGAAAAAACAATCCTATAATGTTCGAATACAGCATTAGTAGTGAGCTTCTTGATGCTGTCGCGTCGTTCAAATATCTAGGCGTAACATTGCAGAGCGATATGACATGGAACGAGCATGCAAGGACAGTTGTGAGTAAGGCAGACAGCCGGCTTCGGTTTATTGGGAGAATTTTGGGAAGATGTACTCCACCTGTAAAGGAGACCGCGTATAAAACGCTGGTACGACCACGTCTTGAGTATTGCTCAAGTATTTGGGACCCGCAGCAGATCGGTTTGAAGGAAGACATAGAGGCGGTTCAGAGGCGAGCAGCTAGATTTGTTACAGGTAGGTTCGACCAATGCGCGAGTGTCACGGAAATGCTCCGGCGACTCAATTGGGGATCGCTGGAAGAAAGACGACGTTGTTTTCGTGAATTTCTGTTGAGTAAATTTAGAGGGCCGGAATTTGAAGCTGAGTGTAGTACGATCTTGCTGCCGCCTACTTACATTTCGCGTAAAGATCACAAAGACAAGATAAGAGAAATTAGGGCTCGTACGGAGGCATATAAGCATTCTTTCTTTCCTCATTCAATTTGGGAGTGGAATAGGAAAGGAAATACCTAGTAGTGGTACAGTGTACCCTCCGCCACGCACCTTACGGTGAATTGCGGAGTATGTATGTAGATGTAGATGTAGAGAAAGAATGGACGGCTCATTTGTAAAAAATGTAAACTTTAAATTCCATACAGAAATACTCTGAAAGTAAGGTGTAGATGAGCTGGGTGTGTGTTGATTAGTTGTTTATCTTTCTGTGTGAGACTAGGAAGATTGTCAACAGTTTCGTACCGCGCTTGTAGATCAATATTTAGACGACAGAGTTGCTTGCCGCAGGTGGTCGTTAGGATACTGTGTGTAAGCTTCAGTCTTCGAAATCTGAAGTTCCTACGCAGATCACTGCCGATTTTCGCGATTTCCGTCAGTAAATTCGAATGCTTTTATAAAAAATACGTTTTCTGTTGTAGTTTATGTGTTACACATCGGGACATCGAAAGAGTTTTTGCTAAGATGGACACACAAGCTAGTATTTTGACTTGTGGAGTCACTACCGTTACATCTTGTCTATGATCTAGCGTGCATTCATTTTTAAGCACGTCTGTCGACTGTTGCGTAAATCATCTATACGAGGAGCGTTTTAGGTGGCATTGTAAGTCCTTGTGCACATACGCGTGACAGATGAAATTCTTTATTATGTCTAGCATGCAAATTTTACATACCATACGAATTTTGATTGTATTACACTACCAACCAAAGTGTGTCACGAAGTAGTATATTTAGGCCAGAGATATGTGGCGAACGACATCACAAAACGGGACACTTTTTGGGTCGTCTCAAATGTTTGACTTTGGTGAGAATTGTTTTTTAAATAACTTTCGGTAAATGTGCACAGATTTTTTTATCGACCCTTCAGTTGAATTTCAGTGTAACGTCAGTTAGTGAAAATTATAATTTCTTCTTCCCGCCAAAGAAAATTATGCGACGGATGGTTGTGAGCAGGTTTCGAACTGAGAACACCAGATTCATTTTCCCTTCCTGACCCCATCATCATGCTTCCGTCCTCCCAATCGATCCACCGCCAAACTCGTTTGAATTTAACGCATTCTGAGTTCCCTTGACTAACTGGTATTTGTTTATAAAAAATTGTTGTTAGACATTAGTTACGAAAAGCAAAACATCTGTTGTTGCATACTAACGATTTCTGATGGAATTTTCTTTCCTGAAAATTGTTAATGAATAAAGATAAGATGTCGCAATTTTAAAAAAAAGGTTAAAAGGTTTGTATAGCTCATGGGACTTAACTACGGGTCATCAGTCCCTAAGCTTACAAACTACTTAAGAACTAGCTACGAATAAGGACGGCACAAATATCCATGCCCTAGGGGGGATTCGAACCCCCGACCGTAGTGGCCATGCAGACCGTGACTGGAGCGCCTCAGTCCCCTCGGCCACCGCGGCCGGCTGTCGAAATTAAATTGATATGAAAATTAGTAGTTAAAAATTAATAGGGGGCTGTTGGCAGCGGCTAGCGGACCTAGCAGTAGGTAGGTGGGGTGGGGGCAGAACGTCGAGGGGAGGACAAGGCAGCATCTTCTGGGGTCGGCAGTGAGCGGGTGGTGGCGATTCTGGGAAGGGGGAGTTGTTACGGGACTTCAAACTCTTGTTTGAAGGGCAAGTACATTTTTGATGTTATCAGTCTTTATTCCTGGTAATTGCATTGTCCACAGTGCAGTTTCCTCTTATCTATCATTCGTCCTTAAGAGCGTAATAGCCCTACTAAGTGCAAGTACGTGTTCGATTTCAGTCATCCTTTCCTTCCGGGAAGAGCGGTAATTTTGAGTATGGCGCCGTCCTTTGATCAGCGGCAGGGCAAGTGTCCGAGGGTGGAGACGTAAGGCGTAACGCTACGAGGTGCAATGAATTCTGGGTACCCTGGCGTAGAATTGTCTTTTCTATATTGCTCAAGTGGCACTCATAGGACTCGACTGATACACTTTGAGACTGTACTGTATCCGGCCTGTATATCTTGCGTGTATGGTGTGATTCCAACGCCACCTCTCGGCAATGTTACATTGCGTAAACAACAAACATAGGACGGCTTGGAACCGTGCATACGTATATTTTGCTGCCTCAACTCTTTGCTTGAGGTTTAAATTGTGATTAGTTAGAGCGAGACTATCTGGGGCTACCATAATAGTGATAACTCATTCTCGTTGCCCTCTAATATGGTGTGCGATCACTTCGGACGGCCAGTACTAGAGGTCTGAAAATCGCCGGTTTCGCCGGCCGCGGTGGCGGAGGGGACTGAGGCGCTCCAGTCACGGTCTGCATGGTCACTACGGTCGGGGGTTCGAATCCCCCCTCGGGCATGGATATTTGTACCGTCCTTAGGATAGCTAGTTCATAAGTAGTTTGTAAGTTTAGGGACTGATGACCCTGTAGTTAAGTCCCATAAGCTATACCAACATTTGATTTTCGCCGGTTTCGCTCGCTCGTACTCGGTCGAGTGCGCAATGCTCTGCGGTGTCGCGCCGAGTGTGTACGCTCGCAGCGAGCGTGTTGACACTCGAACGAGGCTGCGTGAGGCGGGGCGGGCAGAGGCCGCACAGCGTGGCGCTGCCGCTGTACTCACAAGGAAACAAATTCAAATTCAAATGTTTGTGTAGCTTATGGGACTTAACTATGGGGTCATCAGTCCCTAAACTTACAAACTACTTATGAACTAGCTAATACTAAGGACGGCACAAATATCCATGCCCGAGGGGGGGGGGATTCGAACCCCCGGCCGTAGTGGTCGTGCAGACCGTGACACGAGCGCCTCAATCCCCTCGGCCACCTCGGCCGGCCTCAAGGAAACCTCACCGATTTTTATGAAATTTGCATATTTTATAATACATGGAAAAACTATGGGACATGTTTAACGGGTGAAACGGTCCCTCCAAAATTGGGGCTAAAATAGAAAAAAACGGCGATTAGTGAAGCGATTTTAGTGATTTTTTGTATGAAAGTATCTTTTGATAAAAGACAAATTTCATAGATTCAACTTCGGTTAAATCAAAACAATTTTTTTGACCACAAAAAATTGGTCACTTTAGGGGTAATTGCCCCCCTAATTGTCATTCCCCCTGCAATGTACCTCGGCCGATCTCTTATCAAAAGATACTTTCATACCAAAAGGTCATTTAAATCGCTTCATTAATCTCTATTTAATCACGATTTTTCTGTTTTAGTCGCAATTTTGGAGGGACCGTTTCACCCCTTAAATGTGTTTTTCCAGCACTTTAAAAAAAAAAAAAAAGTGTCCCACCGTTTTTCATGTATTATAACAAATCCAAATTTCATAAAAATAGGAGAGTGACACTTGGATAGGTTTCCTTGTCAGTCGCTACGGCAGCGGCTCTGTGGCTATAAAGTGTGGGCTGCCGTTGCGTCTGACGCAGCCCCGCTAATTAAAGGAATGCTGTAGACGTTTACTCCTGCATAGTAGCATGTAACCGCAATATCATTATACCGCAAACGAGACAAAAAGGTTGTTTTCACTAACTACAACATTTGAAAGTAATGTAAAGGATCTAAAGAGAAACTACGGAATGAACAACGTTAGTATTGCAATGTACAAAAGTGAAAGTTACATCGAAAAGTAACATTATCCCCAAACTATTCGTTTGTGGCATTGTATTGTTAAAATATCATTGACACGTTGTAGATCGAGTCGAGTTCTACTATCAGAGCCGGCAGCGGTGGTCGAGGGGACACAGGCGCTCCAGTCACGGTCTGCACGGCCACTGCGGTCGGGAGTTCGAATCCCCCCTCGGGCATGGATATTTGTGCCGTCCTTATTCGTAGCTAGTTCTTAAGTAGTTTGTAAGTTTAGGGACTGATAACCCGTAGTTAAGTCCCATAAGCTCTACAAACATTTGAACATCTACTATCAGAGTACAAGTTCCCTGCCGCACTGAAAGTGCGTTCACTAGGTGCATTTGAGGCGTGCACACAAAATACTGTTTGCCAATACAGCTAGCTTAGGAAAGAGAGTACTGTTGCGTTTCTACCATTCAAGCAGATCGTCTTCATCACCATCAATTCGTGGTAAATAAATGTCTACCTCATTGGTGGATTGCGCCTCGCGCATTTCACAGTCCAGCCATTCCAAAAACATGCACTTCATTCTTTTGGCTGGTGCACCCGGGTGACATTCATCAGACGGCCCTAATTAAATATAACACAGATATCACTGAAACAGCGGGAGCACCATAAATTCCTACTGTTGTGGAAAGTAAACAGTTGGAATAAGAGCATTTAAAACAGGTACAGGATATATGAGGATTAGACCGGCATATGGCCCTCATGACGGAAGAGAGCGCGGAACCTATATAATGCACAAAAGCTTGCATGCGTTCTTTATCATGTATATAAGAAAGACGGCAGTGGCAGTGGGGAATATATGAATGTTGCAATTGGAAAAATTCCCGTTAAGGACTCACTCGGAAAAGGTAGAGGAGCAGCAATCACGCACAGTGCCAAAATGCTACGGGAATATGTATTAACGGGGTGCAACAGAGACAGATCTGCACAAAACTAACGCAGCGGGAGTTCCAATTTGAGGCCTACAGAACCGCCGGTCGCGGTGGCCGAGGGAATTGAGGCGCTCCAGTCACGGTCTGCACGGCCACTAGGGTCGGGGGTTCGAATCCCCCCTCGGGCATTGATATTTGTGCCGTCTTTAGTTGTAAGTAGTTCATAAGTAGTTTGTAAGTTTAGGGACTGATGACCCCGTAGTTGAGCCCCATAGACTTTACAAACATTTGAACCTACAGAATCCACATGTAGTCACTGAACATGTACACTTGACAGCAAAAGTGGATCACCCCCTGAATTCCAGAGCAGAGGCCGCATCTGACACTATGCAACCAACATAGCACAGCTGTGTCGCAGGTCGTCACATCATTCCACAATACAGTTATTACCTACCCACAATAGGTACAAAGTAAGTCTCCTATTTCTCCTTATGACATTTAGGCAAAGTGCAAACCAATACTTTCGTACAACAAATATTAGAATACACGTCATTAGAGATGAGACAGTAACACTTGTAAATTAAATTTCGTTGTAATAAGTGAAAAGTGAGATACATTATAACATTGTTTAATGACATGATATGTTTTTGTTCGTGATCTGAATCTCAACGCACTGTTATGCAAACAACAGTTGTTTGCGATTACAGGTCACGCACATTTTCGTGGCCCCTCTGTGATCGGCGGAAGTCGGCTGAGTTCGTGTGTCAACAGAATGTTTATGCTCTCTACCAACCTTACCTCGTAACAGCATTGTACACCGTAGGCCTCGTCAATGTATTGTTCATTAGTGCTTGGTATTGATTATTGTTTACACTTTGATATTTGCTAAAATACGTCCACATACCCCGACGGCTTCTTTAAAAAAAACAGAAGGCTGTCCTTGAAAGTGGTATGAAGAATGTTAATTCTGATTGTTTTTTCAGTTACGACATTAAAATGAAGCATAAAGCGTTGCTACACCTGATTAATAAGTCCCTTTAAAATATTAATATTTCGTTTTCCATTACTCAAACATTAAAGTGATAATTTCGTCACTATGGTCGGGGGTTCGAATCCCCCCCACGGGAATGGATATTTGTGCCGTTCTTAGTGTAACTTAGTTCGTAAGTAGTTTGTAAGTTTAGGGACTGATGACCCCGTAGTTAAGTCCCATAAGCCATACAAACATTTGAACATTTTGATAATTTCGTGTTACATCTGTGACGCCTTAACACCTTACATGTTGTTTCTTTTAAAACCTATAATCTGTGGTGTCGCACAAGTACAAAGTGCGCGCCACCTACTTTCGCCGCGCGCCGCCATGCACACACGGCGCGGCGTTCTCACGACAGCCACGAGCGCCCTCTGCTGCAAGCCCGCTCGTGGCCACCACGGGAAGACATCGGTCACTTCGGACGGAGATAGCAACCAGTTAGGACCTTCGTAATCAGATAGGCACCAGTGAAGACTTTGCTATCGTACAGGCACTAGGCAGGCCTCTAACAACTATGTATCAACATTCTGCAGTACTATGTAAAAGTTAAGTATTGTTACATTCTGTGCAATATATATCTCTTTCTAATTTACTCGAGTGTTTATAGTTTCTGGCTGCTCCCCTTCGTACCTGTACCAGCGTGCTGTCTTTGTTCCTGTGTCGGTCTCGTTCCACTCGGCCACCGACACCTACGACGAGGCTGGGACACAAAAGCGGCGACGAAGTTGGGACACAAAAGTGGCGACGAGGAGTGATAGAACCTTGGATCAGCCCGCTTGCAGCAGCCAGGCAGCAGCAGTCGAGCACGTAGAAATTGCTCCCGCCCACCCACCCTTATTATAAGAATTTTGGGGGGAACATATTCAGTTGCGTGTTTTGTGGACTTTTTTGTTGCAGAGTGTCCTCTTTCATATTGCATTTGTGTTTTGTTATAATTTACTTGTATGCGCGGCGCCTAATCGGTCAGCATGGCCACTACCCCGAACCCAAACTTAATGGAAATTATTCAGTTACAGACGGCGCAAATCACTCAACTACTGCAGGCCGTGTCGCAGTTGACGGCACAGGCTGCTCACCAACAACAACAGCCGTCACATCAGCAGCCCACACCTGCCGCTGTACCGCTCCCTACGTTCCGCCAGTACAACGAACGTGAGGAAGAATGGAGCGACTACTTCGCACAGTTTCAAGAACTCGTTGCGGCTCATCAAATTACAGGTCAGAGAGTGAAGAACCTTTTCTTATCGATTGTGGGCCCCCGGACCTTCGTATTATTGCAAAAACTTTTTCCTCACGCCTCTCCTCGTGATGTAGACTTTGAACAAATTGTAGATACACTGAATGCTCATTACGAGAGGAAAGTTCTCGAAGCCGCTGCGCGGTACCGATTTTTCAGACTTAAAAAATTACCGCAGCAGTCACACCAAGAGTGGATTACGGAATTGAGGGGCTTAACCCGCCAATGTAAATTTACTTGCTCTTGTGGACTTTCGTATAGTGACGTGATGTTGAGGGATGCGATTACGCAGAACATTCAGGATCCCAGAATTCGGGCAGCAATTCTGAAACAGTCTGACCCCTCATTAGACAGTGTACTGCAGCTTATAGAAGCGCATGATACTTTTGACTTAGCAGAGGTAGAAATGCAAAGCCACAGTGTTAATTCAGTGCGCCGCAACGGACGCTTTCCTAGTCGTAGTTCCCAGTCTAGCCCTAGTGATTCTTATTTTTCTACCGGCCGTGCTGAACAGACAGTGAACAGTAGCCAGTGTAAAAGTGCGACACAAAGGTCGCTCCGTCGTGTTAGAAACAGTGATTTGAATAACGGGCGCCAACGCTCATTTCAGAAAAATGTACGTAAATCTTGCCCCCAGTGTGTGTCTCGCCACAAGCGTGCTCATTGCCCTAGTCGCAACGCAACCTGTTATCAATGTGGCAAATCAGGACATGTACAGTCTGTGTGTATGCAAATTAAAAACTCAAAGAACAGTAACATTAGAAACGGTGCTTCGCAAAGTGCGAGAACAGTTCATTCTGTAAATGTTATACGGGCTGTGGAATTGAACAGTGCTTTCCTTGGATCTCAATTTCAAGAAAGTAGTTCTGCGCCTATGGCAAAACTATATAGTGCACCACGTAGCAAGCGCCAACGAGCGCGTAAAACAGTGCAACGGAAAGGGGTTCGGGACAAGCAAAATGACTATGAACAGTGCATTCCTGTAGTGAAAATAGTGCCTTCTGCAACTGCTCCTTGTAATAGTGCCCAGTACTGTGTAGCTAGTGACAGTAGACTTGTTGTAGATACTGAAAGTAATTTTAGTGCAGTAGCCTCGCATTGCGCGGACGCCGATCCGGCGGTAGTGCCATCTAGTGACAGTGTTGTTAATCCCCTGCGTGCAGAGTCTGAGCCGCTTCCTTCACTACGCGGCCCGCGCATACGCAGCACACAAACCGTAGCAGACGTTGCCCACATTCGCGCACCTGTCGTGCGCCAGATGCACAAACTTTTTGTAAATCTCTCCATAGAAAATAAGACTGTGCAATTTCAGATTGATACTGGTTCCGCTGTTACATTAATTAATAAAGATACTTATGAACTTCTGGGTTCGCCAAAATTGTCGCCGTCACAGCAAGTGTTAACAGCTTATACAGGTGAAAATATTGCCGTGCTAGGAACATGTAGCCTGCCCGCCTCTTTTCAAGGTGTAACAAAAACAGTTGCTTTTGTAGTTCTTCAGGCCAAATCGACACAGAACATTTTTGGACTAGATGATTTTGACTTGTTTGGTTTATCAATTCAAAGAGATGTGCTTCAAATTTCGTCAATAGTGCCTCAGAATAAAATCAATGCATTGTGTGACAAATATAGTGACCTGTTTTCGCCGGAACTAGGTTGTGCACAAGACTTCGTGGCACATGTAACTTTAAAAGAATCTGCAGTTCCAAAATTTCGTAAAGCTAGACCAGTGCCTATCGCATTGCGTGATTCAGTTGCCGAAGAACTTAAACGTTGGCAAGATAGTGGGGTGATTTCTCCTGTTTCTGCGAGTCAGTGGGCCTCGCCTATAGTAATTATACCTAAGCCGTCAGGAAAACTTAGCCTCTGTGCGGACTTCAAATCAACAGTGAACAGTCAAACAATTGTAGACACTTACCCTCTGCCCAGACCTGAGGAACTGATGGACAAATTAGGACAGTCTCGCTTCTTTTCCAAGATTGATTTAGCAGAGGCATACTTACAGATTCCACTTGATGACGAGTCAAAAAAGTTTTTCGTCATTAATACTCACATGGGCCTTTTTCAATTTCAACGCCTACCCTTTGGCAGTTCTTCCGCCCCCGCTATTTTTCAGCGCTTTTTGGAACAGCTGACAGTTTCTGTACCGTGTTGTTCGAACTATTTAGATGATATTGTGGTATCCGGACGTACAGTTAAAGAACATTTATCAAACCTGGCGTGCCTTTTCAAAGTTTTGACTGCAGCAGGTCTACGTTGTAATAAAGCAAAGTGTTCGTTTTTTCAAACTGAAATAGAGTACCTAGGCCATGTGATTAATGCCCAAGGAATCCATCCCTTACAGTCAGATAGAAAAGGAGGCCTTAGCAATCATTTACGGCGTCACAAAGTTTCATCATTATCTCTATGGCAGAAAATTCTATTTGTTGACAGACCACAAGCCTCTCACGTCGTTGTTCTCACCCACAAAGCCAATTCCGCCACGAACGGCACAAAAGCTTCAGAGATGGTCCTTGATATTGTCAAATTATCAGTATGAGATTTTGTACCGGCCTACCACTAAACATGCCAACGCGGACACACTTTCCCGACTTCCGGTTGGCCAGGATGTATCATTTGATTCTTCAGAAATGGCATGTTGTCAGATAGACTCCAGAAATGCTTCCGCTGTCGCAGACTTTCCTTTGAACTCTCGTCGGGTTGCACAGGAAACAGCTGCGGATGCAGACCAAAGTGGGGTAGCACGTTTTGTTCGCTCAGGGTGGCCTGCCAGAGCCAAAGACATTGATCGGCCTCTGGTTCGACGTTATTTTGCACAACGTCATGCATTATCTTTAAGTCAGGGAGTACTGTTGTTGCATACCGGCAACGACCAAGCAAGAGTGATTGTTCCTCGTTCCCTGCAACGAGAAGTGTTACGCCTCCTGCATCAAGGACATTGGGGCATTGTTAGGACAAAGCAACTGGCCAGACGACATTGTACCTGGGTTAGTATGGACGCTCAGATAGAGAGCATGACATCACAGTGTACAGTTTGTGCGGAGCATCAGGCGGCTCCTCCACAGCGTTTCTCAGACTGGCCACGCCCCAAGGGACCATGGCAACGTTTACACATTGACTTTGCCGGACCTTTCTGGAATACGCGCTGGTTAATCGTTGTCGACGCTTTCAGCAAGTTTCCTTTTGTGATTGCCATGAACTCAACGACAGCTTCTAGTACAATCAGTGCCTTAACATCAGTGTTTTGCATCGAAGGCTTGCCTGAAACTATCGTCAGTGACAATGGACCTCAGTTTTTTAGTGCGGAATTTCAACAGTTTTGTCGTGTGAATGGCATTCAGCATATTACCACTGCACCTTTTCACCCTCAGTCCAATGGTGAAGCAGAACGTTTCGTTCGAACATTCAAGTCTCACATGGAGAAGATGAAAGGTCAGCACTCCAGGCAGCAAGCTCTTCAAATTTTCCTGTCTACGTATCGGTGCATGCCACGTGACGGCCCGTCTCCTGCCGAGCTGCTACACGGCCGCCGTCACCGCACTTTCCTTCACCTGCTGCAGCCTCCCACGCACCGAGTCGGTTCGTATGGCGCTACGCGTTTTCAGGTTTCTACGCCGGTGCTGTACAGGGTGTTTGCTGGCAACAAGACAAGATGGACGCCGGGCACCATTCAGCGCGTGCTCGGTCGCAATATGTATGTTGTACGTTCTTCCACAGAGTCGGAGCTGCGGCGCCACGCAAACCAATTGCGCCTGCAGAGGCCACGCGATCCTGTCTCGGGTTTCTTGATTCCAGACCCAGTTCACCACCGTCGCCACTGTCGCCGCCGCAGATGAAAGCGTCACCGAGAGGGACTCCGGGACCGTGCGGGCCCCTCCAGCTTGGGCTACGCACCTCAGAAGAAGATGACCTGGTCAATCTGGGCGGAAGCGTGCGCCCTTCCCCAGGTTTCGGCGGGTTTCCTGGAGGATCTCAAGGCGGATGCCGGGGCGCGGACGGCGTCTCGATCCCGGCCTCAGCTACGACGCCCGTCCCACCAGTAACGCCCCCACCCAGGCCCTCCTCCCAGTGCCGTCGCCGTGGCCCTCAGCCCTACGCCACGACGGCGCGGCGGTTTGGGGGGGAGGGGTGTGGTGTCGCACAAGTACAAAGTGCGCGCCACCTACTTTCGCCGCGCGCCGCCATGCACACACGGCGCGGCGTTCTCACGACAGCCACGAGCGCCCTCTGCTGCAAGCCCGCTCGTGGCCACCACGGGAAGACATCGGTCACTTCGGACGGAGATAGCAACCAGTTAGGACCTTCGTAATCAGATAGGCACCAGTGAAGACTTTGCTATCGTACAGGCACTAGGCAGGCCTCTAACAACTATGTATCAACATTCTGCAGTACTATGTAAAAGTTAAGTATTGTTACATTCTGTGCAATATATATCTCTTTCTAATTTACTCGAGTGTTTATAGTTTCTGGCTGCTCCCCTCCGTACCTGCACCAGCGTGCTGTCTTTGTTCCTGTGTCGGTCTCGTTCCACTCGGCCACCGACACCTACGACGAGGCTGGGACACAAAAGCGGCGACGAAGTTGGGACACAAAATAATCTATACGCCGTAAGTTGGCGGCGCTGGTAGAAAGAGGCGGGTCTTGTTCTAACAGCTAATACCCTACTAGCTGAATGCAAGCTTCAGGCCGGCCGCGGAGGCCGAGGTGACAGTCTGCGTCAGGCAGTGCAGCGGTGCGGAAGGACTGCTTACGTCCCGCCGCCGAGTCTGCTGCTCGCGTGTGTTTACGTGGCACAGTCGCCTTCGCTTGCGTACTTTAATTAGAACAAGAATGGCCCACTCCTGGAGAAAATCAACATTGAAAATCAGTTTTTCGAATGAATATGCACGACCGAAGGCACTTGAAGTCGAACAATTTATTAGAGAAGAAGTAAAAATTGACTGTAACGATCTTATCGGCATCCACTTCTCTATAGTGAGCAGTGTAGTGTATGTGAAGCTTACCAGCGACGCCGTCTGTGAGAACATTCTAAACAGATCTAGAAATGGACTCAAATTCCGTCACTCAGATGGACATATCGGTGAAGTGACTATCGAACAAGCAGGCCTCGGACTACGAACAATCAGAGTGTTTGAACTTCCGTTTGAAGTACCGTCAGACGTGGTTGTTTCTGCGCTGCGGCCGTATGGGAACGTTATTAGCTACATGGCCGAGAAATGGGCTCAATTTAACACATATCCGGTATTCAACGGGGTGCGGCAGATCCGCATTGAATTGACCAAACACGTGCCATCTTATCTATATATTGGAGGGTGCCGTGCCATCATAATTTATGATGGCCAGCCGAAGACGTGCTCCGGTTGTGGCCAAGAAGGTCACGTTCGTTCTAGCTGTATGCAGCGCAGAATAACGCAGTTACCACCTGGTGATGAACAGGTCCCATCGGCACCGACGACGCTTCCATTGACATATGTACAGGTTCTTCAAAATGAACCCAGCCAGCAGCCTGTGCCGACACCACTTGATGACACCGTGCCAAACACGGTAGAACTTCAGGGCAACGAGGTCAGGATGGAGGCTACACCTGTGACGGCTCCTGAACGTCACGTGCGGAAGGATAATGAAGTGTCTCCGAAGGAGGAAACAGACGCCGCCTCTATGGTCGTGCCTACCGCCGCCTTCGTGCCGGACAGTCAGAATACCCAGACTTCTGATACTGAAGTACACGTGCGAAAACAACGGTCAAAACAGAGAAGAAAGAAACGTCGGCTTGCTCCGTCTGATACCTGCCGATCACAATCTAATGATGAATCCCAAGACCTTCTACCATCAGAAGACCCTAAAGTGGAACTTCCTGCTCCACCCCAGTCGGAAGTGGAATCGACACGGCGTATGTCTTTAACCGTTTCTACAGATGATGACCAGCAGTCAGCCATTCGTCAGTCGTACACCGACGACACATCAATGCATGTTGACTCACCAGGGGCTTCTACTGACGACCAGCGTCCAAGCAACGCTGCTTGGCACGAAGATGTTGAAGATAATTAATCCACAGCCGACGTAGCAACAGATGTTGCTACTAAACTAAATGTCTGCTAATCGATGAGTGTGGGGAGAATGTGCTACCTGATCTTCGTGTTTCAATGAGCATCCCTGTAAATATGGCAGAAGGGCAGGCTTACAGAATTGGATCTATCAATATTAACACAATCCAAACGAAGATAAAGTTTCAGTTATTCCGTGACATGCTACGGGCGTCAGATCTCGATATTGCCCTTCTACAAGAAGTTCACCTGGAGTCATTTCCAGATATTTATTGTTATGATACATATCAAACTCCATCTGCTTGCAACGGTAGTGGGACGGCCGTACTTCTGAGAGAAGGTATTGTGGTTGAAGACGTCGCTTACTTACCATCGGGCAGGGGCCTTGATGTGACATTCTATGGTGTCCGGATCATCAACCTCTATGCTCCCTCCGGCACGGACAAACGAAGGGAACGCTCGCACTTCTACTCAGAAGAGATAGCTCCGCTGTTTGCAGGTCAATACGATCACATTATTCTTGGAGGCGACTTCAACTGTGTGCTCGCCATAAATGACCAATTTCCTCATTTTACCACGTGCCAAAAACTTAAATTGCTTATTCAAGAACTGGACCTGATAGACACATGGGAGCATACGCATGGTGATCGATCTGGATACACTTTTTTCACCAGCCATTCTGCGAGCCGTCTAGACCGAGTCTATGTCTCCCGCGGACTCACAACGGCAACACTTGATGCCGAGCTGTGGCCTACCGCCTTCTCGGACCACATCGCCTACATTTGTACTGTTTCTCTTCGACGGCAGGGGGTGTGGCGAAGTCGAGGTACTTGGAAGTTAAATGTTGCACATCTTAAGGATCCAGAGTGCAGACAGCATGTAGAAGCGACGTGGAGCAACTGCCAGAGACGTCTTACGGCATATCCTTCAACAATTCGATGGTGGCTGGAATGTGTTAAGCCCGCTTTGCGTCGCACGTTGGTACAGTATGGACGTGACAAAATGAGTTGGCATCGACGTACCATGGAATTCTACTTTACGGCACTCCGTGAGCTTGCTAGCCAGGCACCGTCTCCTGAACGACAGATTGAAATTCAGCGGATTAAGGCGAAGATTACTTTACTTCTGCGCCGCCGTCTTGAGGGAACAGTAATACGTGCGAGATGTCAAGATCGAGTCGCTGGAGAACCTCCTTCCATGCATCACGTTATACGAGAGAAGCAACGGTGTAGAAGAGCGCTGGTGCACGCTATTGATACCCCAGAAGGTCGTCGACTGACATCTCAGAATGATATCGCCACTGCTTTCGTGGACCACTACCGACAGTTGTATGCAGAAGTGGATCAGGATGCTATAGCAATGGAAGAAGTGCTCGACTCCATGCCTGGTACTCTTGATGGAGAATCTTTGCAGACCCTTACAGATACGATTACGGCTGATGATCTCGCTGACGCTCTCCGTAGGGGAGCAACAAACAAATACCCAGGTCCAGATGGCCTCCCGCTGGAGTTCTACCGCGCCTTTCAAGACATGATGGCTCCTCGCTGTATAGAAATGTATAAAGAACTGATGATACCTGATGTCCCACTTCCATCTGCATTTGCCGAAGGCCTGATCATTCCAGTCCCGAAGAAGCCCAGGGGACAAAAAGTGGAACATTATCAGCCATTAGCCATGCTGAACTGCGACTTCAAGATTTTTACGAGGATCCTTGCTTCCAGACTCCGGCGTGTCTTGCCTCAGGTCGTCTCTTCGGATCAAACATGCCTTGGTGGCACAAGTAACATCCAGACAGCACTAAGTGATTATCGTGATATCATAGCCTTGGCAGAGACTTGCCGCATTCGTGGTGTCTTAGTGTCCGTGGACCTGGACCATGCTTTTGACAGAGTGAGTCATGACTTTCTTGAAGCAGTGATACGAAGAATGGCGTTTCCTCCCGCCTTCACACACACCGTCCTGCGGCTTCTCCGATGCGCCACCTCACGTGTACTGATCAATGGACGTGTGGCAGGCACCGTTACCATTTCGCGATCTGTACGACAAGGCTGTCCGCTATCGATGATTATTTTTGCCATTGCGCTTGAGCCATTGTTACATGGACTGCGATGTCGACTGTCTGGGATGACGATGAGGGGCCGGTCCTTCATCTGTCGCGCATATGCTGATGACCTGATGTTCTTGGCTCAGTCAGGGGACGAAGTGCGGATAGCTCTGGAATGGATTACCAAGTATGGAGCTACTGCGGGCAGCCGTATGAATCTGACCAAGTCTGCCGCTATGAACATTGGCAGGGGTCTTCCTGAACGAAGAGTGACCCCGCTGCAATCAGTGGACAAGCTCTAATGTTTATGGATAACCTTCACGCGCGACATTCGACAAACCTCGGCTGTCAACTACAAACGCCTTCTTCAGGTACTACGAGCTAACGTCCGAAGCAATCTACTACGGTCGTTAGACTTAATACAACGAGTTGCTTTCGTGAACATCCATCTGGCGTCTAGGATACCGCACCTGGCCCAGATTCTACCGATGCAGAAGACGATGGCAACAAGACTGCTGGCTGTGTTTGGATACTTTGTGAGCGCCGGCCTTATCTTCAAAGTCCGTTATGAAACATTACCTCTCCCCCCTCGAGATGGAGGTCTTGGGCTTGTCAATGTACATGTCAGAGCGTCTGCCCTTTATGTCAATACAATGATTAAGCTGTGAAAACATCGCCAGACCGGAATATCTGGGATTCTGATCGACGAACTTGCTCCTATATCTCTAATGCCGCCCATAGCAGTAGCGCATATCTCTACCTATCTCTCACACATTAAGACATTTTTTATCGAATATAGTTACGTCCATGAAGACTTGTCCCATACACGGACTCCAACGACACGTGATGTGTACAGCATAATGATGAGGGGCCACACCCGGAACTTTGTGGAGAGACGACATCCTACAATCGGATGGCCCGTGGTCTGGCGTTCTCTGCATCATGCCCTCCTCGATACAGATGCTCGTGCCACCTGGTATCTGGTTGTCAATGGAAAATACATGACGCGACATCGGCTGCACGCAATTAAAATGACGGACTCTCCGCACTGCCCTCAGTGTCATGTGTTAGACACTGATGAACATCGGCTGATATGTGGACCTGCAGCAGAGGTGTGGCTGTTCATAAAGAAAATACTTGCCTTTCTTTGTCGTACAGCTCCACACACTATTGAATCACAGTCACTTCTATTTCCGGACGAGAGCTTTTTCCCATGCACAAAGACTAATGCAGTGAACTGGATCAAAGGCCTATCTATATATTATTTGTTTCACGATCAAGATTTTTGGACCTTCCTCCAAGATCGCTTCACGTCTCTACTACACAATTCAACACACCGACAATACTATGGCAATTTTCTGGGTAGTGTTTTCCTGGATCCTCCCCACAGCTTGGGTGTGCCGGGTATGAGACGATAATTTTAGTATGAATGATCCCTCGGAAGAATGAACCTATGTAACGGATGAAAACAATTATTATTTTTGTTCAGAAAAAAAAGCGGTCTAAAGCGTCTCGCTGTAAAATAAAAAAATTAAAAAAAAGGTGACTGGGGCGCTCCAGTCACGGTCAGCACGGCCACTACGGTCGGGGGTTCTAATCCCCCCTCGGGCATGGATATTTGTGCCGTCCTAGTTCGTAAGTAGTTCATAAGTAGTTTGTAAGTTTAGGGACTGATGACCCCGTAGTTAAGTCCCATAAGCTTAAAAAACATTTGAACATTTTTAGAAAGCTTCAGTTCCCAACATTCTCCGCTCAGAGGCCACGTTTAAGTGTGTGATCTCTAGGCATAAACAAACGTAAAACACTGACGTTTTTATTAGTGTTGGTTTCCAAGACCGATTTCTGAACCCAGAAATAAATCATAGCTCTGCACCAGGAATTGCATGAAGCTCATATTGTTGCTGAGAGGTGACCGCTGAAGATATGCAATATAGTCATACATCATAAAGTTGTGGAATAGAATGCAGTATATTGATGATTCGTTAACTAAACGCAATCAGAAGTCAGATATTAAATATGTTCACAAATAGCGTTACACTAGTACCTGAAACGACGATACAAGTAATTTTTTTTCCCGGCGGGAACTCGAAACCGGCACCATTTGCAATTTATAATCTACATCTACATAGATACTCTGCAAATCACATTTAAGTGCCTGGCAGAGGGTTCATTAACCACTTTCATAACTCTTCTCTACCGTTCCATTCTCTAATAGCGCGCGGGAAGAAAGAACACCTAAATCGTTCCGTTTTCGATCTGATTTCTCTTATTTTATTGGGATGGTCATGTCTCCCTAAGTAGGTAGGTGCTAGCAAATTATTTTCACATTCAGAACTAAAAGTCGGTTATTGAAACTTCGCAAACAGATCACGCCGCAATGAATAACGTCTTTCTTTTAATGATTTCCACCCCAATTCGTGCAACATCCCCCCTCCCCCCGTATCTTGATATAACAAAACGAGCTGCCCTTCTCTGAACCTTCTCAATGTCTTCCGTCAGTCCCAACTGGTGAGGGTCCCACAAGGGGAAACAGTACTCCAGGAGAGGACGCACAAGTCTGATGTAGGCAGTCTCTTTGGTGGAGCTGGTGCATCTTCGAAGCGTTCTGCCAATGAAACGTAACCTTTGGTTCGCCTTCCCCACAATATTTTCTGTGTGTTCTCTCCAGTCAAAGTTGTTCGTAATTGTAACTCCTAGGTATTTGGTAGAATTTATGACCTTAAGGATTGACTGATTTATCGCGTAATTGAAGTTCAGCGGATTTCTTTTAGTGGTCATGTATATTACTTCACACTTTTCTTTATTTAGTATCAATTGCCAATTTTCGCACCAAGTAGAAATTTTGCCTAAATCGCTTTGCAGTTGCTTTCGATCCTCTGTTGACTACATTAACCGTTAAACGACATCATCATCCGCGAACAGTCTAAGGGAGCTATTCAGATTATCTCCTAAATCGTTTATAAACACGAGGAAGAGTAGGGGACCTATCACGCTTCCCTGTGGAACGCCAGATATCACTTCTGTTTTACTCGATGACTTACCATTAATTACAACGAACTGTGTCCTTTCTGATAGGAAATCGTGAATCCAATCGCACTATTGGGTAGATATTCCATAAGCACGCAATTTCATTAGAAGCCGCTTGTGGGGTACAGTGTCAAAAGCCTTCCGGAAATCCAGAAATATGGAATCGATTTGAGATCCCTTGTCGATGACACTTAACACTTTATGCGAATAAAGGCCAAGCTGTGTATCGCAAGAGCGATACCTTCTGAATCCGTGTTGACTATTGGTTAATAGGTCGTTCTCTTCTAGGTAGTTCATAATATTCAAACAAAGTATATGTTCCAAAATCCTACTGCAAATCGACGTCAATGAGATTGGCCTGTAATTTTGGGGATCACTCCTATTGCCTTTCTTGAATGTTGGAGTAACTTGGGCAACTTTCCAGTCTTTGGGTACGGATCTTTCGCTGAGTGATCGGTTGTAAATTATAGCTAAGTACGGAGCTATTGCATCAGCATACTCTGAGAGGAATCTAGTTGGTATACAATCTGGCCCGGAAGATTTGTTTTTGTTTAATGACTTGAGTTGTTTTACAACTCCAGGAACATCTACTTCTAAGTTTCGCATGCTGGCAGCTATTCTTGGATTGAATACTGGAGTGTTCACTTCGTCTTCTTTGGTGAAGAATTTCGGAAAGTTGTGTTTAGTAATTCTGCTTTAGCAGTACTGTCGTCGGTAGTATTACCATTGCTATCGCGTAGTGAAGGTATTGTTTGTGTTTTGCCGCTAGTGTATTTTACATATGACCAGATTTTCTGCAAGATTACGAGACATGATTTCTTTATGGTAACTACTATAGGCTTCTCGCATTGATGTCCGCGCTAGGTTGCGAGTTTCAGTAAAAGATTGCCAGTCTTGCGGATTCTGTGTCTTTTGTAATTTTGCATGCGTTTTTCTTTGTTTCTGCAACAGTGATCTAACCTGTTTTGTGTACCACGGGGGGTCAGCCCCCTCTTTTATTAATTTATTTGGTATAAATCTTTCTATTGCTACTGATATTATTTCTTTGAAAGTAAGCCACAACTGATCTACACTAGCATTTTTAGTTTTGAAAGACTGGAGACTATCACTCAGGAAAGCGTGAAGCGAATTTTTATCTGCTTTATTGAATAGATATATTTTTCGTTTATTTTTGGTGCATTTATGAATTTCGACATTCAGTCTCGCTGCTACAACTCGATGTTCGCTAATCCCTGTATCTGTTTTGATGCTCTTTACTATCTCCGGATTATTTGTTGCTAGGAGATCAAGGGTATTTTCGCAACCACTTACTATTCTAGTGGGTTCATGAACTAACTGTTCGAAGTAGTTTTCAGAAAAAGCATTCAGAACTAGTTCGGACGATGTTTTATATTTGCCGCCGGTTTTGAACACGTAATTATGCCAACATATCGAGGGTAAATTAAAGTCACCACCCATTATAACAGTATGCTTCGGATACCTATTTGAAATATGATTCAAGCTTTCTTTGAACATTTCTGCAACCGCATCGTCTGAGTCAGAGGGCCGATAAAAAGATCCAATTATTAATTTATTCCGGTTGTCAGGTATAACCTCTACCCAGACAAACTCACAGGAAGTATCTGCCTCAATTTCGCTGCAGGATAAACCGTTTGTAACAGCAATAAACACGCCCCCCTCTTTTTTATTTATTCTATCCTTTCTGAAGACCATTTGGCCCTTTGAAAAAATTTCGGCTGAACTTATCTCAGGCGTCAGCCATCTTTCAGAACCTATAACGATTTGTGCCTCAGTACTTTCTATCAGCACTTGGAGCTCTGGAACTTTCCCAATACAGCTACGACAATTTACAAGTGATATACCAATGGTTTTTAGATCTGCTTTCTTCCTGTGTCTAACCTGCCCCCTTTGAGACTGAAACCCATTTTGTGTATTCCCGAGGCCCTCTAACCTAAAAAATCTCCCAGTCCACGCGACACAGCCCCCGCTACCCGTGTAGCCGCTTCCTGAGTATAGTGGACTCCTGACCTATTTAGCGGAACCCGAAAACCCACCACCCTTTGGCGCAAGTCGAGGAATCTGCAGCACACACGGTCGCAGAACCGTCTGAGCCTCTAATTCAGACCCTCCACTCGGCTCTGAACCAAAGGTACGCAGTCAGTCCTGTCGACAATGCTGCAGATGGTGAGCTCCGCTTTCATCTTGCAAGCAAGACTGGCAGTCTTTACCACTTCTGATAGCCGCTCAAAACCAGAGAGGATCTCTTCCGATCCAAAGCGACACACATCATTGGTCCCGACATGAGCCACCACCTGCAGCTGGCTGTATCCTGTGCTCTTCATGGCATCCGGAAGGACCCGTTCCACATCTGGCATGCACACTGAGTGCACATTGGACTTCTTCCCCTCCCTAGTAGCCATTTTCCTAAAGGGCTCCATTACCCGCCTAGCGTTGGAGCTCCAAACTACCAACAAACCCACCCTCTGTGAGCGCCCGGATCTTGAAGGCAAAGGGGCGAGTACAGAACAAGCGACACCATCTGCGTCAGGAACATCCTCTGCCACAGACAGCGCTTCGAATCTGTTGGCAGGACTAACCGGGGAGGCCTCTACTTCGGTCCCCCGGGAAGTCTTAGGCCGCCTGACACGTACTGAGGAGACCTCCCAATGCACCACGGATTGGGAGGCTACCTCCTCGCGGGCAGTGAGCGGGCTGGCCACAGCCGCAGGCCGATCGGAGAGCACTCTGCCTCCATCCGTTCGCAGAAGTCACAGTTCCTAGCCATTCTAAAAACCCATGTTTCTTCCAAGTAAGTACGTCTGAGGACACAGAAGTTTAATAAACAGTGAGCTTCGAAAAATATGAACCTAACACTAAACTGTTTATTACCGGCGAATCTGAAAAATATATACGCGAGCTAATAAATCAAAAAATCAACAACGGAACTGACAACTAAACGCGATTCTTAATAAATAAACACGCGAGCACACTAAAGTATAAAGAGCTGCGAAAAGAAGCACACACGAAAGGAAAATAAGTCGCTTCTATTAAGAAGCCGGTTACCGTACAATGTAGAGCTGCTGCTGGTCACGTGTGCACTGGCCGACGGTAACTCAGCAACTCAATAGGAAGGAATACTGCTGATATTGTTTCTTCCGGGGACTCCAACCCCGCACACACCGTCACTCTTGATCTGACACGGTGAGGCGTCAACTATCACATTGTCGTTCACTAGTAGCTAGGATCATACCGTTCGTACACACATGGAGGGGTTTGGTATTTTGCGAAAACTTTGTTTAACTTAGTAGCGCATGGACATGTTCAGTGTTGATATGATACAACGCAGAGTCCGGCGTTCTTTACTTGTCGTTACTGTAGGTGCAGATGGTATTTTTGTGGCCGTTAAAAAATGTTACCCCCCCGCGGGAATCGGGCCCATACCTTAGCCATTACAAGTTAGCCCCATCCCGGCCTCCAGCGAATTACAGATGTGTTAGCATAATGTTTTGTCATAATGGAGTACTCATTAGACGGTACGACCAATCAAAGAGCTCAAAGGTGTCTGGCTAGGTAAGACATTCTTGGCCACACAGGAAGGCCACGTAGTCTGAGGCGCCTTATCGCGGATTTTGCATGAAATTATATTACGTTTTAGTATGCTACATTACGATTTGGTAAGGCATTTTGCTATAACCTTATCCAACTGTGGGCTCATTTTAATCAAGAATTTTGGGTACTTGTTGCCACGATAACCTGAATATTACGCATTTTTAAAGTTATGAGGAGCGTGGATAATGCATTAGAAAAAGGATTCTGAAATTGGGAAAATCACTTCGTTTTGACATCTATTATTCACCACGTTCAGGAACACAAACAGACTTCGATGAAGGAGGTTTCTTTGATTGACAAGGTATCCGATAACTGGCAACTGTGTCGAGCAATTATTCTTCACGGTGTGGTTGCCTTCAATAGTCATATTGAGGTTAAAAAACAGAATTGTGGATTCTGATACAAGGTCGCATCGAAAATGCGATGTTAAGCATAATATCCAACTGAGAATGATGGGGGAGAACTTCAGTCTCTGCCATTTCAATGGGTGGATACTGGGATTTATCGGAATAGATGGCTATTTAAATGGAAACATCAGTGCTTACACGGTAACGTTCAGCTGTCCGGGAGGGGTAGTAGGAGAGAGGGCGGGATCTAAGAATGAATACGAGTGCATAAATGGAAAATAGAAGAGTGAAATGCTTCCAAAGTTCTCCTTACTTAGACATATACCACAGTTTGTTTTAGGGCCGATAGAAAAGCAACGAAAATGTTTCACAGAACGAAGGATGGATTGTTGTCGAAGATATAAAAGAACACTGCTTCATAGAGAGGACCGATGGACAGTAAAGAAAGCAGACATTAAAAGAGACAGTATTGTTTTAACGGAAACCACAATTTGTTACAGCATTTTGAGGGAATAGACCAAAAGGGCAACTGAAGTTATAATGTAAGGGAGGTGACAGAGAGAGAGAGAGATACAGAGAGCGAGATTGGAGGAGAAATTAACAAGGAAAAATGCGCCAAATCGTTTGCATTTGTGAAGTACGGAGGGTCTATTAATGGATGGAGGGAAGGGCAGAGACGTATTTGAAATAGCATAAATTACTTTAACAGCGTCCATCAAAAAATGTTTTAAATCTATCGGAGCAAACTGCATGGTCATCAGTCAGTAGCTTACAAACTACTTAAACTAAGGTAAACTAACCTACGGACAACACACACAACTATGCCCCAGGGAGGACTCGAACCTCTGTCGGCGAGCAATCGCAGCGTCCATCTAGACTGATTACTCTGTATGCATAGAGGCTGGGTGTAAATGAAATAAAAATAGGATATTGAGTGAAATGAGTAGCACAGAATTAAAATTTGTGCCACGGGAGAGAATCGAACCCAGGCATCAATACTTTACTTTAATTCAATACTTTTCCTTCCACTCAATGTCTTTCACACATTGACACGGAAAAGTGTGTCTAGGTATATAAATTTATAATAAAACAGGACAATAAAGGTACTGTATATTAAAAAAAAAAAAAAAAAAAAAAAAAAAAAAAAAAAAAAAAAAAAAAAAAAAAAAAAAAAAAACTTCAATTTAAAGGCAGCTCAAAGGAAAAAGAAACATATTTTATTTCACTTGCCAAGAGATCTTCCATAGTCTTTCACTTAGGAGATTTAAAAAAAAGTTAAAGGACGAATAATTTATTCAGAGTCCCTCATTATTTGTTTCTTCCATAACGCATCTCAACATATAATCTGTACGTCATTGGACCAGCTTCTCTTCAGTAAAAGCGACGACTGTATCTCGAATTGATTGCTCGCAGTGACACGGCCTGATTTGTATTTCTGCTTACCACACTTACTATGAAGCCAGGAAGTAAACATTTTGTATTTACATCAGAGCCCTGCTTTGCGCAGTGCTGGGGGCTGTTGGCCGCCACCGCGACCGCCAGCTGGCTGGTTTCCGCCAAGCTTCACATCGGCATGAGCTGTGGTTGACCGGACAACCCGTACCTCACAAGCCACGGCTAATGCAGGCCCCGGCCGCAAAACCAGGCACAACCCTTGAAGTATCAAAAGTTCCTGCAAACCTACCCAAATGTGTAGTATAAACTACCATAGATAGAGGTATTTTTCTATAAAATTAGTAGGCACTTTATCTTTTGACATTTCATTCAAATATTAAACGAAGTTAAAGAATAGAAACATAAACGTAGTAGTTGCCACATAATGTTTCACCTAGATAGCAATCAACTACACAGTAAACTATTCCCTGTTTTCAGCGCTCTGCATTAGATCTAGACGTAATGAGAAATGTATTCATTTTAGAAATGTAAGAAAGTTGTAAAATAAAACAGTTCTGGTGGCAACAACACAAATGTATACGTGTGGTATATCAAATGTTCGCCGGCCGCGGTGGCCGAGGGGACTGAGGCGCTTCAGTCACGGTCTGCACGGCCACTACGGTCGGAGGTTCGAATCACCCCTCGGGCATGGATATTTGTGCCGTCCTAGTTCGTAAGTAGTTCATAAGTAGTTTGTAAGTTTAGGGACTGATGACCCCGTAGTCAAGTCCCATAAGCTTTACAAACATTTGAACATTTTATACAAACATGTGAACATTTGAACTTATAAAGTGTTCTCAATGTGTCTGAAACAATAGGTGCTACACAACGGAAATTACCTTCTGCTGGGGCCCTTCATTTACACCATTGGTCTGTTATTCACGTGAAGTTTTTCGTAATTGGTTCACAGAATCGCATCAGTTTCTCGACTGATCCACGCTTATACGAAGATCGAGAAAACAGGTGCCAAAAAAGGATATGCGCGAGTTCTAATTACCATTATGTTATTCTTAAAATTAAAATCAAATGTTCGAATGTGTATGAAATCTTATGGGACTTAAATGCTAGGATCAACAGTCCCTAAGCTTACACAATACTTAAACTAACCTATTATAAAGACCACACACACATACCCATGTCCCAGGAAGGACTAGAACCTCTTACGTGAGCAGCGGCCCGATCCATGACATGGCACCTTAGACCGCGCGGCTACTCTACGCGACCTTCTTACAATTATTGTAACACCATACTTTGTACGGTAATGAGTACAAAAGTTCTTTGCACTCGTAGGAGAAGGTTGGTGATTGAAATCTCATAGAAGAAGCATGCTACACTGAAAACGAGATTTGTTTTTATATTGCGTCACCACCCCATCTCCCTGACCTCTCCACCCCCTCCCCAACCTAAATAAGAAAACGGAAAACATCCGAGACCTTCTTTCAGCTAAATCACTATACCGCACAATCTGAAATCTTTTTTCAACTTTTTCAACCCTCCCTCTATACCGTCAGGTAATAATCGCACATCGCTTAGCAATACTGCGGAAGAGGTGGAGCAATTGTAGGGTTGGCAGTCTCCTTGGGAGACGTTTTAATCTTCTAATGCTTGTGTCAATAACAGACCGCTTGTTTTATCTTCGCCAAAACAGGTATTTTTCCCAGTTAAAGTTGTTTTCAATTGTACCCGCCAAAAATTTCGTTAGATGTATAATCGCCGGCCGCGGTGGCCGAGGGGACTAAGGCGCTCCAGTCACGGTATGCACGGCCACTATGGTCGGAGGGTTCGAATCCCCCCAGGGCATGGATATTTGTGCCGTCCTTAGGATTAGCTAGTTCATAAGTAGTTTGTAAGTTTAGGGACTGATGACCCCGTAGTTAAGTCCCATAAGGTCTACAAACATTTGAACATTTAGATGTATAATCCTTAACGATTTCTCAAGACCTGACGAAATTTTTCTGGTAATCATATGGTGACCTATACACATATTTATGTTTATGGTCAATTGTACCAATTAGCGCCGTTAAGATATAACTTAATTATCATTTTAAAATTAACTTTGCTTTTCTGAGATGTTTACTAGACAGCAGCATAAAATGTTCAAATGTTTGTAAATCTATCGGACCAAACTGTGTGGTCATCAGTCCGTAGCTTACAAATTACTTAAACTAATGTAAACTAACCTAAGGACAAACACACACACCCATGCCCATGGAGGACTCGACCCTCCGACGGCGAGCAATCGCGCCTTAGACCGCTCAGCTACTCCACCGCGGCGACAGCAGCATAATCTGCCACAAATATTTCCCAGTTCGATATAGCAGTTTGTAGCTCTGTCAGAGAGTGGGTAAATTGTTACTCTCGCTCCGGTTTGTATTTGAGAGCTGCTACCTCTTAATGTTTAGAGAGCTTCGACATTTTCATGTAGGAAGCGAACAGCTGCAGTGTGAATCGCCCGAATTCCGGCTGAGCACAACTGTTCAACTTTCCCAATGCGTGCACTCAGTGGCCACAAGTAGCTTTTGTCGGATTATTTTTTTAATCTACATTCTTTTGTCATTCCAGGAAGCAATACAACTTTCACCAGACATGATCCACCATGTTGTCATTTCACTACCATAGTCGTACCAGGAAGATCATTCATCTACAGGCAATGTCTTTCTCGAGTGGTCCAACACCTTAGGAGAACATCTTGTGCACGAACGATGCAATGGCTTAATTACTTCTCCTACGACGTGATGTCGAGCACTGAAGTATTTATAGTGAGGGAGACGAATGGAATGTTGCCCAGATACATAAAGAAAATGAAAGTAATCCACTGAGTTACAGATCCATTGTATTGATATCGACATGTAGCAGGACTTTTGAACAAATACTTTTCAGGCATTATGAAATATCTAGAAATGTATCACGTATTAACTCAAAACCGGCAAGGATTTATAAATCTTTACTCTTGCGAAACTTTCGCGATACTATATTTGCATGAACTACTGAGTACTCTCAAACTAATGCCGTATTTGTAGAGTGCCAAAAAAATGTTCAAATGTTTGTATAGTTTATGGGACTAAACTACGGGGTCATCAGTCCCTAAACTTACAAACTACTTATGAACTACTTACGAACTAGGACGGCACAAATATCCATGCCCAAGGGGGGATTCGAACCCCCGACCGTAGTGGCCGTGCAGACCGTGACTGGAGCGCCTCAGTCTCCTCGGCCACCGCGGCCGGCTGTAGAGTGCCGAAACGACTTCTGGTATCTTCAGCTATAATCAACTTCGAACATATCGCTTTCCTAAGGAGTATAGTCACAGTTGTGCGACTGGGATCATGACGTTCTGTCTGCAAGTTTATATTTTGCAGTAACTGACGAGGAGTCATCTAGTGAAAAGGACGTGCCGACTGTAATTCTTCCAGCAAAGACTTCTCTTGTTTCGAATATGTATTCTAAATATTTAATGAGCAATCAGAATATTATTCTTAGATTTGAGGCAGTTAATGCTGCCGACTACTAAACTCAGAAAAGCAAAGTCAATTGCGAAATGATTTTGAATTTGTAACTTCACGGCGCAAATGGTGACCATTGACCTTAAACATCAATATGCATTCGGCTCTGAACATGGATACTGAACATTCGTCAGCATTCTAGATATCTATAAGCAAAGCAAATTTGAAGTTTATACATATAACGAAATTCCTGGGGGTGAAATTAAAAACAATGTTAACTATTTATAACACCTGTTTTGGCGAAGGTGAAATAAACGGTTTGTTGTTGACACAACTATCCGGAGATTTAAACTTCTCCTACGGAGACTTCCAACCCTACAATTGTTCCACCTCTTCTGCAGTATTGCTGAGCAGGGCCCCATTATTACCTGACGGGAAAGAGGGAGGACGTCGAAAAAATTGAAAGAATATCACACTCGCACATAAGCTATTTGGCACTTGTATTTATTATTATTATTATTTCGAGCTTCGTATAAGCGTGGAACAGGCGAGAAACGGAACCCATTATGAAACACTTCACTGTGAATAACAGAATAATCGTGTAAATGAAGGACCCCAGCAGAAGGCAATTTCCGTTGTGTAGCACTTATTGTTTCAGTCACATTAAGAATACTTTATAAGTGCACAAAACGTGAATGATATACTACATATATACATTTGTGTTGTTGCCACCAGAACTGTTTAATTTTACAACATGCTTACATTTCTAAAATGAATACATATTTCATTACGTCTAGATCTAATGCAGAGTGCTGAAAAGAGAGAATAGTTCACTGTGTAGTTGATTGCTATCTAGGTGAAACATTATTTGGCAACTAAGTTTATGTTTCTATTCTTTAACTTCGTTAAATATTTGAATGAAATATCAAAAGATAAAGTGGCTACTCATTTAATTGCAAAATAGTTCAATCTGTGGTAGTTTATACTACACATTTGGGTAGGTTTGCAGAAACATTTTGATACTTTGAGGGTTGAGCCTGGCTTTGCGGCCGGGGCCTGTATTATATTAGTCGTGGCTTGCGAGCTACGGACACGCCAATCAACCACAGCTGGTGCTGAAGCGAGGCTTGGCGGAAACCAGCCAGCTGGCGGTCACGGCGGCGGCCAACAGCCCCCAGCATGACGCAAAGTGGGGCTCTGACATAAATACATAATGTTTACTTCCTGGCCTGATAGTAAGAGCGGAAAGCAGAAATAGAAATCATGTCGTCTAGCTACGAGTAATCAACTTGAGATAGTCGTCTGTTTTACTGAAGAGAAGGTGGTCTGCTGGCATTGTAGATTATGTGCTGAGATGCATTATGGAAGAAACAAATAATGAGGGATTCTGAATAAATTATTAGTTTTTTTAATTTTTTTAATCTAAGTGAGAGACAATGGAAGATCTCTTGGCAACTGAAATAAAATATGAGTTTCTTTTTCCTTTGAGCTACCTTTAAACTGAATTTTTTTTAAATATACAGTTCCTTTATTATCCTATTTTTCTTATAAGGTTATATACCCAGAGACAGTTTTTCATGTCAATATGTGAAAGGCATTGACTGAAAGGAAAATTAAAAGAAGTATGGAAGTCTGGGTTCAATTCCCGACCGCCGCGGCGGCGTGGCCAAGCGCATTGAAGTGCTATGCTGCGATGTGCGAGGCCATTCCCCGTCGTGGGTTCGAATTCCCCCATGGGCATAGATGTTTGTGCCATCTTTAGTATAAGTAGTTTGTAAGTTTAGGGACTGATGACCCCGCAGTTAAGTTCCTTAAGCTTAAAAAACATTTGAACATTTTAGACAAGTGACATGCCACAGTTTGTTTTAGGGCCGAGAGAAAAGGAACGGATGTTTTACGGAACTAAGGTTGGATTATCCTAGATATAAAAGAACACTGCTTCATGGAGAGGTCAGATGGACAGTAGAGAAAGCAGACATTAAAAAAGACAGTATGGTTTTAACGGAAATCACTAATCTTTTTCGTCTTGGAGGAATACACCAGAAGGACAAGGACGACTGAGGTTATAATGTAAGCGAGGTGATAGAGAGAGAGAGAGAGAGAGAGAGAGAGAGAGAGAGAGAGAGAGAGAGAGAGAGAGAGAGAGAGAGAGAGAAAATGGAGAAGAAATTAACAACGAATAAATGCAAGACCGAATCGTTTGCATTTTCATACTTTGTGAAGGTCAGAATGTGTATTAATGGATGGAGGGAAAGAAAGAGGCTTATTTGAAATAAAAAGACATGGTTTGAGAGCGTTAATGTAAACCGATTACTCTGTATGTATGGAGACAGGTTATAAATGAAGAAAACTTAGATCAATAAACGGACGGTATATTAAAAGAGAACATTCCAATTAAAAAGGCAACTAAAAAGAATAAATAACTCATATTTTATTTCATTTGCCAAGTGATCTTCCACTGGCTCTCACTTAGGAAGAAAAGAAAAGGAAGACGTAACAAAACTTAATAGGGACTTTAATATTTTATCCAGAATCCCTCATTATTTTTTACTTCTATCATGCGTCTTGGCAAAGACTCTATAAGTCGTCGTACATAACACCCTGAAGAAGCAACTTCCTCCCATGCCTCCAGAATGCAGTCCCAAAGAGCGTCTGGCGTAGTTGGCTGGTTTTGTGGTCAGTTCTCTGTTAACGTCCTGGCGACCTCAGCCCACATATTTTCCATGGGGTTCATGTCAGCCGCCCGCGGCAGACAGTCCGTGACATTGACGCCAATCGTGGAGAGCCGCTGCTGGACGAATGCAGACTTGTGAACTGTCGAGGATGCCTTCTATCCTATGAAGGATTCCTGCTCCTCGTGCAGATATCCAGCCGCAGCAGGAAATGGATATGCGCCCACTTCTTCTCATTGTTGTTACATATTCTCGTCGATGGCGAGTCCTTCGAGGCCTGTAAACGACCGAAGGACCGTCGTTACTGGTGGAAAACACTTTTTCGTCAGTGAAAATAATGTTTTCCCATGATGCCCTAAGAGGGAGCTCTGCAGATGCCAGCCTGTATGTAATAATTTCTTCGCTGAGTTCTTGTTTCACAGCGGACCGTCGTGCCTGTAGTCCAGCATCCATCAGCCTTTGGCGAATCGTGTCACTGGAGCCGGGGAAGTTGGTTACCTGCCGCAACTGCTTCGCGTTCAAAACGGATTTTGTCTGCTCGTAGACACTAGCTCGCGATCCTCCTGCTGCGTGCTTACTCTCTTCCTGCCTGATCCAGGAGCTCTCTCGGTGGTGCCTCTGTCAAGGTAGTTCCTCCACCATCTCGCTGCAGTGGTATATGACACGCCAGACCTTCTGCCAGCCTCTCTGATGGACCATCCTCCATCTTCTAATATATAAAGCAGAGTGGCCGTATGTTTGTACGTGTTGCATACAAATCTACAGTTTTGTTTCAGTCTTTATGAAATTTCTTACACGTAAGCTTCAATCCATGAGGACGGTCGCCGTAAGTGTAAAACTCACGTACGATACATAGTGGGCGAGATATGACGTCATAAACAATGAGATGTACCAAAAACTGCTGTATTTAGCGACAATGCTGTTCATTTTCTCCTAAACCACTGGGCCGATTTAAACCAAATTTGGTGCGCACATTCATTACATGAGATAACAATTGTTGCAGAGGGTTAAGAATCACGTACGACACATGGTTCAGAAGATGTGACGTCATAAACAATAGGACTTGCAAGAAACTGCCACATAACACGGCGAGACTTTATAAATATGCTATATGAGACTGAGAGTATTTAGCGACTTTGAGCAAACTTTAAATTTGATTTCAGACCTTTATTAAACTTTTTCCCGCTGACAACCATAGCAAAATCATGAAAGGAAAAAAGTTTCTCGCTTACTACTTTTCCGCTGTTTATGGAGTAAAACTACGGCATTCGGTATGACATTACAATTTATAATTTGTACACTACAAATTGTAGCCGCAGCAAATTTTACAGACAGTATACACACATATAGTTGAATGTACCTTCTAAATTGTATTGTCACGTTGCAATGGAAGTAGGCTTGACTTCGAAGGCAACTAAACACAGTACTTATATTGAAAGTACGTTTATTACGAACTCAACATACACGCAGCACTGACTGCCTCTCAGGCAGAGTGCTCTGCTATTTATACACAGACAGAATTTATCAGAAATTAGATGAACAGTTAACATAAGAAACAAGTAGAATTTACAAGTGAACATAAGAAAGATGTAGAACCTTCGGGAATTGTAAATTACAAAGAAATAAATTTTTGCCGGTGGGCGGGATTGAACCGGGGAACTTCTGCACCGCAGTCCGTGACGCTATAGCCTGCGCCACGCCGGCAGTTGGTGTTCGTGGTCTCTCGCGGCATTGCTCCCTCTCCTGGAGAAACAGCGACCCGCTGTTATGATCCCTGTGGAGCCAGCTGCAATGTCCTGGATCTTGACCTTGTCATGGGTCCTCTGTAGGACAGTTCAAGAGAATCCTTCCCTTCTCCGCGATTATCGACAACAGACGTTCCTGTCGTGGCTTCATCAGGAACATTACCGCCCTTAAGGTCCTTGAACAAGAAGCCATTGTCGTCTACCTGCTCTTCAGGATCGTAGTAAGGCTTCATGCGCAGGACGTGAACAATGTCTCTTCGTTTTCGACGTTTCGACGACGGCTCATAATCCTCAACTTCGTATGTGACGTCTGACAGGCGGCGTATCACACGATACGGACCAAAGTATTGCTTCAATAACTTTTCTGACAGTCCGACCTTCCGTACAGGGGTAAAAATCCATACCAGATCTCCTGGGCTGTACACAACAGGTCGGTGCTTATCGTTATACCGCTGACGGTCCTTCTCCTGGGCGTCCAGTGTCCGTATGTGGGCCAGCTGTCTTGCTTCTTCGATCCTGGTGATGAGCTGTTTAACATAGTCATCCTGAGTGTCGTCCGGTTGGAACGGGAACAGTGTATCCATTGTCGTCTCAGCTTCACGGCCATGGAGCAGGAAAAACGGAGTGAAGCCTGTGGTGTCTTGTCTTGCGGTATTGTAGGCAAATGTCACGACTGGCAGAATTGTATCCCAATCCTTCTGCTCAACATCGACGTACATCACAGCATGTCGGCTAACGTTTTGTTAAAACGTTCCGTAAGACCATTTGTCTGAGGATGGTATGCAGTTGTCATTCTGTGGACAATGTTGCACCGTGACATTACCTCTGATACTAGTTTTGACTGGAATACTTTTCCACGATCAGATGTCATGACACGTGGTGCTCCATGCTTCAAAATAATTTCTTCTACAAGGAATTTTTCGATCTCTGGAGCTTCGGCAGTCGGCACAGGTTTGGTGACAGCGTAGCGTGTGAGGTAGTCAGTGCAGACTATTATCCAGCGGTTACCGGTTGTCGACTTCGGGAACCTCCCTAAAAGATCGATCCCAACTCGGTGGAATGGAGCTGCTGCCGGCGGAATCGGTACGAGATGTCCTGGAGGTAATTGCGGCACATGCTTCCGTCGCTGGCACTCTTTACAGTGACTCACATAGAGCTTGACAGATCGGTAGAGACCTTTCCAGTAATACCTGCGACTGATTCTGTCTAGGGTCTTCACGAATCCCAGATGACCGGATATTGGATCATCATGGAAATATTTGAGAATAGCTGGCTGGAGATGAGCTGGAACAACAAGTAGCCATTTGGGGCTCAGTGGATCGTAGTTGCTCTTGTACAATGTTCCGTTTATAAGTTGGAACTCTCCATTGGTCGTTTCTCCTTTCTCCAAGGCCTTTATCATTTTTAATAGTGTTGGATCTTCTCTCTGTTCAGCTGTAACGTCATCTAATTCAGTGAGAGCTGAAATTTCATTAATGCTGTTGTGTTCCACTAATGGATTCCTCGAAAGGCAGTCGGCATCCTTGTGTTTGCGCCCGTTCTTGAATACCACTGTGACGTACTCTTGGAGTCTTAGTGCCCATCTTGCTAGTCGACCTGATGGATCCTTCAAGCTAGTCAGCCAACACAAAGAATGGTGGTCTGTCACGACGGTGAATGGTTTGCCGAATAAATACGGCCGGAACTTGTTGATAGCCCAGATAATCGCGAGACATTCTTCTTCAGTTGTAGAGTAGTTTATCTCGGACTTTGAGAGTACTCTTGACGCATAGGCCATCACTTTTTCGGCACCTTCCTGAACTTGTACAAGCACTGCACCAATCCCATAGCCACTGGTGTCTGTATGAAGTTCCGTTTCTGCATTCTCGTCGTACAAGGCTAGCACTGGTGCGGAAGTTAGATCCTCCTTAAGTGCTCGGAAAGCTCTTTCTTTTGTCTCATCCCAGTAAAATTTGGCGTCTCCCTGCAGAAGTTCTTGTAATGGACGTGCCTTGTTACAAAATCCTTTTATGAAACATCGGTAGTATGAGCACAGCCCGAGAAAACTTCTCACATCACGGGTTGGGTTGTTTAAGGGGACTAAATTCTCACATCACGAATGTGCTGAGGAGTTGGAAATTCTGTGACTGCCCTTACTTTATCTGGATCAGGACGGACACCATCTCCGTTGACTAGGTGTCCCAGGATTTTTATCACTTTGACGACGAAGAGGCACTTCTTTGGATTGAGGCGGAGACCTGCAGCCTGAACACACTTCAACATAGTTGACAGGCGACTCAGATGTTCTTAAAATGTTTTCGAGAAAACGACAATGTCATCTAAATAGCGAGACACGTCGTCCACTTAAGGTGTCGAAGCAAGTTGTCCATCATGCGTTCGAATGTGGCTGGAGCATTACATAATCCAAATGGCATTACTTTAAATTCATAGAGACCGTCAGGTGTAATAAAAGCTGTCTTCTCCCTGTCAGCTTCATCAACCTCGATTTGCCAGTAACCTGTCTGCATGTCCATAGTTGAGAAGTATGTAGCTCCTTTCAAGCAGTCTAAGGTGTCATCAATACGCGGCAATGGGTAGACATCTTTCTTTGTGATACTGTTCAGCCGCCGATAGTCGACACAGAATCGCCACGTGCCATCCTTCTTCTTTACGAGGACGAGACGACCAAGGACTCTCCGAAGGTTGAATAATGTCATCTCGCAACATCTTCTCCACTTCCTCCCGAATTATCCGTCTTTCAGCTGGCGACACTCTATACGAGCTCTGGCTAATTGGTGAATGGTCCCCAGTATAGATACGGTGCTTTATCGTGGGCCGTTTCGTCTGACTTTTCCCCTGCTGAGGTGTGAATGCACCCGAAAATTGGCGTAGTATACCTAACACCCGCTGGCGTTGTTCCTTGGTCAGTCCAGGCCCTATTGGCAGTTCCACGTTTGTTTCCTCCAGCGTGTTGTCTGTACCAGTAGCAGGGCATGGGTCTTCATTGATGACGTTGAGCTCACCGTCCTGGATTGGTTCAGCTGTCCCGATACACATTCCCTTGGGGATAAGTTGTGACTGCTCGTGACAATTTGTGATCCAAATCTCTCCTTGACCACCGGTAATGCTTATGATAGCCGCTGGTATGTGAATTTCTTTTGTGAGCCTGATAAACCTTTTTACTATCAACAAGAACTTCACAGTTTAACCAGTCATCTGTGTTTGTGACTGCAACTCTTCTTATTGTCAACGGCGGTATCGTCACATTGTCAACGACGAATAACTTCCCAGAAAATTCTATATTACGTGTATCTGGCGGAACAGCTTCTTCAATTTGCAGCTCAGATCTGCCACAGTCAATGATAGCTTGGGATGCCTGAAGGAAGTCCCATCCGAGGGTGACATTGTGACTACATTCTGTTAACACGACAAATTCAAACGGCTGCGTCCTGTTGTTGATGGTTATTCTTGCGACACAAGTTCCTGCTGGATGGATGTACTTTCCATTCGCGACCTTCAGCACAGTTGCCCCCGTATCACAGAACATTGTCTTCTTTAGTGTGCGGCGGTAGTTATCCGACAATACAGAAAAAGAGGCTTCTGAATCAACAAGTGCCCGGACAGGTTGGCCGTCGATGAGATTTCCCGATATCTTAGCGACTGTCGTCCATGGAGGATTTTCATCTGCGGCGGCCACACCTCCGTAGATGGTCGCCTCGCTTAGTTTTCCTGGGCGCGGCGGCTAGGGGAGCGGCTGGTACCTCTGTACGGCGACGGTGAACGGCTGCGGCGCGTCGGAGAGCGACCTCGTCTAGGGTACGGCGATGGGCTTCTTCCCATAGGTCGACTGAACTCATCAGCAGGTGACTGCCTTGGATAGAACTGCTTCGACGGCTGACGTCTTGCGGCAAAATAATCATCGAATACTCGCCTCCTCTCTCTGCATTAGCGTACGACATGTCCAGGGCGTCCATAGTGAAAACACAGTGGTGTGTTGTCTTCTGTCCTCCAGACGTCTGTTCTTCTGCGGGGCGTCATAGTTACCGGGGGAGTTGGCTGTGGTCTCGACGGCCGGTTCATGGGCTGCCGTTTGGCGGCTGCAGCGTAAGTCATAGCAGGGCGACGCCATTCTTCACGTTGGGTGCGATTGACGGCGCAGACAGCAGCTAATGTTTGAAATACCTCGTCCTCAGCGGCGTTGGCTCCCTCGTGACTTACAGGGCTCACATCCATGGCCATAATCTGATGCTCGCTCGGTCTAATAGACCCGGCTGCCATGCACTGTTGTAATTCTTCTCTCACGATTTGTCGTATGAGAGAAGCGAAGTCATGCTGGTCTTCGACAACGGCCATAGGAACTACATTTGGGAGTCTGTCATACTTCTTGCGTCCAACCGTCCTTTGTTGCATCTCTACAATACGCTGGCACCACTTGATGA
Organism: Locusta migratoria; assembly: GCA_026315105.1. Taxonomy (NCBI): domain Eukaryota; kingdom Metazoa; phylum Arthropoda; class Insecta; order Orthoptera; family Acrididae; genus Locusta; species Locusta migratoria. Next base: position 785,539,424 of record CM048755.1, read on the forward strand.
ACTCTTCTGTCGTAGCAACTTCTTTTATCAGAAGAGCTTGGTACATGTCTTCTGCAATACCCTTCATCAGGTGCGTGATTTTGTCGGCCTCAGTCATATTCGGATTCACTATGTCACACAGGGCCAAAACGTTCTGTATGTACGACTGTGTCGGCTCACCACGTCGTTGGGCCCGGTTCTTCAGTTGTTCTTCCGCCGAGCGAATTTGTCGCTGGCGGTCTCCAAACGTCTTCTTAAGTTCCTCCTGGAACGTCTCCCAGTCATTCAACTTGTCTTCATTGTTTTCGAACCATTGCTGGGCTGTTCCGTCCAGGTAGAAATAAACGTTGGCCAAGCACATTGTATGATCCCACCTGTTGTACTTGGCGACTCGGTCGAACCCTTTTAGCCATTTGTTGGGGTCCTGTCTAGCATCTCCAGAAAACACCGACGGGTGTCTGATGTGCAGCTGGCTTATTGCTGGTTTCGTCTCAATCGTTCTTCTGATAATACGGACTTTTGGAAGGATGTACTCGGTGTATCCCTTGTATTCCGGTTCCAGTCCGTGTAAGCGACGGCTTTTACGTAGACTAATCGGAGCCACGGTGATGCAGCTGTTGCACAGTGTACCCGGCGCCTCCACCAAACAATGTCACGTTGAAATGGAAGCAGGCTTGACTTCGAAGGCAACTAAACACAGCACTTATACTGAAAGCACGTTTATTACGAACTCAACATACTGCCTCTGCCTCTCAGGCAGAGTGCTCCGCTATTTATACACAGACAGAATTTACCAGAAATTAGAAGAACAGTTAACATAAGGAACGAGTGGAATTTACAAGTGAACATAAGAAAGATGTAGAACCTTCTGGAATTGTAAATTACAAAGAAATAAATTTTTGCCGGTGGGCGGGATTGAACAGGCGACCTTCTACACCGCTGTCCGTGACGCTATCCCCTACGCCACACCGGCAGTCGGTGTTCGTGGTCTCTCGCGGCAATATAAAATACAATCATTTGCTCGTTAAGACGGCAAGTAAGACCTACCACTAAACAGGAACTAACAGTCCACAAAATGGGAACAAGAAAGTAAGAAAGATCATGGAAAACTCATTTAGAAAATGATCTTAGCACAGAAACTTTATGTTAATCACGTATAAGAACTTGTATGGTAAAGTACAAAATGCGAAACTGAATAGCTAGTTCAACTGGATCGAGAAAACAGCTTTAGAAGCACCCGGGACAGGAAACAATTCGAAATTACGCAGTCAGGATTTATTCTCAAGCGTCTAGTATGCTCCCGACACTCGCCTTGGACTCGAGTGGCGCTGCGGTGGGCGACCGACTGGCGAGCGGGCAATGTGGACGGTCGGGCCAATCGAAGGTGCGCCGCTCGAACGAGCGTGAAGTCGAGCGCAGCCACGCCTAGCCGCAAGCTGCAGCACCGACACCTGTCGGACTGTCATAGAACGACGTGTATCACGCGATTCGAGCGAGCAACCGAGCGAGGTGCAGACCTCTAGCCAGTACAGTTGCATACCTGCGTGGCATGGACAGTATGAGGTTATCAATCAGATCTTGAGCAATATTTGGCCTTTCATCCACGAGTGCAATATCCAGCTCTGCAACCGCTGTGGAAGGTGCTGGTCTGGCTGCAATGCGTCTGCCAAATGCTTCGAAGACATTCTCAATCGGGTTTAAGTGCGGTGAACAAGCTGGCAACTCCATTCGTTCGATTCCCTCAGCTTTAAAACACGTTGTTCAGCAGTGCAGCGTTATCGTCCACCAGAAGAAACCCATCTCCTTTGGCACCAGCATAGATCGAAGGATCTGGTCTCTATACCTCTGAGCAGTCAAAGCATCATTAAGAACGACACAGAGGTTCGTACGTCCACCAAGTACTGATTACTGCCCATACCATTCGTCCACCACCATGATACGGTGATGTTAGCTGCACATAAGCAGGACTGTTCCGAGTTCCGCGTTCTCTCCAGATGAGGGAACGACGATTGTCCGGCTGAACACAAAATCTTGACTCATCTGTGAACAGAACCCGGCACCATTCGCTACGACTCCAATCCTGATGTTCTCCGCCAAATTTCTGCGGGCTAAACGTGTTGTGGTTGTAATGGGACACACACCATAGGTCATCGTGCGTAGAGACCAAATTCCTGAAGGCGATTTCGGACTGTTTGTGTTGATATTGCGCCTCCTGTTGCTGCTTGGAGGGTACCTTTAAGAAATCTTTCACGCAGGAGGACCGCACAATGTACCATCATTTGATCAACGCACTAATTCCGAAATGGGGGACATAGCAATAGGTATTTCCAGTGTAGAGAAGCAGCTGAGAGAGCTAAATATGAAAAAGTCTGCTGGTCCGGATGGAATACCAGTTCGGTTTTACAAAGACTATTCTGCGGCGTTGGCCCCCTACTTAGCTTGCATTTATCGCGAATCTTTAATTCAGCGCAATGTTCCTAGTGATTGGAAAAAAGCGCAGGTGACTCCCGTTTATAAAAAAGGAAAGAGAACTGACCCACACAATTACAGGCCAATATCGTTGATATCAGTTTCATGTAGAATTTTGGAGCATATTCTCAGTTCGAACATAGTAAATTTCCTTGAAACGGAAAAGCTGCTTTCTGTGAATCAGCACGGGTTTAGGAAACATCGTTCATGTGAAACTCAGCTTGCCCTTTTCTCACATGACATCTTGCGAGCCATGGATGAAGGGCAACAGGCGGATTGTGTTTTCCTCGACTTCAAAAAGGCGTTCGACGCGGTGCCATACTGCAGACTGCTAACGAAGATACGAGCTTATGGAATAGGTTCACAGATTTGTGACTGGCTGGAAGACTTCCTAAGTAATAGAACGCAGTACGTTGTTCTCGACGGCGAGTGTTCATCAGAGACGAGTGTATCGTCAGGCGTGCCCCAGGGGAGTGTGATAGGACCGCTATTATTTTCTATCTTTATAAATGATCTGATGGACAGAGTAAGTTGTAATTTGCGGCTGTTTGCTGATGATGCTGTGGTGTATGGGAGGGCGTCGTCTGTAACTGACTGTAATAGCATATTGGTTGACTTAGACAAAATTTCTAGTTGGTGCGAAGAATGGCAGCTAGCTCTCAATGTAGAACAATGTAAGGTGATGCGCATGAGTAGAAAGAACAATCCCATTACAGCATTAGTAGTGAGCTTCTTGATGCTGTCGCGTCGTTCAAATATCTAGGCGTAACATTGCAGAGCGATATGACATGGAACGAGCATGTAAGGACAGTTGTGAGTAAGGCGGACAGCCGGCTTCGGTTTATTGGGAGAATTTTGGGAAGATGTACTTCACCTGTAAAGGAGACCGCGTATAAAACACTTGTACGACCACGTCTTGAGTATTGCTCAAGTGTTTGGGACCCGCAGCAGATCAGTTTAAAGGAAGACATAGAGGCGGTTCAGAGGCGAGCAGCTAGATTTGTTACCGGTAGGTTCGACCAATGCGCGAGTGTTCCGGAAATGCTCCGGCAACTCAATTGGGGATCGCTGGAAGAAACACGACGTTCTTTTCGTGAATTTTTGTTAAGTAAATTTAAAGGGCCGGAATTTGAAGCTGAGTGTAGTACGATCTTGCTGCCGCCTACTTAAATTTCGCGTAAAGATCACAAAGACAAGATAAGAGAAATTAGGGCTCGTGCGGAGGCATATAGGCATTCTTTTTTTCCTCGTTCAATTTGGGAGTGGAATAGGAAAGGAAATGCCTAGTAGTGGTAGAGTGTACCCGCCGCCACGCACCTTACGGTTAATTGCGGGGTATGTATGTAGATGTAGATGCAGCTGAGTTGCATTCAACCTACTGTCTCAGTAGACAATTCACCGGAGATAACGATGATCTCTTACCCGTTGTCGGCCCCGGCCTTGCCTTCTTTTAAAGCATCCAGATCCTGGAAATTACACATTGGGACGCTACAATAGCTGCAGACATCCCTCTGTGTCTCCCCCGCTTCCAACCTTCCCATGGCTCTGCATACTACAGCTTCGTGTAAGTCACGTTGTATGGCATTGAACTACCTGCTCACTACTCGGTCTGAAACAAACTTCTTGTGCAATTTGTTTGCTAGAGTATACGCAGGTCACGCCAATCTCCTCGGCAATTATTACTACTATCTCGGTTGTCGTAATGTTTTCTCCACTGCTCAGAACCGACAGAAAGACTTGCCACCACTTTAGTTCATTCTGCCGATGACATTACTTCCGAATCTAGATATCTCAACTGGTCCCCTATTTGGTTTGACCAGTGTATTTGTCTTACGTAGCGTTGTACTGAGTTTGCGAATACGTGCATCTTGCACAGTGTGTTTCAGAATGTTATTAATGTTGCATATGTGATTCACAGACAAATATGTGTTGGTATAATATATTTATGAACTATTAGTAAGATTTATTACCGATAATGGAATCGGACGATTCGTATTAGGCGTCTGCTACCAGCACATATTTCCACTGAGAGTCACGTAAATAACACGAAAAAACATTCTGAAACGCACTGTGCAGCGTACTTAAAACAAATAGTTTGCTTTTGTTATGACTACTGTCGGCAGGCAACGCAAAGACCTTGTCAGGTATGTGGCGTTCATATATACCCGTGACACCTATTTCCTAGATATTAGATTTCTGCTCTGAACTTTTGAGTAATCTGAATGCTGTACTTTCTCTTGTTTCAGTTTCTTTACTCCACTGTGAATTTTGTAAAGAACCGATATTCCCGCTTTGGCGATACCTTGGGTTTCTTGAGCAATTCTTGTTGCACCCCTTGCAATATGTCTTGCTCCCTTCCCCTGTGTCTTCGTCAATTAAATTTCTGTTTCCATTTAGTAAGAAAGACCAACACATGGTTTTAGCCGGCTGCGGTATCCGAGGGGACTGAGGCGCTCCAGTTACGGTCTGCACGGCCGCTACGGTCGGAGGTTTGAATCCCCCCTCGGGCATGGATATTTGTGCCGTCCTTAGGATTAGCTAGTTCATAAGTAGTTTGTAAGTTTAGGGACTGATGAGCCCGTAGTTAAGTCCCATAAGCTTAACAAACATTTGAACAAACATGGTTTTACAGCTGCTCTATTTCAGTTTCTTTTTCCTTTATTTGTGCCCGTGTTTCTTTCCCTAGTTTCTCGATTTCCAAATGACGTCTTATGTCTCGTCATAGAGTTTGCACGATAAGCCATTGTTACAGCGCTCGCATTTTGGAGAGTCTATATCGATAGTAGCGATGAGTTTCCTCTGAGGCGGCACTTTGATCTGCCGCAAGGCTGTTGTTTTCGATGTGCCATCGCTGGCCCATGGCTAGCTGGAGGTGCGTGACGCACGGAAGGTCAGTGACGGATTGGCATTCGAATAGCGCTTGTCGCCTGGGTTCCTCCGGAGGTGTTGTCACCGACTTGTGGGCCGCCGCCAGCGTGGAGCGATGGAGTAACAGCTTGGCGTCCAGCGGGCTCTAGTCGCCTGGGTAGCTGTCGTCATGTTACCTGAGTGGTGCACCACTTAGCGTCCTAGAGGCGCAGTCGCTGTTTAGCCCTCAAGTATTTTGCAGCTGAATCCTTGGCCAGCGGGACAGGTAGCTGGAGATGAGAGCTCAATGTGGGCTGCGGCGTGCTGTGCCGCGTGTGTCACCTAGTCAAGCGAGTTCTCTTTTGTCTGCTCCCGACTGTAAGTGCTATTCTGCTAGACTTGCTACTAGCGCCGGAATGCTTTAATTCTCGGTATCCTTCCGTGTCGGACTCCGCTATACACCTTGTGAACCTTGGTGCCCCAGGCTTCGTTGGTTATGCAGTAGTCTGTTGTGTGCTTATTGAACAGAAGTTTCGACGAGAGAAGGTTAGTTTTCTTCTGAATTGTTTGTTTTGAATTATGGAGTGTGCCTGAGGTTTCTTATGGTTTTCCCGGCATTCAGTACGGTGTCCGGGATGTCGTTATTCTGATGGGCAGTCTTGTTCGTTTTGATTGTAGAGGTCCGCACTGTGGTTGTGGGCGCACCTCTGGCGTCGTTTGGAACACCGCCGCGGTGGAGTAGCCGAGCGATCTAAAGCGTCTCGCTGCGGAGCGCACGGTTGCTCGCCGTGGAGGTTCGAGTCCTCCCTGGGGCATGGGTGTGTGTGTTTGTCCTTAGGTTGGTTTACCTAGGTTTAAGTAGTTTGTAAGCTACGGACTGATGACCACGCAGTTTGGTCCGATAGATTTACAAACATTTGAACATTTGAATTTGTTGGAACACCGTCGGCTCCGAGTCGTGGGCGGGTCGGTTAGAAAACTGTCACTGGGCTGACCTCTCGAAGACAGTTGTGGTTTGGCATTAGACACTAGATTAAGGTGTGGTATTGATGTTTATGGAATTCTTTCATGCCTTCAATATTAAGAGTTTTGTGGCCTTGTGCATATTTTACTAACCGTTACTGTTTCTGCAAAAGAAAATTTTAGTTGTTGAACTTATGTAATAGCATTTATTTCATATTAAAAATTTTACTGTTTTGTTTTGTGCCTTGATATCGATGCCAAAATTATATTACCAATTTAAACTTAACCATAAAACCGTTGTGGATAGTTGGAGTGCCTTGTATTTCTCCAATTGTAAGGTGATTCCTAAGGAAGTTTGCTATTTTGGCACTTGTTTATGTAATGTTTTAATCATTTAAAGCGTTTTGGAGGCGCAGGATACTGTTTCTGAAATTTATGTTGCAGATTTACATCAATGGAGGAAGTTGTGGTGATTTCCGGTTACGAGCATGTGGGGGCCGCGGTAGCGTTCGATTGTTGTGCCTCGTTCAGTTAAGCGACCCGTCTCCTCCTTTGCGGTCCTGCAGTGTCTGCCGAGTAGCATGTATCAAGATGGCTACCAACGTGCATTGTCCTTGGTGGTCGAAAGTTTAAATTTCCAGTTTAAGGAAGGCAACTTTATTTGTAGAGTTTTTTGTGAGACTTGTAATAAGAGGTGACTTTAAATTTTGCGGTAACAACCTCTTTTGGAGCTAATGAACAAAATGTTCAAATGTTTGTTAAGCTTAAGGGACTTAACTACGGGGTCATCAGTCCCTAAACTTACAAACTACTTATGAACTAGCTAACACTAAGGACGGCACAAATATCCATGCCCGAGGGGGGTTCGAACCCCCGACCGTAGTGGCTGTGCAGACCGTGACTGGCGCGACGCAGTTCCCTCGGCCACCGCGGCCGGCTGTTGAGTTTACCATTTTACCATTTTGACATCCTTTCCTTAAGTTCCTTATTTCCTGAACTGTTTTCAGTGGTGCCACCTCCATCTGCATCGTGTTTCTACCTCGGGTTTTTCTGCCTCCATCTAACTTCATAAGCAATAACCTCCGCCGCCGCGCGAAAATGGCGCCATGTCATGCATTGCGCTACCGCTCCCTCCAGACCTTGGAGCCCGTCCTCTGGCTTTGGTGTGTGCGTTGTCCTTACGTCAGTTTATGTAGTTTGTAAGTCTAGGGACGGATGGCCACAGTTGTTTGGTCCCAAAGGCTTACAAACCTCACGACTAAACATTTCACGTCCGTATGAGAGATGGCGGTGGCCCATTAAAATTTCTTCTCTGAACTTTCGTGTACACGATATTTCTTTACCGTTAATAGCTGCCTACTCGCATCATAGCGACAATGGCTACGAGAGTTAATAGATCAGTCAACAAGGCTAGGAGATTGTTTATGCTAGAAACAGCTGATATCCACTTGTTGGCGTCCCGCCTACAGAATGAGCGACGGTCGTTTGGTTCCGGTTCGATGGACGTTGGTTAAAATTTAAATACACTGTCAATAAAGAGCTAAAGAAGTAGTTACGATAAAGTGTTTTGATAATAATATTCGGAAAATACTGAGATAGCAGAAGCATTTGTATTCTCAGTTTAAAGAAGAACAAGAAAAATGAAAACAAGGGAAAGTTAATAGAGATTCGCATAATCATTATTGGCTGGTGGTATACGATAGCAAAAGGAAAGCTGATGCTTTTTGTTTCACGTTTAAGAAATCGTCCACGCGGGGGACTCGTATAAACTTACCTTTATTTGATTATCGCACAGACTCCCAAATGGAATATATAGTAATACGCATCTCTGGTGCAGAGAAGCAACTGTGAGATATGAGCCGCGCGGGAGTAGCCGAGCGGTCTGGAGCGCCACGTTGCGGATCTCGCGGCCTCCCGCGTCGTAGGATCGAATCCTCCCTCGGGCATGGATGTTGGTGCTGTCTTTAGTATAAGTTTGTTCCTAAGTGGTTTATAAGTTGAGGGACTGATAACCCAGCAGTTAAGTCCCATAAGCTTTACAAACATCTGAAACATCCGGAGAGATCTGAAAACCAATAAGTGGCCACGTCCGGGTGGAGTCGGAGTTGGGTCTTACAAAGCCCCTTAATTACCATCAAGTTATCTCGAATCTTTGCTATAGTGCAAAGTACCAAGTGACTGGAAAAAAGTGTACTTGATTCACGTTTAATTACAGACTCGTAGCCACATAATTAACATCAGTTAGCCGCGGCGGATTATCCGTGCGCTCTGGGGCGCCGTGCTGCGGTGCGCGCGGTTGTTCGCCGTCGGGGGTTCGAGTTCCCTCTCGGACATGGGTGTTTGTGTTGTCCTTAGGTTAGTTTACCTTAGTTTAAGTACTCTGTAAGCTACGGACTAATAACCCAGCAGTTGAGTCCGACAGATTTACAAACATTTGAACATTTCATTTGAACATCAGTTTGTCGTAGAATTCTTGAACACAGTTCGAAAAAAATACATTTCGTTGAAACGGTAAAGCTTTTGTCCCTGCATCAGCACGACTCTGTGGAAAGTATCGTTCATCTGAAACTCAGATTCCCCATATTCATTGATGTCCGAAAGGCACTGCATTCTGCTGAAGAACGCACCATTCCAACGGATAGTTTCCAACATAACCCAGCACACTGTCATCAGTGGTGAGTGTTCATCAGAGAGGGCTGGCCAGGGGCAGTGCGATAGGACGACTACTATGTTTTATTTACATAAATGATCTGACACATGTGCGATTGTTTGCTGATGATGCAGTGGTGTGTCCCTGAGCGACCTCAGTGGAATCCGAGATGCAAGCTATAAATGTAGACCGAGCAGTGGTTAGACACTGGACTCGCATGGTTCAAATCCACCTCCGGCCATCCACATTTAGTTTTTCCGTGATTTCCCTAAATCACTCCAGGCCAATGCCTGCATGGTTCCTTTCAAAGGGCAAGGCCGATTTCCTTCCCCATCCTTCCCCAAAAATCGGAGCATAAGCTCCGTCTCGAATGACCACGCTGTCGACGGGACGTAAAACCCTAAGCTTCCTTCCTTCCTAGAAATGTAGAAAAATGTAAAGAGAGTACAGAAAACAATCCCATAATATTCTAATACAGTATTAGTCGTGAGCTGCTTGACACAGTCGCTTCAGTTAAATATGTATGTTTAACGTTGCAGAGAGATATGAAAGGTAACGAACATGTAAGGGCAGTCTTTGAGAAGGCGTATGGCCGATTTCCGATATTGGGAGAATTTTGGGAAGATGTGGTTCATCTGTAAATGAGACAGTGTATACAATCTTTTTGCGACCCCTTCTTGAATACTGCTCAAGAGTTTGGGATCCCAAACTGAGTGGTTTAAAGGGAGAAGCAATTCAGAGGCGTAATGAAAGGTTAAGTAAATGCGCGTGTCTTACAGAGATGCTTCGGGAACTCGAATGGGAATCGTTGGAGTAAAGGCGACGTTCTTTTCCAGAAACACTACTGATGAAATGTAAAGGGCTGCGAACTGAGGTTGAATGTAAAACAATCCTACTGGCGCCAACTTATACTTACTGAAATACAGGGTGTTTCAAAAAGAATATACGCATTTCGAATGAATGTATTGCCGCGAGCGACCACGAACACCGCCTGCCGGCGTGGCGCAGGGGGCAGCGTCACGGACTGCGGTGCAGAAGGTCCCCGGTTCAATCCCGCCCACCGGCATAAATTTATTTCTTTGTAATTAACAATTCCAGAAGGTTCTACGTCTTTCTTATGTTCACTTGTAAATTCTACTTGTTTCTTATGTTAACTGTTCTTCTAATTTCTGGTAAATTCAGTCTGTGTATAAATAGCAGAGCACTCTGCCTGAGAGGCAGTCAGTGCTGCGTGTATGTTGAGTTCGCAATAAACGTGCTTTGAGTATAAGTGCTGTGTTCAGTTTCCTTCGAAGTCAAGCCTGCTTCCATTGCAACGCGACAATATTTATTAAGCGCTAAGACTTACGAATATGAAACTTTAGACATATTACGAACCTCTCAAGTTCAGATTACTGATGTTCAATGCGACACGAACAATATCACATCGATATCAAATTCCTTCCATACTCCGGGAAGCATGTCCTTCATCAATGATGTTGTGGCTGTGTATATCCGGTTCTTCAACTGTTCGGGGTTCCGTTGGGTCGTGGTACATAAACGTTGTCTTTAACGAACCCACCACAGGAAAAAGTCAAGGGATGTCAGATCGGTGACCGTGAAGTCCAACTGAGACATACAAAGTCGCCAGCTCCTTGACGACAGCTCGGTGGAGTTTCATTCAGATATTCACACACTTGGCGACTCTCCAGTGAGGGTTGTTGAAAGATGAATTGTCTTCTCAGTTTTGTAACATAGCGATATACTGCTGAACGTGAACCCTGTTTTCATTAAAGAAAAATGAGCCGTAAATATATGATCGGGATATCGAACAAGACACATTGACTTTGGGCGAATATTGTACACTTGACAGCAAAAAAAGTGGATCACTGCTGAATACGACCCAACTAACATAGCTGTGTTGCAGGTCCTCTAATCACCAAACCCCTGTGGAGTATAGTCGTTCGATTATACGCAATGGGTACCAGAGGAGCAGTAGAAAATATTCCTATTTATGGCAGTCATAATAAATAATCCAATACCGTCATACAACAAATATTAGAATACAATTTATTAGAGACGAGACAGCAACATAAATTCAATTTCATTACAATAAGTGACAAATCGGATACCTTATCAAACTCATTCAATGACATGATGAGTTTTTGTTTGTGGTCTGGATTTGAACAACAACAACAACAACAACAACAACAAAAAATGCGTTTTTATTCGAGACTCGATTAGGCATAAAGAGAAGTAAAACATTGACGTTTTTATTAGTATCGGTTTACAAGGCCAATGTCCGAACCCAGAAATGTATGGTTAAATTTAGTATTACACAAGGAATTGCATTGCAATTGTTGTTGAGAGGCAACCACCAAAGGTGTATAATACAGTGCAACTCACAGGTGTCAAACATCATAAAATTGTGGAATAGAAGACAATGCTTATATGAATCGTTGACTAAGCACGATCATACGTCAGATATTAAATAAATTCACAAATAGCGGTATATTTGAACTTCAAAAGACGATAAAGTTGACTTCTTTCCTGGAAGGGACTCAAATGCGGCACTATTCGCTATTGTATTATATATTTATATACGCATAGAGATTAAATTTTTACTTTTTCCTCGCCATTAGCGGGATGTGCACATGTTCAGCTAGAAGTAGCGCAATAAAGAACTTTGTGATGCCTGCGACTCCAACCCCGCGCCTACCGTCAGCGTTGTCCTCAGAGGATACGGTAACAACTTTTCCATTCTCGTTCACTAGTAATTATGATCGCACCGTTTGTAGAGACCTGGAAGGGTTTGGCATTTTGGGGAAACAACGAAAACTAATCCCACTTTGAAACTTCCCAGCAGATTAAAATTGTGTGCCGGAACCGGGACTCGAACTTGGGACCTTTGCCTTTCGCGGGCAAGCGCACTACCGACTGTGCTCTCCCGACACGACTCACGATGCCGCCTCACAACTTCACTTCCGCCAGTACCTCGCCTCCTACTTTCCAAACTTCACAGAAGCTTTCCTGCAAACCATGCAAGACTAGCACTCCTGGAAGAAAGAATATGGTGGCGACATATCTGCCAGGAAGTTTCATACCAGCGCACACTCCGCTGCAGAGTGAAAGTTTCATTCTGGAAACATCCCTTAGGCTGTGGCTAAGCCATGTCTCCACCATATCCTTTCTTCCAGGAGTGCTAGTCTTGCATGGTTTGCAGGAGAGCTTGCCCTCGAAAGGCAAAGGTCCCAGGTTCGAGTCCCGGTTCCGGCACACAATTTAAATCTGCCAGGAAGTTTCATCAGCGCACACTCCGCTGCAGAGTGAAAGTTTCATTCTGTTCAAATGTTCAAATGTTTGTTAAGCTTATGGGACTTAACTACGGGGTCATCAGTCCCTAAACTTACAAACTACTTATCAACTACCTTATACTAAAGACGGCACAAATATCCATGCCCGAGGGGGGATTCGAACCCCCGACCAAAGTGGCCGTGCAGACCGTGACTGGAGCGCCTCAGTCTCCTCGGCCACCGCGGCCGGCTTTCATTCTGTAATTCAACTTTGTTCTAGTCGGTAGCAAATGGACATGTGTAATGTTTATTTGAAACACTTTCTTTACTTGGAGCTACTGGAGGTGAAGAGGGGGATGTTTGACATTGTTAAAAACTTACCCCAGCAGGAATCAAACCATATCTTAGCCATTACAAGCTAGGATGAGCCCGACCAACTACCGATTTTCAGATGTGGTACTATAATGTTCCTGTCAAAATGGAATGCAGAACACATGGTACGAAAAGTAAAATAGTTCGTCGGTATGTCTACGTAACAGTAATTTCTTGGCTGGGCGGTCTGAGGCGTCTTGTCGCGGAGTTGCAGCTGTCAACTATGGTCTCATTTTGCTCAAGTTTGTACGAAAAATGTGTGTGAAATCTTATGGGAATTAACTGCTAAGGTCATCACTTCTTACGCTTACACACTACTTAAACTATCTTAATCTTAGGTAAAGGCACACACCCATATCCCGAGGGAGGACTCGAACCACCAACTCGCGCAGCAGCCCGATCCATGAAATGATGCCTTAGACCGCACAGCTACTCTGCGTGGCGCTGAAGTTTGTAGCGTAGCTCTTACCATAAAAAATGGAATATTACCCATGATAAAAGATGCGAGGAGCGTCGTTTACGCATTAGAAAACGGATTCTAAAAGGGCGAAATATGTACGATTTGTAGCAATGGAATGAAACCAGAGGAGGTCAATAGAAACACCATGTTCTGTTTTTCAGAGAACGAATAATGGATTATAGGCAAGGATATATGAAAGAACACGGTCTCAGAGAGGAGTGATATGCAGTAACTTAACCATAAATTAAAACAGAAGGTATGCTGTCAAAAGAAACCAATGGATTTATCATAGCGTTTTCAGGGAACAGACCAAAAGGGAATCTAAGGTTATTATCTAAGAGAGTCGAGAGGGAGTGAGAGAAGGAACAGAAAACAAATCGTTTGCTTATTTTGTGAAGGGCGGAGGGTGTATTACTGGATGGAGGGGAGGAGAGATAAGTATTTGAAATAACAAAAACTACTTTAACAGTCCCTCTAAACTGATTACTCTGTATGCGTGTAGGCTTGGTATAAGTGAAACGATAAAAATAGCATATTGAGTGAAAGGAGAAGCATGATACCACAGATCATCAAGAGTAGTGACTGGCGTATTGTGACCAACCAGTTGCCCTGCCACCATTGGCCAGACGTTTTCAGTTGGTGAGAGATCTGGAGAATGTGCTGGTCAGAACAGCAGTCGAACATTTTCCATATCCAGAAAGGTCCGTTCAGGACTTGCAACATGCGGTCTTGCATTATCCTGCTGAAGTGTGGGGTACAGCCGCGGGTCGTCACACATCTGAAGTGTAACGGCCACTAACTCAGTTGTAAGTGTAACCGGCTTCTCTCTAGAAGCTACATATTTTGACTTTTCAGTGCGCTTTCCCTTCAGTTCATTAAATTTATTGCGTGCTCGCGTTTTTATTTGATTCATATTTACGTTAAATATCTGGTTAGTGTATTATTCCGCCGTGTGAATCGCGTCGCGACAGTCGTCCGTCTTTGTTTCCCGATTTTGATTTTTGTCTGCGCGTTCTCGCTTCAGTTTGTAAATTTATGTGTTCTCGTGCATATTAGATTCAAATCCGCCTTCTAACAAACAGTGTAATCTTCCTTTGAGCGCATCGCGACTGTAGTTTTTGTTTTCTCGGCACTGTAATCACGAATAAGGAACGTGACTGCTGTGTGCGGATGCAGTCTGAGCTGGTGACACTTCGCTCCCAGCTTCAAGCTGTGTTAACCTCGGTTGCACAGCTGGAGGCTGCGCTCGAGGGGCGTCATTGTTGTTGGCTGGTGGTGGGAACCGAACGGACTCCCGTCGTCTCCACCGATCGGCCTGCGCCATCGACATGCCCTGATATTGCTAGCAGTGAGGCAGACACCCCACCCGTGGTAGCGTGGGAGGTTGCTCCAGTGTCTGGCAGGAGGCGCAAGACATTCCGGGGGACCGATCGTGAGGCCTCCCCAGTTCGTCTTGCGAACAGGTTTGAGGCGCTATCTGTTCAGGGCAACGTTCCTGAGTCCGATGGTGTCTCTCATCCTGAGGTCACCACCCAGCCTGCAAGATCCGGGCTTTCACAGAGGGTGGGTTTGCTTGTAGTTGGGAACTCCAACGTTAGGCGGGTGTTGGAGCTCCTTGAAGAGATGGCTGCCAAGGAGGGGTGGAGGGCCAACGTGCACTCCGTGTGGATACCGGGTGGAGTCATTCCAGATGTGGAACGAGTCCTTCCGGATGCCATGAAGGGTACGGGTGCAGCCAACTCCAGGTGGTGGCTCACGTCAGTACCAATGATGTGTGCCGCTTTGGATCTGAAGAGATTCTCCCAGGTTTTGAGCGGCTATCTAAAGTGGTAAAGACTGCCAGTCTTGCTTGCAAGATGAAAGCAGAGCTCACCATCTGCAACATATTTGACAGAACCGACTGTGGACCTCTGGTACAGAGCCGAGTGGAGGGTCTGAATCAGAGGCTCATACGGTTCTGCGACCGTGTAGGCTGCAGATTCCTTGACTTGCGCCATCGGGTAGTGGGTTTCCGGGTTCCGCTGAATAGGTCAGGAGTCCACTATACGCAGTAAGCGGCTACACGGGTAGCGGGGGCTGTGTGCATTGGACTGGGCGTTTTTTTTAGGATAAAGGGCTTCGGGGTAAAACAAAATGGGCAATCTCAAAGGGTGCAGGTGGATCACAGGAGAAATGTAGATCTGGGAACTATCGGTATGACAGTTGTAAATTGTCGTAGCTGTGTCGGGAAAGTACCAGAACTCCAAGCGTCAGTAGAAAGCACCGAAACACACATCATTCGAGGCAGTGAAAGTTGCTTCAAGCCGGAAATAAGTTCAGCAGAAGTTTTTTCAAAAGATCTGTGTTCAGAAAGGATAGATTAAACAAAATAGGTGGAGGCGTGTTTGTCGCCGTCAAAAGTAGTATTTCGTGTAGCGATGTTGAAGTTGATAGTTCCTGTGAGATATGGGTAGATGCTGTACCTGAAAATCGTAATAAGTTAATAATTTGTTCCTTTTATCGCCCTCCCGAATCTGACAATACAACAGGAGAAAGGTTCAATGAAAACCTGAGTCTAATTACAGAAACGTACCCGACTCACACGATAATAGTAGGCGGTGATTTTAATTTACCCTCGATGTGTTGGCGAAATTATATTTTCAAATCAGGAGGTACGCATAAAACATCGTGCGAAATTGTACTCAACGCATTGTTTGAGAATTACTTCGAACAATTAGTTCATGAGCCAACTAGAATTGTAAATGGATGTGAAAACACACTTGATCTCTTAGTAATAAATAATCCTGAGCTCATAACGAGCATCAAAACGGATACAGGTATTAGTGAACACAGAGCTGTCGTACCGAGATTGAATATCGAAAGTCCCAAAGTTATCAAAAATAAACGAAAAGTATATTTGTTCAGAAAAGCAGATAGAAATAAAGTACATTGCTTCTTGAAAGACAGATTCCACTCGCTTCTAACACTAAACGTAGGTGTAGACCAGATGTGGCTCAAATTCAGAGAAGTGGTATCGACAGAAATTGGCAGTTTTATACCAAATAAATTAATAAAAGGAGGCGACCCCACTTGGTACACAAAACAGGTCAGGACACTGATGCAAAACAAAGGAAAAGGCATATTAAATTTAAACGAACACAAAATCCCCAGGATTGGTGATCCTACACAGAAGCTCGAAATTTAGCGAGGATTTCAATGCGAGATGCCTACAATACTTATCACAACGAAACTCTTTCTCAAAATTTGACTAAAATCTCAAAGAGATTTTGGTCATATGTTAAATATACTAGGGACAAAACACAAACAATACCCTCACTACGTGATAGTAATGGCGATCCTGCCGATGACAGCGCTACTAAAGTAGAGTTACTAAACGTAGCTTTTAGAAACTCATTCACCAAAGAACATGAAACCAATATTCCAGATTTCGAATTACGAACAGAGGCCGTAATGTGTAACGTAGAAGTAGATCGGAGTGGTGCAGCAACTAAAATCACTTAACAAGAACAAGTCTTCTGGTCCGGACTATATACCTATTAGATTTCTATCTGATTAAGCTGAAGCCATAGCTCCTTATTTAACAGCCGTATACAACCGCTCTCTCATAGAAGGATCTGTACCAAAAGATTGGAAAGTTACACAGGTCACACTTTATATTCAAGAAAGGCAGTAGGAGTAACCCACTAAACGACAGTGCCTGCTGCTGTCGCTGCTGCATCGTACAGAGCGCTAAGTGTCATAATTAAATTTTCGTGAAATTTTGTTGGCAGTTAATTTCTTAATTTTCGTTTAGTGCTTCTGTTTTTAAGAGTCTTCTTGTCACCTACTTGAAAGGTTTCGTTTGTGTTACGGTTTTAAGAGTACATTCTCTCATATTTTGATAAATACCATTGTTTGTGTGTGTTTGTCAGTCGCCTGCAGCTTTTCTTTGGCTTAGGGAGCTTCTATATTTCGTGTAGATCTTTTACGATAGAGCAGTGATTTCCGCATATATTTTGATTTCAGTCCAGAGAAGGTTTTTGCTAATTTCCATTGTTTCCAATAAGAAGTTTCTCGTAACCACCGTTTAGTCAGCTATCAGTCTCCTGTAGGGAATTAGCGGTCTTGTTAAAAGTCGATTCAATAAATTGTTGATTTGTTAGGATGGATAGGATGTGTGACTGCTGCGTACGGACGCAGGAGGGGCTGGCCGCCGTTAGCGAACAGCTGAGCGTGCTGATGGCCGCGATCAGCCGCCTTCAGGCTGCTGACTCGGACTGTAGCGTCAGTGCGTCGCATGGGGCACCTCAGGTGTCACATGCTTCACCCACGGTCCCTGCTGTCGAGAGATCTTTGCGTGTACCGGACCCGGTTGGGCCACCCTCTCCCCCAGGGGAATGGCGGGTTCAACGGCGTTCGCGTCGCTCGAGGTGGAGGCTAAAAGTGGAGGCTGACCGTGCGGCATCGCCCGCTCTGCCTGCGAGTGAGCATGTGGCCGCTCCTTCAGCAAGGTCCGAGTAGGCACACGGGGGAGGGGTTTATTAGTGATCGGGAGCTCCAATGTTAGGCGGGTGATGGAGCCCCTTAGGGAGATAGCGGAAAGGTCTGGGAAGAAGGCCAGTGTGCACTCTGTTTGCTTGCCGGGGGGTCTCATCCGAGATGTGGAGGAGGTCCTTCCGGCGGCGATATAGAGCCCTAGGTGCACCCGACTGCAAATTGTCGCTCATGTCGGCACCAATGACTCCTGCCGGCTGGGTTCAGAGGTCATACTCAGTTCATACAGGCGGTTGGCGGAGTTGGTGAAGGCAGAAAGCCTCGCTCGCGGGGTGGAATCTGAGCTAACTATTTGTAGTGTCGTTCCCAGAACCGATCGCGGTCCTCTGGTTTGGAGCCAAGTGGAAGGCTTAAACCAGAGGCTCAGACGATTCTGCGTAGATCTGGGCTGCAAATTTCTCGACTTCCGTTATCGGGGGAAGAAATGTAGGGTTCCTCTGAATAGGTCAGGCGTGCACTACACGCAGCAAGCGGCTACAAGGGTAGCGGAGTACGTGTGGAGTGCACATGGGGGTTTTTTAGGTTAGAGAATTCCCTCCCTAGGCCCGACAAGATGCCTCCTGAGCCGCGACAAGGTAGTTGTAGGCAGAACACAACAGGGAAGGAAATGATCAATTTAGAAGTAGTTAACTGCAGGAGCGTCTATAGAAAGGTCCTAGAATTGCTCTCAATAATAAACGATCACAATGCCCACATAGTACTAGGGACGGAAAGTTGGTTGAAACCAGATGTAAACAGTAATGAGATTCTAAACTCAGACTGGAATGTTTACCGCAGAGATAGGCTGGACAGTGAAGGGGGAGGCGTGTTTATAGCGATAAAAAGTGCATTAGTATCGAAGGAAATAGACGGAGATCGAGGTGTGAAATAATTTGGGTGAAGGTCACGGTTAAAGCAGGCTCGAACATGGTAATCGGATGCTTCTATAGGCCTCCTGGCTCAGCAGCTGTTGTGAGAGAACACCTGAAGGATTATTTTGAAAATATTTCGAGTAGATTTCCAGATCATGTTATAGTTCTGGGAGGAGATTTTAATTTACCCGATATAGATTGGGAGACTCAATCGTTTATTACACGTGGCAGGGACAAAGAATCCAGTGAAACTGTTTTGAGTGCATTATCTGAAAACTACCTTGAGCAGTTAAACAGAGAACCAACTCTTGGTGACAACATATTAGACCTTCTGGTGACAAACAGATCCGAACTATTCGGAACAGTTAATGCAGAACAGGGAATCAGCGAACATAAAGCAGTTACAGCATCGGTAATTTCAACCGTAAATAGAAATATTAAAAAAGGTAGGAAGATTTTTATGTTCGGAAAAAGTGACAAAAAGCGGATTTCAGAGTTTTATCTTAAGTACAGATGGTGTTGAGGAACAGTGGTCTAAGTTCAAAGCCATCGTACAATATGCATTAGATGAGTATGTACCTAGCAAGGTCGTAAGAGATGGAAAGGAGCCACCGTGGTACAACAACCGAATTAGAAAGCTGCTACGGAAGCAAAGGGAACTTCACTGCAAACATAAACGTAGCCAAAACCTTGTAGACAAACAATAATTACACGAAGCGAAATGTAGCGTGAGGAGGGCTATGCGAGAGGCGTTCAACGAATTCGAAAGTAGAGTTCTTTGTTCTGACTTGGATGAAAATCCTAAGAAATTTTGGACTTATGTCAAAGCGGTAGGTGGATCAAAACGAAGTGTCCAGACACACTGTAACGTAAATGGCATTGAAACAGAGGATGACACTCTAAAGGCGGAATTACTAAATGTCTTTTTCCAAAGCTGATTCACAGAGGAAGATTGAACTGTAGTTTCTTCCCTAGATTGCCGCACAGATTACAAAATAGCAGATATCGAAATAATTGACAGAGGGATAGAAAAACAATTAAAATCGCTCAAAAGAGGAAAGGCAGCAGGACCTGATGGGATACCAGTTCGTTTTTACACAGAGTACGCGAAGGAACTGCCCCCCCCCCCCCCCCCTTCTCGCAGTGGTGTATCGTATGTCTCTAGAAGAGCATAGCGTTCCGAAAGATTGGGAAATGGCGCAGGTCATCCCCGTTTTCAAGAAGGGTCCTCGAAAAGATGTGCAGAACTGTAGGCCTATATCTCTAACGGCGGTCAGTTGTAGAATTTTGAACATGTATTATGTTCGAATATAATGACATTTCTCGAGACTAGGAATCTGCTCTGTAGGAATCATCATGGGTTTCGAAAAAGGCGTTCGTGTGAAACCCAGCTCGCGCTATTCGTCCACGAGACTCAGAGGGCCACAGACACGGGTTATCGGGTAGATGCTGTGTTTCTTGACTTCAGCAAGGCGTTTGATACAGTTCCCCACAAACGTTTAATGAACAAAGTAAGAGCATATGGTCTATCAGACCAGTTGTGTGATTGGATTGAGGAATTCCTAGATATCAGAAAGCAGCAGGTCATACTCAATGGAGAGAAGTCTTCCGAAGTAGGAGTAATGTCAGGTGTGCTACAGGGGAATGTCGTTGGTCCGTTGCTGTTCACGATGTATATAAATGACCTTGCGGATAACATCGGAAGTTCACTGAGGCTTTTTGCGGATGATGCGGTAGTATATAGAGAGGTTGTAACAATGGAAAATTGTATTGAGGTGCAGGAGGATCTGCATCGAATTGACGCGTGGTGCAGGGAATGGCAATTAAAGCTCAATGTAGACAAGTGTAATGTGCTGCGAATACACAGAAAGATAGATCCTTTATCATTTAGCTACACTATAGCAGGTCAGCAACTGGAAGCAGTTAATTCCATAAATTATCTGGGAATAGTCATTAGGAGGGATTTAAAATGGAACGACCATATAAAATCATTCGTCGGTAAAGCAGATGCCAGACTTAGGTTCGTTGGGAGAATTCTAAGGAAATGCAGTCCGAAAACAAAGGAAGTAAGTTACCCAGTACACTTATTCTCCCACAGCTTGAATACTGCTCACCGGTGTGGGATTCGTACCAGGTGGGATTGATAGAGGAAGTGGAGAAGATCCAACGGAGAGCAGCGCGTTTCGTTACAGGAGAGACGCTCTGTCGCTCGGTACGGGCTTTTGTCGAAGTTTCGAGAACTTACCTTTACTGAGGAGTCTAGAAGTATATTGCTCCCTCCTACGTATGTCTCACGAAGAGATCGTGATAAAATCAGAGAGATTAGAGCCCACACAGAGGCATACCGACAATCCTTCTTTCCGCAAACAATCCGTGACTAGAATAGGAGGGAAAATCGATAGTGGTACTCAAGGTACCCTCCGCCACACACCGTCGGGTGGCTTGTGGAGTATGGTTGTAGATGTAGATGTAGACATGGCTGTTTCATTGACGTCAATTTGCAGCAGGGTTTTGGAACATATCTTGTATTCAAATATTATGAATTATCTCGAACAGAACGATCTATTGACCCAAGGTGAACACGGATTTCGAAAATATCGTTCATGCGAACCACAACTAGCTCTTTATTCACACGAAGTGATGGGTGCTATCGACAAGGGTTCTCAAATCGATTCCGTATTTCTTGATTTCCAGAAGGCTTTTGACACCGTACCTCACAAACGGCTTTTAATCAAATTGCGTGGTTATGGTATATCGCACCAAATTTGCGATTGGATAGGGGATTTCCTGCCAGAGAGGACACAGTTCGTAGTAATCGATGGCAAGGCATCGACTAAAACAGAGGTCATTTCGGACATTCCACAGGGTAGTGTTATTGGTCCTTTGCTGTTCCTTATTTACATAAACGATTTAGGGGAAAATCTAAGTAGCTCTTAGGTTGTTTGCAGATGACGTCGTCATTTACCGTCTAGTAAAATCATATGAGGATCAAAACCAACTGCAGAACGATCTGAATAAGGTATCAGTATGGTGTAAAAATTGGCAGTTGACTCTAAATAATAAGAATTGTCGACATGAGTACGAAAAGAAATCCGTTAATCTCTGTTTACAAGATAAATCAATCAAAAGTGAAGGCTGTAAACTCCACAAAATAACTAGGAATTACTATTACTTCAGACTTAAATTGGAAAGAACAAGTAGATAATGTCGTGGGAAAGGCGAACCAGAGACTGCGATTTATTGGCAGAACCCTTAAAACATGCAACAGAACTACAAAAGAAATTTCATACAGTACGCTTGTCCGTCCATTTTTGGAGTATTGCTGCCCAGTCTGGGATCCTTATCAGGTGGATTTGACGGATGACATCGAAAGAGTGCCGGCCGCGGTGGCCGGGGGGACTGAGGCGCTCCAGTCACGGTCTGCACGGGCACTACGGTCGGGGGTTCAAATCCCCCCTCGGACATGGATATTTGTGCCGTCCTTAGTATTACCTAGTTCATAAGTAGTTTGTAAGTTTAGGGACTGATAACCCCGTAGTTAAGTCCCATAAGCTATACAAACATCTGAAACATCATCGAAGGAGTCCAAAGAAGGGCAGCTCGTTTCGTATTGTCAGGATACAGGGGAGACAGCGTTACAGAAATTTACAGGATCTGGGAAGGAAATCATTACAACAACGGCGCTTATTGCTGCGGCGTGGGCTTCTTACGAAATTCCAATCGCCAACATTCTCCTCCGAATGCGAAAATATATTGTTGACTCCCACTTACATAGGTGGATATGATCATCAGAATAAAATATGAGAAATCAGAGCTCGAACGGAGAGATTCAGGTGTTCTTTCTTTTCGCGCTCTATTAGAGAATGGAATGGAAGATAAATAGTATAATGGTGGTTTGATGAACCCTCTGTCAGGCACTTAAATGTGATTAGCAGAGTACCCCATGTAGATGTAGACTGTTCTAAACGCCGTCGATGCGAACAAGAGGTGACCGAGACGTGTAACAAATGTCACCCCATACCATCATGACCGGTGATGACGAATACACGCTTCCAATGTGCGTTCACCGCGATGTCACCCAACACGGATGCGACCATCATGATGCTGTAAACAGAACCTGGAATCATGGTAAAAAATGACGTTTTGCCATTCATGCACCCAGTTTCGTCGTTGCATACACCATTGCAGGCGCTCCTCTTTGTGATTCAGCGTCAAGGGTAACCGCAGCCATGGTCTCCGAGCTGATAATCCATACTGCTGCAAACGTCGTCGAACTGTTCGTGCAGATGGTTGTTGTCTTGCAAACATACCCATCTGTTGACTCAAGGATCGAGACGTGGCTGCACGATCCGTTACAGCCACTTCACAATCCGTTACAGTGAATAAGATGCCTGTCATCTCGACTGCTAGTGATGCGAGACCTTTGGGATCCAACACATCGTTCCGTATTGCCCTCCTGAACCCACCGATTCCATATTATGCTAAGTCATTGGATCGCGACCAACGCGAGAAACAATGTCGCGATACGATAAACCGCAATCGCGATAGGCTACAATCCGAACTTAATCAAAGTCGGAAACGTGATGGTACGCATTTCTCCTCCTTAGACGCGGCATCACAACAACGTTTCACCAGGCAACGCGGTCAACTGCTGTTTGTGTATGAGAAATCGGTTGGAAACTTTCCTAATGTCAGCACTTTGTAGGTGTCGCCACCGGCGCCAACCTTGTGTGAATGCTCTGAAAAGCTAATCATTTGCATATCACAGCATCTTCTTCCTGTCGGTTAAATTTCGCGTCTGTAGCATGTCATCTTCCTGGCGTAGCAATTTTAATGTCCAGGAGTGTATTTCGAATGTACAGGGTGACTAAACTAATACTTGCACCGCAAATATTGCGGAAACGGAAAGTGCGATTGATGTGCGGTTTACACAGAATGGATTGGTAGTCAGGGGCTCGAATTTTTAGCCAACAAACAGATTGTAATATTACTTATAAAGTGTATTTCTTAGCAAACATACAGTTTTTTAAATGGAACAATGGTTGTTTCTATCATTGTCTGGAATTCTTGAGACCAGCTGTGTAAAAAGAATTTTGAATACTATTTTAATCACGTTTAGTTTGCCAGCTACAACCGTTCAAAGTTTCGGGGGCGGAGGCTGCTATAGCGTAGCTGCCTATCCTAGTGGCTAGCCCCTGGGGCACGGCCCAGGGTCTCATGATCACCAGCCAGTGAGCTACACTGTCGTAGTCTCCGCCCACATAACTTTGAATTGTTGTAACTCCAAACTAAACATGAAAAAATGTCATTCACAATTATTTGAATACAGCTGGAGTCAAAAATTCCAGTGCATGATAGAAACAACCATTGTTCCATTTGAAAAATTGTATGTTTGCATAAAAAATGCACTTTCTATGTATTTTTACAATTTGTTTATTGTCTAACAATATGAGTCCTTGACTACCAATTACCAATCCATTCTGTGAATACCACACATCAATCGCACTTTCCGTTTCCGAAATATTTGCGGTGCAAGTGTTAGGTGAGTCACCCTGTATATTCGAAACAGAAGTCTGCTTCATTTTGCTGGAAGCATTACACTCGCCATGTCCTTTTCACTAGATGACTCCTCGCCAGTTACTGCAAACTATTACCTTGCAGATAGGACATCACGATCCCAGTTGCACAACTGTGACTATACTCCTTAGGAAAGCGATACGGTTCGAAGTTGATTATGGCTGAAGATACCAAACATCGTTTTGGCACTCTATAAATACGGAATTAGTTTGTGAGTACTCAGCAGTTCATGCAAATATAGTATCGCGAAAGTGTCACAACAGTAACGATTTCGAAATCCTAGCCGGTTTGATCTTAATACGTGATATATTTCTACAGATTTCATAACGCTGGGAAAAGTATTTGTTCAGACGTCCTGCTACAAGTCGATATCAATACAATGGATCTGTAACTCAGTGGATTACTTTTATTTTCTTTATGTGTCTGTGCAACATTCCATTCGATTCCCTCACTATAAATACTTCAATTCTCGACATCACGTCGCAGGAGAAGTAATTAAGCCATTGCATAGTGTGTGCACAAGATGTTCTCCTGAGGTGTTGGACCACTCGAGAAAGACATTGCCTGTAGAAAAATGATCTTCCTGGTACGACTATGATAGTGAAATGACAACATGGTGGATCATGTCTGGTGAAAGTTGTACTGCTTCCTGGAATAACAAAAGAATCTAGATTAAAATAAATAATCCGACACAAGCTGCTTGTGGCCTCTGGGTGCTCGCATTGGGGAAGTTGAACAGTTGTGCCCAGCCGGAATTCGGGCCCAGTTCCTACTGCTGTCTGAGCAGTTACGCTAACCACTGTACGAGCGGGAAAACGACGATCATCGCAGGTGGCGGCAACCCCTTCCCCCCTCGTCACCCACAAGACTCAAACTTCCTCACACTGCTCACGTAGTTGCCGTTTCCAATTTGCACTCACTGCTCGTGGCACTTTGCCGATTACCTCATGAGTTCAGCACGT
Source organism: Locusta migratoria (assembly GCA_026315105.1). Taxonomy (NCBI): domain Eukaryota; kingdom Metazoa; phylum Arthropoda; class Insecta; order Orthoptera; family Acrididae; genus Locusta; species Locusta migratoria. The sequence goes on from CM048755.1 coordinate 785,564,359, forward strand.
AGTGTGCATTTGCACTTAAGGCTGGATCTGTTGTCGTCTTCTCCTTAATTATGCATATTTATGTGGTGTCTGTTCTTTCGAAAGAACGGTCACCACACTTATATGTATACAGAAAAATCTTTCAAGATCACTTATTCCAATTAAAATTGAAAATTGAACTTCGAGGTGGCATTTACTTATCACATATAGGATTAAAGACAACTACAACTATTTTCAGTCCCTACTTTCTGAATTATCTGGATCAGGCTTCTAAAGATTAAGAGGCAGCAGCTCTCAATTACAAACTGGAGCGAGAGTAACATTTTACCCACTCTCTGACAGAGCTACAAACTGATATATCTAACTGAGAAATATTTGTGGTAGATTATGCTGCTGTCCAGTAAACACCTCAGAAAAGCAAAGCCAATTTTAAAATGATATTGAAGTTATATTTTCACGGTACAGATTTTGACAATTGACCCTAAACATAAATATGTCTATAGTTAACCACATTATTACCAAACATTTTCGTCAGGCCTTCAGAAATCGATAAACAAAATAAATTTAAGGATTATACATCAAACGAAATTTCTGGTGGGTAGAATTGAAAGCAACGTTAACTGGGAAAATGAATGTTCAGATTTTTGTTAAGCTTAAGGAACTTAACTGCGTGGTCATCAGACCCTAAACATACAAACTATTTATGAACTACCTTATACCTTATATACAAACATCCATGCCCGAGGGGGGATTCGAACCACCGACAGTAGCGGCCGTGCAGACGGTGACTGGCGCGCCGCAGACCGCTCGGCCACTGCGACCGGCCAACTGGGAAAATACATGTTTTGGCGAAGATAAAACAAGTGGTCCCACTAGAAGATTAAAATGTCTCCCAAGGAGACTGCCAACCCTGCAGTTGCTCCACCTTTTGCTGAGCAATGTGCGATTATTACCTCACGGGATAGAGAGAGGACGTTGAAAAAAGATATCAGAGTGTGCGATATAGTCAATTAGTGGAAAGAAGGTCTCGGAGGTTTTCGGTTTTTTTATTTAGGTTGAGGAGAGGAAAGGGCAGGGGGATGAGGTGGGAACGCAATAATAAAACAAAAGCGTTTTCAGTGAAGCACGCTTCTTCTATGACAGTTCAATCACCAACCTTCTCCTGCGAATGCAAAGAGCTTTTATACTCGTTACCGTACATAGTATGTTGTTACAATTGTAAGAAGGGCGCGCAGAGTAGCCGCGCGGCCTAAGGCGCCATGTCATGGATCGGGCTGCTGCTCGCTTATGAGGTTAGAGTCCTCCCTGGGGCATGTGTGTGTTGTCCTTAGAATAAGTTAGTTTAGGTAGTGTGTAAGCTTAGGGACTGTTGATCTTAGCATTTAAGTCCCATAAGATTTTACTCAGATTTGAACAGTTGATTTGACTTTTAAGAAAAAACATAATGGTAATTAGAACTCACACATATCTTTTTTGGCACTTGTTTTTCTCGATCTTCGTATAAGCGTGGAACAGTCGAGAAACTGAAGAGATTCTATGAACCCATTACGAAACACTTCACTGTGAATAACAGAACAATCGAATAAATGTAGAGCCTCAGCAGAAAATAATTTCTGTTGTGCAGCACTTATTGTTTCAGAGACATTGATAACACTTTATAAGTCACAAAAAGTGAATTAGATACTACATATATACATTTGTGTTGTTGCCACCAGAACAAAAAATCAAATGTTTGTAAATCTATCGGACCAAACTGCGTGGTCATCAGTCCGTAGCTTACAAACCACTTAAACCTAGGTAAACTAACCTAAGGACAACACACACACACACATGCCCCAGGGAGGACTCGAACCTCCACAGCGAGCAACCGTGCGCTCCGCAGCGAGACGCTTTAGACCGCTCGGCTACTCCACCGTTGCCCACTAGAACAGTTTAATTTTCAAACATGGGTAGTTTCTAGCTTGAATACGTTTTTCTTGTGTCTAGATCTAACGAAAATCGCTAAAAAGAAAGATAGTTTCCTGTGTCGTATGATTGCTATCTAGGTGCAATATTGTAGTAGCTACATTTATCCTAATTCTATTCCGTCCGCGGTGGCCGAGCGGTCTGCGGCGTGCCAGTCACGGTCTGCACGGCCGCTGCAGTCAGGGGCTCGAATCCCCCCTCGGGCATGGATGTTTGTGCCCTCTTTAGTATTAACTAGTTCGTAAGTAGTTTGTAAGTTTAGGGACTGATGATCCCGTAGTTAAGTCCCATAAACTGTACAAACGTAATTCTATTCTTTAACCTTGTTAAATATTTGAATGAAATGTCAAAAGATAATGTGACTACTCATTTTATAGCAAAATAGCTCTAGCTGTGGTAGTTTATACTACACATTTGGGTAGGTCTCTCTCTCTCTCTCTCTCACACACACACACACACACACACACACACACACACACACGCGGATACAATGGACAACTGAACCTTACCGTGCAAGCACTGAAGTCTCCCTTAGATTATAGCCTCAGTTGCCCTTTTGGTCTATTACCCCAAAACGCCGTATAAAAATTAGTGGTTTCCGTTAAAACAATACCGTCTCTTTTAATGTCTGCTTTCTTTACCGTCCATCGGTTCTCTCTATGAAGCAGTGTTCTTTTATATCTCCGATAATCCATCCTTTGTCCTGAAAAACATTCGTTCCTTTTCTCTCGGCCCTAAAACGAAGTGTATGGAGTACTTTGCAAGCATTTCACACTTTTATTTTCCATTTCTGCACTGCTATTCATTTCTTAGATCCCGGCCTCCCTCCTACTACCCTTTCCTTGACATATTTATCTGTATGTACATGCTTTCTTACACAATTTTGTGCTTAGCAGGTTTTTAAAAAATTCGTTATTTCTCTGCCGTTGACTCTCGAAACGCCGTGGATATAATGGACAACTGAACCTTACCGTGCAAGCACTGAAGTCTCCACTAAAATGGACATCTATTCCGACAAATCCCTGTATTCAAATGGCAGAGACTGAAGTTCTCCCCCATCCTTCCCAGTTCGATATTATACTTCGCATGTAATCTCATTTTCGATGCGACTTTGTCTCAGAATCCACATTGCTGTTTTTCAACCTCAATATGACTAATGAAGGCAATCAAACCGTGAAGAATAATTCCTCGACACACTTGCCAGTTATCGAACACCTTGTCATTGACCATACTAGTAAATCACAGAAACCTCCTTCATCGAAGTCTGTTTGTGTGCCTAAACGTGGTGTCAAAACGAAGTTACTTTCCCAATTTCAGAGTCCTGTTTCTAATGCATAATTGACGCTCCTCATAACTTTAAAAATGCGTAATATGCAGGTTATCGTGGCAACCGCTACCAAACAATCTTGATTAAAATGAAGCCCATAGTTAAATAAGTTTTTAGCAAAAATGCCATTCCAAATCGTAATGTAGCATACTAAAACGTACTATAATATCATTCAGAATCTGCGATAAGGCGCCTTAGACTACGTGGCCATCCCGTGCGGCCAAGAATGTCTTACCTAGCCAGACACCTTTGAACTCTTTGACTGGTCGTACCGTCTAATGAGTACTCCATTATGACCAAACATTATGCTAACACATCTGTAATTCGTTGGAGGCCGGTGTGAGGTTAACTTGTACTGGCTAAGGTATGGGTCCGATTTCCGCTGGGGGTAACAGTTTTTAACGGCCACAAAATACCATCTGCGCCTCCAGTAACGCTAAGTAAAGAACGCAGGACTCTAAATCAAATGTTTGTATAGCCTATGGGACTTAACCACGGGGTTCATCAGTCCCTAAACTTACAAACTACTTATGAACTACTTACGAACTAGGACGGCACAAATATCCATGCCCGAGGGGGGATTCGAACCCCCGACCGTAGTGGCCGTGCAGACCGTGACTGAAGCGCCTCAGTCCCCACGGCCACCGCGGCCGGCCACTCAGGACTCTGTCTTGTTTCAAATCAACACTGCACATGTCCATGCGCTACTAAGTTAAACGAAGTTTTCGCAAGATACCTAGCCCCTCCACGTCTCTACGAACGGAGTGATCCTAACTACTAGTGAATGACAGTGTGATAGTTGACGCCTCATCGTGTCAGGTCAAAAGTGGCGGTATGTGCGGGATCGGATTCTCCAGAAGAAACAATAAATATATCAATAGTATTCCTTCCTATTGTACAATAGTAAACGGTGCCGGCTTCGAGTCCCTGCCAGAGAAAAAATTAATTGTATCGTCGTTTCAGGTACTAGTATAACGATATTTGTGAACATATTTAATATCTGACTTCTGATTGCGCTTAATTAACGAATCATCAAGATACTGCATTCTATTTCACAACTTTATGATGTATGACTATATTACATATCTTCAGCGGTTACCTCTCAGCAACAATATGAGCTTTATGCAATTCCTGGTGCAGAGCTAAGATTATTATTTATTTCTGGGTTCAGAAATCGGTCTTGGAAACCAACACTAATGAAAACGCCAGTGTTTTACGTCTGTTTATGCCTAGAGATCACGCACTTAAACGTGGCCCCTAAGCGGAGAATGTTGGGAGCTGAAGCTTGCATTCAGCTTGTAGCGCATTGGCTGTTAGAACAAGCCCCGCCTCTTTCTCCCAGTGCCGCCAGCTTACGGCGTAAAGATTATAGGTTTTAAAAGAAACAACAAGTAATGGGTTAAGGCGTCACAGATGGAACACGAAATCAAATATCACTTTAATGTATGAGTAATAGAAAACTGTAATGTATATCTGCGAAATATTAATATTTTAAAGGGACTTATTAAGCGGGTGTAGCAACGCTTTCTGCCTCTTTTTATTGTCGTAACTGAATAACAGTCAGAATTAACATTCTGCATACCTCTTTCAAGGACAGCCTCCTTTTTCTAAACGAAGTCGTTGGGGTATGTGGACTTATTTTAGCAAATAACAAAGTCGAAGAAAATAATCAATACCAAGCACAAATCAACAATACATTGACGAGGTATACGGTGGACAATGCTGTTACGAGGTAAGGTTGATAGCATAAAACATTCCGTACACACACGAACTCAGCCGACTTCCGCCAATCAGAGAGGGGCCTCGAAAAAGTGCTTGACCAGTAATCGCATCTTGATCAGGCACACAACTGTTGTTTGATTAAAATTGTGTTCAGATTCAGATCACGAATAAAAACATATCATGTCATTAAACAGTATCATAACGTATCTGACTTTTCACTTATTACAACGAAATTTAATTTACAAATGTTACTGTCTCATCTCTAATGACGTGTATTCCAATGTTTGTTGTTCGAAAGTATTGGTTTGCACCTTGCCTGAATACCATAAGGAGAAATAGGAGACTTACTTTGTACCTATTGTGGGTAGTTAATAACTGTATTGTGGAATTATGTGACGACCTGCGACACAGCTGTGCTATGTTGGTTACATAGTGTCAGACGAGGCCTCTACTCTGGAATTCAGGAGGTGATCCACTTTTGCTGTCAAGTGTACGTGTTCAGTGACTACATGTGGGTTCAGTAGGGCTCAAATTGGAACATTGTGTTTCTTTGTCCGACCACTAACATGGAATGTCGCTTCATCACTGAACACGATGGGTTGTGGATTGTCAGTATCATCAAGAATCTCGTTACGAAATGCCACACGTTTGCGTTTGTCATCAGGACACAAAGTTTGTAACAGGTGTTACTAGAACGGCTTCATAACTAACCTACGTCTCAAAATTCGGTGAATTGTTGTTGTAGGCAGTTGTAATTCCCGACTGACACGACGAATTGATTTTAAAGGACTACGTTGGAAAGCAGTTTTAATTCGTGCAACATTTCCTTCGGGGACACGAGGGCGGCCACGACTCTTTCCTTTACATACACATCCTGCATCTACAAACTGTCGATGCTGTTGTTGTGGTCTTCAGTCCGGAGACTGGTTTCATGCAGCTCTCCACCCTACTCTATCTTGAGCAGGCCTTTTCATCTCCTCATACGAACGGCAACCCACATCCTTTTGAATCTGCTTACCGTATGCGTCTCTTGGTCTCCCTCTGCGAGTTTTACCCCACACACTTCACTCCAATGCTAAATTTACGATTCCTCGATGTCTAAGAATGTGTCTTACCAAGCGATCCCTTATATTAGTCAAGGTATGCCAAAACTTCCTTCTCTCACCATTTCTGTTCAGCACCTCTTGATTAGTTATGCGATCTACCCTCCTAATCTTCAGCAGTCTTCTGTAGGACCACATTTCAAAAGCCTCTATTCTCTTCCTGCCCGCACTGTTTGTCGTCCATGTTTAACTCCCGTACAAGACAATACTCCGTACAAATTCCTTCAAAAAGAGTTCCTTACACTTAAATTAATATTCGATGTTAGCAAATTTCTCTTTTTCAAAAATGCTTTTCTTCCCATTGCCATTCTGCATTTTATATCCTCTGTACTGCGACCGTCATATGTTATTTTACTACCCAAGTAACAAAACTCATCTACCACCTTCATTCTTTCCTTACCTAATCTAATTCCTTCAGCATCGCCTGATTTTTTAAGACTGCATTGCATTATCTTTGTTTTGATCTTGTTAATGTTCATTTTATACGCCCTCTTCAACACACTGTCCATTCCATTCATCTGCTCTTCCAGGTGCTTTGCTGTCTCTGACAGAATTACAATGTCATCAGCAAAACAATGTTTTTATTTCTTCACCCTGAACTTTAATCCCTATTCCAAATTTTTCCTTGCTTTCCTTCAGCGCCTGCTCGATGTACAAGTTGAATAACATCGGAGAAAGGCTACAACCCTGTCTTACTCCCTTCCCAAATAATGCTTCCGTTTCATGCCCTTCGAGTCTAACAACCTGCGGTCTGACTTTTGTACAAGTTGTAAATAACTCTCCTTTCCCTGTATTTTACTCCTACTGACTTCAGAATTTGAAAGAGTGTATTCCAGTTAACATTGTCAAAAGCTTTCTCCATATCTACAAAAACTAAAAATGTTGGTTTGCCTTTCCTGAATCTATCTTCTAAGATAAATCGTAAAGTGAGTATTGCCTCCCGGGTTCCTACGTTCCTCCTGAATCCAAACTGAATTTCCCCGAGGTCAGCTTCTACCAACTTTTCCATTCTCCTGTAGGTAATTCGTGATAAAATTTTGCAACCAAGACTTATCAAACTGGTGGATCTGTAATTTTCACACCTGTCTGCGCCTGATTTCTTTGGAATAGGGATTATTACATTTTTCTTAAAGTCTGATGATATTTCGCCTGTCTCATACATCTTACACACCAGGTGAAATAGTTTTGTCATGGCTGGCTCTCCCAGAGACTTTAGTAGCTCTGAGGGAATGTCATCTACTCCTGGGGCCTTTTTCGACCTAGGTCTTTCAGGGCTCTGTCAAATTCATCTCTCAGTATAGTATCCCCTATTTTATCTTGATCTACTTCCTCTTCCCTTCCTACAACATTGTCTCTAAGTTCAATTCCTTTGTAGAGCTCCTCTATGTACACTTTCCACCTTTCAGCTTTCAATCCTTTGCTGAGAACTGGTTTTACATCTGAGTTCTTGATATTCATAGAGCTGTTTCTCTTGTCCCCAAACGTCTCTTTTATTTTCCTTTAGGCAGTATCTACTTTTCCCCTTCTTATACATTCTTCTACATATTTGCATTTGGCTTCTAGCCACTCCTGCTTAGCCATTTTGCACTTCCTGTCTATCTCATTTCTTAGTCGTTTGTACTCCATTTTGCCTGTTTTATCCACTGCATTTTTATATCTTCACCTTTCATCAATTAAATTTAGTATTTCCTGTGATATCCAAGGATTTTTTATATGTCTTGCCTTTCTACCTATTTTGTCCTCTGCTGCCTTCACTATTTCATCTCTCAATGCTTTCCACACCTCTTCTGCTGTTTTATTTTCTCCCGTTTCCGTCAATTGTTGCCTAAATCTCCCTCTGAAATTCTTAAGAACTTCAGTTTCCCTCAATTTATCCAAGTCCCATCTCCTTATTTTCCTACCTTTCTGCAGTTTTTTTCAGTTTAAGCCTACAGTTCATGAACAATAAGTTACGGCCAGAGTCTATATCTGCCCCTGGATATGTCTTACAGTTTAAAACCTCGTTCCGGAATCTATGTGTTACCATTATACAATCTATCTGGTACCTTCCGGTGTCTTCTGGTCCCTTCCACGTATACAACCTTCTTTTGTGATTCTTGAACCAGGTGTTTGTTATGATTAAATCATGTCCCGTGCAAAATTCTACCAGGCGACTTCCTCTTTCATTCCTTCTGCCTAGTCCATATTCACCTACTATTTTTCCTTCTCTTTCTTTTCCTACTACCGAATTCCAGTCTTCCATCACAGTTCAGTTTTCCTCACCCTTAATTGTATAAATAATTTCCCTTAAATTCCTCATACATTTCTACAATCTCCTCATCATCAGCAGAACTAGTTGGCATATAAACCCGTACTACTGTTGTCGGTGTTGGCTTCGTATCTATCTTGACAATGGTAATGCGATTTCTGTGCTGCTCATAGTAGTTTACCCGCATTCGTATTTTCTTCTTCATTGTCAGTGCTACTGCTGTGATATACCCAACTGATTTTGTATTTATAATCCTGTACTCGCCTGACCAGAAATCCTGTTCCTCTTTCCACCGAACTTCACTAATCCCTACTATATCTAACTTCAACCTATCCATTCCCCTTTTTAAATTTTCTAGCTTCCCTACCCGATTAATGGATCTAACATTCCACGATCCGATCCGTAGAATGTCAGTATTGTCTTTCCTGATGACAACATCCTCTTGAGTAGTCCCCGCCCGGAGATCCGAATGGGGGACTATTTTACCTCCGGAATATTTTACCCGAGAGGATGCCATCATCATGTATTCAAAAAGTAGAGCAGCATGTCCTGGGGAAAAGTAACGGCTGTAGTTTCCCCTTGCTTTCAGCCGTTCGCAGTAACTGTGTGGCAAAGCCACATTAGCTGATGTTACACGGCCAGCTCAGTCAATCATCCAGACTGTTGCCCCTGTAACTACTGAAAAGGCTGCTGCCCCTCTTTAGGAACCACTCGTTTGTATGGCCTCTCCACAGATACCCCTCCGCTGTGGTTGCACCTACGGTACGGCTATCTGTATCGTTGAGGCACGCAAGCCTCTCCACCTTGGCAATTTCTTGGTTCATGGGGGTGGAAACTGTCGATACCATCTGAGAATGTTCTGTTCATTCGGAGGAGCAATTTGGTACCTCAACCTGAAACGTCTTTGCACTGTAATCACGGAATGGCATTTGGCAAACTCGAGAACACAAAATCATTTCTGCTGCGGTATAGCCATTTTAATCATATGAGAGTTACCATGCAAAACAGAAGATGACTGACATCTAGCGGCTATTGATATAAACTAGCCTATTTATTCGTTTCTCCAATAGACGATTCGAAGCGCAGCGATCGATATTTTGGACAAAATACTACTTTGTAATTCTTTTTTAAACACTTCGTACATGATAAAGTGACAACAGAAAAAATATGTCCTGTAAATATATGGTTGATTTGCTTTGGTTGCAGTGTTACAGGTATTTGTTGTGATGTGTGTAACACAGACCACTTCACTGTACAGGCTGGTCATTTGTGTAGGGTACACAAGCCATATGTAAGATTCGTCGTTGTTCACATATGTGTGCAGTTTTTGCACGACAGAATGTCGTCTCATTTGGTTGGTGTTGCTGGAGCAAGTTTATATCGTCCAATATGAAACAAATGGTCAGGGCGCCAGGCCTGCTCATTCTACCGACCTCAATTCGTTATATTTCTACTTATGGGATCTTTTGAAAGCCATTCTACCGACCTCAATTCGTTATATTTCTATTATATTTCTACTTATGGGATCTTTTGAAAGCCATGCCACACATGGAATTGATGCGTCAGGGCGACAGTCAATGCAGCGGCGCGGCGTCTAGAAGCCGCGTTCCATCACATGGTAGACATTTTGAGCACCTTCTGTTGAGAACTGTACGTAGTTAATGACACAACAAAACAAACAACCAACCTCCATAGCGAAATGGTCGATGTTATGTACACCCCTTCAAATGCCTGTAACAAGCTAACGAAAGCAAATAAACATTACGTGTACTGACATGTTCTTCTTGTGGTCAGGGGCTCTATCGAATCCCCAGAGCTTTCCCTCATATTTAGTGACGCCCTGTATTACCGAACCCCTAGGTTGCCGAGTAATTACGTCATTATCATAGACTTTACAAAGTTTTATGCTAATCACATAGATAAGCAAACATCAAACACAAAAATATCAATACGAAACGACGAGAAGACAATAAAATATTCTGAAAGAGAAAAATTTCATCATCGTGCCTCAGTAACCATTTAAAACCTATCCACGAATTTACAAAATATTAATTGCAATTCTAATCGAGTTTACTGACATAAGTAGGATTCAATTGGGCATTCTGGGTCACAAATTGATATCAATTTAATTAGAGTAATTGCGTAAATAGAGTAATTGCAATTACGTGAACTTAGAGTAATTGCATAATTGCATTTGCGTGTACTTAGAGTAATTATATGTACCGAGAGTACTTGCAATTACATGTACTTAGGGTAATTAGGGTAATTGTTTATTGTTATTGCAATTGCACGCATTCACTCCTCCACGTCTGGCATGGAACTGAGCCTACCCCAAGGCAACATGTGACTATCTACGTCACCCCCCACCCTACCACGTGATCACCACCGACCAATGAGAGCACAGCACCTGCCCACTCCCTCCCCCACCCTACCACGTGACTATCCCCAACCAATATTCTGCAGTCATTCAGACGCAGAGTGTTGGAGGGACAGCATCAGCATGGCTAGGATGCGATTACAGTAATTACATTTAACTCCCGTAGTTGGGAGGCTCCTAGTGCAACCACAAATTGGCGGGAAGACCAATTTCTGGTTGCCCTGGAAGGCTTTCACCCGTCCGATCCGATGGAGCACCCTCAGACTTTTTTTTTTCCTTTATTGAATTTTTAATGCCCTAAGGCAGGCTGGCAGCAGCCAATGGTGCTGCTCTACAGCCGAGCGAATGGAAACAATGGGCAAAACAGAATATAAAATTAAAGGTGATAAAAAGGCGCTTTTACAATTTCAAGATGAAAATTTGGGAGAAAGTGAAAAGACAATATGACAGCGGACAGAACACACATGGTTGTTAAAACAAGACATTGCCACGGTGGCTAAAAAACACTCACTGCAGACGATGAGACATAACAAGACGGCGACATTGAGGTAAAAAACACTGAACACTGGTGTACGCAACGTTAAAAAACACTGGGCGACGAAACACTATGCACACGAAGCACTGAACACTTAAAAACACAGCACTATACTGGCCCTGCAGGGGAAGGGGAAGAGGATGGAGAAGGCGCGGGGGAAGGGGAAGGAGGTGGGGGAAGGGAGAGTGGGAGAAACCAGAAGGAGCTCCCGGGGAGGTGGAGAAAGGAGGGGGTGAGCCAAGCAGGGGACGGGAGTGGGAGGGGAGGGGGAGGGAGGAGGCGGCGGAAATCCACAGAGAGGGGTCAAAGTTGGAAGGAGGGATAGATGTCGGGACGGTTTTGGAGAAAGTCGTCAGGGAGAGGTAGAGGGTGTGGGGGTGAAGGGAGGGAGGGAGGGATGTGGCGGTAAAGGCGTGGCAGGGGCCCGGGGTCCAGAAGGAGAGGAGATACCAGTGGGTTATGGGACTCTATCTTTCGGTGGATGTACTTGAGGCGGATGTGTTGAAGGAATTGGACCAGGTGTGGGAATGGGATGAGGTCATAGAGGATCCGAGTGGGGGAGGGGAGGTGGATGTGGTAGGCGAGGCGAAGGGCGTGGCGTTCGAGGATTTTGAGGGATTCATAATAGGAGGGGGGAGTGGATATCCAGGCAGGATGGAAGCAGCAAAGGACGGGACGCATGAGGGAACTGTAGGTATACAGAATGGTGGAAGGATTTAGTCCCCATGTCCGGCCGGAGAGGCATTTTAAGAGGTTAAGGCGGGAGAGGGCTTTTTGTCGGGTTCCAGGAAAGTTCTCTGTCTATGGTTAATCCGAGGTAGTGGAGGGTCTTCATTTGCGGGATAGGGTGACCATGGAGGGTGAGGTACAGGTCTCGGTGGCGAAAGGAAGGGGTGGTGCGACCTATGATGATTGTCTGGGATTTTGTAGGGTTTACAGTAAGGAGCCACTGGTTACACCAGGAGGAAAATTCGGAGAGATGGGACTGAAGGAGATGTTGGGAGCGAGCGAGGGACGGGGCAAGGGCAAGGAAGGCGGTGTCATCAGCATACTGAAGAAGATGGACAGGAGGCTGAGGTCGGGGCATATCTGCTGAATATAACAGATAGAGAAGGGGCGAAAGGACGGAGCCCTGGGGTGCCCCGGCAGAGGGGTAGAACAAACGGAAATTTTGGTTATTGACAGTGACATAGGATGGGCGTTTGGAGAGGAAGGAAGCAATGAGACGGATGTAATTAATAGGAAGGGCGTAGGTTTGGAGCTTGAAAAGGAGACCAGAATGCCAGACACGGTCGTAGGCCTTCTGAATGTTGAGGGAGACGAGGATGGCGGCGCGACGGGAATTAACCTGGACAGAGAGAAGGTGAACAAGGCGAAGGAGCTGGTCATCGACGGAGAAGGACGGCCGGAAGCCACATTGGGAAAGGGGAAGGAGTTGGTGTAGATGGAGGTGTTCATGGATACGCGTGAGAGGATGGATTCGAGGACTTTGCTGAACACCGAGGTGAGACAGATGGGACGGTAGGAGGAGGCTTCAGAGGGCGGTTTGTCAGGTTTAAGGAACATTACGATACGGGAGGTTTTCCAGAGGTCTGGGTAGAATCCGGTCAAGAGAATGACATTGTACAGTGAAGCGAGGGTGGAATGGAAGGAGGGGGGACAGGCACGGAGGTGCCTGTAGGTAATGCGGTCATGACCGGGAGCAGTGTTACGTTTTGTGGGAAGCGTGTGTCTGATGTCTTGTGCTGTAATAGGTGTGTTTAAGTATGAGGGGGGAATGTGGTCCAAATACTGAAAGCCAGGGGCGAGCGGAGGGACTGAGGTATCGGTGCACTCATGGACATCGGGGAAACGGGAGTAGTCGAACCTGGGATTGTCGGGCAGGTCGAATATAGTGGAAAGGTGGTCAGCAAAAAGCTGTGCCTTACTGGCATTGTCAGGAAGAGGAAGGTTATTATGGAGAAGAGAGTATGCGGGGACTGAGTGACTGCCAGTAAGGCAGTGGAAGGCTTTCCAATATTTGGAGGAGTTGATGGGGAGTGTAGCATTAAGATGGGTGCATATCTGTCGCCAATCCCGGCGTTTCTTCGCGTTCAAGAGGTTTCTGATGTGTCGTTGGAGTTGCCGGTGGCGGAGGAGTGTGTCTCGATCACGGGTCCGCAGGAAGGAACAGTACAGACGACGGGATTCTCGGAGCAGGAGGACGGCTTGTGGGGGGAGGGCGCGACGGTGAGGATGGATGGCTTTGGTGGGGATATGGGTTGCAACGGCGTCAGCAACAGTCTGGTGCACGAAGGAGGAGGCCTGGACGATATCATCAGGGGTATGGAGGGTGAGGGGGTGGCTAGCGACCGAGGTGTTAATGGAACGACGGTAGGTATCCCAGTCGGCGCAGGAGTAATCATGGACTAGCCAAGGAGGGGGCACAAGACGGGTGGAGCAGCCAGGATGGCCGCGGGGTTTGAAGGTGAGGAGTACGGGGGCATGGGCACTGCCAATGAGTTCAAGGACTTCCGCCTGCAGGCGTCCCAGGAGGTTAGGAGAGACAAGGACAGCATCAGGAGTGGTATTGCTTTCAGGGCATGTAGGACTTCGGAGGGGAACAAGGTCGCCCCGAAGCATGGGTAGGAACTGATGCCACCACTGGAGTTCGGCTGCAGAGCGGGAATGAAGGTTTAGGTCGGCGGCAATCACATAGGTCCTGAAGGAGTTGTCTATGTGGGAAATGAAATCGGGGATGGGAACACGGGCGCAAATGTAAATGGTGGCTAGGGTAACGGTGAGGGAAGGGAGGAAGAGGGTCAGGATGAGGTGTTTGGCAGGATTATTGACAGGGGGTTGTGGCCGGACAGGGTGGTGGCGGAGGTGGCCTATCGCCACTCTGCCTCGAGCCAGGGGGGAGGACCACCTGTGCGGTGAAGGGTGTAAGGAGTGGTAGAGACGGAATGACGGGGTTGGAGGAAGGTTTCATTTAGGAGGAAGGCATCCACACGGTGTTGAGAGAGGGAATGCATAAAGAGGGGTTTGTTGGCGGGTAGGGAGCGGATATTGTGGTAAAGGATACGATGGGGCGAGCCTGCCATAATAGGTACTACTGAGGGGGGGGGGAGGGTGGTGAGGGGGCGATGGGAAAGAGGTTAAGGGAAGTTAAACGAGGGTGGAGCTGCGGGAGAAGGTGAAGTGGGAGTTGTTGCGGGAGAGTGTGGCAATTGTTTCCAATTGCCACATACAGCGGGTGGCAAGGACGATCTGTTGGAGGGAGTGAGGACGCTGGAATGGGTGGATATTCTGAATGACGGGGGTGACGAAGCGGATGACGTCCTCCACTGTGGGAGGTGGAAGCAGGGAATGGTTGGGGTGCATAGGAGGGTCAATGGGACGGACGGGAACTGTTAGCTCAGGGGAGGTGGGTTGAGGACGAGCCTGACATTTATAATAGTAGGTGGGGTGGGGGCCACCACAGGTGTTGCAGGTGGGGGGAGAGGACAAATTGGGGCATTGCTTAAGGAAGTGGGACTGCTTGCAGTAGGGACAGGTGGGTGGGTTACGACATTTTTCGGTGAGGTGGTCATTATAGGTGAGGCATTTGCCACACCTATAAGACTGGGGAGGGGAGCGGGAAGGATCCACCTTGTAGCGGCGGTTGTAGATTACCGCCCCCTCAGTGAGGCGGCGGTCGATGGAGGCGGGGTCTTCGGAGAAGACCCGCATGAGGTAGGTGGGGCCGTGGTCATTGTTGATCTGCTTGGCGGATCGGATGTGAAGGTCAGGGATGGCTTGGAGATGGGCCAACACCTCACCCTCCGTGATCACCGGGCTAAGCTTGATGATCACGGCGGTGAGGGTGGGTGGGCGGCGAGGTGTTTGTGGTTGAGACTGGGATGGAATGGCGGAGGTGATATGAGGTGTGAGGTGAGCATGCTCCCCAAACATAATCCAGGGAGCGTGCCGGAGAAGATCTGTGTGGAAGGAGGGAGAGGGTTTTTTTATGAGGACAGAGTCCTTCCGAGGGATGAGTTGAAATGGAGGTGCCGAGGGGAAGTATTTATGTATTTCGCGGGACAGGTGGCGGTTGTCTAAAAACTGAGGGGCAGGGCGAGAAAGGACGTAGGTAAAAAGCTGAGGGGGCCGAGGTGACAGAAGGTTGAGATGGAGGAATGGGGGAGGTGTCCATTGTCAGCCTGGGGGGGAGCGGAGCAGAGGCCGTGGTGGAGGGGGCTTTTTTGGAAGTGCTGGGAAGGGGATCCGCCCTGGTACGTTTGACTTGCTTTTTTTGAACTGTTGACGTGGGGATATACTAGGGAACGGGTCGGATTAGAACATGGCGGGGAACTGAAGGGCCAGACACGTGACGTTCGGGGCTGGGTGGAGCTGAGGACTCTGGCACCGTGGCACGGCGGTGGACGATGGGGGCGGGGGGTGCAGACAAAACGGGGAACTCATGAGGGGCGGTGACTATGGTAACTGGGGGAGGCAGTGGAGCATCAGGGGCGGGGGAAGTGCCGGAGAGGATGGCATGTAAGGGGATAGTGGTGCGAGGAAGGGAAGAGGGGCTCCACGTGATCGTTGTGGAGTGAAGAGAGGGGGTGGAAAATAAAGAACAACGGACGTGGTGGTGACGGGGGGGCAAAGTCATAGTGGGGACGAAGGTTGGCTGCAAAGACGCCGGTTGTGGAAGTGGTGGTGGGGGCGTGGAGGATGAGGAGGTCGACGACGATGATGGTGGTGGTGGTGGCGATGCCATGATTACCGCTGCTGCAAGGGGCAGTCCAAGCGGTGTAGGCGACGGCGACGGCGGCGGCGACGACGGCTGGAACCGGGCACGGAACGGCGGCGGCGGCTGTTACGGCGAGGGCAGCGGCGATGACGTCTGGAGCCGGGCACGGAGCGGAGGCGGCGGCGGCAAACCGATACCCCGGGCTGGACTGGGGCGGCGGGGCGGCGAGCAGTTCCGGCAGGGCCTCCTGGCGGAGGCGCCTCCAGGCAGGGCTGGGCGGCGACAGCGACAGTGGCAGCGGTGGCAAGCAGCAGGGCCTCCTGACACCGGAACGGCGACGAGCAGCACGACTAGCAGCAGGGACGACGGCAGACCTGGAAGCAGATCGGACGAACGTTATAAACAACGTCACGGTGGTGCCTGCTACCAGGCGGGAACGATGCACCCTCAGACTGCACCTGTTTCTATATATAAAAGCAAATCAGACCATTCTGTTCGGTAAAATGATAAAAAGAGACTCATATCACATCCAAAATTAGATGAGCATATAGATGAATCACATATATGATCATCTGTAATGCCATATGTATGTACTCCCATTACACCAGTAATTTTTTCGAATTTTCAATCCATAGCCATTGAAATCGACTGAAAGCAGCAGTTCCAACCGCTGATAACAGATGACTGTGATCCCTCCTCTCGCCCCACCCAGCGCCTACACAATGAAGCCAAGTGTGCAGACGGTTGCCAACTGCATCCTCCTCTGGAGCTGACCAGTCTGCCGGCTCAAACCGTAACAGTTGGTTGGTTTCCTCTTTTCTTTTCTTTTCTTTTTTTTTTCAAGGGCCCGTTAGTCATACGATTCATTGCAAAGCAGGGGATGATTCTTCTTTCCCGGAAAAAAAAAGAAATAGTATCTCAGCCTCTTACAGGGAGCTGAGTTGTAGATGCGCGCATAGAAACAAAGTGTAATGGTTGTGGTTTATTCATCTCATCTGTTAGTGTTGCTTACGATGTGAATGGATGCCTCCTGCTAACGTTGTGGCGATGTTGGTGGTGGAAAATTATTGTTCTTCGGTCGAGAAGGATCGAATTCAATAAACCCCCTATGGTTAGGTGATTTAAACCTAGGTAGTTACCTTCTCTTGGAGGCATGTTTAATCGTTTGTTTAGTCTCTCGATAAAAAAATTTCGGGTGCTGTATTAGTAGATATATAAATATACGAAAAGAGTTTGTTGTTGATCTGAATCGTTCCTTGTTAGCTGTTCTATGTGTGTGTCATTTTTACGATGTATTTGGGTGTGTTACAGATGTTTATCGAGAGTATAGATTTGTTAGAAGGTGGAATAAGGCGACTGTTTGTGCTCGAATGCTCGAGGTATGTAGTATATTGACTGACAGAAAGCTTTCCAGAAATACTGTCTGGTGGAGTATGCAATGCAAAAGAGGTGCATGATCAATCGGTTAGATGTTCGGAAAGGATCTACCAACGACGTAGAGTTACCGAGTTGTCGTTTGCTAGTTAGTTTAGAACTTTAGTAGAAAAGAGTTGGGTTGGAGATGGTTGTTGTGCCGTATGCTAGATGGGGTATTGCCTGTTTGATCGCATGTTAGTGGTGTTTAATTTAACGAGTTGTATGCAATGGTCAATTATTTCCGATCTTTTAACGTATACATACGTAGTAAATTCGACTAGTTCCTCATGGAGACAATGCGACGTTACATGGTGGCATACTGGATCGAAAGTCGGCAAGGAGACTCTGGAGAACATCTCGATGAAATCGTTTGGCTGAAGATCCTTTACCACATCATGCAGTTTAAGAATGGCGGGATGGATGTTGTACATTTTTAGCATCGAAGAAACCGTTTTTCAGAGTTTAGAAATTCTGGAATAACTACAGAAATTCCACAAAGTGGGAAGAGCAAATAGTGTTCACGCAAGATGACGTGGGTTGAGCGGCATATTAGATTTCGAAGGGTACTAAAAACGATTGGTATTTTTACACTGTACTGGTTAATATGCGTGAAAATTGATAGAGAGGTTTCGAAAAATCTGTTGAGAAAACCTTATACATGTAATTTTTACGTGGGGAGTCTATATGTCATCGACTTTATTTTTCTCGAGTAGCGGAAACTGTATCATATGGCGATAGAGAGCGTGCAAGGGTTGTAACGAATGTGTAATTGCATGCGATTACATTTTTTCCGAATAATTACTTTCGAAGAGTAGGACAACACGTTTTGTATATGGGTGAGAATATCATGGAATTCGGTTGGGTTATAGCAGAGGGCTCGGAGAAAAATATTTGTTTTTACGGTAAATAGCAAGGGAGAATGGTCACTAACGGAAAACATGTCGCGATATACCCAGATGAGGGTTATACGCAATAAGTCTAAAACTTATATCTATCGCGAAAAATAGTGTTACTTTGGGGAAAAATGTGCATTGTCAGCTGGTGTGTGGAGAGAATTATACAAATTAATATCAGGACGGCGCGTTGATATCATTGTCGAATCGTCGAAAATGAATGGATTCGAACATGTTTACCACATGATACAGATTAAAAATGGCGGACTGGATGTTGTACATTTTTATCATCGGAGAAGCTGTTGGCAGAGAAAATAACTACAGAAATTCCACAAGAGTGGGAAGAGCAGATAGTGATCACGAAAGATGACGTGGGTTGTATGTCATATTAGATTTCAAAGGGTATTAAAAAAACCGATTGGTATTTTTACACTGTACTGGTTAACATGAGTAAAACATTGATTGAGAGGGTTCTAAAAATCCGTTGAGAAAAGCTTATACCTGTAATTTACGTGGGGAGTCTGGCATTCTATATGTCATCGACTTTATTTTCTCGAGTATCGAAAACTGTATCATATGGTGACAGAGAGCGTGGAAAGTTTAGAACAAGTAGACGAGCAAAAATGAAATCTTAGCCCCGTCACAGAGCTGCATTCCATTTGTAAAGAGCACAAGCGATGTGTTTCTGAAGACGTTCTAATATTGTAATTGGGAATGGTCGCTGGAGAGCGGATGCAATGTGTGGCTAATATTTGCTATATTGTAAAGCTAAAAATTGAAACTGGTGCCTGAAATTGTTATCGACATGTCTCAAATGGATGTGTGAGAGTTATTTTGAAAATACAGCGTCTTATGTGTAGGCGCGATTTCACGCAGTGTATGGCTAAATATGCTTACAACTGTAGTTGGAAAATAGTTGGAATACTCGTCGATGATGGTGATATCGAGAGATAAAAAACTTACATCCCGCGTTGGCAGCAAGACCACTGGGGAGTCGAAGTAAGCGGGCCGCGGTGGCCGAGGGGACTGAGGCGCTCCAGTCATGGTCTGCACGGCCACAATGGTCGGGGGTTCGAATCCCCCCTCAGGCATGGATATTTGTGCCATCCTTAGTCTTAGGTAGTTCATAAGTAGTTTGTAAGCTTAGGGACTGATGACCACGTAGTTAAGTCCCATAAGTTCTACAACATTTGAACATTTGAGTCAAAGTAAAACACAAACATCTAGGGAAATTGAAATTAACACGTTGTATTCTGAAGAATGGTTGCGTGCACTAAAGTTTTCAGGCGGACGTTGAAAAACACGCTCATCCGACTATATCAGTTAAAAATGCTGTATTTCGAGATGAAATTCGCTGCAAAGTGTTAACAGCCGAGGCGACTTAGCGCAATAGGGATTCGTTTTTAGCTTCACGAAAAGATCTGTGACTTTCACAGTAGTAGCGAGCCTTTTTTTTTTTTTCAATTAATGTTTCTGCTATGGATACACATGCAACCTGGATGCAGTGCGTAATAATAATAAATAAATGTGGTCGTATGTGTGTATTGGAATATGACGTATGCAATAAGCCTGACGCGTTTTTTTCCCTACATAATACTGGTTCGAGAAAGGGCGATATAAATTATATTAAAAACATATTTCTCGCATTCTCTACTCGATTCTTTTACTTGTGGGGAATAGGAAAGAGAGAGAGGTTCGTAAAAAAAAAAAAAAAAAAAAAAAAAAAAAAAAAAAAAAAAAAAAAAAAAAAAAAAGCATGATTCGGTCGTTGCTGTGACTGTTTTTGAAAAGTTATATACATTTGATAATTTTTAAGGTTTTTCCGCAGAGTGCAGTGACGAGCGCTTCTTCCTCGCGCTAGTGGAACTATTTGCTTGGCCTTTACAGGTAACGCTCGGCGAGAGCATGTGTGTGATTGACCGCCGCCTGTCGGCTAGCGATGCGGCCGCACGCGCTGTTTTGGAAGACAGAGGGGTTGAATGGAGAGGATGGCCGCTATTGCAACACCACCTACAGACAAGGCCTTACAACAGGCCGTGGCTACGCCACACTTAGAGGCCCCGGCCGCCACCTCACTGGCTGTTGGCTGGGGCACGCCCAACGCCGCGCAGCGGTCGGCCAGTCAGATGGCTGCCGGGGCCTCTAAGTGTGACGTAGGCACGGCCTGTTGTAAAGCCTTGTCTTCTAGGTGGTGTTGGCTATTGTCCATCTGAGTTCTGCTTTTCTCGCCAGGAGAGACACAGCAAAATGTTTTCTTGCGGGCGGACTGTTCCACTGCAAATTAGAACTTCGCGGACGTTGGTGTACAGGCAGTACAAGGAGCTATAACATCCGTAGGAAAAAAAAATTGTAATGCGAAATAAAATAATAATAATCGGGGCGGTCTGATCTTTGTGTCCGCGACGCCGAGGACGGGCGGTGGCGCGGTTAAATAGTAATAATTCTTTCGGTGCAGACTTCTCATGCAGGTTGCGGAAGCTCGCTCTTCCGCCGCCGCGGCCGGGGGACGGGCGCAAATAACACTAATTTTCGGCGCGAGCTCTGCGGCAATTCTTTCGCGAGGTGCGGGGCGCGGCCCGGTCGGCGCGCTGGGGTCGACCGGAAAAATTGCACGTATGCTGCGGCGGGGCTCCGTAAATGCACTAAGGTAGTCTTTTCGCGTATGTACGCAAGTACTTGATCGTCAGGGGGCTGAAGCTGGCTGAATGGGCAGTCGGCCTGTGTGTCGCGTCTCCGCGGACGCAGCGGCTACGACCGGCGGATTGAGGCACACAATAGAGACTGGTCAGCTCCAGAGGAGGATGCAGGTGGCCAGCGTCTGCACACATGGCTTCATTGTGTAGGCGCTGGGTGGGGGGAGAGGTGGGATCAGAGTCATCTGTTGTCAGCGGTTGGAACTGCTGCTTTCAGTCGATTTCAATGGCTATGGATTGAAAATTCGAAAAAAAACACTAGAGTAATGGCAGTACATACATATGGCATTACAGATGATCATATATATAATTCATCTATATGCACATCTAATTTTGGATGCGATATGAGCTCTAATTAAGGCTCTTTATTATCATGTTACCGAACAGAATGCTCTTATTTGCTTTTATATATAGAAACATGTTGCAGTGTGAGGGTGCTCCACCGGATTGGAAGGGCGAAAGCCTTCCAGGGCAACCAGAATTGGTGGTTGCACCAGGAACCTCCCAACTACGGGAGTCAAATGTAATTACTGTAATTACATCCTAGCCATGCTGCTGCTGTCCCTCCGACACTCTGCGTCTGAATGACTGCAGAATATCGGTTGGGGATGGTCACGTGGTAGGGTGGAGGAGGGGGTGGTCAGATGCTGTGCTCTCATTGGTCGGTGGTGGTCATGTGGTAGGGTGGGGGGTGACATAGATAGTCACGTGCTGCCTTGGGGTGAGCTCAGTTCCACGCCAGACGTGGAGGAGTGAACACATGCAATTGAAATAACACTAACAATAAACAATTACAATAAACAATTACCCCAATTACCCGAAGTTCACATAATTGCAAGTACTCTTGGTACATGTAATTACTGTAAGTACACGTAATTGCAATTATGCAATTACTCTAAGTACACATAATTGCAATTACTCTAATTACGCAATTACTGTAATTAAATTGATATCAATTTGTGACCCAGAATGCCCAATTGTATCCTACTGACATAAGATTGTAAATTAAAATTAAGCAAGCTTAGGCTGTCCTCCTATCAATCAATTTGTATACCTACAGTTTAATTTACGGTTACTCTCAGTAGCAGCTATTTATGAACTGTGCTGTCAAGGTCACCATTATCAATGTGGTCTCCCAGGACAGTATTATGCAGGGTGAATCACTGAACTCTTGGCGGCAAATATTGCGGAAACGAAGAGTGCAATTAAAGCGCGGTTTTCATAGAACAGATTGGTATTCAAGGAGTAGTATTGTTAACCAATAAACGGATTATAAAATTACCTAGAAGTGTATTTTTTATGGAAACATACAATTTTTCAAATGGAACAATGATTGTTTCTATCATACTCTGGAAGTTTTGACACCAGCTGTGTACAAAGCATTTTGAATGACATTTTTATCACATTTAATTTGGCAGCTACAACTATTCAAAGTTTTGAGGGCGGAGGCTACGAGAGTGTTGCTGACTGGCTGGTGGTCATGAGACAGTGGGCCGTGCCCCAGGGGCTAGCCACTTGGCCAGACTGAAACAACCATTGTTCCATTTAAAGAACAGTATGTTTGCTAAAAAATACAATTTATAAGTAATATTACAATCTGTTTGTTGGCTAAAAATTCGTGGCCCTGACTACCAATTCATTCTGTGAAAACCGCATATCAATCGCACTTTCCGTTTGCGGAATATTTTTTGGTGGTCAGTGTTGTCATTCTTTTATTTATATTAATCATGTTCTGCAGGAGCAAACTGAGGAGCAAGTCTCCATGGTCACGGAACGAGCGACTGCATCAAAAGAGTAGTAATAGATCAAGTGCTATGCACACGTCATGCCTAAGAATAAGTAACAACAATCAACAACCTGACGTAGAAATTATGATATTTTTTTCCTAGGACTTCCTCGACAGAATAGAAAGAGTGGGTCATAAGGAGACTCTTCAGTATACACTTGAGGGTACATGGATTACTATTCAACTTTTTGAATTCTTGTGGCAGCTAATTTAAAATGGATGCAGTAGAATACTGCAAACTTTTCTCTATAAGAGTCAACGAGATGTGATCCAAATGCATATTGAGTTTCTGGCTAGTAATAACTGAGTGAAAGCTGAAAGTTCTAGGGAATAAGTAGTTTTCACAACATATTGCTCGCACCGCCCATTTCTGCACAATAAATACCCTTTTTTAATCATAGAAGTCACAAAAAAAGTACTTCATAAGCGAAGGAAAATAAGCAAAGTAAACTACTTTTCGTGTTGGACTATGACTTATTTCAAATACTATTCTAATTGTTAATGCTGCATTGAGTTTTTTTTAACAAGATACTGAAAATGTGTTTTCCACTACAGCTTACTATCTACCCTGAAAAGTCAAGTAAACTGGTACACCTGCGAGCATGGAGAAACATGATGTGGCATGGACTCAACTAATGTTTGAAGTAGTGCTGAAGGGAGTTAATACCGCGCATCCTGCAGGGCAGTCCAGAAATTCATCTCTTCTGAACAGCACATTGCCAGGCTTCTTAGATTTGCTCAACAATGTTCATGTCTGGGAAATTTCATGGACAGTGGAGGTGGTGGAACTTAGAAGAGTGTTCCTGTAGCAATTCTGAACGTTGAGAGTGTCGCATTGTCCTGTTGGAATTTATCAAGTCCAGCGGAATGGACAATGACATGAATGAAGGTAGGTGATCAGCTGCAATACATACGTACGTGTCACCCGTCACAGTGGTATCAAGGGGACCCATACCATACCAGCTGCACACGCCTCACCTTACACAGCCCACACTATGGATGGGAAAAACCGACCGGTTAAAACCAATAACGGTATTTTAGTTTTGAATAACCGGTTTTTATCGGTATTTATTTGGTGTCGGTTGTAACCGTTTTTTTTTAGTTATTGCCAAGAACCGAGTAAAAAAACCGGAACAACTACTTCCTGTAGCAGTGATTCAAAATGTGTGTGTGGTTTTTTTTAATAATAATAATAATAATAATAATCTGATGAAGACTGACTAAATGTGCCGAAAGCGGCCATTTTATACATGAGTTTTCTTGACTGCTTTTATTATTGGATATTAAGTAACAGAGTGTTGTTAGCTTCTCAACATGTTGGTTAAAACTTTAAATGTATTGTATTGCTATGCTAACAAGTTTTAGTAATGTGATTGCTTGAAAGTGAGGGGTTTTTTAATAACCAATATGGTTTTAGGTAACATTAATCATGTGGTGCCGCGCGAGGTAGCCGTGCGGTCTGAGGCTCCATGTCACGGACAGCGCGGCTGCTCCAGTCGGAGGTTCGAATCCTCTCTCCTCCCTCGGTCATGGGTGTATATGTTGTCCTTAGCGTTAGTTTAATTTAGATTAAGTAGTTTGTAAGTCTAGGGATCGATGACCTAAGCAGTTAGGTCTCATACGAACTCACACCCATTTGAACATTCTTTGGGCATGTGGTATAGAGCTTTTCTAGTTCAATTTGCGTAAATGTACACTGACAACAATCATACTGTTAGTCGGAACTGTGACTTTATTTTTCAAAATACTTCTGCAGCACTGATTGAAGTTCATTTACTGACTGTAAGTTATATATATATATATATGTGTGTGTGTGTGTGTGTGTGTAACTAGATATTCATATGCGCTGGCCCACAAGTCCAACTTAAGGAGTGGTTGGCTCAGTATTCGCAACTGCCGGATGGAAATACTAGGTCAGTAAATCTGTATGCACCGTATATCGTCTTCTACGGACTCCTGGCTAGGCGAGGAAGAAGAAGGCGTAGTATTGGAAGGGGATCTTACAAAATATGGAAAGACTAGTGATTTGTCGTATATCGTAAATTTTACCTAAATTTTATCTAAACTTCCTTAGTTTTGTTTTCGGCCGAAACTAGAACCGAAAATTCGATTACGGTTTCTGTTTCGGCCGCCAATTAAGTTTCTGTCGAACTTTGCTGGAAATAAAAGCAATAAAAAACCGAAAACCGGTTATTTAAAAAAAACGGTTATCTTGAGCAGTTTTTACAGTGCGGTTAAACTGGTGATGAAAAGAACCGGTATAACCGAAAACCGGTTGTTTCAGCGATAACCGCCATCCCTAGCCCACACCAGCGTGAAAAGTCCGCTGCTCACACGCAGGTCCACAGATTCGTCACTTGGTCTCCAAACCCGTACACGTCCATCCGCTCGAGACAGTTGGGAACGGGACTTGTCAGACCAGTCTCAACAGTCTAATATCGATGTTGAGGGGTCCAGGCGAGTCGTAAAACTGTGTCGTGTAGTCAGTAAGGATATACGAGTGGTATTTCGTCCCCTAAAGCCCATTCCGATGGTGTTTCGTTGAACGGTTCGCACGCTGACACTTGTTGACACCCGCAGCAATTTTCGGAAGAGTTGCACTTCTGTTATGTTGAACGATTCTCTTCAGTTGCAGCATCTTTTACCGGCCACAGCAATGTCGGACATTTGATGTTTCACCGCAATCCCGATATTTATGGTTCACTGGTGGAAATCCCCACCTGAATGCACGACAC
Source organism: Locusta migratoria (assembly GCA_026315105.1). NCBI lineage: Eukaryota > Metazoa > Arthropoda > Insecta > Orthoptera > Acrididae > Locusta > Locusta migratoria. The sequence goes on from CM048755.1 coordinate 785,589,855, forward strand.
AAAGCTTTACGCCTCACCTGGGCCCCACAGCACCGACATTGGACTGTTGACACTGCAGACATGTTGCCTCGCCTGACATGTCTCCTTCCCTGTGGTATCGAGCGGCTGAACGCTACTGGCACGGAGTCAACATTATGAATCCGTGTGAGCAGGGGACTATTGAAGCTGTGGAAGGGTGAGGCTGGGGCGATCTCAATGCCTAGAAATTTGAACTGTTCAGCCTCATTTATTATGTCGATTCTCGCCATCTACGTTTGCGAATTCCGCGAATAACTTTGTGATGGAGAGTGCTTACGAGTATGCTATGATGTCTCTAATTTTTCGTTTGTATTTTATAGTGTTTATGCATGCTATATTGTGAAGTTTTTTGTCTGCTATACTAGTGGGTAGGTTGTGTTATGTATTATGCGTTCCCTCGTTAATGGACGTGTGTGTCATGCTTAGCATAGATTAGTTTAAGTAGTTCGTAAGTCTAGGAACTAGGAACTGGTGACCATTGCAGTTAGGTCTCATAGCTTTAGAAACATTTGAACATTTTTTATGCATCTACGTATACTCCCAGGTCTTTTGTGGCTACTTCTATTTTCATGGTTCTCTTATGTATTTTATTTGATGGGTTTCACTGCATTGCGCTTTCCCAAAGTATAGACAGATGCTCTGAAGATGTGGTGTTACAGATGGATGATAAAGATCAGCTGGAAAGAGAGAGTGACAAATGAAGAGGTGCTTACAAGTGTACAGGAAAACAGATCCCTGTGGAGGCACATTCAAACAAGACGAGACAAACTTATAGGGCATATCCTAAAACACAATAACATCATTGGAACAATAGCGAAGGAGCTATCGAGTGAAGAAACCGACGGGGGCGACCAAGAATATAATACATGCAACAGGTCATGAATGATGCTGGATGTAACACGTATGTGGAAATGAAGAGGAAGGCAGACAGAAGAGAAGAGTGGTGCTATGCTGTAAACCAACCTCACGGTTTAACACTGAAGAAGAAGCTATATATGCTATCTTGTGTGTTACGATTGTTAATTAAATATAGGAAGTCCTCATCCGTGATCTGGAAGAACGTTTTGACCTTAATGTCCCAGAATATGGGACTGCAGTTGGAACTTTGGGGACATACCTTTGTAATCATTTGAATAGTTCGCGTTGCTGTATGTACAGTAATCGAGGAAGCTCTTGTAAAGGAAACAGGTAGTTGTTAATCACGGAATCGAGAAAACAATGCAAGCTACTAAAAACTAACGAAGGTGCCTGCAATGCACATTACGTTTAGTGTGCCCTATGATGTGTGAGACGGCATTTACTGCATCGTATATGGATAGGTTAGGCAGTCAGATACGAGCCGTTATTGTACCTCAGCCAGGGAGTTTGAGATATATAGGTCTGCAGGACTTGGAGTCTAACACGTCTTTGTTGATTTTTTAAGAGATAATAGTATCTTCAGTTTTCTGTTGTTCACACACCCTACAGAGCAACATAGCGTGATTGAATATGTCTGTCACAATTACTGGTGCTGGCTGTTGAAATGTTTGTTGTCTCGGCGAGGCGTTTTCCTTTACTTTACACAGGTAATTACCTGGGGGTTACGCCTGGCGATAGGAGCTTTCTACACAAGCCCTGTTGACAGCCTCTATGCCGAAGCTGCCGAATTACCTTTACCTTATCGACGCGACATATTACTGTGTCGGTATGCATGACGTTTGCTTTCGATGCCTCACCATCCTTCCCATCCATCGTTCTTTAACGACTCCCTCGATAGCCAATATGGGCTGTCTGCGATTGCCCTGCTCCCTCCTGGAGTCCGTTTTCGACGCTTTCTTCGGCAGCTCGATTTTACTCTCCCTTCAACATTTCAAATAGGTGAGAGCCCAGTGCCACCTTGGCTTCAGGCTCCAGTTTGCGTTCACCTCGAACTTGCCTCACTCCCGAAGGAGAGCACTTTGGATGCTTTATACTGCTCGCGGTTCCTTGAACTTTGTGCACGGCTCGAAAACTCAGTTTTCATATATACGGATGGCTCAAAGACCAATGACGGTGTCGGATGTGCGTTTGTCGTGGGGGATGACTGTTACCAGTACAGGCTTAATGCCCACTGCTCGAATTTCACAGCGGAGCTTTTTGCCCTCTATCAGGCTGTACTCTTCATCCGTCGACACCGTTCTCGTTCTTATGTTATCTGCTCTGACTCCCTCAGCGCCATCCAGAGTCTGAGCGACCCCTTTTCAGACCATCCTATTGTGCACCGAATCAACCGCTCCCTTCAGTTATTAGCTTCTGACGGCCCTCGCGTTCACCTCCTGTGGGTACCTGGCCACGTAGGCGTGCATGGTAACGAGGCTGCTGATGCCGCTGCCAAGGCTGCGACTTTCTTACGTCGGACAGCTACGTACTGTGTCCCATCGCACGATATTCAAGGGGCTCTTTCGCGGCGCCTTATATCGTCATGGCATAATGCGTGGTCTTCACTTACTAATAATAAGCTCCGGACCATTAAACCGCTCCCGGTGGCTTGGATGACCTCATCACGCCGCTCGCGACGAGAAGAGATCGTCTTGGCCCGGCTGCGGATCGGACATTGCCGGTTCAGCCACCGCCACTTGCTCAGTGGTGACCCCGCACCGTTATGTTCCTGTGGCCACCCGCTGTCGGTGCGCCATGTTTTATTGTCGTGTTCAAATTTTACTCCTGTTCGGCTTGCACTACATCTGCCGGGCACATTGGAAGACATTTTAGCCGATGACGTGCGGGCTGTTGCTCGAGTATTGGATTTTACCAATTTGACCAATTTGTCGAGGGACATTTAGCTCTTCGCTTTGTTGTTTTTTTATTCTATGTTTTTTAGCTGTTTTTATATAGTCTTATTATTCTTGGGTATATCCCCGGTTTGATTCGGGCGCTAATGACCTTAGTAGTTGTGCGCCCAAAAACCACAAAAAAAGGCAGGTAATTACCAATGCCATGTCCCCCCAGGGGGCCCACAGTTCTTTTGTGGGTACGTGTGTGGCGCGCACGGGGCCCCGAGCCGGAGCAGCCTTTCTTCTGCCCCAGGCTGCTTCACTTTCCCTCCCGGTTTATGCCTTCGCCCGGTGACGGGCGTCATTTGCTAGTTCAGGTCGTTTTTTGTAGTAGCTTCTCTCATTCCTTGGTTTCTTCCTTTCCAAATCTTTGCTTCTGTCTTTCTCTCCTTATACTCTCCTAGCCTTCCTCTCCTCCTCATTAGTCTCCGCTTCGGCGTTTGAGACACTTCTTTCCTTCTTTCTCTTCATTTCCTATCCTCTTCTTCTTTCCTCCCTGTGCGTGTCTGAAGGCCGACCCACGCATTATCATGCGTAGCTGGTGACGGGGTAACGCGTAATTCCCCGCCCCGGGTAGACAAGTAGGGCACGTACGTACCCCCTGGTAAAGGCCAGTCCCAGGGAGGGGTGATTACCCGAGCTGGTACCTTCCGAACATGCCGATTGGTCCCTCCGTCAGTTCTCGGGAAGTGTGACCTGAGGTGTGAACAATCACCTAAGGCGGGTAAGCCCTCGGAGAGGGCCCCCACTAGGAAGGAGCGCGCCATCGGAGACGCCGGTAATCACGGGGGACACTTCCGCGATGACATCCTTCTCTTCTTCAGTGACGTTGACCCAGAAACGGAAGATAGATTCGCCTCAGCTAAAGAAGACTCTGCCTAATCAACCGAGATTTCTTGTTGTCTCTCGCGCCGATGGATAAGATTTCACGTCTGTAAATCCTTTTGTCATCCAGAAAGGTGTAGATGCAATTGCTGGCCCTGTTAAAACCTGTTCGCGTCAGCGCAATGGCACATTGTTGCTGGAAGTGGACAGTGCCTTCCAAGCTCAAAAACTAATCCGGACTAAATTGTTACACACGTTTCCTGTCAAGGTAGAAGCGCATCGCACACTCAACTCGTCACGGGGGGTAGTCTTCACGAGATCCCTTGACGGGTTGTCTGATGAAGACATCCAATCCTGTCTCTGTCCGCCCTTATGTACCTAACCCAACGCGCTGTTTTCAGTGCCACAAGTACAACCATACCCGTGAATCTTGCCCAAATGCAGCAAAATGTATCACTTGTGGTAGGGACGCCCATGAGGGGGATTGCCCAACTCCGTCCCCTCACTGCCTGAACTGCAACGGTGACCATGTGGCTTCCTTTCGCGACTGCCCTGTATACAAGGATGAGAAGGTCATCCAGCAAATTAGGGTTACGGAAAAGGTATCGACATCTGCCGCTCGAAAGTTGTTGGCGAGTCGAAAGCCTGCTGTCCTCCCAGCGGGCACATACAGTAAGGTCCTCACCTCAACTCGACCTACTAATGATTCAAGTACCCAGACTTGCGATTTCATTTTCGCTGACACAGTTGTGCGATCCGCCAGCCCGAAGATTGCCCCGTTCTACGTCCCCGCTTCCTCCTGCTGCTTCTAAGGTACAGTCTTCGTCAACCTCTAGTAAACTGCGGGCACCTAAACAAGATGCCCGGACCTTGAAAAAGGAACCCGTCCGTGAGGATTTTCTGCGTTCTCAGGCTTCCCAACCGTCAACTGCCTCATCTCGCTGTCATTCTTCCAGAAGAGCTGACAAGAAAAAGAGTTCCTCTCCTTCCCCGCCGAGGCGTGACCCATCTGTCACGCCGTCCAACAGCTGCCGGCCTCGGCCGTCTTCTGTTTCACCGGGACGCTCCGTTTGCCGGGCGCCCGGCCCTTTACCAGCGGTGGAAACTGCCTCTCCTGATCAACTCAGGGAGGTGGCAGGCGCGTCGGTCGAACCAATGGAACATGACCCTTTGCCCCCAGACAGCGATAGCAGTGCTCCCTCGAAATCCGGTCCTCAGCGGCCGTCGAGGTGACCCCGCTTGCTAGTTGGTTTTTATCCTTATTTCTTATCTCATTTTTTATCATGGCGCTCCTTCAATGGAATATTCGCGGCATTCGTTCCAATCGGGAGGAGTTAAAACTACTCCTTCGGTTGCACTGCCCGCTTCTAGTCTGTCTCCAAGAAACTAAGTTGCGTCCATGTGATCGTGCAGACTTTCCACACTACACCTCTGTGCGGTTCGACCTGCCACCCGTGGAAGGTATCCCAGCCCATGAAGGGGTTCTGATGCTCCTTCGAGACGACGTCTATTTCCATCCCATTTCCTTGCATACTCACCTACAGGCAGTGGCCATCCGCATCACTCTATCCACATTTACCTTTTCCCTCTGTAATATCTATTCGCCATCGTCATCTGCCCTTACTAGGGCAGATGTGCTACACCTTGTTGACCAGCTCCCTTCACCTTTCGTGTTGGTAGGCGACTTTAATGCCCACCACCCCCTCTGGGGCTCTCCGGCACCTTGTCCGAGAGGCTCCCTTTTGGTGGACCTTCTCCAACACCTCGATCTTGTCTGCATCAACACCAGTGCACCGACCTTCATTTCAGACACAACACACACTTATTCCCATATAGACCTCGCAATATGCACTCCTCAGCTTGCCGGTCGGTTTGAGTGGTATGCACTTTCTGACACGTACTCAAGTGACCATTTCTCTTGTATCATCCACTTCCTGCATCATTCCCCATCTCCTCGTCCCACCAGTTGGAACATTTCCAAAGCCAACTGGGGGCTTTATTCTTCCGTGGCTGTTTTTCACGATCAGTCAGGTCGAATACCTCACAGAGGTTATTCTCACCGCTGCTGAACGTTCCATACCTCGTACATCCTCTTCTCCACGTCGTGTCCAGGTCCCTTGGTGGACTGCAGCATGCCGCGACGCGCTTAGAGCCCGGCGCCGTGCTTTATGCACCTTCCGCCGCCACCCAACTTTGGAGAATTGCATAAATTATAAACGTATGAGAGCGCAATGTCGTCGTATCATAAACGACAGCAAGAAAGCTTGCTGGACTGCTTTTACTAGTTCTTTTAACCGTTTTACTCCCTCCACGGTTGTTTGGGGTGGCCAACGCCGTTTATCCGGCATCAAGGTACACTCCCCGATTCCTGGCCTGGCCGTGGGGAACGCAGTCCTCGTGGACCCCGCTGATGTTTCCATCGCATTGGGCCGTTTCTTTGCGGAGCTTTCGAGCTGTGCCCATTATCACCCTGCCTTTCTCCCTCACAAACAGGTAGAGGAGGCACGGCCGCCTTCTTTCCGCTCTTTTAATCGTGAAAATTATAACGTCGCCTTCACCATGCAGGAGCTAGACCATGCTCTCGCCCTGTCCCGATCTTCTGCTCCTGGGCCCGATTCCATTCATATTGAGATGCTGAAGAACCTCTCTCCTGCGGGCAAGTGTTTTCTTCTTAGTACCTACAATCGCATATGGACTGAAGGTCATGTCCCCACAAGTTGGCGTGAAGCCATTGTTGTCCCCATCCCCAAACGAGGGAAGGACAAACACCTTCCTTCCAGTTATCGCCCAATTTCTCTGACGAGCTGCGTCTGTAAGGTGATGGAACGCATGGTTAACGCTCGGTTGGTCTGGCTCCTCGAATCTCGCCGCCTCCTGACTAATATCCAATGCGGTTTTCGTCGACACCGCTCTGCTGCTGATCACCTCGTTACGTTGTCGACCTTCGTTATGAATAACTTTCTAAAGAAGCGTCAAACTGTAGCAGTGTTCTTCGACTTGGAGAAGGCATACGGTACCTGTTGGAGAGCGGGCATCCTCCGTACATTGCACACATGGGGCCTTCGGGGCCGCCTTCCTCTTTTCATTCAAGCGTTTTTGGCGGATCGCAAGTTCCGGGTACGGGTGGGCTCTGTTTTGTCAGATACCTTTTGCCAGGAGAATGGGGTACCACAGGGCTCCGTCTTGAGTGTGGCGCTCTTTGCCATTGCAATCAATCCGATCGTAGATTGCCTTTCAGCCGACGTCTCCGGATCTCTTTTTGTTGACGATTTCGCAATTTATTGCAGCGCCCAGCGGACGTGTCTCTTGGAGCGTTCTCTTCAGCGCTGTCTTGACCGTCTATATTCCTGGAGCATCGCAAACGGCTTCCGATTCTTCACTGAGAAAACTGTGTGTATAAACTTCTGGAGATACAAGGAATTTCTTCCACCTTCTCTACGCCTCGGCCCTGTTGCTCTCCCTTTCGCGGAGACTACGAAATTCTTGGGACTCATGTTGGATCGTAAACTTTGCTGGTCCACACACGTGTCCTACCTGGCTGCCCGTTGTGCCCGATCCCTTAACGTTCTTCGTGTCCTCAATGGCACGTCATGGGGAGCGGATCGTACCGTCCTGCTTCACCTTTACCAGGCCATTGTTCAGTCGAATCTCGACAACGGAAGCCTTGTATACTCTTCTGCACGGCCGTCGATTCTCCGCCGTCTCAACTCTATCCACCATCGGGGATTACGTCTGGCGACCGGTGCATTTTATACCAGCCCTGTTGAAAGTCTGTATGCCGAGGCTGCTGTATTACCCTTGACCATTCAACGTGACATACTCTTGTGTCGGTACGCATGCCGCCTGCGGTCGATGCCCAACCATCCATCTTACCGATTATCTTTGACGACTCACTCGATCGCCAATATCAGTTGTCTGCGATTGCCTTGCTTCCACCTGGAGTTCGGTTTCGCTGCCTGATACAACGGCTCGATTTTACCCTTCCTTCCATCTTTCGGTTGAGTGAAAGCCCATTGCCACCGTGGCATCAGGCCCAGGTTCACACTCACATTGAACTTAGTTCGCTCCCCAAGAGGAGCACTCCGGATTTGGTATACCGCTTGAGGCTTGTCGAACTCCGTTCGCGGTTCGATAATGCCATATTTATTTACACTGATGGTTCCAAGAGCACTGCCGGTGTCGGATCTGCCTTCGTCGTCGGGGACAACCGTTTCCAATACAAGCTCCCTGACCGGTGCTCGAACTTCACGGCTGAGCTTTTTGCCCTCCACCAGGCCGTTTTGTATACCTGCCGCCACCGCGAACCTTTCTATGCCATATGTTCGGACTCCATTAGTGCCCTGCAGAGTCTTAAGGACCCTTTCTCGAACCATCCTCTCGTGTATCGGATCCAACGCTCCCTCCAGTTGCTAGCAGATAACAGCTGTCACGTTTGTTTTCTGTGGATCCCTGGCCACGTTGGTGTGCCCGGGAATGAGGCCGCCGACATAGCAGCCAAGGCCGCAGCTCTTTTGCCTCGCATGGCTACCTTTTGCATCCCACCGGACGATGTTCAACGGGCTCTTCGCCGGAGTATCGTGTCGTCATGGCACAGTGCGTGGCTTTCACTGTACAACAATAAATTGCGAACTGTCAAAACGATCCCGACCGCTTGGAGGACCTCCTCACGCCCCTCTCGGCGGGAGGAGGTCATCCTGGCCCGGTTGCGGATCGGTCACTGCCGTTTCAGCCACCGTCACTTGCTAACCGCCGATCCTGCATCGCTGTGCTCCTGCGGTGAATTGCTGACGGTGCGACACGTTTTATTGTCTTGCGTAAATTTTAATCATCTCCGTGTAGCTCTTCACTTTCCGCCTACACTGGAGGAAATTTTAGCCGATGACACACGAGTAGCTGCTCGAGTTTTGCGTTTTATCAACTTGGCCAACTTATCGAAAGATATTTATCCCTTTTCATTGTCCTTTATCTTTCGTTTTTAGCCTCTTCTTGATTTTCTGACAGTCACCAAATTTTTTGTTGTTGAGATCTAGTGAATTTAAGTTCTTGTCTGGGCGCTAATGACCGTAGAAGTCCTGCGCCCTAAAACGACAAAAAAAAAAAAAAAAGGGCCATGTCCTCATGTGTATATGGGTATGTAGCGTTTTCAGTTATGTACTCCCTGTATAATTCGCCTTGTAGTAGTATTGTTTTTCCGTTGGTGGCGTCATCGTTCGGGAGTTGTTTATAAAGTAGAAATTGTGCTGCTCCACCCCTGGGTTGTGGTAAATATTGTCCTCTCTTAACTAAGGGATATGTTATTCTTGAGCCATTATTTTATGTGGCTTCTCCCCAGTGTCTGATTTGTAATTGTATTGCCGCCGTGGAGAGGCCCAGCGTTCGAGGCGCCTAGCTGCAGAGCTCGCCGTCGGAGGTCCGAGTCCTCCCTTGGGCATGGGTATATTTGTTGTCCTTAACATAAGTTAGTTTAAGTAGTTTTTAAGTCTAGGAACTGATGACTAGTGTAGTTAAGTCTCAGAGATTTACAAACATTTTAACATTAGAGTAATTGTATTGCCACACGTTCTCCCAAGTGCTTTCTTCATGTCTCCTTGCAGTTTGTTCTTGAAGAGGCCTTTTGCGTTTCTGTAGTTCAGTAGTTGATTTGTCTGTCTCTAGCTGTGATTTCCCTCTGGCAAAACATTTTTGTTCATTGTGTTTCTTGTCAATTCATTGTTCCAGCTTGCTGTAGTTCAATGTGGTTTGGTACATTGGTATAGCAACATCTTATGCTGCCTGTAGTGTTTATACTGGTTTGTGTGCACAATATTTAATGATGCCAGTAATGTCTAAGTCTAGTTTACACTGGTCGACTATATTGAGAGCTAGTCTGTTGTATGTGGGTATAGTCCGTTGTATTTTGTTGCATATGTTCTGTGGTTACCAGTTTGACATATGGTATGAATATCCAAGTGATGTCTTTCCTATTACTTACAGCATTGGCTAATGTGATGTCGACGTTGCTCATACCTCTGGCATGTCTCCTTTATTTAGCAGAAGTGATTTTCCTATATTTTCTCGATAACAATTTCTCCTGTATCATCAATTATGTATGCATTCCAGATCGCTGTTATGACGTTAATACCTGTTCTTATTAATAGCTACGTGATGAGCACCATCGGACGTCACTTCTGTGTACTTTTCACTGGAGTGTGCTTATTGAGCGTACAGCCCTTAGGTTTGTCCACCACGATGTGCCACAAAATACTGACTGCACACTTGTCTAATTTTGATGACTTTAAAGTTTTTGTTAAAAACCACGACTGCTGTCATGGCATTATGGTGTACAATGATTTTCATAGCGTACGTTAAGAGTCATGGAAGTTGTCTATTCCTCATGTACGGCCCCTTAAGAGATAGAATGTCAGGTTTAAGGTTGTGGTTGAGTCATGGAAGTTCCGTGGACATATGATGTACTTCTCATTGTGTTTAGCTGTAGGAGTCTTAGGGCAGTTGCGTTTATACGAAACAACTTTATTCCTATTGGTTTCTGGTCATAATAGACCATGTTGTTGAATCTAACAATATATTTACACATCGATGTTAAATTCCTCTCATCTTCGTCTACATGTTTCTACAAGCAGTTCACGTAGTTCAAGGGAGTGTGTTGGTAAATCTTCAGCGCACAGTATCATTTGGTCCATTTGTTCCGTCATAGGCTACCAGACTAAGCCTCATTTTGGGTGGGATTGACAGATCAGTAATCTATAGTTAGTCTGAAACACGTCTCTGCGCTCCACTCTTCTTGCTTTCAGGTTCTACCGGAGAAATTACATCTAAAAAGACTTATGTGACATCAGATCTGTGCTGATATCTTTAGGACATTCTCAGGACATCTCCCCTGGGTCTTTATGTGTTGTCGCACAAGTCTAAAGTGCGCGCCACCTACTTTCGCCGCGCGCCGCCATGCACGCACGGCGCGGCGTTCTTACGACGTCAGCCACGAGCGCCATCTGCTACAACTCCGCTCGTGGCCACCACTGAACAACATCGTTCACTTGGGACTGAGATAGGAACCAGCTAACACTTCGGAATCAGATAGGCACCAGTGAAGACTTGGCTATCGGATAGGCACTAGGCAGGCCTCTAGCTCAACTATGTATCAGCATTCTGCAGTACTGAGCTATGTATAAGTTAAGTATTACTAAGTCTCTAAGAAATATAGATATCGTTCTAATTTACTCTAGTGTTTCTAGTTTCTGCTGTCCCTGTGGCTGGTCACCTCCAGCTGCACAAGCGTGCATCCTTTATTCCTGTGTCGGTCTTTCTACTCGGCCACCGACACCTACGACGGAAACGAGACACAAAAGCGGCGACGAGGCTGGGACATAAGACTTTATTTATCCTTACCCCAAAAATACCTCACACACCCAACTTCTACAAGCTCCCCTAAATCTTCAACCCAATGATTCTGGACACCCCATTGGGGCTAATTATTGTATCCCCACTAAATGACTGTTGAGTCTTGTCTATCAATACCTGCAACCAATTTCCTGAAATCTAGATATAAACCATTTCCTTTACCGATCCTGCACTATCCCCACCCATTTATCTTTAAAATCCCCACCCAGCACTTTGGATGACACTTTTCTGCCCACCAGCAGTTGGATACTACCTTCCGCAATTTCCCTTGGATTCGAAACCCACCAGTTGATTCTTTAAATACCTTATCAACTATAGCCTAATACAGTATAACTCCTCCTTCAAATTCTAGAATCAGGGCCACGATACTCTATCCTCATTTTTTCCTGACCTCAACACCGTCTATCTCATCCGCTACACTTGGACCTCCTCAAACCAACATTCTATGTTCCCGTATATTGACTACCTTCTTCTGACGTACCATCCACACCTGGGCTTACTTCAAACACACAAACCACATTTTGACAATTTCGATTCCTTAGATACCAGAATGTTCCTCACAAACAACCTGACTACTCGTGCATGGTACATCTGCAGTGATGAGAACTCCTTTGCCCAGTATCTTGAAGATCTCATGACTGCTTTCACAAACAAAGAAACAGATTTTCCATGTCATGTCCTCACATACCAACAGTCCTTCAGTTACACGAGAACCAGTCACAAATGGGTGCTGCCCTTGTTACCAAATGTCACCCCAAACAAGAACAATTTAATCATTCTTCATCAGTGTTTTCATTATTGTCATCATGCCCTAAATGAGGGTCCTATCTAAAAACCTTTCCATTAATCCTTCCTAAGTGGCGTTCCATTAGCCACCTGACCTTTGTGTCACTTCTGCTTCCGACCCTCTATCAAAGCGATGAATCCCTATGGAAGACCCAGGTGCAACATGTGCCCAATGTACTGACCCACTTACACCACTTCTGTCAGAGGCCAGGCTACCTCTGAGAGCAGTCATCTCATATACCAGCTCTGCTGCAATCACTGTACAGATTTTTATATCTGTATAGCTACCAATCAGCGTCTACCTTAATGAACGACCTTCAGTAGACTGTAGCCAAGAGTAAAGTGGAGTACTCTGCTGCACAGTATGCAGTAGGTCATATGGATCATCCCACCCTTTACCAGCTTTTATAAATTACACAGATTCGAACTATCCTTACAATTTATCCTTCACTTCCAAACTCAGCCTAACCCCAACCTCTGGTAATTCGATTACCACACTTTTTTCCCAATAGATTCCTCTTCCTTTAGTCTACTACCATGTCCCATTTAAGCCTTATGCCACCTTCATTATTTCTTGCTCTGTATTGGCCTAGACACTTCTGTATCATGTGCCTAACACACACACACTTGTCACCTTTTCATACTTCATTTCTATCCAGACACCTGGCCACTGCTCCATAACCATGAGATACTAGTCACATGCACTCAACCTTATTTCAGCATTCCAACTGCCTTGGATGCACCAACACTACGCTTTTCTCACTCCACACAACTCCCTTCCGAAAGCAGTCCACCTATTTAAGCCAATGTTAGGCCGTCCAACCACCACTGTGTACTAACCAGGAGCTGCACATGGTGTCTGTGTGTGTGTGTGTGTGTGTGTGTGTGTGTGTGTGTGTGTGTGTGTGTGTGTGTGCACGCATGTGTATATCCATACTGCCTCACGATGCTTAATCCGAAAGCTAGCTAACAAATCTTATACCTACTTCTGCATCTTTTGATTTAACAGCCCTATTTCTCAGTGAGTGATATCTTTAATCCCAAGAAGAAGTTTTCACATTTGATTTTCGAACATTAATATTTAAATTAATATTTTAACCTCAAATATTGTTACTAAATAGTGACTTACTTTAAATTTTTACAAATAAATAAATAAATAAATAAAAATAAAATACTCGACACAGACACACTAATGTTGCCCATCCCACTGCAAAATTACAATATAAAAAAATGTACACCGTCAGAAATCCTACTCCCCAAAATTAAATCCACCTGCACAGTTCCAAAGCAATTACAGCAGTGGTTCTCAAAGCTTGTATTAAATTTTTCTGTAGCAGCTAATAGTTTAGTATTGTTACTAGTATATGCTCCTCATACCAGCTTTTAGGATTCTATTGGAGCAAGCATGATATCGTAATATATAATGAGAGTAAGAAAGAGTATGTGAAAGTCTATTTTTAAAATAAAGGAGGCGATGAGCTGTTCGGAATATGTAAATGTGAGAAACATTGGCATGTATTATTTAATATCAACATCAAAAGAGACAGCTCAGTACCTTAAAATATGAAGGATTAATGCAAGAAAATGATGTCTGTTAGGACATTAACACAAACTTCTGTTTGATTAAGTTTGCCATTCCTATTGCTTGTCAGACATACTGTTTCTATAGCGTGAATTATCTTCGTTTTGAATTCATTTTTAAGTCTGGCCCTATTAATCTTACCTTGTACTAGCCATTTAAATTACACATGCATCAATAATTTGTGTAGTAATAGGTGCTGAAAAATCCTCTCACTTTGATTAATTATGTTCTTTACTGAACATTTTTCCTCAGACACATTGCAGTAATTCTGATTACTCACCTTTTCAATCAATTTGCGTCACATCTTCAAGAATGATACCACAATAACCGTTTCATTTATGCCTTCGCTGTAGTCCACATTCAGACAAACCCGAGCATAACGACAATATCAAAAAATATTCAAAAGCAATACAGAATTTATCTGTAGTGGTTTAGGAATTGAGGAAAACCTAAATCTGGATTGTTGGTGGAATGTAAACACTCATCCTTCTGAGTAAACTCCAATCCTGTTCTGCTCAACAGTATGGTATTTTATGGGATATGATAGGTTATGGTAAGTAAATTGTACGATAATGCATTTAAAAATACTTGCGACTTTTATAGTTAGGTGCAGACCAAGAGGAGGGGCGTGCCAGTGTGTGGTGAGCGCACTAACAGGTGGTTATGCAAAGTGTACCTTTGTAGTGAGCCGTCAGAGCAGGCGGTCAGGGTAACATTCTTCGGCGATAGACACACGACAATACTGAACAGAGAAAGGTCTTCGGCGATAAAGAATCGACAACATTAATCACCCAACACCATATGGTACTATTTACCCACAAGGTGGCAACTGAGGCACATTATCAACTAAATCAGTAGAGGCAGGGTGGGAAAACGTGGCCGCCTATGGGAGTCACATCACCTACGAGAAGCCAAACGTCAAAAGTCGCTACTAATTTTAAATGTGCTGTAAGTGTGTGCAGTCAAAACTGGTTTTGGTGACTCTAGGTTTCTCATTCTGGTCTGAATCTGTAGAATGTAGGCTACAGAACGGAATACTGATCTTCTCTCCTGTATATATCTGATTTTTTAAAATTCTACGCTAAATCTGAATGTTAAGTATCTACATATCCTTATTTAACAGATTTTTCTTCTTACAGTACCAAGTGTATTTTTAGTATATACATAATGCATTTATTATCTTATAAGATATGTTGCATCCTTAGTTGTTATGTAATACATCATCCCCATTCTGTATTTTATTGTACTGTCATAGAGTATAGCTTCTCATTGAAGTACTGCAATGATGCATAGCTATACAACAATATACACATAATGTTTGCACATTTGTGATATGAGAGATGTTGCGAAAATCTAATTATACACATACCATCCAATGGCACTTATATATATATGACCAGAAATGGTACTGATAGTTGTGAAAAAACTGTGTTGCACAAAGAATGAATACAGGAGTACCTGATAAGTTCGTAGAGCTTTGGAAACACATATGGTATTTTTTAAACTTCCAGAGAAAAATGAGAAAAAGTAATTGCATAAAGACGTGAGTTGATCACTTGTTTCTTTGAACTGATTTTCCTCGCTTGGTATTTCTTCACTTTTTTTAATTTTCTGCTTTGTAACTTGTAAAGAATACATATCATTTGTTACTGGGAATAACTATGTGAAAATGCCTTTACAATATTGACATAATAATTCAAGGATAGGTATTTTCTTCTAAATGAACTTTTTGCTTACGAGTAATTGTAACTATCCCAGTAGTGAATGACAAAAATCAGTCTGCTACAAAGAAGAATCAGTTTTGTATGGTTTTACAAATATTTTCCTAGGAACCACATATGGCATTTACTTTTTGTCGGGCATTTAGTGTATTTGCAGGTATAGCGGTGATTCACTATAAACATGAAAAAGAGTTTTGATTTTCAAATCTTCTATTTATTATTGCATTACAGATAACAAAAACTATTTCCAATTGCCCTTATTTATGCAAAGCAACCCATCACCAAAAGTATCTACATTGGTGTGGTATATTCCAGTACAGTATTGTTGCAATGTATAATGAATATCACAAAAAAAATTAATTCAAAAAGACTATTAATGATCTGTTTGAAACTGAGAACTAAATGAATAGGGAAAGACACATATTCTTTAGTACATAGTCTATCTACAGAGGCCCCCTTTGTTGAAAGATTATGAAATATAACAATCGATCACAAAATGTATGGCTAATTATGTTAAGGTTTTAGCAGTTTAGTTAAATTTTTTGTTTTTATTTATTTATCATTTGAATACTACTAAAATTTGCATTAGACAAATCAATCTTATTTCTTCAATGGTTACATGACTATTTTCAGACAGTATGTACTGAAATTAGGAAACAATCTATAAATGCTAGAGAAGCAAAGTATTCTATCCATCACACAGCACTTGTCTCCCTGTTTCCACTCCAGGTTACATACACATTATATCAGTTTCAAAAACATGTTCTTCCCTTTTGTGTTTTCTATCTTGGAATATTGCAGGATCGTTATTTGTGTGTGAATATGTAAAGAACAGGCCAATCTGAATAACACTGATAAAATTTTGTCAGATGGCAAAACAGAAAACTAATGTGGCTATGTATATAATTAATGGAAAGTAATTATTTAAAGTCTCTAAAAAAAGTTTTTTCTCACATATCAGGTGTGCACATTTTAAATGAAATACAACCGATTATAAGGTTAAAATTTTTGCTTTTGTATAGAGAGCACTTTTCTCCTCTTGCTCATTTAGAAATCTGTTTAAAATCGTTTGTGTATGCCATCACTAATAGCATACACAAGTTATTAAACACGTGAAACATATTTAAAAGTATTGCATAGTTAATGAAAAATACTGCTCTTTAAATTCCTTTCCACTTTAGAATGTACTGCATTTTCTGCTATAAATTATTTTTGAAATGCATCAGCAAATAAATACTGGAAGAGTACCATACTCATCGATACTCATTGTTGTTAAAAAAGCCTGCACAAGTAAACTTATCTTGTTTCTGCCTAATATCTTTACAGATTCACTCCTTAGCTCACTTTTACAAATATCAAAGCTCTTATGATAATCTGAATTTCATTTAAACGTTTTGAAGAACTTTTTATTAGATCCCCTCCTCCTGAATTTTCTTATATCATGGTACATCCTGATACTACATAAATTTATATGAATACATAGCAATTAATGTGTACATTTGAAAGCTGAAATGTAATGAATTGTACATTTCAGAAGAAAAGTCATCACATTAGCACATGTTAGCATGCATTTTGATGTTATAATAAATTATTGCAGTTTCAGTTATGCAGAAAAGTAAAAATGCCCACTATTGTCACGTATGTGATTTCCTGATGTGAAAACAAAGAGATTTCATCAAATTTTGCACAGTATGTTGTTTAATTCAGTGTTTTAATAAGGAAAATTGTGTAGAAGTCTAGCAACATATTAGAAAGCACTTGTATATCTTAAGTGCTGTATCCATATTTCGTAGGTTTGTGGCCTGTGATGGAGTCTGATTAGATGCCAAAATGAGATACAGTGAGCTCATTGCAGTTACACTAAGCATTAGTGCAATAGTGAAGCTCACCATGCAGATGATGTCCTCCTGTCTGTGTGTATCTGTTTATGCCCAGTCTGTCGTTAGGTTTCTATAATTTAAGCATTAATATAGTGGTCACCAGGATAAGAGAAGTCAGAGTTTTCCGTTTACTTTGGTACCTCCAGAGTGAGTCAGTGCATGATACTCCAAACTCTAAGAAGGGTATTAGTCATGCTAAGCTACTAAATGCCCATTTGTTTACTTTAGAAATTTTGTAGCTTCTCTCTTTAAGGTTTATGCTCTGGTTACTGTGTAAACTTTGTTCAGGGCACTGTTTTTGTGTACTACACTATGAAAATTAAAACTTTTTTTCCTGAGTGCTAGATATTTTTCTCAGACTAACTTATCAAACTGTTCTAAGTTCTGAAGAGATTGGAGCTGAAATGCTTACTAACGTATTTCTCAAAGCTACAAATCTGTAGGAAAGGCATTCAAATAAAAATTTTGTCATGGCTGGGATTCGAACCCAGGACCTCCCACTTACTAGGAAGGTGCTATACTACTAAGGCACCATGACTTAATGGATACAGCGACTGCACGGATTATCTTAAGGCACATCTCCTTCCACGACACAAACTTCAATTCTGCCTCATGTTCTCCTATTTAAATACATATCAGTCCGGAGGGAGACAATCCATGCAGTCACTGTATTCATTACATCACAATGGCTTAGTGGTATACCACCTGCCTAGTAAGCAGGAGGTCCTGAGTCCAGATATGGCACAAATTTTAATTCAATGACTATCCTTCAGATTTACACCTTTGATATATATTCAGACAGAATATGTCTTTGGACACCCATTTATTCTTAGATATTTATAATGTATTTCTGTTTATGACATGCTTAGAATCATAATTAGTTAGCATATGGCGGAGGGAGACTTATTCTAGAATATGCTGTTCAAGAACAGTAGCTGTTAGTTGAAGAAAGTAATCACAGAACACATATTTATTACTTACTAATGGTTACTAATAACTTCAATCAAGTAAAGTATATCACAGAAAATATATTTCATAGGATGCTGTGTAAAATTTGCAATTATGAATACATAAAAATAGCAATGAAGATTACAAACTAAATGAATAATTTAAATTTAATTCTGCAGCCAATTTAAATCCTTTGTATGACATTTGTGGTTAGCACACTTATGGTCAGTGCACAAATCTACTCTTTGGGAACCAGAATAGATACTCATGTATATTTGTTGCCAAAGAGCTTCTTACATACTTATTCCTCTGTATTCTCTAAGGCTACACATTTTACGGCAGCCTTTATTTGGCACTGCCATACATCCCTCAAATTAACAGAATACAAATAATACTGTTACATGTTTAGGTAGGAAAGAAACAGTTTGCTTTGTAAAATAACAATACACTATCATAACTTTTCTAAATGCCAGGGTAAAATTTATCTTAATTTTATCACATAATTAGAGTATTTGCTTTGTCAGTCATCATCATCTGAACAATTTATTTTGATAGCAGATAATTTATAATATTACTTCATGGCAAATGTATCGTATTAATAAGTAAGAAAATGATATTTTTTGTGATAAGTACTGAAAGACAAAACGCAGTAAAAAGGAGCTATAATTACTGGAATGCACTGTGCTCTCACAGGACGCAACATGTCGATACAATTCTATAAGTAAGGAGCATAGCAGCACTGAAAATATTTTCCATGTGTATCAAAATCCGTTATCACAATCCACACATAGGAAACGTAACTCTGCTAATGATTTAATTTCCATTACAGGAGAAACACAACCTTAATACAGAAAATTGAAACAATACTGGATAAATAATTCACATGTGCATTTAGCTGTAGGCAATACGTTCTCTCCTGTGAAGTTGCAAACTTTCGAGAAATTCTTGTACTTCTTCAGGTAATACTGTGTCTTCCTCTCAAAATGGTTTAAATTTAGGGATATTTTTATTCCATTTCTTGCTGTAAAATGTTAGTTCCTATATTTAAATAATATCTTTTCTTTTAGTAGAATATGTGCAGTGATGTGATAATTTTTTTCACTTCCTATGAGTTAAAATCTTTATTTCCCTTGCTCCACAGTGACTCATATCTTTTTCTTTATTGTAGGAATAACATGAAAGTTACAGATAAAACATTTTAGTTTACTCTGTTTCTGAACTATCATCACTGTGTCTTCTGTAAGTTTTTTATATTTTCAAAATTTGTAAAAGAATTTACATTTCTGAATTGTTTTAATATTACAGATTGCTTTCTAATGTTCTGTACACTACTGAATTCCGAGAACATTAATTTTGAATGAAAGTGCTAATTTCTTTTATTAAGCTGTTCTTCTGCATGAAAATAGAATTGTACACACATGGTCATGTGCACCTATACCAGTTAATTTCCAGTTATTTTCACCTTCCAGACATTGTGTGCACATTTGAAATTACACATTAAACCATAAAGGTTTCACAATACATTAGTGATGTTGTATACATCCATAAAAGGAAACTTTGTGGTAAAATAATTAGGATTAAGTAACACTTTTTTCCACCATATTTTTTCACAGGGCTTGAGTGCGACAGTTTTGTCTGATTAAAGGAAAGCAATATTTTATTTATCACAGTTTAAAGTTGTGCTACAACATTTTTTTAAAATTTTTATGAGCTAAATGTTTTCTAGAAAATTATGTTGCTTCCGACACTTATTAAAATGTAAATGCAGCTTGCAGTTTTTTATATGTATGATGCTACCACCATTCCAGAACTGTCATATAACACATATCTGAGTGTGAATTGTTTATAATAATACTCTTATTAATAATAGTAACTGATGAAATAAAAGTCGTTCATCTGTTTAATGTATACTACAGACAAAATGATGCCAATTTACCAGTAGTACATTTAATTTGTCACAGGCACACAACTAACAGACAGAAATATCCACCTACAGACAATATCAGTTTGTAATAAAACACAAATCACTAAGAAAAAAATTTTTCATGTGTAGTTAACTAAACTTAGTTTTCAGAAATCTGAATATAACTCAAATTCATTTGACTTTGGTTCTCCAAATAACACGTTTTAAATGAACTTCATATATTAAGTTTAATAACTAATTTATTTCCTATGTGCTAAAAGAGCATAATAAAGGAAACAAAGGAAATCAGGAAATTAATATGTTGTAACACAACATTTTGAAGCCTTAATCTGTTTACTGGTTTAATCTAAGCAGCATAATATAACTACAAGTATGCTGTACAGGATACCACAGCCTTAATTGGTATTTGCCATTGCTTCAGATATTTTTGCATTGCATAGTAGCATTAGTCCAGAGAAGACCATAATATTTTCTTTTCTTTTTCTTTTTTTATTTGTATTCCAGCAAATGAGATGACCCAATTTAATCAAATAATAATTTTTGCAAGGATTTTGATTTGTTGTCTGTTATTGATGAACTGTGACACAGGTGCAGTAATTCTTTGCTCTGAGGAACATGGTAGGTAATTAACAATCGAATACATCCCCCAGTGAAGAAATACCATTGTGTAAGTACTAGATTGACAATCCTTAAACACACATTACAATGAAAGTTCTTTGATAAGATACAAAAAGGTGAATTCTGAATTAATATTCATTCAATTCCCAATTATAAATAAATAATGTAATTAGTTTGACAGATCACAATAAAACTGCATTTATTTTTATCTTGAATCTCAATGTTTTCTTTTTGTAAATGTCATTAAACACAAAAAAATGCAACCATGTATGCAAATGCAACATTTATATTTCAGATGATGGAGCTAAATTTGAATAGCATATTAAAAGTGCTAATATTGTAGTTTTAAGCTTTTACTAACTTTACTTAGGAGTCGCTCTTCAAATTAAGTAGCACAATGCAGTCTCGGTTTCCAATCTCAATTGCACAACATAGAATTTAGTAAGACTCCACAATACACATTTACATATAATCACAGCAGCAGAGCGAAACAACAAATATGATTCTTACAGAAAGAGGATGTAACATGAATATTGTTATATTTATGATTAATAGTAACGTTGTCTCAGAGAAGCTTCCAAAGTATGTGCATAAGGACCATCTCTGGACAAGAAAAACTGCAAATTTTGTCACAAAGTTGTATTTGCACTTGTATATACATAGTTGCAAGATTGGAATTGAGTGGATTGATTTTTCACAGATAAAGATTATAAAAGAATTAGGAAATTGCATTGAAATTGCCCTTTGAAATGTGCCATCTATATTGAGAGATAAATTACAGCTTTTTTCCTTAAAAATATTCAATTCAAAATGAGTTGTAAGTTGTGAGTTTGCACATTTCACAGGCCACCGAAAACAGTAACATTATGAATTTTGAGATGGCTAATACTCCCCACTTTTCAATTTTCAACTTGCACAGGTATCATCTCGCAATTAAAACTTGGTTTTTAAGAACATCCACAACGATCGACGACCATTCCAGGCAATAAACCGTAAATAATATTGTATTCGTTGTCAAAGTACAGCATAGAAATGGCTGAGAGTTTCCGTGGGGCACAGCATGGACCTATACTGCCAGCTGGGTTAGCTAAGTGGACAATATGTGTGTGGGGGAACTTCTGCAGGAAGACGTAGGGGCATTCGCCAGCACAGTAGTTGGCTTCATACTTTTTTGGCGCGATAATCCAATCCCAACCAAACTCTTCAAAGTCGACTGTCAGAGGATATCTGCAACAACGTGTTTCTTCTGAGCGCTCGTCACAGTTGAGGCCGACGGTGCGTTTTGAGCGGTGCTTCCTCCCATCTGCTGTCAGTACTTCAATGAAGGGCACCTGTAAAAATACAAAATATGTAATATTTGATATTGTTTGGTTATTTCGAAAATCTTGAAAGTTATTTCATCACATTCAAGATATCATAGGATTAATGAAATCTTACTTGAATGTGGAACAAGTAACAGAATAGCTTAAAAGGAAGGAAGTGAAACTAATGGTAGAGGCTACAGTAGTACTAAAAATTATTTAAATGCATTTGCACTTAGACTGTAGCTCCTATATTGATTTAATTATTCATTATTAAAAATAAACTTTGAATCTGTATGATGCATCGTTGAAAAATTTGTCAACGGATGTTCTGTTCAATTTCAAATGTTTGTAAATCTATGGGACTAAACTACTGTGGTTATCAATTCCTAGGCTTACAAACTACTTAAACGCACTTAAACTAAGGTCAACCAGATTAATAAGAAAGGAAGTGGTTTGTTCATAATTACAATACTGAACACATCACTATTTACAGATTATCGACAGTGTGTAACACTTTTTTTTTCAGCTAGCATACTTTAATTTTTCTGAATAATTAATTTCAATGTGCATCTTCTCTTTTAGTAATTTTCTTTTAAAAAGATACATGAAGTACAGGAAGTATTTTTGTAAATACAAGGCAAATTCAAAGAGTTTTTGTTCCCTGTTCTCTAAGAGTGATCATTTGGAATTGTAACAAACTTGGCCCAAATGTTCTTCATGTGTGCAAGGGTGTGAAATATATATAGTTTTAAGACGGTTGTTGGTCCCAATCAATGAAATTCATTTTTCCTGATTTGTTGGCTCTTAGACAATACCTTCACCACATAGCTTTTTAGCTGAAGAAAAACTCTAATGGAGTTACTTCACTTAATTATTCCATAGTTTATGTATGTATGCATGCATGTATGTGTGTGTTTCGTTATTAGATACAATATGGGGATAGTTTACTGCATGAATTATCTGCACATGTATTCCAGTTCATTTCTGTATTGATATGTAACTAAAAATTTATGAGTCTGTGCCATTCGTTCAGGGAGAATAATATATTCTCTGTTTTGCTATTGTGTAATTCATTTGCTAGACAATAACAAGATGTCTTGTGTACTATATGTTTTATTCATTTCCTTCACAGTATTCCTGTCATTGCAAGAAACAACAAATGCCATGTTACCTGAATTCACTACTGCTTTGAAAAATGGATTACTAGACAGTAATTAACAATGAACCACATGATCAGTGATTCATAATGTACTCCTATGACTGTCAAAAAGGGTGACTTTTTGTATCAGTCAGTTAGGATCAGTTGTTTCTGGCTGAACATGTATGCTTTTAGTACTGCCAACCTTCTATATGTTGTCCCGTGTTGTTTATTAACAATATTATTATGCAATGTTGTGTTAGTTGCCTATGATCAACTGGTGTGGTGCATATGTACACATTGCTTATTTTATCTTAAAGGGATTTGGAATATGAGATTCTGCACTGATGCTGTCGACGGGACGTTAAACCCTAAGCTTCCTTCCTTCTTCTGCACTGATTTAACTGTTGACTGCCATTCACAATATTCACATCAGACCTGATTTCAGACATGATTATTCTCTAAGTATTAATTAGAAGCTTTTTCATTACCACATGAATGATTATATATAATATTGGAAATATAGCAATGGATTTGTAATTTCTGGTGATTCCCTAACTTCCTTCTTGTGCACATACAGAATTACAGTCAACTTTAAAGAGTCAGAGAAGCATTTTTTCGCTAACATCCTGTTTACGAAGCAGCATGAGGATGGCTAATTATTTCTGTAATTTGTTTTATAATAAAGGTGGCAAGACCATAATACTGATTGTTTCGATTTACTGAATTTTGCTACTACATGTACTCCGTTCTGAAAGGAAACAGATTTCTAATCTAAATCACTATTTTTATGGTGGCTGACACCAAATTCTGTACCCACTGAGGTCACTGAGGCACGCTCAGTGTCATTGTTGTCTACTATCTCATCATTATATAACATCTGTGTCTCTGAATTGACAAACTATGGGTTGAAGGAAATAAGTGGATTTTTTTTCTTTTTGGCGGAGATACCAGTTTTTGCTTTTATTACCTTCCATACTGGCTTGTTGTTTTTACTTAACTCATCTGTCTAATTATCAGAGACCTTTTTATAGCTTCACTTATACTCTTTTTCAAGAAGGTTCATCTAACTGATGCACAAAACTATAGATTGTAAATATCTCTTACGTTAGTCTTTTGTAGAATTTTAGAGTATGTGTGATGCCCCAGTATTTTGACAGTTCTCGAAAAGGAAATCTGCTCTGTAGGAATACACATGGATTCTGAAAGCAACGATCTTGTGACACTCAGATCGCTCTATTCGTCCACGATACCTATCACGCTGTAGATGCAGGATCCTAGGTAGATGCTATGTTCCTTGGCTTTCGGAAGGAATTTGATACAGTTATGGATTGTCTACCAGTGAACACCATACGAGCATATGGAATAAAATGATTCAAAGACAAGGAGAAGTGCCCTTACGAAGTGAGTGGATGGGGGGAGGGGCGAAAAGAGGGTCTCCGAACGGGGGAGGGAGGCGCCAAAAAGAGGAATTATCGTATGCGGGGGGGGGGGGGGGGGGGTTCATGGAGCACGTGGGGAGGCCAAAATGACGGACACCGAGTGGAGGTGGGGGGCGAGAAAAGTCTGTCACTGGGTGGAGAGATGGGGAGCGCCATTATTAAATTTGTGGCCCATTTGGGATATGTAGTAGTTCCGTTACTCGTCAGAGGACATGTGCGGAACCATGCAGCCAAAGAGACGCTGCCACCAGTCAGCCTCTGTCAGATTCTTTGCTGAGCCCCTCAACATTATGTACTGCGCCAAAATAAACGATCAAGCACAGTGTTGTAGATGCCAGCGCAGGTTAGTCAGAGTAAAAGTCTTAGTAACATGGTATACAAGTAAACGTGCTGCAGCAGATGATAAACGAAGCGCCACCATGCCTAGTGTCTGCCTGCTGCTGTTGTTTGCAATAATGATCAGATTGTTATAGCTGGGGTAGCGCTACACGTTTTTCCGTGTTTACTGGTTCCTACTGAATTTTCTGTTGATAAAGTAATAGTCTCCGTTTGGCTGCAGAAAAGATTAGTTGGGTGGAATTTCCTCTGGTAGAGATTGACTGTTAAGCACCAAATGACAGTCTTTTAACGTGTGTGGAGACCAAAGTTACTCGTGGGTTTATAAACAATTTATAATTTGGTAAATTTTTGGGAGCATATCTAAGCAAAAGAATTGTCACATTTATGATCCACTTAGATTCGTTAGTAGAAGTGAACGCAAGTGAAATAATTCAAAGGACTCCTCTGTTATGTGAGAAATAATTTTGTGGATATTCAGAGGTGGCTATTAGTTGTTTTGACACTTTGCACAGTACTTTTTTCTATTGGTGAAGTGGTTAGTTAAACTGATACTAGGCCCCAACAAAAGTACTCTGTCCTTCTTGCGAATTTGACGTATGCTACTTGGACAGCAATTACGCATGGTCAGGGCATTAGATACATCATTTCGACCGAGGTAGTTAGTCGCAAACAGTAGCAAACGTGTTTTAGATGACATACCAGTTTTCAAATCAGCGTTTCCTCTTCTTAGTCGATAGGTTACGCATGGCAACTATAATTAGCAGTGTTCTTTATTCATTTATGTGAGTAGGCCTCGTAAGTGTAACCAGTCAGTCATAAACCATCAGAGTAAAAATCCTGCGTATGTTGCAGTGTAGAGTGACTAAGGTTAAATTAGATTCTTAATGGGTCACGAAAAGCCAACACCAGAAGTGGTTTCAGATTTTGTTCTGGAAATTAATGCTAGTATGAAAGTGGTGGTGGCACTTAGGGTTTTTGTTTTCAGTTTTTTACTGTATATATACCCATTAATGTGGATTTAAAATTTGCATGCACTCTGCTACCGTTATTTTAATATCCAGATGAACAAACAAATAGCAATAAAATGTCTTTTTAAACTGAAATTAAATACAGCATTCCTCTGTTCGTAATACCCTTAACATATTGTAAGAAAAGTATAGAAAGGAAAGCAATCTTTATCCCTGAATTATTTCAAAGAATAATACTAGTTTTATTAATGAAATGGACACTTTAAAAATACATTAATGTAAGTAAAGAACTCATAAAAGAATAATTTGCATCCTGGACAGTATTTACAAGAAATCGGTCTTGCCGTATCATAAAATATACATGGTAATGCATATCGTTGTATAACAGTGGTTGAATTAGAACACAACTAATTGAAAGAGGTTGTTCTAGGATGACATTCAGTTTATATTAAAACACTTGATTTGACACACAGTATCAATTGGTTGTATGTCTGCTATTATTTAGGTGATCAAACTGTAGGAAACTTTTAGAGTGCGCGCCACGTAACTTGGCGGGTGGACTGGCTCTTCTGCGCAGGTAGTTGTGTAGTGGTGGGAGGACCAGCTGTCGCAGCGTAGCCGGACCAGAGTTGCCAGGTTTTTCTATTGCTCTGTCGCCAAATTTTAAACAAAAAGTAGCCAAAATATCGCCATCTTTTCATCAATATAACGCCAAAATATAACCATCTTTTCATCAGTAAAAATAGCCAAATATCGCAACCTCTAATCTGTTAACATTATTATGCTACGGTAATTATGGCATGTTACTCGACAGTAATAATCCTGAAATTCAAGGGGTAAGCTGCTTAGTGAGTAAAAAGTAACGCAAACTGTGGCAGACTCACATTCACAGACATCAAACTGAACGTTCCAAGGAAACTCGTACTTCACACAAACATTAGGCCCTTATCTGAGTCCATCCAAGAACTGAACCCAGACACACCACCAACTGACAACGAGGTCAGTTAAAATATTGTCATATTGTCAATATAATAGAGTCCCCGGAAATTCAGTTACATTTAATTGTCACATTTAAGTCATACTGAAAAATCAGCCATGAGAACGACTGGGAAATCATCGCGTGTTCTCCATCGACATTTATACTCTGTAAACCACTGTTAACCACTGTGAAGTGCGTAGCGAAGGGCTCGCTTCACAGTAGCAGTCGTTACGAATTTCTGTTGTGTTGTCGTATGGAACGCTGAAAAAGATACTGTTTAAATGCCTCCTTGCATGCTGTAATTTTTATAATGTGATCCTCATGTTCTCAGCAGGAGCCATACATACGGTGTTGTAGTATACTTTGAGATATAATTTAAAGCCTGTTCTTGAACCGTCGTGAGTAGGGTACATGAGGTAGTTTACGTGTATCATCAAGAGTCTGTAAGGTGAGTTTGTTTACATCTCTGTGACACTCTCCCACAGATCCATGATACTTGAAAACATTTGTGCTAACTTGTGTAGGTTGATTACATTTCCGCAGCATTATACCGAAGTTTAGCCGGTATCATTGACGCAATGTCTAAAGAGTGATTGCTTTACATTCGTTGTATTTGAAGTAAAATAAAATAGCCATTAGGTCGCCAACCAATTCCTTTAATAGCCAAATTTAATCGCCAGTCGCCAAACTGCTAGAATGGCTACTATTATAAGAAGAAGATAGCCAAGAATGCGAAAAATCGCCACACCTGGCAACCCTGAGCCGGACTGTGCGTCAGCTGCGCTCCGCTCCATTCCGCAGTCAGCTGCTGACTGCCGCTTAGCTTTAAAGTTACGGCCGCATACAAGCGCAAGGAAATGTCAAGCTGCGAGTCTTGAACGCACACGGCTGTACAAAAAGTGTAATGCAGAAAAACAACGCTCGTTTGATTGTTGGGAAAACTATGGCGTATTTACGAGTATTTATGAGTCTCTTTCTCTTGTACCTATCATGTTTACATGGCAGGGCATAATTTTCTGAGCGGCACAGAAATTCATTTCGTAGCTCAGTCGATTAACACTAAATATCTGTAAATTATATACACAGTTCTTCTAGGGAGATCACTCTATCCATTATCACTGAAGAACCATATTAGACGTTCACGACAGATTACGAATTCAAAGTAAATTTGTGAAAATAAAAAAAGTTATAAATTAGAAATTGACAAATTTTAGATTTTTTCCTTAATTGTATCTCGGAATCTGGATTTTTCTAAGCAGTTATTAAAATAGTCTATCAATGTCTTAAGTGATATATCATATGAAATGACAGAATAATTATATATGTTTGACATTGTACAAGACAAGGAGACTATCTAAAAACGTTACAAGCGACATGTTCAGTCTTCGTACTGATGCCCATCAAGCAAGTGCTTACTGATGAAAGCAAGGTGTTTTACATTTCCTGATTTACTTTTTTGTAAAATTGATTCTGTACAGGTAAATGAAAAATACTGAAATCCATGCAATAAAGATCAGATGATGGCAACCAAGAACTGTCGAAATCGGCCATGAATGAAAGCTTTTGTAAAACATTTTTGTCTAGCGATTTTCGTACAATTTTTTCAAAAGTGAAAATAGATGTCCCACTAGCATAAATAAAACAAAGAGATATTTTACAGTGGAAAGTTCAGGCTGTAATAACAATAAAATGATGAGGATTGCTTGCTACACACCGCAAAGACGATCGTCGAGGCACAGTCAGGAAACATAATACTCAACGTTAATAGAGTACATGACAAAATGGTCAAAGCTGTTGAAGCCGGAAGACAAGCTTTAAACAAAATCCACAACGAAACAGCATAAGTAAGAACAAAAATCGTGTTACAATTCCTTTGCCAGGGAAGTACACATTGTATAAAGTTACACAAAACAAGCTTAACTGCCACAAAATAATTTTTAATGTGGTAATAAGTAGAGGCTTTGTGATCAGCCGCTTCCGACTCCCGTCTAAAGAATTGATATACGCGAAACTATTTCTCTTGCCTGTTTGTGTAATACAGGTAGAGATTTGCTGTTGCTACTCATAGTCAACTGAATGCTCCGAAATAACTCGCAAAAAACACAACGCAGAATGCCAAAACCAGTTGTCGCTCCGCACAGTACGACACGAACTCGACCGCGCGCAACGGCTGACTGACGGCTATTGGCCAGCAGGTCACGTGGCGTCACGTAGGCCTACCCGTGCTTCTGCGCATCCACACCTCACCCGCCAAGTTATGTGGCGCGCGCTCTAACACAAATGCCATAGTCAGGTGTGTACCGAGTTTATGTCATCTAAGTATGCTACTACCCCTTAAATAGTAATCAGTGTGTGCTATGCTGTTATTAGCAAGTTGCAAGTTAACACCAATAAAATAAAGCTAGTGGCAATGTTTTTGTGAGTAAAAGAGATAGTGGGGAGTACCCACTTAAAGACAGCTTTACAAAGAAAGAAAAAAAAAAAACCTTGGCACTGTTTAATAAGTGCAAAAATTAAATTTTGTAACTCAGTCTCTGGACTTACATGGGGATTATACAGCATGAGTAAGGGATGTGGAAAACGAATGTGAAGTGCTTTTCGTGAGACAATTCTGCACCATTTCTGAAAGTAGCTACAGTCCATAGCATTGCCACATACTGCCTTTGATGGTAGCACTTCATAGCTGTATCTGTAGCGATAAGCATTTGAAACCAGTGGTCATCTCATAAGTGCTTACAGAGCAGAGTCACAGTGTGTGGTTAATATGCAGCGTTATTTCCTGGTAGTTTCCAAACTGACGTTTTTGACTGTCAACGTTTAAGGCATTCATTTAGGCTTAAAACTGCATTCCTAATATCTGACGCTTTTTAACGATATCATATAATTTCTGCGTAGGGATAGCAAAGTTAGCGATCCATGTTTAATTCATGAAATGTTAGATTACATTAGCTGTTCATTCCATAGATCTGTATTGATAAGATCCTCGTGGATATAGAACATATCAATATTTTCCCAGTTCTTTTTTATAGGCTAATCATCCTAATAGTATGAATACATACAACACATCACTTGGTTCTATTAACAAATTCGTCAGTGGAGTAGAAGGAATTGTCCACCAGTAAGTCTTTCAGGCTTCTCTTAAACATGTCTTTATTTATAGTTAAATTGTCATGTTTGCTGGTCAGTTTTTGAAAATGTGTGATCATGAGTAGTAGGCCCCCTTTTGAACTAAAGTAAGTGCTTTTAAGCCCTTGTGTAGATCGTTTTTTGTTCGTAGTTTTGATTGTATGAACTGAGCTGTTTGTTGCAGAAAGGGATATATTATTTCCGACGATTTTCATGAAGGAATAAATACACTGAGAGGCAGTGGTTAGTATACCCAGTGCTTTGAAGAAGCGTCTACAGAATATCTGTGAATTTACTCCATAAATAATACGTATTACACGCTTTTGGAACCTAAAAACTTTTGTTTGACTTGAAGAGTTACCCTAAAATATTATACCACATGACATTATTGAATGAAAGTAAGCAAAGTATGCAAGTGTTCTTATTTTTATGTTGCCTACATCTGCTAACACTCGAATCGCAACGATCCAGTCAACTGCCTTATTTTCGACCATGATTCTGTTTTCATTGTCTTCTACTATTTGTTTTGTCAACCTAGTTGCCGCCATTCTTTTAATATGCCTATCGAGCTAATGTCTTCGTTTTCTAATGTCACCATGTATGTATGTGTATTCTTCTATTTCCTTACCACTTCTCAGACTTTAATTTTCCCTGTCAGTAATTTTTGTGCCTAAAATTTTCCTAATAATCTTTCTTTCTTTTCAATTTCCTTCATAACCCTCTTTCTAATTACAATTAAAGTTTCTGCTCTATCAGTCCTGCGTAAGTTTACTTAATTTGTAAAGTAAGTTTTACTATAAAGATTATATGTTAATCTGAATGCAGTTGCTATTCTTTGACAGTGAACTTCGTTTGCAGCTTTCTCCTGACAGTTTACGTTTTATGCTTTCCCCCACGTATTAAAAACTGAAATAACCTTTTTATTTTTTCGTATTTCATGTCCAAAACCATTGTTGCTTTTTTTTGCTTGTCATATATTCCGTTTTACGATTGATATTTGTAGTTCTCCTTTTCCACCACTTCTTTAAGGCTTCCAATTGTTTTGAACTGTGGTAATATACCTAGTTAAAATTGTCATATCGTCTACTCTAATATTACTTCTACCTAAATTGACTGACTTATTTATACTTTGACCCAACTTTTGGTCTCGATATACTGTAACTATATTTTCCAAAATACAGTCAAGTCTTTATGTCAAGCGGTTCAGAAATTTCTCCCATGAATTCAGTGAACGTTTCCTTAGTCAGTGTTAGAGTTTTATCATTTAGGTCTTGTTCCTTTAAAATTTGAAAGATAGATTCACGATCAACTGATTCATAGACCTTTTTTAAAATACACAAATGTACCTACAATATTCTTAATAGAAGTCATTTGGTGCCTAAGGATTAGTTTTAAATTTAGAATTTGGTCCAGACAACATCTGTTTGGTCTAAAGCCTGCTTGGTATTCACCAATATTAGGACCTAGCTGTTCTTGGGCTTGAAGTGAACATTGCCTCTTTTGAACCGGAATTAAAGTCTGTACTGTTTAATGAACATTTATTTTAGGGTTAACGTTCTGCATTTTTATATTTTTTTTCCCTTTTCTCAATTAAATTCAGTTTCTCCTGTAACATCCAAGATTTTTATAGGTCTTATTGTTCCACCTATTTAGTCCCTTGCTACCCTCACTATTCCATCCCTCCAAGTTACCCATTCGTCTTCTATTATGCTGCTCCCCCCCCCCCCCCCCCCCCCCGTTTGAGTCAACTGTTGCCTAAAGCTCCATCCGAAACTTTCAATAACCTCACAGTTCCTTAATTTATCAAGGTCCCATCTTCTAATTTTCCTACCTTTCTGCAATGTCATTGAGTTCATAACTGACAAGATAAGGTCAGAGTCTGTTTCTGCCCCTGGATATGTTTTACAGTTTAAAATTTGGTTCCGGAATTTCTTACCATTAACAAATCACACCTTCCAGTGTCTGCTGATCTCTTCCGCATATATAACATTCTTTCATGATACTTAAATCAAGTGTTTGTTATGAGTAACTTATATTTTGTGCAAATCAGTATCAGGCAGCTTGTTATTTCATTCCTTCTCCTCTGTCCATATTCACTTTTTATTTTTCTCTCTCTTCCATTTCCCACTATCGAATTGCTTGGTCATACACAGTAATCTATTTATTTGATTATTCAGAAGAGAAGATACTAAAAATGATGTCGACTAATACAGATAATGAATTGCAGGTGTGGTCAATGAGCAATTATGCTCATTTTTGTCTTAAGAATTATACATATATTTTACAGGCCATATTACTTTACGTAGCAGTACAAACGAAAGCAAGAAGAAACACAGATTTTTTCCATTGGCATAAGTTATTCTAACAGCATCAGAGTAATATTATCAAAAATGGTCGCACTTACAATAATAACATATAACCAGCAGCTGAGCCGCGAATAAACCGTGGTCGTGGCTAAAAACTGTTTAGCTACCTGTAACAGTGACGGACCTTATATCACTCTAAATAGAAATTAACAAATCCTGAGACTGTTTCTCATCTTTAACACGTCAAAGACATTAAAGATAAAGGTGAAGCACTGAATTAAAATTTGTGATGCGACCGGGAATCGAACTCGGACCTCCATGCTTATTAGGCACATACAATTGTTTAAGACCATACCGTGACGTAAATCTTTCTACTGTCACGATGTTAAATCAACAGAAATTGTTGCAAATCTTAGCGTCACCGGCCTCCTGCTGTGGTCTTTCCTTATTCGCTTTTTCCTATTGCTTTGAACGTAAGGTGCCGGCATAAATATCTGTATTTTCCGTGTCAAACCAGCCTTCATTCCATTCTTCCTGATATGACCGGCTCAAGGCGGAGTACTGCCCCGTGCGAAATGCAAAATTGCCGCCCCCATACACAAAACCTTGCTAATGTTAAACAGTTTTTGTATAACAGTTCCGTTGTTACATGTTTTGATAAGAAAAAATACGTCTGACGGTTGTATAAAAGACATAGGAGTGTATATGTAGGCTTAATATACGAAGTTGGAAACGCCTTTACCGAAACCCTCGAAAGTTCTTGGGACCTCCAGTGACACTATGAGCACTTCAATATCTTTGTCACTGTGAAACAAATCTCTTCCAAATTTCTCTTTGCGTTCCATATTTTGGGAGGAGCTAACATCGACCAAAACGAGAATAAAAGTCTGCCAAACATGGAGTCTACAATGTATACTTTAAAAGTTATTAGCACCTGAACAGACGAGTAAACAGTAGACAACCGAATATGAAGACGTTCCTCAATGCTCGAATGTATGAATTTTATGTGTTGCATGTATTTTAGAGCCCTTATTTACACGACATTTTGTTCTTGTTTTTTTTTTTTCCATATTATTTCCTTCTAAAATATGGAAAGCAAAGAGATTGCAGTACTATAGATTTGATTCACAGTGTCAAAAAGTAAAGAAATGTTTATAACGTCATTGGATGCCATTCTCAGATATGGGTTCCTTATCAAATTATTATGTGTTAATTCCCCTATCTACAAGTGCTCGAAGGTTGTAATGAGGATTTCCGGAACCCTGTATATGAGGGAAGAATAGTTACGACAAACCTGGAAAAATTCTCGTTAGATTTAGTTGGACTTTTGTCATGATGTTCTGCTGAACATTCTGACAGAAATACACAGAGGGGAAGAAGGTATTGCACAGTCAGGAGATGAACAGAGAGAGAAGATGGAGCCTGAGATGGTGGGCTCACACACTGCTGTCGCTTGAGCACATCGCTTCAGCAAGTTGTATTCTACATTGCTTGTAGATGAAATAAAATTTGACCACTGCAATCCAAAATATCTACTATCTTATGTTAAAAATCAGCTTAAATTCCTCTTTCTAGTTGCACTTTTTTGAACCTTACAAACTGATACCACTTTAATCTTCCCATACAACGACGAAGAAAGCGTTACAGAAAAGTGCAGCCCGATGACAAGGTCTGGCTTCATGCGTCAGTTAGGCTCAACTTAGTAAATTTACATCATTTTCTCTTGAAAGTGCTGTTCCAGGTGTAGCTCGTAGCAGAAACTGTGCGACTAGTAGTAATATGCCGGTCGCCGTGGCCGAGTGGTCTACGTCGCGCCAGTCACGGTCTGCACGGCCACTACGGTCGGGGGTTCGAATCCCCCCTCGGGCATGGATATTTGTGCCGTGATTAGTCTTAGCTAGTTCATAAGTAGTTTGTAAGTTTACGGACTGATGACCCCGTAGTTAAGTCCCATAAGCTTTACAAACATTTGAACATTTTTGAATAGTAGTAATATTTGCGGCTATAAGGAGAGGATTTCTCGTCAGTGAAAACAAATGGTGTGATATTCTTTTCCATTTTTATAACTTTTTGTTTTATAATGCTGCAATTAATAACGTAATGGAAGGCACATACAAAAATATTAACGAACAGTACCACGCTCGCTCATTAGAAAGAACAAACAATTGCACGATTGTCATCTGCATCATGACAACTCGTTCTTGTCTAATTGTTCAGGAAGTGCTAACAGACCAGTTTCCATCGCCGTATCACTTCACTTATCTCTCCTTTATTTTCCATTATAACTATGGGGAAGACCCGGTTTTCGCCACCCTACCAGTTTTTCAAATAATAGAATAAAAATTTCCCTATCTTCAACCTTGCAGAAGAAAAAGCATAAGTTACGAGTAACATAAATGAATGATATTAATTGTTCTCAGGGTTTCCAGATGGTCGTGATTCGTCTGGATTTTCCCGACATTTCATATTATGTCCAGACTCCAGACAAAATACAGAATCTCGTGACAAAAACCTTCTGGTAAAGTTGTGTATAGCATAATAATTTTAGTGACATGCTTTAATTTGCTTCATTGGCGAACGGATCAAACGTCGTTCCACAGACCAAAACGAACAGAAATTTGAAAGAATTTACAACATTTCTATTGCTCGTCAACAGTGTGTGGATAAGCTTGAAATATGATTCAAATTGTATGAATTTTAAATCTTTTCTGAATACTACTAGCGTATCCAAAATGGCTAGTTCTGTAAAATCCACAACTTACGAGTACGAATGTGAACGCAGAAATTGAATGCAATTAATTATCTTCCAATAGTGTTAAGACTTTCTGTAGGAAGTTGATTGGAAAAGTAAAAAGTAACACTTTAATTTGTAAAATTTATTTCTCACTACTAAAAGTCCAAAATCCTGACATTATGATTTTTTCCAGGTATCTTACTCTTCCAATCTGGCAGGTCGATTTGTACCGAACACTTCCCTATTACATCAGTTATAGCCTACTTACAGGGAATTGTGATGCGCCTCTTTTTCCAAAACTAGGAAAAGCAATGAAATTGCGACTGATCGGTGTCGACTCCATCCGCCAACTGGCGATATCAATTCTCAATTTTTCATTCGTAAAAATCTCACCAGTGGCAAGAATTGAAAAGTTAGCTATATTAGTCAGCGAGCACAGAAACAGCACAAAGGCTGCCCCACGGGAGCTGCCACGGCCGCATGTTCCGCACCTGCCTCGTCATCAAAAATGTTCAAATGTTTCTAAATCTATCGGACCAAACTGCGTGGTCATCAGTCCATAGCTTACAAACCACTTAAACCTAGGTAAATTAACCTACGGACAAACACACACACCCATGCCCCAGGGAGGACTCGAACCTCCACGGCGAGCAACCGCGTGCTCCGTAGCGAGACGCTTTAGACCGCTCGGCTACTCCACCGCGGCCCTGTCATCCATTGGTAACAATCAGTTGCAGGAAAGGTTTTGGGACTGAACAAATAACAATAATAATGGTAATAATAACAAACTAGTTGTCAAGGAAATGTACTGTATTACAGAAGAATGTTAACGACTAAAAGAATACATAGAAAAGTTTGATGACACAGAAGGTTACTCAGGTTTCGTCTCTGACTTTCGTTGTGGCAGTTACCAGATAAATTGAAAAAATGACTAGAGAAATTGATAAAGCACAGGTTTTGCAGCAAAATTCCATCTGATACTGAAAGCAGCAGCCGTTTAAGATAGTGTCCCTTTTAAAACTATACATTACTGCGATAAACATTATACATTGCATTACTTATAGCCGAGGTAGGTTGCTCGAAACGTGAAAGTGAGTAGGAGTAACTTATGTGTGAAACTACTTTCTTCAGCTAAATAATTAATACTAACTAAATCCGATATCTTTTATGGTAAGTGTTCAAAATATTTCATCGAAATGATAAGAAAAAGTTAGCCGGGCGCGGTGGCCGAGGAGATTGAGGCGCTCCAGTCACAGTCTGCACGGCCACTACGGTCGGGGGTTCGAATCCCCCCTCGGGCATGGATATTTGTGCCGTCGTAGTTCGTAAGTAGTTCATAAGTAGTTTGTAAGTTTAGGGACTGGTGACCCCGTAGTTAAGTCCTATAGACTATACAAACATTTGAAACATTAAGAAAACGTTAGCCGGCTTTATAAGGATAAATCAGTCTCACATCCACAAACAACTGCGCGATGACAGAATTGCCAAACATTCCCTGCGACGTTGTGAAGAACTGACTACATTGGTGTCCAGATGAACGTCATTTTCTAGCTGGAATCGTGCGCGCGATTTGGATCCTTGTGTCCAGTAGAACAAATTAATTCAAATTTTCAGCTATACAGGGTTTTTTAAAAGTGGAAGAAATTGAATGAATTCTCCACTACTGTTTCTTCTATTCTAGTGACTTCTATTATACGTTAGGCCTAGACAAAGCTAATGTTAATGTTTACAGATAACAATCTGCACCATTAAATAACAGCAGGAAGACTGGCAAAAAATCTCACAAGAGTCTTTCTAAATACTCTAATTTTGTCCAGTTTCCTATCAGTTTACTTCCCGATAGCCCATAAGGTGCTGTTAACACAAAAATATCAGCATATCAATAGCTCTGTAGCACGTCTCGTGATATAAAGCAAGGATAATTGGTGAAGATCTCGTTGGACAAAAGATGTGTATAACAACATGATATATCCTGTCTGCAAATATACTGATCGTAATTCAGTAACAAAATGCTAAAAAATATTTGCAATACTCCTACGAAATGATCAGACTTTTCTGTTTATTCTTTTAATGTTCATATATTCAAATGTTTGTCAAGCTTAAGGGACTTAACTGCGGAGTCATCAGTACTTTTGAACTACCTTATATTAAAGACGACACAAACATCCATGCCCGAGGAGGGATTCGAACCCCTGACGGGGAACGACCTAACGCATCGTAACATGGCGCCTCAATGCGCTCGGCCGCTGCGCTGCGGCTATTATTTTAACTATTAACATTTGTAGCCTATGTATTGGAGCAAACATTCGCGATTAACACTTTGTTATTATTCACATTATTATTATTGTTATTCGTTCAGTAGTGAAAGTTTTCCTGCCCATCATCGTTTCCGAAGAACATTACCAATGAATCGGGATGAATGAAACGAAGGATTGTTTGATACAGAAAATACATTTACCTCAGCGTCGTATGTTGAGGACAATTTGAAATGTTCAAATGTTTGTAAATCTATCGGACCAAACTACGTGGTCATCAGTCCGTAGCTTACAAACTACTCAGACAAAGGCAAACTAACCTAAGGATAAACACACACTCCCAAGCCCCAGGGAGGACTCGAACCTCCGACGGCGAGCAACCGCGCGCTCTGCAGCGAGGCGCCTTAGACCGCTCGGCTACTCCACCGCGGCAGGGCAATTTGAAACAGCAAATAACAAATGTTGTTGATTTTACATCGTGATGGCAGATAGATTCTTGTCGCGATATGTTACTAAAATTTGTATATGTAACCTGGAGTGTGTCATTTCTAACAATTTGAATCCACGGCTTAACTGCTGGTTATTGTGTTGGGTCGACCATTTTTCATAATATTACTCTGATGCTGTTCGAATAAGATTCACCAATTGATAAATTTGCGTTTCTTCTTACTTTTGTTAACACAGCAATATGAAAAATCCAGGTAGTCAATTGTATGTTGCATTTGTGGCATTCGATTTCGAATAAAATTGATAAGTCTTCTTAGTACATGGATGAAACACCTCGTGCGAGCAGGCACAATAGTCAGATTTACAATACCCAGCTGCAGTATATACAAGTAGTGGGTGGAAAATTCCAAGGATCTGCCAGACACACGGGTTTTGATCACTTCCATAATTTGGTGACTGAACGAAAGTTTTAATTGAGGAAGCAATCAATGAGCTGGTTATTAGCCTATATACAACGTCTGACAGTAACGTTCGATGAACAATCCTGTAAAAATAATGTAGATGGACTATGAACTACGGTTACATCACTGTCCTTGGAAGTAATCACCTCCCATAACTATGCTCCGCTGATCTCTGTGATACATGTCCTGGCTACTTTGCACCACGTCTTAGTTCAGGATGGTGTTCAAAAGCTACGTCACGTTTCGTCGGATGTGAGGAATATCTCAAAGCTCTTTCCTTTCAAAGCGAGTGTGATTCAAGGGAATAGGAAGAAGTCTGGAGGACTGAGATCCGGTGAGAATGACGAGTTGCGCGGCAAGGCCCGCCCACACACAGCACAAGTCGTCAAACAGTTCCTGGCAAAAGAGGGGGTAATTTCCAAAATCAAAATACGTTGCCTTAGCCTGTAGCATTAAAGTAAACATAAACCCACCAATTGATGCACGTACAGTATTGTGAACACAGACAGTGCCTCTTCTCCCGCTCCCCAAGATGACGTGTTGTATTCTGTGGTTCTCGTATTTACATTTGCTTTTCTCGAAATTACTTATTTTAGAAAACTATTACCACAACAGAAATACAAAGAACATGAAAGCAATGCGACAAGCATCAGAATTACGGGTTTTTGGAACGGGACGAACCACATATAAGGCAATCTCAATAACAAAAACATACAAAGTCATATGCTACAAAAATTAACCAAACGCAGCTGCTCGGCGCGGTGAAGTGGCCGAGCGTTCTAAAGCGCCTTGCTGTGGAGCGCGCGGTCGCTCGCCTCGGAGGTTCGAGTCCTCCCTGGGGCATGAGTGTGTGTCTTATCCTTAGGTTACTTTCAGTTAGTCTAAGTAGTTTGTAAGTCTTGGGACTGATGATCATAGCAATTTAGTCCAACAGGTTTAGAAACATTTGAACATTTGGTACTAAACTATTCGCACAACTAAAATCCAAATCAATTGCATTACTTAAGAAAGAAATACTTTATTGTTTTATAGTTATCACATGCAAACAAGCAAGAAAGACAGTTATGATTACTTACGCACTTTACCAATTTCTATGTGAATTATATTTTGTAGAAGAACGTATGTCATTCCGGGCCGCGGCGTGGCCAAGCGCATGCTACGATGCGCAAGGCCGCTCCCCGTCGGGAATTCGAATCCCCCCACGGGCATGGATGTTTGTGCCGTCTTTCAAAATGTTCAAATGTTTGTTAAGCTTATGGGACTTAACTACGGGGTTATCAGTCCCTAAACTTACAAAGTACTTATCAACTAGCTTATCCTAAGGACGGCACAAATATCCATGCCGGAGGGGGGGATTCGAACCCCCGACCGTAGTGGCCGTGCAGACCGTGACTGAAGCGCCTCACTCCCCTCGGCCACCGCGGCCGGCTGTGCCGTCTTTAGTGTAAGGTAGTTCATAAGTAGTTTGTAAGTTTAGGGACTGATGACCCCGTAGTTAAGTCCCTTAAGCTTAACAAACATTTGAACATCTTTTGTCATTCCGGTCTTTTCACATAATGATCACCACGTGAAGTATTGTGAAAATGAGTCATTATTATAATTACTGCCTTCACAGTTTGCAGTTTGTTTTCGCAGTCCATAAAATATTTGTGATGAAGAACGTTGGTTCCACATCAAGTTTCTCTACAGTTATCCCGTCTCTAATGACCACGCTGTCGACGGGACGTTAAACTCCAAGATTCCTTCCTTCCTACAGTTACCTTCAGATGCAAGTAAGTTCATATTGAGAGACCAGTTTTTTTTTTTTTTTTTTTTTTTTTTTTTTTTTTTTTTTTTTTTTTTTTCAATTCGCTACACAGTTCTCAGTTATAAATTTTCCATTCGCGTATATTTTGAAGATGGGTAACTTTCTGAAAAAATGTTCAAATGTTTGTATAGCTTATGGGATTTAACTACGGGGTCACCAGTCCCTAAACTTACAAACTACTTACCAACTATCTACCACTAAGGACGGCACAAATATCCATGCCCGAGGGGCATCTGAATCCCCGACCTTAGTGGCCGTGCAGACCGTGACTGGCGCGCCGCAGTCCCCTCGGCCACCTCGGCCGGCTTAACTTTCTCAATAAGCAGATCTAAGCTGATATTCACATCTTTCTCGCAAAATATTTTCATCAAACTCAGGTAAATTTTTAATTGTTTACTGAAAGGAGTTCCGTATATATTTGAGCTGAGACTAGTCAAATGCGTTCAACACGTAAAATGGGTAAACCGATTCCGCGATATAAGCAGATAACGTCTCGTGAAATAAACTTAAAATGTCAAAGAAATCAGACTTTTTCGGTCTTCTTGCAATGAATTCATTAATCACTGAATTTGTGTAGTTGGAAGACTTGCATATGTCGTGTGAAAGCATTACTTTTTAAAAACAACAAAAAAATCATAGTTGGTTCAAAAATACTTTAAAATTTATATAGCGATTTTGGGAAACGTATGCTTTTTTGCATTTAAAATAAAAAAGGATTGGTCAAATGTTGGAAATGTTAGAAATATATGAATAAAAAAAAAGTTCAAATGTTTGTTAAGCTTATGGGACGTAACTACGGGGTCATCAGTCCTTAAACTTACAAACTACTTATGAACTAGCTACAACTAAGGACGGCACAAATATCCATGCCCGAGGGGGGATTCGAGCCCTCGACCGTAGTGGCCGTGCAGAACGTGACTGAAGCGCCTCAATCCCATCGGCCACCGCAGCCGGCTATATGAATAAATTTAGTCAAAAATCGTGACTCATCCCCTTTGAGTTGAAGCCTATTGATGACATTTGTCCTCCGTTTGGTTACGCTAACAATACTATTAAAACGTTCATTCAAAATATATGGGACGGTGGGTAAAATACGGGACAATGTACATCCCGTATTTATTTTTTCGGGACACTTCGGCAAAATATGGGACGATCCCGTAAAATACGGGGCGTCTGATGTGCAACTGAAACATGTCATACTCGCCGGATCTCAGTCCTCCAGGCTTCTTCCTATTTCCTCGAGTGAAACTCGCTTTTCAAGTAAAGAGCTTTGAGATATTCCTGACATCCCCCGAAACGTGACGAGGCTTTTGAACACCATACCAGACGAAGACTTGGTACAAAGTTTCCGAATTCCCCATTTCAGACCGGTATCGTCCCTAAAATGATTCTGAGACGACGACGGATCTTTAGGGAGATCTCCTCATCCCGTGTGTTGGATGGAGAGTAGTGGAATTTCCCTCCATTCCACGGCGTTCCCTCGGCCTCGATTGGCCCATCTAGGGCCACAACTCGGAATTTTGATTTTGCTTCGCTTTCTAATCTACATCGATATCTACATGGGATACTCCGCAAATCACATTTAAGTGCCTGGCAGAGGGTTCATCGAACCACCTTTATGCTATTTATCTCCCATTCCATTCTCGAATAGCGCGCGTGAAGAAAGAAGACCTGAATCTCTCCGTTCGAGCTCTGATTTCTCGTATTTTATTCTGATGATCATTTCTACCTATGTAAGTGGGAGTAAACAATATATTTTCTCATTCGGAAGAGAATG
Organism: Locusta migratoria; assembly: GCA_026315105.1. NCBI lineage: Eukaryota > Metazoa > Arthropoda > Insecta > Orthoptera > Acrididae > Locusta > Locusta migratoria. The sequence goes on from CM048755.1 coordinate 785,631,430, forward strand.
TTGGTAATTGGAGTTTCGTAAGTAGACCACGCCGCAACGATAACCGCCGTTGTTGTAATGATTCCCATCCCCAGTTCCTGTATCATTTCCGTGACGCTGTCTCCCTGTATCGTGACAATACAAAACGGGCGCCTCTTCTTTGGACTCTTTCGATGTCCCCCGTCAAACCACATGATACGGATCCCACACTGGGCAGCAATACTCCAAAAATGGGTGGACAAGCGAAGTGACCCCGTAGTTAAGTCGCATAAGCTCTACAAACATTTGAACATTTGAACTAGACGGTAAATGACAGCGTCGGCTGCAACGAAACTACGAGAGCTGCTTAGAGTTTCTCCCAAATCGTTTATGTATATAAGGAACAATAAAGGACCAATAACATTACCCTGTGGAACGCCCGATATCACCTCTGTTTTAGTCGATTCCTTACCATCGTTTACTACAAACTGTGTCCTTTCTGACTGTCACAAATTTGGAGCGATACACCATAACCCCGCAATTTGATTGGAAGACCTTTGTGAGGTACGCTGTCTAAAGCCTTCTGGAAATCAAGAAATACGGAATCAATTTGAGATACCTTGTCGATAACACTCATCACTTCGTGTGAATAAAGAGCTAGTAGTGTTTAGCATGAACGATATTTTCTAAATCCGTGTTGACGTTGGGTCAATAGATCATTCTCTTTGAGATAATTCATAATATTTGAATACAGGATATGTTCCAAAACCCTGCTGCAAATTAGCGTCAATGAAATGGGCCTGTAGTTTAGTGAGTTACTCCTACTGCCTTTCTTGAATATAGGTGTGATCTACGCACCGTTCCGATCTTTTGGTACAGATCCTTCTTTGTGAGAGCGGTTGTATATGGCTGTTAAGTAAGGAGCCATCGCTTCGGAATAATCGAATAGAAATCTAATCTGTATACAGTCCGGACCAGAAGACTTGTTCTTATTAAGTGATTTTAGTTGCTTCACTACTCAGAGGATATCTACTTCAACGTTACTCATTCTTGCCTATGTTTGTAATTTGAAATCTGGAATGTTGGTTTCGTCTTCTTTGGTGAATGAGTTTCCAAAAGCTATGTTTAGTAACTCTGCTTTAGTAGCGCTGCCATCGGCAGGATCGCCATTACTATCACGTAGTGAGGGTACTGTTTTGTGTTTTGTCCCTAGTATATTTAACATATGACCAAAATCTCTTTGGGTTTTTAGTTAAATTTCGAGAAAGAGTTTCGTTGTAATAAGTATTGTAGGCCTCTCACATTGAAATCCTCGCTAAATTTCGAGCTTCTGTGTAGGATCGCCAATCCTGGGGAACTTGTGTTCGTTTAAATTTGGCTTGCCTTTTCCGTTGTTTTTGCAACAGTGTCCTGACCTCTTTTGTGTACCAATGGGGATCACCACCTTCTTTTATTAATTTATTTGATATAATACTGTCAATACCACTTCTTTCAATTGGAGCCACATCTGGTCTATACTTACGTTTAGTGTTAGGAACGAGTGGAAACTGTCTTTCAAACAGCAATGTATTGTATTTATATCTGATTTTCTGAATAAATATACTTTTCGTCTATTTTTGGTAACTTTAGGACTTTCGATGTTCAGTCTTGCTACGACAGCTCTGTGTTCACTAATACCTGTATCCGTTTTGATGCTCGTTATGAGCTCAGGATTATTTGTTGCTAAGAGATCAAGTGCATTTTGTCATCCATTTACAATTCTAGTTGGTTCATGAACTAATTGTTCGAAGTAATTCTCAAAGAATGCGTTGAGTACAATTTCGCACGATGTTTAATGCATACCTCCTGATTGAAAATATAATTTCGCCAACAGATTGATGGTAAATTATTGTGTGAGTCGGGTACGTGTTTGCTCAAATGTTCAAATGTTTGTAGAGCTTATGGGACTTAACTACGGGGTCATCAGGCCCTAAATTTACAAACTACGTATGAACTACTAATAATAAAGACGGCACAAATATCCATGTCCGAGGGGGGATTCGAACCCCCGACCGTAGTGGCCGTGCAGAACGTGACTGGCGCGCCGCAGACCGCTCGGCCACTGCAATCGGCTACGTTTTTGCAATTAGACGCAGGTTTTCTTTGAACGTTTCTCCTATTGTATCGTCAGAGTCGGGGGGCCGGTAAAATGAATGTTCGAGTAGAACCTCTACCCATAACAAGTCACAGGATCTATCAACTTCAACTTCACTACACGATAGACTGCTTTTGACTGCGACAAACACGCCTTCACTTATTTTGTTTAATGTGTCCCTTCTGAATACAGTTAGATCTTTTGAAAAAACTTCTGCTGAACGTATTTCCGGCTTAAGCCAACTATCGCTAAATATGAGACTGTTTCGGTGCTTTCTATTAACGCTTGGAGTTCTGGTACTTTCCCGACACAGTTACGACAATTTACAACTGTTATACCGATAGTTCCTAGATCTACATTTCTCCTGTGATCCACCTGCACCCTTTGCCCATTTTGTTTTTCCCCGAAGCCCTTTATCCTAAAAGCCCTTTATCGCTTCCTGCGTATAGTGGACTCCTGACCTATTCAGCGGAACTAGGAACCCCCACCACCCGATATTCCCGCAAGTCAAGGAATATGCAGTCTACACGGTCGCAGAACCGTCTGAGCCTCTGATTCACACTCTCCACTCAGCTCTGTACCAGAAGTCCGCAGTCGGCCCTGGCAAATATGTTGCAGACGGTGAGCTCTGCTTTCATCTTGCAAGCAAGACTGGCAGTCTTTACCACTTCTGATAGCCGCTCAAAACCTGGGAGGATCTCTTCAGATCCAAAGCGACACACATTATTGGTACCGACGTGAGCCACCAGATGCAGTTGGCTGCACCCCGTACCCTTCATGGCATCCGGAAGGACTCGTTCCACATCTGGAATGACTCCACCCGGTATCCACATGGAGTGAACGTTGGCCTTCCTCCCCTTCTTGGCAGCCATCTCTTCAAGGAGCTCCAACACCCGCCTAACGTTGGAGTTCTCAACTACAAGCAAACTCACCCTCTGTGAAAGCCCGGATGTTGCAGGCTGGATGGTGACCTCAGGATGAGAGACACCATCGGACTCAGGAATGTTGTCCTGTACAGATAGCGCCTCAAACCTGTTCGCAAGACGAACTGGGGAGGCCTCACGATCGGTTTCCCGGAATGTCTTGCGCCGCCTGCCAAGCACTGGAGCAACCTCCCACGCAACCACTGCCTCATTGCTGGCAGTATCAGCGCATGTCGCTGCCGCAGGTCGATCGGTGGAGACGACGGGAGGCTGTTTGGCCCCCACTACCGGCCAACAACAACGACGCCCCTCGATCGCAGCCTCCAGCTGTGCAACCGAGGTTAACTCAGCCTGAAGCTGGGAGAGAAGTGTCACCAGCTCAGACTGCATCCGCACACAGCAGTCATAGTCCCTCTTCATGATTACAGTGCCGAGAAAACAAAAAGTACTGTCGCGATGCACTCAAAGGAAGACTACACTGTTTCTTAAAACGCGAATTTGAATCTAATATGCACGAGAGCACAGTATAAATTTACAAACTGAAACGAAAACGCGCAGACAAAAATCAAAATACTATACGTCGCTTCTAATCAGAAGCCGGTTTCACTTACGGAAAATGAAGGCGGCGTCTACTGCGAATCAGACGGTGGCTAAATAGACAGACACTAAATGACAGATCATTCTAAAATATTTCTGTTTGCAGTGAAGGATGTTGAATACAACGTAGGCATGTATCAAATAGTGCAATTCAAGGCTTAAGTTCATTGCCTCTAGAAACTAAACTGATGCAAAATCACAGACACTGTTTTTTACAATTTCAACACAAAATTCAACTGAAACTTACATTGTAATTACACAGCATGGGATTGTGGTTAATGAATCTGTACAAGAAAATTCATAGATTTCGGATATATATATATATATATAGTAATCTGTTATAGAAATCTCACATTCAGGATCTCTTTTAAAAACTGAATGCTGCTATATTTATCATTAGAGCGTCTGCACAAAGTGATAGTCCAACACGAAAATTTGTATTCTTTCTTTAATTCGTTTATGGCATCCAACATTATTCTTTAGAGTATCTCTTCCCATTCATTATGCGTACTTTTGTTTCGAAACGGGCAAATCGAGCAGTGTGTGGTGTAACTGAGTGAGTCTCTTGTCGATCCTTGTTCAAAAGTTTGGGAATTCTGACACTGGTTTTTCAACCTATATTTCATTTGCCATTATTTGTCCTCAACTCTTCCCAGACATTGGTACCTTTCACTGAGTTAATACTAGGCAGAAATCTAGCTTGTACTCTTGTGCAGAACAGTATGCAGTATTTTGCGCTATCCATTATCAATAAGCTAGGACAACTACTAGAAAATAATCTCTGTAGTAATCTTCGTATTTTCAAGTCCAGCCCTAAGGAGGCAGGAAGAGCCATTATTGCTACAGATGATGTATTCCTTAAAATTACCTACAAATTATTCATGTGTTCTTCCTACCATACTGAGTATGTATAGTGATGGTCATCCCAAATGTAACACAACAGCCAAGTTTAGTTGGCATGTTAACACCTTGTACGAAGACCAAATGATTGATAATACGGTCCTATGTCAAATGATAAGATGATGACTTTAATATTGAATGTTTTCGCTGTAAACACACATCGGTATTCTACCAGAGAGGCTGTGGTGTATATCAGTCGAAACTGCTAAACTTGACCTGGTGAATACCGGCCAAGTCGCTCTGCAATCAGGGACCAGGCGTTTTCGCTAGTCGACAGACCAAGAGAACAAAAGAGGCCGAGGCAGCGACCAACGAGGCCCACATCATCCTCCTGTAATATGGCCGTCAGGTTACTGGAGGACAATAGACTCCAACACTTGACATATGTAACTGTGGCTGGGCGGAGTACTAGCAATGCGGGCTATTGGGGGGTGAGGGGGGGGTGGTTGGAATCCCATACCACGTCACCTTAGTTCCACAGTCTCTCACCGCAGTGTTTTCAGATTCTAATCCAATCACCGTGGTGGCTCAGGCAGAATAGGGATTGTATTAGCATTGTTTTTACCGACAATGATTCGTCGATCGCTGACGATTTGGTTGTGTACAGGAAGGTTTAGTATTTGGCAGCTCTCTAAATGTAGAAAACGAAATATAATGCGAAAAATAAACAGAAGGAACCATAAGGCATCCGATTACAAGAGCAGTGGGGATGTCATAGGCTATATACAGTCCTGGCCATTAATATTGCTACACCACGAAGATGACGTGCTATAGACGCGAAATTTAACCGACAGGAAGAAGATGCTGTGATATGCAAATGATTAGCTTTTCAGAGCATTCAGACAAGGTTGGCGCCGGTGGTGACACCTACAATGTACTGACATGAGGAAAGTTTCCAACCGATTTCTCATACACAAACAGCAGTTGACCGGTGTTACCTGGTGAAACGTTGTTGTGATGCCTCGTGTGAGGAGGAGAAATGCGTACCATCACGTTTACGACTTTGATAAAGGTCTGTATGTAACCTATCGCGATTGCGGTTTATCTTGTAGCGACATTGCTGCTCGCGTTGGTCGTGATCCAATGGCTGTTAGCAGAATATTGACTCTGTGGGTTCAGGAGGGCAACACGGAACGCCATGCTGGATCTCAACGACCTCGTATCACTAGCAGTCGAGATGACAGGCATCTTATCCTCATGGCTGTAACGGATCGTGCAGCCACGTCTCGATTCCTGAGTGAACAGATGGGGACGTTTGCAAGACATCAACCATCTGCATGAACAGTTCGACGACGTTTGCAGCAGCAACGACTGTCAGCTCGGAGACCGTGGCTGCGGTTCCAGTTGACGCTGCATCACAGACAGCAGCGCCTGCGATGGTGTACGCAACGACGAACTTGGGTGCACGAATAGCAAAACGTCATTTTTTCGGTTGATTGCAGGTTCTGTTTACAGCCTCATGATGGTCGCATCAGTGTTTGGCGACATCGCGGTGAACGCACATTGGAAGCGTGTATTGATCATCGCCATACTGGTGTATCACCTGGCGTGATGGTGTGGGGTGCCATTGGTTACATGTCTCGGTCACCGCTTGTTCGCATCGACTGCACTTAGAACAGTGGCCGTTACATTTCAGATATGTTGCAGGTCCTGTACGGGCCTTTCTGGATACGGAAAATGTTCGACTGCTGCCCTAGCCAGCATATTCTCCAGACCTCTCACCAATTGAAAACGTCTGGTCAATGGTGGCCGAGCAACTGACTCGTCACAATACTCCTGATGAACTGTGGTATCGTGTTGAAGCTGCATGAGCATCTGTACGTGTACACGTCATACAAGCTCTGTTTGACTCAATGTCCAAGCGTATCAAGGCCGTTATTACGGCCAATGGTGGTTGTTCTGGGTACTGATTTCTCAGGATCAATGCACCCAAATTGCGTGAAAATGTAATCTCATGTCAGTTCTAGTATAATATACTTGTCCAATGAATACGTTTATCATTTGCATTTCTTCTTGGTGTAGCAATTTTAATGGCTAGTGGTGTATATGCGCATAGGGATAATACTAAGAATCGACTTAGATTGTTTGGAAGTGCATTGCAACTTTAATGTAAAAGACAGACAAGACGATTGTGATAGCGAAGTTATGATGTTGCAGTCCTTATCGCGCAGGTACGATACAGAGAACCGCTGCAGGTCCCTGTAGCCGACACGAAAGTGCCTAGGCGGCTGAGAAGTGAAACAAGAATTATATTTGATAAACGTAGAGAAGGAGAAAGTGCCTTCAGCATTGTAGGAATCAGAATAAGAGCTGTACTGTTTTAGGAGTAAATATTTCATAGTAATTTGAATGAAGCCTGCTGTATAACATGGGTCCAATTTTCATTCGTTACAGATGTACTGGTGGTTAAAGAGACAAGTTGTCATTTCGCAAAATTAATTTACCAGTTCCTGTAGTTTCTGTTTTTATCGATTGTGGATTCTGTTTGCAGGATAAGTTGCGAAGGTGTTTTTTTATGGGACTTAACTACGGGGTCATCAGTTCCTAAACTTACAAACTACGTATGAACTACCTACAAATAAGGACGGCACAAATATCCATGCCCGAGGGGGGATTCGAACCCCCGACCGTAGTGGCCGTGCAGACCGTGACTGAAGCGCCTCAGTCTCCTCGGCCACCGCGGCCGGCTGCGAAGGTGTGTTCGATTTTATGTAACTGTAGGGAGACATATTTCCCGGGATATGTGGGTCTCGGTATGACAGAAAAACAGTCGATTAGGACTACTGAGGTACCACGACTGGACGTTAAACCGTAATATTCCTTTCTTATTGTGTTAACCTATCGTCGTTCTCTAGACACTGGGCTCCTACCAGTGTCGGAAGAGGTTTCTTTCGCTATACGGATAAAAGGCCGCGTAGCGTGACAGGTCCCGGAGCATAGTTTCCTCGTCTGGTGACACGTTATTCAAACGTAACACACTCGGAATGTGTGATATATCAAGTATACACACGTAGGAACTCGCGTATACACACAAATAAACGCAAGGGTCAAATTGACAAGGCGCATTACGAATTGTGCTGCCCCATAAAAGAAAGTCGATATTATCTGTCGTCGAGAGAATTTCAAAGTACATCGATGTCGAAGGTGGAATTTATGAAAATGGACACGTAAATGAATAATTTTTCCGCTACAAGTATTTATTCGGTTGGGTGAGGCGTTTTACTGACTCTGGAGCCGTCGTCCTGGTCGGCGGTGGTGACGACCAGCTGTCGGCCGGCGGCGTCCACGGCCTGGACCACGATGCCGTGGTTCTCGCGAGGGAAGCGGAACCAGTGCGAGACCACCTTCTGCATCTCGATGGGGTACCACTGCGGCAGCTGCACGGAGACGTGGTTCTTGGCGTAGACGACCTCGAGCGTGGCGGACTCCTGGTGGTTGGCGCTGCTGAGCACGCGCAGAACCGTCACGTTGACGACGGCGCGCCCGCTGCCGCTGCCGCCGCCCTCGTCGGTGGCGTCGCGCAGGTACAGGTACAGCGTCGCGTTCGTCACCACGTTGCGCATCACCTTCTCCGAGAAGCGGAACATCTGCACGTCGTGGATGCGCCGGCCGTGCGGCAGCTTCGTGTCTGCAACAGCATCGCGATTGCCCTCAGTAAGCCTCTCCACACTCCACACAGTTCTAAGTACAGAGCAATCTCGTGTAACCGGAATCAGCGATAATTCGCTAAAAAGGTAGAATGATTCGGATTACATTCCGAAGACACGAACTGCGCTGTCTTTGCGAAAGCTGAGCAGCGATCGGTGGCAAATATTTATTTATTATCCAGAATCTAGATTTCGGTCGCTGTGTCGCCATTATCATTACTTTAATACCTCGGTTAAAAAAAAAAGAAAAAAAAAAACTTTAGACCTTAGAATGAAGATTTTATAAAATGTAATAAGTTTTTTAAAACTTTGATACTGGTCACAAAGCGACCGAAATCTAGATTTGCAGTAATAAATAAATATTTGTGACTGACTGCTGCTCACCATCCGCATATTTTAACAGTCGGAGAGCACAGTGATCCAATATGGAATCCAACTTGATACAGTATCTTTGCCGCAATGGCCTGAAAAATATTAGGGCTCTTCCTCTCAGTAATTTTCAAAACTTACCCAACCTCACCGCCCAGAATTATACTTAGTATTGTATCAGGAAGATTATCCTTTTCTTTTTTTTAAAAAAAAGTGTTCAAATGTTTGTTAAGCTTATGGGACTTAACTACGTGGTCATCAGCCCCTAAACTTACAAACTACTTATGAACTACCTACAACTAAGGACGGCACAAATATCCATGCCCGAGGGGAGATTCTAACCCCCGACCGTAGTGGCCGTGCAGACCATGCCTGAAGCACCTCAGTCCCCTCGGCCACCGCGGCCGGCTTTTCTTTTTTCCCCCCGTCCATTGACTCATTTTCTGCTTCGTCACACAAATATTCATTTTGTCCTGTTATTCAGCCCGCGGCACCACATTCCACACAGATTTCGAGCGGGACGGTATTATCCCTACTGAAAGGAGCACGTATATTCTGCCTTTGGTACCTTTTTATTAGAATTTTACCTGTAATAATATTGTGACTTGGTTTTCTTAATCCGTGTATATGTTATACCAAAGATTATGTGATAAGCCAAAGAGTAGGTCGCGTTTGCAGTAGTAGCGGCAGATGCAGTCGTGCTGTTCACTACCCACCGCCTCTGCGGTTGTTAAACTTGTCCACTGGAATGGAAAAGTAAGGTAATTTCATATGTCCATTATTTTGCAATTGTAGCATTCTATGGCGCTTTGTTGTATTGTGTGTTAAGTTCGGTCGTTTTAATGAAGCTTGAGTTAGTAATTACTTCCAAGTTCTTATTCTCCCCAAAGTTATTTTTTCCAGTTTCTTGTCCCTTTCATGAATTTTCAGTTTTTATTTTTTGTTTTTATTCAGTGAAACCTAATTTCTGTGTCATATGTCAGTGTCAGATGCGAAAGTTATGTAGTAATCAGAAAAAGAAAATCAAATAATTAACTGAAAATATAACTTTGACTGCATTTGCTTGCGTAACTGTTAGTAACATAAAGAATTGTCCTCAGTTAAAAAAATTAAATTCCTAATGACAGAATTTTGTTGTGCAAATGAAGGTTTCCATTGTTCAATCCTACAGAGTAAGAGATTAGTGTAGGAAAGTGATTTACCTTAATAATTTGCAGTTGGCTTGGCTCCATTTGAAATTAAATCATTCAGTTGACTATATTAAAGACGTAAATGCATACCTGATACGTAGTGCAGTTTAATTAGGAATTTAAGTTACAATACTAATTCATGTACTATGGATATTTGTGTATTTAAAGTGGAAAATTCTTACGCAAACTCCCATTGGATTTCTGTAGGAGAGACATTGTCGTTTTTGTAGTTCTCGCAGCTGAATTGCTTGAATACTGTCTGATCACCACTACATGGCACGCGGTGTGAATTATAAAATAACTTTGATTGACATTACACACAGAACATATGAGATTAGCAACAAACGAAATTACGAGTTTAATTACCAATTTTGTCACTGCCGGTACAGTTAGCGTTGTCAATTTGTTTGTGAAACAATCAGACACGCACAAAGATTAAAATCAAATCCGTTGAGTAATTTACTTATAGAGGCACTCGCTAGCTTTTGCATTTGGATCTCTAATAGTTATACTTTACGTTCTGAGTCTAAAGACCAACAGTTGCACCAAGTTTAAACTTTAAGCTTTCACCAATTTTACATAACATCTTAATTACAAGCAGTTGCCCCATTAAAGATTTTAGAAATAACCACTTTCACATGTATGTCGTCCACTACTATTCATATTATCCGCACACCTGTAAGTAAAGCATTTCCAGAATACTACGTAATTTAACAGCGTAGTCGTGGAACAAATATCTAGGACTTGCCACCAGTCAGACCCTCCACTTAAATGCGTTTGTTTCTCTCGCCTCTGAATCACCAGCGGCAATGCGCAGCAGTCGGTTGGGAATGGGTGAAATGGTCGCAGTCGATTTCGGGTTTATAGAAACACTGGAAATTTTTCGATCCGGTAGCGAGCCCAAAGAGACTACCGAGATTACTGACCCCAGTAATGAATATAGTGTCACAAAGAGTGGAAAGTTCAAAACAATTACATGACAGTGTCTCAAATTTATACTTTTGGTCAAACAATAACAACCGCAGACATCACGTCCATATTTCTAAAACGTTCAAATGTTTGTAAATTATCGGACACAACTGCTGGGTTATCAGTCCGTAGCTTACGAACTACTTCACCTAAGGTAAACTGACCTAAGGACACCACAAACACCCATGCCCCAGAGGGGACTCGAACCCCCGACGGCGAGCAACCGCTCGCTCCGCCGTGTGGCGCCTTAGACCGCTCGGTTACACCACCGCGGCACGCCGATATTTATTACGCTGTACAAAGATCATACCATTTAGAACACAGGCCCTGTGAAGTGAGGAAGATGAAATCAGTTGTTGTTGGCTAAAACCGCTGCACACGCATCGGTATCCGAGCACAAAGGCTGAGCAAGTGCAGACCATGGTGCTAGGGAGCGGGAGAGACAAGGCATTGTCCTGGTGGAGCGCGCCTCTTCCTGCTGCCTGCCTTTATTCGCCTGTAAGGCGATGGTCTGCCACCACCGTGTCTCCAGGCCAATTCAACCACCATGCTGGTGTAGCCATAATCTAGATTTGTCGTTGAAAACAATATCGCGCCAAACACGATTTCACGAGCATACAAAAATTACACATTATTTTCCCATAAATTTCGATATATTGCGAATAAGTGTGCTTTAGACACTGAAATAACCATTAAGTTTCTTTTGAATCAGAACAGCATTTCTTGTGCGCCATTAGTTGGTCCAGCTGTGTTATTACGTCTATATGTCTGTTGACGGTGGGCGTCTATCAGATCACTATTGTCATTGTGTGCGCATGAACAAACCACGGAAATTTTATCAACAGGTCTCTTCAATTTGAAACGAAAAATTTGTTTCGTTGTGTTTTTTTCTTCAGTCTGCTACTGCAACAAAAAAATCAGCGACAATTCTTTCAACGAAACTTCTACACCCAGGCCAGTGTCCGTACGCACTATTGTATTCATATTCCCTCACTGTTCCGTCGGTTCTTGACAGAATTTTTGATACATTATGAATGAATCACACAAGACAACTTTGAGGTTTTCTGCAAATTTATTGGTTTTCGGCTGTTACGTCTACATCTCTCTCACAAATAATCATGGAAATAGCGTACTGCAAGATTCAACGCTCACTTGTGAACTGTCGCCGTAGCAAGATTCATGTATAAGCTTTGGCTGAATTTGATGATTCTCATCATCGACAGCTGCTGTTATTTCTAGACGATCAAATAGTGCACTTGAAAAAGCGACCCAGATGAACTGGAGATCAGGATTAACGAGGCAGGCTGGATAAACGTGGTTGCAGGGAACTGATATCAAATTTATTTTCTTCCCTTTCTTAGATCAGTGCGTACCATGTTGGCATATGTGTGTGTTGGGGGGAGGGAGGAAGTAGGGGCACATTTAGGTTTACAGATTGTTCCGATGTATTTCAGAGAATATAATAGAATCAAAACGGCAGTTGGCCGCGTAAGTATTTGAAATAAATAAATGCAGCCAAGCCAAGACGCAAAGTCACAAATCATACAGTGACCACAGAAGATCTGAGAAGGTTCGTGACTGTACAGATAGAACCGGCAAACTACAGGAAAATGAGTAAGGTAAGAAAGAAACGAGAGGATTCGGCACTAAGAAAAAAATTCCCGACACACTAATTTCAACAGAAACCGTAACAAAAAAAAAAAAAAAATAAATAAAAAAAAAAAAAAAATAATAAAAAAAAAAAAAAAAAAGAAGTCGTTCTCTTCCCTTACGCGCTGGTAATACGCAGATACTAAGTGACTGCACAGAAGACTGTTCAGTGAGATTAAGTACACGACGGTCCCCTCGGCTGAGGTTTCATAAATAAAGTGGGATACGTTCTTTACGATTATAGGTGAAACACAATATACAATGTCATTTACAGGTATGTGTACACCGTACACAGGTTACATATAATAGACAAGAGAGAACGTGCTTTTCCTGTAAGCCGGCCGCGGTGGCCGAGGGGACTGAGGCGCTCCAGTCACTGTCTGCACGGCCACTACGGTCGGTGGTTCGAATCCCCCCTCGCGCATGGATATTTGTGCCGTCCTTAGTAGTAGTTAGTTCATAAGTAGTTTGTAAGTTTAGGAACTGATGACCCCGTAAAGTCCCATAAGCTATAGAAACATTTGAACATTTTTCCTGTAACGCGAGTGGTTATGTTCGTACCAATTGTCCGCACAACAAAATTAATCGTCTCCCCAACCCTCCGGATGCTGGGGGTGAAGTTACATCTCCACCAGTCAGAGTTCATTGCCTTGTTGGTTGAGGCACAGCCTCCCCGTTTCCATCCCCTGCTGTTGTAAACAAAGTACAGACGCCGCTCTGCTCTGGAGAGGATTAAATTGGATTCGCTTACCGCTTTCACCTATCCTTATTATGACTGATGAACCAACCGTATACCGTTATTACACTGAGTGTTAATAGAATGAAATGTTGGCCTCGTAATGTTAATTTGTGATTCTTGGACCGGTGCTGTTCTCTTGACAGTTTTACTCTCCATGGACTTCAGACCGTTTTGAATGAGGCCACTCAGTGTATGACGGGTCCTTCCTTTCCATTTCGGGAGGTTATCCCCATTGGCGACATTGAATTAAATGATTCAGGTTCGGAGATAGGATTTCGTCTTTTGTCCTCGCCATGGTCATACAGTGGTGCGGTCATTATTTTGCAATGAGGAGATTGTGAGAATCCCCGTTGTCTTATGTTAGGTGGCGATTTCAATTTTGTTATACGTTCCTGTCATCAGTCGCCTAATTATCATTTGTCGTAAATTAAGTGAACTCAAAAATGTTTGTTAAGCTTAAGGGACTTAACTACGGGGTCATCAGTCCCTAAACTTACAAACTACTTACGAACTAGCTAATCCTAAAGACGGCACAAATATCCATGCCCGAGGGGGGATTCGAACCCCCGACCGTAGTGGCCGTGCAAGACCGTGACTGGAGAGCCTCAGTCCCCTCGGCCACGGCGGCCGGCTTAAGTGAACTGGTATATTCGATGAAGTCGTACAGGCTGATATTTGTAGCGATAGGATTCTTGATGTTGTCGTTATACCCGTTTTGTGCTGTAGCGACAACTGTAATCCTAGAAAGGCAAGATGTGAAACTATTGCTTGCGCACACAAGGTGGATGCTAGCTGTCACATAGCGTTGCCTACACTCTGTTACTCTTCGCTGTTGGAACGATGGGCAGATATAGCGAAGGCAGTTTCATGCTGTGGTGCTCAAGAGAGAGAGACTTAGGACTTTTATTACGGCCTTCTAGGTGATCTGTATGAACGAATTGGTGTCGTCCCTCAGTTTGGTGGTATCGCAGCTTGTACCTGAATCCGCCGATTCACGTGGAGTGGCCGAGCGCTCTGAGGCACCTTGCTGCCTGTTGCTCTCCCTCGGGCATGGATGTGTGTGTTTAGTTCAAGATAGTTTGCAAGTCTAGGGACTGATAACCGCAGCAGTTAAATCTCTTAGATTTACGAACATTAATAACAATTCACGTGTGACGTTTCTGTTAAGTTAATTTATCAAACCAGAACAACGTGATGTAGAACCAACATTTTGTTTTTGATCAACTGAAAAAAACTGTATTTCATTATGAAATTGTGTAGAAGATAACTTAAAAATTTAAGTGTTTATTATTCTCAACAAAAACATTAGAGAACATTCAGTACACTATTATTCACTCTGTCACACTCTATCAACTTTGCAATAAGTAAACTTAATTTATTTATGACCATGTGTAATGTAATCGGATTTTGACTGTCAAGACGAATTCTCCCCCGAAGCGAGATGTGGATACGACGTTCTATTTACTAATTTCGGCACAGAGTAAAATTTTGAAGTGCATCACTGCATACCTTAGACGCTTCTCATGCGCCTCGATTATTTCTGCATCTCAACAGTATGAAATGATGACTTTCAACAGACTCGAAATTCAAATGTTTGTAGAGTCTATGGGACTTAACTACGGGGTCATCAGTCTCTAAACTTACAACCTACTTATGAACTACTTACAACTATGGACGTCACAAATATCCATGCCCGAGGGGGGATTCGAACCTCCGACCGTAGTGACCGTGCAGACCGTGACTGGAGCGCCTCAGTCACCTCGGCCACCGCGGCCGGCCAACAGACTCGAATCAACTTACCGTTTAACAATCCATCTGAAAAGATCCTATTTTTACCCAGATTTACGCTCGCCTGCTCTAATGGAGAATTTAACATTACAGATTCCAACCATTGCTTTGCAAACTCAAGTAAGGTTAAATTGATCAGAATATACTGTTACTAAGAGTTAAGATGCAGCATGGCCCAGAGGCTGCGATGTGGAAATATCTCAGGTATGGAATACTTAACTTTGCTTATTCTCGACTTCAGAGATTGAAATTATGTTAAGCAAATTTGAACATGAAAGCAAGGCAACGAGACCGCAATAACTGAATACTTAAAATTTATTTTTAAATGACAACATATTTCGTGACTTGTAAAATTTGACAAACAAGGGATGTAATAATTGACTGAAAATGACGTCTTTGAAAAATCACTCATTATTGGAAAACAAATGATCAGAACCAGGGAGATCGATATAACATTACTGTTTTACATAGTGACTTGTACTCTGAAAAAAATTGGACTCCATGAACGACTGTAAGACTGCACGCAACGACTTGTCTATAAAAACTGTGCAATCATGTCTTGCCTTGTGCTGTTGCTGGTATGGCAGAATTTTGTGGCCAACAATAAAAGGTCGGCTCTTAGATGGAATTATATAATGCGGTTAGTTTACCTTAGTTGAAGTGGTTTGTAATCTTCGGACTAATAACCCACCAGTTGAAGCCGATAGTTTTAGAAACATTTGAAGCCGGCAGCAGTGGCCGAGTGGTCTGCGGCGCGCCAGTCACAGTCGGCAAGGCCGCTACGGTCGGGGGTTCGAATCCCCCCTCGGGCATGAATGTTTGTGTCGTCTTTAGTATAAGGTAGTTCATAAGTAATTTGTAAGTTTAGGGACTGATGACCCCGTAGTTAAGTCCCTTAAGCTTAACAAACATTTTTGAGTTCACTTAATTTACGACAAATTATAATTAGGCGACTGATGACAGGAACGTATAACAAAATTGAAATCGCCACCTAACATAAGACAACGGGGATTCTCACAATCTCCTCATTGCAAAATAATGACCGCACCACTGTATGACCATGGCGAGGACAAAAGACGAAATCCAGTTAAGTCCCTTAAGCTTAATAAACATTTTAGAAACATTTGAACTTTGTTTTTCGACGCCATTATGCTCGATGGTAGGGCTCACAATTCCATCTCTGCAGTTTACAGACTCACTCAACTTTTAGAGGCGACTTTTAGCACATAGCTGGTGATTACTTTAAACACTGCAGTAATTTGCTGACTACCAGCGGCCACTCCCTCTCTCATCCGTTTGTCCCTGGGAGCGCAAAGTCCATCCAAACACACAACAGTGGAAGCTAGTGTTTACTTTAAAATGTTATAAATATATAATTACTTTCCTGGTGAATCCTACGGTCGATTTTCTTTACAAGAAACATTACTTATAATAATATATAAATAATTACTTAATTTAACTACAAAAATTTATAAACATTCATCTTCATTTACCCCAAGTCCAAGCGTAGATATCTCGAATCTGAATCGATCTTTATATCTCTACAGTTAATGTCTTTGTCACACTCTGTGGAGAGCAGACATGATTTGTTTCTTCCGGTTTTAAAGAGCGTTTGTGCGATCTCGGCTTGACGGTTTATGATTCTCAAGGCCCTCTTATTTAAACATGTTCGACGTGGTGCAGCAATAAGAGATTCGGTTGGCCACTGAAGCATTCAGAACAAGCCCCATACCGAGTCTCTGAACTGAGGCGGTAGCTAATCATGGTGCGTAATGCACATAAAAAGAAGTCCACACCGTTCACAGCTGGATACCATACCGTTACTCAGCATTCTATGGAAAGGCGTTTTCGTAATCGGCAAGGAGCGAAGAGGCCTTATGGAATTCGCACAAAGGATTGACCCTTAGATATGTGTGTGGCTGGTTTCAATGCTTTACGTCGAGGTTGGAGGACTTTTCCACCTTGGCTACTCCAGAAACCCAGACATCATTTTTAACCCTGAAAAAATTTTACGAAAGATTGCACCCCTGATTTTACATTTCACTAGTGTTTTTCAGATTTTAGGTAGGCATCGCATTTGTACAGTGGTTCCAAACACGCCCTCGGCTGTTCCGTAGTGTTCGACGACCATGTCTTCAGGATTCGCCTTGCAAGTAACTATACAGGTTTACCAGCATAGCCGCGGTGGAGTAGCGAGAGGTTCCCAATAGAGCGCGGCAGCGGCAACGGCAACGGCAACGGCAAACTTTTTCCGCGGCGGCAGCGGCAGACACTGACGTTAGCGACGAGGCTGAGGACCCATTGAAGCTTCATTAATAACTCCTATTTCGGACACAGGTTTATATGTCAATGTATAAATTTATACATTTGTACATTTATGCTAGTGAGTGTTACAAGTTCCACAGTATACGTGATTAACGATACCATGAAGCTATACGAAATAAACACATAGTTGGATGAAGACATACATTCTTTCACATATTTTATTACTACTGTTTTCTTCTGGTTATAAAAGAAATAGGGCGACACAAAGGTATTTCTGAGGAGCATGACCTTGAACGTGAGTGAATTATTAACGACATGCAGATCAGTTAAAAATAGGTTGGAAGCTTTCAAAATATGGTCCTAATATTGATGGTAAATGGGTAGATCGTAAAACTATGTAAGAGCTACTGGTAAGACTCGAAAGAGAAAGTAAATTATTCCACAATCTAATTAAAAGACGACATTTTTATAGAACATATTTTAAGACTTATTGCTGTAGTCAAATACGTAATGGAGGCACGAATGGGTTTAAAGATAGCAGACGAAGACCAACAACTGACGATGGTAACAAACCCAAATAGATGTGTGTTCCAGTAACTGTACAGATCCTACATCTACATATTTACCCTGTAAATCACATTTACGTGTATAGCAGATGTCTTATCGAATCAATTTCATAATATTTCTCTACTGTTTCAATTCTTTAATAGTGCGTGGGAATAAAGGGACGCCTAAATCTTATCGACTTATATCTGATTTATTTTATTATAATAATCATGTCTTCCTATGGAGCTGGGTGCTAACGAAATATGTTTGCATTCGGTGGAGAAAGTAACTATAACAAAATTTCGCAACTAGATCTCGCCGCAATGAATAACGCCTTTCTTTTAACGATTTCCATGCCAATTTGTGACACCCTTTCCATTGTGAAAATACAATACAAGCTGCTCTTCTCTGAACTTTCTCTACATCCTCCGTCATTCCCACCTGGTGAGAATCCCACATTGCGCAGCTATACTCCAAAACAGTGCGGACAGGTGTAGAGTAGGCAGTTCCTGTTGTTATGTAGCATTACATTAAATATTTTACTAACATTATATCTGCGACGCTTGTCGCTTGCGTATCCGTTCTCCCTTCAATCTACACCGCTGACTTCTTGTTTTACGATTATTAATTTTTCAACCAGCCTGGAGAGAGAGCGGAAGCGCTCTTGGTGTTTCTGTCCTGCGCTCTTCTACTGATCGGACGCCTCTTCATACTCTCTGCCACTAAAATGTAGGTGTGAGCATTTTCTTATTTATTCTGATTGTAATAAAAAACACGGTTTGATTTCAAACATTTTAATGTTCAAAATGACCTTCTCCTTTTTCCAATAATTTTTATTCATTGTTTTCAGCAAGCTGCAGTCAGTCGTAAAGAGACGCTTGTTCATTATTGCGATTCTTTTCGCGATTGCGTAAGTTTGGTTCTTCCACATTCAATGTATGCTGATTTGATTTTCAGAACTTGCAATTGATGTTTTCATTCGGTGAAGTCCGATATTCTATAATTTTATTCCCCTATTGTATCAGTAACTTATCGGTATCGTGAAACCTTCTTACGCGAAGCGTGAGGTAACCAAACATCGATTTACGGCGGATAGTTAAATTTCATTCCCTATTCCAACCCGACAGTGGGTAGCGTCTTTGACAAGACTTCTTTCACATCATTGATGTAAAAAATGCCGAGCTGTACTTGGTTCGAAATGCACATTTAGTTGTAGGTTCCGACATAATTGGCTGGGAAAATCAGTTTTGCTTTCTTCTGAGGCCAGAAGATTCCTTTTGTATGGCTGGTGACCGACCCCCTTCCTCAGTCCTCTCCCGGCTGCTTCTACTGACAGCTACGATTTGTTGCTAAGCCATCGCACAGGCTTTGCTGTTTTGTCTTCAAGCGGTTTGTTTAGATTATTGTACAATGGCATATACCGGTAAACTGTTTACAGTTTTTGAGCCCATATAAATTTGGAATCCGGCATTAATAGCAATCCTCTTGCCGCGGCGGAGTCCACATCGAGAGGGAACCTCTTAGGCTCGCTAGAAAGTAACGGCGGTCCTGTATGCCAGCCAGATATAGTATCTCCAATAATTAACGAGCTTCGCTGGCTCCAAGATGCGGTTTTTCTCCCCGTTCGTCCGACGCCGCGGGTTTGATAAGCAGAGGGAAGACAAGAGAGTGAGCAACGAAAAAAAGAAGGGGAAAAAAAGAAAAGAATAAAAGCAGCACCGCTTGGACAACGGAAAGCACGAGATAACTTACTGCATTTCGAGCCATTCTCCCGTATTTAAAAATATTACTACGCAAATATATGAATTGTTCGTTTTGAGAGGTTGGTGTCTCAATACTCTGGTCCTCTGCCTATCGACAGTGCGTTTACTTGACTTTACAGTTCCCAACAAAGATACACACACATCGGTCAGTGATATCACCAGAGCTGGTCGGGAACTTAAGCCTTGGGGAGGTGCATTATACATTATAAGTGCAACTGATCAGTATATAAATCTTGACTTACACAGAATTTGGATGATCTTGTAGTAAGGTATAAAATCTAACGTAATTTGTTTTTGATCGGCCATAATTTTTCATCTGAATTCATAATAGATGAAACTGAAGGAATATTATTCACTTTACAAAAAAACATTATAACACTGAACTTGAAAATATCGTATGACTGGAACTGAATTTCTACGTATAAAAACAAGTAAACAAACTAATCGACAGTTGCTGGCGCTCAGGATTATTAAAAGAAATTCTTAGCTGCTTTGGTTTCAGGTTCAAACAAACTTGTCGGCAACTGATTATGAATATCCTATACAGGGAAGCAGTTGGCACTTCGTCTTTCTTTCGCGCCAAGTAAGAAAGATGAAGTCCAAAATTTAAAGTACACGTGTACTCCGCTGTTTCTAGTTAGAAATACGAAATAGTTATCAGACTGTGTTTGTTCTAGAAGAACTTTTACTGAGAGTAGTTCCGTTAAAAGAAAGTCGACGTACGCATCTCTGGGTCTAAAAGCATTATGAGAGCGCTTCTGGCAAACTCCATTTCGTAAGCCGCTTTGAAATAGCGCAAACATATTGTTAATACAGTCACTGCGTCTACAGTCAAACTAACAAGTTCATCGCGATGTCTTTTAAATACCAACCATGATTTTCAGGCCACTTAAAACGCTACAAAAATCAATGAGAAGAAATAAAAATATTAAAATGTTTTACGTTACTGAGTCATCGGCTGCTGCCACTCTTAACTTCTAGGTTATGCATTGTTCATCAATAATATTCCGTTGCCAGTCAAAAAGTTTTATTCATGATCTGAATGAGCAACACAGTAATCGCATTATTGTAGTCAAGATAGATGAGAAGCCAACATCGACCACAGTAGTACAGGTTTACGTGCCAAAGAGCTCTGCCGATGATGAGGACATCTAAGAAATGTATGAGGAGCTAAGGAAATTATTCAGACAATTAAGGGAGAGGAAAACCTAATTTTTATGGGAGACTGGAATTCGGTAGTAGGAAAAGGAAGGGAAGGAAAGACAGTAGGTGAATATGGACTGGGCAAAAGGAATGAAAGAGGAAGCCACCTGATAGAATTTTGCACGGAACATAATTTAATTATAAAAATCACCAAGTTTAAGAATCACGAAAGAAGGTTGTATACGTGGAAGAGACCAATAGACACCGGAAGGTACCAGGTACATTTCATAATGGTTAGACATAGAATTCGGAACCAGGTTTCAAAATGTAAGACATACCCAGGGGCAAATATAGACTCTGACCATATCTTATTGGTCATGAATTGTAGGATGAAGTTCAAAAATTGCAGAAAGGTAGGAAAATAAGGCGATGGTACAGGAATAATTTCAGAGGGAGCTTTAGGCAACAGAAACGTGGGGAAATAAAACATAAAACGAGGAATGGGTGGCATTGAGAGATGAAATAGTTAAGGCAACCGAGGACAAAATAGGTAGGAAGGCAAAACGTACAAAAAATCCTTGAATATCACAGGAAATACTAAATTTAATTCATGAAAGTGAAAATATAAAAATGCAGTAAATGAAACTGGCAAAATGGAGTACAGACGACCAAGAAATGAGATTGACAGGAAGGCAAAATTGCTAAGTAGGAATGGCGAGAAGACAAGTGCAAGTCTGTAGAAGAATGTAGAAATAGAACAATAGATGCCGCCCACAGGAAAATAAGAGAATTTGGAGACAAGAAAAGCAGCTGTATGACTATAAAGGACTAATATGGAAAACAAGTTCTCAGCAAAGAAGGGAAAGCTGAAAGGTGGACAGAATATATAGAGGGGCTCTATAAAGGAAATGAACTTAGAGACAATATTGTAAGAAGGCAAGAAGAAGTAGGTGAAGATGAAATAGGGAATACTATACTCAAGAGATGAAAAACCATTTAACCTGATGTGTAAGAAAACAGGCGCAGACAGGTGTGAAAATTACAGAACCATCAGTTTAATAAGACATGGTTGCAAAACACTAGCACGAATTATTTACAGAAGGATGGAAAAGCTGGTAGAAGCCGACGTTGGGGAAGATCAGTTTGGATTCCGGAGAAATGTAGGAACATGGGAGGCAATACTCACTTTACGGCTTATCTTAGAAGATAGATTACAGAAAGGTAAACCTACATTTCTAGCTTTTGTAGATTTGAAAAAAGCATTTGACAATTTTGATTGGGATAAACTCTTTCAAATTCTGAAGCAAACAGGAATAAAGTACAGGAAAAGAAGGTTATTTACAACTTTTACAAAAACCGGACGGCTGTTGCTAGAGTTGAAGGGCATGAAAGAGATGCAGTGGTTGGGAAGGGAGTAAGACAGAGTTGTAGCCTTCTTCCAATGTTATTCAATTTGTACAGTCAGCAAGCTATAAAGGAAAGAAAGTAGAAATAGGGAGAAAGAATTAAAGTACAGGGTAAAGAAATAGAAACTTTGCGTTTTTCTGATGACGTAATTTTGTGAGAGACAGCAAACGACCTGGAAGAGCAGTTGAACGGATTGGACAGTGTGTTGAAAGGTTCGTGTAAGATGAACATTAATAAGAGCAAAACAAGGGTAGTGGAGTGCAGTCTAAGAAAATCAGGTGATGCTCTAGGAATTATATTAGGTAACGAAACAATAAAGGTGGTAGATGAGTTTTGTTACTTGGGCACTGAAATTACACATGATAGTCGCAGTACAGAGGATATAAAATGCAGAGTGGCAATGGGAAGAAAGGCGTTTTTGGAAAAGAGAAATTTGTTAACATCGAATAATAATTTAAGCGTAAGGAAGTCCTTTCTATTTGTATGGAATCTTGTCTTGTATGGGAGTGAAACTTGGACGATAAACAGTGCGGACTGGAAGAGGATAGAGGCTTTTGAAATGTTGTGCTACTGAAGAATGCTGAAGATTAGGTGGCTGCATCGCGTAACTAATGAGGAGGTACTGAACAGAATTGGGGAGAAAAGGAATTTCTGGCATACCTTTACTGAAAGAAGGGATCGATTGCTAGATACATTCTTACACATCAAGAAACAGTGAATTTAGCATTGGAGGGAAGTGTTTGGGGTAAAAACCGCAGAGGGAGACCAAGAGATTCAGACAGACGTAGGTTGTCATTCTTATGAGGAGATGATCCTTGCTCAGGATAGGGAAGAGTGGAGAGCTGCAGCTAACAAGTCTCCGGACTGAAGACCACAACAACAACATGATGAATTTGATGTTGGGTGGAACTGGGTCAAAATGTTACAGAACTGTTCTACTTCAGGTTTGTTGCCCTGAAAAAGTATGTTAACATATCTGTAATAAGAAATTATTTTACAGGGTATTGCATGTTTAGAACAACTACTCTGGTTTTAAAAATGATGAAAGTAAATGTCAGCTAACAAGATGTTTAATTTATTTATTTTTGAGAAAGATAGACCCCACATTGTGAATGATAAAAATCATCTGGAAATGAAAAAATAAAAGTACGGTAGTTGATGAGTTTCATTGTTTGGGCAGTAAAATAGCTGACAAAGGTCGAGGTATAGAGGACATGAAATGTAGTTTGGTAGCCACAAGAAATACTTCAACATCTATCTGAATATTAACGATCGCAAAGTTTTCACCTAGGTTAATTAATTTCG
The DNA here is from genome assembly GCA_026315105.1 of Locusta migratoria. Lineage (NCBI taxonomy): Eukaryota > Metazoa > Arthropoda > Insecta > Orthoptera > Acrididae > Locusta > Locusta migratoria. Next base: position 785,654,723 of record CM048755.1, read on the forward strand.
ATATATTCGTAATGTTCATCGTGCCAAATGATAATAGTTATGGCAACTTACTGCAATGAGAAAGAAATCCGGGTTCGAATTCCATTTCCATTAGCCATAACAGTTGGCACACAATCAGCCATTCCTCTTCGTTATCATGTCAGCAAACTTTTGTATATAGTACAATATGCTCGGTCATCCACGGCAGCTGTGAGGTAGATATGAAATTGAAGTAGTAATTAACAAGGATGTGAGAAGAGAATAGGAATATAGCCTACAGTCTGAACAGTGACGAAATGGTAGTGGGAAATAAGGAGATTAAAGTTGCAATATAAGAAACAAAAAGTTTAAGATTTGTGCTGTCACTGTTATTTAGTCTGAGTCCTTAAAGTACTTTTATCTCATTTGAACGGAGCTCGTATTGTCTTGTAAACCAGTTACATATATGAAAGTAAGGTACTGGAGTGCAATGGAATGCTAAGGAAATTTGATAACGGACGAAGACAGTATAGGTAGAAGAGTTTCGGTATCAGAATGACTTGGATCGCAGAAACGAAAAGCATATGTATCAGAATAACAAAACAAAACAAAACAAAACAAAGAGAGAGAGAGAGAGAGAAATGCGTACATTGGTAATAGCAAAAAAAAAAAAGCATGTCTCAGAAACATTGTTTAATTTATACCAAATATAAATTTAACTGCAAGGAAGTACTTGCTGATAGTTTTTGCCTGGCGTGTAAACCTTATGTGGGGTGTTACGTGGACGACAAATAGTTGAGACAAGAAAAGAATATAAGCATTTGTAATATGGTGCTATGGAAGAATCTTCAAAGTCTTGTGGTTTCTTTTTATTGTAATAATTTGTTGGCGCATGAGCGTTATTGACCATCTTTTGTTTCCCGCTGTGGACGTTATTGTGGAGATTCCTTTCTGATATTGAACTGAAATGTAAGATAATGTCTATGACTGATTTGTGTACTGCAAATCCTGTGTCAAACATTGACTGTGTTCGCATTATTATTATTATTATTATTATTTCTGTTGTTGTCTTCCTAAGGAAACCAATGTGTCAATGAAGAGTCAACCAATACATTGCTTCCTCCTACGTACATCTCGCAAAGCGACAACAAGTATAAGAGATTATGGCAGGCATAAAAGCAAGAATTTTTTCCACGAACCATTCGCGACTGGAATAATAGGGAGGGACAATGGCACGCACACTGCGAGGAAGGTTGCTGAGTACTAATCAAGATGTAGAGTAGATACGATTCGATGTTGTGCTACTACTGTCTAGTGATATGTCGAGGAAAAGGAAAATCGCCTCACTCTAATGCAATTTTCATCACACATTTCGCAAACAGCGCTGTTTGACGGCTGGTAATCGTTAAACTATCAACCTCGATTACCAGAAAACACTCGAGAAGCGCATCGCATTCCTTCCGCCAACGTTCGGATAGCGATCGTGGGAGTGATAGCAGAGTCGGTGAACCGACGTACACGGTTACGTTGCAAGTGGAATACAGAAAGACAGAAAGAAAAAACTAGTGAATGCGGCAGGCGTGCGAGGGCGCGGGGGCTTCAGTTTTTTGTGCTGCCGTCGACAGACCCGACTTCTGGCCTTCTACCAATTAGGGGGAAAATCACAGCAAAAGCGTGCCTCGTAAACACGCCAGTTGGTGATACAACCGAGTCGAGAATTTTCAGCAGTAATACAGTGTGACTCCCAAATGATCAAATGTTTGAAAACCTATTGGACCAAGTTGCTATGGTCATCAGCCCGTAGACTTAGAAACTACTTAAGCTAACTTACACTAAGGACAACACACACATCACGCCCTAGGGGGACTCGAACCTCCGACGGCGAAGAAGAGCGCGCTCTGCAGCAAGGCGCGTTAGATCGTTGGGCCACTCCAGCGCGGCGGTACTAATGCTCTCAACAACCTAGCACATTGTCTGCTACACCACCAGACGGTGTCCTCTACAAGCACCTAGCTTTGTTTGACTGTCATAAGGGAATCCTGAATGACTTAGACTGAATTTCCACTTGATATTAAATAGCCGCTCACTGAATGCTGTATAATAATCATACCAAATACGAGAAAGCTGGTAGGATGCTATGCCACATGTACTACCCGAAAACACGGTTAATATGGGCTGTTTCCACCTTTTGATTCAACTCTGCTGGACAGGCATCTGCAATAATAGCAGAGTGGGTAGTGATATCGGTGGCGTTCTCACATGAGATGAATATTACAACCATACAAACAGCAGTCGTCTCTGATACACTGTGCTTAGTATAAAATACTACCAAAGTGTCCACATTAAGCTCCTGGCGTTGGCCGGATGCAGTGCGACGTTCGGCTCGTGTATCTGAACGCATCTTTATAGTGACGACTATAATGATAGTTTTCCAGACTTTGCAAGGAAGACTTGGCTGCAGTATGAAGCGGTTTCCGATTAGTTCCCAACATCAAGACAGCAGTAGCTCGTCAACTAGCGGAGGGGAGAGAGATACTGCAAAGGCGAAAACGAGGAGGTATGATGAGAACTATTTATTACTAAGCTTCAAGAAAACTACAATCAGTGGTGAAGAACGACCGCAGTGTGCAGTTTGTTTGACGATTTTAGCTGCTGATAGCATGAAACCTAACAAGTTTTTAAAGAGACATCTTGAAACCAAACATCCTGAATTAATGCGAAAACCTAAAGATTTTTTTGTCAGGAAACTTAATGTTTTATTTTCTACCCAGAAGATCTTTGCTAGAACGACGAATGTGACGTCTAAGGCCCTTTTAGCCTCTTACCAGATTCCTCACAAAATTGCTAAATGCAAGAAACCACACACGGTTGCAGAAACTCTCGTTTTACCAGCAGCGATTGCTATAGTATCAACAATGTTTTGCGACTCATTTGCTCAACAGTTGAAAAGTATTTCTCTCCCTAATGACACAGTCTGTAGAAGAATTTTAGACATTTCTCGAGCAATTAATCGATAAATTGCGCAACAACTATTTTGCAACTTCAATTGGACGAAGCAACTGATATTCATAAAGTCACTCATTTGATTGCTTATGTTCGTTTAGTTGAAGACTTTGACATTGGCGAGGATTTTTTTTCTGTTCATAATGTTCAAATGTTTGTAGAGCTTATGGGACTTAACTACGGGGTCATCAGTCCCTAAACTTACAAACTACTTATGAACTACTTACGAACTAGGACGGCACAAATATCCATGCCCGAGGGGGGATTCGAACCCCTGACCGTAGTGGCCGTGCAGACCGTGACTGAAGCGCCTCAGTCCCCTCGGCCACCGCGGCCGGCTGTTACACAGTTAATATTATTAAGGCAAAATGGATGCTCTTTTTTAGTAATGCTCGATGGTTTCAAGGGGTAAAGTATTGAAAAGAATGAACTGAGGAATGAGGTATTCTGTTTTTTTAAAGGAGAGAAGTCACTCTTTGGCAGACTGTTTCAGTAACGGAGATTTTTTAAAAATTTAAAATAGCTTACCTCACTGATATTGTTGAGAAACTAAATATTCTCAACAATTCAAGGTAAACAGGCAACTGTACTATCTTGGAATGAAAATGACGATGACTCTGACTGTTTACGTGTATTTGTGTTTGTACTAGTTTCATTGATTCTCCAGTGTAATTACGGAGTTTAGAATGAATATTCAAAATCCTGAATTCCCTGTAAGAGTGAGCTACTGTGAATACCATAGAATGATGGCGGCGAGGCAGGGGTGGTTGGGATTGCTATTACGGAACTCTCCCCCCCCCCCCCTTCCCCCGGTTCACGCGTTATCGCGACGTGTCAGAATTATTAGCCATTCGTAAGCGCAAACTACAACGAGACATGTGATCAACGGCTGCCATCGACGTAACCAGCATGCACACTTGAGCATAACTGCAGCGATTCGCTAACTTGTTCCATTTAAGGACTCGCTTCGTCTCTCGTCCACTTTGGTAGAAGGGCACAAAGGCACTTTCTACTTGCGCGGACAATAATAGACTCTAGGTGGCCAACTGAAGAGGTGCATATCTCTGGCAGCAGCCGGAGCTTGTGTCTTTCCGCAGCTGGACGAGGAACACTGAATTGAAACTGTTATTTTGGCCTTCCAGGGATATACTACACCATGTTGGACTAATTCTTTATTAATTAAGGAAACCGTCATAAAATTAGAATCTCTTCACGAGCCGGAAGTCCTATAATTAGACAAACCTACGGAGGCCTATACCTTCTGAGGAAAATTCGTGGGATATGATTTAATCTGCGGTTAATTAAAGTGACTGCTACAGTACTGGGCCGATTTGCCAGTGACCTATATCAATTGACTCGCAACTTAAAAACGAACCTAATTCTGTAAAAGAAACGATTAAATTTTGTAAAGGAACTCTCTATATATCAGAGATGTGGTCTAGCTTTTGCCTTGCCTCCACGTGCTCTGTGGCTAGGTACACAATATCTCACTACTTTTGCTGAAATTACCTCCGGATATTGTGAATAAAAAGATATTGATACTTAACCCATTCGTTCCCAGCGTTTCTCCTCGACAACAACATATTAAAAACTGATTTATAGCGTATTTTGTGTATCAGTCCTTAAAGTAGATTTCTTGTTGATGAACAACATGCATCTAGTATGACATTATGCCGCTTGGTACGGCGTGTAGCCATTTCTGAGCCATTAATTTATCCGACTTGGATGTTTTGTTACGTTGCCGTCTGTACGTGGCTGTGAGTGTGAGCGTGAGTGTGGTTCATGTTATTTTATTTCAGCAGTGAATTGTCAACAACATAACGTACAAGGCAAGAAAATACCTCGATACAAACGTCTGTGTTGTGCATGAAATACATGACATAAAAAAGCATTAGTTCGATCAAACATTTCAGATAAATATTATGATCTTTAGTGCACTGTATTAATACAGAAAACATTGAATTTGAATATTTCCGAAGCTGAATTCATAATGTGGGAATGAAAGGGTTAAACTGACCAAAGGATATAATTTAGATGTTGTGGTCTCGAGTCCGGAGACTGGTTTGATGCAACTCTCCCTTGTGCAACTCTGTCCTGTACAAGTATCTTAATCTCCGAATACAATGTCCGACAATAACGTTTGGTGAATAGTCCTGTAATATTAACGCAGATGAGGTATGAACTAAAGTTACCTTATTGTCCTTCGAAATAGTCACCTCCAAAAACTATGCACCGCGGAGCTGTGCGATATGTGTTCTAGAAACTTTGCAAGTCTTCCTTTGGGCTGGTGTTAAAAAGCTGCGTCACGTTTCGATGAATGTCAGTAGTATCGTCAAATATTTTCCTCTCAAAGCCAGTTTGAGTCGAGGGAAGAGGAAGAAGCCTGGAGGACTGAGATCCGGCGAGTATGGGGAATGTTCAAGTTGCACGACAATCACTCAGGAGATCTGTAATCACTGAGACGACGTCGCTGCGATAGGCAAGAGAACGGTTACTGCTGCTGCAATAGCAGGTTATCACCACTGAAGTGAGTTTGAACACGGTGTGACAGTCGCCGCACCAGAGATGGGGCACAGCATCCACGAGGTAGTTGTGAGGTGAGGATTTTCCCGTACGACCATTTCACGAGTGGACTGTGAATATCGGGAGCTCCGGTAAGATATCACATCTCAGACGTCACTGAGGCCGGGAAGAGATCCTGCTAGAGTGCGACCAACGACGACTGAAGAGAATCGATCAGCGTGACGGAAGTGCAAGCCTTCCGCAAACTGCTGCGTATTTCAGCGCTGGGCCATCAGCAAGTGTCAGCGATTCAAACATCATCGACATGGGCTTTCGTAACCGAGGCCCACTGACTGCGCGACACGAAGCTTTACGCCTCGCTTGGGTCCGTCAACACCGACATTGGTCTGTTGATGACTGGAAAAATGTTGCATCGTCTGACAAGTCTCGTTTGCAACTCTACAGAGCGGATAGACGTGTACGCGTATGGAGACAGCATCATCCATCAGTAGACACTGCATTTGAACAGGGGACTGTGTAACAGTGTGGGGCGTGTGCAGTTGGAGTGATATGGGACTCCTGATACGTCTAGATACGACTCTGACAGTTGTCATGTACTTACTCATCCTCCACTGATCACCTGCATGCATTCCTGTCCATTGTGCATTCCGGCGGTCTTCGGCAATTCCATCAGGACAATGCGGAACTCCACAAGTCCAAGATTGGTATACAGTGGCTCCACGAACACGTTTCTGCGTTTAAACACCTCCGTCGGCCACCTAACAACCCAGACACGAAATTATTGAACATATCTGCGATGGGTTGCAACATGCTGTTCAGAAGAGATCTCCACCCCTTGGAAGTCTTGCGGATTGACGGATAGCACGCATGGCGTCAGTTCCCTCCAGCACTGCATCAGACGTTAGTGCAGTGCATGGCACGTGATCGCGGGGCCATACACAAGTGCCCCAGTTTGGCTCTCCAGAGTTTAAGGAGCAACTCCCCTAAATCGCAACCCTAGTCCAGATTCTTCAACGATCTCGATAGTTGGTATACGGTTTCTGTTGTCTTCGCTACAACGAGCACATCGCCACAATGACGTCAATAGCCTTTCATCCCAACAGAAAAAATAGCGATAAACGCCAAGGCTTCAAATCCAAGGTTTTCTTGTGGCAGAGTCCTTTTATATTATCGTTAAGTTAGAGATTTTCTAAATAAGAAATATGTTTTGTATAGCTACGAAATAGTGGAGATATAGTGTCATGGATATATCAAGCCAAGTGGGGCGGCTATTATTAAAACAAACGCGGCGAGATCTTTTTAAGAAATTACAATCAGTAACTTTGAAACGATTTTATTGACTATTGCATCGGATCTAGCCTAGAAAGATTCAGATTTAGGTGTACATTTTCCCACCAACTAGCTAGAGAACTGGAAAATGGTACTCTCAACACTCGAACAAATAATTCAGAGTAATCATGTACATTAAAAGGGAAAGACTGCAAACAATATGGGTCAACTATCGCATGTCGTCTGTGCTTCGAACTGAAATAATGATGTGGTCTACTGCCTTTCAAAGGCGAAGACAGAGGAATCAGAGAGTGTAATTGTCTGAGTGTTCGGGAGCAGAGAGCAATGAGATCTACAAGGGGTCTTGTCAGCAATAGACAGCGGCCGTGTGAATAGGCGATCGTCTTCAATAGGCTATTGCGCGGATCCCGGGGAGCACGGCTGCCAACTTACGACACTTACCTTTCTGGGCCAAGCACACGATCTACTAACAGAAACCACTGATTTAGTAATGTAATACCAATTCCTCTTCTTATTCTTATTCTTCTTCTTCTTATTATTATTATTATCATTATTAATTTTTATTTTATTTTTTATGTTTTTTATTTTTTATTTCATTTATTTATTTGCAATGGCTGAATAGTTATGTTTGTACAATTGTGGCAACAGTCCCCTCTCGGTTAATTATTACGAAAGTAAATCACTAGTTGCTAATTCTTTTTTAGGTTAGCTGCAATTATAGCTGTAAATACATGTGCCAGGAAAGTTATGATGCAGCTACAACCGCCACATAAAGGCAACGAATCAAGAAGGAATGTAAAACCTTCACCATATGAAATGATAACTTTCAAAGTTCAATGCATTTTGATGTGGCTTCCATTTGCACTGTACACATGTCTAAACAATATTCTAGTTCATTCCATACACACTGTAGGACATCTGGTGTATCGGAGTGAATAGCGTCGATTATCCCCTTTTTTTAAATTATCTGTGACGTTGATATGACAAACGTTGGTTGCGTCACATAACCCCACATGAAACGCCCAGGGGTGTCAAGTTCCAGGATCGTGCTGGCCGTGCCTTAAATCCACCCCTTACTATCCATCGCAGGAAAATGTTATGTTCACAAACTGTGGAGGGGTGCCGTTTGGCACGTTTTTATTTATTTATTTATTTTTCCTATGAGGGTACAATAGACGTTCACCTTGCTATTCAGTGCAACCTCACCATCAAATAGTATTCTCTTTAGGAACACAAAACTGCTGACCATACCGAGTAATATTTGGACGACGCGTGACTTAATTGCACACATGACGCTGAACACGTGTTAGTAAGGCGCAGAATGCCCTCAACTAACAGATATTGTTTCATTTGGTGAAGGTTTCACATTTCCATCTTATTTCGTTGCCTTTCTGTGAGTGAACCATAACACACTGTATAGACAAACTATCACGCCTTGCCCTGACCAAATTCCGTACGCTACTGTCTACACACACAGGGAGTGACAAACGCTATTTTTGCCGTCTCGGCATACATCTGAAAGAACACTGCTGGCCACTCACAGCTGGCTTAAATACACAGGAGAGTCGAAGACAGTGTTTTAGGCATGCGTGTGGAAGCACATTATTGGTACCTTAATTATTTTACAGTGAAGACACAAACAAATATGACAAACTGTGAAAGAAGGTCCATTTAAACTGAACAAAACGTAGAACAATAATACATCAACTTGTTATAAAATTAAATGAATGCAGCCTACTGAAGGTGCTGCAATTTCAGTGATACACGTATGGTTATAATAAAAAGAAGTAACGCAGTGTTGTATTCAAAGCAGACCCATCCAATTATGAACATTTTGACTTGAATGCATTATGCCGAATTGATGGACTTCAACAATATGTGAAGCCACTGTAGGGCAATCGCCATTTCCCAGGTAACGAGCACCTTACAGAGTGAGTTAGAACGACGCACTATCTTACATTAGAATGAAAGTGAACTGCAACAAAACTCACGTACGTGTCACGTACTGTAACAGAATCACGTCATGATGGCATGCCGTAATCTCTGTATCGCTATATATGGTGACCGATGGCGGGACGTTGTTCTACAAGAGTAGATTTTCTGTGAATGCAGTTGTAGTAAAATGAGGCAAATAAAGTAATATTTCCCTTCTACACATGTGCATATCTTCTTACCAACGACGTTCTGTCACATCTGGTCATTGATGATGGTAATGATATTACCACAGTTTAGCAAGATAGTGGAGGAAACATTTTCTAATCTATAGCCGTACTCACAGAACTATTATGACTATATGTCTTCTATCACATTTTAATTAGGATAGTGAAATAAATAGTAATTTTCTTTCTTTGATTGGATATTATTTTATTATATGTCAAAAACCGTATATAGGATGCGGCACATTAAAAATATTCAGTGGTTCCTTTTTACTTCAACAACAGCTGTGCAGCATCTTACAAATAATTTCTTCCTACAGACTATAAATTCTGCTTACATATCTCTTAAACTAATAGGTGCATCCAAAACCTTAGGTATTCGATCAGTAAATTTGATATGGATGGACTCCATACGAATTGGAACAATAGTATCCGACTCTGATACTTCGTTGATACACGAACGGAAACGCTGTTATAAATCATTCACGTGTATACTGTACTCAAGACGATAGTTCACATTATTTAGTACAACTCGAATAAACGGTAGCCAGAGGTAAAGTCTTTCTGACACAATAGATAGCTCCAGCTTTAGTTCACACAATTTCGTAACAGTAGAGTGCTGGAAATAAATAGATAGGTGTCCGGAAATTTCCAAGACGGGGTGGGCGGGATTATTAGATCAAGTTAATTAAAAGTCAGTCAATTTGATACCGAAATTGCGCTGAGACGAACTTTGCCCCACTGTTGACGTCCACGCGCCTAACAGCCATCCAGGTGTTGGAGGAATGAAAGGCGCCACCAGAGGACCTCCTTAGCAATGTTGTGGGAGCACGTACCAGAGCATCTTGCCTTTAGCGGGCTACTGTGCACTTATCGTCTTTGAGTAAATGCTATTCCTGGTCGTATTTCTACCAGTTACCTTCTGTAGCAGTTCCTTCTATGTTACGAGCTGTGTTGTTTAGCAGTGACAAGCCGTGTGAAAGTTAATTTTGTATTTGTTTTCCTCGCCGGTATACGATGCGAGCCCCAAGGAAAGGTATATTCTCAACAAAAGAATCGAATGAACATATGTCTAGTTGTTGTTGTTGTTTGAAACATCAAAAAATGTTCAAATGTTTGTATAGTCTATGGGACTTAACTACGGGGTCATCAGTCCCTAAACTTACAAACTACTTACGAACTAGGACGGCACAAATATCCATGCCCGAGGGGGGATTCGAACCCCCGACCGTAGTGGCCGTGCAGACCGTGACTGGAGCGCCTTAGTCCCCTCGGCCACCGCGGCCGGCTTTGAAACATCAACGCCGCGGCCAAGTGGCCAAGCGCATTGAGGCGCTATGCTTTGATGCGCGAAGCCGCTGCCCGTCGAGGGTTCGAATCCCCCTCGGGCATGGACGTTTGAGTCGTCTTTAGTTAAGGTAGTTCTTAAGTAGTTTGTAAGTTTAAGGACTGATGATCCCACAGTTAAGTCCCTTAAGCTTCACAAATATTTGAACATTTTTGAAACATCAACAAAACGCTAATGCTATCAGTTCTTGGGTATTATGTCAATGTCCCTCACAAATCTCCCCCAACTAGTCACTGCGGTGAGCGGACGACTGGCTGCTGCGCTAGTCGCTACGTGGAGCTCTCCCAGACACCGTCCTCTCCATGATAACTAATCGACGGTCGCATCGCTGGTGCCCAGTCGACCGGCATACCCTATCCAATTTTTAACCTTTTTATTTTTTATTGAACTTATTGTGATGCGTCTGGATGTCGATAGCTTCTCTATTAATGCGTGTAGAATAATACCGAGGTCGTGGTTAGCACGCTAGTTTCGCTAAAGGCAACGAAACGTCAGGAGAAAGAAGTTTCAGCGATAGCCATCTTACAAGGGGACCTTCAGGTTTCGGGAGGAGACTTTACAAGTTAGTAGTATACCTCAAGAGTGTGCAGTCTGAAAGCGCACTACCCTGAAAGGTCCGAGAAAAACGGCCATAAAGTTTTAAGCACAGCTCATAAACATGTTATATACTAGTTAAAGGAACCTCGGTCAAGCCAGGCGGGTTTGCACGGGCAATAGTGCGTGGGACGCTCACGTAGTAGATCTCGGTTCGGTCCTACCTCCAAGACATGTTGTATTTTTAATTTTGATTATTTGTTTAAACATTTTAACTTGTAAATAAATTTTAATGACTTAAGGTGCTTTCAATTAAATCATAACTAATTTTATTTTGTTTATAAAATGGCTCTCACAGTTACTTAAAATTTTAATTTTAATGTTTTTTTTATTTTCACTATTATCTTCATTTGTCAATTTTGTATTTTATGTGCAAGCACCAGAGTGGTAACTGTCGTAATAGTATTGTAAACAAAAAATATTTTGGCATCTTGCACAATTTATAAACGACGATTTTTTCACAGGAACAACGTTTTTTTAAAGATGTGTTGAAAAACATACTTCGTTGACTTTCCTGAAAACTTCTTTTTCATTAAGAAGCCTGGAAGCGTACCAGACATATGGGATCATTTCCTTAAAAATTGGCGATGACAGCTGACGATGGACTACTGATTGTATCTTTATACAGTCTTCATGGGTATTGATTTCTCTGTTTCTTTCAATAAGATAAGCGAAATTTTGTATACGCTTTATCATAATTTTTACTTTATAAAAACAGTCGTCGCATGGATGAACAAGTGGAGTACATTTCGGAGGAATCACTTCAATCGTACGCGCTGGTGATTTCTCGTCATCCTGGAAGATTTCGTCGTATACTTCAAGCTTTGTTTGTCCACCCCGAGAGTCAATAATTAACAAACCCTTTCTTGTCCCACATAATACTTCATACAACGCTTTAGAAAGTCAATATATAGTTCTGTCGTTAGATTCCAGATTTGGAAGACGTTATTACAAAGTTTTTTATACTGCTTTTCGTATTCATTTACTGTTTTTTGAACTCGGGGGCCAAAGTTACCGGTTGTCCCTTGTAAACAAACGAACACTTGAGGTAGGACGTTTCCAGATAGAGTAAGAGCATATTGAGCTCTTAGAAAAGAAAACATTGAAATTAAAATTTTAAGTAACTCTGACAGCCATTTGATAAAGAAACTAAAAATACTTATTTTTAATTGATAGTACTAAAAGTCATTACATTTACTTAAAAGTTACAATCTTTAAACAAATAATGAAAATTAAAAATACAATATTACGTGGAAGTACAATCGATCCCGAGCCCACTACATAGCGAGCGAACACGCTACTACGTGAGCTACTTCACCACACACGAAACCGGACCTTTCAACTACTGCATAAGATATATAGGAGCTGCAATAAACACTTTGGAGCCGTTATTGTCGGAATTTTGTGGACAGTGCGCTTTAATACTTGCATGAGAAGACAGCCTTGAGGTATACTACCAATCTGCAAAGTCTCATCCGAAACTGAATTTCTAAGACCTGAAGGTCCCCTTGTTAGACAGGAAACAAGAAATTAATGCAATAAGAACTTGTGATTCTTGAGTTTCTCCCGGCGTATTTGATAATCAAAATATCCAGGGGTGTACTGCCGGTCTATAGTGTCCAACGGGCACTACAGACCGGCAGTACACCCATGGATATTTTGATGATCAACAAGAACTTGTTCTAACATTTGATCTCCAACAGACATTGCCCATTCCCAAATTATTCACTGACTCCCTTTATAGAAAATAAAGTTGTTCTGCTGCAACCTCAGCAATCGTGAGTGCTCCAATAACGTCGGATAATTTTGTTACTGCGATGAGACTACTACTACGAGAGGAAGCGGTGAAATTGCACTGGTCAATATTCGTTCGGTGGCTTAAATTATTGACCATGTAAAACGCGTTGAAAATGGTTTTTCTGAAGTTGGGCATACTATGTTGCCATCAAGTAGGGACTTCCGTCGAATAAAGCAATATGGGAGGGCAGATCTTGAAAAACTGACAAAGATCCCCTCCCCTTAATATTTGCAGAATGAAGCAGAGAGATTTCTTTCACGATGTTCACTGTTGTGCCGAGAGGAACTAAATTCTCTAACAGTTTATAACTCATATTTCAGTTCGTGTCAAAAAATATCAGTGAAGCTGAAAGGTCGTCCTCTTACTGAAGATTTTGTGGTAAAAATTAACGCACTTCTTCCACTGCTGCATAAAAAACCATTGCCAGTAAAAAACAAAAATTTGTGCTAGAGCGAATTTTACTTTTCAATACACACAGAATACCTGTGTGACATAATTAGAAGCCTTTGTTACAACAAATTACTTAATATTTTCCTGAAACTTAGCACTACATTCCCCTCAAGTTTTCATCTTAATAAGATGTTTTACGACCGAGTAAACAGAGGAAGAGAAAATGTTCCAATGTTTGTTAAGCTTATGAGACTTGACTGCGAGGTCATCAATCCCTAAACTTACACTAAAGACAACACAAACATCCATGCTCGAGGAGGGATTCGAAACCCCGACGGGGAACGGCCTCGCGCATCGAAGTATAGTGCCTCAATGCGCTCGGCCACTCCGACGCGGCAGAGAAAGAGACACCTGATCAAATCTCGTATCTAAACCGATACGTTAAAAAAAGCCCGGAACCAGTTAATGACAAATCGACAGAACCGGCAAGAAACAAACATGTGTAAAATCGGCACTTTTAACTTTTGCAAGAACTCATCACGGCTAAAATTGGCTCTTCAACAATGTTTAAACGCAGCCAAAATAAACATAGAATTAGTACAGAAAGTGTCTTCAGACAATCTCGGCTAAATCCCACAAATGTGAAATGCTGGCAGAACTGTATGACGCCCCGTGCGGAAGCGGTGGCCGGCCTAGCTCTGCAGTTACTGCTTAGCTTATATTTAAATAAATGCTCAAACACTCAGCTCGAAACATTAGTAATAAGCTTTTGAAATCATCAGGTTAATGATTTCGTACTTCTGTGACAACCAAATTATTTGCTTCTGATTTTCTTTGAGGCATCCAGTTCCAAACCCTCAGGTTTTTCTTGTGGTTCCACCTACCTAGTCTTCCTCTGTGCTAAAGCGGCTGCAAAATCCGATCTCACAACTCTGAATGAGAAGTTCGACTTCAACTGAATGGCACTTTCGTTGGCACTTCAGTCGGTGTCAACTGCGGCGACTCGCGACTAATGGGGGCGCTCGTGTCGGACAGAAAGCGTGGCACACACCCTGTGCAAACCCGTCGAGCTGTTTGTCATGTTCCTCGGCGAATGCCGGCAGGTTCCCCTGTTCCACTGTGGCGATAACTGCTGCGCGAACTGTTTCTCCGAGATCGCACACTTACAATGAAGACGTCTGGCGCATATTTGGTGTAGACGTAGCAGAACTGGCCCGGCAACCAGGGAGCAACCAGTGTGGTTGGGCTGAGGATCGCCTCAGGCAAAGTGTCGGGTTCCAGGGTTAAATTCAATTCAATTAAAATACGGTAGCTGCAGAACACTATTGTTATTGGGCGAAATTTCGAATACGTTGTAACAAGACATCTCCCGACCGTTTATAACTGAATGGTACAGCTGGGACATGTGATAAAATAATATAAATGAGCACCCGGGAAGTGGAATCAGCGCCGCGGCGGATTAGCCGTGTGCACTGGGGCGCAGTGCTGCGGTGCGTGCGGCTGTTCGCCGTCGGTGATTCGAGTGCCCCTCAGGCGTGGGTATTTGTGTTGTCCTGAGGTTAGTTTACCTTAGTTTAAGTACTTTGTAAGCTACGGACTAATGACCGAGCAGTTGAGTCCGGTAGGTTTACGAACATTTGATTTGGAAACAGTCTGCAGCCACTTGACTTCCACATCGGAAACTAAACTTTGAATCACTGTGTATACATAACCAGAATTAAATTCGAAAAATATACCCTTCGGGGAAGAAACTATTGGAAACTAAACGCAAACTTGCTCAAGGACGCATGAAAGACTTCCATCAGAGATATTGAAAAATATCTCAAAAAAGTTAAATCGTGAGTGGAACATGCGAAACCGAAATTGCAGCTCAAGCAGTACGTTCATAGCAAACTTGACTGAAAGAAATGCAATGAAGAACTGTTTTTCAGCCGCGGCGGAGAGACCGAACACTCTAAAAGCCTTGCTGTGGAGCGTGCGGTAGCTCGCCGTCGGAGGTTCGAGTCCTCCCTCGGGCACGAGTATGTGTGTTGTACTTCGCATAAGTCAGTTTAAGCAGTTTGTATGCCTAGGGACTGATAACCTCAGCACATAAGTCCCTTATATTTACAAATATTTGAATTTTTTTTCATTTTCCTTCGAGAAATTTACTATCGTACCAACGAAACAACCAGTAATTGTTTACGAATAAATCAAATCGAAGCGCAAATCAAATTATTGTAGACAGGGACGCTGGAAGTTGTTAAGTGAGATCAAGACATGACAACATCATACAAGAGGAAACTGCCTCCCATTACAACCTAGTCCGAGCAACAAACCTAGCAAATATATGAAAAACTTAAAGTACGATACGATGATTCAAAGACTTCCAATATGATATCATAAAATACGGAACTAAGCAACATTTTCGTAAATTATATGGGCAAGTGGAAGCGGAAGCCAGTGACAAGTATGAAGCTTTGTTTCTGCCAAATGCCAGTGATACAGAAAACAGTGCCCTGGGCGAAGAGGAAGTATTTAAAGTATTGTCAAGAAAAACAGCAGGTTTACATGGATTAACAGGCGAATTCAATCTTATTATAAGCTCAACATATTAGCATATTTAATTATGCTTGAAATACCCGGTAACTCCTTGAATCTTTCCCGGAAGGTCTAATAGTCTTAAAAACGAAGAAATATCCATCAGCGAATATAAAATGTTTGAGGGTAACAAGTTTTATGAAGATAGATATCAAAATACTGTCCAGACTAATAACTGCAGACAACTCAGGTAATGGAAAACTTGTTAAACCAAAACCAGATGTGCTCATTCTCGGGCACACTAACGTAAATCCACTCAACTATTTCCATGACATATAACATTATTGAGCCTCTGCTGCTTAAATGCCTCCACAATTTCTGTTGGTTTTTATAATGCATTAGATAGGGTCTCCCAATGTTTTCTACTGAAATAATGGAGACATTTAAAATCGGTTATAAATTAAGACATGTCCTCGAACTCTCGTTCAACGGAATGACATAAAAAAATAATCATCGACAGGCAAAAAGCAGGACCCATTGACATTAAGCGATCATTTCGGTAGGGCTCACCACTTTCAATGACTTTATGCAATCGCTGTGGAGCTACTGTGAACCGTGGGACTCTGTAGTTGTTGGGTTGTGTGGCAGGCGTTCACAGACTTAGCCAGCGCGGGCGCAGCACGCCTTCACTTGTACAGGGGAGACACGGTCGCGCGTGTCACTTGTCTAACATCGTCGTCAACTGATGGCCGGGAAATTAGGGTGTAGCAACTGAGGAGTCCAACTAGCAGCCCTCGATGAAGGTGATCTGAGACGGCTCGTCAGTAGTGATACAAGGCCAACAAGTCGTCCCTCAGTTCAACGTCTCCCAGAGGACAATCCATAAGGACATGGGGTATGTAGCCGCAGCCGCACATGGGTGCTCCAGGGATCAATGGTAGAACATGATACAATTGGCGATTTCAACTACACCACGCCCATGAGAGGAACGGCGTGTGCTGCAGACTATGCGAATGGGGACTTTGAATGGTTCACGGTGTTTTCAACTACTCGCACACCATCTCCAGCTATTTGTGGTTTTCCAACATTCTGACAGTTGTGCAGTGCTTCAGAATATAAGAAATGAAATGAGTGCACCTAGAGGTGGCAAATGACTCGTTTGTTGAACATTGGTTAATGGAACTATTATGTATTTTTAAAGATTAGAGATATATCTGAGAAACACACAATTTGTAATGAATCTCGCACTTGTTACTTCAGAACTGAGGATTTTGAAATGAACTTCGCCGCGGCGGAGTGGCCGAGCGCATTGAGGCGCTAAGCTCCGATGCGCGAGGCCGCTCCCCATCGCTGGTTCGAATCCTCTGTCGGGCATGGATGTTTGTGTTATTTTTAGTATAAATTACGTTATAAGTAGTTTGTAAGTTTAGGGACTGGTGACCTCGCAGTTAAGTCCCATAAGCTTAACAAACATTTGAACTTTTAGAAATTAGAACGATGTCGTTAATATAGCTCCTCTTAATATAGCTCCTCTTCTAGTGACGAGCAACTCACTCTCTTGAACTGTGGCCCAAAGCAACTATCAGTAGTGCGCCGCATCCAGAACTAGTAAAAAAAAAAAAAAAAAAAAAAAAAAAAAAAAAAAAAAAAAAAAAAAAAAAAAACTGAAATCAAAATATCCACGGGTGTACTGCCGGTCTATAGTGTCCAACGGGCACTATAGACCGGCAGTACACCCGTGGATATTTTGATTATCAAATATGCCTGGAGAAACTGAAGAATCACATCAAAGATAAACTGAATATTTTCAGTTTCAAACTTTCCGTCAGACACGCTGGTCCATTATTTTACGGCTACTTCAGTTGCAGCTGCGAAACTAGAGATTTAGGACAGTATAATGAAACTAGGTCACGGAAATACAAGCAAAACCTGTGATATTTATATACAATTGCGGTAAAGGACATATCTCACGCACTTCTGAACAGTACATGTTGTTAGAAAGCGTAATGTGGATTGCAATTATTGCCAATTATTGATATGTAACAGCACTGGGATTGTGTTATAACAGATTTCTGTTATCGTATACACTGCTAAAAATATGAACAACATTTGAACACGAATATCTCTGCAATGAGCTTTCAGAAAAAAATTGTTACTTCTGCGCGTCACTATCGAGTGATTGCAATAGCGGCTAAGGTTTCAGCCTTTTCCACAGCCCTTAACTCACGACGAGAGTACAGAACGTATTAACTCTACAGGTGTTTCGTGCGTGGCAATAATGGACGCCTTGACCCAGCGAGGTGAGAGGTTGAGAACGCCTGCTCTAGGAAGTGGCGGAGAGGCCGTGCAGGGACGTGCGCTGCACGTGTCCAGTCGCGTAGATTTGCCCTGACCTGCGACAAACGATAGTGACCTCTATTGACTCGGTAAACTAGGCGCCCGGTGCACTGATTGCAACAATCTAGGGTGCAGGCCGTGCGCAGCTTCCCGCGTCTTCGCACGGCACGTGCACCTCAGGACACTCCACGAGCCTCCCTAACTGACTTCAATTTAACTCTACCTATTTTCGGCGGACGACGATCGACTGTGATTCTCAAAGACTTAGGTCGATCGACCACTTAAATCCGTGGAATAACATTATAAAAAAAAACTCCGTAGTTTCTTTAACTGAAATTTTTCTTCGTATATTTGGGCATCAGAAATATGGATATATTCGTGGGTAGTAACTCTGAGCAGCGGAATGTTAACAGGAGCACCACATCGTCTGCACATGCTCACACAGAGATCGTCTCGCCCAAATGTTTTGACCCACTTTAGGTTACGGTAGTAACACTAAAAGTGGGCCTGTGTGATCGTCTTTTGACAGCTCGAAATTTAAATGAAACAAACGGCTTAACCATTCATCTATCACGAAAATTGAATAATCGATTTTATAGAGGAGAATATTCTCTACAACTTTGCTCTCTTTTTTTTCATATCTCGTATCGTTTCAGAGATATTTGCAAAATAACAGCGATTTTCGGATGTCTGTCTGTCTGTCTGTCCGTAACATGTTCCGTGTTTTTAAGACGAACCTTTCAACCGATCAGCACCAAATTTTACAGACATAATTGTAGGCCGACAGAGACCAGAACGTCCCTTTTTCAAATTTTTCGAAAAAAATTACGGTAGTAATAAAAAAAAGCCTTTTGTGATATAATTGTAATTGCAAACTAACCGTTCATCTGACACGAAAATTGAATAACCTAA
This sequence comes from Locusta migratoria, assembly GCA_026315105.1. NCBI lineage: Eukaryota > Metazoa > Arthropoda > Insecta > Orthoptera > Acrididae > Locusta > Locusta migratoria. The sequence goes on from CM048755.1 coordinate 785,673,552, forward strand.
TTGGTAGAGGGGAACATTCTCTACAACTTCGCTCTATTATGTTTTTTTTTTCATATCTTGCATCGTTGCAGAGATATTTGCAAAAATAACGGCGATTTGACGATGTTTGTCTGGCTGTAACGTGTTCCCACTTTTTAGGTCGAATCGTTCAACCGATCGGCACCAAATTTTACAGAGATAATTCTTGGCTACCAGAGACCACAACCTCGCTTTTTCACATATTTCGGACAATAAATACGTTATTAATACAAAAAAGCCGTTTGTAATGTAATTTTAATTGCAAATAAACCGTTTATCTGACGCGAAAATGGAATAAATGAATTTGTAGAGGAGAAAAGTGTCTACGACTTTGTTCCCTTATGGTTTTTTCATATCTCATATCGTTTGAGAGATATTTGCAAAAATAACGGAGATTTGACACCTTCTATTGAATTAACGAAAACCAGCCGTTCGCAGATGTCACGTGACATTCCTTGCCCAGAACTCTCTCTGGCATACGCCATCTTGCGTTGCGTATTTTATGATTTTCTCATAGTAACTTACACATTGTCATTTCGAAGCAATGCCGCTCTGAACAATTAACAAAAACACGTCGTACTTCGTACGGCAAATGATAATCTAGTGTCTACAAATGCCATATTAGCATCAGTTAACAACGGCCATCAATAGTACGAGATTAAAGAACGCAACTTGTAATTGTTAGCCGTAGCGTATAGTGGGCAATGTGTTGGACTGTGACGCTGAAGGTAGGTGGTTCGGAACCCGCCACTGCCTAATTATTTTTCCTAAACGGGTTTCTGACACTCTAATTAATTTTTTTAATTTAGATTATTATTTTGGTCCAAAATGTTTGCAAAAACTTATAAAACTACAAATCTAAAGTGGGCCGTAAAACACGTCAGTGCGATTTTTTGAAGAATAAATGTAATAAATTTTACAAGTCTCATCAGATTGTGAATATACTACCTGTCAGTACAAACCGTGTTGAGAGTGTAATATTGCAACCAACTCTTATCTCACTGATAGTTTGATTAATACAATCTGCAGATTCCTTTACTCTGTTGGACCAGCCTTCACAGTTCTTGAGACTCCTATTAACTGTATTTACCTTACAGATATTTACCTTCAGACATTGGACTCTCTTGAGCTTTTGTGGGCCAGTATAGTCAGCTTGCTGACTTTCGTAGTGAGGAAATCATTATATGACTACATTTCAGACAGGGTGTGCGTAGAGAATAAAGACTATGTAAACAACCCACAGAACCGCACCTCACAGCAGAACCACAAGGTAATAACACATACCAACTGTTGAGTTTCTTAAATCAGTGGGCCTGAATCCACACAATTACGTCGCTAACTATAATTTCCCCAGTAGAAAATAATGAGCGGATTGTATGCCAGGGATACTTCTCGCATAAACCTTATGGATCAACCATATTTAACAAAAGTAGTGAAATTAAGATCGTTATCCAGCATGCAGACTCTTTAAGTGTTCCATACTATATTTTCGCATATTTGGATGGAGCGTTTACGAAAAAGGATGGTACTGTACAATGGGATCAAAGTTTACACGTAATGCTCTAGCATTCCTGTTGCAGGAGATACGTTATCTACATAATAGGATTGAGATTGACTGTACATATAACATGAGCATATCATTAACGTACGTCTTTGCAAGGGTCTCAAACATTATTGTTTTAGAAAATTCAGCATGATTCGTAGACAAGCAGGTGTGTAGAATAGCGGAAGAGTACAAGCGGTTTACCTCTAAAAACTCTTATGTGTTACTTTGAGGATATATTGCCGCGTATCTTCTGATAGAACGCGTAGGGCAGTGGTTAGCCTCGCAGATCGCCGTGCTTGTGGTCCCCAGTTTAAATCCTGCCACGAGGATCAAATTTATTTCTTCGTATTTACTATTTCTAGAATATTCTACATGTTTCTTATGTTTGATGTACTTGTAAGTTACAGAAAATTCTTTCTATTTATAAATAGTGGAGGACTCCAAGCAGGAGCCAGTCTGTACTGGGTGTGCGCTTGTTTTAGCAATAAACGTGTTCTAAGTGTAAAGTGTTGTGCTCTATTAACGACCAGCCTTCGAATTCCGGACCACTTGCAGTTTTCAGCATGACACTTTCTTTATGATTTTGTTCAGCCACCGATAGTCAACACAGAAACGCCACGTGCGATTCTTCTTCCTCACGAAGACCACCGGAGACGACTAGGCACTCTCTCAAGGTTGAATAATGTTATCGTGCAACATCTTCTACACTTCTCTCCGAATTATTCATCTTTCAGCTGGCGATATTCTGTACGAACGCTGGCTAATTGGTGGATGATTCCCAGCAATGATTCGGTGTTTTATTGGGGGGCGTCTCATCTGTCTCTTCTCCTGCCTGGCCAGAAGACACCTGAAAATTTGTGTAGTATGGTTAACACCTGCTGGCGTTGTTCCTGCGCCATGCCATAGTTGCCATAGTTGTCGGCAATTACAGCACAACATGAGACTTCGTCGATGACATTGAGCTCACCGTCCTGGACTGGTTCAGCTGTTCCAATACACATTCCTTTAGGAATGAGTCGCGACTACTCGTGAAAATTTGTGATCCAAATTTCTCCTCGACCACCTGTAATGCTTATGATAGCCGCTAGTCTGTGGATTTCCTTTGTAATACTAAATAGCTTTTCGCGATCGACAAGCACTTTACCGTGCAACTGGTCATCTCGGCTGCTGACTGGAACTGTTCTCATTGTTAACGGTGGGATCTCAACATTCTCGACAGCAAACAATCTCCCAGGGAAGTACATGCTACGTGTACTCTTCGGAACGGCTTCCTCAATTTTTAGCTCACATCTTCCACAGTCAATGACAGCCTTTATATACTTGATGGAAGTCCTATCCGAGGATGGCGATATGGTTACATTCTGTTAAAACGACAAATTCAAAAGGCTGCGTCCTGTTGTTGATAGTTATTCTTGCGACACATGTTCCTGCCGGCCGGACGAATTTTCCATTTGCTACCTTCAGCACCGTTGCTCTTTATCACAGAACATTATTCTCGCCTTTAGTATGCGGTGGTAGTCGTTCGACAATACAGAAAAGGAGGCTCCTGAATCGACTAGTGTCCGGACAGGTTGGCCTTCAGTGATGTCGTTAATGACATTTCCTGACATCTTAGCGACTGTCGTGCATGGCAGATTTTCATCTGCGGCGGCCCACCTCTGTAGATGTTCGCCTCGCCTAGTTTTCCTGAACAGGGCGGCTAGGCTAGTGGCTGGTATCTCTGTAAGGCGACGGTGAACGGCGGCGGCGTGTTAGAGAGCGGGCATGTCCAGGATACGGTGATGGGCTTCGTCCCATAGGTCGACAGTAACCATGTGCCGTTGACTGCTGTTGAAAGAACTGCTCCAACGGTTGGCGTCTTGCGCCATAATAATTGTCAAATACTTGTCTTCTCTCCCTACAGAATCGTACGAGATATCCGGGAAGGCCACAGTGAAAACACAATGGCGTGTTGTCTTCTGTCCTCTAGATATCAGTGCTCCTGCGAGGTTTCACGGTTGCCGGAGGATTTGGTTCCTAAGCTAACTCTTGTGTCGTCAGACGTCTTTTAACAGAAGAGCTTGATACATGTCTTAAGCAATGCCTTTAATCAGGCGTGAAACTTTGTCGAAATGTTCAAATGTTTGTATAGTCTATGGGACTTAACTACGGGGTCATCAATCCCTAAACTTACCAACTACTTATGAACTACTTACGAACTAGGACGGCACAAATATCCATGCCCGAGGGGGGATTCGAACCCCCGACCGTAGTGGCCGTGCAGACCGTGACTGGAGCGCCTCAGTCCCCTCGGCCACCACGGCCACCAAACTTTGTCGGCCTGTGTCATATCCGGGTTAACTATTTTTAAGTCAAGAAAGGTGTCTACCCATTGAAAGAAGCAAAATACCATGGGCATGCAGACAGGTTACTGGAAGATCCACACTGACGAATCTGACAGGGAAAAGACGGCTATTATTACACCTGACAGCCTCTATGAATTCAAAGTCATGCCATTTGAACTATTTAATGCCCAAGCCACATTCGAACGCATGATGGTCAACTTGCTCCCACACCTTAAATGGACGACTTGTCTTTGTTATCTACATGACATTGTCGATTTCTCAAGGACATTTGCGGAAAATCTAAACCGCCTATCAACTGTGTTGAACTGTGTTCACACTGCAGGACTCCGCCTCAACCCAAAGAAGTGTCTCTTCTACGCCAAAGAGATAAAAATCCTGGGGCACCTTGTCAACGGAGATGGTGTCCGTTCTGATCCTGATAAAGTAAGTGCAGTTACATAATTTCCTACTCCTCAGCACATCCGTGTTGTGAGAAGTTTCCTGGACCTGTGCGCATTCTACCATCGTTTCATGAAAGGTCTTTTAACAAGGCAGGTCCACAGCTCATCACCAGGGTCGAAGAAGCAAGACAGCTGGGTCGCATACGGACACTGGACGCGCAGGAGTAGGTCCGCCAGCGGTATAACGACAAGCACCGACCTGTCGTGTACAGCCCAGGAGATCTGGTATGGATTTTTACCCCTGTACAGAAGGTTGTACTGTCAGAAAAGTTATTGAAGCGATACTTTGGTCCGTATCGTTTCATACGCCGCCTGTCAGACGTCACATACGAAGTCGAGGATTATGAGCAGTCCTCGAAACGACAAAAACGAAGAGGCAATGTGCACGTCCTCCGTTTGAAGCCTTACCATGATCCCAAAGAACAGATAGACAGAAACGGCGTCTTGTACAAGGACCCTGCAGACCGTTACGATAATGAAGAAGCCACGACAGGAGCGTCTGGTGCCGGCCTTCGTCACCGTAAGGAAGGCGTGCCGGCGGAATAGAAGGATTCTCCTTAACTGCCATACAGAGGACCCACGACAAGATCCAGGACGCTGCAGCTGGCTCCAAAGGAAACCTAACAGCGGGTCGCTGTTCTTTCGGAAAGGGGAGCGATGCCGATAGTTTTCCGACAGACCGCGTGGCGCAGTGGTTAGCATCGCAGATCGCGGTCCCCAATTATATCCTGCCAAGGGGAGAACATTTATTTCTTTGTATTTACTATTTCTAGAATGTTCTACATGTTTTTATATGTTTGATGTACTTGTAAGTTCCAGAAATTCTTTCTATGTATAAATAGTGGAGCACTCCAAGCAGGAGTCAGTCTGCACTGACGAGAAGAAGGCCTCAGATACGGCCAACCGATTCGCCTCAAACTTGGCAGGTCGCTGGTGTACCACCTAAAACGAAGGAATCTAAGGTGTTTTTGGGTCAACACCCCCGCGTGTTTGAGAAAATCACCCCTAAAGATTGTAATAGCAGTCGACTCCAAATTGGAGAGATCGATAGATAACTGTAAATATAGCATATTTCATCATCAGGTATGGCGTCTGCAAACGCACACTTTTCCAGAAATCGAGGAAAGAAACTTTTGCAACTGCCGCTTCTGTATCCACATGGTAAACGCCTTTCGCCGACAGCGCCGATAGTGCAACGGCCAAGATAACTGTCTGGGAATCGGAGAATCCGGGTTCGAATCTCGAAGAATCCTAGCGGATGTTATTCTTCTTGTTTGTATTTTTCCATATCTCACTTGATAGGGATAAGATGGTTAATAAGGTAAGTAAATCAATAAGGAATGATAAAGAGGTAGGCAAATAAATTTCTCAAACCTCTTCGGATAGTAAACAACTAAAATGTTACTCCAGGTGCAGACAAGTGTGAAAATTACAGAACTATCAGTTTAGTAAGTCATGGTTGCAAAATACTAACACGAATTATTTACAGACGATTGCAAAAAAAATTGTGGAATATGACCTCGGGGAAGATCAATTTGGATTTAGGAGAAATTTAGGAACACGGGAGTCAATACTCACATAACGACTTATTTTAGAAGATAGGCTAAGGAAGGACAAACCTACGTTTTTGGCGTTTGTAGATTTGGAGAACGCTTTTGACAATGTCGACTGGAATACACTCTTCTGGACGAACATACGCAAAATAGTACTTTAGCATTCTGCTATATACCCCGTCATACCCATAAGAGTCCATAGTCTAGTGACGACTGAACATATGGTTTTAATTTTATCCTGAGTATTAGCTACTATTTTTCCATACTACATACATTTTCCCTTCTTAATAATTTCTTTCACAACCTTAAAATACTGTTTTCATTGCGTTGCTGAAGCTTTATTGTGACGTTTTGATGCAATTGCTACTTTGTTCTACATGATATTCTTATCCCTCTGTTCAGCAACCCAGACTGCCTGTTGGCTGTAATATCCTGTTTTGAGCATTCTAACGGAAGTAACTTTCAAAGGGCATTGGAAAAGTTTTCAGGAAAATATTGTATTTATGGTCTAGAAATATCCTTTATCAGTACTATAAACATCGTGCCACTCTTGGTCCTTAATTATGTTTAAAGAAGCCTCTACTGCAACTGGAATAGCTATAGAAAATAGTTTATAATTATATTTAACAGGTGTTTGAGTACAAAAACGTTTTAGAGTTAAATGCATGCATCCTGATCTCAACGGTCGTTCACTTTCCTACTAACAGAAGGTAAGCAATTAACAAAAATGTTATCTGTGGTTGTGCTGCTGTTCCCCTGAACTCTCGATGAAAATAATACTGTTTGCTACAGATGATAAGAATTAAGAAAATCTACCAGCATCCTTTTTCTTGCACAGTGACGTACACAATGAATACGGAAATCATCACATAAAACTAATTTTTGTACTTTCTATAAGGTGACCCTAGAACCCTCTCTAGCTTGAGCATAAACTTTTTAATATCAGAGTCATCGAACTTATAAATAACAACAACAACGAGTTTAGTTCCACTGAAGTCAACTATGCATGTAGAACATTCAAATACCTTTTTCGTGCAATGCTTTGAAACATCGATTGACTCAACTGGGTCGCCGTTTATAACGCACTCCCTCACAGTGCAAAGAACTCTAGTAAAAACAGGAAGCAAACTTGCACCCTTGTTAAGTCAGCCTCTCAACTATAGTATCATTTAAGAACTAGCTGAAAACCCGGCGTTGCCCGGGTATTTATCTCTTTACTCCTGCCATTTTTCACGTATATATTCATTTGTATAAGGGCTGTATGTCTGTAAAATCTCTTGGATATACAATTAGTAGTAAAGAAGAAATAATTAAAACTTGGTGCGTGATGGGGCGGTTTTCCATGAACGCTATTGTTTATGTGCTCATATAGAGTGGACTACGTGTCGTACTGTGATACAATTTAGAAGGTACACTCAACTATATGTGTGTATACTGTCTGAAAAATTTCCTGAGGCTACAATTTGTAGTGTATAAATTATAAATTGTAACGTCATACCGAATTGCGGAGTTTTAGTCCATGAACAGCGGAACGTTAATGTTTATTTGCTCATATCACATGAACTACGTGTCTTACTGTGATACAATTCAGAAGGTAAATTGAACTGTATGTGTGTATCCTGTCTGTAAAATTTCCTGCGGCTATTATTTGTAGTGTATAAATTATAAATTGTAACGTCATACCGAGAGCCGTAGTTTTACTCCATAAACAGCGAAAAAATAGTAAGCGAGAAACTTTTTTCCTTTCATCATTTTACTATGGTTGCCAGCGAGAAAAAGTTTAATAAAGGTTTGGATTTATGTTTAAAGTTTGTTGCAAGTCGCTAAGTACTGTCATTCTCATACAGCGTATTTCGAAAGTCTCCCTGCATTATATGGCATTTTTTGCGATTTCTATTGGTTATGACGTAATATCTTTTGAACCATGTGCCATATGTGATTCTTAACCTTGCACCAATTGTTACCTCACGGTAAGGAATGTGTGTACCAAATTTGGTTGAAATCGGTCCAATGGTTTAGGAGAAAATGAGCAGCATTGTCGCAAAATGCAGCAGTTTTTCGCGCATCTCATTGTTTATGACGTCATATCTCGTGAACTATATATCATATGTGATTCTTACACTTACGGCGACCATCCTCATGGATTGAAGATTACGTGTACAAAATTTCATAAAGATTGGAACAAAACTGTAGATTTGTATGCAACGCGTACAAACATACGGACTCTGCTTTATATATTAGACGGCTCAGGAACATTGTCCTGAACAGACAGCGCCTCGAACCTGTTCGCAAGACGAACCGGGGAGCCGTTTACGATCGGTCTCTCGGAATGACTTAGGCCGCCTGCGACCTCACAAGCAACCACGGGTGGGGTGTCTGCCTCATTGCGAGCAGTGACAGGGATTATCGACGCCGCAGTCCGATCGGTGGACACGCCGGGCATCCGTTCGGTTCCCACGACCAGCCTACAACGACGGCGACACTCAAGCTGTGCAACCGAAGTTAACACAGCCCGTAGCTGGGAGCAAAGTCACAGTCCCTATTCATGATTTAAAATAAAAAAAATTAATGACTAGATGGACGCGATGTAGACTCAACAAAGGGTAACTAGGTAAAAGAAGACGACTGGAGCTGGTATTAATCCTACGAAAACAAAACGACGACTATCGTGATTCGTACGGCGGAAGAATACACTAACCAGATACTAACGCGAAACTGAATCTAATATACTCGCAAGCATAGGATAAATTTAATAAACTGAAGCAATGACCCCACAGAAAAGTCAAAATATGTCGCTTTTAGTAAGAATCCGGTTACACTCACAAGTATCGGTGTACTCGGTACATCCACGAAAAGTGTCATTGAGCTTGTTACAGGGGCGCTTTAGTAAAAAAGAATAGGGAAAACACGCCACACATTCGGTCCGTACGCTTGTTCATTATGCGTTGTGCCGACTATATCCCGTCTCTAATGGCCACGCTGTCGAGAAGACGAAAACCCAAATCTTCCTGCATTTCTTCCGTCTGAACCTTATCGAATGCCTTGCCGAAGCCTAGAAACACGGCATGTTCAAATGTTTATGCATCTAAGGGACCAAACTGCTAGTGCCATCGGTCCCTCCAGTTACAAACTACTTAAACTAACAAACTATCTTACGCTAAAGAGAGCAAACACACACACACACACACACACACATGTCCAGATGCAATCTGGCGCCTTAGGCCACGTGGCCGATCCCGCGCGGCACATATTTGGGCTGCAGTATCTTCTGTTTTCTGTGTATCGTGAACGAATACCTCGAGCTGCGTTTTACATGGTTTTGCTTTCGAAACCCACGTTGATTCCCACAGAGGAGATTTCTTATAATATGTGGAATTTTGGAACACAGAGCGAATTTGTAGATAGTGGCGTATAGTTTTGCGCATCTCTTCGGCGTATTTTCGTGAAAAGGGGAATAACCTGCCCTTTTTCTAATCATCAGGAACGCTTATCTCTTCTAGAGAGCTACGGTACAAGGCTGGGCAAGTTCTTTCACATATATCCTCTAAAAGCGAATAAACAGTTCGAGCGGCCTTCCCTTGTTAAGGGATTTCGATTTCTTTTCTATCCATCTGTCATTTAATTCGATATTCGACATTTTGTTGCCCGTGAAACGATTTAGATGAGAAACTACAGTCCAATCTTCCTCTCCGAAACAGTTTTGGAAAAAGATATTTAGTATTACGGTCTATTGTGTATCATTCTTTGTTTCACCAACTTTACAATCGCAAGAATGTCTGGGCAGATGGTTTCAATCCGCATACCGATTTAACTTTAAGACTGAAATTTCCTAAGATTGTCTGCCACGTCGCTACAAAGAACTTTACTTTGGAACTCATTTAACGCAGCACTTATCACCATCCCTACGCTAATCTTGGCACCGTGTAACTTCTGCTTTGACTACGTTCACGATTGCAGAGAAGTTCTCTTTGCTTTCGCAGCAGTTTTCGAACTCGGTTGCAGAACCAACGTAGATGTTTTGTATTTCTCATAATTTACTCGATACATAATTGCCATACAATGCCCTTCAACTTCTTCCAATTCTGCTCGACACTGGAGATGAAACTTCCGCTTTCTACAGTCAAGTACTCTGAAATCTGTGCCTTGTCGCTCTTGAGAAACAGAAAGATCTGCCAACCTCTCTTGATATTTCTATTTACAGATGTATTCAGTGATACTCTAAAGGCCTTACAATGATAGATTCCATGTTCTTCACTAACGGAATCGGATTGTTTGGGTTTGTTTCTTATCAGTAGGTCACAGTTGTTAACTCCACGACTTGATTCTGCATTTCACTGCCCAAGGTAATTTGTGGATAAAGCTCTTAGAACAATTTCGCTCGATTCTCTCGCCTTACACCTGTCTTAAACATCTGAGTCCCCAATCTATATCCGATAAGTTAAAGACTCCAGCTAATACAATGACATGACTAGGAAATGTACGCGACATATATTCCACGTTTTTCCTCAGATGTACCGCCACTACTCAAATGTTCAAATGTTTGTTAAGCTTATGGGACTTAACTACGGGGTCATCAGTCCCTAAACTTACAAACTACTTATGAACTAGCTACTACTAAAGACGGCACAAATATCCATGCTCGAGGGGGGATTCGAACCCCCGACCGTAGTGGCCGTGCAGACCGTGACTGGCGCGCCGCAGACCCCTAGGCCACCGCGGCCGGCCCGCCACTACTGTTGCTGAACCAGTCGCTCTATAAAAACAGCCGGTGTCCATGTTAGAGCCACTTTTAACCCTGATCTCCACGCAAATTATTTAACATTTCGGATCTGTACTAATCTAACGGGATATTATCGTAGTTTATCGCATAAATACGTGTCCACTTTCACTGTTCCTCCTGTCTCTGCTGTATACGTTCTAACTTGAGTTTCCTATTTCATTACTAGTTTTAGCCAGCTTTATGTGAGCACTGTGCTCGTGTATAAGTGAGAGCAGTTCTGGGATCTTTCCATAGACGCTCCTGCAGTTAACTATTACTATATTGATATTTTCTTTTTCTCTTCTGTTCTGCCAAATGCTGTTCTGTGTAGATTGAGGAAGCATGTTTTCTGTCCTGTGAAGGTATTTCTCTAATCCAAATAAGAAATATATGCGCACTCCAAATGTACTCCCGTACCCTAGTAGGCACTTCCTGCGTGTAGTGTACGACTGACAGACGAAACTTTCTGTACCCGATAGCGGAGGTCGAGAAATTCGCACCCCAGATCGCAACAGAATAGCCTGAGCCCCTGATTTAAGCTTTCAACTCGGCTCCAAACCAGAGGACCACAATCGGTTCTGCCAATGACGTTGCAAATCGATAGCTCTGCTTCCACCCAGCGAGCGAAAAGCCACGTGCAACAAGCGCGGATAAGCTGTCAATATAGGCGTAAATGAGTTTCAACTTGGGACACAGCATCTTTGAAGTAGCGATGAAGCGGGGATTTTCCGTACGTTCATTTCACGAGTGCACAGTGAATATCGGCAGCTCGGTAAAACATAAAATCTATGACATTGCTGAGGCCGGAAGAAGATCCTTCTAGAACGAGACCAAAGACGACTGAAGAGAACTGTTCAACGTAACAGAAGTGCTACCCTTCCGCAAATTGCTACGGATTTCAATGCTGGGCGTTCAACAAATGTCAGTGTGTGAACCATTCAACGAAACATCGTCGATATGGGGCCCAATCTTATACCGTTGCTAACTACACACCGCAAAGATTTATGCCTCGCCTGGGCCCGAAGATACCGACATTGGGCTTTTGATGGCTGTAAACGTGTTGCCTGGTCTTACAAGTTTCGTTTCCAGCTGTATTGACGTGGAGACAACTTCATGAAAAGCTCCGTGATGCTGCGGGGCGTGTGCAGCTGTGGTGATATGGAAGCACTCTGAAGGTGACGCGTCCTGGCTGATCACCCGCATCCACTGTGCATTCCGACGGACTTTGGCAACTCCTGCAGGACAATGCGACATCCCATGTGTCCAGAATTACCACGGAGTGCGTCGGGAAACATTGTTCAGTGCCTAGCGTCGAAACTTGCATTTCAGAAGAGATCTCCACCCCTCGTACTCTTACGGACAGTCCCGTAGGTTGCTCGGTGTCAGTTCCCTGAGACGTCAGTCGAGACGTTTCGCGGCACTCCCACGTGCTCGCGATATTAGGCACGTGTACAGTTTCTCTGGCTCTTCAGTGTAATAAGAGGTCATCACGAGAGTGCTGTACTACGCAATTCGTAGGCTCTTCCCTTCTCAGACCTGTAAACAGACTGTCCCAGTAATTTACTGACGGCATTTGAACGTGGAATCCCAATCTCAACTGAACCTGGCATTTTTCCAACTTACAATGTGCTATCAGGCATGAAGTCAGTATATGTAATGTCGAGGTTGGGCGGACAGTTTCCCTGTAATGCGCTGGCCACGAATACTGTCATTTCGGTCTATTACATTTTAAAACGACCAATAAATGAACGCAGAATCGCAGATTTTGCATACAGTAGCGGATTTCACGGCATGATATTTATTAGTAGTTCCCATTTGTCTCACACATCTTGAGATGTGTTGTCCTTTCTGACAAAAAATCGCGAATTCAATCGCAGAACTATGGCAATATTCGACATTCCATAAGCACACAATTTGATTATCAAAACGTTCAAATGTTTGTGTAGCTTATGGGACTTAACTACGGGGTCATCAGTACCTAAACTTACAAACTACTTATGAACTAGCTAATCCTAAGGACGGCACAAATATCCATGCCCGAGGGGGGATTCGAACCCCCGACCTTAGTGGCCGTGCAGACCGTGACTGAAGCGCCTGTGTCCCCTCGACCACCGTCTTCATAGCGAGACAAGATCATAATAAAGAAAGGGAAATGAGATCGATAACGGTAAGATTTAGATGTTCCTTCTGCCCACGTGCTACTAGAGAATGGAACGGTCGTGAAATATAAACGCGGTTTCATTAGTTGTAGACGCTCCTCTGACGGCACTATTCGAGCCGCGGATCTCGGTGCTGTGGTGTGAGTGAAAGACGTGGTGGAGGTGTTGCTCGCCCTGCTAGCAACCTGTTGGGAACAGTCCGAGTTGACACTTGTGGCGTCGCAAACACTTGTATCTGCCAAGTGCGATCTACCACTTCTGTCCTCTCTATTACGACGCTCGAGGCTGACGTGTCTGTTACGTGGACGTCCAGAATTTCGCCTACTGGTGGACGGCGATTGTCACTACTTCTACTATCCCCCAGGAGTCATCTGCCGTCGTCGGATCGACATCCACGCCGTCACAAAACTTTTCTAACTTGAAGGGGGAAAACAGATGACGCTATGGTTGGCCTGCTAGATACCATAAGTCAAATGGATATCAAATGCATTTTTTAAAATAAGTACCCCCATTTTTTACATATTCGTCTAGTACGTAAATAAATATGAATGTTTTGTTTGGAATACTTTGGTCGCTTTGAGACAGATGGCGCTGTAATATTCACAAACGTCTTGCTCAAAAATTTTAGACGAACAGTGGGTAACAGGTAGGTTTTTTTAATTAAAACACAGAACGTAGGTACGTCTGAACTTTATTTCGGTTGTTCCAATGTGATACATGTACTTTTGCGGAATTATTATACATTATGAGATCGCATGCTTTTACTGCATAATTACCTGTAATTACCTCATAATTTTAATAAATGCTCGAACTGATGTCATTCAACTTCAATGCATTTGGCAATACGCGTAACGAAATTCCTCTCAACAGCGAGTAGTTCGCCTTCAGTAATGTTCTCACATGCACTGACAATGTGCTGACGCATGTTTTCAGGCATTGTCGGCGAATCACGATAACAAATATCCATCAATTTTCCCCACAAAAAGAAATCCGGAGATGTAGGATCTGGTAAACGTTCTTCTAGGATCGTCATTAAATATTACATTTAAGACCGCTTCACCTATACGAAGCCATGTGTCGCAGCTATCGTAGATTTTTCGTTGCCAAATAGTGCATATTAGCAGGTTTACGTTACCTCTGTTGGTGAATGACGCTTCGTCACTAAACAGAACACGCGAAAAAATCTGTTACTGTCCCGTAATTTATTTTATGCCGAATGGCAAAACTGTACACGACGTTCAAAGTCTTCGCCATGCAAATCCTGATGCATAGAAATATGGTATGGGTGAAATTTATGTTGATGTAGAATTATCAATACCGACGTTTTTGAGAATCCTGATTCTCGCTCATTTTGTCTGATACAGATGTACGGATTAGCCGCAACTTCAGCTAAAACACTTACTTGGGCATTATCATTTGTTGCAGGTCGTGGTTGACGTTTCACTTGTGGCTGAACACTTCCTGTCTCTTTAAATAACGTAACTATCCGACGAAAGGTCCGGACACTTGGAAGATGTCTTCCAGGATAACGATCAAAATACATAGCACAGTCCCGTTGGGTATTTTAATCACAATAGCCATACATAAATACCATATCGACCTTTTCTGCAACTGGTAAACCGTCCATTTTAACACGAGTAATGTATCACGAAGCAAATACCGTCCGCACTGGCGAAATGTTACGCGATACCACGTAGTTATGCGTTTGTGACTATTACAGCGCCATCTATCACAAGGCGAAAAAAGTGTTCCAAATAATTTACGTACTAAGTGAATATGTAATGAAAATGGGGGTACCTGTTTTGAAAATGCAGTTAATATTCGTTTGACCAATGGCAGCGCCATTTAGCGGGCCAACGATAGCGCCATTTGTTTTCTCCCTTCAAGCTAGAAAAATTTTGTTCTTTGTAGTTTTTCCGTTTGATGCTTATTTCGTGAGATATTTGGCCCGGTCACAATCAATAGACCACCCTGTATATATATATGTCTCACCTAAGAGTCGTCAGGCGCATTTTCTCGGGTGTTTAAGCAGATATTTGCAATTTCTTTTTTGCAGTAATAACTGGACTCAGGCCAAACAAATTCTGCTTCTCACGCCATTCCATCGAATATATATATACAGCTGGTGTTCAGGATGGCCGCAGCTGTTAAAATACGAAAATGTTTGGAAACCTAAGGCATCAAACAGCTGAGGAGATCGGTCCCAAAACTTACAGAGTACTTAAACTTGTTTGCGCTAAGAACGACACACACACCTATGCCCGAAGTAGGACTTAGGCCTTGATCCTTAGGCCTTGATCCTTGGACGGGAGTGGGCGAGCAGTCAGTGTGATGGCGCTTCAGACCGCGCGACCATTTCCTCTCAGCTGTTGTAGGATATGAAACTCCTGTTACAGCTGTCACCAGTAGCAATTTTCACGCACATTACGAGGTGTCTGGTTGGCAGTATTAAAAGCTGGCATATCTGCTTCTTCATCGACTTGAAGGTGTGTGGCGGAGGGTACTTCGTCGTGTGCCATGGTGACTGCCGGTGATGATGTGGCTGTAGACTCCGACTAGTGTGACAGCTCTCACTGGAGATTCCTCAGCCTTCTTAAACACTTTTCGCCATTCTTGTGGTTGTTTGATTGGACCAGTCTCGCACGTATATAATTCGCGTACTTATCTAAATGTATTCAGTGCGCCGTCTTCAATTATTTTCCAACAATAATTGGAGACTTGTTGTATTGAACACTTGTTATAATTTTCAAGGTTTAATAATTTAACACGAAAACTTAACTTTTAGGTGGAAAATTGTTACATTCGTCGAATAAATTTTCACTTAATTTTGTCTATTCATTTTGGGTAAAGGATTACAAATCGTCTGTGTAACTGTGATATCGTGACCCTCAAAAATATCTAATAATTCAATTACGGGGTGTATCTTTATTATTACCAACAAAGGACATTGGTGAAATTATACGATAATAAATCAAAAATTTTCAATAGAGAGAAAAATTTTCAATTTTGTCACCATAAAATGGAGCTCAAATTTTACGTAAACTCACAAGCTCTTCAAGAGCAAGCACATAACCAAATTGTACTGTATCAAAGTCTGACCTCCCGCCTAGAAAAATTGATCCAGCTAAAGTTCCTACTGGTATTTGCGTGAAGTGACATAACGAGTCAAAATAGATGTCTTCAGCAGGGCCTGCAGTCTTGTTAAGCTTTCAAGTAATTCGTAACGGAGATGTTCACTATCATATCCGAATTCGTGGCCGACTGTCGGAACATTAAGTTGAACAAGATCTCTCAACATGTAGTGTTGCAGAAGTTATGTGGAGGTAGGACACGGGCGACATTTCAGCCCAATTACATGGTAAGAATTTATATTCTAGCTAGGAAAATAACTCAGCAACGGCTCGCAATCGAAGAAGAGGTGCACCCGCAGGTTTTGCTAGAACTAGCCTCATATAGTGCCGCATCGCACCAAACTGATTCATTTCCACTACTAATGGCCACAAATGGGCATATTGGAATAGTGTTCCCTGGCGCTATAAATCTCCATGAGGCAGAGCGGGGGTGCGGGCGCCCGCATTGCAGCCCCCACTTGTCTTCGTTACAGCTCCGATGACCACCCCGGGATCTAGGAGCAAATCCTGACGTCGCTGTCAGCAGCGGGAAGAACAGCACGTGTCACGTGTCAGCTCTACGACAGTGCGCCCTTACATCTTTACAGAAAGTTTTTCTCCGAGGACAATTCTAATCTTTTCTTTAGTTCTCGTTTCTGCAAATAACTCTCATCATCGTGCTCGCTCTACGTGCATTATGACATTTTAGGCGTGACTTTTGCTATGTTACGTATTATGGCACCTCTACTGTAAGACAGTACATGCACGTCGAACCATAAAAAGGCAAATAAGTTGTCGTTTAAGCAACGCAACACTGCCAGAACCAGCTGCGCGAGTCCTCAGCTGACACTTTGCCTGCTGACGCGTCAGCGCAGTTCCATCTCTCTCTCTCTGTCTACCACTGCTTTCGTCCCTTTCTCTCCATTTACGGTGGTAAGTTATGGCCATACACAAAATTGAAATTGATATGTTTTTCAATACAACTTCAATGAATGTCAATATGCAGTGAGTGTACCGTCTTTACTTTACTGCATAATTTTTTGTGTCAGAAAAATCTTTGTCACATACACAATGTACGGCGACTTGTGACGAAACTGAAAACTTTTCTATCACATACCAAATTTGTGATGAGTGGGTAACTTATAATCGTTATTGGTGAGTAAATGGCAACTACAAACATTGTTTCGTGATCTCCAAACCATGAACCCTTGGTGTTCGTTCCCAACGTTAGTTAGAAATACAATTACACGTCATACCATAATATGTGCATGTGAACGGTAACTAAGAACCTACGGATCTCGGTAACGGACAGTATTATGGAAAAAACTTTCAAGGCTTCCTGTAACCATAATCTAAGAAAATATCGTAAAAACTGCAATGATCAGCCATGAAGAAAGTGTAGATGTGCCAATTATCACAAATTGTGCTTTTGATACCAGAAATTATAATTTTTCTGGCGTATGGTGATAAGGAATAAAGATTTTATTTACGGTAAAAGGATTTTCTCGATAAAGATCCAAACAATGTAGAGATAACTTTTGGCCATTTGATACTCCCCAAGATACGATTCTTTAAAAATCACATTTTCGAAGATATCGCGTGCTATCGTGCACTGACGGAAATCTCACGAACAGAGTATAATTGTGCTCTCAACTTTAGATAAAATTTCCATATGTTATCTACATTTCGTACGCGGTTATGTATGACCAAAAATCAACCATTCGTAAAGGCTACGCAATGTGTTTTGACCTGTTAAACTTTTTAACATATGTTACAGTACTGGATTAAACTGGATGCTGCACATTAACTATGATTACTAACGAAAACAAAATCACCCCTTCATTGAGCGAAGATATCAATCGATAAGATGTACCAAAATCAATTTTTTTCGCCGAGTTGATTTGCTTTTACATCGGATGGTAAGTTTAAGAACTCCTGAGCGCCGTCTTTCAGCTTTGTTAGTGAAACATGACCGTTTCTCGGTTGCATCTTGATAACGGAGAAAGATTTTTCGAAAATGGAAAAATGCCCTTTCGAAATAAATGTCTGTAGCATGTATCGTAAATATTTGAACGGTTTTCTGTGGTTCGTTATTTATATATTTGCGACTCATGGTGCGGAAATAGCAAAAATCGGGTTTTGTGCATAAGTACGATCAGTTTGATAACGATATCGAAAAAATTAAAAAAGTTTGAGAACATCATCTTAGAACATATGGTAAAAATATCAACGATTTATGATGAACAGAAAATATCGACGCGTCCATCGTCAAAATTCTTGATTTTAGTACCCAAAAATCATGTTTTTTGTGATTTTCTGAAAAACCGCCCATGAATATACAGTGCTTCTGTAAGCCGTATAAATCCCGCCATAGACGAAACGCAATATGAAGAAACAAAAAGATTTGCTCAGTGTCGATGTGCTCCAGGCAGTGTGTAATATTACAAATATTGAGGCTGTAAGTATTAGAGTTACCGGATTTCCATTCTTACAATACATCCACAGGGCTATCCCGAAGATAGGGGTAAGATTATTGGTAATCTTTCTCTAAAGGTAATTACAAAACTACGCATCTTTGTATTAAAGGAAGGGCACCAGAATAATGCAGCAGCAATCACATCGCAGGCATTACACCTAACTGTCACACTACAACGGAAAACACAATGAATAATGGAAATTCTTTCCCTAAAACTCATCGTGCGTAAAATAAATGACAGAAACTAGCGACTGCCACCAAGAAATGTTTATTATTCAATGTTTCATAGTCAAGGATTACAGATTACATTTTGTAATAGATAAAATATGAGAAGTAATGTGTGCCTTAAACTATAAGCAAACGAAACTGGTAACCGATAAATGACAGCTGGTAGTTTTCACCATTCGCAACAAGCAGTAACCACAAAAAACAACAATTGCCTTTATCGAGTGCCTTTGCGCGTGAAGGTTTTCCTCGTGTGGCTTGACGCTTAACTGTCATGGTAGGGACAATTCGAAGAGTTGCAAGCGAAGATTCCCGAGACGAATAACACCTTAAAAGCTCTATCTGCAAACCAGGTCAAGCCGTCTTTAACTGCTTTCAATCCTTAGTAAGGTAGAATGCTATATCACTCTGCAATGGGTGTTTTAGATACACGAATTTCAATCAGACCCGCAAAACGAGCTTTCCCTCCTCTCAACTCGAAACGGAGACTTCTGAATATAAGGTTCATGTTGCGAGTAAAGCCGTCGGTAAATCATCCTATACAGAGGGAAACACCTGGAGAAACAAGCATTTCGGAAGAGTAAACACAAATAGTTGTTATCAAATGGTTGTGCGTGGTTATGTCATAATATATTTGCCAGTGCAAAGCCTGTTTCATGTTTAGGCCTACTAGGGAATGTAGTATTCAAGCTGGAGTTCATTCACTATCCACCATGTATAAAGTATATTGTTTCCGAATGGCCGGCACGACGTCTTTATAGGTGGATCGACATCTTAGCGCAAGCTGCTTGCACGATGATTTAGATGAGCGTAACCAATCCCATAGAAACTTCTGTGATAGAAAAATTACTAATTTATTTATCGTGCAAGACATACTACAAGCAACAAAGCTAAAATTCGACAGAGCTGCGAGCTCTGGGTAGTCCCTACGAAGACGAGTTTCTCGAAAATGCAAACCATTTAGTGCAAGATATCCTAAGACACGAGATCGAAAGATCTCCTTAGACGGTCACATTTCCAGTGGAAACCGGGAAATATGGGGCCAAACATGCACCAACTCGCAGTACCTCTTCTGCACTCTGGTTAGTATCGACGGTTTGTAGTTAAGGCGAAAGAAGGTCACAGACCTCTGCGGCTGATTAGCCGTGCGCATTGAAGAACAACAAAGTACGTTATTCAATGTTACCCTACGTTTCTATTGCATAGAAATCTATAGTTTTGTTCTAATATTGAAGAAATTTTGTACACTATACCTTAAAAACAAGAGGAATGTCACTGTCTGTATAAAATTTCGTTCGGTGCATGGTGGAGGATACTGAACTTACGGAATTTTACAAAATGCATAGTTTTGCAAACATGACGTTTAAACCAAGAGGAAAATCATTGGGTGAATAAATGTTTGAATGGTACATGACAGAAGGTATCCTGCAGAAAACTTTGCCGACAGAGGGAAAGGTGGAAACGAACGGAGAGATGGGAGAGAAAGAGGTGGATGCAGAGAGAGGGGGAGGGGATGTGCACTACGAATGTGTAGGATAAAAAAAAACCACAGGCAACGCCGGTTATACAGCTAGCTGGTCCATTGAATGTGACCGGGCCAAATACCTCACGAAATAAGCATCAAACGAAAAAATTACAAAGAACAAAACTTTTCTAGCTTGAAGGGGGAAAACAGATGGCGCCATTGTTGGCCCGCTAGATGGCGCTGTTTGATGCTTACTTCGGTAGATATTTGGCCCGGTCACTATCAATGGATGATGATGATGATTGGCTTTTTAGGGCGCTCAACAGCGAGGTTATCAGCGCCCGACTATCAATGGACCGCCCTGTATATAAGTGCAAGTGCAAAATATGTGAATAAGTGTACACTACAACCCATTGGATGGCCACTAACAGTCTCATTTTCACAGATGCAGTGTGTGTAGTGCAAAATGATGTACTGTAAATTGCATTCTTTTGCTGATAAGAATGTGAATGTCGACATAATATTAAAAGTATTATTGTTCGGTATAAAATACAAGTATGCACTCATTACCAGAATGTTGAACAGTGCTGTACAACTGTGCGAGCATATGAAAGCGTTTTGTAATTTTTGTAGTTTCCATCAATGTCAGGTTTTTTGTATTCTTTTTTAGTGGAGCATATTTGTTTCCTGCTGTTTTCCAGTTTCCACGAAAAGCGCTAGATCTGTTGTCGATAGCAAGAATGACCTTTTTTCTGACTGCAGCGTTTTCTGTAGCCTTTCATCTTGGAAAACAAAGCATCGTGAGGGTAGCAACTTAAGTACGCCGTGTTCAACGAAGGTCGTTATATTTTAGAATTCCTTGTCATTTTAGATACTCTTATATATCACTAAAGAATATTCTCCAAATAATTAGAGGACGAATTAAAAAAAAAAGAAATAAATAAATTTTAAAAAATGTTCAAATGTTTGTAAATGTATGGGAGTTAACTAGCGTCGTTATCAGTCCCTAGGCTTACAAACTAGTTAAACTAAGCTAAGGATAACACACACACCCATGCCCAAGGGAGCACTCGAACCTCTTACAGCGCGCTCCGCAGCGATCTGCCTTAGAGTGCCCGGCTACTCCATTGCGGCTTTAAGTACAAATGTAAGAGAAAGTTTTCTGGGGAAGTCACCACCCTCAGGAGCCAGGTTCCCCTCGAATAAATGGATATCTAGTGTCGAAAACATCGAAGACGGAGATCGGCGAGAAGGCCGGCAGACGACTGTAACAAAAAGGTCTCCGTTTCTCAGATCCTCGTATTTAAGGTGTAATGAGGTCCCTACACCGAATACATATTTTTTTCACTGTCTCGTGACATCGTTTGTGGAATGGCACTGACGGTTTCGCAAACCGAGTAAAAACTGAGAAGACGAAGAATGATGTGCTCGAAGACTCGACTCCGTATTTGCGATAAACGGAAGACCGTAAAGAGGAACGCTAGAGGCAAGAAGCAGTGACTTTGGCAGCGTTAATAGTGTTTGGGCCAGAGAAGATAAGGCTGAGCGGCGGGCAGCGAGACGGGGCGGCATGCAGTTAGTGTTAATTGCAGCCGCGCCGCGCGCCGCGCGCCGCGCGCCCACCGCCGCCGCGGGTCACTGGCCTGCCCCACGCACGTGCCGCTGCACCGCCATCACGTGACCAGCGCAACCCGGCATTACCACGTGCAACTGCAGGCTCACAAACGCGTCTTTTAACAGCGCGTTATCCACATGGCAGTCGTCATCGTAGAAACGGCAGTCAGCTCCATTTTTGCAGGAAAATGCAAATGCTATGGTACGTGCACTGTCGGTTCCTGCTGCGCCTTACTGCCGACTGGGGCCTGCCCTGCCGTCGAGACAAGTGCAAGTCCACTGCAGTTCCAAAAAATGTTCAAATGTTTGTAAATATGTCGGACTCGACTGTGTGGTTATTACTGCCCAGCTTCCAAACTACTTAAACTGAGGTGAACTAACCGAAGGACAGCACACGCACCCGTGCGCGAGAGGGGATTCGAACCACCGCCGGCGAACGGCCGCGCGCACCGCAGCAGGGCGCACCAGTGCGCACGGCTAATCCGCCGCGGCACCGCAGTTCCCAATGCACGTGCTACGGATTTCGAAAATCAGAAGTATGCAGTTTCCGTTTACTTGTCGAAAATTATAAATACGATGTTTGTTGCAATAATAAACGTAGTTAAACAGACAAATGACATGGAACTACACGTATTTCTTTCGTTATGTTAACTTTGGAACAGTGGCGTAACTATGGTGGGGATGAGGGGGATAGAACCCCCCACCCCAGAACCCGAAAAGAAAAGAGAGAGAGAGAGAGAAAAAGAGAGAAAGAGAGAGAGGGGAAAAAAGAAAATAAATCGTATAACAGCAATCTGGTAAATGTAAAGATTTGGAACTTGGGGTGTTTTATCATAAGCTTTCATTGGAAGGGAGTGAATTACTTTCTTCAACGGGAGTGGTAGATGGTAGTCTGTCTGGAAACTGACTAAAATTTTGCTCGTCAAGCAGATCTATCCCCCCCCCCCCCCTCCCAAAGCCAAGTCCTAGTTACGCCACTGCTTTGGAATGTAATATGTATGAACTAATATGATCGGTGTTTTTTTTAGTTAGATCGGTGTTTGGCTGTCGTTTCTCCATGTTCTTTGTGGGTTGTTCATTAAGCATTTGTCTCAGTTTCTTTTATTACAGACAGCCCGCGTGCTCTGAGGCACTGGACCACGGCTTTCTCTCGCTTATGGCTTACCTATAGCTGCAACACACGGTTACATGTTCACCACGTGAAACTACTACTGCAATTTTCTCAAAATCGTTGAAGTACTGCGCCTTAGTCGTCGCACATCATGTTGTCCTAATGGTCCGCTAAAGGGCTACAAAATCCGTGATCCAAACGTCGTGGCCTCGCCTTGTCAGAATATCAACATAAATTATAACACGTACAGTGGAAATAGCATCAAGCAGTCGGAATTCAGTTCCCAAGAAGAAATTCAATTTTTTTAGGGAGTATCGCAAATTTTGATGTAATATCACAAAAGAGAAAGGCAAGCAGGTAATATTCGTACATATTATTTAGACTAAGAAGAGGATACGTTTTGATACCTCATAAAACAGGAACAAAATCAACAAATACTATACGCGCCATCAAAACAAGCACAAAGTAAATAAAAAATAACGAGGTAGCAAAAGAAGAACAACGCACGTTTTTTTTTTATCAATTCCTGCTTCTAATTCGAAAAAAGGACGTATAATATTTTATTCCGCTCCCACACAATGAATGTTCACGTTTACCACTGAGAAGACTTCCTTGCTGTCAGAGAAATCGAGCCGTTTTTGTTTAGGAGCTTTCGTTGTTGTTTGAAGTGCTGTGGCCTTCCTGCACTCCGCGGCTGCGCTTGGGAGGTGGGCCTATCGTACTGGAGTCTTCAAAATTTGCCTTCTCAAAAACATTTCTCCTTCACCAAGTGGTATGTCTTAGCACTAACATACATCATAATCTCCAAAAATGTGTTTCATTACCTTTTTAGTCCTTAAATCACCTTTACCGGTGGAACGAATACTTCCTTTCACATGTCTTTCATAGCAATGAAACGCTGCACAGGAATGTCCATCGTAATAAAGTAGCGTTTACAAAAATACTGCAATATAGGTAAACTGAATTGTTATAGAAGTCGTCAGCCGATACTAGTCAACTAACCGAGATCGCTTTCATTACAATAATGTGTAGCCATTTATCCATTACACTTCGGCTGTCCATCTGAGGAAATTCCATTTAAGCACGTGATATTTGGGACAGCATCTATCAATGGGTAATGCTGAAACGTTGAGCCGAGTTAGGACTGGAAGCCGGGTCTCTCGCTTAGTGGGTAGTTGCCAGTGGCCAGCAACAGAGCGAGTGCATGATTCACTGCACACTCAAACGTCCTATTAAGCACGACACCGGGTTCGAATCCCGCTGTGGCACAATTTTTTAGCTTTCCCCATCTACAGCATCTACATATTCACTCTGCAAATCACATTTAAGTGCGTGATATAGGGTTCATGAAACCGCTTTCATAATATTTCTCTACCGTTCCATTCTCTAATAGAGCGGGAGAAATGAACATCTAAAACTTTCCGTTTTCGAACACCTAATAGAGCGGGAGAAATTAACATATAAATCTTTCCGTTTCGGAACACCTAAATATTTCTATGTTATATCTGATGTCTCGTATTTTATTGTGATCATCATATTTCCCTATGTAGGTGGCTGCTAACAAAATCCGGCGCAGAGGCAGAGCGGTCTGCGGCGTGCCAGTCACGGTCTGCACGGCCGCTGCGGTCGGAGGTTCGAATCCCCCCTCGGGCATTGATGTTTGTACCGTCTTTAGTATAAGCTAGTTCATAAGTAGTTTGTAGGTTTAGGGACTGATGACACCGCAGTTAAGTCCCATAAGCTCTACAAACATTTGAACATTTTTGCTAACAAAATATGTTCGCATTTGGAGGAAAAGGTTGGCGAAAAAGTCTTGGCAAATAAATCTCGCTAAGACGAATAACTCCCATCTTTTAATAATTTCCGCCTCAACTCGTGAATCATGTCTGCGACACTCTTTCGCATATCTCGCGATTATACAAAACAAGCTGTCCTTCTCTCAACTTTCTGTATATCTGACGATCCCATAATGTGCAGCAATACTCCAAAATAGGATGAATGTAGGCAATTTCTTTACTAGAACAATTGCATCTTCCAAGTGTTCTGCCAATGAAACGTAGCCTTTGGAGCTTTACAGTTGACTGATTTATCGTGTAAATGAAGTTTAACGGATTTCTTTTGTGCTCATCTGAATGACTTCACACTTTTCATTGTTTAGGGTCAATTGCCAATTTTTGCACTATGCAAATACCGTATCTAAATAATTTTGCAGTTTCTGGTGACTTTACTAACCGATTAACGACAGCATCATCTGCGAAGAGTGTAACAAAGCTGCTTAACTTTTGCTCGTAATCGTTTATAAAGATAGGAACAGCAGGGGCCCAATAACACTTGTGTTTCACTCGATGACTCTCCGTCACTACGTTCTGTGTTCTTCATGGCAGGAAATCGCGAGTCCACTCGCACAACTGTGGCGGTATTCCAGAAGCGTGAAAATTGATTAGAAGACCATTGCCTTCCCCGCTTGGGAACAGCTGTAGCCTTAAACTCTTGGCTGTGTCACGTCCCCCGTCTCAAATGCCGACAAATGGCACGCTACGGCCGTAGCGTCCCTATGGCCCTTATGCTCGCCATTGAGGATTCTCGCACGAGGTCGAAAGTTGTTAACAGCTTCTTCGGTGAAGTACTGAACCACACGCCATTGTCGCGTAGAAACACATACAGATACATTGGTGTGATGTCTTTTCTTTCTTTTTAGCTCACAACTTCAGAACGCCTAGTAGAAGACAACGAGAACATTTGGCAGCTCGATCGAGAAACAATAGTAGCCTATACTGATTTAGGATTATCCGTCAGAGGAATGGGTGACATTTTCGGACGTAACCGGGCAACACCGTCATGAGGATCTGCAATCGCTGGATACAGGAGGGAACGGCGGACTGACGGGAACTTTTGAACCCACCTCGTTACACTTGGTAACAGGCATGTTGTGAGCATGTCAATGATATATTGCGTATCACGACAAATTCTGCCTGCTGCACAATAAGCAGTCTCCACAGGTACGTTCCAAGTAATTTGGAGTAGATTGGACTGTACGAAGGCGTCCATTGCCAGTGGAATAGGCATTTGCAGTGGCATCGGTGCGATGAACTACAGACGTGGACAATCGAATGGCACGACCCTGAGTCAGCGTTGTGTGTGTCTCAACCTGTTGCTTGCTCGCGGCTACGCAGCAGTAGGGTGATGCACGCCAGACTTCAGACTGCATTGCTGCCTTGACACCCGGTCTTCTCGAATCGAAAACTTGGTCAACGAATGCCAAGTCCTGGCCTCACATAGACCGGCCGCTGCTTCAACAGCATACCCACAGCCTGTTTCACACACGGCTGAAGCGTACGGCGGTCGTTATGGCTTACAATGGTGGCAAAACTCAATACGGTTTCATCATCTTCGTCAGTCCATGCAGGGTTGTAATTTCAGTCATATCATCTTTCTACAACGTGTTACCTCTCAAGTAAATTTCGCTGTGATATCTCCTGTCGTTGTTGGTAGTTTGGATTGCCGCTTCCTTGCATTACTCTAAAAACTGCGCACGAGGCCACACTTAACACGACGGCCAGCGAACTTGATCGGCAGTAGGGAACGAACCTCGTTCTGAAAGATACGATTGTGAAAGTGCTGGCACACGGCTGCTCCACATAGGATTAACGTATTAAATTAGTTGAAATGCTGTCAGAATAACAGTGATGTGACTCGTTGGAATCATATTATACCAGTGGTTACAACCTTTTTATTTCATTTATTTATTTTGTTACTGGACCCTTAATTTTTCTGGATAACGTTTCGCGACCCACTTCAGCGACTACACAGAGATCAATAGTAATACAAAATTATATTTGATATGAAACTGAAGTTATTGAGAGCGCAAATGTTTTGCTAAGCAAGAATTTTTAAATTTTGAAGGGGACACGAAACAATATTTTGTGAAATGGTAAACTAAATAATGTTCAAATGTTTGTAGAACTTATGGGACTTAAGTACGGGGTCATCAGTCCCTAAGCTTACAAACTACTTATGAACTATGAACTAGCTAAGACTACGGACGGCACAAATAACCATGCCCGAGGGGGGATTCGAACCCCCGACCGTAGGGGCCGTGCAGACCGTGACTGGAGCGCCTCAGTCCCCTCGGCCACCGCGGCCGGCCGCAGAGTTGCATCTGAAATCAGTCTACTTTATCATCTAAATTTCAAGTATAAAACATTACTGTCTGCTGTTTCTGGACGTCTTAGTCAGCCGGAAGGGGATGTCATTGAGTTGACACTCTTGTAGGCACCTAGCTGCACTTTGTCAAGTATAACTCCGTACTAATGCAGAGGTTTGCTGTGGGCCACGCAGTTGCCCCCGAGCTCTTGCTTGACTGTGGTATTACCTGCGTACGTGTCCTCGCCAATCTCAACATTTTTTATAGGACCTCAGAGGAAGGCTAAGGATTTCGGGAAAATTGAATATCAGAGTCTTTGACATGCCTACATCAACTACTGTGTGGTTGCCTAGTAGAAAAGGAATCAATAGCCGAGTGAGGAAGAAAAGTTTTATAAGCATGAGATTCCTCGATCAAATACCGCTACTGATCATTTTCTTTTGTTCCCACATAACTCAAATAACAGATTTATTTTGACTGTCCACACTATCAATATTTAATAATTCATTTATTATTTGCCTTATTTTAAACCCGCAAAACAGAAAAACAGAATTCATTTTTATGGATATTGGAAGCAATAAACGTTACATTTATAAAGAAGTCAATATGGTAGTTTTATTGACACGTACGGAACGCTGCACCAATCAGGACGATACTAATCGGTGAAACAAAAATTATAAGGCCAGGCCTTGACCTATAATTATTGCGACGCCCGGTATTCCAACCGAGGTCCCCCGTCTTGGGAATATGTATTTATTTCATCTTAAAAAAAGTTATTGTGACACGAGCGCCGAATTTTGGCTTGAGTATGGTTTCTGAAAGACTTCTATTGCAGAACAAATTTCTTTTGTGTTTATAAACTGTTCTCAGTCGTCATACACATATAGCCAAGTACATCACCAGATATTGGTGCAGATAGTTGATGGTGCACCACTGACTGAATTTCTAACAATTTTCTCTGAAAACTATCTCTCTATGGCGTGCGATGATGTATGTGCAATTTGCTACTCGCTGTATAAGGTTTTTCATCTGCCTGTAAAAATGAACATCGTAGGGCTGCAGTATTTTTGAGGACTGACATTAAAACTGCGCGTTGATAGATCCTCTCAAGCTTGAGCCTGTCAACCCAGCAGCAAAATAAATTCTCCTGCTCTCACGTAAGGCTGCAGTCATCAATTAGAAATTTCCCGTCTAATAATGTCAGTTTCCGGACTTTGACGATGTTACCGTAACATTATTTTTTCATATACGTACGTATTCACCAGCAGGTTTTTTTCATAGGTGGTCCAAATGAGCCAGTCTTCTGTTGCAAGAAAACGAAAAACGTTGGCAGTAATTGTGGGGATAAGGTGACACCTCCTTGGATAGTGTACGAGTGGGTCATCTCATGCATATGTTTTCGCTGCACAAGAACAACCTTTGTTCCGCGTCTTCATTAATACTGCGCTAATCAAATTTAAGAACATGGCACAGAGTTCATCGAACGGCTTTTATGACATATATCCCACAAGCACGCAATTTGATTAGAAGACGCTTGTGAGGTACAATGTCAAAAGCCTTCCGGAAATCGAGGAATATGGAATCGATTTGTGATCCCTTGTCCATAGCACTCATTACTTCACGTGAGTAAAGAGCTTGCCGTGTTTCACAAGAACGATACTTTCTGAAACCGTTTTAACTATGGGTCAATAGATCGTTCTCTTCGAGGAAGTTCATAATGTCTGAGGAAGGTATATTTTCTGTAATGCTGCTGCAAACCGTAATCAATGATAAAGGCCTGAAATTTTGCGTATCACTGCTATTGCCTTTCGTGAATACTGCAGTGACGTATGTAAGTTTCAAGTCTTTGGGTACGGATCTTTCCATGAGCGAGCGGTTGTATATGATAGCTGGGTATAGAGCTACTGCATCAGCATTCTCTGAAAGGAACCTGATTGGTATACTATCTGGATCGGAGACTTGCTTTTTTTAAGTGATTTACGTTGCTGTAATGCGTCAGGGATATCTACTTCTAAATTACTCATGATGGCGGTTCTTCTATATTAGAATTCTGGAGTTTTTTCTTCGTCTTCTTTGCTGAAGGAAATTCGTAAAGCTGTGTTTAGCAATTATGCTTTAGCAGTGCTGTCATTCATAGAAACAGTATCGCTATCGCGTAATGAGGCTTTTGTGCTAATTTAATTGATATTATCATCCTAAAACAAGAATTCACTAATTATCATCGTACGGGATGTGAAACTTGAAATTGATATAATTGACTCACTTTCATCTGGGATACCTGTTTAATCAGTGTAGATAACGAAATCCTTGTCGTATTTTGGTATGAGGACTAGAGTCTGCATTTGGCAATTTGCTGCTGCATCGATGACTTGCTGTAGTCAAGCGCTTACTCTCTCGCATGCAAATCTGGTGATTTTTATTTAAGGAATCCGATGTCTTCATTTTAAGAGCATGACCCATGAGTCAGAAGCTTGAAAATTTAAACCAGGAAACTGACTGCTAGCAGCAGCAAGACCCCTTTGCTGCAAGTTTCTTGTCTTCACCTGCTTCTCGGGCTCCTATGAAAAGATCCATGACTGACATGCTTTAAGTTGGTCATCCCTCCTTGTTCCTTCTATCTTCTAAAACATTTAATGTTTTTGGGACATGGAGCTCCCCTCCTATGAAGAGTGGCCGAACTCTATCGCTAGATTAACGACCCGAAACTTTTAATGCTTCGTCCTTGTAATCGTCTTGTGAAGGTAAAGCAACTTTATCCGTTTCTTCGAACCCACCATCTTCATCGATATCTCGGTGAGGAAGTAGTTCGTGTTATACCACGTGTAGATTCTCCGCTACTATTTCGAAATATTTCTTTTCCAATTTCCACGTTATTACTGCAAAAGTGATCAATAGCTTTTGGATAAAGAGACGATCAATGTATACACGTGCCGGTTTTAGTTGTACTCTTGAAACGTCACAGTCAGTTTCCTGTTCTCTTACTGGGCACACCACTACATTTACTACGGCATTGGCATGTAACTTTCTCGGGGGTTAGCACACCACTGTCAGGTATGTGCCTCTACCAACCAAACTTTGTTTGTGCACATTCAAGTGTTTCTAGTGAGTCAAAACTAACTGCACGATTACAAGAAAAATGGCTTATAAGTGGGCTTATGGTGAGGTGAAACGTACTTGTACGGTTACTGTTATAATGATAAATCACTTACAAAATGTTTGGCAAAGAACCCGGATTTTCAGGGTGAATATTGTGATAAAATATTTATTTATTGTGTTTAGATATTGGCAGTTTACACACAGTTGTATGAGATATGTGGGAATAAAGGAAAAGCAGCAGCGCTGTGATTCGGTCCCACTTACAAAACTAAGCACTTACTCTTTGGGTTACATACTCCTTGTCTACTGACGACCACACGGTACAATCTACAGGCACGCCTAAAACTTAAAAACATGATTTCTGCAAATGCTGGCGGTGTCCTTCTGTTTACTTATGTTAAAGTCCTAGTCATGCGCAACACACTCTACCAGCACTAATCAAATAGGCGAGGGCAAGTACAAAGTATCGTTGTCCTGTTAAGGTGTCCATTTGCGAAAGTATTGCCCCGGCGTGTTTCCTGTTAAGTTTTCGGCATGCGTGAGGTGTGCCCTCAAAATGTTCAAATGTCTGTAAATCTATCGGACCAAACTGCGTGGTCATCAGTCCGTAGCAGCGCCCTCGCTGCACAATTAAGGGAGTGCTGCGTCTGTGATGTGTACCTATATTGCAGGGAATACCAGCCTTTGGCAATAACAAGCTGTTCTTCACTGAACCCAGAAATTCTGAAATCTCAGATGGTGGATGCAAAACCACTTTCATATGAAAATTATGGGGCAATCTCGCTATTCTGAAAGAAATATTTTCCACAAACGGAAGAAAAGCAGGAGGTTTGCAGGCTTCGCTCTCTTCTGTAACATCCAGAAAAAGCAGTCACAGAGTTGACATGACGAAAAAATCCATTAATGGATCTTCTCCACATCTCGCCGGCACTGCACCTAGCTTCGCCGTTTGACAGTTTTGCGCCCCGTATTCGAAACCAGAATTTTGATTTTTATGTCTTTTGCTTTCTGATTATTTACCCATGGCCGTAGAAGATCATTTCAAGAATGTTTTTACCCAATGAATGTGTAAATGTGGTCGTTATACAGCTAGAAATTACATTTCTGGTGAATGACGTTAACAATATATCGACGATAAATTGTTTTAGTTAAATTCCTGTGGTGTTTCTTGACAATAATATTGTTGGTAATAAATACGCGAAAACGAAAATCCAAGTCCTGATTTTTAATACTAATTGTGCAAGGAGGCAAATGAAACGTACATAATTCGAAAGGACTATGTTCACAAAACAAAAACTGTGTGCGTACGCAACTATTAGCAGTGCTTGAAGGAAGTGGATTTTTCATATCTGAAGGTCTAGCAGAACAGCCATCTAGCGGTAGAATAGGTGCAAGTACGAAATCGATCGCGTTGTCAGCGTGGAAATCAAAATTTCGTGGTAACGGACTAACGTTACTTGTTGGCGTTGCTGTCTGGCGTGATATCCTGACTCTGTGGTCGTTACCAGAGAATTCTGGTAGGTTCCCAATTATTCATTGCGACACCTTACGTCCCTTATTATATGGAAATGGAGGCTTTGAGGTAGAAACTAAGAAGCTGCATACCAATAAATTCCAATTACATTAAAACATTTAGTCTCGTTGTTTTCTAAACACAACTAGTCGAATTTCGAATTGAAAATTAAATTTCGAATAAAATTTAAGAACCAGTGTCAGAATTAGTAGTGCCTCAGTTAAAAATTAGAAAATTACGTATCGGCCACAGATGGGCGGAATTACATATCACTGGTGCGAGGAAGTGGCGGTGCGGCGAATTGACTTGCTAGTGATTGCTCGGCCGCTAACCGTCAGAGGTTCGAGTCCTCTCTCGGGCATGGGTGTTTATGTGTGTGTGTGTTACTTTTACAAGGGAAATTTCCCATCACATCCACCTCATATTTAGTGGCAGGATGACGCAATGGATATCTCGTCCAAAACTGAATACCGATGAAGCACAGAAACCGGAAAAAAAGATACCTAACTATGAAAAAAGAAGCAAAATAAAACTGAACACTCCAAGCCTATGATATGTTACATTAAGCACTTGCACCAGACGTTTTGTGGTTCTGTCGTCATTGTGCTGGTCTACAATACGGGAGATGCTTAGTTCAAATTCCATTCCTGATCAACAATTTTATTTCGCTTTTGTCACAACATTATGAACTGTCCGTCATGTCGACGTCTCTGTTTTCTTTTTGTAGCCCTGGAAATTTTCGTACTATACATTTGTTAAAGACCGTGAGACAAGCGGTAAGAAAGTTTTACTATCACAGGCATATGTGACGAATAGTGAGGGCACGCGAAATGGCGCATAGACCGCTCTCCTATCAAAACAACAAATAAACGGCTTGGAACTACTGTATCTCACAATAAAGGTCCATAGCCTTCGCAACGTCAGGTACCGGTGAGACCAGATTATCTCGCCTAAGCAAACATTTAAGCAGACGTCAGTTGACTACAGCAGGGGATTCCTGCTGACGTCACAGCACAACAAAGACACAAAACTGGTTACGGCGAAAAGACACGCCAATGGGCGGACGGACAGTTCATTATTCTGCGAAACAGAAAAAATATATAGATTTTCGCTTTGGGGAATGTCTGAACCAGGGACTTTTAGCATAGCAATTTTCCTCCATAACCACAGGACCATGACGCTCTTGGTATAAGACTTAAATGCGGATAAGAGACGGGAAGGTGTGCAGTGTTATGAAGAAATGGTTCGGCAATTTTAAAAGGACGAAGACTGCTTTTTTGGAAGGTACGTGATAATGGACGAAACGTGGGTTCACCAATTTGATCACGATGCAAAATAAGAGCCACATCAATGGTAACATCCTTCATCCTCTACCCCAAAAAAATTCAGGTTCAAAAATCAGCAGGCAAGGTGATGACATTGTCGTTTGGAACGCAGAAGGAGTAATTATGGTGGATTATTTGCAAAGGTACGTAACTATCAATGCATCATACCATTGTTCGCCCTTGCGACGTTAGAGAGAAAGAGAAAATAAACGAAAAATTGACGCGCGGAGTTCTTTTGGAACAGGACAACACACCGGAGCACAAAGTCCTCGCAACACTGGAAACTCTGCGGGTCTGTGGGTTCGAATTTTGTACGCTATCCGCCATACGGAAGAGGTACCCAAATATGTGTGTGGCTCGAAGACTACTTAAGTAATAGAATCAACTACGTTGCCCTCGATGGCGAGTGTTCATCAGGGACTAGGGTAACGTCAGGAGTGCCCTAGGGAAGTGGGATAGGACCGCTATTACTTTCTGTCTATATAAATTATATGACGGACAGAGTGAGTTGCAATCTGCGGCCGTTTGCTGATGATTCTGTGGTGTACATGAAGGTGTCGTCACTAAATGACTGTAGCAGAATGCAGGATGACTTGGAGCAAATGACAACTAGAGCTAAATGTAGAAAAATGTATGGTGATGCAGACGAGTAGGGGAAACAATGCTGGAATGTTCGAATACAGCATTAGTAGTATGCTGCTTACAGAGTCGCATCAATTAAATATGAAAAGGCAAATGGTCGGCTTGGGTTTATTGGGAGAATTTTAGGAAGGTAAGATTCGTCTGTAAGTGAGTGATACTGAGATATTTCGGGAACGCAAATGGGAGTCACTGGAGGGAAGGAGACATTCTTTTCGAGAAACGCCGTCGAAAAAATTTAGAGGGCTGGGATTTGAGTCGGCCTGCAGAACGATTCTACTGCTGCTAACCTACATTTCGCGTAAAGACGAAAGTGGTAAGATCAAAGAGATTGAGACTCGAACGGGAGCATAAAATCATTCTTTCTTGCTCGTTCTAGATGGGAATGGAACAGGAAAGCAAGTAACTGCTTGTGGTACTGAGTACTCTTCGCCACGCCCCTTTGCGTGAATTGCGAAAAATGTAGATGTATATAGATGTACACTTGACAGCAAAACAAGTGGATCACTGCTGAATGCAACCCAACTAACGTAGCTGTGTTGCGGGTACTCCACATTCAAAACCCCTGTAGAGTACAGCCGTTCGACTATTCACAATGGGTACGAAAGAAGCAGTAGAGAACATTGCTCCTTATGGCAGTCGGTCCACATGTAATTCAATACCGTCATACAAAAAACATTAGAATGTAAGTTATTAGAGTCGAGAGAGCAACGTAAATTCAATTTAATTACAATAAGTGACAAATCGGGTACTTTATCAAACTCAATTAATGACACAATGAGTTTTTGTTCGTGCTCTGAATGTGAACGCACTGTTGACAAAAAAAAGCTTCCGTTTCTGATCGAGACTAGATTAGGCATGAAGAGACGTTTTCATTGGTATCGGTTTACAAGGCCTATGTCCGAACCCGGTTAACTTTAGCATTGCACCAGGAATGGCATGAAGTTCAAATTGTTTCTGAGAGGTAACCACTGAAAGTATATAATACAGTGCAACTCACAGGTGTCAAAAGTCATAAAATTGTGGAATAGAACGCAGTACCTATATGAATCGTTAATAAAGCACGTCAGATATTAAATAAATTCACAGATAGCGCTATATTTGAACTTGAAATGACGATACAATTGACTTCTTTCCCGGCAGGGACCCAACCCCGGCTCTATTCGCTATTTATTATATATACGCAAAGAGATGAAATTGTTACTGTTCTCACCATTAGCGGGATTGCATATGTTCGGTTAGAAGTAGCATCAAGCCACGGCGGATTAGCCGTGCGCACTGGAGCGCAGTGCTGCGGTGAGCGCGACTGTTCGCCGTCGGGGGTTCGAGTCCCCCCTACGGGCATGGGTGCTTGTGTTGTCCTTAGGTTAGTTTACTTTAGTTTAAGTAGTTTGTAAGCTACGGACTAATAACCAAGCAGCTGAGTCCGATAGATTTACAAACATTTTCAAGTAGCGCAATAAATAACGTTGTGCTGCCTGGGACTCCAACCCCGCGCCTATCGTCAGCGTTGACCTCAGATGACTAGGTAACAACTCTCCCAATCTCGTTTACTAGTAATTAGGATCGTGCCGTTCGTAGAGACCTGGAGGGGTTTGGCATTTTGAAGAAACAACGAAAACTAATCCAACTTTGTTCTAGTCAGTAGCGAATGGACATGTGTAATGTGATTTGAAAGACGCCACAGTCCTAAATTCCTTACTTGCCGCTATTGGAGGTGGAGAGGGGGATGTTTGCGATTGTTAAAAACTGTTTCTCCAGAAGGAATCAACCCATATCTTAGCCATTACAAGATGGCATCAGCCCGATCAACTACCGATTTTCAGATGTGGTAGTATAATGTTTTTCGTCAAAATGGAGTACAGAACACATGGTACGAGAAGTAAAATAGTTCGGCGGTATCTGTCTACGTAACAGTAATTTCTTGGCCTCGTGGTCTGAGGCGTCTTGTCGCGGAGTTGCGGTCGCTCCAGCCAGAGGTTCGACTCCTTCCTCGGGCATGTGTAGTTGTGTGTGTGTGTGTGTGTGTGTGTGTGTGTGTGTGTGTGTGTGTGTGTGTGTGTGTGTACGCGTGTATTCCTTAGCGTAAATTAATTAAAGTAGCATGTAAGGCTAGGTAGAGACTAATGACCTCAGGTGATTTGTCCATTAGGACTATAACAAAAAAATTATGTACAGTATGTAGAATTATGTAGCATTGCGTATGATAATATACTACGTTTTAGCATGCTCTGTGGTGATTTTGTATGACATGTTGCTGTATGCTTATTTAACTATAGTCTTGTTTCGCTCAAGTTTGTATGAAAAATGTGTGTGAAATCTTATTGGACTTAACTGCTAACGTCATCAGTCTGCACACTACTTAAACTATCTTAACATAAGGACAACACAGACACCCAAGACGGAGCAAGGATTCGAACCACCGACGCGAGCAGAAGCCCAATTCAAGACATGATGCCTTAAACCGCGCAGCTACTCTGCGCGGCGCTCAATAATGTAACATAGCTCTTACCATAATAAATGAAATATTACGCATCATAAAAGTAGCAAGGAGCGTCGTTTACACATTAGAAAACGGTTTCTAAAACGGGAAATATATACCATGTGTAACGATATAGTCTGTTGGGATGAAAGCAGAGGAGGTCAATCGAAACACCAGAGCTCTGTATTTCACAGAACAAAGAATTTATTATGGGGGTATGAAAGGACACGATCTCATAGACAGGACTGATATACAGTAACGAAAGCATGAATTAAAAGAGAGTGCATGCTGTCAACGGAAACCAATAGATTTTATCACTGTATTGTGAGGGAACCGACCAGAAGGGTAACTGAGGTTGCGATGCAAGAGCGGCGACAGCGAGTGAGAGAGGGAGAACAGAAAAGAAATTAACTATTAATAAATTCAAGACCGTTTGTGTATTTTGTGAAGGACAGAGGGTGTATTAATGGATGGAGGGGAGGAGAGAGACGTATCTGAAATAACAAAAATTACTTCGACAGCGTCCATCTTAAACGGATTACTCTGTTTGCATGGAGGATGGGTATAAATGTAATAAAAAATAGGATACTGAGTGAAAGGAGAAGCATTGAATTAAAATGTGTAACACAGGGAGGAATCGAACCCAGAACTCCATACTTACATTAATTCAATGCTTCTCCCTTCAGATGGCCGGGATGAGGTTAACTTGTAATAGCTAAGGTATGGGTCAGATTCCCGCTGGGGCTAACAATTTTTAACGGCCACAAAAATACCATCTACACCTCCAGTAACTCCAATAAAGAACTCAGGACTCTGCCTTGTTTCAAATCAAAATTGCACATGTCCATGCGCTACTAAATGAAACAAAGTTTTCGCAAAATACCAAACCCCTTTCACGTCTGTACGAACGGTGCAATCCTAACTACTGGTGAACGACAATGTGATAGTTGACGCCTCATGATGTCAGGTCAAGAGTGACGGTATGTGCAGGGTTGGAGTGCCCGGAATAAACAATAAATATATCAGCAGTGTTCCTTCCTTTTATACAATAGCAAATGGTGCTGGGTTCGAGTCCCTGCCGGGGAAACATTAATTGTATCGTTTCAGGTACCACTATAATGCTATTTGTGAACATATTTGATGTGTGACATCTGATTGTGCTTAGATAACAAATCATCAATATACTGTATTCTATTCCACAACTTTATGATGTATGACATCTGTGAATTGCACTATATTACGTATCTTCAGCGGTTACCTCTCAGCAACAACAAGAGCTTCATGCAACTCCTGGTGCAGTACTAAGATTATCATTTATTTCTGGGTTCAGACATCGGTCTAAGAAACTAATGAAAACGTCAGTGTTTTAGTCTATTTATGCCTAGAGATCACGCGCACTTAAACATGGCCCCTGAGCGGAGAATGTTGGGAGCTGAAGCTTGCATTTAGCTCATAGCGGATTGGCTGTTAGAACAAGCCCCGTCTCTTTCCCCCAGTGCCGGCAGCTTACGGCGTATAGATTACAGGTTTTAAAAGAAACAACATGTAAGGGGTTAAGGCGTTACAGATGGAACACGAAATTAAGTATCACTTTAATGTTTCAGTAATAGAAAAGTGGAACGCATATCTACGAAATGTTGATATTTGAAAGGGACTTATTAAGCGGGTGTAACAACGCTTTCTGCCTCTTTTTATTGTCGTAACAGAATAAAAGTCAGAATTAACATTCTTCACACCACAGCCTTCTTTCTTGTAAAAGAAGTCGTCGGGGCATGTGGACTTATTTTAGCAAATAACAAAGTGGAAGATAATAATCAATACGAAGCACAAATCAACAGTACATTGACGAGGTCTACTGTGTGCAATGCTGTTACGAGGTAAGGTTGGTAGAGAGCATAAACATTCCGTTGACACACGAGCTCAGCCGACTTCCGCCGATCAGAGAGGACCCACGAAAAAGTGCGTGACCTGTAATCACATCTCGATCAGGCACACAACTGTTTTTTGCTTAACAGTGCGTTCAGATTCAGATCATGAACAAAAACATATCATGTTACTAAACAAGTGTGATAACGTATCTGACTTTTCACTTATTGCAACTAAATTTAATTTACAAGTGTTACTGTCTCATCTCTAATGACGTTTATTCTAATATTTGTTGTACGAAAGTATTGGTTTGTACCTTGCCTGAATGCCATAAGGAGAAATAGGAGACTTACTTAGTAGCTATTGTGGGTAGACTCCGTAGTTAAGTCCCATAAGCTGTACAAACATTTATTGTGGGTAGGTAATAACTGTACTGTGCAATGATTTGACGACCTGCGACGCAGCTGTGCAATGGTGGTTGCATAGCGTCAGGTGTGGTCTCCACTTAGGAAATCAGGGATGATCCACTTTTTTTGCTGTCAAGTGTACATTCTTCAGATTTGGCTCTATCAGACTTTTGTTTCTTTTCCAAAACCCAATTAAAAAGACCTAAAAGGACGTCGATTTGACAATGGCGATGCCGTGGCCGATGCTGTGAACGCACGAAATCGGAGCCGCGGTGGAGTAGCCGAGCGGTCTAAAGCGTCTCGCTGCGGAACGCGCGGTTGCTCGCCGTGGAGGTTCGAGTCCTCCCTGGGGCATGGGTGTGTGTGTTGTCCTTAGGTTAGTTTACCTAGGTTTGAGTAGTTTGTAAGCTACGGACTGATGACCACGCAGTTTGGTCCGATAGATTTACAGATATTTGAACATTTTGAACGAAATCGGAGATGTTGTATTTGAACGGTGTGCCGAAATTATCAGAGCGTGCCTCGAAATGTATTAGGGTACACAGGTATTATACTGAAAAACAAATTGTTATTACGAAATTGCTGTCTTTGTTAGCCTAGAAACTTGTCGAGCCTCCCTCGTAGTTCCCCGGCGGGTAGGTCCAGGTGTAGGGAGAGGAGAGTGCGCGCCGCAACAATGTCGGCGCCGTGAGAGCGGCGAAAGTGGAGCAGGAGGCCGCTAGATGAGTGCACCAGACGCAGACGCTGACATCATAGGCCAGGCGGCTGACCGCGCCGCCGCCGCCGCGCCGCGCCGCTGCCTGCACCGCGCCAATTGAGCCCTGCCACCTTCCAGACACCTTTTCTGCACTCCTCTTAACTACTACGCGGGCACAAACGTTTACCGATATACCTGGCGCTTTCCTTATCGACAACCTTGCACGTCAGTTCGAGAGTGTTTCGCAAAATATATCGTATTAATTGTTCGCAATAATCCTAAAATTGTTAGAAACTTCACAAACGTACTGAAAAAAGGGCAGATCATACGAATCAATATGACATTTTCCTATATAAAATAACAACGGCAAAAATAATGATAATAATTATTATTACTATAAAATAAAATTAATAAAAAAATTGAAAAATAATAAAAAATAGCGACATTATTTATTGAACGAACCTCGTATAAACTAATCAGAAATGCATACTCCGATGACCCCATTCCGAAATAGAGTCTTTCTGGCAATCTTCGTCAAGAAAATGTTTCAAATGTTCGTATAGTCTATGGGACTTAACTACGGGGTCATCAGTCCCTAAGCTTACAAACTACTTATGAACTAACTAAGACTAAGGACGGCACATATATCCATGCCCGAGGGCGGATTCTAGCCCCCTACCGTATTGGCCGTGCAGACCGTGACTGGAGCGCCTTAGTCCCCTCGGTCAACGCGGCCGGCTCTTCGTCAAGAATTGACAACAATAAGTTCTACAATAATTGCTTTTAAAATACAGTTAGTAACAGCCTGTAAACAGATACCCCGGTAGTGTAACGAAATCAGCCAGCAGCCGCAATTCCGATGTTGTCCCTTACGATTACTGACAGTGGCGGCTGTTAAAATGTTTGTGTGTGAGAAAAATAAAAAAACTAGACAGAATATGAACACAGACCTTGGCATAACAGGTTTTATGGGGAAATGTAAAGCAAAACATTAATGAAAATGTTTGTGTTTTGAAATTTAGTTTGAATATAATACTTGACATGAAACCTTACAAGCTATAGAATAAACAGCCGTTTTGAAAACGTGTGTGTGATTAAATTCAGAGACTAGACAGAATATGTACAAAGTATTTCACATAAACGTTAACACAATGTTTGGTATAAACATTGTAGTGGAAAAAACAATGGAAGGCTTTGGCATGAAAGTTTTT
The DNA here is from genome assembly GCA_026315105.1 of Locusta migratoria. Taxonomy (NCBI): domain Eukaryota; kingdom Metazoa; phylum Arthropoda; class Insecta; order Orthoptera; family Acrididae; genus Locusta; species Locusta migratoria. The sequence continues at coordinate 785,713,753 of CM048755.1, forward strand.
GTGGGGAAGTATAACGCCACCATTAATGAAATGTTTGTGTGTATTTTGAAATTTAGTTCAAATACAGTATTCGACAAGAAACCTTATCTGAAAAAGAATGAAACAGTCGTTTTCGAAATAGTGGGTGTGATTAAATTGGTGGACTAGACAGAATCTGACTATACTATTTGGCGTAACATTTTGTTTGGGTGCGTGTGATGAATTTTTAGATATTGTACAGAATCTAACATAGTATTTGGCGTAATACATATCGTAAATATAAATCAACTGTTTTTAAAAATGTTTGTGTGTGTGTGTTTTGGATATTTTCAAAGCGACTGGGGCAGAATAAGCTAAATGTAGCGTTCTGATGTTTTATATCCCAAATGAAACAATAAGGTGGATATTTGGTGTTACTGAAACAAGATTTCAGTTACTTCTCAATTGAAGCAATTAAAAAAATACTATTGTACCATTTCCTTCAAGAGTAAATAATAAGCCAGAAAAAGCTGTTTCATTTATATACTTTTAGCGCAGCATGAAAGGTACGTACGCAAGATTGTGCATGGATAGTCCAACGGACTGCTAGGAACCGTAGTAGTGCACACGGCAGTGCTTACGTGACGGTAGTGCGCCTAGGCAACACCGTCTAGATATAAGACCTCGCCGGCCGCGGTGGCCGAGCTGACTGAGGCGCTTCAGTCACGGTCAGCACGGCCACTACGGTCGGGGGTTCGAATACCCCCTCGGGCATAGATATTTGTGCCGTCCTAGTTCATAAGTAGTTTGTAAGTTTAGGGACTGATGACCCCGTAGTTAAGTCCCATAAGCTTAACAAACATTTGAACATTTATAAGACCTCACTACAAGTCACACCGATAGGCAGCCTTCGCAAGCCCAATGCCTGAAGCTAAGAGGCAGTGGGCTGTGCCCCAGCGGCCACAAAAATATGTTCAAATGTTTGTAGAGTCTATGGGACTTAACTACGGGGTCATCAGCCCCTAAATTTACAAACTACTTATGAACTAGCTAACACTAAGGACGGCACAAATATCCATGCCTGAAGGGGGATTCGAACCCCCGACCGTAGTGGCCGTGCAGACCGTGACTGGAGCGCCTCAGTTCCCTCGGCCACCGCGGCCAGCGGCCATCCAGTGAGCTTGCGAGGGTGACGGTGTGACGTGACACGAGCTTCTTGTGAGGCCTTGTTTGTAGACGGTGTTGGCCTAGGCCAGCATTTCTCGTCGGCTGTGAGTTCACGAGATATGACGTTATAAACAATGAGATGCACGAACAACTGCTGCATTAACGGTCAATGCTGCTCATTTTCTCCTAAACCACTGGACCGATTTCAACCAAATTTAATACACATATTCCTTACAATTACTGTATGAGTGAGAACCACATACAAGTCATGGGTCAGGAGCTATAATGTCATAAACAATAGGAGTTTCAAGAAACTGCCACACAGTGCAACGAGACTTTATAAATACACTATATGAGAATGACAGTACTTAGTGACTTGCAACAAACTTGAAACTTAATTTCAAACCTTTATTAAACTTTTTCTCCCGGCAACCACATCAAAATAACGAAAGGAAAAAACGTTTCTCGCTTACTACTTTTCCGCTGTTCATGGAGCAAAACTACGGCATTCGGTATGACATTGCAGTTTATAATTTCTACACTACAAATTGTAGTCGCAGGAATTTTTCAGGTAGTATACAAACATATAGATGATTGTTCTTTAGAAATTGTAACACAGTACGACACGTAGGTCATGACATATACGGGCAATAACAAATGAACAAATGTCTGTTAAGCTTAAGGGACTTAACTGCGGAGTCAGCAGTCCCTAAACTTACAAACTACTTATGATCTACTTTATACTAAAGACGGCAAATGTTCAAATGTTTGTCAAACTTAAGGGACTTAACTGCGGGGGTCATCAGTCCCTAAACTTACAAATTACTTATGAACTACCTCATACTAAAGTCGACACAAACATCCATGCCCGAGGGGGGATTCGAACCTCCGACGGGGAGCGGCCTCGCGCATAGCACCTCAATGCGCTCGGCCACTCCGCGGTCGGGCAATAACAGTAACGTTTATGGAAACCCGCCCCATAACGCATCAGGTTTTAATGTATTACTTCTTTACAACTAACTCTGTTCGCAACGGTTTTTACCGACATAAAGCACTTATACAAATGAATATATAACTGCAAAATTATACAATTATACAACATATAATTGTAAAATATAAGATTATATGTACTGTGATGGGTAGAAGCCTGTGACCTCATGCAACACGTATTCCAGTGAGATTAAGAAAATTCCTGGAAAGCTGACAGAAGTGTTGACAACTTTGAGCTCTGAAGCGCACATGGGTCAGGCGATAGCATAGAATGAATACACTTCTATAGAGTTATAAGGAAAGAAAGAGAATGAAACAGAGTACATACAACGAATACCCATTATTTACGACAGATCTGGCTTTTAACTTCAAGAGACTGCAGTTTCCAGTGGCACTTGCATTTTCTACTACGATTAATAAACCAGAGGGCAATATATTCAATATTGGGGAGTGGATTTGACATGCCCATGTTTATTACACGGAAAACTTTATGTCACTTTCTAGGGGTGGGCTCACCAAAGAAATTATTCATATTAGAACCTGGACAAGTAACAAGAAGTATTGTTTATAGTAAAGTTGTGAATTAAATGAATGTCACATATCATTTGTATTTTGATTACTATCTTTCTTTGTTTGGATATTATACGTAAAATTTTTTACATTATGCAAGACTGCCTTATTTCTTATATATCTATATCTATAAATGTGTATGTCTGTTCGGTGTACGTTTATCACGTCTGAACCACAAGACATAAAGAGCTAAAAATTTGTATAGTTACTAATGTCTAGACGGAGAAGGCTTTAGGCACGGTTTTATAGCGATCGGATAGCTATTTACCTATGTATATATTAATGTGAATGTCTGTTCGGTGTACGCTTATCTCGTCCGAACGACAAGACGCAGAGACTTAAACATTTGTGAAGTTACTAATGTATACCTGAGGGAGGTTTTAGGCACGGTTTTATAGCGATCTGATAGATATTTAGTAATTTGAAGAATATAACGCGAAATGCGGAACAATAATTACTCTTTGAAAATGGTTTTATTGGTTGCATTGTTGTTTGAGGGTTGATAATGATAAAAGGGTGGAGTATATTGTGATGGGAAGTTATCGGTGTATATAAAATTCTACGTGTGTGTGTATTAATATTTCGCTCTGCAGCGAAAACTACAGAATACAAACACATGGTCTGTGTGTAATTGTTGTCCGAAGTCTCCCATTGTACACCATAGCAGTTCCAGGCCGATAGCTATATGAAAAGTGGTGGAAAACATGGTGGTTGAAAGTTGTCAAATTATTAAAAAAATCCGAAGGCCAGCGATGACGTTTGTGGCTCTATAGCAAGGAGGTTACATACAGCGAAACGTGATGCCACATACCATATCTTTGGTCTATGCGAGCTACAATGTCTTCAGCTCTTTCTATGTAAGGATAATCATACGAATAAGGAAATAGAAGAATAAATAAAGCATTAAAAACCATCAAGAAAACAGACTCTGCTACCGGTATATTACGCCTTCAACGGGTTCTACACAAATCTATAGTTTTGTTCCGATATTGATGAAATTTTGCACATTCCTCAAAAACAAGAGGAATGTCGCTGTCTGTATAAAATTTCGTTCGGTGCATGGTCGAGGGTACTTACGGAATTATACAAATTGCTTAGTTTTGCTCCAATCTGTATGAATTTTTGCACACATGACCTTTGAACCAAGAGGAAGATAACTGAACAAAAAAATATCTGTATGGTACATGACAGAGGGTACCTTGCAGAAAACTTTGCCGAGAGAGGGAAAGGTGGAAACGAACAGAGATGGGAGAGAATGAGGTGGATGCAGAGAGAGGGCGGTAGGGGATGTGGACTACGAGAGTGAGGGATAAACACACCCGGGCAACGCCGGGTTTACAGCTAGTTCTCTAATAAATATAACATGTTATTAGAAAAAAGGAGACTGACAGAGAGAGAAGGGATAGGAGAAGTACTAAGTCAAGGATTGAATAAATAAATGCCATGGCAACGCCGGGTTTTCAGCTAGTATCGGAAAATATTTCTTCAAAAGACATATAAATTATGAAAATATAGCTTCGGTGGAGTAGCCGAGCGGTCTAAGACGCCTCGGTGCGGAGCGCGCGGTTACTCGCCGTGGAGGTTCGAGTCCTCCTGGGACATGGGTGTGTGTGTTGTCCTTATTTTAAGTTACCTAGGTTTAAGTAGTTTGTTAGCTACGGACTGATGACCACGCAGTGTGGTCCGATAGAATTACAGACATTTGAACATTTATCAAAATATTTCACCATAAATAATTATCTGAAAGATAATTACTTTTCTGAATCGTTTCTCAGCCTTGGACGTGTGCCTAGAGCATGTGTGACGCTGAACTCGTTATAAAGAATATTGATACTTTTTATATTTAAAGTCGTAAATCCTCAACGGTAGTGGCAGATAATTAATTTAGATTTATTTTATGAAACGCGTAATACTTTGAAGTCCAAAAATTTTAGTTTACTTCCTACCAGTTTCGGTTTTATACCATCGGGCTGAAAATTTTTTGAGATAGTTACATATTATACTCTTTTTGTCTGTATAAAATATCGTTGTGCTCTTTTTGTTATGAAAGATTAGAACTGTAATTTGAAAACTGTAAAACGACACAACTTAAACCGTACACAACACAGGACAATTTCAGTTTGGAAATGTGTTCCGCATTTGAGTGATCAACGCGCAGTGGAAGTTGTTATGAGTAATTAATAAGTTATGATTAGGTAACTAGCAGTAACTAGTAGTTGGCCAATAAATGATGCGGGTGTGAGGACGTGTCAGCGAGGCCTGGGGACGTCCTCGTCCACTACTGCGCCTGCGCCTGCTACTTGGACAAAGCCCTTCTCCACAAATCATCCCGCTTACTTGGGAACAATTTGGTGGATTGAACTCCCCAATACGCCCGGTGGATTTACTACAAAACTGTAGAGACGATGCGCGTTACTCACAGGAGGTTAATGACTGCACGCGAGAAGCGAGCTTACAAACTACTTAAACTAACCTAAGGGCAACACACACATCTATGCCCAAGGGGGGACTCGAACGTCAGACGGCTGCGCGCACCGCAGCACGGCGCCTCAGTGCCCACGGATATACCGCCACGGCAAGAAAATATTAAAAAGAAATTGTCTGCATGAATCGTGATGAAAGTTTGGAAAAAATACTAAAAATGTACGAAAAAGGTAGTGAGATAAGGCCTTTTCTCCTACAAAAGCTTGACTAAATTTATCAGAAAATGTATATAGATGAAATGAATATGTCAAGTGCAAATACCTACTTTAAAAATCATATATGATGCTTATAAAGTCATTTTAAAAACTTTTCCATTCATCTAGTCTAAAGTCTGGATAAAGTGTAATGGAAATCAGATATTTTGAAAAGCATGTGTGATTTCCAACGCATCTAAACAAAAAGAAATCCTTTTGTAAGCAAAAGCTTTAGAATTATAGTTCTTATTAAGTGCCATGACACAATAGGTTTTCAAATTAAAAGTAAAAACTACGCTACGCTACACATCGGTGAAATAATGCTGCTTCATATTGCCGTTCACAATAGCATAAGACCAACATTTGTGTGTAGGAGTTTTTTCGAATGCGTGTTTAAGTAATAAGATTTTAACGTTAACTACTTCACAGGCAAATATTGTACACGGATGAGTAAAACACATAAAAACCAATTTCTCTGATTATTAAGGACGCAGAACAGAAACCAAACTTCTCCTTAGTAACAGGTGATTAGCATTTAGGTTACAATTTGTTCCTTCTTTTATTTCTGCAGGTTTTGAAATTTACTGAACTATATTGATATTTTAGTTACACTATTTTTATTAACTATCTGATCAATTAGACCGTTCGGCTTGACTCATGGTTAACCCAAGATAAATCTTAATTAATTTGACATTTGGAATGAACATCTCTAACATAACGCTATCGAAACACATGAAGTTAAGAAAAGTATTAGCTCCAAAATCAAGTTGGTAACAGTTTAAAAAAATTACTTGTTAAATTTGTGCAATGATAACGTCTTTCGCAACCACATGATAATTGTCAAATGATTTTTGTGTAACCGTGGGAAGTTTTGTTTCTGAATATTTCATCAAATGACTAGGATCTGAAACAGCATCTTATATACGTCTCATCGTTTGGGAATGTGTGTTGATTTCTTGCAGAATGTTGCCGATGCAATCTGCGTGCTGTCTAATTTGACTGAATAAATTATTTTTGACATAATGTTCCCGTATAACTGCGTCCAGGGGTAAGATAAATTATTTTTGCATACTCTGGTATAAATAGTGGGTACGATACTCCCCATCTTCATTTCTCTTAGCCGCATTTCTTCCCTCTGGTGCAGAATAGGTAAATTTGTTTGGCACGAGTTGTTGTGACGGCTAGAAAAATAGCGTTCCAGTTCCCTTCTTCTTACATTACAATCATCTACAAGATTGTTTGTATTTTGTTTGAGCTATGCAGTATAATCGTGAATCACGTCTCTAACAGTATCGTCATTTTTATTACTTCTGTCAGTTTTTCAGTTTAGCATTAAAATGAGGATGACAATATAGCCTTTCTCTGAATTTTGATTCAGAAACACTTTTAAAGGAAAACCAAAAAAAGAGGAGGCATGCATAATTCAACAGACTTTCTGCAATAGTGCGACATCAAAACAGATTTTAGTGTATCAGAATTTACATAAATACGAGGGTCATCTCAAAAGTAACGCACAACAGTTTTTTAAACGCCCTATTTGTTTCCCCTATATTTGATATTTCCACAGTATGTTGTCATATCCCTGAGAGACAATTTCCCCTTAAAATGCACCTCACGCCACCTTCGCGCTGAGCCTGTTTCCCACCAGGAGCAGCACTGTTAAGCAGGAGTCGTCATCCTTCAAATCTCCTTACGCGAAAGGCTTACTTCAGTTTATCGAGAAGGCGGAAACACACGGTATCAAACCGAGACTGTAGGTCTGTCTTTCAATGTTTTCCACTTCAGTTTAATGATCTTGGTGGTGGATTTTTCACTTACATACGACTGGACGTTATCATGCAACAGCAAATCATCGGGGTTTTGGCGATGTTGTCGTACGCGATGTAGTCGAACATTAAATTTCATTTTATTTTATTTTTCATTATTAACTTTAGGAACTGATAGTGGTTCCGTGTGTCATGATGTCCATTAGCAACAATCCTATTGAATCAGAAAAAAAGAAAGGAAAAACACACAGTGTCCATTCATTTTCCTTCTGAAGGCACAGTTTTGCATTTCTTCCTCTTCGACTAGTTTGCATGAGGCCATTCTATTGCATGTCTTTTCTACATCTACATACCTATTCTGTAATTCACTTTTAACCCTTTCGCGAACGTATTTTTGTGGCAACTCAGCGAAGCATATATGTATATATTTGTACTGCATTAGAAGTGTGTGTTTATCCCACACTCTCGTAGTCCACATCCCCTACCGCCCTCTCTCTGCATCCACCTCATTCTCTCCCATCTCTGTTCGTTTCCACCTTTCCCTCTCTCGGCAAAGCGTTAATCGAATTTTTATCTGCTTTTTTGAATAGATATATTTTTCGCTCGTTTTTGATAGGTTTGGGAAATCCGATACGCATTCTCGCTACGACAACTCTGTGTTCCCTTATTCCTTTGTCTGTTTTGATGCTGTTTATTAGCTCCAGATTATTTGTTGTTAAGAGGTCCAGTATATTTTCACAACCATTTACTATTCTAGTAGGTTCATAAAGTAATTGCGCGAGATCATTTTTCGGAGGATGCGTTCAGTACGATTTCGGACGATGTGTTATGCTTGCCTCCGGTTTTAAACATTATTTTTGCCAACATATCGAGGGGAAATTAAAGTCGCCACCAATGAAAATTGTATGCTTGAGGAACGTTTTTGAACCTTGGTCCAAGCTTTCTTTGAACATTTCTGCAATCGAATCATCTGAAATGGAGGTCGGTAGAAAGAGCCAATTATTAATTTATTCTTGTTGTCAGGTATAACCTCTACCATACCAACTCACAGGATATATCTACTTCAATTACGCTACAAGATAAACCGCTTGTGACAGCAATAAATACTCCACCACCTGTTTTGTTCAATCTATCCTTTCTGAACACCATTTGCCCCTTAGTAAAAACTTCAGCTGAACTTATCTCCGGCTTTAGCCAGCTTTCAGTATCTATAATGATTTGACATTCTGTACTTTCAATTAGCGCTTGGAGCTCTGGTACTTTCTCGACACAGCTACGACAATTTACAACTGTATACCAATGGTTTTTAGATCTGTGTCCGTCCTATCTTTGACGTGTATCCTATGAGATGCAGACGCTTCCTGTGTGTTCCCGAGACCCCCTAACCTAAAAAACCGGCCAGTGCACGCTACACAGCCCCCGCTACCCGTCCTGCGTGTAGTGGACTCCTCACTTTTGCAGCGGTACCCGGAACCCCACCACCCGATTGCGGAAGTCGAAAAATCTGCATTCCTTACGATTGCTGAACCCTCTGAGCCTCTGATTCAGACCCTGTACCAGAGGTCCTGTCAACTATGCTGCAGATGGTGAGCCCTGCTTTCATCTTACAAGCAAGACTGGCAATCTTTACCACTTCAGATAGCCGGTCAAAGCCAGAAAGAATATCTCTAGATTCGAGCGACACACATCATTGGTACCGACGTGAGCCACCACCTGCAGTTGTCTGCACCCCGTACCATTCATGGCATCCGGAAGGACCCGTTCCACATCTGGAATGACTCACCCCGGTATGCACACGGAGTGCAAGTTGGCCTTCTTCCTCCGCCCCCCTCCCCCCCCCCCCTGGCAGCAATCTCTCTCAGGGGCTCCATTACCCGCCTAATGTTGGAGCCCCCGACTACAAGCTAACTCCCCTCCCCCCCCCCCCCCCCCCTCTGTGAAAGCCCGGATCTTGCAGACTGCGTGGTGACTTCAGGATGAGAGTGACCATCCGGCTCAGGAACAGTGTCTTGAACAGATAGCGCCTCAGACCTGTTCACAAGATGAGCCGGGGGCCTCACGATCGGTTCCCCAGAATGTCGTACCAACAAATTGTCTATGCCACATAATAGGTGAAGTGAACGAACTTTTCAGTAAAACAAATGTAAAATTAGAACTCCGCACTAGATACAAGTTAGAACCCGAATTCGACCAGGAAAAAAAATCCAGAATTTTCGAAATGAGGCATCTACAAGATTTCTTACAAAAACTGTACAAAATCTTACATTTTTTAAAGGATAAGGAACATCATCATCAGATTCATAGAAAACACGAGAGCATGTGATAGCAATCAGTCGGCATTCTACCTACATCCTAAAACTGAAAATCACAAAGCAATAAAATATCTAAAGGATGTGTTATGATCATTTTGGAGGAATTAGAGTTATATACATATACAGAAAATATCCCAAACGACATACTAAACGAACAAACTGAACTTAAACACAAGCCCTACTTACAGAATTTTATTCACATTTTCGACAACGAAAATCACAGATAACACATACGGAAGTTTTTCTATGTATACCATCCCTGAGTCCCAAAGATAAAAAATTAAAAAGCATTAGAATTTATGCACCTACCTACCAAAATGTAGCTCATGAATATATATGCTACATATATATATCATCCCTGAGTTTCAAAGATAAAAGCAGTCAACACTGACCATCTGTGTACCCTAACTGCCAAAATAAGCAATCAAAAGGTTTTCAATGAATTATTTAAAAATACTAGATTGGAATCAAAATGTAAAGTCGGAATGTTCGCAGTAGCTCACTAAATGAAATTTGTCCCTTTATCAGACCTAGACGTAAGTAATACTGTAAATTACACTTGTCATATTATTAGCCTTCATTACGACGTAAACGATAAGCATTATTATAAACACCTACAGGCGCACTTCATACTGACAATACGCCAAAACAAATAGACTTATTGTGCAAAATATTAAAATACAGGCAAATGAATAATTTCATATAAAATTGTCTCACTACTACGTCATACATGCTGCTGCGCCTACCAACAAGAAATATTACTCGTAATTTCTGTGATGTATAGAGTAGGAGAATTGCAATTTAGCACGCTGCGTTTCCGAACATAATAATACCGTGCACGGTATAATAACTTTATAAACGAGACTGTGGAACAGGGGAGGCCTGAAACGAAAAACAAAGAACATGCATACAGTTACCGACTGGGTCGCCACGTACGTATCGCTCCCGCCGGAGGTTCGTGTCCTCCCTCGGGCCTGGCTGTGTGTGTTGTCCTTAGCATAAGTTAGTTTAAGTAGTTTCTAAGTCTAGGGACCGAGGACCATAGAAGTTCGGTCCCTTAGGATTTCAAACATTTGAACATTTTAGTTACCTTCTACACCCTATATATACACCGCCAGCTCTCTTAATTATGATAATATTCTCTATCAAGCGTGAGTAGTGTAAACTAATCCGACAAGTTAAATTATAATATTTAAATTAACGTTCTCACTCAGTCTCTACGGAATTAATCAAGACATATCAAAATATGCCATTGTCTGTCATTTGTGAAACCTTTGGGCATGTGGGCATGTATCAGACCTCATACCATTTTCCGGATTGTGTGGTCATTAGGGGGCGGAGCAGAAGCTGGAATTATTTTGTTAAGCGTGCGGAAGGAAATCAAAGGAAGCATCTAGATGTTTCTATAAAGTGACTAAAGAAATCACCGAAAACCTAAACCTGGGTCACCGGAGGTAGACTTGAACCTCCATCGCCTCAATGCGATTATAGTGCGCTAATCAGTGCGTGAGTAAGTCTTTAGTCCGGCTCTTCTTCCATGGTAAAAGGCACAGATTTTAGTGCAGTCAAAATAAAACCACAGTGGCGGGATATCCCCATCGCGGTATGATGAAGACAAATACAGAACACCCAGTTCCCTGCCGGTAATCGAATCCAGGTCCCATGCGTGGCGGTCACTGAGCAGGGAAAGCGGCAGTAATTGTCAATGTTATTGTGTGTACATGTGAGCGTCAAATGTGCCCCGACGGCGCAATTAAAAACCGCAGTGCTTTTAACAAATCTTGACATTGAGTTCGACGACTGTTATTTGTTATCATACTTATGGTCCTTTTCTGCAGCTTAAAAACTGTGTTCCATAAGTAAAAAATAAGTATTCATGTGAATAGTATCAAAGTAAACGGGAATGATTACCGCACTCCCGGACAGGACATATTAATAACATTCTGCCTCAAAATATCTTTATGGGTTCATATCATTTCAAGTAAAAATCAGTACTGATACCTACAAATTTCCCATTAGTCTATACTGGTGTCGTCTATATTTAATTAGAGTGTTATTTTACTTCTTCAGGCTGACCAATTTAAAGTAATTACATTGCGTTTGACTAAGAAATGAGATTGACAGGAAGTGCAAAATGGCTAAACAGGCGTCGCTAGAATGCAAATGCAAGGATGTAGAAGAATGTATAAATAGGGAAAAAATAGATACAGCCTACAGGAAAATAAAAGAAACATTTGGAGATAAGAAAAACAGCTCTATGAATATCAATAACACAGCAAAGAAGGGAAAGCTGAAAGGTGGAAAGAGTATATAGAGGGGCTCTACAAAGGAAATGAACTTCGAGACAATATTGTAGGAAGGGAAGAGGATGTAGATGAAGATGAAATAGGAGATACTGTACTGAGAGAAGAATTTGTCAGAGCCCTGAAAGACCTAAGTTGAAACAAGGCCCCTGGAATAGATGACATTCCCTCAGAGCTACTGAAGTCTCTGGGAGAACCAGCCATGACAAAACTGTTTCACCTGGTGTGTAAGATGTATGAGACTGGCGACGTACCCTCAGACTTTAAGAAAAATATTATAATCCCCGTTCCAAAGAAAGCAGGTGCAGACAGGTGTGAAAACTACAGAACCATAAGTTTAATAAGTCATGGTTGCAAAATATTAACACGAATTATTTACAGAAGGATGGAATAGCTGATAGATGCCGACCTCGGGGAGGATCAGTTTGGGTTGAGGAGAAATGTAGGAACACGGGAGGCAACACTTTACGGCTTATCCTAGAAGATAGATTAAGGAAAGGCAAACCTACATTTCTAGCTTTTGTAGATTTGGAGAAGGCTTTTGACAATGTTGATTGGAATAAATTCTTTCAAGTTCTGAAGCAAGCAGGAGTAAAATTTAGGGAGCGTAAGGTTATTTACAACTTGTACAAAAACCAGACACCAGTTGTTAGAGTTGAAGGGCATGAAAGGGATGCAGTGGTTGGGAAGGGAGTAAGACAGGGTTGTAGCCTTTCTCCAATGTTATTCAATTTGTACATTGAGCAGATTCGAATTTGTCAAACACTTCTCACGTTTCTGTCTTTAGGATAAGTTTATCCTGTTTACTGGCGAGGTTTGGGGTCTGCACTAAAGCTCCCTCTGTTTTTTGAACAGTTTTCCAAATCAGCTGTCGAACCGTGGTGGTGATTCATATACCTAGCGTGTACGTGTGCTTTGTTACGTGCTGTACAATTTTCCCGATTTTGACGGTGAAGAGGCTCAACAGCAAACTATCAATGTAACTGATGGGAACATGTTCGTACACGCAGACATTGCAAATTCTTCTTAGCCACCTACCTACTACCGTGAGTGCTGCTCATAACTAATGTTACAACTAAACCTAAAAAAAATTGAGGCGGCGGGGGGGATGGAATTCCTTCCATTGTTCCAGTACAGCAACCGTCGCTTAGTAATCGTATCGTTCGAAAACGCAGCGTACGAAAATGCCATGTTTCAGGAACCCATATCTCTAGTCCATAGATAAGGGGTAAAGTGTTTTGTATAGCCTTAAAGACAACAAACACACCGATGCGCGAGGGAGGACTCGAACCTCCGACGGGACGCAACTGCGTGTTCCGCAGCTAGGCGCCTTAGAGTGCTCGGTCATTCCACCGCGGCAAACCCGAAAAACTGCGAGAGGGCCAATCTGGGGATGGCCAATTCTATCATTTTTATTCGGTGAAACATTTGCAGTATGTTGTTACGATTATGTTCTCAGGGAAGCTATTTTCTTCCGACTTCACTCTCCTTTAACGAGATCCAGAGCCCCAAAGTTCCCTTCCGCTATCTCTTCCGAGCACGGCTTTGCTGTCGATGTTCTGACAGCCCGTGCACAGAGAAAGCTGTAAAACTTATCGTCCCATATTAAAAAAAAAAAAAATAGTCGGACCAAAATTTGATTCCTGCACGTCTTACGATTTGGTACGTTACATCGTCACAGTTTCTGTGCAGCATCAAAACACGACTTACAGTTTCCGGAGGTAGAAACAAGTTGCACAGCCATTGCGTATGATTTATTTTAGCTGGTATGTAGCAGCAGATACAGTGAGGAGGAAATATCGACATTTTATTTAAAATTGAGAGCACAACGATATTTTATTTCCATCTACATCTACATAAATACCCTGCAAATCACATTTAAGTGCCTGGCAGATATTGCTCTTTAAATCCGACGACCTGATTCACGCGGTCTGTCGTGTTGTGTCTATCCGTATTTAGTGACTGATATGGAAAAGTATTCTGTAAAAAGAAAACTACTCTGTAACAAAAAAAAAAAAAAATTCCGTAAAACTTTTATTTGTACTCTTCTTTCAAATGTTCAAATGTTTGTAAACCTAAGAGACCAAACTGCTAAAGTCATCGATCCCTAGATTTATAAGCTACCTAAACTAACTTAAAGTAACTTACGTTGAGGACGAGACACACAGGCATGCCCGAGGGAGGACTGGAATCTCTTGCGGGAGCTGTCTCGTAATCTGCGGTCATTCCTCACGGCTTTGCATATCGTACAGTTTGATATATTCGCCCCATAAAGTACAATTTCCTTTCGTTATCCGTCACACCCTGAATATTAATGTGTCGATATGTACAAATAAAATGACCTACAGAATTCGTTGTATACACAGCACCCCATTCAACACAGTCATGAACATACGGCAGGGGCCTATGAAAGTAAGTGCTACGAAATAGTCTAAAAGGGAAAACAAATATTATTTTCAACACAAATTTATTTTTTTTAACAGATACGTCATATTATTTTTTTCTGCACGCAGTAGTAAGAAAAATCAGAGAAGGAATGGCGTTGGTTCCATCGCAATAAGTCACTTACATCCGGAGAAGCCGGCCGCGGTGGCCTAGGAGACTGAGGCGCTCCAGTCACGGTCTGCACGGCCACTACGGTCGGGGGTTCGAATCCCCCCTCGGGCATGGATATTTGTGCCGTCCTAGCTTGTAAGTTTAGGGACTGATGACCCCGTAGTTAAGTCCCATAAGCTTAACAAACATTTGAACATTTGAACCTCCGGAGATAATGCGAAGCGAAGTTGACGGTTGATACATCTACATCTACATAGATACTCTGAAAATCACATTTAAGTGCTTGGCAGGGGGTTCATTAACCACTTTCATAACTTTTCTCTACCGTTCCATTCTCTAATAGCGCGCGGGAAGAAATAACACCTAAATCGTTCTGTTTTTGTTCTGATTTCTCTTATTTTATTGGGATGGTCATGTCTCCCTAAGTAGGTGGGTGCTAGCAAAATATTTTCGCATTCAGAAGTAAAAGTCGGTGACTGAAACTTCGCAAACAGATCACGCCGCAATGAATAATTTCTTTCTTTTAATGATTTCCACCCCAATTCGTGCAACATTTCCGTGACACTTTCCCCCCGCTAACGTAATAAAACAAAACGAGCTGCCCTTCTCTGAACCTTCTCAATATCTTTCGTCAGTCCCACCAATGAAACGTAATCTTTGGTTCGCCTTCCGCACAATATTTTCTATGTGTTCTCTCCAGTCTAAGTTGTTCGTAATTGTAACTCCTAGGTATTTGGTAGAATTTAGGACCTTACGGTTTGACTGATTTATCGTGTAATTGAAGTTCCGCGGAATTCTTTTAGTGGTCATGTGTATTACTTAACACTTTTCATTATTTAGTGTTAATTGCCAGTTTTCGCACCATGTAGAAATTTTGTCTAAATCGCTTTGCAATCTGAAATCCATTTTGTGTATTGCCGAGGCCCTCAAACGAAAAAAAAAAAAAAAAAAAAAAAAAAAAACAAACGCCTAGTCCACGCCACACAGCCCCTGCTACCCGTGTAGCCGCTTCCTGAGTATAGTGGACTCCTGACCTATTTAGCGGAACCCGAAAACCCACCACTCTTTGGCGCAAGTCGAGAATTTCTGCAGCCCACACAGTCGCAGAACCGTCTGAGCCTCTGATTCAGACCCTCCACTCGGCTCTGAACCAAAGATCCTCAGTCAGTCCTGTCGACAATGCTGCAGATGGTGAGCTCCGCTTTCATCTTGCAAGGAAGACTGGCAGTCTTTACCACTTCTGATAGCTGCTCAAAACCAGAGAGGATCTCTTCCGATCCAAAGCGACACACATCATTGGTCCCGACATGAGCCACCACCTGCAGCTGGCTGCACCCTGTGCCCTTCATGGCATCCGGAAGGACCCGTTCCACATCTGGAATGACTCCCCCCGGTATGCACACGGAGTGCACATTGGACTTCTTCCCCTTCCTAGCAGCCATTTTCCTAAGGGGCTTCATCACCCGCCTGACGTTGGAGCTCCCAACTACTAACAAACCCACCCTCTGTCAGTGCCCAGATCTTGCAGGCAGAGGGGCGAGTACAGGACAAGCGACACCATCCGTGCCAGGAACATCCTCTGCCACAGACAGCGCCTCGAATCTGTTGGCAAGACTAACCGGAGAGGTCTCCACTTCGGTCGCCCGGGAAGTCTTACGCCGCCTGACACGCGCTGAGGAAACCTCCCAATCCACCACGAGTTGGGGGACGACCCTCTCGCGGACCACAGCCGCAGGCCGATCGGAGGGCACAACAGGGCGTCTGCTGCACCCCTGCGAGCGGCCCACTCACCGCAGTCTCAAGCGTTGCCAGCGAAGCCAACGCCGCCTGAAGCTGCGAGCGAAGAGTCACCAACTATGCCTGCATCCGTTCGCAGCAGTCACAGTTCCCAGCGATTCTAAAAACCTATGTATGTTCCAAATAAGTACGACTGAGGACACAGAAGTTTGATAGAAGAAGCGCGCGTCTAGCAGGAATTGCCGCGTCTCCTGGAGCCTCACGTTACGGAGGTTGGAGACATGGGTGTCTATGTATAATTTATGCAGTTCCTAAGTCTGGGGACCGACGAGGAGTAGCCGAGCGGTCTACGGCGCCTCGCTGCAGAGCGTGCGGTTGCTCACCGTCGGGGGTTCGAGTCCTCCATAGGGCATGGGAGTGTGTGTTGTCCTTAGGTTAGTATACCTTAGTTTACGTAGTTTGTAGACTACGGACTGATGACCACGCAGTTTGGTCCGATAGATTTACAAACATTTTTTGGGGACCGACAACCAGAGAAGTTAGGACTACAAACATTGAAGACTCACCGTGGATTGTTGGGACGCGCTAGCAGCGCGCTGCATATATTTTAAACGTCAAATTCACTTTACATTTTCTCCTGATGTAACTGATTTATTGTGATGCAACCAATGTTTTGCGTGATTTTTCATGCTATTGAATGCAAAACAAATAATGGGTTATCTATAAGAAAACATTAAGTTTTGTTGAAAATAGTACTTTTTATACGTTTTAGATTGTCCGATAGTAGTTATTTTCATAAGCTCCTGCTGTACGTTCATGACCGTGACAGTCCTTTTATAATATATATCGTAACATATTCGGTGAAAAAGTTGAGCGGGACGCCATATATGACATGTACACCGTACCGCAGCAGGGAACCAACTGAAGAATGTAAGAAAACGTGAATATGTTCCACTGAAATGGCCGTGGCAGAAAAGTAGGAACCAGACGTCCGAGTCCTCATTCCGCCTTTGTCAGCAAATATTTTGGCACGTTTTGTTGTGAAATAGAGCAGCAGAGAGACCGCGACGGTGGGGAGAGGGCCGGCGGGACAGGATGCACTGTCTAATAAAAGCCTCAGTACATTTTTCGTGAGGGGGCTGGTTGGCCACTTTCCTAGAACGGAGCATATTACAATTGGTCAAATGACATGCATACGGAGCATTCAAACTGATATGCGATTGGTCTGAAGAACTGAAATTACGTCACCCTTAATGAGCAGCCACCGCCAGGAGCAAGGAGAAGTTTGCTGCTGCCAACTAACGACGCATTGCAGTTTCCTGCAGCCCTATGCTGAGACTTAAACCTGTCACGGAACACAAAACAACAGTTACAGGAATGTTTCAGCTATTTGTCGACATAGTGAGGAAAAGAACTGAGGCATCTGTCGCGTCGTCTTTACTGCTGCAGTGACGTACAAGTGTGAAGCAGCGTGTAACAGTCTGGTTCAGGTCTACGTCATTGTCAAAAAGCTGCCATTGAGAACGCTTTGCCGCTCCATCAGAATGGTTGTGTGCACAGCAACTGGTTTGTAGAAGTTGGGCTGGGAGCTGTGTGACCACCCGGCAAGCAGCCCTCATCCAGCACGACAGCATTTCGAAAACGACGGAGAGCTACGGCCACGCGTTGGTCCCCGGCAGACTTCCCGATACAAAAGTCCAAATCACAAGTATATTAGTTCTTTTGATGACTACGTCGGAAAATAGCTGAAACATTGTTGTAGACTACCTGTTTCTACTGATTGTGACAGTCTACTGCCTGATGTCTTATTTCACACCGTACCAATTGCGGCGTTAACTTTAGTACGAAGTGCAGTGGCGTAGCTACTACACCAAGGGCCCCAGGGCAAAAATGACGTTGGGGCTCCTCTCTAAACTAAAACTACACACAGGCGCCGACTTTTGAAAATGTCGGGGTATACTCAGTTGCGTTTCCAATAGGGGGAAGGTGGTTGCCGGCCTGCACCCCCCCCCCCTCCACGACAGGTATTTCTAAAAAAAAATCTTTATAGTTTTCCAATTCCAGGTTCAAAGCCAAAGTAATAATTTTGTTTTATTTTAATAGTATTTCTTCTTTTTTGCTTCATCTGGTGTTAATTTAGGACCATTTTAATCTCTGAAAGAAGAAAAGTAATTTTTTATTACACAGTAAAGAAATTAACAGCCATTAATTTCAATTTCACGATTCAGAACTAATGGGCGGCTTTTGCGACCATTTGAACCTGTTTTCCCGTTGTAGTAACTACTGAAATCATTTTCAGAGTTTTCGTCTTCTTAGACATGCATATCAGATAATGATGTGCCTGCATTGTGAATACTGTGTTCATTATCGCAAAAACTTATATCGGATGGTCTTCCTGTCTTATTTCTTCTGCAAATTTATTTTCTATACAGTATTTCAAAAATAGTCAATAACCACTTCTGCTGTCATGCCATGTCTGTCGATACCAATAGGTTTACAACCCATTGTTACATCACACACCAATTTAGTAAACAGGATGAAAAATGTCACGACTTAACACTAACACGATTCCTTGAAGACAATTGACTTCTAAGAGAATACATAAACGTTAAATTAGTAGTATAAACATTTTCATCGTATTGTACCAAACCCACTTCATTTCTAGTTATTTAATACAACAATTAAAGGTTACCGCCTTCAGTTTACGATATTGAACTTACAAGCAACATTCCATTAACATTCGGACTATTTAGAAAACGATCACTTCACTCACATGTCAACATGAATTTAAATGCCTACGATTTCAATTACCTGTTTGTTTTAGATAATCTTTTTACAGCGGTGTATTACAAAAGCCAGCCGCCCATCAATGGAATGAAAGAGTAGAATTTAATTACAATCAAGAAATATAACATAAAGAAAAAATAATAATACCAAAATTTTCAGTGGGGTATGCCGAGCATTACTGTGTGTCACGCAGCAGATAATATTTAATCGTACTCTCTAATATAATTATAACTGTGAAAGTTAATTATGCTTTCAGGCAGAAACTACTGGGTGGATTTGTATGAAATTTTGGAGAGGGATAGAGTTGGACCTGGGTAGGACATACAGATAAAACAATCATGGAATAGTTTTCGAAGTTGCTCCATACTAGGTGAATGAAGTCGCAGGCAGCTGCCGCGAATCAAACCATGAACAGTATTGCTAGTAACTCAGCAGGTGGCCGGGTGCGCAGACAAGCAATACCTTTTTAAGTTTATATTCTGAGATGGAAATAATTTTTGGATTTCACTTCGTGCGTTTGAAGTTTGTTGGCAGTGTTCAAAACGTTAAAAGTCGAAAATCCTCCATGCAGCTAAAATATTATATACAGTAGAACGCCGATTATCCGAAGTGTAATTGGGGAAAATCAATGTTCGGAAAACCGATTATTCGTGTAATCGAACTGTACACTTCTACTTGCCAATATGAAGTACTGTACAGTAAATGTATTTATACAGTATTTGGAGTCGCGCGATCCTTCACATTGCGCCGAGCGGCACGCCGCAACACTTGGAAGACGCCGCTGTTGCTGTGAACAGCTCTGATGCTGCAGCTACTGTACTTCTGCCGACTGGAGTGTGCCGACTGTTGTAATCAGCGACTGTCGGCTTGGCCTGTCAGCAGGCCCCACTAGAAGCAATGTTCCGTCACCCTGTGGCCCAGTGCGGGTATTGTGGGAAGCTTAGTTTGACGGGAGGGGGAATTGATGGACGGTAGGGTGGGAAGGTAAAAAATAAATAAATAAATAAATAAAAAATAACGACGCTCAACTTTTTTTCGAACTCACGGTGGCCTAGGGGCCCCTTGATCTCGGGGGCCCCGGGGCACTGCCCCGCCTAGCCCTATGATAGCTACGCCACTGACGAAGTGTTTACCGTCGACATTTGCAATATTTTTATTTTTAGTGCATGCAATGTAGACACAAGGAAAAATTAAACGAAGTGCAACTATTATGTAATATCACACAAGGAAACAGTATATTGTCATCTGGTTTCTTTTATTTTTATTATCTATTTATTTATTGCATTTACTACAAAAATGAATTGTTTGCAAACCTAAGGGACCATAGTGCTGAGGTCATCGGCCCCTAGACTTACAAACAGCTTAAACTTATTTATGTTACTTGATTTATGGGGAGTCAGGTACCACAGCAGTTGCGCAGATGAGAACGTACACTGCATATATTAACCCTTTCAGTCCCACATTATGAATTCAGCTTTGGAAAACTGAAAGCTCAGTGTTTTCTGTATTAATACAGTGCAATAAACCTCAAAATCTACATCTACATAGATACTCTGCAAATCACATTTAAGTGCCTAGCAGAGGGTTCATTAATGTGTTTTGAAATTTTTGATCGAAATATTGTTTTTCATGTCATATATTTCATGCACAATACAGACGTTTGTATCGAGGTATTTTATTATTTGGACGTTATTGGACATTATTTTGTTGACAGTTAACATTGTCAGATCAATAATGTTAGCATAATCTTCGCCACAGCACCCAAGACAAGACAATTCACTTGTGAAATAAAATATAATGAACCACACTCACAGCCACGTACAGACGACAACGTAGCACAACCTCAAAGACGGATAGATTAATGCCTGAGAAGTTGTTACACGCGATACCAAGCGGCAAAAAGGATGTTGTTCATTAACAACAATGCGACTGATACACAAAATACGGTATAAATAAGGTTTTAGTACAATGCTGTCGAGGAACAACACTGGGAGTGAAAGGGTTAAGAGGCTGCCACTGGACAGACATTTGTGTTTGTTTTGAGGAAGGAGCTGTTTCCCACATGGCGGGGAAGGCCGGCTTGCCCGCACTGCAGGCAGGGTTTTACACGGGTTTAACAATGCTCTTGGCTTTGTGTGGCATCCCGACACACCTCGCGTCATGACAGGAAGCACCTGCATGTGGCACTAAAACACTCGTGGCAGATTTAAAGTGTGCCACAAGGGCTCAAAACCTCACCTCCCATCACAGGGATGTGATACGGAGAAGCCACCGACACGTCGGTTCGATACTTCTCCCTGGATGGCTGTAGCAGGTGTATCTTGGTCGCAAACCTGGTAAAAATATCTAAAAATGTATATGACTGAGCTACAAGAAGGCTGCCACTCCTTGGCCGATCAGACGGTGAATATTTAGCGATCCCCTGCGTGTGGTGCCTAGTGGTCAGCTGCTGGCTTCACCTGTCATTTACGCACTTTCACAGAGCGAGCCATCAACATTTTTGCCTGACCTCCATAATTACTGCGGATGATAGTGAGGTGAGAAGAGATAATGGTGGGCTGGGTTGTTGAATCAGGGTACCCTACCATATTAGTTCTGACTAGGGACTTGACGTCATCAAGACTGATAGAAAGTTTTGCCTGATTGAGATCAGCTACAGATTAAACCAGTTAGTTTTTGATTGGGTTTCAGACTTGCGGATACAGCTGCCACCAACACAACAAACGGTAATCGTGCACTGACACAAAGCTAATTTTTGTTTCTGCAAGGTCTATTTCATGCAGTGGCATCGACACCACTACCACATTGCTCACTGCATTTAGCATGGCAGCCTCTCCTGTCTCAATTCAATTGTAGGCGCGGCCTCAGCCATCCTCTGATAGACATTTTTTTCTGATAATTGTTCTATTTGAGGTTTGGGTTATCAAAACGATACCATTAAGAGTTGCAACCTGTCTTTTATTATTATTATTGTTTCATTTATTACAAGTTTTTTCCCCTTTGTTTTCCTATTTTTAAAGATAATAAACTAAATTTTTACCTCTCAGTAGAGCAGAAATTTTCATTTTACTGAGACACCGTTTAAAACCACATTACTGTATCCGGAGTGGTCATTTAGAAGTAACTATTTTATTTTCTACTTACAGGAGTGGTCGATCGATTCATTCTGAGCACAGTTACGGACCTCTTACCCATCTTGGATTCAGACGTGCATAGCTTTCTGATGTATAGCCTTTGTGTCATGGTAGATTTGTTCCGCCTGCAGAGCGAAAAGTTTTACAGTACAAAACATTGCAGATCAATCCATGATCGTAATACAAGGCGGAAGCAACCGTCTGTCAAGTTTCTGAGCGGCACGTGAACGTGAACGTTAAAAAACTGCAAACATTGAGGATTTTTTCTCGTCGTTGCCTTATAAACCACTCGTTTCAGATAGAGGTTATTAGTGTTTTTAAGAACGTCAAACGTCTAATATTTGAAGACCAACTGTAGCTCTATGCGGCGAGCCGTTTCTGAGACATGAAACTTCAAGTCTTTGCGGTTTGTCTACTTCATCAGTCATAAAAGATAGTTAGAAGAATACTGACAGTACTTAAGTATACTGTCCATTTTCATTCTAGGTTACTGTTGGGCAACAAACCTATTTCACGTTATTGTTTTCAAATATGCGGGTCTTACTGAAAGATGAAATTTACCGCAACAATTGTAAAGAGAATCTAAAAAATAATATCTGTTTATGTGCAAGTACTTTCTTAGTTATTTTCTTATTATTTCAAAATGTTCAAATGTTTGTAAACTTATTGGACCAAACTGCTATGGTCATCAGACCCTAGACTTACAAACTACTTAAAGTAACCTAAGGACGTTACACATCCGCAATGCCCCAGGGAGGACTCGAACCTCCGACGGCGAGCGACCGTGCGGCCGCAACGCTCTGGCACTCCACGTCGCTAGTATTTTCATAACACCATCTGTTCCGATATCGTGCCGACTGAAATGAACAGAAACACGTGTCCATGCCTTTACTTTCTAGGACGTAGTAACGTTACCCGCTTTTTACATTCCTATTGTGTCCTTAAGTCACCCCAATTCGATTTCTGGAAGTAAATCTTGTTCGTGTTGGAAGAAGTTTCAGTAAAACTATTTTTCCACTTTTACATCTTTATAACACGAAATATTCGATAATAAGTATAATGTATGGATTAATATCTGAGGTCGAAGCGCAGTAATCATGTCGAAAGGCGATTTTAGCGGTGTTGCCAAGCATCTGACGCTGATCTATGGCGGAACTACGTTTAAAGCGAAACCCTGTATAGAGTTTAATTTCTCAACTAAAGTCACATTTGATATCCAGTCAGCCATATTTATACTATCGGCCCGTAAACTTTTAAGTATGGAAATATGGATTAAATACGCATTGTGTTAATCATCTTATGTACAACATAGCAACGAATAAAATATATATACACATTGATTTTTATAGAAATAGACCATAAATTCCACATGTTCAAAGACGGGCGGGTCACTAGTTGCACATAAAATAAAAGTGAGAAAATTTATTTCTTCAATAACTGAGCCTATACATTTGTAATACATAATAACAGCGCTGGAAAACCTGGGAAAATAAGGCTGTGCCTCTAAGCTCTGGGTGCTGTGTTATAGAACAGGGGATACTTTCTACACAAGGCTATCTGGTGCCGGGCATTTATTGCTACCTACATCACCTACGTATTAAGCAACTTTGGTAGGAACGTCTCAGTGGTGTTAGATACCCTGAAGTTGGGGCCCTCACAAATACTAAAAATGCACAACGATTTTGCCTTACGCTGCGGTTTTCTGCTAGATGTTGTTTGACTCTTCAACCGTCATGAAACTGTCTCAGGAGAAATTGATTGCCAACGACTCCAATAAAAGATTCTTGTTGATCATTTTTTATTTGCGTTTCGGCTCGAGGACATTAAAACTGGGATAGAAATGGAAGATGTAGGCCGCTACATTATCCATACTGTTATCGATAAAAGCATATCCTGCGATTACGTGATCGTGGTTGGAGAGGATTTGGAGTTACTCGTTGTCCTTTGCGGATTGGACTCGAGCATCCGAAATGTTTCCTTCAAGGAAAGCGGTAGAAGTGATTCAAGTGACACTCAGTTTTCCACCACATCCCTTCACACTCCCCCCCCCCCGGCCCACTCCATCTTAAATCTTCCTGTACGTATCCTTTATCTGGCCATGATGTTATCCCGCTGAAGCCTTGGTGTGTCTACATTTTTATCCCAAATACACCTTCTTCTCTTGCCATGCTTAAACCCATATTCGTGCCAAGCCTATATTATTCAGCATCCCTTGCTTTTATTCCCTCCCCTATATCCCCTGTAATTATTAGATAATCATCTCCATTTACATACGGAATTACGATTTATATAGCCTCTTACACTTACTATATCTCTTCATCTTTTACTAGTGACGGCCACGTAGCCGTTGTCGGCATTGGTTTGCTGTGGAATCGGATGACAGTAGCTCACTCTCCTCTTAGTTTCCAATTCATCACGAATTCCAATCCTTTTATACCATTTTCTGCTGAAGTTGATATTGCCCTAGAAGCCTCGACCAGACATTCTTAACTCATATCCATTTTGCTTCACTGAGCCATTTTGCTTTTCAGATTCAAAGTTCAGAGTTTGTGTCACTAACGGACCAAATTTCTGGACCATGGACCCCTAGACTAACACACTACATAAACTAACTTACACTAAGGACTCCAACTTCCCTACTATGTTCAAATTTGTCACGTTACACGCTCTGACTCCTGGAATTTTATCACTTCTTTGGGTGTTCAGCTTTTTCCTCTTGGTCCTTTTCCCTTTGTCAGCCTCTCCCGGAAATCCAAAATGGGGACTGTCTCCGATTTTTTGGCAAACCAGTTGATTGACAGGTGCAATAAAAGTTTATCCACAGGTGAAGTTTCTTATCTCTCAGGCTACTAAAACTCAAGTGCATAAATGTATTTAAAAATTAACCGAAAAATATTCTTTTCAAGAAGGTATTTGACATGAACGCAACCGATAAAAAGTGGAGTACTGAGAATGAAGCGAAACAAGGATGATAAATATAATGCTTTGCTCAACATATTTTTCACGCTGTTTGAAAGTTGGTTTCCGCTAGAACGCCCAAAACAGGGTATTTCCACTAACAGCAGCCTGGGTGGCTGACAAAGGGGATAAGAAAATAATGTAGAACAAAGCGAGAATTGTATCAAAATGATAAGTCAGAATCAAGCTCATTACAAACAGTACTGTAAGGATCTAAAAACTGTCATTAAGAAGGCAAAAGTATGTAGTATATAAATAGAGTAGCAAACTCTCAGAATAAAATTAAAACCATGTAGTCAGTCGTGAATGATTTGTCTGTTCAGCAGCAGCAATTTGAGGATATGAAGTCAGTGTGAAAGCATAAATGTTTCTGTTACTGATAAGTCAGATACATGTACTCCCATACCTAGCACCTGCAGCTGACGACCATATGCAAGGCAGAAGTTAGGCTATAGATTATTAATGATTATTTAGAAAATGTAACCATAGGAATCCTTTGTCAGGCCCCTGCTCTATACTGATACAGGGTGATAACTGAGAGAAGGCGCTCACCAGAGTTAGCAAACGATTTGCCACCTAATGGCCGCGCAGTGGGACCGCTGCCCCCCGTTGCAATGCTCAAACACTGCCAACGTGTGCGTAGACTCGCACAGTACTGTGTTATTGCTACAGTACCCTTCCTTTACCAAAACGTAACTTTAGGTTATAACCGCGCCTGGACTGTGGAAAGAGTGAGACAATGAATACTTGCCGCCGTACGTTTTATGGGCATCTGTAGTCTCAGTGGAAGAAATTATCCAGCTGGGAAATGGAAAGCTGTTCTCTTAATAAATTGTTTACTGGAACATCTAACTAGCAACAAATAGTATGACAGCGTCCACAAATGTAGAGTTTTAGAATATAGAGTCCACTATCTGCCTCTCATTATGGTTTGTGGCAGCAGAAGGTACTCAACCTGGATATGAGATTTAACATAACAGTATAACCATCTACACATCTCCTTAGAAATCGGCAGAAAAGTGAGATTGTCAGATATGAGTGATACGCAGAGTAATAAGTGTCCGTGCCTTCCTGTGTGTGTTGACGAAGCTCCTGAATAGCTTTCTGTTAAAACGAAAATAAGCCAGTTTCCAGAGTTAGATCTCTGTGAAACAACCACCTACGGATTTATGAATGCTCTTGCTCAATTACATTAAATTACCGGCTAGATCCTTCATTATGCCTCTTACACGTTTCGATTCAGTTAATACTGGAGGCAGTAAATAAGTGTGAACTTGACATCGAGTAAGGGATGAGATGAGTTGCTCTACGTAACGTATAAACCCAGAAGATATTAAAACGTCGGATGCTACTCTCTTCAAAACAACCACGAGAAATGACAATAATAAGGAGGTGTCACAAACCAAGATCACATAACTAATCTCTTACGTGGGAGTGAAAATAGGCATGACTCTGTTCGAGGGTTTGGATCTCCTGGAGTGGTGTATTTACCCGCATCACATTAAGGCGCTTTGCTCCGATGCGCGAGGGCGTTCCCCGTCGGGGGTTCGAATCCTCCCTCGTGCATGGACGTTCGTGCTGTCTTTACTGTAAGTTAGTTTATAAGTAGTTTGTAACTTAAGGGACTGATGACCCCGTAGTTAAGTCCCATAAGCTGAACAAACATTTGAACATTTTATTTAGCAACACGGGGTGGCCGTGCGCTCTAAGGCGCCTTGCTGCGAGGGCGCCTCTGCTCCCCGTCGCAGGTGCGAGTCCTTCCTCGGGCATGTGTGTGTGTGCGTGCGTGCGTGCGTGCGTGTGTGTGTGTGTGTGTGTGTGTGTGTATTTGTGTGTGTGCGTGTGTGTGTGTGTGTGTATGTGTTGTCCTTAGCATAGTTAATTTTAAGTAGTTTGTACTTGTAAGTTTAGAGACTGATGACCACTGCAATTTCGTCCCATAGCTTTACAAACATTTGAACATTTTAGTGGTGGGTTTATAGAGAAGACCCATACTCCATCTAAAAGAGAATATTTAGTGGAGAATCAACAAAAATTCAGAAAAAATTAGAATTGATGGACGCGAACCTTCTACCATCCGCTTGACAGTAGACGACGCTGATGGCTCGGTAGAAACAAAGTTACCTCCATATCAATTCTATATCATTTAAACGCCATACCTATATAGTACCAAACTGACACACTTTTGATTGGTCATTATTATGCCGTAGAACTGATACGATGTGCATTCAAATCACCCAATTCAAACAACTACCGATATGTAGTTCCCTGCCATTTTATTATAACAAATAATACCTAAAACAAAGCGTTTTCGAGAGCTCCTAAATGTTCTGATGTTAATATTTATACCATGTATGCCTATTATACACACGGTTGTAAGGAAAACAGTTCGTTATTTCAGTTGTGTGTTGCAGCACTTTCTGTCAGAGTGCCATTTGCATTGGAGCTGGTCATTAGAGGCGGAGCTGAGTTTTGCGTAAAGATGGGAAAGGAAATCGGCCATGCCCTTTCTGAGGAACCATCCCGGCATTAGTCTGGATGTTATAGCGAAATCACGGAAAACCTAAATCTGGATGGCCTGAGGCGTATTGGAATGGACGTCGTCCACGTTGCCGCCCCAGGCTGCACCTACATTGGATCCGGATGTCGTCCGTTCCTATCCGATTCGGCGCCAGTCACCAGAAAAAAACAAACGGCACTAGTCTAATGAGCGCGCCTACATTGGAGGCAGAAGCGCCGTCCGCCTCCGCACTGCCGGATTGGCCGACCAAACATGTTTGTTTCCAGCGCCGTGAGCAGGTCCATCGACGAGGAGTTTCTGATTCATCTCGTGAGGAATGAGCCTTGCTTATGGGACCAGCGGATTAAAGGCTACCATAACCGGGATATTAAGCGAGAACTGTGGCAATCTATTGGGGAGCAATTATCAGTCAAAGGTAAATATCGAAATTATGTTGCAATAGTTTTAATACTTTCCTTCATATCACTACATGTTACTACGAATGAGTACTAATTTCAGTCATATTACTCTTAACATATAATTTTTGAATGAAACTGTCAAGAAATGTTTTTAATTGCTAAAACACTTCACGATGTGTTCGTTTTGCCACGGAACGGCAACAAACCCATTGAAGTATGGCTTGAATTTGTCTCTTATAATTTGAGCCTCTTGTGACGGTCTGTTGAACGTCCTTGATGAACCACCTTCTTGACGTCGTAATACACTTAAGTCTTGTTCTACGTTTGTACAGTTGAAGAAGTCACCACCTTCACGGCCAATAACTATGTTGTGCAGTAAGCAGATACATTTCACTATCCTCTCCGCTTTGCCGGGTTCGGCTTCAATGCATTTTCCCAGTAAACGCTACTTAGCAGTCATGATTCCGAATGCACACTCCACACATATTCTAGCCCTCGATAGCCTGTAATTACAAACTTTTTCCTCGTGTGAGAGATTTCGTTTAGAATAAGGTTTCATGAGATAAGTTTTCAAAGGATATGCATCATCTCCAAGCAAGACAAATGTCATATCAGTATTAATTCCTTCGACAGGCGAAGGTTGCGGTAGCGTAGTATGACAGTTCTCCAAGAATGCAGACAAAGTAGAAGCGGAAAATGTTCCTCCGTCACTCTGTTTTCCATAACCTCCCACATCTATAAAAATAAATCGACAGCGATAGTCCGCCACAGCTTGTAAAACTATCGAAAAAAACTTTTTGTAGTTAAGAAACGTAGTCCCACTGTGGTTTGGACATTTAATTCTGATATGCTTGCCATCAATGAATCCAACTCCATGAACAAAATTTCACCCCTCGTGGAATCCTTTCGCTATTTCTTCAAAATGTTTCGGATCAGAAAGGGATAGATATCGCTCACAGAAATTCTTCCATATCGTATCCACCACTGATGGCACACACTTACCTACTGTATAATCACTCAGTTTAAATGTCAGACCCAAGGACCGAAAAGATATTCCTGTTGCTAAGTACCTGAAACTGTGAAATTATATTAGAATATTACGCAAATGATGTGGGTAGCCTTTGTTACTGAAATTTTAGGAATCTTAAATGTAGATAAAAAACAACAGAATATTTGTTCCAACAGTGTATACATTCTGTGTGGATTTTGTGTTTCCTTTTTCAGGTGAACAGGCTCGGATAACGTGGCACAACTTGCGCGACACTTTTAGGAAAAAAACATAAAATACAACATGAGTCAAAGAGCGGCCAGGAAGCTACTGCATCAGATAAATGGCCCTATTTGAAAAGCATGTTGTTTTTAAAAGACATAATATTACCTGGGCCCAGCTCAGGGAACTTGCATGTGACAGAGAAAGAGAATGAGCCTTCTCCGCGTGATAGAAGTCCCGCCAAAGGAAGTGAAATAAATAGAAATGATGAAGAAACGTGTCAGAAGAACGAGAGGTGTCTGCTTCTACTTCGTCTTCTGCCAAACCAGACAGAAACAGACCAAGACGTCTTGTTAAAAAACATGATTATGATTCACAGGCTTTGGGCATTGAGAAAAGGAAAGTAGACCTATTCGAACAACATGTTTCACGAAAACAGAAGTATCAAGATGATGAGGACTACTTCTTTATGAGTTTACTGCCATCAGTCAAACAACTGGGTCAACTGAGGAAATAAGACTACGTATGAAAATCTTAGGGGACGTCACTGAAGCCTTAAAAAGTGATCAGAGGGCGTCAAGTTTTATTCAGACACACAGTGCATGTCCTTTACCATATTGCAACCATCACCTTACCCATCACCATGTGCATCTAATTATTCCAACGATTCGTCTTCTTTTGTGAGCGTAGTTCAAATGTGTCCTCCTGCCCAACAACCCGATGGGAACTTTTTTAAATGGACTATTCGTAATGTATTGCTAATATATCTTTATGTATAACCTTACGTTCATTTTCCACAATTTTCCTGATCACATTCAGTGATCATATTCGTCAGTCTTGAACCAAACAATTGTTTCATTGTAATTTTCAGAAAAATGTAGCTACCTCTTAACAGTTGCTTATTTGATATATATTTATTAGCGTTCCTTCATCTTAATGTAATAAGTATGTTAATAAATATATTGTACTGTAACTTATGTCAGAATTTATTTATAACATTCTAATAAGATGTGACCAGTTATACCACTCACGTTAACAAAAGGAAAAAAAAAAAAAAAAAAACTATCAGCTGTTTTTAACGTTGCCTTACATGATTGTGATAGTAAATTTTTCTTCTGGGGTGATACATTTCCTGAAGTTGGAATGGCCAGTTATAGCTTTATGCCTTCAAAATGTTCAAATGTTTGTAGAACTTATGGGACTTAACTACGGGGTCATCAGTCCCTAAGCTTACAAACTACTTATGAACTAGCTAAGACTAAGATCGGCACAAATATCCATGCCCGAGGGGGGATTCGAACCCCCGACCGTAGTGGCCGTGCAGACCGTGCCTGGAGCGCCTCAGTCCCCTCGGCCACCGCGGCCGGCCCTTATGCCTTCAAGCATATATTCAAAAGTTTCTATAGACATGCGGTAGTAGTCTTTGAACTTGTCTGGAAAATTTCGCAGTGACTGGCAAGTTGTAAAAAATTCCCCTGAAGATGTGTCTTTAACGAAACATTGCACCCAACACCTTTTCCTACGCTTTTTAAGGCAAACGTTGTTGTATAGCAGCAGCCAACACAAAACATTATCGTCCGAATCACTCATGGTAGCTTCTCAACAACTGCAACTGGTGACCTATAGCGTGTAGCTGAGTGCAGTGCGGAAACCGATGAGTGTCGACAGTACACTGGGCTACCGCTCACTCTCTTCTGTGAGAGCAGTCGGCAGCCAGCTGCGCGACCGGACCAGACCCAGTGTCGGCAGCATTCACACCTGACGGCGCCGGATCGCCGCAGCGGACAGGTTGCATCCAGATGCAATGCAGGTGCAGCCTCACTCGGAGAGCTGGCCCTGGTAGCGCCATCCGTGTCAGCCAGAAGAGAAACTGGACCTGAACACTGTGTGTGTGCCACCTCAATGATTAAGTTATTCTTAAAATGAACTAATACGTAAAAGAAATGAACCATAAACGCACACCTACATTTATAATAAGCACCACCAACAGTTTCCAGGGCTCAATAAACCACCGAACACACAGGACGCCGCTACCACTGTAATGCCTAATATATTCTTATATTCGTTGTGGGAAAGAGATTCAAACAGATTGAGTGCCAAATAGGAGGAACAAAGTTAGAACAGGTAGACAGTTTCAAGTACCTGGGTTGTATTTTCTCACAGGATGGCAACATAGCGAAAGAACTGGAATCGAGGTGCAGCAAAGCTAATGCAGTGAGTGCTCAGCCAAGATCTACTCTCTACTGCAAGAAGGAAGTAACTACCAAGACTACGTTAGCAGTGCACCGCTCTATCTTTCGACCAACTTTGTTGTATGGGAGTGAAAGTTGGGTGGATACAGGTTACCTTATTCATAAGATAGAGGTTACAGATATGAAAGTAGCAAGAATGATTGCTGGTACCAATAGAGGGGAACAATGGCAGGAGGGTGTCCATAATGAGGAAATCAAAGAAAAGCTGGGAATGAACACCATAGATGAAGCAGTTAGAGCGAACAGACTGAGATGGTGGGGTCATGTTACACGCATGGGAGAAGCAAGGTTACCTAAGAGACTCATGAGCTCGTCAGTGGAGGGTAACAGGAGTCTAGGTAGACCAAGAAGAAAGTATTTAGATTCGGTGCAGAATGAATTTGAAGTGAAAGGCATAACATCAGACGAGGCATCAATGTTAGCATTGAATAGGGGATCATGGAGGAATTTTATTAGAGGTACTATGCTCCAGACTGAACGTTGAAAGGCATAATCAGTCTCTAATGATGATGATGTTGATGATGATGATAAAGTGCTTTGGTTTTAGTTACAGAAGCGTCTAAGTGCATATTCATATATTTTGGTTGTATATTCTCCTTGTTTAAGTATACGAGGTATGTTCACAAAGTAAGATCCGTTTGGTTATATAAAACAAATGTGTACAGATACAGACAAATATTTATTGCAGAAAAATTTACAACTGTTAAACGACTTTTCTGCATAGTTTCCGAAGGCACCGGTCACAGCATGGCACAAGTTTTTGTATGCCTTCTTCATGGAAGGTTGCCGCCTGTGTATTCAACCATGTGGCAACATGTTCTTTCAGCTCATCATCATCGTTGAAGTTTTGACCACCATGGACAGCCATGGACAGATTTTAGGTGTAAAAAGAGTTTCTTAATGATCTCGTAAAACCATGTTCATTGATTGTTTGGCGTCGTGGTAAAAATCAATCAGCAAAATACCATTTCTGTCACTTTTCGAGGTGTCAAGATTTACTTAGGCTTAATCCTCGTTGGGGGTAAAATGTGCCTCCATTCCATTGATTGCCGCTTTGTTTCAGGGGTGTCGTACGATACCCAAGTTTCATCCCCCATGACTATCAGCGGAAGAAACCCATCCCCTTCTTCATTGTAAAAACTGAAGTGCACTGTCCATCCGTTGTTTTTTGTGTTGTTCAGTAAGAAGTTTTGGTACCCAACGTGAGCAAAGTTTTCAAAATTTCAGTTTTCAGTAACAATTTCATGAATTAGTGATCGTCAGGTTTGAGGAACTTCCATAGCAAGGGCACTAAGTGTAAACTTACGGCTGTGCTTAATCTTCCCTTCAATCGTGTGGACCAGTTAATCAGTAACCACTGACGGGCGATCACATCCTTATTGATCGTGCACTTGATCACGTCCTTCATTGAACAGTCTGACCCATTTTCTAACCACTGAATCACACAGAGCATTTTGTCCGTAAACCTTCCAGATATTCCAATGAGTTTCGTTTGGTTTAACTTTGTTTGCATTTAGAAAACGAATCACAGATCTGATCCCACACGTGGCGGCATTTTCAAGTACGGCTGACATTACAAAGAAACAGTACAAACCACACGTCGGCAGCAGCGATCTGAAAATGGCGTACATGTCTTCTCCTTGCGTCAGAGTAACCGCCGCGCATGCTCGGAACTACGATCGTAGTGTTGCCGCGGATAGAAATAGAAACGGAACTTTCTTTGTGGACGACCTTTGTACAAAATGTTCAAATGTTTGTATAGCTTATGGGACTTAACTACGGGGTCATCAGTCCCTAAGCTTACAAACTACTTATGAACTAGCTAAGACTAAGGACGGCACAAATATCCATGCCCGAGGGAGGATTCGAACCCCCGACCGTAGTGTCCGTGCAGACGGTGACTGGAGCGCCTCAGTCCCCTCGGCCACCGCGGCCGGCTTGACCTTTGTATATTTCTGATAGTTTTGTGCCGTATTTTAATGCATACCCTTATTGTAGCAAATGGCCACAAGTCATGCTTACTCCGTGGCTGCGTTCGTCCCCGTAAAGTTGTATCGCTGTTATTGTATGTACTCTCTTTTGTTGACAGTCTTGGAAATATGTACATTTTCAAATATTGGGAAACCTATTGCACCAAACTGCTATGGTCATCAGTCCGTACACTTACAAACAACTTGAACTAAGGACGTCGCGGTGTAGTGACCGAGCGTTCTAAGGCGCCAAGCTGCGGAGCGCGCGGTTGCTCGCTGTCGGAAGTTCGAGTCCTTCCTGGGGCACGGGTGTGTGTATGTGTGTTTGTTCTTAAGTTAGTTTAACTTACCTTAAGTAGTTTGTAAGCCTAGGGACTGATTACCAGAGTAGTTAAGACCTATAAATTTACAAACCTTTGAACACTGAGGACAACAGACACACCGATGCCCGAGGGAGGAATCGAACCTCCGACGAGGAGCGGACGCGTACTCCGCAGTAAGGCGCCTTAGAGCGCGTGGAAATAACCGTTTTGTGCAAGAGCATCACTAATATTTCTTATTACAGATTTCTCTAATACTCTGAAAAAACATACAAACGGATAATTTGTTGATGAATCGCTATATGATAAAATTTTTATATTGTGTTTCGTAATAGTAGCTGCCGGGGTGAATTTGTTGTTAAATAAATGCATGATTAATTTTTACATATCATTGTGATAATTTGTTCAAATAGTAATTTATTATAGTCTCTGTTCAAAAAAATGTTCAAATGTTTGTTAAGCTTATGAGACTTAACTGCGGGGTCATCAGTCCCTAAACTTACAAGCAATCTATAAACTACCTTATACTGAAGACAGCACAAACATCCATGACCGAGGGGGGATTCGAACACACAACGGGGAACGACCTCGCGCGACCTCAATGCTTTCGGCCGCTCCGCCGCGGCTGTTGTTAAGTAATGTCCTAGTGTAGCTGGTAATTATGTAACAAAATTATGATAGAAGGGAGGAACAGACCCGTTATATGAGAGTACTTAACACTACTGCCAAGGCGTGATGGTTTCTATACGCACGTCCGTGTCCAATGACGCTAAACCCTAATCCTTCTTCGTTCCTTATCGCTATAGTGTCTTCAATGACGAAACTCGTGTAATGACAATAATAATAATAATTATTATTATTATTTATTTATTTAAATAAATATCCAGACCCTATTCCTCTCAATACACCTGCACACCTAGAGTTTATTTGTAGTATATATCCACCCATGATCCGCTAACATGCCTAATGGTCAAGAAAAGACATTTTTAAAATAATTTATTATGTAAACACATTTCTCGTTTTTCCTGTTCTCATAAGCCACCTATCCCAGGGCAGACTGAAGTGGAAATATCGATCATGCTGTAATTACCTTACATATAATTAGTTCAAATTTGGTCACACTGTATTTAACTGAAATCCTCTTTGTTTTTTAAATTTGAAAGCTGTTATTTCAGGTACGTTTATTGTAAGGTCTTATATAGTGTTTGATTTATTTCGTTTACGTCTCGATTATGGTAATATCATTTGTTGTATTCAGATATATACAATGTTGTCTCTCGTAGGTATCTTACGAAATGGGCAAAGCCAGAAACCGGTCGGCGTATAATAAATAAGCAGCTTTGGTACAATATTTTATCACTTCTCTTTTTGTGAACATCTGAAAGCTGCAAGACGCGACGTACTCAAACATAATGGTGCATAGCCGTCAAGCGTGGCACCCAGCGCATCTGCTCCTGTTCCGAAAGAGGAAGGGGGAGGGGAGCTGCGGGGTTTAGGGTGTAGGAGACACCAGTAATAACCAGTTCTCGGTTAGCAACCCCCAGCGCGAGGGCGGGCTGCGAGGGGAGGGGAGTGTCTGACCTTGACACCGGGGTCGTGACCGGTGTATCACTCTAACCCAGGACCCTCCTTAACTTGACTCTGGGGTCGAGCTCGGCTACAACGTAACCACGAACAGAAGCTTCTCGATTTCAGTGCTGTGGGAGAATGCTGAAAATTAAATGTGCAGATCGAAAATTAGTGGAATTGCGATAAAAATTTGTACGGCACAACTCGGAAAAAAGACAATTTGATTGGATATATCGCCACGCATAAAGTATTCGCCAGTTTGGTAGCGTATGGAAGGTGAGCCTCGATTGCAGTGACGGATGCAAGTTGCAGTCGAGAGAGACACACAGAAACAATGCGCGTCGCTTACAGGCCGCGGAGGACGGAGGACGGCTACTGTTTAACGTCCCGTGTTCGTAGTGAGTGAGCCGGGCGTGCAACCACAACTGGAATATACCCGACTACGCTAAGCGACGTACAATTTAAGTATCCACACACTCTTAATATTACATTGCCAACACGGATAATGTATCGCACGTGATATTACGAGTACCAGATTTGGGAATTTTCCTAGCTGCCGAACAGGACTGATCTTTACGGTTAGCACGGAAACTCTGAAAAAAATTGAACACGGGATTTAGTTTAAGGTACCAGGGCGAACGCGTCATAAAGTGCGCAAACGAGATAGTACAATTTCGAAAACACGCACTACTCGGAATTTTTAAGCCTAGACGCGAAGCACTTTTGTTTATTTTCTTCGACAAGTTAGTCGGAGCGAAAGAGCGCCGTCGGAGGAAGAAAAGAAAAAGTGTGAAGCAGGGAGAAGAGTTTAATTGTTGGGCATTGTGTGTGGCGGGCAGAGGCCGTGGCTCGGCGGGCGCCTTAATGCGCGGGCAGACGGGGTCAACTTGCGGGTCGCCACGTGACACACACACCGCGCCAAGCCGCGCCGCCGCCGGCCTGCACTTCTGCGGCCTGCGGTCTGCGCCTGCGCCTGCGCCTGCGCTCCCCCTACCATCGCCTCTGCTAGTTAAAAATAATAATCTCGACTGATGCTCAGAGTAGAAGCAAACCAGGAAAAAAAATGTTCAAATGTTTGTACAACTTATGGAACTTAACTACGGGGTCATCAGTCCCTAAGCTTACAAACTACTTATGAACTAGCTAAGACTAAGGACGGCACAAATATCCATGCCCGAGGGGGGGTTCGATCCCCCGACCGTAGTGGCCGTGCAGACCGTGACTGGAGCGCCTCAGTCCCCGCGGCCGGCAAACAAACCAGGAAAAAGAAAGAAAAATAAATAGCTTATGGTGAACACTCGAATAAATATAATTGTGTGTGACAGGTCATTGTTTAATCGGAAAAGAGAACTGTAAGTAAATATTTGGTCGGCAGTCTCACGTGTAAACAAACAGGGCGCGTATGCAGTGGGCAGTACGATGATTATATGCTGCACCAAATGAAGACTATTTGACCTCTGAGATTGTAAAAGGTATTGTTGTACACGTGTGCGCTAAATATTGAAATACACAGCTTCGCCGGCCGCGATGGCCGAGGGGACTGAGGCGCTTCAGTCACGGTCTGCACGGCCACTACGGTCGGGGGTTCGAATCTCCCCTCGGGCATGGATATTTGTGCCGTCCTAGTTCGTAAGTAGTTCATAAGTAGTTTGTAAGTTTAGGGACTGATGACCCCGTAGTTAAGTCCCATAAGATTTAACAACATTTGAACATTTTTTTAACAATACACAGCGTCAAAAATTAGAACGATACGTACACACATGTGAACGTACCAGGCACTCTGCTCGCTCATTTATCGGAAACCTGCTGGTTGAAAGTATTTTATTATCTTTTGGATTCTTAGTCGTCGAGCGCTACATTTTTCATACGGGGTCACTGACATATACTCGAAGCTATACGAGTTTCAACACACCATCTTACTAACTGGAGAAAACTGGGCACTTCATTTGGAAATGAAGCAAAGAAGGACTGCTGAAAAGTTGTCGCTGTTGTCAACATTTAGACGGAGGACGATACTCGGACAACACATAAAGCAACACAATTTTCTAATAATACGCGAAATCGTAACAAACATTGCCTGCCTGCATCAAAACAGCGCCTACTTGCTTACTTATTAGTATAGAATTCGCTTCAATAACTTTGTGACTTTACAGCTAATGATAAGCAAATGAGGTGACATCAGATCAGGTTAAGAAATCAATTTAATCACAGTTCCCTAACAAGGGACACCTGTCATCTCCAACGCTCGGAACCGCCGGAAACCGTGCTTAGGATAAAAGACAATTATAAACAGGACATTGGAGTGCGTCATTTCCATGCAAAACGCTGCATTGTAATGGTTTAACAGAGAGAAGCAAAATAACACGATATCAATACCTTGGGAAGAAAATTATATGTAATATAATTGCGTCTATCAGTACATATTCAATCAGCAGCCCCAAAAACTCTCAGCTTAAAGAATTTATAGGGTAAGGTGGTACAAATTCGATATAGTTACAATTCCAATCAACATAATTTGTCAGTCTCGTAGTGTTGGTAGCACTTGCCTTTGTGTGTCGTTGTAGTGTAGCAGGTTTCTGCAGCTCCTCCTGTCTTTTTCAAGAATACAACACTTTGCGCTACGGAGATATAAATTTTTTTTCTGTTAAGAGGCACGTGCAGCAACTTCGTCGAACGCGCTCTTATAAATTTTCTAGTTTCCACGCCCTTGCAAATTCTATGTTATGCACTGTTTGGTACTACGAAGTATGCTTTGGTGCACGAGGAAACAAGTGCTTTTTATGTGGAAGAAGCCAGCGATGAAAATTTTACGAGGAAGTGATTATAATTGTACCTAGTGTGGTACATTTTCGATCAATTTTTCACAGTTTTGTAACCTTTTTTCGTATTTACACTAACATCTCTAATGGTCTAATAATAGTGTTACATATTCGTTAAAAACATCCAAGAACAAGTGCCATAGTTAAAATTATTTCTTTTCTCACCATATTTCTAGTAACAACAACATTTCTCCGAAATGATCGCAATTGTACCACCTTACCCTAATAGCGCGAAACACACATATACAGCAGTACCACACACCTGAAATTGCTTATATTAGTCCTCAACGTTCAGATGCGGGATTGCGATGAAGTGGTTAAAAAGAAAAGAGGGGCAGAACAATGTGCACACCACAATATAACCATGGGGTTTCTTTATAGTAGAAAGCTCTACCGTTAGGGGGGTAATGACGCCCCTTACAGATGTGGCTGCTATGGACGGAAATAAATCAAATGCACACATACTGGGTGGAGTGATTTCAGGTGTGGAACGCGTTCTTCCGGATGCCGGGGTACGGGGTAAGGGGTGCAGCCACCTGCAGGTGGTGGCTCACGTCGGTGCCAATGACGTGTGTCGCTTTGGTTTGAAAGACATTATCTCAGGTTTTGAGTGGCTATCTGAAGTGGTAAAGACTGCCAGTCTTGCTTGAAAGATGAAAGCAGAGCTCACCATCTGCAGCATAATTGACAGGACCGACTGTGGACATCTGGTACAGAGCCGAGTGCAGATTTCTCGACTTCCGCCATAGGGTGGTGGGTTTCCGGGTTCCGCTGAATAGGTCAGGAGTCCACCACACGCAGGACGGGTAGCGGGGGCTGTGTAGCGTGGACTGGGCGGTTTTTTTACGTTAGAGGGCCTCGGGAACACACAGAAATGGTTTCAATCTCAAAGGGTACAGGTCAAAGATAGGATGAATACAGATCCAAAAACCATTGGTCTAACAGTTGTAAATTGTCGTAACAGTGTGGGGAAAGTACCAGAGCTCCAAGCGCTGATTGAAAGTACTGCATCTCAAATCATTATATGTAGCGAAAACTGCGTAAAGCCATATTTATTGCTGTCACAAGCAGTTTATCTTGTAGCGAAATTGAGATAGATAGTTCCTGTAAGTTGGTATACCTGACAACAAGAATAAATTAATAATTGGCTCTGTTTACCTACCCACTGACTCAGATGATTCAACTGCAGAAATGTTCAAAGAAAGCTTGGACCAAATTTCAAAAAAGTTCCCCGAGCACACAATTTTAATTGTACCATCGATGTATTGACAAAAATAATGTTTAAAACCGGAGGCAAGCATAAAACATCGTCCGAAATCATACTGAACGCGTTCTCCGATAATTATCTGGAGCAATTAGTTCATGAACCAAAAATCAAATGTTCACATGTTTGTTATGCTTATGGGACTTAACTGTGGGGTCATCAGTCACTGAACTTACAAACTACTTATAAACTAACTTATACTAAAGATAACAAAAACATCCATGCACGAGGGAAGATTCGAACCCCCGACGGGGAACAGCCTCGCGTATCGGAGCATAGCGCCTCAATGCGCTTGGCCACTCTGCCGCGGCGTTCATGAACCCACTAGAAGGGAAAATGGTTGTGAAAACATACTGGACCTCTTAGCAACAAATAATCCAGAGGTAATAAAGAGCATCAAAACAGACACAGGGATTAGTGAACACAGAGTTGTCGTAGCGAGAAGTAATATCGGATTTCCCAAACCTACCAAAAATAAAGGAAAAGTATATCTCTTCAAAAAGGAGAATCTCCAGTCTTTCGAAACCAACAGTATGAATGTAGTTCAGATGTGGCTTAAATTCAAAGACATAATATCGACAACCACTGACAGATTTACACCTACAAATTAAAAAAAAAAAAAGAATTGTCTGAACCGCCTTGGTATACAAAACAGGTTAGATATTTCTTGCAAAAGCAAAGAAGGAAGAATGTCAGTTTTAAACGAACATAAAATCCCCAAGACTGTCAGCCTTTTACAGAAACTCGAAATTCAGCTCCAGCTTCAATGCGAGTAGCTTATAACAAATTCCACAACGAAACCCTGTCACGTTATTTGTTAGAGAATCCTAAGAAATTCTGATCGTATGCAATGTATACTAGCGGTAAAACACAATCAATACCTTCACTACGCAATAGTAACGGTGATGCTACTGATAACAATTCTGCTAAAAAAGAATTGCTTAACACAGCTATCCGAAATTCTTTCCTCAAGGGCAAACGTGGTGGAACAAAGCTTTCTGATGGCAAGTCTATGAAGTAAAAGTTGACAGATAAGGTTATCAGCGAGTTGCAGGAATATTATGGGAATGCCACTTCTGGAAATCTGGAGACAATGAAGAAAGCAGTGTGGGGCACTTTCTTTCACCGTATATCCACTGACGAGAAGCCACCCCTGATACGTGGTGCAAGTTTAGGAAAGGACAGGCAACTAGTAACCTCAACACAGTCACACACAAGCACTCTATCTCTGAAGCAGATATGGAACAAATCAAAGAGACCTTACCCACCCAGATAAACTGATGAAGTGCTTGCATGGAAAAACTCAAAACGTAAATGAGGCCTTCATCAACATTGTGTGCACCCGCATCCCTAAAAATGCGTTTGTTGGTTACAGAACTTTACAACTAGGAGTGTCAGATGATGCTGTGATAAACTGAAACAATGGAACCATTGCCAGACTAAAAGTTTTAGAACAGTTTGGAATATCACTCGGACAGAATACTGTAACTATTCTAAGAGAATTTGACAGCTTGCGTATTGCCAATTCAGATTTTGCTGCTTCTCTAATGTCTAAAGATTAAAGAAGCAGGAGAAGAAAACAGAAAAATGACCCCAAAGATAATGTGGACCGTGTTATGCATCACAAGACTAAGCGCCGTTACTTTATATTTCTGATGTGAGCGCAATTAGTGCTGTTTAGTAGTTATGTACAGTGAGATTTCGCTACTAAGTGAAAGTACACTAAATCTTCTTTGGTACAAAAAGTTGAGAAACGTTAATAAATAAATATATTTTAAAAACACATAAAATTTAGGTTCCATTATATCAGTTATGACATATGGCGCTTGGACTAGTGTTGCATAAAACCGTCCATGTGGACCCTGATTATGGTGCATGCTGCTTCTAACCACTTTTTGGGGACAGATCTGTAAATTCTTCCTAGAATAATCATGTCGTAAAACTTTATGTCTCATTTTCTGAAAACAATAAATTCTGAAACATTTGCCCCGTTTTCTCAGAAACTATCAAAGAAACTTTAATGAAAATTTCACACATTGTAAACAATGCTGCATTACAGCTGTGGAACCGCAGTCATGTTGATTGCACCAGTAATTCTGCTGTAATAAAACATTTATGACTTTTTTCACAAAAAAATTAATTTACGTCAGTTACATTAATAAGTATATTATAAATTACAATACTACAACGATTTCGCTTCAGTGAGTTACTAATGATCATTTAATTTTCAATAAAAATTTCAGATAAATCAGTTCAGAAGTTTCTGAAAAAATGGGGGGATGAATTTGCTTAATTTAACGTTGTCGATATAGGGCCAACCATCTGACCTTAAAAGAAAGGCGTTATTTGTTGCAGCGAGATCTGCTTGCAAAATTTCTTTCAACAACTTTCTTTTTCGAATGTGAACATATTTTGTTAGCACCCACCTTCATAGAGAGACACGGTCATCAAAT
This sequence comes from Locusta migratoria, assembly GCA_026315105.1. NCBI lineage: Eukaryota > Metazoa > Arthropoda > Insecta > Orthoptera > Acrididae > Locusta > Locusta migratoria. Next base: position 785,755,445 of record CM048755.1, read on the forward strand.
AAAATAACCGAAATCTGATCGAAAACTTAAAGATTTAGGTGTTCCTTTTTAGCACGAGCTATTGGAGAACGGAATTGTAGAAAAATATCATAAAAGCGGTTTGATGAACCCTCCGCCATGCACCTCATTGTGAGTTGCAGAATATTTATGTAGATGTAGAACATGCTTTTCCTCTTATAAATTTAATTAGGGTTTTTTTTTCCTGCAGCCGCGGTGGATTAGCCGTGCGTACTGGGGCGCCATGCTGCGGTGCGGGCGGCCGATCACAGACGGGGGTTCGAGTCCCACCTCGGGCATGGGAGTTTGTGTTGTCCTTAGGTTAGTTTACCTTAGTTTAAGTACTTTGTAAGCTACGGACTAATGACCACGTAGTTGAGTCCGTCCGATTTACAAACATTTTAATTCTTTTTCTCTTTGTGGAAAGCGATCCAAATAATGTGAAAGGCCACTCCATTTACGTAACGTCTTGCCTGTGACGTTGCAGTTACACTACAGTGAAAAAACCTTTCTTATGCAGTCGTGTTTTAGAATTACGTTTCGTGTGAAGGGAGAAGTGGGCATCATTCGACGTATATGCAATGATACAGCCTCGAAATACTGCACCACTACGCCCAACAGAGGGCCAACTTGTACAGAACACACGGGGCAATGACACGACTATTTATAATAGCAGGTCACACGTCAGTACCGAAATGATGGGTGTGTATGGCATGAGGGTATTCCTCATTCCCAAATCTGGCTGATACTACGGTTGAGCAGACCTTCATTCGTAAAATCCGCTTCATCAGTGAAATGAAAGAAAAGAAAAAAGTGTAGAAGGTCGAAAGTACGGTGTAGGAATGATGGGCAGTAATCAGTATCAGCTACCTGCAGTAATCTACATCTACATCAACATGGGATACTCTGCAAATCACATTTAAATGCCTGGCAGAGGGTTCATCGAACCACCTTTATACTGTTTATCTCCTATTGCATTCTCGAATAGCGCGTGGGAAGAAACAACATCTGAATCTTTCCGTTAGGGCTTTGATTTTTCGTATTTTATTCTGATGATCATTTCTATCTATGAAGGTGGGAGTCAACAATATATTTTCGCATTCGGAAGAGAATGTTGGTGATTGGAGTTTCGATAGTAGACCACGCCGCAGCAATAACCGCCGATTCCCGGAGTAGCCGAGCGGTCTAAGGCGTCTCGCTGCGGAGCGCGCGGTTGCTCGCCGTGGAGGTTCGAGTCCTCCCTGGGGCATGGGTGTGTGTGTTGTCCTTAGGTTAGTTTACCTAGGTTTGAGTAGTTTGTAAGCTACGGACTGATGACCACGGAGTTTGGTCCGATAGATTTACAAACATTTGAACATTTTTTGTAATGATTCCCATCCCAGGTCCTGTATCATTTCCGTGACGCTGTCCCCCCTATATCGTGGCAATACAAAACGTGCGGCCCTTCTTAGGACTGTTTCGATGTCCTCCGTCAAACGCACATGATAAGGATCCCACACTGGGCAGCAATACTCCAAATGAGGACGGGCAAGCTTAGTGTATGCAGTGTCTTTAGTAATTCTGTAGCATATTTTAAGCGTTCTACCAATAAAACGCAGTCTCTGGCTCGCCTTTCCTACGACATTATCTACGTGTTCTTTCCAGTTTAAGTCTGCTGTAATAGTAATTCCTAGCTATTTAGTTGAGTTTATGGTCTTCACATTCGATTGATTTATCTTGTAAACGCAGTTTAACGGATTTCTTTTCATATTCATGTGGACGACCTCACACTTCTCATTATTTAGAGTCAATTGCCATTTTTTACACCATACTGATATCTTATTTAAATCGTTCTGCAGTTGGTTTTTATCTTCAGATGACTTTACTACATGGTAAATGACGACGTCATCTGTAAACAACCTGAGAGAGCTGCTCAGATTTTCTCCCAAATCGTTTATGTAGATAAGGAACATCAGAGGACCAATAACACTACCCTGTGGAACGCCGGATATCACCTCTGTTTTAGTCGATGCCTTACCATCGATTACTACAAACTGTGTCCTCTCTGACAGGAAATCCCCTATCCAGTCACAATTCTGGGGTGATATTCCATAACCACGCAATTTGAGTAAAAGCCGTTTGTGAGGTACGGTGTCAAAAGCCTTCTGGAAATCTAGAAGTACGGAATCAATTTGAGAACCCTTGTCGATAGCACTCATTACTTCGTGTGAGTAAAGAGCTAGTTGTGTTTCACGTGAACGATATTTTCTATATCCGTATTGACCTTGGGTCAATAGATCGTTCTGTTCGAGATAATTCATAATATTTGAGCCGCGGCGGAACGGCCGAGCGCATTGAGGTGCTATGCTACGATGCACGAGGCCGTCCCCGTCTGGGGTTCGAATCCCCCCTCGGGCATGGATGTTTGAGCCGTCTTTGGTACAAGCTAGTTCATAAGTAGTTTGTAAGTTTAGGGACTGATGACCCCGCAGTTAAGTCCCATAAGATTTACAAACATTTGAACTTAATATTTGAATATAAGAGATATTCCAAAACCCTGCTGCAAATTGACGTTAATGAAATAGGCCTGTAGCTTAGTGGGTTACTCCTACTGCCTTTCTTGAATATAGGTGTGACCTGTGCAACTATGCAGTCTTTTGGCACAGATCCTTCTTTGAGAGAGCGGTTGTATATGGATGTTAAGTGAAGAGCTATCGCTTCAGCATAATCACATAGAAATCTAGTGGGTATACAGTCCGTACCAGAAGACTCGTTATTGTTAAGTGATTTCAGTTGCTTCACTACTCGGATGATATTTACTTCTACGTTACTGATTCTGGCCTCTGTTCGTATTCGAAATCTGGAATATTGGTTTCGTCTTCTTTGGTGAATGAGTTTCTAAAAGCTGTATTTAGTAACTCTGCTTTAGTAGCGCTGTCATCGGCTGGATCACCATTTGTATCACGTAATGTGGGTATTGTTTGTATTTTGCCCCTAGTATATTTAACATATGACCAAAATGTCTTTGAGTTCTCAGTCAGATTTCGAGAAACAATTTCGTTGTGGAATTTATTGTAAGCATCTCGCATTGAAGTCCTCGCTAAATTTCGAGCTTCCGTGTAGGATCGCCAATCCTGGGGATTTGGTGTTCGTTTAAATTTTGCATGCCTTTTTTGTTGTTTTTGCAACAGTGTCCTGACCTGTTTTGTGTACCTAGGGGGATCACCTCCTTCTTTTATTAATTTATTTGGTATAAACTATCAATTGCTGTCGATACCTAATTTTGGTAACTTCAATCTCGTCACGACAGCCCTGTGTTCACGAATACCTGTATCCGTTCTGATGTTCGTTGTGAGCTCGGGATTATTTGTTGCAAAGAGATCAAGTGTGTTTTGAGATCCATTAACAATTCTAGTTGGCTCATGAACTAGTTGTTCGAAGTAATACTCAGAGAATTCGTTGAGTAAGATTTCGCACGGTGTTTTATGCGTACCTCCTGATTTGAACATATAATTTTGCCAACAGATTGAGGGTAAATTAAAATCACCGACTATCATTATTGTATGAGTCGGGTATGTGTTTACCATTTGACACAGGTTTTCTTTGAACCTTTCTGCTATTGTATCGTCAGAGTCGGGAGGCCGGTAAAAAGAACCAGTTAATAACTTCTCACGATTTTCAGGTACAACTTCTACCCATAATAGCTCACAGGAACTATCAACTTCAACTTCGCTACTCTAAAGACTATTGACGGCGACAAACACGCCTCCACCGATTTTGTTTAATCTGTCCTTTTTGAACACAGTTAGATCTTTTGCAAAAACGTCGGCTGATCTTAATCTGTATCATCGGCAGTGCCAGTCAAATCTACAGGCCGTAAATTCAACCAAATACCTAGCAATTACAATTACGAACAACTTAAACTCATAGAAACTATTGTAGGGAAGGCGAACCAAAGACTATGTTTCACTGGCAGAACACGTGGACGATGCGACACTGCCTGCACTACACGCGGCCGCCATGTGTTGGAGTAGTGCTGCGCATTGTGGGATCCCCACCTAATGCGACCGACCGAGGGTTAGAGAAAGTTCAGTGAAAGACAGCTCGTTTTGTATTATCGCGTTACAGGAGAGAGAGTGTCACGGAAATGAAGCACGATTTGAGGTGAAAATAATTAAGAGAAAGGCGTTATTCGTTCCGGCACATTCTCCTTTGAATGCGATCATATTTTGTTAGCACCCACGTACATAGGGAGACATAATAATCATAATAAAATAAGACAAATCAGATATAACATAGAAAGATTTAGGCGTTCCTTTCACCCCTCTCTATTAGAGAATGGAACGGACGAGAAATATTACAAAAGCTGTTCGATAACCCTTTGTAGATGCTTAAACGTGAGTAAGTAGATGTACGTGTATATGCTCATCTGGAGGCCTTCCTCTTCCACGTCAACAATGCGGCACGTCTCGCCACGAGCACAATCGGCCCTATTAGTTTCGAAGGTGCACGTTTTCGGAAACTGTTGTTTTAATCTTGCTAAAGTTGTATATGATAGTCAGGAACGAAGAGTAAATCGTTGGTGACACACGAGTTGTGCTAATCGACCATATCGTTAACTTTCAACGTAGATGACCAACATGTCCGTATACTCGTCATTCCGTAATCCAGCATAGCTCAGATGCACATGGGCTTAGCTTGTTCTGTAATGATACGTGACATGACGTCACACGACAAGAGAGACAGGCCTCAGTCGATATGTATTGCCTTCAAATGTTCACACTCATGTTTCTTTCAAATGACGCATTTCTGGACATAATTATCAAATATTACAGTCCTGAGCTCTCTCTATAATTGTGGAACGAAAGTTCAGAATCACCGTGTATGTCGCTATTGCTGACCTAATAAACAAACAGTAATGTGGACGCACAAAAAATGTGCGGTTTGGCTTAATGTACTGACTGAAGACGTATATTTTGCAAGTGAAATAAATGCACACATATGTAAAAAGAAATTAGGAACTTTGCAAAAGCAATTAGCTAATTATAAATATTTTGAAATCTTCTGGAATTTTCTATATATGAACTATCAATGGGCGGCATGTCAAAATTTATGTTCGATCTGCATGTATATCAAATTATAGCAGACGGCATAATTCGTGGTATTTTGCACATTAGTTGCGTAATACCTTGAATAGCCAAAGAAAATCGTACAGCTGTCTAATACGGTGTAGAGCACCACAAGTCCCCCAAGAGGACGTGGCGTAGCGGCCGAGCGCATTGAGGCGCTGTGCTACTATGCGCGAGGCCGTTACCCGTCGGGGGTTCGAATCCCCCCTCGGGCATGGATGTTTGTGTCGCCTTTAGTATAAGCTAGTTCATAAGTAGTTTCTAAGTTTAGGGACTGATAACCCCGCAGTTAAGTCCCATAAGCTGTACAAACATTTGAATACGAAGTGGCATGGACCCGACTAATGTCTGAAGCAGTGCTGCAGGAAACTGATACCGTGCATCCTACACGGCTGTCCGTAAATCCGTAAGAGTACAAGGGGACGGAGATCTTTAGTGAACAGCACGTCCCAGATAAGTTAAATAATGAAACTTCCTTGTAGATTAAAATTGTGTGCCGGAACCGGGACTCGAACCTGGGACCTTTGCCTCTCGCGGGCAAGCGCATTACCGACTGTGCTATTCCGACACGACTCACGATGCCGCCCCACGACTTTGCTTCCGCCAGTACCTCGCAAAGGTACAGGGAAATCCCCTACGCCGCCTCTAGTACCACGTTCAAACTCACATCGTGATAACCCGCCATTGCAGCAGCAGTAACGGTCCTAACGCCGCGCCAGAGTCCGGTTGTCTTACCTACGCAGCGCCGTCCTCTGAGCGTCTGCATATCCCTGTGTTTCCATACGCATGCCTAAAACAGTGTCTTCGACTCTCCTGTGTATTTAAGCCAGCTGTGAGTGGCCAGGACTGTGTTCTTTCAGACGTACATGTGTGTGCCACTGCAAAATACTCGAAGTAGCCTAGTAGGGTAAGGTGGTACAATTTCGATCATTTCAGGCAAATGTTATTGTAACTGCAAATAAATTGAGAAAAGAAATAATTTTAACTACGGCACTTGTTCTTGAATGTTTAATAAATATGTAACACAAATGTTAGACAATTAGAAATGTTGGTAGGACCACAAAAAAAAGGTTACAGAATTGAGAAAAATCGATCGAAAATGTACCACACTAGGTACAATTATGATCACTTCCTCGTACAATTATGATCACTGACTTTTTCCACATGAAAATCACTTTTTCCTTCGGGCACCAACGCATACTTCGTGGTATCAAACGTTGCACAATAATGAATTTACAAGCGTGCGGAAACTACAAAATTTATAAGAGCGCTTTCGACTAAGTTCGACGTACATCATTACAGGGAAAAATTTATATATCCGTAGCACAAAGTGGTGTATTCTTGGAAAAGTCGGAGAAGCTGTACAAAACCTGCTACACTACAACGCCACACAAGGGCAAGTGCTACCAACACTACGAGACTGAAAACTTATGTTGAGCGGAATTGTACCTATATCGAATTTGTACCACCTTACCCTATATGCCGAGACGGCAACAATAGCGTTTGTGTCTCCCTGTGTGTGAATTTGGTCCGGGCAAGGCGTGATAGTTTGTCTATACAGTGTGTCATGGTTCAGTCACAGAAAGGCAACGGAATAAGATGGAAATGTGAAACCTACACCAAATGAAACAATAACGCCTGAAGTTTCATTTTGGTGGGCGCGCAAGTAATGACGCAACAATGAAAGGATGCTAATTACGCAGAAGCAACGGGCCAGACCGTCAGAGCATTTAAGTCAAGATGTCGACGCTGCATGGCAAAGTTAAGGGCGTTCTGCGGCTTACTAAATTTGAATCTAACACGTGCTCAGAGTAATGTGTGGATGAAGTCACGCATCGTCCAAATATTACTCGCTGGGGTCAGCACTTTTTGTTTCTGAAGAGAATACTGTTTGGGTGAGGTTACACTGAATAGCAAGGTGGTCTATTGTACCCTCACTCATGAGCGACAAAACAGCTACCTAGGCATGCTGCAGTTGTACGCACTGGCATAAAAACAGGATGAAGCTCAACGTGTCAAACGGCACCCCTCCAAAGTTTCTGAACACAACATTTTCCAGCGATGGATTTAAGGCAGGGCCACCACGATCCTCAAACTTGACACCTCTAGGTGTTTCATGTGGGGCTATGTGAAGCAACCAACGTTTGTCCATTGTTCATATCAACGTCATAGATAATTTAAAGAAGAGAATAATAGACGCTATTCACTCCGTTACACCTCATGTCCTACAGTGTGTATGGAATGAACTAAATATTGTTTAGACATGTGTAGAGCGCAAATGGAAGCCACATCAAATTGCACTGAAGTTGTCATTTCATTTGGTGAAGGTTTCACATTTCCTTCTTGATTCGTTTCCTTTATGTGGCGGTTGTTACTGCACCATAGCTTTACTGGCACATGTAGTTACAGCTATAATTACAGCTAACCTAAAAAAGAATTAGTAACTAGTGATTTAGTTTCGTAATAATTAACCCAAAGGGGCCTGTTGCCACAACTGTACAAACATAACTATTCAGCCATTGCAAATAAATAAATAAATGAAATAAAAAATAAATTAATAATGATAATAACAACAATAATAATAATAATAATAAGAAGAAGAAGAGGAATTAGTATTACATTACTAAATCAGTGGTTTCTGTTAGTGGATCGTGTGCTTGGCCCAGAAAGGTAAGTGTCGTAAGTTGGCAGCCGTGCTCCCCGGGATCCGCGCAATAGCCTATTGAAGACGATCGCCTATTCACACGGCCGCTGTCTATTGCTGACAAGACCCCTTGTAGATCTCATTGCTCTCTGCTCCCGAACACTCAGACAATTACACGCTCTGATTCCTCTGTCTTCGCCTTTGAAAGGCAATAGACCACATCATTATTTCAGTTCGAAGCACAGACGACATGCGATAGTTGACCCATATTGTTTGCATTCGTTACCTTTTAATGTACGTGATTACTCTGAAATATTTGTCCGAGTGTTGAGAGTACCATTTTCCAGTTCTCTAGCTAGTTGGTGGGGAAATGTACACCTATATCTGAATCTCTCGAGGCCAGATCCGATGCAAGAGTCAATAAAATCGTTTCAAAGTTATTGATTGTAATATCGTAAATAGATCTCGCCGCGCTTATTTTAATAATAGCCGCCCCACCTGGCTCGATATATCCATGACACTATATCTCCACTATTTCGTAGCTATACAAAACATATTTGTTGTTTTCCATTAATAGTGTCTGGTAAGGATCCCATAACGTGCAGCAATACTCCACATGAGGACTGGCAAGTGTTGCGTAGAGAGTCTTGCTTGTACTTTTGTTTCACCGCAAGTGTTCTGCAAATAAAATTTTGTCTCCTTACCAACAAAATCTACTATTTGATGGTACCAGTTTAAGTTGTAATCCACAGGTGTTTAGCTGCAGCCACAGACTGTAAATTGGAGATATTCATTATAAAGCCAACATCTCCGTCAACTTTCACCATACGCATATCCTATTTAAATCATTTTTGTTGTTCATATTGATCTTCTAATTATTTTCCTTTACAGTTAATCATAGCATTATCTGTATGCAACTATGAGCTCTGCTCATATTGCCTCTTACAACGATTAGAGATTAACGACAGCAGACGTGTCTATAAAATTCCATGGAGAAACAGCTGTGACGATACTTATCTTGTGCCGAATGGAAAACTAAAGCCGGCCGCGGTGGCCGAGGGGACTGAGGCGCTCCAGTCACGGTCTGCACGGCCACTACGGACGGGGGTTCGAATCCTCCCTCGGGCATGGATATTGGTGCCGTCCTTAGTCTTAGTTAGTTCGTAAGTAGTTTGTAAGTTTAGTGACTGATGACCCCGTAGTCCCATAGACTATACAAACATTTGAACATTTTTTGATTTGAAAACTAAAGCTTCATCGAATATTCGAATTCATAACTTTTACAAGGTCAACCTGAAATGCAGCGACAAAATATGTGAGTAATTAGCGAGTATTCTGGTAGAAGGGACGCGGTGGCTGGTTGCAGAGCATTTGATTTCTTACCTGCGTCTGTTTCAACAGTGCAAATATATACGGCATGAGCCACGTAACTTGTGTGGAGACAAACTGGTTCCATTTATTTACTCGTGGTAGCTACGTTTCCATTGAGAGGTTTCACTGAAAAGGGTTGACCGTGATAAAAATCCAAGTAAATCATTACCCTTTGAAGATACGTAGGGAATCACGGGTTTCTTGCACAAAAATGCTGAGAACAAAATCCAAAATATGTTGCTGAAGGTAGGTATAATTTTTTTCTTTACAAAAATGCATTTATTTGATTCCCAGAATTAGCTATGGAATCGATCATTGGGGAGCTACCCTCGGTGTCTTACCAAGAGACGATCGCCTTCTAGCGCAAAGTGCCGCTTGTGTTTAGGGGCACTTACGACGGAGCTTGCGACTGCTACAAATTCTTTATTCTAAGACACGACCGGTTTCCCAAATTCAATTCGCATCATCAGCTGCTACAGTCAGTTCATATTTCATGGTTACGGATTTTTAATCAGATTACACTGCGAAATGAGTATACCACTAAATGATGCAAAATGAATTTTCTTTTGAACGAGGAAGGAAGATTAGACTTTAACGCTCTATCGACAGCCTGGTCATTACAGGTGGAGCTCACTTTCGGATTATTTCGGTAAGGAAGGGGAAAGAAACCGAATGTACCCTTAAAAAACATCGCGGTATATTCTGTATCGATTTAGGAAAATCCTGTAAACCCTGAGCCTGGATGGGCGGAGGTGGATTTTAACCACCGTCCTCTCGAATGCGAGTTCAGTAATTGTACGAATTGTTCAGTCACAGCGTTACTTGTTGTTATACTTATGACGGAACTTTTTGATGGTTTCCAGGTTACCTGAAGAATGCAAGGGTGTTTGATTATCCTTGATAACGGCCAGTCCGTCAGAAACGACAAAAGAATCTGGAAAAGTGGCAAATTTAATTTGTCTTTGCGAATAACAAAAGTTATTAGAAAAAATTGAACTACTTCGATTTTAGTTATGGGAACATAACGCAGCAGGTCATTCTTAAAATAAAAGAAAATTTAAAAAAATCCAAATGCTTGTAAATCTTTCGGACTCAACTACGTGGTTATTAGTCCGTAGCTTACAAACTACTTAAACTAAGGTAAACTAACCTAAGGACAACACAAACACCCATGCCCTAGGGAGTCCTCTAACCCCCGACGGCGAACGGCAGCACGCAACCGCAGCACGCACGGGGCTAATCCGCCGTGGCATGTCATTCTCAACGGTGAGGAGTCACAGTCTGCACGGCCTCTGTGGTCGGGGGTTCCAAGTACTTTGTAAGTTTCAGGACTGATGACCCCGCAGTTAAGTCCCTTAAGCTTAACAAACATTTGAACATTTCATCAGTCCCTAAACTTACATACTACTTATAAGCTACCTTATATCCATGCCTGATGGGGGATTCGAACCCCCGACGGGAAACGGCCTTGCGCATCGTAGAATTGCTCCTAAATGCGCTCGGCCGCTGCGTCGCGGCATTACATATTTCTTGGTGCATATGTATACTATTTATTTACCATAATTGTGCTATCTACACGTCCCCGTATACGAAAAAGTATTAAATTGCACGAACAAATTCGGGAAAGAATATGTATATTTCTTTAGATGTTTCATATCACGGACTTAAAGTCACAGAACTTATATTTTCAGAAGCGATAGATCACTGAACATTCGTTATTTAAAGTCTACCTGACATTTTTAACAATCATGATACACATGAGGCTCAAAACGGGCTCCTAAAGTGCATTTTACCTCAAAAATTTGGAACGCTAAATACCTAAATAGTTCGAGCTCACGCTAACGTAATAACCTTTAGTTAGCTAAGAGCAAGAAGTTACGGCAAATTTCTTGTGGTGCCTAAAAACAGTTTAAGACTTAGTGGATGCTGTTTGTTTGTATATTATATTGTATGTATATATTTAAATGCAACATTATGTTTGTGACAAAAATGAAAGGAAGGTGCCTTATAAGGAATGGCGCCTAGTTGTGCACGACTACGTCCGCCAGTAGAGCACTCCCGGGCAGTCATTATGATCTGCACACGGTTCACGCAGCAGGTTGATCGCCAGAGCTGCCAGCTTCCGTCGCTTCTTTGATAACACCGTCCCAGTCACCAAACCATCTGTAATCCATGCTATGCTCCTTACTGAGGCAGTGTGCAGCTATTACACATTTCCCTCACTCGGATGATGTCGCAACATGGCGGACAGATGCGCCGAACATCGACAAGTTCGTTCAATCTAAGATTTCCCGCAGCCACAGGGAATTTTATAAACACCGGGCCTCCTCAGACCGAAATCGTCTTTTGGCGGGCGGAAGACGAATTTAACTCGATGAGTCTTCATTACTTAAAAAAAAAAAAGAAAAAAAACCGCCAACATCTGGCATTCCTATACTGCACGGTCGGCCATCCCTTCTCTGCTCTGTCTGAGCGGAAGCGTTGCAGAGTCGCGGGAATCGAACATAAGACCGACTAGCTTTCATATCGTGCCGTATTAGTAAACTCTAAAAAGAGCGCTATTATATCGTTGCTGACTGTTCGTAGAACAGAGAAAAATAAAGTTGCTTTTGTTTTGCAACTGCATTACACCAATAATATTGGGCGAGCCACGTTGTTCGATGTAAAATTCTTACATTTTAACTGAGCCATAGAAAGAGGCAAATAAAAAACGTAGTTTCTACAGAATGATGTTAGGGATAGAACACTTTATCGCACCTACACGTGAAAGAAGAAGAAAAGTGTCTTGCTAGCTCTTCTCTACGGACAGTATAATAACTATAGTTCTTACGAAAATATACCAGCAAAACATTTAATTACACTTCATTCGCTGAAAACGTAATAAAACTTACATTTACATCTGGTACTGACGGTGGAGACAGTTTATCAGTTTGCCCTCACTCAGGCTGCTCGTAATCGTCACTTATTTACATTCACAACTGAAAAAAATCTTTCACACATCTAAGTTGAGCCAAACACCTGCATAACTTACACAGTATCATTATCAAGATATGGAAACTCTTCTCGAGGAAAACCTTCGTAGAAATCCTAGACAGTTTTAACGTAACATAATTTGTCTTTCAGTCGGGAATTACACTACAAATCTATGAGATCCATCTGCAAAAGGACAGGGGGATTTTCGGTTGATAGAGGAAATGAGCTTGGAGACATCTCAAAAATGATTGACGTTGGCAGTAGCCAGAAATCTTTTTTAAAATAGTTACAAAATTTAAATGAATTTTACAATCTTTTGATTTACTTTGATATCAGAGAGCATAGGAAAATGGGCGCTGTCAGTTGGAAAAATATCGCACCATAATCGGCAAAGCAGCGCGAGTGTTGTGAGAAGTGGCGAGGCATCTGTGAGGCGGGCCGCAGCACGACACTTGCTCGTGCACGATGCTCAAAACTGGAGCTTCCTAACTTCTCCGAAACAACTGTTTTAACATTTATCATTATATTTTTATTTGATAATTAATTTATTGTTTCCCGATTCCCCATCTTAGGAATCAATGTTTGGATCATTACTTAACATAGCGTATTTGTGTTGTGTTTAATTTAGCAACATTGATCAAAAGGATGAGATAGAGGCTAGCTATATTTTGGCACCTTTTACCTCTTTCCCTTCATTCACAATTGGGGTTTTCCGCATTCATAAGTTCAAATGTTTGTAAATCTATCGGACCAAACTGCGTGGTCATGCCCCAGGAAGGACTCGAACCTCCGACGCCGAGCAACCACGCGCTCCGCAGCGAGGCGCCTTAGACCGCTCGGCTACTCCACCGCGGCATTCATAAGTAATTCCGACGAAACGTTATCGTTTCAAAGCATCTGAGAGAAAAGTAACCTATTCTTGCTACGAGTTGACTGTTAATGTCCAGGAAAGTTCGCCGTGGCGGAGCGGCCGAGAGCATTGAGGCGCTATGCTAAGATGCGCGAGGCCGTTCTCCGTCGGGGGTTCGAATCTCCCCTCGGGCATAGATGTTTGTGTCGTCTTTAGTTTAAGCTAGTTCATAAGTAGTTTGTAAGTTTAGGGACTGATGACCCCGCAGTTAAGTCCCATAAGCTTTACAAACATTTGAACATTTTGAACAGGAAAGTTCTTGCAAAAGCTCCTGATTAAATGTTAAATGTTTGTTAAGCTTATGGGACTTAAACCGCGGGTCATCAGTCCCTAAACTTACAAAGTACCTATAAACTAACTTATACGGAAGACATCACAAACATCCATGCCTGAGGGAGGATTCGAACCCCCGACGGGGAACGGTCTCGCGCATCTGAACATAGCGCCTCAAAGCGCTCGGCCTCTCCACCGCAGCCGCTGCTCCTGATTGTGCATATAGTTTTGATGCTGCAACCTCCTGTTGAAAGCTGTGAAGCGTGAATTAGCTCGAAATTGTTTTTATTTTTCATTTTTTCGGTATGCAGCTTTCCGCGAAAATATTAAAAAGTTTTCAATTATCATGAGTAAGAATGCTACCCCTGCAGTTTCCAGCTCCGTGTACTGTCGTAGGAGATGACTTGCGGACGTCGGCAATGGCTACTCCGTCACTTATTGTGTTATTGAAATGCCAGCGGTGTGAAACTGTTTCAAGAAAATTCGCGAGAAAAGTCAGTTTGTCAAGTATAAATTCTTCAATAAAGAGCATACGACGAGTTTAAGAGAACACTTAAAAGAAAGCCTACTGAAACACTGTACAAGCATGAAATAGTAACAGAATCGAAAGATGAATGATTACCTATTCACCCCTTCAGTCCTGAATTATTTTAAAAACAGAATAAAACATACTCTTGCGCTTTTGCATGTCTGTAAGACCCTATTTATTGTATATTTGAGTAAAATTAAAAAAAATCATACTTGGTTTCGAAAATAAAAAATGTCAAATAAATTGGACACTGGGTCTGGAAAGGAGCTAAATATGTGAAATAAGAAAACATTTATATATGTGACTCCATATTTGTTGTGGATAGGGGCAAGCGTCAGATAAATACGCGAGGTAAATCATCTATTATATAATTACTGCAGTATATATTCTCAGTTGGTAGTCACGTCTGTACTTCTTGCCTATTACATTACACATGAAGCAAGATGGTGAAGGGCAGCTCAGTGTTTAACTGCCCAAATCGATTTAAGAAAGGAATAAAAAGGGCGAATACTGTCTTCCTATTTATATTTCGCAAGAATACAACACTTGTGTTCAGAGATAGTTACCCTAACTTAACAGGCTGTTAGTCAAGACAATATAGGATTTTGAATGCAATAAATAACAGTCTTTGAAAATATGGGTAGCTCTTAGAAAGTAGCTGCTTTAGGTAGTACTGGTGGACAGGAAGTTCAAAAAGTTTCATTTTTCTGATTCTGTAAAATAACTATTGGAGGAACGAGATCGGTTGCCTCACTGCAGTTCGAATTTTCGTTTATGAAATTAATATTAGCAACTTGTAACACAGAATTTAAAGGTCTACATCTATATGGGATACTCTGCAAATCACATTTAAGTGCCTGGCAGAGGGTTCATCGAACCAACTTTCTACTATTCATTTACCATTCCATTCTCGAATAGCGCGCTGGAAGAAAGAACATCTGAATCTCTCCGTTAGAGCTGGGATTTCTCCTATTTTATTCTGATGATCATTTCTACCTATGTAGGTGGTAGTCATCAATATATTCTCGCATTCGCAGAAGAATGTTGGCAATTAGAGTTTCGTAAGTAGACCACGCCGCAGCGATAAACACCGTTGTTGTAACGATTCCCATACCAGATCCTGTATCATTTCCGTGGCGCTGTGTCCCCTTTATCGTGACAATACAAAACGGGCGGCCCTTCTTTGGACTCTTTCGATGGCTTCCGTCAAGCCCACTTGATAAGGCAGGTCACCCGCTTTACATGTAGATATAACAACTGAAAGGGGTTTATAGAACTGTGTATAGTTCCATATATGAATCACACATAGTCACACAGAATGCACATTGTGAAGTTGAACACAATGACGATACTTACTGACTTTTAAGCAGCTCATGCTACTGTAAGGTATTTGGCTTACAGCATTAAAAATGCTGATATTCGTGCTAGATATCCTAATGCTTATGTTACATGCACTTAGTTAAGAACAAGTTATGGGATATTTCATATTCTTAAAAGAATTTGGAAGTGACTCGTTGTATTCACAAGGTAAGACGCTATTTTATTGTTCTTACGAAGTCAGCCACGAGCGCCCTCTGCTACAACTCCGCTCGTGGCCACCACTAAACGACATCGTTCACTTGGGACTGAGATAGGAACCAGCAAAGACTTCGGAATCAGATAGGCACCAGGGAAGACTTGGCTATCAGTTAGGCACTAGGCACGACTCTAGCTCAACTATGTATCAACATTCTGCAGTACTGAGCTATGTAAAAGTTAAGAATTGTATAAATTCTGTGCAATATATATCTCGTTCTAATTTACTCTAGTGTTTCTAGTTTCTGCTGTCCCACTGGCTGCTCCCCTCCGTACCTGCACGAGCGTGCTACCTTTATTCCTGTGTCGGTCTTCCTACTCGGCCACCGACACCTACGACGGAAACGAGACACAAAAGCGGCGACGAGGCTGGGACACAAAATTTGCCGCACCTAGGATCAAATAACTAAAGGTTATAATTCGGTTTAATCAGGAAGAAGAAACGCTGTTCGCCCATTTCTACACAGTATGTGAAATAAATTACATACAACTAATAGTTGCTGTATATTCAGAGTCTAAAGCTGTTTTGTAGTTATATATTTAAACGAGACATAGTTTTCGCGACGTAACTCGGATGAATATAGACTCTAATCGCCGGCCGCGGTGGCCGAGGTGACTGAGGCGTTTCAGTCACGGTCTGCACGGCCACTACGGTCGGGGGTTCGAATCCCCCCTCGGGCATGGATATTTGTGCCGTCCTTAGGATAAGCTAGTTGCTAAGTAGTTTGTAAGTTTAGGGACTGATAACCCCGTAGTTAAGTCCCATAAGCTTAACAAACATTTGAACATTTTTTAGACTCTAATCAAAAGAGTGTTCCGCACATTTAAAGTTGGCGCGGAAGTTTGCCACCATAATGGCCGCTGAGGCGCTCTTCAATTTGCCCACTGTTTGCAGTCTGCCGCTTACGGGACTGTGGGGCTTGCCGGCCGCGGTGGCCGAGGGGACTGAGGCGCTCCAGTCACGGTCTGCACGACCACTACGGTCGGGGGTTCGTATCACCCCTCGGGCATGGATGTTTGTGCCGTCCTTAGTCTTAGTTCATAAGTAGTTTGTAAGTTTAGGGACTGATGACCCCGTAGTTAAGTCCCATAAGCTATACAAACATTTGAGCATTTGAACTGTGGGGCTTGGTTTACTAAACACAGCTAATACGTCCTCACCAAACAACATCACACCAGTAACTGAGAGCCAGCCAGTTCGGCAAATCTCTTTTATAATATCGTCAAAAATGGTGTATCATCTCTGAGTTTTTCACTAAACTAACATATATAATTATAAAATAACATCATGAAATTTGAAGATAAGCAGCGATATTCCAGATAAATGTTATGACATGGAAAGAAAAAATTATAAACAAGCAGTGAAATGAAATGTGTGTGTGAAAATGTTCTATTTGGCAAATCGTCAAAATGTTACATTTGATTTATTTTGTACATCCGCTAACATTAATAAAAGTGCCATTACATAAAATTACTTGTGAAATTTTCCAAAACAATAATGAAATCAGTATGCATACAACCTAAGTGTCGTATGAAATAATAGGTTTCGATAATTTCAATGTATGTGCTCAAATCACACAAGGTATCTAACATCATTATTTTCGTATTTTGCATTTTACAAGTGTTTCCGTAAGTGATTCTCTCTTTAAAATACCTTTGAATTATGTAAGCAAAATTCTGAGATAGTTTTTAGATCCAAATATGTCTGTAAAATTAATGAAATTTCATAAAAAGACAGCGTTAGAATGTAACTTTATAATGTCGTGATATACTGCAAAAATAGCTGATGGATCACTTGTTAATACGGTATCGAACAGTTTAGTCAGCATTGAGGTCTTGTAGGCTGTTATACATTTCAACAATATCTCACCACACTCTAATCCCAAAATGACGGTCGGTAAAACAATGTGGTTGTGGTGTTGCACAGCGTACAGTCGATGACAGGCGCGTACGCTGCTTCTTGCGTAGTTGACGGTTCGTCATGTGGCACAACGAGCCACCACAATATACTGTAGTGACTTGCAATCGCAATTGCTTGGTTACGACCTACACTGTGGTGTCGCACAAGTCCAAAGTGCGCGCCACCTACTTTCGCCGCGCGCCGCCATGCACGCACGGCGCGGCGTTCTTACGACGTCAGCTACGAGCGCCCTCTGCTACAACTCCGCTCGTGGCAACCACTGAACGACATCGTTCACTTGGGTCTGAGATAGGAACCAGTTAACACTTCGGAATCAGATAGGCACCATTGAAGACTTGGCTATCGGATAGGCACTAGGCAGGCCCCTAGCTCAACTATGTATCAGCATTCTGCAGTACTGAGCTATGTAAAAGTTAAGTATTGTATAAATTCTGTGCAATATATATCCCGTTCTAATTTACTCTAGTGTTTCTAGTTTCTGCTGTCCCACTGGCTGCTCACCTCCGTACCTGCACCAGCGTGCTTCCTTTATTCCTGTGTCGGTCTTTCTACTCGGCCACCGACATCTACGACGGAAACGAGACACAAAAGCGGCGACGAGGCTGGGACACAAAATAGACTGTCGACGATTCATCTGCAGGATACTCCGCAATCCCAGTTGGCAACTACTTTCCCTCAGAAGATCTCCGTGAAGTGTGGTATAGAGGCTCACTGTCTTCATGGAGACTTCAGGGAAACGTTTACCTGGGCTGCTGACGTGCACCACCAAAGTGTGCTGCAACTTTCAACTGTTTTGGGTGCTTCCTTCAACGGTGTTGTATTTGTGGCCAAAAGTGTAATAAATTACAAAATATAGTTATTTGAGTGATACAACAGACGTCTGGAAATCCAGCGCAATAGAGGCATAACGGTATTACTTTGCCACTGTATAGTGAACGGAAAATTAGTTTCAACCATATCAAATGTTACAAAAATTGCAGATCATCATAACACAGAATCAACTGCACATGCATCATTTCTTATATTCTTCTTCATAAATTTGTCAATGCTGTGTTGAGCTTCGGTCTCACGCTTGTGATTAGCAAATGCCGCTTTAGGTTCGAATTCCTACCCAATCACCTCATCATCAGCTGTAGATAAAAATTCGGCAAACGTCGTGTCATTTGGGTTCTGTTTGCAGACACTGAGAACCTTAGCAAACAATTCATCAACATGATCAAGCTACATTTCGGGTTGCATGTGATGCTTTTGATGCTCCTGACTTTTATTTGCAATACGGGAGATTCAAGTTGCTCAACACTAAACTGCAGAAGTGCACCATTTATCCAGTGCGCATATTGTCAGCTGCATTTGTGTTTAATACATTTCTATACCGTGAGCCACAAACGTGTATCATAATATGTTTACAGCTAAATAAAATAAGTTAATAATTAATAATAATCATTATGTTATACTGCTACTTTGTTTTCTATCCTATTTATTATTCACCACTATCCATAAGTCTGGCCAACTTGTAAAATACAAGAAACAAAACAACATACCGTAACATACTGGTAACTATAGTTCTGGGTTTATATTCAGTTGCTTTTACACATCTCAACACTTTCGTCACTCTGTAACAATAACTATTTAGCTTAGCTTGTTTGACTAAACAGTTACTTGTTCCGGTTGACGTTAGAGTTCAGATTAGAACAAAGGAAGAATTATTGATAGTGAGAACTTCAACATAAAAGTGCAAGTAATATCAAAACAAGATTAAAATCACTGTTTTAACCTTTGCCGATCGACAGTGGCAGCGGCGTTTGAGGCAAAATGTCACGGATAGCAAGGGTAACGGGAAGTAGTCAAATCAGGTGATGTCGACGGGATTAGACTAGGAAAAAATACGAGTTTGGTTGATTGGGCCGTAAAATAGCTTCTGGTGGCCGGAGTAGAGAAGATATAAAATGGAGGCAGCAAGGCGCCTTAGAATGCACGGCCACTCCCGAGTCGCGGCGGAGGAGGGATTCGAACCGCCGACCGCAGTGGCCATGCAGACCGTGACTGGAGCGCCTCAGTCCCCTCGACCACCGCGGCCGGCTCGAACCAGTGAGGACCGTAACAGTTAAGTCCCATAAGCATCGCAAACATTTTAATATTTGGCACTCCCGCGCTGTTAAATAAAAAATTCAAATGTTTGTTAAGATTATGGGACTTAACTGCGAGTCATCCGTCACTAAACTTACAAACTACTTCTAAACTAACTTATACTAAAGACAGCACAAACATTCATGACTGCCACGGCGGAATAGCCGTGCGCATTGGGGCGCCATGCTGCGGTGTGCGCGGCCGTTCGGCGTCGGGGGTTCGAGTCCCCCTCAGGCATGGGTGTTTATGTTGTTGTTAGGTTAGTTTACCTTAGTTTCAGTAGTTTTTAAGCTACGGACTAATAACCCAGCAGCTGAGTCCGATAGATTTACAAAAATTTGAACATTTTGAACATGCCCGAATGAGTATTCGAACCCCTGACGGGGAACGGCTCGCGCCTCGGAGCATAGCACCTCAATGCGCTCGGCCTCCCCGCCGCGGCATCTCTTTACTCATAAAATATTGGACACATGCTATATGGCATTGTACTGCAAGTCGTCTATACCAGCACCTCCTAAAATATTTATTATTTCTGCTGAAACAACCTGTAGTTAACAGCTGAAATATTTCATTATTTGAAGCTTTATGTCCCTTACAGGTCTATGTAATAACAGACTTCCATAGATACTTGAGCTTATATATCACTAGTCCATCTTTTGGAGCAAGCGCACGCCAAAATTTCCCTTTTGATATATTCCATAGCATAATCTGCATGTAGGCAGTGTTCGGCACAGCAGATTTGTTTTTATGAACGTGTGTAACGTTTACCCTCAACAGTCCTAACTGTTTGACCAATTTATGACATGTGACAGACGCAGACGCATACGATAGACAGCCACCTTGCGCGTACCGAGATCATCCTTTACGGCCCCGAACAGAGCCTTAATTTTAGATGGTGGTCGAAACACACGTTTCACGTCATATTACGCAAGATACGGCCATTATTGTTGGAAATGTCGCCAACTTATGGCAGAAAGGCCACTGACTCGGATGCCACGTCTGTGCTATCATCTCTACGCCGTTGCACATTGGTCGACAGTGTAACACTCTTTTAATCTGCCATTCATAGTATTCTAAAAGAGCCAGAATGTTGCTTAAATCGAAGGAAACTGCTGTGAAGTTTGAAGTACTATATTTTTAGCTATCTTCCAATTCCCATGTGTTTCATTCTCATTAAAATATGCAGTATTCGACGTAAAAAATTTTAGTCTTAGCCGGCCGCGGTGGCCGAGGAGACTGAGGCGCTTCAGTCACGGTCTGCACGGCCACTACGGTCGGGGGTTCGAATCCCCCCTCGGGCATGGATATTTGTGCCGTCTTTAGTATAAGGTAGTTCATAAGTAGTTTGTAAGTTTAGGGACTGATGACCCCGTAGTTAAGTCCCATAAGCTTAACAAACAGTTGAACAGTTTTAGTCTTACATTAATATTTAAAACATACGTTTCCGGTTATTCCATTTGCGATGTGCACCAGTCTATTTTCCTAGAGACTCGCCGCAACAGTTGCGCGCTTGACCTAGTGATATTTCCAGTTCCCACGACTAGGGCAAGCTGGCATCTCGTTTCACGCAAAGGAATCGATGCGTATCTTCATCGCAACGCTTCGAGTGTAATTTAATCCTGCGTTTTTGTGCCTAGAGGTCCTACTGTATGTGTAATAAAGTTGACCCAGGCCGTACACGAATTGCTACTGACCTATTCCAAAGGAGACTGTTAGAGAAGAGCGGAGCATTGTTGGGCGGTGGCAGCAGCGGGTGCGCCGGCACCGAGCAGCCGCGCGGCCGGCCAGAGTCCAAGAAGCGCTCTCTAAAATAACTGACGCCCGCGCCAGATAACGCTTTCACTCACCCAGATAATACAATCACCCAGGGATTTTTTTCAATTACGGCCGAGTCAGTGGTTTCAATCCACCTCGGCAGCTGCGGCGCTGTCATTACACGAGCCGCTCAGATAACGGCCGATTGTGCGGCTAGCTATAAATCTGAAACCGTTCTAAAAATATCGTGGGCCCAATTTGATGACTACGTGATAGCAGGCATGTAAGGCTTCACGGAAGGACACTTTCTTACTTTACGACCTACTAAGTGCTGAGTTAACGAGATAACTGAGTTGCGGCAAGGGCTCCAAAATAAATTCGCACATATCCTGACATTATGCTATTAAACTTTGTCTCCTACAGTTGTAAAATTGTGTTAGGTAGGTAACGACGATATCGTCGCCCTCGCGACATTTTATTAGGCGATGATACTTTATTTTCATTACGTTTCGTGCTTAGAACTGTTTCAGCGACAACATTTCCGGCAACTTCACAGAATAATTTGTTGTTCGTCTATTGGCCAATTTCAGCATTATGCTGTTTTGTTCGTAGTCGAAGATATATTTAAAATTATTGATCAAAGTTTCGCCAGTTGTAGTCTTTCTGTGTAAACTTTGGAATAAATTCTATGCCTCACACATTTAATTGCGCACCATAAATATCATAACAAAGTAAAAAAGTAATTAAAACAGATTATACAATGTTTCTAATATATATTTAACATTATTAAATTTCTGCCCATGTGGCATACAGAACGGTCTTCATTATATATGTTTATTGTGTTCTTATATATAGCCGGCCGCGGTGGCCGAGGGGATTGCGGCGCGCCAGTCACGGTCTGCACGGCCACTACGGTCGGGGGTTCGAATCCCCTCTCGGGCATGGATATTTGTGCCGTCCTTAGTGTTAGCTAGTTCGTAAGTAGTTTTTAAGTTTAGGGACTGATGACCCCGTAGTTAAATCCCATAAGCTATACAAACATTTGAACATTTTTTTTTTCTTATATATACATATATATACGAGGCGCGTCCAGAAAGTAAGTTCCGTTTGGTAATAAAATGAAACTGTACACAGATACAGAAGAAATTTTTATTGCACAACATTCTACAACTCGTAAACTACTTTTCCACATAACTACCGAAATTTTGCAGGCATTTGTCATAGCGTGGCACCAATTTTTGTATACCTTCTTCATAGAAATCTGCCGCCTGTGTCTTCAACCAGTTGGAAACAGTGAAATTTGGGGAAGTCCATAGCGAGAGCACTAATTGTAAACCTACGGTTTTCCTGGATCTTGTTATCAATCGCGTGAACCTGTTCTTCTGTAACCAAAGGTGGACGACCACTTCGTTCTTCATCGTGCACATCGCCATTGAACTGTCGAACCCATCTTCTCACCATCGAATCACTCGTCGCATTTGGTCCGTAGTCATCGCAAATTTGCCGATAAATTTCACTTGGTTTCACTTTCCTCGCATTCAGAAACCGAATCACCGACCTGATTTTACAGGCGGCGGAATTTTCAATCAACGCCGACATTTCAAACAAGCATAACAAAGCGTTCGTAACTGACAGCGATCTCCAAATGGCGCACGTTCTTCTCCGTGATACACATCGTCGTCTACAGCGCATGTGCGGAACTGCAATCGCAGCGCTGCAGCGGAGATAAATTGAAATGGAACTTACTTTCAGGACGCGCCTCGTATATTGCAATGGCCAGTTGAAAATGGCATAAGTCGGCCGAAATTGGCCAATAGTTTAACAATACATAATTGAGTCTCTTTGGCGAATTGTTTTTATTTAAACACTTCACACTTAACACTAATTTTGATGTACATAATTATTACCCTGCAATGATTTAAGCTGTAAACTCAGGTGTTGTTGCTTTAATACCGACAACGGACAGAATGTCTTATCAGGGCAATTTTGAAAGCAGGCGTGAAGAGAAAATTGTATTGAGATAAATGTATGCAATGGACTATATATCATATAAACTAACATATAGGCGCGGACGACTAGCCGAGGTGCGCGCGACCGTTCGCCGTCGGAGGTTTGAGTTCTCCCTCGGGCATGTGTGTGTGTATGTGTGTTGTTCGTAGGAGAAGTTAGTTGAAGTAGTCTGTAACTTTAGGAACCGATGACCACTGCATTTAGGTCCCATAGCTTTACAAACATTTCATTTGAACTAACGTATAGGTAATGCACTCAAATTATGTTTCACCCTGCTGTCTGTGAGAACGCTGACGAATAGAGGGTCAGTAATTGGAATTGCATAATAATATACGTTTAACGTTTTTAATTTATTTCTAATTTTTATTGTTTTTGTACTATGTATCGCAAATAAAACAACTGTAAACTGATAATACACTTAACTGAATATTAATCACACTTCACGTTGCCCTACCTCAAAATAAGACAAGAGAAGGTATTAAAAATATGAGAATATTATTTAAAAAATCTAACAAACATTGCCATGATGAAGGTTCGAACATGGATCCACGGTTAGACAGTCCAGGCGCTAGACCGCTGGACCGGCGCCAGCGATTGAAAACGCAGTTTTCCATCATCAACTCTGACTTTTATTTTTTTCAATAACTACTGTATAGCAAAAAGCCGAAACACGTGTCTCTCTATATTCAATGTAGAATGTGGATGCAAAGTTTGATCGAAATTGGTGAGCCACATATCAGAGCCTTACAAAAAAAGCCAACTCATAAAACATTCCCCTTTTTCGGAACACACTAAAGCATCCGCTCATCAACAACCTACCATTGACAACATGCAAATCTTACATATAGCGCAGAAGGGGCGTAAGCTAAATTTACTGGAAGAGTTTGAGATAGCGAAGCGCGCTTACTTTGGACACCCACACCTCCTAAACGATCAGTTGGCATGAAAAGATCAAACGTTCCTAGATATTATGATGTCTCTGTTCAAATAAAATTCCTCTCATTTACAAATACCAACATAAATTATAAACTTCTGACCTGCTTAATAAACTCCCTTTCGTTAAATTTGCATTCAGATAGCTAGATTTCAGCCGTCCCGTCTTATACATCGGCTTCCTATGTCACTCCCTACCCACATTCCCTTAGTCTGTACAAGTTGGCGGAGCAGCACACCACGCCCGCCCACCGCCCGTGAGCGCAATTGTAAACATGGGCTTATCTTGTGTCATCAGAGATCACCGCTTCGATTAAGGTAATCTTAAAAATCGGTTTTATGTTTCTCACATCTTTACCGAGTATGTTCCAACTGTAATTCGTTGTTACCCGAACATTTGTAGGGCCACAAGGAAATCCAAAAAACATTCCAGAAAAATAGAAACACCGCAATAACAACTTACGGTGTCACACCACGGAGAGCGCATTGTAAGCTTTGTCTCCTTAACACAAAATAAGCCCATGTACCATTATAACCGTTTTGTAATTCCGCCTTGTAATTTTGTGTAAATTCTGTCACGCAGATAATCTGAAGATGCCCTGCTAAAGGGCGAAACGCGTCATTAACTAATAAAAAATTTGCAATCAAGACGGTTTGAAGGAATGTTGACTTGGTTTTTTTCATTTTGCATCTTGCAGTTGTGCTCGTGTCGGTTTTGCTTCCTCGGACTCATTGCCAGCGGCTGAGAGGCGCGAGCAGCGGGCTTCCAGTGCCAGCTGTAGTAGCCTAGACATCAGACACGTGAAGACAAGACGCCATTGTAAGGTACTGATGGAGAGTTTGGAATTCCGGGGCGCAGCTTGCAGTCTTACACGTCGTCACGGTCCGCAAACCACAGAATAAAGAGCTTCAATTTTCGCATTCTCCTTTGACAGTACAATTACGAATATTATTGAAAAATGTCAATTGAAAATCGTAATGACTTTTGTGGTACAGAGTTCGTGCAAATGTACAGCTTATGTACAGCTCAGCATTTAAAGGCTGAGAACTCGGGATCCCTGAGTAATAAGCGCTCAGTCGCCTGACATCGCAGCCTCTGGCCATGCTTCACGCTGAATGCCACAGGTAATGGATGGACCGTCCGCTTCACGAGGAAGGACAACCTCTATACAATACCAAAGTGATTGAAAGTCACTATTTTCCAATGTTTAAATGTTTTGTCAAGCTTAAGGGACTTAACTGCGGGGTCATCAGTCCCTAAACTTGCAAACTACTTATGAACTACCTTACACTAAAGACGACATAAACATCCATGCCCGAGAGGGGGATTCGAACCCCAGACCGTAGCGGCCGTGCAGACTGTGACTGGCGTGCCGCAGACCGCTCGGCCACTATTTTACCGGCGTCACTATTTTACTAACAATGCTAACTTTATAGTAGTGTTGGAGTACTACAACTTATTTATTACTGCTTTAATGCCAAAATTCCCCCTCAAAGAAGCATAATGAGGCAGAGGGAACAGGACAGGATAGAAACAGAAAGACTCGAAGAGTAACAGGTTTGCATACAATTGTGGCATCACCTCCGTTTTTGGTGTTCCTGACCCTGAATATGTAGTATTTATTTTTCATTAGTGATACTCAACAATGTTTTGTGATTTGTATCCAATTGTTCGACGTGAGGCCAAAAGACTTCGTCAATGCATGTGTTGTTTCTGATCGTCGAGATCGAGGTGTCATTGTTTAGTTTCAGGCTGGATGTTTCACGCATGATCTCGATGAACTGTGTACCAGCAGTATCCGGCAAATCAATATTTATGTACCCTCCAAGAAAGATGGGTATTAGATGGTACTGATTCTCCCTCGGCACTTCGAATACACAAGCCTTTTCACAGAATGCCATTAAGTTTAATTGGAAGAAATGTCTAATTGACAGTAAAGGCACTCCTGGGGTTATTTGTACCAGAACTAGCAGACCTCGTCTATCGTTGAGCGTTGTTTCAGTTGCATGTATATCTCCAACCCCGTCATGTAATGTATCAATCATTTTCACTTGCATTTCAGTAGAATCGAATTTCAACAGTTCGTAGCGTGCAGATTGAAGTGCCGGTGACGATGCTTCGTTCTCGTAAATGCACACTACACTGCTCGAACCGCGATGCGTTTCAACTGCAAAATGTGACACAATCCTAAACACTCAAGGAGCTTGTCATTATCCGTCCATATCTCTGTTAATGACATAATCATAGCTTAGACATCATGAAATCGGTGAATCTGTCTATGAGCTGTCAGACTTGTGTGTTGGACGTACACAATAAGCGTTCTGTTCGATGAACGTCAGCATGAGCTATAAAATCACGAGATTTGTTTCCAGTGCTGATGCGCCTGTGGCGTCCTAAGCACTGAAACGCGATTCTGACATCATTGATTATTTGACTGCTGAAAAGTATTTCGATGTGACAGGTACAATCCTCCCAGAGCTCAGAGCGACATACACCAACTGCCGATCGTGACTTTTATCGTATTCTCTGCCCGTGTTATACATCCCCCTGTGACTTTTTTTATCATTAATGCGCATGCATCAATGAGTGGGAACTGTATCGTTTATAACTAATATGCTTTTCAGTTGAAAAAAAAAAAGGAAAAAAAAAACGGTCTTAGCGCAACTGCCTAGTAAACAGGAGGTCTCGGATTTGAATCCCGGTTCCGGCGCAATATTTCACATGTCCATGTGGTATGTTCACAAAGCCTACTAGCAGCTGATACTGAGAACCCCACTTAAAACCGATATTAACGACAACTGCAGCAACACATAGCGACGTCTGTTCTTCCGCCGCAGTTCTTATCTATCTTAAATGTTTGGACAGTGGTCATCTTATTGTTGAGCCACTTAGTAATTTTAGTACTGTCAGCGTTCTTTTGAATGTGCTCGATAGTAGCTTTTCATCGAGTGCTATTTTAGTTAAGTGCACTGGACTGGTAAAGTCTTTGGCTCTAAATTCTTTGGTGATATTTCCTATAGTTATTGCCTAGTGTCGCTCACGGTTTATAAATGCTCTGTGAGACAGGAGGAACAACAATAGTACAACTCGCAACTAATGGACTGTCAAACGCCGGCCGCAGTGGCCGAGCGGTCTGCGGCGCGCCAGTCACAGTCTGCACGGCCGCTGCGGTCGGGGATTCGAGTCCCCCCTCAGGCATGGATGTATGTGCCGTCTATAGTATAGGCTAGTTCATAAGTAGTTTGTAAGTTTAGGGACTGATGACCCCGTAGTTAAGTTCTATAAGCTCGACAAACATTTGAACATTTGGACTGTCAAAATGACACAAAAGATGGGTGAGGAAAGAAATAAATTTCCGAATCTGGGATTTATGAAATGAGCTGTGCTGAGTAGGAGAAAATGAATGTTCCAAATACGGTCTTTACGTTTCACGTTAGATTTAGATGTCACACAAACCCGAAGTACAAAATTCCTTTTGGTCTGCACTTAATGGAATGACTGGTAAGAAATTTTGTATCTTGTTGTAAAAGGCGAATCTTTTAGATTAAGTGGAGATTTATAGAAAGAAATAAAATTCTTAACGAATGGGAGCAAACTACGTATTTTTCAAGATACTGTAAGCTGTTTTATTCGTCATATTAATGGTGTCTTTTATATTATCTGACGTATGCACTCTTTTCCTTGCAATTTACATCACATTAACTCCGTACGACGGGCCTCGAGCGGCTCACTGGGTACTGACCGGCCGCCGTGTCATCCTCCGCGGTGTGGAGGGGGGCGTGGTCAGCGCCCCGCTCTCCCGACCTGAGCTGCCGCTTCTCAATCGAGTAGTTCCTCACCAAGGCTGAGTGCAGTCGGTACACCCTGGCGGTTGCCCGTCCAAGTGGCCGAGACAGACAGTGGTGATCTAGCGGCAACCGCCGTGTCCACTGCCGTATCACATTAACCATTTCATAATAATACCCACGAGAGCATTTATTTCAGTACTTATGGTAATTATTATTTCAATTTGGCTTAATTAATTCTATTGTACTTTTGACTCATGGTAATAACGTGTATGCTATTCTCGTTTCTTGGCGTTTATAAAGTCAGCACGTTGTGAGGAATATCAGATACTTCATTTCCATGCATTCCATGTTTTTTTCGCCGCGCGGGAGTAGTTGTGCGCTCTGAGGTATCTCGCTGCAGAGTACGTGTCGGAGCTTCGAGTCCTCCCTTGGGAATGGATGTGTGTCTGTTGTCGTTAAATAAGTTATTTTAAGTAGTTTCTAAATCTAGGGACCACTGCAATTTGCTCCCATAGCATTACAAACATTTGAACATATCTTTTCCCGAATTCCCGTCACAGACTACGAACTCAAACCCAAGATTTACATCAGATCCATCAAACCCACAAATCGCGTTCATATCCTAACGCCACGCGGAAGTAGCCGAGCGGTCTGGAGCGGCCGAGAGCATTGAGGCGCTATGCTAAGATGCGCGAGGCCGTTTTCCGTCGGGGGTTCGAATCTCCCCTCGGGCATAGATGTTTGTGTTCTCTTTAGTATAAGTTAGTTCATAAGTAGTTTGTAAGTTTTGGGACTGATGAAGCCGCAGTTAAGGCCCATAAGCTTTACAAACATTTGATTTGATCATATCCTAACACCAACAGTCCAGTTAACCGTTCATTTCCAAAAAGACAGCCGCGCGTTGATGGCAGCGCGATCTGAGGCACCACGCCACGGATTGTGTGGCCACTCCCGCCGGAGGTTCGAGTCCTCCATCGGGCATGGGTGTGTATGTGTTGCTCTTAGCATACGTTAAAATTAGTAGGAGTTGTAAATCTAAGGACCAATGACCTAAGCAGTTTGTTGCCTTAGTTACACGAACAATGAATCAAAACGACATCGCTCATAACTTTTCATACAGCAGCTCCCAGCTCCCAGCCGCTATTCACAGTTACCAAGAGCGCACGCTGAATAATTCTTTTTACCATTCCAATAGGTATAAAACGTATCAGTATCATCATATTATAAACACCATCGTCTGTGTTTTAAACTCAGCAAGAGTTTTATTCAAATCCGAGTAATATATAACGTTTAGTAGATACGTTTCTTCGGCTGCTTATACTTCACTGTAAGTATCACACACATTATCTGTCGTTTACTTTCAACGTTTATTTTATCGTCCGGTGCTGTGAGTCTTGGTAGAACATTCAAGAAGTTTAAAAAAAAACACGACTGTTTCCCTACTACGTGATTACTTCGCTTATGACGCCGTTTCTTTTACGTCTTGCGCAGAAGTACGTGTCGTCTACATTCATCTGAAGGTGCTCATTATAGTTTGTGTTTCTGTTTGTTGCCGCTTTCACAAGTAAATGTCAGAGAGATAAGTATTTGAGACGAAGAAGTTGCTCAATGAAAGTTAAGCATCAGTGGTTTGCAGAGATATCGCAGATGATGTGCTCCAATTAGCGAATTTACGAAAGGATCTCACTTGTAGCACGTACACCTTCCTGCGATTTCACGGGAATATACCAAATACGTTAATGGAGATTCATACGAATTGGTTGAAATCAGATGTTTGCAAGTTGTATAGGATATTTCTGTAAGTACTCTTGGTTTATAATTTCAAACTTTGAATTTATTGGTTTTAATTATTATTAAAAGTCATTTGCTAAAGGAAAATTTAATTCTATTCTTTTAAGAAGGCAGTATTAAGTTATTTCAAAAACTTAAATCGCATTTCCACGTAGGAGGTAGTATATTGAGAATAGCCGGCCGCGGTGGCCGAGGGGACTGAGGCGCTCCAGTCACGGTCAGCACGGCCACTACGGTCGGGGGTTCGAATCCCCCCTCGGGCCTGGATATTTGTGCCGTCCTTAGTCTTCGCTAGTTCTTAAGTAGTTTATAAGCTTAGGGACTGATGACCCTGTAGTTAAGTCCCATGAGTTCTGCAAACATTTGAACATTTTTATTGAGAATACAAGCAGGCAACCGTACTTTCGCAATATTTTCCCCTTTACTTTGAAATTATATTGATTCAAGTGTGCATATATTTTCATACTGTATCATACGTTTTGTCCGTCTGCGTCGGTGCACGAGGGAAGCGATGATAAATTAGATTTCCAAATTGACATTAAAGCGCTAGTTGGCAAGTTTGTGAGACCCCGATTAGGCCAGTGTCCACCATTCTCCTCCTTACACCATAAACGAACAGCATCGATAGGCGACTTCTGAACGAAGAAGCTGATGCTTAATTTTCCTCTGCAGTCGCCTTGTTATACGCTACCTCCGCTGCGCGTGTCGTGTGCTAAACTGCGCCCTTCACAGAAACGGCTAACTAGGCGACGTCATGTGGCTGTGCATCGCCACTTGCGTGTACTGGGAAAGCGGTAGTCACATGTGACACGCCACGACCTTACTCGCTCAGTTCCTAGCATAGCGCGTCACTCTTGACGGAGACAACTCTACACGCGTAAAACTATCTTCGGGCGTTGGCCGGGGCAGCACTGAGGTGCATTGACTTGTCTTAATATAAAGCATGACGTTGACATTAGAATGTGATGTAGACGTCCTCGAAATAACCAACGACAAGTGTACGACAGGCCAACACATGGCACTCACACTGACGACATCCTCATCTGGTTTCCGAAAATCCTACAATTCTGGCCACCCGAAAAACAAAACCAAGAAATACCGGAGTTACCACAGGTAAAATAATGTGTGGGAGCACATGACTGAAAATACAGTTCCATGTGTGAAGAGCGAAAGATAATGAAATGTTGACGCCATTGCTAGACATAACCACTACTAGAGTATCTCGATGTTATTTAGCCACAGCTGATATGCTGCAGCAAAGACTGGTGTATAACGGGCCAGTCGCTCCGCAATAATAGACTAGACCTTTTCGATAAGTGATGGATCGAGATAACAGAGAATCGATGGGCGATGGTGGCCAATTGTCATGTTGCAATGTGGCCTTGGATAAGCTCCAGATGTAAGAGGCGGGGCGGTCACTGGAGCTGCCCCAGTAGTCAGCTAACCAGCCAGCGCTACAACTGACGTGTGGCTCGGGCCGCCCCCACTACCACAGCTGATCAACTTTGGCAACACGTGCAGCCAGCTGAACTCCAACAACATACCGAGGGCTCTGAGAGACGAGTAGCAGTGGCAACACTCACTACTTCCTGCAGCACTTTTCATAGCGTCGCATTTTCAGTTGTGTCACCTTTGTGATATCCCAAATAAGTGGGGCTGTAATATCTTCTTCCTGTTGCATTGTATAACTGTATAACCCCAATGTATGACGAGAACGTCACGGTGCGGTACAGATTATTCCTTGAAAAACTCTCAGTTTAATAAAGTGAGTCAAAATAGTTATATATTTGAGTAACTGTGTCTTTACCATCCCACAAGCCTTTTTCTTCGAGGAAATGTGAGGTATGCGTCTATGATACAGATTGGAATCATCCCTAGCCTGCTGGACTTTTTTCAGGATAGCGCTCCATCACGCGTGTTGCGTGGTAGGATCAGGTGCGAGCCTTATGCTTAGCGACCCAGGTGGGTTGTGGATTGCCTGAAGTCACAAACCTACTTCTGTCGTCCAGCCTTGTTAAGGATACTACCCGACAACATCAGACGACATTGTCTTATCGATATGCTGTAGAGTGCTGTAACAACAATGTCTCTCGACT
Source organism: Locusta migratoria (assembly GCA_026315105.1). Taxonomy (NCBI): domain Eukaryota; kingdom Metazoa; phylum Arthropoda; class Insecta; order Orthoptera; family Acrididae; genus Locusta; species Locusta migratoria. The sequence continues at coordinate 785,787,247 of CM048755.1, forward strand.
ACAAGTATTGTTGGTTCATGACAGCCGACACTTTGAGCATTTGTTATGGAGAAAATCATCTCTGATGAAAAAATTATACTAATTATTGTTTTTTATCATATAAAGAGCTATCTGTTGGACATGTTTTTCATTCTTTTTGGATTTAATAAAACCCATGTCAGTCCAAGCATGTTTGTAAATTTGAACAAAAAATCAAATGTTCAAATGTTTGTTAAGCTTAAGGGACTTAACTACGGGGTCATCAGTCCCTAAAGTTACAAACTACGGCACAAATATCCATGCCCGAGGGGGGATTCGAACCCCCGACCGTAGTGGCCGTGCAGATCGTGACTGAAGCGCCTCAGTCCCCTCGGCCACCGCGGCTGGCTAAATTTGAACCTACATTATTCTGTGAATTATTGAATTTTCAAATGCTAACGCACTTTTGGGTACTTGTTACATACAGGATCACGCCGGAGGCTCTTTGCAAACGCCAATACTGTGCAGCCTGACACTCTCCCGTACTCGAGTGTGAGCAGAGCGTATTTTCTGTTGTATGTGACGTAAAACTTCGGTAGACACTTCCAATACATACACCATTGTCGTATAAATCAACCTGATGACGGAGGTTTAAACTTCTGAGTTTAATAGAGGAAATAAAGTAAAATACTTTTAGATACTTCAAACTTGTATGAGTAATCTGGAATACACTAGTTTGACAGAACAGCCACGGTAAAACCTAACTTAAAATGTTTGCATTTGATGTCTTTTATTTGGGCGAAATTTTTAGTTTGTGTTGCTCTGTGTAATGGCATTATTCGATAACTGCTTCTGTTCGCTCTTCTGTGTAATCCCCCTACCACGAGCAAAGATAAACACATTCCCTCAGTACTAGTCATGGCAAAACAGCTCTGACTTAGCTATGCCTCGTTCAGAACAAATCGTAGGGTTGGAGGATAGCTTAGAAGTCAGTTTATTAGTTTTTACCACGACCCACGACGCGAAGCCAGATACTGCTGGAGAAGGTACCATCAGGAGACAGCAGCAAAAGTAGCTAACAACTGCTGATTATCGCTTTCAACGCTCACTTATTCTGGTGACAGATTTTGTTACAAGGGAACGATTTACACTATTGTCTAACTGGTTTAACATTTTGCGGATCGGCTGTCGAGATTCTTGGCAGAAATGAGTAAATCACTTTTCTACTTCCAGATTGATATTTTCAGAAAAATGTTCAGTTATTTGTAAACCAATTGGACCAAACTGCTATCAGTTCCTAGGTTTACAAACTACTAAGGATAACGCACATACCCATACCCAAAGGACGACTCGGACCTCCGGCGGAAACGGCCGCCTAGTATTGCATGACGCCGAACTCTTACACGAGAGTGAACAGTACCCGATATCAGCGAACCCCGCTCGTTACGAGCCGACCCTCCAGCTGTTTTCTGTGTATATACTCCCGCTTTTGGCAGTTGTGCTCACTTGGTGATTAGGATCTATGATCCTCAGGAGAGTAGTCGCCATTGCACTGATCTAATCACTGTAATCATGTTATGTTTTAGATAAACCAGTCACGCTAGTAGCCACCAGTCGCAGCTAGGAGATGGCGTCCAGGAACTACTACACTGCGAAATGATCATCATCCAGGGAAGTTGGTGAACTGAGGTACTACCGTCTTCAGAATGCTTAGTACGGTTGCTGCCTGAGGCCAGCTCGGACTTCATTGGTCGGTCCCCTAGGAGGCCAATTATCCTGTCGACACGCTAGCTGGTACCGAGAATTCATCTGTCACCACAGCATCCGACTCCAGTGGTTTCCAAGTACGGACCCACAAGCAGCTGCATATACCGAAGGTGGGACGGAGCACAACTTCTAGACGGTCTCTTCTTCGACTTCCAGACGCAACAGCGCAGGTTCCAACGGCTCTCGCCAGCCAGCACATAGGAGCCGCAGCGCAACGGCGACGTCACCAGCTGATCTAGCTCCTGTCCAGCTAGCGCCTATACCACGAGACTAAAAATGTTCAAATGTTTGTATAGCTTATGGGACTTAACTACGGGGTCGTCAGTCCCTAAACTTACAAACTACTTATGAACTAGCTAATCCTAAGGACGGCACAAATATCCATGCCAGAGGGGGGATTCGAACCCCGACCGTAGTGGCCGTGCAGACCGCAACTGGCGCGCCGCAGTCCCCTCGGCCACCGCGGCCGGCACCGTGAAACTGAATAAACCTGTAAACACTAATGCTGTTTTACTAGCGTTCTCTGGCGCTCCACTGACATAAACCTGCGAATGTACCGCGTAGCCCCAGCAGTATCTTCCTGCGCTGCATTGATCTCTAGAAGAAATATCAACCTCAAACCATTCTTCGAACCTCCATTAAATGACGTACGGCAAAAGAATATGACAGTAGACCAATATGAAGATCTCTTAATATGTTTGTACCAACTTTCAGAGTCAAAATAGCGAAAAACTTTCAAACAGAAATTACCTGATCTAAAATTTTACTTAAAACTGTTTTCAGCCCGGCGCATTATAGCCACGACATGGCGGCCTCTAGCAGTGTTAGGCTTGTTAGGCTGCCAGAGCGAGCCGGCGGACAACGAGTACGTGCTGACTAGGTGGGTGGCGCGGCCTCAAAACACACTGGCAAATCGCCATTATTTTTGCATTTATGTGTGAAATATGGAAAAAACATACCAGAGCAAAGTTGTAGAGAATTTTCTCATCTACAAATTCGCTTTTCGTCTCATGTGAACGTTTAAACCCACAGTCCCACATTATGAATTCAGCTTCGGAAAATTTAAAATTCAGTTTTTTCAATACACTGCACTAAACATCGAAATATGTGTTTTAAAATTTTTGATCCAACTATTGTTTTCCATGTCATGCATTTCATGCGCAACACAGACGTTTGTATCGAGGTATTTTATTACTTCGGACATTATTTTGTTCATAGATAACACTGCCAGATTAATAATGCTAGCATTATCTTCGCCACAGCACCAAAGACTACACAATTCACTGCATGAACTAAAATAACATGAACCTCACTCACGCTCACACTCAAAGCCACATACAGACGGCAACGTAACACAACCTCCAGGAAGGATAAATTAATGCCTCAGAAGTGGCTACAAGCCGTACCAACCGGCAAAATGTCTTACTAGAAGGATGTTGTTCATCAACAACCATGCGTCTTTAAAAGCTGATACACAAAATACGGCATTAATCAGGTTTTAATATGTTGTTGTTCAGGAATAACACTTGGAATGAAAGGGTTAAGGCGTTATTTCTAATTAAATTTCGAGCTGTCACACTTTTAGTGCTACTAACCCAAAGTGAGCAAAAAGCTACAACATGACATGGTGCAGATGAATATATTCACCTCCAATCACGTTTTTGTGCTACATTTATTAATGAAAAAAAAGTATGAGGACGGTTCCATAAAACTTGATTTCGTAAGTAGATTGTTTATGTATACAGTTTTCGAGTATCAATAATGTGCAGTAAAGTGTCCCCTAACTGAAAACCTGATGAAAATCTCTGCAGTGGTTACAAAGATTTTTGACAAATTACAAAAAAAAGTGACGTAATTATAAATTAACATTCATCAAATTGTTTCCTACACTTACACACTGTAAAACACTGCTTCTTCCGAAATTTCATGATGTTAGGTCAACGTTAGGTACCCTATAGATTTTGATGAATTGGTTTGCGACTGTCAAAAAATAACCGCGTCTCTCTATTGCATTGGTTCATAAGCTTAAATGCTTTACAGTGCGTTGGAAAGGTACACCTTAGCATGTGTCACACATTCTGACAAAAAAAAAAAGTGCTGCCCCAAAAACAGTGGCCCATTATGAATTCTTCAGTTATCCACCTCTGAAGTCAATGAGCAAGACAAAATATTGTAGTCCAATATTGGTACTGACACCACATACAATATAAACTGAGGTAGATTTATTACGTGAAACGCGATAACCGTCGTGATTATATCATTATGTTTATTAGAAATCAAACATCATTGTAAATGATGCTTTTTGATATTGAAAAGCCGGCCGTATTGGCTGAGCGGTCTGCGGCGCGCCAGTCATGTTCTGCACGGCCACTACGGTCGGGGGTTCGAATCCCCCCTCGGGCATGGATATTTGTGCAGTCCTTAGTATTAGGTAGTTCATAAGTAGTTTGTAAGTTTAAGGACTGATGACCCCGTAGTTAAGTCCCATAAGCTCTACAAACATTTTGATATTGAAAATGATAACGTTGTAAGTGTAATATTGTAAATTACAGATTACATAGCTGAGTCGGAAATATGGAACCCGTAACCGTGTGTTCCTGTCTCAGGAAGGGTAGAGGTATCAAGTTCAAATTTACACAGCCTGACAACGAGATGAAGCATCTACAGGAAGTGGCTGCAAGTAAATGACGACGATTGATTTCAGAGAGTCAATGCATGCCCTTAAGCGGTGTTTGGACCCTTCCCTGGGGAAACATTGTTGCATCTGCCCCTCGAGATCCCGCGCCTGGGTGCTGGGGTCCAATGTCAGCCCACACGTGCTCACTAGTGGAGAGGACCTCAGCACGCTGTAGGCACACGAACTGAGTGTGGCCCTGCATTGTCTTGTCCCAGAGGTAGGACGTATGCCCACGTACGACTGGAGGTGACCTGGACGCATAACCTACGGCTGCCCACACCACGAAGCGCCTGTGTGTCTGGCGACATGTACCCTGTAGAACAATGGTCATCGGCAGTTATACAGACGGTCACTGGAGATGTCGCGTGTGTGCACGCCTCCACGCAATTGGCAATTGACTCTAAATAATGAGAAGTGTGAAGTCGTCCACATGAATACGAAAAGAAATCCGTTAAACTTTGGTTGGAAGAAAAAGGTTTCAAATGTTTTTAAGCTTAAGGGATTTAACTGTGTGCTCATCAGTCCCTAAACTTCCAAACTACTTATGAACTACCTTATACTAAAGACGACACAAACATCCATGCCCGAGGGGGGATTCGAACCCCAACCGTAGCGGCTGTGCAGACTGTTTACAAGATAAATCAATCGAATGTGAAGGCCGTAAACTCCACTAAATACCTAGGAATTACTATTACTTCAAAGTTAAACTGGAAGAAACACATAGATCTTATAGTTTGCGGACTCATGCTTTGTTCTCAGCAAGCAATGACAAGGAACGCCTTCCGCAAGTCGAGAAATACGGTTTATACTGACTGCCTCGAGAATCCCGTGATGTTGAATCATGGAAACAGTGTCGATTATCACATAACAGATCTTTGCCTACAGAAACGTGATTATACTTGAGCATAAAACGTGAGCTGTAAATTCTTCATTAGACTGACGCCAGCGAAACAAGCCTATAGTCCTGAGTGTCTGCTCTAAAATGGGAATCACTTAGCTTTTATTCCAAAGAGTTCTTCTACGTGTGTCCACGTGCTTATAGTAGACCACTCCCAGAGGCGGAGAAAGTTCTTGCGGGTAATCTATACTATTAAACCGTCAATTTTTCGAAACCCTGTAATTGTACCTATTGCGATGTACAAGTTTGAATTTTGGCTGACAGGTACGTGGAGCCGCTCTCTACGTCGCCTCGTGTGACGTCACCTCGAGCTCAGTCGACACTTGCGAGAAGAAAGTCATATCGCGGGGCGGCTTCAGTTTTCTTTTGAACTCCACCGTGGACATGTCTTAGCCACAGATCAGCTTTTGTTTTGACACTAGTCCAACGCTGCTCCCCCTTATGGTCATGTGCAGTCTAAAGGCTGTAGAACAGCAGGGGTCAGCTATGTAGTTGAACGTGTGTCCATGTCTGTGACTGGATATGTGCTCGTCAAATACGCGTAGATATCACTCAAGCTGTTGAGGAAATGGAGGTGTAAGAAAAACCTTTACCGTTTTGTTCACGCAGGTGTCAATGCTGCAGTCCTCCCTCCAACCCCTCCATTCATACACGGCCGCGGTGGCCGAGGGGACTGAGGCGCTCCAGTCACGGTCTGCACGGCCACTACGGTCGGGGGTTCGAATCCCCCATCGGGCATGGATATTTGTGCGGTCCTTAGTCTTAGTTAGTTCATAGGTAGTTTGTAAGTTTAGGGACTGATGACCCCGTAGTTAAGTCCCATAGACTTTACAAACATTTGAACATTTTTGAACACTACAGAGACGCTGTGAAAAAGCATAAATACCCTTTTCTGCTTCGACACGTGTTCAAATATGTCGAATGTTTGAATGGTTTCTAATGATTTTATGACGGACTACATCGCGACCGCAATTTTGAACACATGCCGAAGCTGAAAAGGATATTTATGTTTTTTCACAGCATCACTGGAGTGTATCAATGGAGGGGTGAGGGGGAAGAGACGATTGCAGCATTGACACCTGCGTGAATAAAACGGCAAAGGTTCTTCTCGGACCATCGAGTTGCTCAAGCAACTTGAGTGATAGGTGCGCGTTTTTAATGAGCACATATCCAGTCACAGACTTTGACAAACGTTCAGCTACATAGCTGACCGCTGCTGCTCTACAGCCTTTACACCGCATATGAGCACAAGGAGGAGCATCATTGGACAAGTGTCAAAACAAAGGCTGACCTGTGGCTAAGGTTCAAATGTCACTTTGAAGTTCGTGTGACGATTCAACGACCGAGACGTAGTATTATCTTCCTCTGTAGTACTGTTCTTGGGAAAAGAATTTAGTTTGCCGTATTTACTGTACAAGGCGCCATTTAGGTTCTTCGCTAACGGTACGTAGTAACATAGTGTTCCTAACTTTGTCAAAAATATTCAAATGTTTGTAAATCGATCGGACCAAACTGCGTGGTCATCAGTCCGTAGCTTACAAACTACTTAAACTAAGTTAACTAGCATAAGGACAACACACACACACACACACACACACACACCCATGCCCCAGGGAGGACTCGAACCTCCGACGGTGAGAAACCGTGCTCTACGCAGCGAGACGCCTTGGACCGATCGGCTACCCACCGAGGCTAAGCTTTGTCCAGTCGAGGGGAATACCGAGTTGTTTCCATTGAAAAAGACACAAACGATTTCCTTCCTTAGCTTTGCTGTACGAAATGTGGCAATAAAGAAACCAGATAAGTTGTTGTACGCATTTCCGGCTTCTCCAATGACAAAGAGAAGATTGGGAGAATAGCTTGAGACTGTTCCTGACGCCGCAGTGGTGGTTAGTCTGGCTGTGGGCCTCCTTACAAGCGGCTCGTGTGTCTCAGCTCCGTCGGAATGCTACGTTCTGATGTGGAACAACGTGTTAACATAAAATTCCTCACAAAACGTGCAGAATCCTCCACAGAATCGTAAGATTTTTTCAAACAAGTTTATGGTGATTAGTGTCCATACGCAAATTTTCGAGTAGGTTAAGAGGTTCAATGACGGTGGGGAGGACGATCCGAAATCGTGCCGTCCTTCCACTTTGCTTGCCTGAAGGTCAGACTGCCCATCAAGCTTACTACGTAACAGTTCTGAAAAGACTGCTTCCAATAGTGTAAAGTTGGCATGGAGCAGCACTGAATGTGGGCAACGTTTCCATTGTGTAAGATTTTTTCAGTAAAGAGTTAGAGGAAGCGTCATCTTTCTTTGTTGCCACACCTGGTGAGCGAGCTTAGGAGCCACGCGATAATGGCTAGCATGTAGACGGAACGTCAAGCTATACTCTTCCTTTTTCTTCAGCAGCGTAGTCGGAAAGTGATTTTTATTTCTGGGTAAATATTTGTTTTAGTTTCATTCACTCCACCCCCACACGCGTTCGTTGATATATACTACTGACTCGGTAATTTCTATTATTCTTTGTCTTTGTCTACTGGGACCACTCAGCTGGTACGATATGCTTCAGATTTATATGAAAATCACGCAAGTTTTCAGGAGTAGCGTTTTGTCAGTAATGATTTTGCACCAGTTGATAACTACTTCAAAATTAAGACTTGAGTCGCTTGTGATGTTGCTACTCTGTGTTAAACCTCTAGCTGCGATCACGACCTCGCCAAGTCTTGCTCGGGAAATCGCCGTCACAGGAGGAAGTACTCCCACCATCAAATAACTAGGCGTTCAGTAATATAAGCAGACGTGCCTAAGTGATTTTATTTAAAAATTATTGATTAAATAGATCGCAAATTGTTTCATACTATAGTGAGTTAATGACGAATAAGCGCAAAGCCTGAAAACTTTTCACGAATCAGTTGATAGATGAAAGAACATGACACAATAAGTAATTCTGAAAAATTCGAAAAAAGAACTACTTCGTTACAAATTGTTTATACGATGAGACAATTATTAATGACAATAATTCCCGTCTGATTCTTGCCAGAAATGCGAGACACTGGTTAAGCAAAAAATATTTTTCTGTCGGAAATCTTGTAAAAATAGGATAATGTACTCCATTCCAAAAAATAGACCAAACGAACTTGGTCCAACAGTTTAAAATGAAAGCTGTAGCAAAAGATGACATTTGTTTCCTTCGAGATAACACAGTTTTGTTACGGTTCGTGAGAAGTGAGCGTCGCCAGAATGTTTTTACTTGGAAGGGCGTCGCATATTCGGAAAGGTTGAAAGGCACTGAGCTGTCTCGCTGTAGTCTGGAGTAACGTGAAAGACATGTAAGTGTGTCATTAACCCGAAGGTCGGTTTGACCACGACGGTTAGAATGTTCCTGTAACAGTTGCTATGCCGTTGCCTTCCTCCGTTACATGAAGCGATTTATCTATGCAGTAATAGAGAGCCCTAGTTTTAACTTGGATACCGAATGTCGGAGTAACTCATCGTTTCTCACATTGGTAGAAGTGAAAGAAATAACGTGTGACTGATCCAAGAACTTGGGACTTGTAATGTGGCCATTAGAACTGAGCCACAGGGTAGGCAATTTCTGGCGTTGACATTAATTTTGCGACGCAGACGGCCGCTGCCAGTGGGCAGGAAGTCACATCAGCATATCATCTGCCTGCCTGATGCATTTCTCAATGCTACGCTTTTGCTCGAATAAATCATGGCCGCTGTTGGCCTCTACCGGTTCCTTTTTGTTACCGGTTTCTTAAGACGAAACAATCACACTGCGTGTGCATAGCTCGAGAGGGTTGCCACTATATTATCCTACGTAATGAGTGTAAATAGTCGATTCGTCTGACGTCAGCGGTAGAATACAAACGTATAGACATACAAAGTATCCCGGTACTCGTCAGTAAGGGGACACAGGTACTTGACCGATTATCAGCGCAACTGGACATAAAATGAAAAGCTCGTATAATATTAGTAGCCCCTGTTACGGAAAAAATTACGGCGAAAAATCAAAGAAACTGGTACACCCGCCTAACAAGACCTAGGACCTCTGAGAGCACGCACATTTTCCACAATACGTCGTGACCTGGATTCGTCTAATATCTGACGCCACGCATCCTGCAAGCTATCTAGAAAACCGTGAGAGTAGGAGGGGGTGGAGATATCTTCTAAACAGCATTTACAAGGGATTTTAGATGTGCTCAGTTCTGTTAATGTCTCGGGACTCGGGGTGACCAGCGGAGGTGTTTAAACGCAGAAAATTTCCTGCAGTGTGGGTGTCGCATTGTCCTGCTGGAATTGCCCAAGTCCGCCAAAATGCACAATGGGCAAGAATGTATGCAGGTGATCAGCCAGGGTGCATGTCACCTGTTAAGAGGCAGACGGCGTAGAGATTTGGTCGGCAAGGCTGCACGAGTGGCCCATATCGATGCTGGCGGTTGGCACTTGCCACTTGCTGATGGCCCAGCACTCACGCCGGCAGCAGGCTTTCCCTTGCGTCGCGGTCGACGATTCTCTACAGTCTTCGTCAGTCCCGATCTTTCCCGGCCGCAGCGATGTGTCGCTTTACTGATTTTCGAGGCGCACTCGTGAAATCCCCACCTCATCGCTTCTTCAGAGATGCTGTGTCCCAGCTCCCGTGCACCGACTAAACACCACGCTGAAACGCACTTAAGACGTAAAAACCTGCCATTGTAGCAGCAGTAAGCGACCTAACACTTGCGCCAGCAAGCAAGTCAAGCAACTCAGATTGAACCTATTCCAAGAAAAGTCTCCAACTGACGCTCATTCCCTACCTGTCCCCGAGTGAACGAACAAAACAGAGTGCCAGCTTATTCGTGACAGAATGAATGATCTGGTCGACTGTTGTTGTTGTTGTTGTGGTCTTCAGTCCGGAGACTGGTTTGATGCAGCTCTCCACAATACCCTATCCTGCAGCAAGCCTCTTCAACTCCACATAAGAACGGCAACCTACATCTGTATGAATCTGCTTACTGTATTCATATCATCTACATTTAAATCTACATCGATACTCTGCAAATCACATTTAAGTGCCTGGCAGAGGGTTCATTAACTACTTTCATAACTTTTCTCTATCGTTCCATGCTCTAACAGCGCGCGGGAAGAAAGAACACCTAAATCGTTCCGTTTTCGATCTTGTTTCTCTAATTTTATTGGGATGGTCATGTCTCTCTAAGTAGGTGGGGGCTAGCAAAATATTTTCACATTCAGAAGTAAAAGTCGGTGATTGAAACTTCGCAAAAAGATCACGCCGCAATGAATAATGTCTTTCTTTTAATGATTTCCACCCCAATTCGTGCAACATTTCCGTGACGCCCCCCCTCCCCCGTAACGTGATAGAACAAAACGAGCTGCCCTTCTCTTAACTTTCTCAATGTCTTCCGTCAGTCCCACCTGATGAGGGTCCTACAATCTCTTGGTCTTCCTATGCAAGTTTTTACCCCCCACACTTCCTTCCAACGATAAATTCACAATTTCTTGATATCTAAGATGTGTCCTACCAATCGATCCCTTCTTTGAGTCAAGGTATGCCAAAAATTCCTTTTCTCCCCAATACTGTTCAGTACTTCCTCATTAGTTACGCGATCCACCCACCTAATCTTCAGAATTCTTCTGTTGCACCACATTTCAAAAAGCCTGTATCTTCTTCCTGTCCGCACTGTCAACGTCCATGTTTCACTCCCATACAAGGCAACACTCCCCACAAATACCTTCAGCTGTGCAAATATTCCAGCTGATTGAACATCGTAAAATAAGGTACATAGCAGCCAGATGGTCTCTACATGTCCAGAGATCTTCTAAACATGTTACTGAAATTTGTGTCACAACGGTTTAGTGTTTGGTACGTTTTATTGGGTCGACACGGCTGTTGTGTGGCGCTCCCGTGGAAGCGCCACTATTCAAAAAAAAAAAAATAAAAAAAATGTTCAAATGTTTGTATAGTCTATGGGACTTAACTACGGGGTCATCAGTCCCTAAACTTACAAACTAGGTATGAACTACTTACGAACTAGGACGGCACAAATATCCATGCCCTAGGGGGGGATTCGAACCCCCGACCGTAGTGGCCGTGCAGACCGTGACTGGAGCGCCTCAGTCCCCTCGGCCACCTCGGCCGGCCGCGCCACTCTTAGCCGAGTCTGTAACGAACAGAGGCCACCCTCTGACGTTCGATTGCAGTGGATATAGGATTAGCAAGATACGACCATAATCGCGTGATCGGATTAATAAGGTTGGTGGTGCAGTCGCCATGGCTACCAAGGTCTCAGGCCAGCTGCACGGCTACAGGTGTTTGAGGCACACGATGGGTATCTCTAGGGTACCAAAGTCACCTACTGTGAAGACATCCCGTAACTAATGACAAGTCACTGATCACATATGAGGAGAAAAGAATCATGTAGAGTAACTTAACTTAATGAAGTGTTATCTGATGATACAACACGTTCTGAGCCATCAACGACAACTGGAAGGGAGGGTAGGGGAATGTCGGTGGTAAAAATCGCTCAGGGCGGACAAGAGTCGAGTTTCTGAAACTGTAGTTGAAAAGGCTTGCACAGAATTGAGTAGCGTGGGAAGCTACAACAAAATAACCTTCAGATAGAAGACCATAGAGACATCAACAACAGCAACAGTAATAAAAACTGATTTCTAAGTTTCAAAGTTGCAACGATGCCCCTAGTAAAAGTTTCTAAAGGCAGGCGCTCTTACGAAAATCACGTAACAAGTTATACGAATATCCGTACGAAAATCACGTAACAAGTTATACGAAATCCGTCCAGAAGTATCACTAAGAATTGAAAGGTACAGTACATTCCGAAACGGAAATGCTAACACAGTGACAGATTGTCAGTAGAGTGGACAAACGTATTTAGCTTAAGTATGGACTTGGTATGGTCAATTTTAACAGCTGAACCTATGCACTGGCTGTCGCCAAAGGCGGTGAACTACATCTTTTATTTCGTTTGCAAGGGGCTGGACGATAAGAACAAAATGAAAGGGGCGAAGCCCACAAAAGAGTTTGGTACTGTCGCCCAAAGAAATATGTGCGCAACGAATACGAGATCGGTCTTGTGAATATACTGAAGAGTTCCTGATAAAATGAACGCCTCATCTTATCTTTAACGCAGAAATATCTTCAGACGTAAAAGTGTCTTTGCCACAATTTCAACGGTGCCCTATGTTAGGGCGACCAGATTTACAAAAAACAAAAATACAATACCTGAAGCTTATACAATATGACGGCCTTTTTATCACTCATTGATCCAGACATAACACACATGAATTGATGGACACATAGTATAGTAAGAAAGAAAGCCGGCGTTTGTCCCTCCTTTTACCTGCTCCGAAGGGTCGGGTGCCCCTGTCTCCTCTTCCTCCTCCTCCCCCCCTCCCTCCCATCCGGCCCGAGAAATCCGTGGACGGATACCGACATATGCACACTGGTCGCTTCCGCATTTCGTAGTGTGAGCGTCAGTATGGAAGTTACTACAACGGCGACGGCCGACCTTTTGCCCATTACAATGGTTACGAGACAATGCGCTGTGCATGTGCTTACGCCGAAAATAGGATCATTCTAAGGGAAAGCTGCTTTCGAAGAACGGAAACGTATTGAACGTAGAGAACATCTGTGAGGACCACCTAACGACGCGACCTTTATTAGTTGTAAAAATAAAACGAGTGTATCAGACCTTAGTATCTTGAAATAACTTAATGATGAAACTAGCCGGTCCCAGTTCAGTTCACTACCGTTTAATCAATACGCAGTGCAATTTGACTGAACGAAGCAAATACATTAAACATCATTCAAATGATCCTCCTGCAACCAAAACTTATAGTTACATCAACCGCGTTTCAGTTTGCAATTTCCTAGTTAGGTTAAAGCTCCTATAGTGAACACGTTAAGAGAATTTTTTTCTACCTTCTAATATTATGGCGCTACAGTCAAAGATTGTGAGTTTTAAAATTATTTCCTGTAACGTCAGGGCCACAACTAGCTCCTAAAAATCTCATTTTTGTTAAACTGATAAGTTACACTTTAGGTTTCAAAAAGAATCTGAACTTTTGAATTGCACCAAAAATAGACACCCTAAAACAGATCTGCTCCTGTTTGACGAGTTCGGCAGCTATAGTATTGAAATAATTCCCATATCTCCAAAATTAGACAAGGATAGAAATAACTTTACAGTAGATGTAGATCTCATGAATTACATTTATATCTTTGTTACGTATTTGAGCTCGCTACAACTTTGTGTTCACTTATCCTTGTGTCCGTAGTGATGTTCAGGAGTATTTGTGAATAAGAGCTCAAGTGTGTTTTCGAAACCATTTACAATTTGAATAGGCTCGTGAATTAATCGTTCAAAATAATTAAAGAAAAAGTATTCAGAACAATTCGGGAAGATGTATCTGCCACCCTGTCTGAAGGTGTATTTTTGTCAACATACTGATGGTAGATTTAAGTAACTGCCAACTATAATTGTATAAGTAGTGTACCTAGTTGTGATGACTTAAGATTTATATGAACTGTTTAGCAGGTGTATCATCTGAGTTCGAGGGTCGGTAAATGGAGTCACTTATTAATTTATTCCGGTTGTCGAGTATAACATGTGCTCATACTAACTCACAGGAACTATCGACTTCAGTTTCGCTTGTGAGCTAGTACACATATTACATTACGACTTCCTTAAGTTGTGGTTTTTGTTTCTTTTGAAGTGCAGATCATAGGAATTATGGCTTTTCCCTTAAAAACTAGGGAGCTTCCTTTGCGACTCAGCACATACTAAAGCTAAACAATGTACGTAACAAGCATAGCGTTCTATATTCCTTTATTTCCTTATTTCAAATATTTTAAATGTTCAAATGTTTGTAAATCTATCGGACCAAATTGCGTGGTCATCAGTCCGTAGCTTACAAACTACTTAAGCCTAGGTAAACCAACCTAAGGACAAACACACACACCCATGCCCCAGGGAGGACTCGAACCTCCACGGCGAGCAACCGCGCGCTCCGCAGCGAGACGCTTTAGACCGCTCGGCTACTTCACCGCGGCTCAAATATTTTAAAATTGTATGTCGACTTTAGGTGATCTGTCAAACATAGACGCTCTTATTTTGTAAACGAATTTTCTGTTATTGTTTTGAACATTGTCCCAAAACACTTTCTTGACAAATGTTTCGCCGCAAGAGAGTAAATTTATGAAGTTTATCGATCTTCTGTCCTCTTTATTTTTTTGTCATGCTGTAGTAGCAATTAATATATGTACAAATGCAGTAATCAAACTTGAATGATCAGCGAACATTCGAATTATCGTTATATTGTTCCTTTCGTGTTTCTTCCATGGCGATGGACTGTTCCTATCGTAATCAGTAACCGTGGAAAAAAGCTACCGTACAAACGGAGGGAGAATGGATCGATATTTATAGTTGGAAGAACTAATTAATCACTGACATAGACGACGGTATTGCTTTCTAATCCCAAAAGTTATAAATATTTCGATTTCGGGATATTGAAAAGAAGTTGTACATTTCGGCTAGATGTCGAAGATAAAAGATCTCTTCCGTATTGGCTGTATCGAGTAAGTTAGGAGACAGGTTTGGAAGCATACAGCAGGAGTGCGGGGAAGGGCGTCCCTTGCCTGAGGGGCCGCTAATCCAATTACCTGGCGAAGGGTCAGGCGTGGCAAATGTCCGGCGTGGCAAATGTCCGGCGTGGCAAGTGTCAGGTTACCACCGTGGCTGCTCTGTTTGGTCGGTGGGACAGAACACTGCTAAAGGTATATCACGCCTTACACATAGCTGGCAACGGGTTCTACACAACGCTGGGGACTTCTTTGAAGGGCAGTAACAGGTGCAAACTTGTAACGCTTTTGTATCGGTTGTGAATAAATAGTTGCGACTATTTTAGTTCCAGCCCTAGTATATACTACACGACGTATCCATAAGTGATTTCAAACAGCGTATCGAGGACAAAGGTCGCTCCGTCACTTCACGGCACGCCATCAAGTTTTCACAACAGCTGAGAATAGTCAGTCACAACTTTCAAAATGTCTAGCTTCTTAGCTAAAACTGAGGAAAACTATTTAAATTGATTTGTACACAACTGATTTAATGCTTTCTATCTAAAAAATTTAAATAATAATAATAATAAATGCTGTGAACCTCTGGGAAGGTGAAATGTTATTTTTATCTCCATCGATCGATTAAGAAGAGCTTCTCATGCAAAAGGATACACAGTTATCAGCAATAACAACAGTATAAAATCCAGGAACGTTCTCTTTACTATCCTACGGTTTTCAGTTATTCTCTATTCAATTCGTTTTATTTTTTAAAAGTTTCCAACTTTAATATCTAACGTAAAGACAACATCGCACTTCTCTTAAGCTTAATATTCTTCAAGGGTAAGAGTATTCAAATGTTTGTGATTCTAAGGGACTTCACTGCTGCGCTAATCAGTCCTTAGGCTTACGAACGATTTAAAAGAACTTACGCTAAGGACAACACACACACACACACACACACAAGTGCCCGAGGAAGGACTCGAACCCCGACGTCGAGCAACCGCGCGATCCGCTGTAGAGCGTTGGGCCAATCCGCCGCGGCGGCAAGGTTATTAATGCAAGTACCTCAAGATATATAGTTAATAAAATAAAATAAAAATATTATCGAATAAACACTTTGTTCGATATACAATCAGTGTATTCAATAAAGTCACGGCAGCAAGTCAAAGATACTTATAATAAAAAAGAAAAGAAAAAGAAACAGCGAGATGTATTGCAACATCTGTAAAGACGGAAGCAGTGCTGAAAGAAGGGAGGAGAATGAAGATGTGCAGGATGGTATGTGGCCGTATCCACTTCCAAAGCATTCGCTTAGAAGTCACAGAAAATGTGAGGAAGTGCAACGCTGTGGTTTCGAGGGTTAGACAATGAGTTCTCGGGAAGACAGGGACGCGGGGCTGCGCGATAAGAGCGCCTGCGATAACCCGCGCCACCAATTGCCACGCCCCTCCTCTCCCACGCCCCAAGTCCCTACAACACGCAGCCTTCATCCCCGTGCACAAAACTTGCCTAGCCATTCTGAAACGGTTCAACAAGCAAAACCTTACTTGATACGCCACAAAAAGAATTTTTTTTTCTTTCTTTCGGTTTCCAGAGCAGTTTTCGCCGGATGCAGTTGAGCTCGTGAATTTCGAGCCCTCAGAAGACTGGTACCATGTTTAACCCTCTCATGCACGAATTATCAACCCGACAATGAACAACATTTATGATACATTATTTCGTAACTTAAGACCTATCTTCTGCAGAATTCATCATCATTTATCTAAAAAAAAAAATAGGTTCATAGTCCATTATGGAGGTGTCCTCAAATGAGGACAGTGAGTACGAAAACTGCTACAGTTTACATGGAACATCTATTAATAATATAAAAGAATACATGAAGAGTGTCCACTATTTTGTATTCTTCGTACAAAGAAACTGTTTCAGGCACTCAGGGCTAACAGCAAGTATACATTTTTTCTCAAGTGTAACGTGTTTCCCGTCGGCAGTCCCGATCGTGCCACCTCTTGGCATTGGGATCACCTGACTTGGCTGGCCAGTGTGATACCCCATCGAAGCTTAATTCGTTGGGTATCGAGTAACATGCATTTTTTTTCACTGTAGAGACAACAATGTGCTTCCATCCGAAGGCTTGCCTTTAATCTGTCCTGTAACCTCTACTTTCCTTTTGTTTGTTAGTCGAACAACTGCTACTGCCGTCTAGGAGACATTCTAGCATTCATTATTAGTCCTCGTATGAGGTATCTGTGCTTTTACGGTCTCCTCAAATGTAAAAGATGACAGAAATGAGACAAAATTTAAGTGTCCTCATATGAGGACGCGACGCATGAGAGGGTTAAGTTGTATTTTGACATCATCTCTATACCTGTATCGTGTACTCCAGCCATTACCTCACTTTGCAATTTTTACTTTCCCCCTACTTCCCATCCTTATCAAGTTTATGATTTGTTCAGTCCTTAGCACGTGTAATTCTTGTAGTATTTAATCCTTTTACATTAATATTCGATCTTATGTTTCTCTATTTCCGTCATATTTAGTTTTCACTTTTGTCGACTTTCACTTGATAATGTGTTTTAGTGACACTGTACAGTCACGAATTCGAAATATTCCAACAACTCGACCGTTGTGGGGCACTGAAATAATTCAATGGCGGAGATGAAAATTTCTGCTGGTCCGTGAATCAAATCAGGATTTTCCGCTTCGGGCCAACGGTCGCCTTAACCAAATGGCAAATGCAGGCACGCTTAACTTGTAGCACACCACAATGGTAATGCTCTCTGGCCATTACATCTTCTTGCTCCCTGCCTAAACAGGATTCCCGCAAGGGATCGAGCGTATGAATGCGGCAGCATTGAAATTATCAGTTGCCTGTTGGGAGCAAATTTCTAATTATTGATTTGGTGCTTGTTCTTTTCGGACATGTCGACATTATAACTCCAGTAAAGTTCCTCAAAAAATCGTAGTAAACCTTAGGCTTCCTGTATTTTATCCCTCTCATCGAGGGAAATTTGAAGACAGTACTGATACGGTGTCTGTTCTTTTCGGAAATGTCTGTGCTGAACCGGGATTCGAATTCGGATATCCCGTTTCGGGGCAGCGGTCGCTTTAACCAATAAGACTATCCAGGCCCGATTCCCTTCCAACCCAGATTCTCAGCTTATAGTACACTCGGTGGTACTGTTCCCTTACCATTGGCTCCTATTGCTCGCAGACCATATTGTATTCCCGCACGGGACCGAGCGTATTAATGCAACCACATTAAAACTGTCATTGCCTGTTGTAGGCATACGTTCTTTCGGACACGTCCGAAAAAGAACAGACACCATATCAATAAGTATAAATATGTCCACAACAGGCAATGACAGTTTCAATGCGAACGCGTTAATACGGTCGCTCCCTTGCGGTAATACAGTACAGGCTGCGAGCGAGAGCAACTAATGGGCAGGAAGCAGCTCCATCGTAGTTGAGAAATTGGCTGGCAAGGGAAGCGTGCCTGGATAGGCTAATTGTTCCATGATGCGGTGGCTCACTGCGTTCGGTCAGAGGGCTGAATGCTCTCTCTAACAAAAAATTGAGCAAAAACTCAACTATCAACTATCAACCACGAACAAAAAAGAATAAACGACGGGAAATGGGAAATCCGGGTTCGAATCCCGGACCAGTATAAATTTTCAACTTCGCCGTTAAATTTCTTACAACGCCCCGAAACCGTCGAAATGTTTCAATTTTTCGAATTCATGAATTTCCAGACGTTTCGCAGTGAACCAATGCGATGATGTTCTGAAGTGGAGGTAGTATAGAAATACAGGAACTGTTGATGCCTCGCCTCGCTGTGTGCTGATGACCGCTACTAACGTATTTCAGCAGTGAGGAATCGTGTTGAGTAATGATTTTCGTGCGGCCACACGACGTCGTGGTGCGTAGTAGACTGCATGACATGCTACTTGATTCCCGACGTCCATGGCAAAGCCAACTGTGGCATGTAGACACCGTGCACCGCGCTACAAATGGGCCCAACAAAATTGGCATCAGTTGCTATTCACAGATGAGACTCAGACCTGCCTTCAATCAGACAATCGTCGGAAATGTTTTTGGAGGCAGCCTGAATGTCTTAGACACACCATCCAGCGAGTGCAGCCAGGTGGTGGTTCCCTGATGTTTTGGGGTAGCAATGTGTAGGGCCGCCGTACGCCGGTTGTGAAGGCAATCAAACGTGTATACAGCACAAGACTGACATCCTCCGACGTATCGTGCGGTCACATAGGCAGCATTTTGCTGAGGGGTTCCTCTTAATGGACGACAATTCCCGCGCTCATCGGGCACGTCTTGTGAATTCTTTCATTCGTGTCAACGTAGTCACAAGATTAGAATACCTGGCATGTTACCCAGACGCGAAAACCCATCGAACATGCCTGGGAAGGGGCTGTCTTTGGACGACACGACTCCACAACAAGTCTCAGATATATACGTCGAATCTCCATGAGGAGTGGGACAATTTGCACCAACAGTCCTTTGATGATCTGGTGGACAAGACATCATGACGAATACATGTATTCATCAGCGCAACAAGTCGTGTTAGCGGTGATTAGGGACACTGGTGTATACTGCCATCTGAACCATCACGTTATTGTCGTACAACTTGACAATTCCTGTTTTCATGACCAATAAAGAGAAGTGAAATGTTATTTTTTTGTGTCTCTATTCCATTTTATGTAAAGGGCCAGAAACCCCTAGAATCGTGATGCCGCAACAGTCTTTTGATGTGTGTGGCTGGTAAGCAACCCCTTGAGTGTGAGGTCGCAGGTTAAACCACTAGTAAGGTTTATTTGAAACTGACGTGTTGACTACTGAAAAGAGAAAAAAAAATGCCTGGTGAAACGTTTTTGTGATGCCTCGTGTAAGGAGGAGAAATGCGTACCATCAAGTTTCCCACTTTGATAAACGTCGGATTGTAGCCTATCGCGATTGCGGTTTATCGTATCGCAACACTGCTGCTCGCGTTGGTCGCGATCCAATGACTGTTAGCAGAATATGGAATCGGTGGGTTCAAGAGGGCAATACGGGACGCACGCTAACCACCCTTGTTTCTTTCTTTCTTTTTTTTCCAGGTACATATAGACTTTGAGGTTGTTGGTTCAGTTCGTTCTTGATTGTTCGTTTAATGTTTGGGTCAGCTTTTTTTTTTATTACAGAGAGCGTTCAGTCCTCTGACCCACTTGTAGCATCTGCCCTGGAGTTGATTAAGCATCGCGGTTACTAAATGAAAGTCTAACGAGATGACTAATCAGCGCCGATACTTAAGGAAATGCTGCATTATGTATGGCTTGCTTCCAAATTAACGGATGAATGAGATGTTTTTAAAAATGTTAGCGAGGTTTGTTTCTCCATGGAAAACCTCAAAAGACCTTGCGTATGCGGAAACATAGCATTTATTCAAAGCAGTTGGTGCAGTTTAACTTTATGTTTTCCATGTTTTTACGAAAAATATCATCATGCAACTTTTACTCGTAATGTCGAAAGTGGCCGCGGTGGAGTAGCCGAGCGGTCTAAGGCGCCTACCTGCGGAGCGCGCGATTGCTCGCCGTGGAGCTTCGAGTCCTCTCTGGTGCATGGGTGTGTGTGTTGTCCTTAGGTTAGTTCACCTTAGTTTAAGTAGTTTGTAAGCTACGGACTGATGACTACGCCGTTTGGTCCGATAGATTTACAAACATTTGAACATTTTTTGAATGTCGAAAGCGACGATTAGTTGTACATCTTTCGAAAGCCTTCTGTGGCGGTCAAAACGAGCAGGTAACAAGTAATTTCGGGCTTCTTCCAGGAATAAGGGATTTCTCAAATCACGAACAAGCAAACATTTTCACGTCAGTATCACTTTATGCTTCTGGTCGTTTAGCCGGCCGCGTTGGCCGAGGGGACTGAGGCGCTCCAGTCATGGCCTGCACGGCCACTACGGTCGGGGGTTCGAATCCCCCCTCCGGCATGGATATTTGTGCCGTCCTTAGGATAAGCTAGTTGATAAGTAGTTTGTAAGTTTAGGGACTGATGACCCCGTAGTTAAGTCCCATAAGCTATACAAACATTTGAACATTTGAACTGGTCGTTTATTAGTCGGAATATATTATTTGTGATAATAAGACTTTGTAGACTGCCAAACAACATTATAAATTTAATAAAAGTCCACCTGATTACACGTCTGTTTCCCGTTACATCAAGCGTAATATAGATACTAACAAATATGGCTGTGTTGAAAAAAAAATAAATAAATAAATAAAAAGGCGGGGGTGACGAACACGACCTTTTTTCCCCCTTCATGTAGATCTATGATTTGCGGTCGTTTTCATTGTTCGTTGGTTGAGCATTTGGCTCAGCTTTTTCATTACGGAGAGCGTTCAGCCCCCTGACCGGGCGCGCTGAGCCACGGCGCTCGGCCGCACGCTTCGTGCCACCACGCACAGGTACATATTTAACGACTGACCGGAATTATCTTGCAATTTTCTTAATAACGCTTGAGAAATACTGCGTACAAGTTTTGTTGTCCTCGTGGAGTACTACGAGTGTACGAAGTTTGCAGTAAATCCGCTTTCCAAACGTCGTGTCCTCCCCTTGTGAGATCGAGCTTTTCATTCTTAAGATTAAATCATAAAAGATATAGCTATATTTAAAATAACTGGAACTAAATTGACACCAATAGAGGACCTGTCTACCACGGCGATGCCTTGACGAAGCATTCATTAAAATAATTCAGATAGCGTACTTATTTTTCCTCTACATTCGGAGGGGGCAACGCCGGTCAACTGCTGTTAGTGAATGAGAAATCGGTTGGAAACCTTCCTCGTGTCAGCACGTTGTAGGTGTCGCCACCGGCGCCAACCTTGTGTAAATGCTCTGAAAAGCTAATCATTTGCATATCACAGCATCTTCTTCCTGTGGGTTAAATTTCGCGTCTGTAGCACGTCATATTCCTCGTGTACAAATTTTAATGGCCAGGAATGTAGTTTGCCTATACCGATGTATACGTTGTTCTCTTCCACGTGAAACTCCCGCAGTCGCTCTTTTTTAATTTAACTGGATGAATCCACTGTATTCTGTTTCTTTTCAAGCGACGATAAACTAAAACTCGTGGTAGCATTATTTGACGGTCCGTGTCAGTGGGAGTGATTGATCGTATTCAGGAGTGCAATTTACTGGATGTTGTGGAGTGGGTAACGCAAAGCAACAGGGCAGTCGTCTCTACCATCAATTCCAAATCATTTTCTAAACACAGATCGGTCCATCTTTTGTGTTAGAAGAGTAAATTTTGTTCGACGTAGTAAATAAAAAGAAAGAAAAAAAAAAGACCATTAAATGTCCTTAGTTTATGGTACGAACTTTTGTGATCACTATGGCGCGTCATTTTTAATTCGGGTTTGATGGTGCAAGTGAATGGTTTGTTTTGAACATTTTTTGAATTTCGATGATGACCATTTTGTGAAGTGAAATACGTACATCCCATAGAAGGTTTATTTCTGCGCCTCCGGGACGCTAATTCTCTGTCTGCCTCCTGATACACGTTGTCATTAATTAGCTATTAATATATGCAATACTCAGCTTTCCTTTTCCTCCCAATAATTATTTCATCGACTGTACACTCTTGGTTCTATACGTAAGCGTAACAAAAAAGTCTGATCCATCTAATTGACATTAAAAGTACATACGTTTCTGTTTCATATGACATGATACTTCATACGTGTTGAGCTAATACAATACACTGACACTCCTCCAGCTCTGTCAGTTATATATTATGCCTTGATGTAGTTTTGCAATTAATTCTTACAGTCACTCCGTCCGCTTGAGGACGACGTAAACATTAATCGCAAAATTAAGGTTTTCTGTACGTTTTAAAAACTCCAAATCTCCATTCTCAATCGAACCTGTCGGAGTTATTTCTATCTTTGATGAGTATTCCTAGAGTCAAGTGAAGCAGTAACTTTTCCTCGTGGAGCTCGCACAAGACACATCGATTAACTTTTCTTAAGTCGTAAAACTAGTCCACACTAATCGTTTCTTTATGTTTTCCTGAGGCTTCTAGATACGAGTGAGGAAACTCAAGATAAGAAAAAAAGTGAAAGGCTTCCTGAAGTCATTCAACGCAAACCCTAGAAACAAGTTCCAACACTATGTTCTTTTATTTGAAACCCAATGCCGCGCATTTATTTCGAAAACCAAATGGAAAAGCTAATAAGGCGTGGCGTCGTAAACTCGGTGCCGAAATGATTTATTTGTTTTGAAGGGTAACCAACTGAGAAGTTTGCTTTTGGTTTACGTTTTTGTGTTTAGGTAATAATTTTTGAAATTGCTTCCCCTTAATGCTTGGACTGTTACCATTGTTTTAGATTTTGTCAGGACCCGGTTCCAATATACCATCCATTCTGTTCAAACGCTCTTCCGAGGACTTCGGCGACTAAGAATGTCATCGACAAATCTCAAAGATTTTTTTTCTACCTAAACTTTTATTCCTTTTCTTAAATTTGTCCTCTGTTCCCTTTACAGATTGAGTAGCAGAGTCCTTTACGGACTACGGAAATTTATTTACTTATCGAAATGGAAACCGGCCTCATATCAGTGTCAGATTCGTTACATTACATAGCTAAGTAGTAGTCCAAGTGTGTGAAAAGTCAAAGACGTACAATTTGTTTCGTATGCGTACACATTTATTTATGTCAGAGATATTACTAATTACAATATAGCCTAAAATATTAAAATTTAAGAGTTTCTGTGGAGAATTCTTAAGTGGAGAGCCGTCAGAAAGGAAGTTCTTTAATTGGTTCTTAAAACTCCAGCGCACTTTCTACGTGATATTTAATGTGCCGTGATAGCTGGCTGCCCACCTGAGTTCTTTCTGTGCTGATGTTAGCCTCTCTAAGTCTTTTTAGAATTTTTTTGCTCTCTAGTTATATTTCCGTTTTTTATTTTAAAAAAGTAGTATTCACAACTACAAAGCTGCTAATGACCCCTCCTGCATGACTGAATTCAGTTTTGCATTTTCAAATGAGAATTTCCGTTTTAATGCAAATTCTGATGCTACGTCAAAAGATACGTACGGTTTACGCGAACATTGTTTTCCACTCGTCGTACATGGCGCTGCAATCGACAAATGTCAATTGTACCAACTATTGATATTAAGAATTGATGCATTTGATTCTAAATTTCATTTGCGATGTATGTAGGATGAAATAGTTCGTTCATTTAAAGCTCAACTAAGACTCTTCATTAAACCTAGGTGGTGGATTTTATATATTTTGTAGAATTGTATGAGGATTACTCAACTATGTGTACTGACCCTTGCAAAATTCATCTGTAATCCATTTGCCTCAAACAGTTCCCTTAGTTGCCTTTCAGTAAGGGGACTGGGACTATTATTTGATTCGTACACTTGTATCGTGAGCAAAAAAGTCAAAATCTATGTGTTGGAAGTGCAAGACGAGAAACAAAAGAATGCCGATAAGAACATAAAAGGAGGGTGCGCGGCACGTGATTGGGAGCAGTACCTGTTAACGTATGGCCAGGCACAGTTAGGCCGCGTTGAATATCAACTCCCAGCATGAATAAGATACGCCGTCTCATTCAGAATATTCGTAAGAAGGTTACAACAGATGTCACTCGAGGTTTAAAATAGAACCGCTTACGAAACTGGCAGTTAGCAGGCGCATGCACGGCCTGCATGCAGTGCACACTCGACAGGTGCATTCATATTGATACCGGAAGGAACAGTCCGCACCACATTATTCAGTGCCCACTCTGCCTGGCGACGGTTTCGCATCAGACCAATTCTCATTCTCAATGGTTGGAAATCTTCATACACATAAGGGAGTGTTATAATAACTTTAGTAGACAACGTCTAAAGTCCCAGTAGGCTTTTCGCGATTGATGCTGTTACATACAAAGCAGTCACAAGGAAAAATAATTGTAGTGAGAAGCAGATAAACCTGCAGACCATCAACGCATGATGCACGGTTTGTAGTTCACCATCAATGTAAGCAACTTGCTCATAAGCAGGCGGAAGGACAATTACAAAAAAATTAAAAAAATACTATCAGCAGTTATATCCATAAAATATCTGGAATAGTCATGTGGTGTGGCTCATCCAGATAATAGAAACCTCGCATATAGAGAAGATCTAAGGAATAAAATCAAATGTTTGTAAATCTAACACACTCAATTGTTGGGTTATTATTCCGTAGCTTACAAATTACTTAAACTAAGTTAAACTAACCTAAGGACAACATAAGCATCCACGCCCGAGGGGGGCCTCGAACCTCCGACGGCGAATGCCGCGCGCACCGCAGAACGGCGCCCCAGTGCGCACAGCTAATCCGCCGCGGCCTCTAAGGAAGAGCCAACACTTCAGTGCAAACGCTGCATCGACCGATATACTGCGTTGCTCTATCGCATATCGCTTTAAAGTAAAATTATAGATATTCGAGCTAAAGTGGAGAATTACCAACAGTCATCGTTCTTATGTACCACTCGTAATAAGAAGAGGACAGGAGAACGTACACACAAGATGTCTTGTACAAGTACCTATAGTTGTAGTTTGTTAAGGAAATCAATCGAGGTAAGCGAGTCCGATCTGTCAGACACCTCGATCCGTTTGACATAATTATACGATAGCGCAAATTAATTTTAGAAACGTATCCGATTAATAAACATCGTGACATGTAAGTGTACAAAGATTTAACAGGTGAAGCAAGGGAAAGAAGATGGAAGTGGAGGAGCGGAAGGAGCGATGGGTTAGACGTCATTGACGTCAATTTGCAGCAGGGTTTTGGAACATATCCTGTATTCAAATATTATGAATTATCTCGAACAGAACGATCTATTGACCCAAGCTCAACACGGATATAGAAAATATCGTTCATGCGAAACACAACTAGCTCTTTATTCACACGAAGTGATGGGTGCTATCGACAAAGGTTCGCAAATAGATTCCGTATTTCTTGATTTCCAGAAAGCTTTTGACACCGTACCTCACAAACGGCTTTTAATCAAATTGCGTGGTTATGATATATCGCCCCAAATTTGTGATTGGATAGGGGATTTCTTGTCAGAGAGGACACAGTTCGTAGTAATCGATGGTAAGGCATCGACTAAAACAGAGGTGATATGGGGCGTTCTACAGGGTAGTGTTATTGGTCCTCTGCTGTTCCTTATTTACATAAACGATTTAGGGGAAAATCTAAGTAGCTCTCTTAGGTTGTTTGCAGATGACGCCGTCATTTACCGTCTAGTAAAATCATCTGAAGATCAAAACCAACTGCAGAACGATCTGAATAAGATAGCAGTATGGTGTAAAAATTGGCAATTGGCTCTAAATAATGAGAAGTGTGAAGTCGTCCACATGAGTTCGAAAGGAAATCCGTTAAACTTTGTTTACAAGATGAATCAATCAAATGTTAAGGCCGAAAATTCCACAAAATACCTACGAATTACTATTACTTCATACTAAAATTGAAGAGAACACGTAGATAATATAATATCGTGGGAAAGGCGAACCAGAGACTGCGTTTTATGGGCAGAACCCTTAAAACATGCCACAGAACTACAAAAGAAATTGCATACACTACGCTTCTCCGTCCATGTTTGGAGTATTGCAGCCCAGTGTGAGATCCTTATCAGGTGGGTTTGACGGAGGACATCGAAAGAGTCCAAAGAAGGGCAGCTCGTTTCGTATTGCCACGATACAGGGGAGACAGCGTTACGGAAATGACACAGGATCTGGGATGGGAATCATTACAACATCGACGCTTATCGCTGCGGCGTGGGCTACTTGCGAAACTCCAATCGCCAACATTCTCCTCTGAATGCGAAAATATATTGTTGACTCCCACTTACATAGGTAGAAATTATCATCAGAATAAAATACCAGAAATCAGAGCTCGAACAGAGAGATTCAGGTGTTCTTTCTTCCCGCGCGCTATTCGAGGATGGAATGGGAGATAAATAGTATAATTGTGGTTCGATGAACCCTCTGCCAGGCACTTAAATATGATTTGCAGAGTATCCCATGTAGATGTAGATATTGCCCCTGTCTTAACACAAGGGTAAATACCTGGGGAGAAGGAGGCGGATAAAAACATAATCTTAATTTGACAACAAATACTGAAATTAGAAATTGGAGAACGTGAATTACTACCTATCAATCTCGTAAGAAGAGCAGTCAGTATGTTTGCCGAATATCCATAGTTGTCGGTTGCAAAGACGCCTACCACGAAGCTCATAATGTTTTGGAACCGCATTAACTCCAATCTCAGCTGGGAGCTTTTTTCCCAATTCAGACACAATGAAGTCTGAATGACGCTGAATACTTTCTACTGAGGCTACCGCCAGAATTTGGTAAAACACTGAATTTGCACTCAGTTTGCAATTTCCCAGCGGGCCACCAAAATTATAGCTTCCCTGAGTTGTTTAATAGGAAATGCAGGATGTTTAATTTGCCACTTCTAAAATCTTGTATATCAGATACAGTTCTCCGTCACAAATGACCCTGCCGTCGAAGTGACGTTAAACCCTGATGGTGCCATCTATCGACAAAACCAGTAGATTCCTAGGTGGTAAAGGCACTTTGACTTTCCTATGTCGATGCCTGTAAAAGAAACATCGATAAAATTTTGATTATGGTCTTCCATAGATGTCAAGTTTTCAGTTGTAATTATTTTTATAATCATCAGAGACACGGAAATAAACAATACATACATTTCTATAGCTGTTTTACAAATACTGCTCTACATACTGATATTCACTAGCTTCTTATGCAGGAAAAATTTACATGACTTTGTAAATGTAAGAAAATTTTGAATTTTGTTAAAGATTTTTTGTAATTCTCTTATCTGTATTAGCACTTTCTTTGTTTTCTTTTGTTTTTAATTACAAGAAAGGTACCCAGGGTATAACAGTCTACTCTTCATAAATAAGCAACCTATAGGAATTGTTTCCAACCTGAAAATCTAAAGAAAGATTTAGTTGCAGATGAAAACTCGATACAAAAAAATAGTATGTTGATATTATGCAACTTTAACCCACTGATGATGACTTTTTAAATAAAATGCTAAGTGTATTTTATTTCAAAATAAATAGAGATTTGAAATTGTGCAAATGAATATAGTAAAAATACGAAAAATTTTCCGACACTTTATGAACAAACAAGCCTTACGAGTAGTAGGGTATTAAAAACATTTCTGCTTCATATTCATCTCGTAGGGTGTCGTTATAGACGTTTTTGATGATCCTGCCTTAATAGAGGCGTGACGAGACTAAGAAATAGCAGAAAGTTTACTACCCATAGTCACGATTCCTGTATTTAACGATCTGCAGACTTGTAAGAAAAGCAAATTACATTAGACTGTAGAATCATTTTCTTATTCTTACGGTTAAGGGTCAGAATTAAGATAGAGAAGCTACTGTACCTTTTATAAAAATAAAGTTAAAAGTGTCCATTCGATGAATGAAACACTATTAATGCATTTACGAGATCTAACAGTTCTAGGGAAAAAGAAAAGAACAATGGAGAGCGCGGGTCAAGAGGGTCCGTACAATATGTTTAGTTACTCGTAGCGTCTGAACAACATGCGGAAGTCGTGAGGACTGATATAAGCCCTACATTACGAAATTCAGGTTGTTGGTGTAAGTCCAAAGACGACAAATACGCCCGTCACGGATAATTTGCAAGAGTATCCAGACGTGCCTTAGATGTAGTTTGTAAACTGGAATACCAAAGGCAGTGGACTGTGTTGTCGCTGGACGAGACTGCTAAACCACTGGCTCGCTTCCAGCCCAGGTACCACACAACGTTCAGTTTTGGTATCGCCCTCCTCTTTGGTTTGAGGAAACCAAACCAACAACACGTTCACAACACCGTCACCTTAAGGCTGGCGCAACCACCTAACTTGCTAACTTCAGACCTAATTATATAGGAAACGGTGTAACGTATCATATTGTTTTCTCAACAATTATTTCTCAGCACAATTTACCCTATAATTTCCTTACATGCTTTTCAGGCTGTGATTAACCATCTGGTATATGTGAAAAAGAAAGTTGTTACTTTGTAGTTTTTGAATCTTGTTTTCTGATATATTGCCACTAAGGGATGGTCGACATACATTAATTTTTGTCCATTTTTCTATGTGTGTGTGGGGTTTCACTATATTTATTTACTTAGTAGCGACTCATAAATCATAAACATATCGTACAAATGGCGCAGCACACAGAAAATTAAGTGGGAATAATTCCCCATAGCAGGGAAGCTATTTATAAACAAGCATATTGTATATTATTTATGTTATTGTAATTTGTAAAAGGTGGTGGGTCCGTCTTATTCTCATCTACCGATTTGAAAACCAAAAGCAAATACTTTATATAAATATCACCATGAACCCATATTTACAAATTAATTTGTCATTTGGGCGTAATAAGGCCCATTCTACGTCATTACGAGCTGTCGTGCAACTGTTTAAGTTACGTCATGTCAATTTTTGTATTCAGTTATTCGGTGTTCTGCTACATTCGATCGAAATCAATAGGACGAATACTTACCGAATACTGGATCACGTGAGGACTGTTGAAGTTAAAATAATATTGTACATATTATTATTAATGTCAATATTAACATTATTATTATTTTGATTATTATCTATAGAATTTAAGCATAGAACGTATGAAGACTATTTCCTATATTAGAACGTTTTGAGGAACACGAAAGAAAGTATGAACGTATTAATGCTTAATCTTTCTCACATAACCTTTAACATCTGCCGCAAGATTAGAGAAAAAATTCTGCTTTGTGAAATTGTATATTTAGGAAATAAATTGTGATTATAATGAAGTATTTGACAATATATATATTGGCAGCTGAGCTAAATACTGTCAGTTTACGTTACTTCCACGTTCATCAACTCATCAACTACTCATTTCACAATCAAGACCGTTCACGGTATAGCTAACAGAGGAAAATATTTCAATATTGTAGAAAAGTATATTTTGGGTTTGAAATTCCGTATAATTTATTTATGAAATTTTTAATTCCGAATTCAGCATTAAGGAAATTTTTTACTCTGGACTGTGTGACGGAAAAGTACATCGAAATTCAGTTCACTGCCAAGTTTTAAAGACTTTTCTGATTAAGCTAAATGAATTCTATTAAAATAAACTTGTAGTAACATTTAATTTAGTACAAAACATAAGTGCTCTATTTAAAAACTGTTAAAGAGAT
Source organism: Locusta migratoria (assembly GCA_026315105.1). Lineage (NCBI taxonomy): Eukaryota > Metazoa > Arthropoda > Insecta > Orthoptera > Acrididae > Locusta > Locusta migratoria. Next base: position 785,817,357 of record CM048755.1, read on the forward strand.
TTTGCGGTATTATGACGACATTTGGTATTTGGAATATGTGCTACAGGGCCAAAGGAGAGCCCACAGTTAGTACCCAGCGTTTCATCTTACCAACTGAGAAGCATCAGGAAACCAGTACTCAACAAATTTTACGGTTTTTGCCAAACACTGGTGTCATCCAACTGAAAATTTTATAGTATTTTATTTAGTTTTTTATGGTAAAGGAAATAAATATTGCATTGAAAAATTGTTGTTTTTAATTTAGTACCAAAAAAGTATTTTTTGAAGTACTATTGTTGATGTGTTTGGATGTCGTACGCATTTGTAACATTTTAAGTTTTTAATCATATTAGGTTAAACAACCGTACAAAAACGACTGTATTACGAAGTCATGCCTTCCAGAAAGCTATAGATGATACGATAATACAATACAAAATGGCCACCAGATTGCCGTGGGGCGTCATTCCAGCGCTCTTTCTTTCAATTCAACCCCGTGTTATTTGTACCTTTCTAGCTACAGTATACCCTGACTTAGAGCATATTCAGTTTTGGGACACCCTGTAAAAGGCATTATCTTCAATTTTTCTGTTAATTTTTGTGACGTGTAGCATTTAATCCTGTCTAATAACGTATGCCACTCTTACCGTTTTCAAATATCCGTATTATAGGGTTGTAGTTATTACCATCTTCTTTGTCTCACCTATTCGTGTTTTTTGTTATAACTAGTGAGTTAGGATTTTGTAGTGGTACTTTAGAAGCGTGACAAAGCTTAGCCTTCTTTTTACAAGCACAGCAGTAATATGTGGAACCGGAAATAACTTACTGCACACCCGATACGCTGGACTAAAGCAGTAGCTAAAGTAGTTTTGTCAGAACTGTAAAGACTGCTGACAACACATGACATGGGGCAGTATCCTACAGAGTAATATTTATTTGCAAAATAAATATGTTTGAATTTATTAACAAAATAGGCAGATTGCAACAATCTGTCGTCAACATTTCTCCACAAGCAGAAGACTACAGATATATTGTTCTTCAAGATTTTTTTTGTTTTTTATTTTTTTTCTCGACACTTTAGTTTTTACGTGGAATAATCGCTCACGGAATGGATCACTTCAAGTTCAGCTCACAAACAACTGATTAAATAAAGAAAGTAATAAATACTTACAAAGAGCAAATGATTTCTGATAGAATACGCAGGATAGTGTTACAATACAGCGAAAGACTGTAAACAGTCACCGAGAACATCTGTACATAATACAAAGAATGTCGCATACATTTAAATTTCAAAATGTCAGTTTAGTAGGTTTAACGTCTTTCTTGTTGCAGAAATCAGTTGATAATAATAATCACCACGTAAAGCAACTCTTAAATAAATGTTACCGAAATGCAGCTCGTTGTTGTGTGTAGAAATAATAGTGCGAACGCTGCATTTGATTTTAAGGAACACATACTAATAGCTACAAGTCTCACGACACATTATACTGTATTTACCGTGATGTCACTATTAACAAGAGCAACATATTTTTGAACTTACGAATGGAAATTAAAAAAAAGGGTGCAATAATGAAAATGGATTTCCGTAACCGTGTTTACAACGAAAATGAAGACATCCATTACCATAAAGTGAACAGAAAAAGCATTGTGTCGACACATGTATCAGACTGTGAGACGAGTGTCATCGTCTGACTAAACCCTGGCGCGCACATCTCGGTCCCAAGCAATGGATTTCCCCGGCGATTTGGATAGAGGGTGCCATCATTCGGTGCCAGGCGAGCCCTTATGCATCTTCCACATAGTACCCATGTCTCGCCCTAACATTTTCAAACTGTGGAGTCCTAAAAGAAGATATTCGCAGCTTCGATTTGCTTCTGACGAAGAGCTGCACACAATCACGGTTCCGTAGTCAAGCATAAGTGTATTTCCTTGAAGTCACTGAACGTCTTGACTTACGGTGCTATATATGTACGGAGATTAATTTTGAAATAATAAACACTTTCCTCATCTCTCTTACATTTGACTGGCGTCTCGTGGCGTCTATGTCCATAAACTCCACACACCTTTACTTCCTTTTTATAAATAACCCAACACCGCCAGGATTTCATCCTTTCATTTACAAGAATGATTATCTAAAGTCACCAGGCGAATATAGACCGATCAACATAATATCCAGAGTATACAAAAGTTTTGAACATACTGTACTCGAGCAGTCGATGGACTACATTAAAACTTGTACCATATGCAGTATATATTATCAATTGAACTTACGGAGACATCTCCAAAGAGCAAACGCGTTAATCAAACACGGCACGGAGAGGCGAGAAGTAATGGGCTCTAAACTGCTTATGATCGGAAATACTTGAGCCCCTATGGCTGGTGGGATGCCAGAAGGCAGTGGTGGTGTGTCTCCGGCTTGATCATCTACAACAGCATAGTATTCGGTTTCGCCTAGATGGGTCGCTCTTGTCGCCTCAGCGGACACTCCACACGGTAACCCGCTGTAAGGTGACCTGTTGATTTCGCAGTCAAGTGAAGCATAAGCCTGGGGCGATCTCAGCATCTCTCAGCAGCCTCATCTGGAGGGTGGCGATTCGCCGCATCCGTCGCTTTGTGAATATCCCTCGAAACTGAGCTCACTAGACGTCTCATACACTCCTACGTTGTCTTTCCTTTACTGCAACATTAGTGCAATTACAGAATTTATCATAAAAGTGTTTGGTGGAGGTAACACTTCAATATATGTTATCTGGAGGCATAAAACAGATAAAATCAGTGACGACTGGAAATTGTATTGTGTTCTGTGTTGCTGAAGTAAAGACGCTGGGTACAGCGATGTTCCATGGCCTGAGCTTTTCCCCAAGAAAAAGACGGTTAAATCTTGCATAGCTGAGTGACTCAAAGTTGATTAGTATCCACCAACAGGAGGTGAAAAGGAGCATACGTATATTAGTCCTGTCCATCCATTTAGTACTTAGGATATTGATATATGGGAGAGAATTCTTCATTCACTGGAGCACTGACACACTTGGCAAATTTACCACGAATATTTCGAGATTCGAGTGGCTGTGATGTATGGGTGAAAACAGGAGGATATTGTAAATTTAACGGAAGCATTTTGCGCTCTTGATAGTTGATTTTATCGGATATACTGAGCAGTTTTAGATGTACAATTTTTACCATCCTACAGGTGAACTGTGAAACGAATGTCCATGCAAATGGTTGGTACAGCTGCCTAGGGAGGAGACGAAAGCATGGATTGTGGATAAAGGTAATGCAAAATCTTACAAAAGCAAACGACAACAAAAGTATAACCAAGCATAATTGATTCACGGGATAGAAGAGAACAACATGCGAATGGAGACCAGCTGTAGCACTGATCGTTAAAAATGCTACGCATATGAGATTAGTGGCAAAGAACTGTTCACAGTGGTACACGACGGATGAACTCTGCAGGAAACAGGGCATGGGGAGGTGATATTTCAGCAGGATGCTGTGGCTTGTATGCGATCGTGCAAGTAGTTGTCTTTGCCCCAGACCAAAAATTTTCTGTATTTAGAGAAAGCTCTAATATGACCAGGGGAGGTGTTGATTGTCACAGCACTTAACAGATTGATTACGGAAGTACAGCCGGCCGCGGTGGCCGAGGGGACTAAGGCGCTTCAGTCACGGTCTGCACGGCCACTACGTTCGGGGGTTCGAATCCCCCCTCGGGCATGGATATTTGTGCCGTCCTTAGTTGTAGGTAGTTCATAAGTAGTTTGTAAGTTTAGGGACTGATGACCCCGTAGTTAAGTCCCTTAAGCTTAACAAACATTTGAACATTTGAACGGAAGTACTGGGTCCTCATCGCTGTACTTAAATTACTGCAGTTGTGGGCATATCAAAAGTATTTTGCGTTTACTGTAAGTCTGAAGTCTTATATTCCCTGCAGGTTCCATGCCTGTCTTTATATGCAGTCATTCTCAGTCTTATTTAAATTTCAAGGGTTCAAATGTAGGAAAATCATAAATATGCAAGTGGAACTATTTTTTCTGAACTCGTGTGTACCAAATACAAAATTGTTCAAATGTTTGTAAATCTATCGGACCAAACTATGTGGTCATCAGTCCGTAGCTTACAAACTACTTAAACTAAGGTAAACTAACCTAAGGACAACACACACACCCATATGCAAGTGGAACTATTTTTTCTGAACTCGTGTGTACCAAATACAAAATTGTTCAAATGTTTGTAAATCTATCGGACCAAACTATGTGGTCATCAGTCCGTAGCTTACAAACTACTTAAACTAAGGTAAACTAACCTAAGGACAACCTCCGACGACGAGCAACCGCGCGCTCCGCAACGATGCGCCTTAGACCGCTCGGCTACTCCACCGCGGCGTATACCCGGGCCGCTGAAACATTGCACTTGACGTTTCGCGTTACGGCGAGTTAAGTTGGCTACCCTGCTTTAGCGACGTTGCAACACTAGCCTCTATACACACAGCAGACGAAACGGGTTTCAGTTGCATCTCGTAAATGTAAGCTATTGAGCTACAAAAGTGCATATAATAATTCGTTCTTGAGCAGCAATTAATTAACGGCATATTAATGAAGAGCAGAGCACAACAATGCACACGCTTTCAATAACGGAACAAAGCAATATAGAAAATAAGCATTGGATCTTGAGATACGAAATAAACAGTAATCAAGATAGTAACTGCTCTCTCTACGTTTTATAATCAGAATGCTTGTCACTCACCAATTTACGGCGATAATGGTACAATTACATCCAGCTCCCCATCTTCATTGTTGTCGTCACTTCCAAAATCGTCATCACCAAGACAAATCGTTAACTGTTCATGATCCCTTCCATTGTTTGCGCTGCCTGAATCAGTTTTTCAACGTGCTCGACATATTTTTTTTTTTCTCAAGACGCAGCATCCACATTGGCAACAGCTTTTCCACCTTGTTATTATGAAAGTCTTATTGTTCCGTAAGAAATTCTTGACGTCACACCATACCAATTTAATAGGGGTAAAACGTCAGTGAAGTGGGGGAAGATTTATTACATTGTGACACTGCTCCTTTGCGATTTCGTTTTGACATTGACATATCTACAGCAATATTTCTTTCTTGTAACCACTGCACCATAACTTCTTTCCAATGGTTTGAAGTGAGAATGAACTTCCTGCTCAGAGCATAAGCTTCGAAGTTTTTATTCATACGAAATTGAGAACTTACTCAGAAAACGTCATTAGACAAACGTCTTTTCGGAGACATTATTCCATTACTTGAACTCGGAAAGTCAAGTTAAACCACTTACAGTAAAACAAATCGCAGCGAAAAAAGCACACACAACGTAAACACGCGATAAACACGATACACAACTTTGTTTACGGTAGAACTGAACAAAGCCGGCAACGCGGGAACGTTGACGTCACGGCACGTGATCAGTGGAAGTGTTTATAGCACTGTGATTGGATCGTTCCTAGCGACTAGCGCCTCGCGCTTCTTGCTCTTCACTTGTTATTTGTAAACGTCAAGTGCAAAGTTTCAGCGGCCCGGGTATAGGAAATACATTGTCCCTTATTGTGATGACAGCGATAGCAAAAGTTGCTCACGTTGTGGGATATTCCTATTAAAGTGTACCTACGTAAACACCTAACAGCAAATTCCATCACGAAAAGACCATTTTGTAATAGACTGACAAAATAAAATTGTAACTACAGTACATCAACGAACTGTAAGTGTTGGCGAATTTTGCAGTAAAATGCGTTAGCAGCCGTCCACCAATTATAATGAAGGATTCTCAACCACTGTGACAGTAGAAGCATATATTCTCTCTCGTAAATAGGTGGACAACTACGCAATAATAATTCCACAATTTTAGGTTGTACTGCTGCTGGTTTCTCAGGTATGATACAAGCGAGCAGTACTGACGTGGCCAACGAGAAAGACAGGCCGCAACGCACACGCCACTCTACCCCATCAAGGTAGGAATCGAGGCCAAGAAATAGACAGGACGCGGCACTCATGACACGTCACGTCATCACCGTAGGCCTGAGCCAGCCCTATCGCTGGCTGAGGGGTGGTCGCCATGAGGCAGTGTGCTGTGCGCCAGCAGACAGCCAGTCAGCTAGCGATCGGGCTGGCTCAGGCCTACCTGGATCATACGATGTGTCATGTGATCCGCGTCCTTTATTTCTCGTTGGCCACGGGTAAGAATGAGCCAACGCGTTCGCTAGCTGATTGGCAGGCCGCTATGTGACAGTGGGCTCTATCCCAGCAGCCAGCCAGTCAGCTAGCGATCTCGTAGTCTCAGGCCTACATTAATCAAGTGTCAAGGCGCAAGCGCTGCGCCCTGATTTCTCGTTGGCCACAGGTAAGAATGAGCCATCGAGATCGCTAGGTGACTGGCTGGTTGCTACGACGCAGATTGTTGTGTCCCGGTGGCCAGCCAGACAGCTAGAGATCGCGTTAGCTCATGCCTACCCTGATTGCATGTAGTGACGTACTCGCTGCGACCTTTCTCGTTGTCCACGAGTACACCCAATAGACGTAGTGACCTGGCTCTCTCGCAGGCAGGTGGTATCAGGAGACTAGCTGCAGACCCCTGTGTTGCTGCGTAGCAGCATTCTATTTATTTAATCTCTATTGTCTCAACGGTGGGTTGATTGTGCCTCGCCTCCCTGCTGCCCATGTGGTGGAAGTGGATATGAAATAACAATAAAGGGGAAAATGTGTTATGGATCCCATCTTCCTCACACAAGATTTGTGTCCTGTTGCCTTCTTCCCCAGACACCAGGTAGGTTTATTGCCAAGGGCACTCCAACTGACAGTTGTTTACCTGCCTCTCAGCTCTCTTCCACACACTGATAAACGCATTCCTTCCTTCACCACTTTGCACTTCAGATATATATATGCTTCCTGTAATCTACAAGGGGATATGGGAATGGGTTCCAAATCTGGGGGTTGAGGCTTCAAATCTTGGGTTTGTTATTCCTAGGGGTGTCGAAAGGGGGATGGAGGAGGTGCTGTAGCATAGTAGCCTTCCCAATATCCCGCCGAAATTTGAATTTCCCGCTCTGAAGCGATATGGATGTTGTGTGGAAGAGGATATCCAGGGTTAGAATCCAAAGCAGGTCAATGAACAGTATTCCCAGGTTACACTAAATTGGCGGAGGGGAGGAGGAAGGTGAGTAGGGGACGCAATCCAATGGTCTTTCAAACTTCCTGCTAAAATTTGAATTTCCTATTAGTGGGGAGTGCGTTCGGCATCTGGAATTAGGAGGTAGCGTTCAAATGCCAAATAGGTCACGGGTGCAATATTTCCAAATGAGTCAGAAGGGATGAAGGAAAGAGGAGAGGGCAAGAGGCGTTATTCCCAAAGGAAGGATTAATTGATCAATGAGAAATCAATTAATTTCATACTATTATTGGCGCCTGACGCACTTTGCGCTCAACTATAGGCTATCTTCACATCAGACCCAAAGATGTCAAGCGAATAATTTCTCCTATACTCATTGATCGTATATAACTTTTTTTATTAAATCAGTAAAAGTCTGTGAATTATTTTGTATGAGCATTTAAACTAGAAAGTACCACCTGCCAAAGTATACATTAAATCTTGTCTCTTTGATACACGCAGACACAAATTTTGATAAATATTTCCACCTTAATTGGAACAAAAATTAGTCCAATCTTTAGTACTATGAGGAAGAACAACACACCACAACGAAAACAGCATATTTCTCGATCTAGCCACAAATGCTTGTGGATCATGATTTCCCTCAACTAGAAGCTAGGTTTGTTTTACTTGGAACAGTCCTACTAGAAGCTGAATGTTGTCTGAATCGACTTACGGAGCCAGTTTTAGGAGGACCTGTAGTTCAACGAAGATTCCGAAACCTGGGGCAACATGGTAATTGTCATATCACCAAACAGAGCAAGGTGAAAGAGGTGATAGGTCATACAGAAATATATATAGGACTAACAGGGGATTTGGACTCTGTTACTGAAACGCAGACCCCGAAAGGAAGAGACCGTGTACTTTTGGGTTGTCAGTGCTTCCTGTGACGTCATTGTGTCACGCATTGTTAGTCATGGTGTCCTTCCGTATAAAATAACTGTGATCTTTCCAAAACTCGACGACGACATCCGATTGTCCAACATATGGGCTGTATCTATGCATAAACTAAATACTTCTTCTGCTCCATGCTGCCAGTGTTACTCTGGTACAAATTACCCGGTAATGTGTTACTTACCCAAAAGCAGTCAGCATTCGAGAGGACATTAAATATTTTTTTTTTTTTTTTCGGAATCGACGTTAAACTAGAGTTCCCCTTGTAAATGGCTTCATAAATCAGTTCCAAGGCTGGGAGAGGACACAGTGTCGTTCCCTACTGTTACAGCTTTCATGACAGCGTATTCCAAGTATATTGCCTTCACTCAGTACATCTGTAACGCTGTTACTGCTATCAATTCTTTCTTCACGCCTATCTGCCTTCCATCTCTTTAGCTTATGAGTTTTTGATAGTATAGATTCTAGTAAACATAACACAGTATCCCATTCGAAACGGTGGACAACGTTGTGACACATTCAAGAGGGAGCATTACAGAACCATTACTTTCCTCAATATATGTAAATGACCTAGTGAATGATGTTGTACTTCCAAGCGAGTTCTTGCGAATGATCCTGTTGTGTATTGCAAAAATGTTCAAATGTTTGCAGAACTTATGGTACAAATATCCATGCCCAAGGGGGGATTCGAACCCCCGACCGTAGTGGCCGTGCAGACCGTGACTGGAGCGCCTCAGCCCCCTCGGCCACCGCGGCCGGCCTATATTGCAACGCTAGAAATTTGTAGCAATATGCAGGAAAAATCAACGCTAGGTGTAATGATTGGTAGTTGACTCTCAACATGAAATGCAAGGTATTACACATAAAATCTTATACGTGCGTATAAGCAGTCAAAACTATTACATATAAAGGCCTATAGGTATCTTTACGGGTTGTTTTAAAGAATGGCCACATAAAGCTACTGGTACGTAAGAGATATTAATTAGGAGGAAGATTAATCCGTAGGTTACAAAACCCTTGATCAGCCAGTACATAAATATTGCTCCACACTATGGTTCTCGTAGCACACAGTACTGAGAAATGAAATATACAGAAGAACAGCGCATCTCGTTAGACTTTCATTTAGTAACCGCGATGCTTAATCAACTCCAGGGCAGATGCTACAAGAAAGGCGTTATTTATTTTTTTATCTCCCGAGGCAGACGCTACGAGAAAGGCGTTCTGAATTTTTTTTTCTTAATTTAGAAGGTGTACGTGCTTAAAACAAAGTTTTAAGACCGTATGGATACTTATCAATAATGATTATTGACACGGATCATTTGCGACTGGGACAGGAAAGTACCGTCTGCCACACAACATGATATAGCGTCCAGGCTGTAGATCTATATGTAACTATCATCAGTTACACTAGACAAAACCTTACCGAGCGAAATACTTAATACATAATTAGTAACAACGATGTTTCTGAAACACCATACATGCATTACCATATCTATAATCTAAATTATTATTACTAGAAGTGCTCATGTATCTAAAAACTCTTATGTCTGCTTATAAAGGAAATCTGTTGAGGAGTAATACACCAAAAAGTTTTAAAAAATGAACATTTTCAATTTAATATGTACATATAGTGACATATTTGAGAAAATGAAAAGTCTACAAAGGACATTGCTTACAAAACGTCACTAATATGATGACACCAAAGACAAGATTTAACTAATTTTATTTCGCACACAGGTATTTGTATCGCTCTCTAATCGAACGGGACGAAACCCTCTCGCAGTAGTTTGCATATTATAGATCGCTTTTGGCCAGCGGTCACCTTAAGCAATTTGCTATCTGAGCACGTCTACCGTTCACCCCAAATTCCCACAACTCGCCCGTTCCGGAAGTAGCCCTCCCATCGTCAATCCCCTCTTATGCTCGCTATTTCTATTCCCTCGTATGCTCGAACGATGAAACGGCATCTCTGCTGAACAATTGAAGCGCATGCCGACGCCGTCGCTGGTAGGAGTACATGTATACCTGGTGTGGGGTCTGTACTTTCGGAAAATCAGTTTTAAATCCAGATCTGTCACATGTCGCTAGTGAATTGTTTCAGCGCCATAGTCATTCCTTTTCCTTCCTTCCTTCATTTTCGTTGCGTCATGCCGTCGAGCAGCCATGTGCAAGCATAAGCGCACCCTTGGAATAGCTCTTACAAGCAGATGACACCCACTCGTCATTACCGAAATGTAAGGTACATGAAGGGCGTGGTGAAGTGGGTACTCCAAATGGTCAAGCGTTTAGGAAAAGAAGGGAATTTGGCAGCTTATAAATTGTCCCTATGAAAGTGTTAGTGTGTTGTCCAGCTGATGCCAGCGCGGTGGCTCAGAGCGCATTATTATTTATTTATTTATTTTATTCTTTTAAAGAAAAGCAAAAACTAAACGATCAACATAGAACAAAAACGCAGACACAGCGGTAAGAGATCGTATTCGAATTGAAAGGGTCGCGGGTTCGACTCCGCCCAGCCGTAAATATTTTTGTGCTCCTTGGCAAAACGTTGAAATGTTTGTAGAGCTTATGGGACTTAACTACGGGGTCATCAGTCCCTAAACTTACAAACTACTTATGAACTAGCTTATATTAAAGACGGCATAAACATCCATGCCCGAGAGGGAATTCGAACCCCCGACGCGGAACGGCCTTGCACATCGTAGCTTAGCGCCTCAATGCGCTCGGCCACTCCGCCACGGCGCTCCTTGGCAATGCGTCCACTGCTGATGTCACAATTAACCGCAACAACATATAAGTTATTTTGTATTTATTTGTGCTTAACATCAGTGTGTGTATTTTTATTGCCGGCCGCGGTGGCCGAGGGGACTGAGGCGCTTCAGTCACGGTCTGCACGGCCACTACGGTCGGGGGATATTTGTGCCGTCCTAGTTCGTAAGTAGTTCATAAGTAGTTTGTAAGTTTAGGGACTGATGACCCCGTAGTTAAGTCCCATAGACTATACAAACATTTGAAAACATTTTTGATTTGTATTTTTATCCTCTTGTAAAACACGTTATAAAATAAATTCAAAACTGCACTTACCTCATTGAGAAAGAAGTAGAATTCACATCCCGAGTAGTCTGCGTCAAATGACATTCATTATACACCACCAGCAAGTATTCAGCTACATGCCGCGATACGCGTGGTTCGCTGCTGGAATGTGCGCGATGGAAGGACCTATTTTCAGGATGTCAATCAAGTTTGTTTTTTATGGAGACATTAAAAAAACCGTGCCACTACAAAAAGGCGGCCTTTATAACATGCTCAATGTGCAGTCAAAATTATTGCTTCTCCCGTTTCTTTGATGAATATCACTGTACAGTGTGCTGAGGAACGACATTCGAGGCATTACCTGATTACGCAGAACAGCGGCGTGTCGTCAGAGAATTACTCGCGCAAGCCAATTTAGATGCTATCTGTCGTCGTCTCCTGCAAAATGGCATACAAAAAGCACGCGTTGTGTGTTTCAGTCAACTGGCTGACACAACACAAAACATTTTAAACTGTTGTTATCGATCGAAAGGGCTCTCGCGAAACTTTTGCGAGTTAGAGCTATTCCAAGTTTTGATTATCTACATTTTATCAAAAACAACGACACTAGACTACAAAATAGTGACACTTAGGCCGGTATAACACTTTCAAATTTTTGGACAAATAAATATTGGATATAGTGTAATCGGCACTTCTTCTCAAGTTGTCCATTCTTTGATCAAATCTGGGGACTCGGCTCAGATTTGATCGAAGAAATAGCTCGTCTTCAGTTTCCTGCAGTGAGAAATGTACTTTTACCACAGCTGTTCGTATTTGTATACATGGCTGTTATTATAGCGGCAAATTTGCGTGTTGTGTTCCAGCAAGAACAAAATGATAGATTTGTATGAAATAGATGAGGCGCTGTATAACACGGGACTACAAAAAAATATTTAAAAAAATGGTAAGACTTGAGAGATTAAAAAAATAAAATAAAAATGTGGTAGCCATTAGCAGTGACGTAGGGCCTGGCTGTACTGCCGACGATATAAAAGAAAAGAAAGAAAATCCTCTCTTAAAAAAATTTTATGGGACTATTTTGTTCATCTCGCAGTGACATCAACAGTTTTACCCAAGTACGTTTCCCATTTTTTTCTTTCTCCTCCGCTTCTAATCGCAGACCAAGCAGCTTTTGTACAAACAACAGCCGAAGATAACACCTCCATTTTGAAGCAACTTTGACAAAAAATTGGACGACTGTGTAATACGCTCTTGGGCGTTACGTCCAATATCTCGAAGAATAGGAGCAATATTTCAAATTTTTTTGACCAATTCTTTGTCAAAAAGTTCGATAGAACAGTACCGGCGTTGTTTCCCAATTTGGTAGGTAGCAAAGCTGGGACCGGCGGCTGGTGGGGCACGAGGCACGCAGCTGGCAAAAGCGCCGTGGCCGGAAGCAATTGCTGCAGGGTCAGTGGCGCCGCCTTGACCCCCAGCAGACGTTCCCACCGCCTGCACCTGCACCTGCACCACCGCCCAGTCTCACACCGCACACTTCCCGGCTATGCCAGAGCCGGGACACATTTCTCGCGTTGCGTCAGCGCATCGTATTCTGTACCGGGAGCACATCTAACACCGCGACAGATGTCAATTTGTTATCGAGTGATCTGAAGGTTCGTAATCGCTAAATATTAGCACGATCGAGGAAATCAGCTAGGAGTAATGGCATATACATTCAGTGTCAATGGGAAGATTATATTTCGATTACGCACCGATAGTTTTGATTAACTTTCGCCGGCCGCGGTGGCCGCGGAGACTGAGGCGCTTCAGTCACGGTCTGCACGGCCACTACGGTCGGGGGTTCGAATCCCCCCTAGGGCATGGATATTTGTGCCGTCCTAGTTCATAAGTAGGTCATAAGTAGTTTGTAAGTTTAGGAACTGATGACCCCGTAGTTAAGTCCCATAGTTTATACAAACATTTGATTTCATTTGTTTGATTAACTTTCGTATTTGCTGCTAACAGATTTTTAGGTGGCTAACGCCATAAACTGGAAAAGTAGTAACGTCCGATCGATGAGCTCTAAAAGATATCCGAATTTACACGATAAATCAGTCAGATATAAAGACCGTAAATTTTACTCAATACATAGTAATTACAATTAAGACCAATTTTGATTGAAGAAACATCGTGGGAAAGGCGAACCGAAGGCAGAACATTTAGAAGCCGCAGTGGAGTCGCCGAGCGTTCCGAGGCACCTACTGTAGCTGCGTAGCGCGCCGTTGCTCGCCGTCGGAGGTTCGAGTCCTCCCTCGGCATGGGTGTATTTGTTGTTGGAAGCACACGTTAGTCTAAGTAGTTTGTAAGTCTAGGGACTGATGACCAGAGTAGTTAATCCCCACATAATTACAAACATTTGAAGATTTACAAGATGCGATAGTTCTAGTAAAGAAACTGCCTACACTACAGTTGTCTATCCTATTTAGGAGTATTGCTGCGCCTTATGGGATCCGCACCAGGTAGGACTGACGGATGACACAGAGAAGTTCAGAGGAGGGAAGCTCGTTTCTAGTTATCGCAATACATAGGAGAGAGTGTTATAGAAATGATTCACGAATTGGAGAGGAAGTCATTAAAACAACGGCGTTATTCGTGGCGGCGAGATCTATTTCCGAAATTTCTTTCGCCAACTTTCTTCTCTGAATGCAAACATATTTTCTTAGCACCCATCTGCATAGGGAGATATGGACACAATGATAAGAGAAAGCAGAGAATGGAATGGCAGGGGAATATTATGAAAGCTGTTTTTGAAGCAGCATCAAATGCTGCAGTCCAAGTTATAGGAGACACCATGTTCAGCCCGACTAGAACTAGAGAGAGCAGCCACCTGAACTAAATTTTCCAACCTGTATCCCTCACATCGCCTACAATACATTTAATGACGTATTCTTTCAATTATACGTACGATAAGTAAAAATTCATTATTTTCTATCCTTCGCGCAATTTTAAAGGACAGCGGTGTCATTTCCATGGCTGCAAATACTCTGCAAGAAGTATGACGTGCTCCGATGTGTACTTTTATGGACTCAAAGAGATACGGCTGCCCTACGCGGTAGGGCGATTCAACATCGCTTGTGTGCTAGGTGCTTGGGTGCAATGGAATAATTCTAGGAAAGTGGCGTCTCTATAGAAAACAGTGTACATAACACAATCGTCCGTACTGGTTCAGTGTGTGAGATGCCCACCAGGTCGGTTTAAAGGAAGACAATCACGCAATTTGGAGGAATCCTGCTACATTTGTCACCGATATATTCGAGCGACAATCCCAAATGCAAATCCCTGCTGCGTAGAATACGTTCTGCTTGCGAAAAGTGAATGAGAAAGTTCACAGAAACGGAATACGCCCTGCCGCCAATGTACAACTTGCGCCAATGTAACAGAAAAGACGGTTCATAATGAAGAATGTTCTTTCTTTACTCAATCGCTTTGGCGGAGCGCATAGCAACCACACGCCACAGAGTTGTGTCAAGAAATAAAGCACGTGTCCTGAGATGCGAATGTAGAACAGAAGGGGGAATTGCATGTTCATGTATAGCCTTCCACAATTGCTCTCGAGTCTCTACTTATTGCCAGAGTGCCAGCAAACATGGCACTGACGAGACATGTTTGAGAACCTGTGTGGTTTAGTTTCGACTTTGTGCCCAAAGAATTAAAATAATAATAATAATTTATAGATATATGGGATTTAAGTACTGTGGTTAACTTAAGGAGAATGCCCGAGGGAGGACTCGAACCTCCGACGGCAAGCAACCGCGCGCTGCGCAGCAAGGCACCTTAAAGCGCTCGGTCACTCCACCGCGGCTGTCCGTGTGCTAAAATTTATTTTAATGGAAAATATATGGACACATGTTAATAGCCTATAGTGATGATGTGCACATGCTTGGCTATTATGACTGCATAAAGTGTGCTGGGGACATGTTGAATCATAAGTCTGAAAGTCTGTGCAGAAAAGGCATCGCATACGTTGTTAGTGAAGGGTCTCATCGGAAGCCATACACTAACCTCTGTCGTAGTCACTTGTGTACGACACATGTAGATGCAATCGTCTTCTGCTGTACGCAGTATCCTTCCGCATTTATTATTTTCTTAAGGGGAGTCCAGCCTAATATCCTCACATTGTTACATCATCGCATCTCTAATTCGCTCCAAGCATTTGCCACACCCAAACACTTCCACCGCATTGCCCCAGGTTACAGAATGATTGATCACACAAGATGGTTGTTTCCATTCATCCAGTGCGTGCTGCTGACGTTCTCAAGTGAAGCTTAGCAGTGGATAGAGAAATGTGTCGCTTATAAAGAGTTAAAGCCACAAATCGCTGTTTAACAGTCCTGTCTAGAATTCAGGATATAATTATGCAAACTGTCAGCAGATGTGTTCCACAAGGAAAACGGCATTGTGATAAGTGTACAAGCACACAAACGATTACAGCTACGGAACAATGCAGTGTTTTCTGGGCAGTCGCACACCAGCAGCTGCTTTCTGGGCAGTCTCAAACCCAAGTCTCCCGATGGCTTCGTGTCAATTATTCTGTTGCTTTTCGGATGTGTTGACAGTTTATACAGATCAAAAATGTATCCCCAGGGCGTAGGAAGGGCCGCCCACGTCTGATATTAAACGAAGAGGGCCGCTTTTCGGCTGTAAGGGCACGTCGGCCAACATGGCAACAACGGTCTAACAGTGGGTCACTGTTTTTATTCTCAACGGATTCGCATCCGGAGAGAATGTGAAATACGATTTCCGGAGCCAAAAAGAGATAGACATCGAGGATGATAGCTAATGGTATTTCTTCGTGAAACTTTACGAGTGAATGAAAAAGGCTTAACCACTGACGAGATCGTGAAAGCTCGCGCGCTGCTGTG
Source organism: Locusta migratoria (assembly GCA_026315105.1). Taxonomy (NCBI): domain Eukaryota; kingdom Metazoa; phylum Arthropoda; class Insecta; order Orthoptera; family Acrididae; genus Locusta; species Locusta migratoria. The sequence continues at coordinate 785,833,331 of CM048755.1, forward strand.
GCACGAGATAGAGGGACGATAATGGCCGGCCTCATAGAGCGTGGCTGGTTGGTGCATTCAGATGTGTCTGGGACGGGCTCATCACCTCAGCACTCTGCAGGAATATTGCCTCAGCATGCTCGGTCCTATATTGCTGCCACATGCTGATTACATTATCCAATTCATGTTGATTGCAGCGCGTACTAGAGCGCCGTGTTGCGGTGCGCGCGGCCATCCGCCGTCGGGGGTTCGATTCCCCCTCGGACATGGGTGTTTGTGTTTTCCTTAGTTTGGTTTACTTTAGGTTAAGTAATTCGTAAACTAAGGACTAATAACCAAGCTGTTGAGTCCCATAGATTTACAAACAAACAACAATAACAATTAATGTGGATAATGTTGCAGTTATTTTGTTCTGTATTATTTGCATTGTTTATACTTCAATATCTTCTGTGTATACTGTGTTGCGGCAAAATAAAGGACACCGTGCAAAATTTCCGTTTGTTGCATTAGTTTTGTATAACAGTGTATTATTTTTAACTCCGTATGCACTGTCGATGTGTTTGGACTCGGTAATTTTTGCGGTGTCAGCGTGCAGCGGTCGACGGCCCAGCTGTGATGCGCCTGGTCTCGCAAGCAGCCGACGTGGCCAGCTCTGGTGAGTAGTCAACATCGCGGGCTGTCCCGAATGTGCGTCTCTCCTGATAACTCTCCGCGTTCTTTCAAAACTGGCGGCTCCATTTCCCTTCATATACAGCGCTGAGTTCCGCATTACATACACCCCGTTTACATGGGCTCCCAAAACCGGATTTCGTAAACCGATTTCCCAATTCCGCTTTTGGTTGGTCATGTAAACGCTCCAAAATCGATTCTGGAAATCCGCTTCTCTAACGCGCTTCTTGGCTTGTCAGATTGTGTTTTCTTGTTAAGAATTTTCGGCACACATGGAAAGAGTGATATTTTCTAATGTGAAATAAAAGTATAAACATTAGAGTGAACATAAATCTGTGTATTTAAATAAAGGAAAATAGCGATTGTGCAGACTAAATAAGGAACTGAATCAGCTGTTTTCCAGCCGCCATTTTAAGTGAGCTACGAAATCCGATTCAGGCTATGCCATGTAAACACGACAGCGAAAAACGGTTTACGAAAATCGGTTTTCGTCTTCCGGAAGATGTATTGCATGGAAACGTAGTGATAGATGTTTTCCGATACTTCTGATCACGTAATATAGTGGCCTGAGAGGCACTGCTTTTGTAGGGTTTGGGTTCTTCCGTACTTTCTCTCTACCTTTCGTATTTGGCGAATACTAAACATTGTAAAATTTTGGGAACCATAGGAGATAAAGATAAAACGTAGCAATAAGTATGAGCACAGCTTAGTGGCATCTGATTCTCAGTGAATGGAAAGTTAGAGACTCTCGGGCAGACGTGAGCTAATTTGATGCCCGGGGTGTAGCAAGTAGCAACTGCTGTAAACATTGACGACGTAATAGGATACTTTTCACTTTCGCATTTTTTACTCAAAACTTACATTGATATCTCAGTAAGAAGGAGAAAATGAAATTAGTTTAATTTATTGTCTCGTCGAGAAAGAAGTGACCATATAAACATATGTATCCTCGTCAGGCTCGCAGGTTTGAAGATAATCCACAAGGTGTTGCCTTACTCTCAGCATCTTTTAATGTGGTTCTTGCTGTCGGTACGCGCTGCACCGCGTAGGTTCTCTAAATTTATCCAACACCGTTTCGTGAGAACTTTTCCGTCTATCGTAAAAGGTTTCGCTTAAAAGTTTTCTGAGTGTATATGATGTACCGAAGTGCTACGACACAAGCAGCGAAATAGGTCAAGTAATTCAATGGCTGTTGTCCTGCTTACCTGATAAGAGCTAGAACAATATTCTGGAATTGGTCGCATTCTTATCTTTTACAGATGCGCTGCAATTTTCAGCAAACCCGAGCCTACCATTCCTTCAATAATACTTCTTTTACGTGATCATCCCAATCTCTGTACATTCTTAATCTACACCTAAGGACTTAAACAATACGACACGCTTAATACGTTTACTAATCAAACATTGTCGATTTTTTCCTTATTAGGGACATTTAAGGAGAGCTGGAGTTCATCTCAGAGAGGGGAAACTGCTCACAAGTCTGTCTACAATTCGTCCGACGAAGAGTCTTTTCTGTACACAATTGTACCTTCAGCGAAAATCTTTTACTGCATCTCATTGCACATGATTAATCTCTCATATATATTTAAATTTTTGCGCTTTCTCGGGACACAACGGATGTTACTTGATCGTAATACGTTGGAGTCGCAAGACCTGCTAAGACCCCCCTCCTCAAGTTTTTTTCCATTAATCTGTATCTGTCACTAGATATCGGGCTTCGTTCCGAAACTGACTGTGGCGTAAAATATAATGCGCATTAACTTCATTGTCTCCCATTGAGTTTTCAGATTTGGCTCAAAGCTGTTTTTGTAACGTCGGCAGCCCTGGGCTCAGCGACGCTTCATACAGCAAGGTATTGACTCATGTCACAGAATAATAATGCCACAATGGTACCAAAGCTCATCAAAATGGTTTCCAACGCCACCGCGTTTGACGCGACGAGAATGCCACATTTGACCGCATCAGCAGAGGAATGGCCTAGAATATACTGCCACAGGGCGTGCTGTGTCCATGAAAACAGCCCTTCCCTTTGGGTTGATCACAGCTGACAGCGCCGACTGGACATCTGGGCCGCAAAAAGCAGTCGACGAAATGAAAACTCAGTCTAAACTGCAAACAATGTGTAGGGGAGGAGGGTGGCCGGACATCGCACATGGGGGACCAAAACTGGGCGTCCACGAAAAGCCGGTGATTTTCACTTCACACGCCAGAACTCGCGCCTTTAATAGTTACGCCATCTTTTCGCTGGTATGGCATTTTGCTGATACTCAATGAACTGTTTTAAATGTACTTCATTTGTGTAAATAAGTATTTTTGTTATTTTCATAAGAAAACGCTCATATTTAACTATTTAAAAATTAAATAATGCTGATTGTCTTAAAAGTACTGAGCAAAGCACCGATGGCACGAGTACTTGCAGGTTCATAAGGCGTCTACGACGTCAAAAACTCTCAGTGGGTGCTAACCGATATGAGTGACGATTCATACATCAGCGACTGAAGAAAACAAAATCGAACGACCGAACGTGTCTGTATATAGCCCTCATGAAGTGGCACGATTAGTAATGAGACAAATACACTGCAATTCTTCCGAACAGTTGGTATCTCGGGCGCCACGTATGACTATCTTGCCACAATTACAGACTCGTCCGCTCGTGTGCCGTAACAGCCACCACGGAATCGACTTTCTACCCATCTCGGGGTGATGCCAAAGAAGTAGGCACATAGTAACGCCATGTGCACGATTAGCGAGTGCTCAAGAAGTGTAGGCCATGATACTAGAATAAAATCACGAAACATGACAGACTTTGGCATGAAGTAAGTAACTACTCGATGATGCTCAAAACTGCAAGTGGATTATTTTCGTAGATCCTGGGAGCACAGTTTCTACGAATTCTTTGAAGTTTTTCAGGATGACCGCAATTGTTAATTTATAGCCAGTAGATTGTTCATTAAACGATCGTTAATGTTGCTCTACTGGCACTGAGGCGCTAAGCTTCGATGCGCGAGGCCGTTCCCCGTCGGGAGTTCGAATCCTCCCTGGGCATGGATGTTTGTGCTGTCTTTAGTTTTGTTGTTGTGGTCTTCAGTCCGTAAACTGGTTTGATGCAGCTCTCCATGCTACCCTGTCCTGTGCAACTCTCTTCATCTGAGAATAAGTTTGGCAACCTACATCATTTTTAATCTGCTTACTATATTCGTACCTCGGTCTGCCTCTATGATTTTTACCCCACACACTTCCCTCTAATGCTAAGTTGACGATTCCTTGATGTCTCAGAATGTGTCCCGCCAACCTACCCCTTCTCCTAGCCAGGATATTCCAGAAAGTCCTTTTCTCCCCAATTCGGTTAAACACCACCTCATTAGCTACGTGATCTACTCATCTAATTTTCATCATTCGTCTGTAGCACCACATTTCGAAGGATTCTATCATCTTTTTATCTGAACTCCCTATTGTCTACGTTTCACTTCGATAGAATGCTACACTCCATGCAAATGCTTTCAGAAAGGACTTACTGACATTTAAACTAATATTGGATGTCAACAAATTTCGCTTCTTCACAAACGCCTTTCTTCCCATAGCCATTCTGCATTTTATATCTTCTTTACTTCGGCCATCAGAAGTTATCTTGCCACCCAAGTAACAAAGCTCATCTACTACTTTTATTGTCTCATTACCTAATCTAATTCCTTCATTATCGCCTGATTTTCTGACGCTACATTTCATTATCCTTGTTTTACTCTTGTTGATGTTCATCTTATACCCTCTTTTCATTCAACTGCTCTTCCAGATCCTTTGAGGTCTCTGACAGAAATACTATGTCATCGGCAAACCGCAAACTTTTTATTTCTTTTCCCTGAACTTCAATTCCCTCTCCAAATTTCTCCACGCATTCCTTCACTGCTTGCTCAATATACAGAATGAACAACACTGGGGAAAGGCTACAACTCTGTCTTATTCTCTTCCCAAACTCTGCAGCCCTTTCTTGCCCTTCGACTCTAAAACTGCTGTCTGGTTTTTGTATAGGTTGAATATAACTCTTCACTCCCTCTATTTTACCCCTGTTATCTACATAATTTGAAAGAGGCTATTCCGGTCGACATTGTCAAAACCTTTCTCCAAATCTACAAATGATAAAAACGTTTGCCTTTCCTTAGCCTATCTTCTAAGATAAGTCGTAATGTATTGCCTCCCGCGTTCCTACATTTTTTCCTAAATCCAAACTGATCTTCCCCTAAGTTGGATTACACAAGTTTTTCTATTCGTCTGTAAATATTTCGTGTTAGTATTTTTCAACCATGACTTATTAAGCTGATAGTTCTGCAATTTTCACACTTGTCTGCACTTGCTTTCTTTGGAATTGGAATTACAATATTCTTCTTGAAGTCGGAGGGTATTTCCCCTGTCTCATACATCTTGCATACCAGGTGATACAATTTTTTCATAACTGGCTCTCCTAACGACATCAGCAGTTCCGACGGAATATCATCTACTCCAGGGGCCTTGTTTCGACTCAAGTTCTTTAGCGCTCTGTCAAATTCTTCTCGCAGTATCATATCGCCTATCTCATCTTCCTCCACTTCGTCTTCCATTTCTAGAATACTGCCTTCAAGTTTATTTCCTTTGTACTGGTTTTCCGCCTGAGTTCTTGATATTCATACAGCTGCTTTTCTTGTCTCCAAATATCTCTTTTATTTTCCTGTAGGCGGTATCTATCTTTCCCCTAGTTATGCATTCTTCTACGGTTCTGAATTTGTCCTCTAGCCACTCCTGCTTAACCAGTCTGCACTTCCTGTCAACTTCATTTTTCAGACGTCTGTACTCCCTTTTGCCTGCTTCACTTCGTGCATTTTTATATTTTCTCCTCTCATCAATTAAGCTCAGTACATCCTGTGTTATCCAGATATTTTTATTATTACTTCTCCTTCTGCCTATATCATCCTCTGTGGCTTTCACTACTCTATCACTCAGAGCTACCCATTCTTCTTCTACTGTATTACTTTCCCCTGTTTCAGCCAACCCCTGCCTAATGCTCCCTCTGAAACTCTCAACCACCTCTGGTTCCTTGAATTTGTCCAGATTCCATCTCCTTAATTGTCTACCCCTTTTCAGTCTCTTAAGTTTTAATCTGCAAGTCATAACCAGTAAGTTATGGTCAGAGTCTATATCTGCCCCTGTATATGTCTTACAGTTTCAAACCTGGTTATTAAATCTATTTCTTACTATTATAAAGTCAATCTGGTACCATCCAATGTCTCTTGGTCTCTTCCACGTATACAGCCTTCTTTCACGGTGATCAAATCAAGTGTCGGTGATCATTAAAGTGTGCTCTGCACAGAATTTTACCAAGCGATCTCCTCATTCATTACTTTTTCCCAGTCCATATTCACCTACTACATTTCCTTCTCTTTCCTTTCCTACTACCGAGTTCCAGTTTGAAATCACAATCAAGTTTTCGTCTCCCTTAATTTCCTGAATAATTTCTTTTATCTCCTCATACATTTGTTCGATATCCTCATCATCGGCAGAGCTAGTTGGCATATAAACTTGTACTACTGAGGTCGGTGTTGGTTTTGTGTCTATCTTTGCTATGATAATGCGTTCACTACGTTGTTTATAGTAACTTACCCGTATTCCTATTTTCTTATTCATTGTCAGGCTTACTCCTGCGTTACTACCAACTGATTTTGTTTTTATAACCCTGTCCTCACCTGACCAGAAATCCTGTTCACGCTGCCACCGAACCTCACTAATCCCTACCATATCTAACTTTAACCTGTCCATTTCTCTTTTCAGATTTTCCAACTTACCTACGCGATTAAGGGTTAGAACATTCCACGCACCGATCCGTAGAATGCCGGTCTCGTTTTTCTTTATGATGACATCCTCCTGAGTAGTGTCCGCCCAGAGATCCGAATGGGGGACTATTTTACCTCCGGAATATTTTACCCAAAAAGACGCCATCATCATATAGTAGATCTGCGTGTCCTCGGGAAAAGTAATAACTGTAGTTTCCCCTTGCTTTCTGCCGTTCGCAGTAACTGCATGGCAAATCCATGTTAGCTGGTGTTACAAAGCCAGCACAGTCAATCATCCAGACTGTTGCCCCTGTAACTACTGAAAAGGCTGCTGCCCCTCTTCAGGAACCACACGTTTGTCTGGCCTCTCCACAGATACCCCTCCGCCGTGGTTGCACCTACGGTACTATTATCTCTATCGTAGAAGCCCGCAAGCCACCCACCTCGGCAATTTCTGTGGTTCATGAGGGTGGGCTGTCTTTAGTATAAGTTAGTTTATAAGCAGTTTGTAAGTTTAAGGACTGATGACCCCGCAGTTAAGTCCCATAAGATTGACAAACAATTGAACATGGAATTTTGCTCACTGCTCCTAGGTCAATATACACGCTGTTAATAGATACATGTACATGTGTGTAACATAGCTGTAAATATGTAATGTAGTGTTGGAAAAAGAACTTTCTAATGACAACTTTCGTTCAATTGGCACTATTGGCCATCACAGATATTCTATGGTCACAGAAGTAACAAATACGTAAAAAATTATTATATCTAACGTAATTATATTCTGTTCACTCACAGTTTTAATTTTTAAATGAAAAATACATACTGAATAGCTAATAAATTTCCATAAAAACCTTTTAGCAGGGAGCTTGGTAATGATTTAAGACGGAAATTTGACAACAGTACGAAACTAAAATAAAATAAATTGTTACAAGCATCATGGAGTCATTGAAATCTGCGAGTCTGATATAAATAGCTTATGATTCCAACAGGAATAGTAAACAAATGCGACTTACATCATGTGAGGAAATTTTGATAACCGAGTGAGCTAGCTTTTAAGCCACGGCAAAATCTTTGTATATACAGATACAAATATAACCACCATTTACAGAAATATCTTAGCGTTTTGAACTTCCCATGTTTGAGACTGCTATCTGGAATAAGAGGATGGAAAGAAGAAAAAACGGAATGTAATCATCATCAACGAATCAGGCAAAGAGACGTGCAGCTTACTAGATTTTATATAAAATAAAGCATTGTTCCTGTATTTCGTGTTACAAGTATCAACAGTCGCATTTGTGAAAAGAATATATGTTCTTTATATTTCATGGGCGACACGAGCGATATTTTGCAAAGATGTGAGTTATGCTGGATCTTGTTCAACTCTGTGATTGCTGCAGCGTCATATTCGCTAGCATTATGTTAACTGCGTGACTCGTTTTTTTATGATAATGTGTCACAATTGGCAACATATTTAAGTTAAATGCGCTTCATTTGTTGTAGTAAATGTCGTTTCGTTTCCCACTTTTTGTATTAATGGGATGATCCACACAGACGTACACTATGTGATCAAAAGCATGCGGACATCCTCAAAAACATAGGTTTTTCATATCAGGCACATTGTGTTGCCACCTACTGCCAGGTACTCCATATCAGCGACCTCAGTAGTCACCAGACATCGCGAGAGAGCAGGATAGGGTGCTCCGCAGAACTCACGGACTATGAACGTGGTCACGTGATTGGGTGTCACTCGTGTCACAAGTCTGCAAGCGAGATTTCCACACTACTAAACATCCCTAGGTCCACTGTTTCTTATGAGTGGTGAAGTGGAAACGTGAAGGGATATGTACAACACGAAAGCGTACTTACCGACCTCGTCTGTCGATTGACAGAAACCGCCGACACTTGAAAATGGTCGTACAGTGTTATAGGTAGACATCTATCCAGACAATCACACAGGAATTACTGCATCAGGATCTACTTCAACTACTGTGACAGTCGAGCGGGAGGTGAGAAAACTCGTATTTCGTGGTCGAGCGGCTGCCCATAATCCACACATCACGCAGGTCAATGCCAAACGGCGCCTTCCTCGGTGTAAGGAACGTAAACAATGGACGATTGATCGGTGGAAAAACCTTATGTGGAGTGACGAATCGCGGTACACAATGTGGCGATCCGATGGCAGGGTGTGGGTATGGCAAATGCCCAGTGAACGTCATCTGCCAGCATGTGTAGAAGCAACAGTAAATTTCGGAGACGGAGGTGTTATGGTGTGGTCGTGTTTTCAGTGGAGGGGACTTGTACCCCTTATCGTTTTGCGTGACACTATCACAACACAGGCCTACATTGATGTTTTAAGCACCTTCATGCTTCACAATCTTGAAGAGCAATTTGGGGATGGCGATTGCATCTTTCAACACGATCGAGCACCTGTTCATAATGCGTGGCCTGTGGCGGAGTGGTTACACGACAATAACATCCCTGTAATGGACTGGCCTGCACAGAGTTCTGACTTGAATCATATAGAACACCTTTGGGATGTTTTGGAATTTTCCGAATTTCACTTTTAATAACCCGATTTTTTTCTGAATACTTTTCGTGGACCATAATTAAAAATACGTAATTACACGTATCTGTAGTTTGAATCGTGGTAGAACAAAAATTCAAGAATTTTCCATTTTCTGGCTACTTATCAAAATTTTTTCTTCCATGCAAACATTTTCGTGATAATAAGGAACAATAAAAAAAAGGGGAAAAAAAGAGCCTAATCGGTCGAGGTGCTCTTAAACTTGCGACAAGTTATTGCATGTACATAGTGTAACAATCTACAAGTTTTTATCTATTCATTTAGCTTCTAAATCGTTGCACGCAAACGCCGAGATGGTTCCTTTTAAATGGCAAGGACGATTTCCATCACTATCCTTATCAAAAGAATCTGAGCTTGTGCTCCGTCCCTGATGATTACACTGTCGACGGGATATATATATATATTCCGTCCTTCCATTTTTGTATAAAAGTAATGAGCTTGTTGTTGTATTGTTATTTGCTTGTACTTTGACAATTTGTGACAATGATTGTATCTGTTAGGGACCGGCTGCATCAAAGACATGCCTCTATCGCAATTCGTAGAGTTTTTTAGTGTAACTCGAGCCTTCTTGAAGTCCACATTGAGCCTATCTGAGAATCACACCTAAAAGAAAAACTCTGAAGTTGTTTAGTCCAGTACTGAAGTTCAGTTACCGCCTCTGGTCTGTTCATACATTTGATACAATTGTTGATTTCCCTTATTGAAAACATGTTCCATCTGTTTTCGAAGGTTAATTTAGAATCGACGATGAGGCCTAGATAGTTGATATTGCTTATCCGCGGAAGTACGGCAGCATGTATAACAGTTTTAAAGTCCTGGGTTATTCGGTTGTTGTTAAAATTATAGCTTCAGTCTTGCTGCAGAAAATCGTAATTTTGTAAAGAAAATTCTGCGCCGTGATTTTTAAGTTTGAGCTGATTCTGTAAACAGCAGTCTCATCCGCAGAAAGAGTTACTTTGTGTACACATTTGACGTGATGTAAAGCGACAGTCGGTGTAATTTGGACTTCATATGTTCAAATGTTTCTAACTCTTAGGGAACAAATTGCTGTGGCCATCGTTCCCTAAACTTACAAACTACTTTACCTTACGCCAATGACAACATACACACTCATGCCCGAGGGAGGGCTCGAACCTCCGACGTGAACGGCCGCGTAGTCCCTGGCATGGCGACTAGAACCGCAGGGAAATTCCCACGCGCCGATCTGGAGATCCAGCGGAAGGGTTTGCTACGCTGAAGACACAAGACGAGCACAGTAGTGTTCTTGTGGAAGGAAGAGAAGATATCTACTGCATACAACGGTGTGTCAATGCACCCCATCATAACGCAGTAATTGTTTGCGGACAACAATAATCTTAAAAAGGACTGGACTAGACAGAGTCCTTTGGGGTGTATCCAGATCCTAGACTCTCTTCCATATGGCGGTGTTAACACCGCTTTCGGAAGACATTCAGGTAGCTCATTCAAAGTGGCCCCAGCCGCTATTAAGTTGAAGGGTATAAGGATACACCCCGTACTAATAGGGTTAATGTACACGCTTTGATGCATTAACGCAACATAATACAAGATACCAACTACAGCGCTTCAACAAGTTTTTAGTAAATGCATTAAATGGATTATAAATGAAAAAATAGTTAGCTGCGTTTCACTCATTTGCTAATATTACACACTATCGGCTCTACCCATCTCTAATTACCAATTGTGGAAGTTGAATGGTTACTTATAACCAGTAATAGTGAGGTTCAATCAATTTCCCTTTCTTTGTCTTCAGATGACGATACTGCAGCCTAATCGATCCTAGACCCTCAGGGCTACACCAACACAGGAGGGGATGCAGCTCCGTCGACATTGCATACGGTTGGGTGGCCTACAAACAGACAGCGCCATTCTGGTGATTGCTGAAAAGTATTTCCGGAAACATGTATGGGTAGGACCGAATGTGTTGCTGAATTCTGGGGGGGTGGGGTGGGGGGCTTTGACAGGACCTTAGTCGTTTTATTCGTGCACGTGTCAATGTTATATTAAATTGGAGAGGGGAAACATCACGTTCAGATTCCATCAAATAGTTTTGAAGGGTCCCTAGAGGTTCCGTTGTGTGTAGCAGAACGGGGCATGGACAGCTACGTCAAGTGCAGAGGCAGTCTCCTTACAGAAGGATTGGGGTGTTTCCTGTGCAAAAGGTCCAGGTTGTCCCCAAAGGAAGGGGGTCATTTAGTAGCGGTTCTCAAGCTAAAGCTGTCAGCTATGACAAGCGTCTGCTCTCTGAAGCTTTTTCGACCGCAAGGATGCCGTCGCACGCTTTTGCATTACGTTATACACACCTTACGAGCAAACTTCAAACTTCTCTCACAACAGTAAATAATTAAGGGCTTGAGAAAAAATTACGTTGTACTTTTGTTGCATAGTGTAAAAGTCATCTTTACACTCGGTATCTCCGAACACTGATGATTGCAGATATTTATTAGAACTGGATGACTCATCAAGGAGACTGACTGAGCCTCTCGTACAACAGAATCCAGTGTATTACTCAGCTGCGTGGGACGCTTATCTTGAATATGGCAGAGCAGTTGCTCTGACAGAGGTGTCAAGTGCACGAGCCCACGATTCGTGCAATAAAAACTACTCACATTATTTTTGATGCTTCGTTTTTAGTAAAAAATTTGAAGTACAATTTTCTTAAGCTGAAACTACGTTGTTCCTTTCGCACATGATTACCTATTGAAGAGGCACGTTTTTCTTTTCAGAGTTCGCTTGTGCGCGATAAAAATTGTGAAGCTTTACCAACGTTAGTATTTCTATGTATAATAACACACGTATCTCCTTTTTGGCCCACTTTAGGTTACGGTAGTAACAGTGGGCCTTTGTGATCGTCTTTTGACAGCTCGAAATTTAATTAAAAAAAAAAAAAAAGAACAAAAAACGGCTTTACCATTCATCTGACATTAAAATTGAATAACCGATTTTGTAGAGGAGAATATTCTCTACAACTTTGCTCTCTTATGTTTTTTTTTCATATCTCGTAACGTTTCAGAGGTATTTGCAAAAGTAACGGCGATTTTGGGATGATTTTCTGTCCGTGACGTGTTCCCTGTTTTTAAGACGAACCGTTCAACCGATCAGCACCAAATTTTACAGACATAATTGTAGACTGCCAGAGACCAGAACCTCCCTTTTTCAAATTGTTCGGACAAAAAATACGGTAGTAATATAAACAATCGCACTGACGTGTTTTATGGCCCACTTTAGATTTGTAGTTTTATTTTTTCAAACATTTTGGACCAAAATAATAATCTAAATAATAAAAAAATAATCAATAAGAGTGTCTGAAACCCTATTAGGAAAAAAAATTTGGTTGTGGTGGGTTCCCAACCACCGACCTTTAGCCTCATGCTCCAACGCCTTGCCAACTACGCTACAGCTATAAATCGAAAGTTGAGTATTTTAATCTCATACTATTAATGGCCGTTCTTCACTGATTCTAATATGGCATTTATAGACATGAGATTATCATTTATTGTACGAAGACCGATGTGTTTTTGTTAATTCCTCAGTTTGCCATTGCTTTGAAATGACAACGTGTAAGTTACAATAAGAAAATCATCAAATACGCAACGCAAGATGGATGGCGTATGCCAGAGAGAGTTCTGGGCGAGGAATGTCACGTGACATCTCTGAAGGGCTGGTTTCCGTTAATTCAATGGAGGATGTCAAATCTCCGTTATTTTTGCAAATATGTCTCACACGATACAAGATATGAAAAAAAACGTAAGGGAGCTAAGTTGTAGAGAATTTTCTCCTCTACCAATTACGTTACAATTTTCGTGTCAGATGAATGGTTCGTTTGCAAATACAATTATATCACAAACGGCTTTTTTTGTATTACTACCGTATTTTTTGTCCGAAAAATTTGAAAAAAGGAGATTCTGGTCTCTGGCGGCCTACAATCATGTCTGTAAAATTTGGTGCTGATCGGTTGAACGGTTCGTCTTAAAAACAGGGAACACGTTACGGACAGACAGACAGACAGACATACATCTCAAAATCGCCGTTATTTTTGCAAATATCTTTGAAACGGTATGAGGTATGGAAAAAAAAACAACATAAGAGAGCAAAGTTGTAGAGAATTTCTCCTCTACAAATTCGGTTATTCAATTTTCGTGCCAGATGATTAGTTAAGCCGTTATTTTCATTTAAATTTCGAGCTGTCAAAAGACGATCGCGAAGGCCACCTTTTAGTGTTACTACCGTAACCTAAAGTGGGCCAAAAAGCCGTTTGTAATATAATTGTAATTGCAAACGAACCGCTCATCTGACACGAAAGTTGAATAACCTAATTGGTAGAGGGGAAAATTGTCTAGAACTTCGCTCTAATATTTTTTTTTCATATCTTGCATCGTTGCAGAGATATTTGCACAAATTACGGCGATTTGACGATGTCTGTCTGTCTGTAACGTGTTCCCACTTCTTAGGTAGAACCGTTCAACCGATCGGCACAAAATTTTACAGAGATAATTGTTGGCTACCAGAGACCAGAACCTCGCTTTTTCAAATATTTCGGACAAGAAATACGTTAGTAATACCAAAAAAGCAGTTTGTAATCTAATTTTAATTGCCAATAAACCGTTCATCTGACACTAAAATTGAATAACCCAATTTGTAGAGAAGGAAATTCTCTGCAACTTTGTTCCATTATGTTATTATTTTTTTTTCATATTTCGTGTCGTCTGATATTTGCAAAAATAACGGAGATTTGACACTCTCCATTGAATTAACGAAAACCAGCTGTTCGGAGATGTCACGTGATATTCCACACCGAGAACTCTCTCTGGCATACGCCATCTTGCGTTGCGTATTTGATGATTTTCTTATTGTAATTTACACGTTGTCATTTCAAAGCAATAGCGCACTGAAAAATTAACAAAACACGTCGTTCTTCGTACGATAAATGATAATCTAAGAGTCTAAAACTGCCGTATACGCATCAGTTAACAACGGCCATCAATAGTACGAGATTTAAAAACTTAATTTCGGATTGCTAGCCGTAGCGTAGTGGGCAATGCGTTGAAATGTAATGCTGCAGGTCAGTGGTTCGGAACCCGGGACTACCTATTTTTTTTATTTCCTAAAACAGTTTCAGACACTCTTATTAATTAAATAGAGCTATGTTCTTCAATGTTTAGAGTTGTGCATGCTCCATCTAAATTGCGTGTTTGTTCTATTTCGTGAACATGCCGTTAAATGCATAACAACGAATTGAACAATGGTCTTCTGAAGCATATGCACGTAAACTGGGAGGATACTGCAATAATGAACATTCTGCACAAAGTGCTGATACAGGTAGTTTCGTATATAAAGGAAATCCCAGATTTCTGTGGAAAGTGTAGTTCCTTAAACAAACAGAAGGGAAGTGTATACATTGCAACAAATTACCTTGTTTATTTTTTTTCTAAGCATTTCAAAATGTTTCAAATGTTTGTATAGTCTATGGGACTTAACTACGGGGTTATCAGTCCCTAAACTTACAAACTACTTATGAACTACTTACGAAATAGGACGGCACAAATATCCATGCCCGAGGGGGGATTCGAACCTCCGACCATAGTGGCCGTGAAGACTGTGACTGAAGCGCCTTAGTCCCCTCGGCCACCGCGGCCGGCTTTCTAAGCATTTATTACTATTTGTGGAATATATTGAAACTCATTAATTAGAATCAATGCATCTACTAAAATGTTTGACATGGTTGCTATGGACGCTTTTAACGTAGATGGTATTACCTTTCCTGTAGTTCAGATATGATTTCGTTCAAGTTACACTGTTCTGCGCTAAAATAAAGAGCAAATATTCTATTTCAAACCGTGATTACGTTTTCTTTTACAGCTAAAATCACAAACGGAATGTGGTAATACTGACTTCCACATAACTCTAGTGCTCAATATATATACAATGTTGGTACTATCAATACGTCATTTACAACAGTCATTGTAACAGTATCTCCCCAGTTTATGTACATGTGTTAAAGAAGTCTATTTTTACAATTCGCCGCTAAGTAATTCACTGCATGTACTCGAAACAGAACAAATGCGCTTTTCAGAGAAAGTGCTGTTACCTTTGAACAACTCAGAATCATGCAGAATAGAGTTACGTTCATTTAACAAGAGTGTGCGAAAACCTTTTAGGAAGCAAGAGGAAAAATAAAGGGGGCAAAAAATTTGACAATTTTTTGTCCAACTTTATTTTTCCTCTTGCTTCCTAAAAGGTTTTCGCACACTCTTGTTAAATGAACGTAACTCTATTCTGCATGATTCTGAGTTGTTCAAAGGTATATAGTTTTTTTCTTCAGTGAAATCGATGTTTTGCGGTCGTTTGTTCATATTTGTTCTGGGTTGTTCGTTGAGAATTTTACTCAGTTTTTTATTGGCGTTGAACCTACACCGTCTGAAGAGAAGGCCTGTGCACTGCCGGGTCACGTCAGTCACGCAGAGAAGCTCGCGATGGCGTAGCTTACTGGCTGGATGATGGGGCACAGCCCACCGCCTCACAGCGGCCAGCCAGTGAGCTACGCGGTCGCAACCTACTCTGTGTAATGTGACGTGGCACGGCAGTGCACAGGCCTTCTCTTCAGATGGTGTTAGTTGAACCGTCTTTCGTTTTCTCTCTTTTGATTGGTTCATTGGTTTGAACGGGTACTTTGTGGACGTTGGTTGGTTTTCTCCGCTTTAATGGATTCGGATAACTCTCTCGTTACAGAGGGCGTCGAGCTACCATGCCGGCAACCCTCTGACCGAGCGCGCTGAGCAACCGCGCCCTAGCAAGTTCCAAACCACCGTGTAACATGTTCGTACATCACATACTAATTCCTGGCCTATTACGCTATGGCAAACAGTTGCGAGAGTAATCCGTGATTCTCGAACTATCGATGGGAGGTGTTAACTAACTTACCAACATTAGATTATAGTTCATTGTCCTAAGAACGACTTGTTTTTGATAATTTTCAGTGCCCCAATGCTTTGAAATGACAACGCTTGATTGATAATAACAAACTCATCAAGTAGAGACAGCGAGATGGCGTACGGAAAAGAGATTTTGGGGCGAGGGATGTCACGTGACTGTTTTACGACATCTCAAGAAAACAAGAATAAAGGAAACGGTACTAATAGTATTGGAAGTTATCGAATGTCGTTTATTTAATATTTCATTTAAAATTTACTCATTTTGATGAAATGACAAACTATGGATATCCTCCCTTTTTTGGACGAACTAACGTGAGTATAAAATCAATAAAATGTTCAAATGTTTGTAAACCTTTTGGACCAAACTTCTACGGTCATTAGTCGCAAAACTTAAAAACGACTTAAACTAACTTACACTAAGGACAGCACACACATGCCCTAGGGTGGCCGCTCAGTCGGTAGCATGATGCCTCAGACCACTCGGCTACTCAAACCAGATATTAACATAAGCAGTAAAGGAGCACTATACCATATATAAAGAATATTTAGCTCCTTTCGTAAATTTTATAGCAAAACGGTTACATTTCGTTTCAAAAATTTTGAAATGTCTGTAAATCTACAGGACTACTCTGGTCATCAGTCCCTAGGCGTACAAACTACTTTAACTTATGCTAAGGACAGCAAATACACCCATGCCCGAGTGAGGACTGGAACCTCCGACGGCTCCGCAGCAAGGCGCCTATTTTATTTTTCGTGAGCGTGTTTTTAGGCGTATTTTTTTGTTTTCGTGAGCGAGTTTCTTTATATCCAATGCTCTTTCAATTAATTATATTTGCGTGAACAGATTTTAGTGTCTCTTGGTGTAACTTTCACGTTTTAGTCAGTACTTAATCAAGTTTTTACGATTTCTATTTTTACCACGGGTGAGAAATGTGTGACATGCCGTAGGATCGTTAGTTCCGGGGTGTGGTGTGATAGTTGTAGTAGTTTCTTTCATTGGGGCGAATGTAGTGACGTGGGAAATGGGGATATAAATGAGGCTCACCAGTGGTTTTGTAGGATCTGCAATAGAGATAGGAAAATAATGGTACAGGAGGGGAAAATTGCAGCTCTTCAAGCTGAATTAGATAAGGCAAGGGAGACTCTGAGCAGGTTAAGGAGGGGAAGGGCGAAAAGCGGTGGGAAGTGGCAACACGTAACAGGGGGAACAGGCTTAGGACAGTTTCAGACAGCTTTGTCCTTAATGTGAAAAATATATTTGACCTGTTGCCTCAGTCAGAGTCGGATGAGCCTCATGTAGCTGAAGCTGTAGAAAGGACAAAACAGACTTTCAAGAAGGATTTGAAAAAAAGTAGGGAAAACTGTGAAAAGAAAGAAAGTATTGTTGTTAGGTAGTTCCCATGGTAGAGGTGTTGGCCAACTACTGCAGGAAGAGCTAGGACCAGAGTACCAGGTCACAAACTTTTTCAAACCAAATGCGGGCCTGGGTCAGGTAACAGAGGATATAGGTTCTTTATGTAAAGATTTTACAATGGAGGATACCGTGGTTATAATGGGTGGTCCGGGAAACAGCATTGACAGAAACTGTGAATATTCTATATAGTGTGACCTGGTGAAGATACCATCGGCAACGAAGCATACTAGTGTGGGGTTCGTATCTGTCTGGAGTCGCCATGATCGGCCTCATTTGAACTCTTCTGCCAGGAGAGTAAACTTGGAGTTGGAACGGCTACTCATGTCAGATATGGGGTCCCATATTAGTTTGATTCCTGTGGATGATATCTGTAGGTGGGACTACACTAGGCATGGCCTTCACCTCAACAGGAAAGGGAAGGGAAAACTCTCTGGGTTGATTGCAAGTAACTTACGGGGAGGCACTGTCACAAATGGTAAAATACCAATGGTTACAGATGTCAGGGGGATGCCTTTTTTAGGATAGGGATGGGGGAAAGAAAACCAGTTCTAAGAGAGCTTGGAAGACACCCTCAGTTTGGAAAATCAGATAAACAGGAGATAGATTTTAGAAAACAATGTTTAACAGAAAGTACTCAGAAACTTAGTCAAGCCGTTAGTATGCAATATCAGTTATCTTTATTACATCAAAATATTCCAGGGCTCAGAAATAAAATTGATGAACTACTCATTTGTATTGATGAAATAGATTCCTCTAACCCAATTGACATAATTTGCCTCTCTGAACATCATGTGGCCACTAGTATAGATATATTAAACATTCCAGGATTTAATTTAGCTTCACACTTCTGTAGAGTAGATATGGAGAGAGGAGGAGTTGTCACATTCATTAAAAACTGCTATAAATTCAAGAATATTGATATCAATAAATTCTGTCTAGAGCAGCATTTAGAAGCTTGTGCAACAGAAGTAGAATTCCATAACAGATGCTATATAATAGTAACTATCTACCGAGCACCTGCAGGAAATTATAATCTATTCCTAAATCATCTAGAAGCTCTATTGGGTTATTTAACAGGAAGAAATAAAGAAATCCTGGTTGCTGGTGACTTTAATACAGATTTTCTTATGCAGTCCTCCAGTAAAAATTTATTGCAGTCAATAACTTTGTCTTTAAACCTAACACACACTGTAAACTTTACAACTAGGATAACTAAAACCTCTAGGACAGCAATTGATAATATTTTTATACACAAATCAAAGGAACGAAATCATATCATAAAGCCAATAATAAATAGCCTATCAGATCACGATATGTAGCTCCTTGTTTTAGGTATAGATTCTAAACAGATTATGAAGACTGCAAAATCTCCATACAGGAGAGTAGTCAACCCACCAAAAATTGAAAATTTTAGAAAACCTCAAAGACATGAACTGGAAATATGTATACAGTGCTCATGGCATGAATGAAAAATGTAATGTATCCATTAATAATTAAAAATGCTCAGTCTCTGTTGCAGTATTTTATTTTCCAATTACGCGTTTCGCGCTGTTAGTGCATCGTCAGGTTGGGCGGAGATGGAGCCACAGAACTATCTACTGCTGTGTAGGAGGTATCTTAACAATTTGTGTTATTGGGCGCCATAGCAGCAGAGGAGTCGCTGTCGCGGCAGGTCCACGTTTACAACTACTGCAACAGAGACTGAGCATTTTTAATATTCAACACTGTTGCTGCACCAGCCGCCACCACCACCATCATGGAATGGAATGAAATGTATTCGTTAATAATGTTAGTATCATGTTTGAAAACTATTTTCCTCTAAAAGTAACTCGAATTAAACAGAAGTCTATAATAAAACCATGGATTACACAAGGAATAAAGATTTCATGTAAGACAAAAAGGAAAATGTATGTATCAGCCAAGCGTAGTTGCAATGATGATGATTTAACTAAATATAAAGAATACTGTAAAATATTAAAAACGTTATTCAGACATCTAAACAAATGCACTTTGAAAAGAAGATAGCAACATCAGGAAACCAAATAAAAAAAAAAAATCGGATATAGTGAAAGAGGAGACTGGTAGAACCAGAAAGGAACAAGAGCAGGTAGCATTAAGAGTAGATGAGACATTAGTAATTGATGAGCATAGTGTGGCAAATCTATTTAACAAGTACTTTATATCTGTTACTGATAGTATGGGATTGTCTGGGTCAGTAAATGATGCCCTTGAATATTTGAAACTAGCATTTACAAATAACTTCACATACATGAATATGTCACTTACTTCACCACAAGAAATAACTTCCATAATACAATCTTTAAAAACAAAGCATTTTAGTGGTTACGATGAAATATCAACAAAGTTAACTAAAGCGTGTTCTTGTGAACTTAGCACAATTTTAAGTTATTTGTGTAACCAGTTTTTTATAAAGGGAACATTTCCTGATTGGCTAAAATATGCGGATATTAAACCTCTATTCAAGAATGGGGATAAAGAGATACCATCAAACTACAGACCCATTTCACTTTTGCCAGCATTCTCAAAAATTCTAGAAAAGGTAATGTACAAGTAGCTTCTCAACCACTTAACCTCAAATGGCGTATTTTCTAGAATACAGTTTGGATTTCTGAAAGGTTCCGATATCGAGAAGGCTACTTACACTTACAGAGAGAATGTACTTAATTCATTAGATGATAAATTGCAAGCAGCGGGTATTTTCTGTGATTTGTCAAAGGCATTTGATTGTGTGAACCATAACATTTTTTTAAGTAAATTAGAATTCTATGGGGTCACGGGAAATGCTGCAAAATAGTTCAAGTCGTACTTCACTAACAGGAAACAAAGGGTGTCAGTGCAAGGGACTAGTGAATTAAGCCAACAGTCATCATCGGATTGGGAAGAAATTACATGTGGCGTCCCACAAGGATCCATCTTAGGGCCATTGCTTTTTCTTGTGTACATTAATGACCTCTCATCAGTTACACTACCAGAAGCAGAGTTCGTTTTGTTTGCAGATGATACAAGTATTGCAATAAAAAGTACGTCAAGCATAGTGATAGAAAGGTCTGCTAATGATATTTTCATGAACATTAATAAATGGTTTAAAGCCAACTCATTGTCATTAAACTTTGAAAAGACTCACTTCATGCAGTTCAGAACATGTAAGAGATTTCCCGCCAGCATATGCATTAAGTATGAAGAAGAACAGATAGAAGATGTTGACAGTATTAAATTCCTGGGATTAAAGCTTGATAATAAATTTAGTTGGGAGGAGCACACCACAGAACTGCAGAAACGACTCAACAAATCTGTATTTTCAATACGAGTGTTATCAGACATAGGAGACATAAAAATAACAAAGCTTGCATACTTTGCTTACTTTCATTCCCTAATGTCATATGGTATAATATTTTGGGGTAACTCTTCAAGTCAGTCAAACGTCTTCAGAGTCCAAAAACGTGTAATACGTATTATTTGTGGAGTAAATTCACGGACGTCCTGTAGAAGCCTCTTCAAAGAACTGGGTATATTAACTACTGCCTCTCAGTATATTTATTCCTTAATGAAATTTGTTATAAATAATATATCCCTTTTCCCAACAAACAGCTCAGTTCATACTTACAATACTAGGAATAAAAATGATCTACAAAAGGACTTAAAATCACTTACTTTAGTGGTCCACTACTCAGGAACACACATTTTCAATAATTTACCATCAAGTATAAAAACTTTTGCTACAAATAAAGATCAGTCTAAGAGGAGCCTAAAAGACTTTCTAGTGGCCAACTCCTTCTACTCCATTAGTGAATTTCTAAATTGTACCAAATGATGCATGCACTCATACTATATTAGTATTATTATATTATAAGCTAAAAAACTTTAAAATGTATGTATCTGTATTTATATTATTAGTATTATCCATTATTCAACTTATAAATTTTGTTTCTCGACATGTTCGGCATCCACGAGGATCTCCTCTACATGGATCTACGGAACGAAAAACTAATCTAATCTAACGCGCGGCTAAATTTTGTCTGCATCTGGTTTAGTAAACGCACGTTCCATTACGGCAGACCAGAACTGTCGCAATCAAAGTTCTTATCTACAAGAACAATTGGTTTCCTGACAACCTTCTTAAAATTAATTTATTTTCCACATGTTTGCCGGGAAAACGGATTTCACTCTGAATTGACCGTGCGTACAGAGATGGGTCAGAGAACTCACTGCCCTTGCTAAGACTAACATACCTCTGACGAATCGTTATGTCTCATTTTCTCATCAATCGCATCGTCATAACGTGTCCTCCAAAACTTGACATTTTCTTACAGCCACCTCATCGCGTATTCGCCAGAATTTTCCCGAGGTGAAAGACTTTTTTACTTATATTAACTACTCTGGAAAATGCAACTACATTATCAAAAGCTATTACGCCGAGCATCAACAATCCTGGAATTTGGTTCAATAAAGCCGAAAAATGTCAACCCCAATATTTACAACGAATAACGTTTCCCCTTTCAGTGTTTCAATATCCTACAACACCCATCAATATGTTCTGCAAGTCTGCAAGATGATA
Source organism: Locusta migratoria (assembly GCA_026315105.1). NCBI lineage: Eukaryota > Metazoa > Arthropoda > Insecta > Orthoptera > Acrididae > Locusta > Locusta migratoria. The sequence continues at coordinate 785,855,304 of CM048755.1, forward strand.
TGACGTTAACTTTTTTTAAGGCCTTGAGAATGTTAATTATATGAAGGGCTTTTAACCCTTAAGACAAAAACTGAGGAAGAGTCTTTATCCATTAAGTGTTCACTTGAAGCACTATCAAAACTATTTTATGAATATTCATTTTTCGTTGAACCTTTTGCTATTTTCACCAACAATATTCTGATGTTTACAGCGATATTATTAATATTACTAGATGACCCGGTGAACTTCGTATCTCTTACCTCTTAATATAACCCATATTAATTTAAATAGTATGCATTTTAGACCCAGTAGATTTATAAAGGCATCATCAGATAGTCTAAGTATCGGCTCGATAGTGGGCGGAAAGAGTGGGCAAATCAGGCACACATGTCCAGGGTAATGTTCATGTTACATTTGTGAAAGTTCAGGGAAGGTTTAAACTATGATAAAATATGGAAAAATTGCGAGGAAAATTTGGATTTAAAACATGTAAAATGATGACTTGGTTGTTGTGTTGGTTGCGTTCGGAAATATACTATGAAAGTCTAAAGTTCGCTTTACACGATCTGAACCCGTATACGAAGTGTCAAAGATAAAAATTAATTGCTGTTCACTAGTCTTGCTAAAACTCTAGAACGGCTGAACCAATTTGGCTATATATCATTACATAAACCACTGAAACTATTGTGATGAAATCAGGTTTGGAGATGGCTTTAGCGCTGAAGTACCGGATAAGACATTTTAGAAAGTGTTTAATTAAATATATTTTTGATTTTAAGTATATAAAGCGAAATATCGAACAATAAGTACTCTCTGAAAAAGCTATTTACCCTTTGACTTCTTAACTATTTTTCAGAAGTTATAATTAACCTTTAAAAATGCATTGCTCCTTTTGTAAAAAGTGGATAGAACGGCAGAACAACAGAGGTATGTATGTACTCTTTCTTTGAACGTCAAATGTGCAAAATTTTGTCGCAATCGTACGAATGATATTGACATCCGACAGAAAAGAGCTCTTTCAGTTTCCTACAAATTTATCTATTTTCTGGCCAAGTATTCCATACTTCTACTTCACTCAAACCTTCCTCTCGCTTTGAACGGCGAATGTGCAAAATTTTATCGCAATCAGATGAATGGTATTGATATTTAATTAAAAAATCTCTATTTTTTCTGAATTTTCCAATTTTCCGGGAAACTTTTCCAAATTTTTATTTCATAAGAATGTTACTCTTGCTTTGAACGTAGAACATGCAAAATTTTATCGTAATCAGACGAATGACATTGATATCCCATTGAAAAAAGCTGTTTCAGTTACTCACGAATTTTCAAATTTTCCGGGTAACTTTCCCAAATATTTAGTTCATAAGAACGTCAATCTTTCGTTGTACGTCATATGACCAAAATTTATCGCAAGCGGATGAACGATTCTCAACTTATAGTGTTGAGCGCATTTAGAAACACTTTGAAAAAGGAACTTGGTTCGAATTTTGTGAATTTCCTTTTTAACTGTCCATTTTTTTAAATTTTTTTTTACTGAAAACTTTTCCAAGACCATAATGAACAAAACGAAAAGAGAATTACCCCTCTCCGTCTTGCGAATGCCGTACTCAAGTGATGCTCCTACAACCATGTGGCAATTGACTTTTATTCATAGTCAAAATCGCTTTCGGTTTTCCCTCAAATTTCCTACTTTCCGGGCGAGTTTCCCAAATTTTTATTTGATGCGAACCTTCCTCTTGCTTTGAACACGAAATGTACAAAATATTATCGCAATTGACGTCCGGAAAAAGAGGAAAATCGGGAAAAAGAAACAGCTATTTCCAGTGAGATATCAATACCGTTCAACTTTTCCATATTTTATCATCGTTTAAACCTTCCCTGGACTTATACGAATATTTCAAGACTAAAATTAGCCAAATCGGTTCAGCCGTTCTCGAGATTTAGCGAGACTAACGAACAGTAATATATATGCAAACTTGGTATTGATAACATTTCCGCAATGTATCAATACTCATATTAATCATCTGAGAGGGACCGATGACCAGTGTAGTTTGGTCTCTTGACCCCAAACCCCTCAATAAATCAATCATCTCAGATCCTTCCTAGAGGTATGTCATGTTTATTCCCTCTGAACGAAGTTTTCAACATGTAACTCGGAATCACATCCTTCATCACTACATAACATCTACTGCTCCTGCACTGGCATTAAAAAAGAAGAGAATACAGTATTCAACCAGTTACCCGGCCGGTTAGCCGTGTGGTCTAACGCACCACTTTCCTGGACGGGGAGGCGTACCGGCCTCGGTTCGAATCCGCCTGCCCCAGCTCCCAGCTCAGTTACACGATTCGCAAACATTTCGTAACACTTTCACACATATCTCACACTTTACGCAGACATTTGGGGTACACATTTCCTACTGAGGGCATGGGGTGGCGGCAGGAAGGGCATCCGGCCACGACCTGTAACTATTCACACGTGCCAAATCCGCGTTTAACACAGTGCCGGCCCTTCACGTGCGGGAGAAGGGCCAAATAGATAGATAGACAGTATTCAACCACCTACAGACGTGCAAATAATGATAAACGGACCACACTGCAGTTGGGACGAAGATATGACACAAAACTGTTTTCTTACTCTTTTAGGACACCGTGCCGACATTCCCACGAAGTGAGTCAGGTAACCAGCGGTAATCATAAATGAGGAAATGACAACAGCCGAAATGAAATGTGTTTTTCTCAAATACGAAGCAACCCTTGCGACCGGTCCGTGGCGTCACTTGTCAGTACGAATATAACGGACGCCTATGAGATGGTGGTACCCACTTGGAACCGTGGTGGTGAAAGAAATTTGTTCCGGCAGTATTTGACCATCCGCCGCGATGGAGTAGCCGAGCGGTCTGAAGCGTCTCGTTGCGGAGCGCGCGGTTGCTCGCCGTGGAGGTTCGAGTCATCCCTGGGGCATGGGTGTGTGTGTTGTCCTTAGGTTAGTTTACCTAGGTTTATGTAGTTTGTAAGCTACGGACTGATGACCGCGCAGTTTGGTCCGATAGATTTAAAAACATTTGATTTGAATTTGACCATCCCAGGGGAGGATGACTTGAGGATTGGGTTTTCCCATAATTTCCTACTTGATGTGCGAGGCAAACGTATTTTTCCAGAGGAAAGCAGGCTTCTACATGCCACTTTCCAGCGTGTGAATTAATCTCAGGGAATGTATTCGCAACTTATCTTCCAGCAAACGTTACTTCCCTGATTCAGTCAGTGGATCAGATAGTAATTCAAAATTTCAAATGTTTCTTTGGAGATTCTTTACTTCAAGAACTTGTTAATTCAGACTATTTAGTGAAGGATTTAAAGAAACTAAAGCTCATATTTTTGTAACCGATTTGGCGTCTAATGTAGTTACGTCTGCTACTCTTCGGAAGTCTTGGCCAAAACTCTGGCCAAAAAGCTACGAAGAAAAAACAGATTCCACTACTCCAACGAAAATAAAGCTGTAGATAAAATGTTGCTCAGAATGATATAAGATATTTGTCGGAAGATGAAGTTTTGCACTGGGCCGACAATAACAATAACGAACCTATATTCGAAGAAATATTAGGCCAACAGATAGCAGAAAATGTAATAGGATCGACCAACAGATATCGAATCCGATGAAAATGAACGGGGTTTGACGGTACAGCTCGACCTGCGTGCAATAAAGCCTCTTGATACATTTATAAATTTTGAAGAAAGCAACAAATCGCAAAACTTGTCAATCTGTGTGCTTAACGTAACTAGTTTTCAACGGTAAATCGTACACACTAAATAAATTGACATTAGGTGTTATTTAAAGTGAATAAAATACAGAAATAGTTCACGTACTGTAGTACGAAACGTAAACATACAGTAATATTGTACTGTTAATAAAATCTTGAAATTACATTTCAAGGTATATGCAACACTTTTTTTCATATTTTCTCTAAAATGTTGTTTCGTACAGTATGATTAATTTCAGGCTATTGGGTACGTCTCACATTTCTCCCTTAGACTGTTCGCGGATGATGCTGTCGTTTATCGGTTAGTGAAGTCAACAGAGGATCAAAAGCAACTGCAAAGCGATTTAGACAAAATTTCTACTTGGTGCGAAATTTGGCAATTGACACTAAATAAAGAAAAGTGTGAAGTAATACACATGACCACTAAAAGAAATCCACTGAACTTCAATTACGCGATAAATCAGTCAAACCTTAAGGTCGTAAATTCTACCAAATACCTAGGAGTTACAATTGCGAACAACTTTGAGTGGAGAGAACACATAGAAAATATTGTGGGGAAGGCGAATCAAAGGCTACGTTTCATTGGCAGAACGCTTCGAAGATGCACCAGCTCCACCAAAGAGACAGCCTACATCACACTTGTGCGTCATCTCCTGGGGTACTGTTGCCCCTTGTGGGACCCTCACCAGGTGGGACTGACGGAAGATATTGAGAAGGTTCAGAGAAGGGCAGCTCGTACGGGGGAGGGGGGGGGAGCGTCACGGAAATGCTGCACGAATTGGGGTGGAAATCATTAAAAGAAAGACGTTATTCATTGCGGCGAGATCTGTTTGCGAAGTTTCAATCACCGACTTTTACTTATGAATGTGAAAATATTTTGCTAGCACCAACCTACTTAGGGAGACATGACCATCCCAATAAAATAAGAGAAATCAGATCGAAAACGGAACGATTTAGGTGTTCTTTCTGCCCCCGCGCTATTAGAGAATGGAACGGTAGAGAAAAGTTATGAAAGTGGTTAATGAACCCTCTGCCTGGCACTTAAATGTGATTTCCAGAGTATCTATGTAGATGTAGATGTAGATTTCGTGGTGATCCAGCATCTTGGGGTAGTCGGACGCCGCGAGGTCACAGCCAGCGGATGTGCGGCTTTCTACTGTAACTCGACACATAAACTGTACTAATAGCTTGCCACAGGATATCAAGGCAAGTGTCAATTGCAGGCGTTCCGCAGTGGATGGTACCTTCTCTGTTTAATGTGGGTATATGTAGAGGAAAAGAGATGTTAGTACTAGCTGTCAGCCGATTTGTGCCTGAAAAGGATGAGAAACGTCTAGAAATTTACAACGTGGTCACTGTTCGTTGTATCAGAAATGAATACGATTAGTTGTTGTTAAGAACTATACAGCTAGGGGTAGTCTTACAAACTTTTCAACAGACGAACTACAAATCCATAGGGACATAGAAATTGCTTATTTTTCACACGGGTACCGTACATAATCAAACGTAACATGACCTGCGATAGAACCATGTGCTTTCGTTAGTGTCTGCACAATTCTAGGCTCAAATTTTTGTGAGCGTGTTAAATACACACGAGAGTGGGTGACGTCAAACAGAAAGCTGTCGAGCCAAATGTGCCCCTTAATACCTTATAATGTGTCGACATTTTCCTACAAGACGATGTGTGGCGATCCTAGTGTCACTATCCAAGTTCCTGGTAACGGCCTTCTACCAAAAATGCAGTGACGTTATCTTAGTTTAGTGTGGGCGGGGGTTCTGGGCGTTAATTGACCGTTTAATAATTCTATCATTTGTTTCTGTACCTCAGCCCTAGGGAAAAAATTGTTTTCTTTTGATGACCTTAAATCAAAAGAAATGCAGTGTATATTATCAATGCGCCGTATGACTTCACTGAGATACATCAGCAAGTATATGTTCTAAATTATTCGCTAAAATTAAATTGCAAGACGTCACCTGCAAAGAGTATGATGGTGTTACCGAATTGTGACTTGACAAAACGTGTGCAGGACTGAAATTCGAATCCAGATTTGACTCTTACCGCTAATGGTCACCTTATCCTATTGGCGCATGCATCCCGTCGTATCTTACTGTGCTCATCAGACTAGCGTTTCTTCCTTACGGAAGTTTAGGTCGGTAGACGGATAGCCAAATGGTTGAGGTTGCCGCTTACGATAAATGGGAAATTGGGAACGGACCCGGTTCGGCACAAAAATTTTCATACGTCACTATTGGTATATATACTGCAGCTGAGGTCGTGAAATTCAAATTTAACGAATAATTTAGAATGATATTTCATACAGCTTGATTTCGTCAAATCATAAATCAATGTCAGTTTCGTTACGATCGTATATGATACTTGGATTACTCCTCGTCACATATTGATCAATTTGATTATCATTATTGTTGTTTCCTTCTGGAGAATCATTATTCTTTACAGTGATACGTTTGGTGGAGGATGAGGAGAAAAGAATGAGAACTATAGAGACAGAATGTCGCTTGCCAAATTGAACATCTCCGCTCAACAGCTGGCATTCAACATGTTGGTCAAACTTTGAACCTCGATTTCTCATAGACATGACCAGACTGGAGCATCACTGGTGAAATCTAAGTGTGTACTGCAACACTACGGAGGAGAGCAAAGTCGCTGCTACTTGCTGTGCTAGTCTGGACAATGGAGAGTTTTGAAAGATTTCTGCCTTCAGATGTGATGTGACTATCATTCCGAGAAATGGAAGTGTTCGGTTACGAAAACACTACTTGTTGCTTTACACAAGCTGTTGGCTGAACTGTGAAATTAGGAAGGCCAAGCAACAAGGAGGTGAGCAAGTTGACTGCTGAACCTACTCTTTCTATGTTTCTGTAATAATTTCGTAATGAACATCGTGTAAAAATGACGGTTAACTATGTGACAGATCGTCAGCTTGGTATTCTAGAAAAAATATTCACAGAAAAGTTACCTGTGATGATTCTTTCGGAAGAGTAATTCGAGAGCAGTACACAGATGCAGCATGGTGTGGCAGCCTCGAGTCTAAGAAACCTCGTTATTTGTACTGGGAATGGCAGTGTGTTGTTTGTACTGGGAATGGCAGTGGTTGTCTTTACTGGGACTGACTGTTGTTTGTACTGGGAATGACAGTGGTTGTTTGTACTGGGAATGGCAGTGGTTGTTTGTCAAACTGGGAATGGCAGTGTGTTGTTTGTACTGGGAATGGCAGTGGTTGTTTGTCAAACTAGGAATGGCAGTGTGTTGTTTGTACTGGGAATGGCAGTGGTTACTTGTACTGGGAATGGCAGTGTGTTGTTTGTAATGGGAATGGCAATGTGTTGTTTTTACTGGGACTGACTGGGTGTTGTTTGTACTGGGAATGACAGTGGTTGTTTGTACTGGGAATGGCAGTGGTTGTTTGTCAAACTGGGAATGGCAGTGTGTTGTTTCTACTGGGAACAGCAGTGGTTGTCTGTACTGGGAATGGCAGTGTGTTGTTTGTACTGGGAATAGCAGTGGTTGTTTGTAAAACTGGAAATGGTAGTGTGTTGTTTGTACTGGGAATGGCAGTGGTTGTCTGTACTGGGAATGGCAGTGTGTTGTTTATACTTGGAATGGCAGTGGTTGCTTGTAGTGGGAATGGCAGTGTGTTGTTTGTACTGGGAATGGCAGTGGTTACTTGTAGTGGGAATGCCAGTGTGTTGTTTGTACTGAGAATGGCAGTGTGTTGGGCGAAACAGCGCTCACTTCACGCGTCCTTAAGGATGTTATAGTGTGTGCAGCTGGCGACAGGATAACACTAGTCTCTGTTGGAGAAGGCCATGTGCAACAATTTAATTGTATCTTGTGTCACCAAAAGAAATTAGTCCACATACTCTGTTTGAACCACAGATTTGTTCTTTTGGATCGCGTTGTGGAGAGACAAAATTATGTTCCTGAAATTACATCTATATGACTTCCCATTTAATGTACACCATCCGAACGTTCTACGGTTTATTATAAAGAGCGTATCATGATTATCGACACAAGATTATTACGCAAATGAGTAAATATTTTGCTGAGTGATTACTGCTCGCTATCATTTCACCAGCCGAGATATTGACGAAGCTTTCGGTTTTTCCCCTTGCTATAACTGTGCATTCGATTGGTCTTCAGATAAGAACACAGACTTGTCAGTAGCCCTATTCGAAACGAAAGGCTTTGTGGTCAAGGCTGCAGACGTTGCTCTTTGCACGGCACAATTACCGCATTGATTGAAATTGTCATTTTGCTGTGGAATAGATATCGAAACTCATTTAAATGCAGTGTGAATTATCATATGGTTACTGCAAACGCACTAGACAGAAATGATCACTACTCGCTGGCAATCGCGTTTCCAAATAGACAGCAGAGCCTTGTCTTCAGCTGGTTGTCACGCAAACACCTGCGTTGCAAGGGCAGCAGAAACCTCTGTCACTACCAGGGATCGTCCAGACAAGTGCAATGCTCTGCGACGGATGTGTGTGCTCAGGTCATGTGGACCATTCTCGTGCAACGCTTACTTTCGACTACAGGCCACAAAAAAGACCAAAGCAGAGTGACGAAAAATTGTGCTTAATTTCTTACCCCCAAAAGAATTATTTCAGCATCTCGTCATGTATAAACAGATTTAACTGAAATAATACCTACACCAGATCTTTATTTTTATCGAAGATAGTAATTTGGGATGGACTGTCTTCTTGCTAGGCATCGATATTTTATTTTATGGCTAATTACGTTTGCGTTGTTGGCGTATCCTATGTTACGCGGTATATTCCATAACGATAATGTGTGAGTTTCGATCCGGTCTGTTTTTGTAAAGAAATGTGTACATTTAATGCAGCTGAAGAAGTTATACGTGTAAATGGTGTGCTTCGCAACTGCTTATGTAAGTCGAAAACGTTTTCTCTGTTTTGCGATTTCCCGTATCTCCTTTTTGTGGCCGGAAGTAAGAGATTGTTTAGTTTTCTGACTATATGACGACCATTTGTACTAGATAGGGGGACCTACAAAATATATGAATTATACATGCAGTTACGGTATAGAACAATTTTACTGAAGGCAATGAATGTTATAAAGTTTTCAGCCAAAAGTAAATGGCATGCTATTCTTATTCACAAATCGAGGCTAAACAAAATAATAATAAATAAATAAATATATATATACTAAAAACTAGTGGCTTAGGTGTGTACGGTACCTTAAAAATTGCAGTAGACTGTAGGAATCGGAAGTGCTGGAATGCACTCAGAGTAAGCGCGGTTAAGCCACGAGAATTAAATGTCACACTTGTTCACCCCTGGCGAAAGCAGACATACAGAGCAACGTTTCGTACAATGTGAATGCTACTATTCGAGTTATCTGGCTGACTTTAATTATACAGCAACGAAGATGCACACTTAACAACAGCTGTTTATAATGACGTTTCGAACGACATGAGGAAAGATTCAGTTCTGTTAACCATTTGTAGTTTATATCCCTCTTAGATATCTTCAAGTAGACGAACTGAACGACGAAAATAAAATTACGGATCGTACACTATCTTTATATTGTGTAAGCCGCAACTTATGAGTCTTCACTACCGTGACTCGATGTGTGAAGCTTCGTTGTAAGAGATAAAAAAAAAAAAACTGAAAGACATTGCGATATCACTTCCTTCAGGTAACAAGTATAGGCAGAAGGGCATAGATAGAAAGGGGGGGGGGGGGGTATTTTAAGAATTTATCTACCCCTCTCGAGACTGAACATGGTTATATTGGCCTGGAAGCTTTAATGTACGTGGAAAAATAATTACGATAAATACGAATATTCAGTTTGATAATTTTCAGACACGAAGATATATTAATTCTCACTTGGACAATAAACGAGCGTTGGGAGTTTGTCAGACTTCTCCTTTCGCTTGTACAATATTTTGGAGGCTGGACTCGTAAAATGTCTGGTGCTGAGATCACACAGTCATAAATAAATTGTCAGAAACAGTTTTCTGGGCATTTTGATTTTGGTGTTTCTACATATATTGCACATCAGACTTTCCTAGTCACGCATTAGAAAATCATCGGATGACACCTTAGTCCCAGTTCAAACAAAGACTGAAATTATAGTCTTTTATTCCTTTGTGACGAAATAATACTCTTGTAAGATATTATACATTTTAAGTAGTAGAAATACACCTCTTCCTGAAGTTTTTAATTCACAAACTGGCAATCCCTGCATTCAACATAGGAAAGAAAAATAATAATAGTAATGATAATAATAAGAACACAAATGTTTATGCACAGTTAGGATGGATTGTGGGTAGGGAAGACGTGAGGTTTGGGCAGAGCGCCGCGCGCCGCGCGCTGCACGGGCAACACGCCGGGGGTTGCGCTGGCCCTGAGTCAGCGTGACGTCACGGCCAGCTGGCGCTGACGCCCCTTCGCCACGCCGCAACCTACAGCACGCTCGCCGCCACTATCTCCCGCCAGCTACCGCGGGCAGCGCAGTCTCAAGTAGTGACAAGCGCCGAAACAAAAACACAGTACACGAATTTCTAGTTAAGACTGACGGTGTAAAAGAGTGCAGTTTATCTAAACAGTCGACTATTGAAATTCCGAGCTAGCAGGGATTCTTACCGTATTACATTTACGGAACAGAGAGGTACTGCCTCGAAAACTGGAAAAGATGCAATCGGACAGTAAGAGGTGCATTTATATCGGTCATTTCGGGCGTAGTGGTGTCGTACCGAGTTCTGAAGGCAGTTAAAACTAGTTGCCGAATAAAACTAGTTGCGAATCTAAGTGGAACGAGTACACTCGACGTAGTGCATCTTATCTCTGCACCCACCTGACGATCACAAACCGTCCTTCATATTCGAATAACCGTAACTTTACATACTAGAAAGCAGATGGCTGGAAAATGAAAATTTTTGCAACGCTTTACATCGAGATATTAGCAATCTTTTGTGCCAGCTATTTATCGGAATTTGCTTCTCTCCGTACCGGGTATAAAGTAGTGCCGCACTATACATTTGCACTCGAGTGAGTGCACGAGATTTTGCACGAAAACACTATTCTACAAAACGCAATGACATTATCACTTAACTATCGTCTAATAGGTAATTCGAAACAGTTGTCGGACGCTATACCGCGAGGTACTGTGCGATTCGCAGTCGTCCCATTCGACTGCCGCGCCGTACTTTGGCACTGCCGCTATTTACTGTAACGGAAAGAAAATAATAATAATAATAATAATTGCGAGGAGACCGAATCGAAGTCAGAAGCTAAGCACTAAGTGTCGACGACGGTTTAGAGGTACAAGGAACGATTATTTGTGGAACGTGTAAGAGAGGGTACTCACGCGGGCGCGCGAAGGCGAGCACCTGCTCGGTGCGGGCGTGGAAGTCGTCGTCGTCGGGGTCCGCGGGCAGGGGTCCGGGCCTGGGCAGGCTGAGGCCTGGGCCGCCGTGGCCGCCCGCCGGCTCGTCGCCCTGCATGTCGGCCCAGGCGGCCGGCGCGCCGCCGCCGCCGCTCTGGTACAGGTCCAGCCAGGTGTGCACCTTGCTGGGGATGGGCGGCCGCTGGCGCCCCGTCATGTTGGGCGGGTGCTTCATGCCCAGCTTGCTCAGGATCTGCATCTTGATGTTGTTGAGGCTCATGTTGCGCAGCTCCTCGCGCAGCAGGCAGGACGCGCACTGCGGCTGGTCGGGCGGCGGCGTGGCGTCGGCCTCCTGCGCCATGGCGGGCGACGGCCAGCACCCCAGCAGCAGCAGCAGCAGCGTCGGCGCCAACATGCCGGTGCCGGGCAGGGGAGGTAGGGCGGAGAGCGACAGCGGCGGAGGCTAGTGGCGGGTCCGACGGGAAGCCGGCGGACTGCAGGAGGTGTGGGAAAGACAGGTTCGTTCTCAGGTTTCGGAGCCGGCCAGAAATTTGGAAAAAAAAGGTCGGTTGTGGGGGATTGGGGACCGAAAGGACCGGTGGCACCTGAGAGCGAGAAGCGGATAGCTCTGCCCGGACTTGTGATCTATCCGGGACGTCCGACAGCTGACCTCTTTATATACGAGCGGGCCGGCGCGGCGGGCGTTTTTTTCTTCTTCCCTTTCGTGCCGTCGCTCCAAACACAGGTTTTGATACGAGAGCTTGTCGCGCGCGTGTGAAGGGGCGTGGCCTGGCGCGGCGCGGAGTGGGGGGCCCGGCCCCTCCGGCCGCCCCCTCAAGGTCGGCGAAATCCGCCGCCGCTGCCGCCGCCGCTCCGCCGCTAATGCCATTCACTTCCGGTCATCCCGATGCGCATAATTATCGCTCTCCGCCGGCGCCGCCAAAACGACCAAAAGGAGGCGGCCCGCCGCTAGGCTCCTCCCCTCGCCGCTCATTGGACGGCGCGTTTTTTTCCCCCCTCGGCGGTCTGCACATGCAAATGCTCCCGGGCCCGGGCAACAATGCGGCCCGTTCTCCTCCGATTCCGGAAAGCGCACCAACTCGCCGCCTAACGTCAATCTGGAGAGCCTCCCGTGCGCCGGCGAGTTCTCGATGCGCCCGACAGATACCGCCACGGCCCGCACGCGCGAGCGCCGCCGGTGGGAGCGATCTGCGGTCGGCTCGCAGTTTTTGTTCCACTTGCGTTTATCGGACCTGCCGAATCCGTCTCTCTAAATAACACTAGTTCTATAAAGTACCGAAAGTGAGTGTGTACGCTCTCGGATAGTCGATTCTTCCCGAGCCTAAAATGAAGAAACTGTGCGCAAAACAAATAATTACGCCAAATAGCGATGGTGCGCAGTGAAAACTTCGTGATTCCATTTTCTCAGATTTCAAAAGATATCCAGTAATAGTTATATAAACTGATAAGAAACAAAGCTGTTGCAGCTACATAAGTAAGAACTTAGAAAACCCAAATGCTTCGTCAGCAATAAACAGAATACGTAACTGGAATTAAAAGGTTGCTACCGACAAATGGAGATACGTGGTTTACATTGCCTACCATTGATAAATAGTATTTATTCTCTACCTCTCCGTAAAGACGGAAAAAAAGTGCTGTATAGCGGGTTCCTCACGTCCGTATTCGTAAATGATGAGCGATTTTACTTACAATTTTTACGATTACCAAATTTTATATCAGTATACTCGTCAGTGTTACCGAAGAAACTCAAAGAACTTTGTAATGAGAACGAGGACCACATTGTGGATACAAAACGGAACGATCCAACCCTCTAACGTGGATATATTCGTACCAAATCCAACTTACACCTTTACTCTTCTTTTACTTAAAATTCTTCGAGAAAAAGAAGGAAGCCGTTCCACATAACTTGAAATATGCGAGGTCAGCACACAGGTTTGGCAAACTAAAAGTACCGTAAATCGACAAATATGGAACATTGGTTGACACTGTGAAATAAGGAAGACATGTGGCAGACCACTCACAAATGAGAACAATCTCTTAAGTTCCGTTTATCATCGTCACGAAAGAAACTTCTGTAAATCTTTGACCGGACATCTTGACATCACGGCGTCATTGCCCCTTAAGTAATGTTGGCAGTGGCCGTGTGTTCCTCCAAAGCGTGGTCCTCGTTTGTTGGTGATCGGTCCCTAACTTAGGTCGTAGTCACACTGGCTCCGATATCGGTGGGTTTTACCGACGACAGACATCAGCGCAAAACGGCCGATCGTTTCAAATCAGAACTCCACTATAGGCACGGTCACAGTGTAGCCGATCTCATCGCCCAAACGTAGAGACTTCGGACGACAGTCGGTGAAATTCAAATCGTTTTCTTTGGTCAAATCAACCGACAGATATTGTTAGTGAAAAACTGATACGTTTAGTGAAAGAAAGAAAGAAATTGTGGCACCCAGAAGGTGATAATATCACCATCGGGATATAATTCGGAATCTATGATATAATATTACAGTTTATTGGAAACCCCAAGTTGGTTAAATCATTTATCAGAAATTTTAGGCGTAAATTGTAACCTCAAAAATGTGTTCAATTCGGGATTGTGGCGTACCTTAATGTTATTGTAGTGGCTCTGTTACGTTGTTTTACACTGTGATAATCGGGTATTAGCTGTCCACAAATTATTCTCACTGGTTCTGGCGTTCTTTAACTAGGTGGTGTGTCTGTTCTATGAAGTGGCCTGCAAATGTGGTGCAGGCCTACGTGTGCTTCCGCTTTTCAGTGGTTTCTCTGTTCAAAATTATTCTTAATTTCTCACTTGTCTTTCACAAATATATTGAATGACAGTTATCGAAGATTAGGTTTACCAGACGTCCTCTTTTACCCGGACATGTCCTCTTTTTTGGACCCTAAAAATGGTCCGGCCGGATTTTTAGGAAAATGGGTAAATGTCGTCTTTCCTGCATTATGCTACTGTTACAACTTGAAAATGCGTAAATACAACTCTCTGAAGTGCCACAATCACTAAATCTAGACAATTTAACCGATCTTCAAGCAATATAATTTTTTTTCTAGAACTCTCTCATCTCTATGTCGCCGCTATTCTGTGGTAAAACTACTTTAGAACAATTGAAATAACTGGCATGGCAGTTGTCGCGGAATAGGAGCTGCGACGCAGCCAATTAAGGACACAGGTCTGTAACAATGCAAGATACACCGGCTTCTAAGAATTTCACAATAGAACGATTATTTACAACAGCTTGTCTGTTGGTTGCTGTGAAGGAGAGCAGTGGTCACATTTCATCGAAATAATGCCAAAACGTAAATAAATGTCTCTTTAGTAAGGAACTACAAAAAACATTTCTTGACTCCAGGAAGAAACATCTCCGAGGCAGAATGTCTTATCTGCCCACCTGGTACATTCGTTTCAATTGCTAACAAAGGTAAGGTTTACTGTATTGCAACCGTTCGTGCGCAAACACCAATTATCAGAGTGGAAATTCGGTTAAAGTCGTTCAGTGTTTATGCCCTGAATCATTAATGATAAAGCGTATAATTATTATTTTGCAGGGGGTGGACCTAGAAGCTCATCAAACCATGGGTAAACACAAAACGCGAGTTCCTACTGCCACGTCTTCCTCCAAAGTAAATGAATTTTTTGCAAGAAAGGATTCTAAACGTAGTGATCTGGTACGTGCAGCTGAAGGCGCCCTATCTTTTCACAGGTCAAACATCATCAAGGTTTAAATCAATGGACTGTACAGAAAGAATGTCAGAAAGTGTTCTTCAAAGACTCACATAAAGCTAAAGAAATGTTATGTTCTCGCACTAAAACAGAAGCAATTGTTAATTCTGTATTGTCACCCCACTCCGTTAATGTGTCTATTGATGTTTTAAACGATATTTCACGTTTTCTTGTTGCAACTGACGGCAGTACCCATGGTTCTACGAAACTGTTTACAATTCTCATTCAGTACTTACTATGACGTAAAATCTGGAGGCATTCAAACAAAGGTGACAGAACTAAAAAGCATGCCAAATGAAAAATCTGAAACGATTGCTTCTTACATTTGCGATACCCTTAGAAGTATAGGTATTGATAGCAAATGTGTTGCTTTCTCTGGAGAGAATACCAATACCAATATCAGTGGAATCAGTGGCATTGGTGAGAGGTCGGGAAATAACGTTTTCACCTACCTGAAAAAAATTAAATGATAGCATAGTAGGAATAGGCTGCCGTGCTTACGTTTTACATAACTGTCTTCAACATGGAATTGATGCAGGACTGAC
Organism: Locusta migratoria; assembly: GCA_026315105.1. Classification (NCBI taxonomy): domain Eukaryota; kingdom Metazoa; phylum Arthropoda; class Insecta; order Orthoptera; family Acrididae; genus Locusta; species Locusta migratoria. Next base: position 785,870,718 of record CM048755.1, read on the forward strand.
TTTCGATGTTTATTCCACAATATTCCGAATATTTAATTATTTTTCTGCTTACACAATACGTATTGAAAGTCTTAAGGACTTTTGTGAATTTGTAGACATACAATATAGGCAACTACTGGGTAATTCTAAGACTAGGTGGCTGTCTCTTTTCCCTTGTGTTACAAGATTAATTGAAATGTATCCTGCACTGAAATCATACTTTATGTCTCAGGATGAAATTCCAAGTTTGATTAAAGCGTTTTTCCAAGATGAACTTAGTGAAGCACGATTATGGTTTGTTCATTCTCTTACGTCATTGTTTCACCATAATATTATAGCTCTAGAAAAAGAGAAAAATTCACTTGTAGAAATGATAAATTTTCTTGAGAGTGTGTTGTATGTTCTTCAAGAAAGACAATTACAGAGTCTCAAATCTTTAAAACTAAACGAAATGTTGAGAGAAAAGAGAAATGGAGGTTATGATTCTAAATGCAATATGATAGAAGGAGAAATAGGCCATGTGTATGATGCAACAATTAAATATCTTAACAAATGGTTGGATCAGTATCAACATTTTTTTGTGTTTAGGTGGATGGGTTTGAAAAATGTCCCAAATTAGGAACATATTGAACAAATAATTCTGTATCTAAATGATGAGCTTAATATTAAAAGTGATGACATACAATGGTTTGACTAGTTCCGCAATTTTCAGAAGTTTTTGACAAATCAGGCTAATGTCAATGGAGGAGATCAGTTGTCAAGTGACATCTGGTGTAAATATGTCCAAGAGACAAATAATATTGCTTGTTTCTCAGAGCTGCTTAAAATGTCAGAAATTTTCTTTGCTATACCCAGTCACAATGTCAGTGTGATTAGGATTTTTTCACTAGTAAACTGTCAAAGACAGAAACAGACTCAGTGTTGAGTCTGTTAAAGGAATTATAAGTGTGCAGTATAATTATAAAGATGTCTCTTGTGTACAGTTTTATGATTATTTGTTGCAAAGCAAGAAATTACTTTCAGAAATTGGGTCATCAAATGAATATATGAGTATTTTAGTAAACAATGATACAGATGAAGATAACTGGTTTAAACATGATGATTTTGTTATTGTAACATTGTATGACTTTCAGTAGTAGTCAGTGGACCAAATATAGAAACAGACCCAGTCTAGAGTCTGTTAAGGGAATTATAAATGTGTAGGTTTTCAATCATATAATTGTTTATGACGTCATATCTACTGAACTATATATCGTAAGCAGTTCTTACCCCTACGTCAATTGTTAGCACATAGAAGGAATATGTATACAACATTTGGTTGAAATCGGTACAGTGGTTTAGAAGCAGACGTCGCATGATGCAGCTCTTTTCCGCATATTTCACAGATTGAGCGTCTTATTTTTGGGTGTTACACAACACTCGCACTTGAGAAAGCCTACAGATAAAGGGAAGAGTTTCAAAGTCTAGTATGTGTACTATACTGTATGAGTTGTAGCTGAAGCATTTCATATAATTTTTTTAATCATACAATGTTACAATATATAATGCAGATTTTAATACAAACAGTAACAGAATCATCGTGAGTAAACTAGTCTTCTTCATGTTTATCATTATACCCTGTAGTACTCCGATATTTTATTTGATGAGCCAATTTCTGAAGGTAATTTCTTGATTTGCAACAAATAATCTTAAAACTATACACAAAAGAAATGTTTATAATTATACTGCACATTTATAATTCCCTTAACAGACTTCAGAGTGGGTCTGTTTCTATATTTGGTCCACTGTCTACTATTGAAAGTCACACAATGTTTATAAGAAAGGAAAGAGAACTGACCCACATAATTACAGGCCAATATCGTTAACATCAGATTCCTGTAGAATTTTGGAGCATAGTCTCAGTTCGAATATATTAAATTTCCTTGAGACGGAAAAGCTTCTTTCTACGAACCAGCAAGGGTTCGGGAAACATCGTTCATGTGAAACTCAGCTTGTCCTTTTCTCACATGACATCTTGCGAGCCATGGATGAAGGGCAACAGGCGGATTGTGTTTTTCTCGACCTCAAAAAGATGTTTGACGCGGTGCCACACTGCAGACTGCTAACGAAGATACGAGCTTATGGAATAGGTTCACAGATTTGTGACTGGATGGAAGACAACGCAGTACGTTGTTCTCGACGGCGAGTGTTCATCACAGACGAATGTATCGTCAGGCATGCCCCAGGGGAGTGTGATAGGACCGCTGTTACTTTCTATCTATATAAATGATCTGATGAACAGACTAACTTGTAATTTGCGGCTGTTTCCTGATGATGCTGTGGTGTATGGTAGAGTGTCGTCTTTAACTGTCTGTAACTGTCTGTAATAGCATACAGGATAACTTAGACAAAATTTCTAGTTGGTGCGAAGAATGACAGCTAGGTCTCAATATAGAAAAATGTAAGTTGATGCGCATGAGTAGGTAAAACAATCCCATAATATTCGAATACAGCGTTAGTAGTGAGCTTCTTGATGCAGTCGCGTCGTTCAAATATCTAGGCGTAACATTGCAGAGCGATATGGGATGGAACGAACATGTAAGAACAGTTGTGAGTAAAGCGGACAGCCGACATCGGTTTATTGGGAGAATTTTGGGAAGATGACGTTCTTTTCGTGAATTTCTGTTGAGGAAATTTAGAGGGCCGGAATTGGAAGCTGAGTGTAGTACGATGTTGCTGCCACCTACTTACATATCACGTAGTGATCACAGTCACAAGATAAGAGAAATTGGGGCTCGTACGGAGGCATATAGGCATGGAATAGGAAAGGAAATTCCTAGTAGTGGTAAAGTGTACCCTCCACCACGCACCTTACGGTGGATTGCTGAGCATGTATGTAGATGTAGATTGAAATTCCCTTATAAGGCAGCAGTTGGAGTTTTAGTTGTATAATGTCGTAAAAATGTCGTTTCAGAAAATTAAACTATTTATTATCTCCGAAAAGTGGCCACTTGTTTTGCAACGCAAACACCATTACAAATGAGGCAACAAAATAAATTTGCAAATAATTGACAGTATTTCTTAAGTTGAGGATCACCTAATCAGGATTGGATGTGTACAATTGGGATTATAATTGCAAAGCGAGTGTGCTTTAAATAATATCGTTTTATGTCCTTGTAAGTACTATGGTACATGAATTAATGAAAATTACTCGCATAATTCCTGCTGTAAAAATAAGTTCCTAGTATCAGAACAGCAAACAATTACTCACTTGAAGCTTTATTAAATCTAAATGTATCGTTAAGACCTTGGAGGATACTGCTTGGGAAAAGTGTGACAAGTTTCCTAGTCTGTGCAGCTCTCAACTGCAAAGTAAAATGGATGCAAGATCCACCAAATAAAACGGCAACACTACATGTGTATTGTATCACGCAAATTGTGAGCTGTGCAGAGACCGGATTGCGCAAACGCAAAGTGTGGAAAGTAGAGCAAACGCGCCGTGCCCAGCCGCGTCTCCTTCCTCTTTCTTCCACAGAGGGCAGTATTCCAGCCAGACTCTTACTACAGTTACCAGCCAATTCTGCCGACACAAAATGAAGCTTTCTTCCATAGCCAGTCAGCCACATATTTTCCTCCACTTTATGAAACAAAATAAAGAATAAAAATGTCAGTCGGACTGAAAAGCCGCAAAATATTTTCATGATATAACACTGTAGATGTAAAAATTATAATTTATCTTAATGTCAGTTACGTAAAAGTCGAATAACCTATACCAAGTTTGAAAATTTTTGTATGACTCTAGAAATATCCTCTTTTTTGAAGGTCGTCATCTGGTAACCCTATTGAAGATGAATGTTACTTCACTGTGTTCATCATGGATTTAAACACTGAAAAACTTTACCCATTATGTATTTTTATGCTTAGCACAACACATTTCGAGAATTTTTCTCGCTTTTAGTTCATTTGTCTACATGTGTCATTTTATGCAGCTGTTGTACAGATGAGGTCTTTTTGAGGTTACTGCATTGAGGGATATCGTAGCCTACATAATAAAATCTTGGCAACTTTTTTACATACCGTACTTAGTAGTACATCAGTCTGTACTTGCAAGTATTGATTCTGCTCCATTACACTGGATATCACAACACAAAAATCGTAACTTACACCAGCTGTGGGCTGGGGAGGGTGGCGGGGGGGTGGGCGGGGGGGGGGGGGGGCGGGGGGAGGCGGAGGAGGCGGACGCCCCGGGCCTCCGGTCTTGGGGGCCTCCAAATACCTCGAAAGAAAGATATTTTTTTAATTTTTTTTTTTATCGCGCTTGGCATATCGTTCTTCTGGGGCCTCCGGATCTCGTCCGGATCTCGAAAGCTACTTTTTATACTGGCCCGTGCCTCTCGTCCTGGCAGGGACGTTTTTAAAAGTAATACATTTATTTTCAAGTGGACTGGGGGGCCTCATTTTGTTTCGCCGCCGCCCCGGCCCCGGACCTCCAACATCCTTAGTCCACCTCTGACTTACACTGGTTTTTGTACACACGTGTGCCTAAGTCACGATTATTATGTTTGATATTGTGAGTAATGGAAGAGGCACAATACCTTTAAGCAGCCAGAAAAGTTATGGTTTCTAACATGAGGATAAAAATACACACTTCAATATTTATTCTGACCTATTTACCAAACTTCAATAACCTAAAAGAGACGACTGCAGTGCAAGAGTGTCAGAAAGTCACACATTGAAACGTCGCAAAAGTACCGTACTTATGTAAACAAATGCACTAGAAGATGCGAATGAATCCTTCAAAAAGGTTCAAATGTTTGTAGAGTTTAACGGACTCAACTGCGGGTCATCAGTCCCTAAACTCACAAACTACTTGTGAACTAGCTTATACTAAAGTCGACACAAGCACCCATACCCGAGGGGCGAGTCGAACCCCCGACCGCAACACGGCGCTCCAGCACACGCGGATAATCCGCCGCGGCAATAAAGCCTTGAAACTCGTTGTGATGAGCAATAAACTTCCCTATCTGATGTAGTTTTTCATTATTTAAAGCATGGAGGTTAACTGGTGTACGTCTGCTCAACTTCAAGTAAATTCAGCAAAACTGTAATTTAAGACTCACTGGGAGTAGCAACAACTGAGGACAGTACACAATCCACACCACTTTCTTCTTTCCAGATAGGTGTAGCTCATTCGTATGCATTCGATGTCTTTATTAATAAGGAAAGCAGCATTGTAGCACTAATTTCGAAGAATAAAAATGTTGGTGGAATCCATTGACCCCAGAGAATTAAGCACAGAATAGATTCTAACCTAACCTAACCTTCTCCTTAACTCGACCCAGTGACAAACTATATCGGATGCAGTGTGGCCACGCCGTCGGTCGATGTTTTCAGTCAGTGGCACTGTGAACACGGGCTGAGGCTGAGAACAGCACCCACCCTGGACATAGCGCCTAGCACCGCGCGGCGCCATACTGCACAGCCGCAAGGAAGTGACCAAGCATGTCAACCGAAGCCGCAAGTCTGTGATCACTCCCAAAGAAGTGATGGAAATATAACAGTTTGTCCCACAAGTGCAACACACGAACGCAAGCCGGCCGCGGTGGCCGAGGAGACTGAGGCGCTCCAGTCACGGTCTGCACGGCCACTACGGTCGGGCGTTCGAATCCCCCCTCGGGCATGGATATTTGTGCCGTCCTAGTTCGTAAGTAGTTCATAAGTAGTTTGTAAGTTTAGGGACTGATGACCCCGTAGTTAAGTCCCATAAGCTGTACAAACATTTGAACATTTTTTGAACACGAACGCAACAGTTTCACATCAGCACTTTTCCCTGCGCTCTTTCAGAACAAATGTTATATCGCTTTCAAGTTGTCCACATGTACACCATCAAATCCCGGTTATGTCCAAGTAAATCTGAACACGTTCTGGAATTTCAGTAGAGGGTTAGTTGATTATGTGTCAGAACTTGGATAAATCTAGTTCACACCCGTGTGTATTTGTTGTTTTCTCATATCCCATAGATAATGTATAGTTTGACAGTGGTCAAAGCTAAAAACAAGATGCGGATGACCGGGCCGACAGTTGAAAACAAAATGTAAAAATACATCCACCAAAAATGCTTGAACACGAGCCTCCATCACCAGAACGAATGTGGGCGAATATAGAATATAGAATATTTTTTGGGAGGGGGGCGGTCAAGTTTAATGCAAGTTAAGTAATTTCAAGTAGACACTCCACGATATCTTGTATCAGTTTTGCTACTCATGTTCAGAGGAAGCCCCTATTACTTTACCGAGATGAAGCTTTCTTATTGTCTTAAAGTGTGGCTTCTTAGCTTATATTGATTAGGCGCAGGCTGACGGCCCTCCTGACAGTGGGTACCACTTGGACCGCTAACTGTTTCTCTTTTTCTAATCCGCGTTTCAGTAGTGACGGTTGGTATGATAGCGACGCATCGCACGCTCGACAAATGTTTCTCAATATGTGGCACTTTACTACTGAGATTATCAGTGCCTAGGCTGGCAAAGTACTTAAGCTAAGCTAAAGACAACACACATACCAATGCCCAAGGGAGGATTCGAAACTCCGACGGGGAGCAACCGCGCACTCTGCAGCAAGGCGCTTGAGGGCGGTCGGCCACTCACTCGACCCGTCTGCTAAAAAGCCGAATATCTAGTCTTCGTGCACTCAGATATCAAATAAGAATAATACTGTATTCGCTATAACTGTGTGATTTATAAGTCAATTAATAATTCATAAATTTACGGCTGTTAATGTCAACCGATGGTTGCATCACTTGACATCACCAACCTGGAGACAAACATACCTGTCAAAGGAACAACAGAAATAATAAAAAAACAACTTCTTAAACACAAAAATTTGACATTGCCAGAAATATATGAATTTATTGACCTGTTAACACTAGTCCTGTCACATAACTATTTTTCTTTTAATAACAAAATGTATCTCCAGAAAGGTGGCCGAGCTGTGGGCAACTGCCTTGCAGTCTGCTTGGTGAATGTAAATTTTTTAAAGAAAACCTACGGATAGTAAAAAAGATAATTTGTTATAAGAGATATGTTGATGACATAACAATCTTATTTGATGGTTCAACAGAAGAAATTGATGACCTTGCAAAACAAATGAATAAAATGCGTCAATATATCATCTTCACTGTTGAACGTCAAACCGAAAAAGGCCTGAAATTTCTGGACCTCACTGTAAGCAGCTCTGACAACAGACATAAATTTCAAGTCTACGGGAAACCAGCATATACAGACATCACAATAAATAAATCTTCTTGCCACCCAGACAAGCACAAGATGGTTTCCTACAGAACAATGTTCAACAGATTGCACAAAATTCCATTAGAAACATCGGACCAGACAGAAGAACTGAACACCATAAAAACAATAGCTCATAATAATGGCTACAATCCAAAAGTAATAGATAAACAAAAACAATACCAGAACAACACTAAAGAATATCACAACACAACAGACACAAAAATATGTGAACTTACTGTTTGTAGGAAAACTATCATACAAAATAGCAAACCTTTTCCGAAGCAGAGATATCCAAATCAGCTGTTACACAAATAACAAAATAAAGGACCATGCCATCCATAACATTAAAAATAACAGCAAACCATACAATAGAGCAGGAATTTACAAACTAAATACATTGGCCAAACTGGGAGATATTTCAGCATACGTTTCCGAGAACATATGGATGCTCTTTGTTTAAAAAAGTTAAACAAATCCTTATTTGCTCAACATATAGCCGAGGAAGAGCATCGAGTAACAGACATAGCCCAAAACCTAAAAATATTACATCTAGCCAACAAAGGAAAAGTATCAGCTTCCTTGAGGAAATTGAAATTTATAACCACGAATGTGCATACCAATCTGAATTACTGAATGACCAAACAGAACTGCCCAACAGAATTTTTCTAAAAAGACTTCCACAATTTACCCACCAAAACTCATATTAAAAACATGACCTAAGCCAAACAAAAATGCAGAGAACAAGTCAACGAAATGTAAATATAGTTTTCCACCATGTATTACTCATTTGTAAACACTCCCAATGTATGTAAAATAAGTAATATTCTTCCTGTGTATAAAACGTGATATGTTACTTTATAATTTGGAATTTTCAAATTGGAGTACTGTAAGTAATTCAACATGATGTTAGCACAATTAAAATGTTAAAAAGCAATAGTTTAACCAAAAGCAGAAGAATTTAGTAAATTATACATAAAATATAACTCTGACAATAGATATTATAGTTATACTAAGATTTTTGACCGCAATTTAAAGAAAAACTGTCGTCAACAACGTGGCTAATGCTACAGTGTGTGTGTGTGTGTGTGTGTGTGTGTGTGTGTGTGTGTGTGTGTGTGTGTGTGTGCAAGATAACACAGTAGAATGTAAGTAATCTTGTTTATGAAATCGTATGGATAAAACACGCGAAAATAAAAATAAATTAATGATCTTGCACAGGCAAGCTGCAGCATGCAAACTGATGTTGACGCTTCCAAATTGTACCCACTGAAGAATGAAATGGATAATTTATTGTCAACCAATAGTGTCTTTTTATCGGATATGTCCGAAAAGAGCAGACGCCTCATCTATAGCTGTTGAAATAGTTCATGTATGACTCTTCCACAGGGAAAACCTATAATGGCAAAAGCACCACTTCTGGCAAAGGGTATAAGATTTTTACATGGCGTGGTTCAGTTTGATCTACGACTTAATATCGTTTGTTGGTGCGCTCCATGAAAGCAATCATAAGTAGATTGTACAGCCAACAAGTTACACGATTTAATCCACGATTTTATCAGGCTTTACAGCAATCGGCTTACAGAAATGCGAAAAAAGTCGTTTTTTACACTCTAAGGGCTCGGCAGTAATTAATAATCGCATTTTTCTTAACGATACTTAGTGGACTTTCATCATGGTTACACTCAATTGATAGGCCTAATCCCCTACAAAAAAAAAAAAAAAAAAAAATATTTGTTATAGTACAATAGGCTGCTACTATTGGCAGGAGGCAAAATTCGCATATGCTTTACATCGATAGCTCCAACACAATTGGCGATATTGCATTTACGTTCAAATTCCTGAGATTTCGTCTTGAAATCATCTGGTGAGGGTGGCTGCAGGAACTAATTTGTTTCCAAGTGCTGAGAGTGTGCTTTGTACTTTGCTACTGATGTAGGCGTAATTGTGCGATATTCTGAATGCAGAGGCTCGCGATCCAAACGACTCTCCTGTTGCCATTAACCCAAAAACAATCCGAAATTATGTCAATTCAGAAAATATGGTTGAGACACGTTAGACAGAACTGGTAACAGGGCGCGCGGCCTGGAGGTGACACATGACGCGGCGGAGCGCCGATTCCTCCCTCGTGTGTCATGTCCTCAGTTTAGATAGTTTGTAACGCTAGGCACTGATGACCACAGTAGTTTGGTCGCATACAATTACAAACATTTCAACATTTGAGTTCTGTCTAATTTACGATAGAATGCGACGAATGATTCGCTAATATTTAACAGTGACGTATTGCAGGTGTCGATGGTAACAACAGATGTATGAATATTTAGAGATACGTATCAAAAAGGACGAGTAATTCGGTCTTTTAGTTGCTATTAATGTCTCATTATTTGACATTTCTGGACCATAACAGAAAGTTATTGTAGACCATTGTCTGTATAGTAATTTTCACTTTTAAACAAATAATACCAACTTATGTGATTAAGAATCAAGGTTGTTACATTTAGCTTACTCGGAAGAAGTACATCGACCGTACAGAATGTTGACGTCAGGAAGATGGTGCGCCGCGGCGGAGTGGCCCTGCGCATTGAGGCGCTATGCTCCGATGCGCGAGGCCGCTCCCCGTCGGGGGTTTAATCCTCCCTCGGGCATGGATGTTTATGCTGTTATTAGTATAAGTAGTTTGTAAATTTAGGGACTGATGACCCCGCAGTTAAGCCCCACAAGCTGAACAAACATTTGAACGTCTTTGAAGCTGCCGCGCGGGGATGCGCCCACATTGGACTGCAGGCCCTCCACCCACAATCAGAGACGGGCCCTCCCTCTCTCTTTTTTTACTGTTATATGCAGCAGTTTGTAATTGCAAGTTTAAATCTTAACCATGCTCTTTTTAGAATGTACTTTAACTTGGTATAACAAGGCATATATTTTATACGGTAAGCTTCATTTATAAAATTATTTTACCTAAAATTGAGACTTTACTTTCAATGGCTACAATAGGCCCTTAGTCAGAATTTGGTTTCGGGGAGGAATGGGGGAAATCAGTCAATTATGACATATATTCTAATTTGTGAAGCTTTACAACATATGTTGAACTAAAGGCACAGACGTATTTCAATTCGAACGAAGAACAGCTGCCAGCAGGCGAAATTTAGAAGTAGATGTTCTTGGAGTAGTAAAACAAGTCACTAAACAAAAACAAATCTTCCGGGCAGATTGTATACCAACTAGATTCCTCTCAGAATATGCTGATGCAATAGCTCCATACTTAGCTCACTCAGCGATCACTCAACGAAAGATCCGTATCCAAAGACTGGAAAATTGTCCAAGTGACTCCAATATTCAAGAAAGGCAATAGGAGTGATCCCCAAAATTACAGGCCCATCTCATTGAAGTCGATTTGCAGTAGGATTTTGGAACATATACTTTGTTCGAGCATTATGAACTACCTCGAAGAGCACGACCTATTAACCAATAGTCAACACGGATTCAGCAAGTATCGCTCTTGCGAAACACAGCTTGCCCTATATCCACATAAAGTGATAAGTGCCATCGACAAGGGATCTCAAATCGATTCCATATTTCTGGATTTCCGGAAGGCTTCTGACACTGTACCTCATAAGCGGCTTCTAATGAAATTGCGTGCTTATGGAATATCGCCCCAATTGTGCGATTGGATTCACGATTTCCTATCAGAAAAGACACTGTTCCTAGTAATTGCCGGTAAGTCATCGAGTAAAACAGAAGTGATATCTGGCGTTACCTAGGGAAGCGTTATAGGTCCCCTACTCTTCCTTTTGTTTATAAACGATTTAGGAGACAATCTGAATAGCTCCCTCAGACTGTTAGGTCGGAGATGCTCTCGTTTATCGGTTTGTTAAGTCAACAGAGAATCAAAAGCAACTGCAAAGCGATTTAGACAAAATTTCTACATGGTGCGAAAATTGGCAATTGACACTAAATGAAGAAAAGTGTGAAGTAATACACATGACCACTAAAAGAAATCCGCTGAACTTCAATTACGCGATAAATCAGTCAAACTTTAAGGTCGTAGATTCTACCAAATACCTAGGAGTTACAATTACGAACAACTTTGACTGGAGAGAACACATAGAAAATATTGTGGGGAAGGCGAACCAAAGGTTACGTTTCATTGGCAGAACGCTTCGAAGATGCACCAGCTCCACCAAAGAGACTGCCTACATCACACTTGTGCGTCCTCTCCTGGAGTACTGTTGCCCCTTGTGGGACCCTCAGCAGGTGGGACTGACTGAGGACATTGAGAAGGTCCAGAGAAGGGCAGCTCGTTTTGTTTTATCACGTTACAGGGGGGAACCGTCACTGAAATGTTGCACGATTTGAGGTGGAAATCATTGAAAGAAAGACGTTATTCGTTGCGAAATTTCAATCACCGACTTGTACATCGGATTGTGAAAATATTTTGCTAGCACCCACCTACATAGGGAGACATGATCATCCCAATAAAATAAGAGAAATCAGATCGTAAACGGAACGGTTTAGGTGTTCTTTCTTCCCGCACATTATTAGAAAATGGAACGGCAGAGAAAGGGTTTGAAAGTGGTTAATGAACCCTTTGCCAGGGACGTAAATGTGATTTGCAGAGTATCTATGTAGATGTAGATGTGAAAGCTGATTCACAATTCCTTTTCAAGCCACGCCAGAAGTAACGGCAAACTGCTGCGCCAACGGCATGACTTGAGAACGAATCCCTAAGCGGTACGACAACAAAAGTAAAATGGGCAAAGGACCTAATTATATCATGTTTTATAATCTACTTGGAATTTAGTGCTAGAAGGATCGCATGCAAGCTACTACGTATAAGAACCTCTGGGGCCAAATTGGCCCCATGCAGTTTTATTGCTTATACGGCTAGATTGTGAAACATAATTCAGTGTAACCATAATATGCACTTTAATGATTTTTAACAATGGGAGGTCCAGATTGGAATGTTGATAATATGAGGATAGCTAGCAACTCACCATAAAGATGATCGCTGAGCTGCCAACAAACTCGTATTCACATTCATACAACTTGTAAATTTTCGGCCACGCTCACTCACAACGTCACTCACTCAGGCGTTACTGACCCATATGTGACCACCATCCCTAGCTGTCCTACCGCAGTCAGTGTATGGTATTGTTGTCGCACACTGAAACAACAGGGAGACAACAGTTGGTTTTCTTTCATACACAGTATTACAAGGAAACATGCCGAATATATAGAAAAACGCCATGAGGCGCAAAATTGGCCCTGCCGTCCTTCTAGGTAGTAAAATTCAAATGTCTGTAAATCTATCGGACCAAACTGCGTGGTGATCAGTCCTTAGCTTACAAACTACTTAAACCTAGGTAAACTAACCTAAGGACAAACACACACACCCGTGCCCCAAGGAGGACTCGAACCTCCACGGCGAGCAACCGCGCGCTCCACAGCGAGACGCTTTAGACCGCTCGGCTACTCCACAGCGGCTTCTAGGTAGTAAGCTTAATATTTAGGAATCTATTTGACGTAGAACACTCTAAAACAGGGTGCACAATACTTCATATAAAAGACAAAAAAAAATCACAGAGGTCAACTCATTTCATTTAACGGTTTGATCAGGACACATGGAAGCCAATTCGGCCTCTGGATCCTTCCAGTGTAAAATGATTTTTAATGGCTTATAAAGTGTTAAGCTGTAGTTTTCAGAATACCTGGTAGATTAATTTCTTATCACCTCCGTTTATCTTTCTCATGCATTTAATCATGACAGTACTACCGCCCGGATAGTTCACCAATTGGCTTTGGCAAGTGAAATGTATGTGTTCAAATATGCAGAAAATGCGGGAAATTTAAGCGACAACAAGGAAAATATTCAACAAAATATACCAATATGAGCGTAAAAACAACGAACTTGTACCTAAAACTAACACAACATAAAACTAGAGAAATAGGAACGTAACAATTAGGTGTTTTTAATATTACTCTATTCTATATTCATCTTATTTATGGCTTTATAGTAAACTGGTAAACGTTTTTACAAAATTTTAAGAAAGGCCTTCCTAACATCTGGTACAATATTTTTCGCATATTTCTGGAGTCCCTTTCTGGAGTTCCTTTTACTAGGAAACAAGACTCTTGGTGACAAATTTCGATGGCGATCATGTCTGGGCCCCCGGCGGTCACAGTACTTGCGATGGCCTTAATCCGGCCCTGAATCCTACAATAATGTCTAATTGTTCTAATCAGTACCAAAAAAATTGCTTGAAGCGTTTCTCATAAACGTGCTGAGAACCTTCATTTGATCCTTTTATGTTTGACAGACTGCAGGCCTACTGAAGACGGTCTGCATTGGTAGAATTTCAAAGAAGCTGTCAGAATCTGCTAAATCTGAAGGATACTTTGAGATGGGATTGGTGATTTTAACTTTCAGTTCATTACTTTCTAGGTCCACGAAAGCCAAAAACTGGTGAAAGTAGATGAACAAAATGTTCATAAATCGCAAATATTTTTGTTAAATCTTGCATTACAAAATTAAAAATAGGAAATTCAAAAAAAGGACTGAATTAATTTGATGCTTACATCTGAAGTTGTTCAGCTGTCCTTTCATTTGCATCAGGTTTCCTATTGATAATCTCTGATGAAATGCCAACTGCCTCAGCAACTACTTTTTCTTCATTCAAAGTGATGCCATAATGTCTTTAAGTTAATCACCGGCATCACTATGTTGAGGGAAATTCCTTTGTTCTGTAGAACGACAATTTTGTGATCACTAGAGGTCAAGATATTGCGCCAAAATGATGTCAAGAGGCCTTTGAAAGCTGTCAAGAACTTCTTGAGATCCACTCAATATTTTTACTGATGGAGTTAATATAGCAGGAACACGTCTAAAACTTTGAAGATCGAAGGATGATACTTCAAAATTTGGCGGAGTATTTGTAGCCTTTGATTGCAACAAGACTTAGACAAAGGGAAAAATTGTTTCAACAATTCACAATGATCACACTAATAGAGAAGAAATAATAAAAACTCCCAACATTTCTAAAAAAAATCACATCAAAATTCAGTTCAGCATCATAAGCACAGTCTCTGTTCAGTGAGTGTACTACACAAGGAGAAAACATTGCATACTGTGTTAATACTAAGGTGACCCTATTTTCTAGATTAAAATTCGGGACATAATCACATTTTCTGGATTCAAATTCGGGACACATTACGAATTTTGTACTTGATTCACCTAACATTACCGCTGGATATATTTCGTAAACCACAGCAAATACTTACGAACCGATTCCACAGACCGAACGTGAGGAGAGGGGCTAGTGTAATTGGTTAATACAAACCATAAAATAATGCACAGAAGTATGTTTTTTTTAACACAAACCTAGTTTTTTTAATGGAACCCCATTAGTTTTGTTAGCATATCTGAACTTATAAACAAATACGTAATCAGTGCCGTTTGTTGCATTGTAAAATGTTAATTACATCCGGAGATATTGTAACCTAAAGTTGACGCTTGAAACCTCCAACGTTCAGTAGCGTGTTGTAACAAACACGGGCCACGGTCGGCGAGCAGCATCTGCAGGGACATGTTTACGATGACGACCGTGTTTACGAGTGTGGCTGTAGTGCACTGTTGTGGTTTGGTCTAGCTGTCACATTGTCCGCATGTAGTGCTTGCTGCTATTGTTATTCTGCATTCGTCTTTGTACGGAGGCTAACTGTAGTACACTGTGTTATCAGACGTCTGTGATAGTGTAGTGTTGTAGGAACTGTGACCATGGTGTATTCGAACTCTGAAAAGGCGGAGATGATACTCATCTCTGGCGACAAAATGCAGCTGAAGCCTACAGGGTGTATGCAGAACGGTACCCGGACAGAGAGCATCCAACGTGCCGTACATTTCAAAACATCTACCGCCAACTGTATGCTACAGGTATGGTCGTAGCACGCAAACGGGCCCGTAACAGGCCCGTCACAGGAGAAGCGGGTGCAGTTTGTGTGTTAGCTGCTGTTGCCGTGAACCCACACAGGAGTACACGGAACACTACGAGAGCCGGTGGACTGAGTCAAAGTAGTGTCATGCGCATACTGCATCGTCACCGCTTTCACCCGTTTCATGTGTCGCTTCATCAGCAATTACATGGTGATGACTTTAATCATCGAGTGCAATTCTGTCAATGGGCATTAACAGATAATGCGCTGCAGTTCTACTTGTTTACCGATGAAGCGGGTTTCACAAACCATGGGGCAGTGAATCTACGGAACATGCATTACTGGTCCGTGGACAATCCTTGCTGGCTCCGACAGGTAGAGCGACAGCGACCGTGGACTGTAAATGTATGGTGCGGAATCATTGGCGACAACCTCATTGGTCCTCACTTCATTGCAGGGGTCCAAAATAGTGATGGGACAACCAACTGTTTTTAACAACCGATTGGTCAATCGGTTGTTTTTTTCGTTCAGTCGGTTTTATCAGTCGAATGAAACAACCGAATGAAAATAGTCTCTGTGGCTGTATGAATGTTTTCAGTCACTGGCAGGGTTTGAGTGGTTTCAGTCGATGCGAAACAATCGAATGAAACCAGTCTCTGTCGGTTGCAGCCGCTATATGAATGTTTTCAAAAAATGTTCAAATGTTTGTAGAACTTATGGGACTTAACTACGTGGTCATCAGTCCCTAAGCTTACTAACTACTTATGAACTAGCTAAGACTAAGGACGGCACAAATATCGTTGCCCGAGGGGGCATTCGAACCCCCGACCGTAGTGGTCGTGCAGGCCGTGACTGGAGCGCCTCAGTCCGCTCGGCCACCGCGGCCGGCTGAATGTTTTCACTCATTCAGTGGGTTTGAGTGGTTTCAGTCGATGCGCGACCACCGAATGAAAAAAAGTCTCTGATAGTCTGTCCTACGATAAGGTATAACCTGAATTCATTGCTGCCCTTTATATGAATGTTCTCGGCTTTGAGTGGATTCACTCGATGCGATACAACCGGCTGGAAAAAGTCTGTCGGTTTCTGCAGTTATATGGATGTTTTATTAATTAACCGACTTTGTGTGGCTTTATTTGCATCCTCCTTCAGCCTTTTCGTGTGTAAATGAACCGTGATTCACTATGAAACTTTCTTAGAGACAAATCTTATAAATATAGCAGTGTGTCCGTATGTGTGGGTTTCTATTGCATGCAAATCTACAGTATTGTTTCAATCTTGATGAAATTATGCACATTTGACCTTCAAAGCAGGAGGAAAGTCACTGTCTACATCAAATTTCATTCGGTGTATGGCGGAGGGTACTTTACATACTGACTTCGACAAAAACCACAATTTGGCTGCGATCTTGAAGAAATTTTGCACACTTGACCTTTAAAGCATGGCGAAAGTAACTGTGTACAATAAATTTCGTAGTTGCATGGCGGAGGGTACTTTACCTACTAACTTCGACAAATGCCGTTTGTATTCGAATGTAAATGATATATTTCACTCTTCACCTTCAAAGAAAAAGAACGGTCACCGTCTACATCTAGTTTAGTTTGATGTATGACAGAAGGTATTCCAGACTTTGACGCCAATATAGAGTTTCATTCCGATCTTGATGAAATTTTGCACACTTGACTTTCAGAACAAGTGGCAGTTCACTGTTCATCTAAGATTTTGTGTGGTATATGGCGGAGGGATGGAATAAACGTCCGCACCGTTTCACCGATAACCACAGAAATATCTGTGAAAAGAGTGAATAATTATGAAACTTGAGATGAATGTTTTCATACACTGTTGCCGAATACAGACGCGCTGAAGAAAATTTACAGCACTGATAAATGTTGTATGTCTTCTCGTACTCCTTCAAATTAGATGGAATTAACTAAACTATTTTTATAAGAAATATTTTTATACAAAATACTTTAATGAAGACTTTTTTTTTACAATACCTAATGTTTTAGTGATCTTCGAATTTGGATCTATCAAATAAGCTCACAGTTAACATACTTAACTCTGTCCTACTAGAACCTTAGATATGTATGAACAATAAGCCGCAAACCGCACGTTTCTACCTGTTCCTACTTCGGAGATACAGTATGTGAGATTAAACTTGTAGAGATCATTTTGGAACAACCTGTAGTTTCCACGCTTCTTTATTGAGACAGTAAGAAACTGACAACAATCGGCGATGGCACCCACCGCCCGCCAGAAACTGTTGTATGGAGTTTGGCGCGCGCCTGCTGGCGCTGTCAGCAGTGAAATCGCGAGCGAGGCAGCATCCCGTCTCGTGTTCCCGCTCCCCGCGGTACTTCGTGGTCATCGGCCACTTATCTTCTACAGATTGTGGGTGTCTGTGAAAGTAATCTGATTGGGCCCAGATGATCGGCGTTTTTGAAGTCTGGGGTGGGCAATTAAAGTGATCGCAGGCCTTCCCCAGCGATATGACATCTAATTAGCTATTCGTTGATGGCACCTCGAACAATTTAATCTACAACAAAAGATGAATCACTGTTACTGTGTATTATAAAACGAAAAGTTACTTCATTCAGTACATAATTAAATGAAAATTGTAATACACATTTTAACTTTGGCATACTCCTTTTCCATGGCGGTTTAATGTAGCACTCCTGTAGTTATCTGATGTGCATGCCAGTTTGATTCATACAAATAAATGGATAGCTCTATAAGCTAAAACACTGAGTCGTTTCAGTTGGGATAATGATTACACGGTTCAACCGACAGAAAAACTTACATCCTGTTTTCACTTGAAAAGAAAGAATGAGTAATTTAGTCAATGTACAAAACTGCAAAAGTGTCACATGTTTTCATTCGGTTGTTCCCACAGACTACTTTCATTCGAAGAAAATAATTGAATATTAATCCAGCATAGTAAAACTACGAACGACTGACTGTTTCATTCGGTTGCTCCCACTGACTGGTTTCACTCAAAAGAACGAATGAGTAGTTCAACCGACTGCGTCGATTTTTTCATTCAGTTGATCCCACCGACCGGTTTCACTCAAAAGAACGAATGAATAGTCCAACCGACTGAATCCGTTGTTTCATTCGTTTGGTCCTACCGACTGGTTTTACTCAGAAGAATGAATGAATAATTCAACCGATACGAGAAACTACAACCGAATGATCGATTTTTTTCCAACAACCGAATGAATCTATTGTTTTCATTCGATTGTTCCCATCACTAGCCCATCACTAGCCCAGCTGCAACATACATCGCGTTTCTACAGAATGATCTGCCAACGTTGCTCGAAAATTTCCCACTACAAACGCGTCGACGTATGTGGTATCAGCATGATGGTGCACCTGCACTTTCCGCAATTAATACTAGGCTGACCATTGACAGGATGTTCGACAGGCGTTTCATAGGACGTGGAGGACGCATAAATTGGCCAGACCGTTTTACAGATCTTACACCTCTGGACTTCTTTCTGTGGGGTACTTTAAAGGAGAATGTGTACCGTGATGTGCCTACAACCCCAGAGAATTTGAAATGACGTATTGTGGCAGTCTGCGGCGATATTACACCAGATGGACCGTGTTATGCATCACAAGACTAAGCGCCGTTACTTTATATTTCTGATGTGAGCGCAATTGATGCTATTTTTTAGTTATGTACAGCGAAATATCACTACTAAGTGAAAGTACACTAATCCTTCTTTGGTACAAAAAGTTGAGAAACATTGATAAATGAATATATTTTAAGAACATGTAAAATTTAGGTTCCATTATGTCAGTTATTACATATGGCGCTTGGACTAGTGATGCGTAACACCGTCCAGATGTACTGCGGCGTGTAGGACATACATTACGCCATAGATTGCATTTGTGTGCATCAAATGATGGCCACCACTTTGAACATCTATTGGCCTGACATGTCGGGACACACTCTATTCCACTCCGTAATTGAAAAAGGAAACCACGTGTCTACGTGTACCTCACCCCTCATAGTAATGTACATGTGCGTCAGTGAAAAACACCAATAAAAGTGTTAGCATGTGGACGTAATGTGCTGTTCTAGTCTCTTCTGTACCTAAGGTACATGACCGTTCCCTTTGGATCCCTACTTAATTCGGTGCCCTCCGCTACACACGATCGAACAGCGGAGGAGTGGTACTCAAGCGTCAACTTTAGGTTAAAATATCTCCGGATGTAATTAACATTTTAAAATGCAACAAACGGCACTCATTACGTATTTGTTTATATGTTCAAATGTGCTAACAAAACTAACGGGGTTCCATGTAAAACAACGAAGGTTTGTGTTAAAAAAAAACATACTTCCGTGCATTTTTTTATGGTTTGTATTAACCAATTACACTAGCCCCTCTCCTCACGTTCGGTCTGTGGAATCGGTTCGTCAGTATTTGATGTGGTTTACGAAATATATCCAGCGGTAATGTTAGGTGACTCACGATTTTAGTGAATGTAATTATTACAAAATATCTGTTTAAGTTGTTACAAAAAGTACATTAATTTACACTTTATTAGCACTATATATGCTGAATTTATGCGATCAGAACAACTGTATTTAACAGTGCAGTGAATTTTCGTCCGAAAGTCTATTTTTCAACAACATGTGAAAAAATTCTACACAAGCTTCATAATAATTTACTTTAGTTACTACTACTGATTTCACAGTTGCGACGGTAAGCAGTGTTTTGACACTTATATTATTCAATACCCTTTGCCGCGGTGCAGTGGCCGAGCGGTGTAAAGCGCCATGCTGCGGGGATTCGAGTTGGTTGTCTGTGTTGCCTTTAGATTTAAGTTAGTTTAAGTAGTTTGTAAGCATAGGGACTGATAACCGCAGACGTTAAGTCCCATAAGATTTACAAACATTTGAACATTTTTGAAAATACCCTTTCAGTAACAGCATTATTTCCGAAAAGGCAGAAGAGAAATTGCACTAGCTTTAGCACATTTGAGAATGGAGCATGATTCTGTCTGAAATGAGAAATAATATCAATCCATCTTTGATGTGGAAAAGTGGTGATAGCGGTCCATTCACTGATTTTCTTACTGGTATAGTTTGTGCGTGTATGCTCAGTGCAAATAGTTTGAAACGGTTTCGACAGGCCGGCCGCGGTGGCCGAGGGGACTGAGGCGCTCCAGTCACGGTCTGCACGGCCACTACGGTCGCTGGTTCGAATCCTCCTCGGGCATGGATATTTGTGCCGTCCTTAGTGTTAGCTAGTTCGTAAGTAGTTTGTAAGTTTAGGGACTGATGACCCCGTAGTTAAGTCCCATGAGCTATACAAACATTTGAACATTTGGCTTCGACAGTTTGTGATAAGTACCTTAAGTCTAACGAACCTTTTCTCCAACAGTTTCCCGTCATTATTAAAACAAATAATAAAATAGACCGATACAGGTGAGATAAATTTGTAAATCGGATCATAATTGCTAAATTCGGGACAAATAGGTGTACGGAATTACCTTTGAAAAAATTCGGGCCAGACACAAAAAAAATTGGTACTTTTGGTCACCTTAGTTAAACACGCATACAATACCAACCAAGCAGTCTTGCGAGCTACTTTTGGACACATTCTCCGAAAACTGTCTTGAGCAGTTAAACTGGCAACCCACACAAAATGAAAATATTTGTAGCTACGAACAGGCCTGACCTTATTAATGATGTCAGTGTAGAGTCCGGAGTTAGTGATCATGATATAGTCATTGCGTCAATGATGACCAAAGTTCATAAACCAATCAGGAAGGCTAGGAGCGTGTTTTTGTTAGAAAGAGCCGATAAGCAATTGTTAGGATCGCACTTAGAAAATGAATGAACATCGTTTAGTTCCGGTACAATGAATGTAGAAGAATTGTGGACTAAATTGAAATGCATTGTAAATAGAGGGTCAGAGAAATATGTGCCCATAAAGTCGATTAAGGATGGAAAAGATACACTATGGTATAATAATAATATAAAAAGCTACTCAGAAAGCAAAGGCTGTTGCACTCTCGGTTCAAAAAATAACACGCAAATGATGACAGGCAAAAGTAAGTAGAGATTCGTGCGTCTATAAAAAGATCGGTACGCGAAGCATACAATAATTACCCTACCCATGCCTTAGCAAAAGATCTTTCCGAGATGCCGAAAAAGTTCTGGTCCTATGTAAAATCGATAAGCGGGTCAAAGCCCACTGTCCAGTCACTCGTTGATCATTTCGGGGCAGTAATAGAAGAAAGCAAACGGAAAGCTGAAGTTCTAAATTTAACCTTTAAGAAACCTTTCACGCAGGAGGACAGCACAAATGTACCGTCATTTGATCAACGTACTAATTCCGAAATGGGGGACATAGTAATAGGTATTTCCGGTGTAGAGAAGCAGCTGAGAGAGCTAAATTCCAAAAAGGCTGCTGGTCCAGATGGAATACCAGTTCGGTTTTACAAAGACTATTCTGTGGCATTGGCCCCCTACTTAGCTTGCATTTATCGCGAATCTTTAATTCAGCGCAGAGTTCCTAGTGATTGGAACAAAGCGCAGGTGACTCCCGTTTATAAGAAAGGAAAGAGAACTGACCCACACAATTACAGGCCAATATCGTTGACATCAGTTTCATGTAGAATTTTGGAGCATATTCTCAGTTCGAATATAGTTAATTTCCTTGAAACGGAAAAGCTTCTTTCTGTGAATCAGCACGGGTTTAGGAAACATCATTCATGTGAAACTCAGCTTGCCCTTTTCTCACATGACATCTTGCGAGCCATGGATGAAGGGCAACAAGCGGATTGTGTTATTCTGGAGTTCAAAATGGCGTTCGACGCGGTGCCACACTGCAGACTGCTAACGAAGATACAAGCTTATGGAATAGGTTCACAGATTTGTGACTGGCTGGAAGACTTCCTAAGTAATAGAACGCAGTATGTTGTTCTCGACGGCGAGTGTTCATCAGAGACGAGTGTATCGTCAGGCGTGCCCCAGGGGCGTTTGATAGGACCGCTATTATTTTCTATCTATATAAATGATCTGATGGACAGAGTAAGTTGTAATTTGCGGCTGTTTGCTGATGATGCTGTGGTGTATGGGAGGGTATCGTCTTTAACTGACTGTAACAACATACAAGATGACTTAGAAAAAATTTATTGTTGGTGCGAAGAATGGCAGCTAGCTCTCAATGTAGAAAAATGTAAGGTGATGCGCATCAGTAGGTGAGACAGTCCCACAATATTCGAATACAGCATTAGTAGTGAGCTTCTTGATGTTGTCGCGTCGTTCAAATATCTAGACGTAACAATGCAGAGCGATATGAAATGGAACGAACATGTAAGGACAGTTGTGGGTAAGGCGGACAGCCGACTTCGGTTTATTGGGAGAATTTTGGGAACATGTACTTCATCTGTAAAGGAGACCTCGTATAAAACGCTTGTACGACCACGTCTTGAGTATTACTCAAGTGTTTGTCAGCTAGGTTTGTTACTGGTAGGTCCGACCAATGCGCGAGTGTCACGGAAATGCTCCGGCAACTCAGTTGTGGATCGTTGGAGGAAAGACGACGTTCTTCTCGTGAAATTCTGTTGAGGAAATTTAGAGGGCCGGAATTTGAAGCTGATTGTAGTACGATCTTGCTGCCGCCTACTTACATTTCATGTAGTGGTCACAAAGACAAGATAAGAGAAATTAGGGCTCGTACGGAGGCATATAGGCATCTTTTTTTCCTCGTTCTATTTGGGAGTGGAAATGCCTAATAGTGGTACAGTGTACCCTCCGTCACGCACCTTACGGTGGATTGCGGAGTATGTATTTAGGTGTAGATGTAGAATGGCAATAACTATGAGCATCAGTCGATGTAATCGTTTAAGATAAGCGGTTTATCATAAATATCTACTACAACTGCCTGTAGAATCTTCTCAAATTTCGTAGGATGAAAAATATTCAATATGTTTTTCTAGTTTGTTTTTAATTCCAGTAATCACTTAGGGCTTGGCTCGGGCCCTCTTCAGCACCGGGCCCTGGACCCATGGGTCCACCCAGTCCCACCCTTGTGGGGGCCACGCCCACAGGTTCATGCGCCCTGTCTGCAACTACGCGCTCCCTATCGTCGGAGGCTCGAGTCCTTCTTGGGCATGGCGGTGTGCGCCTTAGGTCAGTTTAAGTAGTTTGTAAGCCTAGGGACTGATGACCACGCTAGTTTGCTCCCATAGAATTGCAAACATTTCAACTTTTTTTATGAAGATGATGAAAATGTTGCCGTCGACGGAAAATACTTAGAAATAGTATTATTAAGAAGTGAAAAAAGATGCCTGATGACAATATCGGTCTATTTTTCAAAAGCGTGGCAATATTCGCAAAAAAAAAAAAAAAATTACACACAAGACCAGACTTAATCAAAGAGCAAACTTGATGTCATTGCAGGTAGTTTTCGATATATGATCAAACTGCTTGTTCAGCGTCTCCACCCATTAATAATGAAACATATTTATTTTACAAAATGTTGTTTCTACTAAAAAGTATGCCACAAAAATTAGAATAACTGATTATTCAAAATGTGGTATTCGCTAATTTGAGTTTATTGTTAGTATTTTCAATTATTCAACAAAGAATCCAATGTTATACACCATGGATAAAAAAGGTTAAACAAATATCCTTCAAAATGTTTTCACATTACTTGGCTTTATCTTTCCAGAGATCGTCTTTGGCCAGGAGTAGGACGTAGTTGAACTGGGAAATGTTTAACGTGAATAATTCCCAAAACTTTCTGTCGACCTTTAAAAACTGCGAGCCACGATTGAAGGACAATAGGCATAATTCCTATTCCTCGATTTAGGGAAGTTGTTTGACACGGTGCCGCACTGCAGACTGATAACGAAGGTATGCGCATGTAGAATACGTTCCCAGATATGTGAATGGCTCCAGACTTGTTAAGCAACAGAAGCCACTACGCTATGATTCACGGTAAGTGTTCATCGGAGGCAAGGTTATTGTCAGGAGTGCCTACGTAAATGATCTAGCGTGCAGTGTGACTAGCAATATACGGCTGTTTGTTGCTGACGATGCTGTCGTGTAGGGCAAGGTGTCCTCGTTAAGTGACTGTAATAGCATCAACTTGACTTACAAGGAAAGTACTTGGGCTCGAACAAACACATATACATCAAAATCGTACCAGAGATAATGTAAAGATCCCTTATTGCACTAGTGACACTCCCGCATGTGCAAAACTCTGCAGTCGTCCATTGGAGGCCTCTGCGTGTGCCTTGCCACATTGCACTTTGACCTGTCGGTTCGCCAGTAGGGACGGTGCAGCGTGCCTCCGAAGTTGCGTTTTGTGATGTTATTTGTGTGGTGAAGCGTCAGATGAGCGGCAATTGATAATCAATCCTGCTAAAGTATTGCGATTGGTTGAGATAAAGGTACGAAGAACCATTCTTCGTGAAGATGGTATTAGTGTAGAAGATGAATCATTCGCATGCTTTCTCGTATCTGTTATGGTACAGAAATATGAGAATAAGTTAGATACTGTTGTAACACTAACACATAATGATGATAATAGGGATGATAATGACGAAGAACTCATTGCTAGCGGTAGTGCTACGGTAAGTGCGGGAAGAGGCGATGGAAGCAGTGGCAGTGAATACCAACAGTCTTCCGAGAAGGAGGTTAAAGTTGCAACTATCATCACGGCTTTTGATGACAATGCGCTAGAGAACATGTACGACGATTATTACATAAGGTATAGTTCTAATATCTGCATTAGTATGGTGTCTACAATTACAGACTGATGATCCCGTAGTTAAGTCCCATAAGCTGTACAATCTACAATTACATCTACAGTGCTATCTAGAGCATGATTGCAAAGTTTTCCATAAAAACGACACCAACCAGCACATTGAGGTGTACGTAGAGGTACTGTAACCAAACGTTCATACAGATATGTTTGTTCGAGCCCAAGTACTTTTCTTGTTAGACAATATCTCTTGTTGGTGAGAGGAATCTCTGCTAGCTCTAAATGTCGATAAATGATAGGTGATGCAGATCAATAGAAAAACAATGCCATTATTTTCGAGTACGGTATTGTTAATGAGCTGCTTGAAACAGTCGTATCGATTAAATAGGCTATCTGTGGGTAGCGATGCATTAGCGATATGATATGGACCGAGTATGTAAGGAAAGCTGTGGAGAAGTCGAATGGTCGACTTTGGTTTATTGGAAAAAATTTGGTAAGATGTGATTCTTCTTAAAGAAGACAGCGAACAGAGCGCTATTGGGCACAATTCTTAATAATTTTCAAATGTTTGGGATTTAAAGGAAGACATAAAAACATTTCAGAGGCGGGTTGATAGGTGTGTTACTGCTAAGTTCGATCAGATGAGAGAGTTACAGAAATGCTAGAACAGGACCCCTGAAGGGAAGGCCACGTTCTTTTCTAGTTATGCTACTGAGGAAATTTAGAGGGCCGGAATTTGAAGAATGATTCTACTGCCGCCAACTTATATTTAGTGTAAGGACCACGAAATCACATTAGGAATTGTGTGGGGAAGACATACAGTCCTTCAGGGACGCATCTAGGGTCTTTGACGCCCGGGGCAGAATTGTCATTTGCCCTCCACGCCCCCCGCCCCCCCCCCCCCCGCTTCCTCGTCGCAATGACGAATTATGAGATTTAACAAAAGCAACAAAACTGGGTTTATATATTGAATACTAATATTCACAAACAAGAGAACATGTACTCTATGAATGAAGTAATAAACGAATACAGATAAAAATGTTTCTCCAAGTATAATATATGGTAGAATAAAATCTTGAAATAATTACTGAAAACAAAGAATCAGTATTACCCAGAGGTGCCCACGAAGGGGGGGGGGATGACGCAAGTTGCGTCAATGAAATTTCTGGGGGGAGGTGAAAAATAGTGTTTTTGGCCAGCCTGTGGGTGGGTGGGGGGCTTTATACAACAATTTACAAAACTTGAAATAAAAGATATTTAATTTCAATATTAAATGGCGAAATAGGACCTAATACCTCGGGTGGGGGGGGGGGGGGAGGGAAAGGATTGCTTACTGTTTGAGCCGGCCGAGCGTTCTGCGGCGCGCCAGTCACGGTCTGCACGGCCACTACGGTCGGGGTTCGAATCCCCCCCTTGGGCATGGATATTAGTATTAGCTAGTTTATAAGTAGTTTGTAATTTTAGGGACTGATGACCCCGTGGTTAAGTCCCATAAGCTGTACAAACATTTGAACACTGTTTGAGGGGGTAGGGGAGGGGGAGTTGAGTCATTTGCCAAGGTGTGGGGACCTCTGGTATTAATAAGAACTGTGACCTGTAATTTGTATTCCGCTTTATAATGACTGCCTGGGGAGGCAACAATGGATAAATGATTTAAATTGTGAGCAGTCCCTAACTGCACAAAACGCGTAATTGGACATAATAATCAATTAAAAATTTGCAACAGATACTGCCAACTATTTGAATTATGTAACTTAATCGTGCCACTTTCCTTTCGGCAAAAGTATTAATAATGCCATATATGAGATATTAGATTCTAATTGATATTCAATGCTGATTATACCCAAGTCTGTGAGGTTGCTGTTGTGTGCTCTGTTTCTTAAATATCTTTTTATTTGTTTGAATTTACTTAAACTCCTTTCGTTTGCTGAAACTGAAAGAGACATCGTTACAACAATCCTACGTGTCGTTGTCACATTTCGAGATGCAACCTGTAACCCATTTTGGTAAATTAAGCGCAAAATGTTTGCAGTTGTTGCTGTTTTCGTGTTTGGTATTAAATTAAGTGCATGATAGTTAAAACTCTGCAGTTCTATTACTTAATTCATCTTTATTAAGGTTATTATTATATATACATAAGCTATGTGCATTGCGTGGATTTTATCATCATCCTTTAATGTTAGCAGCTGAGTCCAGTGTAAAAAACCAAAACAAATTGTTTATATTTTGTAATGCACGAAACCTGTTCCTCAGTTAATGCTTCTGCGATCGTGTTATGGAACCTTTTTTCAGCTGTCCAATCTTCATTGACCATCCTCTACGTTTTTCGTTTGCGCAACTCTTTGAATTGAGGATCCAAATTAAGCTTTTCGGCTATGGCCTTGGGTTCTGAGATTATATTTGTTTCTACTGTAGCGTTTGTTCTAGTTTCCCAAAATTCCTGGATTAGTTGATTTATATGATTAACAGATTGGTCATGGTGATATCCCCTTTCTGTAAAATTTTGTTTACAATATCGATTCGTGTTAGCTACTTGAACCAAAAACAAGAAGTTCTGATAAATTCAAAAGTGCTGACATTTTTAAAAAGATTTTAGCGTCTGTTTTCGTTCAGGGGTGGATGTCGCACTAGTTATAAGTTCGTTTAAAGCCTTGATGTTTGTCCACAACTGGTACAGTTCCCTCTTTGTTGACCCTCTGTAGCTTTAGAGGTATGGAGTGTGCGGCAGACGGCACGAAGAATGCCAACTTATTTTCTTGTTGTAAACGAGACTGAACACCTTTGTACTTTCCAGCCATTTTAGCCTCATTGTCGTAGGATTGGCCTTGACAACTGTTAAATCCCAATCCATCTCTTTCAATTTTCTGCAAAATTATATCAGAAAGTGCTTGCCCTGTCTGGTCACTAATCGTTAAAAAGTCAATACAACTTTCACATATCTCTGCACGACATTCATTGAATTTTATGTATCGATTTTAAATGTGTCTTGTAAAAAATTGCAGCAACCGTACTAAATTTACAATAATTGTCGAAACAGCCCAAAAAGTTGCACTTTTTATATACTTGATCTAGATTTCGGCACAAACTAATGGTGCCTTCATCAGAAGATTAAAATTATTACTCACATTAGTAATAATTGTTGGGCTGTTTCGAGAATTATTGTAATTTTATGTATCTTATAATTTGCGACATATGCCAACAATGTCTTACAGAAAGAGTGCAATCAAACACAATAGAAAAATATTTTGCTTCTTTAATATCAATAATTATTTGTTCCCTTATTTTGGATCAAATTATTTCTAAAAATTCATCTTCACTGCTGTGAGAGAAGTTGTTGGAGTTTCTTGTGGCGCCTAATGTACACTCTCAGTGAGGGGTGGTAGCGAGACAATAAGTCAATGGTGTTTAAAGGCTTCACGCATCTTGGATCACCAAAATCAAGACTTTCATCTCAACCTCTAAGGGGACTGCCCTGTTTTGCCAAATGCAGGATGCCATCAACAATGACAATTAAAACAGACTTCCAATGCTTCTCCTCCTCCGATATTTATTGTTGTAACTCTTTGTCACTACCACCCTTATTTAGATATGCCTTATTTTTTTACAAGAGCAAAATTGTTTTTTGTGGCTTCATGAGTTTTCGTGCTCTGGAATCTTTTCATTTCATTTTTTCACTGGGTGATACCGTTCTTAGGCATACGAGAAAGTTTTGTCTCGGGTATGTTCTCATGAACTACTTTGCATGGTATGCAAAATAAAGCATTTTTTGATTTACTGTAGGCTATCCAAGAACGGTACACCTTTTGTCCGTTAGGAAGATGTTTATAAAACCAGACTTTTGACAATTTTTTTCCTTCTCTAAGAAAATCACATAAGTCTGCTTCAGGTTTTTCTTCAGTTAACAGTTTTTCAACTCTGAGGCATCTCGCTGCATCCGAAAAGCACTCTGGCGAGGTCCCTGGATCTTTAAAATCTAACAGGGATTTTTGTTGACTTGCGGAGGAATGATAAGCAATGGCTGTAGTCGTATCTCAAGTTCACGGCATTCCCTCTGTTGTAGAAGTATACGCTAAATCGCACTCCTGAGGCTATATTGGTTTCGCTTCCTCTTCCTTTAAATGTAGGGAAGCATTTCAGGCTCGTCAGTAGATACGTGTTCGAAAATACGACCACTAACTTCCTGAGTAGCTTCGCTATCATCTGAAATAAAAATACAACCGAAGCTCAACTTCCATTCGACTTCCTATAGGTCAATCAGCATGACATGCATAATTAACCTTCGTAGTGCATAAGGGGAAGAGAGTACTTTAGGCCGACCTCCTGAAAATATTGTAGTCATGTACATTATATTTTAGAAATATGAAAGAAATTTATTTATTTTAGTAGTGTTTTATTACATTAAAAAAAGGTAAAGCAGTCAACAATCCGAAGATTGGTTTGAACACCACGGTGCTTTACTAGGCATGGTCCTGTTTGGAGGTGGTATGCCGTTGCCTTCCTCCGACCTTCGAACTGACTTACCCAGCCAGTTATAGGGGGACCTACAGTTTAACGTGGGTTCCGAACCACGGTGCTACTCGGTATTTTTCACATGAGCAATGCTGCCAGAGGTGAAAGAAGTGGAAAGTGACAGATAAAAATCCTAGGACCTGGCGGGGATCGAACCCGCGACCTTTTGGATTTGTAGTCTGACACTCTACCACTGTGTAACCGAGGCGCACTTATTACATATGTTATAAATTTTTCACTTATAACCCAAACATTTAAGTCTTAGTGGTAGATATCGCTTAGTAGCTCTTTAAAAGTAATGTTCGTCAGAAAAGTCGATTCGAACACCAGACGCGGGAGACCGCGCAATCCGTAACGTGGCGCTCCAGACCGCTCGGCTACTCCCGCGCAGCTTTATTTACTTTTTTTTTCACGCGGGTTTTTGAATGGTAGATAGATAAGTGCGAGAATTAAAATACTAATACAGGTGATATTTAAAAGTAACTTACGGTAGTTTTTGAATGAAGTCATTTTGTAATAACTTCACTGAACATTCATGACTGATTTAAGTCGTGAACAAGTGTTCTTTTTAAGTTAGCTATAGCTTTATGATAGATGGATTTTTGCAAAGATGTTTTAATGGTAATATATTCCGAATAATAAAGACAACCTCTGCATTTCAGATATATTTGTGTAAAGAGTGATCACTTGACGCCTATAAATAACTTTTGGAATTGAAACAACAGACGAGTGAAAAACATTATTCTGGCTTAACTAAAAATTGTATTTCTAATAACTCACCTTCCACATTTCCTCTCAATCAAGTTGACATCAACGAAGATTACTGAGCTTCCTCTTCGTTTTCTCGGGCTTTCCACCTGAATGTCGCCCCAGATAGTTTTTTTGTCATCTTCCCACATTTCACACATAATTAATAGGCTGATACTTGATACTTATAATCAGAGTTACATCAGTCAGAACTCTTTTCAACTAAAACGCTTTAGATGCATTCGTAAAAAGAAGAAAATAGGAGAGACAACAAAGAAAACACTGACACGATTAAGCAGATTACAACAATGAAAGTCGCAGTTTGTCTTTCTGACACGGCGGCGCGGATTTCGCAATACTACACTACAAGCGTACTGAATGGTCCGCGGTCAGCACATTCGGGCCAACTCGGCTAATACTTCTGTAATCTAAATAGCACGGCTGCAGGACAGCCTAGTCATTATGTGTTTAATACTTGCAAACGACCAGGAATGCGAATAAAAGTACTTATAATTACTTATTGCTAATGTAACGAAAGTCATACTGTAGCTTACAATAAAGTTGATTTAGCCCCTATAATTATCTCTTCAAAAATCATAATAATTATACTAAAGCTGTAGCCCATGAAGTTTGCGCCCGGGGCATCTGGCTCCCCTTGCTGCCCGTCACTGCAGTCCTTTTAGCCTAGCTCTGTGACTATTGGTTGCACGAGTCGCCTCCAACTTGCAGTGCGGAGTGTTTGGACGTAGATGCAAATGACGATCGATAAGTGTAGTAAAGAAAACGTGGTCACACCTATGTCATGTTTTGAGTTCTTTCCATGACAAGACCACTGCGGTAGAATGTCGTCACTTCATCATTTTATTGGAGTGTAGCAGTAAGCGTTGCTCACTGGCTTTGAGAACGCTCGATAAGCTATTGCTGACGCTACGTTAACTCCTATTCCCTCCATACCGTATATCGCTTTCGTTCCAGGGTTGAAAGCAATTTCGATAAGTTAGTTACATTTAGTACGCAGCAACATAACATTAAGCAAACGTAAAGCAACCGGCGACCACATTTTTCACTACAAACTCTACAAATTTTATGAGATATGTTATTTGAAAATTACCGACTAAACTATGACCACTATGAAAAAAATACACATTTCATCATTAATCTGTGAATTAAAGTAACAAATATGAAGAAAAACAATGGTGAATGCCGATAGTTTCCTCAAAATGGCGTGAGAGGTGCTATATACTTAAGAAAACGGGCAAATCCAAAATAAATGGTTATTCAATTATTAACGGGAAAGGAGGCTCCAAATAGAAAAAAAAAATCGAGAAGTTGATATAGCTTTGATCCATCTACATACAGATACGCTTTTTTTCTCATATGCTACATCTGCCGTTTCGTGGGAATCTCTCGTTCTTGAGTCTGACGCGGATTTCAGATGCACATCGTGGGAACGGAAGCCACACCTTCACGATTTTTATATGATATACTGAAACATCATGGACCTGTAACCTCACTTCAGAATGTGTGTACGTCGCACTAAAGCATTACGGACTTCTAACTTCACTTCAGAATTTGTATATGACCTACTAAACCTTACTGACATCTACCCTCACTACAAAATGAAAAATGTCGTTAAGAATGCAAAAAGTATGTGGTATGCAAAAAGAATAGCAAACTCTCGGGATAAAATTAAAATTATCTGGTCAGCAGCAGCAGGTAGAAGATATAACGTCAGTGCGTAGTAGAAATGTTTTTGTTACTGATAAGTTAGATATATGTGCAATATTCAATAATCACATTCTGAATATAGAAGGTGAACTAAACAAAACCCTAGTTTCTACAGGTAATCATATAACATTTTTAGAAAGTGCCTTTCCGAGGCTGTTACCTGAAATGGTCCTTCATGATACTTCTATAGGGAAGATTCAGCCAATAATTAAATCATCAAAGACTAAGGACTCTTGTGGATATGATGGGGTACCTAGTAGAATTCTAAAGTACTGTTCTTCATATGTTAGCCCAGTACTAAGCCATATTTGTAATTTTTCCTTTCAGAATGGTCAGTTTAGATTAAAGTACTCAAGAGTGAAACCACTTTATAAAAAAGGAGATAGGGATAATGTAGACAACTATAGACCTATTCTTATCCCATTGGTTTTTTCTAAAGTTACTAAAAAGGCTGTATACTCAAGATTAATTGATCATTTCAGTTCACATAATTTGTTGTCAACGTACAGTTTGGTTTTAGAAGTGGTTTGACGACTGAAAATGCTATATTTTCGTTTCTCTGTGAAGCACTTCATGGGTTAAATAAGAGGCTACGGACATTAGGCGTCTTCTTTGATTTAACAAAAGCGTTTGATTGTGCTGATCACAAAATATTGTTGCAGAAGTGGGAACATTATGAAATACGAGGAGTAGCTCACAACTGGTTTACCTCTTACTTTAATAATAGGCAACAGAAGATATTTCTCCGCAGTGTAGAACATGGATATGACGTACAATCGCAATGGGGCACAATTAATTGTGGGGTGCCCCAGGGGTCTGTTTTGGGACCGTTGCTGTTTCTTATTTATATAAATGATATGTCTTCGAGTATAACATGTGACTGTAAAATATTTTTGTTTTCTGATGATATCGGCTTGGTAGTGAAGGATGTTGCTCTTAATATTGACACAGTATCAAATAATGCAATTTAAGAGATAAGTTCATGGCTTGTAGAAAACAAGTTGTTGTTAAATCACAGTAAAACTCAGTTTTTACAATTTCTAACACATAATTTGATGAAATCTGACATTTTGATTACACATAATGGGCATATGATTAGTGAGACTGAACAATTCAAATTTCTAGGTATTCAGGTAGACAGTGAGCTGTCGTGCAAAGCCCATGTTCAGGATGTTGTTCCAAGACTAAATTCTGCTATATTTACCATTAGAACAATATCTGAAATAAGTGAATTTTCAACACGAAAAGTAGTCTATTGCGCTTACTTTCACTAAGTTATGACGTACGGCATTACTTTTTGCGGTAACTCGCCTGATGCAAAAAGGATATTTCTGGCTCAAAAACGGTCGGTTCGAGCAATATGTGGTGTAAGTTCACGAACGTCATGTCGACCCTTTTTCAGTAGTCTGGGAATTTTGACACTGGAGACACAATACGTTTTTTATTTAATGTCGTTGGTTGTTTATAATATCAGCTTATTCCCACGAGTTAGTAGCTTTCACTCGGTGAATACTAGACAGAAGTCGAATCTACATTTGCATCACACCACCTTGACACTTGTGCAGAAAGGTGTACAGTATTCTGCAGCATCCATTTTCAATAAGCTGCCACATGAACTAAAGAATCTTAACACTAACCCACACGCTTTCAAATCTAAATTGAAGAGTTACCTCATGGCTGACTCCTTTTATTTTGTCGAGGAACTCCTAGAACAATTGAGCTAATTCATTTTTTTCTTTATTGATTCTTTTCACTTTGTCTTAAGATTGCTGTGTGTATACGACTACTTAAAAATTTTCTATTACCATTCTTGTGTAAAAATTTATGTATTTACTTGTTTCATGACCATGGAGCCTCACTCCTCAATTGGGTCCTATGGAACAGAAAACCATATTATTATTACTATTATAAATTTGTATATGACCTATTGAAATATTGTCCCGTTCAAATTGAAGCAGGCTTGACTTCGAAGGCAAGGTTGTCGAATGAACACAGCACTTATACTGAAAGCAGGTTTATTGCGAACTGAAACGTACATGCAGCACTGACTGCCTCTCGGGATGGATGGGGCCAAGGATGGGGCCCCTCCACGCCCACACCAACGTGGTGACCATCACAAAAGTTCTACTGTCACCTCCGTATTTAGGTTAGTTTGCTAAGGTGGATCACGGGATGTGGGGACCGCGATGTTATCCGTACGTGTGGGCACGATCACCCATTAATACGGTGCATCTGGAGATAGAATTGGTCGAAAGGTATGCGAAGGGTAAAGGTATGTAAGGGCAGAGGAAAAAAAGTGCCAAGGCAAGAGCCAAGGGGAAAAAACCACTGCGACAGTGGGGTAGGTATGAAGGGCAGTAGCGGTATGCTATCTGCGACAGATCATGCAAGGTTTGGTAATATTAGTGATGGGTATTTTCTCAGTACCGTTAACTTTGCTAGGTTCGTCATAAAGAATCAGTCCGTTTGATGCGAGGTTCTGCTGCACCTGATCTCCTGTGAAGTCTCCTGGGTCGGCTGCGGCAGATTACCCATTAACATCGGCTGTGGCATAATACCTGTAACATAGCCAAGTTTGTCATGGTAGTTAGGCAGTTCGGTCATACAACTGGTTAAGTGTGCGGGACTGTTTAGGTTTGTTTGTGTTTAGTGCGCTGAATATGGTTTCCCTGCTTTGCCTGTAGGTCGGCTGTGGGCTCAGGTGGCATTGCCAGTCAGATTGCTGTTCTGAAGGGGTTTGCCATGTTCATGGTGTTTGTAAGTTGGTGTTCCCTACGACCGTAGGTGGTTAGTCTCTGAGGAGAAGTGTTTTGGGGCGTTTATGTTTCCACCTATGGTTATGATCGTAGTTCCCCAAGCGTAGGATGAAGGGGTTGTTCGAGTGTCTCGAGTTCCTGTACAGTCGTGTGGCGAGTTTCTTGAATACCACCGAGAGGCGCTCTAGGCGGTATTCATTGTGAAGGTCCACGGTGCGTGTGTATCGTGGAGCGTTGCTGATGATGCCTAGTACCTTGTTCTGTATGAGCTGCAGGCGGCGCAGCCGTGTTGGCGCCGCGTATGCCCAGCACAGAGCACCGTACGTCATCAGAGGTCTAATATGTGTCATGTAGAGGTTCCTCGACACCCGGCTATTCAGTTTACTTTCCCTGTTGAGCATCGGGTAGAGTTGTTTGAGCCTCGCGTTTGCTCGGTTGGTCATGTGTTGTATGTGGTCCCCCCATGTGAGTTTCCGGTCCAGCCAGACACCGAGGTATTTGACTTTCTCACGGAAACGTATTGGGCGTCTATGCGTAGATTGCAGTCATCGTGTTATGTGTGGATGGAAAATCGTTAATCTACAGGTTAAACAAGAGGGGCCCCAGGATGCTGCCTTGGGGTACTCCGGCTTGAATACCATGTCGTGTAGACTGTTTGCCCTGCACGTCAGTGTTGAAGCTTCTGTTGGTGAGATATGAGTGTATGAGATGCACGAGTCCGTCGGGAAACGCGGCGTCGTTAAGTTTGCGTATAAGGCCGTTGTGCCAGAGACGATCGAAAGCTTTTTCGATGTCCAGGAACACCGCCCTAGTGGCTTTGTTTTTGTTGTAGCCGTCTGTTATGTGTTCAACTACGCGGAGCAGTTGTTGTGTTGTGGAGTGGTGATTCCTAAATCCGAATTTCTACGGTCTTAGGGTGTCATTGGTGATGCAGTGCCGAGTGAGACGTTTAAGTATTACCTTCTCAACTATCTTAATGAGCGAGCTCAGCAGACTGATGGGTCGGTAATTTTGTGGGAGAGAGTTGTCTTTCCATGGCTTCCTGAACATCAGGACCTTGGCCGCCTTCCAAAAGGCAGGGAAGTGTTGGTGTTGCTGGATGGCATTTGTTATGTGTGTCAGGTACTCTATTGCTCTATCCGTGAACTCCTGGAGAACCCGGTTTTGAATGCCATCAGGGCCAGGCGCTTTTCTGGCTGTGGTGTGTTTGATGGCCCATGTGATTTCATGTGTGCTAGTACGTCTAATTTCGTTGCGCGGAGGCTGGGCCATGAAGCGTGTGATCGCCTGGTCCGTCTCAAGTGTGAACACTGGGTCGGAAGGAGCCAGGTTGGGTGTGAATGACGCTGCTAGTGTTTGGGCCATTAGCTCAGCTTTCTCTTCCGCTGAGTATGCTGGGCCGTTTGGTCCCTGTAAGGTAGGCGTGTAGAGTTTCTCCCTGGTGAAGAGTCTGGCCAGAGCCCACACTCCAGGACGTGTGGTATCTAGTCCAGCGAGTTTCTGGTCCCATTGTGTCGTTTTGAATGTTGTTATTTTACCCTGTATGATACCGTGTAGCCTGTTGACGTGATGTTTATTATACACCAGACGCCTGGTACGCTGCCAGTATCTCCTGAGTCGGTTTCTCATTGAGATAAGGCCCAGGATTTCCTGGGGCAGGGCCGCTGAGTGTTGTTGTGTGGCAGGTAATGGTATGGAATTGGGCTATTGCGTCTTGGACAGCAGTGGTGAGCACTTCAACCGCTTCATCAATTTGTTCTGTTTGTGCAATCTCGTGAGTATTAGGAATACGATTATCAAGCGTTTCCTTGAACAGAGCCCAATTTGCGCGCTTGTAATTTAGTATCCTGCGTGGTTCATTGTACTGCAGTGTTTCTTCCGTGTGAAGTATAACGGGGGTGTGGTTGGAAGGCAGATCGTTTACAACCTCAAGGTTGAGGGTAACTGTTATGCCCTTGATGAGGGCCATGTCTATCAGGTCTGGCCTTTGATTCCTTTGGTAAGGAATATAAGTCGGTTCAACCGGTGCAAGTGTGATGTAGTTTCTGCCTAGTGAGTGTTCGTACAGTTTTGCTCTGCTATTTATACACAGACAGAATGTAGTAGAAATTAGAAGAATAGTTGACATAAGAAACAATTAGAATTTACAAGTGAACATAAGAAAGATGTATATCATTCTGGAAATGTTAATTAAAAAGAAATAAAATTTTGCCTGTGGTCGGGATTGAACCGGCCACCTTCAGCACCGCAGTCGATGACGCTATCCCCTGCGCCACGCGGGCCGTCGGTTTAGATGGTGTCTCACGGCATTGCTCCCTCTCCTGGAAAAAAAGCGACCCGCTGTTATGTTCCCTGTGGAGCCAGCTGCAATGTCCTGGATCTGGACTTTGTCATGGGTCCTCTGTATGGCAGTTCTAGAGAATCCTTCCTATCTCCACGATTATCGACGACAGACGTTTCGGTCGTGGCTTCATCAGTAACATTACCGTCCTTAGAGTCCTTGAACAAGAAGCCATTGCCGCCTACCTGCTCTTCAGGATCGTAGTAAGGCTTAATGCGCAGGAAGTGTACAATGTCTTTTCGTTTTTGTTGTTTCGACAACGGCTCATAATCCTCAACTTCGTATGTGACGTCTGACAGGCGGCGTATGACACGATACGGACCAAAGTATCGCTTCAATAACTTTTCTGACAGTCCAACCTTCCGTACAGGGGTAAAAATCCATACCAGATCTCCTGGGCTATACACAACAGGTCGGTGATTGTCGTTATACCGCTGACGGTCCTTCTCCTGGGCGTCCAGTGTCCGTATGCGAGCCAGCTGTCTTGCTTCTTCGACCCTGGTGATGAGCTGTTTAACATAGTCATCCTGAGTCTCGTCCGGCTGGAAAGGGAACAGCGTATCAATTGTCGTCTCAGCTTCACGGCCATGGAGCAGGAAAAACGACGTGAAGCCTGTGGCGTCTTGTCTTGCGGTATTATAAGCAACTCTCACGACTGGCAGTATTGTATACCAATCCTTCTGCTCAACATCGACGTACATCGACAGCATATCGACTAACGTCTTGTTAAAACGTTCCGTAAGACCATTTGTCTGAGGATGTTATGCAGTTGTCATTCTGTGGACAATGTCGCAAGGTGACATTACCTCTGATACTAGTTTTGACTGGAATACTTTTCCACGATCAGATATCATGACACGTGGTGCTCCATGCTTCAAAATAATGTCTTCCACAAGGAATTTTTCGATCTCTGGAACTTCTGCAGTCGGCACAGGTTTGGTGACGGCGCAGCGTGTGAGGTAGTCAGTGCAGACTATTATCCATCGGTTACCGGTTGTTGACTTCGGGAACCTCGCTAAAAGATCGATCCCAACTCGGTTGAATGGAGCTGCTGCCGGCGGAATCGGTACGAGATGCCCTGGAGGTAATTGCGGCACATGCTTCCGTCACTGGCACCCGTTACAGTGACTCACATAGTGCTTGTCAGATCGGTAGAGACATTTCCAGTGATACCTGCGTCTGATTCGGTCTTGGATCTTCACGAATCCCAGACGACCGGATATGGGAGCATCGTGGAAATATTTGAGAATAGCTGGCTGGAGATGAGCTGGAACGACCAGTAGCCATTTGGGGCTATATACAATGCTCTTATACAATGTTCCGTGTATAAGTTTGAACTTTTCATTGGTCGGTTCTCTTTTCTCCAAGACCTCTATCGTTCTTAATAGTGCTAGATTTTCCCTCTGTTCAGCTGTAACGTCATCTAATTCAGTGAGGGCTGAAATTTCATGCACGCTGTTGTGTTCCACTAATGGATTCCTCGAAAGGCAGTCGGCATCCTTGTGTTTGCACCCGTTCTTGAATACAATTGTGACATCGTACTCTTGGAGTCTTAGAGCACATCTTGCTAGTCGACCTGATGGATCCTTCAAGCTAGTCAGCCACCAAAAGAATGGTGGTCTGTCACGACGATGAATGGTTTGCCGAATAAATACGGCCGGAACTTGTTGATAGCCCAGATAACTGCGAGACACTTTTAGAGTAGTTTATCTCGGACTATGAGAGTACTCTTGATGCATAGGCTATCACTTTCACCTTCCTGAACTTGTACAAGCACTGCACCAATCCCATAACCACTGGCGTCTGTGTGAATTTCAGTTTTCGTATTCTCGTCGTACAAGGCTAGCACTGGTGCGGAAGTTAGAGCCTCCTTAAGTGCCCGGAAAGCTCTTTCTTTTGTCTCATCCCAGTAAAACTTGGCGTCTCCCTGCAGAAGTTCTTGTAATGGAGTGCCTTGTTACAAAATTCCTTTTATGAAACGTCGGTAGTATGAGGACAGCCAGGGAAGACTACTCACATCACGAATGTGCTGAGCAGTCTTAAATTTTGTGACTGCCCTTACTTTATCCGGATCAGGACGGACACCATCTCCGTTGACTAGGTGCCCCAGGATTTTTATCTCTTTGGTGACGAAGAGGCACTTCTTTGGATTGAGGCGGAGTCCTGCAGCCTGAACACACTTCAACACAGTTGACAGGCGACTCAGATGTCCTTCGAATGTTTTAGAGAAAACGACAATGTCATCTAAATAGCAAAGACACGTCGTCTACTTAATGTGTGAAAGCAAATTATCCATCATGCGTTCGAATGTGGCTGGAGCATTACATAATCCAAATGGCATTACTTTCATTTCATAGAGGCCGTCAGGTGTAATAAAAGCCGCCTTCTCTCTGTCAATTTCGTCAACCTCGATTTGCCAGTAACCTGTCTTCATGTCCATAGTTGAGAAGTGTGTAGCTACTTTCAAGCAGTCTAAGGTGTCGTCAATGTGCGGCAGTGGGTAGACATCTTTCTTTGTGATTTTGATCAGCCGCCGATAGTCGACACAGAATCGCCACGTACCATCCTTTTTCTTTACAAGAACCACTGGAGACGACCAAGGGCTCTCCGAAGGTTGAATAATGTCATCGTGCAACATCTTCTCCACTTCCTCCCGAATTATCCGTCTTTCAGCTGGCGACACTCTATACGAACGCCGGCTAATTGGTGGATGATCCCAGTATATTACGAAGCCTTATCGTGGGCCGTTTCGTCTGACTTTTCCCCTGCTGAGGTGTGAATACACCCGAAAATTAACGTAGTATAGCTAACACCCGCTGGCGTTTGTTTCCTCCAGCGTGTTGTCTGTACTAACAGCAGAGCTTGGGTCTTCGTTGATGACGTTGAGCTTACCGTCAGGGCCGTCTTAAGCCATGCAGGGGCCCCTGGGCACTTAATATTTTGGGGCCCTTAAAATCAATAAATAAGTAAATAAAATAAAAAAATAATTAATTAATTGAATGCATCGGAATTGTGTACATTTATTTAGTGACTTAATTGATTAAAATATTACAAACCAAATACTAATGATTAGTTCCACAAATTAGTTTTTCATTCAGATGAATGTTTTCTTTTAAGATTTCCGGAGTACAAAATATACAATTTTTGGAGTATGTCTCTTTCTATGCAGATGACTGGCACACAGATTAGGGGACCCGACAATAAAACAGAATGTTCCTTCGAATGAACTCATCAGAATGATGTACATTTGTTTAGAGAATTTACTGGTTATTAGTATTAGAAATACACAAATAAAAAACTAGGGATTACTGATTTGCAAATTGGAATTACGTCACTGTTATAGGTTTCTTCCGGGATTTCAAATGTTCAAATGTTTGTAAAGCTTATGGGACTTAACTACGGGGTCATCAGTCCCTAAACTTACAAACTACTTATCAACTACTTACGAACTAGGACGGCACAAATATCCATGCCCGAGGGGGGATTCGAACCCCCGACCGTAGTGGCCGTGCTGGCCGTGACTGGAGCGCCTCAGTCACCTCGGCCACCACGGCCGGCCTTCCGGGATTTCTGAAATGCAAAATCTTCTATTATGTCTTCAAAGTCCAACTGTTGAAGGACGTGACTTTCTATGCACATGATTAACAAATTAGTAAGTCGGTCCTGTAGCATAGTCGTTCGTAATTCATTTTTTATTCTCTTTAACTGGGAAAATGACCGCTCTCCACTGCAATTGTTTACCATTAGACACAGAAATATCCAGGTAGTAAGTTCTAATCCGGAAAGGTTTCTTCTATTTTATCTACTTTTATTAAAGAATGTAAGGATGATATACTTAGCTCTGGAGATTTGTTTGGAATGTTTTCCAGATATTCATCATCATCATCATTAGAGACTGATTATACCTTTCAGCGTTCAGTCTGGAGCATAGTACCTCTAATAAAATTCCTCCATGATCCCCTATCCAGTGCTTACATTGATGCCCCTTCTGATGTTATGTCTTTTACTTCAAAATCATTCTTCACCGAATCTAAGTACTTTCTTCTTGGTCTACCTCGACTCCTCTTACCCTCCACTACCGAGCTCATGAGTCTCTTAGGTAACCTTGCTTCTCCCATGCGTGTAACATGACCCCAGAGTAGATCTTAGCTGAGAATTCATTGCATTAGCTTTGCTATACGTTGATTCAAGTTCTTTCACTATGTTGCCATCCTGTGAGAAAATACAACCCAGGTACTTGAAACTGTCTACCTGTTATAACTTTGTTCCTCCTATTTGGCACTTAATCTGTTTAAATCTCTTTGCCACAGACATTACTTTCGGTTTGGAGATGCTTCATATCATAACCCTTACACCTCAGATCGAGCTCTGATATATTAGTTTGCAAACTTTCAATCGCATCTGCCATTCCAACTAAGTCAGCCGCAAATGCGAGACTGCTAATTATGTTTTCACCTATTTTAATCCCGCCCTGCCAGTCTACTGTTTTCAACATGTGATCCATGAATAGTATAAACAACAGTGGTGACAGGTTACAGCCTTGTCTTACCCCTGGAGCTACTCTAAACCATGAACTTATTTTGCCGTCTACATAAAGGTCTTTAATTGCCTGCAGAAGTTTGCCTCCTATTCCATAATCTTGTAGAACTGACAATAGCTTCCTCCTAGGAACACGGTCATAAGCCTTTTCTAGATCTATAAAACATAGATACAATTACCTGTTCCACTCACAGCACTTCTCCATTATCTGCTGTAAGCTAAAGATCTGGTCCTGACAGCCTCTAAAAGGCCTAAACCCACACTGATTTTCATCCAACTTGTCCTCCACTAATACTCGCACTCTCCTTTGAACAATACCTGAAAATATTTAGCCTACAACGCTAGTCAAAGAGATACCTCTATAGTTGTTACAATCTTTTCTGCTTCCACGTTTGAAAATTGGCGTGGTTACCACTTTCGTCCAGTCAGACGGAACCTGTCACGATTCCCACGCCTTCTCAATTATAATTAAATTAAAATAGATTAAATAAATACGTCTTTTAAGTTAAATACCTTCTCCACAATTTAGACTCCAGGTATGTGAGATCATTTTTTTAATGCCCATCTATTGCTTAGACGTTGAAATCTTATTATAAGAAACACTTCAGTTATTTACCAGCTGTGCTCAAAGCAACAAAAAACGTTACTGTGTTTATGAAACGTTTACATGTATGTAGTATGACTAAGAAAAATAAAAATATACTGTGAACAGGGTAGGTATATCGTATATGTCAATGACATATATTTGGGCAGTTCAGATACTACACCCTGTGAGTGTAGTACAACGTCTAATTAGAGTACGCGCAGGTAACAAAACCTAATTTACTTCCAATGGCCACAAACATTTTATAAATGCGTTAATAAAAATTGATCGAAATGTTCCTGCACCAAATTCTTTCATTTTATTAAATGTAGAAGTTGTTGTGCTAAATAAATTTCATTTTCAAAGTCAGAGCTGAAAAGGAAGATTACCATGAAGAGACGAATGCTGCAAAATTTTTCACGTTGTTTTATCTTTTACTGTGAGTGAGGTGCACTCAAATAACTTTTACACATCGACATAACATATACTATAGATATTATCAGGTGCCCAGAACGTAAACTGACACAAAACGTGCCGACAGACTTCGTTGTTGTAGTTGACGTTCGTTGTGAAAAACCACCAAATAATACATAGGGGGAAAAATGAAATGCCATGTGACCAGGAAATCACAATGATATGCAGTGAACCTCGTTTATACGTTTTTGTAGGGTTATGCTAAAGTAAACGTATAAGTGAGATTAATGTTAAAATGAAACTTTCAGTACTGTGTTCGAAATACATTTGTTAGCTGCATGCTTTTGTCGAAAGCTAGTCTATAGGCAATATTCCACATCTGAAATCCTTCCTTTCTCACCGTTTGGCCCGGTGCGTTGCTCACTAGTATTTCTTTTACACTTCCTCAGTTACGTTCCATGGAAAGACATCATCTTTCATTTTTATGAACTGTTCATTTTCGCGTGTTTGAATATTGGAAACTACTGTACTCTAAAATATTGAGTTCACCCGTTACAAAAAGAGTTCTAGTTCCAATAACTGGTTCTGCCATCAGATGCCACTGCTCTGTTTGCTGTAAAGACGGATCGTTCGCGAACGAACGCTACAAAGGAACGGTTCACAAGAGTTAATGGAAGGACCGAGGAACTGATTACAAGGAACGTTCACTTGGGCGGTCCCGGTCTCGTGGCAATTCCCGTTCCAGCTCCAGGATGGCCGCGCGGCCGTTCCCTTTTCGGTCGAACGTTGCAGTTCCAACTCAGTTTCGAGCTGTCGATTTTTTTCCTTTGACCACGGTTAAGCAGTGTGCTCATTGTTATGGGAGGAACAGCGATTTATGCCAATGCTCCATCAACTGTAGGGAATTAATTTTTTTTAAATGTGTAAAACGGAGTTGGTGAGTACAGAGCCAATGCTGCATAGTTGCAATTCCGATTGTTATGAAACCATAGACATTGACAACTGGACAAAAAAAGGAACGGTGACCGAGTAGAAAGGTATGATTCCAAAAAAGAAACGATCATCAGTGAACTAGGTATCAAAAATAAACGGGTTTTGCCCGTCTCTAGTGTACAGCATTGTGTGATTGGTCATCGTGTGAAGGTCACTATTGGATACAATGTTCCGGCAAGTTATATCTGAAACAGACTTCCACAAGATCTACTACAAAAGTGTCGCCGTGTGTTCTGTACCTAAGGCCCGCAATAATAACTACGATTTTGTATGCAGACAGCGAAACAAGTCACTTGCCACGCCATATTTGACATGTTTACAGACAATTTCTGGGTCTTTATAATGAATAAGTGCGACAAAAATTCACTTTAAAAAATTCATTGTCTAGGAGAAAGGAATGAGTTTGTCAGGCTGGGGGCCCTGGGCCTGTGCCCCTATGGTAGAGACGGTAGTGCTCACCGTCCTGGATTGGTTCAACTGTCCTGATACACATTCCTTTGTTGCGACTGCTCGTGACAATTAGTGATCCAAATCTCTCCTGGACCTCCGGTAATGCTTATGATAGCCGCAGGTATGTAAATTTCCTTGGTGAGCGTGATAAACTTCTTACTATCAACAAGCACTTCACAGTTTAACCAGTCATCTCTGTTTGTGACTGCAACTCTTCTCATCGTCGACGGCGGGATCGTCATATTATCAACGGCAAATAACTTCCCAGAAATTTCTGTATTACGTGTACCCGTCGGTACAACTTTTTCAATTTGCAGCTCAGATCTTCCACAGTCAATGATAGCTTGGGATGCCTGAAGGAAGTCCCATCCAAGGATGACATTGTGACTACATTCTGTTAACACGACAAATTCAAACGGCTGGGTCCTGTTGTTGGTGGTTTTTCTTGCGACACAAGTTCCTGCTGGCTGGACGTACTTTCCATTCGCGACCTTCAGCACAGTTGCCCCTGTATCACAGAATATTGTCTTCTTTAGTGTGCGGCGGTAATTATCCGACAATACAGATAAAGACGCTCCTGAATCAACAAGTGCCCGGACA
This sequence comes from Locusta migratoria, assembly GCA_026315105.1. Taxonomy (NCBI): domain Eukaryota; kingdom Metazoa; phylum Arthropoda; class Insecta; order Orthoptera; family Acrididae; genus Locusta; species Locusta migratoria. The sequence goes on from CM048755.1 coordinate 785,915,276, forward strand.
GGTTGGCCGTCGATTATGACGTAGATGAGATTTCCCTACGTCTTAGCGACTGTCGTCCATGGAGGATTTTCATCTGCGGCGGCCTCACATCCGTAGATGGTGGCTAGGGGAGCGTTGGTACCTCTGTACGGCGATGGTGAACGGCTGCGGCTCGTCGGGGAGCGACCTCGTCTAGGGTACGGCGATGGGCTTCTTCCCATAGGTCGACTGAACTCATCAGCAGGTGATTGCCTGGGATAGAACTGGTCTGATGACTGAAGTCTTGCGGCAAAATAATCGTCGAATACTCGCCTTCTCTCTCTGCAGTAGCGTACGACATGTCCAGGGCGCCCACAGTGGAAACACACTGGTGTGTTGTCTGCTGTCCTCCAGACGTCTGTTCTTCTGCGGGGCGTCATAGTTGCCGGGGGAGTTGGCTGTGGCCGCGTCGGCCGGTTCCTAGGCTGTCGTTTGGCGGCAGCAGTGTAAGTCATAGCAGGGCACGCCATTCTTCACGTCGGGTGCGATTGGCGGAGCAGACAGGAGCTATTGCCTGAAATACCTCTTCCTCAACGGCGTCGGCTCCCTCGTCATTTACAGGGCTTACGTCCATGGCCATAATCTGATGCTCACTCGGTCTAATACTCCAGGCTGCCATAAACTGTTGTAATTCTTCTCTAACAATTTGGCGTATTAGGGAAGCGAAGTCATGCTGGTCTTCCAAGACGGCCATAGGGACTACATTGGGGATTCTGTCATACTTATTTCGTCCAGCCCTCCTTTGTTGCATCTCTTCAATACGCTGGCACCACTTGATGAACTCTTCTCTTTTTATCAGAAGGGCTTGGTACATGTCTTCTGCTATACCCTTCATCAGGTGCGTGATTTTGTCGGCCTCAGTCATATTCGGATTGACTATGTTACACAGGGACAAAACATTCTGTATCTATGACTGTGTCGGCTCACCATGTCGTTGGGCCCGGTTCCTCAGTTGTTCCTCCGCCGAGCGGATTTGTCGCTGGCGCTCACCAAACGTCTTCTTGAGTTCCGTCTGGAACGTTTCCCAGTCATTCAGCTTCTCTTCGTTATTTTCGAACCATTGCTGGGCTGTTCCGTCCAGGTAGAAATAAACGTAGGCCAAGCACATTGTATGATACCACATGTTGTACTTAGCGACTCGGTCGAACCCTTTTAGCTATTTCTCGAGGTCCTGTCCAGCGTCTCCAGAGAACACCGAGGGGTGTCTGATGTGCAGCTGGCTTACCGCTGGTCTCATGTCCATGGTCCTTCTGATGATACGGACTTTCGGAAGGATGTACTCGGTATATCCCTTGTATTCCGGCTCTAGTCCGTGTAAGCGACGGCTTCTACGTTGCCTAATCGGAGCCACGGTGATGAAGCTGTTGCACAGGATACCCGGCGCCTCCAACAAACAATGTCGCGTTGAAATGGAAGCAGGCTTAACTTCGAAGGCAACTGAACACAGCACTTATACTGAAAGCACGTTTATTACGAACTTAACATACACGTAGCACTGACTGACTCTCGGGCAGAGTGCTCTGCTATTTATATACAGACAGAATGTACTAGAAATTAGAAGAATAGTTAACATAAGAAACAAGTAGAATTTACAAGTGAACATAAGAAAGATGTAGAACATTCTGGAAATGTTAATTACATAGTAATAAATTTTTGGCGGTTGTTGGGATTGAATGGGCAACCTTCAGCACCGCAGTCGGTGACGCTATCCCCTGCGCCACGCCGGCAGTCGGTTTATATCCTGTAGCGCGACAATATTACGGACGTCTAACGTCACTTCATAATCTGTATCTGACTTACTGAAGCTTTACGGACATCTAACTTCACTTCAGAATTTGTTTGTAACCTACTGCAACATTAAGGACAGCTAATCTCACTTAACAATTTGTATATGACCTACTGAAACATTACGTACATCTAACCTCACTTTAGAATTTGTATATGACCTATTGAAACATTAAGGACGTCTAACCTGAGTTGAGAATCTTTATATGAACTATTGAAACATCACGGTCGTGTAACGTCAATATGGACACGTCCACATTGTTAGCGACCTCTAGTTATCAACGTGTAAACTCAAACAGAGAAACTGCGAATCGAGAATTGTTGATATCTCTTTTGATGAAATATGAACTTTTGGTTCTGTGGCACATGGTATAATGTTATATATGTTGTAATGTAGATTAGTTACAATTAGAAAATGCCACTACAGTTTTAACATCATTACCGGTAGCTGTTTTACAATTTGTAGAGAACAATGGAAGAGGGGGGGAGAGGGTGGAATGCATTTTTATTACCTATTATAAATTATAATTTGCTCATGGCAGGGAGCGGTGTTACAAATTTATTTTTGTGCATAACGAAATGACAAGATCGCGGCTTTCGTCTTTATTTGTAATAGACGAGCGGAGTAGCTTGTTGTCACTCACAACTGAACAATATGGTGGTTCTCTATGTATATATGACTACACATGTTTTATATCTGACAACCAAACGGCATATTTTAATTTGTGACGACTCACCAGTACTAACCAACTGGATAAAATATGCATTTATGTAATAATGTTATAATTTAGTGCAGAGACCAAAAGATGTTGTCTATGTACATCGACACCGGTCGTCTGTCATAAATAAAGACGAAATACCACGATCTTGGATTGCATTATTCACAATTAAAATTATTTAGTGCTAGTTAAAATTCAAATATATGATTCTTAATTTTTAGTTGGCAGCACTACGAAATTTAAACTGTTCTTTCGTTGGTGTTGAAATTAACTCCTACTTATTTTATTGTTATTATGTTATTGGACATGAAATCGCAAGGTGTTCTAAAGTAATAACAGCCATCAAAGTTCTTCTTAATCACACACCAGCTGAAAACCGGCGTGTCCCAGGTATTGATCTCTCTTTGGGTTTTCTTTATTCTTTTCTCTGTGTCTCTCTCCTGCTCCCCCTCTCTCCTACCCTCACTCTGCCATCGGCTCCTCCCCTTTCCTCTGCCCATTTACATCTTCGTCTCTCTGTAGAACTCATCCTCCATGTCCTCAGTCCATTGCCTCCTCCATCTGTGAAAAACTATGATTTAATTATGTTGCTTTATTAATTTTTAGGACGTTTAGTGAAGTGGTGTCTAAGTTTATTGCAAGCTACCCTCCGTCATACACCGTTTGAAATTGTTTTGTCCTTGTCGGCCTGTCTTTCGGGAAACGATCTGCTCAGGACGCGTGGGATGTGTGGGCAGCTAAAACAGCTGTACAGATTAGTAATACAAGTTTTATTTACTAAGGTATACAAAATACTAAACTTTGGTTCATGTCTGTTGTCGCTGCGGCGTCTTCTTGCACGACGCTAGCTGCGCTGAATCATAGTAAGTGTGGAGTTTCCTTCCAGACTAGATACAGCTGCTTGTAGAGGGCGCGCTTCTCGGTTGCTCCCTCCAGGAGGCGCGGTGCCGGCGTGTGATTGGCTGCCGGTCGTCCGCTGCTTCTTCACGATCGTTTTCGTGCGTCTGGCGTCTGGCGCTGAGTTCACGCCGCAACAGAAATCGTAGGTAGACGGAAATGTTCCTCTGCTTTTGAACGTTAAGTGTGCAAAATTTCATCCAGATTGGAATGAAGACGTAGATTTGGGGTAAATCAAAGGTAAAGTACCCTCTGCCATCACCATACTTGTTCTGAAGATCAAGTGCGCAAAGTTTCATTGCAACCGGATAAACGGTACGGAAATGCATAATATAGAACAAACATCGCGTGGAAGTTTGTCACTGTTTATGATGTCATATTTCCATAACTGAGCTAGCACGTCGAACCCAGCTGAGCTGTCCCGGCTCGCTTCACAGTTGATCCTCACAATTTCACTTCTCCCAGTACCTCACCTCCTAGTTCTCCAGTGAACCTTGCAAGACTAGTCCTACTGGAGGAAAGGATATGGTGGAGACATAGCTTAAGCCAAATCAGTGTTTGCCAACCTGTGGGTCGCCAAGTCTTGCTAGGGGTGTCGATGCAGTAGCAACGTGTTTGATAGCAAATCTACGTCCAACTACTACAGAAGTAACACGCGGAAGTGACAGAGTTTCTTGAAAGTCACTTGATTAACAATTCATCCTTAGGTGGAAAATTATCTTTGTTGTGGCACATTTCGTGATCCTTCATCAGACATCAAAAGGGTCACAGGTATAAGATGTACTTATGGCACTTTTGATTTCTAATGATGGGCCGACCGGAACGCGAATGAGTGAAGCTATTTTTCCACTTCATTCAAAAATCAAATGTTTGTAAAGCTTATGGAACTTAACTACGGGGTCATCAGTCCCTAAACTTACAAACTACTTACGAACTAGGGCGGCACAAATATCCATGCCCGAGGGGGGATTCGAACCCCCGACCGTAGTGGCCGTGCTGATCGTGACTGGAGCGCCTCAGCCACCTCGGCCACCGCGGCCGGCTTTTCCACTTGATGACGACTTCTTAAATAAGCAACTTAACAGTGTTTGTGCACAACTGTTACAGTTATTTACAGTGGCCGCGATCTTCTTGTATTACTGTCACATGTTCAAATATTGTTATGTCAGAAAAACAACTAATCACTAACTTAATATTATTTTAATCAATACATAACATTACCTTTTTACTGCTGCATCATAGTAGTTTGCAGATGGTAACGAGTTTTTAATCCACGATTCTTTTTAGTCAACTAATAACAATACCATTTTATTACTGGATCATAGTAATTTGCTACTAGTTAAGGGTTTTCAACATCCTTTCGAAGAAATAAAAGTTTATGAGCATTCTCGAAATATTAAGGAGTGATGCATCGGCTTTTATAGTTTCATACTCGCACATGATAAGACGTCGCCACAAATTACACATTGAGATTTATTATTCATGACAGCAAAAGCTAACTTCAAACACTTGTAGTCGTAAATTCTCTTCTTTCAGTTTTGATTCGTTTCAGCTACTGAAACTTTCACCAAACGTTAACGATTGCGAAGATGTTATATATACCTGAGAAAGAAAATTAAATTGGAATCATTGACATAGCTTTTTACGGGCTTGGGGGCATCGCCGGACAATTTTACTCGGAAAGCGGGTCGCGGGTTCAAAAAGGTTGAAAAACAGTGGCCTAGAGGATGTTTCCAGAAGGATATTTTCACTCTGCAGCGGAATATGCGCTGTGTGCCGGGCTAGTCGAGACGGTAGGGCGCTTGCACGCCAAAGGCAAAGCTCCCAGAGTTTTATTCTGCTAACTAGTTAGATATCTGTGCACACTCCGCTGCTCAGTGAAAATATCATTCTGCAAGCAGTATGTTGATAAAAATCCATTTTTATATATTACATGAGCTACATAGTTTTTAATTGACGAATCGCGCACGGTCGCAGTCTCCGTAAACGGTGAAATTGGCTGACGCGCCTTCCTCTTCCGTAGTGAAATACGGGCGGAAAGCTACTTAAATAATGAAAGTATATAAAAAGCATAGGCGTCCGCAAGGGGAGTCGAGACTGCGCAATTACCCTCTCCTCGAACATAGATTACACAATTCTTATGCGTTTCTAGAAATGATTAACTGAGACTCTATTACATCGTACAACGACGAGAAATATTGCAACTTTAGCAATAACTATCTACCTTAGGCTATTGAAGAGTAAGTAGCCCTTTTCCTGGCGATTCCGACGCCGTCCTAGAGTCCTGGCAAAAATTTGCAGAAAATTGCGACAATACAGTACCCTCAAGATATTCTCTACCTTTTCATATCCATGCCTTACGGAGTTGCAAATAGGGTCCATTCCAACTCCCAGCTGGCTGCTTCGTTTGGCGTCTGAAGGAACAACGAAATTAAAACAATTCAATAAATTCATTAACTTGACGTATGTAGTTCTGGAAGCAAACGAAATTTTCAGATCTTTTATCCTATTTCTGAACTTCGAACATTACTAATCACTGACATTATTTCTGTTGGTTATTAACGAGCAAAATTTTTCTCATATCAATCTCCCTTTTTGTTTCAGAGAGTACATTTTCAAGGTAAAACATTCTTGTAATTTCAACAAAAGATATTTTTGTGAATTTATACTGTTATTTACTACCTTTGTGGGTTTGGGCACAAATTCAAATGTTTGTAAGGCTATGGAACCAAACTGCAGTGGTCATCAGTCCCTGGCTTTACAAACTACTTAAAGTAACTTATGCTAAGAACAACACACACACCCATGGCGGACGGAGGACTCGAACCTTCGACGAGGAGCAGACGTGCACTCCGCAGCGAGGCGCCTTAGAGCGCACGGTCACTCCCGCTCGGCGTGGATTTGAGGGCTGTAATTTCCTACTATTAAATCGAAGCGGAGAAATCTATATTCATAATGAGCACAGAAAAACACTGCATTCACCGATGAAGTGTGTTTTCTTTGGCTTTTAGGTATCAAAGTAATTTACGTTATAAAATGTTCAGTTGAAATCGTTTGACGCACATCACGTTTAGTATTGACTGATTTTACCGGGGATGCAAAAATAGTTTTAGTCCAACCGACCACTGTCCGCACCGAAACTGAGTTTATTGTGTGGTATCGCCCCCTGTATATCTAGTAAAGCCAACCAATGCCCTTAAACAGTGCAAGGAGTCCCTTTACCAGTTCTTTATTAGACACAATCTCTTCGGGTCTGGTTGTCCCGAATGTTCTGTGCCTCTTGCTCTCCAATGCAATGTATTCGAAGATCAGGTGTGATTCGGTTTCATTGCCGTCATCAAAGATCCTACATTTAGGGTCCTCTTCTGTTATTCCTATTGTATGTAGGTGTTTTTTTAAGTTCCCATGGCCTGTCATCAATCCAACCCTGAGTTTATTCTCCTTCCAGTGCGCCTCGGTTGCACAGTGGTAGAGTGCCAGACTACAAATCCAAAGGTCGCGGGTTCGATCCTCGCCGGGTCCTAGGATTTTTATCTGTCACTTTCCACTTCTTTCACTTCTGGCAGTATTGCGCATGTGAAAAATACGGGGTAGCACCGTGGTTCGGAACCCACGTTAAACTGTAGGTCCCCCTATAACTGGCTGGGTAAGTCAGTTCGAAGGTCGGAGGAAGGCAATGGCATACCACCTCCAAACAGGACCATGCCTAGTAAAGCACTGTGGTGTTCAAACCAATCTTCGGATTGTTGACTGCTTTACCTTTACCTGTTCAAGCAAATAAATGTTCAAATGTTTGTATAGCTTATGGGACTTAACTACGGGGTCATCTGTCCCTAAACTTACAAACTACTTATGAACTAGCTAATACTAAGGACGGCACAAATATCCATGCCCGAGGGGGGATTCGAACCCCCGAACACACCAACATTGTAGAACACACCTATTACTATGCCATGAGCTTTTTTCGAAGTTATTGAAAAGGCTGTTTATTAAAGATTAATTGATCAGTTCAGTTCACATAATTTGTTGTGAAATGTACAGTTTGGTCTCAGAACGATTCAGTGACTGAAAGTACTATATTCTCGTTTCTCTGTGAGGATTAAATAAAAGACTACGAATTTTAGGGGTCTTCTTTTCCTATCTGTATAAATGATCTGATGACATAGTAACTTGTAACTTGCGGTTGTTTGCTGATGATGCTATGGTGTATGGGAGAGTGTCAACTTTAATTGACTGTAATAACATACAGGATGACTTAGTCAAAATTTCTAGTTGGTGTGACGAATGGCAGCTAGCTCTAAATATTGAAAACTGTAAGGTGATGCACATGAGTAGGAAAAGCAAACTCATAATATTCGAATACAGCATTAGTAGTGAGCTTCTTGATGCAGTTGCGTCGTCCAGATATCTAGGCGTAACTTTGGAGAGCGATATGAAATGGAACGAACATGTATCGACAGTTGTAAGAAAGGCGGACAGCCGACTTCGGTTTATTGGGAGAAATTTGGAAAGATATACTTCATCTGTAAAGGAGACCGTGTATAAAACGCTTGTACAACCACGTCTTGAGTATTGCTCAAGTGTTTGAGACCCGCAGCAGATCAGTTTAAAGAAATACATAGAAGCAATACATAGAAGCAGTTCAGAGGCGAGCAGCTAGGTTCGTTAGTGTTACGTCCGCCCAATGCGCAAGCATCACTGAAATGCTCCGGGAACTCAAATGGGGATCGCTGGAGGAAAGACGACGTTCTTTTCGAGAAATTGTATTGAGGAAATTTAGAGGGACGGAACTTGAAGCTGAATGTAGAACGATCTTCCTGCCGCCTATGTACATTTCGCGTAATGATCACAAAGACAAGATAAGAGAAATTAGGGCTCTTACAGAGGCATATAAACATTCTATTTTCCCTCGTTCTGTTTGGGAGTGGAATAGGAAAGGAAATGCCTCGTAATGGATTGCGGAGTATATATGTAGATGTAACAAAAGCATTTGATTGTGTTGATCACAAAATATTGTTGCAGAAGTTGGAACATTATGAAATAAGGGGATTAGCTCACATCTGGCTCACCTAATACTTTAATAACAGGCAGCCGAAAGTAGTGTTGAAAATGGCGTTGCAGTCACATTGGGCTACAGTTAAGTGTGGGGTGCCCAATGAGTCTGTTCTGTGACCTCTGCTGTTTCTCATTTATATCAATGATATGCCTTCGAGTATAACAGGCAATTGTAAAATATTTTTGTTTTCTGATGATACCAGCTTGGTAGTGAAGGACGACTGTAATATTGACACAGTATCAAATAATGCAGTTCAGGATATAAGGCTTGTAGAAAATAAATTGATGCTAAATCACAGTAAAATTAAGTTTTTACAATTTCTAACACACAATTCAACAAAAGTGATATTTTAATTACACATCTACATCCATACTCCGCAAGCCACCTGACGGTGTGTGCCGGAGGGTACCTTGAGTACCACTATCGGTTTTCCCTCCTATTAAAGTGACGTATGAAACACCATCTACCTGAGAGCCCGTGTCTATGGCCCTCTGAGTCTCGTGGACGAATAGTGCGAGTTGGGCTTCACACGATCGCCTTTTTCGAAACCCATGCTCATTCCTACAGAGCGAATTTCTAGTCTCTAGAAACGTCATTATACTCGAACATAATACATGCCAAGCTTCCACAACTGACCGACGTTAGAGATATAGGCCTGCACATCTGTTCGACGTCCCTTCTTGAAAATCGGGATGACCTGCGCCATTTTCCAAACTTTTGGAACGCTACGCTCTTCTAGAGACCTACGGTACACCACTGCAAGAAGGGGGGCAAGTTCCTTCGCGAACTCTGTGTAAAAACGAAATGGTATCCCATCAGGTCCTTCGGCCTTTCATCTTTTGAGTGATTTTAATTGTTTTTCTATCCCTCTGTCAATTATTTCGATATCCGCCGTTTTGTAATATGTACGGCAATCTAGAGAAGAAACTACAGTGCAATCTTCCTCTGTGAAATCGCTTTGAAAAAAGACATTTAGTAATTCAGCCTTTAGAGTCTCATCCTTTCTTTCAATGCCATTTTCGTCACAGAGTGTCTGGCCAGTACACAGAACTTTACTTTTGACTTCGCCTCTCGCATACACCTCCTCACGCTACATTTCGCTTCGTGTAATTTCTGTTGGGCTACAAGGCTTTGGCTATGTTTATGTTTGCAGTGAAGTTCCCTTTGTTTCCGTAGCAGTTTTCTAATTCGGTCGTTTTACCACGGTCGCTCCTTTCCATCTCTTACGATCTTTCTTGGTAGTACTCATCTAATGCACATTGTATGATCATACGACGGCTTTGAACTTTGTTCACCGTTCGTCAACACTATCTGTACTTGAGATAAAACTTCTGTGTTGAGCAATCAAGTGCTCTGAATTCTGCTTTTTGTCACTTTTTCCGAACATGAAAATTTTCCTACATTTTTTAATATTTCTATTTACGGCTGAAATTATCGATGCTGTAACCACTTTATGATCGCTGATTCCCTGTTCTGCGTCAACTGTTTCGAATAGTTCGGGTCTGTTTGTCACCAGAAGGTATATGTTGTCGACACGAGTCGGTTCTCTGTTTAACTGCTCAAGGCAGTTTTAAGATAATGCACTCAAAACAATTTCACTGGATTCTTTGTTCCTGCCACTCGTCATAAAGGTTTGAGTCTCACAGTCTATATCCGGTAAATTAAAATTTCCTCCCAAAACTATAACATGATCGGGAAATCTACTCGAAATATTTTCCAAATAATGAGTAATGAGAGTGAACAGTCCATATTTCTAGATATTCAGATAGATAGTAAGCTGTCGTATAATAGGAGCCAACGCCTACAGTGGTGCGCTGTCTAAGACTAAAAGTGGCGATGGTAAGTTCCTTTTTTTTTTTTTTTTTTTTTTTTTTTTTTTTTTTTTCCAGCCCGCCCCGGCTCACGTGACCATTATTGATTGCCCTATTAGGACCCATTATTTGCGGAGTGCTTAAATTGATCTTAGAACCTTTACACAATGTGTATCATTTTCGGTCTTACGATGTCAAGAAACAGAAAAACCCATAACGACCCGAAAATGAATAACGATAGTGATCTTGCTCTTGACTCAAATACAGACGAGACTGGTGCACAAGCCATGATGTTAATTTAAACAAAAGAGTAACCGACGAAAACCCTGAGAAGGACGATGTAAACCCTCATGTTACGAATTGAAATTCCAGTGACACTGCCATAGGCAGTAAGCACACTGAGAATAATGTGTTACATCAGCCGAGCTCTGCTTCAAAAGACGCTGATGGGACACCTACAAGCAATGTACAAAATAATGACAGGGTGCAAATTATATTAACACACTTACGCAAACAGGACGAAAAAGCCGATGCTCAATTTCGCGAAATTAAAGAGAGCAACTTGGATACAATGACGCAATTCCGTGAATATAAACAAAGCAATGATGCTCGTTGTTAAGAACTTCAAGAGAGTAATGATTTCCGTTTTGAAAGGTTAGAAGAGAAGACTGATGCTCGTTTTGACGAAGTTAAAGAAAGTCATTGAAAATTAGAAGAGATGAACCGAAAAATTGAATTAACTTGTAAGTTTCGAAAGTTCGAAGAGTAGTATCGATAAATTGGTCGAAGACAAAGAATTTTTCAAGGCAGAAATAGATTCTGATGTTACCAACAAATTCGAACAGTCTAAACGTGAAAGCACCCATGCACCAGGGAGGATTCGAACCCCCGACCGTAGCGGCCGTACAGACTGTAAATGTCACGCCGTATACTGCTTTTATTTATTTATTTGGTCTAGGGGTAGTTTTGGTAGTTGCGGTCGCTGATCGTATTTGTTCGTTGTTGTTCATTGTGGTTTCGGCTCAGCTTTTTTATTACAGAAGACGTTGAGCCCCCTGACCGGGCGCGCTGAGCCACGGCTCCCGGCATCCGCTCGGCCACTGCTGCCGGCTGAAGGGAACAAGAAAATTATTACTAAACGAGTTGAAGAACTTGCCGTATCAGTCAAGCAAATATCAGAAAACAGCGATAAACAGTCGGATGTTACACAACCCGTACCGGTAGCGGAAACGGAGGAATTTAAGAGTTTGAAGCGAATCACAAACGGCTAAGCAGCCGCCAGCCGCCAGCCGTCAGCTAAATGTTCAAATGTTTGTATAGTTATGGGACTTAACTACGGGGTCATCAGTCCCTAAACTTACAAACTATTTATGAACTACTTACGAACTAGGACGGCACAAATATCCATGCCCGAGGGGGGATTCGAACCCCCGACCGTAGTGGCCGTGCAGACCGTGACTGAAGCGCCTCTGTCTCCTCGGCCACCGCGGCCGGCCCGTCAGCTAAACGAAAGCATAGGACGCGATGAAGAAGTTTTAGACGGCTTACGCGAAAACAGACAAACGGAAGTATCTATGAATATTTCTCTTAATGAACAAACAGAGTCCAGTCCAGTAGGAATTTTACGGCGAGAGCGTAACTTGCAATCCGGGCACACTCGCGGTCTAGATGTAAAGACATGTTCAACTAGACCACACGATAGACCACACGAACAACATTCAAACTCATTACATAGTAACAATCACAGCGGGCACCCCCAACAAAATAATCAGCAATGCAAAATGGGCATCATAATAATCACTACCAGCCGACAACACAAAATGAACTAGCTGAAATTAGGTCAGCGAACCCACGTCACAATCCCCCTCAAAACTACAATCCAAAGTTGACTAGCGGCCTTTTTATTTCACACCAAATATCACGAACACACATCATCACCCCACTGACGACTTTATACAGACAGACAGTGATTCAGAATGGGAGAGTGATAGTTTACCTTGTGACTGTGAACAAGATGTAGGACATGATATTCATTTTATTCAGCCTGCCCCGGCCGCCATTTACGACTGGCTGCATATCACACATCCTGATGACACTGTTTCGGTTTTGTGTAATGACAATGTTGCAAACCGGTATAACATGTCTCATGAGTTTGATCAATTAAATTTGCAGGATATTATTGGGTATGAATGGGTTGAGTATTACATGCCTTCGTCGGATAACGACAGTGTGTGTGACAATGATGAATCTCTCCAGTGTAGTGAAAATGTGTGTGATGCCGATTTTGACCTTACGGATACTTTTATTAATCAGGAGAATATACTAAACCATGACGAACAATGTGAAATAAACTTTGTTGAATGTGACGACCCCAAGAACCTTTTAGTGCAAGGAAGAACCCACTGTTTCAACATACCTATCCACCCCATTGTTTCAGTTCCAACTGGCAATGCTAACTTTTCGGCAGTTTTTGGTTCCGGTAATACCAGTTCGTTTGTTAGCGAAACCATTTTCAAACAATACCCGTAGTTTTCAAATTGCCCCGTACTACCATTGTTGTCTATAAAGATTCGAGGGGTTATTTCCGGCAAAGCCGTTGACGTCAAGCGCCAAGTGCGTGTAGAATTTATCTGCCAACATTATCAGTTTTCGTTAAATCTTCTAATAGTTCCATCTTTAACCACACAATTGATTTTCGACGTCGATTTCTTAACAGAGTATCGCGTCACCTCGGACTTCAATAATGCTATTCCCACTGCTATCATCGACGATCGCGTAATTCAGTTGAAATTCTAAGAATGGACTACGAGGCATGAGCAATCATCCCATTGTTTAAAATTCCTATCCACTTCTGATTTCACCGCTGATGTACAAAATTCTGTTGATGTCACTGACAAATATTTATAAAACAATGACACTGATTTTATTTCAGATGTCATCAATGGAAAACGTAGTAAAGTTGTCGATGCTTCATAACAAACCAAACAAGAATTATATGTTATTCTAAGAAAATTCTCCCTCGCCTTTGCCACAGCACCTGGCAGCATTAAGAACTTCTTGTATGAATTTAAAGTGAAAGAGCACAACAAATGTTTCGTACCACCAACGCCATTCCTCTCATTTATCTAGAGAGAATGAAGGCCGAAATTCAGTCCATGTTAGAAAATCGTATTATTAAACTTGCTGCCAGTTCGTACAACAGCCCCCTTCATGACGTAGAAAAGAAAGACAAATCTATCCATCTAGTTATAGACTCTAGAGAAATCAACACCACAATAATTCCAGAAAGTGACCGACCACAATCTCTTGACGAGTTGTTACAGAAATTTCATGGGATTAAAGTCTTATCCACACTGGACTTACGATCAAGTTTTTGGCAAGTGATATTGCACCCCGACTGCAGGAAGTATACTGCCTTCCTTTGCTACGGCAATTGTTATCAATTCCGTAAGCTTCCCTTCGGCCTCTGTATTTCATTTTCTGCGTTCATTTGGGCTATGAATGGCACCCTTCCAAATGATTTAAAACAACGTATCACGATTTACGTCAACGATATTCTCATTGCAGGGGACTCATGGGTAAACCACAGTAAAACACTGCATTCTTTGTTACAAGTCTTTGCCAACGCTGGCATCACAGTGAACCTCGAGAACTCCCAATTTGGTTGCTCCCACATTAAGTTCTATGGGCACAGTATCTACAAAAAAAGTTTTCCATTCCGATCCTGAGAAATTAGAGGCGATTGACAAAATGCCGACTCCCACCACAAAAGGCAAATAAGAAGTTTTTTAGGATTAATTAATTTTTACCGCCGATTCATAAAACTAAAGGACTAACCACCCACAGATTATATGAACTAACTGGCAGGAGTATTGTTTGGTGTTGGGGCGAAACCGCACGGTATGACTTTCAATCACTTAAAGATGCACTTCTGAATGCACCCATCTTACATCACCCTGATCTTTCCAAAACATTTTGCATTGCCACTGACTGTTCTAAATTCGGACTAGGCGTCCATGTATTTCTGGAAATAGAAGACAGCGGCATTGTCATTCCAAAGACGGTGCATTTGCTAGCCGTCTACTACCGAAATCGCAAAGGTACTTGCCGTAGTGTGGGCGTTCGAAAAATTTCGCTATTTTCTCTTTGGCAGGCACACAAAGGTGTACACCGACCATCGGGCTCTTCAGTTTTTGATGACTGCAAAACTAAATCACGATTGCCTTCGGCGTTGGGCCTTGTTTATCCAAGAATTTGACTTTTCAATTGTTCATATACCTGGCAAGGAGAACATTATTACGGACTCTTTGTCCCGCTCTCCGATTGGCCTCATTAAGGCAATGGAGGAAGCGTACCTCGAAAACAATTTTAGCATTTTGTACATGCAGAGGGTCGCTTTCGAAAATTATATTTCCGCCACGCTCTCTGACATCGCCCGAGAGCAAGATAGAGCCCTATTTGGCGTGATATTAAGGTGAAATTTCACAACAAACACAGTGTTCCGATTAGGCAATTTTATTCTGTGCACAAAAACACCCTGTTTAAATGTCGATCTCCCAACAGTCATTTGTGGTTACTTTGTATTCCGGACGAATCAACAAACTCATTTGGTACACCCACCTTAGCTAAGGCTATTGCTGCGCCAAGAAATGTTTCGCCAAACTTATAGATTCCTGTTACTTCATTAACATGGAACGATGCATCCGTAACGTCCTATCCTGCTGCAAGCTCTGTCGAAAGGTGAAGCCGCCTACAGTCCCTCCCGAGCCATCCCGAGAACTGGGGGATAGGATCGTGGACGTATCAATTATCGGTACCCATGGCTGTCCAGTCTTGAGGGACGTCTCTGGGAAAGTGATGCGTCTTACATAGCCTCTCCTTCCCAAGTGGCTCTTTCTGCCTGCACGAGGTGTGAGACGTGCAACGAGCCCCGCCTGGACCCTGAGGAGTCTGCGCAATGCTGGCGACCCAAGGCTGGAGCTGCGACCCAACCAGATGCGAATGCGAAGTGTGGGTGGCGCAGGGGGAACTGCGACGGGGACCGAACATGCGGCCGGGTGGGAGGGGGGGTCCTGAGTGGCGGCAGGCGGCTGGGCGGCGGGCGGCGGGCTGTGATCACTGGTGTGCGCTTCTGCTCCCCTCTCTGCGCGACCATCTGCTCCTCTGCTTGCCAGCGACCTCGTTTGTCGGCGTGGGGTCCTGGCTTGCGTCGGCAAGTGCACTCCTCCGCGTCTCTGGGTATCCGGGACATGTTCCGCCAAACCGATGCTGTGGTGACACGGTGCGGCTAGGTTACACGGGGCCAGACCCCTGAATGTCTGGCTGACCGTTCCGCCACCTGAGTTGGAGTGGATCCTAGGCCTTCGGGTGGGAGCTCGGGCTAGTAGGGGGCGAAGGGCGAGGGGTGCATCAGCCTCTCCAGAGTGCGGGGAGTACTTGCGCCGGCCGCGGTGGCCGAGGGGACTACGGCGCTTCAGTCACGGTCTGCACGGCCACTACGGTCGGAGGTTCGAATCCCCCCTCGGGCATGGATATTTGTGCCGTCCTAGTTCATACGTAGTTTGTAAGTTTAGGGACTGATGACTCCGTAGTTAAGCCCCATAAGCTGTACAAACATTTGTTCATTTTTTTTGGAGTACTTGCCGGCATGTGCCGGGTGAAATCGTCGATGACAAGGCCGTCGAAGGAGATCAGTATGCTGGTGATGGCGTGCTGAACTGGGTAGCTCTGGATGAAGATGTACACTTGGCTCTGGGGCAGAGTCGGTGGGTGAGCTGCAACAGTCCTCCCTCCCTCCCCCCCCCCCCCCCCCCGTCCGGGGCAAGAGACGGGCCTCCATCTCATTTGTGCTTTTCGACAAGATGGCTCCAAACAAGGAAAGCATGTCTTCTGCGCCGATGCCTTTTGCCTCCTCAAATGATGGAGGGAGCCAAAGTGATGCGCCGAGTACGCCCAGTCTGGCTTCAGCCACAACTGGGACTCTAGAGGAGCCAACAAGGGGACAGCACTGGTATGACAAAACGTGTGGCATCCTGGATGCCAATGTCAGAAATGTAAAGATAAACCAGCAGTCGCGGCAGAATGTTAAAAGTGATCTGGCTACTTGGGCTATCTTCCAAGATAACCTGGAAGGTAGGATCGAGCAGCTGGAAAAAGAGCTACGAATTGTAAAACAACAACCGGCAAGGACACACGCAGGGGTGACCGTGGCTGTGCCAATGTCACCTACTGCGGAAGAGAATACAGGGAAGGCAAAGCAAAGGCCGGGAACGGCAGTCTTTCTCAGACCACGCCCTGGCCAGCACACTAAGAAAGTTACAGAAATCTTGACAACTACAATTGACGCAATAAAAGACAAGATAAAGATAAACAAAGTAAAGCTGACCAAGAACATAATCATTGTGGACGTCGCCTCTGAGGCCAACAAAGACAAGTAAATGAATCATGAAAAGCTAAACAAAGTGGGCAAATAGGAAGGACCAAAGAAAAAGAATCCATTCTATGACGTGCCAGTCTGCACACAGGACGATGACATAGTAGAAATGATTCGAGAGCTAAACTTCGAGGACATCGAAAGTGATACTTTCAAACAGAAGTTCAAACTCCGCCTCAAAACAGGACCCCGTGAGAAGGACACCGTCCACCACGTGGCGGAGGTGTCTGGAAAAATGTGGAAGCAATTGACATCGCTGGGCAAAATTTACCTGGGTTTCTCTTCCATTAACATGAAAGACTACATTGCCGTCACACGATGTCACAGTTGCGGAGATCTTGGTCAGGTTGCGAAGTACTGCAACAGCAAGGCGTCCCGCTCCATTTGCGGGTCAGAAGAGTATGCAAGAAAGGATTGCAAGAAGCTGTGGCTTGCATACCATGCCTGAAAATAGGCAAAAAGTCATGTGGAGCCACTGCACGAACCTGCCAAACATACAAGATGCTGGAACAAAGACTGATTTCGAGGATAGATTATGGCTGAGTCCATGTCTCTCACGCGGATGACTGCCTCCAAGCATAAATTTCCGAGCAAGAGGAGGAGATATGCCGAAAGAGCAGAGACCTTTAAACAGTACGTACAAAGAGTGAAGAAAGAGTGATTGGTCAAAACCACTTCTGTGGATGTGACTACGCAAACTGTTATTTACACGAATGGGCGATACAATGGTATTCAACTACTTTGCATACAGAGTACTCGTAGTACTTTATTTTTAAAATAGATTTCTTGTGGCAGTTAACTATGAAACTACAGATGAGCTGCATCTCAGCTCGAAATGAAGGTAGCTGGCAGAAGGGAATCACGCGATTCTGCGCGCTCTCGCGTCCTCTCGCTGTTCCCCGTTAGTCTTCGGTAAAGAAGCGGACGAACTAAGAGGCGAGGGATCTGCGAACTAGTTTGCGTAATTCGCCTGTGGGATCCATCTTCCGAACTACACAAGACTAATGGTCATCCCAACCGTGGGGAGCCAGCGGTTAGCAGCACTGCAGGTAGCGCGGGACTCCACCGTGGTTTCTATGGCGGGAACTGACACTCTTTTATGTTAACATTTTATTGTTTAAAAAGGCTGGACAATAACTTCAGCATTACCAGTGATTACATTCAGGTTGGCAGTTGTCATAAGTAAGAATATAATTATTAAACAGGCTAGATTGATAATAATTACGTTGTATTTTCAAAAGTGATTTTCATTGTACGCTGGTATTCAGCCAATAGTGTGCTAGTTTGTAGAGTACAGGCGCCAAGACGCGAGGAGGTACGAAGTACCAGTTACTAGCGGGCCATAGTGTAGGCATGATGTAGTACTGCGTCATCGCTCGCGACTGTAAGTGGAAATTTATATGCAGTGAAAGAATAGTATCGTGCCGACTAATATTGAGCCAATGACGCTCTGTCAAAGTGTAATACCTACAGCTACGAAGTTTTGGTGAACTGTGCGAGTTAAGGCAGGTTAATACTTACGAGATAGCGACTGCAAGATTTGAGTGTAAATGATACAACAATAAGAAACTTCCTGGCAGATTAAAATTGTGTGCCGGAACCGGGACTCGAACTTGGGACCTTTGCCTTTCGCGGGCAAGCGCTCTACCGACTGAGCTATCCCGACACGACAAAGGAGTCGGGATAGCTCAGTCGGTAGAGCGCTTTCCCGCGAAAGTCAAAAGTCCCAACTTCGAGTCCCGGTTCCGGCACACAATTTTAATCTGCCAGGAAGTTTCCTATCAGTGCACACTCCGCTGCTGAGTGAAAGTTTCATTCTGGATAAGAGAATAATTTGATTTCACAAGTCAGAAAAGTGCTCAGCAAAGCTAATAATTCATTAACGCTTATTTCGTAAGACAAATGTGAATCTGGCTTCACACTAATAATCTGTCGAGAAAAATAAACCCAAGAGTGTTTTAAAAAAGTCGTCTTCCGAGTAGATAGGACCATTCCTTCATTAACTTACAGTTTTGCAACCGATATTGTGACCTGCACATCGTTAGAGTCCACGACCTGAGGAGAAGATTATCCAATGGGACATGTAAATCATAGGTAAGCAACATTGGACTGTTTATTGAGAGACTGAGTGGAAATGGGCACACGACACTGAGTGGTGGACAGTACTACTGTACGAAGTCGTAGTTTAGTGTGTGTGTTTGTCCACAATGCAACTAATTCCGGCGAGTATTTAGTTCCTATACACTGCAAGTATAGGTGGCATCCCTTAACGAACTGACATTTATAGTTAACAGGTCTTTAAGTGGGACTCAGCATTTAATTAACGCATCACATCCCGCGTGAAGTTAAGTGCCACCCACTAGACATTTGTCGACTTGCACATGTGTGATGAAGGGTACTGTAAGTACCACTGTACTACTGTAAGTAGTGGCTAATGTCAATAATTTGCTTCCTGTCTTGTAATTCAATTAATTCTATGTTACGCATGCACATTTTCCATTTGAAGGTGCCAATAACGTTCTACAATATTCACGGACTGCAGCATCTCAATTCTTATTGCTGTCTTCGTTCACTGAAACTATAAAGAAAGAAATGTGGAAAGAAATTTGTCGGTCGCGAATAGTTTAAAACACTATGCCCAAAACGCAGAGCAATTTCTAAAATCAGTTTTCGAAGGCGCCTTCAGGTCGCATAGAAAGCACGCGTGTTGTTACAACTGGCTGCCATACTGGAAGGAAACTGTTTTCCTCTCAGATTTCGTGTCAGATACGTGTTTAATCGACAGTATGTACGATCGTGTCCCCTAGCTGTTTATACATCCCACCAGGTAGAAAAACGTTGCTGTAGTGCACAACGATTAGGCTAGGGGTCCCACCAATTCTGTCACCGAGTGTACGTCCCCACAGCACAGATGTATCATTTATTGTGAAGTTATGAACATTCTTGCATCTTTCTAACACTGTAGGTAATGGTGCAACTGGGATAATATTTCCTTGGACTAAAAAACTTTTGTGGCTTTATCTTCTTTTTTTTTAATTTTTAATTTTTCATTCCAGGCAAGTTGTTGCTATATCTGCTGGGCGAACATTTCTTGATGTTCATTTTGTTTAATTTAACTGTGACATGGTTCTTCCTAGGTACTTTGTTCTTCATAATTTTCGCTTCTTTTGAAGCGCTTCAAACATATTTTTTGCCGTAGCAATTAATGAAGAGTCATTCACAGTTCTTTTCATAGCTTAAAATAACTACGTGAGTGTAATATACTGCATTTTTTTTTCTTTTGTTTTGTTTCGCAAGTGTTTCTTTCATGGAACTGCGGCTTCCACATGAAATAGCGTCAAATTTTTTGTGCCTGTATATTTTAATGTCATGTCGTAACTTCTGTCGTGGGAGCACGTCAGTTTTTTGACTTCATCAGTTAGCACATTTGTTAAGTCTTCGTTATTCAAATTTGGGCCTAGCTCGTGTTACTTGCAGAACCAAACTTTTTGTTTCGATAGTTCGTTTGCATAAGAGAGATGAAACGGTTTGTCCACGTAATTCCTTTAAAGACACGATTTCCAGAGTAGCGAATCAATCCCTGAAGATTTTCGGCCTAACGTTGCACTTCGATCGTGATATGAAGTTGCCACACACTGATTTTCTTTAATTCTGCCTCTATCTTTTCCGTAACTTTCGCTATTATAGTGCATGATAAACACATTCTGTCACTAGGCTATATATACTGGACTTGTCGCATAGTTAACATTTGTTTATGGATACTTTATTTATATTTGTCAAGCAATTCGAATGATGTTCAATTGACCCCAAGTTGAGAGGTACACTCTGTAGCTCCAAATTTTCATTTCATAAATGAGAATCTGACGTCTTAGTGTGTCCACAGCTTTTTGTAGACTTACAAAGCGTTCTTTCTTTTCCACAATTTTACTATTACAATTTCCATAAAAACCTGTTTTTAGCACAGAACTGTTACTTTTACACCTTAAAATTTACTAATGATGCCATTTGTATAATTTCATTTAATGCAGAACTTCTTCGGTGTACCGTTTTGTGTATACATATCTTACACAAAAACTAGCACCCATCTCTCTGCTGCAGCAGCATCCCTGCACATGGCTCGATCTGCTAACGATGTTCCAGTGTCTTAGTATTCGTGTCGTTCGCCTTCTGTCATATTTCCTTCTATCACGCAGCACAATATTTACCGACTCATCATTGGCAGGTTTGAGAATAACAGAGAAAGCATATTCCTTCTACATACCACCTTGTATGGCGTCAACTTTTGAACTGTATATTGGAACAACATATTCAAGAAATATGTTTCATTTATCATGGTCTTGCCGGCCGCAGTGGCCGAGTGGTCTGCGGCGTGCCAATCACGGTCTGCACGGCCGCTGCGGTCGGGGGTTCGAATCCCCCCTTGGGCAAGGATGTTTGGCCGTCTTTGGGCATGGATGTTTGTGCCGTCTTTAGTATAAGCTAGTTCATAAGTAGTTTGTACGTTTAGGGACTGATGACCCCGTAGTCCCATAAGCTCTACAACCATTTGAACATTTGAATTTATTATGTTGACTGTTTGTGTAATGAACTAATATTTTCAGTATGTTAGAATACACTCTGTCTTTCTCCCCATTCGCTTTTGGGGAAATAGGAATAGTGTCAAGTTTTCAGATGTCGAGCTGGCGACACAGCCTTCAATAAGTTTGACATAAAATGTATACCATGATCTGTAATCACAGTATGAGGAAGGATGCTCACAGGTCTGTCATTGCTAGGCACTGTGAGAAGTGTTGTGTTGTCAGAATGTAATTATTTACAGCTTCTTAGCTTTAACACGAATTATCTACAGGAGAATGGAAAAACTGGTAGAAGCTGACCTCGGGGAAGATCAGTTTGGATTCAGGATGATCGTAGGTACCCGAGAGGCAATACTCACTTTACGTCTTATCTTAGAAGATAGATTAAGGAAAGGTAAACCTACATTTTAGCTTTTGTAGATTTGGAGAAAGCTTTTGACAATGTTGACTGGAATACACTGTTTCAAATTCTGAAGTCAGCAGGGGTAAAATACAGGGAAAGGAGAGTTATTTACAACTTGTACAAAAGCCAGACCGCAGTTATTAGACTCGAAGGGCATGAAAGGGAAGCATCAATTGGGAAGGGAGTAAGACAGGATTGTAGCCTTTCTCCGATGTTATTCAATTTGTACATTGAGCAGGCGGTGAAGGAAAGCAAGGAAAAATTTGGAATAGGGATTAAAGTTCAGGGGGAAGAAATAAAAACATTGCGTTTTGCTGATGACATTGTAATTCTGTCAGAGACAGCAAAGGACCTGGAAGAGCAGTTGAATGGAATGGACAGTGTGTTGAAGAGAGCGTATAAAATGAACATTAACAAGAGCAAAACAAAAATAATGGAATGCGGTCTGAGAAATTCAGGCGATGCTGAAGAAATTAGATTAGGTAACGAAACAATGAAGGTGGTAGATGAGCTATGTTACTTGGGTAGTAAAATAACATGCGATGGTCGCAGTACAGAGGATATAAAATTCAGAATGGCAATGGGAAGAAAAGCATTTTTGAAAAAGAGAAATTTGCTAACATCGAATATTAATTTAAGTGTAAGGAAGTATTTTCTGAAGACATTTGTGTGGAGTGTTGCCTTGTACGGGAGCGAAAGATGGACGATAAGCAGTGCGGACAGGAAGAGAATAGAGGCTTTCGAAATGTGGTGCTACAGAAGAATGCTGAAGATTAGGTGGGTAGATCACATAACTAATGAAGAGGTACTGAACAGAATTGGCGAGAAAAGAAATTTTTGGCATACCCTGACTAAAAGAAGGGATCGCTTGATAGGACACATTCTTAGACATCGAGGAATCGTAAATTTAGCATTGGAGGGAAGTGTGTGGGGTAAAAATCGCAGAGGGAGGCCAAGAGACGCATATAGTAAGCAGATTCAAGTGGATGTGGGTTGCCGTTCTTATGAGGAGATGAAAAGGCTTGCTCAGGATAGAGTAGGGTGGAGAGCTGCATCAAACCAGTCTCCGGACTGAAGACCATAACAACAACAACAGTTTTTTTTAAATTCAAATGTTTGTTAAGCTTCTGGGACTTAACTGCGGGGTCATCAGTCCCTAAACTTACAAACTACTTATAAACTAATACGAAAGACAGCACAAACATCCATGCCCGATGGAGGATTCGAACACCCGTCGGGGAACGGGCTCGCGCATCGGACCATATTTCTTCAATGCGGTCGGCCACTTCACCGCGGCTTGGATTTTTAAATAGTCCTCTACCTAAGTATTTCCAAGTGTTTTATTGTTTCTGGTTACGTCTGTAGGCTGATCAGTAAGCTCTGCAATTTGAACACATATTACGTAGTATTGCCACAATTCTTCAGCGTCTTGCTTTCTGTTGATCCACAAAAATTTCTATAGTAAAAAGTCCAAAGAAATTAAACCGAAAAAAGGCCATGCTAACTAAAAAATAAGCCCAAGCTGGAAATAATTTTAATCGATTTTAAGCATCCCAAATAACAGTAATATGAGTTTCCGACGGTTTCTGGCTTATGTATAAATTTTGAGAGCGGAAAAACAACGATTTTTTCTTTTGTTTTTCAGTTTTTAACCTATAACTAGAAAACGATGCATCCTACAGAAATTTTTACAAATACCAAAATGAAAGGACATGAAATTTCGCGTAAAATGACTTACAAGTTGAAATCAATTCAGCCGTTTAGCATCAATCGGTCGTAAAATATCGACATTTTTACCGACTTCACGGAAAAATGAGTTGTGCCCATGTTTCAATGCTTGTTAAGTCAGACACGGCTGCTCCAAATGCAAAATGTCACGTATAAAAGTTGTAGAGCAGTAAATTCTGCGTAGAAACGGCTCCTCAGTTTTAAAATTTGCTCCGTTCTATGCATAAGTACGAAGGTGAGTCGGTAAGTCGCAAACTCAGGTATACATGCCAGTACTGCGGCCTGTGTAGCAGTACCTCTCTACTACTACGACACATCCGTCTTGTGGGTTGCAGCAGTGTAAGGAACCAAATGAAGTTACAGCTCAAGTGTTTCACTTATAGGATGCAAACGCCACAACAAAAATTTCAGGCACCAGGCTTTAGGGGCAAATGTTTAAATTTACAGGTGGAGTCAGGTGAAAAGAAAAGCAATTTCCAGGATTGTGAACGCAGTACTGGCGTGTCTGGCTCAGTTTGCGACTGGTTTACTGACTCAGCCTCGTACCAACATAACCGTCAAAGTAATCGTAGCGCTAAAATCCTGTGAAGTCTTTTGTGCGAAGTCAAATTACTTTTGATTTACAAATCGTGCAGAGTGATTCAAATATTCAAATTTAAATGTAATTTAGTGACGTATGTACTGTATCTTCGTAGATAGTTCGCTCAGTGTATTAAAATAAATTAATTACCATGTTAGTCAAATATAATAAGCCGATTTAAAAATAAAAACGATTGTAGTTCTACATTTACATCTACATCTACATGGGATACTCTGCAAATCACATTTAAGTGCCTGGCAGAGGGTTCATCGAACCACAATTATACTATTTATCTCCCATTCCATTCTCGAATAGCGCGCGGGAAGAAAGAACACCTGAATCTCTCTGTTCGAGCTCTGATTTCTCGTATTTTATTCTGATGATCATTTCTACCTATGTAAGTGGGAGCCAACAATATATTTTCGCATTCGGAGGAGAATGTTGGCGATTGGAGTTTTGCAAGTAGCCCACGCCGCAGCGATAAGCGCCGTTGTTGTAATGATTCCCATCCCAGATCCTGTATCATTTCCGTAACACTGTCTACCCTGTATCGTGACAGTAGGAAACGAGCTGCCCTTCTTTGGACTCTTTCGATGTCCTTCGTCAAACCCACCTGATAAGGATCCCACACTGGGCTGCAATACTCCAAAAATGGACGGACAAGCGTAGTGTATGCAGTTTCTTTTGTAGTTCTGTTGCATGTTTTAAGGGTTCTGCCAATAAAACGCAGTCTCTGGTTCGCCTTTCCCACGATATTATCTACGTGTTCTTTCCAATTTTTGTCTGAAGTAATAGTAATAGTAGTTAACGAGATGTAGCGTGAGCTATGACGTCAGGATGCGCAGTGGCCCTGCGCCGGTTTTGTGTATTGGGGGAAGGTCTGGGCGCGTACCTGCAGTGACCGCCGCTTCGCGCGTTTCACTTCAGTCAGAAAATATCCAGTCGTCTGTACTCCGTTAAGGCTGCCTACACAGTTCATACCGCCCGCCGGGCCGAGCCGAAAAGAGGAGGAAAATACACTTTTCCGATTTTCAAATGTTCAAATGTTTGTTAAGCTTATGCGACTTAACTACGGGGTCATCAGTCCCTAAACTTACAAACTACTTATCAACTACCTTACACTAAGGACGGCACAAATATCCATGCCCGAAGGGGGATTTGAACCCCTGACCGTAGTGGCCGTGCAGACCGTTACTGAAGCGCCTAAGTCCCTTCGGCTACCGCGGCCGGCTCCGATTTTCAAGTGGTAAAAAAATGTGGACGGTGTTTAAGACCACCCCACATCGTTTTATCAACTATTTTTTTCCTTACAAGCTTTGGTTTGCCCATGAAAAAATAAAATGTCTAGTTTTCATTCCGCGCGAGTTTCTAGTTCCGCAATGCTTCTCACTCGAATATGATGAAAGTTTGAGGTTAAAAAATCTGATTTTTGGACACGTGGTAGTAAAACATCCTAGCTTCTAATAAATCATTCACCTTTTCATAATTCATAACAGTCTTTTTCAAATGACGCTGTTTGTCAAATGCGAGCGCTTGATTTAGAATTCGTGTGCTGAAAAAGTTGGATAGCGGGCAGCTTACTGTTCTGTGCATTTTAGACCATACATTACAGAGAATGAAATGGAGCTAAAAGTACAGAAAAGTTTTGAAATGGTAGTCGCATTGATATCTACCTCCTTTCACAAGTAATAGCGAGTTACCTGAGTGGCGTGACGCCGCGATCGCAAGCCTTGTTGGGCGTAGCGTGAAGCACTGCGGCACCGCAAAAATGAACTGCAGGCCACGTGTGTCGCTCCTTCGTTATGTGTCAATTATCCATAACACGAAAACAATTATAAAAGTGGCGACCGATTACTACTGACAGTGATCTGCTAGGGTTTTACATTAGGTCATACTTTATAAGAGCCATACAACTGATTTCTGGTCCACATTATACAATTAATGAAATATGTATTTCCTGTTTGGAACAAGAAGGAAGAATAAATTAATGTTAACTGCGACTTTGGTGTCGATGGACCGAAATAACATTTTTCTACATTATACTTATTGGCTTTCTAGATGGAAATGATAAAAGGAAGAAACCCGAAATTGTAATGAAATTTATAGTTACATCTATGCCTAAGTCATTTTATTAAAATTAAATGTTTGTAAATCTATGGGACTTAACTGCTTGGTTATTAGTCCCTAGCTTACAAATTACTTAAACTAAGTTAAACTAACCTAAGGATAACACACACACCCACGAACCCCATACGGCGAACCGCAGCACGGAGCCTCAGTGCGCATGGCGTTTCAGCGACGGCGTCATTTTATTATTTTCGCCTTTGTAGTTCTCAGGAAATGTCGTACCACAAGGTAGAAATTATTGAATGCAGCTTGTTCCCCATAAAAGGAATATCACTCACGCCGGAGATTAAAATAAGAGCGAACTAAGTAAAAAAGAATAGACAAATGTAACATTAGAAACATGTAGTTACCTCCTTATAAGTGGTGGCATACATGCAGTTTAACGGTTTTATGTGCGACACGCTGTACTGTATTTCAACACACCTCCACATTCAAATGACTCTACACAGGTCTCAGAATTTTATTATTCATTTGTTTATTTGGTTAAGAAGCTTTCTTAGAGGAACTGCGTTTCTACGAACGTTTTTCTGAATCATCTGTTGACAATTTTGTCTAAATGGTACTTCCATTTATTTATTTTTATTTTAACTGATAGAAAAAAAATTCGGTGATTTAGTTTAGCCTCCGACACTACAGGTCAGGTCAGTAAAGGATGAGAAGTGTGTGCCACATTGTTTCTTCTTGTGTCGCTTCTTGATGGGCTTGTTCCCAGCAACAAGGTATCCTCAGCCACTGTAAGCTGAAGATCGAAGGAATCACGGTGGTGATCAAACACATGTTCACTGCCGTCTACTTAGAGGCAGCTAACAGTTCATTGATTTTGTTATTTTATTTCTGTTGTTCTCACACTATAGTGACTCATCAGATTTTCAGCACATAAAAAAATAGCTGGTAATGGACTCGTACCATCAATTTCGACTGACATTTAGGAGAGTTTTTCCTTATGTGAACAGCTAAAAAACATTTCTGAATTTTTTATGCATTTTACAGGATTAATAATAATACTAGAAAAAATAAGCAGAATATATTTTCACAAGTGTTATTTAAAAGAAAGCTATCATACAGAGAGACTTGAATTGAAAACAGGCAGGAGACGTGAGATACTTGTGCTGCAGAAGCAATGCCATAGCCCAAAATATTAAACATTCCGAATGAATTCTGGGGATGGGCACTACGATACTTTCTATTCATTGCAAAACGTCTAAATTTTTACCATATGTTTTTAAGATGATATTCTCAATTCAATTTTTAAATTTTTTCGATATCATTCTCCGTTGTTGGGAATCCTGTAAAATCTCCGACATCGCTGAGGCCAGAAAAGATCCTGTAAGAAGGGGACCAAGGACGACTGAAGGGTCGTTCAACGTTACAGAAATGCAGCCCTTCCACAAATTACTGCAGATATCACTGCTGGGCCATCAAAGGCCGCGAGTGCTGAGTGATGGTGACCGGGAGCATCGCGTCACTAGTGTGTCGATAACATCAAACTTTGGGTGTGACAGGAGATGTGCTAGGGTACTGATGCAGATGTGACCACTGTGACTGTCTAGTTAGCCTAAAACTTGGGTTCGAAACGCGGTATAGCTCAAATATTCATGTTTCCTAATTTATTTAATTGAAATCCCACTGGAAGATGAAGTCGGAAATTCCATAGTGTTTTGCTTTAATAAAGGCCTAGTTCATAATTACTATGAAATTTGATGCAAATTGTTTCAATGTTAAATCTTTTCTTAATACTATTTTAGGATACGAATAGGCTGGCCCTTAAAATCCAATTCCAAGAGAGTGAGAATGTAGAAATTAAATCTGCCAGTGGGAAGCTGATTTGAAAATTAAAAAGTAACATTTTTATTTATACAATTTATTTGTAGCTGTCAACAATTTACAAAATCCGGACATTCTGCAATTTTTCCACGTATTTTACACTTCGGATCTGACAAGTCTAATTGCACTGTACGTACATCGACAGCATATGTGCTAACTTCTTGTTAAAACGTTCTGTAAGGCAATTTCTCTCAGGGTGGTATGCAGTTGTCATTCTGTAGA
Organism: Locusta migratoria; assembly: GCA_026315105.1. NCBI lineage: Eukaryota > Metazoa > Arthropoda > Insecta > Orthoptera > Acrididae > Locusta > Locusta migratoria. The sequence goes on from CM048755.1 coordinate 785,943,456, forward strand.
CAATGTCGCAACATGACACCAGTTTTGAAAATTCAAATGTTTGTATAGCTTATGGGACTTAACTACGGGGTCACCAGTCCCTAAACTTACAAACTACTTATTAACTAGCTAATCCTAAGGACGGCACAAATATCCATGCCCGAGGGGGGATTCGAACCCCCCGATCGTAGTGGCCGTGCAGACCGTGACTGGAGCGCCTCAGTCCCCTCGGCCACCACAGCCGGCACCAGTTTTGACTGGAATACTTTTTCACGATCGGATATCATCACATGTGGTGCTCCATGCTTCAAAATAATGTCTTCTACAAGGAATTTTGCGATCTCTGGAGTTTCTGCAGTCGGCACAGGTTTGGTGACAGCGCAGCGTGTGAGGTAGTCAGTGCAGACTATTATCCATTGGTTACCTATTGTCGACTTAGAGAACATTCCTAAAATGTTGATTCCAACTCGGTGAATTGGAGCTGTTGCAGGTGGAATTTGTACGAGATGCTCTGGAGGTAACTTCGGTACATGCTTCCGTCTGGCACTCTTTACAGTGACTCGCATAGTGCTTGAAAGATTGGTAAAGATCTTTCCAGTAATACGTACGTTTGATTCTGTCTAGGGTTTTCACGAATCCCAGATGACCGGATATTGGAGCATCGTGGAAATATTTGAGAATAGCTGGCTGGAGATGAGCTGGGACTGTGGTGTTGCACAAGTCTGAAGTGCGCGCCACGTACTTTTGCCGCGCGCCATGCACGCACGGCGCGGCGTTCTTACGACGTCGGCCACAAGTGTCGTCTGCTGCAACTCCGCTCGTGGCCACCACTGAACTGCATCGGCCACTTGGGATTAAGACAGGCACTAGGAAAGACTCTCATCAATAGGCAGGCCTCTATGTAACTAAATTATGTACCAGCATTCCACTAGTCTGCTGCCCTCCGAGTTAAGTAATGTATTATTTCTTCGAAATATGTCTTGTTCTAATCTAGCTAAGTGTTTCTAGTTTCTGCTGTCCCACTGGCTAGTCACCTCTGTACCTGCACACGTGTGCATCCTATTTCTCTGTGTCGGTCTCTCTCTACTCGGCCACCGACACTTAGGACAACCCGGCGGCAACGAGATACAAAATTGGCGACGAGAATGAGACACAAAAGTGGCGATGAGGATGGGATACAAAAGTGGCGACAAGAACGACACATTAAAGTGGCGACGAGGATGACGAGGAGCGATAGAAGAACCTTGGACCAGTCCGCTTGCAGCAGTTGGAGCACACAGAAATTGCTCCCGCCCACCCACCCTTATTATAAGACTTTTGGGGGAACATATTGGTTACGTGTTTTGTGGAATTTTTTGTTGCAGAGGGTCCTCTTTCATATTGCATTTGAGTTTTGTTGTTAAGTTACTTGTATGCGCGGCGCCTAATCAGTCAGCATGGCCACTACCCCGAACCCAAACTTAATGGAAATTATTCAATTACAGATGGCGCAAATCACGCAACTACTCCAAGCAGTGTCCCAGTTGACGGCGCAGGCAACTCAGTACCAATAGCCGTCGCTTCAGCTGCCCACATCTGCTGCCGCATTGCTCCCTACGTTTCGCCAGTACGACGAATGTGAGGAAGAATGGAGCGATTACTTGGCGCAATTTCAAGAACTGGTCGAGGCTCATAAACTTACAGGTCAGACTGTCAAATACCTTTTATTATCGGTTGTGGGCACCAAGACTTTCGTGTTACTGCAGAAACGTTTCCCCCATGCATCTCCACGTGTTGGAGACTGAACAAATAGTAGAGGCACTGAATGCTCATTACGACAGAAAAGTTGTCATAGCTGCGGCACGGTACCGATTTTTCAGACTAAAAAAATTGCCGGAGCAGTCACACCCGGAATGGATTACTGAGTTGAAGGGCTTAACCCGCAAATGTAAATTTACTGCCTCTTGTGGACTTTCTTATAGTGACATGATGTTAAGAGATGCGATTACGCAGAACATTCAGGACCCCAGAATTAGGGCAGCAATTCTGAAACAGTCTGACCCCCATTAGATATTGTACTGCAGCTTATTGAAGCGCATGATACCTTTGACTTAGCAGATGTAGAAATGCAAAGCCACAATATTAATGCAGTGTGCCGCAACGGAAGCTTTCCTAGCTGCAGTTCTCAGTATAGCACTAGTGATTCTTATTTTTCTATCGGCCTTGCTGAACAGTCAGTAAACAGTAGTCAGTGTGAAAGTGCGACACAAAGGTCGCCCCATTGTGTTCGAAAAACTAATGTGAATTACGGACGCAAACGCTCATTTCAGAAAAATGTTCGTAAGTCTTGCCCCCAGGGTGCATCTCGCCACAAGCGTGCACAATGCCCTAGCCGCAACACAACCTGTTATCAATCTGGCAAATCAGGACTCATACAAACAGTGTGTATGCAGAATAAACATTATAAGAACGGAGCCATTAGAAACAGTATTTTGCACAGTGCACGGACAGTTCATGCTGTCAATGTCATACACGCTGTGGATTTGGACAGTGTTTCTCTTGAATCTCAAATGCAAGAAATTTTGTCTGCGTCTACTGCAAAACTATGTAGTGAGCCAGATCGCAAGCACCGTCGAGCGCGTAAAACTGTGCAACAGAAATGGGTTCAGAACAAGCAAAATGACTATATACAGTGCAATCCTGTAGTTAACCTACTGCCTTCTGCAACTTCTCATGGTAATACTGTCCAGTACTGTGTAGATAGTGATAGTAGACTTGATGTAGCTACTCAAAGTAATTTTAGTGCAGTAGCTGTGAATTTGTGGTAGCTTCACAAGCTTGTGCGGACGACGATCCGGCGGTTGTACCCCCTAGGGACAGAGTTATTAATCTGCTATGTGCCGATTCTGCGCCGCTTCCTACTGCACGCAGCCCGCGCATGCACAAGTGTAGCAAACAAACTGTAGCAGACGTTGCCCACATTCGCGCACCTGTCAAGCGCCACAAGCAAAAACTTTTTTTTACTCTCTCCATAGAAAATAAGCCTGTGCAATTTCAGCTCGACACGGGTTCCGCTGTCACATTAATGAATAAAGACACTTATGAACTTCTGGGTTCACCAAAATTGTCGCCGTCTCAAGAAGTGCTCACAGCATATAAAGGACAAAATATTCCAGTGCTAGGAACGTGTAGCCTTCCCGCCTCTTATCAAAGTGTAACAAAAACTGTCGCTTTTGTAGTTCTTCATGCCAAATCTACACAGAACATTTTTGGACTAGATGCAATCGACTTGTTTGGCTTATCAGTTCAAAGAGATGTGCTTCAAATTTCTTCAGTAGTGCCTCAGGACAAAATCAATGCATTGTGCGAAAAATACAGTGACTTGTTTTCGCCGGAACTAGGTTGTGCAAAAGACTTCGTGGCACATGTAACTTTAAAAGAATCTGTAGTACCAAAATTTCGCAAAGCTAGACCAGTGCCTTTCGCAATTCGTTATAAAGTTGCTGACGAACTTAAACGTTGGCAGGATAGTGGGGTGATTTCTCCTGTTTCTTCGAGGCAGTGGGCCTTGTCTTTAGTGATTCTAACCAAGTCGACAGGAAAACTTCGTCTCTGTGCGGACTTCAAATCAACAGTGAATGGTCAAACAATTGTAGACACTTACCCCTTGCCCCGACCTGAGAAACTAATGGACAAATTAGGACAGTCTCGCTTCTTTTCTAAGATTGATTTAGCTGAGGCATACTTACAGATTCCGCCTGATGACGAGTCAAAACAGTTTTTCGTCATTAATACTCACATGGGCCTTTTTCAATTTCAACGCCTACCCTTTGGCAGTTCTTCCGCCCCCGCCATTTTTCAGCGTTTTTTGTAACAACTGACAGTTTCTGTACCATGCTGCTCGAACTATTTAGATTATATTGTTGTCTCAGGGCGCACAGTTGAGGAACATTTATCAAACCTGGAGTGCCTTTTCAAAGTGTTGACTGAAGCAGGTCTACGTTGCAATAAAGCAAAGTGATCGTTTTTTCAAACTGAAATAGAGTACCTAGGCTATGTGATAAATGCCCAAGGAATCCATCCCTTACAGTCACATCTTCGAGCAATCAAAGACTTGCCTCCTCCTAACAATGTGTAGGAACTGCAAGCAGTAATGGGAAAGCTTAACTATTATTTCAGATTTATTCCGAATGCCTCTCAGATTGCAGCTCCACTGCATCGCTTCCGTAAGAAGAATGTTCCTTTTGTGTGGTCTAACGATTGCCAGGTTGCTTTTGACAAATTAAAGTCTGCGCTACTCAGTGATGCATGTTTGATTCCCTTTGACCCACAGAAGCCTGTAGTGCTAGCAGTGGATGTCTCGTCGTACGGTCTGGATGCAGTATTGTCACATCGTATTGGATCTCACGATCGTCCTATTGCCTTTGCATTCAAGCTACTGACGCAAACGCAACAGAATTACAGTCAGAAAGAAAATGAGGCCTTAGCAATCTTTAACGGCGTCACAAAGTTTCATCATTATCTCTATGGCAGAAAATTCTATTTGTTGACAGACAAAAAGCCTCTCACGTCGTTGTTCTCCCCCACAAAGCCAATTCCGCCACGAACGGCACAAAAGTTTCAGAGATGGTTCTTGATACTGTCTAATTATCAGTATGAGATTTTGTACCGCCCTACCATTAAACATGCAAACGAGGACGGCGTCTCGATCCCAGCCTCAGCTACGACGCCCGTCCCACCAGTAACGCCCCTGCCCAGGCCCTCCTCCCAGTGCCGCCGCCGTGGCCCTCAGCCCTACGCCACGACAGCGCGGCGTATTGGGGGGGGGGGGAGGGGTGTCACAGAAGTCTGAAGTGCGTGCCACGTACTTTCGCCGGTCGCCGCCATGTACGATTGGCGCGGCGATCTTACGACGTCGGCCACGAGCGTCCTCTGCTGCAACTCCGCTCGTGGCCACCACTGAACTGCATCGGCCACTTGGGATTAAGACAGGCAGGAGGAAAGACTCTCATCAGTAGGCAGGAGTCTACGTAGGTAAACTATGTACCAGTATTCCACTAGTTTTCTGCCCTCCAAGTTAAGTACTGTATTATTTCTTCGAAATCTATCTTGTTCTAATCTAGCTCAGTGTTTCTAGTTTCTGCTGTCCCACTGGCTGGTCACCTCCGTACCTGGACATACGTGCATCCTATTTCCCTGTGTCGGTCTCTCTCTACTCGGCCACCGACACTTAGGACAACTGGCGGCAACGTGATACAAAAGTGGCGACGAGAACGAGACACAAAAGGGACGACCAGTAGCCATTTGGGGCCCAGTGGATCGTAGTTGCTCTTATACAATGTCGCATTTATAAGTTGGAACAATCGATTGGTCGGTTCTCCTTTCTCCAAGGCCCCTATGGTTTTTAACAGTGCTGGATCTTCCCGCTGTTCAGCTGTAACGTCACCTAATTCAGTGGGAGCTGAAATTTCATTCATGCTGTTGTGTTCCACTAATGGATCCCTCGAAAGTCAGTCGGCATCCTTGTGTTTGCGCCCGTTCTTGAATACCACTGTGACGTCATACTCTTGGAGTCTTAGTGCCCATCTTGCTAGTCGACCTTATGGATCTTTCAAGCTAGTCAGCCAACACAAAGAATGGTGGTCTGTCACGACGGTGAATAGTTTGCAGAATAAATACGGCCGAAACTTGTTGATAGCCCAGATAACTGCGAGACATTCTTTCTCGGTTGTAGAGTAGTTTATCTCGGACTATGAGAGTACTCTTGATGCATAGGCTATCACTTTCACGTTCCTGAACTTGTACAAGCACTGCACCATCCCATAACCACTGGCGTCTGTGTGAATTTCAGTTTTCGTATTCTCGTCGTACAAGGCTAGCACTGGTGCGGAAGTTAGAGCCTCCTTAAGTGCCCGGAAAGCTCTTTCTTTTGTCTCATCCCAGTAAAACTTGGCGTCTCCCTGCAGAAGTTCTTGTAATGGAGTGCCTTGTTACAAAATTCCTTTTATGAAATGTCGGTAGTATGAGCACAGCCTGAGAAGACTACTCACATCACGAATGTGCTGAGGACCTGTGACTGCCCTTACTTTATCTGGATCAAGACGGACACCATCTCCGTTGATTAGGTGTCCCAGGATTTTTATCTCTTTGGCAACGAAGAGACACTTCTTTGGATAGAGGCGGAGTCCTGCAATCTGAACACACTTCAACACAGTTGACAGGCGACTCATGTGTTTTTCTAAAGTTTTCGAGCAAACGACAATGTCATGTAAATAGCAAAGACATGTCATCCACTTAAGGTGTCGAAGCAAATTGTACATTGTGAGTTCGAATGTGGCCGGAGCATTACATAATCCAAATGGCATTACTTTGAATTCATAGAGGCCGTCAGGTGTAATAATAGTCGTCTTTTCCCTATTAGATTCATCAACCTCGATTTACCATTAACCTGCTGCATGACCATAGTTGAGAAGTATGTATCGCCTTTCAAGCAGTCTAAGGTGTCGTCATTGCGTAGATAGTCGCCTCGCTTAGTTTTCCTAGGTGCGGCAGCTAGGGGAGCGGCTGGTACCTCTGTACGGTGATGGCGGACGGCAGCGGCGCGTCGGGGAGCGACCTTGTCTAGGGTACGGCGATGGGCTTCTACCTATAGGTTGACTGAACTCATCAGCAGGTGACTGCCTGGGATAGAACTGCTCGGATGGCTGATGCCTTATGGCACAGTAATCGTCGAATTCTCACCTTCTCTCTCTGCAGTAGCGTACGACATGTCCAGGGCGCCCACAGTGGAAACACACTGGTGTGTTGTCTCCTGTCCTCCAGACGTCTGTTCTTCTGCGGGGCGTCATAGTTGCCGGGGGAGTTGGCTGTGGCCGCGTCGGCCGGTTCCTAGGCTGTCGTTTGGCGGCAGCAGTGTAAGTCATAGTAGGGTGAGGCCATTCTTCACGTCGAGTGCGACTGGCGGGGCTGACAGGCGCTAATGTTTGAAATACCTCTTCCTCAGCAGCGTCAACTCATGACATACAGCACTGACATCCATGGCCATAATCTGGTGCTCCCTTGGTCCAACAGTCCCGGCTGCCATAAACTGTTGTAATTCTTCTCTCACAATTTGTCCTATGAGAGACGCAAAGTCATGCTGGTCTTCCGCAACGCCCATAGGGACGACATTCGGGAGTCTGTCCAACTCTCCTCTGTTGCATCTCTTCAGTTTTCTGGCACCACGTGATGAACTCTTTCGTCGTAGAGACGTCTTTTATAAGAAGAGCTTGGCACATGTCTTCTGCAATGCCATTCATCAGGTGTGTGATTTTGTCGGCGTCACGAATATCCGGGTTAACTGTGTTACATAGGGTCAAAACATTCTGTATGTACGACTGTGTCGGCTCACCATGTCGTTGGGCCCGGTTCTTCAGTTGTTTTTCCGCCGAGCGGATTTGTCGCTGGCTGTCTCCAAACGTCTTCTTAAGTTCCGTCTGAAACGTTTCCCAGTAATTCAGCTTCTCTTCGTTGTTTTCAAACCATTGCTGGGCTGTTCCGTCCAGGTAGAAATAAACGTTGGCCAAGCACATTATATGATCCCGCCTGTTATACTTAGCGACTCGATTTGTTGGGATCCTGTCCACCGTCTCCAGAGAACACCGACGGGTGTCTGATGTGCAGCTGGGTTACCGCTGGTTTCGTGTCCATGGGTCATCTGATGATACGGACATTCGGAAGGATGTACTTGGTATATCCCTTTATTTTTTTAATTCTTGGAAACCTTTTTTTTCTTGCTCTGACTGCTTTTCATTATTAAAATTTATTTTACATGCCGTGTTTCTCCGCTATTGGATTACATTTGAATTACACTTGAGGGTGCTTTAATAATAAATAAATAAATGCAGTCTTCTTGTACGTCATATCACGTTGGATTTTACCATATTTGCATTAAATGAAAAATGTCTTCGGAATATGTAACACAATATAACCCAAAAACGTCCTCCTTCATATTCCCTTGTGAGATCATTACATTTCCTTATGCAGGTGTCGTAAGGATTATCTGGGCATGGCTACAGTCCCCCGCCCTTGTTTTCCGGTGAAATAAAATTCTCGTTCTCGTATAAAATTAAAAATTGAATTAAAAATTGAATTAAAAATTGAATTCACATGACTTCCATGAATCACAAAAAAACAGAACATAACGTTCAAAACTTGAATAATTAATAAAATAAAGTCTTCGCGTAACTTCTTGTCATCCCTTGTTGCAGTGGCTTCACTGGGGTTGGCACTTGTTCATCCCACACCCATTCTGTCGTTCTGTCGAATACAATTTTTAACATGTTGCTGTACTGTTGCTTATTGTCTTTATGTGTACTTATTTTTGCATATTCGCTTTTCATATATACTCGAAAATCTATTACATTGTCTGATGTTAGATTATTGATGACATAGCTGACATATTTCTCCATCAACCTGTTTATGACGTTATTTTTTGTTTTCGGAAAATATTTTATTTCTGGCCCGTAGAGTAACATTGGCATTATGTATTGTGTTGAAGATCTGGCAAGGAAAGCTATTTATTGCCTAATCGAAATCCAGTTATCCATATTGCCGCTACAGGTGAATCTATGTAGGACTGTGTCAACTAACTTCCATTTGCTGCAGATGTTTGTTTGACTAAGTCCCATTGATTGTGGCCTGTCTTTTGTGCTGAAGATGTCATTAACGAACTTATACCAGGCAGAAATTGTATCTGTAGAGAGACCAGCAAAAGTGACGTTTTGCCATAGAACTTGCCAGTTGTAATCGTTGAACTTGTTTTCAATTTTATTTCTTCCTTCATTATTCTTCCTTTCTCGTATTGTGTCTCTTGCTGTTAACCGTCGATGACGTCTGAGGTCGTCACTATGGTAACTTGTTTCAAGTTCCGCAAACATTGTAGTCGGTCAATAATTCTCCGTACATCAGCCGAAGGTTCAAGACTCTGTGTTTGACTGCCTCAAAGAGCTTGGAAGTAAGACTCTCTGGGTGCTCCCTGAACATAGTGAGAGTGTGATGCTGGACACAGCAACTCTGAACATTTCCCCTCGCAATAAAAAGTTGGTGACAGTATACATTACCCCCTTTGCTACCAGTTTTGGAATTGGAAAGATCTGTGCAGTGATATAAGCTTTTGCAAAATGAAGGAGTTGGTGAACCTTATTCTTTGCACCTGGTCCATATTACGGTGTAAGTTTTCCGTGAAAGCCCCATGAATCTTCTTTCGGACATCTTTGCAGTTAAAAAGCAACCATTTTCATCGGACATGGCATTACAGTTATTTCCAGGGTTGCATGTTTCGTGTCTGTTTGTGCCCACGCCAGACCCCCTCAGATTTAGTATTGTGCTTTTATTTGCGTTTGTTCTCGTCCCAGAAGCCAGACAGTACTGCCTGACCACCCTTTTTAATGTTAAGGCTTCGTCCTTACCACTCGGAATAAGCTTTTATGACCGTTTTCTCGCCAGATAATGTTATGCCTGTTAGTGAACATTGTGTAAAAATGGTACCAAGGAGACGGAAAATAAAAACATAGATAAAGGACTGCCCTGGCGAACCTCTTGTTTTATCTGGATAGGCTTAGATGTTTGACCATTAATTGCTATATTCTCTCATATACCTGTCGCGATATTTTTGATAATGTTATTTATCTGAGAGTGGAAGGCCATTTTTTACATTGTAGCAACCAGATATCTATGACTAACTAAATCAAAGGCTTTATAAAAGTCTATAAATACTAAGGCACATTTGATATTGGTCACCGAAGTAATGGCAAGAATGTCTCTGTACACTGATGTGCTGTCGAAAATTGTTCTATTTGAAGTACAAGATTGATGGTGACTTATAAGTTTTGTGGCGCTTAATGAGAGTCTTCTAGTTATAACCCGGGAAATTATTTTGTAGTCAGAATTAATGAGCGAAATAGGTCGATAATTCTTCAGATCTGTTTTACCTCTTTTCTTGGGAATGAGAACTATTTTGCTTTCCTTAAACTCAGCTGGGATCAATTTTCCATGAATGACTTCTTTGGCCGTGCAAGTGAATTTGTCCCCAATCACTGACCAGTCTCGTATGTAAAATTCCACTGGGAGACCTCTGGTCCCGGGGACTTTTTAAGTGCTGAGTTGCATACTATCTCATGAAAATCTTCATTGCTGATGTCAGAGAGGATTTCTTCATTATCCGTTGCTTACAACCGTGGAACTAAATCGCTGATAAATTCTTCTATAGCTTCGTCATCGACCGCTGTGAAATAACATAAGGTGGCATAATACCTGTGTATTTCTTCGATTATGTCTTTTTGAGCAGTAAGTCTGGGGCCAGTATGTGTCAGAATTTCGTCAATAAAAGTTCTTCTCCTGTTCTTTGCGTGACGTAGTAGGTGAAATAGGGAGGCTGTTTCATCCTCTGATACTGATTTGGCTATCGACTTCATTTTAATCCCTTCCATTTGCGCCATCTTTAAGCTTAACAATTTGGCATTTATGCTGTTGATATCATGCAGGCGAATTTCGTCCTCGTTTGCTCGGTCGTATAGCCCCGTTAAAACTTGATAATAATATTCAACACCTTTTTTTCAGTTCTCTGTATCTTGCTGCACTAAACTGTTTCCTCAGTTTAGGTTTTGCTATTTTGGTCCACCAGTAAATGACCGATTCCCTCCCTGATTAGAAAGGCCGTTCCTACATTTGCTTCGGGTGCAACATTTACAATTTCTACGAAACCTGGGATTCGAAGAGCCGTTATCGCAACCTCCTGTAGCAAGGCGATATTCGTCCCAGATTCATACAGGAATTCTTTTAGTGCTGCCAACGTTAACGGGGAATTTACTCTATTAACGTTGATCGTCGTAATGGTGTAAGCTTGCATTACGACGGTAGTGAGGAGGCTGTTTCTAGTAAACTATAATTGGAGGTTAATGCTTAGTCTGTAACTAATAAGACACATTGCAGATGTTCACAGACTGTATACCAGTAGTTGTATAAAAATATCCTGCAGAATTTCAGTCCTTCAGTAAGTTACATGAAACATTATAAATGTTCAAATGTTTGTTAAGCTTAAGGGACTTAACTACGGGGTCATCAGCCCCTAAACTTACAAAGTACTTATGAACTACCTACAACTAAGGACGACACAAATATCCATGCCCGAGGGGGGATTCGAACCCCCGACCGTAGTGGCCGTGCAGACCGTGACTGAAGCGCCTCAGTCCCCTCGGCCACCGCGGCCGGCTGAAACATTATAACTTCTCAACTTTTTACAGTACAGTGTTATAAGTTACTGGATCTTTCGGCTTTCTCGTCGTCAGAATTTTCTCTGATGCTTTCATATTTCATATTTTACTTCTTGGCAACTTTCGTTTCAGATGTAGTTTTCCCCAGGTGACGAGCTACGGCAAGATTCGGGTGCGGTTTTAACCTGTGCCGGTGTCTGTCTTTCAGCTCGGCAGTGGCTGGCGAGCTGACAATTTGTGTAAGTGTGGTTGTTGACACTTCCTGCTGTCCCGGAGCTTGCGTTTGCATACAGGCGGAGGCCTGCGAGCTATCAATGTTGTGTAGAGCCGTCTTGTTGGCTGTTACTTCCTGCTGACTCCGAGCCTGTGTCTGCATACCGGTGGTGACCTGCAAATCTATATCTATAAATGTGAATGTCTGTTCGGTGTACGTTTATCACGTCCAAACAACAAGATGCAAAGACTTACATATTTGTACAGTTACTAATTTATACCTGAGGAAGGTTTTAGGCACGATTTTATAGCGATCTGATAGATATTTACTAATTTGAAGAATATAACGCGAAATGCGGAACAATAATGATTCTTTGAAAATTATATTTACTCTTTGAAAATGGTTTTATTGGTTGCATTGTTGCTTGACGGTTGATAATGATAAAAGGGTGGAGTATATTTGGATGGAAAGCTATCAGTGTATATAAAATTCTACATGTGTGTGTGTGTGTGTGTGTGTGTGTGTGTGTGTGTGTGTGTGTGTTTGTTAATATTTCGCTCTGCAGCGAAAACTACAGGACGCAAACGAATAAATAGTCTGTGTGTAATTGTTGTCCGAAGTCTTCCATTGTACACCATAGCAGTTCCATGGCATTATCTACAAGGGGGTAGAAGATATTGTGGTTCAAAGTCGTCAAATTATTAAAAAAAAGATTGGACTGAAGGCCAGCGATGACGTTTGAGACTCTATAGCAAGGAGGTTACATACAGCGAAACGTGATGCCACAGACCACATCTTTGGTATATGCGTGCTACTATGTCTTCAGCTCTTTCTCTGTAAGGATAAACATACGAATAAGGAGATAAAAGAATAAATAAATAGCACACTACTGAATGATAGCTTATCTATCATAATCAACCAACACGCGAGCGGAGCCGCGGGTTTAAGCTAGTTGTCAATATATGAAACTGGCATGTTGCTTGTCGTGCCACCCTTCTGGCACGGAACTTATTTACTTCCGTCTGCTGCGCTTCGGAGTCGGCGGGTTGGTCGCTTGACGACTTGGCGATATTGTAGCGGCTGCTGTACACCTAATTCCGGCGCTCGCGCTTGTATTTCATGTACACTGCCCTGAAGGAAGTTAGTATCGTCTTTTTCTATGGTAGCTGCCACACCATCTAGCATTCCGCCTTCTGCGTCAACCTCCACAGTTTTGTCGGACCATTGTTTTGGTTTCTGGTGACGGGTGCAATACCAGAATCTTCTTCACCTACGAGCTCTTCAGTTTGTTCCAGGGGCCTCTTCTTCGCTGCCAACTCACTTTCGCAAGACGTCAGATGAGAAGTGGTTGCAGGGTTTAGGGGCGGGAAATCTTTATCGTTATTGTCGGCAGTGCCGGACGTAGTATTGACGTCGTTGCAGCCGACAATTCGGTTTTATTGCTGGAAGGTAGCAACTCACTGAGTGTCAACCGATGGCGTTGCATCAAATTACGTTTGAAGGCACACACCGCGGGCAGTCCTGTCGCAGATGACCTGACTCGTTGTTGAGGTTTGCCCTGAATATGTAACATGAGCCTTGTGTCCGCCAACAGATATATACGAAGGGATGTTTGACTTCAGCTCCATTTCTACAGAGCGAATGCTGTTAAAATATTGAAATCCAAATTGCGACGACCATCGTTCATCAACCATTTTCTTAACTATCCCATACTGCGAGAGAGCTTCCTCAATTTTAAAGTTATCTACTTCAATAGGTACAGTCGCCTAATCGCTATACACAACCGCAAAGTTCTGCTGCTTGGTGGGAAGTATATACAGCTAGGCAACATGATCGTACATACACATCTGACACGAAATCTGAGAGGAAAAAAGTTATGTTTCAGTATCGCAGCCAGTTGTAACAACACGCGTGCTTTCTAAAAAAAAATGTTCAAATGTTTGTAAATCTATCGGACCAAACTGCGAGGTCATCAGTCCGTAGCTTACAAACTACTTAAACCTAGTTAAACTAACCTACGGACAAACACACACACCCATGCCCCAGGGAGGACTCGAACCTCCACGGCGAGCAACCGCGCGCTCCACAGCGAGGTGCTTTAGACCGCTCGGCTACTCCACCGCGGCACGCGTGCTTTCTATGCAACGTCAAGGCGACTTCGAAAACTCATTTTAGAAACTTCTTTGCGTATTAGCCATAGCGTTTTAAGCTATTCGCGACCGACAAATTTCTTTCTGCATTTCTTTTTTTATAGTTTCAATGAACAAATACAGCAATTAGAATTGAGATGCTGCAGTCCGTGAATATTTTCGGACGTTACTGACACATTCAAATGGAAAAATTGCATGCATATCATAGAATTAATTCAATTACATGACTGGAAGCAAATTATCGACATTAACCACTACTTAAGGTAACCGTCACGCAAGTGCAAGTCGACGAATGTCTAGTGGGTGCTACAGCGGCACACTGGTTGGAATCACGCTACAACACTTATTCGTTGAGAGAGCAGACAAAACAGATCCTGTTCTAAACACTTTGTTATGAAGCTAAGTGTTAAATCATGGTGCACCATGTTCCGGGTATCGCTGACGGTTTCCGCCCACCGCCACGGTTGCGCTATAAAGACGACAACCGTTTGGCGCGGCAGATAACTGATGGTATTTCCGAGAGTGAAGGTATCGTGTCATTTCCACTGGTTCTCTTTCGGTTGATGTTGCAACTATGATATCAGCACAAATTTAACAAACATAAGCCAGCTGTGTCACCACAAATTACAGTTCTCTTCAGATGTTTGGTACTTTTCCATAGTCCATGTCTTATTGAAATGCCTAATCTTAAGCATTCGACAACATATTGGGCTATTATAATACCAGATACGATTATGTCAAATGAATGTGCAGAGAAGCAAACAAATGATAAAGATAAGCTTATTTAACTCGCCAAATGGCCAACTACTGATCAACGAGCGACAGTTCGATTACTGACTCTTTCACATTTTTCTTCTATTTTGAAATATGGCTCATTATGTTTCTCACGTAACAATAACAAACACATATTGTGAGAAATTATTATTCCGTAACCATGAAAATATACTGATAATACAATATGAAACATGTGCAACAGAGAATTGTGTTGCATCAAATGAATTTCTTTAAACTATCGTATCCAACACATAATTATATTTTTATTCCGTTTCTTTCAATAACGACGCAAAAGCAACGTTTTTCGTGTAAGCAACATTAGGAATATTAAATCGCTGTGACATTCAAATCCGTAGTCGTTTAATCTAATCCTGTTTCAATCCAGGCCGGCCGCGGTGGCCGAGGGGACTAAGGCGCTCCAGTCACGTTCTGCACGGCCACTACGGTCGGGGGTTCGAATCCCCCCTCGGGCATGGATATTTGTGCCGTCCTAGTTCGTAAGTAGTTTAGGGAGTGATGACCCCGTAGTTAAGTCCCATAGACTATACAAACATTTGAACATTTTTTTTTTCAATCCAGACAGTAGTACGATAACAGGAATTCCGAATACTGGAGAGCTTGGTGTCCGCCACTTGGCTTCCCCAGAGGTTAAAGAGATCTTTTGGCGTGAGTTTGTCACTGGCGAGTATCGAAGACGATATGTTTCGCATACTAATCAAAAATATCAACCCGCCAAACCACCCGCACCTAGGAATACATCATGCAGGAAGTAGACGTCTGAACAATCACCTTAGAATGAAGTCGGTCATCTATTCAAAGAAACAGGCATTAATTTGATAATGCAAACTGCAAAAACAGGTAGATAGAATATTTTGTAAAATCTCGAACGTAAGAGTCGACTTTTGGTGACTCTCCATCGTAGCAATTAGAGGAGTGAAAGATTCTAAATCTAATCCCTTGGTTTTAGAAGCCGCAGCCGTTTATTCTGTAGTAGGACAGCATTACACACAGGTGGGTTTCAGTTACAGTGCAGAATACAAAACCACGGTTTTTCATCAAAAGCGTGCGTAGTTTTCTGCCACTTATGAATAGGTAGTAGGCCTATGTTCCTGCAGAGATTCGATAAAGAGCTATGCATATAGTATGTGTGGGTGGCGCCGGCATAAATGCGCGGATGCGTAACACGAGGTCCTAGGATCGAGCTGACATCCGCAGCATTTTTATTTTTAATTATTCACTCATTTTCACGAGTTTCAATCCGTATTTTTCACACACGTAACTTTTCTGCTCAGTAACAACTTTGGTAGCGAATATAGTATCAAAAAGCTTTAACTCGTCATTCAGCCAGTTCATATGATAACAAAGATAAGTTTTGGATTAATGAAATAGACGAACGAAATAGTCTATTTGCGTCAGATGTTCTGAGCAGATTGACATTGCCACCAATAAAATGCAACAGATCGTGTGAGTCATAGCGTAAGTTTTTCCACAGACAGATAATAAACGTTGCTTTCAAGGCACATATCCTATGGATTTATAAATATCAAACATTATAGTAGCCACAATTTATTAGCTGAAATAAGTGCATACTGGAAAACGTTGCCTTTATGTGGGTTCAAAACTTGACAAGCACATACCAAGAGTGTAATAGCTACAATGACAATCTCGGAATGCGATTGTCTTGACTAAGGCTAATAATATCCCCTTATGCGTTTGCGTGTTGAAAGTCTCAACACTAGGGATCGCTGGACGGGTCTCGCCTACTTGGCCCAATCTGTGCGAGAAGAAACACGAATATGAACCTTTTAAATTCCTACAATATCTCCCCTGTGTAGGCCATAGGAAAAGAGAAAACGCACGCCAAATGTTCCAACTACAGATAGGTGCAATATCAGCTAATATTGAGGCTCGCCATTGCTGATGACGGTGTTTTCGGTGTTGCGAAGTGGCTAAACGATTAGCTTTTGAATGAAACAGCACGGGTTTGAATCCCGTCCCTTCCAAAATACTTTTCTTATATTAACCCTTGTAGTTTTAATTATCAATTACAAAAATTTCAATGCATAATTAATATATTTGGTTTCGTTATAACTAATTTAATTAATTATTATATTTATTTCATCATTTAATTTTCATAATTCGATGAAGTATTAAATGAAAATAATATTTCAGCAATTGTAGCACTTATTTATATGCCGAAGTTATATTACATTCCTTAGGGTGTTCATCGTCAAAGATAAAGTCCACACTATGTAGACTTTACCAAAGTATTTTAAGCGAGAAATTTTATCCGAAATATGCTTCGGTGCAAAGAATACTTTACTCAAGTTTTTAAGTAAATAACTTTTCACTGTTGATTTTTGTGCATACCAAGTGTAGGGATGGGAATTGTGGCACTGAACTGATGCTGTAGGATTGTGTTTTAATTGGGACACCTCATGACATCAACGTTCGTGGCACACTGAAACGTTTAAGTAAATTTAAATTGCATAAATAAAAGGTTTACATTGCGAGGGGTAATATGAAATGAACAAAAATGTAAGTAGTACCGGGGAATTGAAGCTAGGCCTCAAAATTTGCACTCCAAGCGCTTGTCTACTACGCTACTCACACTGCCGGCCGCGGTGGCCGAGGAGACTGAGGCGCTCCAGTCACGGTCTGCACGGCCACTACGGTCGGGCCGGCGTAAAAATTGTGGGTATGAAGTTTATGAAGTAGTTTCTGTTTATATTTATAAAAAAACTTTACGCTGTAGCTACTAATGCCTGATCTACGAAACAGCAACGAATCTAAATCATTAATACGAACGTGTTTCTGACGGCACTTGAGAGTAATTTTGCGAAAAAATTGTAACAAAAAGTGAGGAAGACGTATGTCTACCACGCTACTAAACACCCACATGCAAGGTCTTGGTATTCTGAGGTGTTCATTCTACTTTCAATCGCTGTTTTATTTCCTCTGACTTTATTGAAAGCAGTGCGCTTTTTTTAAAAAATAAATGAAGCATGTCAAGTTACAAAAAGAAAAAGGTGATCTTATTTTTGTCACCCTGATTTTTTTAATGAACAGTTTCATATTAATAACATACCTAACGCAAGAATCATTTATGAAACGTCTGAGACCAACTGAATAACAGTTGGTAAGATTTAGCTGTAGTAGATTGTCGTGTAAGGAAATTTGTTTACACGCGCTAGCCGTGCTGTGAAGTGCCCCGTTTACTTCCATTCAAACCTCTGGCCGGCCACAAGCACTGACTGGAGGACGAGACATTCGCTGCGACTGAGCAGAGTAGAGGCATGCCTCGCCTCTTCTCGACTGCCCACTGATGTGTCTCAAATGTTCAAATGTTTGTTAAGCTTATGGGACTTAACTACGGGGTCATCAGTCCCTAAACTTACAAACTACTTATCAACTACCTTATACTAAAGACGGCACAAATATCCATGCCCGAGGGGGGATTCGAACCCCCGACCGTAGTGACTGTGCAGACCGTGACTGGAGCGCCTCAGTCTCCTCGGCCACCGCGGCCGGCACTGATGTGTCTGAGCCTCTCTTTTCTTAAATGGACTGTTTTCGTTATGAGGCCTGGTTATCCTGACACCGATCTCCTAGTGGATTATCGTCCTAGGTTATATTATTGTGCACTTAATTAAAAAATTTATTATTGGATGGTTTCAGATAGCCCGCCTGTTAGTTGCCATATTTAGCGCCAATTCTTACATTATTAAACACTAAGTCTATAATAACTTCTTTATATCTGAACATTAACATGTCGTGGCGCTTAAAAAAAAAAGGTGTGTATGGTCTATTAAAATTGTATTCTGTTGAATATGTAACAGATTAAACTCGAAGCAACTATCAAATTATATCTTAAATATGACATGGCCGCGGAGGAATGGCCGAGCGCGTTGAGGCGCTACGCTACGATGTGCGAGGCCGTTCCCCCTCGGGGTTTCGAATCCCCCCTTGGGCATGGATGTTTGCACCGTCTGCAGTATAAGGTTGTTCATAAGTAGTTTGTAAGATTAGGGACTGATGACCCCGCAGTTAAATCCCACAAGCTTAACAAAAATTTAAACTTTTTTTTATTTTTTTATTTTTTTTTTTTTTTTTTTTATTATTATGACATGGGAGTTACGTATTGATTTGAACATCTAGTCTGTTTGTTGGTTTTGTGGATTTTTTAATATTTTAATACCATTTCGATAGTCTTAGCTGCAAGCAAAGAACTAACCTGCGGGAAATCTAATGGTGAAACGAAGTACGCTGTTGTATGAACAAAAAAGTACAAAAGTTTGGAACCTCTGTTATAGTCTCTGCATCTGTCAGCTGGTTCAGAAGTGAGTTTTATACACAGCTTCAAGACGAATTTGAAAGTAATGTCGTATAAAATCCATTACACCACGACCCAAGTTATTGGCGCTTACCTTGTATACTATCGATATACCCGGAATATTACTACTATATATCGTACAAAGAGCTTTGCAACCTACTTCGAGAAAAAATGCTCTGGAAACCTCTGACCTAAAAAAAAAAAAGAAATATCGTTTATGGTCTGTTACCATCAAAAATAGTTATGATACAGCGTTTCATTGTGTTTTAATTTTTATTTGGCCTTCATCGCCCTTCCAGACAAATCTGCTCCTTCCACAACACTTTTTTATTCTTGCTTCGTCTTCTGTACTATAATTGTTCACGATATGTTATTTATTCCCTAAATTAATGTTTAAAAGTAATACTGTTCTCCCTCATTGAAAAACAATACACAATATTAAAATGAAATCATAGATTAGAACGTTAAAACATACTACATCCGCTTTAAAAGAAATATACTAAAAATGGTTTCATTTCGTAGGTGAATTTTTTTTTCTGTTCTATTGAACCTCGGTGTTTCTCAAACTGTTTGACTCGATTGTTTTTTTGCCAATGGTAGCCTAACAGTGGGTCCTATGAGTAGCACTCTTATACTGTTACATACTAAACCATTATAAATAAATGGACGACTTCTGCTAATACTGCTTCCGCAACGATTCGAAGCCTATTGGCCCGAATCGGGAGACACGGGTTCGATTCCCGTCCCGCTTCATATTTCCACTTATAGCCATTGTTTAATTTCATTGCCCTAATTCAGCACTATCATTTCTTTCCTTCCTAATTCTTATTCCTTCACCTTCTTCATAAATATTTGCCAGTTCTTGTTTTTCTTTGTACCTCCTTATCTGCTCTTCTAGGATGAACTGAACTTCTTTCACAAATTACGCCTTCATCGGCGATCTTGTACTCTAAACGTTTTGCAGATGTTTAGATGTTTTAAATACAGTTCTGCACATCCATGGTTTATTATTATTATTATTATTATTATTATTATTATTATTGCATCTAGAAACTGAATAGTTCTTCTCACAGAAAAATAAAAATTATTATTACGAATCCTGATGAAAATTAGTTTTGTGTGTACAGTTTAAACTTACAACTGTCCCTTAAAATAAAAGTAAATAAGTCTTCTTTATAAGAAATAAATTCTCTGACTGCTTAAAAAACGAATCAAACAAAACAAGAAATCAAATCAAAATGTTCAAATGTTTGTAGAGCTTATGGGACTTACGTACGGGGTCATCAGTTCCTAAACGTACGACCTATTTATGCACTAGCTAATACTAAGGACGGCACAAATATCCATGCCCAAGGGGGAATTCGGACCCCCGACCGTAGTGGCAGTGCAGGCCGTGACTGGCGTGCCACTGCGGCCGACCAAGAAACTCTACCAATACTGTTCAGCATCCCGTATATCCTCCTTCAGCCTCAAAGACGTCTCAAAGTCCGTCGGGCAGTGAACCCACATCTCTAATCACGTAACGTGGACATTCAAGTAACTGGTTCCAAGAGTATTGCCTCGGTCGGTGGCGCGCCAACACCGCTTCCACATGGCAAGTTTTCACCTGCCCTCCACTCCCAGTATATTTTTAAAAATTACGACTAACGCAACAGCGTTCAAGATTTATACTTTTTAACGAGGACGTGAAGTTAATCTTTCAATTGTTTTAAATTTAGCGTGAACGCTGGGGAAGGCTAAATGGGAGATATGTTTTTCTAAGGAATTTTAGCACCTGATGATGCGTCTGCAGGACGCGAAACAGGTAGTGCTTTTTAAATAAAGTTAATTGCAGTCGAAGCGGACTTTGTTTCAAAATGTTCCAAGAGTCCTGAATCACGTGAGAAACCTGGTGGCAACTCGACAGTGAATATCTTGCTTCACCAATCAGCGTTACGTCTGCAGCCGTGGAGCGAGTCCTACGAGAAAGACAGGCCCCGGCGCGCACATCATGTGAGGTAAGCATAGCAGTCCTGAGCCGGCCGACCGGTATCTAAGTGCCCCAGCGGCCGGCCAACCAGGTAGCCGGCCGGCCGGCTCAGGAACGGCCTCATTCTGGTGCTTGCCGCAAAACAACAGCAGCTCAGGATCGGTAGATATGTCATTTCAGTGAAAACCATCCCTTCCTCGACGCACAACAGATTCAGCAGGCCTTGATCCCTGCTGTTAGCAGTAGAACGGTCATTCGTCGTCTGAGGGAAGGTGGACTGAGAGCAAGGAACGCTGCTGTGAAAGAGACGTCTGCATCCCACAGAGAAGCCCGCCTTGCTTTTGCTACAGAAAATATTGACAGACCTCTTGCGTTTTGGAGACGAGTGGTTTTCACAGACGAAAAGGTTTTCTGTACGGCATCGACAGGAAGAGTACTCGTTTACCGGTCAAAAGGTGCCAGGTACAACCCCAAATATATTTACAGTTGCCGAAGAAGTAGCGGGGAGTCGGTAACGGTGTGGGCATGGATATCGGCCGAGGGGTCTGGTCTCCTGTGGGAAGTTGAAGAAAAACTGAATGCGCGCACCTATATTTCAATGCTAGAGAATGTGATGTTACCTTCTGTGGCAGCGAGATTTCGAGACGAACAGATCATTTTTCACCATGATCGATCGCCCATTGATATGTCACCAATTGTTAAGAGGTGGTTCGACAACCACAGAAATATTACTGCTTTGGAATGGCCACCTAGAGGAGCTGACATGAATCCCATTGAGAATGTTTGGGCAGAAATGGTGAGAATAATAAAAGAAAAAGGAAATGCACCGTCCAGTCACCGCCAGCTTTCTGAAGCGATTCAAGACGCTTGGGACGAGTTACTTGAATGTCCACGTTACGTGGCTACACTTGTGGGTTCAATGCCCAACAGACTTCGAGCCGTCGTTGAGGCTGAAGGCGGCTATACGCGATACTGAGCAGTATTAGTAGAGATTTGTTGTTTTGTTTTCTTCGTTTTTTTAAGCAGTCAGACAATTTATTTTTTGTAAAGAAATGTTATTTACTTTTATTTTAAACTAGGAACTATGGCTGACATCTTTGTTAACTCCATTGAAACAAATTTTTTTGCAAATAATCCTGAAATTACAGAGAAAATCACTTATTATAAGAGATTTGTAGACGATACAATCATTTTGTATAAGGGAACTCAAGTTGAAATAAATGATGTACTACAGAAATGGAACAATATTAACTGCAATATTGTATTTACAGTAGAACACGAAAAAGACAATAGTATAAATTTTTTGGACTTGACTATTTCAAAAAAGAAAGGTAAACATCAGTTTGCAATCTACAGGAAACCTACAAACACAGATGTTATAATAAATGCAGGCTCCTGTCATCCATACAAATACAAAAGAGCTTTTTTCCTAGCAATGATCGATAGAATTTTCAAACTCCTATTGCATAATAACCAAGTACAGAAGGAACTTCAAATACTGAGGCAAGTAGCAAAATCTAATAATTTCAATGCGCACTTTGTAGATTCAATATTCAATGAAGTACAAAAAACTGTTACAACAGATCAAAAAGAAGTTAAGGGAGACAGAAGATATGCCTGTATGACATACAGATGGAATGTCTCTAAAAAAATAAGTAAACTATTTAATAATACTGATCTCACTCTTGCCTTTTCAGTGGACAACATCCTACAACATCGTCTCAAACGTACAATTAAGACAGGTGATAATAAATATTCAAATCTGATGTTTATAAAGTAATATGTAGCACATGTGGAAAATATTATATTGGACAAACGGGACGTAGTTTCCAAACACGATACCGTGAACACACAGTAGGTGTTGCAATTAGTAACTCGGTTTTTGGGCAGCATATAACCAAAAATAGAAATTGCCATGGCACAATTGAAAACAACCTAAAGATTTTGCACACAGCTCCAAAAGGATTACGCCTCAACCTACTAGAGCAAATAGAAATCTATGTGCAACACAAAAAGAATCCTGTTCAACTCTTAAACGAACAAATTGATTTCAGGGAAAAAAATTACTTCGACCTATTCGAAGAGATCCTTTAATAGTACACTCCTCTGAAGTCTGTTTTTAATCAATGACACACACGTGCAACATGCATATATATATTCTTATTGTGATGTTATACCCACTTTGTACTGTTTTACGATCCTTACGGTTGATAGCCATGTACATTATGCACAATTGTAATGTACAATAATTTAAATTTTATTCTTAGACACATTTTAAGCCCTAAATTTATCCTTTTAACTGTTAACTGACAACCTTTTTATCATTGACAGACGCCATTTGAATGGTAATTTTCTATGTTTTTGACATATCAGTCTCATCTTACTTATGTTGTTATACATGTTTTTTTAAGCTAAAGTGACCGCCTAAGGCAATACATATACAAATTTAAGATCATTCTGATCAGCCTCAACTTGGGTAACTATCTTCATTGTATTCATTTTTACTATTAAGAAACAGTTATGTAGTTTGCCATTTGAATTGTATCCGTTATGTTTTTGACATTTCATTCCTAATATTTTACAATGTTACAGCACACTACATTATTTTATTAAATTTTTAATGACAACCTAAAGCATCACACAATAAATCAAGGACTTTACATGTATATACAATATATATACCCTGTGCCTTAATTCTATTATAACAACATTTTAAGTAAGATCAACCCATTTTTGTATATTACAACGAAAACATTAGCTTTACATAAATTACAATGACAAACGAATCATACATTTTTTGTAAGGTTTTATATCTTGAATTGTTTTTTTTTTTTTTGTATATTAAATTTAAAAAAATCATAAAAAATTACAGTTAAAATTTTTAATACCAGTAAACTTACATACAACACTGTACATACTGTAGAACCACTTATAGAATATCTTTGGAAATACTGAAAAAAATGTGATGCAATTCATGTCAGTATTTTAATGTTTTAATCTTTATTTTAAATACCACTAAGACGACTATAATTATTTTATTTTAGAAATTAACCAAGAAATGTGTTACTAATTATAATTTTATATATTTTGGCTATATTCATCTATTTAAACTTTTCATTGGCTATCAAAGATGGGTGGAGCTGGCAAAGGGGCGGAGCCTCAGCTATTTAAGAGCAGCAAACCTTGCTCCAGCCAGCAGTGACGCACTGGAAGGCTCCCAGCTACCTGCCAGCTCCACAACATCGATGGGTATAACATTGCTTATTTTATTTTGTTCTATTTCTATTTATTAACTTAGTTTAGCTTTTACAGTAATGTATATTGCTCCAAACTCTCTAAATGTAACTGTGGTAAATTTCAGAGACAAATTCCTGAGGATGGTCTACATAAGACTGAAACTAGTTGAATGAAATAAATTAGTGCATTCTAGACTGTTCTTTATTAATAAATTTAAATAGTGTGCTGTTAACCCAAAAATAGAGAAAAAAAAGTTTCCAAAAATATATTTTTAAGAAATCTGAAAGTTTAAACTGGACGCACAGACTAATTTTCATCAGGAATCGTAATATTTATTTTTCCGAGGGAAGAAGTACTCATTTTCCAAAATTAATCAATCTCTAAAACAAATATGGTTGTGCAGAATTGTATTTAAAACATCCGCGAAAAGTTTAAATATAGAAGATCGCCGATGCAGGCGTAATTTGTGAGGGAAGTTCAGCCTAGAAGGGGAGATAGAGAGGCCCAAAGAAAAAGAAACAAGAATTTGCAAATAGTTATGAAGGAATATCAATGTAAATGCAAATACACGAAACCTGAGACGGGTTTTCGTCTCAAACATGTGAAAGACATTAAAGATAAAGGTGAAGCACTGAATTAAAATTTTTGATGCGGTCGGGGATCGAACACAGACCTCCATGCTTACTAGTCTATTTCGCTGCGTGGAGAGCCTTGGCAGTTGTTCCAACATTCTTTGGAACACAGAAGCTGAAGTAAAGTTTGTGACGTGGAGGCGCCTTAATCGCTAGTGGTGCGATGGTGTAGTGGAGAGTAGTCTGCCTAGTAAGCAATTATGAAGTAGGTGACGGAATAAGGATTAGGAAGAAAAGGATTGACAGTGCTGCATTAGGGCATTGAAATTAAACAATGGCGAAAAGTGAAAATGTGAAGCAGGCCGGTAATCGAACCTAAGTGAACTTAACCACGTGGTTCCCGGTGCTTGCCCCGCGTCCGTCCTAAACTTCCCCAAGTTTCACGCTATGACTGTAGCGCCCATATCGTGCGAGGTCGAACGTATGACCGCATATGCTGTGAAGTGATTGAAGAAACGCCGTCTTCGCATGTCGTAATTAATTATATTGGTATGGTGTCTGTTAATTCGGATATGCCCGAAATAATAGACACCACACCAATATAATAAGAAACGAGAATACCCAATAGGCTTCGAATCGTTGGGGAAGCAGAAGGCGGCTATGTTGTGTCTTTAGCGATCACCCAGAAAGGAAGGTGGGTTCCATGTTGTACGCCGCAGACGGGAACTCTGAGGATTTGCTACAGACATCGAACAATTAGTCAATAGTATATTCCAGAATAAATTACAATACATAACTTGAATAGAAACCAGGTAACAGCAGCTATCATATTGAGATACAAGCAAGGTGCAGGTCGCCTTCATCTGGCGTGGTGTCCTCGGTCGCTCAGTAGGAAGGCGCTGGCGGCGCCCCCATCGGCCGTGGCTTCTCTGTGGCGGTGATGTTGCCAACCCATCCATGTGACGGGCGCTATATATCAGTATAGCAGGCTATACGTGATTCAGAGCAACATTAGCAGAAGTTTATTTATTTAGAATGGTTAAGTATGTAACGGTGTAAGAGTGCTACTCATAAGATCCACCTTTTGTATACCATAGGCAAAAAAGCATAGGTTTCAAACAGTTTGAGAAACACTGATGTTCACTAGAAGAGATAAAGATTTCACCAACGAAATGAAACGATTTCTAGTTTATTTCTTTTAAAGCACATGCAGTATGTTTTAACGTTGTAATTTATTATTTCATTTTATTATTGTGTATTTTTTCAATGAGTAAGGACAGTATAACGTTTCAAGATTAATTTGGGGAATAAATAAATTAACAAATTGTGAACAATTATAGTACAGGAGATGAAACAGGTATAAAAAAGCATTGTGGACGAAGCACTTTGGTCAGGAAGGGTGATGAAGGCAAAATTTTTAAAAATAAAACAAATTTTACACTCTTTATCACAACTATTGTTGATGGTAAGAAGCCATAAACGATATTTGAATTTTTTTTCTTTCAGGTCGGAAGGTTTCCGAGTGTTTTTTCCTCGAAGTTGGTTGCAAAGCTCTTTGTACGATATATAGTAGTAATATTCCCGGTACATCGATAGTATACAAGGTAATCGTTACCAACTTTGGTCGTCATGTAATGGAACTTACACGAGATTGCTTTTGAATTCTTCTTGAAGCCGTGTCCCATACGCACTTCTGAACCAGCTGACAGACTATGACAAGAGGTTCAAAACTTATTGTATTTCTTGTCACACAAACAACAAACTTTGTTACACCATCAAATTTCCGGCAGGTTAGTTCTTTGCTTGCAGCGAAACCTATCGAAATTATTAAAATAAAATTATAAAACCAACAAACAACCTCAATGTTCAAATCAATCTGTAACTGCCATGTCATCATTCAGATATAATTTGAAAGCTACTTCGAGCTTAATGTGTTATACATTCAACAGAATACAATTTTAGTAGAACACACACTCCTTTTTTAAAGCATCATAACTTGTTACTGTTCCAAGTTAAAACAAAGTTATTATACACTTGTTGTTTAGCAATGTAAGAATTACCACTAAATATAGTAACTAATAGGACGTCTATCCGAAACCAACCAATAATACAATGTTTAATTCAGTGCACAATGATATATACTAGGACGACAAATCGTTAGTAGATCGGTATCAGGAAAACCAGGCCTCATAAGGCACTGTCCGTACAAGAAAAGACAGGTCCGACCACATCCGTGAGCAGTCAAGGAAAGGCGAGGCATTCCTCTACTTTGCTCAATCGCAGCGAATGTCTCGTGCTTTGGGCCGCAAGAGGTTTACGCGGAAGTAAACGGGGCACTCACAGCACTGCGAGCGCGTATAAACAAAGTTCCTTACTCGACAACCTACTCCGGCTAAACCTTCCCAATGGCATTCAGTTTTCCTCAGACGTTTCAGAAATGATTCTTGTATTAGGTGTGCCGGTAATACGAAACTGCTAAATAACAACTCAGGGTGTCATAACATCTGGCCACCTTTATTGGTAATTTGACACGCTTCATTTATTAAGAAGCCTGAGTGGTCAACATACGTATCCAACATTTTTTGTCTTAAATTTTTCACAAAATTACTCTCGTGTTACCGCATGTTCCTTTCAACTACAGAACAGCCACGACTCAAAATTCCGACAGAAACACTTTCGTATCAATGATTTAGATTCGTTGTTGTTTCGCAGATCTGGCATTCGTTGCTACAGCGGAAAGCTTCTTTATAAAGAGACAAACGACTCCATTCACTTTATTCACACAATTTTTACGACTGCATCTATAAGAGGACCCTGCGTTTCGCATTCATAATGCATCTCCGTCCGTGGACCATAGGCGAGGATGTTCTCAGTCCTGGAATTTCATTCACAAGGAGGGGTGCGAACTTTCCCTCAAGGACTCCAACGTCATTCAGTTTATACTGCATAATGTTTATGAATGACCAGAGTAGATCGCGGGATGGGTTTCACCGATTGGGTTCAAACTCTGCGAGAAGAAGGAAGCAGACGAAACATTTCAAATTCGCAAAAATATCTCGCGGGATTTGGCCAAAGGGAAAGCGAATACGGTCGCAAAAGTTTCCCACATAGAAATAGGTGTTATCTAAGCTGCTTATTGAGTCCCAGTCTACGTCAAATGCGAGTAGTGTGGTGGACAAGGGCTTGTATTGCAAAATTTGCGGCCCAGTTTCGATTCTCGGTACTTCGTAGAATCATGTTCATTTTGTATTACCCCTCGCAATGTTAACCTTTTATTTATGAAATTTAAATTTACGTAAACATTTCAGTGTTCCACAAAAGTTGACGTCAAAAAGAGACTCAATTAAAACACATTCAATCGCATGGCATCAGTTCAGTGCCCCTGTTTCCACCGCAATGATTCGATACATTTGGTATGAAAAGTCATTTACTGTAAACCTTGAATCAAGTGTGTTTTGCGCCGAAGCATATTTCAAATAAAATTACTTCCTTAAAATACTTTGATAAAGTTTGCATAGTGTGAGGTTTACGTTTCTTTGTCGATGAACACCGTAAGGAATGTAATATAACTTCGATATATAAATACCTGCTACAATGTTTGGAAATATTATTTTCATCTGAAAATTCATAGAATTATGAAAATTAAATGATTAAATAAGGTGTATTAATTAATTTAATTAGTTGTAACGAAACCATATATATTAATTATTCACTGAAAATTCATAATTTATAGTTAAAACTGCAAAGGCTAATATAAGAAAAATATTTTGGAAGGGGCGGGTTTCGAACCCGTGCTGTTTCATTCAAAAGCTAAACGCTTAGCCACTACGCACCAATGCTGATCCTCAAGATTAGCTGATAATGCGTCTATCTGTAGTTGGAAAATTTTTGACAAGCGTTTTCTCTTTTCCTATGACCTACACAGGGGAGATATTGTAGGAATTTAAAAGGTTCGTATTCGTGTTTCTTTTCGCACAGGTTGGGCCAAGTAGGTGAGACCCATCCAGCGATCTCTAGTGTTGAGACATTCAACACGCAAACGCATGAGGGGCAATTATCAGCCTCTGTCGAGACAATCGCATTCGGAGATTGTCGTTGTAGCTATTACACTCTTGGTATGTGCTTGTCAAGTTTTGAACCCACATAAAATCGGCGTTTTTTCAGTATCCACTTATTTCAGCTAATAAATTGTGGCTACTATAATGTTTGATATTTATAAATGCATACGATATGCGTCCGATACCTACGTTTAAGGAAATTATTTATGTAGAAACATGATCAAAAAATTATCTGTCAAATTTATGCTGTGACTCATACGATTTCTGTTGCATTTTCTGTGGCAGTAATAATCTACTCAGAACATCTGCACGCAAATAGACTGTCTATTTCGTTCAGTCATCCAAAAGTTCTCTTTGTTATTAAAGTCATCACATGAACTGTCTGAGTGTAGAGTTAAAACTCTTTGATACTATATTCGCTTCAAAAATTGTTACTGGGCAGAAATGTTACGTATGTGAAATATACGGCTTGCAGCTTCTCTTCTCGTGCACTCGTGCAAATGAGTGGATATTAAAAAAGCAAACCTGCTGCGAGTATCGGCTCGATCCTAGGACCTCGTCTTACGCATCTGCGCATCTACGCCGGCGCCATCAACACATACTATAGCATAGCCGTTTTTCGAACTTTTGCGGAAAAACAGGCCTACTACCTATTCAGAAGCGGCAGACCTTATCTGGAACCACGCACCATTTTGACGAAAAGCCGTGGTTTTATATTCTGCGTAGTAACTGAAACCCACCGGTGTGTAATGATGTCCTGCTACATCTGCGTTCGTATCATTGTATTAATACGCTAACACGAAACTGGGGGTACAGATTTTTAATATTAATCATACAAGAAGGCCAACAGAAACGTACATAATTGGAAAGGTGGTTTCTCATGCATGTTGCGAATATCAAAATTATGTGTGCACGTAGCCTTAAGAGTGGTAAAAAGAAATTTTAGGATGATACTCCAAATTCTCCATTAGTTTTGCCACTCTATTGTAACCCGTTGTTGGTGGCTTCTTCATACAGGTGAAGTTAGCTCAGTCATTCGAGTGACAGCCGCGATGCGGGACGGACGTATGGCGGGGCCGGGCGTTCCTCCAGTGTAAACAACGGCTATGTCGCTGCGTAACAGGTTAACCTGAGCCACTAACTGCTTGCACTTTCTTCATTCACATATTGTGTCTCAGTAGATAAAATGAGTCTCCCGAACTATTTGAGACAGGATACTGTTAGATTTATTTTTGATAGAAGTTTTATTAGACGTAAAGCAATAGAAGTGAAAATATGGCTCCAAGAAAAAATAGGAATTCGTGAAGATGATATTGTCGGTATTTACCTGTCTTTTGTGACGAACTCTGCATTTGTTAAGATGCAAACTGCTGAATTTTGTCTTTCTGTTGTTGCGAAATGTGGTGATAAAGTGAAATTTAATCACTGTGATGGGTCAGTTAGTGAAGTAATTGTCTCTTATGCTGGTTTTGGAATACGCACTGCTAGAATTTTCGAGTTGCTCTTTGAGATACTTGCTGATGAGATAAATTCTGTATTAGAAACTTACGGTCGAGTTATTTCAAATATTGCTGAAAAATGGTCAGAGCCGTATATGTTCCCTGTCCTAAATGGGGTTCGACAGGTGAAAATAGAACTGCAAAGGCATATTCCGTCTTTTATAAATATATGTGGATACCGTGCCCTTGTAATATATGACGGCCAACCTCGAACATGTGCCCTCTGCAATTGGCCAGATCACGTCCGTGCCGTGTGCAGCAAAAAGCACGTTCCGCAGACTCCTGTAGGTGAGGTGCCGGGTCGCAGTCCCGTAACTGTTATGAAATTTAAATACGCAGACGCGGCGACAACCCGTAAGCTCCCTGGACAAGAATTTCTGAGACAGATGGAAAATTCAGTGGCAGATGGTGACTTAAAAACGAATGTACAACAAACTCGAATATTGTAAATGTAAATGATCATGCAGTCCCTTCTCAAATTGAAATGGACTGCAGTGAGTCACCATCTGCCGAATGCGAGACTTTGCAGCAGTCTGTTGAACAGGACGCTGTAAGCAGTAAGTCAGACGTGGAAGTGACATGTACAAAAAATATCATACCCAATATTCCGGATGCTCTCGTTGAACAACCGGTAGGGCTAATTTCACGTGACAACCGAAGAATCGGAGACAAGGGAACAGAGACGACAGCTCATCGAACAGGAACCCGGACAAACCGAAGTAAGACAGTAAAAAACATCGAAAATATTGTTCCTAAGACCAGTAGTGCCGCTATGAGTGACACGAAAGAGGGACAGATGTCAACAACGACATCTCCTTT
This sequence comes from Locusta migratoria, assembly GCA_026315105.1. Lineage (NCBI taxonomy): Eukaryota > Metazoa > Arthropoda > Insecta > Orthoptera > Acrididae > Locusta > Locusta migratoria. The sequence goes on from CM048755.1 coordinate 785,974,291, forward strand.
GTCATCGCCGACGGAGTCACCAACGCGATCTCCCAAGAAGTCGCGAAGAAACAAAAAAAGAAAGACTCGCGCACGAAGCTGCCGAGAGCCTGGCTCCGCCAATCAGAGAGAGACTAAGAGAAATTGTAAGAGGTGAAAAAGAGAAGGTCGGTCATGCTATGGAACACGATAATGGAATGGCACTAGCTGATGAAGCGGGAGGTACCACTAATACGTCTCAAAATAAAACGCTTCCGGTAGAAAGGGATGCTACTGATCGTGACTGTGCTCCTTCCGGACAAAACTGGGCGGACGACATTGCGGAACAGACGGACGAGGAAATGGAAGAGGTACAGAACGCAGGCAACAGGCGTGAGGACAGCGCCGATACCAACAACTGAGTGGCGTAGAGGGAAAACAGGAGCGCCGGTCGAACATCTGCCGACCCGCTCCACTTACTATACTGACCAATAGTGGAAACTCCTACAACGTAACTACCGTAAATATTAACGGAATAGAAAATACAACCAAGTTATCTGCTTTGAAAGAATTTTTTTATAAGTGTGAATCGAACATTGTTCTTCTTCAGGAAATCAAATTTCAAAATTTTCAGATTTCCGGTTTTCAAGTCTTTTTAAATGTAGCTAAAGAAAACGAATGTGGTACTGCAATTCTTGTGAAGGATGGGATTGAAGTTACAGACGTTAGATATTTAGAATCTGGAAGAGGTATTAGATGTAGAGTTTTTAACACCATTGTAATAAATGTTTATGCTCCATCTGGTAATAATCTTAGGAAAGAAAGAGCCACGTTTTTTAAAACTGAGATGTTATACTTGCTTAAGGAAAACCCCGCACAAATTTTAATAGGTGTCCATTGGAATTGCGTGCTAAACAAACAGAATCAGTCGACAAATTTCAATTTTTCTAAAGAACTCGATAGTCTGGTTAAAAATATGGGTTGGAAGGACGTTTGGGAACAAGTATATCACACTACGGTAAAATTTACGTATGTCACGGCAACTTCGAAGAGCCGTATTGATAGATTATATGTGAGTCAAAACCTAAGAGACAAAATTAACGCCATGGAAACGGTACCAGCAATTTTTTCAGACTACCAAGCAGTTAAATGTAGCGCTCAACTTCCTAAGCAGAAAACGTATTGGAGACGTCCAATTTGTAAACTCAACATCAATATGCTGAATGAAAATGATTTAGCTGAGAGGATGTCCTACGCTTGGCAGATTTCCCCTAAGATTTCGCACCAAATTTAGGAGATGTATAGAATGGTGGACGTTGTGCGCAAAAAAGAAACTTCGATCCATGTTGATCGCTTATGGCAAAGAAAGAGCGATGTGGAGGAATGCGACAATGGAATTTTATTATACTTGTCTGCGAGAACTTTATAAACAGCAAATGACACAGGATGTCATAGTAAAAATTAAACAAGTAAAAGCTCGCTTGTTAAGCCTGAAAAGACAGCAGTTGGATGGATTAAAAATTAAGTCGCACGTTAAGACAATTGTGGAAGAAGAAAATGCGTCACTGTTCCATTTAATACAGCATGAAAGAAATAGGAAGAAAACCTTCATCACAAGTTTGCGGTCAGGCCACAACGAAATTTTGACGGAATAAACTGATATGATGAGGGAGGCACATAGTTTCTATCATCATCTATACAGCGAAAGTCCGATTGAAATACACTTATTTAAGGACCTGTTGCATAAAAGCGGTCTGCAGAACAATATAACGGAAGAGCAAAATAGGCTCCTCAGTGCCGATATAACGTCTGATGATTTACTCGATATCATTAAAAATTCCCCAACCAGACAGTCACCAGGTCCGGATGGACTGCCCATAGAATTATATACGACTTTTTGGCATCTTATAGGAGATAAAGTAACTGAGGCAATAAACGATATTTTGAAAGGTGTGGCCGTACCTGCAGAATTTAAGGAAAGTGTAACTGTCCTTCTTCCTAAAGGTAAAAATGCCGAAATTAAAGACCTCTCCAAAATGAGACCTATATGCCTCATGAATTCTGATTATAAAATCGTTGCAAGGGCATTGATAGAAAAATTCCGGCCAATACTTCAAAAGATAATCGGAAGTCATCAGACATGTCTCCCTGGTAGAAATATCTTCCAGACAGTAAGCGAATATCGAGATACTATCGCAATATATTCCACGATCACGGCAAAAGCAGGTCTCATATTCATAGATTTTTCTAAGGCCTTTGACAGGGTAAATCACAAGTTTTTATTTACACTGATGAGAGGTATGGGTTTTAATGACAACAAAGTGAACGTTTTAACAAATGTTGTGAAAGGAATTCAAACGAAAATTGAAATAAATGGACACCCTACTCGATCCATTATTATTGATAACACTGTCCCACAAGGCAGCCCTTTATCGATGTTACTATTTACAATAGCATTGGAACCGCTTTTGAGAAATCTAAATACCGAATTGGAAGGAATTCATATATCAGGGCATAGTAGAATGACCAATGCGTATGCAGATGATGTCGGAGTTGTTGTCAGAAGTGAGGCAGATATTCAACGGCTAACTGCGACTGTACAACTCTATTGCAGAGCAACTGGTGCGAAGATAAACGAGATGAAAAGTTCCTTCTTACGTCTTAATGGTTTCAAAAATGTGCAGTTAGATTGGGCGAAAACGGTTGACCAACATACGGCCTTAGGCGTGACCTTTCACAGGAATCCTCTCAAAACCATCACATTCAATTGGAGGAAAATGTCAAACCAAATTAGAGGTATCATAATACTTAATCAAATCAGAGACCTGAACATTATACAGAAGGTTAAAATCATCAACAGCGTCATTTTGTGCAAAGCGGTATATGTAGGTGAAGTTCTTCCGATCCCGACGCCAATAGCAAAATCTATCATGAGTCACATATGGAGATACATCTGGCAGGGACAAATTTTTACAGTGGCAGTGACTACAGCTACTCTGAAATCTGAAGAAGGAGGCCTTGGTCTGACCGATATCCGTCGGAAAAATATAGCATTATTTATAAAACGGACAAGTCAACTGTTCAGTAGTTCCCAGAATAGTATCACATCAAAACTATTTAAAATACGTAAACCTGAAAGCACGATGCCACCCATAGATATTAGCAGATTACATTATAAACTGAAACATTAGACAATTCTATCTTGAGCTGAGTTGCCTCGAATCCACTGTGCCAGAAAAAAACAGAAGTAATAGTAAACTCATATTGGAAGCACTCTCCCCAAAGGGCGCCCGTCATAAAATGGAATTAAAGTATCATTTTAAAAACTGGAAAATGATATGGCGTAATATCACCAATAAAATTCTTTCAACACATGTTAAAGTGGCATGGTACCGCGTTATAAATGACATAGTTAGTACCAATGAGAAATTATACTTTATTGGTATATGTGATATAAACACCTGTCAAAAATGCAAGGAAATTGATACATTAAGGCATCGTTTCGTTTGTCAAGGTTATCGGGAAATATGGAATGCTGTGAAGAAACAAATAGCTTTTCTTAAACGCAGCGATGGCAGAGAAATTACATTGGAAAACATTTTTTACCCAGAAGATGTCTTTCCAGAACAGAAAAACAACGCGGTATATTGGTTATTAGGTAATTACATATATTACGTCATCCAAAAGAAAGGAAATAACGATGTACTTGAATACAAAGATTATATACTAGGCGAATTTTATAAACTATGCAAGTGGAAGGATCATCAAAAAAAGTTTGGGAACATGATAAAAATTTTGTTTTACGAAGATAGGATAATATAACCGCTTTCACTAAGCTGAAACGGCTGGAAATAGTTTGCAATGCTCAATTAAGGGATCGCTGCTGAGGGTAAGTACGGTGGGGACTTCGTGGGCCCCGTGGCCGCTACGGTAGCCGTGAAGGCCTCAGCAGAACTCTTAAACAACAACGCAACCTATAAATTGTGTCTGCATAACACAGAAAATTGAATGAGTTCAACACCATTTTTAAATAGAAAAGGTAATAAAGATAAAAATGAAAATTACATAATAATGGTCAACAAGAAGAATTGAAATATGTGTAGATCATTTCAAGAAGTTTTAGTTAGATTATATGAAATATTAATAAATAAACTTCCTACACCAAAACCACTTTTGTTACATAAGTTAAAATGCAGGAAAAAGGCCTTAGGAGTGGCATTTTCGTTTTTCAATTTTAATACTTCTAAATTTTCATGAAGAAATAATTTACTTAAGTAATAGTACAAAACTATAACAAAATAAGAAAATGAAAGTGTAGTGAACCAGTGAAAGAGGCTCACAAAGTTATGAGCAGATGATAAGCATATTTAAAAGATGACTAGGATGAATACAAATGAATAACACTGTGGTAACACTGCGGAAGCAGTGAAAAAAAAAAATGAGAAGACGAACTATGCAGCTGTTCTTAGTCGCTTGGAAATCACAAACACAAGAACAATTTATTTACATGGTTTTTCATATATTACAATTTTTCTCCATTTTGGCGCATAGTTAAAAGGTTAAACTGTATGCAGAACTTGTAGAAATAGGAACTCTTGTCTACAACGTTTAAGCAAAGAAAGAGAAATTATATTTGTTTTACAATTTCTAAGAAGAATATTTAATTTTAACAAAATTTAAAAATTTCGAAAATGAAAAAGACAGGAAATAAATAAATAAATAAATAAAAAGTCAGTTTGCGCTTGGAAGTCTACTCTTAGGGCCCCTGGTTCGATTCACACAGCCCCCATTTATTTTAATTCTTCGTAATATTCAATTCTTAATATAATTAAGCAACTCCGTATATGAATGTACTATTTTAATAAGTCACAAGGACAAACATCTGAATACGTCGGGATTCTATTAAGAAATCCAGTTTTTATTATATTTGTTTTACAATTTCTAAGAAGAATATTTAATTTTAACAAAATTTTAAAATTTCTAAAATGAAAAAGAGATAGGAAAAAAAAAAAAATAAAAAAAAGGTCAGTTTGCGCTTGGAAGTCTACTCTTAGGATCCCTGGTTCTATTCACACAACCCCCATTTATTTTAATTCTTCATAATATTCAATTCTTAATATAATTAAACAACTCCGTATCTGAATGTAGTATTTTAATAAGTCACAAGGACAAACATTTGAATACGGCGCGATTCTATTAAGAAATCCAGTTTCACACATGGTCAGCAATATGTTGCAGCAAGTAGAGTTCGATCCTTCGATGGTTTGAAATTTTATATTTGTGAACATAGAGGACAACGACAACTGAAAATGTTTTACAATGCTAAATTGTGAAATAAAGCTATTAACTCCCTCATTTGTTTCTTTAATTCTCTCATGTTTTCTCTTTGCTCTTTCTTTCACCTCTTCTCATAGCATTCCCATAAAACCTATAAATTTGCAATGCTCAATAAATTCCAATTACATTTTTTTTTCATTCTACGATCAATAAACACCAAAAGTCGACTCTTAGGCTCGAGATTTTACAAGTTACTATACCTCCTCGGGTTCGCAGTTTGCAGTATCAAATTAATCTTGAAAAGTAATACTGTTCTCTCTCATTGAAAAAATTCACAATAATAAATGAAACGTTAAAACATACTGCGTACACTTTAAAAGAAATATATTAAAAGTTTTCTTCATCTAGTTGGTGAAATCTTGTTTTACTCTTTTGAACCTCGGTGTTTCTCAAACTGTGACTCGTTTCCTTTTTTGCCTATGGTAGCCAAACGGTGGGTGCTATGGGTAGTATTCTTATGCTGTAACATACTAAACCAGTATAAATAAATTAACGTCTTCTGCTAATGTTGCTCAGAATCACGTATAGCCGCTTTTTTCTTCCGCAACGTTTTTGTTTCTAATTATATTGGTGTTGTGTCTGTTATTTCGGACATGTCAGAAATGTCAGACACCACACCATTTTAATAATCATTTTCACTACAGATGCGATCATACGATCGACCTCGCACGGGAATCCGTACCGGTGAGACTAAGAGGGCATGGAAGATAGGGGAGCTACAGCCATAGCGTGCGGTTTATGAAAGTTTAATACAGATACTGCGCTAGCAAGGATAGGCAAGTGGTTAAGGCGAATTCTGCCCTGAAGCCGGGTACACGGGTTCGATTCCCGGCCCGGCGCACAATTTCACTTGTCGGCATTGTTTAATTTCAATGCCCTAATGCAGTCACTGTCAATCCTTTCCTTCGTAATACTCCTTCCTTCAACTCCTACATAAATGTTTGTGAATTCTGTTTCTTTTTTCTGTGGGCCTACTATCTCCTCTTCTAGCCTGAACTTCGCTATCAAATTACGCCTTTATCGGCGCGCTTCTACTTTGTATTGAAACTTTCTGCAGATAAAAATCAATTCTGCAGAACCATGTGTTTTTAGATATTGGTTGAATTTAGAAAATGAGTACTGCATCTCTCAGTAAAATAAATATTACGAATTCTGATAAAAATTAGTTTGTGCGTCTGATAAAGTTACACCTTTTCCTTAAAAAAAGTAAATAACTCTTCTTTACAAGAAATATATTCTCTGACTGGTCAAAAAATGAAGAAAACAACAGCAACCAATCTCTACTAATTCTGCTCAATATCGCGTATAGCCGCTTTCCGCTTCAACAACGGCTCGAAGTCTGTAGGGCAGTGAACCCATGTAACATGGACATTCAAGTAACTCTTCCCAAGCGTCTTGAATCGCATCAGAAAGCTGGCGGCGACTGGACGGTGAATGTCCTTTTCCTTTTATTATTCTCACAAGCAAGTAGGGCTTCTCTGTGGGAAGCAGACATTGTCTCTTTCGCAGAACGTTTTTCGCTCTCAGTCCACCTTCCTAATAGCAGGAATCAAAGACAGCTGAAACTGTCGCGCGTTGAGAAATGGATGGTTTTCACTGAAAAGACATATCTGCCACTCTTGAGCTGCTGCTGTTTTGCAGCGAACACAAGAATGAGGCCGTTCGTTCAATTTACCGTCCTCCATCCCTTTTATCCACCTGGAAACCGTTCACCTATGAACTCCCATAGTCCTTGCTATGTAACCATTCGAAAATCCTTCATGTAGTGCTACTATAGCACCCTTCTCTGCCTCAGTCAAACGAGACATTTGGTGTGTACAGAAACACGTTGCGTATAATACCTGCTGCGAAAACGCTGCTGGCAGGGAACAGACTGCGACAGCGATCGGGCACTCATTTTGCCCACTCCACGGCTGCAGACGTAACACTGATTAGTGAAGCAAGTAACATGAAAATACAATCTGTAATTTCGCTTACGAGATAGTGGTTCGTCTCGTTATATGTGGGCACAAATGGCCAGAATAATAAGAGAAACGGAACATTCACCGTACCGACGCCACCAGCTTTCTGATGCCATTCACAAATTAATCAAACGTCTGTAGAGCTTATGGGACTTAACTATGAGGTCAGCAGTCCCTAAACTTACAAACTACTTATGAACTAGCTGATACTAAGGACGGAACAAACATCCATGCCCATTCGATCCCCCGACGGGGAACGGCCTCGTGCATTGCTGCAGAGCGCCTCAATGCACTCGGCCGCGGCTACGTGCTACGTGAATATCCACGTTTCTTGGGTAGAGTTGTGGGTTCACCTCTTGACAGAATTCGAGCCGTCTTTGTCTTTGAGGCAGAAGGCTGTTATGCACGATATTACGCAGTATTAGTGAAGGTTTGTTGTGTTCTTCGTTTAAAAAAAAAAAAAAAAAAAAAAAAAAAAAAAAAAAAAAAAAGTTTGTTAAGCTTATGGGACTTAAAACTACTTAACTGCGGGATCGTCAGTCCCTAAACTTACAAACTACTTATAATCCAAGTTATACTAACGACAGCAGAAATATCCATGCCCGAGGGCGATTCGACGGGAAACGGCCTCCCACATCTGAGCATAGCACCTCAATATGCTCAGTCACTCCTCTGCGGCCTTCGTTCTTTAACCAGTCAAATTATGTATTTCCTGTAAGGAAGTGTTATTTACTTTTTTAAGGAAAAGGTGTAAGTTTATCAGGACGCAGAAACAAATTTTCATCAGGATTTGTATGATTTATTTTTCCGAGAGAAGTTGTACTCATTTTATAAATTCATCAATCTCTAAAAAAATGGTTGTGCAGAATAGTTTTTGAAACATCTGCAAAAATTTTTATGCACACTAGAAGCTCGCCGATGAAGGCGTAATTTGAGAGCCAAGTTCAGGCTAAAAGGGGAGATAAACAGGCCCACAGAAAAAGCAACAAGTATTTGCAAATATTTATGAAGGAGGTGAAGGAAGAAGGATTAGGAAGGAAAGAATTGGCAGTGGCTGAATTAGGGCGTTGAAACTAAACAATGTGTGCCGGGCCAGGAATCGAATGCGTGTCTCCTCCTCCTTCGAGCAGACGTCTCCATAAACACTTTCCTACACGAGGTCTCCCGCCCCCTACCCCGCCCGTGTCAAACCGCCACAAATCGCACGCTATGGTTGTAGCGCCCATATCGGCCATGCTCTCTTACACGCGCCGGTACGGATTTCAGTGTTAGGTCGAACGTGTGACCGCATCTGCGGTGAAGTGAATGAAGCAAACGCCATCTTCGCTTGTAAATACGTATTATATTCGTGTGGTGTCCGATATTTCGGACATGTCCAAAATAACAGACACCACACCAATACAATGAGAAACAAGAATACCCAATAGGCTACGAATCGTTGCGGAAGCATTGGGCAGCTTTACCTGATTCTGAGCAAAATTAGCAGAAGTTCATTCATTTATGATGGTTTTAGTAAGGGTGTGGTGAAAAAGTACTACTCATGAGATCCACCGTTTGTTTACCATAGGAAAAAAAGCAAACGTGTCAGTTTGAGTAACACAGAGGTTCAGTAGAATAGAAACACGATTTCTCCAACGAAATGGAATGATTTCTACTTTATTTATTTTAAAGCGCACGCAGTATGTTTTAACGTTCTAATCTATGATTTCATTTTATTATTGTGATTTTTTTTTCATTGATAGAGAACAGCATTACGTTTCAAGATTAATTTAGAGAATAAATAAGTTAACATATTGTGAAAAATTAAAGTATAGAAGACGAAGCAAGTATTAAAAAGCATTGTGGTTCAAGCAATTTCTTCAGAAGATCAAATAAAAAATAAAATGAAACCCTTTATCATAACTATTGTTGATGGTAAGCAGCCATAAATGATGTGATATTCTTTCTTTCAGGTCAGAGGTATGAGTATTTTTTTTTACTCGAAGTAGGTTGCAATAATCCCGGTATATCGATGGTATACACGGTAATCGCCACCAACTTTGGTCGTGGTGTAATGGAACTTATACGACATTATTTTCAAATTCCTTTTGAAGTCGTGTCCAATACGCACTTCTGAACCAGATGACAGACACAGAGACTATGACAAGAGGTTCGAAACTTATATATTTTTTGTTCATATAACAGAATCCTTTGTTTTACGATCAGATTTCTTGCAAGTTAGTTCTTTGCTTGCAGCTAAAAGCTATTGAAATTATATAAAAAAAAATTAAAACCAACAAACAATCTCGTTGTTCAAATAAGTATGTAACTGTCATGTCCTCATCACGATAGAATTTGAAACCTGCTTCGAGTTTAATGTGTTACACATTCAACAGAATACAATTTTAATAGACCATACACACCTTTTTTAAAGCATCACGGCATGTTAATGTTCGAAGGTAAAGAAGGTATTATACATTTGTTCAAATGTTTGTAATCATATAGGGCCAAACTGCGTGGTCATTAGTCCGCAGCTTACAAACTACTTGAACTAGGTTAAACTAACTAAGTACCACACACATACCCATGCCCTAGGGAGGACTCGAAACTCCGACGGCGAGTAATCGCGTGCTCCGCAGCGAGGCGCCTTAGACCGCTCGGCTACTGCACCGCGGCTATTATACATTTGTTGTTTAACAATGTAAGAATTACCGCTAAATATGGCAACTAACCGGCGGGCTATCCGAAACCACCCAAAAATACAATTTTTAATTCTGTGCACAATTACGTACCACGGGACGAGAATCCATTACTAGATCCGTATCAGGAAAACCCGGCCTCATAAGGCTAACTGTCCATATAATAAAATACAGGTTCAAACACATCCGTGAGCAGTCGAGGAAAGACGAGGCATTCCTCTACTCTGCTCAATCGCAGCGAATGTCTCGTCCTCCAGTCAGCGCTTGTGCCCAGCGACATGTTTACACGGAAGTAAACGGGACACTTCATAGCACGCCGAGCACGTGTAAACAAACTTCAAAAATGTTCAAATGTTTGTTAAGCTTATGGGACTTAACTACGGGGTCATCAGTCCCTAAACTTACAAACTACTTATGAACTAGGACGGCACAAATATCCATGCCCGAGTGGGGATTCGAACCCCCGACCGTAGTGGCCGTGCTGACCGTGACTGGAGCGCCTCAGTCACCTCGGCCACCGCGGCCGGCTAAACAAACTTCCTTACAGGACAATCTACTACAGCTAAATCTTACCGATTGTTATTCAGTTGGCCTCAGACGTTTCATAAATTATTTTTGCGTTAGATGTGCTAGTAATATGAAACTGTTCATTAATAAATCAAAGTGACAAAAACATGACTCCCTTTTTGTGGTAACTTGACACGCTTCATTTATTTATTTATTTATTTATTTTTTTTTTTTTTAAAGAAAAAAACTGTTCTGGTTTCAATACAGCCAGAGGAAATAAAACAGTAGAATGAACACCTTCAATATACCAAGTTTTTGCATGTGGGTGATTAGAATCCTGAGTGGTCTACATACTTCTCCCTCACTTTTTGACCTCCATCAACATTATTCCCCTAATTTTTACGACTGTCGCTATAAGAGGACCCTGAATTTCAGCATACATAACGCGTCTCAATCCGTAGACCATGGGTGAGGATGTTCCCACGCTTGGAATTTTCACTCTCAAGGATGGATGCGAACTTTCCCTCAACAGTTCGACCTTATTCAGTTACACTGTATAAAGTTTATGACTGACCAGAGTAGATCGCGAGATAGATGGGTTTCACCGATTTTTTATTATCAAACCCTGCGACAAGAAGGAAGTAGATGAACCTTTCTAATTCCCAAAATATTTCGCGGAGTTGGCCAGAGCGAAAGGGAATACGGCCCTGAAAGTTTCTCACATAGGAATAGGTGCTATATATGCTGCTTACTGTGTCGCGGCCTTCGACGAGTGTGAGTAGCGTAGTGGACAAGCGCTTGGATTGCGAATTTAGAGGCCCAGGTTTGATTCCCGGTACTCCTTCGATTGTTGTTAATGTTACTTTACCCCTCGCAATGTTAACCTTTTAATTATGAAATTTAAATTTACATTAACATTTCAATGTTTCACGAAAGTTGATGTCAAGGGGGGACTCAAAACACATTAAATCGTACAGCGTCAGTTCAGTGCACCAACTTCCAGCCCAATGATTCGATACACTTGGTACGCACCAAAATCAACAATAAAAGTAGAATGAAGTATGGCATATTTCGGATAAAATATCTGGCTTAAAATACTTTCATAAAGTATGCATAGTGTGGAGTTTGTTTCTTTGACGATGATCACCCTTAGGAATATAAAATCGGCATATAAATACGTTCTATAATTTTTGGAAATATTATTTTCATTTAATACTTCATCGAATTATGAAAAGTAAATGATTAAATAAGGTATATTAATTAAGAAACATGCGGTCGGGGGTTCGAATCCCACCTCGGGCATGGATATTTGTGCCGTCTTTAGTATAAGGTAGTTGATAAGTAGTTTGTAAGTTTAGGGACTGATGACCCCGTAGGTAAGTCCCATAAGCTTAACAAACATTTGAACATTTGAATTAAAAAATAGTTATAACGAAACCAAATATATTAATTGTGCACTGAAATTTAATAACTGATAATTAAAATTTCAAATACTAATATAATATAAGAAAAATATTTTGGAAGGGACGGGATCCGAAACCGTGCTATTTCATTCAAAAGTTAATCGCTTAGCCACAACACAACACAGTCATCAGCAATGGTGAGCCTCAGTATTAGCTGATATTGCACCTATCTGTAGTTGAAAATTTTGGCGAGCGTTTTCTCTGTTCCTAAGGCCTAGATAGGGGAGATATTGTTGGAATTTAAAAGGTCCATATTCGTGTTTCTTCTCTTACAGTTTGGGCCAAGTAGGTGAGACCCATCCAGCTATCCCTACTGTTGAGACTTTCAACACGCAAACACACAAGGGGCAACTATCAGCCTTCGTATTCGAAGATTGTCGTTCTGGCTATTACACACTCGGTACGTGCTTGTCAAGTATTGAAACCACATAAAGGCAACGTTTTCTAGTACGCACTTATTTCAGCTAATATATTGTGGCTACAATAATGTTTGATATTTATAAATGAATACGATATGTGCCCTGAAACCTACGTTTAAAAAAATATGTAGCAACAAGATCAAAAATTAGGTGTGTAGAACAAATTTACGCTTTGACTCATAGCATCTCTGTAGCATTTTTCCGGTGGCAGTGAAGTGGCAGAAAAGTTAAGTACGTGAAATCTACGGATTGAAACTCGTGCAAATGAGTGCATATTAAAAAACAAAAATGCTGCGGATATCAGCTCGATCATAGGACCTCGTCTTACACATCTGCGCATTTACGCCGGCGCCACCAACACATACTTTAGTATAGCCGTTTTTCGAACCTCTGCAGGAACATATTCCTACAACCTATTCAGAGGTGGTAGACCTTATCTGGAAACTATACACGCTTTTGAAAAAAAAAAAAAAAAAAAAAAAAAAAAAAAAAAAAAAAAAAAAAAAAAAACGTGGTTTTGTATTCTGCACAGTAACTGTAACCCACCGGTGTGTAATGCTGTCCTATTACAGAATAAACGGCTGCGGCTTCTAAATCCAAGAAATCCGCGGTCGAATCTTTTACTCCTCTAATATTGCTACCATGAAGAAACACCAGAAGTCGATTCTTAGACTCGACATTTTACAGATTACGCTACCTCCTCAGTTTCGCTGTTGGCATTATCAAATTAATGCCTTTTTCTTCGAAAAGATGACCCACTTCATTCTACGGTGATTGTTCATATGTCTACTTCCCGCTTGATGTATTCGTAGGTTCGGGTGGTTTGGCGGGTTGATATTTTTAATTAGTGTGCGAAACGTCTCGTGTTCGATATTCGCCAGTGACAAACTCACACCAAAAGATCTTCTAAACCTCTGGGGATACCAAGTGGCGAACACCGAGCTCGCCGTTATTGGGAATTCGTACTACGGTCTGGACTGAAAATGGATTAGATTAAACCACAACGGCTATCTTTAGCATAGTTTGGTTCTCGGCACATTCATTTGACTTAATCGTATCTGGTATTATACCAGCCCAATATGTGGTCGAATGCTTACCATTAGGTATTTTAATAAGACATGGACTATGGATCAGTTAGATGCAGCTACGGATGTTCACAATCACTTGTCCACATTGGTAGTTTTGATGACGTTTGCTGTTCTTACAGGAGAAATTGTTATTTTCGTTTCTGTATTACATGTGCAATTTATAAAATTCATGACCACTATATCCTGCAACTCTAGTGTTTCTTTTTCTTTGGGTACCGTTAGAACTTTTTTTCCAAGGTCGATCTACTATGTCTGTTGACTTATTACAGCAGTACCAAAAAACTGAGGGGAACTGTAATTTGTGGTAACACAGGTGGCTTATGATTGTTAAACTTATGCTGATATCTTAAAAGGAAGGAAGAAAGCTTAGGGTTTAACGTCCCGTCGACAGCGTGGTCATTGCTGATATCTTAGTTGTAACGTCAACCGAACGAGAACCAGTGGAAATGACATATAGAACGATATCTTCACTCTCGAAAATACCATCAGTGATCTGCCGCGCCAAACGGTTGTTGTCTATACGGCGCAACTGAGGCGGTGGATGGAAACCGTCACGTAATAGCTCCGAACATCATGGTGCACTGTAACTCTTAGCTTCGTAACAAAGTGTTTAGAACAGGATCTGTTTTGTCTCCTCGCTCAACGATTCCAGCAAGTGTGCCGCTGAAACACCATTAGATATTTGTCTACTTGCATTTGTGTGATGAAGATTACTTTAAGTAGTAGCTAATGTCGATAATTTGCTTCCTGACTTGTAATTGCATTAATTCTATGTTACGCATGCACATTTTCCATTTGAATGTGTCAGTAACGTCAGACAGTATACACGGACTGCAGCATCTCAATTCTAATTGCTGTCATCGTTCACTGAAACTATAAGAAAACTGTTGTGGAAAGGAATAGGTCGGTCGCGAATAGCTTAAAACTCAATGGCTGAAACGCAAAGCAGCTTGTAAGATCTGTTTGCGAAGTCGCCTTCACGTCGCATAGAAAGCACGCGTGTTACCACAGTCTGCGATACTGAAAGATAACTGTTTTCTTCTCAGATTTCAACTCAGGTACCCGTGTAATCGACAGTATGTACGATCGTGTCCCCTAGCTGTTTATATTCCCCACCAAGCAGCCAAACTTTGCGGTTGTGCATAGCGATTAGGAGAGGGGTCTCGCGAATTCTGTCACCGACTGTACATTCAGTACACTAAAGTTCGGATTAATGACTCAGAACTCCGGATAGTTACAATACTTTTCGTGCCATCGCGATGTAAAAATTCTACTTCAGTGCCGATTTTTTCTAGAAAACGGTCAACCATCAACGGATCCAAAAATTTAACAAAAAGGCGGTGGTCATCAGCGTCTAATTGCACGGTATGCCAAGAATCTGGGTGGATGCCAAGTACCTTGATCAGCCAATCGTCTATCTCTAGTGCTGAGGTTTGTACTCGACGGGTATCCTTGGCGAAAGTGAAAATCACGGTGTTTTACCTCTCCGATTTTTCCATGGTGTATTGTAGACGAGAAATTTCGGACAGCGCCGAAATTCCCACGAACGACGACACATCGACGGACGAACACACACGTACAACACTTGGATTACGTGGAAAACACTCTTTTAAGTGCATAAAAAAAGTATCACAAGTTCAACAAGCGTGCAGACACTGGAGCAGACCTCAGACGCGTGCGACAGCTAGAGCCAGAGTCCGTGTAAGCGACGGCTTTTACGTTGCCTGATCGCAGCTACGGTGGTGCAGCTGTTGCACAGGATACCCGGCACCTCCACCAAACAATGTCGCATTGAAATGGAAGCAGGCTTCACTTCGAAGGCAGGGTTGTCAACTGAACACAACACTTATACTGAAAGCACGTTTATTACGAACTGAAACATACACGCCGCACTGACTACCTGACAGAGTGTTCTGCTATTTATACACTGACAGAATGTACCAGAAAAAAGAAGAATAGCTAACATAAGAAACATGTAGAACATTTTGGAAATGATAAATACAAAGAAATAATTTTTTGACGGGGAACGGGATTGAACCGACGACCTTCAGCACCGCATTCGGCAGTCGAATAACTTGCGGTCTTGCGGCATTATAGAGGGGCTCTGTAAAGGAAATAAACTTAGAGACAATATTGTAGGAAGCGAAGAGGAAGCAGGTAAAGATGAAATATGAGGTACTATACTGAGAGAAGAATTTGGCAGCGCTCTTAAAGACCTAAGTCGAAACAAGGCCCCTGGAGTGGACGACATTCCCTCAGTACTACTGAAGTCTCTAGGAGAGTCAACCATGACAAAACTATTTCACCTGGAGCGTAACATAAATGAGACAGGGGAAATAACCTCAGACCTTAAGAAAAATGTAATAATGCCTATTCCAAAGAAGTGAGGCGCAGACACATATGACAATTACAAACCTATCAGTTTAATAAGTCATTGTTGCAAAATCTTAACGCGAATTGTTTACAGAAGGATGGAGAAGCTGGTAGAAGCCGACCTCGGGGAAGATTAGTTTGGAATCAGGAGAAATGTAGGAACACGAGAGGCAATCCTGACTTATCTTAGAAGATAGATCAAGGAAAGGCAAACCTACATTTCTAGCTTTTGTATATTTGTAAAAAGCTTTTGACAATGTTAATTGGAATAGACTCCTAATTCTGAAATCATCAGGAGTAAAATATAGGGAATGGAAGGTTATTTACAACTTGTACAAAAAACTAGACTGCAGTTATCAGAGTTGAAGGGCGTGAAAGGGATGCAGAAGTTGAGAAGGGAGTAAGGCAGGGTTGTAGCCTTTCTTCAATGTTATTCAGTTTGTACACTGAGCAAGATATAAAGGAAAACAAGGAGAAATTTGGAGAAGGAATTTAAGTTCAGGGTGAAGAAATAAAAACACTACGTTTTGCCAATGTCATTGTAATTTTGTCTAAAACAGCAAAGGACCTGAAAGAGCAGTTGAGCGAAATAGACAGTGTGTTGAAAGGTGTATACAAGATGAACATTAACAACAGCAAAACAAGGGTAACGGAGAGTAGTCTAAGAAAATCAGGCGATGCTGAAGGAAATAGGTAACGAAGCCATAAAAGTTGTAGATGAGGTTTGTTACTTGGAGAGTAATATAACACACGATGCACGCAGTACAGAGGATATAAAATGCAGAATGGCAATGGGAAGAAAAGCGTTTTTGAAAAGGATAAATTTGTTAACATCGAATATTAATTTTTGCGTAGGGAAGTCCTTTCTGAAGGTATTTGTGTGGAGTGTTGCCTTGTATGGCAGTGAAACATGGACGATAAACAGTGTGGACAGGAAGAGGATAGAGGATTTTGAAATGTGGTGTTACAGAAGACTGCTGAAGATTAGATAGGTGAATCGCGTAACTAATGGGGAGGTACTGAACAGAATTGGGGAGATAAGGCATGCCGTGACTAAAGGAAGGGATCGATTGGTAGGACACATTCTTAGACATCAAGGAATGGTGAATTTAGCATTGGAGGGAAGTGTTTGGAGTAAAAATTGCAGAGGGAGACCAGGAGATGAATACAGTAAGCAGATTCAAATGGATGTAGGGTAGGGTGCCGTTCTTACGAGGAGATGAAGAGGCTTGCTCAGGATAGAGTAGGGTGGAGAGTTGCATCAAACCAGTATCCAGATTGAAGAAAAGAACAACAAAACAAAAATAAAATACACATCCAGTCCACAGAACTAATCTTAACTGCTCTGTAAATAAAGGGTTACTTGAAAATTATAGTGAGGGTACACTTTTAATTATGTTGTTGTTGTTGTGCTCAGTCCGAAGACTGGTTCGATTCAGCTATACACCCTACTCTATCTTGAGCCTCTTCGTCTCGTCGTAAGAACGGCAACCCACAGAACTACTGAAGTCTCTGGGAGAGCCAGTCATGAGAAAACTATTTCACCTGGTTCGTAAGACGCATGAGACAGGGGAAATACCCTCAGACTTTAAGAAAAATGTAATAATCCCCATTCCAAAGAAAGCAGGTGTGAAAATTACAGAACTATCAGTTTAATAAGTCGTTGTTGTTGTTGTTGTTGTTGTGGTCTTCAGTCCGGAGACTGGTTTGATGCTGCTCTCCACAATACTCTATCCTGAGCAAGCCTCTTCAACTTCACATAAGAACGGCAACCTACATCTGTCTGAATCTGCTTACTATATTCGGGTCTCGTTATCCCTCAGCGATTTTTACCCTACACACTTCCCTCTAATGCTAAATTTAGGATCCTTGATGTCTAAGAATGTGTCGTACCAATCGATCCCTTCTTTTAGCCAAGGTATGCCAAAAATTCCTTTTCTCCCCAATTCTGTTCAGTAGCTCCTCATTCCTTACGCATTCTAGCCACCTAATCTTCAGAAATCTTCTGTAGCACCACATTTCAAAAGCCTGTATCCTCTTCATATCTGAAATATTACAGAAAATTATGGGATGGGAAAATGAGACATTTATGCTTATGCGAAGGAAGGAGATGATTTATACTGTAGCAGACTAAATCGGAATATATATTTACAAGCACAACCTCAGACATTTCACAAACCGAACCAACCAAAGACTTTGACACATGCAGGCATAGTTAGATTCTAAAACTATGTTACGCACCGATATTCTTATAGTTCAAAGGCATAAAGTGATAGCACATCTGGATATTGTGTATAGAAGGACACATTTACCAGGAAACAGAATGCATAAAAAACGGACTTAGAATTATAGCTTACAGAATGATATTACAGCCAGTTAAATGAGAATATATCTCCAAATTCCTTATGGTATGCAATTTTGAAGAGAATTAATAGCAATGACACAGAACGTTTTACAGTGCTCACAGTGCCAGTGAATATTTTAAACTTACATATGAGACATATAGACAAAATTTACCCAAAACTGCAAAAGTATAGGCATAAATATCAAATAGTTTTCTTAAAGTTCATGAACTAAAGTTAAAACTCTTGTACATTTATGTTTAAAGAAAATAAAATTAATTACAATGCCTGAGCCAACTTGGGATTGAGTTTCAGTGGTAAGAGTACTCATATTGACAAATCTCTGCCTACATCTTTTTACTTTATGATCTTTTTACCACTTGCGGTATGGTTTTTCCCCACTTAATTATAATTTTTTCCATACATAGTATTTGTCATTATTTTTACATTTCTGATCTAATATTTTCAAAAATCCTTCATTTCTATAAGTGAAATCAGGTAAAGTACCGTCAATTGTACTTAAGACAATACTATTCAAATTAACATTTTCATCATTGCTTTCAAGACAAAATAGAGTTTGATCAACAAGTTCCTTACCACATTTTCATTTTCAACACAAATATTTTTCAACCCTCCATTATCATCATCATGTATCCTATTTTCAACATTTATATCTTCAATATACTGTTCTGTACACAATCTGCTTTGTATATCATTCCTATTTTCTACAAAATCTCTACTCACAATATTTTCATATTCAGTATCATTTTTACAAAGTATATTATATTCATCATTAGCAACAAAATTTTCCTTTCTTGAAACATTTTCATATTCAGTGCTATCATCTTGGTCAATACATTGTTCTCTACACAACTCAATAGATATATCATTATTGTCAACATAAACTTTGTCATCAACATGACTATTTTTTTCATCATCAAAAATGTCATTACTATCAGGCATACTATCATTGAATTTAACAACACAAACATTATCCAAGTTACAATTGTCCATTTCAGATACAAAAATATTTTCGCATTTAGATAGAAGCCTACATTCATTTTCCAGTGTACTAAACTCAATTCTAGATATTTTATGAAATTCATTTACATTTTCAAGAGGTTTAGCGCAAGTATTTTCAAGTACCATATTATCCAAACTATCTGCGTTACAAGTATCATTTTCTATCACATTAACTTCCTTTTGTGGTACATAATTAGCAAAACTATGGTTTTCAGTATTACCTAGAGTTTCCAAGTCATTATTATTATAGCTATGTGTCTCAGTGCTATGTTTCCTATTATGAAATTCACTTGATGGTACATCATGACATCCAAATGGTACATTACACTTTTTAAATTTCAAACTGATTCATTTAGTATTAGACCTATATTATTTTTTCCATTATAATGAGGTTTACCATAATCTCTATGTTTTTTCCACCCCCACCCCATTCATTACTGTTGTTACAGTATTGTCTTTCAACAAGTCTGTCAATCTTATAAATGAAATTTAAAAAACTTTCTAGATCGTTGTCAGGAGCATACATTAAATCCCATTGCAAATATTTTGGTAGCATTCTTTTTAAAACAAGAATTTGTAATATAGTTTGAAACGGTTGGTCTAAATATTTGCTGTTTGCAAAATTGGTATACTCCTCCTGGTCTGCATATGTAGGCAGGACCATTACGAAATTCACATTTGATTCTAGCTTTTTCACTCTCAGAACAGATTTTTTTAAATTCTTTTTAAAATCACTATATGTTGTCCACTTCATTGAGTTTTTATTAGCCCAACTTAGGGGTTCCTTGTTCAAGAGATACTTAACATACTAGATTTTACATTCCTCAGACATCCCTTCAACAAAATTATTATCGTAAGACATAATAAAATCTACAGGGTGCAAATCATTTTCTGGAAATCTCTTTACAGAAACTTTAGACAATATACCAAAAGTGTATATTACATTTGTTACAAGATCATTATTTACAGAATCACCTGATGATAAATATTTAACCTTTCCCGTTACCTATTAACTTCTTTAACAAAGTCTACACTTTCTTCCTCTGTCTGCACTGCTGAGTCTACTTCATGGCAACTACTCTTTACATAGCTATCTCCTTCATCAATAGAATTATTATTCCTGTCCATACTTTCATTAAGATTATTCTTTTTGTAATTCGTCACTTCACTAGAAATATTTAATATATTTGCCTTTATCTGTTCATTTAACTCCTGTTTCATGTATTTTTGTTGTTCAGTAATTTCGTTAATTAAAGTATGGCTCATTTTACCTAGCATTGTCTGAAGTATATCTAAAGTGTTTTTATTAGGTTTGTGTTCACCATTATTTTATAAAAAGTCCCCTGTTACATCTGACGCCCTAGTATTGTTTATATCATTTTCCATTTTGAATAAGAAGCACTCCAGTCACTGAAAATCAAAGTTTAGTAACACAGTTTTCCGCATCCAGTCCATTCCAAGTTCAAACATATCGTAACTTTTCGTCTCTCTTCAGCGTCCTTTTTTTCCAAAAATAAATCATCATTTCGTCTTGAATCCCATGCCGATTACATTTAGTACGATTTCATTCATAAAACGTATATACATGTATCGCTTCTTCTTCCTTTTGCTTCTCCTTTGTTACTGAAACATGTCACATTTGTAGATTCCCAAAAATCAACAGTATTTCCCGGAACCAATGTACCAAATAAAACGACGTTACTCACCGATGTACCACATGTTTTATAAATAAATATCATACATCACCTTTCGCTTCTCGTTCAGTGGTAGATCCAGTAGCCTGTACATTATTATAAAAACGACTGGTTCTTGAAAGTCTTTGGAATCATAAAATGTGTCACGTTTCATTTAATATCTTGATTTATTTACATTTTTGAATAAGCACACAAACAGAAGATGACATGTTTAAAATGTTGTATACAAAGATTGACTGACTGTACTCTTCTAAGACATGTTAAAGACTAACTTAAGACTGAAGAAAGACTGACTACAATTGACTGACTATAATTGACTGACTGTGCGCACCAATTTCACACGTATAATTACATTACATGAATTTCTAGAACATTCTAGAACAAGGAAGTGGTAACATAAAAATATTAAATTGTTTGTAGAACATAAATGAATTTTCAGAAGGATAGTAATTTTGTATCAAAATAAAACGGAAAATAAGATCGTGAATAATTTACGACTAGAGCAGTAGACAGGTTTGTTTATAATAATAATTATGACTAAATTAAAGTAATTACGCAGTTTTCAGCTAAGCAGAGCATCGCAAAAAGTCAGTAAATTACAAAAGACATCAGATAATGTTAGTTATTAATTTCATTAACAAAAACGTATTATTGCCCAATATCACGAGTTACAATTAATTTAGCTTATTATAAGATCCAAATAATGATACTGATTTAATCAATGTAACCAGACAGTGGTGTTATAAAATGCTGTGGAATATCAATGTATAATGATGAAGGAACCACTTCGTGGCTTTCGCTTCAGAACTGTTACATAGATTCGAGAGAAAGTAGACCGCTCCATTCGCACCATCAACAGAACAAGTTCTGACGGTATACTACGCCTTCCCCATCGCTCGCAATGGGTTCTACACAATGCTGGTGACTACTTTGAAGGACAGCAACTAGTGCGAACATGTAACGCTTTGTATTGGTTGTGAATAAATAGTTGCCACTATTTAAGTTCCAACCCACATATTTGTTCACTTACATGTTACAAACATATGGAAAAGAAAATTGGTTGAAACACTCATACAAAGAACTGCCATTTTATGCGTGGAAAGTTGGTTATGGAATATTCTAACAACAAAGCAAGATGGTATAATTAGACTATATAGTTACTCTTTGCATTGATAAGTTTGCTAATATCGTTTGTGTCACATTTTGCACTGTCTGCACATCATTATGACAACAACCACATATAAACTGATACCTCTTGCAGTGAAAAATTTACCATAAAGTTTCATCTGTACGATTGTAACATGTAATTCTAAGAAATTATTAACATTGACTACAATAATAGGGCATCGTGCTATTTTGTGTGTAAGAAGTGGAGACTACCCAAGGTTAATTTTTTATGATAATTATGAATACAAGGTAAGTTAGTGTGAATGCTGGTGGTGTGGATTATCCTCTCTAGTAAACTAGGAAAAGAGGTCAGAGGACGCACTTCAGTGTTGAACACAGACTGCTCCATTATTATCGAGAGTTGCGCAACATAACTACCTGAATGGTATGGCGAGTTGAACGAATACATTTCGCGCGCTTCAAAATCGTTCGGTTATATCGCGAGCGGGGGCACA
Organism: Locusta migratoria; assembly: GCA_026315105.1. Taxonomy (NCBI): domain Eukaryota; kingdom Metazoa; phylum Arthropoda; class Insecta; order Orthoptera; family Acrididae; genus Locusta; species Locusta migratoria. The sequence goes on from CM048755.1 coordinate 785,996,756, forward strand.
CCCGCTGAGACGGCCATCTTGCAGCGCCCGCGTTTACCCCCTCCAGTCGGTCTCTCCGCCCCTCTCCACACCTAGCCAGTACCACGTGTGCACTGCAGACATACACGAACGGGCACTGTGCAGTAACTATCACGCGATATTGTATTAGAGTATTGCTACCCAATCAATAACATATTTGTTGTTCCATAGCAAGTGTGAAAAATCATCTTGGCAATAAGGTTAGACTTCGGAACAGAGGTTATCGATTATAGTGGGCGTCACGTGTGAAGGCGCCCCAGATGTCAACCGTTGTGCGCACTGGCAGCCAATAATATTCATTTGCTAGGCGCGTGGCTGGCTGCGAGATATGCAATGTTACTCCCACAAGCTCAGCTGCTGGCGCTCGGCAGTAGCTCCTCCCACCACACTTCCCCTTGTCACATCGCATCTATGCGCGTAACTGCCTTCTTACATTACGCCGACTAAAGTAGTTTCAGAAATGTTTTCCCAGTTTCTTGTTCTTAAAAAGCTTCCTTTACTCATTATCTCATTAGTAAATTGGCTCATCGACATTATTGGTTATGCTTTCCTATCAGTAATTAGCCATTGTGTTACCAGTAGAAACACATGTGTGCTATCTATGCGTGCTACCCTTTTCAACATGAGAACTACATAATAAATTTGGAGGATTTGAGTCACCTCCCACGGGACGGGTCGCTCATCACCAGTTGTAGCCGGAGTGGATAAAGGAAATTTATAAATTGGTATTGCCGAATACTCCCGTATGCTTTTCCGTATCAAGTTATTATACATGGCAAGTGGATAAAACGTGGGATCGAGAGTGGAAGTGACAATATCCATAGAAGTTTCGTAAGGTGCCCTTAGTACTAAACTAAACCTATGTAATATTAACTGCTTCATCAGCCACGAAATCCGCGACTATTGTTGTGTCATTCGCATCACTGATTATTCTCGAATACTTCACTTGTATTGGTTCACACTTAGTAAGTTTGCTGTAACTGATTATTCAAAGGGCTTTTATGGAGGTCACCTGTTGAAAGGAGAGTTACGCATATTAGAATAGATTAACACTTGTTTTATAGTTCACGAATACGGAATTCCGTAATGATGTGGAACGTGTAAAAGATAACATTACACAACAATTTTTGTTTCAAATTTTTTTCTTTCTTTTCCTTGTTTCGTGAAAATACTAATTTATACTATTTGTTCAGTGACTGAAAAATCCGCTGTGCAATACACAAAAACAGAATTCCTCAATAGAAAAGAGTTTGTTGTACAAAATGGTCCGTCTCCAATGACGTAGAAATTCAACGTTAAACAATAACTATAAACAAAATCCCACAAAGTGTGGAGAAAAACAGAACATGTGCTGTCCCTAGAGATAATGGAAAAAACCAAACACTGTCTGCCTACTTCGGCGAGAAAAACCTAGTCCCCAATAGTGAGAGTGGCCCCGCTGTCGGCGATGCTCGGCGTCCTGGAGAGGCCAAGTCGTGGCTGACACTGCTACTGCCACAGGACTGCTTCCCGGTCACGTCTGTGGGAAGTAGTTGCCCTGCATGTGCTGTTGGCGTCTTCCTCTGACACATGCTTTGGATGAAATTTCATAAGTGAAAATCTACTGTCAAGTTCCCTAAATCCTTAAATAAGTGTCTGTAGGATGAACTGGGGTGGGCTCCATAAATTACTCTAATCACATACTTTTGCGCAATTTATACATTTTAGCTTATTGATGAATTACTCTAAAATATGATGCCATATGAAAACAGTGAATGAAAACATGCACAGTAAGCTAATTTAATGAGATGTTTGAAACGAAAATTTGCAATAACCCTAACAGAATAAGTTGCTGAACAGAAACGATTCAGTAGATCGCCAATGTGTTGCTTCCAATTCAGCTTATCATCAACGCACACACCTAAATATTTGAATATTCTACCTTAGTTACAGACTTCTCTTCACGGACTAAATTTATTACTGCCGTTATGCCATTTAGCGTGTGAAACTGTAGATATTGTTTTTTATCAAAATTTTGTAAGAGTTCATATGCAGAGAACCATTTAATAATTGTCTGAAAGACGTTGCTTGTAATTTTATCAGGTAATTCTTGTTTGTCGAGTGTGATTACGGTACTTGTATCATCAGCAAAAATAACAAGCTTTACATCGTCACGAATAATGGAATGACTAATCATTAATATTGTATATCAAGAACAGCAAGGGGCCCAAGACCGACCCCATTCTTGATAGCTCCCCAGATTGAAGGATCAGCAGATTTTTGCACTCTACCTGAAGCACTTATTTCAATTTTGTGATCTCTTCCACATAAGTAGAAATTAGACTATTTTTGCATTTCCACTAATACCACAATGTGTAAGCTTATCTAAAAGAATTCCGCGATTTACACAATCAAAAGCCTTTCAGAGGTCACAAATAATCCCAACGGGTGATGTTCGCTTATTCAGAGCATTTAATATTTGATCAGTGAAAGCACCTATTGCATTTTCTGTTGAATAGGCTTGCTGAAAACCAAACTGACATTTACTTAGTGTCTTATTTTTACAAATATGGGCGGTAGTTGTAGAAATTAGATGTATTTCCTTTTTATGCACTGGTTTAAGAATAGAATATTTTAGTCTAACTGGGAAAATACTAGACTTCAGAGAGCTATTACATGTACCTGAGAATGTGTTGTGGACAAGCTTTTAGAACTCTCCTAGAAATGCCACCAATTCCATACGAACTTTCCCTTTTGAGTGAGTTTATTATATTCTTAATTTCAAGACGAGAGGTGGGTGGGCCGGCCGCGGTGGCCGAGGGGACTGAGGCGCTCCAGTCACGGTCTGCACGGCCACTACGGTCGTGGGTTCTAATCCCCCCTCGGGCATGGATATTTGTGCCGTCCTTAGTCTTAGTTAGTTCATAAGTAGTTTGTAAGTTTAGGGACTGATGACCCCGTAGTTAAATCCCATAAGCTTAACAAACATTTGAACATTTTAGGTGGGTGGAATTTCAGTTCTATCAGACTGCTTCGATGTGAGCTTTTCCATTAACACCTTTGCCTCTTCTACTGAATATTAAGATCCTACTTTCCCCACGACATTTAAAAAGGAATATTAAAAATATTTTGAACTTTTTACTTTTTGTAAGTAATCTTTTCAATCATTTTAATGAAAATATAGTCTCCCTGTGCTCTTGGTTGCCCTGTTTCCCTTTCAGTTACATTCTGAATTGTTTTAATTTAATTTTCAGAGGCACTAATCTCAGACATAATACACATGCTTCTGAACTTTTTAATAACTTTTCTTAATGTTGCGCAGTAATTTTTTTATTGTTTCTGGTCACTACCTTTCTTGATGTTAGATACCAATGTTCAAATGTTTGTAAAGCTTATGGGACTTAACTGCGGGGTTATCAGTCCCTAAACTTACAAACTACTTATGAACTACCTTATACTAAAGACAACACAAACACCCATGCCCGAGGAAGGATTCTAACCTCCGACGCGGGAGGCCGGACGATCCGCAACGTGGTGCTCCAGACCGCTCGGCTACTCCCGCGCGGCTGTTAGATACAGTTCCCTTTCCCAGTTACAAGTCACTTTTATTCCTTTAGTTAGCCGTAGTTTTTACATGGTTTCAAATGTTCAAATGTTTGTAAAGATTATGGGACTTAACTGCGGGATCATCAGTCCCTAAACTTACAAACTACTTATGAACTAACTTATACTAAAGAAAACACTAACATCCATGCCAGAGGGAGGATTGGAACCTCCGACGCGATCCGCCACGTGGCACGCCAGACCGCTCGGCTACTCCCGCGCGGCTTACATGGTTTCTTACAATTATATTTAATTGTTTTCTTGAGCAAACAGTTTTCAAATACACATACAAATGTATCAAGGAATATGTTGTATTTCAATTAACATCGGGTTCCTCGTACACCTCATTCCAGTCTAACTGTCGTAAGCTTCCCCTAATCTTAGCAGTTGTTGAATTATTAACTGAACGCACTACTTGGTATGACTGTTTTAACTTGCTGTATGGGGCCACGTAATGTACTGTAACTAGATGTGCCCCACGATCAGAAACACCATTCTCAACAGGATTACGCGATAAATCAGTGAAACCTTAAGGTCGTAAATTATACCGTATACCTAGGAGTTAAAATTATGAACAACTTAGACTGGAAAGAACACATAGAAAATATTGTGGGGAAGGCGAACCAAAGGTTACGTTTCATTGGCAGAACGCTTCGAAGATGCAACAGTTCCACCAAACAGACCGCCTACATCATACTTGTGTGTCATTTCCTGGAGTATTGTTGCCCAGTGTGGGACCCTCACCAGGTGGGACTCACGGAAGACAATGAGAAGAGCTGGCCGCAGTGGCCGAGCGGTCTGCGGCGCGCCGGTCACTGTCTGCACGGTCGCTACGGTCGGGGGTTCGAATCCCCCCTCGGGCATGGATGTTCGTGTCGTCTTTAGTATAAGGTAGTTCACAAGTAGTTTGTAAGTTTAGGGACTGATGATCCCGCAGTTAAGTCCCTTAGGCTTAACAAACATTTGAACATTTAGAAGGGCAGCTCGTTTTCTTTTATCACGTTACAGGGAGAAATTGTCACTGAAATTTTGCACGATTTGAGGTGAAAATCATTAAAAGAAAGACGTTATTCATTACGTCGAGATCTATGTACGAAATCTCAATCACCGACTTTAACTTCTGAATGTGAAAATATGTTGCTAGCACCCACCTACATAGGTAGACATGACCATCCCAGTAAAATAAGAGAAATTACATCTAGTTCGGACGATTTAGGTGTTCCTTTCCCGCGCGCTATTAGAGAATGGAACAGTAGAGAAAGGTTATGAAAGTGGTTAAAGAACCCTCTGGCAGGCACTTAAATGTGATTTGCAGAGTATCTATGTAGATGTAGACGTAATACTACATACTTATGTAATATGACCCCTGCAGACAGGCAACGGCTTGCCACGTGGTGTCTGTCTGCAAATTCAGCTGACACGAGTGCGTGTGTCTGCAATAATGTGTACTTATAACTTAGGGTCTCTAGTAAGATTTTTTAGGTTTTCTTATAACACCCAACAATCCTAAACTAACGTCCAAATTTTTTAAACGTATTAGAGGATTCCATGTTTTCAGTTCCAACTATGAGTTGACTCATTAGTAGTGTAATGTAATATGCAATACTCCAGTGTCACAAATTGGGAACACTTGTAAAATATAATGACACCAGTGTCAGCAGATCGCAGGAGAGTTTATTTCGTAAGGTAAATATCCATCCTATATAGGTAGTCGGTATTTGGAGAGTCCAACTTGTCATGTTTTTTGAGAAAACGTAATTGGTTGTCGAAAACCTTCAGTCTGTGGTACCTTGTCGTGATATGTGTGCTTTGTCTAAATGTATGTAATACGAAAAATTCGTATTTTACTCTCACAAAAGAAGGTATTACAAGAATGTGATGTACAGGTTTTCGTGGTACACGGTTATAAGTGTGCAGAAGAAGCAGTAGGTAATAAACATGTCAAAACGTCTGGAAACATGGAAATAGATAGAGGAATCTTAATTTTGTGTGCGACATACTTATTTTCATATCTGAGTGTTTTTCTTTCTTCATTTTTTCATTTTGGGAAACGTAGAAATGTTGGTGTTGAATATTATAAGTATCATTAAAAGTATTGTTAGGTCTCTTAGCCGCTGAATTACGTGGGGTAGACTTACTTTTACGTGTGTTATGATGAATTTGTAGATGGTACTTTTTATCTTCTGAGAAATCTAGGTCATTTGCAGTTGGCGATAATCTGTGTCATGGCTGTTTACATTAATTTAAACAAATCATGGCTCTCTTATGTATGGAAACAGCTGTGATAAAGTTTTATTTAGAGATGTCAAGTGATATCTCTACGAAATACAGTATAATTGGTGTAGTTTATTCCGATTTTTGAAATAAGATCATTTTTAATTTTTGGCCATAAAAATTACTTTTATATATATATATATCCTATAGTATTGTGTAATTTAGGTTAAGGATCTATTTAATTTTTGCGATGTTAAGCGAAACGTCTATGAAATAACAGCAGAATTTAGTGTAAAATATTCCGATTTTTTGTTAAGTACATTTTTACTTTTTTTAAACCTTGAAATTATATATTGGTATGTCGTTTGGCTGAAGGCTCTACTTAATTTTCACATTTATTCAATCTTATACGATGTATTATAGATTTTTGTTTGTTATGGTATGAAATCAAACTGTAATCATAATTGTGATGCTAGAGTATTTATTTGAAACAGTGCAAAAGCATTTATTATGGGCTAGGTTAATTAATTAATGATAGTGAATAACTAAGTTTCTTTCAGAGGCTATTGTGACTTTTTATTGATGTCAAAACGTGCAAGGTCATTTACTTTTTAGGTTAGGTTAACAAACTAACGACAATGACACTCTTGGCTTCTTGAGGAGGCTATTGTGACATTTCATTAGCTGCATAATAGTGGGAAAGAAATGATTTGTGGTTGTAAAACATGCACGGAGCCATATGCAATTATTTTGTTGCTCGTGCAGCTATCTGTGGGGGACGGGTGAAAAGTGCTTTTTCAGGTAATAGACTAGTGCTGCCTGCTGATTGAAGCTTGGTTAAACTTGATTGTCGTCTGCAAGAGATGAGTTTATCATGACAAGGGTTTCTTTAATGTTTTTGTGGAATTTCAATTGTTATTAACTTGATGTAGCATAAGATCACTTACTTTCTTTAGTTTATACATATTTATTTCAAAATAACATTACAATATCGGTCAGATGGCAGATCCTACTATTGGGCAGATCAAGGACTCGTATTTAGCGTTTTGTGGGTCGGTGAAATAGTTTCTAAGGTTTAAAAACTTGAATTCAGCTGCATAGTACTAATTCTTATTCACATTTTATAAACAACAGTTGCTTTTTTCGATATTTATACAAATTTTGTTTTCTCTCCTGAATGGACTATTACATAGTTATCATTTAAAGTACTTTAATCTGCCGAAACTCCCATAGGGCGGGCAGTGATGGCAGGCCAGCCATAAAAGAATTTAGCAATTTTTTTTTCCTTCTTCTTTTTAAATTTATACACTGTTCACTTCGGGATGGGGGTGGATAGCCCTCCCCTTGTGTTCAGTTAGCTGGGAGCCCTGATGTAAGCGCAGTTTCCAGAATATTACAGCACTCTTGTGTCATATCACAACCCCAAGTAAGTGCATGACGTCACCAGTTCTCAGACTATTGACCTGTATGCACCATTTCAACCATTACTAAAATATTGATAGCATACTTATTTTGTTAGTTGACAATGCTGTGGCATTCCAGACCATATTGCCGTAGTTGGGTAACTGCTGCCCGGTGCGTTTCCAGAAGCGGGAGTCAACACTGAAGACAGTTCTGTTCCAGACATGATTGGAAACGGCATTGCTGGCGCGCAGGGCTGAACGGTAAGTGGACGATCTGAGCCCTATGTGTGTTGAGTTCACTATTAATGGTCCCAGTGCTGACTAAAGCACCAGTTGCATTGCATCATGCTCATGATATGGCACTTTTGGCCACTGGATCTCTGGTGGAGCTATGTTCAGCCTGCCTGGTGCAGGTCTTACTGGGTCTTAAACCTGCAATTTACGTGTCGATGATGATGGCACCACTAAACCTAGTCCCAGGCAGGAAAAATTTCCAGACCTTCCGAGAACAAAGACAGTGCCCCTGCAAGGCAAACAATCACGCTGTCGCCGGCCGCGGTGGCCGAGGGGACTGAGGCGCTCCAGTCACGGTCTGCACGGCCACTACGGTCGGGGGTTCGGATCCCCCCTCGGGCATGGATATTTGTGCCGTCCTTAGTTGTAGCTAGCTCATAAGTAGTCTGTAAGTTTAGGGACTGATGACCCCGTAGTTAAGTCCCATAAGTTCTACAAACATTTGAACATTTGAATCACGCTGTCCATTGTGCTGTGGAGGCAGCGTTTGACCATTATGATTAATATGGTGCCTCTCCAACGATTGCTCGGTTCCCAATCCTGCCTACATGATCGAGTAATAGCATCACACCTATTCAAATGTGTTGTGACTAACAAGGCTCGATTCAGAACAACACACTTTATTCCATTTCCAGTCGATACAAGAGGCCGTGCAACTCTAATCACTAATCACAAAATCATGGAGCACTAGCATGAGATACCAAGTCCAAGAGAGTATAAGTCCTCAGGTAAACGTTCACTCTTAGATAGTCCAGGTCCAGGCCAGGGTCGATATCTGCAGAAGCAGTCCCTTTCCAGGATACGTTCCGGAGTCCGTGACGAGATCTTCTTGAAACAGTCCACAGGAACCCTACGAAGAGCATTGGCGTTCGTTGTTTTTTTTTTTTTTAGATGGAACCACGTAGATAGGAGTACTATCGCCAGCTGACGATCTACACTCAAAGAGGAACATGATAGGAGTATTTATTGATTTGCAATAAATTTTGGGGGTTTTCTTTTGAGAACCTGCAGGGCCAACGGTCCTCGGTTCGTAAGAGACCCCGATTTATGTAGTTAAGGCCGCTCTCGTTTTTGGGAAGGGCGACGGTCCGAGTACTCCTGGGCAGTCTGTGCGAGTTGTCGGAATTGTTCCTCAGTAAATATACAGTACTTATTTAATTCATTGAAGCCTTCGTGGCCCACCAACCGCCAAATAGGGCGTTGTATCGCCTCCGGTACTTGTGCAGGGTGGTGGTGGGGGGGACAAAATAACTTTATTTCGCAATAAACTTTTTTTTTCATTTAATTAGTTAAGGACCGTGGCACTTTATATCTGTGCCAGGGTAATGGAATGGTCCTTCCTAGTGTTTGAATGTTGTGGACTGTATGCCGAAGGTGGTCCACTTTGTTGTGAATTCTAGTCGCCCTCTTACGTATTGCCCCCATGATGATATCCATACGAAGTGCTTCATGGATGTCTACATTCCTGGTGTAGCGGTCTGCCCTTAGAATCCAACGCAGGGTCTTGTTTTGGACTACTTGTATTCTTGCAACCTGTGTTGCACTAGTTAGGCCCCAAACGGAGCTGCCATATAACATTTTAGACAGTACTGTGGCCTTGTACAGTCGTAGCTTGGCGCCTGTGCTCAGCTCTGTACTCAAGAACAGTGGCATTAAGCTCTTGGACATAGCGTAAACCTTCGGTCTCAGGTTATCGATGTGTTTATGCAGGAAGAACTGCCTGTCTATGGTAACTCCCAGATATCTAACTGTAGTTCCCCAGGGGATGTCTTGCCGATTGAGAAGCAAGTTGGACGTCATTTGCGGTCGCTTCCTGGTAAAGTAAATCGCCGTGGTTTTCGCTGGATTCAGCTTTACCTTGTTGGTCTTACACCATTCGGTGATTGCATCCAATTGTTGTAGGCGTCTAATGTTGGCTATGATGTGTCTTCCGCTGGTCATAAATGCCGTATCATCAGCGAATTGAGCAATCTGAACCCCTTCAACCGTCGGGATGTCGTTGACATAGATGTTGAAGAGTATCGGGGACAGTACCGACCCCTGTGGCAGACTGGCGACCACAGGTCGAGTGGCCGATAATTGGCCTCCTACCGTTACTGTCATTTTCCTGTCAGTTAAGTAGCTCGCAATTAGTTTGATGTAACAGTCCTGTACCGTGGTTTGTTCATTAAGTTTTCTGATAAGCTGCTCCCTCCACACCTTGTCATATGCCTTTTCCACATCTAAAAAGACGGCCGCTGTTGCCTTCGTGACGTTAAGATTCTTCGTGATGTGTTCAGCCAGGCGAAGCAGTTGTAACTGAGCTGATAGTTTCCGTTGGAACCCATACTGTTCTGCTCGGATCGTTCCGTCTTCAATAAGTGGCTCCATTATCCTTTTTTGTACGACTCGTTCGAATGCTTTTCCCATTCCGCTGAGAAGACTGATGGGGCGGTGATTGGATGGTTGTGTTCTATTTTTGCCAGGTTTAGGGATTGGAACGACCTTGGCTATTTTCCATGCTGTAGGGAAATATTTAGTGACCATGCAGCCGTTGAAAATCCTTGTAAGGAGGACCAGTGGTTTTCTGGGGAGATTCTTCAAATGTAAGTTGCTAATTTTGTCTGCCCCAGATGCTTTGTTCGGGTGGAGCTTCCTGATGATGCTGCGAACTTCACTCGGTGTCGTCAGCATAGGTCGTGTTTGGTCTTCAGATGTGAGGAAGCGGTGAACCAGTCGCAGTGTATCCTCTTCGTATAACTGTTGTGCTGGAGTTAGTTGTTCCCTCAGCAGTGTAGTCTGTTGTTCATACGTTGCCACAAATGTGTCCGTCTTTGTTAACGGATCCTCTGTTAATCCTTGTGGCGTCAGCAGTGGTCTTTTCGATGTGGGTTCCGCTCGAATGTTTTTGACTAATCTCCATTCATCCTTAGTCTGGAGGAGGAAGGACGACATCCTGTCCTCCCATCTCTCCATTTTCCATTCCTGGATGCGTCGCCGTAACTGCCGCCCCAGTCGGCGTGCTTGCCTTCGGTATGCAGGGTTCCTTGTCCGTTGCCATAATTTTCTATAGCGGTTTTTCTGCACTCTAAGTTCCTCTAGCAGTGTGCAGAGTGTGTCCATCTGCTGCGCCTCATCAGCTATTGTGAGGAGTGATATATTGTGAGCCTTCCGTATCTTCTTGGTGAGGATATTTACTGCATAGTCGATCTGTTCCGGTGTGTGCACCTCCAGCGTTGGTTCAGTGTTGTTGTTTAGGTATCTCTTGAACTGAGGCCAGTTATTTTCTTGATGGATTCTTGGGAGCCGGTTGTATCCAGTACGAGATAATACGGCGAGGACTGGGTCATGATTAGATGAGAGATCATTAACTGTAACCAGCCGGGGGTTGATTCCAAGGCCGTGTGTAATAGCTATATCAAGTACATCTGGTTGCTGGTTTGGCAGTGATAGCGTATGTGTAGGGTTGGTGGGTCCCCACACTTCTAATTCCAAGTCTTGCTCTAGTTGGTGCAGTTGTGTTCCTCGTGGATTAGTGACTCGGGAATTACATGTAAGGTGTTAGGCGTTCCAGTCACCTCCTATGAACGTCTTTCTGTGGAGTGCTAAGATGTTCTCCAAATCCTGTGATATTAACTGTGCCCTAGGTCGAATGTATGTTGCCACCAACGTAACTTCTCCTAGGTCGGTCCAGATGGATACCGCTGTCGCCTCAAGTTGTTGAAGCTGTGGGAGGTCGACCTGCCGGTGTGTGATCGATCGGCGTAAGTATCGCAGTGCCGCCACCTCTCGCCCGTCTGTCGGTGCGATACCCCACCATATTCCTCAACTTAAAGGGTTGGTGTGGTCTCAAGTGGGTTTCTGAGAGGAGAACTATGTCGACTTTGTGTCTTGATATGAAATCTTGAAGTTCGTTCTTCTTCTTGCGGACTCCAATAGCGTTCCATATACACAGTCGTAGGTCTCGTGTGGTGGTCGCCAAACTGTTTTTACTCTGCTCCCTCTAGTAACGCTAGTGTTTCCACCAGTATGACTATTTTGGAGAGCTTATCTTTGGCCGCCAACATTCTTTTGCCGGCTGTGACAAGTTTGGTGAGGAAATTTTGGCTACTAAGGAATTTTAATACGGTGGTAACTTCTGTTAGTGCGGCGTCTGCATCCTTGTCCCTCGGAATCCTTGTTCTGCTGCTGTCCCGTCTGCGTCCGGAGAGTGCAGAGGCATATGTCTGTTCTTCTGGTTGTCGTGGAGTTGGTGATACTTCTTGTTCTTGCCGTACCGTTTGACGTTGTGAACGTGTGGTATCCGCCACCATTAACTTCACTGATGGGTTCGATGTTGCTGTTTCCTTTCGTTGCGCTTTGGGTAGTGTCGATATCGAGCGGTATTTCTTAAGAGTCTTCTGAAATTCTGGACACCCCTTCCAAGACGCCGCGTGTGGTCCTTGGCAATTGGAACATTGAGGTGTGGTGTTTTGTGCTAGTACACACTCTCTGATGGGATGCATATCGCCGAACTTGCCGGTAACCAGCAGTAGTTAGTGGTGTGTGTCCAACGCTGGCACTTCTTGCATTGCGTTGGCTCATTCCTTGGGCGGTAATCTTCGACTCGCACTTTAGTCGACAGTACATATCGTACTGCATATATCTGGTTTGCCTTGTCACTCCTGGGTAGCGTGACTGTATATACTGGAAGTGGGTGTAATTGCCCATGTTTCTTCTTTTTATACTGATGGACCTGTCGAATAGGAAAACCTTGTCTTCCAGATCGAGTTTAATTTCTTCCTCGGGAACAGTGGGCGGTAGGTCCTTTACCACCACTTTCAGTTCGTTGTTGGTGCCATCTTGGTACGTGTGAAAAGGTATTTCCCTGTTTTTACAGTAGTAAAATACCGTTTCGTAGTCCTCAAGGGTGTCTACAAAGAATTTGACGCCCTCACCGGTGTACGCCGCGCGAAGTCCTCCTGAAATCTGTTCTTTGAGTTCACGACACTGCTTGACATGATTTGTGCAGTTGTAAATTACTATAGGTGGAATTTTCAGCGTCTTCTGTTGTTGCGTTGCCTTCTGTGGAGCTTCCGGTGTTGCTTCGTCCTGATTGGATGGTCCGGCCAGAACTTCAAATCTATTGGCTGTCGGTAAGGGTTGTTGTTGTACAGTTGGCTGACTCGTGTTTTGTGTACGACAGCGAGAAGACTTCCTTTTAACTTGTCGGTATTCCTCTTCTTTTCCGACGTTCTCCGTTGTCTGGTAATCCATAATGTCACATCCGGTGCTTGTTAATGTGTCTTCATTCGGGTCTGATGACAAGGAGTCATCGTATTCGTCGTCAGTGTCTCGTAGGTAGTTTTGTTTTATTCTTCGTATTTCTTCTAAGGCTTGCTTGCGATGTCGTCGACGTTCAGCCTTTTTTTCTTCACGACGTTTCAGTTTGGTGTCAGATTGTGTTAAAGATTTAACTCCTTGCTTGTTGGTGTCACCCTGTTGATGCTGTAGTGGCGTCTCCTTAGAAGTGAAGTCCAAAGCGAAGTCCGTGACGTTTGCCATGTTGTCGTCCAGCAGCAGTCCGGGGCCCGGTGGAGGTGCCTACTCTCGGTGCTGTGCCCTGCCCTACAGACGGCGGGCTGGCCCCGCCTCAAGTTCCCTAGACCTGCCACCTAAACTCCAGCTATTCTGGAGTACCTCGCCCAGTTAATCGCCCTATACATCCGCATGTGCGGTAGGAGAAAACACGACAACTTGCTCTACACGGCACCGCTGGCCCGTGTAAACGACGAAACTTTGTTCCAGTAGCCGTACGAACGTACAACGACAATACGATTCCGACCCTCTCGCTGCGCTGCCGTAAGCGCTTTCGACTGGCGTTCGTGGCAGCTGCTCGGGCTTAAGTAGCCAGGTTTGACGGAGTGATCTGGTTCGGACGTTGTTGACAGCTCCTCCTGGACGTTGTTGTGGTGACAGCTCCACATAGAAAATGTAGTTCCGGTTAGTCTGTTTGTTGTTGTTTACTATGACGTGTGTTCCCCCTTGGCGGTGTTATCTGGAACGCCTTCTAGTTTGACCACCGGTGCATTCAGTGTGTTGGTTGGTCTGCTGGCCTCTCCGGGGCGACCAGAGGCCGTCAGAACAAAATGTAAAGCTATTCACTGATTACTACAACCAGCGACCTGGTGTCCAACTACTTGACTTTTCTGAAATGTGCATATCTGCAGGCTTCGTTACTGGTCAGACGAGTACAATAAATGAAATTCGCAGAGACGTTATACCCTGGCATTGGCACCATCCTTACCAACCGCGCGATTAAAACGTGTTCCAGCCTCATAAAACTCATCAATCTGCTGTCATAATTGCTCATATCGCATTTACCATCGATACCTGTACCAATAAAATTTTTGACCTCTTTTCAGAACTCGTTTATGATTCATCGTCGTCTCTTGGTTTAGTATGTATTCACATTTTATACGAATTGGTAATTGCTGATTGAATTCATCTGTTGTAGTCACCGTAGTAATTACTGGTAACATTTGCGAAAGTCTTCAGAAAATAAAAGTCGGCCATAGGGCTCTTCCTGTTATATAAGTGTCAAGTTATTGTGTGGAACGCTTCAGGGGATATTTTAAGGTGTTGTGGGAGTGCTGTTTGCTAAGGCGACGTGGGTACACTTAACCGGAAATATCATACAACTTTAGTAACACATGTGAAGTTTTAAAAATAAACTGTATTCTCAATTTCAGTGTTTCAGATGTTCAACCGTGCTCAAAAGTATCCGAACGACCTGGATTGCATTTCACCTGATTCGCATGCAACCCAACTAACGTACCTGTCTTTCGGGTACTATAATCGCTCCCTGATACAGTCGTTTGACTATTGAAAATTGTTCCAACAAGTCACCACTAGAAAACACTGCTCTGCGTCGCAATAACTCAAGATGTAAAGTAATACCACGATACTAAAATTATCAGGGAACACTTTATCACCAATAAGACTGTCCTTGAGGCTTGTATGCTCACATTAAATACAAGAAGTGACATACCTGAAATGTTACCACTCTCATTATTACGTCAGGTAGGTAATGCACGTAGTAAATTAGTCGTATTAGTGATTGCTTGTTCAAAGTGACTTACCGAACTTATTATTTAATACAAAATTGCATTAAAAATTTAAGTTACTCATGAGCAGTTAGTTGAGAATACGTATGAACTTTAAATGAGACGACGAACTGTCTCGTTCTGCAATTGGATTCAAACCCAGATTATGCAGCCTAAGCAAAGACTTCGTGACTGACGGAAACTAACAGTCATTCCTGACTAAGCGTACAGAAAGTGATATACCTCAATTTTAGACAGTATCAGTTAACAAATATCAACTTTAAGTTACATAACGTAAACGGACGAGAATTCCTAACCAGCATCTATTCCCCATGTTAAAAAAATGTTCAGACGTGTGTGAGGTCTTATGCGACCAAACTTCGTGGCCATCAGTTGCTAGACTTAAACACTAATTACTCAACTAACTTACGCTAAGGACAACACAAACACCCATGTCCGAGGGAGGATTCGAACCCCCGACAGCAGCGGCCGTGCAGATCGTGACTGGTGCGCCGCAGACCGCTCGGCCACTGCGGCCGATCTGTCCCTGTTAACTAACTAGGAGAGATGTTAAATATTTCTCCTTCACAGGTAACTTATTTGAAATGCCGTGAGGTAAAGCTGTTTGTTGGACAGGGATTCGAACCCAGAACCTAATCGCGATTGTTATCGAAGCACAATCATCTGTGACATATCGGATTTTCTCGGCAGTAGCTAGATGTTTTAACTGAAATGACGAGACGAAACATTATTTTTTTCCTTCCCAGGACTCTAACCCGACACCTAACGCTGTTATATTCTAGAAAAAACGAACGTTAAGTATGGGTCCGTTACACCAGCAGCGACATGTGAGCATGTTTGAACTAGAAATAATATGACGAAGAGTTCAGTGCTAACTGGGAATCGAACCCCACACATATCTTTGTTGACTACACACAAATAAACGTCAGCTACCGAATTATTCTCCACCAGCAACTCGGAATAACATCCTTGAACTTACAGTGATCTCGCAAATAGTCTGTGTCTCACTGGGAGTCATAAACGTCACATATATCGTTAGCGTTTTTCAACGAATGAAAATATATTGAAAATAAAAATTATTATCCACCAGCAGATAAGTGTTCTCATGCTAGAGCTTGCTAGTACATAATGAAAACTTCAGTGCCGGTCCAGAATTCAAACCCATTCACGCACAATATGTGGAGATGTTGAGGAATCTGCCGTTTTCAACAAACAACAAATTTTAGTCGAGCTGTATTGTCACGAAGGAATCAAATTCCGCGTTAAGGGCGGTCTGAGTTACATTCCCAGTCCAGAACCAATTTTATCGACATACAGAAGCTCAAATAAAAGCTGTAATAAGTGTCCTGTGACCCTAAATAGCGTTTGTTTCGTCAGTAGAAATACATAACTAGTATAAAAAAGGTTACTGGTGATAGAGCTTCTAGAGTTGACTTTATTGGGGTTGAACCTAACCTCTACTTGGTAGAGAATGAATATCATGTTTAATGTGAGCACATTGTCATTATACCTTTTACACCTAGCGTAGTCAGAAGTGAATATCATCTGTCTCTCCTTATCAAAAATCATTGGCAGAAGTTTGAATCTAACCCGCACCATATCAACCTATAATGAAGCCAAAAGACCACCAAGTCCTCTTCTCTGTGCCTCATTTTTCTATCATAATGCCTTTGCGCCTCACTGGATGAGAATTCTGACACACGGGCTCCCTGTAGTGGTTTGCAGCATGTGCAGTACGTTCATTTACTTGGTTGGCTGAATCGCCATTTACTAGCTTCCTCGTCTACCCAGTGCATAAATTCAACTCTATTTTGAAATCACCGAAATAAGTTCAAGTAACTGCCACCTACACAGAACTGCCATAGGAAGTGTTCCTTTCCGTTTGAGCTACTCTACTGAGCTATCTCTTTTGTTGAAAACATTGTGCAGTGCAAACGAAAAGCTGTAACTGCCTGTCTCTCAAAAGTGTAGATCCGGCCATATGCATTATCTGGCACCGCTGTGGATTGCGGAACTTCTGGAGGACTTAATGTTTCGTCTCGTCATTTCAGTTAAAACATCTAGCTACTGCCAAGAAAATCCGATATCTGGGTTCGAATCGCTGTCCAACACACAGCTTTACCTCACGGCATTTCAAGTAAGTTACTTGTGAAGAAGAAATATTTACCATTTCTCCTAGTTCGTATAACAGGGACAATAGATGCTGGGTAGGAATTCTCGTCCGTTTACGTTATGTAATTTAAAGTTGATATTTGCTAACTGATACTGTCTAAAATTGAGGTGAATCACTCTCTGTACGCTTAGTCAGGAATGACTTTTAGTTTCTGTCAGTCACGAAATCTTTGCTTAGTCTGCATGACCTGGGTTTGAATCCTATTGTAGAACGAGACGGTTCGTCGTGTCATTTGAAGTTCATACATATTCTCAACTAGCTTCTCATGAGTAACTTACATTTTTAATGTCATTTCGTATTAAATAATAAGTTCGGTATGTCACTTTGAACAGGCAATCACGAATACAAAAAAAAAAAAAAAAAATGTTCAAATGTTTGTTAAGCTTAAGGGACTTAACTACGGGGTCATCAGTCCCTAAACTTACAAACTACTTATGAACTACCTACAACTAAGGACGGCACAAATATCCATGCCCGAGGGGGGATTCGAACCCCCGACCGTAGTGGCCGTGCAGACCGTGACTGAAGCGCCTCAGTCCCCTCGGCTACCGCGGCCGGCAATCACGAATACGACGAATTTACTACGTGCATTGCTTATCTCACGTATTAATGAGAGTTGTAACATTTCAGGTATGTCACTTCTTGTAATAAATGTGAGCTTACAAGCCTTAAGGACAGTCTTATCGGTGATAAGGTGTTCCGTGATATTTTTATTATCGTGGTATTACTTTACATCTTGAGTTATTGCGGTACAGAGCAGTGTTTTCTAGTGGTGACTTGTTGGAACCACTTTCAATAGTCAAACGACTGTACCGAGGGGCGAGTAGAGTACCCGAAAGACAGGTTCGTTAGTTGGATTGCATGCGAATCAGGCGAAATGCAATCCAGGTCGTTCGGATACTTCTGAGCACGACTGTACTGTACACACATTGATGGGGGAAGTAATGAATTCCCCTTGAATATGTAATGAAATGTGCACGAGAGTTAAGGAACCATGATTAAGGACAAGGGGGTCTCTGTCACACAACAAATTCATCCAGTCTTGTTCTAGTAGATACGACTTTCACAGTGAACTTCATTTTCTATATTTTTATGTTACAACTGAATTTCAAAAGTAAATTTTAAATAAAAGTCAACAACAACTAGGAAAGAACAGTAATCTTAAAACGTCATGTGGTCCTCGTAAGATACTCCTTTCTTGGTAACAAAAAGTATCGAAAATTTGTTTCTATTTCTAAGAGAATGTACTAAAAGATATTTTCAGGCTCTAGATCATACTAACACAACCGTAATTTTTAAAAAGTATGTTGTTACTGTAAATCAACAACAGTTAACAAAATCTGTATTTCATCTGATTATTTAGGGGTGCGCATATAATGATTCCCTCCACCCTGGTAGGTCGCGTTACGATAAATCTGCCAGGGTTACGTTTCACTAATAGAACAGCCACCTGAATTTCAAACAAAACAAAATTCTCTAACAAGGAGACCACACGCGTATAGGATTTTAGAATTTTCTGATACTTTCCGTACGTGACGTTCAGAACTCAGCTAACAATCGGCCAAAGCCATTCGACGCAACTTTAAAAATTATGGAGAAAATCGACTTTGAAGTTTTGCATGTGCATGTAAGTACCAATAATATATACATATGCCACATCTGGCAGTGTAGCTCATGTGGTAGCGTTGTGGCATGACAGTTATAGGGCCGGTAGTTCGAATCCTGCCATGACAGTTTTTTTCCCGTTGTGTTGGAATACTTATACAATTTTAATATTCAATGGTAATTTTTACGTAAAATGCTCGTGTTTTTGTACGTTCGTAATTTTCTATATTTCATAAAAGGTTATTAATTATGATTGTTTCAATCGAAGAAACGTAGATATTTAACCGTAATGGCTTCACCATTAGTAGTCGATGGAGTATTCGATTGCTCAGTTTGTGAAGAGCTACGACACTGTTTTTGGAAACTCATCTCCATAGTTGCTAATGGCTTTCCAAGCAGCTAACCTACTCAAGCATCGTTTTAGGTGACGACAAGGTGTTCAGGTCATCTACAAAAACATAAACAAAAATGACACAACACGTAGAATTAGAGATCACAAATTGTTTTATATAACCGAATTCGAAAACAAAAAAGAATAAAAAATGTGCAACAGCGTGGTTGGTTCGAAGCATCGACTCTCTAGCTGCTCCCTGCGGCACACCGACAGATGACGTAATTATTTTAATTATTGCCACTTACGGTTACTTGCAAAACTTCAAAGTAGATTTTCTCGAGAATGTTTGAGAGTTGCATCGAATGGCTTTCACAGATTACTATTTAAGTTCTGACCTTCATGTAAAATAAATATAGAGACATTCTGAAATCCGATACCCATGTGGTTTGCTTGTAAGAGAAAATAATTTCGGCTGTCCATGTAGTTTGTACCATACCACGAATGCAATATTTTTCAAAATTTAAGAGAATTTTTATCAAAAGCCGGTAATTTTATAATGGCGCTACGGCAATCGCGAGCTCTTCATATCCAACCCTGGTTACTACATATCATTTGTCGGTCTCTCATATATGCTGCCATAAGGCGCAGTGGGCAGCAGCTATTGTATGCACTGTACCCAGAGTAACAAAGGTTTTGTAAAGCTCCTTATAGATTATTGGTATTCACGTATATTACTTGAATGCTATCAATTTATTTCTCAACTAGTATACACTGAAGGCAACAAGCCTTCACCATACTGTTATAACACTGCAAGTGTCAAATCTGTGAAGTTGCTAGCAGTTCCAAGTGTAAGATATTATTTTTACCAACATGTGCCTAACAGTTTTTTTTCTTTCTCCACTGCAAGGAGTGGAACCCACCAGTACTAGGAGGCTGAAGTTCATATTCCCTAGGTAAGCAATTAAACTGCACGAGTCACCACAAAGCCATTATTATTTAGTAAATAGCTAACCAACCGCACACTACATTAAATAACAAAGTAAGGAATACAGGCTTGATTCCAGTGTGGCTCTTGTGCTAACCGACTGTTTTTATTTATTTATTTTTTATTTGTAGAAAATTGTCAGCAATCAGTCGTAAATATTTTGTTTATTCAGATCTAGAGTTCTATCACTGTGTGACCATTATCAATGCTTAAAACTGAACGTAGCCATAAACTGGAGCTCGAAGAGTTTTATAAATTTAAACTGTTTGTTGTAAGCATTGATAATGCTCACACGGTGATCGAAATCTAGATCTGAATAAACAAAATATTTACGACTGATTACAGAAAATTTTCTACAAATACATACTTTCTCATTTTCGATACCAAAAAAATTCCCTCATCAATACGGTACACATAATTAAACTGTAAATTACCTTTGTTTCACACCATAGATGACTACAACATCAACAGTAGCCAAATCATTGGCTTGTGAAGTTTTCATCTGTATCAATGCTTGTTTGCAAAGGCACCACAAAAAAATTGTTAAACCATTGGGATATGGGGAGGTATGTGTCGCTAATTTTCACTATTGGGAATTTTTTGTTTTTAATTTGCTAACAGTGATTGTCATAATACTTTTCAACGTGACCGTGATTTACGCTAAACAACACTGTCTGATTCTCATGAAACAGAGGAATCATTTACCACTGCAAAGAAGTTTTTCAAGTCCTCACAACATACGGAGCTGATTCCTCGTTGCTCCGGTTTCACAAGGTTGCTTGAAAATAGAATGTAAATTTTTGTAATAATTATTGATTTTTGTTGAGTTTCTATCTCTTTCCTCTTGTCTTTCTCTTTACCTTTACGATTTTGATAGTCTGATCATTTTTTTCTTATCTGCATCGCAGATTTCCAGTGATTGGCAACAAACCACTATTGAGTTACGCTCATCTCAGATTTAGTCAATCCGGCGGTGACCGTTCACGGAGTATGCCTGTTGCAACTTCACTCTCTCACCGCTTTGTACTGAATAATACGGATCTGATTGTTGCGGCTAGCCATCAAAGCTGCGCGCATTGTAAACGCACAAAACATGAGAACCGCGGCTCCAGCGTCGGAACTATTCGCATCGAGCCGTTTGCTTTGCAAGTCAAGACTGGTGGCCTTTCTAACAACGAAGCTTCTGATTTGGCAGGGGGAAAAATGCCATAATTTTTAGGAGGTCGCTAGGTTTCTTAGTTTAGAAATTAATAACATGTGCCTGACAAATCATTATAAAATAAATTATATACAATTGGTACAGTCATGCAGTTATCTGATTTTAAATCCTGGTACTACGAACTTCACTTGTTCTTATTTATGGAACAACCGATTTTTTTCACGATTTCATAATAGACGTTGGAGTTATGAGTATGTTATCTGAGCTTTAAGTACAACACATTTAAAATGTCTCAATGTAAACCTACATGAGATTATTAAGAAAATTAAATATGCTTACAACTAGAAAATTTTAGAGACTAAAATATACTTTTTAGTTTGTCCTTTCACAGTGAAAGAGTGACACACGAATAATTTGCAGTTTTCGTGGGCGGCGGGAGGGGGGGGGGAGGGAACGGTTCCGTCAAGGGCGGAGGGAGAGACAGCCTGCTAGATCACAGATCATTGTTATTACTGTGAAGGGGGTGCACAAGGGGTCGTGTCCCCCGCTCTCAATATTGTGACCTTCCTTTTATTCCTCCATATGAGATTTACCCGAGCCTTTGAGTCCGGTCCCCCCCCCCCCCCCCCCCCCAATAATTTAGTGGTGCAGGCACATGCACCCGTGATTTAAGCACTACGAGACAAGCAGACAGCATTCCCAACAAATAGATGGTCATCTTCTTTCGCCCACTGAGATAACTGGATTACAACTCTCGCCCCATCTCCTTTCGTCCACTGAGAGAACTGGAGTACAACTCTCGCCTCAGTCCCGAAATCTGGCGATTTGAATTTTCTGTTTGTCGGACCTAACTAAATGATAGTGACGACCACGGCGCCAGTTTTTGACTATACGTCACGTGACGTATACCGCAGTTCACGAATACTGGCTTCTTTCATATGTCAGTACAGGTGGCACTAGAGATGATGTCCGATTACACTGTGGAGTGCTGGTGTTTACAATGAATGGGCGCTTGCTACCTGTAATTGAAGACGTGCGTGAGAAGACGCTGACGTCTTCCGGGCTCGGCGCTGTCAAATCCACATTAGGGCACTATTCGATACCGAGCGCTTCTTCCCCGATCGACTGCTGAGGCACAGATTTAATATGGAAGTAACATAACATGACGAAAACGTATTATAGAGATGTTGCTATTCGCATGTGGTACTCGTTAGTAGCAAGGAACTCAACGGTACCAAAAGTGTTACAAGTAGCTTCGCCACAGAAGTACGGCGCTGCAACTATTGGTACGTTCCTGGCTTTGGCAGAAATAGCAAAAAAGAGGACAGTCGACGCGAAGAGGTCTGTAAGGAGCGGAGATGCGACCAAACCGAACTACCGGCCCACTAACAGCTATTCTTGCGCCATCTATATGTGTATATTGAAATATTTCATTTTTCTCACCTTCATATCACTTACTTTTGATTGTCTGCCTAAGCGAATTATCCTTTCCAAATATTCCATTCCATTAAAGGGTCCTGACAGTGTTCCCTAGGCACACTCTGCGCTCCTGGCTCTGGTGGTATAGAGGGCGGAGGAACACACTGTTTGACGTTGACTCCCCCCAGTTGCAGTGATGTGTTTCCCCATAGTGCATCATCCATTCTTCTGACGATGGCATCGTTTCAAACTTATCAGACAGCTACAATCACCATCAGTACCATTCATGGGCACCATAAATTGTCATTCAATTACGACATGATGTATGCTGCAGTCTCCTGCTTCAGGAGGTACATGTTGCTGCCTCATATGCTCCCCCATGACAATACGGCACACGTCTCCCCTACAGGTAGTTGGGTGGCGATTGTCTTAAATGACGGTGAAATTGTATAGCTCCCGGATACCAGAGGTATTGCTCTCATGTGTGGTGGCATTAGGATCCAGTGTGCAATTTGCAGGGAGTGATGGGGGGGGGGGGTTTCCCCCTCTCTGCATCAGACCATCCCCACCCCCACAAATGGAGATGTTTGTTTCCCCCTCACTGGATATGTAAAACTTGTCGTTTTATTCAAATTTGCATATCTGTAGAAAGAAAGTATTAATACACCACTAATACTAGTAACATATATGTTCATTCATTGTTTAATTGTTGTTTTCATGTGATGTTTGTCATCCGTTACTTGCAGACGTGTCAGACAAGCATGTGACAGCTGGAGTCGTGGGGTTCCGACAAGTCCCAAATACAACTAAACACTCTGGTAACAATATATTACAAGAAACGTCTTTTCAAATTAAAATGTTTTTAAAGCTTATGGGACTTAACTGCGGGGTCATCAATCCCTAAACTTACAAACTACTCATCAACTAACTCATACTAAAGACAGCACGGCCTCGCGCATCGGAGCATAGCGCCTCAATGTGCTCCGCCGCGGCAATCGTCTTTTATTTCTAAGTGAATAATATACATCATGGAATACGTAAGTCACGGAAGATCAACACATCAAAATTTATAAAGTTATAAAAAAGCCAGCCCGCATATCCTCCACACCCTTGTCAGTTCAAGAGGAATGACCAGTTTAACAGACTGTAAGATTGTGGCCCCCTCCAAAGTTCGTAAGATACTGTTCGTACGAGGCGTGATTTTTAAGTAAAGGCCGTTTTGAAATTAAAAAAAGACGTGCTAAGATATCTCAATAATTTTATTTTTACATGAAAGCCTGTAACGTAATCTACTTTTCTACATAATTTCCGTCAATGTTGAGGCACTTGTTATAAAGTTGTACCATGTTTTAATATTTTCCTCATAGAAGTCTGCCGCCTGACTTGTTAACCATTACATCACAACTGTTTTGACTTCGACATCGTCTTGAAGACGCCCAGAAACATTAATGAAGTCATCATGCAAGGAGGAAATCGTAAAGCGTCTGTTTTCTCTCACCTTATTGTCCACTTCCTGCACCAAACTTTCATTAACAACCAAAGGACGCCCACTCCGTTGTTCATCATGCAGATTTGTGCAGCCATTTTTAAATGCTCTCATCAACTTTCTTACCATTCCATCACTCATAATGTTTTCTCCGTTAACTGCACGGATCTCACGATGAATATCAATCGCTTTTAGGCCTTTAGCACTAAGAAATCTTATAACAGCCC
Source organism: Locusta migratoria (assembly GCA_026315105.1). NCBI lineage: Eukaryota > Metazoa > Arthropoda > Insecta > Orthoptera > Acrididae > Locusta > Locusta migratoria. Next base: position 786,020,740 of record CM048755.1, read on the forward strand.
GTACTTCACAGTCGGCAGGACTCACGATTATCGGATGCATCTTAAATACTCAGTACACAACGTAAACAAGGAAGAATTAGAGTTTAATGCCGTCAGTGCGTAGACAACAGATGTAGGTACCCAGTGCGCATGTGCAGAACGCCGACCGCAGCGCTGCGGCCGCGGTGTGGCAAAACGGTACTTACTTAAAAGACACGCCTCGTATATTCCCACCTCTTCCCCCATGAAGATCTTCTATCCGTGCGTTCTTCCACATGTGATGTGGATCAACATCTTCCTGTAGAATTACGACATCACTCAAATGAAGTCTTCCAGAAACTGTCCTAGGTCGACGAGTTTCATGGAAGTTTTTGAGCAGGATCAGACACTCCTTCCACCTGTTCCAGAAGTGCTCAACCATGTGTTGCTGCCGTTGGAACTCCTTGGACAAATCCTTCCTGACTATTGGTTCTGTACCTGCGGGCAACGTCGTGTGTCACTCACCTACAAGAGAATGTGGAGGTGTGCGTGGCTCAACTTCTTCTTCTTCTCCTTGTATAATTGGTATTGAATTTAGTGCTGCTTCTATGCTGACCAGGATTGTGCTGAGACATTCTTCGTCGAACTGTGTCAGTCCTAAAATCTTTCTCAGGCAACTTTTGACTGACACCAACATCCGTTCCCAAAATCCTCCCCACCAAGGCACATGGGGGTAACGAATCTCCATGTGCATACTGAGCAAGGTACTCGAAGAAATCTGTCATTTGACATACGTAGCTTAATGACAGATGTAAGGCGCTTGTTGTTTCGCACGTGAATAGAGCAATATATGCTTCCTTTGTTATATGTCCTTGTCTGAGGTATAATGGACCAGCAAAATCGATGGCAGTGACTTCAAATGGTTTCAGTGGCGATACCCGTTCAGCGGGTAACGGAGCCTCTATTTGTTGAACAGCGCCAGCTTTCACCATCTTGCAAGATAGGCAACAGTGTAAAACAAGTTTTATTGCCTGTCGAGTTCTAAGAATCCATAATATTGTCCTGCGCTCAGATAACACCAAGTTTACTCCAAGGTGATGCAGACGAATGTGAGTCTGCCATTTAATAAATGAGTGATATGATGCTGTCCATCAAGAGAATTTGATGACGCTCTTCCCTTGTAAATTTTGCTAACTATAGACGTCCACCAATACGAATCGGGCCATCATCCAAGAATGGATTTAAACTAGCTGTTTTACAATTTTGTGAAAGGCAAGTTGTTATGCAGAGCACGGAGGTCAGCTGCAAAATGCTGTTGTTGGACACCCTGAATCCAATAAGTACGTGCTTCATGCTATTTTGTTGCTGTCAATTCTCCTGATGTCTCATTTTGTATCATTAATTGCCGTTTAATACGAAGAATCCATGCTGTAACTCATAACAGTTTGTATTACACTCCTGGAAAATGAAAAGAGAACACCATCAATTTATCGACTTAACAGAGCGAAATGTTATTGACACATTGTTGAGGTTGTAAACAACACACGATCACGCAGCCAGAGCCATACGCATGTGAGTACAGCCACCATAGCGTGCACAGTGTCGACGCTAATACCGTGTATACCCACCTTTTGGAGCAATGAAAGCTGCAATTTTCCCACGGAGACTGTCGTAGAGGTGCCGAATGTAGTCTTACGGTATGGTGCGCCATGCAATTTCCACATGGTGCCTCAGTTGGTCCAGATTTCGTGTCGGTCGTGCAGACCGCGCCAAGATGACGTTTCATCCGGTCACAAACATGCTCAATTGGGGACAGATCTGGGGATCGTGCTGTCCTAGGTAGTTGCCGTACAACTCGAAGAACACGTTGAGTGGTACGAGATAGATGTGGCCGAGCACTGTTGGTGCGTGAACAGTAGCAAGACGGGTTGAATGAAGGTTTCAGTGTACCGTGCACTGTTCAGTGTTCCCTCGACGATCACCAGAGGAGAACGGCCAGTGTAGGATATGCCTCCCCTCACTATGCCACACGATCGTGCGTGCCGTTAGGGCGTCTTCCGTTCAAACCACAATACATTTCAGCCCGGTGTCACGACAGGCACTAATGGATACACCAATGGAATCGTGTCGTCTTCATTGATGAAAGTCGCTGCTCTTCGGTGCCAATGATGGTCGTACGCGTGTGTAGCGTCGTGCAGAGGAGCGCGAAAATACGACAGAGGCACACGGGGCCGACACCTAGGAAGCCATATCCTTCATTGGCCGTTCATCTCTGGTGATGGTAGAGGGAAAATGGAACAGTGCACAGTACATTGAAACCATCATTCAACCCGTCTTGCTACTGTTTAGGCACCAAGAAGGCGATAAGCTTTTGAAACAGGACAATGTCCGCTCACATGTATCCCAGACCACTCAACGTGCTCTTCGAGGTGTTCATCAACTACCCTGACCAGCATGATCTGTAGATCTTTCCCCCATTGAGTATGTTTGGGACCGGGTGAAGCGTCATCTTGCGCAGTATGCACGGCCGCCACGAAATCTGGCCTAATTGAGGCACCTGATCGGAATTTCACGGAAGGCCAGACTAAATTCGGCACCTTTACAATCGTCTCCATGCATTGCTGCAAAAAGAGAGCATTTGGCACGTTCTGGTGACTGCACTCACGTACGTATGGCTCCGTCTCTGCGATTGTGTGCTGTATACATCCTCAAGTATGTGTCAATAATATTTCGCTCTGCTGGCTCGACGAATTCGCGGTGTTCGTTTTTCATTTTCCAGGAGTGTAGTTAGTATACCGAGCAGTTGTTAAGCTAGGGGGTCTTGTTTTTACCATGAAGACTTGGTTTCTTTCTTTCTGGCAAAGAATAATGTAAGTTCTTCTGCATGAGTCGTGGTCAATACATTTTGTTTTATGTTACCCGAACAAGCCCGTGTAACCATATAGTGGAATTTTGAAGTTTGTCTGCTGTGGTACCCCTGGAGAGTACATCAGCTGGGCTTTGATCACCAGGGCACTGTCTCCACTGTGATGGATTTGTTAATCTTTGTATTTCCATAACACGGGTTGAAGCAAAGGTCTTCCATCTATTAGTGCCATGTTGTATCCATCCTAAGGCTATAGCTGAGTCACTCCACAGTATTGGGTCATATTGTGTAGCCTTGCACAAACAATGAAGTAACCTCGACCAAAGAAGTGTTGCTAGTAGATATTGTCCTGGAAGAGCTATTTTCTTGATGGGGGCAAATCTGTATTTACTGCAAACTAAATTGACTGATGTCATGCTTGAAGCGCTGCATTGCAGATAGGCCTTTTCTGATGCGTCGCAAAAGACATAAATTTCCGACTTTGTCTCTTCAGAAACGCCAACCAATCTAGGGACCTTTATATGCGAACATGATGGTAAAGTTGTTACATTTGCCAGTGTTTACCAACCTCAGGAGGTAAAAGCCCATCTCATTCAATCTCCATTGGAAAAACGTCCTGGAAATTTATTTTTGCGGTGAGGGCACAGGTGACAACAGACCCACTGGGTCACAGAATTTCACTGTGCTTCTAAGAACTTCTCTCTTAGTGGCAGGACGTTCTCTGATATAGTCTATGACAGTAATGTGAATAACACTAAACATATCAATATATGGATCCCAGCCTAAAACCTCCGGATTTCTAATGTTTATGATACCTTCTGATTTTCAAATTTCAATTAGTTGCTTTGAGTTTGTGGCCTATTTTCCCATTTGTAAACTAATGAAACCCGTAAGTGAGGTAAGTTCCCAATACGAGGCAGTGACAGCATTGTTATCTTCAGCACCTGCTACAAAGTCATCCATTTACATGTCGTTTTCAACAAGTAAAGCGGCACGAGGAACATTCTTTTTGTGCATTGTAGCAAGTTCTCTCAGTGTGGATGTAAGAAGAAAGGAACTGCAAGTTAAACCAAAAGGTAGTCGGCTGATCGGTGTGTGATCTGTACATCTGTTGTAATGTAGTTTCTTTGTTGATCCATGATTACTCTAAACCATAAAACCTTGTTACATCTCGGTCTTTTCTATGAAGAACTAACTGTAGAAAAGCTTGTTTAATATCGGCAATTAAAGCAAATGGATATAAGCGGAATCTCAATAATATTGAAAAAAAAAGCTGGAAGTAAATTAGGGCCAATTTCCAAAGAGTCATTCAGTGAATGCACAGTTTCTTCATAGAAAGTACTATCAAGTTGAAAGACCACCGTTAATTGTAAAATTAACTCTGGCTGAAAGGGGCCAGTTAAAGGCTTACTTTAAGCATATGATTCTGCTCGTAAAGCCAGCTAAAGGATTCGCGTGAACTACTGACTACTTCCTGCAACAGAATCTTGTTCCCTGGCCCAGAATTTAGAACTGACTCAAACTTTACTTTAGCAGGCGGAAGACAAAGAGATGGTGGCCAACATACGTCGTAGCTCACGGGAATTACATATAATCATTTATATACAAGCCACCAAGAACTAAACCATTTCATGACGGTGGCTGTGAGAACATTTATGGCGCAACGGAATTAAAAATCTAATAATATGCATCTGAGTTTGTTCCCAGCACTGGTGAAAAACAACATTAAATAAAAAGGGATGGTATTCATAAACTGATATTTATAAGAAGCATAAAATTTCACTGACAATTAATTATTTATTCAGTTCAAACATGATCAAATGGGGGCACCAATTTCGTTGAACAATAAAAATGCATCTCATTGAACTACTGAATTAAATTGAAGTAATCTGAACTGAACATCGTCGGGGGATGGATTTACAATCAACAAGCATTCAGCCACTCACACACGTGAAGCAAAGCGAACCTCACCCATCTCAGCGTGCTGATACGAGGCAGAAGCAGGCGCCGCTATCGTAGGCGAAATTCAGCGAACCAGGATGTACCACACAACACAGGAAGAAATAAACTTCGTAGGTGGCTCTGGTCTGTCCTTCTTTACTTGAGATGGTACGCGATAATAGCGAGATTAAATTTCATTCAATCAAACCGTGAGCATGCAGAATTATTGAGACACACGGCACGTGTCTGCTACATTACATATTCTCACCGTACTGAAAGCGAAATGCTTAAAGATCGCATTCATTTCAGCAAAAACCAACGGAATCACAGATTACGAAGTAAGAATACACAATAGGAAGGCACTGGTGTGTGAGCAGTCGAGGGAACTCAAGTGACTAGCTATAAACCCTTGAAGTCTGAGTTCGGAACCACGTGGTTCCTAAAACCAGTAAAAATATAAAATTCAATTTCCGACAAATAAAGAAAAATAGCTATGGCATTCAACCGTTAAAAATGCGTAGTGTATCATAAGGAAGTTAAAGAAATACAGTTAGACGCGATTGGTAACGTTTTACACGAAGTCCAGTCTTCAAAATTCAGAAAAGTGGAATAAATTCAAAGTCGTGGTAAATCAACTAAGAAATACGGCACGCAGCCCCTAGAAATACGTAGTATTTCATAAGCAAGCTAATAAAGGGGGTCACACAAGGCTAGAAGAGAATTTACTGGGGGGGGGGGGGGGGTTCTGATTCAAAGTAAAAGTTTGGAAACGAAACAACAATTTAGAAATAGACGGAGAGGAGATCGCGAGGTACTAATGGAAATCAGAAAGATACATGCATAATTTCTTGCCTGAAGGGCATAGAAACAGACACAGGGGTAGCTGAAGGCTTTGTTCTAAAAACACACCACATGGAATACATATCACTCGCGGAAGGAGAAAACGGAAAAGAATATTTCACACGCACTACACAGGATAAAAATATTCCCGCATATTAGTCGCATTCCACAAAGTTAGAAAGAAATTAAACAGAGTTCATACACCGCCAACTAGTCTCACACAGGTTACCGATTCCCAGCCGGTATCAAACCGAATTAGTTGCATTATTCACCTCGTTTACCTATGCAAAATCACCAAAATGAAACTGAATACATTTCCGTACCTGATCGGAGAAACTTATTCCGAAAAATGAACCTAAGATCTGAAGTCTAACAAACCAGACAACGAATCGCTACGGTGTCAAAAGCCTTCTGGAAATCAAGAAATACGGAATCGATTTGCGAACCCTTATCGATAGCACCCATCACTTCGTGTGAATAAAGAGCTAGTTGTGTTTCGCATGAACGATATTTTCTAAATCCGTGTTGACCTTGGGTCAATAGATCATTCTATTCGAAATAATTCATAATATTTGAATACAGGCTACGTCCTTTGCGTCCGCTAACTTAAGTTTCCGAATGCACATTTGTTTTGTGATTTATGATGGGAAATGGGTGGGCAGTAAATGAGCATGTGCATTTAAATGCAGACACAGACATTGTGGAATTTTTTCAGTATCCCTTTTAGAGTGAATTCTACTACTCTACGACAGGTTGAACTTATATGGTATTTGAAAGGCATTACTAGATATGTCACGATGTTATAAGGTTTTAATTCTAGTTCATCAATGAGAAACTTGGAAATGAAACTCGACTGGCTGCCACTATCTAGAACGCAGCGTTGAGTCTGTTTAATTCCGTTGATCCAATGACGCAAACTCGTGCTGTCTGACGTTAGGTAAAATCTTCTGAATTTACGTCGCTTTTCCCTACAGAAGTAGAGGCAAATTGCTGAGAAGATCAAGTAGTAATGTCAGCACAGATCGCATTATGTTGACGTTTCTTGCACAAATGTCCAAATGTTGAAATATTTGTAAATCTATCGGACCAAACTGCGTGGTCATCAGTCCATAGCTTACAAGCTACTTAACCTAAGGTAAACTAACCTAAGGACAAACACACACACCCATGCCCCAGGGAGGACTCGAATCTCCGACGGCGAGCAACCGAACGCTCCGCAGCGAGGTGCCTTAGACCGCTCGGCTACTTCACAGCGGCGTTTCTTGCACCTAGAACATTAAACCTTTCCCTAGTCACTGCAGGTTTTAGCACTATGACCTCAGTTTAGACACGTAAAACCACGATTGTCTTGCTTCAATTTATCAATACGCTGTTGGGTGTCATTATACTGCAGTCTTGACCCTAACGAGTGCGAGCTTCGCAAAATATACTATACGGTTATACGTCTCGTTTAACTTTCCGAGAGATGTTTTGAATATGTGCGAAATGTCGCTGCAGTAGGCGTGAAATTGGAAGCAGGCAACTGTTTACCACAAATTTTTCGTGCAGTAAGAGCACCTTGAACTACTTCTTCCGAAAAGTAAAATAATTTCAGTAGATCTCCTTCCGACATTTTGGTTCTTCTAGCGGGAATAACCCATTTCTGACGCATTGCGGTAGGAAATGCTCGCAACTGTTTCGGTGTGAGAACCTTGCCGTATGCTACGACATCTTCTCCTAGGACACTCAGTGCTTGCATACTACGGTTACATTCTAGGAACGTACAGTTCTGTGTCTCTGGCGTCTCTGATTATACTGGCTTCAGGACATCCAAATATTCGCGAAGCGCTTGTATAATGCGGTTGTTAACTCCGTACCGATTCGATCCTCGTATGTGCAAGCTGTAATAGGTATTCATCTACTAATAGCTTCGGTTCGCCTGACAGGTGACCTTGAAGAAAAACATGTTTATTAACTGCAGAAAGCGATGGGTCTTTTTCAATAGTTGATTCGAATTGTTCCACGAAGCGGGACCACATTTCGACATTTCGACAAAATTGTTCAAGCTTAATGGCAAGTAACTTGACGCAGTGTGTGCCTACAATGGGAGGTATGGGAACTGTAGTAAAGTAATACTCGTTTGCGGTGTTAAGGATGAAAGCCTGCAATTGATTGCTTTTGTAGTCGTATGCATTGTGCGTTTAATTTTATCTCTGTATTCCTCACAGCTCGATACATCTGCGTCATATTCATCGTCATTTAGACGACGGTGAATAGCATCTTCCAAGGAAGTAAGCTTCCCTAAAGCGTCTTGAAGTTTCGTATAGTGTTCAGAATCGTCCAGCGGGATTTCTGTCTTAAGTTCATCAACAGCTGTACGAAACCGCGTAGCATTCATCCTCTCCTTAGTTCGCTTTCTTTTGAAGTTTCTTTAGCTGTTTTTCTGTATCGTCTGGCATTATTACGAAACTGCTTGCATGTTAGATAAAGAGCGTCAACGTAAATGAAACTTGTATATCAATTAGCTATTCAACGCGAAAGATTTCACACTTTTGATACAAGCAAAGTTTCCGAATCATGCCGTTATAGGCAACATTCTTTTGAGGCAAGGAGTTCATGAAATCCTACTGTATCTTATGTCTCTGGATGAAGCGCAATCAGGAGGTGAACTGTTAACTAGCAAGGATTCGACATAGTCTGTAACTGAAAGAACTGATTAGTCCACATATAATTGATTTACAAGATGAAATAAATACTTAACTTGCTGTGCTTGTGTTGGTACAAAATTCTTACACAGTTGTGCAATGTATCATTAAGACTCCTGGCAATAGTTTAATGCTGTAGGTAGACTGCTGGTTCTCGTAGATGGAAGTGTCCTGTTGCTGTGGTGCGCTGGCATATGTAGGCGCCACGTTGCGGATCGCGCGGCCTCCCGCGTCGGAGGTTCGAATCCTCTCTGATCATTCCTCTTGAATTGACAAGGGTGGGGCGGATATGCGGGGTGGCTTTTATAACTTTATAAATTTTGAAGTGTTGTTCTTCCGTGATTTACATATTCCATGATGTATATTATTCACTTAGAAATAAAAGACGGTTGCCGCGGCGGAGCGACCGAGCACATTGAGGCGCTATGCTCCGTCTGGGGTTCGAATCCCCACCTCGGGCGTGGATGTTTGTGCTGTCTTTAGTATAAGTTAGTACATAAGTAATTTGTAAGTTTAGGGACTTATGACCTCGCAGTTAAGTCCCATAAGCTTTACAATTTTTTTCCATCCTACTGGTCGGCGTGAAAGAGATACAAACGCTGTGGGGGGCCCCGGCGGCTGTAATAATGTGGAGCGATGGAGCGTCCGTCTTTACTGGCGTGGACCGCCGGCGTTGTGGCCAGTAGCGACACCACGACTTTCTATTGGAATGGACGTATCTTGTGATGTGGTTCGACAACGTATCCTGCTTCCAGCAGCCTGAAGTAAGCCTTCTATCGTCAAAATTACGCAAAAATTCTTAATTTTTACACCGGTTTCGGCACTAGAATATTACGAAGAACACTAACACCGTGATTCCAATGCATTTCAAGAACTTTCCTCTATTTATTAGAGGCTAATATTTGTCACGGAATGCATAAGTCATGGAACATCAATATAACAAAATTTATGAAGTTACAAAAGTCAACCCGCAACAGTCCCGTTGGTCCGCGTCATTTCCTGGTAAGGCCCCGGTACGGCTTAGCGCGAGCGGCAGGTTACATGCAGAAGAATACCGGGTGATCAAAAAGTCAGTATAAATTTGGAACCTTAATAAATCACGGAATAATGTAGATAGAGAGGTAAAAATTGACACACATGCTTGGAATAATGTGTGGTTTGAATAGAACAAAGAAAAAAAAGTTTTGCTAGACGCGTGAAAGATCTCTTGAGCGCGTCGTATGGTGATGATCGTGTGCTCAGCCACAACTTTCGTCACGATTGGCCTCCCAAGTCCCCAGACCTCAGCCCGTGCGATTATTGGCTTTGGGGTTACCTGAGGTCGCAAGTGTATCGCGATCGACCGACATCTCTAGGGATCCTGAAAGACAACATCCGACGCCAATGCCTCACCCTAACTCCGGACGTGCTTTACAGTGCTGTTCATAACATTATTCCTCTACTACAGCTATTGGCCAGGAATGATGGTGAACATATTGAGCATTTCCTGTAAACATCATCATCTTTGCTTTGTCTTAATTTGTTAAGCTATATATTGCTTTTCTGATCAGATGAAGCGCCATCTGTAAGACATTTTTTGAACATTTTCCTGTTCTAATAAAACCCCATGTCATTCCAAGCATGTGTGTCAATTTTTACCTCTCTATCTACATTATTCCGTGATTTATTAAGTTTTATAATTTACACTGACTTTTTGATCACCTGGTACTTGGGTTCTTGTTTACCGTTAGGTAAGGTTTTGGCAACGGTGGAGTGCGAACGAACGTTTGTCCACAAAAACCGAAAGCATTGCAAAATGAGTAGTGGTTCCCATAGCACTGGATCCGAGAATCTTACTTTGCTAGCCGCGGCCGAGCTTATCGCGGCTTCCCAAGTATCGTGTTCGTCCGTAAGCGAAATTAATTGGTGCCGTTCGCTTGTTCTGTTGCATTTGCAACAGACACCACCATCTTCATAGCTTACCGCTCCTTTTGTGTTAGAAAGTTGAGTGCGTCGAAGCATGCAACAACAAAATTTCAGCATGTATTTCAAACGATGTAAAATTTCGTCATTTCTCAATTGCAGTGTAATAAAAGATACTATTGCAAGCAACGACAATCATGATCTTATGAGAGGTGCTAAGAGAGTTAAAATGAACCTTGAATCTAAAGAGCAAAACGCTAATTGTAGTGTTAGAGGAAGGTAGTCAATCTTTGGCACCTGAAAACTGTGAGACGATTCAAGGTAGGAATGTGGGAAACAGCGGTCTTGAAATTATGGCAGGAAATTGTGTTCGTTTATCACGTTTTCAAAACTGACAAAAGGCTAAGCCGTGGTTGGCTGTGAATGACGAACACCTAGTAAAATGCACAGTGCGTGAACTAAAGGTGGAAAGCATGGAATGAATGCTCATCGATAGCGCGTTTTTAACTAGTGTTTCTGCTAATGACGCCAACAAAAACAAACCACCAAAATCGGTGGTCATGCAAGGCGCAAATCACACAAGAAATGCTAGGACATCAGTGATTATAACTATTCCGTTGTTCATATCTGCTTATGTAGCAGCAAAACAGAAATTATCTTTTAAAACATGTACTGTGTTCATCTAAGTACAAAAGTTTATTGGCTTATCAGTTGGTATTATGATTCATTCTGCCCAACCACGCGAAATATCAGTTTGTTTATAGGAGAGAAAATAAAGGACTTTGCTCACTTTCTGGTAGGATCGGGTTCTAACTTTAGTATGAAGATGGACGAAAGTACAACAATTTTCAATAAAACCTGCTTGGTAATCCATATACGTTTGTCTTTTGAGGGAGTTGCTTGTAATTATGTTTTAGACAACAATGAATTAGAAAGTTGACCGGGATTAAAACCTGCTTGGTAATCCATATACGTTTTTCTTTTGAGGGAGTTGCTTGTAATTATGTTTTACACAACAATGAATTAGAAAGTTGACCGGGAGAATGCATTTTAAGTGCACCGTTAGCAGCTCTTGAAATGTTTGGTATTAATTATGATGTACTAAAAAACCATCTTGTCCGATAGATTTACAAACATTTGAACATTTTTGAAACCATCTTGTAGAAACGGTATCGCAAAAGATGTTGCATCAACAAAGCCTGCACCGCGCTACTGCTTAATCATTTACTTAAAGATATAACTGTCATGCATTGTATAACCACAAAATGGAACTCACTGTCCACGATGTTATGAAAGATACCATATACAGGCTTTTTTAGATTCTTTATGTTCAGTATTTTCACGAAGTCCTAAAAATCACACTATTACGAGGTGTTTCTTAAGAATTACCCTCGCAGCTATTGAAATTGTGTCGTGTATTTCATGTACGATAGGTTGCTTCCTTTTAATGTTGTTAGAGATTTTCTTGAAAGCAACAGTGCTGTTGTCAATCTTTTAGATTGTTCCCCATCAACGTACGAGAGATCTATATTTGAAAGTTTTATGAAACATCTTACAAAATTCTTGTTTATAATGTAATTACTTGTTCTTTCTCAGGTTCTAGACGTTTTGCATGTAATAGCATTCTTTATGCAAAACAGAAATTCTTCAGTTCTTAAAGCATAACAACAAACTGCCGTTGCTCTAAGAAGTCTCGAAACACTGAAATGAATTGACTTGCCGTGAATGGAGCTAATGGAAAACTTGGAGGAAAGGCAAAAATTCAAAGGAGTTTCAATTAAAGATCCATAAATGTAGCTAATTTCAAGCATTTCGGAAGAAATTTTTTGAGTATTTGGTAGACAATATGAAAACCGCTTGAAAGACTTAGATTTCTTTTCGTATGCAGCCGTATAAAATACAGAATCATGGCCTTCAGACGATTGTGAACAAGGTTTTTTTTATGGCGACGTCAATTCGTAGCTTATGTAAGAAATTGGATTTTCAGATAAATGGAAGCACACATGTCCGTTACTAGTTGAAGACTTTCCAATCTATCAGAAAAATCCTCAACACATGCCCACTTCTGTGAAATAACTTTTGGAAGCAATAGAAACTGTACCTATATTTACAGCTGAATGTGAACGCGGATTTAGTGCCATGAATTTAACAAATGTTCAAATGTTTTATAGTCTATGGGACTTAACTACGGGGTCATCAGTCCCTAAACTTACAAACTACTTATGAAGTAACTAAGACTAAGGACGGCACAAATATCCATGCCCGAGGGGGGATTCTAACCCCCGACCGTAGTGAATTTAACACTGAGTGATCAGGGAGATCTTTTACAAAGCCCGACACATTCTAAAATACTTTTAATTTCAATAAATGGACCTCCACTGCATTGCTTCGATGCAGAAAAATTGCAGCAAAATGGATCAAGTCTCAGCACCATAGCGAACTAGACAAACCTACTAGTAAATCTTCAGGAATAGTCTCATTCATCTGGCCTGTTCAGCTGAAGCCTTCAAGTTCTGTGATAAGTACTGTATATGCTACAATATGATTTAAATAAGCTTTACTTATAATAGGTTTTTAAAATATAACAAGAGGGTTATCACAGTTTATACACACGTCGTTAATAAGCATTATATAATGCAGTTTAAATAATGATTTATGATTATATTATTAGAATACGAAGTCTGTGCCGCAGTGGAGTAGTCGAGCGCTCTAAGGCGCCTCGCTGCGGAGCGCGCGGTTGCTCGCCGTCGGATGTTCGAGTCCTTCCTAGTGCATGGGTGTGTGTTCTCCTTAGTTTACTTTACCATGGTTTTAGTAGTTTGTAAGCTACGGACTGATGACCATGTAGTTTGCTCCGATGGATTTATATATATTTGTTGAAACACGAAGTCTGTGTGTTTGCGTTTACGCGGTAATACATATCACGATGGTTTTTCTTCGTTCAGCCTTGTACATAGGCAAACATACTCGCCAGTGCAAAGTATGCGAAATAAATGAGGTCGTCCGGAAAGCGCATTGCTTCCCTCCCTCTGTTACATAATATTACTAGACGACAGGTACTTATCGTTATTAGAATATCAGGTGCTTATAAGTTCAATAATACTTTCCTTTTGACACTGTTAGAAATACTCAGGCTAGTGAGATGTTGGGCAGAAAAATATTCTCAGTATTGACAGTCTGTTGGAGATGTTTAGTTAGCTAGCTGTTTGGCGAGTTGTTTACCTTTTTCCCCCTCTGTCGCTACTGTAGCTATTGCCCTTCGAGGTGCGATACTGTGATGTCTACGAGTCTTTATTTTTAATCAGAGACATCAGTAATGCTCAGATTTTAGCTTTATAAAAATACCTGGAAATTGTGGAATATACGAGGCGCGTCCAGAAAGTAAGTTCCTTTTGGTAATAAAATGAAATTGTACACAGATACAGAAGAAATTTTTATTGCACAACATTCTACAACTCTTAAACTACTTCTCCACATAACTGCCGAAATTTTGCAGGCATTTGTCATAGCGTAACACCAGGTTTTGTATATCTTCTTCATAGAAATCTGCCGCCTGTGTCTTCGACCAGTTGGAAACAGTTTCTTTCAGCTCGTCGTCATTGGTGAAGTGATGACCGCCAAGGAAAGACTTGAGATGTCCTGGATCTTGTCATCAATCGCGTGAACCAGTTCTTCTGTAACCCAAGGGGGACGCCCACTTCGTTCTTCATCGTGCACATCACTACGCCCGCCATTGAACTGTTGGACCCATCTTCTCACTATCGAATCACTCATCGCATTTGGTCCGTAAACATCGCAAATTTTCTGATAAATTTCACTTGGTTTCACTTTCCTCGCATTCAGAAACCGAATCACCGACCTGATTTCACAGGCGGCGGGATTTTCAATCAACGCCGACATTTCAAACAAGCATAACAAAGCGTACGGAACTGACAGTGATCTCCAAATGGCGCACGTTATTCTCCTTGATACACATCGTCTACAGCGCACGTGCGGAACTGCAATCGCAGCGCTGCAGCGGAGATAAATTGAAACGGAATTTACTTTCTGGACGAGCCTCGTAAATTGCATACAGTAATTTTATATTGACGAACGCAGAAAGAACGAGAATAAGACCAGTAATTTCCTACGAACGAATTGAAGTTTTAAAAATAAATGTGATCTGATTTTCATAAATTGCATTATTTACTTTTATCGTAAATGTATCCACAAAATGGTCTTTTTTATCAGTTCAGATGTTTTATTTTACACGTTTTTGGTTCAAATGTTCAAATGTTGGTATAGTTTATGGGACTTAACTACGGGGTCATCAGTCCCTAAACTTACAAACTACTTATGAACTACTTACGAACTAGGAGGGCACAAATAACCATGCCCGAGGGGGGATTCGAACCCCCGACCGTAGTGGTCGTGCAGACCGTGACTGGAGCGCCTCAGTCTCCTCGGCCACCGCGGCCGGCACGTTTTTGGTGCCTGTAATAATTGTTTATGTGGTTAAGTATATGCATAGAAGTAAATTTGTCTGTGTTTAATGTGTTTTTGTGATAATTACAGAAAGCTTTTAAAGACAGTTACTAATAACAACCTTGTTAGTTAAGTGGAGAGAAATATTGTCCTCATGTTATTCTCCCATCATGATTGTGTCTAGCGTGATAGAGTTTTTCGAAAAGTAAAACTACCAACGCACATAAGTTTTTCACGATATTTGATGATAAATACCTAGTACTCAATCGTTTTTCACTTGAAAAATATGTCCAGAAAATAAAAATAGTAAACCATAATAAATTCGTTGGTAGAAGTTAAAGTAAAATGACTTTTGCATAATACATGTCTGCTACGACGTGGCTCCTCGCTGCCACCAGACCTGGGCAACCAGCAGCAGAGACGGCCGTGGCTTTGCAGGGCCTGCAATTTCGCGCGCAATACCGTTCAGTTGCCTACTTTGCATGTTGAAAGTATACTAGAAATATATGAATTTACTGTCATATCCCGAGAGTACTAAATGCGAACCGTAACTGAACAGCGTAGCGGTTAACTTGCTAGCATTATTGTTTATAGTTCTCATGACCTATACTGTCGGCCATAATGATAGTCCCGTGATTGCAACGGGTTTGACGTAATCGTATAAAGACTTAGAATCTAGAATGACAGATGGCACCGTAATTAATTTTCTCAAGTGTTCAAAAAGAGAAATACAACGCAAATCGCCAATGAAAATTAAAATTTCATTTTTTATTATTTTACTTTAGTACGGTATTCAAAATTGACCTTTTGTGGCTTCAGTTATTAATATACACGATTTATAGCAAACGCATTTTGTTGGTTTTTAGGCAGCCACATTTCGGTGCCTTTGTGTGAGCTGTCAAAAATATTCTGCTTGTTAGCGGTAAGTACCATTCATGAAGTGTATAACAAAAAATGTATTGTATATAGTTTTGTTTTAAGAGCCAAATAATTATGAAAGAGATAAATGTTTGCTATTTACAGTACACCAATGTGTGGTGCCCCCTCCACCTTCCCTCGCCCCTTCCTGGCCCCCCCCTTTCTACTCGACACCCCTCCCCCCTCCTCCCCGATATCCCCCCCTCCACCCACCACAAAGGGATCCTTATGTTCCGTTGCTTTCATTCTATAAAGGTATCTGATATATAAATAACGCTGTTAGACTTACCTTTTGAAGGAATTGTTTTTATTCCAGTACAACCAAAGCAAAAAAATTTATCTATAAGAAAGGGTATAGAGGGATACTGTCCATTAGGAACATTGTATACACCTAGGTCGATGTTTTACAACTTTGTATATTGGTGTACATTTGTTTTGATCATGATGATTCACGTAACTCATGACGTGAACAACATGAAAAAATTGATTCCATACAATGCTTATATTTTTTGGGTTAAAATATCATGATAAAAGGAAAAAAGTGTTTTTAGTTTTGACAGTACAATTTTGTATGAAATTTGTTAATTTTAGAATTAAACAAATAAAGATGCTATGTAGCGCCCTCTACCACAATAAGCCTTCCTGATAAACAACGTAGAAATGCGTTATCAGTTGATGCCTGGCGTTGAAAGTGGAATAGTGACACGTTTCAAAAAAGGGAATATAAAAAATTATGTATCGTTTGTATATTGCTGATGACATTGAGTTGTTATGTATTATATTTGCAATGTAAGTCGAAAGCAAGATTATCATGTTCAGTGAATCAGATTGTAATACATTATGTTCTCTCATAGGTTTGACTTGATAATGGGCTCAGGTAAGCTCGAAACTGGTCGTCAATAAAAAAACCAGCGGTGAACAACTTTGTTTGTTTTTGAAATTATTAATAAAAATAATAAGTTGCTGTCCCGAAACCATCCAACATGTTGGAATTTCATTTTTATTACCTTATTTCACATGTTCATACAGACAAAACCTACTGCCAACATGGTGAATTATTCAGTAATTGTATGTGACAGCTGTGCAATATCACGAGCAATTTAATTTGCCATTTCACATGTTTGTTTTGTCTAGTTACAAGTCATTCGTGCACCAGATTTCTTCCACGTTCCCCAACGAAGCCAATATTGAATGACTGAGAGGCTCAGAGCTTTCGAATTAACCATCCGGCCTCTCGAAAATGTTCAAATGTTTGTTAAGCTTATGGGACTTAACTACGGGGTCATCAGTCCCTAAACTTACAAACTACTTATGAACTAGCTAATCCTAAGGATGGCACAAATATCCATGCCCGAAAGGGGATTCGAACCCCCGACCGTAGTGGCCGCGCAGACCGTGACTGGAGCGCCTCAGTCCCCTCGGCCACCGCGGCCGGCTCCGGCCTCTCGCATCAGAGAATGCAGCAAGATGTATTCCGCTTAACGTCGTCAATGTTTCGCTATATTATTTACACAAACGATTCACACAGAGGACAGAATACAAACAAGCAAAACAAAATCAACGTGTTTATGAAATGATGAACAGTACCTCTGTACTTCCTATATTTCTGTAATGTTCCTTTCATTATTCATGCTAGCGTCCGTTTTAAATTACACGCCTGACGCACTACCATCATTCAACTAAGCGTTTAGATTTATTTATTATTAATTCACAATCAATTGGTTACAAAATTTACGTCCCAATCTTCTGGGTAAGTCAGTGCCTTACATACTAGTTACGGTACATGTTAATGCTTGGTATTATTAATTACATTGAAAGTGGACGTCTCTTTTGGTTATGTGTGAATGGAATTTTACTGCTACAGAGGTCGATAAATGAATGACTTTCTCTTTTCAGTTAAATAAATTGAAACTTTTCCTGCTTCTCGTCTGAAGGAACGAACCCTGGGATACGATCTGACTGCGATTGGTGGTTACATTTTATTAAGCGCTGGATATGAAGGGAATTTATTGAGCATTAATGAGATACCTGCCTATGTTATTGATGGTCACCTACAAAAAATGACCAAAATACACTTGCATTAAATGAGAATTATGTTACGGTGGCTGAAATGAAGTAATTTTATACGATATACGTATTTATTAGCGTAAGATACTGAATGGAGCTTACATATATGCTTATAAAATGGAGGATATTTGAAGTTCAGCAAAAGGCAAAGCTCGGGGTCTTGGGATACCGAATAATTCTATTACTTTGAATGCTGACGCAAGACAATCACGATACTGAGTTAGCAATTCCTGGAAACCTGTGACAATTGCTACCATAAATTGCTAGCGTCGTAGGCTCTGTGAACGACAGACTGATTTTGTAGCTGAATTGCTGCAGTACATTACCAATGCGTGGTCAGCACGGGAGGAGCTGCGTCGTGTCGGTGCTGAAGACGAGGAAGTTGGTTGCGCCGAAGACTGAAAAAAATGTTTGTAAATCTATCGGACCAAACTGCGTGGTCATCAGTCCGTAGCTTACAAGCTACTTAAACCTAGGTAAACTAACTTACGGACAAACACACACAACCATGCCCCAGGGAGGACTCGAACCTCCACGGCGAGCAACCGCGCGCTCCGCAGCGAGACGCTGTAGACCGCTCGGCTACTCCACCGCGGCCCCGAAGACTGAAAGAAGATATAATCCCGGTGCTGTACCGACACTAGAGCCACGAGTCCTGGTAGAACACGCTGTCAATGAAGATCTCGCAATTCTGCGTACACCATTAGACAAGTTTGTGCACCTGTGGAATTAGGCTCCAAGGATGCAACGAATGTCTCAGAGCGGGTGTTCAGACACAGAAAATGTAGCTTGGCGTCACGAAAACGGATTCGTCAAATCAAAATAGAGCTGTTGGTCACCGGTAGGTTCCAATGCTCAAGACAGGCTCACCTAAATCGCTGAACTTCACAGTAGTTAGCACACCTGGAGGTGCCCCTGTAAATTTACTACGGCTGCCACACTCTGCTGAGCCCTCCTACACACAATCCAACTCTACCACAACTCGCGGCAATCCATTCGCTTCCACCGCGATGAAAATTTACTCTCACCAAAAATTCCGCACCCTCATATCACTGGCCAAATGATGAGGCTCAAATTTGTGCGGCAGCCAATAAGATGCGTTGACATTGTCCTAAGAGGCCCTCACGCATGGATACGTGCATCTGGCGAATCGTACGCCTTGTCGCCATCCTCACGAGGGACAAGGGTCCACCACCGGAAATTTTGGTTCCCACGGGAAGGAGTGGCTACCCTCGCCGCCATCTCAAGCATAGCTAACTCTCCAGTGTCCACTTGCGCTAGTTGCACAGCAGCACTGACAGTAACTTTGCCAGAAGACGCAAATACTTGTGCCTGTGCCCAGTTGCTGATCCAGTGAATTTACATGGCGTTTCTGCGTGTCTGCAGGCTGCGTTATCACTTCACTCCCCGTCTCTTAACAGAGACTACGATTCCAGATTTCACAAGTAAGTCTTATTCCCACCACCAAAACGTTTGCAGAACTTGATCCTTCTTAAAAGTACACGTTATTATTCATACAGACACGTAGCGTTCAAGGGTATAATCGACATTACGGCTCAAAGAAGAATGACCTACCTTTCACTAACACACACTTCTGGTATAATTTCTGGAGTAGGATGTCGTAACATTTTCTTTTTCTAATTTAAATTTAGAGGCCGTATGAAGTATGCACATTATAATCGTTTTCTGCGTTTGGTCTAAGCTGAATTTTGCTGAATGATCGTAAAAATAAATAAAATATCCACACTTCATAATACCAATGTGACTTATAAGTAGAAACTATAATACTTAGCTTTGATCACTTCGAAGCTTTTTGGGGTATCTGCTTTCGTGCAATATTATCCTATGGAGATATAAGTAAGAAGAAGTAAATACTTCAGACAACTCTTCCAGTAATTTCTATTTCGAGCCATTCAGTCCAGAAGATCAGTCCAGATAGCTGTAAACATCTTTCACAACCCCAAGGCTTCTCGAATGTTTCAAAGGCAAACTGATACAGATCTGAAACTTCCTGGTGCGTATTAACGACAAAACTTCCAAAGGAATTTGCAAGTAGTCATCGCGCAAATCTATTTCTGAGTAATATCTGCCAGCGCCGAGTTTGTCCATAAGTTCTTCTGGGCAAGACAACGGAAAACTCAACCACTGTTTGTGGGTGCACTGTGCTTTTAAAATCTACACAAAGACGAAGTTATCCACTTGGCTTTGATAGGAAAACCAAAGGAGATGCCCATTGACTAGCTAAATTAGGTTCAATGACCCCCGCTGTTTGCAATGCTGTGAGTTCCTGCGCTACGCGATCTCTAAGTGCGTGAGGCACGGGGGTGGGCTTTTCGAAAACGGGGCTGGGCGTTTTCTTTCAATTGTACATAAGCTACATAGTTTTTTGCCATCCCCATTCCACTGCTAAATACTTCCGGAAATTCTGCACAAAGCTGAGTAATGCTATCTTGAGATGGTATTGCGGAAATGGCTAACACTTTATTTTGAATGGTGAGGCGAAACAAATCGAAACTGTCCAGATCAAAAATGTTTTCATGTGATCGGGCTACCACCACTTGAAACTTCACCATTCGCTTGACATTCTGATAAGTTGCTGCTAAGTTGCAGGTGCCCAAAATCGAAATACGCTGACCGTTGTACGCTGTGAGCGGAGTGTTACACTTAGCAAGTACCGGTTTGCTCAATAGTTCGTAAGTCTTTATTGAGCAAGGAAACTGACTAACCTGTGTCCAACTGAAACTTTGGATTGTGCAAAGCAATGTTCCGGGTCACATACATTTTATTAGCTTGACGTTGCACAACAGCGCTACAATTAGTATTCCCTTTCTGTAGTCAAGTTTATTAACCCTTAACTACTATCTATGGTCTCTCAGACCGCTACGACTTTTTGAGTCGAGATATTTCACACACCCCTGCCAAGCTAAAAGGACTCTTCCGTGTACCTTCCTGGTGGCCGACAAGGTCCCCGTGCCAGCATTCTTGCAGTGCTGCTGCTCTTTGTTCCGTATTTATGAGCCTTGCGCGGCCTCACTGACCGACCACAGTGTGTGCGTGCCACTGGCGCAGGCTCTGCCTCGTAGCGCCTGGCCAGTCGGCGACGTGAGCGCGGTCTGCAAAGCGACAGCGCAGTGACTATGGCCTCTCTCTCGTTGTTGTTGTTCCGTGCCGTGTTTCTCCATGGCAGGAAAAGCTGAACGTTCTATGCAACGCATTTTACGTGAAGCAGATGTGGATGATCAAGAACGTTTCGGTGAATCCTCCTATGATTTTGACGACAGCGGTAATGACCCTGATTGAGGTATTTAGTGAACACGACACTAATTCAGAGCAGGAACCTGAAAATGATGATGATGGGACACCTGATGATGACCAAGCAGCTTATTTCTTCGGTAGGAACAGACGTTTTTGACGGCGACAAAAGCAGCCAGCAGCCAATGTATGGAATCTGTTCTTTACATAAGATATTCTAGACGAAATCGTTCTATGGACAAAACTGAAAATATCGCGCTTAGAGCACAGTATGCTAATGATCGCTTGTATTATCTACAAGATGTTGACGTCATAGAATTGAATGCACTAATTGGCCTGTTAGTGTATTCAGCGGTTTTTAAATCGGGGCACCAATCGGTTTAAAGCCTGTTTTCAACTGATGGAACAGACATATTTTCAGACGCACTGTTAGTAAGGAAAGATTTCTGTTTTTACTGTATTCATTACGATTTGACAACCCAGATGATCGGGAGAAAAGAAAGGAAATAGACAAGGCAGCAGCAGTTTCACAAATCGTTCTGCGTATAATCGAAAACAGTCAACTTTGCTATTCTGTAGGTTTAACAGTATGTGTCGATGAAATGCTTGTACCTTTCCGTGGAAGGTGTGGGTTTAGAGTGTATATGCCAAACAAACAGGCAAGATATGGCGCGAAAATTCAGTGTTTCACCGACGTTAGTAAAAGTTACTTGTATAATGCATTCTGGAAAAGGTAGCGATGATCACACCCTTTCAAACCATGAGAAAAGTCACAGTGTTCCCACACAGGCTGTTCTTCGTCTGGTGAAACCTATTGAAAACACTGGAAGAAATGTTACAGGTGATAACTGGTACTCATCTATAGAACTAGTCAATGAACTTTCAAAAAAAGGGTTTCCTTTGTGCCCAAAAAAGCCAAAGCTACAGTACTGGTCTCTTCTCTGCATCATTCAGAAAATAATGATCCTGTATCAGGAAAACCTGAGATCATCCAGTTTTATAATACAACAGAAGGAGGTGTGGACTGCCTCGACCAAAGATGTGCAGGTTATTCAAGTCGGCGCACAAGAAGATGCCCTTTGGCAATTTTCTACTCTTTAGTGGATGTTGCGTGTGGTGTAAATTCTTATGTGGTACATCAAGCGTATCCAGAGGCGGAAGTAATGGCAAGGATGAGCTTCATGAAGACCCTAGCAAGAGATCTA
Organism: Locusta migratoria; assembly: GCA_026315105.1. Classification (NCBI taxonomy): domain Eukaryota; kingdom Metazoa; phylum Arthropoda; class Insecta; order Orthoptera; family Acrididae; genus Locusta; species Locusta migratoria. The sequence goes on from CM048755.1 coordinate 786,042,837, forward strand.
GTTGAGCCTCATATGAAGCGTAGACTTTCTATTGGACACTTGCCACGAAAGGTGAGTGGCACCATTAGAAGTTACTGAATATACGAGATCAGCCTCATACACCAAAACAGTTTGAAAATCGAAGAACGTGTGCCTTTTGTCCTCATCTGAAGAGGAAAACACGATATCCGTGTCAACAGTGTGGTGTTCCAATTTGTTTGGGGTGTTCTAGAAAGGTCTGCGTGAAGTGTATGCGGGGTCAAAGCGCCTAAAAGAATATTTAGAGGCACACGGAAGAATATCTTTGGTTTGTACTTTTTGCTTTATAAGAAAATGTGGCAACCTTTCTGGGAGAATCTTAAATGGAAAGGAGATTTCGCATAGAATTTACTATAATTCAAATAAGATTTTTGTAGCAATCATGCTGTGAATTTGTAATATAATCTATAATGATAATCTGTGGGTGTGTAGAGAAATATTTACTTGCTGTTCTTTTCGTAGCACAAAATAAATAAATAAATAAATAAATAAAAATATGTACTGCAAGTTGCGCTGTGTTTTACTTGTCATGTTACTCATACCACATTGTTAAAAAAGTCAAATTTCTACTAATAAGTCTAATGAACGACAGGAAGTCATGAAAATAATTTTAGCAAAACACTACTTTAATATATGGAAAATAACAGAGTGGTCCGAGAGACCCCTCCATAGTAGTTGCGTTCCTGTCAACGTCTGTAGTAGTTAAGGCGCACTTTGCTTTCAGCTACTACAAGAGAATGTTCTGAATGTGGTCGTCGGCTACGAGAAGCACTTATCTGGTTTATTCTAGATTGGCACACGGCTAGTACATGCCCGCGTTTGCCACAAGTATAGCAAGTCACCCTGCGAGAAGGGCAGTTTGCACGCTTGTGTTTCACATTACAGAGAGGACAAGAGCGGAGCGTGACAGGCAAGCTACGGTTGTTCCGCTGCGGCTGTTTACGGCTAGGCTGTGCAGCACGCCAAGTGTTAGCCGGTGACGCGGACTTTGCCTTATATGGTCGTGCTGTAGCCACATCACTAGACTGCAGTTTACATACTTGACGCACTTCAAAACGCGCCATTTTCACACGCGTCTCTTGATTCTAAAATGCTAATCAGTTGTGCTAAAAAGGGATCTGGAATCCTCAGAATCTGTTTTCTAACATGAATGTCAGTTACGTTCTGCGTGATTGCGTCCCTAATCATGGTATTTGCAAAAAGTCTACCACATTCACACGCAAATTTGCAATCACGTGTTAAACCCTTCAAGTCAGTCATCCAGTTCTTGTACGTCTGGCCTGGCTGCCGCTTGTGACGAAAGAACTGAAACCTGGCGGCTGCAATTAAAATGTTCTCATCAAAATATTTATTGAGGGCTGAGACATATTCGGCGAATGTTAAATCACTGGGGGACCTGTCCGGGTATAGTTTCTGTAGAAGGCGGAAAATATCAACGTCTACTGTGGCAAGAAGAAATGATTGCTTGTTCTGACCTTGTACTTGATGAGCCGCGATGTGTGCTTCTAGTTGCGCCAGGTATTCCATCCACGATTCGTTTTCCTCTTGGAATTTCCGGAATGGTGGCGGTGGGGACGGCTTTTTCTTGCTTTTGGAAGTGTTGCTGCATCCCAGCAAGCAGCGAATTCATTTGTTGAGTCTGCAACAAGAGAAGCTGTTCTAAATCTATGCCAGGCCTTGTTTCTGCGTGCACCATGACGGGTGGTAGTAACGAACTTATTATAGGAAAGGAAAAAAATTTTCGCACCACCCTGCAACAGAAATTTCCACAAGTATATGATGTATTAGTGCGCCGCTTGGTTAGTCAGAGCCAGCAATAAACAAAACAAGCAAAGAAAATTTTCTGCTAAGACGACTCGCTCCGTAGTCGTGCAGACAACCTTCGACAGCCGCGGTGACTGCTCGTGAAGCGTGGGTACCGGCAGCGTGGCACTCGCTAACGTGGGCTCCAATTAAGACGTTCATCACCACCTCGTCGCCACTTCGTTGTCGTCTGGCGAAGTGGCCGGCTAGGAACATAGGCTAGATGAGAAGCAAACAAGAAACCACGAGTTATGAAAAATACTTATCTATTATTATCCAGAGACACGGTTACAACAATCAGAATATTGTAGACATCACTAGATCTGGACATTTCTCTTAGAAGCTCCCCTAGCTTCTCCTAGGCGATCCGCTTCTTCTGTCGCCGCCCGTAGATGCTGCATGTCCAGAGGGCGCCGTGCGTCAGAAGGCGGGGTCCCAGGCGCCGTAGCCATTGGTTCCTGGGTTGCGCGGCGTCGAAGCTACCTGTAGTACACGCCGGCGCAGTACGGCCCGCTCGTAGCGCCACCAAACGATGAGCCAGGCGCGTTAGCGCGCGTCTTGCAGGGGTCCTTCGGCGACGATACTAAAGACTGCATTGCCGCTTCCCGAGTATAGGCCTCCTCCGTGGACTTTCGTCCCGTAGCTCAGTAAACAGCCATGAACGCTGATTCAAGTAAGGTGGTTTAATTCTTTCGCTGGCGGAGAAAAGTGTCAGGCACTGTAGGACCAGGCAGCCGTCGCTACTTCTCAAGACGTCACGCTTTACCAGTCCAGCTTGTTGTGGTGTTGTAATACACAGTACACAAACAGGTCCACGTCGTTATCACGTAGGGTACTGTAAAGAGGAAGCTCGACGTCATTGTTTCTGGAACGACAAGGGTGGCCGCGGTGGAGTGGCCTTGCGTTCTAAGGCGCCTTGCTGTAGAGCGCGCGCTTGCTCGCCGTCGGAGGTTCGAGTCCTCCCTCGAAGCCGTGGCGGACTAGCCGTGTGCACTGGGGCGCCGTGCCTCGGTGCGCGCGGCCGTTCGCCTTCGCGGGTTCGAGTGCCCCCTCGGGCATGGGTGTTTGTGTTGTCCTTAGGCTAGTTTTCCTTAGTTTAAGTAGTTTGTAAGCTACGGACTAATGACCGAGCAGTTGAGTCCTATAGATTTACAAACATTTGAACATTTGTACCTTCCTCAGGCATGGTTGTGTGTAATGTCCTTATCATTAGTTAGTTTCAGTTGGTTTAAGCAGTTTGTAAGCCTAGGGACTGATGATCAACCTCGTTAAGTCCCCTAGATTTACAAACATTCGAATTTCGACACGAATGCTCCAACGAAAGAGACGACTATTGAGGCAAATGACGCACCAGTAGTCAAATATATAAATTTTTTCACAGCTTGCTATTTTTGGGTCGAGATTATCCCATCATCAAGTTTTATAAAATCCCTGAGCCACTAGGAAACGTCATTAAGGAAATACTTCCAGAATATATGCTTTGTCAGAGTTTGGTCGTCGATGGGAGTGTATGCGTGCGCTCTTCCTGTGCGTGCCAGGGGTTTCCGTAGGGGTGCAGGCGAATGCTGGCGCTGGCGCTTCCACGGACTCCTGTCTGCGGCTTCAGTCTCGGTTGCGTCGCATCTCTTACGCGTCCACCCAAACAGCCCCCTCGCCATTGGTCCCCAGCACAGCCATCTGCGAGCACAGACAGCCGCTTTGGGAGCAGGGGAGGAGTGCGGTGTCGCCAGCCTAATGCCAGCAGCACCACCTTCGATAAATCAATATGGATTCCTACGACAGCGAACGACCAATATTCCTCACAGCGTATGATGGTAGTGGCAGGTGAAATTGCGCCGGCAACTTACTGAGAGAGAGAGAGAGAGAGGGAGCGACTCGTCACCCTGCCTATGGAGATAACTGCGAATTATATTGATACGCAGCCTCGTCGAGTGAAGTAGCCTCAACTGTGTAGGATAGTAACTTGCTGTCTGGTCCTGTCAATGAGTATTCGCAATAAAGACTTGTATATATTGTGTTCTCTCATACGTCTCAGAGTTTCAATTGAACTCAGCCTTCCCTGCCGCAGTGTGTCCCTCATCGCACCTTGTTGGAGGGGGGGGGGGGGCACAAGGAGTTATACCCTTAATTATTTGTCTCATACTTTGAGACACAACAAAGACCATGTGATGTAATTGCTGTTGAATCTTCCGGGTTATGTGGTCGTGGTCGAAGAAACGTATCTGCTCCTGACGTTTCGTCCAGAGCTGCGCTGGACATCCTCAGAGGTGCTACTGGTAGCGGTGAGTCTTGCCGACCAGCTACCACCGCTACCAGTAGCACCTCTGAGGATGTCCAGCGCAGCTCTGGACGAAACGTCAGGAGCAGATACGTTTCTTCGACCACGACCACATAACCCGGAAGATTCAACAGCAATTATTTCAGCCGGTCATGAAAGCCTTCACTGCATGACCATGTGATGTCTTCTGCGGAAATGGAGCTGCTGTACTCCAGATAATCACAGTGACTCTTTGACGTGGAAAATAGCTGAGTATGGTGGTTTTAGGACCACATTTTATTATACTTAACCCAATGAAAGGTCGCAATTCCATTATATATGAGTCAGTCTTTCCTACGTTCAGTTGAAGCAGAGAAGCCATGTTTTTCACCATTTAATACATCAGTGGGCCAGGAATGCTAACAATAAGACTTAGTGGAACACTATTCTTGTGGCTCTTTAGTAATCCATAGAGCCAATGTGGTAGGGATTCTAAATTGTGCAAGTTCCTCTCCATGTCTGCCAAGAGGGAAGACACCCTGATTGACCAACTCGTCCTCTATGTGAACCACTGTATCGAATATGTCCCAAGTTTTGGATTCACTGCTGGAGCTAACAGGTCCTGTTCATAATCTTGGGTTTTCATTACAATATGCACATTATGTTTGTCGGCTGCCGCTATCAATACACTCTTTCTGTTTTATGGCTCTTGATACCTTGTATGTTAATCGACAAGTCTTCTGTCCCAGTGAACATATAGACGGACCGGCGTAACTGAGAAGCCCTACAATATCGGATGTGTGGATTACCATTTATCTGTCAGAATGGTATTCCATTAACATCTATTTGGAGCACTCCTGGCTCACTGACGTGTTAACCGGCGATAAACGTGGTCTCCCTACTTCTGTTGCATGTGGGAAAGACTGAGTACAGACCTTATGACATTTCATTAATAAACCAAAGAAATTAAAACTTGGCCACAACCACATCAAGGTTTGATTTGATGTTTCTTTGTTCACCAAAGAGGTAATCTGTGATTCTCTGGAGTATATAAGTTTTATTTTTGTGTAAGACATCAACAAAGTCTTCTTTAAAGCATGCCTCACCACGATATATACAATGTGGATTGGAACAGTTGGAAAGCGTCACTTGATGCAGTGATGTCTAGCTTGTTAGTGGAACATTGGAAGCGCAGGCACTGTAGCTGGCCCCTTGTAAACCTAAGGTACCGTACAGGTACAGGCTTCGTCAGTGTACTGTGGAGCTATGGTGAGCAACAATGCGATGACTTCCTAAAACATCTGAAAAGGTAGTAGGTGGGAAAGGGCAATCAGCTAACCATCCTAGACTCGTCAGTTACGATGCATGGTGAGAATGTGGACGACAGTGTGCACCACAAGCCGTCCTACTGGATCACCACCCGAGTCATGAAAGGTAAGGGGGCACGATTAATACACTCATAACGCGTGCCAGACAAATATGTGGCCAGAGACACCTCAAGAGGCGAGACGTAACACCTGCAAACTGCTGCGCGGAACAATGGGTACTCCAGTGACATGGGAAGTGTTACAGAATGAACTCCACGGCAAAGTGACACATCAGAGGGAGAAACGTAAAGTGTGGCGTTTCTGTCTTACATACCCACTGTGCCAGACAAAATCGGTCGTGTAATACGCAAATAGTGTTATACATCACGAGTATGATTATTGCTGTAACCTTGTGAATGCAGCGAATATTAATACTTAGAGATACATGATACTACACCACCATTTCGTGTTGCGAGAACGACAACCCATCTCTCCCTACATGAACCCATGTAGCGCATTGAGTGCTGGTGCAGCAGTCTGCACTTCTAGCGAGAGTATGGCATAGCACAGAAATTAAACAGTTTGGTGGTAATACGACATACATATAAAAAGTAACAAAGTTTAAGCATGACAGAGCTCGAGACGAAAGCTATGTGAAACATAACGAGTTTTAGACGTTGTTGCTGTTGTTGTTGTTGTTGTGTATCTTCAGTCCAGAGACTGGTTTGATGCAGCTGTCCACAATACCCTATCCTGAGCAACCTTCTTCATCTCCACATAAGAACGGCAACCTACATCTGACTGAATCTGCTTACTGTATCCATCTCTTGGTCTTCCTCTGCGGTTTTTACCCCACACACTTCCCTCCAACGCTAAATTCACAATTTCTTGATGTCTAAGAATGTCCCCTACCAATCTATCCCTGCTTTTAGTCAAGGTATGCCATAAATTTCTTTTCTCCCCAATTCTGTTCAGTACCTCCTCATTAGTTACGCGATCCACCACCTAATCTTCAGCATTCTTCTATAGCACCACATTTCAAAAGCCTCAATCCTCTTCCTGTCCGCACTGTTTATCGTCCATGTTTCACTCCCATACAAGGCAACACTACATACAAATGCCTTCAAAAAGGACTTCCTTAGGCTTAAATCAATTTTCGATGTTAACAAATTCCTCCTTTTCAAGAACGCTTTTCTACCCATTGCCATTCTGCATTTTATATCCTATGTACTGCGACCATCAGTTGTTATTTTACTGCCCAAGTAACAAAACTCATCTACCTCCTTTATTGCTTCGTTACCTAACCTAATTCCTTCAGCATCACCTGATTTTCTTAGACTGCACTCCATTACCCTAGTTTTGCTCTTGTTAATCTTCATCTTATATGCACATTTCAGCACACTGTCCATTCTGTTCAATTGCTCCTCCAGGTCATTTGCTGTGTCTGACAGAATTACCATGTCGTCGGCAAAACGCAATGTTTTTAATTCTTCCCCCTGAACTTTCATTCCTTCACCAAATTTCTCCTTGCTTTCCTTTATAGCTTGCTCAATGTACAAATTGAATAACATTGGAGAAAGGCTACAACCCTGCCTTACTCACTTTCCAACCATTGCATCCCTTTCATGCCCTTCAACTCTGACAACCGCTGTCTGGTTTTTGTACAAGTTGTAAATAACCTTACGCTCCTTATATTTTACTCCTGCTTGCTTCAGAACTTGAAAGAGTTTATTTCAATCAACATTGTCAAAACCCTTCTCCAAATCTACAAAAGCTAAAAATGTAGGTTTGCCTTTTCTTAATCTATCTTCTAGGATAAGCCGTAAGTGAGTATTGCCTCCCGAGTTCCTACATTTCTCCTGAACCCAAACTGATCTTCCCCGAGGTCGGCTTCTACCAGCTTTTCCATCCTTCTGCATATAATTCGCGTTAATATTTTGCAACCATGACTTATTAAACTGATGGTTCTGAAGTTTTCACAACTGACTGCACCTGCTTTGTTTGGAATGGGGATTATAACATTTTTCTTAAAGTCTGAGGGTACTTCACCTGTCTTATACATCTTACACACCAGGTGAAACAATTTTGTCATGGCTGGTTGTCCCAGAGACGTCAGTAGCTCTGAGGGAATATCATCTAAACCAGGTGCCTTGTTTCGACTTAGGTCTTGCAGTGCTCAGTCAAATTCATCTCTCAGTATAGTATCTCCTATTTCATCCTCATCTACTTCTTCTCCCCTTTCTACAATATTGCCGCTAAGTTCATTTCCTTCATACAGTCTCTCTATATACTCTTTCCACCTTTCAGTTTTCCCTTCTTTGCTGAGAACTGGTTGTCCATCAGAGTCTTTGATATTCATAGAGATGTTTTTCTTATCTCCAAATGTTTCTTTTATTTTCCTGTAGGCTGTATCTATTTTTCCCCTATTTATACATTCTTCTACATCCTTGCATTTGCGTTCTAGCCACTCCTGCTTAGCCATTTTGCACTTCCTGTCAATCTCATTTCTTAGTCGTCTGTACTCCATTTTGCCTGTTTCATTTACTGCATTTTTATATTTTCTCCTATCATCGATTAAATTTAGTATCTCCTGTGATATACAAGGATTTTTTGTAAGTCTTGCCTTCCTACCTATTTTGTCCTCTGCTGCCTTCACTATTTCATCTCTCAATGCTACCCATTCCTCCTCTACTGTTTTATTTTCCCCCGTTTCTGTCAATTGTTGCCTAAAGCTCCCTCCGAAATTCTTAAGAACTTCAGGTTCCTTCAATTTATCCAGGTCCCATATCCTTATTTTCCTACCTTTTTGTAGTTTCTTCAGTTTCAGCCTACAATTCATGACCAATAAGTTATGGTCAGAGTTTATACCTGCCCCTGGGTATGTCTTACAGTTTAATACCTGGGTACGAAATCTATGTCTTACCATTATAAAATCTATCTGGTATCTCCCGGTGTCTCCTGGTCTCTTTCACGTATACAACCTCCTTTCGTGATTTTTAAACCAGGTGTTTGTTATAACTAAATTATGTTCCGTGCAAAATTCTACCAGGCGCCTTCCTCTTTCATTCCTTTTGCCCAGACCATATTCACCTACTATCTTCCCTTCCCTTCCTTGTCCTCCCATAACAATTAAGTTTTCCTCTCCCTTAATTGTCTGAATAATTTCCTTTAGCTCCTCATATATTTCTTCGATCTCCTCATCATCGGCAGAGCTAGTTGGCATATAAATCTGTACTACTGTGGTCGGTGTTGGCTTCGTATCTATCTTGACTACGATAATGCGATCACTGTGTTGCTCATAGTAGTTTACCCGCATTCCTGTTTTCTTATTCATTTTCAGACCTACTCTTGTAATACCCCCAACTGATTTTGTATTTATAATCCTGTACTCGCCTGACCAGAAATCCTGTTCCTCTTTCCACCGAACTTCACTAATCCCCACTATATCTAACTTCAACCTATCCATTTCCCTTTTTAATTTTTCTAGCTTCCCTACCCAATTAAGGGATCTAATATTCCACGCTCCGATCCGTAGAATGCCAGTGTTGTCTTTCCTGATGATCACATACTCCTGAGTAGTCCCCGCCCGGAGATCCGAATAGGAGACTATTTTACCTCCGGAATGTTTTACCCGAGAGGATGCCATCATCATATGTTCATACAGTAGAGCTGCATGTCCTCGGGAAAAGTAACGGCTGTAGTTTCCCCTTGCTTTCAGGCGTTCGCAGTAACTGTGTGGCAAAGCAACATTAGCTGATGTTAAAAGGCCAGCTTAGTCAATCATCCAGACTGTTGCCCCTGTAACTACTGAAAAGGCTGCTGCCCCTATTCAGGAACCACACGTTTGTCTGGCCTCTCCACAGATACCCCTCCGCTGTGGTTGCACCTACGGTACGGCTATCTGTATCGTTGAGGCACGCAAGCCACCCCATCTCGGTAATGTCTGTGGTTCATGGGAGTGGTTTCAGACGTAATGAATTTAAAATTACTAATGACTTTTGAGTGAGCAAGTGGAGGGTTGCAGAGGTGCCAGGGTGTGGTAAGCGCTCCAGCAGGCGGTGATGTCACGCCTGTCTTTGAAGCGAGCTGCCAGATTTCGCCGCTAGATAAGCATTCTTTGGCAACAAACACGCGATAATACTGAACAGTCAACATTATCAGTCGATATAGAAACGACGACAATAACAACCGACACCCACAGCAAGTCAAACGTCAAAAGTTGCATCCAATTTTAAACGTACTCATACTCAAAACGCTCACACTATAGATTCTGCGAAGTAGCATATACTGGAGGCCCAAGAGGAGTCGAGGAGGGGGACTTGGTGACGTTGAGAAAACAAGTGTTCTCTTATGGTAGGCCCTCAGAACGGGAGGGGTTGGGGACAGGGAGGGGTGACAATCTGGCACTCAAAATCTCTGCTCGTACGATCTCAGCACCACTAATACCAGCTGTATGAATACCATTCTCATTCGTTATCTTATCAGTCCACGCGATTTCCGACAGTTGTGACTCTTCAGACCAGGTTTCGTCACTTACCACGTTTCACTTCCATACAATGCCGCAGCCTAAAGACCTACGAAATTTCCTCGTTATTGCGTTCGGTACCAGTATATTTCTCTTGGTGACGATTGCTAGTCAGCTTTTGAAGTCCTCCTTCGTCCTTCATCGGATTTTTGCTTTCAGTGCAACTGAATTCCTTTAATTCCCTTATGTGGTGTCGCCAAATTACATGTTCATTTTCTCGGACCCTGTAAGTCTTCTTCGCTTTCTCTGGTCGCGCAGGTATATACCTGCTCCATGTCGGAGGTTCCAGTCCTCCCTCGGGCCTGGCTGTGTGTGTTGTCCTTAGCATAAGCTAGTTTAAGTAGTTTCTAAGTCTACAGACTGATGACCACTGCTATTTGGTCCCATACCTCTACAAACATTTTAACATTTGCACTTTTTGCGGCGATAGTAATTTCATCAGCGAATGTTAATAGGGAATTCTTACACCCTGAATATTTATCCCACTCACTAACGTTTATTTTCTTTGCGTCATTGCGTGTTCGATGTGTATATTGAATTATAGTGACGAAACCACTCCCATGAACCACAGACATTGCCGAGGTGGGGTGGCTTGCGTGCCTCAACGATACAGATAGCCGTACCGTAGGTGCAACCACAGCGGAGGGGTATCTGTGGAGAGGCCAGACAAACGTGTGGTTCCTGCAGAGGGGCAGCAGCTTTTTCAGTAGTTACAGGGGCAACAGTCAGGATGATTGACTGAGCTGGCCTTGTAACATCAGCTAATGTGGCTTTGCCACACAGCTACTGCGAACGGCTGAAAGCAAGCGGAAACTACAGCCGTTACCTTTCCCGAGGACATGCAGCTCTACTGTATGAACATATGATGATGGCATCCTCTCGGGTAAAATAATCCGGAGGTAAAATAGTCCCCCATTCGGATCTCCGGGCGGGGACTACTCAGGAGTATGTGATCATCAGGAAAGACAATACTGGCATTCTACGGGTCGGAGCGTGGAATGTTAGATCCCTTAATCGAGTAGGAAAATTAGAGAATTTAAAAAGGGAAATGAATAGGTTGAAGTTAGATATAGTGGTGATTAGTGAAGTTCGGTGGCAGGATGAACAGGATTTCTGGTCAGGCGAGTACAGGATTATAAATACAAAATCAATTGGGGGTATCAAAGGAGTAGGATTGATAATGAATAAGAAAATAGGAATGTGGCTAAACTATTATGACCAGCACAGTGATCGCATTATCATTGTCAAGATAGATACGAAGCCAACACCGACAACAGTAGTACAGGTTTATATGCCAACTAGCTCTGCCGATGATGAGGAAATCGAAGAAATATATGAGGAGCTAAAGGAAATTATTCAGACAATTAAGGGAGAGGAAAACTTAATTGTTATGGGAGACTGGAATTCGGTAGTAGGACAAGGAAGGGAAGGGAGGATAGTAGGTGAATATGGTCTGGGCAAAATGAATGAAAGAGGAAGCCTCCTGGTAGAATTTTGCACAGAACATAATTTAGTTATAACAAACACCTGGTTCAAGAATCACAAAAGAAGGTTGTATACGTGGAAGAGACCAGGAGACACCGGAAGATACCAGATAGATTTTATAATGGCAAGTCATAGATTTCGCAACCAGGTTTTACAGTGTAAGACATACCCAGGGGCAGATATAGACTCTGGTTGGTTATGAACTGTAGGCTGAAACTAAAGAAACTACAAAAAGGTAGGAAAATAAGGAGATGGGACCTGGATAAATTGAAGGAACCTGAGGTTCTTAAGAATTTCAGAGGGAGATTTAGGCAATAATTGACAGAAACAGGGGAAAATAAAACAGTAGAGGAGGAATGGGTAAAATTGAGAGATGAAATGGTGAAGGTAGCAGAGGACAAAATAGGTAGGAAGGAAATACCTACAAAAAATCCTTGGATATCACAGGAGATACTAAATTTAATCGATGAAAGGAGAAAATATAAAAATGCAGTAAATGAAACAGGCAAAATGGAGTACAGACGACTAAGAAATGAGATTGACAGGAAGTGCAAAATGGCTAAGCAGGAGTGGCTAGAACGCAAATGCAAGGATGTAGAAGAATGTATAAATAGGGGGAAAATAGATACAGCCTACAGGAAAATAAAAGAAACATTTGGAGATAAGAAAAACAGCTCTATGAAAATCAAGGACACTGGTGGAAAACCAGTTCTCAGCAAAGAAGGGAAAGCTGAAAGGTGGAAAGAGTATGTAGAGGGGATCTACAAAGGAAATGAACTTCGAGACAATTTTGTAGGGAGGGAAGAGGATGTAGATGAAGATGAAATAGGTGATACTATACTGAGAGATGAATTTGACTGAGCACTGCAAGACCTAAGTCGAAACAAGGCACCTGGTTTAGATGATATTCCCTCAGAGCTACTGAAGTCTCTGGGAGAACCAGCCGTAACAAAATTGTTTCACCTGGTATGTAAGATGTATGAGACAGGTGAAATACCCTCAGACTTTAAGAAAAATGTTATAATCCCCATCCCTAAGAAAGCAGGTGCAGACAGGTGTGAAAACTACAGAACCGTCAGTTTAATAAGTCATGGTTGCAAAATATTAACGCGAATTATATGCAGAAGGATGGAAAAGCTGGTAGAAGCCGACCTCGGGGAAGATCAGTTTGGGTTCAGGAGAAATGTAGGAACACGGGAGGCAATACTCACTTTACGGCTTATCCTAGAAGATAGATTAAGAAAAGGCAAACGTACATTTCTAGCTTTTGTAGATTTGGAGAAGGCTTTTGACAATGTTGATTGGAATAAACTCTTTCAAGTTCTGAAGCAAGCAGGAGTAAAATATAGTGAACGTAAGGTTATTTACAACTTGTACAAAAACCAGACAACGGTTGTCAGAGTTGAAGGGCATGAAAGGGATGCAGTGGTTGGAAAGGGAGTAAGACAGGGTTGTAGTCTTTCTCCATTGTTATTCAATTTGTACATTGAGCAAGCTATAAAGGAAAGCAAGGAGAAATTTGGTGAAGGAATTAAAGTTCAGGGGGAAGAATTAAAAACATTGCGTTTTGCCGACGACATAGTAATTCTGTCAGATACAGCAAAGGACCTGGAAGAACAATTGAACGGAATGGACAGTGTGCTGAAAAGTGCATATAAGATGAACATTGACAAGAGCAAAACTAGGGTAATGGAGTGCAGTCTAAGAAAATCAGGTGATGCTGAAGGAATTAGATTGGGAAACGAAGCAATAAAGGAGGTAGATGAGTTTTGTTACTTGGGCAGTAAAATAACAACTGATGGTCGCAGTACATAGGATATAAAATGCAGAATGGCAATGGGTAGAAAAGCGTTCTTGAAAAAGAGAAATTTGTTAACATCGAATATTGATTTAAACCTAAGGAAGTCCTTTCTGAAGGCATTTGTATGGAGTGTTACCTTGTATGGGAGTGAGACATGGACGATAAACAGTGCGGACAGGAACAGGATTGAGGCTTTTGAAATATGGTGCTACAGAAGAATGCTGAAGATTAGGTGGGTGGATCGTGGATCGCGTAACTAATGAGGAGTTACTGAACAGAATTGGGGAGAAAAGGAATTTCTGGCATACGTTGACTAAAAGAAGGGATAGATCGGTAGGACACATTCTTAGACATCAAGGAATTGTGAATTTAGCGTTGGAGGGAAGTGTATGGGGAAAAAATCGCAGGGGAAGACCAAGAGATGGATACAGTGACCAGATTCAGACAGTTGTAGGTTGCCGTTCTTATGTGGAGATGAAGAAGGTTGCTCAGGATAGGGTATTGTGGAGAGCTGCATCAAACCAGTCTCCGGACTGAAGACCACAACAACAACAGTGACGAAAAGCCGCGCACCTGTCATACACCATTTTCAACCGAGCTCTTCATTTTTGTTCTTTCAGTCTTATTATTTCCAAATTGTTCAAATGTGTGTGAGGTCTTATGCGACCAGACTTCGTGGTTATCAGTCGCTAGACTTACACACTAATTACTTTACTTAGTTAAACCAACTTACTCTAAGGACAACACAAACACCTATGCCCGAGGGAGGATTCGAACCCCCGACCGTAGCGCCCGTGCAGACTGTGACTGGCGCACCGCAGACCGCTCGGCCCTGCGGCCGGCTATTATTTCTAATTGGTTCTTGTGCATATTGCATATCAACTTTCGATCCTGTAGCTTACTCCTATTTTCCTTATAGTTTCGAAAATCTTGTTCTATTTTACAGTGTCGAACGCATTTTCTAGGTTCACAGATGGTATGAATGTGGTTGATATTTTTGTTTAGTCTTGAGTCACGTCGTTCGCTAAAGTCAAAGTGATTGCTATGTAACAGATCGGCAAGTTAATTATCTATTCTTTCGTATATTGTTTTCGACAGTTTATTGGATGCATGAGTTTTTAAACTAATTGTGCGGTAGTTTTCTCTACATGCATATAGTAATTTCTATATATTTAAATGATCTGACAGGCTGAGTGAGCACAAATCTCGACTGTTTGTTGATGACTAGGTGCTGTACGGAGAGGTGTCGTCATCAAGATGACTTAGACCAAATTTCTAGGTGGTGTGAGGAATAGCAGCTAGGCATTAATGTGACAAAATGTAAGGTGCTGCAGATGAGTAACAAAAAGAATTCTATAATATTCTAATACAGCATTGGTAGTGTGCGGCTTGACACAGTGGTATGACTGAATATCTGAACGTAACATTGTAGAGCGGTATGTAATGGAATTAGCATATGACGATAGCCCTGTGGAAGGCATGTGGTCGACTTCGGTTTACTGGGAGAATTTGCGGGAGATGAGATTCATCTGTAAAGACGCTTTTCCGACCCCTTCTTGGGTATTGCTCAAGTGTTTGGGATCTCCGCCAGATCGATTTAAAGGAAGACGTTGGAGCAACTCAGAGGCTGGCTGCTGGGATTGTTGCTGGAACGTTCGATCATTCTGATGGTGTTAGTGTGTTACAGAAATGATTCGGGAACTGAAACGCGAATCGTTGGAGGGAAGAGAGGATAAGAAAAATTAGATCTTGTAGATGTAGAAACCCCTTGCCTTGTTAGTTTTCAGGTCTTCCACAGCTCTTTTAAATTCTAGCTTTAGTAACGGCTCCCCCATGTCTTCCATATCAGACCCAATTTCTTCTTCTATCACGCCAACAGACTAGACCCCTCCCCCACACCTATTGGCTGTCTCGTTTTCGTTCAACAGTGAAATTTCTACTACAAACTGCACTTCTACAATTCCTTCTATATTTAAAAGTTTGGCAGTTATCGATGGCCCGATGAAATTGCTTATGATGTTACTGTGATACGATTTAATCTCATTCTAACCATCATCTGCAGTAACTGTCAGGAGTAAATGATTTCACTCCTCTGAAAACTATGTTCAGTGTTTAGATGAGTACTGGTTTTATCTCCTCGTTATCGTTTAGCTCCCTCGTCCCATTCAAGTAATACGACATCTCGTAACTTCCGGAAGACGCTTGCTAATGCGTTTGCAGAGAGATCTCCCTTGCGAAACAGATGCTGTGCAATTCAGATAGGACGTGGCTGTCATTTCTGCGCAATACCGTGCCTCTTCCTACGCTGTGTGAGTGTGCTAACGCCTCGTGACCGCCCAAAGTCATACACTCGTACTGTCCGATGTCGTCAGCCTCTTAGTCCGAGGTGTGAAAACACTGGAGAGTGACAAAAAGAATTGATTCAAAAGTAGTGCAACAACGGAAACTGTTGTCTTATATCTTTAAATAATCTAACTGGATCATAAAATTATTGATTCTCATTTGTCTCACCTCTGTTTTTCTCAACCATTCTTAATGTTTTAGTCCATACAACACCTTGAAGTCCAGTGCAAGTCGATAAATTGGTACTACGTTACAAGAAACCTTCAAGTATATGTGAAATGTAAGAAACAACAAAATTCACATAGTTTTCTCATTGGTAGAGATCTCTCGGGGTGAGATGGATATTTTTAAGAGACCTGTTGGCGTCCAATTCTGCCTGGCGGGCCCTCGCTTGCAAGGAATTGACTAAACGTATTTTTTTGTTATTTGCTGGAGCCTAAGCCTCAACATTCCTCTGTATCTTAGCGGTTATCTTACTTGACGTCTTGCTGAAGATTGTGGGTTTAAATCCATTTGGTAAATATTTTTTACACTTTCAACAAAATGACTGTAATCATTATGTTTATTAAATTAACCAGATTAAATGAATTTTTATTGTCATTTCTATTCCTTTACCACATCAATTTAATTAACAAACTAACTTCCGGGTTTGATCTAAGTTTTCCTCGCTTTTACTCTTTTTCTCATTTGACATCGTTGTCCTTGTGATTTTAAATGTTATTTATTGTAATATTTAATCGTTTAATAATACCGATCTACTAGTTAAAACCAAAAGATGAATGAACTATTTATTTTTCTCCTTTACTGTGTAAAAAAAATTATTTTTCAAAATATGTACTATTTCTTGTTGTAATAGATAAATCGAAGAATAAATTTCTTACACCACAGAAAGAATAATGTTATTGAGGCGTCAATGAAAGAACTTTTATGTCAAGAACAAATTTGAGAAAAATCCAGCAATTAAATAAAGAAAAAGGAAAATCATGGAAAATACTTGTCAATGAAGAAACAATTACGAAAGGTATATGATGGGGAATTTTTTTTTATTTGTTTATCGCATCCAGTAATTCATTTTTACAAAATCAGATTCCAATGGAAGAGAAAAAGTATTTAGTTACCATATAAGGTAGTATTGAAAGTGAAAATACAATAAATAGTTTAAAAACACAGAGAACAAAATACATTTAAAACACCTAGTGAAATTTTATCTGGAATTACAAAACATGGAAGCCCTCATGAATCCCGGTACTTTGCAGCTTGAATGTGACTGCGAGTAGCTCCTGTGCCACACAGAGAGAGTTGACACCAGTGGGTGTTGCAGGAATCACCTGCTCTTATGTCGCCTTCTTAGTAAAGTCCCAGCTTTCCAGATTTTATATGGCAGTTCGTAGCCAGCTGTAAGTTGAGGCCTGGGGCTGTTCCCTGGACTTCCTGGCTCAGTTCTTCCTGTCGTGCTTTAGGCGATAAAAGAGTTGGTTGATATGTTTGTAGAAAACACTTCCTTGACATGGGCTTGACAAGCATTACAAATCTGTCTTACATTAGGTCCGATGGAGGTTAAATTCACTCGAAAATCTAAGTTTTTCATAATTCACTGGTTTTATATTATTACAATATAAAACGCACTTTCACATGAGTATATTGTAGAAAACTGCAGAAAAACGACAAGCGCTCCTTTATTTACTTGAGGATAATCTTGCGGAATAGAAATCCAGACTCTGCATATCTCTGCTTCTTGGTAGCTAAGTTTTAAAGTGTGGTTGTTCTTGGGGTCTGCCAGTTCCTCCTCTTCAACAAACTGAAGGTCACAAAAACCGGAAAGTGCAAATGGATTTATTATACAGTGGTACTGGTTTATATCGAGTGTTGGAAAATATCAATCTAATCGTATCTTTCAATTGTAGTAAATGGTCGAATCTCCAGTGTAGTGTAATTCAACATACAAATAACTCGTTTAATACGTGATCTGTGGTGCACTGAATGCAGAGAAGAAGGATTAGCTGCAGTTGAGTCGTCCACGTTGTATGAAGAGAGAGATATTTTGTATAATTTTGGTTTGCAATGTGAATTTCCTCTTCTCGCGAGCCCCTTCATGATACTACGCACCACCGCAGGCTGTCAACTAGCGTCTAGGGACAGTAGTGCGTCGGACCCCAGTTACCCGTACTAACGGATAGATGTCCCTACGGTCGCAAAATATATCCTGCAGAGACGCCATTTTCCAATTCGTATTTTCATGATTTTCTCCTTATGTTTTATCTTGACTCCTAAAAGGTTTCTTACACTGTTGTTAATTAAAATGAATTCACATTTTGCGATATTTAGACATATTTGCGTATACAAGCGCTTTCTCTAAAATGTGCGGTTGTTCTCTTTAGTGAAAATACCGTGAAATATGGGCAAACGAATCGTAAACATTGTCTCGTGAACTACCTGCACATAAATTGAAGACACACTATAATAATGAATGTTCTAAATTCCATGCTGATTCAAATAATTTTATATATAGATAACGTATTAGAGTTATGTGGCAACTGTCGTTTCTTAATGAATCTAAAGTGTCTTGTTCGTGGTTCTTTTTTTTTTTTTTTTTTTTTTTTTTTTTTTTTTTTTTTTTTTTTTTTTTTGCCACAACTGTTAGACACGTTCTTACATCCTATATGCATTATTTGTGAGTAATTGCGCTAATACTGTAGCCATTTAACTGATGTCAAGAGCTTTGTATTGCCTAGTAAATGTATGATATTATTTGTAATAGCATATCAATTGCAACATTCACTATAACAATGTGTCCACACTTTATGTGCAGGTACTGTGGGGTAATTTGGTAGAATCCGTGTACATCGAAGGGAACGACATTGCCATCGATATATATCGAATGTTCGATATAGTGTTTCTGAACCGCAGATTCAGGCGCTACGCGTCCTCACGTACTAAAAAAAAAACTTCTTGTTTCCTATACCTAACCTAACTTTGAGTTAAAAGAGTGATCTGTACCATAGCCTTAACGAGGATAGGTATAGGTTAAACAAGAATTTTTTTTCAGTACGTGAGGGCGCGTAGCGCCCGAATCTCTGGTTCAGAAACACTATATCAAACATTCTATATATATATCGATGGCAATGCCATTTCTTCGATGTACACGGGTTCTACCAAATTACCTACTGTAGTTCAGAAGACACAGTTTACAATATGTTGGACCATATTTCACGGCATGTTCACTAAACAGAATAAACGCACTTTTAAGAAAAAGCGGTTGTACTTGCAAATATGCAAATATGTCGGAATATCGCAACTCGTAAATTCCATTTAATAAATGTGTCAGAAAACTTTTCGGAGTCAAGGCGAAAAATAAAAATATTGTCAGAAGCGAGAAACGAACCACCACCCACAACACACACATCTGTTTTTCTTTTTAGTGTTTTCTTTTATTTTGCATTTTTTCTCTTTTGTTGTTTTTTACTATATATATAAGCTTTGCCATTTCAGGCGTTGGATCCTGTCACCTATATTACCACCAAAAATTTACTA
The DNA here is from genome assembly GCA_026315105.1 of Locusta migratoria. NCBI lineage: Eukaryota > Metazoa > Arthropoda > Insecta > Orthoptera > Acrididae > Locusta > Locusta migratoria. The sequence goes on from CM048755.1 coordinate 786,061,907, forward strand.
AATCAACCTATAAAACAAAATATCTAGTGCCACCACCACTTTCGCCGTAAGCTAAATTGACATAATATCGCCAATTCTTCAGGCGCCACCATCAACGAAAACAATATGTTCAAATGTTCAAATGTTTGTTGAGCTTAAGGGACTTAACTACGGGGTCATCAGTCCCTAAACTTACAAACTACTTATGAACTACCTACAACTAAGGACGGCACAAATATCCATGCCCGAGGGGGGATTCGAACCCCCGACCGTAGTGGCCGTGCAGACCGTGACTGAAGCGCCTCAGTCTCCTCGGCCACCGCGGCCGGCACGAAAACAATACATTCAGTTTCCTCTAAAAACCGATGTTTTCTGTCACCATCTGTGAAATAATAACAATATTTAATACACCAGTGCCATTCATTCTCATGCAAATGACACTCGAAAACTAACATGCGAATATTCTCAATAATAAAACAGAAATTCATGTAAAACCTCAGCACTGCTTTCCGCTTTATTTATCAGGAAAGTATCCTCCGCTTATGTTGCGTCTTTTTACAGTTTAAGTTTCGAACTTTAAGTTTTAGACTGCTGGGAAGCCTTACTTGTCATTTTAATAGCGCAGTGTTACAGAAATATCATGGAATATTACAGATACACTTCTATAACAGTAATACTGAAGTCTTAAAATGATTCATATTTCGAATGTCAAAATACGAAGGTAGAAATCTTTACGTAAATTAAACAGCAGGAATGATAAGTAGAAGCCCTGGAGTCACAAAGCATCATGGTAGCATGACCGTAGAGACATCTATCCGTCCGTACGGGTAACTGGGGTCCGACGCACTACTGTACCTAGACGCCTGTGGCTGTCGCGACACCCAGTTTGGAAAACTCTGGTGTTAGGCGAGGATATGATTTTATGGGTGAAATACCACAACAGCAGGCACCCAAGAGGACCAAAACTAACACAAATCAGAAAGAAGGTAAGAAACTGATAACTGCGAATGATGGTGCCGGTTTTTCTTCTAAGTGACGACAGTGGAATAACAGGAAGAGAGGCTCTACGGAGTAAAATCTATTTTTTTATGCATGGAACATTCGAATGCTGTAACAAACACTTTTTCCTGGAATTCAATATTTATGCAGACTTCGAAACCAAGAAATATGAAACACCATCTATCCAGTGACCTTGGCGATCTTACCAAACAAAAGGAAAGAGAGAAATGTACGTCTTTTCCGCAGTCTTATCGAAAAGTCCGAAATTGGTACTCAAAGTGTGTAATCGTTGTTTTCAATTCAACTGCGACTTCTTCCTAAGAGCTATGTTTCCATTAACTGACGTGCATGGCTACCACATCCGCATAAAGAATGCCCTCTCCAGGTAATTACAAGAGTTTGTACTTACTTCTGAATATAGAGAAAATGAAGAAGTAAGTTTGCAAACACGTATGTGTGCTGCTCTGGCGTTCCTTCGACTTGAACACGTCTGCGATTGCTGGTTCGAGATCCGTTTACAAGCACCGATATCGCCAAGCTTTCTCAGTTTCTCGGATATTTTGTAGAAATGTGGTTGGAAAATGACTAAGTTCCGATCAGTCTTTGGAGTGATACGGACGACGCCATCGTACTACGATCTCAGTAGAAGGCTGGCACAACAAAATTAATAATTTTCTCGGAAGATTGAATAAAAAAATTAAAGACGTGATCGACTGTATAAAGACAGAAATTGAGAACTCGGTGTGTACTTTAATGATGTCAGTGTTACGTGTGGAAGGCCAACAAAATAAAAGAAACTTCATTAGGGTAGCTGAAAAGTTGAGAAAAATTCTGTGGGAGTACGAATAATATGGTGACATTAGCTCTTGTTTCAAAACCATCTATTCCCTACGAAAACTCGAAAAGCTTTATCAGCGTCTTGTTAGATAATAATAAAACTGAAAAAATAAAAACAAGAATAAAATAAAAATGTGGCCCTGTATAATAATAAAAATAAAAAAACAAGCCTAAATGACAATTTACTTTTGCCATTTAGCCAGTCTAAATCTTGTGTAAAAGTGCAATGGGAGTCAGTTTATTGAGAAAGCTCTGTAGACGGAACATAATCACTTCCCGGAAAACACCGTTATTGAGAATTTTTCTTATATTTACTCTATGATAGCCAGTTTCAGGACACGTCAATCATCCCCGGGATCAATACAAAACGTTTTTTTAAGATATCAGTCTGTGACATTACAGATAAAGGGGGAAGCCGATTGTTTCCATGTGAAAAGCAAGTTTTAGCAAGCTATTGGGCTCCCCAACCGTCCAGCTAACAGTCTGGACCTAGTGAATGGAATAAAGGTCGTTAAGAAAACCCTAATCTGCTCGGAAATGAAGCGGCGGTCTTGGATGAGCGAAGACGGCTACCCCAGATTGCAATTGAAATACAATATAGCGACCCACATTATTCTAAAAATCCATATAAAATCAGGGAATGATCATACGGCAAATATAATTATATGAATGGATTCAGGAGACTTGGGAGAACACAACGCTAGAATTATAATTTCAATATCCCTTAAAGATAAAAAGCCGATAAATTTCAGTACTACAATAATAATATTATAAAACTTATATTTACGGTTATTGATACGTAGTGTTTATCAGTAACAGTTTAAAAAGCAAAGAAGGAAATGGGCAGCATTGCACCACGCTACCTATCTTAAAAGACTCACCACGTTATTTACGTATTCTTTCCATTTTTTTTATTTTTATTTTTTTTATTTTTTTTGTCGTCTTATTCTGCTTTTTGTTGTGTCAGAACATAGATTCCACCACAGAAACACAAAAACATGAACACAGAAAAGCACATTACATGTATATATGTATTTTATTATATGTAATATTATCCTTAGTAACGTTTATTTTATGTTGTAGACTGCCTCTTAAATATTTCATGGCTGACCAAAAATAGTAGATATGCAACAGGTAATTTATACATAAACAATTATATGTATTTGTGGACAAGAACTGAATATATTTGCATAAAAAGCCATGATAAATTAAATATTAATTGTGTAACTATATTTCGGCGGCGACAGTGTATTTCAACAGTGCCACACTTAATAGCGAACCCATTTTAGTATTGTTAAATATATATTTGTTTGTTAAATGTAAACAACATTTGTAGGGAGCTGGGCAGAGCATTTAATTCTGTGTAATACAAATGTATAATATTTTGGAAGGTATATTGTATTTTAAAGATGAGGGTCTAGGATGAGCGGTAGGATCCAATTTTGGGGCAGGTAGAGCACGCTTTCCAACGCTTGGGAGGGGACTCGTTACTTGGACGCGGTGGTGAGAGGTTTTTACTCTGGGTTGTCTGAAGCCGCGTTACGAACTTGTGATTTGAAGAGATAGGCATGTGTGGACTAATTCAGCAATCGTGTACTCGTGTGACGACAAAGTGTGTTTTAAAACATTTACTGTAACTAATCGCGGATTAATTTGAAAGTGTAATGTTCGATGGACATAATTTACGAGTAATAATTTGGAACTTTTATTCTCGAGTGCATGTGATACTTATTGTGGCTATCATTAATAATAGTTGGGAAAATATTCTGTTATTTAACGACGTATGAAGTAGGACCACCTACGCATTTTAATGGTCAAAAAAGAGTAATAAACTCTATCTATAAAAAATTTGGGAATCCTTTTTGTTGGTTATTCAGAGCTTTAATTTAAGCTTGTTTAAATATATTTTTCGCGTCATCATCTGCAGATTTATAGACTGGCTAAACTACACATTAATTATTGATCTTATTTAAACAGTTTGGGTAGCTGTTCAGAGCATAGAAGCTGACTTACATAACTCATCCATATGAACAAAGACAACGAATCATAAATCTTTTACTACCCTGAGTTATGTATTACCCAATTCTTATTGCTGAGTGCCGATAGCCGGCCGCGGTGGCCGAGGTGACTGAGGCGCTCCAGTCACGGTCAGCACAGCCACTACGGTCGGGGGTTCGAATACCCCCTCGGGCATGGATATTTGTGCCGTCCTAGTTCGTAAGTAGTTCATAAGTAGTTTGTAAGTTTAGGGACTGATGACCCCGTAGTTAAGTCCCATAAGCTTAACAAACATTTGAACATTTTTTGAGTACCGATAGGAAGGTCGCAAATGGGGTTTTCTCGTCCGGGATGAGAAATAAAGAGACAGTTTTTTCGTCCGGTTTTAGTGCAATCCTGTTCGAATAGTTACTGTAAATTTTGCAGTACACTCATTTAGAAACCAAGTCTAATGCATAATAAGTGATGCGTGAGGGCTCAGAGCTTTATAGTACAGGAGCAGTTTCGTGCCTGTTGAATCAGATGAAGATATGGTTTTACAAAAACTATTTTGTGAAGAGAGAATAAGTGATGGAGTGAATGAATGTATGCTAAATAGATCTAAGTCAAAGAAAGGGAATAGGGAAAATTTGATTTTGGTGGAGATGAAATGTACAGAAAATTCCGAGAAGTTTTTGACCAGAAGCGACAAATGCAACGATGTGTGTACTACAATTTGTGAATTTAAGACTGAGGATGTAAGTGGTGAAATTTGTGAAGGCATCGTAGCTAAGGGCACGCCGGCTGGTAACAATTTAAGTGGTAAATTGGCGGATGTGAGTAAAGTTGATATGGAAAACGGCGTAGTATTGGTCTCGTCGGCTGGTGCTGAATCATGTTACGTATGTGGCATGATAGATTATTTATTGTTGAAGGAAAATGAAATAGGTGAGACATGTGCTAAATTTGAATCTACAGAGATAGATGCTTCGGAGGAAGGAATTTGCGCCTCTATTTCTGTTGATGATGATGATCCAATAGCTCTTAATGGGATTATGAATTGTGACTGTAAGGGGATGGATGAAAGTGTTGATGCTACGTTAAAGGACCCATTGTCTGTAGTGAAGGAAGGAAAGTTTAATATTGGTGAAACAGATAATATTTTGGGAGAAAATTTGATGTGATGTAGATATGAAACTGAAATTGTCAAACAACCAAACAACGAGTGTACTAAAGAAATAAATGAGGAGCGATGCAGTACCGATATAGTACATAGTGATTATCTTGAATTAGATTTTAATAACTCTGTGTTCCATGATAAATCGGCGGAGATAAATGATATAGGTAATAAGGTTTTAAGTGCATCAGATGAAGCCGATAATGTTATTTGTGATTGTGAGGTATTTGGAAAGAACGATGATTTATGTGGGGAAGATGTAGGTTCTGAAAATAATTATGCGAATGAAGCAGCTATTATAGACATTTCCTATTCATGAAAGCAGTTTTGAGTTCGACAAGGACAGAGATGAAGAGGAGTTAAATGCATATAACTTGTGAGATCAATTTACGAAGGGAAGAGAATGTTACAGCATTATTAATGACAATTATGGTGAGTTAGGAGAAGGGGTGAACATTGATTGGTTTGGCAAAAGTGAACGCGAATTTTCTGTTACAGACTGGCGGTGGTATGGGAAGATTTTAAAGTCATTGTTACCGCACTTATGGGTTAAAGAAAAGTTTAAAATAGCAAGGGAACTTGAAATAAAAAAGGGTGAAAATGAGCGTACAGGGTATTTAAGGAATTATTTTATGGGGAGGACGAAATTGAAGGGTGGACTAAAAATTTGTGTACTATTGATATGGAAGAAATGGGGAGAGAAATTGAGAATCACTTGTTACATGAAGATCTTTCATATAGGGAAGAACAGATTGTTGTACAGCCAATAGTTAAGATAGATGTTGGAAAATCAAGAGTGAATACATTTCTGGATTCGGAAAGTAACATATCAGTTGTGTCAGAGAATTTTCTGACCAGAATAAAGAACACACAGTTAGCTATATTGCCAGTAAATAGCGTAACAATTAAGACAGCTACAAGGGGGGGGGGGGGGGGGGAATAAGCCCACAAGGCAGGATTTGAGTTTAAAATTTAAATGTTTTGCATACGAATTTAATGTCAGATGTTTTGTGATATGTGGGTTGGTGATAGATGTTATATTAGGTACAGATTTTCTATATAAATATAAAACATCTCTCAACTGTGTTGATACGTATCTCGAGTTTGAAGTAGAAGGAATAAGACGAAAGGTGGAATTCAAGAACTTGTTAACGAGTGAGCAATGTGTTGCTCATACTGTAATGACTGGAGTAGAGGAGGAAAGTACTCCTAAATGCGAACGGTTTAGGAATATTCCGGAAAGTATAGCGAATAGATTATATGATAATAGGAATGAACTTTTCGATCTGTTAAGTCGGTATGAGGATGTGTTTTTGGACAAGCCAGGGAGGGTAGTTGATTTCTAGTACGTCATTAAAGTAAAACCACATGAATCAATCAATGCTAAACCATATGGGATTGCGCTTGCTGACAGGGAGGCAGTGCAGGCTAGAGTGAAACAAATTTTGGAATGGGAAATTATTGAGCAGTGCCAGAGTGATTATTATAATCCAATTGTGGCCGTGAAAAAGAAAGATAAGTTGGTTAGGATTGTACTGGATGCCCAAAGCATTAATAAGGTTGTAATAAAGGAGCTAGATCAGCCAGGGAATTTGGAAGAGATATTGCACAACCTAAGGAATGTAAAATTAATGACTAACGTGAATCTGACTAGTGGATTTTGGCAAATACCTTTGGCTGAGGAAAGCAGGCGTTATACGACATTTCTCTTTGAAGATAGAAGCTACAGATACAAACTAGTGCCATTTGGTCTGATTATTTCTGTAGCCATATTTGTCAGAGCACTCATTCATGTCCTGGGAGGGGCATTAATGAGCAGACTGGTCGTTTACGTAGACGATATTTTGGTAGCTACAAATAATTGGCGTGAACATTGTGATCTATTGGATGAAGCTATGAAGGCGCTGCGAAAAGTATGACATTTAAATTGTCAAACTGTGAATCTGTAAGTGCAGAAATCGAATTCTTATGTCATAGACTTTCGTCAGAGGGCACAATGCCAATAGAAGAGAAACTAAAAGCGGTTTCAGAATGCAAAAGGCCGATCAACAGGAAACAATTGAAATCATTCTACAGGTTGTGTAGCTTTTATAAAAAAAAAAAAAAAAAAAAAAAAAAAAAAAAAAATTGGCTAATGGAATACTAAATACACCAAACCTCAGCGTACTTCTCAAGAAAAATGCGCCTTGGATATGGAGCAAAGATTGCGAAAGAGAGTTTAAGACTATCAAGGACAGCTTATGTAAAAGCAAATTGTTATATTATCCTGATATGTCGAAACCATTCTGTCTAGCGACAGATAGCTGGGATTATGGGGTAGGATGCGACATCTTCCAAGAACTTGAGGTGAATGGGAAGATAGAACACCGTAGTATGGCCTTCGCCAGTAGGATGTTAAATAAGCATGAACGGGGATAAGCCATCTGAGAGAAAGAATTGCTCTTAATTGTGTATGGTTTTAAGAAGTTTAGGTTATACTTGGAAGGCCGTGAAGTGACGGTGCTATCCGACCACAAGGCGCTTAGCTCCTTAAAAGACTGCTAGTTATTGAACGATCGGTTGAGGAGGTGGGCGATGTTTTTGCAGCAGTTCAGCTACTCAATCAGAGACAGAAAAGGTGGCGAAAACTATGTAGCTGACGCATTATCCCGCATGCCTGTACGAGAAGGAGAGGGAACGGAAGAAATACAGGAGGAATTTCAACTATTGTATATGAAAGGAGTTGAAAACAAAAAAGATATCCGAGCTATTTGTAAAGATACGAGGTGCATGCAGAATGAAGATCCGGAATTGAAGCATATAAAAGTAAATTTAACCGCTAAAGGATATGAAAAGGTTCCTCGCTATTATAAGTCGCATAAAGGTGTTCTATTCCGAAGGAAGGACGAAAACGTGGAGCGATGGTGACTGTGCTTTCCTGAGAAATATGTAGATCAGTTAATCGAATATGTGCATTTAAGTCATGGTCACTACGGAGCACAAAAATTCACGAAAACAATTGACGAATATATTAATGTAAACGAACTAGCGAGGAGAGTGCGATCTCAGTTGGCCGCGTGCGATAAGTGGCAGCGGGTGAATGCAGAGAATAATTCCGAATAAAGTTGGAGAGCTAGTTGCCGTGGACAATTTCGGACCGTTTCCAACTGGACGCGGAGGAATGAAATATATCTTTGTGGTAGTGGATCTATTTACAAAGTATATAACATAATATCCTGTACGAAAACTTAATACAAAAGCATTAATCGGAAAGATGGGGAAGGACTACTTTGTGAAAGTGGGCATGCCAGAAAAGCTATTAACAGATAATGGGTCACAGTTTACAGCAAAAACGTGGGGAGAGTTCATGGAACAGCAAGGGCTAAAGCATATTATGATTTTTGCATGACATCAGGCCTTTAAATCATGTGAGCGTTATACGCGAGGTATCGGAAGGTTGTGCAGGACGTACGCTAGCTCAAAGCATACTACGAGGCGCGTCCAGAAAGTAAGTTCAGTTTCAATTTATCTCCGCTGCAGCGCTGCGACTGCAGTTCCGCACATGCGCTGTAGATGATGTGTATCAAGGAGAAGAACATGCGCCATTTGGAGATCGTTGTCAGTTACGTACGCTTTGTTGTGCTTGTTTGAAGTGTCGGCGTTGATTGAAAATCCCGCCGCCTGTGAAATCAGGTCGGTGATTCGGTTTCTGAATGCGAGGAAAGTGAAACCAAGTGAAATTTATCGGCAAATTTACGATGCTTACGGACCATATGCGATGAGTGATTCGATGGTGAGAAGATAGGTCCGACAGTTCAATGGCGGGCGTAGTGATGTGCACGATGAAGAACGAAGTGGGCGTCCACCTTTGGTTACAGAAGAACTGGTTCACGCGATTGATGACAAGATCCAGGACATCTCAAGTCTTTCCTTCACCAATGACGACGAGCTGAAAGAAACTGATTCCAATTGGTTGAATACACAGGCGGCAGATTTCTATGAAGAAGGTATACAAAACCTGGTGCCACGCTATGACAAATGCCTGCAAAATTTCGGCAGTTATGTGGAAAAGTAGTTTAAGAGTTGTAGAATGTTGTGCAATAAAAATTTCTTCTGTATCTGTGTACAATTTCATTTTATTACCAAACGGAACTTACTTTCTGGACTCGCCTCGTATATTAGATGGGCGGAATATGTGTCGGCGTTTGAGGATGTTCTTAATAGCGTGAAGGGTAATGCAACAGGGTACTCTCCACTAGAGGTGATGACAGGAAATAAGCCTAAATTTCTAGTGACTGAAATCGTTCAGTTTCCTCCGTGTCAGGTGGAAACGGCGGCAGAACGGGAGGGAGCGGTAAAGGCCAAGATGGAGAAATTGGTTAACGAACGAAAAAGACGGCATGACTGTCGATATAAGCAGGTGAAGTACAGAGTGGGGGACAGGGTACTTGTGAGGACGAAGAAGCATTCGAGTAAGGTCAATGTTGAAATTAAGAAGCTCTTTGAACTGTACTATGGACTTTTTGTTGTGGCTGAGTGTCCTCATCCGAACGCCTATAGGCTAAAATACCCAGTCTCTGGAAAAATATTAGGACTGAGAAATGCAACAGAATTGAGACTATATTTAGAGAAGAAGAATAACTGAAATCTTTGCTAAGGATGCTTATTTCAGTGTATTTTTGTTTACTATATAAGAATTTTGGGGGATATTTATGTGTTTATTATATGCTGTCTAAAATAAGTTGCTATGCTGAGCAGAACAAAAAGGAATTGTGTGGACGAACTTTGGTGCATGGAGGTCGGCAATTTGATGGGATAATGTTGATGAAAATGATTTATTAAAATTTTCCATAATTTGTGGTTTAAACTATGAGTTTAGTTGTCAGAATTGTGGCATTATTTTAAAAGAGTGTTGTCGCATAAATTTTGGTGTGAGAAGGTCAGATTAATTTATCAGTAAAAGAGATGCGATTACTTGAGAATTGCAGCGTATTGAAATATATAATCTTAGTGACATGAGTAGTTTATATATGGGTTGATATGGAATTTTCTTTTGTGTGTAATATTTGGGGATTAAAATGTGTTGTAATTAGGGTATAATTTAACAGGGAAGCTTTTCAAGGGAAGTAATGGTTTGTTGCTTTGAGTTTCTTTTTTAATTTCATCAGTCGGCAATAGGGGAAACTAGTGTTGCAAAAACCAAAATTACTGTAGTGTGAACATGTTTTCTTTTGGGAACTTGGACAGACTGATCGTAAAAGCAAGAATGATAACGGTTTACTGCATTGCTTTTCAAGAGTGTGTATCGATTCCATTGGGGGAAGGCGTTCAAAGCTGGAACCTTGGGGATTCGGTTGCGTTTCTATATATTGGCAACTATACCGTAGTCAAGTTTCGACAGGTGTTTCCATTCATTCCGGGGAAATCGGCTGCAGAGTTACACACATTTAGACAAGGTACGACGGTGGCGGAGAGTTGGTGACAGTGCTGCGGACGGTGGAACCAGATCGTCGGAAACTTGAGGCGCAAGGGCGCATTAAAGTGATGAGTTATATGCCGTGTGAAAATGTAATTCTGCTGTGAAATTAGTGTGCCTCGCACCATAGGGACATATACTACTGTAGGAATTTAATTAATATGCCATAAATTTGTAATTTATGTTACTTTAGATTTAAATCTTATATATTACACGCAAATGGTACTCTGGTTCATAGGCCACTACAGTTTTATACACTTCGTTCTGGCACAGTAGTTGGTAATAATTTTAATGTTTTTATTAATTTAACAGTAAATGGTCAAAAATTTTAGTGCTACTTGACATGGTAATTTGGCAGGCAAATGTATCATATGAAGCGGAGGTGTGTGACATTACAGATACAGAGGAAACCTGATTGTTTCCATGCGAAAGGCGGGTTTCGGTGGGCTGTTGGATTCCCCAGCCGGCCGGCTAACAATTTGGACCTAATGAATGGAATACAGCTCGTTAGGAAAACCCTACCCTAATCTCCTCGGAAACAGGAAACGGCGGTCTTGGATATCCCAGGGCGGCTATCCCAGATTGCAGCTGAAATACAATATAGCCGCACACATTATTCTAAAAATCCATGTAAAATCAGGGAATGATCATCCGGCAAATATAATTATATTAATGAATTCAGGAGACTTGGGAGAATCAAACGCCGTAATTACAATTTCAGTAACTTTTACAGATAAAAAGCCGATATATTTCAGCACTATAATAATAACATTATAAGGCTTATATTTGAAATTATTGATATGTAGTGTTTATCAGTAACAGTTTAAGAAGCAAATGGGCAGCATTGCACCACGCTACCTATCTTAAAATACGCACCAAGTTATTTCCGTATTCTTTCAATAAAATTTGTTTTACTCTCTTATTCTGCTTTTCGTTCAGGTAGTAATATTCTTGTGTGAGAACATAGATTCCACCACAGAAACACAAAACATGAACCCAGAAAAGCGCAATACATTTATATATGTATTTTATTATATTTAATATTATTCTTAGTAACGTTCATTTTATGTTGTAGACTGCCTCTTAAATATTTCATGGCTGACCAAAAATAGTAGATATGCAACAGATAATTTTTACATAATCAATTATATGTATTAGTGGACAAGAACTGAATATATTAACATAAAAAGCCGTGATAAATTAAATAATAATTGTGTAACTATATTTCGACGGCGGCAGTGTATTTGAACAGTGAGATGCCACACTTAATAGCGACCTGAGCAAAGAGCTTCAGCCTCAACCGATTTTAGTATTGTTAAATTTATATTTGTTTGTTAAATGTAAACAACATTTGTAGGGAGGTGTGAGCCGTGCCGCGGCTCTCGGTACGCGATCGACTGTATTTGCGCGCGCTAGGTTGGCACCGGGGTTGTTGCGGGCGCCCTCTGGTGGTACCGGGAGGAAGGACGGCTGGCCAGTCTGGTTTGGGCAGCAAAGCGGGCCAATGCAGGACGTGCTGGAGGAGTGGCAAGGAGCGGCGAGGGGGCGTTCCGGACGACGGGGGCATAGCTTCCACACGTGGCTGCGACGCCGAAGGAGGCAATTCACTGGCTACGTTTTCCTTCCCTACTAGATCGTGCGTCGGTTAACTGCCAGAGGCTGTCAAGCTGTGGGACAGTGTATTTTCGGAAGACGGTTGTAGGAAGGGACAGGCTAATCGTTGTCGGTGATCGCAAGACTTGTTTAGCTGTGCTGACCCGTCAATTGTACATGTTTCTACTCCGTTATTTATTCTCCCGAATGGGTACGGTTTATAGGAGTGTTTCAGCCCCGTGTCTAAATTGTGATACCCTTTTCTGCGACAGGCTCGTCTGATTTCTGTGTTTGGCAAGGAAGAGACTTGGGTAACCTATTGTGTAACGCTTCTGCCCATGCCTTGCTCCTTTTCGTAATATATGCTGCCTGTAAGAACGACTTAACAACCTAATAGTAAATATATATAATTATACATACATACAGGGTGTCCCAGCTATCTTGTCCACCCAAAATATCTGTGGAACAATAACAGCTATTGGAAAACGGCTTTCACCGGTATCAATGTATGGCTGGGGCCCATGAATGTACACATTTGGAAACATTCTAAAACGAAAGAAAATGTGTTTTTTAACACAAACGTATGTTTTATTTTAAATGGACACCCTATATTTTTCTTCAGAAATCCATAGCATGACAAATTACATAAACAATGGCGTTGATTGCATCGCATTATTCCAATTACATCCCGAGATATTGCGACGAGAAGTTGGCGCTTGAAAAACCCGAAATACGCTGCTAGCGCACGTCCTGAAGCTCAGGCGTGAACCCCATGCTGCCCGTAATCGCGATGTGATTGACATGCGTAATCGCACTTCCATACTTATCAAGAGGTCCGAAACGAATAATACGGTCTGCTGCCATCAACTCTCATAAGCACAGCCGGCCGCGGGGGCCGAGGGGATTGAGGCGCTCCAGTCACGGTCTGCACGGCCACTACGGTCGGGGGTTCGAATCCCCCCTCGGGCATGGATATTTGTGCCGTCCGTAGTCTTAGCTAGTTCATAAGTAGTTTGTAAGCTTAGGGACTGATGACCCCGTAGTTAAGTCCCATAAGTTCTACAAACATTTGAACATAAGCACATAATGGTTTCCCTCTTGCACGTTTTATGTGAATACGTACACAATATGAACCAGTACCGATCGGTATACACTAGTCAGGTTGTCTTATTTATCATGCACAACCAAAATAAGGTTTATCGAATGCGTTAAATGACCCATTGTGCCTTTCGCGCACTCTTTCATCCAGGGCCTAGCTCTACCTAGACACGTGTCCAACGTAATTCCCACTATAGCCACAGTTACCACTTCGCCTTGTTTGTGATTTGCGACCCGTGCAAACTCCTGTACTCCACCACCCTCCGAGCATCCCATTTGTTGTTGCTTTGGCGTGCAGTCCACCGTTTGCCAGTGTAGTCGTCCATCAGAGTAATCTAGTGACGGCAAGGAGGTAGTACACATTCTGAATAAACCTTGTGTTGTGGAACTTATACTGTATTATGTACACACATGAAGATATGGTAGAAATGCTGCTGATCTATGGAGAATGTACGTTGACGGGAAAAACGTTATTTGATTGCTTGTTTGTTTATAGTACTGTTAGAGAACATTATGATTATTACGTTAATATGTCTGTTTTCTACCATACTCTACATACCTGTACTGTACCCTGTTGTAGGCGGGCGAAATTCTGTTCAGGCAGAACGATTGTACAGAAGACGATTCCCTGACTAGCCATCGCCTTCGCGCCGGATGTTTCGTCGTCTCACATCTCGCCTACGTGAAACAGGAAGCTTAAATCCAAGACCTAGACATCGTCCTAGAACACGCACAGATGAACGTGCTGAAGTTGCTGTGCTCGCTACCGTAGCTGTGAATCCTCACATCAGCACACGTCAAATTGAACGTGAAGTTGGTGTGTCGAAATCAAGTGCACAGCGTATTCTTCAACGTTATAAATTTCGTCCTTACCATGTTCTTTTACACCAGGATCTTCATGGAAATGACTTCAGCAACAGGGTAACATTTTGTCGGTGGGCTCACCAAAAACTTCTGACTAATCCAAGTTTTTTTGCAGATGTTCTCTTTACCGACGAGGCATCATTCTCCAACAAGGAAATTGTCAATATGAGGAATATGCATTATTGGTCCACAGACAATCCAAAATGGCTCCGTCAGGTAGAGCATCAACGTCCGTGGAAAGTGAATGTTTGGTGTGGGATTATTGGAGATACCGTTATCGGACCTTTCTTTGTAAAATGGCAGGCTGTACTCCAGATCTATACGACACAATCTTCCTGTTCTCTTGGACACCGTACCTCTGAACAGGAGAATGGTCATGTGGTATCAGCATGACGGATGCCCTGCACATAACGACTTAAGAGCACGACGACTTCTGAACCGTAAGTTCCCTGGTAGGTGGATTGGACGTGGTGGCCCAGGTAGGTGGCCTGCCCTATCTCCGGACCTTACACCGCTGGATTTTTTTGCTTTGGGGAGCAGTGAAGGATGCTGTTTACCAAAATGAACCAACAACACCAGAGGACATGAAGCAACGCATTATTGATGCTTGTACAGCCATCAAAGAGGAAACAGTAGCACGAAGTAGGGCATCCTTCATCCACAGAGTGACCCTATGTATGCAAGCCAATGGTTATTACTTTGATCATGATATGTGAACGCTATCTTTAGTATGTAGTGCTGGTATCACAGTGCAAGTTTCTACAAAGAGCCATTTTACTCAGAAACATTTGTTTGAAACAATTTGTCATGTAACGCCTTAGATAAACATAACATTGATAATTATGTGATAATAAAACTAATTGGTTAAACATGTTTACATTCATCTTCTATGTTTTACCTGAACTTCCCAAATCAAAACATTTTTACCTTAACAACGGTAAAACCTTTAGTTTACTTGCTCGTTTCACTAAAACCATCAACATGAATTTTACTATTATGAGTGAATGATTCACTGTCACTTGCGCTAGATCTACAGTAAAGTAAAGTTTTAAACTTTTTTACCCTTTTAGTAACGGATTAACGATAAGCGAAGTTAACTTTGTGACTAACGTTGCGGTACACAGATATGTTACAGAACCGCATCACCCCTATGGGATAAATACCTACTGGAATGTGCGACTTTAATACAGGATGGCAGCAGACCTTTATTCGTTTCGGACCTCTTGGTAAGTATGGAAGTGCGATTACGCATGTCAATCACATCGCGATTACGGGCAGCATGGGGTTCACGCCTGAGCCTCAGGACGTGCGCTAGCAGCGTATTTCGGGTATTTCAAGCGCCAACTTCTCGTCGCAATATCTCGGGATGTCATTGGAATAATGCGATGCAATCAACGCCATTGTTTATGTAATTTGTCATGCTATGGATTTCTGAAGAAAAATATAGGGTGTCCGTTTAAAATAAAACATACGTTTGTGTTAAAAAACACATTTGTTTTCGTTTTAGAATGTTTCAAAATATGTACATTCATGGGCCCCAGCCGTACATTGATACCGGTGAAAGTCGTTTTCCAATAGCTGTTATTGTTCCACAGATATTTTGGGTGGACAAGATAGCTGGGACACCCTGTATACACCTGATTTGTATTATAAGGATAATTCACTACTTTTCATAGTTCTTACTATTTGATGTGTGTTCTAAGCAGTAAAATTCCATTCTGGCCCTTATCTGTTTGAAGGAGAGAAGTCTAATTTTCATTTTATGTTCATGTCTTGTCCAGTAGTAAAAGGGGTCTCTAGTGCGGGTGGGCAGGCACAGCGAGGGAATATTCGGAGCGTGCTTTGGGTTGTGGGGCACGGTAAATTCTGCGTGCCGAGAGTGAGGGCTTGTGCCACTCGTGGTCCGGTACCGCTTGCTAGATATCGGACGTGTTTTCGAGCACGGTTTGCGTACTTGTGTTCTGGTTGTGCCTGCGTCCCGACGTGAGAACTCCTTTTTCCGTGTGCCTTGTTGTTAAAGTTGGTTAAAATTGGTTCATTGTGCCTTAACATAAGTCGCTTATCGGCGCTTTTAGTCTGTTCCAGAATTGTGCCCCTCAAGCCATGTCCGGTTCACCTGGGCAACGAGTGTCCTAATTGTTTAATTAATGTAAGTACTTGTCTTGCCTTAGGTTGTTTGTATAATGATGAAAGCATATGATTCATTATTTGTTCTAATCAAATTCTGAAGAGTCATTCGGTCTGTTCAAGCGTACTTTATTGTACCATTGGTGGCTTATAAAACTAGTTTGTGAATGTTCGAACATATTGTTCTGAATTAGACGGTTAAAAACATGTTAACTGAGTTTGTGATTTTATCAGAAGTTCTTGTGTTTAATCCGAAGTTCGTCTTAACGATTTGCTATGTTTCTTGTGCTTGAAAGTCAGTGAATTCAGTTCTATGTTGGTTTCATTAATAAATGGCATGTTGGTGTAATTGTGAATACTGCTGCCTATTGTTTTCCTCGGGCCTGCCTTCCACCCCACAGAACAACTTCTCCGCGCCAAGGTGGTCAGAGCATTTAATTCTGTGTAATAAAAATGTATAAAATTGTGGAAGGGGTATTGTAATTTAAAAAATGCGGCGTTAGGATGGGCGGAAGGATACAGTTTTGGGAGCTGGTAAAGCACGCTTTCGAATGCTTGTGAGCGGACTCGGAACTTGGACGCGGTGGTGAGAGGTTTTTACTCTGGGCGGTCTGAAGCCGCGTTACGAACTTGTGATGTGAAGAGCTAGGCATGTGTGGACTAATTCAGCAATCGTGTGACGACAAATTGTGTTTTACAACAAATACTGTAATTAATCGCGGATTAATTTGGAAGTGCAATTTTCGATGGAAATCATTAATTTACGAGTGATAATATGGAACTCTCGAGTGCATGTGATACGTATTGTGGCACTCATGAACAATAGTTGGGGAAATATTCAGTTATTTACCGATGTATAAAGTAGGACCACCTCCGCATTTTCATGTCCAAAAAAGAGTAATATACTCCATTTATAAAAAATGTGGGAATCCATTTTGTTGGTTATTCAGAGCAAATATATTTTTCGCGTCATCATCTGCAGAATTATAGACTGGCTAAACTACAGATTAATTATCGATCTTATTTGAACAGATTGGTTAGCTGTTAAGGGCGTAGAAGCTGACATTCATAACTCACCCCTATGAACGGAGACAACGAGCCATAAACCTTTTAGTGCCCTGAGTTATGTATTGCCCAATTCTTATTGGTGAACACCGATAGGAAGGTCGCAAGTGTTGTGACTGATTTGATGCGACCCGCCACAAACTCGTCTCCTGTGCTAACCTCTTCATTTCAGAAAAGCAATGGCAGCCTACATCTTCAATTACTTGCTGAATTTATTCCAATATTTGTTTCCCCTTCAGTTATTACCCTCTGAAGGCCCTCTAATACCATCTGAATTGTTCCTTGATGTCTTACCACATGTCCCACCGTCCTATCTCTAGTTCTTTTCAGTGTGTTGGCTACGGTCAGCCGTCTTCAGGCTGCTGTCTCGGGGTGCAGCGGTGGTGGGGAATCTGGCGCGTCGAGTGGGAAACCTCAGGTGTCTCATACATCGCTCTGTCCCTGCTACCGAGGCACCTTCTGGTGTACCGGACGTGGTCGAGCCGCCCACTCCGCGAGGGGAACGGCGGGTTGAATAGCATTCGTGTCGTTCGAGTCGGAAGGCCAATGTGGAGGCAGGCTGTCCGGGCACACCCGTTCGTCCTGGGAGTGGACATGCCGCCACTCCTTCATCAAGGTTCGAGCAGGTGCACGTGAGGGGATTATTAGTTATTGGGAGCGCCAATGTTAGGCGCGTGATCGAGCCCCTTAGGCAGATTGCGTCTAGATCCGGAAAAAAGTCCAACGTGCAATCTTGTATGTCTGCCGGGGGCCTCATCCGAGATATGGAGGCGACCTTGCCGGCGGCTATCGAGCATACTGGATGCGGTCGGCTGCAAGTCGTGGCTCACGTCGGCACCAATGACGCTTGTCGCTTGGGTTCTGAGGACGTCCTCAGTCCCTACGAGCGGCTGACGGAATTGGTAAAGACTGCCGCTCTCGCACGTGGGGTGCAAGCAGAGCTTTCGATTTGTAACATTGTTCCCAGGGTTGATCGGTTCTTTTGGTTTGGAACCGAGTGGAGGGTCTACACCAGAGGCTTCGCCAACTCTGTCACAGTCATGGCTGCAGATTTCTAGATCTGCGTCACCGGTTGGGGCATTGTAGGGTGCCCCTAGAGAGATCAGGGATGCACTACACTAAGGAAGCGGCTACTCGGGTAGCAGAGTACTTGTGGGGTGCACATGGAGGTTTTTTTTAGGCTAGCGCTAGCTCTGACAGGTACTCGCCTGCCAACAGACAGCGAATTCAGGCCGCATTCAGAACAATAATTCGACTATCAAAATATTAACGGTAAACTTTCAAAGAATTAAAAACGAAGTTCCCGAATTTACCGCGGGGCGTGGAAATTATTTTGCTCAGATAGTTTTAGGCACCGAAAGCTACCTAAAACTCGATGTGGCAAGTTCAGAAATATTTAGCGAGGCATGGAAAGTCGGATGCCGGCCGCGGTGGCCGAGGAGACTGAGGAGCTTCAGTCACGGTCTGCACGGCCACTACGGTCGGGGGTTCGAATCCTCTCTCGGGCATGGATATTTGTGCCGTCCTTAGTTGTAGGTAGTTCATAAGTAGTTTGTAAGTTTAGGGACTGATGACCCCGTAGTTGAGTCCCTTAATCTTAACAAACATTTGAACATTTTTGAAAGTCAGATCGGACACAACTAGAGGGGGAGTGTTCATCACCATTGACAGAAATATTGTTTCCACTGAGGTCGAGGTTGTATAACCGGTCTAAGAGAAGTGAAGTTAGTAGTTGGGTGTTTTTACTGGCCCCCAGTGCTGCTGTAGCAGTTTTACAGTTATTCAAAGAAAGTCTACGCCACGTAGTGCGTAGGTATCCGGTCCATGCAATATTAGTCGGGGGAGACTTCAACCTTAAGAGTATAGATTGGGACCTCTCTAGTTTCATTTCAGGCTGTACAGACATGCAGCCTTGCCAGCTACTTTTGGATACGTTTTCCGAAATAGTCTTGAGCAGTTAAACCGGCAACCTACACAAAATTAAAATATTTTAGACCTTGTAGCTACGAACAGGCCTGACCTTATTAATGATGTCAGTGTAGAGTCAGGAGTTATTGATCATGATATCGTCATTGCGTCAATGGTGACCAAAGTTCATAAACCAGTCAGGAAGGCTAGGAGCGTGTTTTTGTTAGAAAGACCCGATAATCTATTGTTAGGATCGTATTTAGAAAATGGACATCGTTTAGTTCCGGTACAATGAATGTAGAAGAATTGTGGACTAAATTGAAATGCATTGTAAATAGAGGGACAGAGAAGTATGTGCCCATAAAATCGCTTAAGGATGGAAAAGATCCACTATGGTATAATAATAATATAAAAAGCTACTGAGAAAGCACTCTCGGTTCAAAAAATAACACGCAAATGATGACAGGCAAAAGTAAGTGGAGATTCGCGCGTCTATAAAAAGATCGGTACGCGAAGCATACACTAATTACCCTATCCATACCTTGGCAAAAGATCTTCCCGAGAACCTGAAAAAATTCTGGTCCTATGTAAAATCGATAAGCGGTTCAAAGCCCACTATCTAGTCACTCGTTGATCATTCCGGAGCAGAAGAAAACAAACGGAAAGCTGAAGTTCTAAATTTAACCTTTCATAAACCTTTCACGCAGGAGGACCGCACAAATGTACCATCATTTGATCAACGCACTAACTTCCAAATTGAGGACATAGTAATAGGTATTTCCGCTGTAGAGAAGCAGCTGATAGAGCTAAATACAAAAACGGTTTCTGGTCCGGATGGAACACCACTTCGGTTTTACAAAGAGTTTTCTGCGGCATTGGCCCCCTACTTAGCTTGCATTTATCGCGAATCTTTAATTCAGCGCAGAGTTCCTAGTGATTGGAACAAAGCGCAGGTGACTCCCCTTTATAAGAAAGGTAAAAGAACTGACCCACATAATTACAGATAAATATCGTTGACATCAGTTTCCTATAGAATTTTGGAACATATTGTCAGTTCGAATATAATAAATTTCCTTGAGACGGAAAAGCTTCTTTCTATGAATCAGCACTGGTTTAGGAAACATCGCTTGCCCTTTTCTCACATGACATCTTGCGAGCCATGGATGAAGGGCAACAGGCGGATTGTGTTTTTCTGGATTTCAAAAAGGCGTTCGACGCGGTGCCACACTGCAGACTGCTAACGAAGATACAAGCTTATGGAATAGGTTCACAGATTTGTGACTGGCTGGAAGACTTCCTAAGTAATAGAACGCAGTATGTTGTTCTCGACGGCGAGTGTTCATCAGAGACGAGTGTATCGTCAGGCGTGCCCCAGAGGTGTGTGATAGGACCGCTATTATATTCTATCTACATAAATGATCTGATGGACAGAGTAACCTGTAATTTGTGGCTGTTTGCTGACGATGCTGTGGTGTACGGGAGGGTGTCGTCTTTGTGAAGAATGGCAGGTAACTCAAAATGTAGAAAAATGTAAGGTGATGCACATGACTAGGAAAAACAATCCCATAATGTTCGAATACAGCATTAGTAGTGAGCTTCTTGATGCAGTCACGTCGTTCAAATATCTAGGCGTAATATTGCAGAGCGATATGAAATGGAACGAACATGTAAGGACAGTTGTGAGTAAGGCGGACAGCCGACTTCGTTTTACTGGGTGAATTTTGGGAAGATGTACTTCATCTGTAAAGGAGACCGCGTATAAAACGCTTGTTAGACCACATCATGAATTCTGCCCAAGTGTTTGGGACCCGCAGCAGACCAGTTTAAAGGAAGACAATAGAAGCAGTTAAGAGGCGGGCAGCTGAGTTCGTTACTGGTAGGTTCGACGAATGCGCGAGTGTCACGGAAATGCTCCGGCAACTCAAATGGGAATCGGGGGAGGAAAGATGACGTTTTTTGTTGTTGTTTTCTGTTGATGAAATTTAGAGGGCCGGAATTTGAAGCTGAGTGTAGTACGATCTTGCTGCCGCCTACTTACATTTCGCGTGGTGATCACAAAGACAAGATAAGAGAAATTAGGGCTCGTACGGACGCATATAGGCATTGTTTTTTCCCTCGTTCTATTTGGGAGTGGAATAGGATAGAAAATGCCTAGTAGTGGTATAGTGTACCCTCCGCCACGCACTTTACGGTGGATTGCGGAGTATATATGTAGATGCAGAACCTCCTCATTCGTTACCTTATCTGTCCACTTCATTCTCAACATTATTCTGTAACACAACATCTCAAATGCTTCTATGCTCTTCTGTTCTGGTTTCCTCGCAGTCATACAGTGTTGTGCTCTATATGTATGTTCTCAGAAATTTCTTTCTCAAATAAAGGCCGATGTATAACACGAGAACATTTCTCTTGTCCATGAATACCTTCTTTGGCTGTGCTAGTATACTTATGTCTTCCTGGCTTCGTTCATCTGCATAGGTCATCACCAATTCGGATTTTGAGTTTCTCGCTATTTTCATTTTTATAACTGCTCAATATATCCGTCGTTATTTGGTTTCCCCTCAGTTCATATTTTGTGCTGATTAGTCTCTTCATTCTATTCAACAGATCGTGTAATACTCCTTCACGCTGTAATACTGCTTCACGATAGCAATCTCATCAACAAATCTTATCATTGTTATAGTTTCACCCTGAATTTTATCCCACTCTTGAACTTTTCCTTTGTTTCCGACATGACTTCTTCGATGTACAAATTTTACAGTAAGGGAACTGTCCACATTCCTTTCTTGTCCCCTTTTTAATCAGAGCGCTTACTTCTTTACTTTCCACTCTTATTGTCCTTCTCATACAAACTACGTAACACCCGCCTTGCAGCACCTCACATTATCAAACGCTTTTCCCAGGTCAACGTACCCTATGGATATGTCTTGGTTCTTCGTTCCCGCTTCCATAATAAATTCCGATGTCAGTACTGCCTACCAACCGGCTTTACCTTTCCTAAAGCCAAACTGATCGTCAGGCAATCCATTTTCAGTGTTCTGTTCCATTCTTCATTACTGTCCATTGACATGCGGGAAAAGCGTCGTCGTGCTTCTGTTCCATAACATACAGTGAACACAGAGTTGCATATCGCCCGGATATTAAATCGCTTTTGAGACCACACGGTACGGCCTGTGTCAATGATACGTAAGAGCCCTTGACTCTTCTGCCTGCCGGCTAGTGATCGGATGGAATGATTAGTAGACATTGCTGCCAATGATAATGGTTGCGATTATCAGCACACCGTTCTGAGGATCTATTCCTATGGGTTCGTACAAATGTTTCTGGCATTTGGGCCTGTCTCACGTACTCCTTGAGCTGACGTATGGAGATTTGTGGGTTGTATCCTCACCTACTGTTTGTAAGCTTCAGGGTAACGCGGTTCGTTTCACTCACTTTCATATTTGTATTCAGAGAGTGTTTCTTGTAGGAGACATTGCCGTAAAGTTTTTGTTCGAGATATTTTGGTGTGTCGCAATGAGAGAGGCAGTGTCCTCTCCCGATTATATCGAGTTTCCTCCTAGCGTCCACACTGCGCAGGTAAAAAGCGTACACCTTGATTTTTGCTACACTTAGCTTGAGGTGGTTATTGCTAGATCCTCAACAGCTATTGGTAATTTTCTTTGCACCTCTTAAAAATTTTTGCCGTGGCCAGCAGTGACTGTATAAATATGCAACTGTGGTAATATTGATACAAATATTGTACATCAAGAGGCGAGAACGCTGCCTTGAGTAGTGCGTTTTTCTTGGGCCGTCATCATCGCCTCTGTGTCTGTGACGTACAAAAGTAGCTTCTGTTCTTCAGCAGGCACTGCCTGAATTATTATTATTATTATTATTATTATTATTATTATTATTTCAGCTTATTGGAGTCAACGGTGTTATAAACGGCTGTAAGGTTGATAAAAGCTGCACTTGTAGTACGTTTCCGTTTCTATCCGTCCTATAAGTGCTGTGTGAGGTTCAAGACGTTCACATAATGACGTCCCAGGGCGGATCTCTTCTTGTTCTTTAATTGTATTCTGGTTTACATTGCAGGAATGCGGTTAAGGACTCTACGAGTTGACCGAGGAGGCAAAAATAGGTTCTGCTGTGCTCTTCCCTGTCTGCGCTGTAGGTTTTCTTTGCTTTCCGCCAAATTTTGGGGATACATTTATGTATCACGTTTATCATAGTTAGTAATGACCGTCTGGTATCAGGTCCAACTACTTTTGTTTTTCGTGTTTGTTCACATCAATCTGTAGCGACTCAGCAATTATATAACGTATCGTATCAGTAATTGCTGTATCTCTGTGAATCCAGACCTTGAGTAAGAGCAGTGAGTGAGAAATGCACGTAAAAACGTGGATAATAGGTTAGTGTGTAAGGCTACATTATACATGTTATTGCTTATGATATATTATGGTATGCTAGTAAAAAATTTGAACATGTTGCATCTGCCAAAAGATAGGCCGGTTTAGTTAATATAAGAAAATTTAGACCTACATTTACATACTACTCTATTACTGCCAGTAATATTTTACAAATATGCTGAGGTAAATACTTCTTATGTTGTTGGAATGTTCAAATGTTTGTAAAGCTTAAGGGACTTAACTGTGGAGTCATCAGTTCCTAAACTTACAAACTACTTATTACCTACCTTATACTAGATAAGACACAGACATCCATGCCCGAGGGGGGATTCGAACCCCCGACGGCGGATAGCCACGCGCACCGCAACACAGCGCTCCAGTACGCGCGGCTAATCCGCAGGAGCTATGTTGGTTTTTAACTTCTGTTATTCTTTAAAACGTGTCAATTCTGTTGTAATCTGTTTTAAATTTTACATTGTGAAATAACTATATCTTATGTTGACTTTGTAACACCGACAGCCGGCCTCGGTGGCCAAGCGGTCTGCGGCACGCCAGTCACGTTCTGCATGGCCACTACGGTCGGGGCTTCGATTCCCCCCTCGGGCATAGATATTTGTGCCGTCCTTATTATAAGTTAGTTCATAAGTAGTTTGTAAGTTTAGAGACTGATGACCCTGTAGGTAAGTCCCATAAGCTCTACAAACATTTGAACATTTAACATCGACATTTAAGCTTGATCGACTGCAGTACCATTTGGCGAAGGGTAGGCAACTAATCTGTTAATACTGTGTTTCCATAAGTCTCATGATCGTCGCTATATTGATCACACCTGTTATCATGTGCAATTTTAAACCTAGTGTTGTTGGCATTTTAAGACAGTATTAAAATGTTGTTGCATGAAACAGTTTTATTTCTTAAAGATATTTTATGGTATGTACGTCTAGTCATTTATGTATGGACCATTTAATCTGTAGTAAAGTTTATCCTTTCACATTTCCTTGCCTTGATTTATGTATATGTTTTCAGTTGCACGAATTGGCGCGTCTCAAGGCCATATATTCTTTTATTATTTATGGATATGAAAAGAGTGGTTGACAATCTTCCAAAATAACCTTTGACTTTCTCTTGAGGCTAGGAATACAGGGCGAATCACCTCAAACGTGCACCGTAAATATTACAGAATAGGAAATGGTTATTGTTAGACAATAAACAGATTTTAATAATACACAGACAGGGTATTTTTGTGCAGACATACATATTTTCAAACGGAATAATGCATATTGACATTAAGATACTAAATGTAGGGTAAATTAGAATATCAGTGGGGTTACTTGCACGAGGTTAGTGCAAATTGTTCGCGAGATATCGCAGTGTGGAAAGTTTCCACAGCAGCACCAGTACAATACTGTGGTAGCACACATAGCAGAACAACACGAGTGCATACAGTAAAGAGACAAATTACCATCACAGATTGGGCAGCGGCAATACACGCTTCCAGACTCATATGGAAAGACTTCTGCACGCGTGTAAGCATTTCAGCGGAGATGTCCAAGGAGGTTGTATAATAAGTCGGTGTGTACTGTCGAGTATGACTTTCTAGACAACGTCTTTCAACTTTCCCCATCAAAAAGTCTACAGGATTCAAATCCGAAGAACAACCCGGCCAATGTCAGGTCCTCTACGCCCACTCCAACAATTTGGATGCAATTCGTGAAGACATTCTGTGGTAATCCGTGCGCTATGGACTTGCCAGTCATCATGATGTTCCCACAGGCTTCTGGCCACATGGACGGCCTGCCATATGTGTGCATGTTCAGTGTACTGTCTATGACAAATGCGTCTATTGCAGGCCACGGAGGCTGACTTTCCACCTAACGAAGCAACAGTGTTTATCTGTCCGTAAACATACAAACTACTTAAACTAACCTATTCTAAGAATAACACACACACACACACACGCGCACACACGCACACACACACACGCGCGTCGTTGTTACGGCCAGAGGTGATTATTATGGGTACTGATTTCTCAGGATCTATGCACCCGTATTACGTTAAAATGTAATCACATGTCAGTTCTAGTATATTT
Source organism: Locusta migratoria (assembly GCA_026315105.1). Taxonomy (NCBI): domain Eukaryota; kingdom Metazoa; phylum Arthropoda; class Insecta; order Orthoptera; family Acrididae; genus Locusta; species Locusta migratoria. Next base: position 786,087,466 of record CM048755.1, read on the forward strand.
GTGCAATGAATACCCGTTTATCATCTGCATTTTGTTCTTGGTGTAGGAATTTTAATGGCCAGTATTGTAATTGATGAGATGGGTGATGTCTATTCGGATATTTTTCCGAATGCACTGTACAAGCACGAACGGCTAAATCTTCCTACACTCCCCACACACCATGAGTATGTCGGCCTTTCCTGCATTAGTAAACCCCATCGTCCAATCACACCGTAGTGCTTGGACTGTCACTAACTGATTAGCAAGTCGAAATACCGTAAGTCACACACAAGCACAATGTTTGCAAACATCGTACCTAGCAATTACGCAAGTTGCATGGGGCACACAAGTGTCGGATTGGAAACTTTTAACACAATATCCGCTAAACGAATGGCACTTGAGTCCTCCAACGAACATCACTGATATTCGGATTTAATTTTCTTCTTGGTTGTTAATTTAGACAGACATTGTTCTATGTAAAAGAGTGTATGTTTGCACAAGAACACTTTCTGTGTATTAACTGTTTATTGGCTACCAATACGAGCAACTGACTTCTAATCCATCATATGAAACCCGCACATAAGTAGCTCAAAATGTTCAAATGTCTGTAAATCTATCGGACCAAACTGCGTGGTCATCAGTCCGTAGCTTACAAACTACTTAAATCTAGGTAAACTAACCTACGGACAAACACACACACCCATGCCCCAGGGAGAACTCGAACCTCCACGGCGAGCAACCGTGCGCTCCGCAGCGAGACGCTTTAGACCGCTCGGCTACTCCACCACGGCACATAAGTAGCACTTTCCATTTCAGCTAGATCTGTGGTGCACATTTTACGTAATTCTCACTGTATACGTAGTTTGTCAACCTCCAGGGAATCTTCCATGTGAGACAATTTTAACAAATTCAATAAATATCTCTTAATTTTCGGTACGCATCAAGGGTTTCTACCTCTCTGTCAAGTTCTTTGGATAATTTGGAATTGAGTGGTTATTTGTTTAACAACTGCTTGTACCAGACACTTTATATCTCGATGTTGTGTACGTAAGAGTGTTCTCCCACATCCTTCCCGCTTTTGTGTGCAATCTATTCGTTGACGAAGATGGAGAAGTAGCCCGGGTTCCACCTGCTGCTGGTGAAGAAATACGTGGCCGTGTATTAATTTCAGGACATTAGAGTGTGCTCAGTTTCATCTATGTGCCTTTAGCCTGAGGCTGCACCATGGCAGCTCAAGTCGCCCATTTCTAGTTTCGTTGATTGTGAACAGAAGTTGGCAGGCTCATTGAATTTGATCTCGCTGTTATGTGGCTTTTACAGAGATGTCTCAGTGCATTATTGTATCTCTACAGTCATGATTTCGATGTTGCTCACATATAATATCTACGTTTGTTTTGGCGACGGTTGTGCTACCATATTGCGCATGTTGTCCTTCAATTATTAATTTAAATCCGACGATCTTGGATCTTGTATTGCTGAGGCCACGATGGGTGTCTTGGATTAATACGAGATGACAGTTGTACGTTTTGCGTGCCTTAGCAGGTACACTATGTGATCAAAGGTACCGGACACCTAGTTGAAATTGACTTAAAAGTTGGTGGCGCCCTCCATCGGTAATGCTGGAATTGAGTATGGTGTTGGCCCGCCCTTCCACTCTCGCAGGCATACGTTCAGTCAGGTGCTGGCAAGTGTTTTGGGGAATGGCAGCCCATTCTTCATGGAGTCCAGCGCTGACGGGAGGTATAGATGTAGGTCGGTGAGGCCTGGCGCCAAGTCGGTCTTCCAAAACATCGCAGAGGTGTTCTCTAGGATTCAAGTCAGGACGCTGTGCAGGCCAGTCCATTACAGGGATGTTACTGTCGTGTAACACACTCCACCACAGGTTGTGCATTATGAACAGGTTCTCGATCATATTGAAAGATGTAATCGCTATCCCCAAATTGGCCTTCAACAGTGGGAAACAAAAAGGTGCTTAAAACATCAATTTAGGCATCGGATGGCCACATAGTGAACCGTGATTTGTCACTCCACACAACGTTTCTTCTGTTCAATCGCCAATGTTTACGCTGCTTACACCAAGTGAGGCGTCGTTTGGCATTGGCCGGCTTGATGCGCAGCAGCTCGACCATTAAATGCAAGTTTTGTCACCTCCCGCCTAACTGTCTGGTATTTGGAGTGCAAACTGAAGCAGTTTGTATTTCCTGTGTGATGGTCTGGATACATGCCTGCCTATTACACTGCACTCCTGTAGGTGGACGGCCGCAGTGGCCGAGCGGTCTGCGGTTTGCCAGTCACGGTCTGCACGGCCGCTGCTGTCGGGGGTTCGAATCCCCCCTCGGGCATGGATGTTTGTGCCGTCGTTAGTATAAGCTAGTTCATAAGCAGTTGGTAAGTTAAGTGTAGGGATTGATATCCCTATAGTTAAGTCCCATAAGCTCTACAAACATTTGAACGTCCTGTAGGTGGACTCTTGTCAGTCTAGACAGGTCGGCGGGTACTCTTTTCATGCCATACTTGTCCCTTCAAGTTTCCACTTCACTATAACACGAGAAACAGTGGCGGGCCGCGGTGGCCGAGGGGACTGAGACGCTCGAGTCACGGTCTGCACGGCCGCTACGGTCGGGGGTTCGAATCCCCCCTCGGGCATGGATATTTGTGCCGTCCTTAGGATAAGCTAGTTGATAAGTAGTTTGTAAGTTTAGGGACTGATGACCACGTAGTTAAGTCCCACAGACTATACAAACATTTGAACATTTGATCTTCTTTGTATCTTGAAAATTGTGAATATCTCAGTTGACCAGTTTGGCAAGTATGATTTGTGAAACGTGGTCTTACACTTCAAGAGATCATGACTGTAGAGATACAATAATGCACTGAGATCTCTGTAAAAGCCACATAACAGCGAGATCAAATTCAATGAGCCACCCAACTTCTTTTCACAATCAACAAAACTAGAAATGGGTGACCTGAGCTGCCATAATATCCGATGTAAAACATTGCGAGGATCCAACGTTTTAATTCTGAATTTATTGTATTTAGGAGCCCATTATATCGGACATCGATAGGTTTCTATTTTATCAAACTATGCTTGGTTCGATTGTATTGGGAAATTATTTCAGGGAGAATCAGTCCATTTGTATGAACCGAGGATATTAAAACGGATCCACATTTGAGTTCTCATTGTTCTGTTCAAGCGTTCTATGATACTCGCTTTCAGATGGGTGAATAATGAGTAGTGTGTAAAGCGTCAGGAAATTTTACCACCTTACTTGCTATGTTTGCGCACAAATAATTTAAGGACATTCATTTATAATGTATTTATTTGTATCCCTTTGATTCAGGTTTATGTAGATGTAAAATTAGGTAGAAAGAGAGGGAATGTTAATATGTTGATCCCGAGAGGCAACATTTGACATTATTACATTTGTATGTTATAGATTTGTGGTGGCTGAAAGCCGGAATGCGGCCAAGTCAGTCAGAACAGCCAACGTCCAGCCGGTGTAGATGTAACGGACTGCAGGTTTAGCAGCTTTTGACCGCCCACAGCAACTACCGAAACTACCGGGATACGATGCGATTAGCGGATGATTTCAACCGACAAACAGTAGAATGCTTGTAGAATGTTCCAGAAGGTCCTAGAAGCTTCTTTCTGGCGGGAAATATGCTCGGAAGGTCGAATATGATGGGGGCGAGATATTTGGAGCCGTGCGTGGCTGTGATGAAAACGGTATGAGACACATGTGGCTTGCGACAAAGTGAGTAGCGGTGTCGGCTGGCCGCGCGATGCTGCAGGTGGGCAGTTGCTGGCAGTGTGTCCACACACTTACCTCACAATTTGTTCAAAGTGCCGGTTATATTGCCTGACGTTTTCAAATCTGTTTCTCTGTGATCAGAGGAACAAATTTGTTGCTTCATTGCATCGTATTTGCATTTCGAAGTATCCATTTACGAGCGTACAATAGAGCTTCTCTTCTGTTCCTGGCAGTTTGCAAGAACCTCTTGTTAGTCTTCGCTACTTGAGTGACTTCAACGTAGGAGTTTTCAGGACGAAATAATTCGTTCACTGTGTAGCCATCGCCTCATAGCTCCAGCGTCACGTTGTGGCAAGATATCCACGCCGTCCGGCTAACCAGAGCACTACAACCAATTAATTGGAAATTGGTGATATACGTACTTTGCATTCGGTATAGCGCTCTTAAAGATAAATGTACCGTTCCACTAGTTGGCTGTGTTGAGCTTTTTCTTGTATTCTTTACCAAGTTGGATAGCTATTTAATTTAATTTGAAAAACATTAACACGTCCTCAGTACCAACCATTTTTATAATAGCCAGATGTTGTGGCATCCTTGATAGGGATAATCATTATTATTATTATTATTATTATTATTATATCGACATTTCATCCATGAATTACGCACCGTCTTTTTTTATAATTAAATATTTAAAATTGCATCCTCCGATTTCTTACTTATTAGGATTAGGCATACCAGCTGTTCCTAGTGATAAGGAATTTTCTTAATAGTGCAATCAAGTGTTTTATATGCAACTTTTAGGTATGGAGAGGTTCAATCGATTTTTATTTTTTTGTGATATCACAATACTCTACCCCCATGAACCACAGACATTGCCAAGGTGGGGGTGGCTTGTTTGCCTCAACGATACAGATAGCCATACTATAGGTGCAACCACTGCGGAGGGGTATATGCGGAGAGACCAGGTAACCGTTTGCTTCCTGAAGAGGATCAGCAGCCTTTTCAGTTGCAACAGTCTGGCTGATTGACTGAGCTGGCCTTGAAACATCAGCTAGCATGGCTTTGCCATGAAAAACAAAATGTTCAAATGTTTGTCAAGCTTAAGGGACTTCACTGTGGGGTCATCAGGCCCTAAACTTACAAATTACTTATGAACTACCTTATACTAAAGACGACACAAACATCCATGCCCGAGGGGGGATTCGAACCCCCGACGGGGAACGACCACGCGCATTGGAGCATAGCGCCTCAATGCGCTTGGCCACTCCGCCGAGGCTTTGCCACGAAGTTACTGCGAACGCCTGAAAGCAAGGGAAAACTAGTCGTTAATTTTCCCTAGGACATGCAGCTCTACTGTATGAATATATAATGATGACATCCTCTCAGGTAAAATATTCTGGAGGTAAAATAGTCCCCCATTCGGATCTCCGGGCGGGGACTACTCAGGAGCATGTGATCATCAGGAAATTACGAGTTATCTTTAGAAGATAAAGGAAAGGCAAACCTACATTTCTATCTTTTGTAAATTTGGAAAAAGCTTTTGACAATATTGATTGGAACAGACTCTTTCAAATTCTGAAATCAGCATGACTAAAATATAGGGAAAGGAGAGTTATTTACAACTTGTACAAAAACCAGACAGCAGCTATTAGAGTTGAAGGGCGTGAAAGGGACGCAGATGTTGGAAGGGTAGTAAGACAGGGTTGTATGTAGCCTTCCTCCAATGTTATTCAGCCTGTACATTGAGCACGCTATAAAGGAAAGCAAGGAGAAATTTGGAGTACAAGTTAAAGTTCAGGATGAAGAAATTGCGTTTTGCCGAAGACATTGTAATTTTGTCAGAGACAGCAAAGGACCTGGAAGAGCAGTTGAACGGAACGGACAGTGTGTTGAAAGGTGCATATAAGATGAACATTAGCAAGAACAAAACAAGGGTAGTGGCGTGCAGACTAAGAAAATCAGGCGATGCTGAAGGCATTAGATTTGGCAACGAAACAATAAATGAGGTAGCTGAGTTTTGTTACTTGAGCAATAAAATAACACAGGATGCACGCAATACAGAGGATATAAAATGCAAATGGCAATGGGAAGAAAAGCGTTTTTGTAAAAGAGAAATTTATTAACATCGAATATTAATGTAAGCGTAAGGAAGTCCTTTCTGGAGCCATTTGTGTGGAGTGATGCCTTCTATGGGAGTGAAACATAGACGATAAACAGTTCGGACAGGAAGAGGATAGGGGCTTTTGAAATGTGGTGAAGATAGGTGGGTGGATCGCGTAACTAATGAGGAGATACTGAACATAATTGGGGAGAAAAGGAATTTTTGGCATACCTTGACTAAAAGAAGAGATCGATTGGTAGGACACATTCTTAGACATCAACGAATCGTGAATTTGGCATTGGAGGGTAGTGTGTGGGGTAAAAATCGCAGAAGGAGATGAAAACAGTAAGCAGATTGAAATGGATGTAGGGTGCCGTTCTTATGAGGAGATGAATGGGCTTGCTCAGGGTGGGCTAGGGTGGAGAGCTGCATAAAACCAGTCTCTGGACTGAAGACCGCAACAACAAACATCGTAATACTAGTGAACCACATGCAAAAATAGCGACACGACCATTACATAAATTTTACCCACTACCTGCGACATCTCACAAGTGATTTCTGTTGTAACGATCCATTATATTCTTGAAATATTTGTTGTAGAACTCATTTCCATGGTCTGTTTGAAGGTTGTTAAGATATCGATTTGTCCCTGTCTACAATAGTTACTCAAACACGTGTGCGATATCCTTTCCTTTTTTTTTTTTTTTTTTTTTTTTTTTTTTTTTTTTTTTTTTTTTTTTTTTCTTTTTTTCATTCGTAGTGCCCAGCCCATTTTGGAGTTTGCGTAAGTAACCATTAAAATATAATTGAATCCATTATTCACAAGCGAATGCTGTCTCATATGTACGAGATCCGTCTGGTATAGGTCATCCAAACCTTTAATCGTAATATGTGTTTGCGTGGGTATATTTTGCGTGCAGGTCTATGGAGTTCATGAACCACTGTCTCCATACTTAATCGATGATGCATCTCCCCCTCAGTTGTGAAATAATTTCGCTGGAGTGAGCACTATTACCGACAGCCCCTGATTCCATGAGCAGACGCAGTGAGTCTATTAAATCATAAGGATGATCGAAACATATGTATTGAGGAGTTCTGTTGCTCACAATTTATGCTGATTGTCAATGCCATCGCCGATGCTATTCTCACTATCTAATAAAGGCTTTATAATTTTAGAATAAAACTTTCACTCTGCAGCAGAGTGTGCGCTGAGATGAAATTTCCTGGCAGGTTATAATTGTGTGCCGGAACCGGGACTCGAACCTGGGACCTTTGCCTTTAGCGGACAAGCGCTCTACCGACTGAGCTATCCCGACACGGCTCACTGGCCGTCCTCACAACTTCACAACTTCTGTCAGTACATCGTCTCCTACTTTCCAAACTCCACAGAAGTTCTCCTGCGAACCTTGCAGAACTAGCACTCCTGGAAGAAAGGATATGCTGGAGAAATGACTTAGTCACAGCCTAAGGGATGTTTCCAGAATGAAGCTTTCACTCTGCAGCGGAGTGTACGCTGATATCAAACTTCCTGGCAGATTGAAATTGTATGCTGGAATCAGGATTCGAACCTGGAACTTTTGCCTTTCGCAGGCAAGCACTCTACAGATTTAGCTATCCCGGCACTCTCTGCTGCAGAGTGAAAGTTTCATTCCGGAAACATTCCTTAGACTGTGTATAAGCCATGTCTCCACTATATGCTTTCTCCCAGGAGTGTTATTTCTGCAAAGTTCGCAGGAGAACTGAGAAATTTGAAAGTAGGAGGTAAGGTACTGGCAGAAGTAAAGTTTTGAGGATAGACCGTGAAGTGTAACGGGATAGCTCGGGCCAGGTGCCGTGGCTCAGCGCGTCCGGTCAGGGGGCTAAACACGTTCTCTGTAATAAAGAAGCTGAGCCAACTATCCAACGAACAACCAATAACAAACCATCAGAAATCATAGATATACCTGGAAAAAAATTTAAAAAAGGGTCGGTACAGCGCTTGCCCGCAAAAGGCAAAGGTCCAGGTTCGAATCCTGGTTCCGGCAGACAATTTCTTTTTCCTTGTATCTGATATTGCTTTAGTTTCGTGTTCTCATGTACACATCTGACATCTGTCGGACGTACTATTTCATCATACACTTTCAGATCCGTTGTTGTGTAACTTAATGTTCTTGATGGGTTTAGGAAATTAAGCTCCAGTAGACCCGATGTTCTCTGAAAGTCTCTATCGTCAATCCGTATTGTAGTATCGGTTAAGCTTATAGGTTGAGTAGCTTGCACGCGCGGCTTCACCTTGGTGACACCGTATATCCTGTCTAGTTCAGCATCACTGTGGCGGTTAATGAATTCGATGATGGGGTCGTCATTATCATCGGGTGATTTCGCTTTGATCCTTAGATGGAATCACTAACAGGTTTAAAGGCATCTCTCACGGCCTGACTGCTCTCCATCTGTTCTAACCTCAAGAGTCGTCATTTCTCTCTGTCTTCAGTGCCTGGATATTTTTACGTTTTGTTGACATATTGTTGTATACTAAACACACATTGTAATGACATACGTCTCGTATACCCGTCGGATTCATATCTAACACTGCATCAATATCTTCGATATGTGCCTTTAATTGGTCGAACGCATCTGAAATACCTCAAATGCCGGTAATATTAAAAGAATTTACCCTTGTGATTAGATTCCTTTTTGTGCCAGCCCAGTACAGAATTCTAATGAAATAAAAATGTTCAGCTTGGTAGGCGATGTGATATATCTATTTCATTAAAATTTCAAAACATATCGATTTCGTTCCTATGATGGGACATCATAGGTGCGTGCTGTTAAAATCAAGGTATATTTGATAGCAAAAAAAGTGGATCACCCCTGAATTCCAAAGTGGAGGCCACACCTGACGCTATGCAACCACCATAGCATAGCTGTGTCGCAGGTCGTCAAATCGTTCAACAGTACAGTTATGACCTACCCATAATAGGTACTAAGTAAGTCTCCTATTTCTCCTTATGGCATTCAGGCAAGGTGCAAACCAATCCTTTCGTACAACAAATATTAGAATACACGTCATTAGAGATGAGACAGTAACACTTGTAAATTAAATTTCGTTGCAATAAGTGAAAAGTCAGATAAGTTATAACATTTTTAATGACATATGTTTTTGTTCGTGATCTGAATCTCAACACAGTGTTTAGCAAACAACAGTTGTTTGCGATTACAGGCCACGCACTTTTTCGTGTCCCCTCTCTGATCGGCGGAAGTCGGCTGAGTTCGTGTGTCTACAGAATGTTTATTCTCTCTACCAACCTTACCTCGTAACAGCATTGTACACCGTAGGCCTCGTCAATGTATTGTCGATTTATGCTTGGTATTGATATTTGCTAAAATACGTCCACATACCCCGACGACTTCTTTTAGAAAAAAGAAGGCTATCCTTGAAAGTGGCATGACGAATGTTAATTCTGATTGTTATTCAGTTACGACAATAAAATGAAGCATAAAGCGTTGCTACACTTGATTAATAAGTCCCTTTAAAATATTAATATTTTGTAGATATACTTCTAGTTTGCCATTACTCAAACATTTAAGTGATAATTTCGTATTACATCTGTGACGCCTTAACACCTTACATGTTGTTTCTTTTAAAACCTATAATCCATACGCCGTAAGTTGGCGGCACTGGTAGAAAGAGGCGGGTCTTGTTCTAACAGCCAATACCCTACGAGCTGAATGCAAGCTTCAGCTCCCAACATTCTCCGCTCAGAGGCCACGTTTAATTGCGTGATCTCTAAGCATAAATAGACGTAAAACACTGATGTTTTCATTAGTATTGGTTTCCAAGACCGATTTCTGAACCCAAAAATAATTAATAATCTTAGCACTGCACCAGGAACTGCATGAAGCTCATATTGTTGCTGAGAGGTAACCGATGAAGATATGTAATATAGTCATACATCATAAAGTTGTGGAATAGAATGCAGTATATTGATGATTTGTTAACTAAGCGCAATCAGAAGTCAGATATTAAATATGTTCACAAACAGCGTTACACTAGTACCTGAAACGACGATACAAATAATTTTTTTCCCGGCAGGAACTCGAAACCGGCACTATTTGTTATTTTATAATAGGAAGGAATACTGCTGATATTGTTTCTTCCGGGGACTCCAACCCCGCACACACCGTCACTCTTGACCTGACACGATGAGACGTCAACTATCACATTGTCGTTCACTAGTAGCTAGGATCATACCGTTCGTACAGACATGGAAGGTTTGGTATTTTGCGAAAACTTTGTTTAACTTAGTAGCGCATGCACATGTGCAATGTTGATTTCAAACAACGCAGAGTCCTGCGTTCTTTACTTGTCGTTAATGTAGGTGCAGATGGTTTTTTGTGGCCGTTGAAAACTGTTACCCCCCGCGGGAATCGGGCCCATGCCTTAGCCATTACAAGTTAACCTCATCCCGGCCTCCAGCGAATTACATATGTGTTAGCATAATGTTTTGTCATAATGGAGTACTCATTGGACGGTACGACCAGTCAAAGAGCTGAATGGTGTCTGGTTAGGTAAGACATTCTTGGCCGCACGGTACGGCCACGTAGTCTGAGGCGCCTTAACGCGGAATTTGCGTAAAATTATATTACGTTTTAGTATGCTACATTAGGATTTGGTATGGCATTTTGCTATAAGCTTATCCAACTGTGGGTAGTTGGTGCCACGATAACTGGAATATTACGCATTTTTAACATTATGAGGATCGTCGATTATGTATTAGAAAAAGGATTCTGAAATTGGGTAAATAACTTCGTTTTGACATCTATTATTCACCACTTTCAGGAACACAGACTTCGATGAAGGAGGTTTCTGTGATTTACTAGTATGGTGAATGACAAGGTATCCGATAACTGGCAAGTGTGTCGAGCAATTATTCTTCACGGTGTGGTTGCCTTGAATAGTCATATGGAGGTTGAAAAAGAGAATTGTGGATTCTGATACAATGTCGCATCGAAAATGCGATGCTAAGCATAATATCCAACTGGGAATGATGGGGGAAAACTTCAGTCTATGCCATTTCAAAGGTTGGATAGTGGGATTTATCGGAATAGATGGCCATTTCAATGGAGACATCAGTGCTTGCACGGTAACGTTCAGTTGTCTATTATATCCATGTGCTTTTCGAGAGCCAACGGAAGAGAAATAACGACAGTGATTAAAAAAAAACCTGCCAAGCACAAAATTGTGAAAATAAGCACGTAGATGCAAATAAATATATCAAGGGAGGGGTAGTAGAGATGGTGGGATCTAAGAATGAATAGGAGTGCAGAAATGGAAAATAAAAGAGTGAAATGCTTCCAAAGTACTCCTTACTTAGACATATATCACAGTTTGTTTTAGTGCCGAGAGAAAAGCAACGAATTTTTAACAGAAAGGATGGATTATCGGATATAAAAGAACACTGCTTCATAGAGAGTTTTTTTTGTGGTTTTACGGCGCACAACTTCTATGGTCATTACCGCCCAGTCAAAAACATAGATTCGCTATGATCTAAAAAAAAAAATGGTGACTGTCAGAACATCAAGAGGCTAAAACGAAAGATAAAAGACAATTAAAAGGGTTAAATATCCTTGGATAAGTTGGCCAAGTTGATAAAACGCAAAACTCTAGCAGCTGCTCGTGTGTCATCAGCTAAAATTTCCTCCAGAGTAGACGGAAATTGAAGGGCTACACGGAGATGATTAAAAAGTACGCAAGACAGTAAAACATGTCGCACGGTCAGCAGTTCACCGCAGGAGCACAGCGGTGCAGGGTCGGCGGACAGCAAGTGACGGTGGCTGAAACGGCAGTGACCGATCCGCAACCGGGCCAGGATGACCTCCTCCCGCCGAGAGGGGCGTGAGGAGGTCCTCCAAGCGGTCGGGATCGGTTTTACAGTTCGCAATTTTTTGTTGGACATTGAAAACCACGCACTGTGCTATTGCGACACGATACTCCGGCGGAGAGCCCGGCGAACATCGTCAGATGGGACGCAAAAGGTAGCCACGCGAGGTAAAAGAGCTGCGGCCTTGGCCGCTATGTCGGCGGTCTCATTCCCGGGCACACCTACGTGGCCAGGGACCCACAGGAAAGAAACGTGACAGCTGTCATCTGCTAGCAACTGGAGGGAGCGTTGGATCCGATACACGAGAGGATGGTTCGACAAAGGGTCCTTAAGACTCTGCAGGGCACTAAGGGAGTCCGAACAAATTGGCGGTGGCGGCAGGTGTACAAAATGGCCTGGTGGAGGGCAAAAAGCTCAGCCGTGAAGTTAGAGCACCGGTCAGGGAGCTTGTATTGGAAACGGTTGTCCTCGACGACGAAGGCAGATGCGACACAGGCAGTGCTCTTGGAACCATCAGTGTAAATAAATATGGCGTTATCGAACCGCGAACGGAGTTCGACAAGCCTCGAGCGGTATACCAAATCCGGAGTGCTCTCCTTGGGGAGCGAACTAAGTTCAAGGTGAGTGTGAACCTGGGCCTGATGCCACGGTGGCAATGGGCTTTCGCTCAACCGAAAGGTGGAAGGAAGGGTAAAATGGAGCCGCTGTAGCAGGCGGCGAAACCGAACTCCAGGTGGAAGTAAGGCAATCGCAGACAACTGATATTGGCGATCGAGTAAGTCGTCAAAAAATAATCGGTAAGATGGATGGTTGGGCATCTACCGCAAGCGGCATGCGTACCGACACAAGCGTATGTCACGTCGAGTGGTCAAGGGTAATACAGCAGCCTCGGCATACAGACTTTCAACAGGGCTGGTATAAAATGCACCGGTCGCCAGACGTAATCCCCGATGGTGGATAGAGTTGAGACGGCGGAGAATCGACGGCCGTGCAGAAGAGTATACAAGGCTTCCATAGTCGAGCTTCGATTGAACAATGGCCTGGTAAATGTGAAGCAGGACGGTACGATCCGCTCCCCATGACGTGCCACTGAGGACACGAAGAACGTTAAGGGATCGGGCACAAAGGGCAGCCAGGTAGGACACGTGTGTGGACCAGCAAAGTTTACGATCCAACATGAGTCACAAAAATTTCGTAGTCTCCACAAAAGGGAGAGCAACAGGGCCGAGATGTAGAGAAGGTGGAAGAAATTCCTTGTATCTCCAGAAGTTTATACACACAGTTTTCTCAGTGGAGAATCGGAAGCCGTTTGCGATGCTCCAGGAATATAGACGGTCAAGACAGCGTTGAAGAGAACGCTCCAAGAGACACGTCCGCTGGGCGCTGCAATAAATTGCGAAATCGTCAACAAAAAGAGATCCGGAGACGTCGGCTGAAAGGCAATCTACGATCGGATTGATTGCAATGGCAAAGAGCGCCACACTCAAGACGGAGCCCTGTGGTACCCCATTCTCCTGGCAAAAGGTATCTGACAAAACAGAGCCCACCCGTACCCGGAACTTGCGATCCGCCAAAAACGCTTGAATGAAAATAGGAAGGCGGCCCCGAAGGCCCCATGTGTGCAATGTGCGGAGAATGCCCGCTCTCCAACAGGTATCGTATGCCTTCTCCAAGTCGAAGAACACTGCTACTGTTTGACGCTTCTTTAGAAAGTTGTTCATAATGAAGGTCGACAACGTAACGAGGTGATCAGCAGCAGAGCGGTGTCGACGAAAACCGCATTGGATATTAGTCAGGAGGCGGCGAGATTCGAGGAGCCAGACCAACCGAGCGTTAACCATGCGTTCCATCACCTTACAGACACAGCTCGTCAGAGAAATAGGACGATAGCTGGAAGGAAGATGTTTGTCCTTCCCTGGTTTGGGGATGGGGACAACAATGGCTTCACGCCAACTTGTGGGAACATGACCTTCAGTCCATATGCGATTGTAGGTACTGAGAAGAAAACACTTGCCCGCAGGAGAGAGGTTCTTCAGCATTTCAATATAAATGGAATCGGGCCCGGGAGCAGAAGATCGGGACAGGGCGAGAGCACGGTCTAGCTCCTGCATGGTGAAGGCGACGTTATAATTTTCACAATTAAAAGAGTGGAAAGAAGGCGGCCGTGCCTCCTCTACCTGTTTGCGAGGGAGAAAGGCAGGGTGGTAATGGGCGGCAGAGCTCGAAACCTCCGCAAAGAAACGGCCCAATGCGTTGGAAACGTCAGAGGGGTCCACGAGGACTGCGTTCTCCACGGTCAGGCCAGGAATCGGGGAGTGGACCTTGATGCCGGATAGACGGCGTAGGCCACGCCAAACAAACGTGGAGGGAGTAAAACGGTTAAAAGAACTAGTAAAAGCAGTCCAGCAAGCTTTCTTGCTATCGTTTATGATACGACTACATTGCGCTCTCATACGTTTATAATGTATGCAATTCTCCAAAGTCGGGTGGCGGCGGAAGGTGCGTAAAGCGCGGCGCCGGGGTCTAAGCGCGTCGCGGCAGGCTGCAGTCCACCAAGGGACCTGGACACGACGTGGAGCAGAGGAGGTACGAGGTATGGAACGTTCGGCAGCTGTGAGAATAACCTCTGTGAGGTAGTCGACCTGACTGTCACAGGTGGGAAAATTCCGATCGTGAAAAACAGCCATGGAAGAATAAAGCCACCAGTCGGCTTGAGAAATGTTCCAACTGGTGGGACGGGGAGATGGGGAATGATGCAGAAAGTGGATGATACAGGGGAAATGGTCACTCGAGTACGTGTCAGAAAGTGCATACCACTCAAACCGACCGGCAAGCTGAGGAGTGCATATTGCGAGGTCTATATGGGAATAAGTGTGTGTTGTGTCTGAAAGGAAGGTCGGTGCACCGGTGTTGAGGCAGACAAGACCGAGGTGTTGGAGAAGGTCCACCAAAAGGGAGCCTCTCGGACAAGGTGCCGGAGAGCCCCATAGGGGGTGGTGGGCATTAAAGTCGCCTATCAACACGAAAGGTGAAGGGAGCTGATCAACAAAGTGTAGCACATCTGCCCTAGTAATGGCAGATGACGATGGCGAATAAATATTACAGAGGGAAAAAGTAAATGTGGATAGGGTGATGCGGACGGCAACTGCCTGTAGGTGAGTATGCAATGAAATAGGATGGTAATAGACATCGTCTCGAAGGAGCATCAGAACCCCTCCATGGGCCGGGATACCTTCCACGGGTGGCAGGTCGAACCGCACAGAGGTGTAGTGTGAAAAGTCTGCACGATCACTTGGACGCAAATTAGTTTCTTGGAGGCAGACGAAAAGCGGGCAGTGCAACCGAAGGAGTAGTTTTAATTCCTCCCGATAGGAACGAATGCCGCGAATATTCCATTGAAGGAGCGCCATGATAAAAAATGAGAGAAGAAAAGAAGATAAAAAGGAACAAGCAGATGGGGTCACCTCGACGGCCGCTGAGGACCGGATTTCGAGGGAGCACTGCTATCACCATCTAGTGGCAAAGGGTCATGTTCCATTGGTTCGATCGACGCGTCTGCCACCTCCCGGAGTTGATCAGGAGGGGCAGCTTCCACCGCCGGTAGAGGGCCGGGTGCCCGGCAGACGGAGCGTCCCGGTGAAACAGAAGACGGCCGAGGCCGGCAACTGTTGGATGGCGCGACCGAAGAGTCACGCCGCGGCGGGGAAGGGGGGGGGCTGTTTTTTCTGGAAGCCTTCTTAGAAGTATGACGGGTGGAAGATGCGGTTGACGATTGAGAAGTCTGAGTCTTGAGAAAATCTTCACGGACTGGTTCTTTTTTTGAACTCCGGGCAGCAGATTTGGGTGCCCGGGATGTGTGTGAACTGGTCGACGAATTCGTTGTAGAACGGGCAGAAGGGATGGGAGAGGTGGAACGAGCAATTTTCGGGCTAGCCGACCTGACGACAGTGTCACAGAACGTTAGATCGCAAGTCTGGATGCCTACCTCCTTAGTTGGTCGAGGGGAGACGAGGACCTGGGTGAAGGTACCTGATGGGAGTACAGCGGGCTTCCTACTAGCTAATAATTTCCGAGCGGCGTAGGTGGAGACCTTTTCCTTCACGCGAATCTCTTGGATGACCCGCTCTTCTTTATAAACGGGGCAGTCCCGTGAAGAAGCAGCATGGTCACCCATGCAATTAATGCAGCGAGGGGATGGAGGTTGACATTCACCCTCATGAGCGTCTCTGCCACAGGTGGCGCACTTGGCTGCATTTGGACAAGATTTACTTGTATGGTTGTACCTTTGACAATGGAAGCAGCGTGTAGGATTTGGTATGTACGGGCGAACGGAAATGACTTCGTAGCCCGCTTTCACTTCTGATGGTAGGTCAACCCTGTCAAAAGTTAAGAAGACAGTACGGGTCGGCACGAGGTCATTGTTGATCTTTTTCATCACGCGATGAACAGCTGTGACTCCCTGATCTGACATATAGTTCAATATCTCCTCGTCTGATAACCCATCCAGCGATCTAGAGAACACTACCCCCCGCGAAGAGTTGAGGGTGCGGTGAGCCTCCACCTTCACAGGGAAAGTATGTACAAGTGTAGCTCGAAGTAACTTCTGCACCTGGAACGCATTCTCTATTTCGAGTAACAAGGTCCCGTTGCGCTGCCTGGAGCAGGTCTTCAATGGACCGGCGATCGCATCGACACCCTTCTGAATGATAAACGGATTGACTGAAGAAAAATCCTTATCGTCGGTACGTGATACCACCAGGAACTTTGGAATGTTAGGCAATGCCTTTTGCGGCTGAGAATCATGTTTCCGCTTATGGGTCAGGGTTATAGTTGATGTGGAAGGTTTCATGGCGGAGGTGTCCCTCATGATTACCGGCGTCTCCGATGGCGCGCTCCTTCCTTGTGGGGGCCCGCACTGAGGGCGCACCCGCCTTAGGTGAATGTTCGCACCTCAGGTCACACCTCCCGAGAACGGACGGAGGGACCAATTGGCATGTTCGGAAGGTATCAGCTCGGGTAATCACCCCTCCCTGGGCCCGGCCTTTACCGGGGGGTACGTACGTGCCCTACATGTCTACCCGGGGCGGGGAGTTACGCCTTACCCCGTCACCGGCTACGCAGAGCGTGGGTCGACCTTCAGACACGCACAGGGAGGAAAGAAAGGAGGAAGGAGAGAGAGGGATGAAGGAGGAGGAAGAATCTCAAACGCCGAGGCGGAGATTAAAGGGTGAGTCGAGAACAAGGAGAAAGGAAAAAGAGGGGAAGGCTGAAGAACAGGAAACGAAGAGGACCAAGATGAGAAGGCAGAGGAAGCGAAAAAGAAACCTTGGACTAATGAAAAAACGCCCGTCTCCGGGCGAAGGCACAAACCGGGGGGAAGAGGGAAGCGGCCTGGGACGGAAGAAAGCTTCATAGAGAGGACCGATGGACAGTAAATAAATCATACATTAAAAGAGAAAGTATTGTTTTAACGGAAACCACAAATTTTTTACAGCGTTTTTAGGGAATAGTGCAAAAGGGGAACTGAGGTTATAATATAAGGGGGGTCACACAGAGAGAGAGAGAGAGAGAGAGAGAGAGATATTGGAGGAGAAATCGTTTGCATATTTTGTGAAGAACAGAGGGTCTATTAATGGATGGAGGGATGGTGAGAGACGTATTTGAAATAACATAAATTACTTTTACAGCGTCCATAAAAAACTGTTCGTAAATCTATCGGACCAAACTGCGTGGTCATCATTCCATAGCTTACAAACTACTTAAACTAAGGTAAACTAACCTACGGACGACACACACACACACACACACACACACACACACACACACGCCCCAAGGACGACTCGAACTTCCTACAGCGAGCAACCGCAGCGTCCATCTAAGCTGATTACTCTGTATGCATGGAGGCTGGGTGTAAATGAAATAGAAATAAGACATTGACTGAAATGAGAAGCACAGAATTAAAGTTTGTGCCACAGGTGGGAATCGAACCCAGACATCCATAATTTAATTCAATACTTTTCCTTCTACTCAATGTCTTTCACATATTGACACAGAAAACTGTCTCTAGGTATATACATTTATTATAAAACAGGATAATAAAGGAACTGTATATTTTTAAAAAACTTCAATTTAAAGGCAGTTCAAAGGAAAAAGAAACTCATATTTTATTTCACTTGCCAAGACATCTTACATAGTCTTTCACTTAGTAGATTTAAAAAAAATTAACGGACGAATAATTTATCCAGAGTCCCTCATTATTTGTTTCTTCCATAATGCATCTCAACATATAATCTGTACGTCATCAGACCAGTTTATCTTCAGTAAAAGCGACGACTGTATCTCGAATTGATTGCTCGCAGTGACACGGCCTGATTTGTATTTCTGCTTACCACTCTTACTATGAAGCCAGGAAGTAAACATTCTGTATTTACGTCAGAGCCCTACTTGGCGCAGTGCTGGGGGGTGTTCGCCGCTGCCGCGACCGCCAGCTGGCTGGTTTCCGCCAAGCCTCACTTCGGCACCAGCTGTGGTTGACCGGCCTGTCCATAGCTCGCAAGCCACGGCTAATGCAGGCCCCGGTCGCAAAGCCAGGCTCAACCCTTGAAGTATCAAACGTTTCTGCAAACCTACCTAAATGTGTAGTATAAACTACCATAGATAGACGTATTTTGCTATAAAATGAGTAGCCACTTTATATTTTGACATTTAATTCAAATGTTAAAATGTTTGTAGAGTCTATGGGACTTAACTAGGGGGTCATCAGTCCCTAAACTTACAAACTACTTATGAACTACTTAGAACTAAGGACGGCACAAATATCCATGCCCGAGGGGGGATTCGAACCCCCGACCGTAGTGGCCGTGCAGACCGTGACTGGAGCGCCTCAGTCTCCTCGGCCACCGCGGCCGGCAATTCAAATATTTAACAAAGTTAAAGAATAGAAACATAAACGTAGTTGCCACATAATGTTTCACCTATATAGCAATCAACTACTCAGTAAACTATTCCCTCTTTTCAGCGCTCTGCATTAATCTCGACGTAATGACATATGTATTCATCTTAGAAATGTAAGCATGTTGTAAAATTGAACAGTTCTGGTGGCAACAACACAAATGTATACATGTAGTATATCATTCACGTTTTGTGCACTTATAAAGTGTTCTCAATGTGTCTGAAACAATAAGTGCTACACAACGGAAATTACCTTCTGCTGGGGCCCTTCATTTACACGATTATTCTGTTATTCACAGTGAAGTTTTTCGAAATGGGTTCATAGAATCGCTTCAGTTTCTCGACTGATCCACGCTTATACGAAGATCGAGAAAAATAAGTGCAAAAAAGGATATGTGCGAGTTCTAATTACCATTATGTTCTTAAAATTCAAATCAAAGGTTCGAATGTGTATGAAATCTTATGGGACTTAAATGCTAGGGTGAACAGTCTTTAAGCGTACACACTACTTAAACTAGCTTATTCGATGGACAACACACACATACCCATGCCCCAGGGAGGACTAGAACCTCTTACGCGAGCAGCAGCCCGATCCGTGACATGGCACCTTAGACTGCGCGGCCTTCTTACAATTATTGTTACATCATACTTTGTATGGTAATGAGTACAGAAGCTCTTTGCACTCGTAGGAGAAGGTTGGTGATTGAAATCTCAGAAGAAGCATGCTACACTGAAAATGAGATTTGTTTTTATATTGCGTCCCCACCTCTTCCCCCTGCCCTCTCCGCCCCCTCCCCAACCTAAATAAGAAAACGGAAAACATCTCAGACCTTCTTTCAGCTAATTAACTATACCGCACAATCTGATATCTTTTTTCAACTTTTTCAACCCTCCCTCTATACCGTCAGGTAATAATCGCACATTGCTCAGAAATACTGCGGAAGAGGTGGAGCAATTGTAGGGTTGGCAGTCTCCTTAGGCGACGTTTTAATCTTCTAATGGTTGTCAATAACAGACCGCTTGTTTTATATTCGCCAAAACAGGTATTTTTCTCAGTTAAAGTTGTTTTCAATTGTACCAACCAGAAATTTCGTTAGATGTATAATCCTTGACGATTTCCCAAGACCTGACGAAAATTTTCTGGTAATCATACGGTGACCTATACACATATTTATGTTTAGGGTCAATTGTCGCAATTAGCGCCGTTAAGATATAACTTCATTATCATTTAAAATTGGCTTTGCTTTTCTGAGATGTTTACTAGACAGCAGAATAAAATGTTCAAATGTTTGCAAATCTGTCGGACCAAACCGCGTGGTCATCAGTCCATAGCTTACAAACTATTTAATCTCAGGTAAACTAACCTAAGGACAAACACACAAACACACACACACACACACACACACACACACACACACATATGCCCCAGGGAGGACTCGAACCTCCGACGGCGAGCAACCGCGTGCTCCGCAGTGAGGTACCTTAGATCGGTCAGCTACTCCACCGCGACGACAGCAACATAATCTGCCGCAAATATTTCTCAGTTCGATGTAGCAGTTTGTAGCTCTGTCAGAGGGTGGGTAAATTGTTACTCTCGCTCCAGTTTGTAATTGAGAGCTGCTACCTCTTAATGTTTAGAGAGCTTCGACATTTTCATGTAGGAAGCGAACAGCTGCAGCGTGAATCGCCTCCTCATTGCCCTTGTGAAGGCTGATGCAGATAATACAGAAAGTAGGGACCGAAAATAATTGTAGTTGCTCCGTGAAATTCTTTACCCTTGTCTGTAATCGTAGATTTGATAAGTAAATGACACACCGAAGTTCAATTTCCAGACATTTTAATTGGAATACCACCAATAAGTGAATCTTGAAAGATTCTTCTATATACATATAAGTGTGGTGACAGTTCTTTCCAAAGAACAGTCACCACATAAATATGCATAATTAAGAATAAGATCGCAACGGATCCAGTCTTTAGTGCAAATGCACACTACATCTGAACTCTTGAGGTAATGGGCAAAGTGCCACGAGCAGTGAGTGCAAATTGCACACGGCAACTACGTAAGCAGTGTGAGGAAGTTTGAGTCTTGTGGGTGACGAGGGGGAAGAGGGAAGGGTCGGTTTGGAGTTAATAAGTGATATTTCTAGATATTTCATAATGCTAGAAAAAGTATTTGTTCAAAGGTTCTGCTACATGTCGATATCAATACAATGGATCTGTAACTCACTGGATTACTTTTATTTTCTTTATGTATCTGGGCAACATTCCATTCGTCTCCCTCAGTATAAATACTTCAATGCTCGACATCACATCGTAGGAGAAGTAATTAAGCCATTGCATCGTTCGTGCACAAGATGTTCTCCTAAGGTGTTGGACCACTCGAGAAAGACATTGCCTGTAGACGAATGATCTTCCTGGTACGACTATGGTAGTGAAATGACAACACGGTGGATCATGTCTGGTGATAGTTGTACTGCTTCCTGAAATGACAGAGAAGAATATAGATTAAAAGAAATAATCCGACACAAGCTGCGTGTGACCACTGAGTACACGCATTGAGGAAGTTGAACAGTTGTGCTCAGCCTGAATTCGGGCCCAGTTCCTACTGCTCTCTGAGCAGTTACGGTAACCATCGCACGAGAGGAAAAACAACGAACATCGCAGAAAAAAACGGAAAACAACAGAGTTCTTGATTCCCATAATTCACTACATTGCACAATCTGATATACTATTTCTACTTTTTCGACGTTCTCCATCTATCCTGTCAGGTAATAATGGGACACTGATCAGCAGTACTGCAGAAGAGGTGGAACAATTATAGGGTTGGTAGTCTCCCTAGAAGACGTTTAAATCATCTTATGGTTGGGTCAATAACAGACCGTTTGTTTCATCTTTGCCAAAATACTATCATTCCCAGTTAACGTTGTTTTAATTGCATCCCAGGTATTTCGTTATATGTATAACCTTCAAATTTATTTTGCTTGTCGATGTCCAGAATGCTGACGAAACTCTTTTGGTAATCATGTTCAGAGCCAAATGCATATTGATGTTTAACGTCAATTGTCACCATTTGTGCCGTGAAAATACAAATTCAAAATCATTTCGCAATTGACTTTGCTTTTCTGAGGGGTTTACTAGTCGGCAGCATTAACTGCCTCAAATCTAAGAGCAATGTTCTGATTGCTCTTTAAATATTTCGAATATATATTCGAAACAGGAGAAGTCTACTTCACTTTGCTGGAAGAATTACACTTGTCACGTCCTTTTCACTAGGTGACACCTCGTCAGTTACTGCAGACTATTACCTTGCAGACAGGACATCACGATCCCAGTCGCACAACTGTGACTATACTCCTAAGGAAAGTGATATGGTTCGAAGTTGATTACGACTGAAGATACGAAAAATCATTTTGGCTCTCTATAAATACTGAAATAGTTTGAGATTACTCAGTACTTCATGCAAATATAGTATCGCTAAAGTCTCGCAAGAGTAAAGATTTCGAAATCCATGCTGGTTTGATGTCAGTTAATACGTTACATATTTCTACATATTTCATAACGTTGGGAAAAGAATTTGTTCCAACGTCCTGCTACAGTCTATATCAATACGATGCATCTGTAACTCAGTGGATAACTTTTATTTTCTTTCTTATGTATCTGTGCAACATTCCATTCGTCTCCCTCACTGTAAATACTTCAATGCTCGACATCAAATGTTCAAATGTTTGTTAAGCTTATGGGACTTAACTACGGGGTCATCAGTCCCTAAACTTACAAACTACTTATGAACTACTTACGAACTAGGACGGCACAAATATCCATGCCCGAGGGGGGATTCGAACTCCCGACCGTAGAGGCCGTGCTGACCGTGACTGGAGCGCCTCAGTCACCTCGGCCACCGCGGTCGGCGCTCGACATCACGTCGTAGGGGAAGTAATTGAGTCATTGCATAATGTGTGCAAAAGATGTTCTCCTATGGTGTTGGACCATTCGAGAAAGACATGGCCTGTAGAAAACTTGTCTTCCTGGTACGAATATGGTAGTGAAATGACAACATGGTGGATCATGTCTGGTGATTCTAATAGTTGTGTTGCTTCCTGGAATGACAGAGAATGGGAGAGTTGTTACCTTGTCGTCCAAGGTCAACGCTGACGATAGACGCGGGGTTGGAGTTCCAGGCAGCACAAAGCTATTTATTGCTCAACTTCAAAATGTTTGGAAATGTTTGGAAATCTATCGGACTCAACTGCTTGGTCATTAGTCCGTACTTTACAAAGTACTTAAACTAAGTTAAACTAAGCTAAGGACAACACAAACACCCATGCCCGAAGGGGGGACTCGAACCCCCGACGGCGAAGGGCCGCGCGCACCACAGCACGGCGCCCCAGTGCGTTCGGCTAATCCGCCGCAGTTTGCGCTACTTGTAGCGGAACATGTGCACATCCCGCAAATGGTGAGAAAACGGTAAGTATTTCATTTCTTTGCATATATATGTATGTTAGAGTCCCTGCCGGCAAATAAGTCAATTGTCTCGTCGTTTCAAGTTGTAATATAGCGATGTTTCTGAATTTATTTAATATCTGACGTGTGATCGTGCTTAGTTAACGATTCATATTGTCACCTTTGAGTTGCACTGTATTATATACCTTTAGTGGTTACCTCTCAGCAGATCCTGATGCATTTCTCGGTTCGGACATTGGCATTGTAAACCGATACCAATGAAAACGTCAATGTTTTACCCCTCTTTGTGCCTAATCGAGTCTCGATGAGAAACGCAAGCTGGTTTTGGTCAACAGTGCGTTCAAATTCAGAGCAGGAACAAAAACTCATTGTGTCATTGAATGATTTAGATAAGGTATACGATTTGTCATTTATTGTAATGAAATTGAATTTACGTTGCTTTCTCTTCTCTAATAACCTGTATTCTAATGTTTTTGTTGTGGACTGACTGCGATAACGAGGAATATTCTCTACTGCTTCTTTGGTACCCATTGTGAATAGTTGAACGACTTTACTCTACAGGGGTTTTGAATGTGGAGTACCCGCAACACAGCTACGTTAGTTGGGTTGCATTCAGCAGTGATCCACTTGTTTTGCTGTCAAGTGTACCTTAGTCAGACATTGAAATTAAGATAAAATCACATACACCAAGAATTTACAATTATATAATGGAATTACATACCAGAATTGCAAGTCATGATGATCTATGTGCTCTGCTTAAAACATTTTTTCGTCATGTCAAAATACATTTAAAAGGTCTTGCCGGTACAAGTCACAAGTATAAAATGAAGTAGCTGCTTACGTACGCCTACGCAGCTTAGCCTGTAGATAGCTGTGCCTGGCGCACTCTTTGTTTAAAATCAATTACATTGTAACTTTTTTTAAAGTTAAATCATATTAAACGCTTAAGAAGGCAAAAATGGTGATTCTAGGTGAATTAGAGTTTAACAAATAACATACACAGATTATGCAATATATCATAACAATATAAATTACCAATTATCAGTGCCCTCAGGCGGGTAGGTATTAAGATATCATAAAAAATCAAAATTTGTGTACATCAATTGCTAAACTTTAAGGTACTGTACATTGTATTATGTACAAAATTCTGTTTAAAAAAATACTTTAATTAAGACCTAGCATATGAGGTAAAATCGTTACAAAGCACCGTTGCGCGCGCGCTACTTACTTAAAGAACTATATAATGAAATAAAGCTAGTTACAGCATGTGGACATTACAGATTGGTGTTCGGTTCTAATAACACCAATCTGTAATGTCCACATGTTGTAACTAGCTTTATTTCATTATATAGTTCTTTAAGTAGCGACATATGCGCCATGTGGCGCTAAAGTGTGTGTTCCCCAAGTCCTGGATTGCAAGTTCTACATGATACCCATCATTTCGTACCTTGTGCTCATGTGGTAGTTTGGATGAAAAGTCACAGTAGCTGTTACGTTAAGCGACTTATGAGAACCACCTATACCAATGTCACCTTGAAAATGGAAGCGCATATTGTAACATTAAAAAAAATTGAAACCTGATTGTTTCTCTTTCTATGTAATCATGTTTGAACCTTGATTTATATTTGTATATTTCGGTTTAGATGCACTGTACTAGGTAAACAAAGATGGCCAGCATAGTATTATTCTGAAACATTAGATGGCGTGGACTGATGTGTATTCCCCCCCCCCCCCTCTCTCTCTCTATCTCTCTCTCTGAGGTGTTCAGATGTTTGTAAATCTATCGGAGCAAACTGCGTGGTCATCAGTCCGTAGCTTACAAACTACTTAAACCTAGGTAAACTAACCTAAGAACAACACACACACCCATGCCCCAGGGAGGACTCGAACCTCCACGGCGAGCAACCGCGCGCTCCGCAGCGAGACGCCTTAGACCGCTCGGCTACTCCACCGCTGCTCTCTCTCTTTCTCTCTCTCTCTCTCTCTAAAACACACACACACACACACACACACACACACAAACACACACAATGGTGCTTTGTAACGATTTTACCATATATTTTTTTAAACAGATGGAATTTTGTACATGATACAATGTACCTTAAATTTTAGCAATTGATGTAGACAAATTTTGATTTTTTAAGATATGTTTTAATACCTACCCGCCTGAGGGCGCTGATAAATGGTAATTTATATTATGATATATTGCATAATCTGTGAATGTTATTTGTTAAACTCTAATTCACCTAGAATCACCATTTTTGCCTTCGTAAGCGTTTAATATGATTTAACTCTTTAAAAAATGTTACAATGTAATTGATTTTAAACAAAGAGGGCGCCAGGCACAGCTATCTACAGGCTAAGCTGCGTAGGCGTACGTAAGCAGCTACTTCATTTTATACTTGTGACTTGTACCGGCAAGACCTTTAAAATGTATTTTATGACATGACGAAAAAATGTTTTAAGCAGAGCACATAGGTCATCATGACTTGCAATTCTGGTATGTAATTCCATTATATAATTGTAACATTCTTGGTGTATGTAATTTTATCTTAATTTCAATGTCTGACTAAGGTACCTTGTTTTTAACAGCACGCACAAATGGTGTCCCATCACAGGGACGAAATCGATATGTTTTAAATTTTAATAAAATAAACATCTCATCGCCTACCAGGCTGAAACTTTTTATTTCATTAGAATTTATTCTTGTTTCAGTGGCATCAAGTCTTAATTTCATCTCCAACAAATGTCTTGCAGCTGTCGTTTCTAATTTTGCAACTCTTGAGGTGAACAATTGAGTGCTGTCTGCAAGCTAATTTGAGCTCTATAGCAGTGTTAGCAATCTGCCTGTTCTGTTTCCTTAGAGGTTCTAGAGTATCATTTAATACCGTAATCTGAAAGAGAGGTTTTCGTCATTACGTCAAACTTCCTCAGTAAGATGTTTATGACTTTCATCTATAGTTTCAAGTTTCCTTCTTATATGTGTATGAACCATGCTCCTACTCCGACGCAATAGTGTTTTATGTTGATTGTACAGTGTTGGTCGTCTAATCGTTGCCGAATGTTTTAGTGCCTCCACCCTCGGCTACCAGTCTCCGGAGACTTTTTCTGAGGCTGAACACTCGATATGCGCGCACATTTGTCCATCGTGTAGTGCAGTGTTTTCCAACCTGTGGGTCGGAAGGTCTTCCTCCAAGGGTCGCCGTCACAGGAGGAAGTACTTACACCAGGCGTTCAGTAATCCAGAAACGTATGCCTAGGTGAAATGTATTTCATGTTAAATTACCGACTTCCTTGTGTAACATTCATTAGGACCTGCATAGATCACGTACTGTAGACTGTTTTATAATTCAGTGTGTCAATGATGAGTAAGCGTAAAGGCTGTTTTCAGGAAACAATCGATAACTAAAGGAACATGATACAATAAGTAATTCTGAAAAATTTGAAAAAGATCTACTCCTTTACAAATTGTCTATACAGTGCGACTATTCTTAACGACCACAATTAGCTCCTGATTCTAGCCTGAAATGTGAAACACTCGTTAAGCAAAATATATTTTTTGCTTGCAAATCATGTAAAAATAGGATTATGTGTTGCATTCCGAAAAACACAAAAAAAAAAAAAAAAATTCGTCCAACAATTTAAAAGAAAGCTGGGGCAAAATAAAGATGATTTGTTTTCTTTGAGATAACATAGTTTTCCTACGGTTCATGAGGGTAGCAACGCCAGAATATTTTTATTTGGAAGGGCGTCGCCAGAAAATGTTTACTTGGAAAGGGTTCACATGTTCGAAAAGGTTGAAAAATTCTGGTCTAGTGTAGTGTGATGTACTCTGATCTTTCTGGGCTATATATGTAGAAACTCATCTAAGTTAGTCTATATTAACCATCATTCAGGTTTCTTGTTTTATCAATAACATGAAACCCAATCTGCGCCTATTTCACAATTTCTGTGAATGACACCAGTATGTACATGAGTTTCATAAATACGCTTTAAATTCAGATTATCTTGCTTCAATGCTATAACGAGGTTTGCATTATAACGCAGTAACTGTTTTGGGATTCTGTAAAATGTCTCACTTAGTTAAAATACATCAACACCCATATGTTCACTGAAACATAAGTATCTTCTTGGTTTTCCACAGTGACGTTTTCAAATAAAAATATAGTATTCGGATTTAATTTGTTCGATGTGGGGTGGGGGACATAATTGCTCTCTCTACATGTAGTGAAATATCACACCATCTACACCTTGTAGTATGTCAAGTAATACCTGGTATTTAGGCTGTGACAGCGTTTTTGAAAATACACAAACATGCTCAAAGCGAACTCCGTCTGTATGAGTCAGCAATGCCAGTAGAAAATTTGTTTTACCACTGCTAGACGGTCCCACAATTATTGCATGTGTCGTATCAGGAAGGAGGACGCCATTCTTCTTCATCTTCTTAGAATATTCTTTTGCAGTATCACAGGAGGAATGGCCTACGACGAAATTCTGAGGTTTCACCCAGCCCGCCGTGATACTGACTACGCCAAGTAGATACCAAGTAACTACATGAGCTTCATAAATGTGTTTTAAATTCAGATTATCTTGCTTGAATGCTAAAATGAGGTTTCCATTATCGCTGCGCTGTTATTCATAGATT
Source organism: Locusta migratoria (assembly GCA_026315105.1). Classification (NCBI taxonomy): domain Eukaryota; kingdom Metazoa; phylum Arthropoda; class Insecta; order Orthoptera; family Acrididae; genus Locusta; species Locusta migratoria. The sequence continues at coordinate 786,115,216 of CM048755.1, forward strand.
ATACTATTATAACACTTTTTTATGAAAGATTATGAAATGAGGATCACAGAGATGGTGTTGGAGATCATATATTATTTATTAATTCGAAGAGTTGAATTCAGAATCAGGTTCTTTCACAGAAGGGTTAACATCATTGCAGTATTTACTAAACAGTTGTCTCCTATACGTTAGAAATTCACCTTGTATAGATCGTACATCAACAGATTTTTCATTTATGGGAGTTGCTTGAACACAGGAGCTTATACATTGGTGTACATCAACTACATGAACACTATGATCACTTAGATAGTTGAGTACAATATTTGTACGCTAATTTAATATAACATGAACATCTGTACAACCTGTCCGATACAAGCAATAATGCATGATATAAGTTCTGTATAATGACAACATTGGAAGTCTCAGAAAAATAATAGTTCCCAGCTGCTATCATCAAGGCTGCATCAGCATAAACTTCCAAAACGGACATTGTCACACAGTAGAAACAAACGTCGGGAGGCGGATGTGATTGATCATAATCACATGTCAATTTACCGCAAATGTAAGGCAAGACCTTTACTGTTTCCTCCCATGCATCTGTGCAAAACCTTATTTTAATTCCGAGTTCAACGTTCTCAATTTCCACAGCCACAAACCATCGTCTCTCGTTATATAGTTCTCAACCAATGTTCGCACGCTTGGAGCCACTAGATGTTAAATTATATGTAGAACTGAAGAGCAACGCTGTAGGACACTGAGGACGTACACTCTTTGACAAAAAACATGGCCGTCGGCCGGCCGCCGCTAAGCTAAGTCCGCGCCGATCGCGACATGGGACAATAAACATGACCGCGTTGATACGCTCTAAGTCCGGCTATCTGCACAATATGGGAACACTGTAGACTGCGGCAGATCACGCAGTACGTCTTGTGTTCAGTTACAATAGTCCAGGCGGCAGGTTGTAAGAAAGAGGCTTACCTGGAAAAAATTCCCAACTTAATGAAATTTTAGTATGTCTGGGTAGGTACTCAGTGGAGTAGAATCTGAGTTTTCGACCTTGAGGACCCTGTGCTAACTTTGCAGGGGCCAAAAAACCTCAAATTTTTTGGTCTTTTCTCACTATTTCGCTTATAATGTCTAAACCATGCGTTTTCTCGAAACATACCTCTAAACAAAGTTGCAGAGCATAACATTTCCTACATATTTCACTTGTCAAAAGCGTTTTCTGACCCACTAATGACTGAGGTACATATGTTCAAAAATACTGTAATTTTCTAAAATTAACAAAAATAGCTTCAAAACTCACTTTTTTGCCTTGTAATCCAGTAGGGATAAACCTAAAAATTAGAGAAATCGGAAATAATTGCTACAGAAGGTTTTGTTGTTATAATGGCTACGTTTGTGACCCAATATGACTGTTCTAGGTTTTCCCCCTTGGCGGATTTGTGCATAATTCAAAAAATGTTCAAATGTTTGTTAAGCTTATGGGACTTAACTACGGGGTCATCAGTCCCTAAACTTACAAACTACTTATGAACTACTTACGAACTAGGACGGCACAAATAACCATGCCCGAGGGGGGATTCGAACCCCCGAACGTAGTGGCCGTGCAGACCGTGACTGGAGCGCCTCAGCCACCGCGGCCGGCTGTGCATAATTGGTGGGGGCAAAAATGTACCCAAAGAAGTAGTATTTTTTCGGTTTTGTGATTCTCTTAAAATCAACAAGAAGTTCACAATACAGCCTCTGACTATTTCAACGGATTTGCATCCCCAAACAATCAGATGCCGATCTCAGGAACTTGTTCGATTACGAACTAGCTCCCTTCCTGATGTCGCTCTTCACAGAGGAAGGTATGCACAAGGACAGGAAGTCAATGTTGTATGAGGCGTTTACTCCAATAGAAGAACCAGCAGACTTTGGCAGCAGGAAATGCGCAGTTATTGATGGACACCTACTGCATTAGGTTGTGTGGATCAAATCAACAGAAGCCACATCGAACTGGTGTGCCAAAATTACATGGATTTTGTTTAAAAATATTTGTAATTGTATGGGACTAAACTACGTTGGTCATCAGTCCCTATAAACTACTAAAACTAAGTTAAACTAACCTCCCATGAACCACAGACATTGCCGAGGTGGGGTGGCTTGCGTGCCTCAACGATACAGATAGCCGTACCGTAGGTGCAACCACAGTGGAGGGGTATCTGTGGAGAGGCCAGACAAACGTGTGGTTCCTGAAGAGGGGCAGCAGCTTTTTCAGTAGTTACAGGGGCAACAGTCTGGATGATTGACTGAGCTGGCCTTGTAACATCAGCTAATGTGGCTTTGCCACACAGGTACTGCGAACGGCTGAAAGCAAGGGTAAACTACAGCCGTTACCTTTCCCGAGGACATGCAGCTCTACTGTATGAACATATGATGATGGCATCCTCTCGGGTAAAACATTCCGGAGGTAAAATAGTCCCCCATTCGGGTCTCCGCGCGGGGACTACTCAGGAGGATGTGATCATCAGGAAAGACAATACTGGCATTCTACGGGTCGGAGCGTGGAATGTTAGATCCCTTAATCGAGTAGGAAAATTAGAGAATTTAAAAAGGGAAATGAATAGGTTGAAGTTAGATATAGTGGTGATTAGTGAAGTTCGGTGGCAGGATGAACAGGATTTATGGTCAGGCGAGTACAGGATTATAAATACAAAATCAATTGGGGGTATCACAGGAGTAGGATTGATAATGAATAAGAAAATAGGAATGCGGGTAAACTACTATGACCAGTATGACCAGCACAGTGACCGCATTATCATTGTCAAAATAGATACGAAGCCAACTCCGACAGGTTTATATGCCAACTAGCTCTGCCGATGATGAGGAAATCGAAGAAATATATGAGGAGCTAAAGGAAATTATTCAGACAATTAAGGGAGAGGAAAAATAATTGTTATGGGAGACTGGAATTCGGTAGTAGGACAAGGAAGGGAAGGGAAGATAGGAGAATATGGTCTGGACAGAAGGAATGAAAGAGGAAGCCGCCTAGTAGAATTTTGCACAGAACATAATTTAGTTATAACAAACACCTGGTTCAAGAATCACAAAAGAAGGTTGTATACGTGGAAGAGACCAGGAGACACCGGGAGATACCAGATAGATTTTATAATGGTAAGACATAGATTTCGGAACCAGGTTTTACAATGTAAGACATACCCAGGGGCAGCTATAAAATCTGACCATAACTTGTTGGTCATGAATTGTAGGCTGAAACTGAAGAAACTACAAAATGGTAGGAAAATAAGGAGATGGGACCTGGATAAATTGAAGGAACCTGAGGTTCTTAAGAATTTCAGAGGGAGATTTAGGCAACAATTGACAGAAACAGGGGAAAATAAAACAGTAGAGGAGGAATGGGTAAAATTGAGAGATGAAATAGTGAAGGTAGCAGAGGACAAAGTAGGTAGGAAGGGAAGACCTACAAAAAATCCTTGGATATCACAGGAGGTACTAAATTTAATCGATGAAAGGAGAAAATATAAAAATGCAGTAAATGAAACAGGTAAAATGGAGTACAGACGACTAAGAAATGAGATTCACAGGAAGTGCAAAATGGCTAAGCAGGGGTGGCTAGAAGGCAAATGCAAGGATGTAGAAGAATGTATAATTAGGGGTAAAATAGATACAGCCTACAGGAAAATAAAAGAAACATTTGGATATAAGAAAAACAGCTCTATGAATATCAAGGACACTGATGGAAAACCAGTTCTCAGCAAAGAAGGGAAAGCTGAAAGGTGGAAAGAGTATATAGAGGGGCTCTACAAAGGAAATGAACTTCGAGACAATATTGTAGGAAGGGAAGAGGATGTAGATGAAGATGAAATAGGAGATACTGTAATGAGAGAAGAATTTGACAGGGCCCGGAGTAGATGATATTCCCTCAGAGCTACTGAAGTCTCTGGGAGAACCAGCCATGACAAAATTGTTTCACCTGGTGTGGTGATGGTGAAGTACCCTCAGACTTTAAGAAAATGTTATAATCCCCATTCCAAAGAAAGCAGGTGCAGACAGGTGTGAAAACTACAGAACCATCAGTTTAATAAGTCATGGTTGCAAAATATTAACACGAATTATATACAGAAGGATGGAAAAGCTGGTAGAAGCCGACCTCGGGGAAGATCAGTTTGGGTTCAGGAGAAATGTAGGAACACGGGAGGCAATACTCACTTTACGGCTTATCCTAGAAGATAGATTAAGAAAAGGCAAACCTACATTTCTAGCTTTTGTAGATTTGGAGAAGGCTTTTGACAATGTCGATTGGAATAAACTCTTTCAAGTTCTGAAGCAAGCAGGAGTAAAATTCAGGGAGCGTAAGGTTACTTACAACTTGTACAAAAACCAGACAGCGGTTGTCAGAGTTGAAGGGCATGAAAGGGATGCAGTGGTTGGAAAGGGAGTAAGACAGGGTTGTAGTCTTTCTCCATTGTTATTCAATTTGTACATTGAGCAAGCTATAAAGGAAAGCAAGGAGAAATTTGGCGAAGGAATTAAAGTTCAGGGCGAAGAATTAAAAACATTGCGTTTTGCCGACGACATAGTAATTCTGTCAGATACAGCAAAGGACCTGGAAGAGCAATTGAACGGAATGGACAGTGTGCTCAAAGGTGCATATAAGATGAAGATTAACAAGAGCAAAACTAGGGTAATGGAGTGCAGTGTAAGAAAATCGGGTGATGCTGAAGGAATTAGATTGGGAAACGAAGCAATAAAGGAGGTAGATGAGTTTTGTTACTTGGGCAGTAAAATAACAAATGATGGTCGCAGTACAGAGGATATAAAATGCAGAATGGCAATGAGTAGAAAAGCGTTCTTGAAAAAGTGAAATTTGTTAACATCGAATATTGATTTAAGCCTAAGGAAGTCCTTTCTGAAGGCATTTGTATGGAGTGTTGCCTTGTATGGGAGTGAGACATGGACGATAAACAGTGCGGACAGGAAGAGGATTGATGCTTTTGAAATTTGGTGCTACAGAAGAATGCTGAAGATTAGGTGGGTGGATCGCGTAACTAATGAGGAGGTACTGAACAGAATTGGGGAGAAAAGAAATTTCTGGCATACCTTGACTAAAAGAAGGGATAGATTGGTAGGGCACATTCTTAGACATCAAGGAATTGTGAATTTAGCATTGGAGGGAAGTGTGTGGGGTAAAAATCGCAGAGGAAGACCAAGAGACGGATACAGTAAGTAGATTCAGACAGATGTAGGTTGCCATTCTTATGTCGAGATGAAGAGGCTCGCTCAGGATAGGATATTGTAGAGAGCTGCATCAAACCAGTCTCCGGACTGAAGACCACAACAACAACAAGGACAACACACACATCCATGCCTGAGGCAGGAGGCCGCGCGATCCGTAAGGTGGCGCTCCAGACCTCTCGCGTGGATTTGTTAAAAGCGCTTTCGAAGCAGAGCCATTGTGGTTTTTGTCGGGTATCCTGCTAACATAAGTTACAACAGCACCAAAGCAATAGAAAGACATCGACGGACTTTGCTGCACTCTTCAACAAAGTTTTTATTTTCCAAAATATCTGTTATCACAATTTCACAGGCCAAATTTCTTTCCAACGATTTCAGTAAGAAAAACCTCATTATATTGCTGATATCTGAAATGGAAGCCAAGGGAATTCGGATCAAACAGGAAGTGGACGATGCCGATGTCTTGTTAGTGGAAACGGCTAACAATTTCGACAGTGTCGTCATAACAGGAGAAGACGTCGATCTTTTAGTTTTGCTGGCAGCATTAGCTTCTTCTAAAAATAATTTATTTCCAGAAGAGTGGAATAGGTAACTATCAGTGTGTTTTGTATTCGGCCCATTCCTGTAAATTCAGCATTCAAGATATTCTCTTCCTCCACGCAGTGAGTGGGTGTCGGGTCTAGGAAGAAGAAGGTAACGCAGAGAGATGGCATGCTCCCTCTAGAGACAACGGGAAATTTAATGCGGTTGAAAACGACCAAATGTAGCTACTTGCAGATTAAAAGAAATCTGTTTTCTGCGGGAAGTAAAAAAGTCATTTCGAAGAGGAGAGTAATGAAAGTGATTAAAAAACTTATATAAAACCTGATAGGACTTGTAACTGCTCTATACTTTGCATTGTTGATACCTGCACAAAATATATTTCACCCTCTGGGTGAAACCGCTTGTTTACAAAATTTTTATTTCCTAATGAAATACAATGTATTGATGCATGCCTCTAAGTTGAGAATTCCATCTATTCTCCACAGACGACCGGCTTACCGACCCGAGATATTGTGACGTTTCACAGGAAATATTAAAGATCCTGAGTAAAAAAAAAAAAAAAAAAAAAAAATAAAAAAATAAACCTCACGATAAAACAGTCACTACTAAGATTTTTCTTGAAACGAGAATATTGTAAATTTTATGAACCTAACAGTTTGTCTAACGATTATATCAGTTTCGAACTATTTACGAAAAACTAGAATTGTCATCTATTAAGTTTTGATGAACCATACACCTTTATGAACATTTTTCCACTTGTAAATTGTCGTTACCTTAAAATTTTGGTAAAATCTTGAATTTGAAGATCAATCATAAGACGTCAGGTGTTGACTCGTTTTTTTACATGAACTGACAACTCAAAGGTTATTCACCTAGCGGGCGTGTAGCGAAATACGCACCACTTACCTTTAAATAATAAATTAATTGCAGGAATTGTAAACGTTTTTGTACCAACTTTTGTAACCAGTTATATTATTTGTTAACCACTAAATCGAACTGTATAAATTTCTTCAAAATTTGTAGTCAATTTATTTGAAACAGAATTTGTAAACATCACGTGGTTGACGTGACATATTCGCGACTTGGGCGCCAAAATCTATGTATTTAAACATGCCGCTACTGACGGCAAGGGGCAGTTGATGGCAGTTGTAAGTTGTAAGCTTTAGACCAGATGTATACAGTGATGTAGTGTGATGGAAGACTCAATAAAAATCCGTTCTCATCTAACAACTGCGGTGTCGCACAAGTCCAAAATGCGCGCCACCTACTTTCGCCGCGCGCCGCCATGCACGCAGGGCGCGGCGTTCTTACGACGTCAGCCACGAGCGCCCTCTGCTACAACTCCGCTCGTGGCCACCACTGAACGACATCGTGCACTTGGGACTGAGATAGGAACCAGCTAACACTTCGGAATCAGATAGGCACCAGTGAAGACTTGGCTATCGGACAGGCACTAGGCAGGCCTCTAACTCAACTATGTATCAGCATTCTGCAGTACTGATTTATGTAAAAGTTAAGTATTGTATACATTCTGTGCAATATATATCTTGTTCTAATTTACTCTAGTGTTTCAAGTTTCTGCTGTCCCATGGCTGCTCACCTCCGTACCTGCACAAGCGTGCTACCTTTATTCCTGTGTCGGTCTTCCTACTCGGCCACCGACACCTACGACGGAAACGAGACACAAAAGCGGCGACGAGGCTGGGACACAAAAACAAAGACTTTATTTTGGTAGAAGAACCTTGGAGAAGGTGCTGCTATTAACTTGACCAAGAACTTCTGTTTTTGAAGTTTGATTTGGTGTGTGGCTTGGAGTTCTTTAGTAACAAGCAACCCTAACGACGACCTAAGCCCGATTCACACAGGCCACGCAACGTCTCAATATAGCTTCGTTCGCTTCTCTGCCTTTCGAGGAGATATTTCGGATGACAGAGAAATCCCCTACAGTAACCGAACGGATTCCTTAATACGACCATTTCACTTTTGGCGGTTGCAATTACTTTGCAAATAATGGATCGTATTCATGAAGTCATTTGAAAGGAAACTAATTATTACAATTACTTTGGATTTTCTACAAAGTTAAAAACATTTAAGGCAAAAACATCATTCTAAAGCAATATTAAACTGTAACATTATAACTCACCTGGAAAGGGGCATCACTATACGAAGAAACTAGTTTCTCATCGGATACGATTACTGGGATCTCATAGAAGTTGATATATTCTGCAGCAAAAGCCATGCGGTCAATTTTATGAATATCGATGAAAAACTTGGTTAAAGACAATAATGATTAATCTGAAGCATAGAATTAAAATTTGGGGTGCAGCCGGGAATCGAACCCGGACCTCCATGCTTACTAGGCAGACGTCTTAACCGTTAGACCACCACACCACCAACAATTAACAACGGGGTCGATTCCCGGCCGCACGACAAATTTTAATTCTATACTTCAGATTTATCATTATTGTATTTGACAAATTCGAGACGAAAATCCGTCTCAGGGATTGCTTATTTGTATTGAATTGATATTTATATCACGTTAACAGGATTGTTCCAATATGTCAATTGCGGAGGTGCTATTCCGCTGCATGGAGAGCCTTGGCAGTAGTGGCAAATTATCTTTGGAACACAAAAGCTGAATTAAAGTTTGTGACGTGGAGGGAAATCGTACTATTCCGAGGCGCCTTAATCGTGGTGGTGTGGTGGTCTAACGGTGCCGGGCGCCGTGGCTCAGCACGACCGGCGAGGGGGCTCAACGCCCTCTGCAATAAAAAAGCTGAGCCAACAACACACAGAACAAGAATGAAAGAAAACGATCAGCGTCCGCAACGAAGAGAACTAACCAAAGAAAAAAAAGAAAAAAAAACCGGTTAAGACGTCTGCGTAGTGAGCATGGAGGTCCGGGTTCGATTCCCGGCCGCACCACAATTTTTAATTCTATGCTTCAGATTTATCATTATTATCTTTTACAAATTCGAGACGACAATCCATCTCAGGGATTGTTTATTTGTATTGAAAAACTTGGTTAATACCTGCTTAACGACGTTGCAAACCAGATACTCATTTTGAAGATATTCCTGGAATGAGAGCCGCGCACGACAAGCCTGAAAGTAGATATCGTCCATTTTGGGACAAAAGAGCGCAGGAACGTTTGGAGAAATTGGTCGTTTCACACTTTATTCATTTTGTCAACAGAATCTGTCCCTGAAAGTTGGTGAGGTTAAGTCATTCATTCATCTGTATTTTTCGATGCTGTTCGGTCTGAAGCCTTTCCTTACAATGGCGTTTGGAAGCGTGGCATAGCTAAAGACAATTGAGGCAAGCTGCTTATAGAAGTGAGGATGTTGCGGGCTGCCCTAGAAGTTCTTCCTATTGATGGACAATATTGCTTACGATGCTAGGCAACTCTAATCGTTCTGTACAGGAACTAGGAGTAAGTAATTTTGATAGAAATTGACAGTAGAGCCGGGCAGCGAGCGTACGGCAAGAACTCGCTGTGGCGACAGTAGGGCACACGGAAAGTAAACAGCCGGCAGAGTTAACAGCTAGAGCAGTGGTGAAAGAGCAAACGTCGCCAAGCAAACGCATACGCATTGCAATATTTGCTTCAGACTCGAGCAAAGGGTTTGGGACAATTTCAAACGAACCGCTGAGCACGCGCGAAAATCGGCTGCGTTGCAGCAGACATTAAGCATAACGCGGGACAGGAGGCAGTATAAATAGTGCATGCAAAAGGACATCATTGTTCTGTGCTAGTCTGGTCTTGTCCGAGTACGGCCAGGGGAGGTAATGTGCAGCATCGACGCCGAGACGATCAACACCGCCTCTCGGTAACAGTGGTTACCGCTGACAGCACGACTACGCGGAGCAGTCCACGCCTGGTCCAGATGACCTGTGCAGGCTTGCACTGAGGTCGCCTGGAATTCGTCCACACGAGATGGGAATGGGAAGCCCAGCAGCTTGCAGTTAAGAGACAGCAATAGCGTACCGTTTAAACCGGACGGTGCGCGTGGGTTCTTCCGACCACGAGACGTGAGAGTGTGTTCGTCAAGCGCCTTCCGCCACCACGTTGTCGTCCGCAGGCGCAGCTTCATACGGCAGGCGGAACGACGTGCACACACGCGGCTGCTGTGTGCGTGTGTCTAGCTTGTACACACGAGTCCTGTGAAGTTGGCACCCCTTTTTTGGAAAATGTACATTTTTTCAGAGTTCTAGGCAGATATGCAACAGTTCTTGAGTTCTCTATACAAAATTTAAATAGTTCTGCAAAATTTCGCCGAAAAAATGCGAATAATTACCACAAAATTTAGTTTTTTCAAAATAATTTTTTGCCTATTAGTACAAACATAGTTCTGATCACAGTTCTAAATAGCTCTCAGAGTTATACAAGAAATCCTAATGACATTTTTCTGTGCAGATTATACTTCATGAGATAATTGCAACAATGGGGACTCCATTTATACGCTACTGTGAAGTTGGCACCCCTTTTCTCAAAAATGTGCATTTTTTCAGAGTTCTAGCCAGATATGCAATAGTTCAGGAGTTCTCTGTACAAAATTTAAATAGTTCTTGACAAATTCGCGAAAAAATTATAACAAAATTTAGTTTTTTCCAAATAATTATTTGCCTAAAAGCGTAAACATAGTTCTAAAATGTTCAAATGTTTGTAGAGCTTATGGGACTTAACTACGGGGTCATCAGTCCCTAAGCTTAAAAACTACTTATGAACTAGCTACAACTAAGGACGGCACAAATATCCATGCCCGAGGGGGATTCGAACCCCGGACCGTTGTGGCCGTGCAGACCGTGACTGGAGCGCCTCAGTCCCCTCGGCCACCGCGGCCGGCAAACATAGTTCTGATCACGGCTCTAAATAGTTCTAAAAGAGTTCTGCAAAAAATCCTAATGCTATTTTTTTTGCCCAGATAATAGTTCATGAGGTAATTGCGTAAATGAGGGACATAAACTACACAAAATTGCACAAGAGTCGTGTGAAGTTGGCACCCCTTTTATGTGGAATATACATTTTTTTCAGAGTTCTGGGTAATTCTTCTATAGTTCTAGAGTTCTCTGTACAAAATTTAAATAGTTCTACAAATTTTCGCCGAAAAAATAGCAAAAATTACCACAAAGTATCGCTTCAATAAATAGCCCAAATTTCCGTACAGGGGTAAAAATCCATACCAGATCTCTTGAGCTGTACACAACAGGTCGGTGCTTGTCGTTATACCGCTGACGGGCCTTCTGGGCGTCCAGTGCCCGTATGCGAGCCAGCTGTCTTGCTTCTTAGACCCTGGTGATGAGCTGTTTAACATAGTCACCCTGAGTGTCGTCCGGCTGGAACTGGAACAGCGTATCCATTCTCGTCTCAGCTTCACGGCCATGGAGCAGGAAAAACGGCGTGAAACCTGTGATGTCTTAGCTTGCGGTATTATAAGCAAATGTCGCGACTGGCAAGTATTGTATTGCAGTCCTTCTGCTTAACATCCACGTACATCGACAGCATATCTGCTAACGTCTTGTTAAAACGTTCTGTAGGAACAATGTTGCAACGTGACATTAGCTCTGATACTAGTTTTGACTGGAATACTTTTCCGCGATCAGATATCATCATATGTGGTGTTCCATGCTTCAAAATAATGTATTCTACAAGGAATTTTGCGATATTAGAAGCTTTTGCAGTCGGCACAGGTTTGCTGACAGTGTAGAGTGTCAGGTATCATTGAAGACTATTATCCATCAATTACCGGTTGTCGACTTTTGGAACCTCCCTAAAAGGTCGATTCCAATTCGGTGGAATTGGTATCAGATGCCCTGTAGGTAAATGTGGCACATGCTTCCGTCGCTTGCACTCTCTACAGTGACTCACATAGTGGTTGACAGATCGGTAGACAGCTTTCCAGTAATACCTGCGTCTGATTCTGTCTAGAGTCCTCACGAATCCCATATGACTGGACATTGCAGCATTGTGGATATACCGGATGATCAAAAAGTCCGTATAAATTTGAAAACTTAATAACTCACGGAATAATGTAGATAGAGGGGTAAAAATTTGACACATATGCTTGGATTGATGTGGGGTTTATTAGAACAAAAAAAGTATTGCTAGACGAGTGAAAAATCTCTTGAGTGCATCGTTTGGTGATGATCGTGTGCTCAGCCGCCACTTTCGTCAAGCTTGGCCTCCCAGGTGCCAGCCCTCAGTCCGTGCGATTATTGGCTTTGGGGTTACCTGAGGTCGCAAGTGTATCGTGATCGACCGACATCTCTAGGGATGCTGAAAGACAACATGCGACGCCAATGCCTCTCCCTAACTCCAGACATGCTTTACTGTGCTGTTCATAACATTATTCCTCAACTACAGCTATTGTTGAGGAATGATGGTGAACATGTTGAGCATTTCCTGTAAAGAACATCATCTTTTCTTTGTCTTAATTTGTTATGCTAATTATTGCTTTTTCTGATCAGTTGAAGCGCCATCTGTCGGTCATTTTTTGAACTTGCTCTTATAAAATCTACTGTTTATGAGCTGGAACTGCTGCGGTGGAGTAACTGAGCGGTCTAAGTCGCCTCGCTGCGGAGCGCACGGTTGCTCGCCGTCGGAGGTTCGAGTCATCGCTGGGGCACGGGTGTGTGTGTTGTTCTTAGGTTAGTTTAAGCAGTTTGTAAGCTACGGACTGATGACCACGCAGTTTGGTCCGATAGATTTACAAAATTTTGACATTTTTGAGCTGGAACTCTCCATTGGTCGGTTCTTCTTTCTCCAAGGCCTCTATAGTTTTTCATAGCGCTGGATCTTCCCCCTGTTCAGCTGTAACGTCAACTAATTCAGTGAGGGCTGAAATTTCATTAATGCTGTTGTGTTCCACTAATGGATTCCTCGAAAGGCTGTCGGCATCCTTGTGTTTGCACCCGTTCTTGAATACCATGTCATACTCGTGGAGTCTTAGTGCCCATCTTGATAGTCGACTTGATGGATCCTTCAAGCTAGTCAGCCAACACAAAGAATGGTGGTCTTTCACGATGGCGAATGGTTTGCCGAATAAATACGGCTGGAACTTTTTGATAGCCCACATAAATTCGAGATATTCTTTCTCAGTTGTAGAGTAGTTTATCTCGGACTTTGAGAGTACTCTTGACGCATAGGCTATCACCTTTTCCGCACCTTCCTGAATTTGCACAAGCACTGCATCAATGCCATGCCCGCTATCGTCAGTGTGAAATTCGGTTTACGCATTCTCGTCGTATAAGACTGGAACTGGTGCGGAAGTTAGTCTCCTTAAGTGCCCGAAAAGCTCTTTCTTTTGTTTCATCCCAGTAAAACTTGGTGTATCCCTGCAGAAGTTCTTGCAATGGACGTGCCTTGTTACAAAATCTTTTTATAAAACGTCGGTAGTTGAGCACAGCCGTAGAAAAATTCTCATATCATGAATGTGCTGAGGAGTTGGAAATTCTGTGACTGCCCTTACTTTATCTGGACCAGGACGGACACCATCTCCGTCGACTAGGAGCCCCAGGATTTTTATCTCTTTGGTGACGAAGAGGCACTTCGTTCGATTGAGGCGGAGTCCTAGAGTCTGAACACACTTCAACACAGTTGACACGTCGTCCACTTAAGGTGTCGAAGCAAGTTGTCAATCATGTGTTCGAATGTGTCCGGAGCATTACATAATCCAAATGGCATTACTTTGAATTCATAGAGGCCGTCAGGTAAATAAAAGCCGTCTTCTCCCTGTCAGCTTCGTCAGCCTCGATTTGCAAGTAACCTGTCTGCATGTCCATAGCTGACAAGTATGTAGCTCCTTCCAAGCAGTCTAAGGTATCGTCAATGCGCGGCAATGGGTAGATATCTTTCTTTGTGAATTTGATAGTCGACACAGAATCGTCATGCGCCATCCTTCTTTACGAGGACCACTGGAGACGACCAAGGACTCTCTAAAAGTTGATTAATATGATCGTGCAACATCTTTTCTAATTCCTCCCGAATTATCCGTCTTTCAACTGGCGACACTCTATACGGACGCTGGCTAACTGGTGGATGATCCGCAGTATTTATACGGTGCCTTATAGTGGGCCGTTTCGTCTGACGTTTCTCCTGCTGGGGTGTGAATGCACCAGAAAATTGGCGTAGTATAGCTAACACCCGCTGTCGTTGGTCCTTGTTCAGTCCAGACCCTATTGACAGTTCCACGGTTGTTCAAATGTTCAAATGTTTGTATAGTCTATGGGACTTAACTACGGGGTCATCAGTCCCTAAATTATAACCTACTTATGAACTACTTACGAACTAGGACGGCACAAATATCCATGCCCGAGGGGGGATTCGAACCCCCGACCGTAGTGGCCGTGCAGACCGTGACTGAAGCGCCTTAGTCCCCTCGGCCACCGCGGCCGGCCCACGATTGTTCCCTCGAGAGTGTTGTCTGTACTAACAGCAGAGCATGGGTCTTCGTTGTTGACGTTGAGCTCACCATCCTGGATTGGTTCAGCTGTCCCGTTACACATTCCTTTGGGTATAAGTAGTGACTGCTCGTGACAATTAGTGATCTAAATCTCTCCTCGACCACCGGTAATGCTTATGATAGCCGCTGGTATGTACATTTCTTTTGTGACTCTGATAAACGTTTTACTATCGAGAGGCAATGCAAAGTTTACGCGGTCATCTGTGTTTGTGACTGGAACTCTTCCCAATGTCAACGGCGGGATCGTCACATTGTCAACGGCATACATATTCCCAGAAAATTCTGTATTACGTATACCTGTTGGAGCGACTTCCTCAATTTGCAGCTCAGATCTTCCACAGTCAATGGTAGCTTGGGATGCCTGAAGGAAGTCCCATCCGAGGATGACATTATGACTACTGTCTGTTAAAAAGACAAAATCAAACGGCTGGGTCCTGTTGTTGATGGTTATTCTTGCGACACAAATTCCTGATAGCTGGACGTACTTTCCATTTGCGACCTTCAGCAGTTGTTTCCGTATTACGGAACATTGTCTTTAGTGTGCGGCGGTAATTATCCGATAATACAGTGAAAGAAGTTCCTGAATAAATCAGTGCCCGGACAGGTTGTTCGGCGATTATGACGTCGATAAGATTTTCCGACATCTTAGCGACTGTCGTCCATGGAGGATTTTCATCTGCAGCGGCCTCACCTCCGGAGATGGTCGCCTCGTTTAGTTTTCCTGGGCGCGGCGGATAGGGGAGCGGCTGGTACCTCTATACGGCGACGGTGAACGGCAACGGCGCGTCGGGGAACGACCTCATCCAGGATACGGCGATGGTCTTCCTCCCATAGGTTGACTGAACTCATCAGCAGGTGACTGCTTGGGATAAAACTGCTCTGACGGGTGACGTCTTGCGGCAAAATAATCGTCGAATACTCGCCTTCTCTTTCTGCATTAGCGTGCGCCCACAGTGGAATCACACTGGTGTGTTGTCTTCTGTCCTCTACATGTCTGTTCTTCTGCGGGGCGTCATAGTTGCCGGGGAAGTTGGTTGTGGCCGCGTCGGCCGGTTCATGGGCTGCCGTTTGGCGGCTGCAGCGTAAGTCATAGCAATTCTTCACGTCGGGTGCGGCTGGCGGGACGGACAGGTGCTAATATCGGAAATACCTCTTCTTCAGCGGCGTCGGCTTCCTCGTGACTTGCAGGGCTTACATCCATGGCCATAATCTGATGCTCGGTTTGTCCAACAGCCCCGGGAGGAATCGTGGCAGAAGGCTGCGTGTCGTCCTGTCACACAAATCCCTAAGTTCTGAGCAGCCTATCACTAAAATGTTGAGGTTGGGAATACTGGAGATTGCCATACGTCTGCTTCTACTGCTCCCTCCTAAAAATGACAAGAAGGCGTTGGTTTGTGGCAGACAGACTGATCGGAGTACTCATTGCATCGTTGAATTAAAAAAAAAAAATGTGCTCAGTTGTATTGCAGAACCGTTTTAAATGGATGAGATAAACGAAGAGGAAACTTATAATAATGAAGAAGATGTCAAGGAGCCCGGTGTAATAAGAACTGAGAGTAGCGCGAGTCTGTGGGGGGTGGAGGGGGAGACAGCCGTGCCATCGCCCAAGGCGGCACATTATTTAACTTTGTTGTTCCAAAAGGTTAAATTAAATGAGAACATGAAAAGTGGATGTATCTTCCATAAATGAAAAAATGTAAGTTGGAAATACAAATTTTTAAATGTAAAGTAGATTGTCAGTTTGTTTATGTGTTTGTATTGTATACAAATCTACGATTTTGTTCTAATATTGATGAAATCTTTCTCACTTGACCTTCAAATTATTGTGGCGTAAAATCAGCGCCACAGGCCAAACGCACGAAAACGATCGTGAAGAAGGCAGCGGATGACCGGCAGCCAATCACACGCCGGCACCGCGCCTCCTGGAGGGAGCAGCCGAGAAGCGCGCCCTCTACAAGCAGCTGTATCTAGGCCGGCATGCGTCTGGAAGGGCACTCCGAACTCGACTCCGAACTAGGCACTTAATGTGATTCAGCGCACCTAGCATCGTGCAAGAAGACGCCGCCGCGAGAACAGGCATAAACTAAAGTTGAGTATTTTGTGTACCTTAGTAAATAAAACTTGTATTACTAAACTGTATAGTTGTTTTAGCTGTCCATGCATCCCACGCGTCCTGAGCAGATCGTTTCCCGAAAGATAGGCCGACGAAATCACAAAACACAAATAACGAGGAAGCTCACTTTCGCTGCAAGGATTACGTACAACACGTATTGCAGCAGATCTGAAGTCATAAACTGTAAAATGTGCGAGTAACTGCTGCATCACGTGACACTGTTGCAAATCTCCTCCTAAACCATTCGACCGATTCCAGACAAATGTGGTGCACTTGCTGTAAGTGTAAGGACCAGATATATGAGGTCATAAATAATGAGGTACATGATAAACCGCCTGCCCACGCAAATGGTTTGTTTGTAATGTGTACAAATTTATACTTTTATTTCGATCTTACTTAAATTTTGCACATTGACCTCCGAAAAAAGAGTAAGGTTACTGTCTACATAAAATACCGTATGGTGCATGGCGGAGGGTACTTTACTTTTGTACTTCGATAAAGTCTACAGTTTAATTCGGATACTGATGAAAATTTGCACACTCGATCTTCAAAACAACTGCAAGGTTACTGTCTGTATATAATTTTGAACGTTGAATGGCGGACAGTGCTTTACATCAGATCTGGGCACCAATCTAATGATTTATTCTGACCTCGATGCAATTATACGCATTTGACCTTCATAAGAAGAGCAACATCTGGTAGGATGCGGAGGGTACCTCAAACAGATTCGCACACCAGTCTCCAGTTTCATTCCGATATTGATGTAATTTCGCTGCTTCTGGTTTCAAACAAAGGGAACATCGCTGTCTACACTGGTGCATGGCGGCGACTAAGTTCCAGCAATTTTCACAGACTGCCTGGAAATTCGTAACTACATCTTACTTTTCAAATTTGGGGGATGGAGAGATGCAGGGGAGGAGATGAACAAAGGTAGGGGAGCGGAGGTGATAGACAGACAGAAGAAGTCGATCAAAACAAGAGTCAAGTAAATAAATACATTGTTATCAAGAATCTGACCGGTACTGCAAATTATCTACGATACAGAAACACTGTGTGATTTACGAAATCACGTTAACTCCCACAAAACATTGGATACGTTTATTGGTGAACACACTGATAAAGTCCACAGTGATTTGTCATCCTGCAATCAAGATAAACACGATGCAGGGTTATTAACAGAAGATTGCGCCAGCGATCGGGGCCTAAGCATGACGTCATTGTCGAGAAGCCGGGGACCAGAAAATCTATAGACATACCGGCCCCAGTTCAGTGCGTTGTGAACAGGGATGCTCTTGCTTGTTTGTGTTAATTATGTTCTACGACGAATATGTGACGCATATGAAGATAAACTTCTCTTTGCAAAGTGCTATCGCGGATCCTGTGGTTTACACAACAATTAATTGGTAAGAAACTGCCCGTCAATTCAAGGAATTAAAAAATTTAACGATTTTAGTTTTATGCTCTACTGGTAACATAAATTATTAATCTTGGTTGACATATTGATTTCGGAGTTATGGGGTAAAATGTACTGCACTGCTAACTTAACTCTGACACTGCTTTTATTTCAAAGACAAATTCAGACACAAAGAAACACATGAGTGTAATAAGTGGCAATAAGATTTTATTGTGAGAAATGTTGACTATGGCAAAAAATGAGGTGGGGGCGCTTCAACTTTCGCACATGGTGGCAAAATCCCTGTAGGGAAGAGGCCACGGGAAACTGTGTTTCCAGGAACATAGGAAGAAATATGCCTATCGAACGATGGAAACGAAACGTCGAGAAAAAGTACATATAACGACCAGCATTACTTATACTAATATTAAAATACTTGTTCAAATGTTTGTATAGCTTATGGGACTTAACTACGGGGTCATCAGTCCCTAAACTTACAAACTACTTATGAACTAGCTTACACTAAGGACGGCACAAATATTCATGTCCGAGGGGGGATTCGAACCCCCGACCGTAGTGGCCGTGCAGAACGTGACTGGAGCGCCTCAGTCCCCTCGGCCACCGCGGCCGGCAAAATACTTGTAATGTGACGTTATTTTACACGTTCCATTACTTGTCTTCAGAGCGACCAGAACGTGCGGATGTATGCATAAATAATCGAAGTTCCTTAAGAAGCAAAGTGATATTCTAGAATTATGTCTAGGGAGGACTGACGTCGTGTGTATGCCTGTCTTTACAGTCTAGTAAATATACATTTTTATTTTATTTTATTCCACTATGTATGCAAGGGTCAACGGGTTAAATTAGTACAATTTCGGAAATCGATGAAATTCAGCATTTACAGGAGAATTCCTAGGAACTACATCAGACAATCTCCGGCTGGAAACCGCGGTTGAATGGATTTATCAGAGTTACCGCGTTTGAAACGATGGCTGAGGGTGTCTTTCGTTGCTGACCGGCAGCTTACAGTTGGTAGGAATGCCCGAGCGGATGGCCTGTCTCAACCCTTGGCTGCTGGAGGATAAAGTTTGTTTACCAACACGCCGTGGGAGATTTCGGCTCGTTCTTGCGGGGAATATTGTCGCGCCCCGTTTGAATGACCCGTCGCTCTAAAGTGCCTCGCTGTGCAGCGCACCGTTGCTCCCCGACGGAGGTCCGAGTCCTCCCTCGGGCATGGTTTCTTTGTGTGTGTGCGTGTGCGTGTGCGTGCGTGCGTGTGTGTGTGTGTGTGTTGTCCTTAGATTAGATTAGGTTAATTTATGTAGTCTGTAAGCTTAGGGACTGATAAGCACAGTAGGTAAGTGCCACAGATTTACAAACATTTGAACATTGTCGCGGCCGCGGAGTTCCCGGAACGGGCGAGAGTAGGAACGAGACAGCACCGGCGACTGGCTGTTTTGGGTGGCTCGTGTTGGATTCGTTCTTCTATTTTGGGAGAGGGGAAAGCGCAAATCGTGCGAGGAGGTAGCCGAAGACTCCGAAAATGAGGGGGAGGGGGGACGTTTCCTCATATGAGCTCAAGTTTACAGACAGTTGTGTGATCATAAAGCTCAGCGGCCGCTCTGAAGCAGCAGCGCAGTGTTCTGCTCACGGTTCAGATTACTGTGATATGCGCCTCCTCCGGCGAGTAACAGTAAATTGTGGCAGATCTTTCCTTACGGTTAACTGAGATTTGTCAATTAATTCGTTTTTGTTCTTGCCTCATAGCTTTTTTGTAGTTACAGTCCGATGAAGTCAATCGCCCTATTTGTTACTCAGCGCGTCATTTCAGTAAAGCGAGCAACTAGACAAGGCAGTGTCAGTGTCATACAGAGCTCAATATTTTCTGAATAACTGCTCAATAGGAAAAGCTTAACAAGATGCATTTCATGTCTTGTACATATTCCAAATAAATTCAGTTGCATTAAGTACATTTTCAATCGGTACTGTTTGAACCTATTCGGTAATAAATCATTGAATATTTACAAGTCAGATGCCTGTCTTAGATTTATTGAGAGGAAGGATTGATGTAAGTGCTGTAAGAGATCCTATCAAGGTGTTTGATATTGACTGGGTAGTAGTCAGACATCTAAAATAAATTCCGCTGCTCACATTTCACTCTTAAAGATCTTACCCACACACGTGGTGTACACAGGTGCAGTCTTAGATGCTTATAAATTACAGACTTAATATTGTTGGAACTAATGAGCTAGCCACATAGGTTAACATTTTTGTCCCTGACAACCTTTGTAAATGTAATAATGAAACTAAAACAAACTGCTCAAAATATGTTCAAATGTTTGTAGAGTCTGTGGGACTTAACTACGGGGTCATCAGTCCCTAAACTTACAAACTACTTATGAACTACTTACAACTAAGGACGGCACAAATATCCATGCCCGAGGGGGGATTCGAACCCCCGACCGTAGTGGCCGTGCAGACCGTGACTGGAGCGCCTCAGTCTCCTCGGCCACCGCGGCCGGCAAAACAAACTGCTCATATGTTTGTGAATCTAACGGACCAAACTGATAGGGTTGTCTGTTCTTAGACTTACAAACGCCTTAAAATAACTTGCCCTTAGGACGACAAATACACCAATCCATGAGGGAGGACTCGAACCTCCGCCAGGGAGCGACCGCGTAATTCCTAGCATAGCGGGATAATAAAACTACATGGCCGTGGTGTGTCGTTAATAATAATCTCTAAAATTCTTCGACGATGTTTAATGAAGCTTTGACAGATAACGTGAGCTTAGTTTGGGGGGAACATATATAAGGTGCGTCTGGAAAGCTCGGCGAGTGGTCTCAGGCAGTGTAGGAAACAAGAGTCAAGAACAAAATACCTTTACTAAATTGGCTACGATACACTTGCCACATCTGTTGTAGAGGTATTGCAAATTATCGGCAAACGCTACTCGTGGAATCGCGCGAAGAACTAAGGTCACGACTTGTATCTCCGCAACCACTCAAAGATACACTATTTAATCACTGCTTCAACACTTGCACTAACATTCCATGGGTCTCCATCGCTGTTTTGCCTAATTTGAAACAAAACTTAACGCGTTGCTTCATTGCTCCATCTTGCCACGACATGAGTTGTCACATGACGCTGTTAACCGTGCCACCGCTTCACTGCACGGTAGGGGCGCTTGTTGACAACATGACGCAAGGGAGACCCATCCTCGCCAGCGCGGTTTCTAAAATATGGGACTATTTCCCCAACTTCTGAGACGCACCTAGTAGGTTTCTTTTCATAAAACTCGGATCACAAAGTATCGTAACTGAAAGTTTTTTATCCAACAGTTACATCTCTGCCTCTTTGAACTCTCCAAACCTACTGCACGAACTGTGCATGGGTTTCATAGCTAAATTGTGAATAGCTTGATGCACATACAGGTTTTGTTTCATCAAAACCGGATCGCGAAACAAGAATTTTAAAAAGTATATCGCAATTGAAAGCTTTGTGGTTCTGTTGCACTCTACAGTACAGCGTGTAGAGCAAAGAACAGATTCAGGTGGCGATAGTATCGTGCATACAGTTAATTGATGGCGCTGTTACTTTTTTGCCTCACTATAATGTTCAAGTATTTGTAAAGCTATGGAACTAAACTAACTTATGCTAAGGACGACGCACACACCCATGCCCGAGGGGGGACTAGAACCTCCGAAGGGGAGCAGACGCCCACTCCTCAGAAATGAGCTTAGTTGGTTGCTGCAGTTCACACGTATTTTCGTAAGCTTACGACCGTGAAAACATTAAACCACGCGATCTTATTTTTACTTATATAAACTAGCATTGAACGGGGTTTTACTGAGCTACAAATCGATGACAGAAAATTTGAGGCGTAATCTTATCTTTACAAAGTAGATATAGAAAACTTGCGGGTTACTTTGTCCATTTTGAGAAATGTATCTCCATGTCTTTCTGTTCCTTCGTCATTTGTGAAACACTAGAAATATAACGTTTATTATCTCTGCTAATTGCATACGTTGCATATGGAATTAATTGTAGAGCCGGCGATCTCCATACAAAGAGTGATGGCACCGCTGTGCGCCCTCGGTTGCTGCTAGTTCATCCGCAAGCGATCCCACTTTGTATCGCTCCATCAGTCATTAATGTTGCAAGCCTGTTCCATATGTATCCGACCGCAGCGCGTGCAATTGAAGAGCGCATGCATGAAACGTCTTTTCCATTCTAGTTTGACATCCAAATGCCCTTGCACATAACATGCACCTTATATTGATTTCAGGCACATAAATTTTTGAAGAAAAAATTGTAGGGATGGAGTGATTACTTATGATGTCAGTTGGCCATTCCAATAACCGGTTCTGAAGCAACACCTTCTGCGTCGCACTTAAACGGAAAACTCGGCACTCCCTTTTTCCGTGCCCTTACTCTGTCCGCCTTTAGTCGGCAACTTCCGTCCCTCGATGGGCTGAACGATCCGTCGACGATCAGCTCATGTACAAACGCATTTGTACACCTAGCTTATTTTATTTATTCGTGTCAGAAGCATGACCAAATTATTAATTTACACATGATCGCACTAACATTAATACATAGCATATTCAGAAAGACTGCAGCATAGCACAACTACGCCCATCGTTCCACACTATCACCGAGGTGAGCACGCTGGACTTGCATTCGGAAGGACGGCGGTTCAGATAGCCAGCCAGATTTAGGTTCTCCGTGACTTCCCAAAATCGCTCGAAGGAAATGCCGAGATGATTTAATGTAGGCTTTCACGGCCGGTTGCTGATATTAATGCCTGGGAATGATCCTATGGAGACATCTGCCAAGGCTTCGTAGACTGGTTCACACTCGTGACGTCATGAGACCTCTAACTACGATCGCGGAGTCGCGTCGACGTATGTTTCGGGGCTTGTATGGTGTACAGTTGTTACTATTTGATTTAATCATGTCTAAGGTCCACAATTTCTCTAATTCAAGCCCTTATTCCATTCCATTGAAATTATTTTTCTGTTTCAGAATTTCGATGGGTTCTATGTACATCCTAGCGTATTAATTATTTGATCTTGCTAGAGAATCGAATTTCATTATTTTCATGTCATAGTGCACGTTCTGCTACTGCTGATTTATCAGTCTTGCACAGGCGACAATTACGTTTTTGTTTCTTTGGTGAGTGTTCCTCTTTGTAGTTCTTGTGTGTATATTTGACCATACGTATACTTGACTATAGAAAACGCACTCACACAGAGAGATATCCTCATAAAATTTGTGATTGCCCAAGCAGAAAAGAGGCGTGATAGAAAAATTGGTAGACCGGGCCAGAAGAATCTGTTCAACACAGTACTTGTAGGACGAACTCGATCATTTAAGGACAGCATTGAGAAGAAATACGGTTACTGGCCGATTCAGTAAAATACATAAATAAACGGTATTTATGTGCAATATAAACCAGCCAGAAAGGTGCGAGAATATGTAAACACCGGTAAAGATGAACACCCACAGCAGGGGTATATCAAGTCCCTTGCACTTGGGTTAAGTATGCATAGGAGATGGCCGGCCGCGGGGACTGAGGCGCTTCAGTCACGGTCAGCACATCCACTACGGTCGGGGGTTCGAATCCCCCCTCGGGCATGGATATTTGTGCCGTCCTAGTTCGTAAGTAGTTCATAAGTTGTTTGCAAGTTTAGGGACTGATGACCCCGTAGTTAAGTCCCATAAGCTTTACAAACATTTGAACATTTTTGCCGACCGTTCTGTCCATACCCATAGACAGAACGACTTGCTGAGCTGACTTTTACACGTGAACCAGCCTCCTGAGAAGTCTTCAGCAGTATAAGAGGAAACTTCAGGCAGGGGATCATGCCCAGATCCAGGCCTTATTGCAGAGAAACTAACACCGACAAGAAATGCCGAGACTGTTCCTTGCGAAGAATAAGGCCAAGCCGCAGCGGTATAGCCGTGCGCGCTAAGGCAACTTCCTCCGGTCCGCGTGACCGTTCGCCGTCAGGGGTTCGAGTCCTCCCTCGGGCATGGGTGTGTGTATTTTTTTTAGGATATGTTAGTTTCAGTAGTTTGTAAGTTTAGGGACCGATGACCACTGCAGTTAGGTCCCATAACTTTACAAACATTTTAACATTTTTTGACACAGCTAATTTTCTTCCTCAGCCCTGTGCTCCGCCTCTAATGAGCACGCTGTCGACAGGACGTTAAACCCTAATTTCCCTTCCAGTATCTATGGCCATACCTGTAAGCCATGTTAAGTGTGTGGTGGACGGTCCTTCTGCATTAGTGAATGCAGAATTACTCCTTGTAATCTCTCAGATGTTCTCTTTGTGTAATTAAGGAAAGTGTTGAGCGTCTCTTTCTCAACTTCAGTAGTTAAGCTCCTCGCCCCTTTCGTAGGGCCAGCAACTACAATTTGTTGAACATCTATTTAATGCTCTAGTGCCGTTTAAAGGATGCCGGGATAAAACACATATATTCGTGGATATTGTCTACCCTATCTATTAATCCGTGCCGACAAGGGCATTAGGCTGACGTACAGTACAATAATAGTTACCAGTGATATGTGTAATTTTGTCACTTCTGGCTTTCTTTACATATTTATTTACTTGCAGAGATAGGTTTGTGATTTTCTCGCTGATTGTTAGAAAAAACTGTTGAAAAATTTTGCCCTGTCATAGTTCACAATATTATTACTGACTCATTGGCTCTGCTACAATATTTTACAATACAATTTCGTACTGTGTTCACTTCAGTTTACAGAAGGGCATAAAGGAATAGCAATCTGGAAGACTTTGTTTGTATACACGACAGGCAGACTGTTTTCCTGCTGGGCTACACCGGTTTTTGGACAGAAGCCATGAGTCGGAGCTACGGTTCAGGGTGTATGTGCGTAGGGTTTGAAGTATCGTAAGTGTGCTATAATATATTGCAATTCCACCACTTCTTGTATACACCACGTGCAGTTGCTCAACTCCCACAGAGAATAGAGCGCTCATTCTCTTCTGTTATTGCAATTTAAAGAGACCTCTTTCTTTGAAACGTAAACTCTACTCTCTGACAATACTCTATACTCGTCCATGAAGTCATATGTTATATCGTCTCGCAATGTAAAAAAACGCCAACTCCATCCGTATATTCTTGCCCATTCATTACTAAATTTCTTCTGGAGACAGAATTATTCCATATGTCTATAAGAAGCACGAGCATCACATATCTACATCATTTAAGTGTAATGTGACGTACCAATTCGTGGGAATGAGCATCAGATAATGACTATAAGCCTAAGTACATAATTATAATTTTTGCTAAGGCTGGGATTGGATGCCGGGTCTCCTCCTTGTAGGCATAGGTCCTAGACTCTTGCTAGATGACCACCAGGGACTGGATAGGTAGTTTTCTTCCACAATACGTGCGGTTGTATTAATGACAGCACCAACGTCTCATAAATGCCTAGGACGGCTTCCTACCAAGCAGAAGACTCGGATTCGAATACCGGCCTTGGCAATAATTTTAATTCTATGCTTCGCATTATACTCAGTGTCTGAGATAATAATTAGAACATATCTATTTGCAGAATGAAACTTTCACTTTGCAGCGGAGTGTGCGCTGATATGAAACTTCCTGGCAGATTAAAATTGTGTGCCGGAACCGGGACTTGAACCTGGGACCTTTGCCTCTCGCGGGCAAGCGCACTACCGCTTGTGCTATCCCGACACGACTCACGATGCCGCCTCACAACTTTACTTCCGGATGTTCTGGAAACATCCCTTAGGCTGTGGCTAAGCCATGTCTCCATCATATCCTTTCTTCCAGGAGTGCTAGTCTTGCATGGTTCGCAGGAGAGCTTCTGTGAAGTTTGGAAAGTAGGAGGCGAGATACTAGCGGAAGTAAAGTTGTGAGGCGGCATCGTGAGTCGTGTCGGGATAGCACAGTCGGTAGTGCACTTGCCCGCGAAAGGCAAAGGTCCCAGGTTCGAGTCCCGGTTCCGGCACACAATTTTAATCTGCCAGGAATGTTTCATATCTATTTGGTTTGTAATACGCTAGATCTACCCTCTGTTCCGCTGCACTGTCACCTAATTCAGCGAGAGCGAAAAAAATTTCAACCATGTTGTTGTGTTCCACTAACGCTGCGTTTAAAGACAGCGGCGTCTCCGCGGCGGAGCAACCGCTGTAATTTTGCGGATGCTCCGCTCGTCAGTGTGGTATTTTGAGCCCGCAGCGTAAGAGCGGAGGGGCCGCCGCAGCCCCGCAGGCCCCACGCTGCCTTACGAGTATCAACGCACAGCCAAACCGCCTCGATTCCTCCACCGCGGGCTATAACGCGGCCTAATGGATTCCTCGAAAGGCAGTCGGCGTCCATGTGTTTTGCGCCCGTTTTTAATACCATAGTGACATCGTACTCTCGAAGTCCTAGTGCCTATCTTGCTAGTCGGCATGATGGATCATTCAAGTTAGTCAGCCAACATAAAGAATGGTGGTCTGTCGCCACGGTGAGTGGTTTGCCGAATAAATACGGCCAGAACTTGTTGATAGCCCATATAACTGCGAGACATTCTATCTCAGTTCCAGATTAGTTTGTCTCGGACTATGAGAGTACTCTTGATGCAGAGACTCTCACCTTTTCAACACTTTCCCGAATTTGTACGAGTACTGCACTGTCATCATGCAACATCTCTACTTCCTCCCGAATTATACGTCTTTCAGCTGGGGACACTCTATACGAACGCTGGATAATTGGTGGATGATCCCCAGCACTAATGTGTTGTATTGTCGTGGGCCGTTTCATCTGGCTCTTCTCCTGCCTGGGCTGGAATACACCTGAAAATTGATGTAGCATGGTTAACAGCTGGTGACGTTGTTCCTGGGTCAGACTGGGCTCTATATGCAATTCCACAGTAATTTCCTCCAGTGCGTTGTCAATAGTAATAGTAGGGCATGAGCCTTCGTTTGGCTCACCTTTCAGTTGTTCAGCTGTTCTAACACACATTCTATAAGGTATCAGTTACGATTTTCGTGAAAATTAGTGATCCAAAGCGCTCCTCGACAATCTATAATGCTTATTTTAACTGCTGGTATGTAGTTTTCCTTCGTTATACGGATTAGCGTTTTGCGATCGACAAGAACTTCACAGTTCCACTGGTCACCTCGGCTGCTGACTGCAACTCTTGTCATTGTTAACAGCAGGATTTCAATATACGCGACAGCAAACAACCTCCCAGCGGAGTACGTGTAACGTATACTCGTCGGAACTGCTTTCTCAATTTTTAGCTCAGATTTTCCACAGTGAATGACTGCCTGGAATGCCTGAAGGAAGTCCCAGCCGAGCATGGCGTTATGGCTACATTCTGTTAAAACAACGAATTCAAATGACTGCGCTCTGTTGTTTATGGTTATTCTTGTAACACATGTTACTGCCGACCTGACATATTTTTCATTTGCGACCTTCAGCACAGTTGCTCTTGTATCACAGAACATGGTCTTCTGTAGTTTGCGACGGTAATCATTCGACAATACAGAGAAGAAAGGTCCTGAATAGACTATTACTTATACAGGTTGGCCGTCGATGACATCAATGAGATTTCCCGACATGTTAGCGATTGTCGTCCATGGAAGGGTTTTCATCTGCGGCAGCCTTGCCCAGTTTTCCTGACCACGGAGACTAGCTGAGAAACTGTAAGGCGATGGTGAACGGCGGCGGTGTGTTGGAGAGCGACCACGCCCAGTATACGGCGACGGGTTTCACCCTATAGGTCGACAGTAATCATCTGCGGTTGACTGCCATTGAAAGGACTGTTCTGATAGTTGGAGTCTTGCGGCATGCTAATGATCAAATACTCGTCTTCTCTCCGTACAGTATCATACGATATGTGGAGGAAGCCCACACAGAATATGCAATTGCGTGTTGTCTTCTGTCCTCCAGGTATCTGTCCTCCTGCGAAACATCATAGTTGCTGGGGGAGTTGATTAGCCACGTCAGTCGGTTCCTAGACTGCCGTTTGGCGGCTGCTGCCTTAAGGCATAGTAGAGCGAGGCTATTCATGTCGGGTGCGATTGGCGGAGCTGACAGCTGCTAATGTTTCAAATACCTTTTTTCTCAGCAGCGTCGGTTCATGACGTACAGGACTGACATCCATAGCTATAATCTGTCTCGTTCGGTCAAACAATGAAGAAAGGGACAATTAAGGAAGGTAAGATAAGAACTGGAACATGGAATGTGAGGACGCTACTGCCAGCAAGAAAGCTAGAGAATGCAAAACAGGAGATATAAAGGAACAGATTAGATGCCCTTGGTTTGTGTAAAATGAGATGGGGAGAGAATAGGAAGATATATAGTGGAGAGTATGAGCTCTTTCATTTAGGGAAAATCAAGAATGGTGAAAACGGAGTAGGAATACTGATAGGCCAAAAGCTGAAAAACAGGTTAATAAAGGTTCAATACATTGATGGAAAACTGATGAGATACGACTAAAAGGTAGTTTAAAATATTTGGTGATAGCATAGGTATATATGCCATCAGCTAGCATAGAGATGAAGAAGTGGAAGAATATTATGAGAAAATATAATAACTCATCGGGAAAGAAAATAGAAATGTCTGTGTTATCATCATGGGGGCTGAAACACAGTGGTGAGTGAAGGAAGAAATGTTCAAATGTTTGTAAATCTATCGGAACAAACTGCGTGGTCATCAGTCCGTAGCTTACAAAGTACTTAAACCAAGGTAAACTGACCTAAGGACAACACACACACCCATGCCCCATGGATGACTCGAACCTTCAACGGTGAGCAACCGCGCGATCCGCAGCGAGGCGCCTTAGACCGCTCGGCTAATCCACCACGACAGTGAAGGAAGAGATGAAGACACAGTAGGAAAATTTGGATCAGAAATAAGAAATGAGAGAGGTGAAAAAAGTTAGTTTCTGTGAAGAAAATTTATTAGCAATGGGTAACACATTATTTGAACACTACAAAAGGAGACGATACAGATAAATATCAAATTTGAATAGGAAAGATATCAGTAGGACTACATCGTGATACAAAAAAGGTTTAGGAACTGTTTGAAAAATGCTCAAGCTTATCCAGGAGCTGATATAAATTCAGACCACAACCTAGTAGTGAGAAACATACAAGTGAATTTGAAAAAAAAGTCCGCAGAGGTAAAGCAAACAAAAACTAAACACGGAAATACTCAAAGAGGTAGGAAAGACATCAAATCTGGAAAACAGATTTGTAGAAAACTAGGAAAGAAGTAGTGTTGATGAAAGTGTTAATGATAAATGGATAAAAATGAGCGAAGGACCCATGGACTCTGCCAAAGAAGTACTAGGAATTAGAGTATCCCAAAGTATCAGGAAAGAATGGCTAACAGAAAACGTGTTGAAACAGATGGAAGAGCGGAGAAAGTGGAAAAATTTAGAAACTGAATATAAAGAATTAAGAAGAGAAACTGAAGAAGCAAGAGAAAAATGGACGAAACAGAAATGCGACGAAATAGGGAAAATGGAGAAAGAGGGAAAGTATGAAATGGTGTATAGACTGGCTAGTGAGATAGTTTATAAACTGAAAAGAAATAGGAATAACATGGAAATGGAAAGAGCGGATGGTACTCTAACAGAAGAACCGCAGGAGGTTCTGAACAGATGGCAATAATATATGAAATGTCTGTATTAGGGAGATGAAATACAAAGCGAAAGTAAGGTTGAAGGGGAGCTATATGTACCGTAAGATGGAAAGGGATACACCACCTTGGTAGCGGAAGCAGAAAAGGCACTGAAGGAGATGAAGAATAGGACGACATGTAGAATTGATGATATACCAGCAGAACTGCTGAAGAGTCTGGGCAACAAGGCAAGAAAAGATATAGTCTAACTTTGTTATAAGATATATGACAAAGGGGAATGACCTGAGGACTTCCTTTCAACAGTTAAGATACGAATAGAGAGAAAAAAAAGACACAAGAATGTGAAGAACGTAGGACCATCAGCCAAATTTCTCATGCAGCTAAAGTGTTGCTAGGAGTGTTGAATAGAAGGCTATATGACAAGATGGATAGAGGGATTGCAGAGGATCATTTCCGATTTAGGAAAGGAAAAGGAAAAAGAGATGCTATTGGCCTGTTAAGAACTATATGGGAAAGATATATGGAAAAAGGTAGAGAAATCTTTGTTTTCATAGATTTAGAAAGCCTTTTGAGAGAGTTCACTGGAACAAGCTTATTGATATTTTGAAAAGGATAGGAGTAGATCGGAAAGATAGACGAATTATACAGAATCTGTATTTACACCAGAAAGTAAGGACAAGGATTGGAAATGAAATGCCAGAAGGAACCAGCGTTGGGTGAGGTGTTAGACAAGGTTGTTGCCTTTCCTTACTGTAGTTTAACGTATACATCGAAGAGATTACAGCGAAAGGCTTAGATGAGAAAAGAGGAAAACATATTGGTGAAAAGAGAATCGAATATGTAAGATTTACTGGTGACGTGGTATTAGCGGCAGAAAGAGACCGGACAGCGAACAACATGTTGAAAGATCTGAATGAAACTTGTGTGGAATATAGGATTAAAATAAACACATCAAAAACAAAGCGTAGGGTCATCTGTACAAGATGCAGACTGGCCAACAAAAAAATAGGACAAGCTACCATTAGCCAAGTAAGTGCATGTAAATATCTCGGAAGAACAATAACTGAAGACTTGAGATGCCACCAGGAGTTGGAAACTCGAATTGCCATAGCGAAGGAGGCACTCAACACAAAGAGGAGACTGTTATGTGGCAAATTAGACAAACATCAAAGGAAAAGGCTAGGCAAATGTTTTGTCTGGAGTTCCCACTATATGGGGCAGAAACATGGACGCTGAGTCGAGAGGATGAAAATAGATTAGGAGCATTTGAGATGTGGATGCGGAGGAGAATGGAGAGGATAAACTGGATGGAAAGAGTGAGTAATGAAGAGTGTTGTAAATGGTTGGGGAGAGATGTCTGCTGAAGGTTAAAAGAGAAAGGAAAGAGAACAGATTGTGACATTCGTTGAGAAGGGACTGAATGCTAGCGTATGCCTTGGAAGGAATGGTTTGTGGGCGAAGTCTGAGAGGAAGAAGATGATATAAGATAATAGACGAAATAAAGGGAAGAGGAAATTATGTGGACCTGACAAGGATGGCAGGAGACCGGACAGCCTGGAGAATTACCTTTTGGCAGAACACTGATAATGATAATGATGTTTACTCCTGTTTCCTCATCTTAAGCCGGCCGCGGTGGCCGAGAGGACTGCGGCGCGTCAGTCACATTTTGCACGGCCACTACGGTCGGGGGTTCGAATCCCCCCTCGGGCATGGATATTTGTGCCGTCCTTAGAGTAAGCTAGATCATAAGTAATTTGTAAGTTTAGGGACTGATGACCCTGTAGTTACGTCCCATAAGCTATATAAACATTATTATTATTAAACCTCATCTTAATCCGCCTCGACTGCTACCTCCTGCTCCTCCTCCTTCCTCTATCTTTTTAAAACTACCGCTGCCTCATCCTCCATCTTTCATACCATTGCCTCCTCCTTACCTTTCTCTTGTTCCCTTCTTTTAGGCATCCTCCACTGCTGCCACCTCCTCCAGCCACCTCTCTCTGCCTTTACCTACCTCTTCCTCAGCCTCAACCGTCACGCAGCTTCCTGACAGTCCTCTTCCTCTTGTTTCCTCCTTTTACCCTTATCCTTTGCTGCCTACTCCTCCTACCTCACATCTCTGCCTATACCTACCTTTTCTTCGTCCCCATCTTCCCCACAGCTACTTCCTCCTTCTCTTCCTCTTGCTTCCTCCTGTTACTCCTCCTTCGCTGTTGCCTCCTCCTTCATCCTCTCTATTTCTTTCCCTGCCTCCTCCTTATCCTGCACCTTCCCCACTACTTCTTCCTCGTCCTCTTCCTCTTCCTCTTCTTTCCTGCTTTTACTCTTTGTCCATTGCTCTCTCTGTCATAATCTACCTCTTCTTTCGTCTCTGTCCACGTCTTCCTCTTGTTTGTTCCTCTTAATCCTCCTCCACTGTCGCCCCCTCCTCTGCTCCCATCTCTCTATTTTTACATACCCCGTCCTCGTCCTCAATGTTAACCACAGCTGCCTCCTCCTCTTCCTCTTGTTTCATCCTCTTTCTTCTCCTCCACTGCTGCCTGCTCCTCCTCCTTCCTCTCTCTTTGTTTACCTATGTCTTACTCGTCCTCCACCAGCCCCACTTTTGTCTCCTCCATATTTTCCTCTTATTTCCTTCTTTTAACCCTTATTCACTGCTGCTTCCCCGTCCTCCCCCCTCTCTCTGTCTATACCTACCTCTACTTCGTTCTCACCTTCTCCACTGATACCTCCTCTTCTTATAGTTGCCATTCTTCATCCCACCTAGAGATTTCGTCCAAGTCATCCTGCAACCTACTACAGTCATTCAATGACTCTTTTGTACACCATAGCATCATCAGCAAACAACCGTAGATTGCAATTCACTCTGTCAGATCATTTATATAGACAGAAGATAATAGCGATTCTATCACACTTCCATGGGGCACATCTGACGATACCATAGTCTCTGATGAACACTCGCCATCGAGGACGACTTAGTCTTTGAGCCACTCACATATTTGGGTACCTATTCCATAAGCTCGTACCTTCGTTAGCAGTCTGTAGTGCAACCTGGGATTCTCACGATCGATGCTTCCTAAAGCTGCACTGATGCATGTAGAGAAGCTTTTCCATCTCAAGGAAATTTACTATATTAGATCTGAGAATACGTTCAAGAATTATATAGCAAACTGATGTTAATGATATAGGTCTGTAATTTTGCGGGTCCATTCTATTGCCTTTCTTATACACAGGAGATACCGTTTCCTTTTTCCAATCTCTTGTTACTTTGTGCGGGATCAAAGATACGTGATTAATGCAAAGTAAGTAAGGGTCAATGCTTCCGAATACTCTTTGTAAAACCTGAGTGGTACTTCATCTGGACCTAGCGATTCGTTTGTTTTCAAGTCTGTCAGCTGCTTCTGTACTCCAGCTATGCCTATTACTATGTCCTCTATTTGAAAGTTAGTGCGACCATCAAATGAAAGTATGATTGCATGGCCCTCCTGCGTGAATGATTTCTTAAATGTTAAATTTAAATCTTCGGCCTTCATTTTGCTGCCTTCTATCACCACCCCAGAATGATCAAAGAGTGACTGGGTAGAGACCTTTGATCCGCTTACCGATGTTACATAGAACCAGAACTTTTTCGGGCTCTCGGCTAGATTTTTTGCTAAGGTATGACGGTGGTAGTCATAGTATGGTTCGCTCCTTGCTCTTTTCATACACGCAGTAATCTCTACTAACTTTTGTCTGACTCCACTTCTCATGTTTCCTCACCCATTCCACTGCTGTCTCCTTCTTCTCCCTCTTGTACCTTTCATTTCCTACCTCACTGTTGTACCCTCCTAATCCTGTTTTCTCCTCTTACTCAGTGGCGTAGCTATGTCACCAAGGGCCCCGGGGAAAAAACGACATTGGGGCCCTCTTTACACTAATACTGTACAGATGCAAAACTACGTCATCATCAGCTCCTTACAGCCCGCTGGAAGACAAAATAAGGTACACCTAAATACTACTAAGTAAATTATTACGTGTCACGCAGCAGATAATATTTAATCGTACTCTCTGATATAATTGTCAAAGTTTGTTTGTTATGCTTTCACGCAAAAATTACTAGGTGATTTGAATGAAATTTTGCAGGGATAGGACCTGGGTAGGACGTACAGGTGAAAATGCCCCATGGGATATTTTTCGTCAGCGGTGACAGCAGGCGGACTGTTGTCAGTGTCGCTCGCTAAACCACTGCGCTGTTAGTTCATTTCGTCCATGGGTCAGTCAAAGAAGGAAAATAGGGGAAATATTCCTGTAGGATGATTTCATCAAAAGTGAGTTGCCGGATTTTGTTTGATGAAATACTTTGGATTGAGCCGTGCCCCTACCAGGCTTCTTGAAGTATATGATAGTGTCTGGCCAGGAAAAAGTAGTAAGTAAAATAAATAAGTCGATATCTTCGCTTATTGTCGTGACAGTGGGGTAGAGGGTAGCGTCTTGATGCACAATTCACTATTGGGACAAAGTAATTATTACATGAAACTTCTGATGTATGAATGTAATTAAACTTTAAATGGCAGAATAAACAAATAGTGTGCGGGTAGAGACATACCTTAAAAGATTGTGTGAAGTGCTGAATTCTGACCATTACTTTAAAACACAGTGAAGTTGTTTGTTTTTCACATAGGAGAACTGAACAGAATGCGGCGGAGTGTATAGTGTTAGTATGAACGTGAATTGAAGAGCGAATAGTTCTTTCGGTATGGGAAGGCGCCGTTCCCAGAAAAAGCCACAGAATGCCGAATCCATTTCCCGCCTACCATTGCAAGGTAATGTGTAAAAAGGTATGTAGATTCTGTTCGGTATTCCTTTCAGTATTAACGCATTTGTGGCAAATAAACATGCCTGTTTCCTGGCGCAACGCATTTTGTGGAAAATGCTCACTCTCCAGGTGTGTGTGCGCAGAACGCCAACAGTCATTTATGAGGTGCACTGTGGAAGGGTCGGTATAACTGTGTAAAACACTTTCTAATTTCTTTTTGCGACGCAATGGTGAAGACTGGGGGATCGCTTTCTTGCTATTGGTTTTGCAGGCGCACAAAGAACGACAATTCCTGACCATTCCAGCGGTCTGCCCTTTCCCACACCTTCTGCCCTCCAACCCCCCCTCCCCTTCCTGCTGTCATCTGTCACATCCCCAAAACAAATCATATGCCCAATACTATTCTACTGTACTTACTACTTGTCTTAGTCCATTCTGTTGAATAATAACTATATTAACAGTTTGGCTGGAAAAGGTAGACTTGGGTTACCGACCCCCGGAGACCATTTACTTTTTTCCCATATTCTGCTTTATTTTGCTTGAAGTAAGTTGTTATTTAAGTACAAATATGTTGAAAATATTGCAATTTAGTACCTTGGTTTATTATTATTTTTTTTTATTTTATTTATTTATTTATTTATTTATTTATTTTTTTTTTTTATTTTTTATTTTTTTTTTTTTTTTTTTTTTTTTTTTTTTTTTTTTTTTTTTTGTGAGTTACATATGACTCACATGGCGCCAGAGTACCAGGTGTGTCATTTGCTATGTCGCTAATAATTTCGGGTTGGTACTCCTGTAAGTCTTTCCTTCCACAACATTATTTGCGTACAGTTCCATTACTGTTTTTCTGCATTGTTACTACAGTCTTTATCAGCGTTGTTTGCTCCGTAACACAGAGGTGTTGTAGCAGGAGAAAGTGTCTCGTAGAAGTTATGTAGATGAACAAAGGCATGTACAGAAGCTTATAGATGAAGTTATGGACATAAGTGAAGTAAATGAAGATATTACTGAAATTGAAAAATAAAAGGAATGTGTTGATGCTGATACTGAGATATGGAGAGGAAGAAGCTGAAGTTCAAACCAAGAGGGGCATAAAGAAAAAACCAGCAATTATAACTGACTATAATCAGTCATTTATAGATCCCTCTCACCAAATTAAGTCCTATATTGTCTAAGACTGGGTGTGAAATGGCACAGGAAGCTTGCAATTGAACTGTTGACAGGGTCAGCACTGGTAAATGCTCTTGAGATACCGATACACCAACAAGATCATCTCAATCACAGAATTCAAAGAGGAAGTTACTTTGAGACTATTCCATACAGAAGATGCCGATGCTCCTGAGAAATCTCTCACCGTAGCCACCGAACTGCCTGCAGATTGTGCTCTTGTGAACATGGGAGCACCAAGTCATAGGTGTACGGATGCTACGCAAAAATGAAGAATGAATTTGGACGAGAGCAAGCTGTCAAGAAATGTAAATAAACTACATGGAAATTTAAGAAATTGTGACTCATATTTTTGCGTAGTATGTTTCTTCATAAAGCACAGTGCATGCAGGTGTTAGAGATACAAAGTGGAATTACCAATTTTTTTCAGTCTGTTTCACTATTGTAGCAATTAGAGTTGGAGAATGTAATTAAACCTGTATGTGGTATACAATCTACTGTATAAACTAATATGTAACACCAAATAATAAATTATAAAAACAAGGAAACTCCAATATGACTGGGCCATGTGAGTTATATATAATTCACGATTTCAAGTGTCAATAACTGCTCTTGAGCCCTTGAAAACTGGAGGCCACGAACATGATTTGTTACTGGGGCCACAACGTACTGTAACACCAAGTCACAGCACGCTACAGTGTTACAACTGTACCATGGAGCTTTAAATGGAAAAAAATGTCCGTGAGTTGTATTTACTTCACGTGGCCCGAAGAGAAGACACTCACGTGGCAGTCAATGTGTTAAAACATTGTTTTCTAAAAGTTGGGAATTTTTCTATATCTTGTAACACGAAGACTATTAGTCCTTGAAAAAAATTCATAATTATTTTTCGCGCCTCACTGTGTATTACGAACTAAATTAGTGATGTTTTTCAAGTCGTGAGGATTTCGTTCGTGTTTCCTCACGCATCAAAGTCAGAATGAAAGAATACATACAGGAGTAATACAATGCTTCAAACGTTAAATTGCAGATGTTGGCAAAGATATGATTTCTGATCTGTAATTATCGGTAAGTGTTTTCGTGACTGCAGTACATTATAGTAATAATAGGGGTACACAATTAAAAAGTAGTCAATTTTATTTTAACACTTATTTTACAATCTTTTCCTGGCTTTGGGTTTTGCAAAATCATCAATAAGGTCTGTTAAATCTAGACTTTATGCAGCCTTGTTTTCGATTGCTATGAGTGCCAAATATCCGAGTCAAGCTTGAACCGTACTGCACCTCGGATGCATTTTGATAATATTTAATTTGCTGAACTACCTTTCGGCTGCTGCAGAAGAATAAACCTGCGGTAAATACTTCCGGAACCTCAGATTCTAATAATGCATATTTTGTTATAATTTCCTTACATAAATGGCAAACTGTCCATGTTGGGGTCAATTTCGGCAGGAGAAATTAAAAGACGAAATTCCTTCATTCAAATAAAATATTATATACAGTAAAACGTCTATTATCCGAAGTAATTTGGGGACATGGATATTCGCAAAACCGGTTTATTCGGATATTCGAACTGTACACTTCCATTTTCCAATAAGAGGTACTGTACAGTAAATGTATTTATGATATTTGGAGGAGCGCGATCCTTCACATTGCGCCGAGCCGGCACGCTGCATCGCTTGGAAGACGCAGCAGTTGCTATGAGCAGCTCTGATGCTGCCGCTACTTCTGCCGACTGAAGTGTGCCGATTGTTGGGCACATTGACTAGCAGCTTCGCCTGTCAGCAGCGCCACATAGTGGCGTCTTGTGAAGGCCCAATTAGAAGCCCAATTCCGCCAGCCGGTAGCCTAGTGCGGCTACTGTGGGAAACTGGGTTTGAGGGGAAGGGGATATGATGGACGATAGTGTGGGAGAGTAAAAAAAAAAAAAAATAATAAAAATAAATTAAATAAAAACTTCGTCGCTCACGAAGGCCGAGGGGCCCCTGGAGCTCGGGGGCCCCGGGGCACTGCCCGGCTAGCCCTATGATAGCTACGCCACTGCTCTTACTCCTCTCCCATTGCTATCTCCTGTTCCGCTCTTCTGTCTCTGACTATATACATTTCCTACATCTTACCCACTACTGGCTGCTCTCTGTCATCCTCTTGCTCTTCCTCCACTTCCACCTGCTCCTTCATCCAGTCTCATTCTTTACCTTCTGCTTCCATGTCCTCCACAAACACCACTGTAGCATCCTCTTCCCCCTGAGTTCTCCTCTTACTTGTCTTCCACAGCTGCCTTCCTATTCTTCCTCCTCTCTCTATCTTTACCAACCACCTCCTCCATCAACTTCTCACCAACAGTGCCTCATCGTCCTTTACATTTTGTTTCCTCCTATTACTCCTTTTACACTGCAGACCCCGCCTCATCACCCTCTCTCTGTCTTTCCCAACCTGTTTCTCATTCTCACCTTTTCCACTGCTACCTCTACATCTTGTTTTGACCTCTTATTCCTACTCCACTGCTGCCTTGTACTCCGACAACCTCTATCTGTCTTAACCTACATCTTCGTCGACATCAGCCTTTCTCGCCTCTTCTCCTCTCCCTCATGATTTCGTCTCTTACTCTTCCTGCATTGTTGCCTCCTCCTCCATCCTCTATCTTTCTTTACATACCTCTGCCTCAGCCTCTACCTTCGTCACTGCTACCTCCTCCTCCTCTTTTTCTCGTTGCCGCTTCTTTCTCCTCCTCCACTGCCGCCTCCTCCAGCCCCTTCTTCTCTCTTCTATACCTACCTGCTCATCGTCCTCACCTTATAAATGTTTGAGTCCAGTAGTATAGCTGTGCCGGTTTCACCCCACAGAGAATCGCCCGTCGACGATATTGTCATCGACGCCGGACGCTCGGCCAATTGCCGAACCGCAGATCAAAGGATGCCGCCACAGGATGATTGATGGAAGGATAGGATGATTACATTTAGGTCCTTTTGATTCGCTACTTGTCCGACCGCTAATCAAAGGACGCCGCCATAACGCACTTAAGGATGATTTAAGCCGTTTCTGGGTCACAAATTGATATCAATATAATTACAATAATTGTGTAATTAGAGTAATTGCAATTACGTGTACTTAGAGTAATTACATGTACCAAGAATACTTGCAATTACGTGTACATAGGGTAATTAGGGTAATTGTTTATTGTAATTGCAATTGCACGTGTTCACTCCTCCACGTCCGGCATGGAACTAAGCTCACCCCAAGACATCACGTGACTATCTACATCACCCCCCCACCCCACCACGTGACCACCACTGACCAATGAGAGCACAGTACGTGACCATCCCCAACCGATATTCTGCAGTCATTAAGCCGCAGAGTGTCGGAGGGACGGCAGCAGCATGGGAAGGATGCAATTACGGTAATTACATTTGACTCACATAGTTGGGAGGTTCCTGGTACAACCACAAATTGGTGGGAAGACCGATTTCTGGTTGCCCTGGAAGGATTTTGCCCCTCCGACCCAGTAGAGCACCCTCAGATTTTTTTTTTTCTTTATTGTTAATTTCACTCCGACTTTCGTCGGCGGGCTGGCAGCAGCATCAGCGCTGCTCTTCAGCCGAGAGAATAGACATATGACAAGCGAGATAAAAGGAACAAAGACATGAAGTTAAAAACAATGAGTATAAAAACATGGTACGGAGGAAAAATGGAAGACTTACAAACTGGACATTGGAGACAATACTGCAGACTTAAGACACATGAACAAGAGAGACTGACACACATAAGCAGATTAAAAACAGTCTGTGCCACGGTGGCGATAAAATCACATGGAGAGACAACACTGGACACACGAAGTCACACGATGATATAGGTGGTGATGACATGAGTTGCGACGCACTGGAGATGAACACACGGCGATGACGATGCACTTGACACGAGAATACACTGTTGTTAAAAGGCGACGCTGCAGCCCCCACGGGGCAAGGAGAGGGAGGAAGCGAGGAAGCGCGGGGGGGGGGGTCGAAAAGAGAGAGAGGGGGGGAGAAGGTGGGGAGAAGGAAAGACAGGCGCGATTGAGACTCCATGTGGGGAGAGGAGGGGGGAAATCCAAGCGGGGAGGGGGAGAAGGAGGGGATGGGGAGAGGGGGCCGCTAAGTCTACGGGGAAGGGATCAAAGCTGATAGGAGGGGTATATTTCGGGACGAAGGGCGTCATCCGGTAGGGGAAGGGAGCGGAAGTTGCCTTGGGAGAGTATATGTAGGGTGTGCAGGTGGAGAGAGGGAGGAATGCAGTGGTGGAGGCGTGGCAGAGGCCCAGGTGCGGTGAGGCTAGGGTAAACTAGCGGGTTGCGGGAATCGAGTTTTCGGGTGACATACAGGAGGCGGAGGCGTTCAAGGTGTTGAAGGAGGTGAGGGAAGGGGATGAGGTCGTAGAGGATCCGCGTGGGGGAAGGAAGGTGGATACGGTAGGCGAGGCAGAGGGCGTGGCGTTCAAGGACTTGGAGGGTGTGATAAAAGGTGGGAGGAGCAGATACCCAGGCAACCCTCAGATTGCACCTGTTTCCATATATAAAATCAAATCAGAGCATTCTGTTCGGCAACATGATAAAAAGAACCTTACTTAGAGCTCATATCACATCCAAAATTAGATGTGCATATAGATTAATCATATATAAGATCATCTGTAGTGTCATATACATGTACTCCCATTACTCTAGTAATTATATCGAATTTTCAATCCATAGCCATTGAAATCGACTGAAAGCAGCAGTTCCAACCGCTGACAACAGATGGCTCTGATCCCACCTCTCCCCCCACCCAGCGCCTACACAATGAAGCCATGTGTGCAGACGCTGGCCACCTGCATCCTCCTCTGGAGCTGACCAGTCTCTATTGTGTGCCTCAGTCCGCCGGCCGTAACCGCTGCGACCGAGGAGACGAGGCACACAGGCCGACTGCCCACTCACCCAGCTTCAGCCCCCTGATGATCATGTACTTGCGTACATATGCGGAAAGACTACCATAGTGCATTTACGGGGTCCTGCCGCGGCATGCACGCAATTTTTCCGGTCGACCCCAGCGCGCCGACCGGGCCGCGCCCCGCATCTCGCGAAAGAATTGCCGAGGAGCCCACGCCGAAAATTATTATTATTTAACAGCGCCACCGCCCATCCCCCGGCTGTCGGCCCTAGAACACAGAAGAGCGAGCTGCCGCGACCTGCATGTGAAGTCTGCACCGAAAAAATTATTATTATTTAACCGCGCCACCGCCCATCCTCGGCGACGTGGACACAGCGATCCGACAACCCCAATTATTATTATATTTTGCATTACAATTTTTTTCTACGTTTGTTTTAGCTCCTTGTACTGCCTCTACACCAACGTCCGCAAAGTTCTAATTTGCAGTGGAACAGTCCGCCCGCAAGAAAACAATTCGCTATGTCTCTCCTGGCGAGAAAAGCAGAACTCGGACGGACAATAGCGGCCGTCCTCTCCATTCATACCTGCTCCCCTCAGCCTTTCAAAACAACGCACACGGCCACATCGCTAAGCGACAGGCGGCGGTGAATCAAACACGTGCTCTAGCCGAGCGTTACCTGTAAAGGCTATGCAAATAGTTCCACTCCGCACGCGCGAAGAAGAAGCGCTCGACACTGCACTCTGCGGACAAACCTTAAGAATTATCAAACGTATATCACTTCTCAAAAACAGTGACAGCAACGACCGAATCGTGCTTTTTTTACGAATCTCTCTCTTTTTCCTATTCCCACAAGTAAAACAATCTAGCAGAAAATGCGAGAAATATGTTTTTAATGTAAGTTATATCACCCTTTCTTGAACCAGTATTATGTAGGGAAATAACGTGTCAGGCTTATTGCATACGTCATATTCCAATACACACGTGACCACATTTATTTGTTATTTTACGCACTGCATCCAGATTGCATGTGTATCCATAACAGAAACATTAATTGAAAAAAAAAAAGGCTCGCTACTACCGTGAGAGTCACGGATCTTTTCGTGAAACTAAAAACGAATCCCTATTGCTCTACTTCGCCTCGGCTGTTAACACTTTGCAGCGAAATTCAGCTCGAAATACAGAATTTTTAACTGATATAGTCGGATGCGCGTGTTTTTCAGCGTCTGCCTGAAAACTTTAGTGCACTGCAACCATTCTTGAGAATACAACGCGCTAATTTCAATCTCCCTAGATGTTTGTGTTTTACTTAGACTCCCCAGCGGTCTTGCTGCCGATGCGGGATGTAAGTTTTTTTTCTCTCGATATCACCATCATCGACGAGTATTCCAACTATTTTCCAACTACAGTTGTAAGCAGATTTAGCCATACACTGCATGAATCGCGCCTACACATGAGACTCTGTATTTTCAAAATAACACTCACACATCCTTTTGAGACGTGTCGATAACAATTCCAGGCACCAGTTTCAACTTTTAGCTTTACGATTTAGCAAATATTAGCCACACTTTGCATCCGCTCTCCAGCGACCATTCCCAATTACAATATTAGAACGTCTTCAGAAACACATCGCTAGTGCTCTTTACAAATGGAATACAGCTCTGTGAAGGGGCTAAGACTTCTTTTTTGCTCGTCTACTTGTTCTAAACCTTGCACGCTCTCTGTCACCATATGATACAGTTTTCGATACTCAAGAAAATAAAGTCGATGACATATAGAATGCCAGACTCCCCACGTAAATTACAGGTATAAGCTTTTCCCAACGGATTTTTAGAACCCTCCCAATCAATGTTTTCAAATGTTAACCAGTACAGTGTAAAGATACCATCGGTTTTTTTAATACCCTTCGAAATCTAATATGACACACAACCCACGTCATCTTGCGTGAACACTATCTGCTCTTCCCACTCTTGTGGAATTTCTGCAGTTATTTTCTCTGCAAACAGCTTCTCCGATGATAAAAATGTACAACATCCAGTCCGCCATTCTTAATCTGTATCATGTGGTAAACATGCTCGAATCCACTCGTTTTCGACGATTCCACAATGATATCAGCGCGCCGTCCTGAGATTAATCTGTATAATTCTTTCCACACACCAGCTGACAATGCACATTTTTCCCCAAAGTAACTACACGATCTAATATTAACACTATTTTTCGCGATAGATACAAGTTTTCGACGTATTCCATATAACCCTCATCTGGGTACATCGCGACATGTTTTCCATTAGTGACCATTCTCCCTGGCTATTTACCGTAAAAAACAAATATTTTTCTCCAAACCCTCTGCTATAACCCAACCGAATTCCATGATATTCTCACCCATATACAAAACGTGTTGTCCTACTCTTCGAAAGTAATTATTCGGAAAAAAATGTTAATCACATGCGATCACACATTCGTTACAACCCTTCCACGCTCTCTATCGCCATATGATAGTTTCCGCTACTCGAGAAAAATAAAGTCGATGACATATAGACTCCCCATGTAAAAATTACATGTATAAGCTTTTCTCAACAGATTTTTCGAACCCTCTCTATCAATTTTCACGCATATTAACCAGTAAAGTGTAAAAATACCAATCGTTTTTAGTACCCTTCGAAATCTAATATGCCGCTCAACCCACGTCATCTTGCGTGAACACTATTTGCTCTTCCCACTTTGTGGAATTTCTGTAGTTATTCCAGAATTTCTAAACTCTGAAAAACGGTTTCTCCGATGCTAAAAATGTACAACATCCATCCCGCCATTCTTAAACTGCATGATGTGGTAAAGGATCTTCAGCCAAACGATTTCATCGAGATGTTCTCCAGAGTCTCCTTGCCGACTTTCGATCCAGTATGCCGCCATGTAACGTCGCATTGTCTCCATGACGAACTAGTCGAATTTACTACGTATGTATAAGTTAAAACATCGGAAATAATTGACCATCGCATACAACTCGTTAAATTAAATACCACTAACACGCGATCAAACAGGCAATACCCCTTCTAGCATACGGCACAACAACCATCTCCAACCCAGCTGCCGGCCGCGGTGGCCGAGGGGACTGAGCCGCTTCCGTCACGGTCTGCAGGGCCACTACGGTCGGGGGTTCGAATTCCCCCTCGGGCATGGATATTTGTGCCGTCCTAGTTCGTAAGTAGTTCATAAGTAGTTTGTAAGTTTAGGGACTAATGACCCCGTATTTAAGTCCCTTAAGCTTAACAAACATTATAACAACCCAGCTCTTTTCTACTAAAGTTCTAAACTAACTAGCAAACGACAACTCGGGTACTCTACGTCGTTGGTAGATCCTT
Organism: Locusta migratoria; assembly: GCA_026315105.1. Classification (NCBI taxonomy): domain Eukaryota; kingdom Metazoa; phylum Arthropoda; class Insecta; order Orthoptera; family Acrididae; genus Locusta; species Locusta migratoria. Next base: position 786,158,794 of record CM048755.1, read on the forward strand.
TCCGAACATCTAACCGTTTGATCATGCACCTCTTTTGCATTGCATACTCCACCAGACAGTATTTCTGGAACGCTTTCTGTCAGTCAATATACTACATACCTCGAGCATTCGAGCACAAACAGTCACCGTATTCCACCTTCTAACAAATCTATACTCTCGATAAACATCTGTAACACACCCAATTACATCGTAAAAATGACTGACACACATAGAACAGCTAACAAGGAACGAATCAGATCAACAACAAACTCTTTTCTTATATTTATATATCTACTAATACAACACCCGAAAATTTTTTATCGAGAGACTAAACAAACGATTAAACACGCCTCCAAAAGAAGGTAACTACTTAGGTTTAAATCACCTAACCATAGGGGATTTATTGAATTCGATGCTTCTCGACAGAAGGACAACAATGTACCACCGCAAACATCGCCACAACGCTAGCAAGATGCATTCAAGACACCAAACTATCTGAGTTATGTCGACACCTATGCTTCTCGACCGAAGAACAATAATTTTCCACCACCAATATCGCCACAACGTTAGCAGGAGGCATCCATTCACATCGTAAGCAACACTGACAGATGAGATGAATACACCATAACCATTACACTTTGTTTCTATGTGCGCATCTACAACTCAGCTCCCTGTAAGAAGCTGAGATACTATTTATTTTTCGATAAAGAATAATCACCCCTGTTTTGCAATGAATCGTATGACTAACCGGCCTTTAAAAAAAAAAAAAAAAAAAAAAAAAAAAAAAAAAAAAAAAAAAAAAAAAAAAAAGAAGAAAGGAAACCCTCCAACTGTTAGGTTTGAGCTATCGATGGACAACCGTCAACAAGTAGCGTTCAGGATTTTAACTATGTATCCTAAATAATAATGCAACTACTCCAACAGCATTCCATGCTATTTTCCCAGACGAATCACCTCGGTATTGTAACGAATCGATATTTTTTCTGGAGAAGATGTTGAAAATTACTTAATTTTTAAAGAAATTGCATCCGAAATAGGTATTTCACGCTATTTTTTCTGTAGAAGAGCTTTAAATTTATATAAGTGCATTCGAAAAAATCGGTATTTTTAGCACATTCAAGACAATTTTCCGGAATTTAAAACCATACACACACAAGCGTATTACTGACAAATATTGCAACATTTCCATGTATTATACCCTCGCAGCTGGCACAAACACGTTTTCTTTTTACCATACAAGACGAGTACAGCGGTCGTTATACATAAATAGTAGGATGTACGCTAATTTTTCGATATATATATATTACAGAAACGAAACCTACAGTGTTTTAGAAAATCGATAAGAATAACTCAAACCATAGCAAACATTCGAACGTTTTGCTTAGCTGTAGAATACAACACGGAATCACCGCTATATGACAACCTGTCTTCTGATTTTTTTTTCTCCTAATCCCTGTCTCTACAAGAAATAGCTGTTACAGATTTTTTCCCCGTTTACAGCACAGACGACACGTATCTAGTCCTTTTTAGAGCAAAGGAACCAATCCAGCTGTTCGGTCTGAACTATCGAAATACATGCATGCATACTCACATTCCATGTTTGCAGCGAGTGCGGACCTGTTGACTCATCGTAGACTCCGGTGTGGAGCGTGTGTACCTAAATATACCTGTCCACGCTCGCACCTGACCTGGAGAAGTTATTGGTTTAATTTTTCCCGGCCGCACCAGATTCCGAATACACGAGAGCTACCCCCAGGGGGCCCACAGCTCTTTTGTGGGTACGTGTGTGGCGCGCACGGGTCCCCGAGCTATTGCAGCCTTTTTTCCTGCTTTCCCCAGGCTGCATTACCCCTCCTAGTTCCCCCTCCTTCCCATCCCAATCGCTCCTTCCCACCCTCTCCAACCCCGTCTCTCGGCGTTTCTCTGCAATTTTGGTTTTGTCTGCTGTGTACACCGGTTTTCGGCTCAATTTGGTCCCCCCCCCCTCGGGGTTTGACCTTCCATAACAAAATTTTCCAATAACGTGTGAGCCAATTGGGGAAGAACTCCCGACCTAGCCCCTACGGCGCGGGTCCTATCCTTTCCTTTCCACTTCCTTTCCTCGCTGTAGCCCCCATCCCATGCTAGGTCCCCAGCACGTGTAGCCAGTCCGTGTGGGGGGGGGCTGTTATGTACCCTTTGGCTGAGCCCCCTGACACCACAGGGATCACACTACTGGTGTCTGAGCTGCGACCTCTCCATGCAAGCCAAGGAGTTGATGCCTGTCCTCGGGGGTATCAAAACTCCCGGCAATGGCCATCGTGCCAGGTGGCCTTTGCTGTGGCTGGGTTGCGCCCATGGAGAGAGCCCCTGCTTCGGAGTGGGTGACACCAGGGCGGACGTCTAGCACTATGAAAAGAGTTAGACACCAAAATGGTCGTGCATCGGCCGTCTCTCAAGACAGGAAGAGGTCTTTTAATGCTGCTACTGTGGATACGAGGATATTTCCCTCCCTCGCTACCCCTTGGGAGGAAGGCCAGGCACGCCAGTTAGGAGCAAAACCCTTTCCCCGCTAACTGGTTTGCACAAGGACTGATGGAGGAACTTTTACTACCACTGAACCGCTGTTCTTTGTTGAGACCATAGAGGACAAGGTTGGTGAAGTGGAATCTATGAGTAAACTTAGATCTGGCTCATTGCTCATTAAAACAGTCTCGGAAGCCCAGTCTGAAGCTTTGCTCGCCTGCACCACCCTTGGCGACATTCCAGTAACAATACTCCCGCACAAATCCTTGAATATGGTACAGGGTGTGATATTCCACCGGGACCTCCTTCTTCAAACTGATGAGGAGCTTAGGGCCTATCTCGAGCGGCGTGGTGTACATTTTGTTCGACGCGTTCAGAGGGGACCGAAAGACAACCGCGTCGATAATGGGGCCTTTATCTTGGCCTTCGAGGGGGACACACTCCCAGAGAAGGTCAAGATAATGATATATCAATGTGAAGTGAAGCCCTACATTCCACCTCCCATGCGATGTTTTCGATGTATGAGGTTTGGTCATATGTCCTCTCGCTGTACAGCAGTCCCAGGATGCGATGATTGTGGACGCCCACTACATGAGGGGAGCCCCTGTGTTCCTCCACCGGTGTGTTTCAACTGTCATCAACATTACTCGTCACTGTCGACAGATTGCCCTATGTTCAAGAAAGAAAAGAAAATACTAGAGTACAAATCCCTGGAGCGTTTGATGGACCCTGAGGCCCGCAGAAAATATGAACGTCTGCATCCCGTGCAGATGGCGACGACCTTCGCTACGACGTTATCTTCTAACCTTTCACCCTCCCCTTCCCACTCCCATCTTCCCCCTAGATCCCGTTCCCGCCCCTCCCTCACGTCTCCCTCTCCTGTAGCTCCTGTAGCCCCCCCCCTTCCCAGCCGAAGTGCACCCCTTCTCTGTCGCCTGCCGGTGACAGTGCCCCATCTCGGGGCCTTCCGTCCTGGCGTTCCCCAGATCGGAGATCTTCGACCTCCAGTCGGCCATCGGACTCCCAGTCGGTAAGTTCAAAGGTCGCCCAATCTTCGTCAGTACCAGACCTAACTGATAAAAGTTCTCTCTCTGGGGCGGTTCCTCCCCGTCCCACAAGAGAGAAAGAGAAAGAGAAGGAGAAGAAGAAGAAGAAGAAACCAAAATTACAAGATAAAGCCCCTCTGGTACCACCGGAGGTGCCGACTGTGCTTTCGCAACTCGCTCATCCCATTGAGCCTGAGGCTGATCAGCTATTTATTGATGTTGTCCCTTCTTCTTTGGTGACGGACGCTGACAAAGCAGCATGACAGACGTTACCCCATTCGCTTCCCGCCTAGATCCTCGTGATGTGATCATCCAATGGAATTGTAATGGCTACTACCGTCACCTCTTGGAGATTAAACAGCTACTCTCTCTTTCTTCTGCGGCCTGTGTCATCCTGCAGGAATCGAGGTTTATGAATGCACATTCACCGACCCTCGGTGGGTTCCGTGCTTTTTGTCGGATCCGGGTTGGTCCCCTCCAGCCGTCTGGTGGGGTTTGTATATTGGTCCGGACAGATATTGTCAGTACCTGGATTCCTCTCCAAACTCCATTGGAAGCGGTTGCTGTCCAGGTGCACTTGGACACTGCGTTAACCATTTGCAACCTCTACCTTCCCCCTGACAGGCCACCTACACTCGCGTCCCTATTTGCCCTCCTTCAGCAACTCCCCCCTCCTTACCTCATCCTTGGGGACCAAATGACCAACATGATTAACCAAGCTGCCAACACCACTGTTCCCCGGTCGACGGGCCCTCCTACTCGCCGGCCGGTCCCTTGGTGGAATGCAACTGCTGCCGCAGTCATTCGCGAGCGCCGTAGGGCCTTGCAACATCTTAAGCGCCACCCATCCCTCGCTGGTCTCATAAATTTCAAACGTCTACGTTCCAGAGCTCGTTACTTAATCGAACAAAGTTAGCGGACATGCTGGGAGCATTTTGTCTCCTCGTTGGGCTCTTCTGCCCCTCTGACAAGAGTGTGGGCTATGGTCCGATCTATCAAAGGTAGCTGGCGGCCGTCTTCCATCCCTGGCCTTGCCCTGCCTGATGGGGTCTGTACAGAGCCATCTGTCGTTGCAGAACATCTTGCAACTCACTTCGCCAATGTATCAGCGACAACTTCATATCCGGCGACCTTTCTCCTTAAGAAACACCAGGCTGAAACCTTCAAATTAGGCTTTACTTCTCACCAGGTGGAACCATATAAAGAACCTTTTACTGACTGGGAACTATCGCTGGCCCTCTCCTCTTCCCATGATTCAGCACGTGGCCCTGACGACATTCATAATCAATTGCTGAAACACCTCAACCCCTCACAACGAAAATTTCTCCTAAAAGATTTCAACCGTATTTGGATTCAAGGGGTCTTCCCCTCCCAGTGGAGGGAGAGTTTTGTGGTCCCTGCCCTCAAGCCTGGCAAGGACCCATCGGCGCTGGACAGTTATCGACCAATAAGCCTGACAAATATCCCCTGTAAATTACTTGAAAGGATGGTAGCCCGCAGATTATGCTGGGTTCTTGAATCCCAGGGACTTCTCTCACCTTACCAGTGTGGGTTCCGGGAGGGATGATCCCCTATTGTCCATTTACTTCGACTGGAGACAGCGATCAGACAGGCCTTCTCTAAATGACATCATCTTGTAGCAGTTGTCTTCAATCTTCATAAGGCGTACAACACTGCTTGGCGTCATCATATTTTACGTTCTCTTCATGACTGGGGCCTCATAGGCTCCTTACCAATTTTTATCCGTCAGTTTTTATCCCACCGCCTCTTCCGTGTCAGAGTTTAGCTCCCCTCGAATACAGGAGAACGGCGTCCCCCAGGGCTCAGTGTTGAGTGTTACACTTTTTCTAATCGCCATCAATGGGTTGGTGAGCTCTGTTGGGTCGCTGGTAACCCCGGCATTGTATGTCGACGACTTTTGCATATGGTACAGCTCCTACTCAGTAGCCTCTGCTGAACGTCAGCGCCAGAGCGCCATTCGGCGGGCTTCAATGTGGGCTACGTCCCATGGTTTCCTGTTTTCCTTGTCAAAAACGAGGGTGATGCATTTTTGTCGTCGTACTACAGTTTACCCTGATCCAGAACTGTTCTTGGGTAAACAGCGCCTGGAAGTTGTACCACAGCATCGTTTTCTGGGTCTTCTCTTCGACAAAAAATTGACTTAGGTGCCACATATTCGCCACCTAAAGATTAGTTGTATGAGGAAACTTAATTCCCTACGTTTTCTTGCTCATTCATCTTGGGGTGCAGATCGAACAACTATCCTTCGTATCTATCGGGCTCTAATCTTGTCCCAATTGGACTATGGGTGTCAAATTAATGGCTCGGCAGCTCCTTCTGCCCAGAAATTATTAGATGCGGTTCACCAATATGGTGTACGCTTGGCTTCAGGTGCGTTCCCGACTAGCGCGGTCGACAGTCTCCTTGTTGAGGCGGGAATCTGCCCTCTTCAGGTCAGGCGGCATCAGCTTCAGGCGTCTTATGCCATCGCCATCCGGCAATATCCTGCTCATCCCGCTTACCAGGTTCTTTTTGCATATGAAGGGTTTCGACCCCCTGATACCCGGCCGCGGGCGGGATTTCCCGTCGGACTGCGGCTTGCCTCTCTTTGCCGAGATTTCCACTTCCCTTCCCTAGATTGCGCCCCCCATTTCACTGCACGCACACCCCCGTGGATGGTGCCGCGACTACTAATTCGGGCGGATCTCTTCTAGGGCCCAAAAGCTTTAATTTCCCCCATGGTCATTCGGCGTTTGGTGCGCCCACTACTAGAAGAGTTTCAGGGAGCCTCTATTTTTACACTGATGGCTCGAAAACCGCGGGCCACTCCCAACTCCCGTTGGGGCGGAATGCCATTCTCTGCCAGAGGCATGCAGTTTGTTCACAGCAGAGCTGATGGCGATTTATAGAGCCCTCTGTTTTATTAAACAGACTGCCGTGGAACGTGGTTTAATCTGTGCTGACTTCATGAGCAGTCTGCAGGCCATGGATCGATGTTTTCCCTCCCATCCTTTAGTTATTTCCATCCATGATCTCCTTGCTGACCTTCATCGTGCTGCCTGCTCCGTTACCTTTCTCTGGGTGCCTAGCCCTGTTGGTATTACAGGGAATGAACAGGCTGACCGGTTGGCTCGATCGGCAATTACTCGCTGCCCACCTCCCTTTCTAATTCTGGGTGCGGATCTGCGGGTGCAGATCAGATCTTTGCTTCACTCCTCATGGGATAGCAGTTTGAAAGCTACTGCCCCTTCCAATAAACTCCGCACCATCAAAGATACGACTGCAGCTTGGAGTTCATCTTTACGTCCTTCTCAGAGAGAACCAACTGTCCTGTGTCGCCTCCGTATTGGACACTGCAGGCTGACCCATGGATTTCTTTTACTCAATGACAATCCACCACATTGTGATTGTGGAGCCGTACAATCCGTGTCTCATATTCTGGTCGAATGTCCTCTCCATTTGACACTTGGTGGCGACTATGGCCTACCGCCTTCGTTGCCTCTAGTTTTGGCGGATGACCCACGGATTGTTGATCGCGTCCTTGCCTTCCTCCGTGAAAGTAGATTTTATTGTCGGCTCTAGGACTCGCTTGGTCGGGGTGAGTGGGTTTGTGACGCTTGGCTGTTTGTGTTGTTTAGAGCCTTTTCCCCCCTGTCCCCCACTCTTTTACTTTTTAACGTCGTTTTATTTCTCCCTACTCTGAAGCTGTGATATGTTGACTACTGTGCCATTAGGAACTTGTGGTTTAAGGTTGTAGTCGCCTCCGGAGGTATGGGAGCGGACACTGTAGCTTTCGCTACCCTAAGTTGGTTTTAGTCTTGTTGGTGAGATGATTTTAATTCCTAGTGTAATGGTCTTTTAGCTTTCCCCCATTTTTCGTTGGGTTCCGCAGCATATACAATTTGGAGTTAAAGGGACTGATGACCGTTGTTTGGTCCCTCGTGTCCATCACCACCACCGCCACACGAGATCTATTTTTACGAAGATAGAATTACATTGATTGTAACAACAGACATAAAAATAAAAAACGATCGAAATACTGCAGCTATACCATATCTCTTAATACACCATCATCCCAATAAAGACAGCCTTTACAAGCCATTAAGAGACAACAGCACATATGCGTATTACCGACAAATACTGTAAACACTTAACCCTAACCACTTCTTCTTGTACTCCATGGATGTCCAAATGAGGCTCATATTAAGCAAAAACTGGGAGATTCGTACATCCTACACTAATCCTCTCGCACAACAGAGCTAGTACCTTTAATCTCATGCTTCCGTAGATAGTAAATAAGAACAGAAATTGTACAGCACAATACTTTAACTACATTTAGAACGTATGTCTACATATAGGTAATAAGGTTATTTACATCTAGACACAGAATACAACTCGTTCTTTATTATTCTTGTTATCTGTAACTTTAATTTTCTCCGCTGTAACTCGTAGTTTTATATCCATATCGGCGTCTCCTATTTCGGCTCCACCCAGAAGTTCGAAAGTTACAGGGAGGGAACGACCTCGAACTCCATTACGTATCTTCGTTTCCTCCTGCATTCCAAGTCCTTTATAGCTCTGCACCTTCTGACAATGCTTCTAGACGAGAACAATCGAGAATTTTAACTTTTACCATTGTTTCCTGGTTATAGCACTATGCGTCGCTATGTGTGTACGTTACCAACTCCTGTGGTAATTTCCGTATGGAGCACTAGGTTTTACGATTATTGCAAACGATTGCTTGTTATTCCATCCGTTTTTACCTCCGGAAATGACTGTCCCCAGTCCTCCACATTTGGATACAATGTAGTCCCTTCCCCAAACGAGAATGCTACACATTTTTCATGTGTTCCGCTACTTTCGGTCAGTACACCGACGCGTGACCACTCTCCCTGACTGTTTACTGTAAAAAGCACATATTTTATAAGTCCCAGTCGTAGCCAGATTTATCCATACACTCTGTTTCTCTGTTTAAGCCTGGCTTACACATATGCCATAGCTTCGTCTTTCTCCAGCATTAATTTGTACTCGTCCTTTATGGCAGTTGCTTTAGCCATATATTCCAGCTTCCTTCTCTTGGTCTCGATATCCGCCATTTCCAGTTTTCTTTTCGCGCACATAATACATTAACTGCACGTAGCGATGTAATTTCTTTAATGGGGTATTGCTTAAACAGTCTTGCACAAGATAATAAACACTATCCATCCGGTAATCGTATATTGTAATACCCCTGTTGTCGACCCAACGACGAAGTAAGTGCTCAAATGCAGCAAATAGACCTCTATCTCTCTTTTTAGGGTAGATCAGGTCACGGATCACAAAATTCACACCACAACCAGCGGATTATCCCCTAGCAAGACTCCAGGACGTTCTCCAAATTATGGTTTTGACTGATATTTCCAGGCGAAGTACTAAATAAGCTCCATATAAGCGAGATTCTAGATGCGTTCTTTGGGACTTGTGGTGTAGAGATAGGAGCTTGGATTCGAATCCTGGCAGTTCCCTAACTTTGGTTTTAAATGATAATCACAGCGAGTTGCGAGCGTTGCAAATAACCGCAGGAGTCTACTTCCGACTGCCGCGGAGTCTGGACACTAGAGGTCTGCAAATCGCCGGTTTCGCTCGCTCGTATTCGGTCGAGTGCGCAACGCTCGGCGGTGGCGCGGCGAGTGTGTACGCTCGGAGCGAGCGTGTTGACACTGGAACGAGGCTGCGTGGGGCGGGGCGGGCAGAGGCCGCACAGCGTCGCTACGGCAGCGGCTCTGTGGCTCTGAGCGTGGGCTGCACTCCACCAACTAAAGCCAGTTATGCTGTAGGCGTGTATTCATGCATAGTAGCATGTAACCGCATTTCATTATACGGGACAAAAAGGTTGTTTTCACCAACTACGACATTTGGAAGTAATGTAAAGGATCCAGAGAGAAACTACAGAAGGAACAACGTTTTTAGTGCAATGTACAAAACTGAATGTTACCATCCAACAAAGTATACATCGAAAAGTAACAACATTATCCCCAAACTATTCGTTGATGGCGTTGTACGGCCGCGGTGGCCGAGGTGACTGAGGCGCTCCAGTCCCGGTCATCACGGCCACTACGGTCGGGGGTTCGAATCCCCCCTCGGGCATGGATATTTGGGCCGTCTTAGTTCGTAAGTAGTTCATAAGTAGTTTGTAAGTTTAGGGACTGATGACCCCGTAGTTAAGTCCCATAAGCTTAACAAACATTTGAACATTTTTTTATGGCATTGTCATTGCAATATATTGTTAAAATATCTTTGACACGTAGTGGATCGAATCGAGTTCTTCTGTCAGAGATCAGGTTCCCTGCCATACTGAAAGTGCGTTCACTAGCTGCATTTGAGGCTGGTACACAAAATACTTTTTTTGCCAATACAGCTAGCTTAGGAAATAGAGTACTGTTGCATTTCCACCATCGTCGTCATCATCATCAATTCGTGCTAAATAAAGGTCCACCTCATTGGTGGATTGCGCCTCGCTCATTTTACAGACCAGCCATTCCGAAAACATGCACTTCATTCTTTTGGCTGGTGCATCCTGGTGACATTCTTCAGACGGCCCTAAATTAATATAACACAGATATCACTGAAACACAAGGAGCGCCATAAATTCGTACAGCTGTCTAAAGTAAACAATTGTACCAAGAGGATTTAAAATAAGTAGAGGATGTATGAGCATTAGACTGGCATATTACTCTGACGACGGAAGAAAGCGCGGATCCTATATATTACACAAAGGCTTGCATGTGTTCTTTATAATATAGGTAAGAAAGACGACAGTGGCAGTGGGGTATATATGAATGCTGCAATTGGAAAAATTCCCGTTAAGGGCTCACTCGGAAAAGGTAGAGGTGCAGCTCAAAAGAATGTTCAAACGTTTGTAAATCTATCGGACCAAACTGCGTGGTCATCAGTCCGTAGCTTACAAACTACTTAAACTAAGGTAAACTAACCTAAGGACAACACACACACACACACACACACACACACACACACACACACACACACACACACATTCCCCAGGGAGGACTCGAATCTCCGACGGCGGAATAAACCACTGGAACCTCTGTCTTCATGAAAGGAGAGAGAGAGAGAGAGAGAGAGAGAGAGAGAGAGAGAAACGAGTTAGTTTCCCATAAGATCTCACGACTTTTTATGGTGGAGGGAATTCGTCGCTAGGCTTTCATTTTTGTACATTTTATGTTTTTGATGGGATATCATTTCTTTTTATAGGCAGTCCTTTTCTGTAATTCTTTTGTACATCAGCCACGGATTTTCTTAAAATCCATTCCCTGTCTCTTTGGTTTGGTTTGATGTAACAGTATTTGGAAGTCCGGAAAGTCGGTTACATTGTTATTGCTCTGTCGTTGACAGGATTCTGTACGCATCCCTCATAAAGCGAACATTTCGTTTCCAACATCTGCACACTACGTCATCGTAAGTAAAATTTAGAACTTTAAATGTTACGAGCTCTTTCGAGTTTCGTTGTCGTAACCATTTAGTTTGCCTCGATTTTGTCGAATTGGCTAACTACAGACTGTTGCGACCACCACCTTTCGCAGTCAGGATGTATTCTGTAGCGTCTAGTTTGCTCCTGACACTCGCATGGGACTCGAGTTCACACGACGTGGCGTTGCGGTGGGCGACCGAGTGGCTGGCGGGCAGTGTGGACGGTCGGGCCTGTCGAGCGAGGAAGTCGAGCGCAGCCACCCTTGTCGCAAGCCGCAGTACCGACACCTGCCGGAGCGACATGTATCTCGCGATTCGAGCGTGCAACCGAGCGAGGTGCAGACCTCTACCGGACACGTTTGCTGCTGCGCTCTGTGCGGTCGCGCTTTGTTTACCTTTCACGGTGTGGTGTGTCCGACAACCCTGCTGAGGTACAGCAGTCAACTAACAATACAGGACCTACAATATGTACAACAAGGGCCACAGCAGCAACAGGAACCGCAGCTTCTACACCACCAACACCTACAATTCCAGCAGCAACTGGCCCAGCAGCAACAACATCAACAACATGAGTTACGGCAGGTTAGTCAGCACCTCAGCTATTCCTGTGACCCCTCCAGCATAATACCTAGTGGCGATACAGCTGCACAACAGCAGCAAGAAAGTGGCCCCCATAGTAAACGATAGGGTGTGTCGACTCTCCTTCAGCCACGGACTGTGAAATGAACCAGGTGCCGGTTTTCCACGCGGCTTCTACCGACGGCACCGGACAGGCAAACTCAGGTACAAACATCTCCTTCTCCTGCCGCCATTACTCGACAGAGTATCAATAACCGATACTGTCGGACAGATGCAGGCCCCTACGTTGTCTTCATGGAGAGCTTAGATAAAAACATTGCCAAACTCCACCCCATGTCAGTGGACAAGTTATTGTATTCCTACAGCTCTCACCTCAAGCACGATATTGTTGACATTAGTTCCTCAGGCAAGAACAGAGTTAAGGTAGAACTGAAAACTGCTGCAGCTGCTAATAACTTAATAAATGTCCCTGCTTTCAAAGATTATAAGTTCGATGTTTACATCCCTAACTTTTGCTCCATACGTATGGTATTATCCATGACGTAGAGACCAGTCTAACGGACAAAGAGATAATAGACGCCATGGAAAGTGTCTATCCTGTAACAAGTATAAAACGATACACGAAGAAACATCCTTCAAATCCTGAGCTCGCAGTAGCCATTCCAGTCTACATGGTGGTGTTTCGCTCTCAGACATTATCCTCTCATGTGGCTATTCTGGGGGCACACTGCCCAGTGGTACCGTACGTTGCCCCAGTCATTCAGTTCACAAATTGCTGGCGTTTTCATCATCGGGCGAACCAGTGTCGAAGCCATACTCGTTGCAGCAGATGCGGCGGACAGCACCTTGCTGATTCGAGTCCGGCGACAATTCCGACCTGTTTAAATTGCTCTGGACAGCACCCAGTCACTGAGAGGTCATGCCCCATTTTTCTCCACCAGCAAGAGTTACAACGTGCAAGGACGTACGCCACGTCAGGAAGGGCACTCAGTGGCCCGCACCACACATATTCAGCGGCCGTACGACAGCCTCCTAGCCCTCAAAGTTCTGCGGACTTCCCGCCCCTATCTCCAAGGCATTTACAACAACCGCCTGTCGCCGTACAAGAGCGTTCTACGGGGCCACCAATGCCGCCAGTGGCGCCCCAGTTGCGTTCACCACCTAAGGAAGACGGGTATCAACGGAATGATGTTCCCATAGCAGACAGATCGGGTGTCATCTCCGTCATGAGCAGCACGGGGAAAAAACAAGCTTCCAGACCCGCCTGGCGTCAGGGATTTTCAGACGTTAGTCACGAATATTCTGTCTCCCAACATCTACCACAGGCCCCTTTACCACCCAACCCGTATCCTCCTCAGTATGGTCCTCAAGCAGTGCCACCACGTAACAATAGTGAATACAGCATAGAGAAAATTATATGGTTTATCCTTCATCTCATAGAAGACGCGAAAACAATGCCACCTGGAACTTTACAGATATAGCCTATTCGCCAACTACTAACGACTCTCCATACTTCTAACAAGAATGGCGGAATTTAAGGTACTGCATTGGAATGCGCGATCTGCGATTGACAACAAGGGTGTACTTCAACGTGAACTTTGGATGCGGAAGATAGCAGTGGCAACCATCTCTGAGACATTGTTTCAACCAGATACCATCGTACGCTTCCAAGGATACCACGTTTACCGCCAACACAGAGATGATGGTCGAGGAGGAGTCGCCCTCTTCATTAATAATATGCTGTATCACTCCCCAGTTATGATTTCTCATGACGATATTGATAGCTTTTAAGCGATAGTAGTAAACCTCTCATCTCAAATTGGTCGAATAACTATTGTCGCTCTCTACAGCCGACCACGGTCATACATTACTATTGAACAGTGGTACAGTCTGGTACAACACTTGGAACCTCCATTCCTGTTCTGCGGGGATTTTAATGCACACTGGAGATTGTGGGGGTGTGCATATAACGATAGGCTGGCTGGTGGCATTCTTGATATTGTCGCGTTGAAATGGAAGCAGGCTTGACTTCGAAGGCAACTAAACACAGCACTTATACTGGAAGCACGTTTATTACGAACTCAACATACACGCGGCACTGACTGCCTCTCAGGCAGAGTGCTCTGCTATTTATACACAGACAGAATTTACCAGAAATTAGAAGAACAGTTAACATAAGAAACAAGTAGAATTTACAAGTGAACATAAGAAAAATGTAGAACCTTCTGGAATTCTTAATTACAAAGAAATAAGTTTTTTCCGGTGGGCGGGATTGAACCGGCGACCTTCTGCACCGCAGTCCGTGACGCTATCCCCTGCGCCACGCCGGCAGTCGGTGTTCGGGGTCTCTCGCGGCATTGCTCCCTCTCCTGGAGAAACAGCGGCCCGCTGTTATGATCCCTGTGGAGCCAGCTGCAATGTCCTGGATCTTGACCGTGTCATGGATCCTCTCTAAGGCAGTTCAAGAGAATCCTTCCCTTCTCCGCGATTATCGACGACGGACGTTCCTGTTGTGGCTTCATCAGGAACATTACCGTCCTTAAAGTCCTTAAACAAGAAGCCGTTGTCGTCTACCTGCTCTTCAGGATCGTAGTAAGGCTTCATGCGCAGGACGTGAACAATGTCTCTTCGTTTTTGACGTTTCGACGACGGCTCATAATCCTCAACTTCGTATGTGACGTTTGACAGGCGGCGTATGACGCGATACGGACCAAAGTACCGCTTCAATAACTTTTCTGACAGTCCAACCTTCCGTACAGGGGTAAAAATCCATACCAGATCTCCTGGGCTGTACACAACAGGTCGGTGCTTGTCATTATACCGCTGACGGTCCTTCTCCTGGCCGTCCAGTGTCCGTATGCGAGCCAGCTGTCTTGCTTCTTCAACCCTGGTGATGAACTGTTTAACATAGTCATCCTGAGTGTCGTCTGGTTGGAACGGGAACAGCGTATCCATTGTCGTCTCAGCTTCACGGCCATGGAGCAGGAAAAACGGAGTGAAGCCTGTGGTGTCATGTCTTGCAGTATTGTAAGCAAATGTCACGACTGGCAGAATTGTATCCCAACCCTTCTGCTCAACATCGACGTACATCGACAGCATGTCGGCTAATGTCTTGTTAAAACGTTCCGTAAGACCATTTGTATGAGGATGGTATGCAGTTGTCATTCTGTGGACGATGTTGCACCGTGACATCACCTCTGATACTAGTTTTGACTGGAATACTTTTCCACGATCAGATATCATGACATATGGTGCTCCATGCTTGAAAATAATGTCTTCTACAAGTAATTTTGCGATCTCTGGAGCTTCTGCAGTCGGCACAGGTTTGGTGACAGCGTAGCGTGTGAGGTATTCGGTGCAGACTATTATCCAACGGCTACCGGTTGTCGACTTCGGGAACCTCCCAACTCGGTGGAATGGAGCTGCTGCCGGCGGAATCGGTACGAGATGTCCTGGATATAATGCGACACATGCTTCCGTCGCTGGCACTCCTTACAGTGACTCACATAGTGCTTGACAGATCTGTAGAGACCTTTCCAGTAATACCTGCGTCTGATTCTGTCTAGGGTCTTCACGAATCCCAGATGACCGGATATTGGAGCATCGTGGAAATATTTGAGAATAGCTGGCTGGAGATGAGCTGGAGCAACAAGTAGCCATTTGGGGCCCAGTGGATCTTAGTTGCTCTTATACAATGTTCCGTTTATAAGTTGGAACTCTTCATTGGTCGGTTTTCCTTTCTCCAAGGCCTCTGTCGTTTTTAATAGTGCTGGATCTTCCCTCTGTACAGCTGTAACGTTATCTAATTCAGTGAGAGCTGAAATTTCATTAATGCTGTTGTGTTCCACTAATGGATTCCTCGAAAAGCAGTCGGCATCCTTGTGTTTGCGCCCGTTCTTGAATACCACTGTGACATCGTACTCTTGGAGTCTTAGTGCCCATCTTGCTAATCGACTTGATGGTTCCTTCAAGCTAGTCAGCCAACACAAAGAATGGTGGTATGTCACGACGGTGAATGGTTTGCCGAATAAATACGGCCGGAACTTGTTGATAGCCCAGATAACCGCGAGACATTCTTTTTCAGTTGTAGAGTAGTTTATCTCGGACTTTGAGAGTACTTTTGACGCATAGGCTATCACTTTTTCAGCACCTTCCTGCACTTGTACAAGCACTGCACCAATCCCATAACCACTGGCGTCTGTGTGAAGTTCCGTTTCTGCAGTCTCGTCGTACAAGGCTAGCACTGGTGCGGAAGTTAGAGCCTCCTTAAGTGCCCGGAAACTCTTTCTTTTGCCTCATGCCAGTAAAACTTGGCGTCTCCCTGCAGAAGTTCTTGTAATGGACGTGCCTTGTTACAAAATCCTTTTATGAAACGTCGGTAGTATGAGCACAGCCCGAGAAAACTTCTCACATCACGAATGTGCTGAGGAGTTGGAAATTCTGTGACCGCCCTTACTTTATCTGGATCAGGACGGACACCATCACCGTTGACTAGGTGCCCCAGGATTTTTATCTCTTTGGCGACGAAGTGGCACTACTTTGGACTGAGGTGGAGACCTGCAGCCTGAACATACTTCAACACAGTTGACAGGCGACTCAGATGTTCTTCAAATGTTTTCGAGAAAACGACAATGTCATCTAAATAGCAGAGACACGTCGTCCACTTAAGGTGTCGAAGCAAGTTGTCCATCATGCGTTCGAATGTGGCTGGAGCATTACATAATCCAAATGGCATTACTTTAAATTCATAGAGGCCGTCAGGTGTAATAAAAGCCGTCTTCTCCCTGTCAGCTTCGTCAACCTCGATTTGCCAGTAACCTGTCTGCATGTCCATAGTTGAGAAGTATGTAGCTCCTTTCAAGCAGTCTAAGGTGTCGTCAATACGCGGCAATGGGTAGACATCTTTCTTTGTGATTCTGTTCAGCCGGCGATAGTCTACACAGAATCGCCACGTGCCATCCTTCTTCTTTACGAGGACCACCGGAGACGACCAAGGACTCTCCGAAGGTTGAATAATGTCATCTCGCAACATCTTCTCCACTTCCTCCCGAATTATCCGTCTTTCAGCTGGCGACACTCTATACGCGGATGGTCCCCAGTATTGATCCGGTGCTTTATCGTGGGCCGTTTGGTCTGACTTTTCCCCTGCTGAGGTGTGAATGCATCCGAAAATTGGCGTAGTATACCAAACACCCTCTGGCGTTGTTCCTTGGTCAGTCCAGGCCCTATTGGCAGTTCCACGTTTGTTTCCTCCAGCGTGTTGTCCGCATTAATAGCAAGACATGGGTCTTCATTGATGACGTTGAGCTCACCGTCCTGGATTGGTTCAGCTGTCCCGATACACATTTCCTTGGGGATAAGTTGTGACTGCTCGTGACAATTTGCGATCCAAATCTCTCCTTGACCACCGGTAAAGCTTATGATAGCCGCTGGTATGTAAATTTCTTTTGTGAGCCTGATAAACTTTTTACTATTAACAAGAATTTCACAGCTGAACCAGTCATCTGTGTTTGTGACTGCAACTCTTCTCAATGTCAACGGCGGTATCGTCACATTGTCAACGACGAATATCTTCCCAGAAAATTCTGTATTACGTGTATCCGGTGGAACAACTTCTTCAATTTGCAGCTCAGATCTTCCACAGTCAATGATAGCTTGGGATGCCTGAAGGAAGTCCCATCCGAGGATGACATTGTGACTACATTCTGTTAACACGACAAATTCAAACGGCTGCGTCCTGTTGTTGATGGTTATTCTTGCGACACAAGTTCCTGCTGGATGGACGTACTTTCCATTCGCGACCTTCAGCACAGTTGCCTCCGTATCACAGAACATTGTCTTCTTTAGTGTGCGGCGGTAATTATCCGATAATACAGAAAAAGAGGCTCCTAAATCAACAAGTGCCCGGACGTCGATGAGATTTCCCGACATCTTAGCGACTGTCGTCCATGGAGGATTTTCATCTGCGGCGGCCTCACCTCCGTAGATGGTCGCCTCGCTTAGTTTTCCTGGGCGCGGCGGCTAGGGGAGCGGCTGGTACCTCTGTACGGCGACGGTGAACGACTGCGGCGCGTCGGGGAGCGACCTCGTCTAGGGTACGGCGATGGGCTTCTTCCCATAGGTCGACTGAACTCATCAGCAGGTGACTGCCTGGGATAGAATTGCTGCGACGGCTGACGTCTTGCGGCAAAATAATCATCGAATACTCGCCTCCTCCTTCTGCAGTAGCGTACGACATGTCCAGGGCGTCCACAGTGGAAACACAGTGGTGTGTTGTCTTCTGTCCTCCAGACGTCTATTCTTCTGCGGGGCGTCATAGTTACCGGGGGAGTTGCCTGTGGTCGCGTCGGCCGGTTCATGGGCTGCCGTTTGGTGGCTGCAGCGTAAGTCATAGCAGGGCGACGCCATTCTTCACATCGGGTGCGATTGACGGGGCAGACAGGAGCTAATGTTTGAAATACCTCGTCCTCAGCGGCGTCGGATCCCTCGTGACTTACAGGGCTCACATCCATGGCCATAATCTGATGCTCGCTCGGTCTAATAGTTCCAGCTGCCATGCACTGGAAGCAGGCTTGACTTCGAAGGCAACTAAACAAAGCACTTATACTGAAAGCACGTTTATTACGAACTCAACATACACGCGGCACTGACTGCCTCTCAGGCAGAGTGCTCTGCTATTTATACACAGACAGAATTTACCAGAAATTAGAAGAACTGTTTAACATATGAAACAAGTAGAATTTACAAGTGAACATAAGAAAGATGTAGAACCCTCTGGAATTGTTAATTACAAAGAAATAATTTTTTGTCGGTGGGCGGGATTGAACCGGCTACCTTCTGCACCGCAGTCCGTGACGCTAGCCCCTGCGCCACGCCGGCAGTCAGTGTTTCTGGGTCTCTCGCGGCAATATTATCGACGAGTTCAATCTTATCATCCTCAATGATGGATCCCCTACGTTACTTCCATTACCCTGACAGAGACCATCAGCCGTTGATTTGACTTTATGTTCAGCGTCTGTTTCTTCATTCTTTACATGGTCTGTACATTCGTATCCTATGGGTTCCAACCACTATGTTATTCTGCTCTCTTCACCAACCTCCACTCCGAACACGGTCTGTAGGCCGTCTCGCAAATTGAATGTCAGGAGGGCAGATTGGTCTCAGTATGGTGCCATAATGGATACACAGCTTTCGTCGTTCGCCACCGAGTTGTCACCGCAAACTAGGTACACTCATTATAGGAATTGCATCAACGTAGCAGCATCGCAGTCAATCCCACAGACGAGGGTGGTAACTGGAAGCAGACGGCTGCCGGTTGCCTGGTGGAATCGAGAGTGCTCGCGTCGAGTGGCGCAAAGGAGACTGGCATGTAGCCGTCTTAAACGGCAAACCTCATGGGAAAACTACCCTGCCTACAAACGTATGGATGCGACTACCAAACGCTTTCTCAAGACCTGTAAGAAAGAACGTTTGATGAAATTTTGTGAACAGTTATCCGTGCATACTCCTGTCGGAAGGATTTGGTCAAAAGTTAACTCACTCAAACGAAAACCAATGCCTCCCAAGCGGTTGCAGACCTGGATAGACGAGTTTGCCAACATTGTAGCACCTCCTACGGCCATGCCAGAACCCATTGATCCCACGACAAATGTCGACGTTGAAGATCTTCAAGATGATCTCACCTCCCCGTTCTCCCTCGCTGAACTCAACAGTGCGCTGCCGCCCTCGACCGACACGTCGCCCGGGCATGAGCAGATACATTACTCCATGATGCGCAATTTGTCTGTTGATGCAAAACTTATTCTTTTGAATATCTTTAATGACATCTTGAGAGAGGGGTCTGTTCCAACCGACTGGACCACTCAGGTATTGGTTCCTATATTGAAACCTGGAAAAGACCCTTGAACGTCTCCTCAAGGTCCGGTTAGAATGGTGGTTAGAGCATCACGATCTGTTCCCACGGACACAATACGGTTTCCGCAAGGGGAAGAGCACTTACGATAATATAACATCTCTTGCTATGGATATCGAAAAAACGTTCCTGGCAAATGGGTATTTGACGGCTCTTTTTCTTGATTTTTCGAGGGGTTATACAATGTTTTGATAGATAAACTTATAAATAAATTGCAACTTTTGCATCTCCTGGTAAAGATGTTAAGAATTATATACAGATTACCTTGTTGCCGCACTGTTTATAACCGTGACCAGCAAAATGTGTTACATGGCCCACGAATCGTTTCCCGTGGCCTCCCGCAAGGTGCGATATTAAGCCCCTTGCTATAAGCCTTGTATGTTGCCGACTTAGACTCTATCTTTCATCCTACTGTCAAAGTTCCTCAGTACGCGGACGACGTTTGTATATACGCCCACTCGACGTGCTTTTGGGTGACAAACATATGGCTTACTAGTGCATGTGAAAAACTGGTTGAATGGGAGTTAGAACACGACCTCACGTTGTCGCCCGAAAAGTCTACTGTGGTGATATTCACGAGGAAACGACAGAATTATTTCTCTCCAGACCTTCAGCTCGGTCCATACAAACTGCCTGTTCGGTCATATGCTAAGTTCCTTGGTGTTTACTTCGACAGCAAACTGACGTGGACGCGCCATGTTGAGTACCTCTTGGACAAAGTGGACACTACTGCAAATATCCTGCGCATGCTTGCCAGAGTTTGGCGGGGAGCCGATCCGACGGTACTCCTGACTCTATATAAGGTCTTGATCCGCTCCGTTTTAGATTATGGCAGTACCGTCTACGCCACTGCAGCGCAATCGACCCTGCACAAACTTGATGTCCTCCAGTACAGAATGCTTCGTCTTGTTCTCGGAGCTATGAAGTGAACAGCCACCAACGCCTTGCTAGTGGAAACGTCTGAAATGCCGTTAACTATACGTCGACAGATGCTGTCCGATATTTTCCTCCTCAGCCGAGCGTCAGTATTTGATTGTTTCTCTCTCAAAACGGTGCATCGATTTTGGAGACTTACAGAAATACATCACAGAAGAGGCATGACCTGAGTTCCTTTACTGGTTCGCAGCTATTAGAAATGGAGACACCTCTTCCTACTCATCATACAGGACACCAAACTTCCTTGCTTCCGTTATTCGTATCATCTGTTTTTCAACCCAGTCCCGGTAGCATATTTGCCGTCCGACTACACAACGTGGACCAACGTCACTCTCGACGTGGAACAGTTTCATCTCCGCAACTGGCCACAGCATGCTCACATCTATACTGATGGCTCTAAAACTGAAGCAGGGGTGGGATACGCCTTCTGTTGCCCCTGCAACGGCACCTACCGAATGTTTTCGCTTCCTCCTGCGTCATCCATTTACACGGAAGAGTTACTGGCCATCAGGGAGGCCAATTATTACGGCACACGAACATTTGACTCTATATTGATCCTCACGGACTATCAAAGCGTGCTGAAGAAATTACAACATCTGACGTTTCACAAACAAACGAACAAATATATATTGGACATCTTGGAGGCCATAACAAATGCACAGACAGTGGTCATCGACATCCACTTACTTTGGATTAAAGGACATCAAGGTATACACCATAACGAAACAGTAGATCGCCTCGCCAAGAGAAGTATTTACGGAAGGATAACACTGCCCCACGCCGATTACATATACAGACTTCCGATCGACGATTCAGAAAGCTGCCTGTCGCACTTGGGACCACAAATGGCACGTCTCTCAAGCGTTTAAGGGAGGACACCTGGCGACCATACAACCAGATGTCTCCTCTCGACCATGGTTTTCGTCGATAACGCTTAGTAGACGTCATGCAACGTCTCTCATTCGAATGAGACTGGGACATGCATGTTACCCTGCCACCTACACCGTTTGAAAATCATCGCTTCTCGGCATTGCGACAAAGATCCAACGGCAGTGGCGGATCTCAACCACATTATATTGGCATGCACCAAGTACACGGCCGCACAAAGTGTCTTCTACAGAAAGCTGGTTGCGAGGGGTTACCCCCTCCCCACAAGTGTCACTGTCTTCCTTCATGGATTCGACAAGTTTAAGTACAGTTTACTGAAGGACTACCTCAAAGTCTCCGTCATACAGCTCTAATTTAAGAGCTGGTGTGTTTAACTTGAACATGCACATATTATATTTTGACTTTTATTTGTCTTTGTAACTCTCATTTGGTCTTATGCTGTTTGCACTTTCGTTGTATTACATCTGTCACTCGTACTGTTCACTATGTATTGTTTTATATCTTGTACATATGATTTTTCTACTTTTATTCTAAGGCTGTATGATGTGAGATACCTATTAATATCGTGATATAAATTGTAAGAATTTCAATTCTACTGTAATGTTACCACTGTAATAACCGCTGGCTGTATGGTCACTGTAACCAAAAGCCATAATAAAGAATAATAATAATAAAAAAGAAATTAGCGCAGCGCGTGGCGTGGCGTGCTGCCTCAGTCAACCGCAGCGCCGCTTCTCGAGAACTGCTTGAGCGCCGGCAGCTCGACAAATTCTCGGTGCGACCGAGTCGCCGCGCTTCACAGTCCCATCGCTAGTGGCAAGTATTATTGGAAAGAACACGTAGATAATGTAGTGGGAAAGGTGAACCAGAGACTGCGTTTTATTGGCAAAACCCTTAAAATATGTAACAGAATTACAAAAGAAACTGCATACACTACGCTTGTCCGTCCATTTTTGGAGTATTGCAGCCCAGTGTGGGATCCTTATCAGGTGGGTTTGACGGAGGACATCGAAAGAGTCCAAAGAAGGGCAGCTCGTTTCGTATTGTCACGATACAGGGGAGACAGCGTTACTCTGATACAGGATCTGGGGTGGGAATCATTACAACAACGGCGTTTATCGCTGCAGCGTGGGCTACTTACTAAACTGCAATCGCCAACATTCTCCTCCGAATGCGAAAATATGTTGTTGACTCCCACTTACGTAGGTAGAAATGATCATCAGAATAAAATAAGAGAAATCAGAGCTCGAACAGAGAGATTCAGGTATTCTTTCTTCCCGCGCGCTATTCGAGAATGGAATGGGAGATAAATAGTGTAGTAGTGGTTCGATGAAGTCTCTGCCAGGCACTTAAATGTGATTTGCAGAGTGTCCTATGTAGATGTAGATTCAGATTTAATGATACGTGATGCGGTTATCAGGAATGTGTTAGACTCGCGTATCCGTGAACAAATCTTAAAATATTCTGATCCTTACCTTGAACAACTGCTTAAAATTATTCATTATAAGGACACTTATGACTTTGCGTCAAGTAGTTTCCAGGATGGCCATAATATGTGGCGTGGCGCGAGACGAGGAAAGTGCGTCGTCGCGGGCCACGAAGAAACTTGTAAGCTAACGCGCGCGACAAGCCCGTAATTCTTGTAAACAATCACAGCGTCAGTCTCGCTGTAAGCAAGCCAATATTATGTCCTATCCGAAACGTATTTCAAAACATAGACGCAATCAGTCTCCTTCCCGTAATGAAATTTGTTTTTCGTGTGGAGAACAAGGACATGTTCAAAATGTATGTCACTCACGACTGCTACGCGGCAAAAGCGCTTGAAAAATCTGCGCACACGATCTGCAGATTCTGTTTATTATATTAATTTTTTATATTAATTGAAAGCCTGCTGCCACTAAAACAGACGCTAGTGTTACGGTAACAAACGAGTCCGACATTCCTTTGCAACTCCACGCAAATAAACTGTATGTACATTTGCAAATTGCCGCCAAACCAGTGAAATTTTTGCTTGATACGAGGGCCACAGTGTCGTTCATAAATCGTGCCACATATAAATTGCTAGGCGCACCTCTCTTGCGAACGGTGCACACTTTGCTTATGGCATATACAGGGCTAGACATACTAGTTCTAGGTACTTGCAGCTTTCCTGCAGTGTATGGAGACAAGACAGTTTTTCTTCTGGTTCTAGAATCTTTTGGCAGTGCAAACATTTTTGGTTTGGATCTGTTTGAGTTGTTTGGTCTTAGCACCACCAGGAACCTTCTGTCACTGACGTCATTCGACCCGAGTGAACGTATAACTAACCTGTGTGCCGGATTTCCTGAACACTTTTCCGCCAGATTTGGACAAGCAACTAGTTTCTCCGCGCATGTGACATTGAAAGATAATGTGCAGCCCCGTTTTAGTAGGGCACGCCCCGTTCCTTTTGCATTACGCGATCGAGTCGCACAGGCACTCACAAAGTGGCAACATCAAGGTGTTATTGCGCCTATTTCAGGAAGACAGTGAGCTTCTCCTTTAGTGATAGTCAAACACTCATCTGGCAAACTTAGAATTTGTGTGGACTTTAAGCACACTGTGAATTCCTTTAAGCACACTGTCAGTTTCTGTGGACTTCAAGCACACTGTGAAGTGATAGACACTTTTCCATAGTTTCACCCTCACAAGCTTATGATCAGATTAGGAGCTGTCAAATATTTTTCTAAAATTGGTCTTCGGATGCATAGGCCTAGCTGCAACTTCCGCTCGACGAGCAATCACAGAAATTTATTGTTATTAATCCACACATAGGCCTCTTCAAGCTTCTCAGGTTACCGTCCGGTTGTGCCTCAGCAATATTTCAAAGATACCTGGAACAACTAACAAAAGGAGTGCCTTGTTGTTCAAATTATCTAGACGATATTATTTGTAATATTTCTGATTAATAACCATCATATTCAAATTTGAGAATCGCTTCCGTACAGCAGGTTACAACCAATAGGCGACAGATGGAACAGGTAGAGTGAGAATCATAACAGTAGGTACGGTTCCTTTGGGAAGGAATGTAGCAAAGATCCCCGAGTTGCCTGTGTCTCATTGGCTGATGTATAAGGCGGTCGCCCGCCAAAACACGAGCATATTTTATTGATATTTAATAAACTAATTGTAGAACTCATGTGAAATACTGAATAGGGAACCCCTCAATGAAAACTGTATCATAATAAAACAAAATGTATAAAAATCGATTATAAGTGAAACCAAAATACCAACAAAAAGGCAGAAGACGCGCGTCGGCAATGTTTTGGTGGCAGCCACAGCGAGAGAAGCCGCACTGCTCAACTGCAGTTCAGATTCGGCGCTCACACTGTTAACATCTACAGTTCAGATCTGGTCACAGTAAATCCATGCTTTATTTAATAGCTATGAACTTAATGCACAGACAAGAAACAATACAGTTAATTATGTGCAGTTTGCTAATATTATGTGGCTATCACTAATAAATTAGGTGGCATCCCATCATCTTTAGCTCGTCATTTAATAAAAAACTATACAGAACAGTTTTTAGCCAATTGCTGCCTCAAGAGCAAGAACCAACGACCTGTGTGCTGTTTTCTGCGCCTGGACAGTTACAGAAGAAGACACCATATCTTTCAGAAGTGATGCATGCTACTCACAGCGGTAGCAGCAACTAGGCGCCTCACGTGTTCCGTAGTCTTGTTACAACCAAGAACTGGTGTCCACAGTAATATGGAGGAGGTTCAATTATGAGAATATTAAGAAATGAGTAGGTAGGGATGTTCGCCTATGGTGAAAGTAGGGAGAACCGACACCTAGCTCTTGCAATACTAATATCAGGTTATATCCAACCGTACCAAAAACATTCTTTTATTTTCTTATACCCGCCATACATGGCATCCCTTGTGGGGAAAATGTAGTGTGCAATTCAAACAAAGAGGCTAGGAGAAATTAGCGGAAACTGTGAACATTGAATTAATGAAAAGTGACTGACTTACACAAATATTTATATTTTTGAATGTAAAGTATATGCAGAGTTAAGATGCGCAGATAAGGTGACATCAAAAGCTGCAAAGCGTTAATAGTGACTGGGCGGCACATGGGATTACGTGACATCTGTATGAGAACGGCGCGGTGTAACTGTAACCAGACGGTGTAAGCAACAGCAGCCACACACAACAGGGGGCAGCGCTGGGTGCAGGAAGTGGCCCAGCGGTAGTCTAAGCAGCGGCACCAGGAGGGCGCAGTGCTCAAGCCGACAGGAGGAGACCAGCACAGCTGCAGCTGCACACAACAGAGGCTAGGCTGAGTCTTACACTGGTACCTTATAATCTTAGCATACATCAAATAATTTCAACCGTATGGCACAGAGAACATAGTATTAATATTCATAGAATATATGACATCAACTGCGATTGGACAAAGCTGAAAATGTGTACCCAGCCGGGATTCGAACCCGGGTCTCCTGCTTTCTAGGCAGTTGCGCTGACCCCTACACCACTGGGGACACAGTGATCACTGCACCTGCAGGGACTACCTACGGGAATTAGTTTCATAACTACGAGTTTGAGTACTGTGGGCAGGGTGAAGCTGGGAATTTGTATCTGACGGGAGGCGTGCTTAGGTAGTCCTTGCAGGTGCGGTGATCACTGTGCCCCCAGTGGTGTAGGGGTCGGCGCAACTGCCTAGAAAGCAGGAGACCCGGGTTCGAATCCCGGCTGGGTACACATTTTCAGCTTTGCCCAATCGCAGTTGATGTCATACATTCTATGAATATTAAAGAATAACAACCGCAGTATCAGAAGTGATGTCTGTTCTTTCGGAACAGACGCCACATGTATATATACATAGTATTAATAAGATAATCTGTTTAAAAGCATATAAAGCGTGATGGCAAGTGAAGGTGATGAAAAATATTCTCTGAGAAGCAGAGAACGAAATTGTGCTCACAATACTGGTAACGATGCATTAGATCAGCCATAACTGGAGCACATGGAAAATGTTGGCTTACTTTTTGTCTATCAGTCTTACAAGGCAAATGATAATAGCCGGCCGCGGTGGCCGAGGGGACTGAGGCGCTCCAGTCACGGTGTGCACGGCCGCTACGGTCGGGGGTTCGAATCCCCCCTCGGGCATGGATATTTGTGTCGTCCTTAGTGTTAGCTAGTACATAAGTAGTTTGTAAGTTTAGGGACTGATGAACCCGTAGTTAAGTCCCATAAGCTATAAAAATATTTGAAACATTTTTTTGCAAATGATAATGTAGAAAACATTGTACATGAAAATGCAGATTCTAGTTCTGCAAGTGGCTCTGACTATTGCCTGAAGTAGATCATTGTAGAATCGATTTGTACCACAAGTAACTCACATAAAAGTTGAGTATTTATATCATTCTTAATATAAGTAAATGTGAACTAATCACTTCTTCCATTTGAAAACTTTGTACACCATCCTTGATAGCCACGGCCCACCTCCCGAATCTACCGTCCACAGCAGTAGCATCCCAAGACGAGTATACAAAATTTCTAAAACTTCTCCTCCTCATACACCCATTCCACTGCTGTCTCCGTCTTCTCTCTCCTGAACTTTTCTTTACCTACTCTTCGTTGTCGTTCACCTTCTCCATTGTTGCTTGCTTCTCTTAATCCCGTTTCCTCCTCTTACTCTTCCTTAACTGCTGCCTCCTCCTTCTTCTAGTCTCATTGTTTACTTGCTACTTCTTCGTTCTCCGCAATCCTCACCGTGGCCACCCACTGAGACCTCCTCCTGCACTTCCCCCTTTTTCCACCTCTTACTCTTCTTCCTCTACAGCCTTCCTATTCTCGCTCCTCGCTCTGTCTTTACCAACCTCCTCCTTGCCTATGAACGTCCTACCAATGGTGCCTCATCGTCCTTTTCGTCTTGTTTTCTCCCATTACTCCTTTTGCAGTGCTGCCTATGCCTCCCCCCTCTCTGTCTTTTCCAATCTTGTCTCATCCCCAACTTCTCCACTGCTACCTCTTCGTCTTGTTTTGTCCTCTTAGCCCTCCTCCACTGCTGCCTTGTACTCCGCCCACCTCTGTATGTTTTTACCCACATCTTCAACCGTACATTTTCCACACTTGCCTCTTCTCCTTTCCTCATGTTTCTTCCATTTAATCCTCTTCCACATTTGCCTCCTCTCCAACCACTCTCTGTCTTTACATATCTCTTCTTTGTTCTCATACTTCCCCACTGCTTCATCTTGTTTCCCCTCATAACTCCTCCTCCACTGCTGTGTCCTCCGCCTTCGCCTCTGTCTGTTTATGATACCTCTTCATCGTCATCACCTTCTTTACTGATCCCTCCTCCTCTTCTTGCACTGTTCCTACACTGCTGCCTCCTCCTTCTCCTTCCTCACTTATCCTTTACCAACCTCTCGCTCATCTTCCACCTACTCCATGGACTTTCCTCTGCATCTCAGTCTTCTTTCCTCTTCTTAATCATCCTTCACTGCAAACTTCTCCTCCGCTTCTTGTATTAACCCGCCTCTTTCTCATCACATACCTCTCCACTGCTGCCTCACTGCACTCTTCCTCTTGTTTCCACTTCTTTTGCACCACTGTTACCTCCTACTCCTCTTTCTGCCTTTATTTTTATTTGCCTCGACCTCCATCTTCCCTTCTGTCCTCATCATCCTCCTGTTTGTTCCTCCAAATCCTCCACCAGTGCTGCGTCATTTTCCTCCCTCCTCTCACTGTCTTTTCCTACGTCTTACTCGTCAACTACCTGCTCATCTGAAGTCTCCTCCTTGCCTTCCTCTTGTTTCCTCCTCTTACTCATCCACCACTGCTACATCCTCCGCTGCCCTCCACTCTTTGTGTTTACCTACTTGTTTCTCATCCTACACTTTCCACAGTGCTGCATCCTCCTATTCTTCCCTTTGTTTCCACATAATTATACTCCTCCAATGATGTTCTGCCTATCCCTGTCTTTAGCTACCTCAACCTAAACTACAGCTGCCTCCTTCCCTCGTGTTCCTCTAGTCTTCCTGTCTTTAGCTGACTCTACCTTGCCTTAACCTTATTTACAGTTGCCTCCTGCTTCTCTTCCTCTTGTTTCATCCTGTTACTTAGCCTTCTCTGCTTCCTCCTCCTCCGCTACCTCCTGCTTGCTCCTCTTACTCCTCCTCTACAGCTACTTTCCCCTTTTCCCTCCTCACCCTTTCTTCTACCTATTTCTCCCTGGTCCTCACCTTCCTCTCATCTGCCGGCCGCGGTGGCCGAGGTGACTGAGGCGCTCCAGTCACGGTCAGCACGGCCACTACGGTCGGGGGTTCGAATCCCCCCTCGGGCATGGATATTTGTGCCGTCTTTAGTCTTAGCTAGTTCATAAGTAGTTTGTAAGCTTAGGGACTGATGACCCGTAGTTAAGTCCCATAAGTTGTACAAACATCTGAACATTTTTTTGAACTTCCTCTCATCTGCCTACTCCTCTTCTTTTGTTTCTCTTTCTCCTTCACCTATTCGTATTTTCCCTCGTATTACTCTTCCACACTGCTGATACCAGCCAGTTTTCGTACTGTTTTTTCCTCTTACTCCTCCTTCACTTCTACACCCTCCTCCTCCATCCTCTCACTGTTTTCACCTACATCTACCTCTACCTTCTCCGCTGCTGCCTCCTTGTTTTGCTTTCTCTCTTCCTCGTTCGCCACTCCTGCATCCTCCCCCTCCCTTTCTTACTTTCTTTACCTATCTCTTCCTCGTTCTGCACCTTCCCCACGGCTGCCACCTCCATCTCTTCCTCTTGTTTAGTCCCCTTACTCCTCCTCCATTGCTGTCCCTCCTCTTCCCACCTCTCTCTGTATTTACCTGCTTTCACCACTACAGACTCCTCCTCCTCTTCCTCTTATTTCCTTTTCTAACTTCCCTCCACCACTGACTCTCCCTACCACCTCCTCTCCCTGGCTGTAAGTTCCTCTTTCTTGTCTTCACCTTCCCCATTGCTATCTCCTCCCCTATCCTTCTATCTTAACCACCATTTCTTCCCCTTCCTCCTCCTTCCTCTCTCGGTCAGTACATACCTCGTTCTCGTTCTCACCTTCTGCACTGCTGCGTCTGAATCCTCTCCCTCATTTTCTTCCTCTTCCTCCTCTTCCTCCTCTTCCACTGCAGCCTCCCCCCTCATCCCTCATTTCCTTGTCTTTTCATACCTCTTCATCTTCCTCACTTTCTCCACTATTGCCTTCTCCTCTTCTTGTTTCCCCATCATAGTCCACGTGCATTGCTGTCTCCTCCACCTTTCTCCTCTCTGTGTCTGTACCTTACATTTTATTCAGTCTCACATCAGCCACTGCTGCCTCCTCTACCTCTTAGTACTCTTGCACTACTGTCTCCTCCTCCTCCTCCATCCTGTCTCTGTTTCTCATTACCTCTTGCATGGACGCACCTTCAAGACCTCTACCTCCTCCTTATCTTCCTCTTGTTTCGTCGTGTTACGCCTCCTTCGCTACTGCCCCCTCCTCGTCCATTTTCTCTCTAACTTAGCTACCTCGTTATCGTCCTCCACCTTTCCGATTGCTGCCTCCTCCTGCTCTTCGTAGATATTCCTCCTCTTACCATTCCCCAACTGCTGTATGCTACTTCTGCCTCTTCTCTCTGTCTTTGCCTACCTGTTCCTCATCCTCCAACTTCCCCACTGCTGCATCCTCCTCCTCTTCTTCCTCACGTGTCCTTGCTTTACACATTCTCAATGCTGCCTGCTCCTCCTCTCCCTCCTGTTTCCTCCTCTTACTTATCATCCATTGCTACCATTTCCTCTTCCCCCTCTCCTTGTCCATACATACCTATTCCTTGTCCTCATACTTCTCCACTGCAGCCTCCCCCTCCACGTCCTCTTATTTCCTTCTTCTACTCTGCCACAAGTGCTGCCTGCTCCTCCTCCTCCTCCTCACTCTCTGTCTCTTCCTGGCTCTTCATCGTTCTCCATCTTTCCTCCTGTTCCATTACTTTCCTTCTCTCCCTCCTCCTCCTCTGCTGCCTTTCTATACATTCTTCTGTCAATGTATTTACCTTTATGGCCTCATTTTAACCTTTTCAACTGCTGCCTCTTCCTCCTCTTCCACCTGTTTCCTCCTCTAAGTTCAGCCCCCTCTACTGCCTCCACATCTATCCTCTTCTCTTTGTCTCTACCCAACTACATCTCCACCTCACCTTCAGCACTAGTCCTTCATCAACTTTTCCATCTTCTTACCTCATCTTTTCCTTCATCCACCTACTCCTATATTTCTCTGTTTTACCCTCATTTTTCTCGTTCTCAACATCTCTACTGCAGTATACTCCTAATCTTCCACTTGTTTCCTCCTATGAACCTTCCCCACTGCTGCTTCCTTTTCTTTCCTCTTCTGTTTATCTTGTCCTACACCTTACCCACTGCAGCTTCCTCCTCCTAAATCTCTCGTTTCCTCCTCTTACTCCTCTGCCACTGCTGCCTCCCTCCTCTTTCTGTCTTTGCATATTGCTTCCTGGTCCCCCAACTTCACCACTGCTCCACTGTTGCTCATCCTCCAGTACCTTTTCTTAAATTTTCTACTTCTCCTAATCTATCACCTCTGACTCGTCGCTCCTCTCTCTGCCTTCACCCACCTTTTCCTTGTCCTCCACTTTCTCCCTTGCAGCCTGTTCACCCTCTTCCTCTTGTTTCCTCCTCTGTCGCCATCTACACTGTTGCCTCCTCCTCCGTCATCTCTCTGTCTTTACCTACCTATTCCTTTCCGCCACCTTCCTGGTTACTGCCTTCTTCTCCTCTTCCTCTTGTTTTTCTTTCTTACTTATCTTACACTGTTGCTACCTTCTTCTCCCTCCGCTCTCTGTCTTTACCACCCTCTACTCGTCCTCCACATTCCCCACTCCTGCCTTGATCTCCTCTTCCTCTTGTTTCTTCTTCTTACTTCTTCTCCATGGCAGCCATCTCGTCATACACCCTCCTATCTCTATCGTTACCCATCTCATACTTGACCTCCACGATTCTCACTACTGCCTCCTCCTCTTCATTCTCCTACTACCTTTATTACTCTTTCGCAACTGGTCGTCCTCCTCCTGTTCCCCAACTT
Organism: Locusta migratoria; assembly: GCA_026315105.1. Lineage (NCBI taxonomy): Eukaryota > Metazoa > Arthropoda > Insecta > Orthoptera > Acrididae > Locusta > Locusta migratoria. The sequence goes on from CM048755.1 coordinate 786,190,172, forward strand.
TCCTCCTCTTACTCCTCCTCCTCTGCTGCCTTTTTATACATCCCTCTCTTACTGTCTGTAGCTCTGTCCTCCTTGCCCTACAACTTCCCACCGATGGTGCCTCCTCCACACCTATCTCTTCTTTACACCTCTCTTACTACTCTTCCACTGCTGCCTCCTCCTCCTCCTAATCCCTCCACTCTCTGCCTTTACCTTCATCTTCCTCGTCCTCACTTCCTCCACTGCTTCCTCGGCCTCCTCTTCCTCATGTTTCCTCTTCTTACTCCTTGTCCACTGTTGCTTCCTCCTCCTCTCTCTGTCTTTACCTACTTCTTCCTAATCCGTGAAGTCTGCACTGCTCCTCCTCTACGTTATCTTCTTGTTTCCTCCATTAACTACTCCTCCTCCCTTCTCTTTGACATTACCTACCTCTTCCGCATTCTCCACCTTCCCCTCAGCTGCATCCTCTGTCTCTTGATTGCTCCTCTTGAACATTCCCCCCTACAGGTCCTTCTCCCCTTTGTCTTGTTTCCTCCTCTTGCTTCTTCTCCAGTGATGCCTTCTCCTCTTACCTCGTCCCTCTGTCTTAACCAACCTATTCCTCTCCTCCATCTTCTGCACCACTGTCTCCCGTTCCTCTTCGCTTTCTTTCCTCCTCTTACTCTCTGTCTTTTTCTACCTATTCTTCCCCCTCCAGCTTCCTCATTGCTGTCTCCTCTGCCTCTTACTTTTACTTCCCCTCTACTGTTGCCTCCGCCTCCCTTTTGTCTCTGCTTTTACCTGCATATTCCTCGTCTCCACTGCTCCTCTTCCCCCTCCTTTTATTCCTGAACCACTCCTTCATCTTCCTTCCTTTCTCCGTGTTTACATATATTGCCCTCGTCCTTACATTCTACATTGCTACTTCCTCCACCTCTTCCTCTTGTTTGCTTCTCCTACCCCTCGCCATCCCCCCCACCCACACCACTACAGCGGCCTGTAGCTCCTCCCTATTTCTCTCTCACTTCTGCCCTACGTTACTGCACTTCCTCCACCTCATCCTCTTTTGGCCCACTTTAGGTCACGGTAGTAACACTAAAAGGGTGTCTTTGCGATCGCCTTTTGACAGCTCGAAATTTGAATGAAAATAACGACTTAACCGTTCATCTGACAGGAAAACTGTTCAAAATATTCAAGTGTTTGTTAAGCTTATGGGACTTAACTGCGAGGTCATCAGTTCTTAAACTTACAAGCTACTTATAAACTAACTTATACTAAAGACAGCACAAAGATCTATGCTCGAGACGAGATTGAAAGCCATCGGCCACTTCGCCGCGGCAAACAAACTGACGTATGTCTAAGTAAGGAGTACTTTGCAAGCATTTATTTCCAGTTCTGCACTCCCATCCATTCCTAGATCCCGCCCTCCCTCCTACTATATCTTCCTTTACGTATGTCTGCATCTTCGTGCTGTATTTGACAATTTTGTGCTTGGCGGTTTTTAAAAAAATTTTGGCCCACTTTAGGTTACGCTAGTAACACTAAAAATGAGCACTTGTGATCGCTTTTTGACAGATCGAAATTTAAATAAAAATAACGGCTTAACCGTACATTTGAGACGAAATTTGAATAAACATTTCTGGAGGAGAAAATTCTCGACAACTTTGCTCTGTTATATATATTTTTATATATATATATATATATATATATATATATATATATATATATATATATATCTTGCATCGTTTCAGAGATATTTGCAAAAATAGCGGCGATTTGACGATGTCTGTCTGTCCTTCACGTGTTCCCCTTTTTAGGTCGAACCGTTAAACCGATCGGCAACAAATTTTACGGACATAGTAGTTGGTCGCCAGAGACCAGAACCTCCCTTTTCCAAATTTTTCGGACAGCAAAAAATACGTTAGTAACACTAAAAAAAGCAGTTTGTATTATAATTGTAATTGCAAACAAACCGTTCATCTGACACGAAAACTGAATAACCGAATTTATAGAGGAGAAAATTCTCAATTATTTTATTTTTATTTTTATTTATTTATTTTGTAACTCGCACCGTTACAGAGATATTTGCAGAAATAAAAGCGATTTGACACCGCCTCTTGAGTTTACGTAATCCAGGCTTAGGAGATGTCAGGTGACATTCCTCGCCTAGAACGCTCTGTGGCATACGCCATCTTGCTTCCTGTATTTTATGATTTTCTTATTACAATTTACGCGTTGTCATTTCAAATCAGTGGCGCATTGAAGAATTAACAAAAGAATGTCGTTTATAGTACGATAAATTATAATCTAGTGTCTATAAATGTCATTTTAGCTGTTAGCAACTACCAGCAATAGTACGAGAATCAATGCACAATGCCGCGGTTGTTCGCCGTGGTGTAGTGGGTGATGCATGTGGTAGCCCGAAACCCGTCGTTGTTCGCCTTTGTTCCTAAACGGTTTCCGGCACTGTTATTAATTAAATAGTGCTATCTTCTGCAATGTTTACAGTTGTGCAGGTGTAAGAGTGCTCCCTCCAAAACGTGCTTTTTTTCGTTTTCGTGAACATGCCGTGAAATAGGCCTACGTAACAACGAATTGAACTCTGGTCTTCTGAAGCATTTGCGCAACAACCGGAAGGATACTTTCTACATCTACATCTACATCTACATAGGATACTCTGCAAATCACATTTAAGTGCCTGGCAGAGGGTTCATCGAACCACCGTTATACTATTTTATCTTCCCTTCCATTCTCGAATAGCACGCTGGAAGAATGAACACCTGAATCTCTCCGTTGGGGCTCTAATTTCTCGTATTTTATTCTGATGATCATTTCTACCTATGTAAGTGGGAGTCAACAATGTATTTTCGCATTCGGAGGAGAATGTTGGCGATTGCAGTTTCGTAAGCAGCCCACGTCGCAGCGATAAGCGCCGTTGTAATAATGATTCCCATCCCAGATCCTGTATCATTTCCGTAACGCTGTCTCCCGTGTATCGTGACAATACGAAACGAGCTGCCCTTCTTTGGACTCTTTCGATGTCCTCCATCAAACCCACCTGATAAGGATCCCACACTGGGCAGCAATATTCCATAAAAGGACGGACAAGCGTAGTGTACGCATTTTCTTTATTGGTTCTGGTGCATCTTTCAAGGGTTCTGCCAATAAAACGCAGTCTCTGGTTCGGCTTTCCCACGACACTATCTACGTGTTCTTTCTAATTTAAGTCAGAAGTAATTGTAATTCCTAGGTATTTTGTGGAGTTTACGGCCTTTACATTTGATTGATTTATCATGTAAACAAAGTATAACGGATTTCTTTTCGTATTCATGTGGACGACTTCACACTTCCCACTATTTAGAGTCAATTGTCAATTTTTACACCATACAGATATCATTTTCAAATCGTTCTGCAGTTGGTTTTGATCTTCAGATGATTTTACAAGACGATAAATGACGGCGTTATCTGCAAACAACCTAAGAGAGCTACTTAGATTTTCCCCTAAATCGTTTATGTAAATAAGGAACAGCAGAGGACCAATAACACTACCCTGTGCAACGCCCGATATCACCTCTCGCAATTTGATTAAAAGCCGTTTGTGATGTACGGTGTCTAAAGCCTTCTGGAAATCAAGGAATACGGAATCAATTTGCTAACCCTTTCCAATCTCTTGGTACAGATCCTTCTTTGAGAGAGTGTATGTCGCTGTTAAGTAATGAGCTATCGCTTCAGTATAATCAGACGGAAATCTAATGGGTATACAATCCGGACCAGAAGACTTGTTCTTGTTAAGTGATTTTAATTGCTGCACTACCCCGATGATATCTACTTCTACGTTACTCATTACAGCCTCTGTTCGTAATTCGAAATCTGGAATATTGGTTTCGTCTTCTTTGGTGAATGAGTTTCTGAAAGCTATGGTTAGTAACTCTGCTTTAGTAGCTCTGTCATCAGCAGGATCGCCATTACTATCACGTAGTGAGGGTATTGTTTGTGTTTTGCCCCTAGTATATTTAACATACGACCAAAATCTCTTACAGTTTTCAGTCATATTTCGAGAAAGAGTTTGGTTGTGATAAGTATTCTAGGCATCTCGCATTGGAGTCCTCGCTAAATTTCGAGCTTCTGTGTAGGATAACCAATCCTGGGGATTTTGTGTTCGTTTAAATTTAGTATGACTTTTCCGTTGTTTTTGCAACAGTGTCCTGACCTGTTTTGTGTACCAATAAGGATCACCTCCTTCTTTTATTAATTTATTTGGTATAAAACTGACAATTGCTGTCGATACCACTTCTTTGAATTTGAGCCACATCTGGTCTACATTTAGTGTTAGAAACGAGTGGAAGCTATCTTTCAAGAAGCAATGTATTTTATTTCTATCTGCTTTCCGGAACAAATATATGTTTCATTTATTTTTGGTAACTTTGGGACTTTCGATATTCAATCTCGCTACGACAGCTCTGTGTTCACTAATACCTGTATCCGTTTTGATGTTCGTTATGAGCTCAGGATTGTTTGTTGCTAAGAGATCAAGAGTATTTTCACATCTATTTACAATTCTAGTTGGCTCATGAACTAATTGTTCGAAGTAATTCTCAGAGAAAGCGTTTAGTACAATTTCACACGATGTTTTATGCGTACCTCCTGATTTGAAAATATAATTTCGCCAACAGATTGAGGGTAAATTAAAATCTCCGCCTACTATTATCGTATGAGTCGGATACGTGTTTGTAACGTGACTCGGGTTTTCTTTGAACCTTTCTGCTATTGTATCGTCAGAGTCGGGAGGCCGGTAAAAGGAACCAATTATTAACTTCTTGCGATTTTCATGTACAACCTCTACCCATAATAACTCACAGGAACTCTCAACTTCAACTTCACGAAAGACTACTTTTGACAGCGACAAACACACCTCCACCTATTTTGTTTAATCTATCCTTTCTGAAAACAGTTAGATCTTTTGCAAAAACTTCTGCTGAACTTATTTCCGGCTTCAGCCAACTTTCACTGCCTACAATGATGTGTGTTTCGGGGCTTTCTATTATCGCTTGGAGTTCTGGTATTTTCTCGACACAGCTACGACAATTTACAACTGTTATACCGATAGTTCCTAGATCTGCATTTCTCCTGTGATCCACCTGCACCCTTTGAGATTGCCCTTTTTTTCCCCGAAGCCCTCTATCCTAAAAATGATAATTAATATTCTAAATATACTGGTAGTTTCATATATAAATGGAGTCCTAGGTTTCTGTGCCAACTGTCATTCCTTAATGAAACGGATGGGAAGTGTATACATTGCAACAAATTACCTGTTTTCCCCCTAAGCAATTATTCACTATTAATGGAATATGGTAAAAGTCATTAATTATAATGAGTGTGTTTACTAAAATGTTTGTCTTTGACATGGTTGCTATGGACGCTTTTAACGCAGATTGTATTACCTTTTCTGTAGTTCAGATATGACTTTGCTCACGTTACTTTGTTCTGAGCTAAAATGAAGAGAAGAGCATATATTCAGTGCCGCGGTGGAGTGGCCGAGCGCACTGAGGCGCTATGCTAAAATGCGCCGAATCCCCCCTCGGGCATGGACGTTTGTGCTGTCTTTAGTATAAGCTAGTTCATAAGTAGTTTGTAAGTTTAGGGACTGATGACCCCGTCCCATAAGCGTAACAAACATTTGAACAAACAACAAATATTCAGTTTCAAACCGTGACAACGTTTTTTTACAGCTAAAATAACAAACGTAAAAAATTGTGGTACTAGCCTACCGAATTCCACAAGTCTCTAGTACTCAATCTATATACAAAGCTAATATTATCACTACGTCATTTACAACAGTTATTCCAAAAGTTTCTCCCCGGTTTGTGAACACGTGAGAAAGAAGTCTATGTTTGCAATTCTTTGGTATGTATTTCATGATAAGTTCACAAAACAGAACAAAATGCACTTTTCAGAGGAAGCGCTGTTACCTTAGATCAACTCAGAATCTTGCAGGATTTAGTTACGTACAGTTAACAAGAGTGTATATATATATATATTTGGTTCTTCGGGTAGATCAATGCTTTGCGATCGTTTTTTCATGTTTGTTCTGGGTTGTTCGTTGAGAATTTTGCTCAGTTTTTTTTCTTACAGATGGCGTCGAGCATTCTTTTCTTTTCTCTCTTTTCATTGGTTCTTCGGTTTCATCTTTTCTTTGTGGACGTCGGTTTACTTTGTTTAAATTTGATCGTTTCGTCGTCGACACTATTTTTTCGTTACAGATGGCGTCGAGCACGCTGAGCTACCACGCAGGCAACCCTCTGCGCCACCGTGCCCGGCCAGTTGGAACCACCGTCTAAGATGATCGTGCACCTCCAACTCATTCGCTGCCCACTACGCTACGCCGAACAGCTGCGACAGTAATCCGTAATTCTCGTACCATCGATGGCAGATGTTATCTGCTAACACGGCATTTGTAGACATTAGATTGTAATTCATTGTCCTAACAACGTCGTCTTTTTAATAATTTTCAGTGCGCCATTGCTTTGAAATGACAACGCTGTTTTAATTTTGACCAGCCATCCATTTTATTTCTGACTATCCACCAGCACATGATTTTCTATATAACTATCATCCAGTTCACGTACCAGATTTTATGTGGAGAACTATAATCAGCAGTTTCATGTCAGTGAGACCAGAGAGACACCATAGAGTGTAGAAACCTTGAATAAATAAAATAAAAATTGTGATCTTGGCATCTATCCTGGTTATAAAATAAGATCGTTCCCTAAGATGAGCAAATTAAGTGATAATGGAAACGTGGGAGAGATAATAAAATAATAAACGTGGGAGACATATTAAAATATAAATTTAATGAGGTAAAAGTTCAAAAAAAAATATATTAGTCAAAGCTATACTTAAATATCAAATAATTTGGGCTGCTTGTTAAAATACAGTCAGAAACAATATTACGCGCTGTGTGCATAGATATTATCACTATAATAGAATCGTAATCGTATCGTCCATCACCTTTTATTAATTATATTTTTATTATTTGTGTCCTAAATGTTTGCAACAAATCATAAATCATTATGGACAAATGAACCTTACCGTGCAAGCACTGATGTCTCCGTTAAATTGGCCATCTATTCCGACAAATCCCAGGATCCAACCTTTGAAATCGCAGAGACTGACGTTCTCCCCTACCCTTCCCAGTTTGATATTATTCTTCGCATGTAATCGCATTTTTGATGCAACATTGTACCGGAATCCTCCTTGCTGTTTTTAACCGCAATATGACCATTGAAGGCAGCCACACCGAAAACAATAATTGCTCGACACACTTGCCAGTTTTCAGATACCTTGTCATTGACCATACTAATAAATCACAGAAACTTCTTTCATCGAAGTATTTTTGTCTTCCTGAACGTGGTGAATAATAGATCTCAAAACGAAGTTACTTTCCCATTTCAGAATCCTTTTTTAATGCATAATCGACGATCCTCATAACTTTAAAAATGTGTAATATTCAAGTTATCGTGGCAACAGCTATCTAACAATCTCGAAAAAAATGAGCCCGTTGTTCAATAAGCTTATAGCTAAATGCCATACCAAATCGTAATGTAGCATGCATGCTAAAACATAGTATACTATCATGCAAAATCCGCGATAAGGCGCTTCAGACCACGTAGCCATCGCGTGAGGCCAAGAATGTCTTACCTAGTCAGACACCTTTGAGCTCTTTGACTGGTTGTACCAATTAATGAGTACTCCATTATGACAAAACATTATGCTTACACATTAGTAATTCGGTGGTAGGCCCGGGCGAGGTTAACTTGTAACGGCTAAGGTATGGGCCCGTTTTCCCGCTGGGGGGGGGGGGGGGGCAGTTTTTAACAGCCACAAAAATAGCAGCTGCACCTTCAGTAACGCCAAGTAAAGAACCCAGGACTCTGTCTTGTTTCAAATCAACATTAACTTAGTAGCGCATGGACGTGTGTAAACAGAGTTTTCGTTGTTTCCTCAAAATTCCAAACCATCCACTTCTCTACGAACGTTGCGATCATGACTAGTAGTGAACGACAATGTGATAGTTGACGCCTCATCGAGTCAGGTCAAGAGTGACGGTATGTGCGGGTTTGCATTCCCCGGAAGAAACAATAAATATATCAGCAGTATTCCTTCCTATTATACGGTAGCAAATGGTGCCGGGTTCGAGTCCCAGCCGGGAAAAATCAATTGAATCATCCTTTCAGGTTCCAGTATAACGCTACTTGTGAACATATATAATATCTGACATCTGATTGTGCTTACTTAACAATTCATCAATGAACTGCATTATTTTCCACAACTTTATGATGTATGACATCTGTGAGTTTCACTGTATTACATATCTTCAGTGGTTACCTCACAGCAACAATATGGGCTTCATGCCATTTCTGATGCAGTCTTAAAATTATCATTTATATCCCGATTCGGACATCGGTTTTGAAAACCGATGCTAATGAAAAAGTCAGTGTTTTACGTCTATTTATGCTTAATCGCGTATTTATCAAGCACTCAACTTTTGTTTGGTTAACAGTGCGTTCAAATTCACATCATGAACAAAAACATGCCGTTAAATAAGTGTGATAACGTATCTGACTTTTTACTTATTGCAATGAAATTTAATTTACAAGTGTTACTGTCTCATCTCTAATAGCATGTATTCTAATATTTGTTGTACAACATTATTTGTGTACACCTTGAGTGAATGCCACAAGGCGAAATAGTCTTTAGTGTCTTACGTAGTACCTATTGTAGGTAGGTAATGACTGTACTGTGGAATGATTCGACGACCTGCGACGCAACTATACTATGTTGATTGCATAGCGTCAGGTGAGGCCTTCACTTTGTAATACAGGGGTGATCCACTTTTTTTTGCTGTCAAGTGTACGTCACTGGCGGTCGTAGAAGACAACCAAACGCCTGTACGGTACAGAGATGACATCATCCGACATTTAGTGAAGTCATAGAGGCAGTATTTCGGCGAGGGAATCGTTTTATTTGACGAAAATTCTTACGTTCAGCGAGCATATCTTGTAAACTGTTTTTTTTTTTTTTTTTTTTTTTTTTTTTTTTTTTTTTTTTTTTTCATCTTAAAGATATCGCAATATTAGAGAATCGTCAGCATGTTCTCCAGAACAGGATCCCTGTCGAACATACCTAGGATACATTCAAAGAGCTGGTTTTGCATGAGACGACCCATCAAGTAATTGAGAGATCTACGCCGAACCGCTGTTGCGGAGTGGGACAATCTCAACCGACAGTCCCCTGATGATCTTACAGACAGTATGGCACGACAAATATACACAGAACTTGTTACCGGATGTGTGCTACAATATGAAACGCAAATTCACAATGTCTAGCTTTTTGTCGTACAAGGTATCAATTTCTGTTTTCATGAGCAATAAAGTGAACTGAAGGGTTATTTTTGCATACAGCTATTCAAAATTTCATGTAACAGGTCATGAATCCCATAACTCGTGCTGACAAAACGTTTTTGGTGTTTGTGTGGCATCACAATGACTACATTCACACTAGGCCTCGCTACTGGCTACAACCACAAAGCACAGCGGCTGCGTGGCCAGGAAGAAGGCACAACATCCAGACGGAATAAAGACTACATTCAACCAGAAGTCATTCGACATCACTCTTGGTACTGAAAAATATTATTTCTTAGCGAGATTCGTTAAATCTGATATGAAACGGCCAAGCATTGCACACCACCTCTGAGCGGAAGTATATTATGGGTCTGTGTTACTTGTGGGGTACCAGGATGAGGATGCTCAAATGTTCAAATGTTCGTAAATCTATATGACCAAACTGCACGGTCATCAGTCCTTAGCTTACAAACTACTTAAACTAAGGTAAACCAACCTAAGGACACCATAGACACCCATGCCCGATGGAGGACTCGAACCTCCGACGGCGAGCGCGCTCCGCAGCGAGGCGCCTTAGACCGCTCGGTTACTCCACCGTGGCATTCAGTTTGTCTCAGACGTTGGAAATATGATTCTTGCGTTAGGTGTGCCTGTAATATGATGAAACTGTCAAATAATAACTCAGGGTGTCTTAATATCTGACCACCTTTTTGTGGTAACATGACACGTTTCATTCTTTAAGAAAAACTGTTCAGTTTTCAATACAGTCAGAGCAAATACAACACCGATTGATAGTTGAATTAACAACTCAATATAGCAAGATCTTGCACGTGGGTGTTTAGAATCCTGAGTGATCAACATACGTGCCCCACACTTTTCGTCCTAAATTTTTCGCAAAATTACACTCCTGTTACCGCATGTGCCTTTCAACTATAGAACACTCACGAGTGAAAATACCGTCAGACACATGTTCTTATTAATGATTTAGATTCTTTGCTGTTTCTTAGGTCTAGTATTCGTAGCCACAGGGGAAAGACTATTTATAACTATAAGAGTCGCCCACTGTACGAAACAAGAGCTTTGTTTTATCAGTAAAATTAGCAAATAAGTTCCGTGTGAACTACCGGTTATTCCCTGCTACAAAACCTTGTTCCCTGGCCCAAACTGAGAATTGACTCGTTTCAAATTACCTCAATAACAGGAAGTTAATACTACAGTGGTCAATATACATAGCAGCTCACGCGTTATTACACACAGACATTAATAAGCAAGCTACCACAATTAAAGTTATCTTAGAAAGGTGGCTAAGAAAAAATTTATGGCGCAACGGAATTTAGACATAAGAAAAATTGCATCTGAGCTTTTTCTCAGCACTTGTGAAGAATAATATTAAATAAAAGAGGGAAGGTGCTCTAAAACTACAATTTATAGGCAACATAGGGATTATGGTGAACTTAAACTTCTTTATTCAGATAGAAAACAAGCAAACTGGGGAACCAATTTTGTTAATACAATAAAAATGCACCTCTTACAAGGATTAATGCGGACGGTGCACAGCCTAAATTATACATGATTCAACGCTACTGGGGGGAAGGATTCACAAACAACATTCATTCGCTCACACACACGCAATGCCACAGCGAAACTCACCAGAATCAGCGTGCTGAGACGAGGCGGAAGTAGGCGCCGCTATCGTAGGCGAAATTCAGCAAGTCGGAGGTAGCACAAAGCACAATATACAAAAACACTTCGACGCTGGCTCTGGTCTATCGTGCCTGTTTTGAGATGGTGCGTGTGTATAGCCAAGTTAAATTACATCTGAATTGGACCGCGAGCAAACACGCTAACGGCACACACGGCTGCGTTACATGAACGCACCCCACTGAAGATGAAGTGGTTGAAAATCATTATACCAAATCACGGTGGATTCTTAAGTTGCAGTCTAGTAGTAATCTATCTAGGTACTGGTCTTATATGAGAAGTGGCGTGAATTCAGGCGACTAGCTGCAAACCCCGGAACTCGGACCCACGTGGTTCCGAAAACCGATAAAAATGAATAAATTCAGTTTCCGAAAAATAAAGAAAATTAACTACAGCATGCAACCCATGGAAATGCTTAGAATTATATAAGGAAGCGAATGAAATATAGCTACACGCGATAGGGGGCGATTACAGAGACGGATGAGGTCCTGTCTCAGAAAAACCACAAAAATGAAATAATTACAAAGTCGGAAAAAGAAAAAGAAAAATTACAGCATGCAACCCCTAGAAATGTTTAGAATTACATGAAGAAGCGAAAGAAATCCAGCTACACGCGATAGGGAGCGCTTACCGAGACGGATGAAGTCCAGTCTCAAAAAACTCGTAAAAGTGAAATAATTACAAAATCGGAAAAATATAAATAAGAATTTCAGCATGCAACCCATAGAAATGTTTAGAATTACATAAGGAAGCTCCTGAAGGAGGTTGTACAAGGCTCGGAGAGAATTACTAACAAAGGCAGAGTACATACAAATCGGAGAAGAAACGGCAAAATTAAAATAGGCGGGGAGAGAAGATCGCGAAATATTTGTGGAAATCAGGATACCCGCATAGTTACTTGCCTGATGGGCATGGAACAAACAAGAGTGGAAGCTGAAGGCTTTGGCTGAACCATATCACGTGGAACGCATATCACTCACGGAAGGAAACAATGAGAAGATTTTTACATGCACTGTACAAAAATAAACACATCACCTATTAGAAATCGGGCCCCACAAAACTAGAAAGTATTTACACAGAGTTCATACACCGCCACATGATCACAAAAGGATTTTAACATACCAGACCGTTATCAAACTGCAACTAGAATCACACACACCGCGTTTATCTATTGGAAATCACTATAATAAAAAAAAACTAGAACACATTTCCACGCACGATCGGAGAAAATATTCCGAAAAATGATTCCAAGTTCAAGAGTCTAAGTTAAACATGCTAGGCAACGAAACACTACCATCTCGCGGACACAAAATGAGAACCAAACTTACCTCGACAGACGCCCAGTATAGAATGAACAACCGAGCGGCCACGGGGGGCGCGAAAAGCTACCGGAAGCTGGAAAGCCCAAGAAACAGCGGTGGTGGGCACGGAGAGCGAGACTCACGCTGGAGAGGGCTCGAATGTTCAAATGTTTGTAGAGTCTATGGGACTTAACTACGGGGTCATCAGTCCCTAAACTTACAAACTACTTATGAACTACTTACAACTAAGGACGGCACAAATATCCATGCCCGAGGGGGGATTCGAACCCCCGACCGTAGTGGCCGTGCGGACCGTGACTGGAGCGCCTCAATCCCCTCGGCCACCGCGGCCGGCGGAGAGGGCTCGCCGACTAGCATGTAACCAAAGGATGTAGAAACCTCTTTGGTAGTATCAGCAGCTATCGACACTGAGCCAGAGAGAACGATGCAAAGCGAGCTATCACTCCCCACATTCAGACAGCCATAGATTCTCGCACATCCACTTAAAAGTAAGACAAGTACACATTCTCACAGGTACAGTGGCGTAACAGAGAAGCCACATTTATGCCTCATTAATTAATATAATAATAAATTATTAACATAACAAAATAAGAAAAACCTAGCAATATTAACTCATATTTTATTACATGAAATAAAAATGCTATTCCTCAAGCCTTGAAAAGAGTGGGGTTCAAGTTTGAACAAAATGATAATCTAGCGACATTAAATAAATTATAAATTTACAGAAATATACAAAAAATATATGAAAGATGACAGACGGACGTCTTTCAACTATAATGAGACAAACGACTCCATTCACTTTATTTCCATCTTTTTTATGACTGTAGCTGTAAGAAGACCATTAATTTTGCATTCATGCGTCACGCGCCTCAGTCCGTAGAATATGGGCGACTCCTGGAATTTCCAGTCACAAGGAGGAGTGTGAACTTTCAAATGTTCAAATGTTTGTTAAGCTTAAGGGACTTAACTGCGGGGTTGTCAGTCCCTAAACTTACAAACTACTTATGAACTACCTTATACTAACGACGACACAAATATCCATGCCCGAGGGGGGAGTCGAACCCCCGACCGTAGTGGCCGTGCAGACTGTGACTGGCGCGCCGCAGAACGCTCGGCCACCGCGGCCGGCAGTGTGAACTTTCCCTCAACGAATCGACCCCATTTAGTTTATACTGTGTAAAGGTCATGACTAAGCGGAGTAGATCGCAAGATGGGTTTCACCGATTTGGTGAAAACAGTGCCGTATTCCAAAATTATAATGCGCCTTCAAACACAGCAAAAGAGATTGAGGCGTGCTTCGTACAGCATCGACAAGTCACTAATCATCTTCCGTGGACAGCGAAACAGCCACGTGACAACTTAATGAGGAGTCTTAGAGCAGGAAGTGCGGACCAAATCTAAAGGTCAAACATCGTTGTTGGCGAATGCTTTGTTACTAGAATGCATTATAGTATGTTGGGAACTATAAAGATGCCTTACTAATATGTTTCTCGAATAGTTACAGCTGTTGCAAAAGCCAGTAGTGTGCCAACGATTTAGTAACGATAAATACTGTCTCTGTGTTAAGCCTTTGTCTGCTTGCTCCAGATTGTGCCCTGACTTACTTCACAGAGCGAGGTGGATTTAGCAGTGCTAAAACACTGGACTCACATTCGGAAGGACGGTCGTTCATCCATACCGAACTAGGTTTTCCGTGGTTTTCCTAAATCACACCTGGTAAATGCCGGGATGGTTCCTTTCAAATAGCACGGTCGATTTCCTCCATCCTTACCCAAAATTCTAAGCATTTCCGTCTCTAATGACCACCCTGTCGACTGGACGTTAAACCCACACTAAGCTTCCTGACTTTCGTTCCTGTGTTCAGAAAAACTGTCAAAATTCAGATATTGACAATTACGAAAGGGGTCACCTTGATACCATTAAAGACGCAGAAAAAGGCCATGTTATTTTTTCTATCGACCCAAACCTCGAATATCCCAAAGAAAAATCAAATGTTTGTAAAGCTATGGGATCAAACTATAATGGACATCAGTCCCTAGACTTATAAATTATTTAAAGTAACTTATGCTAAGACAACACTCACCTATGCCCGAGGGAGGACTCGAACCTCTGACGGAGAGCAGCGGCTCGAATTTCCACTATAGTAGGAAAATGTGTACATGGATGTCATTTTTAGAAATGCAGCAAAATATTTTCTTCGGTTATTTGCAATCACACTGTCACTATGGAGGTTATTACATACCACTTAGTCAGCCGTATGGATGACGGAAATCTGTCTGACGGTTCTGCAGTGTATTCAGCATGAATACAGTAGGAGATAACTGTGTCTTAAACTACAAACTTGAATACACACAATCTGTCCATGAGAGAGTGAAGATGGGTTTTCATCAATCGAGATTGTTCCTTGTCGGTTTCAGCTAGCTCAAGCTAAATGAGTACATAGTTTTGATTACAAGAGGTAATCTGTCTTATGCTGACTGCATTAAGACATTTATTTTACTACAGACGCTTTTCGCTTTTTATTTTTGAATGACGTCGTTGTATTCTTTCTCTTTTAAAGTTGCTGTGACTTTACCTTTTGTATATAAGTCATTCTTTAATATGCAAATGAATAGCAAATGAGAGAATCTTGATTACAATTATAATTGAATTTAAAAACATTATATATGTCATCACCTGGACTGCAATAATTATTTTTTAAGGGTCACCACTACGTTTTTTTATCATTGTTAAAAAGAGGTAGAAAAATTATTAAAAATATGAACTGAGAATTTACTGTGCCTAACTGAAAGTAGTGGCGACCAGCAGTCTAATCTCACTTATTTATTTATTTTGTGAAAGTGCGTGTTTTCATACACTGCTGTTGGAAAAACACAAATCCCCTGACCTATCTAACATAGACAAGAGATAACCCCTCCAAAGTATGTGGAAGGTGGTTGAAATCAGGTACACGATGTTCATAAATAGTCACTGTATTTAACAAAAATTATATGACAAGTTATCAAGAACACGACATGCGTGACCAAGTGTCAATTCCTTTAACAAAAAATCATACGCAAAAAATATAAATATAAAAAAATAAAAACAAAAAACAATGACTTGAAATAGCACAAACAAAAATTATCTAATGATCGGAATGCTTTTTACAGAATAAAGGACAAAATCTTAACACCAATAGAAAAAGTACAAGTTCAACTGGCTATAGTCATAAATTTGGTGTGTTAACCTAAGAAAAATTGTATTTAAAACTCAGTAGTAGGTTAGGTACTGAAACAGACACGCTCGATTAAAATCGACTATGACGACCACGCAAACTCACACTACGTCCCACCTGTCAACCACCATTCATTAATCTTCTCGCCTAGTTGATGCGTTGGCTTTACCTTACCATATACAGTAGAACAGCGTCGGCGAAGTCGAAGGGCCGTTGGTGGTAGTGCAGACTGATGGATGCGATTGCGGATGGAGAAACATCAAACACGATCTGCGCGGCAATTCCAAAAGTATTCGAAATACGGGAGAAATACAGCAATTTTCCAAACCAGTGGAGAATGCTGAATTTTGAGAAACAGTAAATCATGCTGGTTACGAGTGAGCTTACTCAGAACAACACCCACTTCAGAATATTTACTGGTCCTTATGTATATTACAGTGAATGCAAACAGCAATCACACAGATGATTTCTGACACTGTGCAATGGGCACACAAAATACTCTAAGTCCACCGAAGGTTGCCACTTGGTGAACCAACTGGACACAAATCGAGAGGTCCGAACACTTCGGAGTCCTCCACGCAACTCCTATAGTGAGACATACAAACACTTCGGAGTCCTCCACGCATCTCCTATATCGAGAGATCTGAACACTTCGGAGTCCTCCACACAAATGCATATGTCTCTCCAAAAACCAACCTTCCAAAATTCTGGCTCACAGACTCCTCCCACGTGTGACGTCAAGCCAGGAGGAGAGAAGACCTAATGGTCTAGCCAGTCAGATCAAATTATTATTGTTTAAGCTACTAGGCTCCTCCCACTCGAAACTTTCCGCAGCATGAGCCGCACGTAGGTCACAGTTCCAAGAAACAGCACGAAATTTTGTGCTTCTCGATAAGCATCTGCAGACAGCCAAATTATTTTATCACCTCATAGGCGCCAACCCCCGTCGTGAAAGCACCGTCCCATCTCCACTAAAAAACACCCTCGGCAATCCACGCCTGGCAGACGTGGCGCCAACAAAATCGTAACGTTAGTCGAGAACAGTGTTATAATTGCCCGCAGGTTGCAGATACGCCCCGGAAAGGTCCCTGCTTTACGATCCAGCACATTGTCTTCCTACAGGCATAGACAAATATATTACTCTGTGCTACATGACACCAGCAACCTGTGAGGGTCTGCGCAGAGTTTACAATGCTGCAGGTCTGGCTTTCTCCCTGCAAAGGCTGTCAAGGCGTGCACTGGTCACCAGGGGTGGCAGCGGCTTTTCGCTTCAGATGTCGACTTCCAGGAACGTCCCCCACCCCCGCAGCAGGGCGGCATCCTGTCCCGCTTTTTCGCTGGTGGCAGAGAGCGCCTAGCAGCAACTTCCCAGGTGGGTTACTCCAAATTAACCGAAATCATGCTACGACCATTCCTATCATCTGGCATTAAGAAAAATTTGGAAGAATTATAATATAAACAATGTATCATCCAATGCAATAAACAGAATAAATAAAAACTGGAATAAAATAGCATTGCTACCTCTCAATGCCCTCCTACCGACTAAAATTTCGGTTGTGGATAGGTTCATATAAGGGTTTATGAGGCTATAGAACAGGAGACATTTTCCTATTCACAATATAAAAGTTTACTACAGTATAGCCAGTCAATATGAATTAAATCACCCTATACTAAGACATCCTAAATACGAGATAACACGTTTGAAAATCTACAGAATTACTCACACCCTAGGGCCCCATTCATTCAACCTAGCTTTCTGTTTGATGGAGAGTTACAAAGCGGTGGATTTATATTGGTTATATTGCCTCCGGCCAACCAGGCCCCAAACACCACCAAAATTTACACTCCTATAGATTGGATCTCATTCATTCAGTCTTCTTCGTCGGTCTTCTGGGCCCTAGATTTTAATAAATAACATCCATACCCAAAGATAGGAAAAGAAAATAGAGAAGCTAAACATACTAGAAGATAAGACGATAGTATAGACATACAATACATTCTAATGTAACAAATAATGAATTTTATAAGAATACCCACGATTGTCAACAGTTTTTTAAAAGGTAGGCAAATTAAATAAATGAATATAGTTCTTTGAAAAAAAAAAACAATTTAAAAAAAATCCAACTATCAATCAAAAACAAAGCTCAAAAATGTTGTAGTAAACTAAACATTAATATGAGAATATAATGTTAATATGTTAACAAAAACTACACAACTGTATTTGAAATGGACGAGTGAAAGTAATATAATAAAATCCTAACTCTACTGATAAACACTAATAACATACACGAATGCCACTAATAAAAGGAATTCATAAAGATCTTAGTATTCTACTAGTGAATGAGAAACATATATTTTGAAGAACTAATAAGAATGATGTTGTTGTTGTTGTTGTGGTCTTCAGTCCGGAGACTGGTTTGATGCAGCTCTCCACGATAACCTATCCTGAGCAAGCCTCTTCATCTCCACATAAGAACGGCAACCTACATCTGTCTGAATCTGCTTAATGTATCCATCTCTTGGTCTTCCTCTGCGGTTATTAACCCACACACTTCCCTCCAACGCTAAATTCACAATTCCTTGATGTCTAAGAATGTCCCCTACCAATCTATCCCTTCTTTTAGTCAAGGTATGCCAGAAATTTCTATTCTCCCCAATTCTGTTCAGTACCTCCTCATTAGTTACGCGATCCACCCACCTAATCTTCAGCATTCTTCTGTAGCACCATATTTCAAAAGCCTCAAGCCTCTTCCTGTCCGCACTGTTTATCGTCCATGTCTCACTCCCATACAAGGCCACACTCCATACAAATGCCTTCAGAAAGGACTTCCTTAGGCTTAAATCAATATTCGATGCTAACAAATTTCTCTTTTTCAAGAACGCTTTTCTACCCATTGCCATTCTGCATTTTACATCCTCTGTACTGCGACCATCATTTGTTATTTTACTGCCCAAGTAACAACATTCATCTACATCCTTTATTGCTTCGTTATCCAATCTAATTCCTTCAGCATCACCTGATTTTCTTACACTGCACTCCATTACCCTAGTTTTACTCTTGTTAATCTTCATCTTATATGCACCTTTCAACACACTGTCCATTCCGTTTAACTGCTCTTCCAGGTCCTTTGCTGTCTCTGACAGAATTACTATGTCGTCGGCAAAACGCAAAGTTTTTAATTCTTCACCCTGACCTTTAATTCCTTCTCCAAATTTCTCCTTGCTTTCCTTTATAGCTTGCTCAATGTACAAATTGAATAACATTAGAGAAAGGCTACAACCCTGTCTTACTCCCTTCCCAACCACTGCATCCCTTTCATGCCCTTCAACTCTGACAACCGCTGTCTGGTTTTTGTACAAGTTGTAAATAACCTTACTCTCCCTATATTTTACTCCTGCTTGCTTCAGATCTTGAAAGAGTTTATTCCAATCAACATTGTCAAAAGCCTTCTCCAAATCTACAAATGCTAGAAATGTAGGTTTGCCTTTTCTTAATCTATCTTCTAGGATAAGACGTAAAGTGAGTATTGCCTCCCGTGTTCCTACATTTCTCCTGAACCCAAACTGATCTTCCCCGAGGTCGGCTTCTACCAGCTTTTCCATCCTTCTGTATATAATTCGTGTTAATATTTTGCAACCATGAATTATTAAACTGATGGTTCTGTAGTTTTCACACCTGTCTGCACCTGCTTTCTTTGGAATGGGGATTATAACATTTTTCTTAAAGTCTGAGGGTACTTCACCTGTCTCATACATCTTACACACCAGGTGAAACAATTTTGACATGGCTGGTTCTCCCAGAGACTTCAGTAGCTCTGAGGGAATATCATCTACTCCAGGGGCCTTGTTTTGACTTAGGTCTTTCAGGGCTCTTTCAAATTCATCTCTCAGTACAGTGTCTCCTATTTCATCTTCATCTACATCCTCTTCCCTTCCTACAATATTGTCTCGAAGTTCACTTCCTTCATAGAGCCCCTCTATATACTCTTTCCACCTTTCAGCTTTCCCTTCTTTGCTGATAACTGGTTTTCCATCAGTGTCCTTGATATTCATAGAGCTGCTTTTCTTATCTCCCAATGTTTCTTTTATTTTCCTGTAGGCTGTATCTATTTTTCCCCTATTTATACATTCTTCTATATCCTTGCATTTGCCTTCTAACCACTCCTGCTTAGCAATTTTGCACTTCCTGCCAATCTCATTTTTTAGTCGTCTGTACTCCATTTTGCCTGTTTCATTTACTGCATTTTTATATTTTCTCCTTTCATCGATTAAATTTAATATCTCCTGTGATATCCAAGGATTTTTTGCAGGTCTTGCCTTCCTACCTATTTTGTCCTCTGCTGCCTTCACTATTTCATCTCTCAATGCTACCCATTCCTCCTCTACTGTTTTATTTTCCCCTGTTTCTGTCAATTGTTGCCTAAAGCTCCCTCTGAAATTTTTAAGAACTTCAGGTTCCTTCAATTTTTCCAAGTCCCATCTCCTTATTTTCCTACCTTTTTGTAGTTTCTTCAGTTTCAGCCTACAGTTCATAACCAACAAGTTATGGTCAGAGTCTATATCTGCCCCTGGGTATGTCGTACAATTTAAAA
The DNA here is from genome assembly GCA_026315105.1 of Locusta migratoria. Classification (NCBI taxonomy): domain Eukaryota; kingdom Metazoa; phylum Arthropoda; class Insecta; order Orthoptera; family Acrididae; genus Locusta; species Locusta migratoria. The sequence continues at coordinate 786,210,360 of CM048755.1, forward strand.
CCTCGTTCCGAAATCTATGTCTTACCATTATAAAATCTATCTGGTATCTCCCGGTGTCTCCTGGTCTCTTCCACGTGTACAACCTTCTTTTGTGATTCTTAAACCAGGTGTTTGTAATAACTAAATTATGTTCTGTGCAAAATTCTACCAGGCGGCTTCCTCTTTCATTCCTTTTGCCCAGACCATATTCACCTACTATCTTACCTTCCCTTCCTTGTCCTACTACCGAATTCCAGTCGCCCATAACAATTAAGTTTTCCTCTCCCTTAATTGTCTGAATAATTCCCTTTAGCTCCTCATATATTTCTTCGATTTCCTCATCATCGGCAGAGCTAGTTGGCATATAAACCTGTACTACTGTTGTCGGTGTTGGCTTCGTATCTGTCTTGACAATGATAATGCGATCACTGTGCTGGTCATAGTAGTTTACCCGCATTCCTGTTTTCTTATTCATTATCAATCCTACTCCTGTGATACCTCCAATTGATTTTGTATTTATAATCCTATACTCACCTGACCATAAATCCTGTTCATCCTGCCACCGAACTTCACTAATCCCCACTATATCTAACTTCAACCTATCCATTTCCCTTTTTAAATTTTCTAATTTTCCTACTCGATTAAGGGATCTAACATTCCACGCTCCGACCCGTAGAATGCCAGTACTGTCTCTCCTGATGATCACATCCTCCTGAGTAGTCCCCGCCCGGAGATCCGAATGGGGGACTATTTTACCTCCGGAATATTTTACCCAAGAGGATGCCATCACCATATTTCCATACAGTAGAGCTGCATGTCCTCGGGAAAAATAACGGCTGTAGTTTCCCCTTGCTTTCAGCCGTTCACAGTAGCTGTGTGGCAAAGCCACATTAGCTGATGTTACAAGGCCAGCTCAGTCAATCATCCAGACTGTTGCCCCTGTAACTACTGAAGAGGCTGCTGCCCCTCTTCAGGAACCACACGTTTGTCTGGCCTCTCCACAGATACCCCTCCGATGTGGTTGCACCTACGGTATGGCTATCTGTATCGTTGAGGCACGCAAGCCACCCCACCTCGGCAATGTCTGGGGTTCATGGGAGTGGATAAGAATGATAGAAAAAAAAATGCACAATGTTGTCTCAATGGTCTCTGATGTTGCTGAGCGACACCACGAATCTCAAACCTTTTGTTCTCCTTCCGGATAAGATCCCTGAGAAGAACGCACGCCTATCGTAGGGAAGTGAGACGGCGGCGCCCAGCAGTCTCGGCGTCAGTGGCAGTAGCCGCGGGTCAGTCGTGTGGGCGTGGTCGTCTGCCGGCAGCGGCCTTGCCGGTCGTGAACTGATGGGCCGGATACATGCGCCAAGCTGTCTGCAGTGCCAGCTCCAGCGGGGAGTAGAGCCGACCGAGGGAGGCACGAAAGTTATGTGTTTTACCATATGATCTAAGAAATGTAACTGACTGTCGCTACTTGAATGAAATGTTATTGAATGTTTAATATTCACAGAATATATGACATCAACTGCGATTTGGCAAAGCTAAAATGTGTACCCAGCCGGGATTCGAACCCGGGTCTCCTGCTTTCTAGGCAGTTGCGCTGACCCCTGCAATGATCCTGTCGTTAGTGGGGAGGGTTGGGCAAGTTTGAAACCCTTACACTCACGGGAATTAGTTTCAGAACTACGAGTTTGAGTACTGTGGGCAGGGTGAAGCTGGGAATTTGTATCTGACGGGAGGCGTGCTTAGGTAGTCTTTGCAGGTGCGGTGATCACTGTGTCCCCAGTGGTGTAGGGGTCGGCGCAACTGCCTAGAAAGCAGGAGACCCGAGGTCGAATCCCGGCTGTGTACACATTTTCAGCTTTGCCAAATCGCAGTTGATGTCATATATTCTGTGAATATTAAAGAATAACAACTGCAGGATCAAAAGTGAAGTCTGTTCTTTCGGAACAGTCACCACATGTATACATGTAACTGAATGTGTATGAAGTTGTTCTACCTGAATGCCTTTGTACAACGTTATGTCAATCTGACTGCGTATTTTTAACTGTATTCTATGTGAATGTAAATGTATTGCAAAACCTATCTGACTGCGAAATGTTTATTATGATGAGACACAAACTGCTAATTGTTTCTGTATGAAAATGTCGTAACAAAGTTAACTGTCTGAAAATCACTGTGTTAATAATTATGGCCCTACAAACTTGTTTCTGACTGAACTAACAATCTTTAACGGAATGTAACGAACACAATATTTATCAGTGCAATCTGACTCAGTGCAAATACTAGTTAACCTGAACTGAACACTGTATGAATTGTCCTACCCTGAAATCTGTAAATCATACTGAACTGTAAGCACGACAAAAAACTGATTCTTTCTCACTTTCACTTACAGCATAAATTTGCGCAACTCCAAACTGCTTCCTGCTGTCTTAACTAAAGAAAGCTAACTACAGAAAACATCTATAGCACTTTTAATAAAAATGTGAGGAGGGATAAACTGGTAATCTGTTTAAGAAACTCGAACTTATTGTTAAAAATGAAATATCTGGTTTATTTTCTAACTGATGTAACTTCATGAAAATTACTAACAATGTCATGTTTTGGATTTTAAAATCTTTCAGAGAAAAATATATCTCAGATATTTAATCTGCCTACAAAATTATTTTTAAACAAAGGTAAACATTTCTTTACTGTTAATAAATTTAACTAGATTTACACAAACAATGCTACAACAATACCATATTTCAAGAACACTACCCATGAATTTACTATTTCATAAAAAACGCAATCTCAAAACTAAACTATTACAATAAATACTTTTCCTAACACAAAGGGGTCCCTAGCATTAATCGTGAGACCACAAGCTAACAATAAGATCTTTCCCGACCGTTAATGTTACCATCAGTTCAGCCTAACAATGCGAAGTTATGCCATAGAAACACGTCAAGTATTTCATGAAAAACTTTACCTTATAAAAATTTCAAAAGATCGTTTCTCCAACGTCATCTATTCCTTTCGTCTCCATATCTTAAACAAACAGCTTGGCTCAGCATTCAAGTCTCAAAATCTCATCTCCTCGGCTATCCCTCCGGAACGACAACTTGCCGGCCGCGGTGGACGAGGGGACTGAGGCGCTCCAGACACGGTCTGCACGGCCACTACGGTCGGGGGTTCGAATCCCCCCTCGGGCATGGATGTTTGTACCGTCTTTAGTATAAGATATTTCATAAGTAGTTTGTAAGTTTAGGGACTGATGACCCCGTAGTTAAGTCCCATAAGCTTTACAAACATTTGAACATTTTTTTGGAACGGCAAAACCACGGTCCCCAGGCTTCTGCAATCTCATCCGCGCGCCTAGCAAAGCCTGCACTCACAATAATCACAACCCTACTTCCCGGCAACAATACTATCACCGTATCCTTCGACGAAAGATAAATGACCCATGCATGACTAGCGTGACACTGGTCTCAAACTCGCAGTACAATGGAATATGAAATGTATAACTTCCCATAGCAGGTATCTTACAATACGACGTATGGCACACTTGAACGCAGCCCACAACCCCAATGGTAGAACATTCCTTGTATCGAGATGTGTCGCATCTTTGGGTCGATGTCCATTTGATTGTTGTTAGGCGTCGGCCGCACAAGGGTGCGCGTTCACCGATGTCCTCTGTCGAGCTGTCGATTCGTGTTTTTTTTCTGTTTTTTTTTTTTTTTTTTTTTTTTTTTCCTCTGTGTTAGTTGCGTACATCCAAGCTTTATCGGTGTGTAGACTAGTGTGACATTTTTTCTTTCGTGGTGTCGTTTTGCTGGGGCAGCGGCCCAACCTTTCCACGAGATGTCAAAACAAACAGCATCAATGGATGGGTCCAACACGTTGCATAATTTATCCAAGAAGTGCCCCCGATATGGTCCTATTAAACACGTTATCCTTTCAGGAGGGAGGATAGCCACCAGTCACAAGACTTCACTTATACCTATTCTTTAAGTTCCAGAAAATATTCCACTAGTCAGCCTCGTTCAGGGTGACAGTCAAGAGCACTAGCCGCCCCCTGCAGCAGCTGTTACAACGTCTAATGAGAAAGTATGTGCAGTACATAGACACATCTTTCCTCGTCCGTAGTAACGGCCACTACCGTGGGCCAAGTGGTCCTATTCTTTACTCCCTCTGTAGAAACTAGTCTAAGCTCTAGTAGTGTTGCTCGCTTCTTTCAAAAGGGAAGTAGCATGTACTAATGGTAGTAGATAAAGAAATGTAATGACCACATACGCGTGCATACCTCTTATCTGCTGGTCCACACTAACATCCAGAACAGATACTCACAATTATATTTAGACAATACTTTTTTTTGCATTTGATCATGTTTCTTCTGGCTCTCAGCCGTGTCAATAAGCAGTGCTGCCCTGAGGAGAGAATTTCTGTAATTACATTTGTAAATCGTTATTCAAGATTTTTTTAGTCATCTCTTTTTAATTTTTTTTTGTGTGTCTAAACCATCAATATAATCAATTCCTATGAAAAGAATGATTCTGCATTTACCTCTCTAATTAATAGATTCATACTCAAAATAGGTGCACAAAAACTAGTAATGTGTATCCTTGTATGTAAATTGTTGTAATTTGGCTCATACTCGTGCTACCCTGTACACGGATAGTATGTGCGGACGAACTGGCGATGAAAGAAGGAGAAACTGGCTGATCCCCGGGACAGGCCCAGTAGCCCAAGGAACTGCCTCGGCTCAATGAGCGCCGCCGCCTCTGGACTACAAAGGACTAAATTGGACGACGACAACAAGGCAATCATCAACGTCAGATGCAGTAAGGGACACATACGCGAGCCGGCTGGCGAACACAGTCCTACAAACAGCGCCCCACGCGGCCAGCGAGAAGAATAGGCAGAAGCCTCTTCTCTCACCTTTTCGCCTGGTCTCAGCCACATTCCACAGGCCGACTGGGTTGCCCATCCTTCACCGAGCACCGGCCAGATGGCGTGCCACCGACATCCTGCTTGCCCAGTGACCTGCTTGCCGCCACGCACCAGATGGCAGCTGGTCGCCACCAGGCAGGAGCAGCCCCCATGCTGCATGAGTCGACCTCTCCAGAGCGGCGACCGCTGCCGACCATGCCCGTTCCTGGAGGCTGGCCATGGTAGGCGGTCGCCAAAGAGATTGGTGACGACGTGACTCCAGCAAACGAGAATAGCTATATGAACAGGGTAGAGCCGCTCATACTTTTTCCGTGCCTTGGTATATGTCTTTTGTTCACCTTCTTGATCTTCATTATTTTTCGTTCTTTCTGCAATATGTGACAGTCCGACAAGCAAGGCGAATGGTACTGCCCACAGTTCACACAGACAGGAATCGGAGTACATTGAGCCTCCAGAAGTAATGGCCAACCACAATCCCTGCATGAGGGGCTCGAAGTGCATCGGGAGCATGTGTGCCTGAGCTTCCAGCAATTCTGCATAGGGGTAGGGACATATTTACCTTACATGACACCGGCATATCATTACCTTGACCTTCTCCGGCAGTGTATCGCCTTCAAAGGCCAGGATGAAATCAATGGTAGCAATCTTGCACTTTCTTAGCCCCGTATAGACATCCCAGATGAAGTGAACACCATGTAGCTGTGAGTTGGCGCACAACTGTTTGTCGGACGGTGACAGGCGATCTCGAGGGTAAATGATACCCTAGACCATGTTTAGCATCTTGTGGTTCATGATACTTACGGGAACATCGCCCAGTTTGTCGCAAGCAAGCGAATATGGCTCAGGTCGGTGGAGGGCCCTACGTTCCTCCCATGGTGAAGGCAGGGAAGGGAACGACTTAGGGTCAAATGTTATCCGGTTTATCTTGCTTAGGGATGCTGGTAGCCGAGCGACTATCGGCATAATCCGATTTCGACCTCTTCATTGCGGGTCATACGCCCCGATGCAAGCAACTCCGACAGTGACTCTCCTCATGGGCGCCGCCCAGCCACAGGAAAGGTTACGTGGCGGGACGACCATTGCCGGAAGTCCTGATGCCCCACGGACATAGACATATTCTCCTTCTCATGCCTGAGGATTTCTCAGCTTTGGCATCGGTAGTGCGATCCTTGAGTTGTAATGTACAACCAGGGGTGTATAAGACGACGCCTCCACATCAGACTGGCTAACATGCTGTATTTAGGGTCATAAGGATCATTACGATAGAGGGTGCATGAGGTGACACTGCACAATGGTTGTAACCTGTGCTCCACATGAAGTGTCTTTGTCCAATTTCTGATTGTATGATGAGGTTGGAAGTCCATTCCATGATGGGTGCCTAAGGTGTTATTGCAGAGTAATAATTTGGTGCACCACGTAAGGAGTCCTTCCCCGAGTGCTTGAGAGGAATAGAGGTTAGTATATGTATGGCCGTAAAGTTCGAAGACTCCTTTTACTCGGCTCTTACAATAGGCCTACTTTTAGTCAGGGACCTGCAAGGCGAAAGGTTCAGTTTAATTCACATGCTATATTCAGAAAGTGATTGTTAAATTATTATCAAATATGAGTACCTGTAGAGCAAAGCTTCTACTTAATTCACTTTCAATTTTCAGAAAGTGATTATAAAATATCGGACATTAGTAACAGAAAAATTTTCATTATGCACTGTGTTTATATCCTTAAATTTGTGCTATTTTACGATTTACCATATGGTTTCCATATTATCTGGATAATTATCTATTCTTTTTGCATAGCACATACTTTTAGTCTGCTGAAGTATATTTTTAGTACCTTAGTACTGTTTGTAATGGGTTACTGCAGCTTGATAGTGATTGATTTTATCATTTTCACATAATTCCCGCTTTGTTCTATACCATATTCCTATTCCTCTTGCCAGACACTCAGGCTGCCTCTTAAGTGGTAGTATCTTGTTATTAGCATTCTAACGAAAATCATATTTCACACAGCATGAGAAGTGTATTATGGAAAGCATTATGTCTGTCGTCTATATTATTTGCATTATAATCACCCTGCCAATCTTGTTCCTGAATTAGATGTGACAAGGTCTCTATTGCAATTGCATTATCTTTCCTACTAGTTTATACTTGTATTTCACAGATGTTCATGAACAAAATTCTGCTGACATAATGCACCTCTAATAATAAAGACTGAACAAAAGTATTGTCTGTAGTTATGTTGCTGTTCCCATGCACTATCGTGGGAAAGAATGCGGTTTGCAACAGGTGATAACAATTAGAAAGATATAACAGCATGCTTTTTCTTTCAGTTCACTTACGCAATTAATGTTGAAAGCAACACATAAATCTAAATTTTTGTACTTTCTATAAAGTGAACGTTAAAACGTTAAAAAAAAAATGCCATATTGAAAATACACAGCTGTACCGAAGTATTTAGTAATTAAGACTACCGATTTCGGCACAAATCAGAGCATGTTTCTGTCTCCTGTACATTAGGAGAATAAATGAATAAAGTGTGAAAATTGCAAAAGGTGTTTTTAACTTTAGTAGATGATATACTGCAAACATTTGCCAAACATATTTACGAAAAGGCACTGAAGATGAATATTATCTGTACATTTTAATGCTGCTTATCATAATAACACTTTGTAGCTTAGCTGTTCCATCAGTTTTTAGTAATACAAGCTGATTTTCCACCAACTAAGATAAGCCACAGTGAACATAACCAATTCCTTGGTCGAAGATCCTATTAGAGAACATGTCAGCATTACAAAGATACAATTACTGACAACAATTCGACTTTTAAAATTTTAAGTAAAATTAATATATCACTATTAAAAATTTAAAACTATATAAACTTATTTCTGCTTACAATCCATATACTTTATTAAAGTAAACATTTTTGTTATATACCAATTTGTTGTGCAGACTACTCACGGTGTTATTGTCTCTTCTTTACATCCTACTGCTGTTTCTCCGTCTTCTTGGCTGGAGTTGGTTGGTTCCTGACTTGCGGTTTTTGGTTTTATGCGGCCTTTTCGCCTGTTTTTGTGTCGTTGTTTCCATTCTATTTCTTGCCACTTCACGTATAGTTTGTACATGACTAGGGGAATGCCTTTCGATTTGTTTAGCCGAATCACTAAACTACAGTGTCACTATGTTGTTTTTCACTATTCAACTGTTTCTCGTGAGGTCTGTGAGTGTTGCCAACGTATTTTTTTTTTAAATAAATTAAATCAGATAATACAACAGGATATTTGAGATGTTTTTCAGATACGTAAATGCAGGTTTGATTGGGATGTTTCTGGATTAGGGGAGGGGGCCGAGTAGTGGCTTGAGTATTTGTGGGTAGGCGTTGGCTTTAAAAATCGAGGGGAAGATATACATTCGTGTTTATTTTTACGTTAGGTGATCAATAAGCTTCATGGTTTGCTAGATTGGTTTGATCATTTATGAGATGTTTCATTCCTGTTATTGTTTTTTGTATATGGTAGTTTTCTTGATGGGTGAGAAGGTGTTTCTTGTTGTTGTTTATTCTTATGATTTTCATGTCTGTGTCTCTGGTGGTGATTTTATGTTGATTTTGGTGTAAGTGTTCTGCAAAGGTTGAGTTACATTTTTTTTATACTTCCACGCTCGTACATGTTATTTATGTTTGGTGCCAAATTTTCTTTCAGTTTGACCAATGTATCTTCCATCAAATGTGTTACATTTAATTTGGAATATTCCTAATTTTCTGTATGGATCTGCTTCCTTCTATTGATTTTAGAAATGATCTTTGAAGTGAATTGTTGGTTTGGTGTGCTATTTTGGTGTCTTGTTTTTTCTGTGTGTGTATTTGGAGACACATATACAAGTACAATACGAAGTGAGAAAATGAAGAAAACAACTACAACGTTCATACACCAAGAAATTTGAGGTAGCAACAAATAGTCACCGTAAAACTATGAAAGACATTGTAAGTGTAAAAACAAAGCGATGCAGGTCTACTATAGGTTATACCGGTGTCATGGGACCAATAGATGAACCTACCTATAAAACTAATTCATTGGGATAACACAATACATTAGCAACCAAGTAAAGCGTTAACAAGACATCGTAACTCATTGATTACCAACTGAACATCGGTTAACTATGGTGGTCAGTTAACAGATACGAGGTACGAATACATGTATATCGTAAATATTCAAGGAAACTATGTGTAGAAGGTATGTCATATAATTGGCGCAGCAAGAAGCCCAAAGAACAGTAATGCAGGAAAAATTGCGAAGTCGTCTAGTGAGAAAAAGAAGACAAAATAACTGAAGTATCACAATTAGTCTATGGAAAGTAGAAGTAAACATTGAATGAAGACGCTATTAGGATTGTCCCTATTCATTAACAAGTATTCTTAAACTGCTGACACATAAAAAGTCTAATAAGCCATTGTCACAGATAAAAATAGTACCCATAGCTAACGCAAGTACCTGGAATAGAGAAAATAACATGAGTGGCCCTAAAACAAGGACGAAAAAAGTGAAACAAATTGACATGAAGGAACATTATTGTGTGAAAAATTAAATAAGTTTGTGAAAATTAGGTGAATTTATAGATCAAATGACAAGTGGGGCGAAACTGTACCCAAGTACCCTAAAAAATGTCCTAAAACGGAGTTGAACTGCAGTACGAACAACACAAAACACTTTCAGCTAAAATTGAACCTACAGGATGTGGTAGGTGCATGTGAAAACTTCTTCTATTTACTAAAATATAAACGAATAATATGTGACGAGTATATGCCTCAATACAGGTAAATGAACCAAATCGATTACTGTTATAGCACGACAACGACAATTAATTTTATTTGGCGGGTGAATGATATGAACTCTTTAGTCCTTTCAACAAACATTATAATCGCGAAATCGATACTATCACTCTCCGTTTTGTTAAATGAGTAAGGAAATTAAGTGAACAAATTATTATTTAAATAAAAAAATATCATTCTACGTATAGCCACAAAGTCCGTGTTCTTAATTTCATTACAGATCTCATGTCTGAAAGCATCAACTACCGTAGTAAATTTAGTAAATCATTTTGAGTGTTTGCCAGTATGTCACTGAAAACCGTAGACGCCATTAAATATTCTCTTAAAGGAGACTGAAGCTCGCCACTTGCAACAAAAATATCCGTGTAATTTCCTTTGTTCGACCGTCTGAATTTTTCTGGTGGCCTCGCAGTGTAGTTACTGTTTCCGTTAACGACAAACAGCTTTATGTATTCTCTTCAATACGACCCTATTCTTTTTAACTCTCATTGTGCAATTCTATTTCTACGCTTCGCTGAGTACTGAAAGGAACGTCAATTCTAGCAGGAGGTACAATAAATCTGTTCATTGTTTCAAAAAAACGTAGAAAGGTGAATTTCAGACTAACCTCATTTCTTCACTAATATATTAACAGGATATGAATCGCAATACCCTTCCTTATTCGTTACCGTTGTACAAAATAAAATACAGGTACAACAGTAAGATCCGTTGCTCATATTTCAACGGATAGCTAGTCTGATAACCCATACAACTCCTTACGAAAATGCCCCTCAAATACCATTCCAATAGACGACATGTTGGTTTATACACGCTGATACTGTTAAGGAAGGGCATGGTACCACATTAAAATTAATTTTTTCCTCTCTTTTAAGATAGTAATGGAAAAGGAGTATGAGGTAGTAATTACACAATACTTTCACAGCCCATTTTAAAACTATAACAGCCTTCACGTACACAAGAAACATAAGACATAAGCAACACAGCAGTCAGCCAGCGAGGACAGGGCCAAGGCGTTGAAAGAACGCGTTTGCTGGCGACGGGTGAGCAGGGCCAACACATGCGCGTTGTCATGTTATTCAGTAGTGTAGGCCCTACCAACTCTGTTCAGCGCCTTACCTCGTGTTACGCGCGCTGCAAACTGTCAAGGGCTAGGCTGCCGATAGATACTTAACTTGAAGCTTTATTCCAGATCACGTTTCTGAGACATTGTCAGCCATCGTCATACATGAAGACGATTCTGATTAAGAATATCGTCATATAATAATTTCCTCTTTTTATTCAGGAGATGGCATACAACCCACACACCCTGAGGAGACGCCAGGGCCCTTAGGTGTGAACAATCACATAAGGTAGGTGAGGTCCCCAGCAGGTTATTCTATCTCTTGAGTGAAAGAGTGGAACCGACGACTTTCCCAGCTGCAGCTCGATACCTCATGGTTTCACGTACGAAATATGGTAAAGAATTCTCTACAGTAAATCCGTTTATAATTCAGAAGGGTATATATGAAGTCGTTATCTCGTCTAAGAACTTGCTTCTGGAGACGGATAGTGCTTTTCTAGCACAGAAGTTTCTTCAGCAGACACTCCTCCGTGACAACACTATTCATGTTGACACCCATACAATTATGAATTCTTCTCGTGCAGTTATCAATATCGAGCTGCTTGACTGTCTGATGGAGGGATAAATACAAGTTTATCTGTCTCATCAAGGCGTCACTGTAGTCTATCAGGTCATGAAAGTAGGTAAATAAAAATTAGTGCTTTCTCGCACTATTTTCCTGACACATGACGTCTTGGTTCTTCCATCAGAGAATAAGGTTGGCTACTAAGTTATTACTGTCACACTGTTCATCTGAAATACAACACATTAATTCCAATATCAGCGATACAACCACACTCGCTATTTATCTAAAACCGCAGCGAAATGTGTAACCTGCAGCAGGGATGTTCAAATGTTTGTTAAGCTTAAGGAACTTAACGGCGGGCCGGCCGTAGTGGCAGAGTGGTTTGCCTTCGAGCCAGTCACAGTCTGCACGGCCGCTACGGTCGGCGGTTAGAATCCGCCCTCGGGCATGGATGTTTGTGTCGTCTTTAGTATAAGGCAGTTCACAAGTAGTTTTTAAGTTTAGGGACTGATGACCCCACAGTTAAGTCCCTTAGGCTTAACAAACATTTGAACTTAACTGCGGCATCATCAGTCCCTAAACTTACAAACTACATATGAACTACATTATACTAAATACGACACAAACATCCATGCCCGATGGGGCATTCGAACCCCCGACGGGGAACGGCCTCGTAACATCTGAGCATAGCGCCTCAATGCCACGGCTGCAGCAGGGATTTTCGTAAGAATGACTGCTCACCTTCTTCCCCTCAGTACATCAACTTCATGGGTGACCATGCTTATTCCTCCTGAGAATGTCCCATTAACCTCGAAGAGTGAGTCATCCCGGAAATAAGAGATAAGCAAGAGGTACTCATTCATGTTGCTCGATAAATGACGGCTAACCAAAAGCACAGCATGCCACCCTCTGTCACTTGTAGCAAAGTTCTTACCATGCCGAAACCAATGAGAGAGATGGTGACGCATACTTACGACCTCCAGTTGAGTGCTGCATTTGTAAAATCCCCCAGCTCCATGGTAGCATCTGCATCCTGGTCTTCACCTCCTACAGTTCTGCAACGCACCAACAAAACTTCACATGCACCGACAATATCGAGTGCCACTCTACCATAAGAATGTAAACACAGAAGTACTTCCGTGATGACTTTCTGTGCACTTCTAGAAGTAAACGTCTGGGTTCTCATTTGACGATCACCAAGGGTCTAAGAAGTTGGAAAACAGCAAACTATCTCGTCTACGTCAGCGTCTCCGTCTGATATCTTACCTGTTATACCTACATTTACCCAGGTCTTATTGCTAACAGCTGGCCGCCTGTCCGACCTAGTGCCATAGTGACGCTTACTCTATTTAGCATAGGTGTTATTCTTATTTGCAAATAGGGGAAGTACCCAAGTTACTACTGGTGAGAGAATAATACAAGTACCAGTAGACTGGGTACCTTGAGGGTAGGTGTAATGAAGAGATATGGTTCTGTTAACTAGTGAACTATGGATCGTTGATAATTGTGAAACATAAATTAGTGAAACTAAGTTCAGTGAACGATACATTTTGAATTCAAAGAATCTGACAGTTTTAAGGCTCAACCAAGGGTCTGGTTTCTTATCAAAGAGGAAGATGATGTAGTAGACCATAGACATTTCGTTAAAGTAGAAGCAACTGGCAGAGGCGAAGCAGCAGTTAATGGTAAGTGACGATAAAGCGTGACGCTGTTGGGTGTCGAAATTGTTTACTCAACTATGCAAGGTAGCCACCTGCGTAAGTCGGTCACTCTGGGATGCACATGACCGTAAGCCAAAGCAGGGGTTGAATACACACTGGGGACAGCGATATCGTCGCGTTGAAATGGAAGCAGGCTGGACTTCCAAGGCAGGGTTGTCGACTAACACAGCACTTATCCTGCAAGCAGGTTTATTGCGAACTGAAACATACACGCTGCACTGACTGCCTCTCAGGCAGAGTGCTCTGCTATTTATACACAGACAGAATGTACCAGAAATTATAAGAATAGTTAACATAAGAAACATGTAGAAATTACAAGTGAACATAAGAAAGATGTAGAACTTTCTGGAAATGATAATTACAAATAAATAAATTTTTGCCAGTGGACAGGATTGAACCAAAGAACTTCAGCACAGCAATCGGTGATGCTATACATTGCGTTACACCGTCAGTTGGTTAAGTTGGAGTCTCGCGGCATTGCTCCCTCTCCTGAAAGAACAGAGACCCACTGTTAGGTTCCCTATGGAGCCACGTGCCATCCTTCTTCTTTACGAGGACCACCGGAGACGACCAAGGACTCTCCGAATGTTGAATAATGTCATCGTGCAACATCTTCTCCACTTCCTCTCGAATTATCCGTCTTTCAGCTGGCGATAGTCTATGCGAACGCTGGCTAATTGGTGGATGACCCCTAGTATTGATAATGTGCTTTATCGTGGGCCGTTTCGCCTGACATTTCTCCTGATGGGGTGTGAATGCAGCCGAAAATTGGCGCAGTATAGCTAACACCCGCTGGCGTTGTTCCTTGGTCAGTTGGGGCCCTATTGGCAGTTCCACGGTTGTTTCCTCCAGCTTGTTGTTGTACTAAAAGCAGAGCATGGGTCTTCGTTGATGACGCTGAGCTTACCATTCTGGATTGGTTCAGCTGTCCCGATACACATTCCCTTGGGGATAAGTTGTGACTGCTCATGACAATTAGTGAGCCAAACCTCTCCTCGACCACCGGTAATGCTAATGATAGCCGCTGGTATGTAAATTTCTTTGGTAAGCCTAATAAACTGTTTACTATCGACAAGCAATGCACAGTTCAACCGATCATCTGTGTTTGTGACTGGAACTCTTCTTATCGTCAACGGCGGAATCGTCACATTGTCAACGGCATATAAATTCGCAGAAAATTCTGTATTACCTGTACACGTCGGAGCGACGTCCTCAATTTGCAGCTCAGATTTTCCACAGTTAATGATACCTTAGGATGCCAGAACGAAGTCCCATCCGAGGATAACATTATGACTACATTCTGTTGAAACGACAAATTTAAACGGCTGAGTCCTGTTGTTGATGGTTGTTCTTGCGACACAATTCCTGCTGGTTGGACGTACCTTCCATTTGTGACCTTCAGCACAGTTACCTCTGTATCTCAGAATATTGTCTTCCTTCATGTGCGGCGGTAATTATCCGACAATACAGAAAAAGAAGCTTCTGAATCAACCAATGCCCGGACAGTTTGGCACTCGATTACGACGTCGATGAGATTTCCCGACATCTTGACGACTGTCGTCCATGGAGGATTTTCATCTGCGGCGGCCTTACCTCCGTAGGTGGTCGCCTCGCTTAGTTTTCCTGGGTGTGGCGGCTAGGGGAGCGACTGGTACCTCTGTACGGCGACGGTAAACGGCAGGGAGCGACCTCGTCCAAATTACGGTGATGGGCTTCTTCCCATAAGTCAACTGAACTCATCAGCAGGTGACTGCCTCGGATAGAACATTGGGGAGTCTGTCATACTTCTTTCGTGCAACTCTTCAATCCGTTGGCACCATTGATGAACTCTTCCGTCATAGCGATGTCTTTTATCAGAAGACCATGGTACATTTCTTCTAAAATACCCTTCATCAGGTGCATTATTTTGTCTGCCTAAGGCATATCCGGGTTAACTATGTTACATAGGGCTAAACATTCTGTATGTACGACTGTGTCGGCTTACCATGTCATTGGCCCGGGTGTTCAGTTGTTCTTCCGCCGAGCGGATTTGTCGCTGGCGATCTCCAAACGTCTTCTTTAGTTCCGTCTGGAACGTTTCCCAGTCATTCAGCTACCCTTCGTTGTTTTCAAACCATTGCTGGGCTGTTCCATGCAGTTGGAAATAAACGTTGGCCAAGCCCATTGTATTATCCCACCTGTTATACTTGGCGGTACGGTCGAACCCTTTCAGCCATTTGTTGGGGTCCTGTCCTGCGTCTCCAGAGAACACCGACAGGTGTCTGATTTACAGCTGGCTTACCGCTGGCTTCGTGTGTCAATGGGTCTTCTGATAATACGGACTTTCGGAAGGATGTACTCGGTATATCCCTTGTATTCCGGTTCTAGTCCGTGTAACCGACGGCTTTTACATTGCCTAATCGGAGCAATGGTGATGCAGCTGTTGCACAGGATACCCAGCGCCTGCACCAAACAATGTTGCGTTGAAATAGAAGCAGGCTTCTCTTCGAAGGCAGGGTAGTCAACTGCACACAGCACTTATTCTGAAGGCAGATTTTTTGCGAACTGTAACATACATGCATCACTGACTCCCTGACAGAGTACTCTGCTATTTATACACAGACAGAATGTACCAGAAATTAGAAGAATAGTTAACATAAGAAACATGTAGGACATACTGGACATAATTACAAAGAAATAAAGTTTTGCCGGTGGACTGGATTTAACTGGCGACCTACAGCACTGCAATCGATGACGTTATCCATTGCGCCATGCCGACAGTCGGATAACTTGTGGTCTTGTGGCAATATTATCACCATGGGTATACCCAGCAAGACCATCTACTAAAGAACCATCTGGGTAAACAGATGCGTCAACACCGATTGAATCGATGAGTACGAGGAACTCGTGTTAGAGATGTTTTGAGGAAACTGTGTCTTTCAAGTCACGGGACAAATTCAGACAAAGCTGCAAGCGAGGGATGGACCAAGGAGGGTTTGAAAAGAATACTTGGAAATTGAGAGGATGGAATCCAAGCAATGAAAGATGGGAATGAACACAGACCACAATTAAGTAACACGATCAGGGCCATCGTGGCCGGAAATGGAGTACAGAAATTGGAAAGAGAAACCCGTAATTCAGGTCGTGGGGGTGAGGCTTTAACACAGGCAATGTAGGAAGCTAGCAGCTTCGACTAGGGGTCTTGTCACCAAACTCGTGTGAAATGCCCCCATCGCCAAACAGACACCACTATGTAGAATGGGTCCAGGATCTGCAACGCTGCCGAATTGTACACTGAGCTCACGTATTCAACGCACAATTGCAGGAAGGACTTGAAGAACTACAGGAGTAATGGACGTACAGCTCCCCAAACAGTGTGGCGGAGACAGCGAGGGATATTCAGTTATAGCCAGCATTTTCGTTTCAGCTGACACAAGTGTGACATGCAAATGAGGTTTTAGAGGCGAAGAACTGGAAACCATAGGAACATGCCTATGACTGCGCATTTGAAATGGCTCCCTGCAACAGCTTTTCAGTGACACCGATGCTAACGGAACTTTTCACTAGAAGTACCACATGGATCATTTTTGACCCATGAGGGTGTTTAGAGTGCCCTGCCCCCCACTATATTTATCATAGGACCAAGCACACTCGTGTCTTTTAATAACTTATAGAGTTGTACAACTCACCAAAACTTAATCCTTCTAGGCCACCTAGAAGTATCAAAATTTTATACCAGTAGTACCATGTGGGTCATTTTCGACCCATACACAGTTAAACACAATTTTCTGTCATCAACGCCAGTTCTTAGGCACAAAAATAATTTCTGGGCGCGCCTTGATGTTATTCACAAAATGTTGGAGTAGATTCCGACACTTTAGGCCAAAAACAACATGAAATTCGAAACATTTGGTCGGAAGAAGTCTTATGTCAATGCGGCTTCCTGTTTTCTGTGGATTGGTGCCATTCACACATATGAAGTGGCACTGTCAAGTCACAAAATAACCACTCCTCTGTCTGGCGAATGGAGAATAGTTTTCTGACAGGACAGCAGAAGTTTCTTGTGTGTGTATCTCCATACTTGGTCAGGCCGAGTGGGATGAGGCATTCCTGGTGGCAAAGACGTGAGCTTGTGGTTTATCTTGGCTATTTTGCGTCATTGAAGCTACAATGTCAAGACGATGTGGTCTTGCGAATGCCGATAATCTCCAACGAAAAGTTCTTCCCTATCGCCCTTATTGTTTTAGCACGCATGACCATCGTAGCTGCCCGTTCCGCAGCGTGCGGTGAACAAGGCCACATGGCGGCAGTTTGCTATAGTTCTGTGCGCAGTCGGCCTCCGTATTCCGACAAGGCCTTATTGTCTTTCTCCCCCTCAGGGACAGGAATATGTCACCCATTCAAAGCTTTATGTCACAATGCTTATTCAACACCGGCCGTTCCGTTTTCAAATTGACACCTGTGCCTATGTCCCTGTCTACAATTTGGATACGTATTTGCTACTTGGAAGCTACCCCTTGCAAAAACTTCTTTTCTGGTCGGCTATGGTAACCAGCCGATTTCAGTGAATCAGTGAATCAGTGGATCAGCGTGTCATGCGAGCAATCACATTAGTGGCAGTCGAAAGCACACTTCCGAAAATATTTTTGGCCTCGATGCGTTCACGGCGTTTGGTTTCCGTGTTCAAATTCAAATGTTTGTTAAGCTTAAGGGACCTAATTGCGGAGTTATCAGTCCCAAAGCTTACAAACTAATTATGAGCTACCTGATACTAAAGGCGACACAAACATTCACGTATGGGCAGACTTTTTTCCTTTCGTTTGCATCCCCACTTTCTACAATTTCTTCTCCATGCCAGTTCGGAATGTTTATGCAGGGGATTGCTGTTGGTAATAACTTCTTTCAGTAGCTCATTTCTCAGATCGCGTTCACAATCATCAGGCCGAAAATGAGCTGGAGGCGTTGGAATCCTGATACACACATAATACAATATTTATATTTCTGATTTACAAATTTCTAGATTTCGTCTATTATTATTATTATTATTGTATTCATTTTACCCGCTCGGTTATTTCCGCGGTCTAACGTGGTCTTCAGCGACTCTGGTATGTATGCTAAGTATATTTAACGTTACATCATCAGCAGATTGGTGTATCTCGTCTTAGTGGTCGAATGTATCGTTTCTAGTTTAATGTCAGGAACGTATGAGCTCTATTTCCCCTTCAGGCGTACATTTGCAACTGTCACATTCATATCTGCTTTACTTCTGGTAAGGCCAAGAGAAGAACGTAAAGTTGCACCATAGTTCAAAATCGCTTTTAAACAAAAATCAGCCGGCCGCGGTGGCCGAGGAGACTGAGGCGCTCCAGTCACGGTCAGCACGGCCACTACGGTCGTGGGTTCGAATCCCCCCTCGGGCATGGATATTTGTGCCGTCCTAGTTCGTAAGTAGTTCATAAGTAGTTTGTAAGCTTAGGGACTGATGACCCCGTAGTTAAGTCCCATAAGCTTAACAAACATTTGAACATTTTGATATTTGTGCCGTCTTTAGCCTTAGCTAGTTCATAAGTAGTTTGTAAGGTTAGGGACTGATGACCCCGTAGTTAAGTCCCATAAGCTTAACAAACATTTGAACATTTTGATATTTGTGCCGTCTTTAGCCTTAGCTAGTTCATAATTAGGTTGTAAGCTTAGGGACTGATGACCCCGTAGTTAAGTCCCATAAGCTTAACAAACATTTGAACATTTTGATATTTGTGCCGTCTTTAGCCTTAGCTAGTTCCTAAGTAGTTTGTAAGCTTAGGGACTGATGACCCCGTAGTTAAGTCCCATAAGCTTAACAAACATTCGATTCGAACAAAAATCAGCTCTCCACTGACTAGGACTAAGCCCTTCAATCAGTAACTCTGTCAACAGAAATTTTTCCTTGATACCCAAAACATTATTTCATTTTATAAACCAATGCTCGTTTTGGATTGCTTTTATTATATCTGAACTTGAGGAGATGAAAAACATGGTGCTGGCCTGAGATTTTCATTTAGATCTTCTGTTTTGCTGTTTTCTACCCTCTCGAAACCATGTAATCGGATCATTTCTTTGCTTTCTCCGAGACTGCGGACTCCTCTAAATCGTATATGGATTCGAATCCTAGAGATATTACGGCATTTATTGCTTTTGTTGTTCAGCAAAAAAAAAAAAAAAAAAAAAAAAAAAAAAAAAAAAAAAAAAAAAAAAAAAAAAAAAAAGGAACAAATTGTTATCAGTTCAATTTTGCCTATCGATACTTGTGGTGAAACCTCCAGTATTTTACACATGATTATGACTAGTCAGCGAAGACGATCTTTGTGATAATCGGGTATTGATGAGAGACTAATGCTTTGCTGGGTTACCAGTGGGTGCGGGCCATGGATTTGATTCCAGAACAAGATAGGTTATGATATCATTCTGAGTCATGAATACGAATACTTGTTCATACATGAGTGCAGAGAAATTGTTAGTGATACACAGTTAATATAGAAGTTTCCATAGAGAGTTTGTTGATGTTAATTGAATTTATTTTATGTAGTTAGCTCAACAATCAGTTAATGCAAAACCGCTCGCCACAGGATTGACGTGTCGCAGTTTTAAGAAAAGAAATCAGAGAGGAAAAGTATTTCGAATTACTGTAGATCTTTAGGAAATCCGATATTGACGTAAAATCTGTTGTTCATAACAATATTGAATGTTACCTGAGTATTATTGAGTGTTTTATGTGACAGACTTTATAATATGAGACTCTAATGAATGTGTTCTAATACTATTGATATAACAGTTGTTGTAATGAAGTGGAGTTTACAAACTTAAAGAACGTAATAATGCGTTTCCTGTTATTTGCAATATCGTGATGTTATTTTGCACCTGGAATGATTATCATACAGAGCAGTTTTCTCGAGTTGTCTGTAGGGCACCCATTTTGAATATTCGAATGATTATACCCGTACGTGATTACAGGAAACGCAGAACCCAATAGAAGTCGTTCGGATTTTTCTTCTATTTTTTAAATTTTATTTATGCATTTACTTTAAATGCAGTGTTTCGAACATTTCAAATAATTTTTGATATTTGAGTGAGGATACTAATACGAAGCATTTAATCGAAAATGAAAAATTACAACCTTTAGTAGCCTCTTTCAAAGGCGCAGAATCCGCTGACGAAATATATGGAGGAAACATGACTCATCGCTGGAAATTCCCACAATGTAATCTAAAAAAGGACGCCAAAACAAGAGATAATAGGTTTATAAGCCTTTCAACATTCTATTCTTCTAATTTCTGGTACATTTTGTCAGTGTATAAATAGCAGAGCGCTCTGTCAGGGAGTCAGTGCTGCATGTATGTTTCAGACAGCAATAAATCAGCTTTCAGAATAATACTGTGTGCAGTTGACTACCCTGCCTTTGAAGAGAAGCCTGCTTCCATTTCAACGCGACATTGTTTGGTGCAGGCGCTGGGTATCCTGTGCAACAGCTGCATCACCATGGCTCCGATTAGGCAATGTAAAAGCCGTCGGTTACACGGACTAGAACCGGAATACAAGGGATATACCGAGTACATCCTTCCGAAAGTCCGTATCATCAGAAGACCCATTGACACACGAAGCCAGCGGTAAGCCAGCTGCACATCAGACACCCGTCGGTGTTCTCTGGAGACGCAGGACAGGACCCCAACAAATGGCTAAAAGGGTTCGACCGAGTCGCCAAGTATAACAGGTGGGATCATACAATGTGCATGGCCAACGTTTATTTTCATCTGCATGGAACAGCCCAGCAATAGTTTGAAAACAACGAAGGGTAGCTGAATGACTGGGTAATGTTCCAGACGGAACTTAAGAAGACGTTTGGAGATCGCCAGCGACAAATCCGCTCGGCGGAAGAACAATTGAAGAACCGGGCCCAATGACATGGTAAGCCGACACAGTCGTACATACAGAATGTTTTTGGCCTATGTAACATAGTTAACCTGGATATGACTGATGCCAACAAAATCATGCACCTGATGAATGGTATTGCAGAAGAAATGTACCATGGTCTTCTGATAAAAGACATCGCTATGACGGAAGAGTTCATCAATGGTGCCAACGGATTGAAGAGATTCAACAAAGGAAGGTTGGGCGAAAGAAGTATGACAGACTCCCCAATGTTCTATCCGAGGCAGTCACCTGCTGACGAGTTCAGTTGACCTATGGGAAGAAGCCCATCACCGTAATCTGGACGAGGTCGCTCCCTGACGCTCCGCTGCCGTTTACCGTCGCCGTACAGAGGTACCAGTCGCTCCCCTAGCCGCCGCACCCAGGAAAACTAAGCGAGGCGACCACCTACGGAGGTAAGGCCGCCGCAGATGAAAATCCTCCATGGACGACAGTCGCAAAGATGTCGAGAAATCTCATCGTCGTCATAATCGATTGCCAAACTGTCCAGGCATTGGTTGATTCAGGACCTTCTTTTCTGTATTCTCGGATAATTACCGCCGCACATGAAAGAAGACAATGTTCTGTGATACAGGGGCAACTGTGCTGAAGGTCGCATATGGAAGGTATGTCCAGCCAGCAGGAATTGTGTCGCAAGAACAACCATAAACAACAAGACCCAGCCGTTTGAATTTGTCGTTTCAACAGAATGTAGTCATAATGTCATCCTCGGATGGGACTTCCTTCTGGCATCCTAAGCTATCATTGACTGTGAAAGATCTGAGCAAGTTGTTCTGTCGGGTACACATAATGCAGAATTTTCTGGGAAGTTATTTGCCGTTGACAATGTGACGAACCCGCCGTTGACAATGAGAGGAGTTCCAGTCACAAACACAGATGGCCCGTTAAAATGTGAAGTGCTTGTCGATAGTAAAAAGTTTATTAGGCTTACCAAAGAAATTTACATACCAGCGGCTATCATTAGCATTATTGGTGGTCGAGGAGAGATTTTGCTCACTAATCGTCACGATCAGTCACAACGTATCCCCAAGTCAATGTGTATCGGGACAGCTAAACCAATCCAGGACGGTGAACTCAACGTTATCAACGAAGACCCACGCTCTGCTGTTAGTACAGACAACACGCTGGAGGAAACAACCGTGGAACTGCCAATAGGGCCCGGACTGACCAAGGAACAACGCCAGCGGGTGTTAGCTATACTGCGCCAATTTTCGGGTGCATTCACACCCCAGCAGGAGAAAGGTCAGACGAAATGGCCCACGATAAAGCACCGTATCAATACTGGGGATCTTCCACCAATTAGCCAGCGTTCGTATAGAGTATCGCCAGCTGAAAGACGGATAATTCGGGACTAAGTGGTGAAGATGTTGCACGATGACATTATTCAACTTTCGGAGAGTACTTGGTCGTCTCTGGTGGTCCTCGTAAAGTTAGTTACACTACCGACGTTTCATATAAGGATTTTCTAACAAGGCACGTCCATTGCAAGAACTTCTGCAGGGAGACGCCAAGTTTTACTGCGACGAAACAAGAGAAAGCGCTTTCTGGGCACTTAAGGAGGCTCTAACTTCCGCACCAGTTCTAGCCTTGTACGACGAGAATGTGGAAATTGAACTTCACACAGACGCCAGTGGTTATGGGTTTGGTGCAGTTCTGGTACAATTTCAGGAAGGTGGTGAAAAGGTTATTGCCTATGCTTCAAAAGTACTCTCAAAGTCCTAGATAATTTACTCTACAACTCAGGAAGAATGTCTCGCAGTTATCTGGAGGTATTTAGAGTATTTATTCGGCAATGCGATTCACTGTCGTGAAAGACCACCATTCTTTGTGTGGGCTGACTAGCTTGAAGGATTCATCACGTCGACTAGCAAGATGGGCACTAAGACTCCAAGAGAATGATGTAACAGTGGTATTCAAGAACGGGCGGAACAACAAGGATGCCGACTGTCTTTCGAGATATCTATTAGTAGAACACAAGAGCACTAATGAAATTTCAGCCATCACTGAATTAGGTGATGTTACAGCTGAACAGCGGGAAGATCCAGCACTATTTAAAGCCATACAGGTCTTGGAGAAAGGAGAACCGACCAATGGAGAGAGTTCCAACTTATAAACAGGACATTGTATAAGAGCGACTACGATACACTGGGCCCCAAATGGCTACTTGTCATTCCAGCACACCTCCAGCCAGCTATTCTCAAGTATTTCCACGATGCTCCAATATCCGGTCATTTGGGATTAGTGAAGACCCTAGACAGAATCAGACGCAGGTATTACTGGAAAGGTCTCTACCGATCTGTCAAGCACTATGTGAGTCACTGTAAAGAGTGCCAGCGACGGAAGCATGTACCTCCAGGACATCTCGTACCGATTCCACCAGCAGCAGCTGCATTCCACCAAGTTGGGATCGATCTTTTAGGGAGGTTCCCGAAGTCGACAACCGGTAACCGGTGGATAATAGTCTGCACTGACTACCTCACACGCTACGCTGTCACCAAACCTGTGCCGAATGCAGAAGCTCCAGAGATCGCAAAATTCCTTGTAGAAGACAATATTTTGAAGCATGCAGCACCACGTGTGATGATATCTGATCGTGGAAAATTATTCCAGTCAAAACTAGTATCAGAGGTAATGTCACGTTGCGACATTGTCCACAGAATGACAACTGCATACCATCCTCAGACAAATGGTCTTACAGAACGTTTTAACAAGACGTTAGCAGATATGCTGTCGATGTACGTCGATGTTGAGCTGAAGGATTGGGACACAGTACTGCCAGTCGTGAAATTTGCTTATAATATCGCAAGACAAAACACCACAGGCACAGGTTTCACGCCGTTTTTCCTGCTCCATGGCCGTGAAGCTGAGACGACAATGGATACGCTATTCCCGTTCCAGCAGGACGACACTCCGGATGACTATGTGAAACAGTTCATGACCAGGATGAAAGAAGCAAGACAGCTGGCTCGCATACGGACACTGGACGCCCTGGAGAAGGACCGTCAAAGGTATAACGACAAGCACCGACCAGTTGTGTACAGCCCAGGAGATCTAGTATGGATTTGTACCCCTGTACGGAAAGTTGGACTATCAGAAAAGTTATTGAGGCGATACTTTGGTCCGTATCGTGTCATACGCCGCCTGTCAGACGTCACATACGAAGTTGAGGATTATGAGCCGTCGTCGAAACGAAAAAAACCGGAGAGAAACTGTTCACGTCCTCCGCATGACGGCTTACTACGATCCTGAAGAGCAGATAGGTGAAAATGGCTTCTTGTTCAAGGACTCTAACGACGGTAATGATACTGATGAAGCCAGTACAGGAACGTCTGTTATCGGTAATCGTGCAGAAGGAAGGATTCTCCAGAACTGCCATACAGAGGACCAATGACAAGGTCAAGATCCAGGACATTGCAGCAGGCTCCAAAGGGAACCTACCAGTGGGTCTCTGTTCTTTCAGGAGAGGGAGCAATGCCGCGACACTCCAACTTAACCAACTGACGGTGTAACGCAATGTATAGCATCACCGATTGCTGTGCTGAAGTTCGTTGGTTCAATCCTGTCCACTGGCAAAAATTTATTTATTTGTAATTATCATTTCCAGAAAGTTCTACATCTTTCTTATGTTCACTTGTAATTTCTACATGTTTCTTATGTTAGCTATTCTTATAATTTCTGGTACATTCTGTCTGTGTATAAATAGCAGAACACTCTGCCTGAGAGGCAGTCAGTGCTGCGTGTACGTTTCAGTTCGCAATAAACCTGCTTGCAGGATAAGTGCTGTGTTAGTCGACAACCCTGCCTTGGAAGTCCAGCCTGCTTCCATTTCAACGCGACGATATCGCTGTCCCCAGTGTGTATTCAACCCCTGCTTTGGCTTACGGTCATGTGCATCCCAGAGTGACCGACTTACGCAGGTGGCTCCCTTGCATAGTTGAGTAAACAATTTCGACACCCAACAGCGTCACGCTTTATCGTCACTTACCATTAACTGCTGCTTCGCCACTGCCAGTTGCTTCTACTTTAACGAAATGTCTATGGTCTACTACATCATCTTCCTCTTTGATAAGAAACCAGACCCTTGGTTGAGCCTTAAAACTCTCAGATTCTTTGAATTCAAAATGTATCGTTCACTGAACATAGTTTCACTAATTTATGTTTCACAGTTATCAACGATCCATAGTTCACTAGTTAACAGAACCATATCTCTTCATTACACCTACCCTCAAGGTACCCAGTCTACTGGTACTTGTATTATTCTCTCACCAGTAGTAACTTGGGTACTTCCCCTATTTGCAAATAAGAATAACACCTATGCTAAATAGAGTAAGCGTCACTATGGCACTAGGTCGGACAGGCGGCCAGCTGTTAGCAATAAGACCTGGGTAAATGTAGGTATAACAGGTAAGATATCAGACGGAGACGCTGACGGAGACGAGATAGTTTGCTGTTTTCCAACTTCTTAGACCCTTGGTGATCGTCAAATGAGAACCCAGACGTTTACTTCTAGAAGTGCACAGAAAGTCATAACGGAAGTACTTCTGTGTTTACATTCTTATGGTAGAGTGGCACTCGATATTGTCGGTGCATGTGAAGTTTTGTTGGTGCGTTGCAGAACTGTAGGAGGTGAAGATCAGGATGCAAATGTTTCCATGAAGCTGGGGGATTTTAGAACTGCAGCACTCAGCTGGAGGTCGTAAGTATGCGTCACCATCTCTCTCATTGGATTCGGCATGGTAAGAACTTTGCTGCAAGTGACAGAGGGTGGCATGCTGTGCTTTTGGTTAGCCGTCATCTATCGTGCAACATGAATGAGTACCTCTTGCTTATCTCTTATTTCCGCGATGACTCACTCTTCGAGGTTAATGGGACATTCTCGGGAGGAATAAGCATGGTCGCCCATGAAGTTGATGTACTGAGGGGAAATAGGTGAGTAGTCATTCTTACGAAAATCCCTGCTGCAGCCGCGGCATTGAGGCGTTATGCTACGATGTATGAGGCCGTTCCCCGTTGGGGGTTCGAATCCCACCTCGGGCATGGATGTTTGTGTCGTCTTTAGTATAAGGTAGTTCATAAGTAGTTTGTAAGTTTAGGGACTGATGATGTCGCAGTTAAGTTCAAATGTTTGTTCAGCTTAAGGGACTTAACTGTGGGGTCATCAGTTTTGAGTTTTGGTACTTTCCCGACACAGCTACAACAATTTACAACTGTTATACCGATAGGTGCCAAATCTACATTTCTCCTGCACCCTTTGAGATTGCCCATTTTGTTTTTCCTCGAAGGCCTTAATGCTAAAAAAAAAACCGCCCAGTCCTTTCAGCGGAACCCGGAAACCCATCACTGTTGGCGCAAGTCAAGGAATCTGCAGCCTACACTGTCGCAGTACCGTCTGAGCCCCTGATTCAGATCCTCCAGTCGGCTCTGTACCAGAAGTCCACAGTCGGTCCTGTCAACTATGATGCAGATGGTGAACTCTGCTTTCATCTTGCAAGCAAGACTGGCAGTCTTTACCACTTTAGACAGCCGCTCAAAACCTGAGAGAATCTCTTCAGATCCGAAACGACACACATCATTGGTACCAACGTGAGCCACCACCTGCAGTTCGCTGCACCTCGTACTCTTCATGGCATCCGGAAGGACCCCTTCCACATCTGAAATGACACCAACCGGTATGCACATGGAGTGCATGTTGGCATTCTTCCCCTCCTTGGCAGCCATCTCTCTAAGGGGCTCCATCACCCGCCTAACGCTGGAGATCCCAACTACAAGGAAACCCACCCTCTGTGAAAGCCCGGATCTTGCAGGCTGGGTGGCTACCTCAGGATGAGAGACACCATCCGACTCAGGAACGTTGTCCTGAACAGATAGCGCCTCAAACCTGTTCGCAAGACGATCCGGGGAGGCCTCACGATCGGTCCCCCGGAATGTCTTGCGCCTCCTGCCACGCACTGGAGCAACCTCCCACGCAACAACGGGTGGGGTGTCTGCCTCACTGCTAGCAATATCAGGGCATGTCGATGGCGCAAGCCGCTCGGTGGAGACGACGTCCGTTCGGTCCCCACTACCGGCCAACAACAACGACGCCCCTCGATCGCAGCCTCCAGCTGTGCAACCGAGGTTAACACAGCCTGAAGCTGGGAGCGAAGTGTCACCAGCTCAGACTTCATCCGCACACAGCAGTCACAGTCTCTATTCATGATTACAGTGCCGATAAAACAAAAACTACAGTCGCGACGCTCTCAAGGGAAGACTACACTGTTTGTTAAAACGCGAATTTGAATCTAATATGCCCGAGAGCACAGTATAAATTTACAAGCTGAAACGAAAACGCGCAGACAAAAATCAGAATACTATATGTCGCTTCTAATCAGAAAACAAAGACAGACGACTGTCGCGACGCGATTCACAAGGCGGAATAATAAACTAACCAGATATTTAATGTGAATATGGATCAAATAAATACGCGAGCACACAATAAATTTAATCAACAGAAGGGAAAGAGCTCTGAAAAATCAAAATATGTAGCTTTTAGAGAGAAGCCGGTTACACTTACAACTGAAAATTTTCTGTCACTGGACAGATGTGCACTGGGCGAAGTCCAGTCGGCGACTCCGTCATTTTTCTGTAGTTTTTAACGAAAGGTCTGATGAAATTTGTTGCAGACGAAACAAAGAAGTTTTAAAGTAAAATCTCTAACCAAAATATGCCATAATCGGAGCATTTGCGTTTGTCAAGGTAGAAATATACGGAATGTGAGCCACTGTATTCGTTCGTTGGTGTTTGTTTGCTATGGCTCCAGGAAAGAAACTGAAAATTACCGACTATTGGTCCAGAGACATATTCTTGAACACTTCAACTTTCAGCGAAGTAATAACTCTGCCGGTAATGAAGGAGACAAACTATTTAAAATTAGAAAAATTACTTACACGGGTTGTACAACATTCCACAGTGCATTTGAAGAAACCGTACTAATAGCTTCTTGTCTTTCAAACAATTTATTCCGTCCAAACGAAGTAGGTTTGGAACTAAAAAGTTCGTTCTGTGCGACTGTCGGACTGGCTACATACAGGACTTCATTGTGTATACAGGCATCACACCTGATATTGGCTTTCACAGTCTGGGGAAATGTGGCGACATAATAGCGACACTGGACACTGCTAAAACATATTTGCAATGGGGGCACACGCTCTACGTCGACAACAGGTATTTCAGCAAAGACCTGTTCTTTGACCTTCATAACTATGGTTCAAACGCATGTCTTACTATTCGAAAAAACAGGTGCAACTTGCTAAAACTGCAGGACAATTTGAAACGTGGAGAAGTACAGTTTATGTCCACAGATATAATGCTTACCATGAAATGGTGTGATAAAAGAGAAGTGCGGATATAGACCACCTGTAATACCGCAGAAATGTGTAATACGGAGAAGACAGACAGAAAGACTGGTGAAAGACACACGAAACAGCAATTTTTTGCATATTACAACGCGAGTATAGAGGCAGTTGACCACACTGGCATGCTGCTGAGTTCAGTCGAATCAGTGCGAAAGATGGTAAAATGGTACAAGAATTTCTTCTTCCATTTTTTAGATCTGTGCGTTTTAAATGCCCATGCTTTCCACTGAGAAGTAACAGGGCGAACAACTTACGCCACAGAACGGGACAAAGCTGGCAGACGGAGGCGCGCTGACGACAAGAATCCTCTGCGAATTTCCAGAAGACAATATAAGTGACAAAGAGGTCAAACAAAAGTAGGCCAATGCAAGATGTGCAGTATGCTCGAAGCAAAAAGTGTGCCAAGAAAGCAGGTATGACTGCAAAACGTACAATCAGCAGCGGTCTGAGGCAGTCGGGGGCCCGGGGCGGCGGCAAAACAAAATACTTGGAAATACATGTATTACTATAAACAAGTTACGTTTGAGATTTGAAGAACCCCCAGAAGAGAGGCCCCACTTTAGTCCGCCACTGCGTGCAATGTACCTCTATGTGTGGTACCATATTTCGAGGCTTATCTGTTTATTATCTCACTGGAAAATGAATTTATTGAAATAAATGAAAGGAAAAATCAAAAATTAAAAAAGGAAAAAGACTTGAACTATGTTTTTAATTTCGCCAGTGCCTGTCCAAAGCCCGACTCAAAAAGAAGAACGGAAAATACATTGAGGTGTGAACACAACAAATGTTTAACGATCGTCTCGGATCGCGCGGCCTCCCGCGTTGGAGGTTCGAATCCTCCCTCGGGCATGGATGTGTGTGTTGTCCTTAGGTTAGTTTAACTTAGTTTAAGTAATTTGTAAGACTAGGGACTGATGACCGACGTAGTTTGGTCCCATAGAATTACAAAAATTTGAACATTTTTTAACGATCGTCGAAACAATACTGACTGATATATAGTCACTTGCATGGCCTGATGTGCAAATTTGAACTAAAATTACTCGGTATAGGAAGGAGGTAGATAGATAAAATTTTATCTCCGAGAACCTTGTGTTGTTAGGTTACTACATGCCAGGTTTCATTTTCGTCATACTTTCAGTTCCTGAGATACAAGAAGCCAAACTTAGAGATTTTTTAAATGTTCAAAATGTTCAAATGTTTGTAAATCTATCGGACCAAACTGCGTGGTCGTCAGTCCGTGGTTGACAAACTACTTAAACATAGGTAAACTAGCCTACGGACAAACACACACACCCATGCCCCAGGGAGGACTCGAACCTCCACGGCGAGCAACCGCGCGCTCCGCTGCGAGACGCTTTAGACCGCTCGGCTACTCCACCGCGGCTGGAGAGTTTTTCTAGCGCCGAGTTTGTATGGCGATATTTTCGGCTGAATGTGGTTCGCAAAATTATTTTGTTTATTATTCTTAAGGTAACGAATATACTTGTATGAAGTACCCAATTTTAATATATTTTAACAAAATATTAAGCAAGGTATAACGGTTCAAATTCCCCAGATATTGACGCGCATCTGCGCAACGTCGCGCATGAAGTCCTAACAAACTATAAACACTAGAGTAAATTAGAAAGAGATATATATTGCACAGAATGTAACAATACTTAACTTTTACATAGTACTGCAGAATGTTGATACATAGTTGTTAGAGGCCTGCCTAGTGCCTGTA
Organism: Locusta migratoria; assembly: GCA_026315105.1. Lineage (NCBI taxonomy): Eukaryota > Metazoa > Arthropoda > Insecta > Orthoptera > Acrididae > Locusta > Locusta migratoria. The sequence continues at coordinate 786,240,496 of CM048755.1, forward strand.
CGATAGCAAAGTCTTCACTGGTGCCTATCTGATTACGAAGGTCCTAACTGGTTGCTAACTCAGTCCCAAGTGAACGATGTCGTTCACTGGTGGCCACGAGCGGAGTTGCCGCAGAGGGCGCTCGTGGCTATCGTCGTAAGAACGCCGCGCCGTGCGTGCATGGCGGCGCGCGGCGAAAGTAGGTGGCGCGCACTTTGGACTTGTGCGACACCACAGTTTTGCCTAAGATTGCCCCACGAATCTTAGTCTTTTTCACCTTGATCATCGGTCCGTCCCCACACGACTCACAACTTTTAAACAATTCTTCAGAAAGGGCTGAAATTTGGCTCCCAGTGTTAAGAATAGCTTGCACCCTCGCATTACCAATCTGGATTTCCATGATAGGGTACATGTCATGGCGCTGTTCGCTCTTGATTCGTCTATGAATAACTGTTCTAAATCGTCATGGTCTAACAGACATACATTACTGTATCCGATACTGTTTGCGGGTTTATGAGCAGTGTTTTCCGCACCGGAAGCTATTTCCTTTTTTGGTGTGTCGTCTTGCTTTACCCGTCCCAGGTTTGACGGACGAATTTCTACACCCTGTTCTGGTTGCTGAGCATTGCTCGCCACCTGTTCATGATTTTGTAACTGGCTCCCGAAATGTTTCTGGTGACCATTGCAAATTTTGAACGAGCTATTGTGGTTCTGGAATGGCGCACCATTGTATGGTTGTGCGTTTCCAGCTCACTTACTCTGTTTCTTTCGATTTTGATAAACTTTATTTTGATTCTTATGTTTCCGTTACTCCCTTGTGGAACATCGGACGAATTTTCTCGCTGTTTTCGTTTATTCCTGGCCTATTCTTCGTTGAACATGAATTCTATCTTATGTAGAATGGATCGAAAACGCGTCAACATCTTCGCCACAGTTTCCTATCAATACTTGTTGATACGAAAGAGGGAGCTTCGTGAAAGACAGTCGTGTAATTTCAAATGTTCAGATGTTTGTAAATCTATCGGACCAAACTGCGTGGTCATCAGTACGTAGCTTACAAACTTCTTAAACTAAGGTAAACTAAACTAAGGACAACACACACACGCACCCATGCCCCAGGGAGGATTCGAACCTCCGACGGCGAGCAACCGCGCGCTCCGCAGCGAGGCGCTTTAGACCGCTCGGCTACTCCACCGCGGCCGTGTAATTTCACTGTCACTACATGGCGTGCTAAGAACTGGTTTTTCTTAGTCAACTGCTCCAAGAAGTTTACAGCACTCCTGAATACTGATCCCTCCATATCGCGATGCATCTTGAGCTCATGTTTTATGCACTCCTGTGTCGTTTTCGACAAGTAACGTCCGAGTAACGCAGTCGTGAACTCCTGGTACGTACTGCACGCATACGACGTTTTTCGCACTGTTTCTGCCACTAATCCCTCTAAATGAGAACAAACGAAATCTATTTTATGTTTCGGCCAATACGGTGGTATTGCCTCGGCAAATTGTTCAATGAAGGTTCGGGGGTAGGGAGTATTGCCGTCCTCTTTATAATGTTGAAACCTTCGAAGTGACAAATATCTTTCACGATTGAAAGCAATTTCATTCTGTTGTCTCATTTTTTCGACCGTACTTGATTGTCCATACGTATGCACGCCCTCACTGCTTTATGTGACGCACTCTCGCTTCCATGTGTGCGTCACACCTGCCGAGTGGAGTGCAATTATTATTCTGTCGCTGTTCCAGACTACTTATGCTGTCTCGCACCGGATCCGTGTTTTGTCTCTGTAACTCGTGCGTAACGTCGTTACGTCCACTCGTTACATTTACGTAGGGTATTTTTCCCGGCGGAACAATGAGACTTCCCCTAATTACAGGTTCGGTCCTTCGTTTTTCTTCACCCATTTATGAAATTACGCTTATCTCTTTATTACACGATACACTGTGGATCCGAGTGCTGCATATTTCCTTATCCGCCACGGAACTTGTTGACGTAGTTTTATTTTCAAATAGCTGTTGAAGACGCCCTTCTAAATCTTTGAACTTTGCGGTTTGATCCTCAGACAACGTCTGTATCGAACCCTCCGGCTTTTCCTGTTCTAGTTTCTTGATACGACTTTGCATTTTACCAAAAACACATTTTCCTTCCTTTGTTGTGATTCTGTTTATCTAATCGCGATTCTTGTGCGATGCGCTTTGCACACTTCGCAAGCAATCTCGCTGCTTTTACCTCAGATTGAGCTTTTGAAACATCTTGTTTCAATTCAGCTCGGAATCTCAGCATATGATTTTCCAGCTTTTCAATTATTTGGTTCGCTTCCTCACCTATCGTTTTAATTTGTCTATTTTCTTCGTTCGTTTCTCTAGTTTCCTTTCTAATTTTATTAATGTCTTCTCGCGTTTCTATCGCTTCCTTTCTCATCTCTTTTAAGTACTCGAGAAGGGCAGAACTCTCATTACTTTGTTTTCTACGCCTTCGTTTCCCATTTAAACTTACTGGTGGAAGACTACCCTCTCGCGAAAGCGGCCTTTGTGAATGAAAAGTTTGCCGAGCATATGCTCCGCTAGTACCAGCACGTCCGGATTCACGTGATGCTTGTCTGCAGGAAACTTTAATTTGCCTATGCCTATCCTCATAGTTCAGCACCGTTACAACAGGGTACAGATCCCTGTGTGTAGCTTCCCCTTGAGATGAAGTGCAGCTCCTTATCTTCCATTTCGCCCACAGTTGTACTTTCATCAGCCATTCAGTACCGTTCACGTTTCTGACGAGCTCTACTGCGTGTAATCATTAACACCCCACACAAAAATCTCAAAAACTATCGTATTTCACTACGTAACGTAACATATCAGCAAATACAAGATACACGCAACACAAAAAGATGAAAACAACGACAAACACAAAAATCACGTGAGAGCAAAACTCACACACACAAATGTTCGAAGCAATGACTTCTCATATGCAAAAGACAACGACAAAACTGTATCGTGAGAACAGAACTTCACACAAACAAACAATATAAAAAACGCTGAAAAATAGAATTATAAATTATGGCGCAGCAGAAACTATAATTAAAACTATTCAAGCAGGTACCTCCACACTTAATATTAAAATTAGTTTGAGCTTTTGTATTCTACTACCAAATTTAATCAGAATTTCCGCTTATGCACGATCCTGGACCAGGGTCGCCATACTGTAATGATTTTCGCAGTTAGTGATATTCAATTAACGGCCCTATCGCTAATTTGTCTGTGGTTTACCAACCTTATGTTATCATTAAGAAAATAAATATAAACCACTCCTTTCAATTAGGCAATTATCGATACAAAAACACTTGGTTTCAATCTTAGACAATTTCTTATCACTAGGGATAGCTGGGATTCCTAATCATAATAAATAAGAAATCGGAGTGTTCAATGTTCTATATAGTAATTTAATTATAAAACAAGGGCTGTGCACAAATTCAGCAATGAATACAATAGTAATGAATCTCTAACAAGGATAGCAAAACCTCTACCTATTATGAAAAATGGTTGATACTCAGGACGTCTTAATTGTTTTAAAGGAAATTAAAAATCGCTATCCAACTAGCTGAAGAATGCATCCAGAAGCTCGAGAATACAGCCAACTAGTGGAAGGTACATTTATCTTTAACTGCAGTATACTAAGTGCAATGTGCGTGTATCAACCAAACTGCTCTCATAAGACGAACGGCATTTGGCCACTGTGGATGGGTTGGCCTGACGTGAAGCTGAAGGTGTAAGACGATGGGTACCTACACAGAGAATGAACAACTTCGTTCAAAAAATAAATAAAATAAAATAAAAATAAAAAATAAAAAACTCCTAAGATGAAATCAGTCATGTATCAAAGACTTTTACGACCTTCCTATCGGTACTCACCAATAACAATTGGGCAATACATAAATCAGGGTAGTAAAAAGTTTATGGCTCATTGTCTCTGTTCATAGAGGTGAGTTATGTATGTTAGCTTCTATGCCTTAAACAGCTACCCAATCTGTTTAAACGAGATCAATAATTAATCTTTAGTTTAGTCAGTCTATCAATCTGCATATGATGACGCGAAGATATATTTAATCGAGCATCAATTAAAGCTCTGAATAACCAACAAAATTGATTCTAAGATAAAGAAGTGATTCACTCACGAAGTAAGTCTTTATAAATGGAGTTTATTACTCTTTTTGGACATGAAAATGTGGATGTGGTCCTACTTTATACATCGGTAAATAACTGAATATTTCCCGAACTATTTTTCATGAGAGTCACAATAAGTATCGAGAATAAAAGCTCCAAATTATTACTCGTAAATGCGTGAATTCCATCGAACATTGCAGTTCCAAATCAATCCGCGATTAATTACAGTATCCGTTATAAAACACAGTTTGTCATCACACGATCGCTGAATTATCACAGCCCTACTACCGACCACAGTTTACCACTGTTTCACTAGAGACTAAGTTCTGCAGTCACAGTCCACACATGCCAAACTCTTCAAATGACAAGTTCGTAACGCGGCTTCAGATCGCCCAGCGTCACAACGAGTCCCTTCCCAAGCGTTCGAAAGCGTTCTCTACCTCCTCCCAAAATTATATCCCTCCACGCATCCTAACGCCTCATCTTTAAAATACAATTTCCCTTCGAAAATATTATACATTGGAATATCACAAAATTAAATGCTTTGACCACCTTCCTACAAATATTGTTTACATTTAACAAAGAAATACATATTTAACAATACTAATATCAGTCGAGACTGAAGCTCTTTGCTCCACAGCTATTAAGTGAGGCGTCTCACTGTTCAAATATCCTGCGCCATAGAAATATAATAACACAATTAATATTTAATTTATCATGGCTTTTTATGTAAATATATTCAGTTCTTGTCCACAATTAATACATATAATTGTTTATGTATAAATTATCTGCTGCATATATACTATTTTTAGTCGGCCATGAAATATTTAAGTGGCAGTCTACAACATAAAATTAACGTTACTAAGAATAATATTGAATACAATAAAATACATATATAAATGTAATGCACATTGCTGGGTTCATGTTTTGTGTTTCTGTGGTGGAATCTATGTTCTGACACAAGAGTATTACTACCTAAACGAAAAGCAGAACAAGAGAGTAAAACAAAGTTTATTGAAAGAATATGGAAATAACGTTTTGCGTCTTTTAAGATAGGTAGCGAGGTGCAATCCTGCCCATTTGCTTCTTAAAGTGTTACTGAAAAACACTACATATCAATAATTGTAAATATTAATCTTCAATGTTCGATTGTGCGTGGTCATCAGTCCATACCTAACAGACTACTTGAACTAAGGTAAACTAACCTAAGGACAACACTCACACCCATTCCCCAGGGAGGACTTGAACCTCCGATGGCGAGCAACTGCGTACTCCGCAGCAAGGCGCCTTAGACATCTCGGCTATTCCACTGGGGCTAAATATAAGTCTTATAATATCATTATTATAGTAATGAAAGTTATCGGCTTTTTATCTGTAAGGGATATTGAAATTGTAATTACAGCGCTTGATTCTTCCAAATCTCCTGCATCCATTCATATAATTATATTTGCCATATGATCATCCCTTTTTTTGTATGGATTTTTAGAATAATGTGTGTGGCTGTATTGTATTTCAGTTGCAATCTGGGAGAGCCGCCCTCGCTCGGCCAAGACTGCCGTTTCCTGTTTCCGAGCAGATTAGGAAAACCCTAACAACCTGTATTCCATTCACTAGGTCCAAAGTGTTAGCCGGCCGGCTGGGGAACCCAACAGCCTGTCAAAACCCGCCTTTCACGTGGAAACAATCACCTTCCCCTGTATCTGTAATGTCACAGTAAGTGCAATGTGCGTATATTACCCGAAACTGCTATCATAAGACGAACGGCATCTGTCCCCCGTGGATAGGTTGGCCTGACGTGAAGCTGAAGCTGTGAGACGATAGGTACACAGAGAATGAACTACTTTGTTCAACAACAACAAAAAATAATAAAAAATAGATATAAAATAAACACCTAAGATGAAGTCAGTCAGGTATCAAAGACGAACAAGAAGTTCTCGCGAACTCCTTGCCTCACTGGCCAGAAGCAGAAGAGAAACTGCATTGTAAGCTTGTAAATGAGGCTTCGAAATGCAAATACAATACAAGGAAGTAGTAATGTTGTTCCTCTGTTCACAGAGAAACGATTATGAATACTTCAAACAATGCAATCTGCACTTGCAGCTAATTAGAAGCAAAGTCACTGGACGCTTTGCCAGCAATTGCCCACCTGCGTCCTCACACCACGAGAACAGCTAGCCGAATCTCCATTACTCACCTTGCAGCGAGCCACAAGTCTCTCTGGACCGTTTTCTCAAGAGCCAATCACAGCTATAGCTTCAAATCTCTCTCCCCCACCATTACTTCCTTCCAAATATATTTCCCGCAAAAGAGAAGCTTCTAGAAATTTCTAGAACGTTTCGACCATTTGGCAGTCGTATGATGGAGCAGCAGCGGCCAGTGCCCTCGCACCGGCGGCGCCCTTGTACAACCGTTAGGCACTCCTCACCGCTTGCCAGCCTCTCTCACTAACTTGGCTGTCTTCTTGTTTACAACCAAGAAAAGTACTACATGCGAATATTGTTAATATTAAATGTTGCATACCAGCATCAGCCATTTTTATCTCAGTGACCTAGTCAGCATTTTTACTTTCAGATTATGAAGAATCAAAGTGATACCAGTAATTACGTTATAAATCAATACACGTTATTAATTATTAATACGTTAGCATAGCAAGTAAGGTGGTGAAATTTCCCGCTGCCTTATACAGGTTTACACAAATCGACACAACTTTTATTAAAGTACTTTCCAGTTGGATTTATTTTCCTTGTTGTGACAATTTCTAGCTAAAAACGAAAAATTAAAGGAATTTAGACAATAAGTAAACTGAAGTCATACTTTGGAGTCTCGATATTTTGAATCTGGAAATTACGTGTTTCCCATAAATACGAGTGACATAAACAAAACAATAACTGCGTGTACATTCTAGCTTCACAGAAGAAGGCACTCCACCATTATAATACGAAGTAAATAGTGGAAAGACATTGAAACCTTTATGCTGTCAATGTAAATAATTATTTTAAAACTTTGTTTTGAAAAAGGTCATATTCTTTAAATGTACAGTCTTTTCAAGGTCGATTTTCTTCTTTCATTTATTTTTTATTTATTTATATTTTTAATTTTTGTTAAGGAGTGGAACCCCTCCACGCTCGCACTAGCATGGTAACCATTATAAGTAGACCACTGTATGTAATAACAGCTTAATTCTCCTAGTAGGAGGCACCCAGATAAGAGTTGACTGTTATAAAAAAGCTTAATTTTAGCAATAAAATTAGCAGAAATCCGTGTGAGCTACCGGCTACTCCCTGCTGCAAAACCTTGTTCCCTGGCCCAAATTGAGAACTGACTTGGTTGAAACTATTCTAATAACAGGAAGTTAACGACTCAATGACCAACATACGTAGCAGTTCACACGAAATTACACACAGACATTAATATACAAACCACCACAATTTAAGTTATTTCATAAAGGTGGCTAAGATAACATTTATGGCGCAACGGAACTTAAACATAAAAAATTGTACCTGAGCTTGTTCTCAGCAATGGTAAAAAACATTATTAAATAAAAAGGGGGAAGGTGCTCGAAAACTACTATTTATAGGCAAGTCAGAATTATACTGAACTTGTTGATTCAGGTCGAACGCAAGCAAGATGGGGAACCAATTATGTTAATACAATAAAAATGCATCCCACTGAAATAATGTACTTAAGTTAACCTATCTTACACAGACGATGCCCAGCATTGAATTTAACATAAATTACACAAAACGTAACGCTACTGGAGGAGGATTTACAAACAACAATCACTCGCTCACAAACACGCAATGCAACAGCGAAACTCACCAAAATCAGCATGCTGAAGCGAAGCAGAAGCAGGCGCCGCTATCGTAGGCGAAATTCAGCAAACTCGGAGGTACAAAACAACACAATATCCAATAAAACTGCGAAGATGGCTCTGGTCTCTCATTCCTGATTTGAGATAGTCCGTGAGTATAGCAAAGTTAAGTTGTATCTACATTAGACCGTGAGCAAACACGCTAACGGCGACACACGGCTATGTTACATGTTCGGAGTCCACTGAAGGTGAAGTGGTTAAAAATCGGATTCATTACACAAAATCGCAGCGGACTCTTTAAGTTGCAATTTAAGGCTAAACTATGTAGGCACTGGTTTTATGAGAAGTGGCGTGAATTCAAGTGACTAGCTGCAAACCCCTGAAGTCGGAGAACGGACTCACATGGTTCCAAAATCCGATAAAAATGTATAAATTCAATTTCTGAAAAAATGAAAATAAAAACTACGACATGCAACCCCTAGAAATGCTAAGAATTACATAAAGAAGCTAATGAAATGCAGCTACACACGATAGGGAGCGATTACAGAGGCGGATGAAGTCCGATCTCAAATCCCGGAAAAGTGAAACAGCGTGGCAGCGGCCACCACGCCACGCCACCGCTTCGGCTCGAGGAAGCCGGCCAGCCTCGCCAGTTGGAATCATGGGGGCAGCTGCAACGATCGCAAGTTGGCCCCTCTGCTCTGCGTCAGTACTAAGCCACGTGGCACTGGGGGAGAGGGTCCGTGCCGGCAGGGAGAGCTTCCACTGTCACTGGGAAGCCCAACAGTTTTCGCAAAGAGAAGTCGTCAACCGTTTGCACGGCGGCCTCCTCCTGTTGGTCCGATTGTGTAACTACGCAGTCGCACTACCGAACCCAGCTCACCTTAGCCTTTTCCGGACTGCTGCTTCGTCACAACACCGTGGCAGCCTGGTAAACTCGCGCTTCCCAGCTTCGGACGTCGTCTTCGGGGAGGTGCATCGAGTAAGTCTGCGTCCTCGAGTGCCCTGTGGCACAGAGTAACATATACAGAGAAGCAGCCACCCCTAAACCACTGTCCTACGCTCCTCTCGTATTTTCGTAAGATGCTAGCAGGTGTCAGGCGGTTCCCCGGCTTGGTACCGGTAGAGCACACTAAAAGCGCTTCTGAGGGTAGCGTAGAGGGGAGGCTGAGTTGAGAGCTCGTGCCTCCTGCCACGAGGCCACGGCAGTGTCCGGTGTGCTGGCGTTTGAGGGGAGGTGGTGGTGGGGACAGCCGCTACCTGCCGTCTGCTCTGGCCAGTTTAAAGAGCTGCTTCTGACCGCAACGCCATCATGGGACATCTTACAGAACCTTCCCTCCTCGCACCCCTGAGCGTGGGACCGGGCCCTTACGAAGGTTTCCCGTCTGTATATATTTGTCTGTGCCTGTGGTCTGCCACAGTCGCTGCCCGTAGCCAGATGGAGGCTTCAGAGCCCACGGACTGGTGTACGGCCCTCTTCTGTCTTTTTCTTGCAGACTTTCCGGCAGACTCAATGAGTTGACGGCCCCTTCACAGCAGCAACGACAATTTGCTATCGTTGTTAAAAAAAAAGTAAAACTGCTGAGTTCGCACCACAGCACGGACTCTTCCTCGCAGATCTCTGGTAAACTGCTACGAAACACAGCGACACGCACGCCTCCGTTGCTCAGCTATCACTATATTTCCCACACGTTCACCTCGAACTACATACCCTCTTGCATCAAGATAGTCTTTAGGTCCACAACAAACATGCCAAATACACTACTGGCCATTAAAATTGCTACACCGAGAAGAAATGTAGGTGATAAACGGGTATTCATTGGAAAAATTTATTGTACTAGAACTGACATATGATGACATTTTCACGCAATTTGGGTGCATAGATCCTGAGAAATCAGTAACCAGAACAACCGCCTCTGACCATAATAACGGCCTTGATACGCCTGTGCATTGAGTCAGACAGACCTTGGATGGCGTGTAGAGGTACAGATGCCCATACAACTTCAACACGATAATACAGTTCAAGAGCAGTGACTGGCGACCTGCAACATGCGGCCGTGCATTATCCTGCTGAAATGTAGTTTCGCAGGGGCCGGCCGCGGTGGCCGAGCAGTCTGCGGCGCGCCAGTCACGGTCTGCACGGCCACTACGGTCGGGGTTCGAATCCCTCCTCGGGCATGAATATTTGTGCCATCCTTCGTATGAGCTAGTTTATAAGTAGTTTGTTAGTTTAGGGACTGATGACCTCGCAGTTAAGTCCCATAAGTTCCACAAGCATTTGAAGATTTGAGCATTTGGTTTCGCAAGGATCGAATTAAGGGTAGTACCACGCGTCGTAAGACATCTGAAATGTAAGGGCCACTGTTCAAAGTGCTGTCGATGCGAACAAGAGGTGACCGAGACGTGTAACCAATGGCAGCCCATACCATCACGCCGAGTGATACGCCAGTATGGCGATGACGTATACACGCTTCCAATGTGTCGCCAAACACGGATGCGACCATCACGATGTTCTAAACAGAACCTCCATTCATCCGAAAAAAAAAAGACGCTTTGCTATTCGTGCACCCAGGTTCGTCGTTGCGTACAACGTCGCAGGCGCTCATGTCATTGATACAGCGTCAAGGGTAACCGTAGCTATGGTCTCCGAGCTGATAGTCCATGCTGCTGCTAACGTCGTCGAACTGTTCGTTCAGATGATTGTTGTCTTTCAAAAGTCTCCATCTGTTGACTCAGGGATCGAGACGTAGCTGCACGATCCGTTACAGCCATGCGGATAAGATGAATCTAATCTCGACTGCTAGTGATACGAGGCCGTTGGGATCCTGCACGGCGTTCCGTTTTGCCCTCTTGAACGCACAGATTCCATATTTTGCAAACAGTAATTGGAACGCGACCAACCCGAGCAGCAATGTCGTGATATGATAAACCGCAATCGTGATAGGCTACAATCCGACCTTTATCAAAGTCGGAAACGTGATGGTACGCATTTCTCCTCCTTAGACGAGGCATCACAACAACGTTTCACCAGGCAACGCCGGTCAATTATTGTTTGTGTATGAGAAATCGGTTGGTAACTTTCCTCATGTCAGCACGTTGTAGGCGTCGCCACCGGCACCAACCTTGTGTGAATGCTCTGAAAGGCTAATCATTTGCATATCACAGCATCTTCTTCCTGTTGGTTAAATCTCGCGTCTGTTTCACGTCATCTTTGTGGTGTATCAGTTTCAATAGCCTACGGAATTCCAGAACCCCAACTTGACCACCAAAATACAAAATACGCAGAAAGTCATCATTTGTTTGCTTCTATAAGTAACCTTTACAATTTTGTTTTCACTTCCGCTTTTTGCAATCGACAAACAACTTTACATATCTCCTCTTTTGGCATTCATGAATACATAGCAGCTTCAATCAGTGCTGCAGAAAGTATTTCTAAAAATAAAGTCACAGTTCCGCCTAACAATATGATTGTTGTCAGTATAAATATACGTAAACTGAACAGGAAAAGGTGTATACCACATGATCAATGTTTAAAAAAATGTTTGTAGAGGTTATGGTTCGTAACTACGGGGTCATCAGTCCGTAAACTTACAAACTACTTATGAACTAGCTTATACTAAAGACGGCACAAACATCCATGCCCGATGGGGGATTTGAACCCCCGACGAAGAACGGCCTCGCGCATCGTAGCATAGCGCCTCAGTGCGCTCGGCCACTCGGCCGCGCCTATCAATGTTTCCTAACCCGTATTAGTTATTAAAGAAACTCCTCGTCTATAAGGAAACTCATTAATAAAACTTTACAGCACAACAATATGATATCGCGTTCCATTACTTACAATACTGATTAAGTCAAATTTTTACTAACATATCAGTATAAGATATTGTGCCTAACAGCAAAATACCCACATTTTTTTCGCGGAAAGACAGGTTACTAGCAGTTAAACGGCGCGCCGTGAATGGAGGTAAAACTTTATTGTTGACTGAATCCATCCCGAACGCAACCGGAATTCATCTGTAACTTCAAGAGTCGAAACCGAAACTAATATATTGTCGAAACTGGTCGTGACATCTTTCCTAGTAATCTGTGTTGTTACGTGATACGACTTTGTGGTGTACAGAAATTATCGTAGCTGTCAACTGAAAATGCGTAGTTCGTGTGGAGAGCTCCTTTGGTCTGTAAGAATAGGATACTTCGGTCGTGTCTTCAAGGAGGAAGAAGGAGGAGGACTAGTTTTGTTTGCGAGAGTAATAGAAATTGTTTAGATAATGGTCGTTTTGTCAAGATTTTTTAAACTTTACATTGAGTGAAGAAAGTCAGTTTAAAAACTTTTACTTTTTTCCCCTCCGATCAAATATGCAAATCAAAAAATGTTCAAATGTTTCTAAACCTATCGGACCAAACTGCGTGGTCATCAGTCCGTAGCTTACAAACTACTTAAACCTAGGTAAACTAACCTAAGGACAACACACACACACCCATGGCCCAGGGAGGACTCGAACCTCCACGGCGAGCAACCGCGCGCTCCGCAGCGAGACGCTTTAGACCGCTCGGCTTCTCCACCGCGGCGTATATGCTAATCGTAAATTCGCTTAAGTACCTAGTAATTACAGTTACGAACAACTTCGATTCCAAAGAACGCATAGAAAATCTTGTAGGGAATGCGAAGCAGAGGCTACGTTTCATTGGTAGAGCAATTAGAAGATGTATCTGTACTACTAAAGAAACTGCATGCACTAGAGTTTTTCGTCCTATTTTGAGTATTGCTGCGCAATGTGGGATTCCCACCAAGTGGGTTTGAATATTCTCGACCGGGATCATCTCAGAAAAGTTTCGATTGGATTTGGTGTGCACAGTGCACTTTCCTAGTAAATTATTCTATGTGAATGTGTCAATAATATTACGATGTTCCGGTGTGTGGTGTCGCACAAGAACAAAGTGCGCGCCACCTACTTTCGCCGCGCGCCGCCATGCACGCACGGCGCGGCGTTCTTACGACGACAGCCACGAGCGCCCTCTGCTGCAACCCCGCTCGTGGCCACCACGGAGAGACATCGTTCACTTGGGACTGAGATAGCAACCAGTTAGGACCTTCGGCATTAGATAGGCACCAGTGAAGACTTTGGCTATCGTACAGGCACTAGGCAGACTTCTAGCTCAATTATGTATCAGCACTCTGCAGTACTCAATTCTGTAAAAGTTAAGTATTGTATAAATTCTGTTCAATATATATCTCGTTCTAATTTACTCTAGTGTTTCTAGTTTCTGGCTGCTCCCCTCCGTACCTGCACCAGCGTGCTATCTTTATTCCTGTGTTGGTCTCATTCCACTCGGCCACCGACACCTACGACGGAAACGAGACACAAAAGTGGCGACGAGGCTGGGACACAAAACGGTGGATTTACGTTCGTTTATCAGGTGTAACGAATGCTACAGCGACTGGGTATTTTTTTCCTCACGGGTAGCTTTTTAACGCGGAAGGCAGTACTCTTGGTGGGTAGATAGAGACTCCAGAATATGATTCGTTGTGAAAAAATGCATAGTGTACGTTATATTATCTTCCGTCCAAGCACTGACTGTTTACAGTGGAACCGTTACGTTCCTCATCTCTTAGTAGTGTTTACAGTAAGAATGTAAATATTCCTGTAGTGTTTCAGTGTTGTATAACTTCGATTAGGTTTAGAATACGTAGAGATTTACGGTCGTTTATTGGGTGTAATGAATTGATCTAATTCCAGTTATCGCTTATTTTGCGTTGTGTGATCGCGAAACTGACTTTGTATTACGAACAGTCACCTATTATATAGTTGGATGGAGCATCTTTCATCAAGTTATGTTCTTTTGACACAGAACTCGAAGTATGTGATGCTTGTCAGTGTTTTGTAGAAAGCTCCTTTCCCACCTTCATCAATTTGAAACGGATGGTTACATTATGTGTAAATGCGTTGGATTGGATGTCGTACAACTAGCATCAGAGAAGCCGTTTGCAGAGACTGAGTCGGAAGGTATAAGGACCGGTAATTTGCAAAAATTGTAAACTTTATAATCTATCCAGGAAGTCCATGGAAGTGTGGTCTAAAAGAGCAGATAGTTTACACACAAGAAGATCTGTACTGCTTTATCACTTGTATTATGCAGGAAATAAGAGGTAAAATGAAACTACCCGAATGCTCCCATTTAGAAGAATTGTCAGAAGGTTCAAAACTGGTTACTAAAGTCATAAAAGAGGTGAATTACAGGAAGACACGACGATGCATATTGGAGTTCGAAAACTTACCTTCCCTGTACCTGTCGAATTACTGGTTGGAGAAGGAAATAGAAAATACCGATGTTGATCTAAGTTACAAGTTAAAAATGAAGCTAGACACTGTTAAATTTACATCACACAATAATCAAGCAAGACTTGCTTTCTGTTTTTAACTGTATATATAAAGATCTGTTTTCTTTATGTTAACGCGTATACAAAATATAATTTACTGTGATTTACATGCGTATCTAGAGTGAGCTAATACTCACTCATTTGCAGAAATTGTAAGCGGAAAATTCTGACTGTATAACTGCAGTAGTTCAGGGTAAAATATATTTAGTAGGTCAAAATAACCGTACAGTAGAGCGTTGTTCGTGGTTTTTAAATGGCTTTCACTTGGAAAGAACACATGTAAAGAAAAGTCAAGTACAAAGTGTATCTGTGCAGTGAGGAAACGCTGTCGACAGATAGGCACTGACTTCCCAAGGAATGCAGGGGAAAAGTGCGGCTATGTCATGGGCTACTTGAGCTTTCTCTGTGAGTTTCAGTTTCGCTTTATACCTGGAGGTTAATAATAGAGCCATTAGTGTACCAGTACTAGGAAGTCAGATGACTATCAGTCGACTTGACAGTCACCTTAGCTGACGTCTTTGCCTAGTGACTCAGCACCTTATAGCATACGCGGTAGAATGTTATTTTCGTTGCTAAGAGGTCGTTTCATATCGTTTTCGAAAAAAATAAAGTTTATTGGAGATGGACGGAAATCGGTAACTGGCCGATCTTAAATTGTTTCACTGCGTTTTCTTCTTTTATTGTTTATTGTGAATCTTTCTGGATATATCGTAGTACACTAGTGTTCCGTTTTGTTTAAACATAGGGAAAGAACAATGTTACCCGTCTTATGGAGTGCTCGATTATCGGTATTTGGAAGTTTGACCTGTATGAGTTAAGTGTTCTGGGATACTTGGAGTGCTAGACGGCAGGCCTGGTCAGGAGGCGCTAGGCGAGCACGAGCGCTCGCGGCTCAATGCTCAGCCTACTGTAACGCAGGGCAGTTGTCAACTGACCACCACTAAGCACGTCTTCGTTTCGGCTTAGTATTTGATGCAAGCGTTTATACATACAACGCAGTCTATAACGTACGGAACATCTCTTTTTACGCCGATGAAATTTAGGTTTAAAGGAAAAAGCAGACACATCATCATCAATGTACAACACCTCAATATATGTTTCTTGCATGCGATGGTGTCTCAAAATGCCTAGCGAGCTTCAAAATTCTTAACAAACCAAAAAAAATTTAATTTGCAACGGTATTAAAATACCTTAAATGCCAAAGATTATGGGCACTTGGAAGGCGAAGAGTGGGAAGCGGAGGTGCAAATATTAAGGAACGTACTACTTAGTGATGTGACTGACGTAATTATATGATTTGTGACGCAAAACAAAAAGTCTAAATAATATTTCACAGATATTTTTACCATTCAAATGTGTTTTTATTTCCAGGAGGAACACAACAAACGAATTCTCATTTCGAGCTATTACTTTATTGCCGCGGTGGAGTAGCCGAGCGGTCTAAGGCGCCTCGCTGCGGAGCGCGCGGTTGCTTGCCGTCAGAGGTTCGAGTCCTCCCTGGGGCATGGGTGTGTGTGTGTGTGTGTGTGTGTTGTCGTTAGTTTACCTATGTTTAAGTAGTTTGTAAGCTACGGACTGATGACCACGCAGTTTGGTCCGATAGATTTACTAACATTTGATTTTATTAACTTATTGCTTTACAGACTGCATAAGCACTGCGCAGTTTCACGATAAGCGGTTTTATAAAGATATGTTTAATATCTGCAGATAAGAATATAGCTCCTGAGAGACTCGAAGCGTTTGAGACAGTCTTTTTCCTTCAACATTTTGCCGAAAAATTCAAGATATTGCAAATAACATTTCAGAAAACGTAATGATTCTTGCAAAAAACTTTATTGCTGTCTGAGAGCACAGACTATTCTGATGCTGCTCAATTGGCTATTTATATTCGGGGAGTGTACAGTAGACTCATCGGCACGGAAGAGCTACTGGACTTGGTTCCAATGAAAGAACTACAACGGGGTCACATATTTTCGCGAGTCTGCAAGAAAGTGTTAATATGGGCCTTCAATGGAACAACATCATTTCTGTGGCTACACACGGCGCGGCGGCTATGGTTGGAAGAAATATCAATTTTGTGGCTCTTTTTAAGGAAGACGCTAAAATTGTTACCCGTCCTAGTTCCGATTTTACGAAGTCTATACCTAGTATAGAAACTAGGCTGAAGGAACACAAAAGTCTTTGCCGACTAGGAGAAACAGAAAAATCGGCTGTGGCAGAGCATGCTCTTCAATCTGGAAGTCATATAGTGAGGTTTTCCGAAACATCAGTTTTATCTACTACGACGAATTATTATCCCCGACGATACAGGGAAGCAATTGAAATATATAAAGATAAAGAAAATTTTAACAGGAAAGAAGAAGCTATGAAACTTAGCGACATATGGACAGTAGCTTTGAAAGATTGACAGGTTTTATCTCTGACCGATTGCAATCGATAGTGATGTTTTATCTTTGACAAGGACTATCTCTGCTGATAACATGACAGCTTGACCACGCCCACTTTTCACAGTATATATGGCGCACTCAGACACCCGACTCATCAGTCGGCAAGACTCAACGCAAGTAAGAAGACCTCTGAGGATGTCCGGCGCAGCTCCGGACGAAACGTTAGGTGAAACTGAAAAGTTTTATGGACCACGGTCTTATAACCCGGAAGTTCTACCAGCAAGCTGCACCACTCTCAGTAGCAGCAAGAGTGCCGCAGAGTATAATTGGGTCCTAAGTAGCGGGAAGTCCTGCAATCACACAGTACTGTACACTAGACAGGCAAACCCGTTCATTTTTGGAACCTAGATCACTGATGATCATATCTTTTTTGGAACCGTTCATTTCCACTCGCTCACCGTTCCTTTTTTTATCCATCTGTCAATGTCTATGGTTTTCATAACAGTCGGAATCGCAAACTAGCAGCATTGGCTCTGTACTCACCAACTCCGTTTTACACATTTCACAAAAGTTAATTCCCTACAGTCGATGGAGCACCGGTATAAATCGCTGTTCCATAACAATGAGCTCGCTACTTCACCGTGGTCAAAAAAAGAAAAAAATATCGACAGCTCGCTACTGAGTTAGAACTATAACGTTCGACAGCGCGGCCACCCTGGAGTTAGAACGAGAACGGTCACGCGACCGGGAACCCCGAACTGAACGTACCTTGTAACCAGTTCCTCGGTCCTTCCGTTCACTCTCGTGAACCCTTCCTTTGGACCCCTTCGTTCGTGAGCGACCCATCTCTACAGGGTACAGAGCAGTTGCATTTGATGGTAGAGTCAGTTATTGGAACTAGGAGTCTTTTTGCAACGGGTGAACACAATATTTTAGAGTACAGCATTTTCCAATATTCAAATACGCGAAAATGAACATTTCATAAAAAATGAAAGATGATGTATTTCCATGCAACATAATTGAGGAAGTGCAAAAGATTTTTTTTTTTTCCTTTTATAGGTTATGGGACTTAACTACGGGGTCATCAGTCCCTAAACTTACAAACTACTTACGAACTAGCTAACACTAAGGACGGCATAAATATCCATTCCCGAGGGGGGGATTCGAACCTCCGACCGTAGTGTCCGTGCAGACCGTGACTGCCGCGCCGCAGTCCCCTCGGCCACCGCGGCCGGCGCAAAAGAAATCTTAGTGAGCAACGCAAAGGGTCTCATAATCTCATACTCTACTGTAACTACTATCCTTGCCAGTGAAACACACATAAGATCCAATGCTTTGAAAACCCGGCCAAACGTTGAGAAAGGAAGGATTTCAGATGTGGAATAATGCCTACAGACCTGCTGCAGATAACAAATCTATTTCGAGCACTGAAAGTTTCATTTTAGCATTAATCTTACTTATACGTTTATTTTAGCATCCCCCTACAAAAAAGTATAAACTAGGTTTCACTGCATATCATTGTGATTTCCTGGTCACATTGAAAATTATGAGCATTTAGCCAATATGGCATTTCATCTTTCCCCCTATGTATTATTGCAGGTTTTTCACAGCGAACGTCAACAACAGAGTCTCTCGGCACGTTTTGTGACAGTTTATGTTCTGGGCACCGTATATATGTTTTGTTTTCTGCACGTGCTGTAATTAGACGTTGTACTACACTCACAGGGTGTAGTATGTGAACTGCCCAAATATGTGTCATTGACATATACGATATACTTACCCTGTTCACAGCATATTTTTATTTCACTTATCAATACATTTACAGACAAGTGTGAAAATTACAGAACTATCAGTTTAATAAGTCATGGATGCAAAATAATAACACGAATTATTTACCGACGAATGGAAAAACTTGTGGAACCCAACCTCTGGGGAGATCAGTTTGGATTTAGGAGAAATGTAAGAACACGAGAGGCAATACCCACATTACGACTTATCTTAGAAGATAGGCTAAGGAAAGGGAAACCTACGTTTCTAGCGTTTACCGATTTGGAGAAAGCTTTTGACAATGTCGACTGGAATACACTCTTCCAAATTCTGAAGGAATCAGGGGTAAAAAAAGGGAGCGAGGAGTTATATTCAACCTATACAAAAACCAGACAGCGGTTATTAGAGTCGAAGGGCAAGAAAGTGTCTTGAAAGGAAGATATAAGATGAACATTAACAACAGTAAAACGAAGGTAATGGAATGTCAGAAAATCAGGCGACGCTGAAGGAATTAGATTAGGTAATGAGACAATAAAAGTAGTAGATGAATTTTGTTATTTGGGTAGCAAGATTACTTCTGATGGCCGAAGTAAAGAAGATATAAAATGCAGAATGGCTATGGGAAGAAAAGCGTTTCTAAAAAAAGCGAAACTTGTTAACATCCAATATTAATTAAAATATTAGGAAGTCCTTTCTAAAAGCATTTGTCTCGAGTGTAGCATTGTATGGGAATGAAACGTGGACGATAAGGAGTTCAAATAAAAAGATGCTAGAAGCTTTTGAAATGTGGTGCTACAGACGAATGATGAAAATTAGATGAGTATATCACGTAACTAATGAGGAGGTGCTTAACCGAATCGGAGAGAAAAGGAGTTTCTGGCATGTACTGACTAAGAGAAGGGATAGATTGGTTGGACACATTCTGAGACATCAAGGAATTGTCAACTTAGCATTAGAAGGAAGCGTGTGGAGTAAAAATCGTAGAGGGAGACCGAGGGACGAATATCGTAAGCAGATTCAATAGGATGTAGGTTGCCGAAAGAATTCTCAGATGAAGAGACTTGCACAGGACAGGGTATCGTGGAGAGCTGCATCAAACCAGTCTGCGGACTAAAGACCACAACAACATTTACTGCATACATGTAAACGTTCACAAGCACAGTACCTTTTTTGTTGCTTTGCGCACATCTGGTAAATAATTGAAGTGTTACTTATACTAAGATTGCAACATGTGAAAAATACATGGGTACTAAAACAATGATATGACGTACCTGAAGTCTAACTTGTGGAGAAGGTACTTCACTGAAAAGACGTATTTTCTCTTATTCCGGGAGAAGTGACTATTGTGGGATGCTGCTTGTCGTGTGGAAGTTGCGTGTCATTCTGTCCACCTCTTCTTTTTTATTCAGCTCTTTTCCTGGAGTTAGGAAAAATCAGCTACCGGCACCTACTTTTTCTCCCACTTT
This sequence comes from Locusta migratoria, assembly GCA_026315105.1. Classification (NCBI taxonomy): domain Eukaryota; kingdom Metazoa; phylum Arthropoda; class Insecta; order Orthoptera; family Acrididae; genus Locusta; species Locusta migratoria. The sequence continues at coordinate 786,260,439 of CM048755.1, forward strand.
CTTTACTCTTCTTATAGTCCCAAGTGAAACCCCAGTGGTAGTTTGAACTTTATCAAGGGAACTCTCTTACGCGGTTTTATCCTGTCTTATACGTCTTCCGCCATAAACATAATTACGTCATAAACAATATCTCGTATCTGGTTACGCATAACCCTTCCTGCACCAACTGGCGGAGACTGCAATGCCGCGCTATGTATGACAGTTCCTATTTTTTTAATTATTTATTTATTTATTTTTATTTTGCTTCAGGCAGAGCCCATTTAATCAGATACAAATCTTTAACACATGGAAGCAGCATCACAGGAACTTCGATAACTAGAAGCGTCTGAAGCAGACTGGTGCGGCATTCCCTTAGAACTAGTAATGGACTCAACCGGCGCTTAGTTCGACAATGCGCAACGGCCTCTCCTACGAAGAAACCACTCGTCTCACCCGTTGTTTAGGACGGCACTGCTTATCGGCCAGTGCATCCAGTCCTAGTGAATTCGGCATTGTTGGAGTTTCTACCTTACGAAGCGATAGTTTGTTATCGGGGTGCTTCGAAGCGCCATTTGATTGTACGCGATTTATGCGACTCACTCTGTTTACTTGGCAGTGTCTACTTGATATGTTTGTAGGTTCTTTCTACAATGTCAAAAAGAACATACTTAAGTGCTTCAGAAAAAAAAAACTTGCACTTCAAAAAGAAACCATCAGCAGACTACCTAAACGTACTTCATTTTCCACTGTTGAAGGAACTAACATGCAGAGTGATTCATCTACCTCATCATCGAGATATCTGTAAACCTCGAAGCTTAGAAACGGTGCCCATGTTTAACATAGAGGATTAGGGATGGCGGTTATCGCTGAAACAACCGGTTTTCCGTTATACCGGTTCTTTTCATCTCCAGTTTAACCGCACTTTAAAAACTGCTCAAGATAACCGGTTTTTTAAATAACCGGTTTTCGGTTTTTATTGCTATTATTTCCAGTAGAGTTTGACCGAAACATAATTTGCGGCCGAAATGGAAACCGTAATCGAATTTTCGGTTCTTCTAATTTCTGCCGAATCCGATACTTACGAAATTTAGTTAAAATTTAGGTAACTTTACGTTATACGACAAATCACTAGCCTTTCCATATTTTGCAAGATCCCCTCCCAATACTACGCCTTCTTGAGTGTGTGTAGCCTAGCGAGGAGTCCGTAGAGGACGATATACGAAGCATACAGATTTACTGGCCTAGTACTTCCATCCGGCATTTGCGAATAGCCGGCCGCGGTGGCGGAGGGGACTGAGGCGCGCCAGTCACGGTCTGCACGGCCACTACGGTCGGAGGTTCGAATCCCCCCTCGGGCATGAATATTTGTGCCGTCCTTAGTGTTAGCTAGTTCATAAGTAGTTTGTAAGTTTAAGGACTGATGACCCCGTAGTTAAGTCCCATAAGCTATACAAACATTTGAAATTTGAGTTGCGAATATTGAGCCAACCACTCCTTTAGTTGGACTTGTGAGCGAGTGCATACGAATATCTCGTTATATACACAATAGGCCTATATATAAGTTACAGTCAGTAAATGAACTTCAATCAGTGCTGCAGAAGTATTTCGAAAAATAAAATCACAGTTGCGACTAACAGTATGATTGTTGTCAGTGTAAATTTATGCAAATTGAACTAGAAAAGCTGTGTACCACATGATCAAAGAATGTTCAAATGGGTGTGAGTTCTTATAAGACCTAACTGCTTAGGTCATCGGTCCTTAGACTTACAAACTACTTAATCTAACTTAAACTAACTTACGCTAAGGACAACATACACACCAATGACCGAGGGAGGAGGGAGGAGTCGAACCTCCGACTGGAGCAGCCGCGCAGTTAGTGATATGGAGCCTCAGATCGCTTGGTAAATTTGCCTCTGATTTTCACAGGTAACTTGAGCATAGCAACATGCAAGAAATTTAATTTGCTCAGAACCGAAAAATCTACTTTTCCTTTAGTTTTAACTTTTAAGTGGTGTAAATAAAATTGTAAGTACTTACAGTTTTTCTGCTGGGCAGCTTATGCATGGGCACTGCAACTTTAGTGAAATGAGAAAACCCCTCTTTCTCCACAAGAGAGTGAGGCAAGTTGTCTTTGTAAACCATAAAAACCAATGCATTGGTAAACTCAGCATCACGTTTACCACCCTCTACAAAGAAGTTTGTATATATTACACGTTGCATACTGTTACTATCTTCAGATATTTACGTTTGAAACGTTTGGTTAAAGTCTGTCTATAATTTTTGTTCTCATCGTATTAACAAAACTATGACTTACTCTGATAGCTAGAAGTTCTTTCGTGGTTTTCGAACAGGGTGATCTGCCTTAATGAAGGTGAATGAATAGGAGATCTGGATCGAAATGGAGGTGAGGCTGTAGCGGAAATCGGTGTCGTCGTTTCCAGCAAAGATGACGAAGATGAAGGTGGCGGGCACGACGATGGCGAGAGCGTACGGTCACAAGGACCTACATCGTCACTTTTAGTTATCAATTTTGCACCCTGAAACAGCCACAAAATTAAGGGCACGGTTATTGTTCCAAGCTGATAGTACATCACTTACATAATAGGTATATGAATCGAATTTACCTTCTCTTCCAACAAACATTTTGGATGCTTTCTCCTTAAATCACAGCATGTTTGTAGTACCTCCATCCGTTTCCAACTTTTTAAAACAAATGGAGCATTGTCCCTCACTGCTCCCGTACTTCGTGAAGTAATTCCACACTCGAGATGGTGCCATTTAAGACACAACCGATGTCTGGCGACGACAGCAAGGAACTGCCACATGACCCGACGGAGGCAAGTCTTGTACACTGCCGGTGCACGCGCGTCGTCTAATAGGCCACGCCACACGGCAACAGGTGCATCGATGCCTCAATAGCTGCACCAGTTCTTAAGTTCTTATGCCACGCGTTTGTTGCGCGTTTCTGACTGCCGGGATTGTTCTTAAATTATCATTGATCCCTTTTCTTAGTTTCTGCGATGACCTATTATTTCACTGCAGTGGAAATTCTAGGAATACCCTTAAATATTAGGGTCTACTAGTTTTACCACTCCCATGAACCACAGACATTGCCGAGGTGGGGTGGCTTGCGTGCCTCAACGATACAGATAGCCGTACCGTAGGTGCAACCACAGCGGAGGGGTATCTGTGGAGAGGCCAGATAAACGTGTGGTTCCTGAAGAGGGGCAGCAGCCTTTTCAATAGGTACAGGGGCAACAGTCTGGATGATTGACTGAGCTGGCCTTGCAACATTAGCTAATGTGGCTTTGCCGCACAGCTACTGCGAACGGCTGAAAGCAAGGGCAACTACAGCCGTTACCTTTCCCGATGACATGCAGCTCTACTGTATGGAAATATGACGATGGCATCCTCTCGGGTAAAATATTCCGGAGGTAAAATAGTCCCCCATTCGGATCTCCGGGCGGGGACTACTCAGGAGGATGTGATCATCAGGAAAGACAGCACTGGCATTCTACGGATCTGAGCGTGGAATGTTAGGTCCCTTAATCAGGTAGAGAAGCTAGAAAATTTAAAAAGAGAGATGGGTAGGTTGAATTTAGATATAGTGGGGATTAGTGAAGTTCGGTGGAAAGAGGAACAGGATTTCTGGTCAGTTGAGTACAGGATTATAAATACAAAATCAGTTGGGGGTATTACAGGGGTAGGTCTGATAATGAATAAGGAAATAGGAATGCGGGTAAACTACTATGAGCAACACAGTGATCGCATTATCGTAGTCAAGATTGATACGAAGCCAACACCGACCACAGTAGTGCAGGTTTATATGCCAACTAACTCTGCCTATGATGAGAAGATCGAAGAAATATACGATGAGCTAAAGGAAATTATTCAGATAATTAAGGGAGAGGAAAACTTAATTGTTATGGGAGACTGGAATTCGGTAGTAGGACAAGGAAGGGAAGGTAGTAGGACAATATGGTCTGGGCAAAAGGAATGAAAGATTAAGCCGCCTGGTAGAATTTTTCACGGAGCATAATTTAGTTATAACAAACACCTGGTTCAAGAATCACGAAAGAAGATTGTATACGTGGAAGAGACCAGGAGACACCGGGAGATACCAGATACATTTTATAATGGTAAGACATAGATTTCGGAACCAGGTTTTAAACTGTAAGACATAAACTCTGACCATAACTTATTGCTTATGAATTGTAGGCTGAAACTGAAAAAAATTCAGAAAGGTAGGAAAATAAGGAGATGGGACCTGGATAAACTGAAGGAACCTGAAGTTCTTGAGTATTTCCGAGGTAGTTTTAGGCAACAATTGGCGGAAACGGGGGGAAATAAAACAGTAGAGGAGGAATGGGTAACATTGAAAAGTGAAATAGTGAAGGCAGCAGAGGACAAAATAGGTAGAAAGTCAAGACCTACAAAAAATCCTTGGATATCACAGGAGATACTAAATTTAATCGATGAAAGGAGGAAATATAAAAATTCAGCAAATGAAACAGGCAAAATGGAGTACAGACGACTAAGAAATGAGGTTGTCAGGAAGTGCAAAATGGCTAAGCAGGAGTGGCTAGAAGGCAAATGCAAGGATGTAGAAGAATACATAAATAGGGGAAAAATAGATACTGCCTACAGGAAAATAAAAGAGATATTTGGAGATAACATAAACAGCTCAATGAATATGAAGAACGCAGATGGAAAGCCAGTGCTCAGCAAAGAAGGGAAAGCTGAAAGGTGGAAAAAGTATATAGCGAGGCTCTACGAAGGAAATGAACTTAGAGGCAATATTGTAGGAAGGGGAGAAGAAGTAGATGAGGATGAAATAGGAGTTATTATACTGAGAGATGAATTTGACAGAGCACTGAAGGACCTGAGTCGAAACAAGGCCCCAGGAGTAGATAACATTTCCTCAGAGCTACTGAAGTCTCTGGGAGAACCAGCCATGACAAAACTGTTTCACCTTGTGTGTAAGATGTATGAGACAGGCGAAGTACCCTCAGACTTTAAGAAAAATGTTATAATACCCATTCCAAAGAAAGCAGGTGCAGTCAGGTGTGAAAACAACAGAACCATCAGTTTAGTGAGTCATGGTTGCAAAATATTAACACGAATTATTTACAGAAGGATGGAAAAGCTGGTAGAAGCCGACCTCGGGTAAGATCACTTTGGGTTCAGGAGAAATGTAAAAACACGGGAGGCAATACACACTTTACGGCTTATCCTAGAAGATAGATAAACAAAAGGCAAACCTACATATTTAGCTTTTGTAGATTTGGAGAAGGCTTTTGACAATGTCGATTGGAATAAACTCTTTCAAGTTCTGAAGGAAGCAGGAGTAAAATATAGGGAGCGTAAGGTTATTTACACCTTGTACAAAAACCAGACAGCGGTTGTCAGAGTTGAAGGACATGAAAGGGATGCAGTGGTTGGGAAGGGGGTAAGACAGGGTTGTAGCCTTTCTCCAATGTTATTCAATTTGTACATCTAGCAGGCGCTGAAGGAAAGCAAGGAAAAATTTGGAATAGGGATTAAAGTTCAGGGTGAAGAAATAAAAACATTGTGTTTTGCTGATGACATTGTAATTCTGTCAGAGACAGCAAAGGACCTGGAAGAGCAGTTGAACGGAATGGACAGTGTGCCGAAAGGTGCATATAAGATGAAGATTAACAATAGAAAAACTAGGGTAATGGAATGCAGTCTAAGAAAATCAGGTGATGCTGAAGAGGTTCGATTAGGTAACGATACAATAAAGGAGGTAGATGTGTTTTGTTACTTGGGCAGTAAAATAACAAATGGTGGTCGCAGTAAAGAGGATATAAAATGCAGTATGGCAATGGGTAGAAAGGCATTCTTGAAAAAGAGAAATTTGTTAACATCGAATATTGATTTAAGCCTAAGGAAGTCCTTTCTGAAGGCATTTGTATGGAGTGTTGCCTTGTATGGGAGTGAAACATGGACGATAAACAGTGCGGACAGGAAGAGGATAGAGGCTTTTGAAATGTGGTGCTACAGAAGAATGCTGAAGATTAGGTGGGTGGATCGCGTAACTAATGAGGAGGTACTGAACAGAATTGGGGAGAAAAGGGATTTTTGGCATACCTTGACCAAAAGAAGGGATCGATTGGTAGATGGGTGCCCTTATAACCTTACCCGTCCTACACCACCGGTTAGAATATGATAATTAGAAAAATGACCCGTGTGCCTAATTATCTTAATTTGGTGGAAAAGCTATCGGTAATGAAGCCGATGATGTAGTGGAGGCTATAACCGGAACGTTGCTGCACCTCTTTGGTAAACAACAACGATCGATAAGAATAAAAAAAAGTGGAAAGTAAAATTTGGAATAAAATGATCAATGTTTAAATAAAAAAAATGCGGAACAAACGGAACACAGGGATTAATTTGGAAAAAGTGAAAATTATTGATTTACGGTCGCCAGCTCGTTGTACGAGCAAATAATTTGGTGGGCTGTCAATAATAGCAGAATTAATTAACAAACGTGAAAAATTGCGTAAAATTTGGGTGGGCCGTGAATCACAGTATGTGCATCAAATCCGGTACAAAAGACACTGAAAATATACTAATTACTGAGAAATAGTTTACTAACACAGGGATTCAATGTAAGACAGCGAAATGCAAGCCATAGCCGCGCAAATGCAACATGTAGCAAATCATGCAAAACTCTCACCTTAATACTTACTATTTACAGCTCCAAATAATTAATTGTTTATATAAGTACCAGAACTTATTCTACAGTGAGTATGCCATGCGCTTTAGCAATAATCAAGTTGTAACTGAACTATTAACTATACTAATGACAAGCTCAAAAAATTAATTAATGACTTGTCGTGCTAACACTGAATATTTAGAAAAGAACCATTTAACCTTCTGTTTAACTTTTGCTCTATCTTTAACCAGGAATTATTAGCATTCAAACACTTGTAAACAATTACTATTCTCACTAGTCAGTACATGCAAGTTAAAGCAAACTTTACCTCAAAATAATATGCAGTGGAAAACAGTTAATCTTTTACACTGTTATTGAAATATCTTTTGAAATTGAAAGTTAATCTAGCAGTTTCGTTCAACTTAGCAAACCTATTGATCAGCAACACTGGCATAAGCTACGTTTAGTAAAACTTTTCTGAACACATTTTTTATTAACGACTGTCACATTGTCTTTAATGACTCTGATTTTTAGTTTTCTACAACTTTGAGAATGTCCTCGGAAAAACAATGGATGAGGAAGGAACCTGTCTGGACAATGACTATGGGTAATGATTTTTAAACACAGGTTCACAAATAACAGTGTTCGCTATTGAACAATCATCACTAATACGCTGGTTAGCTGTACATGCTAAGACAAACTGGACAGATCTTACTGAATTTGATGTGCGACATGGTGCTGCTGATTGAAGACTGTTGGCACTTAACAATTGGCAAACACAGGCTCTTCTTGGCGACGAATGTTAATTACAATTTAGGGCCCACAGCATTCCTCTTGATGCATATATTAATTCTTTAAGCTGTGGCCGTATGAATAAATAATATTGCCTCTTCGCCGTCTCCTCCACTAGTGCCAATCCAACATGCATTCTCCTTCACGCACTTTTTTTTTGTACACCATTGAGCACACAATGCGTCTGTCCGCCGCGACTTCTCAACAACGACTCCTTTTCTCTGTGCGCCTCTGCGCTACCAGCGATAAAAAGCTCCCTACTCAAAGATGATTCTATACAATAGCAAAGCCCTTGCTAACCCAGCGTGTCTACTACATTTACAATATTTTTGACATATATGGAAATTAGTATGACAATGCAAATATATCACAGAAACAAAATATACAAATACACAATAAATTACAAAAAAATACAAATAATGAGGAAAAATACATAAAGCATCGTTTTATATATCACCCTGTACGCACACATGACTGGAAAGCACCGTTGGTCACTGTGTTCTTGTGTCACATATGCCCCACGTTTCATTGGTCTATAATGTCTTATAGATCCAGGGAAACGTCCAGACTGAAACAAACAGTGATCAAAGACATGCAAGAAAAACACAAAACAAATCAGTTTAGTCAACACTACATCAAGAGATTATCACACAGGATCATATTCAACTGTGTCCATTATTATCATCTACTCATTAAATACAGCTCTTGGTCTAATTAATCACATAGGTTGAAATCGCTATGTCCTCACACAATAACTAACCAATACCTTTCTCAAAAAAACGTTCTCACACAGCAAAATTATCTGTGTCCTTTCTCACTAATTATTAATTAACCGAAATATTTCATTAACCAACTCACATAGGATAAATCACTATGTCCTACACATTATTCAATTAACACCCAATGTAAATCTTATTCACACAACATAAAATTATCTGCGTCCTCTGCTGCTCAGTACTAAATTTCTCGTACGTCCTCATTACCATTGAAATTATTGGCATCAGCACTGTGTTGTGCCCCACTTTCATTTTATTTCTGCACCATGTCCAAAGGCACACAACTTCAAATTCAGCTTAACTTGCCTCATTACATGAACAACTTTGATTAAAATTTTGTATTTCTTTTATCGGTCACCTGCAACTTAAATAACCAGTCTAAGTACATCTGAAGTCACAAACACATCATACAGTTGAACTCAGAGAATAAAATAATCATTCACAGAAACATTTACTATACATACTTTAATTAAGCACTTAAATTTGCTAATTACGTTAATGAGAGGTCACTGAATAGTTTGCTGCAATCATTTTAAGCAGTCCATAATTAGTTTCAGTACACCTAGGGAAAGCTTAGTCTATAATCAGGCAACATCATTTCGCTAATGATCCTTCACAAATTACATTTCTTTATTTACTGGTTAATTATCCCTACTCTGGTATGGTTGTAAATCAGTGATATTCCGCACACCGAATTTTTTACCTGTTTGCGGATACACCAGATAATAAGAATTAGGGTGAGGAATACTTTGAATTTCAAATGGTCCATTATAAATAAATTTAAATTTTGCAATCTCATTATCTATTTCACTAGATTTCTCGTGCATTTGCACGAGAACCTTGTCATGAATTTTGAATTTTATTGGTTTCAAATTCTCATCGTGCCTTTTGATCCGTGCTTGAGCACGCTTATTCACTTGATCTCTCAACATTTCTTTCTTCCGCGCGAGATTTAATTCTTGCCGCGGTGGAAAATTAATGAGTTCCTCCACTACACTTTTCGGTCTCATTCCCAGCATAATCTCATAAGGAGTGAACCCAGTACTTTCGTGGGACAGCGAGTTCATAATTAGCTCAATGTCAGACACATATTTGCCCCACGCTTTATGGTTGTTGTGGCAGTATGTTCTGAAATATCTGCCCAGCTCACGCATATAGCGTTCTGCAGGGTTACTTGAAGGGTGATAGACTGATATGTGGATGACATTCACCCCTTCACCTTTCATACCTTCCGTCCAAATCTTAGAAATGAATTGAGGTCCGTTGTCGGATAATATTGATTTTGGCTTTCCTATTTTTTGAAAATAGTCCATCAGCTTACTGTAAATTGCTCTAGCAGTAGCTTTACGTAATGTGTACAGCTTAACAAATTTAGAAAACGTATCTAATACAACCAAAATGTACGCGAAATTTCCAATTGTTTTCGGAAGAGGACCATATAAATCTGTAGCTAATATCTCCAGGCTATCCTTGGGCTGAATACTCTGCATCGGTCCTCGGTTTGTCATATTAGCTACTTTTACTTTCTGGCATCTGTCACAAGTTCTCACGCGTCCCGTTACATTTCTCATCACATTGTCGAAAACCACGGACTCAGTTATCTCGTCTGCGCACTTTTTCGCTCCGCAGTGACCGTAAGCTAAATGAAAATAGTCAATGAGCTCCGTCACGTATTTATTCGGCCAACAGACGCGCCACTCTTCCGTATCTAAGTTCTTACGCCGGTACAATATGCCGTCGTAAATCTTGTAATATTTGCGCAGTTTTTCGCCTCTCTCATTTTTCGCGTCGAATTCGACTTTAATTAATTTCCAAATTTCGTCATCATTTTGATGTCGTCGCATGTTCTTACAAATGTTCTCAATTTTCTTTCTGCCTTCAACCTCCTTCAAATACATCATTTTAAATAAGCCTTCTGATTGTTCTTCATTAACGACACCGTCCGGGTCGTGCGGCATTCTCGACAGCGCGTTGGCCACGCAATTGTCTACGCCCCTGATATGGCAGATTTCATAATCAAATTGTTGCATGAATAGCGCCCATCTCCTTAATCGGTCGTGCAACAATCGACATGTTTTCAAAAACTTCAACGCCTTGTGGTCAGTGTGCACAATAACCTTGTGCCCCCACAAGAAACCTTTGAATTTTTTAAAGCCCCATACAATAGCTACGGCTTCCTTCTCAGACACGCTATAATTTCCTTCATATTTCGTCAAGATCCTACTCGCGAAAGCTATCGAGCGAACCTCTCTATTTTCGCCTTCTCCTACTTCTTGGAAAACATGTACTGCAATCCCATAATCAGATGAATCAGTTCCCATATGAAAAGGTATTGCCAAATCTGGATGGTGCAAAATTTGATTTTCTAATAATTCTGTCTTTAATCTTTCAAAAGTTTCTTGACACTTTTCCGTCCAAATAAATGCACTGTTTTTCTTCAACAAATTACACAAGTCGGATCATTAAAAAATTGCCCCTTCGCATATTTTCGATAGAAATTACAGAGACCGAGAAACGACTTCAATTGTTTCTTCGTTCTCGGTGGTGGGCTGTTCCTAATGGCTTCTAATTTTCGCGGATCCTTAGTTATTCCAGAAGTTGTTATAATATGCCCCAAAACTCTACTTCTTTCTTTACAAATCCACACTTCTTTATTTTCAAAGTCATCCCACCGCGTATCAGCGCGTCTAATACTTTATTCAACAATTCGCAGTGCTGCTCCCACGAAGAAGTTGCAATTAACATGTCATCGACATAGATTGTAATTCTAGAACCAAGTTCTTTACCCAATACACTGTCTAGCGCACGGATGAACACCGATACTGACGTGTTCAATCCGAACGGAATGACTTTATACTGATAATACTTTCCTGCAAATAGGAAGGCTGTCAGTTTCCTCGACTCTTCTTCCATGGCAATTTGCCAATACCCTGCCGTTAGATCAAGGCTAGTCATGTACCTCACGTTGTGAAACTTTAGCAACACATCGTCTATACATTCCGGACGATCAGTTTCACGCTTGACTACCTTGTTCAATTCTCTCGCGTCTATTACTATTCTAACACTGCCATCTTTCTTAAAAACCAAAACCATTGGGTTGTTGTACGGACTTTTTGATCTTTCGATAATTCCCCATTCTTCCATTCTGTTTATTTCGTTTTGTACAGCTTCCTTCCGAGCTAACGGCACCTGATATACTGGTCCAAAAAACGGCTCATGTGGTACAGTTTCAATTTTATATTCAAATCCCCGTACTTTACCAGGTTTTTCTGAAAACACCTTCCTATTGTTGACCAAAATCTGGTATAATTCTGCTTTCTGTTCACATGAAATATCCGAAACATTTTCTACTATCGTTTTGAAATCATCGTCAGTCGGTTGCAGTGCGTTTAAATTTCTGATGTGATAACATTCTGAACCGTCACTTAATCCTCCATACAACGGCAACGTAACCAAACGCAACCGCAAATCTTCATTGTTTATTACCCTGTTCATCTCATCAAAACCTATTTCCATTTTACTGTCTTCCACAGAAAACGATATAACCTTTCTGCCACAATCAATTGTCACTTTATATCTCAGCATCCAATCAATTCCTACTATCATATCAGTACTCAGTTGAGGTACTACTAAAAATTCCTGTTCAAATACACAATTTTTAATAGAAAACTGTAACAGCACTTGTGATTTAATTGGTTTGCTACATGCTCCGGTAGCACCTATCACTTTTACGCCTCTTACAGGCATCTCCACTATTTCCGTTAATTTCTTTAATTGTTCATAATATGACTGAGACATTGCACTAATTTGGCTTCCAGTATCGACTAAAACTTTTACTTTCGTTCCATGAACTTTAACCGGAACCATGATTTGATCGTACCTTTTATTTTCATCACCTTTGTCTTCCCACAACAAATCCTGTTCCACGTCTAAATTATCCCATAATAAACCGTCCTGTTCGAACTTTGTAACCTGCTTTTGCCTCCTACTATCTTCTTCCTCAGACTGACATAACACACATTTTATGTCACGCACCTCTGATAATTCAGCGAGTTCATCTTCACTGTCACTTTCGTCCGGTCGTATCACGTCTGCTTTAACCTCGCACACATTGTAATCATCTGTTTCGCTCGTTAATGTCGTTCGGTCATCAAAACAAGCAAGGACTCCCGACACATCACCTCCGGCTGCCCGTCCAACGTGGTCGCTTTCGTCGCAATCGAGAATGGCATCGATACAAGCTTTGTTTGTGGACACTTCCCGTGTCCCTTTTTCTTTCCTATACTCAATAACATCATTATTATCGCCCATTATACATACATTAACTTTATTCATATTGCGTGACACCTCTCTCAGCGTGCCTGCTCCTTTCAAACAACTTTTTTCAGTATTGCAATGCTTAACTTCATCTTCCTTTACTGTAAAATATACTTTCCTACCTTCCCTTTTCCATGCTTCTATACCTTCATACATCTTACCAGCTTGTATCAGCCAATCCCGGTTATCGACTTCCAAATCGAACACGCTAGACATGGCATTTGGCACTTTCGTGACCGGAAGCTTCATCGGAATCTGCGCCGGCCCTTTATGTTGCCGCGCATCATCCTTTGCCGCTTCGATAACAATCCCGACTTCGCTAGCTACTACATCTGATTCTGTATGCGTACGAAGTACATTCCTTTTGCGCAGATGTTCGCTCCTATTTCCTTCCGCGTAAACTCGCTCGCAGTCGTTTATTTCATTTAGGCGGTTGCCGGACACTTTGTCATTATTCTCGCAGCAACCGTTCCTTTGTTGATGGGGCCGCACCTCGTTACCCGCAGCAGTTTGCCCCTCTACTGTTGCGGCTCCTCGTTTTTTGAGAATTGATCGTCACACGGATATGAGTGGTGACAACCTCTCCCTCGATGGGCGCCTCTACCTCTACCTCTGCCCCTTCCTCTTCCTCTATCCACTTGTGCACACCGTACTTCAAACTCGTTAACGTGGTTGTTGTCATACTTCGGGTTACCGTAATTATTTTTATTTTGATTGGAGTTATTGTTACTGCGGTACCGGTTGTCATTACTCCGATACCACACATCCATGTCGCCCACTTTCCTTAAGAAAGAAGCTTTGTCTTTCTCGCTCCTTAAGTAACCGCGAACACTCCACGGTAACTTTTCGCGCAGCACGGTCATCGTGCTTCGCTCGGACATTTGACCTTTTACATGTTCAATTTTCCTGCACAGATTCTCGCAGTACGTTTTCATGTTTGTATCTTTACCCGGTCGGTACGGAGGAGCGTGCATAAATTCTTGAAGTACTTCATCCTGTTTTTCTATGAACCAGTACTTCTCTTCGAATTTTGCCAAAAATTCCTCTAACGTCCTACAATTATCTGTCGCATTCACAACCCAGCTACTAGCGTCACCACTCAATCGGGTTCTAGCTATTCTGATACGCTCTTCCTCAGGTAACGCAGAAGGTATAATCTTTCTGCACGCATCCATGAAACTCACTGGGTGCACGTTACCTTTCGGGTCGAATTTTTCGATTTCCAGGCTCACATGGTTGGGATACACGCCACCTAATGTGAACGTGGCAGCCAAACTCTTTACGGTTTCTAAACTCTTTACTTGCTCTTTAATTTCTACCAGCTTTTGCTTAACGTTAGATTCCAAAGTCTGAGCCTTATTTTGGACATCAGCATTGACTTTAATTACCGTTTCTTGTAATTTAGTTTCTGTCTCGTCCTGAACCTTCACAATTTGTCCCTTTAATGTATCTACAGAATGATTCAGTTCAGTACGTATTTCCTCTTGTTTGTTACTGACAAGCCTTACTTCACGATCAACTTTAGTTTCTACCTCTTCGCGAATCTTTTCTGCCTTTTCTTCTATACTTTCATTTATTATCCCTTCCATGGACCTAAACTTTTCAGTTAACTGACTATTCACGCTGTCACAAAGATACTCTTTCTGCTTTTTAATTTCATTAGTCATTAACTTCTTTACACATTCTAATTCGCTATTAAACTTTTTATCTAAGCTCGTTATTTTACTGTCCATCTGTTCAGTCAGAGTTTTCATTTGTTCGCCAATTTTCGTGTCCAGAGAATTTATTTTACTATCAAAAGCTTGACTAAGAGACTGAACTGATGAGTCTATTTTGTTATCTATATCATCAATTTTGCTAGCTAACGATTTATTTGATAGCTCTATTGCATCTATTTTGTTAGTTACAGCTTTATTTGATAGCTCTATTGCATCTATTTTGTTAGTTATGTCTTCAGCTAACGATTGATGTGACTGACTGATAACTTCGCTAATCCTTTGCATCCACATATTCGGATCAAATGGCAGATTTGACATTGGCTCTGGTTTCATTTTCAGACCCACAGTATACTTAAAACTCTCTGTGTATGTTTCATCCGTATCCTGCTCACATTCTGGAATTTCCTGCTTTATTGTCACATCGCCTACATTTTCTGTTTTCACGTTAAAATCTGTGTTACGGTCGGCGTCTGGCTCACCGCCAAACAATGCGGAAGCCGACTCCAGCCTTTGTAGTGGATGCCCCGCCTGCATTGTCGAATTCGATATTGTTGTTTGGTCTACTGTTTGTTCCGGAATTTTCTTTGAAATTTAACAATTTATTTAAATCCTAAGATTACGCAGCTCAGGACGAGATAAGTACTGTCCTGTCCACGACGGTCGCCACGTATAACCTTACCCGTCCTACACCACCGGTTAGAATATGATAATTAGAAAAATGACCCGTGTGCCTAATTATCTTAATTTGGTGGAAAAGCTATCGGTAATGAAGCCGATGATGTAGTGGAGGCTATAACCGGAACGTTGCTGCACCTCTTTGGTAAACAACAACGATCGATAAGAATAAAAAAAAAAGTGGAAAGTAAAATTTGGAATAAAATGATCAATGTTTAAATAAAAAAAATGCGGAACAAACGGAACACAGGGATTAATTTGGAAAAAGTGAAAATTATTGATTTACGGTCGCCAGCTCGTTGTACGAGCAAATAATTTGGTGGGCTGTCAATAATAGCAGAATTAATTAACAAACGTGAAAAATTGCGTAAAATTTGGGTGGGCCGTGAATCACAGTATGTGCATCAAATCCGGTACAAAAGACACTTAAAATATACTAATTACTGAGAAATAGTTTACTAACACAGGGATTCAATGTAAGACAGCGAAATGCAAGCCATAGCCGCGCAAATGCAACATGTAGCAAATCATAAAAACTCTCACCTTAATACTTACTATTTACAGCTTCAAATAATTCATTGTTTATATAATTACCAGAACTTATTCTACAGTGAGTATGCCATGCGCTTTAGCAATAATCAAGTTGTAACTGAACTATTAACTATACTAATGACAAGCTCAACAAATTAATTAATGACTTGTCGTGCTAACACTGAATATTTAGAAAAGAACCATTTAACCTTCTGATTAACTTTTGCTCTATCTTTAACCAGGAATTATTAGCATTCAAACACTTGTAAACAATTACTATTCTCACTAGTCAGTACTTGCAAGTTAAAACAAACTTTACCTCAAAATAATATGCAGTGGAAAACAATTAATCTTTTACACTGTTATTGAAATATCTTTTGAAATTGAAAGTTAATCTAGCAGTTTCGTTCAACTTAGCAAACCTATTGATCAGCAACACTGGCATAAGCTACGTTTAGTAAAACTTTTCTGAACACATTTTTTATTAACGACTGTCACATTGTCTTTAATGACTCTGATTTTTAGTTTTCTACAACTTTGAGAATGTCCTCGGAAAAACAATGGATGAGGAAGGAACCTGTCTGGACAATGACTATGGGTAATGATTTTTAAACACAGGTTCACAAATAACAGTGTTCGCTATTGAACAATCATCACTAATACGTTGGTTAGCTGTACATGCTAAAACAAACTGGACAGATCTTACTGAATTTGATGTGCGACGTGGTGCTGCTGACTGAAGACTGTTGGCACTTAACAATTGGCAAACACAGGCTCTTCTTGGCGACGAATGTTAATTACAATTTAGGGCCCACAGCATTCCTCTTGATGCATTTATTAATTATTTAAGCTGTGACCGTATGAATAAATAATATGGCCTCTTCGCCGTCTCCTGCACTAGTGCCAATCCAACATGCATTCTCCTTCACGCACTTTTTTTTTTGTACACCATTGAGCACACAATGCGTCTGTCCGCCGCTACTTCTCAACAACGACTCCTTTTCGCTGTGCGCCTCAGCGCTACCAGCGATAAAAAGCTCCCTACTCAAAGATGATTCTATACAATAGCAAAGCCCTTGCTAACCCAGCGTGTCTACTACATTTACAATATTTTTGACATATATGGAAATTAGCATGACAATGCAAATATATCACAGAAACAAAATATACAAATACACAATAAATTACAAAAAAATACAAATAATGAGGAAAAATACATAAAGCATCGTTTTATATATCACCCTGTACGCACACATGACTGGAAAGCACCGTTGGTCACTGTGTTCTTGTGTCACACCCTCCTTATGTGGAGTTGAAGAGGCTTGTTCAGGATAGAGTATTATGGAGAGCTGCATCAAACCAGTCTCCGGACTGAAGACCACAACAACAACAACTAGTTTTAATTATTTTTAATTATTTACAAAAATCACGTTTTTATCCAGTTTTTGGCAATAACTAAAACAGACGGTTATAACCGACACCAAATAAATACCGAAAAAAACGGTTTTCAAAACTGCCGGTCGCTGTGGCCGAGGGGACTGAGGCGCTCCAGTCATGGTCTGCACGGCCACTACGGTTGGGGGTTCGAATCCCCCCTTGGGCATGGATATTGAACATTTATTCAAAAGTATAATAGCGGAATCGGTTTTAACAGGTCGGTTTTTCCAATCCCTACATTGTACCCAATCGCGAGATTATTAGACACTGCTAACATTTCTTTTTGCGAGCAACACTCTTGCTCACAGCCTAGTCTCTCGCCTATACCGTAAAGCAGGCCTGTTTACCCTATGGTGGTGAAAGCTGTATATAAAATCTGGAAACATACTGGGTAGTTTATTTCCATATCACTAGGGGCGCTAGAGTGATCTGGAAGCGATGTAATTGGCTGACAACTGTCCAATGAGAGCTGGGCGACTACACAGGCGGCTTGTTCTATTGTGGCGTTCTGATTTCTGAATAGAAATCTTTAATATCTTCGTCACAATAACATTCTGTACTATATTTCAAAGCCTTTACCTTGGAACGGAAGATAATTCCTGCTAAAAATGTCCAAAATTAATACGAAGGTACGATATTTAACTGACAATATTTTAATTAAAGATGAATTAAATGTATTTTATTGTAGTATCAAATTAAGCTGTGTGATTTCCGTTACTTATTTTATGTTACTTTAACAGCTATTCTAGTGAATATAATCACGATTTGTGTTTTTCAGGATATTCAACTCAAGAAATTGACGTTGAAATACTCCTGCGAGTTCCCTGGTTGTTCATCTGGATGCTACGTTTGTTCATCCGAGAAAATTAACAACAAGCATTTATACAGGTTTCCCAGGCAACCTCAAGAGTTACTTCAGAAGTGGAAAAGTGTTTGTGAGCTGCAACATGATGTGGACTGTGCTAGTTTTCTTGTTTGTGAGGACTATTTTTTCAAAAAATGTTCAAATGTTTGTATAGCTTATGGGACTTAACTACGGGGACATCAGTCCCTAAACTTACAAACTACTTATAAACTAAGGACGGCACAAATATCCATGCCCGAGGGGGCATTCGAACCCCCGACCGTGGTGGCCGTGCAGAACGTGACTGGAGCGCCTCAGTCTACTCGGCCACCGCGGCCGGCCACCATTTTTGCGAAAAAGATTTTATGAATGGAACTAGGCGTTAAGGAAGATATGAATTGCCAACAAGACATCAAAGTGAGAATGGCTCTGGCGAAAGAAGCGTTCCAGAAGCAAAGAATACTCCTAACCAGTGGTTTAAACAAAGAATTAAGGAAGAGACTGGTCAAGAGTCTAATATGGAGTGTAGCCTTATATGGAACAGAAACGTGGACACTGAGAAAGCAAGATGAGAAGAAAATTGAAGCTTGTGAAATGTGGATATGGCGTAGGATGGAGAAGATCTGCTGGATCGATAAAGTCAGGTATGAAGAAGTACTGAACAGAGTTGGAGAGGAACGCAGGATGTTGCTGACGATAAAGAACAGGAAACTAAACTGGCTGGGCCACAGTTTAAGACGAGATTGCCTTCTGGTAGAGGCAATTGAGGGTTGCGTTCCGGGAAAGAGAGGGAGGGGCAGAAGAAGGTACTAGATGCTGGATGACGTCAGCAAGCCACTAGGAGGGTACCAAAGAACTAAGATGATCGCAAAAGACAGAGAAGCATGGAGGGCTATGCAGTCTAAACCTGCCGTACGGCAGACAACCTAATGATGATGACTAGGCATAGACTAAACAGGGGTGTGTTTCCAAAACACCTGACAACTGCTCCTTGCATAGCTACTAATACCAGTAGTGGATCAGGTGTACCTGGTGTTAGTGATTTACGAAGCACTAGCTGTGCCATCATGGCCGTCTTAAGCCATGCAGGGGCCCCTGGACACTCAGTGTTTTGGGGTCCTTAAAAAAAAACTAAATGAATGCATTAGAATGGTGTACATTTATTCAGTGACTTAATTGGTTAAAATATTACAAACCAAATACTAATGATTAGTTCCACAAATTAGTCGTTTATTAAAATTAATTATTTCTTTAAAGATTTCCAGAATAAAAAATATACAGTTTTTGGAGTATGCAGATGACTGGCACACAGATTAGGGGACCCTACAACAAAACAATAATTTCCTTTAAATGAACTCGTCAGAATGATGTTCATTTGTTTTATAAATTTATTGGTTATTATTATTGTGATAAATACACAAATAAAATACTAGTGATTACTGTTTTGTAAATTTGACTTACGATGCTGTTAAAGGTTTCTTTCGGTTTCTGAAATGCAGTTCAAAGTCCAACTGTTGAAGGACATCACTTTCTATGCACATGATTGAGAAATTATTAAGTCGTTGCTGTAGCATAGTCGTTCATATTTATGATTCCTTTTAACTGGGGAAAATTAACGCTCTCCACTGCAATTGGTTACCATTAGACAAAGAAATATCCGGTTAGCAACTTCTACATTGGGAAAGGTTTCTTCTATTTTATCTGCTTTTATTAAAGAATGTAAGGAAGATATACTTAGCTCTGGAGATTCATTTGGAATGCTTCTCAAATAATGCTTTAAATTAAAACATTCTGATATGACCTCATCAGCATTAACGTCTGCATGATAAAATTCTACAAATTCTTTGCACCTGTTTCTTAACTGTTCAGAATCGATTTGTTTTAACTGAGAAAGGAAACGAAAATGTTTGCTAACATTCTCGTATGCTTCAGAACGTCGCTTCAATGTGTTGATTATAGGCAGAGAAACTTCTACATGAAATTTTTCTTTGGCACTCAGCTGGACAGTCTGTGACGAATCTTCGGAAAAAGTGATGTGCTTGCTGCAAATTCATGTCCTTAGAAAATTACCCTTACAGTCAGCACCTGGATTTTTTCTTTGGCTGAAGATTCTTACTGATCCAATCTACTGCGTGCAGTACTGATGAATTTCGAAATAGATGCAAAACGTTCTGTTGCAACGTCTATTGTGACGGTACTAATTTGTAAGGTTACATCTGTGTTGTTAATAGTTCTCAAAAGGTCATCCCATATCTCCGGTAGGAGAATGGTCTCGAGTTTTTTCAGTTTCTTGCAAAGGCTTTAAGTTTCTTGTTTCCACTGGCTGATTAGTGTTGCTACTGATTGACTTTAAAGGTTTCAAAATATCATTGTTCCCATTATGGAAAGCGTTAGGAGCGTCAGCACAAGCAGACCATTTGGTCTCAGACAAGGACTTTACAACTTTATTTGCACTTAAACATTCCTTCAAAACTTTACATCGATTGTTCGAAGTAGGAAAAAAGGTGAACAATTTTTGGACAAACTGGAAGTATGCTACTGCTTCAGAAACACATGCAGCCGTCTGAACAGTTACCAAATTTAGTGAATGTGTGGCACATGGTACAAAAAATAGCAAATCCACATTTATTGAAATTCTAGCCTGAAGACCTGAATACTTTCCAGCCATATTTGCTGCATTATCATAGCTCTGTCCACGGCAATATTTTATTGAAATGTCAAAGCTATCAAAAAACGTCGTAACAGTATCTTCTATACTTTGCGCCCTATGTTTCTCCATAGGCAAAAACTGCAAAAATTCTCAACATACTGGCCATCTTTTACGTACCGAACGATGAAGGTTAGCTGGTCAACATGGGACAGATCTGGCGAGGAATCCACGCTTATTGAATCGTACTTGGCTGCTTTCAATTCGTTGATAATCGTCGTTAACACTTTCTGACCCATTACATTAATAAATTCATTGCAAATATTTGTAGACAAATATGATGTATTTCCTTTGCTACGATTGCCATTCTTTCGTATATGATCAGCAAGAAAAGGATCAAATTCGCTTATTAATTCTAAGCATCCCAAATAATTTCCTTTGTTTTGAGACTCCAAAATATCATTTTCTCCACGAAACACTAGTCCCCTTGACGCCAAAAATTTCACAATTGTAACAATTCTTTTCGATATGCTCCTCCAATAGTTGACCTCAGCATTAAACTGGGAAAGCAATCCAGTATCAACTCGTCCAACAACTTTGCTTCTTGCAACATAATTCATCATTGATTCCCTGTGCTGTAGACTGTTCTCATGCCCCATTAATCAGTTGTTTATATGCTTCCAATCTTTGTATCCACTAGAAGAACTCAAATTATTGCCGACAGTTTTATTGAATAGACGGCAACAATAACAGTAGACTGATGGTGAAGACAGAAGCCACTATATTTCCATACACTTACCATTCGTCAATTTGCGAGTGAAAACAGTCCTAGTTAATTTTCTGGTTTTGTTTTACCACTTACATCAGCAAACTGTGTAGTGGTTTCTGAGAAGTCGCTATTTTTGTTTTGGAAAAACTCTGGGCTCTTGTGAATGCAAATATCACGGACTACTTCTGTTAAAATTTCATCACAGTACTTACCAGGGTCGTGAGATATAATTTCTGATATACTTCTGTCTGGTAAATCCAAGTGACTTGAGATGGAAGAAGCATGTTGTGATGTGTGTGCAGTTGTCTTTATAACTGCATCTGATGAACTCGAAACACAAATGTTATCCTCTATAGGGATGGGAAAAGCCGACCGGTTAAAACCGATACCGGTATTTTAGTTTTGACTGACCGGTTTTTTCGGTATTTATTTGGTGTCGGTTGTAACCGGTTATTTTTAGCTATTGCCAAGAACCGGGTAAAAAAACCGGTACGATTACTTCCTGTAGTAGTGGTTCAAAATGAGTTTTTTGTAAATAATTAAAAAAAATTAAAACCAGTAGACCCTAATATTTAGGGCTATTCCTAAAATTTCCACTGCTGTGTAATATTAGGTCATCGCAGTAAGTAAGAAAAGCGATCAGTGAAAATTTAAGAACAATCCCGGCAGTCAGAAACGCGCAACAAACGCGTGGCATAAGAACTCAAGGACTGGTGCAGCTATTGAGGCATCGATGCACCTGTTGCCGTGTGGCGTGGCCTATAGACGACACGCGTGCACCGGCAGTGTACAAGACTTGCCTCAGTCCCTTGCTGTCGTCGCCAGACATCGGTTGTGTCTTAAATGGCAGCATCCCGAGTGTGGAAGTACTTCACGAAGCAGTGGAAAGCTAAAAACGGGTGGAGGTGCTACAAACATGCCGTGTCATTTAAGGAGAAAGCATCCAAAATGTTTCTTGGAAGAGAAGGTAAATTCGATTCACATACCTATTACGTAAGCTTGGAATAATAACTTTTAATGTATTATCACTGTTATGCTAACAAGTTTCATTAATGTGATTCCTTGAAAGCGAGGGGCTTTTTTAATAACCAATATGGGTTTAGGTATCATTGATCATATGGTACCTCGCGAGGTAGCCGTGCGGTCTGAGGCTCCATGTCACGGACTGCGCGGCTGCTCCAGTCGGAGGTTCGAGTCCTTCCTCCTCCCTCGGTCATGGGTGTGTATGTTGTCCTTAGCGTTAGTTATAGTAGTTTTTAAGTCTATATACCGATGACCTAAGCAGTTAGATCTCATATGAACTCACACCCATTTGAACATTCTTTGATAATGTGGTACACAGCTTTCCTAGTTCAATTTGCATAAATTTACACTGACAACAATCATACTGTTATTCGGAACTGTGATTTTTTTTTTTTTCGAAATACTTCTGCAGCAGTGATTTAAGTTCATTTACTGACTGTAACTTAGTATATTGTTTGTGTAACGAGATATTCGTATGCGCTGGCTCACAAGTCCAACTTACGGAGTGGTTGGCTCAATATTTGTGGTGTCGCACAAGTCCAAAGTGCGCGCCACCTACTTTCGCCGCGCGCCGCCATGCACGCACGGCGCGGCGTTCTTACGACGACAGCCACGAGCGCCCTCTGCTACAACTCCGCTCGTGGCCACCACTGAACGACATCGTTCACTTGGGACTGAGATAGGAACCAGTTAGCACTTCGGAATCAGATAGGCACAAGTGAAGACTTGGCTATCGGATAGGCACTAGGCAGGCCTCTAACTCAACTATGTATCAGCGTTCTGCAGTACAGAACTATGTAAAAGTTAAGTATTGTATAAATTCTGTGCAATATATATCTCGTTCTAATTTACTCTAGTGTTTCTAGTTTCTGCTGCCCCACTGGCTGCTCACCTCCGTACCTGCACAAGCGTGCTACCTTTATTCCTGTGTCGGTCTTCCTACTCGGCCACCGACACCTACCACGGAAACGAGACACAAAAGTGGCGACGAGGCTGGGACACAAAAATATTCACAACTGCCGGATGGAAATACTAGACCAGTAAATCCGTATGCTTCGTATATCTCTTCCACGGACTCATGGCTAGGCTTACACACACTCAAGAAGGCGTAGTATTGGGAGGGACCTTGCAAAATATGGTAAGACTAGTGATTTGTGGTATAACGTAAATTTACCTAAATTTTTACTAAATTTCGTAAGTTTCCGTTTCGGCAGAAACTACAGGAACCGAAAATTCGATTACGGTTTCTGTTTCGGCCGCAGAATATGTTTCGGTTTAACTCTACTGGAAATAATATCAATAAAAAAACCGAAAACCGGTTATTTAACAAACCGGTTATCTTGAGCAATTTTTACAGTGCGGTTGACCTGGAGATGAAAAGAACCGGTAAAACCGAAAACCGGTTGTTTCAGCAATAACCGCCATCCCTAGCACACGGTCGCTGCAGTAGTCACTTTGCGATGGAAGAGACAGGCTTGTTAGTATGAATGAAATCATAATAAATTTCTCTTCAGATCAATATTCAATAGTTTCCTTAAATATCGTGAAATACTTTTAACAAGCATCTGTTGTTACCTCGACATAACGTCCATTAGGCCAACACCACGTAGAGACAAGGTGTCCGTGCTACGTCACACTGACCAGGCCGCGGCCGCCAGCTTACTGGCTGGCCGCTACGACGCAGTGGGCGTGCCCCAGCGGCCAGCCAGACAGCTGTCGGTCGCGGCGTGGTCACTGTGACGTAGCACGGGCTGTTGTGACACCTTGTATCTGGGTGGTGTTGCTTAGGCCCCCTTATGACCAACACGGCAGCGATAGATTAGAATGAAAACTGCGCATTACTGTGATGTCAACGTTTACGTAATAAGTTAATAATAATATTTACGAACTCGTGCGTTTCTGTTGCTCGTACTCTTGCTTCTGTATTGCAATAATTTTTGGTCGTCCTAACGGATTATGTTGCTACTCAGCCTATGTAGAATTGCATGGGACTCGTGTGTTTCATATGAACAGTTAGCTAAATTGGAGAATGTGAAATCAACCCTTGATGTAATAATAAGATTATTACAGATTTGTGGTGTCTTAGCTCATACAGTTTAGCTGATTCATAAGCGAATATATGCAAACACACCCTGCGACATTCCGTATTGCTGTCTCATTGTGGGACGTTGAACTGTTTGTAGACACAATCCGGAGTTGAGCTACAACTAACGGCACGACAATGAAGCATTATTCCTGGAAGAGTAATAATAATGAGATATAGGTCGTATTACCGTACTTGTAGGTGTAATAACTGTCTCTCAAACACAGTTTTCTAAATTGTATTACGAAAAGCTCCGACTGAATGAAAATTATGTGTTAATTGCTTGCACTTTTACGTATCTGACATGTAAAAGAAAAGGAGCACGGCCTTTCCTTTGAATTAGAAGCAAGAACTGTAACGATTACGCTAGAACAAGCCCCTTAGGGGGCGCACATCAATTACGTCACGTGTTTGGGGGTCGAACCGAGTCCTCCAAACTTCAAGTTCTGGAGAGGGGGTCTCGGCAAATCTAAAGTGATCGTTTTTTCGCAAGAAACAGTGCAAAACTGGGTGAAATTAAGTAAAACGTGTTTCACGTCTATAATATGGCTAAATCCTACACAGTAACACTTATCGCGGCTACGCAAACATAATATAGTAACACAGTAGCCCCTCGATTGTTTCTCTAAGGATACACGCCCCTTTTTTCCACGCGTGTTTTGTCGGAATTGGAACGCACATAAAACCAGATTATAACTATGGCATCCATATGGTACAAAAATGCTAGTGGTTTTAACTTATTAATTTCTGTTCTGAATGCCTTTATTTTTCCCCTTCATGTTCGCACCATTATCGTAACCGTGTCCTCTGCAGTCATTAATGTTCAGGCCAAGATCACTTAATGTTTTTGTGGTGTCGCACAAGTCCAAAGTGCGCGCCACCTACTTTCGCCGCGCGCCGTCATGCACGCACGGCGCGGCGTTCTCACGACGACAGCCACGAGCGCCCTCTGCTGCAACCCCGCTCGTGGCCACCACGGAAAGACACCGGGCACTTCGGACTGAGATAGCAACCAGTTAGGACCTTCGTAATCAGATAGGCACCAGTGAAGACTTTGCTATTGTACAGGCACTAGGCAGGCCTCTAACAACTATGTATCAACATTCTGCAGTACTATGTAAAAGTTAAGTATTGTTACATTCTGTGCAATATATATATCTTTCTAATTTACTCTAGTGTTTATAGTTTCTGGCTGCTCCCCTCCGTACCTGCACCGGCGTGCTATCCTTATTCCTGTGTCGGTCTTATTCCACTCGGCCACCGACACCTACGACGAGGCTGGGACACAAAAGCGGCGACGAAGTTGGGACACAAAAGTTTTCAAAATGCTTTCTGTGAGACCTAGGCCGCTTGTATCATCAATTTGCAAAAATCAGATAAACTGTTCTGTTACAGTACGGCATCCTCTGTTACGTCGGCAGATCTTAAAGTTATCGAAAGTTGCCCTTTATGGCGTATATCTGGAGTACAATCAGTTATGATGGAACAATACTTTGAACCCTTCATGCGGGATATGATTGCCGACATAACGTTTGACGCCTGACTCCTATTCAGGGCCGGATCTAGGAGATTTGCCAAGGGGGGCAAGCTTAAATTTGCCGCCCCTTCTTTCACCCCTCCCCCTGCAAGAATAGACTTTTTGACGCTAATTGGGTTACATATTTCTAAATAAATGTCACAATCTCACAACATGAACTTATTTTATTGACTGAATTAAGATCAAAGGAAAACAGAACAATTTTAATACATACAAAAATATTACAAGATTACTCATCGTACAAAAATCAATTCAAAATTTCGCTTTTCAAGCTTTTTTTGTTGCAAAACTGTTTTGATAACATCATAGTTTAGAGAAGCAGCTCGTTTGTGCTCTATGGATATTATACTCAGATTTATTAAGCAGTCGTGCTCCTCAAGTGTATTTAATTAGTTTCAGCTTGCTGAAACTTCTTCTCCAGACGAAACAGAAACTAGAATGGTAAGATATATTTTAACGCTGTAGTAAGGTTGGGATACCCCTCTACCAATTTATGTTTGTTGTTGTTGTTATGGTCTTCAGTCCGGAGACTGGTTTGATGCAGCTCTCCACCCTACTGTATCCTGAGCAAGCCTTTTCATCTCCTCATAAGAACGGCAACCCACATCCACTTGAATCTGCTTACTATACGCATCTCTTGGTCTCCCTCTGCGATTTTTACCCCACACACTTCCCTCCAATGCTAAATTTACGATTCCCCGATGTCTAAGAATGTGTCCTACCAAGCGATCCCTTCTTTTAGTCAGGGTATGCCAAAAATTCCTTTTCTCACCAATTCTGTTCAGTACCTCTTCATTAGTTATGCGATCTACCCACCTAATCTTCAGCATTCTTCTGTAGCACCACATTGAAAAAGCCTCTATTCTCTTCCTGTCCGCACTGCTTATCGTCCATGTTTCACTCCCGTACAAGGCAACACTCCACACAAATGCCTTCAGAAAAGACTTCCTTACCCTTAAATTAATATTCGATGTTAGCAAAGTTCTCTTTTTCAAAAATGCCTTTCTTCCCATTGCCATTCTGCATTTTATATCCTCTGTACTGCGACCATCGCATGTTATTTTACTACCTAAGTAACAAAACTCATCTACCACCTTCATTGTTTCGTTACCTAATCTAATTCCTTCAGCATAGCCTGATTTTCTAAGACCGCATTCCATTATTTTTGTTTTGCTCTTGTTAATGTTCATTTTATATGCACTTTTCAACACGCTGTCCATTCCATTCAACTGCTCTTCCAGGTCCTTTGCTGTCTCTGACAGAATTACAATGTCATCAGCAAAACGCAATGTTTTTATTCCTTCCCCCTGAACTTTAATCCCTATTCCAAATTTTTCCTTGCTTTCCTTCACCGCCTGCTCGATGTACAAATTGAATAACATCGGAGAAAGGCTACAACCCTGCCTTACTCCATTTCCAACTGATGCTTCCCTTTCATGCCCTTAGAGTCTAATAACCGCGGTCTGGCTTCTGTACAAGTTGTAAATAACTCTCCTTTCCCTGTATTTTACCCCTGCTGACTTCAGAATTTGAAAGAGTGTATTCCAGTCAACATTGTCAAACGCTTTCTCCAAATCTACAAAAGCTAAAAATGTAGGTTTGCCTTTCCTTAATCTATCTTCTAAGATAAGACGTAAAGTGAGTATTGCCTCCCGGGTTCCTACGTTCCTCCTGAATCCAAACTGATCTTCCCCGAGGTCAGCTTCTACCAGCTTTTCCATTCTCCTGTAGATAATTCGTGTTAAAATTTTGCAACCATGACTTATCAAACTGATGGTTCTGTAATTTTCACACCTATCTGCGCCTGATTTCTTTGGAATGGGGATTATTACATTTTTCTTAAAGTCTGAGGGCATGTCGCCTGTCTCATACATCATACACACCAGTTCAAATAATCTTGTCATGGCTGGCTCTCCCAGAGACTTTAGTAGCTCTGAGGGTATGTCATCTATTCCTGGGGCCTTGTTCCTACCTAGGTCTTTCAAGGCTCTGTCAAATTCGTCTCTCAGTATACTATCTCCTATTTCATCTTGATCTACTTCCTCTTCCCTTTCTACAACATCGTTTCTAAGTTCATTTCCTTTGTAGAGCTGCTCTATGTACTCTTTCCACCTTTCAGCTTTCCCTTCTTTGCTGAGAACTGGTTCCCCATCCGAGTTCTTGCTATTCGTAGAGTTGCTTTTCTTGTCCCCAAATGTCTCTTTTATTTTCCTGTAGGCGGTATCTACTTTTCCCCTTGCTATACATTCTTCTACAGATTTGCATTTGGCTTCTAGCCACTCCTGTTTAGCTATTTTGCACTTCCTGTCAATCTCAGTTTTTAGTCGTCTGTACTCCATTTTGCCTGTTTCATTTACTGCATTTTTATGTTTTCTCCTTTCATCAATTAACTGTAGTACTTCTTGTGATATCCATGGATTTTTTGTAGGTCTTGCCTTTCTACCTATTTTGTCCTCCGCTGCCTTCACTATTTCATCTCTCAATGCTACCCATTCCTCTTCTACTGTTTTATTTCCCCCTGTTTCTGTTAATTGTTGCCTAAATATGCCTCTGAAATTCTCCAGAACTTCACTTTCCTTCAATTTATCTAAGTCCCATCTCCTTATTTTCCTACCTTTCTGCAGTTTTTTCAGCTTCAGCCTACAGTTCATGACTAACAAGTTATGGTCAGAGTCTATATCTGCCCCTGGGTATGTCCTGCAGTTTGTAACCTGGTTCCGGTACCTATGTCTTACCATTATGAAATCTATCTGATACCTTCCGGTGTCTCCTGGTCTCTTCCATGTATACAACCTTCTTTTGTGATTCTTAAACCACGTGTTTGTTACGATTAAATCATGTTCCGTGCAAAATTCTACCAGGCGACTTCCTCTTTCATTCCTCCTGCCCAGTCCATATTCACCTACTATTTTTCCTTCTCTTCCTTTTCCTACTACTGAATTTCAGTCTCCCATCACAATTAAGTTTTCCTCTCCCTTAATTGTCTGAATAATTTCCTTTAGCTCCTCATATATTTCTTCGATTTCCTCATCATCGGCAGAGCTAGTTGGCATATAAACCTGTACTACTGTTGTCGGTGTTGGCTTCGTATCTATCTTGACAATGATAATGTGATCACTGTGCTGCCCATAGTAGTTTACCCGCATTCCTATTTTCTTATTCATTATCAGTCCTACTCCTGTGATACCCCCAACTGATTTTGTATTTATAATCCTGTACTCACCTGACCAGAAATCCTGTTCATCCTGCCACCGAACTTCACTAATCCCCACTATATCTAACTTCAACCTATCCATTTCCCTTTTTAAATTTTCTAATTTTCCTACCCGATTAAGGGATCTAACATTCCACGCTCCGATCCGTAGAATGCCAGTATTGTCTTTCCTGATGACAACATCCTCCTGAGTAGTCCCCGCCCGGAGATCCGAATGGGGGACTATTTTACCTGCGGAATATTTTACCCGAGAGGATGCCATCGTCATATTTCCATACAGTAGAGCTGCATGTCCTCGGGAAAAATAACGGCTGTAGTTTCCCCTTGCTTTCAGCCGTTCGCAGAAGCTGTGTGGCAATGCCACATTAGCTGATGTTACAAGGCCAGCTCAGTCAATCATCCAGACTGTTGCCCCTGTAGCTACTGAAAAGGCTGCTGCCCCTCTTCAGGAACCACACGTTTGTCTGGCCTCTCCACAGATACCCCTCCGCTGTGGTTGCACCTACGGTACGGCTATCTGCATCGTTGAGGCACGCAAGCCACCCCACCTCGGCAATGTCTGTGGTTCATGGGGGTGGTTATGTTTATAAATTAAATTTAATGTTGATGATGCAGTGGAATCCTGAAAGGCTCTGTCTACTGCCAGCGCATGTTGTCTGAAACTTCCAACTTCAAGTTCTTCCTCGCTAAGATCTTCTGCAAGTTCCGCTGCTTTGGCCTTCAAGTCCTCCACTTCCATTTCTCGAATTTGCACACCACACAGAAAACTAATTTTTCCACCAATTTTCTCAAGTGCGATAAACCTGGTACTAAGCTCTATCAATTATTCCTTATTTTTTTCTGTGAAAGTTGGATACTTCATCCTACAAAGCATATCGGCCATTTTCTTCTTTCTTCGA
This sequence comes from Locusta migratoria, assembly GCA_026315105.1. Classification (NCBI taxonomy): domain Eukaryota; kingdom Metazoa; phylum Arthropoda; class Insecta; order Orthoptera; family Acrididae; genus Locusta; species Locusta migratoria. Next base: position 786,290,359 of record CM048755.1, read on the forward strand.
ATCCTTTTTTCCGAGAATACCGATGATACCTCATTATCTTCTGCTAGTACTTTGGCCTCAGAAATAGCTTCAGAGGTACAAGAATTCCGGGAAGTTTTGAGAAAGCCCAAAAGTCCTTGAATTTTTCGAACAGATTTATGAATTATAAAGTATTAACTTCGCAGAAACTGATTAACATGAGCAATTTATTTTAATATTGCATACCAGAAACAAGTTGTCTACGCAAACCCGGTACCAAATGTAGAGACTCTTCGTACTCGTATTGTGGACGGCTGTGATACAATACGTCATTCTCCAGGGCTGCAAAAGCGCATCAGGGATTCCATGCGACGGAGGGTGGATGCATGTATCCTCGCTAACGGAGGACATTTTGAACATTTCCTTTAACAAAGTGATTGAAGTCACGCTGGTACGTTCTGTTGCTGTGTGTTTCCAGTCCATGATTAATGTGATTTGAAGAGAAGTAATAAAATGAGCTCTAACATGGAAATTAAGCGTTTCCAGACACATGTCCACATAACATATTTTCTTTCTTTGTGTGTGAGGAACGTTTCCTGAAAGTTTGGCCATGCCTTTTTGTAACACCCTGTATAACAAATAAATAAAATCACCGATTACTAGACATAACTAGAAAAGAAAACACGAACTAAACTTTAAAAATGTTTTTAGACTTACCAGAAAATTGAAATGGTTTCCCTGTCACGACACTCTCTTAAGTCACTATGATTCACCATGGAAACACGGACCCTGCCTCTAACAGTTTCTGAGATGTGGGTGTAAATCGTAGCGCTGCCAACATATGCGGTCCAAAACACAATGGGTGGCGCTGTATTATTTCAGTACGTTAGGGGAGTATTCTCCACGAATGCAGTGCATGATCTATTAATTGCTGAGATGAGTCATTCAGTAATAAATATTCGATATAAATCCATTCAAACTAATTAATTTAAAATGTAATGTATATTTCACAGACCGTCTTTTCCTTTATTGGGACCGGCGGCTACTAGTAGTTTCTGTAGTATACGAGAGATGATGCGGCAGCATAGGTGCTCCCTTTTTGCAGTTCTTGAAACAAATAACAGAGGCGCTGTGGTAGACCCATCTCCCAGACGTCAGAAACATGGATGGATGTAACCAATAGGAAGATTGCATTCAGCACGTTTTCTCTTCTGATATCCTGAATTCAGCGCACGTTTGTGAGATTAACGACGAAAGTTGAATGAGATTGAATAATATTTTATTTTCTCAAGGTGGATGAATGTAAATTGTAACATTGATGGTACAGTACTGTACCGACGTTTTTTATTTATTATTATTATTTTTTACATACGTTGGCGTACGTGGCGCCCATCCTACAGCCGGCGCCGGCTTCGGGGCACACACACAGCATTACTTCTGCTGTCATGCCGCGGTGGGGTAGTCGAGCGGTCTACGGCGCTTTTCTGCGGGACGCGCGGTTGCTCGCCGTCGGAAGTTCGAGTCCTCCCTCGGGCATGGGGCATTGAGTCGTCTTTAGCGTAAGTTAGGTTAAGTAGTTTGTAAGTCTAGGGACTGATGATCATTGCTGTTTGTCCATTATTTTTACAAACAATTGAACACTTTTTAAACATGGCGTGTTCATATATTATTCAATGAGTAGAGGGAATTTCACAGTTATTTGTTTATTATGCAAAAGACAGCATGTAGATACTATATAAAACACTAGATAGACGTCAGTTAACAAGGCTTCCTCAGACACAGACACTATGTTGTCAGTGCGCGACAGTAATTTAAATACGAAGCTGCCGTGTGTAGGATTCGATTCTATACCATAAAACAGTTCCTTAGTTAACAGAAAACGAACTGTTCTGACACACAACCTTCTTACAGACAAATAAACTTTTAATCTGGTCATTTCTGCAATATACGTAATGGCTAGATTGACCCAGGAATGGCTGCCGAGTACCATGTGACGTGCAACTTAGCAATGGTAAGACGCGATGGTCGGTAATCGACACACAAAATGTTGTCGCTGCCTCCTACCTGCAGGCCTTGCGGTGGCGATCGGTCTGCCGCAGTTGGTCGACCCCTGGTTTACAGCAGACGTCAAACATATTGCTCAGTTTTGTTTGGTGGGTATGGGCTCCCATATTTTCCTGTTTCTCATTTTCAGCCGCTAATTGTGCTCTTCTTCTTCTGTATACATTTCCAGAAGGCTTCTTTTTTTCCCGACATGTTGATAAAGGGTACATTAACGAAACGATTCTTCTACTAAAAGTCGAAATTCAGGAGAGAAAAGAAGAACACGCACACCATGAAGCATGCACTACATGTACATGACTTCTGATTTATAATTTTCTTTCACGAGACATTTGACAGTACAAACAGGAGTAATTTCTTTTTGCTTGACGATAACTCAATATTGTTTGTGTGTATTGTTAGAGTAGCCGACATAGCATTGTCGCAAGGAGCGCAATTGTCGGCACCGCGGCGGTTGTAATTGTTAGAGCGTGTTATTGTTGCTCAAAACTGCCAACTCTCAAAAATAGCCTTTAGCTTTGTCAGCAGACATTTTTTATACACAAATAAGGTGAAGGGATGAAGGGATTTCCTTTATAGGTGATTCAAGAAGAAACCGGGGTTGTTATAAAAGAGTGAGGCCTATGGCATGAGGTAGTAACCAATGTTGCTACACAATTTATGAAAAAGTTAATTTTTAGTTCACTGTTTACAATAATATAAATTTAGCGAGGATTTTGGCGCCCCCCAGACTCCCCTAAACTTTGGCGCCCCGGCTCGCCCGGCCCTTCCGCCGGTACTGACTGCTCGGTACAATCTCTAATCCATCTCCGGTAATGCTTATGATAGCCGCTGGTTTGTAAATTTCTTTGGTGAGCTTGATAAATTTTTACTATCAACAAGCACTTCATTGTTTAATCGCTGATTTGTGTTTGTGACTGCAACTCTTCTCATCGTCAACGGCTGGATCGTCACATTGTCAACGCCAAATAACTTCCCAGAAAATTCTGTATTACGTGAACCCGTCGGAACAACTTCTTCAATTTGCAGCTCAGATCTTCCACAGTCAATGATAACTTGGGATGCCCGAAGGAAGTCCCATCCGAGGATGACATTGTGACTACATTCTGTTAACACGACAAATTCAAACGGCTGGGTTCTGTTGATGGTTATTCTTGCGACACAAGTTCCTAGCTGAACGTACCATTCGCGACCTAAGCACAGTTGCTCCAGTATCACAGAACATTGTCTTCTTTAGTGTGCGGCGGTAATTATCCGACAATACAGAAAAAGACGCTCCTGAATCAACAAGTGCCCGGACAGGTTGGCCGTCGATTATGACGTCGATGAGATTTCCCGACAGCTTAGCGACTGTCGTCCATGGAGGATTTTCATCAGCGGCGGCCTCACCTCCGTAGATGTTCGCCTCGCTAGTTTTCCTGGGCGCGGTGGCTAGAGGAGCGGCTGGTACCGCTGTACGGCGACGGTGAACGGCAGCGGAGCGTTGGGGAACGACCTCATCCAGGGTACGGCGATGGGCTTCTTCCCATAGGTCGAAGGGGAAGTTGGTTGTGGCCGAGTCGGCTGGTTCATGGGCTGCCGTTTGGCGCCAACAGCGTAAGGGTTGCGTCTGGCGGGGCAGACAGGAGCTAATGTCTGAAATACCTCTTCCTCAGCGGCGTCGGCTCCTTCGTCACTTACAGGGCTTACATCCATGGCAATGATCTGATGCTCGCTCGGTCTAATAGTCCCGGCTGCCATAAATTGTTGTAATTCTTCTCTCACAATTTGTCGTATGAGAGAAGCGAAATAATGCTGATCTTCCACCACGGCCATAGGGACTACATTGGGGAGTCTGTCATACTTCTTTCGTCCAACCCTCCTTTGTTGCATCTCTTCAATACGCTGTTACCACTTAAAGAACTCTTCCGCTGTAGCGACGACTTTGATGAGAAGAGCTTTGTACATATTCTTCTGCAATACCCTTCATCAGCTGCGTGATTTTGTCGGCCTCAGTCATATTCGGATTCACTATGTTACACAGGGCCAAAACATTCTGTATGTACGACTGTGTCGGCTCACCATGTCGTTGGGCCCGGTTCTTCAGTTGTTCATCCGCCGAGCGGATTTGTCGCTGGCGGTCTCCAAACGTCTTCTTAACTTCCATCTGGAACGTTTCCCTGTCATTCAGCTTCTCTTCGTTGTTTTCAAACCATTCTTGGGCTGTTCCGTCTAGGTAGAAATAAACTTTCGCCAAACACATCGTATGATCCCACCTGTTATACTTGGCGACTCGGTCGAACCCTTTTAGCCATTTGTTGGGGTCGTTGTCCAGCGTCTCCAGAGAACACCGACGGGTGTCTGATGTGCAGCTGGCTTACCGCTTCTTTCTTGTCCATGGTTCTTCTGATGATACGGACTTTTGGAAGGATGTACTCGGTAAATCCCTTGTATTCCGGTTCCAGTCCGTCTAAGCGACGGCTTTTACGATGCCTAATCGGAGCCACGGTGATGCAGCTGTTGCACAGGATACCCGGCGCCCCCCACCAAACGATGTCGCGTTGCAATGGAAGCAGGCTTGACTTCGAAGGCAACTGAACACAGCACTTATACTGAAAGCACGTTTATTACGAACTCAACATACACGCAGCACTGACTGCCTCTCGGGCAGAGTGCTCTGCTATTTATACACGGACAGAATGTACCAGAAATTAGAAGAACAATTAACATAATAAACTAGTATAATTTAGAAGTGAACATAAGAAAGATGTAGAACATTCTGGAATTGCTAATTACAAAGAAATAAACTTTTGCCGGTGGGCGGAATTGAACCGGCGACCTTCAACACCGCAGTCGGTGACGCTGTCCCCTGCGGCACGCCGGCAGTCGGTGTGTGTGGTGTCTCGCGGCAATATTCTTTCGTAATTTTTTTTCCCCAAACTCATCTGACTGGTGTCTTAGTTCTTTCGAAGCTACAGTCTGAAATATGAGATATGGTTCAACGACTATTGTCGTGTTTCAGTGAATTCTATTTTATTTCGATTGTAATGGAATATTATGGAAGTTACAGAACAAAAAAATTCCTAGTTTTCTGATGCAAGAGGAATCTTGAAAGTACACATTTTTCATAATAATTTACGATAATATGAAAGAAGTGCTCAAAGGACTAATGTAAAACAAGTATGACAATAATAAACGACATTATTACATGAATGTATTTACTGACGTCTTTTTATATATTTATTTTAGCAGACCGATTTCGAGCACATTATCATCGTCAGCGGTCATAAATTTAATTTTATCCTGTAATCGAAAATGTTTTAGTTCTTCTATTAAGTTTAAGTCTTTTAGCACGTTTGTATTATTTTGTGTCAGGAAAATCGTATTGTTCAATGTCGTTTATTAATTATATGAAGACTGCAAGGCACCTTGAATACAAGAAGTATGAAATTCAGAGCATAACCTTAGCATGGTACATCACGAAAGTATGTTGTGTTGTGTTTTTACGACATAATTATACTTAAACACGTTGAAAATTCTAACATATCTAGAAATGTTATTGTAATTTCTAGCTAACTCTATTTATTGTAATTCTAGTGAAAATGTGTGTAGACGTCAGATGTATGAATGCTGAAAATATGCTCGTTAAAAAATTACATAAGCCTGCCAACAGGGAATTTATCCTGAAGTTCTGTAACTAGTGAGTTTATCTTTCCGCACGTGTAGCAAAACAGTGTAACGTATTTCAACACCTGAAATAATAGTAGAGAAGATATTCTGTGAATCATGATAACAAACTACTTTCGGAACTTCATTGTTTCTATCAGAAAAGGAACAGTTCAAACAAGTGTGAGTGATTAAAACTGCCTATATATAGAAAACCAAACACTTGCAGATACCGTATAATTGATAAGTAATGTTTATAATAGTGTCTCCATGACAACAGAAAAATAGGAAGATTTATACAGGTATACATCTGTATACAAAATTAATATTCTGCGTCGAAATAATGTGGTTTTCTTTTGCTAGCTTCTGCTTTTGTAAATAAATGCAATGGCATCACAATTTGCATAGTTTACAGGGTCTGTAATACAGAATGTCACTGCATCCGACATTCAAAGTTAGTGCTTCTAATAGTAGATAGACAGTATACATGTGCATATTACCAGGCCGAGGATTCAATCAACTACACCGTAAACAATCGTATGTTTGTTCAATTTTACTGGCATTATCTCGTGCAACATACATTAGCATAATATAAATTGCATTCGTGAAGGCATCTTATCTGATTAATAAGAAATTATTTCCTACTGTATATCTCAACCCAGTGAGTATTTTATGTATTTCCAACAATCACCAAGTTACGTGATGTCAGACCATCTTGAAGATAAGTGTAAAATTGGCTTCATATGTTGGGAGATGGGGACCAATCGCACTCCCAGCCACGGCCCTGGGACGATGGACAGTAAGTGAGTTGCATGTAATAATAGTATTGTGCTTTTTAGGTCTTTTCGCCAATACTCTATTTTGTGTCCCGGCCTCGTCGCCGCTTTTGTGTCTCGTTTCCGTCGTAGGTGTCGGTGGCCGAGTAGAAAGACCGACACAGGAATAAAGGATGCACGATTGTGCAGGTAGGAGGTGACCAGCCATTGGGACAGCAGAAACTAGAAACACTAAAGTAAATTAGAACGAGATATTTCTATATTTCTATATTTCTTAGAGACTTAGTAATAATTAACTTTTACATAGCTCAGTAATGCAGAATGCTGATACATAGTTGAGCTAGAGGCCTGCCTAGTGCCTATCCGATAGCCAAGTCTTTACTGGTGCCTATCTGATTCCGAAGTGTTAACTGGTTCCTATCTCAGTCCCAAGTGAACGATGTCGTACAGTGGTGGTCACGAGCGGGATAGCAGCAGATGGCGCTCGTGGCTGACGTCGTAAGAACGCCGCGCCGTGCGTGCATGGCGGCGCGCGGCGAAAGTAGGTGGCGCACACTTTAGACTTGTGCGACACCACACTCTATATCTTCTTAACAACAGCACCTGCACAATATTGACAACAAATGAAATAATGAAATAATTGACTAGCATGCTGAATGAGCTTAGGGGAGCTGCATATGAAATAATGTTGTTGTTGTTGTTGTGATCTTCAGTCCGCAGACTGGTTTGATGCAGCTCTCCACGATACCCTGTCCTGTGCAAGTCTCTTCATCTGAGAATACGTTCGGCAACCTACATCCTTTTGAATCTGCGTACTGTATTCGTCTCTCGGTCTCCCTCTACGAGTTTTACCACACACACTTCCTTCTAATGCTAAGTTGACAATTCTTTGATGTCTCAGAATGTGTCCTACCAATCTATCTCTTCTCTTATTCAGGATATGCCAGAAACTCCTTTTCTCTCCAATTCTGTTGAGCACCTCCTCATTAGTTACGTTATCTACCCATATAATTTCCATCATTCGTCTGTAGCACCACATTACGAAAGCTTCTATCATCTTTTTGTATGAACTCCTTATCGTCCACGTTTCACTGCCATACAATGCTACACTCCAGACAAATGCTTTCAGAAACGACTTCCTAACATTTCAATTAATATTGGATGTTAACAAGTTTCCCATTTTCAGAAACGCTTTTCTCCCCATAGCCATTCTGCATTTTATATCTTCTTCGGGTATCAGAAGTTATCTTGCTACCCAAATAACAAAACTCATCTACTACTTTTATTGTCTCATTACCTAATCTAATTCCTCTTGTCCTTCGACTCTAATACCTGCTGTCGGTTTTTTTATAGGTTCAATATAACTCTTCTCTCCCTGTATTTTAGCCCTGCTCCTTCAGTATTTGAAAGAGTGTATTCCAGTCGACATTGTCAAAAGCTTTCCCCAAATCTACAAACGCTAAAATAGTAGGTTTGCCTTTCCTTAGCCTATCTTCTAGGATAAGTCGTAATGAGAATATTGCCTCGCGTGTTCCTACATTTCTCCTGAATCCAAATTGATCATCCCCGAGGTTGGATTCCACAAGTGTTTCCATTCGTATGTAAATAATTCGTGATAGTATTTTGCAACCATGACTTATTAAACTGGTAGTTATGATATTTTCACATTTGTCTGCACTTGCTTTCTTTGGAATTGGAATTATGATATTCTTCTTGAAGTCGGAGGGTATTTCCCCTGTCTCATACATCTTGCATACCAGATGGAACAATTTTCTCATGACTGGCTCTCCTAACGACATCAGCAGTTCAGACTGAATATCGACTATTCCAGGGGCATTGTTTCGACTCAGATCCTTCAGAACTCTGTCACATTCTTCCCGCAGTATCGTATCGCCTATCTCATCTTCCTCCACGCCTTCAATTTTATCTCCTTTGTAAAGGCCCTCTATATATTCCTTCCACAGTTCAGTTTTTCCCTCTTTGTTTAGTACTGGTTTTCCGTCTGAGTTCTTGATATCCATACAGCTGCTTTTGTCTCCAAATATCTCTTATTTTCCTGTAGGCGGTATTTATCTTCTCCTAGTTATACTTTCTTCTACGGTTCTGCATTTGTCCTCTAGCCAATCCTGCTTAGCCAGTCTGCACTTCCTGTCAACTTCATTTTTCAGACGTTTGTACTCCCTTTTGCCTGCTTCACTTGCTCACTTTTCTCCTCTCATCAATTAAGTTCAGTGTATCCTGTGTTATCCAGGGATTTGTATTAGGCCTTGTCCTTCTGCATGTGATGGGTCGTAGGTATGTTGTCATGGAATTCCCCCACACCATCAAGCTAAAAGGATTTGTTCCAATGGGCTTTGATTTCTAAGAAAATCGAAATCAAATTCGCAACAAATTACCGCGCGTAACGTGTCTACTTATACATGGCGATTCCCGCTCAGCGAGACAGCGTGGTGTAATCGGCAAGATGCGTGGCTGCCAGGCAGGCGACCTGGGTTGAAGTGCGACATGTGTGAGTTACTTTTCACACCTGTCCGATGATTGTGCATAATTATGTTTTTTTATAACCATTCTTATGTAAACGTTTGCAGTAAATGGTCAGGATAAAAACATGTAACATTCGCTCAGTATGTTATGTATTGCGCGACGATTATGTTATTCATTTTGTTTTTTCGAAGCACACTTTTAAGGCGATTGAAGCATATTTAGAAATCAGTAAACAGTCTTTTGTTAATACCTATAATATTTGGGCAACATTTAATACCTATGTTTACAGTTCCTGACGGTGCTGTTTTTATCTTCTCCTATGACGTGTGTACCTGCGTGAAGCGTCCCAGTGGACTATTATGCGGTCAGTCATTCGTAGCGAGTCGTTCATGCGTGCGGCAAGTAGTGCAACGTGGAGAACAAATGCGCTATGATAGAAGCAGGCCCATCACACGAAACCTCTTCGGAAATGGATGTGTGTGATGAGAAATCAAAAGGTGAACTCGCTAACGCCTTAAAAGACGCCGAATGTTTGCTTCGCAATTGGAATATGCTCACAGACACACCACCAAGCGTGATATACGTAACGTCCCTTGTAATGGGCGAAGAGATTGCCAATGAAATACTTCACATGTTGGCAGACAGACAAGTAGTTCACGTTGAGGAACTCATAGGTGTCGACGAGATAGATGAACACCACGAGTATACCTCGGTAAGTATTGTTTTTATTAGCGTTACGTTGACGCATTTGTTTTGGTTTGTCAAATTAGCCAAGCAAGTGGCAATTCCAAAATCCTTTACATTGCAGTGCAAGGGTGTTGTTGTTGTTGTTGTTGTTGTTGTTGTTTAGAGGGGACTAAACTACTTGGTCATCAGTCCCCTGTTCCTAACGAAGAAAGTCCATTTAATAGGAAGCAATAGCCTTATGGACCTGGAGACAGTGGAGAAATACTCAAGAGGAGTACATGTCAAAGATAAAGTTTCACCAAAAGAAAAAATAGAGATACCAACAGCACAGACATAGAAAATAAAACAATGCAGTCAATCACGCTAAAATTGGCAATGGGAATCTGTGGCTGGCTGGTCACTGAGATAAAAATGGACGGGCCAGTCACGAATGTCACAGCAGACACGAATGTCTGATAGTCAGAAGATATAAAACATTAAAATACGGTTAAAAGTAATGAGAAATCACTCTACATGAAATAGAATTGTAAAAACCGGCTGCACGGATAAAACATAGCACAGACTCAGCCATGGAGGCCTCGTCCCCTAGCACTAAGGATAGGGTAGGTGGTAGATTAAATGACTGCCGCAAGGGGGCTAAAATAGTACAGTCCATCAGGAGATGAACGACTGTCAAGGCACCACCACAGTGACACATGGGCAGTGGCTCACGCCGAAGTAAATAGCCGTGAGTCAACCAAGTGTGCCCGATGCGGAGGCGGCATAGCACAACAGAGTCTCGATGATTGGGCCTCAGTGAAGTTTTCCATGTGGCTGTGGATGATTTGACTGTGCGAAGTTTGTTTGGTGCACTCAGTGCAGACCATTCCGAGCTCCAAGCGCCCCGCACCTTCCGGTGTAGCGTCCACCGAAGGTCCGTTTCCACGAGGCCAATTTTAAGAGGGTGTGAGGAGGTGGCCTGCTTGGCCAACTGATCCACACGTTCATTGCCAAGAACGCCGATGTGCCCTGGGGTCCAAACAAAGACCACTGAGCGACCAGACCCATTGAGAGCGGCAACAGAGTCTTGGATACACTGCACCAGAGGGAGCTTGCTGAAACACTGGTCGAGTGCTCGCAAGCCACTCAGGGAGTCGCTACAGATGACAAACGACTCCCCGGGGCAGGCTCGGATATGTTCCAGAGCTCGAGAGATAGCGACCAGCTCTGCAGTAAAAACACTACTCCCACTTGGCAAAGACCGCTGTTCAAAAAGGTCACCATGGAGATAGGCGTACCCAGCATGGCCATCTATGAGGGAACCGTCGGTATAGATGACTTCTGCACCATGGAAAGAATCCAGGAGTTCCAGGAACTGGCGACGAAGGATCGATGGTGAAGTGGAGGCTTTCGAGTCCCGGGACAAGTCCAAACGTAGCTGCGGACGAGGAATACACCAAGGAGGTGCACGGGAGGAGTAGTGGAAAGTAGGAGGGAAGGGATTCAAGGGAGGAGAGAAGGGAATGGACACGGACTGCAATCGGGTAGCCCGACCGAGGCCGTCTGTGAGGGGATGGGAGTGCAGCAGTTGGGAAGAGAAGCCTGCGATTCGGATGATGGTTGGAAGTGCGCACACGTGCAACATACGAGGCCAACAACTGTTGCCGACGAAACCGCGGTGGGGGAACCCCGGCCTCAACAAGGAGGCTCATCACCGGGCTCGTTCGAAAAGCTCCTGTTGCCAAGCGGACACCAGCATTGTGGATGGGGTCTAATACCCAGAGTGCAGAAGGGGCTGCCGAGTCGTACACCTGGCTCCCATAATCCAAGCGGGACTGGATGAGAGCCGTATAAAGTTGTAAGAGGGTTGGACGGGCGGCTCCCCAAGCAGTGTGGCTGAGGCAGCGCAGTATGTTTAAGGGCCGCCAGCACTTTTGTCTAAGCTGTTGTAAGTGGGGGACCCACGTGAGCCGAGCATCAAACACGATGCCCCAGAAGCGATGCGTATCTTCAACATGAAGGAGCTCATCACCCAAGTACAGTTCTGGGTCTGGGTGCACTGCCCGCTGGCGGCAAAAGTGCATAACCCGAGTTTTGCGGGCAGAGAATCGGAATCCATGGGCTAAAGCCCAGGAATGAGCCCTTTGAATGGCTCCCTGTAGTCGCCTTTCAGCGACATCGATACTAAATGAGCTGTAATACAGACAAAAGTCATCGGCATACAGGGAGGAGGACACCGATGACCCCACTGCTGTAGCAAGTCCGTGAATTGCAATCAGAAACAGCGGAACACTGAGAACGGAGCCCTGTGGGACTCCATTCTCCTGGGTGCGTGAAGTACTAAGGTGGGTACCTACCCTTACTCGAAAAGTGCGAAGTGAGAGAAAGTTCTGGATGAACAGCGGAAGCGGTCCTCTCAAGCCCCAATCATGCAGCGTAGCAAGAATATGGTAGCGCCAGGTAGTGTCATAAGCCTTTCGGAGATCGAAAAAGACTGCAATCAGGTGCTCACGCCTGGCGAAAGCAGTGCGGATGGCCGACTCTAGCGGAACTAGATTGTCTAATGCAGAACGACCTTGGCAGAATCTCCCTTGTTGTGTGGCGAGGAGTTTACGGTCTTCAAGAACCCACATAAGCCGCTGACTCACCATACGTTCCAGGAGCTTGCAAGGAACTTTGGTGAGGCTAATCGGGCGGTAACTGTCTGCCACTTGTGGATCAGCGCCAGGTTTTATCACTGGGATGACGATGCTGTCCCGCCATTGAGATGGGAAAACACCGTCAACCCAAAGGCGATTGAACAGGGCGAGAAGTTGGTCTTTAAACTCCTGTGACAGGTGGCGCAGGAACTGTTTGTGGACTCGATCTGGCCCTGGTGTGGTATCAGGGCAGGCAGTGAGGGCACTCTGGAACTCCCAGTCAGTGAATGGGGCATTATATGGTTCTCGCCGACGTGTGTGGAAAGACAACTGCCTCCGCTCGAACTGTTCTTTGCGAGTGCAGAAGCCCGCAATATACGCAGACGTCGCAGAGGTACTGGCAGAGGATGTTGGTGTTGACTAAGTGTACTTTCTGCACCAAGTCCTGTTCACGGCCTTTGTTGTATTGTAAGTAGCCTCTCGTCCTGGCCAGAAGGTCCTTCCAGTTATCTGCCGTTGTTTCCAGAGGACAACTGCTCATCTTTATCCCGAGCACCTTCATGGTATCGCACACTCTGTGTGGGCAGTTGGAATCTGTGCGAAATCCACTCCCTATCGGCATGACAGGAGTTTTCTTGTACTTTAATGTAGAACCCGATGCTCGTTCATATTCAGCCATATTAGTGGTAATGTCTCTAAGGTCCTGCCCCGAGCGTACAATGACACCCACATCGTCCGCAAATGTCATGCATTTTATTGTCGTAGAATAGATGGTTAGACCATGAACCGTGCAATTAATCATTCTATCTAAAGGCTCAATTGCTATAACGTATAGGGGCATAGACATAGGACACCCCTGTCGGACTGACCTTTGGATAGGGATCTGACGGGTAAACTGACCATTGATGATGATTTTAGAGTTGGCAGAAGTGTACATATTTTGAATTATCATAATAAAAGGTACACCAAAACCGAGATGATTCATGATATCGAACAGGTAACGATGTGAAACCCTGTCAAAAGGCTTACATTGGTCTAAAGCTAAAATTGCTGCCTGAGGGCGTGTTAAGGCACTGAAAGATATGATCTCCCTATAATCTGCTAGACTCTGGAAAATAGTGCGTCCCGGTACTGCTGCTGTCTGGCTGTTATGTATGATGTTTGCTAGACCATTTTTAATTCTAGCTGCTATGACACGGGCTACAATCTTATAATCAGAGTTCAGGAGAGAGATGGGACCGAATTTATTGATATCTTCATGTAGGTGTTCTTTCGGAACCAGTACTATTACACTGTCATTGAAGCCTGCTGGTAGTTGCTGACCCGCTTTGATTTCATTACACATGCTTACAAAGCATAGCTCCAATAGACACCAAAACTGTTTGTATAATTCTATTGGTAGTCCATCATTTCCGGGTGATTTATTAGGCTGGGCCTTTTTCAGTGCATCCTGAATCTCTTCCGCGGCGATGTCACACCTTAATGATTCCCTGTCGGTCTCTGCAAGTGTCATTGTAAGATAACTTTTCATTGTACGTATTGCTTCGTCATCTGCCAGCTCTGCTGTGTACAGTCGCTGGTAGTAATCCGTTATATACTCTTTTATTTCAGCCTGAGTCGTCGCGAACTACCATCTTATTTTTTTATACGAGTGATAAGTTTTTGTCTTGCGTGACGCTTCTCTCTCCCGAGGTGGAAGGGTGACGTATGTTCGTCGGAGGTGCAATTATTATCTCTGGAACGGATTTTAATTTCTTCCATTTGTTTCCGTTTCAGAAGGGATAACTTTGCTTTAATCCTTTTAATTTGGATGACCTTCTCCGGCGTGATAGGTTTATCAGAATACAGTTCACGAAGACATCGAAAGTAAAACTCAAAAGTTTCTTTCTGTAGTCGGTTCCTCTCATAAGTATACGTCTTCAAAACGCTGATTAATTTAGGTTTTGCGCAGTGGCACCACCACAGCATTATCGATGGGAACGCGTGTTGCCGGCGTAAACAGGTATGCCAGGCTTCTTGCATCCGTTCTCTCAACTCTTGCTCCTTAATATCGACGTTTAACTTCCATCCTGTTCTGCCGCGTAACGTTTTCTGTCGTGTCATGCGAATGGAGCAGTGATACGCTGAATGATCTGAAAAGTATAGTGGCCACGTTTCCGTTGCAGATACTGTCCCGCGCAAGGTTTTACTGACATAAATTCTATCCAGGCGACTGGCAGCTGTCGCAGTATGATACGTAAAACACCGTTGGTCGCCGTTTATTATTTCCCAAGTATCCACTAGTTCTAATTGGTGTACCATTTCTGCAAGAGTTGGACATCCATTAAAGTTCGGCCATTGGTCCTTTGGCATCAAGACACAATTAAAGTCGCCTCCGACAACAACGTCCTCCCGATTTCGCCGGTGGAGATACAACAAATCACTGGCGCTCTACTTGTTCTATTTTCGTTCCCGGAAGGGGCGTAGATATTTATGAATCTAACTGCATTAATGAGACACGATATCCCTCTGCCATTTTCCAATTGTTCGCCATCCGACACAATTACGCCCTCTTTGGTTAGGAGAGCAGTTCCCGAAGTTTTCTGAGTACTTCGTATCCCGGAATATCTGGGTGAAATTCGCCGTCTACCTCTTGCAGCAGAGCGATATCAGCATCACAGCTGTATAAATAATCACGAAGACTGTGTATCTTCTGTTGTGAGATGATCTTGTTTATATTTACGGTGGCTACCTTGTAATCCTGAAACGCAGGCATTCAGTGTTAGAATTACACTCTCCAACCAGGGCGTAGAGGTAGGTTGTCGATAAAGGCATTAATGGTTGTTAGAAAGGGTACTCTGTATCACCTGACGAGATTGTAGAGGCAGATCGTATAATTCTTCTCCCATTGTGGCTGGCACATCTTCTGTTGGTGGCCCAGCACTATCCGTTTCTTGTTCCATTGTCACATCATCCCCGTCATCTGCCCAGTTCAGTACACTGACTGAGGCAGTCTTGCTTTGTGTGCCGTTTACCGTTAGACTTTGCCTCTCCCTAACGACGTGTTGTAATCTCAGTGGGTCTCCCACAGTTTCAGAGTCCCCCGGCTTGATATTAGATGGGGAGATTTCCGACACCTGTTTGCTACCATCCTGCTGCTTCGGATCGGAATTTGCTGATATGGTGTCAGTCAAAGTGAGACTAATTTCCGTCGGTTTCTCGGGCAATATTGGCACTGTCTTCTCTGCGTCTTGATGGGCTATTCTTCGTTTTTTGTGTTTCTTGGGAGTGACTGCCTCTGTTTGATTTTCTGAGGAGCAGGTTTCCTTTGCCGGAGTTCGTTCTTCGTTTACCACTGTGTTGGATTCCAGTTCGCTGCTGGGACTCGGACGCTTTCCGTCTTCTTGGGCCGAAGCACTGTGTTGGAGGCCGGCCGAGCTTGTGCCCTCCGGTTGATCATGTTCCATTGTCACATCTTCGGTATAATTATCTTGGGTGGAAATGTCCATAGACGTTTCGTGAACAGCCTCTGTAGTACCTGAAGATTCACTGAAATGAGTGTGCTCCGGCGTGTCCATGCGCAATCGGGCCGCAGCCACATAAGAGATCGGGAGGGTCGTCATCCTGTCAGTTGACGCTGTTTCGCCTGTAGGTACCTGTGTCACCCTTCTCTGAATGCATTGGGCTCGTACATGACCAACTGAACCGCACCCAGAGCAAGTACGCGGTTGACCGTCGTACATGATAATCGCCCTGTAACCACAGATCGAAATATATGATGGAATATGTGTCTTTAATTCTATCTTCACCTGCCGAACACCGTTTATAACAGGTACTTTAAACGACATCCATTTTTCAGCAACATTGCTGATGACCTTTCCACATTTCGCCAAAGCGGCATTAATTTCTTCTGCAGGAACTTCAAATGGTAGTTCGAATATTCGGACTGTCCGAATACCAAATCCTGCGTGCGTCACTTTAACTTCACCAACGTTCCCATTACAGTGCTTGAATTTAAGATTACCAGTACGGGACTGCACAATTTCGTCACAAATTTCCGGACTTTTGAACTTAATATATACAGTACTGCTAACTAGTGAGAGATGGACACCGATAATATCGCCAAAGGAACTTTTCAGTTGTTGTTGTTGTTGTTGTTTTCGTTTTTAAAGGGGACTAAACGGCTGGGTTATCAGTCCCCTGTTTCCAGCAAAGAGATCACATAATGTGATTTGCAGTTGAAGACAAAACATTCCACAGCCAGTACACAGGAAGTACAGGAAGGTGGTGTGTGTTTAAAATGACATAATAAAAGGAGAAGGGAAACCACAAAGCAGTGGACCAAATGGTCAACTGTGCTAAAGAATCACGGCAAAACATAACGGCTGGGTGGCCACTAGGATAGCAGTGGATGAGCCAGTCATACTGTACACACTAAAGCTGCCAGTTGGAAATAGGACTGGCAAGACAAAAGGAACAGAAGATTAAAACTGTTTGAGTGGTGGGCACTCACCATTAAATCATACGATAAAATCCAGTAGCACGAATAAAACCTAAAACACTGTCAACCATAGGGGCACTGTCAGCTAAAAGCAAAGAGAGCTGAGTAGACAGATTGAATGACTGCCGCAAAGCAGCTAAAAGTGGACAGTCCACCAAGATGTGGACCACAGTCAGCAGAGCGCCACAACGGGAGTTTCGCGGGTCCTCTCGACGTAAGAGGTGACCATGCGTGAGCCATGTATGGCCTATTCGCAGGCGACAGAGGATGACCGGGTCCCTTCGAGAAGGCCTAAAAGAAGCTTTCCAAGCTGCTGTCGAAGACTTGATCGCACCGAGCTTGTTGAGCGTGGTTAATGTCAACCAATATCCAGGCCATGCATATCTTTTGCCGCAGACCGAAGCGGATGTCCCTTTCTGGGGTACCAACATCCAGACGCTGGGTGGCGATGGCCTGTTTGGCCAGCTGATCAGCTCGTTCATTCCCTGGAATGCCTATGTGGCCCGGGGTCCAGATAAAAGCCACAGAACGGCCAGACACGCCGAGACTGAACACAGACTCTTGGATGTATCGCACCAGATGGTGTTTGGGGAAACATTGGTTGAGGGCTTGCAAGCCACTCAGGGAGGCACTGCAAATGACATATGACTTCCCAGGGCATGTACGGAGGTGGTCTAGAGCACGAAGTACAGCAATCAGTTCAGCAGTAAAGACGGTACAGCCAGGAAGCAGGGAGCGTTGTTCAATGTGGTCGCCAAGTACATAGGTGTAACCCACTCTGCCTTCTATCTGGGAGCCATCAGTGTATATGACTTCTGCATCATAGAACGTACCAAGGATATCCAGAAATTGTTGATGGAGTGTATGTGGTGAAACTGACACCTTTGGATCGCAGGACAATTGTAGGTGAATCTGTAGGCGAGGGATGGACCAAGGAGGGAGATGAGATTGGCAGGAGAATGTGGGAGGTAGAGGCAGGGAGTCGAGTGAGGAAAAGAGAATATGTACCTGAACTGCGAGTGGCAGTCCTGATCTGGATCGACGTTCTGGAGAGGGAAGGGCGGGGTTTGGAAACAAAAGCCTGCGATTTGGATGACGGGGCGTACCATGAACGTGGGCGGCATATGAAGCCAACAACTGTTGTCAGCGAAACCTCAGGGGAAAGATGCCAGCTTCAGTGAGGAGACGTGGCACAGGGCTGGTGCGGAAAGCCCCCGTTGCAAGACGAACACCACTGTTAAGAATGGGATCCAAGGTCCACAATGCTGAAGGTGACGCAGAGTCATACACCTGGCTCCCATAATCCAAGTGTGATAATATTAGGGCCTTAAAGAGGTGCATCAGAGTTTGACGGCCAGCTCCCCAGGCAGTGTGGCCGAGACAGTGCAGTATATTCAGATGCCGCCAGCATTTTCGCTTCAACTGACGGAGGTGTGGTCCCCAAGTCAGTCGGTTGTCGAACAGCATGCCGATAAACCGATGCATTTCTGCAACATGAAGCTGTTCGTCAGCAAGCTAGAGTTCAGGGTCATGATGAACGACCCGACGACGACAAAAGTGCATCATTTGGGTTTTGGATGCTGAGAATGTGAAGCCGTCCGCTAAGGCCCATGATTGTGCCTTTTGAATGGCTCCTTGCAGGCGCCTTTCAATGACACCAATGTTAGCAGAACTGTAATATAGACAGAAGTCATCGGAAAACAAGGACGAACAGACCGATGACCCCACAGCCGCCGTAAGGCCGTTTATGGCAATTAAAAATAGAGCTACACTGAGAACGGAGCCCTGGGGGACTCCGTTTTCTTGGATGTGACGATTACTGTGAGAGGTACCGACCCTAACTCGGAAAGTACGGAGGAAGTTCTTTATAAACGTCGGTAGGGGACCATGTAAGCGCCAGACATACAACGTAGCCAGTATATGGTCGCGCCTGGTGGTGTTCGTACGCCTTGCGCAGATCGAAGAAGACCACTACCATGTGCTCACGCCTGGTGAAAGCAATGTGGATGGCCGACTCTAACGACACTAGATTATCTATTACAGAGCGGCCATGGCGGAAGACACCTTGTTGGAGGGCAAGGAGTCCCCAGTCTTCAAGAATCCACATGAGCCGCCGGCTCACCATACGTTCGAAGATCTTGCACAGAATGTTGGTAAGGCTTATTGGGCGGTAGCTCTCGGCCACCTGCGGATGAGCACCAGGTTTCATCACCGGAATAATGATGCTATCCCCCCATTGGGATGGGAAAGCATCCTTCACCCAGAGAGTACAGGGTGACAAGTTGTCGTTGATAAGCCGCAGGGAGGTGATGAACGAACTGGCTGTGAATACTGTCTGGTCGTGGGGAGGTGTCAGGACATGCAGCTAGGGCACTCCCAAACTCCCACTCACTAAATGGCACATTGCATTTTTCCTGGCGGCGCGTGTGAAAAGAAAGCTGCCGCTGTTTAACATGCTCTCTGAGGGCGCGGAAGTCCGGACTGTAAGATGCAGATGCTGAGCTACCAGCATAGTGTTCTGCCATGTACTGTGCAATAGCAGCTGGGTCTGTGGACAGGGTACCCCGAATGTGGAGACTGGGGATTCCTGCCAGTGGACTATGTCCGAAAAGGCGCCTAACCTGCTTCCACACCTCAGTTGGGGAGGCCCGAGAGCCTATAGTGGCTACATACCTCTCCCAGCTATCTCGCTTGCTTTGTTTTATCAGTCGACGAGCTTGGGCACGGAGCCGTTTGAAAGCAATCAGGTGCTCCAATGAAGGGTGGCAGCGATGGCGCTGGAGCGCTTGATGACGCTCCCTGATGACCTCAGCAATTTCCGGTGTCCACCAGGGCACCGACTTACGATGGAGCAAACCAGAGGATTTCGGGACTGTAGCTTCAGCAGCGAAAACAATGGCCCTAGTGACATCATCAACAGCCAAATCAACGTCGTCTGGGATCGGAGCTGTTGCTGTTACAGCCGAGGTATAAGCCAGCCAGTTAGACCGACAGAGTAACCATCGGGGCACGAAACCTGCAGGTGATGACTGTGGGAGCGACAGGATGATAGGGAAGTGGTCGCTTTCACAAAGGTCGTCATGGACACTCCAAGTAAGGCGTGGAAGTAGGCTGGGACTGCAAAATAACAGATCTATGGCTGAGTAGGTGCCATGGGCCAAGCTGAAGTGGGTGGCAGCTCCGTTGTTAAGCAGGCCAATATTTAGCTGCGCCAGAAGGTACTCCATGTCTCGCCATGGACCGTAATATCAGTTCCACCCCACAAGGGGTTATGGGCATTAAAGTCCCCCAGCAGGGGAAGTTGAGCAACCAAGGCAGCGAGTTCCACATAAGACACTGCCTTGTGTGGAGGAAGGTACAGAGAGCAGATAGTAATCTTCTGTCCTGCCCGCATCCTCACAGCAACTGCCTCGAGGGTAGTGTGTAGTGACACTGGTGCACTGGGAACATTGGCGAGAACAAAGATGCAAACACCTCCGGAAACCCTGTCATAGGCTGCACGATTTTTATAATAGCCCCGGTAACTACGAAGGGCAGGGAACAGGGAACCAAGATTCCTGGATGGCTACACACAACACAAAGAATTGGCACAATAAATGGCGCTGTTCTTTCGGTTTAGACCGTTGGGAGGGCTTCTCTGAAGATTCAGGAGCCGATAAGGATTGGGAAGCCCTTCGACCAGTTGCGTGTAGTCTCCCAGTGAACAGCTTGGGTCCCCGATGGTGGGGTTGAATTTGCCCCCACCAATGGTACTGGTGGGGCAATGAATGAAGGCCCCCCAACCTTCGAGGAGGCAGACTGAGTTTGATGGCCCTTAGGGCCCACAGAAAATGGTTTCACTGTTGGTTGACGTAACTGTCACATTGGAAGTCATCTGTGGTATGGGGTGGAGTCTTTCATATTTTCTCCTTGCCTCAGTATATGTCAGTCTGTCCAGGGTCTTAATTTCCATTATTTTACGTTCTTTGCGGAGAATGGTACATCCCGCATTCCCTACATGTTGGGCTAGAGGTGCAGCGGGATGACATATGCCCAAATCTCCAACATTTAAAGCATCTCTTAGGGGAAGGAATGTAAGGCTTTACGTCACACCGGTAAATCATGGCCTTGACCTTTTCGGGCAATGTATCGCCCTCGAAGGGCAAGATGAAAGCACCGGTGGCAACCTTACAATCCTTCAGACCCCTATACACGCACCGGACGAAGTGGACGCCCCATCGTTCTAAGTTTGCGCGTAACTCGTCATCAGACTGTAGAAGAAGGTCTCTGTGGTAAATCAGACCTTGGACCATGTTCAGTGATTTGCGGGGTGTTATGCTTACAGGGCCATCACCCAGCTTGTCGCAAGCAAGCAATGCTTTCGACTGAGCGGATGATGCAGCTTCTATCAGCACTGAACCACTCCTCATCTTCGACATTCCCGCGACTTCGCCATATTTATCCTCCAAATTTTCGACAAAGGAAGGAGGTTTTGTCGTCTGTTCTGCTACATACGAGATACTTTGGAGAGTTTAACTCATCCCTGTCTTTAGCCCGATGTTCTTCCCGTGATGTACCAAGGGAAGGAAACGATCGGGGGTCATATTTCGTGGTATTGAAATTTGATCTTCCTCGCTTAGAGACGCCATTGGCATAATTTATTGCTCGTTTCATCTTGGTACCACGAGCAGCTAGAGCTTTAAAGGTCCACCCAGGCAGAGCCCCTCTTGCCTGGGTAAGCCTTATACAACTGAGGTTCGACAGGTTCCTCAGAGATTGCTCGCTATCGACTGTTCAACCTCAACATTCATGCATCTCCTCGGCACGTAGCTCACCTTGAGATTGAGTTTTTTTATAGAGGTTTCTACCGTCCTCGCGACCCGGGCGATTAAGCCAAGATCCTCGGGCTCTGAAACGTACAACGTTCCACCGTCGCGCCGAACGATGGTCGTTGAAGAATGTACAGAGCTTACGGCGTTGCGGACTGCTGGCACGATAGAGCCCACGGGTCAGGACCCCGGGTTCGCCAAGCCAGTACTCAGCAAATTAATGCTGAGCCCCTGAGGGGGATCATTTCAGTGATTCCTCAATCCATGATTCAACATCATATAACTTCAGTCGTGCATAGTTAGAATCAAATACAAACTTCAAAATATCTCATCTTGGTACTTCAGTCATATTTGTGTTCTAGTCATGATTCACAGAATAACACGTCATTGTGGCCGCTACGAGAGCGTCAACTCACCGCCGCGTCCGCTCGCCACTGCCCCAGCCGTCCGACTGTCCGATTACACCACGCTGTCTCGCTGAGCGGTAACCGCCATGTATAAGTAGACACGTTACGCGTGGTAATTTGCTGCGAATTTGATCTCGATTTTCTTAGAAATCAAGGCCTATTGGAATAAATCCTTTTAGGTTGACGGTCTGGAGGAATTCCCTCACAAGATACCTGCGGCCCATCAAAATCCGTTGGTACCATACTTGGTGTTCCCCTTGTCAGAGCTACCCATTCTTCTTCTACTGTATTACTTTCCCCCGTTTCAGCCAATCCTTGCGTAATGGTTCCTCTGAAACTCTCAACCACCTCTGGTTCCTTCAATTTGTCCAGGTTTCATCTCCTAAATTTTGTACCTAAGCCACAGTCTCTAAGTTTTAATCTACACTTCATAACCAATAAATTATGGTCAGAGTCTATATCTGCCCCTGGATATGTCTTACAGTTAAAACCTGGTTTCTAAATCTGTTCCATACTATTATAAAGTCAATCTGGTACCTTCCAGTGTCTTCTGGTCTCTTCCACGTATAGAGCCTTCTTCCGTGATGATTAAACCGAGACTAATACAACGTAAAACTGGAGACACAGGAATGTAATAATGTATTAGCTGTTTTTAATACTACAGTGATCCAAAAACTATTCTATATTTATGTTATTTGTGGCTTTATAGTAAACTGGTATACATTTTTCCAAATTTTTAAGGAAAGGCTTCCTAACATCTGGTACAAAATTTTCGCATATTTCTGGAGTCCCCTCTGGCTAACGAAATATAAATTCATTGTTGCAATATCCGGTATCGTTTGATATAGTGTTTCTATAAGTTCTTTAAGTTGATAATAATTTCACGGCAAATATGAATATGCACACTTTTTCATTTAATAATAAAAGTTTACTTACAAATTATTCGTAGAAACAGAGGGAATTGCAGATTGCTGTAGATGTTGCACCGTTTGAGGGCATCCTCTGCAGACACTACCCACTGTTGTGGGCCTAAATCACCGCTTTGTACGCAAAAAGGCGAACTGCGCCTGACGGCGACATCAAACATTTCTGGTGTTTCGAGACAAATCGAAGGCCGACTGGGCGACAAATCGAAAGTGTATTGTCGCTGATTCCCGTGATGTAAGACTACCGTGGTATTCAACACTACTGTCTGGTTAAAGGAAAAGTAGAGACAACAATAAAGGTTCTCTCGATGGCGGGATTAGTGTGGATGTATCATGTTAATATTCTAAATTCGAAGATTTTTTTTTTCATTTTACTAGGAAACAAGTCTCTTCCTTAAATAGTGACAAATTTCGAAGCGATCATGGCGGGGCCCCCTCCAGTTGGGGCCCCAGGCGGCCACGGTAATTGCGATTGCTTTAATTCGGCCCTGAATCGTACAAAAATGTCTAATTGTTGCACTCAGTACCAAAACAATTGCTTGACGTTTTTCTCATAAACGTGCTGAGAACTTTCATTGGATCCTTTTATGGTTGACAGACTACAGGCTTACTGAAGACGGTCTACATGAGTAGAATTTCAAATAAGCTGTCAGTATATGCTAAATATGAAGCACACTTTGAGATAGGATTGGTGATTTTAACTTTCAGGTCATTACTTTCTAGGTCCACGAAAGCCAAAAACTGGTGAAAATAGATGAAACAATTGTTCGTAGCCCGCAACATAGTTGTCAAATCTTGCATTGCAAAATTAAAAACAGGAAAGACAAAAAAGATCTGAATTAATTTGATGTTTAAATCTGTGCTTTCATTTGCATCAGGTTTCGTATTGATACTCTCTGATGAAATGCCAACTGACTCAGCATCTACATTTTCTTCATTCAAAGTGATGTCAAAATGTCTTTAAGTTAATCACCGGAATCGCTACGTTGAGGGAAATTTCTTTGTTCTGTATAACGATATTTTTGTGATTATAAGAATTTCGTGTGGCTCACTGGCCTGGTGCTAGTCTCTCAATTGGCCGCCACTTCGGCGACTTGCATGTCCCTAGCCTACCCCAGATATCCAACCGAGGAGAGGGGGCCTACAGCTTAACGTGGAATCCAAACAACGTGCCGTTTCTGTCGTCTCCTCACATCGTTGAGAGGTGAAGTACGGGTTAAAACGCAAACTGAAAAAGTCCGAGATCCGACTGGTTCTCGAATCCGCGACTCTTCGGATTCCATTCGAGCACTTTACCCCAATACCACAGATCAAGGTCATGACAGTGCGCCAAAATGATGTCAAGAGGCCTTTGAAAGCTTTCGAGTACTTCTTGAGATCCAAATAAATATTTTTTGCTGATGGAGTTAATACAGCAGGAAGGCGTATAAAACTTTGAAGATTCAAGGATGTTGCTTCAAAATTTGGCGGAGTATTTGTAGCCTTCGATTGGGTTGTTGTTTGCTTGCAACAAGACTTAGACAAAGGGACAAGTTGTTTCAACAATTCCCAATGACCAGCCCTAGTAGAGAAGAAAGAATAAAAACTCTCAAAATTTCTAACAAAGAATCACATTATAATTCAGTTATGCAGCATAAGCACCGCCTCTGTTCAGTAAGTGTACTTCACAAGGAGAAAAAATTGCATACTGTGTTAATACTAAAGTGACCATATTTTCTAGAATCAAATTTGGGACATAACTACATTTTCTAGATCCAAATTCGGGACACATTACAAATTTTGTAATTTGCAAATATATTTTAATTATATTAGTAGAAGAGTTTAGTAAGAGTAATAATTACAAAATATCAGTTTAACTTGTTACAAACAGTACATTAATTTACACTTTATTAGTACTTAGTATGATGAAGGAATGCAATCAGAACAACTGTATTTAACAGTGCAGTGAATTTTCTTCAGCAAGTCTGTATTTTTCAACAAGATGTGAAAAATTTCTACACACGTTTCATAATAATTTACTGTAGTTACTATTAATGATTTCACAGTTTCTACGGCAAGGCCGACCGCATTGGCCGAGCGGTCTACGGCGTACCAGTCACAGTGTGCACGGCCGCTACGGTCGGGGGTTCGAATCCCCCCTCGGGCATGGATGTTTGTGTCGTCTTTAGTATAAGGTAGTTCATAAGTAGTTTGTAAGTTTTGGGACTGATGACCCCGCAGTTAAGTCCTTTAAGCTTAACAAACATTTGAAACATTGGATTTCTACGGCAAGCTGTGTTTTGTCACTTGTCCATATATTATTCATGTGGCGAAAATACCCTTTCCGTAACAGCATTGTTTCCGCAAAGACAGAAGAGAAACTGCACTAGCTTAAGCACATTTGAGAATGGCACATGATTCTGTCTGAAATGAGAAATAATATCAATCCGTCATTGACCTGGAAAAGTGGTGTTAGCAGTCCATTCATTGATTTTCTCACTGGTATAGTTTGTGCGCGTATGCTCAGTGTAAAGAGTTTGAAACGGTTTTAGTTTGTGATAAGTGCCTGAAGTCTAATGAAACCGTTTGTCAAACAGTTTCTCATCATAATTAAAACTATTAATAAAATAGTCCGATACAGGTGAGATAAATTTCTAAATCGGAACATAATTGTTAACTCCGGGACAAATAGGTGTACCGAATTACCTTTGAAAAAATTCTGGACAGTCACACAAAAATCGTGACTGTCTAGAAAAAATCGGTACGGTTAGTCACCGTAGTTAATACCCACATACAATACCAACTAATGGTAATAACTCAGAGCAGTAATCGTTTAAGATAAGCTGTTTATCTTAAATATCTACTACAATTGCTTTTAGAATCTTCTTAAATTTCGTTGGATGGAAAATATTCAACATATTTTTTCACATTTGTTTTTAATTTCAATAACCAAAAAATTAAATCGTTTAGGGTTGGGCTCGGGCCCCCTTCAGCCCCGGCCCTGGACCCATGGGCCCACCCAGCCCCCCCCCCCCCCCCCTTGTGGAGGCCAGGAGGCTCGGAGACCATGGCTGCGGTTACCCTTGACGCTGCATCACTGACAGGATCGCCTGCGATGGTGTATGCAACGACGAACCTGGGTGCATGCAGGAATGGCAAAACTTCATTTTTTCGGATGAATCCAGGTTCTGTTTACAGCATCGTGATGGTCGCATTCGTGTTTTCCGACATCATGGTGAACGCACATTGAAAGCGTGTGTTCGTCATCGCCATACTGGCGCATCACTCGTCGTGGTGGTATGGGATGCCATTGGTTACACGTCTCGGTCACCTCTTGTTCGCATCGACGGCACTTTGAACAGTGGCCGTTACATTTCAGATGTCTTACGACCCCTGGCTCTACCATTCATTCGATTCCTTCGAACCCCTGCATTTCAGCAGGATGATGGACGACCGCATGTTGCTGGTCCTGTACGTACCATTCTGCATACGGAAAATGTTCGACTGCTGCCCTGGCCAGCACATTCTCCAGATCTCTCACCAACTGAAAACGTCTGGTCAATGGTGGCCGAGCAACTGGCTCGTCACAATACGCCAGTCACTACTCTTGATGACCTGCGGTATCACGTTGAAGCTGCATGGGCATCTGTACCTGTACACTCCATCCAAACTCTGTTTGTCTCCATGCCCAGGCGCATCAAGGCCGTTATTACGGTAAGAGGTGGTTGTTCTGGATACTGATTTCTCAGGATCTATGCACCCAAATTGCGCCAAAATGTAATCACATGTCAGTTCTAGTATATTTGTCTAATGAATACCCGAGTATCATCTGCATTTCGTCTTGGTGTAGCAATTTTAATGGCCAGTAGTGTAGTTATGTGCTTCGTTATCCTATCCTTGTATCATTTCTCCAGTTAATGCGTCGCATCCTGTTAATCTCTAGTTATCTCACAGCCTTAACGTATTCTTCTTTTGTTACTGAGGGTCCTAACTGATCATTTCTGACATTTTCTTCGTTTTCAAAATTACTTATCTGATCTGGATCTTCGTATAATTTTATATATACCGTTTCCATCTCTCTCCCACTTCCTTGTTCTCAAATAGCAGTTTTCCATTTTCATCTAATATGTTATTGCTTCGGCTATTGACTTCCTTGAATTGTTTCTTAGTCAGTTTATAGGCTACTCCCATATTTCCTTTCCCTAGTTTTTCTTCAACTTCCTTGCACCGCCTCATTACATATTTTTCTTGTATCGTTGAGGCACGCAAGCCACCCCACCTCGACAATGTATGTGGTTCATGGGAGTGGATAACATAATAAGAAGACGAAAATGGATGATAATTGAATACCAAAAGCATTTATAATTAGTAACAGTACACATTTTGATGAGACGGAGACGTCCGGCATGTTAGTCGCATTGCTTGCTAAGTTATTCGTGTGAGATGGAAGGCCATCGATTGCAGGCAATATTGCTGGCGTGTCTGGGCGGTGCTAACGCATTGCGTCTAAAAAGCAAAAGGATGTTCCAAATAATAAAGCATTGTCATTACGTGCTTATACAAAAATGTTCTTAAATTTAATACCAACAGCGTAACTGTATTAGATTTCGTCGTTTTCTGTTTGACATGATATTTAGGATATTCGAAAGGACAAATCCAGAACGTAGTGAATTTGCGATATTCCTTTCCCTCTTTTCGCTACTTCCTTGAGAGCGTGCGTTGTCCTCGTCCGTAGGTTACGTGAAATACGACGCACTCTTATTTCATTACACAAGATAATTTTAGCTACATCATTATTGCTCAGCGATCCGCGAATTAGATTTTTATCGATGGTTCAATAAATACTTAATGGTCGTTTTACTATTTCGTCACAACTATTATGCTATTTTATACTGGCTATAGACAAGTCCGTTCTCTCAATAAAAAGCCTTCTTCAAGTATTAGCTATACAGACGGAAGATAATGACATGTTTAATACATAGGCACTTACCCTCGAATATGAGAGCTGTCAGAAATTCCACCACCTTTTCCCCATACTCCGTTGGATGCCGTCTTGACGCCACATGGGTTTCTCATTAATTTTTCTTGTCAGTAGGCCGTCCAGTTTGGATGAAAGGTTTCAGCCAGTAAGTGCCGTGCCGACAGACTCCCACTCCAGTACAAGCAGTCCTACTGTTTCTGTGCCCTATCCTGCTACCAGTACTTTCCTCCATTTTGACCTTTCCTGGCATGACCACTCGTTAGTATTATTTTCGTTCTACTGTACTACACGTTTGCATGTCAAGATAAGCTCTTCCCTAGCGAAGTTCTCCTAAACCCAACAATGCCTGGTTTAATTGCATCAACCCCGTATGTCTACAAAATGGGGCGAGTCTGCTCATATGCACCTCGTGTAATGTGCAACGAAGTTCCGTTGACAACGAACTATTATTCACTTAACACTCGAAAAAATACTCCCCCACTTAAATCACAATAGCATATTTTACTACTCTGAAATGCCTGCAGGCTCATCTATTATCTTTTAAAAATTAATTACTTCTCAGTATGTGATTTTTTCTTCGTTCAAACTGTCTTAAATTTATGACGTTTTCATTCTGGTTACAGATAACTCTGACAAATAGGCCTAAGTAATATAACAAATGCCCTATAAACAATCACTGAAAAAGATAGAAGTATAGAAGAGACACAAAAATATTATACATCGAAAATTTTGGGTTTGCACCGGTCGCACTACGGTCGGGGGTTCGAATCCCCCCTCGGGCATGGATATTTGTGCCGTCCTTGTTCGTAAGTAGTTTGTAAGTTTAGGGACTGATGACCCCGTAGTTAAGTCCCTTAAGCTTTACAAACATTTGAACATTTTGCACCGGTCGGCAGAAGTTGACGCTTCGCTTTGTAAGTACGTAGCTTTGATCAGCAGACGGCCTGTAAGCGTACTTCCTCTAATTAGATACAACACTCACTCGGCTCAGGGACGGCGCCAGACAGCAGCGGAGGGCAACTGGTTTCTCTGTTTTGAAAGTGCCATTGTGGTGTTTGTGTGGTCGCTGACTATGAAAGATATTTTAAATCGTTGACTTTATTTCGAGGAGGGCCATTGTAGCTTTCGTCTTGAGTGAAAAATACAGAGTTGGTAATGGCAGTTGGCCGATCAGACGCCATTTCATTGCTTTTCCTAAACTTGGAAAAAAGAGGCGCGTCACCGTTTGTTGTAACTCGCGATTTTAGGCTATAACTGATGTAATAGGCAATTGTTCAGTAATTCAGTTAGATTTGCCTCGTACGAAGACTAAAACATTTGGAAAAAAATTCAGAACGTCGAGATTTTGGAATTACTGTCTTGATAAATAAATTTTATTGATTAAACTGTTACTTTTCAAATAAACTTCCTACAGAAAATGTTAGCACTACTGCCAGATAATTAATTTGCATTAAATTTCTATGTTTCCACTTGTACTTGATTGTGAATTTTACTTATCAAGCCAACATGGATCATATAATAGTATTCAGAAAGTTTTAAAATTCAAACCATTTGCATCAAATTTCAACCTAATTATGAAGTCGGCCTTGATTGAAGCAAGACACAAAGGTATTTTCGACTTAAGCTGCCACTGAGCTTTGATTTTACAAAATGGGGAATCGTGAACATTTGTGCCAGAACGCAAGTGTGTTGCTTAGTACGCAGTCGCCTTGGCCATACGCCGTCTTCAAACAGTGCTCATTATTTGCACCGCTACCCTCAGCACGTTCCTGCTAGACACAATTTCCAACTTATCCGCACACTATTGACGAGCAATACAAAATAAATTAATGATATAATATCTTATACAGAACTTTGCCAGAAGAATTTTGTCACGAGATTTTTTTATTTCGTCTGGATTCTGGATATTATATGAAATGTCGGGAGAATCCAGACGAATACCGACCATTTGGCAAGCGTAAGAATAATTAAAATAGTTTATACACCTCGTTGGTCGTAAATCAGACATTTTCTTCTTTAACTTTGAAGACAGGAAAATTTATCTTCTATTATAGGGAAAACTGGTATATTGGAAAAAAGCACGCCTCTTGTCAGTAGCTACAATGGAAAAAAAAGGGAAGGAAAGTGAAGTGATGGGGCGATGGAGAATAGTCTGTTAAAACTTACTGAACAATCAGGCGCGAAAGAGTTGCATGATAAAGATGATATTCGTCCAAATGGAAAATAATATCATCCCATTTGCTTCCAGTCACGAGAAATCCTCTCCTTATTGCTAGTCTCACAGTATCTGCTACCCACTAGGTCGGAACAGCCCGTGCAGCAGAAGTGATGAAAGATTTGAGTCTATTTGACTCATGAAGCCAGACCCTCCCCTCGGGATGCACTTTTCTGTAACGATTTCTTCGTCGCTGTATAGGAAGATTAGAGTCATATTAGTATGTAAGGTGCAAAACAGCGCAACTAGAGGGATTTAAGATGGTTTTAACATAACAATAGCAGACATTTTGGACTGCAAATTCATTCCATGTAAAAACACTGTAGAACACAGGTTGTTGAAGTGACGAGCTGAAGCGACAGGAATGTTTCAGCCCACCTCCTCAGCCCCAACTGCCTCTCTCTGCCCTCACCTGACTGCATTACCTCCTCCCTCCTCTCTCTTTATTTCTGACTCAATGTCCAGTAGAATATCATGTCAAAATATTCCAACTAAAACGATCGAGTACTTATTCAGATTTGAGGTGACTTCCATTATATACAGGGTTTCAGAAATTCTCGTTACAAACTTTGAGCACTTGTACAAGGGGGAATGAACTCATTATAATTTGATAAGGAACACATGTCCGAGGTTGTCATCCAATGAGACCATGAGCAATTCTCTACTTTTTGACACTGTGAATCGAATCAGTGCTGCTATAAGTATTTGCTTTTCATACTTTAGAAGGAAGTAATATAGGCCGAAACAAGAAGCCAATGTCTTGTAAACACGGGTTCTACAATGCATACATTAGAGCGTTGAGCAATGTCTTCATATTCGGTTGTCTAGTAGTTTGCCTGTCTCTTCTACTGGTCAAGTAATCATAATTCTTAAGGCATTCGTTGTGAACTCCATTTGTACAAGACTTTTATCCTTGTTTTGGTCCATGTTAGCTCCTTCCAAAGCATGGAAAGCATAGAGATTGCATTGGAAAAGATTCGTTTTTCAGTGACAGAGATAAAGAAGTACTCATAGTGTCAATGGATGTTGTTTACGGACGTGAGGTCCTTATCGAAATATCTACTCACACTACTGTACGAGTGCTCAAAATTAATAACGGGAATTTCCGAAAACCGGGTGTATCAAAAAACATACAGATCGTGTACTTCCGAATGTTTATCATTTTTTGTTTAAAAATTTGTAATAATTCGGTCAAGAACTTTCGAGTTTTTCGGTAAAGGCGTTTCCAACTTTGTACGTTAGGCCTACAAATATGCTTTTATGTCTTTTGTATAACCGTCAAACGTATTTATTTGTTATCGAAACGTGTGAAGCAGAAGTGTCATAAAAATGTAGCAATCGTCTCGCGCCGGCAGCTAGTACAGCACAGTGTTGCCAGAATGACGGCATCGTCGTGGCAGCAATCGCTGCCTATAGTACTGACCGATAATTATGAAATGAACTTCACACTGGTTGAGTTATCATCCTGACTCCATCTCCGTGGATTATACTCAATGTTATTTAATAGCTACATCAACTGGAAGTTTGACTTTTGCATGCATTGTAGGCGTTTAGCATACCGTGACACTTTTAACAGGAAGTATATGAGCTCATTCTTGTCACTACCTTGCGCCTGCAACGTGATACATCAGTCTGTGATAAGTGTTAATATCCACTGGTATTGTAACATCATTCTCTGAAAAACGAGAGGGTTTTGGGTGGCAAAATTCTGTAGGATATCTGGCTCTGTACAGTGTATGACACACAATTTCATTTTTGTAGACTCCTCGACAGGTTGTGACACGTAAAAATATGAATTCAGATCTCAATACACTAGCCTTCAACACATAGTTTCCAAAATAAATCTCAGCTTTTCCTCTTCACGTAGTTGACATAATAGCAAATGGCCGGAGGTTTGTGGGCTATTGTTCCATTTAAAAAATTAAATCTTTGTGCTGTAACTCTTTGGAAAAGGATACAATAAACTATGTTCATAGCTCCGCTGAAAGTGTAACATTTCTTGTGTTGACCTACCGCACTAAGATTTCCCGTCACCTATTATTTTATAAGTTACAGAGGCAAACACACTTAGTGAAACACCCTGTATAAGTAGTACGGCTGTGGGAATTCTAGCAAAATATTCTGCTTCACCATCTGACAGCACTTTCTTCTGGTGCCATAACTATACAACTCAAATTCCAGGAACTGAGAAAAGATAACATCAAATCCCAAGATTTCAGAATATCATATCCTTATCAACACGTCTGTTGTGGGCATTCAGAGATTATATAGCAGTCAAGTTGCAGACATGAGACAGTAGTGTCAGTCATTGACGGCACCCCTGCTGCCCTGACCCTCAGCCTCCCTCCCAACCATAGCCACCCTCACCCCGGGCTGAGTGTCAGGCCAGTGGCAAAAGAAAATGAGGGCCCCGTCCACTTGGAAATACACGTATTACTATAAAAAAGTACCTTTAGAGATTTGAAGGCCCCCCAGGGTGAGAGGCGTGGGACAATAAAAAAAAATAATAACTTTCACGATTTGGATGCCCCAGAGTGAGAGAACAAGGGCGCTCAAAAAATAAATAAATAAAAGTATAAAGAAACAAATAAAATAATAAATAAAGGTGCTTTCGAGGTATTTGGAGACGAGAGGCCCGGGGCGGTCTGACCCTCCCACCCCACCCCTCCTTTAGTCCGCCACAGCTTCAGGCCAACACATTTTTATTTAATTATCTTCCTTTTAATTAGTCATCATCTGTTGGATGGAAGTAAGAAGGAAGATTTTTGTTTAACGTCCCATCCCATTAGAGACAAATCACATGCTCGGATTGTTTTTGCTTAAGGATGGGGAAGGAAATCGGCCGTGCCCTTTTAAAGGTATCATCCCGGCATTTGCCTGGAGTGATTTAGTGAAATCAATAGAAACCTAAATCTGGATGGCCGGAGGTGGATTTGAACAGCAATCCTCTCAAATGCTTGTCCGGTGTGCTACCACTGCACCTCTAGCTCAGCAGAGTCAATGCATTTCAAGTGTTGTGAAAGTAGACATCACGTACAGGGATTGAAGCAGACAGACTAAGGTGCTTGCATCCTTGTGTGAGAGTCGGTTATTAAAATGTCAGGGCAGCACAGTGTGTCTATAAAATAACTAGAATAGTCTGTAAATACCTCCATTAGCCATTCTCAAATAAACCAATAATAAAACCTTCTAACTACAATATCTGTGGAAGTCGAATTTATTGCCAGAATTCCATTTAAAAAATTATATCTTTGCGCTGTAACTCTTTGGAAAATGATACAATAAACTATGTTTATAGCTCCGCAGAAAGTGTAACATTTCTTGTGTTGACCTACCACAATAAAATTTCCTTGTCACCTATTATTTTATAAGCTACAGAGGCAAACACACTTAGTGAAACACCCTGTATATAGATTGAGAAACGTACAATCTTAGAACCTTGACAGTAGTAGCCCAGACTGTGACCAACAACTCCTCTCTTGCAGTGTCTGCTACAGGAGGTGGCTGATAATCTACCGACACACTTGCTAAATAAAGTTGTAACGAAGCATGCCAGATCTTCACTGGATCTTGTCTAGCTCCTGTATCAAAATGTTCAAATGTTTGTCAATATAAGGGACTTAACTACTATGGTAATTAGTCCCTAGATTTTAAAAACTACTGAAACTAACTTATGCTAAGCACAAAACACATGCCCATGCTCGAGGGAGGATTCTGACCTCTGACGTTTAGTAACCGCACGCTCCGCAGGAAGGCGCCTTAGAGCGCTTGGTTACTCCACCGCGGCAGCTCCTCTATCATTGAGAGATGGCAGCCCATCTCTCATCTTTATTATCGATGTTTATTGTTGACGTATTGTCGTAATGAGTCCTGTACATACAATTTTCTATTGATGTCTGGAATACGATACAAGGAAGATTTTTGCTGAGGTGAGATGCAGAGCTGACTTGGCCCTCAGGGGGCGAGTGGAATTCCTTCCTACCTGCGCCATGCGGCCTTGGGTGGCCTTGGGTGGCACAGTGGCAAGGCAGTAGGTCGTAAAAATGTAGCCTTGTGTCCCAAACTGTGAAGGAGAGACATCGTCTGCGCTTTTTAGAAGAAGATAGCAGGGCACAGGGCTGTGGCCAAGGGTCCGAAAAGGAAAGCGACGGAATATTGCTGGAGGTGAGGCAGCCGCTCCCACGGGCGACGGTTAGAGCCGTTTAGTGAGAATCGCGTCAAAAGTGTGTGTGGAAGGGATGCCGTCTTTGATTGGCTGCTGTTCAAAGCGCCAGCTTTTCGAAATCAGCGGTTGTCTTGTGAGATTTTACTGGCTGGAGTTCGAGAACACGACGCTGATTGGCTTTACGTAAAAACGGCGTTTCTCGGGGGGTCTTGCGCGGAGGCGCGGTGATAGAAGGGGACTTCGTGTTTCGTAGCGCTGGAGTATGGACGCGTCTGGTAGCGTCCTGTCCTCCAGGGTGCGGACATGGAGATTTTGCTTATTGAGACGATACTTGGACGAGTGAACTTGTATAAGTTTCAGGGTACACTCTGAGATTTATACTTGAGCTGATTGTTCTTGTTTTCGGTTTGAATAAGGTCAGCCAGCCAATACTAGTGCACCGAAGCACTAGTTGCGATATACTCAACTTCTGGAGTCATTTAGACCTTCAGTACTCGTGCGTACTTGACTACGCTCACTGAAGTGGTCCTGACTTGGCAGAATTGTTGGAGATCGTAGGCACTGTGTACTGCCGAGCGCACAGAGGCTGATAGCAGGGAGTACAGCTTCCGAGCGACGGAGCGAGTTTTTATTTCGTGGTCGCGCTAATTTTCAGCTCACAGTCGCCCTGCCCCCACGCCACTGCAGCGCAGCACCTTCACACGCAAGTCGTCAGTTTGGTAATGTATGGCAAAGCGCTCGCCAGCAACATATAGTCATTAGTCAGGTTCTGCCTTATAGTGGGGATAGTGTACTTAGGAAAGTCAACCCTGCACTGGTATTCCGACTCTATTATCCCACTAAGAACATTATATTATTTCACGATAGGGGTTTCTGACTTGCCAGTCGTTACTAATTTCCAGTTTCGTAACAATTTGAGTAACTTCATATGCATTAGATTGTTCTTTCTTATTTGGTTATAAATGTATTCTTGTTGTTTATGATTTTAGTATTGGATTAATCATTGTGTGTTTTATCCCGCTTAAAAAGGTGCAATAAATATTGTTGGATTTGAAAGATGTTTTTTCAACATTATTAGTAGTCAGATCCCAGTTAGTTCGTTAGATTTTTGGTGGGGACAAATTATTAATTATATTTTATGCCACTTGCAGCAAACGGAAGAGTTTCTTTACAGTTAGGACTGAAACAGGGGAATATTTTATCATTCAAATTATTTGATATCATGTTAAATATCATTAATTAATTCAGGGTCAGCCGCTCCTGTCTTCCTATTATATTAACCCACATTAACCTTCCCCAGCCAGAATCATTCCAATCCATTTCATTTTTTCACCACCACACCTTAAATTTGGCGACCTTTCCAGGATGTCTGAATCGTGGGGTTTCTTGAGAAACTGTCAGATCGCGTTATCCGAATAAAGTCGTCAGGCATGGAATAAGTTTTAAAGTTTATACAGTTTAATTTATGTTGTGCTACGCATAGTTTTAAGATAATTATACATTTTTTTCAGCATTCAAATGTTTCACGTTAGTGGTTTCTGTCCCACTATACATGAATGTCTGTAGTGACCTCTGTGTCACAACAGCATTAATAACTGCGTTGTAAAATACGGCGTTGAAAACTTTTGGATCGGGAATATTTTTGTGTTTGTGTGATTTTTGTATTAGGGCTATTGGCAGTTTTCTTAATTTACGTGGGATTAGAATCTGTTCTATTCACCGGATACGTTAGTAAGAAATGTGCTGAGTGGAGCTTATGGCATTAGATATGATTAGATGAGGCATTTACAGTTAATTTAATTAGGTTAATTAATGTTGATGAGAAATAGAGCTAGGATTCGAATGAAATGTCCGACATCGCTCGTCTACAAAACTTAAACGTAGATATGGACGAAAGTGGAAGAGAGTACGATACGTTACGGGAGTCCAATGTGACTAATAGAAACATAGAAAGTAGTTCTGCGTTTGTCAGGCAAAACGGTACTGATGAAGTTGTAAATGTAACTGAGGAAGAGTATCTTCCCTCTCAACAGTCAGTTATAGAGAGAAGGGTTACTTCCGATCGTGATGATGACATTGCGACATCGTCACTCACACACTCGCACAGAGTAGAAGTACGACCGAAAGAATCGGGTGGAGCACACAATACTGCGCCACCGTCTGATATCATGCAAATAATGCAACAGCTATTACAAGAAAGCAGAAATAATAGCAAACAAGTAGAGATAGTGATTGCACAGGAAAGTAGGTAAACTAGTAAGCAAATAGAGGAGATCAAACAAACACTAGCTGCGGGTTTAGCATCGGTAAGAGCCGAGATCTCTGGTGAAAGTCGACTTAGAAAATGTAAAGTCGTCCGTAACCGTTGTGAAAGCCACGGCGGAAGACGCAATGAAACATGCGAGAATTGCTAGGTTAGAGGCGATCGGAGTAAGATTAGTTGCTAACCGCGAGAGTAAAAACATTCATAAAGAAGTGTTAGGAATTAAAAATGTAGTCGAATCGCTAAGAGAGGAAGGTAAACGTATTGTCCGTGAAACGAACGAGAAATTAAATAAATATAGAAAGAAATAGATGAGCTCAAACAAAAGCAAGCCGAAATAAGTGAAATTAAAGAGGAACAAACACGGATTACGCTAGGGCACAATGAGTTGGCTCGAGATGTGCAGGACACACAGCAGAAGTTACTGCAAATTAGTGCAGGTACGTCGCGAGGCACTCGTTCCGAAACACGTGCGTCTTCTGAACAAAATAATATTCAGACTCGACACACGTGACCGCAGTCTGCGAACAGTATCATTGACAGCGGTGACACGCAGAACGGGAAAGTTCAAATGCAACGATAGATCGGGCAAGTACTCAGTTTGCGGAAGCTGTAGCAGAAGATAACTGCTACCGTCTCCGTAGGACTGAAACGTGTTTACGAGAATCAGAGGTGACGAATAGCAATACACAGAGTGATTCTGCGTATGACAGGCAAAGAGGGAGAAACATTGGGTTAACCTTGGCCAGCCGGCCGCGGTGGCCGAGGGGACTGAGGCGCTCCAGTCACGGTCTGCACGGCCACTACGGTCGGGGTTCGAACCCCCCCTCGGGCATGGATATTTGTGCCGTCTTTAGTATAAGGTAGTTGATAAGTAGTTTGTAAGTTTAGGGACTGATAACCCCGTAGTTAAGTCCCATAAGCTTAACAAACATTTGAACATTTGAACCTTGGCTAGAGAAAACTGCGCCGACGCGTTCGACTGGAAGCATTTTCTTTCGGTACAAAATTTTCATGTGTATAAAGACGCAAATAACTCGCTGCACCCAAAATCTTTCATAGCGCAATTTGACAGTGTACTCCCCGCATCTTGGTCTTTACGTTTCCGCTTTGAATTTGTTTGCGGACACATGCAGGGAAATGTGGCCGAACACATGAGGTGAGTCGCGGAAATCTATGTGTCGTACGAACAATTTCGCAAAACATTTCTGTCCACATATTGGGCCGCACAAGCGCAGGAGAGCATAGAAGAGGACATTATCATGGGAAAGGACCTTGAAGTGTCAGGTTTCAAGAGTCCCGTAAAATTTCTTGACTCCATGGTTAAGAAAAATAGATTTTTATACAGCCCATACACTGAGAAAGAAATTATGAGGCATTGTTTCCTAAAGTTACCATTAGAACTGCAAAGATCACTTGTCGGGAAGTGCAATGGCACGATAGAAGAATTTACCTCGGCTCTGCGTGAGGCAGAATACATCACGGAGAGACAGGGAAATTTGAAAAGGTGGCAACCACCATATCATTCGGAAAGGTGTAACAGTGGTTGATGGGGTGATGATGCCCGAAACCAACAGATGAGTAACTTTGAGCAGGCTCAAAGTAGAAATTTCGCGCTGCAGCCAAACCGACGCATGGAACGGAATTAAGGTAATACTGGGTGTCGTAACCAAGGCAACAAAAACTAGGGTCAACCACGTAATGAACATTGGGAGGACAGGCAAAGACCGCGTAGTCCGAATGGATGGCGTGATCGGCGATCCAACAGCCCATAAAGACAGGACGGTAATCAACAAAACAGATGGTTTGACCGCCGATCAAATAGTCCACGTAGACAGAAACAAGTAGAAATTGTGGAGCTTCGTCCACCAAATCCCGCGAACGAGGATAACGTTGTACGAAACGGTCATAATTGGCGGATGAGATCTGTGGGTCACGCGCGAAGAAACCCCACAGAAGGGTTGTACATGCTAGAATATGAAGATATTCGTAGCATATTAAATCAGGAAAGGCACACTACAGAGAAAACAGAAGTTCACCCGATAATTCAGGTGACAATTGGAAACGTAGAACTAACAGGAATCTTGGGTAGTGGCAGTCAGATTTCGGCCATATCTGATGCTGCGTTTTCTAGATGCCATGAAAAACAATTGTGGCCGACTTTAAAATTAAGAAAGATGAGGGTAAAGGGAGCATTACTTGGTAAGCAAGTTGATGCTAAGGTACAGACACGGATGACGCTGAATTGCCAAGGGCAACAGTGAGAATCTAATCTTATTGTGGTGCCAATGTTAGCTTGCGATTTGCTCCTGGGAATGGATTTCCTGGCTGAGCACAAGGTAATATTAGACATAGGTCGTCGGGAGATCATTCTGAACAAAGATGGGAGAGCCACATTTAGGTTCAAAGATCAGGTGTTGAAAGGAGAAATATCGGCGGAATGTATGCGGTTATGTAGATCTGAACACCAGAAGACCGAGGAAACATTATCCCCACCGACGAATCGAAGGTTTAGTGTGGGAAATAATGAGGTTCATAAGGGAAGTAGCTCTTGCAATCATGGATTTAGTGAATGGACTGAGTGACATTTCCTCGGAACATAGATCAGAATTGACAAACATTTTGACGGAAAATGCCGGGGTATTTTATCCCAAGACTGGTGCCATACGCAATTTTGTGTATGCCTTTCGTGTAAAACCGCACACGAAATTTGCCGTGCCTCCGTGCTCATAAAGAAGCAGTCAAGTCAGAAATAAAAAGAATGGAAGAGGAAGGCGTAATAGAAAAGGCGTCCTCTACTTATAATTCACCTCTTTTAGTGGTTGAAAAACACGACAAAACTGTTCGCCTGGTTCTCGATTCTAGGCAAATAAATACTATTATCGAACCAGAGACGGACCGTCCAGAACGACTTGAGGAGCCATTACAAAATTTCCATAGGGCCAGGATATTTACCAAACTCGGCATACGATCTAGTTTCTGGCAAATCGTGTTACACCCCGAATGCCGCAAATACACGGCCTTTCTCGCGTTAGGCACGTGTTACCAGTTCAGGAGATTGCCGTTTGGACTGAATGTGTCGTCCGCAGCTTTCATTAGGGGGCAGAACACGGTTTTGCCAGAGAAAATTAACAATATAATTACAAGGTACGTTGATGACCTGTTAATCGCGGAACCCAAATGGGAGCAACACAACATTGTTGTGAGGTGCTGTCAGCTTTCCGTAAATGTGGAGTGACGGTGAATATAAAAAAATCCTGTATTGGGACATCAGAAGTAAAGTATCTTGGGCACGTAATTTCGACTGAAGGGATTACACCAGACCCTGAGAAAATAGAGGCCATTGTAAAGTTTCCCGTTCCAAAGACGAAAAAACAGCTGAGAGGGTACCTTGGGATTATTAATTTTTACAAAAGATACATTTTCATCAAGAAATTGGCAGCCTCGGTCTTATGTGCTTTAACTAGTAAGAAAACGCAGTGGGATTGGGACGAGGAAGCAGATGAGGAGTTCCATAGCTTGAAGAAAGCTCTAGTAGAAGCACCTATTCTGTCACATCCAAATCTTGAAGAAGTTTTCTGTGTGGAGAGAAATTACTCAGTAACCTAGCTCTAAGCCCTTGCAGTCGTCTGGTGTTTCGAGAAGTTCCGCTACTTCCTCTACGGAAGGAAAACCAAGGTCTACACCGACCATAAAGCGTTGGAATTCCTGATGTCGGCGAAGTTGCGGAATAAGAGACTCACCACACCAGGTGGGTGCTCACGTTGCAGGAGTATGATTTCTCCGTTGTTCGTGTCCCGGGTGTCGAAAACGTTGTAGCGGACTCACTGTCACGTTCTCCGATAGGCCTGGAAGACGTGGATGCGCTAACACTGCAGGAAGAACCACACCTCACATCATTACCATCCAGTATACATCCCACACTGACGAACAACATTCCATTCTTTACTTCCTTCCTTGATGGACTACATTTACGATTAATTTTATGTGTTCGCCTCACTTCGGACCATTCCGTACACATACTTTCAGATATGTTGTGGAAGTAACTGCTTACAGTGATTGATTTGCTATTGCAATTGCAATTTATATATATTATGGATAGTAATGTTCCTATGACACTTACATAAGGTATGACATAAATTACATCACTGTCAGAAGACTTGTCCCTATTCAGAATGTGTTTTGTGGGCTAGGAACTGTTGAACCTACTCAGACAGTTGGCCAGATATTCCGTAGACTCCTTAGGTGACAGTGCGGAAATGTATCGATGGCCTCCTAAAACCCAAGGAACCTGGCATCTACCTGGGACCTGTATGTATTGCTTTCAGTGTTTCATGTACGAACAGAGCGAGTTGGATTCCACATGATCATAATCCATGTTTATTCCCACAGAGTAGGTTTCCTGTCTTTAAAATGTACCATAACACTGGAACATAGAATATGTTCTGTAACACAATGTATGCAATGAAGGCCCCCAGTAGGACAAACAGGCTGTGAAAGTGTTCTATAAGAAGAGTGAGAGACTCAGAGTGCACTGTATACTGTGGATGTAAATACAGCGAGCTAACTTGGGTCCTCGGCCCAACATGAACTTCCACTGCCATTTCTTGTAGATCAGTAGCCAAGTAGATGATAGAAAGTGGTGTGCGTCTTTGACATACACAGAAAGCCATCCATTGGATCTATCCCAGTCAGGTCATCCTTACATTAAAGGATATAGAATCTTAGCACCGGTGTGTTGAGAGCCGTAAGATTTTATTCTAGTATTTACGAGGACAGGGGACGTGCTTGTGCTAGAGTTTTCAGTTCGAAATCCATTCACGTTCCACTGTAGTACTGGCGCCATTTCACACGAGGGAGCCTGTTGGTCACGGAGGGAGACCATTGTCCCTGAGTACGTAATACGTCACTGGGTCTCCAGCAGAACCACAGCAACTGTCAATTATAAACACGTCGGCGTGGTCTGACGCTTTGCTGCCTCTTCTAGCTGGCATTTGAAGCTTCGTAATAGCTCTTCATTTTTTTTTCTTATGCGTTTCTAGATTGTCATATTTACAAACGCTCCGCCGTACTTAATAACAAATACAAAAAAACCATAAACAGCCTATAGTAATTTTTAGGGCGAACTTCGTTCATGCGATAGTACAATTGGAGTGGGGGGGAGGGGCAGCATTCACTCGTTGGGAAAAGGCTTAGCGAACTCTGTTTCCCCAGCTGAACCAAAGAATGAATGCTGGCCGCCCTCCACCTATGATTTCAGTATCACATGAACGAACGCACTATAGAAATTACAGTAAGCCGTTTCTTTTGTATTTGTTGTTGAGTTTTGTGCAGCATTTGTAGATATTATACAGTCTATGTACTTATATGTTGAACAATAGGTTCAAGTTATTTTGAAGTTACCGTACTGTTAATTCCTCCGTTTTAAATTTTGTATGGCGAGTAAGATTCGGTATATTAAAAAAAAAACAGTTACGTAACCTGTAGATGGTTAAGCCATATTTTGTAAGCTGTGGAAAATCCTGCAACTTGAAAGAGCAAGGTCATCTACCGTGGATCACGTAACATTTCCAAATGAAGTGAGATTTTTAATCACGCCAGGAATGCCACCGCCTTGAAATTGGGAATTTATGTTACACGGTAATAACATTTATTTGAAAGCGTTTTTCACTTGTACTGATTTTTAATAACACTCCTACATAATTTAATTTCTATTACTGTTTATTGATATGTAGCAGAGTAATAATGCCATACGTAGATTATTAAATAAAATACTGACAAATATTTCTGGAATGCAACTACTTAAACGTTTAATGCAATAGTTTTTACTATGAACATGGCCGTGTCGTACCTTACAACAGATTTTTAGATTTTGAAAAACATTGGATACTGGAGTGATTTTTGTAGGATCAGAACAAGGTTGCAGCAAATATAAAATGAATCATACCATTTCAATAAGTTATAAGTAGGTATTTAAAACTTCTGTTACAAGATTTCGTAGTAGTGGAAATCTAAAAACCGTTAGAACTGTACAAAAGTGTCCCCTACCTGAGATGTGACGTAAGATGACCTCTGACAGGTACTGTCTGGTTAGACACTGCTCATTAAAATTCCAAGTTAAATATTGAAATTTAAGTTGTCCAGCGACGTTTACTGCACATTATTTCGAACACATTCATATGCCACCAAATGTTTCTCTAATCGTTTTGTTTCGTACTTCTAGAGAAACAATTTCACAATACGACAGTTTTCCTCAATTTTATTTTCAATTTTTCTTTAGTTGGCACGAGATATATTTTACTTGCGATCGGTATTTCACTGTGATATGATGAGAAACCAGAGAAGATGTAATTTATGCTTGATTAGAAATTGTTGACACTACATTTACGTAGCCAGCTGCAGCAGTTCGTATGATATTTCAGTTTTCTTTAAAATGATTCTTTAGGTCCTGCTTACCTACTCGGATTTCTTTGAAGCAATTAAATCTTCGTTCTGCGTAAATACACCTCGCGCTGGTCAATCGGATACCGCATTTTGTAACGCTCAGTCATTTCTAAAAAGGTAAAGCAGTCAACAATCCGAAGATTGGCTTGAACACCACAGTGCTTTACTAGGCATGAACCTTTTTGTAGGCGGTACGCCGTTGCCTTCCTTCTTTGCTTGTTCGTTGTTTTCTTGGCTCAGCTTTTTTTATTACAGTGAGTGTTCAGCCCTCTGACTGGGCGCGCTGAGCCACGGCGCCAGGCTCACCTTCGAACTGACTTACCCAGCCAGTTATACGGGGACCTACAGTTTAACATGGGTTCCGAACCACGGTGCTACTCCGGATTTTTCACATCAACAA
The DNA here is from genome assembly GCA_026315105.1 of Locusta migratoria. Classification (NCBI taxonomy): domain Eukaryota; kingdom Metazoa; phylum Arthropoda; class Insecta; order Orthoptera; family Acrididae; genus Locusta; species Locusta migratoria. Next base: position 786,333,656 of record CM048755.1, read on the forward strand.
CCCACTGCCAGAGGGGAAAGCAGTGGAAAGTGACAGATAAAAATCCTAGGGCCTGGCGGGGATTGAACCCGCGACCTTTGGATTCGTAGTTTGGAACTCTACCATTGTGCTGCCGAGCCGCAGTCGTGTAAAGTGCGTGGTGGAACCTCAAAGACTGTGAAGTTTGAGCCTATACTGAGAAACAATGTTAAATTTCATAAAAATCCTGTATCAAATCACGGATGTATGAACAATATTAAACATTATTTCCTCAAAGCAAGTATGGACATGTTCCCCAATTAATTGACTTCTCAAAAAACTTCATCGCTCAAATTAATGTGCGACTCAAAATTTTTCTTCAGCCATCTTAACCCACCAATGTCTTAGCTGCACTGAACAGCCAAAGAAACTGGTATAGGCACTCATATTCAAATAAAGAGATATGTAGGCACTCAGAGGACGACGCTGCGGGCGGAAACGACTGTTTAAGAAAACAGCTGTTACTGATACTACAATGACAGGTTATCACGATTCGGGTTAGTTTGGACATGGCTTTAAAGTCGGCGCACGAGAGATGGGACACAGCATCTCTGATCCTGCGTTGAGGTGGGAATTTTCCGTTACGACCATTGCACGAGTGCACCGTGAATATGGGGAATCCAGTAAAATATCAAATCTCCGACATCGCTGCAGCCGGAGAAAGATTCTGCAAAAACGGGTCCAACGACGACTGAACAGAATCGTTCATCGTGACACAAGTGCAACCCATCCAGAAATTATTGCGGATTTAAAAGGTGGCCCATCAGCAAGTGTCAGCGTCCTAACCATTCAACGAAACATCATCGATATGGGCTTTCGGAGCCGGAAACCAACACGTACGCCCTTACTGACTGCACGACACTAAGTTTTACGCCTCTTCTGGGCCTGTCAACACCGACACTGGAGTGTTGATGACTGAATATATGTTGTTTGGCCTGACGAGTCTAGTTTCCAATTGTATCCAACGGATGGACGCGTACCGGTGTGGAGATAACTTCATGAATCTGTGGACCAGGTTCGTCTGCAGGTGACTGTTGAAGCTGGTGGACACTCTGTAATGAGCGTGTGTTGTTGGAGTGATACGTCTAGATAAGAGTGTCGACACATACTTACACATTCTGGCCGATCACCCCCCCCCCCCCCCCCCCAATCCATTCCTCTCCATTGAGCATTCCGACGGACTTGGGAAATTCCAGCAGGACAATGCGACACCTGCACGCCCAGAATTGCTACGGAGACACTCATCTGAGCCCTCCGCTGGCCACCGTACTCCCCTGACATGAACATTATTGCGTATATCTCGGATGCCTTGCAGCGTGCTGTTCCACCTCCTCGTACGCTTACGGATTTATGGACAGCTCTGCAGGATGCTCGGTGTCAGTCACCTCCAGCATTACTCGAGTCCATGCGTGCTCATGGGGGCCCTACTCCAGTTTAGGCATTTGTACCAATTGGATTGTATCCACAATGCAGGTAAAGGGCCGTATAATACTGAGGGTGGGCGTCAGCTTTAATAGACCCCACTCAGAGTAATTACGAAGGCAACAAAATGTCGGAAAACAGCATGATATTAGCTCCAAATGCCGGCCACAAACACTTGTAGGCTAGCTTGTTATCTGGTGGAGGCCTTTCTGAGGCGGAGCTCTTGTGTCAGGTGTACATCAGCAGCGAGAAGCACATCGCAACTCGACACTTTTTAATTCCCGTGCCGTTGTTCCACCAACCCCGTGATGAATTAAAGTCTTTGGTTAAAAGACGAATGGAAAGAACTTGAAACCGATGATGTTACCTGTTGTCTGAATCCTTGGCTACATTTACAATTGACTGAAGATGAATATGTTAACAAGAAAAGGTACAGTAGTTGGTCCGTTTAATTTTCGGAACAAAAATATCAGTAGTAACAGAATTGAATTAATTATTAAGTAAATGATAGAAAGAACAGAAAAAATAGTTGCAATATTTACAGTGTAGTAACTTTTACTGCTCGTCGACGAAACAAAATTCGTTTTCTTCATTACTAGAGATAAGTCTGTAAGAATAATGGAATTTTAATGTGGAGGTCGCGGTTACTGCTGCTCAATAAATTTTGAAAAGTCGTGTTCAGTACTTGACAGCCGGTGACAATCTCCGATTCAGAATCCAGACAGCTTGGGTACCTAATGTTGTTTTCGTCATAGACCGAGAATCAGGATTCTCACACGTTCGTCGTGGAAATAGAAGTAGAATACGTTTTGCTTTTTTCAACAAGGAAGGGGTTGGGAATTTGTTTTTCAAACTGATCCAAAAGTGTGAGTAACAGTCAACACTGAAAGTATGTTTCAAGGTTGAATCCGTGGCTATTTATATCAACAACATATATCCATGCTCAGCTTCTGCGTATTCTTGCAGCTTCTCATCTTAAGCTATTGGAAAATAATACATCAACGATATCGTCGTACTTGGGAAATGTTTAGGGATTTCATAAAATAAATTGTACACAAGCACCGAAACATTTTTGAGAAAAAAACACTCGACCACCCCCTAATCGACACTCGCTGCGCAAAAATTGATTATGGTTTTCAAGTCTCGAACTTTGTCGTTAGCAGTGACCGTTTTTACCCTTTTCCCTTGCAGCTAAATATTCATTTAGTTTATTTCGTAGGAAATATCTGCCAAATTAACAAGTATACAGTGCCAATTTTCGTTATTAATAAGAACTGCTAATTTAGTGCAAACATTAAAAAAGGAAATCTAGGACTTGTAAACATAATGAATAACGTTATCCAGGGAGTGCATTCTCGTGTGAGAGCCAGCTCACTGCTGTACGGGGAAGCAGCCAACTATGAGGTTTCTCCTGTCTTCAAATAGTATTGTAAAAGTGAAATTAATAGCCGTCATTTTATGTAATTTAAAATTTGGACGGAGTAATCTCAAGCTTTCTTGAAGGAAGCAAGCATTTGTTTCGTAGCTAAAGCATGTCTGAGGGGAGCACAATGACCACTCATAAAATGCTATCAACTCTATTGTAGTTCTCGCTCCGACTGTTTGACCGACCTAACTTTTGCTTCATCTGTGCACACGTCGCTGCAATCATACATTGAAATTTCGGTGGACTAAAAAATCGTTCAACAAACCAAATATTTTAGCTTCTGTTTTATTGGTAGTTTCGATAATAGCTAAGAAGTCTTCCTCCAAGCATTCCGAGTAGTCATAACGGACGAAATCCCAATAAACTGCTATTCCCGCAACCGAAGTATTTGGAGAAAAAATGAAGTCCATAGGATGAAAGAAACCAGAGATTCCTTCAAATAATTTGACATGTCAACAGTCCGTAGATTGACAGTACTGTTTGATATTGCCACCGAAGATGAAAATTTTACTGCCATTTCGTCAAACATACAAGAAACAATATCACTAAATCACGGTTTTACGAAAGTATCACGGCACAAGCTTTACTTCTCTTTTCCTCTCGATAACTTACCAAGAGAGAAGTTTTTAATGAAATTTCATTATTTGGTGTTGGAAGAGCTTTCATGCAGTGTTGGAAATCAGCTAATTCAGTGCTTTTCCACTTGAAAAAGCTCATTCTCTTTCATCTGGATGTGTAGGCGTGCCCTCAGGACGACGGTGCAGTTTAAGTTGGACCATCCAACTGGCCGGAAGCACTCGATGAATAACATAGACTGTTTTACCCTCCTCAGCCTCGATAAAGCACAAATCTTAATAGTTTTCGTTGTACTTAAGCTTTTCAGTTATTCTATTTTACAGCACTTGCTACCTTTTCGCATAATAAATCCTGCTGTGGCGCTTCGTATGGTTCTTCTTCATTTTGAATTCCTCCCTCCTCATGAATTTGAAACGGGAGCTTTCTTTGCTGTGAGCAAATGCTCAGTTCTTCAAAGATCAAGATTGAGCCACAGATCCTTGTTGGAAGTAATAAATCGGTCAAAAACCGAATGATGAAACGGGTAGTGCACTCAGAAAGATGTTAACGGCGAATGATCCAGGCGCGCGCCCTGACTGCCCGCCTCACTTGCAAATATAATGCGCCAAACGTTTCTGTGCAGCGTCTTGTAGCAACAGTCGGCACTTACCTGTGTGCCGATCCCCACTTAGTAATCGCATTCGCTGCCTGAGAACTACGCGTATTTTTTCAAACTAGAAACGACAAAATAGATAAATGTGCATTTTACATTCTGAATTAATAATTTTTCCAATTATTATGCAAGTTGCCATGAAAGGTGGCTCAGTTTAGGAAGCCCTGGTAAACGATTCGTCCTTTCGAGCCTCCCGTGAAGAGGTGTGTCAGCCCTGGCCACGTTGGCAGCCACACGACTGTGCGCCATCCTGGCCTCTTCCTAGCGTGTATTGCAGAGCTTCCAAGGTACATCAGCTACACGACGGAGTTGCCTACTTTATTGAACACGTACCGACTTTAAGAAATTGCCGTGTGGAGCTGGCATTTTGCAACACCACCGGTTAGGTCCCCCCCCCCCCCCCCCCGCCCGCACCGCCCTCTATCTTGTGTCCATATTCGGTACTCGTCAAGACTAAAAGATTATCTCACTTGACTTCCTCTTACAGTTCGCATCTTCGTCTAAACGCAACTAAACTCCATACTGTAGTTTTGTTTTATTGACTTTCATTGTCCTTTATTTTTTTCCTCAGGTGAACGGTGTATTAACAGCCCAGAATTGTGACTACATTTTATGCAATTGTTGAACAAAGGTACCTTACCGTAATTGGTTTCGGCTCAAAATACTTCCGTTAATGTAACTACTAGTCTGAACTTTTCCCTCTATCTCTTTGTTATGCCATTTATTATGACACTAGCATACCTTTATAAAGAAAAGACGTCAAATGTCTCCAGGGTCAGTGAACAGTAGATACATGTAAGACCTAGCTTTGATGTTAATAGGGAAACGGTAACACTTTGAACAATTCACATAGCAGTGGCATAGATACTTTATTCTTCTAGGGGCGTGCAGTTCAGTCCTGTCCAAGTAGAAGTGTTCATTCAGATCAGGATCCCTGTCTCAGCTAAACTGTCATAGTAAGTAAATCGGCGCTATAAATTGCCCATTTCCCCTATCTTGCAAACGGTAATGAAAATCCAGAAAAAAACACATTGTGTAATTTCTACGGAGTCTTGTTTCTGCTCCGTTCAATCATTTGATGGACTAATTTCTGCAAATCGAAAAATTAGTTTACAGATATAAACTTAATCTGAAAATAAAACAACTACGTTTAATCTTCAAAAGATGTTTTATGAAGTTGAAGGCATTAAAACTGCAAAGCAGAAACGATAAGAGAACATACCACTTAAATATAGCTCATAATCGACATATATTGTTCTGAATACTGTTTATTTCATACAGATCTGTTTCTCTCAGGAAAAACATGTTGGTATGGGTGTTCTTACTATGCTCACATTAATTATTAGGCACTAGATTAATTCTTGTGTACCTACTTGTTCTTATTCTTAACGTGTAATATTTTGCACTAGTATACCGCAGAAGCATGACTTGAACTTTATTAGGATACTGACTCGCAAGGGGAACTAAAACAAAAATTTATTGACAATATCTAGCCCGAAATGTAGTCTCCTGTAACGTGCGCAATTGTGGCGAATATTGGAAATATTTTTTCCGCTCGTAACCTCGGTCATAAAGACGGCTTGCGAGGCTATTTATCATCGATTGAATTGATAATGGCGTTTGTCACTGATACACTTGGCGGTATTCATGTATTCCGTGCAGTTAATGAGATTTTCTTGAATCTGATCGTATGGAATCATGAATGTACCTACGAATGTATGAGATGTCAAGGCAGTAATGTACTGCAGAGCGAACGACAAATTTCACCTTAAAGTTCGGCTGCACTCGAAGTCGTTCAGTGACCCTTCAGGATAAAATGATGAAAACTTGCATTTCCCGGAATGTCGTCGTATCTGGGTGACGCAGAAGAGCCTTACATCTCCACGTACATCAAATCACAAATGAGGCTTGGATATTTTAATTTCAGAACCTAACATGGTCATTTTTCTCAATAACTGTACAAGATCATGATAAGTTAACTTATCACTTTATAATCACTGTTTTAGTTCTTCTGCAGATCGTGAGCTGTCTTACATTAATCAGAAATATCACACTTTTCCAGGTACACATAAAAATTGTGTTCCTAGAAAATTAAAACTCTGCAGGTATTTCACATAAGTTTCTGACAACCGACATTTTACGAGTTATATGAGATCTGCTATAAATTTGAATAAATACGTGCCATAAAAATACAGTTTCTTCACTGTTTGCCTCAAGATATACAGAGTAATTCAGAATTCTTATTACAGACTTTTATGGACTGCAGAGCATACTTAACAGATAAAGTTTGAATAAGGAACCCATGTACCGAAATATATCCTTTTGAACTAATGCCATTTTGAAGAAAGGAAAAAAAAAACGCTTTAAAATACGCGCTCAGTGAAGGTAGTTAAATGTGACGTGTGTGCGCTGTATAGAAGACCATGGCATGGCCAGTGTTTGGAATACTTGTCTTCGGTTAGTAAAATGTTTGTATAGCTTATGGGACTTAACTACGGGGGTCATCAGTCCCTAAACTTACAAACTAGGACGGCACAAATATCCATGCCCGAGGGGGGATTCGAACCCCCGACCGTAGTGGCCGTGCAGACCGTGACTGGAGCGCCTCAGTACCACCCCCCCCCACCCCCGTTTTTATTATTTTTTTATTTATTTTATTCTTTTTTTTTATTTTTTTTTTTTTTTATTACTTTTTTTTCTATGGGTAGTTCTGTTCATTGCGGACGCTGTTCGTATTTGTTCGTTGATGTTGGAAGTGTTGTTGGCTCAGCTTTTTCATTACAGAGGGCGTTGAGCCCCCTGACCGGGCGCGCTGAGCCACGGCGCCCGGCAGAAATAAATTTTTGTCAGTGGGCGGGTATCCCCTTGGCCGGCCTTCGTTTACTCTTCTACTGCATGTCACGAAGATTAGTGGAACTGCGCCTGTCTTTAACCGCTTTTCACATCAAATTGAATAGTTAGTGAAATTGATCCATTAATCCACTCTTCCCCTCCCTTGGACCCTTCAACACATCTCCGGCTTCCAATTTCTACCTTTCCTGTAAAAGAACGGCGACCGCCACGGCCTCGCGCCTTCCACGTTTCGTGCAAAATATTAACATCGAATGTAGTTTTATCTCGTGCATTCTCCCCATATGTTGCACGCGCGACGCAAAGAGTATATGCCAATGTTCCGTTTAGGCTGAACGCGATTATACCGGATCGTGCGTCATTCCCAACAACCAGTATCAGAACACGTCAACAATCACCAACGCACTTACCTAAAATGCCATACAGTAGTATGAAATGGTTAGGTGATACCTACGTTCACGATTCTCAACGTCTAGAGAACTAATCTGAAAGCCGCGCGCAGACATGCCAATGTACGTCCTTATCTAGTGTTCTTTTTTTTTTTTTTTTTTTTTTTTCTTGGTATTCTGACATACTATTACGCGGGAATTAGTGTAAGACATTGTTTACAAGTGGTGTATAATAAATACGTAGTGATACGTATTGATTGTTTATCGGTGTCGTACATAGAATGAAATACCGTAGAAGTTTAATGCTCATAACTTGTTTCTTATTCAAGAAAAGCAAGTATACGCGCATATTTATTGGGAATAAATAAGAAAATAGTTAACACACGTATACCACAGAGTGTAAGTGAAAGTAATGTGATGTCTTACACCATGTGCAGTATAAGTAAAATACAGCAAACCGCAAAAGAACGACAATAAAGATTTCCGAAAAATTTTACCCTTGAGACAACGTTATACATTAGTGCGCTACCATTCTTGCCGACTTGTACGAAAAGGTGACAATATTAATGATAATAAATATTTTTAATACAGGGTGATACGACTTTACTTATCAGACCTGCATCAGAAATGCGTTAAAATAGAGGTACTCTCGAAGTTCTTTTTTCATTTCATTTTTATTCTTTACTTTTATAATAGAATGTATAACTCCTAGGTGCAACAGTAAAAGGTTTAATGGATTCTAGTACTTTTTATGAATACTTAACTTTCTTAACGCTGTGGTTGAAGCTACCGTGATGCATTCTGCCTGACGTTTTTCTGCTGTCATAATGCGTGGCGTCGACGAGTGCCTTGCTGTGGAGCGCACGATTGCTCAACATCGGAGCTTCGAGTCCTCGTTCGGGCATTGGTATGTGTGTCGTTCTTAGCATAACTTTAAGTCAGTTTAGGTGGTTTGTAAGTCTATGATCTAATAACCGCAGACGGCCGCGGTGGCCGAGGTGACTGAGGCGCTCCAGTCACGGTCAGCACGGCCACTACGGTCGGGGGTTCGAATCCCCCCTCGGGCATGGATATTTGTGCCGTCCTAGTTTGTAAGTAGTTCATAAGTAGTTTGTAAGTTTAGGGACTGATGACCCCGTAGTTAAGTCCCATAAGTTTAACAAACAGTTGAACATTTTTTTTTAATAACCGCAGCAGTTAAGTGCCTTAGATTTACAAACATTTGATTTGATTTTCGTAATGCGTGTACAGTGAAAGACGTATGATGATTCTGGTAGAGGTATACCTTTGGGGCGCCACACTTCCGACGTCCTAAGCTCACAAAATATAACACAACACACCCAGTTTTTATTTTTTATTTTACAGATTGAATGAGGTCGACAAAATGTTACACTAACAAGGCAATCAGAGGCAATCAGAGTAGATCCATTAATCATTGTTACATGTATCGCTTTTAACCGTGGACCTCCCTATAACATACTTGCACGAAATGTTACTTCTGTGTGCTATTTCTACCATATCTGCTGAAAGATGCGTGGAGCCTGAGTTGGTAGCAAAGCAGGATTAAGACGTACACATGCCATTCGCCCTTCACTAGTTTTAAAATGCAGTGACGGTGATATTTCCTCTTCACCCTATACTCACTTGACATTTATCTTGAGCCGCGGCAGAATAGCCGTGCGCACTAAGGCGTCCAGCTGCGGTTCGCGCGGCCGTTCGCCGTCGGTGGTACGAGTCGTCTCTCGGGCATGGGCGTTTTTGTTGTCCTTAGCATAAGTTACTTTAAGTTGTGTAAGTAGTTTATAAGCTTAGGGACTGATGACCAACGTAGTTAAGTCCCTTAGATTTACAAATATTTGAACATTTACCTTGATGGACTAGAGGTACTTATGCGGAAAAGTAAAAATCTTTTGATTGTTTCCAGGTTACAAACATAATATCGTTTCTTTAACATGTCAGGCCCAATCTGTAAGAGAGATAGAGAGATCGGGAGAAAATGTGTAATCTGCTTCTGCAAAAAGAAAGGAAAATTTGAAAGAGTTTTATCGAATCAGCATTTAAGTGGACGTATAATGAAGTTTCTAACAAATCTGCATCTAATATTAGGGAATCATATGAATCGATTGCTTCGACTTCGAAAACACCACCAGTCACATTCCGATACTCAACTCAAGTAAGCTCAAATTTACTCCAAAAGATGAAATATTCAAAAGCAGCCAACATTTTCACACGGTGGGTGAGATCTGTGACTTCCAACCTTACAAACTGTATTAAGAATGGCAAACAATAATCCCAAATTTATCCGACTACTCTAAAGATGTAAAACAGCTACTGAAATACACAACTAAAATTAACTTAAATGAAATTTTCTCAAATATTTATACTGCCATTCGTATTTTGTTTACAATATCAGTAAGCGCAGCCTCTGCAGAAAGAAACTTTGCCAACTTAAAACTAATTAAAAAATACCTAAGAAGTACGATGAGTCAGCAAAACTTTTAGCTTTAGAAATTTCATATATAAAAGGGATATAGCATCCCATCTGAATTATGATACAGTTGTTACCGACTTTAATAATGATAAAATCATAAAATTTTTGTTTCAGTAATGTTTAACTGAAATTACTGAATAATGTTAAATGATATTAAAACCTTATAATTTTCGAAATAAACGTTTGTCCCTATAAAAACAACCAAAAAGATTCCTTTATATAAAATACTAGCTGCTACCCGGCACGTTGCTGCTGCGGAATGAATAATTGTGCAAATAACGTTTGAAATTTGAAATTATTAGCTTGTTTAATTACGAAGTTTTATCGCAATCACATGAACGTTTTGGCAGCGACTAAAATACAAACAAACGAACAAATATATATGTGGTTTCCAACCTTCCATTAGTGCATCTTCTCCTTTCCGTTCTCCCTGTTCACCTGCTCCACCCCCGTCTCCTCTTGTCAGTTTTTCTGTCCCTTTCCTCCTCCCCTCCCTCTGTTCCTCTCCTTCCACCTGCCTGTCACCATCTCCCCTCCCCCATTCTCCTCCTCTCTCCTCTCTCTATCGGTCTCCTGCCTCCCCTTTCTGTCCGTCTCCTCCTCCACCTACTCCTCTCCCTCCTATATATGACAACATACATATTTGCGCCAAGTTTCATGGTCACTGGTCAAACGGTGTCAAAGTCGCAACGTACCATTCGCCATTCTAAATTCTCCATAATGAAAACATACATTTATGTGCTGACTTCCGTGGTGACCAGTCAAACAATTTGGATGTTTGTTGTAACCTACCCTCCGCATGCATCTACGGAGACTTACGAAAGGTTGCCGATGAATTAATTCGGGGTATAAGCTATCTTCATTCCACAGTTCATTCAATTTCGTCCAGTCATTTCTGCGTTAAGAGTAACAAACCTCTTAACCCTCTCTAAGATACCCTCCGTCATGCACCGAGCGGTAGCTTCCTAAAGGTGACCCATGTGTTAATGCACGGTATAAGCTACCTGCAAGGAATGATCGGCAGAATTACATGCCGATATCACTGACGTCGGTTTGCAGCAGGATTCTATAACATATACTTTCCTCAAATATTATGAACTGCCTAGAAGAGAACGACCTGTTGACCTATAGTCAACACGGATTCAGAAAGTATCGCTCTTGTGAAATACAGCTACCTCTTTACTCACATGATGTGATGAGTGCTATCGACAAGGGATGTCAAACAGATTCCGTATTTCTAGATTTCCGGAAGTCGTTTGAATGTACTTCATAAGCGTCTTCTAATCAAATTGCGTGCTAATGAACTATCGCCGAAGTTGTGCATTTGGATTCTTGATTTCCCCCAAAAATGCTCAAATGTTTGTAAATGTAAGGGACTTAACTAAGTTGGTCATTAGTCCCTACGCTTACAAACTACTTATACTAACTTGAGATAACTTATGCTAAGGACAATACAAACACCCATGCCCGAGGGAGGACTCGAACCCCTGACGGCGAACGGCGACGCGCAGCTCTGGGCGCCTTAGTGCACACGGCTATTCTGCCGCGGCCTTCATTTCCTGTCAGAAAGGACAGAGTACGTTGTAACTGACGGTATAAGACACCGAGTAGAACAGAAGTGACATCTGACGTTCCCCAGAAAAGTGTTATACGGTCCATACTGTTCCTTATTTTTTAAACGATTTAGGAGACAATCTGATTAGCTCTCTTAGACTGTTCGTGGATGAAGCTGTCATTTATCGAGTAAAGTCACCAGAAGATCAAAAGCAAGTGCAAAATGATTTAGATAAATCTGCATGGCGAAAAATTTGGCAATTGACCATTAATACTGATAAGCGTGAGGTCATACATACAAGCACTAAACGAAATCTGTTTAAAATCTGCTACACGATAAATCAGTCAAATATACAGACTGTAAATTCAACTAAATACCTAGGAGTATGAATTACGAACAGCTTACATTGCAAAAAAACACATAGAAAATCATGTAGCGAAGGCGAACCAAAGACTTCGTTTCATTGGCAGTACACTTGAATGATTCAACAGTTCTACTAAAGAAATTGCCTACAGTACACCTGTGCGTCCTGTTTTGGAGTATTGCTGCGCATTGCGAAATCCACACTAGGTGGTACTGATGGGCGATTTAGAGGAAGTTCAGAGAGGGGCAGCTCGTTTTGCATTATCGCGGTATAGGGGAGAGAGTGTCACGGAAATGATTTACGAGCTGGGGTGGAAATCAGTGAAAGAAAGTCATTTGTTGAAAGACGACCGTCTGTCGTCTTCCATATATTTTTGTATAGTTGCTGTAAAGTTATAATTTATTTAATGTCGCTAGATTATCATTTTGTTAAAACTTGAGTGTGTGCGTGAATCTATTGCTGCTTGAATGTGGGGAGTGATATCTCGCTTTGCATCGTTCTCTCTGGCTCAATATCGATAGCTGCTCATGCTACCACAGAGGTTTCCACACCCTTTGCTTGCGGGCTAGTTATCGAACATTCCCTCCAGCGCGAGTATCGCTGTCCATGCCCACCACTGCTGTTTTCCAAGATTTTCCAGCTTCCGGTGGCTGTCCTCGTTTTCCCGCGCCCCGGTGCCCACTCGGCTGATCATTCGGTACTGGGCGGCTGGTGAGGTAAGGTTGGTTCTGCTCTTGTTTTTGGAGATGGTAGCGTTTCATTGACTAGCACGCTTAACTTAGATTCGTGAACTTAGAATCATTTTTTGGAATATTTTCTCCGGTGGTGTGCGGAAATGTGTTCCCGTTTCTCAGTTCAGTGATTTCCAATAGATAAACGCTGTGTGTGTGTGTGATTCTAGTTGCAGTTTGATAACGGCCTGATATGTTAAAACCTTCTGTGATCATGTGGCGGTGCATGAACTCTGTGTACATACTTTCTAGCTTTGTGAGTTCCTATTTCTAATAGGTGATAGGTTTATTTTATACTGTGCATGTAAAAATCTTCTCATCGTTTCCATCCGTGAGTGATATGTGTTCCACGTGGTTGGTTAACAGAACAAAGCCTTCAGCTTCCACTCTTGTTTGTACCATGACCATCAGGCAAGTAACTATGCGGGTATCCTTCTGATTTCCATTAATATTTCGCGATCTTCTCTCCCCGCCTATTTTAATTTTGCTGTTCTTCTCCAACTTGTAGTACGCCCTCTGTCTTTGTCAGTAATTCACTCTGAGCCTTGTACAACCTCCATCAATAGTTTCCTTATGTAATTCTATACGTTTCTATGGGTTGCATGCTGTAATACTTAATTTTATTTTTCTGACTTTGTAATTATTTCACTTCAAAGTGTTTGTATATTGTGTTTTGTGCTTGCTACCTCCGACTTGCTGAATGTCGTTTAAGTTCAGCATATTCCGTAAGTTGCCTGTAAATTATAGTTTTAGAGCACCTTCCCTCTTTTATTTAATAATGTTCTTCACAATTGCTGAGAACATGTTCAGATGTAATGTTTCTTACGACTAAATTCCGTTGCGCCATAAATGTTTTCTTAGCCACCTTTCTAAGATACCTTTAATTGTGGTGGCTTGCTTATTAATGTCTGTGTGTAATAACGTGTGAAGCCGCGGTGGAGTAGCCGAGCGTTCTAAAGCACCTCGTTGCGGAGCGCGCGGTTGCTCGCCGTGGAGGTTCGAGTCCTCCCTGGGGCATGGGTGTGTGTGTTTGTCCGTAGGTTAGTTTACCTAGGTTTAAGTAGTTTGTAAGCTACGGACTGATGACCACGCAGTTTGGTCCGATAGATTTACAGACATTTGAACGTTTTTAACGTGTGAACTGCTATGTATATTGACCACTGTAGAATTAACTTCCTGTTATTGAAGTAATTTGAAGCGAGTTAGTTCTCAGTTTGTGCCAGGGAACAAGGCTTTGTAGCAGGGAGTATCCAGTAGTTAACACGGACCTTATTTACTAATTTTAGTGACAAAGCAAGGCTCTTGTTACGTACAGTGGTCGACTTTTGTTGTTGTGGGGGGATCTATTTGTGAAATTTCTTTCACTAGCTTTCTCTTCAAAATGCGAACATATATTGTTAGCACCCACCTCTGTAGGGAGACAAGATCATCATTATAGAATAAGAGAAATCAGAATGAAAAAAGAAAGATTTAGGTGTTTCTTTTTCCCGCGAGCTATTAGAGAATAGAACAATAGGGAAATATAATACAAGTGGTTCAAATGTTCAAATGTTTGTGAAGCTTATTGGACTTAACTGCGGGGTCATCAGTCCATAACTTACAAACCACTTATGAACTAACTTATACTAAAGACAACACAAACATCCATGCCCGAGGGAGGATTCGAACTTCCGACGCGGGAGGCCGCGCGATCCGCAATGAGGCGCTCCAGTCCGCTCGGCTACTCCCACGAGGCTAAAAGTGGTTCGTTGAACCCTCTGCCATGCACTTCAATGTGACTTGCAGAGTATCCATGTAGATATAGATGCAGACGCATTTCAAATTTCTTTCAGATCCGTCCAGCTGTTTCAGCGTGAAGAGAAACAAGCGTATTAATAATCCATTGTAACGTATCCTCCGCCACGTACTGTACGGTGCCATACTAAAGTTAGCCCAGTGCAGGGTAACCCTACCTCTGGTCCAAATTTCATTCATATTCGTCCAGTCATTTCAGCGTGAACGCGTAAGAAACGAATTAATTAATTTAAAGCACCCTCTGAAGTTAATTTTAGTATGCCTATAGCATACGTGCAAATGCAAGCAATGAGTTGACAAAGTTTTATGATAATCGGATGTGCGATATGGCCACCCTGAATACGAACAGAAAGACAAACACACATTAATTAAGCGCATTGAGGCGCTATGCTCCGATGCGCGAAGCCGTTTCCGTCGGGGGTTCGCATCCCCACTCGGGCATGGATGTTTGTGCTGTCTTTATATAAGGTAGTTCATAAGTAGTTTGTAAGTTCAGGGTCTGATGATCCCGCAGTTAAGTCCCATAAGCTTAACAAACATTTGAACATTTCTTCATCTCGCGCACAGTGTATTTTGGTGTTGCTTATAGGTCTTCCCCGTTTTGACGCACCTCCCCGGCTTGGCCCGCCTTCCCCTACTTTGTTGCTTGACCTGAATTCTAATGACGGGAATATACTCGTCGAGGGATCACGCTCAGGAAATAACAGCACAGTGCTAAGGCGCCGATGTCTCCATGATGTCTCGATGATAATGAAAGTACTTGGGCTCGAACAAACACATATACACCAAAATCGTATGAGAGATAATGTAAAGGTCCCTTATTGCACTAGTGATACTCCCGCATCTGCAAAACTCTGCAGTCGTCCGGTAGAGGCCTCTGCGTGTGCCATGCCGCACTGCACTTTGAACTGTCGGTTCGCCAGTAGGGACGCTGTAGTGTGCCTCCGAAGTTGCGTTTTGTGATGTTTTTTGTGTGGTGAAGCGTCAGATGGGGCGGCGATTGCTAATCAATCCTGCTAATGTATTGCGATTAGTTGAGATGAAGTTACGAAGAACCCTTCTTCGTGAAGATGGTATTAGTGTAGAAGATGAATT
This sequence comes from Locusta migratoria, assembly GCA_026315105.1. NCBI lineage: Eukaryota > Metazoa > Arthropoda > Insecta > Orthoptera > Acrididae > Locusta > Locusta migratoria. The sequence goes on from CM048755.1 coordinate 786,349,019, forward strand.
ATTCGCACGCTTCCTCGTATCTGTTATGGTACAGAAATATGAGCATAAGTTAGATACTGTTGTTACAAACTCATAATAATGACAATAGGGATGATAATGACGAACAACTCATTGCAGGCGGTAGTGCTACGGTAAGTGCGGGAAGAGGCGATGGAAGCAGTGGCAGTGAATACCAACAGTCTTTCGGAAAGAAGGTTAAAGTCGCAACTATCATCAAGGCTATTTATGACAATTCGCTAGAGAACATGTACGATGATTATTACATAAGTTATAGTTAAGATATCTGCATTACGTATGGCGTCTACAATTACATCTACAGTGCTATCTAGAGCATGGTTGCAGAGCTTTGCAGAAAACGATACCCACCAGCACATTGAGGTGTACGTAGAGATCCTGTAACCAAACGTTCATACAGATATGTTTGTTCGAGCCCATGTACTTTCCTTGTCAGTGTCAAAGTCTGGACGCCTGCAGTATCTCTCCCATTCGCTCCATATGGGCTGTCACCGGTGCAATATGCTGATCTTCAGCCACAAATTTCGGCGCAAATAGGAGTAAGCAAGTAAAATAGATGATTTTAAACGAATGCTAGCTGAAAACACGGCGTCGCCCGGCTACTTATTGATTGCTATCATAAGTTAGTCGTCGTTTCTCTTCCAGTCACCTTATCGTCTAAAATTTTTACTGAGATGTGTGCTAACAGTCGTAATATACGTTACAGTGCTTATTTACAACCATCAGCTGTTTATTATATTTACAACTTTACCTGTTTCCTATATAAACCATCATCAACAAAGTAAATTATACAAACTAATTACATAGGTAAATTGTCTATCACCTTATCCATGTCAATAAATAAAATATATGTAAAATATCACTTGACATTAGATCTTAATGGTAAATAAAACAATGCCCATTCCCCAAAGCCCAAAGCCCAATGCCCATACATTGTTTTATTTATCATCAAGACCTAATATCAAGTGACATTTTATATATATTTTATTGATTGACACGGATAAGGTGACCAATGTAATTAGTTTGTTTAATTTAGTTTTGTGATGATGGTTCATAACCTAAACCGATAAAGTTATAAATATAATCGACTGCTAATGGTCGGCAGTAGGCATTTTTAAACCTTCTCGCCTCTCCGTCCAACTTCTCCTCCTCGCTTTCTGAGTCATTCCCTCCGACACCGGTGAAAAATTTTATAACTCTATTAACTTTTATGACGTTTAGTGAAGTGGTGTCTAAGTTCATTGCAAGGTACCCTCCGCCGTGCATCGTATGAAATGTTACGAAGACCGTGAGGTTCCTCTTCTTGCGAAGTGTGCTAAGTTCCATCAAGATCAGAATAAAACAGTAAATGTTGTTCAAGTTCGTCGTTAAAGTGCCCTCTACCATGCACCATAAAAATAATCACACGGACAGTGACTTTCCCCTTGTTTTGAAGATCAAGTGTGCAAAGTTTCTCCGCAATCGGAGAACGGCACGCCAGCGCATAAAATGATGCGGCAGTTTCTCAAGCGTCTGAATGTTTATGACGTCATATCTCCTAAACTCTAACAATGAAATCATTTTATAGGTACCTTCATTAATATAAATGGATACTGTCTGCCAAATATGTCGCGAATAAAATTAGCAGCAAAGAAGTAATAAATGTAAACGTTATTCACGTTTTCCCGCACATCAGTGTCCATGACGTCAAATCTGTTTAATTATGTGTCGTACAGTGACTTAATTAAGCTTATAACTTACGCGAAAGCTCAAGCAATAATTATGTTGAGAAATTTTCAAAATGTTTGTTAATCTTAAGGGACTTATCTGCGGGGTCATCATTCCCTAACCTTACAAACTACTTACAAACCAAATTATACTAGAGACAACAAAAACAGCCATTCCCGAGGGAGGATTCGAACCTCCGACGGGGAACGGCCTTACGCATCAGAGCATAGCGCCTCAATGCGCTCGGTCACTCCGCCGCGGCTGAGAAAGCTTCATCGCAATCGAATGAACGGTACGGCAGCTCATAAAATACGAACGAACATTCAAACATTAGCCTTGCCGAGTGCTTCCACTCTCGCAGGCATACGTTCAGTCAGGTGGTGGAAGGTTTCGTGGGGAATAGCAGGCCTTTCTTCAAAAGAAAGAAAAAAAAATATATGTTCAACTGTTTGTAAATCTTATGGCACTTAACTACGGGGTCATCAGTCCCTAAACTTACAAACTACTTATGAACTACTTACGAACTAGGACGGCACAAATATCCATGCCCGAGGGGGGATTCGAACCCCCGACCGTAGTGGCCGTGCAGACCGTGACTGAAGCGCCTCAGTCCCTTTTTTTTTTTTTTTTTTTTTTTTTTTTTTTTTTTTTTTTTTTTTTTTTTTTTGTTCTCTGGGTAGTTCTCTTCGTTGCGGACGCTGATCGTTTTTGTTCGAGGTTGTTCGTTGAATGTTTGGCTCAGCTTTTTTATTACAGAGGGCGTGGAGCCCTCTGACCGGGCGCGCTGAGCCACGGCGCCCGGCAGCCCTCGGCCACCGCGGCCGGCAGGCCATTCTTCGCGGGGTGCTGCACTGAGGAGAGGTATCGATGTAGGTCGGTGAGTCCTGGCACCAAGTAGCCGTTGCAAAAGATCCCAAAGGTTTTCTACAGGAGTCTATGCAGGCCAGTCCATTACAAGGATGTTACTGTCGTGTAATCACTCCACCACAGTCCGTACATTATCAACAGGTACTTGATCGTGCTGAAAGATGCAATCCCCGTACCCGAATTGCTCTTCAACACTGGGCAGCAAGAAGGTGTTTAAAACTTCAATGTAGGCCTGTGCTGTGATAGAGCCACGCAAAACAACAACGGGTGGAAGACCGCTAGGTGAAAAACACGACTACATCATAACACCACAGCCTCCGAATTTTACTGTTGGCACTACACACACAATGGCAGATGACGTTCGCCCGGTATTCACCATATCCACACACTATCATCGGATCTCCTCACAGTGTACCGTGCTTAGTCCCTCCACAACGTTTTTCCAATGTTCAGTAGTTCAATGTTTAGGCTCCTTACACCAAGTGAGACGTCGTTTGGCATTGACCTGTATGATGTGTGTCTTATGAGTAGCCGCTCGACCATGAAATCAAAGTTTTCTCACCTCCCATCTGTCATAGTATTTGCAGTGGATCCTAATGAAGTTTGGAATTCGTATGTGGTGGTCTGGGTACACGTGTGCCTATTACACTGTACGACCGTCCCCAACTGTCGTCGGTATCTGGCAGTCAACAGACAAGGTCGGACTGTACACAATCGTGCCGCATGTGTCCCTTCACGTTTCCACTTGACTATCACATCAGAAACACCGATGTTTAGGAGGGTGGGAATCTCGCGCGCACGACTTGAGACACCCAGGCACCTGACCACGTTCCAAGTGTGTGAGTACGACGGAGCACCCCATTCTGAGGTCGCTGATATGTGATACCTGGCAGTAGGTGCCAGCACAATGCACCAAATATGAGAAACCTATGTTTTGGGCGTTTACTGATATTTTTCATCACATAGTGTACATATATTAGATATGTAAATGGGTAAGATTAAAAGGTAAACAATGTATACGATTGTGGCTATGTAGAAATTCCCGGCATATTAAGTGATCAAATTCTTCTCAGTTTTTTTTTCCTTTATTGTTATTTCACATACACATACATACAGGTAGGCTGACAGCAGCCTCCTACGCTGCTCTTCAGCCACAAGAATTGTATAGTAATCAACAAGGAGTAAAAACAATAGAAATGAGAAGATAAAAGTGGTGACAATGAAAATTGAATGTGGAGCAATGTTCAAAACGATGAAATGTTTGTTAGGCTTACGGGACTTAACTGGGGGGTCATCACTCCCTGAACTTACAAAGTTATAAACTAGCTTATACTAAAGACAACACAAACATTCGTGCTCGAGGGAGGATTCGAACCTCTGACAGGGAATGGCCTCGCGAATCGGAACATAGCGTCTCAATGCGCTCAGCCACTCCGCGGCGGCACGGAACAGTGATGGAGGTAAAAAGTACAAGAAAATTTATGAACACATACGGTTGGAAAATAAAAGCCTGTGCCACGGCGACATTAAAAACACACATTGAGATGAAGCACTGATGATTGCAACACTTGTCTGGTGTGGCGGTGTTTTCACTATTAAAAACACACACTGGCGGCGAAGAGACACAACACTGAATGGAGCACTAAAGTTTAAAACACTGCCTGATCGTGGGACGCCGCAGGGGAAGGTGCGTTCGGAAGCGCGGGAGGAGGGAAAGGAGGCGGGGGAGGACAAGGAGGGAGTGTAGGGACTCCAAGGGAGAGGAGAGGGAGGGGTAGCCAAGCGGTGGGAGGGGCCAGGAGAGGAGTGGGAGAGGGGGCGTCATCCAGGAGGGGGAGGTGTCGGAGGGTGCGGAGAGTGTGGAGGTGAAGGGAGGGAGGGATACACTGGTGAAGGCGTGCCAGAGGCCCAGATGGGGATTCTATTTAGCGGATAATGTATATGAGCTAGAGATCTTCAAGCTACTGAAGGAGGTGGGGGAACGGGATGAGGTCTTAGAGGATCCACTTGAGGGAGGGGAGGCGGATGCGATAGGTAAGGTGGAGGGCGTGGTGTACGAGGATTTGAACGGTACGATAGTAGGTGGGAGGGGCGGATATCCGGGCGGGATGGAAGCTGCTTATGACGGGGCACACGATGGATTTGTAGATGTAGAGGAGAGTGGACGGGTTGAGGCCCCACGTCCGGCCGACGAGAAGTTTTGGGAGGTTAAGGCGGGACGTGGCCTTCTGGCGAGCTGTGTGGGGGTGAGGCATCCAGCAGAGGGATCTGTCGAGGGTGAGGATGATGTATTTGAGAATGGGAGTGTGGTGGATAGGACGACCGTGGGGGGTAAGGTGGAAGTCGTGGAGGTTGAAGGAAAGGGTGGAACAACCTATGACGATTGCCTGTGATTTATCAGGACTGACGAAAAGGAGTCACCAATTGCACCATTCAACGAAGTCGGGTTAGGGCCACATCAGCTGAGTAGATGAGATAGAGGAGGATGGAGAGGACGGAGCCTCGAGCTGAGTAGATGAGATAGAGGAGGATGGAGAGGACGGAGCCTCGAGGCACCCCAGCAGAGGGGTAGAACAAACGGGAATTGGAGTTGCAGACAATGATGTAGGAGGGGTGGTGGGTGAGGGGGGAAGCAATGAGGCGGACATAATTAATAGGAAAGAGCGTAGAGTTGGAGATCGAATAGGAGACCGGAATGCCAAACACGGTCGTAGGCTCCTCTCAATATCGAGGGAGACAAAGATAGTGGAAGTTTAATTGGATGGAGAGGAGATGAGTGGGGCAAAGGAGCTGGTCATCGGCAGAGAAGTAGGTCGGAAGCCACATTGGAAGAGGAGGTGGGAGTGAATACGGCGGGTGAGGATGGTTTCCAGGACTGTGCTGAACACGGAGTTGAGGCTGATGGGACTGTAGGAGGAGGCCTGTGACGGGGGCTTGTTGGGTTTGGGGAACATGACAATGCAGGAGGTTTCTTGCAGGTCAGGGTAGAAACCAGTGTAGAGGATAACATTGTAGAGGCAGGTCAGAGCACCATGGAAGGAGAGGGGTGGTGAAACTGTAGAACAGCTGAAAGTACGAAGGTGCATGCGGCAAGTGTAGAGCGTGTGTGTTTACTCGTAGCTGCTGACCTCGGCCACAAGAGAAGTTGCAGCGCTTCCATTGGTGGGTAATGTCTAAAACGATAGATCGCTAAGGATTGTCATTCGTTGCCATTTGATGCAGATGCCGATGTTTATTCAGGTCTGACAACACAGGATTACCTGATTTATTCAGGAAATGACCACTGTCATGGTCAGTTGTGTTATCTGTTATTCTGATTTCAATTGATTCTTTCAGGCTCGTCATATAACATCGTGTATCCTTCTGAGAGACAGTCTCGCCCGCTTGGATCTCCCTTCCCCTCCCCTGGGAGTTCTTACGCCTTCCTTCCCTACGCTGCCCCCCCCCCCTTCCACCCTCCCCCCCCCCCCCTGCGCATCCGCTCCTTCTCCTCTTGCTCTGCGGGGTCTGCATAGTGTTCCCGTTATTAATGTGGTGCTTCGTCAGAGTGTCTAGTGTCTGTGAAACCTATGGTGTCAGTGTCAGTGTATTGAAACAGCGCAACCACCGACAACGGCAAAACATTGTGTTGCGTATATGTGTTTTATTAGTGTCTTCGTTCGTGTCACAGCCTCGAACTTTTACTCAGACTTTTATGTATTTTAGCCACTGTGACACCGTTTTATAACTACCATCATATGACTTGTAATCTATATGATTTTATTAAGTCTCACATTCTTCTCCGTTTTCATAACTTCCTTTCTCCTGTTTTATCGCCGTTTTGTTTTGTATGTATACCTCTTGCCAATTTGTGTAACGCTCGGCTGAAGAGTGGCATACAGGCCGCTGCTTGGGAAAAAAAATAACAGTGTTCATCCACCGACCGCGGATTTTTCAGGCTGCGTCAATCGCGTGGTGCGGTGATGTTCAACAAATCTGTCACTGACGGTATGAATAGTCTGGAAAATGTATATTTTGCCGCACTCACATGGTACTTTACATACCCTAGGCCTCCTTAGGCCTAAATCATCTTTAACTGAGCCAAGAAGTACTCTAGTCTTATTATTTACTAGCTGAAAACCAGGCGTTCTCGGATATTTTTTTAGTTATTTCAGCCTCGAGTTAGTACTTCTCCTATCCCTTCTCTATCTTTCTGAGAACTTTATTTTTCTTCTAAAAGTATGTTATATTCATGGGAAAATATTTTAAGAAATAAGTCTGTCTTGCATAACGTACAAACTTATAAGTGCAGTATCCAAACAAAGAAAGATAGTAACTAAAATACAAATGATATTTCAAATTCGTACCATCTCATATTTATTGTGTTGTATATTGCACTATTTTTCAGGTTTGGATCCACTTGTAAAAGTGCTATATGTCTGTAAAATCCGTTGCGAACACAATTACTAGTAAAGAAGTAACAGATTAAAACTTGGTGCGTGATGGGTCGGATTTCCACGAACGTTACTGTTTATGTGCTCATGTTACATGAACTACGTGCCGTACTGTGGTACGATATCGAAGGCACAGTCAGCTTTATGTATGTATACCGTCTGTAAAGTTTCCTGCGGCTACAGTTTGTAGTGTAGAAATTATAAATTGTAACCTCATACCGAATGCCGCAGTTTTAGTCCATGAACAGCGGAAAAGTAGTCACCAAGAAACGTTTTTCCTTTCATCATTTTACTGTGATTGTCAGTGAAAAAAAAAATATACTAAAGGTTTGAAACTATGTTTGAAGTCGATTATAAGTCGCTAAGTACCCTCATTCTCATACAGTGTATGAATAAAGTCTCGTCGCATTATGTGGCAGTTTTTTGCGATTCCTATTATTTATGACGTCATATCTCCTGAATAATGTGTCGTATGTGACTCTTAAGCCTGCAGGATCTGTTATCTCACGGTAAGGAATATGTATTAAGTTTGGTTGAAATCTGTCTAGTGTTTTAGGAGGAAATGTGCACTAGTGTCGCGTGATGCATTTTTTTTTCGCATCTCATTGTTTATACAATTAATAGTGTACGAGTAATAAACTGTAACGTCATGCTAAATGCTGCAATTTTACGGCATGAACACCGTAAAAGTAGTAACCGACAAACTTTTTTCCTTTCACCATTTTTCTGGGGTAGTTAGCTAGTAAAAGTGTCCCAAACGTTTGAAATTATGTTTAAAGTTTGTTGCAAGTCGCAAAGTGCTCTCCTTGTCAATAGTAGACTGATAAAGTCACTTTATCACCTGCTGCAAGACGGGGAAGTTTTCATTGTTTATGACATCATATCTCCTGAACTTTCGGCCATATCGCAAAATCCTTTCTTAACTGACGTCTTCTACCTATAAACTACATTCCTGCCAAATTTCAGCTTTATAAGTGAAGTAGTTTTCGAGATTTCGTGTTTAGTCAGTGAGTGAGTATGTGTGTGCATGAGTGTCCTTTAGCTTTTATATAGATAGAGATTATTTTTAAATTAATATCCTTGAGATGTTGCAGCTCTTGAGGTAAATTTTCAGCATCCGAGATGGCATCTGCTCTATTTAGCATGGTCCGAAGAACTCCTGCACGTTGAAAAGGAGGGTGACAGCTGGCCGCATGTTAATACCTTTCAGTGACCGCCGGCCTGTGCACACGTGACAGCAGCAGCAGCAGCTCTACATTGTAAGATAACCGGCTTCTTAATAGAAGCGACTTATTTTCATTTCGTGTGTGCTTTCTTTTACAGTTCTTTATACATTAGTGTGCTCGCGTGTTTATTTATTAAGAATCGCGTTTAGTTGTTAGTTCAGTTGTTGATATTTGATTTATTAGCTCGCGTATATATTTTTCAGATTCGCCGGTAATAAACAATTTAGTGTTAGGTTCATATCTTTTGAAGCTCGCTGTTTATCAAACTTCTGTGTCCTCAGACGTACTTACTTGGAAGAAACATAGGTTTTTAGAATGGCTAGGAACTGTGACTGCTGCGAACGGATGGAGGCAGAGTTGGTGACTCTTCGCTCGCAGCTTCAGGCGGCGTTGACTTCGCTGGCACCGCTTGAGACTGCGGTGGGTGGGCGCCGCTGTTGTGGGTCGCTCGCGGGGGTGCAGCAGACGCCCTGTGCGTCTCTTGTGCCCTCTGGTCGGCCTGCGGCTGTGGCCAGCCCGCTCACTGCCCGCGAGGAGGTAGCCCCCCAATCCGTGGTGGATTGGGAGGTCTCCTCAGCGCGTGTCAGGCGGCGGGGGACCGAAGTGGAGGCTTCCCCGGTTAGTCTTGCCAACAGATTCGTGGCGCTGTCTGTGGCAGAGGATGTTCTTGACGCAGATGGTGTCACTTGTCCTGTACTTGCCCCCCTGCCTTCAAGATCCGGGCACTCACAGAGGGTGGGTTTGTTAGTAGCTGGGAGCTCCAACGTTAGGCGGGTGATGGAGCCCCTTAGGAAAATGGCTGCTAGGGAGGGGGGAAAGTCCAATGTGCATTCCGTGTGCATACCGGGGGGAGTTATTCCAGATGTGGAACGGGTCCTTCCGGATGCCATGAAGAGCACAGGGTGCAGCCAGCAGCAGACGGTGGCTCATGTCGGGACCAATGATGTGTGTCGCTTTTGATCAGAAGAGATCCTCTCTGGTTTTGAGCGGCTATCAGAAGTGGTAAATACTGTAAGTCTGGATTGCAAGATGAAAGCGGAGCTCACCATCTGCAGCATTGTCGACAGGACTGACTGAGGACCTTTGGTTCAGAGCCGAGTGGAGGGTCTGAATCAGAGGCTCAGACGGTTCTGCGACCGTGTGGGCTGCGGATTCCTCGACTTGCGCCAAAGGGTGGTGGGTTTTCGGGTTCCGCTAAATAGGTCAGGAGTCCACTATACTCAGGAAGCGGCTACACGGGTAGCGGGGGCTGTGTGACGTGGACTGGGCGGTTTTTTGGGTTAGAGGGCCTCGGGAATACACAAAATGGGTTTCAGTCTCAAAGGGGGCAGGTCAGACACAGGAATAAAGCAGATCTAGAAACCATTGGTATAACAGTTGTAAATTGTCGTAGCTGTATTGGGAAAGTTCCAGAGCTCCAAGCGCTGATAGAAAGTACTGAGGCACAAATCGTTATAGGTTCTGAAAGATGGCTGACGCCAGAGATAAGTTCGGCCGAAATTTTTTCAAAGTGCCAAATGGTCTTCAGAAAGGATAGAATAAATAAAAAAGGGGGGTGGTGTGTTTATTGCTGTTACAAACGGTTTATCCTGCAGCGAAATTGAGGCAGATACTTCCTGTGAGTTGGTCTGGATAGAGGTTATACCTAACAACCGGAATAAATTAATAATTGGATCTTTTTATCGGCCCCCTGGCTCAGACGATGCGGTTGCCGAAATGTTCAAAGAAAGCTTGAATCACATTTCTAATAGGTATCCGAAGCATACTGTTATAATAGGTTGCGACTTTAATTTATCCTCGATATGTTGGCATAATTACGTATTCAAAACCGGCGGCAAATATAAAACATCGTCCGAACTAGATCTGAATGCTTTTTCTGAAAACTACTTCGAACAGTTAGTTCATGAACCCACTAGAATAGTAAGTGGTTGCAAAAATACCCTTGATCTCCTAGCAACAAATAATCCGGAGCTAGTAAAGAGCGTCAAGACAGATACAGGGATTAGCGAACATCCAGTTGTAGTAGCGAGACTGAATGTCGAAATTCCCAAATGCACCAAAAATAACGAAAACTATATCTATTCAATAAAGCAGATAATAATTCGCCTCACGCAGTCAAGAGTGATAGTCTCCAGTCTTTCAAAACTAAAAATGCGAGTGTAGATCAGTTGTAGCTTCAGACATAATATCAGTAGCAATCGAGAGATTTATATCAAATAAATTAATAAAAGAGGGGCCTGATCCCCTCCCCCGTGCTACACAAAACAGGTCATATCACTGTTGCAGAAACAAAATTTAAAAAGACACATAATCCACAAGACTGGCAATCTTTTACTGAAACTCGCAACCTAGCGCGGACTTCAATGCGTGAAGCCTATAGTAGTTACCACAACAAAATCCTGTCTCGTAATCTTGCAGCAAATGCAAAGAAATTCTGGTAATATGTGAAGTACGCTAGCATCAAAACACAAACAATACCTTCACTACGCGATAGCAATGGTAATACTACCGACGACAGTACTGCTAAGGCAGAATTACTAAACACAGCTTTCCGAAATTCGTTCACCAAAGAAGACGAAGTGAACACTCCAGTATTCAATCCAAGAATAGTTGCCAGCATGCGAAACTTAGAAGTAGATGTTCCTGGAGTACTAAAACAACTTAAGTCACTAAACAAAAACAAATTTCCGGGCCAGATTGTATACAACTAGATTCCTCTCAGAGTATGCTGATGCAATAGCTCCGTACTTAGCTATAATTTACAACTGATCACTCAGCGAAAGATCCGTACCCAAAGACTGGAAAGTTGCCCAAGTTACTCCAATATTCAAGAAAGGCAATAGGAGTGATCCCCAAAATTACAGGCCAATCTCATTAACGTCGATTTGCAGTAGGATTTTGGAACATATACTTTGTTCGAATATTATGAACTACCTCGAAGAGAACGACCTATTAACCAATAGTCAACACGGATTCAGAATATATCGCTCTTGCGAAACACAGCTTGACCTTTACTCACATGAAGTGTTAAGTGCCATCGACAAGGGATCTCAAATTGATTCCATATTTCTGGGTTTCCGGAAGGATTTTGACACTGTACTCCACAAGCGGCTTCTAATGAAATTGCGTGCTTATGGAATATCTCCCCAATTGTGCGATTGGATGCACGATTTCCTATCAGAAAGGACACAGTTCGTTGTAATTGACGGTAAGTCGTCGAGTAAAACAGAAGTGATATCTGGCGTTCCACAGGGAAGCGTTATAGGTCCCCTACTCTTCCTCGTGTTTATAAACGATTTAGGAGACAATCTGAATAGCTCCCTTAGACTGTTCGCGGATGATGCTGTCGTTGATCGGTTAGTGAAGTCAACAGAGGATCAAAAGCAACTGCAAAGCGATTTAGACAAAATTTCTACATGGTGCGAAAATTGGCAATTGACACTAAATAAAGAAAAGTGTGAAGTAATACACATGACCACTAAAAGAAATCCGCTGAACTTCAATTACGCGATAAATCAGTCAAACCTTAAGGTCGTAAATTCTACCAAATACGTAGGAGTTACAATTACGAACAACTTTGACTGGAGAGAACACATAGAAAACATTGTGGGGAAGGCGAACCAAAGGTTACGTTTCATTGGCAGAACGCTTCGAAGATGCACCAGCTCCACCAAAGAGACTGCCTACATCACACTTGTGCGTCCTCTCCTGGAGTACTGCTGCCCATTGTGGGACCATCACCAGGTGGAACTGACGGAAGATATTGAGAAGGTTCAGAGAAGGGCAGCTCGTTTTGTTTTATCACGTTACGGGGGGGGGGGGGGGGGAGCGTCACGGAAATTTTGCACGAATTGGGGTGGAAATCATTAAAAGAAAGACGTTATTCATTGCGGCGTGATCTGTTTGCGAAGTTTCAATCACCGACTTTTACTTCTGAATGTGAAAATATTTTGCTAGCACCCACCTACTTAGGGAGACATGACCATCCCAATAAAATAAGAGAAATCAGATCGAAAACGGAACGATTTAGGTGTACTTTCGTCCCGCGCGCTATTAGAGAATGGAACGGTAGAGAAAAGTTATGAAAGTGGTTAATGAATCCTCTGCCAGCCACTTAAATGTGATTTACAGAGTATCTATGTAGATGTAGATGTATGCGTCAGTTTCCTGTAAACTCTATGTTCAAGATTTCCGTAATCTTTTTTATTGACCATCACATCCAAAAATTGTAACTTGCCCACCTTTTCAATTTCCATCGTGAATTTGATGTTAGGTTGCAGACAGTTTAAATGATCCAATAGCGGGTGCAGAGAATCTATTCCATGTAGCCAAACAAGATATATATAGTCAACATATCTAAAAAAGCAAGCGGTTTTAAAAAATGTTTTCTGTGCCATTTCCTCCAAGTTCTCCATAAAAAGGTTGGCAACTATGGGAGGGAAAGGACTCCCTATAGCCACACCGTCAGTCTGCTGAAAATACTTGTCATTGAATAAAAAATAGGTGAACGTCAATACATGGCGGCAAAGCTTCGTCATTTCCATATGTAGTTTCTCGTTAATTAGGATCAATGACTCTTCAAGAGGTACACAAGTAAAAAGAGACCCCACATAGAAACTCACAAGTAAATCAGAGGGGTAAGACGAAGAGAGTTTAAGTACTGAATGAAATCCATGGAATTAGATATAGAGTGTTCACATTTATCCACATGAGGGCTGAGTACCGACGCCAAAATTTTGCCAAGTTGTAAGTTGGCGCACTCAAATTACCAACAATCGGGCAGAATGGAATCCCATCTTTGTGGGCCTTTGGCAATCCGTATGATGTAGGTGGAATAAATGCTCCAGGACGGAAGTCTCTTCGGGTATAGAGCTCTTCTTCAAAAGTGAATTAGTCGTCCACTTTATGCGATCAGTAGGATCTTTCTGCAGTACCCGATACGATGGATCCTTAAATATTACATCTTACTCATATAATCGTCCTTTGAGATTAAAACGGCGGCGTTGCCTTCGTCTGCTGGTAAAATTAATAATTCGGGATCTCTCTGAGAGACCAAATTGCTGCACGTTCAGCCGAGGAAATATTACTCTGTGGGGTCCGAGACTGACGGAAAATGTGCGAAACATTTCTCTGATCGTTTCCGTCTATTCCTCCGGAAGATGTAACACTGCTTGTTCAGTTGAGGAAATGAATTCCAAAGTGGGAAGTGGGAAGTTTAAACACTTTTACAACACAGTAAAAACAAAACAGTAAAATCATACAGTTCTTTGCTTGTAAGATTTATCACAGTCTGTCTTTAAGTATCATTCCCTGATGTCAATGCATGATTACAAACATTGAAATTTAGACAGCTGTTTGATACAAGCATTCCTATGCACCCAATCTGAAAATGCCCAAGAAGAAAAATCGACTCACTTCCAAAATGTTATAGACAGCAGTGACGAAATCTCCAAATGAAGATAAAACAAATCTTTGGATATAATATCCAATTGTCTACGAGTGAAATGAATGCGTTCTCTGACCAAGGCAAAACTGGCCTGCTTCTTTAAACTGTTAGCTGATCTTGTATTAATATAGTGAACAAATCTTGCAAATTTTGGTATGATACCTTCATTCCGCCATCTGAGCAGAAAGGACATAGAGTTTACAGGAAACAGCCGCATACTGATGTGTATTAAAGGCGACCAGCTGTCAGCCTCCCTTTCAACGTGCGGGAGTTCTTCGGACCATGGTAAAAAGAGCATATGCCATATCGGATGCTGAAAATTTACCTCCAGAGCTGCAACATTTCAAGAATGTGTTCAACCAAAATAGCTATACACACAGGCAGATTCGACGGGCTTTTGAGCTCTGTGGCAAAGAGGTCAAGGTGTTGCTGGAGGAGACCACGATTGGACCGGACGAGGGTGGGAGGCATGGCGAGGAACGCGGTATCATCAGTGTACTGGAAAAGGTGGACGGGAGGGGCAGCTTTTGGCATGTCTGAGCTGTAGAGGAGGTATAGGAGGGGAGAGAGGACGGAACCCAGGGGCACGTCGGCAGACGGGTACAATAGAAGGGTATCATAATTTTCATCTGCCTTAACTGTCAGAATAATTTCCTTTACCTCCTTATACACTTCTTCGATCTCCTCATCATCGGCAGAGATAGTGGGCGTATAAAATTGTACTTCTGTGGTCGGTGTTGGCTTCGTATCTAGCTTGACTGTTATAATGCCATCACTGCATTCGAGGATTGATGCATGCTGCTGCTAGCTTCGTATATTCACGTGACTTGCATATGTGGATCTAGCGACAGGCTCTGAAGTTCCACGGTCTGATCCGAATCACATTACCCCCCTCCTGCGGGTTCGGAGGTAAGAATAGGTCCAAAAGGTTCCTGCCTGTCGTAACAGGCGACTAAAATAAGTATTCACACGACTTCCATGTGGGTTAGATCTACGTATTTTCAAAATTCCTCTGAAGTGTGAACCATTAGGAAAAGGACACCTTACATGGTGCACCAGGCACCCATTAGAGAATGGACTTGTAACTGCATCCTATATCCAGCCTTTGGGCAAGAACACGACATGTGGAGCAGCGGTTACGTCCATTGTCATCCCACGCACACTCTATCGTAACGGTCCCTATAGCATCCCAAATCCAGCACAGCAGCCAGACCGTCAGGTAAGTAGATATGATTTGTGGGGCAGACCCCAAAATTCAAGATGGCTACCAAGGTAACCAGCCTCCGCTGCTTCCGAGGAAAACCCACCCCACCTGCTCTGGGGTCCAGCCCCAAAATTAAAGATGGCGGCTGAGAAAAACCCACGTCCTTCGCCTGCCTGGCGTCACCTCTAGACAATGACGTAATTGAACGTGAATTGATCGTAGTGCACTTATGGGATCCGCATTGTGTCCGCCGCCAGCCGCCACCACCGCCCCCGCCGGCCGTCCGCCGCCTCACACCCACCGCCCGATTAATTTGATTAATTTGATTAAATTTGCATATCAAATTAATTTTGAGAAACTTATCCGCCCCACCCGCCCACACCCCGCCACCGCCGACCCTACAACCATCCAAAATAATTTTTACAAACGTTATTGCTTATCAATGTACTGGTTGTATTACACCAAAATTGTAAGAAAAAAGGAGCCAATTATTCCGTACTTCAGACAGTACAATTACCTGGACTAACATGAAACATGTACCATTGTTTTATAAACAAATCACTACCGCTACCACCAGCCGCCAGGTCATTCACCAACAAATTCAAATGTTTGTTAAGCTTATGGCACTTAACTACGGGGTCATCAGTCCCTAAACTTACAAACTACCTATGAACTACTTACGAACTAGGACGGCACAAATATCCATGCCTGAGGGGGGATTCGAACCCCCGACCGTAGTGGCCGTGCTGACCGCGACTGGAGCGCCTCAGTCACCTCGGCCACCGCGGCCGGCCATTCACCAACGACCCCGATTATTAATTGTGACATCCTATGTTTTTGCATAGGTCGGTATACAGTTTGATACATCGAATCTTCAGTACAAATCGCAATTTGCAGGTAAATATAGACGTGGCATAAAGAAATTCGGTGTAATTCTACAGGTGGGTGTTGTACATTTATTGACAATTATTTAAAAACAAACATTTAGAACAATCCTAAAAAACTGTTCCGTCTGTTTGCCCCATAAGGTGCTTGAGCAAAATAAATGTAACTCTTCGCATAGACAATGCTTGCAACAGCCGACGGACGTGTTTCAAATAGCGCGCGTTAGATAATAAATGGAATGTAACGGTAACGACCGCCCCAAACCTGTGTGTCAAACACTCTTCTGGTAAAACAACTACCTTAAACAATTTCTCTCGATAAACACCACGGACACGGTACTAACGAGCCTCGTTTTAAAAAATAAAAACGCCTAACAGTAACATAGCTCGATCTTCAATGCAGACGGGTAGAATAGACGGGAATCAGAATTATGGACTGCGGCATAGGTAGGGTGATTGGAAAGAATGGAGACAATGACCCGTACGAGGATGATGGGAAGTGCATAGGTCTGGAGTTTGAAGAGTAAGCCGGGATGCCAGACCCGATCATAGGCCGTTTGCAGGTCCAAGGACACAAAGATAGCTGAGCAACGGGAATTGAACTGGGGGGGGGGGGGGAGAGGAGTTCGGTGAGGCGGAATAGTTGGTCGTCCGTGGAGAAAGAAAGTCGAAAACCACACTGGGTGTCGGGCAGTAGGTGATGAAGTCGGAGATGGTGGTGAATGCGTCGAGACAGGATGGCTTCAAAGACCGGGGTGAGTCAGATGCGCCCGTAGGAGAAAGTGTCAGAAGGAGGTTTGTTTGGTTTGAGGAACATGAGGACACGGGACATTTTTCACAGGCTGGGATAGAAGCCAGTGTAAAGGTTGGTGTTGTAGAGAGTAGCCAAGGTGGTGAGGGAAGGGAGGGGGCATTCCTCGAGGTGGCGGTAGGAGATGCAGACGTGGCCGGGAGCTGTGGTACGTTTAGTGCGTAGTATTAACTGTATATTGTGTGCTGTTCCACACTTCCCAGCGAATAGAGCTCTCGATGGTAGAACGGCGTAACTCACTTGTTCTGTGCATTGCCACTCGCTGCGGACACCAGCGCTCTTTGTCGTCTCCGATTTGGGCAAATTTTAGAAATGACGGGTTTCCATGTGTTGTCCAATCACGGTTAATCAGATTCTCCGCCGCATGAATTTACACCGATTTCATAATAATGGAGTCACAAAAAGTCGTTTCGGAGGCCAGAATAAATTTTTTATCATACTCTATTGAGTGACCAGTGACCAATGTTCACCTATAGCAGATTTGCTTGGTTGCAAAAGTCGGGTGCAACGTTCTTCCACGGTGCTTGTAGTCTGGCCTATATAAGCCATACCACAGAGACAGGGTTTTTTGTAAGTAGCGTCATTCTGTAACAATAGATTCTCTTTTACTAAACCAAGCAAATCAGAAATCTTCGATGGTGGACGAAAAACTACTTTCACTTGAAAAACTCCATAGGATTCTTGCTATTTTAAATGACAGATTCCCAAGAAACGGAAGAAAAGAAACAGATTTTGCCGGCATGCTCTCCTCTATTACTACTTCTCGAAACAACTTTCTTTGCTTCCATAGTGAACGGGATATTCTCGGGAATGGAGTTTAGGTGGTATAGAAGGTCCAGCAACTGATTCATTCCATGAGGCCACACTATGAAAGTGTCGTCCACATACCTCCAAAATACCATTGGTTTATGGGCTGCAGATTCAGTTGTTCTTTCCTCAAAGTCTTCCGTAAACAGATTGGCCACCAAGAGAGAGAGAGAGGGCTACCCATGGCGACACCGTCAGTCTGCTCAAAATATTCATTGTTGAACATAAAATAGCTCGACGAAAGAGCATGCTAAAACAGAGCAGTGGTATAGAGGAACCTTTGTATAAAGAGATAAAACGTCAAAGCTGTCTAAAAGATCCGATTTAAACAAACGCAGGGCCCCCAGTCTGTTGATAAAATCGGAAGAATTTTTTATGTGATGCGAGCATTTGCCCACCAATGGTCTCAACAAGGAAGCAAGATATTTGGCTAAATCACTTGTGGGGACACCAATATTGTTCACTGTCGGTCGTAAAGGCAAATTTTCCTTGTGAATTTTACGAAGGCCATACAGTCTTGGTGGTACGTAACCATGTGGTTTTACCGTAATCTCATAATGGTTCCTAGTGATAACGAGAAAGAATTAAGGCCTGAGGAAGTCTTACGTTGCTCACGTAGGATCGTAATCTATATTTCTATAGGTAGAGGCACTTAGTAGACCAAACATCTTCTCAACGTACACACTACGAGGTAATAAGACTGTTGCGTTATCTTTGTCAGGCTTCAGTACCGCAGTCCTTTTCCTAATACAGACAACGTCGCATCGTCCAAGATTTTCTCCGTGAAGTTGATGACGGAACGTCGGCTATTTATCTCCTTTAGCGATGACTGCTGTCGAGAAAGACGACCAAATTTTGACATTTGTCGATGCGACGTTGTCTCTATTAGGGAAAGGATTCAATTTTGTACCTACACCACCCTTAATAAGTTTTGTGAGTGGTGTTGATGAAGCCGTACGACGCCTTCCTTCGGATGCAGCAGAAGAAATAAGAAGAGAATCTTGTCGTCCTCTCTTCAATGCTCCTCCTCAGCGCAGCAACATAGCTTTCGCAGAAAGGGCTGCATTACGACATCTATGAGAGGATCCTGATTTAGTGGTACTGTCCTCTTCCTGTCTCAACTGTTTGTCGCCCAAGTTTCACTCCCGTACAGGGCGACACAAATGCCTTCAGAATGGACTTCCTGACATTTAAATTAATATTCGATGTTAGCAAATTTCTCTTTATCAAAAACGCCTTTCTTCCCATCGCCATCCTTCATTTTATATTCTCTGTTCTGCGATCGTCATATGTTATTTTACTACCCAAGTAACAAAACTCATCTACCACCTTTATTGTTTCGTTACCTAATCTATTTCCTAATTGCCTAATTTTCTAAGACTGTATCCCATTATCCTTGTTTTGCTTTTGTTAATGTTCATCTGCATTCCATTATTCTTGTTTTGCTCTTGTTAATGTTCATCTTATACGCTCCTTTCAAAACACTGTCCATTCCGTTTCTTCACCCTGAACTTTAATTCCGTCTCCAAATTTCTCTTTACTTTCCTTCACACCTTGCTCAATGTACAAATTGAATAACATTGGAGAAAGGCTACAACCCTGTTTTATTCCCTTCCCAACTGCTGCGTCCCTTTCATGCCCTTCAAATCTAATAACAGCTGTTTGGTTAATAGAACCGACGTGCTCACACGCCTAGCGCGAGCCTCCAGCCGCCACCCCTGAATAACTTTATTAAATTTACATATACCATTAATTTTTTCGCAACTTAACTGCCACATCCGCTCCCACCCCACCACACCCAACAGTCCTAAATATTGGCGCTGCCTCACCCCCAGGTATGTACAAGTTGTAAATAACTTTTCGTTCCCTATATTTTACCCCTGCTGTTTCATAATTTGAATCAGTCTTACGAACCACACATAGTAAGACTCACAAATGTTACTCGAAATAAGCTTTTTGCATGATCATTGTATACGAAGCACCATTTTAAATTAAAAGCAGAAAGATATTGTTCGACTCTTCTGACCTAACCACGTCTTTTTGTACACCCTAACAACCCTATATCCCTGAAAATCCTCATACATGCTACACGACAAGTTCCAAATCCTTACACCAATTAAATGACAAGCTCGAACTCTCAACCATAGATGAACCCCTTGTGGTTCAAGTAGCCATTTACAGACAGATGCCAAAATGTAGCTCAATACTAATAAAATACTGGCAGATGCATACGTGTTCCAGCAATCTTTATACACAATAGAGACAATACCATTCATCTTATGTTCTCCACCAAACAACTAGTAACGTTTGTATGTATAATTTATACGCTCCAAAGGTTAAGTTTAGATCAGCACTCCATCTAGATAGTTTATATGTCACATCCTACATCGCGAAAAATGTACAGAGCTACGAAAAAAATACAATAGACCCACTTCTCTCCCTTTTTAAGGTAAACAGAGCCACAGATCAAAGAAATACATATCACTACCTACGACTGATTTTCTATTAAGACAGCGGAATGTTCGGTGAATTATGCATTTGTGTAATATTGTAGCTGGAGAACTATTTAAATCAAAACACATCACAAGGTTCTACGACTCCTGCAACTAATCACGTCTTTATGTATAAGAGGAAATCGCATCGATAGAACAGACATTTTGACGCTTCACAGATAAGCATAACATGCAATAGACTTTATGTATCTTACCAGTCGATCCTATGAATGTTAGATCAGGTTATAGAGGAAGATAAAGAGCTGATAAAATAGAATATAAACCCTCTAATTAGGGTCAGGACTTTACTAACCACAGAATCGAACCAATTATAGACTGTCTTTTACAGATAGAAGGCGATGCAGACGTTAACCATTACACAACATACCTCTGAGACCCTGATAGAAACACACAATGGAGAGACAGAACACTGTCTTCGTTATTCAACTCTTATTACATATATCGTATACAGCACAGACACATTACAGAATATATCCATAGTAATAACAGTTAACAGTATTGTTAACCACCCAGACCAATATATTTTAACCTTGTAGAATACATACTGTATTGTATTTTAGGTAATTATATCTTCAACTAAAGATCCATTAGCGCACACCCATAACACTGCAGAATCAGTATAAGGTGTCTTACGAAGCCAAGAGACAACTCGCAAAAGTCATCTACACACACCACCGAAGGGTAAAGGGTCTGTCAACAGAAGAATATTCCTAGATTGCTTATATTCGCAACCAATACCACGAAAAATTGTGCAGAGGTACGAAAAACGTAAAATGCAACAGACAGTCCTCTATGTCTTTATAGGGTAAATCAAGCTACTGTGCACAAAAATTCACACCACAACCAACGGATCATACCCTAGTATGACTCCGACTTATTCTCCAAATTATGCTTTTGAGTGATAATTCTAGGCGAATGACCACATAACCCCTATATAGGCGAGAGCTACAACGCATCCTTCGATTCTAGATGTATTCTTCGGGACGTGAATCATGTGACAGAGTTTTTATGGTAAATCGAGCCACTGATCACAAAATTCACATCACAACCAGCAGATCCTGTGCTAGCAAGACCCCGTGATGTACAAAAAAATGTTCAAATGTTTGTAGAGCTTATGGGACTTAACTACGGGGTCATCAGTCCCTAAACTTACAAACTACTTATGAACTAGCTAATACTAAGGATGTCACAAATATTCATGCTAGAGGGGGGATTCGAACCCCCGACCGTAGTGGCCGTGCAGACCGTGATTGACGCGCCGCAGTCCCCTCGGCCACCGCGGCCGGCGTCCCGGGATGTTCCCCAATTGATATTTTTGAGTGGTATTTCCAGGTGAAGGACCAAACAACCCACATGAGGCCTCGCTCATATGTGAGTTATTTGATACCGAGATTGTTGCACGCTAGTTAGTTTAGAACAGCCGCGGCGGATTAGCCGTGCGTAGTGGGGCGCCGTGCTGCGGTGCGCGCGGCCATTCGGCGTCGGGGGTTCGAGTCCCCCCTCGGGCATGGGTAATGTGTGTTGTCCTTAGCATAAGTTACTTTAAGTTAGTGTAAGTAGTTTGCAAGCTTAGGGACTAATGACCGCCGTAGTTAAGGCCCTTGGATTTACAAACATATGAACATTTAAAAAGAACTGTGATGGCTAGATCCGTTTGTTGTAGTTCGGTCGTTTGGTTGGAGATGGTTGTTGTTACATAGAGTGTCGCAGGCTCGTTGGGATAGAATTTAAGTAAAAAGTGTTTGAATTACTCTAAAATATGCGATGCAGTGTCTGTTTCCAGTTGTGTATGATGTTATGTTGGGACAGAGCTCTAAAGAAGTCGATTTAGGATTATGTTATTGTGAATGTAAAAAACTTTGCTCTGTGTACATTACGAAGTATTGTCTGTTTGATCGTGTGTTAGTGGTGGTTAATTTACGACTGGCGCCAGATGTTTGCGACGGTAAATTATTGCTGATCTTTTAACTTTTACAAGTATAGTAAATTGC
Source organism: Locusta migratoria (assembly GCA_026315105.1). Lineage (NCBI taxonomy): Eukaryota > Metazoa > Arthropoda > Insecta > Orthoptera > Acrididae > Locusta > Locusta migratoria. The sequence goes on from CM048755.1 coordinate 786,370,923, forward strand.
AAGCCATGGAGAGAAGGCACACGATTTCGTTGTGATTTTTATCAAACTGCGCATGTGCGAGTCCCTAGTATCCATCCATGACATTCGCTTGGGAGGCAGGTGTATAGGGAACAGAAACGTGATAGTGCAGCTGAAATCGATTGTTTAATGTGATTGCCAAAGTAAAAAATATATAATACATTCATTTGTCGAATCACGAGTTCTAGCGTCAATGAAATTACTGCTGTTCACCTTACCGATTTTATAAAGTGTCGTGGCAGGCGTTTGTGGGATACTTTTATCTCTTCGTTCGGCGTTACCAGACTCGTAACTACTATACACACTTACGGATTAGATCCGAAACGAGGAAAGCCAATATTTTCAAAGTACAGCCCTGTACTGTGTGCCACTCCCATCCATGTGGTCTCGGATGACAAATTCCTTAGACAGCAGTCTTTTTTTTTTTTTTTTAATTGTTTTCTGGGTTAATAAAAACACCGAAAATTGACTTGTGTGTCTGTAAATCTAGAGAACTCCTCTGTCCTATAGAACATTTGCGGTCTTAAGGATGAGTTGATTGGTACATTGCGTTTGCATGATAATCAGAAAAAACATGTAAAATACCTTGTTCCATGCCTGTTTACCTGTCGCTCTTCTCGCACTGGGTGCTGTCGTTTGTGACACCTATGGTGTACTACTTTCGTTTTTAGGTTGCTGGTTTAAACTTTGTTGTTTGTGTAATACTATTCCGAGACAGCATGATAGCTCAGATGAACTCGTTGATGAATATTTTGAGCTCTAGGGGGTCTACTAAATTTCTTTGTGTTTAAGCATTGTCTACTATTATTATTATGATGGATCATCTATCATCGCCTGTACTTTGACGTACGATTTCGAAATTTGTGAGGTTTTTTGGTAATGGCTACAGATTTTTCTTTTGGCGATCAGGTGTTGCGGTGTGTAGATTATCGTTCTAGGCATCTTCTCGCGAGGGGTCCATATTCAGTTGGATTTAATATTTTGTATTATTCTGTTGGAATTATTATTTTGTGAATAAGATTCCTGTAAGTCAAAGAGTATATACTGTATAGTTAGCTTCCTTGGTCAGAGAGGTAGCATTATTGTTCTGTCTGGTAATGGTGGCGCGCTGGGTGGCGCAGTGTAACGGTGGGAATGGGCAGTCGTGTCTTGTTGTAATGTAGCGGGCGGAGTAGGAGGTTGAACTGTGAGTTGTGGGCAGAGGATGTCAGTTAGCTCGACTGCTGAATAGGATGAAGATGTTCATGTATATGTTTTTGTAATTATGTTGATTTTTAATTTTCAATATAAATGTGATAATGAAATTTCTCTTCCATTATTTTGTAGTGTGTAGAAACTTCCATTTTTCCTCCAATAAGTTTTACTTTCTCTTCCATTATTTTGTAGTGTGTAGAAACTTCCATTTTTCTCCAATAAGTTTTACGGACCAGTTAATTGATGTGAGTTGCTTTGAAGTGAAGTAAAAGTGTTAATCTCAAACGTACTTGCACGTGATGGCTCTGTGAGTGTATGTTTTAACAGATAACTTTCAATAAAATAATTAGGGTCCAGGTTAGGATTGTTGTAAACTATGTTAAGAATATGATAATGAGGGGACAGTTACAATGAGTGAAATATCAAATGCTTATCTGTGGGTTAATTCAAATTTTCTATGCTTGTATTAATTGTGAGTAGAGAATTTCAAGAGATCATTTTTTGATAATGTAATTAGGTGATTAACAACTCTCGATAATGAAGTATTTGACTAAGTGTGATGAGCCAACCACAGTACGTTTCAACTGTTACAAAAATTCAATTTATTTCTCAGTAAAGGTATTGGCATCTTTGACGTGTCACAATGATTCACTTCATTTCACAGTAAAATATTTATGTGCACTCTCAGTTCATTTTCTGAAACGAGAGCTTAACTTCACCATACAGGTTTTTCAGTTTTGACATTGATGTTGAGAATTTACTACAGTGAAGTAATTTATGGAAGTAATTAACGGATCAGTTAGAGCTTCTTTTCGTAGCAATGCACGACTGAGTTATCCGTTGCGCGGGCCTGACGTTTAAGAAAGAAATTATTTATTCACATAATTTACTATCAGAGCTTAGTTTTTGATCCAGTGTGTGGAACAGTCACAAAGAATTTGATGTGCTTTTCTTATGTGTGGAAAATCTGAATTTTACGTAACCTATCGTTTGTTATCAACAGAAATCACTGAAATCAAGTCAGACAAACAAAGTCACACATACACACTTACACGGTCAGATAGCAAATCCCAGTTCCATCTCCACGACCAATCCAAAAAATAAATTATATTTAATAAATATCATAAAACAGATAACTTTCATTCGTTTGTGGTACTTGTAATTATCGATTTAAAAATTAAATCCGAGTTCAGTTTAGTGGACGGAAAACAGAAATCACAGGAAAGTAGCTTGATTTGTGTTTGGAGTAGGAATTTTTGTCTATATTTTGGGTAAAGTGTGGGTCGATCTTGTTCTACAGAACTGGAAATCTGTTGGATGTGTGTTGCCTCTGGCAGGTAAAGTACTACCTCGGTTCTGTGGCGAGTGTCATTTCCAAGAAGGATGTTGTTAGGTCAATGCTTTCGAGAATACACGTTTTAATGTAGACGGTCGGAAACCGCTAAACTGCTGAATTTTAATTATTTCACGCATTTTTTAAATTGTTTATTGTGATTCTCCACGGAAATATCGTTTCACAATAGTGTTTAAGAACAATTTTAAGCGTGTTCTGAGATGCTCGAATATCGGTATCTTTATAAGTTTGATCTGTGTCAGACACAGAGCATTTCGAAAACAATATATTGCAACAGGGTATTCCCTTTGCTATGTTTAGATGGGTGTGCGCAAGACATAGAAAATATTGTGGGGAAGGCGAACCAAAGGTTACGTTTCATTGGCAGTTCGCTTCGAAGATGCACCAGCTCCACCAAAGAGACTGCCTACATCACACATTTGTGCATCCTCTCTTGGAGTACTGTTGCCCATTGTGGAACCCTCACCAGGTGGGACTGACGGAAGGTATTGAAAAGGTTCAGAGATGGGCAGCTCGTTTTGTTTTATCACCTTACGGGGGGAAAGCGTCAAAAATGTTGCACGAATTGGGGTGGAAATCATTAAAAGAAAGACGTTATTCATTGCGGCGTGATTTGTTTGCGAAGTTTCAATCACTGACTTTTACTTCTGAATGAGAAAATATTTTACTAGCACCTACCTACTTATGGAGACATGACCATCCCAATAAAATAAGAGAAATCAGATCGAAAACGTAACGATTTAGGTGTTCTTTCTTCCCGCGCGCTATTAGAGAATGGAACGATAGAGAAAAGTTATGAAAGTGGTTAATGAACCCTCTGCCAGGCACTTAAATGTGATTTGCAGAGTATCTATGTAGGTGTGGATACTGCTTTAGCAAGGAAGTAAGAGGTTGAATTAAACTACCCGAATTCTCGGAATTGTCGTAAGGCGCATAGAACCATAAAAGTGTAGGATTACTGGAAGACACGGAGTTCGAAAACGTACCTGTCGAAATACTGGATGTGAGACAGCGATACCCCGATCTGAGGAACTGTTGCTACGTTCAAAAAGAATTGTGTGCAGTGTAACAGGGCATGGTCGCTAAAGAGAGAGATTGCAGTTCCGCACATGCGCTGTAGACGATGTGTATCAAGGATAAGAAAGTGCGCCATTTGGAGATCGCTGTCAGTTACGTACGCTTTGTTGTGCTTGTTTGAAATGTCGGCGTTGATTGAAAATCCCGCCGTCTGTGAAATCAGGTTGGTGATTCGGTTTCTGAATGCGAGGAAAGTGAAACCAAGTGAAATTTATCGGCAAATGTTTACGAACCAAATGCGATGAGTGATTCGATGGTGAGAAGATGGGTCCGACAGTTCAATGGCGGGCGTAGTGATGTCCACGATGAAGGACGAAGTGGGCGTCCACCTTTGGTTACAGAAGAACAGGTTCACGAGATTGATGACAAGATCCAGGAAAACCGTAGGTTTACAATTAGTGCTCTCACTATGGACTTCCCCCCAAACGAGTTGAAAGAAACTGTTTCCAACTGGTTGAAGACACAGGCGGCAGATTTCTATGAAGAAGGTATACAAAACCTGGTGCCACGCTATGACAAATGCCTGCAAAATTTCGGCAGTTATGTGGAAAAGTAGTTTAAGAGTTGTAGAATTTTGTTCAATAAAAATTTCTTCTGTATCTGTGTACAATTTCATTTTATTACCAAACGGAACTTACTTTCTGGACGCGCCTCGTATTTCTTAAAACGAGTATCGTTCGTACCGTGTCCGTGGTGTCTATCGAGAGAAATTGTTTAATGTAGTTGTTTTACCAAAAGAGTGTTTGACACACAGGTTTGGGGCGGTCGTTACCGTTACATTCCATTTATTATCTAACGCGCGCTATTTGAAACACGTCCGTCGGCTGTTGCAAGCATCGTGTATACGAAGAGATACATTTATTTTGCCCAGGCACCCTAGGGGGTGAACAGAAGGAATAATTTTTTGTATAGTCTTAAATGTTTGTTTTTAAATAATAATCGAGAAATGTACAATACCAATCTCCAGCATTACAACGAATTTCTTTATGCCATGTCAGTATTTACCTGCAAAATTGGGATTTATACTTTAGGTTCGATGTCGTTGGTGATTGGCCTGGTGGCAGGCAGGGGCGGTAGTGATTTGCTTACAAAACTCTCAGGTACATGTTTCATGTTACTCCAGGTAATCGTACTGTCCGAAGTACGGAATAATTGGCTCCTTTTTTTTACATTGTTGGTGTAATAGAATCAGTGCGTCAATAAGTAATAACGTTTGTAAAAATTATTTTGGGGGTGAGGCAGCGCCAATATTTAGGACTGTTGGGTGTGGTGGGGTGGGAGCGGATGTGGCAGTTAAGTTGCGAAAAAATTAATGGTATATGTAAATTTAATAAAGTTATTCAGGGGTGGCGGCTGGAGGCTCGCGCTAGGCGTGTGAGCACGTCGGTTCTATTTCTGTCGCACGTATAAACATCGACCTGCCGTTAGCGGCTATTGCTATGTGCTGAATCGTGTGCTTTCTCTCCCTTAAGTTGTAGCGAATATTGCGCTCTACTCCTAGCCATTTACGAAACATATATCACACAATTAGACTTTGCAAGTGCACATCTCTCAGTGGTGGTGTTGGGGGCGTGTGGTGGCGGCTTGCGGTTAAATTGTTAAAAATTAATTTGATATGCAAATTTAATAAAATTAATCGGGTTTGGTGGGTATGAGGCGACAGGCAGCCGGCGGGGGCGGTGGTGGCGGCTGGCGGCGGACACGATGCTCACCGCGTCGGATCCCATAAGTGCACTACGATGATTTCTCATTCAATTACGTTATTGTCTAGGGTGGGCATGACGGGGGCGGCGCCAGGCAGGCGAAGGACGTGGGTTTTTCTCAGCCGCCATCTTTAATTTTGGGGCCGGACCCCAGAGCGGGTGGGGTGGCGACGGAGCGTTATCCCAGCCGCCAACTCGTCATTTGGTGTCGGCCCTGCAAATCGTATCTACTCGTGTACCCCCCTGGTTGTAGCCCCCTGACAACACGGGGATCTACCAGAGCTGAAAACCCCTCGTGCACGATAAGGAGTATTTTGCCTGTCTCCGTGGGGCATCAGGATTCCTGGCAATGATCGTCTGGCCAGGTGACCTTTGCTGTGGCTCGGTGGTGCCCGTGAGGTGAGCGCATCGGTGGCATAGGGGCGGATGACCCGCAATGAAGGGGTCGAAGTCGGAAGAAGTTAGGGCGCTGGCCGCGGTGGCCGAGGGGACTGAGGCGCTCCAGTCACGGTCTGCACGGCCACTACGGTCGGGGGTTCGAATCCCCCCTCGGGCATGGATATTTGTGCCGTCCTTAGTCTTAACTAGTTCATAAGTAGTTTGTAAGCTTAGGGACTGATGACCCCGTAGTTAAGTCCCATAAGTTCTACAAACATTTGAATTTTTTTTTTTTTTTTTTTTTTTTTTTTTTTTTTTTTTTTTTTTTTTTGAACTTAGGGCCCTCCAATGAACCGTATTCGCCCAAGTATCTCGAGTGTGCACGGTCTGACGGGGAATCTTTCGTGTCCACTAAGCCGCAGTTCCTCGCGAAGAACCTCTAAGAGATTTTTCCAAAATGTGGAATGGGTCTGTATCGATCCAGACATTTTATCCTGCCAAGTTGAAGGCCTCGCTTGCCTGTGACAAGCTGGGTGATGTTTCTGTACGTTTAATCCCACATAAGACGCGGTCCAGGGTCTCATTTTCTACCTAGATCTCCTGTGACAGTCCGACCGAGAGTTGCGCACCAACTTACAGTGACGTGATGTTCACTTAAAATATGTCTTTGCGATGCACTTGCAGCCCCACATGCCAGGAATTCAGAAGCTCCTTGTACCCCTCCTGTCGTCTGTGGGCAGCAGCACCCGCCTACGACACCAATTCGCTGCAGACAGGCGCACAACACGAGTTGACAGAGGGGACCTCCTCCCGTCCGCCATACGCAGATATCCTACCGGACGCCAGCAACTGCTCTAGCTTCCGCCCAGCCGCTCTGCCGAGGACGCCTCCGACCGTGGGAACAAAATACCGCCGGCCGCGGTGGCCGAGGGGACTAAGGCGCTCCAGTTACGGTCCGCACGGCCACTACGGTCGGGGGTTCGAATCCCCCCTCGGGCATGGATATTTGTGCCGTCCTAGTTCTTAAGTAGTTTGTAAGTTTAGGGACTGATGACCCCGTAGTTAAGTCCCATAGACTATACAAACATTTGAAACATTTTGAACAAAATACCGCAAGAAGAGTGTACAGGTCGTGCCTTTTTCTGCCCTCAGATTCAGATCCGATGAACATTCACACTGACGATGAATGCTTCTATACTTACGGCGGAAAAAGTGGCAATACTGTAAGCGCTTAAGTTTGTTTCTAACATTTCCTTCCCGAAAATAGACTCTCAATGTGGTGCCGGACAAGTATGAAGTGCGCGCCACGTAATTACGTCGCGCGCCGCCATGCACGCATGGCGCGGCATTCTTACGACGTCAGCCACGAGCGCCCTCTGCTGCAACTCCGCTCGTGGCCACGATAGCTGCATCGGCAATTTTGGAATCAGATAGGCACCAGTTAACACTTAGGAATCAGATAGGCACCAGTGAAGACTTGGCTATCGGATAGGCACTAGGAATCATCAATAGGCAGGCCTCTAGATAATCTATGTATCAGCATTCCGCAGTCAAGAACTATGTAAACATTAAGTATTACTAAGTCTCTATGAAATATATATCTCGTTCTAATTTACTCTAGTGTTTGTAGCTTCTGCTGTCCCACTGGCTGGTCACCTCCGTGTCTGCACACGCGTGCATCCTTTATTCCTGTGTCGGCGTCTTTCTACTCGGCCACCGACACCTACGACAACAGGCGGACGAGACACAAAAGCGGCGACGAGGCTGGGATACAAAACTCAAAGTGTCCTTTAAAACCTGCAACATCGGAGATGGAACAAAAAAAACCAACAGCTATATTCTGAATGTGATTTTGGCATATATTCGCTGTACAAATATGGGGCGGACAATTAATTTACTGTGGGTACCTTCCCACGCTGGTATCTACTACAATGAGAAGTTAATGCATTGGCCAAACGTGAGGCATCCTTAGGCACTGTCCTGGACCTGCAACTACTAAACACAGACTTCCTATCTGCAGTCGAGGAACTCGCAAAATAACAGTGACAACAGATGTGGAACTTTTCCCAACAAACGAAAGGCGCTTCTTAAGCACTGCTACAACCTCGTTTTTCTACACATCTGTGGTTTAGAGGGACTCATCTGGACCGATCCGCGATGCCTCTTTTCCACAACATCTACACCGAATCAACGTCTACGATTCGGCGGCATGTGAGTGTGATCCTGCAACGGAAGCTGAAGTCAACCACATCCTGTTCAGGTGTCCCATATTTGACCGTGAACGTTTGAACTTTCTGCAGACATTGGTGAATATGGGATATCTCCTTCCTCAGTCAGCTTCTTCCATTTTGTTTACAAAGACATTCGTCTGTATAAAGTCATAATTAATTTTATTAAGACCACTGGACACACTCTATAAGTATTAACCGTGTTGGTAATCCATTGCAAGGTTTTGTGTGTGAAAATGTGAAGATGCTTCAGAATATAATGTAACCCTTACATGTTAAGCGAATGAAAACTATATTCTCAGAAACTTACTCATTTAAAAAGTATGAAATGTCTACATAATTTTTATGTTGCATAAATGTCACCTCGTTGATGATGGACAGTGTAATATGTGTGTATTCTATGTAAACGTAATGACTTGTTGTTATCTGTTCAGTATAATGTATATTGTATTTGTCAGTGTTTATTTTTTTTAAATATTTGTTTTGTAAATGTATTTTGTACTAGTTGTATTTATTTATGATGTCTTGTTTAATTAAGTAAAATGCTTTGCTTTGCATGACAAACTATTTGTAATTAATGTCAGATGTAACTTTGCTTCCTGAATTGAATATTTTCAAATATAAAGTTAATGTTATGTAACTTCTCCTTTTGTAAGTGACCCCATTCTTGACCTAAGTAACAAAGCACATTAATGATACTAGAACAATCAAGCCTAAACTTTGTGATAATTAATTCTTTAGAGAGAGAGAGAGATAACTTGAATGCAGGTTCAGTAATGAATAATTATCTTCACTGTGAATTTTGATTAAATTAACTGCACCTGGACTTAGAATGGCAGACGCCATTATTACTATACCTATTGATAGTCCGTAAATGAACTCTGATAAGGCTTTGATCATCACTAATATAGATCAAACATTATTTCAAAATAATAGCAATTAAAATTTTATTAATTGCGTAACTTAATGATTAGAGGCTCACTGAAAACTGAGTTCAACAATTCTTGCCACCGCTGATATCTATCGTACCAGAACCAATCATTTTTCATTTAAAGAATGCAAATATTTTCAAAGCTTAACTTACGTAAAACTTGCAATTTTACCTAAAGAAGTGCTATCTAATATATAAAGCAGAGTGTCCGTATGTTTGTACGTGTGGCATACAAATCTACAGTTTGGTTACAATCTTTATGAAATTCTGTACACGTAAAGCTTCAATCCATGAGGACGGTCGCCGTAAGTGTAAAAATCACTTACGCTATATAGTTCACGAGATATGACGTCATAAACGATGAGATGCGCGAAAAACTGCTGCATTTTGCGACAATGCTGCTCATTTTCTCCTAAACCATTGGACCGATTTCAACCAAATTTGGTACACACATTCCTTACCGTGAGGTAACAATTGCTGCATGGTTAAGAATCACATACGACACATGGTTCAGAAGATATGACGTCATAAACAATAGAAATCGCAAAAAATGCCATATAATGCGGCGAGACTTTCGAAATACACTGTATGAGAATGGTGTGGTCATGTTACACGCATGGGAGAAGCAAGGTTAGCTAAGAGACTCGTGGGCTCGGCAGTGGAGGGTAAGAGGAGTCGAGGTAGACCAAGGAGAACGTATTCAGATTCCGTGAAGAATGATTTTGAAGTAAAAGGCATAACATCGGACGAAGCATCAATGTTAGCATTGAATAGGGGATAATGGACAAATTTCATTAGGGAACTAGGCTCCAGACTGGAATAATCAGTCTCTAACGATGATGATGAGTATGAATATCCAACGTTTTTCATTGTTTTCCGGTGGCTACCCTGAAACGTTAGAGGGATATATATGCTGTCCTGTGTGTGACGAGTAACTATAATGCCTCCCAAAATTGTACCCCATTGGACATATAGCATTATTTTGCTATCCCTGTAGGGATCTACGACGTGTTTCATTGCCGTCCTGCGTTTACCCTAGACCCTGAAAAGAGTATCCATGCTTTCAAGTGTGTCACCAATCACTAGAATGCCTTCCAAAAGGATGGACCCACATTTGGAACGCTGAATCATTATGTTACAGAAGTAAGGATTTCCTAAGGCTTTCAATGCTGTCCCGCGGCTACAATGAATCCCAAGAGGCGTAACCTCTATTTCAAGTGTGTCACGAGTAACTAGATATAACCTATTTGACGTACAGCATAATTACTTTAACGCAGTAATAATATCCAGCTTGTTTAACTGCTGTCAAGTGGCTATCCTGGACCCGAAGTGGTGTATATACTATTTCAAGAGTGTGACAAGTGACTAGAATACCTCCCAAAATTGTACCCCATTTAACGTATAGCAACAGTTCTTTACCCCTATAAGAATACCGACGCCTTTCGTTGTCATCTCAAGGCTGTGCTTGAGCACAAGAGGCGATCCAATGAGTCAAGAGTAACTAGAATGCCTCCAAGCAATATATACCAAATTTTACATATAGCATCATTTTGTTAGTCCCGTAAGAACTTTGGATGCGTTTCATTGCAGTTCCGTGGTTGCCATCGACTCCAAAATGCGGATCTAGGCTTTCGAGTGTTTCACGAATAACTACACTGTCTCCCAAAAAGATGTAACGCATTTGACATATAGCATCATTTTGTTACCCCTATAAGGATTTCCAACACGTCTCATTGCCGTTCCGCCTCTACGCTGGACCCAAAGAGGCGTATCCATTCTATCAAGTGTGTCAAGAGTAACTACACGCGACTGCGCTGGATCCCAAGAGGCGTGTCAGGTGTGTCAGGAGTAACTAGAATGCCTCCAAAAGAGATGCACTCTATACGACATGCAGCATCATTTTATCCCTGTAAGGAATTACACACGGCGTTTCATTGCCGCGCCACGCTTGCTAGTGTTTGGCGAGTTGCTAAAATGCCTCCCAAAAACATTGACCACATTTGACATATAGCATCATTTTATTACATCTGTAAGATTTCCAACACGTTTCATTGCCGTCCCGCGGCTACTCTGAATCCCCGAGTGGTATAGCCGTGCTTTCAAGTGTGTCACGGGTAACTAGAATGACTCCCAAAAAGATATTGGTTTGTTGTTTGGTTAGGTTTTTTAAAGGGACTAAACTGCAGCGGTCATCTGCCCCTTTTTCCAATCACATTGATTACATGAAAAATCTCTAAAATGGGACACAGAACAAAGTGTTAAACTACATAAACTGTATATGTAACATGTCAGAAGTCAGAGATCAAATAAAAGGGAAGAAGAAAGAGAGATTAAAAAGATAATTCCAGAGTGTCTAGGCTGAGTATTCACAGAAATAAAAGTAGAACATCCAGTAACTCTGTAACACATTAAAGCACATTAAGCACGTTAAGAACATGTAGATAATGGGCACTCACTAAACCTCAGAGGGAATCATGCAATCCTCTGTTACGAATAAAATTTAAAACAGAATCATCCACAGAGGCATTGTCATCTAAAACTCCGAAAACTGCCTTGAGCAGTTAAACCGGCACCCACGCGCAATGGAAATATTCTAGACCTAATAGCCACAAACAGGCCTGAACTTATTAACGATGTCTGTGTAGAGACAGGAATTAGTGATCATGGTATCGTCATAGCGTCGATGATGACCAAAGTTCATAAACCAATTAAGAAGGCTAGGAGCGTATTTGTTGGGAAGAGCCGATAAGCAAATGTTACGATCGCACTTAGAAAATGAATGGGCATCGTTTAATTCCGGGACTATGGATGTAGAGGAATTGTGGACTAAATTTAAGTGCATTGTTAATAAAGGGTTAGAGAAATATGTGCCAGTAAAGACGATTAAGGATGTAAAAGATCCACCGCGGTATAATAATAATGTTAGAAAGCTGCTGAGAAAGCAAAGGCTGTTGCACTCTCGATTCAAAAAAGAACACGCAATTGATGACAGGCAAAAGTTAGTAGAGATTCGTGCGTCTATAAAAAGATCGATGCGCGAAGCATATAATAATTATCACAGCCATACCTTAGCAAAAGATCTTTCCGAGAACCCGAAAAAATTCTGGTCCTATGTAAAATTGATAAGCGGGTCAAAGCCCACTGTCCAGTCACTCGTTGATCTTTCCGGGGCAGTAATAGAAGAAAGCAAACGGAAAGCTGAAGTTCTAAATTTAACCTTTAAGAAATCTTTCACGCAGGAGGACCGCACAAATGTACCATCAATTGATCAACGTACTAATTCCGAAATGGGGGACATAGCAATAGGTATTACCGGTGTAGAGAAGCAGCCGAGAGAGCTAAATACGAAAAAGTCTGCTGGTCCGGATGAAATACCAGTTCGGTTTTACAAAGACTATTCTGCGGCATTGGTCCCCTACATAGCTTGCGTTTATCGCGAATCTTTAATTCAGCGCAAAGTTCCTAGTGATTGGAAAAAAGCGCAGGTGACTCCAGTGTATAAGAAAGGAAAGAGAACTGACCCACACAATTACAGGCCATTATCGTTGACATCAGTTTCATGTAGAATTTTAGAGCATATTCTCAGTTCGAATATAGTAAATTTCCTTGAAACGGAAAAGCTTCTTTCCATGAATCAGCACGGGTTTAGGCAACATCGTTTATGTGAAACTCAGCTTGCCCTTTTCTCACATGACATCTTGCGAGCCATGGATGAAGGGCAACAGGCGGATTGTGTTTTTCTCGACTTCAAAAAGGCGTTCGACGCGATGCCACACTGCAAACTGCTAACGACGATACGAGATTATGGAATAGGTTCACAGATTTGTGTCTGGCTGGAAGACTTCCTAAGTAATAGAACGCAGTACGTTGTTCTCGACGGCGAGTGTTCATCAGAGACGAGTGTATCGTCAGGCGTGCCCCAGGGGAGTGTGATAGGACCGCTATTATTTTCTATCTATATAAATGATCTGATAGACAGAGTAAATTGTAATTTGCGGCTGTTTGCTCATGATGCTGTGGTGTATGGGAGGGTGTCGTCTGTAACTGACTGTAATAGCATACAGGATGACTTAGACAAAATTTCTAGTTGGTGCAAAGAATGGCAGCTAGCTCTCAGTGTAGAATAGTGTAAGGTGATGCGCATGAGTAGAAAAAGCAATCCCATAATGTTCGAATACAGCGTTAGTAGTGAGCTTCTTGGTGCTGTCGCGTCGTTCAAATATCTAGGCGTAACACTGCAGAGCGATATGAAATGGAACGAGCATGTAAGGACAGTCGTGAGTAAGGCGGACAGCCGACTTCGGTTTATTGGGAGAATTTTGGGAAGATGTACTTCACCTGTAAAGGAGACCGCGTATAAAACGCTTGTACGACCACGTCTTGAGTATTGCTCAAGTGTTTGGGACCCGCAGCAGATCAGTTTAAGGGAATACATAGAGGCGGTTCAGAGGCGAGCAGCTAGATTTGTTACCGGTAGGTTCGACCAATGCGCGAAATGCTCCGGTAACTCAATTGGGGATCGCTGGAAGAAAGACGACGTTCTTTTCTTGAATTTCTGTTAAGTAAATTTAGAAGGCCGGAGTTTGAAGCTGAGTGTAGTACGATCTTGCTGCCGCCTACTTACATTTCGCGTAAAGATCACAAAGACAAGATAAGAGAAATTAGGGCTCGTGCGGAGGCGTATAGGCATTCTTTTTTTCCTCGTTCAATTTTGGAGTGGAATAGGAAAGGAAATGCCTAGTATTGGTACAGTGTACCCTCCGCCACGCACTTTACGGTGAATTGCGGAGTATGTATGTAGATGTAGATGTAAAACAAGGATTAAGACGTCGGGGAGATTTAAAGTCGGCCTCTGAGCAGCAAAACTGCACCACATCGACGGTCCTCGAGGCTTCAGCCTAGTATGGCCTAAATTTCACAGAGTGGCCAACACTCGAGTTACAGCGCTCTTTGCGGCAACCTGTGTTAACTCGGCCGCCATCTTTTTGGTGGTCAGTACACGTGAGAGAAGTCTATATATGTATGTTACTGTTTAGCTTGAAGTGTTGTATGTAGAGTACATTTATATTAGTGTGTATTATCTACAACTTTTCCTGTTGAAATAGTCCTGAACTTTGTTCAGCATTCAAATGCACACATGTGTTAGAACGATAAGTAATTCGTCAAGAACACCAAATGTTTTGCCTTGTGTGATCTCAGTCTGTCTATACTCAAACAAAATTCTTGACTATAGGCATTTAGCTGACCTAAGAGTGAAGCTTCAGATGACCTATCCTGCAATTTCCTTGAAGTACGCACCATAATATAATGCTCAGTTTTCTACTTAGTGTTGGTGTGTTTTTGAGATATTTCTTCTTCTGTTGCTCCTGTGGTTGATGAAACTACACTTTTGAATCTTTACATCTTCTTAAAAATATTTTCATTTGTTGTTGACAATACTTGACGTGTAACCAGTGCAAAGCGTGTAGGCAGTAATGACGGCTAGAACTTTTACCCTTTTATCCGTCTGTGTTCTTTGCAACAAATATGTACTTTTTTCTGCATGGCAACAACGAAAGTTATTAATGACAGGTTATTTTGGTGTGAAATTCTTTTGTCGCAGCTGACACAGGCGCATTTTTATTGCAGTACTCTGTTGTCACTTTCATCTTTTTACTCAAATTTCACGTAACAAACATTACTTGTTTCAGGATAGCAACAAGGGTAGTTATTAAATACACCTTATTTCAAGGTGGAATGCTGTTGTGGTAGATGACCTAGCAGCGTTTTTAACTGCAGTATTTTGTTGTCACTTTCGTCTTCGTACTCAAATTTCGCCCTCTAAAGTTCACAACCAAAACCACTGACAGCAATTTTACAAGCTTGTAGACTAAATACGTTTAGTAAACACAAGAAAAATGTATGCTAGACTTCAAGAAGCAGTTGTTACAATAAATTAACAATAGATGCTAATCCAAGGTCATCAGTGTTCGTCAGAACAATTACTGTTCACTGTATGTTTCGCAGCTCGTTTAGACCATGTATTTTCATTAAAATCAACATAAATATTTTCACAGTGGCACTTTCGTTGTTTTTGCAAAACTTAGCTAACTGCAATGGTACTGTATTACAGACAGGTTCGTGATATTTCATTGGCGCATTTTTATGAAATATACTACCAGGCTCGTCAAATCGCAACTTTGATAAAGTCTTACGAAACTTGACGGACATCAAGCAATTCAATAGTCAATCTTTATTTTGAATGTTAAACTCTAAACAGGTAAAATTTTCGAATGGGTGTAGCATACCAGCTGTCAGCCTGTACCCCAAATAACATGGCGGAAGCCAGTTCAATTTGCCTCAAACATGGCAGACCTATCGCCACTCTATGAAATTCAAGCTTTCTGGTCTGCACGGAACCTCCAGAGAACAACAGAGTCTCTGCGAGAAGGCCGCATAGAGAATCTCCTCAGCTTTGTTGTCGCCTTCAATAATCTCAATTTGTTAGGTATTGGTACGGTGCGATTCAGTATTCCACAGACTAAAAACTCAGTTGTGCAACAATGAACGGAGTTGAGATACCTATATCCCGGGTACGTTTTTGGGTAGCTACTTTTGCTAACCTGTCATACATCTCGTTTCCATCTATCCCAATGTGCCCTGGAGTCCAGAGAAATACTACTGAAGTAGTCGAAGATGGATTGTGGCAGCTTAGCGAGAGTCGGAGCAAGTTAAATGGTATTATTGCTTCTCAATATACATGGTGTCAGGATCTGCCGAAGTTAGTTGTGGTCATGCTTCTGCTTCGTCAGTTGTGCTGTTGTACTTCCAGCTGACGCTGCTACTGTCAGGCCAGCCGCCTTGGAAGGTGGATGGCGCAGCCACGCCGCCGCTGCCTCGCTGCCGGATGAGCGGTGACGAGGCCCCTTCGATGCTGCAGGGAGAATGGCTCCAACCCTGGCGCTGTGCTCCGGTCAGGAACTTGTCCCCATCTCTGTTGCTGCCGGTGGCTGGCAAGATGGCTGGCCCCCCACTGCGGCATGACGTCACGCCGACCTCTCGAGTGGCCCGTCATCCGGACTCGGGAGATGAACCGCGAACCGCTGACGATGACCACCGAGCTGCAACTACTAGCTGCTTGCTCGCTGCCGCACTGGTGTCCTCCGAGCTGAACTGCGGCCTGCCAACTCCGAACTCCAACTGACGACTGCTTAGAACACATGCTTTATATTCACTCGGCTTGGCCGTGTTTCCCAGAAAGCCCCGTTTCGAGTCACGTACAAGTCAACAACTTCGACACACGCCTGGTGCATTGACCTGGTCGTTACACATCTGCGGTTGTCGCTGTGTTTGCAGTTCTGGCCGGCTGCGGCCCAAGAGTCACGTACTTCATACACAAAGCTGTTGCGGTATCGGAATGTCTTGCCTCAACCACCGGCTCTGAACTGGCGCCTCGCTGCCTACTTCTTTCACACCGCAACTTTCCCGTTTATTTACCTTATATTTCTTCAAAATACTCTAGTGGCGCTACACTACAGACCGTCCATGTTGGTCGATGCCATATAGAGATCCTTGGATGGCCTTTATCAAAGGATGACGAGGGAAGCACTGATCAAGGGCTTGTAGACTGCTCAGTGAGTCACTGCAGATGAGGAAGGACTTCCCAGGGCAAGAATGAGTATGATCGAGTGCGCGAAGGATGGCTACGAGCTCTGTAGTGTATACACTGCAGCCATCCGGCGGGAAACGCAGTTCGTTGTGTCCTGCATGCGTACATGCAAAGCCGACACGGCCTTCTAACATCGAGCAATCTGCATAGATCACTGTGGAGCCCTGGTACCCGTCAAGAATTGACAGAAATTGGCGGAGAAGTATCTCAGTGTGAACTGAGTGTTTGGATTTCTGTGACAATTCTAGTCGAAGTAAAGGTCGAGGTATACACCATGGTGGTGTACGGGACTGAAATTTGTAGAGAGATGGTAGGGGGTAAGACTCCAGTTCACTTAGAAGTGATCTCGGTCACCGTTGTGGAATATGGAGCATTGAATTTGGGAAAAGGAGACGGAGGTTCGGATTTCCTAACAAACACAGACGTTAGCGGCGTAGTTAGCTAGCAGTTGTTGCCGCTTGACTTGTAGTGGAGGAACCCCGTCCTCCACAAGGAGATTGCCCACAGGGCTTGTTCGGAAAGCCCCAGTCGCGAACCTAACCCCACAGCTGTGGATGGGATCCAGCATCTGCAGCGCTGAGGGCGATACAGAGCCATATGCTATGCACCCATAATCGAGTTGCGGGAGAACAAGGGCTTACGCAGCAGTGTACTCCAGTCTGCATCCCAAGTGGTACTGCTAAGGCAGCGGTGGCCGTTGAGGTACCGCCAGCACTTCTGCTTAAGCTGGCGAATATATGGTAGTCATGTTAGCCGATCACCAAATACCAATAATAACAATCGGTGAGTTTCCACTACACTGAGTAGCTGGTCATCAATGTAAAGCTCTGGATGTGGGTGAACTGTCCGATGCCGACAGAAGTGCATAACACACGTTTCGGCAGGCGAGAACTGAAACCCATGGGAGAGGGTCCACGTCTACGCCTTGCGTATGGCTCCTTACAGCTGTCGTTCAGAAACACACATGCTAAACGAACTAAAATGTATTCAGTAGTTGTCAGCATACAATGAATGTGATACTGATGACCTGACTGCTGCTGCCAGGCCAATAACAGCCACTAGAAACAGGGGGAAACTCAATACAGACCCCTGGGGGACCCCATTCTCCTGGGTATGTAAAGAGCTGTGGATGGTTCCAACCAGTGCACGGAAGGTACGCAGTATTAAAAAGTTTTGGATAAAGATGGAGAGCAAGCCCCTGCGATCCACCCGGTGTAATGTGTGAAGGATGTGGTGAAACCAAGTCGTGTCATAAGCTTTGGACAAGTCAAAAAAGACGTCTACCAGGTGCTGACGTCGAGATAAGGATTTACAGATGGCAGATTCGAGGTAGATCAAGTTATCCATAGTCGAGCGCCCCTTGTGGGAACCAGCCTGGCATGGAGCCAGCAGGCCCCGAGATTCAAGGTGCCAACACAACCGCCGGCTCACCATGCGTTCCAGCAGTTTACGGAGAATATTTGTAAGTCTGATGGGCCAATAACTAATCACATCTAGCGGGTTTTTATTCGGATTAAGCACTGGAACGATTGCACTTTCTCTCCACTTTGACGGGAAGACATCACTGCTCCAGATGCAATTAAACAAGTTTAGAAGTCGCTTGGAATCCTCAGATAGATGTTTTACCATCTGATTGTGGATTCTGTCTGGCCCTGTTGTCAGGGAAATGGGTAAGACACTGAGAAACTCCCACTCACTAAACGGAGCGTTATATACCTCAAGATGGCGCGTGGAAAATGAGAGGTGGTTGCGTTGCATCCGCTATTTTAATGTACGGAAGGCAGGTTGATAATTGTGGGAGGAAGCGGCGCGAGCGTGGTGCTCGGCAAAAGCCTCGGTGACGGCGCCTTCATCCGTACAGACAGCTCCATGTGTGGTGATCCCAGGTATTGCTGTCTAGGTCTGGTAGCCATACAGGCGTCGCATCTTCTCCCAGAGTTGCTAAGGAGAGGTACGCAACCTGATGGTTGAGAGATACCTCCCCCAACATTCTTGTTTTCGTCTCTGTATTATCTGGTGCGTATGAACACGAAATCGTTTGAGGCGATAAGACTCTAGAGTGTTGTGTGTCCCTTATAGCGCTGAAGAGCACTCCTATGGTCTCGAATAGCTTCCTCAACTTCTGACGACCACAAAGGCACTGTCTTTGGCTGGGGGTATCCTGATGAACGTGGGATTGTATACTGGGCAGCAGTTAAAATCTTCTTAGTAACACTCCAACTATGGCAGCAGGACAAAATTCTTCCCAGTTTGCCTTTTTCAAAGCCTATCTGGGAGAGCGTCCAGGGCATAGACAATGGGGGTAGTGACAGAAAGATAGGAAAGTGATCACTACAACACAAATTGTCGTGTGTCCTCCATTTGACAGATGGTAAGAGGCTGCAGCTGCAAACCGACAAGTCAATAGCCGAATAGGTGCCCCATGTGCCACATTGAAATGTGTGGTAGCACCGGTTTTTTAATAAGCAGAGGTCGAGCTGGGATAGTAAGTTCTCGACCTCACTGCTGTGGCCATTAAACAATGGATTATGGGCATTACGGTTAGAAAAGGTGGCGGGACTTGGGAGGTCAGTGCAGCCAATACATTTGGCGGTACATCACCATCTGGTGGGAGATATAGGCAGCAGATATTTGTTTCGTGTGGTATTCTTGTCCTGACAGTCACAGCTTCTGAAGGCATTTGAAGGGACACAGATTCGCTATAAACAGAGTTAAGGATATACACACAGATTCCACCTGACACCCTACAATAAACACTACGACTTTTGTAGTATCCCCTGTACCCACAAAGGGCGGGGTCCACATTGCCGGGAACCATGTCTCCTGGAGGACAATGCAGAAAGCAGGTGATGTGCTGTAGGGTGGTCAATTATTTGTTCATTTATTTTCTCTCTTTCTGGTGCCTTTATGTGTGTTTGCATGTCATAAGGGTGTGCCTCAGAATGTATTGTTTGGTGAATCGGCAGTATGTGTCTTGGATGACAAGTTTCTCGTTCTTACAGGGAACTGTATTCGTTAGTTGTTAGGCGCGGTCCCTGCCTGTGGAAGGCAGAGTTGGGCTGGCTTGCCGGGGGAGGCTGGTCGCTGGCGACACGGGCAGTTTGCGAGGTGAACTTATCTGTCGGTAGGCTCACTACCTGAGATGGCTCCACTCTCTGGAAAACATTTGATAATGTATTGCTTCCCTTTTACATAGCGGGCAGTGTGAACCTTATTCTGCAGGGTTCCTATCATCATGGAGCCTCTTAGTTTACGGCTTTGGGGAGGTTATCTTCTAAGTATCCGTTAGCCTTCCTTTTCTGCAGAATTACAGCCGGGGGCTGACTCGTGCCACATTTTATCAGGGTGATATACTGCCTGGCGTCCTTTGGAATTTCAGCATGCAATGCAGTCCAATCTTCTCTTGTCTGGTGTTTCGTGTCCCCTTTCCACTTTGTTCTTTTATCTGTGGCTATTTGGACTACGAGCTCGCTAGATAAGACTTTAAATTCCCTTTAGGGCAAAAGGCTGGGAAACGATGGGTGTGAGGAATTTTTGAAAGGACGGTTAGGTGGCGTCCTCTGGAGGCGATCCTATTGGCTTCGTCTGTGTAGGCGACAGGTCTAGCTATCGGTCATGGCTGCCTGTCCATCTCATTGGCCGGAGGGTTACAGCTCTCCAGTGATTGATATATCGAGTTTAGAGGGGCGGTGACGCCCAGTTTTTCGCGTGGGCGGACGAAGAGTAAGGGGACTTCTCATTTAGTCTCTGTCTAGTTCGGACATTTCCTTTCAGATAGGACCTGAATAATTTTAATCGCTTTTCTGGGCTGAGTCCTGAGCATTTGTTGGAATTTAGTTTTCGGAGGTTTCCGCCGTTCGAGACTTGACATTAGGCAGCCACCGTCGTACTGGCCGTACCGACTTGCTAGTGGTTTATGCAGTTCCGTTCTGGGGACACTTGTACTCAATACTCGCGTGTTTGCGCTTGCGTTTGTGAGTGTATGTCCTAGCCGACAATGGAAGCATTTACCTGACAACTGCTATCTGCCATGATACTGGGGCTGTTATAGTTAAATATCGATACTGCTTCACAGATCGTAGTGAGATTCTCGGACAGAAGAATTTATGCTCTCCTTCAACATCGTCCAGTCGCCAGCGAGATCGAGCGTTGACAGACAAGCTGACTCAAGGTTATTGGTAAAGTGATGCTCGCTATATGCTAGGGTTGTTATGTATGCAGTTGCAGTAATCAACCATCAGAGTGTATGTGCGTGCATATGATCGATGTTTGAGTTCTCTCTCCTATAACTAATTGCTTAGCGCATTTGTCCACCTTTCTAGTTTTCCCGATAGGACAACGAGACATGTATAGCCAGATATTTCACTGTGTTGATTAATTTAGTGTTAAAATAGTACATATAAAAGTTACGGCTCCAATTGTTTCATCTCTATTAGACTTCGTATATTGATTTGTAAACTTATTTGTTAAAAATCAGACAACTTTCTGGTCACACGTGTATTTCGCGGTGTTAACCGATTTTACTGCATTTGATGTCCTTTTTATAAACATTTGTTTTCATTTGTAACCCATTGCTTGACTATAATTTTAACTGTGATTTCATTTACAAAATCCTTTTTATCAATTGTTAACTATGCCCCAAATTTCTGTGTGCTTTAATTAATAAATGTGTTTGTTTAAGTCATAAATTTATTTTCCTTTACAAATTCCTAACTCACTATTGTGGAAGGGTAATTAGATAGGTAGAGGACTGTGTTTATTATTTGGTGCACTCTGATCAATTATCTCGCCACCGCGCTTGTAGATTTAGGGTGTTGGATCTTTTGCCGTGTTTTTAATAAAAAAATATGGTGGCGACCCTAGATATTAACATTAATGAGGATTAAATTTAAAATTAATTTGCATATCTGTGATCTTACTCATTTGCATACCAGTGGACCGTCTCTGACGAGTAAAAATATATCCACTCGGTGGGATTATCCTTCTTATTTGACGCGACGTCATACAGTGCTTAAAAGTGGTAATTCAGCCAGGTGTCAGAAAAACGCTCCGCAATTCCATTGGAGGATGGTTTGATGGTTTGGGAAGGCATAAGCCACTAGAGTGGAGAGCAGCTACGAAGGCGGGTCAAGGTCAGATGCGCAGTAGCAAGCGGAAGTGCCCCACGTGACCTTCAGCCAACCACGCGCCAGTGGCATTCCTGCCTTCGTACTGTGCGGGTCGTGCTGTGTTCGTGAAGTTCGGTGTTTATTAGTGCCTGTGTTCTGTGCTAAGTGATTATTTTGCCATAATAGTCTACATTATGAGTGATTGTTAAGCAATCACGCCAAGTTCTGCACAAACAGGCAAGAGGAATAGTGTACCGTGTGTATCAGTACTTCAAAAGTCTGTCTTCTGCTGAGGCCGCGCCGGCACGAGGTGCGGGTCGCGCCGTTGCCAGGTGCCAGGAGCAGACGGCCGAGGCTTGCGGCATTGGCTTGAGGACTGTTCAGAGGATCTCCAGTGAAGCTAACGCGTCGCTGCTGGCATGCGGCTCAGCTGTTTTTAAATCGCCAGGCAAATGTCACAATCGCAAAAAAGAAGTGGGTCAGCTAGACGATTTCGCGAAAAACGTTTTGCGCCGCATAGTATTCAGCATGTACGCTAGAGGCGAATATCCGACTGCTGAAAAATTGGTTTCACATATGAAAGAAGCAGAAAATTTTAACGGAAGTAAATGGACCATGTTGAGGATGCTAAAGGACATGGGGTTCAGGTGTCAGAAAACAACAAACAAATGACGGGAGGAAATTACTGTTGAAACGTAGCGACATTGTAGCTGCAAGGACTGTGTTTTTAAGAACAATGCAGCAGATTAGAGAAGCCGGCACCTCTCGAATTTATTATTTAGATGAGACTTTCGTCAACCAGAATCATGCAAGGGCTATGTGCTGGAAAATGAGTGATGGATACGGTGGACTGAAAGTTCCAGTGGGGAAGGGCGGCAGAATTATAGTGCTTCATGTCTGATCAGCAGAAACTGGCTTCATTCCCCAGATTAAGCTGATTTTTAAGGCTTCAAAAGCTAAGAATTCTGAAGATTACCATTCTGAGATGACATACAGTATCTTCAAAAAGTGTTTTAAAGAACAACTGTTGCCATACATACCTCCCTGTTCTGTTATTGTCATGGACAATGCGAGCATCCATTTCGTGCAAGTCAACAAAGTTCCCTCCACGAATTCCAGAAAGGGGGACATTATTGCATGGTTAACATCAAACGGAATACCTCACAGCTCCTCACATACCAGAGCAGAATTGCTTGTTCTTGTCAATGCAAACAAGCCAGCATACAAAGTTTATGAGATAGATGAAATTGCAAAGCAGCATGGACATCGTGTTTTTAGGTTACCGCCATATCATTGTCACTATAACCCAATTGAACTGGTATGGGCTCAGGTCAAAGCATATATTGCAGAAAAAAACATAACATTTAAAATTGCAGATGTTGAGAGACTTACGCATGAGGCAATAGAGAGCATCTCAGAATCAGCATGGGCAGCTTGCGTAAGACATGCAGAGAAATAGCAGGAAGAAGATCACGAGAGAGAAATTGTCAGGGACACTATTATGGAACAATTCGTAATAAATCTTGCAGAGTGCGATTCCTCGACGTCCGACAGCGAAGAAGACGATGGCATTGATTTTTTACCGTGAAGTATGTAACTAGCCTATCACTTACTAGTACGTATGACTTTGTTCCTATGACTGACTGCAGCTGCTTTAAAATTATTAATAATTATTCATCAAACAATTTGTTTGTATAAGTTGCACATGTTGTAGGGCGCGATCATTATTTGGATTATTAATAATATTTTCTTATATTCAAAGAACAGAACAACTGTGACTGTTAAAATACCTTATTAAATAATACGATAGGTTTCGCAATTTACAATTGCTTTATCAGGTGTTTTATCAGTTTATAAATGAATAAAGAACTATTACAGTTGAAACGCTATCAGTATTTTTAATATGAAGGCGGAAAGGTGTGTGTCTGTTTACGTCAAACCATTAAAATATTCTGTTATATAATTATTTAACGTAAGTAAACAAGACATTCCCGCCTATATTGCCGCGGGAGACCACGAACACCAACTGCCGGCGTGGCGCAGGGGATAGCGTCACGGACTGCGGAGCAGAAGGGCGCCGGTTCAATCCCGCCCAGCGGCAAAAATTTGTTTCTTTGTAATTTATAGTTCCACAAGGTTCTACATATTTCTTATGTTCACTTGTAAATTCTACTTGTTTCTTATGTTAACTGTTCTTCTAATTTCTGGTAAATTCTGTCTGTGTATAAATAGCAGAGCACTCTGCCTGAGAGGCAGTCAGTGCTGCGTGTATGTTGAGTTCGTAATAAACGTGCTTTCAGTATAAGTGCTATGTTTAGTTGCCTTCGAAGTCAAGCATACTTCCATTGCAACGTGACATTGGTGGAGGCGCCGGGTACACTGTGCAACAGCTGCATCACCGTGGCTCCGATTAGGCAACGTAAAAGCCGACGCTTACACGGACTGGAACCGGAATACAAGGGATACACCGAGTACATCCTTCCAAAAGTCCGTATTATAAGAAGAACGATAGAGACGAAACCGGAAATAAGCCAGATGCACATCAGACACCCGTCGGTGTTCTCTGGAGATGCTGGACAGGACCCCACAAATGGCTAAAAGGGTTCGACCGAGTCGCCAAGTACAACAGGTGGGATCATACGATGTGCTTGGCCAACGTTTATTTCTATCTGGATGGAACAGCCCAGCAATTGTTCGAAAACAACGAAGACAAGTTGAATGACTGGGAGACGTACCAGGAGGAACTTAAAAAGACGTATGGAGACCGCCAGTGACAAATCCGTTCGGCGGAAGAACAACTGAAGAACCGGGCCCAACGACATGGTGAGCGGACACAATCGTACATACAGAGTGTTTTGGCCCTGTGTAACGTAGTCAATCCGAATATGACTGAAGCGGACAAAATCACGCACCTGATGAAGGGAATTGCAGAAGATATGTACCAAGCTCTTCTGATAAAAGACGTCGCTACGACAGAAGAGTTCATCAAGTGGTGCCAGCGTATTGAAGAGATGCAACAAAGGAGGGTTGGACGCAAGAAGTATGACAGACTCCCAAATGTAGTCCCTATGGCCGTTGTGGAAGACCAGCAGGACTTGGCTTCTCTCATACGACAAATCGTGAGAGAAGAATTACAACAGTGCATGGCAGCCGGGACTATTAGACCAAGCGAGCATCAGATTATGGCCATGGATGTGAGCTCTGTAAGTCACGAGGTAGCCGACGCCGCTGAGGACGAGGTATTTCAAACATTAGCTCCTGTCTGCCCCGTCAAACGCACCCGACGTGAAGAATGGCGTCGCCCTACTATGACTTACGCTGCAGCCGCCAAACGGCAGCCCATGAACCGACCGAGGGGACCACAGCCAACTCCCTCGGTAACTATGACGCCCCGCAGAAGAACAGACGTCTGGAGGACAGAAGACAACACACCACTATGTTTCCACTGTGGACGCCCTGGACATGTCGTACGCTACTGCAGAGAGAGGAGGAGGGTATTCGATGATTATTTTGCCACAAGACGTCAGCCGTCGGAGCAGTTCTATCCAAGGCAGTCACCTGCTGATGAGTTCAGTCGACCTATGGGAAGAAGCCCATCGCCGTACCCTAGACGAGGTCGCTCCCCGACTCGCCGCAGCCGTTCACCGTCGCCGTACAGAGGTACCAGCCGCTCCCCTAGCCTCCGCGCCCAGGAAAACTAAGCGAGGCGACCATCTACGGAAGTGAGGCCGCCGCAGATGAAAATCCTCCATGGACGACAGTCGCCAAGATGTCGGGAAATCTCATCGACGTCATAATCGACGGCCAACCTGTCCGGACACTTGTTGATTCAGGAGCCTCTTTTTCGGTATTATCGGATAGTTACCGCCGCACACTAAAGAAGACAATGTTCTGTGATACGGGAGCAACTGTGCTGAAGGTCGCGAATGGAAAGTACGTCCATCCATCAGGAACTTGTGTCTCAAGAATAACCATCAACAACAGGACGCAGCCGTTGGAATTTGTCGTGTTAACAGAATGTAGTCACAATGTCATCCTCGGATGGGACTTCCTTCAGGCATCCCAAGCTATCATTGACTGTGGAAGATCTGAACTGCAAATTGAAGAAGTTGTTCCGCCAGATACACGTAATACAAAATTTTCTGGGAAGTTATTCGTCGTCGACAATGTGACGATACCGCCGTTGACAATGAGAAGAGTTGCAGTCACAAACACAGATGACTGGTTAAACTGTGAAGTTCTTGTTGATAGTAAAAAGTTTGTCAGGCTCACAAAAGAAATTTACATACCAGCGGCTATCATAAGCATTACCGGTGGTCAAGGAGAGATTTGGATCGCAAATTGTCACGAACAGTCACAACTTATCCCAAAGGGAATGTGTATCGGGACAGCTGAACCAATCCAGGACGGTGAGCTCAACGTCATCAATGAAGACCCATGCCCTGCTATCAGTACAGACAACACGCTGGAGGAAACAAATGTGGAACTGCCAATAGGGCCTGGACTGACCAAGGAACAACGCCAGCGGGTGTTAGATATACTACGCCAATTTTCGGGTTCATTCACACCTCAGCAGGGGAAAAGTTAGACGAAACGGCGCACGATAAAGCACCGTATCAATACTGGGGATCATCCGCCAATTAGCCAGCGTTTGTATAGAGTGTCGCCAGCTAAAAGACGGATAATTCGGGAGGAAGTGGAGAAGATGTTGCGAGATGACATTATTCAACCTTCGGAGAGTCCTTGGTCGTCTCCGGTGGTCCTCGTAAAGAAGAAGGATGGCACGTGGCGATTCTGTGTCGACTATCGGCGGCTGAACAGTATCACAAAGAAAGATGTCTACCCATTGCCGCGTATTGATGACACCTTAGACTGCTTGAAAGGAGCTACATACTTCTCAACTATGGACATGCAGACAGGTTACTGGCAAATCGAGGTTGACGAAGCTGACAGGGAGAAGACGGCTTTTATTACACCTGACGGTTTCTATGAATTTAAAGTAATGCCATTTGGATTATGTAATGCTCCAGCCACATTCGAACGCATGATGGACAACTTGCTTCGACACCTTAAGTGGACGATGTGTCTCTGCTATTTAGATGACATTGTCGTTTTCTCGAAAACATTTGAAGAACATCTGAGTCGCCTGTCAACTGTGTTGAAGTGTGTTCAGACTGCAGGTCTCCGCCTCAATCCAAAGAAGTGCCTCTTCGTCGCCAAAGAGATACAAATCCTGTGGCACCTAGTCAACAGAGATGGTGTCCGTCCTGATCCAGATAAAGTAAGGGCAGTCACAGAATTTCCAACTCTTCAGCACATTCGTGATGTGAGAAGTTTTCTCGGGCTGTGCTCATACTACCGACGTTTCATAAAAGGATTTTGTAACAAGGCACGTCCATTACAAGAACTTCTGCAGGGAGACGCCAAATTGTACTGGGATGAGACAAAAGAAAGAGCTTTCCGAGCACTTAAGGAGGCTCTAACTTCCGCCCCAGTGCTAGCCTTGTACGACGAGAATGCAGAAACGGAACTTCACACAGACGCCAGTGGCTATGGGATTGGCGCAGTGCTTGTACAAGTTCAGGAAGGTGCCGAAAAAGTGATAGCCTATACGTCAAGAGTACTCTCAAAGTCCGAGATAAACTACTCTACAACTGAAAAAGAATGTCTCGCGGTTATCTGGGCTATCAACAAGTTCCGGCCGTATTTATTCGGCAAACCATTCACCGTCGTGACAGACCACCATTTTTTTGTGTTGGCTGACCAGCTTGAAAGATCCATCAGGTCGACTAGCAAGATGGGCACTAAGACTCCAAGAGTACGGTGTCACAGTGGTATTCAAGAACGGGCGCAAACACAAGGATGCCGACTGCCTTTCGAGGAATCCATTAGTGGAACACAACAGCATTAATGAAATTTCAGCTCTCACTGAATTAGATGACGTTACAGCTGAACAGAGGGAAGATCCAACACTATTAAAAATGATAGAGGCCTTGGAGAAAGGAGACCCGGCCAATGGAGAGTTCCAACTTATAAACGGAACATTGTACAAGAGAAACTACGATCCACTGGGCCCCAAATGGCTACTTGTTGTTCCAGCTCATCTCCAGCCAGCTATTCTCAAATATTTCCATGATGCTCCAATATCCGGTCATCTGGGATTCGTGAAGACCCTAGACAGAATCAGACGCAGGTATTACTGGAAAGGTCTCTACCGATCTGTCAAGCACTATGTGAGTCACTGTAAAGAGTGCCAGCGACGGAAGCATGTGCCGCAATTACCTCCAGGACATCTCGTACCGATTCCGCCGGCAGCAGCTCCATTCCACCGAGTTGGGATCGATCTTTTAGGGAGGTTCCCGAAGTCGACAACCGGTAACCGCTGGATAATAGTCTGCACTGACTACCTGACACGCTACGCTGTCACCAAACCTGTGCCGACTGCAGAAGCTCCAGAGACCGCAAAATTCCTTGTAGAAGACATTATTTTGAAGCATGGCGCACCACGTGTCATGATATCTGATCGTGGAAAAGTATTCCAGTCAAAACTAGTATCAGAGGTAATGTCAAAGTGCAACATTGTCCACAGAATGACAACTGCATACCATCCTCAGACAAATGGTCTTAGGGAACGTTTTAACAAAACGTTAACCGACATGCTGTCGATGTACGTCGATGTTGAGCTGAAGAATTGGGATACAATTCTGCCAGTCGTGACATTTGCTTACAATACCGCAAGACAAGACACCACAGGCTTCACTCCGTTTTCCTGCTCCATGGCCGTGAAGCTGAGACGACAATGGATACACTGTTCCCGTTCCAACCGGACGACACTCAGGACGACTATGTTAAACAGCTCATCACCAGTGTCGAAGAAGCAAGACAGCTGGCTCACATACGGACACTGGACGCCCAGGAGAAGGACCGTCAGCGGTATAACGACAAGCACCGACCTGTTGTGTACAGTCCAGGAGATCTGGTATGGATTTTTACCCCTGTACGGAAGGTTGGACTGTCAGAAAAGTTATTGAAGCGATACTTTGGTCCGTATCGTGTCATACGCCGCCTGTCAGACGTCACATACGAAGTTGAGGATTATGAGCCGTCGTCGAAACGTCAAAAACGAAAAGACATTGTTCACGTCCTGCGCATGAAGCCTTACTACGATCCTGAAGAACAGGTAGACGACACTGGCTTCTTGTTCAAGGACTTTAAGGACGGTAATGTTCCTGACCCATGACACGGTCAAGATCCAGGACATTGCAGCTGGCTCCACAGGGATCATAACAGCGGGTCGCTGTTTCTCCAGGAGAGGGAGCAATGCCGCGAGAGACCACGAACACCAACTGCCGGCGTGGCGCAGGGGATAGCGTAAGGGACTGCGGAGCAGAAGGTCGCCGGTTCAATACCGCCCAGCGGCAAAAATTTATTTCTTTGTAATTTACAGTTCCAGAAGGTTCTACATCTTTCTTATGTTCACTTGTAAATTCTACTTGTTTCTTATGTTAACTGTTCTTCTAATTTCTGGTAAATTCTGTCTGTGTATAAATAGCAGAGCACTCTGCCTGAGAGGCAGTCAGTGCTGCGTGTATGTTGAGTTCGTAATAAACGTGCTTTCAGTATAAGTGCTGTATTTAGTTGCCTTCGAAGTCAAGCCTACTTCCATTGCAACGTGACAGTATATTAAAAATATTGAAATTCTGACAGTTCTTTATTCATTTGTAAACAGATAAAGCACCTCAGGATGCAATTGTAAATTTCTGAACCGGTCGAGTTCTTTAATAAAGAATTTTAATAGTTGTAGCGGTTCTGCTGTCCTGTTCTTTGAAATATGGAAACACTGGACTGTGGTTGTTGTTTGTTTGTGTGTGTGTGTGTGTGTGTGTGTGTGTGTGTGTGTGTGTGTGTTGTGTGTGAGTGTGTGTGTAAGCTTAATATTTTCTTGTTAGGATCGCGCTGTGTTTTAATTTCCACATAACTAGTTTCAACAGACAAGCTAACATCTTGTGGAATACCTACTTTATAAAATATGCTGCTGTATTAATATTCATATCTGCTCTCATTATGGGAGCGAGATCTAAATTTATAAAAGATCTAAATTTATAAATTAGGTATTCCACAAGATCTGAAGATGTTAACTTGTCTGTTGAAACTAGTTACGTGGAAATTAAAATACAGCGCGATCCTAGCAAGATAATATTGTTATTTCTTTCTAGTAGGCCTACATGCACAGATCGTTAAATGGTTTACCAAATACTGATTTTCTTTCACTGTGCAACCTCTTAAACCATTACGATTTGTCATTGATACCCTTAAGGTCATACATACCGATGACTGAAATACTCCAAGTATCGGTACTTTCGATCGCTGTGGATGCGTAATGTAGTTATACAAAGAAATCTTTTAATTAGAAGAACGTTATTCTTGTTCAAAATACTAAACCATTAAAATTTTAAAGTGTTTAAAGAAAGGAACTAAATCGTGGACATTGATAGCGTGCGCGCTCACTGCAGCACAATGTTTACGCTTGCGAGCGCTGTCACCTGTCAGATTGCGCGAACTGACGGAAGGAAACTGGCAGCGTCGCAAAGTGTCTCCCCTCTCACTCTGCGCAGAACGCTCGCCTCGCCCGTCTTCGTAGCTGCTCTGAACTCTAACAAGAGCTTTTTATACCTCAAGATCACTTGCAGTCACTGCTGACGAGGCTGTTGGATCGATATCCATCGTTTCCGAGCGTCCGTTGATATCTAGGTCCTCATGGGACGCTGGAATCTCTACCTCGTCCTCTGAGGCAGATGTATGGGGCGGTGGTGTGGGAACCACCGACGTCTCTTTCTTTTTGCCGCTTTTCTTCTTCTTGTTTGTTCCGTCGGCTTCTCTTGTCTGAAGACTCAGATGCTGTGACTAAAAAGATGATCTCCAAGCCCTATGACCAGTCTTCGTTGGCACTGTCTCCGACTCACTGGTATCTGCTTTTTCATAGGAGGAATCCAAGCGATCCCTTCCATGCAAGAGGAGCCACAGGAGGCTGGTCCTTCTCTGGCTCGGGATGGGGACCAATGTCCCTGGTGTTTGAGGGGGGGGGGGGAGCTGCTCCCATAGTAGGGGCTTTAGGAGCTCCCAATCAATATGGGGCGGGTGAAGATGACAGGGCCTGTTGGCCCACTAGAACTTACTGAACACATAGGGGTCTTGTCACCGGAGCTAGTGACGGTGAAGCAGCTGTGCCATAGGCCAAGATCATACTTACAGAGTGAAGTTTCTGATACTTACGTTTAGCCTCTGATTAAGTCAGCCTGTCCAAGGTGTTCCATAATTTTCCTCTCTTTGTGCAGAACTGTGCAATTTGATGAGCAGGGGGCGTGGAGCTGGCCGCAGTTCACGCACACCGGAGTAGAGGAACAAGGGATGTTGAGATGAGATGCACGTCCACACTTCTGTCAGCTGAGGTTACCATCACACCGGAAAGACATATGCCCAGACCTCCAGTACTTATAAAAACTCATTGGGGCAGGAATGTAGGTTTTAGTGTCGCACCAGTAGATTATCACCTTGTCCTTCTGAGGCAATGAATCAGCCTGGAAAGCTGAGATGAAGGCACTGGTAGCAAGCCTGTTGTCCTTTGGACCCCTATAAATACGTCGGATAAAATGAACGCCTCGTCACTCAATGTTAGCTCGTAGTTCTTCATCAGATTTCAGCAAGAGGTCTTTATGAAACATTATGCCCTGGACCATATTTCAGCTCTTGAGAGGTGTTATGGTAACGGGAACATCACTCAGCTTGGCACAGGCAAGCAATGCCCGTGACTGCGTTGGCGATGACGTCGTTATGAGGACTGCTCCTGATCTCATTTTAGACGTGCCCTTCACCGCTCATAGCCTGTCCTCCAGGTTCCCCACAAAAAGAAAGGCTACATCGTCATGAACGATTCTGCATCCTTCCTGCTACAAACCAGGTATTCAAGGGTATAAGCCTCACCTTGTTGACAGGTCCTACTTTGCTCCCAAGGTGTGGCCAGGGAAGGGAACGAGTGAGGGTCATACATTTCTGCATTTAAATGTGGTCTTCCGCGCTTAGAGACGGCGGTTGTACACCCGCCAATGTTTCGAGCTCTTTTCATAGTGTTCCCACGAGCAGCTATGGAAATTAAAGACCACCCAGGGAGCACCGACCTCGCCCGGGTAAGCCTGACACAACTAAAGTGCAACAGTTTCCCCAAAGGTTGCCCGCTAGCGACTGTTCAACCTCAACTGCCATGCATCTCCTCAGCAGGTAGCAGACCTTAAGGTGGCAGACCTTAAGGTGGTCATCAGAGCTTACGGTGGCGTGACGCAGTCCCAAGCTCGGTGCAGAGGGTTTTCAAGACCGTAATTAATGGTGAGCCCCTGAGGCGTAGCATTATATTTTACCCCTGTAAGGAATTCCGTGGCTGCCCTGGGTGCCAAGAGGCGTATCCATTCTTTTAAGAATGCCACGAGTAACTAGATTGCCTCCTAATAGGTACTACCGTATTTGACATATATTATCATTTTGTTGCCCCTGTAAGATATTACGATACTTTTCATTGCCGTCCGTCGCCTTCCCTGGATCCTAGAGGAGTATACATGCTGTGTGTCACGAGCAACTATAATTGCCTCACAAATGATGTACTCCATTTTATATATAGCATCGTTTTGTCATCCCTGTAAGGCTTTCCGAAACGTTTCATTGCGGTGGCGGGGCTACCCAGGACCCAAGAGGCATGCCCATGCTTTGAAGTGTTTCACGAGTAACTAGAATACCTCTCACGAAGATGTACACCATTTGACGTATAGCATAATTTTTTACCCTTGTAAAGATTTCCAATACATTTCATTGCCGTCTCGCAGCTACACTCGGCTAAAGGCGTATCCATGCTTTCACATGTGCAACGAGTGACTAGAATGTTTCCCAAACAGATGTACAATCTTTCACATATAGTCACATTCCGACGCGTTTCATTTCCGTCTCGTGATTACCATGGACCCCAAGAGGCGTATCTAGGCTTCCAAATCTGTCACGAGTAACTACACCTCTCAAGTGATGTACCCATTTGATATAAAGGGTCATTATGTTATCCCTGTGAGGATTTCAGACGCGTTTCATTGGCGTCCCGCCTCTGTCCTGGACGCCAAGAAGCGTATCCATGCCACAACCCAGCAGAATGCTTCCCATAATTATTTCCAACATTTGACAAATATCATCACATTGTTACCAATGTAAGGATTTCCCACGCTTTTCATTGCCGTCCCGTGGCTACCATGGACAACATGTGGCGTATTTTAGTTTCCAAGTGCGATAGGCCTGATTACAATGTGTCCCAAAACGATCTGTCCCATTTGACATATAGCATCATTTTGTTACCTCTGTAAGGATTTCCGACGCATTTCATTGACGTCACGCGGCTACCATTGACTCCAAGAGCCGTAGCCATGCTCTAAAGTGTATCACGAGGCAGAAGAATGCCTCCCGAAAATGGTGTACCGCCGTTGAGTATAGCATCACTTTGTCACCCCTGTAAGGATTTCCGACGCGATTCATTGCCTTTCCACTTCTAGCTTGGACCCCAAAAGCGTATCCATGCTTTCATGTATGTCACAAGTAACTAGAATTTCTCCAAAACAGATGTTTCCCATTTGGCATATGGCATCATTACATTGCCCCTGCAAGAATATTTGACCAGTTTGACCGCGGCCGGAGTACACTGTAGTTCACCGCCCCGGCCGCGACCGTGTGTCGCTAGTGTCGGCAACGGAGCGAGAGAGAGAGCTGCGGAAAGAGAGAGACCGCACAGCACTGCTCTGCGCTGGACTGTCCCGCCGTCAGATCCAACGTCAACGAAGTAACACAGAAGCGCAACCCTGTGATGTGGTCGAAGAACGGTGAAACAAGTAAACCATTTAGCGAAGCTTTAGCAAATATCCAAAACACAAATCGAACAAATGCTTAGTAATTTTGTGACTCAAATTAAGTTCTATTAATATTGTACATGCACACTCGTCTTATATACAGTAGGCTTCTTCTGAAAGTTCATTTATAAACTAGTATCATAAATTTGCTATTTTAAAAATAATTTTATATAAGGGTTATAGAGTCTTAGACTTACAAGGAAATATTTTTTGTTAAAACACAAATAAAAAACATAAAAAAGATTGGTTTTGGGTGCTCTTTCCCGTAGCTCCTGTGAAAAGATGCTAGCATAAATATACATTTTCTTGAAACAAAAAAAAGGAAAAAAAACATTTGCATTAAGCTGTTTAACATATTTCGGAACCTTTATTGAATTCCTTAAAGAGACAGGATAATTTTCGACACCTCAAGTTCAAAACAACAGAGATATTACGTAACGCCAATGATATCACTGCGAAACAAACATGAAGTGTAGAATTATATGATCATTTTGTATACAGCTAACACATACAAAAAAGAAGTGCATATTCTTTTTAAACCTATTTATATCAATGGTGTGAACTGTGCTGTCAAAATGTAATAAGTGCAAATAATGAAGTGCACCAAAAATAACATTTGACACTATTAATAAGCATAAAATTAAGTGTTAGCCTGCTTGGCGTTGTTCCTCTTCCTGCTCGCTGGCTCAGCCATGGCGGTGTTTGGCCATGCCTGATTTAAAGTGTGTCACGAATCACTAGAAAGCTTCCCAAAATTATGTACCCCTTTTGCCATATGGAATCATCTTTTTACCCCTGTTGAGAGGCATCTGTTTGAAGTGGGCTGAATAAAAACTGAATATTTACTTTCAATAGGAATTGAACTAAAATAATTTCTCTGTGTTTCTCGAATTGTTGCCCCTGTTCTTGTACTTACCTCCAACTTGGACAAAGCATTCAATTCTCTCGCAAGAATTACAAAAACACAGGAACAACAGCAGCAAGGGCAGCGACAAAAGGCAAAATCATAAATAAATAGATAATTCCTGTATGCAAAGTGCAGTGTGGCCCAGAGTAATGTATGCTGACTCAAAATCGGAATTGAATAAAAAAATGTGCAGAGAAAACTGGAAACTAATTACGTGAATTGAATGAGGTAGTCTGACACATCTTTAGTTTTAACAAATGGTCCTATATTGACTTTCAAGCTAAATGTTTTCACTTAGGAAACAAATCAAATAATTAGTACACTTTTACTTGATATCTAACCTGCCATTACAAAATTTCTTATGCTTTCTATCGCTGGTTCATATTTACCTTCATGTTCTTCCTCGCCCAAAAGCTTGATAACACAGTTCGATGCATAATACCTGCCACAGACTCTACATACCGACTTCTCCAAACTTCTCATGCTACTGCTACAGAGAGACTC
The DNA here is from genome assembly GCA_026315105.1 of Locusta migratoria. Taxonomy (NCBI): domain Eukaryota; kingdom Metazoa; phylum Arthropoda; class Insecta; order Orthoptera; family Acrididae; genus Locusta; species Locusta migratoria. The sequence continues at coordinate 786,405,903 of CM048755.1, forward strand.
TCCTACTTGCTACAACATCTTCGCCCAGCGATAATAGTATCTCCAAAGATATAAAGATATCCTACAAAATTTACATGGAATCAAAAATATAAAATTAATACTAGCATTGCCAAGATACATACAATTTACATAGAATCGAAAATACAAAATGTAATGTAGGAATCTAACAGTTCGAGGAATTCAGACGCGTTTCATTGCTGTTCCGCGGCCCCCCTGTACCTCAAATGGCGATTTCATGTACTCAACACTGTCGCGAGTAACTAGAATGCGTCCCAGAAAACAGTACCACATTTGACATAGAGCATTATTTTGGTACCCCTGTAACGATTTTGGACGTGTTTCATTGCCGTTTCAGTGCTACCCTGGACACCAAGGGCGTATCAATGCTTTCTACTACGTCACGAGTAACTAGATTGCCTCACAGAATGATGTACCCCATCTGAAATATAGCATCATTTTATCATTTTGTTACCCTTTTAACGACTTTGGACGCATTTCAGGGGTTACGCAACTACCCTGGACCACAAGAGCCGTATCAATGCCTTCAAGATTGTCAGTAGTAACTACAATGCTTCCCAAAATATGTATCACATTTGCCGTTTGACATCATTTTCTTACCCCTGTAAAGATTTATAACGCGTCTCATTTTCGTTCTGCGGTTGCCCTGTACCCCATGGAGCGTATCAACACGTTTCATTGCCGTCCCGCGACTAACCTGGACTCCAAATGCGTCACGAGTAACTGGAATGCCTCCGAAACAGATACACCCTGTTTGACATGTAGCATCATTTTGTTACCCAGTCAAGGATTTCCGACGCGTTTCAAGGCCATACTGTGGTTACCACAGACCCCAAGAGGCGTAACCATGCTTTCAAGTGTGTCACGCTTGACCAGAACGTCTCACAAAAAAATTTATTCAGCGAAATCCAACGTCATCCTTCCGTAGAATTGCATCTGAGACTGGTTTTAAGCGTTCCAGCACGCAAAAAATACTGAGAAAGAGACTACACATGTTTCCATTCAAAATTCAAACGCACCAGGCCATATCCGTACGAGCTGTGCAACAAAGGGTTGCCTTTGCTAATGAGATGCTCACAATGATTGATAGTGAAGGATTTGATGTTGGATGCATCTGGTTTACAGATGAAGCACACTTCCACCTGAATGGATACGTTAATAAGCAGAACTGGGGTTCCGAAAAGCCATATTGGTGTGAAGCGAAACCCCGGAATTTTCCTAAAGTTACTGTGTGGGCTACAGTATGCAGCAGAGGCATTATTGGCCCTTTTTTTATTCGAGAAACGGTCACTGGTGCACGTTACCTTGCAATTTTGGAACAATTTGTCGCCACACAGCAAGCGTTAGAGGATCGACCAGGTATTGAGTGGTTTATGCGAGATGGAGCCCGACCACATCGGACCGAACAAGTGTTTCGCTTTCTTGAGGAATACTTCGGGAATCGAGTCATTGCTTTGGAATATCCCAAATTTACTGGTGCAGGCATGGATTGGCCTCCATATTCGCCGGATTTGACTCCCTGTGACTTTTTTATGGGGCAAAGTGAAAGACATGGTCCATCCGAAGCATCCCGCCACGCTGGACGAGCTTGAATCGGCGATCTCTGTGGCATGTGAATTCGGTTGAGACACTACGAAATGTGATGGCGAATTTCATTCTTCGTTTGCGCCAGTGGTGAACATTTTGAAAACATTGTGATGTGATTGTTTGAAAAGAGTGTTTTTCATACGATTATTTCACTTATATGTATGCTGATATGAGCTGTACAGCGTACAGCGCCATCTGTTAGCAGCTTTTGTAACTATTATTTCAAACTGCTGTATAAACCTCTTACAACTGTCACAATAAACATACCGTTTACTGCATTCCTCTATCGATCTTTGTTTTCGAGATATTTAATTTTGAAATCAGGGAACAGTTTTCTGGACACCCTGTGGTTTGTACGTTTAGGGACTGTTGACCCCGCAGTTAAGTCCCATAAGCTTAAAAAACATTTGAACATTTGAAAAAGATTTACCCCATTTGACATATAGCATCAGTGTGTTACCGCTGTACGAATTACCGCTCCGTATCATTCGGGGTCCCGCGATTATTCTTGACCCCAAGAGGTGTATACTGTACAAGGTGCACACGAGACGGCGTATTACTAAGAGTGTGATGCCCTCTGAGGCAATTTTCTAGTTTCCTGAATTTTTACGATTTCTTTCTCTTGCAGGTGTATTCTCTGTGTTTTGATTGTTATAGTTCTCTCGTAATGATCACCTCTGTTCCTTCCCGTTCTAGACGGGCCGCGGCTACGTCGCTGCTGTCTGTCTTCTTGCCAGCTGTTACTCTCCTCTGTTTCGGCCGTTTTCATTACGGCGATTTGTTCGGCACCTGTTTCTCCTTCCTGTTGCTTGTTAGGGCATCTAAACGTTCTAAAACTCTCAATAGATTGTTCTCATCATCATAATTTACATTAATTAATTTTTGTTGTACAGACACCGGCAATTTAAGCATAATAATTTCTATTAGATCCAAATCTTTTAAGGGGTTTGTTAAATATTGGTTATTTTCCCAGTAATGCTGGTAGAACTCTTTGTAGCTACTACAGCCACTGTTTGAGAATCTTTTAGCTTCAAATATTTTGTTGCATACACTGTTTTGTGTACTGCTTGACCAGTATTGGTTAAGAAAAGCTTGTACCAAATCTTCCTACATTTTTCACCTGGAAATTCGTGCAGCGGTAACACAGTGATGCTATATGTCAAATGGGGTAAATCTTTTTCAAATGTTTTAATTTTTTTTAAGCTTATGGGACTTAACTGCGGGGTCATCAGTCCCTAAACTTACAAACTACTTATCAATTACCTTATACTAAAGACCGCACAAACATCCAAGCCCGAGGGGGGATTCGAATTCCGCCAGGTAACGGCCTCGCAAAATGTTCAGATGTTTGTAAATCTATCGGACCAAACTGCGTGGTCATCAGTCCGTAGCTTACAAACTACTTAAACTAGGGTAAACTAACCTAAGGACAATACACACACACACCCATGCCCTAGGGAAGACTCGAACCTCCGACGGTGAGCAACCGCGCGAGACCGTTCGGCTACTCCACCGCGGCACGGTCTCGCGCAATGCAGCATAGTGCTTCAATGCGCTCGGCCGCTCCGCCGCGGCTAAATCTTTCTGTGAGAAACTCTAGTCAAGCGTGACACACTTGAAAGAATGGTTACGCCTCTTGGGGTCTGTGGTAACCGCAGTACGGCCTTGAAACGCGTCGGAAATCCTAGCATTTTACATAAAGATAAAACTAAATCAATATATAATGTCTGGTATTTCGCATATTGCGAGTGGAGTGTCTTGCTACACTAAAAAAAAAATGTCTGAAGCTCGTCAACATTTGTTCATGGGGAGTCAATTAAATGGAACACGTTATGTGGACGTGTTTCAACACCCCTTCCTTAGTGAGAAAATTGACTGAACTCAAATTTATCATATAATTTTGAGCTTCAGGCACTTTTTTATTTACCAGGTTGTCCTTAGAAAATCATGGCATAAAATAGGGCACGGGAAGAGTGTAGTTGCCTCTTATAGAACACAAATCATAAATCCATTTAAGAAATCAAATAAAACAAATGGTGTGTTTGCTTGTGTGGCTGGTTAGATCACAGGTTGGGGACATACATCAGTGTACTATCAATACATAGGTCACATAAAAGCACATATCATAGACAATATCAGACATAAACAAAAAATATATAAGACAACTATTCAAACACTCTCGTTGTCTGTCACACATTCGTAGATGTCTCCTTGCCCGAAGGCTAAATTTTAAGTCTTGATTTTCAATATTAGAAGTTCAAAAACATAACATCAGGTCCACTACAATCTTGTATCAACATGTCTTTGCATGTCACACATATTTACACACAATTCAGTTCTAGGGGCATGGGGAGGGACTTTCTTCCAAAGCAACTTGGAGGACACTACTGACCGCACTGTAAGTATATTTATACTGCTTGAGTGTCTGACAGTAGATCTGGCACAAGCACAGCAGCATCTCGGTTACGTTGCCTCACGCATGACTGATTTGGAGAACATCTCGTTGTCGCCACGGATGGAACATCAGCTTGCCTGAGCGTCAGTGACAGTGACTTTCCAGCTGCATCGAGTTTTCACCCGTGGTAGCGTCTTGCATTATGTGGGGCCGTTACCTTGTTACCCTCTTCTGCCCGGACATTAGCAACAGACGAGACTAGTATTGCACAAATATACTGTGCACTTACTGGGTGACAGGTTATGCAGCTCTTCTGGCACAACACAGCGAGGGGCTGTGTCAGTTCTGTGGTTCTTTGACAGCTCGTGGCAAGCCGATGGTGTGAGGTCCGCGATCGAGCTGCAGTCCGCGTGAGATCTCCACTCTGCTGCAGAATCAGGAGTCGATCGCTGCCCTCAGCGTTGTCAGCCAGGGACACCTCTGGGGCCGGCCGAGGAGACTGAGGCGCTTCCGTCACGGTCTGCACGGCCACTGCGGTCGGGGGTACGAATCCCCCCTCGGGCATGGATATTTGTGCCGTCCTTAGGATAAGCTAGTTGATAAGTAGTTTGTAAGTTTAGGGACTGATGACCCCGTAGTTAAGTCCCATAAGCTTTACAAACATTTGAACACCTCTGGGCTGGACCGGGGTCGTCAACCGCGCCGTTTCAGTCAGCTGGCCCCCGGTGGCTTGGGCGGCTGCTGCTGTGGGCAGCGTGTCTGCTTGCGTCAAGCCGGCCGGCAGCGCAGCAAGGATGGTGAGCGCAGTTGGTTGCCCGTCAACGTCACAGCGGGCCTCCCCTGGTAGCCGGCGGGAGGACGAAGGGCCGCCGCCGGTGGCGTGGAGTTTCCCAGGCGTCTGCGCAAAACTCACACTTCACAAGATTCTGAAAGTTAAACCTCGTCGCCTGTAATTGTCCATTCTACAGGACGTCGTTCCTCAGATCTTTAGAATTACATATTTAAAAAACATAAAATATATATGACCTCACAATGGTTGTTTTAATAAAACAAATAAAATTAAGGCACTCCTGCCATAGCAGACGTATCACTTAGAATTAAGTACAAGAACACAAATTTTACAATTAAAACAATGTGATAATCTATGAGGCAAGAAAAGAAACGTAGTTATCCCTACGTGGCCAATACATACACAGATTCACGCACACAGGGAGGCAGCAAGCAGAAGGCGCGCGAGCGGCAGAAATGCGGAATTAGAATAAGGCTGAGTGGTAGTGTTACAAGCAAGGCACTACAAACATTGGCCATGGCACATTGCGCTGCTACTTGTCATGCATTATCTACCCCTTAACCCAAGCTGCATTACCGCAAATAGCTACCATCTAACTACTGGCGCCATTCCTTCTCTCTTGCGTGCTGGGTTGTCTAAAAGTGGAGAACATACACCGGCACAAACACTTTGCCTCTTCCGGTAACGGAAAACAGGTTTTTTAAAGTATTAGTGACTTGATATCCCGTGTCATTGGGTTGTAACATTGTATCATTCTTCATGATATGTAATTGGCAAACCAACCGCACCTAGCAGTGGCGGCCGTCATGAAGCAACGAACGTTCACAAAATTCTATTTGCACAACAAAAACAAGGTAAACAATTTGAATTTTCCCAAAAATGTTATGCTAGAGGTACACAATAATTACGGAAATAAATGCATGCTCCGGAAATACCTGGAAATAAAAGACATCTTTAATATGCAATATATTACAACAATAAAACACATTACGCCAATATGAGAGAAAAACTGCAACATTACTAGAAACTAACACATGCTAAGATGCAGGGTGACACAATAAAACACCCTGTGCCTATATAATAAGAATGCAACATCAGATAATTAAAGACACAAAATTCATTATTGTATAATATCTAGGGAAAGAAAACACAATAAAAACATTAACCTGGATAAGAGAAAATGTACATCATATTAAATCATACAAGATGACATGACACATACAATACATCAATCATTTACTTACGGGATTCTTGAAATGAAAACATATTATTGTTTAGTGCACCAAGAGCGGGACTTATACCACCTGTTTTGTGATGGGCGTTCCTCTACCCATTTCTACTGCTCCGTAAACTTGGAGGGCCATACTGTTCCGATTCTGTTTTCTTCTATTCCATAAAACTCATGGGCTTGCGTCCGGTCGTCTGTTTACTTCTATACCAATCTTCTTCTTGTTTTCCCAATTACACATTACTCAGGTACGGTCTGAAACATTACACTGGAAGATTTCATTACTGGGTGTACTACGAATGGTTACTTATAGCGCCCAAGTTGCAGAAAATTCTAAGAATTATTCCGATTCATTGTGCCCTTTTTCAAAGACAAATAAAACATTTCGAGAGCCAGGGGAACATTTCCCAAAATTAAAAACGCCAACCCCACTCGTGTGGTGGAAGCCTGTACTGGCACTACGGTGGCGGTACCGTCATGGTACTAAATAAATACTATGACTCTCTGGAGATCGTGCACGCGGACACCTGCCGCGTCAATTGTATTGCACTTCCCTCTACCTAAATGGAGGTACTTAACACAATCCTACAGCAAGGATATTGCAACATATCCAATGACTCCCGTTACTCGGTACAGACAGTACCGGGAAAAGACACTTCTCGCGTCCATACACGCGACCAAAAGACAAGAGCTTAGGAACTTCAAAAACATTCAAGTTTTTGAACAAAACTTAACAGAAATCGCAACGACCAGAGCTCCAAAAGACACAACAGCTGACGTCACCACAACGAAGGGCAAACACCAACTATTTGCGCAGAATCGGGACGCATTTACGCGTCTACTGACAGAACAGTACAAGTGTAAATTACTCATCCGAGCTATTAAATGGCACACAACGCTGAACGTGCTACGAAATACAGGCAAACCCCTACGACACAATTTTAATGGTACCTTGGTTGACACGGTACACATAAATACACAAGACAACAACAAAAAAAGAAGCAAAAATGGAACCTATAAATACAATAAAATATACACATTAATACACTTATTCCCTACAGAATCTTAAGCTAGAAACGTGGTGCACGCCACGGGACTTCTTGGTCCGAATGGTCTCTAGCTCAACAGCATTTTCATGCGCAATTCTTTTCATTCGTTCAATTTCCTCTGCTATCTCGTCTTTGTACACCCACGGTATACCGTAAGGCTTGACAAAAAACTTAGTATGTGCCCGCACTTTGAATTGGTAACGAAAGTTCTTAATGATACTGGGGGCATCAGAAAAAACTGAAGCATGTTTATGCAAAATGTGGGACAATTCAGCCTTAGCCAGAGGTGGAGCGTCTTCTATCGAACTGACCTTTTGTTCAATCTCGGACGCAACGCCTTGTTCATCCAAATTAAGCAACAATAGCGTCGGTTGACCGCAATCAGAGGTTACCGGGTCAGCATCATATATCGCCCGATAATCGGTTAGAAAGTCAGAGAGAATGTGACAAGGGGGACCATCGGAAATCAACGTCGTAGTGCATTCATCAAATTTTAACTTTATGTTTGACCCATCAAGTAACAGGCGCACTTCACCTTCTCCAAAGTTCAGTGTGGCCTGGTGCGCTACTAAAAATTCAACACCGAGCAACACGTCCACAGCGAGCGACGGCACAACTATAAAATTGCCGACGAAAGTATAGCCTTGGCAGTTAAACTGAATTTCGGCCTGCTTCCTAACCTCCACGCTCCTACCAACCAAAGCTCCTTCACCTTGGTGCGTTGAAGAGGTAGTACTGGCCAAGAACCTACTGCCAGGCATCGGTTAAAAGCATCTTCCCTCATTACCGATATAACACTTCCCGTGTCTAACGTACACCGTAATTCCACGCCCTGAACTTCAGTTTCCAGGACGGGTTGTACTGTCGCCCCTGTCGTGTGCGGCTCCTCCTCCAGAAGAACCTTTCGTAGGTCGTCAAATTTTAAATGGTTTACGCGTTCCGTAGTCGCAGTCACAATCGATTCCTCCGCTATAAAAACCTCGCGCATGTCCGTAATTTTTGTTGCCGGTTCCGTTGCCTGTACGATTAAGTTCACCGAATGTTCAGAAACAGAGGGAGGTCGTCATTCTTCGAAGTCGACGGACCCGGCAGACTTTCGGGTTTATTGTGTCGAGGGTCAGGCGATCTCACCTCGACGCCTTGTGCAGGTGTCGGTGGCCTTGTCCAGTGTACACGGTTTTGATGGCTGTTTGAAAAAAAATGTTCAAATGTTTGTAGAGTCTATGGGACTTAACTACGGGGTCATAAGTTCTTAAACTTACAAACTACTTCTGAACTAGCTAATTCTAAGGACGGCACAAATATCCATGCCCGAGGGGGGATTCGAACCCCCGACCGTAGTGGCCGTGCAGATCGTGACTGGAGCGCCTCAATCCCTTCGGCCACCGCGGCCGGCATGGCTGTTTCTACCATTACTGTTACCCCATCGTTTCTTTTTGCGCCCCTGATTTTCTGGCATGAAACCTTTCCTTTTCTGCACTCGCCGTCGTACGGACTCGGGCGCTGGTTTTGCCCTGCCGAGCTCTGCGTACTTGCATTGCTGTCCGCGTCATGCAGACGCAGCGGGAGATGCTGTCCTTGATACCCGTTCCTTTTAAAACTGCCGCTCGAATTTGAACTACTTGCCGGCGGCTCATAATCAAACTCGAGCTCATCTAGCATCGCCTGAAATTGCTCAAGGTCATCTTTGCATCTTCCGGCAATGATGGCGTTGCGCAATCTCCTCGGCAACTTCGTTAAGCAAATTCTAATTAGTTCAGGTATCGGGTATGGAAAATTCAGGAACTGGTTCTTCATAAGCATCACCTGCACGAACTCACTAGGGGTTGAGTACTGGGAGGGGTTGTAATGTGGCATAATTAAGATGCTATGTTTCACGCGATCCTGGTGGGTTTCAGGCCAGTAGGACGCGATAAAATGCTCACGGAACCCCCGGTAATCGAGCCCGTTTCTTAGCAATGCGCGCATCCTTGTGGCGGGCTCGCCTTCAAGCAACCCAACCACAAAGTCTACTTTATTACACTCCGGCCAATTTGGAGGGAGGCTGTACTCAAATTGATCCAGCCAAGCGCGGGGGTGGATACCGGTGGGAGCGTTGCAAAAGGTTTCGAACTTTCGCACGGTGAGAAACTGGTTGTAGTCAAAGGCAGGAGCTGGTTCTCGGCTACTGCGGTTCGCCCTGTTAGGACGGCTCACCGGACGTGGATGATGCGCAACCTCATTATCTTCAAAAGCCGAATCGGCGTCCTTATCAGATTCGGCGCCGCGGCCACAGCACGCATTACTGACCGCGTCAGACGGCCGCTTATCCGTCCGCTCACGCACGGTAATTGCGTGGCTACTAGGCGCGGGCTCTCCGCCGGCGACCCGCATTTCATTCATTTGGTCGGTGATGTCCCCGAGCTGGATCTTCAATTGAACAATCTCAGACTCCACCGTACCTACACGTCCGCCTACGGCACCAACAGAAGAGATCACTTCATCAACGCGGCTGGCCACTACACCGACGCGCACATCAATTGTACCAACTCGGTTACTCACGGCCGGCCGCGGTGGCCGAGGGGATTGAGGCGCTCCAGTCACGGTCTGCACGGCCACTACGGTTGGGGGTTCGAATCCCCCCTCGGGCATGGATATTTGTGCCGTCCTAGTTCGTAAGTAGTTCATAAGTAGTTTGTAAGTTTATGGACTGATAACCCCGTAGTTAAGTCCCATAAGCTTAACAAACATTTGATTTTGGTTACTCACGTCGCCGACACGTGCTTCTGCATTGTGGACGCGCGCTTTCAGCTCATTAACGCTCGTTACAATACTGTCGGCGCGCACCTCTACCGCGTCGACCCTCGCGTTTACCTTGCCGATCTCTTCCTGGTTTACTCTGGTGGCGTCGGCGTTCTGTTCAATCCTTTCGGACTCTACCTTCGCCATCTCGTCCAGGTGACCGATAACCCCGTCCTGTCGCGTTTTTACACCGGCTATCTCTTTTTGAAGGGTGATCATAACCTCCTCTTGCCTACCGAGATTCTCTTGCACTTGTGTTTTAATTCCACCTCTCTCACTTCGAATTTCAATGAGGTGGGCGAGAGAAACTGCTAGATCGTTGTTCACGGGGGCGGCCGCTGGTGCTGGGGTGGGTGGAGCATCCGGCTTAGCTGCCAGGCCGGCCACTGCTTTGTCCCCAAGCGGACCCGACTCGCTTTCAAGCGCTACCATATTAGGCGCACCACGGCTTCCGGCGAGTGTAAGCTCAGGGTTTCCCATGTTCTCAACTGACGGGGCTCCCTAGGAATCTAACAACACGTTACTTTCAGTTTTACGCGACCTGTCTCTTTTACTCTCTTACTCTTTCATTGCTGCGCGCCTACGCGTTACAATCGCGGAAGCTGTAGAACTATCCATCTCTATCTTACAGCGAATACAACGATGGAAACACAAAGCAAAACCTAGCAACCCACGTGGAAGAACACGGGTGCTTCAGTAAAATATCACACGCAATTCACACGTTGTTAAAGGCATGAAAATTAATAAAAACGCTCCCCGAAAATACACAAAAATATACTGCTGAAAGAGAAATACACAAATTTAAGCGCTTGCTGCGCTACCATACTCACACACTCACAGGGGACGGGTGGATATTTGAATTAATAACATAATAAAAAAATATCAGAACACGCCAGAAGGACGAATCCTGGCAGCGGTATGCCAAGTGAAACTAGCCCACTGTTCTTTTTACCGTTAACTAGCCGTGTTTGTGAAGTAAACAATTGACTGCTTAGTCACAAAATCTAATTACGACGATATTCACACAGCGGCGGAAGTATACAGTCACCTTAAGCAAAACTCTGATTCTATAAGTTAAGCAAACAGTTCTACCATTACTGTAATCTTTAGAGGAAAGTGCACACACTAAAATAATGATCCGTAGTCATGGATCTAAATCAAAAATCATAAATGTTGGCAACGGAAACGCAAATATTCTCTCCTCCAGAAGGGACCAGAGACACAAGATACATGAATAAATTATCCCACATTAATCCAAAATAAATGATTAGGGGAGAATTTAAATTAGCACAAAAGGATTATAGTTAAAAAAATTAATTTATTGTTTAAAACAAGAACAACAAGGTGGGAAGACAATTTTTTTACAAATTACAATAAAAAACACACCTAAAATTTTTCAAAATATCCACAATTATATGGCCCTAAAATTGCTCACCTGCAAAGTTGAGTACAGGTTAATTTACGATCACGTTTCATAGGGGGGAACGGAGAAATTGCAGCACATTCACACACAGATTCATACGCCAAGCCATGCAGGTACTTAGCAAACACCCGACACCAATACAGCAAGACGACAGCCAAGCAATTTGGAGAATGCAGATCGAAGGTTCACTCGCGTAAAATGAAATAGTACTTTGCTTCCATAACGTGTCAACCTAGTGGCTTAGGCTCAAAAACTATCAGAAACTAACGCACTAGGTTTAACACCACAAAGTGCGGTGTACAGACGGAAATTAAAGTTACCCTAGAACTTCTAACTATACATTAAGTCAAGATTTCATTAAATAATAACTAAAAACGGTTGATCTGGTGTTCGTTTAGCACAGGGAGAAGATAACTAGAGAAGGTTAAAGTTGTTAGATCAATACAGCACTCTACTAAGTCGGAACACAAAATATGCATAAAGTTAACAAAATCAATTTCGAATAGAATAAGATCGCGAAATATATCGTGTAACCATTCTTTCTGATCAGAGGAAAAAGATCTATTCAATGGTAATAACCACGACAGGGAACACGCTAATTGGCGCACACGTGGGCCGACAAGTACACAGATTACAAGTTAGAATGGACAATTTTCTAGGAAAATTACCACGCTACACTCACTAGGAAACACATTAGCAAATTAGCTATACAATTTATAACCACTCATGTGCACTGAATGATGGAAAAGCTGAAGGCTTAGTCTGATATCGTCCACGTGTTCTGTCGACAAAGTATGAACCGCGAGTCCCCGAAAATATTTGAATTCAACTACGATAATAACGCGAAAGACACTGAACATATTTAAACAGGCGAAGAAATGATTTAAAAGTTATAAAATGCAAGAACTATGCTAACAAAACACCATCAGAGCCTCGGAATCAGATTGCAGCAAAAATCGACATAAAATTAGCAATCTTTTACGAAATTAAGCAAAATCTCACTACTACACATAGTGTAGCTGCTACTCCCGGATTTAAACTCGCGAAAAGGCTATGGAGGCTATGGAGCCTGAACTAAGTCGAGCCACAAGGCCACAGCAAAACCAAACCCAGAGGTACTTACCCTACCAGGAATCAAGAAGAGAATTAATAGCTCTCTTGACCACCACCAGAGGAGGGGTAGTGGAGGGGAGCCCAGAGAGCAATACCGTTTGTCAGGCAGGTAACCTGACCACCTCCCAGCCAAGGAGGTTAAGAGCAAGCCACATTAGGAATCTTTGCTAAGACTGGGCTCTGCTCAGCAGTTGGCAAACCTACTTCTCGCCCAGAGACATTCAACGCCCAGCTTTGGACAGAAACGACGAAAGAAAAGCGAGAAACAATTAAATGAAAGCGTAGCACAAAATGTCAAATTACAAGGATTTTGCATTTTTAAACTCACAATTACATTCTGCTCGTGAGTAAAAGATAATTATTCCAATGCTAAGATTCCTTCCCTCCCTCCCTTCCTCACCATCTGTCTCTTTCCCCTCCCTTTTCTTCTCTCTCTCTCTCTCTCTATCTCTCTGTCTCTCCCTCTCGTCTCTTCCTCTCCCCCCCTCTTCTCTCTCTCTCTCTCTCTCTCTCTGCCTCTCATTTTTCGTCAGGCCATCTAGGGCGGGTCTAGGGGGGTCTAGGGGGGGGGGAGGGAGGTGCGGTCACGTGCCCCGGTGCCCCCCCCCCCTCCCTGAATCCGCCTTGGCAAATAGGCATTAAAAATTTCTTTGTTATATTTTGCATAATCATTCATTAAGTTGTAACATTTTAGGACTACATATTAGGTTGCAAGTAAGCGATGTATCATTTATAGTGCTATCAATTAAAGAAGAGTTGACCATTTCTCCAAGTAAACCAGTACTACTTGGGGGAGGATTCATGTGAGGTAAAGATGTTCTTATAAAAGGTGAATAATACCTCGTGTAATAAGGTTGTTGTGCGTGAAAAATGTGTTTCCAGAGAATAGGAGCACATTGGATATATTCTATGCTATCGGCAGAGTCGCTGGGAGCAAAATGTTCTCACGAAAACGGAATTGTAACACAGGAAAATTTAGACTTGCAGACTAATGGTATTTTCTTGAATGGAGTAATGTGTGAATTAAGAACTAATAATATTCTTCTCCGGGCAACAAGCATAAACTCAAAATTTTTTAACTTAACTGAAATTTCGTTGTACTGGCGGGAACGAACTTCGGAGATGCTGTCAAGTTTGAAACTTACTATGCTTAATTCCACTATGGCACAGCGCTTATACAAATTGCTAATACGTTTATTGACACGCAAAAAGCGGAAATCACGGTGAATAAACTGGTACAACATTTGCAAGTTTATTATTGTGCTGTTTCAGGCTTTCCTGACGTAACATATTATTGAATGGTTCACGAGAGTACCGTCGGATACTATTGTAATAATCACACAATATTTCTGCGAGACATCTGCTCGCCATCTTCAGGTGAACTACTGCTGGTTTTTTTTTTTTTTTTGTTTTTTTTTTTTTTTTTTTTTTTTTTTTTTTTTTGTTTTTTTTTTTTTTTAAAAAAGAAAAGAAGGAACCACGTAGATGGGAGTACCATCGCCAGCTGGCGATCTACACTCCAAGAGGAACATGATAGGAGTATGGAAACTGCTAACTTTATTTATTGATTTGCAATAAACTTTGGGGGTTTACTTTTGAGAACATGCAGGGCCAACGGTCCTCGGTTCGTAAGAGACCCCAATTGATGTAGTTAAGGCCGCTCTCGTTTTTGGGAACGGCGACGGCCCAAGTACTCTTGGGCAGTCTGTGCGAGTTGGCGGAATTGTTCCTCAGTAAATATACAGTACTTATTTAATTCATTGAACTCTTGGCGGCCCACCAACCGCCAAATAGGGCGTTGTATCGCCTCCGGTACATGTGCTGGGTGGTGGGGGGGAGGCAGGATTTGCGCCTCCGGGAGAAATGGGTAGTGGAAGGCTTCGTCGTCGTCCTGATGGTGTCGGATGTTCTCGAGGACTTGGAGCAGGACCCGCTTTACATCGCGCCTGGTTGGCATTTCCAGGTACAAGGCGACTTCCTCCAATGCGTCCAGATCCTCTTCATATTGCGCAACGGCCGCCCCCTCAGGCGCCGTCGCGTGGTCGTGACGTGGCGGGGGTGCATCCACCTCCATCGACGCCGCCGCGGCCGCCCCCACATGGATGGTGGCCTGGGAAGCGTCCTGCGGAGATCCAGTATCCCTAACGTGCGCGGTTTCTTCGGGTTGGCGGGTCAACCCCACTTGCGGGGGAAGGGTGTGGCCCAGAGTAGACTGGACAATGCGCAGCTCCCGTTTCAGGTCCGCGATCCGACGGGTAGCAGCGTCGAGGGTGGCACGATACTGTTCCCTCTCGGCCGCCATCGCGGCCTGGAGGCAAAGGAACGCGTCGTCCGTTTCGGGGTGCAAGAGATCTTGAGCACACGGCAAATTGGCCGAACGACGAGCCGTCCCTCGAGGTATCACACTTGGAGCATGAGGGGGAGGGGGTGGGACAGCCGCGGCTGCGGCCGGCGTCGCAATTCGCGTCCCCTTCGTCACAGTGCGCTCAGACTTCCGTTTCGTGCGCCGTGGGGGCCGCCACAATTTGCACACCGTTTTTCGGCGTCCAGCGGGAGTGGGCAGTTGCGCGTGTCATGTGCGCATGCGGAGCGCAGACACGCAAACTATGCCGTGCAGCTAGCTACTGGCCACATGGCCAATCTTCTGGCAACGGAAGCACTGCACACACTTCCGCGCTTTCTGCCGTCGCTTCCGACCACCAGCCCCCTCCAAAGCCTTCACCTCGGCCGCCAGGTGGACGATAGCCGCGAGGAAACCACTTCGCGGTTGTACTCGGTGCATTCCTTTCGTAGCTTGGTAGGCCATTGCCATAGAGGGTCGTACACAGACGAACGCGGCTAAGTGCAGCATCGGCGCGACGCTCCTCTCCTCACGGTGGCGAGTCAGCTACGGCCGCTGTTGCTTCTCTGCTCGCAATATATATGGTGGCTTTTTATCGCGGCGCAGGCGCCGCTGCTGTGACGTCGACGGCGTAAACATGGAGAGCCCCCTACCGGAGGGCCGTTGAACGGGCCGCCGGTGGTCTGCGCCGGCGCGGCGCGGACGAGAGCGGCCACTGGCGGTGGACCCCTTGTGCGCGCGCCAACCGGAGGAAAAAGTGCGTGTTTTACGCGTCTTGACTTCGATGACCCATCTGCGTCGATTGGTGACCACCGCCTGTCTGCGGCTAATGCTGCCTCAGTACTGCCAAGGCCGGTTCCCATGCTTTACTAAGTTGGAATCCTGTGTCTCTATTAATTAAATCTTTTGCAATGCGTATTTCGCCTCTTTAATTATTGAGTCCCAGTATGTGGAAGCGAAAGAAATGATCTGGTTCTCTTCGTAATTCATGCAGTGTCCCGAATCAAGACTGTGTTTAGCCACAGCCGATTTTTCTGGTTGACACAATCTTGTGTGGCGTTTATGTTCGTCGCATCTGTCTTTCACAGTGCGACACGTCTGTCCAATATAAGACATTCCACACTGGCACGGGATTTTGTATATTCCCGGTCTCCTGAGGCCGAAGTTGTCTTTAACGGAGCCCAGCATTGCCTGCACTCTCGCTGCAGGGCAGAAGACACACTTTATATTATGTCTTTTAAACAGTCTGCCAATCTTGAAGGTCACACCACCGACGTAGGGAAGAAAAACCATCTTAGTGGAGCTCTCCGTTTCTTCTAGTTAGCTACTATGGGGGACAGAGGACTGCCCATAGCAACACCGTCAGTCTGCTCAAAATATTCGTTGTTAAATAAAAAGTAGGTGGAGGTGAGTACATGTTTAAGAAGATGTAAAATGTCCTCTTCCAACGCGGCCCCAATAAGTTGTAAGGAGTCCATTAGAGGCACCCTTGTGAACAGGGAGACCACATCGAAGCTCACCAATAGGTCTGTAGGTTCCAGTCGTAGGTTCTTGAGACGCCATATAAAATCTTACGAGTTCCGAATGTGGTGTTCACATTTTCAGACCAAAGGGCTGAGGAGAGATGCCAGATGCTTAGCCAGATGATAGGTTGGGGCTCCAATATTGCTTACAATCGGTCTTAGCGGAACTCCACTTTTGTGCACCTTTGGTAAACCATAAAGGCGAGGTGGGACAGGCGCTCCTTCTCTTAAACTCTGCTTCAGATGTTCTGTAAAGTCGCTGGATTTGAGGAGGGCGGATGTCTTCCGTTGTACTGCATCCGTCGGATCTTTCTGGAGGCGACGATACGCTGAGTCCTATAGTAAGTTCATCATCTTGTCAGTGTAAGACGTCGCAGGCAGGAGAACACTAGCGTTGCCCTTGTCAGCTGGTAAACTCACGATCTCTGTGTCTTCTCTTAAAGAACGGAGTGCTTTCCTTTCTTCAAAGCTGACGTTTTGCTTGGGTGCGGGCATTCTTGTTATGGCCCTGCAGGCCTCTCGCCTTATTTCTTCAGCAGTATCAATCGGAAGTTTAGAGACACCTAGCTCAACCGCACTGATGAAGTCCTTGATAGGTAAGGTTTTCGGAGTGGGCGCAAAATTTAGTCCCTTTTCCAACACTGACATCGCGGGTTCGCTCAGTGGTTTATCTGTGAAATTCAACACAGTCCGTCCATTAAATGTGTTTCCTTGTGATGATCGACGAGTAAGAAGCTGGAATGTGGAAGTTTGACGCGCTGTGGTTTGCTGCCGCGTCCAGTCCGAAAGCGCCCATGAAGCGGTGTCCACCCACTCCCAGGAATCCACAGACAGACAAGACGAGATCTTCAAATGGAGTGAAAGCAGATTTTTGGAGACACTGTCTAATTCACGCCTGGTGTAACGGATTAGTAGCTAATCTTTTTATGGAAGATTTCGAGGAAAAAGCCCTTCAGATGGCGCCTTTGAAACCTAAATGCTGCCGGCCGCGGTGGCCGAGGGGACTGAGGCGCTTCAGTCACGGTCTGCACGGCCACTACGGTCGGGGGTTCGAATCCCCCCTCGGGCATGGATATTTGTGCCGTCCTAGTTCGTAAGTAGTTCATAAGTAGTTTGTAAGTTTAGGGACTGATGACCCCATAGTTAAGTTCCATAAGCTTTACAAACATTTGAACCTAAATGCTTTTGGAGGTATGTAGACGAAACCTTCGTTGTATGGCCACATGGGTCTGCCACACTGCCTTCGTTCTTAGACCATCTCAACTCACTCCATCCGAACATGTTTTACTATGAAATTGGAAGAAAATGGTAAGCTCCCGTTTCTGGACGTCATGGTTCGCCGAAATGAAGACGGTTCCTTGGGCCATGGTGTGTTTCGTAAACCTACACACACCGACCTGTATCTGAAAGCTATGAGCTGTCATCATCCATCTCAACGAAGTGGTGTACTACGGACACTCGTACGCAGAGCCACTGTATACGACCCTCTACGGCAATGGCCTACCAAGCTACGAAGAGAATGCGCCGAAGACAACCGCGAAGTGGTTTCCTCATGGCTATCGTCCACCTTGTAGCCGAGGTGATGGCTTTGGCGGGGGCTGGTGGTCGGAAGCGACGGCAGAAGGCGCGGAAGTTTGTGCAGTGCTTCCGTTGCCAGAAGATTGTCCACGTGGCCCGTAGCTGCACGGCAGAGTTTGCGTGTCTGCGCTGCGCAGGCGCACATGACACGCGCAACTGCACACGCCCGCTGGACGCTGAAAAACGGTGTGCAAATTGTGGCGGCCCCCACGCCGCCAACTTCCGCCACTGTCGTTACGTCCAAGAATGGTGCACGAAACGGACCGCACTGTGACTAAGAGGACGGGAATTGCGATGCCGGCCGCTGCCGCGGCTGTCCCACCCCTTCCCCCTCGTGCTCCAAGTGGGACACCTCGAGGGACGGATCGTCGTTCCGCCAATTTTCCGGGTGCACAAGTTCTCTTGTACCCCGAACCGGACGACGCGTTCCTTTGCCTCCAGGCCGCGATGGCGGCCGAGAGGGAACAGTATCGTGCCACCCTCGACGCTGCTACCCGTCGGATCGCGGACCTGAAACGGGAGCTGCGCATTGTCCAGTCTACTCTGGGCCACACCCTTCCCCCGCAAGTGGGGTTGACCCGCCAACCCGAAGAAACCGCGCACGTTGGGGATACTGGATCTCCGCAGGACGCTTCCCAGGCCACCATCCATGTGGGGGCGGCCGCGGCGGCGTCGATGGAGGTGGATGCACCCCCGCCACGTCACGACCACGCGACGGCGCCTGAGGGGGCGGCCGTTGCGCAATATGAAGAGGATCTGGACGCATTGGAGGAAGTCGCCTTGTACCTGGAAATGCCAACCAGGCGCGATGTAAAGCGGGTCCTGCTCCAAGTCCTCGAGAACATCCGACACCATCATGACGACGACGAAGCCTTCCACTACCCATTTCTGCCGGAGGCGCAAATCCCGCCTCCCCCCCATCACCCAGCACATGTACCGGAGGCGATACAACGACCTATTTGGCGGTTGGTGGGCCGCCAAGAGTTCAATGAATTAAATAAGTACTGTATATTTACTGAGGAACAATTCCGCCAACTCGCAAGACTGCCCAGGAGTACTTGGACCGTCGCCGTTCCCAAAAACGAGAGCGGCCTTAACTACATCAATTGGGGTCTCTTACGAACCGAGGACCGTTGGCCCTGCATGTTCTCAAAAGTAAACCCCCAAAGTTTATTGCAAATCAATAAATAAAGTTAGCAGTTTCCATACTCCTATCATGTTCCTCTTGGAGTGTAGATCGCCAGCTGGCTATGGTACTCCTATCTACGTGGTTCAAACTGTTTAAATGTTTCTTAAGCTTATGGGACTTAATTACGGGGTCATCAGTCCCCAAACTCACAAACTACTTATGAACTACTTACGAACAAGCTAACACTAAGGACGGCACAAATATCCATCCCCGAGGGGGGATTCGAACCCCCGACCGTAGTGGCCGTGCTGACCGTGACTGGAGCGCCTCAGTCACCTCGGCCACCGCGGCCGGCTATCTACGTGGTTCCATCAAAATTTAAAAAATAAATAAAATAAAAAGAAAAAACAAAAAAAACAGCGGCAGTTCACTTGAAGTTGGCGAGTAGCTGTCTCGCAGAAATATTGTGTGATTATTAAAATGGTATCCAACGGTACTGCCGTGAACCATTAAAGAAAAGTTTATTATTACCAGCAACGGTATAAATTGACAATAGTAAGCATTCCAGCTACCGGGAGTGCAATGGTGTTTCAGATACTCTGCTGCTTGTATTTGTAATGGAGTCGTGGAAAGAGCATGATGAGGGACAGACCGGTGCATCAGATCCCAGTAGAGTGGATAGAGGGTAGATTGGCTTCATAGCAAACATAGATAATCTAGTATTATCTATTTTTTTCTTTTTATCGCCAAATTTCCCGGGCGAATTTTTTTCAAAGGGGGGAGGAGTGTAAAGGGACTAGAATTAGGAGTAAGTAATTTTGATAGAAATTGGCACTAGAGAGCCGGGCAGTGAGCGTACAGCAAGAACTCGCTGTGACGACAGTAGGGCACACGGAAAGTAAACAGCCGGCAGAGTTAACAGCTAGAGCAGTGTTGAAAGAGGATGTGGAGATTCGACAAGCCAAAGCGCATGTATTGAAGTATTTGCTTCAGACTGGAGCAATGGGCTTGGAACACCTTCATAGAACCGCTGAGAAAGCGGGAAAATCGACGGCGTTGCCGTTGACATTAAGCATAACGCGTCACAAGTGGGACAGGAGGCAGTATAAATATATATCTATAAATTTGAATGTCTGTTCGGTGTACGTTTATCACGTCTGAACCACAAGACATAAAGAGCAAAATTTTTTTACAGTTACTAATGTCTACCCGGGGAAGCTTTAGGCACTGTTTTATGGCGATCGGATATATATATATATATATATATATATATATATATATATATATATATATATATATATATATATATTAATGTGTATGTCTGTTCGGTGTACGCTTTATCACGTCCGAACGACAAGACGCAGAGACTTAAATATTTGTACAGTTACTAATTTATACCTGAGGAATGTTTTAGGCACGGTTTTATAGCGACCTGATAGATATTTAGTAATTTGAAGAATATAACGCGAAATGCGGAACAATAATTACTCTTTGAAAATTATATTTACTCTTTGAAAATGGTTTTATTGGTTGCATTGTTACTTGAGGGTTGATAATGATAAAATGGTGGAGTATATTAGGATGGAAAGTTATCGGTGTATATAAAATTCTACGTTTGTGTGTGTGTTAATATTTCTCTCTGCGGCGAAAACTAAGGAACGCAAACGAATGGTCTGTGTGTAATTGTTCTTCGAAGTCTCCCGTTGAACACCATAGCACTTTCATGCCGATAGCAATAAGGGGGTGGAAGATATGGTGGTTGAAAGTCGAAATTCGAAATGAAGGCCAGCGATGACGTTTGCGACTCTGCAACAAGGACGTTACATACAGCGGAACGTGATGCCACAGACCATATCTGTGGTCTACGTATGCTACAATTTCTTCAGCTCTTTCTCTGTAATGATAAGCATACGAATAAGAAAATATAAAAATAAATAAAGCAGTAAAAAAGAAATTTCTTTTAATGCATCTCTTTAAAAAAATCCATTCGGCGTTTTGCGCATTACACCAAGTGATCGATCTGTGATATTATTACAATCATTATTGTTGAGTTCCGTGATTGGATTCTTCGAAACGAGTGCATTTTTACGTGTGATTTCTTATTTCTTATATATTCTCTGATAAATGTAGCATGTTTTTATATAAAAGGAGATGGACAGAGAGAGATTGGATAGGGAAAGTACTAACTCAAGGCTCCAATATATAAATAAATACCCGGGCAACGCCGGGTTTTCAGCTAGTTTACGATAAAAATAAACATAAGTTGTTTATTGTTTCGTGATTGCTTGGGAGATAAATGAGCTATTGTCTATGTTTTACTTATACGTAAATTATGTTAAAGGAATTAACTATGTAAAACGGCGTTTTGCCACACATTAGATACAAGGGAATTCCATGGTAGTAGAAATTCTACTTGAAACAAAGTCAAATGTAATTTTCAGACCCAAATTTTCAGTCATTAGCAGAGTGTGCGCTGCTATGTAACTTCCTGGCAGATTAAAATTGGGTGCTGTATCGGGGTTTCGAACCTGAGACCTTCGAATTTCACGGGCAAGCATTATACCGTCTGAGCTACCCCGACACGCTTCACAGTCCGTCGTCACAACTTTACTTTGCCTGTTCCTCACCTCCTACTTTCCATACTTCACAGAAATTCTCCTACGAACTTTGCAGGACTAGCACTCCTGGAAGAAAGGATGTGGTGGAGACATGGCTTAGCCACAGCCTAGGGGGTGTTTCCAGAATGAGGACTGCTAGTCCTGAAAGGTTCACAGGAGAACTTCTGTGAAGTTTGGAACGTAGGAGGCGAGGTACTGGCGGAAGTAAAGTTTTGTGGACGGACCGTGTAGCCGGCCTGGGTAGCTCAGCTGGTAGAGCTGTTGCCAGCGAAAGACAAAGTTCCCAAGTTCGAATCCCTTTCTGGCCCACAATGTTAATCTTCCAGAAAGTTTCAAGTGTAATTTTGTTGATCGAGAAAGCTTTCTTGAAAACTCATTTCTTTTTTCATATAAACTTTATAAAGAATGACAAAGAAATTGATTCAGTACGAAGCAAATACAGAAAATCTGGTTTTGAGGGAATATCAGACTTAGCGCGACGTACTCGTATTTACTGGCTGTTTGTTTCTGACCCGTAATTGGGCGACCTTTTAGGATACGCTCTTTTTCTAATTTCTGCATTGTTTGGTAATGCCACAGCTACTCCGGTTACTGTACTGTTCATCCACGGTAGGTTGCCGATTCGTGCGCTGGCTGCAGCGGCAGGAGGCGTGTACCACGGCTGCCGGGAGGCGAGGAGCAGTGAGCCGAAGGTAGCGTCGCAGTGTTGGAAACGCTACCCGTAACAATGTGTGCAGTAATATTTCGTGTCTAGGGCAGCGTAACGTTGACGGCAATCCGAAATAAATGGATGCCCTTCAAGTAGTGGAGCTGTTTAGTACTGCTGGCATCACCAGGTAAAATCGTCTTCACATTTCAAATTAATATACTTCCATCTAATTACCAATGCATTACTAGTTTCGACGTACTATGGCGTTATTCTCAAGAGCCTATGATTACAAAAAAATATCGCAATGATTCAATATTAAACGGTGAAAAGTTTAATAATTTTAAAAAAATGTTCAAATGTTTGTATACCTTATGGGACTTAACATCTGCCGGCCGCGGTGGCCGAGGGGACTGAGGCGCTCCAGTCACGGTCTGCACGGCCACTACGGTCGGGGGTTCGAATCCCCCCTTGGGCATGGATATTTGTGCCGTCCTTAGTCTTAGTTAGTTCATAAGTAGTTTGTAAATTTAGGGACTGATAACCACGTAGTTATGTCCCATAAGCTATACAAACATTTGAACATTTGAACTTAACATCTGTTGTTATGAGGCCCTAAGCTTACAAACTACTTAAACTAACTTAAACATTCGGATCTCTGGGCGGGGACTACTCAGGAGGATGTCGTCATCAAGAAAAACAAAACAAGCATTCTACGGGTCGGAGCATGGAATGTTCTAACCCTTAATCGCGTAGGTAAACTAGAAAATTTAAAAAGAGAAATGAATAGGTTAAAGTTAGATATTGTAGGGATCAGTGAAGTTCGGTGACAGGATGAACAGGATTTCTGGTCAGGTCAGTACAGGGTTATAAATACAAAATCAGTTGGTGGTAACGCAGGAGTAGGTCTGATAATGAAAAAGAAAATAGGAATGCGTGTAAGTTATTATGAACAGCACAGTGAACGCATTATCGTAGTAAAGATAGACACGAATCCACCACCGACCACAGTAGTGCAAGTTGATATGCCAACTAGCACAGCCGATGATGAGGATATCGAAAAAATGTATGAGGAGATCAAAGAAATCATTCAGAAAGTTAAGGGAGACGAAAACTTGATTGTAATGGGGGACTGGAACTCGATAGTAGAAAAGGGAAGAGAAGGAAATGTAGTAGGTGAATGTGGACTGGGAAAAAGGAATGAAAGAGGAGATCGCTTGGTGGAATTTTGCGCAGAGCACAATTTAATGATCACCAACACTTGGTTCAAACATCATGAAAGAAGGCTGTATACGTGGAAGAGACCAGGAGACACTGGAAGGTACCAGATTGACTTTATAATGATAAGGAATAGATTTAGAAACCAGGTTCTAAACTGTAAGACATATCCAGGGGCAGTATAGACTCTGACCATAACTTATTGGTTATGAACTGCAGATTAAAACTTAAGAGACTGCAGAAAGGTAGAAAGATTAGGAGATGGAAACTGGACAAATTGAAGGAACCAGAGGTGGTTGAGAATTTCAGAGGGAGCATTAGGCAAGGATTGGCTGAAACGAGAGAAAGTAATACAGTAGAAGAATAATGGGTAGCTCTGAGAGATAGGGTAGTGAAGGCTGCAGAGGACCATATAGGCAGAAGGACAATGCCTAATAGAAATCCCTGGATAACACAGGATATACTTAACCTAATTGAGGAGAGGAGGAAATATAAAAATTCAGCAAGTGAAACAGGAAAAAGGGTGTACAAACTTCCGATTGACAGGAAGTGCAGATTGGCTACGCAGGAGTGGCTAGAGGACAAATGCAGAACCGTAGAAGAATGCATAACTAGGGGAAAGATAGATACCGCCTACAGGAAAATAAAGGAGATATTTGGAGACAAGAAAAGCAGCGGTATGAATATTAAGAACTCAGAAGGAAAACCAGTACTAAGGAAAGAGGGGAAAGCTGAACTGTGGAAGGAATACATAGAGGGCCTATACAAAGGAAATAAACTTGAAGGCAGTATTCTAGAAATGGAAGACAAAGTGGAGGAAGATGAGATAGGAGATATGATACTGCGAGACGAATTTGACAGAGCGCTGAAGGACTTGAGTCGAAACAAGACCCCTGGAATAGATGATATTCCGTCTGAACTGCTGACGTCGTTAGGAGAGCCAGTTGTGAAAAAATTGTATCATCTGGTATGCAAGATGTATGAGACTGGGAAATACCCTCCGCCTTCAAGAAGAATATTGTAATTCCAATTCCAAAGAAAGCAAGTGCAGACAAGTGTGAAAATTACAGAACTATCAGTTTAGTAAGTCATGGATGCAAAATACTAACACGAATTATTTACAGACGAATGGAAAAACTTGTGGAATCCGACCTCGGGGAAGATCAGTTTGGATTTAGGATATCGAATGTTTGTAAAGTCTATGGGACTTAACTACGGGGTCATCAGTCCCTAAACTTACAAACTACTTATGAACTACTTACGAACTAGGACGGCACAAATATCCATGCCCGAGGGGGGATTCGAACCCCGGACTGTAGTGGCCGTGCAGACCGTGACTGGAGCGCCTCAGTCTCCTCGACCACCGCGGCCGGCTGGATTTAGGAGAAATGTAGGAACACGGGAGGCAATACTCACATTACGACTTATCTTAGAAGACAGGCTAAGGAAAGGGAAACCTACGTTTTTAGCGTTTGTCGATTTGGAGAAAGCTTTTGACAATGTCGACTGGAATACACGCTTCCAAATTATGAAGGTATCAGGGGTAAAATATAGGGAGCGAACAAACCAGACAGCGGTTATTAGAGTCGAAGGGCAAGAAAGGGAAGCAGAGGTTGGGAAGGGGGTAAGACAGGGTTGTAGTCTTTCCCCAATGTTGTTCAATCTGTACATTGAGCAGGCAGTGAAGGAATGGAAGGAGAAATTTGGAGAAGGCATTAAAGTGCAGAGAGAAGAAATAAAAACTTTGCGGTTTGCCGATGACATAGTAATCCTGTCAGAGACCGCAAAAGATCTGGAAGAACAATTGAATGGGATGGACAGTGTCTTGAAAGGAAGATATAAGATGAACATTAACGGGAGTAAAACGAAGGTAATAGAATGAAATGTCATAAAATCAGGCGATGCTGAAGGAATTAGATTAGGTAATGAGGCAATAAAATCAGTAGATGAATTTTGTTATATGGGAAGCAAGATAACTTCCGATGGCCGAAGTAAAGAAGATATAAAATGCAGAATGGCTATGGGAAGAAAAGCGTTTCTAAAAAAGCGAAACTTGTTAACATCTAATATTAGTTTATGTGGTGTCGCACAAGTATAAAGTGCGCGCCACCTACTTTCGCCGCGCGCCGCCATGCACGCACGGCGCGGCGTTCTTACGACGACAGCCACGAGCGCCCTCTGCTGCAACTCCGCTCGTGGCCACCACTGAACGACATCGTTCACTTGAGACTGAGATAGGAACCAGTCAACACTTCAGAATCAGATAGGCACCAGTGAAGACTTGGCTATCGGATAGGCATTAGGCAGGGCTCTAGCTCAACTATGTATCAGCACTCTGCAGTACTGAATTGTGTAAAAGTTAAGTATTGTACAAATTCTGTGCAATATATATGTCGTTCTAATTTACTCTAGTGTTTCTAGTTTCTGCTGTCCCACTGGCTGCTCACCTTCGTACCTGCACAAGCGTGCTTCCTTTATTCCTGTGTCGGTCTTCCTACTCGGCCACCGACACCTACGACGGAAACGAGACACAAAAGCGGCGACGAGGCTGGGACACAAAAATTTAAATGTTAGGAAGTCCTTTCTGAAAGCATTTGTCTGTAGTGTAGCATTGTATGGGAGTGAAACGTGGACGATAAGGGGTTCAGATAAAAAGATGACAGAAGCTTTTGAAATGTGGTGCTACAGACGAATGATGAAAATTAGATGGGTGGATCATGTAACTAATGCGGAGGTGCTTAACCGAATCGGGGAGAAAAGGAGTTTCTGGCATATCCTGACTAAGAGAAGGGATAGATTGGTTGGACACATTCTGAGACTTCAAGGAATTGTTAACTTAGCATTAGAGGGAAGCGTGTGGGGTAAAATCGTAAAGGAAGACCGATGGAGGAATATAGGAAGCAGATTCAAAAGGATGCAGGTTGCCGAACGCATTCTCAGATGAAGAGACTACCACAGGACAGGGTAGCGTGGAGAGCTGCATCAAACCAGTCTGCGGACTGAAGGCCACAACAACAACAACAAATAAGTATTTATAGTTCCATTAATAAGAAAACACACATATTTCACCATTTAAAACTGCTAAAATGCCGATTGTTTTAAAATTACACAGCGCGAGTATTCGTGGGTTAATGTGATTGAATCATCGTAATATTTTTGTGGTCACATGCATTTGAAAATGATGCCATAGTGCGCAGAAGCTAATAGTGCATTGGTCGTTAGTTGTTGTCTTCAGTCCAGAGACTAGTTTGATGCTAGCAGTTACATGTAACAATAAATGTAATAAAATCTATTCCACACACACACACACACACACACACACACACACACACACATGTGCGTGTGTGTTTTAAAATTAGTCTCCCAGAGCCCTTAAGGACATGTTCACCCTCCTCAGCCTTGTGCCCCCCCCCCCCCCCGCTCCCCAGAAAAAAATTCTGTATCCGCCACTGCTCATAGCGTTCAAATTACTCAGCCCGTATTCCACTGCGGTTTGTGGCTTGACTGGGAGCAGCTGCCTCGCAGTGGTAGGAGCTTGGGCGCTCACCTGGCTGTTTCTCGCTGCTCGGCCTGACAGACTCCCACTACTGCTCCGCTCCCTTTCGCCTTTCATAAAGTCCGAGATTCCAATGTCCAAAATTTCACTAGCAATATTTATTCCCACCACCAAAAAGTTTGCATAAATTGATCCTAATTGAAGTACACATTATTATTCCTACAGACACGGAGGGCCCAATGGCATAATCGATATTTCAGAATTATGAAAAAATGAGGTACTTCTCAAGCTTGAGTGCAAAACGATATCTCTTCAAGTATATTGCTTGAATCAAAACCTACCCTTCCATAATAACAGACTTTCTTGCACAGATTTTTATCTGGAATAAGAGTAAGCATAACTTTTCTTGTAAGTAGTGCATTACTAGCTTGACTTACTCCAGAGACTGATAATTTCTTCATTATTATGGAAATGTAAATATGAAGAATGTGAAGATATCTATGATGTGAGATTTTTGAGAAACAAACTGGGCCGGCCGCGGTGGCCGCGGGGACTGAGGCGCTTCAGTCACGGTCTGCACTGCCACTACGGTCGGGGGTTCGAATCCCCTCTCGGGCATGGATATTTGTGCCGTCCTAGTTCGTAAGTAGTTCATAAGTAGTTTGTAAGTTTAGGGACTGATGACCCCGTAGTTAAGTCCCATAAGCTATACAAACATTTAAACATTTGAAACAAACTGGAATGTGCAGTAGGGTATTGTAGACAAACTGCTTTTCATATTCCTCTTGTGGACATGACCCATTACAATTGAAACACCAAGAAACCTCTCATACTCATCTTTTGTAAGAGGCTACCAGCTTTTCATATGAGCGCTTTTTGCTAGAAGACTCAACGTTTCACAACTATTTACCTCCTCTATAATAAACGGATAAAACGGCTACAGGTATTAGTGAACACAGGGCTGTCGTACCGAGACTGAATATCGAAAGTTCCCAAAGTTACCAAAAGTAGACGAAAAGTATATTTGATCAGAAAAGCAGATAGAAATACACTAAATTTCTTCTTAAAAGACAGTTTCGAATCAT
The DNA here is from genome assembly GCA_026315105.1 of Locusta migratoria. Lineage (NCBI taxonomy): Eukaryota > Metazoa > Arthropoda > Insecta > Orthoptera > Acrididae > Locusta > Locusta migratoria. The sequence continues at coordinate 786,433,921 of CM048755.1, forward strand.
TCCAAACCCTAAACGTGAATGTAGTTCAGATGTGGCTCCAATTCAGCAACTGACAGTTTTACACCAAATAAATTAATAAAAGAGATGGTGATCCCCCATGGTACACAAAACAGGCCAGGACACTGTTGCAAAAACAACGAAAAAGGCATGCAAAATTTAAACGAACCCAAAATCCCCAGGATTGGCGATCCTACACAGAAGCTCGAAATTTAGCGAGGACTTCAATGCGAGATGCTTACAATACTTTCCACAATGAAACCCTTTCTCGAAATTTGACTAAAAACCCGAAGAGATTTTAGTAATATGTCAAACAGACTACAGGCAAAACACAAACAATATCCTCACTACATGATAGAAATGGCGATCTCTCTTATGATAGCGCTACTAAAACAGAGTTACTAAACATAGCTTTTAGAAACTCATTCACCAAAGAAGACGAAACCAATATTCCAGATTTCGAATTTTGAACAGAGGCCAAAATGAATAACGTAGAATTAGATATCATCGGAGTAGTGAACCAACTGAAATAATAACAAGCCTTCTGGTCCGGACTGTATGCCCATTAGATTTCTATTTGATTATGCTGAAGCGATAGCTCCTTACTTAACAACCATGTACAACCGCTCGCTCAGCGAAGAATCTGTACCAAAAGACTGGAAAGTTGCACAGGTCACACCAATATTCAAGAAAGGCAGTATGAATAACCCATTAAACTACAGGCCTATTTCGTTCACGTCAATTTGCAGTAGGGTTTCGGAACATATCCTGTATTCAAATAATATGAATTACCTCGAATAGTGTGATATTTTGACCCAAGATCAACACGGAGTTAGAAAAATCGTTCGTGTAAAACACAACTAGCTCTTTACTTACACAAAGTGATGTGTGCTATCAACAAGAGATCTCAGATCGCCGGCCGCGGTGGCCGAGGGGACTGAGGCGCTCCAGTCACGGTCTGCACGGCCACTACGGTCGGGGGTTCGAATCCCCCCTCGGGCATGGATATTTGTGCCGTCCTTAGTGTTAAGTAGTTCATAAGTAGTTTGTAAGTTTAGGGACTGATAACCCCGTAGTTAAGTCCCATAGACTATACAAACATTTGAGATCTCAGATCGATTCCGTGTTTCTAGAATGTCAGAAGGCTTTTGATACCGTACCTCACAAACGTCTTTCGATCAAATTGCGTGGTTATGGAATATCGCCTCAGATTTGTGACTGGATAGAGGATTTTCTGTCAGAGAGGACAGTTTGTAATTATCGATGGTAAGGCATCGACTAAAACAGAGGTGATTTCGGGCGTTCCTCAGGGTAGTGTCATTGGTCCTCAGCTGTCCCTTATTTACATAAACGATTTGGGAGAAAATCTGAGCAGTTCTCTTAGGTTGTTTGCTGATGACGTCTTCGTTTACCGTCTAGTAAAATCATCTAACCAACTGCAGAACGATCTAAATAAGATATAAGTTTGGGTTAAAAATAGGCAATTGACTCTAAATAATGAGAAGTGTGAAGTCGTCCACATGAGTACGAAAATAAATCCGTTAAACTTATTTACAAGATAAATCAATCGAATATAAAGGCCGTAAACTCCACAAAATACCTAGGAATTACTATTACATCAGACATAAACTGGAAAGAACAAGTAGATAATGTCGTATGAAAGGCGAACCAGAGATTGCGTTTTATTGGCAGAACAGAAGTACTATAGAGATTTCATACACCATGCTTGTCCGTCCTTATTTGGAGTATTGCTGCCCAGTGTGGGATCCGTATCAGGTGGGCTTGACGGAAGCCATCGAAAGAGTATTGTCACGATACAGGGGAGATAGGGTCTGGGTTGCGTATCATTACCATAACGGCGTTTATCGCTGCGGCTTGGTCTACTTACGAAACTCCAATCGCCATCATTCTCCTCTGAATGCGAGAATATATTGTCGACTGCCACCTACATAGGTAGAAATGATCATCAGAATAAAATACGAGAAATCAGAGCTCGAACGGAGAGATTCAGGTGCTCTTTCATCCCGCGCACTATTCGAGAATGGAATGGTAGACGAACAGTATAAAGGTGATTCGAAGAACCCTCTGTCAGGCAGTTAAATGTCATTTGCAGAGTATCCCAAGTGGATGTAGACACCAAAACCAAGTTTTTTTTTGTTTACTGATGTTTCGACCCTCCCGTTTACTAAAGTTCACATAGACAATTAACAGTGCTACAAAACGACCAGACCTTCTAATAATTGACAACATGGCGCGTTCTTCGCACACCATTCGTTACAATATGTAAACGCTCGAAATACCACCACATACATATTTAAAAAGAATCAGCGACACAAATAATAGTTTACCTGGAAAGGCCTATCAATACATCAACATCAAGTTCTTTCTTTTATCAAGTCATTCAGAGCTCCAGTGCAGCGTATTCTAACCCAAAATGACGTAATACAATACCAAAACACTACTGAAATGACACCATTTTTACCGTAAACACTAGTGAGAAAAAAACTGTAGTCTTCAAAGGTAACTATTCTAATCAGTACTTGGAAAATGCTGGTCTCTAGCCATCAAAGTTAAGTAAGTTACAAAAACAAGCAGTCCTTCTAATAACGATTCACATCATACTTCCATCAAAGAAGCAAATAAACAATTCAATACAACAATCACCCACAATATGTAACACCAACCGAGCACATCTTCTTTCGATTCTAGACGTGTAATGGACATTTAAGTGCGCAACGTAAAAGATCATAGTCCACCAACACATCAGACAGACAATTCTTCCATTTATTACAATAAATTCAACCATTTCTGCAACCAAAACCATACTCCTGACTTAATTTCTTCAGAGCCCAACGTAACACAGCAACATCAGCCATAGCTAACGAGACTTGCCTGTCATTTTAGAGTACTTGTAGCCATTTTTATTAAATTTGGAAGCCAACTAACCTACGACACCACTCGTAAGAGATGGTAACAACAAGCAAGCTCAACTAAGTGATTGTATTATCCTGGCGGAGTCGCGCTGCCTACGCTCGCTGACTTTACAAATAATCGCAGATTATCTGAATACCTATTCCATAGCTCTGAATCTGGAAATGATTGCTCGACAGGCATAATGTACATTGAAACTGCTTACGCTGCCAACATGTAACTCCTGGGTCATTCTATGTCAAACTGCCTAATTTCGCAACATTTTTCTCCTCGACCAGCATGGAATTTTTTTTGTAAATATTCAAACATGTCCCCAATGAACATTGGTAATTTTAAGAGTCGTTGTCGCCATACTGGCCAAGATACAGTGAATGATTTGCCGTCACGAGCGACTTTGCGTCGGGCGAGCGTGAACTCCTGACGACTTTCAGCTGTTATAACTCGGGAAATGTTTCGGTGGAAGATATGAGCCGGCCGCAGTGGCCGAGTGGTCTGCGTCACAGTCTGCACGGCCGCTACGGTCGGCGGTTCGAATCCCCCCTCGGGCATGGATCTTTGTGTCTTCTGTCGTATAAGTTAGTTCATAAGTAGTTGGTAAGTTTAGGGACTGATAACCCAGCAGTTAAGTCCGTTGAGCTTAACAAACATTTGAAATTTTTTTTGAAAGATATGAAATTTGTCCATCGTGTACAACAGTAATAATTCTCATATGAATAATATTGAAAAAAAAATGGTTTTATATACAGCCACAAAAGTTCAAACAAAGTTGCTCAAAAAATCGGCGCCGCAAAAAACTTCAACGTGAAACTTGGCATGTCGTAACCTAACAATACACGGTTCTGCAACATGAAGTTTTGTTTATGTGGCACTTTCCAATACTAAATAAATCAGGTGCAAAGTTGAAGATTTTAGAAAAGGATAAAAATGCGGTATTTTCAAAATTATTTTGCAAAAAAACTGATATTAAACTTACCAAACTGGGCTGATTAGAAAGACCATTACTTTAACAGCAAAAAAGGTGTATTTGGCAGTGTCGGCTGGTGCTCCAGATGACTGGGGTTCACTTCCTTATCTTGATAGCAGCGTTCAAATGGACAGTCTGGTGCACCTCTGCAAGAGGCGACGGGGAAAGCGCTCCGGTCCCCCACCCCTTTACATATATTTTCGTGAAAAGAACTGCAGAACGTCTTACCTCGGCTTGATTGCCCTTGCTTTACCTCGAGCTGAGACGTCGACCTACCAAGCTTCTTTATTTCACACTTCTCTTTCAAACATATAGCTAAGTAATTTGTTTCTAAAACATACTGAATGTTGTTTATTTTTCTTTGATAATAAACACCAAGAACATATTAAGTGATTACATTATTACGTGACTAACAAAATGAATCTGTTACAATGAAGAGAGAAGCTACCTTCAAGTCACATGACAATGTAAGCAGCACACCCTCTTCTAACCTTACACATGCTCAAAGGCTGCTCTCCCCTACATCTTTTCAAACACTTAAATATTCGTTACAACGAAGAAAATAAGCGTCATTTACAATCAAAATCGCGACACATTTGCAAAAACGCCCAAAGTATATGTGGCAAGTAACAATACAAAAGCCATTGTTGTTACCATATCTGTTAAAAAGCAGATTGGATTTAAAAAATTGCTTGCAGTCGGTCTCGAACCCACTATCTTCGAGAGCGCTAACCACACAGCTATTCTTGCTAGAGGCAGAGTTATGACTTTATTATTATTCATTATCGGAACTTCTGAATGCTTCTACAGTTGATGCGTCTTTAATTTACAATTATAAGATATTTTACCAGATATGACGTGTTTCTCATGAATCTTAAATCCGTCATAAGCATACACGTGGATGTGTGGATGTTGTTTTCATGGAGTATTCGCATGCGCTAGGAGATGCGCAGTAGCTCCGTTATCTTTACTTCGGAACTATTCGTGCGTAACTGCCAGAGCTCGAGTAGCCAGGAGCTGGCGTGTCCACCAGCTCCAACTCCATTATTGAAAGCGACGTTTCCCCTCGCCCCTCCCTGCCGCGGGAGCGCCCATATTGTCGTGGATTCCATTATCAAGGGCTTGGATAAAGCATTTTAGCTCCAAATATAACTAACCTTTACTCTGACCAGAAGAGCAGAAGCCTGGCGAAATCGTGTATACAAACACAGACAGACTGGAGCCGGTCGGTACACCGACTTAAGCATACAATGTGTGGAGACTCTGGTCAGCTAATACGTGACCGAGCACCACGCAGCACTGCGTGACAGTGACGTCGATGCATGACGAGTGTCTAAGACGAGGCTAACGTACACCCGCTATCGGGGGATGTACATCAGAGAGAGGGTTCTGGACACTGGGTGAGCGCTATATAGAGGGTACGATTCCCGACATCGAGGAGAGAACAGTAGGTAGTCGTCCGTGACGCTACCCTGTGCCGGTCGCCTCCAGGCTCAGGTGTGACGGAGCTTGTTCAGTTTTGGAAGTTTGTCGATCGAACGCGAGTTCGACGCAACCGACTGTTGTATTCGGGGAACATTGCGAGTAGCAGCTTATATCAGCTGAGTGTTGAATGCCAAGCAGAAGTGCCATCAGTCAACTGTTACGAAACTTACTTAAACTGATTGATTTCATCCTGAGTAAACACCGAGTTCTGTGTCCCTGCACTATTTCAGGGCGCCGGGGTGGAGTGGCCGAGCGGTCTAAAGCGCCATGCTGCGGAGCTCGCGGTTGTTCGCCGTCGGGGGTTCGAGTCCTCCCTCAGGCATGGATGTCTGTGTTGTCTTTAGGTCTAAGTTAGTTTAATTAGTTTGTAAGCTTAAGGACTGGTAACCACAGACGTTAAGTCCCATAAGATTTAGAAACATTTATTTCAGGATGTAGTTCTCCTAGCTGCCCACGTGATCGTTGTCCACCGAGTCCAGTAATCGAGGTAAGCCCTTGTTACTCAACAGCGTCTCTTCTGCTCCCTGTCTGTGACGCGACAATGTGCTGCCTCCAGGGGGTTCAGAAGAGAATTTGAACCTCAGCCGAGCAGCATGTGCATGGGTTTCAGTCACAAAGGGGGCAGGTCAGACTCTGGAAGAAAGCATATCTAGGAACGATTGGTGTAACAGCCGTAAATTGTAGTAGCTGTATTGGGAAAGTTCCAGTGCTCCAAGCGCTGATAGAAAGTACTGAGGCACAAATCGTTATAGGTTCTGAAAGCTGGCTGACTCCAGAGATAAGTTCGCCCGAAATTTTTTCAAAGGGCCAAATAGTCTTCAGAAAGGATAGAATAAATAAAAAAGGGGGTGGCGTGTTTATTGCTGTTACAAACGGTTTATCCTGCAGCGAAATTGAGGCAGATACTTCCTATGAGTTGGTATGGGTAGAGGTTATATCTGACAACCGGAATAAATTAATAATTGGATCTTTTTATCGGCCCACTGACTCTGACGATGCGGTTGCCGAAATGTTCAAAGAAAGCTTGAATCACATTTCTAATAGGTATCCGAAGCATACTGTTATAATCGGTTGCGGCTTTAATTTACCCTCAATATGTTGGCATAATTTCGTATTCAAAGCCGGCGGCAAATATAAAACATCGTCCGAACTAGTTCTGAATGCTTTTTTCTGAAAACTACTTCGAACAGTTAGTTCATGAACCCACTAGAATACTAAATGGTTGCGAAAATACCCTTGATCTCCTAGCAACAAATAATCCTGAGCTAGTAAAGAGAATGAAAACAGATACAGGGATTAGCGAACATCGAGTTGTAGTAGCAAGACTGAATGTCGAAATTTCCAAATGCACCAAAAATAAACGAAAAATATAGCTATTCAATAAAGTAGATGAAAATTCCCTTCACGCTTCCTTGAGTGATAGTCCCCAGTCTTTCAAAACTAAAAATGCGAGTGTAGATCAGTTGTGGCATACTTTCAAAGACATAATATCAGTTGCAATCGAGAGATTTAAACCAAATAAATTAATAAAAGAGGGGGCTGAGCCCTCATTGTACACAAAACAGGTCAGATCACTGTTGAAGAAGCAAAGAAAAACGCATTCAAAATTTAAAAAGGCACATAATCCACAAGACTGGCAATCTTTTACTGACACTCGCAACCTAGCACGGACTTCAATGCGAGAAGCCTATAGTAGTTACCACAACAAAATCCTGTCTCGTAATCTTGCAGAAAATCCAAAGAAATTCTGATCATATGTGAAGTACACTAGCGGCAAAACGCAAACAATACCTTCACTACGCGATAGCAATGGTAATACTACCGATGACAGTACTGCTAAGGAAGAATTACTAAACACAGCTTTCCGAAATTCGTTCACCAAAGAAGACGAAGTGGACACTCCAGTATTCAATCCAAGAACAGCTGCCAGCTGAAGTAGATGGAGTATTAAAATAACTTAAGTCACTAAACAAAACCAAATCTTCCGGGCCAGATTGTATACCAAGTAGATTCCTCTCAGACTATGCTGATGCAATAGCTCCATACTTAGCTATCATGTACAACCGATCACCCAGTTAAAGATCCGTACCCAAAGACTGAGAAGTTGCCTAGGTCACTCCAATATTCAAGAAAGGCAATAGGAGTGATCCCCAAAATTACAGGCCCATCTCATTGCCGTCGATTTGCAGTAGGATTTTGTAACATATACTTTGTTCGAACATTATGAACGACCTCGAAGAGAACGACCTATTAACCAATAGTCAACACGGATTCAGAAAGTATTGCTCTTGCGAAACACAGCTTGCCCTTTATTCACATGAAGTGATAAGTGCCATCGACAAGGGATCTCAAATCAATTCCATATTTCTGGATTTCCGGAAGGCTTTTGACGCTGTACCCCATAAGCGGCTTCTAATGAAATTGTGTGCTTATGGAATATTTCCCCAATTGTGCGAGTGGATTCACGATTTCCTATTAGAAAGGACACAGTTCGTTGTAATTGACGGTAAGTCATCGAGTAAAACAGAAGTGATATCTGGCGTTCCTCAGGGAAGCGTTATAGGTCCTCTACTCTTCCTTGTGCTTATAAACGATTTAGGTGACAATTTGAATAGCTCCCTTAGACTGTTCGCGGATGATGCTGTCGTTTATAGGTTAGTGAAGTCAACAGAGGATCAAAAGCAACTGCAAAGCGATTTAGACAAAATTTCTACATGGTGCGAAAATTGGCAATTGACACTAAATAAAGAAAAGTGTGAAGTAATACACATGGCCACTAAAAGAAATCCGCTGAACTTCAATTATGCGACAAAACAGTCAAACGTTAAGGTCGTAAATTCTACCAAATACCTAGGAGTTACAATTACGAACAACTTTGACTGGAAAGAACACACAGAAAATATTGTGGGGAAGGCGAACCAAAGGTTATGTTTCATTGGCAGAACGCTTCGAAGATGCACCAACTCCACTAAAGAGACTGCCTACATCACACTTGTGCGTCCTCTCCTGGAGTATTGTTGTCCCTTGTGGGACCCTCACCAGGTGGTACTGGCGGATGATATTGAGAAGGTTCAGAGAACTGCAGTTCGTTTTGATCTATCACGTTACGGGGGGAAAGCGTCAGAAATGTTGCACGAATTGGGGTGGAAATCATTAAAAGAAAGACGTTATACATTGAGGCGTGATCTGTTTCCTAAGTTTCAATCACCGACTTTTACTTCTGAATGTGAAAATATTTTACTAGCATCCACCTACTTAGGGAGACATGACCATTCCAATAAAATAAGAGAAATCAGATCGAAAACGTAACGATTTAGGTGTACTTTCGTCCCGCGCGCTATTAGAGAATGGAACGGTAGAGAAAAGTTATGAATGTGGTTAATGAACCCTCTGCCAGGCACTTAAATGTGATTTGCAGAGTATCTACGTAGATGTAGATGTGCACTGCAGCGGTTCGAGTCATAAACGTGCTGTCTCCGCGACGTAAAACGTTTCTCTTCGATAAAAATACTTTGCATGTGCTTATAAAAGTATCTGATAGAAGAAGGAAACGAATAATGATAGTTTAAAAACATTTTTATATAATTTTTTCACGGCACTCTTTTTACCGGGGTTCCCTGAACCAGTGAACACATGGGACGCGCCGCCACTGGTATAGGGTCATCCAACGCAGGCCAACAATGCTAGATAATAGGAATCGAAACTGGACGCGTCAATCACGGCACAAAAAACGTAAACTTTGGATTCTTATATCTCCTAATGTACAAGCATGCCGAACATAAAAGTTAATACTTCATAGGCTCGCAACACAGGGATGTGGAAGAGTAATTTCAGACACCTACTATTTTACTTCTAATAATTTGTCGTGTATATCGCGATTTTTGTGAGAAGGTAAAAATAGTGTACGCTATATTTGACACATCCAACAAATACCGGTTTCTAGTAAAGTTTCAAAACCAATCTCATACGAAACATGTTTTAATGAACTACTGACACACAGGTTTAAATCCCAACATTGAGTAACAACGGTACCTACATTGAAGTAAAGTAGGTGGAAAAATAACGCTGCGAAAAATGTTCTTCCTTTTGGTTTTAATATCTAATTAATGAAAGACATGATATATGTGAAACTTTGCACACAAAAACTTAGTAACATAAGGTTTTCCAACGCAAAATATCATTCACGTACTGCTTTCCAAACTTCTACAAAAATCTGTTCAAACTTTCTATGTTCGTAAAATTACAAATATATAACTCATTCAATTTGCTTTTTGATACTTTGTTTACCATAATTTGATTGAATCTATTCGCAGTTGGAACGAACATTTTTTTCGAGTATCCAGCATCACGCTGGTTTTCCAATGTGTGCTAACAATACCAGAAAACGACAGAATAAATTGAGGAAATGTACCTCGACAACAGGCTACAATGCAGCAAGCTGTTGTCCATTGTTACTTTGCATGTGGTTTTCCTTTTTCAACTGATAAGTAATATCTCACAATATTGCGTTGATTCATGGTGAGAGTGTCAGCACCGAACCAAGAAAATGAAACGATAGTCCCATCGCCATAGCGCTCACGACCGGTAGTGGTGCAATACCAGCTACTGATGAGTTTCTTCATCCAGCTTCCCAAGCCTGTCACTTGGATTCTTAATTTAGGTTGCAAAGTCTTTTGGGAGCATCTGTCTGCTTATGAAGCCATTTGTTAAGTATCTTATCTCCGATTCTCAAATCTACAGGCTCCAAACTTTGATGTTCTTTTTAAATTATTTTTTTAATTTATTTTTGGTATAGTTTTAGTTATGAAAATTTTATTGACATTTTCTGTATGTATATGGCACATAAAATTATTTTCATTATTTTCTTACAAATCCAGCGTCCTGAAAACACAGGATAGCAACCCGTTACTGAATATTACTAGAAAATTGTAGCCTGGGTTGCGCTAAAAGAAATTTATTTAAGCGGCGATTAGTATCGGTCGTAGTCCATTTTCAAACAATCATGTAAAAGAAAGAATGTGACAACCACAACATAGCTGTTAATAAAACCATATAATACGGATAGCTATCCATATTCTATGGTTTTATTAACAGCTATAATGTGGTTGTCACAGTCTTTGATTTACTTAGTGGTTATTTATATTTATTTTATTTCTAAATATTTTTTTGGAAGTGACTGCTTAATTTCATCTTCCAGGTGTAGCAACTTGGGTAAAAGTTCTTCTTTGTATAGCATGTTACAAAACATGGGTCAACGCACGAAGGTACGTTACATGTTTTGCACTCTTCTCCATTCTGTAGCAAATTTTTCCAGAACTTCTCGTACCAGACATAAATAAAAGTCTGCTAATGATATTTTCTGCCTGTCACCAATCTGTGACAGTGTGAGCATTCAAATCACAAAGGTCCATAAGATGAAAAAAAAACCTTTTGTACCATTTAACAGATTTACGCACAGATGCAACCGAGCTTAATAGCATATCACGATGATCTACTGCGCCCAAATTTGCATTGTAATCGGCAACACATTGCGCTTTCACTACTTCTCGCTAGTGTTCCTGTTTTCTCTTTCCCATTTCTCTAGTGTTACAGGAAATCAGCATGAACACGTCTTTCTTGTCGCACCCCTTCATGCCAAGCATTGTGTCAATTGACATAAAGCCAAATTCTCCTTGTTTCAGTTTCTTCTGTATCTTCGGAAAATTGCGCCTGTTGCTATGTACAGTACCGCATGCTGCTGTTCTCTCTTTGTGAAGGCAGAAGAACAAGGCTGGACTTTCATACAATTAGTGTTGCTACTATATCACCAGATACACCGCCCCCCCCTCAAGTACTCAGCATTAATTTACTGAGTACGGGCTTGGCGAACCCGGGGTCCTGAGCCGTGGGCTGTGTCGCGCCAACAGTCCTCTACACCGTAAGCTCTGTGCGTGCCTCAACGACCATCGTTCGGCGCGACGGTGGAACGTTGTACGTTTCAGAGCCCGGGGATCTTGGCTTAATCGCCCGGGTCGCGAGGACGGTACAAACCTCTATAAAAAAAAACCTCAATCTCAAGGTGTGCTACGTGCCGAGGAGATGCATGGCTGTTGAGGTTGAACAGCCGCAAGCGGGGCTCTGCCTGGGTGGACCTTTAGTTCCCTAGCTGCTCGTGGGACGAAAATGAAACGAGCTAATAATAGCGTCGCCACACGCAAACCTGGCGTCTCTAAGAGAGGAAAAAGGGACTTTAATGCGGCACAGTATGATCCCCAATCGTTCCCTTCCCTTTCCACGCAATGGGAAGAACGACAGGCCAGAGATCGTAATGAAGCGTACTCACCAAAATTTCTGGTGTGTACACGTATTGATGGGGAGTCGTTCAAGGACACGAAGCCGTTATTTTTTGTCGAGAATATTGATGATCGGTATGGAGAAGTCGCAGGCATGTCAAAAATGAGGATTGGGTCCATTCTCATAGAGACACCATCCTCAGCCCAATCGAAGGCACTACTTGCCTGCGATAAGCTGGGAGATATTCCTGTCTCTATCACCCCTCACAATAGTCTGAACATGACCCAGGCCGCCAACCTCGCACGGCGGGGTGTTCACTTTAACAGGCGCATCTGCAGGGGGCCAACGGATAAAAAGGTAGCCACCGGTGCTTTCATCCTGGCCTTTGAGGGCGATTCTTTGCCCGAAAAGGTCAAGGTTATGATATACTGGTGCGACGTAAAGCCTTATATCCCTCAGCCTATGAGGTGCTTCAAATGTTGGAAGTTTGGCCACATGTCGTCTCGGTGCACCTTTAGTGCCACATGCAGGGATTGCAGACGTCCATCCCTTCCGGACGCTCCGTGTACTCCCACCACCTGTATGTGTTAACTGTGGGCAACACCACCCGCCCTGTTCTCCGGACTGCACAGTATTCCACAAAGAAAGGAAGATAATGGAGTACAAGACGATGGACAGTCATATACTGAAGCAAAGAAAAAGTATGAGCGCCTTCACCCTGTAGCATTGAAATCATCCTTCGCTACTATTACTTCGTCCCCACTGTCTTTAGTGACGATGGCCCCAACACCTTGGATACCTCCTGTGGGCCCCCAGGGCCGTCCGACTCCTCCTGCCTCCATAATGGTTAGGGGATATTCTTCATCTCCTGCTCCCACACGACCTTCTGTGGGAGCGCATCCGCCTAAACCGTCGGGGAAAACAGTCCCCGTCACCCAGCCGGAGAAGCAACATCTTCCTTCGGCTCCTCTCCCTCGGAAGGGGTCCTTCGGGGCACTCTCTTCCGAGGCCTCTCAGAGCGCGGCGGAGGATCGGAGGATCTCAGCCAACGGCTGATGGATCCGCCCGTTCATAGTCAAAGGGCTTCGGAATCTGCGTCGGGCCCTGATACCGTATCTGAGACGCCCTGCCGGCCCTTAAAACCAAAAGGGCAGCGAGAGGACAAGAAGCAGAAACAGAAGAAAAAGGACTCTTCTGTGGCATTAAAGCCACACCTTCGTACATCTTCTGCTTCTGATAACGAGATTAAGGTCCTTACGTCCTCTGAGGATCTCGCTCTCATCAACTCCTCTGAAGCAATGGTTCTGGATTCTGTAGGTTCACTGACAGCGCCAGCAGATGAACCTATGGAGTGACGTGTTTTTGCTGTCCCTTCATGGCCTTTAATCGAACAGATTGTATACTCCAGTGGAATTGCGGTGGTTTTTTCCCCTGCTTAGCTGAGCTACGACAACTTTTCAGCGCTTCACCTGTGTTCTGCATTGCTCTACAGGAAACTTGATTTCCCATGATGCGTACCCCCGCCTTCCGTGGCTATAGGGGATATTATAGGAATCGTGCAGACTGTGATAGGGCGTCAGGTGGAGTCTGCACCTACGTCCTCTCCTCTGTTTACAGAAAAGCTGTTCCATTACAGACGCCTCTGAAAGCCGTAGCTGTCAGGGTAAGGGCTGCATCTGACATTACCATCTGCAACGTGTACCTCCCTCCTGATAGAGAAGTACCGAAACATGTGCTGGCTGCTCTGATTGCCCAACTGCCCCCACCGTATTTCGTATTGGGCGATTTCAACGCCCATTACCCATTGTGGGGTGGTACCGTGATTACTGGCTGTGGTAAAGAGTGGTTGAGAGTGGTTGAGTCCTTACTATCTCAACTCAACCTCTGACTTTTAAATGATGGTACCCCCACGCATTTTAGTGTGGCGCACGGTACCTACTCGGCCATCGACATAACACCTTGCAGCCCTAGCCTCTTCCATTCTGTCCACTGCAGAGTTCAAATGTTCAAATGTTTGTAGCACTTAAGGGACTTAACTATGGGGTCATCAGTCCCTAAGCTTACAAACTATTGATGAACTAGCTAAGACTAAGGACGGCACAAATATCCATGTCCGAGGGGGGATTCGAACCCCCGACCGCAGTGGCCGTGCAGACCGTGACTGGAGCGCCTCAGTCCCCTCGGGCACCGTGGCCGGCCTACTGCAGAGTACATAATGACTTGTGTGGTAGTGACCACTTTCTGATCTTCTTGTGAGCGCTTGATAATGCTGATTAGGACCTTTTTAACTCTGCTGTCATTGTTGGTTCTCCAACGCATCCAAACATTGATGTCGTAGTTGACGGCATTACCTCGGCCATTCTTTCTGCGGCTGAGTGTGCCATCCCCATTTCCAGAAATTGCTGATGGCATTAGAGATCACAGGCGCAATCTGCAGCGTCACAAACGGCCCCCATCTCTGGATAATCTCATTGGTTTTAAACGGCTTCGTGCCCGAGCCCGCCAATTGCTTAAGAGACGCAAGCAGGAGTGCTGGGAGAGGTATGTGTCTACCATCGGCTCACGTAGCTCTCCATCTCAGCTGTGGACACAGATCAGGCGTGTTTACGGTTACCAGCGTTCTTTCAGTGTACCTGGGATTTCCATAAACGGAGCAGTCTGTACTGATCCACAGGCAGTTGCGGAACGCTTCACTGTGCACTACATGCAAAATTCAGCTTCTGTGTATTACCCACCAGCCTTTCGCACCCTGAAAGAGCGGGAGGAGCATAAGCGACTCTCCTTCTTGGCTCGCCCTGTGGAGCTGTATAATACCCCCTTCAGTGAATGGGAAGTGCTTAGTGCCCTTACACTCTGCCCTGACACAGCCCCTGGGCCAGACCGCGTACACAACCGGATGTTGAAGCACTTATCCGAAGAGTCGAAGCACCATCTGCTAGCCCTAATTAACTGCATTTGGAGCGATGGTGTGTTTCCCTCTCAATGGAGAGAGAGCACCATCGTCCCGGTGCTCAAACCTGGCAAACACCCGCACGAATTGGACAGCTACAGACCCATCAGTCTCACCAACGTTCTTTGCAAATTGCTAGAGCGTATGGTGGGCTGCCGGCTATGCTGGCTCCTTGAGTCTCGCGCTCTATTGTCTCCATGTCAGGGTGGTTTCCGCAAAGGACGCTCAGCCTTGGACAACCTTGTACACCTTGAGTCCGCTATCCGGATGGCTTTCGCTAGACGCCAGCATTTGATAGCATTTTTTTTATATTTTTATTTGTCGAAGGCTTATGACACGACCTGGCGACACCACATTCTTACAACATTACATGGGTGGGGCCTTCGGGGCTCGCTCCCCATTTTTATAAAAAAACGTTTTATCACTGCGTACATTCCGTGTACAGATTGGCGCATCTCGTAGTTCGTTGCACATCCAGGAGAAAGGGGTTCCACATGGCTCCATGTTGAGTGTTCCCTTGTTTTCAGTCGCTGTTAATGGCCTAGCAGCAGCAGTATGTTCGTCAGTATCTCCCTCCTTATATGCTGACGACTTCTGCATCTATTTCAGCTCCTCAAGTATCCGTGTTGCTGAACGCCAGCTGCAGGGAGCCATACGGAAGGCACAGGCATGGGCACTCTCCCACGGTTTCCAGTTCTCTGCCGCCAAGACGTGCGTTATGCTCTTTTGTCGGCGTCGACCTGTTCACCCACATCCAGAGCTCTACCTTGATGACCAGCTACTTAACGTAGTGGAAGCGCATCGTTTCTTGGGGTTAGTGTTCGACGACTGGCTGACATGGGTTCCCCATATTCGTCAGCTCAAGCAGAAGTGTTGGCAGCACCTTAATGCCCTACGCTGTCTTAGCAACACCACTTGGGGATCAGACCGCAGTACACTGCTGCAGTGCTATAAGGCGCTTGTTCCGTCCAGACTGGACTACGGCAGCGTTGCCTATGGTTCGGCATCACCTTCAGCTCTGCAGATGTTGGACCCAATCCATCTCTGTGGGGTTAGGCTTGCAACAGAAGCCTTTCGAACTAGTCCTGTGAATAGTCTCCTTGTGGAAGCCGGTGTGCCTCCTCTACATACCAGGCGACAACGACTGCTTGCGCATTATGCTGCTACTGTCCGTGGTTTACCTAACCACCCAAACGTCCGTGTCTACTCTTTCCTCTAACTGAACTCCACATTCCGCAGCGGCGGCCGAGATCAGGGTTGAAAGTTGGTGTCCGTGTTAGGACACTACTGAAGCACTTGGAGTCGGTTACCGTCCCCTCTTTATTCAGATACCGGTCGCGTACACCACCATGCTGTATACGGCATCCTGACCTTCGGCTGGACCTGTCACGGTACCCTAGAACCTCAGTCCTCCCTGAGACCCTTCGTCGCCACTTCATATCAATTCTTGACGGCTTCCGAGGCTCTACGGTAGTGTACACCGACGGATCGATGGTAGATGGTCATGTCGGTTTTGCTTTCACGCTTGCAGGACACAATGAGTTGCGCTCCCTGCCAGATGGCTGCAGTGTATTCACTGCATAGCTGGTAGCCATCCACCGCGCACTTCAACATATCCGTTCCTGCCCTGGGGAGTCTTTCGTCATTTGTAGCGACTCCCTGAGCAGTTTATAGGCCATCGACCAGTGTTTTCCGCGCAGTCTTTTGGTTGTTGCTATACAAGAGTCCTTGTACACCATTGAACAACGTGGGCAGTCAGTGGCATTCCTTTGGACTCCGGGACACGTCGGGATAGACGGCAATGAGCTGGCTGACAGGCTGGCCAAAGAGGCCACCCACAAGCCTGTCCTCAATATAGACATACCATCTACTGATCTCCGTTCTACACTACGCCGTAAAGTTCTCGGTTTGTGGCGTAGTGAATGGCGCACCCTACAGGTGCCCAACAAATTGAGGTGTATCAAGGAGACTACCAACGTGTGGAGGACCTCTCTGCGGGCCCCTCGCAGAGACTCTGTTGTTCTCTGCCGGCTGCGTATCGGCCATACTTGGATTACGCATGGTCAACTTCTCCGTCGCGAGGATCCTCCTGAGTGTCGATGTGGTGCGCGTCTGACAGGCGCCCACATCGTATTGGAATGCCCGGACTTAGCAGCTCAGAGAGGGAATTTTAATCTCCCTGATGATTTAAAACTTGTTTTAGCTGATAATGCCTCTATTCCTGACGCAGTTTTAAATTTTATTCGTGTGAGTGGGTTGTACCGATCTATTTGATTTTTAGTACTCAGTTCATTACATATTTGTTCTCCGCTTGCCTACCGTTTTTAGGCAGGTGGTTTTAATGTGCAAAAGCGACCAGATGCCCTACTGCCTTGTCTGTGGTCACCTGGCCAGGATACTCTGGTATCGTCTATCCACCTTTCTCTTCTTTTATCAGTTTTTACTTTGATTCTTTTACTTCTTGACGTGATACACCCTTTGCTTGGTGAGTTTTGACACATCGTTTTCTATTACATTGTAGTGATTTTTATTCTACTCTCTACGGTTGGAAAAAGGGACTCATAACCGTAGTCGTTTAGTCCCTTTAAAAATCAATCCATCCATCCATCCACCAGATTTCCCTAACTTATTGATTTCAATTTGTTGTTGCCTGTGTCTGCGTATAAAATGAAATCCAAGACTATCCGGCTTTACAATCGCACAACACAAATGTCTTGATTCCAAATCTACTTCGCTTTGAAGGAATGAAATGTTTACATGATAAGCGAGCTTTGAACAATAATAGTCTTTCATAGATACACACTTTTATTGTATGGATTAAATGCAGTGCGGAACGCCACACGAACTGTATCCATTATTTTCCTAATTTTAAACAATCTGCCATCTCCAAGATTGGCCGAATTGTCACTAAAATGCAACAATCTCAAAAGTAACATCAAACGGTTATCACACATAATTTCGCCAAAAATTGGAGTACGAACTACATCTCTGAACCAATATTCCTTTATTCTCAACTTTTTAACACGAGCCATGAGGAGCCAAATACCAATGTTAATATAAAGTTCCCCAAAACCTAGTCGAGAACGAACTGATTCCGCCGTATATGCCATGGTGAAAGTGAAAAATTGGTCGTTTCATGTGCTACAAATTTTGACTCACAAAAAGTATTAAATAAAATGTGGAGTCAAACTTCTACTTAAAAATCTAGTAACAGGTCATATATTAAACATAATATTTTTGCTTAATTTTCACTAAAAATTACGAAATACAATGAACTGTAGGTATTTGTATTAAAAAAATCAATGCAAGGAATTACATTTGCGGACTTCAGCCAGTTTCTTAAAGTTAGGTTGATATGCGGAGAAGCTTATGTGAATAGTGTGTCCAAAGTGGACTTCCTTTAATCTTGAGCGATACTTATTCTTCATGACAAATATATGTAGAACCAAACATAGTAGTCAGGTAGATGCCTAATGTTTTGCAATTTTAATATTTTTCCGGGACATGTTCACTCCACAATTTGTCTGTGTATTCATTTTTATATGTTTGCAAGGAAATTTCGTCCTGCCAGTCTGTTATCTCCATTTTGAGTAAAGGCTTTTAAAGGTGGAACAACTCCGCAGCCACATCCATCCGTTATACTGCTGGAGAAACCTCAAAAGGTGATTTTTAAGAGCACAAAAATGGTGTTTAAGTGGATTTTCCCTGATCGCTTAAATAGAGGTTTCAGAGACTGTCAGAGTATGAGGTCTATTTACGGAATTTGCTTGTTCGTTAGAGGAATTTGTGGTGCTGCTTTGGCGTGTACATGGCTTTTATGCGAATCACCGGCCAGCTTGTTCCCTTTCGCTGCCACTTAGCGTAATCTCCAGCGTCGCACGCCATGGCATTTATTTAATCTTTCTATAATTACCATTAAGGCTTCTAATCATTCAGCAGATAACTGTAAAAATGTAGAAAAATTATGACTGTGGCTCTCACACGAATTGTTATCCACAGAAAAAAGGTTTTTTTGAATAATTATAGTATGTAACTTATACTTTCAATATACTTCTCGGGGTCCAGTTTTGGGCCTCCCGCGGTCCCCCAGTTGCCGACCGCTGTCCTACAGTAAAAATCTCTTTTGTGTCAACTGCAAGGAAATGATACATAGAAATGTTGCAGTACTTGTTGATGATACGGTTGTGTGTGGCTGTCTCACTATGATTGTGAATTTCTTAAGACCTGTAGAGGCTAGTTAGAGATGGTCTTTATTGGGTTGATGGTATAGCTGTGAAAATTCGATCGTTTTTTCTCTTATTTCTATTGATAGAACCAACGTAATTCTATGTTACTTTGTGTATACTGCTCTGTTGAAGTGTCGGTGATCTTTTAACCTCGTAATCTGGTGCGAACAGTGTACCCTGACTAGCTACGGATGTGTTTTATTACTGACTGGCTACGTTAACAGGAGGAGGTTGTTGTAACCACTTCGGTATTGTGCGCTGATGTATGGTTGTTTTTCATATAGTTTAAAGTTTGCAGACTTGAAATAGCCATGTTGTTTTTATTTCTCACATTAGTGTTCTGCGTTTCTTCTTTTACAGTAGGCGATGATTGTTAAAAATATGTGGGTGAGGTGACTAGCACTAGTGGAGGCCTAAGGTTAAAAAGGGTAAATGATCTGGCTGACTCTCACAGAATAGCAGTGCATGGATTCAGCCAGGTGATTGGTACAATGAAAGAAAATGCGAGGTATATATGGGTGTCTAATGGGTCTGTAATCATGGGAGTGTCAGGCAGCATGTGGGATGTTTACTCTTCATGGTATTTTAGTCTAGAGACGTCTAAGTCAGGATCCTACACTGTAAAAAAACCAGTTCGAACTGTTTAGTCCTATGATTCGATGCACCACAGAGATGTTCCACATTTGTTGTAGAAATTATATAGATACTTAGTAGTATGGTGTGTGTTAGTGTAGTGCTGCTTGCATCTGGTCTGTTAGTGGTGTTTACGATGCAGGTGTAAACATCTCGGTCATGTACCTATGATGATTGCAGTGTGAATTATTGTACTTCAGTCGAGAAGCATCGAGTTCAGTAAACCCCTATATTAAGTGACTTAAAGTGGGCTAGTTACATCCAATGAACTGTTTGTGCGGACAGGCTGTAAGTGTGTTTAATCTCGACAGGATTGCTCTCGGTGTTCAGATGATGTAATAGAATGATTTGGGGTGGGAAACGACGCATTTGGGTTACTTTAAACCCTGCTGGGGCGGAATAGCGATGCACAATGAGGCACCGCCGTTGGGGTTCGAGTTCCCCCCTCGAGCGTGGGTGTGTGTGTTGTCCTTAGGGTAGTTTCACTTAGTTTAAGTAGTTTGTAAGCTTGGGACTAATAACCAAGCAGTTACATCCCATAGATTTACAAACACTCTAACTCCCTGTTAGAGTGGGAATAACTATTATCAGAATCTAGTAGATGGGTTGTCTACGGTAACTTGCTTATGTCATGTGTAATGGATATATCCATTTATATGGATTATATGGATATATCTATTTCACTGACGTCAATTTGCAGCAGGGTTTTGGAACATATCCTGTATTCAAATATTATGAATTATCTCGAACAGAATGATCTATTGATCCAAGGTCAACAAGGATTTAGAAAATATCGTTCATGCGAAACACAACTAGCTCTTTATTCACACGAAGTGATGAGTGCTATCGACAAGGGTTCGCAAATCGATTCCGTATTTCTTGATTTCCAGCAAGCTTTTGACACCGTACCTCACAAACGGTTTCTAATCAAATTGCGTGGTTATGGAATATCGCCAGATTTGCGATTGGATAGGACATTTCCTGTCAAAGAGGACACAGTTCATAGTAATCGATGATAAGGCATCGACTAAAACAGATGTGATATCGAGCGTTCCACAGGGGACTGTTATTGGTCCTCCGCTGTTCCTTATTTACATAAACGATTTAGAGAAAAATCTAAGTAGCTGTCTTAGGTTGTTTGCAGATGACGCCGTCATTTACCGTCTAGTAAAATCATCTGAAGATCAAAACCAACTGCAGAACGATCTGAATAAGATATCACTACGGTGTAAAAATTGGCAATTGACTCTAAATAATGAGAAGTGTGAAGTCGTCCACATGAGTACAAAAAGAAATCCGTTAAACTTTGTTTACAAGATAAATCAATCAAAAGTGAAGGCCGTAAACGCCACAAATAGGAATTACTATTACTGCAGACTTAAATTGGAAAGAACACGTAGATAATGTCGTGGGAAAGGCGAACCAGAGACTGCGTTTTATTGGCAGAACCCTTAAAAGATACAAAAGAAACTGCATACACTACGCTTGTCCTTCCTTTTTTGAAGTATTGCTGCCCAGTGTGTGATCCTTTTCAGGTGGGTTTGACGGAGGACATCGAAAGACTCCAAAGAAGGGCAGCTCGTTTTGTATTGTCACAATACAGGGGAGACAGCGTTACGGAAATGATACAGGATCTGGGATGGGAATCATTACAACAACGGCGCTTGTCGCTGCGGCGTGGGCTACTTACGAAACTCCAATCGCCAACATTCTCCTCCGAATGCGAAAATATATTGTTGATTCCCACTTACATAGGTAGAAATGATCATCAGAATAAAATACGAGAAATGAGAACTCGAACGGAGAGATTCAGTTGTTGTTTCTTCCCCCGTTCTATTCGAGAATGGAATGGGAGATAAGTAGTTTAACGGTGGTCCGATGAACCCTCTGTCAGGCACTTACATATGATTTGCAGAGTATCCCATGTAGATGTAGATGAATTTGTTTTTCGTGATGGGAAAAGTTCCTGCCAATATGATTACCACTCAGAAATGAATGGAGACGTTTTTTAGAATTGCGTCATTCGACTGTTGTCTGCGCTGGAAGAAGGGTCAGTTACAGTGATGGATAACGCCAGCTACCACTCCATTAAGTTATAAAAGCTGCCACGTTGAAATTCACCCAAGGCAGATATTATGGCGTGGTTAAAAAGGAAGAATGTTTCATTTTCCGTCGATGAAACGAAGGCGGAACTCTTGTCAAACTAAGAAATGTTAGGTTTCAAAAATACATATGAAGTAGATCATCTGGCAAATGAAATGGGTCACCAAGTGGTACGTCCGCCGCCTTATCACTGCCAATATATTCCCATAGAATTGATATGGGCCCGAGAGTAAAGTAAAAAGAGAAATAGCGAGAAAAATATTACTTTCAGACTTGCTGATGTCGAGCAGCTAACATACGAAACCCTTGACAGTGTTACTCAGCAGCACTGGGAGAGATCCGTAAAACACGCAGAAGCGTTGCGAGAAACTGATTTCAGAGTTTAAGAGGCAGCGTAGTGGAACCTGTGATGATAAATATGGCCGAAACAAACGATAGTGAATCTGTAGACACGGAACCTGAAGATGTTTCACTTTAGGTAAGTGCCGTCGATGCCAAAAGCGTACCTGATTTAAATGTTTGTCTGTTCATTTCAGTTGTTTAGGACGTACTGCGAATGTTTTCCCTCATAGTAGACATCTGATAAATTTATCACAAGTGATGGCGATAAGCTTACTCGACAGTAAGTGTCAACTCTGCATTAATTAACAACAGTTTTTCCTGTATCAAATATCTTTACATCCGGATATGATTTTACTGTGTTCGGTTTACTTGTACATTCTAAATTTCACCCCTTCTTTCATAGGAAGCTTTACTGACTGTTTAAAGCGGTTCATAAAATGACAACAGAACTTTGTGGTACTTCTGTATCGACTGTATATGTAAGCAGTGCACTAACATCGGAACACTCTCCAGCACCTGTTCTGATTCTTTAAGAAGTGCATAGAAAACGGAAATCTATGCTACCTATTTGACGATTTTTTACAAAAAGCTAGTACCTAGAAGTGTATTTCTGTAGAATTACAGAGGATAGTTTTCGACGGCAAGAGATATACAGGGTAATAGCCAAATAGCCACGAGAAAATTGATTTTTCTGGACACTCAATTCCATTTTTGTCTTCTCAGCCCACCGCGCACAGTCCGCTTCGTTTTTAATACAGAAACTGTAATGATAGACGAAACTGGTAACACAAGGCACGGATATTGCAGCAGTAAGAGAGATGTTTTTTTGTACCAAGCAAGTATTTGCATGCAGAGAACAACAAGATTGCAGCGAACTTAGATAAAACTTGGGTTTCACAAATCCAATTTGAATAAATATATTTTGCTCAACTTTGTGGCTTGAAAGTAACTACAGTTACTTTTTCTTAGCATATAATAACGTTTTGACTGATGGATGCAATGACGATTGATATCTAATAGCAGCAAGTAAAATATTTTTCGGGAAGTAGAAAATATTCTCGGTCCTATTAAAGCCAGCCATCCGAAAAAAATGTTTGCGACAGCCTGCAACGACTCGCATGCTGTTGCGCATGAAATATCTCTGAAGTAATTTGCGTCTGTACGTGATACGTTGCATTAATGATGTCTGAAATGTTACCAAATTTAATTTTATAGTTTTCTTGCTGGAAGTTTCTTCGCAGTAGAATAGAACACAAATTTATCAGTGACTACATTTTTCGCTACACGATCGGCACAGTTTCACATCTCTGATGGTACTTTATTTTTTTATCTCAAATTACTTTCATGTTTCCGAAATAAAAGAAGCAGAACATCTATAAAATTTGAGGATGATCATATATTTCTTTCAGTCCAATTATCGAGAGAAAAAGAAACTGTTTTCTGGACTTTCATAGGGAATTAGAAGTATGCAAGTCAAACGTTTAAAATTCGTAAATGTTTTCAATTGTAAGAGAAGTATATACGTTTTTATTCACTCTCTAACATTTAATTACCCAGTATCCTTACATGTCTGCCGTAACAAATTTGTAACGTTAAAAATATATATTATTTAAACATGACTTCGTGCATTTTTAATCAAAATATGTTTAAAGTGACCCCTAAGTAATAGAAATATAGCATTTAGAGTTTTTTTTCTTTGTATTAAGTCATAAGTCTGTCCATTGAGGGTAAATTCCCCACATTGAGTAACAACGGTACATAAATTGAAGTAGAGTAGGTGAAAAAATAACGCTGCGAAAAAGTTCTACCTTTGCACACAAAAAGTTAGTAACATAAAGTTTTCTAATGTAAAATATCTTTCACGTACTGCTTTCCAAATTACTACAAAAATCTGTTCAAACTTTCTATGTTCGTAAAATTACAAACATATAACTCATTCAATTTGCTTTTTGATACTTTGTTTACCATAATTTGATTGAATATATTCACTGTTGGAACGCACATTGTTTTCGAGCATCCAGAAAATCAAGCTAGTTTTCCAATGATTGCTAACAATAGCTGAAAACGACTGAAAAAATGACGAAATGTACCTCGACAACAGGCTACAATGCAGCAACCTGTTTTCCCTTGTTACTTTGCATGTGGTTTTCCTTTTTCAACTGATAAGTAATATCTCACAATATTGCGTTGATTCATGGTGAGAGTGTTACCACCGAAGCAAGAAAATGAAACGGCAATCCAATCGCCATAGCAGTCACGACCGATAGTGGTGCAATACCAGCTACTGGTTAGTTTCTTCATCTAGCTTCCCAAGCCTGTCACTTAGTTTCTTAATTTAGGTTCCAAAGTCTTTCGGGAGCATCTGTCTGCTTATGAAGCCATTTGTTAAGTATCTTATCTCCGATTCTCACATCTACAGGCCCCAAGCTTTGATGTTTTTTATAATTATAATAATTATTATTATTTATTTACTTTTTTGCGCAGTTTATGTTGATATTTTCTCGATGTATATGGTACGTAAAATTATTTTCATTGTTTTTTATTTGTGTTTTTGGTGTTTTGTTTTTTTTTCAAATCCAGCGTCTTGAAGAAACAGGACAGCAACCCGTTGCTGAATGTTACTAGAAAATTGTAGCCTGGGTTGCGGTATAAGATATTTATTTAAGCCGCGATTAGTATCGGTCGTAACTCATTTTCAAACAACCGTGTAAAAGAAAGAATGTGACAACACATTATAGCAGTTAATAAAACCATAGAATACGGATAGCTACCCATATTCTATGGTTTTATTAACAGCTATAATGTTGTTGTCACAGCCTTTGTTTTACATAGTGGTTTGAGAATGGGTTTCACTCGAAACTAGTCGCCGCTTAAGTAAATACCTTTTACCACAACCCTGGTTAGAATTTTCTAGTAATTTTTTGTTAAATTAATGATATGTGCACAAAGTTTCAGGTTTAACTTCTACCTAGAAGTTTAGGAAGAACTCACAAATTTGCACTAAGTTTTTATTTTTGCACCTTATGTAGAGCATTTAAAGCATCCAGTCTGTGCTTGTCAGCAAAGTAATTCATTTGGAGAGATTTTTCAGCTCAGGTAATTTGGTTTTTCTTTTGTTTGCTCTGTTATATTTCGCATCCTGCTTTCTCATCCGGGCTTTGGATCGGCAATGGAGATGTTAATTTTTAATAAGTACATAATTTCATCTTTCAGGTGTAGCAACTTGGATAAAAGTTCTTCTTCGTATAATATGTTATAAAACATGCGTCAACGCACAAAGGTACATTGCATGCTTTGCTTTCATACTTCGTTTCTCTGCGCACATTCTGTTTCGAGCAGACTGCCTATTTACGCCATAGTCCGTGTTTCTTGGACTGGTCACTTGGAATCTGATGCGGAAAGTGCCTCCCAGTAAAGCGAAGCGGTTTCTCGTCATCAGAGTGTCATACTTTTCTCTCTCTTCTCAATTCTGTAGCAAATTTTTCACAAATTCTCGTACCAGACATAAATGGAAATCTGCTAATGATATTTTCTGCCTGTCACGAATCTGTGAAAGTGTGAGCATTCAAAGCACAAAGGTCCATAAGATGAAAGCAAAACCATTTAACAGATTTGTACACAGATGCAACCGAGCTTAATAGCATATCACGGTGATCTACTGCGCCCAAATTTGCATTGTAATCGGCAACACATTGTGGTTTCACTACTTTCTCGCTAGTGTTCCTGTTTGTCTTTCCCATTTCTCTAGTGTTACAGGCAGTCAGCATGAAAACGTCTTTCTTGTCGCACCACTAAATGACAAGAATTGTGTCAGTTGACATAATCGCAATTTCTCCTTGTTTCAGTTTCTTCTGTATCTTCGGAAACTTGCGCCTGTTGCTATGTACAGTACCGCATGCTGCTGTTCTCTCTTTGTGAAGGCAGAAGAACAAGGCTGGACTTGCATACCATTAGTGTTGCCACTATATCACCAGATTTCCCCAACTTATGGACTTCAATTTGTTGTTGCCTGTGTCTTGTATACAATGAAATCCAAGACTATCCGGCTTTACACTCGCACAACACGAATGTCTTGATTCCAAATCTACTTCGCTTTGAAGGAATGAACTGTTTACAAGATAAGCGAGCTTTGAACAATAATAGTCTTTCATAGATACAGACTTTTATTGTATGGGTTAAATGCATTGCGGAACGCCAAACGAAATGTATCCATTATTTTCCTAATTTTAAACAAACTGTCATCTCCAGGATTGGGTGAGTTGTCACTAAAATGCAACATTCTCAAAAGTAACATCAAACGGTCATCACACATAAATTCTATAAAAACTGAAGAACTCAGAACTAAATCTCTGAACTAATATTCCTTTATTCTCAACTTTTCAACACGAGCCATGAGAAGCCAAATACCAATGAAACTATGAAGTTCCCCAAAACCTAGTCGAGAACGGACTGATTCAGACGTATTTGCCATGGTGAAAATGAAAAATCGTTCGTTTCAAGTTCTACAAATTTCAACAGATCTTCTGATGAAATAACATGAAAAAGGATAGGCTTGAATCAAGCGCCAGTTGGCAATTATGTCCTGAAGATAAGTCATCAAATGCATCAAATGCTGGACTGAAATCACGTTTTGCCCATTATATTTCTCATTATCACTATGAGATGTCCTTTTACGGATAGATTCGTCTTCCCTTTCATAATCTGAAGTACTGTCCTGGGGAGCTCTACTAGGTAAAGTATGTGGAGGTGTATTACTACGCGATTCTTCTAATGAATCATCATCGTCACTACATTCATTGAAAATGCCACACTTACTGTCACTGTCACTTCTTGTCAGTACCTCCAGTATGTCTTCGTCAGTGCAATGGCGCCGATGTGCCATTTGTATGTGGAACGCAAAAGCGATAACACTCTAATAATCCTGACGAAACAGCAGGAAGCTAAACGACACCAGAATGCAGTTGATCACATGAAGCTGGCCGCGGTGGCCAAGGGGCTGAGGCGCTCCAGTCACGGTCTGCAAGGCCACTATGGTTGGGGGTTTGAATCCCCCCTCGGGCATGGATATTTGTGCCGTCCTTAGTCTTAGTTAGTTCATAAGTAGTTTGTAAGTTTAGGGACTGATGACCCCGTAGTTAAGTCCCATAAGCTGTACAAACATTTGAACATTTGATTTGATCACATGAACCAGCTAGCATGAATGTCGAACAGCAACTGTAAAATCTGTAGCAGAGTATTTCCCAGACAGCAGATGCAGAACAATAAATAGGGTACATCCATCCCAGGGAGTGCACGGAAAAAAGTACTTGAGACAGGCTGGCATGCAGCTATTGCCATCCGCAGGCCCACAGCACAGAGTAACATATACAGATAAGAAGCCCCTCCTAAACCACTGTCATACACTCCCCTCCTAGTTCCGTAAGATGCCAACAGATGTCAGGCAGTTTCCCGGCTTAGTACTGGTAGACCACACTAGAGGCGCTTCCGAGGGTGCCTCTCACACGTCAGAGGGTAGTGTGGAGGGTAACGTTCAGCTCACCACACTTGGGGCAAACGTGACGTCATTTCGACGTCAGGCGCTGTATCGACGATACTACCAAAACACCTATCGACTATCGCTACTCGCTAGTGTTCGAGGGTAAACATTTACACGTGTGTCTGCTTTGTGCTTCCAGTTTACCAGTATCACCGTGATTCTAATTTCCAAACCGTGTGAATCGCCGCGATTCCCGCGACTTGTATGATTTACCATGGAACGGACAAAAATTGAGTTAGTTTTGTTATAATATTTCATCCGCCAGTAACTAATTTATCGTCTCTTTGTTGTTATGAAAGTTGTGTTGTGAACCGAGAAAAGTAAATCTCAACAAATGAGTCAATAGTAAGTATAGTTTACAATTTTTGTTACTTGTGATTAAATTTTGTTATCAAATGAAATAAATGTGATATAGTGTTGTCGAGATACATTATATACCAATCAATATTTACAGAAAAGTTTAATAATGCTCATGATTTTCCAGATGCAGTTCCCACTATGAATACTTGCTTATTCTGAGAAACTTGAAGATTCAAGATAACTCTTGAACTCGCGGCTTAAATGTGACATGACTGATAACATAAGTGTGCAAAGTGTGTGTAGAAACTATGTGTGAATGAACAGTGTTTCATTGAAATAATTATGTGATATTAAATGGTTGAAAAATAAATGTGAAATACACATTGTCTGCTAGTCCAATACCTATAAATTTTCTGCTATGGAATGAGGGTGATGTTGGTCCCTTCCCCCTGAAATCTTGAATTTGATGGCAGATTTACTTGTAGCATAGCCTGAGGTCTTAGTTGGGTTTTAAAGCCATTGGTTTACTTTTAAGGTCTATGGTAAGAAAGTGATGGAAGTGTGAACACAGATCTTCCAGTTGAAATTTGACACCATGAATAGTTCAAGTGCAATACTTTAGGCCTGCTTGGGGATAATTACAAAAATCGTAGGCTACTGCTGTATTTTTATTTATTTCCTTTTTGGTTCTCTACTCCAAACATTGTACTGAAATGCAACCTGACATTGGGCAAGTCAGAATAAGTGATGTGATAGAGGTACTGTGATGATTCCATAAACTTTACACTTTCAAACATGCCAAAGGAGTCATGCTATGTTAACAAGGCTCTGTAGCAGTAGTTTTATTGTGCTGACAAATACAGTATAGGTCAAATTTACAATTAAAGCTGTGGTTGACCAGATACAAATCACAATTGTTGCTGAATAGGCTTGGCCCAATCATTTTTAGCATAGATTCAATTCCATTCCAGTTGTTGTTTGAATTCAATAACTCAGAGGTAACAGTGTATGTGATCAGATCTTGTCCTTGTAACCATAGGGTAACATTCTACTTATTGTGTCACCAATCTAGTGTGGCAAGGGCTGTTCAATGTTCTTTGAAAACTCAATAACATGAGAATCAGTGAGATAATCCTGTATGTTGACTGTGAAATAATTGATGCTGTTCCTGCTCTGTAGTTGACAAATTCTTGTATGTACCCTAGACTGGTAAGCAAGTTAAAGTTTAGGACATTATTGAAGCATGGGATACCACCCATCACCTTGGGTCAATAACATTATAGATTATGTATATATTCAGTTTCTTTACTGTGCAAGTTCCATTGCAAATGACATAGTATTTCTTTTACAGTGCCCATAGCTTAAAATATTTATATAACAAGTCTGAACATTTAACAATAATTTGTTTTGAAAAATATAGCAAATACAATTGTGGAAAAAAATGAGTCCTGTTTTTTTTTTTTTTTTTTCTCTTCCAATTTTGACATTTTATTAAACAGGAGCCTTTGTACCCAACTCTGTAACAAAACTGAAATGCTAAAATTTGCTCCCTGAATTTCAAACTTGCTTGAGTGCTGCCTCTTAATTTTGTTCCAAGCAACATGGTAGTTAAAGTGTAGTCTGATTGATTTCAGCTATTTGCAATTATAACAGCAAGTTTTACAAAAATCTTCATACCTTTATCGAGACTTAATTGTGCATAAATTAAGTAGTCACATTAAATACAATGAGCAAAGTGACAGACTTCAGGCATATATCAGACTAACCAGTGCTCCCATAAAAAGAGTTAAGAGATACTTTTTGAAAGGTAAAGTGCATCAGACAGATTTGAAAAACAAGAAACTCACATTAAAATCTATTTATTTGGCTGTAAACAATTGTGCAGTTGCACATGGCTTTGTTAGTAGACATTACACACAACTGGTTTATATAATACCATATATGTTTATCTTTTATACAATTTATTCAATTGTTACATGGAATGCAAATACTTGGTAGAAAAGTTACAACTTTCATTTTTAAGCACATTTTATACATTCTTACATTATTTAAACTACATATAAGTTTGTATGCTATAAATAACTATTTGGTTTCTTCTTTTTGCAACATTATCATCATTATCTTCCTCCTGTCTCTGAATCTTGCTCACTCCGTCAGGTTACATCAAACATTTGTACAACAAATATGAGCAAAACTGAACATACAAATTACAATTCACATGCCCTTCTCTCTCTCTCTCATCATTTCCAACAAGATAAGGTACCCAGTACGTACTTTTATATGTTTACTAAACAAAAGAAAACACTTTTTTTTAATGCAAAATGGAAACAAATGTTTAACACTTGTGTGTATTCCTGCCCTCTATCTACTACTTAAATTTAGCTGTTGATACTCTTTGTGCTTTCCAGCGTCGCTTCACACATTACAACATTGATGCAGTTAAATACAACACAAGGCATGGTTGGCTTTCTACAAAATGTCACAACTACCATTACTGGCATATACATTTTTTTCCCAGCTGTCTTAATATGATGGTATTCCTTATCATAACACTTGCCCTGAAACATAACTAAATCAGTAGGTTTAATGTAAGAATCATAACATTATAAAGATTATGATATTTAAGCTGTTAAAATTCTGTGTGACTTAATGGTAGCCAGACCTACAGCGATTCCAATTGTGTCTCCTTTCTCTGGACAACAGAGTCTGCCAAATGTCAGTTATCCTTTAAAGTAATATGTAATGTATGGTGATACTCATATTTTGGATAGTTTGAAAACTACAGAGAGGAGTTGGTGTTATCCAATTGTTGATATAACACACACAGCCTATATTTATGATACAAAATTAAACTTAAAGAAAAAGAAAAATCATGTTTGTGACAAAATAAAGGAACATTTAGTTGTACTAAGTCCACCGCTTGCACCAAGAAATTTGAGAGCTTAACAATGTACGGTTTATTTCTGTGTTAATGTCACATACTGTTCACTGTGGTACACAGTAATGGCTTAAGGTGATGGTGGCAGCAGTGGAAGTGCCCAGAACCTGTAAGCAATCAATGTGTGCAACGAAACAGTAAAAATCTTTATCTACATTTCAGATGGCAGTATAGAATGTAACTAAAGTCTATTACTCACATAACTTTATATTTTGTAAGGCTTTATGCAGGTCTACAACACAAACATTTTTTTTTTAATATATATAATTATGCCTAAACACAATCATTACCGCGGTTTGGAATCATTTCAGAACAATTTGGCAGTAACCAAAAACTGTTTCATAGAGCAACAGAGCATCATATGGTCAATTGAAAATAAAGCACCCTGTAACTTTTTCAAACTTATTTTTAAAGCCCAGCATAACATCACCAAGTCTGTTCATGAGGTGCTAACTTACATAATTACATTAGTGGCACAAAACAAAAACTGGACCTTCAGTCAGAAAATATGGGCCACTACATAAGCATTAAGGGGGGGGGGGGGGATAAAATAACTGTACCGTTACAATAAACTTTCTAACCACACCAAGACACTGAAAGAATAGTAAATATTCTTCGTAGGCCTAAGTGTAAAAATTATTTGGAAGGTAGGTGTTATTTCATTGTCAAGTTTAATAACTTGTTTCTTTAATGTAACTGATACTGCAGTTAGTGTGTACTGTTATTTAAATACACTGGCCTATAATGATTATCATATTACTTTACACACTTCAATTACTTATAGTAATATAGTATCAGTTTTACTGTTAGGTGCCATATGTTTTTAAGATGTATCATGCACAGCTAACTGGATGCTTAGATAAATAAAAAATTACTGCAGTTTCATTTCCAGTGCCATACACTCAAAATTTATGCATACATATGAAATAAGCCGATATCTTTACTATAATTGAAGCAATTAATATATCAGTATTCCAGTGCAAGTGTTTTTCTTTTCTCTCTCCTGTGTGAATGTTTGATAAGAATTTTTTACTCTGTAGATGCAGACATTGCTACCATTGGAAACAGTTTAAACACAAAAGGCGGGAGATTTCTTTTCCTGAAGTTTATCTGAATTGCAACTTTTATAAACTTTCAAGACTTAAAAGTTGAATTCAGCAAAAAAATGGTGTACTTGAAACCCACACACATACAGAACAAATTATGGTATTGACAAATATAAAAAATAGAAATCGGATGACTTACCAAAAGGACCGGCTCGTCGATAGGCACAAATAATCACACGCATACAAGCTTTCGCCACCACTGGCAGCTTCTTCGGGAAAAGGAGGAAAACGGAAGGAGAAAGGGAAGGATATGGGAGTTTTCCTCTTTTTCCTGAAGTAGCTGCCAGTGGTGGCGAAAGCTTGTTTGTGTGTGATTATTTGTTCCTATCGACGAGCCGGTCCTTTTGGTAGGTCATCCGATTTCTATTTTTTATATTTGTTTATCCCACCAGGAAAGTTTCCTTCTATAAATTATGGTATTGGGTACTTCAGTAGAAGGCTACGTTAAACTAGCATGAATGGTTATCAAACAAAAGAATCTTATTCAAGAACATATAGATATTATAACAACCGTACACATGGTACTTAAAAATTCCAACTATAACTGGCATGGGTACTCTGAAAATCAGATAAATGTCTAGCAAAAGATTAATTGAAGCTCTAGAAAATGAAGTCTGAAACTGCTTCAAAAGCCCCAAAAATAAGACTATCTCTGCATCTGATGCTTTGACACACTCCGAGACATGATCTAGCAAGTACTGTCCATATGTCAAGAGATGAACATTAATGTAGCAGTCATGCTCCATCATAACGTAGGCAAAACAAGACTACATATAAGGAATGCAAATGAGAGGGGAAATTGTGACAAATACCCCAATTAAAATACCAAAACAATGTAGGGAAAGGACAGACTGTTCTGGCCCCGTCACAGATTATGATGTGACAAATTAGACTAAACTAGACATACATCACATCCAATTTTTTCCCCTCAAACTGAATTAATCATGATGAAGGCCAAATCAGTCTCAAAATAAAGAGTATTACGGCTCACCTGTAGACGGGGATACCGCCCGTCAGCTTTGACCCGTGATGTCATCCCAGCGCGGTAGTTTTGAGGTGCGTACGTGTTTGTAGAAGGCGTGAATGATTATGTGGTGGTAGAGTTAAAGACGATAGTTTGTTTTCAACATAAGATTAACAAAAGATTAATACTTTGTGTTTAAAAGGTGATCTGTAGCTTCTCTATGATGGTTAGGTGTAGGTTAACCGAAAGATTTCTTTATCGTATGTGAGCGCTGAAGGCACGAATTTTTGGGCTAAGACCCCTGATCGATGGTACATTCTGTTATCTATAATAACAAAAGATTATCTGTATCTACAATACAGAAGTATTACGATATCCCATATACTGGTTTACCGACATCTTGGTGATGTCATGGGTCAAAACAGATGGGAGGTACCCCAGTCTACAGTTATGCCAGTTTTACTGTAGGCAAATTAGTTCACCAAACTCCCCATCTGTTCCTTAAAAAATGTAAATGGTCCATAATTGCATTATTCTGCTACAGCTATGCATTATGAGTTTCAGATTTATAAACCGAACTCATAGCCACATTTGTATGTGCATTTTATGCAAGTTGAGTTGAATAACTTAAATGTACATTCAGAAGTGTAAGGCATGTAAATAACAAATTGTTACAAAATAGATGCCACATTTTTACAACCCAAACACACATTTAATTAAACTGGAATGAAAGCTGTGGGCACATACAAATACCCTTTTTCTTCTGATACCCCAGAAACCATTCTTATTGGGCTCCATGAACGTAACAACCTAATGTACTGTACAAAAAAGACTAAAACACTACTTTTAAATATTTGTTATACTTGTGCTTATGGTATAGTTACACTATGAGAACGACTAAAATAAACAATGAAAAATAGTTACTGTAATTTATTTGGAGGGGATAAAAAGAAACATTTTCTATCAACATATACACAAACACATGGTTACATCCCAAAGTTTGTCTCACAATCTTGATTTTGGAAGCATTTGAAACCTGAATTCCCTACAATCTAGTAGGCATATTCATTTCAATCAGAATTTGGTGTTGTCTGCACAAGTTACAATATTTATATAATGCTTGGCAAATCCATACATCACGCACACTACAGAAATTATAGAAACAAATGAGTAAAAGTTAAATTTCTATCAGAAAAAGCGAAAGACACCCCCTCAACGTATTTTGAATATTTACATGTGTTTCGTGCTTAGTTGACTTCATAGGGAAGTTCCTGAATATATTCGAAACACGAAATATATATATCATAACCACTATATCGGGATAATCTTCGGATGATACAAGATGTTTGTTTATAACGTATCGTACGGAGAACGAGATATTTTTTATTCTACCACTAAATATAGCAATACACAAGAATGCTACTTTTACACCGTATTGCAGTCGTACCAATAACAACTTGTTTATTATGATACGACAGCTAACCAAACAAAGTCTCAAAAACTGCACTAGCACACAACGAGGTTGCTAGCAGACGACATTTGCACACAGCAACAAGTGTGCGATCGCAAGTCGATAGCTATTCGCGTGGTCTTCGATACAGCGTCTGACGTCAAAATGACGTCACATTTGCTCCAAGTGTGGTGAGTTGAACGTTACCCTAGTGTGGAGGGGAGGCTTGGGGGGAGAGCTCGTGCCGCCTGCCACGAGGCCACGGCTGTGTCCGGCTTGCTGGCGTTTGAGGGGAGGTGGTGGTGGGGACAGCCGCTACCTGCCGCCTGCTCTGGCCAGTTTTAAAGGGCTGCTTCTGACCTCAGCGCCATCGTGGGACATCTTACGGAACTGGTTCAACACCCCCTGCCCTGCACCCCTGAGCCTTACGGAGGTTTCCTGTCTGTATATATTTGTCTGTGCCCACAGGCAGTGGAACCGGCTGTGGTATATGCCGTCAATTGGACTCAGGTACCGGCCAGGCCGTGCAGTGAATACCACTGCAGCGGCAAACGACATCCCAGGCCCCGTGGTAACGTCTAGTGGCTCATTTGTCCCCCCAGGGGGCCCACAGCTCTTTTGTGGGTACGTGTGTGGCACGCACGGGTCCCCGAGCTATTGCGGCCTTCCTTCCTGTTTCCCAGGCCGCTTTTCCTCACCCCGGTCCCCTCCCATTCCTAATCCTTCTTACCACCCTACCCTTCTCCAACCCCGTCTCTAGGTGTTCTCGCGATGATGGCCCGGCTATTTCCATTGTACTGCTGGTTTTGCAATTGTGTCTTTGTTTGCTGTGTTCACTGATTTTGGCCCAGTCAGGTCCCCATTGTGGTTTGACCTCCATCAAAATTTCTGAGTAAGTGTGAGCCATTTGGGGAAGAACTCCCAACCTAGCCCCTACGGTGCGGATTCCTACCCTTTCCTTCCAAATTCCCTTCCTCGCCATAGCTCCCTCCCCCGCTAGGTCACCAGCACGGTAGCCAGTCTGTGTAGTGGGGCTGTTATGTACCCTAATGGTTGAGCCCCCTGAATTGCACAGGGATCACACTGCCGGTGCCTGAGCTGTGACCTCATGCATGCCAAGGAGTCGATGCTTGTCTTTGCGGGGCATCAGGACTCCCAGCAACGGCCATCTTGCCAGGTGGCGTTGCTGTGGCTGGGTGGCACCCTTGAGGAGAGCCCCTGTTTCGGAGTGGGTGGCATCGGGGCGGAAATTCCGCAATGAAGAGGAAACAAACCTCTGAAAATCCTGGCTCTAAGTCAGGTGTCTCTAAGTGTGGAAGATTTAATTTCAATAGATACGACCCCAAATTGTTTCCTTCCCTAACTCAATCATGGGGGGAACGTGGGTCCACAAAGCAGGCTGAGACATATTCACCAAGATACTTAGTGTGTACCAGACAGGATGGGGAATCTGGGAATCTTTCCAGGCAACTAAGCCTTCCTTCGTCGAACACCTCGAAGAAAGGTTTGGCGAAGTTGCCGGTATGTCTAAACTGCGCGACGGTTCGGTCCTGATACAGGCGGAGACCCCTGCTCAGTCACAAAGCCTCTTAAAGCGTGACCACTTAGGCGATATTCCTGTCACAATAACGCCCCACAAATCCTTAAATAGGGTACAGGGGGTGATATATCATAGAGACCTTTTGCTACAGACAGATGAGGAGTTATGCGATCAACTACGACGCGGAGTCCATTTTGTCCGGCGAGTATTTCGAGGACCCAAGGATAATAGGGTGGCCACTGGCGCATTTGTCTTGGCCTTTGAGGGTGACAATCTGCCCGAAAAGGTCAAAGTATGTATCACTGTGACGTCCAGCCATACATCCCCCCTCCAATACGATGTTTCAAGTGTTGGCGTTTCGGGCACATGTCCTCTCGTTGCAACACTGCTGCAACCTGTCGGGACTGTGGCCGTCCCTCCCATCCAGACACTGCCTGTGCCCCTCCTCCTTATTGTGTCAATTGCGGTGGTCACCACTCTCCCTGTTCGCAGGACTGTTCCGCTCTACAAAAAGAGCGTAAAATAGTCGAGTACAAGACCTTGGACTGACTAACATACTCAGAGGCTCGGAGGAAGTACAACAAGCTGTATCCAGTCTCTCTACTTACATCCTATGCTGCAGCTATGACGATGGCGCCACCACTGGTGGCCACTTCTCGCCCTGCTCTACCTCCGTCTGTGGGCCCTATGGGCCGCCCCTCTACCTCCAGACATCTGGAGGCACACCATGTTCTGTGGGGCAGGTACTGCCCCCCATGTCGGGAGTGGCTACCCCCGCTCCCCAGCCAGAAAAGGGTTCCCTTTCTCTGCCTTCTGTTTCTGGGAAGGGAACCTGTTCTCCCCTTCCAACCATGTCACCCCAGACATCCGACACTAGCCAGCTGCTGAAGGAGCGTCGGCCAGAAAGCCGTCTGGCTCCTCAGTCTTCCCACACTCCTCAAGCCCCTCCGGAGAAACCCCCCTCCTCCGGTAGGCCCAAGGAACGATGGGAAGACAAGAAAGAAAAGACGGTAAAGTGCTAGGAGACACTGGCGGCCTCGGTGCCCCCGCCCTTGCACCTGACGCGCCTGGGGATGATGTAATCCTTCTCGCGATGCCAGAAGATTTAGCCTTTGCTGATCTCGGGGATGCCATGGACATGGAGGATCAGGCTTCACAGCCAGAGACGAGTGCTCATGCCACTCCTTTTCCATCTTCATCTTCATGCACCGGCAATCAGGAGACAGTCTGATCCTCCAATGGAATTGTGGAGGTTTTTTCAGTGACTTAGCTGAATTGCATCAGCTGTTGAGCTCTTTTCCACCTCTTTGTGTTGCTCTCCAGGAAACCTGGTATCCTGGTGACTGGACCCCCACCCTTCGGGGCTACCAGGGGTACTTCAATAACCGCACCATCTACAATAGGGTGTTGGGTGGGGTATGTCTATATGTACATACCTCTGTCTACAGTGCCCCAGTGCCATTTCACACAGCCCTGGAGGCTGTCGCTGTCAGGGTTCAAGCATCACGGGACATTACCATCTGTTCCCTTTATCTCCCTCCTGATGCAGAAGTGGCACCAGCTGACCTAGCAGCCTTGATCGCTCAACTTCCTTCACCATTTCTTATTTTAGGAGATTTTAACGCACATCACCCCATATGGGGGAGCGACGTGACTACAGGACGTGGTCGAGACTTTGAACTGCTTTTTAACCAACTTGACCTTTGTCTTCTTAATACAGGAGCTCCTACCCATTTTAGTGTGGCCCATGGCACCTTTTCCGCCATAGACCTTTCTGTGTGTAGTCCGGGCTTACGTCCACTCCTTAACTGGTGGGTCCATGATGACCTTTGTGGAAGCGACCACTTTCCCATCTTCCTTTCGCTTCCCCACCACCAACGCCATCCACGTCTACCCCACTGGTCCTTCCATAGGGCCAACTGGGAAGCATACACTTCAGCTGCAATGCTGGATACCCCTCTCCCTGCTGATGCGACAATGGCAGTCGACCAGATTATTTCTGTTGTCGTTTCTGCCGCTGAGTCCGCGATACCATCTTATTCTGCTGTATCCCGGCGAAGACCAGTACCCTGGTGGATAACAGCAGCAATTCGCAATCGCCGCAGAGCTTTGCAGCAGTATCGGCGCCACCCCACCGTTGACCACCTGGTTGCCTTCAAACGTCTTCGGGCCCAGACACGCCGGCTTATCCGGCAGCGCAAGGCATGCTGGGAGGAATACGTATCCACAATTGGACCCCGTGTCTCTTCTAGCCAGATTTGGACGAAGATTCGCCGTATATCAGGCTACCATCCACCGACAGGGGTCGCGGGTCTCTCTATCCGTGGTACGATCCATACCGACCCGACCATCATTGCCGAGTATTTTGCAGCGCACTTTGCTCTAAATTCGGCGTCCACTGCCTACAGCCAAGGTTTTTGTACCTGAAAAGATCGGGCTGAGCGAAGGCAGTTGGTATTTCGCACAAACCGCCAGGAGCCGTACAATGCGCCATTTACCGAGTGGGAATTTCAAAGTATTCATGCCAGTTGCCCCAATACATCTCCAGGACCGGACCGAATCCACTGTCAAATGCTAAAACATCTTTCTGAAACCTCGCAACGCCATTTTTTGGATTTCTTCAATCGTCTCTGGATCGAGGGAGCATACCCGTCCCAATGGCAGGAGAGTATCGTTATCCCTCTGTTGAAACCAGGTGCAGATCCATTGAAAGTTGACTGTTACCGTCCCATAAGTCTCACAAACGTTCTTTGTAAGCTCTTTGAACGTTTGGTGAGCCAGCGTCTTCTGTGGGTTCTCGAGTACCGGGGTCTGCTCGCCCCACAACAAGGTGCTTTCCGGCAAGGTCGCTCTGTCATTGATAACCTCCTCTCTTTGGAGTCGGCGATCCGTACTGCTTTCGCCCGACGTCACCACCTCGTCGCCATCTTTTTCGACCTCCAGAAAGCATATGCCACGGCATGGCGTCATCACATCCGTGCCACACTTCATGGGTGGGGTCTCTGTGGCTCCCTCCCACTTTTTATTCATAATTTTTTACTTTCACGCTGCTTTAGAGTCCGCGCTGGCACCTCCTTCAGTTCCTCCCATATCCAAGGGAATGGGGTACCACAAGGGTCCGTCGTAAGTGTACCCCTCTTCTTAGTGGCCATTAATGGCCTAGTGGGTGCAATGGGGCCATCGGTTTCTTGCTCCCTCTATGCGGACGACTTTTGCCTGTACTATTCCACCGTTAGTACAAGTGTAGCTGAACGACGACTGCAGGCAGCCATTCATCGGGCGCAGAATTGGGCTTCTGCCCATGGTTTTACATTTTCCCCTGCAAAACTAGGGTGATGTACTTTTGTCGCCAACGGACGGTACATCCACATCCAGAGCTCTACTTTGATGGTGAGCTCCTTCAGGTTGTGGACACACACCACTTCCTGGGTCTCCTTTTCGACTCACGTTTGACATGGCTCCCTCATCTGCGCCAGCTCAAGCAACGGTGCTCACGACATCTGGACATCCTTCATTGCTTCAGCCATACTGTCTGGGGGGCAGCACGCCCTATCCTCCTCCGGCTGTATAACGCTCTGATGCAGTCTCGTCTGGACTACAGGAGCCAGGTCTACGGCTCGGCCTCTCCATCTGCACTGAGAGTTCTCGACCCAGTCCTCCATACTGGCGTCCGTCTGGCCCCTGGAGCTTTTCGTACGAGCCCTGTCACGAGTCTTCTCGCAGAGGCTGGAGTCTCCCCATTGCGATACCGGCGACAATACCTCCTCGCCCAGTATGCTGCCAGAGTCCACTGTACCCCTCATCATCCAAATAACAGACTCCTTTTCCCAGGGGAGGTCATTCGTTTGCCACAGAGGCGACCCCGGTCGGGACTCCCAATAGCGGTGCGGGTCGAATCACTTCTTTCGACCCTTGACTCCTTCCCTCTTAACCGTCCCTTCTGCTCAACTTTCCATGCTCCTCCCTGGACCATTCCTCGACTGCGGGTTCAGTTGGATCTTTCCCGTGAACCCTCCACCTCTGTTCTGGTCCTACGGCATCTGTTTTCTGCCCTGCTTCATGAGTTCTGTAACTCTGAGGTCATTTATACAGACAGTTCTTCGGATGGCGACCACACCGGATATGCCTACATGCATGGGGCCTATGTTGAGCAACGCTCTTTGCCACCCGGCAGCAGCGTCTTCACTGCAGAACTGCTGACTATATACCGCGCCCTTAAACACATGCGCACGTGCCCTGGGATCTCCTTTCTGATCTGCAGCGACTCGCTGAGCGGTTTACAGGCCCGTGATCAGTGTTATCCTCGTCATACATTGGTCAGGGCCATTCATGAGTTGATACTGGCTCTTGATGACTCTGGTCGCTCTGTGACATTCATTTGGACCCCGGGCCATGTAGGCATTCCGGGCAACGAGAGCGTCGACCAGCTAGCCAAACAGGCTACCACTTGCCGCCCTCTGGCGATCGGCCTCCCAGAAGCAGACTTCCGCCTGTTGCTTCGCAACAAAGTACGTGAACTGTGGAACGCCGATTGGTCCGCTCTGGACGTGCCCAATAAGCTGCGGACGATAAAAGATACAACATCTGTCTGGAAGTCCTCGCAGCTGGGGTCCCGTAGTGACTCCGTGGTTCTCTGCCGTCGCCGCATTGGTCACACCCATCTGACTCATGGTCACCTCCTCCGTCGAGAGGACCCGCCCGTGTGCCAATGTGGTGCTCCATTGACTGTGGTCCATCTCCTACTCCACTGTCCCATTTTAGCTCCACTGCGGCATTCTCTTACCCTCCCGAACACTCTCTCTTTGGTGCTCGGCGACGATGCCTCTCTGGCTAATTTGGTTTTACGGTTTCTTCGTGCTGGGTGGATTTACCAGTTGCTGTGAGTCCTCTGGGTGGTCTTTTAGATAATTTTCTATGTTCCACTTGACGTGTCTTTAGACTACAGTTTTTATTTTTTACGCTATGTGGTTGGCTTTTCCCTTTTTACACACATGGTCGGTCAACCACATTCATTGGCTCTGTCATTTTTGTCTCGTATTTGTTACTGTGTGTCTGGCGTCTTTCGTATTGTCTCTTGTTGACTCTGTCAATATTTCATTGACGGTGCAATTTTTTATTCTGCGCTGTTTTAAACTTCGCTCAGGCACATTTTTCGATGGTTATGTTTTTCTGCGTTTCGCCTAGCTATGAAGCGGGGGACTGATGTCCATAGTAGTCTAGTCCCCCTAAAAACCCCCATACCAACAACAAGCTGATTTGGTAGCGTTGTAGGTTGTTAAAGTAGGCAGGTGAAAGTACGTCATTTACTTCGAATCCTGCTCTGACTTTTTGCCGGCCGCGGTGGCCGAGGGGACTGAAGCGCTCCAGTCACGGTCTGCATGGCCACTACGGTCGGGGATTCCAATCCCCCCTCGGGCATGGATATTTGTGCCGTCCTTAGGATTAGCTAGTTCATAAGTAGTTTGTAAGTTTAGGGACTGATGACCCCGTAGTTAAGTCCCATAAGCTATACAAACATGTGAACATTTGAGCTACACAGCACAACAACCTAATACCATTCATATTGCAAATACAGCT
Source organism: Locusta migratoria (assembly GCA_026315105.1). NCBI lineage: Eukaryota > Metazoa > Arthropoda > Insecta > Orthoptera > Acrididae > Locusta > Locusta migratoria. The sequence continues at coordinate 786,475,236 of CM048755.1, forward strand.
GTTGTGGCATGGTATGGAATTATATATAGCTGGAAATCGTTTGATAATGATGACAGCGTTCATTGAAACTAGTTAAGTTCTGTAATTTAAAATTCAATAGGAAGGGATACTGCTGATATATTTATCGTTTCTTCCGGGCACTCCAACCCTGCACATACCGTCACTCTTGTCCTGACACCATGAGGCGTCAACTATCGCATTGTCGTTCACCAGTAGATACGATCACAGCGTTCTAGAGACGTGGAAGGGGTTTGGTATTTTGCGAAAAGTTTGTTTAATTTAGTAGCACATGGACATGTGCAATTTTGATTTGAAACAAGGCAGAGTCCTGCGTTCTTTATTGGAGTTACTGGAGTTGTAGATGGTATTTTTGTGGCCGTTAAAAACTGTTACCCCCAGCGGGAATCGGACCCATACCTTAGCTATTACAAGTTAACCTCATCACGGCCTCCAGCGAATTACAGATGCGTTGGCATAATGTTTTGTCATAATGGAGTACTCATTAGACAGTACGGCCAGTCAAAGAGCTCAGAGGTGTCTGTCTAGGTAAGACATTCTTGGCCGCACGGGATGGCCACGTAGTGTTCAAAAATGTTCAAATGTTTGTAAAGCTTGTGGGACTTAACTACGGGGTCATCAGTCCCTAAACTTACAAACTACTTATGCACTACTTACGAACTAGGATGGCACAAATATCCATGCCCGACGGGGGATTCGAACCCCCGACCATAGTGGCCGTGCAAGCCGTAACTGAAGCGCCTCAGTCCTCGGCCACCGCGGCCGGCCCAGGTAGTGTGAGGCGCCTTATCGCAGATTTTGCATGATATTATACTACGTTTCAGTATGCTACATTGCGATTTGGCATGGCATTCTGTAAAAAGCTTATTTAACTATGAGCTCATTATTGTAAAGATTGTTGGGTAGCTGTTGCCACGATAACTTGAATATTAGGCATTTTTATAGTTATGAGGAACGTGGATTATGCGTTAAAAAATTTGAAATTCGCAAAGTAACTTCGTTTTGACATTTATTCACCACGTTCAGAAACACAAACAGACTTCGATGAAGGAGGTTTCTGTGATTTACTAGTACGGTCATTGACAAGGTATCCGATAACAGGCAAGTGTGTCGAGCAATTATTCTTCACGGTGTGGTTGCCTTCAGTAGTCATACTAAGGTTACAAAACAGCAATGTGGCTTCTGAAACAATGTTGCATTGAAAATGCGATTACATGCGAAGCATAATATCCAACTGGGAAGGATGGGGGAGAACTTCAGTCTCTGGCTTGTAAAGTACTCCTTACTTATATATCACAGTTTGTTTTAGGGCCGAGAGAAAAGGAACGAATGTTTTACAGAACGAAGGATGGATTATCGGAGATATAAGAGAACACTGCTTCATAGAGAGGACTCATGGACAGTAAAGAAAGCAGACATTAAAAGAGACAGTATTGTTTTAACGGAAACCACAATTTTTTTACAGCTTTTTGGGGGAATAGACCAAAAGGGCAACTGAGGTTATAATGTAAGGGAGGTGACAGAAAGAAAGAGAGAAAGGAGGAAAAATTAGCAACGAATAAATACCAGACAAATCGTTTGCATATTTTGTTAAGGACGGAGGGTGTATTAATGGATGCAGGGGAGGAGAGAGACGTATTTGAAATAACAAAAATTACTTTAACAGAGTCCATCTAAACTGATTACTCTGTATGCATGGAGTCTAGTTATAAATGAATAAAAATAGGATACTGAGTGAAATGAGAAGCATTGGATTAATATTTGTGCCACGGGCGGGAATCGAACCCAGAACTCCATAGTTTCTTTTATTCAATGCTTTTCCTTTCACTTAATTTGTTTTGTACTGACGCGGAAAACTGTCTCTAGGTATATAAATTTATAATAAAATAGGACAATAAAGGAACTGTATATTTAAAAAATATCAATTTAAAGGCAGCTCAAAGGAAAAAGAAACTCATATTTTATTTCTTCTGTAGTCCCACTTAGGAGATTTAAAAAAAATTTAAAGTACTAATAATTTATTCAGAATCCCTGATTATTTGTTTCTTTCATAATAGATCTCAGCGTAGAATCTATAACGCCGTCAGACCAGCTTCTCTTCAGTAAGAGCGACGACTCTATCTCGAGTCGGTTGCTCGCAGTGAGACGGCCTGATTTGTATTTCGGCTGTCTGCTTTTACTATGATGCCAGGAAGTAACCATTCTGTATTTACGTCAGAGCCACACTCTGCGCTGTGCTGGGGGCTGTTGGGCATCACCGCGACCGCCAGCTTGCTGGCTTCCACCAAGCCTCTCCTAGGCACCAGCTTTGGTTGACCGGCCAGCCCATAACTCTTGAGCCACGGAAATACAGGCACAGACCGCAAAACCAGGCTCAAACGTTTCTGCCAACCTACCCAAGTGTGTAGTATTAACTACCACAGCTGGAGCTATTTTGCAATAAAATGAGCAGCCACTTAATCTTTTGACATTTCATTCAAATATTTAACGAAGTTATAGAATAGAATCATGATAAACGCAGCTACCACATAATGTTTCACCTAGATAGCAATCATACGACAGAGGAAACTATCTTTTCAGAGCTCTGCATTAGATTTAGTCACAAGAAAATATGTATTCAACCTAGAAAACTACGTACTAAAATTAAACAATTCGGGTGGGAACAACACATTCACGTTTTGTGCACTTATAAAGTGTTCTCATTGTCTCTGAAACAATAAGTGCTACGAAACAGAAATACCTTCTGCTGAGGCCCTTCATTTACATGATTGTTGTGTTATTCATAGTGAAGTGTTTCGTAATGGGTTCATAGAATCGCTTTAGTTTCTCGACTGTTCCACGCTTATACGAAGATCGACAAAAACAAGTGCCAAAAAGGATATATGCGAGTTCTAATTACCATTATATTATTCTTAAAATTTAAATCAAATGTTTGAATGTGTGTGGTATGCTAAGTTAAACAGTCCCTAAACTTACACACTAATTAAACTAACTTATTCTAAGGACAACTCACACATACCCATGCCCGAGGGAGGACTCGAACCCCCAACACGAGCAGCAGCCCGATCCATGACATGGTACATTAGACCGCACGGGTACAATTGTAACCTACTTTGTACGGTAATGAGTACAAAAGCTCTTTGCATTTGTAGGAGAAGGTTGGTGATTGAAATCTCATAGAATCTCCTAGAAGAAGCGTGCTACACTGAAAACTCTTCTGTTTTAATATTTTGCCTCCCCACCTCATCCCCCTGCCGTCTCCGCCCCCTCCCCAACCTAAGTAGCAAAAAAATTCACTATACCGCACCATCTGATATCTTTTTCAGTGTCCTCCCTCTATACCGTCAGGTAATAATCGCACATTGCTCAGCAATACTGCGGAAGAGGTGGAGCAATTGTAGGGTTTATAGCCTCCTAGGGAGACGTTTCAATCTTCTAATGGTTGTGTCGATAATTGGCGCTTGTTTTATCTTCACCAAAACATGTATATTTCTTAGTTAACGTTATTTTCAATTGTACCCACCAGAAATAGGTAATAATCCCTAAATTTGTTTTGTTTATCGATTTCTCAAGGACTGACGAAAATTTTCTGGTAATCATGAGGTGAACTATACGCATATTTATGTTTAGGATCAATTGTCGAATTTGCATCGTGAAAATATAACTTAAATATCATTTTAAAATTGGCTCTGCTTTTCTGAGGTGCTTACTAGACAGCAACATAATCTGCCACAAATATTTCTCAATTCGATATAGCAGTTTGTAGCTCTGTCAGAGTGGGTAAAATGTTACTCTCGCTCCAATTTGTAACTGAGAACTACTGCCTCTTAATCTTTAAATAGCTTCGACATTTTCATGAAGGCGTGAATTGCCTCCTCATTGCCCTTGTGAAGGCCGATGCAGATAATTCAGAAAGTAGGGATCGAGAATAGTTGTAGTTGCTACGTGAAATTCAATCACCCTTGTCTGTAATTATTTATGTGATAAGTAAATGACACACCGAAGTTCAATTTTCAGACATTTTAATTGGAGTCTTATGGGTGACGAAGGGGAGAGGAGTGGTAGCCCGCGCACCTGCGATGATCGTTGTTTTCCCGCTCGTGCAGTGGTTACTGTAACTTCTCAGAGAGCAGTAAGAATGGGCCCGAATTCCGGCTGGGCACAACTAATCAACTTCCCCAATGCGTGCACTCAGTGGCCACAAGCAGCTTGTGTCGGATTATTCAAAAATCAAATGTTTGTAGAACTTATGGGACTTAACTACGGGGTCATCAGTCCCTAAGCTTACAAACTACTTATGAACTAGTTAAGACTAAGGACGGCACAAATATCCATGCCCGAGGGGGGATTCGAACCCCCGACCGTAGTGGCCGTGCAGACCGTGACTGGAGTGTCTCAGTCCCCTCGGCCACCGCGGCCGGCGTCGGATTATTTCTATTAATCTAGATTCTTGTGTCATTCCAGGAAGCAGTACAACTGTCACCAGACATGATCCACCGTGTTGTCATTTCACTACCATAGTCGTACCAGGAAGATCATTTGTCTACAGACAACGTCTTTCTCGAGTGGTCCAACACCTTAGGAGAACATCTTGTGCACACATTACGTATGGCTTAATTACTTCTTACGACGTGAGGTCGAGCATTGATGTATTTATAGTGAGGGAGACGAAAGGAATGTTGCACAGATATATAAAGAAAATAAAAGTAATCCACTGAGTTACAGATCCATTTTATTGATATCGACATGTAGCAGGACGTTTGAACAAATACTTTTTTCCACCGTTATGGAATATCTTGAAAAATTAACATCAAACCGGCAAAGGTTTCTAAATCTTTACTCTTGTGAGACTTTGGCGATACTATATTTTCATGATCTACTGAGTACTCTCAAACTAATTTCATATTTATAGAGTGCCAAAACGATTTTTGGTATCTGCTCGCGTCGGAGGTTCGAGTCCTCCCTCGGGCATGGGTATGTGTGTGTTGTCCTTAGAATAAGTTAGTTCAAGTAGTGTGTAAGTTTAGGGACTGTTGTAGTTAGCATACCACACATATTCGAACATTTGATTTGAATTTTAAGAATAATATAATGGTAATTAGAACTCGCATATATCCTTTTTGGCACTTGTTTTTGTCGATCTTCGTATAAGCGTGGAACAGTCGAGAAACTAAAGCGATTCTATGAACCCATTACGAAACACTTCACTATGAATAACACAACAATCATGTAAATGAAGGGCCTCAGCAGAAGGTATTTCTGTTTCGTAGCACTTATTGTTTCAGAGACAATAAGAACACTTTATAAGTGCACAAAACGTGAATGTGTTGTTCCCACCCGAATTGTTTAATTTTAGTACGTAGTTTTCTAGGTTGAATACATATTTTCTTGTGACTAAATCTAATGCAGAGCTCTGAAAAGATAGTTTCCTCTGTCGTATGATTGCTATCTAGGTGAAACATTATGTGGTAGCTGCGTTTATCATGATTCTATTCTATAACTTCGTTAAATATTTGAATGAAATGTCAAAAGATTAAGTGGCTGCTCATTTTATTGCAAAATAGCTCCAGCTGTGGTAGTTAATACTACACACTTGGGTAGGTTGGCAGAAACGTTTGAGCCTGTTTTGCGGTAAAAGCAGACAGCCGAAACACAAATCAGGCAGTCTCACTGCGAGCAATCAACTCGAGATATTCGTCGCATTTACGGAAGAGAAGCTGGTCTGACGGCGTTATAGATTCTACGCTGAGATCTATTATGATATAAATAATGAGGGATTCTGAATTCATTATTAGTACTTTTTTTTAAATCTCCTAAGTCAGACTATAGAAGAAATAAAATATGAGTTTCTTTTTCCTTTGAGCTGCCTTTAATTGTTTTTTTAATATACATTCCTTTATTATCCTATTTTATTATAAATTTATATACCTAGTAACAGTAGTCCGCGTCAGTATGTCAAAGAAATTAAGTGAAAGGAAAAGCATTGAATTAAAGAAAGTATGGGGGTCTGGGTTCGATTCTCGCCTGTGGCACAAATATTAATTCAGTGCTTCTCATTTCACTCAATATCCTATTTTTATTCATTTATACCTAGATTCCATGCATACAGAGTAATCAGTTTAGATGGACGCTGTTAAAGTAATTTTTGTTATTTCAAATACGCCTCTCTCCTCCCCTTCATCCATTAATACACCCTCCGTCCTTAACAAAATATGCAAACGATTTGTCTGGTATTTATTCGTTGTTAATTTTACCTCCTTTCTCTCTTTCTCTCTGTCACCTCCCTTACATTATAACCTCAGTTGCCCTTTTGGTCTATTCCCCCAAAAAGCTGTAAAAAAATTGTGGTTTCCGTTAAAACAATACTGTCTCTTTTAATGTCTGCTTTCTTTACTGTCCATGGGTCCTCTCTATGAAGCAGTGTTCTCTTATATCTCCGATAATCCATCCTTCGTTCTGTAAAACATTCGTTCCTTTTCTCTCGGCCCTAAAACAAACTGTGACATATAAGTAAGGAGTACTTTACAAGCATTTCACTCTTTTATTTTCCAGTTCTGCACTCCTGTTCATTCCTAGATCCCGCCCTCCCTCCTGCAACCCCTCCCTTCAAATATATATCTGCATCTCCGTGCTTCTTTTCACAATTTTGTGCTTGGCAGTTTCTTTTTAATTACTTTCATTATTTCCCTGTCGTTGACTCTCGAAAAGCACGTGGATATAATGGACAACTGAACCTTACCGTGCAAGCACTATTGTCGCCATTAAAATTGACATGTATTCCGACAAATACCAGTATCCAAGCTTTGAAATGCCAGAGACTGAAGTTCTCCCCCATCCTTCCCAGTGGGATATTATGCTTCGCATGTAATCGCATTTTCAATGCGACATTGTATCAGAAGCCACATTGCTGTTTTGTAACCTCAGTATGACTATTGAAGGTAACCACATCGTGAAGAATAATTGCTCGACACACTTGCCTGTTATCGGATACCTTGTCAATGACCATACTAGTAAATCACAGAAACATCCTTCATCGAAGTCTGTTTGTGTTTCTGAACGTGGTGAATAAATGTCAAAACGAAGCTACTTTCCGAATTTCAAATTTTTTAACGCATAATCCACGTTCCTCATAACTATAAAAATGCCTAATATTCAATGATCGTGGCAACAGCTACCCAACAATATTATAATGATCTCATAGTCAAATAAGCTTATTACAGAATGCCATACCAAATCGTAATGAAGCATACTAAAACGTAGTATAATATCATGCAAAATTTTACAAACATTTGAACATTTTTGAACACTACGTGGCCATCCCGTGCGGCCAAGAATGTCTTACCTAGACAGACACCTCTGAGCTCTTTGACTGGTCGTACTGTCTAATGAGTACTCCATTATGACAAAACATTATGCCAACGCATCTGTAATTCGCTGGAGGCCGGGATGAGGTTAACTTATAATAGCTAAGGTATGGGTCCGATTCCCGCTGGGGGTATCAGTTTTTAACGGCCACAAAAATACCATCTACACCTCCAGGAACTCCAATAATGAACGCAGGACTCTGCCTTGTTTCAAATCAAAATTGCACATGCCCATGCGCTACTATGTTAAACAAAGTTTTCGCAAAATACCAAACCCCTTCCATGTCTCTACGAACGGTGTGATCCTAACTACTGGTGAACGACAATGTGATAGTTGACGCCTCATGGTGTCAGGTCAAGAGTGGCGGTATGTGCAGGGTTGGAGTGCCCGGAAGAAACAATAAATATATCAGCAGTATTCCTTCCTATTATATAATAGCAAATGGTGCTGGGTTCGAGTCCCTGCCGGGGAAAAATTAATTGTATCGTAGTTTCAGGTACCAGTATAACGCCATTTGTGAACATATTTGACATGTGACATTTGATTGTGCTTATTTAACAAATCATCAATACACTGTATTCTATTCCACAACTTTATGATGTATGACATCTGTGAATTGCACTATATTACGTATCTTCAGCGGTTACCTCTCAGCAACAATAGGAGCTTCATGCAACTCCTGGCGCAGTGCTAAGATTATCATTTATTTCTGAGTTCAGACATCGGTCTAAGAACTAATGAAGACGTCAGTGTTTTACGTCTATGTATACCTAGAGATCACGCGCACTTAAACGTGGCCCCTGAGCGGAGAATGTTGGGAGCTGAAGCTTGCATTTAGCTCATAGCGGATTGGCTGTTAGAACAAGCCCCGTCTCTTTCCCCCAGTGCCGGCAGCTTACGGCGTATAGATTACAGGTTTTAAAAGAAACAACATGTAAGGGGTTAAGGCGTTACAGATGGATCACGAAATTAAGTATCACTTTAATGTTTGAGTAATATAAAAGTAGAACGCATATCTAGGAAATGTTAATATTTGAAAGGGACTTATTAAGCGGGTGTAACAATGCTCTCTGCCGCTTTTTATTGTCGTAACAGAATAAAAATCAGAATTAACATTCTTCACACCAGTTTCAAGGACAGCCTTCTTTCTTATAAAAGAAGTCGTCGGGGTATGTGGACTTATTTTAGCAAATAACAAAGTGGAAGACAATAATCAATTCGAAGCACAATAAAAAATACATTGACGAGGTCTACGGTGTACAATGCTGTTACGAGGTAAGGTTGGTAGGGAGCATAAACATTCCGTTGACACACGAGCTCAGCCGACTTCCGCCGATCAGAGAGGGGCCACGAAAAAGTGCGTGACCTGTAATCACATCTCGATCTGGCATACAACTGTTTTTTGCTTGACAGTGCGTTCAAATTCAGATCATGAACAAAAACATATCATGTCACTAAACAAGTCTGATAACGTATCTGACTTTTCACTTATTGCAACTAAATTTAATTTACAAGTGTTACTGTCTCATCTCTAATGACGTTTATTCTATTATTTGTTGTACGAAAGTATTGGTTTGTACCTTGCCTAGATACCATAAGGAGAAATAGTATACTTACTTAGTACCTATTGTGGGTAGGTAATAACTGTCCTGTGCAATGATTTGACGACCTGCGACGCAGCTGTGCAATGGTGGTTGCATAGCGTCAGGTGCGACCTCCACTTAGGAATTCAGGGGTGATCCACTTTTTTTGCCGTCAAGTGTACATTAACATGACAATTTAAACTTTGTAATTGGGGAGCAACTCCGCCGATTCCAGGACTTAAATTCTGCATTTATGCCCACAGAATTTCGCCTGATGAACTCGTAGAATGATGTCCAGATGGTGTCAGCTGTAAGCTGCCAAACTGTTGAATGTTGATTCGCAGAGTCGACCTGTTACAATATCTCGCTATTTGTAGTTGCGAGATTTGGAACTATTTCTAGTTCATGGCAACGTGGTCTATGGAGTAGGATTCTCGCTTGTGATTTAAATGCGGGAACATTTGAAGGACTGTTAATTCATAAATGAAACAGACGATGAACTTTTGAAAATAGCACTGGATTTAACAAAACTTCAATACACTTCATTAAACACAAGTAATGGATACATCTCTCTGCGCCGCCATCTTATCACATGCCCTTTTTACACTGATATATCTCTCCAAGCAAGTGCTTTGGACTGTTTATACACAAAGCAGACAGACACTGTCAATACGTCCAAATCTGTAGAAGCTAAGCCGTTCTACGTCACTTAGTTTTATACAACGGCAAAAATTTCAAATAATTTCTCTGGAAAAACTACGACTGATACATATGCAATTCTCTAATTTTCCATGTAATTTTACAAATACACAATTTCAAGGTAACAGAACACTCTGACGTTGAGGTTTATAATCGAATACAAACAGTGTAGTGATTTTGATAGTATGAAACGAGTGATTTAACAGTTCTTAATAGTATCAATCTTGATTAAAGTAGTGAACATAAAATTTTATTTAAGACTTCAATTTTTTTTCAAATATGTGACTGTTTGGACCCAAATCAACATTGAAACCTGAATCAATCCTTAGTTATTCTTCTAGTGAGATAGGCTTAAAAATCTTTTACGTAAATAAAGAGGTCACAAATAGTGCGTCACATATGATTTACAGTGTGAATTTTACCTTAACAGTTAACACAAGAGTGCTACATCTACAACATGACATAATTACGTAAGTAAACTGTTTATCTATATTTTAAGTGAAAATATACTATTTGTGTGGGATGTGTCAGTCCCCATAATATAATAGGATAGGTTCTTAAAACACTGTTTAAAGGCTTTGCTTAAGATGAAATGAAATATTCTGAATATTAAGTGACTGGTATAAGTAGGGTGGTATCGGGTACTAGAATTGAGTGTCAAATAGCTCGTTCCGTTATAAGTTACAAATTAGATTTTTTGTTTTGTTTTCAATTACAGAATGTGAAAGAGTGTGCTCTTACATATCAGCCCAATATATGTTCAAAGCGATGCCCAACATTTGCTGCACATATTTGCAAAATACCGCGCAATGCATGTCTTACACAACGCAGTTCATCTGCAGTAATGCTGCCACAGGCTGCCTCAATACGACGATTCATACCTTCTGGGGTTGTAGGCACCTCACTGTACACGTTCTTCTTTAACGTACCCCACAGAAAGAAGTCTACAGGTGTAAGATCAGGCGATCGTTCTGGACAATTTATGCTTCCGCCACGTCCTATGAAACGCTCGTCGAACATTCTGTCAAGGGTCAGCCTAGTGCTCATTGCAGAATGTGCAGGAGCACAATCTTGTTGATGTCACATAAGCCAACGCGATTCCAGCGGGACATTTTTTAGCAAAGTTGGCAGATTATTTTGTAGAAACTCCACGTATTTTGCAGCTGTTTGGGCCCCAGCAATGAAGTGAGGACCAATCAGCTGGTCGCCAAGCATACATTTACAGTCCACGGTCGCTGTTGCTCTACAGGTCGAAGCCAGCGAGGATTGTTCACGGACCAGTAATGCACGTTTCGTAAATTCACTGTCCCGTGGTTTGTAAAACATGCTTCATCAGTAAACGGGTAGAACTGCAACGCATTCTCTCTTAATGCCCATTGACAGAAATTCACTCGATTAATAAAGTCTTCTCCATGTAATGACTGATGCAGCGACACATGAAACGGGTGAAATTAGTGACGATGAAGCATGCGCATTACACTACTATGACTCATTGCACTGCCTCTAGAAAAGTCACATGAACTCGTGTGTGGGTTCACGGCAACAGGAGCTAACAAACTGCACCTGCGTCTCCTGTGATGGGTCTAATACGCACCCGTTTACGGGCTCCGACCATAGCTGTTGCACACAATTGTTTGTAGATGTTTTCAAATGTGCGGCAGGTCAGATGGTTTCTGTCTGAGTACCGATGTGCATACAATCTGCAGGCCTCAGCTGCATTTTTTCTACACTCGCCATAGGTGAGAGTAGTATGGTAGAGGGCATTGACGCAGAGTGACCTTGAACTTTCGCCCGTCGACGATAGTGTCATCGACCCCTACTCCCTCGGACAATTGCCCGACCGCAGATCAAAGGATGGCGCCACAGGATGATTGATAGGTCTTCCAGGAAGGACAGGATGATTACATTTAGGTCCTTTTGATTCGCTACTTGTTCGACCGCTAATCAAAGGACGCCGCCACAGGATGATTGACAGGTTGCAACACCTCCCTCGGCCACACATGATGCCCCCTCCTCCCCTCGGTGCCGCCGCCAGACAGGCAGCACCTCCGACAGGGCCAGACCTGTAGACCCCTCGACATGTCTGTACTTGCACCCTCCACCACACACCTGGCCAGCACCGAGACACCAACCCGCTCAGCTGATTGCCGGAACGCTTCTCAAAAGACGCCGCCGCCGCCGCCGCCGCCGACAGATGCTACCCCCTCCTCCTCCACGCTCGCCACTGCTTCTCAAAGGACGCCGCCACCCGGCCTACCCGCAAGAAAAAACATTACAGCGACGACTGTCATGGCTGCATCGACACCGCCCCCGCCGGCCGACCTCTGCGCCCAGAGCAGGGGCGTACTGCACTCTTTATATGGCGACCGCGCCCCCACAGGTCAGCAGCCAAATAAATTGCATATTTATTATATAGCGCGCCGCAGCGATCCGTACGCCAGATCTCGATTTATGTAACAACAATTTCCGACGTTTATATTTTTTCTCGGAAAAAAAATAAAGCTACCATAGTGTTCTTCGTATGTATTTTAACAAGAATTTCGGTGTATAGCTAAAAAACAATTTAGACCAGAAATGCTTAGTTGGTCTCGTATACTACAGCTTGTAGTAAAATATTAAAACTCGTATGCAAAATTTGCAAGTAAGAATTTACTCTCCGATCTTTCTCCAGGTTCTTTGCATAGACTACAGCCGACAGACGTGTTTAATAATAATAGGGCAGGTTACGGTATCCATCTTAATATATACTCTTTCGATATACAAAAACAATTCTAAACAGAGCCAACTAAGAAAAGAAATGGTGAATTTCGGAATTCGACCACAACCTAACATCTATAAATGTATCTCTTCGTTTAGACGATGCAAGCAACAGCCATCGAACGGAATGTAACTTGTATGCCAACCACTCTTTCGACAACATAACAGCAGCAGCAGAAGACGGCATATTGTTTATACAAAAATTCCAAATAACGAAAATCGGCAATGACATCTAGCACAACGTCTCTAAATATACATCTGCAAGCACCTTTAAATTCGTATGCAAAACTTGCAAGTAAGAATTTATCGATGCACAAACGCTCCCATCTCTCTCCATGCTCTTCGCTTAGACTACAAATACAACAGCCGACAGGCGTGTTTAATAATAATAGCGCAGGTTAGATAATAAACGCCACAAACTTACGTATCCATCTTAACATATACTCTTTCGATATACAAAAACAATTCTAACCAGAGCCAACTAACCAAAAGAAAAGAAATGGTCCGTTTCGGAACTTGACCTCAATCTTAGATCTATAAATGTATCTCTTCGTTTAGACGATGCAAGCAACAGCCATCGAACGAAATGTAACTTGTATGCCAACCACTCTTTCGACAACATAACAGCAGCAGCAGCAGAAGACGGCATATTGTTTATACAAAAAATTCCAAATAACGAAAATCGGCAATGACAACTAACACACCGTCTCTAAATATACATCTGCAAGCACCGTTAACAATCGTCCAGAACGCAGAGCGCTCTCTCGGCAGGCTACATAAAAGAAACATATGCTAAGTGTTTAAAAGCACCTAACTTACATCTCCGAATGATCAAAACCTTCTACGCAGACACACCACTCGGTCAAGGATAGCTCGCAATGCATTTATTTAATGGAGCTGAGCCATGCCGAAAGTTCCGAAATTTAACACTCTAGCGATCTTGCCCTGTTATGTTTCCTTCTTAGATTGAGGTATTGATGCGCCTTCCGTGAATTCGGGTAGTTTAGTCTTACCTCTTATTTCCTTGCTACAGCAGTACACATCCCATCTAAGGAATCTCTATGTCCTGTTACGACGCAAACTACATTTATCTGACACCGATATTCCAGCACCCCAAAAGACATTTAAACCCTATTGTGCAACGGAGAGTCGAAATAAAAGAAAATACGTGAAATAATCTACCGATTTCCGACCGCCTACACTAAAACTTTTCGAAAGTATTGACCTAACAACACTCTTATTCGACAATACAGCAACCACAGAACCGAGGTTACCTGCCCAATGCAACACCGATTTCCAGTTCGACCCACCCTTTACCCACAAAATTCCTACTCCAAGTTCCTTTCTTGTGCATTCCACTAATCCGAACTAAGATTTATTATATTAATTACTAGTAGATGTCTACCGCAAATGAAGATGCTAACCTACACACCGCAACACCTGATCCTATATAGGACATGGAATGTTTACAATTTTTTTGTTACAGTACAACTGAGTACATGCAGCGTAATGTTCGCAAACACTTATATCGCAACCAACACCCGCATACATCGATCATAATCTGCTCTCTAAGGAATGCATGTGAGTCACACACAGTACAAACACGTTTGTCGTGTGTTCCGCTAATTTTCTGGTCAATACAACGATTCGAGATCAATGCCCCCCGGCTGTTTAGTATAAAAGCAAAGTCATGCTCGGTTAAAAACAAAAAATCCCTTCGAAATCTTGTGTGTTGTCCAAAAATCCAGGAGATAGAAGCCATCTACACGAAGATGCAGCTGTAGTATAGATGGGAGCGCCTTCATTAAAAACATCGATTAGTTGCAGTTTATAAGATATATACCCACAGGACGTACATATTTCCCCCATGTATTCCAGAAATAGTAACTTCGTCTTATCTCGTGCGTTTGCAGTATCGAACTTGCTGAATTTACTACACACACGCACTCCAATGGCTACAACTAGCGCACTTTAAGTTACCAAACTGTAGGAGTTTTATAAAACACGTTGATTTTCGACGAAAGAATTATAATTTACCGCAGCAGGCACATCCGCTACGTAACGTAATGCACACCAGCCGTAAAGTAGACAACACTAGCATACGATTAAGCAGGCGATGCTTCGACGAAAGATCACTGCACCACCAAAGTCGGTTTTCTTTAGAGCTTTACCGTGACGTATATTTAGAGTATATCAACACTTTTTACTTAAATTCCGTCCCATCTAGCCTATAACACTCTCTGTAAGCGCCAAACATTTCCAACACAGTAACAGAAGTACACCTGCAGTAGACACGAACCTACGACAACAAACGAATCCAGCCATTCCAACTCGTTTTTTGTCCCAACTAGCATGCTGCAAGCTATGTATACGTTCGTAACAACCCAGACAGAGCTATCCTTACATCCGTCACTAGCCCAGCACCAATTCTAAACAAGTTACCAAAGATGGTGTTATAACCGCGATCAGTAACAGACAAGATCTCCCAGACACACAGCGTTTTAATAAAGTTTCGATCTCTCTCTCTCCACCCAATAACTACGTTGGTTGCTTGACCCGTCCCTAACATCCAACCACAACTTTGTTTCCAATGCATAGCCCGGCAGACAATATTTCTGGAACGTTTTCTATCAGCCATTAGACTATATACCTCGAGCATTCGCGCACAAACCACCATCGTATTCCACTCCTTCTAACAAGTTATTACAATCGTCAAAGATCTGTAAAACAGTGTAAAAAATGATCGACGTACACGCACAGAACAGCTAACAAGACAAGATCTAGATCAAAGCCAAGTTCTTATAATCCTTACAAGCTGCAACGCAAAGTAGTCTACACCATTTAGAACTAATGCAACACCAGTTTTCTTTTTAACGATCTCCAAGAGCAATCCTTTAGAGACTAAACATACGAATAACTGCACCTCCGACGTAGGTAACTAATCCTCTTTAAGTTATCTAACTCGATGCTTATCGACCAAAGAACATTAATTTACCACTGCAAACATTTCCGATAAGCTACCGAGAGACGTCCATTCGTAAACACAGCTAAAAGAAGATATAAATGCCCCACATACATGCTACTAAGTATCTATATGTATTTCCACAATTGGGGATCACATCTGCGTTGCATCGTATCGCACGACTAAACAGTTCGAAATAGGTATTTCGCGCAAGCTAGCATACATACTCACATTCCATGCTATTTCTGGCTGCAGGCGAGTGCGGACCTGTTGACTCATCGTAGACGCCGGTTTGGAGCGTGTACGTCCTATACATGTAAACATACCTGTCCATGCTCGCACCTGACCTGGAGAAGTTTTCGGTTTAATTTTTCCTGGCCGCACGAGATTCCGAATACAAGAGAGCTATTTTCGCGAAGATAGATTTACATTGATTGTAACAACAGACATAAGAATAAAAAACGATCGAAATGCTGCAGCTATACCATAGCTCTTAATACACAATCATCCCATAAAGAGACAACCCCACACATACGTATTACCGACAAATACCGCAACATTTCCTCGCGTTCTTCGGGACTTGTGGTTTGGACACAGGCGAATGCTTTGCGTTTCGAGGATGTGATCTGGAGGCTTCTCCGACCATCCCTTATATATATATTCCAATACAACACCTTGTGGGAGTTGCGGCTGATGTTTGTCTTCGCTATAGCCGGGAGGTCCTCCCAGCTGTTGCGCATCGGAACTCCCCACCGTCGCGTTGTCATATGCAGGATTCGATTCTACGCACATGCCTCTATACCACAAGTCCCGAAGAACGCATCTAGAATCTCGCCTATATGGAGGTTATTTAGTACTTCACCTGGACATATCATTCAAAACCATAATTTGGAGTACGTCCTGGAGTCTTACTAGGGGATAATCCGCTGGTTGTGGTGTGAATTTTGTGATCCGTGACCCGATTTACCCTAAAAAGAGAGATAGAGGTCTATTTGCTGCATTTGAGCACTTACTGCGTCGTTGGGTCTAGCACAGGGGTATTACAATAAACGATTGCCGGATGGAGAGTGTTTTTGATCTTTTGCAAGACTTTAAGTTTTTTAAACGGTATCTGCAAAGTGTTTCTCCACCATGTGGGGGGCGAATAACAAACATCTGGGACAACAGATGCTTTGTAGTGTTTAATAGTGCCCTGCAATTTGTGTACCGGGGTAATAAAAATACCCGAAAATTGACCGGTGTACAGGTTAAACCTTCCAGATCGATAAAAGCTTATACGTTACGTTCTATCAGCTTTTAGTTTCCATTGTCTACCTGTAAATTAGGTGGAGATTCGTAATACTGACAGCGGCAAAGACGATATAAATAGTACACTTAAAAGCTACATCAAAGCAGGGGAAACATACTTCTCCCAATCCAGAACATTGTTCTCCACACTGCCTCCAGATATAGATATCGCCGAATTAGTTCTGGTACCTACAATGTCACTCTGCAGGTCCAGCGAAAAGAGTAAATGTATCACATAGACTTAAGCCATCCCCCATTAAAGAAATTACATCGCTACGTGCAGTTAATGTCTTATGTGCGCGGAAAGAAAACTGGAAATGGCGGATATCGAGACCAAGAGAAGGAAGCTAGAATATATAGCTAAAGCAACTGCCATTAAGGACGAGTACAAACTAATTCTGGAGAAAGACGAAGCTATTGCATGTGTGTAAGCCTAGCTTAAACAGAGGGTGAGGAGAAAACTGGTTACGACTGGGACTTATAAAACATTTGCTTTTTACAGTAAACAGTCAGGGAGATTGGTCACGCGTCGGTGCACTGACCGAAAATAGCAGAACACACGAAAAACGTATTGCATTATCGTTTGGAGAAGGGACTACATTGCATCCAAATGTGGAGAACTGGGCACAGTCATTTGCAGAGTTAAAAACGGATGGAATAACAAGCAATCGTTTGCAATAGTCGTAAACCTAGTGCTCCATACAGAAATTACCACAGTATTTTGTAACGTACAGACATAGGGACGCATATTGCTATACCGGAAATAATGGGAAAAGTTAAAATACCCGAATGCTCTCGTCTAGAAGCATTGCCCGAAGGTGTAGAGCTATAAAGGAGTTGGAATGCAGGAGGAAACGAAGATACGTAATAGAGTTCGAGAACATACCTTCCCTCTACCTTTCGAACTTCTGGCTGGAACAGTAATAGGAGACGCCGATGTGGTTCTAAAACTACGAGTTAAAAAAATTACAGCGGAGAAAATTAAAGTTACACATAAAAAGAATAATAAAGAACGATTTGTATTCTGTGTCTAGCTTCTCGAATAGAAAGTTTCGGCCTTACAGGATTTAGGAGAAGATACCAGAAGACAGGTTGCTTGTTACCAGAGAGCAGTAACTCCCTCGGTAAAGTATCTGTTAGGGAGGTGTAATTCTGCGTTGTTTTATTCTACAGCTAAGCAAAGCGTTCGTTTAAATCGATGGTGCTCGATACATTGCTGCATGGCGAAGGGTTTTACTTATTGCACATTGGTTCACCTTGTATAAATTTCGTTCTTCTTCTTATCGAATTTCTAAAAAAAACTATGTATCGTTTCTGTAAGAGCTACATCGCAAATTTGCGCTCATCCTACTGTCTGTATATGTATCTGCGTATAAAAGTTATAACGACAGCTCGTACGGTGAAAACATCGCTTGTGTCAGCTGCGAGGAAATGTTGCGGTATTTGTAGGTAATACGTATGTGTGCGGTTGTCTCTTTATGGGATGAATGTGTATTAAGAGCTATGGTATAGCTGCAGCATTTCGATCGTTTTTTATCCTTATGTCTGTTGTTACAATCAATGTAAATCTATCTTCGCGAAAATAGCTCTCTTGTATTCGGAATCTGGTGCGGCCAGGAAAAATTAAACCGACAACTTCTCCAGGTCAGGTGCGAGCATGGACAGGTATGTTTACATGTATAGGACGTACACGCTCCAAACCGGCGTCTACGATGAGTCACAGGACCGCACTCGCCTGCAGCCAGAAATAGCATGGAATGTGAGTATGCATCCTAGCTTGCGCGAAGTCCCTATTTCAAACTGTTTAGTCGTACGATACGATGCAACGCAGATGTGATCCCCAATTGTGGAAACACATATTTTGCGTTGCAGCTTGTAAGGATTATAAGAACTTGGCTTTGATCTAGATCTTTTCTTGTTAGCTGTTCTGTGCGTGTACGTCGATCATTTTTTACACTGTGTTACAGATCTTTGTCGAGAGTAATAACTTGTTAGAAGGAGTGGAATACGATGGTGGTTTGTGCGCGAATGCTCGAGGTATATAGTCTAATGGCTGATAGAAAGCGTTCCAGAAATATTGTCTGCCGGGCTATGCATTGGAAACAAAGTTGTGGTTGGATGTTAGGGACGGGTCAAGCAGCCAACGTAGTTATTGGGTGGAGAGAGAGAGAGATCGAAACTTTATTAAAACGCTGTGTGTCTGGGAGATCTTGTCTGTTACTGACCGCGGTTAAACACCATCTTTGGTAACTTGTTTAGAATTGGTGCTGGGCTAGTGACGGATGTAAGGATAGCTCTGTCTGGGTTGTTACGAACGTATACATAGCTTGCAGCATGCTAGTTGGGACAAAAAACGATTTGGAATGGCTGGATTCGTTTGTTGTCGTAGGTTCGTGTCTACTGCAGGTGTACTTCTGTTACTGTGTTGGAAATGTTTGGCGCTTACAGAGAGTGTTATAGGCTAGATGGGACGGAATTTAAGTAAAAAGTGTTGATATACTCTAAATATACGTCACGGTAAAGCTCTAAAGAAAACCGACTTTGGTGGTGCAGTGATCTTTCGTCGAAGCATCGCCTGCTTAATCGTATGCTAGTGTTGTCTACTTTACGGCTGGTGTGCATTACGTTACGTAGCGGATGTGCCTGCTGCGGTAAATTATAATTCTTTCGTCGAAAATCAACGTGTTTTATAAAACTCCTACAGTTTGGTAACTTAAAGTGCGCTAGTTGTAGCCATTGGAGTGCGTGTGTGTAGTAAATTCAGCAAGTTCGATACTGCAAACGCACGAGATAAGACGAAGTTACTATTTCTGGAATACATGGGGGAAATATGTACGTCCTGTGGGTATATATCTTATAAACTGCAACTAATCGATGTTTTTAATGAAGGCGCTCCCATCTATACTACAGCTGCATCTTCGTGTAGATGGCTTCTATCTCCTGGATTTTTGGACAACACACAAGATTTCGAAGGGATTTTTTGTTTTTAACCGAGCATGACTTTGCTTTTACACTAAACAGCCGGGGGGCATTGATCTCGAATCGTTGTATTGACCAGAAAATTAGCGGAACACACGACAAACGTGTTTGTACTGTGTGTGACTCACATGCATTCCTTAGAGAGCAGATTATGATCGATGTATGCGGGTGTTGGTTGCGATATAAGTGTTTGCGAACATTACGCTGCATGTACTCAGTTGTACTGTAACAAAAAAATTGTAAACATTCCATGTCCTATATAGGATCAGGTGTTGCGGTGTGTAGGTTAGCATCTTCATTTGCGGTAGACATCTACTAGTAATTAATATAATAAATCTTAGTTCGGATTAGTGGAATGCACAAGAAAGGAACTTGGAGTAGGAATTTTGTGGGTAAAGGGTGGGTCGAACTGGAAATCGGTGTTGCATTGGGCAGGTAACCTCGGTTCTGTGGTTGCTGTATTGTCGAATAAGAGTGTTGTTAGGTCAATACTTTCGAAAAGTTTTAGTGTAGGCGGTCGGAAATCGGTAGATTATTTCACGTATTTTCTTTTATTTCGACTCTCCGTTGCACAATAGGGTTTAAATGTCTTTTGGGGTGCTGGAATATCGGTGTCAGATAAATGTAGTTTGCGTCGTAACAGGACATAGAGATTCCTTAGATGGGATGTGTACTGCTGTAGCAAGGAAATAAGAGGTAAGACTAAACTACCCGAATTCACGGAAGGCGCATCAATACCTCAATCTAAGAAGGAAACGTAACAGGGCAAGATCGATAGAGTGTTAAATTTCACTACGGTCGGGGGTTCGAATTCCCCCTTGGGCATGGATATTTGTGCCGTCCTAGTTCGTAAGCAGTTCATAAGTAGTTTGTAAGTTTACGGACTGATGACCCCGTAGTTAAGTCCCATAAGCTTAACAAACATTTGAACATTTTTTTGTTAAATTTCGGAACTTTCGGCATGGCTCAGCTCTATTAAATAAATGCATTGCGAGCTATCCTTGACCGAGTGGTGTGTCTGCGTAGAAGGTTTTGATCATTCGGAGATGTAAGTTAGGTGCTTTTAAACACTTAGCATATGTTTCTTTTATGTAGCCTGCCGAGAGAGCGCTCTGCGTTCTGGACGATTGTTAACGGTGCTTCCAAATGTATATTTAGAGACGGTGTGTTAGTTGTCATTGCCGATTTTCGTTATTTGGAATTTTTTGTATAAACAATATGCCGTCTTCTGCTGGTGCTGCTGTTATGTTGTCGAAAGAGTGGTTGGCATACAAGTTACATTTCGTTCGATGGCTGTTGCTTGTATCGTCTAAACGAAAGGATACATTTATAGATCTAAGATTGAGGTCAAGTTCCGAACCGGACCATTTCTTTTCTTTTGGTTAGTTGGCTCTGGTTAGAATTGTTTTTGTATATCGAAAGAGTATATGTTAAGATGGATACGTAAGTTTGTGGCGTTTATTATCTAACCTGCGCTATTATTATTAAACACGCCTGTCGGCTGTTGTATTTGTAGTCTAAGCGAAGAGCATGGAGAGAGATGGGAGCGTTTGTGCATCGATAAATTCTTACTTGCAAGTTTTGCATACGAATTTAAAGGTGCTTGCAGATGTATATTTAGAGACGTTGTGCTAGATGTCATTGCCGATTTTCGTTATTTGGAATGTTTGTATAAACAATATGCCGTCTTCTGCTGCTGCTGTTATGTTGTCGAAAGAGTGGTTGGCATACAAGTTACATTCCGTTCGAAGGCTGTTCGTTGCATCGTCTAAACGAAGAGATACATTTATAGATCTAAGGTTGCAAACGAGTTCCGAAACTGACCATTTCTTTCCTTTTGGTTAGTTGGCTCTGTTTAGAATTGTTTTTGTATATCGAAAGAGTATATATTAAGATGGATACCGTAACCTGCCCTATTATTATTAAACACGTCTGTCGGCTGTAGTCTATGCAAAGAACCTGGAGAAAGATCGGAGAGTAAATTCTTACTTGCAAATTTTGCATACGAGTTTTAATATTTTACTACAAGCTGTAGTATACGAGACCAACTAATCATTTCTGTTCTAAATTGTTTTTTTAGCAATACACCGAAATTCTTGTTAAAATGCACACGAAGAACACTATGGTAGCTTTATTCTTTCCGAGAATAATAATAAACGGCGGAAATTGTTGTTACATAAATCGAAATCTGGCGTACGGATCGCTGCGGCGCGCTATATAATAAATATGCAATTTAATTGGCTGTTTACCTGGCGGGGCGCGGTCGCTGTAAAAAGTAGGCAATACGCCCCTGCCCTGGGCGCAGGGGTCGGCCGGCGGGGGCGGTGTCAATGCGGCCAAGACAATCGTCGTGGTATTGTTTGTTCTCGCAGGTCGGGCGGGTGGCGGCGTCCATTGAGAAGCGGTCGCGAGCTTGGAAGAGGAGGGGTTAGCATCTGTCGGCGGTGGCGTCTTTTGAGAAGCGGTCCGGCAATCGGCCGAGCGGGTTGGGGTGTCGGTGCCGGCCAGTTGTGTGGTAGAGGGTGCAAGTACAGACATGTTGAGGGGTCTACAGGTCTGGACCTGTTGGAGGTGCTGCCCTTCTGGCGGCGGCGCCGAGGGGTGGAGGGGGCGTCGTGAGTGGCAGAGGGAGATGTTGCAACCTGTCAATCATCCTGTGGCGGCGTCCTTTGATTAGCGGTCGAACAAGTAGCGAATCAAAAGGACCTAAATGTAATCATCCTGTCCTTCCGGGAAGACCTATCAATCATCCTGTGGCGGCATCCTTTGATTTGCGGTCCGGCAATTGGCCGAGGGAGTAGGGGTCGATGACACTATCGTCGACGGGCCAAAGTTCAAGATCACTGGGCGTCAATGCCCACTACCATACTACTAAAAAAAATGTTTGTATAGTCTATGGGACTTAACTATGGGGTCATCAGTCCCTAAACTTACAAACTACGTATGAACTACTTACAAACTAGGACGTCACAAATATCCATGCCCGAGGGGGATTCGAACCCCCGACCGTAGTGGCCGTGCAGACCTTGACTGGAGCGCCTTAGTCCCCACGGCTACCGCGGTCGGCACCATACTACTGATGAGTATCATTTCTACCTTTTCAGAGTTAGAATAGAATATTTTCATAGTTCTTACAACCCTGTACACACTGTTGTACTTCCGACCTGCTTAAAATAATTTAGCTTCCCACTTTACTACTGTGCGTACTTCTGTTCTTACTTTTACTGTACTATACACTATCACAGACGCTTGGTAAGCAGCGTACAACGCTTATTCTCAGTACAACGACGAATTGCTGTTCGTTAGTCTCGCTAAAACTCGAGAACGGCTGCACCGATTTGGCTAATTTTAGTCGTGAAATATTCGTGTAAGTCCAGGAAAGGTTTAAACGGTGATATATGGAAAAGTTATCCGGAAAATAGGAAAATCAGGAAAAACCTAACAGCTTTTTCTAGTGCGCTATCAATACCGTTCGTCCAATTGCGGTAAAATTTTGTACATTTCATGTTGAAAGCAAGAGGAAGGTTCGAATCAAATAAAAGTTTGGAAAAGTCGCTCGGAAAGTAGGAAAATTTAGGAAAAACCGAGGGCGATTTCTTTCTGTGAATAATAATCAATTGCCACATGGTTGAAAGAGCATCACTTGAGTATGGCTTGATAGGACAAGTTTCATACGAAATAAATTTTCCGGAAAATATCCCGGAAAATTGGAAAATTTAAGAAAAACTGAAAGTGCGTTTTTCAGTGTTTTTGATTGAATTCAGACCTATAACTAACTATTCGCACGACGGAGAGGCATAATTTTTATTCACTTTGCTCTTGAAAAAGAAATCAGTAAAAAAAAAGGGGGACATTTAAAAAGAAAAGTCGCAAAATTCGAACCAAGTTCCTTTTTCAATGTGTTTCTAAATGTACTCGACACTATAAGTTGAGAACCGTTCATCCGATTGCGATATAATTTTGAACATTTGACGTTCAAAGCAAGAGCACATACATATTAGCAATTGCGAAGCGTTGCCGGGTCTACTAGAAGACCCGGTAAACTTCGAATCACTTACCTCTTAATATAAACCATATTAATTTAAATCATATGTATTTCAGACCCAGTAGCTTTATAAAGGCATCATCATCAGATAGTCTAAATATCGGCTCGATAGTGGGCGGAAAGAGTGGCCAAATCACGCACATATGTCAAGGATAATGTTCATGTCACATTCATGGAAGTTCAGGGAAGGTTTAAACGTGATGAAATATGGAAAAATTGCGAAGAAAATTTAGATAAAACATGTTGGGTGCGTTCAGAAATATACTTTGAAAGAGTAAAGTTCGCCTTACACGATCTGAACCCGTATGTGAACTGTCAAAGATAAAAATGAATTGCTGTTCGTTAGTCTCGCTAAAACTCGAGAACAACTGAACCGATTTGGCTATATATCATTACATAAACCACTGAATCTATTTAGATTAAATCTGGTGTGGAGATAGCTTGACCGCTCAACTACCGGTTAAGATACTTTGGAAAGTGTGTAATACAAGATATTTTTTGATTTGAAGCAGTGGCGTATTTACAATTTTTTTGGGGGGGGGGGGGAGGTGGGGGGGCTATAATTTTCATTTTACAATAGATCAAATTGAAATGTTATTGATCCATACTAATGTAATACTCAAAATTATAAACATTTGTTTCATTAGAACACTGATAACATAAGCAAGAGCGAGAAAAATGAAGTATTTTTCGGAACAGCACATCTAATTTGAAATTTTCATACACAAAAAGCCCTATGAGACAAGATTTTAGTATAGTTACTCACTAAAAATTTAAATAACAAAAGAAAGACGGTGGCCTCTTAGTTTAGCTATATCACTTATCACAATTTGGACATCAATCTCTTCTTCTCGATGAATTGTCATCATGGCGAGCCCATTCAGACGTGCCTCGCTAGTTGTATTCCTAAGTTACGTCTTGATTCTCTTCAGGGTTGAGAAAGTGCGCTCATTTGTGGCTGTTTTCACTGGTAGAGTCGCCAACAGCTGTAGAAACCGAAACACATTAGGATAGGTCTGACGGCCGCAGACAGACAAAGCTTCCATTGCGTTTTGATGCAACTGCTCCAGTCGGTTCAGACGTTGCTGAAAAAGTCTCATCTCAGCCGATGTCGTTGTTAAACCTGCGACTAATGGGCCTGAAGCATAAAATGAATGGACTTTCGTAACTCCATCAATGTTACCTAGGTCTTCAGTTGTTCGTGGTAGAAGACAATTGAAGCTGTTAAAAACTTCACAATGTGTCTAGAACCGATCCTGCAGTGAACTAATGAAGGAATCAAGAAAGGGTATGAACACAGACACTTTGTAGTAACCTTCAACATCATCACCAGTATTCTGATTTGCACGATGTGCTTGCTTCGTAGAAATGCGTGGTTGATTGATTTCAACTCCACTGGCCGAAGCCAATTCCTTGGCTTCTAAGAAAAGCCGGCTAAAAGTATTATCAACATTTTCTCTCATTGCCAGAAGTTCCCTTTTGAGATCCCTGGCAACGTTGATTAACTCTGCAAAATCTATATCTTGGCGCTGCAGTTGACGACAGATGGACTCACCCAGAGCAAAGAGCTCAGAGAGTATAACCGAGCAGACAACAAGATCTCCCTTGGTGATGGCTTCTAACAGAATCGTGGCATTGTGGAATGTGGTCTTGTTGTCGAATCCTTGAATTTTTCCCAGAGCCGAAACAACACAACCATGTATTTCCTTGAAGTCTTGTGCACTGCGAAGACGCTCAAT
This sequence comes from Locusta migratoria, assembly GCA_026315105.1. Classification (NCBI taxonomy): domain Eukaryota; kingdom Metazoa; phylum Arthropoda; class Insecta; order Orthoptera; family Acrididae; genus Locusta; species Locusta migratoria. The sequence goes on from CM048755.1 coordinate 786,500,670, forward strand.
CCATCTAGTGAGTGTAGTACGTTTCAAACTCCTGACTCAAACATCGGTTAATGATTCAAGGGCATCATTTAATATTTGCCTACGCTTTGGTGGCCCAAAGAAATTACGTACCATTTCCAGAGTTCCTAGTGTATTCCTGATAAGTGGAATGTTGCATGTGTCGGTGACGACCAAAGTGAAATTATGAGCTACACAGTGAGAACATACAGCTAAAGGGTAGTCCATTTGTATGAATGCATGAGCACCTCGCGCTTTTCCCGACATGGATGCAGCACCGTCATAGCCCTGTCCTCGTAAAAATGAGACATCAAGACCAAATCTTATCAAGTTTTCAATTATAGATCCAGCTAATCCTTTGCCGGTCACATCAAACACTGGAACAAATTGCAGGAAATCTTCACGTATCTTGAGATCTGGGGAAATATAATGGGCACAAAGAGAGAGTTGCTCTATTCCAGCAACATCAGCAGTTTCATCCGCAAGAACTGCAAAACCTTTGGGATCATTAATGCGCTGAACAATCTTCCCCAGTAGTTGGTTATTGATGCAACTAATGATCTGACTTTGGATTGGGGCACTAATATACTCGTTGCGTTTACCAGTTCCTTCCAAACTTGCTCGTAGGTTTTCGTCACCTTTCGCGCGATATTTTAGAATCGCGAAAGTTACCCATGTTCTTATCATCTTCTTTGTTAACTTCAATAGGCCCGAAGTCCCCGTGCCCCCTTAATGGAATCTCCTGGCGTCCACAGAGAATCACCGCCTCGATGATAGGGAAAATGCGTTTTCAATTTTTTTCCACCTGCTCCAACAAGCAAGCCTTGGTCTAGACAGTGTTTAATATCTTTTGTCTTGTTCATCATCATGTGAACAAAATTGTCACCATCGATTACAGCAGCCTTTTGGTAAGTGTTGCTGATGTAGTTGTTGAAATATTCAAGAGCATGCTTCCAATTGGAACACTTGGAGGTTACCAGGGCTCCAACGTTTTGATGACTACCTTTACCCGAACTTCTCTTAGCGAAAAACGCAAAGTACTTTCAGAAGCCACCGTCCTCTTTGGGGGAGTATACTAACCAAAAATATTTCTCCATCCAACTCAGGTTGAACTTACGATATTGGCCACTTAACAAAGTGAGGGGAAATTTGTAAGTAGCGTCGGCCACAAAAAGGTTTTGGAAATGTTGTAGCCTCATGTGGTCATCAACGTTTTCGTTATTTGTCAAAATCAGTATCTCACTATACTAGCTTCGATAACACTGGTTTTTGCAAGACTGTAGTATCAACACTTTATGAACCGGTAACGCAGAGAATCGCGTACGAAACAAACTATAGTTCGTTCGCGGAGACGAGACTGCAGAGGTAAGCAGTCTTAAAGCGGTACTATTTATTAATCACTTTGAAAAATCACAGCAGTAGGCTACAGAAGGTCCGGTGTGCTGCTCCCGGAGGGTATACACTCCGCCGCGGTGGAACACGTCGTCCGAATGCGTGAGCACGGAAACTGGCGCGCGTGTCCCGCAGTATCACGTGTTGTAGAGCACTCGTGGATCGCGGCACAGACCGCGACGGGCGATGCCAAACAAAATAACTGCGCGTTTTGTGGGGAGCTCGCGAGTCAGCTCGACGCCTAGACCCACTACGTCCGCTGCAAAATCGTCAGTCGTGGGAGACGTCCGTAATGTCCAGTTTTGCAGGTCGCACTGGTTCGCTGCTCGGGTTCTGCGTGGACGAGCGTTTCGCACTGTTGCCGAATTCCGTAACGGTACTTCCGAGAGGGCTGGCGAATTCCGGGAATCGCTGACCTGCTGCTGCCTGTGTCTGGTCCACGGCTGTATGTGGACACCTGCCGTGAGTGTGGGCTGGCAGGTAGCGGTTAGCCACTCGCTGCTGGAAGCGACGCACCCGGGCCCTGGCCATCGGGCCGAGCCTATCGCCCGCACACAAGTCAGGGTTGATTCCTTCCTGGAGACAGCCTTAAGGCCCCCATTCACAGATTTCCCCTCGGAAAGCGGAGCTACTTCTGAACATGAGGTGTTGTCAGCCCTTGTGTTCTACCCATAGTCAAATCAAATGTTTGTATAGTCTATGGGACTTAACTACGTGGTCATCAGTCCCTAAACTTACAAACTACTTATGAACTACTTACGAACTAGGACGGCACAAATATCCATGCCCGAGGGGGGATTCGAACCCCCGATCGTAGTGGCCGTGCAGACTGTGACTGGAGCGCCTTAGTCCCCTCGGCCACCGCGGCCGGCCTACCAATAGTATTACCATATTGTGTGCAGGTGTGTAAGAATAACATTTCTATAATTTCACAATTCGGGGGGGGGGGGCTTAAGCCTGGAAGCCCCCCCTTAAATACGCCACTGATTTGAAGTATATAACACAAAATATCGAACAATAATTACTCTCCGGAAAAGCTATTTACTCTTTGACTTCTTAACTTTCCCGAATCTCAGAAAATGCTTTTATTAGTTGCTACGTCTACCATGCACCTGCAGCGTGTTTAATCCTTGAACTTTATTTGTAATTCTGACACTAGATTGTTGTTGGGTGCGTTCCGAAATATATGTTGAAAGAGTAAAGTTCGCTTCACACGATCTGAACCCCTTTATGGTCAGTCACTGTCAAAGGTTACACATGCACTAAATATATGCAAAGTGCACACTTAATATAGTGCTACTACAAAGTGCTTTGAAACTAACGCATTTATTTGTCTTTGTTATAGATAAGGTGGCCATGTCCCTACATTTGTTAACATATTTACATATGTACAAGATGACCCAGTGATTGTTGTATCACTTTCCTCTTAATGTTGTCCATAAATATTGATGACCATAAATTTTTCAATATTTTATTAACGTTTGAACCTTCCCTGAACTTCCATGAATGTGACATGAACATTATCCGGGTCGTGTGTGCGTGATATGCCCACTCTTTCCGCCCACTACCGACCTGATACTTAGAATATCTGATGATGCATTTATAAAGCTACTGGGTCTAAAATACATATGATTTACATTAATATGGTTTATATTAAGAGGTAAGTGACGCGAAGTTCACCGGGCCATCTGGTTCATAATAACAGTGACAGAAAGCGCTGCTTGCAGATACTGAGGCAACTAGACAAGCCAAAACATTGCATTACAGCCAAACTCGTAAAACCTGCAGTATTCGTAAACATACCCCTACAGATGCTGATCGCTGATCATGGATCTTGTTTGTTACACTACACGACTGAACTGCTGAGGAGTTACTCAAGCGTACACTTTAGCTTACAATAACTCTGGATGTAATTAACATTTTACAATGTAACAAACTGCATTACCAAAGTATGTTTCCTTATTTTAATTTGTGCTAAAAATAATAATAGGTTTCCATTAAAAACATATGTTTGTGTTAAAAAAAACGTACTTCAGTGCATTTTAATGGTTTTATTAACTAATTACACCTGTCCCTCTCCTTACGTTTGGTCTGCGGAATTAGGTATTAAATATTTGTTGTGGTTTATGAGATATTCCCAGTGGTAAAATTAGGTGACTCACCAAATGTTCAAATGATTATAAATCTATCGGACCAAACTGTGTGGTCATCTGTCCGTAGCTTAAAAACTACTTAAACTAATGTAAACTAACCCTAAGGACACCACACACACACCCATGCCCCAGGGAGGACTCGAACCTCCGACGGCGAGCAATCGCGCGCTCAACGAGGCGCCTTGCCGTTCGGCTACTCCACCGCGGCGGTGACTCACCCGCTATATATATATTTGTGTGTGTGTGTGTGTGTGTGTGTGTGTGTGTGTGTGTGTGTGTATTTTAAAATTAGTCTCACAAAGCCCTTAAGAACATGTTCACCCTCCTCAGGCTTGTATCCCCCCCCCTCTGAAAAAAAATTCTGTATCCGCCACTGGCAACGGTTGCGGTCAACCTTGGCCTATCAAGCAAACTGCTCAACGTGGCCGGTGCTGTTTATTTTTAACCTCAAAAGTACAGGGGAAGATCGGAACAGAATTTTCTTTCACATTCCATTACAAAACACCATATGCCATATGCCGGAAATTCCTGAATACACAACTATTTTGCTAATTTTCGGTGACTAACCAATATGCAGACACACATTTGACGATGATTTACTGCATGAAGAAGTAAAAATTAATGAAAACATTATATATGCCTATATTCCACATACCTTCCTTAGTAACTTCCATGAAACAGAAATAAAGTATGAAACTCTAATAAAAAGTTACACGTACTTTTAGTAGTGGTGGTATTTCGGAGCGACAGCACGACTTTAACGCTATGCCGAAAACAGTAACTTTGAAGTGACGTAGCGGCTCAGGTATCATAGATAAATCACTTTCCTTTGAGAGTGATAAGCACCAAAGCCTCTACTACAAGATTCTATGGTGGCCATCCTATTCGCTGACAGTCGCATTTCTCGATTTTTGGCCACCTTTCTTCAGATCCAGACCACTGTGCGGCGATTCGAACTCGACTCCGGCCTTCCTGATTTAGGTTTACTGCCCCTATACCGTTCCAGACAAATGCCGGGATGGTTCTTTACAAACGTCAATACCGATTTCCTCCCCCATTATTGACGAAACCCACCCTATCGTGTGCTCCATCTATAAGGACAACACCAAGGACATTGCACCAAATTGCTGTGGTCATCGGTCCCTGCAACACACACAAACACATACTTGCTCAAGAGAGGACTCGACCCTCTGGCGCGAACGGCCGGCAGGCCCTAGCATGACGCCTTAGAGCACGCGGCCTTTCCGCGCGGCAGACCACAGCTAAACTTGTAAGGGTCACTTTGGAGGGTTGTACATACAGCACAACTGGCAGCGATTAATAAAGTGTCTCTCCAGTGGTAACCGGAGTCATGACAATCAAGGGCCTACGTTATAGTTGGCTGAATCGAATAAAGGTAGGAGAGAAGACTAGAGCTTAACGTCCCATCGACAGCGTGGTCATTAGAGACGGAAATCACGCTCGGAGCTTTGGCTGAGGATCGAGAAGGAAATCGGCCGTGCCCTTTCAAAGGAACCATCCAAGAATTATCCTAGAGTAATTTAGGAAAATCACGAAAAACCTAAATCTGGATGGCCGGAGGTGGATTTGAGCCACCGTCCTCCAGTGTGGACTGATTTCTCGGTGTATCAGTGGAGACAGTCCAACAGTTGTACGAGCAGCGGTTTGCCACACACGTACATGTGACATGATGTCAACCTGGACACGAATTGCTGCTGATAGCGAATGTAGGTCAATCTCAATCACTTTCGTATGGATAATTGCGTAGGAACGGACATTTGTAATAGGGTGATTCGTTTTACAGCAGCCTCCCGTCAGTGGGCCAAATAACGCATAACGTGGAAGCGTGTGGTGTGACGATGCAGTCATCATCTTACTCCTTTTGAATGGTGCACCCACACTGTGTAAAGGGTGTAGTAGTCCTCTGATGTTTCGGGGTTGTTTTATATACCACGACTTAGCTCCACTCACCCATGCTGCCGTGAATATCAACTAGACGTTTATTTACATTGAGATTCTCGGCTATCGAGAATTGTCCGTTCTTCAACATTTTGCCGGTGTGGATTCCGCAATCGCGACGCATACTTTAGTGTTTTGAGAAACCAGTGGCCCGCTAAATGATCCTGGAGCGGCAGGTGAGACAAGTTCTCGCTACGTGTGATCTACTCGTTGATAAGTGGCTTCTCCCGGGAAGACACCTGCACACTCCAAAGCCATTATTATGGGTGCAGGTTGTCACCAAGCCAAGTGGCGCAGTGGTTCTGAAACCTGACTCGCATTCGGGACGACGGCGGTTCAAATCTGTCTCCGACTATCGAGATGTAGATTTTCGGCGATTGCCATTATCCTCTCAAGGCAAATGTCGGGTTGGTTTCTCTGAAAGGTCACTGCCGATTTCGTTTCCTACCCTTATCAACATAACGCGAGCTTGTGATCCGTCTCTGATGACCACTCAGTCGGCTAGATGTGAACCCAAATGTTGGTGGCCCCTTTTTTTTAATTTTGCGTTTCTCGTGGAGATGATGGCGGCGGCTGCAGGAGTGCAGCTGCGAGGCACGTGCGCCGTGCGCAGCTGTTTGCCTATGCAGCAGAATGCAGCGCACGCATTTCACATTCAAATTCCTTCCCACCGCAGAACCTTCCAGCGGCTACCGGTTATCATTGCCAGATATCAGCTTCGCTCATTGCGAGAAATTTCGCAGCCACATGCATTGGGAATGATGGCAGTACACGAGTACACTCGTGAGGTACAGCTTAACAACTCATCGATTTTTATCGTAAACTCCGTTATTCCAAATTTATCCCCTTGTCTCCTACCATAGAACTCTGCCGTGACTACACGAACACATTCCCTAAACACTGCAACTGCTCACTCTCGACTTGGTCTTCCAGATCCCCTTACCCTACTATGTCTAAAGGCGCCCCACTAACTGGCCAAACCCAGCCCCCCTTCCCTTTCCGGAGTTCACGACCTCACTAATCCCCTACAGCCACATTCAAACTCAAATGTTTGTAAATCTAAAGGACTTAACTGTTGCGGTTATTAGTCCCTAGGCTTACGAACTACTTAAACTTATGCTAAGGACAACACACACACACCCGTGCCCTAGGGAGGACTCGAACCTCCGACGGCGATCAACATGTCGCTCCGCAGCAATGCGCCTTATTGCGCTCGACCGTTGCAGCGCGGCTTGCAGCCACATACTTACACTCAGTTATTAACTACATTCCGCATCACTCCCTCACAATAAATCAGTAGTGCACAACACCCTGAAAACGGACAAATCTCGTAATACCCCTAACCGTTATTCTTCTCTGTGTAAATGTTTCGAGCGGATCAAAAATCCAACCAGTTATCTTTTATCCAGTACAACTCATCCTCTGTATTTTATTTTCTGAAAACGTTCAATGTTTTAACAGTACGTAAAAAGCAAATCGGTTTTAAATGTTTTAAACTCATTTGACCGGTTGTGTGGGTCGGTCGTGTGCGTCGAGGGTGATGAAACATCAATAAATAGGAAAGTGAAGGGGTAGGCCGTGCTTTAGAGCACTTACAACGTGCTCGAGACGAGGCAAATGTGTGACACCGCACCAACTCTCAAACAGCTCTACTCGTGGAGATGTCTGCACAATGAGAACAATGTGATCGTGCTGTACAACAAGATGTGTTTCGTGTGTCACAAGACACTGAATACGATTTACGTTACTCATAACGTTAAAAATATGGAAACGGAGAAAATAGTAAGCTTATAAGAAAATGAGGCCACTTTTTTATTGCAACTCAGGATCAATCCCTAAGGAACCCCCCACTACTCCCTGTAGCCAAATTATGAATAATCGCCTGTTTCTGTCTTCCACACGCACCATCCCTCCAAGCCACTTGAGAATATGTGCCACTGACCTGTCTGGCACTCAAACCCTATACCTACCGATTCTATACATCGTGCCCATCCTATTACAAACTTCAAATTTTAAACTATCAATTACACTGCATTGCAGAAAATGTAAATTGTTCAATTTTACTGGCAGAATTTCAGAAATCGGCAGTAAATTGGGAAGACAGTAATACAGTCCCCATTCGCCCTGCAGTTCACCTCAGAATACTGTGCCGCTCACCTTTCTAACACACGAACTCGTCAGCTACCGCATCCTCACTCTCCTGTTCGGTGGAATTTCAAATTTTCAATTCCATTGCTTTGTAGAAAGTGGGAATTGCTGAATTTAACTGACAAAAATTTGTTAAGATTGAGTCGTATTTAGAAAATCAGCAGGAAATCTTATCTCGCGTATTTTCTCTAAGATTTGCGAAAAATATTGGCTTAGTTTTCATTACTGACGTCCAAGAAAACCCGTTTCTTTATAAGGCAAGTGCGCGAGATGTAGTTGCAGTGACAGGGATGAACGACGTGTAGAATGCTTGGACCTTCGGCTTCTGCAGAACGAAAGCGTGAATGTGGCACACTGGCGAGATGTCGACATACACAGCAGCAGATATCCTGCTCTGCCTGAAGAGCGCAGTCCGGCTGAGGTGTGGGCCCTTTGTGTCGATACCACTGCTTCTAACGGCCAGACCCGAACTGGGCAACTTTTAGTAGCCATGACAAGGGTACTCTGGAGAGGACAGTTAATCCCACACTGGAACTGGGCAGCTTCCGCTCGCAGCTAGCAGGACGGTCCGACCCAAGGCGTTGCTGGCCCCCACTGAACTGTGAATGACTCCAGCTCGCTCACATCTGTGTACAATCACATAGTGTTTCGTTTTGTACTTCAGTTTAGTCACGGAAGAGAATGATACGGCAGGAAATCACGATTTGAAACCTTTTATTAGTGATCGTGGTAATACACATTTGATCTGTGACGGTTATCAATTCAAACCTTACAGAAGAGTTGTAGCTACGGATGAACGTGGATGACAACGCTGCGGTAAACGTTCGCGGTGTGCCGTTAAGTTATCTACAGTAGGCAGCGAACACAAATTTTTGCGTTTGGAAGGCACTCACGACCACGCACGAAAAACAGTCACTTGGTTTGGCTTCGATCTACAAAGATAAGGATAATTAATGAGGCCGTTGGCTGCATTACATCCTTGGGCTTATCTATTTAAATCCTCAAGATGTTTCTGATGTTTTTTCTGATATGGATAGCTCAAAAAATGTTCAAATGTCTGTTAAGCTTATGGGACCTAACTATCGGGTCATCAGTCCCTAAACTTACAAACTACCTTATACTAAGGACGGCACAAATATCTATGCCCGAGGGGGGATTCGAACCCCCGACCGTAGTGGCCGTGCATACCGTGACTGGAGCGCTTCAGTCCCCTCGGCCACCACGGCCGGCTATGGTTAGCACACAACCACGAGACGACAACGTCACAAAATTTGCGGATTACATAACTGAAAACTACATTGATGAAGAAGCTGCAGTCTTTCCTCCAAATGTTTGGACAGCAGATTGCGCTTCTTTGTGGAGGACGACTAACGTTTGTGAAAGCTTTCATTCCCGATTGAATGCTTCGTGTGAATCTTCTCACTCAAACATCTTTCAGTTTGTGAAAAGTCTGAAGCATCTTTTTTTAATCTATCGGACCAAACTGCGTGGTCATCAGTCCGTAGCTTACAAACTACTTAAACCTAGGTAAACTAACCTACGGACAAACACACACACCCATGCCCCAGGGAGGACTCGAACCTCCACGGCGAGCAATCGCGCGCTCCGCAGCGAGGTGCTTTAGACCGCTCGGCTACTCCACCGCGGCTCTGAAGCATCAACAAACTGATACTTGTATAAGAATCAACTCAGCAAAAAATAATATCACCATCCAAATTGACTCAAAAACCAGGAAAGGGCACCCTTTCCTGCAACAGAAATTAGAATTACTTAGGAACGGTGAAATTTGCAAATTAGACTTTGTAAAGTGCGTTTCATACCGAGCAGCCGTGAGCAGAATTTGAGCCAAACTCAATGCATTTGTTTTCTGCAAATATTTCTGAATGTGAAATTTGTAATGAAATCTTTGTATATGTATGTAATTTGAAACTTCCTGGCAGATTAAAATTGTGTGCCGGAACCGGGACTCGAACCTGGGACCTTTGCCTTTCGCGGGCAAGCGCTCTACCGACTGAGCTACCCCGACACGACTCACGATGCCGCCTCACAACTTTACTTCCGCCAGTACCTCGCCTCCTACTTTCCAAACTTCACAGAAGCTCTCTTGCAAACACGCAAGACTAGCACTCCTGGAAGAAAGGATATGGTGGAGACATGGCTTAGCCACAGCCTAAGGGATGTTTCCAGAATGAAACTTTCACTCTGCAGCGGAGTGTGCGCTGATATGAAACTTCCTGGCAGATTAAAATTGTGTGCCGGAACCGGGACTCGAACCTGGGAGTGCTAGTCTTGCGTGTTTGCAAGAGAGCTTCTGTGAAGTTTGGAAAGTAGGAGGCGAGGTACTGGCGGAAGTAAAGTTGTGAAGCGGCATCGTGAGTCGTGTCGGGGTAGCTCAGTCGGTAGAGCGCTTGCCCGCGAAAGGCAAAGGTCCCAGGTTCGAGTCCCGGTTCCGGCACACAATTTTAATCTTCCAGGAAGTTTCATATCAGCGCACACTCCGCTGCAGAGTGAAAGTTTCATTCTGTATGTAATTTGTCTGTTTTTTATATCTTGTTCCTTGGCACAGTATTGACATTATTCCTTAAGGACTCTACAAATAGGGTCAGAGGTTGCGCAGTTGGTAAGTTTAGATTTGGAAGCATTTTGCGAGGCTGAGTAGTCGGTGTGCCAGGAGCAGGCGGGAGTTTGTGCGCGCCTGTCAGTCTAGCCGCAGCAGGCAAAGGTTGCCCAGTTCGTGCGTGCCACTCAGGGGGCACTAGTTGCCCAGTTCGAGTCTTCCGTTTATCAGCAACAGGTAGAAGTTGCCCAGTTGGGACGAGCCCCTTCTAACAGACGCGTTAGGAGCAGCCTTGCCGTACTTGTCAAGGCGAGGACACCACGGCTGGCAAGCGGAGCCGCCACCTCCAAATGTTCAAATGTTTGTACAGTCTATGGGACTTAACTACGGGGTCATCAGTCCCTAAAATTACAAACTACTTATGAACTACTTACGAACTAGGACGGCACAAATATCCATGCCCGAGGGGGGATTCGAACCCCCGACCGTAGTGGCCGTGCAGACCGTGACTGGAGCGCCTCAGTCTCCTCGGCCACCGCGGGCAGCGCCACCTCCAAACCACCCCTAAGAGGCCTGTAATTATTCCATTTGACCAGTACATATTTCGATAATCTGTGGACAGTCTTATGTCTTTGGGAAAATCTGCATTACTGACTCAAAATTTTGTGTGAGGTGGCCAGGGATATGGAAGTGTTTTGAGCCAAAATATGTCCCACCAAAGGAAAGTCCTTTTCAGAAACCAGTCATAATCAATAAATAAAAGTGTGCTGAAGCAGTAATTGTCCCATGAGTTTTATGAATTAGTGTTGTGAAATTAATTAAATAAAAAAAGGGCTCAAGTAAGGACTAATATCCTTATTTATTAAAAAAAGACCCCTAGCCGTCCTACCAGACAGACCGTATATGAATTCCATTTTGCATAAGTTTGTCAACAAAAACGTTAAACTTTCCAAGGATTCTGTGGTCTATTTACACCGGATTTATTACCGAAGACTACGTGAAAATCTGGAGAGTGCTAGACAGTGAATCTGGATGTTCCTGGAAAATCAAAGATTTACTGGATGGTGTCTGTAGAAAAAAAAATGAAAAAAAAACGGATAATTTTCACTATTTCTACTCATTCGGCGACGTGCAAACTCCAGAAGATTTAGGATATTTTCCCAGCAGAAGACACTTTTTCTACATTTTCCAGACATTTGCCAGACTATTAGTAAGTTGGAGGTCCCGGGTTCGAATCCTGGCCACAGCACAAATTTTAATTCAATGCCTCTCCTTATGTTTATTAATCCAAAGGTCACGGATCGGTTCTCGCCAGGTCCTTGGGCTTTTATCTGTCAAGTTCCACTTCTTTCACCTTTGACAAGGTTGCTGATGTGAAAAATATCGAGCAGCATCGTGGTTCGGAACCCACGTTAAACTGTAGGTCCCACTATAACTGACTGGGTAAGTCAGGTCGGAGGTCGGAGGAAGGCAACGGCATACCACCTCCAAATAGGACCGTGCCTAGTAAAGCACAGTGGCGTTCAAACCAATCTTAGATTTTTTGATTGCTTTACCTTTTGTTACCAATAATTCAGTACTTGCCTGTGCATAATGTGCCTCCTGACTTTTAAGAAGAAGGATATATAAGGAGGACCAGTGATCAGCCTTTCATCGACTGAGGTTTAGATGCATAGCCATACACTATGACGTAAATAGAACGATCGTCAGTGTTAAGAGAGAATTACTTCCCTACAGTTGATTTAAGCAATGGTGATTGGTGTATTGCTTTCACTGGGTTGGAATCTTATAATAGTATTCCCGATATTACGGAAGGTAATAATTAACCACATCTGAAAATTAATGGTGTAAAAGAGATTGAGGAAATAGAACATCATGCAGATGATATTGACGATTTAAAAGAAGTTTTAAAACTGTCTCGAAAAGTGATTGGCCTACGTGCAAACAATATAGTTTAATGTGAAATAAGGATTCTGAATTCAATGATCGACTTCAACCGAAAAAAATCTGCAGGCTGGCTACTGGATTTCATAAAGGGACATGTTTTGAAGAAAGATTCTAATAGATTTAACAGGTCTGATCGGACTGTGGATTTACTCTCTTAGTACAACCTGTGTAACGAACTCTTACCTCAACGATAGTTGGGTTCTACAGATTATAGATTACTCCACACAGTTGGATCAGGGTTAAAATCCTTGAGACTCCCACCAGGGCCATCTACCTTCCAGGAACAGTTCAGACATTTGACTATCTGATGCAGCATATTGTGGATCATAATAATCAACGTCTTGACTTTAGTGATCATTGTATGACTACATCTTAGACAGAATGAAAGTGAAGTGTAAAGGCCGTGTACCATACCCACAGCGTGGCACTTCGCAGTAGAACTGTAAGGTGAACACGTCTGAACTGCGAGTTTCTTAAATCTGTGGGCCTGCAATCTCGCAATGTACAACAGGAATACTTCTCACATAAACCTTATGCTTAATTCACTTTTATAAAAATGAAGAAATTACCAGTATTGACCAGCAAGCGTTTCATATAACTAGATGTAGTAAGGGAAAAGGACAAAGGGGATCGAAGGTTAGACATAATGCAGTAGCGTTCATCTTTCAAGAGAGACGTTATGAACTGAACGGTCTTGAGGTTGACTATATACATAAAGGGGCTTAGCAATAACTCTTAAAACACATGACTTTGCATCGTTCTCGGATTTGAATGACTTAGAGCAGTGTTTTTCAATATGTGGCTCGCGACCTCCAGGGGGATCCCGAAGTTTTGTTCGTGAGGTCCCTGTCACTAGAGGAAATATTTCTTCATAACATAACTAGGGGTTCAGTAATAGAAAAACCTATGTCTAAGGGAAATTAATTTAATGTTAAAATTACGGAGTTCCTTGTGTAACATTTATTATAAATTAAATAGATCATAAACTATTTTATAATACAATGCGTGAATGATGAATAAGCACAAAGCCTGAAAACTGTTTTCAGGAACTATCTGTAGGTAAAAGAACATGGTACAATAAGTAATTCTGAAAAAGTCGAAAAATCTACTTCATTTCGAACTGTCTATACAATGGGACCTTCTTAATGAGTATAATTCGCATCTGAGTCTTACCTGAAATGCGAAACACTGGTTAAGCGAAATATCTTTTTCTCTCAGAATCTTGTAAAAATAGGATACAGTCAATCAGGATAACTTTTTACGAGTCAGGGTATCTTTGTACCACTAAATATTTGGCTTGCATATGACTGATGTTCCACCTACCTGGGAGTTATTTATAACAGAGGTATTAAAAATTACCTTTAGAAAAAATATTGCCGATAGGTGGAACACGAGCAATTTGAAACCCATATTAAATGTTACAAAGATACCCTGACTGGTACAAAGTTACCCTGATTGACTGTAACTTTAATGTCCTTCATTCCGAAAAATACACAAAAGGAACTTTGCCCAACAATTTGAAAGAAATCTGTAAAAAAAGATTAAACTTGATTTCTTTGAGATAACGTAGTTTCGTTACGGTTAGTGAAGAAGGAGGAGTCGCCACAGTATTGGGCCAATTTAGGTTCCGGTAGTCACACTAAAGTGTGGGCCTTTGCGATCGCCTTTTGACAGCTCGGAGTTTAAATGACAATAACGGCTTAACCGTTCATCATATGCGAAAACTGACTAAACTAGTTTGTACAGGAGAAAATTCCCTACAACTTTGCTCTCTTATTTTTCTCTCATATCTCTCATTGTTTCAGAGATATTAAAAAAAAAAAAAAAAAAAAAAAAAAACGGCGATTTGACGATGTCTGTCTGTCTCTCCGTCTATCTGTCCGTAACGTGTTCCCACTTTTTAGGTCGAACCGTTCACCCGCGGCACCAAAGTTTGCAGACATAATCGTTGGCCGTCAGAGACCAGAAACTTCCTTTTTCAAGTTTCTCGGACGAAAAATAAATTAGTAATACTACAAAAAGCCGTTTGTAATGTAATTGCAGACAAACCGTTCATCTGACACGAAAATTAAATAACCGAATTTGTAGAGGAGAAAATTCTCTACAATTTTGCTCTGTTATGTTTTTTTTATATTTCGTAGCGTTTCAGAGACATTTGCAAAAATAACGGCGATTTTGGAATGTATGTCTGCCTGTCTGTCTCTCCGTCTGTCCCTAACGTGTTCCCTGTTTTTAAGACGAACCGTTCAACCGATCCGCACCAAATTTTACAGACATAATTGTAGGCCGCCAGAGACCAGAACCTCCCTTTTTCAAATTTTTCGGACAAGAAATACGTTAGTAATACCAAAAAATGCCGTTTTTAATGTAATTTTAATTGCAAATAAACGGTTCATCCGACACGAAAATTGAATAACCGAATTTATAAAGGAGAAATTCTTAAAACTTTGTACCCTTGTCCCTAACGTGTTCCCTGTTTTTAAGACGAACCGTTCAACCGATCCGCACCAAATTTTACAGACATAATTGTAGGCCGCCAGAGACCAGAACCTCCCTTTTTCAAATTTTTCGGACAAGAAATACGTTAGTAATACCAAAAAATGCCGTTTTTAATGTAATTTTAATTGCAAATAAACGGTTCATCCGACACGAAAATTGAATAACCGAATTTATAAAGGAGAAATTCTTAAAACTTTGTACCCTTGTCCCTAACGTGTTCCCTGTTTTTAAGACGAACCGTTCAACCGATCCGCACCAAATTTTACAGACATAATTGTAGGCCGCCAGAGACCAGAACCTCCCTTTTTCAAATTTTTCGGACAAGAAATACGTTAGTAATACCAAAAAATGCCGTTTTTAATGTAATTTTAATTGCAAATAAACGGTTCATCCGACACGAAAATTGAATAACCGAATTTATAAAGGAGAAATTCTTAAAACTTTGTACCCTTATGGTTTTTTTTTTTTTTTGTTTTTTTTTTTTTTTTTTTTTTTTTTCTCGTATCGTTTCTTGTGTACATTAATGACCTCTCATCAGTTACTCTACCACAAGCAGAGTTCATTGTGTTTGCAGATGATACAAGTATTGCAATAGAAAGTAAGTCAAGCATAGTGATAGAAAGGTCTACTAATGATATTTTCATGAACATTAATAAATGGTTTAAAGCCAACTCATCGTCATTAAACTTTGAAAAGACTCACTACATGCAGTTCAGAACATGTAAGAGATTTCCCGTCAGCATATGCATTAGGTATGAAGAAGAGCAGATAGAAGAGGTTTACAGTATTAAATTCCTGGGATTACAGCTTGATAATAAATTTAGTTGGGAGGATCACACCACAGAACTGCAGAAACGACTCAACAAATCTGTATTTTCAATACGAGTGTTATCAGACATAGGAGACATAAAAATAACAAAGCTTGCATACCTTGCTTACTTTCATTCCCTAATGTCATATGGTATAATATTTTGGGGTGACTCTTGAAGTCTGTCAAAAGTCTTCAGAGTCCAAAAACGTGTAATACCTATTATTTGTGGAGTAAATTCACGGACGTCCTGTAGAAGCCTCTTCAGAGAACTGGGTATATTAACTACTGCCTCTCAGTATATTTATTCCTTATGAAATTTGTCATAAATAACATATCCCTTTTCCCAACAAACAGCTCAGTTCATACATACAATACTAGGATTAAAAATGATCTACACAAGGACTTAAAAGCACTTACTTTAGTTCAAAAAGCGGTCCACACACATTTTCAATAATTTACCGTCAAGTATAAAAAATTTAGCTACAAATAAAGATAAGTTTAAGAGGAACCTAAAAGACTTTCTAGTGGCCAACTCCTACTCCATTAGTGAATTTCTAAATTGTACCAAATGATGCATGTACTAATACTATATTAGTATTATTATATTATCATCTATAAAAAAATAAAAATAAAAAAATAAAAAAAACTTAAAAATGTATGTATCTGTATTTACATTATTGGTATTATCTATTATTCAACTTGCAAATTTTGTTTCTTGACATGTTCCACATCCACGAGGATCTCCTCAACATGGATCTACGGAACGAAAAACTAATCTACTCTAATCTAATATTTGCAAACATAACGGAGATTTGACACCCTCCATTGAATTAACGAAACCCAGCCGTTCAGAGATGTCACGTGACATTCCTCGCCCAGAACTCTCTCTGGCATACGCCATTTTGCGTTGCGTATTTGATAATTTTCTTATTGTAACTTACACGTTGTCATTTCAAAGCAATGGCGAACTTATGAATTAACAGAAACACATTGTTCTTCGTACGATAAATGATAATCTATTGTCTACAAATGCCATATTAGCATCGGTTAACAACGGCCATTAATAGTATCAGTAAAAAGGCACAGTTTCGATTGATAGCCGTAGCGTAGTGGGCAAGGCGTTAGACTATTGAGGCTGACGGTCAGTGGTTCGGAACTTGCCATTTCTGATTTTTTTTTATTTCCTAAAAGGGTTTCGGACACTCTTATTAATTGATCTTTTTATTATTTAGATTATTATTTTTGTCCCAAATGTTTGCAAAAACGTATAAAACTACAAATGTAAAGTGGGCCGTTAGGACACGTCATTGCGATTTTTCTTCATAGTTCGAACCGTTACAGAGATATTTACAAAAATAACAGCGATTTGACACAGTCTCTTGATTTTACGTAAACAAGGGGTTAGGAAATGTCACGTGACATTCCTCGCCCAGAACTCACTCTGGCATACGCCATCTTGCTTCCTGTATAGGTAGTGCCTTACGTTGTGATGAATGTGGTCGGTAATTCGAAACCCGCCTATACCATTTTTTCCGCCTTGGCTCCTAAAAGGATTTCCGGCACTGTAATTAATTAAATACTGCTATCTTCTGCATTGTTTACAGTTGTGCACATGTAAGACTTCTCCCTCAAAAATGTGCGTTTGTTCTACTTCGTGAACATGCCGTGAAATACGTAACAGCGAATTGAACAATGGTCTTCTGAGACATTTGCACAACAAAGGGGAGACTACTGTGATAATGAATATTGTAATCAACATGCAGATACCGGTAGTATCACATATAAATGGAGTCCAAGATTTGTGTGGCGACTGTCATTGCTTAATGAAACGGAAGGGAAGTGTATACATTGCAACAAATTACCTGTTTTTTCCTAAGCAATTATTCACTATTAATGGAATATTCTAAAGTCATTAATTAGAATCAATGCGTTTACTAAAATGTTTGTCTTTTGCATGGTTGCTATGGACGCTTTTAATGTAGATTGTATCACAGTTTCTGTAGTTCAGCGCTAAAATAAAGAGTACATATTCTGTTCTGAACCGTGACTACATTTTATTTTACAGCTAAAATAACAAACGGAATAAGTGTGGTAATAACGTATTCCACAAAGCTATTGTACATAATCTATATACAAAGCTACTACTACCATTACGTCATTTACAACAAAATGTTGAAATGTTTGTTAAGCTTAAGGGACTTAACTGCGGGGTCATCAGTCCCTAAACTTACAAACTACTTATGAACTACCTTATACTGAAGACGACACAAACATCCATGCCCGAGGGGGGATTCGAACCCCCGACTCGAAGCCCCGACCGTAGCGGCCGTGCAGACTGTGACTGGCGCGCCACAGACCGCTCGGCATTTACAAGAGTTATTGCCGCGGCGAAGCGGCCGAGCGCATTGAGGCGCTATGCTACGATGCTCTAGGCCGTTCCCCGACGGGGGTTCGAATCCCCTCTCGGGCATGGATGTTTGTGCCGTCTTAAGGATAAGCTAGTTTATTAGTACTTTGTAAGTTCAGGGATGATGACCACACAGTTAAGTCCCATAAGCTTTACAAACATCTGAACAGTCATTGTAAAAGTATCTCCCCAGTTTGTGTACATGTACAGCGTTGAGCCGTCTTTCGTTTTATCTCTTTTCATTGGTTTTTCGGTTTGATCACTCCTGTCAGGACTTTGGTTTATTTTGATCGTTTCGTCGTTGTGTAGCTCTGCGCATCTTTTGCACTCTTCCAGTGACTGTCGCTCAGTAGGAGAGGCCATTTAGCACTCTGGCTCGTGTCAAAAACTGTCTGAGATCAACCATGCATCAACAACGTCTCACAGATTTGGGGACTTTGGCTACTGCATCTGATTTGGCAAGGCAGTTAGACTAAAAATTTCACTAATATAGGCCTATATATAACTGAAATGTTTAGTTTACTGACTGAGCAATGTAGTACTTGGCTGTCTGTTTAAAAGTGAAGTGCAAACAAATTTTCTAAACAGAATTAAATGAAACGAACAAACATTAAGAAAAATAAATCGTTACTGAGTAGCATCTGAAGTCTAATTTGTAAGTCATATCAGTTTGCTCTCTTGTCTTATACGTCTCGCTCGAGCTATCACCACATTCTTAGCTTCCTGAAATATCTATCACTAATCTCCTAACCAATATTTATTCTGCATTAGTTTCTAATGAGTATGTTTGAAAGTTCTTAAAATGTTTAGTCAAAAAATTAGATTTTTATAATTATATTACTTCATAGTGAGTATTTTTTGTGTATTTGCTACATTACCTAATGATGTAGTGTTAACCCCTTTAGTGCCTGAATTAATTTCTACTGCAAGAAAAAGTATTGCGATGTTATACGATTAATAATATCAAATGTAAAACATGTTACACATAGTTGGTATTATTAGGTACCTCTTAAATTTGTGACAACCTGCATTTGAGAAATAAAAGGCTTACAACTCTTCATTAAGGAAAACTTTTATTGAACTTTCTTATAATAACAGAAAAAATAATTAACGTATGTTTGAATTACATGTGTGCTTGTGTCAAAACCTAATTCATGAGATAAAGGTTACTTTGCTCATGAAATCGCTTTAAACATTTTGAGTATTTGTTTCCAAGGGTGAAGCTTACATTTTGTACACATAACGAGTCCGCCATCTACAGCTGGATCTTTTGCATCTTTGCCTTCCTGTTACAGAGGATCAATGATCTACTCCATCAATAAGGGGAGACTTACCTGTTGCTGGTTTTGTTGGAACCCGACGCTTCTTGTATTGAAAACTGCGGAAACGTCAATCACAAACAAAATCTGGCAATGAAGTATGTTAGCACCAAAGATGAATGGAAATTACCGTACTTTCTGCATTTCATTTTATCTCTTGCATGTGCCTATAAAGATGTCTAAGTGCCTGACGATAGTATTTTACATAAAAATTATTTTCGTGTCCACTTACAGCTGTAAGTACTTTATCACATCTAAAAGGGTATTGCAACACCTAACAAAACAAAATATTTTCAGATTGAAACTTCCCTATGTATTTAGCTTTATGTCATAAAAAAATGAACACAAACTCAGCTCTTTGTTCGTAACACTAGCACGATAAACGAGGCTCGTCAAACAAGTACAGTCAACGTTCAGTTAATGGTAGCACACGCCACACGCACTTGGCCAGTTCGTGTAGAATGTGCTTCAGTAGACACTGACTCTCGAACATACTTATTCTTCCACATATAAAGGTTACAATGGTATGATGCGAATTTGCGATACTCGGAAATAAAGGGTTGAAAAAAACATAAAACCTTCTTTAAAAAAGATTTATATTTGGACTTGGGGCCCGATCTTACTTCCTGCTCAAGGCCCTGTACACAGGACATTTGACAGTTACTTTACCCACAAAAGAAAGTTTCTATTGAAAACCAAAATAGTGTCAAAAAGTTCACTGATTGATTTGAAAGCTACATGAAGCTATTCAGATGCTTGGTTAAATAAGTTGAGGAGCGTAGATACGGGGGGTACGAGGGGGTTCAACCCCCCACCCCAGAACTTTATATATATATATATATATATATATATATATATATATATATATATATATATATATATTGTTTTATTTCTCTTTTGACCACGTGTGCTAAAATTAAAAAATGAGAGTAATTTGTGTAATGAATATGAGAGGTAGACTGAAAACTTTGCCAACAAAGAGAGGTACCAGGGTGTCTGTAAGTTGTACTCGATGCTTAGTAGAGCTTTGACTTCATACTTGATGTTGGGACACTTCGTCTCGAGTGTCTTATTGGTGGCCTTCGTGAGGCCTAGGCAAGCGCCGCGCACGACTTTCACGACTGTAAATCATGCCAGTTAAAAAAAATGCTCAGGTAACCACCACCCAACCTCCAATAACAACGAACAAGTATTGCTGAATTCCAGCCAGAAACACGCTCCAAATGCTGTTTAAAGTAACGCGCGAGGTTTGCCTAGCGTGTAACTAAGGTCACCGAGTCTTCTGTTTACTACTGCTATCAACTTCAGTGATCTGCTAACTTTATTACTGCAGGAGAGCAGCGAACTTGTACGTGACACAGACTAATATATTTTTAACGAGTGTGATTAAATGAGAACAAATGTATGACATCACAACCTTATTACTTCCGTGTATAATTTATACCAGAGATGCTGATCATCTGCACTCACGCGTGCCTAAAGTGGTAGCATTGTATAGCAGACAGATTAAATTCCCCCTCTTTTGACAGATATTAATCGTGTGATCTAATTTTCGAGTTTTTATTTGATTGAAATAATACCTCTATAGGCGTCAGTGCTTTTTATACTCGTATTAACGTAATCTGTAGATATTTAGCTTCGATTTAGTGTCTCTAACCTAATAGTTTCGCAAAATCTTAGGCTTTAAGTTGACATTCTTAGCCGTATTTTGCAACTGGGGCAATGACGCCATGTTGGGGAATTTAGGTAAAATGAAGTGTAATACAGATGCATATATTTTGTGAAATAGGCACTTGCAGAACGTAGATAATGCAGTAGTTTTGAAGTGCCAAAAATTGTATTTCTGACTTTTTGCGGTGTCTTAAACTCTTAATTAAGTCTAAGTTATAAAATCTAGTTTCATTCCAATTTTACATCGACAAGTACTTGAAGCCTTCTAAATTTCTAATACTGTAGAGTGATAAGTATAAATTAGAACAGATGTAATACTAATTTACTACCACTCATTCATGGTGTAGGTTTATCCTTGATTTTCAAATGTATGGCGTCATTACTCAGGAACCCAGGGCACTGGCGCCACAGCGTATACTTTCACAATATATTTTTAACAATAAAATTAACAAAGTACATGGCTGAAAAAAATTATAATGAAGTAGTAGTAGCTATTGAAACTATAGTATAATTCTGTACGAAAAAGACACACTTTTAATGAGGTAAATAAACTGGTTTCCCTTAGGGTGGCGCCATTTCCCTGGTCTCCCCTGTTTGTTATTTGTCTGTACGCTTTCGATTTTTTGCGATTGCTGACAACTTATGACTTGAGCCAGATGTGGTAGTGCGGAAGGTATCTCTAATTGACTAATCCCTACAGCGATTACTTTTGTTCTGAAAATCGGGCTTATTCTGTATGCTATCTTCAAATAATTTACGGGAATGTAGTTGGGCAACGTCTTCGACAACAGCCAGTATTTC
Organism: Locusta migratoria; assembly: GCA_026315105.1. Taxonomy (NCBI): domain Eukaryota; kingdom Metazoa; phylum Arthropoda; class Insecta; order Orthoptera; family Acrididae; genus Locusta; species Locusta migratoria. The sequence goes on from CM048755.1 coordinate 786,522,331, forward strand.
GGGAGGTGAACGCCCGTCATTTTCAATGTATAACAGAAAAGACTGCTCTTCATGTCTACAATCTTTTTCAATAACGCTTCATTCTTTCATCAACCACTCAAAAAAATTTCCAAATTATTCGTAGGAGAATTCGTTAGTTTGTTTTATTGGGTTGGGAGGGGTTTTCACAGCTTTGGCACCTGTCAACTGTGCGAGAGCACCTCAATATAGCTCTGGGTCTGAGAATCACCCCCCCCCCCTCCCCAGAGGAAAGATTTAAAATTCAAATGTTCAAATGTTTGTAAAGTCTGTGGCACTTAACTACGGGGTCATCAGTCCCTAAACTTACAAACTACTTATGAACTACTTACGAACTAGGACGGCACAATTATCCATGCCCGAGGGGGGATTCGAACCCCCGACCGTAGTGGCCGTGCAGACCGTGACTGGAGCGCCTCAGTCCCCTCGGCCACCGCGGCCGGTGGAAAGATGTATGTACGCCGCTGACGCTGAGTCAGTTAAAAACGCAAGGTCTAAATTCCACGGTGAGTCGTCCAATTCTTTCATTGGTTTTCCTTTCGTATCCATAATTAACGCTATATCTTTACGTGAATTAAATAATCGTTCTAAAACAACACCTCGACTCAACCAGCGTACTTCACAAAAATATGGAACAACACCGTATTCACACTCGAGATCTGCCAGGAACGATTTGAATTGTCTGCCCCAAACCGTGCGATCTGAAAATGTTCACTGTTTTTATAACCACTTCCATTACGCCAACTGGTTTGGCACATTTGGCTAGAAAATTAACACGGCGAAGAACGAAATGTATTGCTGGTATTTCTTACTGGACACCAACTTCTTTTTAGCTTTTTTCTTATCAAAGCAACGACACCAGACTTGGGACCAAACATTGCAAAAATGTTCAAATGTTTGTTAAGCTTAAGGGACTTAACTACGGGGTCATCAGTCCCTAAACTTACAAACTACTTATTAACTACCTACAACTAAGGACGGCACAAATATCCATGCCCGAGGGGGGATTCGAACCCCCGACCGCAGCGGCCGTGCAGACCGTGACTGAAGCGCCTCAGTCTCCTCGGCCACCGCGGCCGGCCCAAACATTGCAGGAGCCCCATCTGTTGCAATCGATGAAAGTTTATGCCGTCATAGCTCGTCTTTCTCTATTAGATTTTCTAAGCAAGGAAATTTATCGTCGCCGCAGTGGAGTAGCCGGGCGGTCTAAAGCGTCTCGCTGCGGAGCGCGCGGTTGCTCGCCGTGGAGGTTCGAGTCCTCCCTGGGGCATGGGTGTGTGTGTTTGTCCTTAGGTTAGTTTACCTAGGTTTAAGTAGTTTGTAAGCTACGGACTGATGACCACGCAGTTTGGTCCGATAGATTTACAAACATTTGAACATTTGATTTGAAATTTATCGTCGACCGTTGTCGTGTAATGCATTGGCAAAAATCTAGGAGTTCCTCAACCACATTAAACTGAGCATCAACGCCTCGTAAAAAGACTGGAAGTTGACCAATACCACATGCACCAGTGCTTTCATACAATGCTAAAGAAAAGAAAACCAAATCTTTGATCCTGGTTTTTAACTGATATACCACAAAGTTTTCCATTTCTTCAATGCGTCTGCAAACCGTTCTTCTTGAAAGAGGAACGGTTTCAAAAACAGGAAGATTTCCTGGGCACAAAATTGTTGCGGCAGGAACAAAACAACCTTTAAAAAAATTCTGCATCGCTGAAGGGCCACGCTGTTTCAGCTATTTTGAGAGCTACATGATAACTTACTGTCATCGCTGCAGCGTTGTGTATTATAGGGTTTTCTTCCTGTAAAGACGTACAGGAGAAGGTCAAATTGACGGAAAATGCACACAACAAATTGTTAACATCAGCAATAATTTAAATCAACAACATAATTATCTACAAGTATACTTACGTCTTTCTCCTTTTTATGCTTCATTTCTCAAGTTTGAAGCATCTGGAAATGTCGCTTCACATTGCTCTTCTTCCACGAAGACAATGTTACATTGCAAATCATACGCTGATGTACGCTTTCCGTTCCAACAAAAATGTACTCTTTTTCCCAATGTGGGTGCTCAGAAGACTTTTCAAAGATTTTAACTCCTCCTCGGCCATTTTTCACTCAGTAGTTCTGTTTTATCACGATTTTTACAAGTAAACAGAGCGAGTGTTACCGCGCGGTGCAGTGACGTCACAAAAATGCATTTGCCCAGCCCTGGTTTACCTCCGTGTTAATTACAGACATTTGCGCAAAGTTTGTACAAGAATTTGCCACAACCTACAGATGTGAAAAGAATTTATTTGATAACATTTACGAAATATAAACAGAAAATTAACTTGAGTGACGAAGGTTTAGTAAATATTTTACTCCGCAATAGGCTATGCTTGTATTCTGAATTCAAAATTTTCTCGAATTGAGGTACAAATTTCATATGTCATAATAAGTGTACTGAAGAGTAATAATAATTACTTGAAGTTTTCACTGAATATTGTGCCTTTGTCAAATAATATTACTTTTTGTTGTAGTTTGCACCCTATGAGAAAATGTGTGGTCAACGAAAAGTTGCGTTCCCTCTGATCGTGTTCAAGAAGTATTTGGGTGAGTATTCGCATGTTCTTAATGTTTATTTGACAGTGTAATGAGAGATATTGTGATGGCTATATGAAATACGCTTGAAATAGAGGTGCCCGCTATCTTGTTGACGTTACAGTTTAAATTATACGGCTGGTATCACAAATTTCGGTAGTCCCAAAGTATGACGGCCGCCCCCCGTCGAAAATCGAAACCTGATATGTAGCTCTCACAGTCTAATAATTTGGAGAGCCCTACTTCAGAGTTTTCTGAGCGGCGACAAGCTTTATTTAGAAGGCCGATATTTCGATGTGAACACTGCTCTCGACAGACTACACTCGACTCACACGCCGATTCTCGAACATTCTCCCGCCAAAACAACACCTTTCAGTTCAAACCACTGCTACTCCGTCTCGTAAACTCTCACTACACCTTTTATATGTACATATTAAAATTTCCCTATGCATGAACCAGCATATTCTTCATAATTATAACAAAATAAATTTTTAGCAAATACAGAAGTTTAACAATAAGTACCGGTATAATTAATAATATTTCTTTACAAAGTTGCAAAAATATTACATGTATAAAAATTGTTCACACAAAACACATTATCAAAGAACGTCATACGGATATTACATTATATGAAAAGGAATATCACAACAATGGATGTACAGAACACCATACATAACAGAATAATAATGGGGTTTTCACCTATAGTGTTATAACAGCTTTCCTAACTTCCTTAAATCAAAATTCGGCAAGTTGAAATCAATTTGTGCATATTCAAAAGTACATTTTGCATCGGCCAATATCAATTCTACTATTACATCTGCAGTAGCAAAAGCTGTCTCAATAGTACTGCTTGTATTAATCTTAATAGATTTTGGTCAGTACTATTTATTTACATCCTCTTTACATGTATTCAACCACTTATATTAATAATATCTTATTAATCGTTTATCTGTTAAAATCAATGTTATAAGTAACTCAGATCTAAAAAAGTATTGTATGTGTAAAACCCCGGTGTGATCTAAGAGCGGGTCTCATGACGGTAATCTGATCAGACTCCTCACCTGTCTGTCACAAGCAGCCTCCCGGCAGTTGCAGTACCTGTGTGTGTACGTTGTCTCTACATGTCCTCATATCGTGTAGAGGCTCTCTGTCACCTTATTACATAGCTATCCTCTGTGGAGGTTTTAATGCACACAGTGCGGCATGGGGCTCTACATCTGCCTGCCCGAGGGGTAGAGTATTGTGTATGTCGTTAAATACGGACCAGGGCACACTTTTCTGCATTGTCACAGGGTCTCTCTCTGCCATCGATCTCTCGCTTACGTCCCCAGTTCTTACCCACAGTACTAAATGGGAAGTGGTTGATGACCTCCACGGAACTGACCATTTGGCTACCTGGGTTCACTTGTGATATAGAGTGGTGTCCCTTAGACAACTGCTACACGGGTACTCTGGAGGACAGACTGGCCACGTGATAGTTCACTTACCGATTTTGAGCTTCGTGCCAGCCTCCACGAGTGGATATATCACGTTATCCACTCGATCCACCAAAGTGTTAAAGCATGCCTACGTCTACCTTAATCCTGGGGACAAATTAGGAGAGCCACAAGGACAAGGCGGGCGGCTCTAAGCAGGTCAAAGAGCCGGTCAACCGCAGGAAAGCTTGCGGGCGAGGGCAAAATGTCCCATAATTATCCGTAAGAGCCGGCCGCGGTGGCCGAGGGGCCAGTCACGCTCTGCACGGCCATTACCGTCGGGGGTTCGAATCCCCCCTCGGGCATGGATATTTGTGCCCTCCTTAGTATTAGCTAGCTCATAAGTAGTTTGTAAGTTTAGGAACTGATGACCCCGTAGTTAAGTCCCATAAGCTCTGTAAACATTTGAACATTTATCCGTGAGAGTAAGAAATGTTCAAATGTTTGTTAAGCTTATGGGACTTAACTACGGGGTCATCAGTCCCTAAACTTACAAACTACTTATGAACTACCTTATACTAAAGACGGCACAAATATCCATGCCCGAAGGGGGATTCGAACCCCCGACCGTAGTGGCCGTGCAGACCGTGACTGGAGCGCCTCAGTCTCTTCGGCCACCGCGGCCGGCTGAGAGTAAGAAGAAATGATGGCAGTAGTTCCTCAATACCATTAATCGTTCAATGGGAGCCCATCAGAAAGACTTGTGGGAGAGAAGTAAGGTGTGGGAAGGGTAGCAGCCCAGGATTCATTGCCCACACCATGGCTGCCACTACGAGTCGGGTCCAGCTTTCCTCCGCCACAGAGTGGCTCCAGGGAAAGGCAATTGGATTTCTGGTCCTCCACTGAGGAAGACAACTCCCCCATTTCCGCGTGCCAGCTGTATTCTCCGTAGTGTACGGCTCGGACGCGTTACCTGCTGATGACAGGGCGCAGCAAGAAAACTTTCCTTGAACTTTTTAATGTCATTTGGGCCACGTGTTAGTATACCGACTCGTGGCTAGAGGTGATTTTAATTATTGTTTTAAAACCTGGGAAAGACCGCACAAACCCGAGTAGTTATTGTAGTATGGCTCTCACTAGTTGTGTGGGAAAGACCTCGGGTGGATGGTCAACCACCGTCTCGTCTGGCTGTTAGAATCCAGCTGGAGCATTATCCGCGGCAGAATAGCCGTCTGCAATTCAGGCGCCTTGCTGCGGTGCGCGAAGGCCGTCGGAGGTTCGAGTCCTCCCTCGGCCATGGGTGTGATCCCCTTCAGATAGCTTAAGTAGTTAGTCAGCCTAGGGAATGATGACCAACTTAGTTATCCCTTAGATTTACAAACATTTAAACATCTTTTGGTAGTGCCTTAGTCGCTTCCAGTGCGGGTTCAGAAAGTATAGCTCCACCCCTGATTCAAAAATCAAATATTCAAATGTTTGTATAGTTTATGGGACTTAACTACGGGGTCATCAGTCCCTAAACTTACAAACTACTTATGAACTACTTACGAACTAGGACGGCACAAATATCCATGCCCGAGGGGGGATTCGAACCCCCGACAGTAGTGGCCGTGCAGACCGTGACTGAAGCGCCTCAGTCTCCTCGGCCACCGCGGCCGGCCCCCCCTGATTACCTGGCCCCGATGGCGGTGGCTATACAACAGGCATTTCTATGACGGCATTACCTTCTGGGTGTGTTGTTCCACATCTGGAAGGTCTACAATAAATACTACCTTGAGGCATCTTATCCTCAGATACCTTCATGACTGGGAGTTTCGTGAATGACTTCAAATTTTTATTCAGTTGTTTCATTCTCCCCGATATTTTAGATTTCGAGTCGGTGACGTCTTCTCTCATCATACTGAACAGGCGAACAGTGTCCATAAGGAGAGTGTTTTAAGAATAACTTTTTTTGCAATACTTATTAACAGCATTACATCAGTAATTATACCGCGGCGGCCGGCCGCGGTGGCCGAGGGGACTGAGGCGCTCCAGTCACGGTCTGCACGGCCACAACGGTCAGTGCTTCGAATCCCCCCTCGGGCATGGATATTTGTGCCGTCCTTAGTCTTAGCTAGTTCATAAGTAGTTTGTAAGCTTAGGGACTGATGACCCCGTAGTTAAGTCCCATAAGTTCTACAAATATTTGAACATTTGAATACCGCGGCGGATTATCCGTGAGTACTGGGGCGTCGTGCTGTGGTGCATGCGGCCGGGCATGGGTTTTTGTGTTGTCAAATCAAATGTTTGTATAGCTTATGGGACTTAACTACGGGGTCATCAGTCCCTAAACTTACAAACTACTTATGAACTAACTAAGACTAAAGACGGCACAAATATCGATGCCCGAGGGGGGATTCGAACCCCCGACCGTAGTGGCCGTGCAGACCGCGACTGGAGCGCCTCAGTCCTCTCGGCCACAGCGGCCGGCTTTGTGTTGTCCTTAGGTTAGTTTATCTTAGTTTACTTAGTTTGTAATCTACGGACTAATGACCAAGTAGTTGAGTCTGATAGATGTACAAACATTTGAATATTTTTTCAGTAATTAAAAGTCCCGGCCAATGCTCTTTGTTTGTTGATGAATTCTCTGCCTTTTGTTCTCCTTCAAGCCTTGCAATGACAATACGTCAGTTGCAACTAACTCCTAGACGGTTGAATGAGTGGGCGCGGAACAGTGATTTTAGATTTTCTACTAAGATGTCTGTGTTCTTTTTAACTGTTCCCATACTATTGAGAGATTTCAGTACTGCCACGTTACTGCCCAACAGTAAAAGGACAACGTAACCTAATTAATTTTATTACATTATTCGTAGGTCATCGATTTAATAACTTGTGGCGAAAGAGAAATATCTTGTTAGTCACTTGGTTGTGTGAGGCCTGAGCAGGGGGGAAAAATACGCATTCAGTGCTGACGGCGACCGGTGGCGAGCACGAGGGTGTCTCTGTTATTCGGAGGATCAGTGGTTCCCGGAAGACACCTTAGGACCAAGGGCCACAGCAGGTAGGACTGAGGCGTGAGCCTTCTAAGTATTTCCGCAGACGTTACCGCCATCTGGCTGGGGCCACCGTCGTCTGGCCGAGAGCGTCTGGAGCAATACAATATGGCTCCACGGGCGGTGTACGGTGCTTTGCGAGGGGAGAGCGGCGAAGTTGGCGAATGCCAGGTTAGCACCTGCTAGGACATTGTACGTCTCTGGCGCCAAGCTGGCAGGCGCCGCAGTTGTACAATAGCAAGAGAGTTTGGCTGTTTGCTGGGAACAACTTGCTGGCTGTGTTTTCGACGGTGCCTGAAGGCCATCAGCCGCTAACCTGAGATCGATGGATGTAAGGGCGAGGCCCTACCGGTGAAAACGCAGGAGAACTAGCCATTGGCTGCTGTTTTATAGTAAGGAGGTTCGGTTGTCCGACTCCCGAACGCAAGCCGTGATTGGCCGTTTGGTGCCTCGCTGTGGATTGGCGTTTCAATACACATAGGCGGAGCCGGGAGGCTTTGCAGAGAGGAGACGGAGATTTTGGTAGGAGAGAGACGGAGACTGGTGTTTGAGCAGCTGAGGACGCTTCTCTTCTGCTCTCAGTTTATACTTGTCTTCGAGCAGCTGTACTTAGAGTTTGTGGTACAACTTTTGGAGTTGCTCCAAAACTTGTGCTAACAGCGCTGAGTATTGGCAAGCCGAGATCGAGGTCAGCCTGCCTTATATTAGACGCACCGACGCGCTAATTGCGATTGTCATAGTTCTGGTGTCACCTCTGCCTACAGTACATTCGTGTTTCACACATAATTGTCTGTAGTGGCACGACACAGCCGAACGAGTGAGATCGTAAGCACTGAGATTCGCCGGGGTCGAAGTTGGCTGATATTAGTTAAATATCGCTTCCGGAAAACGAAGCTGAATTATCTGCGGGTCCGCGACTTGCAGCTATCGACGCACAAAGCCGCCTCCCAGTCGTCATGATGCAGACATGTACAGACTGTACAGCCAGTACAGTTTTGGTACAGTTTCACGTGCATTTGCTATTGTTTCAAGGGGTGTTCACGTTTACAGACTATTGAAAACGTTAGGTAAACTGACAGAAATTGGTATCCGAATATTCATCTCAATTACGCCACGGTTTCCAGTTAAATGTGGGTTGTCACAAGTGTTTGGAATCAGTTACAATTATCCTCACCTTACCAGTCACTTGCTGTAGGAGTGTATATTCTGTTTTGTAAATTCGTAAAATTTTATCTGTGTTCAATTGTATGTGAATCTTGCTTTCAACTCTGCCGTTCATTTGACTTCAGAGAATAAAACGATTCAAAACAAATTTATTTACTCAAATCATTCAAATTAGTTAACCCCCTTTACACAATTTTGGGTGGGTTTTATTACTTGGAAATTAGAGAATTACTTTTTTTTAATTTTTCAACACGCCCACCATAATGAAACCTATCTTTTACTATTTCATACTCACCTGAACAAAGGGCGAGGGATGCTGTTCTCATTCAACGGCACAGTTACAGCCTCATATTTGACTCGAAACTTACACGGTTGCCACACCAAAAGGACCTCAAGGAACGGTGCCTTATGGTACTGAGGCTGCTGAGCAACAGACGACAGCTACTCTTATTGGGCCAGGCAAATAAAATATTACCCACGCCGAAGTACTCGAATACCACAACATTGCTCGGCCTCCTCTGGAATGCCTGTTTCGTACTCGGTTTCCCAAAGTGTGGTCCTTGGACCATTTAGGGGTCCTCCACCCCCGCGGCCACCTTTCACCAAAACTTGTACAAGAATGAGCAACATTACTAATCAGAAGAATGGGAAAATAAAATTGTTTCTTCATCTGATAAACACTTTTACGTCTATATAAGAACGGCAACCCACATCCATTTGAATCTGCTTACTATATGCGTCTCTTGGTATCCCTCTGCGATCCCCCCCCCCCCTCCACACACACATACACTTCCCTCCAGTGCTAAATTTACGATTCCTAGATATCTAAGAATGGGTCCTACCAATCGATGCCTTCTTTTTTTGTCAGGGTATGCCAAAAATTCGTTTTCTCCCCAGTACTGTTCAGTACCTCTTCATTAGTTATTTCAAAAGCCTCTATCCTCTTCCTGCCTAAACCATTTATCGTCCAAGTTTCATTACCGTACAAGGCAACACTTCACTCAAATGCCTTCCTTGCACTTGTATTAATATTCGAAATTATCAAATTACCCCTTTTCAAAAACGTTTTTCTTCCCATTGCCATTCTGCGTTTTAAATCCTCTGCACTGTGACCATTATATGTTATTTTACTGCCCAAGTAACAAAACTCATCTACAAACTTTATTGTTTCGTTACCTAATTTAATTCCTTCAGCATCGCCTGATTTTCTAAGACTGCACTCCATTACCCTTTTTTTCATGTTGTTAATGTTCAACTTATACGCTCCGTTCAACAAGCTGTCCATTCCGTTAAATTGCTCTTCCAGGTCCTTTGCTGTCTCTGACAGAATTACGATGTCATCAGCAAAACGCAATGCTTTCCTTTCTTCACCCTGAACTCTAATCCCTTCTCCAAACTTCTCTTTGCTTTCCTTCACAGCTTGCTCAGTGTACAAATTGAATAACAATGAAGAAGGCTAGAAGCCTGTCTGACTCCCTTCCCAACCACTGCGTCCCTTTCATGCCCTTCAACGCTAATAACAGCTGTTCGACTAATGCACAAGTCGTAAATAACCTCCCGTTCCCTATATTTTACCCCTGCTGACTTCATAATTTGAAAGTGTGTGTTCCAATTGTAATATCTTAGAATGGTGTATACATCGTCTTTTATTTCTCGTCCATGTTGATAGCTCACCTGCCCAAGTTTGCTGCAAAAATGCCAATAGCTTTCTTTCACAAATAAAAAAATCACATATTTATAATTTGAAGGTCTAGGGAACTACAAATGAGTGACATCACATTGTATAAACTGATTTATTAGATCTTAGGAAGAAGACACTAGTTTACACTGACATTGGCTGACTGAGACTAACTCATTGGTGCGAGAATGCTCGCCAATATGTATTATTGTATTCATTATAGATATGTGTCAATTTCAAACCTAACTTGAACTTCCGCCGATATAAATCACATTATTTTACAACAATACGTATAATACATTAATTCGTTTAGATTGCAAATAATTACAAAAACATTAATATGGCAAAACGAAACGTAAATCAGGCGCAAATACAAAACTTGACCGCAACAGTATTAGATTTGTTTACGGAACATAAATATTACAATTTTATACTATTTGCATAATTTTCAGGTAAGATAATTATGTCAACTTAATAAGTGGGTCATAAATAACGCTTGTGAATATTAGCAATAAAATCCGTCATCAAACAATAATGATTGCACAATATCACAACTTACTATAATGAATTAACTAAATTCATCAGAAGATCGAAATAATGAAACTGATTTAATCAACATGTACAAACAGCGGTGTTATAAAGTGTTTATGTGATATGTAAAAGTATTCTAAAACATCAATGGATAAAGCTTCGATTAAAGTTGGAATCTCCGACTTCATACTAGTATTTCTGGGTACTAAAACCATTATACAATCAACATTGCCAGCCGCGGTGGCCGCGGGGACTGAGGCACTTCAGTCACGGTCTGCACGGCCACTACGGTCGGGGGTCGAATCCCCCCTCGGGCATGGATATTTGTGCCGTCCTTAGTATAAGGTAGTTCGTAAGTAGTTTGTAAGTTTAGGGACTGATGACCCCGTAGTTAAGTCCCATAAGCTTAACAAACATTTGAACATTTTTGAACAATCAACATTTTCAAATGCTTTTTTACAAATCTACAAACGCTAGAAATGTAGGTTTGCCTTTCCCTAATCGATCTTTTAAGACAAGTGTTAAGGTGAGTATTGCCTCTCGTGTTCTTACATTTGAAGTGATCTTCCCCGAGGTCAGCTTTTCCATCTACCTGTAAAGAATTCGTGTTAAAATTTTGCAACCATGACATTTAAACTGATGGGTCTGTAATTTTCGCACCTGTCAGCACCTGCTTTCTTTTGATTGAGGATTATTACATTTTTTTAAAAGTCTGGGGTATTTCGCCTGTCTCTTACATCGTACACACCAGATGAAATAGTTTTGTCATGGCTGGTTCTCCCAGAGACTTTATTAGGTCTAAGGCAATGTCATCAATCCCAGGGGCCTTGTTTCGACTTGGGTCGTTCAATATTCTGTCAAATTCATCTTTCAGTATAGTATCTCCTATTTCATATCCATCTACATCTTCTTGCCTTCCTATAATATTGTCTCGAAGTTCATTTCCTTTGTAGAGGCCCTCTATATACGCTTTCCACCTTTCAGATGTCCATTCTTTAATCAGAACTGGTTTTCCATCTGAGTTCTTGATATTCATACTGCTATTTTTTTGTCTTCGAATGTCTCTTATTTTCCTGTAGGCGGTATCTATTTTTCCCCTTGTTATACATCCTTCTGCAGATTTGCATTTTGCTTCCAGCCACTCTTGCTTAGCCATTTTGCACTTCCTGTCAATTTCGTTTTTTATTCGTCTGTACTCCATTTGACCTGTTTAATTTGCTGCCTTTTATATCTTCTCCTCTCATCATGTATATTCAGTATTTCCTGTGATATCCAAAGGTTTTTTTAGGTATTGCACTTCTATCTATTTGGTCCTCTGCTGCCTTGACAAATTCTACATCTACAACTACAGCTACTGTCATGCTCCGCAAGCCACCAGACAGTGTGTGGCGGAGGGTACCTTGAGTACGACTATTGGTTCTCCCTCCTATTCCAGTCTCGTATGGTTCGCGGAAAGAAAGATTGTCGATATGTCTCTGTGTGGGCTCTAATCTGATTTTATCCTCACGATCTCTTCGCAAGATATACGTAGGAGGGAGCAAAATACCGCTTGAGTCCACGGTAAATGTATGTTCTCGAAACTTCGACAAAAGCCAGTACCGAGCATAAGACCGTCTCTCTTGCAGAGTCTTCCACTGAAGTTTATCGATCATATCCGTAACGCTTTCACCATTACTAAATGGTCCTGTAACGAAGCGAGCTGCTCTCCGTTGGATCTTCTCTACCTCCTCTATCAACCCCACCTGTTACGGATCCCACACCGGTGACCAGTATTCAAGCAGCGGGAGAACAATTGTACTGTAACCTACTTCCTTTGTTTTCGGACTGCATTTCCTTGGGCTTCTTCCAATGAATCTCAGTCTGGCAACTGCTTTACCGAAGATTAATTTTATATGGTCGTTCCATTTTAAATCACTCCTAATGCTTACACCAAGACAAGGGCGGATTCTACATCTACAACTACAGCTACTGTCATACTCCGCAAGCCACCAGACAGTGTGTGGCGGAGGGTACCTTGAGTACGACAGGTAGGGAGGGGGGGGGGGCGCACAGGGGCACGTGCCCGACGAAAAATGAAAGGGAGATAGTGATGTTTTCGGTAAACGGTTTATCTGTTTCTTTTCCTAAACACTAAGAAATGGTACTCCCACCCATTACAAACAGTTTTATTTGAAGCTACACGTTTCGATTTTCCAGTTATTTGAGCAAATTAAAAATTTAAACGGCATTTTTTCCACACATCACATTCTTCTTGAAACACAATGAAGTGAAATTTTCAGAATCAAATTTTCACTCTGTAGCGGAGTGTGTGCTGACATTAAAACTGTGTGCTGTACCGGGGTTTCGAACCTGCGACAACCGTCTGAACTATCCCGACACGCTTCACAGTCCGTCGTCACAACTTTACTTCAGCCTGTTCCTCACCTCCTACTTCCCAAACTTCACAGAAGTCCTCCTGCGAACCTTGCAGGACCAGCACTCCTGGAAGAAAGGATGTGGTGGAGACATGGCTTAGCCACAGCCTGAGGGATTTTTTCAAAATGACGAATGCTAATTCTGAAACGTTCATAGGAGAACTTCTGTGAAGTTTAGAAAGTAGGAGGCGAGGTACTGGCAGGAGTAAAGTTTTGTCTACTGACCGTGAAGCGTACCAGCATAAGTATCATTGTAGAGCAGATGCCAGTGAAAGACAATATTCCCAGGTTCGAATCCCGTTTCTGGCCCACAATTTTAATCTGCCAGGAAGTTTGAAAGACGACCGTCCGTCGTCTTCCATATATTTTTGGATAGTTCCTGTAAAGTTATAGTTTATTTAAAGTCGTTAGATTATTATTTTGTTAAAACTTGAACCCCACTCGTTTCAAGGCTGGAGGAACAGCATTTTTATTTCATGTGTTAAAATATTAGTTAATATTGCTAGGTTTTTCTTATTTTGTTATGTTAATAATTTATTGTTATATTAACTAATGTGGCATAAATACGGCTTCTCCGCTACGCCACTGTCCCTATGAGAATGTGCAGTTGTTTTACCTTTAAGTGTGTGCGTGAATCTATGGCTGTTTGAATGTGGGGACTGACAGCTCGCTTTGCATCGTTTTCTCTGGCTCAGTATCGATAGCTGCTGAGACCACCAAAGAGGTTTCTACACCCTTTGGTTACAGTCCAGTCAGCGAGACTTCTCTAGGGCGAGTCTCTCCATCCCCATCACCGCTGATCTTGAATTTTCCCGGTTTCCGGTGGCTTCCCGCGTCTTGTGGCCGCTCGGTCTGGTCATTCTGGGCTGGTCGTCTGGTGAGGTAAGGTTGTTTCTGCTCTTGTTTTTGGAGATGGTAGTGTTTCATTGACTAGCACGTTTAACTTAGATTTATGAACTTAGAATCATTTTTTGGATTATTTTCTACGACCGTGTGCGGGAATGTGTTCTCGTTTTTCAATTCAGTGATTTCCATTAGATAAATGCGGTGTGTGTGATTCTAGTTGCATTTTGATAACGGCCTGGTATGTTAAAACCTTTTGTGATCATGTGGCGGTGTATGAACCCTGTGTTAATACTTTCTGGCTTTGTGGGGCCCGATTTCTAATAGGTGAGTTTTACAGTGCATTTAAACATATTCTCATCGTTTCCTTCCGTGAGTGATATGTTTCCACGTGGTTGGTTCATAGAACAAAGCCTTCAGCTTCCACTCTTGTTTGTTCCATGCCCATCAGGCAAGTAACTATGCGGGTATCCTTCTGATTTCTACTAATATTTCGCGATCTTCTCTCCCCGCTTATTTTAATTTTGCTGTCTCTTCTTCAACTGGTAGTACACACTCTGTCTTTGTCAGTAATTCTCTCTGAGCCTTGTACAACCTCCTTCAATAGCTTCCTTATGTAATTCTAAACATTTTTATGCGTTGTATGCTGTAATTCTTAATTTTATTTATCCGATTTTGTAATTATTTCACTTTTACTAGTTTTGGAGACTGGACTTCATCCGTCTCTGTAATCGCTCGCTATCGCGTGTAGCTACATTTCTTTCGCTTCTTCATGTAATTCTAAACATTTCTATGGGTTGCATGTCGTAATTCTTAATTTTATTTTTCCGACTTTGTAATTATTTTGTGGCTTTTCCGAGAAAGGACCTCATCCGTCTCTGTAATCGCCCACTATCGCGTATAGCTCTATTTCATTCGTTCCCTTATATAATTCTAAGCATTTCTATGGTTTACATGTAGTAGTTAGTTTTCTTTATTATTCGGAAACTGAATTTATTCAATTTTATCGGTTTCCGGAACCACGTGGGTCCGAGTTCCGACTTCCGGGATTTGCAGTTAGTCGCCTGAGTTCACGCCACTTCTCATATAAAACCAGTACCTAGATCAATTGCTGACAGACTGCAACTTAAGAATCCACCGTTATTTTGTATAATTAATCCGATTTTCAACCACTTCACCTTCAGTGGAATGCGTTCATGTAACTTAGCCGTATGTCGCCGTTAGCGTGTTTGCTCGCGGTCCAATTCAGATGTAATTTAACTTGCTATACACTCGCACCATCTCAAAACAGGCACGACAGACCAGAGCCAGCTTCAAAGTTTTTGTATATTGAGTTTTGTGCTACCTCCGACTTGCTGAATTTCGCCTACGATAGCGGCGCCTGCTTCCGCCTCGTCTTAGCGCACTGTTTTTGGTGAGCTTCGGTGTGGCATTGCGTGTGTGTGAGAGAATGAGTGTTGTTTGTGAATCCTTCCCTCCAGCAGGGTTAAATCATGTATAATTTAGGCTGGGCACCGTCCGCATTAATCCATGTAAGAGATGCATTTTCTTGTATTAACAAAATTGGTTTCCCCATTTTGCTTGTTTTCTATCTGAATAAATAAGTTTAAGTTCAGCATATTCCGTAAGTTGTCTATAAATTGTAGTTTTAGAGCACCTTCCCTCTTTTATTTAATATTGTTTCACAACTGCTGAGAACATGCTCAGATGCAATGTTTCTTACGACTAAATTCCGTTGCGCCATAAATGTTTTCTTAGCCACCTTTCTAAGATAACTTTAATTGTGGTGGCTTGCTTATTAATGTCTGTGTATAATAACGTGTGAGCCGCTATGTATATTGACCACTGTAGTATTAACTTCTTGTTAATGAAGTAATTTGAGCCGGCCGCGGTGGCCGAGGGGACTGAGGCGCTCCAGTCACGGTCTACACGGCCACTACGGTTGGGGGTTCGAATCCCCCCTCGGGCATGGATATTTGTGCCGTCCTTAGTATTAGCTAGTTCATAAGTAGTTTGTAAGTTTAGGGACTGATGACCCCGTAGTTAAGTCCCATAAGCTTAACAAACATTTTTTTAAAGTAATTTGAAACGAGTCAGTTCTCAGTTTGGGCCAGGGAACAAGGCTTTGTAGCAGGGAGTAACCAGTAGTTCACACGGACCTTATTTACTAATTTTAGTGACAAAGCAAGTCTCTTGTTACGTACATGTTTTTTATGTTTCGAGTGTAATTTTGTTACTTGCTATAGCTCTCTTGAAAACTTATCTCGTTTTGCATAGAAACTTTACAAAGAATGAAGAAGAAATTGATTCAATACAACGCAAACACAGGAAATCTGATTTTAGGTTTTGAGGGAATATCAAACTTAGCGCGACATACTCGTATTTATTGGCTGTTCGTTTCTGTGCCGTAATTGTGCGACCTTTTAGGATAAGCTGTTTTTCCAATTTCTGCATTGTTTGGTAAAGACACAGCCACTCCGATTACTGTACTGTTCATCCACGGTAAGTTGACGATTCGCTGTTGGCAGCGGCAGGAGGCGTGTACCACGGCGAGGAGCAGTGGGCCGAAGGCAGCGTCGCAGTGTTGAACCAATGTGCGCAGTACTATTTCGCGCTTAGGGACAGCGTAACGTTGGCAGCAATCCGAAATAAATGAATGTCCTCTGCTCTTGGCATCACCAGGTAAACTCGTCTTCACCTGTCAAATGAATATAAATGGTTTGGATTTTCCGCCGTATGCAAGACACCTGATTTTTTAATTGTTCCCAAACATGTTTCAGCACATTTTGTGCTATCATCAGTGGGATGGTTTATTTTTGTCCTGAAATTATGTTTACTGTACAATAGTCTTTTCAGTTACTTCTAGGTTCATTCGTTTTTAAATTTTACTTAGGTTATCTGACTATATAACTATTTCAGTTTAGTGAATATTAGGCCTAGATATACGAGTATCACATTTCTTACATACCTTTTACATTAGGCTACATAAACTCCTTAAGTAGCATACTTATTTGTTGTTTTGGTACAAACTTGTCATCTGCAGACATAACAAACAGTTTACGATATTTTCTTGCTTTCTATTTTTCGGTCCGAGAAAACGTGTCATTTCTGTACAGTACTTACGATTCTTTTCCTTTTCTGTTATAATTTGGTTGTTGCTGTTGGTTTGAATGTGTCTGTCACTCGTTTTCCACGTTTTTTCGTGCTATGCATTACGCCAGTGGTAATATTTGGCGTATGAATACAGCTGGAAGCTGTTCATTTGTTCTTTCGATGTTTTGTTTTTGAAAAGTTGCGCGCGAAGAAAGAAGAACAGCAGCATCAAAAGACAAATTAATATACTTCCATCTAATTACCAATGCACTACTAGTTTCTCCGCACTATGGCGTCATTCTCAATTTTTACGATTAAAAAAATATTACGATTCTACCTCATAAAACAGTGAAAAGTCTATTAATTTATCAAACCATGTGTGCCGAACGGGAATGGCCGTGTGTTCTGGGGCGCAACGTCGTGGAGTACGCGGCCACTCCCGCCAGAGGCTCGAGTCCTCCCTCGGGCATGGGTGTGTGTGTGTGTGTGTGTGTCTTGTCCTTAGAATAAGTTAAATTAGTTTGTAAGACTAGGGGCCGATGACATTAACAGTTGGTCCGTTTAGTTTACAAACATTTGAATTTTTTCGACCTTATTGTACGACAGTTTGAATTTTCAAGTGGTCAGTCTTATTCAGTATGCTAGTCTAATTACTCCAAAGTTGTAAATATGTAGAGAAACCTATACCAGTTTTGCATGGCTTCCTCTGTCAAGGGATTCGAATATACCCACCTGGCGAAGCTCAGAATCAGTTACATATTGAATTAAATCCGCCGGCCGCGGTGGCCAAGGGGACTGAGGCGCTCCACTCACGGTCTGCACGGCCACTACGGTCGGGGGTTCTAATCCCCCCTGGGGCATGGATATTTGTGCCGTCCGTAGTCATAGCTAGTTCATAAGTAGTTTGTAAGCTTAGGGAGTGATGACCCCGTAGTTAAGTCCCATAAGTTCTACAAACATTTGAACATTTGAATTAAATTCAGAGCCTGAATGGCCAGTGTTCAGCTATTGGTAAGTGTTTCATCCTTCATTATGATGAAACATGAAACAAGTGTACCCACATCTGAACACAGGGCATTCACGCTCTAAATTCTCTGTTTTTTTTAATTATTATTATTTTGTGGTAAATTTGGAAAATTTACACTGTTTAACGTGATTGAATCATTGTAAAATTTTTGTGCTCATAGGCATTTGAAACTGACGCCATAGTGCGCAGAAACTAATAGTGCATTGGTAGTTAGATGGAAGTAAATTAAAATGGTTTTTTCTAAGAAGCGACTGTGGCTTTGGAACAAATTTTGTGTGTTTTCTATAGCACTTATATGTGACAATAACTATATATATATATATATATATATATATATATATATATATATATATATATATTGTGTGTGTTTTAAAATCAGTCTCACAACGCCTCTAAGATCATTTTCACCCTCTTCAGCCTTGTCCCCCTGCCCCCGTATCTGTATCCGCCACTGCACCCAGATAATTTATGAAAATAACTGCTTCCATTTGCTGACCTGCTATGGTGTAACTAAATGATAAAGGAACTTTCTTTCTATGTATTCGTAGCGCATTACACTTGCCTTTAATGAGATTCATTTGCCATTCCTTGCACCAAGTTGCAGATCCCCCTGCATTTCAATAGAATTATCCATTGTTACAACCTGCCTATATACTACAGCATCATCCGCAACATGTCTCAGCGAACTTCCGATGTTATCCACAAGATCATTTATATGTATTGTGAAGAGCAACGGTCCCATGACACTCCCCTCAGCCGAGCGGTCTCGAGCGCCACGTTACGAATCGCGCGGCCCCGCGTTAGAGGTTCGAGTCCTCCCTCGTGCATGGATGTGTGTGTTGTCCTTAGGTTAGTTTAACTTAGTTTAAGTAGTTTGTAAGACTGGGGACTGATGACCAACGTAGTTTGAACACACACCTGTGGCACACCTGGCATCACTCTTACTTGGGAAGACTTCTCTCCACTGAGAATGACGTGCTGCGTTATGTTATCTAGGAACTCCTCAATCCAGTCACACAGTTGGGCCTATAGGCTATACTAGTGGCGTAACTATGGGGGGATGAGGGGGATAGAACCCCCCCCCTCCCAAAAAAAATCGTATAACAGCAATCTAGTAAAGATAAAGATTGAAAACTTGGGGTGTTTTACCATAATATTTCATTGGATGGGAGTAAATTAGTTTCTTCAGCGGGAGTGGTAGATGGTAGTCTAGAAACTGACTAAAATTTTGCTCGTCAAGCAGATCTATTCCCCCCCCCCCCAAATCCAAGTCTTAGTTACGCCACTGGGCCATACGCTGTTACTTTGTTCATTAAACGACAGTGGGGAACTGTATCGACCACCTTGCAGAAGTCATGAAACACGGCATCTACCTGAGAACCCGTGTCTATGGCTCTCTGAGTTTCGTGGACGAATAGTGCGAGCTGGGTTTCACACGATCGACTTTTTCGAAACCCGTGCTGATTCCTGAGTCTCCAGAAAAGTCATACTAGAACATAATACGTGTCGTGGTGTAAAGTCAGCGCCACACGCTAGACGTACAAAAACGATCGCGAAGAAGGCAGCGGATGACCGGCAGCCAATCACACGCTGGCACCGCGCCTCCTGGAGGGAACAGCCGAGAAGCGCGCCCTCTACAAGCAGCTGTATCTAGGCCGACACGCGTCTGGAAGGGCACTCCAAACTCGACTCCGAACTAGGATGCTACTACGAGTCAGCGCAAGAAGACGCCGCCGCGAGAACAGACAGACAGACAAAGTTGATTATTTTGTATACGTTAGTAAATAAAACTTTTATTACTAATCTGTATAGCTGTTTAAGCTGTCCACGCATCCCACGTGTCCTGAGCAGACCCTTTTCCGAACGATAGGCCGACGAGGACAAAACAGTACCGCCGTGGCGCACCCCGCAGGCCGGCCGCGGTGGCCGAGGGGACTGAGGCGCTCCAGTCACGGTCTGCACGGCCACTACGGTCGGGGGTTCGAATCCCCCCTCGGGCATGGATATTTGTGCCGTCCTTAGTAGTAGTTAATTCATAAGTAGTTTGTAAGTTTAGGGACTGATGACCCCGTAGTTAAGTCCCATAGACTCTACAAACATTTGAACATTTTGCACCCCGCAGCGCAGCCCTGCGCGCGCCAGCACACGTCGGCAGCGGCGGACACTTGCGACTGCGCGCCACCACCAAGTCCGGCACTGCTCGCGTACCGCCCAAAGTTTCAGTCCGCTCACCGCGCAGATGCGAGGAACCTCTTCGTACCTCGCAAGTAGACAGTAAGACCGCATCAGCGGCCGCGGGCGATCGCCAATCCGCATGCAGATAGCGGCGCAAGAACACTAGCCGCCGCGGCTGTAACTAAGACGGGCGTCTTCTGACACCGCGGACTACGAGGGAGCATCGCCGGAGCCGGACGATTGCCGAAGCCACGTCTCCGCTACGCCTGGCCACCGACTGCCGGAATCTGCCGCTGCCGAGGTCCCGAAGCAGAGGACACCCAACTTCGAGGAACGTAACACCGGCTAACATCTACTTTGTAGAAGAGTCACAGTTAGTTATCCAGGAAGACTTGCTTCTAGTTAGTTCAAGGGAATTACTTTAGTTAACTTGCCTATCCGAAGAAGTTGTTGTTGTTGTTGTTGTTGTTGTTTGTTTTTTTTTGTTATATTGAACTGGAGTATTATTTTTCAAGTCACTGTACTGTGGAAATTAAGCTGAGAATACACTCGGAATTATAAATAAAGAGATACCGATAATCTCGTGTTTCTGCTGTATGTAACAAATACGTGTTCCAAAATACTACAACTGACCGACGTTAGAGATATAGGCCTATAGTTCTGCACATCTATTCCACGTCCCTTCTTAAAAGCGGGGATGATCTGCGCCATTTTCCAATCTTTTGGAACGCTACGCTCTTCTACGGGAGGCAAGGTCCTTCACGTACTCTGTGTTAAAACGAACTGCCATCCCATCAGGTCCAGCGGCCTTTCCTCTTTTGAGCGCTTTTAAGAGTTTTTCTATCCCTCTGTCATTTATTTCGACATCTGCCATCTTGTTATCTGTGTGACAATCTAGAGAAGGAACTACAGTTCAGTCTTCCTCTGTGAAACAGTTTTGGAAAACCACACTTAGTATTTCAGCCTTTAGTGTGTCATCGTATGTTTTAGGACAATTTTCGTCACAGAGTGTCTGGACATTTTGTTTTGATCCACCTACCGATTTGAAATAAGACCATAATTTCTTATGATTTTCAGCCAAGTCAGTACATAGAACTTTACTTTCGAATTCGTTGAACGCCTCACCCATCGCCCTCCTCACGCTACATATCGCATCGTGTAATTTTTGTTCGTCTTCACGGCTTTGGCTTTGTTTATGTTTGCAGTAAAGTTCCCTTTGCTTCCGTAGCAGTTTTCTAACTCGGTTGTTGTACCACGTTGGCTCCTTTCCATCTCTTACTATTTTGCTTGGTACGTACTCATCTATTGGATATTGTACGACGGTTTTGAACTTTGTCCACTGTTCAAATGTTCACATGTTTGTATAGATTACGGGACTTAAATACGGGGTCATCGGTCCCTAAATTTACAAACTACTTATGATCTAGCTAATACTAAGGACGGCCCAAATATCCATGCCCGAGGGGGGATTCGAACCCCCGGCCGTCGTAGCCGTGCAGACAGTGACTGACGCGCCTCAGTCCCCTCGGCCACCGCGGCCGGCTGTCCACTGTTCCTCAACACTATCTGTACTTGAGATAAAACTTCTATGTTGAGCCGTCAAATACTCTGAAATCTGCTTTTTGTCTCTTTTGCTAAATAGAAAAATCTTCCTATATTTTTTAAATATTTCTATTTACGGCTGAAATCACCGATGCTGTAACCGCTTTTTGATCGCTGATTCCCTGTTCTGCGTTAACTGTTTCGAATAGTTTGGGTCTGTTTGTCACGAGAAGTTCTAATATGTTATCGCCTCGAGTCTGTTCTCTGTTTAACTGCTCAAGGTATTTTCAGATAATGCACTTAAATCAGTCCCACTGGATTCTTTGTCCCTGCCACCCATTATAAAAGTTTGAGTCTCCTAGTCTATATCCGATAAATTAAAATCGCCTCCCAACACTTTAACATAATCAGGAAATCTACTCGAAATATTTTCCGAATTTTCCTTCAGGTGTTCTGCCACAATAGCTGCTGAGCCAGGGGGCCTAGAGAAACATCCAATTATTATGTTCGAGCCTGGTCTAACCGTGACCTTCACCCAAATTATTTCACATTTCCTTCGATACTATTGCACTTTTTAAGGCTCTAAACACACCTCCCCTTTCACTGTCCAGCCTGTCTCTTAAAGGTACCCATTCCTCTTCTACTGTTTTATTTTCTCCCGTTTCTGTCAACTGTTGCCTCCATCTGAAATTCTCATGAACTTCAGGTTTCTTCAATTTATCCAGGTCCCTCTCCTTATGTTGCTCCCCTTTTGCAGTTTCTTCAGTTTCAGTCTATAACCAACAAGATATGGTCAGAGTCAATATTGGCCCATGGATATGTCTTACAGTTTAAAATCCGGTTCCGAAATCTATATCTTAACGTTATAAAATCTGGTATCTTCCAGTGTGTCCTGGTCCCCTCCACATATGCAACCTCCTTTCATTATTCTTCAACCAAGTGTTTATTGTAATTTAATTATGTTCCGTACAAAATTCTACCAGGCGGTTTCCTATTTCGTTCCTTTTTCCCAGTCCATATTCACTTACTAGTTTTCCTTCCATCCCTTTTCCTACTACCGAATTCCAGTCCCCCATTATTAGATTTGTCGAATTTAAGAATTAGTTCTGGCGACGAACAGTTAAGGTATCATTCAGAAGATTGTCAGCGCAATGCTGTTTACATGTCGCCAAACATACAAAATGAAATAATAAATTTGTGTGGAGATGTTATTAGAGAGAATATAGCCACTAACATTGAAAAGGAAAGGTTTTAAGCAATGTTGGTAGACGAAATAGCAGACTTAGCTGGGAAGGAACAGTTGTTAATACGTGTGCGATTCTACGACGAAAGTAAACTAAAATTCATGGAAGAATTTGTAGGTTTTGTATAACTAAATTCACAAAATGCCTCATCAATTGCTGAGGCAATTTACTATTTCTTGACCAGTAATAATCTTCCAGTTGAATATTGTGTAGGATTTAGCTTTAATGTCTGTTCTACAGTGGCAGGCAGAGAAGGCAGTGTACAAGCCATTTTAAGGAAGAAATACTATCGAGCCTCATACGTTCATTGCTCAAGCTTCAAACTCAACCTTGTGATAAACAATGCTAACTCAGTTACGGAAATTAGGAATACTATTGCCACAGTAAAAGACACAATAAACTTATTTAGAGAATCGGCTACACGTCGGAAATATGTTCTCAATTTATCACGAATGTGTGAGACGAGATGGTCTGGAAGAGACAAATCCATCAGACTATTTTCTCAACATTACCCAGAAGTTGTGAGAGCTCTAGAAAAATTATCTACAGAGGGAAATTATGCAACGAGAAAATCTGCTTATCAGTTGCATTCTGCCATCACAAAACCAGTATTCATCTTATCTTTACAAGCAATAGCCAAATATTCGGCATTTTTGAAACCAGTAGGTAATTCTCTGCATTCTAAGTCTATAGGTATGAGTGGCGTGAGGGAATACGCCACAAAAATGGCTGACATTCTTAGTAATGACCGAAAAGAAACTGACAGCATAACCAGCGAATTACTTGGAAAAGCACAAGCTACTGCAGAGGAACCAGAAATAGAAATTACTGAAATGTTCAAATGTCTGTATATCTATCGGACCAAACTACGTGATCATCAGTCCGTAGCCTACAAACTACTTCAACCTAGGTAAACTAACCTACGGACAAACACACACACACCAATGCCCCAGGGCGGACTCGAACCTCCACGGCGAGCAACCGCGCGCTCCGCAGCGAGGTGCCTTAGACCGCTCGGCTACTCCACCGCGGCTAGAAATTACTGTTCCATGTTTTGTTTGTAAGCAAAAATTCAGGATCAATCCGCAATCGGAAAATGACAGCGAATACTGGCGACATTCACTGATAATACCATATATGGAATCACTCATGTCATCTTCAAGTATTCGGTTTTCAATAGAAAATACTACAGTTGTTGCTCTAAATAAGCTACAGCCTTTGAATACGAGTAAAATTAGTTTAGAAGAGTTTCATAGAAATGCAGAATTGTTAATTTTTTAATGATTTGGATGATATTAGTGGGGAACTGGAACTGTGATACAATTTATGGAGGGAAAAGAATATCCTCGAAACTAAATTAAAGGATATAGATGTAACTGACATGTTTAATGAGGCGAACATATTCTTCGCTAGTATGAGAAAAGCTCTAAGCATATTCAGCACTATTCCATGCACAACAGCGACAGTGGAAAGATCCTTCAGTACTCTTCAAAGGGTGAAGATGTGGCTTAGAAGCACTATGGGAGAAGAAAGGCTCACGGGTTTATGCCTGATGAGCGTGAAACGAAATTACGCCAAGGAACACTGTGACACGTTAGAAAAGACAGTAATTGAGAAATTTGCAGCAAATCCAAGAATATTATTACTTTATTGAAATGTTGTATTGTTATGCAAGTGCATTTTATGTAAAGATGTTTATTAAAAGAGTTTTCCACTTGTTTTCTGTTGAAGCTGTGGCAGTGGAATAACATAAAAAGTGTATGAATAAAGAAAGATATTTAGAAATGGGCTTTATCGAGACAGATGAGGGTAAATCTTACTGTGTAATTTGCGTGCGAGTCCAACAGAACAGTTCGATGGTGCCAGTTGAATTGCGGCGTCGTTTTGAGGTTTCTCATCCACACTTCCAGAAAAAAAACATTGATTTTTTCAAGAGGAAGAGCACTGAATTAGCAGCTTCTCAAAACCGAATCAAAACTCATGCAAAAAACAACTGAGGAACACTATCTAAAAGCTTCCTTCTCAGTAAGCTATCAAGTGGAACAAGGAAACAAAGCTCACACCGTTGTAGAAACTCTCATAAAACTGTGGGTTAACAATGTTGTTTCCTATATGCTACACGAAAAAGCAGTAAAAATGGTATCTTCTGTGCTGCTATCAAACAGTACTATCAAGAGAGGCATTGTTGACATTTCAAATTACATGAAAGGACCTCCAAATAGATTGTAAAGAGTCAAGTTTTCCTCACTGTCATTTCCTGCGTATTCCGACATCAAAATCACTTTCTACTACAGGAAATGCATTGTACATTTTGCTGTCGTGTAAAATTTAATTTATTGTGCTACCGGTTTCGGGAGTGTCCCATCTTCCAGGCATTTCTATAATATTACAAAAATTAGTTAAGCTTCAATGTGACACAAATATAAAATATAAAGATCTTGATCCATGGTAGAAGTACTTACAAAATTACATGAGCAGTTTAGTTTTATACATTTTCTGAATAAGTTGACGGTGTCGTCATATCTATAAAAACCAATTAAAATACAAGTTAAAAGTGATAGTGATAACGACAACATCAAGGGGTTCCTGCACTTAACGTAAATAAAAACAGTCAAAGATAAAGTGTAACAGACTCAGGGAACAGGGTATGTCAAAGATGTAACAAATTGGCAATGTGCTCGCTTCTTGTATCCTTGGGTTTATTTACCAGCTGTTATATCCTTACCTCAAGTTCTGGTACTTATATTACAGTCACGTATTGAATTTTTCTGACTTATATATATGAACATAATCTAAACGTCGTAAAGTAGAATCGGTATAAAGGGTCATAGAGGTCACTATTACCACATTTTTCTTCAACGTCATCAAGCCGTTCAGTCAGGATTCCTGCTCACGATTGTTACTAGTGACGAGTTATGATGCTCTCATGCTGACATCTTAAGAAGAAATTAATGACTGAGTAATAAAAGATATTTAGTCGCACCGTAATGACAAACGACCTAAACAATTACATCATGTGTTAGTACTACACTATAATAATTCCCATTGTTTTCACAAACAAAACATAGAATAGTGTGCTTTGGAAGTCACCCATTCCGCACCTACTCTTTCGATCATATGTCCTCAAATGTTTATCTTTCCTGCCCCTACTCGAATAACCTTCGACAAAAATTATTTCCAGACGCAAATACACGTCGAACATCGATTGGCGCCACAATTGGCGCCACAATTGGCTTGGAATCACTTCGATTCCAAAGGGACAGATTTGGTAAACTACAAGAACATTGTCAGACTTTCCCATAATTTGAGAGAATATAGCAAGTAACCACAAGAGCTTTCTTGTTGTCTTCGATGTGGATTCGTGCTACTCCTGTCACGGAAACAGCAAAAAAAAAAATCTACTTTAATGTGTTTTTTTTTTTTTGTTTTTTTTTTTTTCATCGTAGCTCTCTACAGAAGAAGGTGCAGTGAAGACACTTCATAGAAACTGACATTAACAAAGAAAACAAAATGTCTTCGGGAAAGAAACTTGCAAACGTAGTCCCTAAATACCTCTTAAGTCATTGATGGATTTTGTGTTCCTTTCATCTTCTCCATACTTCAACCTCAGCATATCGATAGCACTCAAGGCTCGTCTTCTCGATATTTGCTGTATTATGTTTCTCCAAGCAGTACGCCTGGTCTCGTTTTCCTGGTTTCCCATTAGTCATCGTGCGTTCTCTCAACTTGTCGTCTCTTAGCCCTGAGTGCCCCAGTCACCGAAGGTCGCGCATGTCCTGGTGATGTGTAGGAATATGAAGTTCCTTTGCGTTTTCCTAAGTAATGGAGATGAATGTGTTTTGAAAATAATAATGAAAATATAGAAGAAAGGTAACTCAACCCCTCTACGTCGAGGTTAGGTAATGTGAAACAAAACATCTTCTTAAGCAATTGAAGAAAAATGATCTAAATGAAACAGTAATAGATAAACGGCGACAAACCTTGAATAATGGATGCCGCACATTCCTTTATTTCTACATTCGTCCTTCCTCGTCCTTTGTTCGTTTCTTTTTTTTCTGTTTGTTCTTTTTTCCTTCATATCCTCATTATGACTGGCTGGAAGACTTCCTAAGTAATAGAACGCAGTGCGTTGTTGTCGACGGCGAGTGTTCATCAGAGACGAGTGTATCGTCAGGCGTGCCCCAGGGGATTGTGATAGGACCGCTATATTTTCTATCTATATAAATGATCTTATGGACAGAGTAAATTGTAATTTGCGGCTGTTTGCTGATGATGCTGTGGTGTATGGGAGGGTGTCGTCTGTAACTGACTGTAATAGCATACAGGATGACTTAGACAAAATTTCTAGTTGGTGCGAAGAATGGCAGCTAGCTCTCAATGTAGAAAACTGTAAGGTGGTGCGCATGAGTAGAAAAAACAATCCTATAATGTTCGAATACAGCATTAGTAGTGAGCGTCTTGATGCTGTCGCGTCGTTCAAATATCTAGGCGTAACATTGCAGAGCGATATGAAATGGAACGAACATGTAAGGACAGTTGTGAGTAGGGCGGACAGCCGACTTCGGTTTATTGGGAGAATTTTGGGAAGATGTACTTCACCTGTAAAGGAGACCGCGTATAAAACGCTTGTACGACCACGTCTTGAGTATTGCTCAATTGTTTGGGACCCGCAGCAGATCGGTTTGAAGGAAGACATAGAGGCGGTTCAGAGACGAGCAGCTAGATTTGTTACCGGTAGATTCGACCAATGCGCGAGTGTCACGGAAATGCTCCGGCAACTCAATTGGGGATCGCTGGAAGATAGACGACGTTCTTTTCGTGAATTTCTGTTAAGTAAATTTAGAGGGCCGGAATTTGTAGCTGAGTGTAGTACGATCTTGCTGCCGCCTACTTACATTTCGCGTAAAGATCACAAAGACAAGATAAGAGAAATTAGGGCTCGTACGGAGGCATATACGCATTCTTTTTTTCCTCGTTCTATTTGAGAGTGGAATAGGAAAGGAAATGCCTAGTAGTGGTACAGTGTACCCTCCGCCACGCACCTTACGGCGAATTGCGGAGTATGTATGTAGGTGTAGATGTAGATTTGTAGCGCCGTGATATAATTCGCAAATCTTTTCCTGTAGTTAGCACCCTTCTCCAAGAGTTGGGCTCTTGTGGCGAGGTACACTCTATAGTCTGAGTATGAGGTCTTGTCTTGTGCACTGGTTATATAGTGCAGTGTATGCCCTACTAACCAGGTTCACGTGTTTTTCTTGCTGATTGGGTAGTAATTGCCGTCAGGTTTCAGTACCGAGATGAGAGGAATGTGTTGCGGTGCTGTTGTGCAAATTGAAGCCAGGTGTTTTCTGCACCATTCCCATATAAGTTTATTTTATCCACAGATAAATCTGTGTTGCAAGGTGTCAATGAGATGGCACTCCCTGTATTTGTCAGTGACGGACAAATGTATTTTGTGAAGTTTCTCTCTTGTTGGTATCGTCTCATTAACTATTTTGTACCAGATTGATCTTATATCCGTACCGAGACTTTGTTGTTGATGTTTTTCCATATAACAGTCCAATCCTTATCGGGGTACTTTAATTCCATTAGGTTCACCCTTCCACTGTCATTCATAAGGTGGTGCAGTTGAGTGGTGGTCAGCTCATGTAGTGGGGCGCTCGAATTAATTCGGAGGTAGCTAATTTCTAAGAGAAACATCCTAATGTGGTTCGCCTTGTAATGAGTGTCGCCATGGTGAATTGGTACTTTCATACTCTGAGGCTTATATATCCTTATGGCCATACTTAGCGCACTATCCGGACATTTGTGGCACAGCTGCATAGTGCGCCTTATCAGAAGTGCCTTGCATTTAGATGAAACATCGGTGAGACCAAGGCCTCCTTTTTCTGGCGGAAGGGTGACGACATTGATCCCCACCTTGAATATATCTCCCCTCCAAATATACCAACCTATTGCCGACATGATTTCCCTGGCAATACTGTCTACCACAGATATTATCTATCCAACGTACCATAGTTTCGAGAGGATTTTGGTGTTGACGAAGTGTACTTTCTGCACCAAGTCCTGTTCCCGTTCTTTGTTGTATTGTAAGTAGCCTCTCGTGATGGCCAGAAGGTCCTTCCAGTTGTCTTCCGTTGTTTGCAGAGGACAACTGCTCATCTTTATCCGGAGCACCTACATGGTATCGCACACACTGTATGGGCAGTTGGCATCTGTGCGAAATTCACTCCCTATAGGCATGAGACGAGTTTTCCTGTAGTTTAGCGTAGAACCCGATGCTCGTTCATATTCAGTCACATTAGTGGTAACGTCTCGAAGGTCCTGCTCCGAGCGTACAATGACACCCACATCTACTGTCGTAGAATAGAGGGTTAGACCATGAAGCTTGCAATTAAGCATTCTAACCAAAGGCTCAATTGCTATAACGTTTAGCGGCATAGACATAGGACACCCCTCTCGGACTGACCTTTGAATAGGGATCTGATGGGTAAACTGACCATTGACGATGATTTTAGAGCTGGAAGAAGTATACATATTTTGAATTATCGTAATAAAAGGTACACCAAATCCGAGATGATTCATGATATCGAACAGGTAGCGGTGTGAAACCGTGTCAAAAGCCTTACATTGGTCTAAAGCTAAAATTGCTGCCTGAGGGCGTGTTAAGGCACTGAAAAATATGATCTCCCTATAATCTGCTAGACTCTGGAAAATAGTGCGTCCCGGTACTGCTGCTGTCTGGCAGTTATGTATGATGTTTGCTAGAACATTTTTAATTCTAGCTGCTATGACACGGGCTACAATCTTATAATCAGAGTTCAGGAGAGAGATGGGACGGAATTTATTGATATCTTCATGTGGGTGTTCTTTCGGAACCAGTACTATTACACTGTCATTGAAGCCTGCTGGTAGTTGCTGATCCGCTTTCATTACACATGCTTACAAAGCATAGCTCCATTAGATACCAAAACTGTTTGTATAATTCTATTGGTAGTCCATCATTTCCCGTGATTTATTAGGCTGAGCCTTTTTCAGTGCCCCCTGAATCTCTTCCGCGGCGATGTCACGCCTTAATGATTCCCTGTCGGTCTCTGCAAGTGTCATTGTAAGATAACTTTTCATTGTACGCATTGCTTCGTCATCCGCCAGCTCTGCTGTGTACAGTCGCCGGTAGTAATCCGTTATATACTTTTTTATTTCAGCCTGAGTCGTCGCGAAATTACCGTTTTCTTTCTTTATACGAGTGATAAGGTTTTGTCTTGCGCGACGCTTCTCTCTCCCGAGTTGGATAGTGACGCATGTTCGTTGGAGGTGCAATTATCATCTCTGGAACGGATTTTAATTCCTTCCATTTGTTTCCGTTTCAGAAGGGATAACTTTGTTTTAATCCTTTTAATTTGGATTAACTTCTCCGGCGTGATAGGTATATCAGAATACAGTTCACGAAGACATCGAAAGTAAAACTCAAAGGTTTCTTTCTGTAGTCGGTTCCTCTCATAACTATACGCCTTCAAAACGCTGATTAATTTAGGTTTTGCGCAGTGGCACCACCACAGCATTATCGATGGGAACGTGTGTTGCCGGCGTAAACAGGTATGCCAGGCCCCTTGCATACGTTCTCTCAACTCTTGCTCCTTGAGAATATCGACGTTTAACTTCCATGCGTTCTGCCGCGGAACGTTTTCTGTCGTGTCATGCGAATGGTGCAGTGGTACCCCGAATGATCTGAAAAGTATAGTGGCCACGTTTCCGTTGCAGATGCTGTCCCGCGCAAGGTTTTACTGACGTAAATTCTATCCAGACGACTGGCAGTTCTCGCAGTATGATACGTAAAACACCGTTGGTCGCCGTTTATTATTTCCCAAGTCTCCACTAGTTCTAAATGGTGTACCATTTCTGCAAGAGTTGGACATCCGTTAAAGTTCGGCCATTGGTCCTTTGGCATCAAGACACAATTAAAGTCGCCTCCGACAACAACGTCCTCCCGATTTCGTCGGAGGAGATACAACGAATCACTGGCAAAGAACTGGGCTCTTCTTGTTCTATTTTGGTTCCCAGAAGGGGCATAAATATTTATGAATCTAACTCCATTAATGAGACATGAAATCCCTGTGCCATCTTCCAATCGCTCAACATCCGATACAATCACGCCCTCTTTGGTAAGGAGAGCAGTTCCCGAAGTACTACCTGGGTTGGTGTTTCTGAGTACTTCGTAACCCGGAATATCTGGGTGAAATTCGTCGTCTACCTCTTGCAGCAGAGCGATATCAGCATCACAGCTGTATAAATAATCACGAAGACTGTGTATCTTCTGTTGTGAGATGATCTTGTTTATATTTTCGGTGGCTACCTTGTAATCCTGAAACGCAGGCATTCAGTGGTAGAATTACACTCTCCGACCAGGGCGCAGAGGTACGATGTCGATAAAAGCATTAATGGTTGTTAGAAACGGTACTCTGTATCACCCAGCGGGACTGTAGAGGCAGGTCGTACAATTCTTCTCTCGTTGTGGCTGATACATCGTCTGTTGGTGGTCCAGCGCAATCCGGTTCGTGCTCCTATGTCACATCTTCCTCGACATCTGCCCAGTTCAGTACCCGGACTGGGGCAGTCTTGCTGTGTGTGCCGTTTTCCGTTAGACCGTGCCTCTCCCTACCGACGGGTTGTAATCCCGGTGGGTCTCCCACAGTTTCAGAGTCCCCCGGCTTGATATTAGGTGGGGAGATTTCCGACACTTGTTTGCTACCGTTCTGCTGCTTCAGATAGGAATTGCCTGATGTGGTGTCAGGTAAAGTAAGACCAATGTCCGTCGGTTTCTCGGGCAATATTGGCACTGTCTTCTCTGCGTCTTGATGGGCTATTCTTCGTTTTTTGTGTTTCTTGGGAGTGACTGCCTCTGTTTGATTTTCTGAGGAGCAGGTTTCCTTTCCCGGAGTTCGTTCTTCGGTTACCACTTGGTTGGATTCCAGTTTGCTGCTGGGACTCGGACGCTTTCCGTCTTCTTGGGCCGAAGCACTGTGTTGGAGGCCGGCCGAGCTCGTGCCCTTCGGTTGATCATGTTCCATTGTCACATCTTCGGTATAATTATCTTGGGTGGAAATGTCCATAGACGTTTCGTGAACAGCTTCTGTAGTACCCGTAGTTTCACTGAAATGAGGGTGCTCCGGCGTGTCCGTGCGCAATCGGTCCGCAGCCACATAAGAGATCGGGAGGGTCGTCATCCTGTCAGCTGGCGCTGTTTCGCCTGAAGGCACCTGTGTCACCCTTCTCTGAATACATTGGGCTCGAACATGTCCAGTTGAACCGCACCCAGAGCAAGTACCCGGTTGACCGTCGTACATGATAATCGCCCTATAGCCACAGATCGAAATATATGATGGAATATGTGTCTTTAATTCTATCTTCACATGCCGAACACCGTTCAAAACAGGTACTTTAAACGACATCCATTTTTCAGCAACATTGCTGATGACCCTTCCATATTTCGCGAAAGCGGCATTAATTTCTTCTGCAGGAACTTCAAATGGTAGATCGAATATTCGGACCGTCCGAATACCAAACCCCGCGTGCGTCACTTTAACTTCACCAACGTTCGCATAACAGTGCTTGAGTTTAAGATTATCTCCACGGGACTGCCCAATTTCGTCACAAATTTCCGGACTTTTGAATTTAATATACACAGTACTGCTAACTATTGAGAGATGGACACCGATAATATCGCCAAAGGAACTTTTCAGTGATTCCTCAATCCATGATTCAATTTCATATGACTTCGGTCGTGCATAGTTAGAATCAAATACAAACTTCAGAGTATCTCTTCTTGGTACTTCAGTCATGTTTATTTTCTAGTCATGATACACACAATAACATGTCATTGTGGCCGCAACTCACACGGAAACAGCGCCCAGACGACAGCAGCAGACACGTAAACACCGCCGCGTCCGCTCGCCACGGCCCCAGCCGGCCGACTGACTCCAATGACCAAAGCCATCTCTCCGTGGCAGACAACTACCTTACATCGGAGCTAGCGAGGAGCTGTGCACGCCAGTTCTTTCCTACTACCACATACATCAAATGATCAAATGTTTGTATAGTTTATGGGACTTAACGACGGGGTCATCAGTCCCTAAACTTACAAACTACTTATGAACTACTTACGAACTAGGACGGCACAAATATCCATGCCCGAGGGGGGATTCGAACCCCTGACCGTAGTGGCCGTGCAGACCGTGACTGGAGCGCCTTAGTCCCCTCGGCCACCACGGCCGGCCCACATACATTTGTAGAACATATAACTCGCAACGTAAGAGACGAGATTAGTTCGAATTTCGCCATGTAAACGATTTTCTGGACCCAAAAGCATGACAAAATAGCCTTCTGTCGCCTCTCGACTGAGAAACCAGTCAGATTTTTCAACTGATATTACAGGAAACATCAAGTGAATTTATGAGCATAGTTCTGTGCCAACCAGGAAGTAAGACCTCGGTACCAGCGTTGACAGACTTACACTGCGATTTTGCCAAGCTTCAATCATACTATCAACAGGAAGAATAAGAGCGGAGGTGATTGCCAAGCGAGCTCGACAGAGACTTAGGTCGCGTGTCACGCGCCTGCTGGGGGTCCGAACACCTAAAGTATATGTCAATGAGCCCTGCTCGCAATTCCGTAACTAGCTTTAATGAGTCGATCGTTGTCACTAATAAAAATATACAGATACACCGACCGCTAACATACTGTCGCAATTCCAGAATGAAACTTCACTCTGCAGCGGAGTGTGTGCTGATATGAAACTTCCTGGCAGATTAAAATTGCGTGCCGGAACCGGGGCTCGAACCTGGGACCTTTGCCTTCTGCGGGCAAGCGCACTAGCGACTGTGCTATCCCGACACGACTCACGATGCCGCCTCACAACTTTACTTCCGCCAGTACCTCGCCTCCTACTTTCCAAACTTCACAGAAGCTCTCCTGCAAACACGCAAGACTAGAGCGCGCGCCACGTAACTTGGCGGGTGGACTGGCTCTTCTGCGCAGGTAGTTGTGTAGTGGTGGGGGGACCAGCTGTCGCAGCGTAGCCGCACTGTGCGTTAGCTGCGCGCTGTTCCATTCCGCAGTCAACTGCTGACTGCCGCTTATGTTTAAAGTTACGGCCGCATACGAGCGCAAGGAAATGTCAAGCTGCGAGTCTTGAACACACACGGCTGCATAAAAAGTGTAATGCAGAAAAACAACGCTCGTTTGATTGTTGGGAAAACTGTGGCACAGTATTTATGAGTCTCTTTCTCTTGTACCTATCATGTTTACAAGGCAGGGCATAATTTTCTGAGCGGTACAGAAATTCATTTCGTAACTCAGTCGATTAACACGAAATACCTGTAAATTATATACACAGTTCTTCTAGGGAGATCACTCTATCTATTATCACTAAAGAACCACATTACACGTTCACGACATATTACGAATTCAAAGTAAATTTGTGAAGATAAAAAAGTTATAAATTAGAAATTGACAAATTTTACATTTTCCCTTAATTGTATCTCTAAACCTAGATTTTTCGAAGCTTAAGTGACATATCATATGAAATGATAGAATAATTGTATATGTTTGACATTGTACGAGACAAGGAGACTATCTAAAAACGTTACAAACGACACATGTTCAGTCTTCGTACTGATGCCCATCAAGCAAGTACTTACTGATCAAAGCAATGTGTTTCAGATTTCCTGATTTATTTTTTGTAAAATTGATTCTGTACAGGTAAATGAAAAATACTGAAATCCATGCAATAAAGATCAGATGATGGCAACCAAGAACTGTCGAAATCGGCCATGAATAAAAGCTTTTGTAAAACATTTTTGTCTAGCGATTTTCGTACAATTTTTTCAAAAGTGAAAATAGATGTCCCACTAGCATAAATAAAACAAAGAGATTTTACAGTGCAAAATTCAGGTTGTAATAACAATAAAATAATGAGTATTGCTTGCTACACACAGCAAAGACGATCGTCGAGGCACAATCAGGAAACGGATAATACTCAACATTAATAGAGTTCATAACAAAATCGTCAAAGCTGTTGAAGCCGGGAGACAAGCTTTAAACAAAATCCACAACGAAACAGCATAAGTAAGAACAAAAATCGTGTTACAGTTCCTTTGCCAGGGAAGAACACACAGTAGAAAGTTATACAATACAAGCTTAACTGCCACAAAATAATTTTTAACGTGGTAATAAGCAGAGGCTTTGTGATCAGTCGCTTCCGACTCCCGGCTAAAGAACTGATATACGCGAAACAATATTTATCTTGCCTGTTTGTGTAATACAGGTCGAGATTTGCTGTTGCTACTCATAGTCAACTGAATGCTCCGAAATAACTCGCAAAACAACACAACGCAGAATGCCAAAACCAGCTGTCGCTCCGCACAGTACGACACGAACTCGACCGCGCGCAACGGCTGACTGACGGCTATTGGCCAGCAGGTCACGTGGCGTGACGTAGGCCGACCTGTGCTTCTGCGCATCCAGACCTCACCCGCCAAGTTACGTGGCGCGCGCTCTAGCACTCCTGGAAGAAAGGATATGGTGGAGACATGGCTTAGCCACAGCCTAAGGGATGTTTCCAGAATGCAGCTTCACTCTGCAGCGGAGTGTGCGCTGATATGAAACTTCCTGGCAGATTAAAATTGCGTGCCGGAACTGGGACTCGAACCTGGGACCTTTGCCTATCGCGGGCAAGCGCACTACCGACTGTGCTATCCCGACACGACTCACGATGCCGCCTCACAACTTTACTTCCGCCAGTACCTCGCAAAGGTCCCAGGTTCGAGTCCCGGTTCCGGCACGCAATTTTAATCTGCCAGGAAGTTTCAGTGTCGCAATTATTTGCGTATTCTGTCTTAAGCGCAATGACAACAAAAGTCATTCACCAGTGCTGTTTCACATTTCTTCGAGCATTTCAATTTATTATACTGAAAACATTTGATGTAAGCGTCAGTTTTCTTTACAATTATAGACTCAGAAAATATCTTTATTGATATCACTGTCAGTGGCACAAACAAACGAAGAGAGGCAAACAAACGAAAAGAAATCAATGCAGCATTGTTTTCAAGATGTGAAAATTTCTGGGAAGGCTTCGTAACATGGAATGCTAAATAAGAAGAGCTTTTGTTATCCAAACCTAGAATTAGGGACAGTAATGTATGGATTAATTTATCTTTAAGCCAAACTGTCATCCAGTCTACAAATATTGCAAAAATGTAACGTATCACCTGTTGATTAAGAGTCCCATTATATCCCCTAACAAAAACGAGCAGCAGATATACTGAAAACCTTTTGATGACTGTACAGAACATTCAGGGCAGAAAGAACCCTTAATCCAAAATAACTATGGTTTAACGAAGCAGAGCATAGTGCTGATATTGTATGCAGCAGTGGCACAGTGTTTCATTTTTTATTATTTTTTTCACCCAAACCGTTTTCATATGAATACAAGCTCCAAGCTCCCACAATATTCATATGAGAACCACCGGGCCGTAATATGATGACACAGTTGATCAGATGGTTATAGAAATTGCAGTGACTGTTTTTACGCTGCCAATGGATAACACCAAATTCTCACTATTTCAGAATATATCACAGATTAAGTTCTGTCTGTGAAAGAATTGCTCAACAGTTAGTGAACAGTAACGACACCTCTGCACCTAACACGAACCCATCAGTTGCCAATTATACGCAGCTAAATTTTTTAATTTGATCTTCCTACGAACGATTTAATTTCTTTCACAACAGTGTTATTACTTACTGAATGTGTTCAACAAGCATGAGTCTACCACTTCTCGTTCACGTCCACTTCCTGCTCTCACCCCTACACCCACTGTAGAGGTCTAATAAATGACACAAAGTACAGGTTTATATCTACATTAAAGGGGTTATTGATGTTAGTTTTCCCGACAGTATTCTGCTATTGTCCTGAAGATGAATACTCAATGTAAATAGTAATATTCAGTTGGATGAATACCTTAGGTGTCCATTTCAGGACCACAAACCAAAAAATGGTGGAACGAAGCGAATAAAAAGCGGCTATATGCCAATAAATAAAAATGAAATAACAGTTAATGGAAGTTTACAAACTCCATCGGAAAAACATAAAAAATACTTTCTTGACCTATAGACCACTGCAATACTAATTCTTGGATTTCACAGAAATGAATGACTTAGGCCCTACTTTTGTTTTGGTGCATTTCACATGCACTAGAGAAGGGATAAAACATGCGAATATTTCATTAGTATTACAGGTCCTGGCACTCCGTCGATTATTACCGAGTTGACAATCACTTTCCGTATGATATTCGTTGTTTGAGACTGATTAAAGGGGCATACGACATCCTTTTATTAATCGAATTCTTTAAACTTCTCGGTAGTTTCAGGATAGTGAATTCAGGTAGACAGCAGTAATATTGAAAATTTGTGCAGCAGCGGTACTGGAACCCTGATTTCTTTTTCCTAGTAGAACTATTCTTTGCGGTCGTTGGATAGTTTTTGTTCTATGTTGACTGGTAAGATAGATCGCAGTTTGCCTCACTTAAAAAAGACAACAACAAAAAATTACAGATGCGGACACTCCTCTGGCCGAGCGCACTAGAAGAATCGCCTCGGCTGTTTATGCAAATAATATTCAATATGCTTCAAGTTTTTCAAAATATGTTGTCACTGCGTCTCATATAGGTATGACAGCAGTGGAGATAGCACGAAACGTATGTATAGTGCGATTACTTTTGTGCAACTCACCTTACAAAAGAGACTTACCGTTTAAAGAAAGATCTTTCCGGTATTCATGATTTTACACATGAAGGAAGACTCGATAACTCACGTAAGTAATGAACTATGATGAGTTGATCATCGTGCGACGTTGTCACTGGTCAGACAGGATTCAAACGTTGGGAGCAGGAGTATTGCACACACACTTTCAAAGCGACAAAATCCAAATTATTGCGTTTGCACACAAACGTCATTAGTTCACTCATTAAGTATATTGCTGTTATTAGTGACTTATTCTGTAGCCTTTATCTTCTTAAATGGCTGGTAGCTCTATCAAAATAAGGTTAAAATTCTGACCTACAGAGGGACTGGAATCATGACCCAAAGCAGCCCTCGCTTAAGAAGTAGACACGTCATCTCAGGGCTACTGACGCGCTGCTACGTCTCACTTCCTGCTTGTTCCACTGGTGGTTACAGCTAATCGCCAATTTCAGCATGGTATGACCTCCTTGCACTTGAAGTAGAAAGTAATGCGCCGATGTCGCACCGTTAAAGAAAGTAACTGAGATTATTCAACCAAACAGACAGGTAAATATTAAGTGACTATCATGTTTCTGTGCCATACCGGAAGTAACTCGGTGCCGGTGCCAAAGAGCTCTCAAACTTCCACTGCACTCAAAACAAAGACTTACCGAGATCGCAATACGTTCAACTAGTTGAGCGTTGAGCTCATTTCCCATATAGTGCTTCTGGGTCGGTGGACGGTGTAGTTAACTGACGGTACGAATTACGAACGTTTCCACCCTGTCACAATATTCAAATGAGAATTCTAGGCGTTTAGTACGACGGCACAGACAGGCAGACAGATCTTGTAGAGACTATCCTTGCGCTACTGGTTCTTGACGCTCAACTACGTCGGTTTGTAGGACTTATTTTCTGCCCGTGAAAGAGTTTTGCAGCAGTGGGTAAATAAGCATTCACATTCTGGTACCACACACATAACCAGACAAATCATATGCCAGTTAATCGCAATGAAATGCAATATGACCGTGTCTTTCTAGCAGCGACTATCTTTTCGGTATTTCTATTTTCTGTTTTTAGCAG
Organism: Locusta migratoria; assembly: GCA_026315105.1. NCBI lineage: Eukaryota > Metazoa > Arthropoda > Insecta > Orthoptera > Acrididae > Locusta > Locusta migratoria. The sequence goes on from CM048755.1 coordinate 786,560,948, forward strand.
TCTGCCACCTCGTTTTGGAAGTGAAAAACGACTTTTGCAGTCCACCACACCTTAATTCACACACACTCCCTTCCCGGACAATGACAATTGCAACCGGAGATGTTAAATAAAATATGACACTGGATGCAATTCCATACCTACCTAATCTGCTTCTCGTTGTCAGCTTTTCTTTTGAGAGGTTATTGTACTTTTATTCTGAAGTCATAAACGCCTCCATTCTTACAGCTCCACCAGGCAATATGCGGTTCAATGACTGACATAAATTCGTTTCTGACAGATAAACAATATTATAGTGGTAACTGGCATGTGTGGCGAATTCTATAAGTCATCTGACGATTACGAATTCAGATGTTTCGTAGGATTCTTGTAGTTGATGTTGCAGTCGTACCCATTTAAAATACAGGAATAGTAAAAGCTTCCGGCTTTAAACATACTTTTGTGGTGGGATTTAACTGTATGGTTACAGTTGCAGCAGTACACAGGTGGTGATATATTGTCGAGTCTGTGAAGATTCTCTCATTTCTTTAGAACAGGCTAAGTTAGAAAGCAGCTGTTACAATTATTGAAATGATGTGATCATATGGCATTATTGTCCGGGACATCCTAGGCGGGATTGTTCGGCCTCATTACTATTTGTTTTATCTCGAATTTAACATTCTGCAATAATAATAACAGAAGATAAGAATATTGAGGCGCTATGCTACAATGCGCGAGGCAGTTCCCCGCGGGGGCTCGAATCCTCCCTCGGGCATGTATGTATGTGCCGTCTTTAGTATAAGCTAGTTCAAAGGAGTTTGTAAGTTTAGGGACTGATGACCCGCAGTTAAGTCTCACAGGATTTACAAAAATAAAAAAAGTGAGTGAACAGAAATCGATGCCCAGCAGTGCCTTCTGCTAGCGTAAAGAAATGTCTCGTCATGTGCCCTGACTGAAATCATTGCCTATATGGGTAACGGATAGTGTTACTTCCTTCGTTTTCGCGTGACATCGTGTAATACACATTTTATAAGCCACTTGATCAATCATGATTACTACATAACACACATCATCTTCATCCATGACACAACAACGAATTACGAAAATAGGTTTTCCATGCTGTAAATTACGAGAGACATTGTAATTTACTCTTCAGATGAGCTCGTTGTAGACGAAGATGTAAATTTCCTATGATTATTGCTTATTACACACGAATTATATTTAACTGTTTGTCAGACAATAAACGTAATGACACTTCAACGGTATCATTCGTCAGGCATTGTTTGTGAAGAGGCCAAAACATGTCAAATATTTGTGTCTCGGAGTGGGAAGTGTATTTGTTCAAATAACTAATGGGTCATTTCCTAACAGTGGAAATACTGCAGCAAACTGATTACTTAATTGTAACATATAAATTTGTGTAATGGCTGTCATTTCAATTGCCTAGCAGACGGTAATTTGCCTAAGCAATTATTTGCAGAATTCATTATTTACTATAGGATTTAACTTTTTCTCTTCTTATTCCTATTCAGACAGGTGTATCGTATATTGGACTGGAGCAGACAAACAAGTGTTCTCTTTCAAATGTTAAGGGTTCTTGGTTCCATTCTCTGCTTGTTATTGATGGTCTGCTGGTCATAAGAAGAGAAGACGCCACCGACACTTACGATGCCAGCGCTAGATTAAGCCCACCAGGACTACCACGCTATAAATCCGGTAGACAGCGTGACGCCGTGTCGCTCTCTAAGCATCCCTACTGTTCTGATATAGAAATGTTCACAATATAACTGCTGCTGATGCTTTGCTGCAAAACGTGAGAAGCGCCTTACATATTAGAATTTTTGTTTCAGCATGTCTCGATTCTTGAGTTGGTTCTAAACAAATTGCAGGCAGCTCCACACTAACGAACATTTTCAGCTATCTAATTAAACGCATAGGTATTATGCAAGTGTAACTGCTGGATCTGTTTTAAGTAATATTCAATTTTTGGATGAATATGGCTTGGAAAACAACGTCAATTTTATTAGTCCATCTCCTGTCTCTGAATGATGGCAATTGCGTTAATTCTGTAAAGTGTTGTGGCAACTGTGAGTCAGTGATGAATGAACACATGCGCAGCGATATTCACCGATGAGAGGAGGGGGCGGGTGTACTTCCCTCCTTATGTCCCCACATCTATATATAAAAATGTTGGGCGTATAGCTGTTAATCTCCAAAAGTTCTTGACCCATTGCTTTGAAATTCTGACTCAACGTTGCATTCTAGCGCAGGAAGGTTTTTAGGTGCACATTTCTTGAATATATTATACATAACCTATAAATGCGTTACTTTTGCAATTTTTAGTACAAGCCTTTTACCAATTATGAAGTTTATATAAATTGATATATGACACATATTGAAAAATTTGGTATATGAAAACATGCGCATATGTTATTAGAACGTTGTGTCAACATTTCATAGCTTTCGGAAATATCCGATATTGAACATAACACTAAACATGGCTCTAGTTTAAAAAGAGTTCTGAGAGGAAATAGGAGAGGACGAACAGGGAAAGCGTAATGATGAGATGTAGAGGGAGAGGGAGGAGGTGCAGTGCACAGAAAGAGGGGGGAGAATAATCGGATAGAGAAAGAGAGAGGGGAGAAGATGGGGAGGAGAGGATGGAGAAGGAGTGGGGAAGGAGGAAGTTTTGGACAAAGAGGGGGAAGAGGAGAGGTGCAGAGAGAAGGGACTGAGATAAGGGGAGCAGAGAATGTAGAACGTATATCCAATTACTATCCACAAGGCAGTAGGAAATTACGTATATAAGAAATGTATGGTACCTCTTATCTTTCTTTTCAATTTAATCTGTAACAAGCCACAGCAACGCGTGGACGGGTACAGCTAGTGCCATAGTAAGTAAAGTAACACATCGTTCAGTCACAAGAAAAATTCGATGTCCGCAATTACATAAATAAAGGGTTGTGAGGAATAGTTATGTAAAAAGGAAAGTCCTGGAGTTTATGATGTTTACGATCCGGACTACTATTACGGATAGGCATCATATCAGACTTCGTAACCCTAGCATATTGATTTTATCACTTCACACTGACACAAGGGCTGTGGTACGAGAAAAGGAAATTTATTATATGCTTCTCACAAAAGGTTATTACTTGTGTACCACTATCGAGTACAGGAAAGCTCCTCAATTATTTTCGTGTGTGTTGCATGAATTTTGGTCTCACCTAGGTTGTCTTCCTGTGCGGGTAAGAAGAGAGTCATCGGAATAGAGTCTGATTTTAGTTACGAGAAACCTGTGCAGACAGTGTCGGCAAACTGCGTTCAAAAACTAGACGACGTCTTTCTCTTTGTGTCTTGGCGTGTGCTGGAGTGGGGCGCTGTTTACAGATACACTTGTTGCGAGTTTCTACACCCGGAATGCACTGCCTTTGCCAACTATTTTAAAAACGCAATCATTCTCCATTATTTCATTTTATGTAATTTATAGGAAATTGTTTGGGTAATCTTGAATTTTGTAGCTTTAGAAGTCATTAAAACATTCCACATTGATATTTTATGCATTTTTATTGTTGCTTGTCTTTTACATACTCGCACATACACACACACACACACACACACACACACACACACACAGACAGACACTGCTTGACTTTCTGAGAAGGGACTATTGCTATGGCCTACCCATGCAGCATCATTTCGTAATATTCTTCTAAGGCGTCTTGGAACTGACTCTACTAACTGCCTTGATAATGTTTCATAGTGGTTTATTTGCCACCATGTATGTATGTTCTATATTTTCCCAATAGTCGCTTGCGTTTTCTTGATCCAAGAGGCAACGACCTCGTTACTTCCGCCCACATACTCTCAATAGGATTAAGATCCGGTGACCGTGGAACTAACTCATCTTTATGCGATGTTGGCTGCGAAACAATTCTTGAACGGCGCAGCTTTCATGGATGGGGCTGTGGTCCTGTAAATAAATAGGTAACAAGTTATTTCATCTATTTATGTTTGAAGAACGTATTTGTAATTTCCGTACTGTATTAATGTTTTGTATACGGTGTCTAACAAGTCGGGTTCAAATATCGCTAATTGGCCTTTATCAGTTAAACATTTCCGTGTCCATCATGTCAGATTGAGCATGACTGGCTCAATCGACCCAAACGATGCAGTTTGGTGCTGATAAGAAGACCATCGGACCAGTTACCCAACCAGGAGGAACCTCTACTGAATACCAGGCTTCTAACTGAAGTATTTTGCGTACCATCTATACCACTAACGTGATACCTATATTAAGCAACTAACAGAAGTGCAGCGGCTATAGTCCGAAGTTATCATGCCGACAGTACAGTTCAGAATCTGCATAAATATATGAGTAGCTTCTTATCTGTTGTTTACAAATAATTGAGATAAGCGCCATTTGAATTACGAAACGTGTATTTCCATGCTGCTTTGGTGATGATTTGCAACTAAGTGATGACCAAACTAACATGCATACGTATTAACTCCACGTTTCGTAATAAAAATGGTTTATCTCAGTTACTTGCAAACGACAGATGTCCGCCTTTGATAACAAGCTACCCACATCATCGTACAGCAAGACCGCAGGGTAGTACACAATTTGTGCGAACGCCAGTCAGCTTTTGTGAGAGCCGAAGAGCATGACAGGGACGCAGTAGTTCGGAAGGGAGAAACACAGGTCTGTAGCTTTTTCCCCAATGTTGTTCAATCTGTTCATTGAGCAGGTTGTGAAGGAGAGAAAAGAGAAATTTGTAGAAAGGATTAATGTTCAAGGACAAGAAGTAAAGATTTTGCGATTTGCCGATGACGTAGTAATTCTGTCAGAGACTGCAATGCACCTAGAAGAGCAACTGTATGGAATGGACAATGTCTTGAAAAGAGGGTATGAAATACACATTAACAACAGCAAAAAAACAGTAAGGAAATTTAGACTAAGAAAATCAGGTGATGTGGAAGGTAATAGATTAGAAAACGAGACATTAAAAGTTGTAGATGAGATTTGTTGGTTGTGTGTGGGGGGGGGGGGCGGGGGGGGGGGGGGTTGGAGGGTTGGGTTGTGGTTTGGAGGCACTAGACTACTCAGGTCATCAATCCCTATTTCGGACAAGGATGGGAAAGTAAATCGGGCGTGCCCTTTGAAAGGAAGCAATCCTGACTTTCGGCTGGAGTGACGTAGGGAAACCATGGAAAACGTAAATCAGGATGGCCGGAGGTGGATTTGAACCACCATCCTCCCGAATGTGGATCCAGTGTGCTAACCGCTGCCCTACCTCGCTCCGCTGAGTTTTGTTATTTGGATTGTAAAATAACTTCTGATGCCCGGAGTAGTGAATACATAAAATGTAGAATGCAATGGGAGGAAAAGTATTTCTGAAGAAGAAAATTTAAGGGATATGGAGTCTTTTCAGAAGGCATTTGTCCGAAGTGTGGCCTTGTACGGCAGTGAAGCGTGGACGATAAAGCAGTTCAGACAAGAAGAGGATAACTTTCTAAATTTCTTGCAACAGGAGAATGCTGAAGACTAGATGGGTATATCATGTGAGTAATGAGGACGTTCTGATTAGAATTGTGGAGAAAAAAAATTTCTGGCATATCTTGTCTAAAAGACGGGATCGATTGGAAGGGCTCATTCTGAGACACCAACGAATCGTCAATTTAGTTTTGGAGGAGAGCGTGTAGGGTAAAAATCGCAGGGGTAGACGACGAGATGGATACAGCAAGCAGATTCAATGGAATGTGGGCTGTCTTTCTTACTCAGAGACGAAGAGTTTTGCGCAAGATAGGGTAGCGTGGAGGTGAAGAACTGCATCAAACCATCTACGGACTGAAGACTACAACCACAACAACAACACACCAAATCATTAAGTAGTGTATGTCGTGTAAGATTATTCAAAAATAGTCATTTTAGACACAGTAATTTCATTACAGCATACTTTATTGAAATGTGTAGTCCGTTTGTTACGGAATGAATTGCAGTATCTTATTAGGCATTATCGTTTGCTGTACCAGAATAGAATTAGGAACAGAATTTGTCGCACAGGTAACTGAAACACCAATTCTTGGAGTACTGTCCACATTTCATGGAACATGCAGGTGATACCCGTAAACATAGTTTATTTAAATTACAAAATTTATTATTATTTGATTAATGATGGAAATTCTCCTCAGTGATTATATATATATAATGTGTGTGTGTGTGTGTGTGTGTGCGCGCGCGCGCGCGCGCTTGGTCTTTCCTCTTTGGTTATATATCCTCTCTGACTTGGCTGACTTCCACACTCCTTAACACCATCCTCTTGACCTAGGTCGTGATTTACCTTCTCCTTCCTTTCCCATCCTTTTTTCTTCCCTTCTCTCCCACCTGAAGAAGGAACTGTGTTCCGAAAGCTTGTCCTTTTCGTCCGTTTTCTTTTTTTCTTCATTCGTGTCACTATCGGCGGTACAGCACAAATGTAACTAATGGCCAGCCAATCTATGGCTTTGAAAAAATAGTTCGAAAATTATTATTACTGCGACCAATTCTGACGTTAACCACGCACATCTGATCATTAATGTGAAAGCAGGAACGTTAAACAGATGCAGAACAGAATTTTGTATTTCTATAGAAACTTCCTTCGAAATATTTTCTCCATTAGGCTTATTCAAGTTGCTTGCTATATACATTTTTAGTGAAACCTTCAACCTGCCTGCAAAAAGAAACATCACAGGTTCAATAAAGTGGAGTACCTGTTCGGGGTATAATTTTACACTGCAATAGCCTACGTTTCTTCTCTCTACATAGTTTTGATGGAAAAGTGCCTGATCTGTTTGGACTCAAGCGAAAGTTATCCACACACGTGAGACTGTAACTACCTAACAGAAATATAATTCATGTTTGAAGAAAGTTTGTTTATTAATGCAACTACTACCACAAAAGCACTTGTCTGAATAATTTTCCATGGCATACTATAACGATGTTCTGTACACGTCCGCATGATAACCGCAAACCATAGCCACCGCACCACTCCCTCTATATCAGAACAACACTCACGTTAATGCTATAGAAGATGCGCAAAAACAATATATGTTTCGTCGGAAAAGCCACGTACAGATTTACGGGTCTAACGGTCTCCTTAGGAGGTATAAAAAACACTGGACAGTTTGATATTCTGTGTTTGCAACAATACTGAGCACATAACTCCCATCGATGTCATTAGAGGTAACGACCGCACAAAGCACGTTGAAAATTATAAATAGTGCCAGCATTGTATAAATTCTTATACATTATGATTATCTGATGCTAATACTAGAATGAATACTAAATATTAGTTTCAGTGTTGCAAATATACACCTTATCAAATATGCAGCCGACTCAAAAAGAATAACAGACGCATTATAAGAAAGAAAATGGGTCCAAGAGAAGTACAGACGTTTGGAAAATCCATAGTAATGAGAACTACAAAAATATGGAAAAAAAATATATATCGGAGTAGTTAAGTGAGGGTTAACTTTTGTTGGACATATGTATTAAATGAACGATAAAAGGCTAAAGAAACAATCATTCGTATACTTCTGTAAGAATAAATCAACAATAGCATGAGCAAAGAAGAAAATAAATACTTAGAAAGAAACATCAAATAATCTGAACTAACCACAATAAAGAACGTAATAAAGTTAGAAGCTATTGAAATGGAACGAAATAAGAAATTGGAAACAACCTGAAAAAATAAAAGAAGTAAAATACAACATGGGAGATTAGGACGTATAAATTAATCTATACATTACTGTCCCTAATACTAGGTTTGGATAACAGAAGCTCTTCTTATTTTGCACTCCATGTTACGAAGCCTTCCCAGAAATTTTCACATCTTGAAAACAATGCTGCATTGATTTCTATCCGTTTGTTTGGCTCTCTTCGTTCGTTTGTGCAACTGACAGCGATATCAAGAAAGATATTTTCTGAGTCTATAGTTGTAAAGAAACCTGACGCTTACATCTAATGTTTTCAGTATACTCAATGGAAATGCTCGAAGAAATGTGAAACAGCACTGGTGAATGACTTTTGTTGTCATTGCGCTTAAGCAGAATACGCAAATAATTGAGGCACATATTACTATGTTAGCGGTTGGTGTATCTGTGTATTTTATTAGTGACAACGAGCGACTCATCAAAGCTAGTTACGGAATTGCGAGCAGGGCTCATTGACATATACTTTAGGTGTTCGGACCTCCAGCAGGCGCGCGACGCGCGACCTAAGTCTCTGTCGAGCTCGCTTGGTAATCACCTCGGCTCTTATTCTTCCTGTTGATATGATTGAAGCTTGGCAACATCGCAGTGTAAGTCTGTCAACGCTGGCACTCAGGTCTTACTTCCTGGTTGGCACAGAACTATGCTCATAAATTCACTTGATTTTTCCTGTAATTTCAGTTGAAAAATCTGACTGGTTTCTCAGTCGAGAGGCGACAGAAGGCTATTTCGTCATGCTTTTGGGTCCAGAAAATTGTTTACAAGGGGAAATTCGAACGAACTGATCTCGTCTCTTACGTTGCAAGTTATATGTTCTACTGAGGTATGTGGTAGTAGGAAAGAACTGGCGTTCTAGCTCCGAGGGAAACTCAGTGCGCTGAGCCAACCCTTCAACGAACAAACTGAACGAACGACCGCGTACCACAGATCTACCAGGTGAAAAAAAAAAGGTAAAGTAGTCGTCAGCCACGGAGAGATGGCTTTGGTCAGTGGTTCGGGTCTCATTGGAGTAAAATTTTTTAGCTGTTTCCGTGACAGGAGTTGCACGAATCCACATCGAAAACAACAAGAAAGCTCTTGTGGTTACTTCCTATATTCTCTCAGATTATGGGAAAGTCTGACAATGTTCTTGTAGTTTACCAAATCTGTCCCTTTGGAATCGAACTGATTCCAAGCTAATTATGACGCCAATCGATGTTCGACGTATATTTGCGTCTGGAAATATTTTTTGTCGAAGGTTATTCGAGTAGGGGCAGGAAAGATAAACATTTGAGGACATATGATCGAAAGAGTAGGTGCAGAATGGGTGACTTCCAAAGCACACTATTCGATGTTTTGTTTGTGAAAACAATGGGAATTATTATATAGTAGTACTAACACATGATGTAATTTCTTAGGTCGTTTGTCCTTATGGTGCGACTAAATATCTTTTAGTACTCTGTCATTAATTTCTTCCATATACACTTCGCAAATCACGAAATTTCCCAACGTCTGCTGCTCCTGTAAGATGGACAAACGAACTGCAACACATGAAAATTTGTGCCGGACCGGCACTCGAACCCGGGTCTCCCGCTTTTCGCGAGCGGTCGCCTTAACCACTCGGCCCCCCGTGCACGCTTCCGGCCAGACCCAAACTTCCATGTGTTGCACTTGTCTCTTTCCCTCACATGCTAGCACACGTTATAGTGTGAGTCCCACAAGAGGGAGAGACACGATTCTACCACCGTAAGCTTTTCAGGCGTTAACATTATCTCTCAAACGAGATATGAAATAAACGTAAGGGAGCGAAGTTGTAGAGAATTTTCTCCTCTACAAATTCGGTTATTCAATTTTCGCATCAGTTGAACGGTTTATTTGCAATTAAAATTACATTGCAAACGGCTTTTTTTGACATTACTACCGTATTTCTTGTCCGAAATATTTGAAAAAGCGAGGTTTTGGTCTCTGGTAGCCGATAATTATGTCTGTAAAATTTGGTGCCGCTCTGTTGAACGGTTAGACATAAAAAGTGGGAACATGTTACAGACAGACAGTCATCGTCAAATCGCCGTTATTTTTGCAAATATCTCTGAAACGGTGCAAAATATGAAAAAAACATAAAAGAGCGAAGTTGTAGGGAATTTTCCCCTCTACCAATTAGGTTATTCAATTTTCATGTCAGATGAACGGTTCGTTTGCAATTACAATTATATTACAAACGGCCTTTTTTTATTACTACCGTATTATTTGTCCGAAAAATTTGAAAAAGGGAGGCTGTGGTCTCTGGCGGCCTACAATTATGTCTGTAAAATTTGGGGCTGATCGATTGAACGGTTCGTCTAAAAACAGGGAACACGTTACGGACAGAGAGACAGACATCCCAAAATCGCCGTTATTTTTGCAAATATTTCTGAAACTATACGAGATATGAAAGAAACTTAAGAGATCAAAGTTGTAGAGAATTTTCTCCTCTAGAAATTCGGTTATTCAATTTTGGTTTCAGATGAATGGCTAAGCCGTTATTTTCATTTAAATTTAGAGCTGTCAAAAGACGATCGCAAAAGCCCCCTTTTAGTGTTAGTACCGTAACCTAAAGTGGTCCAAAATACCACCCCTTGTCAGTGGCGGCGCGTCCTATGTGTGCACTGGTTCAGTAAACCCCAGGAAAAAAGCTCGTCGTGAAAAAAAAGTAAATAAATAAAAAATAAAAAGTGTTTTTCAACTATCTTTCTTCGTTTCGTTCTTCTGACAGATCGTTTTATATGCACATTCAAAGTGACAGCACTTATTAGAATCGTAGTGCGGCCGCTTAATATACCCGGCAGTGGCCGCAGCGTTGCAACGCGCATACGCGGCTTAGGTCCAAATTCTCATCTGAATCCCCTGGAGGCAGATTATTGGCGCTCCTGAGGCAGGAAGGGGCGAGGGGAAACACCGCTTTTAACATTGGCATTGGAGCTGGAAGAGACGTCAGCTCCTGGTTACTCGAACTCTGGCATTATGCACGAATTGTCCCGAAGCAAACAAAGACTACGGAGCTACTGCGCGCCACACTTTGCGCATTGGAAAATCGTCCATTAAGGCGACATCCGTCCTTGATATTTGTTTTTGACTCATTGAAGATTCATCAGAAACACGTCATATTTGGTAAAATATCTTATAACTATAAATTAAAGACGCATCAACTGTATAAGCCTTCAGAAGATATATTGATTGATTGATTTATTGATTAGTGATATAGGGCGCTCAACATCGAGGTCATCAGCGCCCGTGCTCAAATATGAACGAATGGAAGAAAAATGACGCATGTCGGATGGACTTGCGAAACATAAAAGCACACCTACAGCTGTAGGGATAGCTTAAAACAACTCTTAAAAGGACTAAAACTGAGGATAAAACATTAACATATATGTGGCCCGGCGACTACTTAAAAATAAAGGGTAGCCGAGCCACTCTAACACACATTAAAATCGCACACCCAGTATTTTGGGAAGTAGTCAAGATATTGTACAAAATCGTAGGACACGATCCACAGAAGCCTCATCGTCAGCTAAAATAGATTTCAGGTCCTGTGAGAGACCCAAATTTGTCCTGGTACCAGCAAATAAAACGCATTCTGTTAAAATATGTCGTATTGACAATTGTATCCTACATCGGCCACCCTCTGGCGGTTCTTCACTGCGTAAAAGGAAACCGTGTGTCAGTGGGCAATGTCCTATTCGGAGACGAGTGAGGGCGACTTCATCAGCTCGTCTAGGGCGGAAGGACGTACGCCATGGGCAGACTGAGGATTTTACCACGCGTAGTTTATTGTCCGCCACATCCAACCACTGATTCTCCCACAACCCCATGGTTCTGCGTGTCATAAAGGAGGTGACGGCTTTCAGTGGGACGGAACAGCGTACGGAAGGGGGGAGAAAACAAGCCTCCCTAGCTGCTGCATCGGCCAGCTCATTTCCCTGTATCCCTATGTGCCCAGGAACCCAACAGAAAACTATCTGCCGGCCGCGGTGGCCGAGGTGACTGAGGCGCTCCAGTCACGGTCAGCACAGCCACTACGGTCGGGGGTTCGAATCCCCCCTCGGGCATGGATATTTGTGCCGTCTTTAGTGTTAGCTAGTTCATAAGTAGTTTGTAAGTTTAGGGACTGATGACCCCGTAGTTAAGTCCCATAAGCTATACAAACATTTTTGAAAACTATCTCCTTGTGTTGACGTTGCAATGCAAGGAGAGAGTCCTGACTGTCCTGCACCATCCGATCTGCCGGATACAGTTGGTCGACAGCGAGGAGGGCGCTGTGGGTGTCTGATCAGATCAGGAATTTCATACAGTGATGCCTTTTAATCTGTTCTAGTGCCCTCAGGATAGCGAACAGTTCCGCATAGTAAACGGAAAACTGTTTTGGGAGTCCTATCCGAAGGACAGAGTCAGGAAACACAACAGAGCAGCCGAGACGATCTCCCTGCTTGGGTCCATCTGTATAGACAATAATAAAATTTACATGGTGGTTTAAAAGCTCTAAAAATCTACTTTTATAAAAACTGTTCGAGCTACAAGGCTTCTTGAAAGCAGTCAGATCTAAAATCAATGTAGGCCTATGAAGGAGCTAGGGAGAACCCCTACTCTACCCCTGGCGTTGAACCTTGATGCCCTGCACCTGCAGCAACTCAAGGCTCTCCTGTGCTCTAATCCCAAACGGTCTCGTAGCCTGTCTGCGGTTGTGGAACAACGTTGGTTGGGCTGCTGCACAACACAGACGGAAAGTAACGTGTGTGGAGCTGACAGAGATCTGCACGCCAGGCGTGCCACGAGCAGAAGATAGCGAGGGCTCACCAGCTTCTGCACACAGGCTAAGTACTGGACTTGTGCGATAAGCACCAGTCGCCAGCCTGATGCCTTCGTGGTGTACTGAATCCAGGATTTTCAGGTACGAAGACCTGGCCGATCCATAGACCAGGCAGCCATATTCCAGTCTAGGCCGCACGAAAGCTTTATAAAACTGGAGCAGCCGTGCCCTGTCGGCACCCAAGACCGATGACTGAGACATTTTAGAATACTGAGAGCCTTGAGGAATCGCAGTTTGACGTCTTTAAGATGCGGCAACCACGTCAACCTCTCGTCGAAAGTGAGGACAAGATATTTGACCTTGTCCTGAAAGGTGAGAACAGTGTCTCCTAGTTTTAAAACAGGTGTATTAAAAAGGGAACGGAGCGATTAAAATCCACACAGACAGTTTTCTCCCAGACAAACTGGAAACCAGTGGTGTTACACCATTCCTGTAACCGCCTGATCGTCATATGTAATTGACGAGCTGCCGTTGCAATGGAGGAGGACGCACAGAAGATGCAGTTAAGTCCCTTAAGCGTTACAAACATTTAAACATTTGAAGTCACTACTCTCCACCTAGCAAAAATAGCCGTATGGTTAGCGCCATCACATTGCGCCATCGAAGACCAACTGCAAGCAATTTTTTTAAACCCAGTCTTCTTTATAACAGATACTGGACAGCAATGACTCTTGTATTGTTACATACCACATATCTTCGTACGTTTTTGTACATGTGTCGCGATTTTGAGTGTAAATGACATTTATACTCTTAATTGTAGCAAATATTTTAATCTGCCAGGAAGTTTCATATCAGCGCACACTCCGCTGCAGAGTGAAGTTTCATTCTGGAAACATCCCTTAGGCTGTGGCTAAGCCATGTCTCCACCATATCCTTTCTTCCGGGAGTGCTAGTCTTGCGTGTTTGCAGGAGAGCTTTTGTGAAGTTTGGAAAGTAGGAGGCGAGGTACTGGCAGAAGTGAAGTTGTGAGGCGGTATCCTGAGTCGTGTCGGGATAGCACAGTCGGTAGTGCGCTTGCCCGCGAAAGGCAAAGGTCCCAGGTTCGAGTCCCGGTTCCGGCACACAATTTTAATCTGCCAGGAAGTTTCGTATCAGCGCACACTCCGCTGCAGAGTGAAGTTTCATTCCACCATTATACTATTTATCTCCCATTCCATTCTCGAATAGCGCGCGGGAAGAAAGAACACCTGAATCTCTCTATTTGAGCTCTGATTTCTCGTATATTATTCTGATGATCCTTTTTACCTATGTAAGTGGGAGTCAACAATATATTTTCGTATTCGGAGGAGAATGTTGGCGATTGGAGTTTCGCAAGTAGCCCACGCCGCAGCGATAAGCGCCGTTGTTGTAATGATTCCCATCCCAGATCCTGTATCATTTCCGTAACGCTTTAGATCTGTGTTCATCCTATCTTTGACCTGTATCCTTTCAGATTTAGACCCTTTAAGATTAAAACCTTCCGTTTTACATTCTTTGACAAGGTGGGGTAAGAACTATCAGTTAACGGAACCATATATCAATCACATTCTATCTGCAATGACCGGGCCACAAAGAAAGATCAGTCAAAACAGAAAAACTTCCAAATTACAACCCTTCGCCGGAAAATATTCAATTTTTGGATGAATATGGCTCGGAAAGCGACGTCAATTTTATTTCAGTCCCTCTTCTGTCTCTGAAATATGACAATTGCGTTAATTCTGTAAAGGATTGTGGCAACCGTGAGTCGGTGATGAATGAATACATGCGCAGCGATATTTACCGATGAAAGGAGGGGGCGGATGTACTACCCTCCTTATGTCCCCATGTATATATATATATATATATATATATATATATATATATATATATATATATATAAATGTTTGGCGTATAGCCGTTAATCTCCGTAAGTTCTTGACCCATTGCTTTGAAATTCTGACACAACGTTGTATTCTAGCCCAGGAAGATTTTAGGTACACATTTCTTGAATATATCATATATAACCTGTAAATGCTTTACTTTAGGGATTTTTCGTATAAACCTTTTTCCAATTATAAAGTTTATATAAATTCATATATGACACATATTGAAAAATATGGTATATGAAAACATGAAGATATTTTATTATAACGTTGTGTAAACATTTCAAAGCCTTAAGTCAGGAACTTTCGGAAATATACGATTTTGAACATAACACTAAAGATGGCTATAGACTAGAAAGAGTTCTAAGAGGAGATAGAACTGAGAAGGAGACGAACAGGGAGAGCGTTATGATGAGATGTAGAGGGAGAGGGAGGAGGTGCAGATGCACAGAAAGAGGGGGAGGAGGATCGGATAGACAAAGAGAGAGGGGAGGAGATGGGGAGGAGAAGATGGACAAGGAGTGGGGGAGGAGGATATGGACAGAGAGAGGCGCGAGGAGGTTATGAACAAAAAGAGGGGAACGAGGAGAGGTGCAGAGAGAGGGGACAGACATAAGGGGAGCAGAGAATGTAGGACGTATATCCAATTCCTATCCACTAGGCAGTAGGAAATTACGTATATAAGAAATGTATGGTACCCCTTATCTTTCTTTTCAATTTAATCTGTAACAAGCCACAGCAACGCGTGGACGGGTACAGCTAGTGCCATAGTAAGTAAAGTAACACATCGTTCAGTCACAAGAAAAATTCGATGTCCGCAATTACATAAATAAAGGGTTGTGAGGAATAGTTATGTAAAAAGGAAAGTCCTGGAGTTTATGATGTTTACGATCCGGACTACTATTACGGATAGGCATCATATCAGACTTCGTAACCCTAGCATATTGATTTTATCACTTCACACTGACACAAGGGCTGTGGTACGAGAAAAGGAAATTTATTATATGCTTCTCACAAAAGGTTATTACTTGTGTACCACTATCGAGTACAGGAAAGCTCCTCATTTGTTTTTGTGTGTGTTGCATGAATTTTGATCTCACCTAGGTTGTCTTCCTGTGCGGGGTAAGAGTGTCATCAGAATAGAGGCTGATTTTGGTTACGAGAAGAATGTGCAGATAGTGTTGTCGGCACACTGCGTTCAAAGCCAAGATGACGTCTTCCTGTTTGCGTTTTGGCCTGTGGTGGAGTGGGACGCTATTTACAGGTGCAATTGTTACGAGTTTCGACACTCAGAACGCACTGCCTTTGCCAACTATTTTACAAACGTAATACAATCTCCATTATTTCAATTTATGTAATTTACAGGAAATTGTTTGGGTAATCTTGAATTTTGTAACTTTAGTAGTCATTAAAAATACCACATTGATATTTTATGCATTTTTATTGTTGCTTGTCTTTTACATTTTCGGACACACGCACACAAGCGCGCGAGCACACCAGAGGTATTAAACATAAGGAGAAGCATTGAATTGAAGTTTGTACTGTGGCCGGGATTCGAACCCAGGACCTCCAACTTACTAGGTAGGCGCTTTAGACCACTCAGCTAACACAGCTTTTCCAATACTGGAGAGCCCTGGCAATTTGATACGCATTTCACAGGGAACATACAGACAGAATTAAAGTATGTGGTGTGGAGGGAGACGTGCATTAAGACTCCGTGTAGTCGCTTTGTCTGCAACGTTGTGATAGCTGAGTGGTATTCGCTGCTCGGCTGCCGAGGTGGGCGGACGCGCGGCGTCAGCGCTAGACGTTCAAATGTTTGTTAAGCTTAAGGGACTTAACTGCGGGGTCATCAGTCCCTAAACTTACGAATTACTTATGAACTACCTTATACTAAAGACGACACATACATCCATGCCTGAGGGGGAATTCGAACCCCCGACCTTTAGCGGCCGTGCAGACTGTGACTGGCGTGTCGCAGACCGCTCGGCCACTGCGGCCGGCGCGCTAGACGTGCTGGAGTAAACAACGGCTGCGTGGCTGCTACTGTCAGTAGAGCGCTTTGTCTACTACTGATTTAAAATGAAAAAAATGAACGAGAGTGGATGTGCAAGAATAGATACGATTAGATTCACCTTTGATTGGAACTGTAAAAGACTCGAAAGCGTTCGAGATAAAAAGATAGTTGTCAGAAGAGGTTAACATTACAGGAGAGGAAATTATTGGTGTATATCTTTCCTTTGTAACCAATTCAGTATTTTAAAAATTGATTTCTTCTTAATTGTGTTGCCCAATTATGGTGGTAAAATGAACTTTCGTGACTCGGACGGAATCGTTAGTGAAGTTATTGTTTCTCATGTCGGGCTAGGCATCTTTACAGTGAGAGTTTTCGAGCTGCCATTCGAGGTTCCAGCTGCAGCAATAAACGCTGCTCTTCAAATGTTCAAATGTTTGTAGAGTCTATGGGACTTAACTAACGGGGTCATCAGTCCCTAAACTTACAAACTACTTATGAACCACTTACAACTAAGGACGGCACAAATATCCATGCCCTAGGGGGGATTCGAACCCCCGACCGTAGTGGCCGTGCAGACCGTGAATGACGCTGCTCTTCAGCCTTACGGTAGGGTTGTATCTAATATTGCAGAAAAGTGGTCAGAGGAACATATGTTTCCTGTTCTGAATGGAATTAGACAAATTAAGATTGAGCTTTTGAGGCATATACCTTCTTACTTGAATATCTGTGGACATCGCGCTCTCGTAATTTACGATGGACAGCCGCGGACATGTTCGTCATGTAATGCCACCGGGCACGTTAGAAACCAGTGCACGAGAAGGCGAGTCCCTCTTATCGAATAACGAGGCGGTTGTCCCAGGGCAGGCCGTAAGCATGAAAGTGACGTACGCTGCCGCGGCGGTCAACCGGGCCCCCTCTCGACCGAGTATGGCCTAGCAGGCGGAAACCGGCAAGAACGCAGAGCTGCACACAAGACGTTAAACTTCCTAGGCGCATCTGCTCCAAACGGAAGTGACGTCAGAAGTACGTCGTCATAGCCAATTGCATTCGGTTCAGCGAGAGCCAATAGGATTGCAGCGAGTTGTTGATATACGCATGTGTTGTCATCCGATCCGCGGTTGTCAAACGTTGGGGAAAAAAAGTTTGGGAATAATGAATTTTCAGCTACTTTCCGATTAACACAAAGTCTTCTGGAATGTTATTAATGATTAGTCATTGTTGTTGTTGTCCGCAGACTGGTTTGATGCAGGTCTCCACGCTACCCTGTCCTGTGCAAGTCTCTTCATCTGAGAATATGTTCGGCAACCTACATCCTTTTGAATCTGCTTACTGCATTCGTCCCTCGGTCTCCCTCTACGATGTTTACCCCACACACTTCCTTCTAATGCTAAGTTGACAATTCCTTGATGTCTCAGAATGTGTCCTACCAATATATCCCTTCTCTTAGTCAGGATATGCCAGAAACTCCTTTTCTCCCCAATTCGGCTAAGCACCTCTTCATTAGTCACGTGATCTACCCATCTAATCTTCATCATTCATCTGTAGCACCACATTTCAAAAGCTTCTATAATCTTTTTGTCTGAACTCATCGTCCACGTTTCACTGCCATACAATGCTAAACTCCAGACAAATGCTTTCAGAAAGGACTTCCTAACATTTAAATTTATATTGTATGTTAACAAGTTTAGCTTCTTTAGAAACGCTTTTCTCCCCATAGCCATTCTGCATTTTATATCTTGTTTACTTCGGCCATCAGAAGTTATCTTGCTACTCAAATAACAAAATTCATCTACTACTTTTATTGTCTCATTACCTAATCTAATTCCTTCAGCATCGCCTGATTTTCTGACATTACATTCCTTTACCTTCGTTTTACTCTTGTTAATGTTCATCTTATATATTCCTTTCAAGACATTGTCCATTCCATTCAGTTGCTCTTCCAGGTCCTTTGCAGTCTCTGACAAAATTACTGTTTCAAAGGCAAACCGCAAACTTTTTATTTCTTCTCCCTGAACTTTAATTCCCTCTCCAAATTTCTTCTCCCATTCCTTCACTGCTTGCTCAATGTACAGATTGAACAACATTGGGGAAAGGCTACAACCCTGTCTTATTCCCTTCCCAACGTCTGCGTCCCTTTCTTGCCCTTAGACTCTAATAACCGCTTCATGTTTTTTGTATAGGTTGAATATAACTCTTCGCTCCCTATATTTTACCCTGCTACCTTCAAAGTTTGAAGAGTGTATTCCAATCGACATTGTCAAAAGCTTTCTCCAAATCTACAAACGCCAAAAACGTAGGTTTGCCCTTCCTTAGCTTATCTTCTAAGATAAGTCGTAATGTGAGTATTGCCTCCCGTGTTCGTACATTTTTCCTAAATCCAAATTGATCTTCCCCGAGGTCAGATTCCACACATTTTTCCATTCGTCTGTAAATAATTCGTGTTAGTATTTTGCAACCATGACTTATTAAACTGATAGTACTGTAATTTTCACACTTGTCTGCACTTGCTTTCTTTAGAATTGGAATTACGATATTCTTCTTGAAGTCGAAGGGTATTTCCCCTGTCTCATACATCTTGTATACAAGGTTGAACATTTTTTTATGACTGGCTCTCCTAACGAAAGCAGCAGTTCAGACGGAATATCATCTACTCCAGGGGCCTTGTTTCGACTCAAGTCCTTCAGCGCTCTGTCAAATTCTTCTCGCAGTATCATATCTCCTATCTCATCTTCCTCACCTTCGTCTTCCGTTTCTAGAATATTGCCTTCAAGTTTATTTCCTTTTTATAGGCCCTCTATATATTCCTTCCACAGTTCGGCTTTCCCCTCTTTGCTTAGTACTAGTTTTCCGTCTGAGTTCTTAATATTCATACAGCTGCTGTTCTTGTCTCCAAATATTTCTTTTATTTTGCTGTAGGCGGTATCTATCTTTCCCCCAGTTATGCATTCTTCTACGGTTCTGCATTTGTCCTGTAGCCACTCCTGCTTAGCCAGTTTGCACTTCCTGTCAATCTCATTTTTCAGACGTCTGTACTCCCTTTTTGCTGGTTCACTTGCTGAATTTTTATATTTTCTCCTCTCATCAATTAAGTTCAGTATATCCTGCATTATCCAGGGATTTCTATTAGACCTTGTCCTTCTGCCTATATGGCCCTCTGCAGCCTTCACTAGCCTATCTCTCAGAGCTACCCGTTCTTCTTCTACTGTATTACTTTCCCCCCTTTCAGCGAATCCTTGCCTAATGCTCCCTCTGAAACTCTTGACCACCTCTGGTTCCTTCAATTTGTCCAGGTTCCATCTCCTAACTTTTCTACCTTTCTGCAGTCTCTTAAGTTTTAATGTGCAGTTCATAACCAACAAGTTATGGTCAGAGTCCTTATCTGCCCCTGGATATGTCTTACAGTTTAAAACCTGGTTTCTAAATCTATTCCTTACCATTATAAAGTACCTTCCGGTGTCTCCTGGTCTCTTCCACGTATACAGCCTTCTTTCGTTATGTTTCAACCAAGTGTTGGTGATCATTAAATTGTGCTCTGCGCAAAATTCCATCAAGCGATCTTTCCTTCTCTTCCCTTTCCTACTACCGAGTTCCAGTCCCCCATCACAATCAAGTTTTCGTCTCCCTTAACTTTCTGAATGATTTCTTTTATCTCCTCATACATTTTTTCGTTATCCTCATCATCGGCCAGGCTAGTTGACATATAAACTTGTACTACTGTGGTCGGTGTTGGCTTCGTGTCTATCTTTGCTACGATAATGCGTTCACTATGCTGTTCATAGTAACTTACCCGAATTCCTATTTTCTTATTCATTATGAGACCTACGCCTGCGTTACCACCAACTGATTTTGTATTTATAATCCTGTGCTCACCTGACCAGATATCCTGTTTATCCTGACACCTAACTTCACTAATTACCACTATATCTAACTTCAACCTATCCATCTCCCTGTTTAAATTTTCTAACTTGCATAGCGATGAAGGGTTAGAACATTCCATGCTCCGACTCGTAGAATGCCTGTTTTGTTTTTCTTGGTGACGACATCCTCCTGAGTAGAATGAAACTTTCACTCTGCAGCGGAGTGTGCGCTGATGTGAAACTTCCTGGCAGATTAAAATTGTGTGCCGGAACTGGGACTCGAACCTGGGACCTTTGCCTTTCGCGGACAAGAGCACTACCAACTGTGCTATCCCGACACGACTCATGATGCCGCCTCACAACTTTACTTCCGCCAGTACCTCGCCTCCTACTTCCCAAATTTCACAGAAGCTCTCCTGCGAACCATGCAAGACTAGCACTTCTGGAAGAAAGGATATGGTGGAGACATGGCTTAGCCACAGTCTAAGGGATGTTTCCAGAATGAAACTTTCACTCTGCAGCGGAGTGTGCGCTGATATGAAACTTCCTGGCAGATTAAAATTGTGTGCCGGAACCGGGACTCGAACCTGGGGCCTTTCGCGGGCAAGCGCACTATCAACTGTGCTATCCCGACACGACTCACGATGCCTCCTGAGTAGTCTCCGCCCGGAGATCCGAATGGGGGACTATTTTACCTCCGGAATATTTTACCCAAGAAGACGCCATCATATATCCATACAGTAGAGCTGCATGTCCTCGGGAAAAGTAACGACTGTAGTTTCCCCTTGCTTTCAGCCATACGCAGTAACTGCATGGCAAAGCCACGTTAGCTTATGTTACAAGTCCATCTCAGTCAATCATCCAGACTGTTGCCCCTGTAACTACTGAAGAGGCTGCTGCTCCTCTTCAGGAACCACACGTTTGTCTGGCCCCTCGACAGATACCCCTCCGCTGTGGTTGTACCTACGGTTCGGCTATCTGTATCGTTGAGGCACGCAAGCCATCCCACCTCGGCAATGTCTGTGGTTCACGGGGGTCGTAACGTGGATATTTCTGGTGACATGTCTTTTGATTATGTGGATGTAGAGGAGTCTTCAAAGCGGATTAGGCCTACTGTGCTATCTGTTTAGTTGTGTTTGCAGCAAAAGTATTTCAAGAAAAGGAAAGATACCCGTAATGATTATCAAATAAAGTGACAATACGTGAAGCAGTAGCAGCACATTATTAAATTTTAATCTCCCTGTCGGCAGTACACGATATAGGCCTAGGTAGTAAGGAGTGAAGTGCAAAACATTATGTGACGTTTTCTTGAGTAACGTTATGAGTAACGAGAATCAAAAAATTTCATATTCTGAGTACTTGCTCACCTCGCCGGTGATTTTAAGTCAAATATCAATTTTATAAGTTGTGTCCATAGGCAAATAACATGCGATTGACATTAAAGGTAGCTTTACACCATCCGCTTTTAGTTTTTTATATATAAAGCATCATCTGTATTTGGTGTTAATGCCTGTGAATAATAACTGAAACGCCTTTGGCGTAGGAAATTGTTCTTAGTTGCAGTCAGCTTGAAACAGAAGAGCTGATTATAATTACTTTTAACGGATGCTGCAGAAAAGACCACAAAAACAACTATAGAAAAAATTCTTCTATCAGTGAAAGCAACCTTTTATATGCCGTATATATAAAGCCTGTAGGGATGCCTTTTCCTAGAACTATAGTGTATTTGCCACAATCTTTGCTATTCGTTAATCGTACTGTTGCATTTTGTTCTCAAAGAGTAGCAGTTAGTACACATATTGTGTAGTTACATCAAGTGTAGCTGTAACAGATAGCCAGGAATACGTTTGACTTATAACTAGGCATACTGAGAGTCAAACACCAGTCCATCCATCCAAGTTGTGGTTGTTAGGTTTCACTAAATTAACTTATTTTTTAATGCTAGCATGATTATGATCATATGCTATGGCAAATTCCTGGTATTATTTTTGCAGAAACCAATGCTCCCGCATTTTCATAATGTGGGCTTGGTTTTTCACTTTTCAGCAAGAAAAATGTGTTTATACTTGTTCAGTGGTTCTTATGCTCTGTATTTCCTATACTTACATTTGGTGCAGGTCAGAAACCTCTTGGATAGCATGTTGAACTCTTGCAAGTGTCATAAAGCAAATTGGGCATAAAATTTCAAACTCAGCTATTTGACCATTTTGCAGTCTACCCTAGCAAATTATTTCCAAACATAGCACACACATAGCTAACATGATAAGCTAAAATTATATGTTACACTCAGAATATTAATACGTTATTAATCATTAGTTAATGATGCACCAAAGCATATCAGTTGCAGAGGCAGTGATTCAAGAATTAAGATCCTGCCATTGTGTTTTAGTGTATCAAGCTCGCACAATACTTGAAACTAACAATACTTTAGCTTTGTAAGTTCCATCTCAGATAGCAGGAAAATCGCTACTGCTGTATTGTTAGTTTCAGGTATTGTGCGAGCTTGATACACAGAAACAATGGCAAGATCTTAATTCTTGAATCACTGCCTCTGCAACTGATATGCTTTGGTGCATCGTTAACTGACTGTTGAAGAGGTTCTTTTCCCTTGCACTTTTTCCTTCCGCTCTTAAAATCCATATCCTTCATTCGCCTTTCATCCACTATCCTGCAGTGGGTCTGAATTAATGGGAAATCTTACCCACATGTATAAATAAGATTAGATCCACATCTCTGGTGGACATGAAGGGCTCTTAAGCAAACAAAATAAATAAATAGACAATAAACTGACACAATTTCAATATTCTCCACTTCTCTAAAAATATGTTTGTGTGATTGAATCCGGAACCTAAATTAACATTTGATAATATTGTCGCGTTGAAATGGGGGCAGGCTTGACTTCGAAAGCAGGGTTGTCAACTGAACACAGCACTTATACTGAAAGCAGATTTATTGCGAACTGAAAGTAGACGCAGCACTCACTACCTCACGGGCAGAGTGCTCTACTATTTTTACACAGACAGAATGTACCAGAAATTAGAAGAATAGTTAACATAAGAAACAAGTAGAAATTACACGTGAACATAAGAAACATGTAGAACATTCTGGAAATGATAATTACAAAGAAATAAATTTTTGCCGGTGGACGGGATTGAACCGGGGACCTTCAGCCCCGCAAACGGTGACGCTATCCCCCTTTTTTTATTTTCATCTGGTAGATATATCGTTCGCGGTCGTTCGTTTAGTTTGTTCGTGGTTGTTCTCTGAATGGTTGGCTCAGCTTTTTTTTATTACAGAGGGCGTTCAGCCCCCTGACCGGGCGCGCTGAGCCACGGCGCCCGGTATCCCCTGCACCACGTCGGCAGTCGGGTGACGTAGCGTCTCGCGGCATTGCTCCCTCTCGTGAAAACAAAAGCGACCCGCTGTTAGGTTTCCTTAGGAGCCAGCTGCAATGTCCTGGATCTTGATCTTGTCATGGGTCTCTGTATGTCAGTTCTGGAGAATCCTTCCCTTCTGAACGATTATCGACGTCAGACGTTCCTGTCGTGGCTTCATCAGTATCATTACCGTCCTTAGGGTCCTTGAACAAGAAGCCATTTTCGCCTATCTGCTCTTCAGGATCGTAGTAAGCCTTCATGCGGAGGGCGTGAACAATTTCTCTCCGTTTTTGTCGTTTCGACGACGGCTCATTATCTTCAACTTCGTATGTGACGTCTGACAGGCGGTGTATGATACGATACGGACCAAAGTATCGCCTCAATAACTTTTCTGATAGTCCAACTTTCCGTACAGTGGTACAAATCTATACCAGATCTCCTGGGCTGTACACAACAGGTCGGTGCTTGTCGTTATACCTTTGACGGTCCTTCTCCTGGGCGTCCAGTGCCCGTATGCGAGCCAGCTGTCTTGCTTCCTTGACCCTGGTGATAAGCTGTTGCACATAGTCATCCGTATTGTCGTCCGGCTGGAACGGGAACAGCGTATCTATTGTCGTCTCAGCTTCACGGCCATGGAGCAGGAAAAACGGCGTGAAACCTGTGCCTGTGGTGTCTTGTCTTGCGATATTATAAGCAAATTTCACGACTGGCAGTACTGTATCCCAATCCTTCAGCTCAACATCGACGTACATCGACAGCATATCTGCTAACGTCTTGTTAAAACATTCAGTAAGACCATTTGTCTGAGGATGGTATTCAGTTATCATTCTGTGGACAATGTCGCAACGTGACATTACCTCTGATACTAGTTTTGACTGGAATACGTTTCCACGATTAGATATCATCACACGTGGTGCTCCATGCTTTAAAATAATGTCTCCTACAAGGAACTTTGCGATCTCTGGAGTTCTGCAGTCGGCACAGGTTTGGTGAAGCGTAGCGTGTGAGGTAGTCAGTGCAGACTATTATCCAACGGTTACCTGTTGTCGACTTCGGAAACCTCCCTAAAAGATCGATCCCAACTCGGTGGAATGGAGCTGCTGCCGGCGGAATCGGTACGAGATGCCCTGGAGGTAATTGCGGCACATGCTTCCGTCGCTGGCACTCTTTACATTGACTCACATAGTGCTTGACAGATCGGTAGAGACCTTTCCAGTAATACCTGCGTCTGATTCTGTCTAGGGTCTTCACGAATCCCAGGTGACCGGATACTGGAGCATCGTAGAAATACTTGAGAATAGCTGGCTGGAGGTGAGCTGGAATGACAAGTAGCCATTTGGGGCCCGGTGGATCGTAGTTGCTCTTATACAATGTCCCTTTTATAAGTTGGAACTCTCCATTGGTCGGTTCTCCTTTCTCCAAGGCCTCTATGGTTTTTAATAGTGCTGGATCATTCCTCTGTTCAGCTGTAACGTCACCTAATTCAGTGAGGGCTGAAATTTCATTCATGTTGTCGTGTTCCACTAATGGATTCCTCGAAAGGCAGTCGGTATCCTTGTGTATGCGCCCGTTCTTGAATACCACTGTGACGTCGTACTCTTGAAGTCTTAGTGCCCATCTTGCTAGTCGACCTGATAGATCCTTCAAGCTAGTCAGCCAACACAAAGAATGGTGGTCTGTCACGACGGTGAATGATTTGCCCAATAAATATGGCCGGAACTTGATGATAGCCCAGATAACTGCGAGACATTCTTTCTCAGTTGTAATTTATCTCGGACTTTGAGAGTACTCTTGATGCATAGGCAGCACCTTTGCAGCACCTTCCTGAACTTGTACAAGAACTGCACCAATCCCATAACCACTGGCGTTTGTGTGAAGTTCTCGTCGTACAAGGCTAGACCTGGTGCGGAAGTTGGAGCATCCTTGAGTGCCCGGAGAGCTCTTTCTTTTGTGTCATCCCAGTAAAACCTGGCGTCTCCCTGCAGAAGTTCTTGTAATGGACGTGCCTTCTTACAAAATCCTTGCGGTAGTATCGGCACAGCCCGAGAAAACGTCTCACATCACGAATGTGCTGAGGCGTTGGAAATTCTGTGACTGCCCTTACTTTATCTGGATCAGGACGGACACTGTCTCCGTTGACTAGGCGCCCCAGGATTTTTATCTCTTTGGCGACGAAGAGGCACTTCTTTGGATTGAGGCAGAGTTCTGCAGTCTGAACACACTTCAACACAGTTGACAGGCGACTCAGATGTTCTTCAAATGTTTTCGAGAAAACGACAATGTCATCTAAATAGCAAAGACACGTCGTCCACGTAAGGTGTCGAAGCAAGTTGTCCATCATGCGTTCGAATGTGGCCGGAGCATTACATAATCCAAATGGCATTACTTTGAATTCATAGAGGCCGTCAGGTATAATAAAAGCCTTCTTCTCCCTGTCAGCTCCGTCAACCTCGATTCGCCAGTAACCTGTATGCAAGTCCATAGTTGAGAAGTATGTAGCTTCTTTCAAGCAGTCAAGGTGTCGTCAATGCGCGGCAATGGGTAGACATCTTTCTTTGTGATTTTGTTCAGCCGCCGATAGTCGACACAGAATCGTCACGTGCCATCCTTCTTCTTTGCGAGGACCATCGGAGACGACCAAGGACTCTCCGAAGGTTGAATAATGTTGTTGTGGGACATCTTCTCCACTTCTTCCCTAATTATCCGTCTTTCAGCTGCCGATACTCTATACGAACGCTGGCTAAATTGTGGATGATCCCCAGTATTGATACGGTGCTTTATCGTGGGCTGTTTCGTCGGACTCTTCCCCTGCTGAGGTGTAACTGTACCCGAAAATTGGCGTAGTATAGCTAATACCCGCTGGCGGTGTTCCTTCGTCAGTCCAGGCTCTATTGGCAGTTCCGCGGATGTTTCCTCCAGCGTGTTATCTGTACTAACAGCAGAGGATGGGTCTTCGTTGATGACGTTGAGCTCACAGTCTTGGATTGATTCAGCTGTCACGATACACATTCCTTTGGGGATAAGTTGTGACTGTTGGTGACAGTTAGTGATCCAAATCTCTCCTCGACCACCGGTAATGCTTATGATAGCCGCATGTAGGTAAGTTTCTTTGTTGAGCCTGATAAACGTTTTACTATCAACAAGTACTTCAAAGTTTAACCGGTCATCTGTGTTTGTCAGTGCTATTCTTCTCATTGTCAACGTCGGGATCGTCACATTGTCAACGGCAAATAACTTCCCAGAAAATTCTGTATTACGTATACCCGTCGGAACGACTTCCTCAATTTGCAGCTCAGACTTCCACAGTCAATAATAGTTTGGGATGCCTGAAGGAAGTCCCATCCGAGGATGACAGTATGACTACATTCTGTTAAAAAGACAAATTCAAACGGCTGGGTCCTGTTGTTGATGGTTATTCTTGCGACACAAGTTCCTGATGGCTGGACGTACTTTCCATTTGCGAACTTCAGCACAGTTGCCCCCGTATCACAGAACATTGTCTTCTTTAGTGTGCGGCGGTAATTATCCGACAATACAGAAAAATAAGCTCCTGAATCAAGTGCCCGGACAGGTTGGCCGTCCATTTGACGTAGATGAGATTTCCCGACATCTTAGCGACCGTCGTCCATGGAGGATTTTCATCTGCAGCGGCCTCACCTCCGTAGATGGTCGCCTCGCTTAGTTTTCCTGGGCGCGGCGGCTGGGGGAGCGGCTGGTACCTCTGTACGGCGACGGTGAACGGCATTGGCGCGTCGGGGAGCGACCTCGTCCAGGGTACGGCGATGGTCTTCTTCCCATAGGTCGACTGAAATCATCAGAAAGTGACTGCCTGGGATAGAACTGTTCTGATGGCTGACGCCTTCTCTCTCTGCAGTAGCGTACGACATGTACAGGGCGCCCACAGTGGAAACACAGTGGTATGTTGTCTTCTTTCCTCCAGACGTGTTGTTCTCCTGCGGGACGTCATAGTTGCCGGGGGAATTTGTTGTGGTCGCGTCGGTTGGTTCATAGGCTGCCGTATGGCGGTTGCAGCGTAAGTCATAGCAGGGCAATGCCATTCTTCACGTCGGGTGCGACTGGTGAGGCAGACAGAAGCTATTGCCTGAAATACCTCTTCCTCAACGGCATCTGCTCCCTCATGACTTACAGGGCTTACATCCATGGCCATAATCTGATGCTCGCTCGGTCTAACAGTCACAGGTGCCATAAATTGTTGCAATTCTTCCCTCACAATTTGTCGTATGAGAGAAGCGAAGTAATGCTGGTCTTCCACAACGGCCATAGAGACTACATTCGGCAGTCTGTCATACTTCTTTCGTCCAACCCTCCTTTGTTGCATCTCTTCAATACGCTGGCACCATTTCATGAACTCTTCCGTCGTAGCGACGTCTTTGACGAGAAGAGCTTGGTACATGTCTTCTGCAATACCCTTCATCAGGTGCGTGATTTTGTCGGCCTCAGTCATATTCGGATTGACTATGTTACACAGGGCCAAAACATTCTGTATGTACGACTGTGTCGGCTCACCATGTCGTTGAATACGATTCTTCAGTTATTCTTCCGCCGAGCGGATTTGTCGCTGGCGGTCTCCAAACGTCTTCTTTAGTTCCGCCTGGAACGTTTCCCAGTCATTCAGCTTGTCTTCGTTGTTCTCAAGCCATTGCCGGGCTGTTCCGTCCAGGTAGAAATCAATGTTGGCCAAGCACATTGTATGATCCCACCTGTTATGCTTGGTGAATCGGTCGAAACCTTTTAGCCATTTGTTGGGATCCTGTCCAGCATCTCCAGAGAACACCGATGGGTGTCTGATGTGCAGCTGGTTTACCACTGGTCTTGTGTCCATGGTTCTTCGGCTTCTACGTCGCCTAATCGGAGCCACGGTGATGCGGCTGTGGCGCAGGTTACCCGGCGCCTCCACCAAACAATGTCACGTTGAAATGGGAGCAGGCTTGACTTCGAAGGCAGGGTTGTCAACTGAACACAGCACTTCCACTGAAAGCAAGTTTATTGCGAACTGAAAGTACTCGCAGCACTCCCTGCCTCTCGGGCAGAGTGCTCTGCTATTTATAGACACACCGAGCGAGGTGGCGCAGTGGTAACACACTGGACTCGTATTCGGAAGGATGGTGGTTCAAATCCACCTCCGGCCATCCAGATTTAGGTTTTCCGTGATTTCCCTAAATCACTCCAGGCAAATGCCGGGATGGTTCCTTTCAAAGGGCACGGCCGATTTCCTTCCCCAAAAATCCGAGCGTGAGCTCCGTCTCTAATGACCAAGCAGTCGACGGGACGTTAAACCCTAAGATTCCTTCCTTCCTATTTATACACAGACAGAATGTACCAGAAATTAGAAGAACAGTTAACATAAACAAGTAGAAATTACAACTGAACATAAGAAAGATGTAGAACATTCTGGAAGTGTTAATTACAAAGAAATAAATTTTTGCCAGTGGACGGGATTGAACCTACGACCTTCAGGAACGCAATTGGTGACGCTATCCCCTGCGCCACGGCGGCAGTCGGTTGACGTGGGTCTCGCGCCAATATTAATGATTATATATAAACAATTATTAATTTTCTTTACTAGGTAATCAGTGAAATTATGAGGAGCATTTTCTCAACACTTATAGGATGTGAACTGCAACACCTTACAATTTCATAGGACAAAACAAATTTGTACACTATATTAGCCATTCTTTGCCTTCCTATTGGACATCATACAGGCTCCTCTTCTTCACACACTCTATCCCCTTCATTATTCTATTTATAATCCAGTTCAATTTTGCATACATATTTTCGTGTTAATTATTACAACAAATTTTTGTTGATATTTTGGGCTCACCTGTATTGCTTATCCACTTGTAACGACCGTCAAACTACACCCATTGTAACTGCCCACACTTAGCCAACCATGTGACTTCAATCCAGATCAATTGCACTAAGTTAAAACAGTGAAAGCAACTTGCATATATAAACAACGTTTGTTTCTCAGAATGGACCTTTTATGAAATACAAACTACATATTCATGCATCTGTATGTGCTCTTCTCTATACCACAGAATGGGCGTTGAGGTTACTGGTGGCCATTACTTTCAAATTGTTATGTTATTTTATATCATAAGCATTTGTGTAATATATGTCACAGCTGTAACACTTGTATTCTGCAGGTTGCCTGCATTGAAGCTGTCCACAGATTTTTCTGGGTGGGATACAGATACTGTAGTACATGTTTGTGGTAATTTCTGTTGTAGTTCTATTTTTATTCATATTCTAAACATTGGAACATTAAAAAAATCAGTATCACAGATAAACAACAGTCAACAGAAGATGAAAATTCTATCACACAATTTAATGGTAACCCACAGAGGCCATAGTGATTAATGAAATGAATATTAAATGCAAACGTAGGCTTCCGCGGCTGTTGTCACTATCAATAAAATTCTTCCGGGTATGAGACCACCGACGTTTCGGCCACTGTTGCAGGCGGCCTTCATCAGGGTCTGTGTCTGACTGCTGAATATACGATAGCTTGTGGTTTATATAGCAGCGGATGAGGGAGAGGAAGGGGGACTTGGTTTGCCTTTATTGGTGGTTATATTGTTGTACGCCATTGGTGGAAAGCGGCAACGATGATTGGTGTTTTAGAGGCTTGTTTTTCATGTTATTGGGGAAAGCATTCTTCCCCCTTATTGGTCAAAATGGACGTTTCCTATTGGCTTTTGCATTGGAACTTCCTATCGGTGGAATGGACCTGGGAGAACGGACAGCAGTTGCGGCGTGCCGCTGTTGACGTCGCCTGGCGCAGACGGCGGCGGGCCGGTGCTCTGCGTGTTCGCGGCCGCTGTGGTCTCCGGGGCGCCTGCGCGAGTCATTCCGCGCGCGGTGCCGTCACGTAGCGTTGCAACTGCTGGCAGCCAAGACGCCGGCAGCCTGTAGCCATCCTCCCTGTTCATATTGGCGGGACGCTTCGCTATTTCTATAGCCTCTCTAATCCTCCTCCTCGTTGAGAATGATTGTTTCGCTAGCACACGGGCCTCGCTGAAAGATAACCGTTTTCCGCACTGATTGTGATGCTCAGAAACCGCTGACTTCGTGTGCTGTCCAAGCCGTATGTATCTTTCATGTTCTGAAATCCTCGTGGAGAGTGCTCTCCCGGTCTCTCCTATATAAACCAGCCCACACTCGCAGCTTATTTCATAAACGCCGACTTTGTTCAGTTAGTCAACTGCGTCCTTAGTTGAACCTAGGACATCCAAGGATGACACAGACCCTGATGAAGGCCGCCTACAACAGTGGCCGAAACGTCGGTGGAGTTTATAAAATACGATGTGGTTTCATACCCGGAAGAATTTTATTGATAGAAATGCATATTGTCAAGCAGCAGCTAGAAATGGTGTCAGGTAATCTTTATTGACTATTGATCAGGCAAGGTGAAATACGCTTTGTCATTAGTACAGTACATGTCAGAATGAAAATTTCTCACATCATTTCCAATGAATAGTTCTTATGGAAGCACCTTTTATGTGTGATAAAATTGTGATAATAAGCCACATTATGTCTAGAACATAGTTAATTCTTAAAACTATTATGTATGTACAAAGTATTCTGGAAAAGCTAATACAACTAATAAATAGAATTAATAAATTTATAAGAATTATGAATACCAACATTCATTAGTTAGAGGGGTAAAAGTTTTCTTGCCGTGTTAAGTAGCACTGCCCAGAGCTGACCAATTGTAGTGCAGATGGGGCAACCAATCAAATATTAGCCAATAACACATGTTTTGTCTTCACAATAAACATTATTATTTTCATACAGCTAAAAACAAAGTCTCATGAAGTACGGACATATATATAATCTTACTTCGTTACTATGAAGATACATGTGAAAGAGGGGTTAACTTTTTTCACTGATCATGAAGTAAATAATTAATGCTCTTCCTGCTCTATGCTTGAGAGGTTCTTGAGTGTTCCTTTGTCCACTCAGTAACTGACCTGTAATCATAACCATGTCATATACTATCACCTAACTGGCTAACGTCACATGCAGCAGCCATTCCCAAAATCGCGACGCTACGCCACAACACAAGAAGGAAACTTGAGCCATTAGTGGATTCAGCTGCTGTTCCACATACTTACAAAATTATACACTTGTTAAATGGTAGATCCATGTAAGTGCAAAAAAAAAAGACACAGCTATTACAGTTGCTGGAAAATTGTTTCAACCAGATGTTCCCACGGTGGGGGGCGGGAGGGGGGGGGGCGTGAAGCAAACTGCGTCATTGAAATTTCTGGGTGGGTGAAAAATGAGTACTTTTGGCCAGCCTGGGGGATTGTATTTATAAAAGAATTTACAAAATGTGAAATAAAAGTAATTTAATTTCAATATTAAATGGCAAAAACCATATCTATTAGGTAACAAACTAGGAATCCAGGACCTAATATCTCGGGTGTGTGGGGTTGCAATTTGTGGGAGGGGGGGTAGGCACTTCTGGTTTCAACATTACTGTTGTTTAATCATTAATAAGTTTTGTGTCCCGACTTCGTCGCCGCTTTTGTGTCCCAGCCTCGTCGTAGGTGTCGGTGGCCGAGTGGAATGAGACCGACACGCTGGTGCAGGTACAGAGGGGAGCAGCCAGAAACTATAAACACTCGAATAAATTAGAAGGATATATATTGAACAGAATGTAACAATACTTAACTTTTACACAGTACTGCAGAATGTTGATACATAGTTATTAGAGGCCTGCCTAGTGCCTGTACAAATAGCAAAGTCTTCCCTCGTGCCTATCGGATTACGAAGGTCCTATCGGGTTGCTATCTCAGTCCGAAGTGCGTAGTGGCCGATGTCCTTCAGTGGTGGCCACGAGCGGCGTTGTACCAGAGGGCGCTCGTGGCTGTCGTCGGAAGAACGCCGCGCCGTGCATGCATGGCGGCGCGCGGCGAAAGTAGGTGGCGCGCACTTTGTACTTGTGCGACACCACACCCCTCCCCCCCAAACCGCCGCGCCGTCGTGGCGTAGGGCTGAGGGCCACGGCGACGGCACTGGGAGGAGGGCCTGAGCGGGGGCGTTACTGGTGGGACGGGCGTCGTAGCTGAGGCCGGGATCGAGACGCCGTCCGCGCCCCGGCATCCGCCTTGCGATCCTCCAGGGAACCCGCCGAAACCTGGGGAAGGGCGCCCGCCCCCGCCCAGAGGGAGCAAGTCATCTTCTTCTGAGGTGCGTGGCCCAAGCTGGGGGGGCCCGCACGGTCCCGGAGTCCCTCTCGGTGACGCTGTCCTCTGCGGCGCCGACAGCGGCGGCGACGACTGCATCGGAGGTGCGTCGACCTCCATGGGGACGATCTCGTAGTCCGGAGACGAACGATGTGGTTGTGCTCCCTGGCGGTGAACTGGGTCTGGAATCAAGAAACCGGAGACAGGATCGCGCGGCCTGTGCAGGCGCAATTGGTTTGCGTGGCGCCGCAGCTCCGACCCTGTGGAAGAACGTACAACAAACATATTGCGCCCAAGCACGCGTTGAATGGTGCCCGGCAACCATGTCTTCTTGTTTCCAGCAAACACCCTGTACAGCACCGGCGTGGAAACCTGAAAACGCGTAGCGCCATACGAACCGACTCGGTGCGTGGGAGGCTGCAGCAGGTGAAGGAGAGTGCGGTGACGGCGGCCGTGTAGCAGCTCGGCAGGAGACGGGCCGTCACGTGGCATGCACCGATACGTAGACAGGAAAATTTGAAGAGCTTGCTGCCTGGAGTGCTGACCTTTCATCTTCTCCATGTGAGACTTGAATGTTCGAACAAAACGTTCTGCTTCACCATTGGACTGAGGGTGAAAAGGTGCGGTGGTGATATGCTGAATGCCATTCACACGACAAAACTGTTGAAATTCCGCACTAACAAACTGAGGTCCATTGTCACTGACGATAGTTTCAGGCAAACCTTCGATGCAAAACACCGATGTTAAGGCACTGATTGTACTAGACGCCGTCGTTGAGTTCATGGCAATCACAAAAGGAAACTTGCTGAAAGCGTCTACAACAATTAACCATCGCGTATTCCAGAAAGGTCCGGCAAAGTCAATGTGTAAACGTTGCCATGGCCCCTTGGGGCGTGGCCAGTCTGAAAAACGTTGCGGTGGAGCCGCCTGATGCTCCGCACAAACAGTACACTGTGACGTCATGTCCTCTATCTGAGCGTCCATACCAACCCAGGTACAATGACGTCTGGCCAGTTGCTTTGTCCTAACAATGCCCCAATGTCCTTGATGCAGGAGGCGTAACACTTCACGTTGCAGGGAACGAGGAACAATCACTCTTGCTTGGTCGTTGTCGGTATGCAACAACAGTACACCCTGACTTAAAGATAATGCATGACGGTGTGCAAAATAACGTCGAACCACAGGCCGATCAATGTCTTTGGCTCTGGCAGGCCAACCAAAGCGAACAAAACGTGCTACCACACTTAGGTCTGCATCCGCAGCTGTTTCCTGTGCAACCCGACGAGAGTTCAAAGGGAATCAAACATGCATCACTGAGTAGTGCACACTTTAAGTTGGTAAAGGCAACTTGGCAATCTTTAGACCACACAAAAGGAACATTCTTCCTACGTAAGTGATGCAGAGGAGCTGCAATCTGAGAGGCATTGGGAATAAATCTGAAATAATAGTTAAGCTTTCCCATTACTGCTTGCAATTCATGCACATTCTTAGGGGGAGGCAAGTCTTTGATTGCTCGAAGATGTGACTGTAACGGATGAATTCCTTGGGCATTAATCACATGGCCTAGGTACTCTATTTCAGTTTGAAAAAACGAACACTTTGCTTTATTACAACGTAGACCTGCTGCAGTCAAAACTTTGAAAAGGCACTCCAGGTTTGCTAAATGTTCTTCAACTGTACGTCCGGATACCACAATATCATCTAAATAGTTCGAACAACATGGTACAGAAACTGTCAGCTGTTCCAAAAAGCGCTGAAAAATAGCGGGAGCGGAAGAACTGCCAAAGGGTAGGCGTTGAAATTGAAAAAGGCCCATGTGAGTATTAATGACGAAAAATTTTTTTGACTCGTCATCAAGCGGAATTTGTAAGTATGCCTCTGCTAAATCAATCTTGGAAAAGAAGCGAGACTGTCCTAATTTGTCCATTAGTTCGTCAGGTCTGGGCAGGGGATAAGTGTCTACAATTGTTTGACTGTTCACTGTTGATTTGAAGTCCGCACAGAGACGAAGTTTTCCTGACGGCTTGGGTATAATTACTATAGGCGAGGCCCACTGACTCGCAGAAACAGGAGAAATCACCCCACTATCTTGCCAACGTTTAAGATCTTCGGCAACTGTATCACGCAAGGCGATAGGCACTGGTCTAGCTTTACAAAATTTTGGAACTGCAGATTCTTTTAAAGTCACATGTGCCACGAAGTCTTTTGCACAACCTAGTTCCGGCGAAAACAAGTTACTATATTTGTCACACAATGCATTGATTTTATCCTGAGGCACTACTGACGAAATTTGAAGCACATCTCTTTGAATTGATAAACCAAACAAATCAAAAGCATCTAGTCCAAAAATGTTCTGTGTAGATTTGGCCTGAAGAACAACAAAAGCAACTGTTTTTGTTACACCTTGAAAAGAGGCGGGCAGGCTACATGTTCCTAGCACGGGAATATTTTCACCTGTATAAGCTGTTAACACTTGCTGTGACGGCGACAATTTTGGCGAACCCAGAAGTTCATAAGTATCTTTATTAATTAATGTAACAGCGGAACCAGTATCAAGCTGAAATTGCACAGTCTTATTTTCTATGGAGAGGGTAACAAACAGCTTGTGCTTCCGGCGCACGACCGGTGCGCGAATGTGGGCAACGTCTAATACATATTGTTTTCTGCGCTTGCGCGGGTTGCGTGCGGTAGGAAGCGGCGCATACTCGGCACACAGGGGAGTAACCACACTGTCACTAGATGACACTACCGCCGGATCGGCGTCCGCGCAAGCCTGCGAAGCTACTCCAGATTTATTAACTACTGCACTACACTTTTGAGTAGCTACTTGATGTCTAATGTCACTAGCTACACAGTACTGGGCACTATTACAAGGAGCAGTTGCAGAAGGCACTATTTTCACTACAGGAATGCACTGTTCATAGTCATTTTGCTTGTCCCGAACCCTTTTCCGTTGCACTGTTTTACGCGCTCGTCGGCGCTTGCTACGTGGTGCACTATATAGATTTGCCATAGGCGCAGAACTACTTTCTTGCAATTGAGATCCAAGGAAAGCAGTGTTCAATTCCACAGCCCGTATAACATTTACAGAATGAACTGTTCTCGCACTCTGCGAAGCACTGTTTCCAACGTTACTGTTCTTTGAGTTTTTAATTTGCATACACACAGACTGCACATGTCCCAATTTGCCACATTGATAACAGGTTGCGTTGCGACTAGGGCAATGAGCACGCTTGTGGCGAGACACACACTGGGGGCAAGATTTACGTACATTTTTCTGAAATGAGCGTTGGCGCCCGTTATTCAAATCACTGTTTCTAACACGACGGGGCGACCTTTGTGTCGCACTTTTACACTGGCTACTGTTCATTGTCTGTTCAGCACGGCCGGTAGAAAAATAAGAATCACTAGTGCTATACTGAGAACTACGGCTAGGAAAGCGTCCGTTGCGGCGCACTGAATTTACACTGTGGCTTTGCATTTCTACATCTGCTAAGTCAAAAGTATCATGCGCTTCTATAAGCTGCAGTACACTGTCTAATGAGGGGTCAGACTGTTTCAGAATTGCTGCTCTAATTCTGGGGTCCTGAATATTCTGCGTAATCGCATCCCTCAACATCACGTCACTATACGAAAGTCCACAAGAGCAAGTAAATTTACATTTGCGGGTTAAGCCCTTCAATTCCGTAATCCACTCTTGGTGTGACTGCTGCGGTAATTTTTTAAGTCTGAAAAATCGGTACCGTGCAGCGGCTACAAGAACTTTCCTCTCATAATGAGCATTTAGTGCATCTACAATTTGTTCAAAGTCTACATCACGAGGAGATGCGAGAGGGAAAAGTTTTTGCAATAGTACGAAAGTCTGGGGGCCCACTACAGATAATAACAGATGCTTCACTCTCTGACCTGTAATTTGATGAGCCGCGACGAGTTCTTGAAACTGTGCGAAATAGTCGCTCCATTCTTCCTCACGTTCGTTGTACTGGCGGAACGTCGGAAGCGGTGCGGCGGCAGGTGTGGGCTGCTGAAGCGGCGGCTGTTGTTGTTGGTGAGCAGCCTGTGAAGTTAACTGCGACACCGCCTGGAGAAGCTGGGTAATTTGCGCCGTCTGTAACTGAATAATTTCCATTAAGTTTGGGTTCGGGGTAGTGGCCATGCTGACCGATTAGGCGCCGCGTATACAAGTAACTTAGTACAAAACACAAATGCAATATGAAAGAGGACGCTCTGCAACAAAAAAGTCCACAAAATACGTAACAGAATATGTTCCCCCAAAAATCTTATAATAAGGGTGGGTGGGCGGGAGCAATTTTTGCGTGCTCCGACTGCTGCTGTCTGGCTGCTGCAAGCGGGCTGGTACAACGTTCTATCACTCCTCGTCGCCACTTTTGTGTCCCGACTTCGTCGCCGCTTTTGTGTCCCAGCCTCGTCGTAGGTGTCGGTGGCCGAGTGGAATGAGACCGACACGCTGGTGCAGGTACAGAGGGGAGCAGCCAGAAACTATAAACACTCGAATAAATTAGAAGGATATATATTGAACAGAATGTAACAATACTTAACTTTTACACAGTACTGCAGAATGTTGATACATAGTTATTAGAGGCCTGCCTAGTGCCTGTACAAATAGCAAAGTCTTCCCTCGTGCCTATCGGATTACGAAGGTCCTATCGGGTTGCTATCTCAGTCCGAAGTGCGTAGTGGCCGATGTCCTTCAGTGGTGGCCACGAGCGGCGTTGTACCAGAGGGCGCTCGTGGCTGTCGTCGGAAGAACGCCGCGCCGTGCATGCATGGCGGCGCGCGGCGAAAGTAGGTGGCGCGCACTTTGTACTTGTGCGACACCACAATAAGTTCCCTGACAACACCTTTCATGCCACTGGTTTTTAATATATATTACACAAATATATAAGATCACAACAGTCAATAGACCGTGCCTGAAAAACAGTGGAAAGCAGTTCTACTTGGAGTCTCTTTTACTCCTTGTGTGTAATGTTCTGAATTTTCAGAATTCTCAAAATGTAAGGAGTACGTCTCCAAACAGGAAGGCCATAAGTTACATGTGCCTGAAAAAGTCCAAAGTACATTAGTCTAAGAAAGTTTCCAAAGGAGACTCAAAATCTTTTCACACACCTGGTCCACACTTTCTTCCTAGTTGAGTTGTGAATTAATATAGAGTCCTAAAAGTTTCAATGATGTATTTTGATGGCATTGGGCAATCCTAAAAGAAGCTGTTTTTTTTTTTTGGGGGGGGGGGATTATAGAGTAATTTACTGCATGATAACCAGTGTGACTCCTGTGTGTTATTACTTAAGGCTGCGACGTTCTGGTAAGAGGTGAGAAGAGTTGCCGTCAGCATAGCATATGACTGTACTGTTTATGTAACAAGGCACATCAGTTAATGTGATGGTGGAGGAGGTCCCAAGGACTGAGCTTTCTAGTACCCCAGTATTAATTATTGTTACTGCGGATTGTTTATTTTTAACTGTGACAAACTGCCTTCGGTTGTGAAGATATGAAAATTCTACTGATAATCCTGGATTACACACATCATTATATGCTAGTTTTGCTAACAGGACATCATAGAGAATGAAATTAAATGCCTTACTTAAATCACGAAAGACAAGTGGTACCACATTCCGCTTTTTAAAGATGGTTAATGCCTGGTCAATAACTTCTAAACAGCTATAGTGGTATTTCTACCCTGACAGAATCCACATTGACAACTGTCAAAAGGTACAGTTGAAATCGGATGATAGCTGTTTTGACCTCCAGACATTAAACATTTATTAAGTATGAATGTCAGTAGTTTGTAGGTAAAATTGTAATTGGAGAGTTAGTAGCAGTCCATACTCCTTAGAGTTTGATCATTTTGGGAGTGTCCTTTTAATTTCAGTGTGCATGATATCAATTAAAGACATGTTCTGTTAGCAGATAGGCATTAAGCAATTCCATAACAGAAGTGTCAGTAGCTTCTATTTTAGTTTCAGTTTCCTTAACTAATAGAGAAGTTATTAAATTCACTGGGACAAAGCCATATCTTGTTTGTATAGACTCTTGAGTTATAATTTGCAATGCTACCTGGCATCTGTTAAATGCATCTACTGTGTAACTCTGCATGTTGGATGAAGTTCAGAACAGTATACGTTAAGTGATCAAATGTTCAAATGTTTGTTAAGATTAAGGGACTTAACTGCGGGGTCATCAGTCCCTAAACTTACAAACTACTTATGAACTACCTTATACTAAAGACGACACAAACATCCATGCCCGAGGGGGACCGTAGCGGCCGTGCAGACTGTGACTGGCGTGCCGCAGACCGCTCGGCCACTGCGGCCGGCTACGTTAAGTGACCTTAGATTATTGAAAGTTCATCCACAGTGTTGAACATTTCTATGTCAAAATCCCCAGATATGTGAATCATTGTTTTATATTTCAGTATTTTTCTAAACACTAATTCAGGAGACCTATATCAGCTTAAAACTATTAGGTTTTCATTGATGCTTTTTATGTGACTTCATTCTGCTTATAACTCTTTATAGTACGTAATTACATCTGTTTTTGGTTATTTGATATCTCTAATAAAGATACCAGCATACCATTTCATCTCTGTTGTAGCAGATGTAAAGTGTACAAAACAAATCGGTTAGAAACAGAAACATCTATCTGATTGTCAATTAAACCTTTGCGCAACATCAACATTCACATCATCACAGTAGTGTCCGAGTACCTTACTTCTAATCAGGGCCGGCGCAAGGCACGTGCGAAACGTGCGGCCGCACGGGGCGGCACCTTCCGGGGGGCGGCAAATCTGTAGTAGAAACTCAACATTCATTCCCAAGAGTGTATTCGAAACCAAACCTCGGAGGGAGCGGCTTCGGAAACTGTGCCATGCCGTCTCGACTACATGCCGGCCGCCCCTGTTGAACAAGAGGGGAGGGAGGAGGGCTAACTTCTTGCTCGCCACTGTGGCAGCGCCGTCGTGTTTACGCCGGAAGGGAAGCAGTCCGGCGCACACGCCACTTTTCTTACCAGTGGAGCGCTGCCAACGTGTTACGCGCCGTGCGGTTACTCACAACTACTTTTGCAGGGGACGAAATCTAATTTGGAAATTCGAATGTAATGTTCGATACTGCGGTTACATGTTACGCCTGCAGCAATTTTGCTAAGCCCTTTAATGGCAGTTGAGTGTTTTATTCTTCCCGCGCTATGGAAAAAAAATGTTGAACATTACTACAGTTAAAGATGTTCAACACATACAATGGCTAGAAGTATTCCGAATGGGTAAATACGATGTAATTACAAAGGATCAAGACATTGATAGTGAGCCTGGCATAATTTGGGTTTCGTAGTATTTTTGAAAATGTTTGCTACCAGTTTCTGAGTGATAGTCGAACGTTTTGGTTTTTGAGCCTGAAACACCTGTCTCCGCCTGCATGAACACAATTAAACTCTGACCAGCACTTCTGTGTGACAATACTACTCACACACTATCACTTTGCCAACATTTATTTACTATATAATGCGTGTGAATCCATGTTTCGTCTAAGTAAACTACTGGTCGCTTTGATTCTGATGAAAACCTGAGAAAGTATGGTCTTTTACCAATAATGTCTTCTCGTCCAAGCGAAACAAAACGTTAATTTTGACACCTTGCAAAACGAAAATCCATAGACAGAACATTGCTTCTAAGGGTTCCTTTACTAGCTTTGAAGCTCATTTCTGTTTAATAAAAGTTGTGCAGTATTCGTAAAGTTGGTATTTCTTTCTATTGTTCGTAATGCTGTAAGAATTACTGCCTGATAACACGTTTATCCACATCATCTGTCACATACTTATTGTGAGCTTCTTGCGTCTTCTTCTTGGACGCTAGTTTAACCGTAGCCTCGCTGTACCTCGTCACGTGACCTAGTTCCGCGTCACCACTGCGCCTTTCCAGACAATAGGTATTGTTGCGTTCTCTACAACGAAAACTACAGAAATCGTTTCGATAGTTGGCCGAGAGAGTCAATATTGGTCAGAAGCACTTTCGTTGCGTTTCATAAGAACAGAAGAATTGGTGCGTGCGAATTTCTTGCAACTTGGAAAATAATAGGTAAGTGCTTTTCATATAACCTACAATTAGTATTGGGCATGCACGTTACTCATAAGTTAGAATTTTTCTCCTTCAAGAATGCAGAATAGGAAAATTTATTTTTCTTATGATATATTACTGTACTTAAAAAATTGGCAACTCTGCAAATAAGCACGCGTCACCCCAATAGGTAGAATGAAAATAAAGCGCAGAAAAGTGACGTGATACGGCGATGACTAATTATTTCATAATCAGACACGACACAACTGACTCACGCAAATTACGACAGATGGCGAGTGTCAGTTCTTTGAAATGAATAACCGCAGTGCAGGGATTCATATATTTCGACTAGCATCAGTCCTCGTCGATTTCCGAGTATGTATTTATTGCATTATCATATTGCACCATCTCCTTATTCTTCCTCTCTCCATTGTCTTCCGCCCCACTCTTTGGCCGTTTCAACTGTATTTATTTTCCAGATCTTCGTAGATTTCTGGCATAGAGTGGCTTTTCTCAATGCTTTGAGTTATGTTTACATCTGTACCGCCGTGCAGAACGTAACTGGCAACATGACGGTTTAGATGGAAGCACATATTAAAAGCTTTGAAACTGGCCACTCAGTGCCCGAAACCTAGGTAGATCTGAAAAGTAAAAACAAAAATTGCGATTGATTGCTGACTTTTGCTACAGATTGATTTAAATGAAATTTAACAAGCGCTAAAAAAAAAAAAAAAAAAAAAAAAAAAAAAAAAAAAAAAAAAAAAAAAAAAAAAAAAAAAAACGGAGCTCGCACGGGGCGGTACTTGGGCTTGTGCCGGCCCTGCTTCTAATGCAACACATATTAGTTAGTAATGTTGTGAGGACCTTTCTTCCTGCCGGCCGCGGTGGCCGAGGGGACTGAGGCGCTCCAGTCACGGTCTGCACGGCCACTACGGTCGGGCATGGATATTTGTGCCGTCCTTAGTATAAGGTAGTCATTTAGTTTTGGAGCAATGTTTACATACCCTGAATGGCTGTTGGGGTGTGCTGCTGCCATATTTCGCCCACCAAAATTCTGATTTCTCACAGGTGGTTGCTCTTCTAGTTGGTCAGCTGTTGCTGGGTTGAGTTATGTGAGGTGTGGCTGCTGTTCTTATTTGTTGCTGGTTTTTATTTCTTTCTGTTGCAGCTCCCTGAGTATGTTTCTCCTTAGTGGTCTTCTTTGCATCTGGTTTGCTACTGCCTTATATTCCCTTATCATCTTCCTTGATTTATGGATGGTGCACATGGTGACAACCTTTCCTTTTGTAATTGCTGACTGTAAATCTATTTCTTCTAATTTTGATGGCGTTGGTGGTGTACTTTCAGCAGAGGCATTTTTTAAGTCTTCCTTTGCACTGAACTACTAGATATGAACACTTCTTGAGTTCCAGATAGCAATGTATTTGGTAAGTCTGCCTTTCCAGATTCACTTGGTGTAGGCCTTCCATGTAGGTATGTTGCAGTTTCACTGTCTTGGATTTTCAGAAGATCTGTGCATTTTTCATAATATTTTCCACAATTCTTTTGGAGATCAGTTCTTTATCTTCCGTGTTAAAATAAAACCTATTTGTTCTTATAATATAACATTATTATTCTCTTTTACCATTTTATTTGTTTCTGGTTCGTACGTCTTAATTTCTTTCAAGTCATACTTTTGTGGTATTCCTACCACAAAAATGTTCGTATTTTTCAGACACCTTAAAATGTGTTGGAGAACAATTTTCGCTTAACTTTTTGCAACATTATTTGAACCAGCTAAAATAACAGCAGAATTTGTTGTTAGTTTATGTACATCTTTACAGAGTCATGTCTCCTGATAGCGTTAAATTTTACTTATCGCATCGGCGGCATAGTGTTCAATGTTGGCAACAAAATTTTCGGTTTATGACGGCAAGGGTAAAGGCAAGAATCTGACGACAATACAACAGCAACGTATCTCATAGTAAACACGATACATTACTCCCTCTAATTCCGTGCGATAGATTTTCGAAGGCCGCGGTGGAGTAGCCGAGTGGTCTAAAGCGTCTCGCTGCGGAGCGCGCGGTTGCTCGCCGTGGAGGTTCGAGTCCCCCTAGGGCATGGGTGTGTGTGTTGTCCTTAGGTTAGTTTACCTAGGTTTAAGTAGTTTGTAAGCTACGGACTGATGACCACGCAGTTTGGTCCGATAGATCTACAAACATTTGAACATTTTTTGATTTTCGAAGAGCAATCAGAGTTCATTGCGAACATCAGCACACAACACTGCTGCTGAAGCTGGAAGTAAAAGTTTATTCCTAGTAGTACCTGTCCCTTGATATCGCATTTGTTTGCGCTTAAATTCTTTATGATGGCTGCACAACGTTTACCGATGAAATACAAATTTTTCATTTGTAATACAGGGGCTATTTACCTGCTTTTCAGGTTAACTGTGTGGGCGTGATTGTAGTTCTTAATGATTGTCTTTCATTGTCAGATTTATTACCTCTGTCTATAGTTGTCACTGTCATCGGTTGCGTGTTTTTTTATATTTCAGACGGGCGGAAAGAAATGTTTACAACTCGGGTTTGTTGCCTGACCTCATTTTGTTCCGTGCATTGTACATACGTTTCGCGACTTTGTAATTCATTAGTTAAAGCACTTACTATCTTTTCCATATTCTTATGTTAATTTCGTGTTGTTGTAGGCCTACTTCTTTTCCCGAAGATTTTCAG
Source organism: Locusta migratoria (assembly GCA_026315105.1). Lineage (NCBI taxonomy): Eukaryota > Metazoa > Arthropoda > Insecta > Orthoptera > Acrididae > Locusta > Locusta migratoria. The sequence continues at coordinate 786,604,581 of CM048755.1, forward strand.
TCGCACCAAAACACGATTTTGCTTGGACACACAAGTTACACTTCCAGCTCTTGACTCAGAAAGCTTAGACAAGAATAGCGAAATATGACATTATGTTGCAATAACATGGCTAATTTCACTCGCTTTATGCTCAGTGTGTAACACTGCACTACTACAACGAAATCGCATCTAAAATATTTTGTTGTTTTTACACTTTTTCCCGCTACTGTAGTACTGTTGACAGACAATAGCCTACTACTTTTTTCCAGAATTTAGAAAAGTACTTGAAGAGCTTATATATTTTAATTTCACACACCCACCGTAAAATAACAGAAAAAATCACTAAGAATGCGCATATAAATAGTATTAAACACAGTACTTAAGCTGTAGCAGTTCGGTGTCCCGTTCATTTAATTTCAGGCGCGCCTAAGCAGCTGACGTCATCAGTAACCGATGACGACACTTCTGTTTGGAGCAGATGCGCCAGGAGGTTTAACGTCTTCTTGTTGGACAAAGGAGGCGAGCCGATACAACACCGCCAAGCGACCGACACACAACAAGTGACAAAGGAAGACCACACGGACGACAAGATATCACAGGAAGAATGAGACAACTCCAATCTACCGGCAAAAGGTAGAGAACAACAAGAAGAACCCGAAGCACCACCCACTTCACGTGCCGAAGAAAAAGAAGCAACATTCGACTGCGAAGTTACCGGAGTTAAGAAATCTTCTGCCAAGAAGAAAGGCGAGGTAGCCTGTCAGCGATCTTCCACGGAATCGCCAGGAAGTTCACCAAAGATTTAACGATTTCACCGGCGAGCTCGCCAAGATCATCGCAAAATAAAGAGGGGAATCGCACAGCCGGCCGCAGTGGCCTAGCGATTTGCGGCGCGCCAGTCGCGGTCTGCACGGGGGTTCGAATCCCCCCTCGGGCATGGGTATTTGTGCCGTCCTTGGTATTAGCTAGTTCATAAGTAGTTTGTAATTTTAGCGACTGATGACCCCGTAGTTAAGTCCCATAAGCTATACAAACATTTGAACATTTGATTGGTCGAAAACTTGAAGTGGTTTGACGCGTGGGAAATTAAATATCCCACGATAGTTAGATTTACGTACATCACTAGTACTACACAGAGTAGAATAGACAGGATATATGTCACCTCCAATATAGAGATCAAAGTAAGTAGTATTGAGGTGATACCAGCGGCCTTCTCTGATCACTTAGCAGTGAAATGCAGTATCAAATTAACAAAGAAAAAGGCTTACTGGGGTCGCCCACTATGCAAATTAAACATCAATACCCTCTCAAAAGATGCTCTGGCTTTAAAGATACAAGAAACATGGGCAGCTGTTTTAAGAATGCGTATCAAGTATAGAAAAAATATCGAATGGTGGACGATGGCCGCCAAGAAAAAGTTAAGAGCAGCGTTGATATCTTACGCAAAGGAAAGGGCAATTTGGTCAAGACACCCAATGGAGTTCTACTATTCTTGCCTAAGGGACCTTTACGACCAACCAATATCTCAAGAGGCAATTATAAATATTTAAAAAATTAAACCCAAAATGGTAAGTATCAAGAGGAAACATCTGGTGTCGGCCGCGGTGGCCGAGGGGACTGAGGCGCTCCAGTCACGGTCTGCACGGCCACTACGGTCGGGGGTTCGAATCCTCCCTCGGGCATGGATATTTGTGCCGTCCTAGTTCGTAAGTAGTTCATAAGTAGTTTGTAAGTTTAGGGACTGATGACCCCGTAGTTAAGTCCCATAAACTATACAAACATTTGAAACATTTGAAGAAAATACCTCCATTTATCACTTGATACAACACACAAAAAACAGAAGAAGAAATTTTATTGCCAGCCTCAGAACTGAAGATAACAGAGTCCTGACAGACCAAAAAGATATCTTAAATGAAGCACATAGATTTTATCAGCAATTTTATTCTGCAAATGCTACTGACGACAACTCTGTGCAAGAGCTTTTACAGCGCTCTGAAATAGAAGAGATAGTTTCAGAGGAAGAGAACAGAGATCTTACGTTAGAAATTACGAATTAGGATGTACTTGACATCATTAAACCTTCGCCTTCGAGGAAGTCTCCAGGCCCAAACGGCTTGCCGGTGGAATTTTAAAGAATCTTTTGGTAACTAATAGGTTACGAATTCACGGAAGTCGTTAATGACGTCTTGAGAGGAGAGGATATTCCTCCTGCTTTTAAGGGAAGTGTAACTGTACTACTTCCAAAGGGAAGGAGCACGGACATAAAAGATATTAATAATATGAGGCCGATCACCTTATTGAACTCAGATTATAAAGTAGTTGCACGTGTAATTAAAGAAAGAATGAGACCTATTTTAGAAAAAGATATTGGAAGTTACCAGACTTGCCTCCCTAGACTACCATTTTTAAGTCAGTATGTGAATATCGCGACATTATTGCTCTTTTCCCAATTTCATCAGCTAATGGCAGGATTGCCTTCATTGATTTTGCTAAAGCTTTTGATAGAGTGAACTACGAATATCTCTTCAAAACTCTGAAACACATACGCTTAAATGACGACACCTTAACGGTTTTAATGAACATCAAATCAAATGCTTGTAAATCTATCGGTCTAAACTGCGTGGTCATCAGTCCGTAGCTTACAAACTACGTAAACATAGGTAAACTAACCTAAGGACAAACACACACACCCATGCCCCAGGGAGGATCGAACCTCCACGGCGAGCAACCGCGCGCTCCGCAGCGAGAGGCTTTAGACCGCTCGGCTACTCCACCGCGGCTTTAATGAACTTCGTCAGAGGTATAAATACCAAAATCTCGATAAATGGACAATATACTAACGAGGTATTGATATTAAGTGGAGTTCCTCAGGGAAGTCCCTCGTCCATGTTGTTTTACGTAGTTTCTCTTGAACCCCTCCTACGCCGTTTGAATGCGACCTTACAAGGAATAACAGTAGCCGGACTGAAGACAGTTACAAACGTATACGCTGACGATGTGGGAGTTTTAGTAAGGAGCAATGAAGACTGTGCTCAACTAACTGAAACGTTAATGCTTTATAACAGAGCAACTGTTGCGAGGATCAATGAGACGAAAAGTTCTTTTTTAAATTTAAAGGGACTTGAAAATGTGCAGCTACTGTGGGCAGACACAGTGCAACATCACACGACTCTAGGAATAACGTTCTACAGTTGCCCATTAAGAACAACGGCTGCAAATTGGAAACAGGTGCTAGGGAAAATAAGAGGCAGCTTAATACTGAACGAAACGAGAGATTTAAATACAAAGCAAAGAATTAAGCTAATAAATTATGCAGTTCTATCAAAAGCGGCATACGTCGCTCAGATTTCACCTATACCACTAGCAACTGCGAGAACTATAATGAGCACTATCTGCAGATACGTATGGAAAGGCCATATTTTCAGAGTAGCAATAGGAACAATCACCATGGTTGACAGACATTCGGAAAAAAGCACGGCCCTCTTCATTAAAAGATCACTCAACCTCATAGAGACACAACCGAACAGCATAACTGCTGCTCTGTTCGACCTTCTGAAACCTGGCAGCCTGCAGCCACCAGTCGATGTTAGCGAAATAAGTTACAAACTGAAGCACATTCAGTCTTTTTACGTAGAGCTAAGCTACTTGACATGTATTTTAACGGATAAACAGAAGAGGACAAGCAAATATATAGTGGATAAGTTGAAATCAACCGATAACCAAAATAATATGGAGCTGAAATACCTTAACAAAAATTGGGGGAAAATTTGTACAAATATAAAATGTTCAAATGTTTGTAATTCTATCGGACCAAACTGCGTGGTCATCAGTCCGTAGCTTACAAACTACTTAAACTAAACTAACCTAAGGACAACACACACACCCATGCCCCAGGGAGGACTCGAACCTCCACGGCGAGCAACCGCGCGCTCCGCAGCGAGACGCTTTAGACCGTTCGGCTACTCCACCGCGGCTTGTACAAATATAAATAACCGTTTGCTGACACCAGATGTGCAAGCGTCATGGTACAGAGTTATAAATATTGTAGTTAGCACGAACGAAAAACTTTATTCAGTAGGACTAAGCGCGACCAACGAATGCCCAAAATGCAAACATTTGGACTCATTAAGGCATCGCTTCATCTGAACGGATACAAAATACATTTCGAAGACATTATATCTTAAGTCGCTTTCATCAAACGGACCGATGGAAGAGAAATAACACTAAACAATTTACTCTTCCCAGAAGATGTATATTTCACAAAAGAACAACCTAATATTATGGCTATTCGGAAACTTTGTAAATTATGTAGTCAATAAAAAAAGGAACCGACAATGTACCAGAATATCGAAAATATACGAGAGAAGAATACTTCAAAATATATAAGATTAAAGACCATACAAATAATTTTGGAAACTTGTTGAAAATTTTGTTTCAGAAACAAGGTATAGGTAAATATCTACATATCATGAAATAGACAGAACAAGGTAGAATGCCAAAGTAGGGGAGTGCTGTTGTGGGTGAAGGATGGTGGGAACTTCGTGTCCCCGGGTCCGCTACGGTAGCCGTGAAGGCCTCAACAGAACCCCGAAAAAGCATTGCTGACGAAGAAGAAATAGAAATTGATACACTGCCACGAAACGAAATTAGTACTGGAAAACTATGCTAATGAATAAGAAGAGGAAAAGTGAAGAAGATTTTATTTTTATTAATTATTCTACTTTTCTTTCCTTGTGAAGAACATTTTTGGTTCCTTTAAAACAACTTAATTATTAAAGTAAACTGTTAATAAAGCAAGGTGTTCGGATAAGGAATTTTAAGTTTGTCTTTAAAATGCAGGAAGGCATTTTTCGTTTAGTGAAAAAAAGTATGTAAAATAAAAAGAAGTACCAATAAGAGTAGGGCCTACTTGAAATATGAACTGCTAAGAAACGGTTATTTTCGTTTGAATGGCAAATGAAGCAGACGCCGAGGAAGGTGATTTGGGAGAGCGTAAGGTGGGGCTGAAGGGGAGGAAGGAGGCCCTAAAAAAGCGTCTACCTACTAAGTAGCAGGTCCCGGGTTTGAATCCCGGCCACAGCACAAATTTTTAATTCAATGTTTCTCCTTATGAACTCCATCAGCTTTATGCGATCTTGGCTGCGAAACCATTCTTGAACGGCGCAGCTTTGATGGATGGGTCTGTGGTCCTGTAAATAAATAGGTATCACGTTATTTCATCTATTAATATTTGTTTTGTTTACGGTGTCTAATAAGTCGGGTTCAAATATCGCTAAGAAGCCTTTGTCAGTTAAACATTTCCGTGTCCATCATGTTAGATTGAGCATAAGTGGCTGAATCATACCAAACGATGCAGTTTAGAGCTGATACAAATACCATCGGACCAGTTACCCAACCAGGAGGACTCTACTGAGTACCAGGCTTCTAACTGAAGTATGTTGCGTACCTTCTATACCACTAACGTAATCCCTGTATTAAGCAACTAACAGAAGTGCAGCGGCTATAGTCCGAAGTTATCACACCATCAGTACAGGTCATAATCTGCATAAATATACGAGTAGCTTATTATCTGTCGTTTGCAAATAATTGAGATAATTGAGATTTTTATTACGAAGCGTGCATTTTCATGCTGGTTTGGTGATCATTTGCAACTAAGTGATGACCAAACTAGCATGCTTACGTATTAACTCCACGTTTCGTAATAAAAATGGCGTTTATCTCATTTGTTTGTAAAGGACAGATGTCTGCCTTTGATAACAAGCTACTCATATCATTGTACAGCAAGAACGGAGGGTAGTATATAATTTGTTCAAACACCAGTCAGCTTTTCTGAGAGCCGAAGGGCATGAAAGGAACACAGTAGTTGGGAAGGGAGTACGACAGGCCTGCAGCTTCTCCCAAATGTTGTTCAATCTGTTCATTGAGCAGATTGTGAAAGAGAGAAAAGAGTAATTTGGAGAAAGGATTAAAGTCCAAGGACAAGAAGTAAAGACTTTGCGATGTGCCAATGATGTAGTAATTCTGTCAGAGACTGCAATGGACCTAGAACGGCAGTTGTATGGAAAGGACAGTGTCTTGAAAAGAGGGTATGAAATAAACATTAACAACAGCAACAAAAAAAAGAGTAAATGGAATGTAGTCTAAGAAAATCAGGTTATGTGGAAGGTAATAGAATAGGAAACGAGACATTAAAAGTGGTAGATGAGTTGTGATGGTTGTATGTGTGGAGGCGGAGTGAAGGGTGGAGGAGTTGGCTTGTGGTTTGGCGGCACTAGACTACTCACGTCATCAAGTCCTATTTCGGATAAGTAAATCGGGCGTGCCCTTTGAAAGGAAACATCCTGACATTCGCCTGGAGTAATTTAGGGAAATCATGGAAAACCTAACTCAGAATGGCCGGTGGTGGATTTGAACCCCCATCCTCCCGAATGCGGGTCCAGTGTGCTAACCACTGCGCTACCTCGCTCTGCTGAGTTTTGTTATTTAGGTTGTAAAATAACTTCTGATGCCCGGAGTAGTGAAGACATATAATGTAGAATGCAATGGGAAGAAAAGTAATTCTGAAGAAGAGAAATTAGTTCAAAAAATGTTCAAATGTTTGTATAGCTTATGGGACTGATGACCCCGCATTTAAGTCCCTTAAACTTAACAAACACTTGAACTGCATCAAAGAAGTATACGGATTGAAGACTACAACAACAACTGACAACATCGTTACAGAGTGTATGTCGTGTGAGATTATTCAAAAATGGTCATTTTAGACACAGTAATTTCATTAATAAAGCACCATCATTACAACAGACTTTCTTCAAATGCGTAGTCCGTTTGTTACCGAATGGATTGTAGTATCTTCTTAGGCATTATCGTTTACTGTACCAGAAAAGAATTAGGAACAGTATTTGTCGTACGGTAACTGAAACAACAATTTTTAGAGTACTGTCCACATTTCATGTAATATGCAGGTGATACCCGAAAACATAGTTTATTTAAATTCCAAAAATTATTATTATTGCGATCAATTTTTATGTTAACCACGTATATCTGATCATTAGTCTGAAAGCAGGCACATTAAACAGATGCAGAACAGAATGTATTTTTATAGAAACTTCCTCGGAAATATTTCCTCTATTAGTCTTATGCAAGTTGCCTGCTTTATACATTTTTAGTGAAACCTTTAACCTGCCTGCAAAAAGAAACATCACAGATTCAGTAAAGTGGAGTACATGTTCGCGGGATAATTTTTACACTGTAAGAGCCTACTTTTCTTCTCTCTACAAAGTTTTGATCGGAAAGCGACTTAAGCGAACGTTATCCATACACGTGAGATTGTAACTACCTACCAGAAATATAGTTCATGTTTGAAGAAAGTTTGTTTATTAATGCAACTACTACGACAAAAGCACTTTTTGGAATAATTTTCCGTGGCATATTATAACGATGTTCTGTACACGTCCGCATGATAACCGCAAACCAAAGCCACAGCACCACTTCCTCTATCTCAGAACAACATTCACGTTAATGCTATAGCAGATGCCCAAAAACCATGTCTATTTCGTCGGAAAAACCGGTAGCCACGTACTGATTTACAGGGTCTAATGGTCTCCTTAGGAGGTATAGGAAGTACTGGACAGTTTGATAGTCTGTGTTTGCAACAATACTGCGCACATAACTCCTATCGATGTCGTTACAGGTAACGACCGCACAAGGGACGTTGAAAATTATAAATAGTGCCAGCATTGTATAAATTCTTATACATTGTGATTAAGTGATACTAATACTAGAATGAATATTAAGTATTAGTTTTAGTGTTGCAAATATACACCTTAACAGATGTGCAGACGAGACAATAAGAATAATAGAGGGATTATTACAAAGAAACTGGGTCGAACAGAAACTACAGACGTTTGGAAAATCCATAGTAATGAGACCTACAACAATATGGAAAAAAGTATCAGTTGGAGTGGTTAAGCGAGGGTTAACTTTTGTTGGACATAATTATTAAATGAATGATAAAAGGCTAAAGTAACAATTATTCGTATACTTCTGGAACAATAAATGTTGGGAGACTATGAAGGATAAATTAATCTATACATTACTGTCCTTAATTCGACGTTCGAATAACAGAGGCACTTTTTATTTTGAGCTCCATATTACGAAGCCTTCCCAGAGATGTTCACATCTTGAAAACAATGCTGCATCGATTCCTCTTCGTTTGTTTGCCTCTCTTCGTTTGTTTGTGCCATTGACAACGATATCAAGGAAGATATTTTCTAAGTCTATAATTGTAAATAAATCTGATGCTTACATCTTATGATTTCAGTATATTCAATGGAAATGCTCGAAGAAATATGAAACAGCACTGGTGAATGACTTTTGTTGTCATTGCGCTTAAGGCAGAATACGCAAATAATATAGATACTTAGTAATTTGTTAGTTACGGAAATGCGAGCAGGGCTCGTTGACGTGTATTTCAGGTGTTCGGACCCTCAGCAGGCGAGCTAAGTCTCTGTCGAGCCCGCTTGGCAATCACTCTGTTGATAGTATGACTGAAGCTTGGCAACATCACAGTGTAAGTCTGGCAACGCTGGTACCGACGTCTTACTTCTGGGTTGAAACAGAACTATGCTCCTAAATTCACTTGATGTTTCCTGTAATTTCCCTTGAAAAATCTGACTGGTTTCTCACTCGAGAGGCGACAGAAGTCTATTACTTCATGCATTTCTACATCTACTTCTACATGCATACTCCGCAATTCCTAAGTTGCTTGGCGGAGGGTACACTGTACCACTACTAGGCATTTCCTTTCCTATTCCACTCCCAAATTGAACGAGGCAAAAAAGAATGCCTATATGCCTCCGTACGAGCCCCAATTTCTCATATCTTGTCTTTGTGATCTTTACGCGAAATGTAAGTAGGCGGCAGCAAGATCGTACTACACTCAGCTTCAAATTACGGCCCTCTAAATTTACTTAACAGAAATTCACGAAAAGAACGTCGTCTTTCTTCCAGCGATCCCCAATTGAGTTGCCGGAGCATTTCCGTGACACTCGTGCATTGGTCGAACCTACCGGTAACAAATCTACGCTTCTTTCCAATCACTAGGAACTTTGCGCTGAATTAAAGATTCGCGATAAATGCAAGCTAAGTAGGGGGCCAATGCCGCAGAATAGTCTTTGTAAAACCGAACTGGTATTCCATCCGGACCAGCAGACTTTTTCGTATTTAGCTCTCTCTGCTGCTTGTCTACACCGGAAATACCTATTGCTATGTCCCCCATTTCGGAATTAGTACGTTGATCAAATGATGGTACATTTGTGCGGTCCTCCTGCGTGAAAGATTTCTTAAAGGTTACATTTAGAACTACAGCTTTCCGTTTGCTTTCTTCTATTACTGCCCCGGAATGATCAACGAGTGACTGGACAGTGGGCTTTGACCCGCTTATCGATTTTACATAGGACAAGGTATGGCTGTGATAATTATTGTATGCTTCGTGCATCGAAATTTTTATAGACGCACGAATCTCTACTGACTTTTGCCTGTCATCATTTGCCTGTTCTTTTTTTAATCGAGAGTGCAACAGCCTTTGCTTTTTCAGCAGCTTTCTAACATTATTATTATTATACCACGGTGGATCTTTTCCATCCTTAATCGTCTTTACTGGCACATATTTCTCTAACCCTTTATTAACAATGCACCTTAATTTAGTCCACAATTCCTCTACATCCATAGTCCCGGATTTGGGTCCAGATAATTGTTTTAAATGTTTGTAGAGCTTAAGGGACTTAACTGCAGGGTCATCAGTGCCTAAACGTACAAACTACTTATGAACTACCTTATACTAAAGGACACAAACATCCATGCCCGAGGGGGGATTCGAACCCCCGACGGCGGACAGCAGCGCGCACCGCAACACGGCGCTCCAGAACGCGCGGCTAGTCCGCCGCGGCTCCAGATAATTGTTTAAACGGCGAAATTGCCATAAGTTCGTCTCTTACGTTGGGAGTTATATGTTCTAGTGATGTATGTGGCAGTAGGAAAGAGCTATCGTGAACACCTCCTCGCTACCTTTGAGTTATCCGGGCGCCGTGGCTCAGCACGCCCGGTCAGAGGGCTGAACGCTCTCTGTAATAAAAAAAAGCTGAGCCAAAGAACACGTAGAACCAAAACGAACAAACGCGATCAGCGTCCGCAAGGACAAGAACTACCCATAGAGAGAGAATGAATAAAAAGTAAAGTAGTCGCCACCCACAGAGAGGTGGCTTTGGTCCATGGTTCCGGTCTTGTTAGAGTAGAATTTTTTTTAGCTGTTTTCGTGTCAGGAGTTACACGAATCCACATCGAAAACAACAAGAAACGTCTTGTGGCTACTTGCTATATTCTCTAAGATTATGGGAAAGTTTGACAACGTTCTGGTAGTTTAGCAAATCTGTCCCTGAATAAACGAACTGATTCCAAGCTAATTATGACGCCAATCGATGTTCGACGTATTTTTTCGTCTGGAAATAATTTTTGTCGAAGGGTATTCGAGTAGGGGCAGGAAAGATAAACATTTGAGGACATATGATCGAAGAAGTAAGTGAGAAAGGGGTGACTTCCAAAGCACACTATTGAATGTTTTGTTTGTGAAATCAGCAGGAAATATTATGGTGTAGTACTAACACATGATGTAATTTTGTAGGTCGTTTGTGCTTACAGTGCGAGTAAATCGTGTCCCAGTTGTTTGTAAAAAATGGGCGCATCCTGGCGTAGTGGTTGCTCTTTGCTCAGTATAAAAATATTTTAGTACTCAGTCATTAATTTCTTCCTAAGATGTCAGCATGAAGGCATCATAACTCGTCACTAGTAACAATCGTGAGTAGGAATCCTAAATGAGCGACCTGATGACGTTCAAGAAAAATGTAGTAATAGTCACCCCTATGACTCTTTTTCCCGTTCTACTTTACGACGTTTAGATTATGTTCATATATCAGTCAGAAAAAAATCAATACGTGACTGTAATATAAGTAATAGTACTTGAAGTAAGGATATAACTGTCGGTAAATAGACTCACAGCAGCGCGCCGCTGTCTCGATGCGGCCGCTGGCGCGTCGCCGTAGCCGATGCCCACTGCAAGGGTAAAGGACATGGGAGAGTAAACAGTTTTGTTTAGATGCAGCCACGGGCTCTTTTGTGTAATTATTTCATTCGCTGTTACATTTAAGGTTCTTCCACACTGATAACAAAGACAGCTGATATGCGGTTTAAAAAGAATTGAAGGTAGTGGGATTCGATCTCGCGACTGTTTACACATTAGCGCGTAAACGCGACTACTACCACGACCCCATTCACTCATACAGTACAGAACAGCCTCGAGAAGGAAACAACACTTCCTCCTGACAGTGCCGCATTCTACAGTCTTGCCAGAGCTTGCGTATAGCCCAGCTTAGAATTCTGAGGGGCGATCGAATTTATTGTCCACACTGCGCGACTGACTCGGACTTAGCCTCTGCATCGGCCGGCCGGCTATCAATTTTTTGGTCTAAGACTGTACATAACAATTCTTGGAAGGTATGCGTATCTCAGCAGCTAACATACCTTTTAATACCTGGTATTCATTAGGGTTAAGGCCATTTTGGCATAAAGAAGTGTCTCAGTCATGTGAAAAAAATTACTATTGCAAAATCTAGGAAGGTTAGTGAGGCTAAATGTTAGGAACTGTATCATATGTCAAAGAATGAAGGACCTGTGTCACAGAGATAAAATATTTTCCAGTTTTACGTAAGGCTTTGTGGGACTTATGTTGTCTATATTGTCTGGGACAGTGGAGTCGAATATGTCCTACTGGTGAGTGAATGTTGGTCGATGTCCGTTCGTTTTACGCCTTGAAAAGAGCTCCCGCAGTCAGTGTAATTACATGCCTGCGCGATGTCTACTTTAAGAAAAGTAAGGTACCTCAACGATTGTTAACAGACAATGCCAGGCAATTTTCGTGACAGAAATTCACCGAATTCCTAAAGTTATTGGGGATAACTCTCGTAAAGATATCCTTATACTACTCGCAAGGAAATATGCCAGAAAGGGTGATGAAAGATATCGGTAGGTTATGTAGAACCTAATGCGTAAACAAACATACTAGTTGGCCCCAATTCCTGAAAGAGTTTGAAAATATAACTAATGAGTTACCACATGGGAGTACTGAGGTGGCACCGATAGATATAATGGGTGGTAATATAACGGGATATCCGCTACTGCCAAAGTAAGGTGGCCTCCTTAGTGAGCATACAAACTCGTAGTTACCGCCAAAGCCGTTGAAAAATGTTAAAACGTACTGCTCAGAGCAGATTAAAAATTCATAACAGTTAACCTTCAATCTCAGCAGATTTGAAATTGGTGATTTGGTTATCATAAAAGTTGATGCACGAAGAGATAAGACCCAGAAGAAAAATAAATAAGTTTTTTTCCTAAAAATCAGGGAACTAGTGAGGTAGTATCAATATCACATCCAAAAGCTTTAACAGTGAAGGAGGGGGGGTTGGCACAGAAAGAGCCTCCACGAAGAAACTTCCACTCGGGCGTCCCCTGGGCACCTCAGCCTGCGGCTAATCTTTCTGCCCAGCGACTAAAAACCTGTAGGCTTATCACTGGCTGTCTTAAACCTACAACAGTTGAACACCTATACTCATTATCAGGAATCGCTCAGCCGAAGGTCCGACGCTCGGTACAGAGCAGAATCGAACGATCAAAACAGCTTGGAGACCAACGTCACCCATTACATGGGTACCAAACTGTACGCAAACGCCTTAAGTCAAGAAGCAGTTTTCTACACTCAACGCAACCATTCACAGACTCACCAAGAACTATCAGAATAAAATTGTGGCGGGAGCAACAAGGACATGCCAACTATGCTGAGGAGGCGCTGCCACCAGGCGCAGAACTTGAATGGCAGAGATGGAAGACTCTGAACAGACTGCGGTCGGGAATGGGTAGATGCAACAAGAATTTTCACAAGTGGGGAATCAGCGAAAGTGTTTTGTGTTCCTGGGGGAACATATAAACCATGGACCACCTGCTGCAATGTCCGCATCCAAGAGCGTGCACAGCCCAAGACCTGATGATATGCAGCGGTACAGCAATGGCATACATAGACTTATCGAAGAATGATATTAAGTTGATCATACTATCTTGTACATAATGTTTCGTGTATTAGATCTTATTGTAAAACTTTGTAGACATTATTATTTTATAATTTGTGAATTTATTATATATTGTTTGTAGGTCGCATACTATATATATATATATATATATATATATATATATATATATATATATAACAGTGAAGGATCAAAGACTGGAGAAAATAAAGGCTTATACAATGTAGAGGATGCTTACGAATGTAGGCATTTAGATTCCAGCAAAGAATTTCGGAAGAACGAGGGATACCTGGGACATGCCAGATAATTAGTGTTGTTTTATAATTTTTGTTTTCATGTGGTGGCGAAAATTAAGTTGCCTAATTCGCACACTATTTTGGAAAAAAAAATAGAAGATTTGAAAACTGAGTACATTGAGAGGGTCTGTGGGTTAAGTAACTTTGTTACAGCTACAAATCGTTAGTTACAGAAATCTTAACATGTAAGTGGTTTGAGGATACAAGTATGTACTAAGTACCTAACATTCAGAAAAAAGATAGCCTAGCTCATAAGTCAAAAAGGAAATATTATTGACTACTGAAGACATAAATTCTCTACCGGTATGGATAGTATTCGTAAATGAGGACAGTCTGAAGAGGATATTCTATGACGGCAGGAACCGATTTTGTTTGCGCCAGAATCTACATCTACATCTACATACATACTCCGCAATTCACCGTAAGGTGCGTGGCGGAGGGTACACTGTACCACTACTAGGCATTTCCTTTCCTATTCCACTCCCAAATTGAACGAGGAAAAAAAGATTGCCTATATGCCTCCGTACGAGCCCTAATTTCTCTTATCTTGTCTTTGTGATCTTTACGCGAAATGTAAGTAGGCGGCAGCAAGATCGTACTACACTCAGCTTCAAATTCCGGCCCTCTAAATTTACTTAACAGAAATTCACGAAAAGAACGTCGTCTTTCTTCCAGCGATCCCCAATTGAGTTGCCGGAGCATTTCCGTGACACTCGCGCATTGGTCGAACCTACCGGTAACAAATCTAGCTGCTCGCCTCTGAACCGCCTCTATGTCTTCCTTCAAACCGATCTGCTGCGGGTCCCAAATACTTGAGCAATACTCAAGACGTGGTCTTACAAGCGTTTTATACGCGGTCTCCTTTACAGGTGAGGTACATCTTCCCGAAATTCTCCCAATAAACCGAAGTCTGCTGTCCGCCTTACTCACAACTGTCCTTACATGCTCGTTCCATTTCATATCGCTCTGCAATGTTACGCCTAGATATTTGAACGACGCGACCGCATCAAGAAGCTCACTACTGATGCTGTATTCGAACATTATAGGATTGTTATTTCTACTCATGCGCATCACCTTACATTTTTCTACATTGAGAGCTAGCTGCCATTCTTCGCACCAACTAGAAATTTTGTCTAAGTCAACCTGTATGCTATTACAGTCAGTTACAGACGACACCCTCCCATACACCACAGCATCATCAGCAAACAGCCGCAAATTACAACTTACTCTGTCCATCAGATCATTTATATAGATAGAAAATAATAGCGGTCCTATCACACTCCCCTGGGGCACGCCTGACGATACACTCGTCTCTGATGAACACTCGCCGTCGAGAACAACGTACTTCGTTCTATTACTTAGGAAGTCTTCCAGCCAATCACAAATCTGTGAACCTATTCCATAAGCTCGTATCTTCGTTAGCAGTCTGCAGTGTGGCATCGTGTCGAACGCCTTTTTAAGTCGAGAAAAACACAATCCGCCTGTTGCCCTTCGTCCATGACTCGCAAGATGTCATGTGAGAAAAGGGCAAGCTGAGTTTCACATGAACGATGTTTCCTAAACCCGTGCTGATTCATGGAAAGAAGCTTTTCCGTTTCAAGGAAATTTACTATATTTGAACTGAGAATATGCTCTAAAATTCTACATGAAACTGATGTCAACGATATTGGCCTGTAATTGTATGGGTCAGTTCTCTTTCCTTTCTTATACACGGGAGTCACCTGCGTTTTTTTCCAATCACTAGGAACTTTGCGCTGAATTAAAGACTCGCTATAAATGCAAGCTAAGTAGGGGGCCAATGCCGCAGAATAGTCTTTGTAAAACCGAACTGGTATTCCATCCGGACCAGCAGACTTTTTCGTATTTAGCTCTCTCAGCTGCTTCTCTACACCGGAAATACCTATTGTTATGTCCCCCATTTCGGAATTAGTACGTTGATCAAATGATGGTATATTTGTGCGGTCCTCCTGCGTGAAAGATTTCTTAAAGGTTAAATTTAGAACTTCAGCTTTCCGTTTGCTTTCTTCTATTACTGCCCCGGAATTATCAACTAGTGACTGGACAGTGGGCTTTGACCCGCTTATCGATTTTACATAGGACCAGAATTTTTTCGGGTTCTCGGAAAGATCTTTTGCTAAGGTATGGCTGTGATAATTATTGTATGCTTCACGCATCGATCTTTTTATAGAGGCACGAATCTCTACTAACTTTTGCCTGTCATCATTTGCGTGTTCTTTTTTGAATCGAGAGTGCAACAACCTTTGCTTTCTCAGTAGCTTTCTAACATTATTATTATACCACGGTGGATCTTTTCCATCCTTAATCGTCTTTACTGGCACATATTTCTTCATTAACAATGCATTTAAATTTAGTCCACAAGTCCTCTACATCCATAGTCCCAGAATTAAACGATGCCCATTCATTTTCTAAGAATAACAGTATATGGTAGGAATATTCTGATCCATACTCGGAGATTTATTATTATTACTATGGTCTTCAGTCCGGAGACTGGTTTGATGCAGCTCTCCACCCCACTCTATCCTGAGCAAGCCTTTTCATCTCCTCACAAGAACGGCAACCCACATCCACTTGAATCTGTTTACTATACGCGTCTCTTGGTCTCCCTTTGCAATTTTTACCCCACACACTTCCCTCCAATGCTAAATTTACGATTCCTCGATGTCTAAGAATGTGTCCTACCAAGCGATCCCTTCTTTTGGTCAGGGTATGCCAAAAATTCCTTTTATCACCAATTCTGTTCAGTACCTCTTCATTAGTTATGCGTTCTACCCACCTAATCTTCAGCATTCTTCTGTAGCACCACATTTTAAAAGTCTCTATTCTCTTCCTGTCCGCACTGCTTATCGTCCATGTCTCACTCCTATACAAGGCAACACTCCACACAAATGCCTTCAGAAAAGACTTCCTTACACTTAAATTAATATTCGATGTTAGCAAATTTCTCTTTTTCAAAAATGCTTTTCTTCCCATTGCCAGTCTCCATTTTATATATTCTGTACTGCGACCATCGCATGTTATTTTACTACCCAAGTAACAAAACTCATCTAACACCTTCATTGTTTCGTTACCTAATCTAAGTCCTTCAGCAGCGCCTGATTTTCTAAGACCGCATTCCATTATTTTTGTTTTGCTCTTGTTAATGTTCATTTTACACGCTCTCTTCAACACACTGTCCATACCATTCAACTGCACTTCCAGGTCCTTTGCTGTCTCTGACAGAATTACAATGTTATCAGCAAAACGCAATGTTTTTATTTTTTCCCCCTGAACTTTAATCCCTATTCCAAACTTATCCTTGCTTTACTTCACCGCCTGCTCGATATACAAATTGAATAACATCGGAGAAAGGCTACAACCCTGTCTTACTCCCTTCCCAACTGATGCTTCCCTTTCATGCCCTTCGAGTCTAATAACTGCGGTCTGGCTTTTGTACAAGTTGTAAATAACTCTCCTTTCCCTGTATTTTACCCCTGATGACTTTAGAATTTGAAAGAGTGCATTCCAGTCAACATTGTCAAACGCTTTCTCCAAATCTACAAAAGCTAAACATGTAGGTTTGTCTTTCCTTAATCTATCAAAAATGTTCAAATGTTTGTTAAGCTTAAGGTACTTAACTACGGGGTCATCAGTCCCTAAACTTACAAACTACTTATCGACTACCTTATACTAAGGACGGCACAAATATCCATGCCCGAGGGGGGATTCGAACCCCAGACCGTAGTGGCCGTGCAGACCATGACTGGAGCGCCTCAGTCCCATCGGCCACCGCGGCCGACCTTAATCTATCTTCTAAGATAAGACGTAAAGTGAGTATTGCCTCCCGGGTTCCTACGTTCGTCCTGAACCCAACTGATCTTCCCCGAGGTCAGCTTCTACCAGCTTTTCCATTCTCCTGTAGGAAATTCGTGTCAAAATTTTGCAATCATGACTTATCAACCTGATGGTTCTGTAATTTTCACACCTGTCTGCACCTGATTTCTTTGGAATGGGGATTATTACATTTTTCTTAAAGTCTGAGGGTATTTCGCCTGTCTCATACATCTTACACACCAGTTCAAATAGTTTTGTCATGGCTGGCTCTCCCAGAGACTTTAGTAGATCTGAGGGTATGTCATCTACTCCTGGGGCCTTGTTCTGACCTAGGTCTTTCAGGGCTCTGTCAAATTCATCTCTCAGTATAGTATCTCCTATTCCATTTTGATCTACTTCCTCTTCCCTTCCTACAACATCATCTCTAATTTCATTTCCTTTGTAGAGCTGCTCTATGTACTCTTTCCACCTTTCAGCTTTCCCTTCTTTGCTGAGAACTGGTTTCCCATCTGAGTTCTTGATATTCGTAGAGTTGCTTTTCTTGTCCCCAAATGTCTCTTTTATTTTCCTGTAGGCGGTATCTACTTTTTCCCTTCTTATACATTCTTCTACAGATTTGCATTTGGCTTCTAGCCACTCCTGCTTAGCCATTTTACACTTCCTGTCAATCTCATTTCTTAGTCGTCTGTACTCCATTTTGCCTGTTTCATTTTTATATTTTCTCCTTTCATCAATTAAATTTAGTATTTCCTGTGATATCCAAGGATTTTTTGTAAGTCTTGCCTTTCTACCTATTTTGTCCTCTGCTGCGTTCACTATTTCATCTTTCAATGCTACCCATTCCTCTTCTACTTTTTTATTTCCCCCTGTTTCTGTCAATTCTTGCCTAAATCTCCCTCTGAAATTCTCCAGAACTTCACGTTCCTTCAATTTATCTAGGTCCCATCTCCTTATTTTCGTACCTTTCTGCAGTTTTTTCGGTTTCAGCCTACAGTTCATGACTAACAAGTTATGGTCAGAGTCTATATCTGCCCCTGGGTATGTCTTACAGTTTATAACTTCGTTCCGGAATCTATGTTTTACCATTATAAAATCTATCTGGTACCTTCCGGTGCCTCCAGGTCTCTTCCAAGTATACAATCTTCTTTTGTGATTCTTAAACCACGTGTTTGTTACGATTAAATAATGTTCCGTGCAAAATTCTACCAGGCGGCTTCCTCTTCCATTCCTTTTGCCCAGTCCATACTCACCTACTATTTTTCCTTCTCTTCCTTTTCCTACTACCGAATTCCAGTCTCCCATCACAATTAAGTTTTCCTCTCCCTTAACTGTCTGAATAATTTCCTTTAGCTCCTCATATATTTCTTCGATTTCCTCATCATCGGCAGAGCTAGTTGGCATATAAACCTGTACTACTGTTGTCGGTGTTGGCTTCGTATCTATCTTGACAATGATAATGCGATCACTGTGCTGCTCATAGTAGATTACCCGCATTCCTATTTTCTTATTCATTATCAGTCCTATTCCTGTGATAGCCCCAACTGATTTTTTACTTATAATCCTGTACTCACCTGACCAGAAATCCTGTTCATCCTGCCACCGAACTTCACTAATCCCCACTATATCTAACTTCAACCTATCCATCTCCCTTTTTAAATTTTCTAATTTTCCTACCCGATTAAGGGATCTAACATTCCACGCTCCGATCCGTAGAATGCCAGTATTGTCTTTCCTGATGACAACATCCTCTTGAGTAGTCCCCGCCCGGAGATTCGAATGGGGGTCTATTTTACCTTCGGAATATTTTACCCGAGAGGATGCCATCATCATATTTTCATACAATAGAGCTGCATGTCCTCGGGAAAAGAAACAGCTGTAGTTTCCCCTTGCTTTCAACCGTCCGCAGTAACTGTGTGGCAAAGCCACATTAGCTGATGTTACAAGGCCAGCTTAGTAAATCATCCAGACTGTTGCCCCTGTAACTACTGAAAAGGCTGCTGCCCCTCTTCAGGAACCACACGTTTGTCTGGCCTCTCCACAGATACCCCTCCGCTGTGGTTGCACCTACGGTACGGCTATCTGCATCGTTGAGGCACGCAAGCCACCCCACCTCGGCAATGTCTGTGGTTCATGGGGGTGGTCGGAGATTTAACTTAATCAAAAGTTGTATCAAAATGGAACGCAATAGTCAATACTGTTTCTGGGTAATGAAGAACAAGAACATTATTAGTTAAAGAGATGTACCTAATTCTGTCGAAATCAGTTAGTTTTAGTTAACTAGGGAATATAGCATCTGAACTGTACACCTCGCGTGTTTTCTGCCACTGAAACCGTATGAACAATATAGTTATAATTTAACCAATTATACTACGAAAACAATTGCACAAGAAATAAAATGAGTAACGCATTAATTTGAAAGTAGAAGAGGAGCAACGTGGTGGAAATGGAGTATCTCTATGTGTAAAAATTGAACTAAAATAACACTATGGTTGTTCATCAGATTCCACTCTGTAGCCCCGCTGAACCGCTAAGCAGCGGGTCGCCGCATGTGAACAACCGGCTCGTAACTTCAGCATAACAGTAACAACAGCGGCAGCATCAAAGCTGGCATTAAAACCGCTCACAGTAACAGAAGCGCACATTCTCAGTGGCGGCTTCACGTTGGCGTCCCATTGTCACGTTTACTTGTGCTTGGCATTTTTTTCTTTTTTTCTTGTGGTTTTAGGGCGCACAACTTCTCAGGTCATTAGTGCCCTGAACAGAGATTCGCAAGATCTCGAAAAAGATATATAACTGCCTGAAAGGAGAGTATCAAGAGAAAGCTGAAATAGAAGGATAAAAAAACAAATAGAAGGGTTAAATATCCTTTGATAAATTAGCCATGTTGATGAAACGCAAAGCTCGAGCAGTTGCTCGTGTGTCATCAGCTAAAAGTTCCTCCACAGTAGACGGCAAATTAAGGGCTACACAGAGTTGATTAAAATTAAGACAAGACAGTAAAACATGTCGCACCATCAGCAATTCACCACAGGAGCACAGCGGTGCTGGGTCAGCGGTTAGCAAATGACGGTGGCTGAATCGGCAGTGACCGATACCACAGAGTAACACATACAGAGTAGCAGCCCCCCCCCCCAAACCACTGTCCTACGCTCCCCTCGTAGTTCCGTAAGATGCTAGCAGGTGTCAGGCCGTTCCCTGGCTTAGAGTGCCTCTCGCACGTCAGAGGGTAGTGTGGAGGGGAGGGTTATGGGAGAGCTTGTGCCGCCTGCTACGAGGCCACGGCTGTGTCCGGCTTGCTGACGTTTGAGGGGAGGTGGTGGTGGGGACAGCCGCTACCTGTCGCCTGCTCTGGCCAGTTTAAAGGGCTGCTTCTGATCGCAGCGCCATCATGGGACATCTTACGGAACTGCTGGAAACCCTCCCTCCCCACACCCCGGAGCGTAGGACTGGGCCCTTACGGAGGTTTCCCGTCTGTATATATTTGTCTGTGCCGATACGCAACCGGGCCAGGATGACCTCCTCTCGCCGAGAGGGGCGTGAGGAGGTCCTCCAAGCGGTCGTGATCGGTTTTACGGTTCTTAGTTTATTGTCGTGGAGTGAGACCCACAAACTGTGCCAGGACGACACAATACACCGACTAAGAGCCCGTTGAATATCGTCTGATCTGACGAAAAAAGTAGCCATGCGAGGCAAAAGAGTTGCTCCCTTGGCTGCAATGTCGGCAGTCTCATTCCTGGGCACACCCACGTGGCCAGGAACCCACAGAAAACAAACGTGACAGCCGTTATCTGCTAGCAACTGAAGGGACCGTTGGATTCGGTACACGACAGGATGGGTAGAGAAAGAGTCTCTGAGACTCTGCAGGGCACTAAGTGAGTCACAGCAGATGGCATAAAATGGATGGCGGCGACGGCGGATGTATAAAATAGCCTGGTGGAGGGCAAAAAGGTCAGCCAAGAAATTCGAGCACTGGTCAGGGAGCTTGTATTGGAACAGGTCGTCCCCGACGACAAAGGCAGATCCGACACCGTCGGTGCTCTTGGAACTATCAGTGTAGATAAATATGGCATTATCAAACCGCAAACGGAGTTCGACAAGCCTCGAGCGATATACCAAATCCGGAGTGCTCTCCTTGGGGAGCGAAATAAGTTCAAGGTGAGTGTAAACCTGGGCCTGATGACATGGTGACAATGGGCTCTCGCTCAACCGAAAGGTGGAAGGAAGGCTGAAATCGAGCAGCTGAAGCAGGTGGCGAAACCGAACTCCAGGTGGAAGCAAGGCTATCGCAGACAACCGATATTGGCGATCGAGGGAGTCATCAAACAATAATGGGTAAGATGGATGGTTCGGCATGCGTACGACACAAGAGTACGTCACGCCGAGACGTCAAGGGTAATACGGCAGCTTCGGCATATAGACTTTCAACAGGGCTGGTATAAAATGCACCGGTCGCCTGGCGTAATCCCTGATGGTGACTGGAGTTGACACAGCGGAGAAGGGACGGCCGTGCAGAAGAGTATACAAGTAGTCTAACTTCGACTGAACAATGGCCCGGTAAAGGTGAAGCAGGACAGTTCGATCCGCTCCCCATGATGTGCCACTAAGGACACGAAGAACATTATGGGATAGGGCACAACAGGCAGCCAGGTAGGACACCTCTGGGGACCAGCAGTTTTCAATCCAACATTAGCCCCAAGAATTTTGTTGTCTCCACAAATGGGATAGCAACGGGGCCGAGACGTAGAGATGGTGGAAGAAATTCCTTGTATCTCCAGAAGTTTATACACAACGTTTTCTCAGTGGAGAATCTGAAGCCGTTCGCAATACTCCAGGAATATAGGCGGTCAAGACAGCGTTGAAGACAACGCTCCAAGAGACACGTCCGCTGGACGCTGCAATAAATTGCAAAATCGCCTACTAAAAGGAATCCGGTAACGTCGGCTGAAAGGCAATCCACGATCGGATTGATTGCAATGGCAGAGAGCCATGCTCAAGACGGAGCCCTGTGGCACCCCATTCTCCTGACGAAAGGTATCTGACAAAACAGAGCCCACCCGTACCCGGAACTTACGATCCGCCAAAAACTCTTGAATAAAGAGAGGGAGGCGGCCACGAAGGCCCCATGTGTGCAAAGTGCGGAGACTGCCCGCCCTCCAACAGGTATCATAAGCCTTCTCCAAGTCGAAGAACACTTCTACCGTTTGACGCTTTCGTAGAAAGTTATTCATAATGAAGGTCGACAAGGTAACGAGGTGATCAGCAGCAGAGCGGTGTCTATGAAAACCACTTTGAACATTGGTGAGGAGGCGTCAAGATTCGAGGAGCCAGACCAACGGAGCGTTAATCTTGCGTTCCATCACCTTACAGACGCAGCTCGCGAGAGAAATGGGGCGATAATTGGAAGGAAGATGTCTTTTCCTTCCCTGGTTTGTGGATGGGGATAACAATGGCTTCACGCCAACTTGTGGGAACCTGACCTTCAGTCCATATGCGATTATAGGTGCTAAGAAGGAAACACTTGCCCGCAGGAGAAAGGTTCTTCCGCATCTCATATGGATGGAATCGGGCCTAGGAGCAGAAGATCGGGACATGGCGAGAGCACGGTCTAGCTCCTGCATGGTGAAGGAGACATTATAGCTTTCACGATTAAAAGAGTGGAAAGAAGGCGGCCGTGCCTCCTCAGCCTGTTTGCGAGGGAGGAAGGCTGGGTGGTAATGGGCAGAGCTCGAAACCTCCGCAAAGAAGCGGCCCAAAGCGTTGGAAACATCAGCGGGGTCCACAAGGACTGCGTTCTCGACGTTCAGGCCAGAAATCGGGGAGTGGACCTTGATGCTGGATAAACGGCGTAGGCCACCCCAGACAGCCGAGGAGGGAGTAAATCAATTAAAAGAACAGGTAAAAGCAGTCCAGCAAGCTGTTCTGCTGTCTTTTATAACACGACGACATTGCGCTCGCAGTCGTTGATAATTGAATCAATTCTCCAACGTTGGGTGGCGGTGGAAGGTGTGTAAAGCACGTCGCCGGACTCTAAGAGCGTCGCGGCAGGCTACAGTCCACCAAGGGACCGGGACGCGACGTGGAGAAGAGGATGTACGAGGTATGGAATGTTCGGCAGCGGTGAGAATAACCTCTGTGAGGTATTCGACCTGACTGTCACAGCTGGGAAAATTCTGATCGTGAAAAACAGCCATGGAAGAATAAAGCCCCCAGTTGGCTTTAGAGATGTTCCAACTGGTGGAACGAGGTGATGGGGTATGATGCAGAAGGTGGATTACACAAGGGAAATGATCACTCGAGTACGTGTCAGAAAGTGCATACCACTCAAACCGACGCGCAAGCTGAGGAGTGCATATCGCGAGGTCTAAGTGGGAATAAGTATGTGTTGTGTCGGAAAGGAAGGTCGGTGCACTGGTGTTGAAAAAGACAAGATTTAGGTGGTGTAAAAGGTCCACTATAAGGGAACCTCTCGGACAACGTGCTGGAGGGCCCCATAGGCGGTGGTGGGCATTGAAGTCGCCTACCAATATGAAAGGTGAAGGGAGCTGGTCAACGAGGTGTAGCACATCTGCCCTAGTAAGGGCAGACAACGATGGCGAATAGATATTACAGAGGAAAAAACAAAAGGTGGAGAGAGTGATGTGGACGGCAACTACCTGTAGGTGAGTATGTAATGGGATGGTAATAGACGTCATCCCGAATGAGCATCAGAACCCCTCCATGGGCTGGGGTACCTTCCACAGGGGGCAGGTCGAAACGCACAGAGGTGTAATGGGGGATGTCTACATGATCACATGGACGTAACTTAGTTTCTTGTAGACAAACTAGAAGCGAGCAGTGCAATCGGAGGGTATTTTTAATTCCTCCCGATTGGAGTGAATGCCGCGAATATTCCATTGAAGGAGCGCCATGATAAAAAAAAATGAGAGAAGAAAAGAAGGAACAAGCAAGCATGGTCACCTCAATGGCCCCTGAGGACCGGACTTCGAGGGAGCACTGCTATTGCTATCTAGAGGCAGAGAATCGTGTTCCACGGGTTCGACCAACGCGTCTGCACCTCCCCGAGTTGATCAGGAGGGGCAGCTTCCACCATCGGTAGAGGGCCGGGTGCCCGGCTGACAGAGCGTCCCGGTGAAACAGAAGACAGCCAATGCCGGCAACTGTTGCATGGCGCGACCGCAGAGTCACGCCGTGGCGGGGAAGGGGGCGGGCTGTTCTTTTTGTGAGCCTTCTTATAGGCATGACGAGTAGAAGAAGCGGTTGACGGTTGAGAAGACGGAGTTTTTAGGAAATCGTCACGATTGGGTTCTTTTTTAGAACTCCGGGCAGAGGATTTAGGTGCCCGGAATGTGTGGGAACTGGTCGATGAATGCACTGTAGAATGGGCAGAAGGGATCAGAGAGGTGGAACGAGCAATTTTCGGGCTAGCCGATCTGACAACAGTGTCACAGAAGGTGAAATCGCAGGTCTGAGTGCCTACCTCCTTAGTTGGTCGAGGGGAGGTGAGGACCTGGCTGTAAGTACCTGATGGGAGTACAGCGGGCTTCCTACTCGCTAATAACTTCCGAGCGGCATAGGTTGAAACCTTTTCCTTGACGCGAATCTCCTGGATGACCCGCTCGTTTTTATAGACGGGGCAGTGCCAGGAAGAAGCAGCATGGTCACACATGCAATTAATGCAGTGAGGGGATGGAGGTGGACATTCACCCTCATGGGCGTCCCTGCTACAGGTGGCACATTTGGCTGCATTAGGACAACATTTACTAGTGTGATTAAATCTCTGGCAGTGGTAGCAGCACGAAGGATTTGGTATATACGGGCGAACGGAAATGACTTCATAGTCCGCTTCCACCTTAGATGGTAGGCCAACCCTGTCGAAAGTCAAGAAGACAGTATGAGTCGGCACGAGATCATTGTCAACTTTTTTCATAACGCGATGAACAGCCGTAACTCCCTGATCGGACATAGAGTTGAGTATGTCCTCGTCCTATAACCCATCCAGAGATCTTGTGAAGACTACCCCCCGCGAGGAGTTGAGGGTGTGGTGAGCCTCCACTTTCACAGGAAAAGTATGCACAAGTGTAGCCCGGGGTAATTTATGTGCCTGAAAGGCATTCTCAATTTCAAGCAATAAGGTCCCATTGCGCTGTCTGGAGCAAGTCTTCAAGGGACCTGCGATCGTATCGACACCCTTCTGAATAAGAAAAGGATTTACAGAAGAAAAATCCTGATCATCAGTACGAGATACTACAAGAAACTTGGGAATCTTAGGCAAGACTTTCTTTGACTGAGATTCGTCATGTTTCAGTTTTTGGGTCAGGGTTACAGAAGATTTGGAAGGTTTCATAGCGTAAGTGTCCCCCATGATTACCGGCGTCTCCGATGGCGCGCTCCTTCCTTGTGGGGGCCCTTACTGAGGGCGCACCAGCCTTAGGTGACTGTTCGCACCTCAGATCACACCTCCCGAGAGTGGATGGAGGGACCAATCGGCATGTTCGTAAGGTACCAGCTCTGGTAATCACCCCTCCCTGGGCCCAGCCTTTACCGGGAGGTACGTAAGTGCCCTACATATCTACCCAGGGCGGAGAGTTACGCCTTACCCCGTCACCGGCTACGCAGAGCGTGGGTTGACCTACAGACGCACACAGGGAGGAAAGAAAAGAGTAAGGAAATAAAGGGATGAAGGTGTAAGAGTACACCTGTCGCTGTATCTTACAGTTTGATTTAACGTAATGTATATATTGTCTTAAATTTGTTTATTTCATGTATTTTTCATTTCTTGTATGCTAGATATATTTCTTATGTAACGTCATTTTCTATATTGAATCATTTAGTGTAAACACGAACTATATGTGTAAACCCGCATGAATGCACGGACATTCTTATGCTGTAAGTTAGCAATGCGCCAGAGAAAATGTTGAACCTGTTGTAAACACTGTCTTTGGTACAGAAGTAGTAGCTGTGAGTGTCGCGCTGCTGAAGCAGTCGCGGAGCAGACTCGCTATAGTAAACACATAAATGTTTTGTTGATGGTGCAGAGGCACGGTACGCGCAGTGTGGCGCGAATTTAATGCAATTGCAATAAGCCTGAGGGACGTACTGTTTAATGTATTGAAGGAAGTGCGAAACAAGTTTATTTATACTCGAAAGTGATCAATGTAACCTTTTTTCATGTGTGCAACAAAAGTAACTGTTTGGTTATCAAGTATATTGTCACCGAGAGTGATCGTTGTTGTTATCACGGAGATTAGAAGGTGTATCGAGGTGATATCAATGCATGGAGATTTCAGCCAGACGAGCTGAACAAAGAGTTGTCGATAAAAATAATTTGAACCAGCAGTAAGAGTACCTATAGTAATCATATCTGTCTTGTATGGACTTCACGACGAAGACGATGAATGAGTACTTTTGTAACATTTTATTTTGTATGCATGTAAATGTAGTGTCAACCCAATCAGAACTTTGATTCAATTATACATGACTTATTTTGAAACCAGTCTTGATTTTGTAAGTAGTTGTAGTCACCCCATTATCACCATTATAGATTATGTTGATTATGCAAGCCTGTACATTGACTAACAAGTTCAATCATTTTCAAAGTGATTACGATCAGTTTTAAAGAAATTGCTAGACGAGTTAAAGAATTGCTATACGTGTTTCATCCACAGAGACTAGTAATTAATGTGTAGTGCTGTTCTAAGTTTTGCCAAAGCTTTTAACTTGCAAGAAAGTTTGCACGTAAAGTAAAGTTGGTTTCATTTATATAGAAAGTAACCAGGCTAACAGTATTCAAAGTATTACAGTAGTTTTACCAGACTTGGCGAAAGTAATTTTTATGAAATACGTTAAATGCCAGACTCTGCTCAGCCAGTTACACGCGTACGCTACCCACGCCCTGGAACCAATTAAAAAAAAAAATAGTTCACCTAAAATTTTATAAGGAACTTGAATGCTTTAAACAATATTATCAAAATTATTGGGAACTTTGACTGTGGTATTTGTGAAGCTCATTGCACCACGGAGTTTCACTGTACTGAGCTATTATCATTGCAATCAGAGTCTATCTGCTATTACAATTTTGATTATAACACGAACACGCCATCACCACTACATGAATTCTGACACATTTATTAGTGAAGTTGTGCTGTTCGTGAATCGTAAGAGGTGCTAGTTGGAGGCTGTAGTCAATGCTGAGTCAGATAGGGCCAAGCTTAATTAATTACCACAGTACTGTTTCAAGTTAATTAATATCTTTTTTATAATCAAAATTTTAACTTTCACTGCGAAAGTGTTGTTGCGACCCATTAGTTGTTATTTGCTGCAACATTCAATAACGAAATTATTATTACTAGAGTATATTATTACGCATTCTAAATTTTGAGATTATTTGACGACCTCCAACAGCCAATATTTCTTACAAAGGAGGGAGAATCACAAACGCCGAGGCGGAGATTAAAGGGATGGGTCGAGGACAAGGAGAAAGGAGCAAGAGGGGAAGGCGAAAGAAAAGGAAAGGAAGAGGACCAAGAAAAGGAGAAGTCTCGGAGTAAGGGAAAAAGAAATCTTTGACTGAATGAAAACGCCCGTCTCCGGGCGAAGGCACAAACCGGGGGGAAAGTGGGAAGCGGCCTGGGACAGAAGAAAGGCCGCTTCGGCTCGGGGCCCCGTGCGCGCCACACACGTACCCACCAAAGAGCTGTGGGCCCCCTGGGGGGGGGGGGGGGCTTGGCAAATTATAGCTACGTTGTGATTCATTACATGTGTACTCTTTCAAATTTATGGTGCCAACCTGTTTAAGAAAATAAAATAAAAATGAAAACAATAAAAAAAATATTTAAAAAATGTTTTGGAGGTGCTGGGCGGGGTCTTCAGCCCCATTATCCCCCACGCCCACCCCCGTGGCTGCGCCACTGGTTATAACGTGTAGTTTCCGTGACTTATGAATGTCTTCAGCTAAAATGAACACCCTGTATAAATTATTACCTATATGTATGTCAAGTTTTCGATTTTTGCTAACAAGGTTCCCCATTATAAAATGTATGTAAATACGTATATGACATAGGCTATACAGGTAGATGAGATGTTAACTGCTGGTGAGGCCTGGTGCGGTGGCCGGCACCGCGGGTCCAGCCAGGCAGCCTGGCCTTCATTTCGTGCTTTCTTTTTCTTTTTGCTTTCTGACGGGGTGCAGGTTTCCCCTCACCAGTGAAGTCTTTGTGTGTTCAGAGCAGCCAGACAGTCAGTGTATTCAGTGAAGTGTGATGTTTCAGGTGAAATTGTAAAATCCAAGTTTTATGTTCAACAAAGAGTGTTCATTTATGATTCATACGTGTGTGCAAGATCTGCGCGAGCAGTAAGGAGACTGTTTCGAGTAGAGTTTCCCGATGTTCAGGTTCCTAATTGGAGTACGATTCATAGACTGGTATTTCGAGGTTTAAGAGGGTAATAAACAATTTCTTGAGCAGATGTCATAAATGCCTAAACAACGAAGGGAGGCAAATCCACATCTCGCTTAATACACGTGAGTACCTCACTTTTCTTTCAAGCGTTTATGTTCTGTATGTTACAAATAGCTTGGACGACAAACAGGCGGCTGAATTAACAACTAATGACCCTCTATTAAAAAAACTAGCTTAATGCCTGCTGCTTCGCACGCGTAGACTGGACAGTGTGTACGGGTTGTTTCTTCTTATTAATATACACATTCATAGTTTTAGCTTAAATGTTATCGTAATGAAACGTTTTGATACTACTTCAATCCCTATTACACCCCTTAATGGTTGAATTTATAAATATACTGAGACACGTACTTTTAAATTCTAACGAAGGAATCCAAATACCGTTTTATTAGTTCGTGCTTCAAATTTAGGTTAATAGAAACAATTTTCAAAAGACCTTTCATCTCCTATTTGACCCCTTAGCGCCAAACATGGCTTCTTAACACGTTGGCTGCCGTGTGGCCGCCGGCGGCCACAGCAGGCGGCTCTGGCGCGCCTCTGACGTCATCACGTCACCTGTAGTGTAATGCCAACACTCTCTGCGAATTTCAAGTCTCTGTCCTCAATAGTTTGGACTGGGCGACGATGAGCCAGTCAGTCAGTGAATCGGGACATTGCCTTTTATATAGAGAGACTATATAGAGAGATTAGGCGTATAAAAAACATGCGCATATTTCAGTAGAACGTCGTGCCAAAATTTCAGAGGATTCAGCCAAACACTTTCGGAGATTTGCGGTTAGGAACACGTAGAAATGTAAATGATACTTTGTTCAAAATCTGAAATCTCCGAAAATTCCTCACAGATTAAGTAGCAATTTTGACACAATGTTACCTTCGAATTCGCAATTTTTTTAAATTCATTGCGTTGAATCTTTTTTCGTAAAACGTAGCAACCAACAAAAGCATTTTCAGTTATATGGTACAGTTGAATTTTCAAAGAGTAAATAGTATTGTCACAGAGTAATTATTGATTCGTATTTCATGTTATAGGAGCTACAAGTTTGACACAATATACAACACGTTTAGAAGGTTTTTATCCATGCTTTTGCGCCAGTAACATACCCACGACCGCGATAAAACAGCTTTTTCAACCGTCAACTGTGTAGAAGCAACCGCTTGCACCCCATATAGATTATTATTTAATCTGAATTAAATACTTATGAATTATGATACAAATTACGCAGATCTCCGGCAAATTCCGTTCATCCGATTGCGATACAATTTTCCACATTTGACGAATAAAACAAGAGCAACGGCACTGTATACCTAATAATAAGTATGTTGCAGACAGAGGGTACTTCACAACACCCTAACAGTGTAGAGTATTTGATATTGATTAAATTTTTACCTTCAAAACAAAACAAATTATCTACATTGTAAACTATATGCCTCTGTGTGTGGAAAACTCTTTACTATGTGTGCGAGTTTTGTCAAATGGGACAGTACTCGGTATGCAAATTCCCAATCGATAAAATATTTTAAATTAAGTCTTTAATTTATAGATATTAAAGTGATATCATAATATTTTTGATAGTTAAATTTTATGTTTATAAAACATGGAAAATTATTGGCTCGCGGAAGTAGCCGAGCGGTGTGGAGCGCCACGTTCCGGATCGCGCGGCCCCCGCGTCGGAGGTTCGAACCCTCCCTCGGGCATTGATGTTTGTGTTGTCTTTAGTATAAGTTAGTTCATAAGTAGTTTCTAAGTTTAGGTACTGCTGACCCCGTAGTTAAGTCCCATAAGCTTTACAAATATCAAAAAAATATATTTTTATTGACCTCACTTGCTCGTTGGCGTATGATATGGTCAAACACATTTATTTTACAAATTCCTAACCAATATCACAATCAAAGGTACAACCAATTTAAACCTAATTTAATCGGTACACTCCCTCGTTAACTAATATCTGTTTGCCCCTCCAAAAGTATGAATGATAGGGAAGTTTTCAATTGAAAGAATATACTTACTTCAGGTGCAATTTATTTACCATAAACAATTCTTCCTGTCACATGACAAAGCTAATGGAACATTACACAAACTTTGAAATAAAATGAGATGAGTTATAGAAAATTGACAATTAACAACATGAAGTTACGTTCGCTACATATATATTTACATCAACAAATGACTGGCTGAGTCAAGGAAGAAGGAAACCTACTCAGGAAGAATAATTATTCAAAATACCGCCGGCCGCGGTGGCCGAGGAGACTGAGGCGCTTCAGTCACGGTCTGCACGGCCACTACGGTCGGGGGTTCGAATCCCCCCTCGGGCATGGATATTTGTGCCGTCTTTAGTATAAGGTAGTTCATAAGTAGTTTGTAAGCTTAGGGACTGATGACCCCGTAGTTAAGTCCCATAAGCTTAACAAATATTTGAACATTTTTCAAAATACTACCGCAGATGCAAAAACTCAAAGGACAGATGAAGTTTCCCAATTTGGACAAATAACCCCAGTTATAAAAATAAAGAGAAAATACTTGGCAAACAGCAATATACTGGCGCTAGCAATGACACATTGCCAGATGTTTGGAGCAGAAGATAGGCATGCACAGGAGTCGGCAGCAGCAGGCGATGAGTGCAGGCCGGAGCTAAAATAAAACGCCACCGGTTTCTCACTTCGCAGAAGCGTTATTTAAACTACCTGCCACCTTAGCTAAACAGACAATGGCTGCACAGTTTTACATCGCGAGCAGAAACAGTGAAACAGTGTTCACAAGTGCAAATCAACAAGTCAAACTTGCGACACAAAATCTTAATATATGCGCTATCCGCGAAGTGCGAATGGTCAAAGTAAGTCTTCCAAAATATGTAAGTCAGCTGTGGCCGCCGGAAGCGAACCTACAGGACAAAAATCAAAGTTGAGGCAACAGCACAAGTGAATCGCGAGACCTAGTTGATCCGCACACTGCGGAAGCGGCTCCAAGTTGGCTTGGGGGTATATCTTCCAGGCGCAAGCGGGCCAAGGGGGCGTAGTGCCTACCTCCATACCACAAAAAACTGCACGCTCAACAAATAAGCGATTCGCATTATTTTAGTGAAATACAGCTTACAGAATATTCAGAATCCTATTACAGCAGATTAACGAGCCGGTTATGAGAAATTATTTTCCGAAAATCGTTAAAATTTCCGGCGTCGCTCCGAATTGCGTTTCCATCCTACATTCGAGGGCGTGTAACTAAATAATTACTAATCGTCGCCATATGTCACTCTGTATAGGTATAGCACGCTCTTCCAAGTACTAAGTGACTAAAAATGAAGACAGATTAACGATCCGATTATGAGAAATAATTTTTCGAAAACAGTTAAAATTTCCGGCGTAGCTCGGAATTACCTTTCCGTCCTACATTCGAGGGCGTGTAACTAGAGAATTACTAGTCGTTTCCATATGACACTCTGCATACGAGTGGCACACACTTCCAAGTACTACGTGAGAAAAGCGAAGGCAGATTAACGAGCGGGAGCTCTGAATATGTCAGCTTTGATGCTTGGGGATCACTCTCTATCTTCGGAGAAGTCATCAGTACAACAAAGCATTCTGCAAGAACGGTAATTGTGCGTCGAATGAATAAATGGTGGCAGAATAAGACGGGTGTAATACGGGAAAAGGCGAAAAATCACCTTAAAGAGTTTCAAATCAAATGTTCAAATGTTTGTAGAGGCTATGGGACTTAACTACGGGGTCATCAGTCCCTAAACTTACAAACTACTTATGAACTAGCTACAACTAAGGGCGGCACAAATATCCATGCCCGAGGGGGGATTGGAACCCCCAACTGTAGTGGCCGTGCAGACCGTGACTGAAGCGCCTCAGTCCTCTCGGCCACCGCGACCGGCTTAAAGAGTTTAATGCAACGTCTTGCAAGAAAGTAATTTGTCACAACAGTCAGTCAATTTCGTTCGACAATGAAGTAGGCGTTGTGGATTAAGAACTTTCTACTTCTGCAAAGTACATATGGTGTAAATAATGAGAGGTTCTTGATGGCTCTTAGACTAAAGTTTGCTGATGTGAAGCTACCGTGTGTCATTTGTTTCAAAGGGCTACACAAACGGAAAGCACATTACAAGCCGTATTATAATTTTGTTTGCTATTGTAAGTGCAAATATAAGAATTGTACCACTTTCATATTCGGTTGCATTATTAACAATGCCATTGTGCGAGTTTTTTAATCTGCCGCTAACGAAGTCGGAAACCACGCATATCAGAGTAATCAATTTTATGCTCTTAGACCTGCTGAGAGAGAAAGTATGAGAGTAATTCTTAAAGCTGTCACTCCAAGGCATTTGTATCTTAAGTTAAATTTTCTCTGTAATGAAGATATAGCATTACACGGTAATTTCCAAAATGTACTAACTTTGTCTGTTTTGCAAAAAGCCAGATCAGAAGCTTTTTGTGACGGTGAATTGGATAATAAGGACTATGTTGATACGGTTCTACGCTATCTAAACCAAAATTCAGAGGGAAGGTACAGTCGGTGACAGAATTCGCGAGACCCCTCGACTCAGATGTTCAAATGTTTGTATAGTCTATGGAACTTAACTACGGGGTCATCAGTCCCTAAACTTACAAACTACTTATGAACTACTTACGAACTAGGACGGCACAAATATCCATGCCCGAGGGGGGATTGGAACCCCCGACCGTAGTGGCCGTGCAGACCGTGACTGGAGCGCCTCAGTCTCCTCGGCCACCGCGGCCGGCACCCCTGGCCTAATCGCTGTGCACAACCGCAAAGTTTTGGTGCCTGTTTTGAAGTACAAACAGCTAGGGGACACGATCGTACATACTGTCGATTACACGTGAATCTGCGAGGAAAACAGTTATCTTCCAGTATCGCGGCCAGTCGTAACAACACGCGCGCTTTCTGTGCGACGTGAAGGGGACTTCGCAACGGATTTTAGAAACTGCTTTACGTTTTTTGCCGTAGTGTTTCAAGCTATTCGCGACGGACACATTCCTTTCCACATTTCTGTTCTTATTGTTTCAGTGGACGAAGACAGCAATAAGAATTCAGATGCTGCAGTTCGTGAATATTGACGGACTTTACTGACACATTCTAATCGAAAATGTGCATGCGTAACATAGAATTAATTGAATAACTAGAGCCGCGGTGGAGTAGCCGAGCGGTCTAAAGCGTCTCGCTGCGGAACGCGCGGTTGCTCACCGTGGAGGTTCGAGTCCTCCCTGGGGCATGGATGTGTGTGCTTGTCCGTAGGTTAGATTACCTAGGTTTAAGTAGTTTGTAAGCTACGGACTGATGACCACGCAGTTTGGTCCGATAGATTTACAAACATTTGAACATTTTTGAATAACTAGACAGGATGCAAATTATCGACTTTATCCATTACTTCAAGTAACCTTCATCACACAAGTGCAAGTCGACAGACACCGGCACACTTGCTGGAGACACGCTACAACATTTATTCGCTGAGTCAGCAGACAAAACAGACCCTGTTCTAAACACTTGGTTACGAAGCGCTAAGAGTTGCAGTGCAATTCATGTTTTCCGCACACCGTCCCGGTCGCGCTCTTAGACGACAACCGTTTCTCGCGGCAGATCGCTGATGGTATTTTCGAGAGTGAAGATATAATTCTATATGTCATTTCCGTTGGTTCTCTTTCGGTTGATGTTACAACTAAGATATCAGAATAAATTTAAGAAACATAAGCCAGCTGTGTTACCACAAATTACTGTAATAAATTATCGGACATAGTTGATCGACCAGGGAACAAAAGTTATAACAGTACTCAAAGAAAAATTAATACTACAGTTGCAGCATATAGTGGGCATGAATTTTATAAATTGCACATGTAATACGGTAACAAATATTACAATTTCTGCAATAAGAACAGTAAACGTATCCAAAAACGTCCAATATGGACGAGAAATTGTGAACATCCACAACTGCATCTTACTGATAAATAGTCGATGACTTATTAAAATACCTAATGATAGGCATTGGATCCCATATTGGGCCGTTATAATACCAGATATAATATAAAATGAATTTGTAGAGACGCATACTATGCTAAGAATGAAGCTTATTATATCTCGCCATATGGCTAACTATTGATCAGCGACCGACAGTTCTATTACTGTCTTTTTCACATTTTTCTTCTATTTTGAATTATGGCTCACTATGTTGCTCACGCAACAAAAACAAACGCACATCAAAAATGAGTAATCATATGTATCGCAAACATTGTGAGGATATTATTGTTGTCAGTCACAGTCTTATTCCGTAACCACGAAAATATACTGATAATACGAAATCAAACATGTGCAACAGAGAATTGTGTTGAATCAAATGAATTTCTTTAATCTATCGCATCCAACCCATAATGATATTCTTATTCCGAATCTTTAAATAACGACCCAAAAGCTACATTTTTGTGTAAGCAACATTAAGAATATTAAATCGCTGTGACATTCAAATCCGTAGTGGTTTAATGAAATGTTCAAATGTTTGGTAAGCTTAAGGGACTTAACTACGGGGTCATCAGTCCCTAAACGTACAAACTACTTATGAACTACCTACAACTAAGGACTGCACAAATATCCATGCCCGAGGGGGGATTCGAACCCCCGATCGTAGTGGCCGTGCAGACCGTGACTGAAGCGCCTCAGTCCCCTCAGCCACGTGGTTTAATTTTATCCAATTTCACTCCAGACGGTATTACGAGGACAAGCGAGCCCGTTGTTCGCCATTTGGCATCCCCAGAGATTAAGGAGATCTTTTGGTGTGAGTTTGTTACTATGGAGTATCGAAAACGTGACGTCTCACATACTAATCAGAAACATCAACCCGCCAAACCACCTGCACCTACGAATACATCATGCAGGAAGTACACGTCTGATCAATCACCTTGGAATGAAGTCGCCATATTTTCCAAGAAGCAGGCATTAATTTGATACAGCGAAACCAAGGAGGTAGAGTAATTTGTAAAATCGCGAGCCTAAGACTCGACTTTTGGTAGTTTCTTCATAGTAACAAGAAACTTACTGTGTGAAAATAAGGAGAGAAATGAAGAAACATTAGAGGAGTAAAAGATTCGAACGTTGATCTCTTGGATTTAGAAGCCGACGCCGTGGATTCTGATACGATCGGTGATATTGTAGGACAGATTTAAAGACCGGTAGGTTACAGTTACTATGCAGAATGCCAAACCACGGTTTCTCGTCAAAAGGGTGCGTGGTTTCCATATAAGGTCTAACACTTCTGAATAGGTAGTAGGTAGTATGTTCTTGCAGAGGTTCGAAAAACGGCTATGCTAAAGTATTGGCGACGTCGGCGTAAATGTGCAGATGCGTAAGACGAGGTCCTAGGATCGACCTGATATCCGCAGCAGGTTTGTTTTTTAATACGCACTCATTTTCACGAGTGCACGAGAAAACAAGTTGCAGCCCGTATATTTCACATACGTAACTTTTCTGCCCAGTAACAACTTTTGAAGCGAATATAGCATCATAAAGTTTTAACTCTTCACTTGCCGGCCGCGGTGGCCGAGGGGACTGAGGCGCTCCAGTCACGGTCTGCACGGCCACTACGGTCGGGAGTTCGAATCCCCCCTTGGGCATGGATATTTGGGCCGTCCTTAGGATAAGCTAGTTGATAAGTAATTTGTAAGTTTAGGGACTGATGACCCGTAGTTAAGTCCCATAAGCTATAAAACATTTGAACATTTGAACTCTTCACTCAGGCAGTTCACATGACGACTTATAATAACAAAGAGAATTTTTGAATGAGTGAACGAAACAGACCGTCTTTTTTTCGTGCTGATGTTCTGAGCTGATTATCACTGCCACCAGAAAAAAATCAACAGATATCCTAAGAGTCATAGCGTAAATTTGTTCCTAAGACAGATAATTTTTTGATCATGTTTCTACATGATGACTTTATTTAATAGCAGGTTTCAGGGAACATATCGTATGCATTTGTAAATATCAAACATTATAGTAGCCACAATTTATTAGCTGAAATAAGTGCACGCTGAAAAACGCTGAATTTATGTTGTAAAACTTAAGAAGCACACACTAACAGTGTAATAGCTACAACGATAATCTTCGAATACGATTGTCTCGACAGAGGGTGTTAATTGCCCCTTATGCGTATGCGTGTTGAAAGTCTAAACAGTAGAGATCGCTGGATGGGTCAAACCTACTTTGCCCATACTGTGTGAGAAGAAACACGAATATAAACCTTTTAATTCCTACTATATCTTCCCTGTGTAGGCCATAGGAAAATTTTCCAACTACAGACAGGCGAAATATCAGCTAACCTTGAGCTGATGCTGGCGTTGCGTAGTGGCTAATCGGTTAGCTTTTGACTGATACAGCACGGGTTCGAAACGCGCCCCTTCCAAAATATTTTTCTTGTATTATATTAGCCCTTGCAGTTTTAACTATTAATTATGAAATTTCAGTGCATAATTAATTTTTCGGTTTCGTTGTAACTAATTTGATTAATGAATATATCGTATTTAATCATTAACTTTTCATAATTCGATGGAGTTTTAAATGAAAATAATATTTCCAAAAACTGTAGCAGGTATTTATATGCCTAGTTATGTTACATTTCTTAGGTTGTTCATCATAAAACATAAACTTCACACTGTGCAGACTTTATCAAACTATTTTAAGCAAGAAATTTTATTCGAAATATACTTCGGTGCAAAGCGTACCCCATTCAAGTTTTTAAGTAAATGACTTTACACTATTGATTTTGGTGCGTTCCAAGTTTATCGAATCATTGGAGTGGAAAAAGGGGCACTGAACTGATGCTGTACGATTGACTCTTTTAATTGAGTCTCCTCTTGACATCAAGTTTCTTGGAACACTGAAATGATTAAGTAAATTTTAATTTCATAAGTAAAATATTAACATCGTGATGGATAATATAACATGAACAATAATCTAAGAAGTACCGGTAATCGAACGTGGGGCGCAAAATTAGCACTCCAAGCGCTTGTCTACTAAGCTATTAACACACGTCGAAGACTGGCCCTCAATAAACAGCTAGTATACCACCTATTTCTACGTGGGAAACTGTCGCGGCTGTATTCGCTATCCCTTTGGTCAAGTTCGGAAAAATATTTTGGGAATTTCAAAGGTTCGTCTGTTTCCTTCTTCTCACAGAGTTTGAGGTAACTTGATAAAACCAATCCCGCGATCTACTGGTCAGTCATAAAAATTATACACTACAAACTGAATGAGGTCGAATCGTTGAGGGCCGCGGTGGAGTAGCTGAGAGGTCTAAAGCGCCTCGCTGCGGAGCGCGCGGTTGCTCGCCGTGGTGGTTCGAGACCTTCCTAAGGCATGTGTGTGTGTGTGTTGTCCTTAGGTTAGTTTATCTAGGTTTAAGTAGTTTGTAGGCTACGGTCTGATGACCACGCAGTTTGGTCCGATAGATTTACAGACATATGAACATATGAATCGTTGAGGGAAAGTTCGCACCCTCCTTGGGAGTGTAATTTCCAGGAATGGGATCATCCTCGCTATGGTGCACGGACTGAGACGCGTTATGAATGCGAAATTCAGGGTCCTCCTACAGCTGTAGTACTAAAAATTGTGGGAATAAAGTGAATGGATTCGTTTGTATCTTTATATTTATAAAGAAACTTTGCGCTGTAGCTACGAATGCCAGATCCATGAAATAGGAACGAATCTAAATCATTAATACGAACGTGTTTCGGACGGTATTTTGAAACGTAAGTGTTCTATACTTGGAACGCACATTCGGAAACACGAGAGTAATTTTGCGACAAATTTAGGAAAAAAGTGTGGGATACGTATGTTGACCACTCAGGCTTCTAAACAGCCACATGCAAGGGCTTGGTATATTGAGGTGTTCATTCTACTATGAATCGGTGTTGTATTTGCTCTGGCTGTATTGAAATCTGAACACCTTTTTTTTCCTTTTTTAAATAATGTAACCGTCAAGTTACGACAAAAACGTGGTAAGATATTATGACACCCTGAGTTGTTATTTAACAGTTTCATATTACCGGCACACCCTTGTAAACTTCTTGCCGGTCCCAAGCACTGACGGGAGGACGAGCGTTTCGCTGCAGTTGAGCATTGTAGAGAAATGCCTCGCCTTTGCTCGACTGCTCACGGATGCGATCGGATCTGTCTTTTGTTATACGGACACTTTACCTTATGAGGCTTGGTTTTCCTGATGCCGATCTACTAATGTATTCTCGTCCTAGGTTATATTATTGTGCATTGAATTGAAAATTGTATTTTTGGTTTCGGATAGCCCGCCTGTTAGTTGCCATATTTATCGGTAATTCTCATATTGCTAAACAACAAGTGTATAATGAATTCCTTAACTTGGAACATTTACAAGTCGTGGTGCTTTAAAAAAGGTGTGTGTGGTCTACTAAAAATGTATTCTGTTGAATGTGTAACACATTAAACACGGAGCAGCTTTCAAATTATATCTTAATGATGACATGACACCTAATAATGATTGATCTTCCAGGTTGTTTGTCGGTTTTAAGTTTTTTTTAAATATTTTTTTTTATAATTTCGATAGTTTTAGCTGCAAGCAAATAACTAACCTGCGGAAAATCTGATGGTGAAACAAAGTATCCTGTTGCATGAACAAAAAATACAATAAGTTTCGAACCTCTTGTCATGGTCTCTGTATCTGTCAGCTCGTTCAGAAGTGCTTATTGGACACGGCTCCAAGAAGCATTTGAAAGTAATCTCGTATAAGTTCCATTACACCACGGCCATAGTGGTGGCGATTGCCTTGTATGCTATCGATGTACCGGGAATAATACTACTATATATCGTACAAAGTACTTTACAACCTACTTCGAGAAAAAAATACTCTGAAAACCTCTGAAAACCTGAAAGAAAAAATCACACGTAGTTTAAGGCTGCTTGCCATCAACAATAGTTATGATAAATAGTTTCATTATGTTTTATTTCGACTTCATCTCCTTTCCTGACCTACCTGCTCCAAAATGTTCAAATGTTTGTATATCTATCGCACCAAACTGCGTGGTTATCAGTCCGTAGCTTACAGAATACTTAAACTAAGGTAAACTAACCTAAGAACAACACACACACGAAACCATGCCCCAGGGAGGACTCGAACCTCCGACGGCGAGCAACCGCACGCTCCGCAGCGAGGCGCCTTAGACTGCTCGGCTACTCCACCGCGGCCTACCTACTCCTTCCACAATTTTTTTAAATACTTGCTTCGTCTTCTGTATTATAATTGTTCACAATATGTTAATTTATTTATTCCCTGCCGTGACGGAGTGGCCGAGCGTACTGAGGCGCTATGCTCCGATGCGCAAGGCCGTACCCCGTCGGGGGTTCGAACTCCCTCTCGGGCATGAATGTTTGTGCTGTCTTTAGGTTAAGTTAGTTGGTAAGTAGTTTGTAAGTTTAAGGAATGATGAGCCCGTAGATAAGTCCCTCAATTTTAACAAACAAAAACAAATATTTATACCCTAAATTAATCTTGAAAGGTAAAACTGATCTCTCTCATTGAAAAAATATAGAATAATAAAATGAAATTATAGATTGGGACGTTAAAACATACAGCATACGCTTTAAAAGAAATAAACTATCAATCAGATCATTTAGTTGGTGAAATCTTGTTTCTATTCTAGTGAACCTCGGTATTTCTCAAACTGACTAGTTTGCTTTTTTGCCTATGGTAGACAAACGGTGGGTCTTATGAGTAGCACTCTTACCTCGTTACATACTAAACCATTATAAATAAATAAACTTCTTCTGCGAATGTAGCTCAGAATCACGTATAGTCGCCTTCTGCTTCTGCACCGATTCGAAGCCTACTGGTTATTCTTGTTTCTTATTATATTGGTGTGGTGTCTATTATTTTGGACATGTCCGAAGTAACAGACACCACACCAATATAATAAGTAGTCACACGCGAAGAAGCCGTTTGTTTCAATCACTTCATGCGGTCATACGTTCGACCTCGCACAGAAATCCTTAACGGCGAGTGTAAGAGTGCATGGACGGTTGGGGCGCTAAAGCCATACCATACGACTTGTGGAAGCTTTGAGTCGGCTGCGGGACGAGCACGGTTGGCCAAGTGGTTAACGCAGTCTGTGGCTCCAATCCAGGCGCACATTTTCACTTGTCGCCATTATTTAATTTCAATGACCTAATACAGCCAATGTCAATCCTTTACTTCCTAATCCTTCTTCCTTCACCTCCTTCATAGATATTTCCAAATTCTTTTCTTTTTTCCATCGGCGAGCTTCTACTCAATATTTAAACTTTTTGCAGATGTTTTAAAAACAATTCTACAACTTCGAAAATAAGTACTACTTCTCAAGGAAAAATAAATATTCCGAATCCTGATGAAAATTAGTTTGTGATCCAGTTTAAACTTACAGCTTTTCCTTAAAATAAGAGTAAATAACAGTTCTTTACCAGAAATAAATTCTCTCGCTGGTTAAAAACGAAGAAGACAACAACAGCAAATCTCTACTAATACTGCTCAGCCGGCCGCAGTAGCCGAGGGGACTGAGCCGCTTCAGTCACGGTCTGCACGGCCACTACGGTCGGGGGTTCGAATCCCCCCTCGGGCATTGATATTTGTACCGTCCTTAGTCTTAGCTAGTTCATAAGTAGTTTGTAAGCTTAGGGACTGATGACCCCGTAGTTAAGTCCCATAAGTTCTACAAACTTTTGAACATTTGAATACTGCTCAGTATCGCGTATAGCCGCCTTCTGCCTCAACAGCGGCTCGAAGTCTGTCGGGCAGTGAACCCACAACTCTACGCAAGTAACGCGGACATTCAAGTAACTCGTTCCACGAGTTCTGATTCACGTTAGAAAGTTGGCGGCGACTCGACGATGAATGGCCCTTTTCTCTTGTTATTGTGACCATTCCGCCCAATATCACGAGACGAACCACAATCTGGTAAACACAATTACAGTGTATTTTCAAATGTTCAAATGTTTGTAAAATCTATGGACTTAACTACGGGGTCATCAGTCCCTAAACTTACAAACTACTTATGAACTAGTTAATCCTAAGGACGGCACAAATATCCATGCCCGAGGGGGGATTCGAACCCCCGACCGCAGCGGCCGTGCAGACCGTGACTGAAGCGCCTCAGTCCCCTCGGCCACCGCGGCCGGCTGTATTTTCATATTACGTGCTTCACCAATCAGTGTTACGTCTGCAACCATGAAGTGGGGCGAAATAAGTGACCGAGCGCTCTCATAGTCTGTTCACTGCTAGCAGCGTTTTTCAAATGTTCAAATGTTTGTAGAACTTATGGGACTTAACTACGGGGTCATCAGTCCCTAAGTTTACAAACTACTTATGAACTAGCTAAGACTAAGGACGGCACAAATATCCATGCCCGAGGGGGGATTCGAACCCCCGACCGTAGTGGCCGTGCAGACTGTGACTGGAGCGCCTCAGTCACCTCGGTCACCGCGGCCGGCAGCGTTTTTGCAGCGGGTATTACACACAACGTAGGTTTCTATAATCGTCAAATGTCTCATTTGGCTGAGACAGACAAGGGTGCTATGGTAGCACTACATGAAGAAGGATTCTCGAATGGTTACATAGCAAGGACAACGGACGTTCATAAGTCAACGGTTGCCAGGTGGATCCAACGGATGGAACAGGATGGTAAACTGAACGAACGGACTCATTCTGGTTCTCGCAGCAAAACAACAGCAGCCCAGGATCGGCAATATGTTTTTTCCGCAACGCCCGACACATTCAGCAGGCTTTGATCCCTGTTGTTAGCACTAGAACGGTCATTCATTGTCTGAGGGAAGGTGGACTGAGAGCAAGAAACGCCGCAGTGAAGGAGACATTGTCTGCTTGCCTCACAGAAGCCCGCCTTGCTTTTGCGACAGCAAATATCGACAAACCTCTTTTGGAGACGAGTGGTTTCCACCGATGAAAATGTTTTCTGTACGGCATCGACATGTAAAGTAGTCGTTTAACAGCCAAAAGGTGCCAGGTATAACCCCAAATATGTTTACAGTTGCCGAAGAAGTGGCAGGGAATCGGTAATGGCGGGGCATGCATATCGGCCTAGAGGTGTGATCTCCTGTGGGAAGTGGAAGGAAAACTGAATGCGCGCAACTACACTAACGGACATTGAAATTGCTACACTAAGAAGATATGCAGATGATAAACGGGTATTCATTGGACAAATATATTATACTAGAACTGATATGTGATTGCATTTTCACGAAATTTCGGTGCAGAGATCCTGAGAAATCAGTACCCAGAACAACCACCTCTGGCCGTAATAACGGCCTTGATACGCCTGGGCATTGAGTCAAACATAGCTTGGATGGCAGATGCCCATGCAGCTTCAACACGATTCCAGCAGTCGAACATTTTCCGTATCCAGAAAGGCCCGTACAGGATCTGCAACATGGGGTCGTGCATTATCCTGCTGAAATGTAGGATTTCGCAGGTATCAAATGAAGGGTAGAGCCACGGGTCGTAACAAATCTGAAATGTAACGGCCACTGTTTAAAGTGCCATCGATGCGAAAAAGAGGTGACCAAGACGTGTAACTAATGACACCCATACCATCACGCCGGGTGATACGCCAGTGTGGCGATACGAATACACGCTTCAAATGTGCGTTCACCGCGATGTCGCCAAACTTGGATGCGGCCATCATGATGCTGT
The DNA here is from genome assembly GCA_026315105.1 of Locusta migratoria. Taxonomy (NCBI): domain Eukaryota; kingdom Metazoa; phylum Arthropoda; class Insecta; order Orthoptera; family Acrididae; genus Locusta; species Locusta migratoria. The sequence continues at coordinate 786,647,978 of CM048755.1, forward strand.
AAAAGTTTAAATGTTTGTATAGCTTATGGGACTTAACTACCGGGTTATCAGTCCCTTAACTTACAAACTACTTATGAACTAGCTAATCCATGCCCGAGGGGGGATTCGAACCCCCGGCCGTAGTGGCCGTGCAGACTGTGACTGGCGCACTGCAGTCCCTTCGGCCACCGTGGCCGGCTCATGATGCTGTAAACAGAACCTGGATTCATCCGAAAAAATGACTTTTGCCATTCGTGCACCCAGGTTCGTCGTTGCGTACACCATCGCAGGCGCTCCTGTCTGTGATGCAGCGTCAGGCGTAACCGCAGCCACGGTCTCCGAGTTGATAGTCCATGCTGCTGCAAACGTCGTCGAACGGTTCGTGCAGATGGCTGTTCTCTTCAAAGCATCCCCATCTGTTGACTCAGGGATCGAGGCGTGGCTGCACGATCCGTTACAGCCATGCGAATAAGGTGCCTGTCATTTCGACTGCTACGAGGCCGTTGGGATCCAGCACGTCGTTCGGTATTGCCCTTCTGAACCTACCGATTCCATATTCTGCTAATAGTCATTGGATCATGAGCAACGCGAGCAGCAATGTCACGATACGATAAACCGTAATCGCGATAGGCTACAATCCGACCTTTATCAAAGTAAAAAACGTGATGGTACGCATTTCTCCTCCTTACACGAGGTATCACAACAGCGTTTCACCAGGAAACGCCGGTCAACTGCTGTTTGTGTATGAGAAATCGGTTGGAAACTTTCCTCGTGTTAGCACGTTGTAGGTGTCGCCACCGGCGCCAACCTTGTGTGGATGGTCTGAAAAGCTAATCATTTGCATATCACAGCATCTTCTTCTGCCGGTTAAATTTCGTGTCTGTAGCACGTCATCTTTGTGGTGTAGCAATTTTAATGGCGGGGAGTGTATATTTCTATTCTAGAGAATGTGATGTTGCCTTCTGTGGCAGCGAGATTTCGCGACGAACATATCGTTTTTCAACATGATCGGTCTCCCATTCACATGTCACGAGTTGTTAAGAGGTGGTTCGACAACGACAGAAATGTTATTGTTTTGGAATGAGCACCTAAAGGAGCTGACATGAATCCTATTGAGAATGTTTGCACAGAAATTGTGTGAAGAATAAGAGAAAAGGGGCAATGACCGTCGAGTCGCCGCCAACTTTCTGAAGCGCTTCAGGACTCTTGGAACAAGTTACTTGAATGTCCATGTTACGTAGGTAGAGCTGTGGGTTCACTGCCCGGCATGTCCGAAATAACAGACACCACACCAATACAATAAAAAGGAAGGAAGCTTAGTGTTTGACGTCCCATCGACAGCGTGGTCATTAGAGACGGAGCTTACACTTTGAGTAAGGATGAGGAAGGAAATCGACTGTACCCTTTTGAGAGGAACCATCCCGGCATTTGCCTGGAGTGATTTAGGGAAATCTTGGAAAACTTAAATCTGGATGGTCGGAAGTGGATTTGAACCACCGTCCTACTGAATGTGAGTTGAGTGTGTTACCATTGCGCCACGTCGCTCGGCATCAATATATTAAGAAACAAGAATACCCAATAGGCTTCGAACCGTTGGGGAGCAGAAGGCTCCGAACAACACTAGCAGAAGTTTATTTATTTATAATGGTTTAGTATCTAACGGTACCATAGGCAAAAATGCACCGTGTCAAACACTTTAAGAAACACCGAAGTTCTCTAGAATAGAACCAAGATTTACCAACGAAATGAAATGATTTCTGGTTTATTTCTTTTAAAGCGCATGCAGTATGTTTTAACATCCTAATCTATAATTTCATTTTATTATTGTGTATTTGTTCAATGAGAGGGAGCAGTTTTACGTTTCAAGATTAATTTCTGGAATAAATAAATTAACATATTATGAACATTTATAGTACAGAAGATGAAGCAAGTATAAAAAAGATTTGTGAAAGGAGGCTGATGAAGGCCAAATAAAAAATGTAACAAAATGAAATTCTGTATCATAATGGAAGCGGCCATAAACGACATCTGATATTGGCCCGCTTAGGTTACGGTAGTAACACTAAAAGGGAGCCTTTGCGATCGCCTTTTGACAGCTCGAAATTTAAATCAAAATAACGCTTTAACCCTTCATCTGACACGGATATTGAATATATGAATTTGTAGAGGAGAAAATTCTCTACAACTTTCCTCTCTTATGTTTTTTTCGTAACTCTCGCCGTTACAGAGCATTTTGCAAAAATAACGACGATTTGACACCGCCTCTTGATTTTACGTAAGCCAGGCGTTAGGAACTGTCACGTGACATTCCTCGCCAAGAACTCTCTTTGGCATACGCCATCCTGTTTCCTGTATTTTATGCTTTTCTTATTATAACTTGTGCGTTGTCATTTCAAACCAATGGCGCACCGAAGAATTAACATAAACACGTCGTTCTTCGTACGATAAATGGTAATCTAGTGACTAAAAATTCCATATTAGCATCAGTTAACAACCGCCATCAGTAGTAAGAGAAATAAGGCATTGTTCCTTGATTGTTTGCCGTAGCGTAGTGGGCAGCACGTTACATACCATGCATGTGGTCGGTGGTTCGAATCCTGCCACAACCAAAATGTTCATTTCACATTTTCTTCTGAAAGGGTTTTGTGCACTCTTATGAATTAAACAGAGCTATGTTCTACAATATTTAGAGTTGTGCATATGTAAGAATTCTCCCTCTAAAATGCTCGTTTCTTCTATTTCGTGAACATGCCGTGAAATACATAAAAACGAATTGAACAATGTTCTTCTGAAGAGTATGCACGTAAACTGGGAGGATACTGTAATAATGAATATTCTGATCAACGTGCTGATACTGGTAGTTTCATATATAAAGGAAGTACTAGATTTCTGTGGCAACTGTCGTTCCTTACTGAAATTCAAATGTTCGTATAGCTTATGGGACTTAACTACGGGGTCATCAGTCCCTAAACTTACAAACTACTTATGAACTACTTAATACTAAGGACGGCACAAATATCCATGCCCGAGGGGGGATTCAAACTCCCGACCGTAGTGGCCGTGCAGACCGTGACTGGAGCGCCTCAGTCCCCTCGGCCACCGCGGCCGGATTAAAGCAATTGTTCACTATTTATGGAATATATTGAAAGTTATTAATTAGAATCAATGCATCTACTAAAATGTTTGTCTTTGACAGGGTTGGTATGGGCGCTTTTAACGTAGATTGTATTGCCTTATCTGTAGTTCAGATATTACTTTGTTCATGTTACTTTGTTCTGCGCTAAATAAAGAGCAAATATTCCTTTTCAGATTACTTTTTTTCAGCTAAAATAACTAACGGAATAAGTGTGGTAATATTGAATTCCACATAAATCTAGTACTTAATCTGTATACAAAGTTACCCCTGTCATTACGTCATTTACCACAGTCATTGTAACAGTATCTCCCCAGTTTATGTACATGTGTTAAAGAAGTCTATGTTTACAATTCGTTGGTATGTATTTCATGGCATTTTCTCTGAACAGAACAAATGCACTTTTGAGAGAAAGCGCTGTTACCTTTGAGCAACTCGGAATCTTGATGAATAGAGCTGTGTTCAGTTAACAAGAGTGTGTGAAAACCTTTTAGGAAGCAAGAGGGGAAAACATTTTCAGTGGTGATTATATTTTTTTTATTTTTATTTTTTATTTTATTTTATTTATTTATTTATTTTTTTTTTTTTTTTTTTTTTGTCTTCAGGGAGATCGATGCTTTGCGGTCGTTTGTTCATGTTCGTTCTGGGTTGTACGTTGAGAATTTTGCTTCGTTTTTATTACAGATGGCGTTGAACCATCTTTCTCTCTTTTCATTGGTTCTGCGGTTTGATCGGCATTTTGTGGACGTTGGTTTGTTTTGTTCTATTTTGATGGTTTCGTCTTTCACTCAATTTTTTTCGTTACAGAGGACGTAAATCTACCACGCCGGCAACCCTCTGACCTAGCGCGCTGAGCCACCGCGCACTATTAAGTTTTGAACCACCGTCTAAAATTTTCGTACATCGCAAACTAATTCGTCGCCCATTACACTACGGCGAACAGCTGCGAGAGTAATCCGTAATTCTCGTACCATCGATGGCAGGTGTTAACTGCTAACATGGCATTTTTAGACATTAGATTATAATTCAAATGTTCGAATGTTTGTTAAGCTTAAGGGACTTAACTGCGGTGTCATCAGTTCCTAAGCTTACAAACTACTTATGAACTACCTTATACTAAAGACGACACAAACATCCATGCCCGAGGGGGGACTCGAACCCCCGACCGTAGCGGCCGTGCAGACTGTGACGGGCGAGCCGCAGACGGCTCGGCCACCGCGGCCGGCAGATTATAATTCATTGTCCTAAGTACGACGTGTTTTTTATAATTTTCTTTGCACCATTGCTTTGAAATAACAACGCTTGAACTATAATAAGAAATGCATCAAATACAAAAAGCAAGATGGCGTATGCAAAACAGAGTTTCGGGCGAGGGATGTGACGTGGCTGATTTCCGGATGCCAAATATCCGCTGTGTTCCATCCAGTTTATAGTCACTCGTCCGAACGCCAAATGTACGCTACGTTCTTTCCGGGCTATAGTCATTCGCAACTAGTACTGGCAAAGAAAATAAACTTTGAACAAACTACCAAAGCAAGACAGGTGATAATATTTTAACGCAAGAATATAATGAAAATGTAGGAGAGATATTAAAATAATAGTTTAAATAGGAAAAAGTTAAAAAAGGTATATGTTTGTCAAAGCTAAAGCCAAATATCAAATAATTTTGGCTGTCTGTTGAAATACGGTGAGAAAGAATATTACATGTTGGGTGCATAGATATTATCACAATAGTAGAGTCGTGATCGCATCGCCCATATTTTTTTATTATTTACATTTTTATTATTTTGTATTGTGCAAAATGTTTCCAAAACATGATAAAACTACAAGCAAATCTAAAGTGGGCCCTAAAACACGTCAGTGCGATTTTTTTCTTTCGGGTCAGAGGTTTTCAGAGTATTTATTTTTCTCGTAATAGGTTGCAAAGCTCTTTGAACGATATATAGTAGTAATATTCCCGGTATATCGATAGCATACAAGGTAATCGCCTCCAACTATGTTCGGGTGTAATGGAACTAATTTATACACTCATTATACACTTGTTGTTTAGCAATGTAAGAATTTCCGACAAATATGGCAACTAACAGGCGGGTTATCCGAAACCAACCAATAATATAATTTTTTATTCAGTGCCCAATAATATAACCTAGTTCGAGAATCCATAAGTAGATCGGTATCAGGAAAACCAACCCTCATGAGGTAAAGTGTCCATATAAAAAAGACAGCTCCAAACGCATCCTTGAGCAGTCGAGCAAAGGCGAGGCATTTCTCTACTCTGCTCAACTACAGTGAAACTCTCGTCCACCAGTCAGTGAATGGGACCGGCAAGATGTTTACATGGAAGTAAATTCAAATGTTCAAATGTTTGTAAATCTTATGGGAGTTAACTACGGGGTCATTAGTCCCTAAACTTACAAACTACGTATGAACTACTTACGAACTAGGACGGCACAAATATCCATGCCCGAGGGGGGATTCGAACCCTCGACCGTAGTGACCGTGCAGACCGTGACTGAAGCGCCTCAGTCCCCTCGGCCATCGCGGCCGGCCAAGGAAGTAAACGGGACACTTCACAGCACGGCGAGCGCGTATAAACGAAGTTGCTTACACGACAAACTACTACCGCTAAATCTTACCACAGATGTTTCAAAAATGATTCTTGCGTTAGGTGTGCCGGTAACATGAAACTGTTAAATAATAACTCAGGTTGTCATAATATCTGAGCACCTTTTTTTCATACTCGACAGCTTCATTTATTAAAAAAACTGTTCAAATTTCAATACAGTCAGAGCCAATACAACACCGACGACCTTGCATGTGGGTGTTTAGAAGCCTGAGTGGTCAACATACGTATCCCACACTTTTTGTCCTAAATTTTTCGCAAAATTACTTTCCTGTTTCCGCGTGTACCTTTCAACTATACACCACTCACGAGTCGAAATACCGTCAGAAACACGTTCGTATTAATGACTTAGATTCGTTCTTATTTCATGGATCTGGCATTTGTAGCTACAGCGCAAAGTTTCTTTATAAATATAAAGAGACAAACGACTCCATTCACTTTATTCCTTCAATTTTTAGCACTACAGCTGTAGGAGGACCCTGAATTTCGCATTCATATCGCGTCTCAGTCCGTGGACCATAGCGAGGATGATCCCACTCCTGGAATTTTCACCCCCAAAGAGGGTGCGAACTTTCCCTCAACGATTCGACCTCATTCGGTTTGTAGTGTATAATGTTTATGACTGACCAGTAGATCGCGGGTTGGGTTTTATCAATTTACCTCAAACGCTGTGAGGAGAAGGAAACAGACGAACCTTTGAAATTCCCAAAACATTTTTCCGGACTTGACCAAAGGGATAGCGAATACAGCCGTGACAGTTTCCCACGTAGAAATAGGTGGTATACTAGCTGTTTATTGAGGGACAGTCTTCGACGTGTGTTAATAGCTTAGTAGACAAGCGCTTGGACTGCTAATTTTGCGCCCTACGTTCGATTACCGGTACTTCTTAGATTTTTGTTCATGTTATATTATCCATCACGATGTTAATATTTTACTTATGAAATTAAAATTTACTTAATCATTTCAGTGTTCCAAGAAACTTGATGTCAAGAGGAGACTCAATTAAAAGAGTTAATCGTACAGCATCAGTTCAGTGCCCCTTTTTCCACACCAATGATTCGATACACTTGGAACGCACCAAAATGAATAGTGTAAAGTCATTTACTTAAAAACTTGAATGGGGTACGCTTTGCACCGAAGTATATTTCGAATAAAATTTCTTGCTTAAAATAGTTTGATAAAGTCTGCACAGTGTGAAGTTTATGTTTTATGATGAACAACCTAAGAAATGTAACATAACTAGGCATATAAATACCTGCTACAATTTTTGGAAATATTATTTTCATTTAAAACTCCATCGAATTATGAAAAGTGAATGATTAAATACGATATATTCATTAATCAAATTAGTTACAACGAAACCTAAAACTTAATTATGCACTGAAATTTCATAATTAATAGTTAAAACTGCAAGGGCTAATATAATACAAGAAAAATATTTTGGAAGGGGCGCGCTTCGAACCCGTGCTGTATCAGTCAAAAGCTAACCGCTTAGCCACTACGCAACGCCAGCATCAGCAATGCTGATCCTCAAGGTTAGCTGATATTTCGCCTGTCTGTAGTTGGAAAGTTTTCCTATGGCCTACACAGGGAACATATAGTAGAAATTAAAAGGTTTATATTCGTGTTTCTTCTCACACATTTTGGGCAAAGTAGGTTTGACCCATCCACCGATCTCTACTGTTGAGACTTTCTACACGCAAACGCAGAAGGGGCAATTAACAGCCTCTGTCGAGACAATCGTATTCGAAGATTGTTGCTGTAGCTATTACACTCTTGGTGTGTGTTTCTCAAGTTTTACAACCACATAAATGCAGCGTTTTTCAGCATGTACTTATTTCAACTAATAAATTGTGGCTACTATAATGTTTGAGATTTATAAATGCATACAATATGTGCCCTGAAACCTACTATTAAATAAAGTCATCATGTAGATCAAAATGTTCAAATGTTTGTTAAGCTTATGGGACTTAACTACGGGGTCATCAGTCCCTACACTTACAAACTACTTATGAACTACTTACGAACTAGGATGGCACAAATATCCATGCCCGAGGGGCGATTCGAACCCCCGTCCGTAGTGGCCATGCTGACCGTGACTGGAGCGCCTCAGTCACCTCGGCTACCGCGGCCGGCATCATGTAGAAACATGATCAAAAAATGATCTGTCTTAGGAACAAATTTACACTATGACTCTTAGGATATCTGTTGAATTTTTCTGGTGGCAGTGATAATCAGCTCAGAACATCATCACACAAAAAGACGGTATGTTTCGTTCAGTCATTCAAAAGTTATCATGGTTATTATAAGTCATCATATGAAGTGGCTGAGTGAAGAGTTAAAACTTTATGATGCTATATTCGCTTCAAAAGTTGTTACTGGGCAGAAAAGTTACGTATGTGAAATATACGGGCTGCAACTTGTTTTCTCGTGCACTCGTGAAAATGAGTGCATATTAAAAAACAAACCTGCTGCGGATATCAGGTCGATCCTAGGACTTCGTCTTACGCATCTGCACATTTACACCGGCGTCACCAACACATACTTTAGCATCGCCATTTTTCGAACCTCTGGAGGAACATAGGCCTACTACCTATTCAGAAGTGTTAGACCTTATATGGAAACCACGCACCCTTTTGACGAGAAACCGTGGTTTGGCATTCTGCATAGTAACTGTAACCTACCGGTCTTTAAATCTGTCCTACAATATCACCGATCGTATCAGAATCCACGGCGTCGGCTTCTAAATCCAAGAGATCAACGTTCGAATCTTTTACTCCTCTAATGTTTCTTCATTTCTCTCCTTATTTTCACACCGTAAGTTTCTTGTTACTATGAAGAAACTACCAAAAGTCGACTCTTTGGCTCGCGATTTTACAAATTACTCTACCTCCTTGGTTTCGCTGTATCAAATTAATGCCTGCTTCTTGGAAAAGATGGCGACTTCATTCCAAGGTGATTGATCAGAAGTGTACTTCCTGCATGATGTATTCGTAGGTGCGGGTGGTTTGGCGGGTTGATGTTTCTGATTGGTATGTGAGACGTCACGTTTTCGATACTCCATAATCCATATTTCCTTAATCTCTGTGGATGCGAAATGGCGAACAATGGGCTCGCCGTTATTCGGAATTCTTGTCCTCGTACTACCGTCTGGAGTGAAATTGGATAAGATTAAACCACTACGGATTTGAATGTCACAGCGATTTAATATTCTTAATGTTGCTTACACAAAAAAACGTAGTTTTGCGTCGTTATTTGAAGGTACGGAATAAAAATATCATTATGGGTTGGATGCGATAGTTTAAAGAAATTCATTTGATGCAACACAATTCTCTGTTGCACATGTTTGATTTCGTATTATCAGTATATTTTCATGGTTACGGAATAAGACTGTGACTGACAACAATAATTTCCTCACAATGTTTGCGATACATATTATTACTCATTTTTGATGTGCGTTTGTTCTTGTTGCGTGAGCAACATAGTGAGCCATAATTCAAAATAGAAAAAAAAATGTGAAAAAGCCAGTAATCGAACTGTCGGTCGCTGATCAATAGTTAGCCATATGGTGAGATATAATAAATAAGCTCCATTCTTAGCATAGTATGTGTCTCTGCAAATTCATTTTCACTGTGGAAACACATTTTTGTTTTCAGGAGAAACGCTCATCGAACTATTCTATAGGTAGATCTAGTTACTACATTGCTTTTTAGTTTGAAAAAGGTTGTGCCGTTTTGCTGATTTTGTGTCATTTTCACAGTGTGGAAACTTGTTTACAACTACAATTTATACATCTACAGCGTGAAGTTTGCGCAATTAGTTTCTTTGCAAAATTAATTTTGTAGACTTAAGTTTTCCTATGTAAATTTGCAGCTACGATTATGTCGATGTTTAATTTGCTTGTATATGCTCCTTTTTTTAACGCAAAGTACTAAATCCACATATAGAATCTCACTGGCAGATTTCAACTGAATAACTTGTCTTCCATGTACAATTTCTTGAAAAGTGGTATCAGACATTGATCCTTTAGTGAAAAGGAAAACTATATGATGATTTGTGTGTTTTTAAGTTTAGAATCTAAATAAAATTACAATGAAATATAAATTTGTCAATTTAAATTTTGTCCTAAACGACAATTATCATAAGGATATAACAGTCGTAAGAAATACCATCTTAGCTGCCCCCTGATATTTGCATCAACACAATATTAGCACAAATTATGAAATTCATTATTATTTGCAATTATGCTGAATTTCATTGTCAGTTATGATTACCCAAGAGCCGTAATAAATAAATTTGCCACAGAACGTGTTAATGAGCCACGGTGAAGCGATGCATGGTTGCTTGCTGCTGCGGTGTGAGCGCCAGCCAGCTGGTAGGAGCGACTGCCTGTACCGCTGAGAAGCCGGTTAGCCCGGTCTCCGTGCAAGTGATACAACCCCGCTGGCCTGCTACCTGTCGGTGTAGATAAGAAATATCCACGGCAAGCTACTCTTTGAATTTTATTTCATTAAGAAATGGAGGAGATTGTTTGACGGTCTGTTTTCGCAACTTATAATGCAAAATAAACGCAATTACGAAAGAAACAGAAGCACCAATCTAAATTAATGATAAAGATGAAGCATTGATTAAAAATTTGTGATGGGGCCGGGAATCGAACCCAGACCTCTATGCGTAATAGGCAGACGTCTAACCGCTAGACCACCGCATCACTAGCGACTAAAGCGCCTCGGAATAGTCTAATCACGATTTCTCTCCACGTCACAAACTTTAATTCAGCTTCTGTGTTCCTATGAAACATTATCACATCTGCCAAGGCTCGCCATGCAGCGGAATAGCATCACAAATTTTAATGCAGTGCTTCACCTCTATCATTAATGTCTCTGACATTATCGGGTGAAAACAGTCTCAGGGTGTATAAATTTATAGTTATAATGATATTCATAGCAATGTAAATGGTGTAGACACTGGCTGCTTAAGAGAAAAAAAAATAGTTTCTAGAGTTGCAGGACGAACCTGAAGATTAGCATAACTGTATACTTATGATTATGGAAACCCATCATATCTTAGGACGGTCATAGCTCGTCGTGTAACGAGGAACAAACAAGTATAAGACGAGCAATTTCTTCCTATGAGCGGCTGACGGTAACATTAAGATACTTAATAAGAGACAGACGTTACAAACACTAGGAATTTTCGACTGCGACCAAACAAGCTCTCAGTGAAATCATACTCGATACGTGTCCTGCCCATACTCGATACAAGTCCTGAAGATGCATTTTACGAAGACAAAGTGCCTCTAACCTATGTTATTTATAAAAAGTTACAGATAGCAGTGTCAGGCGTGTTTGAAAATCTGTGTATTATAGGGAATATTTTTGTTTGTTTATGATTGGAATTTTAAATTCCTATCCTGATTTATAACAACAAACGTTTTTACAGCTGTACCAAAGTTTGAAACTCTATTTTGAACTCTAGATGGGGTTTCGTAGTTATCTGAGAAATTTTATTTCTTGTATTGTGCTAGTTAGTTTTATAGTTCACCTCTAATTTACATATCACAAATTATAGTGTAGTCCCGTATAGTTCAATGAAACCGGTAATAAATTCGCGCGAACACTGCCACGTATTTATTTCTCTATAAAATATATTTTCGCATACACGATAAACACGAGACTGAACGAAGAACAGTTGACTCAAGCAGCTTTCGTGCGACAGATTTGCGGCGATCTCCTGTCCACAAGCTACGATATTACTGCGTACATGTCGTTGGAACCCACAGATTTGAGCAGTTTTGATCAAACCTCCAACTCCAACTTCCAGGTATATAGAGAACATACTGAATAGGCAAGAATGACTTCAGCCTTCTTATCATCACTGCGATAACTGAACTGTAACTTTTGTTCAAACACAAACTAATATTCCTTTTTTAAGCTCTGACTTTTAATTTCTTGCAAGAGTTTGGAAACACCTAGTTGTCATCATAATTCAAACCGCAAAAGTTATTCTATAAATTCTGTCTCATCACCAGCTAGGAAATTTTCCTAGGGGAGCAGCCGTTCAGTTATCGTGATTTCTGTACTCCTATTCGAGATCATTTAACGATACGTAAGAGAGGTACATAAGTTATCCCTCACAAGAATTTGACGAGGAATGGTATTAAAGCACTTTTTCACGAAAAAATTAATGAAAAGATATGTTTCCTCAATAATGACGGTTTTGCTAGGGTGGGCAATGGGTACTTCGTTACGGTAATACTTTGCAACTGTTGCCATAAGCTAATATAACAAGTAAATATTATTTACTTACCAGGGCTCAAAATTTTTCTTGCAAAGTAACTCATTATCTCAAATTCTCCTTTCACAAGCACTGGTTGATTCAAGGCATGGGTCATTTGTGATAGCTTGGCAGCCTTTTTGCGTTCATCAGAAAGATCGAGGAGGACGTTATTCTTTTGCTGACCTTCTACTGGATTTCTTGAGAGGTACATTCATCTTCCTCTCTCTCATTCATTTTAGTAATGTCATAGTCTGGAAGACATAGTGCCCGCCTAGAAAGTCATTCTGCTGGGTCCTTAAGACCTGGTAATCAACAAAGTGAATGATGATCTATAATGACTGCATGGTCTACCATAGAGATAGTGTAGAAATTTGCAAGTAGCCCAAACAACAGCAAGAGACACTCATTTGAGTAGTTTCTCTCAGCTTTCGTGTCATGGAGGCATATTCTATTGCCTTCTCTTTCCTGTATAATATTTGTACCAAAACAGCACAAAGTCCATGTCCACTAGAATCTGTGCAACTCTGTAGGTGTTTCTTGTCATACAGACCAAGTACAGGATAAGTCACCAGAGACCTTCACATGAGATTTAAAAAAAAAACTTGTTTAGACTAGCCTAAGTAAATATAGGTAGCTTTTTAACTGCTCCTGGAGGTGCCTGGTTTTTACACAGAAGTATTTAATAAAACGCCTGTAATGAGAACAAAACCTCATTCATCACTTAAAACTTCCGGGCTGGAATGCCATGGTCAATACAGAAAACTTTCGAAGGCGAAATGTCAGAGGAAAGTTTTATGTATGGACCACGGCATCTCAGCCCAGAAGTTTTAAGTGATGACAATACCTGCTGTGAAAGCCTTTATTCTATGATCAAAACCTCATTCACATCACGAGCCATATTGGGATTGATAACATCTCCACGTATAAGGTAATGTAGAGGAGTCATAGGAAGTAGTTGATTAATAAACACAGGTTTAAACTTGTCACTGTCACACATTATACAAGAGAACACAATGAACTGTATTCAACAAAAGCTTTATGCAGTATACGTAGGCTACATACACAGAAACTTCTGGAACATTATTTTTCAATACATCTATAAGGTACTAGATCTGTATATTCAGGTTAGATTGTACAGGTATGATGGGTCTCAAACCTAAGACGCATTGATTCAGCAACCAATACTTTACCCACTACATCATGCTGTAGCTGTTCTTCAACGCCTCATTTGTATTATTGTCAGTGGCTACAGTTGTACACATTTCTTCACAATCCTAAGTGTTATAAAACCAATCTATGTCACAGTTCCCTGTTTATCTGAATCAAAAAAATTGTAGATACCGAAATAGTAATCTCAAAAGCTGCCACTGCTATTTAGCATACTTTATAGAATACATTCATTATATTAGTACTTTTCGTTGCAGTTCATCCAAACTTAGGAGATCCTTTTCGATATAGAACATGTCAGAAAAGATGATACACAATAAATACTTACAAAATTAGATCAGATGAGTTAATGCAATGTAATTGCCCTTGTGAATATGGAATCGGCCAGAAAAAAATCTTAAGAATATTTACATTTTAAGGGATATAAAACTTGTTACTACATTCTAAATGGTGTATATACCAGGTACATATGATAATTCTTTGGCTTCTTTTTATTTTGTGTATTTATGTATTTCTACAACACTAACAATGATCACATTACTGCACAAGATTATATATGCAGAGTGAGTCAGGAGGAAACGTACATGCTTTGAGGGATGATACTACTGGTGAGTATGAACAATTAATTTCTAAAGGATTGGTTGCTACTCACCACAGAGAAGCACACACAAATGAATGAACAGCCGCAGCAGCCGGTGTGTGTGTGTGTGTGTGTGTGTGTGTGTGTGTGTGTGTGTGCGTGTTCTCTGTGGCAGACGAAGGCTTGACAGTCGAAAGTTTCAGTTTTGTTTATTCTTTTATGTGTGCCTCTTTGCGACTCGTCGGATGTCTGTGTGGTGAGTAGCAACGTATCCTTTCCAAAAAAAATTTAAACCTTTAAGGTATTTCCATTGTTAAAAAAATTTCTAATAAACATAAGCCCTTTTCTTAACAATTTCCATGTAAACCAATGGAAACAACTAAGAGTGTGAGAAGTGCAGGTGACAGTAAATTAAGATACTGTTATGGTTTGTTTAATTGTGTAAGTTTTCTCACAGAAGGTGATCAAACAGTCAAATGTCAGTGCATTTTGCTGCTCTTGTAGACATATGTGTTGTTGATCAGAGATCTGTTATGAATTCCTTTACTTGAGCACAAGTGAGAAGTTCCTCAGTTGTGTCCACTCTGTGATTGTACACGTTGCTCTTCAACCACCTCCACAAACAATTAATCCTATGGGGTAAGATTCGGTGACCTTAGCGACCAATCCAATGACCAGTATATGTTTTGTTGAAATACTGTCTCACTGGTCATGTTGGAGCTCTGTCATGCTTGAAGTAAATACGAGCTCGTGTTGCTAAAGGGATATCATCCACATCTTCTGCTAATACATTAAAAAGAAAAACAAGACACCATGCCCTATTAAGGTTATCTAAAACAACTGGTCGGATGAGTTGGTCATCAATAATACCACACCACATGTTGACTGAGAAGTGTTGTTGAATATTTGTTTCCACAGTAGCGTGCACATTTCCATCTGCTCATAAGTGAAAGTTACACTTCTTGTCGATTCCGTTGTGGGTAAATGTTGACTCATCAGTGAACAGAATATGTGGAATTAATTGATCATTGGCTATGAACCACTGACACAATTCATGCTGGGCACCAGCATCTCCTTCACACATATATTGTACATTCTGCTGATGAAATGGATACACACCTTGCCGATGTATTGTGTGTATCACTCATGTTTGTGGAATACCATGTTGGCAGCAATTCTTTTAAAGCTAGTTGTTGGGCTGCATTCCATTACTTGAACAATGTTTTTAACTTCATAAAGAATTTGTTGTACAGGACATTCAGAGACAACATTTACGATGGGAAGTGTAGCATGCTCACACAATCCGTGCTATCTGGCACTCTGTGTTTCGGAAATTGTTGTTGGTATTCTCACAGAGGAGCTCTGGGATTTCCATTGAACAAATCATAGACGCAGATCATGTCAGCATATTCTGCATGTGAGAAGTCTATGGTATTTTCACTACACTAAAATGCATTCTTTGTTCACATAACAACACTGTAGGAAGTTGCACTATTTTTGGACTGAGACTTGAGGTAAACAACTGCACCATGAGCAAGTGAACAGCGTACTGATGTTGTTAGTAAAGAACACTAGACTCTTCCCATTCCTGGTTGTTTTCATTGGTTTACTTGGAAACAAAAAAAGGACATATGTTTAATAGAAGTTCTTCAGAATCACCAGTAGTATCACCTCTCAAAGTATGTACCTACCCTCCTGATCCACCCTGTATATATGCCAAAATAGGTTAACATTTTGTTGAAGTAATTTTACACATGAATTACACAGCTTATTTTCAAAATAACATAACAATATTTAGCTCAATTTAAAGAAGTAGACACAGAGTTTCTGCTATTATCTGCCCATGAGATACAAACATCATGCAGTTCATAATCAGAGATATAATCTGCAATTTACAAATTCTTTATCTTTACCCAAGAGTAATACTGGGTGAATAAAATTAAAGTTAAATTTTCAAATTGCTAAAAAATATCACCACTGATAGGAATGACATCAGAGTGAAACAGAATATTATCGTAGAAGGGATAAAATGTATCCCAGACGAAAAATAAATAGTGTGAATATTGATCAATAGATGGCATTTTATGTGTCACAATATGTAAAGGAAAACACCTATCATGTGCACGAATCATTGAAGCTGGTATAAACATACCGAGTACACGGCTTTTCCTCATTTCGCATCTGAGACGTTCGCCATGACTGTGTCAATGCAGGATCTTTCTCTGCTTGTAAAGCTGTTTTACAAGAATGATGACTGTGCACAAGTTGCTCTGCAGAAGTTACAGACACTGAACGGTTTGAAACCCGGCGTTGGTCTGATAACTGCCATGGGGACGGATAAAATGATTCAGAAATTCAAAAAGACGGGTTCGTTTGGTGTGCAATCTGGAAGAGGGAGAAAACAAACTGATTCAACGTCTGTGGAAGAAGTGGCCACAGCAATGCAGGAGTTGCGTGGTGGTATGCAAATGTGTAGTGCATGGAGAATTGCCAGAACATTGGACAGACCTGTGAGCAAGGTGCGTAAAATCTTATGAAACATCCTTCTGTGTTACCTATTCGAAATTACCTATGTGTCTGAAATGCTTCCTGTTGCCCTGCCAGCAAGAGAGACTTTTGCTTTAGAATTTCTTGCTCACGTGGAAGTGAACGATGAATAGCCGTGGGAGATTTTGTGAACAGATGAAGCCCATTTCCATCTGACAGGATATGTCAATACACAGAATTATTGAATGTGGGCAACAGAAAATACACACAAAAATCAACCTGTACCATTTCATCCAGAAAAGGGCACTATGTGGTGCGGGCCCACACCATTTATTTTTCTGGTCTTGTTGCCTGCAACTGCTATGAGTGTGTTTTTGTGCAACCGCATCATTCCAGCTCTCCAACAGCACAGATATCAGGATGGGATCTTTTTTATGCAAGATGACGCACCTCTGCACATTGCAAATCCATTTCAGCAGCTAATGAAGTGCCATTTAGAAAAGTTAGGATTAGCAGCTGCTATTTCCCTACAGCATGGCTGGTCACTCGATTTTAATCCATGTGATTTCTGGCTGTGGGGCTCTCTGAAAGGTGTTGTGTTCAGTGTTCCAATTACAAACTTAGCTGCACTGAAGGCACACATTGTGCAACATATCCTGAACATGACTCCGGAAATACTTCAGTCAACTCTGGAACATGCTGCTTCTCGATTTCAGCTTGAAGAAGAGGCGGACAGCATATTGAACATGTTTTGTGCCAGTCACATGGAAATTAAAAACCCAATTTCATTTTGATCGATACTTTTTATGCAGTTTTTGGCCTCAGAACAAATAAAAGCAGATGTGATTGATGCTTTTTATGTGGTGTTTAGCATCCAGACAATTAAAAACAGATTTTTCTCATCCGATGTGATACGACCTTGCCGTGGTGGATGGCCTTAACGTAACTAACAGTATCACACTTGCATACACCCGTGCACATTGAGTAGTACAGTTTGTTTAACGTCTAACCTACACTTTAGGCATTGTTGTATGATTCAGTATCATTTGTAGTCAACTACTGTTGCATTATGATGCTTACGGAGCCATCTGTCTAGTGATCAATTTTTACACTATTCATTTTTCTTCTGCCATACATTTTCCTCCTTCTCCAATAATATTCCATTGCAATTTGATGTCATTCTGACCAGTGGTGTTCTTTTTACACAGTTTTTAAATTTTAACTTTAACTATAATCACTCTGCATGTCCAGTCCCATCTGATTGATTCAAGTATTACCTTGAAGAGAGGCGATGAAAACAATTATTATTATTATTAAGAGGAAGTCTTATTATGACCAATACTTTTTCCATGAATTCAGTTTAAATGAAATAGATACGAGTAGTCTTTTTTTCTAATACTTTTCACTTAAAAATACTGAAAACAGTAACATACTATTGACAATAACATGTTTCATTATGGAATGTATTTATTTCCCTTATTTACGTGCCTTTAAATAAAAATTTAATAATATTGGTAGTTCTTTACACAAGTCTATTCTCGAAAATGTGGACCAAAATGTTTGTGATGGGGTGCATAATCTGGTATGCACATGGTTACCATTGGGACTTGTGATGTGCCTGAGGGTCTCATACAGAAAGTGCAAAAAGTCAATTATATGAAAAATAATTTTTCAAAAAAATTACAAGTGTAGACCACTGATGTATTAAAATGCAGAAGTCATTAAATACTAAACAGTTTAAATAAAGTAACTAAATCTATATTAATATCTTGAAATACTGAAGGTTATAAACATTGACAGTACAAAGTAATAAAAGTCTAAAAACTAAAATTGTATAAAAATTGACTTTAAAATATTAAAAATACTGAACAGTGGATGTAAAATAGTAAAATACATAACAGTTGTATAATAAAGGAAGAATACTTACATAGTGAACCTAGAACAAAATTAAGTTTCATTAGACATTAAAACCTATTTAAGTACGGAAGGTGTGAATGACATCATGAAAGTACAAAAGAATAAATTACAAAACTAAAGCTATGTGGAGGACCTAAAGGTAAAGAGAACAGGAAGTGACATCTTCTTCTGTTTGATGGAATTATACAGGATGCAGATTTCGGGTATATATGGAAGCCAGTCTGCAAGCCAGCCTACAACTAGAATATTGTTGTAGCAAACACACTGTAACTGTCACTTTTCAATGAGTGGGGTGCCTACTGAACACTGCATTGAGATGGCTTGTTGAAAGTGGTCTTCAAAGTTTCTAAAAAATGCACTGTTAACAAAACTGATCTGCTGATTTAATGTGTTACTAGGCTCTTACAAATAGTGTGTAGTAAAACTCTCAAATTCTTTCACCATTATCAGGATGTGTCCTTAGTCCCATCGTCCAGAACTTCCAAATGTGTATTAATTGTTCCATCAGATGTCTTCTCCGGCCGCGGTGGCCGAGGGGACTGAGGCGCTCCAGTCACGGTCTGCACAGCCACTACGGTCGGGGGTTCGAATCCCCCCTCGGGCATGGATATTTGTGCCGTCATTAGTAATAGCTAGTTCATAAGTAGTTTGTAAGTTTAGGGACTGATGCTCCATAGTTAAGTCCCATAAACTGTACAAACATTTGAACATTTTTGAGATGTCTTCTATGTTAAATGCCCACCAAATGCTGTATTCCTTTTTTTAATTGTGAATTGAATCTTGTTCACTGAAATGTATTTCAAACACACTGCTTATTATCAAAATTGCCATTACCTGAGCACGAGACAAAATATTTGTGGCGCCAGAAGTACATATTGACCACCTTAAGAACTGTATATCTTTCACCGAGCTCTTTGGGCGAGCTGCTTCCCGGCTCTGCCATGCTGTCTTTGCACCTTGGTCTGTGTACAATGAAATATAGTAGTTCACTTAATGTGGACTTTGCTGGGGCTACAACCCCACCAAATCCTATAGTGATGCCCCCACTGTTTCGTTCTACACCCTCGTACACGTCAGAAGTGAGTTTCTCCAGCACCTTTTGGTGCAACTGAGATGTTGATCTTCTGTGTCACGACTTCACAACGTGTCACCAGCAACCGTTCACATTCTCAGTCCCACTGGGGACCTCTGCTTCGCCACGTGATGCCGTCGTGTATCCACAACGACGACGATAACAGGCAGACGCAGCTGTCATAGAATCTCGGACTCAGGTCCAATGATCGCCTCCTTCGCCTACACTGGGGTTGCCTGCCCAAGCTGCCACCGTTTTCCTTCAATGCCCCAACAATGTAGTTCACTTTGGTAGAGCAGTTCTTCAATCACTACTCCCTCTCTGATGCCGCTTGTTACCTATGTCAGATAACACACCTGCATGAGCGTGTTGGCCTTATTTATGACCTACTGACGGCACCTCCTACTTCTCACCGCAACTAATCGTCCAAGTGGACCATCCTTGAGTGGGTTACCCACACTCCTGATGATATGATTTGTCACATCCTACACGAGCAATATCTCGGCGCCAGCCGTAGTGGCCGAGCCATCTGTGGCGCGCCAGTCACGTTCTGCATGGCCACTACGGTCGGGGGTTCCAATCCCCCCTCAGGCATGGATATTTGTGCCGTCCTTAGTATTAGCTAGTTCATAAGTAGTTTGTAGGTTTAGGGACTGATGACTCCGTAGTTAAGTCCCATAAGCTCTACAAACATTTGAACATTTGATTTTGAATATCTCAGCGATCGAAAACCTTTGCAGCTGTGGAGATGTCTCTGACTGCAGGTCAGTGAACACACAATGCTGGACACCACCCTCATGGCCGTCTGGACAAGTAAGCTGCCTCTTCCGTTTCAGACAGCACTCGCTCACTCACCACACCCTAGAGTCACGAAGTGAGCGCATTTGCACTGCGGATAGAGTGCATGAAGCACACATATGGGAGGTGCATAACAACACCGAGTCACAGACTCAGTAGTCCCCACCTCGGCCTCCCACCTTCGTCAGAGATCGTTCCCGCATGCCTGATAAACGTGATGACCCTATTGGCATATCTTGTTCCTATGACTCCGAGACTCCACAACCTCACCCTCCTGCTAAGAGCGACACACCAGCATCCGTGGTCTCTGATGATAGCCTGCCACAGCTCATCCGTTTTCTCCAGGCACAGGTTCTGCACTACCCACACTGCTACAACCAATGACATTTTGGGGACACCGCGTGAAAGTGCCACCCACTGTGCCTTCACCCAAACGTAGAGTGTGAATGACTTACGTGCCACTTCCTGCCCAGCTGACAACAGGCACCTACACACGTTGCATTCCATTTGTGAGTGTCCACCTCCGGGTAGTCGCCTCTACTTACATGACTGCATACCCGGCACTCACTTCTTGGTTAACACTGGTGCCAATGTTTCTCTGCTACCTACATCTATGGTGACTGGCTCTCTATGACCTCATCGTGGGGTTCTTCAAGCTGACAACGCCACTCAACTGCCATTCGCAGGTTTCACCTGTCACCCGATTTCGTAAAGTGCAACTTCTTAGTGGCTAACACTCTGGAACCTATAGTGGGCATGGATATTTTAGCACATCACAAACTCTCTCCTGATGTTGTGCTCTACTCTATCTTTCATGACCCCACAAACAAACACTGTCAGAACAGTGATTTGGGACTCTTCGCCATGTGAATCCACTTCTCTCTCTACCACTGCCTTCTCTGCTCCACTTTCTCAACAGTGCATTTCAGACGTCACTAATGGAACATTTCACAAGCTATAACTGATAGATGACACTCCCATCCCCAGCAAACCATGCTGTCTTTGTGCGCTGAAATTCATAGCAGTACAGGCACAGATCTCACAACTGCTCGATTCTGGCATCATTGAACCGTCATTGGGCAACTGGTCTTCTCCCATTCACTTAGTCAAGAAAGGGAAATATTCTTGGCACACGTGTGGTGACCACCATACACTCAACGCCAAGACTATCACGGACAGATATCCCATCCCAAATGGTGCAAACTATACTCACGCACTTGCAGGTGCGACAGTTTATTCCATGGTAGACTACAAACGCACGTATCACTAATACCGATGGTCGCAGAGAATACTGGAAAACCTGCCATCGTGACTCTGATCAGATTATATCGTTACTACTTCATGTCTTTCAGACTAGAAACACGCCACAGAAACCTGCCATTGAGAAACCTGCCATCATGAGCCCGATCAGGTATATCATTACCGCTTCATGCCTTTCAGACTACAAAAACACCACAGAAACCTGGCAATGCTTTATCATCGATGTTTTCATTCCCCTTAAGTTTTATTTTCTCTGTCTGGACAACATATTACTATTCATTGCCTCTGTCGAAGAAAAGAAATGGCACCTGCAGATCCTATGTGACACACTAGCCACTGTGGGCATTGTGTTAAACCACAGGAAGGACCAACTTCATCAAACTTCTGTCAGTTTTCTAGGTTACGCTGTCTCTGTGTTTGACATCTCCGCTCTGGCTAAGAAAATTAACTCCATTAAAGATCTACCCTGCACCTCGAACTTTGAAGAACTAAGACTTTTTTGGGCACCATTAACTATTACCATCATCACTTACCGGGTGCAGCCGAGATTTGGGCCCTATCATGGAAGTACTTGTGGGTAAACAAACCTCCAGCACTCACCCCATGTCCTAGACCCCTGAAATGACCAAGGCTTTGAAGACCCGCTGGTATGTTCAGTACCTATCACACATATCCAGCCCAATGCAGACATCTTCATTACAACTGATGCCAGTGCGCTGCTAGAGTCTCAGGATCACAAACCTTTAGCGGTGGCCATTCATAAGACCTCAGCTGACTATCCACCTCACCGCTTTCACTACCTTGACTTCATCTCTCAATTCACAACTGATATTAGGTACATTAAGGGTGTGGACAATGTTGTGGCCAATTTTCTGTCACAGGTCGATACTGTGACCTCGTCTATCGAGCTTTCTAAACTCGCTATCCTACAACCGGCTGACGATGACCTCGTGCAACTTGTTTCTGACTACACTTCCTCTTTCGACCCCATCCGCACCTCCTTTCCTGGTGTTGGTGAGATTTGGTGTGGTGATTCAACAGGCAAACTGCACCCCCTCATTCCTTGCCCACTCCAGCGTGATTTTTTTCAAAAACTTCATGAGTTGGCACACCTCAATATCTGCACCTCCATCAGGTAGTTACTGAGCAGTTCGTCCGTCGGACATGTGTGTGTTGTTTATGGGTCTTCTGTCAGTTCTTTGAGGGCAGAGAATATAGTTCCTTTGCAGAGGGCTGTGTACTCATGTATTATTTCCTTTCTTTCTATTGCAGTGTTCTGTATGTGGTAGTTCTCTTTGATTGTTAATTTTTGTGGGAGGCTTTTGCTGTGATTCAGAATCTTTAGATCAGTATTTATGTTTGTTGATTTGTAGTTCATGTTTATGAGGTGTTCTGCAAATGTAAGATGACTATTGCTTTTTAGTGCTCTTCTGAGTATCTAGTATTGAAATTTCTGCGTGTCTGTCCAATGTAAACTAAATTACAATCCTGGCATGTTAGTTGAAGATGCCAGAAGTGTTATGTTTGTCTGTGTTGGTTGTCTTTAGTTTTCTCTGTATTGAGTTATCTGCTCTGTATGCTATTTTCAGGCCTTGTTTTTTGGGAATGTTTCCTATTCTGTGGCTTGGTTTGTTGTCATATGTGAGAGTGTGCCATTTATTTGTTGTTTTGTTTGTGTGGGTGTTTTGTGTATGGTAGTTGAGTGGGTTTATGCTTTGTGTGCTTGTGGTGTGTTTCTGGTCTGTTTGTTTTTGTGTGTTGGGTGTTCCTTTTAACTTACTTTTAATTTTGTGGTTTAATTTGTCTATGATGTTTGTGTCATACCCATTCTGGGTTGCTATTTGTTTGTAGTTCATTCTTGTATTGCTAGGCAATTTCAAAATATCTATTTCGTTGTGGCATAACATCAGCGCCACACGCCAGACGCAAGAGAACGACCGTGGAGAAGGCAGATGATGTTGGACAGCCTATACCACGCTGGCGCCGCGCCTCTTGGAGGGAGTTGTAACTAGAGCTGCTATATCTAGGTCGACATGCGTCTGGACACCCGGCAGATCTCGGCTACAAACTAGGCAGAAACTAGGTCTCAGCACAGCTAGCATTGTACAGAAGATGACGATGTGAGAATAGAGAAGAACAGATAGAAGTTGAGTATTGTATTCTTCAGTCAATAAAACTTGTATCACTAATCTGAGTAGTTGTTCTAGCTGTCTACAATCCTGCACCGAACCTTTCCTGAAAGACAGGCTGACCAGGGACGAGAACTCAACAAATGGCAATGAGGAGGATACAACAAATGGTGATGAGGTGTTAAACACAGAAAACGACCCACATTGCAATGAGTTGTTAAAATTGCTTCCGCTGCGCTATTATTTTGCTTTATTACAGGTCTCAGCGAATTCAATATATAATCTTTTATGACTTTTTCTTGCAGAGTTACATGGCAGTTTCTATATTTTTGCACTGTTACTTCTTATTGTTTTTGCAAAATGACTACTCCCACTAACATTTCCACTGTCACAGCACCGCAGCTTCCTGCACTCGATGCACAGCACTAATGCAGATGTTTCAGTTTCAGAGTCAACAAATGGCCTCCCTGCTATCTATGCTACAACAACTTCTGGCCGCACAAATACCACTGCAGCAGCCACCACCTCAAGTAATTCCACCAATATGACAAAGCTCACGAGGAATGGAATGAATGGTTGCAACAGTTTCAAGCCTATACAACAGTTCACAAGATACAAGGTACTGTTAAACTATACATTTTTCTCTCATGTGTAGGCCCCCCAGTGTTCCATCTTGTGAAAAAACTCACGTCATATTATGAACAGAAAATCAATGTAGTGGCCGCTAGGTATCAGTTTTTCTGGTGTAGCAAACAAGAAAATCAAACATACAGGCAGTGGATAACAGATTTTCATGGTCTCACTAGGAAGTGTAAATTTAAATGTTCATGTGGAGCTTTGTATTCAGATGTGATGTTACGTGACACTCTTGTCTATAATGTTCCTGACAGTAGACATAGAGAGCAGATTCTAAAAATGTCAGATCCGTCTTTCCATCAAGTAGAACACATTTTGGAACAGTACGATTCAGGTGCCATGGCAGTGGAAAACTTTGATTCATGTCCACTGTGTACTGTAACTACGTCACGTGCCAGGAGCACGGGGTCGGCCACCGTGCATTTCCGCCCGCCCGCTCAAAGTGTAAACATGTTGATAGACACAGAGCCTTGTTTAATAAGGAAGTGAAGTCTTGCCCGAAATGTTTCTCGTGGCACAAAAGACAGAACTGTCCGCCCCAGTCAGCAAAATGCTATGCATGTGGCAAGAAAGGTCAGATACAAATAGTTTGTCTGCAGCAATAGAAACAGAATTTGCCCTCATGCCCCAAACAGTGACTCTACAATAGTTATTTAATAAATGCAGTATTTTCAAAACCCGTGGCTGCCCCTTGTACATCGAGGACACAGAAATAGCACAAGTTGTATGTCATGCCAGAAAAACGTATGTCAATTTGTGTGTGAATAACACTCCTGAAAAATTTCAACTACACACAGGCGCATCAGTCACTTTTCTCAGTCGCAAAACTTATGAACAGCATACAATGGCAATGACATTCCTGTACTAAGACAGTGTTCACTACCTGCACAATACCGTTTGCTAATTCACACAGTGACATTTCAAGTGCTTCAGTCTTACAAAGGAGAGAATATTTTTCGTTTAGATTCCTTTGATCTTTTTGGTTTTACTGTTCAAGACAATGTTTTAGTTGTGGACGCTTTTGATGCTAAAGAGAGTGTAGACACGTTATTGAAAGACTTTCCAGATTTCTTTTCTGCAGGACTAGGAAAAGCTAAGGATTTTGCTGCACACATTTTCTTTGAAGGGAAATACCAAACCAAAATTTTGCAAAACTCGTGATGTACCGCTCGCTTTACGCAACAAAGTAGGACAAGAACTTCGCACATTGCAAGAAAATGGTGCAATTGAACCAATACAAGCTAGCCAGTGGGCGAGTCCGATTGTAATTTTGCCGAAGCCCTCATGTAGCATTCGCATTTGTGTTGATTTCAAGGCTATAGTGAATCCACAAACAGTTGTAGACAGTTATCCTTTGCTAAGATCAGAAGATTTAATGGACAGCTTAGGTGCAGGAAAATATTTCTCAAAATAGATTTGAGCAATGCCTACCTTCAGCTGCCACTCGACGAAGAATCACAGAAAATTTGTGTTGTCAACACTCATCTGCGATTTTTTAAATATTTGCGTCTACCATTTGGCAGTGCATCCACGCCCGCAATTTTTCAAAGATATTTGGAATAGCTTACAGCTCGGGTGCCTTGTTGTTCAAACTACTTGAACGACATAGTTGTGTCAGGCCGTTCCCCAGAAGAACAAATTGCACATTTGAGAAAATTATTTCAAGTTTTGTCCTACGCAGGTCTCAAGTGTTGCTTAGATAAGTGTGACTTTTTCAAACTCTAACTGCAGTACCTAGGACACGTGAGAAACATTCAAGGTGTGCACCCCATGCAATCACATTTGCTTGCCATTCGCGACCTGCCAGCACCGAAAGATGTGAAAGAATTACAGTCCGTCTTGGGAAAGTTAACTTACAATATTAGGTTTATTCTGAACGCAGCACAAATTGCAGCCCCTTTGCATCGGCTACGCCGCAAAAATGTTCGTTATGTTTAGACAGACGAATGCCAACGTGCATTTCAGCAGTTAAAAGATGCATTGCTTAGTGATCGATGTTTGGTGCACTTCGATCCAGAAAAAGCAGTTATTTTGCAAGTGGAGGTGTCATCGTTTGGTCTAGGAGCAGTACTGTCACATACGACATGGGGATACGGACTGTCCGATAGCGTTTGCATTAAAACTTTTGAGACACACAGTGCAGTGCCGTTATTCTCAGACTGAGAAGGAAGCTTTAGCGATAGGGTATGGTGAGACAAAATTCCATCACTACTTGCATGGGAGACAATTTTGTTTAGTAATTGACCAGAAGATTTTGCAGTTGTTGTTTCATCCTGCGAAGCCAATTCCTACTCGCACGGCACACAAATTTCAACGCTGGGCACTGTTCTTATCACAGTATCAGTGCGAGATTGTGTACAGACCTACAACTTGCCGTGGAAATGCCAACGCAATTTCCCGTCTCCGATCGGCCCTGATAAAGAAAGATTTTGACACTTCTGAGACGTCTTGTTGTCAGACAGATGCACAGGAAGATAGTTTGTTGCAATCTTTCCCATTGGACTATAGGAAAATTACTCGGGCCACAGAAACAGATCCTGATTTACAAATTTTGCTGCACTACAGTCGCACACAATGGCCTCGTTCACAACGTGACATTCAAAATTCACTGTGCGTCGCTATTTTGCTAGGAGAAATGAACTTTCAGTACATAGAGGTGGTATTCTACTTTTCAATGACAGTGGACAATCGTGTGTGTTGATTCTGCGAAGTTTGCGGAAAGAAGTACTGGACTTACTTCACCAAGAACACTGGTGAATGGTTCGCACTAAGCAATTGGCACGGCGACACTGCACTTGGCAGGGTATGGACGCCCAAATAGAACAGATGACGTCACAGTGTTCAGTCTGCGCTACCAACCAGTCAGCCCCACCTCAGAAATGTTTTGCATGGCCAAAAGCAGATTCACCATGGGAATGAGTGCATATTGACTATGCAGGTCCCTCCTGGAACACTAAGTGGCTTATTGTGTGCCAACATCTTCTACGTCTTCTAGTTGCACGATTAGGGCGTTGTCTTCTATTTTTTTGTCTGTAAAGTCTCCCTAAACTGATAGTCTCTGACAACGGCCCTCAGTTCACATCGCAAGAATTTCGCTACTTTTGTGCACGCAATGGAATTCAGCATCTAACCAGTGCACTGTTTCACCCGCAGTCAAACGGCGCTGCGGAACACTTCGTCGAGACATTTAAGCAGCAGATGTCCAAACTCCGTTCGGAGCACTCGCGGGCGGCAGCTTTGCAACTGTTCCTCGCCTCCTACCGCTCGCATCCACGGGAAGGGATGCCGCCGCCACCGCACCCTGCTCCAGTTGCTCCACCCACCGCGCCGCTCGGAGCAGCAGCCGACGACACGCAAGTATCGCTTCGCTCTCGCTCCGCGTAACCCAGGCTTTGGCGGTCGCAGACGGTGGGAGCGGGGCGAGATCATCGGTGCTTCCATGTTTGAAAGTCCAGGACCTGATGGCATCGTTCGCCCTCGATGATCCTTCTGCATTTCTCTTGTCAGATTCGCACAACACGCAGACCGCATGGCCTCCGCCGCCCGCGGTCGCCTCTGCAGCAGATGTTCACGGCACCGCGGCCCGACTTCATGGAGGCGGAGCCCTCGCCGCCTCTGCCTCACCTGGCCTCCCCATGGAGCAGGACCAGCATGCCACGCAGTGTCCGACGCCGACGTCACTGTCTACGTCATCATCTGGGCCCCAGATCGTGGACGCGGGCCCTTCGTAGGTTTTTACGGAGGACGTTCCCCCACGAGCTCAGGCCGGATGGCGGGGCCCGGCCGGTAGTCTGATGTTCTCTGCAGCTACAGACTCCGGTCTATAAGTCTGCCCGTGAGCCTGCCTCCTCCCCTGTTGTTGAGCTCCCAACACGACAACGTTTCGGCGCTTTTCGGGGAAGAGAATTGTGACGTAACGTCAGCGCCACATGCCAGACACAAGAGAATGATCGTGGTGAAGGCAGCAGATGACGTCCGACGCCGGCGCCGCGCCTCTTGGAGGGAGTAACCGGAGATGCACGCCCTCTATATCTAGGCCGACATGCGTCTGGACGCCCGGCAGAACTCGGCTACGAACTAGGCAGCAACCAGGTCTCAGCACAGCTAGCATCGTACAGAAGACGACGACGCGAGAACAGATAGGAGTTGAGTATTGTATTCTTCAATCAATAAAAATTGTATCACTAATCTGAATCGTTGTTCTAGCTGTCTTGAATCCTGCACCGAACGGCGAAATTTCTGACGAAATAAATGCCACAATTTAATAAAATGTGTCCCATTCCTTTAATCAAAAAATACAAAGTAAAACAGGACAAACTAGTGTCTGGATTTATTTATTAAGAGCTTTGTTTAACAATTTGACATAATTTCATTATTACTTTATTAATGAAACACTGAAAGAGTTACGCATGTTATGCTTTACATGAAAACGTATTGAGAACTTTTCGAGATGAAGATCAAACGTTTACGTACGTAATCTAGGCTATTTCTGGGATTTAATTGCCTCTCTTGCACTGTAATCGGCTTAAGATTGTAAAGTACGGCATGTTCCATTAAACACACACGCATCACCACCACTGTTTTCCACATGGAAGTATCCGTAGTGTTGTACCTTATAACCTCTAAAATACGACACAGCACGGATCAAAATACGCAGAATTCCACATATGTGAACGTTACATAAATATTTGTACTTAACCATCCAGTAAAATCTCAAAATGCATAGTTGCAGTGTTTCATTATTTAAATCGCAAACCTTACGTGCCTTTATTCGTAGAACCGTTTTCGACTGGTACCGCGGCTCTCGCCTCAGTGGTATCGTATAATAAGGCCCAGTATCAGATATTTGTAGAATTACTTTTGACCAGCTAGACTGTAGATGTCATCGCTGCTTGTTCACTCGCAATAATTTAAGTTGCCCTCTTAGGTTCCTGTCTAACCACATCCTTTATATTGGTAAAAAATAGTACTTTTGTCAGTTCAAATGTTTGTAAACCTATCGGACGAAACTGCGTGGTCATCAGTCCGTAGCTTACAAACTACTTAAACTAAGGTAAACTAAGCTAAGGACAACGCGCGCGCGCGCGCGCGCACACACACACACACACACACACACACACACACACACACACACACATTCCCCAGGGAGGACTCTAAACTCCGAGAGTGAGCAACCGCATGCTCCGCAGCAAGGCGCCTTAGACCGCTCGGCTACTCCACCGCGGCTTTTTGTCAGACAGAACAGACATCAACAGTGTAGCTTGTCAAAAGTACTTTGCCGTTTTCTACGAATACGTGATATCAGGCCGCATTGCACGACACACCTGACGCGAGAGCCGCAGAAAACGGTTCTACAAATGAAGGCTCGTGTAAACCTTTCATCAATGCAGGTTTGAGAATAGTGTGTAAACGAGTCAACTAGCGCTACACGTGGCCAAAATACGAAGCGCGAGAAATAGGCGCTGGAGTTGGTATTTGCTGCTGCAACTGGCGGATGCCGCGCATGCGCAGTAGCACAGCAGGCGCCTCTGGCCACCACCGCCTAGGTAGTGTTGCTCTGGGGCGCGTGGCCGGCGAGAAAGACAGGCCTGGGCACTCAGCCAGGTGACGTGGCATGAGGAGTGCTGCGCCGACGCGATCGCGGATTTGCCGCTAAGAGGCAGTAGGCCGTGCCCCAGCGGCTAACCAGTCAAATCCACGATCGCGTCGGCGCAGCACTACTCGTGCCACGTCACCTGGCTGAGTGCCCAGGCCTGTCTTTCTCGCCGGCCACGTCTAGAGTGCCTCTGACGTCATCGCGGCAGCCAACGTTTTAAAGGTAGTAAGAAACTGGCGACTGGTAAATTTCTTGCAACTCGAACGAACCTATTTTTGAGGAAATGCATCGAGCCAAGCGGTAGGCAAACAAGTGTTTCTGCCGAAAAGGGTATCGAGTACCGCGACTTTTCCTGACGACCTAGCGTTGGCGACTCAGGGTAAGCAGTTTGAGTTAGAAGAAGACAATCTCACTGCTGCTCTGAAGACACTCTCAGAATACTAAGAGGAAAATCATCTCAAACCAAACCCATCGAAAACTAAAACATCTTTTCATCTAAACAACAGAGAAGCGTCATGAAATCTGCGTGTGAGGGACTGATAACCGCAGTCGTTTAGTCCCTTTAAAAATCAAACCATCCATCCATCTGCGTGTGAACTGGAATGGAAAGGAGCTGAAACACTACAGACCTCCAGTCTACCTTGGTGTTACGTTGGAGCGCTCCATGACCTTCAAAACACACTGCACCAACCTCAAAGCTAAGATTTCGTCACGAAATTGCCTATTGCGCACACTGACTGACTCTGAATGGGATGCCCATCCACAGACAGTATGAACAATGGCTCTGGCACTCTGCTACTCCACTGCCTAATATGCTGCTTCAGTGTGGTACAATTCTGCAGATGCAAAAACGTTGACACAGCTCTCAATGAAACCTGCAGGCTGATCACAGGGTGCCTGAAGCCAACGCCCATTCAGAAACTGTACTTACTCGCAGGTATAGCCCCACCCGACATCAGATGCGAGACAAAATGCCTCAAATAACCCGGCCCCCTCCCCCTGCACGAACATTAGCATCCACCATCCTGACTGAAGTCCAGGAAGAGCTTATTACAGTTGTCTTCTCTAAATGTCATAGATCCCAGCATAGCCAGGGTTGAGCTGTGGAAATAGAGATACCTTGTCCATACGGAATACGAGAAACTCTTCCACCTGGTCACAAAGAATGCTGGTATACACGGAAGTCATTAAACAGACTGCGCTCCGGCATCGCAAGATCGAAAGACGACCTGAAGAAATGGGACATTGCACAAGGATAAGGCACACTGTGTGCGTGTGGAGAACAACAAACCACAAGCCATTTACTGAAGTGTCGTCTCTCAAAATGTTCAAATGTTTGTTAAGCTTATGGGACTTAACTACGGGGTCATCAGTCCCTAAACTTACAAACTACTTACGAACTAGCTAATACTAAGGACGGCACAAATATCCATGCCCGAGGGGGGATTCAAACCCCCGACCGCAATGGCCGTGTAGACCGTGACTGGAGCGCCTCAATCCCCTCGGCCACCATGACCGGCAGTGTCGTCTCTGTCCACATTCCTGTACAGAGCTGTATCTGGCCCTGGCTCACAGCAATGCAGTCAGTGTAGCTAAATACTGGCTTAAACAATATATATTATGTAAATACTAATTTTTTTTTGTTATGGGACTTAACTATTGGGTCATCAGTCTCTAAGCTTACAAACTACTTATGAACTACCTAAGACTAAGGACGGCACAAATATCCATGCCCGAGGGGGGATTCTAACCCTGACCGTAGTGGCCGTGCAGACCGTGACTGGAGCGCCTCAGTCCTCTCGGCCACCGCGGCCGGCTACTGATTATTTTACACCTTTTCGTTTATCTACGTATGCATTTTATTGTGTGTATTTTGACTTATACATATGAATATGCATATTTTTCAATTTGTATAATCTGTATCTCTCTCGGTACTTCTGAGACGAATAAATAAAAAAAACACTCTTGTTCTTTTCCTTCAGTAAAGATTAAAGTTTTTTTTGTGTTTTAACCCCCCCTCCCATATGATTCATCAGAATTCATTAAAAAATCTTCTATAACATTGATAAATAATTAACAGGCATATATTTCTTCCTCTTTCCCTGCTCCCTTTATTATGGTTTATAAATATTAACCAGTATATCAACAGACATATCTGGTATCATATTATACTGCACACATACTATGAGTACAAATTTGAAATATTCAGATAGCTTGACTCTTACACGACATTGAAATAAATTCAATGGTGAAGTTGAATATCTGTGCTGGACCAGTATGTGTAACCATATTTCAAGGTTCAGGTCAACAAGCACCTTAACAATTTAGACTATCCACACA
Organism: Locusta migratoria; assembly: GCA_026315105.1. NCBI lineage: Eukaryota > Metazoa > Arthropoda > Insecta > Orthoptera > Acrididae > Locusta > Locusta migratoria. Next base: position 786,679,974 of record CM048755.1, read on the forward strand.
CGCTTTCCATCCTGCTCAAATTTTCAATTAACCACCTACTACAATCACCCCTATTTATTACACTCTGAAAGAACATACACCACATCTGTAATTCAAAGTACGTCTACAACTGCATACATACTTGGCAATCAACCCAAAGATGCACGGTGAAGGATAGGCCCTACTCAGTACCACTACTAGTGACTTGCTTTCCTGTTCAACTCCTATATAGAACGAGGGAAAAACCAAAACTTGTTTGCATCCGTACGAGGCCTAATCTCTCTAATCTTATCCTTGTGGTCTTCATGCGAAATGTAAATTGGTGACAGTAGAATCATTCTGCAGTCTGCCTCAAATTCTAGCCATATAAATTTCTCGAACAGTGTTTATCGAAAAGAACGTTGCCATTTTGATAACACTTGCACATCGATCGAATCTACCCGCCTCTGAACTGCCTCTATATCCTCATATACACCGATCTGGTGGGGATCCCAAACACTTGAGCAATATTCAAGCATGTTACAAGTGGTCTCCCCAACAGATGAATCACACCTTTCCAAAATTCTCCTAATAAAGCAAAGTCAACCATTTTCCTTCCCCACGACTGTCCTTATATGCTCGTTCCATTTTATATCACTGTGCAGTGTTGTGCCTAGGTATTTAATTGATATGACTCTGTCAAGCAGCATGCTACTAATGCTGTATTCGAACATTATAGGATTGTTTCTCCTGCTCATCTGCATCACCTTACATTTTTCTACATTTAGTGCTATTTCACACCACCTAGAAATTTGGTGCATGTCATGCTGCATCCTACTACAGTCATTCAATAATGACACCTTCCTGTACACTACAGCATCATCAGTAAACAGCTGCAGATGGGACCTCACTCTGTCCATCAGATCATTTCTATACATAGAAAATAATAGCGGTCCTATCAGATTTCCCTGGGGCACCCCTAATGATACTCTAGTCTCTGATGAACACTCGCCATCGACGACAACGTACTGGGTTCTATTAAGTCATCTTTGAGCCACTCACATATTGTGTACTTATTTTCTAAGCTTGTACCTTTGTTAGCAGTCTCTAGTGTGGTACAGTGTCAGATGCCTTTTCAAATTCAAGAAATGTGCAGTCTGCCTGTTGCCCTTCATCCCATGCAATATGTCGAGAGAAAAGGGCACGCTGGGTTTCACACTATCGATGTTTCCTAAAGCCGTGCTGCTGCGTGGACAAAAGCTTGCGGTGTCCCGTGAATCGATATTACACACGGGAGCCAAAAGTAACCTCCTTGGTAGAGATGCGCGATCACTGCCTTAGCAGCTTCTCTGTACTCTGAAGTATAAATGTCTCTCTCTCTGTTGTAGAACGTTAATAAAATGATTCCCTGCCAGCATTTCTGTGTGTTATTATATGGTAATGCTGGTAGAAAACACAAGCTTTTCCGACTCAAGGAGATTTACTATATTAGAACTGAGTATGTTAAAGAATTCTGCAGCAAATTGATGTTAATGATATAGGTCTGTAATTTCATGGGTCCGTTCTTTTGCCTTTCTTATACACGGGAGTTACCTGTGCCTTTTCCCAGTCTCTCGGTACTTTACGCGGAATCAAAAATTCGCGACAAAAACAAACTAAGTAAGGAGCCAACGCTGCCGAGTACTCTTTGTAAAACCATATTGGTACTCTATCTGGACGTGTTTGTTTTCAACTCTCTTAGCTGCTTCCCTACACCAGCTATGCCTATTACTTTGTCCTCCATTTGAGAGTTAGTGCGACCATCAAATGAAGGTATGTTACGCCTTTCTTAAATGTTAAATTTAAAACTCTGGCCTTCATTTTGCTGTCTTCTATCACCACCCCAGAATGATCAATGAGTGACCAGGTAGGGACCTTTGATCTGCTTACTTATTTTTCATAGGACTAGAATTTTTTCAGGTTCTCAGAAAGACCTTTTCCTAAGGTACGACGGTGGTAGTTATTGTACGCTTCGTGCATTGCACTTTTTATAGACGCACGAATGTCTACTAACTTTTGTCTGATTTGATCTGCTTGACCTATTTTGAACCGAGAGTGACACTGCCTTTGGTTTCTCGGCATTTTTCGAATATTAATATTATACCACTGTTGGTCTTTCCTATCCTTAATCCCCTTTGTAGGCACATAATGTATTTATAATTGTATTATATGTATAATTGAGAGTTTGACTTTTGCAAACATTCTCTCTGCTTTCAACATTTCTATTTGGAATACTCAGACATGGACACAATTTGCAAGTCGCGCCATACCACGAGAGGCCACACGAAGGGGCCAGTCGCCGCCAGAGGAGGCGGGACGACCCACCTGATGGGGAAAAGCATGCTCTAGTTGTACTGACGTGAACCTCAACTGTTTTCAAATAAACAACTTGAAGTCATAAAACTGGCGTCGAGGTTTTAGCATCTGCGTGCGCTGCGACTTCACGATGGACAAGTTGCTTCGGGCTATCTGTGCCCACCTGCAGGGTGATCGCGGAACAACAGCAACCGTCAGTAGCGGCCGTGTCCTCCCTGGCGTCCGCGATATCACGTTAGGCCGCCGGTGCCTCCTTTTGGGTTGTTTGATTGAAATAGGACGACTTAAACTACTGAGGTTATCAGTCCCCCGGTGTGGACAGGAAGGAGTGAGGATAGGAAATAAGGGGAGGGGGGAAAGGAAATGCAGTCTGGGAAGTAAAGAAAGAAGGAAGACTGCATTAGCTGGGGGCCCCGTGCTCGCCACACATGTACTCACGAAAGAACCGTGCGCCACCTGGGGGGAAAGTGCCCCCTTTTCTGCCGTTTGAGATGGCTACGGAGGAATGGCAATCTTACTAGCAACGTCTGCATCAACATTTCGTGGCTTTTACGGTGCAGGACACGGGTAAGCAAAAGGCCTCGTTTTTGTCACGGTTGTCCCCGTCTATGCATCGTAGCACAGAGTAACATATACAGAGGAGCAGCCCCCCCTAAACCACTGTCCTACGCTCCCCTCGTAGTTCTGTAAGATGCTAGCAGGTGTCAGGCAGATCGCTGGCTTAGAGTGCCTCTCGCACGTCAGAGGGTAGCGTGGAGGGGAGGCTGAGGAGAGAGCTTGTGCAGCCTGCCACGAGGCCAAGGCTGTGTCCAGCTTGCTGGCGTTTGAGGGGAGGTGGTGGTGGGGACATTCGCTACCTGCCGCCTGCTCTGGCCAGATTAAAGAGCTGCTTCTGACCGCAGCGCCATCATGGGACATCTTACGGAACTGCTGAAAACCCTCCCTCCCCGCACCCCTGAGCGTAGGACAGGGCCCTTACGGAGGTTTCCCGTCTGTATATATTTGTCTGTGATCGTAGGCAGCTCGAACTTTCCCCCCTTCGGTACCCCGTTGCGCTGTTGTTCTCTGAAATGTGTTCCCTTTTCTTTTTCGGGCTATTATATCAAACAATCCCACGTCATGGCGTCTAGGGTCGCCTTTCACGGGAGTCGAAAACAACCTTCTCAATCTTATAAAGAGTGGATTACAGAACTTCAAGGTCTGTCCAGGCGCTGCCCCTTCATTTCCAAACCTCACAACGATTCGTATGCACAATCAATGGTTAGGGATGCGGTGACACGCTTTGTACCGGACGCAGAAGTCCGCAGACAATTGCTACAAATTGAAGTGGTTAGTATAGCCACAGCGTATGAAATGTCTTCAGCTGTCAATTGTCAGTTAGATCGGTGGGCTAGAATTTCAGCAGAAGAGGTTGCCCCGGTAAGCGGGCCGCAGTCCGTTTCTCCATTCGCTTCCCAAAGCAGGACAACGCCACGCACCGTGCTCACTACTTCGGCACGGAAGGGTTGTCCGGCAGCTGGCCGTCTTGCCCCGGTTGTTTTATTAAACGTGACCGCGCTCGATGCCCGCAGTGGCGGCCAATTTGTCGAAATTGTAAAAAAACGGGATCATATTGCGAGAGTCTGTCGTACAAAAACTCGTATACAGCCAGTGGAAAACACCTCTGATGTTGACGAATCCCCCGACAGTCCACAACGATATAGACATTTCCCCTGAATCATCCAAAATTCCGATTCCGCTTAAGATTCTGGGCCGGACCGTGTCTTTGCAAGTCGATACCGGTGCGGCGGCTACTCTGAACGAATTAGGGTCCCCTCAGCTCGCGCCGGTGACACGTAACTTGCGCGGGTATGGCAATCAACAGATCCCCGTTCAGGGGCAGTTTCAGGCCGCTGCCGAACACAGATAAGTTTCGCTGCTGATAACTTTCTTCATCGTCAAATCCATGGACGCGACTAATTTGTTCCGTTAGACGCATTCACGAGCTTTGGGTTTACAGTGGATGACTATTCACTTTACGCCTGAGATGGTTCTGTTCGATGCAGTCTCAACTCTTTATAACCAATTTGCTATCCTATTTTCTCCGAGAATAAGTCGAGCATGCGGCTTTGAGGCAAACCTCCCTCTCAAACTAGGGATCATACCGATATGTAAAAGAGCTCGGCCTCTTCCGGTCAGTGTCTTCTGCAGTAAAACAGGAACTTGAGAGATTAGTCAGTGAAAGAATTCTGTTCTCTGTCAGATCTAGCGAGTCGGCGGAAGCCTTGTGGACAGTTACGGCTATGCGGTGATATCAAACAGTTAATGCACACTGTCAGTTAAGATATGTACCCCATGCCTCGTCCAGACGATCTGATTTCTAAGTTGGCTAGAGGGGCCTGCTTTTCAAAGTTAGACCTATCAGAAGCATATATTCAATTACCTCTAAGTCACCAACCTGAACGCTGCTCGGTGTTGAACACTACTTCCCGACCCTATAAATATCTGCGGCTGCCGTTCGGAGTTTCCAGCGCGCCCGCAGTATTTCAAAGGTACTTAGAGCAGCTTTTGCAACCAGTATATGCTTGTGTATATTACTTAGACGATATTGTGGTCACGGGAAACACCCCCGCGGCTCACGTCGGCAACCGTCGACAGGTTTTTCACATCTTGTCCGACGCTGGTCTCAAATGTAACTTGGCGAAATCTGTTTTTTCAGCCAAATATAGTCTACCTCGGGCTAGAAGTGTCCCCGCAAGGCGTTACAACCGTAAAGGAATACGTGGAAGTGGTAACTTCCATGCCTTCCTTAAAGGAACTACAAGTCTTCCTCGGAAAATTGGCATATTATCATGTTTCTTCCGCATGCTGCCTCCATCGCTAAACCCCTTCACGATTTGGTGCGCAAACATGTCACGTTTGAATGGTCTCTCGCCTGTCAGGCCGCTTTTGAGCACCTTAAAGAATTATTGTTGTCTCGCACATGTCTCTCCGGATGTTCCCCTAGTAATTGAGGCGGACGCTTCGCAGTACGGGTTGAGGGCGGTCCTGTCGCACCAGTATTCAGACGGCACCGAACGGCCTCTGGCATTCACGTCTAATACCCTCACCCCGTCGCAGGAACGATATTACCAGGTAGAGAAAAAGGCACTGGCGATAATTTTTGCGGTACATAAGTTTCCCCTGTTCCCAATTCCCTGTAATGACTGACCGTCGGCCTCTATTGGCCGGACGCGGTCCAACCAGACACGTCCGTCCACCATCTCCATCACTGGGCCTTACATATGTCCCGTTTTCAGTACGATGTAGTATACCGCCGCACTTCGCAATACGCTAATGCGGACGCGTTATCTCGACTTCCGCTTGGGGTGGATCCAGAGTTTGATATGGAGGAAATCCTTTTTCCCGCAGATGCGGACGAGGAAAGAACATTACAAGGGTTTTCCATCACTAGTGCAGTCCTGGCGGCAGCCACGGACAAAGACCCCGTTCTCAGAATAGTGAAGTCAAGGGTAGAGAGGGTGGCCAGAACGCCCGACGAGCTGGGCGTCGGACCCGGTACCTAATTATTTTTTCGTTCGGCACCGGCTCTCAGTAGCGGCTGGGTACTCTTATTGGCCACAGAAGCCTGCAACCCGCGGGTAGTAATTCCATCGACTCTCCGACCACAAATATTGAGTTTACCGCACGAAGCGCACTGGGGAAATTCCTGCGCTAAGGCCCTGGCCCGACGCCACGCCTTTTTGCCGGGAATCGATCGGGAAATCGAACATCTGGTGTCGGCTTGCGATACCTACGCCCTACAGCAGGCCAATCCCCGATATTCCCTCGTTCCCTGGCCTGTTCCTTCGCAGGATACACGTCGATTTTCGCCATGCCCACGTCCTGCCCCCCCCCTTCCCGAGGAAGCGTGACGTACGGAATACTCAGACATGGACACAATTTACAAGTCGCGCGCGCCGTGCCACGAGAGGCCGCATGGGAAGCACAACGGGCCGGCCGCCAGAGGAAGCGGGACAACGCCACCTGATGGCAAAAGCACGCTCTAAGCCGGGCAGTAGTTGTACTGACGCGAACCTCAACTGTTTAAAAAAAGAACTTGAAGTCAAAACTATTGCTGTGACATAATTTCGAGACTATTCCTTTATTTATGCATCCAATTGCTTTTCTGGGTATTTGCTTCCTTAGGCACACTATATAGATTTTTAAAGAAATGTCTGAAAACTTTTTGTATGTGACTTTTGGGTTTCTGCAGTGGATCTGTTGCGAATATATGTCTTTAGTTTGATACCAGATAATGTTACATCAGTCCCCATAATATTTCTTTAAAGCAGCTGTTGGAGATGTTCAGATGTTTACAGTAGTTACTGGCGCAAGATACAACTGATTGATTTCCGTGGCTACAGCGTGATTCTAATTCTCCATGTCTGTTCTATATAAGTGCCTGTTTTGTTTTCTTTGTCCTTCAGTTATTCTCACCATTCTCCTTACAATCACCTCATTATAGGTTTTATTCCATTTATGTACAATCCGACCATATGAAAAAGAAGCACTTTATTTGTCATTAAACACAAAACTTTTTCAACTGTTCTTAAACTGATGATAACGTAGCCGTTCTACACATTCTCTCCATTACAGCACTGGCAGCCATTAATATTGATTCTCTACGTGTGTGGCCGGCCACGAGTTATACGATGTTTCTCCTGCAGGCTCAACTGTTGGCACTCGGCTGTAGCTCCTCTCTTCTGTGCTTCTTCTATCACTCCACCTCTATGCACGGAAGAGCCTTCCTACATGACGCCAACTATAGTTCTGTACATTTTTAGTTCCTAGCTTAGCTTCTATTATCATCTGATAATTTATTATCTCCAAAGACACCCAAATGGCAACTGTAAATTATAACAGTATGCAATTCATTAGATATGTAAAACAGGATCATGAGGGTGTAAATGAAATATAAGAACTCTGAGATAATGCTGTCTGTGTGGTTTATTCAAAACACTCTTGAAAAATCAACAGTAAGAATCATATTCTATTTACATTTAAGATGAAATTATCACCTAGTCTGGGAAAGATAAAACTAGTCAGCTAAACCCACAAGTCTACACCACTGCACTTTTCTCCCAGCATACCTATTAAATGTAGCCGATTCTTTCTGCCCAGGAATCTTTCCTTGTAATAACTGAGACAATTTTTCTATGAAAATTATACATTTACTGAGGCAATTTTTCTATGAAAATTATACATCACATACCACAGCCCTTTTATCACCAATATTTACTATACAAATAACATAACAACCCATGTCTGGTTACTTAACTGTATCATAAACACTATCCTATTTTAGAACAAATGTTTGTTGCTCATAAACAAGTTATTTTACAACTAAAAAATATTCTCTCTCCATTAAACTTCACTGACAATTTTTTCTACATAACATTCTCTCTTAATAACATACATTCAACCAATTTCTATCTCTTTTTCTTCTGTTAACTGATGGAGTTTCTCCAAAAAATTGTGTTACACTCATATGCAATCTATTTCCATAAATTTTCTATAGAAAAGCTATATCACCACCTGGTTACTTAACAACATCATAACGCTCCTCTCCCTTTATCTTCCACAATATATTGTAATTTTATGAGCACCAGATAACAACATGAAGATTAAAACATCTACACTCTGATAGGTAGCATTGTACATATGGCTTTCCCCTATACATAAATATTTCATACTTCTTAACCGCTCCATGGATTATGGAAGGACACATAAGAAAACTTGGATTGGTCTTTGAAGGAAATATCCCAGCACTTTCCAAGTATAATTTAGATGACTCACAGATGAACAAACAGGAATGCCATCCTTAGAATTTTAGTATCTTGTTGTTGTTCCACCTCATTTAGTTGTCTTTGAGGATCAGGTAGTGAATATTTTTACTGAAAATCCATGCTTGGAAGGCAAAGAGGTAGCAAGGTGACAAGGATTAGAAGAAAAAGTAGAAGAAGGAAGGGGAAAGGAATGGAAGATTAGAGGTCAATGTCTCATTAGTAATATCAAAGTAGTTGACCATATTATTCTGAATTAAGCCAGCCCAATACAGGCACTTCCATTTCAAATCGGACAGCAGTAAACCTTTCATATTTTGTGGGGGTTTCATTTTTGTCATAGAAGTTACACGTTAATATCTTTGACAAACTTGCAGCTGTGGTATGCAAATGCTTCCAGTTGTTTTATAGGAACAAAAGTAACATAATTTAATTAAATCAAGTGATTATGACACTCATAGCTTGGAAACTATTCAAAATAAAATTTCCAAATAAATTACAAAATGAAGTAACTGTTGTTTTCATTGATGTGGTATTTATGTTGTATTTTTAGAATATGAATTTAATGTACTTTTCAACATTTGTCTTCTTCTGTTTATAAAATGCATTTTTAAACAGAATAAAATGTATGCCATATTGTTCAGAATTGATTTAAAAACAGTATCAGTATCTTGAAGAGAAAGCTGTAGAAAAAATAAAAGGTATCTAGAAAATGTGCCAAATTTTCCAGCTGTGCTACACCGTATTGTATGCAACCAGTCAGTCCCAACAGCTGCTCTCGACTGTGTCCAGATTGGGTGGCAGATGGCAAATAATCGAAAAACACACTACAAATACACACGTATCACATGATCACTACCCCCCACTCTAACTCAGACCTTTCTGTGCATGCATGAATTGGCAGCTTGCCCGCTCCAGAAATATTTTTCCGGGTAGAGTCTGGCTGCTTGCAGCAACTGCTGGAACACCAAACAGCCACACTCCAAGTAGCCAGAAGCTGGAGAAGGCGCTGCTGGAACACGATTTCAGTGTTGCGCATGCATGCCAAGCAGTCTGGTAGCTGCTGGAACGAACCTCTTATGTATTAACTACTTAATTTTTTTCCACTTTGAAGATAAGGGACTTCATAATATTTAAAACAGAAATCAACATGTAATAAAAAGAAGTTCAAGCCTATGTAACTTAATCCTTATGAAAACTGCATTTATTTTAGTAAAGGAAAAAAAAGGTTTTTACAATACTGAATTAACTGTTTCCATGTGATTGTTATATACCTAGTTCAACTTTATATATTCAGCCTCAAAATGAACCGTAATTCACTGAAATCTGGTATGAGGTTGTGAGTTACACAGCACACAAAGTGTCACATTTGGAAAATAATACTAACTTCATCAAATTTCACTTGAAAAATAATAATCTTTTAAGGGATAACTTCATGACAATTGTTTTATTTTACATTAATTGACACATGTATAAATTATTAATTATTTTTAAAAAAATATATGAGATCTTTTATTTTTCGTCTGATTTCAAATGGAAATACCTGTATTCAAGTTGAATAGTTTAGGGAAAAACAGAAAACCTTACTTTGGATAGCCACAAAAGCAGGTGAACAACATTCTGCAATATGAATGTTGTGTTTAAATATTTTACCACTGTGTTGAAAGGACACAAGTGTAGGAAGAAAAAGAGAAGGGAGTGAAGAAGGAGATATAATGGATCTACAACCCACCTTTCATGGATAGTTCTTTTACTTTCAGAGACTTCAGTAGCCATCTGAGAAATATCCTCTCACACCATGTCCCTCTATGAGATGTTGGTTATCCATCTCAAAAAATAACTACTAGTAACTGTGACATATTATTCAACAAACACTCCTGGAGCTCACAGAAAAATAAACCATCTATATGTATTTTCAGTCTGTTAATGGAACAACAGATGAAGTTTGTACAAACATTCTACTTCTAATAAGGCTAGAGACTATCTCTTGTTAGTAACACAAGAGGTCTTTTACTTTCAGTATGATCTAATTACTGCAATTACAGTTTCTATTTACGGCAGAATAATGACTCTAAACAGAAGACTTAAAAGCAAGTGAACATCAACTTGCATGAACACTATGCTTTAGTACTTGCACATATTACTTCATTATTTACAAAATTATTAATCACAGCAAGTGCTAATTCAGACAGTGACTGAACACTGAATACAATGAAGGCACTAAAAAAATTAACAAAACTTCATCTTTACAGTACACAGGAAGTATACTTTGACTATTGTGACTTTCATCATCACACATCATGTATACTTCCTGCTTACATCAATGAAATCACATAAGAAATTCATGTCCTGTCATTTAATTTCAAAAACTCAGCATCTAACTTTTACATTATTTACATATCTAATGAAAACTGAGTCACCTAAAAACCTTATTTTGTATGTTTATCTAAACTATCAGGAAATGAATAAAGCTGTTCACAGTTTGTAGCTGCTTGCTCCACAACAGCCTTGGATAGTGCTGGCTCTGACAGTCTTTTTTCATTGGATACCTCCATGGTTACAGAAGAGTCCCACACATGAATGTTATTATCTGACTGGGACCTAGAACTGTCATTACAGCTACTAGGCAACACATACAATCTGGAATTTATGGAAAATAGGGATGTTTTCTCAGAGTTATTTTCTGGGACAGGTTCCCCCCTTGCCATACTGTCCGACTCCGACTGACTGCTCGAAGCTCTTAGCGCACTGTCACCAAATACCTGAAAGATTGTTTTCCTTGCAGGTGAGGTGGAGGTCATAGATGATGTTATTGTCTTGTCTTCTTCATCTGTAACATCAATTTCAGCATCTGCCACAGTTTCAGAATCTGCTCTATATTCCTCAGGTGCCTGTCTCTCACGAGCTTCTAAAGCATCAGTGCTTTCAAGCCAGGATAAAAACTTGACCCCATCAAATCCTACACTTTTATCCTTCTTTGCAATGGTGTCCTTAACACTAAAAGTTCCCGATGAATCTGTCACAGATTTTGCAGGGAAATCCAATGCAGCTTTTTCCTGAGTTTCTTGTACATTATCCTGCTTTACAGTAATGGGAACATTTTCTATTATGGTAGAATCTGAAGTGTCTAATTCAATATTAGAAAAGTAGCCATCAAATTCAAATTCAGAACTTGCAGAAACAGAAACAGGAGTTACTTCACCACTGTCAGCACCATCTCGACTTTCAAGACCGGACGTACATTCGCTTCCACTGAAAGAACCCATACTTCGGCAGTTGTAAATACCACTCACATTAAAAGTATCCCTCACTGCAGCTCTGGAGGTATCTGCATTTCCAGCATCTGATATATTTATATCACACAAGTCTTGATCAAATACTGTCGGAAATATTTGCGCCATTGCAGCAGTGAAGTCATATCTGAAACCAAAAGCAATGGCTTAATAACATAAAATGCATGTAAATGTGAATGTAACTGTGCAATAAATATTTAGAATTCAGGTTTCTGTTCAAAATTTACATTGCAGTATAAATTTTGGTGTTTCAAAGGCTTTGCTGTAGCTGATAAAACAAGTTACACAGTCAAATGCAAAAGCTTCAACCAGAAATAAATTTATGAGGTGCAGAGAAATGATGAAGTGCTGTATAGGAATGAAAGAATGAAGATTAGGGCCTGATGTCCCATCAACACTGTTGATTGTTTTGCTAAGAATGGGGAAGAAAATTAGCCATACCCTTTGAAAGGAACCATCGCCAAACTTGCCTGGAGTGATTTAGGGGAATCACAGAAAACATAAATTGAGAGGGTCAAATTCGGATTTGAACCACCAAAAATAAATGAAAATTTAGGAAGAAGAATAAAATATGAGGAGCAATCACAACATAAGGTTAAAAGAACAATTGACAAATTGCTGAAAACTGGTCTCATGAACAAGTTTGATGAATGATTTGAGTTCTGTGAGCAAAAAACATAATTGGGATGAAATTCACTAACATCTGGTACTGGTTTTGCAAAGAGACATTATGTCTCATTAGCACATCACAGAATTCTGTTAAAAGTTTGTGGCTGGTAGAGAAAACATCACCCACAAGGATTGCAGTATCAGACTCAGCATTGCATCAACATAAATGAAGACAGTTTCAGTGAAGGAGCTGCTTCAGAATAATGGGGGAATTACATTATGGCATATGATGGTATAATAGTGACTATCATTTGGAAGTATTCATAGCACTGATAATGATATTCTACACTGCCAAAACGAATGGATTTCACAAAATCTTAACTACCAAGACAAGTAGAGTTGCATGTGGGCAAGTATGCAACTTCTTTTACAGTTCTCCACAGAAGGTAATAGTTTTGTGTGTCACTGTCAGGAGTTATGAAGCATGGATCCACCACTATCTTCAGTAGTAAACAGTCATCACTGGAATGGAAACATCTCTCCTCTTCAAAGACAAGTTTAAAGTGATGCCATCTGAAGGGAAAATGATACCCACAGTGTTGTGGGACTGTGTGAATGTCACACTCATGGAGATATTGAAAGAGGTAAGACAGTGACTGCTGACAGATCATGCAAGACCTTGGCAGGATTTGTGCCAGAACAGCATATTTAAACTCATGCATAAATGAATATGTAGAGTATGTACTACCAGCTGGTTGTATTAGTTTTAAGAAATATATTTCACTGTGATCTTTGTCACTCTAGTTTCCCAACCCCTCTCCCCCCATAAGGATGATTGTCCTGTTACCTTTTTATATGACAAGGACTAAGTACTTGATATAATTTTATTTTTTAAATGTTGATTTTGTAGATTGGGGAAGTTAGTTGGAAAAGGGATTTAGAAACATACATTTGAGAACAGTTGAGAAGCAGTAGTAATAATAGCTGTAGCCATGCAGTTAATGAAATATCCACTAATTTTCTTAAACAGCTGGCTCATTTACAACTGAGGTCAGAAAGCTTATCAGTCCATGATTAAAGAACATGATACCAACGTATTAAAATAATGTGTGTGCAAAAATGCAACTCTTCAGGGGATTGCATTTCAGGTTCAATTGATACAGAGATAAAAGGTCAAGTGTGCTGGGTTTTTTGACCATTTGTACACCTATCAACTTATTTGTTACTTGTATACGTTAATGTATGTAAACGTTTCAAGATTTATAAATAAATGGCCAGCACTTCTGTAATCAAAATCATTTCATATAACCAGTAAAATCTTCTGTAACAGAAAAATAAAAGGTACCAGCTGAAAAATGCTCCAGTCAAGAGTATAAAAAAAGTGAGTATGTACCTGTTTAAGACACTGACAGGAAAGTGTCAAAACAGCTGCCTCAATTTACATTCTGCCTACCTATTCAAATATTCTGGCATGCAAACTTATTCATGTCTTTTTTTTTCTGAAAGAGCGCAGAAGAGAAACAATGATGGTGGATAAGAGAAGAGACTGTCAGTAGAAGAGAAAGAGAGGGTAGTCATTAATAATGGGAGAGAGACATTGGCGGTAAAAGAGAGGGGAAAAAAAGAGGGATTGAGGTGGTAGCAGTGGGAGCAAAAGAGAGCAGACAGTGGAAATGAAGGAGAGAGATGCGTGAGAGACCATACATGGATCATCTAAACTGCACAGATTGTTGAGGAAAAAAACTGCCCACTTCCCCAAGTCCCTTATACCAATATGTAAATGTTTCCTGGTCTATGGGTCAAAATCTTGAACAAACCATCCCCAGTAACATACGAGAGAGGTAATGTGGTCGAATAGAAAGATAGCAAACTGTAAGCGAGAAAGAAAAGGACTGTGGTAATATAAGACAAATGCAGTAGCACACAGTCACTTAAAAGTGGTATAAAAGGGAACACTGGTAAGGATGAGTGCAAGAAGTAACATTAATGTTGCCTTTCAGCCACATAACTCTGTTAGTTAAGTAAATAAACTAATATTTTCTTTAGTGGCTGATTGGCATTACTTCTCACTATAGATCAATTGTAAGTAATATATATTCCTGTCTTTAAAATGTCCAGAATGGATAAGGTTAAAAATAAATTAATTTGATAAATCCAGGCAGTTAGCAAAAGTAGGTATACGAAACACCTAAACAAAGTACTTAAATCTACTCCTTGTTCTATTCCTTTTTTCATTTGTTACCTTTTTATCTTTATTTACTTTACTAGAATATATGTATTACCTAACAGAGTTTTTATTATTAAATAATTTCTTTATTCCTTTGTCTTTAGTAATTTTCTGTCAAATATTCAGCATTTTTGTATTAGCCTCTTTGTGAGCTAGATATTTTTATACCTATTTTAATCAGGCTAGAAGCTGCTAGCTGCAGCTAGAAAGATGCATTGAAGCAGTCTTTGGACTTATAATCACAACAGCAAGAAGCACCTTCAGTAACAGACAAGCATTTGCTCACAGTTCCTATGCAGCTGTTTCACTGCAACTGGTCATTATTCAATTAGGTTTACAGGTTTGCCTGCTTTTCTTATACCATGACTTCTATAATAGTCCATATGTAACAAACTATGGCAATAACAGCACTAACTACAGGGTGAAGTTGGTTTATTTATTTATTTATTTATTTATTTTTTTTTTTTTTTTTTGTTATCAGTTTTATGAATTCCTCTCCTTTACCAACCTCTTCTAAATCCCCCAATCTTCAGTTTTAAACCTCTATAGCTGCTTCTAGTAGCATGAAGGTTATTCCCTAGTGTTTTATCACACATCCTATTACCTTGTCCCTTATTTTCCCCCGTATTTTTCATGTGGTCTTTTCTTTACCAATTCTGTGGAGAAGTCCTCATTCATTATGTTATCAGGCCACCTTATTTTCAATGTTATTCTGTAAAAACACATCTCAAATGCTTCAATTCTTTTCTCTTCTGGTTTTGTCCAGGATTCACTGTCTTACAGCATAAAATATTAAACTTTTCATAATCCATAATAGATTTAGTCTACAGTAATGGTGGTCTGAAATAAAGCTTCCTGTTTAAGAATCAGACACCTGATGTTCACAACGGTGAGGGATTAAGAATATACATGGAAACAATGTCCCAATTTGCCCATTTTGGATTTTCATCTCTCTTCAGATATGAAGAAACATCTTGCCACTAAATATACTATCATGGAAAAGTTATATTACCAGTAACTGAATAGTATATGAGGGACCAAATAAACTGGAGTCCTGGAAACACAGACATTGAGGGAAAAATGAAGAGATACTGAGAAGAGTTGGAGTGCAAAGGCAGTTACTGGACTGTCATTGCTACAGACTGTGTTGAGTACAAAATTGTTATAATCTATAGTCTAATTTAAACTAATTGTCATTAGACATGTGGCAGACTGGACAACTCCTGCCACCAGTACACCAATGGAAGACTGACACTGTTGGGTCCAACTCTGTTGCCACTTCAACTGCACAGCATACAGAACTTTGGCAACTAGCAATCAATGATTCACTATATTAAGAGATTATAATTTGTGATGAAAGTAGTCAATAAAGGTAAACAAAGAGGACATTCAAGAAGTATTGCACATGGTGCAATTACTGACAGTCAATTGTGGAAATCCTGGGTTTGTCGAGGGAATAATTTGAGAGAGAGAAAGGGGGGAAGGGAGGGAAGAGGGAGGGGCAAGGGGGATGGTAGAGGGGTGGAGGGGGGTAGGAACACCTCTCATGTCTCTGGGTAAAGTGGTGGAGTGAGAAATACAGCTGCTATAAAAATCAGTGATCAGTAATAGGAATTAGCAGGACAAATTTACAAAGGAAGAATTAACTGAATCCTATAAATTGGCAATGCTTGGGCAGGAAAGGTACCTCACGACAAGGACCACAAATGATAATTCTTTCTGGTAAGATTTTGTCATTAAATATATGCATATTATTCAAGAAAGAAGGATCTGATTTGTAAAAAACTACATGCCACCCTTGTAGCTGTGAACCTATGTCGAGATAGTAAATTGTCCTTCTCATCTTGCATAAGAGTTAATTTTCCATTATAAATCTGTTTGTGAGTTACTAATGGGGCATCAACATTATTACAGTTTGGCCTTGTTGGTTTTTGAGGTAGTTAGTAGGGACATATTTTGATGATACTAATTGGCTTGATGAAACATGGATAATGAGGACACTAAAGACACTGTTTCCTGGGTCAAGAAATGTAATATATCAGTTAACAGTAGCAGTGGCTTAACTAGGACTTGGCTTTGGGGGGTGGGGTGGAGGGGGAGGGAGATAGATCTGCTTGACAAGCAAAATTTTAGTCAGTTTGCAGACAGACTACTATCTACCACTCCTGTTGAAGAAACTAATTCACTCCCATCCAATGGAAGCTTATGGTAAAACACCCCAAGTTCTCAATCTTTACCTTTACCAGATTGCTGTTATACAACTTCTTTTCTTTCTTTCTTTTCCTTTCTTTTCGGGTTTTTGGGGGGGGGGGGTTCTATCACCCCTCATCCCCCCCCCTATAGTTATGCCACTGAACAATAGCTTGGAAATAACAAAATGTTTAGAACTTCTCCCACAACACATGCCAAGTATCCAGTTTATCTTGTGGATGCAATTGCAAAAATATATGGAGACAAGGTGATCACATTGCTCACTTCCATTCCCATTTCAATTCAACAAAACTGATTTGGCCTCAGATAAAATAACATGTTGCTATGGAGAATAAAAATTTCTGTTGCCTGTAGAAGAACACAGTGGAAAGAGTGACACCAAAAGACTTACAAAATGTAATAAGTATTTTAAATGAATGATAAAAGAAACATAAAATATATTAGAACAGTGCTTACTATGAAAGTGCCACTGACAGTTCCACTAACTGTAACTCTGACTTTGAATTAAGATGTGTTTTCCAAGTGTCTGACTAGCATATGGTGTGATATATATATAAACTTTCCTTTTACATCTATTAAATCTTGTGTTTAGATACCAACTCACTGTAAAGACAACTGCTGAGCCAAAAACAGGCAGATAAAATAGACACTCACATTCACACAACTTACATTTTTGGCCACAGTCTTCATCAGAAAAAGATACACAAACATTCACATAATCACTCAGAGATATCCCAGACAGACATGACCACCATCTCTGGCCACTTCAGTGCAACAAGCCTCTGAACAGTGAGTGAGGAGGGGAGTGGAGTGTGAAGGATGCTAGGTGAGAGTGGGGATGTAATGATCCATGTTGCATGATGGACTGTAAATGGTGACATAGGTGGCAACATGAGATGCAGCTTGGAATGCAGTAATGGCAAGGGGTGTGAGAGCAAAAAAGGGGATATGTAGACGTGCAGGCGCGCATTTGTGTGTGTGTGTGTGTGTGTGTGTGTGTGTAAAAATAGGGATAACCAGCTGCGGTGGCCGAGGGGACTGAGGCGCTCCAGTCACGGTCTGCACGGCCACTACGGTCGGGGGTTCGAATCCCCCCTTGGGCATGGGTATTTGTGCCATACTTAGTCTTAGTTAGTTCATAAGTAGTTTGTAAGTTTAGGGGCTGATGACCCCGTAGATAAGTCCCATAGACTATACAAACATTTGAAAATAGGGATATTGAAATATCAAAGAAAAATAAGTAAAATAAAATAATTTTAAAAAGAGCATGAATTGGAAGAAAGACATGAATTAGAAGGAAATAAAGAATTGTTAGGCATAGGGTGTAGAGATAATAATTTATCTCAGGTTGAGGCCAGAATGATTGTGGGACCCTTGTATGTGTTGTAGGGACAACTCCCATCTACACAGTTCAGTAGAGCTGATGGTGGAGGGGAGGAGCCAGATGTAATGCAGCCACTGAAATCAAGTTTGCTGAGTTCAACTACATTCAGTGCCACAGGGTTGTCCACTTCCTTTATGGTACAGATTCATGGTGGGCAATCATACTGATAGATGGCTGGTTTGTTGTCATACTCTACATCTACATAAATATTCTGCAAGTCACATTGAAGTGCATGGCAGAGACTTCCTTAAACTGCTTGTACAATATTTCTCTACAGTTCCATTCTCTAAAAGTTTGCAGAAAATAGGAACACCTAAATCTTTTCGTTTTCGATCTGATTTCTCTTATTTTATTTTGATGATCATGTCTTTTGATGTAGGTGGGTGCTAACAAAATATGTTCTCATTCAGAAGAGAAAGTTGGTGAAATAAATTTTGCAAATAGATCTCATTGTAATGAATAATCCTTTTGTTTTAATAATTTTCACCCCAACTCGTGCATCATCTCCCTGACCCTCTCTCTCCTATATCGCGATAATACAAAACTAGCTGTTCTTCTCTGAACTTTCTCAAAATCATCTGTCAGTTCCACTTGGTGGGGATCCCACAATGCGCAACAATACTACAAAATAGGATGCACAAGTGTAGTGTAGGAAGTTTCTTTAGTAGAACTGTTGAATATTCTAAGTGTTTTGCCAACGAAATGTAGTCTTTGGTTCTCTTTCCCTACAATATTTTCTGTGTGTTCTGTTCAACTTACGTTGTTTTTAATTATTACCCCTAGGTATTTAGTTGATTTTACGGGCTGTAGTTTTGACTGATTTATCGTGTAAATGAAATTTAACGGGCTTCTTTTAGTGGTCCTATGGAGGACTTCACACTTCTCATTATTAAGGGTAAATTGCCATTTTTTGCACCATGCAGATATCTTATGTAAATAATTTTGCAGTTGCTTTTGATCTTCTTGTGACTTTACTAACCGATAAGTGACAGCATCATCCATGAACAGTCTAAGGGAGCTACTCAGATTGTCTGCTAAATCATTTATAAAAATAAGGAACAGTAGGGCCCCTATAACACTTCCCTGTGGAACACCAGATAGCACTTCCGTTCCATTCAATGACTTTCCATCAATTACAATGAACTGTGTCCTTTCTGATAGGAAATCACTAATCCAATCACACAACTGTGGTGATATTCCATAAGCACGCAGTTTGATTAGAAGATGCTTGTGAGGTACAGTGTCGAAAGCCTTCTGGAAATCTAGAAACACGGACTCTATTCAACATCCCAATTTGATAGCACTCATCACATCATGTGAGTAAAGAGCTATTGTGTTTCACAAGAATGATACTTTCTGAATCCATGTTGACTATGGGTCAATAGGTCATTCTCTTCAAGGTAGTTAATAATATTTGAGGAAATTATATGTTCTAAAACCCTGCTGCAAACTGACATCAATAATATAGACCTGTAATTTTGCGTGTCACTCCTGTTGCCTTTCTTGAATATTAGTGTAACATGTGCACCTTTCCAGTCTTTGGATATGGAACATTCGCTGAGCGAGCGGTTGTAATTGAAAACTAGGTATGAGGCTATTGTATCAGCATACTCTGAAGGGAACCTAATTGGTATACAATCAGTACTGGGAGACTCAATTTTGTTAAGTGATTTAAACTGTTTTAATACACCAGGGGTATAAATTTCTAAATTACTCATGTTGGCAGTTGGTCTTGAAAGGAATTCTGGAGTATTTTCTTAATCTTCTTTCATGAAAGAATTTCAGAAGGCTGTGTTAAGCAACTCTGCTTTAGCAGAATTGTCATCAGTAGCATGACTGTCACTATCGTGTAGTGAAGGTATTGATTGTGTTTTACTGCTAGGATAAGCCTATGACAGGACTGGAATAAGAACTACTGGGTGCATTGGGCAGGTCTTTCAAAGGGATTGATTCCTGTGGTTAGGTTTGCCATTTGAAGTGGCACAAGGAAGGATTAGGATGTTATGGAACTTGGGTGGATAATGGAACACCACTTTAGGAGGGGTCGGAAAGATCTTGGGTAGGCAGAAGAGGACTGTTGGTGTATGGGGATATATCATGGGAAATCTGTTTGCCTACTAGGTCAGGAGGATAAGTGTATCTGTGAAGGGCTTTGTGAGGCCTTCAGCATATTGGGTAAGGGACTTATCATAACTGCAAATTTGGTACCAATGGGTGGCAAGGCTGTAAAAGAGGGATTTTTTTAAATGTGGAATGGATGGCAGCACCTGCCCCTTCCCTTTACTGCATTAAGCTGCAGCTCACATTGCCATCTATCAGATACTTTACAGTCCATCATGCAACATGGAAAGTTCCATCCCCACACTTGCCTGGCATTCTTCCCTCTCCACTCCCTTCCTCACTCACTGTCAAGATGCTTGTTGCACCAGAATAGCCAGAGGTGATGGACATGTGTGCTTGAGTTGTGTCTGATTGACTGTGTGAATGTATGTGTATCTTTTTCTGATGAAGGCCATGGCCAAAAATTTAAGCTGTGTGAATGTGATTGTCTATTTCACATACCAATCTGCAGCTCAGTAATCATCTTTATGGTTAGTTGCCATCTACCCTCTAGTATTGACATTCCAATCTAGATTTTCCATTGCTAAATCTTGTGTTTATCAGTTTAAATCTACAGTTACATCTATAATCCACAAGCTATCTTACAGAGTGTGGACGTGGGTGTCTTGTATGCCGATGTCAGTTTCCTCTTCAGCTGTTCCAGACAAAAATGGTTCATATGAAGAACTGTTGTTGGTAGGTCCCTCATCTTAGCTCAAATCTCTCTATTTTTATTTTCATGAAGATGTACACAGGAGGAAACAGTACATTAATTGACTCTTTTAAGAACAATACAATCCACCCAAAGTGTCCCAAGACTAATTTTAATCCAAGTGTATAAGTAATGTCAGCACAGGTAGTACAGAGGCAGTTTCAACTAAGAGAGGTGCATTAAGGAAGTCAGTGTGTTAAAAAAAACACATTAATTATGAAATTATGGCTGCTTGTTGTGACTTGACTGAAACACTTACTTTGTATAGTTCTTTTCGAGGATAAATTATCACAGATGATGAGACAGGGTGTTATCAATTCAAACCTACCTCAAAATGACAAAGTGCAAAAAATTCATATGAACGGTCATCGCCTTGACATAATTGGTGAGCCGGACAATGTGACTTATAAGTTGAATAATTGAGTAATATCTGAGAGAAGGACTTCTGGCAGTTTCACATGCTTGTATGAACATTCTGCACAGAAGGACTTTACAGTTTCACATGACTGTATGAACATTCTGCACCATGAAAACCACCGTCTTCACTTTTCTCAATTTTTATTGGTCCAGGATTGAACAATTTGGTCTGACAGGGTGCATTCTTGAAACTTCAAGAGTAGAGCACAATGTGATGTGGAATGCCTAACTTGCAGTGTCCGCTATTGGAGCTGACATAGCATCACTGTGACACACACTTACTAAACGACTGTATAGTAAAATGTGCTTCTCTTCATTGCATCTTCTCTATTTCTTCTATCAGTCCTACCTAATAAGAATCCCAAATTGAAACACTATTCAAGTATTGGTCAAACATGGGTTTTTTAAGGTACCATCTTTGAGGAAGAACTACATTTCCTAAGTAGCGTTCCAAAGAATCTCTCTGACAACTGACCTATCTACAATTAATTTTATATTCCAATTTCACATTAAATTGCTCCATATTCATACACCCCACCCCTCTGAATCACAGACAATGCTGAGGTGTGGTGGATTGCATGCCTCAACAACATGGATATCCAAAACTGTAACTGTAGCCATAGTGGAAGGATATCTGGAGAGATGCCACGTAGACATGTGGTTCCTGAAGATAGGCAGCAGCCTTTGGAGTAGTTGCAGGGGCAACAGTCTGAATCATTGATTGATCAATCTTTGTAACATCAGACAGCATGGCATTGCCATATAGGTTCTACAAATGACTGAAATCAAAGGGAAACTACAGCCACAACTTTTCCCACAGACATGCAGATCAAAAGTATGGCTAAATTATGATAGCATCCTCTAGGGTAAAATATGCAATTCAGATCTCCAGGTGGGGGCTACTCAGTACAATGATGCAATCAGGAAAAACAAAACTGGCATTCAATATATTGGAAGATGGAATATTTGATCTCTTAATTGGGTAGGTATATTAGAAAATTTCAACAGTGGAATGGATAGAATGAGGATTAGTAAACTTTGGTGGCAGGACGAACAGGACTTTGGGTCATGTGAGTACAGGATTATAAATACAAAAGGAAATAGAAATTATAAGCAGGTAGATCTAATAATTAATAAGAAAATAGGAATGTTTATAAGCTACTATATGTTGCTCCGTGAATGCATTATCATGAAATAAAATGATCATATGGCATTTTTGGCCTTGTGTGGGATCCAACGGACAGCAGTGCATTTCATTACAGGATCATTTAGTAATCGTGAAAGCGTTATGGAGATGATAGATAAATTGCAGTGGAGGACTCTGCAAGAGAGACGCTCTGGAGCTCGGTACAGGCTTTTGTCGAAATTTTGAGATCGTACCTTTATCAAGGAGTCAAGCAGTATATTGCTCCCTCCTATGTATATCTTGTGGAGAGATCATGAGGATAAAATCAGAGAGATTAGAGCCCACAAGCAGGCATACCAACAATCTTTCTTTCCACAAACAATACAAGACTGAAATAGGAGAGAGAAACTATAGTGGTACTCAAGGTACCCTCCACCACACACCTCAGGTGGCTTGCAGAGTATATATGTAGATTTTTATACATTTGGCAGACATCCTCCAGTCATTGTTACTTGTGAATGCCAAGCTTCTGTTTTACACCAGCTCCACAATGGTTAGGGGTCTGTCAATCATTTCATTTAATACTTTGTAATGACGAGTATCGAGCCGAACTTTTACATGGACATCACAGAACAATTTTATCTTCGTTTCATTCTCAGACAGAGCACTTTCCACAGAAGTTTTGCATCAAGTTTTCAGTCTCAGACCACGTATATTTCAATATATACAACCAAGGTAGTGCCTGGGAACTAGGTATTATTGTCAAAAACCACAGGAGAGCTCTTCATGAGGCCCAAACATTCTCTAGTTGCATCATACGCCATCATCAAAATTAGATTTGAAGCCCCAAGTACAGTCACAGTGATTCTGCTGAGAGTTTTCCTGTCACAGATTTTAAACGGCCACTGCCCCAAACCCAGCAGAACCGTCAGTTGGCCTACAAGCAGCAGGGCCTTCCTCCTGGAATGGGATTTCTCCTTTAGGGTGCAGCTGCCTCAACTTGCCATTGCACAGCCTTCACCTTAGCTGCCATCATTATAACAACTGGCTAGCACAGATGTGCCCACCATTGCTGGACAACCTGGCTCCCGCGGATCTATCTCTTAGTTTCCATCACTGTAGTCATCTGCAGCTTCCTCCATGGATGCCTTGCCTACTGGAGCACACAATGAACTGCCCAGAATGTGCATCTTGCCTGTGGTTTCGAGGGCCTTTCCCTCTTGGGCTCTCGAGGCAAGTGTCGGGGTGCAGGTCAGATGATTCGTTCGCCACCATTCCGTCACCAGTCTGATCTATTATGCCTGGGTCAGTACTACTCTCTGATGTAGTTGACATGGTTCTCTAATGGTGTGTTAATTCGGGTAAGAGAGATATAGTGTGTTGTACTGTGTTGACACCAAAGACAACTAAACCAGTATTGATAAGGCCACGGGAACACAGGCAGTTAGCAGTACAAGATTCTACATTCTGACCAGAGGCCTAGCATTACAAACAGCATAATGTGTGTGAAACCTGATTGGCTGAAGCACAGTTAAATAGTTGGACAGTGTGCATCGAATCATCAGTGTGTGCTTCAATCCAGCAGAGTTCTCGTGGATTCGGGACAAAGTGCTATGCTATGGAGAAGTGACACTTCAACTTACTACAGTCCTTTGAGAGTTGTTTATGAACTGAGACTTAGAAATTATCACAGACTGTAAATGGAACTTGGAAGTTTTAACACCAGTGTCTGGACTCTATTTGTCTGGAATGATTGTACTTCTCTAATCTCAAACGTTGAGTACTCATTTATTTATAATAAATTTCACATGTGTTAATAAAGATGTGAGATCTTCCTATTAAAGTGTACCAATGCCCCTTCCGATAATAGCCTAACAACAGATCTAGATTGGTTGATTTAACAGGACAGTCAATGTACTAGTATTTGTCACACGCTGCAGACATGGATTTGCATCATCTTAGAAGACAGGAATGCCCACTGCAGAACCTGAAAAAATTCTGGACCTGTCTAAAATTGGTTAGTGGATCAAAGGCCTCTATCCAGTCACTCAATCATTCTGGGGTGGTGATAGAAGACAGCAAAATGAAAGCCAAAGTTTTAAATTTAACATTTAAGAAATCATTCATGCAGGGCAGTCATGCAAATATACCTTCATTTGATGGCCACTTTAATTCCCAAATGGCGGACATAGTAACAGGAACAGCAGTTGTAGAGAAGTAGCCGAGAGAGTTGAAAACAAACAAGTTGCCAGGCCCAGATTGGGTAACTACTCATTTTTACAAAGAGTACGCTACGGCATTGACCCCTTACTTAGCTTGCATATACCGCAAATCTTGATATAGCGCAAAGTTCCGTATGACTGGAAAAAGACGCAGGTAACTCTCATGTATAAGAAAGGCAAAAGAACAGACCCACATAATTACAGACCTATATCATTAACATTAGTTTGCTGTACAATTCTTGAACATATTCTCAAGTTCTAATATAGTAAATTTACTTGAGATGGAAAAACTTCTGTCCATGCATCAACATGGCTTTAGGATGCATTGAGTGTGTAAACGCAACTTGCCCTTTTCTCTCATGACATGTTACAAGCTATGGATGAAGGGCAACAGGCAAACTGCATATTTCTCAATTTTCAAAAGGAGTTTGACACAGTACTACATTGCAGACTGCTAACGAAGATATGAGCATATGCAATAGGTACCAAAATATGTGAGTTACTTAAAGACTATTTAAGTAATAGAACCCAGTACATTGCCCTTGACGGTGAGTGTTCATGAGAGACTAGGGTATCGTCAGGTGTGCCCTATAAAAGTGTGAAAGGACTGCTATTATTTTCTACCTATATAAATGATCTGACAGAAAGAGTGAGTTGCAAACTGTAGCTGTTTGCAGATGATGCTGTGGTGTACAGGAAAGTGTCATTATTATGACTGTAATAGGAGGCAGGATGACTTGCACAAAATTTCTAGGTGGTGTAAGGTATGGCAGCTGGCTCTAAAAGTAGAAAAATGTAAGGTGATGTAGTTGAGTAGGAGAATCAATCACATAATGTTTGAATAGAGCAATAGTAGTGTGCTGCTTGACTGAGTCATGTCAATTAAATATCTAGGTGTAATGCTGCACAGTGATATGAAATAGAATGAGCATATAAGGACAGTCGTGGGAAAGGTAGATGGTCGACTTTAATTTATTGGGAGAATTTTTGGAAAGTGTGATTGATTTGTAAAGGAAACTGTGTATTAAATGATTGTATGGCCCCTTATTAAGTACTGCTCAAGTTTTTGGGATCCCTACCAGAATTGGCTTAAAAGAAGACATAGAAGCAATTAAGAGGTTATTGTCTAGGTTTGTTACTGGTAGGTTCTATCAATGCTCGAATGTCAGTGAAATGCTTCGAGAACTCAAATGGAAGTCATTGGAAGGAAGGCAACATTCTTTTCAAGAACCACCATTGAGGAAATTTAGGGGGCTGGTATTTGAAGCAGACTGCACAACGATTCTACTGCAACCGACCTACATTTTGTGTAAAAAGAACAAAGATAGGATCAGAGAGATTAGGGCTCATACTGGTGCATAAAAGCATTCATTTTTCTCTCAGTCTATATGGGAATGGAACAGAAAAGTAAGAAACTAGTAGTGGTACTGAGTACCCTCTGCCAAGCACCTTTGGATGGATTGTGGAGTATGTATGTAGATGTACTAACCATAGAGAGGTACAAGAAATGGCAACACTTGCTCATTGGGAATGTGTAAATAAACATTGAGGTTTATGCTCATCACAACCTGAAGGACTTGGCTCAAGAGAACAAAAATAAATGAGTCAATAACATCACAGAACCACCTCTGGTCTAAACGGCATCCTCCATCCACTGTAGTTCAAACTCTTCATAGAGCCATCTGTACAGACAATACCTCGCACTACTTGAAAAGGGGCAAAATCAAAACTTGTTGAAAAACTACACATGTCGTGCCATTTACAGTCCAGATTCTTGTGTTGCTTAGTCCACTGAAGATGTGCAGCTTTATGGA
This sequence comes from Locusta migratoria, assembly GCA_026315105.1. NCBI lineage: Eukaryota > Metazoa > Arthropoda > Insecta > Orthoptera > Acrididae > Locusta > Locusta migratoria. Next base: position 786,706,206 of record CM048755.1, read on the forward strand.
CTTTGAAAACAATGGCCCTTTGTGAAGAACCAATTCCAAATGTCCATTGCATGCAGTTCCCTATGTGATGTTCACTTGTGAACCAGTTTACATACAAAATGGAGAGTTTGTATATCTTTTAACAACTCTTGAAAATGGATTTGACAGTAACGTGTTATTCACACAACAATTAACAACATATAAACAGGGTGTTACAAAAAGGTACGGCCAAACATGCAGGAAACATTCCTCACACACAAAGAAAGAAAATATGTTATGTGGACATGTGTCTGTAAATGCTAAATTTCCATGTTAGAGCTCATTTTCTTACTTATCTTCAAATCACATTAATCATAGAATGGAAACCCACAGCAACAGAACGTACCAGCGTGACTTCAAACACTTTGTTACAGGAAATCAAAATGTCCTCCGTTAGCGAGGATACATGCATCCACCCTCCGTCGCATGGTATCCCTGATGCTCTGATGCAGCCCTGGAGAATGGCATATTGTATCACAGCCGTCCACAATACGAGCTCGAAGAGTCTCTACATTTGGTACCTGGGTTGTGTAGACAAGAGCTTTCAAATGCCCCAAAAAATGAAAGTTAAGAGGGTTGAGGTCAGGAGAGCGTGGAGGCCATGGAATTGGTCCACCTCTACCAATCCATCGGTCACCGAATCTGTTGTTGAGAAGCGTACGAACACGTTGACTGAAATATGCAGGAGCTCCATTGTGCATGAACCACATGTTGTGTCATACTTGTAAAGGCACATGTTCTAGCAGCACAGGTACAGTATCCCATATGAAATCATGATAACGTGCTCCATTGAGCATAGGTGGAAGAACATGAGGCCCAATCAAGATATCACCAACAATTCCTGCCCAAACGTTCACAGAAAATCTGTGTTGATGACGTGATTGCACAATTGTGTTCGGATTCTCATCAGCCCACACATGTTGATTGTGAAAATTTACAATTTGATCACGTTGGAATGAAGCCTAATCTGTAAGAACTAAAATGAGCTCTAACATGGAAATTAAGCGTTTCCGGACAAATGACCACGTAACATATTTTCTTTCTTTGTGTGTGAGGAATGTTTCCTGAAAATTTGGCCATACCTTTTTGTAACATCTTCAATAAATGTATAATTTGTTATTAAAAAATCAACAACCTGCTGCATAACATAAATATTTTATTTTGACCAGTGTTTTAAATAGTATGTAAGTGACCTTATATGTTCCAGCCACACCTGATGGAGTGTCCTCCAACATGCTCAGGTGAAACACAATAGGGCAGTTATATTCTTCTAAAGAAGAGCACTAAGTGGCCGAAACTGGTCAAATTAAAATATTTAAACTGTGCAACTGCTTTTCTAACACCATGTATATACTTGTAAAAGTGCATGACACAATGTTGCCTTGCAATACTCATTTATTACCACCAGTTTTAATAACTGCATAGTTACAAAACAGAAGAAAATACAATGTACAATCTAAATAAACTAAAATGCCTTATGAAATTAAATAGTCAATTTCAAAGAGTTGCAAGGGAATACCTTCACAATATCACATGTCTTACAAGTCTCCCCATGTGAATAGCTATCTAAACATAGTTACAATGTGTAAAAAATGTAAATTTGTACTACTAAGGCAAACTGGCTCAATCTGTGGCAAGTGATAAATTGTTAATACTCTAAGAAGTTAACATACCATAGAATCATACAGACCAAACACTACACATAAGAGTAGTAACATAATATGATATCTACTTAATACTATATCATAAGTGAATAAAAATACAATAGTCAGATGGTCACATTTAACATAAGGTGAAAGCCTGATGGTGTTTCTTGTTTCCATTGTGACCAACCACATTAAAAAATACATGATGAAGTACACATATTCTTCATACAAACATGCTACAAGTACATAATACATTTTTAGAAAATTATTGTGTACAAATATATCTGGGACAAAGCAGAAACTTAAACCAAATGATCTAGTAACATCTGCTACTTTAAAATGTATTACTATCCTAATGAGTGAACAGTACAATATTTAGGTCCAAAATTCCAATTCATGAAATTAAATGAAAAAAAATAATTACAAAAATTACAAATATGTTAAATTTGTGAGTCCGCATTTATTCCTGTGATGAATTTCAAGAAATTATAAACCAAGAGCTACAAAATTTGAATAAAACACATATTTTATAAGGAGCTTCATTAATTAACGTAATGTATGTAATGGGGACATATTACAGAATTCATTAGCACATATACTGTAAAAATTTCTAACATATTAATCATTATAAACTCATGTTAAAATCACTAATCATTGATAGAAATTCATAAAATAGGCTTACAACAATCACCCTTCATCTTATGGCCTAGGTTGTAACTGTTCCCTTCTACCCCCAACTCCTCCCTCCTATCTGACAAACAAATTAATCATCAATAGCTTGTGTCTACATTTATTTTGATGTGACTATTGAGCTGAAGACTAATGAGCTGAAGTAAGTACTGGCCAGGCACTCTATCTCTTTTGAATTGTATTTTTTCATCTCAGTGGAGAACTTTCATCAGATTAATTGAAAGGCTTAACTTCAGCATATTTCTACCATTCAGGAAATGTTCCACTGATAAAAGAATGGTTACACAAATAACTTAAAATGCCACTAAACTCAACATCATGCTGTTTAATCAACTTGATTGAAATATTATTATGGCCACTAGAATTTTTCCATTTCATGTGTTTTATGGTGGACATTATTTTGCCTGGCGTTGTGAGGGTCACACTCATATTACTGTATTGATTTGTAGTGTCTGGTGTGAGATATTCCATAGCAGCATCTACTGAACCTGAAAACCCTATCTTTTTCAGTAATAGTTATGAAATGATTATTAAAATCTTTAACAACACTGCACACATTTATTACCCTTGTATAATTTATTCTTAATCCTATATGCTCCTAGTCATTTCTGGTTCTACAAGTCTCTATCATCACTATGTCCCCTATTGGCTTTATTCTGTTATCTTATGTGACTATTATTTTATGATAACATATTTTCTTTGATGCCTGTATTACTGTATTCAAAATTTTATGGTTATCTTTTGTAATCATCTACAGCATTTACATCAGAGCTGTTTCTGGCTGATAGATATAATTTCCTTTTTGTCTTACAAGATACTTTTATTCCTTGAGTGATCCATGACTTCTTCGGTCTAATCTGGGTTAGTCTAGGAGAAAACAGTTTTCAAATAAGTTAAAGGAATTATTATTAAAAGTGTTGTAATCCTCATTAGTGCTATGAGAATTGTACACATCACTCCAGTTCATATCTTTGAGGAGTTTCCTATACCAGTCAATTTTTTTGGCTTACTGATATACTGAACATTGATTTAGCATATTCTATGTCATTAGAAAAAGGAAAATGTGGTGGTCTGTGAGGTTCATGTATGTGCTGGTACTCAGTACACATTTACTTTTATGAATGATTTATTATGAAATTCTACTTCTGTTGCACGTTTCCAGATGTGGTCCTAGGCAAAATCTTTGAATTTCTATGTTAGTGAATTTATGGTGATTTCTGATGAATGTGGCAATTCCACCATTCCTCCATTTCTGTCTCCACCGAAGAGCCCGTTGAACATCGTCTGATGGGATGCAAAAAGTAGTCATGCAAGGCAAATGAGGTGCTGCTATGTCAGCGCTCTCATTACCGGGCACACCAACATGGCCAGGGACCCACAGAAAAGAAACGTGACAGCTGTTATCTGCTAGCAACTGGAGGGAGCGTTGGATTCGATACACGAGAGGATGGGTCGAGAAAGGGTCCTTAAGACTTTGCAGGGCACTAAGGGAGTCCGAACAGATGGCATAAAAAGGATGGCAGCGGTGACGGGTATATAAAACAGCCTGGTGGAGGGCAGAAAGCTCAGCCGTGAAATTCGAGCACCGGTCAGGAAGCTTGTATTGGAAACGGTTGTCCCCGACGACGAAGGCAGATCCGACACCGTCAGTGCTCTTGGAACCATCAGTGTAGATAAATATGGCATTATCGAACCACGAAAGGAGTTCGACAAGCCTCGAGCGGTATACCAAATCCGGGGTGCTCTCCTTGGGCAGCGAACTAAGTTCAAGGTGGGTATGAACCTGGGCCTGATGCCACGGTGGCAATGGGCTCTCGCTCAACCAAGGGGTGGAAGGAAGGGTAAAATCAAGCCATTGAAGCAGGCGGCAAAACCGAACTCCAGATGGAAGCAAGGCGATCGCAGACAACTGATATTGGCAATTGAGTGAGTTGTCAAAAAATAATAGGTAAGATGGATGGTTGGGCATCGACCGCAGGCGGCATGCGTACCAACACAAGAGTATGTCACGCTGAGTGGTCAAGGGGAATACAGCAGCCTCGGCATACAGACTTTCAACAGGGCTGGTATAAAATGCACCGGTCGCCAGGCGTAATCCCCGATGGTGAATAGAGTTGAGACGGCGGAGAAGCGACAGCCTTGCAGAAGAGTGTACAAGGCTTCCGTAGTCTAGCTTCAACTGAACAATGGCCTGGTAAAGGTGAAGCAGGACTGTATGATCCGCTCCCCATGATTGCCACTGAGGACACGGAGAACAGTAAGGGATCGGGCACAACAGGCAGCCAGGTAAGACACGTGTGGGGACCAGCAAAGTTTACGATCCAACATTAGCCCCATGAATTTTGTTGTCTCCACGAATGGGAGAGCAACGGGGCCGAGACGTAGAGAAGGTGGAAGAAATTCCTTGTATCTCCAGAAGTTTATACACACAGTTTTCTCACTGGAAAAGCAGAAGCCGTTCGCAATGCTCCAGGAATATAGGCGGTCAAGAAAGCGTTGAAGACAACTCTCCAAGAGACACGTCCACTGGGCGCTGCAATAAATTGCAAAATCATCTACAAAAAGGGATCCGGAAACGTCGGCTGAAAGGCAGTCTACGATCGGATTGATTGCAATGGCAAAAAGAGCCACGCTCAAGACAGAGCCCTGTGGCACCCCATTCTCCTGGCGAAAGGTATCTGACAAATCAGAGCCCATCCGTACCCAGAACTTGCGATCTGCCAAAAACACCTGAATAAAGAAAGGGAGGTGGCCACGAAAGCCCCATGTGTGCAAAGTGCGGAGAATGCCCGTATGGGGCGATAACTGGATGGAAGATGTTTGTCCTTCCCTGGTTTGGGGATGGGGACAACAATGGCTTCACGCCAACTTGTGGGAACCTGACCTTCAGTCCATATGTGATTATAAGTGCTAAGTAGGAAACACTTGCCCGCAGGAGAAAGGTTCTTCATCATCTCAATATGGATGGAATCGGGCCCGGGAGCAGAAGATCGAGGGACAGGGCAAGAGCACAGTCTAGCTCCTGCATGGTGAAGGAGACATTATAACTTTCACAATTAAAAGAGTGGAAAGAAGGCTGCCGTGCCTCCTCTACCTGTTTGTGAGGGAGGAAGGCAGGGTGGTAATGGTCAGAGCTCAAAACCTCTGCAAAGAAACGGCCCAATGCGTTGGAAACATCAGCGGGGTCCACAAGGACTGCGTTCTTGACAGTCAGGCCTGAAATCGGAGAGTGGATCTTCTTGCCGGATTAACGGCGTAGGCCACCCCAGACAGCCGAGGAGGGAGTAAAGCGGTTAAAAGAACTGGTAAAAGCAATCCAGCAAGCTTTTTTGCTGTCGTTTATAACACGATGACATTGCGCTTGCAGTCGTTTATAATTGATACTATTCTCCAACGTTGCGTGGCGGCGGAAGGTGCGTAAAGCACGGCGCCGGGCTCTAAGAGCGTCACGGCAGGCTGCGGTCCACCAAGGGACCGGGACACGATATGGAGAAGAGGATGTGTGAGGTATGGACTGTTCGGCAGCTGTGAGAATAACCTCTGTGAGGTATTCGACCTGACTGTCACAGCTGGAAAAATTCTGATCGTGAAAAACAGCCATAGAAGAATAAAGCCCCCAGTCGGCTTTAGAGATGTTCCAACTGGTGGGATGAGGAGATGGGGAATGATGCAGGAAGTGGATGACACAAGGATAATGGTCACTCGAGTATGTGTCAGAAAGTGCATACCACTCAAACCAACTGGCAAGTTGAGGAGTGCATATCGCAAGGTCTATATGGGAATAAGTATGTGATGTGTCGGAAAGGAAGGTCGGTGCACTGGTGTTGAGGCAGACAAGATTGAGGTGTTGGAAAAGGTCCACCAAAAGGAAGCTTCTCAGACAAGGTGCCGGAGAGCCCCATAGGGGGTGGTGGGCATTAAAGTCGCCTACCAACACGAAAGGTGAAGGGAGCTGGTGAACGAAGTGTAGCACATCTGCCCTAGTAAGGGCAGATGACGATGGCGAATAGATATTACAGAGGGAAAAGGAAAAGGTGGATAGAGTGATGCAGACGGCAACTGCCTGTAGGTGAGTATGCAATGAAATGGGATGGTGATAGACGTCGTCCCGAATGGGCATCAGAACCCCTCCATGGACTGGGGTACCTTCCGCTGGTGGCAGCTCGAAACGCACAGAGGTGTAGTGGGGGATGTCTGCACGATCACATGGACGTAACTTAGTTTCTTGGAGACAAACTAGGTGCAGGTAGTGCAATCGAATGAGTAGTTTTAATTCCTCCTGATTGGAACGAATGCCGCGAATATTCCATTGAAGGAACGCCATGATAAAAAATGAGAGAAGAAAAGAAGATAAAAAGGAACAAGCAGGTGGGGTCATGTCGACGGCCGCTGAGGACCGGACTTCGAGGGAGCACTACTATCGCTATCTAGAGGCAGATAATCATGTTCCATAGGTTCAACTGATGCATCTGCCACCTTCCCGAGTTGATCAGGAGGGGCAGCTTCCGCCGCCGGTAAAATTTTGGTTGCCCAGCTAACAGTAGTGCGTCCCGGCGAGACAGAAGATGATCGGGGCCGACTACTGTTGGGCGGCGTGACGGATGGGTCACGCCTCAGCGGGGAAGGAGAGGATCTCTTTTTTTGTTTGGCTCTTCTGGAAGAGTAACGGTGAGAAGAGGCAGTTGATGGTTGAGAAGCCCGAGTACATAGAAAATCTTCATGGACGGGTTCCTTTTTCGAAGTCCTTCTTGTTTAGGTGCCCGCGGTCTATTAGAAGTTGACGAAGACTGAACTTTAAAAGCAGCAGGAGGAAGCGGGGAGGTGGAACGGGCAATCTTCATGTTGAATGATTGCACAACTGTGTCAGTGAAAGTGAAATCACAGGTCTGCGTACCTGCATCCTTAGTAGGTCGAGCGGAGGTGTGGACATTACTGTATGTGCCCGCTGGGAAGACAGTGGGGCTTTCGACTCGCTAACAACTTTCGAGCAGCAGATGTTGAGACCTTTTCCGTAACCTGAATTTGCTGAATGACCTTTTCATCCTTATATACAGGGCAGTCCCGAGAGGAAGCCGCATGGTCACCGTTACAATTAAGGCAGTGAGAGGACGGAGGTGAGCAATCCCCCTCATGGGCGTCCCTACCACAAGTGACATTTTGCTGTATTAGGGCAAGATTGAGGGGTGTGGTTGTATCTATGGCATTGGAAACAGCACGTTTGGTTTGGTACATAAGGGCATATGGAGATGACTTCATACCCTGCTTTGACCTTTGACGGGAGTTCAACTCTGTCGAACGTCAAAAACACAGTATGAGTTGGTGTCAGCTGGTTATCGACCTTTTTCAACACCCTATGCATGGCTGTTATGTGGCTGTATGATCAGACATGTAGATTTGTATTTCTTCATCAGACAACCCGTCAAGGGATCTCGTGAAAACTACCTCCCGTGACGAGTTGAGCGTGCGATGCGCTTCTACCTGGACAGGAAACGTGTGTAGCAACGTAGTCTGTATTAGTTTTTGCGCCTGGAAGGCACTGTCCGCTTCCAGCAACAATGTTCCATTGCGCTGACACGAACAGGTCTTAAAAGGTCCATTCGCATCAACACCTTTCTGAATGACGGAAGGATTTACAGAAGTGAAATCTTTACCGTCGGTTCGAGAGACAACTAGGAATTTCGGAAGATTGGGCAAAGTTTTCTTATGCTGAGGTGAATTGATCTTTCTTTTTTGGGTCAAAGTCACAGAAGAAGAGAAGGAAGTCATTGCGGAAGTGTCCCCCGTGATTACCAGCGTCTCTGATGGCGCGCTCCTTCCTATTGGGGGTCCTCTCTGAGGGCTTACCTGCCTTAGGTGATTGTTCACACCTCCCGAGGACTGACGGAGGGACCAATCGGCATGTTCAGAAGGTACCAGCTCGGGTAATCACCCCTCCCTGGGCCTGGCCTTTACCAGGGGTATGTACGTGCCCTACTTGTCTACCCGGGGCTGGGAATTACGCGTTACCCCGTCACCTGCTACGCATGATAATGCATGGGTCGGCCTTCAGACATGCACAGGGAGGAAAGAAGAATAGAGGAAGTGAAGAGAAAGAAGTGTCTCAAACGCCAAAGTGGAGACTAAGGAGGAGGAGAGGAAGGCTAGGAAAGTACAGCAAGGAGAAGCAAAGGTTAGGAAAGGAAGAAACCAAGGAAAAAGAGAAACTGGGACAAGAAACCACCTTGACTAGCAAAGGACGTCCGTCTCCGGGCGAAGGCATGAACCAGGAGGGAAAGTGAAGCAGCCTGGGGCGGAAAAAAGGCTGCTTCGGTTCGGGGCCCCGTGCGCGCCACACACGTACCCACAAAAGAGCCGTGGGCCACCTGAGGGGGTCCTACCTATCCTAAAAACTGCTGCTCCAGCACTTGTAACTACAGGTATTTTACCACTCATTTCAGTGCCTCCCCCTTAATTTTCTTGCTATTAGCCCAGCCAGTTTCCCCTTCTCTTTCCTGTTGGGGTGTAGGCCATGCCTAGTAATATCCCACCTATTGAATGAATCAACACAGACCATGCCAATGCTGCACCTGACATAAGCAGCCAGTTTCCCCTTCTCTTTCCTGTTGGGGTGTAGGCCATGCCTAGTAATATCCCACCTACTGAGATGAATCAACACAAACCACGCCAATGCTGCACCTGACATAAGCAGCCAGTCTGACTCCAAATTAACTCTTCCAACAGAAGAGTGCAATGAGGTTGGATACGGTGTTGCAAAACAGATACAAACTCAGCACTGGTATGTGTCATTGCTGATGCAATCCTTACCAGATCTTTGTCCTTATTGTAAACAGGACCTCTGTCCATAGTAATGCCTGGGCACACCCAGTAAACTACAGTGTCTTCTGAGTGAATAGAAATCCTCTGTTATCTGACCCACACCTACACTAGGTTTTCACAAAAACCTGATGACCTGTTATACTAATCCCAGTTAATCCTGCAGAAGTTGGCCTGTCTCTGGCACTAGAACCACCTATCAGCAAATGTTTCTTACTCTTTGTTGACTTCCTTACATTCTTAATCTAGTTTCTATTGAAAGGTTATCATGCCCTCTCCTTGTGGCTCACCAGTTTCTAACAGAAGCATCAGGTCAGACTTACATTTTACATTCACCACAAAGCTGTCTGACAAAGTCCTAAGCATATTCACGAATGTGAATGGGTAAAGTTGAAAATGTGTACCCAGCCAGGATTAGTAGCCAGATCTGCTGATTGCTGATCCCTACACAACTGGGGACCCAGATGTCAGCAAAGACTACTCAAGCACTTTGTGTCATACCTTCTGTGAATATGAATAGATAATAACTGCAGGTTCAAAAGTGGTCTCCGTTCTTTTTGACATGTCTGAAAGAACAGACACCACATATACATATAACTTCTAAAGTCGTAAGCCTTTCTCTTCTGTTACATGTGCCCCTTACCACCTCTCTTTTCCCTTCTCCATCCTTAACATGTCCACCTACAGCATCAATGTAGCACCCAGTAGTGTGTTACATATCAGTGTATAACATACTTTGCTGGTGTATGAGACACAAAAAACTGAAAGCATACATTTAAAGAGTTCATCTGTACACAGAGCACCCTCTTCTCCAGCATGATAGTGCCGAACTGGATACGAACACTGTGATGTCTGTAACAATCCAATGCCCTGGACTGGCTGTCATCCATCATCGTCTGTAGAGAACCAGCCTCATCTAATTGGCATCTGACAGTGATGAAGCAGTGAAACTAGAGGTGAGTCTGTGGCTCAGTCAACAAATTCAAACATTCTACAGCCACAGCTTCAAGAAACTGATGTTTCATTGTTAACAGCCAGAGTGACTATGTGGAAAACTAAATATGTAGACATGAAGAATAAACATATAGAATGTAATAAAGTTCATTTTATATAAAATATTGGAGAGTTTTCACATTACAAATTGAGAGTTATTACTTTTCAGCATGCCTTAATAGTGGATACTAGGAGTGAACATGATAACTCCATGAGGAAAATAACAAACAGCAACAAGAACTATTCACAAGACAAATCTAAAATGGGACAGATATATTTAAAAGGTCAATGCCAAAATAAGTAATGTCTGTTATTCACTGAGTGTACTGAAATCGTGCACTGGCATGAAAACAGTAAGAAGTGTGTACTATGCATATGTGCAGGTCCAGCTAAGATATGGTGTGATGTTCTGGGACAATTCTCCAACTGCCCTTAGCACCTTCCGAATTCAGAAGAAAGCAGTAAGGATCATAAATGGCAGCAAAGCCAGGGACTTCTGAACACCTATCTTCAGGAAACTGGAGATCCTACCACTGCCATGTCTCTACATACTCGAGACTATAAAATTCTTAAAAAACCGCATAATGCCAAACAAACCTAGACCCAAGAAAAAGAAATACATGAACATGACACAACAACAAAATCAAACTTGCATGTGCTACATACTGCCACCCATTTATGTAAAAAGGGAACATTTCACATGGGTCTTCAATTTTTCAACAAGCTTCCCACAAGTATAAAATCTATTACTAACAACCTACAATTTGGTAAAACTTTGAAGTCTTATCTAATGTATCATTGCTTTTACTCTGTAAAAGAATATCTGGAACAATAACCCTGCAGACTGTGTTAATGAACTATTCAGAAAACACTATGTATCACAACTTCTGAAGCTACTCTTAAGCTACTATGTACATCATGTCCGGCGTCTGAACACATTGTGTAACACCAGATTATATGGGATAAATAAATAAACATAATGTAAACAGAAATCCAGTACATACAGAGCATTTTCATGTGGATGAATTCATCTCTTGTTTGACACCTCTTTGACACATAAAACTAATCTGAGCTTCTTTATATTTTTCTTATGGCCATCACCCTTTACAGGTGTGTACTGAAAGTTATAAAATTACTTTGGACTAATCTGAATATTAAGTCAAAGCACATAAAAATATAAGAGTTTTGCTCTTGTGCTTTTCATTTTCTTATGAAACCATAATACAATGTTTTAATGTTAAGTCCACTTAAAGTGTAAATGTGCTTCTTACAAGGAAGTTAGTGCAAACTGCTATCACAATTGCTCTTCATTGTCTCCACAGGAGGATCCTTTTGACACCTAGAATGACTGCCACATTACATACACAGAGTGGACAATGAACATCTTCCCCTCCTTGGCAGCCATATCCATGAATTGATCCAGTATGTGCCCAACATTGGAGCTCCCATCTACACATAATCACAGCCTCTTTGAATGTCTTGCAGATTGAGAGGTTTCCCCTGGAGTAGGACAAGCAACCATGTATGGCTCACAATAATTATCAGCCACAACAAACCAGGAGGCTTTCTTATCAGCATCCCAGAAAGTCTTCTGATGCCTGCCACATGCTGAAAAACCATGGGTGAGGAGTCAGGCTCAATGTGGGCAGTAATCAGGGCAGTCAAGGCAGTGGAAAAATTGGGAGATGTGTCGGGTGACCTGAACATCACCAGGATATCACAGTCCAGTCCAGTCTGGTCCACCACAAGCTGTGTTTGTAACTGATGTCTGAAGATATGAGTGAAGTGTCTCCAACTCAAATATAATTCAAAGCCAGCATTCAAGGTCCTTATCAATACCATTTTCTGCCAAGCTAGATATTATAATACAAACTTGTTTCTAATAAACATGAAAGCACACAATACATTTAGAAATTTGAAGGGAAAGAACACAGAAAAATCAAAATATACTGCAACTAATCTGAAGCCTGTGCACTTGTAAATGAAGAGGTGTGCTTTTCTGTATCTGAGTGAGTGGTCGTCACTGAATGAGTGATCTCTACATCTCAATTAAAAATGAAATCAAACACCTGCCAATTTTCACACAGTGGATGAATGCACAACACAGGTACTTTAAATGTGAATTTTAAAACATGAATCATAAGCCACTAGCATGCATTAACAGCTTCTGCACTCCTTACTTACACTTCTTACTTCATGTAATTTGGCCAGTCAATGCAGAGCACTGTCTACTGACTGTTGTGAACTGTTAATGAGTAGAACAATTGCATGTTTAACATGCAGCTCCTTTTGTTTCACCTGTTTAGAGTTCAACACTTTCGGTCATTTGTAAGTTTGTTATGAAAAGAAAACTACCTGCTTGAGTGCAATTGCTAAGAAATATTTATACATCATAGCGCCATCAAATATTGGTTGTTTCTCCCCACACATTATTTATTGGTGAAAATACTGTAGTTTTACTTAATTGACATCATATCAATTATTAAGCTTCAGGGTTGTAGCCACGGGAGTATGAATGGGATCAATCCCCCTACCCCAAAATTAAGTTTTAATGCTTTACAAGTTACAATATGTGTCATAATTTACATGTTCTGTTAAACTTCATAGTAATTCTGCCTTGTTAAGACATGTAGATAATTTCTTGACTTTATCAAAGCTGTAACTCCTGTTTTATGTGAAATGTCACCTACAAGATAAGAACAAGTATGGATACTGAGCAATTTTGAAATAAAATCTCTGGCATATTTGTAACTTTTCAGTAAGCTGTACTACAAATGAAGCACTGTTTAATTATCTACTCTCTTCAGGAAAGTGATTTTTTTATTAGAAATTTTTACTTGTTTCAGCAAGAATTCCATTTTAGATGTCTTACTATCTTCTGATATTAATGATTCCAGATTTTTCTGTCACTCTGACAGCAAGCCAAATTTACATTATTGGCTCTTTAGTTTGTTGTTTAATCTCCATGTTTTAATTTTTTGTGACAGTTCTTTTACTGGGGCTTTCAGTTTGCAAATAATCTTATCTTCTGTTGAAAATCCAGCTTCTGTAACTACATTTAATGACAGAATTGTGTGAGTTTCTTCCTTAGACAACACACCCAATTATCTGGTGTCTACTTTTCAATTTGTCACCTCCATACTGCTGGATCTGTTATTTTACGGTGAGGATAATTTGGAATCTGATGAGAATGCTGCCTATTTTGAAAATCTTTGTCTTGAATCAGATTTATAATATGTGTTGGTAAAATGTTCACTGCAAACTTCTGATGATTTTCACAGTGTATTTGGCATGAAGGTTTCTCTAGAACTCATGTGTCACTACGCAATTCTTAGGTTGTTATCAACAAAAAGTATGTGTTAACTAATGCCACTATTTTTTCCTTTTTGATTCTTACATAAGAGCACACAGCAGTGAGGCATTTTAAGGAATAAGCAGAGTATTTCAGATTATTATGTTATATGGTCCTGGAAGCAGAGTATCAATGTACCTTTATCACAAATATTCAAACCTATAATCAATATGCACTGCTGCAGTAGGAATGCAAGTACTAGAACAACATTGTCACTATTAATCGCTTCCTGCATCCCTAACCTTAGTTAAAAGATGAATGCAGTTAGACAATAATCTTAAAGCCCAATAAATGCACAAAATCATATACTACATCTTCACTGTTTACAGCTTACACAAGGACAAATGACTTTCACAGTAACAATGTCACAGTCCAAAAAACCTGACTATATCCTGCTAACTTACAGAGTTAGTAGCCGAGGCAACAGTCAGTACATGGCACCACACATAGCAAAAGTTTCAACTTCCATCAATAGAGACAACCCCATTAGATCTACGGAAGTACTGAGGTTGTTACAGCATACTAGTAGGCTATGCATGAACAAACAATTACTTGTATTTCTTTCTTTATTTAAATTGTTCTTGTTTTTATATTGGCTAATAGTTTTTAACTAATTATGTGACATGTCATTTCTTCCTATACAGTCTTAATGTGATGTTAAGTTTCTGTTCCACATAAAAGTTCTTTTCATGTTTTGTTCTGTATGCATTTTCGTGCACATAATGTGTTTCTGTTCTGAATTGTTCTGTTTTCATTTTAACATTGTGTATATAAAGCAATTATGTTCGCTATCAGTATCACTTGTACTACTGGTTGGCCATTCTGTCCCTCACCCCCACAGAGTTAAGTAGACTTGATTAAGTAGAGTAGGAACTTCATTGCTGCACATTTAAATTATGAATCTCCTTATGTCATGTTGCAGTTTAATGTACCTCTGGAGGTTACTATAATGACTCATATATTGAAACTTCTTAAGTATTGCAATTTTAAAAAAGGATACATATTCAATTGCTTACAAAGATACGTATTCTTGGAGTACTGGATAATAGATGTGCTTTTATAGTCTTTACTCCATTACATAGATCATAGAAGGTTTAATTAATAGAGCTCCTTACAGTCTGCCTATGAAGGAACAAAGTATCTATTTCTGTTGTTACAATTTTTATTGGTTCAAACACAACTGGTTTTGGGCAGTTCAAAGCCCATCTTCTGGTGTATAAAACCACAACTACAAGAATGAAACTAATATATGCTAGAGTTATGTAAATAATTACATACTGTTTTTATGTAAAAATGATTTAGCAACAACATGAGACAAAGCAGAAATGTACATTGGGTTAGTCGGACTTATGACAACGGAGAACAAAGGGATCACATGTGAAGGAAGCTAACCCAACACCCTAGTTACAAACAAAACAAGAAGGGAAAATAGGAAAAGGAACAATACTTATCAAGTAAGCCGTTAAGTCACCAAACATTGTCAGTGTAAGGTGATGCACAGGAGGCCACTGTGCAGAATGGAATGGGCCACATTTCAGAAGTTTGTGTAAGTGATAAACAAGCAATTTTAATAGATGTGAATATAGAGCTACCTGGTAATCAACAAAGCCTGAAAAGTAACTGAATACCCTAAACGTCAACAAAAAATAATTTTTGAGGTAACGACGAAGGATACTCAAATCAATATCTAGGCATATTATAGACAGAGTGCATGTTTACTTTCAAGTGGTGTGATAAAGTGGGCTTGTAGTTATTAAAGACCTGATGTTCCTTAAACAGGATGCTGAATGTAATGTGAGAAAAGAAGAAACATGGACAATTATTAGATTGGATTTAGTAAATTACTGATCTTATTTGAGGGTTGAGGTCACTGCGTTCAAGATGTCTATACAGTGGTCTTATTCTCTTCAGTATGAAAAACAGGTGTCACACGTGTTTTCAAGTGAATGGCCAACTTGGTCTGAAACGGTACCTGAACAAGGTACTTTATCACAAATTACACTGATTATTTTTATTTGTGGGTGTCAAGGTAATCTCTTGATCTTTATTACATGATCTCTTATGTTTTGGTGAAAACTGTCCACAACTTGAATGGTGGTAGCCCTTAGATATGCCATAAACTTGATAATCTTCAGTTCATTTCAATAACCCTGTGTACTACAGGTACCTGAGCATCATGCAACTTCTTTATATATAAAGCAGTGTGTCCGAGTGTTTGCATTTTCAAATTCAAGGTTTTTTCCAGGTTAAAAATAATTATTTTCCAGGTTTTCACAAAACTTAATTTTGCTCAAAGGGGTTAGCAAACATCTATACTAGTTACATATTTTTGAAACACATGTCATCCAAGTGGAACTGCTTATAAAAATTGTGACCTTGTACCACAAACTGATCTAAAAAGAACCAGCTCATATTGTGAGGTTTTCCTCATAGTTTTAGGGGATCTGCAGGCCCATATACCCCCTTCCCTACCCCAGATTCGACACTGACACAATGTATAGTACAGGATGTACATTTTAAGTTGACAAACCAGAATAACTAGGGGAAAAAAAAATCAGTATATATTCAACAACGGTGTTCACCATTATGAACGGACAGCAGAGGCTTTGGAAATGATACTAAACTTGAACTGTCTCCACCGTTTGGGAGCGGTGTGGGTGGCTAATGTAAAATTTTAAACGGAAACTCCCATTTTTTATTGCAGATTCAGATTCTACAGAACAAATCATGTATAGTTTGGTTGATTTTTTTTTCTTTCAATTGGCAACATATTGTACAGTAATGGTAAGAATTATTTGCCATACTACTGAAGAAATGTACCACCTAGAAAAGAAAATAAAGGCTAATCATATTGATAATGCTTCAGAACCCAACCAAATGATACCAGATGTACATTTCTCTTCCCGGTAAAAGTGCAGTTTATGCGGCAGCGGCTAGCCGTCGCGCTCGCTAGGTTGGGAACGGCAGAGCAGCCAATCAGGAGTCGCGATGCCGCGGCCAATAAGGAAGAGCGTTACAGTTGTACTATGTAAACAAATCGAAGCGATGTATGCAGAAGTTTTTGACGATTTACAAGTTACAGTTGCTATCAGTATGGATGTCACTTGATCACTGTTTCGAATATATCACACAATAAATAAAACATGCTATACCTGCTCTGTGGTATGTACCCTTGTCCGGTCAGTAAAAGTAATTGCGATAATTTCCAAGAATGCTTGCAATCGAGGTAGCTCGGACTGAAATGATATATCGAGCGTACAACTGTAAGTCAATTGAGTGTTTCTGAACCGGAGATTCGGGCGCTACGCGCCCTCACATACTAAAAAAAAACTTCTCGTTTAACCTACACCTAACTTAACTTTCACTTAAAATGATTACTGTTTAGTACTGGTTATAAAACAAATGAAACATGTTTGACTGCTGTGGTGTATTAATAATAGGTCACTTATGTCCGTAATACGACAATCTAAAAATCTCTTATACATGGAAAATCAATTACAGTCACACAAACTCCGCACCGATATCCTCGAATAAACTTCGAAATTGACGCCAAATTTACTCGTCATGAAACACGCAATCTCATTGGCCGCGGCATCGCGACTCCTGATTGGCTGCTTTGCCGTTCCCAACCTAAGGTTCGTTTCAGCAGCTGTCAGACGGCTACTTTCAAGCACTAAGAAACAGGTGTTACTGCGCATGCGCAGCTACTATGACGTAAAAATCCTTGTTTGATACTTGCAC
Organism: Locusta migratoria; assembly: GCA_026315105.1. Taxonomy (NCBI): domain Eukaryota; kingdom Metazoa; phylum Arthropoda; class Insecta; order Orthoptera; family Acrididae; genus Locusta; species Locusta migratoria. The sequence goes on from CM048755.1 coordinate 786,723,459, forward strand.
TGCTGGAACGCTTTCTGTACTGTTTCTGGCTGCAGGCGAATGTGAGTTTAAAGGAATAATTAAAATACTTTCCTTCCTAATAACGAATAAGTGTAAACGAGAAATATCTGCTCTCAAGTGGGATTGCAGTGACTTCGAAATAATCGAAAAACATTCCACAAACACACGCGAATCACGTGATGGCTACCCCCACCCTTAACTCAGCCCTTTCTGCGCACGCGCAAATTGGCAGCTTGACCGCGCCAGAAATATTTTTCGGGGTAGCGTCTGGCTGCTTGCGGCAACTGCTGGAACACCAAACCACCGCACTCCAAGTAGCCAGAAGCGGGAGAAGGCGCTGCTGGAACACAATTTCAGCGTTGCGCATGCGCGTCAAGCAGTCTGGCTCTGGCAGCTGCTGGAACGAACCTCTAGCGAGCGCGACGGCTAGCCTCTGACGCATAAACTGCACTTTAACCTTTCTTCCCAGCTAGTTCAGTTAAGTGTTTTTTCGGCAATTCATAACTGGTATTCAGACAAGGACAATCTAGACTAAGGTATCACTTTAGAAGACTGCCCTGTCCACTGCGGGGAAAGGTAGGGATCACTTTGGGGATCATTTGGGAGCGTTCTGAAGCTGTTTAGTACATTTCTTCACCAGTGTAGCAAGTATTTCTTACTATTACAGCGCCATCTGTCATATATATATATAAAAAAACAGACCAAGTGTGATGTGGGCCTTAGAACCCGAATCTGCAATAAAAAATCGGGGTTCCCATTTAAAATTTTACACTTGACACTCCCCCCCCCTCTACCCCTACAAACGGTGGAAACAGTTCAGGTTGACTATTATTTCTTAAGCCTCTGCCATCCTCACATGCTGGTGAAAACCATTTTTTAATATCTGTTTTTCCGAGTTATTCCGGTTTGTCAACTTAAAATTTACACCCTGTATAATGGACTAAGTTGAGTTCAAGTAGTTGGAGGATACTGTACGTTTTAATGTGAATTGCATTCGTTTATGCAACATACCCCGTTCATTTATACTAGACTTCCTGATACATTAAACTACAGTCACCTCTCATGAACTAGTGATAGAGAACTCAATACATATATTATGATTTACGTTACCTTCAAGATATGAACAACCTTTTCACCTCTTTCAAGTTTTCCATTTAGATTGTTCCCAATGACGGTTTTCAGTTTCCAGAACCCATACAGTCAAATACGTTTTGCCCAGCATGCGTAATAATGCACAATGTTGTGGGTGAGTTCTTGAACTTCGAGGAGATGAAATGGGGAATGCAAAAACATATCTAGAGCAACAGCTGTGTGGTATTTGCATTCAAGTGCCATCTGGTAAAATAACACTCAACAGCAGATTTTAATGAAAACATTTTATTCTAATGATTTTTTTAATTCTTGTAGTACTAAACCTTCGACCATAGATAAAAGGTAGACTGGGCATGACGTCATTTTCGTGGCACCAAAATCTCCACAGCTATATCACGTGAGTGTTGGCAAGACTTGGTGGTGTCCTGTTATGCTTACGGGTGTACAGAGCGATTTGTGAAGGGGAGTACCGTAAAATTTCACGTGTAAGTATTATTTTAATGCAACTGCATTTCCTGATCTCTGATAAACCATTCTATGTCTCGTTTCCATACAAAAGAATGCACTGCCACGTAAATTACCGGTTTAAAGTGAAGCATGTGTTTCCAGCAGCACTGTACAGTCTAACATTATTTCTTGAAATACTAGGTCACGAACATGCTTTTACTCATCTCTGTAGGTTTCCTAAGGATGAAGCACGCCGGCAGCTCTGGGTACACTGAAAAGGAAAGATTTGAAGCCAACTGCCCACACAACTCTGTTCGAAGCATTTTGAAGAAAATTGTTTTGAAAGAGAGAAAACTGGGGGAATTGGCTTCGTAGTTGTGCTGTACCGACAATATTTGATTTTCCTGAACATCTTAAAGCGAAAAGGCCCAGATTTCGGAAACCTCCCAGCGAGAGGTGTTCATTAGAGGAAACCTCATATGCAGAGCCTTCTTATAATTCTCGTAAGTACCGGGTTTACATTGCTCCTATTTACTTAGTAAAACTGTGACTGTAGTAATTGGAATTAACATTGTCGTAATATGGTTTGGACTAAGTGTAGAATTTTCTTGTCTTTTATCAACATTGTCTTTTAGTGTGCTGGCACTTTCTTTTACAGTTAGTTTGCAACACAATGAAGTAATTGAAGAGACAACCAAACGTTTTAGATATGAGATTTTAGAGAACATGATTTGGCTATATCTGCTATAGCAAGAAAAGTGGCAAGTGTCGCAAAAAAAAAAGCTGAAGAAGAAAACCAGAGCACTGAAAAATTTGCAGCGATCAGCCAATAGGGTGAGTAAGAAAATATTCAATATGGATAAATTAATCAGCGATCTTCAAAAGAATATAAGTGAATCAATGGGCAATTTACTTAAGGTAAGATAGGCTACTGCGTAGGTCTACATGCAGTGTCTACAATTTCTTATAAGTAAAACTGAAAATATTCCAAACTGCCTTTTTATAAAATCTTCTAGTCTTGTACTGTACCTGTTTGGTGATTGTATACAAGTAGCATATTTGATTGTGAGCAAGTCTGTGTTACCACAAATGTAGGCAGTGTTTTGACAAGTATCAAGATTTTAAATTTAAAATACAGTAAAAGCAGTGTGTTTTTTTATTCCTTCTGTAGGCAAATTTGTTTTGTTAGGCTCCCACCCTCAAAAAATATCTCTCTCTCTCTCTCTCTCTCTCTCTCTCTCTCTCTCTCTCTCTCTCTCTCTCTCTCACACACACACACGTACACACACACACACACACACACACACACACACACACACACACACACACACACGTACGCACACACTTGCCTATAAGTGTATTATAGTAATGTACAACAAATTTATTTACTGGTATCTGAAAATGGGCTTGCTCTACTTGTAGTACCAGCATCAGGGCCGGCGCAAAGCATGTGCGAAACTTGCGGCCGCACGGGGCGGCACTTTCCGAGGGGCGGCAAATCTGACACCCTCTTTTTAAAATTTTTTTTAGTACAAAACTCAACATTCATTCCCAAGAGGTGATTCGAAACCAAACTTCGGAGGGAGCGGCTTCGGGAACTGTGGCATGGCGCCTCGACTACCTGCCGCCCCTGTTGAAGGGAGGGAGGAGGACTGATTTGTACCTCGCCACTGTGGCAGCGTACAGATAACAACAGGTCAAATAAAACATTCTATACCTGCTCTATGGTTGACAGGTTCTTGTATGTACCCTTGTCCGGTTAGTAACAGTTATTGTACTCGTAAAATAAAGATTTAGTTGGCGATTGTTTCGTACAGATCGTACGGTAAATAAAACATGCTATACTACAACCTGCTCTATGGTTGATAGATTCTTGTTGTACCCTTGTCTGATCAGTAAAAGTAATTGGCCTCATAAAATGAAGATTTAGAATCACTTTAGCCTCTCAACTATATAGTACTATAGCACGTTTTACTTATTTTATATGTACGAAACAGTCAACTAATTCCAAATCTTCATTTTACGAGGCCAGTAACTGTTGCTAACCGGACAAGGGTACATACAAGAACCTGTCAACCATAGAGCAGGTATAGCATTTTTTATTTTATCGTCTGTCTGAAAGTGTAATCAAGTGATTTCGAAAATAAAATAATTGAAACTTCATGTTAAAATGTTAATTTTCACATCTCAAAACATTGCGCGGTTTCGTGTATAAAAACATTACGGCATATTTAATTTCCAAGTCAAAAAATCTTATTTGCATGTTGCGCGGAGGTGAGGTTTGGTTACCATTGACTGACGACGATACTCTTCTTTGTGCTGTGATTCGCTAGCCACATAATCACGTGGCCTACAACAAATGAACATCGTGTTGCGCAGCCTCCAATTCACGCGATCGGAAGCAAATGTGCCGTATTTGGTGGATTTTGTATTTATACTTCAATATTACGAAAGCTGGCAACTTAAATGTAACGGCGCTTGAAAGAATTTGCAAAACACGTATTTTAAGGTAAGGTATGTCGTAATTAAGCATGGATAAATTATGCTTACACGTATTAAACCTTTACCGAAGCAGTTTTGCTAAGTCCTTCAATGGCAGTTGAGTGTTTTATTCTTCCCGCGCTATGGAGAGAAATTGTTGAACATTACTACAATCGAACATGTTCAACACCTACAATGGCTAGAAGTATTCCGAATGGGTAAATACGCAGTGAGTAATTACAAAGGATAAAGACATTGATAGTAAGCCACGCATAAGTTGGGTTTCGAAGTATTTTTGAAAATGTTTGCTATCCGTCTGTCTGAGTGATAGTCGGAAGTTTTGGTTTTTGAGCTCTAAAACACCTGTCTCTGCCTGCATGAACACAATTAAACTGTGACCGGCACTTTTGTGTGACAATACTCTTCGCACACTATCACTTTGCTAACATATATTTACTGTATAATGCGTGTGAATCCATGTTTCGTCTAAGTAAACTACTGGTCGCTTTGATTCTGATGAAAACCTGAGAAAGTATGGTCTTTTAGCAACAGTGGCTTCTCGTCCAAGCGAAACAAAACGTTAATTTTGACACCGTGTAAAACAAAAATCCATAGACAGAACTTTGCTTCTAAGTGTTTCCTTGCTAGCTTTGAAGCTCATTTCTGTTTGCGAAAACTGCACAACTTTTGTCAAAGTTCGTATTTCTTTCTATTGTTCGTAATGCTATAAAAATTACTGTCTGATAATACATTTATCCATATCATCGGTCACATACTTATTGTGAGCTTCTAGCTGCTTCTTCTTGGGCGCTAGTTTAACCGTAGCCTCGCTGTACCTCGTCACGTGACCTAGTTCCTGGCACTGCCGCGTCACCACTTCGCCTTTCCGGGCAATTGGTATTGTTGCGTTCTCTACAACGAAAACAACAGAAATCGTTTCGATAATTGGCCGAGAGAGTAAAGACTGGTCAGAAGCATTTTCATTTCGTTTCACAAGAACAGAAGAATTGGTGCGTCCGGATTTCTTGCAACTTGGGATGTAATAGGTAAGTGCTTTTCATATAACGTACAATTAGTATTGCGCATGCACGTTACTCATGAGTTAGAATTTTTCTCCTTCAAGAATGCAGAATAGGAAAATTTATTTTTCTTATGATATATTACTGTACTTAAAAAATTGGCAACTCTGCAAATAAGCACGCGTCACCCCAATAGCTAGAATGAAAATAAAGCGCAGAAAAGTGACGTGATACGGCGATGACTAATTATTTCATAATCAGACACGACACAACTGACTCACGCAAATTACGACAGATGGCGAGTGTCAGTTCTTTGAAATGAATAACCGCAGTGCAGGGATTCATATATTTCGACTAGCATCAGTACCCCTCGATTCCCGAGTATGTATTTATTGCATTATGATGTTACGCCATCTCCTTATTCTTTCTCTCTCCATTGTCTTCCGTCCCACTCTTTGGCCGTTTAACTGCTTTTATTTTCCATATCTTCATAGATTTCTGGCACACAGTGGCTATTCTCAATGCTTTGAGTTATGTTTACATCTATACCGTCGTGCTGAACGTACCTGTCAACATGGTGGTTTAGATGCAAGCACATTTTAAAAGCTTTGAGACTGGCCACTCAGTGGCCGAAACCTAGGTAGATCTGAAAAGTAAAAACAAATATTGCGATTGATTGCTAACTTTTCCTACAAATTTGTTTAAATAAAATTCCACAAACGTTTTGTACCACAGAAAAAAGCGGTCTGTGGGGGAGGGCGGCAATTTAGCAGCTCGCACGGGGGAGGGGGGGGGGGGGGCGGCGGCCCTGACCAGCACCTTATAATGATGCATATGTTCATTAAAATTTTTGTAACCTATTTACAAAGTTCTAGTATAAACACTGAGGGAAATGGGAGAACAGACAATGGTTGGAGGGGAATTTTGCAATAATGTTTGACATGTGATCTTTGTTCCTACAGTTCTTTTCTGAAGGTGTCATATTGTTTTCAGATGCTGCCACTAGGTACTGCAGAGCTGTTGAACCGTGTCAATGGAGGTCAGACGAGAGAAAAATACCCACCAGCTCTTTGGACATTCGCCTTGACTCTCAAGTGTTATAGCAGCAAGTCTTACAACTATGTAAGAAGAAATTTCCACACGTGTCTGCCACATCCACGAACGCTGAGAAGGTGGTATGGTGTGGTAGATGGAAATCCTGGATTTAGTAAAGAGGCAGCAGTGGCACCTCAGATGAAGAGTCAAGAATTCCTGAACAGTGGCAAGAAATTGCTATGTGCGATGTCGTTTGATGAAGTTGCTATATGGAAATATATTGAAATTCCGTCATAAGAAATTGTTGGGTATGTGGATTATGGAACTGTTGTTGTTGTTGTTGTTGTTGTTGTTGTTGTTGTTGTTGTTGTTGTTGTTGTTGTTTGTATTTTTTTGGACTCGTGCCACATGTTAAAGTTAGTCCACAATACATTAGCCGGTAAGGAGACAATTTTTGATGGCCATAAAATCCTATTAAATGGGAATATATACTTAAATTGCATGATCTGCAAAGGGAGGAGGCTCTTCATCTTGCTACAAAAATAAGAATGAAGCATATTAAATGGTATCGCCATAATATGAATGCAAGAATTGCTGCACAGACTTTAAGCAACAGTGTGGCTAATGCCATAGTTTCTTAACAAAGACTTGCAGCTGCAAGACTTCCATGGGCTGAAGCAACTGTTAGGTTTTTAAGGTGTATGAACAATACTTTTGAGTGTTTCAACAGTAGAAATTTACTAGCCAAGGGGTACAAAGCACCTTTGTCATTGCAGACAGCTAACCGCATTTTGTCCGTGTTGGATGAAACAGAAACCTATATAAAGGAATTAAGATTAGATGCAAATGGTCCTTCTGTGTTATATATAAACCGAAACACTGGTTTCCTTGGTTTTATTGTCTCCATTCAAAGTTTGAGAAGATTGTATGGTTCTTTGATAAGTAGTCCTTCCACGAAACTTAAATTTTTATTGACACATAAGTTGTTAAAAGACCATATAGAAACGTTTTTCAGTTCGATTAGGAGGTATGGGGGCGATAACAATCACCCTACTGCAACTCAATTTAAAGCTGCTTACAAAAGATTATTAATTCACCAGCAGGTTAAAGGCTCTGAGCTTGGAACTTGCTTGGACACTGGAAAGTGTTCAATTCTGAATGTATCTTCTGGTTTGGGTATGGTACAAACAAATCCATTTGTTTAAAGCTTAAATTTTCATTCTGAAATTGTGGGTGTTGAAACAGTTGCTCATGATCATTATGATATACCTGTTACCTGCTTTGAACAGTTATCAAAGTATGTAACAAATGTTGTGGTATACATAACTGGATTTATTGTGCGTAAATTACTTAAAACCATAAATTGTGCTGAATGTGCAAATTCTTTATCTGGCACATTAGAAAGTGGGAGTGAGCTCCTCAAGAGAAAAAATATGGGAGGATTGGTAACACCTTCCAGAGATGTTAGAGCAAGCCTATCACTTGCAGCAGGCAAGAGGCTTGCTGATGAGAAAAAAAAAATGTGATGTTGGTGCTCTTATCATGTGCTATGGCAGGAATTGATAACAGTATATTTACATATATCAGTGAACACATTATGAACTTTGAACCTGCAGAAAACCACTGCACTACACTTATAAAATGCATTTTGTTTGAATATTTCAAAATCGGGAACCATCATTTGGGAAAGACTTTCAGACAGGAAGTGTAAGGAGCTTAACAAAAACAATATTGTTTAAGGGGCACTGAATTTCTTTCTAATTAATGCCTGCTGTCTTAAAAAAATGTCCCATGTATGATTGGTTAATTCAAATAGATTACACACAATACACAATGAAACAAAATGGTAGTAAAGTCCTACTTGTAACATATTGAGGGATAATTGTTCTTGGAATGTAGAGGAATGTCTTACATATAGAAATGGTTTGTGTGGCATGTCTTATTACAGCAATAGTTATGCTAACCTACATTATCATTTAGAGTGTATATTCTCTGTGTTGTAGCTGATACCCGATGTGCATATTGTAGAGAATCTGCAGTAGCTTTTGTTTATATGTTTGCAGGTTAATCTCCTGCACAACCTTGTATAAGTACCTCATTATAAGTAAAGACTATATGCTGAGTTAATTTTAAATATTGTATTCTTGTGAAATAAAGTTTTAAAAGAAAAAGTAAATTTTTTCTGTTCATCCCTTTATCATTCAAGATGGTGGTGTTCTCCTTACAGAATGCCTTCAATTAACAAAATGCCCAAAGTATTTTTTAACAGGAAGGAGCACTTAAATGGTTAGTGTTTTTGGTATTCATATCGCCTGCTCCTTACAGTTGAGCAACAGTTAAACTGTAATTTTTGTTAGTGTCTCGAGTCATTTACAGCTTTCAGTACAAAGTTGTGACTTGCACAAAATATGTATTTGGTGACAGTGTTGATCAGGAAGTTTTCTGTAAAACTGGTATTTTGAATAAAATGCTTATCACATGTGACTATTTTGCAATATACGAACTAGACATTGGAAAAAGTGCAAGTATGGCTACAAAAGCTTAAACTGAAAGTTCATTGGTGTAACCAAAGAAAAACATATCTACATTCATTTGATGTCCAAAATGGGTAAGATTATTTATATGACACCTTTACAGGTAAAGTAAAAATGCATAACCTGATATGTGTACAAAATTTGATGGAGGCCTTCATAGCTTTTTCTGAGATAACAAGAAATGTATGAACAAGATTTGCTATTGTTACATTATCTTGAAACTGTTTAACCAGACGAGCTTTCAACTGGAAACTGCTCTACATTTCGTGGACTGAATTCATTACATGCTACGAAAACAAATGTGGAGAAGTTATAGGTTTGTTGGTTTATGCCGATTTGTGTAGTCTAGGTATTGACACTTTCTTTCCCATTGGGATTCGAATCCCCCATCGGGCATGGATGTTTGTGCCGTCTTTAGTATAAGCTAGTTCATAAGTCGTTTGTAGGTTTAGGGACTGATGACCATACAGTCAACGCACCATAAGCTTTACAAAAATTTGACATTTTCTCTGACTAGTCACTATCAATATGCAATAGTACATTTCCTAGTCTGCATAGCATCTGTCGTTAATGGAGTATACATCTCAAATTGCAATACTGAACCATTTGCGATAACAAAATTTCTAGTTTTATTATTGCGGACACAAGAATAACATATAGATGTCGAACATTCTTCTCAAGTTTGCAAAGATCACTGAGAAGGAACTGCTGTAAATGTGCACACTATTTAAACAGTAATTTACCACTAAGTCACGTTTAAACAAGCAACATCTATAGTAGTATCATTAGCATGCATTCTGTTGAGAAATACTGGTAAAGAAATCGGAAGCTACTATACTGGCTTGACTTCCCTCCTATGTTTTGCCAATAATCATGTGATTCTATATTGCTACCACACAGTGTATAGCCACAGTGTTACCTTCAAAAGAAAAGTAATGAACTCCACAATGGTATTAACCTCTTATTGAGGAGGCCGTGCCTCAGTACAGCATGCCCAGTCTACCTATATCTATTGTGGAAGTACTTTAGGTTCGTTCCAGCAGCTGCCAGACGGCTACTTTCAAACGCTAAGAAGCAGGTGTTACTGCGCATGCGCAGCTATTATGACGTAAAAACCCTTGTTTGATACTTGCACTGCTGGAAGGTTTTTAGCATTGTTTCTGGATGCAGACGAAGGTGAGTTTCAAGTAATAATTAAAATACTTTCCTTCCTAATAACGAAGAAGTGTGAACGAGAAATATCTGATCTAGGGATGGGTCGAAAATCGCGTATCTGTTAAGACTCACAGTGATTTGGAAGTAGCAGTATTCACAGTCGCAACTTTACGGATTCTGACTACGATTTCAGTCGCAGTTTAGAAGCGCAGTAGCACTAAAAGTAGCAAGTCGCAACTAAGAGTAGCAAGAAGCAGTTTGCACTCTGCCATCTGTTGGTCGAAGTTTGTACTAATATCTTTGCATTGGGCAGGCTATAGAGTCTACCTGCGATTTCAGTGACAAATCGCGTTTAAGAGTCGCAAGTAGCAACTAAGAGGCGCAGTTTAGACTTTGCCGGCTGCCATCTGTTCGGCGAAATTGGTACTTCTAGCTTCCCGCTGTCTGCCTCGTGTATGTGTGGCTTTTTGTGTATGTGTTGGTCGAACGCCATCGGCTCAAACCAGTGAGCTCGAACGTCCTCACTGGTCCAAACTGCGATTTCAGTGAAAAGTCGCGATTAAGAGTCGCAAGTAGCAACTGAGAATAGCATTTAATATTCCGCCTTATGCTACTTGTTGACCAACTGTCGTACTTTCACTCGTGTGTTGTTTAGGGATATTGTCGAATTAATGAGCAAGAACATAATTTTCTTTGTGAAAATGTTTACACTTAGTGGCACTATTTTACCTGGCGGCAGCATTTACATGTTGTGAAGCAAAGCCTGGCATATATGTTTTTAGGTTATAGTTGGTAAAGACAACAAATGTGAATGCCAAATAAATATTGTCTTACGGACTTGATCCCTGTTTAAAATAATTTTTCGTCATAGAACCTACAACTATTATGGGAATTCAGAATACGTATGTTACATTGCAAATCTGGTTTCGACGAATATTTTTGCTTGCGTTATACATCGTACATAAAATAAAAATTCCAAGGGGGTGGTATCAATTGGTCAACTAAGTACAGGTAATTTTACGAAATGTTTAACAGTAGGCCAACTCGATTGTCAATGTGGACTGTGTTAAGTACTGTTATATAGGAGTAAGCTTATATCTTTGAGGATTCTATAAAAATATTACACTTGAAAATAAACAAGGTTTTCGCGTAATGGAAAGTTTTATTTTATCAGATTTGTTTTAGGTTTAGGAATGTTGTTTTCGGTCTTTTTCCTTTTCGTACATTCCGTCCTGTGATGACATGAGTGAAAGCAGATGGGTGGTATCGGCTCCTTCAGGACATGAGTGAAAGCAGATGGGTGGTATCGGCTCCTTCAGTATTATTAAAACTTTTGTTTACTGCAATGGTGGCATAGTGTGCTTATGTTGGCAACGACCGATGAATGATCCTAGAAATCTAAATCATACAGAATGATTGAAATAATATTTTGTTTATCATAAAATAAATAATTAATGTTATTCTTAATCTGTGGTTGTAAGATTTCTTGTGTGTAACCCTTTACAGTCAGTAAGTTAAAAATTCTTATAAAATGAAGCTTTAGTTGCCAACATTAGCACACTAGGTCGGCACGTCGATTAGTAAAATATAACGCAAGCTCTTATCTATAGTGATACCGAAAGGTTTTAAAGAGAAAATGGAATTTTCAGAAGTCACTCATGTTGTATTTCACATTCACTTATCTCTTTCAAATTGGTAAGTGACTTATATCACACAATGTTAAAAAAATCTATTCATTCATTCTACAGGCAAGAACATAGCACTTTCGTTGCACTGTTATAGTTGCTGTGTGCCTAATCTACCAAATGTTTCTGTTAAGGTAGACTATAGGCCTACTTGCCGATTTCGGTTACACATTACTTGCGAATAACCTCACTTTTAACTATACATTACACACCAAACACTGAAATAGCTTTTATAAAACTAATTGACATTTGTCGATGTGTAAATAATCCTAACATTACACGTAAACTGAGCATCAATATTCTTTTTTTGTATATATATTGCATTTGCCACACACATCGCATAAGTCACGGAAGTAGCAGAAATCGCAGAAGTAGCAATATCAGTAGCAGAAATCGCAGAAGTAGCATTCAGAGTCACCGAAATCGCAGTTTGAGTGCGGAGGGATACATGTGGAGGATTTGTACAATGCGATTGTAAACAGTGACAAATCGCAACTAAGAATCACAGATATATAAAAGTAGCAGTCACAGAAATCACTGATATCGAAAAATCGCAGTTTAGCCCATCCCTAAATTCTGATCTCAAGTGGGATTGCAGTGACTTCGAAATAATTGAAAAACACACGCATATCACGTGATGACTACCCCCACTCTAACTCAGACCTTTCTGCGCATGCCCTAATTGGCAGCTTGACCGCGCCAGAAATATTTTTCTGGGTAGCATCTGGCTGCTTGCGGCAACTGCTAGAACACCAAACAGCCACACTCCAAGTAGCCAGAAGTGGGAGAAGGCGCTGCTAGAACATAAATTCTGCGTTGCGCATGCGCGTCAAGCAATCTGGCAGCTGCTGGAACGAACCGAAATATATATTGTGGAAAGCAACAGACTTCCGTTTGCTAAGGCCGGTATTACATTGTCATATTTCTTTGTCAAAAACTTAAATCACATATTTACATCATAAAAATTTGATAGTGTAATAAGGAACTTTGACATATCTCTGCTTTCGTGAAAAAATATAATCATATCTGGTGCCTCGCAGTAGATTTGATCATAAAAAGTCGTTTGTATTTTGTTCGCTGCAATGCGAATGTAACCGCTTGGAGCGCTAGCGTCGCCGTAGCTCTTGGACCGCGCTTATTTGAGAACTAGAGATGGGCAAAACCGAGAACTTTCAGGAATCGAGAACTCTGTCCTCGAGAACCAAAAGGAATCGAATACCAAACCGAGAACTAAAAAAATTAGGGCCTAGGCAAATCTACTAGATGCCAGTATTAACGCTCTGGACGAGTTCTGATGTGAAATAAGCGTTCTCAACATTTACTTGAAAAACATGGTTTGTAAATCAAGTGTGCAAAATTTCATATAGATCGGAAAGAAACTATAGATTTTGTGAAAGTCCGTTGGTAAAGTACCCTTCGCCATGCACCATACAAAATTTTACGTAGAAGGGACCTTCCAATTGTTCCGATAGTCAACCTTACAAAATTTTATGAAAATAAAAAACCTGTAGATTTTGTCGATGTCTGTAGCTAAAGTACCCTCAGCCATGTGCTTTAATTCGACCCTAACGCAAAATCCTTTTTTCGGATGATGTAGTCTACCTATAAACAACATACCTACCTAATTTCAGTTTCATAGGTGAAGTAGTTTTCGTGATTCCGTGTTCAGTGAGTGAGTGTGTAATCATTCGCTTTTACACATACAGAGATAAGAAACATTTGGGTGATTTAACAGATACTCAAATAAAACCTTTCTATTTGTTTGAAAAATGAGGATATTAGTGACAATGCCTGGATATAATAAAAGATAGCAGCCGCAAGACTGAAACAAAAAAACAAACCCGAAAATTTTCGTTTCACTTTTCTCAAACAGAAACGAATACCATAACCGAGAACCCATAAACGAGAACCATGAAGCGAGAACTCAAAAGCGAGACCCGAAATCCGAGACCTTAGAAGCGAGAACTGAGAAGCGAGAGCTGAAGCGACACCCGAAAACCGAGACCTTAGAAGCGAGAACCAAGAAGCGAGATCTGAAGCGAGACCCGAAAACCGAGACCTTAGAAGCGAGAACTAAGAAGCGAGTATTGAGAAGCGAGAGCTGAAGCGAGATCCGAAAACCGAGACCTGAGAAGCGAGAACTGAGAAGCGAGTACTGAGAAGCGAGACCTGAAACGAGACCCGAAAACCGAGAACTTAGAAGCGAGAACTGAGAAGCGAGATCTGAAGCGAGAACTAAGAATCGAGTTCTAAGAAACGAATACTGAAAATCGAGTACTAAGAAACGATAACTAAGAAGCGAGTTCTGAGAAGCGAGAACTGAGAACTTTTGTTTGATAATCGTCATACAAACATATTAAACTTTAATTCTTTGTTCATTACGTGTATAATAACGAAGATCGGGTACAGTGTTATAAATATAATTAAAGTGAAATGAGGAATATAAATAATGATTGCAACAAACACAAATATAAAATGATAAAACGACATAAATTATTTTGAAGTTACTGCATAACAATAATTAAAATCTCATAGACGAATATTGCAGATAAATAAAGAACGATAAGAAGAATAAATGAGCGGAAATAAAAAATGATGTAGCGAAGAATTAGAATTAAAAAAAGTTACGTTAAACCAATCAGTTCAATAAAACTATGAATGATCATTTTTCAAAAAAGATTTTAAAGTAGTTCTGATAATAATTTAAAAATAAAAATCTTATTTGCACGGTCAGGTTTCAAACCCTTACCCTACAGCATAGCATCATAATGATGCTACAAAACATAACTAAATGTTACATTACTTCTAAATATGTCAACGGTAGGACAATAAATGTTTGTATCGACAATTTCATAACACTAAGAAGCGAATACTGAAAACCGAGAACCGACTCAGGTTCTCGAGAACAACGAGAACTCTATGGAATCGAGAACTTTGCATTCTCAGTACTCGGTTTGCCCATCACTATTGAGAACAAACGTCCTTGTTTGAAAACATGACGTCAAAGTTTATTTGGTGTGTGCCGTCTTCGACAATATTCGTCGAACTTTCTGAAGCAGACGAAGCACTGTATAATACAGACACCCTGAATAAGAATAGATTAACCATTTAATTGCCAGAGTTATTCCTGGTTGATTTATACCGTATTTTGTGCATCAATCCTTAAACTTGCATTTTTGTTGATGAACAACTTGCTTCTAATACGACTTTTGCCGCTCAGTACGGCTTGTAGCCACTTCTGAGGCATTAATATGTCCATTTGGAGGTTGTGTTGCGTTGCTGTTTGTACGTTGCTGAGAATGTGAGCTTGAGTGTGGTTCCTTTTACTTTATTCCAGCTCTGAATTGTCTTTGGTGCTGTGGCGGAGATTGTGCTAGCATTATTGATCTGGCAGTGTTAACTATCAACAAAATAACGTCCAAGTATAATACTACGATACAAACGTCTGCGTTGTGCATGAAATATGACAGAAAAATCAATAGTTCGCCCAAAAATTTAAAAACGGTTTTTTCCCCTTGTTTACTGCACAGTATTAATAAAGAAAACACTGCATTTTATTTTTTCCAAAGTTGCTTTAGTAATGTGGGACTGAGAGGGTTTAAGCAGACTCTAAGGTTACAAGAGAATGGCGGAGGTACCCAACAGAGAAATTCGTCCTGGGTGTACAGCCGAGAATATTGAGAAGAAGATTAATGGCCTCGTTTGTTGCATCGACCATAAAATTAATAGAAATATATAAGCACTCCACTCTTCTCAGTCTAATAATAATCGATGCTGTTCCTGCTGTGTTGTTGAAAGGTTCTTGTTTGCGCTTTCGTCCGACCAGTAAATTAATTCTTCTCGTATAGCGAACTGCCAACATGATCACGTTACGCCGCCACGCCGTACGTAAAATCACCAATAGCGAGAAATTTCTGTGTCACTGTAAACCTGTCTTCTGCCGATATGGTCTTCTCACGTGCGTACACTGATTATTAATGAGTGAAGCCACTTTACTGAGTAAACACTATACGTTTTATCATCCATTCTCCAGTAATTTGTATATGACATGGCGCCCTCCGCTTGCAGCTCCCGTAACACTAAATGATTTCCACAGTTTCATCCAAGTAAGTACTCTTTTTTTTTTTTTTTTCCCCCTCTCTTCAAAATACACTTTTCGAAGTAGCAATGACAGCGCATGATAACATGTGTTTACTGTCAGCCATCTTGAAATATGACAACAGTGTAATACCCCTTTTTAGCGTCATATCAAACATTTACATAAAAAATATTACGGATTTTTGCTGATATTTTTATGTCAAAGATTTGATCAAAAATTTGACCGTGTAATACCGGCCTTATGAAAAGTTTGTTTTTTGCTTCTTGCGTGGCTGTTCAAAGCACTCTTCCCCAATGTAGAATTTTTTATCTTTGCGTTGCACCAAGAGCATAATGCAATAATGCATTCTTTTGTGATTTGGGGTCACGTGTAAAGGGTATATTACACAGAGCGTATTTGGTCGCCAGTCGCTGGCGTCTTCGTAAAAACAATTGAAATACCACGTAGCATATGATATGTTTTGGAGGTTAGGTGATACCAAACAGCTGTGTTTCCTAAGGTGCGACATGATCATTTTCAAGTCTACTGCGAATCGGAAACAGGACAAATTTAGTAATAGATTACGGTACCTTATAAAACATAAGTAAGGCATTACAGTCACCAATATATATACAAAACGTGTTAAAAGTATTATACATAATATCTGTTGTTAAAATCATTAAGATACACTTATGCTGTGATAGTGCCATATGGCTATATTACATGTATTGATCACTGTAAGTTAATGCATTATTATGTTTTCTAAGGTAGTCTAATACTAGATGTATCCTTCTGGTTCTGATTTGCTGTAGACTTGAAAATGGTCATCCTGACTGAAACAGGTCGTCAAAACGACGAGAAATTTTGTGATCATTGACGTAAATAAAGATATCAAAAGTTCTGAGTCCCACCAAACAAAATATGAAGTGAAATTGTAATCAAATTTCTGAAAATTTATCGAAGTTTTCCAGTATTATGGGACATTAAAAATAACGATTATTTAAAATTTATTCTTGGCGAGATCGCCATCCTCATGACGGTATTCTGTTTCCTTATTTTATTTTCTACCATTTACAGTAATATATCAAAATTTTCTTATGTGATCCTCATTATATTTCTGTAGGCAGAAGGATCTTAGCACGATAATTCTCTCAAAATATTTGCGGAAGCACCATATCCCTTCTCGAATCCACCTTCTTATCCATTTTCTTTTATTTTTTTCCCACTTTTCCGTTTTGCTTTTGGTAGATTAATTGTTCTTTTAAGACTGTTGCGAGAAACACAACGCCAGCATTTACAATTTCCTTCGACATTTTGACTCGACTGGTGGCTACTTTAGACGCTCCCGTATATGACACGGGCGAACAAAAACGCCAGCGACCAGCGTCTAAAGTAGTCCACCCTTCAATTTTAGACGCTCGCGTTTCGGAGCAGCGACTTTGTTCGCTGTCCCTGTTTACACGGAGCGAATTTAGCAGCTGCGTCGAAATACGCCAGCGACTAGCGACCAAATTCGCTCCGTGTAATATACCCTTTACCCACGGATACACTGTCTCGTATGAGCTCTTTATCGAGTTATACTCTGTTTTGACATGACGGACAAACATTTCATTCTAAAACACGTTGAATTACTTCAACTGTGCGGGTACAGGTAAGATCGATTCACACTTGGATTCACTCTATTGTTCTCTGCAACGATTGTTTCACTCTGTTCCATCTCAGAAAGATGTAGATGGCGTCAGTCTCGAAATATATTTAACGATATTTTGAATGTATTGTTATAAGACAGCTTTTAAAGCAATAAATTACAACTGAAAGAAATTGCCTTTTCACAAAAGTAGCGTACCGTATTACAGAGTTATACTTACATCTTTTTGGTGGACAATTAGCATGTCAAAAAGTCGCAATCAACAATGTTATAACTGTAATTCATACGGGCGCGGCTAGCGCTCACTAGATGGCGTTGCGTGTACGTATGCTTTTTGAAAACCCATTAACATATACCCAGGGGAATAATCTTTTGTGTTGACCATAAAATAAATTATTAATGCTGTTCCTGTTCTATGGTTGACAGGTTCTCGATGTACCCTTGTCCGCTAAGTAAATTAATTATCCTCGTAATTGTTACCGTGTCTCCTCATTGGCGCTAGCCGGGCCCGCATGGAAAACAGTTCAGCCACCAACAATACGTACATGATGACTGTTTACTATTTAATTCAAATTCAAATGTTTGTATAGTCTATGGGACTGAACTACGGGGTCATCAGTCCCTAAACTTACAAACTACTTACGAACTAGAACGGCACAAATATCCATGCCCGAGGGGGGATTCGAACCCCCGACCGTAGTGGCCGTGCTGACCGTGACTGAAGCGCCTCAGTCACCTCGGCCACCGCGGCCGGCTACTATTTAATATTATCAATGTTACGTCAGTCACAGGAATCTTCTATAATTATTACTAGCGAACATAGGCACCGACTTTCGAAAATCTCGGGGTATGCTCAGTGGCGTACGCAGGTATTTCTAAAGAAAAATAAATAAATACAAAGCAAGGCCAAAAATCTATACAAAACACACGCTGTCGATTCCATATCACCGTTTCCATCACGATTGTAAGTCGAAGTCCTTTTTGTATTTCACTATATACTTATCCATTTTTAACGATTTTCACACGCAAGTCCCTTTTAACCCCAAATTTGATTGATTTATGAACAAAAATATTTCTTTGCATATATCTATAAATAATGATTGGATTAATGTATATTTGACAGAATTTTTTATTATTTTTAGTTTTTGGAAGGAAATTTGGGATGACTACAGATGGCATCAGTGTGCAGTAACTAATAACATTTTCAAACTGTTGACTACTAATTTAGACATGGGACAATTATTTAGTAATAAAGTTTTTAAATTATTTTGTTCACTTTACCTTGATACAATTATTTGGAAGTATTGTTGCATTTACTCCAACTTAGACATCAAACAACGATATATATTTTGACAATGCATTGTAGCCTAATGCTTTTTGTTTCCTCGAGGTAATGGCAGACAGTCTAGTTACAATGAATTATTGGAAGCCCTGCAATGTTATTTACAATCTTTGAACAAATGGTTGTGGCTAGACGGACAGATGAAGATGAGGGGAGGGAAAGGGTTAAGACGTAATTCGATTGGCAGGTGACACAGGTCAAAAAGAGCAGAAGTCCGACTACTACGTTCAATTGTTGACAAATTGTTGAAGCCTGAAAATTTAAATTCAGAAACAAATCTATCACTAGCTGTTGCGTTTCGAGAATTTTGTAGAGCTGCGAATTAAAACACAAAGACCTTCACCAGTTGTTATGAGGACTGTCTGTTTACAGAATGTTTTAGCTAGAAGGGATAGGGCAGTCTTCACAGCAAGTATGTCGGCTCACTGGTAACGTATGTGGTTGTCAAAAGTATATCTCAAAAGATACTGGGAATTAAATTCGTAGTGTAAAAATTTTCAATGTATCCAAACAAACCCACGTCATTTCTAGTTATTTAATACAATTAAAGGTTGCCGCCTTCAGCTTACAATATTCACTTAACAAGCGGAAATCCATTAACATTCGGACTATTTAGAAAACGGTCACTTCACTCTCATGTGAACGTGGGTTTTAATGCCTGCGAATTCAATTACAATCTATTTAGAGTGGTGTCTTACAAAAGCCAGAGAGAGAGAGTCTATTTTAATTACAGTCAAGAAAGATAACGTAAAGAAAAAATGATACCAAAATTTTCAGTGGGGTATGCTTGAGCGACTGAGCATACCCGTAGTCGGCGACTATGCTAACGAAGCATCACAATACCAACTTTTACGGAGTTTATAGTTAAAATCAACAAAATGCCTTCGTGAATACTTTTTCAACACAGAATCAGACAAACGAGATCTGTGTTGATGAGTATCACTGAGGGGGGGGGGGGGGTCAATTACGAAAATTGTTTAAATTTAGTACAAATAAATACCGCCTTCATTCTAGTTGCGATTTTGTAGTCGCGCCTTACGATAACATCGCCTCTCTTCGACGTACATCGCGAGGAATTGAGTCGCGTGGTTGAACAACACTTCGAGATAAATACAGAAATAGATAGCGGAATACGTAACCTATAATTATAAAACTTTTTAAATCGCCCAGAAATATATTTGAAAATGTTTTTGTACACAAAAATGAAGCGATGAATATTATTTAACCCGTGGGCACTAGCGATCTGAGCACTTTGCTCACCGTAGTTTTAAAATGACTGGCATTTTGTTAGTTTTAAATATTAAACTTTGAGGTTTTTTTCTTACTAAAACTACAGGGATTACTTATGTACATTTCGAACTGGTCGTGTAATCTGAGCAATAGGCTTCAAGGCTTTGTCCCGGTTTCAAGGTTCGGTGGCCACCCTGGTGTGTGTGTATGTATTGCATGCAAATCTACAATTTTTTCCAGTCTTTATGAAAGTTTGTAAACTTAAGCTTCAATCCACGAGGACAGTCACCGTAAGTGTAAGAATCGTGTACAACTCATAGTTGGAGATATGACATCATAAACAATGAGATGCACTTAAAACTGCTGCATTAAGCAACAATGCTGCTCATTATCTCCTAAACCCCTGGACTTACTTCAACCAAATTTAGTACACACATTCCTTACCAAGAGGTAACAATGCTGTCGGGGTACGAACCACATATGACACATGGATCAGGAGATATAATGTCATAAACAGTAGGAGTTGTAAAAAACTGCTACATCGTGTGATGAGACTTTATTCATACACTGTTTAAGAAAGACTACTTAGTGACTTGCAACAAACTTTAAACATAACTTCCAACCTTTATTAAACTTCTTCTTGTTGACAACCACATCAAAATAATGAAAGTAAAAAAGTTTCTCTCTTACTACTTTTCAGCTTGTTCATGAAGCAAAACTATGTTATTCGGAATGATATTACAGTTTATAATATGTACACTACAGATTGTATTCACAAGAAATGTTACAGATAGTATACACACATAAGGCTGAATGTACTTTCAAAATTGTATCACAGTATGGCACGTAGTTCATGAGATATAAGTACACAAACAATAATGTTCATGAGAAACCTCCCCATCATAGATCAGGTTTTAATCTATTAGTTCTTTACAACTAACTCTGTTGCCAACGGATTTTACTGACATACAAATGAATATGTAATTGCAAAATTATACAACTGTTGTTGATGTTGTTATGATCTTCAACCACAGACTGGTCTGATGCAGCTGTCAACACTACCCTGTCCTGTGCACGCCTCTTCAACTCAGAATATGAATGGCACCTATATCCTTTTCAATCTGCTTACTGTAGTCATCACTCAGTCTCCCCCATGATTTTACCCCACATACTTCCTTCTAATGTTAAGTTGACAATTCCTCGATGTCAGGATATGCCAGAAACTCCTTTTCTTCCTAATTCTGTTGAGCACCTCCTCATTAGTTAAGAGATCTACCCAACGGATCTTCTCCATTCATCTGTAGCATCACATTTTGAAAATTTCTATCAGCTTTTTCTCTGACCACCTTATCATCCATGTTTGACTCCCATACAATGTTACACTACCAACAAATGCTTTCAGAAAGGACTTCCTAACATTTAAACTAATATTAGATGTCAACAAATTTCACTTCTTCAGAAACGCTTTTCTTCCCATAGCCATTCTGCTCTTTATATCTTCTTTACTTCAGCCATCAGAAGTTATCTTCCTAACTAAATAACAACTCTCATCTACTACTTTTATTGTCTCGTTACCTAATCAAATTCCTTCAGCATCGCCTAAATTTCTGACACTACATTCCATTACCCTCATTTTACTCTTGTTAATGTTCATCTTATATCTTCTTTTCAACACACTGTCCATTTCGTTTAATTACTTTTCCAGGTCCTTTGAAGTCTCTGACAGAATTACTCCCCCCAAGGGGCTCACGGTTCTTTCGTGAGTATGTGCGTGGCGAGCACGGGGCCCCGAGCTAATGCAGCCTTCCTTCCTTCTTTACTTCCCAGACTGCGTTTCCTTTCCCCCCTCCCCTCCTTTCCTATCCTCACTCCTTCCCTTCCCCATCGGGGCACTGATAACCTCAGTAGTTTAGTCCCCCTAACCCAACCAAACAACCCAACCCAACTCAACTCCCCAGAATTACTATGTCTTCAGCAAACCACAACGTTTTTATTTCCTGTCCCATGACTTTAATTCCCTCTCCAAATTTCTCCTTGTATTCCTTCACATCTTGCTTAATGTACAGATTGAACAACATTGGGGAAATGCTGTAACCCAGTCTTACTCCCTTCCTACCACTGCGACCCTTTCACGCCCTTCTACTCTAAATAATTGCTGTCTGGTTTTCGTACAAGTCGGATACAACTCTTTGCTCTCCATATTTTACCCAGAATTTGAAAGAGTGTATTTGAGCCAACATTGTCAAAATCTTTCTCCAGATCCACAAATGGTAAAAATGTAGGTTTCCCTTTCCTTAACCTATCTTCTAAAATAAGTCTTAATGTATTGCCTCGCATGTTTCTAAATTTCTCCTAAATCCAAACTGATCTTCCCAAAGGTAGGATTCCACCAGTTTTTCCATTCATATGTAAATAATTCCTGTTAGTATTTTGCAACCATGACTTGTTAAAATGATAGGTAAGTAATTTTCACAAGTGTCTGCACTTACATTCTCAGGTACTGGAATCACTATATTCTTCTTGAAGTCTAAGGGTATTTCCCACATTTCATATATATTGCGTACCAGGTGGAACAATGTCCTCATAACTGGCTCTCCTAACAATAATAGCAGTTCAGACAGAATATCACCTACTCCAGGGCACTTGTTTCTACTAAAATATTTTAGTGCTCTGTCAAATTCTTCTCATAGTATACTATGTCCTATCTCATTTTCCTCTACTTTGTCTTCCATTTCTAGAATACTGCCTTCAAGTTAAATTCCTTTATACATGTCTTCTATATATTCCTTCCACCTTTCAACTTTTCCTTCTTTGCTTAGTACTAGTTTTCTATCTGAATTTGTGATATTCATTCTACTGCTTTTCTTGTTTCCAAATGTCTCTCTTATTTTCCCGTAGGCAGTATCTATTTTTCCCCTAGTTATACATTCTTCTCTGGTCTCGCATTTCTCCTCAAGCCAGTCTGTGCTTCTTGTTAACATCATTTTTCAGATGTCTGTATTTCCTTTTGCCTGCTTCACTTGATGCATTTTTATATTTTCTCCTTTCATCAAATAAATGCAAAATCTCCTGTGTTATCCAAGGATTTCTATTAGGTGTTGTCCTTCTGCCTATATCTTCTACTCTATATCTCAGAACTACCCAATCTTTTTCTACTGTGTTGCTTTCCCCCGTTTGAGACAATCCTTGCCTAATGCTCCTACTGAAACTCTCAACCACCTCTGGTTTCTTCAGATAGTCCAGGTTCCATATCCTTAATTTTCCCACTATTGCCAATCTCTCAAGTTTTAATCTACAGTTCATAACCAATAAGTTATGGTTAGAGTCTATATTTGCCCCTGGAGATGTCTTACAGTTTAAAACCTGGTTTCTAAACATCTGCCTTACCATTATAAAGTCAATCTGGTAACCCCCAATGTCTCCTGTTCTCTTCCATGTATATAACCTTCTTTCATGATGATTAAACCAAGTGTTGGTGATTATTAAATTGTGCTCTGCACAAAATTCTACCAGGCGATCTCATCTTTCATTCCTTTTCCCCGAGTCCATATTCACCTACTGCATTTCCTCCTCTTCCCTTTCCTACTACCAAGTTCCAGCCCCCTTGTCACAATTAAGTTTTCTCCATCTTTAATGGTCTGAATAATTTCTTTTATCTCGTCATACATTTCTATGATCTTATCATCATCAGCAGAGCTAGTTGGCATATAAACTTGTAGTACTGTGGTTGGTGTTGGCTTGCTGCATTAATGTGTTCACTATGCCGTTAATAGTAACTTACCCAAATTCCTATTTTCTTATTCATTATCAGACCTACTACTGCATTACTACCAACTGATTTTGTATTCATAACCCTGTACCCACCTGACCATAAATCGTGTTCATCCTGCCACCAAACTTTCACTAATTCCCACCATATCTAACTTCAACCCTTCCATTTCTCTTTTCAAAATTTCTAACTTACCTACTTGATTAAGGGATAAAACATTCTACATTTCTATCTGTAGAATGCCTGTTTTGTTTCTCTTGATGATGACATCTTCCTGAGTAGTACCTGCCCAGAGATCTGAATGGGGGGACTATTTTACCTCCGGGATATTTTACCCAAGAGGATGCCATCATCATATTCTCATACTGTAGAGCTGCATGTCCTTGGAAAAATTAACTAGTTTCCCCTTGCTTTCAGCCATTCACAGTGTGCCGGCAGGCCGACTGTCCGGACCACTGGGCCCACTGTAGTCATTGTCGTCAACCGGCAGGACAGTCAAACCCGACTCCTCCATGGCGTCAAGAGACAGTTGATGAACTGCAGGCCATCATTCGCAAGGGTGATTCTCACACTGCCAAATTGTTTACTGATCTCATAATAGCAAACCAAGTCGTCTGCTTCCAAGTGGGCACAGGGGCGACAGTCTCCTTGGTGAACCTCCCATTGTATGCCCATCTTGCCTACCCAGCATTGGACCCGACCTCCCGCAGGTTGGTCGCATATGGTGACAGCTCTATCCCTCTGAAAGGTCAATTTACCACTTTGGCAGCTTACAAAATGGTCAAATGACCTTTAACCCTATTTGTTGTCAATAGCCACTCAGCTGGAAACATTTTCGGCCTAGATGCCTTTTCACTGTTTGGGTTCTCCATCACGGAAGAGGTGCAGGTCATCTCAGACATAGTTCCTCTCCAGGAACTCGATGACGTTTCTGCCTCTTTTGTGTGTCTGTTTGAACCTGGTCTGGGGTGTGCCACCAATTTTGAGGCAAATATTATTTTACATCCAAATGTAGTGCCCCATTTCTGTCATGCACGCCATCTTCCGGTCTCCCTACGGATGGCTGTGAAGCTGGAACTAGACCGCCTGCACGCAGCTGGAGTTATTGAACCTGTCAAAACAAGTGTCTGGGCCACACCCGTGGTAGTGGTACTCAAGCCTAATTGCGCCGTCCGCCACTGTGGCGATTTTAAATCCACCATCAATGCCCAGGCACAAGACAAAACCTACCCCATTCCATGTCAAGAGGACCTCCTCACAAAGTTTTTTGGAGGTGAATACTTTTCTAAGATAGATCTGGCTGATGCATATTTACAAATCCCACTCAATGAGGAATCTCAACGAATCATGGTCATCAATACATCTTTTGCCCGTTTCAAATACAAACGTTTGCCCTTTGGGATTTCTTCAGCTCCAGCCATCTTCCAGAGGTATCTGGAACAGTTAACCATGACTATACCCAGTTGCGCCAACTAACTTGACGATGTCATTGTTACTGGGGCTACATGCCAGGATCACTTGCATAACCTCCACACTCTCTTTACTACATTGCAGGATGCCGGGCTCAAGTGCCGTCTCCATAAATGCCAGTTTTTCCAGAACAGGTAGAATACCTTGGCTACTTGCTCTCCAAAGATGGAATCCAATCCACGGATCGGATTTTTCTGTGGTCAATGCACTACCACGCTCCCAAAACCTACAGGAGTTGCAGGCGTTTTTTGTTTTTTTTTCCTTGGGGTGGGAGGGGGAATTATTATGCAAAGTTCCTCCCACAAGTAGCCCACATTATGCACCCACCCAACCGTCTGCAGAAGAAAGGTGTACAGTTCCTGTAATCAGATGTCTGTGAGCATTCCTTTACACAGCTAAAGCACTTGTTGCATTTGGCACCCTGCCTTACGCACGTTTCTCCATCACGTCCCCTTGTTTTGGCAGCAGATGCGTCTCCCTATGGTATTGGAGCAGTGTTGGCACACCACAATGATGATGGTACTGAACAACCGAGAGCCTATGCATCCAAGACTCTGACACCTGCTCCACAGAACTACTCTCAGATAGAAAAGGAGGCATTGGTGATCGTCTATGCCGTTAAGAAATTCCATGTGTACCTTTTTGGGACCAAGTTTACCCTAATGACAGACCACAAACCGTTGGTAGCTCTATTTGGGCCTCACTCTCGGCTCCCAGAGTGTACAGCCCAAAGACTCCAGCGTTGGGCTGTTTTCCTTAGTTTGTACAACTACATCATTAAGTACAAGCCTACTAAACAACATGCCAATGCAGAAGCTCTTTCTCGTCTGCCCTCAGGACCTGACCCAGCATTCAACCGACACAGTCTCCTGTTTCCACATTGACCTGGGACGGCAAAATACCTTAGATCAGTTCCCCATCATGGCCATGCGCATTACAGTGGACACAAGCCAGGACCCTCTCTTACAACGGGACATACATAATGTGCTTCATGGGTAGCCTACGTACTTCCCGAAATTGACGGGCGTAGTCCCATCTCTCTATTGATTGTCTGTCATTGATGGTGTTCTCCTGCACCGACGCATCCTAGCACCTATCCGGAAGCCTCACATCCGTTCCTTGACTTGGCGGGCTCTGCCACCGGGACACCACTCGTGCCGTCAGTCCACCTTCTGAAGCACCGTCCTGGACGCTTCCATCTCTAAGCACCCATTTCAGGGGGGAGTGATCTGGTATCCTGGCACAATGAGTTCGAGAGCCCGTCAGACCACACTGACTGCAACAGCAACCATTAGGCGCACACACCCGCAAGTGCTGTCATTGGCACTAGAGCGCTGCGCACAGTGACGTGCTCACCGCAGAGGCCGTCTGCGCAGACAGCCACACTATTTAGGGGTCAGAGCCACAGCACGCCCTTCAGTCATGTCTCGACTGTGCTCCGTACCCGTTTGTGTACTATGTTGTTGTCTGGCATCTTACATCTTACGTCACGGTCTCGACTGGTTCATGCTTTGGTCTGTCTATTCCATTTCGTTGTCGTCATCGTTTGTCGCCTCTGGTTGTCTCTGTTAGTGTCGACTTTTAGCAGTGATGCTCCGCCGACTACCTCAGTCGATGTTATCGACTGCTTCTTTGCCTGAACTCGATGCCTCGTGATGGGTGGAGGAAAGGAAAGATTGTTGTCGGCTTGGCAAGGAAGTGTGTGTGTGTGTGTGTGTGTGTGTGTGTGTGTGTGTGTGTGTGTGGGGTTCGAGTGACTTACGGCTTGTTTACTGCTGGAGTAGGCCGATTTGCCGTGGTGGTATTTGGCTGGTCCCGTGTGTTTGATCACTGGCCAATCTGTAGGGATCTCTGGAGCCTTTATTTGAGTGCTGTGAGTTGCAATAATAGGCCTGCATGAAAAAGACAGAAAGAGAGGCCAACCTGGTCTGTTGATGTGTCATCACGCTTTCCTCAAGTGCTAGTAATTGAGACCGGGTATGCTGAGTTCTCAGTGTGCGAACTGGTTATGATTTCCATATGTAACATCATTTACATTTACACAGTGACAGCTTGTGTGCTCATATAGTCACTTACTAAGGCCTTATACTTGCGGTCCTTCTGTCTGGGTACCTTTAGTAGTGTTTATACATGTGTGTTAAATTGCATTTAGTGTACCACTAATTTAGTTTTCTTGCAGGAAGGGCACAGTTGGGTAGGCTGAGTGTGTGTGTGTGTGTGTGTGTGTGTGTGTGTGTGTGTGTGTGTGTGTGTCAGCTGTTTTATGGTACTACCTGAAGTACCTATTAGTCTAGTTTGTGGCCATTTGTGTTAACGGAATTACTATTTTAAATTATTTGGAATGTGTTATATGACTTGTTTTTTATGTATCTATGCATTTCATGATGTTAACATATTATAAAAGTTACAGCCAAAGTCGCTATTACAATGGTTTATTGTTGTTACCTCCTGTGGCTCTTCCTGACTGTATATAGTTAGGTGATGTTTAGGTGTATCCATTATTAATCTCATTGGTTAAGTATGTAATTTGTATGCTCGTGGCATTACGATTGAGCCTTTTCAGATTTAGGGTCAGTTACTCATTTAGTTGGTGAAATCTGTAATTCTTATAAGCCAGCTGTTCTTGCCGTTAATCTTAGCCCGTCTTTTTTTTCATATGTGAGCATGGCTGGCCAGCCAATGGCGGTTGATCGTGCTGGGTGGTGCAGTGCTCTGTGCCTAGGTCACCAATACGTGCGGTCGGATATCTTAAGTTGAGTATTTCTTCCCCTCAGGCAGGTTCCACCTGGTTCCATCAATTACCACTCTACATATTGTTTGCTTTGCTTCATAGATGCTGGTGGGTGTCAGTGTATGTGGGAACATAAAAAAAAAAGAGTGAGAGAGAGAGAGAGAGAGAGAGAGAGAGAGAAAGGGGGGGAAAAAAAGAAAAACCAGATAAATAAAACAGCTCAGTAAAATAAAGAAAATTTTTGCAACCGAGACTGACTTTTGAGATAAAATAATAATAATAATAATAATAATAATAAATGTTCTTCTAGTCACTATGAATAGTATATGTAAATGCAGAGTCCATTTAGTAAGAAAGTAAGACATTATTTAATTTATGATTGCCACATTTCATTGCAAGCCTTGTTGGCCACTAAAGCATTTGTTTGGATTGTTTTAAAGTGCATCTCTTATGCAAAGGATTTGATATTTTATATTGTTTTATTTCCTATGCATGATTTCACGTTTCACTATGATTAATGTACTTTAATGTAGGCCCCATTTAAAAAGACAGTAAGGCATCAATTAATTCTTTATTGGAACGTTTCATTGCAAGGCTTGTTGACCAGATCTGTTGTAAACTTTAGGCTACTTGTGCTGCTCAGTCATTGTAATTTACTGATTTACAGTGTCAAGTGTAGGGGCCTGCTGTTGTAATTGTTAAATAAATCTTGTTTTCCAAACTGGGAAATGATCCTTGACCCAACCTTCCATGATTCTCCAGTAGTGGTTACCAGGAACTGATAACTTGTATTAATTGATTTTTTTATTTGTTTTTAACTTGCTTATCTTGCTTCTAAATAAGGTTTTACCTATTTAGCTGCCCATCTTACCTACACCAGTTCAATTGCCTTCCACAATGCTCAGCACCTGCCCAGTTTGAGAAAGGTCTAATCACATTAGAAAATATATGTGGTCCTAAACAATACCTGCAGGAAGGTGACTCACTGCGTGATACCTACTAGGGAAGATATTCATTACTGGGTATTGCTCCACCATATTCCTGAGGTTGAAAGAAAAGCACTTGGTACTAACAATAAGGGGAATTTCACCCTTATCACAGAGGAAGCTCTGAGCCAAAGTTCACACCTAGACTGTGAACAATGGAAAATGCTGAACTGACTTTGTATGGGGATAGGGCAAACAAAACAACTTATGAAAAGATTGGGCTACATGTAGACTGCCAAGTATCAGTGTGGTAAAAGGCAAACAATGGAACACCTTTCTAATTTGTGCAATAGTAGCTGTATCTAGAGAGTGCATCCAAGAATACCTCCTGAATCATACTGACACAGCTGCAGTTTACCCAGAAATCTGGATGAGCGAAATATGATTCACTTGTAATATATCTCATAATTTGAACCTCTATATTTAACTATTACATTTT
Organism: Locusta migratoria; assembly: GCA_026315105.1. Taxonomy (NCBI): domain Eukaryota; kingdom Metazoa; phylum Arthropoda; class Insecta; order Orthoptera; family Acrididae; genus Locusta; species Locusta migratoria. The sequence continues at coordinate 786,752,600 of CM048755.1, forward strand.
TACATAAACAGACTAAATTTCTATTAGTAATTATGTACTGGCTTCGTTTAGTTGTTACACTAGACAATGTCATTTGTATATGAATAACATATTCTAACTACTGTCTCTTTTTCTTTTCCTTTTAGTTCTTCCCCCTTCTTCATCCCACAGCAGCCTATTTGAGAATCTTCACACATGTTCTGCCATCATCTTGTATCTCATAGCAGTCTTTACAGATCCAAGACAGAATCTAATTAAGAATCTCTTTTCTGCCCCACTATACTTGCTCCAATGGAACTACAATGCAGAATCATCACATGCTATAAACTAACCTGCAGAACAATGTACATTTGTCATACACAGTGGTTCTATGAAGATACATGTCATTTAGAAATTAGTAAAAATGAAGAACTTCCCACATTAATTTCCACTTTTCCAAAAGTGGTATTGCACTGTCAGTCTAATGTAAGAAATATCCTGTACCATCCTTTTTTAAATTATTATTATTATTTTTTTTTTTTTAATACAGGTTCATACCCTTGTATAGACCCAAATGCAGGCCCGTTATATGCACTTACGCAGCAAATCAAATTATATTCCCCATCACACACACATCCTATCTTATTAGAGGCAGGAGATTCTGTGAAGACATACATGCCTCCACATGTGTTCATGCCTCTCATATGATAGAATATGTCTATATATCTTTTGCTTAAGTGATGATCGTATGGCATTTTTGGCCTGGTGCATGCTTTTTTAGCTAATGCCACTTCTGTGACTTGTACATTGACAATGATGAAATCAGTGGCAGATACAGAATTTATTTCTGGAAGGACACAATGTTGAGGAGGGTGAACATGTCCTTAAAGGGTTTATGAGACTAATTTTAAAATATACCCTCTCTCTCTCTCTCTCTCTCTCTCTAAGAAAGTTAGAGAAAAAACTTTTTAATATACTTCCATCTAACTATTGAAATATCTAATTTGCTCCAATAACTGGAATATCGAATTGTGTAGCTTCAAATAAAACTGTTTATGATGCACGGCAGCACTATTTCTTGGTGTGTCTAGAAAAATAATCCAGAGTGATAAACTGATTACCGAAAACACCTGGATGCGCCACACTGAATACAGCCCTACAAATGCAAGATTTTTCCACATAGCTTTCCTTTAACTTTATTTATGTAAGAATAAATCACACACAATATCTCATTTATCTCCTATAAAACAAAAAACTACTTTTATTTAGTTTTATCGTAAATTACTGACAAGAAGCAATTAAAAGGAACAATAACAAGAAAGTCAGTTTACGTTATGTTAATTACAGTGAATTTGCCTGTTTAAACTGGCAGTTACATGCTGTCTGTAAGTAAAAGTTAATTATTCTTATGCTGAGGTTCCCCCCCCCCCTTTTCTTTCTTTTTCTCTCTTCCTCATTTTTTTTTTTTTTTTTTTGTCAGGCTGTCTGGGGGGGGGGATGTGCCCCTGTATTCCCCCCCCCCCCCCAACTCCATCCTTGGATGGAATGATGGTGAGGGCAGCACAGCACTCAGTCCCCGAGTGGAGAAAAAACCCCTCATCTTATTGTGAATCGAACACGGGTCCTCTGCATGGCAACCCACCGTTGTCTCTATTGGACTATGGGGACAGACAACTTTTGAATAGCTTTTTAATTTTGCATGCTCACCAACTAGCTACCCACATAAACCACCAAGCTGTTCAATGGCTGCTTTACACCCCACACTAAATAGCAGTTTCTCTGTGTTAGGTAGATGGCAATTGTGCTTACAACAAATACTTAAATCTGCCAATCCTACTGCTGTCATTGTTCATTAATACCTGTATCTCATCCATGTCTATCACTCTCCCAATGTCCCCAATTCATTCTTTCAACTTCCACACCCTCTTCTCTGTTGTCTCTCTCTACTTGTATTCTATCCCCTCCAACAAATAGTCTTCTGTAACACTGTGTCATATGCCCAAATTCATCTATCTTTGCCAAGGAGGCACATCAGTATCATTTTCTCATGACTTCTGCTTCCAGCATCTGTCTCTCAGTCTTTATCAGCAACCTTTCCCTCCAATGCTTTCCTCACCTAAAATCCATTCCTTCTCCCTCAGCTGCTCCACTCCATTCAACCCTGCACCACAGCCACATTACAGTGCCATTAAAATTGTGTGTGTGTGTGTGTGTGTGTGTGTGTGTGTGTGTGTGTGTGTGTGTATGTGTATTTGCAGTAGTATTTAGCTATGAAAGAGGACATAATCTGAAAGCTTTCCAACCTTTTTAGTTTTGTTTGTGTGTATATTGACTCTTCACTGCTTTATCTATAAACTTGTGCCTGGCAGCTCGGAGGGAGGAAAGACTGGAGGGAAAGTCAGCAGTTGCACAGGAAAGAGATATGACTTTTGTGGAGTAGAGCTGGTGAGTTTGTTCTGTGCATGATGATGATGATTATATAAAGGCACTGACTGGTAGGTAGTGACAACTGGCCATTTCTGCATAAATTGCTATGCAGAATTTGCACCAAAAATGGTATATGACATGGCTGCTTTCAAGGGCAGCTGTAACTAAGTTGGTATAGGATAAGCTGTAACATGAGTAGGGATCTGATCGGTCTACTCTCCTCCATCTGTATCGCACCATAGTTCGGTCCAAACTGGACTATGGAAGCATCGTTTATTCTTTGGCTCGACCGTCCATATTGCGCCGCCTTAACACAATCCACCACCAAGTTATCCGTCTGGCGACGGGAGCGTTTTACACTAGCCCCGTTGAGAGCCTCTATGGCGAGGCCGCTGAACTACCCCTTTCTTACCATTGGGAACTCCTACTTAGCCGTTATGCTAGCCGGCAAAGCGACCAACCAGAATGTTGTGTGGGCAGCAGAACACCATTGTAGAAAAGATGGGAACAATCTTGGATAGTACTGTATATCCCTGATTTTATGACAAGATGACAGTTGGAGTCTAGATGAAGGACAAAATTCATTGCTCCAGTCCAGCATGATAATGAATGAGCAAATGGTAACAGAGTAACAGAGTGTAGTGGGAGGTTTAGGGATGTGTGTTGTTATGTATTAAACTATATCTGTCTGTAGACTTCATTTGGAGGTAATGCCTGTCTGTAAAGTCCTCTATGAGGCCTTAAGCATAACGAAGAAGAGGGTTCTGGTCAGTAAAGATATGCTGTTCATGGATGGTTGGGCTAATTGGGACTGAGTTTTTGGTGTGGAAGGGGTGACAGCTGTAAAAATGCGGGTACTATTAGAGGCTACAGGGCTTGATATGGGCACAGTTACGCATGGAGTCATCATGTCCATGAAGCTAACATACTGGGCTGTAGAGGAGCATGTAAAGCTGATAGGAGAAAAGATGGTGACATTTTGGAGAAATGACAATATGGAGTTTTAGCCCGGAGTCCAGATAATGAAGGTATCATCAATGAACATGGAGCAGACAAGTGATGTCTGTGAAGCTAACAAGGTTTCATCTTGATGGCTCTAAAGAGTTTCTCATGGAAAGGTGTCATCAGGATGTCCATGCTTGCGTCGCAGAAATATTTATGTATCTTCTCCTAAAAGAATCAGTACTTCTGTGTGAAGACATAATTAATAAAGCTTATACGGGAATGACGTCTGGCATCAGCATGACACTGAAGAATGTAGTGATTGATGAATACAAATAATTGAGTCAAAACAGTCAGGAAAATATGTATATCGAACTATGATTCGGCTCTAATGAAGAAGTAAGTCAATACAGGCCTACTGAAAGCCGCACTGTTAAAGATTACATAAGTTATGTTCTTGCTTCACTGATTTTTAAAGCAAGATACTTATTTGTGTGTGTGTGGGGGGGGGGGGGGGGCTGGACTGTCAACAACTGAGAATCACAACTATTCAGTACATTGTTACCTTTACCCTAAAATGATTTTGTTTTGAGGCTTTATGGCAGAATAATTAACTGTAAAACAGTTGTCATTGGAACTATTCTGCTGCATTTCTTATATCTGTAACTCATCCATGGTTATACAAAGCAACTGATCGTACAACACAATTGATTGCACATTATCACAGATAATTAACTAGTATTAATCTGAATTTCTGAAATCTGTTTTTTATACTGTAAGTCTTAATCTCTGAATATTTCACCAAGAACAAACATCACCTTTGACTGGCAATATTTCATTGAGCTAGTGAAGGTGAATTGCAATTGTCAGTCCTACCTAGTTACAATAAATAAATAAAATTATTTTATGCTGCACAAATATAAAAATAAAGCTGAGGAATTTAATATTGCCACATTGCTGCAAATTAAAATAATGTTTTCTATATGTGAGGTTCAGATAATATTGGCAAAGGCTGCATAAATAATTGATTTCATAAATTTCTCCGAGACGACAAATAATTAATGTGGAAAAAGTTTGAAGAAATTTCAGAGGCAGAGAAAATAATGGAAATTTGAACTACATTCAGTGAAGAATAAGTAATTGAAGATCAACAAAAACCAATAATAATTGGACATCTCTAACAAAAATGCTCCTCAGAGTTGATTAGCAGTAATCACATAAGTTATATTGAATTCCAAGAAAATCAGTGGTCACATTAAGGTGGTAAATTGAGCACTATGACAACTGCAAAAATTCGAAGTCACATTTATCACTCAATATTCCTTATTTTTATAAATGATTTAGCAGACAATCTAAGTAGCTCTCTTAGGTTTTTTTGCAGATGATGCTATCACTTATTGGTGAGTAAAGTCACCAGAAGATCAAAAACATCTGCAAAATTATTCAGGTAAGATATATGCATGGTGCAAAAAATGACAGTTGACCCTTAATAATGAGAAGTGTGAAGTCATCCATATAAACAATAAAAGAAGCCTGTTAAACTTCATTTACATGATAAATCAGTCAAAACTACAGACCACAAATTCAACTAAATACGTAGGAGTAACAATTGCAAACACCTTAAATTGGAAAGAACACACAAAAAAGATTGTAGGGAAAGCGAACCAAAGACTATATTTCGTTGACAGAACACTTAGAAAATGCAACAGCTCTACTAAAGAAACTGCCTACTCTACACTTGTGTGTCCTATTTTAGAGTATTGTTGTGCATTGCGGGATCCCCACCAAGTGGGACTGATAGATGATTTAGATAAATTTATTAATAAAGAAGTCTAGAATGCAATTCTAGACTGTTCTTTATTAATAAATTTAAGTAAGAGTGCTGTTGACCCAAAAATAGTGAAACGAAAATGTTTCCAAAAATATGTGATTTAGATAAAGTTCAGAGAAGGGCAGCTCATTTTGTATTATCGCGATATAGGGGAGAGATTGTAATGGATGCAGAAGTTGTGGTGGAAGTCATTAAAACAAAGGCATTACTCGTTGCGACAAGATCTATTTACGAAATTTCTTTCAATTATATTGTTAACACCCACCTACATAGGAAGACATGATGGTCAACATAAAATAAGAGAAATCAGATCGAAATTCGAAAGATTTAGGTGTTCCTTTTTCCTGTAACTATTAGAGAATGGAACTATAGAGAAACATCATAAAAGTAGTTTGATGAACCCTCTGCCACACACTTCAATGTGACATGCAGAATATTTATGTACATGTAGATAGAAAATCAAAAGGCATTTCTCTATGGGTGGCTCAGTGTTTAAGGTCAAGAATATGAAACCAAAGGTCTGGAGTTCGACTCTAGATAAATCTTACGACTTTATAATCTGGCAACTTTTTCTCCACTGGTAATGTTTGTGATAATGTGCAGAATGCTGAGCTACACTGTTGTTTGGAGTTTTACTGTAGATTCCAATGTATTTGTATAGGTAAGTCAATTTAATGAAGTTAAGTGCTGCAGAACAGAGGTGCACAATATCTACAAAAGGGCTGTGTCTCGCAAACAACTCTGGTAGTCAAACCAACGAAACAAATGTGTACTTCTGCTGCTCTCTGCATTTACAGGAATGATGGCTTTATACCTGCAAAACATTCAAATATTAATTCAGCCATTAAGCCATCAAAATATATTTTTGATCACTGTCATAGAAACTGACAATAATGGACAGAAAAATTATACTATTTCCACTGGATCCACAATATGCCTCACTTGGCAGCGCAACAAGACCCCATGAATTAAGCTTCCCACCTTTCCACAGACTCAATGAATTCGGCAAACCTGTAACTACTCAAACTGCTGATGCTGTTCTTCACATGGGGAGACAAAAACACCCTAGAGAAGTTATACACATTACTCACACACAACACTTTATAATCATGAAAATGATGCCCAGTGCACACAGAGCATGGCAGTGTGAGCTGTCAGGGCAGCAACTGGGGACATTATGTGAGGCAATATATGGGGAAGCAGATGGTCTGCAAACAGGCAGCATAAAGCAAATGTGCAGCTTGTGCAAATAACCAACAACATGTGCACAATATACTCATTGCACTGGCCATTACGGCACAGTCTGATGTAGTCAAAAGTGTGTAAGAATGTATCGCCTGTAACACCATCTCATTTCCCTCCCTGGATCTAATGATGCTAATTTCTCTACCCCAATGGGCTGTCCTCTGGAGGAGATATTAAACTGGTTATACAGACATTTATGTCTATGCTACATTTTGGAATCACAGCACCTGGTAAACATTCTGTTTTCTTACTGTTCAGAGCTACTGTAGTGGATATCATTCTATGTTCAAAATCCTTAAGAACTGATAAATGTACGGTTTCTTTTCATTTAGTTTACATAATTATTTGACTATTTCAATGTTTCACTTATGTCTGAAAGAACAAACAGTGCACAATGTTACTAGAACAAACACCGCACAATGTTACCTGCCTACAGTGGCAGCTATTCCTTGAGGACTCTGGGGCAGGACCCTCACAATAATATAAATCGTGTAACGTGTACAAGTCCTTAATCACAAATCGACTGGATGAATTTTTTTTAAATGATCAATGTTTTTAGTCTGGCTAGTCTACCCGCAACTCGATTGAGAAGTAGTGGCTCTGGTCACAAAAAACCGACACAACTGCCAGGAGTGCTGGGCACTGACCATGTCCCCTCCATACTGCATCTGGCAACACCTTCTGGCAGAACATCATGTGACGGCCAGTCGTTACTCACTGGAACGGACAGAGAGAGTCCACCAAACAATGTAAGCAAATGATCAATGTTTTCAGAATGGGTTGACTGTCAGAGCCTGCACGATCTGTTCTGGCATTGTAAAGGCTGATAACGGGTGCTTGGGATGAGTGAAGGTTGAGTGGAGGCAGTGTGCTCAATAATATAAAATATAAAAGGGAGCACCATTCAAGCAGATTCTTTGTGGAGCTGCACATGTGCATTTCATGTGCTACTAGTGTTGTGAAGTCATATTGAATAACTGATGTGGTAGTTCCCTATTTGGAATGAATAGTGTAAATAGCATATACTACTACTATTGATTGTGAAAATTTCACTTTTTCCAAGACGTGATTTGAACATTGTACAGACACAAAATGTGTGCAAAACCAGAAGTAGCTTCTCTAGATAATTTAATACTGCTTTATATAAAAATGCAGACTGGCTTTGTTGATTTGCAATAAGATATGCTTTCTTCTGTTCCACAAATGTTGTGGAATGTCATTGGACCACAGATGGGGTAACAGGCATTAATCATTTAGACAATAAAATTAAAAACATAAATTAAGTGAACTTAACATACACAATAACATAAAGTGTGTTATACTTGGTAAAGATGATATTACATGTCAGCTGGATACATCTTACAGACTGAAGATGTCTTTATAAATCATTACATCCTTAGCAAAATGATAGACTGTATCAAGTTCTGTAGGAAGTTTGAACTTGCACTAAGGGGACATGACAAAATGGAAAGTTCAGAGAATCCTGGTATTTTTCTGGGTTTGGTCAATCTGAACTGGATTCAATGTTAAAGAGACATACTGTAAAAACTTACAATAGTGTTTTCTTTGGGGCTTTTCAAAACAATTCAGAAAAACCTTGAAGTCTATATATGAGGATGCCATCAGTTGACTTCTAAAAAAAACATCACAAACAGATTATATTGGTATTGATGGAATAACAGACTGTGCTGTCTTGTGTCAACTAGCATTTATTATGCAGTGTGAATTAAAAGGGAAAATATATGAATGGTTCATAAATTTCATAACACCCAAAGATCTCACAGATGATTGAGTAAGTAGTGAAGTGTTCAATGAACTTAAAAAATTAAACACTGATGACTTTCTGGAAAAAAAAAAAAAAAAAACTGACAGTTCAGAGTTATGACAAAGCTTCAGTTATGAGTGGCAGGCACAACGGGGGTGTAGGCAAGAGTGAAAGCAGCATGAGAGAGCAAAGTTCATTATGCCCACAAAGTCAATCTCATTGTAGAGCACTGTGCAACACGAAGAACTTAGAATATTGTTTAGCCTTTTGTAGTGATTCTCCACTTATCCTCAAAGTTAGTGAAAAGAAATGCTGTACTGGACATTGATATGAAAAAACACATTCCAATAAATGCTGACACAAGGGGAATTTCAAAATACAATGAGTCAACACCATATTTAACTATAAGAAGGAAATACATGAGTGCCTTAAGATTATGGAGAATGATGACAGCAATGATTATTCAGCAACTAGGAAAGCAGTTGGACTGTGGAAACTTATCATATTGAGTTTTTCAATACGGTCATGACATTTATTTAATCAGTTGCAACATAGACATGTTGATAGTGTGAAAGCACTTAAGAATGTCTCCGATTTCATGTCAGCTAGACAACTCATGAAAAACACTCTTGATCTCAATCTTCATTGGGAAAACTGGAATGGAAACGATGACAGCCAAAAAGATTCCATTTTTTAGACTCCTATAAAACTGTTGTAAAGTAAGTTTATGACTTTTTAATGACTACTAAATGAAAAATTCTCATCAATATTAATCAGTTGTCAGCAGCTATATTATTCCAGCCCCTGCAAACAGAGCTTTAACACTTCTCAATTGTAAATACAAGGTTAACTTAGAAACTGTGTTACCGGAATCAGTGAAACGTCTGTGTATTATTTGTACAATACTACAGACAACAGTAGAAAGCAAGAGGTGTTTCTCTCCACTGAAAAGAATAAAGATATTCAATCGAAACACAGTGAAAGAAGAAAGACTTTGTACATCCTTTATGCAGTATAAAGAGAGGGGGAAAAAAAGCTTTTAATTGACCACATTGCCGAAGGGAAGGAGATGAGACTGGACTGTGTATACAAACACATTAATTGAGGTAAGAATGGTATTCTGGTTTCATTTAATATATTACTCTATTTACAGCATAAAAATATTAAAAACTGCATACTTGTTTATAATTTTTGATCTGTTTTGGTATCACAGGAAAAAGTTGTGTGGGATGAAGGTTCAAATTACATAACTTGCTAATATACTTAATGCTATTCCTATTCAAGTGATGTTCTGATGAGAGAAAATGTCATATACAATTGTTTGAAGAGACATGATGCCTCTCTTAAAATGCAGCCCATCAGCTGCCACTGTTTGCCTGTAAAGAGGTTTAATAACTTACTTACCCTTATTTTTCCCCAGCATACATAACCAAACTTTCAATAATAAATTCTGTTTATCTCTGGTATACAATTAAATGTATGTTGTTAAAATGTAATAATTATGTCTATAGTTGATTAAGTAGTGTCACTAAGTATGTCTCTTCTAATTCAGACCAACATTGAATCTTGTTCAGTTGACCCAAGTTTAGTGTTATACAATACAATTAAATTATTGACAGGGCTCATGTTTCTAACTGTGTATGAAATTCATCTCCAGAAGACAACATTTTCTACACATCTACATCTACATAAATACTCCACAATCCACTGTAAGGTGTGTGGCGGAGGGTACACTGTACCACTACTAAGCATTTCCTTTCCTATTCCACACCCAAATTGAACGAGGAAAAAAGGAATGTCTATATGCCTCCGTACGAGCCCTAATTTCTCTTATCTCGTCATTGTGATAACTACGTGAAATGTAAGTAGGTGGCAGCCAGATTGTACTACACTCAGCTTCAAATTCTGGCCCTCTAAATTACCTCAACAAAAATTCACAAAAAGAACATCGTTTTTCCTCCACAAACCTAGCTGCTCGCCTCTGAACTGCTTCTATGTCTTCCTTTAAACTGATCTGCTGTGGGTCCCAAATACTTGAGCAATACTCAAGACGTGGTTGTACAAGTGTTTTATAAGCGGTCTCCTTTACAGATGTACTTCATCTTCCCAAAATTCTCCCAATAAACCAAAGTCGGCTGTCTGTCTTACTCACAACTGTCCTTACATGTTCGTTCCATTTCATATCACTCTGCAATGTTACACCTAGATATTGGAATGAATCACCTTACATTTTTCTACTTTGAGGGCTAGCTGCCATTCTTCGCACCAACTAGAAATTTTGTCTAAGTCATCCTGTATGCTATTACAGTCAGTTACAGACGACACCCTCCCATACACCACAGCATCATCAGCAAACAGCCGCAAATTTCAACTTACTCTGTCCATCAGATCATTTATATAGATAGAAAATAATAGCAGTGCAGTCACACTACCCTGAGGCATGCCTGACGATACATTCATCTCTGATGAACACTTGCCGTCGAGAACAACGTACTGCGTTCTATCACTTAGGAAGTCTTCCAGCCAGTCACAAATCTGTGAACCTATTCCATAAGCTCATATCTTCATTAGCAATCTGCAGTGTGGCACCGCATCGAACGCCTTTTTGAAGTCGAGAAAAACACAATCCGCCTGTTGCCCTTCATCCATGGCTCGCAAAATGTCATGTGAGTAAAGGGCAAGCTGAGTTTCACATGAACGATGTTTCCTGAATCCGTGCTGGTTCGTAGAAAGAAGCTTTTCCGTTTCAAGGAAATTTACTATATTCGAACTGAGAATATGCTCCAAAATTCTACAGGAAACTGATGTCAATGATATTGGCCTGTAATTGTGTGGGTCAGTTCTCTTTCCTTTCTTATAAACGAGAGTCACCTGCGCTTTTTTCCAATCACTAGGAACTTTGCACTTAATTAAAGATTCGCGATAAATGCAAGCTAAGTAGGGGGCCAATGCCGCAGTATAGTCTTTGTAAAACCGAGCTAGTATTACATCCTGACCAGCAGACTTTTTCGTATTTAGCTCTCTCAGCTGCTTCTCTACACCGGAAATACCTATTACTATGTCCTCCACTTCAGAATTAGTACGTTGATCAAATGATTGTACATTTGTGTGGTCCTCCTGTGTGAAAGATTTCTTAAAGGTTAAATTTAGAACTTCAGCTTTCCGTTTGTTTTCTTCTATTACTGCCCCGGAATAATCGACGAATGACTGGATAGTGGGCTTTGACCCGCTTATCGATTTTACATAGGACCAGAATTTTTTCGGGTTCTCAGAAAGATCTTTTGCTTAGGAATGGCTGTGGTAATTATTGTATGCTTCGCGCATCGATCGATTTATAGACGCACGAATATCTGCTAACTTTTGCCTGTCATCATTTGCGTGTTCTTTTTTGAACCGAGTGTGCAACAGTCTTTGCTTTCTCAGTAGCTTTCTAACATTGTTGTTATACCACGGTGGATCTTTTCCATCCTAAATCGACTTTACGTGCACATATTTCTCTAACCCTTTATGTACAATGCACTTAAATTTTAGGGGCTGATGACCCCGTAGTTAAGTCCCATAGCCTATACAAACATTTTGAAGCACTTAAATTTAGTCCACAATTCTTCTACATCCATAGTACCAGAATTAAACAATTTCCATTCATTTTTAAGTGCAATCCTAGCAATTGCTTATCAGCTCTTCCCAACAAAAACACGCTCCTAGCCTTCTTGAATGGTTTATGAACTTTGGTCACCATCGACACTGTGACGATATCATGATCACTAATTCCTGTCTCTATACAGACATTGTTAATATGGTCAGGCCTGTTCATGGCTATAAGGTCTAAAATACGAGGGCTATCCACAAAATACATTACGTTTTGGAATTAAAAATAAATAAAGTATTGGAAATTTTTAAAAATTATATACAGATGAAAGCCACACTTAAATACTACCTTTCTACATAGTTGCCATTGAAATTAAGGTACTTATCATAGCGATGGACGAGCTTGGAAATTCCTTTGTCGTAAAATTTGGCCGCCTGCGCCTTCAACCACATGGTTACCTCTTCTTGAATCAGTGTGTCGTCATCAAAACACTGCATAGCCAACCACTTTTTCATTGCTGGGAATAAGTGGGAGTCACTCGGTGCCAGGTCGGGACTGTACGGCGGATGAGGAAACAACTCCCACTTAAAAAAGATTCGAGAACTTCACGAGTGGCATTTGCCGTGTGGGCCCGAGCGTTATTGTGAATCAGCAAGATCTTTGAGCCCAACTTTCCCCTGTACTTGTTTTGTATTGCTCTTCTGAGGTTGTGCACAGTTTGGCAATACATTTGAGAGTTTATTGTAGTGCCTCTTTCCAGGAAATCCACAAAAATCACACCTTTTCTGTCCCAAAAGACAGTCACCACACCTTCCTTGCCGACATTGTCTGCATGCATTTCTTGGGTTTGGGGGGGGGGGATTTGTGTGCCCCCACTGCATTGACTGCAATTTTGTCTTGCAGTTCACATGCTTAACCCATGTTTCGTCACCAGTAATGATGCGATCGAGTAATGACTCACCATCTTTCTCATAAGCATACAAAACGTTAGCGCTGCAGCCATTTGCTGATTTTTGTGAATCTCTGTGAAGATTTTTGGTATCCATCTTGCACAAAACTTGTAGTAACCAAGCTTTTTGGTAATGATTTCGTGCAACAAACTTCATGAAATTTGTGGAAAACTTGTAGAGAGTTCCGTTATTGTGAAATTACGGTTTTCACGGACCGCGGCATCGACTTTTTTGACAAGTTCAGCAGTCACTATGCTGGGTCTTCCACTTCGCTCTTCGTCATGAACATTAGTTCGGCCATTTTTAAATTTTATGACCCATTGACGCACTCCACCTTCAGCGATTATGTTGTCCCCATACACTTCACAAAGCTGCCTATAGATTTCTATTGGTGTACAGTTTTTTGCAGTCAGAAATCTTACTAGAACATGCATTTCACACTTCACGGCATTTTTTATTAACGCTGACATTTCAAACTGTCACAGTAACTCAACGGAGTACAGCACGAACCTCTCACTAGCACAACAGGATGCCGACTGAGCGGCGGAATGCCATGACACCAAGATGGCCGTGCTAGCCCCGCCCCTAATGGACACAAACGAAAACGTAATGTACTTTGTGGATAGCCCTCATATTTCCATTGTGCATGGGTTACCGGTTTAATTGTTCAAGACAGTTTTCGGAGAATGTGTCCAAAAGTAACTCGCAAGACAGCTTGTCTGTACCGTCTGAAATGTAGCTAGAGGGGTCCCAATCTATACTCTTAAGGTTGAAGTCTCCCCCGACTAATATTACATGCCCTGGATACCTACGCACTACCTGATGTAGACTTTCTTTGAATGACTCTAAAACTGCTACAGCAGCACGGTGGGGGGGGGGGGGGGCAGTAAAAACACCCAACCATTAACTTTACTTCTTTTAGACCTGTTATACGTGCCCAGATAACTTCACACTTACTTTCAACCTTGATCTCAGTAGAAACAATATCTTTGTCCACAGCGATGAACACTCTTCCTCCAGTTGTGTCCGATCTATCTTCCCGATATACATTCCATGCCTCGCTTAATATTTCTGAACTTGCCACATCATGATTTAGCAAGCTTTCGGTGCCTAAAACTATCTGAGCACAATAATATCCATGCAGAGCGGCAAATTCCGAAACTTTGTTTTTAATACTTTGAAAGTTCATGGCAAATATTTTGACAGTTGAATTTTTGAACCGAATGTGGTCTGAATTCGCTTTCTGAATGTTGACAGGTGAGTGCTCATCAGAATTATCGCCTAGCCTAAAAAATAAAAAACAAAACAAAAAAAAAACCATGTGCACTCCATAAGTACTTTGCTACCCAAGTAGCCGCTTCCTTAGTGTAGTGCATCCCTGATCTATCTAGAGGCACCCTCTAATTCCCCACCTGATAACGCAGATCCAGAAATGTGCAGACATGACTGTCACAGAGTTGGCGAAGCCTCTGGTTCAGACCCTCCACTTGGCTCCAAACAAAAGGACCCCAATCAAGCCTGGAAAAAAAGCTACAAATCGACAGCTCTGCTTGCACCCCACGTACGAGAGCATCAGTCTTCACCAATTCCGCAAGCCACCCGTAGGAACAGAAGGATGTCCTCAGAACCCAAGCGACAAGTGTCATTGGTGCCGACGTGAGCCACAACTTGCGGTCGGTTGCACCCCACATCCTCGATAGCTGTCGGAGAGGCCGCCTCCACATCTCAGGTGAGGGCCCCCCAGCAGACACATCGAGTGCATGTTGGACTTCTTTCCGGATCTCGACGCTATCTGCCTAAGGGGCCTAACATTGGATCTTCCAATAACTAATAATCCCCTCCCCCCACGCACCTGCCCGGACCCTGCTGAAGGAGTGGCCACATGTCCACACACAGGATGAACAGGCGTGGACGCATGGCCAGCCTCCACATTGGCCTTCCGTCTTGAGCGATGCGAACGCCATTCAACCTGCCACTCCCCTTGCGGAGAGGGCGGCTCGACCACGTCCGGTACACCTGAAGGTGCATCGGTAGCAGGGACAGAGAACAAACCATGAGACACCTGAGGTGTCCCACTCGACGCATCAGACTCCCCACCACCGCTGCACCCCAAGACAGCAGCCTGAAGATGGCTGACCATAGCCAACAGCATGCTCAGCTGTTTGCGAACTGCAGCCAACTCTTCCTGCGTCCGCACACAGCAGGCACACATCGTATCCATCCTATTGATGCAATTAAATGTAGAAAGTAGAAAACTAAATAATCAACTTTTAACGAGCCCATTACTTTAAAAAGGTGGCTGGCAGCTGACTGAACTGTGGATAGTGGTTACTACACTGTCAAAACAACACAACTGAGTCCGGCAGTTTTCAAAATAAAACAAGAAAATCTATGGAATACACTGTTATCAAACACAGGGGGATATAAGCTTTCTTAAAGCAGAACACGAAATAAGGAAGTGACAATAAGACACTTAAATCACGTAGCTTGCAGCAGATGAAAACTATACCGTTCTATCAATATTCAAAGTGTTACATATGTTTGTTACCTAATATAGGCATGTTTGTTACCCACCACAGTTGCCTGAAAAGCCTGAAATAGTACTATACTCCTGCCCAAAAGAATTTCTCCCTCTTACTTTCACTAATGTAACATTGTGGGGAAACAAAACCCTCTGCACATCAAAGCCACACACATTGTTTCATCATTTGTAATTTCCCTTCACTAACATAACAATGTACAAACACAGAACCCTCTGGGTATCAAATCCATATAGAATGAAGTTTCTCATACCCACAATCTAAAAATTTTGCAATGAAAATAAAATTAGGTAAAATATTATATGTTTCCCATACTCCAATATGCAATGAAGTAGCAAATGAAATGCATATGGATTGTACATTAAAAGTATTCAGTTTCTTTACTACGAGCTTAAGATAATCTTGACAAGAAACTGAAATGTTTTGAAGTCCATTGTGGCCTAATAAAAACATCAAGTATGCTTGCTCTTTATATGTTTGGTGTGGAGCTCAAAAGATTATTGAATTCATGACTGATGTATGTGAAGTTTGCTCCTGTAAAACAAAAAATCACTACCACCACTGCCATGTTCACATATTGATTGATGTGACTTCATTTTCATTAAATATTTGTGGCTACTGAATGGGATAACTTAAAAAGATGATAGAAGTTCTCATTGTTTCTTGAGCACTGTTACGATGGACACAGTGGTTAAATGCTTCGCCAAAGTTAGTTCATTATCAAAATCAAATCAAATATTGATTCACTTCCTATCAAAGATTTTTCTTAACAAAAAATTTTAAAAGATCAACAATCAATATCTTGATTTTATGGAGATTAAGTTAAGGCTTTGTAAAAATATAGCATCTTTAATTTTAAAAATATCAGGTTACACAGAATTACTTCAAGAAAATATCAATTATACACATATTACAATAGTAATACAAAAATAATCAATTTCCAGTAATGTCAGTCCTAACATTATAAAGGAAGTGGCACCTTACAATATTAAAAATGAAAAATAATAATAGGAACTGAATTGGCAAATTATATTTGCAATACTTAAAATGGGACTCATATTGTCAATCAACAAGGAAGTTCAGATATTTTTCTTCTTAAAACATATCCATTTCAATGTAGAAAGGATAAATTATTTTACTCTAATGACTACTTCTGCAGAAGTGCAAATTTTTAATTTTATTTCCATCAATCTATGTTTTGATTGTGACAGCTTTCACAGCACATTTGTCAGTCACATTTTGATTTTAAAATGTTGAGAATGGTAGCAAATATTGTCCCATGTCCAGATCTGTACAACAAGTTGTATAAATTGGAATTAGCATCAGTAGAAGGACTCAACCCAAAGATTTTATATGAGGATTCACTTCAGAACTATGTTGAAGGTCTCTCTTCTAATACTATTTTACTTCCAACTTATGCAGATGAGAAAGGGTGAGGCGCAGGGAATGAAAATCCATTTCCCAAAAGTTGAAAACTGTGAGAATTGCACCATTGATTTTAGGAAAGCTTTAAATTACCCATAAAAGGATGTTACAAAAAAATTAAATGCAAAAGTGATGAAGAGTGTGGGGGTGAAAACACTATACATATTACATAACCAAACTAATTACTGTAACTAGCAAAAAATATATGATGTTGTTACACAAGTTCTTAGAATCATAGAAAAATACAGTTTCATCCAAAGAAATTTCAATACTGTTTGTCTTATTACAGCAAAATAAAAATTAAAATAAAACAGTACCATACATACCTCTGAATAATATAGAACTTCTAAAAAATAATAATATTTTATCAGCATAGCTAACACATGAGACTTTTAAGAATTTATAAGTTTACACATTTCATAACTTTGCAGGAAAAATTAAAGTATTCACTTTAGTTTCAAACTATCAACTGAATATATATCTTATTTTAAACTAAATTTTGTCTTGCACTCTGCATTGATGTCTCTTGCACAGATATTAACAGAAATAACTGAGTCTATGAACATCAAAATTTTACAAAAACTGCACTATATACCAATAATAAATTTATGATCTCTGTGCTTCACATCACATTATCACTACTTCACATTCCAGATGTATGATGGTTCACTGCATTATTTAACTTCCCCCACTTTGACATTGTACAATGGACTAACCTAGTTTGAATTTCTTGTTTGGTATGAAATTTGATCTGAAAAAGAGAACAATTAAATCACTGAAATAGGCCTCTCAAAAATTGCATCAAAGTAGCCAAAAGTTATGTTTAATGACAGATCGAAGGGAAAATAATTTGTCTGGTCATTTTCAACAACCATTTTCAAACAACAGATCCAAATACAAATAAAAATTCCATCTACTGCTGTAAAGCCTGTATCAGTTGGTGTTGATTAAGTATCAAATATGGTGGTAGGCAATTACTGTGGTAATAGTTATGGTCAAGTAATTGTTATGTAATTCACAAAACTATTCTCACTTAAGAAGGCAGGTCAAAGCTATCCCATCCAAATGAGACATTTTTATAATCTTGTACACACCATCAAATTCCTGATTTGTGGTACAATGAAAGATAATTATAGGTATTCACTGCCAAGACACAAAATGAAAAGTAGAAACATCTGAACAGTAAAGGACTGTATCTGATATTCTGCAGAAGAAATTTATTGACATAGGTTTAGGTCAACAGCAAAATAGCTTCGAGAATTTCATATAATGGAAGAATAAAAAATGTCTCTGAAGACATTAACAAACTGTCAAAATTAATCCAAGTGCATTCAAAAGTTGCATATGAAGAGTTATGTTGTTCAGAAGTGCTTCTATCAATAATTGTTCCTGAGAAATCGATGACTTAATTACGTGTAACTGGATTCATCCTATTTTAAGATTTCTTCTATACACTGCAGTGTTGATAATGGTGATGGCTTATAATGATCACATAGTTACAATGTGAATAACATGTCAAATGTAAAGTAGGCGAAAAATGTGAAATTGTACAAACTGGGAAAGAATAAGGGAAGGAATGGGTTTTAATTTTGTGCCTTCAAAAGGAATTTAGAGAAATCAGAAAACCAGAACATTAACAAAGATTCTTGAAAATCTAAACTGAGTCAGTTAAATATCACTCAGATATTGTTTGCTAATACTGATTATACCACCACCTACACCACTACTGTTTTGCACAACTCATGCCTTATACAATGGAAAATTACATGTAATCTTCTTGTTTGTATGTATTCGTACTCGTGTGCCAACAAAGACTTTAGGTTGGTTGGTTAAGTAGAGGGGCTAAATAGTAAGGTCACTAGTCAACTGCTGAATACTATCTAGATGTGGTAAAATAAAGAACATAAATAATTTGGGCATACTTACCCTTTAGTAGTAATTACATTTTCGGATCTATCACGGTTTTCCATAGTCACTGCATCTCGCATGCAGAACTCAGCTCCATTTGGTGAGGAAGCACCACTGCTGGATACAAACGAAGGTGGACCACTCCACTGCAAACCTGTGGGATTCAAAACAATAAACAACCTTTGCATATAAAATATTAGCAACTTCTAAAACACAAGCAAAACAGGTTTTACTTCATATTGTTCTCCTAATCTGCTTCTACAGGTAAATTAAACTTACATATATTTAGTTAAATAATTTCCCATGTAAATTAACAACAATTCCAGAGTCTACAAAAATTTCAGATCGTAGAACGAGTGGTAGGAGGTACTGATCAAGATACTGTAATTATTCTATTAACACAATGTCCACCTCTGTTGCTCAGTTAGCAGCATCACTGACTACCAAGCAGGGGACCAGGGTCCAATTCCCGGCAGGGGACTGGGTATTTTGTGTTCTCCTCATCATCATTAATCATCATCAACACACAAGTCACCAAAGGCTTGCAACAAGGCAACTGAACCCCAGTTGGCGATTCCTGGCCAATAAATGACATACAATGATCATCATTAAAACAATTGCTACCACAGATCATGAAACGGCACATATATTTTACCTGTGTTCTTTTGGTCCTTTCTGTATAAGACTGAATAGATTCAAGAGATCCCTCTGAAGGTACTGTGCCGAGGGACCCCTTCCTAGCAAGAGAGGCTGAGGGATTTTTTTTTTTTTTTGGGAGGGGGGGCGGGGGGGGGGGGCGGTACTGTAGAGGGAGAAGAGCCCTCAACCATCAAGGTCACTGGTACACAATGGTGGCCCTGAGGGCTCACAGAAGCTGGGACAAGTTTCAATAATGTCGTACTCAAAGAGGACAGCAACAAAGAAACTGTAGAAAAGGATGAGACTATTTGCTCAGGGTTGAACCACTCACATTTTCTCTTTGCCTCTGTATAGGACAATTTGCCCACAGTATTGAATTCCATTATCTTCCTCTCTTTGTGTAGGATGGTGCGGTCTGTATGGTGTTGCTCAGGGTTGAAATAAGTCAGAGGGGAAGGGAGAGGGGGCACAAGAAACAGCTGGACGTAATGGACATCCTCAGTCTCTACATGTAGGGCTGGAATTATAGAGTGAAAATGTGTCTGAAATTCCTGCATTCAAAGCATCGCATAGGGGGGAGGAATGTAAGGTTTCATGCCACACTGGTATATTAACACGTTGAACTTTTCAGGCAAAGAATCACCCTCAGAAGCCAAGATGAATGTATCGGTGGCAACCCTATTGTCCTTAAGCGTCTTGTAAATATGCCGGATGTAGTGGATACAACATTGCTCCAGGCTGACATGCAACTCATCATCGGACTGCAGGAGATCAGAGTTAAAAATAATACCCTGGACCATATTTAGACTCTTACATGGAGTGACAGAGACAGAAACATCATCCAGCTTGTCACAGGTGAGTAGTGCTCCAGACTGGGTATATGATGCTGGCTCTATCACAATTAATCCATTTCTTATCTTTAACCTATCTGCTACTTCCCCAAATTTATCCTCCACTTTTTCAACAAAGAAAAGAGGCTTTGTTGCCATAAAGGATTCCATATCAGTTCTCGATCACATGAGGAATTTGGGAGAGATTGGCTCATCCTTCTCTTTAGCCCGACATGCCTCCCGTGTTGTAGCCCGGGAAGGGAATGATTTGAGTTCATATTTGTCTGCATTAAACACAAATATTCCACGATTAGAGACACTGGAGGCCGTTGAACTGACAGCATTACCAGATATTGACCACTTCGTTGTGGGCTATCCATTCCGATGCCACCCACTCTGACCAGGGGCTCTCTCCATGAGTGCCGCCCAGTCACAGCACAGGCCAACTGGCATAATTACCGTTGTCCAGAGTCCTAATATCCCAGGTAGTCAAGCATCTACTCTTTGGCATGCTCGAGTTCACAGCTCAGGAATCAGCTGTGTGATCCCTGTGTCATCAGCAGGCTACGGCCAAGAGGCTACATGATGACCCCCATCCCCTATTCAATATACTGGCTACCATGGTGGATATTAGGTGAAAGTTGTATCCTTTATTATAGTGGGTGTGTGAGATGACAAGGCACAATGTATGTAACTGGTGCACAATATAAGGTGTCCTAGCCTAAAGCCTGGATTGAGGGCACAATTACAATTCCATTAGAATAAAGAATGCAAAAGGTCTAAGTGTGCTATGAATTTATGATGCACCATGTAAAGTCTCCTTCCTGCAATTTGGAAAAATTTTGAAATATGGAGGACAAACCTTAATAGGGGACTGTAACTTCCTACAGCAGGTAGGAATATCTTAGAACTATTCTAACCCCCTGAACTCACAGGGGGACAAACAAGAGGCATGGTACAAGGTTAGTGTTATACACTAAAACATGGTCAGTCCTATTCTATAGATTATCCATGCAGCCTCACACTCTAAAGAAGACACTGAAAAAGTTTTGTTGTTGACCGTATTTGGAAGAACGACAATGTTTTTATTTCAGTGGAACACCAAGTATGTTTTTGGTCAGTGAAAATGCCAGTAAGGCCCCCACCTAAATGAGTAGTAGAGGAGACCAAACTAAGGCATTGTTCATTAGAGGGCTCACAAAAGTGGCAAGCCGCACTTTAGATTGATTGAACATGTATGGGGCTACTAGGTCTGGCTGGACATTAATAAGTGGGAAAAAATAGTATACCCACTTGATCCTTTAAAACCTCGATTTTTGTATCAGACAGACAAGTTAAGCATCAAATCTGTATCATTTGCAATCTCAGGCAAACTCTGCATAAGTCTCTCTCTTCACTCAGAGTGCTGGTGTTTTTTGAATGGCACAGATGTTGGTAATGGCACAGCATCTGATGAGATGTAACAAAGGTCAATCGTGAGTAGATGCAGACAGCTAACAATGGTGTGTTTCACTACTTCTGTTTTGTAAATGACACAGATGTCATAATTTGTGAGAAGGTAGTTTATTAATTCATTTTGTTAAATACTTTGCTGTTTTGTACAAAAAATATTACAATTTTTGAGAATGTTGTTAGGATGGGATTCAAAAGAACAGATTTAATTTCACTAGCGACTGTGAAACATATTTCACTGTCTTCTTGGAATGTGTCGTGATTTTTTATTTTGTTGTTATGGATGAAACTAACAACTCGCGAAGTGACCACAAGAATAAGATCAGAGTATTTAGAGCCCCCAAGGAGGCATACATGCTCAAGTGATGACTGACGAAGAATTGCACCCTCAGGATACTGAAAATGATGTAACTTATGCATTGTGGGAGAGAGGAGAGTTGGGAAAGAAGACAGTAGAGCCAGAGAAGTTTGTTACATAGGTTAGGCATTTAGTCACGTAAGGAACAGAGGATTCAGAGACAGGCCATTGCAGAAGTAACATCAGCCACATTGCAGAATACTGACACATTAGTTATTAATCTTGTCTTTGGTAAGAACTGATATACTGCTTTTCAGACCAAAATTCAAAGTTACCAATGGCACACAAAACAGCTATCTATATTCACATGTGTTGCTCATTTCCATGGAAAAATCACACTGTTTTGCTGTTGTCAGAGATGATCTCATCCATGACAGTGCACATGCATGCTACGCTGTCGTCATGATAATTAATGATCATCTAGAGGCCATGCAGTTCCTAGCCATGCAGTTCCTAAACATGTGTGTTTGACTGATGGTGCAGCATCTCATTTTAAAAACTACTTTCAGCTTTATGATCTCTGTGAACACTGTGATACAGGAAATAAAAAAAGAAAAGGGATATTTTCAGCATTCAGCAACAGGTCATGGAAAAAGTGTGCATGTGATGGGATAGGAAGGTCTCTAAACATTTTGTAACCAAATTTAATCTACAGCATGAAGCTGTTGATGTTATAAGAGATGGTACTTGCATTTGATCACATCCTACAAAAATTACTAATAAACATCACACTCTTTAATCCTTAATCTTTAAGGTATATTAAGGAAATTCCATTTAAAAAAGAGAAAAGAGTGGTCAGCTATGAAGTTTGTGGTAGGAAATAAATCAAGTCACTACTGGGTTCCATCTCAGAGAAGCAAGAAAAGTTCTCCATTAAAGTCAGCCTGTTGCTGTGTGTGAAATACAGTGTCCACAGTATACATTAGAAGACTCTGTAGTGAGTAACTTCTGTTTGTACGAGTCAGTGGTGGCTGAGACGGATAATAAGTGTTTCTCATGAGCTGCAAAACACCTTTATGACACTTCATGGTAATACTAATGTGTTCAAATGGCCATCATCAAAAGATAAGTGTGCAGTTCCCATTTTCAAAGTGCTGCTATTGTTGGATAATCCATGTCCATATACAAATTCAGCTCAGTTGTACAAGTTCAAAGAGATGAAAAAATAAGAGCTCTTTCCAACAGTGTAGTATTGGTTGTCACATGTAGGCAATTGTAATTCATGGAAAGTCATGATAGAAGAAAAAAAAAAAAAAAAAAAAAAAAAAGCAACTTTGTGATTCACCGAGACTGTATCAAACTGAATATGAATGGCTTAATTTTTTTATTTTATTATTATTATTTTTTTTTTGGTGGGGGGGGGGGAGTGATTTTAGCTTATTGTCCCTTTAGTTATGTACAATTTACTAACCCTCTTTGTGCATTGGGTAACTGAACAAAAATCTGGCAACATTCAATAAAGTAAGGATTGAGCCATTAGTTTTCCAGTTTCACTTATTGCAATTATGAATTGACTGAATAAATGATTGGGCATTTGTAACTGGTGTCCTTGGTGGATTTGGTTGTAATAATTAGGTTTAGTACATGACAATAAAGCAGTAAGATAAGGGTGTAAGGTCCTACTGATGATGCATTTATCAGAAACGGAGAGTGTACTAATATTCTGAGTTAGGGCTCCTAAAGTTGTTATATTTCACTGTAGAATTAACAATTTGTTTTTATACCCAACAACATGTAGGGAATCAAAGAATGATTTTAATATTTGCAGACCAAACACTGCTAACCAGTGTTGCCAGTCTGAGTTCTTTTTTCCCTCCAATTCTGACAAACATATCCTTTAAGTATCTGCAAGTTCAGAATTATGTGACACCCTCTAGGGATGTAATATAAAATGTATATAAAACCCATACATTATCAAAATATCCAAATTCTGAATAATTACCTGTAATTTGGCAACACTACTGCTTACCACTTTTCAGGGTTTCACAAGAGAAGGAGAAGAGAGAAAGGAATCTGCCAAAGAACCATCTCCTCTTCTGACTGTAGGACAGTAGTTATTAGAGTGATATGATCCAACCACAGTTGTGTTTGAGCTGAGTCACATGCTAACAGCATTGTTTGTGGTAATAATATGTGTGTTTAGAGCCACATAGTACTTGCATTATCTTAATATAAGTTTGTTGGGGTCTTGAGTCTGAAGACTGGTTTGATACAGCTCTCCAACCTACTCTATCCTGAGCAAGCTTCTTCATCTCCTCATAAGAACGGCAACCCACATCCACTTGAATCTGCTTACCGTAAGAATCTTTTGGTCTCCCTCTGCAATTTTTATCTGTGTCCTACAAATCAAACCCTTCTTTTAGCCAAGGTATGCCAGAAATTCCTTTCTTTTCAATTCTGTTCAGTACCTGCTCATTAGTTATATGTAGGGTTGTGCCCGAGTGGTTTGGCCAAATACATTATTCGTCGAATGTAGCACACAGGCTTTGGATTCGAGATTCGATGCATAATGGCCGAATACTACCGAATCCCGAATCCAAAGTGTTATATGCAAACCTGCAGTTACGAATGATGTAGATTACTTTGCATAACAGTGCGCTTTCGTTTGCGTTATTTACTTTATTTCCCAAACATCCGCTGAAAGATGTGATGTCACAAAACAAAATGATCTCACATTGAATTTATTCAAGTGAAACCACTACGAAACTTATGCAGTTGAGTGGCTATTGTGAAAACCATCTACCGTATTTACCCGAATCTAAGCGGCACTTTTTTCGGTTTTTGGTGTTTAAATTGTGTATAAAGAGAACAAATTCTGAAAAATGGCACTAGGTGCTGACACAAGTAACTTTTCCTGTCTAATATAAGCAGTGCTACACAAGCTTGTTTTGCAGGCGCAAATATAAATACTGGCACTAAAACTTTTGCGCTCGTAAAAAAAAGGCAAGATGAGTCTAGTTTCCTTTTTATTTTCGACTATTGAATTTTAATACACCATGCAATGAAGGAAATAGAACCTCAGAATTGCTCATCTTCAAATGTGGCAGCCTTTCAAATATTAGTAGCAACAAAAATAAATTTCTTATGTAAAAACCAACAATACATAAGGCTTTAGGATTCTTGAATGAGTTGCCTCATTCTGATTTTACATATTGCTTCGTCAAATTTTGTGAAGTGCTGGGGTATCATATGTGAACTGTAATGAAGCACTATGATTTCAAGAAGAAAGTTATTTATTATGTGGAAAAAAGTTCTAATCATGTGCCATCCAGGCGGGAATACGTCAATACAGCATCCACTTGATGTCTGTTTCAATAACTCATTTAAGGTCAAGCTTAAACACATGTACACTGACTGCCTTTCAAAAAGTGACTGGTCGTGTAAAACACACAAATGTGCCAATGGAATGATGATACATGGAAGTGGGTTCCAAATCAAATTGTGTAACAGGCATTTAAAAATATTCGATATCGAGTGCACTAGATTGTACGAGGAATGATGTTCTGTAGTATGAAGGAACTGAATAACAAGGAATCAAGTGATAGTGATAGTGATGCAGAATTATCGTGCCGATATATAATTGCTTTTATAATTTTTTTGTAAAATTTCTATTATAAGTTTAATAAACTTGTTATATATTTCCACATTTAGTTTCATAGTTATTTCCATTCTTATTTACTGTTTACTGTCACCACAATAGCCATACATTTGAAGTCTTATCTAAAAGCTACTACGTAAAGCCAACTGGCAAGCCTGTGTTTTGTCTATATGCCTGACGCTACAACCACTGCCTTCGTGCTACAACTTACGTGTTTTTCTACCAGGGATAAGGGATACTTCCTAAGAATCGTGATTTGTGAATTCCACACTCTCTTCGCCATAAGAATAATACAAATGTAAACATTACGCCATGTACTCTTCTGTGTTAGCTGTTACCTACCACATTTAAATTCCGTCCACCTAACCAAGGAGGTTAAAACAGCGTCTAACAAATCCAAAAGACAACGGCGAATGTGGGAGAATATTCTTATGCTGAACGGAAATAGTTATGAATGAAGCACGGCAACTGAGTGCTAGTACTGATTTTTAAATCTTCTACGAATATACATTCTGTACAGACAAGTTACGTGATCTTAAATGTTTGAAAGAATAAATAAATCTAAAAAATACCCATGTTTAACCCTCTGGAATGCACAATCTGCGCGTTAAGTACTTTTCACAGTTCTGAAATGTCTTCATGGCAATAACAAGTACACACAATAAACATGGATTTCTTCGTGTCTGAATATCCTGTCCATCACTCATGTAATGCCTGATACTTCACTATAAAATTATTTAACATTTACACATCCTATTATTTTAAGAATTTATTTTTCCAACTTACAAAATATTTACTCATCTTTTCAGTTTTTTTTCCTCCTTCTACTTTGATAAAAGAAAAAATACATAATCCTTTCCTATCTAAGACTTCAGTATAGAATTATTTTTTTATGTCATGAAAATGAAACAGTTTGTAATAGAGTGAAAAAAGTTTCCTATTATCTTTTAGAGCATCTAAACAACTTATATCTCAATGTTTCATACATATTTCTTTTAAGGGGAGGGGGTATTAAACATCCTTAAGATTTAAAATAAAAAATCTAAATGAAATTTCAATTTCTTAAATTTTACTGTAATATTGTCATTTGGGATGCACCCCAGAAGGCTTTACCTTCATCACTGGCTGTGATAGAGTAGTAATTCTTTTTAAATACATGTACTTGAAGTGACGGATTATTTGGGTTCAAGATTCGGAAGATTAGATTCAGGTTCAGAATTCAGCACATGTTTTATTTCAGATTCGGTATTCAGATTTGATTCGGTAAAATTTGGGTTCGACCCATCCCTTGTTACATGATATAACAACCTAATCTTCAGCACTCTTTTGTAGCACCAAATTTCAAAAGCGCCTATCTTCTTCCTGCCTGAACTATTTATTATCGATGTTTCACCCATGTACAAGGCAACACTCAAAACAAATTCCTTAAAAAATGACCTCCTTATGCTCAAATTAATATTCAATGTTAAAAAATTTCTCTTTTACACAAATTCTTTTCTTCCTATTGCCACTGATGGTATTGTGACCATTATATGTTATTTTACTACCCAAGTAACAAAACTCATCTACCACCTTTACTGTTTTGTTACCTAATCTAAATCCTTCAGCATTGCCTGATTTTCTTGGATTGCATTCATTACCCTTGTTAATGTTCAGTTTATATGATCCTTTCAACAGACTGTCCATTCCATTCAACTGCTCTTCCAGATCGTTTGTTGTCTCTGATAGAATTACAATGTCATCATAAAAATGCCATTTTTTATTTCTTCACCCTGAACTTTAATGACTTCTCCAAATTTCTCCTTGCTTTCCTTCACAGCTTTCTCAATATACAAATTGAATAACATTGGAGAAAGGCTACAACCCTGTCTTACTGCCTTCTCAACCAATCCCTCATTTTCATTCCCTTCGACTCTAATAACTGTTGTCTGGTTATTTTACAAGTTGTAAAAAACCTTCCAGTCCCTTCATTTTACCCCTCCTGACTTCTGAATTTGAAAGAGTGTATTCGAATCATTATTGTCGAAAGCTGTCTGCAAACTACACAAGCCAAAAATATAGGTTTGCCATTCCTTAATCTATCTTTTAAGATAAGCCGTAAGGCGAGTTTTGCCTCCCGTGTTGCTACATTTGCCCTGAATCCAAACTGGTCTTCCCCAAGGTTGACTTCTACCAGCTTTTCCATCCTTCTGTTCATAATCAGTGTTAAAATTTTGCAACCATGACTTATTAAACTGATGGTTCTGTAGTTATCACACCTGTCTGCACCTGCTTTCTTTGGCATGGGGATTACTACTTCTCTTGAAGTCTGAGGGTATTTCACCTGGCTCGAACAATCCGATCGTAGATTGCCTTTCAGCCGACGTCTCCGGATCTCTTTTTGTTGACGATTTCGCAATTTATTGCAGCGCCCAGCGGACGTGTCTCTTGGAGCGTTCTCTTCAACGCTGTCTTGACCGTCTATATTCCTGGAGCATCGCAAACGGCTTCCGATTCTCCACTGAGAAAACTGTGTGTATAAACTTCTGGAGATATAAGGAATTTCTTCCACCTTCTCTACATCTTGGCCCTGTTGCTCTCCCTTTTGTGGAGACTACGAAATTCTTGGGACTCATGTTGGATCGTAAACTTTGCTGGTCCACACACGTGTCCTACCTGGCCGCCCGTTGTGCCCGATCCCTTAACGTTCTTCGTGTCCTCAGTGGCACGTCATGGGGAGCGGATCGCACCGTCCTGCTTCACCTTTACCAGGCCATTGTTCAGTCGAAGCTCGACTACGGAAGCCTTGTATACTCTTCTGCACGGCCGTCGATTCTCCGCCGTCTCAACTCTATTCACCATCAGGGATTACGTCTGGCAACCGGTGCATTTTATACCAGCCCTGTTGAAAGTCTGTATGCCGAGGCTGCTGTATTACCCTTGACCGCTCGACGTGACATACTCTTGTGTCGGTACGCATGCCGCTTGCGGTCGATGCCCAACCATCCATCTTACCGATTATTTTTTGACGACTTACTCGATCGCCAATGTCAGTTGTCTGCGATTGCCTTACTTCCACCTGGAGTTCGGTTTCACCGCCTGCTACAGCGGCTCAATTTTACCCTTCCTTCCACCTTTCGGTTGAGCAAAAGCCCATTGCCACCGTGGCATCAGGCCCAGGTTCACACTCACCTTGAACTTAGTTTGCTCCCCAAGGAGAGCACTCCGGATTTGGTATACCGCTCGAGGCTTGTCAAACTCCGTTCGCGGTTCGATAATGCCATATTTATTTACACTGATGGTTCCAAGAGCACTGCCGGTGTCGGATCTGCCTTCGTCGTCGAGGACAACCGTTTCCAATACAAGCTCCCTTACCGGTGCTCTAACTTCACGGCTGAGCTTTTTGCCCTCCACCAGGCCGTTTTGTACACCTGCCGCCACCGCCAACCTTTCTATGCCATCTGTTCGGACTCCCTTAGTGCCCTGCAGACTCTTAAGGACCCTTTGTCGAACCATCCTCTCGTGTATCGGATCCAACGCTCCCTCCAGTTGCTAGCAGATGACAGGTGTCACGTTTCTTTCCTGTGGGCCACGTAGGTGTGCCCGGGAATGAGACCGCCGACATAGCGGCCAAGGCCGCAGCTCTTTTACCTCGCGTGGCTACCTTTTGCGTCCCATCTGACGATGTTCAACGGGCTCTCCGCCGGAGTATCGTGTCGCAATGGCACAGTGCGTGGTTTTCAATGTCCAACAATAAATTGCGAACTGTAAAACCGATCCCGACCGCTTGGAGGACCTCCTCACGCCCCTCTCGGCGGGAGGAGGTCATCCTGGCCCGGTTGCGGATAGGTCACTGCCGTTTCAGCCACCGTCACTTGCTATCCGCCGAACCTGCACCGCTATGCTCCTGCGGTGAACTGCTGACAGTGCGACATGTTTTACTGACTAGTGTTAATTTTAATCATCTCCGTGTAGCCCTTCACTTTCCGTCTACTCTGGAGGAAATTTTAGCTGATGACACACGAGCAGCTGCTCGAGTTTTGCGTTTTATCAACTTGGCCAACTTATCCAAGGATATTTAACCCTTTTAATTGTCCTTTATCTTTCGTTTTTAGCCTCTTGTTGATGTTCTGACAGTCACCATTTTTTTTTTTTTTTGAGATCATAGCGAATCTATGTTCTTGGCTGGGCGCTTATGACCATAGAAGTTGTGCGCCCTAAAACCACAAAAAAAAAAAACCTGGCTCGAACATCATGCACACCAGGTGAAATAGTTTTGTCATGGCTGGCTCTCCCAGATACTTCAGTAGCTCTGAGGGAATGTTGTTTCAACTTAGGTCTTTCACTGCTCTGTCCAACTCTTCTCTCAGTATAGTATCTTTTATTTAATCTTCATCTACTTTCTCTCTCTTTCTGTCCTACAATATTGTCTCAAAGTTCATTCCCTTTGTAGAGCCACTCTATATATTATTTTCACTTTTTGGCTCTCTCTTCTTTGGTCCGCACTGGTTTTGTTTGCATGTAGGTGGTATCTATATTTCCCCTAGTTATACATTCTTTAACAGACTTGCACTTGCCCTCTAGCCACTCCTGCATAACCATTTTTCACTTCCTGACAATCTCATTTTTTACCTACCTTTATGCAGTTTCTTGAGTTTCATCAATTTCAGTCTACAGTTCATAACCAGTAAAATATGGGCAAGTTTATATATGCTCCTGGATATGTTACAGTTAAAAACCTGTTCTGAAATCTATGTCTTACCATTATAAATCTGTCTGGTACCTTCTGGTGTTCCCTGGTCTCCACATATACAACCATCTTTCATGATTCTGAAACTAAGTGTTTTTCAAGATTAAATTATGTTCCCTGCAAAATTCTACCAGACAGCTTCCTCTTTCATTCCTTTTCCCCAGTCAATATTCACCTACTATTTTTCCTTCCCTTCCTTTTCCAGCTACTGAATTCCAGTCCCCAATCACAATTAAGTTTTCTTCTCACGTAACTGTCTGAATAAATTCCTTTACCTCCTCATATATAAGGAATATTTTCTTCAAATAATGATTTCCAAGCACACCTTGGAAATTTTTTCACACCTACGAAGTTTCTAAGGAGTATCAATCAGTGTGTACACACCTTGTGAAAAGCATCCCTCATATTAAATTCAGCTTTTCCTTTTCTCACAGGACATCTTGCAACCCATGTGTAAAGGGGAAATGGCAGACTCATTATTCCTAGATTTTTGATACACTTTTGACATGGTGCCACACAGTAGACTGTAAATGAAAGTAGGAGTACACAGGATAGGTTCCCAGACATTTGAGTGCCTCAAAGACTTCTTTAGTAAAAGATTTCAGAATGCTGTATGTACTTGACAGTGAGTGTTTGTCAGAGACAAGGGTATTGTCAGGCCAGGTGCACCCTCTACATAAATGATCTAAATGGCGAGGTGAGTACCAATCTGTGGCTGTTTAGGTTATCATGCTGTGGTGAAAAGAAAGTGACACTGTAGAGTTACAGCAAGAGTGTATAAGATGATGGCAGATAAAATTTCTATTTGTTGTGATGAATGACAGCTAGTGCTACATGATGAAAATGTAAGTTAATGCAGGTAAATATGAAAAACAAGCATGTAATGTTTGGATACAGACATTTGTTATGTGGTCCTTGACAGATTTGTATTGATTAAATGTGCAGACATAAATGCTCATTTATTTTCATATTGCTCTGCATGTTAAGGACAGTTGAGGGGAAAGTGGATGGTTGACTTAAGTTTATTTGGAGAATTTGATAATATCTGGTTGATCTGTAAAGCAGACTGTTTACAAAACAGTACTGTGACCCATTCTTGAATAGTACTCGAGTGTTTAGGTATCCACATTACAAATGTTAAACATCATAGACATAAGTCAAACAAATTTTATATGTAATTACATCATATTACACTCATAATAAGACGTGAAATTAATTAATGTAATTCTTATATATATGCTGGTGCTTGAAAATGGCAAAATTCTGAAACAGCTGTAGTGATAATAAATTTTATGCAGTGATTCTGGACCTTTTATTGCAATTCCTTCAATGACATTTACTACACTGCAGGCCCAACAATAAGGAAGATCCACATTAAGTCAATCTAAGAGAGCCATAAAAAAGCAATTTAGAGGTGGGGTACTAGGTTTGTTACTGGTAAGTGAGTATTACAGAGATGCTTTGGAACCATGGAAAGAAGGCAACGTTCCTTCTGAGGAACACTATTGATGGAAGCTAAAGAGATGGCTTGTATGGTGATGAATTACAGTGATCACATATTTTATCAAAATTTATATCCAATAGCAAATGTCTCACAGCTTCTCTGTACAAGGTATAGATGTACTACCAAATGGTGACATACAAAAATTTGTGACGGACAGGGATTTGAACCCGGGTTTCCCATTTTTTTGCAAGTGGTCATCTTATGATCAGGCTACCTGAACCTGAATCAAACTTCAGTGTACCATACTGATTGCATATATGAGAGTCATTTACGGCATGCCTTAGAGCTCACACCTTATATGGCAGTCCTGCACCAAGGCAAATGAAGACATCGAGCCATTATACTAAATTGTTATTGTCATTTTCATTGTCTCGCTTAGGGATTTGTAATATCCCTCTGTGATGATGAATTGCAGCGATCAAATATTTTATCGAAATTTATTGCCAATAATGAATTTCTCACAAATTGAAGCTGTACGAAATTTGCTATTGCTAATAACTTTTGATAAAATATTTGATCACTTGAATTCGTCTGGGTGAAACACATGCTACGAATGGAAAGCTAAATACTGAGGCAAGGCTGTGTTTTTGACTGTGGGGGAGAGTGTTGAGGTTGCTGTTGTGGTTGCTAGTTGAGGAGGATTGGCAAAGGAACACCATTGTCAATTTCTCAAGTGGTGTGTAGCTTGAATTTGAAGTTTACAGCTCATTTCTCAGATGATGTTCTTGTATGTGTATTTACTGAGCAAGGGAGGAGAATTTTGGAAAGTGATACAAGCTGTAGGGACCAGTAGTTGCACAATGCAATTTACAGCAAGGTGAAGTTGGGTAAGAGATAAGGATTCACCCGTAGTTTTCTTGGTTTTCTTTTTCTCATTTCACACAAGATCACTTGTTTAGTGTTGGACAGCCAGCTTTAGGTCTCATTATTTAGTAGCTTTATACCTTTAACATTACTACATCCAAATCACAACACAGAATTCATGTGACTTCTTGTAATTAAATGATTTAATAATACAGTGTCTTGTATGTTGATGGGTGCTTTACTATACATCCACAGAATATATGACATCAACTGTGAATGGGCAATGCTGAAAATGTGTACCCAGCCAGGATTCAAACTCGGATCTCCTGCTTTATAGGCAGTTGTGCTGACCACTACACCACTGGGGAAACAGTGACCACCACACCTGCAAGGACTACCTAAGCACACCTCCTGTCAGACACAAATTCCCAGCTTGATAGTTCCAGTTATTATTGCTGACTGCCAATAGTTGGCTGCATCCTTCAGTATACGTACAATTTTAAATTTAACATCTCAGATGTCATCACAATATGAAAAATTAAATGGTCTGCACCTTTTAAAACTGTATTAGTCTCTGAATTATTGACTTCTAAATTCTTAATTAAACTTTAAAAAAAAATTTAACTGTGTAACAGAAATTTTCATGTTTCAGTCACATGAAGCTAAATACCCCTATATTTTTAACAATTCCCTTGGCATGGGAACTCTGCTACAGCTTGTGATGATACTGCAGGTGCTATTTTTGTAAAATTTATTGTAGGTATAAGAGATTTGTATATATGTATTCTTTGATGAAATATCTTGGAACTTCTATTTTCAATATGTTGCATATTAACCTTTGTAAACCTCAGGAAATTACACATTCTGTGTGTGCTAAGTGCGTTGGCAAGCACTGGGTTTTTAGCTATGTGGTAGCATACTTCTGCTTTCGGTTTCTGGGGCCACATCTCGTACTCATTCTGTAACCTGTACAAATTATCTCATATCTATCATTCTATCTTTCTTCTTTAGTGTTAAGGTATGGAATGTGTGTATGTAATTTTTTTACGTTAATAAGAATATTGATTTCAATATAGTTTGTTCAGTTAGACATTCCAATGTATTAATTTATTTCACAGTTAAAATTTGAATTCAAATTGTTGCCTGAGTATTAAAGAGTTAAAGTATTTGATATATTGATTGAAGTCATTAAAGAATCAGTTAATTAATGTTAGTGTCTAATGATTTTCTAAGATACCAAGTCTCATGTCCTCAAAGTTTTTAAAAACTCAGTTCAGAACAGTAAATTTTACAGTATAGATATGTGGATATTTTTTGTCATATGTTTCTTTTGTATTTGGTTTTGATGCTTAAAAAGGTCAGACAAGTTCAGTGTGGCAGATTCTTGAGTGTCAGCTGTTCCCAATTCTGCCCTCTGCTCTTGGGAGGCCATACCCTTGTCACCTACTTACTGCACTTGGAACTTTCAGGATCTGGTGACGCTGCACGTGTGGACTGTGCTGTGCCAACCCTAGACAGGACTAAGTGAGGTACTGATGCAGCCAACCCAGCCACCGGGTCCAAGCCATCCAAAGTAGGTGCTTTACTCTTACATCACCTCGACTTATGAGGGCATCGTCGAGCTGATGGGGGGGAGGGGGTAATGTGATGATACTGCCGGCCCTCTCATCTCAATGTTATTGTACGATACCGTCTGCGCCAGACGTGGAATCGTGTGGTTCAATAGTGATACATGTTGCGTGTGAAGTTAGTTAAAAATGAAACAGCCAGCCTAGGAATCAGTGTAGGACAGTGTCTCGGTGATACTGTGATTAAAACAAGTGATAGATTTCATTAATTGAGAGATTCATATATTTTCTTTCCAGACAGTTCTATAAACAATAGTTTTGTCATTGTACATTATTTCAAGAACTAGAAAGAAAAGAAAAGAGAAGAAAAATCGAAGAGACATCAAAATAAATAGCATTGTATGTATGATAGGCTCATAAACAAGTTGTGTTGACCAGTTAATTGTGTTAATTAATGTAACAGTCGAGATTTAAATATTATGATTCATTGTATATATGGACTGAAGTGAGATTTTAAACCTAGTTTCGGAATTGACAATATATTTGATAGTTCTATATATGTTAAAAACATGTATGAAGCACTCATTAACAAATTAATTGACATTTAACATTACTCTTTGTTGTGAAATAAAAAATCGGAGATTTCGACTTAAAAAGATGTGTGCCATCTAAAATTATTGTATGTATAGTTTTCATTTTATATTGCGATTATTTTTGTGTACATGAAATGTTTTACTGTTGTGTTCGTTAATTGTAAATTAGTATATTCAATTGTTATGAACAATGCATAATGTAATGTCATTATTGTCGATGTTATATATTTGCCTCACCGCCTTGCGTGGGGGAGTTCGAGTTTTAGTCGTTTGTCAAGTGCTCTGGAAGCTATGTCAGTCTGCATTTTAAAATGGAATTACTGTCGGCTAAGTTCTGTTACATTGTGTTCGTTATGAAATGTAATGTTATGGTGGAGAAGCAGTTTGATTGAAAATAAAGAAGAAATGAAAAATTGTACCTACAAGTATTTATTTCTACCATGACGCCCCATGAGAATAATTTTGCAGCGAGCAGAACCCCCATACATCGTAATGTTGAAAAGATGAGTATCATTTGGAAGTGGTAGAATGTAATTACTTAAGAAGCTAGTAAACATTACAAGCTGGTCACACTGGTTGCGTATGAAACACCACTTGATTGCAAAGCTGGTATCTTTATTGTGCAGTCTTCTAGACTGGAAAGGCAATTATCAATATCCCTGAGTACATGAATTGACACAAATGAACTGTTCACCTGATAGATTCCCACTATCCATTGGCAGACTATGTCCTCAAGCATACTTATAGGGTATGGACCTCTCTTTCTTGTCTGTGGTTGTTTGTTTTCGGTTTATGAGTGAGCATAATTTTTGTGATTTGACGTTCCTTTAAAGTCCTTCTCTGTTTCCTTAAACCAGCTTGGCTTGTTCTTCTTCTTGTTTTTTTTTTTTGTGAATGTAGTCAAAATTTGTTTTTGTTAATCTATTTGTGTTCATTCTGAGTATGCGTCCATAAAAATCAATTCTTCTTTTCATCATTGTGTCTGACATGTTTTGGCCATTTGGTAAACGGTTTCATTTCTAACATGGATTCATTTATTAATTAAGATCTTGGGGCTAAGGATGTTTCTTAACATCTTCCTTTCTTTGATTTACATCCTTTTAACTGAGCCATGGTTGATAATGGACGGTGTTTTCTCTGCATACAGATCGTCCAGTTCAATTACTGTGTTCTAATGCCTTATTTTGCGTTCCAAAAGACGGAGTTATTGTTGTATGGGGGTTTTGTGTGTTGGGACACCAGTTCAACTTTACTACTTCTAGATTCCACTACCTTCTTCTTAAGAGACTTCCAGCTGATCCATTCCCCAAGATATTTGAATTCTTTAATAATCTCTAATTTTTGTTCTCCAACTTTAAGATGTTTTGGTGGGTTTTTATATTTGTTATTATCTTTGCATTTTTGGAGGAAATTTAGACCTATGTTTTCCACTTGCTTTTGTACTGTGAGGGTTTGTTCTTTTGCTTCTTCCAAGGTCTCAGCTTTAACTGCCATATTATTTGCAAAGGCTAGGCAATTGACTTTGATGCCTTCGATTTCTGTTCCCAGTCGGAATCCACTATGGATCTTCATGTTCCATTCTCTGACCACTTTTTCTAGGGTGCAGCTAAACAGTTATTTGTAGAGTCTATCTCCTTGCCGTACACGAGTTTTTATTTCAAAAAGGTGAGAGTGTTCTCCCATGAATTTGACATTGGAATATGTGTTATTAAATGCTCTGAATAACCGGACATCACCCGTTGTGATTTTTTGTGATTTTTTTGTGATCTCTCCAAGGCTTTTGATTGTGTAAATTATAGAATTTAGATAAACTAAAGTATTATGGTATGAATGGAAGAGTGTACAAATGGTTTAAATCATACCTAACAGGAAGAGTGCAGAAAGTTGACATTAGTAGTTCTCATAATATGCAAAAAAACTATGGAGCAATCAAAAATGGGGTGCCACAAGGTTTGGTCTGGGGCCCTTTGCTGTTCTTAATATATATTAATGACTTGCCATTCTACATTCATGAAGATGCAAAGCTGGTTCTTTTTGCTGACGATACAAGTATAGTTATCACACCTGACAGACAAGAACTAACTGATTAAATTGTAAATGACGTCTTTCAGAAAATCATTAAGTGGTTCTCAACAAATGGACAATCATTAAATTTTGATAAAACACAGTACATACAGTTTCATACAGTAAATGGAATGACACCATCAATAAATATAGACTTTGGTCAGAAATCTGTAGCAAAGGTAGAATATTCAAAATTTTTAGGTGTAAGCATTGATGAGGGGTTGAACTGGAAAAAAAACACATTGAAGATCTGTTGAAATGTTTGAGTTCAGCAACTTACGCTATTAGGGTAATTGTAAATTTTGGTGATATACGTCTCAGTAAATTAGTTTACTATGCCTATTTTCATTCTCTGCTTTCGTATGGCATCATTTTCTGGGGTAATTCATCATTGAGCAAAACAGTATTCACTGCACAGAAGCGTGTAGTCAGAATAATTGCCGGAGCCCATCCAAAATCATCATGCAGACACTTATTTAAAGAGCTAGGAATCTTCACAGTAGCTTCTCAGTATATATATTTTCACTTATGAAATTTGTTATTACAATCCCAGCGAATTCAAAAGCAATAGCAGTGTACATAACTACAACACTAGGAGAATGAATGACCTTCACTATTCAAGGTCAAATCTAGCTTTGGCACAGAAAGGGGTGAATTATGTTGCCACAAAAGTCTTTGGTCACCAATCAAACAGCATCAAAAGCCTGACAGATAGCCAATAAGCATTTAAAAATAAATTAAAGAATTTCTGCATGGCAACTCCTTCTACACTATAGATGAATTTTTAGATATAAATTAGTAAATTTGGGGAAAAAAATAATAAAAATTGTTTCATGTAATATTTAGTACAAAGTAATAATTTGTAAAGACACCCACTATGGTCAGGGGTTCGAATCCCCCCCTCGGGCATGGATATTTGTGCCGTCCTTAGTTGTAAGTAATTCATAAGTAGTTTGTAAGTTTAGGGACTGATGACCTCGTAGTTAAGTCCCATAGACTCTACAAACATTTTGTAAAGACACCTTTCATTAACCTGACACGTTCCACATCATTACGAAGTGTCGTATTCATGATCTATGGAACAAGTACTAATCTAATCTAATCTACGGATTTTGCTGATTAGGTTTGTGGTTTTGTTGTCTAGTTTTAATCCTTTTAGAATAGAGATGAGAGATTCCCTATATATTGAGTCATATGCTTTTTGAAAGTCAACATATTATTTTACTCTTGATTTTTTATAAGCTCTATGGTTTTTGAGGTTTAAAATTTGTTCTGGAGAGGATCTTCCTTTTCTGAAACCTGTTTGGAATTGTACATATTTTTGACGAATTACAGCCACGGCCGGGCACAAATTTTCATTCGCCACAGTTTGGTATTCCATCTAAACCTAATACAGTGATGCAATAACATCGCAAATTGCGATTTATTTAATTCTGTTTGGAATTCTCCAAGTTGATGGTTAATTGGGGGTTTTGCTCAGTTTAGCAGGACTTTAGAGAATATCTTGTACATTACATCTAGGAGTGAGATGCCTCTGTAGATGTTGGGGTCTGTTTTGCAACCTTTTTATGGAGTGACTGGATGAGTGCCATTTTTCATTCATCTGGGATTCTTTCATTTATCTAGATTTCTTCAAAGACTTTTGGGAGAGTGTCTATGGCATTTTGTTGACATTTGGTTTTCTCCTGAGGCCTTACAGTTTTTGAGATTTGAAATGACTATTTATCATTCCTTGAAGGTGGGTGGTTTAGAATGAGGGATCATTGATATTGCATTACCAAAGTCCATTTTTTTCTATGGGTTTTTCACAGTTGAGGAGATTTCTGACATATTCCACAAATATTTTGCAATTGTCCATATAGTTGTGGGCTATCTTTCTGTTTTTGTCTTGGAGTTGTGGAGTCAATGGGTTGTATTTGGTTAATTTGTATTTAAAATTCAAGTTCCTTGTGTTGTTTATGATGAAGTCTTGGTTAATCTGAAACAGGAGTTGGTCTTCTTGGTAATTTTTTTTATTGTTTTGAGATTTTTGCTTATTAATTTTGTTACAGTAAAGTAGTTTTGCCTGATACGTTCACCTCTCAGTGACTGCCACTGTTGCCACGCTTTTTTTCTTTGTTCAATGAGTCTGTCACAACTTCCACCCATCAAGCATGTTTTTTGGCTTTTGTTATGGTAGCTAACTGCTCAGCTTTAGTTATTAGGGTTGCTTTTATTTGATCCCAATTCTAGTGTAGCACATCTTCAGTTGTGGGAAGAAACTCCTCAGAGTTTATTTTCTTTTCTGGGCTGTAGTTTCTGCTTTCAGGGTTGTTGTTGGTGTTTTTTTTTTTTTGGGGGGTGGGGGGGAAGGATTTTGAATTTTATTTTAGAAAGGTAGTGGTCAGAGTCTAGGTTAACTTCTCGGAGCACTTTGACATGTTGTATATCTTCGTGGTATTTCAGTTTGTTTGCCATGTGATCAACCAGTATTTCACCTACAAGTGGATTAGGAGAGATCCATGTTTTCTATTTCCTAGGTAGCTTTTTAAAGGCTGTGAATTTCAGCATTATATCGTGAGCTTGGCATAGTTCTATCAGACTGATGCTATTTTGATTAGTTCTGTTGTGTTCAGAGTAGTTTCCAACAACATTTCTATATTTCTTCTCCTTTTGTACCTATGCACTGAAGTCCTTATAAATAGGATATTGTGTTTTTCTGAAATTTTGTGCATAATGTCACCTAGCTGGTCCCAAAAATGGTGTGCCTCTTCCATTCTAATGTCTTTATTTATGGGGCTGTGCATTCATGATGGTGCACACACTGTTAACAGATTTGAAAGTAAGTGTGGAGAGTTTTTCAGCTTGTGAATTGAAGTTGGTAATGGAGACAAAAATATTTTTGTCTATTATGAAGCCAGTTCCAAGGTGAGGTGTGTTTCTCATATTTTTTTTTTTCTTTTTTCTTTTTTTTTTTTTTTTTTTTTTTTTTTACCTACCTTTCCTTTGTATAGTCTGAAACCTTGAGAATCAAAGTTGTTTTCATTTATTAAACTGGTTTCTTGTAGGGCCGTATGAGAATTTAGGGGCTTTTGAGGGTATCTGTACGATGTTTTAATTTTCCAGTTTTTAGAAGGGAATTTACATTGAAAGTACATACAGGACTTAGTTTGTTATACTACATCTTGCTTAAGGTACCAAGGTGCTCTGACTCATCTTTGTGTAATGCTGCACACTCCACAGAATCCAAAATTCTGCTTGCGCACTTTGGTGCAATGGATTGTCCACCTGGATTAATTTGATTCACATCATACTCTTTCATGATTCATAATATTAACTATGGGGTGACTTTTATTGATAAAGTAACTGGTTTATAACCACTGTTTTTAACCCTAGAAGTTTTTCTCTGTCACACCTATCCTGAGAAACAGACACTGACCAAATTCTGCCCAATCTGGGGACAGCCACCTACAGATTTTGATTTCTGCATTGGTCTATGGGTGTTATTTTATTTCTCACCTACCCTACATATCTGCAGAACCTTCCCCTATCCACTACCTGGGGACGTGACTGGTAGGGGAATAGAATTTTCCCCACGAGCTAGATATTTTATTTATTTTTATCAGTTTTTTGTGAGACTGTAGGCTGTAAAACAATAACATAATTACTGGCCAGTCCCTGCATTTATTTGTGTATGTTTCACATTTTTACATGAGATTATTTCCCTTAATCAGTTCTTATGATGAGTAAATGTCAAACTGTGACAGCTAATTATGAATTATCAACAGTAGTATACCCCATTGTGTACACACCATTCAGTGTAATCTATCAGTTTTCAAGGTCGCACTATGAATGTCGATGATGCTCGATGCTGTTTGTTATGAAAGGTAAATACAATCCAAACAAGTGTGTCACATACATTGCTTGTTCATGATCTCATGTCAAAAGATATATGTATTTCTGACCTTTGAGAATTCTCTACCATGTGTTTAATCCTGGGCCTAAATATACAAGTTACATAAGGCCAATTCAGCAAAAGTGATTTGTGAGATGCAATTCTGAAGTGTAAAAAAACTAAACAAATTGCATTGTTTTAATATATATGTCCCACAACAAAACAGTTCCAAAGGAAAATTAATCTAATTACATAAGGAATTTATGTAAACTCCACTAACTGCTATTCACAGCAAAGATTCTATAGATATTGTCACAGAATGATGTGTACTAAGATTACCAATTTTGATTGATTACTTAACGCATATTATTTGCTTAAAATCTGAGCACTATGTACTAACTACATATCTTAAATTGAAATAACTTACTACTGCTCGGTGACTGTAATGGCAAGTGATGGAGAACCAGTGACGAATGTGGTGTCGATGGAAAATTTGGAGGCGAGGAAGATGGTGAGCGAAACAGAGGTGCAGACGTAACAGTCTCTAGGAAGAAATCCAGTTGTTTCAGTGATAGGGCATTGTGTAATGTCTCCAGAGGCCGAATTGGAGGCACTCCACCACATCCTTCAATAGCTGAAAAAAGAAGGACAAAATTAATGACAGCAAATACTGTCTTACATGAAACTGTTCTGAAAAATCAATCTTCATAAACTGGTAAATATAAAAATATAAGAAACATTACTAATTTTTACAGAATGTTGTTTTGTAAGTTTCTAAACAAATTAAATTTTGTTTCAAGAACTTCCTTATTCAATTCATCAACAAGCATATCTGAAACCAGCTTAGCACAAAAAACTCAAATATGTCCCTGTTTAAAAGTCTCTGACAGAATAGTGGGGCACCAGATGTGTCAGTCCGGCATGTGGACATTTCATCCTCTTTTGACGTAATTTTATCAATCTCTCAATGTAATTTAATTTTCATAAACTGTCTTTTTCTTTGCCGTTTTTACTGTCACTCTGCCACTGTCTTTATTTCATTAATTTTCTCTCACATCACCCATATCCCTCGCTTTTTCATTAATGGAGTAGGAGTTGGCCAATGGTAAGTCTTTTGGGCTCCTATTGAACTGATATTTATTTGTAGCTAAATTTTTATGGTTGCTAGTAAACAATTGAAAATGTGTGTTCCTGTGTAGTGGACCACTTTTTGAACTAAAATAAGTCCTTGTGTAAATTGTTTTTGTTCATATTATTGTATGTATGAACTGAGTTGTTTGTTGGAAAAATGGGTATAGTATTTATGACAAATTTAATTAAGGAATAAATATACTGAGAGACAGTAGTTACTAGTTAGTATACCAAGTTCTTTGAAGAGGCTTCTACAGGATGTCTGTGAATTTAATCCATAAATAATATGTATTAATGCTTTTGAACTCTTAAAAACTTTTGCTCGATTTGAAGAGTTACCTCAAAATATGAGATTATGGAATAAAAGTAATGAGTCGTTTTTTATTTTTATGTAACCTACATATGATAATACTCTAATTGCAAATACAGATTTGTTGTCATTTCTTCAGTTCTATGATGTGCTCGTCCCAAGTGAATTTATTATCAAGTTATAAATCCAAGAATTTAATACATCTACATCTACCTCTACATACATACTCCGCAATTCACCATAAGGTGCGTGGCAGAGGGTACACTGTACCACTACTAGACATTTCCTTTCCTATTCCACTCCCAAATTGAACGAGGAAAAAAGAATGCCTATATGCCTCCGTACGAGCCCTAATTTTTCTTATCTTGTCTTTGTGATCACCACGCGAAATGTAAGTAGGCGACAGCAAGATCGTACTACACTCAGCTTCAAATTCCGGCCCTCTAAATTTCCTCAATAGAAATTCACGAAAAGAATGTCGTCTTTCCTCCAGGGATCCCCAATTGAGTTGCCGGAGCATTTCTGTGTCACTTGCGCATTGGTCGAACCTACCAGTAACAAACCTAGCTGCTCGCCTCTGAACTGCCTCTATGTCTTCCTTTAAACTGATCTTCTGCAGGTTCCAAACACTTG
This sequence comes from Locusta migratoria, assembly GCA_026315105.1. Classification (NCBI taxonomy): domain Eukaryota; kingdom Metazoa; phylum Arthropoda; class Insecta; order Orthoptera; family Acrididae; genus Locusta; species Locusta migratoria. The sequence goes on from CM048755.1 coordinate 786,795,267, forward strand.
AGTAATACTCAAGATGTGGTCATACAAGTGTTTTATACACGGTCTCCTTTACAGGTGAAGTTCATCTTCCCAAAATTCTCCCAATAAACCAAAGTTGGCTGTCCGCCTTACTCACAACTGTCCTTACATGTTCATTCCATTTCATATCACTCTGCAATGTTACGCCTAGATATTTGAACGACGCGACAGCATTAAGAAGCTCACTACTACTGCTGTATTCAAACATTATGGGATTGTTTTTCCTACCCATGCGCATCACCTTACATTTTTCTACATTGAGAGCTAGTTGCCATTCTTTGCACCAACTGGAAGTTTTGTCTAAGTCATCCTGTATGCTATTACAGTCAGTTAAAGACGACACCCTCCCATACACCACAGCATCATCAGAAAACAGCCGCAAATTACAATTTACTCTGTCCATAAGATCATTTATATAGATAAAAAATAATAGCAGCCCTATCACACTCCCCTGGGGCTCGCCTGACAATACACTCACTCTGATGAACACTCGCTGTCGAGAACAACGTACTGTGTTCTATTACTTAGGAAGTCTTCCAGCCAGTCACAAATCTGTGAAGCTATTCCATAAGCTCGTATCTTTGCTAGCATTCTGCAGTGTGACACTGCGTTGAACGCCTTTTTGAAGTCGAGAAAAACACAATCCGCCTGTTGCCCTTCATCCATGGCTCGCAAAATGTCATGTGAGAAAAGGGCAAACTGAGTTTCACATGAACGATGTTTCCTAAACCCATGCTGATTCACAGAAAGAAGCTTTTCCGTTTCAAGGAAATTTACTATATTCGAACTGAGAATATGCTACAAAATTCTACATGAAACTGATGTCAACGATATTGGCCTGTAATTGTGTGGGCCAGTTCTCTTTCCTTTCTTATAAACGAGAGTCACCTGCGCTTTTTTCCAATCACTTGGAACTTTGCACTTAATTAAAGATTCGCGATAAATGCAAGCTAAGTAGGGGGCCAATGCCGCAGTATAGTCTTTGTAAAACCGAGCTAGTATTACATCCTGACCAGGAGACTTTGTCGTATTTAGCTCTCTCAGCTGCTTCTCTACACCGAAAATACCTATTACTATGTCCTCCATTTCAGAATTAGTACGTTGATCAAATGATTGTACATTTGTGCGGTCCTCCTGCGTGAAAGATTTCTTAAAGGTTAAATTTAGAACTTCAGCTTTCCGTTTGCTTTCTTCTATTACTGCCCCGAAAAGATCAATGAGTGACTGGACAGTGGGCTTTGACCCGCTTATCGATTTTCTAAAATACTGAAAGACTGAAATACTAAAATACTGGACATTCCAGTCAGGAATGGTACTGGATGACTAAGGGGATGGTTCTGGGTGGTCTGTATTTATGAACTTTGTGGCTGGAATGGCGGAAAATGCACTGCTCAGGACATCTGTTTGCATACAAGTTTTGTAGTGTAGTTAAGGAAGACGAAAGCAATAAATGGGTTGTTGGTGTAGGTGGTGAGGGATTCATCACTGGGACCTAGATGTGGATATGGAAGTCAACAACGTGGAGATCAACATTGAGGAAAATGGCTTGGGTTATGGGGAAGGACCAGGTGACCTCAGAATATAGGATGAGTTAAGATCTTGAACGAAGCTTTTCACCATGTGTCCAGACCATAAAGTTGTCATGTATGAACCTGTACCCAAGCCAGGTGCTGCAACTGCTGCACCTTAAGGAATGCCTCTTCCATGAGTCTTATTAAAAGGGTTGTATAGGATGGTACCATTTTATTGTCTTTGCTATGCCACCCCCCCCTCCCAATTTGTCTGTAGGTCTGGTCTTCAATGGTGAAGTAATTGTGGGTGCAGAGGAAATTGTCAGGGTAACAAGGAATGAGGTCTTTTGGAGGCTTCCAGGTGGACATTGAGAAAGATAGTGTTCTAGGGCATAAAGACCATGGGTTTAGGGGATATGGCATCTATGTTGACAAGGAAGCTTTCAGGTGGGTGTGGCATGGTGATGGGTTGGAGGCATACCAGGATGTGGTTTGTGCCTTTGATGTAGGATGGGAGGTTGCGTGTAACAGGTTAGAGTTTTAGGTCTACCAAAGTGAAGTTGTGTTCTGTTGGGGCTTTGAAGTCTGCTACAATGGAATGGTCAGGATGGTTCTCTTTATGGATTTCAAGTAACACCTCAACTATCCACCCAAACCTTCAACTAACTACCTAACATCAATAAAGAGAACCATTTTGGCCACACCATTTTAGCAGGTTTCACATCCGCAACAAATCGTTTCTCACCTCTAGTAGACGTACACCTCCAACCTATCACCCACAAGAGATAATCCTATATCAAGGACACGAACCACTTCCTGGCATGGCTCAAATTCATTATAATGTACCATCCACTTGAAAACTTCCTAGTCACAATAGATGCCATATCCCTCCACACCAATATCAGTAGGCCTAGGCTTAGCCGTGATTGCAGCAACATGATGTTGCAAGGGACTGATGCTATCTTTAGAAAGCTCAAAGCCAAGACAAATGATTGAAGGCTCTAAGAAGCTTGACTTATACAGGTTGCATTTGAGGCCAGCTCTCTGAAGGACTGTGAACAGTGTACGAAGATTTGACAAATGCTCCTCTGTGGTGGCACCCATGACGACAATGTCATCTTGATAATTAACATACCCTGGAACGGATACTGTTAATTGTTTTAAAAAATGTTGGAAAATTGCGGGAGCACTAGCCACTCCAAATGGAAGACGCTGATATTGGTACAACCCGAAGGGTGTGTGAGTATCAGAAATTCTTTGGAGACTTCATCCAAGGGGACCTGTAAGTACACCTCTGATAGGTCGAGTTTGGCGAAAAACTGATCTCCGGCAAGTTTTGCAAAGAGCTTGTCTGGGCGTGGCAACGGGTATGTGACAACGATGCTCTGGGTGTTAACACTGTTCTTAAAATTGCCACAAAAGATGTAACTAGCCATTAGTTTTTTTAACAATCACTAAGAGCGACACCTATTTGCTGGAGGGAATAGGCTTCAGAGCACCCAGAGAAGTCAACCTATCCAATTCCTATTTAACTTGGTCGTGCAAGGCAAAGGGCGCCGCACGCGCCCGAAAAAATTGAGCGTGAGCTGTAGACTGAGGCTAATGTGCGCAGTATAATTGGTGGCACAACCTAAATCTTCTGAAAAGAGAGACGAAAATTCAGAGACTATAGTTTCAATTTGCTGGTAAGGAACATGTTCAGAAACGAGGTGGACAGAGTCCATTATGGAAAATCTGAAAGGCATGTCAAATAAATTTGCAGAATGAGGGTCATCTTCAACCAAAAAAGTCAAGGAACGAAGCACATTTTTATATGTTGCTGACGCCGTGAACTTTCCTAGAACCGGAATGCTCTGCTTGTTGATCAACTGAAGAGAGTGCAGGGGACCCCAGGTCTACATAGGTTTGGGAATTTGAGTGTCACGGAAGTGCCGGTATCCACCTGTAAGTGGAGCATTTGTCCAAATACTTTAAGTTCTAAAAACAATTTAGTTGTGCTGGAAGCCATAGGGAAAACACAATTAACGTCCATGGTACAGTCTGAGTCAACAGAAAACAGAGCAATATACAGCTGCAATGTGACCTTTCTTCCTGCATTTATTGTACGTGGCACGGCGTTTAGGACACGCCGCATGGTCATGTTGGAAGAAACATAAATGGCACGATGAAAACACTGTGCGCGGCCATAGTTTTGCCCGCCGTGACTGTTGTTGCGTGGCCGTTCACTGTCCTACGCGCCACTGGGAAGAAGTGTTTACTGCTGCTACATCCTCCACGCCATGTGAATCAACAAAGGAAGAACCTGGAGAAGTAGGATCAACCGTCGACACATCACACAAGGCCTCTATTTGATCACCGGCTGCTCACGAAATGTCAAAAGACTGAGCAATGTTCAATACCTCAGCCAGCGATAAGTTTTCATATTGTAAAGCACGTTGATGAACCTATTTGTCAGGAGCAAACCTAATGCCAGCATCACGAACCATAGAATCAGCATAAGAATCCTTGTGAGCATCAGTAACGGACAAACATCTCCGACTCACACCCTGAAGTTCCGTGACCCAAGCATGATAAGTCTGATGGGCGCTTTTTCTAACAGCGGTAGAATTTAACAGGTGCTGTGACAACATGCATGTGTTTGTGATAATAAGTAGACAACTACTGACACATCTCATCAAAGGAAGTAGAGGCCAGGTCCCACAGAGGTGCTAACTGGCCGAGCAATTAATAAACACGGGGAGAAAGCCAGGACAAAACCAAAGCCTTACATATGTTGGCATTCGCAAATCCGAACACAAGAAAATGTTGCCGCAGCTGCTTCTCATATGCGCCCCAATCTTCAGCCAAGTTGTCATACTGAGGAAACGGGGACAGAAACATTGTCAACACAGATACCCTAGCAGACAATGTGGTGGAAAACATCGTGGTAGCAGACATAAAAGCTCTCTGCTGCTTGAGAAGAGCCTGAATGATAGCCTCAGTATCCATAAGCCCATACGGAGGACACGAGTGAGCGAGAGACGTGCAGAACATGAAACTCGTCACCAATTACTGCTGTAATGCACACTTCCACATGCGAGGCTCACCTTGTCAAGTCTGAGCCTAGACTGCCGACACAGCTGCCTCTGCCTCGGCTCTGCTGGCTGCTAGGTGTCGTGGCGGTAGCTTTGTTGAGCAATAATGGAGACCTCTGGCGGACATTTGGAGTACTGTTAATGGGATTTGAAATAGTCCGCATCATAGTCGAATGTGCTTCGTAGCATTACCAAACCTTCGGAACTTTAGTTTTGGATTCATGTCTGGTTCAACACTCTATACAATCAGTTAATTATGCATGTGTATTTGAGCTGCAAGGTGGTCCCAGTGGACTGGTAAATTCATATTATTATACCTTTAAGTGTATTAAGTTGCTGTACCCATTATTTAGTTTCGTATCTAGTTAAGTTGTGGATTAAGATTATTTAATTTGGAGCTCATTTAAAAGTGTCTTAAATGCACAGAGTGCTTGTTATCTCTTACAAGTGTCCACAAGAGGAAAAGGTACTGCATTTTCAATAACTGATTGTAATAATCCTGAGCTTGTAGGGTATATACCCAACACCAATATGTTTTGCTTATTGTCTTATCTGTGAATAACCACAGTGATGATTCTTGTTTATTGTAAGCAGATTCAAAGGGATGTAGGTTGCCGAACGTATTCTCAGATGAAGCGACTTGCACAGGACAGGGTAGCATGGACAGCTGCATCAAACCAGTCTGCGGACTGAAGACCACAACAACGTTGTTTCTTAAAAGATCACATAATAGTTGTTTCACCAGCTGGTAAAAAGGGTTCTATTTACAATAAGTCATTTCTGTCTAATAATTTGGCTGGATGTTAGCCCAGGGAGTTTACCGAAAGAATTTATCTGTGAACCTCCCCTCTTACTAAAATTTAATTGCTTTCAATACGCTGTTGTCATTGCTTCCTATAATCCTTGAAAGCTTGATTACTGTAAGGAAAAAAATATTTTAATCCTATGAATTATTTTAATAAACTCTATTTTCAAAAAGGAAATTAAGTGTTCTAGTCAAGGTTTTGCTTAATATTTTGAATCACGAAGCTCGATTTTCAAAAGAAATTTTAAGTGTTCTAGTGAAAGTTTTTGCTTAATTGTCAAAGAAATTTTCTAAGTATTCTATTGAAAGGTTGCTTAAATATTTGATTCTTTACCTTGGTGATCTCTCTTAAAATTGTTGCCTGATATTGTAATAAATTTTAGTATGTATAAGCTTTGACTGTCAATGGTAACCCTGCCTAGCCCTTCCACATCCTAAACTGTTAAATTAAAAGTATCTTCCCCCTCCCAGGTGTCTATGTAGTTGGATGTTAAAAGGCAAGCAACTGATGTCTTCACTGAATCATCTGGAACAGTTGTTCAAGGAGGATGAAGGTTTCCTGGACCACATTTTTACTGCCAATGAAATCCGTATACTGCATTTTACAACAGAAACCAAGCAGCAGAAACTGTTGGGGAAAGATCTGGGCTTGACTATGACAGAAATTCCATTCGACACTTTCTGTTGGCAATGACTTTCTGGGATAGCCATGGACCACTCCTATTGTAATTCATGCCACAAGGTACAGCCACCAATGCTGTTAGCCATTTTTCCACACTGTCACTTATGAAAGGCAGAAGCTCTTGAGGGATTTTCAATGTGAACATTGTGATTCTGTTCCACAACAATGTGAGTCGACATGCAGCATTTAGAACAGCCAAAAAGCTCTGGGTATTTGACTGGAGATTTTAGACTAACCACCATACAGTCCAGACCTCACACCTAATGATTTATGCATTTTTGGATTGCTGAAAAAGTTCCTGGCAGGAAAGCGATTAACAAGTAACCATGAAGCCAAGGCAGTAATCTGACAGTGGCTACAAAGTCCGATGGATCAATTCTACCATATTAAAATTAATGCTGTGATGGGATAAATGTGTGAACTGGTGTGGTGACTATGTGGAAAAATAGTGTAAGATCCATAGAATAGGATTTAGCCTATATTTCTAATGACTTGTATGTACGTTATTTTGGCTCATAGAAAATAGTATCAAAGACTTTCTGATTTTTGCCCTTGTATTCATTGGTAATGCAAACAAACAAAATGAAATGGAATCAGGGATGTATTTGCTGGAAAATGCTGGGAAAGTGTAGTGTATCTGGTAAGAAAACTGCATATAAAATGAAACTTCCTGGTGCCTGTATCCTGTACCAAGACTTAAAAGCCAGTCCCTTGCCTTCTGCAATGCTCTACTGACTGAGCTATTCTGGCATATAAGATTCTAGTAAATAGTGTTATAGAATACTGCACCATTCTTTAGTGTTCTCATCTAATATTATAGCTGGCATCTATGTAATTCAGAAGTAACTTGAATAAAGATGTTCAGAGAATTTAAATAAAACTTTGAAACAAAGGTGGTATTATTCTCAGTTAATAATAATAATAATAATGACTGTTGCCTCCATTAATTTACAGTGTCCTTCCCCCCTCCCCCCCTCACTCATTACATGAACTGAAAACTGCTACTGTTGGAACAAAGTACCCTTAACTATGATGTGCACATGACTCCATACAATTTTAGCACACAGCTGAAATACCCAAATTATTTGTCACATTAAATTTTTTAATCACACACTGTGTTACCATCATAACGTTTTATTAATGAAGAATATTGTGGACAAAATATAATAATGGAAAGTCCAGGTTGGAATAAATAATATAGTGAGGACAGTTTACTACTCACCGCAAAGACGTGGCGACGAGCTGCGACAGGCACATACAAAAGACACACACATACAACACATTCAGCTATCGGCCATGGCCTTCTTCAGAAATAGAGCACTCACGCAATCACACAGGCACACAACACAGTCATACAACCATCACCTCCAACTGCCACACTTCGAATCCACGAATTCGAAGTGTGGCAGTTGGAGGTGATGGTTGTATGACTGTGTTGTGTGCCTGTGTGATTGCGTGAGTGCTCTATTTCTGAAGAAGGCCATGGCCGATAGCTGAATGTGTTGTATGTGTGTGTCTTTTGTATGTGCCTGTCGCAGCTCGTCGCCACGTCTTTGCGGTGAGTAGTAAACTGTCCTCACTAGAATATTGTGGACAGTTTGATATATAGCCCCCTGAGTGCTGCATAAGTAAATATGTTCCATTTGTAGATAGGAAAAAAGAAAAAACCCGACTTACACCTTAACATATCATTGATATACACCGTTATACATATCATTTTCCATTTGACTCTAACATAACTGAGAATCTAACATTCTTCAGGTCTTTGATGATTCAGAAAAAATAATTTTTTTTTTCCTTTAAAGAAGCTTTTAATTGAAGGGTACATTACTGAAAAGAAAAATGACTTAAATGTAACAATGGAAAGTCCAGGCTGGAATATCAAAATATAATGACAACAGGAAAGGTAATGCAGGCCAGGGAAGATGAAAGGCTACAATCACTTGTGGGTCTGTGTCACCACACACGAACCACAAACAACCCATAAGCTCATTCAGTGGCCTATGGCCTATGGGAAACCCTACACAACTAAAATCAAATGATCCATTTTACAATACACATTTATAATTTTTAATGAGTAATTATATATGTCACTATGTCTATTGCAGGTACAGTTAGTTATGCCACAGTGGGTCCCCTAAACTGGTAAAATACTTTATCCCATAAATAATGACTCCCAGATACCAAAAAACTTCAAAATTATAATAGGGGGGGTGCACAAAAATATTTAAAAATACCACATCCTGATTTAATGTTTTCATCAATTAAATAATTTTTTAAGTAATGAAAAAGTTTATCATTTTCTCAGTGTGTTGAAATTACAAAATGTGACCAATGCAAATATACTATACTACCAATAGATGGACACTGGTTGAAACATCTGCAAAGAATAATGTTTGGATGGCAAACAAGTTTTGCTTTAACAAATTTTATTGATTTCTGTATGACATAGACAAAATTATTAAAGAACCACTTAGCAGTGACTCACCAGAAACATTAGAAACAGTTGACACTCGTAAGTTTGGAGCACTAGATGACCCGCTAATGACTGCAGTGCTGAAAAGGCTTCTTGTAGAGGCACCCACTTTCCTCTGTAGTTTAAATCCAGAGCTTTCAACAGGGAATCCCAGCATTCGTAGGTAACAGGTCTCTTTTTGTGGGTTGTGCCGCCATGATGCAATATGATCTGAAAAATATGGTGTGGGGATTTTTTCTACAACAGGTGTGGGTTTAGGCAAAAGGCTTGGGGAAGATTTTGAATGTGACAAAGGTGATGGAAGTGACAGGTAACACTGTTTTTCATGAGTCAGTAATTTGGGAGTCGCTCTGTTAACTAGTGTGTGTAATAAAACATTATAGTTCCATAAAAAAGTAAAGTTGAAAATTCAAGAAAATGAAAGAGAATAGTAATAATGATATATGAGAAATATGTCAGAAACATATAAATTTTAAGTTGTATTTGAGAAAGAACCAAAAATATATGGGTTAGTGTGAAGTAGAGTGAGACACATTAGTAATGTGAAGGCAAAAAAACGTATTTTTAGGAGTATATATAACAATTATAAGGAAAATTAGTAGAGATGAAGACATTAATAGGGGCAAGGGGGATAATACATCATATTTAGAATTATATACAAATATGAAAGATAACAAATAAGAAATACAAAGAATTCTAAAAGAAATTCATGAAAAAATGTAAACTACAAAGAAACAAACTAAAATGATAAATGGCTATTATTGCACATAAACAAAGATAATACAGTCATATACTGCAAAACCCAGATTTTTTACACCTAATGTTGAGAAACAGCATATTGAAATAGAAAAGTAAAATATGATACCAAATTTATAAGTTGTCTGAAAAACAAGACTGTCACCAATTTACCAATAAACATATGTTTGAAACATGAAGGTAGTAAACATGAAATGGGAAATTTTTGAGTTAGGTAAGACTACAATATACAGGGCAGAGGCTCAATAGGATACTCAAAGCATGAAGGTAAGTGGAATGGAATCTAGAGAAATAGCGAAGAACATAAAGAAAGGGGGGAGGGAAAATTTTAATGTTGCTATTGAGGGTTATATTTCATTAGATCATTCTTTTCTCTTTATCCAAACAAAATATATCATCTTCAGTTCAATCTACTGCATTGATCAACTTTTTTGGAGACAGAGTTTCCATGGCATATTAAACTGGGGCCTGATGTTGCTCCCATAGTATTGAATCTCACACAATGAGTAAGGCAACATTCTGATTTTTAGTTTGGTCTTCTCAGTTCCTCTCATAAGTAATCAATCCTCGTGTTGACCGTCACCATGGCCTCTTACATAGTGAATGTCATGTTATCTTAAAAATCATAACTTACGGTATAAAGGAATATTCCTGTGCTGTAGGCTATATTTTTAAAATCTCAAAAGTTGAACAAATGTGATTTAATAAATCTGCAGTTGGCTGTTTACAATACGTAAAAAAAGTGTAGTGAAGTAATACAAGCTCTTTATGAAATAAACAGGCTGCTACGAAGACTGAAAAATTGGTAGTAAGGAACATGAATTGATATTGCCGCGAGACACCGTGTAAACCGATTGCCAGCATGGCGCAGGGCATAGCGTCACAGACTGCGGTGCTGAAAGTCACCGGTTCAATCCCAACCTCCGACAAAAATTTATTTCTTTGTAATTAACAATTCCAGAATGTTCTATATATTTCTTATGTTCACTTGTAAATTCTACTTGTTTCTTATGTTAACTGATCTTCTAATTTCTGGTACATTCTGTCTGTGTATAAATAGCAGAGCACTCTGCCCGACAGGCAGTCAGTGCTGAGTGTATGTTAAGTTCGTAATAAACGTGCTGTGTTCAGTTGCCTTCGAAGTCAAGCCTGCTTCCATTTCAACTCGACAATATTATCAATTTCACTGGCCTAACAAATCAATTGTAAGTAAATAAAAATGATGTTGTCAACAATGTGAGGTGAAAACAAAAGTCATAATTCTCAAAACTAAAATATGTGAACAATAGCAGAAATAATAAAAATGTATGTGAATTCTAAATTAAACACCGGAACTGGGGATATGTCTGCATACAGAGGGACATATTGCAATCCTACCCAAAAGTTATTAATCAACCAGAACCATTAATGTTTCAAGCAGGCACAGTATATAAATATGGGAAAATGCAAAGAGTCACAATAATGAGCAACTGTATTTGGCAACGCCCATGGTCAAGTGGTGTGTGGAGTTGCTGGATTTGTTAGTGTTTTGTGGCAGACCATTCAATGTGTATAAAGGCAATGGAGTAACACACATGGACATGAAACATGACGTTAGATCTGTAGCCAGACATTAGATCTGTATTCTGAGGAACCAGAGCTATGTTTCATAGTTTATGAATTAAATTTTTCTTCCAGTACCAAAAGAAGTTACTAAAGGCATTGAATGAATGTCCATCTGAATTTGTTGATGACAGATCATTTTGTCAGGAATTCCATGCAATGACCATTTCGTGTCAGTTTCCTTGCAAAAGGCCATTGCTTACACAGACACATAAGGCTGTACTGCTTCAAGAGACTGGAAATCATCAAAGAACGACAGTAGCTGATTGGTGGAAGATTTTTGTATTTACTCAAATAAAGAACTTTGTCAAGTACACTGACGGCCAAATGAGACACTTCATTGTCAATGTGAGCAAGACCAGGTGCAAGCCACAGGTGGTTCATTGAAGTTTTGGCATGTCTTTCATATTACAATGAAAAGTGCTGAAATATTTAGTGAGGTCTCTTACAAGGTGTTAATATTTTAACTTGCGTATTTTATATTTCTACTAAGTGCTATGTTGCACATACTATATAACCTCAATTTTTTTTAAACAACGTAAGATGACCACCTAGTATGATTTTATATGACCAGATGATGGTGGCATAACCCATTGAAACCAGTTTTCATAAAATAAATAATTATTTTGGGATCTTAGCTTTCTACTTTTTAAGATAATAAATCTATCAGAGTGTATCCACAACCAGCTTGTTCATTGGCCTTAAAGCCAACTGAGCATGCCAGGTATGCATTTGGCAGATGAACTGCAGCTAGACCAGCATCTCCCCCCCCCCCCCCCCCATAGTGGCTGAAGAGCTGGATATAGCCACTCATGGAAGGGGGGGCCAAATATCCCTCAAGAACTGACTGATAACCTCATGCTGTCCATGCCCCACATGTGTGCAACTGTACTGGCCATCCAAAGTGATCACACACCATATTAGAGGTCAACAAGGATGACTTTTTCACTATTATGGTAACCCCATGGTGCTTCGCTCTAAGTAAAAGCCATGTAAACCTTAGGTAAAGAGTTGGGACAGGAAAATATTGTACTATATCATACACAATTCAATTGTAACCAATATCTGAATAAAATATGTTACCATATGTATATTGTGTATTTTATCTCACTCAATTCCCTAATTGTTTCAAGCAGTGTAGATACATGCTCATAAAATCAACAAAGATAGTGTTCCCAATTCATTTGAAAAAGGAATGTTCTAGAGGAAAAGAATTAGACACACACACACACACACACACACACACACACACACACACACACAGAAATAAAACCTTGCACATACTAAATATTACCTGCACTCCTTTCTCTTCTTCTATTTTCATAGCTCTTTGAGCGGAATTCACCATCAGGACTTGGTGGTTCATCACCTCCATATGAGGAACTCCTATTGCTCTGTTGGCCATACACTTCACATGCCAGACGTAATGCAAGCTCTGAAGCTTCTGTACTGCTGATTCCTTTTGTCAATGGTGACCTGCATAATCAATGAATTTTGAAAATACTTAGCTACAGCAAAGGGGCAACCACACTTAATTACGATTAGTACTTACACATCAAGAAATCATACAATGTGTGTCTGAAAAGTTTAGGAAACAAGAGTTGCAAATGAAATATCTTATTGGCCTTCAAAGTAATTGCCATTGGCTGTAATACACTTCTGATATCGGTTGTACAACTGTTGAAAACTGTCAGCAAACGCTTGTTGCAGAATCACTTGGAAGCACTGAGATCAGGCATTTTTCGATCCCCACAACCACTTAAACACACACATTTTTCTCACACTTCAGTTGAACTAACATCCCATGGCTCTCCAGAACCATTTTGCCTAATTTGAAACAAAACTTGATGCTTCATTTTACACTTTATGTTGCAATGAAACAAATTCTCAGGCGACCCTGTTGTCTAGGTCGTAGTGTCTACTACCACTTCACTGCAGTGCTTTGCACAATAGGGGGCATGTTTTGACATGCTCTCAATGTGTATGCGCAGGACCTCATCCTCGCCAGCTCGGTTTGTAAAATATGGAACCATTCACCAACTTTTCAGATGCACCTTGAATAATGAATCATCCTAGACTGCTTGAACACACAAATGAAAGTATAGAATGAATTACAACAATATATTCAGAAGAACATATTGATACTTAGCATAAAGATGTTACAATGAATTACAGAAAGGCTTCCATTAATTCTCAGCTTTTGGGGTATACAGAAATGGAAACCTACCCACCCACCCACCCTCCCACCCACCCACCCACCCACACACACACACACACACACACACACACACACACACACACACATCCGCTGTTTCCAGCCACTGTGGTGAGGCTTCGACATACAGATGATCTGTATAAGCAGAAATCAATGGTGGGGATGAGAAGGAAGTATGGGAAGGAGGTAGGAGGGGAGGGATGGAATGCATGTGTGAGAGAATATACCAGCACTGTCTAGCAGAGTGTGCTCTGACTATATAGGCCACGACAGGCCATTAGAATCCATGGTGCTCGGATGGCTTTGGGAGGGAGGGGTTGGGGAGGAAGGGAAAGAGGAAAAACTGGATTTTATTCACAGGACAGAAGGTGTATGTGGAGCTTCTAGTGGAGACAGGGAATGGGAAAGATGGTGAAAGACAGGATCTAGTGAAGGTCGAGACTTGGAGAGTTGCAGGAAAGACTGTATAATGTATAATTCAAAAAAATCTGGTGTTGGTAGGAAGGATCCAGGTGGTATAGGCTATGTAGCAGTAGCTGGAGTGAACCTATGGCCATGTATTCGACTACTGAATTTGTGATATTTCTGGCCTATGGCCACTTCATATTTCTGGCCGCTGGCCGTTTCTTTGCTAACACCGTAAGTGTCTTAAAAGCGGAAGAAAGACAGAAGTGCAGGATATGTTGAAATGTGGGGTGGGGAGCAGTAGCATATGGCACAGTTGGTGCTGGTTCCCATGGGAAAGTCCGCTTATGTTACTGGTACTATCCTCGCATTGGCTGCTGCATTTCACGTCATGTGATTTCTTATGAAATTAGTTTTGTTTATTATATACTAAATATTAATTATTCAGAGCTGAGAATTTGTAATAAATATCTCTCACCGACAGGCTAGGTTTTGACAGTTTAAAAAAGTTTAAGGTGCCTTCTCTTATTGTAACAAGAGAAGAGCAATTTTGCAGAAGGCGTGCGACGGCCCTGTTTTGGCGCGAAATAGTGCGTCAGGTGCCCTCTTGCAACATGCTGCAGTTTCAGTCTCGAGCTGACCACTATACGCGCCGGACCGCGCTGGTCATGAGTAAAGTTTTGTATAATTGTGATAACAGTCGAGGTCTCAACATGAACTACGGGCAACATAGGCTGTACCGTATTAACAATAGTTCATATTTTATTATTTATTTAATAAATGGCATCCCTGACAATTAAAAATCTCGTGAATTGCTTCTTATGCTTCCATTATACAGAACTTATTTTAGCCTCACTTTTATGCTGTAGAAGAACCAAAGATCTGTGTGCTGTCTTCTCTGCTGGGGACACAACTATAGAAGACAACAGGTTAGTCAGAACTCTGTGCTTTCCATAAAGACTTGGACAGCAACTACGGCACCTCGTGTGTACTGTAGGGCGGTACAAACGCACACTGCTACGCAACAGCATCCACAAGGATGTGGAGGTTTTAGGGGATTTGTGAGAGAAAGCAGTACTAACTTCTCCGGCCACAAATAAAAAAAAAATAAATAAATAAATAAATAAAAATAATAAAAAAAAATAAAAAAAACAAACAAACATAGGAAGCTTGTAAATTCTCTAGCTGTCTCTAAGCCGAAGTTTGTTGATGACTATTTGTGCAGGCAGACAGCTGGTTTGTAGTGATGCCCACATAGGAAGGTGAACAGCAGTTGCTCCTCAGTTTGTAAATTACATGACAGCTTTCACGCGTTAACCTTTTTGTCATGGGATAGGAGATACCTGTGACAGGGCTGGAGTAGGTGGAGGAATAGTATAATGAATAGAACACGTCTTACACCTAGGTCTCCTGCAGGTATATGAGCCACAGGGAAATGGGTTGCGTAGGTTTGATGGGCAGTGGAATACCACTATGTAAGGGGTGAGGAGTATCATGGTTAGGACATTATTCATTTCAGTGCATGATGAGAGGTAGTCAATACTCTGGTGGTGAAGACAATTCAATTGCCCCAGGCCTGGTTAGTACTGGGCCAAAAGTGAAATGCTCATTCATGGCTGGACAGTGGGAGCACGGGAAATGGTGGATGACAAGAAAGAAAGATGAGGCACATGAGATCTGTTTCTGTACAAGGTTGTATAGATAATTTTGATTTGAGGAGGCTTCAGTAAGACCTTTGCCATATTTTGAAAGAGGCTGGTCATCACTGCAGTTATGACAACCATGGGTGGCTATGATGAATAGAAGGCACTTCTTGTTGTAGAATTGATGGCAGCTGTCAAAATGGAGGAGGTGGTTGGCAGGTCTACATCTACATCTACATGGGATACTCTGCAAATCACATTTAAGTGCCTGGCAGAGGGTTCATCAAACCACAATTATACTATTTATCTCCCATTCCATTCTCGAATAACGTGCAAGAAGAAAGAACACCTGAATCTCTCCGTTCTAGCTCTGATTTCTCGTATTTTACTCTGATGATCATTTCTACCTATGTAAGTGGGAGTCAACAATATATTTTCGCATTCGGAGGAGAATGTTGCCGATTGGAGTTTCATAAGTAGCCCACGCCGCAGCGATAAGCATCTTCGTTTTAATGCTTCCCATCCCAGATCCTGTATCATTTCTGTAACACTGTCTCTCCTGTAACATGACAATATGACACGACCTGCCCTTCTTTGGACTCTTTCGATGTCCTCCGTCACACACACCTGATAAGGATACCACACTGGGCAGCAATACTCGAAAAATGGACGGACAAGCATAGTGTATGCAGTTTCTTTTGTAGTTCTGTTGCATGTTTTAAGGGTTCTTCCAATAAAACGCAGTCCCTGGTTCGCCTTTCTCACGACATTATCTGTGTGTTCTTTCCAATTTAAGTCTGAAATAATAGTAATTCCTAGGTATTTTGTGGAGTTTACAGCCTTCACTTTTGACTGATTTATCTTGTAAACAAAGTTTAATCCACTTCTTTTCGTACTCATGTGGACGTATTCACACTTCTCATTATTTAGAATCAATTGCCCATTTTTACACCATAGTGATACCTTATTCAGATCGTTCTGCAGTTGGTTTTGATCTTAAAATGATTTTACTAGATGGTAAATGACGGCGTCATCTGCAAACAATCTCCGAGAGCTACTTAGATTTCCCCCTAAATCGTTTATGTAAATAAGTGACAGCAGAGGACCAATAAGACTACCCTGTGGAACGTCCGATATCACCTCTGTTTTAGTCGATGCCTTACCATCGATTACTATGAACAGTGTCCTCTCTGACAGGAAATCCCTATCCAATCACAAATTTGGGGCGATATACCATAACCACGCAATTTGATTAAAAACTGTTTGTGAGATACAGTGTCAAAAGCCTTCAGGAAATCAAGCAATACAGAATCAATTTGCGAGCCCTTGTCAATAGCACCCATAACTTCATGTGAATAAAGAGCTATTGTGTTTCGCATGAACGATATTTTCTAAATCCATGTTGACCTTAGGTCAATAGAGCATTCTGTTCGAGATAATAATATTTGAATACAGGATATGTTCCAAACCCTGCTGCAAATTGACGTCAATGAAATAGGCCTGTAGTTTAGTGGGTTACTCCTACTGCCTTTCTTGAATATAGGTGTGACCTGTGCAACTTTCCAATCTTTTGTGACAGATTCTTTGAACTTTCCAATCTTTTGGTACAGATTCTTTGAGAGAGCGGTTGTATATGGCTGTTAAGTAAGGAGCTATCGCTTCAGCATAATCAGATAGAAATCTAATGGGTAAACGGTCAGTGATATTAGTTGCTGCACTACTCCGATGATATCTACTTCTATGTTACTCATTACAGTCTCTGTTTGAATTCAAAATCTGGAATATTGGTTTCATCTTCTTTGGTGAATGAGTTTCTAAAATCTATGTTTAGTAACTCTGCTTTAGTAGCGTTGTCATCGGCAGGATCGCCATTACTAGGGTATAGTTGGTGTTTTGCCCCTAGTATATTTAACATATGACCAAAATCTCTTTAGGTTTTCAGTCAAATTTCTAGAAAGACTTTCATTGTGATAAGTATTGTAGGCATCTCACATTGAAGTCCTCGCTAAATTTTGAGCTTCTGTGCAGGATCGACAATCCTGGGGATTTTGTGTTCGTTTAAATTTAGTATGCCTTTTCTGTTCCTTTTGAATCAGTGTCCTGACCTGTTTTGTGTACCAAGCGGGATCACCTCTTCCTTTTATTAATTTATTTGGTATAAAACTGTCAATTGCTGTCAATACCATGTCTTTGAATTTGAGCCACATCTGGTCTACACCTACGTTTAGTGTTAGAAACAAGTAGAATCTGTCTTTCAAGAAACAATGTATTTTATTTCTATCTGCTTTCCTGAACAAATATACTTTTCATTTATGTTTGGTAACTTTGGGACTTTCGATATTCATTCTCGCTACGACAGCTCTGTGTTCACTAATCCTTGTATCCATTTTGATGCTCATTATGAGCTCAGGATTATTTGTTGCTAAGAGATCAAGAGTGTTTTTCACATCCATTTACAATTCTAGTTGGCTCATGAACTAATTGTTCGAAGTAATTCTCAGAGAATGTGTTGAGTACAATTTCGCATGATCTTTTATGCGTACCTCCTCATTTGAAAATATAATTTCACCAACAGATTGAGGGTAAATTAAAATCACCACCTACTATTATCACGTGAGTTGGGTACATTTTTGTAATTAGATTAAGGTTTTCTTTGAACCTTTCTGCTATTGTATTGTCAGAGTCGGGAGGCCGGTAAAAGGAACCAATTACTAACTTCTTACAATTTTCAGGTACAACCTCTACCCATAATAACTCATAGGAACTATCAACTTCAACTTCGCTACACGAAATACTACTTTTGACGGCGACAAACACACTTCCCCTATTTTGTTTAATCTATCCTTTTCTGAACACAGTTAGACCTTTTGCAAATACTTCTGCTGAACTTATTTCCAGCTTGAGCCAACTTTCACTGCCTACAATGATGTGTGTTGCGGTGCTTTCTATTAACGCTTGGAGTTCTGGCACTTTCCCAACACAGTTACAACAATTAACAACTGTTATACCGATAGTTCCCAGATCTACATTTCTCCTGTGATTCACCTCCACCCTTTGAGATTGCCTATTTTGTTTTTCCGTGAAGCCCTTTATCCTAAAAGGGTGAAGATTCTGGTGGTGATTGGTACGTTTGATCTGGGTGGATTGATGTAGACAACTTTGAGGTGGAGCTCAGCATTCAGCAAGGTGGCTTTTTGGGTTTGGAAGGACCAGGTGAAGTGAATGGAGGAGAACATGTTAAAGTTTTGGATGAATGTGGATACAGTCCCCACATTCAGCCCACATTATGAAGATGTCATCAATGAATCTGATGCAGGTGACGAGTTTGGGATTGCAGGTACTTAAGTAGGATTACTCTAGGCACACGATAATGCCACATGGGTGCCCATGGCATTGCTGTGGATTTGTTTGTAGGTAATGCCTTCAAAGGAGAAGTAATTATGGGTAACTATGTAGTTGATCATGGTGATGAGGAAGAAGATTGTGGGCTGAGAGTCGAGCATTGTGAAAGGTAGTGTTCAACAATGGCAGGGCCATGTGCATTAGGGATCTTGGTGTAGGAGGCGGACAAGAAATGTGGAGAGTTGGTGGAGGAATAGAGGGACTAACAATGGAAATGATATGGGAGAAAAACTAGTCCAAGGTGAGGAAAAAAAAAACAGTGATCAAATCAATGGAGTATCAATTCAAACATATAAGAAGACATTCGGGATACGATTGAGGAGCCTTCCACTGCTCGGCTGCCTAAAAAGGGCTCATAGGCTGGCATGGCAGGTAAGTTGTATCCATGTGTGAGCGGGTTCAGCATGTGCAGACATTTAAGGATGGCTGAGAGGCCAATGGTTGTGCTGCCAAGGGGTTTGGACCGAGTTGATTGGTATGACAGCACTCTACACCCATTGAAATGTTCAGCATCGCATAGTGCTGCCACTGAATGGCAACCAATGTAGTGGCACCCATAAGGATTTTGTCCTGTAAGAGTACACTCATTTAGTGCAAACTGACAGATAGCATCCAATATGGTGGGTCTGGGGCACTTTGGGTCGTGGGGCAAAAAGATGGTGCAAGGTACAAGACAGCCACACGTGAAGCAGTTCTGCTGGACTACAGTCATGGACAGGAGTGGTCCTATATGTGCTTAAAAACATTGTGAGAGTAGCTGTACTGTTGGAGGTGCCCACTGGTTTGAGCTTGTGTTGTATGAATGTTCTTAACATCGTTTCTGTTTCACCACTGGAGGACAGGTGAAATAGCAGACTAAAATATGTTTAATGCCACTGGTGGTGCAGAACTCTTCCATAGCCATCACCATGAATTGTGCTCATTATCTGACACTATGTTGTGTGAGAGTCCTTGTGAGAATCTGGATGAAGGCTTTGAGTTTGATGTCTGCGGTTGTGAACGCCATGCTTACCGTGTACGGATAATCTGAATAAGTGACGAAAACAGTCAGCCAAACAGAACTCAAAAAGGGGCTGGTAAATTCCAGATGAATGCAGCCAATGGATGATGGGGAGTTGGTCAGGGAGCACAAGATTGAGGAGGATATGCCTAGTGCCAGGCACACACAGAACAGCTAAGTGTCATGGTTTCCACATCTTTGTGAAGTATGGTCCAGGAGGCATGTCATTTTGTGTCCATGACACTCCCCATGTCCACGATCGATGAGTAGAGGCACCTGTTTTTTGCGAAGCGCAAAATTTTTGTGATATTTTACAATTTTTGCAGAAAATCACGAAATCGTTGAAATTTATTAAAAGTCACGAAATTTTCTGAAATCTCATCGGTCATTTAAATGTACTGGCGGAATTTTGAGATGTAATTTACAGTTAATGGTACACCGATTTGATATATATATATATATCGTTTCGAGTCCTGCCAATCTCATTTCCTGTGCAGTGAAGAAGTCCGTTTCCGGCGCTTTATTTGATCAGGTGACTGGTAGTGTACTGCATGGTCGTAATCGTTTCTGATCGCTGGTTCTTTCATTTATTTGTTTTGGTACAGCAGATTATTAAGAAGTTCGTAACAGTTTTTGATCGTGAAAGAGAATTCACATCAGATGGATTTTACGTTTATCATAAAACAAGGAAAATACTTCTGTGCAAATACAGCATTTGTGCGTATTGAATGGCAAAGAAAGGACACTTGCCCAAAACATATAAATAGCAGTTCGTCTCATAAGAAGAACAAGAAGAAAGTGCTGTCGACAGGTGTAAAGAGACAAGTTACAGACATCAATGCAGTGGCAAAACGAGCAAAAGTTGACAAGGAAGAATTCGTGTTATCAACAATACGAGGCAAACATCCCCTTGGAAAAAGTCGATCATCCGAAACTCAGAGAGTGGATGAACAAATCGTATTTACGCGAATGCAAGTTATGTAAAATGCCGCTATACCCTGCCATAAGTTAGTTTTGCGAATGGTATACATTCTGGATTCTACCCTTTGTTGCAGTGTTTGCAGACTGCTTTTGAACTTTCGTGCGTGAAGTGCTATTTTGTATCCAACAGTGAAGAAGCATACACTGCAAAGTATGCGGAAACGACATTTAATTGCACCGAAGCACATATTATATGGGTGAAAACAGACGAAATTGCCCGGGAATAGAAGGTAAAGGAATTTAAAGGAAGCCGCAATGGGACTGTTGCGTGTAGCTCCAAATTATTTTGACCCTTTCACTACTCCGTACGTAAATATATGCTAATCGTTTCTGTGCTCAAGTCGTATATATATGAGTTTCTCGCCAAATATTAAAAGGGAAACATATTTTTCACAACAATACTAGATCTTGCGTCTTATTTTTGTCTCAATAACGAGGGAATGCTGCAGTCTTGTGTGTAAACACACACACACACACACACACACACACACACACACACACCATGTGGTAAGTCCTCATCTGCAGTATTCCCTAATAATTACGTGCACATTGCAGGCGTCGCCGAGAGTTTGCAGTAAAAGGGTTAATAGACATACTTATTTCTCATGGCTGTCATTGTTTGCAATGTTATAGTAATTTAAGTGTGCAAATCGCAAAGGAAAGGCTGCACTATCCGTTTCAATTATCCATATTTTTCGTTTTTAAGTGCAGCTTGAAATCTGATTTTTTTAAATGGAATCAATATGAGTTGAACAAAGTGCTAGTTAGATTGTGGGGCTTCTGAGAAGCAATTATCTTGGTGTTGTTAGAAACACGACTTCGCGTTTTCATGAAACATACACAGTTATGTAAATTACTTAGGCTAGTAAAACTTATATAAATAGCAGGCTAAGTTTTTCTCAAACTTTTTTTTTTATGTATCTCCGCCAATGTCAAATTTTCATGTTTTCTGAATAAAATAAAAGGTCTTACACTGCAATGAGGCTACAATTCAGTTTTACATCAGTTTTTATTTGTTAAAAAGTGAAAATAAAATTAGCGATATTAGTGATGAAATAAAATAAAAGTAGCGAAAAATATACCGAAATAGGTTTTAAAAAATGACGAAATCGAACAAAAATTTTCGCTACAAACAGGTGCCTCTATTGATGAGGTGCAAAACCTGATGGTGAAGGATAAACACACGACATGCCATAAGATCGGGTTGTGACTTGTGTGTAGCAATATGTGGAGCTGTAATGGGGAACTCATCCAAGGAATGCTGCTGTTCCACAAAAAAGTGCCCAACACTGGAGCCATTGTGTCGTCCACTCTGGAAGCCAAGAATGTGGCCAGAAGAGTACTACAAACTGTTTGTGGTCGATGATAAGAGTAAATTTGGTTTCAAAATGATACACATAGAGTCGCCGAGTGGGTGTCGTCCAGTACGTAACCTCTGCAGCGCCAGCACATTTTCAGTTGTAAGTGTAACCGGCTTCTCTCTAGAAGCTACATATTTTGACTTTTCAGTGCGCTTTCCCTTCAGTTCATTAAAGTTATTGTGTGCTCGCGTTTTTATTTGATTCATATTCGCGTTAAATACCTGGTTAGTGTATTATTCCGCCGTATGAATCGCGTCACGACAGTCGTCTTTGTTTTTGAAACAGTTATCGTTTGTTTACTACCGCCAGTCACAGAGTGGACGTCGTCCAGTACGCACCTCTGTAGCGCCAGCACATTTTCAGTTGTAAGTGAAACCAGCTTCTCTCTAGCAGCTACATATTTTGACTTTTCAGTGCGCTTTCCCTTCAGTTCATTAAAGTTATTGTGTGCTCGCATTTTTATTTGATGCATGTTCGCGTTAAATATCTGGTTAGTGTATTATTCCGCCGTTTAAATCGTGTCGCGACAGTCGTCTGTCTTTATTTTCTGATTAGGAGTGGCATATTTTAATTATCGTCTGCACATTCTCGTTTCAATTTGCAAATTTATACTGTGCTCTTGTGCATATTAGACACAAATCAGTGTTTTAACAAACAGTGTAGTCTTCCTTTGAACGCATCATGACTGTAGTTTATGTTTTTGGTTTTCTTTTTGTCGGCACTGTAATCATGAATAGGGACCATGACTGCTGTGTGCGGATGCAGTCTGTGCTGGTGACACTTCGCTCCCAGCTTCAAGCTGTGTTAACCTCGGTTGCACAGTTGGAAGCTGCGATTGAGGGGCGTTGTTGTTGTTAGCCGGTAGTGGGGACCGAACGGACTCCCATTGTCTCCAACGATCGGCCTGCGGCAGCGGCATGCCCTAATACTGCTAGCAGTGAGGCAGACACTCCATCCGTGGTTGCGTGGGAGGTTGCTCCAGTGCATGGCAGGAGGCGCAAGACATTCCGGGGGACCGATCGTGAGGCCTCCCCGATTCATCTTGTGAACAGGTTTGAGGCACTATCTGCTCAGGACAACATTCCCGAGTCGGATGGTGTCTCTCATCCTGAGGTCACCACCCAGCCTGCGAGATCAGGGCTTTCACAGAGGGTGGGTTTGCTTGTAGTTGGGAGCTCCAACGTTAGACGGGTGATGGAGCCCCTTAGAGAGATGGCTGCCAAGGAGGGGAAGAAGGCCAACGTGAACTCCGTCCTCTCAGGTTTTGAGCGGCTATCTGAAGTGGTAAAGACTGCCAGTCTTGCTTGAAAGATGAAAGCAGAGCTCACCATCTGCAGCGTAGTTGACAAGACCAACCGTGGACATCTTGTACAGAGCTGAGTGGAGGGTCTGAATCAGAGGCTCAGACGGTTCTGCGACCGTGAAGGCTGCAGATTCCTTGACTTGCGCCATCGGGTGGTGGGTTTCCGGGTTCCGCTGAATAGGTGAGGAGTCCACTATACGCAGGAAGCGGCTACACGGGTAGTGGGGGCTGTGTGGCGTGGACTGGGCATTTTTTTTTTTTTTTTAGGATAGATGGCCTCGTAGAAAAACAAATTGGGCAATCTCAAAGGGTGCAGGTGGATCACAGGAGAAATGTAGATCTGGGAACTATCGGTATAACAGTTGTGAATTGTCGTAGCTGTGTTGGGAAAGTGCCAGAACTCCAAGCGTTAATAAAAAGCACCAAAACATACATAATTATAGGCAGTGAAAGTTGGCTCAAGCTAGAAATAAGTTCAGAAGAAGTATTTGCAAAAGATCTAACTGTGTTCAGAAAGGATAGATTAAACAAAATAGGTGGAGGTGTGTTTGTTGCCGTGAAAAGTAGTATTTAATGTAGCGAAGTTGAAGTTGATAGTTCCTGCGAGCTATTATGGGTAGAGGTTGTACCCAAAAATTATAAGTAGTTAATAATTGGTTCCTTTTACCGGCCTCCCGACTCTGACAATACAATAGCAGAAAGGTTCAAAGAAAACCTTTATCTAATTACAAAAACGTACCCGACTCACGCGATAATAGTAGGTGGTGATTTTAATTTACCCTCAATCTGTGGGCGAAATTATATTTTCAAATCAGGAGATACACATAAAACATCGTGTGAAATTGTACTCAATGCATTCTCTGAGAATTACTTCGAACAATTAGTTCATGAGCAAACTAGAATTGTAAATGGATGTGAAAACACACTTGATCTCTTAGCAACAAATAATCCTTAGAGCTCATAACGAGCATCAAAACGGATACAGGTATTAGTGAACACAGAGCTGTCGTAGCGAGATTGATTATCGAATGTCCCCAAGTTATCAAAAATAAACAAAAAGTATATTTGTTCAGGAAAGCAGATAGAAATAAAATACATTGTTTTTTGAAAGACAGATTCCACTCGTTTCTAACACTAAACATAGGTGTAGATCAGATGTGGCTCAAATTCAAAGACGTGGTATTCTCAGCAATTGACAGTTTTATACCAAATAAATTAATAAAAGAAGGAGGCGATCCCCGTTGGTCACAAAACAGGTCAGAACACTGTTGCAAAAGCAAAGGAAAAGGCATACTAAATTTCAACGAACACAAAATCCCCAGGATTGGCGATCATACTCAGAAGCTCGAAATGTAGTGAGGATTTCAATGCGAGATGCCTACAATACTTATCACAACAAAACTCCTTCTCGAAATTTGACTGAAAACAAAAAGAGGTTTTGGTCATACGTTAAATATACTAGGAGAAAAACACAAACAATACCCTCACTAGATGATAGTAATGGTGATCCTGCCAATGACAGCGCTACTAAAGCAGAGTTACTAAACATAGCTTTTAGAAACTCATTCACCAAAGAAGACAAAAGGAATATTCCAGGTTTCGAATTACAAACAGATGCTGTAATGAGTAAAGTAGAAGTAGATATCATCAGAGTAGTGCAGCACCTAAAATCACTTAACAAGAACAAGTCTTCTGGTCCAGATTGTATACCCATTAGATTTATATCTGATCATGCTGAAGCGATAGCCCCTTACTTAACAGCCATATACAGCCGCTCTCTCAGAGAAGGATCTGTACCAAAAGATTGGAAAGTTGCACAGGTCACACTTATATTCAAGAAAGCAGTAGGAGTAACCCTCTAAACTACAGGCCTATTTCATTGAGATCAATTTGCAGCAGGGTTTTGGAACATATCCTGTATTCAAATATTATGAATTATCTCCAACAGAACAATCTATTGACCCAAGGTCAACATGGATTTAGAAAATATTGTTCATTGCAAACACAACTAGCTCTTTATTCACAAGAAGTGATGGATGCTATCGACAAGGGTTCGCAAATCGATTCCGTATTTCTTGATTTTCAGAAAGCTTTTGACACTGTACCTCACAAACGGTATACACCCCAAATTTGCGATTGGATAGAGGATTTCTTGTCAGAGAGGACACAGTTAGTAGTAATCGATGGTAAGGCATCGACTAAAACAGAGGTGATATCGGGCGTCCCACAGGGTAGTGTTATTGGTCCTCTGCTGTTCCTTATTTACATAAACGATTTAGGGGAAAATCCTAGTAGTTCTCTTAGGTTGTTTGCAGATGACACCATCATTTACCGTCTAGTAAAATCATCTGAAGATCAAAACCATCTGCAGAATGATCTGAATAAGATATCACTATGGTGTAAAAATGGGCAATTGACTCTAAATAATGAGAAGTGTGAATTCGTCCACATGAGTACGAAAAGAAGTGCATTAAACTTTGTTTACAAGATAAATTAGTCAAAAGTGAAGGCCGTAAACTCCACAAAATACCTAGGAAATACTATTACTTCAGACTTAAATTGGAAAGACCACGTAGATAATATTGTGGGAACGGCGTACCAGAGACTGCGTTTTATTGGCAGAACCCTTAAAACATGCAACAGAACTACAAAAGAAACTGCATACACTACACTTGTCCATCCATTTTTGGAGTATTGCAGCCCAGTGTGGGATCCTTAGCAGGTCGGTTTAACGGAGGACATCGAAAGAGTCCAAAGAAGAGCAGCTCGTTTCGCATTGTCACGATACAGGGGAGACAGCGTTATGGAAATGATACAGGATCTGGGATGGGAATCACTACAACAACGGCGCTTATCACTGCGGCGTGGACTACTTGCGAAACTGCAATCGCCAACATTCTCCTCCGAATGCGAAAATATATTGTTGACTCCCTTTTACATAGGTGGAAATGATCAGAATAAAATACGAGAAATCAGAGCTCAAACAGAGAGATTCAGGTGTTCTTTCTTCCCGCACACTATTCGAGAATGGAATGGGAGATAAATAGTATAATTGTGGTTTGATGAACCCTCTGCCAGGCACTTAAATGTGATTTGCAGAGTATACCATGTATATGTTGATGTAGAACTCGTTCATGGCAAAGATGGTTGCCAAAGTTTCTTTCTCGATATGTAATTCTTTTACACTGCAAGGATCCTGCCTTGACACCCATAAATGAGGAACATCCTACTCACTATCTTCCCCACCTCTGCTACAGTGGTATTCTGCCACCAACCAAACCTACACAATATATTTGCCCATCACTACTCCACCCCTGCCACAAACCTCTTGACTCATGGCCCATATCCCTGGAATAGATCTTGATGTAAGACCTGTCCTATTCATCATCCAACCACTAGCACCACCTACTCCAGTCCCAGGCCAGGTGCCTCCTATCCCTTCAGTAGTTCCAGTCAACTACCACTTATACCTTTCCCTGCCTACACTCCAGTCCCACACATGCCTTCTGCCTACCTCTCCACACCAAAATGGCATCTAGCAGTCTGGGGAGTTTGGCCACACTCCTCCAGAGAGCACTGGTGTATTATCCCACCCATGCCTTGCATCCCTCCCCTTGTGTTCCCCTTTCCATGCTGCTCATTCCAACCACTGATTGATTATTCCGTGTGTGTGTGTGTGTGTGTGTGTGTGTGTGTGTGTGTGTGTTGAGAGAGATAGAGAGATAGAGATAGAGAGAGAGAGAGAGAGAGAGAGAGAGAGAGAGAGAGAGAGAGAGAGAGAGAGAGAGAAGATAGATGAGTAAGACAAAATTTAGAAATCTAGCACTACACTACAAAACACAGCAAGGCATAATGTACAGATTAGGATTGTAATCTTTACCAAAATGAACAGTGCTGACTCCTTGGATAGCAATGAGGATATTTTCGTAGTAGGAGAGTGCAAGATAATGGAAGGAAATAACTGAGTCATAAGGGGCCATGGATGGTAACAAATTTTGTGAAATATTCCATATTATTGATGAAAGAAGTAAAGAAGAATGAAAAGGATAAAATTTGTTGGTAATAATGTATACCAATCTGAGGTTAAGTCTATAATAAAGGCAGCTAAGCACAACTAAAGTCAAACAATGGTTTTATATACAAAATCTTTTCAAAGTCAATTATACCACATAAACTTGACATTGGTTGCTGAAAGGTAAAATGGCCATTTCCAATAAAGACGATGTAAAAATGTTAATCTCTTTTATGCAGATGGGATCCCTCACTCAATATAGGACAGGTATGCACATAGATGGAATGAAAACATCCAATGGCTGCAGCAAATGGACAAATTGTCTTATCAAATGAGGGGAATGTTCGTGTATATAAAATACAAAATCCATTAAGACAATTAGAGCTTCATAGAGCACTAAACTCAGTGGTTCTAACTTCTGAATATAGCAAATAGTAATGCGATCTAATATGTATGAGCGGAAGGTGGGGGGGGGGGGGGGGGGGGGAGGGGTCCAAAGTGAATAAGTAATCATCAAAATTGTGTAAACAATTTCTGTAAGTGCAGACAAGATAGGGACAGCATATTACTACATCATTCTGAAGTGTACAGTAGAAATGTGTGTGAGTGGAGGGAGGAAAACTTAAATAGCTAATAATTTTCTATCTCAGAACATTTTAGATTTTGTGATTTTCAGATTAATATTTATTTATATAGGATATATATAAAAGAATCTACTCACTATAATTGCACTCAAATACAAGATAATGTAGAATCATAACTTAGAGTAAGAGTGCAGGTTAAGATATTTCGGTGAGTGTGCAGGTTAAGAAATTTTTCAAAATTGGTCAAATTTCAATGTCTCCATCGACATCATCTTCTTCCACCATGTTACTAGGCCTAATGTATTCTCCCTATTCTTTGAAACATTCGTGAAAGTTCCAGCTCTGGGAGAGAGAGAGAACCTGAAGTGACAGTGGAGCTCTTAAAACCTGAATTGTACAATGGCATCACTCAATTGCTTTTCGCTAAATGTTAACTGATGGCATACTTTTTTTGGAAGAAATACTAGTAATAATTTCAATGTTAAAGTTGGTGTCAGGATACTGTTTTGTTTTTACACACAATGCTAAAAACTCTTTCAGTGACTGCATTACTTTGGGGTACCAACAGAGTTGTGCATAATCACTTTGGACAGTCCTGGAAAATTTGTTTTGCACTAGGAGTCCTCCAATTGGGAAACAATGTACCATATGATATCTAGAATGAAACAATCAATCTGTGGCAAATTGTGTGCCAATATGAAACTTCCTGGCGGACTTGAAACTAGGACCTTTGCCTTTCGCTGACAAGCGTTCTACCACTGAGCTATCCTGACACCACTCATGGCCTGTCCCCACAACTTTACTTCTGCCTGTACCTCGCCTCCTAGTTTCCAAACTTCACAGAATTTCTCCTGCAAAACGTGCAAGACTAGCATACCTGGAAGAAAGGATACGGTGGAGACTTGGCTTAGCCATAGCCTAAGGGATGTTTCCAGAATGAAACAATCTGCAAGTTTCGCAGGAGAACTTTTGTGAAGTTTGGAAAGTAGGAGGCGAGGTCCTGGCAGAAGTAAAGTTGTGAGGACAGGCCGTGAGTTATGTCAGGATATCTCAGTGGTAGAGCACTTGCCCGCAAAAGGCAAAGGTCCCAGGTTCGAGTCCCGGTTCCGGCACACAATTTTAATCTACCAGGAAGTTTCATGTGATATCTGTTTGTTCATGAAGCACATCTTCCAAAGAATAAAACTGAAAATTACTGAACTCTACCTCTAGTCTTTCAATCTCATTAGAAGGCAAGACACTTGGAAACTGAGCCAAGAAATATTCCACAGATGTGAAGTTCTTCATCTTCCTTTTGGATGTATTAGCTATCTCAGCATACGCCTGCTGCTAGATTCCACAATGGTCAGTCTTTGTTGATTCATCCCATATGCTGTATTACACAGTTTTCGAGTTTGTCACAGTTACTCTCAATACTGGTGATTTCCACAAGGACATGCTAGAAGGTGTTTCTCATAACCAGTTTGTTTTTTCAGATGACATCACACAAACTAATCAAAAGGAAGCGAGTTTCACTGATGGACAACAAATGAGACCAATTTGTTATTTAAACCTGAAAATCGGAATTTGAACCACACCAGTTGCAAACTCGTAATTTCAAACAATATTCATAACAATTACAATTAAACCGTAATGATTGGAACCTCTGTAAACTGTGTGTTAAATGAAGCAGCATCCAACAAGATAACTTCATAGTTCTTACAATCAGGTGGAGATAAAGTAACTAGCAAATTGTGTGAACTGATATCCAAAATATTTATTAAAAGATGGGAAGTGTAGCACACAACTGAAGATGGTGGAAGAGGGTAAATGGAGAGCTTTTCACTGTTAAATGCCTTTTTCATTTTACATTACTTTCTGATTCATGTATGCACTTAATAAGGATGCCCACTCATCATCTGTTCCATTCCAGCACATACTGCACAGAATTATTTAACACCTTGTGACTAAAATCTCATTTGATGATAAGTTGGAGGGAAAAAGATCAGAACAGGGACATATCTGTTACCAATATCTAACATGATCAAATTAAGAACAGAATGAGAAATAATAAACAAGTCCACATCATATAGAAGCCTTACAAAAACAAACAAAAACACATCGTCTCTTCTATGAGAAAGAGAGTAAAGTTGCAAACTTAACATTAGTAATATTCATTATAAGTGCTGACAATCTGTAAAACATGCCTACTTTTTCTTGCCAGTCTTGATTGGATGGAGAATGAAGAAAGTTCTCCATAGGCAACCTAACCCATACATGAATGTGTTTTGGAATGTAAATGACTTGCTAGTTTTCTATCAAGACTTGTCCGCTGAAGACATTTCTGTGGAAAAGTAATGGTTCCGACGAGTCAACCACAGAATTTTATTCAAACCATTTTGACCTTAAGAGCAACTAAAAAAACTATGAAATCTACATAAGGAAACCCTTAAGTACCTGACATTCCATAAACTGAGTGTGGCAGCTGTTCCACATGTTGCATTGTATAAGTTGTTTTTACAAAACCACCTCCCGAAATACTACTATAAGAGTCTCATAAGCCAGGCAAGAAAACTAGGCTATGATTGTGTTATTAAAATTTACCTAAAGTAGCCAAATGTTGACAGAGCTTAGTGCATTGAAGTACTGGTCATGTTAATCAGTCACTTCGCAGTGCCTGTATTTAGCTCCTGAGACCACAAAACACATGTTCTTAATTATGATGGAATGAAGTGATGGTTCCATTCATTGATACCCAAGAGTAGCACCACTCATATAGCTTCAGATTGGACACACAGCACATGAATTGTAATTCACAGAGTCAAAACTGCTTTAAAGGATCATCAGACATTCTATTGCACAATTTAAGCAGGTTAAACACACACACACACACACACACACACACACACACACACGAAAATGAATTGTGAGAATTTTGTTACTGTACAAGTATCATTCAGAATTGACTGTGGGGAATGCCATCACATGAAGAAGACTGACATGACAATACTAAATGGTGAAATTCATTCTACAATTGGTTGTTGCTTTAGCAGCTGCCCTGTAAAGAACTATATGTCAATCAGTTTGTCATTCTGATCCAAATATGATATTTACGCTGCAATAGGTACCTCCCCAACATTCAGACATAATGAACACAGATCTCAGCTGTTTCCTATCACTAAGTATTCGAATCTATAAGAATTCATCAAAGTGATATATGCATTACTTATGGAGAAAAGATACCAGTCAACTTGTGAAAGTCTGATTTTTTTATACAGATAAAAGAAATATCCTGAATATTATTTGAATAGGTCATATTGAAAAGGCCATATGTCCATACCCATTAAATTTCCATTTTAGTTTAAAAGCTGGAAGTACTTGAAGAAACATGCAGTTACTGTAAAAAGATAATATCCTACACTATTAAACTAAATGTACGAGAATACATTGTACACTTTGGTATTGAAATACAAATAGTTTTTTCTTTCTCCTGAAAAAATTACTTTGGTGGATATGGTCTTTATGAAACAACCGATTAATTTCTTTTGCTGAAGTGTATCAATAAACCAGTAAAATACAGGGTGTTTAAGAAGGAATAGTATATATTTTAGAAGGTGGTAGTACAATGTATTGCAAAAAAGAAAAGAAAACTGTAACATGTGTCCAATTTTACTTGAATACTGAGATATAGCGGTCAGTGTGTAGTCCAGTAATAAAGAAAGCAAAGGCCAATGAGGTCATTCAAAGATGACTTTAAAAAATTTCACCACAGACTTCAGTGCACATGTTACTTCTTTTGAACACTATGTGTAGCTCTTCAGAGTTTGACTTTGATTTATGATGGTTGCACTATTCATAATCCAAATGATCAAATCAAATCTTGTGTTCTTTGTAGACTTCACCTTTCAACCATCCCCACAGGCAGTAATCCAAAGGGATAAGGTCTGCTGACCTAGGTAACCAATAATTATGCCCATAGTTACCTATCCATCTTCCACGGAATGTTAGGTTTAGATGATGAGTTACATGATGACTAGAATGTACAGGAGCCCCATCTTGCTGGAAAAAACATATGCATTCTTGAAGCCAAAGGAATCTCTTCAAATAACACTGGAAAATCTTGTTCAATAAAGTTTTAGATAATGAGGTTCTTTAAGACCATGCAGTAATGCAACAAATCTAATCAACAGATTGGCTATCAATTTTTTCTTGAAAATGTGGCTCCACAATGGTATGTGGGTTTTCTTCAGACAGCTGAAGTGAGTTACGAGTGTTATTGATGCCATCACGAGTGAAAATGGCTTTAAATGTGAAGAGAAAAAATGCAATTACTCAGCGATTTTCAAATAGCCGATAACAAAATTTGAGTCTATCTTCGTCTCCTGCTTGAAGGTGCTGAATGAGCTGTAAATGATACGGATGGAAACTGTGCATACGCAAAGTGGAAAACTGATACATGCAGAAATTCTGTGTGAGCTTGTTGAAGGACTACAGTCTGCGAACTGAATAATGTCTTCTACTTCATCCACAGTGTGTTCATTTACATATTCAGATGCAATATAACTGATGGACACTGTGCCAGTATCATTCAGAGCATATTAAACACACATCTAAACAATCTTTGAATCAAGATGCATGCGGTTTGGAAATCATACGCTACATTCTCTAAAAGTAGCAGCTCAATTTCCATTACAAAACCCACCCTCAATAAAAATTGGACACTTGTTACACTGCATTTTTTATTACAATTCATCCATACTGCCACCGCCTAAAATACTTTTCCTCCTGAAACACCCTGTTTAAATAGGTAAATAGGTTGTTCTGAAATAAAGTACCTTATAGGTATTGGCTGAGATGAAGTAGCTTTTGAGTTGTAATTCTCTTCTTCATCAGCCTTTTCTGATGGTGGAGTGTGTGCTGATGAAATTTCCTGGAACACAAGAATTTATACTCTGTTGGAATCATACTAAACATAACACACACACACACACACACACACACACACACAGAGAGAGAGAGAGAGAGAGAGAGAGAGAGAGAGAGAGAGAGAGAGAGAGAGAGAGAACACTTACTGGCAGTGCTTCATACTCAGGAATCTGGATTGCAGTTTCCTCAATAGAGCTGCTCTGGGATGGACTTCCAGGAGTTCCTGGAGTACCGTTGTCAGCAGATGAAATTTCATCAGTCTACAAAAGCAAAATATTGTAAGAAATTTCTCAGAATTTCACTATTATGTAACTAAATACCAATGACAAGCATTCAAAAGAGTTCTGACATTATATGTAGTTAATGCATTACTTATTGCAATCCTCTAATGCAATTCATTGATTGTTCTCAGTTTGTTTTTAAATTTTAAGAAGCAGTTTTACAAAACCAAAGAATCTGAAATCCTACACAAAAGTAAAAGAAGAAATACTATATCATTGAGCTGTCCCATAACTTCAAAGTAGACATAAGGGTAAGATACTGTATAACCTGGAAAAAAAACCAGTATTTGATTCTCATTTAGCACTCTTTTCAGTTTACAGTAAAGCAAGTGGCTCTGAAAAGTTCTGTTAATGGTCTCAGGAAATATAGGAAACAAGAGTTACAAACAAAATAACTTTACTGGCCTTCAAAGTAATCGCCATTGGCTACAATACACTTCTGACATCGGTTGTACAGCTGTTGGAAACTGTCAGTAAACACTTCTTGTGGAATCGCTCAAAGCACTGAGGTCACATGTTTTTGGATCTTCTCAACCACTGAGAAGCGTAAGCCTTTCAGGGCTGTCATCAAAGACAGCCTGCAATCATCCACAAGCAACTGTCACACTCCTTTAATGTTGCCTGGGACTGTGATTGTGAGTAGGGGAATGATGGTGGTATCAAGCCAAACTGGATTCTATATGCCAGACTCTTGATGGTGGTATCACACCAAACTGGATTCTATATGCCAGACTATTCATGGTGGTATCAAGCCAAACTGGTTTCACAAGTGTCGAGGGGAGGGCAAGCAACCAGAAATCAATTAATGGCGGTACTCCATCAAACTGCTAAATTAATTGCTCAATAAAATGTTGTATTCCCCAGCTCACTGAAATTATTTTTTATAACAAAAAAATCCCCCAGCTATTGAAAAAATGTTTATGATCCAAACTGCTAAATAAAATATTAATATTCCCCAACTCATGGAAATTATTGATTATGGATATTTTTTTCCACATGGTGTAATGTTATCATAACAGTGTTGTAAGTTTGTGTGTGTGTGTGTGTGTGTGTGTGTGAAATCAGATGGCCGGCCCGCAGCTGAGTGATATCAGATACCTGACCCTGCTGTGACATCGCGCCATGTGTGCATGTGATGTCGGCCGCGAGGCATCTGTGCTCACAGAGACATCGCCATAACATTCAGCCAATAAATTCTATATAGAACCCTAGATATGATTTAGGCTGTGAGATGTTGTATTCATTGAATTGAAATCAAAAAGAAGATTGTTTAAAGTTTGAATTGTGTAATGCTCAAACACTTTTTCATATTTTTTTTTATATACTGAATGGACAAGTAAATTTGTTAAACATACTTGACTGGTGTTATTACTATTATTATTTCATTCCTTTTTTATTAATATATTTATAAAAAAACATGATTTCTTAGGTAAAATTTAATTTAATTTCTTTAAATCATTTTAATAAGACTTTTACAATGTTACATGTAGCAAGATGAGCAGAATCTTGAATACATGTCATACAGCAGACTATACTTATTATTGCCCCAGCTAAGGTGTAAATTATTGTCATATGGGAAATACTCGGAGTTCAAGAAAACTCTTGCACTGGTCAACTTGTAATTATCGAACACACTTGAGTCATTCTTCGGGTTGCCTCTTCTATCTGTTTGCAGAACCATAATTATGTAACGACGTGTCTCTAGCTGTACAGATGTTTTTAAGAGTCCATATCTGTTTGCTTGTTGCAGGTAGAAATGGATACCCAAACAAATCCCATGATCTAAAACTTAATGGCAACATCACACCGGAATTCAGCATCTGCAGGAATTTCAGTCTCTCTTCATCCGAGACCGAAACATGCAGCATTACCCACTCTATTTTATCCAACACAAATTTACTCTCTTTGACCATGGCACCACGCTTGTACGCATTTTTGTCTGTTGCAGAACATAAGAGAATGAGCTCTTGTTTCATGTGCATAATAACTTTCTTCATGTTCTCAAAGAAGCCCATCAGCATTTTGAGTGGAATGCCTGCACTAAAGTGTTCAATGTTGTCAGTAACTTCATCCACAAACCATCCGGCGTTCAGCAGTCCATTCAATTCAGATGTCGATGCAGATATGTACGTTTTAATGGTCAAAGTAATCTGAATATTCCTTGTGTGGCTGAGTTCAACTTCGTTGAGCTCATAACGGATATCTCGAAAAAGGTAGGCGAAGGCGTTTCTCGTAGGATGCGATGAAGTTGCAGTTGTTTCATCCATCTTCTGAAATTTCCCCTTCAGGTACAAGAAGCTCTTTCTCAGAATTGTTAAAGTATTCTGGTGCTGAATGAGTATATGTATCTCATCGTTATTACTAAACGTAAACGAGGAATAAGGTTTATTCTTGATGGATAATTCACTCATCACAATCTGCAGGTTGAGTTACATCGAGTGACATCATCACGAGGTTTCAGACCAACCAATTTAAGGAACTCGTAGTTATCAGGTGTTAACACCTTGCGCTTCTGTTGCGAAATGGCAGGTTGTGCTCTCTGCGTACTGCCTTTATAATTCACTCCCATCCCGTTTTAGTTGCATATGATAATCTCCTCCTCCCAAAAATCTATTAGTTTATTATTCTGATCCACAATGCGAACCTCCAGAAGTTCAATGTCTCAACTGCCGCAGGGTGATATATTGGATTGCCAGGTTTTTCAATGATTTTATATCCTGACACTACTGATGGGAAGAATCCGTAAATTGAATGATTTGAATTACCATTCAGATAAGAGCCAGTTGCAGGTGAGTGGTAGTATATCCACAGTCTGATCAGAGACGTAGTATTCCGTCGAATCAGCCTTTAAAATCTGTCTCTTTGTGAAGCCCAGTAGTTGTCCTATTGTGTCCTTATAACTGAAGTCAGTCGTTGCATTCACTGTTTTTATTTCAGTTTTAAGTGCTTTTTCATTCGCGCGTAACTCTGCTCCTTTCCCAGACTGTTTTAAAACTTCATTTAGGTCATCAATATTGTATGCTCTAGGTTCTATTTCCAGAATGTCTTTTTCACCATTAATTTCCAGATGTAATTTATTGTTAGTCTTTGTAATATTCGAGATGGAGTTATACGTTTCCAGTCTTATCAATGCAATAGACCACCTACCATAGCTTAAATCAATAGGTGGAAAGAAATGTGCATGTAATACCGACGATTGGTCTTTCAAAGTCAGACTGTACAACACTGCATCTAATCAACAACTGAATACCTGCTGCTTACTGCTTATCCTTATATACACCTGTAAATGTGAGGAGGAACATGATACAAAGATGCCCACGTAGGTATGTGTTAAAGTCCTGATAACATTGAAAATTGTAGAACACGTGTCTTCCACTGGTGAAATACTGCTGTAGCTCCTCTGGTGAGTGCAAGTTGCTGAATGAATTGAAGTAGTAGATGTCGTAGCTGTGCTTCTTGGCGTATGCCACCCAGCGAGAACAAGGTCCACATGCAGCATCCTAGTTCACTATCCCACATTCATTAGATTTCCACAAAGTCTTTGGTAGTCTATTCCGCATGAAGACTCCACGGAATATTTGGATTCCAACATTTTTAACAATCTTTATCAGGTCCCTATTCGTGAGTGCTGTGTCTGGAAGGATGGCTATGGGACCTTTTTTTTATATTCTTGAAGCTGCCTAGTCCTTTCTTGTAAGGTTTCAAGTACATTCCTTTTGCAATTACAGTTTCCTCAATCATGCAATGATGTCTTCTTGCTTCATCCAACTGTTTCTGGGCATCCTTTGTGTTCTTCACTGTGTTGGTAATAGCTGCCAATGAGCCCAACACTGCAAGGGCCGGGAAGAGGAAGGGGATAATGCCACCATATATAAGGGGTATCGGTAGAATCCAATTCACACTACCTCGCCTGCCATTAGCTTTTTGGTTGTTAATTACCTTCTTATTCGTCATATTCTTCTTCATCTTCTTTAGTGCGTTTTGCTCGAGACCCAAACCCAGCTTAACTTCACCAAACATTGTTTTATCAACTAAAAATGCAGCAATGCGCTGACGTAAACCAATATCTTTTCTCTTACGTATTGCTTTTGCTTTACCTGCTAACATTAGGTCAGCAGTGTGACGATGACTATTCGTTGCATAT
Source organism: Locusta migratoria (assembly GCA_026315105.1). NCBI lineage: Eukaryota > Metazoa > Arthropoda > Insecta > Orthoptera > Acrididae > Locusta > Locusta migratoria. The sequence goes on from CM048755.1 coordinate 786,832,427, forward strand.
GCAATATTGTGCTACTTACACGCTTTGTTGAGTAGATTAATCCCCTATCACCACATGCCAGATGTTTTTGAAGCTTCGTTCCAGGTCCACAATAGTTGTATCTGGGAATGTGAAGTTCAACTGGTAGTCTGTCTAGAATACCTCCTTTTCCCACCATGTTTGTTATGCTACTGCAATGGTTTCGGTCTGCGCACTCTATACCAAATCATTCACATCAATCCAACTGTTTTCTGTAGCAGGAAATCCCAGCCATTTAACTAGAGCTTTTCTCCCTCGACGTTTTATAACTCTCTCTATGAGAAACACACATGGCTCCAAACTCTTTTGTGTAGAAACTTCTGGCAATTTCTTCTTCCTTGCTGTCCATTAAGATATATGTTCTACAATTCATCCTTTGCACCTTCAAAACTGAAAAAAATCTTGGTTGACCAGTTTGGTTTGTATGATTTATCAAAGGCCATCTTATACTTTGAAACACATACTAGGTCACCAACTTTAAAATTGTGTTTGTGAGTATCCAGCATTTTAATGCGTAAGTGTACTGTATCCACGAGTCGATTATCACGAACATCGATAGGTCTCATTTTTATTGTACGGTGCTTGCATTGATTATTGCATAGCAGTATTGTAGAACTCTCTGCCATGGTTTGAAGGTTGATGGGGCAGCTATTAGTTCCGTCTGCAGTAACTGCTCAAATGCATGTGCAACATCCTTCCCCATTTTGGTTTTCACCAGTAGTGCCCATACGAATTTGGAATAAGTATCAATGATCATTAACATGTATGCTTCTTCTCACTTGAATATTTGTGCATATCAACAAGATCCGCCTGTCATAAGTCAGCCAGTCCTTTTATCATAACTTCTCTGCATTGGTATTTCTTGTGTGCAGGTTTGTGGAGTTTTTGAACAACTGTTTCCATTCTTACTTCTCGACAATACCTCTCCCTCAAAGCTCAGAAACTATTGATACAACTTTGTTCAAATGAGCTGCATTACCAGCAACAGTTTATGATGTCAGCAGATGTAAGCTGTCTACTCGATCATTGGGGTCATTGTAATATATACATTGGAGAACTCCCTCATTTACTCTTTTATGCTGAATGTCAATACCATCACCGTGGTTAGTCTCACTGGCTAATAAAGGTTCTATAAATTTAATGTATTTGATGCTGGTCATGCATTTTGGCTCCCCATTAGCCTTCTTATGTAAATCTGTCAGCTGTAAAATTTCACGATATGTATCCAGATCCTTTTGTGAATACCTGTACTTCGATGTTCTTGTAGATTTTAGGAAAATTGGGTCTAGTAGACCAGATGTTCTTTGAAATTCCTTGTCATGGATCTGTATTGTGTTAGCAGTTAAACTTATAGTATGTGAGCCTAGCATGTGTGGTTTTACCTTGCTAACACCAAAAGCCCTGTCTATTCTAGAACCACTGTGACTGTTAATGAAATTACTTTTGCCACTATAATCATCATCACCATCATATGATTTCACTCTGAGATACTCTAGAGAGTTGGTAACTGGTTTAAAGGTCTCTTTCAGCCTTCACTGACGATCCAAATGTCCTCGCTTTAGCAGTCGCAATTTCTCTCGAACAGCCTCATGTGCATCGATGACTTTCTGCTCGGTCGACATCTCCTTATTTACTAAGTAAACTTTAGCATAGTCATAAACCCTAAATACTCAATTTGTATCCTGTAGTTTTTAGCATACAACTGTACTACCTAAGCCTCACTTGGTACAAGCCAGCCAAACTCTGGCAGCTTCAGTCAATAGTTTTATGTTTCCTGCTGACAGTCATTATTGCCTGCTATTTTACGTTGTTGTACTTCACTGTATTTAGTAGTTTCCTTTCCTCATAAGAAGTTGTTGAAACTGTTGGAATAATTGGATCTTTACTAAATGTTGCAATATGCTTGACTATTTCAGTTTTGTTTATGAATAAGATTTAGATGACTTTATGTTTCCACGTGTCGCTTCTATTTTGTCAGAAGCACGAAGCATATGAATGGTGCCACCACTGCAAGAGCCAGCGTGGGTCTCCCACCCCCGTCTGACCACCACCCTAAAAACCCAAGCACAAGCTCCATGCTCTGCATGGCCGGCAGCCAGGCAGGTGCCAAATGGGCCCTATCCACAGCAGAACTGGCTGCTAAAATCATAGCTCTACCACTAGGTGGCAGGCCATCTACACCTGACACACACATTTTTGTCAGGTGATCCGAGCTAATCATCACTGTGCTTGAGCTGAATGTTACACAAAGAGCATTGTTGTTTCTTTTGTGAACATGATATGTTGGGGAAAAAACTGTAGCAATAACATGTGTGCATGAAGATGTATAGTTTTTGCATTGTGATAATACAAGGAGTTTCCAAGGGATATTTTGGTTATATCAGGACTTTGAGCACTCCTTGGAAATTAATTCATAAACAAGGATGGCCGAGGGAACTGAGGCGCTTCAGTCACGGTCTGCACGGCCACTACGGTCGGGGGTTCGAATCCCCCCTCGGGCATGGATATTTGTGCTGTCCTTAGTTGTAGGTAGTTCATAAGTAGTTTGTAAGTTTAGGGACTGATGACCCCGTAGTTAAGTCCCTTAAGCTTAACAAACATTGGAATAAACAAGGAGTTCTTAAGGAGTCTGTACGCACCCTGTGTAATACATGTTTAAGAGGGGCAGATGTTGGCAATGTTGATATGTTAATAGCAAATGATGTTTCACAGGTAAAATTGTCACAAAAGGAATATATTGAGGTTGGTTGGTTGTTTGTGACACGGTGACCAAACTTGTAAGCTCATCTATCCTCCGGTGGGGAGGAGAAGGAGTGAGGATAGGAAAGGAGGGAACAGGAAAGTACTTGCAGTCGAAGGAGGAAAGAAGGAAAAAAGACTGCATTAGCTCAGGTCTACATGCTGACCAAGCACATACTGATGAAAGAACCATTAGTCCCTGGAGGGAGGAGGGAGGGGGGGTTGTAATGAAATCAATAAAAGTGCAAAAGTGATTCTAAATGTGATGGTATTATTAAGAAGGTAAACACCTATTCTGTGTTCATTTAGTAAGTGACTGCTTGGCAAATTTGTATGTTGTAGCCCAGAACAATGATATTCACCACTAATATTCATTGAACTAAACTTGTGTCCTATTAATAAACAAGTTGATGTGTTATTTTACCCTGAACTCAGTTGCACATTATTTTCTGGAGTGAAGAAGTAGTATTAAAGAAAAAGAGTTTCTTTTTCATCCTAATGAAGAAATTTTAAGCATATTCTTTTCAACTGTACCAACCCACATGTGTCTGTTCTCATAACAGCAGAGGCAGTTGTCAAGATGCTTGTGGCACTGGATCACGTGAATAGTTATCTGAGTGATTGTGAGAATGTGTGTGTTTCTTCTTCTGGCGAAGGCCGTGGGTGTTTATTTAAGTTGTGTGTCTATTTTACATGCCTGTCAGTGGCTCAACAAACATCATTATGATGAGTTGTTATCTATACTCCATCATTGACATTCCAACATGTATATTTAAGTTGATGAAAATGAGGAAGTTGTGCCAACTGGACACCAAACACCAATTCCACAATATGATGAGAGTCCACCAGTTTGAGGGACTGCCCATCAAGATACAGATCTGGATTGGGAGAGGGATTAGTACAATAACAACAGAAATGTGTAACACAGGCCTTGGCAGCCAAGAATTATAAGACACGCGTGACAACCCAAGATTGCATTCAGTTTATTGCTCCCTGTAATTGGCATTCAGCAATGCCTATCACAGATAAAAATAAAGGCAAAAATCATTACCATACAAAGAGAGAGAAACAGCTGCCAGACCACTGATAGCCACTAAAAAGAGATGGGTGAGAGATGGGCACTCACAACAGAACCCTGAGAGCCACATTCTCTTGTCATTGGGAGGTGCTATGAGAAGCACCAACCTGTGCAAGAAGAGCCCAACATTAAAGAAAGTTCCTGATAAAAATTGAGAGCAGGAAACAAGGTGTTGGTGCTGCACAAACACTATTTACAAAAATTCATCATAAGATACAAGATAGGGATCAGCAACTGTAATGCGTTTAAAATAAGCTATTTGTTTTTTGCCATTGAAGTTGCACATTTATTGGTCAGATTGCTTGACTAATTTCGTACACTTATTCAACCAATTTTGGAACACCTTGCCTGAGCTTTAACCATAATATACATGAAATTTGCCAACAGGCGTCTAAGATTTAAAATTCAAGGTTGACAAACATAAGTGTTGCTGCATATTCAGACATCCAGCATATACTCCAGCAAGTTATCAGCCCACTTCTCAATTCTATTAACATTTTCAGTTGTTTTTCGGAGTAGCAAGAGCTACAACTATATTTCTATGTGTTCTAGAGCAACTTATGGAAACAGTCCCACAGTGTGCCATTTACTTGGTCGATATCATAGTCTCAGGTGCTTTCAATGAAACTTACCCAAGCTTTTTTTTCCACTTTCCAGGCTTCGGGCCTCAAGTGTAATCTTGAGATATGTCAATTTTTCCAACCTTCTATTGTTTATCCCACGTTTGAAATGTCTCATTATGGCTGTTTTTTCTCTGCCAAGGCCCACATCAATCAAAGAGCTGCAATCTTTTCTAGGCAAAATTGTCTACCATCATAGACACTGTGCAAATAACATGGGCACTTCATGCTCTGCTACATAATGATGCCACATTTTCCTGGTGATGTACAAGCATGCACTTTCCACTCTCAAAGACCAATTACAGTCTGCCCACTGTTCAGATACTTTTCAGTTCAGTCAGCACTCAATCTTAGCTACTCACGCTTTGCAACAGGGGTTGCAGTCTATGCTTGCACACAAATAAGTGGTCACGTCAGCGATACCTATTGCTTATGCATCAAAGACTTAGCTATTGTGAATAGTTTGAAGAAATATAACATTTTTTGTACAGGACCAAATTTCATTTTACTACAGATCACAAGGCATTGGTGTCCCTATTTAGTTCCTCTATGTCAGTTTTGGATAAAATCACACATCACATTGATGGTGAACTCTCTATTTGGCTGATCTGAATTATGAAATTTATTTTCAACTTATGGCCCAAGACGTTAATGCAGATGTGTCTCAACTTTGGGTAGGTCCGAAATCAGGATTTCAAAAAAAAAGTTCAAATGTTTGCATAGCTTATGGGACTTAACTACGGGGTCATCAGTCCCTAAACTTAAAAACTACTTATGAACTACCTTATGCTAAGGACGGCACAAATATCCATGCCTGAAGGGGGATTCGAACCCCTGACTGTAGTAATCAGGATTTGACCAGGACGAGTTACTCTGTTTCCACATTGATTTTGAAGCTCAACAAACAGTGGATTGTTTTCCAATCAGCTCCAGGATTTCACAGAAAACTGTTATGGGTGCTGTCTTACGTAAGGTAACTATGTATGCACCAAATGGTCGGCACGATGTTCGAACTTATTGCATGTCAGACCACCTCAGTAGTGGCATCGCTATTTGCCACAATGCTAGCGGTCTACACATGTCACAGCACCACTAGAAGGGATGCAATAACTTGCTCCACAGTACTTCGACCACCGAGGGTGCCTCAAGTCTTGTGACCTCTCTGCCTGCTCCGCACACCGGCCAATGGCAAGAAAAGGGTTAGGCTAGATAGGCTGGCGCACCGGAGCTGTGACAGTCAGTAGAAAGCAGTAGGCAGCCAAGCTAGGAGTGCTACAGCTCCAGCAGATGCAGCTACAGCGAGCCAGAAATCTACATTAGCACAAGCTGGAACAGCATAGGAGGATTATTGCTACATTGCAGAACTGTATACTATGCACTAGGCAGAAGTGTACCACAAGCACATTACATAAAATATGAGTATTAATTCATGTTATCAATATGTGGACTAATTGCTTCTTTCAGTTCCAGACCTTATCCATATTCTTGCACCATGCCCCATCTCCTCCTCCTACCGCTGCACCCCGGATATATAAAAATGGCGATAAGAATTTTCAATATTTCTGTATTAATCGTTTCCCTTTCAGACCCTGTTTCCAAGAATTTTGTTCTGGTGTGCTTGTGGAAATTTTTGTTCAGGTGATGCATGACATTAATTTATTGTATTACTGTTGTTAGAATAATGACAGCACCACCCCATGTGACTAACCCTCTTGCCACCCACGCTGCTGCAGCTAATCCATTGTTTGCGCCTGAGTTGCAATCTCCACTGCCAAATGATCTAATGAAATTTATTCAGTTTCAGATGCAATCCATACAACAACTTATGATATTAATGGCGCCGTTCATCGAAGGCCAAAAATGAGCTGCAGCAGCTGCTGCCGCCGCCGCCACACGTCATCAATCAGCTGTGGCGCAATCATCTGGCACACAGCCTGCAATATTACCATTGTTTCAGCAATTTGATGACACAACAGAAGACTGGGCAGAATATTTAGTGCAATTCTGGAGCCACGTAGCAGCACATCAAATACAAGATACTGTTTTGCTTCCTTATTTCTTGTCCCAAGTAGGAGTGAACATTTATTAGCTCCTTGTCAAATTTTTCCCCGCTACTCACCCGGAATAAGTGCCATTTGAGGAATTAGTGCAGGCGATTACTAATCACTACGAACAAACTGTGAATGTTGTGACAGCTACATTTCAGTTCTATAATTTTCGTAGCCAGGCAGGACAATCTTATAGGCAGTCGGTTACTGAACTACAAGATTTAACTAGGAAGTGTTAATTTAATTGTGAATGTGGTCAGTGCTATTCAGATTTAATGATACATGGTAAGATTACTAGGAATGTGTAAGGCTAATGTATCCGTGAACAAATCTTTAAGTATTTTGAGTCTTCACTTGAACAAGTGCCACAAATTATTGAGCATCGGGATGTGTGAATTTGGGACTAGTTTTCAAGATGCCCATATATGCACTGTAGCGCAAGCCAAGGAAAGTTTACTGCTTCGGCTCATCAGACCTGTTGACAACCGGTGCTCACGCCAAGCCCAGCCAAGCCATACTTCCTGTAAACAGCCCTAGCGTCAGCCTCACGGCAAGCAAACCAATGTTACGTTCTGCTTGAAGTGTATTTCTAAACATAGAATCAGTGCTCTTCCCATAATGCAGTTTGCTTTTTGTGTGGCAAACAAGGACATGTTCAAAGTATTTGTATGTCACTTACGATTGCTTTGGGACAGAAGCACTTGCAAAATTCACGCAAATGAGATGTAGACACCGTTTTTGCAATTCATTCAAAGCCTGCTGCCACTAAGACAGACTCTAGTGTTCCAGTCACTAAGGATTCAGACACTTCTTTGCCATGCCATACAAATAAACTGTTTGTACATTTGCAAATTGCTGGCAAAACTGTGAAATTTTTGCTTGATACGGGTGCCACACTGTCATTAATTAATCCTGCTACATATGAAACGCTAGGCATACCCCAATTGCTAACATTGCACACTTTGCTTATGGCATATACAGGGCAAGACATAGCAGTGCTAGGTGCTTGTAGCTTTCGTGCAGTGTATAGAGATATACACAAACACTTTCTCTTTTGGTTATTGAATCCTATGACAATGCAAATATTTTTGGTTTGGATCTGTTTGATTTGTTTGGTCTTCACATCACTGGGAACATTCTGTCAGTGACATCGTTCAACCTGAGTGAATGTATAACAAACCTGTGCACCGAATTTCCTGAACTCTTTTTCCAACGGACTTGGAGAGGCAACTAATTTTTCAGCGGATGTGACATTGAAAGAGAATGAACAACCACGTTTTCAGCAAGCCAGTGGGCTTCTCCTTTAGTGGTTGTCAAACAACCATCTGGCAAACTCACAGTTTGTGTGGACTAAGTGCACTGTGAATCCTCAGAAAGTGATTGACACTTTACTATTGCCTCACTCTCACGAGCTTATGGACGGATTGGAAGCTGGCATATATTTTTCTGAAACTGATCTTCGGGATGCATATCTGCAACTTCTGCTCGATGAGCAATCATAAAAATTTATTGTTATCAATACACACATAGGCCTCTTCTAGTTTCTCAAGTTATCATATGGTTGTGCCTTTACTCCAGCCATTTTACAAATATACCTGGAACACTAACAAAAGCAGCGCCTTGTTGCTCAAATTATCTGGATGCTATTGTTGCTTCTGGCTACATAGCTGAAGAGCATTTCAACAATTTATGCACACATTTCAAAGTTCTATCGGAAGCTGGTCTCAAATGTATCAGGGACCAATGTGTTTTTTTTTTTCAGACTGAAACTGAATATCTAGGACATGTCATCAATTTACAGAGTGTTCATTTATTGCAGTCACATTTGAATGCTATTTGCGAGCTCAAGGCTTCCACAAACATTACAGAATTTCAATCTTTACTGAGCAAAATATCATATTATATATAATTTCTACCTAACGTCATGCAACTAGAGGCATTGCTGCATCATCTATGGTGGAAAATTGTAAGTTTGCTTGGTCAAAGGAGTGTGACATTGCTTTACTCAGTGATCGTTGTCTTGTACATTTTGATCCTGATAAAGCTGTTGCGTTAGCCAGAGACACGTCAGCCTATGGCATTGGGGCAGTCCTCTTGCATTGCACTGGCTCTTCAGACAGATCTAACACTTTTGCTTCCAAATTGTTGAACAAAGCCCAAGTCAATTATTCACAAATAGAGAAGGAGGCATTAGCAATCATCTATGGTGTCGCCAAATTCCACCAATACCTGTATGGTCTCAAGTTTTACCTGGTAACTGACCACAAGCCACTTGTTCCATCCTGACAAGCCCATAACTAGTCGCACAGCACAGAAGCTGCAACGTTGGGTGCTAATATTCTCTTCCTATAATTATGAAATTATCTACCAGCCCAGAAGCTTTCTGTTGCCACATCAATGCTAGTAATTCTGAGGTCCTTGATAAGTTTCCTTTCTATCACCAGAAGGTTGTCCAAGCAACAGCGGCAGACCCGGATCTTCAAATCACACCCGCCCCTCCTCAATAGTTCTCAGAATGGCCCATCCTGACTGCAAGATGGGAGTACGTGCATTTAGACTTTGTGGGTCCTTTCTGGAATGCAAGATGGCTCATCATTGTGCATGCCTACAGTAAATTTCCTTTTGTGGTCCCCATGAACTATACGACTACTTGCAGCACCCTCCAAGACCTTCTGTCTGTATTTTATATCGAGGGTTTCCCAGCACTGATAGTGACAGACAATAGTCCACAGTTTGTGTTGAGGGAATTTGAACAGTTTCGCCAAGCCAACAGTATTCACCATCAGACCAGTGCTCCGTTGCACCCTCAATGAAATCGTGAAGCTGAATATTTTGTAAGAACATTCAAGTCACAGTTGGCCAAGCTCAAGTATCACCACAAGTGCAAACAAGCTCTTCTGCCTTTCTTAGGCTCCTATCGCTCCCAACCACACAACAGACCATCGCCTGTGGATTTGTTGCACAGCCGGCAGTACCGCACTTTGCTGCATCACATGCACCCACCACAGACGCTGCTCACTCTGCAGAATCAGGCGCAGTATCACGCAAACACATCTGTCTTTCAGGTCCTATGGCGGACGCCGACGTTGGGAGTGCGGTACCATCATTCGATGGCTTGGCGCTAACACGTGTTTATTGCAATGTGCAGATGGCATGCAGTGTCACCATAGAAACCAACTTCGCCCTTGTGCAGCAGAGGCTGGTGCCACTGAGTTTTTGTTTACAGATTCACTGTCCTCTCAGATGGTGGTGACCACACCTCATCGATGTCCCAGGTTTGGCCGACTTCCCTACTTGGCCCCGAGCCCATGGAGCTGGATGCTTCACCTCCAGCATCACCACCTCCGACAACCCATCCTCCATTGGATGTCGTGGATCAACTGACATCTGCCATCGCAGGTTCATCGTCGAGCGTCTTCCTGATGCCCCGGCCCACGGGAGGCCACCGCCCCACCAGTTATCGAGATCGTCACACCTGCTCCTACATCTGTTCCTTCTGCATCCATGTCCCTGGGAGCATGACCTTTGGTGTGTTTTCCGCCCGACGTCTCGTGCCAAGTTTAGGCTGTATGGCGGGTGCAACCAGTGGGCCAGTACTGGGTTCATATTCAAACCCCAGTCCCTTGACTGCACCCATGGGCACACCTTTCCGCCGCTGTCATTACACTCACTACACAATGATGGTAAAAAGGTTTGGGGGAGGAGTGTTGTGGCGTCGCTATTCACCACAATGCCGCAGTCTGCACAAGTCATAGCACCACTAGAAGAAGATGCAATAACTCACTCCACAGTACTTCAACCGTTGAGGGCGCCTCAAGTCTTGTGACATCTCTGCCTGCTCTGTGCACCAGACAATGGGAAAAAGAGGGCCTGGCTAGGCAGACTGGCGCAGCAATGCCACGACAGCCAGTAGAAGTCAGGGTAAAAGCCTAGTTTATGAGTCCACGATTAGGGCTCGGCATGTAGACGTTGGTAACGACGCGATGAACGAGGCAAGTGAAATTAAAACAAAACATTGAGTACTATTTTCATCAAAATTTTATTACAAAATTAGGCGATATTATAAGCCGTGGAAAGATTACAAATATTTTGTAAATTCAAGGAACCATTTCTTAATGGAAAATCAGACTATAGCTGTTGCCCTATTGTTTGTATACAAACAGGCAGGCAGACTGTCAGGAACAGTCAAGACTGAATAAAAATACAATCTATATAGTCCATCATCACCTATCATCACCAATTTTTAAAGAAATGATCCAATATGCCTGGTTCACTTACAGGCTTTTTTTTTTTTTTTTTATAGAAAAGAGAGATTTTCAGGAATGCCAACAAAATAAATTTTCCTCAGATCTTTTTAAGAAAATGTTGTTCCTGTAAACAATCGCCCTTCACTAATTGTGCATGATACCCAAATATTTTATGTTTTAAATCTTTTTTGACAATTATCACTGTGGTGCTTGTACACAGAAAACATTGCAAAAAAATGTAATATAATGGAAACTCCATCTGTAATCTTATGACAGGTAATTAATTTACCTACATTAAAATGAATATGTAATTCTCATTTTAAGTAGCTGTGACAGCCATTTCAAAACCGAAATTAAATTATATATCATATAATCTATAATATTCTAGGCAATAAGTTTTATTTAAAAGTCATTATAAGTTTTAAAACAAATAATACAACATAGTGCTCAAAGTAATTACAAATAAATACATCCATTTTTAATATTTTTACTATTACAAAACAATATCTTTTGAAAGAATGGAGAACCTAGGAAAGTCTACAACTGCACAATTTTTAAGCAATTAAAGTTTAAAATATTACCAGCACAAATGTAAATAAAAGGAAAAGGAGTCAACAATTCGAAGATTGGTTTGAATACTGCTCTGCTTTACTACACATGGACCTGTTGGAGGTGGTATGCCTTTGTCTTCCTCTGACCTCTGAACTGACTTACACAGCCAGTTATGTGGGACCTACATTTAACATAGATTCCAAACCACAGCACAATTTACAGTTTTTCACAACAACAACAGGATCAGAAGTGAAAGAAATGAAAAGTGTCAGATAGCAATCATAGTAGTGAACAGGGGGAGAAACACTCCAGTTAGATTTGAACGCTCATTGTTTGCATTCATAAAACATTCTGCTACTGAAGAAGAAGCGAAATGCTCGTCGTCATTGTAATTCTACCAATGTGCAGTTCTTACATTTCAATGTTTCTACACACTCAAAAGAAATGTATAAACATCAAGATGATGTTCCACAGACTATGTAATGTTTCTGCTATGTTGCACATACCATAAATTGCGAGTTATTTAGCATTGCCAACATTACAGACATAAATTATTGGACCTTAAATAAAAGTTCACTACTGGACTTGTAGAATATAACATTTTCACACACTGTTTAAAATACTATTAGTAAAACACGTTTAAGAGATTAGGCCAGTCATCGTAGACAAAAAAATGGCCTTACGTCCAAAAAAATTGCAGGAAGCTGAATTTTTGGTATGTTGTTAGGACATATTAGAATAGTATTAAACCAAGTTTGCAGCTTCGAAATCCTTTTGCGTAACTTTTAAGAGCCAAAAAACCTCGAAATTTTCGGACTTTTTTCTGGTTTTGGCTTATAACTCGTGAAGGGTGGTTTTTTGACGAAAAGTCACTCACACCTCTATTAATATAGATAAAATATTCTAAAATTTAAGCCTAACCGCAGCTCTGTAAGTCCAATAGTTCCCGAGATATTGGACTTCAAAAATTGACTTATTTCTCCCAAAAGTTCAAATTTTCGATTTTAGTCATCTTTCGGCTAGAATATTGGCTCTAATGATCATCCCACGGGGAATGTCATACAAAACAAAGTTATAGAGGAGGTATTTAACTTTAATCTAAGTACTGAACGAAGTCCATAGGCCCAATAGATTTCTAGTTATCGTTAAAAAATGAAGAATTTGAAAAATTGGAGTAGTCAGTAAATTGACCCAGGCGAATTGCAGTCCTCTTCTCCTGTGTATGTTAAAGAAAAAGGAAGAATTACTCATTGACAATGATTATTACCGCATCGTATATAAAAAGGATTTTTTCAACACTGTTTTCTGCAAATATTGAACAGAGAAGTTCCTTGAGTCACTTCCTGCCATTATGGCACCGCCGGCCCCCATGAATATCATGAGGTGGTGAAAACCTTTAAGTCTCACCCCTATGTTGACAAGCTGAGGATGCTGGTGGCTCTCCACAATGTCTCGGGCTTTCGAGTACAGTGGTTGATCGTAGGTCACAAAACATGTTTCCTGACCGTAAATGCTTGTTCTTTAACTGGCTTCTAAAAGTGATGTTAAAACAGTGTCGTAGTCGGGGGAGCATGGATAAAAGGGAGATATACAATCTTTGAACGTTCGTAAGGAAGATCTTCTGTCACTTGATCCATGAATCCATTCCATCCTGGGATGCCTGGCATTTTAGTTGCTTTTCCAAACTACCACAGCAGGTCTGGGGATTTTGGCAAAATGACTTCAGCGGTTTTCACTTCGTTAATTGAAATGGCTGACAAGCCAAATTTCTTTCTAAAAGAAGAATGTTTAATGTGTATGGCAGTGTGGGAACCTGATAGACTCGGCAGATACAGACTTCAAACGTGGTTTATGTCTGGGCGAATGGATGAGTGAGGGGTCATGATCATTGTACCACCCATTTCATGGAACGTAGGAACGTATTGTCTCCAACAATTGTGTTAACGTTCACATCTGCATTGTCGAAGAGAAAATGCATAAAAGCTCCTTTGTCGACTGGTTGGGCCACTTCTCCACGGAAGGTAGCGGAACTTTCAAAATGCATAGCCTCCGTATATGTACAAGAAATTCCCATACAGTGGCAAAGTTCAACAAGGTGCCTTGATTCAAATTTTCTATACAAATAGGTTCCAAAGCTTATTTGAATTGAGGATAGGAAAGATTTTGGCCTCATTGCAGCCATAATTACATGAGCAAATCCTATGCACTTATTTTTCCACTGTTCAAGAGAAGGATGCCTCTGCGTCTTTTAAAAAAGCATCTGACGGGGGATATTGAATAGTGTCAAATGTTTGGGAACGAATGTCTTGCAGGATAATCTCTGCTGCAGCTTTGACAACTCTAAGCCGCTCTTCAGAAGGATCACTGAGTCTTTGATTGTACCACTTTTCATAAAGGATGTTTTGTCCAATGTCTGTGAACATCAAGACTGGGCTGTGATACGGACCAACCTGCGCAAAAATAATTTTTCCGCCATATCGCTTTTTTAGATGAGCTTGAACACTTGCAGCTGCTGGTTTGTAATCACATATGAAGGTCTCTGCAAACAAGGCACTTATGGAAAATTGGTTTTCCTGTCTTGTTTCTGCAGGGTATGCATATATACGCTCCATACCTTCGATAAGAAAGGGATGTTCAGAACGGCCTTGTTTACCTCCTGCACCAGTAGATCGCGACAAGGAGGCAATTTTACGTAGCAATGTTTGTGGTACTTACCCTCAGTAGCAACAAGTTCACTTATACATGAAAGACGCCAAAGAATGTGTTGCCCCCATTCACTAGATTGTCTAGCTTTTTCCACAATCGATTCTTTCACTTCCAGTGTTTCCCTTTGATGGAGTTCATCCTGTAGATATTTGGGCAATTTTATCTGCTGCTCGAAATATTCCATGGAAAATTATTTCACCACAAAGGAAACAATAATATCCAATAATGTGACGCCTTGAATCCGATGCACTTTTCAGCCATTCCCCACACGAAGACGATGGTTGAGCAAATCAAACATCTCCTTCTCACTGGACGAATGCTTACTGTCCACAGTGTACCTCTTCCTGCATGCGTCATGTACGGTCACTTCATTTAAACTGCACAAAAAACCTCATGTACCTTTCAAGCCCACGTTTCTGACTCATTTTTGTCAGCGTCTAAATTCCGCGTTTTTTCACTGTCACTGTTCCCTATGCAAGCCCCGAAACAAACATGAGACGGGGGTAGCTCCGACATATTGTAAAACAGAAAGTACTTAAAACTCCACCAAGATCAAGATTTAGACGATTTTTGTTTGAAATGTACTTCACGGATCCGAATACGGCTCTTTCAAAGGGCAGACTGGGTATAGTGGGGAAGGCCTCGGAGGCAAGAAGTTTGGGAGGGAGGACAGAACACCCGCCAAGTCACGACTCTGAGTAAGGGGGACGGGAGGGGGATTGATACCTTCGCACAACAAAAGGCCTCACTACGAATGAAAGACCCAATCCCTTAATGGCTGACCAATACCCAAAAACGGAGAGGCTTTCGTCTATTTTATTTATTTACTTTTTTTCTTTTTTACAGCAATACCTACTTTCACAAATATATTTGTATGCACTAACACATAATTACACCTATTTATATACAATATCTTAATAATCATCGTCAATGAGTAATTCTTCCTTTTTCTTTAACATACACAGGAGAAGAGGACCGCAATTCGTCTGGGTCAATTTATTGACTACTCCGATTTTTCCGAGTTTTCGTTTTTTAACGATAACTAGAAATCTATTGGGCCTATGGACTTCGTTCAGTACTTAGATTAAAGTTAAATACCTCCTCTATAACATTGTTTTGTATGACATTCCCCGTGGGATGATCATTAGAGCCAATATTCTAGCCGAAAGATGACTAAAATCGAAAATTTGAACTTTTGGGAGAAATAAGTCAATTTTTGAAGTCCAATATCTCGGGAACTATTGGACTTACAGAGCTGCGGTTAGGCTTAAATTTTAGAATATTTTATCTACATTAATAGAGGTGTGAGTGACTTTTCGTCAAAAAACCACCCTTCACGAGTTATAAGCCAAAACCAGAAAAGAGTCCGAAAATTTCGAGGTTTTTTGGCTCTTAAAAGTTACGCAAAAGGATTTCGAAGCTGCAAACTTGGTTTAATACTACTCTAATATGTCCTAACAACATACCAAAAATTCAGCTTCCTGCAATTTTTTTGGACCTAAACATACCTGACGACTGGCCTAGATAGTATGTTGGTTTAAACTTAACTTTTGCTATCTCGTTATGTAACATTCAGTTTGGATACTTTCATAAATAACTACAAACACTAAAAATACATTATGCATAGTTATGGAATACGCTGATCTGATATAGGGATGTACCAATATAAATGTAACAACATTACATGTTTTAACTGTTGCACAACATTATTACATACTTACCTTTTGTTTAAATAAATTAGGGCAGACCATGTTTCATATATCACTGGATCCTAAATCATATATGTATTATGATTTTATCACTCATTTCAACTATCAGTTTGGTGTTAAGAAAGTATTGCCGAGATTAACAAGATTACTATAACTTTTAAACAAATCTGTATTTATAAAAAATTAAACCACAAATTGAAACACATTAAAATTACGTGTCTAAATAATAGTACACCTAAACAATATTGTCAAAACATATATGTGTGCACTGCAAAATCACCAATACAGTAAATAAACTGAGTAAATTTAACATGAGTCAATACATGACTTTTAGTTTTCATATTATGTTAAATGCAAAAGTCAAGGAACATGTACACATGTAGAGCTTAATAAATAAAACCTACATGTAATATTTTAATTTATATATTTTGGCCTTCTTCAAGTAGGAAAATGGTGTGTAATTAAAAACTGCAAAACATTGCCATTATGTAGTTCCATTGGATGGAAGCCATGTTACGGGGCTCTGTATCTGAATGTGAAACTGTAAGCAGCTCTGTAATCTGCTGCTGGATTTTTTGACATTGTGCAACTAAATGTCTGTGTTTGTTTTCATTGAGATGGAAATAAAAAGCAACATTTTCCATAACCAGTAACATAATGTGCTTCTGATTTACAACCAGATCCTGCAACACATATTATACCATTTAGCTCAATGTAGAAGATCAGCACAATGCAATGAATGTCGGCCAGAAGATAAGTTTATTTGTTTCCTACCTGAAGTGTTTGGCTGACTAAATGGCTATTACAAAACTAATTATCTGTACTTTAAGAGATCAATTTTGAGCAGCTTCAACCAATCAACAAAAGGTGGTGCAGTTGCAACTGCACGAGTTGCGAACACTGTCAATTCCAAACTTGGGCATGTGAAATTCTCTGTTCCTGGACTCTAAATTATTCAGGCTGGGCAATCTTTTTGCCTCTCATTGTACATAGAAATTATTGGATAGGTATTTCTACATTTTAACTAGTGAGACCTGTTTCGCAAGGAGAAGACAACATGATTTGCACAGTTGTAGTAATTCATATTTGTGTTACAGTAGCAGCTTTGCAATTATTTCTGAAACCACTTTCAATCATTCAACTTTTTCAAATTGTTATGATTCCAGAGATTTAGACATTCTATGTAAACAACTCACCACAGAAGGTGTGCTCCCCGTTTCATTTCTGCTGTGTGGCCTGAACCCTGGACCTGGGGGCAGGTTTTTCTGAACACAACAATTGACACCAGGACTGAAATGTAATTCCACATGGAATCTGAAGGGGAAAAAATAATAATTTAAGCATAGACTTCAGCAGAACTTCAAATTTTAATCTGAATACACAATTATGCTCTATCATCAAAAACATCAAGCATGTACAGGTAGCTTTGACCATGTATAACAGTGATGAAAAACATCTACATCTGGGTAAACTAGGATAAGCCAACAACTTGAAACGTTATTATCAATCATTACCTTTCTTCTGAAGAGGGGTCTTTAGTTGGATCTTCATACAGCATAACCACAATTTGGGACATGTAATTCAGTTCAGAGACCATGCTAACATATTCCATTGCGCGACGCCACTGTTCATCTTTTTCAACCTATAACAGGAAAAAATGGAATCATTTCAAAGCATGTGAATGACAGTTTTTATGTTGTATGTGTATGGCACTTTTCAAGTTGTATGTCTATGAGAGTTTTTAAGTGTTTTAAAAATATTCCATCCTTCACCCATTAATAACATTGAAGGTTAATTACAATGCTTTTAGTCCCATAAGGTGATTTGCTGTACATTTGTAAGGGTATTATGCAACGAATTTAAAGAAAAATCTTAATTGTGAAACATTATTATAGTGACACTGTGTCGTTTACATAGATAAAAAATAAAAATCAAAGATGTTTTGTTTGTAGGTAGCACTGAGAAAATGCGTGTGAATTTTTGGTATTTGACTGTCTTGTGCCTGTCGTCCTAAGGGGCCTCCAAATCTCAAATGTTAGTTTTCTTACAGTAATACATATATTTCCAAGTGGATGGGGGGGGGGGAGGGGCTAATTTTGTTTAGCCACCATCCTGGGCCTCCAACGGCCTTAGTCCGCCACTGTGTATAGGCAAAATTCAGTGACAAATTGTGATTAGGAAAATTAAGCTGGTCATATCTGTATACCTTCTTTCACAGACTGCACCTCCATTTGGCACAAGCAATCAGAGCCATCTAGACCAACTAACTTTCAGGCATGTCACAGGAGACTAAATTTATATGCTAGACAAGTTCAATGTTATAAGTGGAACTAAGAACAAAGTCTCTTTTAAAACTCTAAAATTACTTCCACCAACATGTGTATATGACAATGGTATGAAGAAAGTTGTTTAAGAGATAAATGATTGATTTTTTTTAGTAATTCATTGCAAATACACAAAGGAAAGTATTGTGCATCTTCTATTGTCCATACTGCTAATGTTATTTAGAATGAGTTTCAGCAGCATTTCAGCTGCTTTGAATATACTTAGTAAAATGTCCTACAGTTGAAAATTTTCTCTTCTTAGCCCTAGAAAAGTATCAGTTTGTCATAATAATTTACAGAATCTCAACAACAGCTTACCCTCATTATATTACTACTATAAAGCCCCTTCCAAGATCGAAAAACGGACATTTTGCACTCTATTTTAAGCAAAAGCATGTGATTAATGCACTTCATTATTTATTGCTACATCTCCTGAACAATTTGCTGTGCTGTGACATAATTTTGGTGCATTCACTGATATACTATATGTAAAATGTATCATTAGAGTGTTAACATCTCATCTTGCAGTTTTATTGCAAGCCAGTGTAGCCGAGCCGCGGTGGCCGAGGGGACTAAGGCGCTCCAGTCACGGTCCGCACGGCCACTACGGTCGGGGATTTGGATGTTTGTGCCATCCTAGTTCGTAAGTAGTTCATAAGTAGTTTGTAAGTTTAGGGACTGATGACCCCGTAGTTAAGTCCCATAGACTATACAAACATTTGAAACATTTTGAACAAGCCAGTGTAAGCAGGAGGTAGTCTTTGACACATCTATATGTCTATCACATCATATGTCCTGAACTGTGTGCTGTACACTGATATAATTCTGCAGGTGCATTCAGTGGAAAAAATGATAAATTACAATGTCAGGACTGCTGTAGCATAGGGCGCGCCATGTAGTTCTAATCAAGAGTGTCGGCTATGTACTTCCAGTGCAGACAAGCAGCGCACCCTCTATTAATGAAGGCGGATGTAACGTGGAGTCGTGCAGGCAGTTGTGAAGTGAATGCCAAGCTGTTATGTTATGTTCAGTTCTTTACTTAACTGACGACGCTGGCCATTTATGTTAGACATTATATGATAAAGTTCAGAGGTTACAACACTCATTGGCAATGAGTGTGTTCGATTCTACACATTCTGTTTACACCTAGGTTCAAGACAGGCTTTTGAAATGATGGAAACTACAACAGCTTCGGAGAACCTTTCAGTCTTTGGCGTTGGCACTGTCCACGCATGCGCATCCTGCAGTGCCGGCCGCATCTACGCCTGTCTCATACCCGCCACCTTTACCTGCATTTGACGAGGCTACAGAAGAGTAGGAGTCTTACGAAAAGCATCTGCGTCAAAATTTTTAGGCTTTTGACATCCAGGATGCCCAGCTGTGCCGTGCCCTTTTTCTTTCATGGATTTCTCCTAAGATTTATCATTTGCTGTGTCAGCTGTCCCCTCTGCAAGATCGCATGTTGCTTACTTTCAATCAGATGTGTCAATTACTGTCTTCTTACAACTGCAATCATACTCATGTGGTAGCTGCTCGAGTGGGGTTTTATAGATGCCGAAAACAACCAGACCAGTCATATTGGGCGTGGGCAGCCAAATTACATGGTCTTAGTCACCGTTGCAATTTTTGAGGTTCACAAGGAGCCTTATGCAGATCAGATAGTCAGGGATGTCATTATTCGCCTGGAGCCCAACAGGGAAGTGAAGGAGCGCACCTTTTACAGCACAAAAACCCTTCATTGTCAGAGGTCTTAAAAATTGCACAAGCTTTTGAAGTGTTGAGGATGGTGGGAAATCAAATCGAGGCTTGGTGTGACATATCAGCTGTTTAGCCTTTCTCCTCTCGCCACCCGCAGGAAGATGAGTCCTCTGAGGAGGACATTGCCGCCGTTACCCAGGGCTCTGAATGGTTGAGCGTTAAGCATCCTAAGCAACAGCAGAAGTCATGGGCGCGCGATCCGCAAAAACAGATAACATAGGGCCACTCTAGTGCCCCCTTGACCTTCTTGCTTTTTCAGTCCGCTTGCTCTCAGCGCTGAGCCACGTGCCATTGGTGCAGCAAAAAAGGTCATATTTCGTCCATGTCCAAGTCAAATCGCTCCGTGCAGGATCAGGATACGGATGTAGATACGGAAGTCAACTGTGAGGCAGCACTGTCCGTGGGTCATTCTAAACTTTAACTGGACCTAAAAGTTTGCAACAGGGTCCTCCGTATGCAGGTTGATACGGGTGCAGCCATTACTCTGGTGAACTCACAAATGTATGTCAAGTTGGGCTCCCCTCCCTTGCAGCCGGTCACTCGCAAGTTGCTCAGTTATAACAAACAACATATTCCAGTGCTTGGCCAATTCACCACTCAGGCGGTTTACCGCTCTGTCATTCGGCCCTTAACCTTTATTGTAGTGGACAATGCAACTACAGAGAATCTTTTTGGTATTGACACATTTCAGTTGTTCGAGTTTTCTATTTCGGATTATGTCAACCTAGTCTCGAACGAGGTACCCTACCCGCAACTGGAGGAGCTCTGCTTGGAATTTTCTTCTCTGTTTACACTGGGTTTGGGTTGCGCCATGTCTTTTCAGGCACATGAAACCTTCCACATGCCCAAATCTTTTTCAGGCATGCCAGATACCAGTGGCCCTCCACGATTCTGTCAAAGCAGAATTAGATCTTCCTCACATCCCTAGGGGGGGTCATTCCTCCTATTTTCTCGAGTGAGTTGTCTCCTGCTTTGGTCAACTGGCAAGTTGGGACTCTGTGGCGATTTTATGACCACAATCAATGCACAGTCAGTCATTGACACTTATCATTGCCTCCTTTCTTTTTTTGTTTTTTTTTTTTTTTTTTTGTCCGAAGGTGGATTTGGCAGAGGCCTATCTTCAGCTTCCCTTCCACAAAGAGTTGCACTATACCAGTATTTACGCCTAGTATTTGGGGTTGCCAGCGCCCCAGCCATATTTGAGCGGTTTTCTGGAACAGCTCACAGTGCCAATTCCGGGCTATATAAATTATTTGGACGACAACATGGTGTCAGGCACGTCTGCCAATGACCACTTGCAGAACCTACGCTCTCTTTTTTTGGCATTCAAATTCAATGCAATTTAAAAAAAGTGCATCTTCTTCTATCCCGCTATTGTCTATCTAGGTTTTGAAGTTACACGTGACGGTGTCACCCCTTTACACCAGCACAGCCATTTCGGCCTTACCTCGGCCTACGTCGGTGCAGGAGTTACATGTTTTTCTTGGTAAGATTGCATTTTACCACAAATTTCTTCCCGATGCGGCATCCATAGCACAACCATTAAATGCTCTTTTGCACAAAGGTGTGCGTTTTCAGTAGTCACAGGCATGTGAAAACATGTTTTCTCTTTTGAAACAAAAGTTACAGTCTGCCTCCTGTTTGGTCAACGTCCAGCCTGGGCAACAATTAGTTTTGCCCACAAATGTGTCCCAACATGGGGAGGGAGCAGTTTTGGCCCATAGGTACGAAGACAGTACTGAGAGGCCCATTGCTTATGCGTCAAAAACATTGAACTCGGCACTGGTCAAATATTCGCAGATAGAAAAAGAGGCCCTTGCCATCATCTATGCATTGCACAAATTCCACATTTTTCTGTATGGCACAAAGTTCCATTTGATCACAGATCATAAACCCTGGATTTCCCTGTTCAACCCTTCTGTCTCCCTGCCGGATAAAACAGTGGGCCCTGTTTTTGTCGTGAAATCCATTTTTGTCCCACGGCCCAACATAGTAATGCCGACGCGCTGTCTCGTCTTCCAGTGGGTCCCGACCCTGTTTTTGACAGTGACAAATTGCTCTGTTTTCATCTGGACAAGATGTAACAAAAGGTAGTGAATGGGTTTCCTCTTACCGCATCACATATTGCAGCCGCGGTCACAGCCGATCCCGTGTTACAGCTGATCCCGTGTTACGACAGGTGGCCTCTTCTGTACAACACAGCTGGCCGGAGAGCCTCCGGGTCGTCATTTGGACCCAATTCACAATTACTTTTCCTTTTGGTATCAGTTTTCAGTCAGGGACGGAGTCCTCTTACTGTCCACAGCAGGCGCACCATCTCGGGTGGTCATTCCCTCCTCTCTACGTTGTGAGGATTCCGTCTTCTGCACGCGGACCACTGGGTATGTCCCGTAAAAAAGCATTAGCCCACCGCCATGTGTTTTGGCCAGGCCTGGATGGGGATACTCTCAGAATTGTATCCGCCTGCTCGAAATGTGCAACTGACCAGGCTGCTCCACGCGCATCCCTTTCACAGTGGCCAGATCCAGAACAGACTTGGGAATCAGTTAATGTAGACATTATGGGTCCTTTCTCGAATTCCTTCCGTCTATTGGTGGTTCACGCATTTTCAAAGTTTCCATACGTGGCATGTTGCACTTCAATGTCAATAGCAGTAAGGGTTTCAGTTTTATCAAAGACCTTTGCTCTCGAAGGCCTACCTATTAGTTTAGTTACTGGTAATGGCCCATGGTTTTCTTCTCAAGAATTTGTCGAATTCTGTGCCCGGCGAAGTATCTGTCGTGTTGGTGCCCCCTTTTCGACTCCAATCTAACGGGGAGGTCAAACGTCTTCCTACCATTTTGGACCGATTGGTGATAAGAGCCCAGCAGAACTCTTACCTGTCCGGCAGCCTCAGACCCTGCTCCACCTGCTGTGGCCCCTGCCGGGGCACCTCCATATGGCACTGCAGGCCTGTTTCCGTCTGGGCACAGCTGTGTGGGCCCGCAAATAGATCCCAGCGGTTGTCACGTGCTGTTCTAGCCACCGTCTCTGTGGGGTCCACATGAAGTACGGCCTCACATCTCGACATGTGGATCAATTGTGTCCTAGGGTGGCAGGTCGGGAGTGGGAGGACATCCCGACACACTCGCACGTTTGACCGTCACCTGACGAGGCCGAGCACCAAACCCAGCCTCCTCCTGGCGAATGCTGCACGGCATCCGGGAAGCGGGGTTCGACAACACCTAAGAACTGGCCAGCATCAGACCTTCTCGTGGTACCGGCTCCACGTCCGTCACCGCCTCTGCCACCTCCGCCACCATTACTGCTCGCAGTTACACCGCCTATGGCACAGGGTGAGAGTGACGACAGCGTCACGGACTATGACCCGCCTTCTCTGCTGTGTCGCACGGTGCTCTCAGTCTGCACGTCTGTACTCCTTGGTTCCGGCTCGGTGCTTTGGCCACGAGGATGAAATGGATGTTTCATGTATAAGAGTTTAGTTTTTCTCTGCAGAAGTGGGAGATGTAGCATAGGGCGCGCCACGTAGTTGTAATCGATGATGATGATGATTGGCATTTTAGGGCACTCAACAGCGAGGTCATCAGCGCCCGGTTGTAATCGAGCAGGTTGCCTACGTACTTCCAGTGCCCACCACCAGAGGCGGGCAAGACTAGACTAGCAGCACGCCCTCTATGAACAAAGGTGGATGTAGTGCGGAGTCTTGCAGGCAGTTGTGAAGTGAATGCCAAGCTGTTACATTGAGTTGTTTACTTAATGGCCGACGCGGGCTATGTAGGTTAAACATTATACGATAAAGTTCAAAGGTTATAACGAGGACAGATATTGGAGTTTGAATGTACAAACAGGAAAAATTTCGTAAGTAATTGACTGTTTCTTTTTTATCATTTTGTGGGAGTTTGGGGAGGGGAGTG
Source organism: Locusta migratoria (assembly GCA_026315105.1). Taxonomy (NCBI): domain Eukaryota; kingdom Metazoa; phylum Arthropoda; class Insecta; order Orthoptera; family Acrididae; genus Locusta; species Locusta migratoria. The sequence goes on from CM048755.1 coordinate 786,856,140, forward strand.
CCAAGAAGAATATACGTTTGAAATTAGATGTGAAAAGCACAGAAAAAAATTGCTAAATGCCTTCCTGAGAAGAAATCTCCAATCCTTGCAAATTGTAAATTATGTGTAGAGCAGATGTGGCTTAAATTCAAGGAAATAGTATCAACAGCAATTGATAGATTTATACAAAAGATGTAGCTGATACCCCTTGGTACCTTAAACAGGTCAAAAAACTGTGGCAGATAGAAAGAAAAAAGCATGCCAAATTTAAATGAACACCTAATTGTCAAGATTGGCAATCTTGCACAGAATCCTGAAATTTAGCAAGGACTTAAATACAAGACAATTACAAAAGTTTCCAAAATGAATCTCTGTGTTGAAATTTGGCAGAAACCCAACAGGATTCCGGTCATATGTTAAGTATACTACAGGAAAGACACAACAATATCTTCACTATGTGATAGTAATGGTGATGCTATAGACAACAGTAAAGCTGAGTTTCTAAACAGAGCTTTCCGATATTCCTTCACCAAAATGTTCAAATGTTTGTAGACCTATGGGACCAAACTTTTAAGGTCATCAGTCCCTATACTTACAAACTACTTAAAGGAACTTATGATAAGAACAACACACACACACACACACACACACACACACACACACACACAAAAATGCCTGAGGGAGGACTCAAACCTCCGGCGGGAGTGGCCACACAATCTGTAGTATGGCGCTTTAGGACATGCAACCTTCACCCGAGAAGATGAAGCCATTCAAATTAACAACAGCTGCCAACACGTCTTTCAATCAAGATTGTATACTGGCTACGTTTCTTTTGTTTGAAATGTTTGTAAATCTATCGGACCAAACTGTGTGGTCATCAGTCCGTAGCTTACAAACTACTTAAACCTAGGTAAACTAACCTAAGGACAACACACACACACACACACACACCCATGCCCCAGGGAGGACTCGAACCTCCACGGCGAGCAACCGCACGCTCCGCAGCGAGACGCCTTAGACCACTCAGCTACTCCACCGCGGCGCTACGTTTCTATCAGAGTATGCTGATGCACTAGCTCCATACTTAATTCATATACAACTGCTCGCTTAATGAATAATATGTATCCAGAGACTGGAAAGTTGTATAGATCACACTCATATTCAAGAAAGACAATAGGAATAAGCAACTAAATTACAGGCAGCAGGGTTTTGGAACATACACTATGTTAAATCATTGCATGGCTATGGAATACCATCTCAGATTTGTGATTGGATTGGAGATAACTTGTCAGAGAGGTCACATTTCATAGCAACTGATGGAAAGCTTGTGACCAACACGGAGGTGATAATTAGCATTTCTTAGGATAGTGTTACTGGCCTCTGCAGTTCCTTATCAAATGATCTGAGCAATCCTCTTAGATTGTTTGCATTTATTATCTAGAAAAGTCATCAGAAGTTCAGAACCAACCACTTAACAATTTAGATACCAAAAATGGGCATTGACCCTAAATAGCGAGAAGTGTTAAGTTGTCCACATGAGTACTAAAAGGAATCTGATTAATTTCATTTACAAGATAAATCAATCAAATTTGAAGACTGTGAATTCAACTACTATCTAGGAATTATATTATGACAGACTTAAATTGGATAGAACACACCAAACATGTGAATAAGGCAAACTAAAGGCTGTGTTTTATTGGCCGAACAAATGTTCAAATGTTTGTAATCCTAACGGAACCAACTTCTGTGGTCATCAGTCCCTCGACTTACAAACTACTTAAACTAACTTAAACTTAGGACACCCTCGCTCCCCCCAAAACACACACACACACACACACACACACACACACACACACACACACACATGCCCAAGGGAGGGCTCAAACCTCTGACGCGAGTGGCTGCGCGATCAGTAATGTGGCACTCTAGACTACATGGCCATTCCCACGTGGCTACTGGCAGAACATTTAGAAGATGCAAGAGAATTACTGAAGAGACTGCCTACCCTATGCTTGACTGTCCTCTTTTGCTGTATTTCTGTGTGGTGTAGGATCTTTATCAGATAGGACTGAAGGAGAACATCAAAAGAGTACACTGAAGGGCAGCTCGTTTTGTGTGTTATCATGTTACTGGAGAGATTTTCACAGAAATGATACAGAAGTTGGAGTGGGATACAGTACAAGATCTACTTACAAAATTTTAATTTGTGACTTTCTCCTCTGAATGTGAAAATATATAATAAGTCCGTAGGCTTCCACGGCTGGTGTCATCCTATACATATTATAAATGCGAAAGTATGTATGTTTGTTACCGCATCACGCTAAAACTACAGCACTGATTTAGATGAAATTTCATATAGAGATTTCTTATGTCTTGGATTAGGACATAGGCTACTTTTCAAAATGTTTATTACAAGTTATTTATTTGAAATATATCCATAGAAATATGTAACGGTTGTAAGAACCTTCTAATACAACAGCAGAAGCACTCTACAGTGTTCGTTGTATTTAGCCGCGAGGGTTAACGTGTCATGTAATGGTTAGCCGATATTTGGGCAATGGTTCATGTCCTGCTAGAGTGAAATTTTTTCTCTCTGTTATTGTTATCCTTTTTACTTTCGAATATACAAAAAGATTCTTGGAAACTGCCAAAACAGCTTAACTGATATATAATTACATACACAAGAAATCTGAATGTTGGCGTTCATGCCGCATTCATTTTCATTTGTTGTAACAAATGAAGGAAATATGTATATAAATTGAAGACATTAAATAAAATATGCTCTAAGTACCATGGCAAGAAAAAACATTGACGTTTTGTGTAGAATGGGATCTAGATACCAAGCCCTATTTTGTGTACAAAGCTCGAACTGCCACGTATAAATATCGTACGTAAACTGCAACGAAAGTAAGTAGTAGCAAATGCACTCAACAGATGGCAGGCGGTACGCTGCAGTTAACATATGAAACGTTGTGTGTTCCAGCCAACTGCAACGATATATATTAAGGTGAATGTCTGTTCGGTGTACGCTTATCACGTACGAACGTCAAGACTCAGAGACTTAAATATTTGTACCGTTACTAATTTATACCTGATGAAGGTTTTAGCCACGGTTTTATAGCCATCTGATAAATATTTAGCAATTTGAAGAATATAACGTGAAATGCGGAACAAGAATTACTCTTTGAAAATTATATTTACTCTTTGAAAATTGTTTCATTGGTTGCATTGTTGCTTGAGGGTTGATAATGATAAAAGGGTGGAGTATATTGGAATGGAAAGTTATCGGTGTATATAAAATTCTACGTGTGTGTGTGTGTGTGTGTGTGTGTGTTAATATTTCGCTCTGCAGTGAAAACTACATGACGCAAACGAATCATCTGTGTGTAATTGTTGTCTGAAGTCTCCCATTGTACATCATACCAGTTCCAAGCCGATAGCTATAAGGGGGTGGAAGATATAGTGGTTTAAAGTCGTCAAATTATTAAAAAAATTCGGACTGAAGGCTAGCGATGATGTTTGCGACTCTATAGCAACGACGTTACATACAGCGAAACTTGATGCCACAGACCATATCTTTGGTCTATGTGTGCTACAATGTCTTCAGCTCTTTCTCTGTAAAGATAAGCATACGAATAAGGAAATATAAGAATGAATAAATAAATAAAGCAGTAAAAAAGAAATTTTTTAATACATCTCTTTAAAAAAATCGATTTAGCGTTTCGCGCATTACATCAAGTGATCGATCTGTGATATTATTACAATAATTATTTTTGAATTTCGTGATCGGATTCTTCGAAATGAGTGCATTTTTACCTGTGATTGGATCTACACTACTTACGTTGCTGATAAATAGATAATCAACCAACATGCGAGCGGAGCCGCGGGTTTAAGCTAGTTTTGAATAAAACAATTCTGAATGTTAGGCCACGTCATTTTTCAACACATAAATTGCCAACGTTTTGACCATGTGCAGTGGTCCTCTTCAGGGAGGTTAACTGTTGGATGCTGCTGAATGTACACCCTTATGTACTGTGAATTTTTCGGTTATCTAATACCAATGTCATACATCTAAGATGGTGATTGGCTGGCGGTAGCGTGTCAACAGGCTCTTATGTTTGCTACCCTGTAAATGATTGGTAGGCAAAATCTTATGTCTGGTTAGAAAGCAACAGCCAACCAGAAACTAGCATCCAGGGGATGGTGTTTCCTGCTGTGAACGTTCACGCCATGCGTCATTCTACTATGGCCGCTGTTTATACTGCAGAACTTGGGTCAAGTGGAGCCGCTGGCTGGTGCACATACGCAGTCCGCTGGGCAGGGATTGCCAGCAGACGCGTTGAAGGTAACTTGTAGCCATCCTCACTATTCATATTGTTAGGTTGTTTAATTATTTCGATGGCTTCTCTTATTTTGCGTTGTTGCATCCACAGTTCCTGGGCAAGCACGCGAGGTTCTCGGAAGTTAATAGTACTGCTGGAGGTGTTGCCTCCAGTTTTCTCAATATTGTTGGATATTCTCGTACATGATGAAAATATTTAATTCTTTCCTAATGTCACCATTTTTGATCATGCGTCTTCTAATGTTGTCCTTTGTCTTTCTTAGGAACGTCATCTCTGCACTTTGGATTTTAGTTTATTTTTGTAGTAACCCAGCTTTTGCTTCCATAGGATAGTACAGGTACTGCCATCACTTTATAGAATTTTAAAATAGTCTCTTTTTGTATTTTATGGCCAAATGTTCTGTTTATGGTACCACAGGCACCTTGCAAGTTTTGTATTTTATTTTCAATGTCAGAATCATAAATCAAGACTTATATCATAGCCTAAATACAAGATATGAGAGATTTGTCCTAAATGTGAATTATCCAACACAATTTTGATGTGATTGGGTATTTTCCTTGAGCACTTTACTTCAGTTTTATTACTAGATATTTTAAAGTTATATTTCCTGCATATTTTGTTCAGCTGATATACTGACCTTTGGAGGTCATCTTCATTCTTTTCAAAAATAACGATGTCATCTGCAAATAGAAGCACATTCAGGTAGTCCTGATTCAATAATTTAATTCCTTTTGTTTACTTTAAGCTTCCATTTCCAAAGAATCAAGTCAATGTATATATTAATAAGGGCAGATGAGAGTCCACATCATTGTCTCACTCTTTCATTAATACTTATTTCTTCTAATTTAGTCTTGCATGTGTTTATTATGATGCATGGTTTTTTTTTTTTTTTTTTTTTTTTTTTTTTTGGTATAGACTTTTTACTACTACTGTTATGTGATAAGGATACCCTGATTCAGACATAATATGCCATAGGCTATCATGGCTGACATGGTCAAATGCATTCTCGAGATTGATGAACGCCATATGGGTTTCTATGTTAAACTCTATGTTTTTCTATGATGTACTTAATTACAAAAAATCTCTTGTCAAAATACAGCATCAGAAGACTTTATCAGCACAGACTGCAAGAAAATCTTGCCTCAGTACCACTCAGTAAAGACATCGATATAGAATGGAATAATATTAAGACTTGCATCACTGAAGCAGCCACAAAAACACTTGGTAAAAGTAAGAAAACAAATGGAAAAATATGCCTCAGAATATGGAACACAGAAATCAAAGACACCATCAAAGAAAAACAAGCAGCTTATCTGAAGTTTCTGCAATTAAGTACACCAGAGAGCTGGGAACAATACAAATTAAAAAGGATTGCTGCGAAACAGACAGTTTGCAAAGCACACCAAGAATTATGGGATAAGTTTTTAAGTGTCCTAGAACACAATGTACTTGGCAGACAGAAATGAGCATACAAAGTCATGAAAGCCCTGAACGAGGAAGAAAAACACACTGCCTCACTGAACATTATACCCAATGAAAAATGGATTAATCATTATACAGATCTATAGTCTACATAGACTACCAAAGATGAGACTGAAGAAAGCATGTACACTGAAACAGTAGACCCTATTGCCAAATAAATGCAAAGCTAATAAAATAAATAAAATACGAAGGCTCTTCACTAGAAAAACAGTTTTTACAATTAATAAATGACTGTTGTAGGAGCTACACGATCTCAGATAACTGGTGTATAGCAGAAGTAATCTCTATCTTCACGAAAGGCAAATGCAGTTACTGTAAAAACTATTATGGTATCAGTCTCCTAAACACTGGTGACAACATATACTCAAAAATAATCAATAACTGCCTGAAGACAATTTCCAGATTTGCTGAAATTATATGTAAGCCTAAGCCATATTAGCAGTATCTGAGAATATTTTGCAAGTGTGTCAGTAAAAATAAATAAATAAATAACACCCACACAGTAACAAAGAAAAAATATAACTGTAGCAGGATAAAAACAGCATGAAACACCATTTATATAGAGGACAATACGACTCTGACCTCACAGCTACTTCAAACATTCGAAAGCTAGTTCTTCTGTATTAGAAACTTCATAACACTGTAAAATATTTCTCTTTGTGTATATAAATAAATAACTTGTAATAAACACTTTTAAAAATAGCCTATGTGTTAATGCAGGACATAAGCTATCTCCACGTGGAATTTAATCTTCTACATCTACATCTACATACATACTACGCAATTCACTGTAAGTTGCGTGGCAAAGGGTACACTGTACCACTACTAGGCATTTCCTTTCCTATTTCACTCCCAAATTGAACGAGGAAAAAAAGAATGCCTATATGCCTCCGTACGAGCCCTAATTTCTCTTATCTTGTCTTTGTGATCTTTACATGAAATGTAAGTAGGCGGCAGCAAGATCGAACTACACTCAGCTTCAAATTCCGGCCCTCTAAATTTACTTAACAGAAATTCACGAAAAGAATGTCGTCTTTCTTCCAGCGATCCCCAATTGAGTTGCCGGAGCATTTCCGTGACACTCGCGCATTGGTCGAACCTACCGGTAACAAATCTAGCTGCTCGTCTCTGAACCGCCTCTATGTCGTCCTTTAAACTGATCTGCTGCGGGTCCCAAACACTTGAGCAATACTCAAGACGTGGTCATACAAGCGTTTTATATGCGGTCTCCTTTACAGGTGAAGTACATCTTCCCAAATTTGTCCCACTAAACCGAAGTCGGCTGTCCGCCTTACTCACAACTGTCCTGACAAGCCCGTTCCATTTCATATCTCTCTGCAATGTTACGCCTAGATATTTGAACGACGCGACAGCATCAAGAAGCTCACTACTAATGCTGTATTCGAACATTATGGGATGGTTTTTTCTACTCATGCGCGTCACCTTACATTTTTCTACATTGAGAGCTAGCTGCCATTCTTCGCACCAACTAGAAATTTTGTCTAAGTCATCCTGTATGCTATTACAGTCAGTTAGAGACAACACCCTCCCATGCACCACAGCATCATCAGCAAACAGCCGCAAATTACAACTTACTCTGTCCATCAGATCATTTATATAGATAGAAAATAATAGCGGTCCTATCACACTCCCCTGGGGCATGCCTGACGATACACTCGTCTCTGATGAACACTCGCCGTCGAGAACAACGTACTGCGTTCTATTACTTAGGAAGTCTTCCAGCCAGTCACAAATCTGTGAACCTATTCCATAAGCTCGTATCTTCGTTAGCAGTCTGCAGTGTGGCACCGCGTCGAACGCCTTTTTGAAGTCGAGAAAAATACAATCCGCCTGTTGCCCTTCATCCATGGCTCGCAAGATGTCATATGTGTCTTAATCCATGCTACAATTTTAGTGGGATACAGTAACAAACATAAAAACTTTTGTATTTATAATATGTATAGGATTCCCACCTACACAGCGGAAAATGATCATCAAAACAAAATAAGATAGATCAGAGCTCAAAATAAGAGATTCAGGTGTTCTTATTTTCTGTGTGCTATTCAAGAATTAAATGGTAGATAACCAGTATGGTAGCAGTTTTCTGAACATTCTGCTGCATACTCAAATGTGATTTGTAGAGTAATGAAGTGGATTACTTTAAACATGGGAGATTCAGTGACCCATTGGATCTCATCTGTGGCAGACTAAGGGATAGGAGGGAGGTGGGGGGGGGGGGGGGGTCCAACCCAGGCCTCTCGCCTTGAGAGGCCTCCAAATACTTCGAAAGTACAATTTTTTTTAGTAATACATGTGTTTCCTCTCGTCCTGGGGCCTCCAAATCTCAAAGGTTACTTTCTGTACAGTAATACATGTATTTCCAATTGGACGAGGGGCCTCATTTTGTTTTGTTGCAGCCCCAGGCCTCTGACAGCCTTAGTCTGCTACTCCACTGGATCTCATTTCCCATATTTGTGTGGGATAGATAAATGCATGAGAAATAACTTCTACACTTTTATCATAACATAGGTTACACAATATACATGTCCTTTATTATTCATTATGGCTGTAATACACTTGTTTAGGGACTTTTCATTATCAGCTTAATAAAAATAATAATAAACAATAAAAATACAGATTTATGAATCTAGAAAGATCACAATACTCACATCAAGTAAACCACCATATCTCAGAACTGTTAGAAGTGAATGTACATGGCTCTCACTGGTAAAATACAGCCTCGTCCTAACATGACGACCAGGGCTTGAAACACCATGGGAATACCTGTATGTGGAAAAAAGTAAATCTAGATCTATTAGTAGATCAAACATTAATTTTAATATTTGGCAATTACTGAAACAATTACAATAAATGAAATTGTGTCACTGGTTTTGCAACTGGATAAGGCACAGTGCAGCATCTCACACACCAACTCTAAATTAACAATTCCACAGACTACAGAATACTAATCTGTCATGAATGTTTCTTCAAAGAATCTTTACTTACTATTAGTTTCAATCCTACCAAAAGGATTCATTTCCAGCCCAACAACTACATTATGCTACACTGCACTTATCAAAACCTCGTCCCCTTCAATTGCTTCTTATTACAGGAAGTCTTTATTTGTCATCATATATATGCTCATCATGTCCCATGCCTTTCAAGGTTCATATATCTGTTCAATCCCAGCTGAAAATCATTCCCTCTTAATCTACCAGGACTTTTATCATCTCTAACAATGTATTACCAACTTCCTTTCCTATATCCCTAATCAAAAACGCCAAATAACATGCATTCATAACAAATACAGACTTCACTGTCCTCCTGCAGGCACTCTACCATTGACATGAGTATCCTCAATGATTACCACAAGACTCCTGCCAACTATTTGATATCTTCACTCAAAATCCTTCTAATAGGAACACCATTCATGTAGTTCAGCAGAAGTTTTAATACCTGCTCATACAGAACACCTTTGATGATTTAGCACTATTGTACCCTAGTCAACAGAGCAATCTTAAATATTCTCAACAGCTTAATAACTTCCTTAACTGACTTAACTTATTGTACCCCAATGTGACCCAGTTCTCGTTTGTCATTCTGTCACGTCCCTGTTGATCAGCATGCAAGGAGAACTACCTTAACCAAACATCATGCTCACAGCAAACCTTTCATGTAATTCTTTACACAGATAAGTAATTACATCTCTAGCTATTAATGCTTATGATCTGAGGGGAAGATATATGATAGTGCCAGTTATTTTGATGAAGGGTATTGGTACAAAAAGTATTTTTCACTTTGGAGCAGTATGATTCAGAGAGATATACATTTCTAAAGTGGATAAAGTGGAAAGTTTTAAACAAATGTTTAGATATATGTCCAGCCAATGGAAAATCCAGGCCAGAATTAAAAAATATAATTTGGATAGTTTCCAGCTCATTGCAATGACGTACATTGAGCTGTACACTCATACACACTCAACTCCAGCTTTCAGACATTAGCCTTTGTCAGAAAAAAAAGACACCATTCATACAGTCACAAAGACACACATCACAGACACACAATCATCCTGGCTGCCACATTCCATTGGTGAAGGGACAGGAAGAGAGAGGGGCGAGGGCAGAAAGGTTCCAAGGTGGTGGTGGGGAGGGTTACAGCATGGCCTTAAGGAGCACATAAATACTAGATGGGTGGAAAGAATACAGGTTAAGAATGGAGTGGGAAGACAGGGGAGGGGAGGGAAAACACACACACACACACACACACACACACACACACACACACACACACAGAGAGAGAGAGAGAGAGAGAGAGAGAGAGAGAGAGAGAGAGAGAGAGAGGGAGAGAGAGAGAGAGAGAGGGGGGGGGGGTGGAGATGGGGGAAACTGTAGGAAAGAGGGGGCAGGAATTGTTGGATGTGTGTGTGTGTGGGGGTGGGGGGGGGGGGAGGTTATTGTAGGCTGAGGCTTGGATAATTTCAGGATTCGAGAACATGGTGTAAGAATATCTCCCATCTGTATAGTTCAGAAAAGCTGGTAGTGGGGGGAGGATTGCCCGGGATGTGAAACAGTCACTGAAATAAAGCATACAATCAGCTAGACATGGTGGCATAAGGTGGTCTACCTTGTTTTTGTCCACAGTTTTGACAGTGGCCATTCATCTTAATGGACAGATGCCTATTTTGTCATTGGTTTCGGTTTTAAACCTTGATTGTACTCATATTGTCGGACTTTGTTAGTTGTCTCGACAACATGGCACATAAATGTTATATGACATATTGCCCCTTCATATAATTTTCTACCTGGTACTTGTGAAAGATTTTTCTGCAATGTTAGCTTGTAGCCTGCGATGAGCGGCTGTGTCACTGTAACGTCGCAGTGGCCGGGCTGCGTATTTTTTAACATTCGTCATGTGTTTTGTGCTGTATTTGGCAACGCCAAATCCTATCCATTGGACCTCCCACACCTCCCTTGTCGTGCACCCTGTCCCGTTAATGGTTTTGGTGTGCTTGAATTGGTGTTTTGTATAATTTTATATGACTTAACACATTTTCGTAGAAATGTCTTTCACAGTTTTTATGACTGCTCACAGTATATTGTGCCCAAGATGTTTTATGTGTAGTTTTATTCACGCAACTTTCACAGTTTCTATGACTGCACACAGTATAGTATGCCCAAGATGTTTTATGTATAGCTTTATTCACGTAACTTTCAATGCCAACCCTGCGCCATCTGGTGGCGAATGGGGCCTAGGTTACCTGTTACGGTGTTTCCCCCCTCTCACCACAGTTGAGCATGTAAGTCTGGTTGAACACCTTCACCAGACATCCATGATGGTATTTTAAATTTGTAATCAGGCATCTATACCAAGATGGTGTAATTCCCATCGTTTTTTAAAATCTTTTGTAAGTATATATGTATTAATATGATTTATACTCCTTATAGATATCATAATTATGTTCTATATACATCTAAAATGTAATTTTCTTCTTTTGTACCACAGTCTGATGATGATGTTCTTGAAACGCGTCATGAAATAAAGCTAATTGTGACCAAGACTTTACAAACAATTTTTTCATATATGCCAACGTAAGGTCGCGTGTCCACAAGAATGGAAGGTTTTATGAACCAAGTGATAATCATTTAGATGTAGGTAAATACTCTACATGATGATTATTACTCTATTAGTACAGTATTATGTATAATTCTCTGCAACTGAAAATGTGTAAGGTGGTATTATATACCAATTAGCGAGTTGATGTTTACAATTTTGAAGCAACTGTTCACAATATGATACACAAAAAATTTGGCTGTAAAGTCAAAGGCGAATTCAGGGGATGGGGAGGGGGGGAGGTTACAGGGGCACGTGCCCCCGCTCAGAGGACCGGACGAAAAATGGGGGGGGGGGAGAGAGGGGGGGGGGGGAGAGAGAGAGAGAGAGAGAGAGAGAGAGAGAGAGAGAGAGAGAGAGAGAGAGAGAGAGGAATAATAGGAGGGAAAGAAGCTCAGCATTAGAATAATTAACTTTTATTTACAGGCAGCATGTAATTGTGAGTTTAACAATGCAAAATCCCTGTTATTAACATAACGTATTTTAACTTTTTGTGTTATGCTTCCATTTAATTGCTCTTTTTCGTCAGTAATTTACAATAAAAATAAATAGAAGTTGTTTATTGTTTCGTGATTGATTGGGAGATAAATGAGCTATTGTGTATGTTTTACACATACTTAAATAAAGTTGGCACTTTCAGGTGTTTTTGGTAAATGGTTTATCTCTCTGGATTGTTTTTCTCGTCAGTAAGAGACAGTACTGCTACCCACTACAAACAGTTTTATTTAAAGCTACATGTTTCGATTTTCCAGTAATTGGAGCAATTTAGAAATTTCAATGGCATTTTTCCACACATCAAATACAAAGGCTTATCATGGTAGTAGAAATTCTTCTTGTAACACAGTCAAATATAATTTTCAGAATGAAATTTTCACTTTGCCGCAGACTGTGCGCTGATATGTAACTTCCTGGCAGATTAAAATTGTGTGCTGGAACTTGAATTCTAACCTGCGACCTTTGCTTTTTGCAGGCAAACGCTCTACCATCTGAGCTATCCCGCCACGCCTCACACTCGTCCCCACAACTTTACATCTGCCAGTACCTCGCCTCATACTTTCCAAACTTCAAATAAGTCCTCCTGCAAACATTGCAAGATTAACACTCCTGAAAGAAAGGATCTGGTGGAGACATAGCTTAGCCACAGTGTAAGGGATATTTCCAGAATAAGGAGTGCTAGTCCTGAAAGGTTCACTGAAGAACTTCTGTGAAGTTTGGAAAGCAGGAGGCAACAAACTTTCAGAAGTAAAGTTGTGTGGACGGACTGTCAAGTGTGCCGGGATAGCTCAGATGACAAAGTGCTTGGCCGCGAAAGGTCAAGGTCCCAGGTTCGAATTCCGCTTATGACACACAATTTTCATCTGCCAAGAAGTTTCCAGTGTAATTTTGTTGATCGTGAAAGCTTTCTTGAAAATATATCTCGTTTTGCTTAGCAACTTTACGAAGCATGAAGAAGAAATTGATTCAGTACAACACAAACACAGAAAATCTGATTTTAGGTTTTGAGGGAATATCAAACTTAGTGCGATATATTTACTGGCTGTTTGCTTCTGACCCATAAATGGGCAACCTTTTATGAGACACTGTTTTTCCGATGTCTGCATTGTTTGGTAATGACCCAGCTACTCTGAATACTCTACTGTTCATCCGGTAAGCTGACAATTCGTACGCTGGCTGTTAGCAGCGGCAGAAGTCGTGTACCATGCCTGCGGCGGGGCGAGCAGAAGGTAGCGTTGCAGTGTTGGGGACGTTACCCGTAACAATGTATACAGTAATATTTTGCATCTGGGGCAGCATAATGATGGCAGCGCTCCAAAATAAATGGATTTCCTTCAAGTAGTGCAGATGTTGTCTGCTGCTGGCACAACCTGATAAAATCGTTGTCATCTAATTACCGATGCACTAATAGTTTCGCCGCACTTTGGCGACATTCTCAATTTCCTATGATTACAAAAAATGTCACAAGATTCAACCATACTGAACAGTGAAAAGTATACTAATTTACCACAAAATAATAAAGAGTATCGGAACACTATACTTACCAAAATGACAATCAAACCATGTGCACTGCACGGGAATGGCCGTGCGATCTGGGGCACATTGATTTTATTTTATTTTATTTTTTTTTAATCATATGCTCTAAGTTTTTGTAGAATCATCATTACGTCATTTGGCTCATTTAATATCATAATCCTGTGGGCATGATTGTACAAAACTGTTATTTTTCAAACATATTGTACAATTGTTTGAATTTTCAAGCGGTCATTCTTTTCAGTCTTATAGTGCAATTATTCAAAAGTAGCAAATCTTTTGAGAAACCTATGACAATTTCGCATGGCATCCTTTGTACAGGGATTCGCATTTACCCATCTGACGAAGCTCAGAAACAGTTACATATGAAATTAAATTCAGAGGCGAATGCCCTGTGTTCAGCTGTGGGCAAGTGCTTCATCCTTTATGATGATGAAAGATGAAACCAGTGTGCCCACAGCTGAACACAGGGCATTCAGGCTCTAAATTCTCTGGTTGTTTTTATTTTGCGGTAAATTTATTAAATTTACACTGTTTAATGTGAGTAAATAATAGTAATATTTTTTGGCCATGGGCATTTTAATATGACTCCATAGTGCGCAGAAACTGAGAGTGCGTTGGTAGTTAGATGGAAGTATTTTAAAAAGTTTTATTCTATGATATGACTGTGGCTTTGAAACATATTTTGTGTGTTTCCTATAGCAGTTATATGTGACAATGACTATAAAGGACATATTCACCCTCGTTAGTCGTCAGCCTTGTGCCCCCCCCCCCCCCTCCCCCGAAAAAAAATCTGTGTCCACCACTTTGTAAAGTCATTTTCTAATGGAGTTTGAGAAAGTACAAATCCAATGTCAGTTATCAGTTCTAATATTTACATAAGTGATGTGGTATTTCAGTACATTATCAATTTCTATCTCAAAAAGCCTTTTGAATGAATTTGGTGATTAATTTTTGAAATAAAATTTGAAATGATTATTAATTTTTTCAATCATTCCATTATTTTTCACAATATCCTATTTTTCTGCAACAACAGAATTGGAAGGAGGGTGGGTATGTTTGAACACTGAACACAATATTTCTAATTTATGGTTCTAATCGTTCATCTACCATGCAACTGAAACATAGCAGGTTAGAGCAGAGAAAGTCACTTTAAATGTAATTCTTTTTGTAATTAGTGCACAACATTAATTTGTATATATACACAAATTAATCTGAGTTTGAATTGTAACTTCACAAATGTGCAGTTACCTTGCAATTTTTATAGTGGTCACTAACAAGTGTTACTTAAAAGCAAAATGGTTTAGAGGTAAAACAATGACTGAATCCAAAATGCAATCTTTATTTACACACATCTGTGCTGCACAACACCAGAGTCAGCCTGTTGACATAAGGAAATAACAATGAGGTTTCAGTGTAACTATATTCCAGCGCAGTTTTCACCTTTCTTATTCCGGCAAATATTTATTTTTATTTATTGTTATTCCAAAAGAATTAAGATATCACAAGTGAATAACTTTCAGAAGGTTTAAATAATCAGCCTACACAAAATGATTTTTAATTCTTAAATAAATGTTGTGAATGCATTTTCAATCAGGAAAAACTAAACTGTCTGTAGAAAATATAAGGAAAAAACTAGTAACTTTCACTAACACTACTATATCGAACATATAGCTCTGTCTTCTTCATGTTCTGATGTCACCAGAACTTCATACAATAACAAAGCATTTTCATTTGTGTGACATAATCTTCAAATTTAATGATTGTTAAGCTTTAATTTCAGAAAAAACAGATGTTTTGTAAAAATAATGGCCTAAAAATGTTATTTGAATGTTATCATCACTGAGAACAACAATAGCCTATTGTATAAGGGCAGCACATAGCATACCTCCTGTCATTCACATGTTTTATTCTGAACAACTATTTTCTTGTGCTACAGACTGTACCACTGATTTCGTGTTGTTTTTTTGTTTGTGTTAATATGTTACACCAATAAACTGGTATTTGCTGTCTTCCTCCTGTTAATTGTGTCTTCCTTTTCAACAAATAATGTACCACAATTCCAACTCAGACTAATTACAAACATTACATTACAAATCAAACATTAGATATAACTCATATTATAGAAGGAGACCTTCCAGGTAGGAAAATGGTATAAAATAAAGATTTTTGACTTACCTAAAGTACAGGCTGGTCGATAGGAACACTAAACACACACAAAAACACACAACCATTCGAGCTTTCGCCACCAGTGGTGGCTTCTTCGGGAAAAAGAGGGAGGAAGGAGAGGAGAAAGGGAAGGATACGGGTTTTAAGGAAGTGGAAAAGGAGCCATTCCAATCCCAGGAGTGGAAGGACTTACCTTAGGGGACAAAAAGGAAGGTAAACAAATACACACACACTCACACATATCCACATCCAAACACACTTAGGCACCCTCCACCTCAAAAAACTATCCCAACTCCTTGTCACCCACCTCCGGAAAGGCAATACACTCTCCCTCAACACACACTCCCTCAACAACCACTCCAGTAAACCTCAAGCTCCTCTTATTGCACAGAAACCCAGTCTCTCCCATCTACTCAATCTCCCACTTCCAGCTCCACTCCCCCCAAAACCTTTAAATCCTACTGCACACAATCCGGAACCACGACATCCCAATTCAGTAGTTAACCTCTCCTCTAAACCGCTCTCCCAAACTGAAACCTCTGTCCTATCCAAAGGCCTCACCTTTAGCCCTACTCCCAAATTCAACCAAACAGCCCTTGTCAAAGATTTACTATCCTATACTCGTAGCCTCTGCTGGAGAAATATTGAAATGTCTGCCTAAGTGTGTTTGGATGTGGATATGTGTGAGTGTGTGTGTATTTGTTTACCTTCCTTTTTGTCCCCTAAGGTAAGTCCTTCCACTCCTGGGATTGGAATGGCTCCTTTTCCACTTCCTTAAAACCCGTATCCTTCCCTTTCTCCTCTCCTTCCTCCCTCTTTTTCCCGAAGAAGCCACCACTGGTGGCGAAAGCTCGAATGGTTGTGTGTTTTTGTGTGTGTTTAGTGTTCCTATCGACCAGCCTGTACTTTAGGTAAGTCAAAAATCTTTATTTTATACCATTAGATATAACTCTATATTCATGGGAAAATTTGTCTCCCATATTTCTTAATGGTAACTGCAGTTAATCAGTCCATCATGCAGCAACAATTTTCCATTAACCCGGAATTCAGAAAGCTGTTCAAAGTGAGGACACTACTGCATTCTCAGCTATTAGAAAATATCCCCTTGAGGAACACAATTATTTTTGAGTCTACAATGACAGTGGACATTGTATGACACTGCACTATTGCTGATATTATGCTATTAATAGTTATTGCACAGACAGTCATATTCATCCAAATAGAAAGTTCCTCATCATCTTCAGTTTTATTGACAGTATCTCCATGATTCAATCCAGTATTATAAAACATTGTGCACGTCTCTACACGACATTAATGCCTTACGTTCATTTCACATTGTCATTCTTTATGGATGACTAACTGCAACGTGGCATAAAAAAAAACTTCAGCTCTATTAATATGTTACTGTCTATTATTCAAATACAGTCAGGCAATTTTCTAATTACATATTCATATTTCATAGACATTACCTTGGATTTAAGCGATTAACAGTTTCTTCACCAGATTCCTCAATGTTCCTTTGCAGATCTGCACGTATTTTTTTGAGGAGTGGTGTACATATGCCTTGACTTATGGTAAGTTTTTCTTGAACTGTCAAGCCATATTCCTGTTTTTAAACAAGAGAGACACACATTGAATTAGGAAACAGAAAAATAGCGTAAAATCAGTATAAAGAACTATAAAGCTATAATACCTGTGGTATTACAATATCTGCTAGATACTTTGCATAGATATATAGTTCCTCAGCCTGCTCAAATTGCAGAGTATGTTGATTGTGTTGCAAATCATACTTTATACAGTCATAAATATCAGGAATTTTTGATATGTCGAAAGTTTTATTTTTTGTGCAAAAATCTTTTTCTATTTTTCCCCAGCGACGACCCATTAATTCCCATGTTTCACCGTGATAAAGAACAGCATCTGGAAAGAACAGAGTTTGAAAGAAAAATTAATCTTCATAAGCCTATTCATTACAAAAGATTTCTGTAATTTGTATTGTTTGCTCCAAAAGTTAAGGCATATTTATTCCAAACATATTTAATAAACTTATATGCTGAATTATTAAAAGGGAATGAAAAGTGATGAGTCATCCATAAAACACGCACGCACGCACGCACGCACACACACACACACACACAGAGAGAGAGAGAGAGAGAGAGAGAGAGAGAGAGAGAGAGAGAGAGAGAGAGAGGGGGGGGGGGGTGCTCAATGCCTGGACTACAAATTCAAAAGTGAAGTGGGTAAAACAAGAGGAGGGGTGGGGCGCAGGAAGAAAGATTGCAAGTAGGTAGCTAGAGACTTGGAGGGAGGTAGCCCATTTACTAACTAGGAATCTCAGTGTAAGGGATGGCAAGCACATGAACTAGGTACATGATGCATGGATGTTGGAACTGGTGTCAGCAGCACACAATGTAGGTGGCATGTCTACATGAACTGGAAAGGGCTGATATGTTGGAGTCAAACAGTTGAACGGAGGGTATGGGGATAGTGGGTTACCAGACGTGGAGGCCAAGATTGAAGAATGTGTTGCCATGGAAACTACAATCAGTTTCGGTCTTAAAAGCTGGTGATGAATGGAAGGATCCACTTGGCCCGGATACTGATGCAGCCAATGAAACATAGCATGTTATGGGCTTTTATGTAAGTTCTATTCTCATAGTACGTTTTCAAAGAAATGTATTGATAATTTTTATTCATGATTAGACTGTTGATGACTGATGGGTCTCTCTGACAAGAGGTGTAGGGGTTTATGTTAAACCTATTTTTTACAAGATCTTTACATATCATATCTTTTCAGTATTGGATTACTGCAATAGTCATAGAGAGTTAGATGCTATTCTGTTATACTTATTTAGTGCACCTTTCTGTTGAAACTGGAAAAACTTTGCAATATTCCATAATTTTTGTATTTTTTAATACTTGTATGGTATGGTAACCTGGCTGTTTTTTCTTCTTTTTACATAAAGTAACATCATCATCTCAATTTTGCTTCCAAATGTGAATATGATAATTACAGTTTAACAACCAATTAAATAATGCAATTTGATTGTTATTTGTGTATTCTCTACATTGTTGGATATACATATAGATGATCTGACTTTATAACAGAGTATTACAATTTTAAATGCTTTTTAAAAATATTTTCTTCTATAATTTCATATTTGTCGCTTTTATAGGAGTGTAATTTTAATAGCAACTGTGACTGCACATATTTAGATGGTGCAATTAGTTAAGCACATAATTGTAAATTGGCTACATCATTGGATTGTCATGTCAGGTCTTCGATTTGTTTTGATGTCAGTCCATGCTTGTGTTTTCTTACAATTATTTTTTTCTTCTTTTGCAGTTCCCCTGGGTTTGTTTGAATTTATTAGTCTGGGAAATTATCACAGTAATTTTTAATAAATTTATAACAGCAGAAGATAATGTAACATATGTGATAGTCTTCTAATTTTTTAAAAGTACTATCACCTTGTATGTGGATCTTTATTTCTTTTTTCCAATGTTATATTTTGTCTAAAGCTTTTTGTATGTTGTATAGCTTCTGTGAATGTGGTTTACAGCTGAAGATGGTTGTGGAAGCAAGCTTACAGTTTAATATCTGGTCAACAGCGTAGTCACCAGAGATGGAGCACAGAAACAGACTTTTTGCTTACGATGGGTAAGGAAATTGCCCACACTCTTTCAAAGGTCCATTCTGTCATTTTCCCAGTGTGATTTAGGAAAACTGCAAAAAAACCTAAATCTCGATGGCCGGGTTGGATTTGTACAACTCTTCTCCCAAATGCAAGTCCACTGTGGTATCACTACACTACCTCCCTCGATGAAGCTGGTAGTGAATAAAATTAACTGGTCAGCTCAATGTCACACATTTGTTGAAGTATGTTCATGCTGCCAAGTTTCACCTAACTGGTAACAGGTTACTATAATGGTAATACAACCTAGAAATATCTCTAACAATCACCTTTAGGGGAAGTAAATTATCCATAATTAGAAAAAAATTATCCTTGCAGTATTTAGAAAATAAAAATGTAGTGGAACTAAAAGGCAGAGAGACTTTCCAGGATGTTGTAACACAGCCAGCACTTTTAAATATGCACTTTGAAAATGTGCTTATTATGTCAAAGTGATTGAACAGTGACACCAGCATTTTGCAGTGATATGGGATCACTTGTTAAAAGCAACTAAAAATGGTGAGCAACTGTAGTTGATTTGGATACAATTTATGATTGAAGATCTCATCGCACTCTACTTTTACATTTACGCTACAAAAGGCACCATTCAATGTGTGGTGGGAGGGTACCTCCTATCATTACAGATTATATTCTTTCCACTCCCAGGAGTAAGTCTGTGGCAGTAGGATCTCTCTGTAATCAATTTCAAATGCCAGTTCTCTATATTTCCTCACAAAGAACATCCCGGAATTATTATTTGATTTCCCGCAGCATCTCCGTAATACTTGTGTGTTGATAACAACAACTGGTAAGAAATTTAGCTAGTATAGACATTGACAGGCACATAAACCAGATTGACTTTGCTGTCTTTGAAATAAATTCATAATTCAGCTATTACACATACACACATTCTCTCAGGACTGTCTATATCATATTTCTCTCATCAGTCTGTTTTACTGTTTAGCATATTTATACATTTATATTTTTAACAGGATTCTTCAATTCTGCTCAAAACATATCTTCAGATATTCAGTTTCTATTGTGTACATGCTTCAGCAGTGGATTATGGATGTAATGAAGTACTAAAATTGATTTGATTTGCATGCGTATGACCAGATACATATTTTATGCACCCTAAACAACTACATATTTATGTTAAAGTTTATGTGTAAAGGAGTAATCATACTTCAATCAGATTTAGATTTACAAATACAAGGTGGATAAGAATTTTAAACCAACAGATAGGTTTCCAGGGGCTTCAGTTCTTGATGGAAAGTTTTTATACACCTATTAGAGAGGGGTAAACTAGAACTAGTTTACTGAAGGTCCTTCCTTTTTTGGAACTGTTCCTTTTATGGTTGTTCACCATTCCTTTTTTTATCCAATTATTATTCAATAACAGCAAAATAGTTAGAAACTGAGTAATTTGTTTAGAAAAGCTGAACAATAATTTCTGAGGTAAAAAGTAAATACAGTATTATTGCAGTCTAAAACTTCCGAAATCTAAATCCCTTTTTATACTCGGCCGATGTGAAGCTCAACTGTCACCCTCCCCCCCCCCCCCCCCCCAACTGCAAAAAACCTAACAAGCAGGTAGCACAAGGAAACTTGCAACACCCTACGTGTCACTTATCAGCTATGGACAAAAGGGGAAAATCTATTTATTTCAACACTCTTACTGCTATGTTGACTGCTAACCCACGAAAACATAACACACTCGGTTAAAGTCACACATCAAACTGCCGAAGTGTTGCGCTGTGTATGCGCAAATTCTCAAAGAGAGCGCAAAACTCCTTGAATTCATGAAAAGTAAATTGTGGTCTGTTGTCCGTAACCAGGGCAACACGAAGCCCTTCCATGGCAAAGATCTTCGAGAGTGCTGCAATTGTCACAGAGGAAGACAAATGTGTGCAGCGTGCAACAAAAGGAAACTTAGAATATGCATCCACAACAAGGAGCCAGTTACGAGTTCAAAAAGGGTCCCGCGTACTCCGCATGTACGCGTTCCCAGGCTGAGTCTGGTTGAGGCCATGGTGTAAGTGAAGCACAGGGGTGCCGCCTACTGTGTGGCAGATGTCTCAAATGCATTTAAGAGGTTGTACAATGCCAGTGTCCATACTCAGCCAGAAAACATAACGCAGCGCCATTGCTTTAGTACGGACGATGCCCCAGTGGTCAGTATGCAAGAGGCAAAGAACTTCATGCCGGAGAGCACTAGGAATCACTACCCACAGCTGAGAATTTGCCAGCTGCAGCAAAAGCACTCCAGAGCACACACCCAGCTGTTATTGGTAAGGAGTAGTAATTGCGGAGGGGGTCCGAAGCCCATCGAGGAGGAGCCTCCGGCCACCAATATTGAACATAACGCACTACTTGACACAACACCGGATCTGACGCCACTGCTACAGCAAGGCAGTCGGAAGTGAGGGGGAATCCCTCAACCGTCTGCTGCACATCATCATCAATGTGGAAGCACAGATGATCATCGTGATCAAAAGCAGCATCCAGTCTAATCGGCAGACAGGACAATGCGTCAGCGTTTGCATGTTTCGTTGTAGGGCGGAAATGGATCACATATTGAAAATGAGAAATAAACAATGTCCAATACTGAACCCTGTGCACAGCTTTGTCTGGTAATGGGGCTGAGAGGAAGAGGGACACCAAAGGCTTGTGATTTGTCACTAGATGAAATTCCGTACCGTACAGGAAGACATAGAATTTCTTAAGAGCATACAGAATTGCCAGAGCTTCTTTTTCTATTCGAGAGTACATTGACTGAGCCAGTGTAAGCGTTTTGGAGGTGAATGCAATGGGACGCTCGGAGGCATCAGGGAATCGGTGTGAAAGAACAGCACCCACCCTGTACAGAGACGCGTCCATTGCCAAAACCAAGTGCTGACCAGGGTGGAATGTCATTAAAAGTGGAACAGAAAGTAATTTGTTCTTAAGTGACAAAAAGGCAGCCACGCACGTGGGGGACCACTCGAATTTGGCACCTTTCTGTAACAAATCATAGAGAGGATGCAAAAGAGTGGAGGCCCCCAGAATAAATTTGTAATAATATGCAATTTTTCCCAAAAAGGCCCGCAATTCCTTAAGAGACGTAGGGCATGGCAACACTGTCACGGCATGCACGTGGTCCATAATGGGGAGACACCTCGTCCCAATAACTTCAATTTGAGATAATAGTTAACTGAAAAAATTGGCACTTTATGAGATTGCATTTGAGTCCCTTGTCTTGTAACACAGAGAATAAGGTTTGCAAATTGTTCGCATGTTCCTCATTAGTGTGCCCAGTGACCACAATGTCATCCAAATAGTTGATACATCCCAGAATTGGGTGTGTAAGTTCCTCTAAAAAGCATTGAAAAATAGCTGATGCTCTTGGAACCCTAAAGGGAAGACATAAGTATTGACAGAGTCCAAATGGGGTGTTGACTACCAGTTTGCTATGTGACTCCTTGTTTAACAGCAGTTGTAAGTATGCTTCTGCCAGGTCTATTTTCAAGAAATATTGTCCACCAGACAATTTCGAGAGCAATTCATCCTGTTGAGGCAGGGGGTATGTGTCTATGATGGATTGAGCATTAATTGTGGTCTTAAAGTTGCCGCAAATGGGGAGTTTGCCAGATGGTTTGACAACGACTACCAATGGTGTGGCCCATTCAGTAGATGCAACTGGATGAAAAACCCTAAGCGATTTTCCAAACATCAGCCAAGGTGGGATCATCCTGCTGGAGGGCATGGTAGCGGATTTCGCTGTCAGGAGCCCATTGTAGGATAACATCCCAAACCATGTGATCTGCATAGGATTCCTTGTGAACATCCAAAATAAAATTACAATGATGGCTAAGCCTTTGCAATTCGGCCACCCAGGCCCGGTATGTCTAATTGCATTGTTTATGAGATTGGTAGAATTCCATACTAGAGATCACTGTATTCGTCCGCTGGCAGTAATATCCAGAAAGCAAGGAACACAACTTGTCAAATGAAACGGTTGATGGATCATGCAACGGCGTCAGATTACACAAAACCCGATACACCTGAGGAGAACTCCATGAAAGAAACAAGGCGGGACACAATGTAGAGTCTGTGACACCAAAAGTCTGATAGTGCTGATGTAAAAGTTGCTCATACTTGTCCCATTCTTTTGTGGCCTCATCATATGAAAGTAAAGGAGGAGGACCCGAAGGCACCGCAACATCGCGCGATGAGGTAAACAATTTAGTTAAGAGGTCAATCTTCCGTTTATGCTGCTGCTGCTGCTGCAGTTGCTGTTGCAACACCTGAAGTAACACGGGGCCCGGTGTAGTCATAGAGGACGAAGGAAACACACATATGATACCCCAGTAAAACAAGGAAGAGATGAGACACTGTGCCCGCAGAACAGGGTCAGTACGGAGGTCGCGGAACACGCGCGTAATATGACCGACTCGTCGCCAAGTGCTATGTTGACTGTTAAACTACGAAAACATAATACGCTCGGTTGAAGTCACACATCAAACCACCGAAGCATTGCTCCGTGTGTGCGCACCTTCTCATATAGAGTGTGCTTTCTGCGGAACTTGTGGCGCAATAGGTGGTGGCCTGTAGCATTAGTTTCGGTGCCGTCTTTAATTACATGGCATGCGAACATATCACTTACACTACATTTTAGAAAAATAATTAAAAGCTATGTTAAAAACTAAATATTAAATGAAGCAGATGTAATCGAAAAAGTGTGAGTAATGATAAAGAAAACTTGCAGGAATTGTCTTTTGTTGTTCATAAAAATTATGAAGTAATAAGCAGATTTGTCTTTATGATGCCTTTAGAATGTATGTATCACACAGAATGCAATTTTTATGTGTGTTAGGTTACAAAATTATATAATACCAGTAAAATGTAAATAACTGTGGTGGACAATAAACGAAATATGTGAAGAACCTGACATCTGAAGTTCAAAAAGAGTCTGAAGCACAGTGAGAATGGGTGAGCGCAGTGAACAAAATGGATGACAGTTCATTACGGAGCTGGAACTGAAACAGAGTGACAGTGATGGCGCTGGCTGCACAGCCTGCATGGATCTGGAATGGCCTTGCAACAGTTCCTGAAACTGGAAGTTCCCACAAGCGTTCCAGTGTTCCGAACCAGGACCTCACAGGACCGATTAGAAGCACCTAAGTGAACGCCTATCTGCCGTAGCCTCGTGTGTAGTTCCTCGGCCCTTCAGTTCACTTTTGTGGACTACTCCTTTGGAACCATCAATTCCTAAATTACCATCTCTACTGGGCATATCATGATCAGCAGCACATGACCAGGGTAACCTGGAGACATCAAGAAGACGAGGGTCATAGGACAGAGGAAGCAAAAACTGTTGGGCGGAGTGTGTGGGGGCAGTAAATGACTGGAGATTGAGGCCAGGTGAGTTATGGCAGTGAAGGATGTGTTGCAAAGATACCTGCCACATGTGCAGTTCCTAAAAGCTGGTGGTGGAGGGAATGTTCTGGATGTCAAGTTTTGTGAAGCAGCCAGTGAAACTGAGCATGCTGTATTTAGCTTCCAAGTTCTGTAACTGCCACATACAATGCTTCACAGTGATTGAAACAGATTGGCAAATAACATGGCTGTTTTGACAAGTGGCCACTTCCACCCCATTCACAGTGAGAGATGCACTGTGATGATGCTTGCTGTGCTGGAATGGCCAGAGATTGTGGTCATGTGTGTTTGAGTAATGTCTGAGCGAGTGTGTGAACACATGTGTTTCTTTTCCTAATGGAGGTTGTGGCCAAAAATTTAAAATGGTGTAAATGTCATTGTCTATATCACGTGCCTGTCTGCAGGTCAGTGATAGTCTTTACTATGACTTAATTATATCCATAATGGATCTGAGGTAGCAGTTGTATTACTTAATTATTTTGTCAAGTAGGCTCAACCACAGAAATCGTGTAAAAACACTAAAATATGACGCGATTCAAGGGTCAAGCCTCATCATCAGATAATCTGTACAAGAATCATAAAACCTGAGACAATAAAAATCTAAAATGTAATAAAAGGAAACGTGTTTACTTCCCTTGTAATCATGTCTACACTTCTACGGGAGGATGGTGGTTCAAATCCACCTCTGGCCAGATTTAGGTTTTCCGTGATTTCCCTAAATCACTCCAGGCAAATGCCGGGATGGTTCCTTTCAAAGGGCACGGCCGATTTCCTTCCCCTTTCTGAAACTTCCGTCCATAAAAATAATCTTGAATACATCGCTGAAATGAATGGTTACAACCCATCCTTGGTTCGCAAAATGTACAATAAAAACGTTCTAAAGATGTACCACAGCTTCACTCGGTAACACCCGATGATGAAGTTACACGTATCCCCATTCCTTTCATGGGTTTTTTTCTTATGACCTGGCCAAACTCTTTCATGGCACAAATGTACAAATTCTCCCACACAACGAACAAGCCAATAAGGACAGATACCTTTCCTCGGAAGTCTACACACTACAATGTCCCGAATGCCCAGCTGAATATATAGGACAGACAGGCCGGACCTTCAAAGTACGTTTTACTGAGCACCTTCTTACAAAGAAAGGCCAACTCAAAAAACATTCCCCTTTTGCGGAACACACTAAAGCATCCTATCATCTACAACCCACCATTGACAACATGCATATTTTACATATTGTGCAGAAAGGGTGTAAGTTAAATTTACTGGAAGAGTTTGAGATAGCAAAATGCGCTTACTTTGGACACCCACACCTCCTAAACAATCAGTTGGCATGAAAATATCAAACATTCGTAGATATTATGATGTCTCTGTTCAAATAAAATTCCTTTCATTTCTAAGTACCAACATAAACTATTAACTTCTGTCCTGCTTAATAACCTCTCTTTCGTTAAATTTGTATTCAGATAGCTAGATTTCATCTGTCCCATCCTATACACCGGATTCCTATGTCACTTCCTACCCACATTCCCTTAGTTAGTCTGTACAAGTCGGCGGAGCAGCACACCGCACCCGCCCACCGCCCGTGAGCACAATTGTAAACATGGGCTTATCTTGTATCATCAAAGACCACTGCTTCTATTAAGGTAATCTTAAAAATCGGTTTTATGTTTCCCACATCTTTACCAAGTATGTTCCAACTGTAATTCGTTGTTACCCAATCATTTGTAGGGCTACAAGGAAATCCAAAAATTACACAAACACCGCAAAACAACTTACTGTGTCGCACCATGGAGAGCACATTGTAAGCTTCGTTTACCATTTATACTGTTTTCTTAACACAAAATAAGCCCATATACCATTATACCCATTTTGTAATTCCGCCTTGTAATTTTGTGTAAATTCTATCACACAGATAATCTGAAGATGCCCTGCTAAAGGACAAAATGCATCATTAATTAATAAAACAATTTGCAATCAAGACGGTTTTATACTGAAGGAATAAGATGAGGATTTGTTTGTTTTAATAAATATCAGAAGTGCTAACATAGAGGAATTGTTCCTGCTAAAATGTACCAACACACCCCACAACAGTATGATGCTGATTTTGTTTGAATGCAAAGTGGAATATTATTTGTAACCCACTAGCATTGAAGGAATTCAGCACCCGTATCCCAGCAAGTAGCAGATCATTTTCTGATAATATTTTCCATAAGCATAGAGAGACTGAAATATGAAATAGCTTTGTCTTCTGAAGTAGATAAATCTATTGTGATTCTGAAGCTAAATATATAACTGAGATGGGAAGAAACTTTAAAGTCCACTTTAGAAAGTACATAAACAATTCCAGTTCAAAGACAGTGGTAGGCATATATATGTGCAAGATAGGACATCATAACTCCAACATCTGAAAGTAAATGCAGATATTACATTTAGAAAACAAAGGTAATACCTTCATATTTTAGAAGAGATTTAGATTTACCATGTCCTAAACAAATTGCCATATTCCACACTAAATGTGCACAACACAAAGGTATTTTAGCTAATTCTGACTGTGTAAACAAGTATACATTACTTCCTAGACTAGTTCTTTGCATTGTTATTATGCCACAAAATACCAAGTGAAATTACATTCAGTCTATTTGTTTCTTTATTTCCCCATCTTTTCTTCAATTGTTTCCATATTCACTTCCCCGAATACTGTACGGTAATTAAAACGTGGGAATTTGCACTACCACCAGATTCTCCCCCTTCATTTTAATGATACATTTTTAGCTTTGTTAAATAGGACCCTAAAACTTTTTATGTATTGCTAACACATCTACAACCTTCCCCATCCTTCAGTCCTTGAAAAGAGCAATAGTTACATTCCTTGCGATGGTAGCAGACTGTCCAGTAACTATTTCCACATAATTGAATAGTCAGTACCACTTCATGCCTTGCTGATCAACCATAGCGGTGATAGGACCGCTATTATTTTCTATCTATATAAATGATCTGATGGACAGAGTAAGTTGTAATTTGCGGCTGTTTGCTGATGATGCTGTGGTGTATGGGAGGGTGTCGTCTGTAACTGACTGTAATAGCATACAGGTTGACTTAGACAAAATTTCTAGTTGGTGCGAAGAATGGCAGCTAGCTCTCAACGTAGAAAAATGTAAGGTGACGCGCATGAGTAGAAAAAACAATCCCATAATGTTCGAATACAGCATTAGTAGTGAGCTTCTTGATGCTGTCGCGTCGTTCAAATATCTAGGCGTAACATTACAGAGCGATATGAAATGGAACGAGCATGTAAGGACAGTTGTGAGTAAGGCAGACAGCCGACTTCGGTTTATTGGGAGAATTTTGGGAAGATGTACTTCACCTGTAAAGGAGACCGCGTATAAAATGCTTGTACGACCACGTCTTGAGTATTGCTCAAGTATTTGGGACCCACAGCACATCGGTTTGAAGGAAGACATAGAGGCGATTCAGAGGCGAGCAGCTAGATTTGTTACTGGTAGGTTCGACCAATGCGCGAGTGTCACGGAAATGCTCCGGCAACTCAATTGGGGATCGCTGGAAGAAAGACAACGTTCTTTTCGTGAATTTCTGTTAAATAAATTTAGAGGGCCGGAATTTGAAGCTGAGTGTAGTAAGATCTTGCTGCCGCCTACTTACATTTCGCGTAAAGATCACAAAGACAAGATAAGAGAAATTAGGTCTCGTACGGAGGCATATAGGCATTCTTTCTTTCCTCGTTTAATTTGGGAGTGGAATAGGAAAGGAAATGCCTAGTAGTGGTACAGTGTACCCTCCGCCACGCACCTTACGGTGAATTGCGGAGTATGTATGTAGATGTAGATGAACCAGCTTTTGCTTTTGGTATGGCAAGAATTTGGTCTTGTTTACTTGTCCTTTCACTGAAATTATTGAACCATGTACTTTCTGTGAGTTTTATGTAAACCTTCCAGTTTAATGATGAACTAATGTTTCACTGCAACACTAACTGGTTGAGTAGAAGCAACCTCTTAAATATTTTATGAAGGAGTGTAAGTTTCTGAGATTTTTCACTTACATATTACAGTAAAAGTACTTGCACACTTCACATACTGATATTTTTATTTATTTATTATAATAGCACAAACTGCTATTAACTTATTTGTGTCAACAGTTCTGCATAACTTTATGAACCTGTAATGTAAAAATCTCTGTTTGTCAACTTTTCTGGAATGTTAGCACTAAACTAAGGTGGAGTTTTCCGACCTTGACACATTTATTTTACAGATACTTTTCCAGAGTACAACTATTTCTCATAACTCCTCTAGTTCCTTTAAAATGGAATTGCATAAATTATGTACAATTATTACCTAGCTAGGATGTTAACAAATGCACATCTTTTCTTTCCAACATAAAAACTCATTGAGATTGCTAACTTCTGTCACTAGTGTGATATTGTTGATAACGTCAGGCTTGTTAGCAGCTACTATAGTCAAACATTCCTGTAGGAGTAAAAGCAGCCATCTCTATGTGAAGGAATTCTACATTGTCATACAGACATTGTTTGCAAGCACTATGTTAACACTTTAATGAGGGGCACTGACATCGTAGTGGGGCTCAATGTGGACAGGAGACATAGTTGGCCATTTGGTTCCATGGAACACCCAGTTTGAAAACCACACACAGCCCAGTTGCATTTTGTCAGTTACATCTGGCATAATCGCTAATATATATACTATTAACTTGTTGTTTGGTATTTTTTGTTTCCAACATATTATATTTACTGCATACTCCATTTATGTTCACCATTGTAAGCAACCATTTATAATGTCACACAAAAGTTTTTCATTAATATTGTTTAATTTTTTTTTAATCCACATTGGCACATCAGGCAGATTAATGATAGTATTGAAATGACACTCAGTTCTGAAATCAGTCACACCATGGAAATAAACATAATTGTTGTGCTTACTTTCATGCTTCTTTTTTAAAATGAATCACAAGGAAATAAACATAATTGTTGTGCTTACTTTCATTCTTTCCTTTTTAAAATGAATAATAATTGCATTAGGTAATTAACACACACACACACACACACACACACACACACACACACACACACACAATGCCTAGAGAATTCCCATGGTATATGGCTGCAATAAATTTCACTAAATGTTCCAGTAAGCCCATTAGAATAGCAGCAGGAATGTTCTTACAGTAACACTGTAACTTAACAAAATGATGAACATGCACAGTAGGCTGTGCTGCTACAGAAGTTCACTGGAGGAAACATCTTTTTCCCAGCCAACTTCCACAGCAGTAGCCCACTGTATGCAAGTTGCAGTTACAGTGGACTTCTGCAGAAGAATATGACTTTTTTACAAGCAGCTTACACAAACAAGAAGCTTACCTTTAGTTTTTACATCATCCTTTTTAATCCTTACAATATTCATCAGTTTTTGAATCAGTTGATGAACATGCTCACAGCACTTAACAGGGTTCTTCACAAAGTCTAAAGCAGTATTGATACTTATTGCATTACATGGATTTATCTTCTCACGGTCCTCTTTCGTAAAGTCTGCATCCTTTTGCATAAGTTCGTGAAGACGAGCTTTGGCCCTAGATTAAATTAATAGAAAAACAGAATGTCAAAAACAAAAATTCAAGCACATTTTTATTCTGGTGACATCAAGAATGTTCTTTTAAAGTTCGCCTGATTCAAAATCAGTGAAATAAATATTCTATGTCTGAACTAATGGCAAAGACACCTTGTAATTTTTCAGCAAGATCTTATTAGCTTCTTCCCAATAATAATAATAATAATAATAATAATAATAATAATAATGACATTACCTGACATTGCAGGTTGTGCAGGAGATCTGATAGCGTAAGATGACCACATTTTATAATTTTATACGACCAGATTTCCCATGGTGTGGTGTATCCCCACACACCAACAATCCTCCCTCCACACCCAACAACCAACCACAAAAGAGTGCCCCTTCCATATCACCCAATGCCACCCTAAATTGAAACCATTGTTAGTCAGGGCTATGATATCTGCCATCAAGCCCTGCCATGAGAGACATCCTACCCAAGTTCCATCTGACCCACCCTAAAGTGGTGTTCCATCAGCCACACAACCTCTACAATGCTCTATGTGTATCCCTATACAACTCTTAGTCGCAACCCATTACCACAAGGCTCATGCCCCTGTAAAATACCTTCCCAATCCACCCATCCAGAACTTCCTACTCTCATTATGTCACAGGTCGAACCTAAGCCTACCAGTGGCCAAGCCGCCTGTGATAGCATCAATCTGCTGCAATCACAGCACAGCCTTTTCCATTGGTATGATTACCAGCCATCTGTCCATCATAATGAATTCCCACTATCAAACTGTGGCCAAAAGCACGACGGACTACTCTATTGCACAACGTGCAGCTGAGCATAGTGTGCTCCTTTTTAATAGCTGATTAACAACCTACAACCTGGGACCACTAGATCTTCCCCTCCACCAGCAAATCTTCTGAACTTAGCAGATGGGAGCTGTCCTTATAACACATTCTACAGTCCTGCAATCATTCTGGATTCAGCCTGATGTAACTAATCATTATTTCATTTGTACTACTGTTTTAATAGTTTATTCTATCGTATTTGATAAATACCGTTGTGTTTAGTCTTCGTCTTTGACCGGTGTATTTCAAAACAAGTCAGAGACCGTTACTAAAGCTCGTTATCAGTCATTCCAGTGCCAGCTGCCACCAGTGCCACATCGTAAACAGTGCTAAAGCTGCCGGACTCAGTTTTGTTGATTCAACAGTGTAGTTACCACTGACCACAGTTCAATCAGCAGCCAGCCGCCTGTATTAGAGTACTAGGCTTCTAAAAAGTTGATTATTTAATTTTCTACTTTCTGCAGTTAATTGTATCGATAGGATGGATAGGATGTGTGCCTGCTGTGTGCGGACGCAGTAGGAGTTGGCCGCGGTTCGCGAACAGCTGAGCGTGCTGCTGTCTACGGTCAGCCGTCTTCAGGCTGCTGTCTCGGGGTGCAGCAATGGTGGGGAGTCTGGTGCGTCGAGTGGGACACCTCAGGTGTCTCACGCTTCGCTCTCTGTCCCTGCTACCGAGGCACCTTCAGGTGTACCAGACGTCGTCGAGCCGCCTCCTCCGCAAGGGGAGTGGCGGGTTGTACGGCGTTCGCGTCGCTCGAGGCGGAAGACCAATGTGGAGGCTGGATGTCCGTCCGCGCCCGTTCGTCCTGTGAGTGGATGTGTGGCCACTCCTTCAGCAGGGTCCGAGCAGGTGCACCGGGGGAGGGGATTATTAGTTATTGGGAGCTCCAATGTTAGGCGCGTGATGGAGCCCCTTAGGCAGATAGCGTCCAGATCTGGAAGGAATTCCAACGTGCACTCGGTGTGTCTGCCGGGGGGGCCTCATCCGAGATGTGGAGGCGGCCTTGCCGGCAGCTATCGAGGGTGCGGGGTGCAGTCAACTGCAAGTCGTGGCTCATGTCGGCACCAATGACGCTTGTCGCTTGGGTTCTGAGGACATCCTCAGGTCCTACGAGCGGCTGGCGGAATTGGTGAAGGCTGCTGCCTTCGCACGCGGGGTGCAAGCAGAGCTGTCAATTTGTAGCATTGTTCCCAGGGTTGATCGGGGTCCTTTGGTTTGGAGCCGAGTGGAGGGTCTGAACCAGAGGCTTCGCCGACTCTGTGACAGTCATGGCTGCAGATTTCTGGATCTGCGTTATCGGGTGGGGAATTGTAGGGTGCCCCTAGATAGATCAGGGGTGCACTACACTAAGGAAGCGGCTACTCGGGTAGCAGAGTACTTGTGGAGTGCACATGGGGGTTTTTTAGGCTAGGCGCTAACTCTGATGAGCACTCGCCTGTCAGCATTCAAACAGCGAATTCAGGCCACGGTTCGGAACAAAAATTCGAACATAAAAATATTCGGCGCTAACTTACAGAGTATTAGAAACAAAGTTCCCGAATTTGCAGCGCTGCATGGAAGTTATTGCGCTCAGATAGTTTTAGGCACCGAAAGCTGGCTAAATGATGATGTGGCAAGTTCAGAAATATTTAGCGAATCGTGGAATGTATATCGGAAAGATAGATCTGATACAACTGGAGGAGGAGTGTTCATTGCTGTGGACAAAGATATTGTTTCTACGGAGATCGCGGTTGAAAGTAACTGTGACGTTATCTGGGCACGTATAACAGGTCTAAAAGAAGTAAAGTTAATAGTTGGGTGTTTTTACCGGCCCCCCAGTGCTGCTGTAGCAGTTTTAAAATCATTCAAGGAAAGTCTACACCAGGTAGTGCATAGGTATCCGGGCCATGTAGTATTAATCGGAGGTGACTTCAACCTTAAGAGTATAGATTGGGACCTCGCTAGTTACATTTCAGGCGGTACAGACAAGCAGTCTTGCAAGCTACTTTTGGACACATTCTCCGAAAATTGTCTTGAGCAGTTAAACCGACAACCCACGCGCAATGGAAATATTCTAGACCTTATAGCCACAAACAGGCCTGACCGTATTAACGATGTCTGTGTAGAGACAGGAATTAGTGATCATGATATCGTCATAGTGTCGATGGTGACCAAAGTTCATAAACCAATCAAGAAGGCTAGGAGCGTGTTTTTGTTGGGAAGAGCAGACAAGCAAATGTTACGATCACACTTAGAAAATGAATGGGCATCATTTAATTCCGGGTCTATGGATGTAGAGGAATTGTGGACTAAATTTAAGTGCATTGTTAATAAGGGGTTAGAGAAATATGTGCAAGTAAAGACGATTAAGGATGGAAAAGATCCACCGTGGTATAATAATAATGTTAGAAAGCTGCTGAGAAAGCAAAGGCTGTTGCACTCTAGATTCAAAAAAGAACACGCAAATGATGACAGGCAAAAGTTAGTAGAGATTCGTGCGTCTATAAAAAGATCAATGCGCGAAGCATACAATAATTATCACAGCCATACCTTAGAAAAAGATCTTTCCGAGAACCCGAAAAAATTCTGGTCCTATGTAAAATCGATAACCGGGTCAAAGCCCACTGTCCAGTCACTAGTTGATCATTCCGGGGCAGTAATAGAAGAAAGCAAACGGAAAGCTGAAGTTCTAAATTTAACCTTTATGAAATCTTTCACGCAGGAGGACCGCACAAATATACCATCATTTGATCAGCGTACTAATTCCGAAATGGGGGACATAGCAATAGGTATTTCCGGTGTAGAGAAGCAGCTGAGAGAGCTAAATACGAAAAAGTCTGCTGGTCCGGATGGAATACCAGTTCGGTTTTACAAAGACTATTCTGCGGCGTTGGCCCCCTACTTAGCTTGCATTTATAGCGAATCTTTAATTCAGCGCAAAGTTCCTAGTGATTGGAAAAAAGCGCAGGTGACTCCTGTGTATAAGAAAGGAAAGAGAACTGACCCATACAATTACAGGCCAATATTGTTGACATCAGTTTCATTTAGAATTTTGGAGCATATTCTCAGTTCGAATATAGTAAATTGGAAAAGCTTCTTTCCATGAATAAGCACTGGTTTAGGAAACATCGTTCATGTGAAACTCAGCTTGCCCTTTTCTCACATGACATCTTGCGAGCCATGGACGAAGGGCAACAGGCGTATTGTGTTTTTCTCGACTTCAAAAAGGCGTTCGACGTGGTGCCACACTGCAGACTGCTAACGAAGATACGAGCTTATGGAATAGGTTCACAGATTTGTGACTGGCTGGAAGACTTCCTAAGTAATAGAACGCAGTACGTTGTTCTCGACGGCGAGTGTTCATCAGAGACAAGTGTATCGTCAGGCGTGCCCCAGGGGAGTGTGATAGGACCGCTATTATTTTCTATCTATATAAATGATCTGATGGACAGAGTAAGTTGTAATTTGCGTCTGTTTGCTGATGATGCTGTGGTGTATGGGAGGGTGTCCGTAACTGACTGTAATAGCATACAGGTTGACTTAGACAAAATTTCTAGTTGGTGCGAAGAATGGCAGCTAGCTCTCAATTGTAGAAAAATGTAAGGTGATGCGCATGAGTAGAAAAAACAATCCTATAATGTCCGAATACAGCATTAGTAGTGAGCTTCTTGATGCTGTCGTGTCGTTCAAATATCTAGGCGTAACATTGCAGAGCGATATGAAATGGAACGAGCATGTAAGGACAGTTGTGAGTAAGGCAGACAGCCGACTTCGGTTTATTGGGAGAATTTTGGGAAGATGTACTTCACCTGTAAAGGAGACCGCATATAAAATGCTTGTACGACCACGTCTTGAGAATTGCTCAAGTATTTGGGACCCGCAGCAGATCGGTTTGAAGGAAGACATAGAGGCGGTTCAGAGGTGAGCAGCTAGATTTGTTACTGGTAGGTTCGACCAATGCGCGAGTGTCACGGAAATGCTCCGGCAACTCAATTGGGGATCGCTGGAAGAAAGACAATGTTCTTTTCGTGAATTTCTGTTAAGTAAATTTAGAGGGCCGGAATTTGAAGCTGAGTGTAGTTCGATCTTGCTGCCGCCTACTTACATTTCATGTAAAGATCACAAAGACAAGATAAGAGAAATTAGGGCTCGTACGGAGGCATATAGGCATTCTTTCTTTCCTCGTTCAATTTGGGAGTGGAATAGGAAAGGAAATGCCTAGTAGTGGTACAGTGTACCCTCCGCCACGCATCTTACGGTGAATTGCGGAGTATGTATGTAGATGTAGATACCTATACTACATTCTTAACAATCCACCCCCCCCCCCCCAAAAAACAGTGGATGCCTAATTTCATTTTATTTTTTAATAATCCTTTTTCTTGTAATTACAGTAGAACCTCGTTTTTACACTTTTCAAGGGACTTAAGTAAAATGGTGTAAAATGCAGGAAAATGTAAAATACAGGAAATAATGTTTTAAGTGGTAAAAACTGCTTACTGCATGAGCCTTGCATTTTCGTAGTTTATTTGTGATATATGTACACTCTTTGACAAAAAATCTGGCCGCCGGCCGGCCGCCGCTGCGCCTAAGTCCGAGCCGATCGCGACATGGGACAATAAAAGTGGCCGGGCTGATTCGCTCTAAGTCCAGCTATCTGCACAATC
The DNA here is from genome assembly GCA_026315105.1 of Locusta migratoria. Taxonomy (NCBI): domain Eukaryota; kingdom Metazoa; phylum Arthropoda; class Insecta; order Orthoptera; family Acrididae; genus Locusta; species Locusta migratoria. The sequence continues at coordinate 786,891,930 of CM048755.1, forward strand.
TGGCAACACTGCAGACTGCGGGAGTTCATACAGTACTTCTTATGTGCAGTTAGAAGACAACTGGGTCAGATATATCCGTGGTCTTGCTGTAAAGTGCGCGACTTGCATGTTCAGTATTAGCGATCGAAACCGACTGTTGACAAAAATTTTAAATTCATGTCACTCGTGCATGCTGATGCCACATGTGTAAGCGGAGCATATGTGTAACGTATTTCATTTTTTGGTACGCTGGTAATAACATTCCGGCCCAATAACATCGCCGCCTCTGGCCGCAGCGCTTGGCAGAGCTCTCCGCGGCCTACTCGCCGGCAGAAGCGGTGGCGGCGCTACACAGCGCTGCCTCGCCCTCTGCCCACAGCGCCTGCCACCACTAATCGCCCTGGATACGTAAAATGCTGTAGTGTTGCTAAGTGATGATCCACAGAAAAGGTTGCGATTCGTATTTCACACAGGATACAACGAAGCAGAACACCTATTTTGAATGATGAGCATATAATACATTAGAGACGCAAAAAATTTTCATTGTCCAATCCAATGGCACTCTACGATGGTTAACACTTATTTGTGGTTTAAATCTCGATCCTTTTCCTTTCAGAAAAGCCTTTCATGTAATTTGTTATTGTCATCAGTTCATATGTTTTCATCCATTTCCATAATTTGAAGTCAACCTTTCTGAAAGATTGTATAAAGCTTTTCTTATGATTCCGTTAAAGAGTTTCTTCTGGCAATCTGCAGCGAATAAAGTAAAATGAAACAAAATAAAATGAAATTCCATCCCTAAACGCAATTTCTTCAACCAGGATTAGAACAGCCGTCTCACACCCGGCTTGCATCGTAAGACAAAAGCAGAACCACACAGCCAACCACACACAGCTGCATATTGCCCTCAGTCCCTCACATATTCAATGCTGAGCCTCTAACGCATCCCGAAAGGTAACCTGAAAGTCACCTACACAAATAACTACATTCCTTGAGTGCAAAATTTAAATTTCTGTCTCTCATTTCACGTGGGCATTACACATCATGAGTCATGAAAGTAGAAGAGGAATGTCAAGTGAACTTAGTGAGACAATTCAGTACCACTTGCGGAAGTAACTGTACTGTCACAGTGTTGCCAAATATCAGCAACGATGTTGCCAGTTCTTAGCTGTACTAGGAAGACCTGTGTAGCGATAAGCGACGCGAAATCGCGTACGTCTCATGCGGGCTTCTAGAGGGGAGTCTCGCAATTTGGTTAATATGCGGTGCTCTCTCCTGATAGATTCCGTCGTCCGATTTAGGATGCAAATATTTAATTCGTCCAATGAGGCCGAAACTAGCGTTTAAATTTTTTGAGGCTTCCATGCATTAGGATTTATTTTCAGCAAATGACTAGAGAAGTTAAAAGTACCGATATTGTGCTTGCAACATACGGCAGGTTAAAGACTAAGATATATAAACTTCCATCACGATTTCAGTTCCACCCCCCCTCCCCCCAAAAAAGACTAAAACAATTACATTTTTAGGTATCTACAAAACCTATTTTTATGAGTTACTGTAAATGAACGTTGCATCATCCGTCACTAAACAGTAAGGTATCAAACACTTCACATCTTGAAAGCGACAGCCCACCATATTCTCAATCCTACTAGCATCTGGCCTCAACTGGCTTTTAGCCATGCATTGAGAAGAAGTGCTGATGAATTGATAACTTTCCCTCATCAACTTTCAGTGAGAGCTTTTTGTAACAAAAGGAAAACGGAATGCGTACCATCATTTTCTCCAATGATACTAGGCACTGTTGTCTAAAGATGGACTGTATCTACGTTGAGTCTTGTCAAACGCGTCTCACATTCAAGGAATATTACCTAAACGAATTTAGTCCTCATGAAGCTGTAACAAAACAGAGAATCTGGGTGGTTGTGCATATTCGTAAGTTTTCTTACTTTGCTGTAATACTTGATGCAAAGATGAGCAAAATACAAATCCATCATCTATCGGTTTCTTCGATTCTTTGGGCAGTCTTCTTTGGTTTGTACTCCTTCACTTCGTCGGCGATCTACTGGTTTTATGTAAATACAGTAATCAAAATTACGCGACTATTTGTCCCACATTTTAATGTCCTTGGTTTTTATTCTGAATGACAGTGATGATTTCTGTTGGACTGGTTCCATATATCGGAGCCTAATTAATGAAATTTTATTCCCATGACAGATGAAAGCAATTAGAACCTTGTGTCTCTATAATGAATTTTATTAAAAACTAACACCTGAATAGGAGTCTTTAAAAACGTGAAAACGGTCGTGGACCGGTAAAGCAACGTTCTTAATAAAAAAAATTAAAAAAAACCAGCTGACGCGGCTTCAGAATTTATTATTTACTTTATGGGATGATTGAAGTGATTTCCAAATAAGTTGTTCCATCTATATTTAAAATTTTACCATCATTTTAGAACAATTGATAAATTCATTTAAGAAAATGTTCTTTCGTTTTGTTTGTGATGTCACTTGATATTCTTGAAGTAGGTGGCTACAGCATCTGCTATGAGGTTTTCAGGAGACAGTTGGCAGGGTGATTTTGTTTGACAGTAAGCGGATAAATTTAAGACGTAACGAAACGAAATGATGAGATCCAGCTTTGCAACAAAACGCACCCGATTTCTAAATTGGTTAGGTTTTCAGAAAGTGACTATTATACAGCTAGACATTACTGCTATAAACCCTACCTCATTTATTTACTCACAGCTGAGGCAGATTGCTCGCAACGTGGAAGAGAGTAGGAGTAATTAATGTATGAAACGACCTTCTTTAACACAAATTCAGTTAACTACTACAATGAGCATATTATGATGTTAATTTTTCAAAATATTTAATGCAGGTGACAAGAAAAAGTCAACTGACTGCAAAATTACATATCAGACTCACATCTACATGATGCCGAAGTTGCGAAACAATAGGCCCTACTACGACGTTGGAAAATCTTGATTACATTGATGGCCTGATGAAAGAGTTTTTGTAGTTGGCGTCCTGCATGTTAGGATCCGGATCCGTAATTCCACTCAGGCTATAGATACTGTGCTCTCCAAATTGCACATATGTTACGTGGCCAGCTATTAATTAAAAAAAATCAATGAATACCTCATTGAGCGTATTACCAGTTTTGTTTCTCGGTTTATGGTTGATTCATATGCAGGACTTATAGTTATGTTTACTATACTCCAGTAACTAACAATAAGACTCACAATTTGTCGCAGAAAACTCTTCCTAAAAACTCAAATTTTGTCCAGTTTCCTTCGAGTTTGCTTCCTGATAAAATAAAATGTCCACAGGTCAATATGGAAATTACAAGCGACCTGTTATTGACAGAATATCTTGCTACGTTAAATAGCGTTCCATTTGAATTTTTTAAGCACGTTCCTTGATGAGGTGCTCAATGGATTCCTAGTTGATTTCATAAAATGTTACTTAGTCTCATGGCCGGATGCGATGCAGACATAGTTTTAATTGCAGTGTGTTCATTACAGCGCGGTGATAGGTTCCAAAGTACAAACTTAATGGCGACTTTTAGGTGCCAGGTATCTCACGTCGATAGATTATCATTCGATCGGTGTCGTCGCAGATAGCGGACGACATTAATTTACTAACCGTTGCAATGTTCAATGCAATTCGTGAATTTCATTTATTTCTTATGTTACAGTCAAAACGCGTAAGTTCAGGGAGGTCTACCGAACATCTGTTAGACTCTGTTTGATGGCTTCGTCTATTCAGAGCGACAGCTATCCTTTCCCTCCAGCAGGCGCACTCCGCCTTCTCCGTTTCCAGACGCGCGCGCCTTCGTTCGCTTGTTGTGCCGCATTTACCAAAACGACCGTGGCTACCCCCACCGCGTCATACCTCTTATCGATTTCAGAAAGGTAATGAAATAAATTACCCTTCAAGTTGGTGGCCACTAAACGCTACTGTTAGCATTACTCATGATGCAAGAACACTTTATGTTCCAGTGTTACTATGATGTCTGACATAGCTCTTAAAAATTCGAAAATTTATTGGAACTGTCCTTAACGCGTTAGCAATTATCGAGTGGACAAAAGGTACTTTATACGTCTTAGTCTATTTTAAAACCACCTTTATATGCATTTTCCATTTGAATGATTATTTTACGCGTTTCAAATTTTGTATGTGTGAAAGTTTTCATTCAATTTCAAACATTTTTATGATAATACAACAGAGACATTTGATACATTTGTTTTATTTCTATTTCACCTAACTCGTCTTATGTATTAGTCACGAAAAGATCGCGATGGTAAAAGATAGGGCAATATGAACTCTTACCAGAAATAGTTTTAACGGCGAACCATTCACGAATGGAAGAGAAACAGGCGGAAACAGCAGTTGTATAAAAAGTGCCCTCCACCACACACCAATTAACAAATGGCGTTAATGAAGCAGTGTCAACCAGTTCTAAGTTAAGTTGAAAGTTCAAGGTCTCTTGTTCAGAGGGAAGTTGGTTTGAAATGAAGTGCAAAATTTTTACCAACACACGGAAACATGAACAAAGCAAGCTCTATTGCACACGAGAAAGGGTATGAAAGAAAGAAGCAAGGTTACGATTTAACGTCCCCTCGACAAGGGGGTCATTAGAGCGAAGCATAAGTTCGGAAGGGGGTCATTAGAGCGAAGCAGAAGTTCGGATTGTTATGATAAGGATGTGTAAGGAAATCGGCCGTGCCCTGTCGCAGGGACCATTCCGGCAACATGCCTAGACTGATTTAGGAAAATCATGGAAAACTGAAATCCAAATGGCCAAAGGCCAGTTCGATGCGCCGTGCACCAACTCGCTCCGTAGCAAAAGCGAATGCGAGTAAATATTGCATTATCACGCGGTTCTGAGTTACGTTAATCAAATTTCTGACCTATCGTTAGTATAAAATCAATTGTAAAATTTGTAACAAATACACAATAGACAATAAAGCAACCTAATAAACACGTGTTACAACGATTGAAATTGATCGATGAATTGTGCCATGGTTTAAAACAATATTAGGGAAAGCAATTGCACTGTTGCTTGTTAAAAGATAGTAAATAAAAGTATTGACGTATCTCTTATTCATTGATTTTGAACAGATGCCGTAGAATGCGCAAGGGTGTAATTTTACCGCTATTATAAAAATTAAGTTCAACCACTTCACGAGGAGAATTATAGGGAAAATATGTGTTTAACAATATTAAGGAGATGAACAGCAAGAGCAAACTGTTTACGGTTACGAACAATATTCGTACAAGTAAATATACCAACGGTGGAATTACGACCGCCTACTGCGAAATGAATTATGTGGAGCACATGTTTTCTTTCGACATGAAATCTGGGACCGGCAGAGACAAAGTATTATCCATCTAGAGACAACGGAAAATGTAATGCGGTCGGAAACGCCTTTCGTGGAGATATTTCAGCTGAAAGCGTTCTGCCCATGGACGATAGACCTGAAATAACCAAACGGTTTGGTTTATAGGACAATTTCACTTTTGGCGGTTGCAATTACTTTACAAATAATAGATCGAATGAATGGAGTAATTTGAAGGGAAACGAATTATTACAATTACTTTGAATCACCTGCAAAGATAAAAATATTTAAGACAAAAAATACTTCGGGAGCAACATTAAACACTAACATTATAATTCACCTAAACAGGGGCATCACTATACGAAGAAAACAGTTTCTTATTGGGAAAGGGTATGCGGATGTAATAGAAGTCACTATATTCTGCAGCAAAAGCCGTCTGGTCAATTTTATGATTATCGGTAAGAACTTGCGTAATAGCTGCTCTAGGACGGTACCCGCCAGATGCTCATTTTAGTGATATTCCTGAACTGTGAGCCGCGTATGACAAGATTGAACGTATATACGTCCAATTTGGGACAAAAATGCGTAGGACCTTTGAAGAAAGTAGTCATTTCACACTTTATCCGTTTGGTTAAAAGAAACTCTCCCCGGAAGTTGATGAAGGTAAGTCACCTATTCATCAGCATTTTTAATGATGTTGTCTGCTTTCGGACTGAAGCCCTACTTAGAATGAGCTTTGGCAATGCAGCATGGATAAAAGCCAGTTGAAGCAAGCTGTTTGTAGGAATGAGTATATTGTGGAATGGCCAAGAAATTCTTCCAATAGCTTAGTAGTATTGGTTACGATGCTAGGCAACTCTGATCGTTCCCTTAATTCCAGAATTCGAGGTATTTTCCAATATTCATGAGGATATGAGATTAGTCATTGCATTTAAATGACTCTGTTATCCTGAATTAAATTTTCGACCGCAGAAAGGTCTACCCCTGCTTAAATTGCAAACAGTTTTGTGTTTTATGTCGGGACTGTGTGTGTTAACTGCAAACAAATGTCAGATAACTGAACTAGTAATCTCATTTTAACTCGGTGGCGCCATTCTCGTTTTCTGATCTACAGCAAGCATAGTTGATTAGTGAGGTATCGTTGTACTACTGATGTGTGTGGCTTCAGGTCTATTTTTCCCCTCTGGAAAATGTCATTAATGGTATTCAGCAACGAAATACCAAAACTCATTGCAGTCTGTCAACCAAGAGATCGGCATTTTCTATTGTTATTGTAATCTTTATCATTTTGCTGTAACGCCATAAACATCATTGATTACTATCTTTATTACCATCATTATTATCATTAATTCAGTTCCAAAAGCGTTCTTTCCCATGTGGCCAAGAGACCAGAAAGAATGTGTGGTTTGACGAAAAATAGGACCATAGGAAAAAGTAGGTAAAATGTTTGTAACAATTTCTGTTGATTTAACATCGCGACCACAGATACTAAGCAACAACACATGCAAGTTGCAACGCTCCAAAAATCCATCAGACACATGGGTTCGGATTCTCATCATCATTTGTTGGCCCAACAAGACTATAACACTACGAAATAAAAAGCTGCTTAGTAGTCTATAGATTGTATGTATATGTTGGAAGAGGAAAAACCTCAGAATTGCACATTTCCCACATATACAGTTTAGTTTCTGTGTTCATGGCCGTAATTTTAAATATCCAGTCTTCTGAACACTCAAGTGAAATAATTACTGTGTTGCACAAATAATCAGTTAACTATGTTTCATCTGGCTTTCAAGCAGACCAACACATTTATGTATTCACGTAGAGGACATTAAATATTACTTGTACAGTCGTAAGGCTGTATTTTGAAACGCAGTCGCTTTCAAGTTGCAAAGTTTTTCGAGACATATGGGGCATCATTGGTTTCCAGTAACTTTTCATCAAAAAAATTAGCTTTTGTCGAAATGTAATAAAGCAATTCTTTTAGTCTCTTTTTTTTTTTTTGGGGGGGGGGGGGGGCTGAAATCGTGATGGAAGTTTATATATCTCAGTCTTTGATCTGCCGTATGTTGCAAGCACAATATCCGTATTTTTAACTTCTCTAGTCATTTGCTGAAAATATAAAAAATGCAGTGAAGCCTCAAGAAATTTAAACGCTAGTTTCGGCCTCATTGGACGAATTAAATATTTGCATCCTAAATGTGACGACGGAATCTATCAGGAGAGAGCGCCGCACATTAACCAAAATGCGAGACTCCCCTCTAGAAGCCCGCATGAGACGTACGCGATTTCGCGTCGCTTATCGCTACACAGGTCTTCCTAGTACAGCTAAGAACTGGCAACATCGTTGCTGATATTTGGCAACACTGTGACAGTGCAGTTACTTCCGCAAGTGGTACTGAATTGTCTCACTAAGTTCACTAGATATTCCTCTTCTACTTTTATGACTCATGATGTGTAATGCCCACGTGAAATGAGAGACAGAAATTTAACTTTTGCACTCAAGGAATGTAGTTATTTGTGTAGGTGACTTTCAGGTTATCTTTCGCGATGCGTTAGAGGCTCAGCATTGAATATGTGAGGGACTGAGGGCAATCTGCAGCCGTGTGTGGTTGGCTGTGTGGTTCTGCTTTTGTCTTACGATGCAAGCCGGGTGTGAGACGGCTGTTCTAATCCTGGTTGAAGAAATTGCATTTGGGGAAGGAATTTCATTTCATTTTATTTTGTTTCATTTTACTTTATTCGCTGCAGATTGCGAGAAGAAACTCTTTAACGGAATCATAAGAAAAGCTTTATACAATCTTTCAGAAAGGTTGACTTCAAATTATGGAAATGGTATTAGATGTCTTCTTTGCTTCACCATTCGAACACCTTCGAAGAAATTCGACTTCACCTCCACTGATGCGGAATATCTCCAGTAGAAATGAGACATGAAGACACGAACCTTGCAGTGTGCCTGTGTTGCTTTAGAACGTGCACTGAAACGTATTCACATAATTTAGCTCATACATTTACCGTAAGGAATGAAACAACGACACTAAAACATTTTAGTGAGTTACATATTATTGTGTCTTGATGAAAACATATGAACTGATGACAATAACAAATTACATGAAAGGCTTTTCTGAAAGGAAAAGGATCGAGATTTAAACCACAAATAAGTGTTAACCATCGTAGAGTGCCATTGGATTGGACAATGAAAATTTTTTGCGTCTCTAATGTATTATATGCTCATCACTCAAAATAGGTGTTCTGCTTCGTTGTATCCTGTGTGAAATACGAATCGCAACCTTTTCTGTGGATCATCACTTAGCAACACTACAGCATTTTACGTATCCAGGGTGATGAGTGGTGGCAGGCGCTGTGGGCAGAGGGCGAGGCAGCGCTGTGTAGCGCCGCCACCGCTTCTGCCGGCGAGTGGGCCGCGGAGAGCTCTGCCAAGCGCTGCGGCCAGAGGCGGCGATGTTATTGGGCCGGAATGTTATTACCAGCGTACCAAAAACTGAAATACGTTACACATATGCTCCGCTTACACATGTGGCATCAGCATGCACGAGTGACATGAATTTAAAATTTTTGTCAACAGTCGGTTTCGATCGCTAATACTGAACATGCAAGTCGCGCACTTTACCGCAAGACCACGGATATATCTGACCCAGTTGTCTTCTAACTGCACATAAGAAGTACTGTATGAACTCCCGCAGTCTGCAGTGTTGCCAGATTGTGCAGATAGCTGGACTTAGAGCGAATCAGCCCGGCCACTTTTATTGTCCCATGTCGCGATCGGCTCGGACTTAGGCTTAGCGGCGGCCGGCCGGCGGCCAGGTTTTTTGTCAAAGAGTGTACATAATAGGCATATAAATACTCGCCAGGAAGTTTATTATACAATAAAGGTTATCCAAATTTTTACTATTTTAAGCGCCAGGTAAAACATAATTTTATGGGAAGTAGAAATTTGACGTAATTCCATTAATCATAATCGAGGACGCCGCTATTTTAAGCGCCAATCAAAACTGGTAATCTTACGGAAAGTAGAAATTTCGACGTAATTTCATTCATTATAATCGAGGACGCCGCTATTTTAAGCGCCAAACAGAATTGGTAATTTTATGGGAAGTAGAAAATTTGACGTAATTTCGTTCATTATAATCGAGGACGCCGCTATTTTAAGCGCCAGGCAGAACTGGTAATTTTATGGGAAGTAGAAATTTGACGTAATTTCATTCATTATAATCGAGGCCGCCGCTATTTTAAGCGCCAAACAGAACTGGTAATTTTATGGGAAGTAGAATTTGACATAATTTCATTCATTATAATCGAGGCCGCCGCTATTTTACGCACCAAACAGAATTGGTAATTTTATGGGAAGTAGAAATTTTTGACGTAATTTCATTCATTATAATCTAGGACGCCACTGCTAGGCTATGTAACACATCTTCAAAATTACCTGAACCACTTTGATATTGTTTGGACGCTGCTGCCAGGCTATGTAACACATCCCCAAAATTACTGCCTTTTTCTGGAATTACGTAATTATTTACGTAGTAAAACTCAAAGTTCCATTATTTTTGTATTTTTACATGTTTCACACGACGATATTAGAGAATTTATTTGCGTTTTCGAGTACAAAAATATGCATAAGTATTTTTGTGACGTTTGCATAGGATCGGCACCTCTCACTATTATCGCTTTTTTGAGGCTGTGGGTATTATGATACCCAACTTTGACAGATATCGTTCTTTATTAATCAGAAATATGTATCACAAAAACAATGCAACTCTTTATTCTCACGCCAACAAAGCAACTGGTTCTGATTGTTTGAGTAGATGCCAGCCGCTTTGGCAAAGAAGCTAGCGGAAAGAGGAACTGCACCGCCACAAATCAGCGTTATTCTCATGCCAAGCGCTATGGCAAAGAAGCTGGTTGAAAGAGGAACTACATCGCCACAAATCGGCTTGTCGTAAGTCATCAACGAAAGGCGAAATATATGTTTGAATAAATGTAAAGTGTCAATAAACTCGACTGCGAATAATTTTTAAGCGCTTTACTTTATGGGGAAAGTCATGCTAGCGTCAATTTATGTACATTACGTCATTTTTCTTCACGAAATTCTTCCGAAAAGCGTAAAACGCGGGAAAAATGTAAATATGTTAACGCAAAAACGAGGACGAATTAACATTGTAAACATAGGAAATTTGATGGGACCGACAAAAAATGGTGTAAATGGCGGGAAAACGTAAAAACCGAGAATGTAAAAACGAGGTTTTACTGTATTACTATTATTACAACCCAATCTGTATCTTACACTTATCAGTACCTTTACAGTCTGCCAGCAGTGTAAAATATTCTAAGTCTACTCAACACCCCTCCCCAGTCACTGTGCTGTAGTGGCAGGAACTGGTGGTCATGTGTGTATGACTTGTGCCTGAGTAATTGTGTGCATGTATGTATGCCCTTTTTCTGAAGAGAACTGTATCTGAAAATTTAAGGTATGTGATTCTGTCACACTCTTTTCAATATGCCTGTCTATGGCTGTGATCACCATTATGATAAAATTTATATGACAGTTAGTTCTTATGCCACTGAAACATGCTGATTATCTTAAGGAATATTATTGGGAGGTATGATGAATTACATTTCAATTAAATAATACCATGAACCATGGTAGGATGGTTTGAGTAGCTCAGTCATACAAATAACTGTACAGTAGGAATAAGCACAGTGGAGTGGTACCTGTGGAGAGGCTCCAAAAATGTGTAGTTCCTTGAAGAGGGGCAGCAGTGTTTTCAATATGTGCGCAATTAACAGTTTGAATGATTGGCCGTTCTGGCCTTGTAAAATCAGAAAATATGGATTTGCTGAACACTTATCATTAAAGTCTGAAAGCAAGAGGAACCTACAGTCATTACTTTTCTCAAAGACATGCATCTCTAATTTTTCTTGAAAATTGTGAAAACTTCAAAACTTCTACCAGTGTTGACTACTATGATCTGTCTTGTAACTTGCTGAAAGATGTCATTGGCTGCGTAATTTGTCCTTTAACTTATTGTATAAATAAATGTCTAGTAAAAAGAAAGTTCCCAGATGTGTTTAAAAAAAATTAGATTTGTTCCCATTTATAAAAAAAGGTAAAAAAAATATATCCCACTAGTTATAGACCCATATCTATAACCCCTGATTTTTCAAACATTTTTAGAACAATTATGTATGATCAAGTAAGTACTTACTTGGAAAATCAAATATACGTAATTAGTGATAAACAATTTCGATTCAGGATAGGTAAATGCACAACAAATGCAATGGATTCCTTAGTAAAATTTGTACTTGTTGTGTTCAAAGCTATGGGCTATGCTGAGGCTACATTTTGTGACCTGAGCAGAGCTTTTGACTGTGTACAGAGTAACACTTTGTTGATGAATTTAGTCTTTTATGGTTTTGATTGCAACTGGATTAACATGTTATATCTTTTATAGAAAATAGACAACAATGTGTGTGCATTGGCAGTGAGAAATCAAATTTGGTTTCTTTTAGGTCTGGAGTGCCACAAGGGCCGATGCTCGAGCCACTACTGTTTTTAAAAATGATTAATGACCTGCTGCTATTCATGAATTCTCACACAATTTCTGTGCTAATGACACTGTGCTTAGCACTGCAGCACTGCAGCAGGAATTTCATGAAGCTCATATTGTTGCTGAGAGGTAACTGCTGAAGATATGTTTCACGGATGTCATAAATCATAAAGTTGTGGAATAAAATGCAGTATATTCATGATTTGTTAACTAAGCACAATCAGATGTCAGATATTAAATATGTCCACAAATAGAGTTATACTAGTACCTGAAACAATAATACAATTAATTTTTTCCGGCAGGGACTCAAACCCAGCACCATTTGCTATTGAATGATAGGATGAAATAGTGCTGATATATTTATTGTTTTTTCCGGGGACTCCAACCTCCAACCCCGCACATACTGTCACTCTTGACCTTACAACTATCACATTGTCGTTCACTACTAGTTAGGATCACACTGTTCATAGAGGTTTGGTATTTTGCAAAAACTTTGTTTAACTTAGTAGCGCATGGACATGTGCAATGTTAATTTGAAACAAGGCAGAGTCCTGCGTTCTATACTTGGCGTTACTGGAGATGCAGATGGTATTTTTGTGGCCGTTAAAAACTGTTAACCCCAGCGGGAATCGGACCCATGCCTTAACATTTACAAGTTAACTTCACCTCAGCTGCCAGAAAATTACAGATGTGTTAGCATAATGTTTTGTCATAATGGAGTACTTATTAGACGGTACAACCAGTCAAAGAGCTCAAAGGTGACATTCTTGGCCGCAGGGAATGGCCACGTAGTCTGAGGCGCCTTATCACGGATTTTTCATGATAATATACTACGTTTTAGTATGCTACATTACGATTTGGTATGGCACTTTGCTATAAGCTTATTTAACTAGGGGCTCATTTTAATCTAGATTGTTGGGTAACTGTTGCCACGATAACTCGAATATTACGCATTTATAAAGTTATGAGGAGCGTTGATTATGCATTAGAAACAAGATTCTGAAATTGGAAAAGTAACTTCATTGTGACATCTATTATTCACCACGTTCAGGAATACAAACAGACTTCGATGAAGGAGGTTTCTGCGATTTACTAGTATGGTCAATGACAAGGTATCTGATAAGTGGCAAGTGTGTCGAGCAATTATTGTTCATGGTGTGGGTGCCTTCAATATGACCATATTGAGGTTAAAAAACAGCAATGTGGATTCTGGTACAATGTCGCATCAAAAATGCAATTACATGCGAAGCATAATATCCTACTGGGAAGGATGGGGGAGAACTTTAGTGTCTCCCATTTCAAAGGTTGGATACTGGGATTAGTCAGAATCGATGTCCATTTAAATGGACATATCAGTACTTGCACGGTAAGGTTCAGTTGTCCATTATATCCACATACTTTTCAAGAGTCAGCTGCAGAGAAATAACGACAGTGATTTTAAAAAAAAAAAAAAAAAAAAAAAAAAAAAAAAAAAAAAAAAAAAAAAAAGCGCCTGCAAAGCACAAAATTGTGAAAAGAAGCACATAGAGATAAATATGTCAAGGGAGGGGTAGCAGGAGGGAGAGCGGGATCTAGGAATGAACAGGAGTGCAGAACTGGAAAATAAAAGAGTGAAATGCTTGCAAAGTACTCTTTACTTAGTCATATATCACAGTTTGTTTTAGGGCTGAGAGAAAAGGAACGGATGTTTTACAGAATGAAGGATGGATTATCGGAGATATAAAAGAACATTGCTTCATAGAGAGAACCGATGGACAGTAAAGGAAGCAGACATTAAAAGAGATAGTATTGTTTTAACGGAAACCACTAATTCTTTTACAGTGTCTTGGGGGAAAAAGGGCAACTGAGGTTATAATGTAAGGGAGGTGACACACACACACACACACACACACACACAGAGAGAGAGAGAGAGAGAGAGAGAGAGAGAGAGAGAGAGAGAGAGAGAGAGAGAGAGAGAGAGAATGGAGGAAAAATTAACAACAAAGAAATGCAAGACAAATCGTTTGCATATTTTGTGAAGGATGGAGGGTGTATCAATGGATGGAGGGGAGGAGAGAGATGTATTTGAAATAACAAAAATTACTTTAACAGCGTCCATCTAAACTGATTACTCTGTATGCATGGGGGCTGGGTATAAATGAAGTAAAAAATAGGATATTGAGTGAAATGAGAAGCATTGAACTAAAATTTGTGCCATGGGCGGGAATCGAACCCAGACTTCCAAACTTACTTTAATTAAATACTGTTCCTTTCACTCAATGTCTTTCACATATTGACACGGAAAACTGTCTCTACGTATATAAATTTATAATAAAAATGAAATAATAAGGGAACTGTATATTTAAAAAAAACCTTCAATAGAAAGGTAGTGCAAAGGGTTTTTAAAAAAAAGGAGAGATCTTCAATACTTATATACTTACAAAATATGACGACAGAGACGAGATTAAAAAAGAAAAAACAAGACATTTTAAGGACTAATAATTTATTCATAATCTCTCATTATTTGTTACTTCTGTAATGCATCTCAGCATATAACCTATAATGCAATTGGACCAGCTTCTTTTCAGTAAAAGCGACAACTCTATCTCGAGTTGGTTGCTCGCAGCGAGACGGCCTGATGTGTATTTCTACTTTCTGTTCTTACTATGATGCCAGGAAGTAAACATTCTGTATTTATGTCAGAGCCCCACTTTGCACCATGCTGGGGGCTGTTGGCCGCCACCACAAGCACCAGCTGGCTGGTTTCTGCCAGGTGCCACCTCGGCAGCAGCTGTGGTTGACTGGCCAGCCCGTAGCTCAGGAGCCACGGCTAATACAGGCCCCAGTCGCAAAGCCAGGCTCAACCCTTGAAGTATCACAAGTTTCTGCAAACCTACCCTAATGTGTAGTAGAAACTAACACACCTAGAGCTATTTTGCTATAAAATGAGCTTCCACGTTATCTTTTGACACTTCATTCAGATATTTAACGAAGTTAAAGAATAAAATCATGATAAACGTAGCTACCACATAATGTTTCACCTAGATAACAATCTTACGACACAGGAAACTATCTTTCTTTTTAGCGCTCTGAATTAGATCTAGACATAAGACAACATGTATTCAACCTAGAAAACTATGCATGTTGTAAAATTAAACAGTTCTGGTATCAACAACGGAAATGTATATATGTAGTATATCATTGACTTTTGAGCACTTATAAAGTGTTTTCAATGTCTCTGAAACAATAAGTGCTACACAACAGAAATTACCTTCTGCTGGGGCCCTTCATTTACACAATTGTTCTGTTATTCAAAATGAAGTGTTTTCTAATGTGTTCAAAGTGATACACAACAGAAATTACCTTCTGATGGGGCCCTTCATTTACACAATTGTTCTGTTATTCAAAATGAAGTGTTTTCTAATGTGTTCAAAGAATTGCTTCAGTTTTTTGTGTTCTATGCTCATACGAATATCGAGAAAAACTAGTACCAAAAAGGATATTTGCGAGTTACAATTACCATTATGTTATTCTTCAAATTGAAATCAAAGGTTCTAATGTGTGTGAAATCTTATGGGACTTAAATGCTTAGCTCAACAGCCCCTAAACTTGCATTTGGCTCTGAACATGATTACTCAAAGAGTTTCATCAGTATTCTAGAGATCGCTAAGCAAAACAAATTTGAAGGTTACACAATATAATGAAATTCTTGGCGGTGCAATTAGAAAGAATGTTAACTGTGAATAACACATTACTGTGAAGGTTGAAACAAAGGGTCTGTTTGTGACACAACCATTAGAAGATTTAAGCGTCTCCTAAGGAGACTGACAACCCTACAATTACTCCACCTGTTATGCAGTATTGCTGAGCAGTGTGCGATTATTACCTGACGGGATAGAGGGAGGATGTCGAAAAAATTAAAAGAATATATAACTCGCATGTTCTCCCACTGGTGATGGTCACAAAACTACTGGGACGAGCAATTGTGGAGGTTCAACTTTCAAATGGCTCCCTTTGCCGCAAGCATCTGAACCAGGTGCACCCCAGGAGCCGCCAGCTGACGAGTGCAGTCAACTCACTGCCTCTTGTTGTTGCAGACACATTGACCAAGCAGCTGGAAGGCCCTGCAAGACCAATTCCTTCTATGGTCCCTCCAATGTCAATGGACGATAGTGGGCAGTCAACTCCTGCACCCTGGCCAATATCGATGGACGTCGACCACACACCTCTGATGAACCACACACTGCGGGGCTCATCCGATGCCATGGACATCAATCCACCCTACAACAGTGGCCACCGTCTGGCTCATCTCTTTGCGGGGGAGGGTTGTCATGTACCGGTGGTTTGTCTGACGAGCGGACAACCCGCAATGCAGAATGCAGGGTACAAGCGCATGGATGCATAGCAGTGAGGCGCCCCACAGCGGCAGTTCCGGAGTCACCAGAGGGCGCGACAAGCACCGCCCAGAGCGCACTGAACCAGAACTATTTTCCTCTGCACAGTCACGTGAGACCAGCTCAATACTACCACATATCACTGTGCGTTGACTATTTGGGGGGGGGGGGGGAGGGGGGTGCAGTGCAACACGCCGGCAGTTCTCCGCCGACCGCCTACAAGAACCATAGCTGAGGGATTGTGACCGACGCCTCCGAGGAAGAGTCCCTGCAAGCGACGCAGCACCTCCAGGACTTTCCGCAACTGAATATGTCCTCCAGCTCCATTTCTCTGACCGTTCGCTACAGGCTGTCGTTATCTCCCTGGCTTAGTGAAGAAGAAAACTTTTAGTTGATGTTTGTTGTTTTTGCCTTAGTTTCAGAAGTTTGTTTAGTTTCCAGAAGATGATTAGTTTGTCTTGTCAATAAACACAATTCCAGTATCAGATAGTGTATTTCAGTTAATATCCCCTGAGGCAAGATATAGTACTTCCGGTGTCTCCTGGTCTCTTCCATGTATACAATTTTCTTTTGTGATTCTTAAACCAGGTATTTGTTATAACTAAATAATGTTCTGTGCAAAATTCTACCAGGTGGTTTCCTCTTTCATTTCTTTTGCCCATTTCATATTCACCTACCATCTTACCTTCCCTTTCTTTTCCTACTCCCATCACAATTAAGGTTTCCTTTCCCTTTATTGTATGAATAATTTCCTTTATCTCCTCACACATTTCTTCAATCTCCTCATCAGTGGCAGAGCTAGTTGGCATGTAAACCTGTACTATTGTGGTCGGTGTTGGCTTTGTGTCTATCTCGAGTCCGTTAATGCGATCACTGTGGTACTCATAGTAGACTAGCTTAAACCCATGGCTCTGCTCGCGTGTTGGTTGATTACGATAGATAATGCGCGAAACATCAAATCGATTTTTTTTTTTAAAGAAATTTCTCTTTTACTGCTTTACTTATTTATTCTTCTATTTCCTTATTCGTATGCTTATCTTTGCAGAGAAAGAGCTGAAGACATTGTAGCACGCATAGACCAGAGATATGGTCTGTGGCATCACGTTTCACTGTATGTAACCTACTTGCTATAGAGTCGCAAACATCAACGCTGGCCTTCAGTCCGAATTTTTTTTATAATTTGACGACTTTCAACCACCATATCTTCTACCCCCTTGTAGCTATCGGCATGGAACTGCTATGGTGTACAACAGGAGACTTCGGACAACAATTACACACAGACCATTCGTTTCCATTCTGTAGTTTTCCTTTTATCATTATCAACCGTCAAGCAACAATGCAACCAATAAAACCATTTTCAAAGAGTAAATATAATTTTCAAAGAGTAATTATTGTTCCGCATTTTGCGTTATATTCTTCAAATTCCTAAATATCTATTAAGATTGCTATAAAGACATGCCAAAAACCTTCCTCAGCTATAAATTAGTAACTGTGCAAATATTAAGTGTCTGCGTCTTGTCGTTCGGACATGATAAGCGTACACCGAACAGACATTCACATTAATATATATAGATAAATATCTATACGATCGCCATAAAACCGTGCCTAAAGCCTTCCCTGGGTAGACAATAGTAACTGTACAAATTTTTAGCTCTCTATGTCTTGTGGTTCAGACATGATAAATGTACGCCGAACAGACATTCACATTTACATATATAGATTACCCATGTCCCTATTTTCTTATTCATTATCAGACATACTCCTGTAATGCCCCCAACTGATTTTGTATTTATAATCCTGTACTCACCTGACCAGAAATCCTGTTCCTCTTTGCACCGAACTTCACTAATCCCCACTATATCTAACTTCAACCTATCCATTTCTCTTTTTAAATTTTATAACTTTCCTACACGATTAAAGGATCTGACATTCCATGCTCCGATCCGTTGAATGCCAGTGTTGTCTTTCCTGATGATCACATCCTCCTGAGTAGTCCCCACCTGGAGATCCAAGTGAGGGACTATTTTACCTCCAGAATATTTTACCCGAGAGGATGCCATCATCATATATTCATACAGTAGAGCTGCATATCCTCGGGAAAAGTAACAGCTGTGGTTTCTCCTTGCTTTCAGCCGTCTGCAGTAACTGTGTGGCAAAGCCACATTTGCTGATATTACAAGGCCAACTCAGTCAATCATCCAGACTGCTGCCCCTGTAACTATTGAAAAGACTACTGCCCCTCTTCAGGAAACACGTTTGTCTGGCCTCTCGACAGATACCCCTCCGCTATGGTTGCACCCACGGTACGGCTATCTGTATCGTTGAGACACGCAAGCCACCCCACCTCGGCACTGTCTGTTGTTCATAGGGGTGGGAAATATATTTTAGTCAAATTAAATCAGGTGATGCTGAGGAAAGAAGATCAAAAAATGAAACATTTAACTTATAGACGAGTTTTGTTTGAAGAAGGAATTAAAAACTTTTGATGGGGAGAGTGGAGAAGATATAAAATGGAAAATGTCAATGGTAACAACATATATATTTGTTGACATCAAATAATAAGTGTTACAAAGCCTTTTAATGAAGAGGTACTAAGCATAAATGACAAAAAAGAAAATTCCTGGTACATTGTGACTAAAAGAAGGGATCAATTAGTAAGGCACATTACGAAATATCAAGGCATCGTCAACTTAGTACCGAAGGGAAGTGTGAGGGTTAAAAATTGCAGCGCGAGCCGAGAGACAAATATACTAAGATGGTTGTTGTTCTTATTCAGGGAAGATGGGGTTTGCACAGGATATAATAGCTCGGGAAATTACGCTAAATCAGTCTTTGGATAAAAAAGCATAAGGCAGTGTAACACAACATTAGCTACTGGAATGTCTTTAATTCTACACTGCTGGCCTGGTATATAACCACCCACTGTTACACCAGATCAACTCTGTCAATATTTAAAAGCAGTACAGACTGTTGTACCCCAATAACACATCCAGAGCCTTTTTCATTTAAAGGAAAGAAGGATGATTAGGGTTTAATGTCCCACTGACTGCACGGTCATTAGAGAAATACCTGATTAAATCCCTACACATTTAGCAGTGGTTATTTGGAGCAATGGCAGCAACATTCAAAACTGATTTCATCATCTTCCTTACTTCACATGGGGCTGTATTTTCAATTGTGTGATCTTTCTACAACATGATATTTGCCTAGTAAATTTGGGTGTGATGTCTTTGGCATTACATTCTGGATGTACAAATGTAAGCAATGTACAAAGGAGATCCTAACAGTAAAAGTTCTGAAAGCATAGCATTCAATGATGGAACACCATTTTATACAGGGGGCAAGCCATAAATATGGAAACACCCTCACTGCCAAGCTTATCAAGAAGCTATCCATAATCAAACAGCAATCCAAGAGCCCGAAAGAAAAAAAATTCTAATATCAATTCTATCAGTTTTATCTTTAAGAAACGTCTCATTCCTTGCACTTTTGACACAAAAGCTAAAAGAACCCTTGGCAGCTAACACTATAGACACAATGTATTTGAATTCTAAAGAGATGAATGAAACCACTGAATGCAGATAATGTAACAATTACTGAAAATATCACCAGTCTATAAATATTGTACGTGGGATAGTACAGGCGCGAATCAGCTGCACCAGTCAGCAATAATGTGCGAAACTTGAAAGGGTTTTCTTGTAAAGTCATCCATTAGAATTAAATATTCATGATGTTAAACCATTCCTGTTTACAAATTAACCAGTTTTTGTAATTAATTATTAATTAAATGTTGTACTCTTCTGCAACTACAATGGAACTATGTATTACTTTTCTGGGTGTATTAGACGACTGCCCCATTTGACCTAAATTTGTGGTAAATTGTCATATAAACCCTGCACACATGGGTTTACTATGTAGCCTGGAAGAAAGTCATTACAATCCATAAATGCAGATTGTACATTCTCCAATTTTTTAAACAATTGAATAGTAAAAATGTATTTTTCCATAATTGTTTAGTTATTTTACACAACTCTGTAATTATGGTTATAATTCCTCAACAATTACAGACAATTGATAATAATTGGCACCCCTCAAACACCAATGTCTATTGGAAATCCGCTGGCATTTGAGACAGCTTCCAGTCATATTGGAACAGATAAACACAGCTTTTGCATAGCTTTAATGTTACACAATTCATCTTGCAGTATAGTGGCAAGGTGAGGTAAAAATGATGGAGTTGGATACCAAGCAAGCAGCCTCCTCTCCAAAGTGGTCCACTAATGCTCAATAATACTGAGTTTCAGTGATTGTGGTGGCCAGAATGACCCAACAATTCAGCCTCATGCTCACAAAGAGTTCTGGATTATGTGAGCTATGTGAACAGGTGGCATGTCATTTTAAGTACATCATTACAATTGGTGAACAAAGGGATGGACCTCATAAGCCAAAATAGTCACAAAATCCCTTAGGAAATAGCTCATTCTGACGAATGAATTAGAAAGTGCTTTGTGATTTATTTTCTTACTGCAAAAACTGTAATGTCAAATTGCAGAGAGTTGTAGAAGGTGTACGGAGATGCTACAATGGTTATCAGCATTATTATATGATGGGTTGATTAAAGGGAAACACCATTGGAGCAGAGCGGTCTGCCAGTGTATGCAATGAATTCATACAACATACAGCACGTCATCCAACACATGAGTGATGAGAGCATGATAATGACAGATGAATTGTATCACCAGTTAAATGTTGGAAAAGGGAGTTTGATTACCATTATTGAAAAATTATGCAACCCTGAGATTGGTGCACAGTGGGTACCGAAAATGTTGACTGATCTAAATGAAGAGTCAAGGAAAACAATTACATCCAATCAGTTGCAATATTTTAATGCTGAGTGGGAGAGTTCTTCATTGAAACTGTGGCTGGAGACCAGAGTTGGGCCATTATTTTGTAGACGAAGAATGAATTTTGCCATACAGATACATAATCTCTTGTTTCAAGATGAAATAAATTGTCGACAAACATCATGACTGTATTGAAAAGTGACACATCTATCATGGATGTTGTAGCTGGTATTCTATGACATTTACTTTTCTGGTAAAATACATTTTCAAAAAGAGAGAGGCAAATTCTTTCCGCCTGACTATCATAAATAATGGCTAATAAAATTTGCAGTTAACTGATAAATGCCAAATATTTTTGGGTGATTATCTTCAATCTTATTTTGTATTTGCCTAATTCCTCTTTGCAGGCAGCTAAACAAAAACTATTGGATAATTCCATAAAATCTACAGGGATAAGGTGACCATATCAGGATTACTTTTGTTTGGTCCATGGTTGGAATTTTCATTTTATTTTTTGACACTGAAGAAACTGAGTTAGGAGATTATATTCTGTACTTTAGATTTCCAAGACACATGTTAACATTTCAGCAAAAAATAAAGTTGAAATTTAACTGTCTACCTACCATTCCAGGACTTGAAGTTTGTCATATTTAACTTTTTTTCAGGTAGAGTTATCTTCATGTGAAGATAAAAATATTAATTGCAATATGTGATGCTTTTTATAATTATTTATAATTAATACAAGGACTAAAATGTTAAAGTGCATAAACTGGACTCTTACTGATGATTTGTAGGGAGCTAAGTTCAACAAGTAATAATAAATGCATAAATAAAAAGTCACAAATTTTAAGCAACTATGAAAACAGTGTGTACTTCAACAATTTTCCTTAAAAATATGAATGATGTATCCCACTTTTCATAGTTTGTACCAACTTACTGGGTTACATAGGAGATGCATGAACACACTGAGATTTGTAGATCAACTCATTAATAAGTAACAGACCTCTGACAAAAGGTAAATTGGTACCTGTCCATTGAAGGCATACAGAGCATTGACCATAAACTTAAATTTCTAACAAATGGTTATGTATAGGACAATGCTGTTTGGCAGCTTTTCCATTAAACACATGTGGGTAGCCATGTAATAAATATAACTAAATTGTGAAATGCCCACCTACAGATCCACAAAAATATCTGTTAGTATCCATAGAATGATCTGATTCTAGTTATAAGCTACCTCACTTGAGTGGTGGTCTTGCAAAATCTACTGAGTATCATTTGTAACATTTATGTTTCCAATTACATAACAAATAAATAAAACAACAAGAGGCTGACAAATTACTGAACTGAAATTCAGCACCTTACAAAAATTACTTACATATTTTGGTACTTGCTTGATTCACAATCATTGTCTAGTAAACCATTAGTGTTTGCACTTTTGACCATTTGGACCAAGATAGGTGTGAGTTCTCCTTCAAGTGCCAGTAAGCCTTTAGCAAATGCAGCTGCTGTCATCTGCACACGGCCTTCATCTGAAGCATATATTTTGAGATCATGGCGGAAAGTTGAATGCAGACGGAGTAATCCAAGCCCTTGTGTACCAGCATATTCACCTGTAGGATAAAATAAATAGAGTGCACAGCACAGAAACTAGCTTCCATGAGATACAAGAGGCACAAATTAATACAGTTTTTTTTTTCTATATTCACAACCATATATCAATAACAAATTTGTGCCATGTTAACATTTTACTTCAAGGACCTATCACAGCAGATCCATCAAATCATGCACCAGATGCAGATGATTGTTACAACAATTTTTATCCAACATGTGGTTGCGAAGCTTTATTTATGTGCAAGTTCTGAGATGCTTACTAGTTCATGGCTCAGCTGGATGGACTTCTGAACCACTATTATTGTATCACTGCCATTCTGCACAGCCCTCCACATCAAGACTTATTAATTACTTATCACTATTAAACTAATTTTTATTAGTGTTTTAATTTATTAACTTTGCAAGAGCACAAAAGTCACACATCTTCTCTTGTGCAGGTCTAGCAACTTCCTATGGAAGTGTCAGGTTGTGCAGCCAAACAAGAAAAGTTACAGAGAAGCAAGAAGGTAAGAAAATTACAATGAACAGCACAGTGAACACATTACGATAGCAAAGATAGACACAAAACCAACACCCACCACAATAGTGCAAGTTTATATGCCAACTAGCACGGCCGATGATGTAGATATCGAAGAAATGTATGAGGAGATAAAGGAAATCATTCAGAAACTTAAAGGAGACAAAAACTTGATTGTGATGGGGGACTGGAACTCGGTAGTAGGAAAGGGAAGAGAAAGAAATGTAGTAGGCGAATATGGACTGGAAAAATGGAATGAAAGAGGAGATAGCTTGGTAGAATTTTGCACAGAGCACAACTTAATGATCACCAACATCAGGTTTAAGCATAATAAAAGAAGGCTGTATATGTGAAAGAGACCAGGAGACACTGGAACGTACCAAATTGACTTTATAATGGTAAGGCAAAGGTTTAGAAACCAGGTTTTAAACTGTAAGACATACCCAGGGGCAGATATAGCCTCTGACCATAACTTATTGGTTATGAACTGCAGATTAAAACTTAAGAGACAACAGAAAGGTAGAAAAGATAGGAGATGGAACCTGGATAAATTGAAAAAACCAGAGGTGGTTGAAAATTTCAGAGGGAGCATTAGGCAAGGATTGGCTGAAACAGGAAAGTAATACAGTAGAAGAAGAATGGGTAACTCTGAGAGATAGGGAAGTTAAAGCCGCAGAGGATCATATAGGCAGAAGGATAAGGCCTTATACAAATCCTTTGATAACACAGGATATACTGAACTTAATTGATGAGAGGAGAAAATATAACAATGCATCAAGTGAAGCAGGCAAAAAGAGACTACAAAGTCTGAAAAATGATATTGACTGGAAGTGCAGACTGGCTAAGCAGGAGTGGCTAGAGGACAAATGCAGAACCATACAAAACTGTATAATCAGGGGAAAGATAGATACTGCCTACAGGAAAATAAAAGAGATATTCGGAGACAAGAAAACAGCGCTATGAATATCAAGAACTCTGATGGAAAACCAATACTAAGCAAAGAGGGGAAAGCTGAAATGTGGAAGGAATATACAAAGGGCCTATACAAAGGAAATAAACTTCAAGGTCATATTCTAGAAATGGAAGATGAAATGGAGGAAGAGGAGATACGGTACCGCAAGAAGAATTTGACAGAGCGCTGAAGGATTGAAGTCGACAATGCCCCTGGAGTAGATGATATGATGATATTCTGTCTGAACTGCTGATGTTGTTAGGAGAGCCAGTCATGAAGAAATTGTTCCACCTGGTGTGTAAGATATTTGAGACAGGGGAAATAGCCTCCAACTTCAAGTAGTGTATAGTAATTCCAATTCCAAAGAAAGCTAGTGCAGACCAGTGTGGAATTACAGAACTATCAGTTTAATAAGTCAAGGTTGAAAGATACTAACATGAATTATTTACAGACAAATGGAAAAACTTGTGGAATCCAACCTTGGGGAAGGTCAGTTTGGATTTAGTAGAAATTTAGGAACATGGAAGTCAATACTCACATTACGATTTATCTTAGAAGATAGGCTAAGGAAAGGCAAACCAAAGTTTTTAGCATTTGTTGATTTGAAGAAAGCTTTTGACAATGTCGGCTGGAATAAAGTCTTTAAAATTCTGAAGGTAACAGGGGTAAAACATAGGGTGCGCCAAGCTATATTCAAATTATACAAAAAGCAGACAGTGGTTATTAGAGTCGAAAGGCTTGAAAGGGATGCAGAGGTTGGGAAGGGAGTAAGACAGTGTTGTATCCTTTCCCCAAAGTTTGTTCACTCTGTACATTGCGCAAGCAGTGAAGGAATGCAAGGAGAAATTTGGAGAGGGAATTATAGTTCAGGGAGAAGAAATAAAAACTTTGTGGTTTTCTGATGACCTAGTAATTCTGTCAGAGGCCGCAAAGGATCTGGAAGAGCAATTGAATGGGATGGACAGTGTCTTGAAAGAAAGGAATTAGATTAGGTAATGAGACAATAAAAGTAGTCTTGCTATTTGGATAGCAGGATAACTTCTGATGGCCAAAGTAAAGAAGATGTAAAATGCAGAATAGCTATGGGAAGAAAAGCATTTCTGAAGAAGCGAAAGTTGTTAACATCCAATATTAATTTAAATGTTACGTAGTCCTTTCTAAAAGCATTTGTCTGGAGTGTAGGATTGTATGGGAGTGAAATGTGGATGGTAAGGAGTTCAGACAAAAAGATGATAGAAGCTTTTGAAATGTGGTGCTACAAACGAATGATAAAAATTAGATGGGTAGATCACATAACTAATGAGGAGGTGCATAACCAAATTGGTGAGAAAAGGAGTTTCTGTAATTTCCTGACTAAGAGAAGGGATAGATTGGTGGGACACATTCCGAGACATCAAGGCATTGTCAACATAGCATTAGAAGGAAGTGTGTGGGGTAAAAATCGTAGAGGGAGACCAAGGAACGAATACAGTACGCAGATTCAAGAGGATGTAGGTTGCTGAATTTATTCTCAGATGAAGAAAGTTGCACAGAACAAGGTAGCATGGAGAGCTGCATTAAACCAGTCCACGGACTGAAGACCACAACAACAACATCAACAACAACACTTTTCTAGAATGTTATGCAGGAACCCAGTAGACCTTTAATTGCACTGTCACATTCACACTCTTGTCAAAAATATTTTGCTGTTTTCTTTGAATGTGTCATTATTATCGAGCAAGTTGCAAGGCATAAACCTAATAACAGAACTAAAAAACAAATACAACATATTATAATTTACAAACTTCTGATTACTGTATTTTAAAAATAGATAATTATACTTTTTACATTGACATTGTATAATTTGTACTCTACCTCTGAAAGGACTAAAATAAATATGATTAACTTCAAAACTTTGTCTCTTTAGGATTGTGGTATCCTTTAAATCATATTAAACATAAATGGTTGCTCTTCTGAATCAGCAATTTTTCTAAGTGGTTGGTTCTCAATGTATTAACTTTTTAATGGGAGCAAACGGTTCATGATTTAAAAATACATAGCATATTCTCACTATTAATGTAATTCAAGTTGTGTAAACTGATATTTACTTTGAAGTAATGCTTCTCGAATCACTATTCACATTTTTTCCCCAAAACCAGTTAGAATTGTAAACAGATGAGACGACATGCTCATCTAAAGCAGTTCATTGTTATGAAGCACTGAATTGTCTGTGACCTGTAGTCTTAGACACGTACCATTAAAGGTAAGCGCTTGTGTGTGCAGGGTATTTTGTTGTTGTAAATCGCGCATTTTCTGAAGTTTTATTTGGTGTTATTCTCTACTTTATGTTTTATTGCTGCAGTATTACTCTTCAATAATGGTCCAAAGAAAAGTTCTTACCTTTCAAAATTACAAAAAAATTAAGCAATAACTAAAACAATGAAAAATTCCCGGAATTCTAAAAGTTTCCCCAGCCATTTATCAGATGAAAAAAAGTCTCGGGATTTTCCCGGATCTCCTGGAGAGTATATATCCTTGTGTCGTTACATAGAACTGACCTTTGAACCAACTCATTTAGACAGTTCTATATAAAAAATTACAGGGTCATATAACATGTATAAATAAAGATGACACGAGAGACTACTGTAGAAGACACAAAATAATTTAAAGAAATGAAGGGAACTTCATGTACACAGCTGGCCATCAACAAAACAATATGAAGAAGGACCAGAAATATGACAGTCAAATTTATTCACAAGCTAACATGTGCAAAAATTGCACAATTAAAAATACAGCCATGTGAAGTGAGGATGATTATAAAATCAGTATTGAGTCCTGCCACCTCTGCTGGCTGTAAGCACTGCCACATGCCATAGTATCAAAATGGCTTTGGATGTATTGTAGAGGTATAGCAGTTCATGCTGCTTGCCCATATTGCCATAGTTGATCTAGTGCAACAATGGGTGGTGTATACCACAACAGTCATTATGCAACCATTGACATTTTTGATAGGTGATAAATCGTTGGAACACGCAAACGAAAGCAGCAATGCAGTCCAATGTGTGATTAAGAAGTCTCAAACGTTCGGTGTCGTCTGTGATTGTGAATTATCCTGCTGAAAATTCCAATTGGGAAGCTCCACTGGTATGGGAGGACAATGTTAATGTTAATGAAACTAAACTAATAATAGTTGTTATTTATAGATCCCCTGACTCAGATTTTAAAATGTTTCTGCCCAAGCTGGAATTGCTTCTGGGTTCACTGTATAGGAAGTATACAAATTTAATTCCTATAACATGATGCAAACAGTATTTTTTCCAACGAGAGTGCAAGGATATAGCAGTTCTACCATTGACAATATTTTTGTTCATTCTTCATTATTAGAGGGGCACTCTGTCAGCAGAATAGTAAATGGCCTATCAGACCACGATGCCCAACTTTTAATTCTAAAAAGTATTTGTTCTCAAACAAATGTTAAACATAAATATCAACTACTCAGAAAAGTTAATCCAGTTGCAATTGAGACCTTTTTAAGCTTACTTAAGGAAAAAGAATGGCAAGATGTTTATAGTGCTGATAATGCAGATGATAAATATAATGCTTTTTGAACACATTTCTCATGGTGTTTGAAAGTTGCTTTCCACTAGAATGCTCAAAACAGGGAACTTCCAGTAACAGACAGCCAGGGTGGCTGACAAAGGGGATAAGAGTATCATGTGGAACTAAGCGGGAGTTGTATCAAAATGTTAGAAGCAGTCAGAATGAAGATGCAATAGCTCATTACTAACAGTACTGTAAGATTCTGAAAAATGTCATTAAGAATGCAAAAAGTATGTGGTATGCAAAAAGAATAGCAAACTCTCGGGATAAAATTAAAACTATCTGGTCAGTCGTGAAGGAAGTGTCTGGTCAGCAGCAGCAGGTAGAAGATATAACGTCATTGCGTAGTAGAAATGTTTCTGTTACTGACAAGTTAGATATTAGATACATGTGCAATATTCAATAATTACATTCTGAATATAATAGGTAAACTCAACAAAACCCTAGTTTCTACCAGTAATCATATAACATTTTTAGAAAATGCCTTTCCGAGGCTGTTACCTGAAATGGTCCTTCATGATACTTCCGTAGGGGAGATTGAGTCAATAATTAAATCACTAAAGACCAAGGGCTCTTGTGGATATGAAGGGGTATCTAGAAGAATTCTAAACTACTGTTCTCCATATGTCAGCCCAGTACTAAGCCGTATTTGTAATTTTTCCTTTCAGAATGGTCAGTTTCCTGACAGATTAAAGTACTCAGTAGTGAAACCACTTTATAAAAAAGGAGAAAGGGATAATGTAGACAACTATAGACCTATTTCTATGCCATCGGTCTTTTATAAAGTTATTGAAAAGGCTGTATATTCAAGATTAATTGATCATTTCAGTTCACATAATTTATTGTCAAACGTGCAGTTTGGTTTTAGAAGTGGTTTAACGACTGTAAATGCTATATTTTCGTTTCTCTGTGAGGCACTTGATGGGTTAAATAAGAGGCTACAGACATTAGGCATCTTCTTTGATTTAACAAAAGCGTTTGATTGTGCTGATCACAAAATATTGTTGCAGAAGTTGGAACATTATGGAATACGGGGAGTAGCCCACAACTGGTTCACCTCTTACTTTAATAATAGACAACAGAAGGTAATTCTCCGCAGTGTAGAAAATGGCTATGACGTACAATCACAATGGGGCACAATTAAGTAAGGGGTGCCCCAGGGTTCTGTTTTGGGACCATTGCTGTTTCTTATTTATATAAATGATATGCCTTCTAGTATAACAGGTGACTGTGAAATGTTTTTGTTTGCTGATGATACCAGCTTGGTAGTGAAGGATGTTGCTCATACTATTGACACAGTATCAAGTAATGCAGTTCAAGAGATACGTTCATGGCTTGTAGAAAACAAGTTGATGTTAAATCACAGTAAAACTCAGTTTTTGCAGTTTCTAACACATAATTTGACGAAATCTGACATTCTGATTACACATAATGGGCATGTGATAGGTGAGACTGAACAGTTCAAATTTCTAGGTGTTCATATAGACATTAAGCTGTCATGGAAAGCCCATATTCAGGATCTTGTTCCAAAACTAAATTCTGATATATTTACCATTAGAACAATATCTGAGATAAGTGATTTTTCAACACGAAAAGTAGTCTATTATGCTTATTTTCACTCACTTATGACGTACAGCATTGTTTTTTGGGGTAACTTGCCTGATGCAAAAAGGATATTTCTGGCTCAAAAACGGGCGGTTGGAGCAATATCTGGTGTAAGTTCGTGAACGTCATGTCGACTCCTTTTCAGTAGTCTGGGAATTTTGACTCTGGTGTCACATTACGTTTTTTCTTTAATGTCATATGTTGTTAATAATATTGCCACGAGAGACCAAGTATACCGATTGCCGGTGTGGCGCAGGGGATAGCGTCACAGACTGCGGTGCTGAAGGTCGCCGGTTCAATCCTGCCCCCCCCCCCCCCCGGCAAAAATTTATTTCTTTGTAATTAACAATGTCAGAATGTTCTAAATCTTTCTTATGTTCACTTGTAAATTCTACTTGTTTCTTATGTTAACTGTTCTTCTAATTTCTGGTAAATTCTGTCTGTGTATAAATAGCAGAGCACTCTGCCCGAGAGGTAGACAGTGCTGCGTGTATGTTAAGTTCACAATAAACCTGCTTTCAGTATAAGTGCTGTGTTTAGTTGACAACCCTTCCTTCGAAGTCAAGCCTGCTTCCATTGCAACGCGACAATATCAGCTTATTCCCATGAGTTAGTAACTTTCACCTGGTGAATACTAGACAGAAGTCGAATTTACATTTGCATCACACCACCTTAACACTTGTGCAGAAAGGGGTACAGCATTCTGCGGCATCCATTTTCAATAACCTCCCACAAGAACTAAAGAATCTTAACACTAATCCACACTCTTTCAAATCTAAATTGAAGAGTTACCTCATGACTCACTCCTTTTATTCTGTCAAGGAACTCCTAGAAAAGTTAAACAATTAAGCTAATTCATTTTTTCTTTATTGATTCTTTTCACTTTGTCTTAAGACTGTCGTGTGCAAAGGACTACTTAAAAATTTTCTCGTGCCATTCTTGTGCAACAATTAATGTATTGACTTGTGCCACGACCATTGAGTCTCACTCCTGAGTTGGGTCCTATAGGAAAGAAAAAACAAATTAAAAAAAAAAAAAAATAAAAATAAAAATAGGCTCCAACATGTCAGAGATGTAAAGTTGGCTGATTATTGTACCAGCAATGCATGCTAGAAGGATGGGAAATGGGATACAATATCACAATAAACCGTGATTCTGCGCGCACGACCAGTAAATCACCACAGTGTCTCGACACTTTAATCTGGCAATTGTGGTGGTCCAAGCAGAATTGAGATTCGTCAGTAAAAATAGTGTCATTCAAACTCGATTCTGTGTTAGAACACTATTTAAACAGAAATAAACTTTGTCTTGTCTCCCATGTTGCAATCTTTCTTTGGGACAAAGTTCTTTGACCTTTTTAAATTTGTTTTGAGTACTAAGGGCCTTACAAAATAACTTATGACTTCTTTCTTTTCTTTATTTGCAATACATTTTCGTACTTCTATTACATTTTTCTCCTCTTTAGTCTGTCCCTATTGTAACTATCATTTTCTTCATTTCTTCTTGGAACTCTGACCTCCCTTATTAATATCAACGTTTCCTACTACCCAGTATGATTCCTCACAATCATTACTTAGAAAATTTATGCAATCATTTTGAAACACAGTGTCAGGATAGCTCAGTTGGTAGAGCGCTTGCCCGCGAAAGGCAAAGGTCCCAGGTTCGAGTCCTGGTTCCGGCACACAATATTAATCTGCCAGGAAGTTTCATATCAGCGCACACTCTGCTGCAGAGTGAAAGATTCATTCTGGAAACATCTCTTAGGCTGTGGCTAAGCCATGTCTCCACCATATCCTTTCTTCCAGAAGTGCTAGTCTTGCAAGTTTCGCAGGAGAGCTTCTGTGAAGTTTGGAAAGTAGGAGGCGAGGTACTGGCGGTAGTAGAAAGATAGATACCACCTACAGGAAAATAAGAGAGATATTTGGAGACAAGAAAATCAGCTGTATGAATATCAAGAACTCAGATGGAAAACAGTACTAAGCAAAGAAGGGAAAGCTGAACTGTGGACGGAATATATAGACGGCCTTTACAAAGGAAATAAACTTGAAGGCAGTATTCTAGAAATGGAAGACAAAGTGGAGGAAGATGAGATAGGAGATATAATACTGCGAGAAGAATTTGACAGAGCGCTGAAGAATTTGAGTCAAAACAAGGCCCCTGGAGTAGATGATATTTCGTCTGAACTGCGGATATCATTAGGAGAGCCTGTCATGAAAAAATTGTTTCACCTGGTATGCAAGGTGTATGAGACAGGGGAAATACCCTCCTACTTCAAGAAGAATATTGTAATTACAATTCAAGAAGAAATCAAGAGCAGACAAATGTGAAAATTACAGAACTAACAGTTTAATAAGTCATAGTTGCAAAATACTAACATGAATTATTTACAGATGAAAGGAAAAACTTGTGGAATCCGACTTTGGGGAAGATCAGTTTGGATTTAGGAGAAATGTAGGAACACAGGAGGCAATACTCAATTTACGACTAATCTTAGAAAATATGCTAAGGAAAGAGAAACCTACATTCTTAGCATTTGTAGATTTGGAGAAAGCTTTTGACAATGTCAACTGGCATACACTCTTTCAAGTCCTTTCTGAAAGCATTTGTCTGGAGTGTAGCACTGTATGGGAGTGAAACGTGGACGATAAGGAGTTCAGATAAAAAGATGACAGAAGCTTTTGAAATGTGGTGCTACGGACGAATGATGAAAATTAGATGGGCAGATCACATAACTAATGAGCAGGTGCTTAACCGAATTGGGGAGATAAGAAGTTTCTGGCATATCCTGGCACATCTATGCGCATGCACACATTATTTCTGTCTCGTGTGCATACGCTGATACACCGAAGTTTGGAATTGGAACTGCATCTGCTAATTCCCCGTTCTGCCACTAGATGGCTAAAGCGCTAAGGTCTTTGGTCTTACTAGACAAATACTGGAAAGCCTAGCAATATTATTCACTGTGGATCTTCATGCACAGAACCCCAATAAGTCTTTGCGTACTCCATCCGTCAACAAAGGCAGTGTCAACATCTGTCATTTCTGCCACTTAAACTCATTCAGTCACATCAAATGTCAGTAAGAAAAAAGAATGAAGTATTGTGAGAGCTTGAGTAAAAATGTCAAAAACACACAAATATGAGACATTTCGAGAAACGTAAAATTGGAGAACATGAAATCGAAGTTCTATTGTATAATGCTTTACTAGGCATGGTATTACTGCAAGTGGTAAGCCCTTATGTTCCACTGATGTTTCAACTGAGTTACCCAGCTAATTATAAGGAGATCTGGCAGTTTAATATGAACTCAAAACTGTACAGCAACTCAGTATTTATCACATTAACAAACACTGCCCCAGAGGTAAAGTATATGATAAGTGAATGATAAAAACATTAGGACCGACAAGGAATGAAAGCACAGACCTGATTATCTAAGCCAAAGGGCCAATTTGAATTTAAAAAAAAATATAAAATAATAATAATGTGAGTTGCACATTAAAACATGTTTCTATGTCCAAAGAGTAATCTGCCTATTCTGACCTGTACTATCTGGATGTGCTACCAGGTCATTTAGGAAGAATGGGTTTTGAAGTTATATTTGACCATCCTCCCAGATTTAGGTTTTTTGATTGACAAAATAGTACCTTGGAAAAGAATACGTGATTTTTTTTTTTTTTTCATGGTGGCTAATGTATATGAAGGATGAGCTCTATATTTAGTGACAACATCCAAAATGAAACATTAAATGATAATCAAACATTAAATGATAATCAAACATTAAATGATAATCAATCTAAACTGCTTCCATACACGTACTTGCACACTCTTACTTAAAAGTGTATGTCATACACTTGCATTTTACATGTAATTATACTGTGGATTTTAGAACTTTATGGACAAACAGTAGATTTTTCATTTCTTTAGTTAAGGCATACTGCATATTCCATATTGCCTCTAGTATTACCAATCAGTATGTTGTGACAAATCCATTTGTAACTCATTACTTTTCACTAACCACACAATCTTACATCAGAAGACTGTACCTTCAATCTCTTAACACTTCATCTCTATATGAGGATCATGTAAAACCTGGAGACCTTTAAGACACATATTGCAAAAAACTTCATACCTTTTCACCTCTTTTCATTTTATTGTTATGTTACTGAAACAACACCACAACTGTCATTACTATAACTACAACTACATAAAGCTCTACCACTATTCTAGCTGCCATTTCCTGGTGCAGTACATGCAGTGAAATTTGTTAACTCTGTTCACATTATCATTGTCAGTACTTCTGATAAGCATACTTGGTGCTACATAATCATCAAATGATTTGAATAATAGATTTACAGCACAAAATTTCAATAATTTCACGTTCCTTTGATGACCATATTAATATGTGATTAGGATAATGTATTATTATGATGTAGGACCTTGAATTTTCTACAAAAGATGACTTTGAACCTCTGTAATCTAAATGTAATAACTCTATATGGTTTATATAAAAGACTTTGTAATCAGCATTTTAATCCTCTTTATATTTGAGTTACACACACATGTACCAACATTTTATATGATGAATATTCTGGGAGTATATGCCTTGTCTTTATTAGATGCTGAATATTATAATGTTCTAAATAAGTTTTTAATTATGGCAAATTTAAAGCACCAACAGTCTATAAACATGTTTAAAAAGAAGAAAGAACCACAGAAGACCTCAGAAACTCATCATCAATGGTACGGATTAATTATTTTACTAGTAGGAAGTAACAATCTGAAATCATTGAGTTTCATTAGTGGAACAGAAAATATATTGCTGCACCACACTGGCTGCATGAAAAATCTATTTTGTCATGTCATATACAGAACTAATCAAGTCATCTAAATATTTTTTTGGCCACCTATCTATGCAGCAACAATTTAATATCAGATACCAACAACCGAAATCCTCAATATGGCCTTCTAAGGCAAATAAATTCATAATAGCACATCCTGTGGAAATTGGTATTGCTGAAGATGAAATTGATACAGCCTACTGGAAAATAAGAGAGATATTTGGAGATAAGAAAAACAGCTCTTTGAATATCAAGGACACAGATGGAAAACCAGTTCTCAGCAAAGAAGTGAAAGCTGAAAGGAGGAAAGAGTGTATAGGGAGACTCTATGAAGGAAATGAACTTAGCGGCAATATTGTAGAAAGGGGAGAAGAAGTAGATCAGGATGAAATAGGAGATACTATACTGAGAGATAAATTTGACAGAGCACTGAAAGACCTAAGTCGAAACAAGGCCCCTGGAGTAGATGACATTCCCTCAGAGCTACTGAAGTCTCTGGGAGAACCAGCCATGACAAAATTGTTTCACCTGGTGTGTAAGATGTATGAGACAGGTGAAGTACCCTCAGAAAGCTGGTAGAAGCCGACCTCGGGGAAGTTCAGTTTGGGTTCAGGAGAAATGTAGGAACACGGGAGGCAATACTCACTTTACGGCTTATCCTAGAAGATAGATTAAGAAAAGGCAAATCTACATTTCCTACATTTCTAGCTTTTCTAAATTTGGAGAAGGCTTTTGACAATGTTGATTGGAATAAACTCTTTCAAGTTCTGAAGCAAGCAGGAGTAAAATTCAGGGAGTGTAAGGTTACTTACAACTTGTACAAAAACCAGACAGCGGTTGTCAGAGTTGAAGGGCATGAAAGGGATGCAGTGGTTGGAAAGGGAGTAAGACAGGGTTGTAGTCTTTCTCCATTGTTATTCAATTTGTACATTGAGCAAGCTATAAAGGAAAGCAAGGAGAAATTTGGAGAAGGAATTAAAGTTCAGGGGGAAGAATTAAAAACATTGCGTTTTGCCGATGACATAGTAATTCTGTCAGATACAGCAAAGGACCTGGAGAGCAATTGAATGGAATGGACAGTGTGCTGAAAGGTGCATATAAGATGAACATTAACAATAGCAAAACTAGGGTAATGGAGTGCAGTCTAAGAAAATCAGGTGATGCTGAAGGAATTAGATTAGGAAACGAAGCAATAAAGGAGGTAGATGAGTTTTGTTACTTGGGCAGTAAAATAACAAATTATGGTCACAGTACAGAGGATATAAAATGCAGAATGGAAATGGGTAGAAAAGCGTTCTTGAAAAAAGAGAAATTTGTTAACAGCGAATATTGATTTAAGCCTAAGGAAGTCCTTTCTGAAGGCATTCGAATGGAGTGTTGCCTTGTATGGGAGTGAAACATGGACGATAAACAGTGCGAACAGGAAGAGGATTGAGGCTTTTGAAATGTGGTGAAACAGAAGAATGCTGAAGATTAGGTGGGTGGATCACATAACTAATGAGGTGGTACTGAACAGAATTGGGGAGAAAAGAAATTTCTGGCATACCTTGACTAAAAGAAGGGATAGATTGGTAGGACACACTCTTAGACATCAAGGAATTGTGAATTTAGCGTTGGAGGGAAGTGTGTGGGGAAAAACCGCATAGGAAGACCAAGAGATGGATACAGATGGATACAGATTCAGACAGATGTAGGTTGCCGTTCTTATGTGGAGATGAAGAGGCTTGCTCAGGATAGGGTATTGTGGAGAGCTGCATCAAACCAGTCCCCGGACTGAAGACCACCACAACAACAACAACAACGATGAAGATGAACAAAAGAAAAACAAAAATAAGATAATTTATAATTGTATAAAGTAAAAAAGATAAGAAACTTTTATTGTAGTGTAGTTTTCAGATGAATGAAAGCTCATGACATGATATTGAGACCACTTAAATACTCCTAAGGAAGAGTAAAGATGCTATATTTCTACTTAAATACCCAATGAATTTAAACTGGAGACAAAAGTCTTGGGGATATCAGGTGCCCAGAAAGTAAATTCCATTAGTGACTACGCTTTTCTGTTAATACTTGAGATCACAGATTATATTCTGAGCCCAGTACTCCTACACTACAACAGCATACTTCAAAGTCATGGGGTAAGAAGAGTTAGCTCCAACAGCTCACATTTGTGTAGAGATTAAATATCTTTTAGTAGCACCAAACATGTCAGAATAACTCTCACTTTAAACAACATATATGCTGATCATACAGAACATTATGACCACTGACCTACTATCAATACAAACCCATCCAGGTG
Organism: Locusta migratoria; assembly: GCA_026315105.1. NCBI lineage: Eukaryota > Metazoa > Arthropoda > Insecta > Orthoptera > Acrididae > Locusta > Locusta migratoria. The sequence goes on from CM048755.1 coordinate 786,928,439, forward strand.
ATACCAACAACACCTGATGAGAAGTCAGTGTGAATCAAATACACAGAAGGTACATGTAATATCTGTGTGTAAAATGAGGAATGCATCTGGTCATCTGAGTCTGACCTAACACCTAAAATGATTACAATGGCCTAGAGGCTCATCGTGAGCATTTCGGAAACTGCACGACTTGTCAGGTGTTCAAGGAGTGCTGTCGTGAGTGCCTTCGACTAGTGGTGAAACCAAACTGGCACCAAGTGCAAACATAGAACGATGTCTGGCATCATAGGCTGGGTACACTGGTAAAACAGGACAAGTGGCAAAATGTGTTTGATCTAACATCGGACTTTACTGTTAGATGGAGTACAGTGTGTCTGAACACGCAGGACACCAGTCACTCTTAACAACTAGCCTCCAGTGGTGACAACTCATGCACATGCTAATGTTCATAACACAACATCAGCAACTGGGCACATGACCACCATCACCGAATGTTTGCGCAGTCACAGAGCATTGCAAAATCTGACGAATCCTGATACCTTCTTCATCGTGTCAATCGGATGATGCTAATCCTGTCATCGTCCAGGGTAAAAAATTCCTTCACTCCTGAACTACAAGATGAAGACAAACTGGCAGCAGCTACGTTATGCTATGAGAACATTCACATTTATCCAGTGGAGCTCATGCAAGGCACCTTGATGGCCGAGAAATATTGTACACTGGTAGCAGACCGTGTAAACTTCATCATGATGATTACGTGTCCTAAATGCAGTGGTGTTTTCCAGCAAGATAATGTGTTGTGCCATAAGGAGTGTGATGAAATGGTTTGAGGAACACTGTGGCAAGTTTCAATTGATGTGTTGGCCCCTCCCCAGAATTTATAGAAATTAGGTGACTTGAGTGTGTAGATGTGTTGTCAACCCACTCCTGCAGGACGTCTACCAAGATCAAATTGCTACCATGAGAACACATACTGCCACTGTTATCCATGCCAAAGGTGGACATACCGGCCATTAAGTAGGTGATCATAATGTTCTGAGTAATCAGGGTAGCTATTAATTATGAAATTTCATTTACAACAATTCACAGGTAATTAAAAAAATATAAAATAATAAAAAATAAGATTATGAACTTGAACTCAAAGAAATTATCATCTAACAACAACAACAACAAAAAATAAATAAATAAATAAACTGCCTCCAAGGTTAGATGTTGGAGACACCACCCTCCATGGTTAGATGTTGGAGTTAGTAACAACAAGTGCTACCATTCATGAGGGTATCTGGAGATACGAACCACTCAGATGTCTACCTTGTCCTCCTGGATACATGCAGCGGAAGATCCTTCCCAGCTCTTCAGCCTGTATTCTACCAGCTGGTGTCAATTCACCACCCCATTTTAGAATTAGGACAAGGGATGGCTCTTTGGGCACATCTGTGGATAAAGAAGAACAAAATTAAATTCACACAGGGGCAGCAACAAAGAGGACTGAAAAGTAATAACTATCCAAAATAACATAACTGCCAAGTCGTAACTCAGATATCAAGGAATAGTATAGTCTTCAGCAAGTACTACCAACCTGATAATACCGGTTTCATTTTAAACATGAAAAAGTTACTTGCAAGTAAAAGAATAAAACCACTTTAGCTTACACTTATAAAGGTTCTACCATAATTTCAAAAATGTTCAAATGTTTGTTAAGCTTATGGGACTCAACTACGGGGTCATCAGTCCCTAAACTTACAAACTACTTATGAACTACCTTATACTAAAGACAGAACAAATATCCATGCCCGAGGGGGGATTCGAACCCTCGACCGTAGTGGCCGTGCAGACCGTGACTGAAGAGCCTCAGTTTCCTCGGCCACCGCGGCTGGCTACCACAATTTAAGAAACATTTCTATGCAATACAGTATTACAGTACCATCTAGTATCTTTACACCTTGCTAAGTGGGAAAGGATAGTAATTTCTTCAATTAATCCTTTCCATTAAATGTGGTTTGATTTAATGTGTCTGAACACAGCTTAGTCTGTCATGTATATCACAAAAGAAGAAGAGAATAACAGAGTTTATCTATAGTCACTTGCAAAGTTAGTAGAGATAGAGGGCAATCTGTGACTGGAGAAGAAAGAAGCAGGACGTCATTTCACAGCAACCATAATGCACGTGAACCTTAAGCTGTTCATCATAGAGCCTCATGCAGAAATATTTTTAAAGAATTTGAAATACTAATATACACTGCAAAATATATTCTTTCTGGTGTGTAAGGAAACATAAGCCCCTTTTTAAAGGGGCCTGCTTTTATTATAAACATTTTATTTTCCCATAATAGATTTTTCTTATATTTAATCTCAAAAATTATTTTTTCTGTAATAGAACTTCAGTTGTTGACATGTTCATAAGCAATTCATTAATACTGTTAACATATAAGCATAGATTGTAACCAAAACAACTGTGTAAAACTTGTGGTTCTGTAACCTGTGATATATTCACAGCATGGATCACTGGAACATGAACTATATAAAGATAAAACAGAATTCAGTAACATATTCACAAGTGCAGAGAGGTGCATATTTTCTTTCATTACATTAGTAAATTAAATACTGAGATGAGATTTTTTTGTTACATTACTACTAGCCCCAAAATAAAAGTTTTAAAGAGTACCCAGAAAGAAATGAAGAGGTGTGCAGCTCTTGCTAATAAGTTTACAAAGAAAAAAGTATCAGTGGCATTAGGAATGCATTAAGCTTCTGTCCACATAAAATGGTATCTACAATATCATGACTTATGGCCAAATTAATAACTAAACTGGTCAAAACAATTAGGGGATCAGTTGAAATATCTAGGTTCTGAAGTATTGACATCAGCAAAATGAACTAAAATTATTTGACATATTTCTGTTGGTTCTACTGAAAGCAGACAAACCCATTACAGAAATCGAGATAGTGGTAATAACAGAAAGTTGCTGCAGAGGGGATTGGTGTTGACTTGTGTTTACTCTAATAAACGAATTACAAAAGCAGTTGGGTTCAGATAGTGTAGCAAGCAGGTAGTGCAATGAAACAACAATGTGACTTACTCGAAGCTATGGCATTCGGAGCCATAGGTAGGTTGGAAGTGGAACAAACACAGAGCGAGGCAGCTGCAGCTATAGGAGTGTCCCAAAGTGTAATTTCCAGGACCTGAACGAGTTTTTCAAACAACAAGAACTGTTAAAGGAGGCAAGGCAAATGTCGGCCATGAGTACCGTCAGCAAGAGATGACACCATTTAGCACACAGAAACTGGGCCAGGGAACATCAGGATTGAAGTTGTAACAAATGGCACCAGGTTCTGTTCACAGATGAATCAAGATTTTGTGGTCAGCTGGACAATCATTGTTTCCTCATATATAGAGAGAAAATGGAGCATGCAGCAATGCTGCTTATGTGCAGGAAACATCACCATATCATGCTGGTGAACAAATGGTGTGGGCAGGAGTCAGTATTGGCTGACATATGAACCTCTATGTCATTCAGAATAGCACTTTTGATAGCTCAGAGGTATACAGATGAGATCCTTTGACCTTTTGTGGTGTCCTATGCTGGTGCCAAAGGAGATGGGTTCCTTCTGGTGGATGATAATGCTCATCCCCACAGAGCTGCACTTGTGAACAAATACTTGAAGCAGAGGGAATTAAATGAATGGAGTGGCCAGCTTGTTCACTGGACTTAAATCTAACTTAGCATGTCTGGGATGCACTTGACAGACACATTGGAGCCAGACCAGCACCTCCCACAATGGTTGTAGAGCTGGATATTGGACTCATGGAAGAATGGCCAAATATCCCTCAAGAGCTGATAGATAATCTCGTACTGCCTTTGCCTCGCAGGTGTGCAACTGTACTGCCCATCTGAGGTGATTGTACACCATATTATAGGGCAATGATAATGACTTTTTCACTATTATGGTAGCCTCCCAGTGCCTCACTCTAAGTAAATGCCATGTAAACCACAAGTAGAGAGTTGAGATAGCAAAATATCTTATTGTATCACACACAAATTGCAACTGTAACCAATATCTGAATAAAATAGTTACCATATGTATATTGTGTCCCTTGATCCCCTATTTGTTTTGAGCAGTACAGATAGAACAGTGTGTCTACACTAATCCCCACAGATAAGCAGTTGTGGTAACCCAATGAGAACTGAACCTCTCTGCTGACAAGTGGACACTACTTTGGAGCATGACGATTTCATGGCATCTCACTTCACATACCTGTGTGCAGTCTGCAAATTCCAGCACATGTATGCACATTCCTCCAAGCAATCACTCTCATTCTATTAGTGTATCTTAAGTAGAGTATTCTTATTGGAGAACTGACTGATGTTATTATGCACCATTATATGTTACAACATAACTGACAAAAATTGTGGACATTTTCATAGTCTCATTCAAAAAATGTAATCTAAACCTTAGATAACTTCACCACATGTGTCTGTGTCAGTAGAAGGTTTGGTACAAAAGTTTTTACAATGCCAAGAACAATTAATATTGGCACCGGTCACTCACCAGTTGAATACAAATCCGACACCTTTTCCAGTTCATGATGAGAAAGCTGAAAAATTGTAAAAATACAACACAGGAGTGTTGGCATCTCTCTTAAATTTTGAAACCCCTTCAGCCCACAAACCAATATAAGGTAGTTTACAATGCGTAACATATTAAAAGTGGTGAGAGAGATTATCTTAGCAGCAACATATTAAAAGATAGTGCATTAACTTAACTTTCTGGTAGTGTATAGCATAGATATAGAAAGTTAGCCTGGCCTTAATACATTTTCTGTGTCTGGCTTCATCAAAAATGACACAGCACAGTTCGTCCCAAACCAATTCCTATGTCAAAAGATACAAAACATCTTCAAAGTAATTTTGGAGGCTTGGGAAAAGTGAAAAATTTTATGGCTCATACCATAATAAATCACCTGGGTACGAATTATGCTCCTATGTGGGAGGCACTGAAGAAGGAACTACACACAGTAATTGATAACATAGAGCAAGTCTCCTCCAGCGTGTGGTTAGTGTCACTAGTGACTGGAAAAAGTACTTCAGTTGTCTGTAGATGTTCAAGTTAATTCAAATTCTGAGATAGATACATACTTTTCCCTACGTCAGATAAATGGTTTTCCATGTTCACAGGTGGAAAATACTGCTTGAAAATTGATCTGGTATATACCTAACTACAGTTACCCTCAACAAAGAAAAAGAAGAGAAAATTATGGAGTGAATACACCATATGGTCTAAATGTTTGGTTTTGTAATAGTCAATGCTCCAGCAATATTTCAGAAATTTTTGGAGCAACTTTTATAAGACATACCAGGCATTATTAACTACTTAGATGACATTTTGATAACAGGTACCATAACCACAGAGCATTTAAATAACCTGTGGTGGCTGTTAGAAGCCTGGCAGGTAACTGACCTCAAGTGTAACTCAGATAAATCTCATTTTTTCCAACCATCTATTGAGTCCCTTGGCTACATTCTAACAAGTGAAGGTATTAAACACACTCCAGCATTGGCGGAAACTGTATTAACAGAGCAGTTCCCTACCCCGCTAATTTAAAAGAACTGCAGTTTTTCCTACGTAAACCAACATGCTACGACAAATTCATTCCAAGAGTACTATCACTGTACACCTTGTAACAATCTAAGGAAAAAAGGAATGCCAATAGTGTGATCTATTGAGTGATCTATTGAATGCGAATGTTCATTCAAGTTACTTAAGCAGGTTCTGTTGTCAGCTAGTCGTGGCAGTGGATTCCTTGAAACGAGGCCTGGGGGCCATTTTAGCTCATGTAGATGAAGATATCTCTGAACATCCAATCACCTTCACAAAAAAGTCACTTAATGTTGCCCAGAGAAATATCTGCAGATTGAAAAAGAAGGCTCAGGTAATCACTTTTGAAATTGAAGAGGTGTATGTTTTCTCGGCTGAGGCTAAGTTTTATCTTATATCATATCTTAAGGCACTAATTTCACTCCTTGGGACTGACATGTAAATTACAGAAAAGAATGGCTAATAGATTTCAGTTTTGGGCTTTGTTCCTTGGTGGGATAAAGCCATGAAATTCACCTTTGGGACACATTTACATGAGGAAGCTCAACAGCAAGTAGATGGTTTTCCTGTTATAATTTTTTTTTTGGGGGGGGGGGGATGATAATAATAATAATTAAAAAAAAAAAGCTGTACAGAGCTCCTCCACATTCAGCTAACACCAATGCCACATCATCTCCTGCTACTGTCTCTGTTGAAAGAATCACTTGCATTTGAGTGTAGCCCTTTGCAAGATAAGACAACTGACCCATCAGAATCTATTTTTCAACTGCCCTCAGTTGTCCTTCCTGCTCTTGGGACATCTCTTCTACCTGCTACCCACGTTATGTACAAATGCTGGTACCACAATTATTTCCTAACACTTCCAGGCTTTCTGAATCAGACTAGATGTTGAGGACAAACCAGACCCAATTCTGTCTTAGCTGGTGCCACCCTGACATCAATAGTTTCCATCCACACTGGCCCCAGAGGTATTAATGAAGGAGATGCAGTTGTAACATCTGGAACCTTTCCAACTCCTATCACGTCATCAAGCTGGGAAATCTGGTGTTACACACTTGTCTGTATGTGGGGCCTGTTGGTATCATCCAAAGACATCAGTCTGTTCCAGGGCACAGCTGGACAAGATGTTCATCATTAGAGCTCAAATTGCAACTCCACAGAGAAAGGAATGTAGTAATCCACCACATTGCCAGCTAAGCATCAGACATCAAACATTTCTGTTGACTATTGACACATTCAAATGTTGTATGTCTGAAAGAACAGACACCATTTTGATCCAACAGCCACTATGACAACACACACAGGAAAGAAAAACATTAACTTCTCATGGCCACTGAAATACACCAATGGGGCAATTTGGAAATTTGTGTCAGATTTGGTCTCCTGCTCAATAGGCAGGTGCTCTGAACACTATGCCACTACAACTTCACGGGCTAAGCTAGTGCACATACTAGCGGCATAGTGCCCCTGCCCATTACTGTAATTAAATGTCGAGGGGAGCAGGTCTCTGTAATCTCTTGTGGCATCCATGTGTGTGGTCGATTCCCGAGCCACTTTTTTTAGCTTCTGGGTTAAGTATGTGATTGCCGAGTCTACGTTCGAGGTATCTCACCGGTAGAGGTCGTAATCGACCGAGTTCGTCGACTGTGCTTGTCTGTGGCCAACTGGTTTCCTTCTATGTGAGCAGGTGGTCAAGCAGTGCCAGCAGATGGCGTCGTTTGAGCACTGGCTCACAATTGGAAGACGTGTAGCTAGTAGCCTCAAGCTGGAAGTTTGCCATGATGCTCTTTGTTACTGGGATATCCAGTATGTCTTGCAGTTGTCCCCAGAAGGTTGGGGGGGGGGGGGGGGTTGTAAGGCAGTTTGACCAGACTGTGAAGCTCAATGGGAGATCTGTGTCCAGTTAGTAGAACATCTTGGCCTTCTGATTTGTCTGGAAGCAGTTCCATGCAACTTATTTAGCTCTGAGGTTGCCACAGAAGATGTTCAACTTCTTTATGATGGATGTCTCCTGTAGGTTACAGGAAGGTAGCAATAAACATCATATGGCTGTAAACATTCCCTATTAAAGAGTACACACAGCTGCTACTTTGGTATTTTTCCGATTTCCCAAGTGGAATCTCCCATCATCTCATCAAAACTCTCATAATCTTTCCAGTTGTACTACGTTTTTTCCTTTCGTGGCAGTATAAAAATAAAGTAGGGCATATATAAAGTAATAATAATGAATAAGTACAAGAATCACATGTCTACAACACCCACGTACCCATCTAAAAACACACACACACACACACACACACACACACACACAAGATAGTCAAGCATAATTAACTGGGCCTAACTACAATTCAAGTCACAACATTTTGTTACCATACAGGTAAGTGCAATATAGTCGACAAACCTGCCGAGGTTGACCGGTAAAACTTCTTCCCCCTGACGTTTCGTTGTCATCTGTGGACAACATCTTCTGAGGTGTGTCAACAACTGGCTTCTATGCGGTGTAGCTGCCACTTATATAGAGAAGACAGAGGGCGCCACCACACACCACATGCTGCCGATTATGCAACTATCTGTGGTTATCATCACATCTCTCGATTACAGGTAATCAATTGTCATGTGATTGGTGCAAAGTCGACCACCATATATTGTGCAATTTTAAACATTCTTCCTTTCTATTAAGATTGTTTTGATGTTTGTGGAGTTCAATAGCCTCTCTGGTCATACATGTATAACGGTGCGAAGTCCTTGCTAGCACGTTCGTATCACCAAATTTTATTTCATGATCTCCATTTTGAAATCCTTGCTCTGCTACTGCTGATTTGTCAATATCTCCCAAATGACAGTTCCTTTTGTGTTCCATTAAGCACGTAGTGATGCTTCTTTTTGTTGTCACTACATACACCATGCCACAACTACATGGAATTTTATATACCCCTGGGGTAGCTGGGGGATGTCGAGCATCTTTCGCTGATCTTAAGAATTCATTTATTTTCTTAGTGGGTTTGAAAATTATTTTCACTTGAAACTCGGCCAGTACAGTATGTGATGTTATTAAAGAATGGGAGGAACATTTTTCCAGCAGATGGTTGTTGCTGTCACTTATTTCCAGACATTTTTCTACTTGGATGGAGTGCTCGGTCAATCTCGTTATCAGTATAAACATTTTTCTTAAAAGCCGTCTGCAAATGATTCAGTTCCTCTTGCAAATATATTGGCTCACAGATATTGTTAGCTCTGCTCGCAAGTGTTTTTATGACACGTATCTCCTGCCTAGGGTGGTGATTCGAGTTCTTATGCAGGTAACGGTCGGTGTGTGCGTCTTTTCTGTAGACCTTGTGCCCTAGGAGGTCACATCAGCCCGTTTAATTACTGATACATCTAAGAAATTCAGTTGTCCGTTACTCTCCTTCTCCATGGTGAATTTGATCTTTGGATTAATACTATTTAGGTGTACCAGGAAATCCTCTTCACAGTGGTTCCATACCACAAAGGTGTCACCCACGTACTGATACCACCTCTAAGGGCCTTTGGTGGCCGACCGCAGGGCTTATTGTTCAAAATATTCCATTAAAAAATTAGCAATTGCGGGACTTAGAGGGCTTCCCATGGCAACCCCTTTAATTTGTTCATAAAGTTTGCTGTTATACTGATAATAGGTTGTGGACAGACAATTTCAGAACAAGGGTACTACTATATCAGTAGGGAACTTACTGGCTACGTAAGAAAGAGTTTCGTCGACTGGGACCATGGTGAACAGAGATACTACTTTAAAACTGACAAGGATGTCACTAGGACTGACAGAAATCAGCCTCAATTTTTCAATAATGTGCAGAGAATATTAATATGATTCACTGTTTTGCCTATGTATGGTTGTAGCAAAGAGGCAATGTGTCTAGCTAGGTCTTGAGTCGGAGCTCCAACTGCGCTCACTATTGGTCTCAAAGGAACATCAGGCTTATCTATCTTTGGCCCATATATCTCAGGGTGGGGGCAGGGGTGGGAGGCAAGCCTCCATTTTGCAAAGATACTTTTTAACTTGTATAGGAATGGAACACTGTTTTACCAAATTATTGGTAGCATTTAACATGTTTGATGTAGGATCCTTTTTCAACTTTTTATATGTGGTAGGGTCCAGGAGGTCACTTAATCTTCCTGTGATAATCTTCACTATTCAGCACAACGGTGGCGTTCCCTTTATCAGCAGGAAGTATGATAATATTTATGTCTGCATTCATGTTCCACAATGTCTTCCTTTCCCCTTGAGACAAATTTCTGATAGGTGGCTTGGGTTTGCGTAGGATACTGGACATCTCCATCCTAATTTCAGCAGCAGAATATGATGGTAAATGACGAATTCCTGCTTCTGTATTAGCAATAATATCCTCCGTGGGAACTTTCGGTGGAGTAATTGCAAAATTTCCTCCTTTCAAAAGAACAGAAAATTCTTCTTTGGGCATTTCCTTCCCAGGCAAATTGATGACAGTGTGGCAGTTGTCTGTTATCGGTGCTTCCTGTCTATCCTCCTGTACACGATCAAACTTATTCTTCTGCCTGTTGGAAGACACTTCTGCACTAATTTCCATAGATCTAAACGTTAATCCGTCCACCTTGTTCCAGTCAGACAACTGCATTGTATTGCTAATAAGTAGATGGAGATTTAACAGTTGACTACTATTTACCACCGGCTCTTCTCGTGTCTGATGTATCCATTCACGTAGCATTGCCAGTTCCATAGGAGAATAGATATGATTAGCTTGTGCTGAATGAAACATCCTTCTCACCTTTAAAAACTTTGGAACAGTACAGATTTCCACCTGAATTCTATTGAATTAAGAAACTTTTTTTACTGAGTTACACCACAGTCTGCTAGTACCAAGCCATTGCCTGGATGACAGCTGTTAAATTTACTAATCCTCTTAAGGTTTCATACACTTTTGTCATTTCATGTGGCAGCTCCCTTACGGGACAGATAAATATGATGTAATAGCTTTTTGCACTCCTCCTTGTCATATCACTCCAGCACATTGGACATCATTTTATATGCACCATGTCATATAAAACATCTACCTTTCATTTTGGGAGTCATATACAGACCCCATGACAAACTTGAAGTAGTGTCTTCACTCATTTTGAAATATGAAAAACAAACAAGAAGAAAAATTAATGTTCTGCACAAAGCAAAAAGTAATCAGAGTAGAAAATACACCAGACATTCATTAATGGCTGGCTGTTCCATAACAGCAGCAGACAGGCATGTCTTGTACCTTTACATTCAGCAACCACAGAACCAAAATTTCCCATCCAGAAACTGCCATGATAAAGTGTCTTAATAATATTGTACAGTAAATATCCCTAAAAAAGACAATTAATTATTTGATTTTATGAAGATTGAAAGCAAACATACATCAGGTAATTGTGATAATTGATAATAGATGGCATTTACATACATCAGGTAATTGTGATAATTGATAATAGATGGCATTTACATAGTTGGAAGTTCCTTTACCCACCACTAGATGTCTCTAGAGTGTTGCTTTCCCTCCAATTATGTGTCAACCGTTGTTTGCTATGAAGAATTGTGGGAAAAATAATTCAGTAACTGCCCAGGGAGTTTTTATATTCACATATTGTGCTATAGCAACATAAACAATAACATTACATTTCCATTGTTAATTATACAAATGTTTTGTTTTAGAGGTTATGGGAAAAAATTTCTCCAAGGAAACAATGGATGATTTTGAAACTCAAAGCTGAAGGACTATTGAATAGTGAAGTTGCTCTGAAGTTATAAATTGATCACAAACCTGTGAGAGGTGTGGAAAATCAAGTGTGAGGTACAAATGTGATCAGCAGAAAATCTGCAGTCCCTGATTGTGAAAGGAGGAGGGGGAGGGAGGAAGCTGGAGGAGGGTTGCTTTTAATATTAAGTAATAGTTTGGAATCTCAACTATCCATAAAACAGGGAAAAGGAGCCTTTTTGATACAGCCTTAAGAAGGAAAAAACTACAAAGAAAGCACAGCCCACAATAAATCAAGAAGCAAAACAGCATCTTGATCTGTGTCAACACAGGCAATCCAAGGACTGGGAACAAGTGTTTTTTTTTTTTTAAGGGATCACTTCAGTGGAGAAAGCCTTGGGCCATCCCTTTTACGAGATGAAAATGCAAAAATGCTAGCGATCACCATCCCAGGCTTGTCCAGGAGTATTGCACAAATATGTGTACTGAGCAGTTGTGCCTCCCCCCCCCCCCCCCGGTCGCGTCCTCACACCACATACACCAAAACGTCATTGAACATGAACCCTACAGACACTTTGTAGTGAATTATGCCTAAAAACTTCAGTAAATATTGATGTACAAGTAGAATGGAGGTAACTGAGAATATTTTTCACATCCGGTACCATGACACTGTACCATTGTACATCTAATAAAATTTGTCAAGTCAATCGGATATCAAGTGGACACAAACCATTAATTAATTAATTCTGATGTAATATATTATGTCTAATTTAATTTCACTTTGCACATAAAGAACAATTATTTTGACACACGTTAAGACAAATCTGTTGGTGGGGATATTATTTTGAACAATACTGCAGTATCCACGATACACACTATCACAGGCTTGGCCGGGATTTGATTTCAGTAGTTTTCAACAAATGAAATCGCAAAAAAGGCATGGTGTTTGTTATTAAAAGGACTCATAACAGTCTTCCATAGCTCTCGAATTGCTCTGATAGACAGGTGCACTCCTGGGTACATTCATAGTTCCCTAAACAATCAAAAATCTCCATGAAGGCACTAACTGTCTTGTCTCGCAGTGGGATAAATCTTTGAATAGTTATGGTGATTATTTTCATTAGGGATGGGTCGAACCCCAATTTCACTGAATCAAATCCGAATACCAAATATTAAATAAAACATGTGCTGAATAACAAACTCAAATCAAATCTTCCGAATCTCAAACCCAATTAACCTGACAACTCAAGTAATGTATTTAAAAAGAATTACTAGTCTCTCACAGCCAGTGATGAAGATAACACCTTCTGGAATGGATCCCAATTGAATATTACAATAACATTTAAGAAATTAAAATTTCATTTAGATGTTTATTTTAAATCTTAAGGATTTAAAAAGAAATTTGTAAATTTTGAAAAATATGTTGTTTATATGCTCTAAAGGATAATAAGTAACTTTCTTCACTCTATTCCAAACTGTTTCATTTTGATGAAATAAATAATTGCCTAATGAAGGTCTAGAAAGGAAAGGATTAAGTATTTTTTTCCCCAAAGGGAAAGAGTCAAAAATAAAACCTGAAAAGATGAGTAGATATTTTGGAAGTTGGAAACATTGATTCTTAAAAAATAGGATGTGTAAATGTTAAATTATTTTATAGTGAGATTTTAGGCATTCCATGAGTGACGGACAGGACATTCAAACACAGAGAAATCCGTGTTTATTCGACGTATGTGTACTTGTTATTGCCTCGAAGACATTTCAGAACTGATTGCACATTCGGAAGGGTTAAGCAAGGGTATTTTGTAAATTTATTTATTCTTTCAAACATTTAAGGTCATGTAACTTGTCTACACAGAATTTATTTTCATAGAAGATTTAAAAATCAGTAGTAGACGTCAGTTGCCATGCTTCATTTCTAACTATTCCCGTTCAGCGTAAGAATAATAGAAATGTAAACATTAACGTGATACAAATATTCTTCGGCATTCGCTGTTGTCTTTCGGATTTGTTAGGCGGACAGAATTTAAGTGTGATAACAGCTAACGTGGAAGATTACATGACGTAATGTTTACATTTGTATTATTCTTATGGTGAAAAGAGTGTGGAATTTAAGAATCGCGATTCATAGGAACAATCTCTTGCTCCTAATAGAAAAACACGTAAGTTTTATCACAAAGGCAGTGGTTGTAGTGTCAGGCATATTGATGCAACACAGGCTTGCCAGTCGGCTTTACATAGTAGCTTTTAGATAACACTTCAAATATACAGGTATTGTAGCAACACTAAACACTTAATAAATAAGAATGGAAATAACGAAATGCGGAATTGTAAAACTATTATACTTATAATGCAAATTTTATGAAATGTTTATAACAGTAATTAGATACTGGTATGATAATTCTGAATTACTATCACTTGATTCCTTGTTATTCAGTTCCTTTGTACTACAGTGCATCATCCCTCATACAATCTAGTGCATTCGATATCGAACATTTTTAAATCCATGTTGCATGATCTGATTTGGAACCCACTTCCATGTATCATCTTTCCATTGGCACACTTTCACATTTTACATAATCCGTTGGTGTGAGTTGTCTGTCACTTTTTGAAAGGCAGTCGGTGTACATGTGTACAGACATCAAATCGTTGCTTAATTGATGTCATCCCTCCTGGATGGCACACGATTAGAAATTTTTTCCACATAATAAATATCTTTCTTCTTGAAATCTTAGTGCTTCATTACAGAGTGCTACACAAGTTCTGACAATAGTCAGGAAAATGGTGGCTATGAATAAAGCTGTCACAAATAAAAATAATGAGAGGATATCTACTCTATAGAAAGGTGAACAGGTGGGGCTTAACAGCTTTGACATAATTGCAAAATGGCATATTGACCATAGATCTTTATTTTTTATCGCAATGCTAACGGCTGAAAATGGTAAACTAACCAAAACCAATAGCATTGAGATAAAAAATAAACAGCTATGGTCAATAGGTCATTTTGCAATGATATCTACTCTTTCCTATGAGGCTTATTAAAAGACAAGGAGATTGGAGTCTATTTTAAGACCATCCCTGGCCCTTTTTTATTGTTTGTGTCAAACTTTTGGGAGGCATTTGACACAAAAAAAAAAAAAAAAAAAAAAAAAAAAAAAAAAAAAAAAAAAAAAAAACTATGGCTAGGCAGATGCACACTAATCTCTCAAATACCATAAACCCTAATGTCACTAAGCAATAACAAACTGCTTGAAATGCAAGCGCAAAAATATATCTTTGTTACACACAGCATATAAGTGCAAATGTTTTGGTATCTTTCAATGAAATGTGTTTTTGACTTTTATAGCTCTTAATACACTTATTACATACCTAAGTATAATGTTCAAGAGCAATATGAAATTGAACAAGCATGTACAGACAGTTGTGGGGAAGATAGATGGTCAACTTAAGCTTATTGAGAGAATTCTTGAAATATGTGTTTCACCTGTAAAGGAAATGACATACAGTGTGAACCATTCCTGAATACTGCTTGGCAGTTTGAGATACCTATCGGATCAGTTTAAAGGAAGAGATAGAAGCAATTCAGATGTGGGCTGCTACATTTCTACAGCTACATGCATACTCCGCTATTCACCGTAAGGTGCTTGGCGGAGGGTACACTGTACCACTACTAGGCATTTCCTTTCCTATTCCCCTCCCAAATAGAACGAGGAAAAAAAGAATGCCTATATACCTCCGTAAGAGACCTAATTTCTATTATCTTGTCTTTGTGATCTTTACACGAAATGTAAGTAGGCGGCAGCAAGATCGTACTACACTCAGCTTCAGATTCCAGCCCTCTAAATTTCACGAAAAGAACGTCGTCTTTCCTCCAACGATCCCCAATTGAGTTACCGGAGCATTTCCGTGACACTTGCGCATTGGTCGAACCTACTGGTAACAAATCTAGCTGCTCGCCTCTGAACTGCCTCTATGTCTTCCTTTAAACTGATCTGCTGCAGGTCCCAAACACTTGAGCAATACTCAAGACGTGGTCTTACAAGCATTTTATACGTGGTCTCCTTTACAGGTGAAGTACATCTTCCCAAAATTCTCCCAATAAACTGAAGTCGGCTGTCCGCCTTACTCACAACTGTCCTTACATGTTTGTTCCATTTCATATCGCTCTGCAATGTTACGCCTAGATATTTGAACGACGCAACAGCTTCAAGAAGCACACTAGTAATGCTGTATTCGAACATTATAGGATTGTTTTTCCTACTCATGTGCATCACCTTACATTTTTTTACATTGAGAGCTAGCTGCCATTCTTCGCACCAACTAGAAATTTTGTCTAAGTATTCCTGTATGCTATTACAGTCAGTTAAACACGACACCCTCCCATACACCACAGCATCATCAGCAAACAGCTGCAAATTAAAACTTACTCTGTACATCAGATCATTTATATAGATAGAAAATAATAGCGGTCCTATCACACTGCTCTGAGGGACACCTGGCAATACATTCGTCTCTGATGAACACTCGCCGTCGAGAACAACGTACTGCATTCTATTACCTAGGAAGTCTTCCAGCCAGTCACAAATCTGTGAACCTATTCCATAAGTTCGTATCTTCATTAGCAGTTTGCAGTGTGGCACTGTGTCGAATGCCTTTTTGAAGTCGAGAAAAACACAATTCGCTTGTTGCGAATCTTGCTCGCAAGATGTCATGTGAGAAAAGGGCAAGCTGAGTTTCACTTGACAATGTTTCCTAAACCCGTGCTGATTCATGGAAAGAAACTTTTCCGTTTCAAGGAAATTTACTATATTTGAACTGAGAATATGCTCTAAAATTCTACATGAAACTGATGTCAACGATATTGGCCTGTAATTGTGTGGGTCAGTTCTCTTTCTTTTCTTATAAACGAGAGTCACCTGCGATTTTCTCCAATCACTAGGAACTTTGCGCTGAATTAAAGATTCATGATAAATGCAAGCTAAGTAGGGGGCCAATGCCGCAGAATAGTCTTTGTAAAACCGAACTGGTATTCCATCCGGACCAGCAGACTTTTTCGTATTTAGCTCTCTCAGCTGCTTCTCTACACCGGAAATACCTATTCCCCCATTTCGGAATTAGTACGTTGATCAAATGATGGTAAATTTGTGCGGTCCTCCTGCTTGAAAGATTTCTTAAAGATTAAATTTAGAACTTCAGCTTTCCGTTTGCTTTCTTCTATTACTGCCCCGGAATGATCAACGAGTGACTGGACAGTGGGCTTTGACCCGCTTATCGATTTTACATAGGACCAGAATTTTTTTGGGTTCTCGGAAAGATCTTTTTCTAAGGTATGGCTGTGATAATTATTGTATGCTTCGCGCATTGATCTTTTTATAGACGCACGAATCTCTACTAACTTTTGTCTGTCATCATTTGCGTGTTCTTTTTTGAATCGAGAGTGCAACAGTCTCTGCTTTCTCAGCAGCTTTCTAACATTATTATTATACCACGGTGGCTCTTTTCCATCCTTAATCATCTTTACTGGCACATATTTCTCTAACCCTTTATTTACAATGCACTTAAATTTAGTCCACAATTCCTCTACATCCATAGTCCCGGAATTAAATGATGCCCATTCGTTTTCTAAGCGCGATCCTAACATTTGCTTATCGGCTCTTCCCAACAAAAACACGCTCCTAGCCTTCTTGATTGGTTTATGAAATTTGGTCACCATTGACACTATGACGATATCATGATCACTAATTCCTGTCTCTACACAGACATCATTAATAAGGTCAGGCCTGTTTGTGGCTATAAGGTCTAGAATATTTCCATTGTGCGTGGGTTGCCGGTTTAACTGCTCAAGACAGTTGTTACCAGTTACTGGTTCAATCAGCATGCAAGGGTTACACAGATGCTGGAGAGGAAATGATAATCCCTGGAGGAAAGATGACATTCCTTCTGAGGAACACTACTGAGGAAATTCAGAAGGCCAGCATCTGAAGCTGGCTGCAGAACAGTACTTCTGCCACCAATGTATATTTTGCATCCAGCAAGATAAGATAAGAGAAATTATGATGTTTTACCTTCACACTATTTGCGAATGGAATAGAAAAACAAGTTAAGAGTGCTGGTATGTGGTACCCTCCACCATGCAACCTATTGAGGCTTCCAGAGTATATAGCTGTAATTATTACTTTCCTGTGTACACATATAAAACAGAGGGGCAAACTGATCTTTATTCATTCTCTCATAATAGAGAAATAAATACCATTGGCTCCATACCACTGGCTAACAAATATAAGAGTGTCATGATGTATCAGTAAAGTAGATAGTATATTTATACGCCTTATGGTAACTTATTACATATTTAACTAGCAACTATTTCCAGATGAAAGGCAGAAGTAATGTCTCTTAAGGGAAGAAGTAGTTGATGTATCAGAGGGTTGCCAAAAGAAAAAATATATCTGCACTGTAAGCTTTAAAATAATGTCAAAATGGTTGCACAGTTAAATAATCGTCCTCTTCTCAGCTACTATTCAGATTAACAAATGGAATGAAGCTGAATTTCACTTGTTATTGTCTGTTGTAATTAACACAAAACTTACCATCATCAGAGCTTGAGCCACGTGGTCTCCCTTTCGGTTGGTATTTCATTTGCACCTTTCGATTAATCCCTGAGAAGTGCCCATACCTGTGGATAAAACCAAACTAATAACCTATACAGCTATTTTAATAATAAGAATGTATTGATACAGAGTTATTTTGACACCATATGTATTAAGTTTAGAGAGAAAAGGGTTCCTTCACCTTCCTTTTCTAATTTTAACTTCCGAGAATATAGAGCACAAGGACATTGGTATGAAACTGATGGTTGTAGAGGGAAATTGAGGCAGCTACAAAAAGCTTCCGACATACTGAGCAGCAGAATTCAGTTGGGCATTTATTAGCCTGTGTGGAAAGTAAGGGGGTACTGCCACGTTATATTTCCCCAGAAATGCAAGATACGGTTCTTATTGTAGAAGAACCTGGATGCAAAACTTCTCCTCAATTGGATCTCTGGGGTTGTTGTATGACACAAACTGAAAGAGCCATCAGGCCTGGTTTTGCTAGATCCAGTGAAGGGAGTAAAGCAGTGAAGGCAGTGGAAAGGTATAAACATTTAAGTGCATGCCACACCTGCCAGAGTCCAGTTTTACAGTCTTTACATAGTTCCGACAACAGTGATAATTTTGATTACTATGTTAGGGGTTATGACAGTTTGGCGACAAGTACGGGAATTACTCCTTGTGTATCTGACCTTTTTCACTGCATTAACAACAGTTTGAATAATTATGGAACACGGCTTAGTCAACACTACCTCGGGTTTAGCATTGCGAATATGCACGTCTGCTGTAAGTTATCATTTTTGTTTTGGGTTTTTCCACATTTGTATCAGTTAGATACCCCTCTGTGAAAACCAGTGTTGATCTCCTATGCAGAAACATGCAAGTTGTCATTTACATATTTCTCGAAATGTGCCCACATTGTTGCAGTGGATGCAGAATTCACACAAGAGTTTGAGTGGCAAAACTTCATGGTCTCAGCTGCAAATGTCACGTTAATATTGACACTCCTCATGAATCTTATGCTGATTCTATGGTTAGTGACACAATCATTCAGTTAGTTCCTAACAGGGAACTTAGTCATCATGCTCTTCAATTGCACAATCCATCTTTATCTGAGATTTTGAATACTGCTCAGTCTTTTGACGTTTCTTACACTGTGCATGAGCAAACTGATGCCTGCATTGATGTTGGGGCCGTAGGATACCAGGCAATGTATGCGGGTAGTTTATATTTTTATTTTATTTTATTTTATTTTTTGTTCCTGGCCATTAAAATTGCTACACCATGAAAATGACGTGCTACAGGTGCGAAATTTAACCGACAGGAAGAAGATGCTGTGATATGCAAATGATTAGTTTTTCAGAGCATGCACGCAAGGTTGGCGCCAGTGGCGACACCTACAACGTGCTGACATGAGTTCAAAAAATGTCCGCCAGAAGGCACTTCATCTGATCAGAAAAGCAATACTTAGCATAACAAATTAAGACAAAGTAGAGATGATGTTCTTTAGAGAAAATGCTTAATATGGTCACCATCATTCCTCAACAATAGCTGTAGTTGATGAATAATGTTGTGAACAGCACTGTAAAGCATGTCCAGAGTTATGGTGAGGCATTGACGTCAGATGTTGTCTTTCAGCATCCCTAGCGATACACTTGTATGATTCTGGTTCTGTAACTTCTCCCATGATGGGTAAGAGGTAACCGATATCTTACAGAATCGCATCATCCCCAGCCTGGCTAATAAACACCTGCTGGATTTTTATGCAGGATGGTGCTACACCCCATATTGCTAGATGCATGAAAGATCTCTTGCGCGCATTTTTTGGTGATGATCATGTGCTCAGCTGCCACTTTTGACATAATTTGCCTCCCAGGTCCCCAGACAGTCCATGCGATTACTGGCTTTGGGGTAATCTGAAGTCGCAAGTGTATGTCTAGGGTTGCTGAAAGACAACATCTGACGTCAATGCCTCACCATAGCTCTGGACATGCTTTACAGTGCTGTTCACAACTTGATTCCTCGGCTACAGCTATTGTTGAGGAATGATGGGGAACATATTAGGCAGTTTGTGTAAAGAACATCATCTTTACTTTGTCTTAATTTGTTATGCTAAGTATTGCCTTTCTGATCAGATGAAACGCCACCTGGCGAACATTTTTTGAACCTTTTTTTTCCCCTCCTTGGTTCTAATAAAACCCCATGCCATTCCAAGCATGTGTGTCAATTTTTACCTCTGATCTACATTATTCCGTGATTTATTGAGTTTTCAAATTTATACTGACTTTTTGATCACCCAGTATATAACACTGACCTATTACATTAGAACCACATACATCCAGTTTATTATACACACCATACATTTTATTACATCAGTATGCTAGTGCATTCCTTTAACTGCCATAATCACCATATAGAACACATACCACTGTTGAATTTAGATGCAACACTATTGCAAGTAAATGTGGGCGAGTCATAGGAAAGGTCAGTTGAGCATGTGGTGCTCTCTATACTTTACATGCATGCAGTTGCTACAACTTGAGAATTAAAATCACTTAAACTACATCAAAAATAAGGCCTTTTATGGTTATGACTGATTTGTAAACCATCATTATATAGTTAAAACATAGCCAAAATATATATAAATAATTAAAGCTGTTAACTATACATACAATTTCATGTGTGTCAAGTTTTTACGTTATAGACACTATAATTATCCATTATTGTACAAACAGAAAATATTTTCAACAGGCAATCAGCTTGACTGTTATATAAATTATTATCTTTATCCTATATTATAATTTATCTGGAGAATATTTGCGCTGTTTCATAATTAATATTTATATCCACACATAGATGTCGCTAGATTATGGGGTAGGTTACCGATGTTGCACCCCTCGATTTCAGTTTAGTAAGCGCAAGTCTCGCTTCTCAGTTAAGTTAAAGTGACCCTTCAAAATATATATCACAATTCACAATAAAATGCTGACATGTTCAATTGCTTTTAAAAACCTAGTACACGAATCTAAAATCAGCAACTTATCCCATCATCCAGTGACATCTGTGTGGATATAAATACTAATTACAAAATTACTTGAATATTCTCCATGTGAATAATTGTATAGGATAAAGATAATAATTTATATAACAGTAAAGCTGATCACCTGTTGAAAATCTTTTCTGTTTATATATTAATGGCACCAAAAATGGAAAATACGTCCAGCCAGCAGGAACATGTGCCGCAAGAGTAGCTATCAACAACAGGAAGCAGCCTTTTGAATTTGTCATTTTAACAGAATGTAACCATAACATCATCCTCAGATGGGACTTCCTTCAGGCACCCCAGGCTGTAATTCACTGTGGAAGATCTGAACTACAAATTGTGAAGGCCCTTCTGACAAGTACAGGTAACATGAATGAGGTTGCTGTCGAGAATGTTAAGATCCCAGCAATAACAATGGGAAGAATTCCAGTTTGCAGCCGAGATGACTGGCTGGATGGTGAAGTACTTGGCAATCGCAAAAAGCTAATCGGTATAGTAAAGGAAATCTACATGACAGTGGCTATCATAAGCATTACAGGTGGTCAAGGAGAACTTTGCATCACTAATTTTGATGAGCAACTGCAACTCATTCCTGAAGCAGTCCAGATTGGTGAGCTCAATGTCATTGACAAAATCTCATGCTCTGCTGTTACTGCCAACAACACACTAGAGGAAAGTACTATGGTATTGCATATAAGGCCCAGTCTGATGCAGGAACAACATCAGCAGGTGTTAACCATACTACTCCAATTTTCAGGTGTATTCCAGGCCAGCCAGGTGAAGAGCCAGATAAAATGGTCCATGATAAAAAAAAAAAAAAAAAATAAAAAATAAAAAAAAAAAAAAATAAAAAAAAAACGCATCTATACTGGGGATCATCCACCAATTAGCCAGCGTTTGTACAGTGTGTCACCAGCTGAAAGACAGATAATTCGGGAGGAAGTGGAGATGTTGAATGATGACATTATTCAACATTCAGAGAGTCCCTGGTGGTCCTTGTGAAGAAGAATGATGGCACGTGGCATTTCTGGGTTGAATATCGGCAGCTAAAGAAAAGCACAAAGAAAGATGTCTACCCATTGCTGCACATTGACCACACGATATACCGTTTAAAAGAAGCTACATACTTCTCAACTACGGACATGCAGACTGGTTACAAGCAAATAGAGGTTGACGAAGCTGTCAGGGAGAAGACTGCTTTTATTTACACCTTGCAGCCTCTATGAATTAAAAGTCATGATGTTTGGACTATGTTATGCCCCAGAACATTCTAGAAATAGTAAATACAAAGAAATAAATTTTCTTCAGCACCTTAAATGGTTGATATGTCTTTGTTATCTGGATGACATTGTCATTTTCTCAAGGACATTTGCAGATCATCTGAGTTGCCTGTCAACTGTGTTGAAGTGTGTTCAGACAGCAGGACTCCACCTCAACCCAAAGAAGTGGCTCTTCATCGCCAAAGTGAGAAAATCCCTGGAGCACATAATGAATGGAGATGGTGTGTGTCCTGATCCAGATAAAGTAACGGCAGTCACATCATTTCCAACTCTTCAGCACATCTGTGATGTGAGAAGTTTCCTCGGGCTGTGCTCATACTACCGTCATTTCATAAAAGGATTTTGTAACATGGCATGTCCATTGCAAGAACTTCTGCAGGGAGATGCCAAGTTTTTCTGGGAGAGAGAAAAGAACAAGCTTTCCAGGAACTTAAGAAGGCTCTAACTTCGGCACCAGTTCTATCCTTATATGACGAGAATGCAATCCTGTGATCTCTTATCTGGGAACAGGGGACTGATGACCCGGCAGTTTAGTCCCCCTTAAACACCCAACACCCAACCCCCCCTCCCCCCAAATCGAAGTTCACACAGACTCTAGTGGTTATGGGTTTGGTGCAGTGCTTGTACAAATTAGGAAGGTGCTGAAAAGTTGATAGCTTATGCATCAACAGTTCACTCAAGGTCAGAGATAAACTACTCTACAACAGAGAATGAATGTCTCGCCGATATCTGGGCTATCAACAAGTTCCGGCCATATCTATTTGGTAAACCATTCACAGTCGTGACAGACAACCATTCTTTATGTTGGCTGACGAATTTGAAGGATCCATCAGGTCGACTAGAAAGACGGTCACTAAGACTCCAAGAGTACGATATCACAGTGGTATTCAAAAATGGGTGCAAAAACAAAGACGCTGACTGCCTTTCGAGGAATCCATTAGCCGAACATAACAGCATGGATGAAATCTCAGCCCTCATTGAGTTAGGTGATATTATAGCTGAACAGAGGAAAGATCCAGCATTATTACAAACCATAGGGGCCTTGGAGAAAGGAGAATGGAGCAAAGGAAAGTTTCAACTTATAAATGGGACAGTGTATAAGATCAACTATGATCCACTGTGCCCCAAATGGCAACTGGTTGTTCCAGCTCATCTCCGGCCAACTATTCTCAAGTATTTCCAAGATTGTCCAAGATCCAGTCACCTGGGATTTGTGAAGACCCTTGACAGAATCAGACGCAGGTATTAATGGCAGCATCTCTACTGATCTGTCAAGCATTATGTGAGTCAATGTAAGGAGTGCCAGTGACGGAAGCATGTGCTGCAATTAACTCCAGGTCATCTGGTACCAATTCCACCTGCAGCAGCTCCATTCGACCAGATTGGAATCAACCTTTTAGGTAGGTTCCTGAAGTAGACAGCTGGTAACTGATGGGTAATAGTCTGCACTGACTACCTCACTTATTACACTGTCACAAAACCTGTGCCAACTGCAGAAGCTACTGACATCGCAAAATTCCTTGTAGAAGACATTATTTTGAAGAATGGTGCACCACGTGTGATAATATCTGATCGAGGAAAAGTATTCATGTCAAAACTAGTATCAGAGGTTATGTCATGTTGCGACATTGTCCACACAATCACAACTGCCTTACATCTTCAGACAAATGGTCTTACAGAATGTTTTAACAAGACGTTAGCAGATATGCTGTAGATGTACATCGATGTTGAGCAGAAGGATTGGGATACAACACTGCCAGTCATAACATTCGCTTATAATACAGCAAGGCATGACATCACAGGCTTCACACCGGTTTTCCTGCTCCATGGTGGTAAGACTGAGATGACAATGGATACACTGTTTCCGTTCCAACCGGATGACCATGTGAAACAGCTCATCACCAGGGTTGAAGAAGCAAGACAGCTGGCTCGCATACAGACACTGGACGCCCAGGAGATCAACCGCCAGTGGTATAACGACAAGCCCGACCCGATGTGTACAGGCCAGGAGATTTGTTATGGACCTTTATACCTGTATGAAAAGATGGGCTATTGGAAAAGTTACTGAAGTGATACTGTGATTCATATTGTGTCATACACCACCTGTCAGACATCAAATATGAAGTTAAGGATTATGAGCCGTCCTCAAACCAACAAAAATGAAGACACATTGTGCATGTCCTCCATAGAAATGCCTTACATCGATCCCAGAGAACAAATACACAGAAAAGGACTCTTGTTCATGGACTCTGAAGACCATTCTGATCCAGATGAAGCCACGACACGATTGTCTGGTGCCGGTCATCATCACCACGAGGAAGGTGTGCAGGCAAAAGGAAAGGATTCTCCCTAACTGCCATACAGAGGACTCATGACAAGATCCAGGACACTGCAGCTGGCTGCAAAGGGAACCTAACAGCGGGTTGCTGTTCTTTCAGTAAGGAGAGCAATGCCGCGAGTCTTCCGACAACACGCGAGGTGCAGTGGTTAGCATTGCACATCACTGTGCTTGTGGTTCCTAGTTCAAATGCCGCCATGAGCAGAAGAAAATTTATTTCTTTGTATTTACTATTTCTAGAATGTTCTACATGTTTCTTATGTTTGATGTACTTGTAAGTTCCAGAAAATTCTTTCCATGTATAAATAGTGGAGCACTCCAAGCAGGAGTCAGCCTGTATTGTGTGCGTGCTTGTGTTAGCAATAAATGTGTCTAAGTGTAAAGTGTTGTGCTCTATTAACAACCAGCCATTGAACTCCAGACCACCTGCGTTTTCAACGTGACAATATAGTAGAAGAAGAATGGGTAGCTCTGAGAGATCGAGTAGCGAAGACCACAGAGGATTATATAGGCAGAAGGACAAGGCCTAATGGGAATCCTTGGATAACACAGGAGATACTGAACTTAATTGATGAAAGGAGAAAATTTAAAAATGCATCAAGTGGAGCAGGCAAAGAAAAATAAATTTGAAGGCAGTATACTAGAAATGGAAGATGAAATAAAGGAAGATGAGATAGGACATACGATACTCAGAATAATTTGACAGAGCACCAAAGGATTTGAGTAGAAACAAGGCCCCTGGAGTAGATGATCCATAAAAACTGCTATTATAGTTGAGAGAGCCAGTCTTGAAAAAAATGTTCCACCTGGTATGTAAGATGTATGAGACAGGGGAAATAACATCAGACTTCAAAAAAGAATACAGTGATTCCAACTCCGAAGAAAGCAAGTGTAGACAAATGTGAAAATTACAGAACTATCAGTTTAATAAGTCATGTTTGCAAAATACCAGCACAAATTATTTACAGACAACTGGAAAAACTGATGGAATCCGACCTTGGGGAAGAGTAGTTTGGATTGAGGAGAAATGTACCATAGGTCTCTGGAAAATCAAGGTGTTCCTACAGATTGGAATAAAGTTGAGGACATCTCCATTTTCAATAAGGGTTGTCAATCATAGGTGCAGTGGCAATTGATTCTAATAGACAGCTGGTTCGTAGTCATACCAATATAAAAAGCTGCACTGTGAATGCAGCACAATTGGTACATCACATGGTTGATTTCACAGGTGACCCAGCCTCTGAGCTGCATAGCCTTTAAGCCAAGCTACCCATGAAAGTAGCCATGTAATTTACCGACTGAGGTGTAATCACTGCACAGCTTTTAAATTGCTATAACTACCAACCAGTTACCAATTACAATGATGGCCCCCACCAAACTGTAGTCAAATGCAAAGTGGATCACTCTGTGCCACAACATATAGATGAGCATGAGCTGCTTCATTAGAATGGCTGCTTTACAAACTAGGCCATCTGGATCCTCCCCTCACTATCAGCATTTCTGAAGTGCACAGATGGGAGTTATCCTTACAGTACATTCTCCAGTCTCAAAATTATCCAGGCCTCAACTTATGGTAACCAATTTTTCCACACCCCCCAAATGAAACTGTTTCTGTTCCCTCTATCTTGCACCTTTCCACACACACACACACACACACACACACACACACACACAAACACAAACAATCTGCCTATCTTCCCACTTATCTAGCACCTACACCTACATCTTCCGTAAGCAGCACTATATCGATTCCCTCCACTGCCTTCCATCTGTCTCCCCCCCCCCCCAAGCAATCCCATCACTGCAGGGCATTGTTCAGAGCACAGAGGCTGGAGATGGCGGTTTTGTGTGTGTGAGGTGTTCCTGTATGATTGTGTGAATGAGAGTGAGAGTAATGAAAGCTGTAGCCAACAGCTAAGTTGTGTACCGGTATGTATGAGTCACTTTTCCAGGTGCCTTTCATTGTTCAATGAACATCTTTGCAGTTATTTGTAAACTATCCTCGTTATTAGGGATGGGTCAAACCCCAATTTTACCGAATCGAATCCGAATACCGAATCTGTGAATTCTACACGTATTTAAAAAGAATTACTAATCTATCACAGCCAGTGATGAAGATAAAGCTTTCTGGGGTGAATGACAATATTCACAGTAAAATTTAAGAATTAAAATTTGACTTGGATTTATATTTTAAATCTTAAGAATTTTTTAATACCCCCTACTCACAAAAGAAATTTGAATGAAATATTTCGATATATATGTTCTTTAGATAGTCTAAAAGATAATGAGAAACTTTCTTCACTCTATTACAAAATGTTTCATTTTGATGAAATAAAAAATAATGAAAGGAAAGGATTATGTTTTTTTTTTCTTTTTTTCTCCATAGGGGAAGACCCAAAAGTAATACCTGAAAAGATGAGTAGATATTTTGGAAGATAAAAAATAGATTCTTAAAAAAGTAGGATGTGTAAATGTTAAATAATTTTATAGTGACATATCAGGCTTTCCACGAGACGTGGGCAGGACATTCAGCCACAAATAAATCCATGTTTATTTGATGTGTGTGTACTTGTTATTGCCACGAAGACATTTCAGAACTGTGAAAAGTACTGAATGAGCAGATTGCGGATTCCGGAGGCTTAAGCAAGGGAATTTTGTAGATTTATTTATTCTTTCAAACATTTAAGATCACATAACTTGTCTGCACAGAATTTTTATTTGTAGATTTAAAAATCAGTACTAGAAGTCAGTTCCCGTGCTTCATTTCTTACTATTCCCATTCAGCGTAAGTATAATACAAATGTAAACATTAACATGAGAATTATTCTTCTGCATTTGCTGTTGTCTTTCAGGTTTGTTAGGCAGACGAAATTGAAATGTGGTAACAGCTAACACGGAAGATTACATGGCGTAATGTTTACATTTGTATTCTTCTTATGGCGAAAAGTGTGCGGAATTTACGAATCATAGGAATAATCCCTTGCCCCTAATAGAAAATCACTTAAGTTGTAGCATGAAGGCAGACGTTGTAGCGTCAGGTATCCAAATAAAAAAATATATAAATGTAAGTAATTACGACTTGTACATTCAATACTTAAGTTGTAGCATGAAGGCAGAGGTTGTAGCATCAGGTATCCAAATAAAAATATATATAAATGTAAGTAATTACGACTTGTACATTCAATATAACATTGCCATATTAATGTATCTTCCTGTAAAACACACTTTGTTCTCTGTAATAGGTGGCTTAAGAAAATTGACAAAGCCCAAAACTAGTCAGCATTTCAAATAAAAGCAGCTTTGGTGCAATATATAAAAATGTCTTCTACAACATTTAAGAGCTGCAAAACGTGACATATCAAAAACATCTGACAGGCTTGCCAGTCGGCTTTAGATAGTAGCGTTTAGATAAGACTTCAAATGTACGGATATTGTATGAAACTAAATGCGGAAATATAAAACAATTTTATTAGACTTATAATACAAATTTTACGAAATGTTTATAAAAGCAATTAGATACGGTACAGGTACGGTAATTCTGAATCACTATCATTTGATTCCTTGTTACACAGTTCCTTCCTACTACAGAGCATCATCCCTCGTTCAATCAAGTGCATTCGATGTCGAACATTTTTAAATGCCTGTTACGCAATCTGATTTGGAACCCACTTCCATATCATTCCATTGGCACACTTGGGCGTTTTATACGACCCATTGGAGTCAGTTGTCTTGTCACTTTTGGAAAAGCAGTAGGTGTACATATGTTTAACCTTGACCTTAAACGATTTATTGAAACAGACATCAAGTGGTTGCTGAATTGACATCATCCCACTTGGATGGTGCACGATTAGAACTTTTTTCCCCAAATAATAAATAACTTTCTTCTTGAAATCCTAGTGCTTAATTACAGTTCACATACCCGAGCACTTCACAAAATTCCACAAAACAATACGTGCAATCAGAATGAGGCAACTCATACAAGGATCCTAAAGGATCCATTACTTGTGGCGGCTCCTAGCGCCATTTATCAGAACTATTCAAAGTGAGGTCTTTTCATTTGATGACAATGCATCTTTCAGCAGATCTATGGAAAATAAAGTCAATAACGCAGACAAAAGTGCACTGTTATGCAAAGTAAACTACAACATCCATAACTGAAGGTTTCCAGGTAACATTTTTGATTCGGGATTCGGCAGTATTCGGCCATTATGCGCTGAATCTCAAATCCGAAGGCAGTGTGCTACATTCGGCAAATAATGGATTCGACCGAACCACTCGGACACAACCCTACTCGTTATATAGCTTACCTCAAAGAACGGTTAGCATGTCATGTAAGATCTTCAACAAACTTAATTTGAACAGTTTTCCACTGCTTTCCATTCTGATGACCTCAACAGCAGTACATAAAATTAATAGAAGGTCTTACCTACCGAGAATCTATAAAAAACTGTCAGATTTTTGTTAATCATGTGTAAGCTAAATAATACTACAAAAGGTAATAAGATTTGATGGTACAGCAAGAAAAGGGTATGGTATAATATCTCAAACAATTAGATCAAGAGTTACAGAGCACAGTTGATGGTTTAAAAAAAAAAAAAAGAGGCTTTAGATAAGAGTGAGCCCTAAATGATTTACGGGGACTACTGAAAATTTTCATTAAAATATTGGGACAGTCATTTGAGCTTGATTTCAAAATCTTACATCTACGAGATCAGAGCACATTTCCTGGAGAAAGAGAGAGTGGGAGAGGGAGAGGGGAGAGGGAGAGAGAGGGGGGGAGGGAGGGAGGGGGGGAGGGGTAGAGAGGGGGAAAGAGGGGGGAGAGGGGGAGGGGGGGGAGAGAGAGAGAGAGAGAGAGAGAGAGAGAGAGAGAGAGAGAGAGAGAGAGAGAGAGAGAGAGAGGATAACAGATGGATGAACAATATTTGTCTGTAAAATGAAATAAATATAATGCATTATTACATTTCCAACACACTCTTCAGCTGCTCTAATTTTCCTTGTTTCTCTTCAATTTCTGGATCGGCTTCCCTCAACTCAATCTCACTAAGGAGAGATCGAGCAATGTCCAGTATTTCCTGAAGCTGTTTTGGACGTTTTAACTTAACATGACCATCTTTGTAACCATCATACTTTTCAAATATCTCAAAAAACCTGTAAAGAAAATGAATATAAAGAAAGATAGTAAAACAGTTTTAAGGCAAATGAATTAACAATGTTACAAGTAAATGATATGTACAAAATGTAAGTAAGCAACAAGTAAATAACATAATACTTCTGATAACAGATACAAGAATGTTCCATCAGATACAGAAAGAGCTGCTTAATTATTTCTTCTACACGGAAACGAAAATTAAACTTACTTTGGATGTCTGACTTCAACCTTCATTTTCTGCTTCGGAGTCCGATCTCCATGTCTAATAATAGCAACAACACATCTCAGCTCCATCCTATAATATTAAAATAAATGTAAATGAAGTATTAAAACTTATAAGTTCCTAAATAATAATACGATAATTTGAAAATTTTTCATTCACAAGAAAAATAAAAGTAATGAATAAAAATTGCTACTTCCATTAAGGTCTGTACTAAAAGGCTGTGATCAATTCAAATTATAAAAAAATAGTATATTAAACAATAGTAGTACCAGAATATTTAGCTAGCAACTAAAATCTTGAACTTTATAGATGGGTCATTCTATGTCAATTCAATGCACCTCTCAACCTGACCCTCTCAGATTTCTTTCAAATTTGGTGCATTCAATGACCCAGATAAGAGATGGAAAAATACCAATCTGCAAGGCTGTATCACAACTGTGAACGTTAGAGGTCTGGAAAGTTTGTAATTTGTGTGAAATTTACATGCATCCTGCCGGCTGTGGTGGCCGAGGGGACTGCGGCACGCCATTTAAGGTCTGCACGGCCACTGCGGTTGGGGATTCGAAACCGCCCTTGGGCATGGATATTTGTGCCATCCTTAGTATTAGCTAGTTCATAACTAGTTAGTAAGTTCAGGGACTGATGACCCCGTAGTTGAGTCTCATAAGCTATACAAACATTTGAACATGCATCCGTCTCAACATAAAAGACTAATTCTGGTTCTAATTAAGTTACAGCAATGAAAATGGTACCATTGGAAAGCTAATGAATAGACCTTTACACTGATATGCCACATGGCAGATTTCTGAATATTTTTATTCTAAAGGTCATTGACATTGACTTTTGACCTTGAATATCTCAAAACACCGCATCTTCATATTTTCTGGGAAAAAATAAATTTTATTGTTCCATTACGATACTGCCAATATGGTAAATATCAAGATGGCACACCAAAGGCATCACTCACAAAAAAATTATTTTGTCAACTTAACCCGCGAGAACTCGTGCCTTTAAAAGTTATGCGTTCGATCGCATGTATAATATTTATTGACACTCTAAGAACAGTTTGTAATGTATTTAATATATCTAAATATTTCTAGTTGTGCTCATAAGAAAACACACTTATTTGGCTATTTAAAATTGATAAAATGCCAATTGTTTGAAAATTACTGTGAGCAAAATGCTCGCGCACGAGTCCTCGCAGGTTAAGTACACCATCAACATGCAGTAAGCAGCTATTAGCCTAGATCCATTTTTTTCTCTAGAAAACCAGCCAATAGCAGTTACTTTTATTCTGACCAATTCTGTGATATTTGTAGCTGTGAACAGCTAATCAGAGAGTCTTTTATTTCAACCAATCAACTTTAGCCTGTTTTAGTGAACAGCTAAACAGAGAGACTTTTATTTCAACCAATCAATGTTAGCCTGTTTTAGTGAACAGCCAATCAGAGATACGTATTTAATCACCATTAGATTGTTTTATGACTGTGGGTTGTTTAATCAAAGTGCTGTGTACATGTGTTGTAAAGAAACATTTACTAATAGTTTGTAAAAAATGGATTTCAAGTCAAAATTGTATTGTTGCAATCCATTTCGGGAAGTATGTCATGCACAAGTGCAGAAGAATTTCAGGAATGTTCAGAAGTGGATGATAAACAAATGTTCTAATGTATTTTTAGGTGGAAAATGTGCATTAAATTTAGAAAGAAAATATTAGCACTGCAGATGTTGCCTCGGTTGAGCCAGGTTCTTCCAGAGAAGATTTAAGTGAAGATGACATAGCTTCAGATTTGGAACTAAATTCTTTAAATAGCAGCCTTCAGTATTTAGGTGAATCTCCTGCGAAGAAAAAGAGGCTTCCGAGTGAGAAAAAGTACCCAAAGCAAAAACTGAAAAAAATACCTTCTGTGTTGGAGCCTACTTATGTGACACAACTGTAAAAAGAAGAGTGAAAGTGGAGAAAGTGAAATCATTGACCAACTGAAAGAAGATAAGTTTTACAATTCAGACCATATGTGCAACAAAATACAAATTCTAGCTGTACTTCCAAAAAGTTGGAGTATAAGGAAAACTGTGAAAGAATTTTCTACTTCAGATTACATGGTACGGAAAGCAAAACAGTTAGTAGCAGAACATGGTATATTGGTGACACTAAATCCAAAGCCAGGTAAGACATTATGTGTGAAAACCGTTCAGTGTGTGTGTGATTTTTACTGTGATCATGACATGAGCCGTATGATGCCAGAAAGAAAAGACTTTGTGTCTGTGAAAGGAAATGGAATTACATTACATAAGCAGCAGCAGCTAGTGTTGCACAACCTTAAGGAACTGTATTCCTATTTCAAAGATAAATATCCAGATATAAATATTGGATTCTCAAAATTTTGTGAGTTGTGGCCAAAGCACTGAGTTCTTGCCGATTCCAGTGGGACCCATACTGTTTCTGTGTGAGTCTCACACCAGAATTTCAAGTTAATGATTGAAGGGTGTAAACTGAAAGCACTAACAAATTGTGAAGAACACACATTACTATAATACAAGCACTGTGTAGCATTTGTTACATGCAATCCTGAACTACTGGCATGTTTCTTAGGTTCATGTTTCTATTGTCCAAGTATAACAAGACTAACTGATTATCTGTATGATTTGTTTAGTAAGAACTGTGTTGACGAAGTTATATGTAAGTGTTCATTAACTAACCACAGGGTAATTCTAGAAGCTATAACAAAGTCAATGGATGATTTCATTGAGCTTACAACAGCTCCTGGAACACTCATTTACTCTCCTAGCAGCAGTCAAATTCCTGTAAAATCACTAAAGAAGGTCTCAAAGTAAATGAGTATCTTGTTCTTTGTGACTTTGCAAAAAATTACTCCTTCATCATTCAAGTGAGGTACAGGGATTCCACTGGAATAATTCACAGGCTACAATTCACCCATTTGTAGCTTACTAGAGAGACTCAAGCACTAATGAAATACAACATGTATCATACGTGGAAATAACTGACTGCCTCCAGCACGATACAGTGTGCATTTATTTTTTCCAGAAAAATTTCATCAATTTCTTAAAATGTCAGTTTTCAAATCGAAAGCACATTTATTACTTTTCAGATGGATGTGCTGCCCAATACAAAAACTTCTAGAACTTTATGAAGCTGTCCTACCATCAGAAAGATTTTAATGTTACAGCAGAATGGCATTTTTCTGCTACAGTGCATGGTAAAGGACCTTGTGATTGAGTAGCAGGGACTATAAAGATATTAGCAAGACTTGCCATCCTCAAGCGACCTAATGAAAATCATATTCTGGCATCAAAACAGTTGTTTCAGTGGTGCAAGGAAAATATTCCTTCATGTATCTTCCATTATACATTGGTTTCTCATCATAATGACGATTTGGCCAAGCTGAAATAATGTTTCAAAAATATAAGGACACTTTCAGGTAGCCATTGTGTAATGCCTGTTAACAAAGGTTTAGGAAGGACGAAAACATATTCTGCTTCTTCACTGAATAGAGAAGAGTCAGTGATTGCTGTAGAGCATGAAATGCATCCACATGGACCATCTCCTTCATTTGTGTTTCCTGCCAAACCAGACACTTGTTTCATCAGAAAATGTTACATTATCACAAGACTCGATCCAGTGACACCAACTGGAAGAACATACAATCTCCCTGCATCAGTTCTGGCAAACATTAACAACTTAGTTGGAGAATTGTGAGGAGAGATCTAATCAGTTATCATTGCCTCTTCATTAAAATGGTAATGTAAATGGTTCCAAATACCATTATAATAATGCAAACTATATTTTTGTAGAATATTACTTATGGATTGTATGTTGTTCTAATTTGTTTTCATATATGTGAGTTACCTTCTTCATTTCGGTAGTGTATTGATGCTGACAAAATAATTTTTTTGTGAATGATGCCTTTGGTGTGCCATCTTGATATTTACCATACTTGTATAAAATGATGGAACAATAAAATATAATTTTTCCAGAAAATTTGAAGATGGGGTGTTTTGAAATATTCAAGGTCAAAAGTCAAGGTCAATGATATTCATAAACCTGCCATGTGGCATATCAGTGTAAAGTCTATTCATTAGCTTTCCAATGGTACCATTTCCATTGCTATAACGTAATTAGAACCAGAATTACACTATTTTATGTTGAGACAGACGCATGTACATTTCGCACAAATTCCAAACTTTCCAGACCTCTCACTTTCTTCGCAGTTGTAATACAGCCTTGCAAATTGGTATTTTTCTATATCTTATCTGGGTCATGGAATGCACCAAATTTGAAAGAAACCTGAAATAGTCGGGTTGAAAATGTTACTTTACTGCATTGAATTGACATGGAATGACCCAGATTCAATATAGAAACAATAAGAATCAACATGTAAATATAAATTTAATATGCCAAAATATAGTACAATTACTCACATTTTTCCAAACGTTGTTGGCACAATTGGTGGATCATCTAGTTGGAATGGTATAGACCAAGGGATATGGAGTGTTGGGGCAAGTTTACGAAGAATCATATTTCCCAATATTTTGGCACAGTCATCATAATACTTGTTAGAATTTTTGACAAAACTAAATCCATTCACATCACACACAAAAGACTTCCCATTGGCTCTGAAAAATAAAACTTCCATATCAATATCTTATAAACAGTATGTTTTCCATGCAATTAAGAAAGAAAGGAATCAAGTATGCTAGTTTAGGCTAGGGTGACCAGATGTACAGATAAGTCCGGACATGTCCTCCTTTTTAGCTCTTTGTCTGGGGTCTGGACAGATTTTTACATGGTCCTCCTTTCTTGCACAGTTGACTATAATAAAATGTTACATTATTCCTGAGCTATGACAGATGACAAAAGGATCATTAAATATTGCTTATCTAAAAATTCCACGCCATACTTCATTTCCAGATTGAATTTACATGGTCTTTTCTTGGAATTATGGGTTTCATGCCACATGTTTATTACTGATGTGTGACTTGTGAGTGTTCTGTCAAGTGAGTGAATTTCGTAAATTAATATCTGGCACAGCCTAAATGCAAGTGCACAATCTTTGAGGGTCGATCTCTCAAATATGCTTCTTTCAAGAAAGGTGGAACTATATATGAAGCAGAATGTAAAGTGTGTGGAGCTGGAACCTACGTCTCACTGGTCAATAATGGTGAGAAATAGCTTGACAGATTTTTTTTATTTTATTATTATTATTTTTTTTAATTGCTAGGGTTTTATTTCATGGTTCCTTAGTCATTCAATTTATTTATTGGTAACTTTCCATGTCAGTGGCAACTGCTTGACTTGTAGGTGTTGGTTGCAGTGCAATGAATTATGCGAGATAACTGGTCTGTGTTCGATTCAAATATTTTGCAACTAGAAAAACAGGACAATTCTGTGCTTGAAATGACTGAAATTTCAGCATCTGTATGCAAGGTGCTTGAGGACCGATTAAATGAAAAATTCATTTGCCTAAAGGTTAAACAGTTACTGAAAATTACAACAGAAGAAGAGTTCAATAAAGATATTAAACTTTTTATGGAAAAGATTATGTTGTTGAATCAATCACGTAATGAATATAGAAATGATGGCTCTGTATGTTTGATGACTTTTCCTGTTTCAAATTGATGTCTCTTAAAAATGATGTTAACTATAGTGACAGCAAAAGCTTTTTGCATTTCACAAGATAAATAGAAAGCTTTTGAAATTGTATATCTAAAATGTTAGGACCAATTCTGTAATTTTAGACAGGTTTGAAACAGAAGAGTAGTGATGTTGAATTTAGTGGCTCAAGTCTGTTAAAATTTGCAGAAAACTTTTTCAGTATATTAGGGCATAATGTTAATGTAGTATGAATATTTTTGCTCATTGCGACACATTTCATTGATGACAGAAATTGGTTGAACACTGAATCCATTAAAAGTATGTTAACCCTCTACAGGCCGGGTCATTATTTGTAACCTAACAGGCCATGTGCGGTCATGGTGACTGCGCTAATTTATTGCTACTTTAAACATCATTTCTATGCGTACAAATTCTTCCATGCTTCTTGAAAGTGTTGTGAATAAAAAATGAAAACAAAAGACAACTTGAGAATACTTTTTTTATTTTGTAAACCAAAAACAAACAGAAGGAATTATTCGCAAATCGGTTTCAGTATACATCTGCAATAAAGATGCTTTTGAAAATAGCAATAAACTTGTTTTGAAGATTTTTTTAACAATTTCCTAATTGAAGTGCCTTTTATATGTAATAAATTCATGAAATAAAAAAGGCGTAGACTAGTCCAAATTAATTTGGCACTGTTTATACATGGTTTGGCTACATTATACACATATAGGTTTTCGACACATAAAACAAGCATGAAAAGTTTTTATCTTTTTTTTAGGGTCACATGTATAACATGTTTTCCTTTTTTCCAATTTTTCTTCACCTTGCGGTTTCTCTTCTGGAACTTTGAGGATTACTTCACGTAGTTCTCGTGGTATGTGGTGACTGTATGCACGAAACATCATATTTGGTAGTTCAAGCTGTCCAGCAAGTTGTTTTAGGAAATCAAACCTCCGTATTTTTTGCTCGTGGACTGTATTGTAAATGACGAAGGCATTTGAGCCACCAATGTCAAGCAGTCGATAGCAAATCGCCATTGGCCATCGTCGAGTTCTTCTTGTCGTGTTATAATTGGCGCAACACTGATTCAGTAGGTCCACACCAAACTTGTTGGCATTATAGTACATAATTATTTCTGGTTTCTTTGTTGTACTATCTACAGTACAATCGTGGTGCATACTTGAAATGAGAATCACTGCCTTAGATTTTTTTGGTACATATGACACCAATGTTAGATCATCACAGAAACCAAATAAGGAAGAGCCAACTGGACGTGTTGGTAAAGCTTTGAATGCTGCTGGTATTTCTTTTTGGTTTTTCTTTATTGTTCCCATGTATGTCAGCTATGAACTTCCTGTAATAATTCTATTGACGTGAACCTATTGTCGGCTGTTATGTTTCTGTTACTCCCAATGATATGTTCAGCAAGTTTCAGAACGGCCTGACTAGCTTTCTTGAATATTTTATATTCTTCTTGCAAATATTTTCTGTCCGAGTCTTTTCCAACGTATATATAGGCATTATGTAAGTATCCTGTTTCATCATCTGTGAGAGATAAAATTTTTACACTGTACTTGGCTGGTTTCTTTGGCTAGCAGCAAGGTTTTCAGTCTATTTTTAGAAATAATTGACCTGTATATGTCTCTACCAGTCCCATCAAAGCTGTACCAGTTCGTGAAGTCCTCATGACTTTCTTTGAAAATTGCAGAGTAATATAGCATAGCAAACAATGCTCTCAACTCTACAATATGTACATTGTAACAATTACTTTTGTCTTCATACTTTCATTTATATTTTTCTAAATGCTGATTTGTATATGCGATGATTCTGATCAGAATGTTTTCATCAAATAAAAGATTCCAAATATCTTCTGCACTCGATTCACTATTTATTTTGTCTCTATATTCACGACGAATACTGGGCGTTTCGGAGACTATGTTGTGCGACCGTCTTCTACTACGAGTCGTACGTGAACAGCCATCCTAAAGAAAATTATTTTTACTACAATAAGTTTTACCTCCTTGACTGATTTCATCTGTCCTCCCCTGGGAGTTTCTTGTAGGCTCTTCCCCATCTGAAGTTGAATCTGAACCTGCATGTTCAGAATCTGGATCATGAGATTCTTGAAGTACATGATTCTCGGGAATATCAGCCACTTCTGTATCACTCCAGGCATCATCAGGATCACCATCTTCAGAAATCAAGTCTTCTTCAAGCCACTTTCTTATCTGTTCACAATTATTCACATTCATTTTTGTTTGGGTAAAACGAAAACTAAGTACAAAACAGGCCAGGTGTGGTCACGCTGACTGAAAACAACAGGCCAGGTGTGGTCACAGTGACCGAAAACTGAGAAGAAACGAAATAACTGAACAATGCGTATGTGCACAACCCTAACAATTGGACTAGCAGCAATAAGACAGAAGGTAGGGGGAGGGTCGAAGCCGTCGAGCTACAGTGTGAACTGGAATGAACCGGGGAAAAAAAAAAAAAAAAAAAAAAAAAACCTGCATCGGTCACAGAGACCGCACTTGGCCTGTAGAGGGTTAATGGTCCAATATAACTTGAAAGTATTTTCATGTGTGTCTTTCTACAATTATTTGTCAAGCAAGCCTGTACTTCTAAAGAAAACTGCATCTTCAGAGAAGTACCAATAAAACTTATACAACATTAGCTATATCTGTTAATAAAGTTGTTTATTAAATTTGAATGTATGTTTCTGGTGTCCTCTTTTTTCTATGTCTGTCCTCCTTTTTATACAAATGCATCTGGTCACCCTAGTTTAGGCAATGTTGAGGTCATCAATGATGAAGCTGAAGGTCTTGCCCCTACAGATAAGGCAGGAAATCATTTGTGATCTTTTTAGGGATCCACAGTGTATTTAACTTTCATTATTTTGAAACAAAAGGAAACCAAAATGAGGGTGATCAAATAATGATTTTCGCCCTCATACTCTCAAATATAATCTAAATATTTTAACCAGTGTATTTACCTGCTTAATTGGTTTCTCTGCAAGATGAGATGTGAAACATTTATAATGAAATTTGTTATGCTTCCTATAATTCATAATGTATATACTATATATTTACTATAATCCATAAATCAATGTAACATTTTAGGTTAAAGACATGACGAGTCACCAATGTTCTCAATCAAACGATTATATAAAAACATGTTATGTGACAATAAAGTATCTTATCTTATCTTAGACAGGTTGCTTAAAAAGGTGCGCCAGAAACCAGTTTTTTCCTTGAAATGCCCTCTTACCAAATGTTTGACATAAATGATCCATTTCTAATAAATGAATGGGAACATGTTAATGATAATGACACATAATGAAATGTGAAACTGCACTGCATGAAAATATGAAACACCATTTGGCTCCAAATGACTAATGAGGCTTTAACAAAGGGATACTTAAATCACATCTTCAGTGACCTAACACCCATGAGACTATGAGACTGAACGACTGATGTAGCTGATCACACTCGCATAGGCTTGGGTAGTCTCTCTTCTAATAAAGTCTCTGTAAGTGTGAATAGAAAATTAACTTGGTTAAATTGGCTGTGACCAAAGGACATTTATACTGTGCTTTTTATTGTGTACACTGTACCCAGTAGTACAATGTCTAGTGATGATGATATGATAATACAATATTATTATTACTGCCAGTACATAAGGAGAAATGTCAGAAAATTGTGGATACATCTTCACACTGAGAATAATATGAATTGTAGATGTCTAGTTGCTGAAAGAGAAATACATGAATCAGATTCAAAATTCCTCATGTTGTACAGGAGGAGGGATGAGCTTTACCTAGATTTAACATGAATTATTATTCCTTACATCCATTATACCAACACAAATACGAGGGAATCTGTGATCCCCGGTGTGCAACTTTTAGAACTGTAGAAAGCAAAGCAAAGCTTTGCTTTCTACAGTATGTCTGTCTAGGTGTACTTGTGTCTGTGTAAATGTGTGTGTGTGTGTGTGTGTGTGTGTGTGTGTGTGTGCGCGTGTGTGTGTGTGTATTTGTTTACCCTCCTTTTTTTCCCCCAAGGTAAGTCTTTCCTGCCCCGGGATTGGAATGACTCCTTAGCCACTCGTTTAAACCCTCATCATTTCCTTTTCCCTTT
Source organism: Locusta migratoria (assembly GCA_026315105.1). NCBI lineage: Eukaryota > Metazoa > Arthropoda > Insecta > Orthoptera > Acrididae > Locusta > Locusta migratoria. The sequence continues at coordinate 786,968,130 of CM048755.1, forward strand.
CCTTCTGCCTGACGAAGCAGCTAGGCTGCGAAAGCTAGCGTTTGTGTGTGTGTGTGTGTGTGTGTGTGTGTGTGTGTGTGTGTGTGTGTGTGTGTGTTTTATTCGTGCTACTATCACCACCTGTTCTCCTTCGCCTGGTGAGTAATCTTTGTCTATTTTTTATATATAGTCCCACAGTTTGTCTGATATTACATATACTTGCAGTTTGTTCATCAGGTGATGGTACAGATCTGTATTGAACCCCTAGCAGAAGTCAACAAAAAAGTCATCTACTTGGGATCCCATATCTAATGCCCTATGGATCTCGTGGATGAACTGGGTGAGTTGTGATTCAGACGATTGTTGCTTTTGGAAAACATGTTGACCTGCATTTGTTTCGTCCCCCCCCCCTTTCCCTCTCCCCTTTCCCAAACACTAAGTACACTTCACTCGTCTAAAGACCTTCTGTACACTGCTGCTTGAAGGGAGGCAGATTCCTTTGCATACTCTGTGTAAAATCGAATTAGTGTCCCATCAGGTTCAATGGCCTATCCTCTGTTGAGTGATTTCAATTGCTCTTCTATCCCTCTCGTTTCTGGGTGGTGTTAGAAGACAACAAAAGGAAAGCTGAAGTTTTAAATTTAACATTTAAGGAATCATTCACACAGAAGATACAATACAAACATACCATAATTCAATCATTACTTAAACTACCAAATGGAGGGCATCGTAACAAGCATACCCAGTGAAGGAAAGCAGCTGGAGAAGATGAAAACAAATAACATGTCAGGTCCATACGAAATTTTATTTTGGTTTTACAGAGAGTACTGTATAGAGAGGTCTTTTGCTTGGCTTGTAATTATTGCGTATGTTTGATGCAGCGAAAAGTCGCAAGCAACTGAAAAAAGTGCAGGATACTCCCACTTATAAGAAAGGTATGCAAACAGTCCAAAATAATTACAGATCAACATTATTAAAACTAGTTTGTAATAGAATTCTTGAAAATATTCTGGGTTCAATTACAATACATTTCCTTGAGATGGGAAAACTACTTCCATGCACCAGCAAAGTTTTAGAAAGGATTGCTTGCATGAAACTCAGCTTGCCCTTTCCTTGGACTAATGACTACTACACTTAGGTCCCATAGCTTTACAAACATTTGAATATATATTGCCCTTTTCTCACCTGACACCTAGTGAGCCATGGATCAAGGAAACAGGCAGTCTGACATATTTCTTTATTTCCAAATGAATTTGACACTGTGCCACACTGCAGAAAGTTAATGAAGGGACAAGTGAGGTCTTTCACTCTACTAAGAAGAGTCCTTTGCTTGAACATGTTATTAAAAAACTTCATCCAGCAGTGGCAGTCTGACCCGGTTGTATAGTTTACCAAAGGTCTATAAACCTGGAACTCTCTTTCACCCGATAGTCAGCAATTCGGGAACACCTACTTACAATTTGGGTATACCTACTTACAATATGGCCAAACCTTATACACTTGTTCTGAGTCCTTATGTTGGGAAGTGTTAAAATTAAAATTATGTATCCAAATAGACTGATTTCATTCAATGAAGGATGACTCATTTACCAACATGATAATCATTCATCGCACACCAGCATTAGGATTTAGGGCTGGTTCCCAGGGAGAGAGAATAGTATTCAATGTCTACCATGGCCTCCAAAGTCACCTGATCGCAATCCCATTGCGAACATATGTGCTAAACACCAAAAGACTGTGCAGGATAATTAGACAGACCCTCCTCCAAGAACTCCTCCTTTGTGGGGTTTGGTTAATTCTTCATGGGAGACAATTGCCATGGACGAGGCCTTTTTTCTCAGACTTGTAACTTCTATGCCTCGAAAGATCTGGGCTGTTCTTGATGCGAATGGCATGTGGACAAAATACTGAAGATATACATAGCCTACATTATATTATTTTTACTTTAATGGGAGGTCATACCAATATCAACTGCCAAGGAAGATTATTTTTATTTTTATGAGAGGTCAGATGAATAACACCCACCAAGGATGTTTATTTATTTGTTATGTGAGGTCAAACAAATATTACTCTTCAAGGAAGATTAGTTTTATGGGAGGTCAGATGAAAAATACCCTCCAAGAATATTTATTTTTTGTTATGGGTGGTCAAATAAATATAACCTTCCAAGGAAGATCATTTTTATATATCAAAGTGGGCAATTTGTAATTAGTTATTTACTAAAGAGAATACTGGAAAAAGTAAAACCACTATAATTTAATAACAAAAGTAACGAAAACACGTAACATTTGCACCACGATTAAAAGAAAAAGAAAAAAAGAGAGAGAGAAAAAAAGTAAAGGCTGTTGGTGGCATCCAATCTGGCACACACGATTTAACCAGAAGGCTGACACTCTATCAATGAGCTACCTGCCATTTCTCATTAGAATCGCGTCAAATAATCCTACCACAATTGAAGAAACTACAGCTAATGGAACGCACAGCCACTTGTGTAAACTGCATATAAGGACTTAGAAAATTATGCCTATCTGCTGATACATTTATTTTAGCTTAACACTATAGATTTAGCATGAGGCAGTTAAGGTAATTACAAATATACACATCCATTATCAACAATTTTTAGTATGGCTATCATTTGTCTTGTTGTTTAAAGATTAGGCTATTACAAAATATGGAATCTAGATAAACCTATCATTGTGCAATTTGTAGTGAATTAATGTTAAAAAATATTACCACACAGGCCTAAAAATAATAAATAAATAAAATCGTTGACTCCAGTGGTACTTGAACTTGTGCCTCTTGGGTTTGTAAACCGTACGCCTATCCACTCAGCCAATGAAAGATGTGTAACAAGCAGTTCATTGTAATAAATCTATCAATGTGGAGTTCTTATACCGTAACCACTGCACAGCATGTGCAATGCTCTGTTCTTAGATTTTAAAATATCCAGGCCATGTAATCGTTTTGTCCCCACTGTCCACAAAAAAGAAAATGGGACTTTGGGGCACACTGTATACTGTAGACCTCCACATATGGACCGCTACCTCCACACTACTAGTTGTCATCCACCTCATCAATGCATGGGAGTTATATGTACACTTGTCAAGAGAGCTTACACTATTTAAGATTGTTATAATTTGATGCAAGAATCGTATGAAGTTAAGGTTGTTATCAGGCAGAATTGATATACGGATCATCAAATCAGTTGTGATGGGAGACTGGAATTCGGTAGTAGGAAAAGGAAGAGAAGGAAAAATAATAGGTGAATACGGACTGGGCAGGAGGAATGAAAGAGGAAATCGCCTGGTATAATTTTGCACGGAACATGATTTAATCATAACAAACACGTGGTTTAAGAATCACAAAAGAAGGTTGTATACGTGGAAAAGACCAGGAGACACCGGAAGGTATCAGATAGATTTTATACTGGTAAGACATAGGTACCGGAACCAGGTTACAAACTGCAGGACATACCCAGGGGCAGATATAGACTCTGACCATAACTTGTTAGTCATGAACTGTAGGATGAAGCTGAAAAAACTGCAGAAAGGTAGGAAAATAAGGAGATGGGACTTAGATAAATTGAAGGAAAGTGAAGTTCTGGACAATTTCAGAGGGAGATTTAGGCAACAATTGACAGAAACAGGGGGAAATAAAACAGTAGAAGAGGAATAGGTAAAATTGAGAGATGAAATAGTTAAGATAGCAGAGGACAAAATAGGTAGAAAGGCAAGACCTACAAAAAATCGATGGATATCACAGGAAATACTACAGTTAATTGATGAAAGGAGAAAATATAAAAATGCAGTAAATGAAACAGGAAAAATGGAGTACAGAGGACTAAAAAATGAGATTGACAGGAAGTGCAAAATGGCTAAGCAGAAGTGGCTAGAACCCAAATGCAAATCTGTAGAAGACTGTATAGCAAGGGGAAAAGTAGATACCGCCTACAGGAAAATAAAAGAGACATTTGGGGACACGAAAAGCAACTCTACGAATATCAAGAACTCAGATGGGAAACCAGTTCTCAGCAAAGAAGGGAAAGCTGAAAGGTGGAAAGAGTACATAGAGCAGCTGTACAAAGGAAATGAACTTAGAGACGATGTTTTAGGAAGGGAAGAGGAAGTAGATCAAGATGAAATAGGAGATACTATACTGAGAGATGAATTTGACAGAGCCTTGAAGGACCTAGGTCGGAACAAGGCCCCAGGAGTAGATGACATACCGTCAGAGCTACTAAAGTCTCTGGGAGAGCCAGCCATGACAAAACTATTTGAACTGGTGTGTAGGATGTATGAGACAGGCAAAATGCCCTCAGACTTTAAGAAAAATGTAATAATCCCCATTCCAAAGAAATCAGGCGCAGACAGGTGTGAAAATTACAGAACCATCAGTTTGATAAGTCATGGTTGCAAAATTTTAACACGAATTATCTACAGGAGAATGGAAAAGCTGGTAGAAGCTGACCTCGGGGAAGATCAGTTTGGATTCAGGAGGAACATAGGAACCCGGGAGGCAATACTCACTTTACGTCTTATCTTAGAAGATAGATTAAGGAAAGGCAAACCTACATTTTTAGCTTTTGTAGATTTGGAGAAAGCATTTGACAATGTTGACTGGAATACACTCTTTCAAATTCTGAAGTCAGCAGGGGTAAAATACAGGGAAAGGAGAGTTATTTACAACTTGTACAAAAGCCAGACCGCAGTTATTAGACTCGAAGGGCATGAAAGGGAAGCATCAGTTGAGAAGGGTGTAAGACAGGGTTGTAGCCTTTCACCGATGTTATTCAATTTGTACATCGAGCAGGCGGTGAAGGAAAGCAAGGAAAAATTTGGAATAGGGACTAAAGTTCAGGGGGAAGAAATAAAAACATTGCGTTTTGCTGATGACATTGTAATTCTGTCAGAGACAGCAAAGGATCTGGAAGAGCAGTTGAATGAAATGGACAGCGTGTTGAAGAGAGCATATAAAATGAACATTAACAAGAGCAAAACAAAATTAATGGAATGCGGTCTTAGAAAATCAGGCGATGCTGAAGGAATTAGATTAGGTAACGAAACAATGAAGGTGGTAGATGAGTTTTGTTACTTGGGTAGTAAAATAACATGCGATGGTCGCAGTACTGAGGATATAAAATGCAGAATGGCAATGGGAAGAAAAGCATTTTTGAAAAAGAGAAATTTGCTAACATCGAATATTAATTTAAGGGTAAGGAAGTCTTTTCTGAAGGCATTTTTGTGGAGTGTTGCCTTGTACGGGAGTGAAACATGGACGATAAGCAGTGTGGACAGGAAGAGAATAGAGGCTTTTGAAATGTGGTGCTACAGAAGAATGCTGAAGATTAGGTGGGTAGATCGCATAACTAATGAAGAGGTACTGAACAGAATTGGTGAGAAAAGGAATTTTTGGCATACCCTGACTAAAAGAAGGGAACGCTTGGTAGGACACATTCTTAGACATCAGGGAATCGTAAATTTAGCATTGGAGGGAAGTGTGTGGGGTAAAAATCACAGAGGGAGACCAAGAGACGCGTATAGTAAGCAGATTCAAGTGGATGTGGGTTGCTGTTCTTATGAGGAGATGAAAAGGCTTGCTCAGGATAGAGTAGGGTGGAGAGCTGCATCAAACCAGTCTCCGGACTGAAGACCATAACAACAACATCAAAATAGGAGATTATGGTATGGATGTATCTAATCAGTATCATAACAGTTAGAGATATATGTTTAAGTGCTATAATGGGCTCATCTTCAGAGTCAACCCATTTAACACTAAAAAAATGAGTAACACACTACATGTTACAAACAAATCACACAGTATATGTGCAGTAATGTTTGGATGCATGTCACATTAACTGTTTTATAATAACAAGTCATGCTATACCTCAGCAAATCGAATCCACACACAGTCTGTTTGAATGCCAAGCAAACTTTTCTTGAAATCAGCTTCTCTGCATTGCTTAATATCACAGGATACCTAATTTCCTTTCCTTCACTGTCACGCTCAACTTTGCCGTCCAAAGCTGGGGATTTCCGTGCTTCTGCATGAGCATAGTCAGGTCCAACAGTATATACCTAAGTGAATAAAAAAGAAATATTACTCATAAATAAATGTTATTTTCAATATGTAACAACAGGAATGGCAAAATAAGTTTTAAAAATGTCATCTGGTAACAAATTGTGTGTAAAAGGTGGATATGGTGTTTCAGTTTATGAAATTAAACAGTTTCACAGTTAAAGACTTTAATATCATAGTCTGAGGACAGCAATGAATTGAGGCCCTCTTGATGTTTCTCTAAAAGTAATTGTAAAATGGTGTGAATTTACTTTGTCTTCTTAATTGTTTGAAAAAGTTTTTCAATATTTGATAAGTTAAAAATAAATGGAATACCAGCAATGTTGACAGAACTTACATGACCATAATTCCAGTTCAAATGTATAACAAAGTAATTCTGCACATTTTGAAATGTATTCTAACAATCTGGATCTATGTCACAATGGAAAAAATTGTATATTCTGCGCATACTTAATGGCAGGTAATAATCAGCACAAGTATCTTAAGAGAAAACCAAATATGTTTGTCAGAAAAATTTATCCTCTTACACAATGAGGGCACCTACCATCACACAAGGCAGTATTCACATAGTTACTACAGTCAGTTGAAGATGTTTTGCTAGGTCTGGTTCAAAGATTCTGACAGGTAGCTTAAAAGGAAGTCAACAAACTGAACACTCATACTAAAATTATGAGAAAGCACTATAATAAAAATTGGTTTACTTATCTGAAGCATCAAGGAATAAACTGACAAATCAAATGAACTGCTTATTCATTTGGAAAAGTTTTAAATATCTGAAAACGTTGAGAGCCAAAGTCAAATTAAATAAAATCAAATTTTAGTATCCTGTAACATGCTTCATAAAATCAAACAGTATCCCTTGTCAAACACCATATAGCCTTAGGTACATTAAAAATGAATGTTGAAATGCTAGATACATGTGGCTCTTATGGCTCAGATTTTGATGTTCGGAAATCTATTGGCTGCAGCTGAAACCATTAATTCTGAGCAGCTGTTAGTAGGATAAATTGTGCTTTGATACCCCAGCATTTAAAAGGGTTTATTGTGATGAGTATAGCTGTAAAATATTATGTTTTGATCCATTTTTATTGAATTTCAAATACAGTAAAACCTCATTTTTACGCTTCTGGTTTTTACGTCTTCCTGCCATTTACACCATTTTTTGTCAGTCCCGTCAAATTTCCTATGTTCACAATGTTAATTCACCCCCATTTTTGCCTTAACATATTTACACTTTTCCTGCATTTTACGCTTTTCTTAGGAAGGTTCGTGAAGAAAAACGGGCATAATCTATATAAATTGACACTGGCATGACTTTCGCCTTAAAGTATAGTGCTTATAAATTATTCTCAGTCTAGTTTCATGACACTTTGCATTTATTCAAATGTATATTTCGTGTTTTGTTGTTGGCAGTAAGCATCTAGTTGACTTACAACGCACCGATTTGTGGTGGTGTAGTTCCTCTTTCCAACAACTTCTCTGGTGTGTACTCAATCAGAACCAGTTGCTTTGTTGATGTGAGAATAAAGAGTTGCATTATTTTTGTGATAAGTATTTCTGATTAATAAAGAACGTTATCTGTTAAAGTTGGATATCATAATACCCACAACCTCAAAAAAGTGATAATAGTGTGAGATGCCGATCCCATGCAAATGTCACAAAAATACCTATGCATATATTTGCACTCGAGAACGGGAATAAATTCTCTAATATTGTTGTGTGAAATATCGAAAAATACAAAAACAACGGAACTTTTAAGAGTTTTACAACATAAATATTTAATGCCGGTAAAAGGCAGTAATTTTGAAGATGTGTTACATAGCCCAGTAGCAGTGTCCTCGATTATAATGAATCAAATTACGTCAAAAAATTCTACTTCCCATAAAATTACCAGTTCCGCCTGGTGCTTAAAATGGTAAAAATTTGTATAACCTTTATTACATAATAAGCTTCCTGGTGAGCAGGAGCCTGAACAGAAAAACATTGCACAACAGAGTTGCTACAGGTTGCCACTAGGTGGCAGTGGTGTCAAAAACAAACCAATATGGATGCAAATTCAACTTCAAAGAAACATAGTACTGTGAAGTTACGAGATCCTATTTTATATAAAAAATAGAAAACGGATGACTTACCCAAAGGACAGGCTCATTGACAGACACAAATAAAATCACACACAAACACACATACAAGCTTTCGCAACCATTGGTCGCTTCTTCGGGAAAGAGGAAGAAAGGAGAGGAAAAAGTGAAGGATAAGGAAGTGGAAAAGGAGACATTCCAGTCCCAGGAGTGGAAGGACTTACCTTAGGGGAAAAAAAGGAAGGTAAACAAATACACACACACTCACACATATCCAAACACACCTAGACAAACATTTGTGTGTGTGTATATATATATATATATATATATATATATATATATATATATATATATATATATATATATATATATATATATATATATCTCCGTGGCAAAAGAGTCTGCTCCAGTCCCAAATCCCTGAACCAGTACACCAATAACCTAATAACAGCTTTCACATCCCGCAGCTATCCTCCTGATCTGGTTCAGAAGCAAATTACCAGAGCCACCTCCTCATCCCCCCAAATCCAGAACCTTCCACTGAAGAACCCCAGAAGTACCCCTTTTGTCACTGGACTCTGAATGTGGCTCTCCAGCAAGGATATGACATCCTTAAATCCTGCCCCGAAATCAGATCCATCCTTAATGACATCCTTCCCACTCCACCAAGAGTGTCTTTCCGCCACCCACCTAACCTTCGTAACCTCCTAGTCCATCCCTATGAAATCCCCAAACCACTTTCCCTACCCTCCGGCTCCTACCCATGGAACCGCCCCCGTTGTAAAACCTGCCCTATGCACCCTTCCACCACCACTTACTCCAGTCCAGTAACCCGGAAGGTGTACACTATCAAGGGTAGAGCCACTTGCGATAGCACCCACGTGATTTACCAACTGACATGCCTGCACTGTGAAGCTTTCTATGTGGGAATGACCAGCAACAAACTGTCCATTCACATGAACGGTCACAGGCAGACAGTGTTTGTTGGTAATGAAGATCACCCTGTGGCTAAACATCCCTTGGTTCATGGCCAGCACATCCTGGCGCAGTGTTACACTGTCCGGGTTATCTGGATACTTCCCACAGTCACCAACCTTTCAGATCTCTGGAGATGGGAACTAGCCCTTCAGCTTTTTCTCTCCTCCCGTTGCCCACCTGGTCTCAACCTCCGCTAAATTCAAATTCCCGCGCACCATCTTTAGCATCTTTGCCTCGGTTCTGTGGACAGAGCCTCTACCTCAAGTGGTATCTCTGTCCAACTTCCTTGCTTTTTACAAATGTCTGTCTAGGTGTGTTTGCATTTGGATATGTGTGAGTGTGTGTGTGTGTGTGTATTTGTTTACCTTCCTTTTTTCCCCTAAGGTAAGTCCTGCCACTCTTGGGATTGGAATGACTCCTTTTCCACTTCCTTAAAACCCATATCCTTCCCTTTCTCCTTCCATTTTTTCCTCTTATCCTGAAGAAGCGACCAACGGTTGCGAAAGCTTGTATGTGTGTTTGTGTGTGATTTTATTTGTGTCTATCGATGAGCCAGTCCTTTGGGTAAGTCATCTGTTATATATATAAGTCACTGTGCAAGCAGCCTAATGTCTACACTGAGTAGAAATACATGACTATAAATATAGATAAAGTAATATGTACACAGTTCCAAATACAGAAAAGTGTCTTACAGTGGAGTTGTGAAATACCTCTTTTTTTTTTTTTTTTTTTTAATATGTAATATATAAAAGTTAAGATAATAATTATCATATTATGAGAAAAGAAGTCAGTCATTGCATAAATAGCTTAATGTCTACATAGAGCAGAAGGACAAAAGTTATAGCTACAGATTAAAAACGAAGATCATTAATAATAAAAATGACATACAACTGCAGTTAAAGTTAAGTATAGGGTTCTATGTCCCAAGTCATTGGAAGATTTTAAAACTTTTCCCTTCAGTTAAATAAGTGACACAAAGTCTACATTAACAGTAAAGGGTGAACCATATGCCGATTATAAATTCCTGTGAAGAGTAAAAATATTTATATAAAACAAATGTGTAAAAACCTTAACATAGGTGATAACAATATATAAGAGAGTAAAAGCTTTAACATTGATGACTACAGCATGACATTAAGACTATGAGGTGTAAAGTACCACTCATGTTACATATAAAAGAAGCAATAATGATTTTTTCACCAGGGTAGCAAAATGTAAATAATGAATGAAAAAGGGGGGGGGGGGCGATTACATACCATAAAAAATTGAGAGGCTAATAATGACAATAAAATGGAATTGACAATCAGAGAAGTAATGTGTGTAACCAGTCCTTAATGTTAGGAAGAGTCATTTACAAAAAACTGAACTAAGATAGCATGTGTGTTTGACACGGAAACAGGTGAGAAAACTGATCCGAATACAAAGGATGGAACAGAAATGAATATATATATTAAAAATCTAATATCTTGACAAAGAGGCCAGCTTTGACACTGTTGGATGAGATAAGGTCTCATTTGCCAAGTGAATAAGAGCTGGATATATAGCTAGTAGTTTAAGATAAGATGTTATCAAAAGCAGTGAAGAAGTGTTTCTGGTAACACTCTAATCAATCATTTAAAATTTTATGTGGTGCTTTCTTGTTACCGCAGTACATATATAAATTTTCAAGGAGACCAAGCTTTCTTCCTTTATTGGCTCTATGTAAAATTTTCATATTATGCTCGATGCCCTTAACCCTCACATGATGCCTGGGGTCTTTTTAGACCCCCAAGGCTCATTTAACTGCAAATCAATAGTCTTAATTTGGTTGTAGACAACTCATTCTTCAGATATGCTATCCATGGACTTTTTATTATAATTGGGTAAAATATTTATGGTTATATCTCATTTTGCAGTACAACAATTTGAAATGTTTGCAGTGGGGTTAGAAAATACCCCAGGTAAACAAAACATGATTTTTAGTGTTATATATAAGTTTTGTTATGAAAATAAATCTTGGCAACAATGTACCTTATAAAGTGACATTCATTTGTACATTGTTGTAAACAATGAATATAAAATACAATTACGTGCCGTGTTATGACAAATTCACAGTTTGGAATTGAGCTCTGTGCAAAGAAGACGTGGTGTCATAGTTTATTCATAATGGATGGTGATGTACGTTTTGCATGTGGCTACAGTGTCAAACAGGCTTTGGCAGATTTACAAAAGACTGACAGTGATAATGGTTCAATTTTTGGAAACGAGGATGATAGTGATTCTGATGGAGAAATGATACAGAAAGATGTACAGGTCGGAAGTGAAGTGAATGTGTGTGACTATGGAGAAGATGATAAGGGCATTCAGGTAAGTAGTGCATCTACGTTTGTGTCTAAAATGGATAACATATAACACAATACCATCTGATGTGCGCAAGCAGGTTTCAAGGAATGTAATACGTGAAACTGTGTATATTCCACGTCACCTTAGACCACAATTACATACAAGGGCAGACTGTTTTAGACTTTTTATCACCAATCACATGCAGAGTGTAATAGTAATGCATACCAATAATCATGCAAAAGATAATAACATTATGTACCCAACTCTTGAATGCTGGATTGAAATGGATTGACACTGAGAGCGAGTAGGACTGTAAAAATTCCATGTAAATGATGTTACACATGATACTAATAAATTACAGTATTAGTACATAGTCTGTGGGTTATGAATATTTTGTGTTAAAATAATTTTTTGAATCAAAAGAACTAAACATAAAATGTATTCATATTTGAAGCAAATGTAGTAAGTAATCACAACTTATACATAACTTACTTATATGAAGAAATTGTGAAGTTGTAATATCAACTTTCTGCATATGTTTCTCAATAAATTATATTTACTTTTTATAGACATAGTCCAGTTTTTATCTCCATAAAGTCGCTTGAATCACTTTGGGGTCAAAAAAGACCCCAGGCATACAATACGTTTTTCTAGAGCTGATACCATGTGAGGGTTAATAGAGTATTTATTATTTTTTAGATGAGTTCCGAAAGCTGTTTTATTATTAGCATGTGTATGCTCTTGGAACCTAGTTTTAAAAGTTCTTCCAGTCTGTCCTATATAGAAATGATCACAGTTGCTACAGTTGAGCTTATACACTCCTGATGCAGGAAAAATATCTTTATTAGTATCATTAATGTAGTGCCGTAACCGTAACTTGAGGGTATTAGAAGTTTTAAAGCCTATTTTAAGGTTAGATTTTTTTTTAAATTGTGTTCTATTTTGTCTGATATTTTACCTTTATAAGTCATAGCAATATACTGAGTTTTATTGGATGTTTTAACTGTTTTATTACTGTTGTTAGTCTTTTTTTTTTGTTTTTTTTTTTTTTTAATTTCTATAAGTTTTATCTACTATGTCTTCCTACTACAAAAGATACGTTGATGACATTCTCTTAATGCTTGAAGGCACAGAAGCTGATATGTTACGATATCAAGATGAAATGAACAAGATGCATCAAAAAATGAAATTCACTCTTGAAATGGAACAAAGTAATTCTATTAATATCTTAGACCTTAAAATCATTAAATAAAATGGCAAGTATACTTTAGGCATTTATAGGAAACAGTCTGCATCTGACATAATTATACATGCTACCTCATATCACCCACAAAGGTATAAAAGATCTTTTTTCATTTCTATGATACATTGTCTTCTTAAAATCCCACTCAAGCAACCTGAAATCAATAATGAACTGAATATCCTCAAACAAATAGCCCTATCTAATGGATACAAGGAAGACATAGTACATAAAACTTATAGAAATTAAAAAAAAGAAAATGGCACAAAAAAACTAACAACAGTAATAGAACAGTCAAAACATCCAATAAAACTCAATATGTTGCTATGACTTATAAAGGTAAAATATCAGACAAAATAGAACACAATTAAAAAAAAATCTAACATTAAAAAAGGCTTCAAAAAACTTATAAAATCCTCAAGTTACAGCTACGGCACTACATTAATGATACAAATAAAGATATTTTTACTGCATCAGGAGTGTATAAGCTCAACTGTAGCAACTGTGATCATTTCTATATAGGACAGACTGGGAGAACTTTTAAAACTAGGTTCCAAGAGAATACATATGCTAATAATAAAACAGCTTTCGGAACTCATCTAAAAAATAATAAACACTTAATTAAGGGCATTGAGCATAATATGAAAATTTTACATAGAGCCAATAAAGAAAGAAAGCTTGATCTCCTATAGAGGAAAAAAATCCTAACAGGAAAAATATATGTAAAAAAAATAGATGAAGTCTACTTACCAGGTGAAGGAGCACAGGCAGTGATAGTAACAAATAAAAACACACACACACACACACACACACACACACATATGCTAGGTGTACTTGTGTCTGTGTGAATGTGTGGGTGTGTGTGCATTTGTTTACCCTCCTTTTTTTCCCTCAAGGTAAGTCTTTCCTGTCCCAGGATTGGAATGACTCTTTGCCCACTCCCTTAAAACCCTTATCATTTCCTTTTCCCTCTCCTTCCCATCTGCCTGACGAAGCAGCTAGGCTGCAAAAGCTAGCGTTTGTGTGTGTGTGTGTGTGTGTGTGTGTGTGTGTGTGTGTATTTGTTACTATCACTGCCTGTGCTCCTTCGCCTGGTAAGTAGACTTCATCTATTTTTTTATATATATAACAAGAAAGTACCAGATAAAATTTTAAATGATCATTAGAATGTAACCAGAAGAACTACTTTACTGCTTTTGAAAACATCTTATCTTAAATTACTAGCTATATATCAGGCTCTTATTCACTTGGAAAATGAGACCTTACCTCATCCAATAGTGTCCAATCTATCCTTTGTGTTCGGATCAGTTTTATCACCAGTTTCCGTGTCATACACACATGCTATCTAAGTTCAATTTTTAGTAAATGACTCTTCCTAACATTAAGGACTGGTTACACACATTACTTCTCTGATTGTCTATTCCATTTTATTGTCATTATTAGCCTCTCAATTTTTTACGGTATGTAATCGCCCCCCACCCCCACCCTTTTTTCATTCATCACTTACATTTTGCTACCCTGCTGAAAAAATCATTATTGCTTCTTTTACATGTAACATGAGTGGTACTTTACACTTTACACCTCATAGTCTTAATGTCATGCTGTAGTAACAATGTTAAAGTTTTTACTCTCTTATTTTATATACTGTTATCATCTATGTTAAGGTTTTTACTCATTTGTTTTATATAAATATTTTTACTCTTCACAGGAATATATAATCTGTATATGGTTCACCCTTTACTGTTAATGTAGACTTTGTGTCACTTATTTAACTGAAGGGAAAAGTTTAAAATCTTCAAATGACATGGGACATAGATCCCTTCATTTATTTTTATTTATTATGTATTCTGTTCCACAGGACCCAATTTAGCAGAGACTCCATGGTCATGGAATAAGTCAATACATGAATTTTTACACAAGAATAGTAGTAGAAATTTTCAAGTAATCCTATGCACATGTCAATCTCAAGACAAAGTGAAAAGAATCAGTAAAGGAAAAAGAAATGAATTAGCTTAATTGTTTAACTTTTCTAGGAGTTCAACAGAATAAAAGGACTAAGCCACGAGGTAACTCTTCAATTTAGATTTGAAAGTGTGTGAATTAGTGCTAAGATTCTTTATTTCTTGTGGCAGCTTATTGAAAATGGATACTGCGGAATACTGTACCCCTTTTTGCACAAGTGTCAAGGTGGTGTGATGCAAATGTAGATTCAACTTGTGTCTAGTATTCGCTGAGTGAAAGCTACTAACTCGTGGGAAAAACCTGATATTATTAACAACAAACGGCATTAAAGAAAAAACGTATTGTGAAGCCAGTGTCAAAATTCCCAGACTACTGAAAAGGGGTCAACATGATGTTCGTTAGCTTCCACCAGATATTGCTCCAACCGCCCGTTTTTGAGCCAGAAATATCCTTTTTGCATTAGTCGAGTTATCCCAAAAAATAATGTCGTACATCATAAGTCAGTGAAAATAAGCATAATAGACTACTTTTCGTGTTGAAAAATCACTTATTTCAGATATTATTCTAATGGTAAATAAAGCAGAATTTACTTTTGGAACAAGATCCTGAACATGGGCTTTCCATGACATCTTACTGTCTACATGAATACCTAGAAATTTGAACTGTTCAATCTCACTTATCATAAGCTTGTTATGTGTAATCAATCTGTCAGTTTTCATCAAATTATGTGTTACATATTGTAAAAACTGAGTTTTACTGTGATTTAACATCGACTTGTTTTCTACAAGCCATGAACTTATCTCTTGAACTGCATTATTTGATACTGTGTCAGTATTATGAGCAACATCCTTCACTACCAAGCTGGTATCATCAGCAAACAAAAATATATTACAGTCACCTGTTATACTCGAAGGCATATTATTTATATAAATAAGAAACCACAACGGTCCCAAAACAGACCCCTGAGGCACCCCTTACTAATTGTGCCCCATTGTGATTGTATGTCATAGCCATTTTCTACATTGCAGAGAATTACCTTCTGTTGCCTATTATTAAAGTAAGAGGTGAACCAGTTGTGAGCTACTCCTCGTATTCCATACTGTTCCAACTTCTGCAACAATATTTTGTGATCAACACAATCAAACACTTTTGTTAAATCAAAGAAGGTGCCTAATGTCTGTAGCCTTTTATTTAACCTATCAAGTGCCTCACACAGAAACGAAAATATAACATTTTCAGTCGTTAAACCACTTCTAAAACCAAACTGTATGTTTGACAATAAATTATGTGAACTGAAATGATCAATTAATCTTGAATATACAGCCTTTTCAATAACTTTAGAAAAGACCGATGGCATAGAAATAGGTCTATAGTTGTCTACATTATCCCTTTCTCCTTTTTTATAAAGTGGTTTCACTACTGAGTACTTTAATCTGTCAGGAAACTGACCATTCTGAAAGGAAAAATTACAAATACGGCTTAGTACTGGGCTGACATATGGAGAACAGTAGTTTAGAATTCTTCTAGATACCCCTTCATATCCACAAGAGCCCTTGGTCTTTAGTGATTTAATTATTGACTCAATCTCCCCTACGGAAGTATCATGAAGGACCATTTCAGGTAACAGCCTCGGAAAGGCATTTTCTAAAAATGTTATATGATTACTGGTAGAAACTAGGGTTTTGTTGAGTTTACCTACTATATTCAGAATGTAATTATTGAATATTGCACATGTATCTAATATCTAACTTGTCAGTAACAGAAACATTTCTACTACGCAATGACGTTATATCTTCTACCTGCTGCTGCTGACCAGACACTTCCTTCACGACTGACCAGATAGTTTTAATTTTATCCCGAGAGTTTGCTATTCTTTTTGCATACCACATACTTTTTGCATTCTTAATGACATTTTTCAGAATCTTACAGTACTGTTAGTAATGAGCTATTGCATCTTCATTCTGACTGCTTCTAACATTTTGATACAACTCCCGCTTAGTTCTACATGATACTCTTATCCCCTTTGTCAGCCACCCTGGCTGTCTGTTACTGGAAGTTCCCTGTTTTGAGCATTCTAGTGGAAAGCAACTTTCAAACACCATGAGAAATGTGTTCAAAAAGCATTATATTTATCATCTGCATTATCAGCACTATAAACATCCTGCCATTATTGTTCCTTAATTAGGCTTAAAAAGGTCTCAATTGCAACTGCATTAACTTTTCTGAGTAGTTGATATTTATGTTTAACATTTGTTTGAGAACAAATACTTTTTAGAATTAAAATTTGGGCATCATGGTCTGATAGGCCATTTACTATTCTGCTGACAGAGTGCCCCTCTAATAATGAAGAATGAACAAAAATATTGTCAATGGTAGAACTGCTATTTCCTTGCACTCTGGTAGCAAAAAATACCGTTTGCATCATGTTATAGGAATGAAATAGATCTAATAGCTGACTTTTTCTTGAGCTATCACCTACACAATTAATGTTGAAATCTCCACACACAATGATATTTTTATACTTCCTATACAGTGAACCCAGAACCAATTCCAGCTTGAGCAGAAAGATTTTAAAATCTGAGTAAGGGAACCAATAAATAACAACAATTACTAGTTTAGTTCCATTAACATTAATAACTCCTGCACAACATTCAAATATCTTTTCTGTGCAGTGTTTAGAAAAATCGATTGACTCCGATGAAAAATCATTCTTTACGTACATGGTCACTCCCGCACACTGCAAGGAACTCCTAGAGTAGAAGGCAGCTAACCTGTGTCCTAGCAAAGGAAGTCTCTGAATTGTCACATCACTTAAAAATGCTCTGAAATACCAGTAATGTCAGAATCAATATCAATAAGCATTTCATTGAGTTTCTCTCTGATACCCTGTATATTTTGATGAAAAATAGTAATTCCCTTTTTTACTTAGATTCTTAGACTTTGTCAAAGGTGGTTCATTTCTTAGAGGGACTTCCTTTAAGCAGGAATACCTATCAGCTGCTTTCAGTCTAAAAACGGTGCAGCCCTAACACCAACTACTACAGGAATTTTTCCATGAGTGACAACCCCACCCCCTACTACATTGTCACCTATGAGCTTTACCAACCTCCCCTTCCCATACCTATTGAGGTGAAGACCATACCTAGTGAAATCCGACCTTTGGATAGTCTCAAATGGCACCACTGCAATGTGATCCATGCCCTCCATCATCAGCGCCTCCTCAAGCCCCATGTTAACATGCCTGACAGCTGTATTAAGATGAGGCCTATCATGGCGTTGAAACAGCTGCACAAAATGCACATTCGTGCCACCAGTTTGAGTTGCTATCCTTTCCAGATCACCACCTATATCATATTCCCCGTCCCTATCCAGACTATTCTCGGCCCCACCCACAATAACTACCTGATCCACTTTTGAGAAATTCCTACATAAGTCCCCTAGGTTACAAGTAACCTGAGCTAACCCTGCACTAGACTTCTCTATGCTGGTGACCTGGTACTCACTCCCAAGTACTTCCTGAAACTGTTGGCCAACACCTCTGCAATGAGAACTGCCTAGCAGCAGAACCTTCTTCTTCCTAAGAGACCTCTCTACAGATTTCGGCTTCCTAAAAGCTGAGGTCTGCTGCATACTTCCTACACCTACAGCTACAGGAGGTTCATCTCCACTCAACTCTGACAGGTGGTCAAACCAATTTCCAACTTGCAATGTGAAGCTATCTGAATACCTTCTCCTAGCTACCTTCTTGCCAACTGCCAGTTCCCATTCCCCAGCCCCCCTTCCCCTCCTCAGCCTACCTAGTTCCTCTTCAGCGTTTTTCAACTGCACCTGAATGGCACAGATCAAACATTCCTGCTCCTCTATCCTCTTATTCCTGCTGCAAATCCTACAATTCCAGGAGAGAACCTCACCACAAAGCCCACTGCCTTCCCCACTGCATTTGCCCCCCCCCCCACCCCCATGAAAATACTTACTACAAATCCAACACTGCAGCCCACTACGCACACCCTATGACAGAGCCGACACTTCTCACTCATAGAAAAATTTTACAATTACTTGTTAACAAAAACTAGAAGTCTACATTACATAAGTTACTTTTCTACGAAAGAATGAGGAAGTACCTTAACTACAGCAAGCAACAAATCACAGTCTCTACAAATCAAGTAACAACAATAAATACTACAACTACTAGTATCAGAAAAGAGCAAATAACACTACCACAAAAATTTTACACTGTTGCTTGTATAAACAAGTTCAAATTCAAGTGTCACTAATAAACTAACTAAACCCAATGAGAGCACAAGAGTTTTCAAATACCGTGGAGTTTCCCAACCGCAATTACCTTAAAAACAGCAAGTAGGTACTGAAGAAAAGACCTATACTTAACTTTAACTGCAGTTGTATGTCATTTTTATTATTAATGATCTTTGTTTTAATCTGTAGATATAACTTTTGTCCTTCTGCTCTATGTAGACATTAAGCTATTTATGCAATGACTGACTTCTTTTCTCATTATATGAGAATTATTACCTTAACTTTTATATAAGATATAAATTAATGAAATGCAGCAACCAGTTGCTTGTCGTTATTTATTTTTAACTTTAACGACCGGTTTCGGGCGCTTGAATGCCCTTTTTCTGGTCTCTGTACGGACAAACAAGTGCATTTGTATACAATAAGGCTATAGAACATATAAAAGTCGATTACAGAAATATGAAGCAGTTTCGAACCAAATAGAATGTAATAATGATAAGTTCATATAATGGGGTAAAATTAACACTTACATTTTTGTACTGTTGCTTAATAAATAAACATGCTACTAGTGGAATCAACGCTAAGTGCAAAGATTATGGAATGAATAACAATCAGCTGCTAACAAAGTATCTATGGATGAGGCTTATAGTAAAAGAGTAACGATAATAATGGAAAGAAGGCTGTGGGAAAACATCAATACTCAAAGTAGTTGAAGAAAAGCATAAAGAGAGGAGCAGGTGACTGATAAATCAGTCGCTTAGCAGATTAAAATTCAGTAGTCTAGAAGTACAATGATAAGTGGCGCCATAGGCGGAATATTTCAGAACTACCAGCTGACACAGTAGTAGGATGCTTAGAGTGTCACAGTCAGGGCATCTGTCAATATAAAGAATTTGTCATTGTGTCACCCTTCAATCCATCCATAACTCATGGCTTAGTTTGTGAGAGACGCTTCCCTTCTATCCCGTTTCTCTTCCATCCTCTCTTCTACCTGAAGATGGAAGTAACTTCTGAAATTTTCTGAAATTTTGTGTTAACGACTCACTCCCCCCCCCCCCCCAATACTGGTCAGCCACTCTGTATCTTTTGAATAATGATTTTTCACATCTCTTTGGAGAATTTCCATTAAAAAACTCATGGAATTTCAAATTGGCACAGCATGGGAATCAGTATTAACAGCAGTACTGCATTGGCATGCCCAGACTAGTTAATGCATCGAGTTAAAACAGATAGGAAATCAAAGTTACAACAGTTAAGTCTGGCATCAACACCCTGGAACCTTGTGTATATTAGGTCCACAGCTTGTGACTAAGCTATTCTTCCACCATCCATGCAAAGACCACAGCCTCATTCTCAAGCAGGGGGGCTCTGAAGTCTACATCCTAAAACATCTATAATGACATTATAACCCTGTACCTGATGACCACCCAACATCCTAACCCATTATCACAGTGATCGCATCCCTGGGGAAGACCCCGATGCAAAACCTGTCCGATCCCCCCACCCAACACTTCCTATTCAAGTACTGTGTCACAGGCTTATTCTATCCCATCAGATACCAGGTCACATGTGATTTATCTAAAATGGTGCAATCATTGCACAACCAATGAGCTGTCCTGCCGATCAGGAAGTATGGCAACTGACAAACTGTGGCGAAAAGCAAGAGGGACCACCCTGTGGCACAGCATGCTCGATTTCAATGGCTGATTTACAACCTGGACATATGAATCTTCCCTTCAAACACTAACTCTCCTGTGCAGATGGGAGTCATCCTTAGAAAATATTCTACGGTCTTGCAACCATCCTGCCCTCAACCTAAGGTAACCTATCACACCTGAACCCCACACATAATAGTTCCCCCTTCTTCACGTTTCTCCAGACTCTGTGATGCCTCTTTCACATCCCATCCCCCTCCTGCACCCTCCCTATACTGCATTCCAAAATACATCACATCACATCCTCTCCTCTCCTTTCTTCTCTTCTCGTCTCTCCTCTCCTCTCCTCCCCTCCCCACCCCTCTCCTCTTTCACTAAAGACAGTCTGGCAGTAGTAGGCAGTGCTGGCAGTCATGTGTACATGAGTTGTGTCCGAGTGATTGTGTGAGTGTACATATTCTCTTTTACTGATAGAGGCTGTGGGCAAAAATGTAACTTGAAAATTATTGTCTTTTCTATGTGCTTGTTTGCAACTTAGTGATAATATTTACAGTGAAATGTATATGACAGTTTGACCTGGATTTTTCATTTTTATAATCATGTTTTTGCCTCCATTTAAATTATGCATGTGATCGAAAGCACTGAAGGTTACATGAAGCATTTCCTGCTGAATGTGTACAAGGTCAGGTGGAAGCCTAAGGCAGGTCTGTGATGTATCGGGGGTATTTTTCTTATCATGAATTGAGCCAACTGAGATCGCAAATAACATCAACCAGAATGTTTACTTGAACTCTCAATGATCCAAGTGTTGCTTTTCAGCTTTTTCACTACATTAATGTGTATGTTATTCACACCTCATTTTTCAAAATGACAATAAAGAACATTGACTTTAACCTCATAGATAATCTGTGGGAAATTTTATAACGGAGGATTAAAAGACCAGCATCAGCACACAATTTTGTAGAATTGCACGTTCAAATACTCAGCCTAAGGGTTAACTCCAATATGACATAGCTGCACAACCATGTGGACACATTTTTTAACTCAATAATTCCAAAATTTTAAATAATACTTTGAATAATTAAGGGTAAGGTAATTGAGTCAACAATTGGGAGATTGATTTGAACACCATGAATGGGTGACTAATTTTTTATCTAGTTAAATTACAAGTAGATTATATCTAATGTTGCGTAACCATAATGAGTGACAATTTTAATGCCCTCTAACACTTCTTTCTGGAACTGCATTGTTTGCCATCCCATAACCAAACTGTGTCATAAATTTCAATTGTTGGTTATTTCAGTTTTCATCAGTAGTAATTTCAAACATTATTCTAGCACTTTAAAAACATATATTATTGCATGAACATATGCTATTCTCTTTTTTCCCCAGCCGTTTTGTTAAGAATTCATACTCTATGATAAAAATGACTTGAGAGAGAGTGAAAAAGAGATTTTTTCAGTGTGAAAGTGTAGTTGTACATGTAAAGGGTAGGCAATAAGTTGGTCATTAATCTGGTATTGTATTAACACCAAGTCTAACATAGTTTTCTTTCAAACCAGAGGAATAAGGATTTTTTTAAATATAATTAAAATGTTCTATTAAAACCCACCTTCACATCTGTGCCATCAGTTGGCATAAAGTCTTCATAAATGTACGATCCTGTCTTGCGAACTCTTGATTCTGCTGAGTATACACTGCTTCTGCTTCCAATCTACAAAAAAGTCTCATTATTTTCTTTGAAGATAATATTAACCTTAAAAATAATAAAATTTAACATGCTTCTTAAAAATTAATTAACTTGGAAATTTATTTCTGTCTTGCTATGTTTATATTCTAGTCCTTCAATTTTATGACTATTACTAATTTTACGTTCGAAAATTCGGGGTGGAATAACAACAATATAACAATGGTAGATTGTTATTCACCACAAAGATGACACATTGAGTTGCACACAGGCACAATGAAGAGAGTGATAAACATTAGGGCATTATGGTGCCAGCCAGGATACGGGTAGTGGAAGATGAATATTATGTGCTGCTTGTGAGAGCATGCAGGGTTGTGGTGGAGATAGGATATAATTGAAAAATACAGGGGCTGGCTCTACTTCGGGAAGGCAAAAAATGAAAGAATAAGAACTAGTAGTTGTGTTAATGAAATAAAAGACATACATAGTGCTGGAGTGGGAGCAGGGATGGGGATGACAGGAACTAGTGCAGGTTGAGACTGTAGGGCATGGGAAACAATGGATAAGTTGTACTGAAAGTTTCCACCTGAAATATTCAGCAAAGCTGGTGTTAGTAAGAAGAATGCTGATGGCACACTGGAGTGAAGCCAGTTGTGTTGGGCAGCATGTTCAGCAATGGGGTAGTCCAGATGGCTTTTGGCCACAGTATGGCATCGGCCATTTGTGCTGAGAGACAGCCTCTGTCTCGTTTGTAGGTTTTCCCAGTGAATATGCTGTTTGACATTCTCCCAGTCAAATAGCCAAATTTATTTATTGTTATGGAAAGAATTGTTACTACCTTTATGTTACTCGCGTCTGGCATCTTCCCTACACGACCATGTTGATGTGCCAGCCACAATGGTGCAAGTAACTTGCTCTCTGGGATTCAGTGGTGGACCTCAGTCTGCACACTGCCTCAGTTGTGTCCCACGTTCTGCTTCAGCTGTGTGTACAGAATTTTCAGTGGCAGAGCCCATGCTTTGCTAACCTGAAATACATTGTCCTTGTTGATCAGGTTCTCAGACAGCCAGATTTAAATGCCTTCCTTACATACACAGTCTTAAAAGAGGGATATGTAGTGCAAAACTTCTGACTCCTTTTACTTCATTTTCTTGTTAATATCAAGGAAATGTTCAGGAATTTCTGAGTTTGTAGGCTGATGTAGGTCAATGTACCATTTATGTTCAATACATCTTTCCTCAATTGTGAAAATAGTTCATCCAACATATACTTTCCTATGTTCGCATGGTATACAGTTCACTCCAGATTTATGGAGTCCCAGGTAATTTATAACTGTCCCTAAAATGAAATAGTATTTAGCAGGGGAAGGTGTATACATTTGAAATTTTTTCATCATAAAATACTTCCAATTTTCCCCAATATGTTAACAGCATATGGAATGTAGGATATTGGTATTGGCTGATCCTCACTGGGTGCTGGCTGTGGTGTGGTCTTTCACGTGAAGGCACGCTGAATTTACTGGTCACTATAGCTGCTCAGGGTGGTCTAGTTCTGGTTTTGGGCAATCTTTGTCTGATATCACATGCCCTCTGTGGTCCAGCATGTTTAGCCCTCTGACACGAGTAACAAGGTATGTGAAGGTAGTGGTCCTCAAGAATTTCTTCTGATGGATGCTGCATCCACTGTTCCGTGCAGTTTCATCCATACCAGAACATTAAAGAATGGCAGCTGACTGACCATTTTGCTCCACCGTCTACATGAACTGTTTCTAATTGATAGGTATAGTTTCCTTTTTGTCTGACACAAGACCTTTATTCCTTGAGTAATCCATTGTTTCTTTGTAGACTTTAGTTTAATCTGTGGTAATTATTCAGCAATCAGTCGTCATAAATATAAATTCTTTATTTGTTGGCAAATCCGGATTTCGACCACTGTGTGGTCATTATCAATGCTTAAAATAAATTAAAAAACTTAAAATATCTCGACATGGAGGTCGAGATATTTTAAGTTTTTTAATTTATTTTAAGCATTGATAATGACCACACAGTGGTCGAAATCCGGATTTGCCAACAAATAAAGAATTTATATTTATGACGACTGATTGCTGAATAATTACCACAAATCAATTACAGTCGTGGAGCACCCAGTCCAATATGGAATCAAGCCTGATTTGGTTTAATCCATGTTAGTTTTGGGGGAAAACAGTTTTCAAATAAGTTGAGGACATTATATATGAAAGTGTTGTATTTCTCATCCATACTATTAGCACTGTAGACATCACTCCAATTCATGTCTTTGAGCAGTTTTCTAAAATGATAAATTTTTCACTTACTGACTACCCTCTTAAACTCAGATTTGATAGATTTTATATTCTGATCAGTATAAATATCTAGTAAAAGTAACTGCTTATTATTGTTTTTATAATATATTTTTGATCATTTGACATTTCTATAAAGATATTATCAATGGCTGTCTTTGAGCCCTTAGCTATCCTACCTGGAAAATTAACAGTATAAATTAGGTTGAATGACAAAACTACTGACTGCAATAATTTCTTACTGGGAGAGTTTTCAAGGAAGTCTACATTAAAATCACCAGCCAACACTAATTCTTCCTTTCTTGTTATCAAATAAGCCAATAGAGCTTCAAAGTGATTTATGAACTAAAATTAAAGTTACCATTTGTACTCTGTATACAGTTACTATTATAAATGATTTATTATGAAATTCTACTTCTGTTGCACATGCTTCCATATGCTGCTCTAAACAAAATTGATGAATGTCTATGGTATTAAATTTATAACAATTTCTAATGAATGTGGCAACTCCTTCATCCTCCATTTCCACTCTACAAAAGTTGAAAGCTAACCTAAATCCTGCAATACTTAACAAATCTATACCAGTGGTCACATGATGTTCAGAGAGGCAGATTATGTCGACTGGGTTGGGTGACTAATTCATTAATGCATGTAAATAGTTCATTTATTTCGCTTCTTAGCCCTCTAATATTTTGGTGCACTAAAGATAATTTGCATTTTACACTGACTGTTACAGAACTGGGTGGAGATAAAATTTCTGATAATTGGTGATGATTTTTAACTAACAGCTGTGTTTGCTGACCTGATGTTTCAGAGTTATGCTGTTTAGTTGCTTTATTAAACTGAAGGTTTGTTTCAATATTGACCTCTCTAAGAACTTGACTTCTTTTTGTCCTGCCTATCATAAAAAAGGAACTGCTCTGACAACTGTAACCACTGGTAATTTACCACTCATGTCAGCGCCTTAAGTTTCCTGCTATTAACCCAGTCAGTTTACCCTTCCCTTCCCTATTGAGATGTAGGCCATGTCTAGTATAATCCCACCTACTGAGTGTATCAACAGAAACCACAACAATGTGTGACCACGCACCTGATCCACGCAGCTGTTCCAACTCAAAATTAACTCTCCTAACAGAAGATTTCAAATGAGGTCGGTCGTGGTGCTCCAGAACAGACACAAACTCAACACTGGTATGCATCAATGCTGATGCAATTTTTGCCAGGTCACACTCTATGTTGAACCCCGGATCTCTGCCAATACTGTTCCCCGGACCACCCACAATAACAACAGTGTCCTCCTTGGTGAAATCTTTACACAGTGAACCTAAATCCTCTGTCACCTGACCCAGACCAGCACTTGGTTTGAAGAAACTTATGACCTGGTATTCTGTTCCTAGTTCATCCTGCAGGAGTTGTCCCACACATCTGGCATGAGAGCTACCTAATAACAAAACTTTCTTCCTTTTTGCTGTTTTCCCTATGTTCTTATTCAAATTCCTGTTGAAAGTTTGTTCAGCCCTTCTATGTCTACTTCTATCTCAGGCTCATCAGTTTCTAACTGAAGCAACAGGTCAAACTTATTTTTTTACATTACATTCACAAGCACAACCTGGTTGCCTACCAGCTTCGAACATCATCAAGAGTACCCCAGTAGTTACCAGGTATGCAATCAGCAGAATATCCGATGTAAAATGTTCATTTGAAGTAGTATTTCATACAGCACTTCAAAAAGAAATAATAGAGAAGACAAATATTGAAGGGCAGTGAGTTTATGGTGAACAGTTGACAGATATTGATGGTTGTGTTTTCCATGCATATTTAGGACTCTTACTCCTAGCAGGTGTATATCGATCTCAAGGGAGTCTACAAAAAGTTTGTGGGAAAAGCATACTGGGTGAAACATATTTTGAGCATCCATGTCCCATGAAACATTCTGTAAGATATTGTGTGTCCTGTGATTTGACAAGAAATCTAATAGAGAGGAAAGACGACATACTGACAAACTTTCCGCAATTCGTAGTATTTGGGATAAGTGGGTAGAGGTCCTTCCTAAACTGTATAATCCAGGAGAAAATGTTACTTTTGACGAGCAGTTAGTAGCATTTAGAGGCCACTGTCCATTCAAGCATTATATCCCAAGTAAACCAGCAAAATATGGACCATGTGTGACAACAAAACTTCATATGTACTGAAAGCCCAAATTTATACACAGGAAAGGTGAGAGGAGCTGTGCCAGAAAGAAATCAGGGAATGAGGGTAGTATCTGACCTCACTTCTGAGTTATGTGGTCAGAATATCCTGTGCGACAACCTTTTTTACATTGTACAATTTGGGACAGCTGCTTCTGAAAAGGAAATTGACTATGCTGGGAACTATACAGAAAATTAGTCGGAGCTCCCACATAAAATGACCAACAATGAGGTACACAGCTTTTCATTTTACTTCACAAATGATATTACTGTGGTTAATTATATTCCTAAGAGACACAAGAATGTTGTACTTAGGAGCATTCTCCACCATGATGAGGAAATCAGTGACAGGGCTGATAAGAAGCCAAAAATTATTTTGGACTATAATTCAACCAAAGGGGCTGTAGACATGCTTGATCAGCTATTAGATACATATACATGCAAACAAAAAACCAATAGGTGGTCAATGATAGTTTCCTACAATATTATTTAGGTTTCTGATTATAATGCACACATTTTGTGGATTTTGATTGACCCTAATTGGAATGCAAGCAAATTGACTAGAAGGAGAATATTTTTGGAGGATCTTGGAAAGTCACTGATAAAAGAACACACTGCATCAAGATGCATTTTCCAAGAACAGAAGATTCTTTGAGAATGGTCAAAAGCATCCAAAACCCTAAAGATGTGGGTGGTGTGTCAGAATCAGTAACAACAAGAAAATCTTCATAATGTGCACACTCTAAGTTCTGTCCCTCAAGTAATGACAATTAAACAAACATGTTGTGTGGAAAATTTAGTAAACATATTTGCAAGAAAATTGTAACTTACTTGTGTCCAAAGTGCAAGCAGTAAGAAGAAAGGTAAGACAAAAACTGTAGTGTTTTCTAAGATGATTCTATTGAAAACTCTGTTGTTTCAAATTTATGTGAATACTTGTGCTTAAACTGCAATCAGTAAGAAGAGAAGTTTTAAAAGTTGTAGTGCTTTCTTAGTTGGAATGTAATAAAAGAACTGTAGTGTGTTCAGTACTGTAGTGTACTCCAAGATGAATATCTGTAATGAAAACTGTCTGTTGTTAAAAATTTATGTCAATACTTACGTCTAAACTGTCAACAGTAAGAATAGAAGTATGGAAAAACTGTAGCGCCTTCTAAGTTGAATGGCTGTTGTTTCAAACTTATGTGCATATTGAAATAAAAATATCTCTCAATAAAGTTGTGTGCATTATTATTATTATTATTATTATTATTATTATTAACAAGGTACTGGAATAAAACAACAATGTCAATAGCTAACAACGGTGCAAAAATTTATGTTTGTATGAAATTTCTACAGCATTTTGATATGTCAGGTCATACTGACCCAAACAGTATATCTGTCAAATAAAAGTGAACAGATCAGCAGGGTTAATATGAATTATTTACAGACAAATGGAAAAACTGGTGGAATTGGACCTTGAAGAAGATCAATTTGGATTTACAAGAAATGTAGTAACACACAAGGCAATACTAACATTTTGACTTATCTTAGAAGATAGATTAAGGAAAGAAAAACCCATGTTTTTAGCATTTGTAGATGTGGAGCAAGCTTTTGACAATGTTGACTGGAATACACTTTTTCAGATTCTGAAGGTAGTAGCATTAAAAAATAGAGAGTGAAGAGTTATATTCAACTTGTACAAAAACTGGACAGCAATTATGAGAGCCGAAGGTCATGAAAGGGTCGCAGTGGTTGGGAAGGGATTAAGACAGGGTTGTAGCCTTTCCCCAATGTTGTTCAATCTATCCATTCAGCAAGCTGTGAAGTAATGCAAGGAGAGATTTGGAGGGAGAATAAAAGCTTTGCAGTTTGCTGATATAGTAATTCTATCAGAGACAGCAAAAGACCTGGAAGAGTAATTAAACAGAATGGACAGTGTTTTGAAAGGAAGGTATAGGATGAAAATTAACAAAAGTAAAATGAGGATAATGGAATGTAGTGTCAGAAAATCAGGTGATGCTGATGGAATTAGATTAGGTAACGAGACGATAAAAGTAGTAGATGAGTTTTGTTATTTCAGTAGCAAGATAACTTCTGATGGGAGAAGTAAGGAAGATATAAAATGCAGAATGGCTATGGGAAGAGAATCGTTTCTGAAAAAGTGAAATTTGTTAACATCCCATATTAGTTTAAATGTTAGGAAGTCCTTTCTGAAAGCCTTTGTCTAGAGTGTAGCATTGTTTGGGAGTGAAACACGGACAATAAGTTCTGACAAAAAGATGACAGAAGCTTTCGAAATGTGGTGCTAAGACGAATGATGTAAGATTAGTTGGGTATATCATATAACTAATGAGGAGGTGATCAACAGAATTGGGGAAAAAAGGAGTTTCTGGCATATCCTGACTAAGAGACGGGTTAGGTTGGTGGGACACATTCTGAGACATCAAGGAATTGCCAACTTAGCATTAGAAAGAAGTATGTGAGGGTACAAATTGTAGAGGGAGACCAATGAATGAATACAGTTTAGCAGATTCAAAAGGATGTAGGTTGCTGTTGATATTCTCAGAAGAAGAGGCTTGCACAGAATAGGGTAGTGTGGTGAGCTGCATCAAACAAGTCTGCGGACTGAAAACCACAACAACAACAAACTGTCGTCCCACGTGCAAAGGAAATATTTTAGCTATTATAGCTATGTTACTGTAGAGCCAGGGATTAACAATCATTATGTTGTCATAGTGACAACAGCCAACAAAGTTAATAAATAAGTCAAGAAGTCTAGGAATGTGTCTGTGCTAGAAAGAGTAGATAATCAATTGTTAGTGTTCCACTTAAGGCATGAATGGACATCGTTTAGTTCCAGTATGGTGGATGTAGAGGGATTATGGGCAAAATTTAAATGCATTGTAAATAAAGAAATGGTGAAATATATGTCAAAAAAGTGGATTAAGGATGAGAAAGATCCACTGTGGTTCAATAATAAGGTGCTGAGAAAGGAAAGGTAGTTGCACTTCCAGTACAAGAACGATCAAGCAAATCAAATCAGGCAAAAGTTAGTAGAGATGCACGCCTCTATATAAAGATCTATGTGCAAATCATACAATTTCTACCACCATCATACCTTAGCAAAAGATCTTGCCGAGAAACCAAAAAAATTCCTGTCCTTCTGTAATGGAACTGCCCAGTTGTGCCCATTTTAATTTTCACTATCATTTGTTGATATGTGCCAATAGGCACGAATATGTATTTTCAATGTGATTTAATATTTTCAATTTTGTCTTTCAAAATTGCTTATATTTATTGTGTGAAAGTCGATATTTAATAGTATCTTTGAGTCGACACTCAGCTCACATATTCTTTGGATCATATGATCAGCTGTGGATTTCTGTATGGTCTTGGCCACTTTCGTTTCCGCCATGTGCGAATGAGGTTGTGTTTTTGCATATATGTGTATAGTTAAAGTTTTGGAACGGACACTACACAAGGCTTGTTGGTTTTTGTGTTTTTTAATTAAAACCCTCAAGTGTCAATAAATCCGAGTGATTTTACCAAAAATATGAAGTTTTTGCGACCACATTGTTGTTAGTGTAGACAACCAAAAAACCCGCACTTTTTCTGCAACCAAAGTGGAAATGGTATCAAACCCTGATGACGACGCCAAAATTTATGACGAGCACCGAGCAGCAGCAAGAATACCAAGTTAAGTGACTTAATTTTTCACTAGCTACTACATCCTATACTTTTGTTTTCCATTGGCCATTCTGTAATGGTATCTCTAAGCTTTATAACTTTAACAAAGGATTAGAGCTGTGAAACTATGTAAAATCGGTGAGAGTATCAAAGGTCTCTATCCAGTGACTTGTTGATCATTCTGAAGTGGTGATAGAAGACAGCACTGTGAAGGCCGAAATTTTAAATTTAATGTTCAAGAGATCATTTATGCAGGAGGACCAGGCAAACATACCTTCGTTTGATGAGCACACTGACTCCCAACAGGAGGACATAGTAATAAGTGCAGCCGGTGTAGAGAAACAACTGAGAGAGATGGATAGGGGGTTTTGGGCACTAGACATCTAGGTCTTCAGTGCCCGATAAAATTTAAGAGGTTAACAAGCAAGAATTGTAACAGTAAAGAAACTGATAAAAGAAAGGAGAGCAATCAGCAAGTAACACGTGCAGCTGAAGTAAAATACAAAAGGTGAACATTAGAGATGAAAATGGGTAAGGTATCCCACTGGAAAAGCTGGACAAAGAGTTTAAACAACTAAGCAAGGA
Source organism: Locusta migratoria (assembly GCA_026315105.1). Taxonomy (NCBI): domain Eukaryota; kingdom Metazoa; phylum Arthropoda; class Insecta; order Orthoptera; family Acrididae; genus Locusta; species Locusta migratoria. Next base: position 786,999,120 of record CM048755.1, read on the forward strand.
CTAAGGCAGGCTGACCACAGCGATAAAAAGGGTGAGCCAATCACTCTGCAACATATTAAAACCAACAGCCACAAAGCTTAGGCCAGAGTTGAAACAAATCAAAAAAATTTAAAACTGTGCTCACACTCACTTCATCATTACCTAAAATAGAAGCAAATCTGCACCAAGATTTGATGCAACCATCCATGCACGATATAAATTACACCCAATTAAAATGTGGCGGACAGTAAGCTGCACACCACAGGCATCACAGATCAGGGGCTCTTCACATCAAAGTACGAAACCATGTGTCAGTGGACAGTGCAGGCCTGTAATGGCAACTTCATCCTGCCTAAGAGGTCGGTAGGAGGAACGCCTCAGACAGACAGTGGGCTTCAGGTAATGCAGCTTCTTATGAGTCACTGACAGCCAGTCCTCCTCCCACAACTACAGGGACCGCAGTCGCAACAGGGAAGTAATATCCCACAAGGGAATAGGACACTGTGTCACATCAGGGGCGCTGCAAGCCTCTTTGACAGCCTGATCAATATCTTCATTACTCTGAATGCCTATGTGTCCCGGCACCTCCTTCCCACAACGTTGAAGGAAGGACACTTCATCGTGTATATGCTGCAGTAAGGTCCCAGAAGGATATAGCTTGTTCAACAACTGCAGTGCACTCAGAGACACAGAGCAGAGAAGAAATCATTTGCCCTGAGCATGATGTAGCTCCTTTAGTGCCTTCAAGATTGCATGGAGCTCTGCAGAGAAAACATAGTAATTCTGGGGAAGGCGAATCTTGATAACACGATTGGGGAACACAATGGAACATCCGACTGTGTCCCCATGCTTGGATCCATCAGTGTACAGAACTGTGAAATCGTGATGCCTATCTAAACCACTGACTGATAAGTAAAATCCGAAGTTTGTTCCAGTACGTGAACAGTTAAAAAGAACACACACAGACTTCTCAGCTGAAAACTTAAAACCAGTCATCCCTGCCCATTCATACAACTACCGAAGAGTTAACTGCAACTGACATGTAGCCTTCGCCAGATTGGACGAAGACCAAAACAGAGAGAAGTCATCCACAAATAAGGAACACTGGAGAGGACATTTCACGACAGAAGTAATACTGTTAATGTCTATAGCAAACAAGGTCACACTTCAAACAATATCCTGAGGTACTCCATTCTCTTGCTCAATTCGATCAGAAAGGGCATCACTCACCCCATATCTAAAATAATGTGGAGAAAGGAAGGACTGAATAAAACAGGGAAGACAACCAGGAAAACCCCATTCATGGAGCTGCCTAAGCATAAGATGCTGCCAAGTAGTAACATTACCAGAAGAGGTGTACATTTCTACCACAGTTTGGTGAGTTTTGAAAATGACAATTTTGAAGTTTTATATATATTTGCAGTGTGTTTTAGCTGATAAAATTTTGATGATGTGTGACTTTTATACTATTCTTCCTGAATAAAAATTTCAAGGTATGTCTTGACACGCCAGTTCCACACAAATGAATCACATTTTACATCAGTGTTCAGACTACCTCTTGTTGTGGGCCAAAATGTGAGAATATCCTTACCACAACTCACCACACCCTTCCCCACTAAACCAACAAAATATCCTTAGACATCCCTACTCCACCAGCTCCCAACTCCTTGCATCGTAGCCCTTGTTAAGACCCAGATGCAAGATCAGTCCCTTACATTTCCCTTTTACCAACTACTCCAGACCTGTACAGGCATGTCCTATCCCATTAAAGAGAGAGATGTAGTACTACTGTGACAGCAACCAAAGGATTTGTAAACTAAGGTGCAACTAGTGGGCTGCTTACTACATGGGTATGATACACACACTTTCTGTCCTCAGAGTGAGAGCCAGCTGGACCACTCAGTTGCTGAACATGTTGCCCAAAATGATGTTCTCTATTCCAATGAGTTTCACAGCCTGCACCATTTGGATCCTTCCAACCACTACCAACTTTAATGAACTGTGCAGATGGGAACTTTTGCTGCAACATATCCTTTATAATCCAAAGTCCCATAACCTCAATCTATGACACTCCCTGTTGTCCTCATATCTGCTCCCACCCCAGCACTACATATATGCTCTAAACACACCTGCTAGTCTTTCCTCATTGTCATACTTCTCTCCCTCCTCCTTTCCAACCCTCGCCCTCAAACTGAACTATGCACGTAGTAGCCCGGTACTGTAGCTGTCAACATAATATACCTGCATGCTCAGACAGACAGCACAACACATTCATCTTCCTCCACTCCTATCCTGCTATCACTTCAGACAGTGATCACATCAGACACAGTCCACAGTCAGGTCCCAGTGGCCAGATATAGTGAGTGAGTGAGTTTGTGCATATGTACATGGGTGTGTGTGTGTGTGTGTGTGTGTGTGTGTGTGTGTGCACGTGTGCGCATGCACATGCATGTGTGTGCACGTGTGTGTGTGTGTGTGTGTGTGTGTGTGTGTGCGCGCTCGCGCACGCGGTGCGCATGCACATGCATGTGTGTGCACATGTGAGTGTGTGTGTTTTCTACTTTGAGGGAAGGAATTTTTAGTGCAAAAACTTCAATGGTTAAAATTAAATTTAAAAACAGTCCAGATCACAAAATTGTAGTTTTTATTTCATAACCTGTTTCAGTCTATTATACTAAGATAACCGTTGCTCCATTATGTTTTCTAATATTACAAAAACTATAATGTTTAGCAGTCATTTCAGTTTGCCTGTTTGCAACTCAACAATACCTATATGTGGTTAATAACATTATGTCATGTTCATATTATTACTTTTAATCAGGAAATCTTCTATTGTTAGCAAAAATGTCTCAGAAGAGTAAATGGGTACTTCATACCTTTCTGAAGAGTCTTTGACTTCCTCCACCTGCTGAAGTTGGGTAATATATATAAATATTATGATCCTCAGCAGAAACTGGCTTTTCAACAAATGGCTTATTGAAGGTGATCCCGTTGACTTCAACATGGTCTTCAGATTCCACAAGTTCATGATCTGGCAAGATACAAAGATGAAATTTATCAGCAAGACTCAAGAAATCTCCATAGTTTGACCTTATGTCATGTTCCAAGTGTTACACTGCTATAAATAAAACAACAGATGTAAAAGTAACGAAGGACAGGGCCAAATACAAAAGTAAATATGAATATATGAATTACTCGTAAATATGAGAACATATATGTGACTCATAAAAAGCATGAAAACCATTATGTCTGCCAAATACAGTAAAGCTGTAAAAGCTTTGATGTAAATCAGATGTTCAAAATACAGGTGTAATAATCATTTCACTGTATCCAAATACCAACTAACCTGAGCGTACGTGAAACGACTCTTAAGATCATCTCACAACCATCACAATCTGTGATATGTTAAGATGCAGCATAATGTAATCCTTTACGTTACATAATGTAATCATCATTTTGCAATAACTACTAAATGACAGTTCAAAGGCTTCCATAGTCAATGTCATTTTCAATGTATGTAATAATTTTGGATAGTACACTGCATCAATATGACATGCCAAATTGTTGACATTTCAACAACTATGCAGTGGTCCTCTTCAGTGTGCGTGAATACTAGATACTGGTGAATATCTTGTCGCGCACCTTCTTTGCAATGTGAAGTTGGGTTGTTATTTCAGTTTATAAAGTTCTGCATTTGGCGTCAGATAATATTCACAAAAGTTCTTTTGGGTTTGGATAAGTGTTAAATCCAGTTAATTTTTTCCTCTTCATTTTATGACATTAAATAATCTCACAAAGTTACATTCACTCACGAGTCCCAATAATTTGTAAATATGTCATAATTGAAGATTGCAAATAATAACGTAAATGTCAAGCTTTCAAATCTCACTGCTAACATGTAGTTTACGTGTATCGTCATAATATAACTGATCTCAACCCACTTTCTACATAATAACAAGTTCATAAGATAATTTAAAGGAATATGTTGGGCCTTGCATTCGATTTCTGAATTTTTAAGGTAAGCAACAGTACATTTATTTTCACCAATATCAAAGTCCACATCAACATCGGACTTATTGTGAATTGTTTCTCCTAAAAAGATAGTATGAGAAATAAAATGCTAATATTCACATCAGTAGTTATATTAGTGATGTTATTCGAACACCAGTTGAAATAATAAGTTTCTATATCTTTTTGCCAACTGTACCGATGAGTGTACTGCTAAGTAAAATTACTACTTTACCTGCTCCTAACTTTCATACAGAGAAGAAATTATAAGTAAATCAGTGAAACATAAAATTAATTTTACAACACTTATCTAAAAATAAAACACAGAACTCCTTATTTTTACTGTGTTATGCCTAGAGGCTTGTTGAGTATTATTGTTTTCCTTCAAATCCAACAGGTTGTACAGTTATTAGTGTAGAAATGATTCCTTACATTACTCTCCCATGAACTATCTCTTTAAATCACTAATGAGAAGGTTACTCACGAATACCTCACTTCGAACTTTATAGGCTCAAAAAGTAAGATCACCAATGTACCTACTTTAAACTGACTTTTCAAAAACATCTGCCACAACCAATAAAGTATCAGTCAAGACTGAAGGATGTTGGCCTATCAAAAAATATCGTAACTCTTGGTTTATATACTATCAAACCATAAAATCGACTGCTCTGTCCAAATTACATAGTTAGCAGACCAGAGCCAGTCTATACCACACAATAAGTCACTCGTCAACACGTTGCCACAACAACTCCCAACAGGAGTCTCTATCAACGCAAATAAATCAACTGCTCTGTCCAGATTTCAATGTCAACTGCCTTCAGGACAGACTTTTCCATGCCAGTTATCCCAAGAGTTACCAATATAATGTTGTTATATCTTCTTTACATAAAAGTGAACATTTTGTGAACCATCTCACTACAAGAACGAACTAATATTTCTCGTCCAATGGATGCAAAATTATGAATTTCCGAAATATTGCACTATAATTCTAGCAATATTCCACATTTAATGACCACATGTGGTTAACCTTCCCATCAATATCTTTATCAATGTTACTATTCTTTTAGTGATGGATCCTTTTTGACACACTGGCCTAACTACAAACAAGTGACACAACAAAACCAGAACCAATAAAGTTATTATGAGATATTCAACTTTTGCCCCATTAATAAGCAGCAAATATATTCTCTCGAGTCATCAAATATTTCTTCTTAGCAATTAGTTTTGCAATTTGTTTGCATATTGCTTTTTTATCTCTGGTCAACCAGTTTTAAGTGACTCCTAGGCTGTTAATATACAACATACATCAAATGAACAGACATAAGCATTACAAAATTCAAGAAAAAATTAACAACACAATCTCATGAATAAAATAATAATAACTAATTATTATTTCCTTTTCATTTTACATAATAAGTTGGAGCGTAAACTTGGAGAAAACTTCGTAACAGACACATTAAAATATAACGTTTTGTTACAATCTTCTACTGTAAATTTCCATTATCTAGTGACAACCAATGTGTTGCATCTCCAAAGAATAGAACAACAAAAGAAGAAAGCTTGAGTACTGAACAAGTTTACAAAAATACTCTTGGAACATAACTTCTTAAAATAAAGACAATATAGTCACTGTAACTGTCTACAACACTGCTTGTAGATGAAGAACACGATGGTAACTTCACTCAGGAACAGACTGCTCTTGTAAGAGCAGTACACACTTATATTCTGCATAGGAAACACAGGAACGCATCAGTTGATACAGTGTCCTCAGTGGCATGGCACTGTACAGCCTGGCACGATTGGCTGGGTGTTCTCCCTGTACATGCTGTCGGTCATTACCGTGGGTCTGCGGACACAGTAGTGCAGTTGCCACACCTGAGTGGGCCGGCGGTCTTCGTACGAACCTCAAGTGGATGCGCTGAATGCTATGTGACCCCGAAGTACTGAGCACCGTGGTGCGAACATTAATGACACCCCCCCCCTCCCAAATGCTGCACTGTGGAGTTGTAGTGGGTGTTGCCATGGCGGCGATGGGGGAACTGGAGGCACGGCGAAAGGGGCAGGCCACGATTCATCTACCGACAACCACTGTGTGGGCCATCTGGAGACTGGCAACAGAAGGTATCACAAGCTCAGGCAGGTGAGGCGGTTCCCGTAGTGGCTGTGAAGAGTTGAGATTTGAGGGTATCTCTATGGATGGAAGCAACAACTGCAGGGGCAACAGGTACACTGGTGGCGACACCAGCTGTGGTGATGATGGAGGAGTCTCCATTCCGGGATGCAGCAATAGGGACATTGATGGCGGCAGTGGCATCTGAGATAGTGGCACCCACAAATAAGAGGGACCAGGCTGCACAGGCGGCGACAGTTGTGACGGTGTTGCTGTACTGTAGCAGCATCAGGAAAAGCACATGGATCAGCTGATTCTATTGCCATTGCTGGAGGCATCCTGAAACGGGTCTAACAATGTATGTAGCTCGGCCCACAAAGTGGACTACAAGACAGGCTCACATGAGTGACTCCTTCAGAAAACCTAAAAGTAGACCCTGTAATTAGCCTAGAATTTGAAGGGTGTCTGAGGGGCAGCAGTGGAGTCTGGTAGACGAAGAAAATGAAGAGTCGTCTGGTAAGGTCTGCCATGAAGAAGTTCAGCAGGAGACTTTTCTCCTGAGGTGTCGTATTGTCTGATGAGAGGAAGAGCAGCAGAGCATTTTCCTTCGAGTGGGTGGACTGTACGTTTTTCATTTATACTTAAAAATTGCATGCAATTTGTACTGCCTTGACATTGGTCTGCGGGGGGCAAAAGGAGCAGAGCAGACGTGGGTGATGCCATTAGCCTCACAAAAGTATGTGAATTCTTCAGAGGTCCACTTTGGGCCATTATCAATCACAATGGTGAAGGACAATCCTTCCTGGAAGAAGATAGTAGCCAAGGCTCAGATTGTACTGGCTGACATAGTGGAGGTGAGAGGGACCACATTAAGAAATTTAGAAAAAGTGTCCCCAATAATCAGCCACCAAGATCCCCAAAATGGATGGGAAGCCATTGCCAGAGACCATTTAGTTACAGCCAGCTGATAAACTGATGAGGAGAAGCAGGCACATTCTTAGTGCACTGTTTGAAATGGGAGACCATGATTTCAATGTCTTTGTCCATTTCCAGTCAGGTACAAAGTTGTCAGGGGAACCTCTTGGTATGGACGGCACCCCAGTTTTCTTTGAGAATTGAGCCCAAAATGATCTTCCATAGAGACGCTGGGACTGGCACACGTCTTGTCATTGGGTATGTATAGCAATACAAAACCGTGATGTATGGAAAAAGCAGCACACTGGGAGAACCAATGTTGTACGTTGGCTGTAACTCACCTGTGCTTTGGTGAGCAGTATAAATACAAAATCAATAGGATGATCTGTGGTGCAGACCTTGTGAAACAGTACTGATCAAATGTCAGAGGGACCACTGGTTTAGTGGGGTCAAAGCGAACCAGAACTCTGTCACTGAACAGAAGTGTTTTCAGCATATTGAAAGTGTTTTCTTGTTCAGAGGACCAGCTGAACAGAACTTCCTTCCTCTGGAGAGCATGTAAGGGTGCTGCAATCTGGAAAGCATTAGGGATGAAGCAGAAGTAATAAGTGGTTTTGCACAAATCAGCCTGCGGTTCAGATAGGTTCTTCAGGGTTGGGAGTTGCCAAATAGCCCCCAAGTGTTTATCAGAAGGGCAAACTCCATATGTGTCAATGATATGACCGAGGAATTCAATCTGATTATGGAAAAACTCTCATTTCTCCTGGGTGCATCAGAGATTTGCATCAGTGATCTGCATCAAGATAATTGGAACAAGAAAGTTTTTTGATGTCACCTGTTCCAAAAACCATTGGAAGGTAGCTGGGGTGGAAGCATTGCCAAAGGGAAGACACTGGTTTTGTAACAACCCATTGTCAATGTTAATGACGAAAAAGGATATCATCATCTCAACCAACAGAAGTTGCAGATAAGGGTCCCTGAGAACTATCTTTGGGAAAAACACGCCCCCTTGCCATTCGTCCATCAACTGCTCTGGACAAGGAAGGGCAGGAATCCACGACAGACTGTGCATTAACAGTGGATTTGAAATAAACACACAGGTGGAGCTGCCCATTGGATTTTTTGACAATGACAAGTCAACTTGTCCATTGACTACTAGAGACAGGCTGGGGAATCCCAGGTACTGCATCTGGGATAATTATGTGGCAATGGTGTCCTTAATACCATGAGAAACCTCAGGAGCTCTGATGAACAGTGGTTGGGCAATCTCTTTGAAACTAACATGGACAAAAAAAAACTTTTTCCATACCCAGAGAGTTAAAGAAAAAAAGTGAGCAAAATTGTCACAAACTGTGGTGTTAGTTGTTAAGGTGTCAGAAGTATTAAGGCACATAATGTTAGGACTGTCATAATCCTAAAACACTACAATATGATCTGTCTTACATGTAGAACTATATTGCATTGGCAAGGAAGGAGCAGGTACCAAGGACAGCAATGTGATCCCCATTGTAGGTGGTGAGAGCCTGCAACAGAGCACTGACCCAGAGAGAACAAAACATATCATACATGGCCCAATTAACCAAAGTCACCAATGACCCATCATCCAACTGGAATAGGACAACCTGGTTCTGCATATGCAGCTGAATGAAAAGTTTCTTAGATTCAGCCACAAGCAGAGAGGGAATATGGGGTAACTGCCACCTTGAGACGTGGCTGCTGTGGTGGAAATACTGTAACAGGTGTGAGCTGGAGCTGGTTGTCATAACCCAACTGGTGCAGAACTGCATCATCATCATTACCATTGACCTGATGCTCATCGATGGCCTCAGAGTCATAAGGACACATAGGGGTGGCCTGGCCAACAATTTCATAGAGCACACATCTTGGTTGTGTCCAACCTTCTTGCAAAACAGATATTTTGCCTGGCAAAAAGGGCAGGCACCCCTGTGACATGAAATGAAACAATGAGTGCAAGATTTTAGTTTTCTGGCAGAACACAGTTGCCAGAGACTTGCTGTAGGCTGTTTATGGGACCCAGAAGATGTAGAATGCCCATATGGAGGACACCGGCAAGTATAAAGTGCAGCTACAACACAGTGTGACATTTCCAACTCAGCAGCAGTGGCGAGTAATTCCTGTGCCCCAGTGATACAGATGAAATCCTCAAGGAAAGGGTCCAAGAGCTTTAGAACCCTTGCATGAAGGTGAGAATCAGTAACATTGTGAACAATATAATCCTGTAACATGGCATCAGCATATGAGTTTCCACAGAGACAGATAAATTTGCTGGTACATGTCATCCAATGTAACTCCAAGAACCATCACCTGTATAACTGGGATGGTTCGTAGTGTGAAAAATCTTATAGCAGATGGCAGCAACCAACACCTGAGAATCAAAATGTTTATCAAGAGCAGCAATGACATCTAGAAATGGAGCAGATTCAGGTTGTGTTAGTGGATAAAGTTTAATACAGATGCACAAAATATTGATATCGACCAAAGAAAAGAACTATGAGCACTGAACATCACCTGAGATGTTGTAGCTGCAAAGTTGGAAGAGGTGCATTTTTACTCATCCCCTTCTTCCACAGCATCGTCAAACTTGCACAGTGGTGGTGTCAAGCAGTGGCGGCAACTGATGTTTCCTGTCTGGTTGACACATTGATTTAAAATGTGGAGCAGCAATTGCCTGTCGTCCAACAGCAACATCAGTTTTTTCATCATCTGAGTGAACTGCACTGACTGACACTTAAGAAACTCATGGAGCGATACAGGGACCTCCTGCTGAGAAGCTGCCATGGTGCACAGGAAAAAGAGAGACAAGGACACAAAAACCTAAAAAAGAAAAAAGTAGAGTGGATGTCCCAAATGACAAAACCAAGACTATTTGCACACACAACAATGCCTTCGGCAGAGGCTATGAGACTCCCAACCAGAAGAAAGGGGGGACACTGCTGGCCCAAAAAGTAACAACAACCAGCCTCTGCTGTCACTAATTTGTTGTGTCTAAGAAGGGCAGAACAACAAAAGAAGGCATGAGTAACAAAAAAGTTTACTAGAAACAAAAATACCCTCCAAACATGACACAACTTTTTGATATAAACACTGCTTGGAAATGGGTAGCACAACAGAATCCACTTAGGAACAGATTGCTATTGTCAGAGTGGCATGCACTTATATGCTGGTTGACACAGCATCTTCAGCAGCATGCCAAGGCCCATGGCAGCATCACCTGGCATGATTGGCTGGGTACTATTTTCCCTATAGAGACTGTTGGTCATTACCATGGGAACACAGTTGTTGTACCTGTGGGATCTGGTGATCCTCGTACCATCCTCTAGTAGACGTACTGAATGCTACGCAGACCTGAGGTCCTGAAGCTGGAGCGGACATTGACACCACCACACTTTGTCACGTAGTTTGGATGTTATTGGATTAGTGAAGAAAAGTTGCTATGTTGCTATGGAAAGGGGGTGTGGGGATGACTGTATGGCACATTGTTGCTTATGTTTTGCTTATTAAGTAAGAATCAACTCTAATAAAGGTTGTTTAAGTTCTGCCCTTCAACTGTATAAAATTGTTTATTCAATTAAACAGGTAAACAATTTGCAAGGATCAATAATGATTTTGCAGCCAAGATCGCATTTTTCATTTATTAAGTTACTGGTTTTGGCGTGCTCGACGCCATCTTCAGACCTGTCATAATTTACATAACTTCATGACGTTTTTTATATACTGAAAGAGTACATTCAGGTTGAGGCATCACGAAACATAAAATTACTAGTCACAAATAAAATATATACATCCATGGAAGATGGATGTGTGCCTTTCTTGCCTTACACTGGCACTACCTTACTTGTCTTCAATTTCTCTGGAAAAATTCCACCTCTAAAAGAGCTGTTTGCTATATCTACTAATGGTGTGAGTATGTGCTCACTTACTAACTGTATCACATTATTTGATATTTCATCATCGCCAGCTGATTTCTTGGCCTTCAGTTTCTGTATAGTTTTCCTTAGCTCATACTCTGTAACAGGCCTCAAGAACATAGTGCTGTATGAATATTTTTTTAACTTTGTACCCTTTTTCTTTTGACTCTTTCTTTCCAGTTTTAAGTTCTCAACCACATTTATAAAATTGTCATTGAGAATGTTTGCTATTTTGATACCATCTGTAACAATTCTATTGTCAATTTTCATTGACCTGATCTCCGTTTCTTTGTTTGGTCCAGCATTTTCCTTTCTTTCAGTGTTTATTACATTCCAGGCTGCCTTTATCTTGTTTTTTGAGTTTAATATGGTGATGTTAATTGAGTTTGCTTTTGCCTTCCTTATTGTCCTCCTGTAAGTTTTTTGTAATATTTTATAGCCTTCAACATCCCCACCTGTCTCAATTCCTGTAGCTTCCTATGTTGTTCTAATACTTCTCTGGTTATCCACTGTTGTTGTTGCTGTACCTTGGTTTGTTTCTTAACTTTTGGGAATGCTACCTCAAAGTGAAATTTAATTGTTGCTATAAAAGAATCACACTTTTCATTTACCGTTTGTGCCTGCAGAGTTTCAGTTCAGGTTTCTCTGCTTAAAATTGTTCCAAAGGTGTTTATATTTTGTTCACTCATGACTCTGATTTCTCTGATTTTGGCTTTTGTTTCACATGCCCTGCCATATCGTCTAAAAAGGTAGAACATTTGTCCATCATGATCAGTTATTGCTGTTTGAATAACATGTGATTCATAATCCATTCTACTGATATTGGTAATTATGTTGTCAATAACTGACTGACTATGAGATGTCACTCTTGTTGGTGTAGATATTCTGATGTAGCACTTTAATGTAATTTTCGTATTGCTGGCTTAAATGTTGAGGCTTTTGTTTTGGGATCCTATTCTGTATTTCCTTCACTTTTGAATGTTGTTTACAATTTGCTTTTTCAGCGAGAATATCTGATTTATCACCCCCAGCATTCCATCTTAGTTTCCCTCATTTCTGATGATTTTACAGACATCTGTAAACATTCTACTGAGTGTCAGATCCCAGTCTATTTAAGTACAAGCCATCCTTTCCAAGACAGTTTTCACATAGAAATTTGTTTGGGTCTATGAAAATTGCCCCTAGGCTATCACATTGTTCTTTGATGGCGTAGTTTATTTGCGAGATATATTTGTCACTCACTGACCTCCTTTTTATTATTCCAATAATTACGAGCTTGGATCTCGCATATACACTTCTTGCCGAGCTAATCACATTTCTGGTATCATTAATAATTTCTTCTTTGCTGCTGCTTCTTAACGAGTTTGTTCCGACATGCACAAAAACGCCTCTGTAATTACGCTTGGGTTCACAGTCTGGTTCTGCAGATTTTGCATTTTCCAAGTTCTTAAAATGTTAGCCGAGTTGCTGCGTTCTAATTCCTGGGCGCACATCAATTTTGCTGTTTGGGACTGCAACATTTTTCAGCAATGAATCGCCCATTATTAGAAATTCGTTCTCGTCCTCTTGTGTAGGCCTAGCTGTGTTCTTCTCTTTTCTTTTAGAATAGGTCACTAACTGCCATTTATATTTATCTGCCGGTTTTTTGCACATTGGATTTACTGTGACATCGACAGCACTAGATATGTTTTTGTTTACAACGTCCGTATTACGAGCACACGTTTTTTTCACGAGTTTCCTTTTTTGTTTGCTGGATTTCACGCGCACACGTATTTGCACAATCTTGCTGCTTTTCTTGATGTTTTTCACCTACAGTGCACTGTTTTTCTTGTAATAATCTAGCATTTTCTTCCTTTAAACACAGTATTTCCATTTTTAATGCTTCAATGTCGTTTTGCAGTAACTTTATAATTTCATTTTTGGATTCCACTAGACTTACCATATCGGCCGTTTCGACGCTTAAACAAGCATGGCAAGTCCACGGAAAATCATCACTGATGTATTTAAGATTGATTTTAGCGCACTTTTCATGTAACCAAAAATTGCATTTGATGCACCTGATACCTTTCATCACTCGCTTCTCACATTCTTTACACGTCGAACTGCTTACTTTTTGCCTTTTTGGCGAGAGCACAGTGCCACTACACTTTTCTATCGGCACCATCTTGCAAGTATCATCTTGAATCATGATGAAGTCGTATGGGGATAAATTTTGGGGGACAAAAGTGTAGGGTGATACATGTGGACATGTGTGCTGTCAGATGTTTGTGCGTACCTCGTCTATGAGAACAGGCAGGTCTGCTGGAGGTGGGAGAGCTGAATCTTCGACGAATTCAGAGGGTAGGACAAGAGGTTTACTGTACTGTGTGTCTGCCAAGAAGTTATGAATATCATCTTTGTAACACACATGGATCACAAGAAGGATCTAGGGCAGTGCCTTGGGGAATGAACAAACATGGCACACGAGGGCAGCCTTCGATGTATGGTGGCACTGCTTTTAAGGTGGTAAATAGAAGTGTGAAAATTGTCAATGCCACATAAGGCACAGAGTGCTGCAAATAACTGGGATTCAAATTGTTGCCCCTAGACTATGTTGATAGAGAACAGGCAGTAGAAACAGGAAATTTAAGTGCTGACAAAAGCACCATCAATGTGGTCTGACGCGATGTCCACCAGAGGAGTGGCCTCGTCTCAACTGCCTAGTAATGCATTTGACTGAAGTGCTAATATATCTTTAACCCTGCGAGGGTGAAAGAGGGCCAATCAAGTCAACATGAACACAATGCAAATGGGTATAAGAGATAAAGTTAATGAAATGCTTATTGATACTGATTCTGACATTATTGGTATTTCAGAGCACTTTTTAAGTGGTGTGACTATTCAGAGACTTCCTTTGCCAGGATACAGGTTAGCTGCCTTTTACTCTAGGAGTTCCTTGCAGTGTGGGGGAGTGGCCATGTATGTAAAAAACGATTTTTCATCGGAGTCAATCGATTTTTCTAAACACTGCACAGAACAGATATTTGAATGTTGTGCAGGAATTGTTAATGTTAATGGAACTAAACTAGTAATAGTTGTTATTTATAGATCCCCTGACTCAGATTTTAAAATGTTTCTGCTCAAGCTGGAATTGGTTCTGGGTTCACTGTATAGGAAGTATAAAAATTTAATTGTGTGTGGAGATTTCAACATTAATTGTGTAGGTGATAGCTCAAGGAAACGTCAGCTGTTAGATCAATTTAATTCCTATAACATGTTGCAAACAGTATTTTTTCCAATGAGAGTGCAAGGAAATAGCAGTTCTACCATTGACAATATTTTTGTTCATTCTTCATTATTAGAGGGGCACTCTGTCAGCAGAATAGTAAATGGCCTATCAGACCACGATGCCCAACTTTTAATTCTAAAAAGTATTTGTTCTCAAACAAATGTTAAACATAAATATCAACTACTCAGAAAAGTTAATCCAGTTGCAATTGAGACCTTTTTAAGCCTAATTAAGGAACAAGAATGGCAGGATGTTTATAGTGCTGATAATGCAGATGATAAATATAATGCTTTTCTGAACACATTTATTATGCTATTTGAAAGTTGCTTTCCACTAGAACGCTCAAAACAGGGTACTTTCAGTAACAGACAGCCAGGGTGGATGACAAAGGGGATAAGAGTATCATGTAGAACTAAGCGGGAGTTGTATCAAAATGTTAGAAGCAGTCAGAATGAAGATGCAGTAGTTCATTACAAACAGTACTGTAAGGTTCTGAAAAATGTCATTAAGAATGCAAAAAGTATGTGGTACGCAAAAAGAATAGCAAACTCTCGGGATAAAATTAAAACTATCTGGTCAGTCGTGAAGGAAGTGGCTGGTCAGGAGCAGCAGGTAGAAGATATAACGTCAGTGCGTAGTAGGAATGTTTCTGTTACTGACAAGTTAGATATATGTGCAATATTCAATAATCACTTTCTGAATATAGTAGAGGAACTAAACAAAACTCTAGTTTCTACAGGTAATCATATAACGTTTTTAGAAAATGCGTTTCCGAGGCTGTTGCCTGAAATGATCCTTCATGATACTTCCATAGGTGAGATTGAGTCAATAATTAAATCACTAAAGACTAAGGACTCTTGTGGATATGATGGGGTATCTAGCAGAATTCTAAAGTACTGTTCTCCATATGTTAGCCCAGTACTAAGCCATATTTGTAATTTTTCCTTTCGGAATGGTCAGTTTCCTAACAGATTAAAGTACTCAGTAGTGAAACCGCTTTATAAAAAAGGTGAAAGGGATAATGTAGACAACTATAGACCTATTTCTATGCCATCGGTTTTTTCCAAAGTTATTGAAGAGGCTGTATATTCAAGATTAATTGATCATTTCAGTTCACATAATTTCCTGTCAAACGTACAGTTTGGTTTTAGAAGTGGTTTAACGACCGAAAACGCTATATTTTCGTTTCTGTGTGAGGCACTTGATGGGTTAAATAAGAGGCTACGGACATTAGGCGTCTTCTTTGATTTAACAAAAGCGTTTGATTGTGTTGATCACAAAATATTGTTGCAGAAGTTGGAACATTATGGAATACGGGGAGTAGCCCACAACTGGTTCACCTCTTACTTTAATAATAGACAACAGAAAGTAATTCTCTGCAATGTAGAAAATGGCTATGACGTGCAATCCCAATGGGGCACAATTAAGTATGGGGTGCCCCAGGGGTCTGTTTTGGGACCATTGCTGTTTCTTATTTATATAAATGATATGCCTTCGAGTATAACAGGTGATTGTAAAATATTTTTGTTTGCTGATGATACCAGCTTGGTAGTGAAGGATGTTGCTCGTAATATTGACACAGTATCAAATAATGCAGTTCAAGAGATAAGTTCATGGCTAATAGAAAACAAGTTGATGTTAAATCACAGTAAAACTCAGTTCTTACAATTTCTAACACATAATTTGACGAAATCTGACATTATGATTACACATAATGGGCATGTGATAAGTGAGACTGAACAGTTCAAATTTCTAGGTGTTCATATAGACAGTAAGCTGTCATGGAAAGCCCATGTTCAGGATCTTGTTCCAAAACTAAATTCTGCTATATTTACCATTAGAACAATATCTGAGATAAGTGATTTTTCAACACGAAAAGTAGTCTATTTCGCTTACTTTCACTCACTTATGACGTACGGCATTGTTTTTTGGGGTAACTCGCCTGATGCAAAAAGGATATTTCTGGCTCAAAAACGGGCGGTTCGAGCAATATCTGGTGTAAGTTCGCGAACGTCATGTCGACCCCTTTTCAGTAGTCTGGGAATTTTGACTCTGGCGTCACAATACGTTTTTTCTTTAATGTCGTTTGTTGTTAATAATATCAGCTTATTCCCACGAGTTAGTAGCTTTCACTCGGTGAATACTAGACAGATGTCTAATCTACATTTGCACCGCACCACCTTAACACTTGTGCAGAAAGGGGTGCAGTATTCTGCGGCATCCATTTTCAATAAGCTGCCACAAGAACTTAAGAATCTTAGCACTAATCCACATGCTTTCAAATCTAAATTGAAGAGTTACCTCGTGGTTCACTCCTTTTATTCTGTCGAGGAACTCCTAGAAAAGTTAAACAATTAAGCTAATTTATTTTTTCTTTATTGATTCTTTTCACTTTTTCTATTACCATTATTGTGTAACAATTAATGTATTGACTTGTTTCATGACCATGGAGTCTTACTCCTGAAGTGGGTCCTATGGAACAGAATAAATAAATAAATAAATAAAAATAAATAAAATGGTCACGTGAAGTATGGAAGTCCCTGGTGGTGATTAGCCACGGTGGCTGACCCTGCTACATGGACAGGGGAGGCAGGACTAGGCCCACTGCTGGCAGTCATGCCGAATGTCCAACTATACAAAAGAGTTCAGACGAATCTGACTGAAGCTTCGGTCTCAGGATGACAAGATTGTGCAGTGTAGCGAACACGGTATGATGGAGGGGTGTGGGCACAAATGGACACGGCAAACTGGAAGACATGTCACACAAAACAGGGCAGGATGAAGCAGGTAGTTGCAAATAGAGGCCAGAGGTAGGATCGTCAAAAAGCTGACAAAGGTCAGTGTCATTGATCTCAAGACTGGCAAGTTTGTGTAGCTTGAGTGCCAGTGTAAGTGCCAGTGTAAGAGAGGCAATCAGCAACCAGTTCCCTACACCCCATATGTAGCAACCATTAGATGTACCTGTATATTGAGAAATGAGGTCTATATGAATGATGCAGCATGGTGGGAGAGTGGGGGATCAATAGCAATACGTGTGTTGCAGAGAGCATTCACAAGTACTTTGTGGTCATAATGTGATGGGGCAAGTGTTCAGTGTTGTCATGAAAATAGTGAATAACTTCAAATAAACGTAAGGTTGGAGATCCAACACATTGCTGCATAACAGCACCAATTGATGTTCCATTCATGTCTCCTGTGATATAGAGTTGATGATCAGCCTCAGCACATGCGAGGGTAACGACAGAAGCTTGATAACCCAATGGCTTTCTATTTTTAACAAGGTGTATGGTTGAGGACTAACAACAGTCAGAGAAGCAGACAATCTTAGCTTGGAATAGGTTCTAGATAATGGTTTTGGCTCATTTCAATTTGACAGGATTGAGGCGGCGTGCCTGATGACACAGGGATAGGCCATCAGTGGTAACATTCTGTAGCAAGTCCCAATAATAAATGAAGTGACATGAGAAGAGGATGGTGGAGGGTCCGGAAAGTGGGTGTAAGATGGAAGTGCAGTGAGACACGAAGGAGAGATGGCTCTACGCGAAGACTTACTAACCTGGCCACAGGAGTGAAGGGGCTCCTAAAAACATCAGAGGAGAACCAACAATGCTTGCAGTTACAGCAGTCACAGCCAGGCATTGACATAGCGTAGCACAGGAGTGGAGTGAAGAGATCACAGGACATTGTGGAGTAATCTTAGACAGGGCATTGCAACTCTGCAAAGCAACAGTGGCACGTTTGGAAACAGTGAGCAACAAATTGTCCTCGATCAGTGAAGAGGGCAAGGGAGGCGGTGCATATGCACAGTAATTACTGTAATTGTGTCAGTGGCTGGTCTACAAGAGAAGCGACAAATATATCTGGCGAGAGGATGTAGCAGCAGAGGAAATTGATATGTAGCATTGGGTCATATACTTTTACAACTTAAAATGTCTACTGTAAACAAAATATTGGAGTGAGGTATACATATAAGTCTTCCAAACTGTGCACAGATATAACTGAACCATTGGCTGTGTACAGAAAGTACTGTGAGGCATGTCTGTAAACAGGTGAAAACAGTGGCTGGAGGACATTGAGATTCATGCCTGTGTCAACACGAAAAATGAAATTAGACTTGGTGTCCACAAGATATATATGCCCAGGGCAGGTGGGTGGAGAATCCATCATCAAATTAATATTATGCACCACAGCACATCGCCATGAGCCATAGTTCCTAAATCACCTCATGACTGGCTTTTGGGTAAGCACAGTGAGAAGTTACAGTGGAGAGTGAGGCGGGGAAGAACAGGTCTGCTGCCTGCACGAGCAAAGCTGAAACTGCATGTTCAGCAGCTGAATAAGGGGTATCCATTGAAGTTACTAAGCTTAGGCTGGAACTTTCAATGCAGAGACAGGCTGAACACCGAAGGGGGGAGGCATGTTTATAGTGATAATAAACATGATTGTATATATACATGTGGTGTCTATTCCCCCAGTGGTGTAGGGGTCAGCGCAACTGCCTAGAAAGCAGGAGACACGGGTTCAAATCCCGGCTGGGTACACATTTTCAGCTTTGCCCATTCGCAGTTGAAGTCATATATTCTGTGAATATAAAAATATGATTGTATCGAGTGAAATTAGTATAGATTTGGAATGTGAAATAATTTTGGTGAAAGTCAGCTAGAAAAGTGGCTCAAAATTAGTCATTGAAAGCTTTTATATACCACCACCAGGCTCAGCAGCAGTAGTGGCAGAATGTCTGTGGGAAAACTTGGAAAATATTTCCTGTACGTTTCCTAGTATGTCATAGTTTTAGGTGTTGATTTTAAATTACCAGATATAGACTGGGAGAAAAAGTGTTTAAGACATGTGACAGGAACGGAGAGTCGAGCAATATTGTTGTGATATATCTGAAAATTACCATGAACAGTTAAATAGAGCACTGATTCATGGAGATAACGTGTTAGACCTGCTGATGACAAATAGACCCAAACTTTTTGATTCAGTCTGTGTAGATAAGGCCATTACAACAATAATGAATACAGCTGTAAATATAAATATCAAGAAGGATAGGAAGACCATTTTATTTAGCAAGGTAGTTTCTTCTCTGACACTGACAGTGTTAAGTACCTGAGGATGGAGTTCATGTGCACCATACAATTTGTGTTAGATAAATATATGCCAAGTAAAATTATGAGAGATGCGAAAGCTCCACTGTGGTTCAACAAATGAATTATAAAACTGTTACAAATCAAAGGGAACTTCACTGCAAATATAAACATCGCCAAAGTCTTGCAGAGACGGAAACATTAAATGATGCCAAATTTTGTTTAATGGCTGCCACTGAAGAGGCATTCAATGACTCAGAGCAACATTTTGTGTACCGACTTGGCAGAAAACCCTAAGAAATTATGAATCTACAGTAAATCTGTAAACAGGTTGAAACCAGATATCCAGACACTCTGTGACCATAACGGTGCTGGAACAGTGGATGGCGCACAAAAAGCTGAAATACAAATTTCTTTTTCACAGAGGAAGACTGCACTGTAGTTCCTACTCTACGCCATAATAAGAATGACAAAATGGCAGATATAGAAATAAGTGTCAGAGGAATAGAAAAGCAATTGAAATAGGTCAACTGAGGAAAGGCCATTGGACCTGATGGTGTACCAATTAAATTTTACATGGAGTATGTGAATGAATTGCCCCCCCCCCTCCCCCCACCGCTCCTTCTAACAGCAGTGTACCTGAAGTGTCCAGAGGAGCGAAGTGTTCCTAATGATTGGACTGATTGGTTGGTTGGTTTGAATCTGAAAAGGGACTAAACAACAAAGGTTATCAGTTTGATGATTGGAAAATAAGTGCAGGTCATTCTGGTATACAAGAATGATGTCTATCAGATGTGCAAAACTATAGGGTGATATATCTGAAATCAGTCAGTTGTAGAATTTCAGAACACATTTTATGTTCAAATATTATATCATTTCTAGAGTTTGTAAATTCGTTTGTTGGAATCAATGTGATTTCCGTGAGTATATGAAATATCAGACCAACTGTTTCACTGGATTGAGGAAAAATGTTCAAATGTTTGTAAAGCTTATGGGACTTAACTACGGGGTCATCAGTCCCTAAACTTACAAACTACTTATGAACTACTTACGAACTAGGACGGCACAAATATCCATGCCCGAGGGGGGATTCGAACCCCCGACCGTAGTGGCGGTGCAGACCGTGACTGAAGCGCCTCAGTCCCCTCGGCCACCGCGGCCGGCTGGATTGAGGAATTACTAACAGAAAGCAGGAGGTTATTCTCAATGGAGAGAAGTCTGCAGATGTTAATGTGATGTCAGAGGTGTCTTAGGGGAGTGTTGCTTTTCACAATATACAGAGTGATTATAATTAAAGTTACATTTTCAAAATGCTTTAAAAATAACACCACTTGTCAGAATGAGGTCAAATTTCAACGGAATATTGTTGGAGAAGGTGGAAAATGTATGGCAGAAGAAAAATAAATAGTGTGAAAATTGATCAACAGATGGCGCAATTTGTGTCAGAATATGTAAATGAAAACACTGAACTTGCTTGTAAAGCTGTTTTACAAGAATGATGACTGTGCACAAGTAACTCTGCAGAAGTTCTGGACACTTTTACTTTATAATTTCTTGCTCGCATGGAAGTGAACGATGAACAGCTGTAGAAGATTTTGTGGACAAACCAAGCCCACTTCCATCTGACAGGATACATCAATACACAGAACTGTCAAAAATTGGCAACAGAAAATCCTCATGCAAATCAACTAGTGGTGCTGGTTTATGGCATCATTTATCATAAGGCCATATTTTTTTGAAGAGACAGGTGCTTCCGGTTCTGTTACCTGTACTTTTACAGGTAAGAGCTCTGAGTGTCTTTTGTGCAACCACGTCATTCCAGCTCTCCAATAGTGTGGATGGGATCATTTTAATGCAAGATGGCGCACCACTGCACATTGAAAATCCAGTTAAGCAGCTGCTGAAGTGACATTTCAGAAATGCTAAGATTATCAGCCACCATTTCCCAACAGCCTGGCCGTCCCAATCACCTGATCTTAATCATTGTGACTTCAGGCTGTGGGGCTATCTGAAAAAGGTTGTGTTCAGTGTATCAATTACAAAATTAGGTGCACTGAAGGCAATCATTGCACAACCATTTCTGAATGTGACCCCAGAAACACTTCGATCAATTGAGGAACATACCGTTTCTCGATTTCAACCTGTTGCAGAAAATTGTGGACATCATGTCAAACAAGTTTTGTGCCAATTTTATTTTGATTGATGATTTTTTTTGGCAGTTTTTGCTCACAGTACAATGAAACACTGATGTGATTGATGCTTTTTAAGCAGCAGTTTTTGGCCTCAGAACAATTTAAAACCAATTTTTCCCATCTGATGTGCTATCACCTTGCCATGGTGGATGAGCTTAAGTAACTGAAAGTATCACATCTGTGCACTCATGTACACTGAGTAGTACAGTTTTGTTAACATCTAACTTACACCTTACACATTGTTGTACAATTCAATGTCATTTGTAGTCGACCACTATTAAATAATTTTGCTAACAGCGCTAACTATTGATCAATTTTCATAATATTTACTTTTCTTATGCAATATGTTTCCCCCTTCTACAATAATATTACTTTGCTATTTTACATCATTCTGACCACTGGTGTTATTTTAGAGCATTTAGAAAGTTTAACTTTAATCATAATCATCCTGTATATAAATTACTTCACAGATAACATTGCAAGTTCAGAGCATTTTGTGCATGATGCTGTAGTTTATTGACATTGCCACATTGGAATATGGTACTGAAGTGTAGGAGAACCAGTAGTGCAGAAAATGGCAGTTGAGCCTCAATATAAACAAGTGAAAAGTTTTGTGTTTACATAGAAAAAAGATCCTTTACTACATAACTATTAAATAACAGAACAAACACAGCAAGTGTAGTCAATCAACTAACGATGTTGGTTACAAAACTCTCATTCATCCAGCACTTGAGTATTGCTCATCAGTGGGGATCCATAAAAGATAGGATTAATAGAAGACATACAGAATGTCCAGTGGAGAGCAGCACACTTAGTTACAGGCTCATTTAGTAAGTGTGAAAGCACAGAGATGATTAGGAAATTCCAGTGGCTGATGCCATAAGAGAGATTTTCTGTATCGTCATGCAAGCTTCTGTGAAAGTTCTGAGAGCATACATTTCATGAAGAGTCAACCAAAATATTGCTCAGCTTGTTGTTTACATCATCAAATAAAAGCAATACAATAGTTAAGATAAAGTATATGTTGAGATTCATTGTACATTAACACATGTATCATTTATTTTGCAAAACATTATTTGAGCATATAGAAAAAGCTGAGGTATAAGAATTCTCATGGGTACATTTATTATGAGGAACTGATTCTCACATATGTTTAATTGGGCGAATGTATAGGCTGACAATTTATGAACACTACGAGCATGCCTTCAAATCCCACTGAAGTCAATTTATTTTTTATATTTTAGATCTCTTGCAGGCAATAATTTAAATAGTAATTTGCTAAAAATTGTGAAGCTGTAGGCTTTTATAGCTTTTTGGAAGATTCTATTTTATAATAATCTAATCATCAATCAGACAGACAGGTGTTCATAGTAATAATATTGAAAATTGATGTATTTTGTTTGTAATTCCTTCAACCGCCACATGGTGTCTCTGTAGTTTTCAGCTAAGAGAAACATATCAGCTGATTAGCATACATCACAGGTCTACATCAAAATGGCTGATGTGAAAGATTGTGGGCGGATAATTGCTCTCTTTGAAAACGGTGTTAGTACAGGTGAGGCTCTGGTATCCCGGCACGATAAGTTTGAGAGCCCTCCAGACCACATGGACTGTGACAGCAGCCGTTAGACAGCACGCACAACCTACTAGGCTGCCATCGCCACTAGAGCGCTGCACGCGGTGGCGCGCCTACCGCGCCGGTCATCTGCGCAGAGAGCCGCACTATATAGCGCCCGGAGCCGCAGCTCGCTCCACAGTCTTGTGTTGACTGCGCTCAGTATACTTTCGATATTCAGTGGTTATCAGGCTTCGTACTTGGCTCCGTCACGATTCCGATTGGCTTACGTTTTGGTCTTTGTTTTCCATTAGTTGTTGTCATTGTTTGTTGTCTCTGTGGTCTCGTGTAGTGTTTTTCATTAGTGGCGACGCTTGATCGTTCAATCGTCACTAGTCGCTCCCGACCCAGTCCGACCTTCGGTCACTATGGAGGCAGGACATCGTTATGGTGTTGGTGCTTCCACAGCCAGGAGATGGAGCAGACAATTCAGAGAGAATGATGAAATAAGCAGACATCCAATACCTGGAGGACCACGAAATTATGATGTAAGCAGACGTCCAGCACTTGGCAGATCATGAGTCTCCACTCGAAGATAAAATGATAAATTGGTCGAGTGGCCTAGATTGCCCCTTTCTCAAACATCCGGAAACTAGGGAGAGCTTCACCTTTCCTGGGATCGTCAAAAACTGTTCTCAGACAATTAAACGGCTATAGATTCGAGTCCTGTTGGGCTCTAATTAAAGAACAATTATCTGCCGATCAAGCCGTGGATAGACAGGTAATTACGAGTTCCTGAGAAAATGTCAGTTGGAGGAAAGTCATTTTCACTGATGAATGCACAATAGAGTCCAAAAGCAGAGGTCCTGTTCTTGTTTACCGCACAGATAGGCAATGATATGATGCCCACTTCACGGCTACGTGCACTAGAAGCAGGTGCATAAATATGAAAAGTTGAGGCTGAATGTTTTATATGGAGACAGGAACCTCCGAACAAATGCATACAAGGTCAATGCAGCAAGCTATGAACATTTCTTTGAAAATGTAATCATTCCTGGAGCTCAACTTCGGTATCCTGAAGGACGTCTCATTTACCAACATGATAATCATCCATCGCACACAGTTGGTTCCAAAGGAGAGAGAGTATTTCAATGCCTACCATGCCCTCCAAAGTCATCTGATCTCAGACCCATACAGAATGTATGGGCTAAATTCAAGAAGACCGTGTGGGATAATTGGCCAGACCCTCCTCCAAGAGCCATGAAAACCTTATGGGATTTGGTTTATTCTTCATGAGAGACAATTGCCATGGATGAGGCCTTTTCCCGCAAACTTTTAGATTCTATGAGTTGAAGGATCTGGTCTGTTCGTGATGCCAATGGCATGTGGACAAAGTACTGAAGCCACACATTGCATACATTATATTATTTTTATTTTAATGGGAGGTCATGCCAATAACAACATCCAAGGAAGATTATTTTTATTTTTATGAGAGGTCGAATGAATAACACCCTCCAACGATGTTTATTTTCTGTTATGGGTGGTCATATTACCTTCCAAGGAATATTATTTTTAGATATCAAATTGGCAAACTGTAATTAGTTATTTACTAAAGAAAATACAGAAAAAAGTAAAACCAACAAACTAACAAAAAGTAACTAAAGAAAGAAACATTTGCACTATGATAAAAAATAAATAAATAAATAAAAGAAAATAATTAAAAAAGGAAAGACTGGGTGACATCCAATCTGATGCACACCACTTAACCAGATATGCCAACACTATATCAATGAGCTATCTGTCCTTTCTCGTTAACATAACGGTCAAATAGTCCTACTGGAGTTGAATAATGAATATTAAACTGAAAAAGAACAGATAATGGAAGGCACAGCCACTCACTCATATAAACCTCGCGTAAGGGCTTAGAAAATTATACCTATCTACCAATACATTTATCTTAGCTCAACACTATAGATTCAACATGTGGCATTCAAAGTAATTGCAAATACATGCTTCAATTTTTACTATGGCTATGATTTGTCTCATTGTTTAAAGATTACGCTGCTATAAAAATGGAATATGTTTAAGATGTGGAATCTAGAAATGCTTATCATTACATAATTCATAGGAAATTAATATTAAAAAATATTACCTCCACATGTCTAAAAAAAGTTGAATACAGTGGTATTCAAACTCACAGCCCTTGTGTTTGTAAACATTCAGCCGATCCACTCAGCCAATTAAAAATGTACTAAATTTACCCACATGGAGTTCTTATATCTCAACTGCTTCAACGTGCTTGAATAATGTTTTCCAAAATAAATGATATGCGAGTTAAGCTGCTATGAATCACAACATATATTGTAACTTAACTATTACATTGCTTCTATTGACAATGTAAACACCAGGCTGAAGGTCCGAAGACTGCTAGAGTTGACGAAACCCGCACTTTGGAGCTAGGGCATGCACAATGCTCTGTTCTTGGACTGTAAATTATTCAGCCAGGTAATCTTTTTGTCCCCCCATTGTACAACCTCTGACAACAATGTTCAGTGAATAGTCCTGTAACATTAGCATACTATGAACTACAGTCATCTTCCTGTCCTTAGAAATATTTACCTCCCATAACTATGCCCCACTGAGTACTGCAATGAAAGTCCTGTAATCTTTGCACGAAGTATTCCTTTGGTATTGTGTTCAAAAGCCTCATCACATTGTGTTGGATGTCAGGAATATGGTCAAATCTCTTCCCTATCAAAGCGAGCTTGAGTTGAGGGAAAAGGATGAAGTACGGTGGATTGAGATCTGGCGAGTAAAGTGAATGTTTAAGCTGACCACCCCTTCCTTGAGAAGTAATGTTTGACAATACTGCCATGAGTCTTCTGATAGAACACGTGGCACAGTGATTAGCATCGAGAATAGCTGTGCTTTCGGTTCCCAGTTCAAATCCCACCACAGGTGGAAGAAAATTTATTTCTTTGTATTTACTATTTATAGAATTTTCTAGGTGTTTTTTTATGTGGCTGCAGCTGCTGATCATGTGGAAGTTTAATCAGCCCCATGATACAAAGCATAACATCAGGTAATATTAACGCATCAACTTACGGTAGCACGCATCACTAAAAATCACTAAACCTCAGATGGGAGATGCTCACCAAGCTGTTTTTGTGGATGACCTGACTGAGGGGGAGTGTATAAGTTGCTCAATAATGACCACCTTCACTGATTTGTATTTGTGAAACATGCGGAGGTGACAGGATTAGGTCAGTAATCAGTTCAATCTTGTCAGGGAGATGTCCAATCAAAAAAATAAATTGAGTGTCATCTACATGTATTCCACGTAAATGGAAGAATTGCTCAATGAGATCAATCCACGTGTGTGGGCTATCCTTCTGTAGTGGCGGAAGGTGAGGGAGCTTCTTGACAGAAAGACGAAGTGGGAGAAGTAATGTCATACAGGAATACAGAATCAGTCCAGGACAGAGCACAATGCTGAAGTCAGCATCCAGAGGGGGCAGTTGAAAAAAAGACATAAAATGTTCGTAGCACAGAAGGTATAGTGTCTTGCGTAGAAGAGACAACTGTGGTTGTCAAATGAAATGGAATTGGCACAGAAGGAACATCGACTGGTGCTGCCAAGACAACTGTAGTCATCAAAGGAGGTGAAGCTGGCATAGCTAGGATAACTGTTATAGTCAAACCAAATGGTGATATAGTTTTCGGGTGTGGAAGTCGCAGATGTGATAACAGTGGGGCCACACAGGAATGAAAATGATACGGTGTATGCAAGTGTAGTACTCCACATCAGAGTTTAATAAAGGCAAAAATCATCTGTGTAAAACTGCTCTCACTTTAGTAAGATGCTATGCATACCTGTAGTACTGTCAACAGGCTGTGGCGATGAGCACGAAGAAAAACTGAAGTCAAATGTGACATATACTGTGTCGATAGAAATGCACAGGAGCTCATCAATGTAAAAGTCTGTACTTTCTATAAAAAATAAGTTTACTGTAAAGTTATAGATTAATTATACAATAAGCCAAGCTTTAAAGTAGGTAAATCACTTGTGCCTGAAAAACATAATATGAAACATGTGAGGCAAGGAACCTCTCATATAAGTTATCTCAATGATTAAAAATGAAGACATTATTCATACTATGTTTTAAATACTATCACATGAAAGATGATGTACAAATTAATAACCACAAGTGTTTCTATGGTTCAAAAATTAACCCAATTGAAATAAGGTGAATATAGTTAGTTATTAAATATTTGAAAATCTATAACAGTTTTCAAAGATAATAACGGGGGAAAAGGGGTGGAGGTTAAGGTAAAAAAAGAGGGAACAAGGGGCGGGGTACTAAATGTCATTATACATTCATTTTTACTTTTTAATTTCTTACCTGATTTTTGTCATTTTTTTTTATTTATTTCAACACTTGAAAATCACCTAAGGCTGAACTCTTGATAATGAAATAAACCCATCATATATAATCAAATGGTGGAAATATATTTTTGAAAATTATGAATAAATTTTGTAAAAACAGTCTCAAATTGTAACACTACCAATGGCAATTTTGCAATTTACAAGTGCCACAAGATTTATTACAAACAACAAACCTTCAATCACAGAAAAATGGCGTACTCGATAATAATCATTTAACTAATGATCCTAAAGGTTAACAGTAGATAGGTTATCCTTAAATTACTATATGGAATTAGCTTACGTTTTGGATCGGGGGAATCTCTATCCAGTACAGCATAGCGTGGTATTTCAATTCCTTCCTTTTCTAGAATGGAATAGACTTTCCTGCGGTCCTGAAAAAATAAATCAAAATACATATGATAACTTTTTAATGTATGTCTTTTGGGTAAGGGAGGGTGAGGGTGGGAGAGGAATAGGCACCCATTTAAATTTACACGAAAAAGGAGTCCACTTTTTCCCCCCAGTTTCAGTCATTTTCCTCAAGTTCGGGCTCAGAGTCGTCCATTTATAAAAGACATTTTGAAGGTTTCCACCTCTACTGCACTTTCATAAGAACCTGCTTTATCTTGCACAATTGGCCAATTTTGCACTTACAGTCCACTTTCAATTGTGATCAGCACCGACACAAAGCAAATATTTTACAATGAACAGGCAGAAGTTGCAATTCTAGGTGTCAATATATTATATAACATTATCAGCCTACAGAATATTGACAAATGTCATTTGAAAGTGAGCACATAATAAAGAACTAAATCTAATTAAGGAACAAATTGTTGATAAATAAGACAATAAATATAATGCTTTCCTTAACACATTTATCATTGTCCTTTGAAAGTTGCTTTCTGGAAGAACACTCAAAACAAGGATCTACCATTAACAGACAGCACAGATAGCTGACAAGAGGAATAAGAATATTGTGTAGAACAAAGCGGGAATTCCGTCAGAATGTTAGAAGCAGTCACAATTGTGCTGGAGTAGCCAATTACAAACAGTATTGTAAGGTTCTGAAATATGTTACTAAGTAGGCAAAAAATAAGTTATGTGGTACCCAAAAAATATCTAATTTTCATGATACAATTAAACAGGGGATCTCCCAATGGAGCAAAAAGCCACTAGTAAAGGGCCAATGCCCAATTTTGAGAGGTGCGAGTGTTACTTCATCCAACTTGGGTGGGTGGCATGAGGTCTGTCATGATCGGATAGTTGGTATCATGAACTGCAGCTTATTCCCCATCATTGGCAACCATTTCACCTCACATCCACCTGCATGGACTTCTGCCAGGGCACAGAAGGACATCCTGCAGGGGAACTGCACACCAAGGTACTTTATGGTGTTTGCATGACTCCTTGGCTATCTGATAAGCCACCTCATTTCCCTGCATCCTCACAAGCCATGGAACCCATCAGAAGGACACTCCCCCACTGCTGGAGGGAGTACAAAGGATCATGTAAGAGCTGAGTGACCTTCTCAGTTTGGCAAAGGTTTTTCAAAGATTGAAGTGCACTTAGTGAATCAGAGCAGATGAGAAACCTCGTGCCCTGAACATGCTGCATATGTTCTAATGCTTTCAAGATCCCATGCAGCTCAGCTGAAAAAACAGAATAGACCGTGTGGAGGAGATCCTTAATAACATGGTCTGGAAACACTACAGAACAGCCCAATGTGTCTGCCAGGTTTGAACCATCTGTGTAAACCACTGTAAAATCGTGCTCACCCAAAATGAAAAAAAATATAGATTGAAAGATAAAATTAGAGGTACTTCTTTCTTAAAATGTGTCAAGTATAAAATTAATCTGGGACTCTGTAGAAGTCAATATTGGAATTTACTCCAACCTTGAAGTAAAACATTAAAATCAGTCACACCCAGTACTAAAAGACAGTCATGTGTACGTATCCCATAAGGCAGTGGTTGCCAACTTTCTTGGAAACATTTTCGCGGCCCAATGTAACCACTATGGCAAGTACACAGCAATTAATAGTGATATAAAAATTACACATTACAAAAATAAAAATAAAAAAGGAAGAAAAAAGAAAATGCACTCTGCCGTAAGTAACTGGTTGTGATTTTGATTAATTCCTTGAAAGCCATACTTGCAAGTATACTATACTTTTCCTTTCTTGTGACCCAAAATAAGATAAAACTATAGTATTTAAAGAATGATATCTAAAAATAATCACACAGTAGTTCCACCAGGAAGTCTTCCTCAGATGCTGAAAGTTAAGCATTATAAGGTTAGCCACTGCAAAAGAATTTCTTACTCATTACAGTTACTCTGAATTCTTTGAAATTAACTTCTAAAACAAGAATAAATTTTAATCAGCAATGTGAGAGTAAAGCAGAAGTGATATCTAGCATTCCCCAGGGAAGCGTTATAGGTCCCCTACTCTTCCTCGTGTTTATAAACAATTTAGGAGACAATCTGAATAGCTCCCTTAGACTATTCGTGGATGATGTTGTCGTTTATCGGTTAGTGAAGTCAACAGAGGATCAAAAGCAACTGCAAAGCGATTTAGACAAAATTTCTACATGGTGCGAAAATTGGCAATTGATAATAAATAAAGAAAAGTGTGAAGTAATACACATGACCACTAAAAGAAATCTGCTGAACTTCAGTTACGCAATAAATCAGTCAAACCTTATGGTCGTAAATTCTACTAAATATCTAGGAGTTACAATTACGAACAACCTAGACTGGAGAGAACACATAGAAAATATTGTGGGGAAGGCGAACCAAGGATTATGTTTCATTGGCGGAATGCTTCAAAGATGCACCAGCTCCACCAAAGAGACTGCCTGCATCACACTTGTGCATCCTCTCCTGGAGTACTGTTGCCCATTGTGGGACCCTCACCAGGTGGGACTGACGGAAGATATTGAGAAGGTTCAGAGAAGGGCAGCTTGTTTTGTTTTATCACATTACGCGGGAAGTGGGGTGGGGGAAGCGTCATGGAAATGTTGCATAAACAATCATCTTTCAATGGGCCTAACATAAAACCAGCAGTTTATAAAAACCTTCATTTTTCAGACATTAACACATAGTCATTATCATTTTAATTAAGGAAGTGATATTTATTGCTGAATAAAAAATAATATAATGGAAATAAGAAGAATTAAGAAATAGACATTCATCAGTCTATATTTTCTTAAAAACTTTAAAAAGCATCCAGCAACCCACCTGAAGAGATCCCCCAACCCACTAGAGGGCCGCTGCCATAAGGCATTGTCACTCTTTGCAAATTATGAAGCAACCCTTCTATTGGAGGCCAAGCAACTGTATGGTATGCAAGTGTGTATGGTGCGGACAGCACGTTATATGTGCCTGGTGCACATAAAGTGGAGGCTCAGGAGTTTCAGCACAGAGATTCAGTATGGGGATGGTTCTGAATGCCCCAATGGCCAGCCTAATCCCTTCACGGTGCAACACATCCGCAGACCCATACACCGTGCATCTGCAATTGACCCCAGACTGCGAAAAGGTTCTATAAAACTGGAGCAGACAAGTCCTGTCAGGGCCCACAAAGTGTACCTGAGACATTTTAAAATACTTAGTGCTTTTGAGGCTCCATCTTTTCAAATCCTTGAGGTGCGACATCCATGTAAAAAGAGGAATGGTTAAAAAGAGTACACACAGATTTCTCAGTTAAAAATTAAACGAGTTTCCTTTGCTCAGTCACGCAACTGTCGAAGTGTTAATTGCATCTGGACTGTTGTCGTTGCAAGGCTGGGAGAAGAACAAAATACAGTGAAGTTATCAACAAACAAAGAACATTTAACGGCTGACATTATACTATTAATAGCAGTGGCAAACAAAGTCACACTTAAAACAGTACTGTGAGGCATATCATTCTCGTGCTCAAAGTAATCAGAAAGGTTGTCATTGACTCAATATCTAAAATTATGTGGAGAAAGGAAGGAAGGAATAAAACTGGATAGATAACCACAAAACCCCCAGTCATGGAACTGCCTGAGGATATGATGCCTCCAAGTATATTGTAGGCCTTTGCAATATCAAAAAACACACCCAAAACATGATGCCGATGCAGAAAAATCTGTTGTATAGCTGCTTCCAGGAAGGCTGCTTCATTGGAGGCGGGGCAATATCTCCTGAACCCACACAGAAAGTGATTAAGATGCCTCCTGAATGCTAACATCCAGACAATCTAGTAGATGATCATCTGCTCTAAGGTCTGTCCCACGCAACTAGTGAGGGAAACATTGCAATACCTACTCAGGTTAGTTCTGTCTTTCCCTGGTTTCAAAACAGGAATTAAAAATACCATCCTCCAAGAGTCAGTAAAGTGGCCCAACACCCAAATGACATAAAAGAGGGTGAGGGCAATTTCTTTATTTCATTCTGTTAGGTGTTGCAGCATACTGTAATGTATCTTTTCATGGCCTGGGCATGCATCACAAGCTGCAGATATTGTAGAATGCCACTCCCACATGGAAGCAAATCTGTGACATTGTAAAGCAAGATCCTGACTGCCAGTGGAACTGACTGCAGTGAAATAGGCTACCATAGACTGAACAATGCTTTGTGGGTTGGTTACCAGATTGCCATTCCCCATTACAGCAGCCATTTGGCATCTTCCTCCTCTCCCAGGTATCTTCCTGATAGTCTCTCATATGGTTGAGCTTTTTGTGAAATAATTAATGGTGTTCAGTAACCGATGCCATAATCGTTTCTCACTCTTGTATCGTTCGGAGACCTTTTCCCCTCATCATCTGAAAGGCTGCGAGGTTTTCTGCAGTTGTCCAGCTTTTGAATCTATGCAGAGCTGTCTACCTGGTCCAGAGGACAGAGTGACATTCATCATTCCACTAAGGGACACATTGCCTGTGGAATGTTTGCATAAGTGGCATGGTGCATCATGTGGTGACTATGACCTACCCATTGTTGGACATGAACATGATGTTCAAATGCAGAAATTTGGCTGTAAAGTGTTCAGTCTGTTCTACTGAGCACTCGTCATGGTGGTTACTTTACAGGCTCCATTCCATCTGGCTAGTTGATCCAGATCTTGAACTGATCATTCTCATTAATGACACAGAAAACATTCACATTGAGTAGTGTGGGCAAAGCATGGAAAGCATAGAAATATGTCTATGACAGAGAACAACCCTGTTGCATTAGAGAAGTGCCTGTGTTCAGCAAATATTCTCAGGATAACAAGAAAAGCCTCTCAATTCCTGTATCCCTGGGGCAGCTACTCGCAGAGTCCCAAAGCACACTGTGTGCATTAAAATCACCACAGAGGACAAATGGGTGGAGGAGCTGGGCCAATAGGTCCTTGAGAGCTGCTTCAGCAAGTGCGAAATTTGGTGGCAGGTAGACTGAACATACAGTCAATCATTGTTGCACATGCACAGACACTCCAACTGCTTGTATATTGGTGTGGAGGGGGAGGGACGAGGAGTGGTAGACTGTATAGACAAAAGCTGGCACCCCTCCTTTAAATCTCTCTCCACTAACGTCGTCCTTTCTGTGAAGAGTGTGGTCAGTTATCTCAGGAATGTTGGATGGCTTGAAATTTGTCTTTTGGAGGCATGTCCATATAGGTCCATTCTCAGATAGTAGATGAAGTTCTTCCAAATGTGTTCTGAATCACTGTAAGTTCCTTGAAGTATGGCAGCCATCTTCCAACGAGGTTCCACTTTTACCCTCAGTTTCCATCAAGGTGTGGAGGCTGTAATGGGTGAAGATTCAAAGATGGGGCAAGATGATAGCCCCAAATTTACATTCAGCTCCAGAGCTCGGGAGTGGAGTCAAATGAAGCATGATGGATAAGATCTTTGAGAACAGTCTAACAGGTTACCTTAGGGTTGCACTTGGTTGGAAGTTTTTGTAGGTGCTCTCGTAGATGTGGTTGGAGCTGTGCTAGATTTTCTTGGCAGGCTCTGTAAAGGCAGTAACTGTAGCTCTTAATATGTTCTCAGATGGGGGGGGGGGGGTCTATGGGTGCTGAAGCTTCTGCTGCCTTAAACGTGCATTGGCAATTCCAAGTGTTAGTGCCACCACAAACAATTGCCATTTGGGTTGAGACATCAGCTTTTGCAACTGGCTTTTAAAGAGCAGAGGTGAAGGAAGTAGTAAATACAAGAGGCTGCATGGCTTTGAAGACCTTTTTGGTCTCCTCATAGGAAATACACCTAGTTGTTTTAACTTCCTGTATCTTCCTTTCTTCATGGTAAACATGGCAGTACCTACACAAAACAGGGTGGTCCCTTGAACAATTGACACATTTTTCTGGTGGTGTGCAAACAACACCTGTATGGGCAGCCTTACCGCATTTCCCACAAGTGGATTCACCCTTGAAACCTAGAGTGGTGTGCCTAAAATGCTGAAATTTTAAACATTGTATGGGGTTTGGTACATAGGGCCACACCTTTCATTGAAGAAAGCCAGCTTTTAAGTGTTCTTCGAATATTATTGAGACTATTAAAAAGGTGGGGATGAAGGATTCAGATTTTATAAGTTCCCCAACCATCCACTAGTCCTTCTGAAGCCCACTCTTCATTTAATTCTTCATTTGGACTGTCAACAAGATACTTCCAGGTAACTACCCCCTTATTATAATTTCACCCTATAATTTCACCCCTATAATTTCACCTATGCTGATTTCAAGCCACTTTGCTTTTTCTGAGGTTCGTCGCTTGTTGGGAAGTTGAAGTATTCACCGACAAGATACCATTATGCGGCCGTTTAATGAATTTTAAACTACCCATAATGCCTTCTAAGCACTTTTGGATACAGAAGGGTGAAACTTTCAAACAAACCCTCTTTTGTTTTAATTAGTAAAAACATATTCTGCATAGCAGAATGTGCTCCATTACAAATTGCTGAATTCTTACTGCTAAGTCCCACATCTGGAGGACACGCCAAATGAGACCTCTTTACATATTACCATAAAACTGAATGAAAAGTTTACTAAGAATAAGTCAGAAGTTGAAGCAAGGTTATTAATG
Source organism: Locusta migratoria (assembly GCA_026315105.1). Classification (NCBI taxonomy): domain Eukaryota; kingdom Metazoa; phylum Arthropoda; class Insecta; order Orthoptera; family Acrididae; genus Locusta; species Locusta migratoria. Next base: position 787,033,617 of record CM048755.1, read on the forward strand.
GAAGATGCAATATCTATGCAATCTGATACAACTGAAATTCCAGCCACCTCTCCCTTTGAAATTAAGAAAATAGTAAACACACCCAGAAGTAAAAGCTAACATAGAATTAATGGCATTTACAGCAGCGTACTAAGAGTTTGTTCCCAACAGATAAGTATCATGTTCAGACACATATGTCATACCTCTCTCAAGTAGTGTATTTTCCTCCATATGATATTGTTAAACCATTGCATAAAAAAGGAATATGTCTGATGTCAACAACCACCATCCAGTCTCACTACTGAAACCTTTATCCAAAGCACTTGAAACAGTACTGTATTCAAAAGTACCTTCACGTATTTGTAAAAATAAACTACTAACAGAATCTCAACTGGTTTTTCAGAAAGGATTTTCAACATAAAATGCTATATATTCTTTTATTGGTCAAATATTAAATGCTCTAAAAAATCAGACATCACCTGTTGGTATGGTTTGTAATCTATCGAACGCTTTTGATTGTGTAAATCATTGAATTCTTATAGATAAGATGAAGTATTGTGGTATGGGCGAAACAATGCACAATGGTTTAATTCATACTTCACTGGAAGAGTGCAGAAAGTTGAATAAGTGTCTCACATAATGTGTAAAAATTAGCCGATTCCTCAAACTGGGGAGCTATCAAGAACAAGGTCACAAAGAATTTGGTCTTGGGTCCATTGCTGCTGTTATTACGTATTAATGACTTGCCATTCTATTTCACAAAGATGCAAAGTTAGTGATTTTTGCTGCTAAGGCAGAATTACTAAACACAGCTTTCTGAAATTCGTTCACCAAAGAAGACAAAGTGAACACTCCAGAATTCAATCCAAGAACAGCTGCCAGCATGCGAAACTTAGAAGTAGATGTTCCTGGAGTAGTAAAACAACTTAAGTCACTGAAACAAAAACAAATCTTCTGGGCCAGATTGTATACCAACTAGATTCCTCTGAGTATGCTGATGCAATAGCTCCGTACTTAGCTATAATTTACAACCGATCACTCAGCGAAAGATCCGTACCCAAAGACTGGAAAGTTGCCCAAGTTACTCCAATATTCAAGAAAGGCAATAGGAGTGATCCCCAAAATTACAGGCTAATCTCATTGACGTTGATTTGCAGTAGGATTTTGGAACATATACTTTGTTCGAACATTATGAACTACCTTGAAGTGAGCGACCTATTAACCATTAGTCAACACGGATTCAGAAAGTATCGCTCTTGCGAAACACAGCATGCCCTTTATTCACATGAAGTGATAAGTGCCATCGACAAGGGATCTCAAATCGATTCCATATTTCTGGATTTCTGGAAGGCTTTTGACACTGCACCCCACAAGTGGATTCTAATGAAATTGCGTGTTTATAGAATATCTCCCCAATTGTGTGATTGGATTCACAATTTCCTATCAGAAAGGACACAGTTCGTTGTAATTGACAGTAAATCATCGAGTAAAACAGAAGTGATATCTAGCATTCCCCATGGAAGCGTTATAGGTCCCCTACTCTTCCTTGTGTTTATAAACGATTTAAGAGACAATCTGAATAGACTGTTCGCGGATGATGCTGTCGTTTATCGGTTAGTGAAGTCAACAGAGGATCAAAAGCAACTGCAAAGCGATTTAGACAAAATTTCTACGTGGGGCGAAAAATTGGCAATTGATACTACATAAAGAAAAGTGTGAAGTAATACACATGACCACTAAAAGAAATCCACTGAACTTCAGTTATGCGATAAATCAGTCAAACCTCAAGGTCGTACATTCTACTAAATACCTAGGAGTTACAATTACGAATAACCTAGACAGGAGAGAACACATAGAAAATATTGTGGGGAAGGCGAACCAAAGATTATGTTTCATTGGCAGAATGCTTCAAAGATGCACCAGCTCCACCAAAGAGACTGCCTACATCACACATTTGAGCATCCTCTCCTGGAGTACTGTTGCCCATTGTGGGACCCTCACCAGGTGGGAGACTGATGGAAGATATTGAGAAGGTTCAGAGAAGGGCAGCTCATTTTGTTTTATCACATTACGGAGGGGAAAGCGTCATGGAAATGTTGCATGAATTGGGGTGGAAATCATTAAACGAAAGACGTTATTCATTGAGGCGTGATCTGTTTGCAAAGTTTCAATCACCAACTTTTACTTCTGAATGTGAAAATATTTTGCTAGCACCCACCTACTTAGGGAGACATGACCATCCCAATAAAATAAGATCGAAAACGGAGTGTTCTTTCTTCCCGCACGCTATTAGAGAATGGAACAGTAGAGAAAAGTTATGAAAGTAGTTAATGAACCCTCTGCCAGCCACTTCAATGTGATTTGCAGAGTATCGATGTAGATGTAGATGTAGATAGTAATCATACCTGACAAACAAGAGTTAACTCATGGAATTGTAAGTAATGCCATTCAGAAATTTATTAAGTGGGTCTCTTCAAATGGACTTTCATTAAATTGTGATAAAACACAGTATGTACATTCTGCAAGGTAAATTACATGATATCACTAATAAAAATATACTTTGAACAGAAGTTTGTATCTAAGGTAGAATACTGTCACGTTGTAAACTGCAGGTGGTGCGGAATTCGAAGGCAGGTTAGTTATAGAGCACAACACTTTACACTTACAACATGTTTAATCCAAACACAAGTGTACACTCAGTACAGACTGACTCCTGCTTGGAGTACTCCACTATTTATACATAGAAAAAATTGTATGTACGTCGATGTTGAGCAGAAAGATTGGGGTATAATACTGCCATTCGTAACATTTGCTTAGAATATAGCAAGGCAAGACACCACAGGCTTCACGCCGTTTTTCCTGCTCTATAGTCATGAGGCTGAGACAACAATGGATATGCTGTTTCCATTCCAACCGGATGATACTCAGGATGACTATGTGAAACAGTTCATCACCAGGGTCAAAGAAGCAAGACAGCTGGCTCGCATATGGACACTGGACTCCCAGGGGAATGACTGTCAGCACTATAACAACAAGCACTGGCCTGTGTACAGCCAATGAGATCTGGTATGGATTTTTTTCTCCTGTATGGAAAATTGAGCTATCCACTATGCTAATGAAGCAATACTTTGGTCCATATCATGTCATGCGCCGCCTGTCAGACGTCACATACAAAGTCGAGGATTATCAGCCATTCTCAAAATGACAAAAATGAAGAGACATTGTGCACGTCCTGCTAGGAAGCCTTGCAATGATCCCAGAGAACAAATAGACAGAAACGGACTCTTGTTAAAGACTCTGAGGACCGTTAAGGTAATGATGAAGCCATGACAGTAGGGTCTGGCCCCAGTCAGCGTCACCGCAAAGACGGCATGCTGGCACAAGGGAAAGATTCTCTGGAACTGCAGTACAGAGGACCCATGACAAGGTCCAGGACGCTGCAGCTGCTTGCAAAGGTAACTTATCAGCGGGCCGCTGTTCTTTCAGGAAGGGGAGCAATGCCGCGAGTCTTCTGACAGCATGCATGGTGCAGTGGTTCGCATCGCACATTGCCGTGCTTGCATTCCGCAGTTCAAATCCCGCGACAGGCAGAAGAAAATTTATTTCTTTGTATTTACTATTTCTAGAATGTTCTACATGTTTCTTATGTTTGATGTATTTGTAAGTTCCAGAAACGTGTTGATAGCCCAGATGACTGCAAGACACTCCTCCTCAGTTGTAGAGTAATTCATCTTGGGCCTTGAGCGAACTCTTAATGCATAAGCTATCACCTTTTCAGCATCTTCCTGAACTTGTACAAGCAATGCACCAATCCCATAACTGCTAGCATCTGTGTGAAGTTCATTTGCCGCATTCTCGTCGAATAAGGCTAGAACTTATGTGGAAGTTACAGCCTACTTAAGTACTCAGAAAGCTTGTTCTTTCATCCCATCCCAGTAAATCTTGGTGTCTCCCTGCAGAAGTTCTTGTAATGGACGTGCCTTGTTACAAAAACCTTATATGAAACAACAATAGTATGAGCACAGCCCAAGAAAACTTCTCACATCATGAACGTGCTGAGAAGTTGAAAATGATGTGACTGCCATTACTTTATCTGGATCAGAACCAAACCATCTCCATTCACTAGGTATCCCAGGATTTTTATTTCTTTGGGTTAGGCAGAGTCCTGCTGTCTAAACACACTTCAACAGAGTTGACAGGCAGCTTATATGTTCCGCAAATGTTCTTGAGAAAACTACAATATCATCTAGATAACAAAGACACATCATCCATTTAAGATGTCGAAGCAAGTTGTCCATCATGCGTTCGAATGTGGCGGCGGTATTATGAAGTCCAAACGGCATGACCATGAATTAATAGACACCGTCAGGTGTAATAAAAACAGTCTTCTCCCTGTCAGCTTCATCAACCTCGATTTGCCAGTACCCTGTCTGTATGTCCATGGTTGAGAAGTATGTAGCTCATTTCAAACAGTCTTACGTCTCATCAATGCGCAGAAATGGGTAAACATCTTTCTTTGTGATTTTGTTTAGCTGCAGACAGTCGACACAGAAACACCACATGCCCTCCTTCTTCACAAATACCGCGGGACACAACTAGAGATTGATGGTTGAAAAATGTCATAGTGCAACATCTTCTCCACTTCTTCCCGAGTTATCCATCTTTCATCTGGTGACACTCTGTACAAACGCTGGCTAATTAGTGGATGATCCCCAGTATTGATTTAGAGTTTCATCGTGGGCCGTTTCATCTGTCTCTTCTTTTGCCCGGCCTGGAATACACCTGAAAATTGGTGTAGTATGGTTAACACCTTCTGTGCTGTTCCTGCATCAGACTGGGCTCTATATGCAATGCCATAGTAGTTTCCTCAGTGCGTTGTCGGCAGTAACAGCAGAGCATGAGACTTCGTCAATGACATTGAGCTCACCGTCCTGGACTGTTTCGGCTGTTCCAATACACATTCCTTTAGGAATGAGTTGCAATTGCTCATGAAAATTAGAGATCCAAAGTTCTCCAAGGCTACCTGTAATGCTTATAATAGCCGCTGGTATGTAGATTTCCTTTGTTATACAGATTAGCCTCTTGTGGTTGACATGCACTTCACCGTCCAACTGGTCATCTGGGCTGATGACTGGAACTCTTCTCATTGTTAATGGCGGGATCTCAACATTCTCAACAGCAAACAACCTCCCAGGGAAGTCCATGTTACCTGTACTCGTCAAAACGTCTTTCTCAATTTGTAGCTCAGATCTCCCACAGTCAACGACAGCCTGAGATGACTGTTCCTGCCTGCTGGACATATTTTCCATTTGTGACCTGCAGCACAGTTTCTCTTGTATCACAGGACATTATCTTCTTTAGTTTGCAGTGGTAGTCATTCGACAATACAGAGGAGGAAGCTCTTGAATTGACTAGTTCCCAGACAGGTTGGCTGTTGATGATGATGATAATGAGATTTCTCAACATCTCTAAGGCAACTGTGAATGGTGGCGGCATGTTTGAGAGTGACCACATCCAGGATACGGTGATGGGCTTCGTCCCATTGGTTGACAGTAATCATCTGCAGTTGACAGGATTGCTCCAATGGTTGGCGTCTTGTCAAATACTCATCTTCTCTCCCAACAGTATCATACCACATGTCCTGGACGGCCACAGTGAAATCACAATGGCATCTTGTCTTCTGTTCTCCAGATATCAGCCTTCCTGCAAGACTTCAGAGTTGCTGGAGGAGTTGGTTGTGGTTGCTTCAGTCGGACATACAGGACTGATATCCACAGACATAATCTGGTGCTCACTTGGTCCAACAGTCCTGGCTGCCATAAACTGTTGCAATTCTTCTCCCACAATTATCTATGAGAGAAGCAAAGTCATGCTGGTCTCCCACAACGGCCATAGGGACTACATTCGGGATTCTGTCATACATCTTTCGTCCAACCCTCCTCTGTTGCATCTCTTCAATTTTCTGGCAGCATTGGGCAAACTCTTGTATTGTCAAACCATCTTTTAACAGAAGATCTTGATACGTGTCTTTTGCAATGCCTTTCATCAGGTGTGAAACTTTATCGGCCTCCGTCATATCTGGGTTAACTACATGACACAGGGTCAAAACACTCTATATATGACTGTGTTGACTCACCATGTCACTGGGCCCTTTTCTTCAATTGCTCTTCTGATAAATGGACTTTCTGCTGGTGGTCTCCAAACGTCTTCTTAAGTTATGTCTGGAATTTTTCCCAGCTATCAAGCTTGTTCTTGTTATTTTCAAACCTCTGCTGGGCCATCCCATCCAGGTAGAAATATATGTTTGCCAAGCACATAATGTGACCCACCAATTACACTTGGTGACTCGGTCGAATCCTTGCAGCCATTTATTTGGGTCCTGTCCAGCATTTCCTGAGAACACCGATGGGTGTCTGATGTGCAGCTGCCTTACCAGTTTTTTGGCACCCATGGTTCTTTTGATGACATGGACCTTCGGATGGAAGTAATCGGTATACCCTTTGTATTCCGGTTTTTGTCTGCATAAGCAACAGCTCTTGTGCTGCCTAATCGGAGCTACAATGATGCAGATGTATTGCAGAATACCCGGCACCTCCACCAGAAAGTGTCACATTGAAACCGCAGGTCATGCAGAATTGGAAGGCTGGTTGTTAAGAGAGCACAACACTTTACAATTAGAACACATCTATTGCAAACACAAGTGTACACTCATTACAGATTGACTCCTGCTTGGAGTGCTCCACTATTTATAAATAGAAAGAACTGTCTGGAACCTACAAGTACTGTACATCAAACATAAGGAACATGTAGAACATTCCAGAAATAGTAAATACAAAGAAATAAATTTTCTTTCGCCTGTGGTGGGATTTGAACTGGGGACCACAAGCATGGCGATCTGCGATGTGAACCACCGCAACACACGTGCTGTCAGAAGACTCGCGGCAATATTAAACAATTTTACATGTGTGTATTGATGAGAGATAGAATTGGAAGAAACATATTGATCATCTATTGAAATGTTTGAGTTCAGATACTTATAATATTAAGGTTACTGCAAATTTTGGTAGTAAATGTCAGAAAATTAGCTTACTATGCCTATTTTCAGTCACTTTGGGGTAACTCATCATTGAGTATTCATTGCACAAAAGCGTGTGCTGCAGACATTTATTTAAGAACTGGTGATCTTCACAATGGCTTCACAATACATATTTGCTTAACGAAATTTGTTATTAATAACCCAATCCAATACAAAAGTAATAGCAGTGTGCATAGATACAAAACTAGTAAAAAGGATGATCTTCATTATTCAAGGTTAAATATAAATTGGCACAGAAATGGGTGAATTATAGTGCCACAAAAGTCTTTGACCACTTAGCAAATGGCATCAAAAGTCTGTCAGATAGCCAACAGCATTTAAAAGGAAATTAAAAGAATATCTGGTGTGTGTGTGTGTGTGTGTGTGTGTGTGTGTGTGTGTGTGTGTTTTCTTGTAAGGATGCCTTTTATTAAACTGGCACATTCCACATCATTCTGATATATCATATTCATGATTTGTGACACATGTATTAATCTAATGTAATTTGTATTTTAGTCTTACTGCAAAAACCTGTTAAGTAGTAATTTAATACTTTATGTATGTATTCTAATTGAAAAGATAAGTATCATTCATCTGTAGAAATCAGTTAGGTGCAGTTGGAGAAATACACTCCAACAGTGGAGTGGCCGAGCACTCTAAACTGCCTTGCTGCGGAGCGCATGGTTGCTCGCCATCGGAGGTTCGAGTCTTTCCTGGTGCATGGGTGTGTGTGTTGTCCTTAGGTTAGTTTCAGTAGTTGGTAAGTCTGTCCATAGCAGTTTGGTCCAATAGGTTTACAAACAGTTGACATTTGAACACTCCAACAGTTGTTTCTTCAATGACATATTTTAACATGTTATCAGTTCTCCATTAAAATTATGCCATTCTCAGGCCGCTACATAATTACAAAACCATCAAATATAAACACAGACAGAGAATAAAATTCTAACAATGTTTCATAACACACAAAATATACTCACATTTTGTCCTACAACATGTGAATTTCTTCCCACATAGGTCTCTGATGGGGAAAGTCATGCAGTCTATTGAATAAAAAGACTGACTGTACAACATGCAAAGGAATTTACCATGTTAGTTGCCAGTGGACATTGAAAGAAATCAATGGGGTAAGTTTAAAATTTGTGCCCAGCTGGAATTCAAACCCAGGTCCTGCTTATTAGGCAGTCACACTGACCACTATTCCACTAGGGACAGTGATCACTGTGGCCATGTGGGCTACCCTTGAACACCTCCCATCAGATACAAATTCTCAATTTTTCCACATACTATTAATATATAGTCCCTGTCCAATATCACTCATCACTCATTAACCTCCCTTTTGTTCTCCTACTCAGTTCTTAAATATGATTACATTACATGCAGTGTAAGAAGTCTCTGACTGCACTCACTTCAGTGCACCACTACCACACACCGCGCCAAGTATATTACACCCCCAATTGCGTACGAGGGCATTCCACTACATGCTACACCCCCAAAGAGTTTATAAGAAATAATATCCAACTACTCTACCCCATTTTTGCCAGTCGATTGAATGTACATACATCTTGTCTAGTGACTACCTGGTTGTGTTACAGCTTGTATCTTCATACTTGTAAATTTGTAAATCTACAAGCACATGTAGGCTTACTATCTAAGATACTGCAACAAACTGTGTACACAAATATTACTACAATTGGATCAGCATACTACAGGTAAATAATTGTATATCCTCAGTGAATTAAGCATTGTTTTGGTGATGCTGTTCTAGATAACTCAACCACTCACCTACTCCAATGCTACCATAGCCTGTAACTCTCAGCTACCGAAACAGGTGTCTAAATAACTACATGGTGACAAATCATTGAAAGTAAACAGAGACACAAAATGTGTTAATGTATGTGTTTTTATTTTTTATTTTATTGTGCTTAGCCACATCCTGTACAATGACATTATTGTGCACCACAGTTAGATTATGTGTATGTTTACTTGTTACTTGTGTTATTTTATTCGTATACAATTATTACGTGTTTGAAATTTATTATATGTTATCAGAATGATATTACTGTGTCTGTGTTGTATTTGACTGTTTTGTATGGAGGGCCCTGAGGATGACATCATTGTAGTGTAAGAACAGAATTCATATAAAAATATATTTTTGAAGAACTGACAGTTGGAGTATATTTTTACAATAATACAACCAGGTGAATTTTGGCAGTCCACACCTCTGCAGCTGATTCACATTTAGTTAAGTCATTTCTGACTCTAGTAAATTCTCAGAGTAGGAACCGCATTTCATTGTTCCCTCAAGATGAATCATCTTCATTTCTTGATACACAATGCATAAGTAATGGTAAACCACAAATGACCAAATCTGCATTTAATAGGTTTTTGCAGTACTAAGACCATGATATAACAGAGTATAATATAAGGTATTCAGTAAATATTATATGAAGACAGTTAGTTTACAGATGAAAATGAAAGTGACAGGATGTAACACTCACATGGTAGTAAAATACCCACAGGTAGCCATCCAAAATTCTATGCCAAGGAGGACCAGAGATACAGACACAAACACTTATTTGGGAAACGGCACATTGTAAGATAATGAAATTCGCATCTAGTGTCACTCTAGCAGCTGTTACATGCCTCAGCACTGAATCAAAGAAGTTCTGGAAGTGTTGTTAGGGCATAACAGTTTCCAGAATATAGCCAAAGTTGATCTGTTGTAGCAGCAGGCGGTGTTTTACAGGCCTGTTGTTCACCAATAATTAATCACACATTTTTGGTAGATGGGAAAACAGGGAGGCAAAAACAGCAGTGCAACTCAATAGGCAATGAACACTGCATGCCAAATGTGGTTGCACTTTATCCTGCTGCAATCTGGCCACTGGCTTGTGAGAACAACAGAGATCTAACACAGACTTGGTAGTGTACTATAGAGAAGGGGATGCAGGAATGGAATCCAGTACCACCCCAATAAAGGGTGCAGGATCAGTTTGGTGACACATAAATCTACAGTTCAAGTTTCTCACTGTGGTGCCTACAGGCTCTAATCCGACCGATGTAGCGGCAAGTAGAGAATGGCGTACGTAATTTGATTTTTCTCTATGAGAGACTGTTACTACATACATTGCAACTTTATTGATAAGTGTATGAACTATTTTATGCAAAACATTTCATTCATAGTTCCCAGCATATTGCTGCCCCCCCCCCACTTGCCCCTCTGACTCTGCTCTCTTCCCGTTGCTAGCACTAAACTGTATGCGAACACCCCACTCCCAACTTTTCCATTACTACTCTGGTAGCCTAGTACAAAATCCACTGTCAATGTCTTACAATGGGAAAAAAGCAGTTTAATTTGCAAACTTTATTTCTGAACTTTAAAAGCCTTCCAAAACAAAACCTGATTAATGCACATAGATTCCTAACTACCTTTTCTATCTTGAAATTTTGATACTTTCCACTGGTTTTCAGTGCACATCCAAGCACTGTGAGAGGTCAGTGAAGCAGAGCAGCAAGATTTTGATGAAGACACCAGCCAAATAAGAGTTTCTCTGATGAGCAACCAGCTCTCAGGTGGAAGGAAACTGATTCTGAAATCTTGTCGGGAAATACTGCTTAAACTAACTAAATACCTCATAGTTCCCTATATAGTCCAGACCTTGAATGGTGTTTAGTAACTCATTTTATGGTGAAGATAAATAAATAAAAATACTGAAGGCCTAATACATGACGATAAAAGGCAAAAATTTCCTAACAAATTATTTAGTTCTCTCAAACTAAAGTTAATAAAATTTAAATAAATTAACTAAAAGTTAATAAAATTTGAATATTTAAAATTTTTGTGTTTTCATTCTGTAGCTTGCGTACCTGTAATTCCATGCATGTAGAGTGAGGTTAGCAGACAAGACATTGAGGCGTGAGATTACCACACCACTGGTCTATTGTGACATTTTTATCATTTTACAGTTTTCTACTGCATGTGTCAGTATCAAACTAATATACAGGGTGTCCCAACTATCTCGTCCACCCAAAATATCTCTGGAACAATAACAGCTATTGGAAAACGACTTTCACCGGTATCAATGTATGGCTTGGACCCATGAATGTACATATTTGGAAACTTTGTAAAATGAAAGCAAATGTGTTTTTTAACACAAATTTATGTTTTTTTTTTTTTTAATGGATACCCTATGTTTTTTCTTCAGCAATCCATAGCATGACAAATCACATAAATAATGGTGTTGATTGCATCACAATATTCCAATTACATCCTGAGATATTGCGACGCGAAGTTGACGCTTGAAATATGCGAAACGCGCTTCTAGCGCACGTCCTGAGCAGCATGGGGTTCTCGCCTGAGTATCAGGACATGCGCTAGCAGCATGTTTCGCATATTTCAAGCCTCAACTTCGTGTCGCAATATCTCAGGATGTAATTGGAATATTGCGATGCAATCAACACCATTGTTTACGTGATTTGTCATGCTATGGATTGCTGAAGAAAAAATATAGGGTGTCCATTCAAAAAAACATAAGTTTGTGTTAAAAAACACATTTGCTTTCATTTTACAATGTTTCCAAATATGTACATTCATCGGTCCCAGTCATACATTGATACCGGTGAAAGTCATTTTCCAATAGCTGTTATTGTTCCAGAGATATTTTGGGTGGACAAGATAGCTGGGACACCCTGTATATAAATATGTGTTCTAGCATATCAAAATGAAAATAACAACTAATACATTTTAAATACTTATCTTATTGTTAATAACACCTCATGATGTTTTACATAAAGAACAAGACAAAGAAAATATTGTGATAATACAAAAATTATCATGTATACTGAAGAAGGAGAAAAAAGTAAATGCATAATACTACAGCCAAGAAATGAACACAGGTTGGGTGGTTTGACAGCCTTAAGCCTCGACAGTTCGACCAAAGGCTTCATCTGCTAGAAAAAAATAATTTCATGGGCGAAACCTAGAGGATGATGGAAGAAAACCACACATTGATAACTCAAACATTATTAACTTTAGATCCCATTCATAATTAACAGAAAGTGTTTGTTTTTAGGGTGATTCTTCAGTGTACAGTGACTTTCCAGCATCAACTAAGCATTTAATTCAGAAAAAGCCTTGGTAGTGTCAAGCAATAAACCTTATCAGATGTCTATATTTTCAATATAGAATGTGCTTCAAAACTAGATCAGTTGGTGAGACATGTCAGACTCTCTTCTTATTACAGCCAAAATGAATGCTTATAGTTTCTCCCTTGAGTTACTGGTTTACTCTTGACAGATTGCAAAATATTTTCCTTCGAAAGTAAACTATATGACCAACAGTGAAGATAGATCCAGGACAATATTTTCACTCAGCAGCAGAGTCTGCACTGATAAGAAAGTACCTGGCAGATAAAAATTGTGCACCAGACCGGGATCTGAACTTGAGATCTTTGCCTTTCGCTGACAAGCACTCTACCAACTGAGATTTACCGGTATGCTTCATGAACCTCTCACAGCTTTACTTCTGCCAACTTTCAGGTCTAGCACTCCTGAAAGGAAGCATATGGTATAGACGTGGCTCAGCCACAGCCTAGGAGATGTTTTCAGAATGATATTTTCACTCTGCAGTTCAGTGTACACTGATATGAAACTTCCTGGCAGATTAAATCCATGTGCCAAACCAGGTTTCAAATCTAGGATCTTTGCCTTTCACAGTCAAGCAACCTTCCGACTGAGCTACCCTGACACACTTCATCGCCCATCCTCACAGCTTTATTTCCACCAGTACCTTACCTTCTGCTTTCCATATTTCAAAGAAGTTCTCCAGTGAACCTTATAAGACTAGCACTCCTGGAAGAAACAATAGTTTGAAAAATGTCTTAGTCACAGCTTAGGGGATGTTTCCAGAATTATATTTTCACTCATCAGAGGAGTGTGTTCTGATACGAAACTTCCTAGCAGATTAAAACTGTGTGCAGGACTGAGATTCAAACCTAGGAACCTACGTCAGTCGTGGGCAAGTGCTCTACTGACTGAGCTATCCTGGCACACTTCACGACACATCCTCACAGCTTTACTTTGGCTAGTGCATTGCCTTCTACTTTCCAAACTTCACAGAAGTTCTCCTGTGAAAGGATATGGTAGAGACATAGCTCAGCCACAGGATAGCTCAGAAGAGCCAGTCCTGCAAGGCTCACAGGAGAACTTTTGTCAAGTTTGGAAAGGAGGAGGAGATGTACAGGTGCAACTAAAGCTGTCAGATGGGCTGTGAAGCATACCAGAATAGCTCAGTTGGTATAGTGCTTGCCCACAAAAGGCAAAGGTGCCAGGTTTGAATCCATGTCTGACACATAGTTTTAATCTGACAGAAAGTTGCAGTGAAGACAAATGTTTGTTTTCATCCCTCCAAGTGCTGTAGAGTACAGCATCACACAAACATACCATTCTGCTGATAAGCTGATGTTACATCCAGTACATGTGTAGTACTGTGACATTTTCTGGCTATAGCCACAGTGCCTCTGAAGCCTAGTTCCTCAAATTATGTTTTCATAGTATAAAATCATCATATACGAGCTTTCTACACCAATCACTATTTTACTGAGATGTTACTATTTCACCACTTCACCCCAATCACCATTCTCAGATGAATTGCCTGCTGCGCTGTCTCATGTATCCCTGTCACATGTAGGTTTGAAAGGAACTTTAGAAAAAGAGTGGACCTGATGAGAGCATTCAGGCCACAGCCAAAAACTTAAATCATGTGAATGCAATTGTCTATTTTCATGCCCACTGACAGCTCAGCGAGCCTTTATATGGTGAGTTTTTATCTGTCCTCCATTACTGAAAATTGAGTGTGTATGTTTGTGACTCCATCATGCTAAAATGGCCAAAGGGACCTCAGTAACAACTGGAATGGAAATACCTTATAGCTTATACCCTGCATTAACAGACAGGCTATCTTTCATAAGCCACCATTTTGTGTACTGTAGAGAATAAATTACAACAAAAGAGATGGATGAACTTGGATGAGATATGAATTGGAGATAGCTTGTACCATGAATTGGCACATAAACTACTTTTTATGGACCACCATATGGTGCAGGGCAAAATATACTTTACAATTTACTAAAGGCACCATCTGACTGTCATGAAAGTTAGCAGATATTTGTAACTTGTCATGGAGAGGGGAGAAGGCAAAATGGATAAGAGAAGAGGAGTAGAGATGAATATAAAGAGGAGAAGATGGAGGAGGAGGAAAAGGACTGAGATGGGAGGGTCAGATGAGCTGAGAGGTGAAAGAGTAGTGAACAGAAAGAAGAGGCAGGAGCAGGTGAAAGGAGATAGATAGAGGGGGAGTGGAGGGGAGATAGAAAGACAGCCACAAAATTATTTACTTCTTTTTCAAGCAAATTTTGTAATTTACTACTCGGTGATGTATAAATGTTTTCATGAAGTACATAACTGATGTGCCAGCTTCTCCCATAATCTCAAAAGTTGCTGCTTATCCCCCCCCCCCCCCCCCCCAAACCCACCAAAAAATTTCCTATATGTACATATTATGGTTACACATGATAATGTTACTATACTCATATGGAAATAATGTTAAACACCTTGCTGAGAATTACTTACTATTAGAGAGCCCAACAAAGGCTTTTCAAGTCTGGCAGAATGACAAAACACAATTCATGCGATGAGTCTCAAATGAGTCTAAAGATCTATCGGTCTGTCCACTGGAAACATTTCCCATGACTGGGTTGGCAGGAGCAGAAATCAACATTGACAAGAAGGACTTGAACATAAAAACTGCTGCATGTTGAACCAATAGTATCAAGTATATCACACAAAACACTGATATGTCCTACCTACTCAGTACGCAAAGCCTCTGCAAGAAAAATTAAGTGTTACTCAAAGCTCCAAATGTAAATACAGCTGTTACTTACCTGTATGTCATACTGCATATGTAGATTATTGATTATAAAGGGTTTTACTAAGTTAGCATATTGAATAGCCTTATCTAATGGAAATCCTTTAGAATGAAACGAAATAAGACAATCACACTTTGGCCAAAGATCCACAGTTGTCTGTAAGAAAGAAAGAATATTATATATTTAGCACTTTAACAGAGTGTCAGGCTTAAAAATAAGACATCATAAATATATGACAGAATTAATAACAGAATCATGCACCACTTAGGAATATACAATGTTAACCCTTTAGAGGGCACATTTTTTGTGGCAACTCAAGAAAACTGCCTTTTTTTTGTATATTAGATGTGTGATCAATTTTTTTATATTTTACTTTTGACAATTTTATTTGTGTGATTTACATCTAAAAACTATGGTTCTACATATACCACCACAGTGCCTTTCTGAACTATCGACATTGGTGGTAAATGGATTTCCCATTTCAATTTTGTGAACTGTAAGATGTTGCCATTACAAGTTAAAATTTGTGTTGTTGTTTTTTCCAATTTATTTCAACAATATTTACATTTCATGTTGACTATTTACAAGAAATATATCTTTTTCAACCAAATGATCATCAAAGTCTCTTCCAATAATAGTAGTGATCCTGCGACAAACAGAAATTTATTCTTATAGCAGTTTACCTACACCTACTATGCTGTACTACCACAAGATGTAAGGTATCTAGAGAAATGGTAAGACATACTCCCAGGAACATTGTGGTACCCCTAAGTTGGCAGTAAATATTACCACGAAACCCCCAGTTACCCAACTGCCAGTGTGGCACAATGGATAGCATCACCGATTGTGGTGCTGAAGGTCGTGGGTTCAACCCCGTCCACCGACAAAAATTTATTTCTTTGAAATTATCATGTTCTACAAGTTTCTTATGTTCACTTGTAATATCTACATGTTTCTTATGTTAACTATTCTTCTAATTTCTGGTACATTCTGTCTGTGCATAAATAGCACAGCACTCTGCCCAAGAGGCAGTCAGTGCTGCGAGTAAGCTTCAGTTCACAATAAACCTGCTTTCAGTATAAATGCTGTGTTCAGTCAAAAACCCTGCCTTCAAAGTCAAGCCTGATTCCATTTCATTGCGACTTTGTTTGGTGGACACGCCGGATATCCTGTGCAACAGCTGCATCACCGTGGCTCTGATTAGGCAACGTAAAAGCCGTCACTTACATGGACTAGAACCGGGATACAAGGGATATACCGAGTACATCCTTCCGAAAGTCCATATCATTTGAAGAACCATGGACACAAAACCAGCGGTAAGCCAGATGCACATCAGACACCCATCGCTGTTCTCTGGAGATGCTGGACAGGACCCCCAACAAATGGCTAAAAGGGTTCAACCGAGTCACCAAGTACAATATGTCAACGTTTATTTCTACCTGGACGGAACAGCCCAGGAATGGTTTGAAAACAACGAAGAGAAGCTGAATGACTGGGAAACGTTCCAGATGAAAGTTAAGATGACATTTGGAGACTGCCAGCCACAAATCCGTTCTGTGGAAGAACAACTGTAGAACTGGGCCCAACGGCATAGTGAGGTGACACAATCATACTTACAGAATATTTTGGCCCTGTGTAACATAGTCAATCAGAATATGACAGAGGCCTACAAAATCACGCACTTGACAAAGGGTATAGCAGAAGACATGTACCAAGCCCTTCTGATAAAAGACGTCGCTACGATGGAAGAGTTCATCAAATGGTGCCAGCGTATTGAAGAGATGCAACAAAGGAGGGTTGGACTAAAGAAGTATGACAAGACTCCCCAACGTAGTCCCTGTGGCCGTTGTGGAAGAGCAGCATGACTTCGCTTCTCTCATACAACAAATTGTGACAGAAGAATTACAACAGTTTATGGCAGCCAGAACTACAACGTGAAGAATTGCGTCGCCCTGCTATGACATACACTGCAGTCGCCAAACGGCAGCCTGTGAACCAGCCAACAAGACCACAACCAACTCCCCCAGCAACAATGATGCCCCACAGAAGAACAGACGTCTGGAGGACAGAAGACAATACACCACTGTGTTTCCACTGTGGGCACCCTGGACATGTCGTACACTACTGCAGAGAGAGACGGCGAGCATTCGAGCATTATTCTGCCACAAGACGTCAGCCATCAGAGCAGTTCTACACCAGGCAGTCACGTGCTGATGAGTTCAGTTGACCTATGGGAAGAAGCCCATCGCTGTACACTAGACAAGGTCGCTCCCCAACATGCCGCTGCTGTTCACTGTCACCGTAAAGAGGTACCAGGAAACTCCCCTAGCCGCCATGCCCAGGAAACTAAGCGAGGCGACCATCCACAGAGGTGAGGCCGCTGCAGATGAAAATCCTCCATGGACGACAGTTGCTAAGATGTCGGGAAATCTCATCGACTTCATAATCGGATAATTACCACCGCACACTAAAGAAGACAATGTTCTGAGATATGATGGCAACTGTGCTGAACGTGACAAATGGAAAGTACATCCAGCCAGCAGAAAACTTGTGTCGCAAGAATAACCATCAACAAAAGGACCCAGCCATTTGAATTAGTCATTTTAACAGAATGCAGTCATAATGTCATCCTCTGATGGGACTTCCTTCAGGCATCCTACGCTATCATTGACTGTGGAAGATCTGAGCTGCAAACTGAAGAAGTTGTTCCGACGGGTACATATAATACAGAATTTTCTGGGAAGTTATCTGTCATTGACAATGTGACGATCCCGCCATTGACGATAAGAAGAGTTCCAGTCACAAACACAGATGACCGGTTAAACTGTGAAGTGCTTGTCGACAGTAAAATGTTTATTAGGCTCACAAATGAAATTTACATACCAGCGGCTTTCATAAGCATTACCGGTGGTTGAGGAGAGATTTGGATCACAAACTGTCATGAGCAGTCATAACTTATCCCCAAAGGAATGTGTATTGGGACAGCTGAACCAATCCAGGATGGTGAACTCAGCGTCATCAATGAAGACCCATGCTCTGCTGTTAGTACAGACAACACGCTGGATGAAACAACCATGGAACTGCCAATAGGGCTCGGACTTACCAAGGAACAATGCCAGCAAGTGTTAGCTATACTAGGCACATTTTTGGGTGCATTCAGACCCCAGCAAGACAGAAGACAGACAAAACGGCCCACAATAAAGCACCGTATCAATACTGTGGATCATCCACCAATTAGCCAGTGTTCATACAGAGTGTCGCCAGCTGAAGACGGATAATTTGGGAGGAATTGGAGATGATGTTGCACGATGACATTATTCATTCTTCGCAGAGTCCTTGATCGTCTCCGGTGATCCTTGTAAAGAAGAAGGATGGCACGTGGTGATTCTGTATCGACTATCAGCGGCTAAACATAATGACAAAGAAAGATGTCTACCCATTGCCGTGCATTGACGGCACCTTAGACTGCTTGAAAGGAGCAACATACTTCTCAACTATGGACATACAGACAGGTTGACGAATCTGACAGGGAGAAGACGACTTTTATTACACCTGACGGCCTCTATGAATTCAAAGTAATGCCATTTGGATTATGTAATTCTCTGGCCACATTCGAACGCATGATGGAGAACTTTCTTCAACACCTTAAGTGGACAACATGAGTTTTGCTATTTAGATGACATTGTCATTTTCTCAAAAACATTTGAAGAACACCTGAGTCGCCTGTCAACTGTGTTGAAGTGTGTTCAGACTGCAGGATACCGCCTCAATCAAAAGAAGTGCCTGTTCGCCGCCTAAGGGATAAAAATCCTGGGGCACCTAGTAAACAGAGATGGTGTCCATCCTGATCCAGATAAAGTAAGGGCAGTCACATCACTTTCAACTCCTCAGCACATTCGTGATGTGAGAAGTTTTCTTAGTCTGTGCTCATACTACCGACGTTTCATATAAGTCTTTTGTAACAAGGCATGTCCATTGCAAGAACTTCTGCAGGGAGACGCCACATTTTACTGGGATGAGACAAAAGAAAGCGCTTTCTCGGCATTTAAGGAGGCTCTAACTTCTGCACCAGTTCTAGCCTTGTATAACGAGAATGTGGCGAACTGAACTTCTCACAGTCGCCAGTGGTTATGGGATTGGTGCAGTGCTAGTGCAAGTTCAGGAAGGTGCTGAAAAGGTGATTGCCTACGCATCAAGAGTACTCTCACAGTCCAAGAGAAACTACTCTACAACTGAAAAAGAATGTCTCACAGTCATCTGGTTGGTTGGTAGGTTGGTTGTATGGGGGGGGGGGTTATGAGGACTAGACTACTATGGCCATCAGTCCCCCGCAGTCATCTGGGCTATCAACCAGTTTCGGCCATATTTATTTGGCAAACCATTCACCATCATGACAGACCACAATTCTTTGTGTTGGCTGACTAACTTGAAGGATCCATCAGGTCGACTAGCAAGATGGGCACTAAGACTCCAAGAGTACGACATCACTGTGGTATTCAAGAACGTGCTCAAACACAAGGATGCCAACTGCCTTTCGAGGAATCCATTAGTGGAACACAACAGCATGAACGAAATTTCAGCCCTTACTGAATTAGGTGACGTTACTGCTAAACAGTGGGAAGATCCACCACTATTAAAAACCATAGAGGCCTTCGAGAAAGAAGAACCGACCAAAGGAGAATTCCAACTTATAAACGGAACATTGTATTAGAACAATTAAGATCCACTGGGCCCCAAATGGCTACGTGTCGTTCCAGCTCATCTCCAGCCAGCTACTGTCAAGTATTTCCACAATGATCCAACATCCGGTCATCTGGGATTTGTGATCACCCTAGACAGAATCAGACGCAGTTATTACTGGAAAGGTCTCTACCGATCTGTCAAGCACTACATGAGTCACTGTAAAGAGTGCCAGCGACTGAAGCATGTGCCACAATTACCTCTTGGGCATCTTCTACTGATTCCACCAGCAGCAGCTCCATCCCACCGAGTTGGGATCGATCTTTTAGGAAGGTTCCCAAAGTCGACAACTGGTAACCGATGGATAATAGTCTGCACTGACTACCTCACATGCCACGCTGTCACCAAACCTGTGCCAACTGCAAAAGCTCCAGAGATCACAAAATTCGTCGTAGAAGACATAATTTTGAAGCATGGAGCACCACGTGTGATGATATCTGATTGTGGAAAAGTATTCCAGTCAAAACTAGTATCAGAGGTAATGTCACATTGTGACATTGTGCACAGAATGACAACTGCATTCCATCCTCAGACAAATTGTCTTACAGAATGTTTTAACAAGACTTTAGCAAATATGCTGTCAATGTACATCAATGTTGAGCAGAAGGGTTGGGATACAATACTGCCAGTCGCGACATTTGCTTATAATACAGCAAGACAAGATACAACAGACTTCACGCCTTTTTTCCTGCTCCATGGCCATGAAGCTGAGACGACAATGGATACGCTGTTCCCATTCCAGTTGGACGACACTCAGGATGACTTTGTGAAACAGCTCATCACCAGGGTCAAAGAAGCAAGACAGCGGGCTTGCATATGGACACTGGACACCCAGGAGAAGGACTGTCAGTGGTATAACGACAAGCACCGACCTGTTGTGTACAGCCCAGGAGATCTGGTATGGATTTTTACCCTTGTACGGAAAGTTGGACTATCAGAAAAGTTATTGGTTCGTATCATGTCATACGCCGCCTGTCAGACGTCACATATGAAGTCAAAAAAGTCGTTGAAATGACAAAAATGAAGAGACACTGTTCACATCCTCCGCATGAAGCCTTACTACAATCCTGAAGAGCAGATAGGCGAAGATGGCTTCTTGTTTAAAAACTTGAAGGACGATAATGATACTGATGAAGCCATCTCAGGAATTTCTGTCATCAGTAATTCTGCAGAAGTTTAGGCTTCTCCAGAACTGCCATACAGAGGACCCATGACAAGAACAAGATCCAGGACATTGCAGCTGGCTCAAAAGGAAACCTAACAGCAGGTCGCTGTTCTTTCAGGACAGGGAGCATTGCCATGAGACCCCCAGTTAACTAACTGCCAGTGTGGCGCAATGGATAGCATCACCGATTGCAGTGCTGAAGGTCGTGGGTTCAATCTCGTCCACTGGCAAAAATTTATTTCTTTGTAATTATCATTTCCAGAATGTTCTACATATTTCTTATGTTAACTATTCTTATAATTTCTGGTACATTCTGTCTGGGTATAAATAGCAGAGCACTCTGCCCCATAGGTAGTCAGTGTTGCGTGTATGTTACAGTTCGCAATACACCTGCTTTCATTATAAGTGCTGTGTTCAGTCGACAACTCTGCCTTCGAAGTCAAGCCTGCTTCCATTTCAATGTGACAATATGCTTCCTGAGGACCACAAGAAACACTTTGGCATGTTTGTTCCAAGCCCCTTTCAACATCTACTTTGATGGTAAGCATACTCCCCAAGAACCCCAGAAACACAGTTATTTGGTAATACACATAATTCCCACAGGCCTAATAGCTTTATTTAACAACAAACGAAAACCAGAGCTACTGCAGTGGACTACCACTAGGAGCATACAGAAACAGTAACAGATATTCCCCTGAATGCAGTAAAGGAATACCATACTGCCTGCTAAAGGGTTAACACCCTGGTAGAAGTGAATGATTATATTAAACATACATACAGACATTGCTTAACAAAACACTTTTTACTTCTTGTTGTTCTTCTATATAAAATTCAGTGCCGTGCCTCTTTCTAATTTCTGCATGTTAAATTAGCCTTTCTTTTCACTTTCAGTATCTGACACTGACATCCCTAAAATAATTATTGATGCAGCTGCCTCAGAATGTAGTTTCTCTATGTCATAACAGCATGCTATTAGCATGTTGCACAACTCAAACTTGAATAAAAATGAGACTGAGTTTGTATGATAAAATATATAGGCGATAATAATAACTATTTGGAAATATATCTAACCTGCTTGCAACAGTAATGACAATATAACTCAGCAGCAACAGTTTTGTAACTACTGCAATTTTCAAGTGAGAGATGAAACAATTTTCATTGAATCAATATCATTTTCCATTAGAAATTGTAAAGAACCAACAAAATATCGAAAATCCAATTCTATTGGAATGAATCGTTCTTAGTGTGACCCAAACAGTACCACGTTTTCTCAGTTCTCTGTGTGTGTGTGTGTGTGGGGGGGGGGGGGGGGTAGGAGTTCTTCTGGATATTCATTCTCCCTACATTGCAACAAATTGCTGCTAATTTTCACTTCATTGCACCAATTATTTTAAATGCAAGACTATGTTTCCCATGTTCCACTTTCTTAATGTTTATGCTGGTAAATATCCAATGAATAGTTTTCCTGCTGAAAGATCATGCAGTATCATGATGTGGAAACTTTCTACTGTTTCTACCAGCAGGAATGTATTGAAACTGCACTTGTAAACAACACCAGTAGTTTACTGCATTAATTTCATTGAGACAAAGTCTATAAAAGTTTGGCAAGTTTTTAGTATAGTTATTAAATAACAACGGTTTCTGCAAAATTGCGTACCGTGTGGGATGGGTTTCTACACTGACAAGAACATACAGAAGCAAAAAAAGTTCTAAAGTATGGAGCAACTTATGAACTAGAACTTTTACATAAAGCTCTTCATAATACTAAGTGAGGCAAATTATTGTGTGATATCAAGTGCCATCTGTTCATATGCAGCCACTGTTTGGCTAGTCAGCAGCACCATTGAGTGGTGTCAAATGAAAGTGTTACTGGAAGAAACATTCCACTACTGTTGCCTGGTGGCAAAATCATGATTGGGCTGACTAAATTCATCATAAATTGTTGTATGTACAGAAAAGCAAGTCTCATAGAAAGGACTACATATACATCTGGTTTAGTACAAATTAAAAAATTGGCATTCACTCAACTATAACCTCATAAGCATTAAAAAAACAAATAAAAAACAGCAATGACAATTACAACAAAAGCAACAATTTAACATTAAAATATGAAGCACTGGATGCTTCTTAACTAAGACTGATATACTAGTAATACTTACTTTTAAGATTATTTCTTCGGGTATTATTACAATTTTAATAAATTCAAATTCTTCAAGTCGTGTCAGTATTTCTTTCATCGGTTTCGACTGTGATTTCTTTGCCATGGCACACACTCCGACGACAACTTGTTTTGCGTCTCCACTACCATCTTCTCTGTATTCAGTCAGATTGCCCTTAAAGAAAAAGGAAAAGAATAAGCACAATTTTACACTGACTAAGTAATAGTATTAATCTATTGTGTGTTGCAGCATATCATGGCAGCTGTAGTAACTATGATCACAAGAAGTGTGGTAGCCGGAGGTGATGGTTGTATGACTGTGTTGTGCCTGTGCGATTGCGTGAGTGTTCTATTTTCTGAAGAAGGCCATGGGCGACAGCTGAAAGTGTTGTAGGCGTGTGTCTTTTGTATGTGCTTGTCGCAGCTCGTCACCATGTCTTTTTGGTGAGTTGTGAACTGTCCTTACTATATTATTAATTCGAACATGGCATAATTATTGATTGAACAGCAACATAATGGAAACTTAATTTACGAATATTTTAGGGAGGAATTAAAAATAGTGGGATTGTATCATTAGACAAGCCACTGAAATTTGCAGCAGGAAAAATCTTCTTAACTGTAGCTAAAATCTCAGCAAAGCTTGGGAACCACAAAACAGTCAGCAAAGACAATGATCTAGCAAACAGGGTGGTCAGAGCAACTACAACAATGCTACTGCAGATGCCAATACAAGTATGTCTGTGACCACCACTAACAAATACCCTCTGGTGTGGGCTAGAGAGGGGATAGTTTATTTATTTATTTATTTATTTATTTAGCCTGATCAGATTAGGGCCATCAGGCCCTCTCTTACATCGGACCAGGGTTTTACACATACAGTATTTCTTTACATGTGAGTTACCTATAACATAATAATGATTTTTACAGATGAACAGTTAATAACATTATTTATACAGGTTGATTACATGTAAAAGGATGTAAGTAAAAGGTAATAACTTAACTCTACATATGTAATAACTTAACTCTAAATAGGATTAATACTAACAGTACCACTGAGACACCTTCTGCTGCTGCTGCTGGTGTAATAATAGAAGTAACAACATTTATATTAGCAGATACAATATTTACTTTTGAATATATCGAGACTGGTTAACGCATGGCGAATTCTGACAGAAGCTGTACCTGGCGAGAGCAATGGCAGTTGAAGAATATCTGGGAGGAGGAATGGATGTGACGTACCTGGACCGTAGGGTAATAAAGACAGGCGTCATTATTGCTTTAGTAGATAATCCATTAACTGTCGTTTGAGGCTGGCAGTGTTATTCAGTTCTCCGATATACTGAGGTAGATTGTTCCAGAGCCTGGTTCCTGCTACTGAAAAGGATTTTGAGAAACCGGCTGAGTGATCGATAGGGACAGAAAGGGTTTTGCTCTGACAGGAATGAGTAGATCTTTTCTGTTGATCAGATAAGAGTGTTAAGGTCGAGGAAAGATATGAGGGACAGTGTACGTTGATAAGAGAGTAGAGGAAACAGAGTGTATGAAAATCTCTGCGCTTATCAGCACGGAGCCAGGATAGTTGCTTATAAGATGGTGAAATGTGATCAAAGAGACGGATGTTACATATATATCGAACGCAGGCATTCATGATTAGTTCCAGACATCGTGAGCTTTCCCAAGAGAGACCTTGCAAGATAACATCACCGTAATCAATAATTGGAATTACAAGCGTTTGTATAAGTTTCTTTTTAAGATCGAGAGGAAAAAACTTCTTATGTCTCTGTAGGGCATGAAGAGATGCTGATGCCTTCCTACACACGGCGGCTGTGTGCTCAGCCCAATTTAGTTTGTCGTCTATTATCACTCCCAGACTTTTTGCCGAGGGCGAAAAATAGATAGGTGTGTCATTTAATATTAATGGTGGTTGAGATTCGCGGTATTTGTGGTTAATAAGTCTAGGATGACCTACCAGAATTGCTTGTGTTTTACTTGGATTGAGCTTTAATCCTATATTCTGTGCCCACTTTGATAGTGCACATGGGTCAGAATTAAAATTCTCAATTGCTGCCTTCAGGTTTTTTGGTTTTGCACTTAAATACAACTGGAGGTCATCGGCATACATGTGGTATTTACAAAAGGACAAGACCGATGATACGTCATTTACATACAATGAAAAGAGAAGTGGACCTAGCACCGAACCCTGTGGTACGCCTGATAGAACTTTTCTCCACTGTGACTTTTCGGTGCCGGACATGACGCACTGAAGACGCGATGTCAAGTATGAGCGAAACCATTGCACCACGCCTTGAGAGAAATTTAGACTGCTAAGTTTAGCAAGTAAAATATCAAAGTCCACAGTGTCGAAAGCTTTGCTAAAGTCTATGGGAAATGGGATATAGATGTGGGCCACTCAACCTCCAGGACCTCAGTTATTCAATGCTCCAGATGTTGGTGACATGCCTGTTGCAATATATTATGCTCATTGGACACTTGAAACAATGTCACACGTGAGGACTGTTCAATTAGAATGTATGTTGTCCCACTGAAATAAGTAACAACATGTCCTGTATTTACTTAACCAAGACATGACTTTCACTAACATAAATATACATCTGGATAACCAGCACTTAAAAGTGAATAATGCTTACGTCTAGTACATGAAGTAATCATTTTTTAAAAGTTGATGCTCTTCTCTCTTTATATGCTTGCTGAGAATAATTGGTAGGATATTCTTTCTCATGCAAGACACTGTTTGTTTGTTTTACTTTCCCCAAACATATATCAGCACTGTTTGTGTTGTCATAAGTTGGATATTTTTATGTTGCAGCCTGAACATTTTTTAATACAGTAACAATTTTATATCTGTAAATGAATAATAAATCAATGCATAATTTTGTATCTCTTTATATACATAAATGAAGTTAAAATGTACTGTATTATAATAATTTTCACACTGTGAAATTACAATATCCCACTCATGGCAGCCAAGAAGCTGCTGCAACAAGTTTAGGAACAGTCTTACATCTCACAAATTAGTACATATAGCCTTTAAAAAAAGAAAGGAAAAAGTAAAAAGTAAAAGACCCCCCCCCCCCCCCGCCACCTCTCTCTCTCTCTCTCTCATTCCCTCATTAATAAGTACATAACTGCAAAGTAAATAATGTTTATAACATTTTTTTAACCATGAGACATCTGAAGAATGCAAACAGTACATCTTATCAGTTATTTTCAAGCCAAGGCAATGTAAGAAACTTTACTCTATCACGTTTTTAAAACTGTGAGGCACCTTAAAAATACAATGCAGTATATCACATGAATTACTCACAGGCTATAAACATTTACACGACAAACCTTTTGCAAATTTTGACTTTATCCCCATTGAATGAGTTAGCTACATCTGTGCTCTTTTCTCACACAATGCAAGTGTTTTGCTGTCAATGTCTCATATATGCAGTTGTTTAATATGACTATATTCAAACAACCACATGTAATTTAAAAGGGATACCAACTTCATTCTAAAACGTGGTGCTATTCTAACAGATTTGGAAAACCTATGTTGACCAAGTTTAAGAAGGCACATCCTGTAGACTGACATAGTAATAATTTGTTCTGAGAAGGGAGGTGCACAGGTTAAATCCTTGCTGTAGTGCTTAGGGCAACTGCATACTGAGCAAGAGAATCGGGTTCAAATCCCAGCCTCAGTATAAATTTGCAGTCTGCATACATACATATATTAACATCTCACTTTATCTCACACATTGCAATATGCTTTCATCTTTATCAGCACATGATCCATAAGATTCTTTGTTTGTGTGGCCATGTGATGTTGGAGATGTAGCCTGTCCCTAGGATGCAAAAGATACTGAAATTGGATGAGGTCAAGTAGATACCACAGACAATTCTATTTTGTTAATTTCATCTCCTTGATGAAAGAGTACTTCATGGGGGAACAACATAGTGCTGAAATGTTGGCTGTAGAGAAGGATAACACCGTGAAGGATTCTGCCCCTATACACGATCCCGGGTCCAAATACGACTGAACCACTTTCACGGTGAATCAATTGCACAGCATCAGATTCGTACATGTAGTGCAGGTTTCAGCCTGCCTAACCAACATCTTGCGTGACAATTCATAAACGCTGCAGTCTAACACACCAGTGCACCAGACTGAAAAGCCACATATGGCCCACAGTGTCATAACATGCTGCAACATGTTTTGCAGTCACCTGTGCCTTCCTAAAACTTGTAGGGAAAATATGGCTTTGAAATCATGCACTACTACACAATACAATTCATTTTTGTAAAAATTATAAGTGATTACACTTGAAAACAATGCAATGTTTTTAATTCAATTATTATATAATCCATTTTGAAAACAAAGACTCTATCCAGAGGAAAAATATTTTGGAATTTTTATTGGTGACTCATACATGCTAAGTGTAAAAGAAGAACCTATGAGGATACTGTCAATTGCTGGAGGTAATTGAATGTATAAACTGGCGTTATAGACAAGCATGGACACTCAAACATTCAATGAAACCGCTGCTGACCAGGCACTGCAGAGCTATTCAGAATTATAATAAAGAAGAATAACTGCAAGGCTTTCTGTGCTACAGTCTGTGACATGATGGCTCAACATGCAACCAAAATACACAAACTGGTGGGCAGGTGACTTGTCAAGATAGTGGGTTGCACCAACCTCTTCAGTCTGGCTCAGCTCTGTGCACACTGATGTCTTGGCTTGTGTACCACATTGGGTAAGTCATGAGGCATGCAATAAGCATGCTGAAGTCTGCCTGTTTATGACTTAGGGTTATATGCTTAAGAACTACAGTGTTACCAGGCTGCATACATGCTTTGCTACAGTGCTAGGTAGCATCAGACAAATCTCGTATTTGTCAGTGACGAGAACTCCTTAACATTGAGGAAGGTTCCATATCAGGCATGCTCTCTCTGCCAAAGGTGGTGGAAAGTGGTGGAGAGTTTATATGCCATTTGATTTAGATGATCTAAAGCCAAATGAGACATATTATACCATCTAATTCAACTCAGCCCCTCTTGTTTGCTTCCAAGGAGATTATGAGAAATTTTATTGCATTCTTATGCAGTACCTATGATCCATAAATTAGAGCTAGTGTTGTCTACCAGAGACAACCTTTACTAGGCAGATCTTCAATGTTTCATGTCCCACACTGCAGGTCAAGCATTTAAATGGATTACCTGTAGAGTGCATCAATCGGAGGAACAATATTCTTGGATAAAATAACAATAAATGCAGTGTACCTGATTTAAACGAACGTTCACAAAACACTGACAGACTAAACAGTGATTATAAACTGTTTTCCCCTTTTCATTGTCAGATGAAGAAAGGAAGATAGTCATTAGAGACAGAGTGTTGTGGACTAGCAAGCGCGACATTGAAGTTGCGCGGTTCTGCATTGGACATCTACGACTCGTGCCATCCAGGACAGGCTAGTACGCGGTGTGGCCACCAGAGGTCACAGCTGTAGGCGACAACTGTCAAACCACCAGCGTGCCACCTGCCTGTGGCTATGCTCATAAACTAGGTCCTGTGCAGCCTTGCAGGGATTTTGGGCTCTTTCAATGAATTTAACAGGTTTTCTCTTTTTTGCTTGTTCTACTTCCTTTCTGTAGATCCTTTCAGCATGTCGATAATTGTAATATAATTTATTCTTTAAGTCAGCATCTTTAGCTGCTTTTACCTGGTCGTTCAAAATACGTACAATACATTTTATGTTTCCCAATTATGGGATATACCCTAACTTTTCCTTGACAATTTTTTGCATTCCTTTTGTTTTACCTGTAGGAGGCTTCTCATGTTTTGTTGGAAAAGCCTCAACAAATTTTTCTTTTAAGTGTTAGAAACATATTACTGAATGCATCACTTGGTTTCTCATCAATTAATTGTTCCCATTCAACAGAAGACAATTAAGTTTTGAGAGCATCCAATCCTCCCACCATGATGACCGTATTACTGAATACATAGTTAATATGCCCTGTAGGAATAACTTGATTATTCTCACCCCCCCCCCCCCAAAGCACTGGCTCGACCACACTTATCTTGTGGTCCCAACCATTTAAATTAGTTATGATAGTGTCAAGGCAGGCATCTCCTCAACTTGGTAAAAAATAACTGCTTATAAGGTCGATCAACGTTTGCACTCTGACACTGTTTTTACCAATATGAATATTAAAATCACCACATTAAGTAATTTTTGCTCCCGTGTGGATAAGGTAATGCAGACAGCTTTCCAGCTAGTCAATAAAGATTTCAAAGTTTGGGGAACGGTACACTGAAACAACAACCATATTCATTTTTTAACAATTTTTTTATATCAGGCAACCAGTTGTGTAATTTTTAGGTGCTTGACCTAGGTTTCGTTGGCACTAGGAACAACTTCATCAGAAGAATTAAAACAGTTACATGAAACACATGACATCAAAAATATTACGAGAAATCCTGCTCGTAATATTTTTGACGTCATGTGTTTCATGTAACTGTTTTTATTCTTCTGATGAAGTTGTTCCTAGTGGCAACGAAACTTATCCTGCTCGTAATATTTTTGACGTCATGTGTTTCATGTACAGTAACTGTTTTTATTCTTCTCATGAAGTTGTTCCTGGTGGCAACGAAACCTAGGTTAAGCACCTAAAAATTACGCAATCGGTTGGCTAATATAAAAAATTCTTTAAAAAATTGGATTACGGTTGCTGTTAATCAGCCATGTTCAAAGTTGTAAATCATATTCATATTAGTTATCCCCACAATAGCTAGTTCTAGATCCATGTCCCTACAGAAGTTTTTAAAATCAATTTTCTTGGCACTGTGCTATCTACTAACATACACACACAGTCCACCATGAACTGTAGTCTCTCTACACCATGCACTTCTCAATTCCATATATTCAATGCAGGTGTAGTACATAGTTTTTGATTTAGCTAGCCAGTGTTCACAAACACATAGAACATCGGATCTCACTTCATCAATAAAAAGCAACAGTGCATCAAACATTGTTTGGAGGCACTGCAAATTTACACTGGCAATTGCTAAACCTGATTTTTCTTCAATAATGCTGTTTCTCTTTTTACTAGAGCACTCTTGATCCTGAGAGTTTAGAGCACTGGGGCTCTGGGTATTCTCCGGAATAAAAACATCTTACTGCAACATTTTTGGGCCATGTACTTTTGTCCATTATTTTATCCTTTAACACAAAATCAACAGCGATTTTAAAGCTATTAGTCACACACTTTGTTTCCAGTTTTTTAACTGTGAAGCTGTTATGATTTGGGAAAGTGTTTGTTCGGATAGTAGGAAACATTTCAGCTGTAGTACCAGCTCTTAGTTTGCTAAGGTGGAACCAGTTTTCATTTTTTGTCTACGCAGAGTATTCCTTTTTCATCATTAGTACCTATTATAACTTTACTTCTGGTTTTAAAACTAATAGTTTCCTGACATTTGTGTAGTAGACATTAAAGTACACTGTTCACCAGATTTTCCTTTTGTATCACAGCTTATTTTCATGTGTTGTATCTGTAGTGGTATTGATAAGTACAGTGGAATACGTTCCGCCTTCTTGCTTGTTGCCGACCGCGGTGGTCGCGGGGACTGAGGCGCTTCAGTCACGGTCTGCACGGCCACTACGGTCGGGGGTTCGAATCCCCCCTCGGGCATGGATATTTGTGCCGTCCTAGTTCGTAAGTAGTTCATAAGTAGTTTGTAAGTTTAGGGACTGATGACCCCGTAGTTAAGTCCCATAAGCTATACAAACATTTGAAACATCTTGCTTGTTATTCTCCTCCTGCCAGTTGACTGGAGAGTTTTCCTCCATCAGACTGTTTACGTATATACTTGGTTTGTTTCAACGTTGGAGTTGATAAGGACAAGCTGCCATGGATCAACAAAAGTCATTCACCAAAGAAAAAAAAAATAGATTTACTAAAGTCATCGCAAAATGCCACATATTGTAAATGTCAGATGCTGGATGTACACAATCAGGTGGCAAAAACGAGAACTGCCTCACTTACTCAACCGCATATGGTGATACGACAAAATTTATCCCACGGATATCGACAGAATCATTCAAGCCGTATTTCCAAATGCACAAGAGGCCCCAGAACTGTACAACATAGTAGACACATATGATTCGCCAACTATGGTAAAAATACAAAAAAGTACCTAAGACCATACTTCAATGACAAACTGGACATGAAGGCTACTCTAAATACAAAAGACGATCACCCAAAAATTGTGGCTTTACAGCAAACTTGCAGATACGTGGCAGAGAACCAACTGGAGATAGATAATCAGTGGGTAGTCTATATAAATTACTAAATTCCAAACTGTTCCCATCACACTAAAAGTTGAATACAGCAATTGAGTAATACCAATCAAATATATCTGTAAGTTGT
The DNA here is from genome assembly GCA_026315105.1 of Locusta migratoria. Classification (NCBI taxonomy): domain Eukaryota; kingdom Metazoa; phylum Arthropoda; class Insecta; order Orthoptera; family Acrididae; genus Locusta; species Locusta migratoria. The sequence goes on from CM048755.1 coordinate 787,065,092, forward strand.
TAAAGGGACTAACATGGCAGTAATTCAAACATCCAAAAAAGCGACCAACGAAGAAGAAACGACGAAATCCTCATGTACCAAATGGAAAGTAGGAAGATACATCAACAGTAATGAAGCAGTGTGGCGAATTGTTGGTTTTCGCATACATGAACGCGTGTCAATTGTGCAATAATATTGCCGCGAGAGACCACGTACAACGACTGCCTGCGTGGTGCAGGGGATAGCGTCACAGACTGCGGTTCTGAAGGTCACCAGTTCAATCCCGCTCCCCGGCACAAATTTATTTCTTTGTACTTAACAATTCCAGAATGTTCTACATCTTTCTTATGTTCACTTGTAAATTCTACTTGTTTCTTATGTTAACTGTTCTTCTAATTTCTGGTAAATTGTGTCTGTTTATAAATAGCAGAGCACTCTGCCCGAGAGGCTGTCAGTGCTGGGTGTATGTTGAGTTCGTAATAAACGTGCTTTCAGTATAAGTACTGTGTTCAGTTGCCTTCAAAGTCAATCCTGCTTCCATTGCAACGCGACATTGTTTGGTGGAGGCGCCGGGTAACCTGTGCAACAGCTGCATCACCGTGGCTCCGATTAGACAACGTAAAAGCCGTCGCTTACACGGACTGGAACCAGAATACAAGGGATATACCGAGTACGTCCTTCCAAAAGTCCGTATCATCAGAAGGACCATGGAAACGAAACCAGCGGTAAGCCAGCTACACATCAGACACCCGTCGGTGTTCTCTGGAGACGCTGGACAGGACCCAAACAAATGGCTAAAAGGGTTCGACCGAGTCGCCAAGTACAACAGGTGGGATCATACGATGTGCTTGGCCAACGTTTACTTCTATCTGGACGGAACAGCCCAGCAATGGTTCGAGAACAACAAAGACAAGTTGAATGACTGGGAGACGTTCCAGGAAGAACTGAATAAGACGTTTGGAGACGGCCTGCGAAAAATCCGTTCGGCGGAAGAACAACTGTGGAACTGGGCCCGACGACATGGTGAGCCGACACAATCTTACATAAAGAATGTCTTGGCCCTGTGTAACACTGTCAATCCGAACATGACTGAGGCCGACAAAATCACGCACCTGATAAAGGGTATAGCAGAAGACATGTACCAAGCCCTTCTGATAAAAGACGTCGCTACGACAGAAGAGTTCATCAAGTGGTGCCAACGTATTGAAGAGATGCAACAAAGGAGAGTTGAACGCAAGAAGTATGACAGACTCCCCAATGTAGTCCCTATGGCCGTTGTGGAAGACCAGCATGACTTCGCTTCTCTCATACGACAAACTGTGACAGAAGAATTACAACAGTTTATGGCAGCCAGAACTACAACGTGAAGAATTGCGTCGCCCTGCTATGACATACGCTGCAGTCGCTAAACAACAGCCCATGAACCGGCCGACGCGACCACAACCAACTCCCCCGGTAACTATCACGCCCCGCAGAAGAACAGACGTCTGGAGGACAGAAGACAACACACCCCTTTGTTTCCACTGTGGACGCCCTGGACATGTCGTACGCTACTGCAGAGAGAGAGAAGACTAGTTTTCGACGATTCTTTTGCCGCAAGACGTCAGTCATCAGTAGGAACGTTTGTCGCAAGAATAACCATCAACAACAGGACCCAGACGTTTGAATTTGTCGTGTTAACAGAATGTAGTCACAATGTCATCCTCGGATGGGACTTCCTTCAGGCATCCCAAGCTATCATTGACTGTGGAAGATCTGAGCTGCAAATTGAAGAAGTTGCTCCGCCCGATACACGTAATACAGAATTTTTCGGGAAGCTATTCGTCGTTGACAATGTGACGATACCACCGTTGACAATGGGAAGAGTTGCAGTCACAAACACAGATGACTGGTTAAACTGTGAAGTTCTTGTTGATAGTAAAAAGTTTATGAGGCTCACAAAAGAAATTTACATACCAGCGGCTATCATAAGCATTACCGGTGGTCAAGGAGAGATTTGGATCACAAATTGTCGCGAGCAGTCATAACTTATCCCCAAGGGAATGTGTATCGGGACAGCTGAACCAATCCAGGATGGTGAGCTCAACGTCATCAATGAAGATCCATGCCCTGCTGTTAGTACAGACAACACGCTGGAGCAAACAAACGTGGAACTGCCAATAGGGCCTGGACTGACCAAGGAACAACGCCAGCGGGTGTTAAGTATATTACGCCAATTTTCGGGTGCATTCACACCTCAGCAGGGGAAACATCAGACGAAACGGACCACGATAAAGCACCGTATCAATACTGGGGATCATCCGCCAATTAGCCAGCGTTCGTATAGAGTGTCGCCAGCTGAAAGAGGGATAATTCGGGAGGAAGTGGAGAAGATGTTGCACGATGGCATTATTCAACCTTCGGAGAGTTCTTGGTCGTCTCCGGTGGTCCTCGTAAAGAAGAAGGATGACACGTGGCGATTCTGTGTCGACTATCGGCGACTGAACAGAATAACAAAGAAAAATGTCTAACCATTGCCGCGCATTGACGACACCTTAGACTGCTTGAAAGGAGCAACATACTTCTCAACTATGGACATGCAGACAGGTTACTGGCAAATCGAGGTTGACGAAGCTGACAGGGAGAAGACGGCTTTTATTACACCTGACGGCCTCTATGAATTTAAAGTAATGCCATTTGGATTATGGAATGCTCCTCCACATTCGAACGCATGATGGATAACTTGCTTCGACACCTTAAGTGGACGACGTGTCTTTGATATTTAGATGACATTGTCGTTTTCTCGAAAACATTTGAAGAACATCTGAGTCGCCTGTCTACTGTGTTGAAGTGTGTTCAGACTGCAGGTCTCCGCCTCAATCCAAAGAAGTGCCTATTCGTCGCCAAAGAGATAAAAATCCTGGGGCACCTAGTTAACGGAGATGGTGTCTGTCCTGATCCAGATAAAGTAAGGGCAGTCACAGAATTTCCAACTCCTCGGCACATCCGTGATGTGAGAAGTTTTCTCGGGCTGTGCTCATGCTACCGACGTTTCATAAAAGGATGTTGTAACAAGGCACGTCCATTACAAGAACTTCTGCAGGGAGACGCGAAGTTTTACTGAGATGAGACAAAAGAAAAAGCTTTCTGCGCACTTAAGGAGGCTCTAACTTCCGCACCAGTGCTAGCCTTGTACGACGAGAATGCAGAAACGGAACTTCACACAGACGCCAGTGGTTATGGGATTGGTGCAGTGCTTGTACAAGTTCAGGAAGGTGCTGAAAAAGTGATAGCCTATGCGTCAAGAGTACTCTCAAAGTCCGAGATAAACTACTCTACAACTGAAAAAGAATGTCTCGCAGTTATCTGGGCTATCAACAAGTTCCGGCCGTATTTATTCGGCAAACCATTCACCGTCGTGACAGACCACCATTCTTTGTGTTGGCTGACTAGCTTGAAGGATCCATCAGATCGACTAGCAAGATGGGCGCTAAGACTCCAAGAGTACGATGTCACAGTGTATTCAAGTACGGGCGCAAACACAAGGATGCCGACTGCCTTTCGAGGAATCCATTAGTGGAACACAACAGCATGAATGAAATTTCAGCCCTCACTGAATTAGATGACGTTACAGCTGAACAGAGGGAAGATCCACCACTATTAAAAACGATAGAGGCCTTGGAGAAAGGAGAACCGACCAATGGAGAGTTCCAACTTATAAACCGAACATTGTATAAGAGCAACTGAGATCCACTGGGTCCCAAATGGCTACTGGTCGTTCCTGCTCATTTCCAGCCAGCTATTCTCAAATATTTCCACGATGCTCCAATATCCGGTCATCTGGGATTCGTGAAGACCCTAGACAGAATCAGACGCAGGTATTACTGGAAAGGTCTCTACCGATCTGTCAAGCACTATGAGAGTCACTGTAAAGAGTGCCAGCGACGGAAGCATGTGCCGCAATTACCTCCAGGGCATCTCGTACCGATTCCGCCGGCGGCAGCTCCATTCCACCGAGTTGGGATCGATCTTTTAGGAAGGTTCCCGAAGTCGACAACCGGTAACCGATGGATAATAGTCTGCACTGACTACCTCACACGCTACGCTGTCACCAAACCTCTGTCGACTGCAGAAGCTAGAGAGATCGCAAAATTCCTTGTAGAAGACATTATTTTGAAGCACGGAGCACCCCGTGTGATGATATCTGATCGTGGAAAAGTATTCTAGTCAAAACTAGTATCAGAAGTAATGTCACGGTGCGACATTGTCCACAGAATGACAACTGCATACCATCCTCAGACAAATGGTCTTATGGAACGTTTTAACAAGACGTTAGCTGCTATGCTGGCGATGCACGTCGATGTTGAGCAGAAGGATTAGGATACAATTCTGCAAGTCGTGACATTTGCTTACAATACCGCAAGACAAAACACCACAGGCTTCACGCCGTTTTTCCTGCTCCATGGCCGTGAAGCTGAGACGACAATGGATACGCTGTTCCCTTTCCAACTGGACGACAATCAGGATGACTATGTTAAACAGCTCATCACCAGGGTCAAAGAAGCAAGACAGCTGGCTCGCATACGGACACTGGACGCCCAGGAGAAGGACCGTCAGCGGTATAACGACAAGCACCGACCTGTTGTGTACAGCCCAGGAGATCTGATATGGATTTTTGCCCTGTACGGAAGGTTGGACTGTCAGAAAAGTTATTGAAGTGATACTTTGGTCCGTATCGTCTCATACGCCGCCTGTCAGACGTCACATACGAAGTTGAGGATTATGAGCCCGTCGTCGAAACGTCAAAAACGAAGAGACATTGTTCACGTCCTGCGAATGAAGCCTTACTACGACCCTGAAGAGCAGGTAGACGACAATGGCTTCTTGTTCAAGGGCGCTAAGGACGGTAATGTTACTAATGAAGCCATGACAGGAACGTCTATCGTCGATAATCGTGGAGAAAGGAAGGATTCCCATGAACTGCCATACAGAGGACCTATGACAAGTTCAAGATCCAGGAAATTTCAGCTAACTCCACAGGGAACATAACAGCGGGTCGCGAGAGACTACGCACACCGACTGCCTGCGTGGCGCAGGGGATAGCGTCACGGACTGCGGTGCTGAAGGTCGCCGGTTCAATCCCGCTCCCCGGCACAGATTTATTTCTTTGTAATTAACAATTCCAGAATGTTCTACCTCTTTCTTACGTTCAGCCGTAAATTCTACTTGTTTCTTATGTTAACTGTTCTTCTAATTTCTGGTAAATTCTGCCTGTATAAATAGCAGAGCACTCTGCCCGAGAGGCAATCAGTGCTGCGTGTATGTTGAGTTCGTAATAAACGTGCTTTGAGTATAAGTGCTGTGTTCAGTTGCCTTCAAAGTCAAGCCTGCTTCCATTGCAACGCGACAATATCTAGCAGTACCATAAAATCACGAACGAAGGTTATATACGTCGAAGAGACCAGGAGACACAGGGAGGAACCATATAGATTTTATAATGGTAAGACATAGATCCCGGAACCAGGTTTTAAACTGTAAGGCATACCCAGGGGCAGATGTAGACTCTGACCATAATTTGTTGGTCATTAACTGTAGGCTGAAACTGCAAAAAGGTAGGAAAATAAGGAGATGGGACCTTGATAAATTGAAGGAACCTGAAGTTTTTGAGAATTACAGACGGTGCTTTAGACAACAATTGACAGAACCGGGGGGAAATAAAACAGTAGAAGAAGAATGGGTAGTATTGAGAAACGAAATAGTGAAGGCAGCAGAGGACAACATAGGTAAAAAGGCAAGACCTGCAAAAAATCCTTGGATATCACAGCAAATAGTAAATTTAATCGATGAAACGAGAAAATATAAAATTGCAGTAAGTGAAACAGGCAGAATGGAGTACAGACGACTAAAAAATGAAATTCACAGGAAGTGTAAAATAGCTTAGCAGGAGTGGCTAGAAGACAAATGCAAGTCAGTAGAAGAATGTATAAATAGGGGAAGAATAGATACCGCCTACAGGAAAATAAAAGAAACATTTGGAGACAAGAAAAGCAGCTGTATGAATATAAAGAATTCGGATGGAAACCTAGTTCTCAGCAAAGAAGGGAAAGCTGAAAGGTAGAAAGAATATATAGACTATACAAAGAAAAGGAACTTAGAGACAATATTGTAGGAAGGGGAGAGGATTTAGATGAAGATGAAATAGGAGATGATATACTGAGAGAATAATTTGACAGAACACTGAAAGACCTAAGTCGAAACAGAGCCCCTGGAGTGGACGACATTCCCGCAGAACTACTGAAGTTTGGGAGAGCCAGCCATGATAAAACTATTTCACCTGGTCCGTAAGATGTATGAGACAGGGGGAATACCCTCAGACTTTAAGAAAAATGTAATAATCACCATTCCAAAGAAAGCAGTTGCAGACGGGTGTGAAAATTACAGAACCATCAGTTTAATAAGTCATGCTTGCAAAATTTTAACACGAATTATTTACAGAAGGATGGAAAAGTTGGTAGAAGCCGACCTTGGGGAAGATAAATTTGGATACAGGAGAAATGTAGGAACTTGGGAGGCAATCCTGACTTTACGGCTTATCTTAGAAGATAGATTAAGGAAAGGCAAACCTACATTTCTAGCTTTTGTAGATTTGGAGAAAGCTTTTGATAACGTTGATTGGAATACACGCTTTCAGATCTTGAAATCAGCAGGAGTAAAATATAGGGAACAGAAGGTTATTTACAACTTGTACAAAAACCAGACAGCAGTTATCAGAGTTGAATGGCACGGATGAGATGCAGAGGTTGGGAAGGGTGTAAGACAGGGTTGTAGCCTTTCTCCAATGTTGTTCAACTTGTACATTGAGCAAGCTATAAAGGAAAGCAAGGAGAAATTTGGAGAAGGAATTAAAGTTCAGGGTGAAGAATTAAAAACATTGCTTTTTGCTGATGACATTTTAATTCTGTCAGAGACAGCAAAGGACCTGGAGGAGCAATTGGACGGAATGGACAGTGTGTTGAAAGGAGCATATAAGATGAACATTAACAAGAGCAAAATAAGGGTAATGGAGTGCAGCTTGAGAAAATCAGGTGATGCTGAAGGACTTAGATTAGGTAATGAGACAATAAAGGAGGTAGATGAGTTTTGTTACTTGGGCAGTAAAATAAAAAATGATGGTCGCAGTACAGAGGATATAAAATGCAGAATGGCAATGGGAAGAAAACCGTTTTAAAAAAAGTAAAATTTGTTAACATCGAACACTAAGTTAAGCATAAGGAAGTCCTTTCTGAAGGCATTTGTGCGGAGTGTTGCTTTGTATGAGAGTGAAACATGGACCATAAACAGTGCGGACAGGAAAAGGATAGAGGCTTTTGAAATGTGGTGTTACAGAAGAATGCTGAAGATTAGGTGGGTGGATCGCGTAACTAATGAGGAGGTACTGAACAGAATTGGGGAGAAAAGGAATTTCTGGCATACCTTGACTAAAAGAAGGGATCGATTAGTAGGACACATTCTTAGACATCAAGGAATTGTGAAATTAGCATTGGAGGGAAGTGTGTGGGGTAAAAATCCCAGAGGTAGACCAAGAGATGAATATAGTATGCAAATTCAAAAGGATGTAGGTTGCCGATCTTATGAAGAGGCTTGCTCTGGATAGATTAGGTTGGAGAGCTGCATCAAACTAGTCTCCGGACTGAAGACCACAAAAATAACAACCTTTGAAAAATGGACAGAGATTTAACTTCACAAAAGACACTGCCAGAAAAAATGGAAGCGAACCACCTCAGAATACAACATAAAAAGCTTTTTTTCATTAGTGTCAAATGGATCAATTAGCGAAAACATTACTATAGATTGACGTCCCTACGTATTTTACGTGGGACACAAGAACAACAACAAAACTTTCAACGCGGAAACACGGAATTCCGGTAGAGGAATAGCCTGAAGTTATTAAAAGTTATGCATTAGGCCGAGTATACACCATGCATCGAAGAACAGTGAATTTCTTTATCTCTGAATGTTGCTATACGAAATACGGCGACCAACAAGTTACGCAGATCTCAAGATTGTCGACGGTCACTTAGGTCACACACAGAAGGAAGCATGCTTAGAACTAATGGAACGCACCGCTGGGAATTAATGTTACAAGAAGTCTCACTCAAAGATTCAGCTGAGTAAATAAGGGATTTATTCGCCATAACCTTAACAACACGTAACCCATCGAAACCCGAACAGCTACAGGGCTCCTTCAAAGAAAGTGTGAGTGTGATATACTACACCAAGAAAGACAAGCTAATCCAGAACTACCGTATTCAACATCTTCAATTAAATACTCATTCACATAGAAAAGAAATGTTCACATAAAAAAAGCCAGACCTTAGTTCAGCTTGGTATGCGAGCGCCACAAAACGATCCTTTCGGTGCGCTTAGTTTCAAAGCTGCAATATAAATAACCTACTTCAATAAATTTTTCACAATAAACCGCTCCTCAAAGGCAATAAAAAATCGCTCTTGCACTGGCATCGTCCGCAATTGCAACCACACTTACGGAATGAGGTCGAAGCTCACTCCGCCCTACAACTACCGTTGAATATAGCCGAAGAACAATTCCCGGTAAGTAAAATATCAAAAGCATCTGGACGGGGTAAACTTTTAAAATATGCAAAATTATCATCTGGGACGAATGCACAATGGCACATAAAAATCACTCGAAGCCATGGATAGAACATTATTAAACTCTGTAGTGATGGAAGGAGCTCTACTCTCAGGAAATTTCTACAAACACTTCCAGTTATCCCCAAGTCCCCCAGACGAGATCAAAGAATGCTTAAAATAGTCACCTCTCTGACCACGCATACAAATACTTCAACAGCTGAACTATCGAAAGACAAAGCAGCAGCACATTTCTCTGACATACTTTTACAAATAGGCGAAGGTACATACCCCACTGACGAGATGATTGGCCTCATCGATAGCAGAAGTCATTTCTGCAACATAGGAACTACTGAAAACGAGCTCATCCACCAAATTTATCCCGACATCATTATAACTATACCAATTCGAAGTGGCTACTTGAAAGGGCAATTTCAGCAACTAAAAATCACTGAAAGACCAAATTCAAAACAAGGCCCCTGAAGTATAAGGCATTCCCTCAGTGCTACTGAAATCTCTGGGAGAACCAGCAATGACAAAGCTATTTCACCTGGTGAGTGAGACAGGCGAAATACCATCAGACTTAGAAAAATGTAATAATCCCCATTCCAAAACAAGCAGGTGCATACAGATGTGAAATTACAGAATCACTAATTTAATAAGTCATAGTTGCAAGTTTTAACACGAATCATTTACAGAAGGGTGGAAAGGCTGATAGATGCTGACCTCGGGGCTGATTAGTTCGGATTCAGGAAAAATGTAAGAACTCAGGAGGAAATACCTTATGACTTATATTAGAAGATAGATTAAGGAAAGGCAAACCTACATTTCTAGCTTTTGTAGATTTGGAGAAAGCATTTCACAATGTTGATTGCAATACAGTCTTTCAAATTCTGAAGTCAGCAGGGGTAAAAACAGTGAAACGAGAATTATTCACAACTTGTACAAAAGCCAGACCACAGTTATTAGAGTCAAAGGGCATGAAATGGAAGGAAGTAAGACAGGGTTGTGGCCTTTCTCCAATGTTATTCAATTTGCACAATGTGCAAACTTTGAAGGAAAGCAAAGAGAAATTTTTGAGAAGGAATTAGAGTTCAGGGTGAAAAATAAAAACATCACGTTTTGCTGATGACATTGTAATTGTGTCAGAGACATCAAAGGACCAGAAAGAGAAATTGAACGGAATGGACAGTGTGTTGAAAGGAGGGTATAAGACGAACGGAAGCAAAACAAGGGTAATGGAATGTAGTCCTAGAAAGTCAGGCAATGCTAAAGGAATTAGATTAGGTAACGAAACAATAAGGTGGTAGATGAGTTTTTTTGCGTGGGTAGTAGGGGAGACCGGGGCACGTTGGCCATATTTTATTATTTTTGTTGATACGAATTTATTTGACACATTTAAATTTATGAAATTACTGTTAAATATTAGATAGGTCTTTACTGAATCTGGATGGCAGTTATTAAGCTTGAAAATATCAGTTAAAGTATTAGGAAAAAATTAGTTACTGGACATATGTCAAGTGGACCAATCTGTCCCTACCTCGGGGTAAGTTAGCACATGGGTTGGCGAACATTGACCTATGTAGTCTTTTGGTAAGTATAACTAGGAAATCAAAATAAAACTAACAGAAATATACTTTAATGTACATAATATCAAGTTGAATATTGAGTTAAATACCTAACATTGAGGACTATGACGAACAGGACAGGTTACGATGTATAGTGTCTCAATACAAACCAATCAACATTAATCTTTGTCCAGCTCCAAACGATCAATACAGTTTTAACACTCATAAAATAGTCCATGAATTTCATTTTTCACGCAGTTCGTGAACTGAATTCCTTCTTCCCCAGTTGACTGTTTCAAAAAGGCACTGTGACTCTTCCTCATCGTCATCATTATCACCATCTTTTCCAGCCTGTGATCTAATTTTTCTCCAGTATTTCTTTCCAATGCTTTGGTCCAATGGGAAGGGTTGAAATTCAATTTCTGTTTCCTGAGTTTCAATTACGTGTGAAAACTGACATGAGGTCTGTCTGCACTTAGCACAGTACTTCCAGTACGATTTCCTCGGGATCCCAAAGTCTTTGCTAACAGTACTTACACCTCTTTTCTTTTCTTATACTTCTACAACTGCTCTTAGCAGTGTATCTCCAGAAATCATTCCCCTTTCATTCTTTTATAATTTCGGATCATTTTTATGATACTACAAATAAGACACAGGTTTAAACCAGAGCCGTAACTCATGTTTTGAAAGCAAGAAAATGAACGAGATTCAGACTTCTCAGATCACTGTTTAAGATTAAAATAAAATTTACTGGTTGGCGTTTATTAAACGCTTTTTATCTCGTGAATATGACGATATTTTGACATCTGAAACGTATCAAAATATGTTTAACTTCGACAATTATATTAATAACTTAATAAACTCTAAGAATTATAAACGTTGTTATAAAAAGTAACAAACCTTCCAACAAATTTAAATAAGTACGGCTTATATAGGACGTGACAGGTTGTCTCGGCTGGCCATCGTGCCCCGTTCTCTCTGGGCCAACCTGCCCCATTATGTTATTTAGAAAACTCACTGAAGCAATTAAGTCTGTATGACATATATAAATAATCCTTAAAGTACGACCTTTTAGTATACCACTCACCCCGTTGCGCCTAAAGCAAGCAAAAGTTAAATAACACACATTAACCGACGATTAGAATTTTACTTAAACAGACACAAAAACAATTAAGGACTACAGCTCTTCCAAAACTTCACCGACTGCGATATTGGCCTTGTCTAAGGAGAGGGACAGTGCTACCTACGTTCTGATTGATTCCTAAGACGTTCTAGCGTCAATTGTATGAGCAAATTCGACTGGGCCATCCTGCCCCTATGGCCAACTTGCCCCGGTCTTCTCTAAAATGACACATTGTGGTCGCAGTATAGGGGGGGGGGGGGGGGGGGGGAATGCAGACTGGGAATGGGAAGAAAAGCGTTTTTGAAAAAGAGAAATTTGCTCAAATCAAATATTAATTTAAGCGTAAGGAAATCTTTTCTGAAGGCATTTGTGTGCAGTGTTGCCAAGTACAGGAGGGATACTTGGATGATAAATAGTTTTAGACAAGAAAAGGATATATAGTCTTTTGAAATGTGGTGCTACAGACGAATGCTGAAGATAAGGTGTTCAAAATGTTCAAATGTTTGTATAGCTTATGGGACTTAACTACGGGGTCATCAGTTCCTAAACTTACAAACTACTTATGAACTAGCTAATCCTAAGGACGGCACAAATATCCATGCCCGAGGGGGAATTCGAACCCCCGACCGTAATGGCCGTGCAGACCGTGACTGGAGCGCCTCAGTCCCCTCAGCCACCGCGGCCGGCGAAGATAAGGTGGGTAGATCACGTAACTAATTATGAGGTACTGAACAGAATTGGGGAGAAAACGGACTTTCGGCATGCATTGACTAGAAGAAGGGATCGATTGGTAGGACATATTCTTAGACATCAAGGAATCGTAAATTTAGCATTGGAGGGGAATGTGCGGGGGCAACAATCGCAGAGGGAGATTATATTAGTATTTGTTCCATAGATCATGGATACGACACTTCGTAATGATATGGAACGTGTCAGGTTAATGAAAGGTGTCTTTACAAATTATTACTTTGTACATGAAACAATTTTATTTATTTTTTGAAGTTATTTGTGTGTTTTTTTTTTTAATTTACTAATTTATATCTAAAAGATCGTCTATATTGTAAAAGGAGTTGCCACGCAGAAATTCTTTTCATTTATTTTTAAATGCTCGTTGCTATCTGTCAGGCTTTTGATGCTGTTTGGTAGGTGACCAAAGACTGTTGTGGTAGCATAATTCACCTCTTTCTGTGCCAAAGATAGATTTAACCTTGAATAGCGAAGATCATTCTTTCTCCTAGTGTTGTTGTTATGTACACTGCTATTGCTTTTGAATTCGGTGGGATTGGTAATAACAAATTTCATAAGTGGATATATATAGTGAGAAGGTACTGTGAAGATCCCTAGCTCTTTAAATAAGTGTCTGCAAGATGATCTTGGATGGGCTCCGGCAATTATTCTGGTCACACGCTTTTGTGCAATGAATACTTTTTTTACTCAATGATGAATTACCCCAGAAAGCAGAGAATGAAAATATGCGTAGTAAGCTAATTTACTGACATATATATCACCAAAATTTGCAATTACCCTAATAGCATAAGTCACTGAAATCAAGCGTTTCAACAGATCTTAAATGTGCTTTTTCCTGTTCAACGCCTCATCAATCCTTACACCTAAAATTTTTGAATATTCTACCTTTGTTACAGATTTCAGATCAAAGTCTATATTTATTGACGGTGTCATTCCATATTGTGTTTTATCAAAATTTAATGACAGTCCATTTGCTGAGAACCACTTAATGATTTTCTGAAAGACATCGTTTACAATTTCATCAGTTAGTTCTTGTCTGTCAGGTGTGATACCTATACTTGTATCATCAGCAAAAATAACCAGCTTTGCATCTTCATGAATATAGAATGTCAAGTCAGTAATTTATATTGAGAACAGCAAAGGGCCCAAGACCGAACTTTGTGGCACACCATTTTTTTTTATTGCTCCCCAGTTTTGAGGACTCAGCTCTTTTTTTTTTTTTTTTTTTTTTTTTTTTTTTTTTTTTTTTTTTTTTTTTTTTTTTTTTTTTTTTGCATATTATGAAAACTACTAATGTCAACTTTCTGCAATCTTCCTGTTGGTATGATTTAAACCATTTATACACTGTCCCATTCATACAACAATACTTTAGTGTATCTAGAAGAAGACCAAGCAGATTCAGACCGATGTGGGTTGCCGTCATTATGAGAAGATGAAGAGGCTTAACTCAGGATAGAGTAGGGTGAAGAGCTACATTAAACTAGTCTCCGGACTTCAACCATAACAACAACAACAAAAATAATATGGTCGACGTTATCAACTTAAAGAGTCAAAAGAAAATCCCGGGGCCGACCGCAGTGGCCGAGCGATCTGCGGCATGCCAGTCACGGTCTGCACGGCCGCTGTGGTCGTGGGTTCGAATCCCCCCTCGGGCATGGATGTTTGTTCCGTGTTTAGAATAAGCTAGTTCATAAGTAATTTGTAAGTTTAGGTACTGGTGACCCCGTAGTTAAGTCCCATAAACCCTACAAACATTTCTGAAAATTCCCGGCGAAGGGAGAATATTTACATCAATCAATACAGTGGTAGACGTAATCTATGGAACAGGAAATAATCTGATCTATGTAATGGAACAAGGATGATAAACAGCTCTAACAGTACATAATCGATGCTGAGCTTATGTCTGGAAAGAAAAAAAGGACAGACAATATTTATCTCTAAGATACCACTGATCTGCACTGAACTGCCAATCCAATTTAAAAGATTGCAATTTCCAATAAAATTCGCTTATAGATTTCCTAGTAATAAAGCGCAAGGACAAACTTTAAAATATTGTGCCAGCTATATGTAATATTGCTTACAGAGAAGTATAGCAATAAAGAGTTAAACATATTGTCAATATTGTTTATCTTTAATATTATAATGTTTATCCTTTTAATTCCAACTACAACAAAACCTTATATCAAGTCATGAAGCGAGTACTGTGGGTACTGTAGCTAATATATAATATGTAATTTTCTAGGCTGTTTCTTTGTTAAAATCTACACGAGTGCGTCGAGTAAAGGATTGTGTCATGAAGTACTATAGTGTGTCGTGTGTAGAGATAGTAAGCTATTTGACGAAATATTTTTTATCCTTGTATCTGGACAAGTCATCGTATCACTAGCAGTCGAGATGAAAGGCATCTTATTCGCATGGCTGTAACGGATCGAACAGTCACATCTCGATCCCTGACTCAACAGATGGGAACGTTTGCAAGACAACAACCATTTACACGAACAGTTCGACGACGTTTGCAGCAGCATGGACTATCAGCTCGGAGACCATGGCTGCGGTTACCCTTGACGCTGCATCACTGACAGGAGCGCTTGCGATGGTGTACGCAACGACGAACCTGGAAGCACGAATGGAAAAACTTCATTTTTTCGGATGAATCCAGATTCTGTTTACAGCATTTTGGTCGCATCTGTGTTTCGCGACATCGCGGTGAACGCACATTGGAAGCGTGTATTCGTCATCGCCAAACTGGTGTATCTCCTGGCATGATGGTATTGGATGCCATTGGTTACACATCTCGGATACATCTTGTTCGCATCGACGGCACTTTGAACAGTGATCGTTAAATTTCACATGTGTTACGACCCGTGGCTCTAGCCTTCATTCGATCCCTGCGAAACCCTACATTTCAGCAGGATAATGCACGACCGCATGTTGCAGGTCCTTTACGAGCCTTTCTGGATATGGAAAATGTTCGACTGCTGCTTTGGCCAGCACATTCTCCAGATCTCTCTCCAATTGAAAACGTCTGGTCAATGGTGGCACAGCAACTGGCTCGTCACAATAGGCCAGTCACTACTCTTGATGAACTGTGTTATCGTGTTGAAGCGGCATGGGCATCTGTACCTGTACATGCCATCCAAGCTCTGTTTGACACAATGCCCAGGAGTACCAAAGGCCGTTATTACGTCCAGAGGTGGTTGTTCTGAGTACTGATTTATCAGGATCTCTGCACCCAAATTGCGTGAAAATGTAATCACCTGTCAGCTCTAGTATAATATATCTGTCCAATGAATACCCGTTTATCATCTGCATTTATTCTTGGTGTAGCAATTTTAATGGTCAGTAGCGTATTTCGAGGCAATTAATAAGATAATAACATAATGAAAATTATAACTGAATGAGGTATGAGATAACACTGCTTAAATCATCAGTTTATGCAAAAGTAAAGGCGGGGCCCGCCTCCCTCGTGCCTCGGACCGCCTCTGCTTGCGCCGCCCGCTCATGTGCCGTGCGGCCGCACGTTTCGCACTTATCTTGCGCCGACCCTGCCGGTGTCACAACAAGATCGAAAAGCGTGACATATTTGTACAAAATTAATGTTTGTGGCGAAATTCAGTGTAATCTGATCTGAAAGATGCGTTTCGTGTCGATAGCACGGCTTGTTAACGATGTTTTCATACATCGAACCACAGGGAGTGCGATAATAAACAGCCGGCCGCGGTGGCCGAGGGGACTGAGGCGCTCCAGTCACGGTCTGCACGGCCATTACGGTCGGGGGTTCGAATCCCCCTTCGGGCATGGATATTTGTGCCGCCCATAGTATTAGCTAGTTCATAAGTAGTTTGTAAGTTTAGGGACTGATGACCCCGAAGTTAAGTCCCATAAGCTTAACAAACATTTGAACATTTTGATGATAAACATTTTAAAATGTATACAGAAATGAAAACTATAGATTGCACATTTGTCGGAGATGATAGCACTTCACATTCAGAACAAGTCACTACATGGGTGTACAGTTTTTTTTATAATTACATGGCCATGGGAGGAAACAGTCTAAATTGATGAGCTATAACAATTATTGCTGAATGGATGTGCTCAATATTCATTACGTAAAACACTCCACAAAAATAATTATCTCTACAACACTGAATCGTTTACAAAGTGAAGAACGTAAGGAAACATTATTATTGGCTGTCAGAGCATCATTCGTGATTGGTTTTATCTTCACCTTTCACTAACACGTAAAGTGTATTTTAAGCTATGCGTACAGCAGGTAGAAGAGTAGTACTAATGAGCCCGGAGGTCTTAGGGTAAAGCACTCGACTGGAAACCGAAGGGGCGCGGGTTCCAAAGCCGGTCCAACATCCGATTTTTTTCAGTCCACATTTTAACCAATCCTACACCTCTCAACGATGTGAGGTGACGCCAGAAACGACACGTGGCTCGGATTCCACGTTAAACTGTAGATCCCCTTTCCTCGGTTGGATAACTGGGGTAGGCTAGGGACACGCAAGTCGCCGAAGAGGCGTCCAATTGAAAGACCTGCACCAGGCCAATCAGACACACGAAATTATTATTATTGTTTTATTATTATTATTGACAAGCGTCCTATACATTCCAAACAAACATTTCTTCTGAGGAATGTGAACGTTGTTCCCTCTCCGCCTCCCCCCTGGTTTCATTCATTGAGAGGGAGTAAGCGATGAGACTTAATATTCTGCAGGCTATGCACATATTTGTTGCTGCTTGGAATTGTGTATCACAACAAACTGTGTTAAATTGTTTTGCGAAATCTAGTTGTGGTGCATCTTTTTGCCACATGAAGAATGGAGCCGGCCGCGGTGACCGAGGCGCACAGGAAGCCCGGCTAGCTCGGCTGCCGAGGTGGACGGACGCGCGGCGGCAGCGCTGGAGTGAACAACGGCTGCGTGGCTGCTACGAAGGCCAGTAGAGCGCTTTGCCTACTATTGCGTCTTTACGTCATTTAAAATGACAGAATGAACGAGACTGAATGTGCAAGAATAAATACGATTAGATTTACCTTTGACTGGAACTGTACAAGACTGAAAGCGTTCGAGATAAAAAGACGGTTATCAAAAGAGGTTAAGATCACAGGAGAGGAAATTATTGGTGTACATCTTTCCATTGTAACCAATTCTGTCTTTTTAAAATTGATTTCTTCTGAATTGTGTTGTTCTATTGTTGACAAGTGTGGTGGTAAAATGAAATTTCGTCACTCGGACGGAAGCGTTAGTGAAGTAATTGTTTCTCATGTCGGGCTAGGCATCCGTACAGTGAGAGTTTTCGAGCTGCCATTCGAGGTTCCAGCTGCAGCAATAAACTCTGCGCTTCAGCCTTATGGTAGGGTTCTATCGAATATTGCAGAAAAGTGGTCAGAGGAACATATGTTTCCTATTCTGAATGGAATTAGACAAATTAAGATTGAGCTTTTGAGGCATATACCTTCTTACTTGAATATCTGTGGACAACGCGCGCTCGTAATTTACAATGGACAGCCGCGTACATGTTCGTTATGTAATGCCACCGGGCACGTTAGAAATCAGTGCACGAGAAGGCGAGTCCCTCAATTACCGAATAACGAGGCGGTTGTCCCAGGGCAGGCCGTAAGCATGAAAGTGACGTACGCTGCCGCGGCGGTCAACCGGGCCCCCTCTCCACCGAGTATGGCCGAGCAGGCGGGACCTTCCGATGCGTGCGCGGAAACCAGCAAGAACGCAGAGTTGGACAAAGGAGGAGAGCCGATATCGGCCAACGATGACGTCACTGAGTGCGCAACGCGCATGCTTTCTGAAACTGACAACTTTTCAAACGAGAGACAAGCTTCACAAACGACACCTGATGTGTACATGACAGAAAACGTAACGACAGTCGCACACGAAGATGCCAGTAATTTAGAGGGGCCTACAATGGATGAACGTCAAACGACCGACACACTAAAAGTGACGAAGGGAGACCATGCGGACGACAAGATACCACAGGAAGAATCAGATAACTCCGACCTGCCGGCAAAAGGTAGAGAACAAGAAGAAGAAACCGAAGCACCACCCACTTCACGTGTCGAAGAAAAAGAAGCAACATTCGACTGCAAAATTAACGGAGTTCAAAAATCTTCTTCCAAGAAGAAAGGCGAGGTAGCCTCTCGGCGATCTTCCATGGCATCGCCAGAAAGTTCACCAAAGATTTCAGCCGAGAGCTGACCAAAATCATCAAAAAAAGAAGAAGAGGAGAATCGCACATCAAGCTGCAGAGATCTTGGCTCCTCCTCTAAGAGAGCGGCTGAGACAGATACAGGAGCCTGACAAGAGGAAAGAAGAAACAAAAACGCAAAGAGTAGTTGCTTGCTCTGATCGGAAAACGAAACAGGAAAAGGTTGCTCCACCGCACGGATCATGTGAACAATTGCATGACAAGACGAAACCGGATATAGACGATGACACCAGACATTGATATGTGCACGGACATGACACCCAAGGAAACAAGAATGAACTGGGCGGATGACAAGGAAGATCAGACTGATGCAATGGAAACGGAAGGGGCCTTTTTATTAAAATTTGTGCATTGAACTTAAAGAAAAAAAGAAAGAAAAACGAAGAAAGAAAAATTTAAATAGGAAAAAAATTATTCTAAGAGACCAATTACGCGTCCTCTATTACACGTCTTGTAGCGTTTCAAAGTGGAACATACATATCATGTGCTCACTCTAAATATAAACAAAATTCAGAGTCAACCCAAGGTGGCTGCACTGAAAGTCTTCCTGTATCAATCAGATACAGATATCGCTTTCTTGCAGGAAGTTAACATAAAGGGGTAAAAGGGGGTGTTAAATGTAGCTCCAGAAAAATCGTGTGGGACAGTGATCCTAGCTAAAGAAGGGATTGAGATAACGAATGTGTGTCTTTTAGAGTCAGGGAGGGGAATCAGCTGTAAAATTTTTATCACCACTTTTATGAACATTTACGCGCCACCAGGCAACAACGCAAGACAAGAGAGAGCGACCTTTTTTAGGAGTGACATTTTATTTCTACTCAAAGAGAACCCGGCAGAAGTTTTAATAGGGGGAGATTTTAATTGTGTTTTGAATAAAAAGGACCAGCGACCAAATTTTAACTTCTCCCAAGATCTGAAGGCATTGGTCGAAAACTTGAAGTGGTTTGACGCGTGGGAAATTAAATATCCTACGATGGTTAGATTTACGTACATCACTAGTACTACACAGAGTAGAATAGACAGGATATATGTCACCCCCAATCTAGAGACCAAAGTAAGCAGTACTGAGGTGATACCAGCTGCTTTCTCTGATCACTTAGAAGTGAAATGCAGTATCAAATTAACAAGGCAAAAGACTTACTGGGGTCGCCCACTATGGAAATTGAACATCAATATCCTCTCAAAAGATGATCTGGCTTTATAGATACAAGAAACTTGGGGAGCTGTTTTAAGAACGCGTAACAAGTATAGAACAAATATCGAATGGTGGACGATGGCCGCCAAGAGAAAGTTAAGAGCAGCGTTGATATCTTACGCAAAAGAAAGAGCAATTTGGACAAGACACACAATGGAGTTCTACTACTGTTGTCTAAGGGACCTTTACGACCAACCAATATCTCAAGAGGCCATTATAAATATTAAAAAAATTAAAGCCAAAATGATAAGTATCAAGAGGAAACATCTGGAAGGATTGCAAATAAAGTCGCACACTAGAACTACGGTAGAGGAAGAAAATACCTCCATCTATCACTTGATACAACACACAAAAGCAGAAGAAGAAATTTTATTGCCAGCCTCAGAACGGAAGGTAACAGATTCCTAACAGGCCAAAAAGATATCTTAAATGAAGTACATAGATTTTATCAGCAGTTATATTCTGGAAATGCTACTGACGACAACTCCGTGCAACAGCTTTTACAGAGCTCTGAAATAGAAGGGATAGTTTCAGAGGAAGAGAACAGAGGTCTTACGTTAGAAATTACGAATGAGGAGGTACTTGACATCATTACTTCTTCGCGTTCGAGGAAGTCTCCAGGCCCAAACGGCTTGCCGGTGGAATTTTATAGAACCTTTTGGCAACTAATAGGTAACGAATTCACGGAAGTCGTTAATGACGTATTGAGAGGAGTGGATATTCCTCCTGCATTTAAGGAAAGTGTAACTGTACTACTTCCAAAGGGAAGGAGCACGGCAATAAAAGATATTAATAATATGAGGCCGATCACCTTAATGAATTCAGATTATAAAGTAGTTGCACGTGTAATCAAAGAAAGAATGAGACATATTTTAGAAAAAGTTATTGGAAGCTACCAGACTTGTCTCCCTAGACGTACCATTTTCAAGTCTGTATGTGAATATCGCGACATAATTGCTCTTTTCGCGACATCGTCAGCTAATGGCGGCATTGCTTTCATTGATTTTGCTAAAGCTTTTGATAGAGTGAACTACGAATACCTCTTCAAAACTCTGAAACACATAGGCTTAAATGACACCAACTTAACGGTTTTAATGAACATCGTCAGGGGTATAAAAACCAAAATCTCGATAAATGGACAATATACTAACGAGGTATTGATATTAAGTGGAGTTCCTCAGGGAAGTCCATTGTCCCTGTTGTTTTACGTAATTTCTCTATAACCTCTCCTACGGAGTTTGAACGCAACCTTAGAAGGAATAACAGTAGCCGGGCACAAGACAGTTACAAACGCATACGCTGACGATGTGGGAGTTTTAGTGAGGAGCAATGACGACTGTGCTAAACTAACGGAAACGTTAATGCTTTATAGCAGAGCAACTGGTGCGAGGATCAATGAGACGAAAAGCTCTTTTTTAAATTTAAAGGGACTTGAAAATGTGCAGCTACCGTGGGCACACACAGTGGAACATCACACGACTCTAGGAATAACGTTCTACAGTTGCCCGTTACGAAAAACGGCTGCAAATTGGAAACATGTGCTAGGAAAAATAAGAGGCAGCTTAATACTGAACGAAACGAGAGATTTAAATATAAAGCAAAGAATTAAGCTAATAAATTGTGCAGTTCTATCAAAAGCGGCATACGTCGCTCAGATTTTACCCACACCTCTAGCAACTGCGAGAACTATAATGAGCACTATCTGCAGATACGTATGGAAAGCCCGTATTTTCCAAGTAGCAGTAGGAACAACCACTATGAGATCAGAAAAAGGAGGCCTAGGGCTGACAGACATTCGGAAAAAAAGCACGGCCCTCTTCATTAAAAGGACACTCAACCTTATAGAGATGCAACCGAACAGCATAACTGCTGCTCTGTTCGACCTTCTGAAACCTGGCAGCATGCAGCCACCAGTAGATGTTAGCGAAATAAGATACAAACTGAAGCACATTCAGTCTTTTTACGTAGAGCTAAGCTACTTGACATGTATTTTAAAGGATAAACACAAGAGGACAAGCAAATATACAGTAGATAAGTTGAAATCCACCGACAACCAAAATAAGATGGAGCTGAATTACCCTAACAAAAACTGGGGGAAAATTTGGACAAATATAAATAACCGAATGCTGACAACAGATGTGCAAGCGTCATGGTACAGAGTTATAAATAATGTAGTTAGCACGAACGAAAAACTTTATTCAATAGGACTGAGCGCGACCAACGAATGCCCAAAATGCAAACATTTGGACTCATTAAGCCATCGCTTCATCTGTAGCGGATACAAAAATATTTGAAAAGACGTTATATCGCAAATCGCTTTCATCAAACGGAGCGATGGAAGGGAATTAACACTAAACAATTTACTCTTCCCAGAAGATGTTCATTTCCCATCACAAAAGAACAACGTGATATTATGGCTATTCGGAAACTTTGTAAATTATGTAGTCAACAAAGACGGAACCTACAATGTACCAGAATATCGAGAATATATAACAGAAGAATATTTCAAAATATACAAGAAAAAAGACCATAAAAAGAATTTTGGAAACATGTTGAAAATTTTGTTTCAGAAACAAGGTATAGGTTAATCTACATATCATGAAATAGACAGAACAAGGTCGAATGCCAAAGTAGGGAAGTGCTGTTGAGGGTGAAGTACGGTGTGGACTTCGTGTGCCCGGGGCCGCTACGGTAGCCGTGAAGGCCTCAACAGAACCCCGAAAAAGTATTTCTGCCGAAGAAGAAATGGAAACAGAAAAATTGCCACGAAGCGAAATTAGTACTGGAAGACTATAGATATGCATAAGAAGAGGTAAAGCGACGAAGATTATTTTTATTAATTATACTACTTTTCTTTCCTTTTGAAGAACATCATTGGTTCCGTTAAAACAACTTATTCAAATAAACTATTTAACAAAGCGAGGTCATCCGATAAGGAATTTTAAGTTTGTCTTTAAAATGCAGGAAGGCATTTTTCTTTCCGATAAAAAAAAAAAAAAAGTACCAAGAACGGTACTTCAGATACGAACTGCGAAGAAGCGGATATTTTCTTTTGAAAGGCATATGAAGCCGACGCCGAAGAAGGCGATTTCGGAGATCGTAAGGTGGGGCTGAAGGGGAGGAAGGAGGCCCTATAAAAAAAGGTCGGTAGAGCACGAGACTTAATCTCAGGGTCGTGGGTTCGAGCCCCACGCTGGGCGACGTACAATTTTGTCTTCTTGTATTTAGAAGGTGTGTGGCTTCCTATGGAAACTAACGTAACGGCCCTAAGCTTCATAGAACGCTACCCAGCTTTACATTGATCTCAGGGAAAAAAGGCGTCGTAATCTGCTGTAGATTCGCAATTTAGCTGTGAAATGCCTAAAAAAGAAAGGGGACTGAGGCGCGCCAGTCACGGTCTGCACTGCCACTACGGTCGGGGGTTTGAATCCCCCCTCGGGCATGTATATTTGTGCCGTCCTTAGTATTAGCTAGATCATAAGTACAAACGTAGGCTTCCGCGGCAGTTGTCACTATCAATAAAATTCTTCTGGGTGTGACACCGCGTCGTCATTTTGTTAACTTTGCCGACGTTTCGGCCACTGTTGCAGGCGGCCTTCATCAGGGTCTGTGTCTGACTGCTGACTGTACGATCGCTTGGTGTCTATATACCAGCGGATGAAGGAGAGGAAGGGGGCGTAGGTTATCCCTTCCTCTCCTTCATCCGCTGGTATATAGACACCAAGCGATCGTACAGTCAGCAGTCAGACACAGACCCTGATGAAGGCCGCCTGCAACAGTGGCCGAAAAGTCGGCAAAGTTTACAAAATGACGACGCGGTATCACACCCAGAAGAATTTTATTGATAGATCATAAGTAGTTTGTAAGTTTAGGACTGATGACCCCGTAGTTAACTCCCATAAGCCTTACAAACATTTGAACATTGTTTGAAGAATGGAGTAGAATCACGGATATTCCTTAAAATATTCAATAACTTTTTTTTTTTTTTTTTTTTTTTTTTTTTTTTTTGTGGTGATGGCATTTATAGTGCCACACCCGAGGAGAATATAAGAGATGTGGAAAATCTAATGAACGCACGCTGTGAGGTAGGAGATGGTGGCGATAAGTAGGGGATAAGCTGATGTATCAAGTTTCGGAGCTGCAGCAAGCTAAAGTACATGAGTCAATAATAACATACATCGCCCACATGGAGTGAAGAAAGTTAAATGTGTTAAGAAAGTGTGACGTACAGGTGATGCTGT
The DNA here is from genome assembly GCA_026315105.1 of Locusta migratoria. Classification (NCBI taxonomy): domain Eukaryota; kingdom Metazoa; phylum Arthropoda; class Insecta; order Orthoptera; family Acrididae; genus Locusta; species Locusta migratoria. Next base: position 787,088,801 of record CM048755.1, read on the forward strand.
GTTTAAATTTGTAGTAGATTATTGGTACATGTTATTAATTAAATAGGTCCTTTATGGCTGAATCGTGACTGGGTAATTTCTGTATACCTACGCAAAACCCCATTTAAGGAATAAATATTTCAGTCCCCTGAGATTAGTTAAAAGGCGTTTTGCTGTAATGGATTGTTCTGAACATGTCCACAATGTCACGTTTATATAAGTTTTCACTCTGCACCTTCCAAACACACATTCTCTGAGGCACATGCTGAGTCATTAGCAGTTAATACATTCCCTGTCATAAATGTTACCACCACACTTTTTTAACATATCATTCTTCTGTACAGTGTCATAGCCCACGTTAAAGTTTACGTTTTTCAATCTGTTCTAATGATATTTAACGGAAACCTTTTTCTGTTATTTCACACGATGCAATCCCTTTGTAGGCAAAGGTCGACTAAGATCAAATTCTTTATTTGTGGAAAAAAAATGATTGCATCATATATTCCCTTTACATTCAAGTTCTTAAACACTTCTTAAACCAGAAGATATTTTAGATAGACCTATTTTTGTTAGTGATAGTACCATTCGTCAACTTACCCTGCAGGGACGGGTATGGTGACTTTGGGGTATGGGTGAGTTGACAAAATGAACATTTTATTTTGAACACGAAGACATTTTACTGACACTTCAAGTTTTAAAAAAATGTTTGTAGAGCTTATGGGACTTAACTATGGGGTTATCATTCCCTAAACTTACAAGCTACTTATGAACTAACTAATACTAAGGACGGCACAAATATCCATGCCCGAGGGGGGATTCGATCCCCCGACCATAGTGGCCGTGCAGACCGTGACTGGGGCGCCTCAGTCCCCTCGGCCACCGCGGCCGGCTGTGGATATTGGCTCTGTGTTTAACCTAGCTGTGATAATGCTAATGGGTGTTTAAATGTAGAGTATATTGTCACAACTGATGTTTGAATAAAGTACTGTAGCACTTGCAGGGTGTTTAAAATACTTTCCCTTAATATTTCACATTGTAAGGCACACATGTTAGAAATTTTCAGCTATAAATAAATGTCTACTGCAGAAAAGACGAAGTACTATAATTGTAGTAAATTGCATTAAGGTACAACAAAGTGCAATATTAAAAGCTGTTATGAGAGTCATAGCAAGTTGCTGATTTGAGCGAACACTTATCTTTCGGCATTATGGGATAGGGAGTAGTCATTACTGGCAGTTCATCAAATCTGTTGATGGTGAAATAAAACTCTTCACCACACACAGGTCTCGCGGGTGCATCAAGTACCGACCGGTCGCCGTGCCATCCTCTGCCCGAAGGCGTCACAGGCTGCGGTGTGGAAGGGGACGTGGTCAGCGCCCCGCCACAGACAAATATATACAGACGGGAAACCTCCGTAAGGGCCCGGTCCTACGCTCAGGGGTGCGGGGAGGGGGGGTGCTGAAGCAGTTCCGTAAGATGTCTCATGATGGCGCTGCGGTCAGAAGCAGCCCTTTAGGCCCGGCGCACACTTGACGCAGCAGAGGCAGAGCAGAGGCAGAGGCGAGACGCAGGGCCTCTGCTGGTCAGCACACACTTGACGCAGCGCAGGCAGAGGAGGGCAGCGCAGCTTGCAACAGCAAGTGCTGCATGTCCACTGCAAACCTTTGGGTGCAATCAGATTTAATTCCTGGATCTCCTTCAAAACTCACTTAATTTAATTTGTGTGTGTGTGTGTGTATTCTGATAGAGTAAAAGAGCACTGCAAGGTCTGTTGAGCAACAGGCAAAAGTGACGAATACATGCTGAACTTCTCTGGTCCATGGAAGCTCATTTTAAGCTCTTGAGCTATTCCGACTAAACAGACGACAGTTCAAAGAAGGTCACATGCTGAGTAAGAAGGAAAAGAAGAAAAATAGTGTGTGACACGTCATACCTGCAAAAGAAAAATTAGGGATATGTTTTAGGAATGTTATTAAATTCAGATTTATTTTTCTATCATTTCTTTTATAATTCAGTGAAACAAATGTCACAGCAAATAATTGGAAGAACCTTTATACAACTGACATATTTAATCATGATTGTGGCGCAGTAAATACGATCAGAAACTTTTCTTCTCGGTGACACAATATGAAAAATTTTTCAAATCATAGTTTCCTTGTTTAAATGAATTTGCACGCAAAGTGTTTCATTACTTAGGTCTTTATTCGTAGCTCTTCCATGCTTCTGAGTACTAAGATACTGACGTTTGCTCTTTTCTTTCTTCTACGACGGCAGCTGTGCATGACATGCAGTATTTTATTACATTGCATTCCTATTTTGCCACTGTCATCATTTCTAATGATAATTACCATCAGCAGCCATTATATTTGTTAGTAATTAGTGAAGCTAATGCTAATACTTTTGCAAATGTTGAATTTCTAAACGTAGTATAGAATTCAGGTTGAGAAATACTAACGAGAGATGTTTCTAGCATCATCTATGGTTTAGCAGTGAGCTGAAGCTCCACGAAGGGGTGGACATTGTGTTTCAAGAAATTGAAGAAAGTCCCTGACAGTAAAAAAAAATTCGTTGCACGTCCCTTCTGGTTTCGCCGAACTTATTATTCAGTAGTAACGGGAATTTTAGCTTATATTGTGCTTTCATGCTTGCCACAAAGTTTACTGAAACCAGAGACTATAGACCGTAAAAATACACAATCATCATCTTCAGTTTATAACTCTCGTTGTCTTTCTGTTTCAGTAAGTTGTTCACTTCCAGCTTGGGTCTGTGTCGGCAGCATACGAAGAAGGGAGACACGAGGCAGCTCCGCACTCGGCACAGCAGGCGGCAACAGCCGCGCGTGTGCCGCGTAGCTGCCGACCGCGTCGCGTCAAACGTGTATCTCACGTATTTTCTCGAGAATCGAAAGAGATATAGCTCTCCTTCCACTGTTAAAAACAATTTCGGTATGTTAGCTACATTTCGTTCGCAGTAATGTATGGTGTAAAACGCACCAAACGCAAACTAGCCAGCGACTACTTTTCTCACTGCAAACTCTTCAAAATATGCGCGGCGTTGTACTTAATTTTTTATTATAACAATAACCATGAACAATAACGAAAAGAAAACCTCCCCAACGTCATGCGGTGGCTTTTGCCTATATGATACAGAAAAATAATTTTTTTCTAGTGAGTAGTTTCTGCAAAATCGATTGTGGAAGCTGCGTTAGCGCAAAACACGCACAAATCGGAAAATGGTGTTTTTAATTTTTTTATGCAGAAAGTAAAAGTGTTACAAAGAAACTAAATACATAGAAGGATAAAGCGTATATTCTTCTTCATAAAACATTTTTTCGAAGCATATCGGATGACTTGAAATTTCACTTTGCGACAGAGGTGGAACAGAGGCGCTGGAAAACTGTGCGCCTCGGACAACCGGACAGAGGCGTGACCGAGGAAACGCCTGCCCTCCGCCTCGGCTGCGTTAAGTGTGCGCTGCCCCATTAGAAAGCATGCGTTACAGACGGATGGAGGCCTCGCCTCTGCCTCTCCTCTGCCTCTGCTGCGTCAAGTGTGCGCCGGGCGGAACTTTGCCTTTCGCGGGCAAGCGCACTACCGACTGTGCTATCCCGACACGATTCACGATACCGCCTCACCGCCGGTTCGAGTCCCGGTTCCGGCACACAATTTTAATCTGCCAGGAAGTTTCATATCAGCGCACACTCCGCTGCAGAGTGAAAGTTTCATTCTGGAAACATCCCTTAGGCTGTGGCTAAGCCATGTCTCCACCATATCCTTTCTTCCAGGAGTGCTAGTCTTGCATGGTTCGCAGGAGAGCTTCTGTGAAGTTTGGAAAGTAGGAGGCGAGGTACTGGCGGAAGTAAAGTTGTGAGGCGGTATCGTGAATCGTGTAGGGATAGCACAGTCGGTAGTGCGCTTGCCCGCGAAAGGCAAAGGTCCCAGGTTCGAGTCCCGGTTCCGGCACACAATTTTAATCTGCCAGGAAGTTTCATATCAGCGCACACTCCGCTGCAGAGTGAAAGTTTCATTCTGGAAACATCCCTTAAGGTGCTTGTCCACTAGCAAGTAAACTTCCGCAAGTCGCTTGCAGAAGCTACTTCTGCAAGTTCTTTGGACGTGGAAATACCTCTAGCAAGTTGACTTGCGCAAGTTCCTGCAAGTTTCGTGAGCTTGCAGAAGTAGCTTCGGCAAGTTAGTGAAAACGGATCAGAAAAACTTGCTGCAATTACTTGCTGGACTTTCAAGTTGCTGAAAGTTTTATTATACTTGCAGAAATGTCAGTAGTTAAATACGTGTGGTCAAGCGAGAAAACGCGTTGTTTAATTGAGAGAGTGGAGTGCTTTTCTGTGTTATGGGACACACAACACGTGGATTTTAAAAACCGGCTGAGGAAGCAAGATGCTTTGGAACAAATTGCATCGGAGTTTGCCACGACAGAGGCGGAAATTCGAAAAAAAATCCACAATTTGCGGACGCAGTACGGCCAAGAGGTAAACAAGTCGAAAAAACGAAAAAGTGGACAAAGCACAGACGAGTTGTATAAGAGCAAATGGGAATTTTTTGATGCAATGAAGTTTATGTTTCGCACATGTACCCCGAAGGAAACAGAGGATAATTTGGTAAGTGAAACAAATTTAATATTCTCCAAATAGTATTTATTACTTTCATTATCAAAATATATATGTTTACATTCACATAACAACTCAATTGAAATTTAAATGTGCTTGTATTGCCATTCTACCTCCCCTTCTGTGGAAACAAAGTAATCTGTAAATTCATTGCGCACGTCCTTGGCTGACTGAGGCGAATTACGCACATTTGAGGGTTCCAGCGGAATTGGTTCTGTCCCTGTGTCTCTTCGCCATTCGCTTTGACTTTGTAGATCTTGAGAATCAAATGTGCCAGGTGGGGCATACATGGAATTGCTACTATTCTCCTCTAGTAAAAAGTTGTGGAGAGCGCAAATAGCTTTGACAATTTGCCTCGATTTTTCTGGGTTTAGGAGAATTTGCGTTCGTAGTACTCGAAAACGAGAGCATATCAGTCCAAAAAAAGTTTTCAGATACATTTCTTGCTCTAGAGAGCCGATAGTTAAACACCCGATTTTGTGCTGGTTGGCCTCGAAATGGGTAGGGCTTCATAAGATAATTTTTCAGGGCAAATGCATCGTCAGCAACAATGACATACGGTGTTTGTACATTTCTACCTGGTAATGTCCGTGGAGCTGGTAAATTCAATGTATTAGACTCAAGGCACTCTGCCAGCTTGCAATTGTTGAAGACACCACCGTCAGATACTCTACCATTAGTGCCTACATCAAAGTACAAAACTCTGTAATCAGGTCCAATTAGTGCTAATAGCACAATACTGTGGGTGCCTTTGTAATTGAAGTAGACACTGCCTTCTTTCTTGGGTGCTTGTATTACTATATGTTTTCCGTCCATAGCGCCAATACAGTTTGGAAAGTTCCATCTATTTTCGAAACCATTGGCGATTTGTATCCATTCTTTTTCTGTTGAAGGTACCTAAAATTATAGAAAACCAAATGATATTTGAAATTTATTCCTTTGAAGATACATACTACATTAAATTTATATTTATTTTAGGCCCCAGAAAACACCAACACCAGCCAGGAGCATGAGCCAGATTGTGCGGAAATTGAAATAGGAGCAAATACTCCTAGCACTTCTAAACGAAAGAAGACAAGTGAGGGAAGCACAGATGCCATTCTAAACAGGGCAATTGAAGCCATGCAGAGGCCTGTTGATGACCATCAGGTGTTTGGCGATTATGTAGCATCTGAGCTTCGGTCACTAAGCCAAACATGCAGTAAAAAAAAATTAAAAAGGCTTATACAGCAGGCAATACTGCAAGTATCAGAAGAGGACGAGAATATCAATACTTCATGGATGTCTGCTAATTTTATGTGCCCACAAACTGAAGAGATTATTATTTTTGCTGATACTCCTGAAGTACATGATGCAAAAGGTAACGGTTCTGTAAATTTTCTGCTTAATCGAATTAGCTGAGTGAGTTTAGAAATATCAAAATACTAACCTTCAAATATTCTCTTTTCAAACATTCAAACAGGGCCACAGAACAAACCATGACGATTCTGGAGATTGTGCACACAGGGACTCTGAATAAATACATAAGAGAGGTGAAACTGTCTCCTGAAATGCAAAAATAATGGCAATTTTTAATTGTATATTTATGGACAATAAATATCTCTATAATTTGATATTTAAGTGTTTTATTCTCCTACCTGTTGCTAAAAATCGAAGGGTAATTAAAAGACGATCCTTTGGTGATATGGCTTGTCGCATTTTTGTGTTTTGTTTCCGAATATCTGGTTCTACTATTGACAAGAGACGCTCAAAAGTTGCATATGACATTCTCAAGAAGTTTCTAATCTGAGCAAAGTCCTCTGAGTTCAGTTCATTAAAAAGTGTTTCTTGGAAACTTAAACTTGTGCGCCTCTGTATCCATTTCTTCACCCAAACACTTCGTTTTTTCTTAACTTTTTGTTCTTCTTCACGCTTCTTGTTTAGCAATAACAATGCAACAACTGTAGCGGCTGCTCTGGTTTGTGCACAAGACATTTTAAACAACAACTTTCTTGTCTCAAGACGCCAACTCTAGTGTAAATACCTTCGCAAGTACTTGCAGCAAGTTCGTGAAATTAGCTTGCCGAAACGACTTGCAGAAGTAAACTTGCGCAAGTTTTCATACTGGTGTAAATACCTCAGCAAGTACTTGCAGAAGTTACTTGCGGAAGTTACTTGCTAGTGGACACGCGCCTCAAGGCTGTGGCTAAGCCATGTCTCCACCATATCCTTTCTTCCAGGAGTGCTAGTCTTGCATGGTTCGCAGGAGAGCTTCTGTGAAGTTTGGAAAGTAGGAGGCGAGGTACTGGCGGAAGTAAAGTTGTGAGGCGGTATCGTGAATCGTGTAGGGATAGCACAGTCGGTAGTGCGCTTGCCCGCGAAAGGCAATGGTCCCAGGTTCGAGTCCCAGTTCCGGCACACAATTTTAATCTGCCAGGAAGTTTCATATCAGCGCACACTCCGCTGCAGAGTGAAAGTTTCATTCTGGATTAGCTTTACTAATTACTAACAAATATAATGTCTGCTGAAGGTAATTATCATTAGAAATGATGACAGAGACAAAATATGAATACAATGTAATAAAATACTGCATGTACATGCACAGCTGCCGTTATAGAAGAAGAAAAAAGCAAACGTCAGTATCTTAGTACTCAGGAGCATGGAAGAGCTACGAATAAAGACCTAAGTAAGGAATCACTTTGCGTGCAAATGCAGTTAAACAAGGAAACTATGATTTGCAAAATGTTTCATATCGATATATCCTTTAATGTAAGACATGTGAAAAGCATACCAGGTGTCACCGAGAAGAAAAGTGTTTCTGATCGTATATACTGCGCCACAATCATGATTAAATATGACAGTTGTATAAAGGTTCTTTCAATTATTGAATTTGCTGTGACACTTGTTTCACTGAATTATAAAAGAAATGAAAAATAAATCTGACTTTAATTAAATTCCTAAAACATATCCCTAATTTTTCTTTAGTGGGTATGACGTGTCACACTATTTTTCTTCTTTGTTAAGTCCTTCTTACTCAGTTATTCAGCACATGACTCTCTTTGAACTGTCGTGTGTTTAGTCGGAATAGCTCAAGAGGTTAAATGAGCTTCCATGGACCAGAGAAATTCAGCATGTATTCGTCACTTTTGCCTGTTGTTCAACAGATCTTGCAGTGCTCTTATCAGAATACACAGACACACACACACACACACACACACACACACACAAATTAAATTAAGTGAGTTTTGCAGTGGACACGCAGCACGTGCTGTTGCCCTCCTCTGCCTGCGCTGCGTCAAGTGTGCGCTGACCAGCAGAGGCCCTGCGCCTCGCCTCTGCCTCTGCTGCGTCAAGTGTGCGCTGGGCCTTAAACTGACCAGAGCAGGCGGCAGATAACGGCTGTCCCCACCACCACCACCACCACCTCACCTCAAACGCAAGCAACCTGGACACAGCCGTGGCCTCGTGGCAGGCGGCACGAGCTCTCCCCTAACCTCCCCTCCATGCTACCCTCTGACGTGCGAGAGGCATTCTCAGAAGCGCCTCTAGTGTCGTCCACCGTTACTAAGCCAGGGAACCGCCTGACACCTGCTAGCATCTTATGGAACTACGAGGGGAGCCTAGGACAGTGGTTTACGGGGGGGGGGGGGGGCTGCATCTATGTATATGTTACTCTGTGGCCCCGCACTTCCGGCCGTTTTCGCGGTTTGCCAGACTGGAGCCGCTGCAAGGAAAGTACTTGGGCTCGAGCAGACACATATACATCAAAATCGTATGACAGATAATGTAAAGATCTCTTATTGCACTAGTCAGCCCCGTATTTAGGTATTTCACGCCCATGGGTTCAATAACTTTTGCCCCTCCCCCCCTCCTCCCACAAAAAAAACTTCAGCAATTCTGAAAACCATTTATCAGCAAATGGTTAACAGGTTAATAAAAAGGTATATATTATTGAAAGAAGAAATCTTTGAAAAAAATATCGTACATAACTAACCTTGAATTCAGTGTAGACATTTTGGTTGTAGGAAGTCCAAATTTCAGTATGGAGACACGAGGTACATACTTTTATTAACTACACACTCACATACATACAAAGAATAACTCAGCAGAAAAAAAGTATTAACATTTCAACAAAGAATATCAGAAGTTCAATGGCTTTCTTCTTGCCTGTTATCAGCAAACACATTAATAACATTCTGAAAGTCCAGTTTTACAGTGAGATCACTTTCTATTGCTAGTATGGCCAGGTGATTCAAACGATCCTGAGTCTGAGCAGCACGCAAATAGTTCTTAACCCTTCCAAGAACTGAGAATGATCGTTCAGCAGAACAGTTCGTTGCTGGTGTGCTCAAATAAATTTAAAGAGCGATCCTAATGTTTGGATAAATATTGTACTCAACGCATTCTCTGAGAATTACTTCGAACAATTAGTTCATGAGCCAACTAGAATTGTAAATGGATGTGAAAACACACTTGATCTCTTAGTAACAAATAATCCTGAGCTCATAACGAGCATCAAAACGGATACAGGTATTAGTGAACACAGAGCTGTCGTAGCGAAATTGAATATCGAAAGTCCCAAAGTTACCAAAAATAAACGCAAAGTATATTTGTTCAGGAAAGCAGATAGAAACAAAATACATTGCTTCTTGAAAGGCAGCTTCCACTCGTTTCTAACACTAAACGTAGGTGTAGACCAGATGTGGCTCAAATTCAAAGAAGTGGTATCGACAGCAATTGAAAGTTTTATACCTAATAAATTAATAAAAGAAGGAGGCGATCCCCCTTGGTACACAAAACAGGTCAGGACACTGTTGCAAAAGCAAAGGAAAAGGCATACTAAATTTAAACGAACACGAAATCCCCAGGATTTGCGATCGTACTCAGAAGCTCGAAATTTAGCGAGGATTTCAATGCGAGATGCCTACAATATTTATCACAACGAAACTCTTTCTCGTAATTTGACTGAAAACCCAAAGAGATTTTGGTCATATGTTAAATATACTCGGGGCAAGTCACAAACAATACCTTCACTACGTGATAGTAATGGCGATCCTACCGATAACAGCGCTACTAAAGCAGAGTTACTAAACTTAGCTTTTAGAAACTCATTCACCAAAGAAGACGAAACCAATATTCCAGATTTCGAATTACGAACAGATGCCGTAATGAGTAACATAGAAGTAGATATAATCGGAGTAGTGCAGCAACTAAAATCACTTAACAAGAACAAGTCTTCTGGTCCGGATTGTATACCCATTAGATTTCTATCTGATTATGCTGAAGCGATAGGTCCTTACTTAACAGTCATATACAACCGCTCTCTCATAGAAGGATCTGTACCAAAAGATTGCAAAGTTGCACAGGTCACACCTATATTCAAGAAAGGCAGTAGGAGTAACCCACTAAACTACAGGCCTATTTCACTGACGTCAATTTGCATCAGGGTTATGGAACGTATCCTGTATTCAAATATTATGAATTATCTCGAACAGAACGATCTATTGACCCAAGGTCAACACGGATTTAGAAAATATCGCTCATGCGAAACACAACTAGCTCTTTATTCACACGAAGTGATGGGTGCTATCGACAAAGGTTCGCAAATCAATTCCGTATTTCTTGATTTCCAGAAAGCTTTTGACACCGTACCTCATAACGGCTTTTAATCAAATTGCGTGGTTATGGTATATCGCCCCAAATTTGCGATTGGATAGGGGATTTCTTGTCAGAGAGGACACAGTTCGTAGTAATCGATGGTAAGGCATCGACTAAAACAGAGGTGATATCGTGCGTTCCACAGGGTAGTGTTATTGGTCCTCTGCTATTCCTTATTTACATAAACGATTTAGGGGAAAATCTAAGTAGCTCTCTTAGGTTGTTTGCAGATGACGCCGTCATTTACCGTCTAGTAAAATCATCTGAAGATCAAAACCAACTGCAGAACGATCTGAATAAGATATCAGTATGGTGTAAAAATTGGCAATTGACTCTAAATAATGAGAAATGTGAAGTCGTCCACATGAGTACGAAAAGAAATCCGTTAAACTTTGTTTACAACATAAATCAATCAAATGTGAAGGCCGTCAACTCCACAAAATACCTAGGAATTACTATTACTTCAGACTTAAACTGGAAAGAACACGTAGACAATATCGTGAGAAAGGCGAACCAGAGACTGCGTTTTATTGGCAGAACCCTTAAAAGATGCAACTGAACTACTAAAGAAACTGCATACACTGCGCTTGTCCGTCCATTTTTGGAGTATTGCAGCCCAGTGTGGGATCCTTATCAGGTGGGTTTGACGGAGGACATCGAAAGAGTCCAAAGAAGGGCAGCTCGTTTCGTATTGTCACGGTACAGGGGAGACAGCGTTACGGAAATGATACAGGATTTGGGCTGGGAATCATTACAACAACGGCGCTTATCGCTGCAGCGTGGGCTACTTGCGAAACGCAAATCGCCAACATTGTCCTCCGAATGCGAAAATATATTGTTGACTCCCACTTACATAGGTAGAAATGATCATCAGAATAAAATAAGAGAAATCAGAGCTCGAACAGAGAGATTCAGGTGTTCTTTCTTCCCGCGCGCTATTCGAGGGTGGAATGGTAGATAAATAGTATAATTGTGGTTCGATGAACCCTCTGCCAGGCACTTAAATGTGATTTGCAGAGTATCCCATGTAGATGTAGATGAAACAGATGTTTCTCTCTTAACATTTTGTTTAAGACCGGCAAAGAAAGACCATTCTCATAACCTGAACTCAGAAGGAAGCTTTTGAGATGGACACATTCAGTTCCAAAAGAGTCCTCTATGACCACTGAGTAAACGTGCTGCAGGTGCTTTGCAGCATTATAAACTTCATTAGGCTCCATTTTCGTCAAAATAGGTAAGAATGAGAACTTTTCAGAAAATTCTTTGTAGACACCAAGACGCTTATTGAGCTCTGTGGACAGTCTGTCCAATATAATTAAATAATTTTTCTTTAATATGTCACCATCAGATTTGCAACCAACAGTTTCATTTTCGGATTCGGAATCAGAGTCGTCAAAGAACTTTTTTCGTTTCTTCACACGTTTTTCTTTAGTTTCATTGTCTCTTACAAGTTGTTAAGTTGTCTCCAGCTTACTCTCCCCCAGCTTTTTGTACACTTCAAAAGACTGAGTCATATCATCTATGAAAGTTAGAAGTGAAGTATACAGTTTTACTACTGCAGATATGTCAACTTCTTCTGATTGCAGTGCTGTACTCACTGCATTGAAACGCTCCAAAATACTCCCCCACATTGTAGCCATGAATGCGGTGTCTTCAGAGTTAAGCTTTCTCAGTATCCCTGTTGCTTCCGATTTAATCAGAGGTTTCTCACTTTTCTCTTCAGAAATGTATCTAAGAGCTTTATTGACGGCATCCCAATTGGCATTTATGCTTTTGCAGGCATCTTCTCGTGCTGACCACCTTGTAATGCAAAGAGATTTTAAATTCACATTTCCCTTTTAAAAAACTGTCTGCAAACTTTTACACCGTTCACTAGATGCCGAAAAAAATTGTTAAATGTCTGTAGCAGATCAAAAAAATTTTGAAGCCATTTTACAGCATGTGACTGCACTTGATCCTACCCAGATTCAGAGAATGAGTGGAGCAAGGGATGAAAAATGCCAAGGGATTTAATAACTTGATTCGGGCTTGTAGAAGACAGTAGATACCCGCCATATTTGCAGCATTATCATAACTTTGGCCACGACAGTTGCTAATATCTAATCCATGGGAGTTTAGGAACTTAAATACTGCATCTGACAATTCTTCCCCAGTATGCCCAGCATTTTGCATAAACTCCACAAACCTCTCTTGTGGTATACCAGTTTTATTTACATATCGTATTATGAAACTTAGTTGGTCACAATGTGAAACATCAGGAGTAGAGTCCACAATAATGGAAAAATACTTTGCATCAACTATCTCCTGTATTATCTCCTCTGTGACATCCTTCCCCATAATATTTATCATTTCTTCATAGGTGCTAAACTAAACATGATGTGTGCCCTCTTCCTGGATTTCCATATTTAGCTATATGACCTGCTAAGAATGGATCGCCGCGGTGGAGTAGCCGAGCGGTCTAAAGCGTCTCGCTGCGGAGCGCGCGGTTGCTCGCCGTGGAGGTTCGAGTCCTCCCTTGGGCATGGGTGTGTGTGTTGTCCTTAGGTTAGTTTATCTAGGTTTAAGTAGTTTGTAAGCTACGGACTGATGACCACGCAGTTTGGTCCGATAGATTTACAAACATTTGAACATTTTGAAGAATGGATCGAATTCCGCTATTAGCTCCAAACACATCATAAAATTACCATTCCGCAAGGAACCAAATTGTTCTTCATCTCCACGAAATGTCATTCCCCTTGAAGAATGTTTTTTCACTACAGCCACTACCCTCTGTAGTACATTCCTCCAATACTTCACTTCTTCTTGTAACTGAGTAATAAATTGTTTATCACGTCTACATGGAGTATTTCGCCTTTCTTTAAAACTCAAAACACAATCACGATGTACACTTGAATTTTCATGTTCAGTTATCCTTTGGTTTGCATGTTTCCAGTCACTAAAGCCACTTGTTCCGAACTGGGATGAACCGCCAAACAGTTTACATGGTCCACAATAAAGTGATCCCTGACTGGGAGAATAAATTAAATAATCACGTTGCCGATGTCTCCATTCACCAGTTTCCTTTCAAACAAATCCTTGGACAGAAGTCTTCGTTTGTCCAGATATGATCGCTCTAACTTTAAAAAATTACAGTTTCTATTTTGCTTAATTCCAGATCGTACTATGTAATCTCGTGTTTTTTCACTTATATCCCAAAAGAAGAGATCTTCATTAACTGCAAAGTGTGAATAAACTTCCTCAAGTCCTAACTCTTGGTCACTTGCTGTGGAATTGTTCGTAGCACTAACTTCAAGCTTCACATCACAGTTGCTGCTGCATTGTGGATCATTTAAAGGTTCCACGTTGTCAGGAGAGGAAGAACATGCAGCTGAAGAATTCAATCATTTGTTCACAAAAAACGCGTGTAACTTCGGCACTTGATTTAACATTTCATTTTCCCTTCTTTTGATGAACTAATTTTCTGTAGCCTGCGCCACTCGGACGTTTCCTTCCGTCCATACTGACGTTTACTTTATATTACAATTTCAGCACACACAAACAATAATAAAATCACCAAACTGAAAACAATGCACAAAGTTTCTGTTTTTGAACGTGATACACCGACGCTTTTGCCAAACAAAAACATGGCAGAAGCAGTGCTGCCACTTGCATGATGGCACATCTACATCTACCTACATTTTCCTTCTCACTAAAGGCTATCAGCAATATTGTGCAATATTTCATACTGCAGAATATTATTGACCGCCTGTAATTAAAATTGAGGTTGCGCTATATATTGACGGCTGTACTGAAGTTATACTTTACCGAGAAAACTGATTACTGTAGATTGTCTCTAGTTAATACGCGTATACTAAGTCAGTCTCGTCTGCTAAACTGTTTGTTTTCTACAATTTGTTACGTTTTGAGGTGGAATTTGTTGGCACGACTTAAATAATTTTCTTTGCACTTGCTGTTTTTAATATTTGATCTCAATTAATAAATATAACACAGGTATAATCACAATTGTGATTCATCACAAATGAATTCACGGAATTCGTATTAAATAAAACCTTTTCGGAAGAACATCTAATGAACGAGTGTCCATTCACAGAATGTTGCGATAATCATTAGGCTCTCTTATATTCACGTAATTTAGTAACTTCCATGTGTCAAACTGACTCCCTTCTTGTACCTCCCTTTCACCCATCTATGTCTTCCCATCACCTTACGTGAGTGCAAACTCAGCTTAAGAGCGAAGTAACAGATGGCCTGCAATGCTTAGACGCCATTGATTTAGACACTAATACCGCACAATATCGATTCGTTACCTGGAACAACTGTCAACGTGTTTGCCAGTATTATTGGTAGTGTACGGACCGATTAATTTTTCACCAGTTTTTTTCCCCCTCGAAAATTTGCCACCCCTAAAAATTTGCCGCCCTGGGCCCGGGCCCATGCCTAAATACGGCCCTGGCACTAGTAATACTCCCGCATCTGCAAAACTCTGCAGTCGTCCGTTAGAGGCCTCTGCATGTGCCATGCCGCATTGCACTTTGACCTGTCGGTTCGCCAGTAGGGACGGTGCAGTGTGCCTCCAAAGTTGCGTTTTGTGACGTTATTTGTGTGGTGAAGCGTCAGATGGGGCTGCGTTTGCTAATCAATCCTGCCAATATATTGCGATTAGTTGAGATGAAGTTACTAAGAACCCTTCTTCGTGATGATGGCATTAGTGTAGAAGATGAATCATTTGCATGCTTTCTCGTATCTGTTACGGTCAAGGCCCGGATTTTAATTACCTAAAAACAGTGAAATATGCAAGCATTTATGAGCTAAAACTTAAATAAATATGACCTTAAAAAAGTAAAATACGACTTAATAGAAGTTTATTCCAAGCATTCTTGTTTCTTTATTTTATTTTTTATTTACCATAAAATAATACAAAATTCCCTTCTCAAAATATTGTAAGTATAGTTCTTTCTTCCTGTAGGGTTTCAGGCTAATTAGCACCTATTTTTTAAACCTCTGAATCTTTTATTTTCTAAACACGAAGTACAGTGAACAGGCGATCATATATCGAAACAGTAAAACAGGATTTCGTTGTAGAACACTTTGCAGTTTGTTTTTCACTTTGTCAGCCACATGGCCACGGGCTCGATCTAATTCACTCTGTACATGTTGCACAATACTCAGGGCCTCACATAGCTGAGTGCCAACAGCTTCCAGTCGTTTGATTTTTTTTTTCTTCTTCTTTTTCTTCTTCACTGAAAAACTGGCGTTGATGTATGCCAAGTTTCCAGACAATGTATTTGTATATACGTCTTTCACAGTTTTGATACCACTTGATTCATCGCTATCAAGCTCGCAGGAGATTGTCTTTATTTGGGTGTAGTTGGTGCAGTAATAGTCAGCAGCATTAAGCCAAGAACCCCATCGTGTAAGAACAGGTTTAGGTGGGATGGGTATTGAAGGTGCCTATTCCTTGAATTTCTGCACCCTTAGCGGAGCTTTGAAATAGATTTTCTTTTCACAGGAAATTAATTTGTCTACGTCAGGATAATTTGATCTTACCTCTTCAACAACTTTGTGCAACGCAGATGCTTTGTTGTTTGTTTGTTTGTTAAGCTTATGGGACTTAACTACGGGGTCATCAGTCCCTAAACTTTCAAACTACTTATCAACTACCTTATACTAAGGACGGCACAAATATCCATGGCCGAGGGGGGATTATAACCCCCGACCGTAGTGGCCGTGCAGACCGTGACTGGAGCGCCTCAGTCTCCTCGGCCACCGCGGCCGGCCAACGCATATGCAAGGCAAGTGACATACACCATACTGGGGTAGAGAATCTGAAGTCCTTTGCCTGCTTTAGCCATATATGAAGCGGCATCTGTTACAAGCAGCAGAACGTTGTTTCTTTTCACACCATCTGGCCACAGTAGCTTCAGAGAGTTGTCAAACAAAATAGCAATCTTCGAATTGTTTACTCTATCGAGAGCTTCACACGTTAGTAGGACAATATCTCCAGGCCCATCAACTTTTAGAACACCAACAACATTTGCAATATACCGCCCACTAACATCCGTAGTTTCATCTATCGACAGCCAGATCTTTTGCTCAGCAACAGTAATTCGTATTTTGTTGAGCACATCATTGTAGCATACCGATAAATAGTTCTTTCTGGCCAGCCGCGGTGGCCGAGCGGATTGCGGCGCGCCAGTCACGTTCTGCACGGCCACTATGGTCGGGGTTGCCGGCCGCGGTGGCCGAGGGGACTGAGGCGCTCCAGTCACGGTCTGCACGGCCACTACGGTCGGGGGTTCGAATCCTCCCTCGGGCATGGATATTTGTGCCGTCTTTAGTTGTAAGTAGTTCATAAGTAGTTTGTAAGTTTAGGGACTGATGACCCCGTAGTTAAGTCCCATAGACTACACACATTTGAAAAAATGGTCGGGGTTCGAATCCCCCCTCGGGAATGGATGTTTGTGCTGTCTTTAGTATGAGGTAGTTTATAAGTAGTTTGTAATTTTAGGGACTGATGACCCCGTAGTTAAGCCCCATAAGCTCCACAAACATTAACAGTTCTTTCAGAGTGTAGATTCATCTGGAACTGGATGTGTTGTGTACTTCTCCAAGAACCGTCTGAAGCATGGATTCTTCAGCTTTTCCAATGGGATGTTGAAGGACACAATCATCTCACACAAATCCTTGCAGAATGATTGCACGGTTGAAGATTGACCTGTCTGTTCCAATAAGAACATCTGTCTGCTGTTATTTTCATCACTTGGTTTCACACAGTTGCTGTGTTTAGCGGTATTACAATGTTGTTACACATTAAAGCGCTTTTCTACACTAACTTCACACAGTTTACAAAATAGTATTTTCCCATCAGTACTAAAGAACTTCTCTCCTAATTCTTGCAGCTTCACACTGTCTGCGCACTTTGCTTTAGGCATGATGAACAAGGCACAGGCTGTATTCAAACTGGCTACTGTGAACACCTGCGCGACTGCGATTTATATTACGACAGAAGCCGCGTTTGTTGGCTCTGAGAGCTTATTGTCGACTCTGCGCAACAGTGTCTTATGTTCGTGAAACGACTGTTGTGCTACACTGCTCTTCTACTACAGTCCTGAGAAATAAACAGATAAATTAGGTACAGAGCTTTATGTTTCATAATATCACGTTAAATACTGTCTCATGAACAACATATTCATTTTCTTATTCCTGTATCCTGAAAGATACAAGAGAAACAGTATATGCATTTTGGCAAAATTTGGCGGAAATATGACCCGTTATAATAAAAGTTAGCCGCAATATGACCTATTACTAAAATATGTTGAAATATGACTTTATATGCACAATTAAAATACATTGTTTCTACACTAAAATGCCTAGATTTGTGTATAAATTGATCTAAAATTCACCCTGAAGTTCAGAAAAAAATATGACTTGTCATTAAAATCCGGGCCCTGGTTATGGTACAGAAATATGAGCATAAGTTAGATACTGTTGTTACAAACTCATAATAATGATAATAGGGATGATAATGACGAACAACTCATTGCAAGCGGTAGTGCTACGGTAAGTGCGGGAAGAGGCGATGGAAGCAGTGGCAGTGAATACCAACAGTATTTCGGGAAGAAGGTTAAAGTTGCAACTATCATCACGGCTTTTGATGACAATTCGCTAGAGAACGTGTACGACGATTATTACATAAGTTATAGTTAAGATGTCTGCATTACGTATGGTACTTTTCTTAAGAATCTTATATATCATGGTGGCGATTCATCTGGAAAACCTGGACTTCTCAGGGAATTATTTTTTTACCTCGAAAAATCAGGAAATTCTCAGGGAATTTTGCAAATATCAATATCAGGGAATTTTGCAAATATCAATATCAGGGAATTTCGTATTTTTTAATATTACTCTGTTGATAAAACGCGCAACGAAAACTTGCATTGCAATATTTTTTAAGTGTATAGATAAATACATGTTACGTTTATGCACGATAATTTGACTGGCGCGCTTCCTGTCGGGAACGACCTTGCCACTGAATTTAACAGTGGAGGGGGTAGCAGAAGGCATCGTTCTCCTGTTTCCTGCAGCGCTAGCACTTTAACAGCGTGTGACACTTCGACCATATAGTATCTATGGTCGAAGCTCTCTGCCAACCTCGTTGGTGAGTCGGTTGCAAAGCAATGCTGACTGCTCGAAGACAAATGAACATCTTTCAACATCAAGCTTTTTGTGTTCTATTCACTGCTTCCGAGTTCCAACAGCATCAGAGATTGTGAAGTTATTATGTGGCCACTTGTTCCAGTGACTGAATGTTGGTGACTCGTTTGGAATTTTGGATTCTTAAATAAAAAGGTAAGTCAAAATATAAATTTGTTGCGTAACAGCTACTATGAGTTTAAAAGGTGTTATCACAGACAACTTACGCAAATGTGTTCTGAACACCGGATCTGAAGTCTGCATGAAAATGCATTGCATACCACGTGTAAAGTGAAATTGATGTAGCGCGATGCTTACACGGGCAGGAAAGTAGCTACATCCCCGTTCACATACGTATTTAAATCTCCATTATGCTGATTTCAGTTTTTTCCCACAACCTGCAGTTCCATGCATGCTTAAGTTTTCGGAAATATTTGTTCAAATCTTTGATATCAAGAGATCGTTGTTCTGCATTAACGAAAGGATATAGGGGTGAAGGTCATGAATCAAAATTCGCGCACTCTGGCTTCGCAGCGTGATTCTTCACATGCTAGCAATAATAAAATGTCTGTCACAAAATTTCGTCGTGCGCATATTTCCGGCAGTAAATGGACGTCGAAGATTGAGATGGGTGTGTGTCCCATACGTCAGTGTGTTTCAGAATTACACTACTACACCAACAAACTTCTAGTGCATGTGGGAGGTGTCTTGAGGAACAAAGTGAGCATAGAAACCCATGCCCGGAAACGTCATCCAATGACGCTACAGAGCGTCGAAGTTGCTGGAGGGGATGTCTAACGGCAGGAGCATGCCTGTAACTTGGACTCTCCGTAGCGTCGTTGAATGGCGTTTCCGGGCATGGGTTTTCATGCTAATTTTGTTCCGCAAGACGCATAATACATCCCTTACAAGTTTGTTGGTGTAAACGTGTAATTGTGAAACACACTGACTGACGTATGGGACACACACCCATCTCAGTCTTCGACGTCCATTTACTGCCGGAAATATGCGCAGGACGAAATTTTGTGAGAGGCTTTTTGTATTGCTAGCATGTGAGGAATCGCGCTGCGAAGCCCGAGGGCGCGAATTTAGATTCACCCAAAGGTTTTTTTTTTCTTTTTGAGGGGGAGAGCCATTGGCCTCTTTTCCTGGAGCCTCCAAATCTCGAAAATTATTTTTTTAGACTGTCCCGTACCCATAGGCTTCCGCAGTGGGGGGGGGGGGGGGGGAGGGGGCAAGAGGGGGCATTTGCCCCCCCCCCTGGAAAATGGTGTGCAAAAGTTTCATTCCCTACACTGCGTTAACGATGTTAATTATCCGAGTGACACTTTTTAATGCTATTTGCTTTTCAACCAGCAATATTTCATCGCTGCCCCACAGCCAAGTCAAATGCAGAGCTTTGCAGAAAAGCTCCTCCTTCTCGGACAAGACACAACCGTTACTGCAATCGTACGAGAAAACTGCCCCTGCCGTAGCTTTCTGAAGCAGCATTCAGTTTTGTGTAAAAGTGCGACGGCAGTGCACGTCCAAGAGCGGAATACACTGCAGCGCCCAGTTCCACATCGGCAAGACTTTCGCATGAAACCATACAGCAAATAAAAGGTAAGACATGTTTACAAAAATTTTACTGAACCCTTTTATGGTGAATTTTTCCAAGCCTCACAATCGTAGGAGAACTTAACATGAAGAGTATTTTTATAGCGGAATTATTAATCCTTGCAGATTCGGATGCATTGCATTTAGTATTCTTTCACCCCTGTTAAAGTTTCATTGTCTAAAGTCAGTTCGTGCGGCAGAAGACATCATCTTAGATATCGTTCTATAGGCTCATTTACTGTTAATATCTTTTCGCATGGTGCTCCACTCATAGTAACTTTTACAGATGACAACTTTTTTTCGAATACCACACTGCCGTGTGACTCAGTGTGGATACCACAGGATTCTGGCATTTTGTTTCTCACAACTATTCTGTCGACATATCTGCTTGTGAAGGCTGTGTTTATGCTGCTACCAACTTTGAATCTGTTTGTAAAACTTGTAAATGCAACTTCATATACAATACGAGGTCTTTTCCTTTTTGATCCAAAAGGTAGCATCTCCCAGTGTGAGAATTTATGTCCTTGTGGCATGTGCGGTTCCAGTAAAGTGATTCATTTGATAACTGACTTACAGGCATGATTTTTTTTTTTTCGCATTAACGATAATCCCGACAGAATATATTTTGAAGCGATTTTGTGATATCTTTCCGAATCATTTGTTTCCCGTTCGGAAAATAATTATCTCATTTGAATGAATTAACGCGATAAGATCGTTTTAAAGTAAAATTCACTTATTCCTCAGAAAAGACGATATTACAGAGTATAGTGATATTTTAACACTATTTAACTAGCTTCAAATTCTGTCCCACGCTCGTATGTACGAACGGAAAGGGAAATTAAGACAAAGATTCTGAACAGGACAAAACATACTTGTTATCTTTCATATTTCGGAAAATCTCTCTATGTAATGATGCCAGCGAGTGGAAATGTTTAGGGAGGACACAAATATTGCACTCCAGGCTTCTCGCTTAACGAAATGTTTGGAATTTTGTTCTCAGGATGACTCGAAATCCCACCTCTGGCTGCCTTTTCACGCTACAGTCCTACTATTTTTTGGAAATCGTTCATGCCATAATGATGCTGTTTTAAAGTCTATTTGGGTTCAATGCTTATCCGTTGAGGAGAGTTTTTTCCGACGTATAATTTCATCGTAAAACACCGGAGAAGACTAATGAGAGGTTCACTGTAACATGTGCAGTGGACACTCAGGAAGTAAAGCATGGGACGGGAAGCCCAATGATAATCCCTTTGTATAAAAAGGCGATGTCCCGACTGACTGACTCATCGTGGTCCAGCCCAAACTATTGACGATAAGAAACTTGAAATTTGCATAGGGTCTTGGTCTTACACTGTAGGCGTCGTTCAAAAAGCGATTTGTTGATATTCCATCCCTAAGTGGGGTGATATAGGGGATGAACCCTTTTTTCTTAAGATACGTTGCTATTAAGGCAACTTTGAAGCTAGAAATACGAAAATTTGGATTTGGATTCTTCATTAGAATTTAAAAACACGTGTTTCGTCACTTATGCAAAATCACCCACTAAGGGGTGCAATAGGGGATGGCAAGTTGTATCCAAATATTTCATTATCAAAGCATTTTTAAAGTTAACTCTATGAACATTTATCTTAAGAAGAAACAACCTGTTCAGACCAATCTACGCGTGCAAAGCAGCGGACGTCAAGTTGGTGTAAAACAAGAGTTATTTGCTCATAATCTAAACTCTACTGAAATAATTTTGGATCTTTGTTAGTAACTTCTACAGCACTTCATGTAAATAATTGAGAGCTACAATAATGAAAGTCGTGATGGTTAGTTTTACAATTTCATTATAGTGAAATTAAAAAGATACAGCAATATCTATATGGCGAAATAACGGAGAAGTAGTATGCTTCACTTAAAATTGTACAAAAATTAATGCGAAAAAAATCATGCCTCTAATAATAATATAATGCCGAATGAAAGATGTATTCGTAACACCAACCCCACTATGCAATAATGTGTTCACTGAGAATATCCAACCAGAAACAAAAAGTGTTACTAAGTAATTGATTAGAGTGTCTGCCAGCTACCCATTGTAGTGCAAATCAGTAAGTTTGTTTTCTCTGTAGAAAAATTATCTAAGAATCGACTTTAAAAAGACACCCCACTATCATCTCTCACATGACAGAAGACCGACTCGATAGCTGCCTCCAATTCAGAAAAGTCGATAGTAATATCAGCTTAATCCGCTCATTAGCGATTCTGGCACCAAATACTACAGTCCTGCAGCAGTATGTTTTACACAGAGATACCTACGTTGCAACAACACACATAATTATCACTTTTTTTTAGAGGGGGTGAGTGTGCAAAACTACAAAGGTCATAAGTGCCCAATAATAACTATCATGTGTTTAGGGTCATCTACAACCCCAATAACGGAAACTATCAGCTTGATAATTTCCGCTCTCGGGGTTGTACACGACTGCAGACACAATGGTAATTGTGTGTGTTGCGCAAAGCTCCCTCTGTGTAAAGCATACTGCAGCATAACTGTAGGTGTTTAGTATTACAATCGGTAACACGTGAATCATCATGGTGGGTCATTGTAAACATTTATATTTTGGATATAGCTTTCAAGATGGTCTGAATGTGATGTTGGAGAAAAGTCATTACAAGTCGGCTCATACAATCGAAATGGTTGTGTTCCCCTGCCAGCAAGTCAATGGAGATGAGATTCCACAAAATATAGTGGAGACAAATTTTTCAACTGATTTGGTGGTAATCATAGGCTCAGGGGTCCAATACTGTCTGTAGCAAACTTCTCTTCCAGCAGAAATCTCATGTTGGTGAACGTTTCACGGAACAACATAGTATATGAGTTTTGCTTGGATGACTTTCTGGAGACCGAATATTAATATAAAATAGTAGTCATGTATTTCTTTATTTGCAGTATTAATTGTAACCCAGTGTGCGAGAGGTGTAACGGGGGTCTATCCAAGAATTAAATTGCATTTGTAGGTAATTGCTATACGGAGAAAGGAAACTGATTTGCGCTAAAACGGGTAGTTGGCGAAGACTATCATCAAATATGTACGTCCCCATTAGAATTTAGTGCAATCTACTACTTGTTAAATATTTCCAGTAAACATCTTGTGACTTGATTCCAAAAAGGAGATTGTGCCAGCTCACCAAAATATTGCAATAAAATAAGAAGTTTCAGCTTGGTGGGCGATATGAAATATTTATTTTACAAAAATTCACATACTGATTTCGTTCATATGATGGACCATCATCAGTGTGAATTGTAAGTCATGATGACTCATGTACTCTGCATGAAACAATCAATGGTCATATACATAAAACAATTAAAAGGTCTTTCTGGTACACGTCATAAATTTAAAATGAGGTAGCTGCTTGCATGCACATACGCAGCTTAACCTGGAGGTTGGATAGATCGTAAAAGGCCAGGGCTACATACCGTTAGATCGATAGCAGAGTAGGTGCCATGAGCCACACTGAAATGTGTGGGAGTACCAGTATTCAAAAAGGCAGAGGTCGAGCTGAAATAATAAAGTCTCGAAATCTGTACCATGGCCAGTAATCGTAGTACCACCCCACAAGGGGTTGTGGGCGTTGAAATAAAAGTACAAAGGATAGGCATTCAGAGGGGAACAGGTTCGCTGTAGACAGCGGTAAGGACGAAATACATACTCCACCTAAAGACCCTGTAGTAGTCTGTGATTCCTATAATAACCCTGATAGACATGTAAGGCTGGCGATCGCATCATGAGAATCAAAGTTTTCTGTAGAGCAATGCATAGCACAGGTGAAGTGCTGAGAAGTTGGCGTAACTCAGTTGGGGGGGGGAGCAATCGCCGCAATTCCATTGGAGTATGTGATTGTTACTGACTTGAAAGACCATGATAGAAAGGATAAAGCAGATTATTACATAGCTTCCCCTGCTACCGCCGATTGAGAATCTACAGAATCCAAGACCATTGGTTCTGGGAAGTTGGTGAGGGCGAAATCCTCAGGGATGCAATGTTTTCCACCTCGTCTTCAGGGGCAAAAGATGCAGGTTGAGGCTTAAGAGCCACTGAACTGTCTTTTTTCGTCTGTTTCTTTTCTTACCCTTTCGCTGACCCTTAGGTTTCAAGGGCTGTAAGGCTTCTCTGGGGCAGCTTATGGGCCTGAAAGAGACCGAGAATCCCTGTGACTAGTGACATAGGGAAACATCAGGCCATTGGCTCGAGTCCTCCATGGCACTCGTAGAAGCCATCATGGGGGCAGATGGAGTCTGACTGCCCTGAGGGCTCATGGTTTCTGGCAATGGTTTCGTTATCATCATCCCTGAAGTCAGCGGTGACAACGGGACTGCAGCAAAGGATGATTTAAATGCAACAGGGTGAAGGCTCTCGTACTTCTTTCTGGCCTGTGTATGAAAGGTTATCCTTCGTCTTGTACTCCATTATCTTCGGAGTACCGTGCAGTCCAGAGAACAGGGCTTACAGCTGACACAAATGGTTGGGGGAGAACGGGGAGTGTCCGGATGTGAAGGACGCCCGAATTCCCTGCATCGGGAAGACATATGCTGAATTTCCAACATTTAAAGCACCGCAATGAAAAGAGGGGTATTAGGTTTTTGTAGCACCGGTACATAGTAACCTTGACCTTTTCGAGCTAAGAATCGACCTCAAAGGGCAGGATGAAAGCACCGGTGGCTACCTTTTTGTCCTTAGGCTCCCTGTTGATGCGCATGATTAAGTGGACAGCCTGCCGTGTGAGGTTGGCGCACTGATCATCACTGGACTGCAGGAGAAGATCACAATGGAAGATGTTCAAGTTCTTATGTGGCGTGATGGAGACAGCAACATCTCCCAGCTTGTCACAGGTGAACAGAGCCTTCGACCAGACAGGAGATGCTCTTTCGATGAGAATGGACCCACTTCTCACCTTGGACATACCTGCGACTTCGCCACTTGTCCTCAAGATTTTCCACAAAAACATAGTGGCTTTGTTTCTATCAATTATTCCCTGTCAGTCGGAGTACACACGAGATATTTTGGTGAGTAAGGCTCAACCCTATCTTTAGGCCATCGTTCCTCCCATGTGGTCACTAAGGAAGGGAACAATTGGGGAGTCATAATGTGCTGCATTGAAGTCAGCTCTGCCTCTCTTAGAGACGGCGGGGTTGTACGTCGGCCAACGTTTCGAGCTCTTTTCATGGTGTCGCAACGAGGAGAGGAAAATAAAAGTCCACCCAGGCAGAGCCCCACTTGCCTCGGTAAGTCTAATACAATGAGGTGCGGCAGGTTCCCCAGAGGTTGCTCGCTTACAACTGTTCCACCGCAACAGCCATGCATCACCTCGGCAAGTAGCACACCTTGAGATTAAGGGGTTTTTATAGAGTTTTTTACCGTCCTCACGACGCAGGCCATTAAGCCAAGATCACCGGGCTCTGTAATGTACATCGTTCAATCATCGGGTTTTTTTTTTTTTTTTTTTTTTTTTATAATTCTTTATTATGGCTTTTGGTGACAGTGACCATACAGCCAGCGGTTATTACATTGATAACATTACAATAGAAGTGAAATTCTTACAATGTACAGCACAATATTAATAAGTATGTTACATCATATAGCCTTAGAATAAAAGTGGAAAAATAACATGTAAAGACATTAAACAATACATATTTAACAGTACGACAGATATTTGTAATACAATAAAAGTGCAGAAAGCATAGGACCAAATGAGAGGTGCAAAGACAAATAAAAGTCAAAATATAATATAAAATCACTTATGCAGTTTCCCGCTGTGCATGTTCAAGGTAAACACACTAGCTCTAAAATTAGAGCTGTATGCCAGTGACTTTGAGGTAGTCCTTCAGTAAAGTGTACTTAAGCTTGTCGAATCCATGAAGGAGGACAGTGACACTTGTGGGGAGAGGGTAACCCCTCGCGACCAGCGTTCGGTAGAATACACTTTGTGCGGCCGTGTACTTGGTGCATGCCAGTATGATGTGGTTGAGATCCGCCACTGCCGTTACATCTTTGTCGCAATGCCGAGAAGCGATGATTTTCAAACGGTGTAGGTGGGCAGGGTAACATCCATGCCCCAGTCTCATCCGAATGATAGACGTTGCATGACGTCTACTAAGCGTCATCGATGAAAACCACGGTCGTGAGGAGACATTTGGTTGTATAGCTGCCAGGTGTCCTCCCTTAAACACATGAGAGAGGCGCCATTCGTGGTCCCAAGTGCGATAGGCAGCTTTCCGAATCGTCGTTCGTAAGTCTGTATATGGAATCGGCGTGGGGCGTTGTTGTCCTTCCGTAATACTTCTCTTGGCAAGGCGGTCTACTGTTTCGTTATGGGGTATACCTCGATGTCCTTTAATCCAAAGTAAGTGGATGTCTATGCCCACTGTCTGTGCATTTGTTATGGCCTCCAAGACGTCCAATATATATCTATTCGTTCGTTTGTCAAACGTCGGATGTTGTAATTTTTTCAGCACGCTTTGAGAGTCCGTGAGGATCAATATAGAGTTAAATGTTCGTGTGCCGTAATAAATGGTCTCCCTGATGGCTAGTAACTCTGCCGTGTAAATAGATGACGCAGGCGGAAGCGCAAACATTTGGTAGGTGCCGTTAGAGGGGCAAAAGAAGGCGTATCCCACCCCTGCTTCAGTTTTAGAGCCGTCAGTATAGATGTGAGCATGCTGTGGCCAGTTGCGGAGAAGAAACTGTTCCACGTCGAGAGTGATGTTGGTCCCCGTTATGTAGTCTGATGGCAAATGTGTCACCGGGACTGGGTTGAAAAACAGATGATAAGAATAACGGAAACAAGGAAGTTTGGTGTCCTGTATGATGAGTGGGAAGAGATGTCTCCATTTCTCGTAGCTGCGAACCAGTAAAGGAACTCGGGTCATGCCTCTTCTGTGATGCATTTCTGTTATGTTCCAAAATTGGTGTACCGTTTTGAGAGAGACACTATCACATATTGACGCTCGGCTGAGGAGGAAAATATCGGACAGCATCTGTCGACGTATAGTTAACGGCATTTCAGACGCTTCCACGAGCAAGGCGTTGGTGGGTGTTGACTTCATAGCTCCGAGAACAAGACGAAGCATTCTGTACTGGAGGACATCAAGTTTGCGCAGGGTCGATTGCGCTGCAGTAGCGTAGACGATACTGCCATAATCCAAAACGGAGCGGATCAAGACCTTATAAAGAGTAAGGAGTACCATCGGATCGGCTCCCCACCAAACTCTGGCAAGCATACGCAGGATATTTGCAGTAGTGTCCACTTTGTCCAAGAGATATTCAACATGGCGCGTCCACGTCAGTTTGCTGTCGAAGTAAACACCAAGGAACTTAGCATATGACCGAACAGGCAGTTTGTATGGACCGAGCTGAAGGTCTGGAGAGAAATAATTCTGTCGTTTCCTCGTGAATATCACCACAGTAGATTTTTCAGGCGATAGCGTGAGTCCGTGTTCTAACTCCCATTCAGCCAGTTTTTCACATGCAGTAGTAAGCCATATGTTAGTCACCCAAAAGCACGACGAGTGGGCGTATATACAAACGTCGTCCGCGTACTGTAGAACTTTGACAGTAGGATGAAAGATAGAGTCTAAGTCGGCAACATACAAGGCGTATAGCAAGGGGCTTAATATCGCACCTTGCGGGAGGCCACGGGAAACGATTCGTGGGCCATGTAACACATTGTCCTGGTCACGGATATCCGGGTTGTACGGTGGTCGCTCGGGCACGCACAGTGCTTACGGTATGGAGGTTGGCGCGACGCAGTCCCCTGCTCTGGGCCCCGGGTTCGCCAAGTCCGTACCGAGAAAATTAATGCTGAGCACCCTGAGGGAATATGTTAGCTGGGGAAGTAATTTAAGAGTATTTTCCGTTCTAGGTAGTACACATGATTCTGGAGAGAAAAATCACATCGAAAGTTTATAACAAATGAATTTAGCGTAAGAAACGTTACTTGCAGAGGTAACAGATTTTTGTACTGCCGGGGTTACTTACGAACGCTACTCTGGATGTTAGACATTAGACAGAATTTGGCGAAAATATTCTGTAACCTATGCGCCTACATACGAAGAGATGACCAATAATGTGTCAATACAATTAAAAAAAATCGGTAATGGGCGTATCCGCCGTGCGTTGTTTTATTCGGGTGATTGTCGGGAAATAAATGAACGAAATCATGACTGACAGGTAATAAAAAAAAGTTGTGTCTAAAATGTTCAAATGGTTGTAGAGCTTATGGGACTTAGTTAAGTTCATCAGTCCCTAAACCTACAAACTACTTATGAACTACCTAATACTAAGGACGGCACAAATATCCATGCCCGAGGGGGGATTCGAACCCCCGACCGTAGTGACCGTGCAGACCGTGACTGGCGCGCCGCAGTCCCCTCAGCCACCGCGGCCGGCAAAGTAGTGTCTGCATGAGAAATCGTATTCGGATAGATAAATCTATGTGTCTTTCATTCTAAACGTTAGCCAGCTGGAGAACATCCACTGTATAATGTCTGCTATTGCGTTCCCAAATGCGAGAAAGAGCATCTGTAATAGTGTGACACCAGAATAGCGGCTACAAGTGCCTTTCTCTGTGATGGTGAAGGGAAATAACTAATATGCATGTCACATTTAAAATCTCTCAATCAACAGAATCAGTAATTTACCACAGAATCAGTAATTTACCTTCTGAAGGGGCAATAAACAGCAGTAACGGTGTAATAGCATGCCGTATTCGTATGGATGAGGACGTGAGAAAGCAAATATACAGGACGAAGATGTCTTTGCAGCAGGACAAAGCGACAGAGGGAGAAGCATCACAGGATAGGTGGGCAGATAAACATACAACGACGGTTGAAAATACGAGTTACAGGAGAATAATGAAAGTAAGAACATGGGTGTGGGGATTTAGTGTGTTGCTTTCGAGTAGTGTGCTGATATGGAGTAGATAGTGTTCTTTATAAATCGCATGTTTTATTTTCTACAGTAGAATATTTGTTGTTTTCAGCGACGGATTGGCTGCAGAAGCATAGATTCTAAAGTTAACCCTAGGGCGATGACGTCTCTGCAAAATCTTACACGAAGTGAAAATGTTTAAAACTAGAAGATACAGGAGAATAGTTAGTGGAAATCTTAGGTATACGATGTGATTACAACCTCCGGTTAGCGGTAATTACGAAAGGCATAGCAGGGAACATCTAAATATTTCAGGAGCATATTAGAAACGTTTGCGTTGTCGAAAATAGTTGTGTTCAGAAGAAAAAGCTTGTGCATTTACCCTATATGGTTGGCTGCGTTTGAACTGGGTAAGTATTTATTTATTTTCTTAGCATGTTCCAACGATAAAGGAACTTCTTATCAATGTGTTTGGGCGTGAGAGGTTTTCTATAACAAAGGAGCCCATACAAACAGTACGTGTCAACTCTTCTGGTAATTCGGACGACAGAGCGCAGCCTTTCAGGAGAACTAGGTAGCAATCTTGAGGCCGTTTCACACCGCGGTCACACTATGTCACGTTACGTAACGTGACATATGTTTCCATAGTTTCAAATCGTGTAATTCACACCGACCTCGCAGAGCCCCACAGACGCCAAAGACGTCGACAGATGAATCTGCGGGATCGCTCCGAGAGCGATGTTTTCAAAACATCTGTTGAGACTGCAGGCACGCGCATGCGCACTGGGCCGCTTCCCCGCCGCGCGCATCACCACACCTGTCGCGCAGTTTCGTGCCGTAACACGTTACAAGAAGTAGTACTGCTTTTTTTTTTTTTTTTTTTGTTACGGAGCAGTTAATTGAAGCTGTCAGAACGCGCCACTGCTGTGGAACACAGATTAGGAGTAGTTTACATGTTTGAAATAAGTTTTACCACAATTATAAACCACCTACATAGCGCCAATCTTTCTCTGTTGAAAATACATCTCCTGTAGTTGGTGTCTTTTTTACTAATAACGTTACTTGTCAATGTTAAGATCTGTTCACACTCAGGTTTAGATAGCCGAAAGGATGTCGTGAATCTGTCATCATCTAGCTCCAAGTTCTCCATCAGATGATGATACTGCGCGTTTTATTGGCAGAACCCTTAAAGAGATACAACATAACTACTAAAGTAACTGCATACACTACGCTTGTCCGTCCTTTTTTGGAGTATTGCTGCCCAGTGTGGGAGCCTTATCAGGTGGGTTTTACGGAGGACATCGAAAGAGTACATAGAAAGGCAGTTCGTTTTCTATTTTCACAATACAGGGGAGACAGCTTCATGGAAATGAAACAGAATCTGGGATGGGAATAATTACAATAACGGCGTTTATCGCTACGGCGTGGGCTACTTACGAAACTCCAATCGGCAACATTCTCCTCCAAATGCGAAAATGTATTGTTCACTCCCACTTACATAGGTAGAAATGATCATCAGAATAACATACGAGAAATCAAGAGCTCGAACGGAGAGATTCAGCCGTTCTTTCTTCCCGCGCGCTATTCGAGAGTGGAATGGGGGATAAATAGTATAAAGGTGATTCAATGAACCCTCTGCCAGGCACTTAAAAGTGATTTGCAGAGCATCCCATGTAGATGCAGGTACTCGCCGCACTGTCCCCGTTTTTGATTGATGGGGTGCACCCAGTGCGGCCGGGCGCGGTGGCCGAGGGGACTGAGGCGCTTCAGTCACGGTCTGCACGGCCACTACGGTCGGGGGTTCGAATCCCCCATCGGGCATGGATATTTGTGCCGTCTTTAGTTGTAGCTAGTTCATAAGTAGTTTGTAAGTTTGGGGACTGATGACCCCGTAGTTAAGGCCCATAAGCTCTACAAACATCACCCAGTGCGTTTGGTTTGTAACCGAGAACAACAGCAAGAGTTCCTCTTCACTACTATAACTACTATCGTCGTCATCCAACCAAGGCACATTTTTAGTAAACGCGGTATCGCGCCACGAACCACTTACCATTGTTACCTGCTTCAACTGAACCGACTAACAAAGCAGATACGATGCCCCAGTATCTGAAAGACGTCGGTGGCGGTGTGAACTGCACATATGTCACTCGACATATGTTATATAACGTGACATAGTGTGACCGCGGTGAGAAATGGCCTTTTATGCGCGTCCGGTCTCTCCCCTCATTACTTGCCCGCAATCGGAGGGGAGAGAAGTGATGGCTCTACCAGTCAATCAGCGCAGTGTCGTGTCCAAGGTAATATGCAACTGGAAAAAAAATATAAATACAGCTGTTATACGTGTGATTCGATTTATCCTGTCAGTGCGGTAATCTTCTCCTCTTCCTCACGTGACGTACATAAGTTTTTAACGAACACAAAGCTGCCGAAGTTCATCTACATCTACATACATACTCCGCAATTCACCGTAAGGTGCGTGGCGGAGGGTACACTGTACCACTAATAGGCATTTCCTTTCCTATTCCACTCCCAAATTGAACGAGGAAAAAAAGAATGCCTATATGCCTCCGTACGAGCCCTAATTTCTCTTATCTTGTCTTTGTGATCTTTACCCGAAATGTAAGTAGGCTGCAGCAAGATCGTACTACACTCAGCTTCAAATTCCGGCCCTCTAAATTTACTTAACAGAAATTCACGAAAAGAACGTAGTCTTTCTTCCAGCGATCCCCAATTGAGTTGCCGGAGCATTTCCGTGACACTCGCGCATTGGTCGAACCTACCGGTAACAAATCTAGCTGCTCGCCTCTGAACCGCCTCTATGTCTTCCTTCAAACCGATCTGCTGCGGGTCCCAAATACTTGAGCAATACTCAAGACGTGGTCGTACAAGCGTTTTATACGCGGTCTCCTTTACAGGTGAAGTACATCTTCCCAAAATTCTCCCAATAAACCGAAGTCGGCTGTCTGCCTTACTCACAACTGTCCTTACATACTCGTTCCATTTCATATCGCTCTGCAATGTTACGCCTAGATATTTGAACGACGCGACAGCATCAAGAAGCTCACTACTGATGCTGTATTCGAACATCATAGGATTGTTTTTTCTACTCATGCGCATCACCTTACATTTTTCTACATTGAGAGCTAGCTGCCATTCTTCGCACCAACTAGAAATTTTGTCTAAGTCATCCTGTATGCTATTACAGTCAGTTACAGACGACACCCTCCCATACACCACAGGATCATCAGCAAACAGCCGCAAATTACAACTTACTCTGTCCATCAGATCATTTATATAGATAGAAAATAATAGCGGTCCTATCACACTCCCCTGGGGATCTCAGAAAGATCTTTTGCTAAGGTATGGCTGTGATAATTATTGTATGCTTCACGCATCGATCTTTTTATAGACGCACGAATCTATACTAACTTTTGCCTGTCATCATTTGCGTGTTCTTTTTTGAATCAAGAGTGCAACAGCCTTTGCTTTCTCAGCAGATTTCTAACATTATTATTATACCACGGTGGATCTTTTCCATCCTTAATCGTCTTTACTGGCACATATTTCTCTAACCCTTCATTAACAATGCACTTAAATTTAGTCCACAATTCCTCTACATCCATAGTCCCAGAATTAAACGATGCCCATTCATTTTCTAAGTGCGAACGTAACATTTGCTTGTCGCCTCTTCCCAACAAAAACACGCTCCTTTCCTTCTTGACTGGTTTATGAACTTTGGTCACCATCGACGCTATGACGATATCATGATCACTAATTCCTGTCTCTACACAGACATCGTTAATAAGGTCAGGCCTGTTTGTGGCTATAAGGTCTAGAATATTTCCATTGCGCGTGGGTTGCCGGTTTAACTGCTCAAGACAGTTTTCGGACAATGTGTCCAAAAGTAGCTCGCAAGACTGCTTGTCTGTACCGCCTGAAATGTAACTAGCGAGGTCCCAATCTATACTCTTAAGGTTGAAGTCACCTCCGATTAATATTACATGGCCCGGATACCTATGCACTACCTGGTGTAGACTTTCCTTGAATGATTCTAAAACTGCTACAGCAGCACTGGGGGGCCGGTAAAAACACCCAACTATTAACTTTACTTCTTTTAGACCTATTATGCGTGCCCAGATGACTTCACAGTTACTTTCAACCTCGATCTCATTAGAAACAATATATTTGTCCACAGCGATGAACACTCCTCCTCCAGTTGTATCAGATCTATCTTTCCGATATACATTCCACGCTTCGCTAAATATTTCTGAACTTGCCACATCATCATTTAGCCAGCTTTCGGTGCCTAAAACTATCTGAGCGCAATAACTTCCATGCAGCGCTGCAAATTCGGGAACTTTGTTTCTAATACTCTGTAAGTTCACAGCTAATATTTTGATGTTCGAATTTTTATTCCAAACGTGGCCTGAATTCGCTGTTTGAATGCTGACAGGCGAGTGCTCATCAGAGTTAGCGCCTAGCCTAAAAAAACCCCATGTGCACTCCACAAGTACTCTGCTACCCGAGTAGCCGCTTCCTTAGTGTAGTGCACCCCTGATCTATCTAGGGGCACCCTACAATTCCCCACCCGATAACGCAGATCCAGAAATCTGCAGCCATGACTGTCACAGAGTCGGCGAAGCCTCTGGTTCAGACCCTCCACTCAGCTCCAAACCAAAGGACCCCGATCAACCCTGGGAACAATGCTGCAAATCGACAGCTCTGCTTGTACCCCGCGTGCGAAGGCAACAGCCTT
Source organism: Locusta migratoria (assembly GCA_026315105.1). NCBI lineage: Eukaryota > Metazoa > Arthropoda > Insecta > Orthoptera > Acrididae > Locusta > Locusta migratoria. The sequence goes on from CM048755.1 coordinate 787,122,498, forward strand.
CACCAATTCCGCCAGCCGCTCGTAGGACCTGAGGATGTCCTCAGAACCCAAGCGACAAGCGTCATTGGTGCCGACGTGAGCCACGACTTGCAGTCGACTGCACCCCGCACCCTCGATAGCCGCCGGCAAGGCCGACTCCACATCTCGGATGAGGCCCCCCGGCAAACACACGGAGTGCACGTTGGAATTCCTTCCAGATCTGGACGCTATCTGCCTAAGGGGCTCCATCACGCGCCTAACATTGGAGCTCCCAATAACTAATAATCCCCTCCCCCCGTGCACCTGCTCGGACCCTGCTGAATGAGTGGCCACACTTTCACTCACAGGACGAACGGGCGCGGACGGACGTCCAGCCTCCAAAATGGCCTTCTGCCTCGAGCGACGCGAACGTCGTACAACCCGCCACTCCCCTTGCGGAGAAGGCGGTTCGACGACGTCCGGTACACCTGAAGGTGCCTCGGTAACAGGGACAGAGAGCGAAGCGTGATACACCTGAGGTGTCCCACTCGACGCACCAGACTCCCCACCATCGCTGCACCCCGAGACAGCAGCCTGAAGACGGCTGACCGTAGCCAACAGCACGCTCAGCTGTTCGCGAACCGCGGCCAACTCCTCCTGCGTCCGCACATAGCAGGCACACATCCTATCCATCCTATCGATACAATTAACTGCAATTAACAACTTTAAAGAAGCCTAGTACACTAATGAAGGCGGCTGGCTGCTGACTGAACTGTGGTCAGTGGTAACTACACTGTCAAATCAACAAAACTGAGTCCGGCAGTTTAGCGCTGTTAAAGCTGCGGCACTGGTGGCAGCTGGCACTGGACTGATTGATAACGAGCTTTAGTAACGGTCTCTGACTTGTTTTGAAATACACCGGTCAAAGACTAAACACAACGGTATTTATCAAATACGATAGAATAAACTATTAAAACAGTAGTACAAACGAAATCTGCAAGTACGCGGGAATAAACCTCTTAAAACAGAGTACTAACGAAAATGAACTAGACTGGCAAATTAAATTTGACACAAATTAAATTCAGGTACTTAGCGCTGTTTACGCTGTGGCACTTGTGACAGCTGGCACTGGACTGTTCCTCGCAACATCATTAGATTTTCGAAATACACACCAATAAATTCAAGGCGTTTCCAACCTTTGAATGTATAGTAGTCAAAGCAATTATAGGATCAGTTGTCTATCTAGGTTCTGCAGTACTGTCATCGGTAGAATCAAATAAAAAGGTTCGACGTCTTTCTGTCGGTTCTATTGAGTGGAAGCAACTTTACGGCAACCGAGGTAGTAGAATAACATAAACGAACTGCAGACGGGGTTGGGCCGCGGTGGAGTAGCCGAGCGTTCTGAAGCACCTCGCTGCGGAGCGCTCGCCGTCGGAGGTTCGAGTCCTCCCTGGGGCGCGAGCGCGCGTTTGTGCGTGCGTGCGTGTGTGTGTGTGTTTTAGGTTAGGTTAGTTTAAGTAGTTTGTAAGCTACGGACTGATGACCACGCACTTTGGTCCGATAGTTTTACAAACATTTGAACATTTTCACAAGGGGGTTGGCGTTGATGCGTCTTTATTCCATCAAACGAATCACACAAGCAGTTGGGTTAAGATAGTGTAGTGAGCAGGTAATGCAATGCATCAACAACGTGACTTATCCGAAGCTATATCATGGAGAGACACAGGAAGGTTGGAAGCGTGAGAAAAGGGAAATGGCTGCAGCTATTGAAGTTTTAATTTCCAGGACCTGGATGTGATTTACAACTGGAACCGTTTAGAAGAAGGCACGGCTAAGGTCAGCGACGGGTAACGACAGCAAGAAATGACCGTTATCTCCGTTTAACGCCGCGTTGAGACAGGAGGCTTAATGCAACACGTCTGCAACGCACCCTCTAGGCAGCAACAGGATATGCAAAATCAACACAAACAGTCCGAAATCGCCTTCGGGAATGTGACCTCTACGCATGGAGGCCTATGCTGGTGTGTACCATTAAAAGCACAACACAGTTTAGCTCACAGACACTCAGAGAAACATCAGGATTGAAGTCGTAATGAATGGTGCCGGGTTCTGTTCACAGATGTGTCATGATTTTGTGTTCAGTCGGATAATCGTCGTTATCTCATCTGGAGAGAACGCGGAAATATCACCATATCATGGTGGTGGACGAATGGTGTGGACAGGAGTGAATATTGGTGACTACGGACTTCTATGACGTTGAGAATGGCATTGACTGCTCAGAGCTATAGAGACAAGATCCTTCGACCTTTTCCTGGGCGCCATACTGGTGCCATAGGACGTGGGTTCCTTCTGGTGAACGATAACGCTCGTCCCCACAGAGCTGCACTGGTGGACAACATGCTAGAAGCTGAGGGAACTAAACGAATGGAGTGGCCAGCTTGTCCACCGATTGAGCATGTCTGGGATACACGTAGCAGACGCGCAGTGCAGCCAGACCACACCTCCCTGCTGAGCTGGATATTGGACTTGTGGAAGAATGGCTAAATATCCCTCAAGGCGTGATTGACAACCTCATACTGTTTATGTCACGCAGGTGTGCAACTGTATAGGCCGTCCTAGGTGATCACAGACCATATTAGAGGGCAACGTTTTCACTATTATGGTAGCCCCACGGTGTTTCGCTCTAGTAAACGCCATGTAAACCCAAAATCAAATGTTCGAATGTTCATTAAGCTTATGGGACTTAACCCGCGAGAACTCGCGCGTTTAAAAGTTACGCGATCGGTCGCGTGTATAGCTTTTTGCTGACAGTCAAAGAACAGTTTGAAATGTACTTAATATGTCTAAATAAGTATGTCAAGTTGCGTTTATAAGAAAGCACGCAAATTTGACTCTTTAAAATTGGTAAAATGCCGATTGTTTTAAAATTACTATGAGCAAAATGCTCACAGCACGAGTGCTCGCGGGTTAACTGCGGAGTTATCAGTCCCTAAACTTACAAACTGCCTTATACTAAAGACAACACAAACATCCATGCCCGAGTGAAGATTTGAACCCCCCGACGGGGAACGGTCTCGCGCATCAGAGCATACCGCCTCAATGCGCTCGGTCACTTCGCTGCGGCTATAAACCTCACGTAAGGAGTTGAGGCAGAAAAATACGTTAACATATTTATACTGTGTACGATATCCCACCTGATCCCCTAATTGTTTTGAGCAGTGTACATCGTTTCCTGCCTAGCAGCCCAGCGCATACTGATCTGTTTTTCTGTCAGAAATAGATGGGAAGCGTGAGGTGTGCAGGGTAAGGCAATCTAGCGGGAATATTTGATCTGCACGCACATATTTCGGTTGTAATTGGAGGTGATCATCGGGTAAGTGCAGGGATGGATAGCTTCTACCGATAACTAAGCCGTGTTTTCAAAGTCATTTCGCTCTCGGAGGGCGGATTACCATAATCTGAAGCGGATATTTAGCTCCTGCGGGCATCGGAAGTCATCCGGCCGATGTCTCGTCTCTACAAGTGGAGGCCACGAGTTTTGTGCGTATCCGCTCTGGCAACACCATCTGGCGGTGCCACGTAGGCACGGCGCTCAGCCACGTCACGTGGCAGTAGTGCTGACTGCTGAGCCAACTGAATCGCGGAGTTGCCTGGTTAGCAGCGTGCCCCTGCAGCAAGCCAGTCAGCACTACTTCTGTCACGTCACGTGCCCCGTCTTTCTCGCCAGTTGTGAGGCCTTGTTTTCTAGGCGCTGTCGTCGTCCAGCTACGAGGTTCAGTTATGGCAGCCAGGGCAAAGGATGCAGCTGGACGCTGCTTTCGAACAGCGGTAGCCATAACTTGTAAAGAAAACGCACATATATACAACCTCTGAGAGTAAAGGTCGGTGAATAGTCCTGTAACATTAAAGTAGATGAACTGCGGTTCCCTTAGTGTCCTCCGAAATCGTCACCTCCCGTAACTATGCTCTGCGATACTTGTCCTGAAAACTTTGCACGCAGACTTCCTCTGGTATGGTGTTCGAAAGCCTTATCACGTTTCGTCGGGTGTCAGGAATATCGTCAAATCTCTTTCCTTTCAAAGCGATTTTGAGTCGAGGGAATAGGAAGAAGTCTGGAGGCTTGAGCTCCGGCGAGTATGTGGGATGTTCCCCTTTTATGTTAGGAACTGTATGACGATGTTGCCTGTGTGCGGGCGATCGTTGTCGTGCAACTTGAACATCAATTTTCGAAACTGACGGGTGGATGGCTTTGTGCATAATACCTGTCACACAAATGACAGATTATCTTACAAGGAGACCACATGGGTATCGGATTTTCGAATGTTTTGATATTTGTGGGACGTGAAGTTCAGAACGCAAATAACAATCAGCCAAAGCCATTCGAGGCAAATCTCAAAAATTCTTGAGAAAATCGATTTTGAATTTTTTCAAGTACCCGTAAGTACCAATAACAAAAGCAGTTACAGAATCTGTCGGTAAAGCTCAGGGGTTGCATCCCGGCCTTGTAACCAAAGGGTCGATGGTTCGAATCCTTCAGTGAAAATGTTTTATTTTTATTTTTTCCGTTGTGTTCGAAGACTTACACAATTTCAATATCTAATGGTAATTTTTATGAAAACTGCATGTATTTTTGTTTATTCGTAATTATCTATATTTTATAAAATAATGATATTTTCAGTCAAAAAACATAAGTTACAGTTTTTACAGTATCGACTTCAGTATTACATGACGGCGGTAATCTTTGATTGTTCAGTTTGTGAAGAGCTACGACGCTGTTTTTAAAAGTCATCTATAAAGCTACTAATGGCTTTCCAAACAGCTAATCTACTGAAATATCGTTTTAGGTGACGGCAAGGTGTTGAACTCGTCTATATACACATAAACAAAATCCGACACAACACGTGGAATTAGAGATCCCATTTTTTTCTTCTTTTTTTCTTTTTTGCTAAATTTGAAAACAAAACAAAACATTCGTCACACGTAATTCGAACGACCAAATCCATGGTTGTGAAGCCAGGACGCTAGCACCTGAGCTACATCGACAGATGCGGCAATTCTTTCAATTATCGGTAGTTACGTGTACTTGCAAAATTTCAAAGTCGATTTTCTCGAGAAATTTTGAGAGTTGCGTCAAATAGATTTGGCTGATTGCTATTTAAGTTCTGATATTCACGTACCATAAATATAACGAAATTCTAAAATCCGATAGCCACGTGGTCTCCTTGTTAGAGAAGAAGTGGCGGGAGAGGCCTCTGGCCGCCGTGCACCAGCAGCTGCGTCTCCAGAGACCACTGTCGTAGCAGTTACTGTGCCACTCGACTACACGCAAACGGAGTAAATGTATGTTACAATATGGTTACATTTTTCTTTCTGCCGTTAATGTGACAGCATCTCGCGAAAATAAAACGAGTCTTAATGTCAGTATTCTGAAAGAGAATGCCTGAGATAAGATGTTTCGAAATCTCCTCCAGTAAATGAAGAATTTCTGCAATGTAATCGAAAGATGAATATTGGATGTTCCAAGCAGCAGGTTTGTTGGAGCCCTGTCTGGTGCCAGTGCGGCGCGGCAGGCCCCGTGTGCTCGGCCCACGTGGCTTTCATTACCTATCTAAATCGATTCGTTACTATCACTTGCCTGTAGCCGATATTGCCTCAGCAACGCCGAGGCCGGTTCCCATAGTTTACCAAGTCGGCGACAGTCTCTTTAATTAAGGGTCACGCCGGAGTAGCAGCGTGGTCTAAGGCATCCTGCTACGGTCTGGGCGACGACTCTCGCCAGAGCTTCGTGTCCTCCCTCGGCCATGGGGGCGTTTGTTGTTCTTAGTGTAAGATAGTTTGAGTGTTTGTAAGTCTAGGGACTGATAACCGTAGCAGTTTGGTCCAATAGGTTTACGAACATTTGAAATTTTTTATAATGTACTGACGTCACAACCTGCATTAATTTCTACGTATGTTTACTCTCTCTGGTAATGCAGAATATCACTGCACTGGGCAGACAGTCTAATTTAGTGCTTTTATTAATGGACGAAATAGGTGTCTAATGCCATTGGCATCGCAAAACTGCTCAAACGCCGTTGCTGTAAACTGAGGCCCATTGTCAGACAAGATGGTACGGGGTGGGAATTTCTGTGACTGCATTGAGTGTGGTGGTCCTGGTGGTGAACAGAATGCTGACCACATAGGGGTAGTTGGAATATGCATAAATAAGTCACATAGATCCGTTTCAAAAATGGTCAAACCAAGATCGCTGGTATATAATTTTATTTGGACGACCGGGTTCGATGGTCTCTGCCATCATCATCTGGTCCAAAAAATGTTTTACATGGCTGTCATCTTGTAATGTCAACCATCACAAACAGCCGCGCTCGGGAAGATACATTTGTGCAGACAATAGCAACATTGCTACTTCATTGTGTCTCTTGTACCGGGACCAAATACTAATCCCACACAAGTTTACTCAACTTAATGAATCCCATGTTACTCAGAGTGCGCAGACAGGGTATAGGTGGAGGATCGATCCGGAGCATAGAGAGAAGGAACATGATGGTCAGTGTTGTATGAGGAACAATGGACATTGTTGAACTCAAACTATGCTCAGAGTTTTGCCAATGGTGTTTCAACTATCGTATGTGTATGGATGTGTCCACGATTCGATAATTACAGAAATGCTGTAGCTGAAACTGCAAGCATTATCCAGTTAAGTAAGTTGTTTATCCTCTCACACCCCGAATCCTTCTTCCACACGCAATAACCAACAGGAGAATGAGCTCACCCCTCGTCACCCAATACCACCCTGCACCGGAACAACTGATCCTTTGTCAAGGATCTAATTATCTTTTACAGTGCCTTGAAATGAGAACATCCTAACCGAGAACCGTACCACCCTACTATCGTCAGCTATAATAAGGAGTGGATGCGCAAAGCATGATTCTTGCACTTTCTTCCAGTCTTTCGATTCTTTTCTGAAAAACTTTCCAGAACTGTAATGAAGAAAACAAAAAAAGAATTACCCCTCCATCGTGCGAATCTTGAGTTATAGTGCGAAGTTCATTCACAAACGCAATGAAAAACGCACTTTCACCTTATTCGATTTTTCCTGTCGATAAAAAAAAAAAAATTAGTAGAAACCCTGATCCAGAGAGGACAAACACAATTTTAAAAAGGTCAGCCAAATCCGTCGAGTCGTTTTCAAGTGCAGCTCTTACGTAAATGCGGCAATTGGAATAATTTATACACATTAGAGTAGTACTTCGTTGTAATCAGACATGGTACTGTTTGTGTATTCTCAGTAACAACAAAAATATTATCTGAATCCCTTTTGATGTCGTTGCAGGCATTTTTATATTGTTTTGTATAAAGTCAATGAACAGTACAGTGTTTTTCGTATCTGGTATTTGAAATATTCTTTTGTTAGAAGGAAACGTGGGTAAGATAATAGCCAGTAACTGGATCAGAGCACTCTACACATTTTTTGCTGTTGTGCCGTCACTACTGTACGTTTGGGAGTGCATTTGATCGACCCCCGTGTGGACTGTTTACATTTGGGACAGCCGTAATGGATTTATTTTCCGTTTCACAAATTATATATAACGAAAGAATGTCACGGTAATACAACAAGCGCCCTGAAGAGTACCAGTATACGTCATTGAAGGTCCGATCCATTGTAAACTGTGAACGAGAAAATAAAACCATAATGAGAAATAGTAATTAACCAGTTTCTTCTTGGTGAGTTCTTCAGGCCGTAGGACAGATTATTTCCCGTAACTAAACCCAACTCGTCGCATTGGTAAAAGGGGACAATATGCAAATTAAATAATAAATGTGTGGAACCAACTGTAGAATTAAGTACCACATATATGTAAAGTGTGAGTTTTATAAATATATCAAATATAAAGATCATAAAAAGTCCTACGGCATCATGAATAAAATTGTATTCAAACGCCTGGGCATTGGTAAAAAGAGTAGCACTATTTTCTTTAATTGAGAGAATAGTTTATTTTCTCATCGTGTTCCCTAGCTTGCGACTCAGAAAAGACTCCAGATGTAGGGAACTAGGGTGGGGACTGGGGAGCCCGTGGCTCACTGACAGACACAAGCAGCAAGCACGACAAAACTGCTGCATTCGACAGATTTTTTTACTTTAGATGTTAAAAATTAATAAATTTAATTTTTGTGTAAGGTAATTATAATTCAAAGGATTAACAAAATGGTCACACAATCCTTCGAACCAACGAGGGTGGCCGCGGCGGAGTGGCCGAGCGCATTGAGGCGCTATGCTCTGATGCGCGAGGCCGTCCCTCGTCTGGGGTTCGAATCCTCCCTCGGGCATGGATGTTTGTGCTGTCTTTAGTATGAGGTAGTTTATAAGTAGTTTGCGAAAAGAGTGAAACCGCACTGCACTCATCTGCGCCGCGCTCAGATCCAACGTAAACCAAGTAGCAGAGGAAGCGCAACTCTGTAACGGGGTCGAAGAACGGTAAAACAAGCAAACCATTTATTGTTTAGGCAACAATTAGTGTTTGTATGGCAGAATCACTACGCGAAGCTTTAGAAAATATCCAAAACACGAAATCGAAGAAAATCTTTGTAATTTTGTGACCAAAATGTGATTCTATTAATATTGTACTTGCAAACTCGTCATATATACATTAGGCTGCTTCTGAAACATACATGTTTCTTAAATGAACTAGTATCAAAAATATGTTATTTTCAAAATTTTATGTAAGGGCTACAGTCTCATTCTTACAAGTAAATATTTTTTGTTAAAACAAAAGAAGATTGGTTTTAGGTGGCTTTTCCCCCAGTTCCTCGACTGCTAACCTAGCGAGCGCTACCCGCCTGCGTTCTTCCTGTGGCTGCTCGCCACTCCGCCCTACACAGTGCGCGAGGCAGAGAAGCGGCCAAGGTGCCCGCGGTGTTTGGCCATGCCTGTTACAAGAGATTGTATTATTTTCATTTCCCTAATTTTCAAATAAATAACCCCAACAAAGCAACAGTGTAACAAAATCTCTAATGATACTAGTTTTGGGTTACGTTTCTTCATTTCTTCAATTATTTAGTACGGTATACCTTCTGAAGTTTCATCTTCCAAAACGTTTAAGCTTCATCTTCCGGTAAATAAATTTCGGACTTTGCAACACTGCCCTGGAGCAGAGATTCAGAGTACGGAGGGACATGGGTAGAATCGTGGCGTCGGTAGAAGCTATGCCCAGATACCCAGTTGGTTGTCAACAATGAAAGCCGGTAGACATGTGGTTCCAAGGACCAATCATACCAACTCATCGGTTTTTTCAAAATAACTTGTTTGTAGTTACATTTGTTCTGCAAGAAAGTGATCGACCGCAAGTCTAAAATATTAAATAAGAAATTCATATTCACGGAATGTATGACATTAACTGAGAATGGGTAAAGTTGGAAATGTGTACCAAATGTTCAAATCTTTGTAGAGCTTATGGGACTTAGCTACGTGGTCATCAGTCCCTAAACTTACAAACTACTTATGAACTAGCTAATACTAAGGACGGCACAAATATCCATGCCCGAGCGGGGATTCGAATCCCCGACCGTAGTGGCCGTGCAGACTGTTACTGGCGTGCCGCTGAAGGTTCGGCCACCGCTGCCGGCGAAATGTGTACCCAGCCGGGATTCGAACCAGGGTCTCCTGCTTTCTAGGCAGTTGCACTGTTCCGAGACACAGCGATCATCACACCTGCACGGAATTACTCAAGCACGTCTCCGTCAGATACAAATTTGTAACTTCACCCATTAGCAGTTAATGTCATACATTCCGTGAATATGAATAGATAAGAACTGCAGGATCAAAAGTGGCGTCTATTCTTGCGGACATGTCCGAAAGAACAGACACCACATATATAGGGTGTTACAAAACGGTACGGCCAAACTTTCAGGAAACATTCCTCACACACAAAGAAAGAAAATATGTTATGTGGACATGTGTCCGGAAACGCTTAATTTCCATGTTAGAGTTCATTTTAGTATTTCTCTTTAAATGTAAATTGAAATAATTTGTGCAGACAATTGTCAAAATACCCAATTGTTTCGTTAGTATGTACTGTACTTCCTCGATTCACCGCCAGTTGGCACAATTGAAGGAATGTAATGTTGGTAATTGTTGGTGATGTCTTGATTGGGCCTCAAGTTCTTCCACCTACGCTCACTGGAGCACGTTATCATGATTTCATACGGAATACTCTACCTGTGCTGCTACAACATGTGCCTTTACAAGTACGACACAACATGTGGTTCATGCACGATGGAGCTCCTGCACATTTCAGTCGACGTGTTCGTACGCTTCTCAACAACAGATTCGGTAACCGATGGATTGGTAGAGGCGGACCAATTCCATGGCCTCCACGCTCTCCTGACCTCAACACTCCTGACTTTCATTTATGGGGGCATTTGAAAGCTCTTGTCTACGCAAGCCCGGTACCAAATGTAGAGACTCTTCGTGCTCGTATTGTGGACGGCTGTGATACAATACGGCATTCTCCAGGGCTGCATCAGCGCATCAGGGATTCCGTGCGACGGAGGGTGGATGCATGTATCCTCGCTAACGGAGGACATTTTGAACATTTCCTGTAACAAAGTGTTTAAAGTCACGCTTGTACGTTCTGCTGCTGTGTGTTTCCATTCCATGATTAATGTGATTTGAAGAGGAGTAATAAAATGAGCTCTAACATGAAAATTAAGCGTTTCCGGACACATGTCCACCTAACATTTTCTTTATTTGTGTGTGAGGAATGTTTCCTGGAAGTTTGGCCGTACCTTTTTGTAACACCCTGTATATAACTTATAAATAAGAAATGTTACAAAGAACGGCCTAGAGCTGTGACAAACGCAAATCAAAATATAATATTCCCGTGCCATTTCAATCGTCATTCCGCGTGAACTATTGTGATTAAGTATTAAAGGGTAAGTGTTTGTATTTTGTGTAAAATTAAAAGATGCTATTACAAGATCCAAAAGGACGGCATAACGTCGATACGAAATTTGAGTGTTTGTTGATACATTATTTGACTGCTGTAATATTAATGATTTTCCTGCCAGATTTTTGTGTTTCAGGAATATCTAAAGCATTTTGTGTAATGTATTAACAATTGAATTTTCTAGTTTTTGTCTTCTTGCGTACATTGTGTATTAACAACTGAATTTTCCATTTAGTATTTTGATATCTTCTTAGGCTTACTGTTTATTGATTTTTATATGGTGAAGGTATTTAATATGATAGCACTGGAGTTAAATGTAAATTTGAGGTCATTCTGACAGAAAGATAGCATGCGAAAGGGCATACTATTTTCGAATTAATTTCGTGTGTGCAGACGGATTCCATCAACATCCTGCCACTATATTTCAGACCAAAGACCGTGCTACTGAAGAGCTCAGGTACAGTTACAGTAATTATGCTGCTTCTTGCGTATGCGAAATGTGTTCGCGTCGTTTTGCGCTTTCGTTAGAGGTGTTGACATGCGCGATACAGCCGAATTGTATGTGCTGCCCTCAGTGGTGGAAGAGATGCAGCCCTCTAATAACTGATTATCGATTCCAATGTGACTGAATAATATTAAGGGATTGCAATTTTTATCCAGGAGACATTGGTTGGTGCGGCGCCAAACACAGGCGGTGTACGATGGACAAGGGGGATCTGTGGCATCTCCCCTCCATGCCCACCAACCCACATTCCTTTACTTTTGCACCAACTAATTATTTCATCAATGTTATCCTCATACCATAATTTTCATTATGTTATATTATTATCTTATTATCTCGAAATATTATTATGAGCAGGTTTTATTAGATTGTAATAAAATGTACAATATTGTATAACAATTTGTTACACACGGTTAATCACATTGTATGTATTAACAGTTACAATAAAAAGGAAGTGTAGATATAACATGTAAAATTGCAAATGTACGTCCTGCTTTATATTAAAAGGCAACAGGACTAAAAACGAGAAATAAATAATGAAAATTCTCTGTTTTGAAAGTAGCCATTGTGGTGTTTCTGTGGTCGCTGACTATGAAAGCTGCTTTTTAAATCGTTGACTTTATTTCTAGAAGGACCATTCTAGCCATTGTTGCTTTCTTTACGACTGTAAAATGCAGAGTTGGTAATGGCAGTTGGCCGATGGAGTCAAGGTCGATCAAACGCCATTTAATTGCTTTTCCTACTCTTAGAAAAAGAGGCACGTCACAATTTGTTGTAACTCGCTATTATAGACTGTAACTGATGTAATAGGGAAGTGTTCCATAATTCAGATAGATTTGACAGATGTGAAGAGTGATGTATATGGGAAAAAAATTCAAAACACAGGGATTTTGGAATTCTTGTCGTGTTAAATATATTTTATAAATTAAACTGTTAAATTTTACTTTTCAAATCAAATTCCTACAGAAAATATTAACACTACTGGCAGATAATTAATTTGCATTTAATTTCTACGTTCCCATTCGTATTTGGTTGTGGATTTTACAGAGCAAGCCGATATGGATCCTATAATACATCCAGAAAAGTTTTAAAGTTCAAACAACTTGCATCAAATTTCAAACTAATTATGAAATCGGCCTGTATTGAAGCACGACACAAAGGTATATTCGACTTAGCTGCCACTGGGCTTTGATTTAAATAAATGGGGAAACATGAACATTTGTGCTAGACCGCGTTTCGAAGCTTACTAGGCAATCAGGCTGCTCTCTACACCATCTGCACACATTGGTTATATCTGCACCGACTACCCTAGAATGTTCCCGCTGGACACAATTTCCAATTTATCCGCACACTATTGACGAGCAATACAAAATATTATTTCTTATACATACAGAACTTTACCAAAAGAATTTTGTCACAAGATTCTGTATTTTGTCTGGAGTCTGGACATTATGAGAAACGTCGGGAGAATCCATACGAATCCCGACCATCTGGGAAGCCTAAGAATAGTTAAATAGTGCATACAAGTTGTTCGTAAGTCAAATTTTCCTTCTTCAAGGTTCAAGACAGGAAAATTTTTCTTGTATTATTTGAAAAACTGGTAGAGTGGTAAAAAAGCACGTGTCTTCTCAATAGCTAGAATGGAAAATATAGGGAAGAAAAGTGAAGTAATAGGCCGATGGAGGCTAGTCTGATAGCACTTACTGTATAATCAGGTACGAAACAGTTGCATGATAAGGATGATATTCGTCCAAGTGCGTGTTCTTTCTAATGGGCGAGCTCGGTGCAATTCGTTAATATTTTTCTATTTACCTTCCAGAACGTTCTTAATTTCACCGTTATAAAGCAAAAAGTTATGAAAATGGCATATAATATCATCCCATTTGCTTTCAGTCGTTATAGATGTATATATTATTACTAGTCGTATAGTTTCTGCAACGCGTTACGTCGGAAAGCAAGTTCAGAACAAAGCGATTAACATTTACAGAGTTGAGCCTAATTGACGCATGAAGCCTCTCTTCGGGATGCACTTTTCTGTAACGCTTTCTTCGTCGTCGTATGTGAAGATGAAAGTCATATTAGTGTGTAAGTACAAAAAAGTGCTTCTAGAAAGAGGGATTTAAGATGATTTTAACATAACAATAGTAGACTTTTGGATTGCAAATTTCATTTCATGTACCAGCAATCTAGGATACAGGTTGTTGAAGTGACGAGCTGAAGCGACAGGAATGTTTCAGCCCACCTTCTCAGCCCCAACTGCCTCTCTCTGTCCCTCTCCTACTGCCCTCACCTGACTGTATTACCTCCTCCCTCCTCTCTCTCTATTTCTGACTCAATGTTCAGTAGAATATCATGCATAAATTCCAACTAAACCGATCGACTACTTATCCATATTTATGGTGACTACTCTTCCATTATATACAGGATTTCAGACATTCTCGTCACGAAGTTGAGCGCTTGTAGCCGGGGGAATGAGTGCATAATAATCCCATAAGGTGCCCATGTCCGTCCGAGGTTGTCATCCGTTGATGCTATGAACCTTTATATACTTTTTGACACTGTGAATCAAATCAGAAGTGCTGCAAGTTCTTTGCGTTTGTTTTCGTCCGTGTTAACTCCCCCGAAAATATGTAAATTACAGAGCCTGCATTGGAATAGATTTGTTTTTCAGTGACAGAGAAAGTAGTACGGTATAGTCTCACTGAATGAAATTTACGGACGTGAGATCCTTATCAAAATATGTACCCAATCTTCTGTACCAGTCCTCGAAATTAATAACGTGAATTTCCGAAAAAAAAAACAGTTTATATTTAAAAAATATACATCTCATGTCCTTACGAATGTTCTTCATTGTTTGGTTTAAAAATTAGTAATTATTCGGTCAAGAACTTTCGAGATTTTGGGAATTTAGTACACACCCGCTATTCTCAGTTGTAAAGCATCTTTAACGGATCCAACTAAGGCCAAGCTAGTCGCTGGTGGACGAAAGATTACCTCAATTTTATTTTTCGTAAGGAATCTGCCTATTCTAGAACAGAGATTTCCGGTATAAGGAAGGAATGCAGTTGATTTGTAGTCATTAGTTTCCTCTGTAAGTTGCTTATTATTATAGTAGCGCATGGTCTTGACTTGGCGAGAAATATAGCCATTCTGTTTGAAAATCTTCTCCAGGTATTCTGATTCCGCGTGGAGGTTTTCAGCGTAATAATGGGATGGCGAGCGACCCGCGCCTGCGTGCCAGAGGCTCACTGTCTTGAGAAGTCATGAAACGAGTAACTACATTACAAGTACTAGTAGACCAACACAACAGGCCCATGCTTAAGTAAAAACAACCTACAACCTGACGAAGAAATAGCTTCATTTTTTAAATTTTTCCAGAGATTCCTCGACAGAATAGTAAGAGTGAGCTAAGGAAACGTGTCAGTTTAGCCTCGAAAGTGCGCCACGCCCCTCGCAACGTGGGAAACGGGAGACGGAGAGCGGGAAAGCAGTCTGCCGTTCACTGCCTTCGACAATGCGCTGTCCGAACATTACCTCACGACTCAACTTTAATTTCTCATAGTTTTAGTCCTCGTTCTTTTTTACATTAGTACATCATATTTTTCAGTCACTTATATATGTTCATATTCATTGAATGTATGATATTAACTGTGAGTGGGTAAAGATGAAAATGTGTACGCAGCCGGTTTTCGAACCCGTGTCTCCCGCTTTCTAGGCAGTTGCGCTGACCCCTACACCACTGGCGACACAGCGATCACCACACCTCCACCAATTACTCGAGCTCGCCTCTCGTCAGATAAACTTTCTCAACTTTACCCTGCCCACTATTGCTCAAACTCGTAAGAGTAAGGGCCTAGAAGTGCCTCCGCACTGAGGAAAGGATCGTTGCCCGTCATCGGCAAGAAGAACAGACGCCGAAAGAACAGACGTCTCTCTCTCTCTCTCTCTCTCTCTCTCTCTCTCTCTCTCTCTCTCTCTCTCTCTCTCACACACACACACACACACACACACACACACACAGTTTTGTTTACTGAAATAATAAGAAATATTGTATCACAAGACCGCGAAACAACACAGAAAACTTTAAATATGTAGTGAAGAAATTGCTAAATCCATAGGTAATTTTGTCATAATTTTTATAATTACTGCTGAGGTAATTTTGAATCCTTACGTAATTTGGTCAGAAATTCCAACGAAGTTTTACAGTTTAAGTCGGCATTCGTTACCTTAGGAAGTTGGCCTGTTTACTTGAGTCTCATATCTGGAATCAGTTATTTTCAGAAATATGGGCTTACAACTCTAAACCTAGGTCAGAATGTATACAC
Organism: Locusta migratoria; assembly: GCA_026315105.1. Classification (NCBI taxonomy): domain Eukaryota; kingdom Metazoa; phylum Arthropoda; class Insecta; order Orthoptera; family Acrididae; genus Locusta; species Locusta migratoria. The sequence goes on from CM048755.1 coordinate 787,138,229, forward strand.
ATGTGGCGTCTGTTTCGAAAGAACAGACGTGACTTCTGATCCTGCAGTTATTATTATATAATATTCAGAGAAAATATGATATCAACTGTGATTGGGCAAAGCTGAAAATGTGTACCCAGCCGGGATTCGAACCCGGGTCACCTGCTTTGTAGGCAGTTGCGCTGACCCCTACACCACTGGGGACACAGTGATCACCGCACCTGCAAGGACTACCTAAGCACGCCTCCAGTCAGATACAAATTCCCAGCTTCGCCCTGCCCACAGTACTCAAACTCGTAGTTATGAAAATAATTCCCGTAAGAGTAAGGGCTTCAAACTTGCCCACCCCTTCCCACTAACGATAGGATCATTGCCCGTCACCGGCATATTATATATACACATGTGGCGTCTGTTTCGAAAGAACAGACGTCACTTCTGATCCTGCAGTAGTTGTTATTTAATATTCAGAGAATACAGGTACACATTTTCAGCTTTGCCCAATCGCAGTTGATGTAATATATTCTCTGAATACTAGGTCAGAATGTTTTTAATAAATGCAGGTGAACAAGACTTTCGTTTAGTTAATACATAGAAAATTGTAAGCCTTCATGGCCTACGTCAAAAATACTGCTGGTTTTTGTTCAGTTTCAGTCATCTCTTGCGCATTACATCCATTTAAGTTAGTGCCATGCACTATAAAACCCCCGTCTAATGACTAGGGTGACCAGATCAAAATACGGGACACACATCGGTACCGAAGATTGCGCCACGTTACGAATCGCGCGGCTGCTCGCGTCGGAGTGCATGGCTGTGTTTGTTGTCCTTACTGTACGTTCGTTTAAGTAGTTTGTAAGTCTAGGGACCATGACCTCATAAGTGCGGTCCCTCAGGTTTACAAATTTTTAACATTGCGTAACCTTTTCCTGCAGCGTCGTCAACATGGATGTTATCCCTTCAAGTTATACGACGGCCTCGGTGCCATTCATTAACCCAGACAAACACACTTATTAACGCACACATAGTATAATAAGAAGTAAAGCCGTTGTTTCTCTCACCCCCACCCCAAAGCTAACGGTTCGTATTTGGTGCTTCTCGTACTTACATTTGCTTCTCTCGAAATCACTTCTTTTTTAGTGCTGTATGTTGTAGGTAGAAAGTGCGACTGTTGAGTATAAAATGGTTACACCACGAAGAGAATTTAATTACTGAAAGAACATGAAACCAACGGAACAAGCTTGGGAATTATGGGTTTTTGGGACGCGACAAACTACTCATACGGCAATGTCAGTAACTATGACATACCAACCAAGTCAATTGCTAATTAACTAAACATACTCTAACAACAAAAAGCCAAATGAATTGCATTACTAATTAAAGAAATGGTTGTCGTTTACAAACAAGTAGGATAGTCGGTTATTATTACTTTAAAATTTTACTTATTTCACTCTCAATTACATTTTTCACAAAAATGTACGCCGTGGAGGTTCGAGTCCTCCCTGGGGCATGGATGTGTGTGTTGTCCTTAGGTCAGTTTACCTAGGTTTAAGTTGTTTGTAAGCTACGGACTGATGACCACACAGTGTGGCCCGATAGACTTACAAACATTTGAACAAAAATGTAGCGTACGTCATTTAGGTGTTCAGTATTTTAACATAGATTTTTCAAAATAATCAACTCATGAAGTCTTCTAAAAATGAGTTCTTGTTATAATGATTTCCTCTGCACACTAAATATGTTGTTTTCTCGGGCCATAAATTATTTGTAGTGGAGAATGCTCTTCCTGCAGTAGCGTTACTGCTAGGCAGAGATAGCACAAACGAAGTAATGAGCTACTAATTTTTCACCAGATATCTTCAGTTGGAAGTCAGTTCAAAATGAGAGAACAGTTTCAACCAAATCCCTTCGCAGTTCTCAATTAATAAATTTTATCTTCACATATAGCTGTTTTTCACATGGTTAACTTCCTCAAATGTTCAAATGTTTGTAGAGCTTAGGGGACTTAACTACGGGGTCATCAGCCCCTAAACTTACAAACTACTTATGAACTAGCTAATACTAAGGACGGCACAAATATCCATGCCCGAGGGGGGATTCGAATCCCCGACCGTAGTGGCCGTGCAGACCGTGACTGGAGCGCCTTAGTCCCCTCGGCCACGGCGGCCGGCAACTTCCTCAAATAAACCGATTTTCACATCTTTCTTTCAAAATATTTTCACCAAACTCCGATAAAGTATCAAGACTGTTCTGAACAGACTTCGAAAGAAGAAGATATTTGAGCTGAACCCAGTCATATGATTTCTGACCATGAAATATGTAAGTCCATTTCGGGATATAATCAGTTGACTTGTGAACTCAAAATGTCCGAGAAATCAAACTCTTCCAGCAATGAACTGATGAATAGCTGGAGAAGCTGTACATTTCACGTGAAAGCATTACGTAGTACCAACGAAAGAAATTAAAAAATCCAGTCTTATTCACTTTCGCATAAAGCCTATGTCGTTTGTGTCCCCATTTGTTCTCCATTACTTAATGAAACGTTATTTCAAAACATATGGGACGGTTAGTAAAAAACGGGACAATATTCGTCCCGTATTTATTTTGTCGGGACAACAGGACACTTAGGATTAATAAGGGACAATCCCGTACAATACGGAAGGTCTGGTCACTTAATCTAATCATAATCAAGTAATACGTAAAATCAGCACCGCTTATCTTTGTAGTAGTTCGAGATCGTCCACACATTTTCCTTTCAGGCTAAGATACTTTCTTATTTTCTAATGAATAAAGCAACATTTCGTCCTGAGAATAAGCATGAAATATGACGAGTGTTGTGACCACAAGATTCCCGGAAGCGCCCAACGGCAAACTCGTCTCCTTCAACCCACAAGATAGACGAACACTGTACTTCTACAGGTCATTCAAGATTTACAATCAAACATTGTGGTCCACGGGTGAAACTTTTGGAATTTGATTATCAATGAATCTACGAAAATAACACAGATTGACAGCGAGACTCGAGAAGGCGGTTTCCGGCTAATTCTGCTTGGAAAAACTTGTGCTACTGAGTGAAGATGATGAAGCGGCAAGCCTCCTGCAGTGAAGGCGCACGCGCATGCGCAGTACACAGCTCCAGTGCCGCACAGCTCAGCGCGTCTTCGCCAGTAAATCGGCGGTACTCACCTCAAGATGGCCGCAAGACTCTGTGCCAAAATATCGTGGCAGGGAGTTACAGACATCTGGCAGTTCTCCCTAAATTTGATGGAACAATCCTCTATTATAAAAGGTTTGCCACCCAGAGGGCAAAGGGCTCCCTCCCCATGGCGACGCCGTCCGTTTGTTCATACTGCTCCTTATTGAATAAAAAGTATGCCGAGGACAGTATATGTACAAACAAGGCAACGAGTTCCGCATTGAATAAGTTCCCAAGCTCAAGAAGGGACCAAAGGATAAAAAATAAATAAATGCCTAAGTTTAGCTTAAGGTATGTTCTTTTTATTTGTATATCGTGAACAATGTCTTGTATATATTCGGACTGCAAAGAACTACCTATATTACTAGATTGGTCTGTGTTCCGCATTTGTTACTAATGGCTAGACAGATGTCAGACACTGGATTTATTCAATGTCCTGGTGTTGAATTTGATATTTAGGTAGCTGAACTTCACATACTTTTCTTGAGCAATCTGACTGGCAATGACATTTTTATTTTTGTTTATCACTAACATTTGTTCATTTTTAATGTATTATGCACAAGCTGCTTTTATAGAGAACAAAGTGCATTTGTTTCAACAAACTAAAAGTAAAGTGGTTCATGCAGAAGGAGTTATAAATTTATAAATTGTTATATAACTATAGCAATTTCTTAGTCTCTCTGATTTTTAAGGTAACTTTTCATTGAATCTGCCATTAATACAATGATTGTGTAATTATGTCTAGTAATCTTGGAGGTACAGAAGTATTTATTAATGTATTGCTCTGGCATGGATCAGAAACAGATATAAGACTTTGTGAAATAAAACAAGATTTATAAAATAAAATTGCTCGTGTAGTTTTTTTTCAGTTTTTGAAATAGGTAGTTTAAAACTCGGATGAATTGTTTCCATAGTGCATGGGCTGAATAATAACGATACAAGAAATTTTCTTGCTAAAGCTGTTTTGAAAGAAGAAATTGCCAATAAACAAAAATCTTTGCTGGAGAAGTTTCGGGTTATTGATATTAAGACTACCTACATTAATACAACAGTGTTTGTTATTCTAAACTTAACTGTACTGTCAAACTGCCTTCGGCATTAGTGCTGATAAATAAGAAGCAAATGGAAATCGCTGCTTGAAACAAAGATTAAAAAATAAAGGAAATTGTCAAAACATATGTTTTTACTAGAGTCCGACCGAAACATGATTTGTGGCTGAAAGCCGGCCGTGGTGGCCGAGGGGACAGAGGCGCGCCAGTCACGGTCTGCACGGACACTACGGTCGGGGGTTCGAATCCCCCCCTCGGGCATGGATATCTCTGCCGTCCTTAGTGTTAGCTAGTTGATAAGTAGTTTGTAAGTTTAGGGACTGATGACCCCGTAGTTAAGTCCCATAAGCTATACAAACAATTGAACATTTTTGTGGCTGAAACCAAAACGGTACCGAATATTCCGCTCCTCTGCTAGTTTCCGCCGAAACCGAAACTTGCATAATTAAGATAAAATGCTTTTATAATAATACCACAGTGGCCGGGCTCATTTCGTTCCGCCGCCGGCCCGGGCCTAGTCCGCCACTGGAACCTCATTTAGTTTTGTCGCGACCCTGGGCCTCCGACATCCTTAGTCCGCCACCAAAAAAACTTCCACAGTCCTGCCTATCTTCTTGTAGGAAGAAACACAACAGACATGTCAAGTAGATACTACGAAATGCTAGAGCCTGGACATGACTATCACAATAATAAAAAAAATAATAAAATAAAAAGTAAAAAACGCAGAAAGTAATAATTTCTTTGCTTAAATAAGGAGCATCTTTACAATTTTTTTTCTTGGGAGCGCCAGCTTTCCATTCCCTTTTCACTTCCGTTTTTGCATTCGACAAATAACTTTACATATCTTCTTTTTGACATTCCTAAATACGTAATGCATATAAGTCACAGTCAGTAAATCAGCGTCAATCGGTGTTGCAGAAAGCATTTCGAAAAATAAGGTCACAGTTTCGACTAACAGTATGATTGTCAGTATACAGTGTTTTTAGCAGAAATCTAAAAACAAATAGGGACCAACTTTTTTTTTTATTAAGGAAGCGAAAGAGCTGTTAAGCGATCAATAGGGATACGAAATACGAGACATCAATAAATTTCTTCTTAATGAACAACCCTTCCCAATGACCCATTTTCTTTATTCATTTAATAAAGAAGTCTTAATTGTACTTTATTTCTTTACTGGTAATGTGTTTTGCCATTTTGAGTTATCTTCAGAATGATGTATACATAAAGCTTAGTCTTAGGGCTTGAATATTTTGACTTCGTAGTTTGATTTATGCACATCAGCAGACACAGACCTATTGTTCTGAAGATGAACAAAAAGGATGAGACGAGTTAGCAGTATATAAATAAAGTGCAATCACGGCTTTTATAATTTGCAAATCGTTATCACAGCAAATAGGCGAACATTAAAATTTGTTTTTATTGTGTTTACTAAGCCCCACGAACACCAACTTAACAACTGCGGTTTGCCGTGACAACACTACCGTACTCAAATATTACATTATTGCGTGCAAGTGTTGTCATTCCAATGCGAGTCTTGCGATATATGGTTACGTGTCTTATCGATTCTATTTTCGGTTTGGCTATGGGCTGACGAAAGGAATAGTTAATAAATGTTGAAAGACCTGTAGTTTTAAGAGTTTGCATGCAGTGTAAGAACTCTTGAGGGGGAAAAGCAAAGATTGTTTTGAAATCTACAGTACCGTATTCTACATTCTCTGTGAGCTACAAGTTAAATATTGTATGTTAACTTTAATTTCAATTATTTGCCTATTCCACTAAATGTTCAAATGTTTGTTGAGCTTATGGGACTTAACCGCGTGGTCATCAGTCGCTGAACTTGCAAACTACTTATAAACTAACTTAAACTGAAGACAACACAAACATCCATGCCCGAGGAAGGATTCGAACCGCCGACGGGGAAAGGCCTGGCGCATCGGAGCATGGCGCCTCAATGCGCTCAGCCAATCTGCCGCGACCTGCTCCACTAAACTTAAAAGTACTCACGTAAGGAAATCTCATCTTTACACCTAATCATTAATAAAATATCACAGGACAATGACAATCCGAAAGTAGTTACTATACCAATTAATTCTCTCGGGTGTATTATCGTGACTTCCACAGGCACAGCTAACAACTTACCGTTCCGATATCTTACCAAAGTGCTGTAACTCTTTTGCTCACATAATGCTTTTGGCGCAGCAACGAAATTCAGTGTGGCGCGACTGAAACTTAACAACAGCGGCCGAGAATAACGTAGAATCACCATCGATCTCAGTAGCTCAATGTGTCGATAGGAGTCGCAAGTCATCCTCGTAGGATCTATGTCGACATATGCCAACTAACTCCAATCTCCATGCGTCAATTCTACCGTAAAAGATGGAGAGGGAGTCGCACGTACGTTTCCTCGTCCCGCGGTCGACGATGTCCTACCTCCACTCCTTGCACTCCCCTTGAAAGGGCACTGCTGTACATACAGGAGCTAAGAAGGGAAAAAAGGTCGAAACAAAGGTTAAAGCTAGCTGTAACATAGAACGTGCCTCACTTAAGCTTTATTCGAATTATTAAAATATAACAAAATGTATGTTCCAATTTGGAAAAAAGGTACTTTACGGACCAAATTGAAAAAAAAAAAAAAAATAATAATAAAAAAAAAAAAAAAAAAATAGGTACGTTTTAGGTACTGTTGGAAAAAAGGGACTTTAGGGACCAATGTGACCTCCGCTAAATACACTGAGTATACATTTACGCAAACTGAATAGGATACGCTGTGTACCACACAATTAATGTTTCTTAAACCATATTAATTATTAAAAAACTTCTCACTTTCAACGAAACATATTAATAAAACTTTTCAGCATAACAGTGTGATAACCCATTTCATTACGCATGTTGCTAACATAGTATAAGAATATAACTATAAAATACGCTTGCTTAACAACAAAATACCCACAATATTTAGGCGAGGGGGGAGACTCCTAGCTGTTGAGGTGAAACGTTATTGTTGACTGAATCGATCCGACTTCATCAGTAAGTTCAAGAAAGCCAGTTGCGGCAAAGCCGAAGATTCGACTGATTTTTGGCCGAAACCGAATATTGGGTCGGTGGTTATTTTTTGCAGTGAGAACTGCAACAGCCTATATTTCTTAGATACAATTTTTATACTTAAAAATCTGGTGAATGAGGTATTTAAAATTCGCATACAGCAAATCAGTCATTCATTATCAAAAGGTTCAAATAAAAGTTTCAATTTTGATTAAGTTTCATATAAATTACACACATGACAAGCCTAAAATTCGATATGTGGGTAGAAGACAGTTCAACCACAAATCTAAAAATAATGCTTAAGTACCATTTCCTTTGAGCCTGCTAAATTGGTAAGAAGTAAACAATAATTGTTCTTTGTTCCATTTCTTGTACAGTATTCTCAAATTACTTTGGCTAAGAATGTCTGTTCTGGGAGTGGAGAAGAGAGAACTAAACTGAATGCTGAATGCTGAGCCCGAGCCACAGCACGTGAAAGCATAGCCCAGCCCGGTCACACGAACGACAGACCCCGCCTTTTTATGCCCTCGACACGTGCAGTACCTACGGCATCTCGGCTGCACGCCGATCGCGTCGATCTGCTATACGACTTATCTCTGCCGTACGGTAACCGTGTAAAATCAGTTCAGCGTAAATCTAAAATTTAGGGTAAAAACGTAATGTTAGTTTTGATTTGGTGTTATCAGGAATAAAAGCACTGTAATTCGCATCCTGTACTTTATTTTGAGAAGAATATCTACCCGCAACTAATTGGTATATTTTCAGCTATTCTGCTGTGCACTTTCTTTAGGAATCCGATGTTCTACGAGAACGACCCGGGACGACGAGATCCAGGACTTCACTGCATTGCAGATGGGAGGAATTCCTACGAGCTGACTCACGAGTCCAATTTAAGCACGGGTTGACTTATTATTTGCAACTGTCAAATGGAATGTGTGAGCCAGTAAATCCATATGCCTCCTATGTCATCTTCTATGGACATACACTTAAGAACACTTCGTACAGGAACACGATATAGCTCGGCACTTCCTATTCCAGTCTCTTCGCAGGCTTATCCCACTCCGACGGAGGCTGCGCCTTCTGTGAAAGCAGCTCTGGCAACTCTACTGCAATCACTGTGCCGGTTTTTACATTTGTAAGACTACTGACAAGCTGTCTGACAGAATGAAAGTGCACGGCCAAACTGTGGTCAAAAGTGAGGCTGACCACTCTGTGGTGCAACATGCAGCTGAACGTAACCTATTGTGTGGGCAGGTTATATGAGGGCTATCCACAAAGTATCCGATATTTTGAAATAAAAATTTCGAATATGGGATTTTTTTTCATATGTTTATTATAGTTATAACTTCCACCAGTTTCGGGTCTAAAGCATCTCGATGAAAACAAAAAACCAGTGCCGGGCTATGTTATTACAATAATAAATAGCCAACTGTCGATAACATGCATTTCCTAAAATATCTTAAAGCTGTCGCATCTCATCTCAATACAAATCTGTTTATCATGTGTGTTTTAAAGGCATACTATGAACTATTTTTCTACTTAATCACCATTTCAATTAAGCTAAAAATTCTTCAGTACTGTGTAGCAACCTGCCACCTGCAACTTCCACAACTGATTTATACTGGCACACAGTTCAGCATCAGCATCAAAGCACTGGGAAGAGGTGGTAGTCACTCAGCACCAAATTCAGTCTGTACAGTCGACAATCGAACACCTCTCATTCAGACCTCTTGGACACTTAAACTGTATATATATGTGTGTGTGTGTGTGTGTGTGTGTGTGTGTGTGTGTGTGTGTGTGTGTGTGTGTGTGTGTACACAAGTGTTCCACAACACTTGTTTTGTAACTACCTTTCTCAATATTTCTACGGATTAATTGTGGTGTTATATTCAATAAACCAAATTTTAGTTTCACCCCTAATAGTCTCAGAATACAGTAGCAATGATCTTTCTTGTTGACAGCATTTGCAAAATCTTCCTTGGTTACTTGGGACAATGTGAGTGTCTCAATTCCATCAATTTCCTTTTTTTCTTTTTTATAATTTCACAACTGATGTGCTTCACACAACTCTCATTCCCAAATGCAGTAGTATACAATCAGTAACTTGAATGTAGCAACTTTTGAGGGATGTCAGTGCTGCAGCAAGGATTTTTTTTTCTGTGGTCTTCCATTAGGATTTCAGAATCTACTTAGCACAAAATTTGTGGTAACTGAAGCTTTTCACCACAATTTCTTGTACCAAATTTTATGAAATTTGGTGGAAATACTGAGAAAGTTCTGTATGATTTTCATGAATTTCTCATTGACTTTCATTAGTCACCAAGTTAGGCCTATTACAGCAGTGCTCATCATGAATATTGGTAAGGCCAATTTTAAAATCAATGCACCAGTGCCTCACTTAGCTTTCCTTCATTATTCCTTTTCTGTACACATCATGAACTTTGCAATAAAATTCATTTGACTTGAAGTTCCTTGCCAATGAAAACTTAATCCCAGAATGCACTTCACAAGTGACAGGACTTTGTACAGCAGAGCACATTTTAACATTCACACAAACAATGCAGCTGAGACACACCATATGCTAACACATGTGGATGTTTAGTCAATGTAGCAATTGTTACAGCACCAAAATGGCAGCTGTATTCTGGCTCACAGCTGCAATAGTCCAAAACATATGTTATTTTCTGGACATCCTTCATCATTCATGGAATGAAATTAAACAGTAAAAAAGGAGTTCCAAGTTGAATGTGCTTGTAGCACAAGCACCTAAATAGCAAGACACAGCAGATACACAATATTACTTGAATTGAAGCAAGTCGAGTACCCAGCATTATCTGCTGTTTTCTGCCTACGAACATCGTTTAAGTTATTTTTTCCCAAACTTTCATATATGCACTACATAAGTGTATGCAGTATGTATTTTAATAACATAAATACTGCAAATCCATTAATAAGTTTTTTATAACTTAATTTTATTATTCAGTACAATCAAGGCAACATTATAAATGTAAGGTGATAATTTGTTGAAAGGGAAACTTAATTTAAAAACTCGTTAAATTACATACACAACTCAACTTTGTATAGTTTGTGAACACATGCAAGCATATTTCGATATAATGATGTGTATCGTGTGAAAGCTAAGCAGTGTAATTTTTTTCTAAAATACATGGCACTATCTGGAATTGAAATTAGTTTCTTACAGGTTTACCCTCCAAAACCAATTATGTGAAATCTATTAGCATAGTCTAGACTTCAACTGTGCAATTTTTTTGCCCTCTTCATTCCTGTTTCTTTTGAAATGTAACATTGACTGAGTCACATAATAAAAGTTTCAATTATTTTGCCTCTCAAATTATTTTATTCAATATGGCTACCTCTAACAAACAATACAAGAAATCTATTATGGATAAACATTAATCGGTAACATTTTTCATAAACCACAGTGCAATAATTAGTAGTAGTCCAAATGAAATGACAAACTGTTACCTAGTAATTTATAAAATACTATACTATTTCCAAGATCACAAAGTGTTATTACACCAGTCTGAAAATAGTCACAGCTAACCAAAATTTAGCAATCTGTAGCGTGTTTTATTTACAGTAAGAACCACATTAATTATTAAGGGAAATGTGCCACAGTTTCATTAATCACACTCTGAAGCTGAACTGTCAGTTACCTTGATAATCTATGTTATACAACCATCACTTGTGCTCATTTTTAACAATGACTGTTTATCACTAATAGTTTTGAATTCCATACTGCCACTTACTGTGCACTAGCTAAATTATTCTGACACTATTACTTGTCTGAACATTAGTGTAAAAGGGATTATTTTGTGATTTTCTTAATCCACATGTGAATCTATTTGGTGGTAACAGTGATCTATTGTGTTGAAATCATAATTATTGCTCTCATAATTTCCAAATCCAGTGTCTTGCTGTTAACAGTGCATAACTGGCCATAAACTATAAATTTACTTCCAAATAACTGCAATTACAGCAACTGAACTGGAGTGATAATTATATATCTTTTGTCAGAGGGACTTTAAAATGTGATTCATATGGTTGGGCAGCAGGAGTCGCAGAATCGTGTAATTCATGGGACGAGTTCAAAACTTTATTTTTGAAGGAATACTCGTGAAAGAATGAGGGTGAAAGACATTAACTAAATGCTGGACAGGTGATAGCTGTGATAATACGTAGCGTAGAATTGAGGGTATCCATTAGTATTGGATTAATACATTAAAATACTTAGACAAGATGTCGGAAAATAAGGCCATAATTATGGGACTAGGATACAAACTGCCTCAAAGAGTTAGGGAATTGTTTTGCCTACCCACAGAAAAAATATTAATGATTTCCTGGACTAGTAGAAAGAATAAAACCTTCAATATAAGAAAACAGGGCAAACTTTGAGGATAGGAATCACGTAAGGGGAAATTATCATGTAAATCAAATTAACAGAATTGACTCTGGTAGGAGATATGGGAGTCAAAAGAATAACGGGACAAATACTGGTCCAAATGGAAAAAGAGAACATAAGAAATCTATAGGCAGGAGTGTGCAGAGTTACCACTGTGATGACTCCAAGAATTTACACCAAGATCTTTCATAATTATACTTCAAATTTGATCAAAACACAGAAAAGGACCACATTAAAAATTGTAATTCAACCACAGGGATGCATGTATAAGTTGTAGTAATAAGGTAAGTAAAGAACATTGGTCATGTTGTGGGATGAGAAAGTGCTTCCAGTAAGGGAAATTCTGTAGTAGTGAAAGAAGTAGTATGAGTTGCACTGAATAAATAAAAATCACATACAGTCTTCAATACAATCACTCTGGGTATTTATGAACTTTTGTCAAATGTCTGAAAGGAGTTGTATACCAACTGTTCATATATTTCTGGTCATGTCCCTTATAGCATGAACAAGGTCACTTCTAGTATTGTACCAGATTTATGACAGTGGTTCTTTCAGTTTAGCAGAGTGATTTCAACCACAGGGACTCACATCAGGTGAATACAGTGTATATTTCAAAATCTCCCATTCCCAATTGTACAAGAGGTCCTGGGCAGCAGCAGTGGTGTGGCATCATGCAACACCATGCAATATGAAATACCACTGCAATGGTCAGGCTACAGTGACTGCCATTATTGTCTATCCATGTAACTGATCTGCCAATAACAGTGGATATATAAGAGCTCACTGCTGGAGCGATTGTGTGAATCTACGTGTATGTTGTTCCGATGAAGTACATGGTGAAAAATTTAAGTTATGTGAATGTGATTGTCTATTTTATGTTCCTGTCTGGGTCTCAGCGATCGTCTTTATTGTGAGTTGCTATCTATCCTCTATTATACACATTCTAATCTGGACTTTCCATTGTTATACAAGTGATCTAATGGACAGGACGAGTAATAATCTGCAGCTGTTTGCAGATGATGCTAGGTGGTTTGGAAGGTGTAACTGAGCAACTGTAGTAAGGTAGCAGTTGATGTGCACAAAATTGTGAAGAAAGTGGACTGTAAATGTCAATTTATTTGAGAATTATGAGATGATGTGGTTGTCTGTTAAGGAGACTGTGTATTTAACATATTCTCGACTACTCATGTTGGGATCCTCACCAGATCAGTTTAAAGGAAGACACAGAAGTAATTCAGAGGCAGACAGCTAGATTTGTTACTGGCAGATTAAAACAACATCTGAGTAATATTGATATGGTCCAGGATGGAAGACATGTTCTTTCTGGAGAACACTATCCAGGATATTTTGAAGGCCAGCTTCAGAACAATTCTACTGCCTCCAACTTACATTTTGCATAAGGACCACAAAGACAAGATAAATTAGGGCTTAAATATAATAAACAGAGGAAGATGCACCTTGCTGTCATGAATCTAACCATGTTTGGCTTAACATATGGCCGACTTGTCACATACTGAGGAGAAAGGAATCAAGTCAGAGACTTAGTACTTACTCCACTGCACATGGGTCTCACATTTGATTATGGGCCCTGGACCCATCATCAGAGACACCCCCCCCCCCACCAAAAAAAAGTCACTATTTTAGAGTCACGAGCAACATTACAGTTTCTTGGTTACTTGCTACCAATACTGCATTTAGAATGTAATTTAACCATAAAATACAGGGTATGCATATAGTTATAGTAAAATATTATTTGTCCATACTAGAATTTATTTATAAAACTGTAACAATGGAAAATCCTTGCAATGTCAATAATAGAGGATAGATAACTCATCTTAAAGAGGCTTACTGAGCTGCTGACAGGCACAAAAAATAGACAATCACATTCACACAACTTAAATTTTTGGCCACACCCTTCATCAGAAAAAGAAGTGCATACATTCACAGAATCACTCAGACAATTATACACACACAACCACTATGTCCGGCCGCTCCAGCACCTTGACTGTGAATGAGCTGGGGAGTGGAGGTGGAGGATGCCAAGTAAGGGAGGGGATGGAAAGTTCCGCGTTGCATGAAAATCCCATCTGTGCAGTTCAGAACAGCTGGTGGTGGAAATTCCTCAGGTAGTAAAGCAGCCATTGAAATCCAGAGTGCTCTGTACAGCCACACGTACCACAGCATGGTCCAACTTGCTTTTAGCCACAGTTTGACAGTGGCCATTCCTTCTTATGGACAGCTGGTTCATCGTCATTCCAATATCAAGCACTGTGCAATGATTGCAGCAGAGTTGGTAAATAACATCGCTGCTTTCGCAGGTGGCCCAACCTGTGATAAGGTACAATAAACCTGTGACAGGACTAGAATAGGAAGTGCTGGGTGGGTGGAATGGGAAGGTTTTGCATTAGGGTCTTGCACAGGGATATGATCCCTGTGTCAAACAGTTGGGATTGGCATAGGGATGGACTAGGATGTTGTGGAGGTTGGGTGTGTGATGAAACACCACTTTAGGAGGGGTTGGAGGTATCTTGTGTAGGATGTCTCTCATTTCAGGACATGATGACCGATAATAAAAGCCCTGATGTTGATGTTGTTGTTGTTGTTGATGTTTAGAGGGGACTAAACTACTTGGTCATCAGTCCCCTGTTCCTAATGAAGAAAGTCCATTTAATAGGAAACAATAGCCCTATTAAATGGACTTTCTTCATTAGGAACAGGGGACTGATGACCAAGTAGGATTTGATTTAATTGTTCCAGTCCGGGTTTGTATCAGGTGGTAAGGAGGACACCCCTTTGTTACTGGTTATTGGGGTTGGAGGGAGGATTGGTGGTGTATGGGGATATGACACAGGAAATCTGTTTGTGGACTAGGTCAGGAGGGTAATGTCTGTCTGTGAAGGCCTTTCTGAAGCCTTCAGCATATTGGGTAAGGGACTTCTCATCACTGCAAATTCACTGATCATGTGTAGCAAGGCTGTATGGGAGGGATGTTTTGATGTGAAATGGATGGCAGCTGTCAATGTGCAGATATAGCTGGCAATTAGTAGGTTTAATGTGGATGGAGGTGTGGATAGAGCCATCAATGAGGTGGAGGTTAACATGTTTAAACATTATGGAGACAGAAACATCTCCAAGCTTGTTGCAGGTGAGCAGCAATCACAACTAAGCAGGGGATGCTACTGCTATCACAACTGAACCACTTCGCATCTCTGACATACCTGTGATTTCCTCATACTTATCCTCAAAATGTTCAACATAAACATTCTTCCCATGGCATAATCAGAGAATGGAACGACTTGGAGTCGTATAAGGCAGCATTAAATTCTATTGTGCCACTCTTAGAGACGCTGGTGATTATTTGACCACCAGCATTTGATTTCACTCGTTTTCATTTTAGTCCCACAAGCAGCTAAGGAAAACTCCATCCAAACAGAGCCCTGCATGCCTGGAGGAGCCTAATATAACTGAGGAGTGGCTGATACTCAGAGGTTGTCCACTAGCTGTGTTCCACCTCAACAGCCAACATCTCCTCTGTGCCCAAATATGCATCTCCTAGGCATGCAGCACACATTGAGATTCAGGTTGTTGTTTCCTGATATTTTGACCACCCTTGGGTCCTTGTGACCTGGACACTTAAGCCAAGATCCCCTAGCTCTGTATCATAAAATGTTCCATCATCCTGCTGTATGGTGGTTGAGGAGGCATGCACAGAGCTTTAAGTACAAAGGACTTTTGGCGAGATGTGGCTCATAGACCTCAGGTTCGTCAAACCTGAACCCAGCAAACATATGCTGAGCCCCCAGAGGGGTTAATACATACCACTCCCAGTAGAACAGCAGTTCACTTAGGGATACATGTTGGTAACTCAAATAGAATTTTGTCAAGGTACATTTATTTTGCCACAAAACAGCATAAACAGGTGACACTCAAGTCGAAATAATGTAAGAAATACAGAATGGAAAAAATTGTAACATGCTTAATGGTAGACTACAATGTTTTCTTCATTTTGGCAACTGGTTAATACGCTCTGTATGGGGACTGCAGCAATACAGGGCTGACAACAGTGGGGCATGCTTGCACCTTGGAATGAGTGCACACAAAGTTTCAAGATCACATCACGATACCCAACAGTGATTAAACCTTGTCAATTGACCTGTAAAATTTCATGATTTAGTACACGTTCCTACATGGCCTGATAGATCAACAATATTTTCAATTCAAAGAATAAAATGTGTTGCAATTACTAATTTTTTTAACAGTAGCTCAGTTCACACTCATGGCACATATTCAGATTGAGATATCTATAAATAATTGCTAATAATGGAAGGTCCAAGTTGGAATTAACATTACAGTATTAGGACATCAGAAGTTGGACTGTGACAGTTACAAAGGTTATGAGAATAACGAAGTACAAGAAAGAAGGAAATAGTGATAAAGGAATGCTTTAGGAAACAGTAACAAAGGAAAATCACGAGGGTTATGGGATGGAAGAGAGGCCGTTAGGAAAAATCTAAAATGGAAGGTTAGACAAAAGCATTCTTAATATGCTTGTGTACCTATCTAGCATTGTTTATAAAGTATATTAAAAGGAGTAAAAACGATCATTTGCCTTTAAAATGCCTCTGCAGGCTTTCATTATGTTTCTAACAACACTGTACAGATAGTTGTAATTCAAGTTACTACACCATGCAAGAAACTTTATAGTAATGGCCATTCTTCCATATACTAAATAGGTTTCACCTGTAATCAGCAGAACACAAACACATCATACCACAGTCTGTAAGCACTTCATAAAAGAAAACTAGTCTATTGTAGGCTGTTCGGTAAACCGAGCGAGGTGGCACATTAGTAACGGACTGAACTCGCATTCAGGAGGACGGTGGTTCAAATCCATCTCCGACCCTCCAGATTGAGATTTTCCGTGATTTTCCTAAATCACTTCAGGCAAATGCCAGAATGGTTCTTTTCAAAGGGCACAGACGATTTCCTTCTCCATCCTCACCCAAAACTCGGACCATTAGCTCTGTCTCTAATAACCAAGCTGTCAATGGAACATTAAACCCTAAGCTTCCTTCCTTCCTGTTTGGTAAACATCCTTTATTTTAATTGAGCTATTAACTAATTTTGAACATATGTCCTTTTAATACAGGTGAAATAAATTAGCATGGAAGAACATTGTGTTGCATGTGTATTTACCATGTATAAATAAAACCTTCCACAACTTACATTACCATAACCACATTACAGTGCAATATTTATATTTCCATGCACGACATCACATATGGCATTTAAACTATCACTCTTCTACATTACATATACAACATCAGCAATCTTAATACATAATAACTGAATCCACATTAAAAATGTTACATCAGCACATACCAACACATTAAGTGCTGCTTGAAATTAAGAACAGCTGTTAAGATGTTGCAAAAAATACATCCAAATATTAAAAGTTTATAGATAACAACATAAAATTAAGTCTCTTCATAAAAGTGGCTGCAGAGCCACGGACGGGCATATAAAACAGACAATCACAGTCATACAACTTTAAATTTTCAGCCATAGCCTTCATCAGAAAAAGATAGGCTATACATTTTGTGAACATGTGTGTATCTCATTCTGATGAAGGCTATGGCTGAAAATTTCAAGTTGTGTGAATGTTACTGTCTATTCTACATGCCTGTCTACAACTCAGCAATTGTCTTTGCATTGAGTTGCTACCTATTCTATTTTTGACATCCAACTTGGGACTTTCCACTGTTACATAAAAGATTCATTTCATTTATTGACAGCATGTCAGACTTTACTAAAGTACTGTACACTCATGTTTAGAAAAGAAAAAAAGAAAATAAAAATGTTCTGAAGAAATGATAAGTGTTTCAGTCACCTCAATTTAACACGTGACCTGTCGCACAGAAAGCACAGGGTCCCTGACGGGTCTTCATAACTCTTTTTACGCATGATGGTATCGTGTATAAACTGTGAATGGCATCCTGAGGTATAGCCATAAATATTTAATTCATCTGATTCCAAAGTTCATCTGTGGTGGTTAGCATTGGATCACTGCACTGCGCCATCATATAACCACGTCCCACACATTTTTGATTGGTGACAAGTTTGGTGATCTGGTGGGTGAAAGTAACAGGCTGACATCCTGTGACCCCAAGAAGGCACATGGGCATGCTTTGTCTTGCTGAAAAATGGCATATGGGGTGTATTGCAGATACAGTATGGCTAGGGGCTCAGATGTCATTCACGTAGGTCAAACTGGTCAGAGTGCTTTGGACAAAACCAACTAATTTGTCGTTGTAGCCAGTAGTAGCACCCCACACAATAAGGCCTTGAGTGGTGCTGCGTGTCTCAAGCAAGTGCAGTCACTGTGATGCCACTCTCACTGTCCATGGTGAGCCAAAATGCATCCATCATTTTCAAACAAACAGAATCTAGATTCAGCCAAAAACACTATTTGATGCCATTCCTATCCTCATTGTCGTCTAGCACAATTCTGCACATTAATCGAAGGTAGGTGGATAAGTAACCCGTGCCATAATAAATGGCGACGGACTGTCAGCCCTGATAGTGTTTGATTTGTTACACTGATACACTGTTGCACCTGAGCCAGGGAGGACAAAGGTCTGTCCTCAAATTCCATTCAGATGAAGTATCAATTTTCTTTGGGAGTAGTACGGTTGGTCTTTGACGGCCTCAGATGAACCGCTCTGCACACATTTGTTACACTGCCGAAAAACTTTGTATCACAGAAGTGGCGATTTACCGCATGGATGTA
The DNA here is from genome assembly GCA_026315105.1 of Locusta migratoria. Classification (NCBI taxonomy): domain Eukaryota; kingdom Metazoa; phylum Arthropoda; class Insecta; order Orthoptera; family Acrididae; genus Locusta; species Locusta migratoria. Next base: position 787,156,702 of record CM048755.1, read on the forward strand.
TCGTATAATTTCGTACTGATAATGTGCCCTCTTTTAAACTCATTGACTCAGCACCACACGCCAGATGCACGAAAACAATCGTGAAGAAGGCAGTGGAAGATCGGCAGCCAATCACCCGCCGGCACTGCGCCTCCTGGAGGGAGCAACCGAGAAACACGCCCTCTACAAGCAGCTATATCTAAGACAACATACGTCTGTAAGGGCCCCTCTGAACTCGGCTCCAAAATAGGCAGTCACTAGGACTCAGCGCAGGTAGCATCGTGCAAGATGGCGACGATGTGAGAACAGCCTTACTCTCTATAAGTTGAGTACTTGTATATATTAGTAAATAAAACTTGTATTACTAATCTGTATAGCTGTCCACACATCCCATGTCTCCTGAGCAGATCCTTTCCTGCAAGAAAGGCCAGGGCGGACAAACCACATGGTGACGAGGACTAAACACATGGCGACGAGATGTTAAATTTCAGTGGACGTCGACATCTCTGACATAAGCTTTGACATTATTTTGCTTGTCAATTTCGTACAGGGCTCTGAGATTGCAGTATATAATCTTTTTATTCTCTTGCAGAATTTCTATATTTTTGCATTGTTTCTTCTTGTTGTTTTTGCAAAATGTCAGTCCCCACTAACACAATCATCCCTACCACTGTGCTGTAATTGATGCAGATGTTTCAGTTTCAGAGTCAACAAATCACTCCCTTGCTGTCTACTGTACAACTTCTGCCCACACCCGTGTCACAAAATGCGCAAGTACCTCTGCAGCAGCTACCACCTCAAGTAATTCCACCATTTCGCCAGTATGATGAAGCACAAGAGAAATGGACAGAATGGTTGCAACAGTTTCAAGCCTATGCAACGGTTCACAAGATATAAAGTACTGCCAGACTAAATTTGTTCTTATTGACTGTAAGCGACCCAGCATTCTGTCTTGTCAAAAAACTGTTTCCCACCATGGAGCCTTCTGAACTTTCTTATGATTCAGTTATAGGAACCCTCACGTGATATTACAAATAGCAACACAATGTAGTATCCACTAGGTATCAGTTCTTTTGGTGTAGGAAAAATCAAAACCAAACATACCGGCAGTGGATAACAGATCTTCAAGGTCTTACTATAACAGATCTTTGAGGTCTTACTAGAAAGTGCAAATCAAAGTGTTCGTGTGGAGCTTTGTATTTGGATGTGATGTTACGTGACACTATTGTCTATAATAGTCCTGATTGCAGACTTAGAGAGTTGATTCTGAAACTGTCAGATCCGTCTTTCCATCAAGTAGAACGGATTTTGGAACAGTATGATTCAGGTACCGAGGCAGCAGAAAACTGATTCAATTCCACTTTGTACCATAGCATTGTCACCTGCCTGTGAGCACAAGGTCAAACGATGTACGCTTCCTCCTGCCTGCACTAAGCATAAGCAAGTTGATAGAAACAGAACCTTGCCCGCTAAGGAAGTGAAGTCTTGCCCAAAATGTTTCTCACAGCACAAAAGGCAGAACTGATCATCCTGGTCAGCAAAATGCTATGGATGCGGCAAGAAAGGTCATATTCAAGCAGTCTGCTTACAGCAAAAGAAATGAAATTTGCCTTCCTGTCCCAAACAGCAACATGACAATACTTATTCAATAAATGCAGTATTTTCAAAACCAGTGGCTGCCCCTCATAACATCACGAACATGGAAGTAACGCAAGTTGTTTGCCAAGGCAGAGAAATGTATGTCAATTTGCGTGTGAATGATATTTCTGCAAAATTTCAACTAGACACAGGTGCAACAGTCACGCACACGGTTAACAGCATACAATGGCAATGAAAGTTCTGTACTACGACAGTGTTCACTACCTGCAGAATACCGTTCGCAAATGCGCACAGTGACATTTCAAGTGCTTCAGTCTTACGAAGGAGAGAATATTTTTTGTCTAGATTCTTTTGATCTTTATGGTTTTACTGTGCAAGACAATGTTTTAGTTGTGAACACTTTTGATGCTAAAGACGGTGTAGACAGGTTGCTGAAAGACTTTCCAGATTTATTTTCTGCGGGCTTACGAAAAGCTAAGGATTTTGCTGCACACATTACTCTCAAGGAAAATGCCACACCAAAATTTTGCAAAGCTTATGTTGTACCATTTGCTTTATGCGACAAAGTAGCAAAAGAACTTCGGAAATTGCAAGAAAATGGTGCAATTGAACCAATACAAGCTAGCCAGTGGGTGAGTCCTCTTGTTATTTTGCCGAAGCCGTCAGGTAACCTTTGCATTTGTGTTGATTTCAAGGCCACAGTAAATCCACAAACAGTTGTAGAAAGTTATCCTTTGCCAAGACCAGAAGATTTAATGGACAGATTAGGTGCATGAAAACATTTCTCAAAAATAGATTTGTGCAGTGCCTACCTTCAGCTGCTACTCAATGAAGAATCACAGAAAATTTGTGTTGTCAATACTCATTTGGGTTTGTTTAAATATTTGCACCTACTGTTTGGCTGTGCATCCGCACCCACAATTTTTCAGAGATATTTGGAATAGCTTACACCTCGAGTGCCTTGTTGTTCAAACTACTTGGATGACATAGTTGTGTCAGGCCATACCCCAGAGGAACACATTGCAAATTTGAGAAAATTATTTCAAGTTTTGTCAGATGCAGGTCTCAAGTGTCACTTACAAGGAAAGTACTTGGGCTCGAACAAACACATATACACCAAAATCGTATGAGAGATAATGTCCCTTATTGCACTAGTGATACTCCCGCATCTGCAAAACTCTGCAGTCATCCGTTTGAAGCCTTTGTGTGTGCCTTGGCACATTGCACTTTGACCTGTCGGTTCGCCAGTAGGGACGGTGCAGTGTGCCTCCGAAGTCGCGTTTTGTGACGTTATTTGTGTGGTGAAGCATTACACGGGACGGCGATTGGCAATCAATCTTGCTAATGTATTGTGATTGGTTGAGATGAAGTTACGAAGAACCCTTCTTCGTGAAAATGGTATTACTGTAGAAGATGAATCATTCACATGCTTTCTCATATCTGAAATATGAGCATAAGTTAGATACTATTGTAACACTAACACATAATGATGATAATAGGGATGATATTGACAAACAACTCATTGCAAGCGGTAGTGCTATGTTAAGTTCATACAGATATGTTTGTTCGAGCCCAAGTACTTTCCTTGTTAGATAAGTGTGACTTTTTCAAACCAGAACTGCAGTATCTAGAACACGTGATAAACATTCAAGATGTGAAAGAATTACATTCTGTCTTGGGAGTATTAACTTACTATACTAGGTTTATTCCAAATGTAGCACAAATTGCAGCCCCTTTTGCATTGGATACGTCGTAAAATGTTCGTTTTGTTTGGACAGAAGAATGCCAATGCACATATCAACAGTTAAAAAAAGATGCATTGCTCAGTGATTAATGTTTGGAGAATTCAGCTTTTTTGCAAGTGGATGCGTCACTGTATGGTCTAGGGGCAGTGCTGTCGCACAGACTTGGGGATATGGACCGTCCAATAGTGTTTGTGTCCAAACTTTCGACAGACACACAGTGCCGTTATTTTCAAATTGAGAAAGAAGCTTTAGCAATAGTGTATGGTGTCACGAAATTCTATCACTACTTGAATGGGAGAAAATTTTATTTAGTAACTGACCACAAGCCTTTGCAGTCATTGTTTCATCCTGCCAAGCCGATTCCTCCTCTCACGGCACACAAATTGCAATACTGGGCATTGCAATTATCACAGTATCAGTACGAGATTGTGTACAGACCCACAACTCACCATGGAAATGCCGACACACTTTGCCATCTTTGGACTGGCCCTTATAAAGACTTTGACGCTTCTGAGACGTCTTGTCAGATAGATGCATAGGAATATAGTTTGTTGCTATCCTCCCCGTTGGACTACAGGAAAATTGCTTGAGCCACGAAAATAGACACCGATTTACAAATTTTGCTGCGCTACATTCGCACAGAATGGCCTCGCTCACAATGTGACATTCAAAATTTGCTGGTGTGTCACTATTTTGCTGGAAGAAATGAACTTTCAGTCCATGGAGATGTCATTCTATTTTCAAATGATGGGGGACAATTGCGCGTGTTGATCCTGCGATATTCGCAGAAAGGAGTATTGAACTTACTGCTCGAAGAACATTGGGGAATGGATCACACTAAGCAGTTGGCATGGAGATACTGTACTTGGCAGGGTATGGATGCCCATATAGAACAGATGACGTAACAGTGTTCAGTCTGCACTACCAACCAGTCCACCCCACCTCAGAAATTTTTTGCGTGGTCCAAAGCAGATTCACCATGGCAAGGAGTGCATATTGACTAAGCTGATCCCTTCTGGAACACTTAAGTGGCTTATTGTGGTTGATGATTTTAGTGGTTACCCATTTGCAGTGCCAATGTCTTCCAAGACCTCTAGTAGCATGATTAGGGTGTTATCTTCAATTTTTGGCCTGGAAGGTCTCCCTGAACTAATAGTCTCTGACAACGGCCCTCAGTTCACATCACAAGAATTTCACTCCTTTTGTGCATGCAATGGAATTAAGCATCTCACCAGTGCACTGTTCCACCCCCAGTCAAACAGCTGCGCAATGCTTCGTCCGGACATTTAAACAACAAATGTCCAAACTCTGTTCAAAGCACTCATGGGAGTGCGCTGATTTCTAGTGACTGCCTATTTCGGAGCCTAGTTCAGAGGGACCCTTCGAGACGCACGTCGGCCTAGATATAGCTGCTTGTAGAGGGCACTTTTCTCGGTTGCTCTCTCCAGAAGGTGCGGAGCTGGCATGTGATTGGCTGCCAGTCGTCTGCTGTCTTCTTCATGATCGTTTTTGTGTATCTGGCGTGTGGCACTGACTTCACACCACAACATCCCTCCCCCTCCCCCCCTCCAAGTGCCAGACTGTTATCGTGTAAGGAGCTTGACAACGAGGGAGGAGGCAGGCTCATGGACATAGTGATGGACCGGAGTCTGTAGCTGTGGAGGACAGCAGACTTCCGGCCGAGCCCCGCTATCAGGTCTGAGCTCACAAGGAAACCTCCAAAGGGCCCACGTTGAAGGCCTGAGGCACAGATGGTGACGTAGACAGTGACATCAGTGTCAACGTCGGCATCGGATGCTGTGTGGCGTGTTGGTTCTGGTCCATGGGGATGTCGAAGGGAGGCGGAGGCGGCCATGGGCCATGGTAATGTGCTGTGGGTATGGTGGAGGCCACAGTAGAAGGTGAGGAACAGTTGCAAAGCTGCCTCCTCTTCTACTGTTCAAATCCACGAGAAGGGTCATCGCTGGCTGAGCTTCTGCACGGCCGCTGCCACCGCACCCTGCTCCATTTGCTACACCCACTGTGGCACCCGGAGCAGCACCCAACGACACACAATTATCACTTAGCTCTGTGTAACTCAGTCTTTTACAGAGTTTTTAGCGATTGCAGACGATGGGAGTTGGATGAGATCATCAAATGTTTCAGTGCTTCCATGTTTGAAATTTCAGGACCTGAAGAAGTTGTACGCAGGCATCGCAACCAAATTCGCCCTGGTTGTGTACCCCGTGATCCTTCTACGTTTCTCTCGGCAGATTTGCGCAACACGCAGACTGCACGGCCTCCACCGCCCCCGCAGCAGATCTCCAGGGCACGAAATATCAAATCTGTTTAGGCAGTGGGACTTATCCAGAAGAACATGAGGGATATACGTTTTTTACACCATGACACTTAAGCATGCCACATGTATTGCCTCAAATCTCAACTTTCCAAAGCTTCTCTCCAACCTTTACAAAATCTACAGGTACTCTCATGTAATCCTGTATGACTACTATCCCTGAGGATGGATACTTCAAAGAGATTTTTTCTTTTCTAGTGTCTTATAATAAACAATATGCTTTATGTAAGGTGTTTATTAAACTTTCATCATTACCAGTTTTGATCTTTTTCAAGCAAATAATTATATTTAAGTAGTTCCAACTATTATGGCAGATAAATAATTCAACTAGCTCTTTTACTAATATCTCTTTGAAACTGGAAATCTCTAGGTGACAGATCCTGAAGTCTTAGTACAGCAGTACAATAATAAAAATACAGGTGCAGATATGTATTGCAAAATTTGAAACTTCATGTTAAAGTACAGCATAAGCAACACAATTTGACACATGATTGACATATTAACTACAGAACAACATTAAAACTATTAATATCAATTAGAAATTCATGAAAACTTAAGTACTGTGAGTGTTCAAACACAAATGTGCAATAACATCAAATAAAAGCAATTTTTATCAATTAAATTTTCATAATCCATAATTTTTGTTTTAACAAATATTTGATGACAGGTTTCAAGACAGATTGTACTTCATCTACAACTGTTTCTGACCATCACATGAGTTATCTATTTTAGCACTTTTTATGTGTATTCCACGAACTCCAACTTATTCTATTACGTTTTTCATAAAATCAAATATATAAACTTACTATATATTTTTCACTTAAAGTGCAATATGTACATTATTAGTCTTATAACCTGTAAGAACCAATTAATATTTATTCATGTACATGATAACTTTCCCAGTGGCTCCCACAAGACCTCTAAATATTCACCCCCCCCCCCCCACACACACACCTCTTTCCCGTTTTATTTAAGGGTTAAATGCCCATGTTTATAAGTGACACTGAAAATTGGACAAACATGAAGCATGAAACCAGATATAAGTCATATTTAAAATTTGCATACCTGCCAACCATCAAAACATAAAAATCGGAATATTGAGTATAAAAATTCGGGGATTCTTCAAACAATCAAGAGATATTTACTATCAAAATGTGAAAAATCAGGAGATTCCCATCTAAATCGGGAGAGTTGGAAGTATGAATTTGATACTTGCATTTGTTGATTTCATGAAATAACAAATCCAGAACATCAACTGTCAACTGTAGTATAACAAAATACTTAGATTTTTTTTTACCACCCCCGTGAACCACAGACATTGCTGAGGTGGGTTGGCTTGGGTGCCTCAAAGATGCAGATAGCCGTACTGTAGGTGCACCCAGAGCAGAGGTGTATCTATGGAGAGGCCAGAGAAACATGTGGTTCCTGAAGAGGGGCAGCAACGTTTCCAGTACTTACAGGGGCAACAGTCTGAATGACTGGCTGAACTGGCCTTGTAACATCAGTTAATGTGTCTTTGCCACACAGTTACTGCGAACAGCTTAAAGCAAGAGGAAACTACAGCCGTTACTTTTCCTGAGAACGTGCAGCTCTAATGTATGAATATATGATGATGGCATCCTCTTGGGTACAATATTCCGGAAGTAAAATAGTGCCCCATTCGGATCTCCGAGCAGGGACTATTCAGGAGGATGTGGTTATTAGGAAAGACGACACTGACATTCTACGGATCATAGCATGGAATGTTAGATCCCTTAATCGGGTAGGGAGGTTAGAAAATTTAAAAAGAGAAATGGATAGGCTGAAGTTAGATATAGTAGGGATTAGTGAAGTTTGGTGGAAAGAGGAACAGGATTTCTGGTCAGGCGAGTACAGGATTATAAATAAAAATCAGTTGAGGGTATACAGGATTAGGTCTGATAATGAATAAGAAAATAGGAATGCGGGTAAACTACTATCACGAATGCAGTGATCACATTATCATAGTCAAGATAGATACAAAGCCAACACCAACCACAGTAGTACAAGTTTACATGCCCACCAGCTCTGCCGATGATGAGGATATCGAAGAAATGTATGAGGAGGTAAAGGAAATTTATTATGACAATGAAGGGAGAGGAAAACTTAATTGTGATGGGAGACTGAAATTCGGTAGTAGGAAAAGGAAGGGAAGGAAAAATAGTAGGTGAATATGGTCTGGGCAAAAGGAATGAGAGAGGAAGCTGCCTGGTAGAATTTTGCATGGAACATAATTTAATCATAACAAACACCTGGTTTAACAATCATGAAAGAAGAACCAGGTTTTAAACTGTTAGACATTCCCAGGGGCAGATATAGACTCTGACCATATCTTATTGATCATGAACTGTAGGCTGAAACTGAAAACAATGTAGAAAGGCAAGAAAATAAGGTACCTAGATAAATTGAAGGAACCTGAAGTTCTTGAGAATTTCAGAGTGAGCTTTAGGCAATAATTGACAGAAACGGGAGGAAATAAAACAGTAGAAGAGGAATGGGTAGCATTGAGAGATGAAATAGTGAAGGGAGTAGATGACAAAATAGGTAGAAAGGCAAGACCTTCAAAAAATCCTTGGATATCACAGGAAATACTAAATTTAATTGATGAAAGGAGAAAATACAAAAATCCGGTAAACAGACAAAATTTAGTACAGATGACTAAGAAATGAGATTGACAGGAAGTGTAAAATAGCTAAGCAGGAGTGGCTAGAAGGCAAATGCAAGTCTGTAAAAGAATGTATAAATAGGGGGAAAGTAGATACTGCCTAAAGGAAAATAAAAGACATTTGCAGACAAGAAAAACAACAGTATGAATGTAAATAACTCAGATGGAAAACCAGTTCTCAGCAAATAAGGGAAAGCTGAAAGGTGGAAAGAGTATATAGAGAGGCTCTACAATGGAAATGAACTTCCAGAGAATATTGTAGGAAAAGAGGAAGTAGATGAAGATGAAATAGGAGATACTATACTGAGAGAAGAATCTGAGAGCACTGAAAGACCTACGTTGAAACAAGGCTCCGGGAATGGATGTCATTCCCTCAGAACTACTGAAGTCTCTTGGAGAGCCAGCCATGACAAAACTATTTCACCTGGTGCATAAGATGTACGAGACAGGGGAAACACCCTCAGACTTCAAGAAAAACGTAATAATCACCATTCCAAAGAAAGCAGTCACAGACAGGTAAGACAATTACAGAACCATCAGTTTAATAAGTCATGGTTGCAAAATTTTAACATGAATCCTATACATATTATAAATGCGAAAGTTTCTACGTTTGTTACCGCATCACACTAAAACTACAGCACTGATTTAGATGAAATTTCATATAGAGATTTCTTATGTCTTGGATTAGGACATAGGCTACTTTTCAAAATGTTTATTACAAGTTACTTATTTGAAATATATCCATAGAAATACGTAACGATTGTAACAAGCTTCTAATACAACAGCAGAAGAGGCTTGTAGTGTATGTCATGTTTAGCTGCGGGGGTTAATGCATCATGTAGTAGACTTGATATTTTGGGTAATGGTTCGGATCCTGCTATTGTGAAATTTTTTTTCTTTGTTATTGTTATCTTTTTTACTTTCGAATATACAAAAGGATTCTTGGATACTGCCAAAACGGCTTAACTGATATATAATTACATACACAAGAAATCTGAATGTTGGCATTTATGCCGCATTCATTTTTATTTGTTGTAACAAATGAAGGAAGTATGTTTATAAATTGAAGACTTTAAATAAAATATGCTCGAAGTACCATGGCAAGAAAAAACATTGATGTTTTGTGTAGAATGGGATCTAGATACCAAGGCCAATTTTGTGTACAAAGTGCGAACTGCCACGTATAAATAGCGTACGTAAACTGCAAAGGCAGTAGTAGCAAATACACTTGACAGATGGCAGGCGGTACGCTGCAGTTAACATATGAAACGTTATAGATGTTCGAACATTGTGATGTTATCATAATTCTTTAAAACAGTATTCTCTTTGGATTTCAATGAATAATAGTTACTTTGGTGATTTCGATTATTTATAGCATTCGAACGTTTGCATTTAGTTCTTCTAGATGTCTTTGTTATCTCTTTACTTTCTCCATTAGGTTTGTTGTTTATTTCTTTACTTTTCTCCGTTAGGTTTGCTGTTTATTTTGTTCCTTTACTTGGCATTTGTTTTCGATTACTGTATTGTTGTTATTGTAGTTACTTACTGTCAGGGGTGCCATCCCACAAGTTGGAGCTGAAGGTGGGTGTGCCTGTTTTATTGATGCGTAACTTGAATGCACCACGATTATGCAATGGCACCAGGTTACGCATCACGGACCTGACAAGGCATATCGTGCAGGCCACCATCATCACCGGTGGAGCCAAGAGAGAGACTGTATTAATACCACAAATTCCAATCATCCCAACAAACTTGCCATTCCAGGTTAAACAGTTACAGTTTCCATTGAAAGTGGCCTTCTCGATTACTATAAACAAGAGTCAAGGACAAACATTAAAAGTGGCAGGTATTCATGTGGCCACCCCATGTTTCTCGCACGGGCAGCTCTAAGTAGGCTGCTCCCGTGTATCGAGAGCTAGAAATCTCTACGTATACTCGGAGAACAAGAAGTCTCGAAACGTCGTTTACATGGACGTATTGCAATAGATTTTTGGCTCTCCATCCGTTCCAAGACAATTATATATTCCGTGCTAACAATGTCGCAAATGGACATGTAGTTATTTATCCCTTTCTTGGCACTTTAATGTCTGACTATTGAACCGCGGGTAACACCGCGGGGAGCAGCTAGTTATTTATAGTAGGATGGAAGAGCTGGTAGAAGCTGACCTCGGGTAAGATCAGTTTGGATTCAGGAGAATTGTAGGAACACAGGAGGCAATACTCACTTTACGGCTTATCTTAGAAGATAGATTAAGAAAAGGGAATCCTACATTTCTAGCTTTTGTAGATTTGGAGAAAGCCATTGACAATTTTGATTGGAATAACCTGTTTCAAATTCTGAAATCAGCAGGAGTAAAATATAGGGAACGAAAGGTTATTTACAACTAGTACATAAACCAGATAGTAGTGGTCAAAGTTGAAGGACATGAAAGGGAGGCAGAGGTTGGGAAGGGAGTAAGACAGGGTTGTAGCCTTTCTCCGATGTTATTAAATTTGTACATTGAGCAAGCTATATAGGAAAGCAAGGAGAAATTTGGAGAAGAAATTAAAGTTCATGATGACATAGTAATTCTGTCAGAGACAACAAAGGACCAGGAAGAGCAGTTGAACGGAATGGACAGTGTGCTGAAAGGCGCATATAACATGAACATTAACAAGAGCAAAACAAGGGTAATGGAGTGCAGTCTAAGAAAATCACGTGATGCTGAAGGAATTAGATTAGGCAATGAAACAATAAAGGTGGTAAATGAGTTTTGTTACTTGGACAGTAAAATAAAATTTGATGGTCACAGGACAGAGGATATAAACTGCAGAATGGCAATGGGAAGAAAAGTGTTTTTGAAAAACAGAAATTTGTTAACATCGAATATTAATTTAAGTGTAAGGAAGTCCTTTCTGAAGGCATTTGTTTGGAGTGTTGCCTTGTATGGGAGTGAAACAGTGCAGACAGGAAGAGGATAGAGGCTTTTGAAATGCTTAGGTAGGTGGATTGTGTAACTAATGAGGTGGTACTGAACAGAATCGGGGGGAAAAAGGAATTTCTGACATACCTTGACTAAAAGAAGGGATCGATTAGTTGGACACATTCTTAGACACGAAGGAATTGTGAATTTAGCATTGGAGGGAAGTGTGTAGGGTAAAAATTGCAAAGGGAGACCAAGGGATGAATACAGTAAGCAGATTCAAATGGATGTAGGTTTAGTACTTATGAGGAGATGAAGAGGCTTGCTCAGGATATAGTAGGCTGGAAAGCTGCATCAAACCAGTCTCCAGACTGAAGACCACCACCACCACCACCACCACCACCACAACCACCACCACCTGTGTTTTCCCCCCCTCAGTTTGTGTTTTATTCATATTTCAACTTAATGTAACTCACTGTTTTTACATACACTGGAACAGTATATTTATCAGTTCATCTAAAATTTATGACACTAAAACTCTATGGATTTATTGGTGAAACTTCTTTAATGAATTAATAAGATACACATGATTTCTTTATCAAAAGTGAACTGTGAATTGCTGCTTTGTTGATTTTTCCTTTGTCGTATCACATACTGTTGATGTAAACACTCTACTGTTGCACAGCAAATGTAATGGCATCTCACTAGGTACAATGAAACACTGAATTGACATTGTTTTCATATTTGATAATCTATTTCCTATTCCCCTCATATCTTAATAAATTGGCTGGGAAATTCAGTGGATAAATAAGAAAGAAGATTGGATGAGGAAACAGCCTGTAAACAGAGTTACAGGGAGAGATCAATAGATAGTAGAAGCAGAGCGGTGATAAAAAGGCCTGGACAGCAGGAAGTACACTTAAGGATAGATTCAGCATTTCCTGTGATACATGCAAAGGTTGTAGGATAAGAAGGCTCAACCAGAAAAGAGGCAAACTCGAATATGGAGATGCATTGGCTGGGCAGTGTATGTCAGCTTCACAAATATTTGTGGAGTACATTTATCTATAACTTTCTTTTCATAGCTATGCAAAACAGAGTCTATAAAAGTCCCATTACTATTCGGCCAAAGTAACTTGATGATTTTGTTGGTGCTGCCACAAGCACCAAAAGTCGGCATCAGTTGAAAGATATTCATTTATTTACAAGTGCTGCCAATGTTACAATGTTCCTCGATGCGAAACAAGGCAGCCGTAATGAGCATGTGAGACACACATCTTGCCGCTCCTAGCAAGCACTGCGCGTGTCATCAACTTATCGTGGCCAAACAGTATACAAACCTATGTAGGTAAAGATGATTTTTATTACAATTAAATTTACGTAATAAACAATATTGTATCTTAATCAGAATATTCAAAATGAGCTTGCAAAATCTAAAACAAACATATAATATTAAATACTGAAAGGAAATACTTCAGGAGGGATACAAATGAACAAATTACATAAAAAACATATGGTAGAATCTAAATTGTTAAAAAAAACTAATCTCAACACAATATGTGGGCTCACTTTTTTTAAGAATACAATCATAATTTGAAGTATTTTATTAACGACAGCAAATCTAAATAACAATAAAGCAAGCAGGTGTATAGTTGTTTCATAAGGACACACAAAAATACTAGTAGTGTGAGGAGCAGAGGAAACACACTCCAACCACTGACTCCCAGCATACAAGCTGAGAGGGCGGCACTGTGGAGGGTGCTAATTGCACTTATGTCATACAGTTCTGGCATTGCACTTCTCATAAAACAAGTTATACTCCAAGTGACTGATAGCATCATCTACTGGAAACTAAGCCAGCCGTCATCAGCTACAAATTGTGTGTAAATGAAAATTAGATCACTTTGTCATTCAGCAAGAGATATATCCGTTTTTGATAGTTTTCAATTGGTACATATGTAAGATTCAATATTGAATCACGGACACTGGCAGCAGCTCAACAGCAAATTTAAGTGGGCTGAAGTCAACAAACTTCTACTGACTGACAATTAGGGAGCCCTTGTTGTTTTGTGAACAGACTATATGTTCACAAATGTTCAGAAGAATAAGCAAGATTTGCATTTCATATAAAGGAACGCATACAAGTTGCATGTGATCACTGCTTACATTACACTACATCACTAACTTAACAAAAATACCCAAAACCCATTACCCAAAGAACAAATACAACAAATAAAAAATGTCTTAAATAAAGCACCTACTTCATCTTGACAGTAGACAAGATTGTCATCCCTGACAGTCCACCCTCTGAGTCTCCACCAATCCTTCCACCACAACCACGCGTCCATCACTCTCCGTTCGTTAAATGCTACAGATGTGACATTGAAACAAGTGTAAGCAACCATTTAACACAAGAGTTTGACTGATTTACTTTAATTATCACTTCATTAACGAACGTCACACTTCATTGTTCATTTACATCATCTGTCAACTGGAGACCATAAAAAGGTTATTTTGAACTCTCCAACCATTTACTTGCAATTATTGGTTTCAATATTTACACTAAGTTAAGATCTAATAAAATTAAATTTAGAACCCTGCATACTTTCAAGAGGAAAAAATCTTGATAAGTGAACTACTGGTAATAGCTATTTAACATCAAAGTCATAACTACAGGATAGCTACCATTTTGTGTTTACAAAGTAAAAACCATTTCAATTATCTTTTTTTACAAAACTTGAGGTTTTTACAACATATTATTCACTGAAGAGAAGTCTATCACAAAAATAAGAAAAAAACTTAGTGCAATAAATTTGTAGTACTAGATGAACAGAAAGGTTGCCCAAAATTATAAAACACACTTGTGAACATAAATAACATCTAAATTCTTACAACTTTTGTTGTTTCTATTCGAACAATTTCATATCATAGCTACAAATTTTAAACTATAAAATTTGGTATACAACTACCTGTATTAAAAATACATTCATATTGCTAGACAGTAACAATTAACTTTAAAATTAGACCACCATCTCGTTTTCAAGTCCACAAATACATCAAAAAAAGTTTTGGATACCCTGTGTAAGCCATAATCACATTTGTCCTGAACCCAAATTAACACGATTTGAATGATCTTTTAAACTGTCATAAAATGTAAACAAACTTACCTCCATTCATCGTAAAGTGTCGAAACAGTATACATTGTATGGATGTTCTTTGAAGTCAAGAAGAAGAATATCTATGTTTGACTTCACATGGACTGTTGATTTAAGTCATTTTCATGAAGAGAAGTTGCAAGACATGACTCAGAGTGATGTGGTAAGGCCTGAAATTGTTTTCAATTTACAGGTAGTGTTCTCAACTTTCCCTGTACTGATTGCCATAGGGTGCTGCCCTTCAACCTGACCTTTTCTCAGGAGGTCACAGTCACGGGAGGAAGCTGTTGCAGCAAGGCCGATAACATACCTACATTTTGTGGTGCTCACCTACTCTGGCAGAAATGTCACTCTGAAGTGACAAGGTTAAATATTTGAAAGTCACTTACATTCAGTTGTGGATTTCACTAAACACATGCAACACTTAAAATGTGCAAAGTCTCACACCAGTGAGAAGTAAGTCTTCCGGCATCTTCAGAACAGAACTAGGGCAGTGAAGGTAGCTACATCTAGTAAAGACTGTATTCAAAAGTTAACTTATGTGAGGTTTGTGGATAGAGGGAAAGAACCACCTTAACATCTGAGTGGGAACAGCAGTGAAAGTGCAGTATATTGTGCACTACTGACAACATGCAACTTGATAGCTACCATTATAACACTTTTCTCCTTGCTGCTGGTTAAGAGTTTTCAATTTCCTTTCAAAGAAACTCAATACTAACTTCCTTTGAGATTTGATTGAGAATAAATGCATAAGCTTTTATGGTTTCATACTCTCACATGGCAGTACTTAGTCACAAATTACACAGAAGGGGTTATTATTAATAACAATAATACCTTACTTTCATAAATTGTCATAGTCATCCCCCCCCCCCCAACACACACACACTTTAACAGATGTGGAGGGCTGCACAGGTCATCTGAGAAACTTCTCTGTTTTATGTTGGTTCTGAACAAAAAAAAAAAAAAAAAAAAAAAATTACACAGGTCTATACTCGTTGGTGTAGTCAGACAGCTGATTGTAGCCATCTAAAACGCATACCTATGCAATTTTTTGCATCTCACCCCCACCTCTCTGCCACAGAAAGGAATATATCACTGCTCATAGCCTCTATGACTACCCTGCACAGTGCACATGATTTCATGATCAGTATAGTAGCAATTGAAAGGAAACTAATGTGCTGCCTTTCAAATTGCTGACAGTTTTATTACAGTGCTGTGGGTGGCCAGGATTTTTTTTAGTTGGGGGTCGCATATTCAACAAGTACGAGAAGCACCAAGCTAGGGCAAAAACTGTGGAAGATGACCATTATCTGCAACTTCTCACCCGAAGGAACATCAACAATACTGCTACCATGATAAATAATGTCTCTGTGGGTGCTACTGGAAGACAAGTGTCAAACCAAACTGTGCAAAACACATCCCACAACAGCTATCCGTATTCTAGATGACTGTGGATGGCCCTGTAACTCAGACACCATGATGAGCAGTACTAGTGGACCCAAAATAACGAGAATTGACTATGGAAAATTTGTGTGAAGTTCTCTTCACAGATGAATGAATACTGTATATGTCTGATACCAGATGGCCGCTGACAACGTGTGAAGAGAGAACCTATTAATGCTGTATGCTAGAGGAATACTGTTAACTGAATACACCAATCAATGATGTTCTGGGCAGGTGTCATGTGGGCATTTTGGATATCACTGTTGCCCATCAAGGGCAAGCTGAAGGCTTCACAATACTGGGATAACATCCTCCAACCTATAGTGAAACCATTTCATCAGGATTTCAGGAAAGAATTCAAGATTATAGACAACAATTCCCCATTCATCTGCAGGCATCATTAATGACTTCATCAATTGTGCTAGTATTGCAGATTTGGATTGACCTGCATTTTCCCCTGGTATGAACCCCATTGAATGTGCTTGGGATGAATTGAAATGAGCTTTGTAATCACCTCCTGAACAACCACAAAATTATGGGAGTTACGCAGGATTGCCATTGAAGAACGGGATAAACTAGACCAGCACTTCTTAAATGAACTAATAGGCAGCAAGTCACATAGGATACAAGCTTACATTCATGCAAGGGGGTAACAACTCTTTACTGAGTGAGGCCTACCTCAGGAAATGAGATTTTGCATTCTGTTTGAATAAATATAAGTGATTTATTGGGTTTTGTTTTCAGCACATCTGAAGGTATTTTACTTTATAAATATCAGTTATACCATGGTATAGAAACTTTTGTTTGGTGGGTAATGCAAAACTTTTTTTGATGTGTGCAGTATAACTACATTTTCAGTGACACCACCACTGCCACCTGTCAACACCACCACCACCTGCCAACACCAACAACAACACCACCACCACCACCACCACCACCACCACCACTTACTATCTTCAACATCCCACAATCAGTTTATAAATCAGTACAACTAAATGAAAAATATTTCACTTTGTTTCTGATGGAAAATCGTTTTATCTTGCAGCTGTAAATGACTGTTTTTCATTATAAAAATTAGTAATAGTCATGTAAAATAGAATGTAATGTAAAAGAGAGAAAGCACTAAGTTAGCAAAAAATGGGAATGAAATATTAGCAATACTGAAATGGTGGTACACATTCCAGATTATGTGTAAGACAAATTATGAACTTCCTTCAGTTGTAGGGGACTGATGACCAAGCAGTTTAGTCCCTTCAAAATCCTGACAACAACTACTCCTGTTGGACCCAATTTCTACATGCAGTTCTTGTAGTTACCTGATGTAATAAGTAAACAATGTTGTGGTTTCTTGCTGCTCTCCACATTAGTCTATCTTATGAATTACTCATATTTTGGTCTCCCTTACAGGCACCCCATCCCCTAATTCCCCTCAAATGCCAAATTGAGAATTTATTGATGCCTCAGAATGTGTTCTATAAACTAGTCCCCTATTTTGGTTAAGTTTTGGCATGGATTTTTTCTCTCCGATTTGTGAGAGCATCTCATTATTTACACAATCTACCCATTTGATCTTCATCATTCTTCAATAATAAGTCTGAATAGTTAATATATCACACAGGAAGTCCAAAATATCTTCACTTAACCACTTAACTGATAGCCTTTCTTAACATCAGTACAAGATGTTATACACATACGCTTACAGCTGAAGCTTCAGCTATCCACTCACTGTACAAATATTACCCCTTAGCTCCGCACTGTAATATGTGCCATCATTCTGGCAAAAACGTACCATCAGCTGTTAAGTATTTTCATATCATATCCTGCATGAATGTATAACAAGTTTTAGATCTTTTCTTCATGTCCGTTCAATAGTTTTACAGAAAAATGTGACCCGTGTCTGGAAAGGCAAAGTTTGGCCACCATGGATATCTAAGTTTGAGAATGGTAACAAAGTTTCTTCAGATTATGTCTGATTTCTTAGTTATGCACTTCACTATCTATTACTGTTAAGACAAATGGACAGATTGTGATCAATATCCTTTCTGTGAAATCACTGTATCTTCCTAGTGTCCTTTCTTCTCTTCCTAATTGTTTTGTTGTCTAACACTGCAGTAATGTTGTTTACTGCACTATGACATGTTACGCTTTACAAGTTTAAAAATACGTGATAATATTGCTGGCATAAGTCATGCCCGCTGCACAGTAAAATGCAGAAGGGTTTCCCAATAGTAGTACCACACACCATTCAGATCAAATGTGAAAACACGTCCTCAAATGAGTGCAACCCCCCACCCCCTTCCCCACCACGCACACAGAGCAAGGTTTTCAGTCTTCGTACACAAGCAGTAATACTACTTGGCATTGATAAATTTATTGTAAACAATGGTAGGACCCTAAACAGTGTATTAATTACTATGCTTTTCTGCCAGCCATCAACAACAGATGCAGGTCATTCTCATTAAATTCAAATATCATCTTTTTTTCCTCGTCGTCCTTAGTAGTTTAGAAAATTAGTAGAGGTGTGTATTCGTCTATTGCAACTAAATGAAAGGCATTGTCTGTGCCATACATGTTTCACTTCTTTACTTGTTCACTCTAATATACAAACACAAATCAATACACAAAATGGCAAACATACTAAAGAAACAAGGTTTACAACTTGCCTACAGAACAAGAAACACACTTCTGTCACATTTTCAAACAACAGATAAACCAGACAAATATGAAGGGGCAGGTGTATACCAGCTACAATGCTAAGAATGTAAATCAGTATATCTGGGAATGGCAGGCAGAAACTTCAAAACCAGATATAAAGAACATAAGAAGCTGGTAGTATGAAAATATCCATTCCGCATTTGCAGACACCTAAAAGAACACGGACATGAATCATCCAACATGGAACAAGATATGAAAATTATCCGGAGTCAACGGTGGTGGCACGTCCTATGTGTTCACTGGTTCAGTGAACCCCCAGAAAAAAGCTCACCATAAAGAAAAAGTAAATAAGTAAATAAAGTGTTTTAAAACTATCATTCTTCATTTCGTTCTCTATCAGATCAATTTATATGCAAATTAAAAGTACTTTTATCACATGAGAAACGTTTTACATTGTGGAGACAGCACATACAAGAGTCATAGCACGGCCGCTTATATAGGCGGCAGCGGCCATAGCGTTGCAATGTGCATGTGTGGCTGAGGTTCAATTTCTTTTCTGGACCCACTGGAGGCAGCATATGGGCGCTCCCCCAGCAGGGAGGGTCTAGGGGAAACTCTGTTTTTAACATTGGTGTTGGAGCTAGTAGACACACCAGCTCCTGGCTACTCGAGCTCTGGCAGTTACACACAAATGCTCCTGCTCACCTCACCTTGCTCATGCACAAATCGTCCATGAACGCAACATCCACCCTTTATATTTGTGTCTAGCACATTGAAGAGTCATCAAAAACATGTCATTTGGTAAAATAACTTATAACTATAAATTAAAGACGCATCAACTGTAAAAGTCTTCAGAAGACCCGATCATGAATAATAACGGAGTCACTACTCTCCACCTAGCAAGAATAGCCGTGTGGTTAGCGGCATCGCCCTGCGCTGTCGAAGGTAGTGGGTTCTAGTCTGACTGCAAGCAATATTTTTAAACCGTATCTTCTTTATAACAGTTACGGGAACCACAATGACTTTTAATTGTGTCACATTTCTTTGAACGTTTTAGCAAATGTATCATCATTTTGAGGGTAAATGACATTTATACTCTTTGTTGTAACAAATATCTTACTCTTTGAAAAGATGTGGGGGAAAGCAGTCTTTGCGCATGCATGAGGTTAGGAGAGGGTGCTGCTTACAATGTCATGTGACCCGAATGTAGCTTGTCTCTTTATTGTAACAGATTCATTTTGTTACAGACACTTTAACAGTATAATCAGTTACTTACTGTGTGTTAGTGTTCATGTGAATGTTCATATGTTCTTGTTGTTTATAATCAAATAAAAATAAACAACATTCAGTATTTTTCGAAACAAATTACTCAGCTTTAAGCTTGGAGAAAAAGTGAGAGATAAAGAAGCTTGGTAGGCAGACACCTCAGCTCGAGTTGAAGCTAGTGCAAACAAGCCAAGGTAAGACATTCTGCAGATCTTTTAACAAAAATATATCTAAAGTAGGACGGGCGACAAACCGGGATGCTTTCCCCTGCTGCCACTCGCAGAAGTGCTTCAAATTGTCTCTTTGGATGCTGAGCGGAGCGGGAGGGGGGCGGGCCGCCACCACTATCAAGATACGCCACTTGAAGAAGTGAACCCCCAGTCATCTGAAGCACCAGCTGCCACTGGGAACCAATAATCGAGACAGAAAACTCCTGACACTACAGGAAAACTTCCATATGCAATGAGCCCTGACAATGAATAAGAAAGTGATTAATGATCAGATTAATTAAGCAACAACTCACTGATCAAGTTGACCACAAAACAGTGAAAAACAGCAATGAAACATTAAATGCACTCCCTCCTCTTCTCTCTCTCCTCCACCCAAGCCCCCCTTCTCAAACTCACAAAAACTAAAAACAAACAAATTAGCGTGCGCGTGTACGCGCATACACACACACACACACACACACACACACACACACACACAATATAAAGGAACACAAACAAAAGACAGACAAAAAGCTTCAGTTAGCAACACTACACATGGTAACCAAACGCTCAAAAAATGAGTACACAGTGAAGTGATGATATAAATGTGTTCATCACGAACCAAAATATTCATCCACTTGGAGAACACACAATCAGCTCCATTAAGACACACATGGAGTAACACACAAAACTAAAAGTAATCTGAAAAATTAACTTCGCAAAAGCTTGTGCTATAGAAGTTGTTTATAACCTAGTAGATCAACATTTAAGAAATTGTAACACAGCAAAGATTCATAACTGCCATACTGTGAAACAAACCAAAATAATATTTATAATTGCACTGCAATATTATACAATAGCCTACAAATGTATTACAGGCCACTGATGATGCTTCACAAATAAAGAAGCAAAATGTGTATGGCACAAGAAACACCTTTCATTTAGTTGCATTCGATGGATACACAACTCCACTAAAATTCAAAACATTTCCTTTGAGGATTAAATTTAAAAACTCCACTCCCCAAGTGGGTACAGTGGTTACATAGTATTGTTTAGTGTTTCCTCTAAGAAACTACAATCGACAGAAATTCCAATCAATAGCAGCAGAAAACTACCTATTATGACAAATCTGCACAATGCTATTCGCAGTTCTGAACACTCCAGTCATAACTCTCAACTATGGAAGTATTCAGTGAGAAAAGCATATTCAGTTGAAATCATACTGCGAACTCCTGCAACACTTATATTTCAGCAAACTGAAATCTGTGTGTGCAAGTAGTTGCTAGTAATCTAAACAAATTCATTGTGAACACAACTAGGATAACTTGTGATCAGGTCCTTGGTCTGTATCCCACACCAACCCGACTAACAGGAATGATATACCCCATTTCTCCATATGTTCTGCCTAACCCATCAGATGAGGGCAGACTATGTGGCGGAAAAACACCAAAAATCATCAGCTCACCTTGAGACAAACGTTGAGCACCACACAGACATCAGACTGCCGAACTAATGGTTTATAGAGGACAACTTGTTCTATGGCTACCACAATTATTTCCTGTGAGGTACTTAATATGACTATCATACAAATCAACCATGCAACTGAAATACTCTGTGCACAGATGCATGGATTTATCCCGTCTGATGTCACCCAGTAAAATTAAACTTTGAAATCTAGCTGGTGGCCAAAAGTTTGAGCTTTTTTCGTATTTCACTGCATGACAGCTGTTCATTTTCTTAATGAAATCTGAAAACAACAACAACTCAACAACATATACATTCTTCAACTTTGTATCCTCAAAACGCCCATTCCAGGAATTTCCAGACATGAGTTATTTTGGAAAAATTATCACTTTCCCATTCTACTGCACAATATACTAAGTGTAAAAGGTACTTTCCATATACCCAGTAAAAGGTAACATACATGATTATACACTCAAGCTGTACATATTTTGCTATGGCTCCAAGAATTAATCATGTTTAGTGATTTCTTCATCCTAATTCAGCTGTAACAGCTCTTACTATGTGAGATTTTGTATCTTTACAAATCCAAGCTCTCTATATATAAACATAGTCAGAAAAATAATTAAAAATTCAACCACACAGAAATACCCTTTCTAGCTGATAGGGTCAAAGTTTTATCCAGTGGCATACATAAATACGACCTGGTAGTGTGAATTTATTACCTGGTCTGGGTTGCAACAATTTCACAGTAATGTCCAAAAATCAGGGAAGTGTGGCACTAATACTGTACACTCCAGTACAGTTAAAAGTCAAATACTGTCACCCATTAAATGTCTGCACACATAGAAACGTATTATGGGCAAATGAAAATTTTCTAAGTTTTCTGGCACCAGAGTTAAAACAACCCATGTTAACACACTGTGTAGCAGTCATAATGAAACACAGACAGAGATCCAATACTGCAACTAATTTAGCATGCTCTGGAAGCTATTGCTTCATCTTGTGTTAGTGAGAAGCCTCAATTGTTTATTTCAGCATTATGAATCCACTGAAACCACCACCACCTGATAGTACAACAAATAGGAACACATACAAACACCTGATGACTTATGGTAAAAGCATCCAGCTAAAGCTTTGAAAGCCATTACTGTGACACCAAAGTGCTGCAAAAAGACAAGAAAACTGGTGAACTCAGTAAACTAAGCCATACGCAGTTATCCATCACAAGGCGTAACGTGTTTACCTACATCTGACAGCAATAAGAACTCCAGCTTCTGAGCCCTTATTCTATTCAGTTCCAGTGAGCCAGCTACAATGCAGCACCTGTCGTGCACTGCCCTCCCACTCACAATGTCTTTTACCAGTCAAGATTGCTGCCTTCCTGGACTACTGTACTTGGTTGTTAAGAGCTGTCACTCTTTCATCTGCTTTTGAAGATATCTACTCCAGCTTGCTGACAGTTGAGCTGATTGTGTCTGGTAAACCATTCAACTGTCGTATTTGAAAGGCACACTAAAGGACATTGCCCCTAATAGCATGTGTGTGTAGACACTGGCACCAACAGCCTTCCCCCAGTGGAGGGGGGTTGCTGTAAATATGCCCTAGCATCTATATCTTGTGCAGAGATGCTGGAGTTTATTCTGGCACAATGCTTCAAGGTCCATAATAATTGCCTGATACAAGCACTCACTTATCTAGTGGTCATTGACCATTTGAGACAATCCTGCTACTCGCTGAACTGGCTACACTGCAAGGCAATGTGACAATACATGGGCAGTGATGGAGATAGTGACTTCAAACATTGCTGAGGTTGCAAGAATCAGTGGGTTCCAAGAATGTGTACTGCATCCACTGCTTAGGCCATGGCCATGGCAAAAATGTTTTTAGATTACAGGTAAGGTGAAGTGAGGAAATGCAGACAACCAACATCTTTAAAGGCTGCTCAAACAATCCTGGTGTGTACTGCCAGTTCACAGTATCCATTGGGCACCATATCTGAGCAATTAGACATGTTAACATCCTCAGGTTCATTGATTTCCAGGAGGTGTGTGGTCATCTTATATCCCCTCCCTTTGCAGGGTGCTCTCTATGTAGTTGTGTTGAGAAGCAGGTGTCAGCAGCTACAGAGATGGTGCTGTCAGCTCTGTGGTGGTGTAGGTTATACGTACTGCCATGGCTGCTAGACTGTCAAGTCTGCAGAGTTTCTTCCTGAATTAACTAAGTACTGGTTCCCACACCTTGTTGAGATTGTAACCACAGAACTGGTGTGGATTTCAGTAGCCTTTCTAACTATGCAGTCCCAATATTTCAAAGTCTGTGCCAACATCTTAGTGTGTTTGTATTCTATGGCAAGATTCACAAACAAACAGTGCTTTGTAACCACTAATTTGCTAGGATACAATAGTTAGAAGTAATGATGATGCTTTCAGCATTGCTCTATGGTGTGCACATTCTTTGCAATATATTCATTGCCACATTTGCACAAAATGTGACATACCCAAGCCATCTGCAAATGGAGGTGATCTATGATGTTCCCCAGCATTGCAAATGTTTTATTGGGAGGGCAGAAGACAATTTTTACTTAGTGCTTTTTGAGTATGCATCCACTTTTCCCTGATAGAGTGCCAGTACGAAGGTAACAGCTACCTCTTTCTCCACGACTTCTTCTATCCCCAAACATTGTACAGAAGTGGTGGAGTGAGGAGCACCTACTCTGCCATTCCAGGTAACTGTATATATTCAGGTAAGCTGCTTGTCTGACATAGTAGTTACCATTCATAGACCTATACCATCACTGTTCAGAACAGTCACCTTATATGGACACAGAATTGACACCATTATGCAACTGCAACTTGAAATCTACTGAACTGAAAAGTTATTTGGATGGTCAGCTCCACAATTTCAGTTAAACTGCATTCGCTGAAGGAACTGCCATCAAAGACAGCATTATGGTTCAACTACAATTTTTACCAAGCTGATATGACTCTTAAGATTAGGAACACTTTTAAAAAATGAAGTTTGTATGTTCCTTATGTGGTTTCCATTTCATTCACAGCATGACATCATGAATAATTACATTTTTACCTTTCATTGGAACATACAAATTTGGCATTTCTACCACACACTTTTCAATATATTCAGTTGTCATTCAACTGCCCCATTAAAGGCTGTCAATTTGTATAAATAAAGGTAACCTTTGACACAAACAAACAGAATATTATTCCAGTGTGTGGTTTACACCTCTTGGAAGATATGTATACAAAATAAAACAATAGTGCATTTCACAAAAGACAACAGATTTTCAGACAGTACACAGAGGAACTAGGACTGTGATGTACACATGGACTCAGTTCTACGCACACAAGCTACAATTAAACCACTTTTGTTTAAACAAACTACTTCCACTTTCCACATAATCACATAAGTTTAAAATATTTTGTTACTTAAACATTATACAAAAGAAACTGATGGTTAGTAGTAGTTTGGACTGAATCTACATGGTCACAGTGCTTAGACATACAAAAATCTGTATAAAATAACACTTTCACACAAATGATGCGAGCCACACAATATATAGCAGAAGAATTAACATTGTGTTAAATCAAAATGTAAAAGAAGAGTATGGTGACAGTTTAAATCTTTATTGGAATATTAATTGCAATTTACCACCACATGTTATCAGAATATAGATGTCACAATCACTGGACTGTTAATGTGTGGGAGTTATACTATTCACAGAGAAAGTGGAGAAAATATGGAAATACAATAGGAAATACAAAACACAACCACACACAACAGACAGTATACAACATTTATTCCCTTTGACAAGTAGTGTCTATTCTAGAAAGACTATCTGACATAATCCTTAAATATATAGCTAGAGTTAATGACTTATTGACATAAATCCTATCTGGCAAGTCAAATGATTAACCTATAATTACCCCACAAATTAAAGTAGCATACTCAATAATGTATACAATTGTAGAACTTCAAGACTCAGATAAAAGTACACAGTTTAAAAATTAATAAAGAATGTGAGTATTCTACATGCATTAATATACAATACCACTTCTCCAAAACTAAAAAATTAAAATTTACCAGTAGGAAATAAGAGTGCTCACTATCCAAATTGTTAAAGCTCTAAAAGGGTAATAATTTGACAGTAGAACATCAATGATGATGACTGTGACAGAAAAACAATTATTTATTATTATTAAGGATAGATTGCTACTCACCACATACACAACATAATGCCATGCACAATTAAAATACAGCTCAACAAGTAAGCTTCTAGCCCAAAGAACCTTCTTCCGAAATAATATTGGGGGGGGGGGGGGCGAAGAGGAGAGAAACAGGGGGGGGGGGGGGGGGGAGTTTAACTGATCAGCAGTCTTTTCAGTGCGCCTATCTCAAACTCATGGTTGCTCTATCCTTTTCATTAGATTGTTGTTATTCCCTCCTGGACTTTCCACTGATTTATTGTTGTTGTTATCTGTTTTATAGTGATGTAAGGTTAGTGACAGGCACATGCACAGGAATAAAGTTCTCTAAATAAAACAGGCAGCCCATTAAAAATACATTAAATGGCTAATGAAAATTATACAATACTTTGAAATGTATGCTTCATATGTACCTTCGCTAAAGATACAAGTAAAAATGATTAACTTCTAGTAAGTGTCACTTCCAAGAAATGTTAGTAGTATCCCCTTTTTATTTGTTTTTGAAAGGTTTGGCACTGAGTAGTTACCTGCAGTTGTGCAAATTCTAGATATATTCAGCTGCTTTTCTGCAATTTCAAAGTAAATTTTGAAGTGAATCAACGTATTCAGCAAAACAATTTGTTAATAGCAACTTACTTTGCATTGTTATACTATGCTATTTAGTAGTTCAATCTGTAGTTGCAATCTGTAGTCTCTCCCCAGCCAAGCAAAAGAACACATTGGCTGGTATTGTCCGTGCTAGTAGCGTAACAATCATGAAAACAACAGTGAGTTTGGCAACTCTATGGCTGACAAGTTACTTTTTGGTTGGCACATAATTATGCTGCTAAGTTAACTTTTCATGTCACTCATTTTAAATAATCTAAGTGACTTTTCACTTAAGGTGTGATATAATGTTATAAATAAATAGTTTTCAGAACCAAAAGTCATTGGATGCTGCAATTAATCTCATCCCCGGGTTGCTCTGAGGTCACGTGGAATTTTTTTTCAGGGCTGCAATTCCAGTCTTTCCGAAAGCAACAGTTTTATCAATTTTGTGACAGAGTTACAAGCATCATTATCAAATATCAATAAGGAAATTATAGGAAACATGCTTTCAGTAATACCCCATAGTGCAAGAGTGAAAATCTTCTGATGCTATTTATGAAATGCCACGTACTCTAATAGTAAGGACTACCTGAGTACAACACAGCACACCGAGAAAACACAAACTGTCTTAACTTTGAAGTGAGCAATATCTTATAAATTTATGCCTGCATCGTTACATTCGTTTTATAAAAATAGACTTTCGATGTAAGGTTTTCTTGGACACTTGGGATTTCATTTCTAATAAAACTGTGCATATATTAATACTGATTTCTATTAGTATATTGAACACAAGAGTAAATATAATAGAGAAGTTAATTATGAAATATATAAATACACATACCAAACTTTCAGAATAAATTACATCATGCGATTTTGTCATAAGCAGATGATGTTTGAGACCGTGGCTGTTCAAAGAAATAACGTGTTGCTGTCCTACACCAAAAAAATTATAAAATTACTTCACTTTTAAGTACCTGACCTACAAACAAATCAGGGGGACAGGTATGCAAAACAGGATGGCTCCAACTTGTGCCAACCTTTACATGGGACATTCCATAAGACCCAAGCAGCTGCACCTGCTGGCTTGGTATAGATTCGCAGATGACATCTTTATGATCTGCACTCACGGTGGAGAGTAAAGCTGATCAAAACGACTGCCACACTGCCGAGAGCGAGATGACTCGGAACGGGATGAGTCACGATACTCTTGTGTTTGTATCGCACCAGCCAGGCCGAACAGAGCTGGCTCAGCCTAGTTGATACACGCCGCCAGCCTGGGTGTTCATACTGCATGCCAGGCCGACGAAAAAAGGGAGAAAATCGTAAAAAATGTTGACAGTATGTAAGAACACCCCACATTGTTTTATAAACTTATTTTTTCCTTACAAGCTTTGTCTTGCCTTTGAAAGAATAAAAAGTACACTTTTCATTGCGTGTGAATTTTTAGTTTCGTAATGCTCCTCACTCAATTTTGATGAAAGTATGTGGTTAAAAAAATCTGATTTTTTGACTGATGGTAGTAAAGCAAATTACCTTTTGAATAAACCTCACCTTTTCATAATTCATAACAGTCGTTTCCAAATGACACTATCTCTCAAGTATGTGCACTTGATTTACAAATTGTGTATTGAAAAAGTTAGATAGTGGGCAGCTTACTGTTCTATGCATTTTAGACCATACATTAAAGAGTGCAAAATGAAGATAAAAGTACAGAAAAGTTTTTGAAATGATCATTGCACTGATATGTACCTCCTTTCACAAGTAATTGCAAATTATCTGAACTGTGTCATGCTGCAATTGCAAGCCTACAAACTCAGCCTGTGTTGAGCATAATGGGAAGCACTGCAGTACCGAAAAATTTGAATAACTGGCCATGGGTGTCAGTCCCTCATGATGTTTTCATGATCTGTAACCAATAAACAAGTATGAAGTAATTTTTCTTAGGTGGTGGCCAATTGCAGTGGTCAACAATCGGCTACGGTTCATCAGGTCATACTTAACTTAATAAGAGGCATACAACTTGCTTTTTGTTCACATAATACAATTAATGGAATATATATTTCATGTTTCGAACTGGAAGAGAAGAGTAAATTAATGTAAACTTCGAATTTGCTATTGATGGACTGAAATAAAATTTTCTGACATTGCACTTAATGGATTTCTAGTTGTTGATAAACGGAAGAAGACCAAAATTTATATTTATAGATGCATCTACTCCTAATACACAGTATATACCTATTTTTAAATTTTCGCTTTTATAGCTCTTGGAAAATGTTGTACCATAAGGTGAAAATAATTGTATACAATGTGTATCACATAAAAGCGGCGCCCTTATGTCTGAGATTAAAGTAAGAATGAACTAAGTTCTACGAACATTTTGCTAAATCATTTGAAGACCCTTTTTTTCTGCATCATGGTACTTTTGAGCTTTCTACTTTAACTGAAAGAAAAATGCGCTGATTTTGTTTAGCCTCAGACACTGCATGACAGGTTAGTAAGTGTCACTTTGTTTCCTTTTTATTTATTTATTTATTTATTTATATTTTTTTCCTGCTTCCCCAGTGTCAGCAGAACATCAAAGGAAACACAGGAGTTACCAAAACCTGCCCACTGCTGTCTACTCTGAACCAGCGAACAGTTCATTGCTTTTGTTATTTTATTACTATTGTTCACAGACAGTAGTGACTCATCGAATCTTGTGCACGTAAGAAATAGTTGATAATGGATTCGTACCATGCATTTAGACTGACATTTATGAGAGATTTTCCTTATGTGAACATTCGATATGTTTAACATTGGCACCGGCACGAGCCGACTGTGGTACGGTGTTGCTCCTGCAGCATAAGTATCATGTCTCCAGCCTGCTTTCAGCAGAAGCTTCTCTTATACATAAATTTATCCATGTTATGTGAATTAGTATGAGGTCTTTGACAGTATTATAAACTTTTTGAAATAATTTATATTGCAGCAATATTAATATTATTTTTATTAGCACAATGGGTTGTGGCAGCAAGCTGCCATCATCAGGTACATTCTACAGTTACAGATTCATTACTGTTTTGTTATGTTTTGTGTTGTGGATGTCAGTGAGGTTATGGTTGGACGTTTTAACCTGTTCAGGAAGCTACAGCTATTTTAGTGTGTATGTTTCATGATTATAGATTCTGGGTTATTATATTGTGGCATTTACTTACAGTTTTGTCGATAATCTTGCTCTCTGGCACACACAACACAAGAGTACACCTATGTACACACCACTTGCAGACATTTTGTATTAGATGTTTACACTGTATCAAAGATCCTTAGAAACTAAGATAACCTACTTACATCAATATTTACAGTGAATGTGCCATAAAATGTGCATATGTAGATAGCATGTGTTGAAACAGATGTTGCTAGGGACATACTTATTTTTTGTACATTGTTAGTTTTTACATTTTAATTAAATATTCAATCAAAATTACATTATTAATTTTACATTTTAATGAAATATACATTCAACACAGGAGAAATTTTTAAAGAAATTGATATTATTGCTTTCAATTTTGTCATTTAGCAGAAGGTCAACATGTATTTATTCATGGATGAAGATTTCTAATTCTTCATAGAGGTCCATTAGATGCCCCTTATTCATTTCATGCAGTAAATGAAGATCACTCTTAACATTTTGGAATGGATGGCCTGTGTCCTTTATATGGGTGGCTATTGCTGATTTACTAAAGTTATTGGCGTGGTAGGCATTTGTGTGTTCATTGTATCTTCCTGTTTGGTCTACATATAGGGCTTTGCAGGTGTTGCATACTATTTTGTAGATGCCCAAGTGTGTGTGTGTGTGTGTGTGTGTGTGTGTGTGTGTGTGTGTGTGTGTGTGTTTGTTTATCTGTTAGTATGTTTGCATGGTGTCTCAGTGAGTATTGCAATTTATTGTGTGTTTTGAAGGCTATGTTGATGTTGTGTGGTCTGGAAATGTTTGCTTTTTTTAAAGTAATTTCCAGGGTATGTGTACATCTCAGTTAAAATGTGGTTTAGTTTACTATTAATTTTGTATCTTGGACTGTTTCGTGAATCAACTATAGGGTGAATTGGGCAGTTTATTTTGTATAGCTTTTGTTGTGATCTTAGTTTTGGTGCTTGAGGATTCATGGTTGTACAGTACTTCTTTTCCCATTCATTTAGCAGAAAATGTGTGTTTCTTAATTGTAGTTTAACTTTTGCCTGGATGGCTTTTGTGGAGTCCTTTTGAATTTATACTAATGCCAGTTTCGGTGAAGAACTGTAATGTTTTTTATTAATGTATTCTTCCCCTTTCATTATACATACATTGCTTCCTTTATCTGCTTTGGTAATTATGGCTTCATGGTTCTGTAACTTCTTTGAGTGTTTTCCTGTCTTTTGCTGGATGTTGTAGCTTGATGTTGTGTATGTGGTTCATTGTTTATGGCTTTCATTGCTTTCTAGGCTATAACTATCTTCTCATTATTTCCTAACTTTGCTATATATGTGGCATTTTTTTGTTGCAATAATAATATCTTTAATGATTTTGACTATAGGTTAGTGTAGATTTTGACTATAGCTTGCTAACTGTTTTAGACGAAATCTCTGAAGTCAATGCATATATGAAGATCTCTCAGAACCAGCCCCAAAAAAATCAACAAACTAAAAAATGAGGAGCTACACCATCAAAACAAAAGTATTATCACCACATAGACACACAAATTTTACAACAGAGTGATCAACCAGACTGATATAGTTACTGCCAAAGGAAATAGCCTACTAAACAAAGGCCTACAAATAATATACAGTCTGACGTAAGCCCCAAAATCATTAAAGATATTATTATTGCAACAAAAAAGCCACAGATATAGCAAAGTTAGGGAATAATGAAAAAGACAGTTATAGCCCAGAAAGCAGTGAAAGCCACAAACATTGAACTACATAAACAACATAAAACCTACAACACCCAGCAAAATGACAAGAAAACACTCAGAGATATACATAAGAAGTTACAGAACCATGAAGCCATAATCACCAAAGCAGATAAAGGCAGCACTCTATGTATAATGAAAGAGGAAGAAAACATTAATAAAACATTACAGTTCTTCACTGAAAATGGCATTAGTGAAATTCAAAAGGACCCAACAAAAAAATTCCAGACAAAACTTAACCTACAATTAAGAAACACACATTTCCTCCTAAATGAATGGGAAAAGAAGTACTGTACAGCCATGAATCCTGAAGCATCAAAACTAAGATCACAACCAAAGATACACAAAATAAACGACCCGATACGCCCTATAGTTGATTCATGAAACAGCCCAGGATACAAAATTACCAGTAAACTAAACCACATTGTAACTGAGATGTACACATACCCTGGAAATTACTCAATAAAAAAAACAGCAAGCAGCTAATAGAAGAAATTAAAAACAACATTTCTCATTCTGCCCAAATAGTATATCATTTGACATCAAAAACCTATACACAAATAAACCTATTACAGAAACACTCAAAATCATCAGGTCAAACTTCATAATATATTAAAAAACTATCAATGGTAGAAATCACCGAATTCATAGATCTGGAACTAGTGCTCAGCCACAAATACTTCACTTTCAGCAATAGAATTTACAAGCAACATAGAGGTTTTGCAACGGGCTCAAGTATAGCAGGTACCATTGCCAACATATATATCAACCTCCAAGAGCAAAACATTCTTGCCATGAAATCCAATTCCATGGATAAAGTAATTAATTACAAACAATATGTAGATGACACCTTGATCTTGATAGTGGTGACAATAATGATATCAACAATATCCTCAATACACTACATTACCAGGACCAAATTATGAAATTCACAGTGGCACATCAAAACAGTGGCAGCATCAACTTTCTGGACCCAACTATTAGTAAAGTAAACAATGTACACATCTTCAAAGTCTACAGAAAATCAACATCAATCACATTCCACCACACACAACTCATCCTGCCATCTGACACACACAAGCATGCTGCACACAGAACATTTGTTAACAGACCCAACAACACACCAATGGAGAACAATGCAAAACTTGAAGAATTCAGTATCACCAAACAAATAGCTGCAGCAAATGGTTATGACACCACACTGCTTGACAACCTTGCACAAGAAAAATATAAACCAATCCCCACACAGAAAAGGAAAAATAAACCTACACTGGCAAACTATATTAAAAAAAAAGCAAACATTTTCAGACCACACAACATCAACATAGCCTTCAAAAGACACAATAAATTGCAATACTCACTGAGACACCATGTAAATATACTAACAGATAAACACACACACTCAGGCATCTACAAAGTAGTATGCAACACCTGAAAAGCCCTATATGTAGGCCAAACTGGAAGAGAATTCAATACAAGATACAATGAACTCATAAATGCCTACCGCACCAATAACTTTAGTAAATCAGCAATAGCCACCCATATAAAGGACAAAGGACATCCATTCCAGAATGTTAAGAGTGATCTTCATATACTGCATAAAATGAATAAGGTGCATCTAATAGACCTCTATGAAGAATTAGAAATCTTCATCCATGAAAAAGTACATGGTGACCTACTGCTAAATAACAAACTTGAAAGCAATAGTACCAATTTCTTTAAAAATTTCTCCAGTATTGAACGTATATTTCATTAAAATGTAAAATTAATAATGCAATTCTGATTGAATATTTAATTAAAATGTAAAAACTAAGAATGTAGAAAAATAAGTATGTCCCTAGCAACACCTGTTTCAACACATGCTATCTACATATGCACATTTTATGGGATATTCACTGTAAATATTGATGTAAGTAGGTTATCTTAGTTTCTAAGGATCTTTGATACAGTGTAAACATCTGATACAAAATGTCTGCAAGTGGTGTGTACATAGGTGTACTCTTGTTTTGTGTGTGCCAGAGAGCAAGATTATCGACAAAACTGTAAGTAAATACCACAATATAATAACCCAGAATCTATAATCGTGAAACATACATACTAAAATAGCTGTAGCTTCCTGAACAGGTTAAAATGTCCAACCATAACCTCACTGACACCCACAACACAAAACATAACAAAACAGTAATGAATCTGTAACTGTAGAATGTACCTGATGATGGCAGCTTGCTGCCACAACCCGTTGTGCTAATAAAAATATTAGTAATATTGCTGCAATATAAATTATTTCAAAAAGTTTATAATACTGTCAAAGACCTCATACCAATTCACATAACATGGATAAATTTATGTATAAGAGAAGCTTCTGCTGAAAGCATGCTGGAGACATGATACTTGTGCTGCAGGAGCAACACTGTACCACAGTTGGCTCGTGCCGGTGCCAATGTTAAACATATCGAATGTTCACATAAGGAAAATCTCTCATAAATGTCAGTCTTAATGCATGGTATGAATCCATTAGCAAACACAGCTAGACAGACATACTTTGGTGCCTAGGTGTGTTTGCGTCTGTGTGAATGTATGGGTGTGTGTGTATTTGTTCACCTTCCTTTTCTTCCCCCAAGGTAAGTCTTTCCTCTCTTGGGATTGGAATGGCTCCTTACCCCCTTCCTTAAAACCCTCATTATTTCCTTTTCCCTCTCCTTCCCTTCTGCCTGAAGAAGCAACTGGGTTGCGAAAGCTTGCGTTTGTGTGTGTGTGTGTGTGTGTGTGTGTGTGTGTGTGTGTGTGTGTGTGTGTGTTTGTGCGCAGTGGCTTGTGGTCTATTTGTATCTGGTTTCAGGCCACAGTTTCCTATCTTGTGACAGAAATTTTGCCTTAATAGAAAAGTGCAAGAAGGTAGGTAATTTTACGTACCTGATGATTTACAAGAAGTAATTACTTCACCACATCCTTCTCTCCCATTCAAAACATTCAGAATGGAAAAAAAAGGACTTTCCTAACTTCCAGGCCTCTGCTGATAATGTGATCAACACAACAAAGCTACACATCAGTTCTACGCACAAATTAAAGTCACGTCACCAGGAATAGTAAACATCCCGAGGAAAGGCAAAACTGTGGACGATTTCATTCATACACAACTTTCAGTGTTGCCACGTGTTCCACGATTGTCTGCTGGAAAAAAGAAAAACTTGCTTGCTATGGTACCCTTCATACCACATCGTCATCGTTAGTTTCTTACTGATTTGTTTCACATTGTCTCATTTCCTATTTTTAGATAAGCTTCATCAAGCGCTACAGCTTGATACCTCTGTTGGACTTAGCCCATTTAGTCTGAATAACGGAATGTGTAAGACACCTTCTGCTTTCACATTTTTAATTTTTTTTTTATCTTGCCAATTCAATGCAATTTTCTCATGACTTGCTGTATAGTTTGTATTAACTGGATGTAAATAAACGGTATAATACTATAAAGTGTATTTATTAATTCCGTACAATAAGCAATACAGTTTTTTTGCTATATCTCAGAACTTTATTTTTGGTCCTTAGCACATTTAGAATGTTAGGTCTTCAATTCCTCTGGAGAATTTGTTTGTTTGCTGAAAGGCCATAATAAAGTCAATAAACGGATTTAAATTTCTGGATCACTTTTCGCCAAGACGTTAGAGCCCACAGAGTCTAGAACCATCGGTTCTAGTGAGCTGGTGAGGGCCATATCGTTAGCAGATGCATGGATCTCCACCTCATCTTCTGAAGTAGAAGATGTATCAGATTGTGGCTTTGAAGCCATAGCAGTGTCTTTTTTCTTCTTTTTCTTGTCCCTGTTGGTCTCTCGCTGATCCTTTGGCTTCAAGGGTTGGGAAGGCTTCTCTGCAGTGGCTTCAGAACCCGATAAGGACCGGGAAGCCCTGTGACCATCAGCTTTGGGGTCCACCAGCCATTGTCTGGGGTCCTCCATGGCAACTTGAAGCCTCGGAAAGGAGGTTCCCGAGGGACCCCTTCCAAGCAAGAGGAGCTAGAGAAGGTAGTTCCTTCTCCAGCTGGGGGGTGGGGACCAGCATCCCCAGTGGTGGTGGGGAAATTGCTCCCACAGGTGTTGGGGAGGGAGGGGGGGGTAGTAGATGAAGGGCTTCCACCCACCAAGGGGGCAGTTTGAGATTTACGTCCCATAGGGCCCACAGTGGGAGGTTGCACTTGGGGAAAGGTCGCCCCCGAGGAGACGGGTGACGATGCAACAGTTGCAA
The DNA here is from genome assembly GCA_026315105.1 of Locusta migratoria. NCBI lineage: Eukaryota > Metazoa > Arthropoda > Insecta > Orthoptera > Acrididae > Locusta > Locusta migratoria. Next base: position 787,192,112 of record CM048755.1, read on the forward strand.
ACGATGTTGTCAAACGAACAGGGTGGAGTCGCTCATATTTTCTTCTTGCCTCAGAGTAAGTTAACTTGTCCAGGATCTTGATTTCCATTACTTTTTGCTCCTTATGTAAAACAGAACAGACTGGCGAGCACGGTGGATGGTACTCCCCACAGTTCACACACACAGAAGGTGGGGTGCATTAAGTGTCCGGGTGTGATGGCCGCCCACATTCCTGACATTCAGGGCTTTAAGTACATTGGGAGGACATATGTGTGAACTTCCAGTAGTTGAAACACCTCACGGGGGGAGGGACTTACGGTTTCATGTCACACCAGTATATCATTACCTTGACCTTTTCAGGCAGTGTATCACCTTGGAAAGCCAAGATGAAAGCACCGGTGGCAAACCTGTGTTCTTTTGGACCCCTATAAACGTGCCGGATGAAGTGAACACATAATTGCTGGAGGTTGGCGCGAAGTTTGTCATTCGACTGTGATAGTAAATCCCTATGGTAAAATAGACCCTGGCCCATGTTCATTGTTTTATGGGGCGTGATACTAACGGCAACATCACCTAGCTTGTCACAGGCAAGGAGAGCCTTTGACTGAGCTGGTGATGCTGTTGTATCTGGATGGACCCGCTTCTCATTTTGGAAAAGGAAGTAACCTCAGCAAACTTACCCTCAATGTTCTCCACAAAGAACTGTGGCTTCTTATTTATGAAGGACTGCCCATCGAGACGTGCACAAAACCAGGTATTGAGGTGTGTATGGCTAAGATCTATTGTGAGCCCTACGTCCCTCCAAAGGGGTGGCCAGGAAAGGGAATGTCTTAGGATCATATGCTATTGATTGAAGTCAGTCTTCCCACACTTAGAGGCAGCATTTTTGTTTGCACCAATGTTCTTGACAGCTCGTTTCATCCTGTTCCCATGAACAGCTAGGGAAATAAAGGTCCATCCAGGCAGAGCTGGGTAAGGCTCATACAACTGAGTCACAGAAAGTTCCCCAGAGGTTGCTTGCTAGCGACTGTTCAACCTTAACAGCCATGCATCTCCTCGGCACATAGCACACCTTGAGATTGAGGTTTTTTTTTTTGTATAGAGGTTCGTACCATCCTCGCAACATGGCCGATTAAGGCAAGATCCCTTGGCACTAAAATGTACAACGTTCCACCATTGCGCTGAACAATGCTCATTGAAGCACGCACAGAGCTTACAGTGTCGCGGACTGTTGACGCGACAGTCCACAGCTCGGGACCCGTACTCAGTAAATTAATGCTGATCTCCTGAAGGGAATCGCGTAGGTATGTTAGAAAATTTGAATAGATATGTTTGTGTTTGTAAAACTTCAGGAACTTAACTATGGAGTCATCAGCCTCTAAACTTATGAACTAACTTATTAACTACCTTATACTAAAGACAACGCAAACATCCATGACCAAGGGGTTATTCGAACCCCCGACGGGGAACGGCCTCGCTCATTGGAGCATAGCGCCTCAATGTGCTTGGCCCCTCCAATGCGTCTTGAAAAGAGAAGTGGATAGGTTAGAGTTAAATATGGTGGGGATTAGTGATGTTCGGTGGCAGGATGAACAGAATTTTTGGTCAGGTGGGGTACAGGGTTATAAATACAAAATCAGTTGGTGGTAACGCAGGAGTAGCTCTGATAATGAATAAGAAAATAGGAATGCGGGTAAGTTATGATGAACAGCATAGTGAATGCATTATCCTAGCAAAGATAGACACGAAGCCAACACCGACCACAGTAGTACAAGTTTATATGCCAAGTAGCTCTGCCGACGATAAAGATATAGAAAAAATGTATGAGGAGATAAAAGAAATTATTCAGACTGTTAAATATGAAGAAAAGTTAATTGTGATGGGGGACTGGAACTCAATAGTAGTAAAGGGAAGAGAAGGAAATGTAGTTGGTGAATATGGACTGGGGAAAAGGAATGAAAGAGGAGATCGCCTGGTAGAATTTTGTACAGAGCACAATTTAATTATAACAGCACAGTTTGTTTACTCATCATGAAAGAAGGTTATATATGTTGAAGACACCAGGAGACACTGGGAAGTACCAGATTGACTTTATAATGGTAAGGCAAAGTTTTAGAAACCAGGTTTTAAACTGTAAGACATATCCAGGGCAGATATAGACTCTAACCATAACTTATTGGTTATGGACTGTAAATTAAAACTTAACAGAGTGCAAAAAGGTAGGAAATTAAGGAGACGGAATCTGGACAAATTTAAGGAACCATGGGTGGTTGAGAGTTTTAGAGGGAGCATCAGGCAAGGATTCATTGAAATGAGAGGAAGTAATACAGTAGAAGAAAAATGGGTAGCTTTAAGAGAGAGAGCAGTGAAGGCCGAGGAAGTAGGTTGCTGTACGTCTGCTCAGATGAAAAAGCTTGCACAGAACAAGATAGTGTGGACAGCTGCATCAAAGCAGTCTGCGGACTGAAGACAACAACAACAAAAACAACAGCTTTGAGGTGCTAAATCATCAGCTCACAGCAATAGAAATATTATCGACATTATAGCTACAAACAGCCAGACCGTGTCAAGGATGTCACTGTAGTGAGAGGGGTTAATGAACATGATGTTGTCATAGTCACAATAGCCACCAACATTAATAAATTGGTCAAGAAGGTTAGGAGAGTGTCTGTGCTACAAAGAACAGAAAATAAATTGTTAGCATCCTACTTAAGGATTGAATGGATATGCATTGTAAATACAGCACTGAAGATATATGTGCCAACAAAGTCGATTAAGAATGTGAAAGATCTACCGTGGTTTAATAATAATAATAATAATAATAATATTCGAAAAATTCTGAAAAAGCACAGGCAGTTGCACTCTCGGTTCAAAAAAGGTCTACATCTACATGGGATACTCTGCAAATCACATTTAAATGCCTGGCAGAGGGTTCATCAAACCACCATTATACTATTTATCTCCCATTCCATTCTCGAATAACGGGCGGGAAGAAAGAACACCTGAATCTCTCCAGTCAAGCAAATACTATCTGGTAAAAGTTAAGGATTCACTCATCTATAAAAAGAATTGTGCACTAAGCATACAATAACTACTGCCATCATACCTTGCCGAAAACCTGAAAAATTCTTGGTCCTATGTAAAATCAGTAAGCGGATCAAAGGCCTCTATTCAGCCACTCTTTGATTATTCTGGATGGTGATAAAAAAACATCAAAATGAAGGCTGAAGTTTTAAATTTAACTTTTAAGAAGTCATTCATGCAGGAGGACCATTCAAACATACCTTCATTTGATAGTCCCACTTACTTCCAAATGTAGGACATAGTAATAGACATCGCTGGTGTAGAAAAACAGCTCAGAGAGTTGAAAACAACGTCTCCACATCCAGATGGGATACCAATTCGGTTTTACAAGGAGTACTCTGTGGCATTGGCCCCGTACTTAGGTTGCATTTATCATGAATCTTTGATCCAACTCTATGTTCATAGTGATTGGAAAAAAGTGCATGTAACTCTCATGTATAAGGAAGACAAAAGAACACATCCACATAATTACAGACCAGTATCATTAACATCAGTTTACTGTAGCATTCTTGAACATATTCTCAGTTTTAATTTAGTAAATTTCCTTGAGAGGGAAAAGCTTCTGTCTATGTATCAGAAGGACTTTAGAAAGCATCGAATATGCCAAACTCAGCTTGCTCTTTTCTCTCATGACAACTTGGCAGCTGCGGATAAAGGGCAACAGGCAGACTGCATGTTTTTTTTATTTTCGAAAGGCATTTGACTCGGTATCATACTGCAGACTGGTAAAGAAGGTATGAGCATATGGAATAGGTACCCAAATATGTGAGTGGCCTGAAGACTACTTAAGGAATAGAATCTAGTATGTTGTCCTTGATGGTGATTGTTCATCAGAGACTAGGGTATCATCAGGAGTGCCCCAGGGAAGCCTGAAAGGACCACTAGTATTTTCTATCTCTATAAATGAACTGATGGACAGAGTGAGTTGCAATCTGCAGCTGTTTACTGATGATGCTGTGGTGTACAGGAAGGTGTTGTCACTGAATGACTTTAGTAGGATGCAGGATGAGTTACACCAAATTTCTAGGTGGTGTGACGAATGGCAGCTAGTTCTAAATGTAGAAAATGTAAGGTGATGCAAATGAATAGAAGAAACAACCCCTAATATTTGAATACAGAATTATTAGTGTGCTGCATGACAGAGTCCTGTCAAATATCTACACAATGATATGAAATGGAATGAGTATATAAGGACAGTCATGGGGAAGGTGGGCAGTCGACTTCGGTTTATTGGGAGAATTTTAGGAAGATTTCATTCGTCTGTAAAGGAGACCACATATAGAATGCTTGTACCGTGCCATACTGTGTATTGTTCAAGTGTTTGGGATCCCCACCAGATCAGTTTACAGAAAGTCATAGAAAAAATTCAGAAGCAGGGGGTGATCAAGAAATGACAATCACAGATTTTCAAGTGAGTTTGCAACCACACAGGACTTGTTATTTTCTGTGATTTGGGTATGCAGGAGCAAACTTTGTTATTTTTCCATGAATATATGGAACTATAGTTTGAAACTTGACATTTCAGTTTTGAACACACAATCTTTTGCATGTTTAGCCAAGTGAACTTTAAGGGGCTTTATTCATCACTTCCACTGAAATGGACAATTAGTACTTTTTCTTTTTGGTACTCACATGTGTAACCACCTGAATTAATAAATAATTATATTTATGAACTTTAAACACCCTTGAGTGACTCAATTATTTACACACAGTAACCTTTTTCTTTGCATGTGAATTTTTTTTTAAAATTTAATTTTGATGTGTTTATTATAAATGTTGGGCGATGAAGTGAGCTGTAGACAGTTAGTCCCTGGGCATAAAACTTAGCCAAACAGACTTGAATAGTCCGACTGTCTCACTTTGCCCCCTGTTGGTGTAGTGCTTACTGAACAGTATTGTTTAAATTGCACATCCAGTGTGCTGGGGGGTCAAGCTATGAATATTAAATTGATCTGAAGTTAGCAACAAGTAATTCAGGTTCAGGCAAGTACGCCCAAATACATTAAACAGTATTCTCGTGATGTACTGAATACTCCATCAGACTCATAACTGGTGATTACTGATTTTCTTATAGTTTCCAATCATTATTATTGAAATGCTGATAATAGTAATAGTAATGCAGCTAGCCTGTCTCCCAAATGATCATTACATTGTCAGCTAACATATTAATTTATGGTCCAGCATAAGGAACAAACTGGTGCAAGATCCACACCGAGTATAATTTGCAATAAAATTGCCGAAGCATTTGCATTATTACTTTTATTTTCAACAATCACACCTACTTTCAGTCTCAAAGGTCATTTACTAGTAGCTACCTGAACAATATTTCCAATTTATTATTCCATTACACTTTTTTTTCCTCTTTAACATTGTTCATGTAACCACTGGAAAACAACTTTGGTAGGAAAATAATCCTCAATTGGTTTAATAGGAATAATGTTTTTGTTGCCATAAAGCAATCTCCAGATACTGAATAAATTGTTTTGTTCTGCCTTCCCTCCCATGATTGGCCAAAGATGGGGTACTAAAGAAAATAATTTTCTGCATTGAAAACTTTTGGCCTGTATGATGATACTTCCAACTCAGTACAGCTATTTGTTTGAGTGACAGGTCTTTTACATTTGTATATCATAAACACTCATGCTTATATCATTGTACCATCATCACCCAGAAATTACTAATTAACGTAGTAGACATCATTGTGACACTCTGTCCTCTAGATTGAACAGGCACTCCATGAGATCTATGGGGTGTTAACAGATCAGTCATTAGTAGCTCAATTGATGCAATGTCCATGTGGCTATGACAGGAAGAATACCCGACCTCTACACAGTGGGTATATTAAAAAAAACTGCATGTGCTTAAAAAACATGCATATACACTGAAAAACAATGGATATGTACAGCATCATCTAAGATTTCGTGCATCGCATGATATACTTCTCAAAACAGTGGATCAGGTGAGATATCATACACAATATATATATACGGTAACATATTCTATTCAGTTGTTGTTTAAATTGTAATTTGTGTGTGATACAGAATGATATTTTACTGCCTCAACTCTTAATTTGAGGTTTACATGACATTTACTTAGAGCGAGGCACCATGGGGCTACCGTTACATCGGGAAAGTCATTCCTGTTGCCCTCTAATATGGGGTGTGATCACCTTGGATGGCCAGTCCAATTGCACACCTGCATGGCATAGACAGTATGAGGTTATCATACAGCTCATGACAGATATTTGGCCATTCTTCCTTGAGTGCAGTATCCAATTCTGCAACCATTATGCAAGGAGCTGCTCTGGCTGCACTGCATCTGCCAAGTGCGTCCTAGACATGCTAAGTTTGGTGTCAGTCCAGTGAACAAACTGGCCACTTCATTCATTCATTCATTCATTCATTCATTCAATTTCCTCAGCTTCAACCATGTTGTCCAGCCAATGGAGCTCTGTGGGAACATCTACATCTACATACATACTCCGCAATTCACCGTAAGGTGCGTGACGGACGGTACACTGTACCACTACTAGGCATTTCCTTTCCTATTCCACTCCCAAATTGAACGAGGAAAGAAAGAATGCCTATATGCCTCCGTACGAGCCCTAATTTCTCTTATCTTGTCTTTGTGATCTTTACGCGAAATGTAAGTAGGCGGCAGCAAGATCGTACTACACTCAGCTTCAAATGCTCAACGAGCATTATAGTCCACCAGAAGGAACTCATTTCCTATGACATCAGTGTATGGCATGACAAAAGGTCCAAGGATCTCATCTCTATACCTCTGAGCAGTCAAAGTGCCATTCTGAACAACATAAGGGTCCTACAGCCCCCATGACTGACTCCTGCCCACACCACCCGTCCACCACCATGATATGGTGATATTTCCTGCACACAAGCAGGATTGTTGTGACTTACACATTCTTTCCAGATGAGGGAACAATGATTGTCTGGCTGAACACAAAATCTTGACTCATCTGTGAACAGAAACCACCACTATTCATTACGACTCCAATCCTGATGTTCCTCCGACCAGTGTCTGGGGGCTAAATGGTGTTGTGGTTTTAATGGTACACGCACCATAGGCCTCCAAGCGTATAGGTCACATTTCCAAAAGCAATTTCAGACTGTTTGTGTAGATATTGCACATTCTGTTGCTGCCTGGAGGGTGTGTTGCAGATGAGTTGCATTCAGCCTCCTGTCTCAAGAGGCTGTTAACCAGAGATAACAGTCATCTCTTGCTGATGTTACCCGTGGACAACTTTGGTCTTACCTTTTTTTAATGGTTCGTGATGACTGAAATCTTGTTTGGGACATTCCAATAACTGTAGCCACCTCCCTCTGTGTCTGTACCACTTCCAACCTTCCTACGACTCTCCATGCTACAGCTCCATGTTAAGTCGTGTTGTTGTTGCATTGCACTACCTGCTCACTACACTATGTGAACCCAACTGCTTGTGGAAAACATTTGGTAGAGTAAACACAAGTCTACTCCAAACCCATCTGCAGCAACTTTATGATATTACCACTATTTCATTTGCCATAATGTTGTTTTCTCCACTTTGTAAAACTGACAGAAACACTTTGAATCATTTTAGTTCTTCCTGGTGATGACAATATTTCAGAACCTAGACATCTCAACTGATCCCATAATTGTTTTGACCTCTGTATTTACTATATCCCACATGAAAGAAAGAATTCGTGAAGTACTCCCCCCCCCTCCTCGCCCCCCCCCTCTCTCTCTCTCTCTCTCTCTCTCTCTCTCTCTCTCTCTCTCTCTCTCTGTGTGTGTGTGTGTGTGTGTGTGTGTCACAACAGGCAGGAGTTAACCGAAACCTATTGCAGGTAATAAGTTGGATAATCTGAAGATTAAGGTTTATAACACAGAAACCAGTGTGTAATTTAGGGGTCTTGTGCTCAACGATCACATACAAAAGAAATGTGAAGTACGAGAGGAGCAGAGAGAGATAACATACATGAGCCATCCCGGCTCCTGTTTCTTCGATTAACCCTGTCCCTGATTTAATTACTGGCGCAAGTACCATCAATATCTGTGCTTGCACTGCTCATGGCGCTGTTTGATCTATCACCTGTTAATTGTCTTCTGACTGGTGTTTTCCTTGCCACATGTAGTGCTACGGTGGCACTGAGGCAGTTGGAGAGAAGAGTGAGTCGGTCGCTGCAGGCATAGAGGAGAGAGTATCAGGCAGTGATTTGATACATTGCATGGCATCACCAGGGTCGAGTTATTTTGATTAAGCAGCCGTTTGTGGTCGGGCCCGGCATTTGCATCGAAGTTGTTCTGAGTGGAACTCTGTCGGTCGGTGGGAGCCATGCATGCTATGAGCTGAAGAACTGAAGAGGTTGGTTCCAAGAGGCTTTCCTGTCAAGTTATAACAGCACCTCGGCGTGGGCTGTTTACCTCATCTCTCAGTTATGTGGTCACGTTCCTAGCGGCCGTGCGACACCACGTCCATCCCTAGCCAAGTGTCGGAGTTGTCAACAACTGGTACTCCGCACTCAGCCGTGGCTGCGCCTCCTGTCATTCCAGCCGCTTTTCAACTGGGATCTATGAAATGTTTTGGGGCGTTGTTTGACACCCTCCTCCTACACCATGGTAAGGGTGCCTGCACTTGTCGTGGAGTAAGAAATAAATAAGTTAAGTGACTGATACAGTCCTGCTCCACAAATTTACGTGTGTGAATTTGTCAGGATCGGTGGTCATTACCCAGGGGCCATCGTTGCCTATGTCTAGGTCGTTAGTTGTTTATTCATGTGTTATGCCACACTTCTATTTCGGTTCAATTGAATTATTTTTTCTCTCTATGCCTTGAGTAGCAAGTACTCTATATTCATTAACTCTGTTAACATAACTGGGGAATTTATCTGGTTTGTGCATCTCTGCTAGCTTACATCTGCAAGGGTGGTAGTTGTATACCTATGTTTTTCTTTTTTTCATCTTCTCCTTGCAGAAATATTCCCTCTGTGAGGCATCGCTACCCCGTGGTTGTAATATGGCGTTCAATCCATTTGTGTAAGCCCCTTCGTGTCAGAGTTGTAGTTCTTCAGAGATGCCAACCTTGGAACAAGATCCACAAATCCAACAGTGTGAGCGGGGGGAACTTACTGAATTACAAACTTTCTTCATCAATGTCTTGCTTATATGTCCCAAACGCTCACTTATATTATTACTAATACATTCACTATTCTTTAAGTTTTCACTTAAATGCATCAAAAACGTTTCCATGTTTTGTAGAAACTCACTGTACAAGTAAACCGAGCCTTGTATCTGTGTTGCCTACCTCGTGAAAGTAAGCATTAACTTTTCAGAACTATCTCGTGTGATAATTACATTTTAAAACAAAAAATGCTGGCACAAAAACTGATAATGATATTTTGCAGGCCGACATAAATAACTGCATAAAGAAAAGAAGACCAAGATTCCCTGGTGTCAATGACAAGTATACATACCTATGAAAGTGAAACAGTACTCTTCTACATCAAACTGCAAGTGACAAAATTAACATTATCATAAATTTCCTCGTATGCACAATAACATGTCTCATTAATGTAGTTTTATTTATTTCTTTTTTTTTCTTTTTTATTATTTTTTTTATATAAAAAGAAAACATTCACTACACCAAGTTAATAAGATTTCCGGGAATTTTAAAGCAACAGATCTGCGAACATGTATCTTGAGGCCGGCCCACACGCTACGACCCCTAATTTTGTGGGATCATCCAGAAGTCCATAATTATACCTTCGAATCCAGAATAATTACGGATGACTCGGAATAGTTGGCATCTTTGGTTCTTGTTGACCACTGGGCACCTTATGCCCCTCCTTCCTGTTTTGAGTCAGCTCATCTGTTTTACCTGTGTGGCTGTATTAATGAGTAGCCAGCTCCCCATCTCAGTGTGATTTTCCTGTAACTAAGCTAAACTGCTGTCATTTAAATTGCAGGACTCATTTGTAAATTTTATTGTGTGTTGTTTAACTGGCCTTCTGCCTATTGATATCATTGAGCACAGTTTCCTGCTACCAACCTCTATTAGTTAAAGTAAAACTCAGACTTTGTGTGTGTTTTGGTGCTTGTATTTTTAAAAGGCTGTGTTCACTTACATTTGGAGCCCCACTTTAGTGTGATTTTGGTAATTACGCTGAGCTGCTTTCATTTAAATTGCAGAGATCATTTGTAAATTCTATTGTATTTACAAGGGTTGCTTTTCATTTAAAATTTTCCACTTTCGCTTAAATAATAGCTATACCACACTTACTTGTTTTGGTACTCAATTTGAGGTTGTTCATCTTACTCCTCAACAAGCCTCACAACTCACTAATAAATTGAGTGAATTCCACCATCTCTTCTCAGATAGACTGGGTGTGACAAATGTTATACAGTATCGCTTTAGGCTGACTGATGATATTCCAGTTAGTCAACCTCCATATCGTCTTTCACCTCCTGAGGTTAAAATATTGCGGACTACATTTGATACTATGTTACAGCAGAGCATAATACGACCATCTACCTCTCCTTATGCTTTCTCAATATTTTTAGCACCTAAGAACCAGGGGAAAGATTTTCGCCTTCTTGTTGACTATAGATGTCTGAATAAAAAGGTCATTCTTGAATCTGTTCCCTTGCTCGATTTGCATAAATCTTTCACCTGGTTTTCAGGCGTTAAGTGGTTCACCGTTCTTGACCTCAACAGGCTTACTATCAAATCCCGCTCACTGAAGACTGTAAACACGTTACTTCATTTTTTACTAATTGGAATCTCTTTGAATTTAATAGAGTACCTTTCGGGTAAGCCACCGGCGCAGCTGTTTTGTCCCGTCTGCTTGATTATGTATAGGGGTCTTTTAAACTCTCTTGTGTTTTTAATTATTTGGATGTTTCAGTCATTTATAGTAAATCCTTTCAGGAACATGTTGAACACTTATCTATTGTTTGGCACTGATTACTCGAAGTTGGCTTAACATTGAAACTACCTAAAATTACTCTGGCACACAATCTGGTCTCCTTTCTTGGTCATCTGGTTTCTGGGGATAGTATTTCCATCAATCATGAACGCACTAAGGCTCTTGGGGATTTACCACCTCCCAGGCATAAGAAGGGAATTGCTTCATTCATTGGCATGGCCAATTATTTTCAATGCTTCATACCTAATTTCACCCAGTTAGCAGCTCCATTGAACCAACTCCACTGGGACAGGAATATCAAAGCAGAATAGGATTTAACAATCATGAGTTGACACAATTTTAAAAAATCAACAAAAAGAATGCCTCTTTATGAGGTACCTAAATACAAGGTTGGAATAAGGGGTGGAATAACGGTACAGCAACGCATGCAAACTCGCTAGTTACGTTGACAGTAAATTTCAACTATATGTACTATGAATAAGTATACTCTCTGTTTAAAAATTATGTAAATTTAACTGTAAATATGATAAAAACTCAAACATCATCAGGGAGCATACTATTTATCACAACACAACACAGATGGTCAAGAACCAAATAAAAATATGATGAGTAGAATAGAAAGAACACTGAACTATGATCAGCAACTGAATCTGGTTTGGGTTTATGCTGTCCAAAATCAACACAAGCTAATCAGGTTTAATGCTTACCACCTGTACACGTCCTACACAAGCAGCTAGTTGAGTTGTGCAACAAAATTTCTGCTGATCGACTGATTATCACTCAAGTGTATCACTATTTTCCCCCTAAAAAACTTAGAAATTAAGATGTGAATCAACAAAATTGTTAAAAATATTAGGAAGAACTCAGGTAAGTTGTTACCTCAATATATCTGACAACAGACAACCAATCAGGAAGAAACACAAAAATATCACAAAAGATATTACTGCATGCCACAGAACTAACACAGTTTTTCAGCAGCAGGTTGTCATCAGGTTTAAGATCACAGATGAGTCTTTCAAATCATAACACACAGGTGTCATTAAGACAGACAGTTAGAAATTAGATGTCATGCCATGTTAGAGGTTCTGTATCCAACAAACTTCATTCAAAACAAACAACAACGTTTAGGACCATAATACCATAAATTCCCAATATGGTTCTGCCCCACTGTCCACATCAACTATGTAAACATCAGGTACTTGGGCCATTGCAGACTGCAATAAACAGTTTGTCTCGAAACAAAGTTCCCAAACTGCTCTCAGTCACATGTACCTACACATACACATAAAAATGTTACAACCATGGCTTTAAACATAGAATTATCACTTAAAAACATAACAGTTATAATGCTTTACCCAGCAAAGTGAGTAATGCCTGAATGATTGGTTTTATAATACTAAAACAATATTTGGAACAGAGTGTAGGATATTTCCTCAGCAACAGTACACTTCAATAGCCCATAATGACCACCACCACCACCACCACCACCACCACACCACCACCACCACCACCACCACCACCACCACAATTATTCTACTACTACTACTACTACTACTACTACTACTACTACTATTTGAAGCTTAGTACACTACTCAAGAAGGTTTTCTTTTCTTTTATTTTTTCTTTTAATCTTACACAAATTCTCTTGATGGAAAGTCAGGCTGGAATTCAAGAATATAATGAGGATAGTTTTCAATTAATCACAAAGGTATACATCAAGCTGTGAGAGACACACAATAATAATTAAGAAAAAACACTCATACACCCAGAACTTAAGCTTTCGGCCATTAGGCTTTGTCAGGAAAAAAAATTCACAGAACTACACTTGAAGGTTGTGTGTCTGTGAAGTGAGATTGTGTGAATGGTTTCTTCTTCTGGTGAAGACTAATGGCCAAAGGCTTACGTTATGAGTGTCTTTTTGTGTGTGTGTGTGTGTGTGTGTGTGTGTGTGTGTGTGTGTGTGTGTTGCAGCTCAATGTACATCTTTGCAGAGAGCTGTAAACTATCCTCACTATATTGATAAATTCTCTTAATTGTTTCTCACTCTTGTGGTATGTAATGTCCAATGCCAACAGCAGTTGCTTCTGAAGACATCCTTTAAAACAAAATGTGCAGTGAGAATGTGTTTATTGACTTCTTTCTTTCCCTCCTAGGAGCACTACGGTACCTTACATTGATATCTTCTGAATTGGACCCCTTCATAACTTGCCACCACACTGTATGTCAACTAATTGCTAACATCACTACAGTCATAGAAGATATATCTCCATTTCCTTTCACACATGATAAGATTGTCTATAAATAGGGCTGAATGTTGGATGATACTACCCGAGTGATTCTTCCTTTGTCTTGTGGTGAAATAACCGTTCCCATTCAAACTCACGTGATCTTGTGACTTTGGACTTTATTTTTACCTTGACCTCAGTCTTCCGACATGCTTCCAATCAACATTCAATGATCTTGAAAGTTAGGGATGGAGCCTGCATCACCATTGCATGTCAGTCAGAAGCATATCAGAAGACTGAGTGATTGGGGCAAAAAAATAAAATAAAATCAGGTGGAAAAGTATAAGGCACCCATGTCACAGGAACAGAAACATAATTAAGTATGTACTAAAAGTAAACTCTAGATGTTGAAAGCTATATTGATGCCAAAGCTAAGATATAAATTAAAGAAAAGTAGCAATATATGGTTTGGGTCAGAATTTAAGTCAAAACAAATGAATGGTCACCCAGGGCACATCCCTGACAAGAAAAATTCCACTACATCGAATTTACCACAAACCTGACAAGGTGAAATTACAACTTTTTCCAATCTTTTGCAAAAAATGTGTGTCAATAATTTGCAGCCATGACTTATTAAACTACTGCTGGTTTGATACTATTTGCACTTGTCAACCCCTACTTTCTTTGGATTTGAAATATTTGTTTAAGGGCAGCTTAGAGTACAGCAGTGTAGTAAAAAGTAGTAACATTAAAATTGTCAGCTAGATGTTTTAACTGTTCCTCAACATACAGTAACCTATTAATCACACACAATGGATTCTGCACCCTCAGTCCTGTCACCTCCACCAAAATCGCATTCCTTCACTCTCTCTGTATGCATCCCAATCACATGTTATCTTTCTCTCTGCTACTCACCTGTTTTGCATCCCGTTCTTCCCCCCTCCCCCCCCCCCCCCCCCCCCCGGTTCCGCTGATCCTAAAATCCTTAACCTAGCCATCTAGTCCCTGCATACTCAATCTGTACGAACATCAAAGTCCCACTACCCTTCCCCTCCCAGACTACTACTTTCATTTGGGACTGATGACCAAGCAGTCTAGTCCCCTCTAAACAACCTCAACAACAACAACAACAACAATACTTTCATTTGATGCAACATGCTCATATTCTAGCTGGAGTATCCTGAGAAAGCAGTCGAGTGTGTGAGTTGTGCATGTACGATTATATAAATGTGTGCGTGTTTCTTTAATAGAGACGCAGTCATGTTTAAAATATTGAAGAGAAATTTTTGTCCAGAAGCTATGATTTCTGTCATGCCTGCCTAAAGCTCAGGACTTCATCTTACTGAGGGGTTGCAATCTATCTTTTTCAACAGAGAGATAAAGGTGCTGTTCAGTACTTAGCTCAGTACAGCAGATAGTCACAAAAAAGGAAAACACATACCAAACCTGTCTTTTACAAGTTTTATCCTTCATCGTGGAGGAGAGGCAAGGGAGGCTAAAAAAGGTAAAGTGGCTCTATGTTACAATCTCTGTCAGGAGACAACAAGTGGAAGGTAAGCAAAGAGGGGAGAATGGGTGTCAGGAGGAAGTCAAACATATAGATGGTTTATGTTGTTGTTGTTGTTGTTGTTGTTGTTGTTTGGATGTTTTAGGGGGACAAAACTGCAAGGTAGTCAGTCCCCCATTCCATCACTGGGCATCACATGAAAAAGAATAAATGTGGAAAAGAGCCCAGGGATTAAAAAAGCAAAGGGAAGGAAGATCCCCCTAGTCAGGAAAAGGACAATGAAGGAACCAAGAGAGAACACAAATGAAACAATCACACAGACAAACCGAATGATGACAAGAAATGGAAAGTAAAAGCTAACGTTCGTGGTTGACCGACTGTGAGACTAAAAAGAGGAAAAGTCAACCACATGGCAACATGTGGATACCTCCAATCAGAGGACATGAGGAATACAGACAGTGTACAAAAACAAAGCTTTAAATAGAGGGATAAAAGTGCAGGAAAATTAAAACTCGGCCGCAGGGCAGCTAAAACGGGCAATCCACCAAGATGTGGACTACCGTCAGGCGGGAGCCACAGCAACACTAAGGTGGGTCCTCGCCACGAAGAAGATGTCGTGCGTCAGCCTAATATGGCCAATGCAGAGCTAGCACAGGACGACAGAGTCCTGGCGGCAGGCCTGCACGGAGGAACGCCACACACCCGTGGACTCCTTTACAGCCCGAAGTTTATTGGGCACCGTCAGGGTACAGCTTTGGTATCCCAAAGCTTAGAAGGCCAATGGCGCAAAACAGACCGGAGATCAGAAGGTGTTAGCCCGATATTCAACACAGACTCCTCGACAGCATGTTTTGTAAGCCTGTCGGCACGTTCATACCTGGGATACCGACATGACCTGGAGTCCACAGAAACACCACTGACGAACTGGACAGAAAGCGTCTCCTGTATGGGTACCACCAAGGGAGAATGAGGGTAGCACTGATCCAAAGCAGGAAGGCTGCTCAGGGAGTCACTGCAGATAAGGAAAGACTCACCTGAGTGGGACTGTATGTGCTGGAGTGCAGAGTAAACACTGCAGCCATCTGGCAAGGAGTGCTGTCCGATACGGTCGCTGTGAAAGTAAGCAAAGCCAACATGGCCCTCAACCACTGAACCATCCGTGAAGAGAAGGTCGTGTCCAGGGAACGAGGCAACGACAGCAAGAAACTAACATCTAAGAGCCTCAGGGGGAACAGAGTCTTTGGTTCCAGCTGAGTACGTGGTCATGGCATGCACTATGGAGGTGTATGTGCATGGGCCCAATATGGAGATGGTAAAGGAAAAGACTAGTTCCAACATAAGAGACCGGACGTGAAAAGTGATCGTGTGACTGGAAAAGGGTCATCATCATTGAGGATGGGTGACCACATCAGAAAAGCAGATGACAGTTCGGATGGTTTGGCTGCATAGGCCACGAGCAGTTGTTAGCGGCGGGGCCGCAGAGGTGGGACAACGGCCTCCACAAGTAGACTATTAACGGGGCTGGTACGGAAGGAACCTGTCGCAATACAAACCCCACAGTGGTGTATGGGGTCCAACAGGTGCAATGCCGAAGGTGACGTTGAACCGTAGGCAATGCACCCAAAGTCAACCCGCAACCGTACCAGCACTGTGTATAGCCGCAACAGTGTGGAGCGATCAGCACCCCAGGTGGTATGGCCCAGGTGGCAAAGAAC
Source organism: Locusta migratoria (assembly GCA_026315105.1). Lineage (NCBI taxonomy): Eukaryota > Metazoa > Arthropoda > Insecta > Orthoptera > Acrididae > Locusta > Locusta migratoria. Next base: position 787,208,544 of record CM048755.1, read on the forward strand.
ATTCAGATGGTGCCTGCACTCCTGCTTCAGCTGACAAATGTGGGGAAGCCACATTAGCTGGGCGTTGAAGACCAGTCCTAAAAACCTATGGGTTTCCATTACGTTTAGTAAGTGGTTGTCAAGGTAAAGTTTGGGGTGAGGGTGAACAGTCCAGTGCCGACAGAAGTGTATAACACTAATCTTGGCTGCAGAACACTGAAAGCTGTAGGCAAGAGCCCAGGACTGCACCTTCTGAATGGCTCCCTGCAGTCTATGTTCAGCGACTTGGCTGCTGGAAGAGCTAAAATAGATGCAGAAGTCGTCAGCATAAAGGAAAGGAGATACTGACGACCCAATTGTTGTTGCTAAGCCATTAATGGCTACTAAAAATAAGGGAACACTCAAAACAGAGCCCTGAGGAACCCCATTTTCCTGCACATGAGAGGTGCTATGGGATGCACCAACTTGAACATGCAAACTACTGACAGCTAAAAAGTTTTTAATAAAAATCAGTAGGGAGCCCTGGAGGCCCCAATCATGTGAAGTAGTGGGTATGCGGTGTCACCAGGTGGTATCATATGACTTGTGCATATCGAAGAAGTCGGCTATAAGATGTTGCGCCTGGAAAAGGCTGTGCGGATTGCAGACCCTAGGTACACCATGTTGTCGGTGGTGGAGCGACCCTGGCAGAAACCGCCCTGGCATGGAGCCAGTAAGCCCTGAGTCTCAAGGATCCAGCACAACTGCCTACTGACCATGCGCTCCAACCGACACCTCCAAGAAAACAAGGCCAACCAACAGGGGCTACTACGTCACGGTGACGTCACAGCAAGCGGCCCAACATGGCGATAGAATTTTGTTGTGAGAGGATTGCTGCCGAGCTGTGAGTTGCTGAAAGTATTGTTTTTGTTGCGCATCTCTTTCACTACCGCAAAATACTTGTCTTTTACATCATGGTAAACAAGTGTTGTGTGCCGGGTTGTACTGGAAATTACCGGACTGGGAAGAAAGTATCTGTGTTCAAATTTCCGAAGGATGCTGAACTTAGGAAGAAATGGACACATGTTATTCGACGGGAGAACTTCATTCCATCTCAACATTCAGTGGTAAGTAGTATATTTAATTTCATAAGAATGAATTGCTACTAAGCTACTAAGACTCAACTGTTTTCCTACATTTTCATTGAAAGTGTTGTTTACACGACTTTTCTACTCTCGATTTAGAGTGTTTCACTTCAGAAGTGTCTACATGTTAAACAATAGGTAAATTTGAGCAGTGTATTTCATTTAAGCTGCATATCGCTAGTACTGGTAGTTACAAATTTAGGCTTTCGAAAGTCCTGGCACTAAAGTTATTTTTGTTTGATGAGAGCATTTTTTTGGTTAACAACAAAAACATTTTACAGATTGTGTTAAAAACTGATTTCACGCTGCGGTCAGAAATGTGTATCATATTTTAACTAACGTGAAATCTTTATAGAACGATATTACTTAAGTAGAATTAATTGATTTTGAAATTATAATGGAATAATTTACATTTACTTTCTAGGTTTGCCAAGAACACTTCAGTCAGAGTGACCTGATTCTTCAAACCACAGCAGTTGACTGGAAAACAGGGCGAACTCTGACATTGCCTTTGGAAAAACCAAAACTGAAAGAAAATGCAGTGCCTTGTTTCCTGCCGAACTGTGCCAGTTATTTAAGCTCAAGACCAGATGTTCAACGAGAGCCCCCAAGTCAAAGAAGGCAAAGGCTAGAAGCAGATGCCTTGAGAAAAGCTATAGCCCAAAGTATAGAATCAGCTTCTGCAGAAAGGGAAAAGGACAGTATTCAAGATTATGGTGAATTTGTGAGAAAAAGTGATAATGTTACACTAAATGAACAGTGGAGTAAAGTTGTGAAAGAAGACTGTGTATTGTTTCTCTATTTTAATTTTGAGAAAACTCCACATGAAATTGTGTATTTAATAGTTTGCAGAAACCTCAGTGTTAAATTGTTTGTAAATGGTGTTGAGATTGTTGCCAACATACTTCCAGAGAAAGTTAGCAGTGTAGCTCAAGTTGAAAATTTAATTAAGCTTTGCTCAGACTTTATTGGTGGCAGAGAGAGTGACTTAAATATCTTGTCAGTTATTCACTCCCTTCTTGATACATTACCAGTTAAAGAAGGTAAGAGGAAAGTTATTTCATTCTTGAGGTCACAATGTGAATTAACTCTTCAATACAAGGCACATCATAAATTTGATCCAGAGCTTTTGATTTTTTGTTCTTTGTTGTTTGCTATTTCTCCACATGCTTACAAGTTTTTGCGATCATCTGGTATTGTCATACTACCACATCCAAACACATTAAGGAAGCTTAGTTGCAATATAAATGTGAACCCAAGTAATCCAAATTTTTTAAGTCATTTGAAAGATGAAGTTTCATGTTTGGATCCACATGAACAGTTTGTGACCTTTATGCTAGATAAGATTCACATCAAACCATATGTAGACTATAAAGGGGGGAATATAGCTGGAATGACTTTGGATACTGCTGAGATAGCAACCAGTGCACATGTATTCATGATTCAGAGCATTCTTTCTCCTTTCAAAACTGTTGTACATATATTGCCTGTGAAAAAAATAAATGCAGAAGCCTTATTTGAAGTAGTAAAAACTTTAGTAGTAGGTGTAGAAGCAGCAGGCTTTAAGATTGTTTCACTTGTGGCAGATAACAATGCCATTAATAGAAAATGTGTTACCTACTTTGCAAATCCTCCACAAGCCAGTTTTGTATTCCTGTCACCTACAGATGCTAAAAGACCATTGTTTTTTCTGCATGACACTGTCCATCTTTTTAAGTGCATAAGGAACAATTGGATAAATTTGAAAAACTACAGGCAAACATTTTGTTATCCTGATTTTGATAATCTTGATATTGTTAGGTATGCATCTTTCGCTGCAGTTAGAGAACTGTATGATGTGGAAAACCAGAAGCTTTTAAAATATGGTTATGGATTATCTGTGAAAGCTCTATGGCCTTCATCTTTAGAGAGGCAAAATGTTAAGTTGGTAACTGAAGTATTCAGTGATTATGTAGAAAGTAGCTTGGTTCAGTTGGGGCCAATTCATAACAGAGAGAACTGGGAGGGTACTGCTAAATGTATAAATCTGATTAGGACTTGGTGGGGGATTGTCAATGTTAAAGCACCTCTGAAGGGATTCCATCATAAGGAAGAAATGCAGAAGCCTCTTACCAATAAAGAAGGAGACATACGTTATACTTTCCTGGATAAATTTCTTACTTGGCTAGATAAATGGAGAAGTTTAGAGTCACAGAATGGTAAACTGTCTGTGGAAACGCACACAGCACTTCGACTCACAACATACGGTTTAATGCAAGTAACTGAATATTGTAGCAAGGAACTAAATATGTCATATTTTGCCAGGCAAGTTCCAGACTGATTCTCTGGAAGCCAGGTTTGGTTTATATAGACAGCTGTCAGGATGTCAATATCATATCTCACTTAGGCAGTTGTTGGAAACTGAAAAGAAGTTAAGGCTCATGACTGTTTTAGAACTCAATGTCCACCCACAAGAGAAGTTTAGAATTCTAGATATGCATAGTTATGATGAAAGTACTGAAAGGAGTGTTTATGATAGCGAATATGCTTTCCACGTCAGTATCAGTGAAGATGATTTTAAAAATGTTGAATTTGAACTCCCTGTTTTAACATATATTGCTGGTTACTGTTGCCACTCATTGATTAGGAAACTGCAGTGCAATGAGTGCACAGATTTTTTGATACTAGATAGGTCGATGACAACCAAGAAGCAGTTTAATTTAATTAGACAGTTGGACAGAGGAAGTTTGAAATTTCCACATGAGTTTCCAGTGACAGTAGTTACATACAGTTACATAGCTTTACAAAAATTGTTGGCAACATCTTCATTCCTGAAGCAGATGAATCAGAGAGCAGTAGCAGATGCAATAATTTGGAAAATAACTACGGGGAATGATATAATATGTGAAAGTCCATGTCCTCAACACACTGTATCAGAAGTGTGTAAGAAAATTGTATGGGCCACTGTAAACATTGTTCTAAATAATTTTTGTAAAATGATGAAACTTCTGTACAGTCTCTAAAAAGTGCTAAAAACAGGAAACTGCAAACACTTTGCCACAATAAGAAATAAATTTCTTTTGTTTAATGTGTTTAACCTGTATCATTACTACCTCTCACCTAGTTCCTTATGTCCAAAACACAACCTGCTTTTATTCTGTGATGAAATGCATAATGAGCTCAATATTTAGTGTAAAATCAGTGTCTTTAAAATGCTAAGAGTAAAATGTCTGCCTTGGTGTGGGTGCAGTTCCAAAATGTTTCTGTTACGCAACAGTAAGTGAACATTAATTGCTCCCTGTCACTAACGTCCAGGGATGTAAACTGCTTTCACTCTTTAAATGAGTGAAGCTACACTGTCACAAGAGTGAAACCAAATGTAAGTTCTTTATGGTAAAAAGGAAAAGTTAACAATATTCTGGGCAAAGTCTGACAAAATTATGTTATTGCTCGATAGACACTGTTTGTTGCTTACCACTAACCATTAGATGATCCTATTACAAAAATGCTTTAACTTTTTAAATGAATGTTGTTATGCTCATTCAAAAATGTTAAATCAAAAGAAACTGTTGTGCAGTCTCCTGAAAAATGGTAAGAAACAAAACTTTGAGTCTTTCTGGCACAGTATTGACATTTTATTTTATTTCGTAGCATGAATTGATTGGTATGTGTCATCAGCCAGCAGCTGAGCCCACAGTAAAAAAATAATTCAGAACCATTTAACTAACAAATTATGGGATATGTGATATAATTTCATGGGTACAGTCATTATTTGGTTAGACAGATGCATAATTTTAAAATTGCTGCATGGTAAATTGTCCCTAGGGGAAATATACAGCACTAAGATTTACCACATATGGCTGAGTGTAGATACATTACTGGTATGGAGAACCGAATATATCATATATCCTGCCATGTAGTTTCAAACTGACTCACTATAAGCACAATTTGGACTTTACAGGCAATTATCTGGAAGTCAGTAACATATATAACTTAGGTAATTGTTAGAATCAGAAAAGAAGTTAGTATTTTATGAGAAACTTATCTAATTAAAACTTCAACCACCCCCCCCCCCCCAATAGGGAACTGCAAATTGTACAGATGAAGGCTCATCTGAAGACAGGGTACTGCCCGTACTCTTTGACCCGTGACATCGTCGCTGCATGGTAGTTGTCAAATGTGTGAGTTTTGTAAGTGGCTTCAGTAATTATGTGATGGCTGAGTTAAAGACAGCACTTTATTTAGAAGCAGAATATAGACTATAGATTAATATTTTGTGTTTAATGAGTGATCTGTTGCATCTCTGATGGTAAGGTTAACTGAGAGGTTTTTTTATTTCGCGTGTGAGCGCCAGAGGTACAAATTTTTGGGCGGAGACCTGTGATCAATGGTACAGTCTGTTGTTGTAATCTATAATTTACGAGAATAAACACAGATCACTTATCTACAATACATATATTACCCCATATTTGTGTTTTCCGGCATATTGGTGACGTTGTGGGACAAAAGTTGACATGTGGCATCCCAGTCTTCAGTTATGCCCAGATGAATGCTGGTGAAGTGAATCCAGCAATGTATGTGTAAATATTGCTCCATTTTCAGATGTGTGTCAATGATGATTTTAAAAATATTGAAGCAGCTGTCACTTTTAACATACATTGCTGGTTTCTTTTGCCAGTTTATTGTTTATAGTGCACAGTTATATTCTAACATGGAATGTTTTGCTACATCAGTAATGTCAGACTCAAAGACAGGCATAATATGTTTGTAAAACTCAGACATCTGAGGTCCTCGGTTACTCAACGTTTCTTACTATATATATGACACATCCCTACTTCTAGAACTCTTTCAAAAGTGTTAGTATCAGAGTGAATATCAAACTGTAAGGTTTCATAGAAGAAAAGCACTTTGTTAGTACCAGATACCAACAATGAGGGTTGTGCTTGGTGATTTCTCTATCACAAAGGAAGCAACTTGTAGAGAGTTTGAAAATGGTAAGTAAAAATGCCCTTGGTTGTTATTCATTTATTACTAATCTTACCTTTGATAATTTTTTAAAATTGTTTCTAGAAGTATATCTTCAAAATCACAATTAACTTCAAACTGGCAGACTTTCCATGAAAGGGGGACGGGAGAGAGAGATAGCAATCCCTTAGTATCATAGAGCAAGAAAGACTCCTCTGTTCAGTGTTGACTTTGTTGTAGAGAAAGTAACATGTTGTAGAGTGTTTTATGTCTGTCCTTTGAAGTTCCCATTGTCTCTTACTGTGGATACACTTGTACAAATTCTTGAAAAGAACTCTCACCATGAACATGTAAGTAAATTTACAGTAGTCAGTGCTTTTATGTGAAAAAGTACTCTTGCTACCTTACTCTAAAAGAAAGTTGAGAGGGTTTTGCTAAGTATGACAGATAATGTAGTTTGAGTAAAATGTCTGGAAAATGTGAAGTCCAGCTTTTAGTTAGTATTTATCACCACCTGTGGTGGTACTTGAGACTTTTTGAGTATAGGCCTAAAGCGGAAGGCATCAGAGTTTTAAAACTTAATAGTGGTCTGACAATTGTAAAAGAATGGCCAAGTTCCTCAATTGATTATATTTATTCCTGCCCCCATATGTAATCGGTATTTAGTTACGACACTTTGTCGTTTATAAGAATGTATATAATTTGGTCTTTGGCTCGAAAATGGTTTTAAATTAAAGCAGACGTATGTAACTACACTGTGTAACGTCCGGCTAAACGCGGCGCGTTAATTAGCAATTAGTTAAGATCTTTTTGTATGACGGAAAGACGAGAGTTAGCACCAGGCGCATGTATACGTAGGTATCCATGGGCCGCTCAGTGTGACGTCACTAACGCTGCTGGACGGCCTTGTTATACCGGGGGTGTCGCTCCAACACAGGACATTGGTCAGGGTGATGGGTCAATAGCTATCCAAATTAACAGGGTTTTTGCCTGGTTTAATCACCGGTATGATTATACCCTCCCACAACTGCTATGGGAATACCCCTGTCGCACCAGATCTGGTTGAAGACAGCAAGGATATTACCCAGGCTTTCTGCGGAGAGGTGTCTCAGCATTTGGGCATGGATGCTATCAGGCCCAGGGGCTGTGTCAGGACATTGTGCAAGAGCACTGAGTAGCTCCCACACACTGAATGCAGCGTTGTAAGTCCCAGTGCAGCAGGCGGTAAAGGAGATGGGCTGGCGTTCCACCCGCTCCTTTAAAGTATGAGAGGCCAGTTGGTAGTTAGCAGAGGCAGAAGCGCGTACGTAATGCTCAGTAAACATCTCTGCAAGCATGGCTGGATCCATACATGTGACTCCATTTGTGGAGATCCCAGGGATTCTTGCTGGTGTTGGGTATTCCTGTAAACGCCGAATCCTGCTCCAGACCTTGGAGGTGGAGGTACCTGACCCAATAGTGGAGACGTACATCTCCCAACACTCTCATTTCCGTCTTCTAATTAAATGGCGAGCACGAGCAAGGAGCTGTTTAAATGTAATGAGATGCTCTAGAGAGGGGTGCCGCTTGTATCACTGTAGGGCCAGCTTGCGGTCTTTAATGGCCTCAGCGACCTCTGGCGACAACCACGGCACCGTCTTACACCGTGGGCGCCCTGAGGAACGTGGGATGGTAAGCTTCCGCAGCAGAAACTATGGATTGTGTGGCGCTCTCGACCACCACATCGATGGTATTGAGTGGGGAAGGACCAACCATGGCAGCAGAGGTGTAGCTTCCCAGTTAGCCCTGTGTAGAACCCACCAATGAGGGCATGCTGGGGACTGACGTTGTAGGACTGACAAAAAGATAGGAAAATGATCACTGCCACACAAGTCATCGTGAACACCCCAGTGGACAGATGGCAGAAGGCTGTGGCTACAGATCGACAGATCAATGGCCGAGAACGTGCCATGCACCACACTAAAATGTGTGGGGGGCACCTGTGTTTAAGAGGCAGATATCGAGTTGAGAAAGTAAGTCCTCGCTCGACAACTCTGCCACGGACAGAAATCATAGAACCACCCCACAAGGTATTATGGGCATTAAAGTCACCGAATACCAGGAAACGTGGGGGAAGTTGTGATAGAAGTGCAGCCAAAACATTAAATGGGGCATTGCCATCTGGAGGGAGGTAGAGACTGCAGACCGTGAGCTCCTGTGTTGTCCTTACCCTGACAGCCACTGCTTCTAGAGGTGTCTGAAGGGGCACAAGTTCACTGTAAACAGAGGTAAAGACATATACAGATACTCCACCTGAAACCGTGTTATACATGCTGCGATTACAGAAGTATCCCCTACAGCCACGAAGGCAGGGGTCCGCATTGCTGCAAACCAGGTTTCCTGAAGAGCAATGCAGAAAGCAGTTGTGATGCTCAAACGTTGTCGCAGCTCAGCCAGGTGGGGGGAAAAACTGCCGCAGTTGCACTGAAGGATGATGTTTTCTCTAGGCTGTACCGCCATGATGAATAAAAGAAGTAGATTATTCCATTGGATAGTTTGCTACAAATCTGAATCCACAGAACCAGAGATCTTATGGTCTGGTGAATCAGTAAGTGGCTTTGAAGCCATCAAACATTGTCTTTTCTTGTTTCTCTTCTTTTCCTATCGCTGGCCCTTTGGTTTGCAGGGCGGGGGGGCTTCTCAGAAGTGGCATCAGGGATGGAGGAAGAACAGGAGGCTCTTCGACCAGCAGGTTGTGGATCCTTATGCCTGAGGCCAGGATCCTCTGGAGCACTCCGAGTAGCCTCAGAAAGGGGTGTCTCGAGGGACCCCTTCCGAGCGAGAGGGGCCGGAAGAGGCTTCTCCTTCTCCAGCTTAGAGGTGGGGACTGGTGTCCCCGATGTTTTTGGGGTTGTTGCTCCCACAGTGAAAAGAGTGGGAGCCACCAAAGAGGAAGTGCCCCCAGCTGTAAAGGGGGCAGGGTCTGTTGATTGGGCCTGGGGGGCCACTGGCATTGATTGCACAGAGCGTAAAGCATGCACGGTACATGATGACAGCGAGGCTGCCGTGGCATAGGCATTAACCAGGCACACAGGGTGGAGCTTCTGATACTATCTCTTTGCCTCTGAGTAGTTCAGTCGGTCCTGTGTCTCGTATCCCATGATTTTTCTTTCTTGCTGCAGAACTGTGCACGTAGGTGAGCAAGGGGAGTGATTCTGGCTGCAGTTGACACATACTGGAGGAGGCATGCAATGGACGTTTGGATTAGCCGCACGTCCACACTCCCGACATGTAGAGTTGGCATCACATCGGGAGCTCATATGCCCCAACCTCCAGCACTTGAAGCAGCGCATAGGGGGAGGAACATCACACCGGTAGACCATCTCCTTGACTTTCTCAGGCAATGAATCACCCTCGAAAACCAAGATGAAGGCACTGGTGGCGACCCTGTTGTCCTTCGGACCCCTATGGACTTGCTGAATGAAATGTACTCCCTGCAATTCTAAGTTTGCATGCAGTTTGTCGGCTGACTGCAGCAAAAGGTCTTTGTGGAATATTACTCCCTGCACCATATTTAAGGTTTTGTGCAGTGTTACACTAATGGAAACATCACCCAGCTTGTTACAGGCAAGCAATGCCTGTGACTGGGCTGGGATGACATCGTTATTAAGACTGACCCAGAGTGCATCTTTGACATCCCTTCTACCTCGCCGAACTTGTCCTCCCAAGTTTTCCACGAAGAACAAGGTCTTAGTCATCTGAAAAGATTCCCCATCAGAGTGGCTACATACCAGATATTTAGAGGCATAAGCCTCCCCCTGATGCTTGGCCCAACATTCCTCCCAGGCCAGGGAAGGGAAGGTTTGGCGATCATACTCTAAGGCATTGTAATCGTCACTTCCTCTCTTTGAGACACCGGTTGTACGCCCGGCAACGTTTCATGGTGTTCCAACGAGCAGCTAGGGATTGAAAGGTCCACCCAGGCAGAGATCCGCTTCCCTGGGTAAGCCTTATACAAATGAGGTGCGGCAGGTTCCTCAGAGGTTGCTCACTAGCGACTGTTCAACCTCAACAGCCATGCATCTCCTCAGCACGTAGCATACCTTGAGATTAAGGTTTTTTTTTAATAGAAGTTTGTACTGTCCTCGCGACCCGGGCGATTAAGCCAAGATCCCCAGGCTCTGAAACTTACAATGTTTCACCATCGCGCCGAACCATGGTCATTGAAGCACGCGCAAAGCTTACTCAAAATTAGGACAAAAGGACAGGGCAGAGTATTAGTTGTTGTGACAAGATGCTTCAGTCAAAGGCAAAAATGGCTGCCATTAAAAATACTGACTGGGAAGGGGGAGGGCAGAAACCGTGTCTTACCCTTCCAGAGTTTCAAGTGGGGGGCGAGGGGAGGCACTGCCACTCCAGCACCCCAATCCCCCCCCCCCCCCCACGTATGATACGCCATTGGAACTAGACAGACCATGGCCCATAGGAATCCCACAAAAACAGATTGGGAGACACATAGGAGAGACCTTAATTTCAGCGTACTGGAAATTAAAACCTCGATAAGGAATCGAGCAGAGTTTGAGGAAGTAGCAGAGGCTGTAACTCTGGCATTGTGACCACATACCAGGACAACTGCTCAATCACCAGAAGTGCATAAATAGGAGTGTGCCTTGGTGGAATTTGGAAACGCAAAGAAGACAGGTATGAAGACTGTGTAACCTTGGAAGACGCAAAGGACAATGGGCAAAATATAGTGAGGCCCTTGTCACTTACAACCTCGCAATCAGACGAACAAAGGAGGCATCCTGGAAGCTATTCTGTGAGGAGGTGGAGGGCACGGCTGCTCAAGCCACACTTCATAAAATCCTCACTAGAGTATCAACTAATCCGGGAGGACCATTGGGGAAGGAGGGTGGGAAGTATACAAAGACAGCACATAAGGCGCTGGACTGCTTCTCAAAACTCAGTTCCCCCAATGCACTCTGGCAGATAACATAGGCCAGAATGTGATCCCTGAGAGACAACGGTTCTCAGGCGTAAATAGAGGACTGGGAATTGGCCAAGGAGTGTGTTGAGGTCCAATGGGCGGTGGAAACACTTCAACTGTTCAAGTCATGTGACCCTGATGGAATCTTTCTAGCTCTGCTGCAACAAGCAGGAGGAAACCTTATAAGAATCCTATGCAGGTTATTCAAGGTTAGAAGTACACTGAGCCCTTGGGGACACCATTCTCTTGAATGTGGTGAGAGCTGAGAGAGGCACTGACACTAACCTGAAAACTACACAGTGAGAGGAAGTTCTTTACGATTGTCAGAAGGGGACTACGTAAGCCCTAGTCGTACAGTGTAGCCAGGATATGGTGGCACTAGATGGTATCGTACGCCTTGCAAAGATCAAAGAAGACCACAACCAAGTGCTCAAGCCTGGTGAAAGCAGAGCGGATAGCCAACTCCAACGACACTAGATTATCTATTGTGGAGCAGCCATGACGGAAGCCCCCCTTGTTGGGGAACGAGGAGTCCCTGGTCTTCAAGAATCCACATGAGCCACCGACTCAGCATACGTTCAAAGATCTTGCACAGAACGTTGGTGAGTCTTATTGGGCGGTAGCTCTCCATCACCTACAGATTGGCACCAGGTTTAATCACCGGGATAATGATGATATCCTGCCACTGGGATGGAAAAACACCTTCCACCCATAGATGATTGTACAGAGCGAGATGTAGTTGTTGAAAATCCGCAAGGAGGTGATGAACAAACTGGCTGTGAACACTGTCTGGTCCTGGGGAGGTTTCAGGGCATGCAGTTAGGGCACTCTCGAACTCCCACTCACTGGGGGCGCATGTGAAAGGAAATCTGCCGCTGTTCAACACACTCTTTGAGGGCGTGGAAGTCCGCACTATAAGATGAAGATACTCAGCTACGAACATAATGGTATGCCATGTACTGCGCGATAGCAGCTGGGTCTGTGGACAGAGTACCTCGAATGTGAAGATGGGGATTCCTGCCAGTGGACAATGCCTACTTGCTTTGTTATATAAGCCGATGAGCTTGGGCCTGGAGCCATTTAAAAGCAAACAGGAGCTCCAAAGAAGGATGGCAGCGATGGCGCTGGAGCACCCGACGATGTTCCCTGATGGCCTCAGCAATTTCTGGTGTCCACCATGGCACTGACTTGCAACAGAGCAAACCAGAGGATTTCGAAACTGTGGCTACAGTAGGGGAAACAATGGTCATACTGACATGATGAACAGCCAAATTGACGTCATCTGGGAGCGGAGATGTTACTTTAGCAGCCGAGGTGTAAGCCGGCCAGTTGGCCTGACGGAGTGACCATGCAGCCTGCAGGTGCTGACTGTGGGAGCGACAGGATGGTATGGAAATGGTAGCTTCCACAAATGTTGTCAGGGACCCTCCAAGTAAGGTGTGGAAGTAAGCTCGGACTGCAAAGAAACAGATCTATGGATGAGTAGGTGCCATGGGCTATTTTGAAGTGTGTGGAGGCTCTGTTGTTACAAAGGCAAATATTTCGCTGTGCCAGACGGTACTTCACGTCTCTACCACGGGCTCTAATCTCAGTTCCACCCCACAGGGGATTGTGGGCATTAAAGTCCCCCAATAGGAGGTACGGCAGGGGAAGTTGGGCAACCAAGACAGCTAGTTCGCAGAAGACACTGGCTTGTTCGGAGGAAGGTACAGAGAGCAGATAATGATCTCCTGTGCTGCCTGGATCCTCAGCCACTGAATCAAGTGCTGTGTGAAGTGACACTGGTGCACTGGGAACATTGGCAAGGACAGATGCAAACACCTCCGGAAACCCTGTCATAGGCTGCACGATTTTTATAACAGCCTCGGTAACCATGAAGGGCAGCCTCGGTAACCATGAAGGGCAGGGGCCTGCTGAACAGAAAACCAAGTTTCCTTGAGGGCTATGCAGAGAACAGGAAATTGGCACAATAAATGGCACAATTCAGTAGACGGTGGAAATAACCACCGCAGTTCCATTGAAGGATATTGCTGTTGGCGTACTGCGATGCCATTAGCATCGTGAACATTGAGTTTACACCTCAGTTTCACTTTTTGCCGCTGCCTGAGTACTTGTGGCATCAATATCCATTGATTCTGGGAGGTCAATGAGTGCTAGGTCCTCAGGGGATGCTAGGATCTCCACCCCATACTCAGAATTGGAAGTTTGAGAGACTGACGGTGGGAGTGCCGTTGGAAGCGATTTTTTGTCCTCCCGCTGTTCCTTTGGATTAGACCGGAGGGAGGGCTTCTCTTTAGTTTCAGGAGCCAATGAGGATCGGAAAGCATTTTGACCAGTGGTGTTTGCATCTTCCAGGCAATGGCTTGGATTCTCCAGTCTACTCTTTGAAACTGGGGAAGGGAGCGTCCCAAGGGACTCCTCCCTAGCCAGAAGGGCCGTGGAAGGCTGTTGTTTTTTCCGGCTGGGAAATAGTGACTTTTTGCTCCCACCGATGGTACTGGTGGGGCAATGAATGAAGGCCCCCCAACCTTCAAGGAGGTATATTGAGTTTGATGGCCCTTAGGGCACACAGAAGATGGTTGCAATGTTGGTGCCATCGTCGCCAGAGTGGCTGGCGATGACGTAACTGTCGCATTAGAAGTTGTCAGTGGAAAAGGTGGAGTCTTTCATATTGCCGTGAGACACCATGTAAACCGACTGCCGGCGTGGCGCAGGGGATAGCATCACCAACTGCAGTGCTGAAGGTCGCCATTTCAATCCTGACCACCGGCAAAAATTTATTTCATTCCAATTAACAATTCCAGAATGTTCTACATCTTTCTTATGCTCACTTATAAATTCTACTTGTCTCTTATGTTAACTATTCTTCTAATTTCTGGTACATTCTGTCTGTGTGTAAATATCAGAGCACTCTGCCCGAGAGGCAGTTAATACTGCATGTATGTTAAGTTCATAATAAACCTGCTATCAGTGTAAGTGCTGTGTTCAGTTGCCTTCGAAGTCAAGCCTGCTTCCATTTCAATGCAATATTGTTTGGTGGAGGCGCCACGTATCCTGTGCAACACCTGCATCACCGTGGCTCCAATTAGGCAACGTAAAAGTCATCGCTTACGCGGACTAGAACCGGAATACAAGGGATATACCCAGTACATCCTTCCGAAAGTCTGTATTATCAGAAGAACGATGGACACGAAACCAACGGTAAGCCAGCTACACATCAGACACCCATCGGTGTTCTCTGTAGACGCTGGACAGGACCCGAACAAATGGCTAAAAGGGTTCAACCGAGTCACCAAGTACAACAGGTGGGATCATATAATATGCTAGCCGAACGTTTATTTCTACCTGGACGGAACAGCCCAGCAATGGTTTGAAAACAACAAAGACAAGTTGAATGACAGGAAGACATTCCAGCAGGAACTTAAGAAGACGTTTGGAGACCACCAGCGACAAATCTGCTCAGCGGAAGAACAACTGAAGAACCAGGCCCAACGACATGGTGAGCCGACGCAGTCGTACATACAGAATGTTTTAGCCCTTTGTAACATAGTCAATCCGAATAAGACTGAGGCCCACAAAATCACGCACCTGATGAAGGGTATAGCAGAAGATATGTACCAAGCCCTTCTGATAAAAGATGTCACTACGACGGAAGAATTCATGAAGTGGTGCCAGCGTATTGAAGAGATGCAACAAAGGAGGGTTGCACGAAAGAAGTATGACAGACATTCCTGTCGTAGCTTCATCAGTAACATTACCGTCCTTAGAGTCCTTGAACAAAAAGCCATTGTCACCTACCTGCTCTTCAGGATCGTAGTAAGGCTTCATGCGCAGGATGTGAACATTATCTCTTCATTTTTGTCGTTTCGACGACGGCTCATAATCCTCAACTTCGTATGCGACGTCTGACAGGCGGCGTATGACACGATACGGACCAAAGTATCACTTCAATAACTTTTCTGACAGTCCAACCTTCTGTATAGGGGTAATCCATACCAGATGTCATGGGCTGTACACAACAGGTCGGTACTTTTTTTTTTTTTTTTGTGGTTTTAGGGCGCACAACGTCTACGGTCATTAGCGCCCAGACAAGAATGTAGATACACTGATATCAAAAAAAATTTTGGTGACTGTCAGAAAATCAAGAAGAGGCTAAAAACGAAAGATAAGACAATGAAAAGGGTTCAATATCCTTCGATAAGTTGGCCAAGTTGATAAAACGCAAAACCCGAGCAGCTGCTCGTGTGTTATCAGCTAAAATTTCCTCCAGTGTAGACGGAAAGTGAAGGGCTACATGGAGATGATTAAAAATTATGCAAGACAATAAAACGTGTCGCACCGTCAGCAATTCACCGCAGGAGCACAGCGGTGCAGGGTCGGCAGTTAGCAAATGACGGTGGCTGAAACGGCAGTGACCGATCCCCAACCGGGCCAGGATGACCTCCTACCGCCGAGAGGAGCGTGAGGAGGTCCTCCAAGCAGTCGGGATCGGTTTTACAGTTCCCAATTTATTGTCGTCGAGTGAGAACCACGCACTGTGCCAGGATGACATAATACTCCGGCGACGAGCCCGTTGAACATCGTCTGATGGAACGCAAAAAGTAGCCATGCGAGGCAAAAGAGCTGCTGCCTTGGCTGCTATGTTGGCGGTCTTGTTCCCGGGCACACCCACATGGCCAGGGACCCACAGAAAAGAAAAGTGACAGCTGTCATCTGCTAGCAACTGTAGGGAGCGTTTGATCCGATACACGAGAGGATGGTTCGAGAAAGGGTCCTGAAGACTCTGCAGGGCACTAAGGGAGTCCGAACATATGGCATAGAAAGGTTCGCGGTGGCGGCAGGTATACAAAACGGCCTGGTGGAGGGCAAAAAGCTCAGCCGTGAAGTTCGAGCACCGGTCAGGGAGCTTGTATTGGAAACGGTTGTCGCCGACGACGAAGGCAGATCCGACACCGGCAGTGCTCTTGGAACCATCAGTGTAAATAAATATGGCATTATCAAACTGCGAATGGAGTTCGACAAGCCTCAAGCAGTATACCAAATCCAGAGTGCTCTCCTTGGGGAGCGAACTAAGTTCAAGGTGAGTGTGAACCTGGGCCTGATGCCACAGTGGCAATGGGCTTTTGCTCAACCGAAGGGTGGAAGGAAGGGTAAAATCGAGCCACTGTAGCAGGCAGTGAAACCGAACTCCAGGTGGAAGAAAGGCTATCGCAGACAACTGATATTGGCAATTGAGTGAGTCGTCAAAAAATAATCGGTAAGATGGATGGTTGGGCATCGACCGCAGGCGGCATGCGTACCGACACAAGAGTATGTCAAGTCGAGTGGTCAAGGGTAATACAGCAGCCTCGGCATACAGACTTTCAACAGGGCTGGTATAAAATGCACCGGTCGCCAGACGTAATCCCCGATGGTGGATAGAGTTGAGACGGCGGAGAATCGACGGCCGTGCAGAAGAGTATACAAGGCTTCCGTAGTCGAGCTTCGACTGAACAATGGCCTGGTAAAGGTGAAGCAGGATGGTACGATCCGCTCTCCTTGACGTGCCACTGAGGACACGAAGAACGTTAAGGGATCGGGCACAACGGGAGGTCGGTACTTGTCGTTATACCACTGATGGTTCTTCTCCTGGGCGTGACAGATTCCTTAATTCGCAACATCGTTGAAAGGCTTTGCGGTTACAGGAACCCACCATTGATGAGGTTCTGTCTATTGCATAGGCTATTGAGGTGTCTAAGGTGGCAGCGGATCAATCTGAGGAAATGGTAGAGGTGGCGGCGGTACAGTCCTCGCGCCCTCACAGGCATCTTTCTTTGCCCTCCTCTTCGTCATCTTTTTGTTCTTCACGATTACCTATAGCCGTTCCATTCTGATGACGCGACTTTTCCTCTTGTCCAGATTGTTTTCATATACATGATCGCCCGTGCTCCTTCTGCCATGCATGGTGCACATCCTGCAGTAAACAAGGCCATGTGGTCATGTGGCCAGGCGGTCAGCAGCCGTATTCTAAATGGAAGTAAACCGCACCTGGACAGGAGCAGGCCACATCTTCAAAGATTCATGTCACACTTCTTATTCAAAATCAGCCATTCGTTTTCAAATTGACACCGGTGCCTCTGTCTCTCTCGTAAATTTGGATATGTATTTGGCACTTGGGAAACCGCCTCTTGTTCGAACTTCTCGTCGTTTGGTTGGCTATGGTGAACAGCCGATTCCAGTGCTCAGTCAGTTTACGACTGAGGTGGAGTACCAGCACGTAGTGCGTGCTATCATGTTTTTGGCCGTCACAAGCACGGCTTCAGAGAACATTTTTGGCCTGGATGCGTTCATGACTTTTGGGTTCAGTGGTCACGACGCTGTTCATCTTGTGTCTGGCTCCAACCTGTTTAATGAATTGGATTCACTTTGCCACGAGTTTGGATACTTTTCTCGGCGGGTTTGGGAACAGCCATTGGTTATGAGGCGCACATCACTCTCATACCCATAGCGGTTCCAAGATTTTGTCGTGCCTGGCCTATTCCTTTTGCTTTGTGCCCAGCGGTTAAGGATGAGTTGGATCTGTTGCACAGCTTGGGTATCAACGAAACAGTTTCCTCTAGCCTGGGGGTGACGCCTCTGGTGATAATAAAGAAACCCATGGGAGCCCTTCGGTTGTGCAGTGATTTTAAGTCCACGGTTAACTCACAGTCAGTGATAGATTGTTTTCCCATTCCCCAACCAGACAACATTTATGTGATTCCCAGCAATTCATGGTTCTCAACACCCCTTTCAGGTTGTACCGCTACACACGTCTGCCGTTTGGTGTCGCAAGTGAGCCTGCAATATTTCAGAGTTTCTCGCAACAGTTGTTAGACGACATTCCGTGCTGTGAAAACTATCTGGACGATATCATCATCACCAGTCCCTCCTGTACAGATGACTTAAACAATGTGTGGCTCTTGTTCATGAAATTGCACGTGAAGGGCCTCAAGGGCAATCTTCAAAAATTACAGTTCTTTCAACCTGAAATTGAGTATTTGGGACACCTGGTGTTACGAGATGGTGTCCGCCCTCGATTGCAATTAGTTACGGCAATTGATCATCTTTCTCGCCCTACCAATTTGCAGGAACTCCAGTCATTTTTGAGCAAGGTCAGTTACTATTCCAAATTTCTTCCTAACGTGGCAGAGGTCCCTCATCCATTGATCACACTGCGAAAGAAAAGTGTTCCGTTTGTGTGGTCTGCTGCTTGTGAGGCAGCATTTGCCCACATCAAATCAATGTTAAAGTCTTCACCTTGCCTTGGCACATTTACAACAGGCCGACAGCTTGTCCTAGCTATGGATGCTTCTCAGCATGGGATTGGAGCAGTGTTGGCCCACAGACTGGATGATGGTTCCGAGCAGCCCATTGCCTAAGTGTCTTAAGACATTGTCAGATGTCCAACGAATTTCTTCTCAGATTGAGAAAGAGGCTTTGGCATTTGTTTACATTGTTCGAAAGTTTCATGTGTTCCTCTACAGCATTAAATTCCACCTTATCACGGATCATAAACCCCTGGTGGCACTGTTTGGTCTGTGTTCTCATCTTCTGGACCAGACTTTGCAACGTCTCCAGCGTTGGGCTCCGTTTGTTTTTGAGTGCCTATCACTTCGAAATTCATTATCGGCCCTTGTCGCACCATGCCAATGCCTTGTCCCATCTACCCATGGGCCCAGACCCTTCCTTCGACAAAGTTGAAGTGGCGATTTTTCAGACTGACGAACATTTGAACAATGCTGTTGAGAGACTTCTGATTACGGCCAATCGAGTCGCGCAAGCCACCCGTCAGGACCCTGTGCTCAGTGAGGTGCTTAAGCATGTTAACGCTGGGTGGCCTGAGCGATTGTCCGCCAAAGAGGCTGGCCCTCTGCGTACGTATTTTTAGCTTTGAAACCAGCTGTCAGTCATTGATGGTGTCCTCCTCCTCAGTACCAATTCTGACGAGCCTCATGTCGTTGTTCCATCCAACTTACAGGCTCATGTGTTAGCTCTGTTACATCGGGGTCACTAGGGTACGATGGGCATAAAGATGCTTTTACGCTGTTTTATCTATTGGCCAGGAATCGATGCTGCCATTGAGTAGTTGGTTCATACATGCACTAAGTGTGCTAACCAGCAAGCTGCTCCCCGGCACACTTTTTCTCTGTAGCCTACTCTGGAGCACCTCTGGGACCACATTCATGTGGTATTGTCAGTCAATGTGGTTTGTGGTGGTAGATGCCCTGTCCAATTATCCATACATTGTGCATATGCATTCCACTATGGCAGAAGATGTGTTCTGAGCTCTGGTACAGATCTTTGCTATTGAAGGCCTTCCCCGGATGCTCATCTCTGATAATGGCCCTCAATTCACGTCATCTTATTTCCAACACTTCTGAACTAATAATGGTATTTCTCACCTCACCTCTGCTCCTTTCCACCCTCAATCCAATGGGGAGCCCAGTGGAGGTCCTCCACGGCTGCCAGCCCCGAATGCTGTTGCACCTGCTGTGCCCGGAGCCCCAAGCTGAGGTGTCCACACACCCTTGGCGTTAAGCACCAGGCACCCCTGTCTGGGCAAGCACCTTTGGCCACCACCCAGGATGGACGCCAGGGGTAGTAAAGTGTTTGCATGGTCGACAGATGGTCATGGTAGACGCAGACAGGGTGACAATATCCCGCCATCTCAACCACCTAGGGGTGGGACCCCACTCCAACACGCTCAGCCCTCAAGTCTGTGCCTCTTGGATACCCCTCCGTAGCTTCGGAGGTCGATAGAGGCATCCATCAGACATCACGGTGGCACCGGCCTCTTCCTGCCGACGACTCATGCACAGTGACCTCTGCTGCATTCTCGCCCCCTTCCCACCACCCCAACGATGCCTTACTGATGGAGCTAGCACTCGATGAGGCTCTGGGAAGGGGTACTACGGATGGGCGTCCACAACGTCAACAGTCGGCCACCTATGACAATGTCGAGATGCGGCCTCTCTCCCCGCGGGTCTACACAATGGCCGGTTCCCTTCCGTCGCCCCCGCCTCCTGCCTGCTCAGGTCCTGCTACAGATGCAGCTGTGTTGTCTCCCTCACCGGCAGTGGTGGGAGCGCTGGCGCAGGGGAGGCGTCTTCCTCCAGTGGCAAACATCGAGATGCGACCGGCCTCTCCGCCACTGTCACCTTTACTAGCGGGAACCCTGCCCCAGGCTCTTCGCCGCCGTCCTGGGCACTTCCGCCCCTACGTGCCCCAGGACTGGTTTGCCGCGCAGCGACGTGCTGACTACATCCCCTCGGACACAGATGTGGCGTTGGAGGCGCTCGCTGGCTCCCACCCCAACGCAGGGTCACATGGTCGACTTCTGTGGCCGCCACGATCCAGCGTCATCGGCCATCATTCGCCTCCACTTGTGGTGTCGGCTTCCTGGAAGATGGGAGGGACGTTGGAGCACGACACCGCAAGCTTCGTCCCGTCCATCCGCGGCATATGAAAGACGTGCAACAGCCAGCACCGTCACGACCAGACGAGCACACGGTGTGCGAGGCGTCACCTCAGTTATGACGTAGCTTACGCCTGAGCCTCATGTATAGACATCACCTGTGTTTTGTGAATTGCAATTGTATTGTACCTTTCACTTGATCTATGTTTTAGTGCTGTCTTCTTGTAAGAAATAAATTATACTGTTACAACAATGACCTTTACCTTTTTGGGCAATGTATCACCCTCAAAGCCAAGATGAATGCACCGGTGGCAACCCTACAATCCTTCGAACCCCTATACACGCGCCTGACAAAGTGGACGCTCCGTCGCTCCATGTAGGCGCATAACTCATCATCAGATTGTAGAAGAAGGTGTCTGAGGTAAATCACACCCTGGACCTTGTTCAGTGATTTGTGGGGTGTTATGCTTACAGGAACATCACCCAGCTTGTCGCAAGCAAGCAATGCTTTCGACTGAGCGGATGATGCAGCTTCAATCAGCACTGAACCACTACCGATTTTTGACATTCCCGCGACTTCACCATACTTATCCTCACAATTTTAGATGAAGAAAAGAGGCATTGTCGTCGTAAAACTGTCCCCATCTGTTCTGCTGCATATGAGATATTTTGGAGAGTGTAACTCATCCATATCTTCAGCCCCATGTTCCTACCGTGATGTAACAAGGGAAGGGAATGATTGGGGGTCACATTTCATGGCATTGAAGTTTGATCTTCCTCACTTAGACACACCATTGGCATAGTTTATAGCTCTTGGTCCCACGAGCAGCTAGGGATATAAATGTCCAGAACCCGCTTGCCTGGGTAAGCCCTATATAACTGATGTACGGCAGGTTCCTCAGAGGTTGCTCGTCAACGACTGTTCAACCTCAACAGCGATGCATCTCCTCGGCACGTAGCACACATTGAGATTGAGGTTTTTTGTATAGAGGTTTGTACCACCCTTGCGACCTGGGCGATTAAGCAAAGATCCCTAGGCTCTGAAACGTATAACGTTCAACTGTTCCACTGAACGATGGTTGGTGAAGCACGCACATTGCTCAGGAACCTAGGTTTGCCAAGCCCGTATTCAGCAAAGTAACGCTGAGCCCCTGAGGGAAAACCCAGAATAAATACACCTGCAGTCACATGATTGCCTTTAGGATTCCACTGAACACACTGGATGAACGAAAGCTGTGCCATTACAAATTAGCAAGGAGTTCTTCATCAGACCGAAGGAGAAAGTCCTCACGAAATATGATGCATCGAGTTTAGAGACTGGTGAGGACCCATACTCGCCGGGATGTCTACATCTACATATTTTATTCTGCAACGTCTCACTTGCACAAAGAGCACGTGACTGGCTGGAAGAGGTGGTTTTGCAGAGCCAGTTCTCATATTACTGATTGACTGAACTTCGCCAAACATATACTCAATATTTTCCACAAAGGACAAAGGTTTGACAGCAGTGAAAGTCTCCCCATCTATTCTAGAACAGACCGAGTAACAGGGCAGAAGTTTCACTCTAAGACAGAGGGCCTGACACTCCTCCCATGAAGTAGCCAGGAAGAGGAACGTTGTGGAGGAAACAGTAGGACCAGAGTTCATGATCTATCTATTTAAACTGGCTCTGGCCACAGCAGAGCGACCAAAATGGAAAGCTTCTAGAGTCCTGCATGCAGAGCGTTCCTCCGATACCACCCACGCCCGTCAGGGGCTTGCCCAGGGGGCACCATACAGTCACAAAACATCATACAAAGGACAGTCGTTGCCAGGAGTTTTGATGCCCCAAAAAGATAGGGAACCAGTTATGGGCATACATGAGATGGTGGCTGCTCAGTTTCCAGTGATCCGTATCTACATCTACATAATTACTACGCACATCACATTTAAGTGCATGGCATAACCCCTTTTATAATATTTCTCTACCATCTCATTCTTTAATAGCTCGCGCAAAAAGGGAACATCAATCTTTCCATTTTTGAGCTGATTTCTCTTATTTTGTTATGATGATCATGGCTCACTATGTAGGTACACACTAACAAAATATGTTCATATTTATGGGAAAGAAAGTTAGTGAAAAAAAGTTTGCTGCAATGAATAAAGTCTTTCTTTTAATGATTCTCACCCGAACTCTTCCATCATTTCCATGACACTCTGTCTCTCGTATTGTGATAATACAAAATGAACTGCCCTTCTCTGAACTTTCTCTATATCCTCCATCAGTCACACCTGATGGGCATCCCACAATTCATGGCAATACTGGAAAATAGGACAGAAAAGTGTAATGTAGGCAGTTCCCTTAGTATGAAAGTTGCATCTTCTAAGTGTTCTGCCCATTAATTATAGCCTTTGGTTTGCCTTCCCTAAAATATTTTCTGTGTGTCCTTCCCAATTTAAGTTATTTGTAATTCTTCTTCTTCTTCTTCTTCTTCTTCTTCTTCTTTTCTTCTTCTTCTTCTTCATCAATCATCATCATCATCATCATCATCATCATCATCATCATCATTATTATATTCCATTGTCAATTGACAACTTTTGTAGCACATATATATCTTATCAAAATCGTTTTGCAGCTGCTGCTTTTGATCTTCTGGTGACTTTACTAACTGATAAACAACAGCATTATCCACCAACAGTCGAAGAGAGCTGGTACCATTGTCTCCTAAATCGTTTATAAAAAATAATGAACAGTAGGGGCCTTATAAAACGTCCCAGGGGAACGCTAGATATTACTTCTGTTGTACTCTATGACTTTCCATCAATTACAATGTACTGGTTTACTTCTTGGCGCAATTCTCACATTTATGTTACTTTCACTGAAATACAATTAAAAAAAAAAATAAAAACAGAAAGAAACAGAGCTATTAAAATAAACGAGTGAGACTAACTAAACGACTGTAACAGTAAAGGAATTGCAAATACACAGTTATCAAACTACACGATTTTGTAAAAATACGAGAGTAGGTCTACTAAATACAAAAACAAGTAGGAGGCTCAACTGGGAGGGTACAGAACAGCCCCACCACACACAGTCTGGGAACTGCGCTGGTGAACTAGTGTGGGCAGGAAGCTACAGCAAGGAGGAAAAGGGGAGAGGAACCCAAGCTGTAGAGGCTACAGAGGGAGTTCTTCCTCAAATGGTTTACAATGTAACAAATTTAGAAAGCAGCGGCAAACCCCAAAGGGTACCACACTGTAACTAAAAAGCAGAGCCGAGGGGGAGGGGTTGGAGGAGGGGAATAAAGTGAGCCGAGTTGTCTTGGGGACTGGGGTGGAGGTGTACAATGGGAAGGAGGGGAAACTGGGAAAAGGAATGCAGCTTGAGAGAGAAAAAAGACTGCAATGACATTGGGACCTGTGCTTGCCACACGTACCCACAAAAGAGCTGTGGGTCCTCTGGAAGGGTGGAGGGGGGGGGGAGGCAGAATTCCACACAGTAGTGAATCCCGATACTGTGGCATAGCCTGAGGTTACAGTGATATGTGGTTGACAGTGGAAGCCAATTTTTCTGGACATTGAGGAATATCCCAATGCTTAGACGGCACACAACCCATAATATAGGGCAAATGGGCCCGAAAACTCAGAAATACAACAAAATCGAGCAGTGAGAAGGTACGCAGATTGACACTAGAGGTATTGTATCTATAAGATAAAAACCAGAAGCATCCAACATAACCAAGTGCGGTTGGGAACAAACAACTGATTTGCAATCCATAGCCATGACAGGATCAAAACTAGGATTTGGCTGTATGTTGTAGCTTATTTACCCTTCATGCTTGGCAATGGTGAGGACTGAGTTGAGTAGCAGAACAGCAACTCTCGTATTGATTGGTAAGGGTAATGGCTCGTCCATAACTTGCACTTCACTAACAAAATTGTATGAGTTGCACACATAGGTGGGTATAATAAAAAATGTTCAAATGTTTGTTAAGTTTATGGGACTTAACTGTGGGGTCATCAGTCCTAAAACTTACAAACTACTTATAAGCTACCTTATACTAAAGACAACACAAACATCTGTGCCCATGGGAGGATTCGAACCCCGGACAAGGAATGGCCTTGAGCATCAGAGGTGTGTATGACAACAAAACTGTATCGGTAGCAAATTACATTTATTACTGTATGGACTTTAGCAGAGGTAGTGGTCAACATACTGAGACTATGTGAATCAACACTTGTGGTCAGCATATAGATTGCATATGACCTGCCACTGATAATTCAAAAATTGTGAACAACATATCTATGCTATGCAACTGTTCTGACACTGATAGCTAGAATCCTATCACCTCGGGGTGCCTGCTCAATCACGCGGCATAACACGAGAGGTGCAGAAAGGGAGTGGCAGCAGCTGTGTTTGCTGCCAGTGACATGTTTTAAGTGTTGGCTCAGTCGTACTGCAGTAACGTCTTTTTCCACCGGCATGCCCGGCTGCACTCGTTAATGTGGCACACTGTCAAATATGGTGCCAACAGAAAAAGCAATAAACGGGTGTCCCACAGTGCGGCATACTGCAAATGACAGTGTCAGAACATCGGGAAACAGAAGGTCTGCAACTAGAAGTGCTCATTGAAAGACCTCCTCATACGAGGTCAAAACTTGGGATGGCATCCAGAACCCTAGTAGCAGTAGAAGAATTCTGAGACAAATCTGTGATATGTGTACACTTGTAACAACAACAGTGCTGCATGCTTTTGAGCATCAAACAAAATAGTCGCAGAGTGCCATAGAAGAGTTAATCGGCACACTAAATGGTACATACAAAGAAACATTCAAGATATGTGCAGACCTCTTACCTTCAACAACCTGAAATGTTGGTGCAGCCATACCCAAGTCATCCAATGAATGACAGTTGAAATGGAACAGTATGGATGGACAAAAGTAGTTCTGCCAGAGTCAGCAAATGTAGTCATTAACATAACCATTTAATCTGTGGTCATTTGAGCTGCTGTAGAAAGGACTGATGGAAAAACCTTCATGGAAGAACCAAATGGCAGAAACAACACAGAATGAGAAAAACACATAACACATGAAAGTAAAAACTTAACTATGGAAAATCCAGATTGAAATGTCAATAAATAGAGGCTACAGAACAACTCACCACAAAAGATGATCACTGAGCCACTGACAGTCGTATACAATAGACAATCAGATTACATTTTGACCATTGCCTCATCAGAAATAGAAATGCATACATTCACACGATCACCATCTCAGACCACTCCAGAGACTTGTAAGCTTTGTTATTTAGTCCCTTTCATAATCAATCCGCTCTAGCTCAAAAATGATCCTGAGTAGAGATGAGTATTTGTAGTGTGATAAACACCCAAGCATAGTATCCAGATATTCAGCAGTGGAAGGAAAAGGAAACAGATCCAAAGTGGTCTGAATAAATGAAAAAGAACTGAAGGAACACAAGAAGAAAAATAAAGGGACAATAAAAGGGGAAGAAATGAAATTGGAATGCAGTCCCCAGAACAACCTAATCAAAAAAAACGCAGAACTGTCACCATTACATTAGCTGTGCCATAAAAATCCTCTGTTGATGTGATGTTCATTATATAATTGGTCAGTTTCATTAATTAATAAACGTGTGCTATGAAAAAAGTTGCCAAGTCATCATCATTGATGCATCCAACATGAAGACAAAATAAGAGGTAATTACTGACAATTTTCAGATGAAAATACATCCACTATGTGTAAATTCTACATAAAATATGAACACAATATGTAAGTTATAAAATTTTGAGTAATTCGGTGGGGTACTCCTAAGTTATAGCAATTACTTATCAATTACCATCATCACATACTGTATTTTTATTGCAGTAACTAAAACATTGTTGACACTTACCCACGTTTTCACAGCTCTAACCCCACCACCAGCTCCACCACCGCCGCCGCCACCAATACCGCCAGCACCACCACCACAACCACTACCACCTTCTCCTTCTTCACAATAAAGAGGATTCCTTGAATTCCTCAACCCCTGGTAACCATGTTCCAGTTCAGTGTAGGACATGGTTAGAAACACTCACTGGTTGAGCCATGTAACCTGAAAAATAATAATAATAATAATAATAATAATAATAATAATAATAATAACAACAACAACAATAATAATAACTTTAACAGAATTTGAAAATATTTGTCCACAGAAGAGGGGGAAGGCTCTGTTTTAACATCACAATCCTTTCCATAAATATTAACTTTCTTTATTGCCCCTATGTTTTTGTAAGAATTTATTCATTCCAGAGATCGGAACATTTTAAAAATAAAAAATTACACATTTTACGTAACTATTTACAGCAAACCCAATTCACTTCTATTAAGCATCTCCAAGAAAATGTTTCACAAAGCCAGCTGCAAAAGTGTAGTTTCTTTGCTTCAATTGTGAATACCTGATGCACATTAAGAGACACAAGAGTAACACACCAATGAGTGACCACACTAAGGCAAAAGAGAAACTGCTTACACTTGCTAATCTTATCCAGTTGCAGTAACTTCTGGGCATAATTATGCAAGTGGCACAGATCACATACTGCCTCAACTCATCTGTGCAAGAAGAGTGTCACATATTTCTGTGGTCGGTCAACAATTAACAAACTTTTAGAACTTCAAAGCAGCTCAGTGTCTGGTTTCTCGTATATCACAAGAAGAGGTCGCCTACTCGTCATAGCCGAATACATCCAAATTTATGGTACTTGTAGGGCGTGGTGAGATATGGAAGTGCACCAACTAAGGAACTCCAAATGGCTCAGCATTTAGGAAATAAAAGGAATTTTGATATGGATCTATCACCATATGCACCTTATCAACTGCCCGAGAGAGTCTGTTTATAAAGTGGTGTTTGGCTCAGCGGTAAGAGATCGGATTTTTGTTGAAAGGTTCGTGGGTTCGATTCCGCCAGGCAGCAAGTATTTTTTTGCTTCTAGGCAATGCGTACACTACTGACTTCACAATTAACTGCAACATCATATATGTTATTTTGTACTTTTATGTGCACAACATCAGCATGGGACGTCATTATTTAAAATAAGTTATTTTTGACCGAGGTTCAAAAGTCAGTAGATGAGTACACAGCAAAATATACAAAGGTTATCATCACTTCTTTAAAATCCAGTAAACTCACAACAGACTTGTACAAAAAATATTTAACTGATGTGCTGAAGCCCTATGTGCAAGAGAATAAATGTCTTCTGTTGATTGACTCGCGGGGAGGACAAACAAATCCACAAATATATGATGAACCGTTCCAAGATGAAGATGGATTGCCAACATACAGTATCAAAGTAATTCCCCCCCCAAAGGTACCCACTAGAGCAACCACGTGATGTATATTTTTATCGTCAGGTAAAAAGTTTAATAAAAAATTTCCACAACTGCACTTACCTAATCGAGAAAGAAGAAGAAATCACTTCCCGAGAAGCTTGCATCAAACTACATTTGATTACACATCACCGGCTGCCTCGCAAGTATTCAGCAACATGCTATGTTATGCGTGGTTCGCTGCTGGACTGTGGCATGAAAGAAGCTGTTTTCAGAATGGCAATCAAGTTTGCTTTTCTATGGAGACATTAGAAAAACCATGTAACTGCAAAAGGGCAGCATTCATAATGTGCACAAGATGCAGTCAAAATTATTGTTTCCCCTGTTTCTTCGATGAATATCACCCGGGTACATGTAATTGATCAATTGCAAAAGAACGGAACTATCTTTTTCATACCCAACATCCCCAAGTACACGTTAACTACAGTCCCTTTTTGAATGTTTGTAGTCCTGAATTTCATCCAACACCCTTCCTTTTTTTGCTTATATATTAATAAAATAACCTATACAATTTTGCGGTTAATTTTGACGTTAGTCTACATCTACATCAATACTCTGCAAACCACTGTGAAGTGCACGACAGAGGGTACGTCCAACTGTACCAGTTATTAGGGTTTTTTCCCATTCCATACATGTATTGAGCATGGGAAGAATGATTGTTTAAATGCCTCCATGTGTGCTGTAATTAATCTAATCTTGTCCTCATGATCCCTACGGGAACAATATATAGGTGTATGCATTACCAAGGTGCAGAAAAAAATTTTCCGCTGGGTGGAGTTGAACCCGCAATCTTCTCAATATGAATCCAATATTTTACCACTCAGCCAAACAGCGCTTCCTAAACCCGCTGTCACAGGGACAGTTGATGAGATACATATGGTGATAGATCTGTATCAAACTTCCTTTTATTTCCTAAATGCTTGGCCATCTGTAGTTCCTACTTGGGACTCTTTCGTGTCTCACCACACCCTACACGTACCATAAATTTGGACGAATTCGGCGATGATGAGTAGGTGTCCTCTCCTTGTCAGATCTGCCCTTGGCACTTGCTGATGGACACATTCCAGTACCGCATTGAGAGTGTTTTTTCTCACAAATTATCAGATTTGCCTCCAAAATGTTAAGTGCTGAGCAGCTAAGCTATAGCCAAATTGATAAGGCTTTAGTGATCATTTTTAAAGACAAAAAGTTTCATGTATTCTTGTAAAGTCAAAAATTTCACCTGTTGACGAACCACAAACCAATGGTTTTCTTGTTCTGTCACAGTCCTAAGCTCCTACATGGAGAAAGTGCAGCAACACTATCCCAATGCTGACACACTATATTGGCACGAACAAGGCATTGAATTGACAGGAAACAGTTTATTTTGCCGTGAATCAACATATGCAACAAACCTTGACTAATTTCCTGCTGACAGTAAATCATATTGCAGCAGCAGTGGCCTGTGACCCAGTCTCATACAAGGTTTTAGAAGGGGTGGCCAGAGCATGTTTCCTGACAGGCTAACCCATTAATTCATTATTATTTTGCTCTGTGCATCTGGCTGTCCCACACAGGGGGCCTTAAAACTACCCGTGAAGAGTCTGACTGCTGAATTGTAATTCCTCCCCAACTTCAGTCTTGTATTCTGCAATTCCTGCACACTCAATATTTGACTATGATGAACATGAAGGCACGTTTACTGGCATGGTATCAACACCAACAATGAACTTGTTGTGCCTGTCAGTCGTCCCCAGCCATAGGCTGAGCGGCTGAGAGATAGGGCATCCCCCCCCCCCCCATCCAAACACACACACACACACACACACACACACACACACACACACACACATATTTTGCTTGACCTCTTATAATGGGTCATGTGGCTGTTGGAAGCTGATGTCCCCTCCCATCTACCATTTGCTGCTGCTGTTGCTGGTTTTATTAAGAGATTACTAAATTGCTAGGTCATCAGTCCCCTGTTCCTAGGAAAAACTTTACATTGTGATGTAAATAAAAGAAAATTTAGTGCTTAATGCATTGAAGGGACACCCACAAGGAGTACAGATTGACAATGAACGTTTCACTGACAACACAAATGAGGAAAACAAAACAGATAAATGGAGAGTTCAACCAAACTAAAATTTTTACAGCAAAATTCCGTGGCTGGCTGATCACTGGTATAACAAAGGATGAACAAGTCATGCTAAATGTAACACAGATTCAGCCATGGAGGCACCGTCTCATAACACTAAAGGTAGAGCACCTGGAAGATTAAAAGACTGTCACAAGGGGGCTAAAATGGGAGATGGACCACTGTAGTAAAATCAATGACACTCTGACAGAGTCTCAAGGCGAAGTAGATACCCACAAGTCAACCAAGTATGCCCAATACGGAGATGGCACAGGACAACCGAGTCCCCAAGTTTGGACCTCAATGAAGTTTCGCACATGGACGCAGATAGTTCGAGCACACGAAGATTGTATTGCGCACTCAAAGTGGACCATTCTGAGCTCCGAGCTTCGCGCAACCTTCCGGTGTAGTGCCAACCTGAAGTCCATTTCCATGAGACCAACTTCCAAAGGTCACGAGGTGGTGGCCTGTTTGGCCTACTGATCAACATGTTCATTCCCAGATATGCTGATGTGCCCTGGGGTCCAGACAAAGACCACTTAACAACCAGACCTGCTGAGAGAGGAAACAAGAGTCTTGAATACACTGCACCAAATGTTGTTACGTGAAACACTGGTTGAGTGCTTGCATGCCACTCAGGGAGTCGCTTCAGATGAAAAAAGCACCCCCCAGGACTTGAACAGAGGTGCTCTAGAGCACGATAAACAGTGACCAGCTCTGCGGTGAAAATACTGGTCCCACAACGCTGGGAATGCTGTTCGATGTGGTCACCATGTACGTAGGCAAACCCAGTTCAGCCGTCCACCACAAAATCTTCAGTGTAAATCATTTCTGCAATGCAGAAGATATCCATAATAGCTGCAAACTGGTGACGAAGTCTCACTGGTGGAACTGAGGCCTTGAAGTCACATCCCAAATCCATGTAGAGCCACAATTGAAGGACAGACCAAGGAGGCAATTGGGAAGGAAAATGGGAAGGAGGGGGAGGGGGAGAGGGAGGGAGCGGAAGGGACTTGAGTGAAGAGAGAAGGGAGTAAACCCGAGCCACAATCAGGAGACCTGAACTGGGTGGCCGTCATGGGGAAGGGAGTGAAGAAGACGAAAAAAGAAGCCTGCGGGTTGGGTAATTTGGCGAGGCATGAATGTGGACAATGTACGATGCCAGCAGCTGATGTAGGTGGAATTGTAAGGGAGGAACCAATGCATCTACAAGAAGGTTCGTCACTGGTTGTTGTTGTAATGGTCTTCAGTCCGGAGACTGGTTCAATGCAGCTCTCCACCCTACTCGATCCTGAGAAAGCCTTTTCATCTCCTCATAAGAATGGCAACCCACATCCATTTGAATCTGCTTACTATATGCATCCCTTGGTCTCCCTCTGCGATGTTTACCCCACACACTTCCCTCCAATACTAAATTTACAATTCCTCGATGTCCTACCAAGCTATCCCTTCTTTTAGTCAAGGTATGCCAAAAATTCCTTTTCTCGCCAATTCTGTTCAGTACCTCTTCATTAGTTATGCGATCTATCCACCTAATCTTCAGCATTCTTCTGTAGCACCACATTTCAAAAGCCTTTATTCTCTTCCTGTCCGCACTATTTATCGTCCATGTTTCACTCCCGTACAAGGCAACATTCCACACAAATGCCTTCAGAAAAGACTTCCTTTCACTTATATTAATATTCAATGTTAACAAATTTCTCTGTATCAAAAATGCTTTTCTTCCCATTGCCATTCTGCATTTAATATCCTCTGTTCTGCAACCGCCATATGTAATTTTACTACCCAAGTAAAACAACTCATTTACCACCTTCATTGTTTCGTTACCTAATCTAATTCCTTCAGCATCGCCTGATTTTCTAAGACTGCATTCCATTATCTTTGTTTTGCTCTTGATAATGTTCATTTTATACACTCTCTTCAACAAACTGTCCATTTCATTCAACTGCTCTTGCAGGTCCTTTGCTGTCTCTGACAGAATTGCAATGTCATCAGCAAAACGCAATGTTTTTATTTCTTCACCCTGAACTTTAATCCCTATTCCAAAGTTTTCCTTGCTTTCCTTCACCACCTGCTTGATGTACAAATTGAATAACATCGGTGAAAGGCTACAACCCTGTCTTACTCCCCTCCCAACTAATGCTTCCCTTTCATGCCCTTCGAGTCTAATAACTGCGGTCTGGCTTTTGTACAAGTTATAAATAACTCTCCTTTCCCTATATTTTACCCCTGCTGACTTCAGAATTTGAAAGAGTGTATTCCAGTCAACATTGTCAAAAACTTTCTCCAAATCTACAAAAGCTAAAAATGTAGGTTTGCCTTTCCTTAATCTATCTTCTAAGATAAGTCGTAAAGTGAGTATTGCCTCCTGGGTTCCTACGTTCCTCCTGAATCCAAACTGATCTTCCCCGAGGTCAGCTTCTACCAGCTTTTCAATTCTCTTGTAGATAATTCATGTTAAAATTTTGCAACCACGACTTATCAAACTGATGGTTCTGTAATTTTCACACCTGTCTACACCTGATTATTTTTGGAATGGGGATTATTACATTTTTCTTAATGTCTGGGGGTATTTAGCCTGTCTCATACATCTTACACACCAGGTGAAATAGTTTTGTCATGGCTGGCTCTCCCAGAGACTTTAGTAGCTCTGAGGGAATGTCATCTACTCCTGGGGCCTTATTCCGACCTAGGTCTGCAACCTGTCAAATTCATCACTCAGTACCGTACAGTCACTGGACTAGAGCGAGAAGTGCTCACTGACAGCCTGACGCCACAATGAAGGATCAGGTTGAGCATGCATAATGCTGAAGGCACTGCTGAATCATACATTAAGCTCCCACAGTTGAGATTTGTTGTTGTTGGGTATTGAGGGGACTAAACATCTAGGTCATCAGTCCCCTGTTACTAGCTCAGAGTCCACTGCCAAGAACGACAAAAATTAAACAAAGCTCTAAAAAGGATCATGCACATAAGGGACAGGTTGACAATGGACAAACCTCTGATAACTTAAAACGAAGACACACAGAAATGGTAAAAGAAAGTCAGGAATAAAACTGGATAGCAGAGTACCTTGGCTGGCTGATCACAAAGAAAAAACAGGATGAGCCAGCCATACTGCATACACGAAGAACCCCTAAGGGCGGAAAAGGTAAAAAACGGGATTGGTGGTGGCCTAAGATGTCAGGCCACAGCACCTACCGTTAGATCGAGTCATAAAAACCAGCAGCGCGGATAAAACGTAAAACTTTGGTAGCCATAGAGGCGTCGTCTCCTAAAACTAAAGGTAGTGCGTCTGGAAGAGTAAAATAGTGCCGCAGGTCGGCTAAAAGTGGACAGGCCATCAAAAGATGGGCCACTGTCAATACAGTGCCACATCGACACACGGGTGGAGCCTCACGCCGAAGAAGATACCCGTGGGTGAGCCACGTATGTCCAATCCGGAGGCGACAGAGGACAACTGACTCTCGGCGGGTCGGCCGCAGTGAAGATTTCCACAAAGCTGTGGAGAGCTTCACTGCCCGAAGCTTATTCGGTGCAGTCGCCGTAACCCACTCGGTGCTCCAAGCCTCGCGCACCCTCCGGTGCAACACCAGTTTAACATCCTGTTCCGTGACACCAATTGTGAGAGGTGGTCCCATAGTGGCCTGCTTGGCCAATCGATCTACATGCTCACTCCCTGGTATGCCAACATGACCTGGGGTCCACACAAAGACCACAGAACGGCCTGATTGGCATAGGGAGTGAACAGTGTCCTGGATCGACCGCACTATTGGGTGCCGAGAGAAACACTGGTCGATCGCTCGTAAGCCACTCAGGGAGTCAGTACAGATGACGAATGACCCCCTGGGGCAGGCTTTGAGATGTTGGAGAGCTCTGAGAATAGCGACCAGCTCGGCGGAGAAGATGCTACTCTCACAGGGCAGAGAATGCTGTTCTACGTGGTTGTGATGTAGAAAGGCATACCCAGCACAGCCATCTACTACGGAACCATCTGTGTAAATGGCGTCTGCGGCACGGAACGGCTCGAGCATTTGCAGAAACTGGTGACGGAGATGTACGGGAGAAACAGAGGCCTTCGACACATGGGACAGGTCCAGACGGAGCTGCAAACGAGGAATGGACCAAGGAGGGGTGTGAAAGGAATATTGGAAAGTGCTTGGAAGTGGATAGGATGTGAGAGACGAAAGAAGGAGATGAACACGGACCGAGATCGGGTATCCCGACCTTGGCCGTCGTGGAGGGATAGGTAGTGCAGCGTCTGGAAAAAGGAGCCGGCGGTTCGAGTGGAAGGGTGAGGCCTCAACACGAGCAACATAGGATGCCAGCAGGTGTTGCCTACGGAACCGCAGCGGGAGGACTCCAGCTTCGACAAGGAGGCTTGTCACCGGGCTCGTGCGAAAAGCCCCCGTAGCTAAACGGACACCACAGTGTAAAATTGGGTCCAACGCCTGCAGTGCTGATGGCGCAGCCAAATCGTAGACTATGCAGCCATAGTCTAGGCGTGACTGAATGAGGGCCTTGTAAAGTTGTAGGAGCGTTGGGCGTGAGGCTCCCCAAACAGTGTGGCTGAGACAACGCAGGATGTTGAGGTGTCGCCAGCACTTTCGTTTCAGCTGGCGAAGGTGTTGCACCCAGGTGAGACGGTTGTCTAACAGCATGCCTAGAAACGTGTGTGTTTCTACGACATCTAGCAGGTCTCCAGCTAAATAGAGTTCGGGTTCTGGGTGTACTGCCCGACGTCGGCAGAAATGCATTACACGGGTCTTCGACGCAGAGAACTGAAAACCGTGGGCAAACGCCCATGACTGCGCTTTTCGAATGGCCAGTTGCAACCGACGTTCAGCAACACTGATGCTGGTGGAGCTAAAATACATGCAGAAGTCATCGGCATACAAGGAAGTGGATACCGATGACCCCACGGCCGCCGCAAGGCCGTTGATGGCGACTAAAAATAAAGGGACACTGAGAACGGAACCCTGCGGGACTCCGTTCTCTTGACAATGAGGTGAGCTAAAACAAGAACCAACACAAACTCTAAAAGAACGCAACGCCAGGAAATTCTGAATGAATATGGGAAGCGGACCCCGTAAACCCCAGTCATACAGCGTAGATAGGATATGGTAGCGCCAGGTAGTGTCGTATGCTTTCCGCAGGTCGAAAAATACGGCAACCAGGTGTTCGCGGCGACTAAATGCTGTACGGATGGCCGACTCCAGTGACACAAGATTGTCAACAGCGGAGCGACCTTGACGGAACCCACCCTGTTGTGGCACCAAAAGTCCCCGGTCCTCGAGGATCCACATGAGCCTCCGACTCACCAAGCGTTCGAGAAGCTTGCATGGAACGTTGGTGAGGCTGATCGGACGGTAACTATCAGCCACCTGCGGATCTGCCCCAGGCTTAATCACCGGAATGATAATGCTTTCCCGCCACGAGGACGGAAAAACACCCTCCAGCCATATCCGATTAAGCAGGGCGAGAAGTTGGCTCTTGGCATCCGCTGATAGGTGTCGGAGGAACTGACTGTGAATGCGATCGGGTCCAGGGGAGGTATCGGGGCATGCAGTAAGGGCACCTTCAAACTCCCACTCAGTGAACGGGACGTTGTATGGTTCCCGACGTCGCGTTCGAAATGAAAGCAGATGTCTCTCTGCTCGCCCTTTAAGGGCGCGAAAGTCTGCACCATAAGCAGCAGTCTCTGAGATGCGACAAAAATGATCCGCCAGGTGCTCAGCGACGGCGACGGGGTCAGTACAGAGCGTACCCTGAACGCTGAGACACGGAATTCCCGCCGGTGGGCGGTGCCCAAAGAGGCGTCGAACCTGCGACCACACCTTGTAAGGAGAAGCGCGGGAACCAATGGAGGCGACGTACTTCTCCCAGGAAGCCCTCTTACTTTCCTGTATCAGTCGCCGGGCTCGTGCTCGGAGACGCTTGAAGGCCACGAGATGTTCGACACAAGGGTGGCGTCGGTGGCGCTGTAGAGCTCGCCGACGTTCCCGGATGGCCTCAGCGATCTCCGGTGACCACCAGGGCACCGATGTACGACAGAGCGAACCGAACGTGGTGGGGACAGAGTTTTCGGCTGCAGAAACAACGGCCGCTGTGAACTGCTCAACGGCGGCATCAACATCAGCTGGAAAGTGAGAGGATAGTACAGCAGCTGCGGAATAGGCTGACCAGTCAGCCCTACGGAGGGACCAGCGAGGCAGGCGGTCGGCAGGCAAACGCTGTGGGAGCGACAGGAAGATAGGAAAATGGTCGCTACCACACAGGTCGTCGTGGACCCTCCAGGTGAGATGTGGAAGAAGGCTAGGGCTGCAGACAGACAAGTCTATTGCAGAATAAGTACCATGCGCTGCACTGAAGTGAGTAGGAGCACCGGTGTTTAAAAGGCAAAGATTCTGCTCTGATAGCAAAGACTCAACATCCCTACCCCGGGCCGAGGTCTGTGTGCCACTCCACAGAGTGTGGTGGGCGTTAAAATCCCCCAAAAGAAGAAAGGGTGGGGGAAGTTGGGCGACCAAGGCAGTGAGGTCTACGGGAGAGACGACTTCATCTGGTGGAAGGTAGACAGAGCAGATCGTAAAATCTCGTAATAACCGGAGCCGTACAGCGACTGCCTCTAGAGGTGTTTGCAGAGGCACAGCAGAACTGGGTACTGAAGTGTGAACATAAACACATACGCCGCCGGAGACTCTGTTGTAGGAGTTTCGGTTCTTAAAATAGCCCCGATAGCCTCGGAAGGCTGGGGTCCTCTCGACGGGGAACCATGTTTCCTGCAAGGCGAGGCAGATAGCAGGGAAGTGGCAGAGTAATTGCCGCAGCTCAGCCAGACGGCAGAAAAAACCGCCGCAATTCCACTGCAAGATGTCTTTTGCAGCGCGCTGAATATCCATAAGTTAAGATGTTAAATGGTTATTCAGCAGTGGCACCTGCTGCCAACTCCGCAGACTCTGCAGGGTCCAGAACCATCGGTTCTGGCGACCCAAGTATGGCGAGATCCTCAGGCGACGCGAGGATCTCCACCTCATCTTCAGAGGCCGAAGATGTGATGGAGCGTTCCTTCCGAATCGCCGAGGAGTCCTCCTTTGGGTCAGTCTTCTTCTTCTTCTTCACTTTCTTTTTGCCCTCTCGCTGGCCCTTTGGTGTTAAGGGCTGGGAGGACTTCACGGGAGTGGCATCAGGGGCCGTCGAAGAGCCAGAAGCCCTTCGACCAGCAGGCTTCGGATCCTTCAGCCAAAGGCTGGGATCCACTGGCTCACCCTGGGACTCCCCAGAAGGGAGCGTCCCGAAGGACCCCTTCCGAGGGAGAGATGCCGGAGGAAGTTGTTGCTTCTCCGGCTGGGGGTTGGGGACTGGTGTCCCCGATGGTTGTGGGGAAGTTGCCCCCACAACAGGTGCTGCAGCAGCAGATGGAGTATTGCCCCCACCTAACGAGGGGGCAGTGGTAGTTTTGTGGCCCCTAGGGCCCACAGGAGGAAGCGATACCTTGGTAGATGTCGTACCCGTAATGCGCGGGGACGACGTTACTACAGCATAAGAGGTGGTCATGTTTACCGGATGGAGCCGCTCATATTTCTTTCTCGCCTCATTGTATGACAGTCGGTCCAAGGTCTTAATCTCCATTATTTTTCGTTCTTTGTGTAAGACTTTACAGTCCGGGGAGCACGGCGGATGCAGCTGATTACAGTTCACACAGACGGGAGGTGGCGTGCAGGGAGTGTCCGGATGAGCTGGACGTCCACATTCCCTGCATGCAGGGCTGGAAGTACACTGGGAGGACATATGCCCAAACTTCCAGCACCTGAAGCACCTCATAGGGGGCGGGACATACGGTGTGACGTCGCACCGGTAGATCATGACCTTGACCTTCTCAGGCAGTGTATCGCCCTCAAAGGCCAGGATGAACGCACCGGTGGCAACTCTGTTATCCTTAGGTCCCCTATAAATACGTCGTACAAAGTGAACTCCTCTGCGTTCCAGGTTGGTCCGTAACTCCTCATCGGACTGCGACAATAAGTCGCGATGGTAAATTAGACCTTGGACCATATTGAGGGTCTTGTGGGGCGTGACACTGACAGGTATATCACCCAGCTTGTCACAGGCCAATAATGCCCTGGACTGGGCTGGGGAAGCTGTCTGTATCAAAACAGCCCCACTTCTCATTTTTGAGAAAGACTCCACCTCACCGTACTTGTCCTCGAGATGATCAACGAAGAACTGTGGTTTGGTGGACAAGAAAGAATCTCCATCAGTCCGGGAAAAGACAAGATATCGCGGTGTGTAGGGATCTGAACTCCGTAAAGTTTTGCGCTCTTCCCATGGCGTAGCCAGGGAAGGAAACGTCTTAGGGTCGTATACTGTTGCATCAAAATCAGACTTTCCTCGCTTAGAAACGGCGTTTTTGCGACCGCCCACGCTAGTTAGTGCTCGTTTCATTTCCGTCCCACGAGCAGCTAGGGAAAAGAGGTCCACCCAGACAGAGCCCCGCTTGCCTGGGTAAGCCTTATACAACTGAGGTGCGGCAGGTTCCTCAGAGGTTGCTCGCTAGCGGCTGTTCAACCTCAACAGCCATGCATCTCCTCGGCACGTAGCACACCTTGAGATTGAGGGGTTTTTTATAGAGGTTTGTACCGTCCTCGCGACCCAGGCGATTAAGCCAAGATCCCCGGGCTCTGAAACGTACAACGTTCCACCGTCGCGCCAAACGGTGGTCGTTGAGGCACGCACAGAGCTTACGGTGTAGCGGACTGTTGGCGCGACACAGCCCACAGCTCAGGACCCCGGGTTCGCCAAGCCCGTACTCAGCAAATGAATGCTGAGCCCCTGAGGGGCCACAGTTGAGACTGGATTGGACTAAGGTCTTGTAGAGCTGCAATAGAGTTGTTAGTGCAGACCACCAACAATGTGGTTGAGGCAACCAAGGATGATGAGGTGTCCCCAGCACTGTTGTTTAAACTGGCAAAGGTGGGGAGTCCAGGTAAGCCAAGCATCTAAAAGCATGTCCAGAAAGTGATGCATCTCCTCTATGTGAAGTAGTTCATCAGCAAGATAGAGCTCCAGATGCAGTGAACTGTCTGCCAGCAACAAAAATGCATGATACTGGTCTTAGATATGGTGAATTGAAAACCATGGGCAAAGACCCCAAGTTGTGCCTTTTTGACTGCATCTTGCAATGCCTTTCAGTGACACTGAGGCTTCTAGAACTATAATATAGGCAAAAGTCATCGGAAAATAGGGAGCAAGAGATCAATGAGCCAATTGTAGCTGCAAGATCATTAAGTGTCCCCAAAACGAGGGGAACACTTAGAACGGAGCACTGTGTGACACCGTTCTCCCGAATGTGAGAGGAACTCTAACAAGTACCAACCCTAACATGCAAGTGTGAAGAGAGAGACAGTTCTCGAAGATCGGAAGAGTACCTCTTAGGCCAC
Source organism: Locusta migratoria (assembly GCA_026315105.1). Taxonomy (NCBI): domain Eukaryota; kingdom Metazoa; phylum Arthropoda; class Insecta; order Orthoptera; family Acrididae; genus Locusta; species Locusta migratoria. The sequence continues at coordinate 787,247,908 of CM048755.1, forward strand.
ATTCTTGCAGCACTGCCAGGATATGATTGCACCAGGTAGTGTTGTACACTTTCTGGAGGTCAAATAAGACAGTGCCAAGCAAAAGCTATACAAATGGCTGACTCTAGTGACACAAGGTGGTTGTTAGCAGAGTGATCCTGATGAAAGCCCCCCCTCCCCCACCCCTGTTGTGGAACCAAGAGTCCCAAATCTTTAAGGATCCACATGAGCTGCCAGCTCACCATATATTTGTGGTGCTTGCACGGACTGTTGGTGAGGCTAATCGGGCAGTAACTATTAGCCACCTGCCAATTTGCACCACGTTTCAACCCCAAGATGATGATACTGTCCCGCCATTGGGACAAGAAAGCAGCCCAGACATAATTAAACAAAGCAAGCAGTCTGTTTATCATAGATGTAATAAATGTTTCTTAAAAACTCACATACATCCACAGATACAGACAACCAATACAAAACAACACATACGTCGGTGTCGCAGCCCAGGAAATCTCCTGGAAGAGTCGTCACGTGTCAAGCAAAGAGAAAAACTGCCAAATATTTCACTTCATACTGATGAGTGAAGTCATTTAGCATACATTTATATTTAACGTAATCAAAATTCTACAAGGGCCAAAAAATACCACACAAATTTTTTACAAAAAATATCTAAATAAATAACATTGAGAATTCAGGTTGTATAGAATTATTTTGTCTTGTGCATTCTTTTGAGAAATTCGAAAAATGAACAAAAAATTAGAAAAATCATAATTTTAGCCATGTCAATTGTAATGGAATTATTGGAGGAAGTTCGTAATTATTACAATTGATTCGTAATGGTTGCCATCTCTGCATGTGCCAAGCTAAAATGTGTGGGGGCTCCAGTGTTAAGAAGGCATATTTGTAGCTGTGCCAAAAGGTACTCAATATCTCTACCACAAAAAACAATCTTAGTTTCACCGCACAAGGGGTTTTGAGCATTGAAATCCCCCAAAATAAGGTACGGTGGGGGAAGTTGTGCAACCAATGCAGCAAGGTCTGCAGAAGACACTGCCTCGTCCAGAGGAAGGTATAGAGAGCAGAAGACATAGTTACAGACACCTCCAAAAACCCTGCACAATTTTTATAGCCCCAATAGCCACAAAGGGCTTAGTCCGCTAAACAAGAAACCAAGTTTCCAGTAGGACTACACAAAGTACAGGGAATTGGCACAATAATTTGCACAACTCAGCTAGGTGGTGGAAATAACTACCGCTGTTCCATTAAAAGATAGTGCTATAGGCGTACTGAGATACCAGGATTGTTCTGAGCATTTAATTCACATCTTAGTTCCACATTTTGTCACTGCTTGAGCACCTATGGCATCAACATCCATCAATTCTGGGTGGTGGGTGAGTACTAGGTCCTCATTGGATGCTAGTATCTCCACCCCGTCCTCTGAATCAGAAGTTTGAGAGGCTGACAGAAGCAATTTTTCTTCTGTCTTTCTGTTTTCTTTCCTCAAACTGTTGTTTTGGTTTAGAGCTCTGGGGGAGGGCTTCTTTGAAGAGACTTAAGGAATCGATGAAGATCGGGAAGCACTTCAAAGAGCAGTGTTTGTATCCTTCAATGAATGGCTGGGATCCTATCATTCTACATGTAGAAGCAGTGGAAAAGAGTGTCTCGATGAACCCCTTCCTAGTGAAAGGAGTGACTTCATTGAATGGAACAGGATGTAGCCGCTTGTACTTCTTATTTGCCTCTATGTAAGAAAATATCTCCATCGTCTTGCTTTCCATTATTTTGCTCTTTTTATACAGCATCGTGCAGTCCGGTGAGCAAGGGGGCTGGTGCAGTCCACAGATGAAACAGACAGGAGGCAGAGAATAAGGAGCGTCTGTATGGGATGGATGCCCACAGTGTCTACAAGTGGGACTGTTATTACACTGGGAAGACATGTGGCCGAATTTCCAGCACTTGAAGCACCACATCGGAGGAGGAATGTAAGGCTTTACATAGCACCAGTATATCATCACCTTGACCTTTGCTGGCAAAGAATCACCTTTAAAAGCCAAGATGGAGGCACTGGTGGCAACCTTTTCGTCCTTTGGCCCCCCGTAGCTGCGCCAGAAGAAGTCGTTCAAGGTAAGCCCTTAGCTTGTCATCGAACTGCAGGAGATCTTGATAAAAAATAGTCCCCTGCACTATGCGAGGTTCTTATGCAGAATGAGACAGAAATATTGCCCAGCCTATCATATGCGAGTAGCACCTGCTATCGAGTAGAGGATGCTGCTTCTATTAAAACGGACCCATTTCACAACTTTGACATTCCTATGACTTTTCCATACTTATCTTTGAGGTTTTCCACACAAAAAAGAGGCTTCATTGCCATGAAGGATTCCCCATCATTTTTGCTGCACACTAGAAAGTTGGGTGAGTGAGGGTCATCCCCCATCTTTAGCCCATTGTTCCTCCCACGGTGTAGGCAGGGAAGGGAACGATTGGGGATCATATGTCGCTGTTTTAAAGTCAACTCTAACATGCTTAGAGACGGCAGATAAGCATCCGCCAATGCTATTTTTAGCTCATTTCATTCTGTTCTTATGAGCAGCTAGGGAACTAGAAGTCCACTAAGGCAGAGCCAAGTTTGCCTTCCCTTCCTTTAACAATCATTTGCAAGAGCCAAGCTTGCCTGGGTAAGCCTGATACAACTGAGATATGGCAGGTTTCCCAGAGGTTGCTCACCAGCAACTGTTCCACCTCAACAGTCACACATCTCCTTGGCATGTAGCAAATCTTGAGACTGAGGTGTGGTATCTCTCTCTTTTTAATATAGGTTTTTACCGTTCGTGCAACCCGGGCGATTAAGCTAAGATTCCCAGGTTCTACAACATATAACATTACACCATTGCGATGTACAGTGGCTGCCAAAGCACATACAGAGCTTACGGTGTGGAGGACTGTCGGTGCCACGGAGTCCCAGGGACCCCAGGTTCGCCAAGCCTGTACTCAGAAAATTAATGCTGAGCCCCCTGAGGGGGACTACTGTTTGTGGCACACTTGTCATCCACTACCTCCTTTGCTACAGTCCATGCTTTTGAAAGGATTTTTGCCAATGAGAGCATATGGTGCACCTCGGTGTCAGATAATGGACCCCAGTTTTTGTCAACAAAGTTCCAGGCCTTCCGTTGCCTCAACAGTATCGGCCGCTTAACAACCAGCCTCTTTCATCCTACCTCTAGTGCAGTAGTTGAGTAGATGGTCGCCACATTTAAAACAGATTCAGAAGAGCTTACTATTATCATTCATGCAGACTGCAATTTCCTAGCAATTTACTTGTCCACCCGTATCACTGTGTTCGGTCTGACTAACGTTCTGACAGGCATTGCCACCGTACCCTGAATAGACCCCTTTGTCCCCTGCAGGATGACTGTCAAGCCAAAGACTGGCCTACTTGTGGGGCACCTGTAACTGGGATTGCACTTTTAACCAGTATCTCGGGTGGACCAAAGGAGTCGTCTTAGGCTGCAGGTGCTCAGAATTGTTTCAAACTGCCACTGGAGACTTCTACCTGACCACCACTATAACCAGCTACGGCTGCACTGTCAGGTTCCCTCAGCACTGACGTATGTGCCACCTCCTCTAGCTCTGAGACCAGATTCTAGAGTCTTCATACCAGGCTGGCCTATAAACTGCTGCTCTCTTTTCCCGGATCACACCATCACTTACAATCCCACACCAAAGCTCGTGTGTGGGCTGGTGACAAAATAGCTGCTTGGGAACCTGTGGACAAACCATTTCTTCCATGCCACAAGTCCCTACTCCCAGAGGCACGGGCCCAATCCCCAATGCACACTGCCATCTCTGATGCCCCTCCCCCACTCCCACTGTTTTCTGGATGCAAGCAGCCCGAAGCAAACGGTCTCGGCTCGGTTCAAATATCTAGGCGTAACATTGCAGAGCGATATGAAATGGAACGAGCATGTAAGGACAGTTGTGAGTAAGGCAGACAGCCGACTTCGGTTTATTGGGAGAATTTTGGGAACATGTACTTCACCTGTAAAGGAGACCGCGTATAAAACGCTTGTACGACCACGTCTTGAGTATTGCTCAAGTATTTGGGACCCGCAGCAGATCGGTTTGAAGGAAGACATAGAGGCGGTTCAGAGGCGAGCAGCTAGATTTGTTACCGGTAGGTTCGACCAATGCGCGAGTGTCACGGAAATGCTCCGGCAACTCAATTGGGGATCGCTGGAAGAAAGACGACGTTCTTTTCGTGAATTTCTGTTAAGTAAATTTAGAGGGCCGGAATTTGAAGCTGAGTGTAGTACGATCTTGCTGCCGCCTACTTACATTTCGCGTAAAGATCACAAAGACAAGATAAGAGAAATTAGGGCTCGTACGGAGGCATATAGGCATTCTTTTTTTCCTCGTTCAATTTGGGAGTGGAATAGGAAAGGAAATGCCTAGTAGTGGTACAGTGTACCCTCCGCCATGCACCTTACGGTGAATTGCGGAGTATGTATGTAGATGTAGATGTAGATGTAGACCCGAAAACAGTTCAACAATTACCCCGAATCCCATCCCTCATACCTATAGACGTCGTCCAGAACATTTTTTGATCCTACACACCAATAAATTTAATATCCCTGCTAGCAAAAAGGGTCAACAGCAGATTGGAGGCATTACACTTCAAGATCACAGGAGGCAGCCATATGCCTATCCATCAGGCCATAAGAAAAGGTCCAACAGCTAAGAGGAAGTAAGCAAGCATGTAGTGTACAAGGAGACCTTCCAGCATCTGAAATTCAGTTTGGGGTGAGGCTTCACATGTTAGCAGTATAAGTAGTATACGTCAAGCGAGTCCACTAATAGAAGTTTTAAAGCACGCTATCTAGAAAATTCTGAGAAAGAGGACTCTAAGTGCAACTCACACACACATTATATACTGGTCAATGAGTCCTTGACAGCAGTATGGCAAAAGAACTCAGGCAGTAGCATGTTGGACTGTCATGTGGATGATCAGGGTTCAATTCTCCCTGTGGCAAACATTATATTATTGTTATTGTTTTAAAAATTATGAGAATTTGCATTTATAGTGAACAATTCTTAAATAAAATTAATGAATTAAAATATTATCAGTTACACCATAAATAACTGTATTTATGAAATGATGGTTGCAGCTAATGAAACTTTTAATTAAAATATTTTCGTTTTAAAAACTTGAATAATTTCGAATGCATTTTACAATTAATGTAGGTAGATTAAGGCATTAAAAGCTTCTGTCATTATAATTTTATTACCAAAATAGGCAATATTGTAAGCTCTGGAAAGATTATAAATATTCATTGTAATTTTGAGAAACTAGTTTCTTCATGGGAAAGCAGAGTATAGCTGTTGCCTGCCCTACTGTATGTATACAAATGGGCAACCGGTCAGGAAGAGTCATATAAATAACAAAAATTAAAATATTTCTTGAAAGTAGGTTCAAACATGAATCATCCACATGACACACGAACATGCTACCACCTGAACTATTTAACCATGCTGCTGCATAGCTTTTGCTGACAAGTTCAGTTATATATCTGCTGTAATGAAAACTTTTAGAGCTCCCCCGCCCCCCCCCCCCCTTTTTTTTTTTTTTTTTTTTTTTTTGACAATGTGCTTTAGGACTTCTTTAAGTGTACACAATTAAGGTATACTACTATCCTGTGAAGTTCCTTCTTAAACTGAATTTCCAAGACTGAAAGGTCTTTTCGTTAGTCTAGTATAGAACATTGCATGCTTACTATCAAATCTCACTTCGTTGCTAAACTATTTTTGATACTGCTTTGTCCTTTAATATTCTCATCTGTTTTATTGGTTTTCTATGGAGTTGCACTCATGACAAACTTGGCTTGATTACCAGATCACATATTTGTACCAGGTGTAGATATTTTATTGGAGGAAGTTAGCACAGGAAGATGATTCATACATTTACAAGGGGATTTCAAAAATTAATGTATACACTATTACAGCAGAGCAAGTAATTTTTACTGAATGCCAAAATACACCTAAAAATGTATGATACAATGTTATTCAATACAACCAACACTATTTGTTAACCACAGAAAATTCTAAGAATCGTTAAATTCCACAATGACAGAAATCACCACAGCCACGAAGTCATTTGGAAATTGCTGTATGAATGTCATGATTGTAAAATCTGTGATTGTTGTTAATCAGTTTCTTCATTGCTTAAACATTATCATTTGTTGTCATTGTTGTCTTCCTTCCCAATTAGTTGCTCAACTATTGATGCCATTATACTATTCCTGACAAGACATTACATTTAGTCTACATACTGCCAGAATTTTAAAGTGAATCTTTGTGAAAAATTTTTCTCAAGAAAAATGTACGAGGGTTATTGCAAAAGAAACGTCCGAATCACTGTTAATATTTGAAAGCAGTGCTAAGGACAAAACATGCATGCGTGCCTACTCCTGGCATACTTTGCTCACTGTTGCTGTGTGCTGTTGATAGTGTAAGTTCACAATGTTTAAGACAATCAGTCAACCCACCGATTGTGAATTAAGGGCAGTGATACAGTTTTTGTATGCAAGAAACATTTCCGTGGCAGAAATCCATCAGCAGATTACTGAAGTGTATGGTCCTAACATAATGAGTGACAGTACAGTGAGCAAGTGGGTGAAGGATGTGGAAATGTGCACAATCCACCACACTCTGGCTGACCATCCGTGATTTCAGATGAGTTGGTTTATGCGGTTGACGATGAAATTCATGACGATTCACTATTTCAGGTTCAGAAGTGCATTTCCCGAATGTGAGTAGAACAACATTGTACAGAACTGTGTCTGAAAATTTGAAGTTAGGGAAATTGTGTGCCCATTGGGTTACCAGGCTACTTACCAAGACCCATAAAATGAAAGGAATGGCTTCTGCTCTTGCATTTTTGGACCGATATCATGAGTAAGGTGAGAGTCTTTTAGACCATATTGTCACAGGGGACAAGACACAGGTTTCTCACATCACCCCCGAGTCTAAATGTTAGTCAATGGAATGGCAGCCGATTTCTCCGACTTAGGGATTCAAAAGCTTGTTGAACAATATGAAAAATGTGTAAATAAGTATAGAGATTATGTGGAAAAATAGAGAAAGATGGAAGGGATGTCAATAAAACAACTGTGTTGGAAACAAGTTTGATTTTGTATGTTTTTGTTTTAACCGGACCTTACTTTTTGAATACCCCTCATACTACCTGTGTACTTCAAATATTAAATTTTTCTAGATGTCACAAATTTTATGTCCACACTGTGATGCATCTTTTATTTTTACTGAAGCACAACTGTCTCTCCAAGAAAACAAGAAGATATTTTACAAGAGGCAAAAAGATTGCCCAGAAACAATAATTTAGAGTCCAAAAATAGAACACTGTGCTTGCCCAAGTTCAGAAGTGTCAGTGCTCCCTACAATATCAGTCTGTAGGGATGTAGATATGTTTACATCATCAAATAGAAACAATATGTTAGCTAGGATCCAGTATATGTTGAGATTAATTACAATTTACCTAACAGTATCATTTCTTTAGAAAATCATAATTAGAGCACATAGAAATGGTTGAAATATAAGAACTCCACATCAGTAGAATTACTATGGTAACGAGTGTTTGACACCTGCTCCAATGGCAACATGAATAGGCCAACGGTTCATGAATGTAAAGGACAAGTGTTTGAATCTAAGAGGAGTCCATTGTCTTTTTTATTTATATTTTATTATTATTATTATTATTATTATTGTTGTTGTTGTTGTTGTTGTTGTTGTTGTTGTTGTTTACTATGCAGGTATATTTTAAACCTTAATCTGCCAGAAATTGTGCATTTGTGTACGCTTTTTATAGGTTTCACATTCTTTTAAAAGATTCCACTTTATCTAATCTTTAAACTAACGGGCAAATATTCCCAGTGAAAATATTGAAAATGCCTGTATTTATTTGTAATTACTTCAACAGCCACTTGGTGATGCAGTAGATTTCAATGAAGAGAAATGTATCAGCTGATTGCCCCATGTCACAGTCTCCTTCAAACTGTCTGACTTGAATGTTTACAAGCAAATAACTGCTTTCTATGGAAAAAGTGTTAGTGCATCTGAGGCAAGACATCACCTCCCCAGCAAAGATATGGATTAAATGGTTTACAGAAAATGGTGAGGTAGCAAGGTGTCCAATACTTGGAAGACCATGAATCTCTACATTAAGACAAAACAAAGAATTGGTCTGGGTGGCCAATAATGCTCCCTTTTCTATCTTCTGGAAATTAAGAACAGCTTTACACTTCCATGGCCCATCCAGAATTAGTCTCAGAAGATAACAGGACAATTGAATCAGGTCCCATTGTGCTCTTATTGAAGAACTGTTATCTGACAAACAAGCCATAGATGGACTAGCAATTGTGAGCTCCTTGGAGGATGTTGATCGGAGGGTAGTCATTTTCTCAGATAAGTGCACAATTTAGTCCACGAGCAGAGGTGTTGCACTTGTTTACTGCACAATGGACACAGAGGTGTGAAATGTTGACTCTGGATGTCTTACATGGCTGCTGTAACTTTAGAACATATCCAAGGCCATTCAATTCAGCATGCTGTGAACATTCCTTGAAGATGTATTCATCCCTGGAGCTCAACTTTGGTACCCTGAAGGACATCTCACTTATCAACCATCATTCTATCATTACGAACCAGAGGTGGTTTCAAATGAGGGTAAATACTGATTGTTCAGTGGCTTCTGTGGCCTCCAAATTCAAATGATCTCAATCCCATATGGGCTCAACTTAAGAAAACACTATTGGACAACTGGTGATACCCTCTTCTGGGAACAGTGAATGCCCTATGGGATTTGGTCCATTATTCATGGGAGATAATTGTTGTGGATGAGGGCATTTCCATAGACTTGTAAATTCTATACAGCCACAGATCCAAGCTGTTCTTTCTGCCTATGACATGTGAAAAAAAAATTACTGAAGCTATTCATTTTATTTTATTTTCATGTAAAAAAGTTGCACTTTATTTAGTGTTTGTTATATTTTATATGAAAAAACAATAAACAGAAAGTAAAGCCAAAACATTTTCAACCCAATGAGAAAATAATAATAAAGTGTGAGGTGATCTGGCGCATACTACAGCTAACAGTATAGGAATCTGACACGCTACCACATGGTTATCGACCTCTTCTTTTCAGTTAGTGCTCAAATAGGCCCACTGTAGTTAAAGCACGAATATTAAACTGGAAACATTCACTCTCCCATGTAAACCACACATAAGGACATGCAATCAGTTGATATATTTCTCTCAGCTGAAAACTATAGATACACCTCATTACAGTTGAAGTAATTACAAATAAATAAATCCATTTTCAACATTTTTACTGTGAACATTTGTCTTTTTGTTTAAAGATCAGATAATTATAAAATTTGATCTTTTAAAAGAACGTGGAACCTAGAATAGTCTATGTAGTAGCACACTTTTTAGTGGATTAAGGTTAAAACTTTTACTTGAACAGGTCTTGAAAAAAAGACAATGAACTCCCATTAGATTGAAATTCTCATCCTTTATGTTAATAAACCTATCCAAAACGCCATTACAGCAGGTGTCAAATTCTCGCTATTGTAGCAATTCTACTGACTAAGGTAATTATAATTCAACCATTTCTATGTGCTCAAATAATGATTTTCAGAAGGAATGATACAATGGCTTTAAAAAAAAAATCTCGATATATGTCGTACCCTAACTATACTATCACATTGAAAACTGCAGGTGGTGCAGAATTTGAAGGCTGGTCGGTAATAGAGCACAACACTTTACACTTACAATGGGTTTATTGCAGACACAAGCGTACACTCAGTACAGACTGACTTCTGCTTGGAGTACTCCACTATTTATACAAAGAAAGAATTTTCTGGAACTTACAAGTACATTAAAAATAAGAAACATGTAGAACATTCTAGAAATAGCAAACAAAAAGAAATAAATTTTCATCTACCCATGGCGGGATTTGAACTGGGGACCACAAGCACAGCAATCTGTGATGCTAACCACTGCACCATGCGTGCTGTTTGAAGACTCGTGACATTGCTTCCCTTCTTGTAAGAACAGCGACCCGCTGATAAGTTCCCTTTGCAGTGTCCTGCATCTTGTCATGGGTCCTCTGTATGGCAGTTCCAGAGAATCCTTCCCTTGTGCCTGCAAGCCTTCCTTGCGGTGACAATGACCGGCATCAGACCCTCCTGTCGTGGCTTCATCATTACCACAATGGTTTTCAGAGTCCTTGAGCAAGAATCTGTTTCTGTTTATTTGTACTCTGGGATCGTTTTTACGCTTCATATAGGGATGCACACAATATCCCTTCGTTTTTGTCCTTTTGAGGATGGCTCATAATCCTCGACTTCATATGTAACATCTGACAGGCAGCATATGACACGATATGGACCAAAGTAGCACTTCAGTAACTTTTCTGATAGCCCAATTTTCTATACAGGGGTAAAAATCCATACCAGATCTCCTGGGCTGTACACAACAGGTTGGTGCTTGTTATACTGCTGGCAGTACTTCTCCTGGGCGTCCAGTGTCCGTATGCGAGCCAGCTATCTTGCTTCTTCGACCCTGGTGATGAGCTATTTCACACAGTCATCCTGAGTATCGTCCGGTTGGAACGGAAACAGCATATCCATTGGCATCCTAGCCTCATGACCATGGAGCAGGAAAAATGGCATGAAGCCTGTAGTGTCTTGCCTTGCATTATTTATTTATTTATTTATTTTTTGTGGTTTTAGGGCACACAACTTCTCAGATCATTAGCGCCCAGATTGGATCAGAGATTCGCTAGATCTCGAAAAAATTGATAACTACCAGATAGAGTATCAAGAGAAGGTAAAAAGGAAAGATAAAAAACAATTAAAAGGTTTAAATATCCTTTGATAAATTGGCCATGTTAATAAACCGCAAAACTCGAGCAGCTGCTCGTGTGTCATCAGCTAAAAGTTCCTCCAGAGTAGACGGAAAGTGAAGGGCTACAAGGAGATAATTAAAATGTACACAAGACAGTAACACATGTAGCATCATCAGCAATTCACTGCAGGAGCACAGCGGTGCAGGGTCGGCGGTTAGCAAATGACGGTGGCTGAATCGGCAGTGACCGATCCCCAACCGGGCCAGGATGACCTCCTACCGCCGAGAGGGGTGTGAGGAGGTCCTCCAAGCGGTCGGGATCGGTTTTACAGTTCTCAATTTATTGTCGTCGAGTGAGAACCACACACTGTGCCAGGATGACGTAATACTCCGGCGACGAGCCCGTTGAACATTGTCTGATGGAACGCAAAAAGTAGCCATGCGAGGCAAAAGAGCTGCTGCCTTGGCTGCTATGTTGGCGGTCTCGTTCCCGGGCACACCCACATGGCCAGGGACCCACAGAAAAGAAACGTGACAGCTGTTATCTGCTAGCAACTGGAGGGAGCATTGGATTTGATATATGAGAGGATGGGTCGAGAAAGGGTCCTTAAGACTCTGCAGGGCACTAAGGGAGTCAGAGCAGATGGCATAACAACGATGGCGGTGGCAGCGGTAGATGTATAAAACAGCCTGGTGGAGGGCAAAAAGCTCAGCCGTGAAATTTGAGCACAGGTCAGGGAGCTTGTATTGGAACAGGTTGTCCCTGACGACAAAGGCAGATCCGACACCGTCAGTGCTCTTGGAACCATCAGTGTAGAAAAATATGGCATCATCGAACTGCGAACGGAGTTCGACAAGCCTCGAGCGGTATACCAAATCCAGAGTGCTCTCCTTGGAGAGCGAACTAAGTTCAAGGTGGGTGTGAACCTGGGCCTGATGCCACGGTGGCAATGGGCTCTCACTCAACCGAAAGGTGGAAGGAAGGGTAAAATCGAGCCGCTGAAGCAAGCGGCGAAACCGAACTCCAGGTGGAAGCAAGGCTATCGCAGACAACCGATATTGGCGATCAGGTGAATCATCAAAGAATAATGGGTAAGATGGATGGTTGGGCATCGACAGCAGTCGGCATGCGTACCGACATAAGAGTATGTCACGTCGAGAGGTCAAGGGTAATACAGCAGCTTCCGCATAAAGGCTTTCAACAGGGCTGGTATAAAATGCACCGGTCGATAGGCGTAATCCCTGATGGTGAATGGAGTTGAGACGGCGGAGAATGGATGGCCGTGCAGAGGAGTATACAATGCTTCCGTATTTGAGCTTCGACTGAACAATGGCCTGGTAAAGGTGAAGCAGGACGGTACGATCCGCTCCCCATGATGTGCCACTAAGGACACGAAGAACATTAAGGGATCGGGCACAACGGGCAGGAAGGTAGGACACGTGTGGGGACCAGCAAAGTTTCCGATCCAACATTAGCCCCAAGAATAGAGACGTAGTGATCTACATCTGCATCTACATACATATTCCACAATTCACCATAAGGTCCGTGGCGGAGGGTACACTGTACCACTACTACGCATTTCCTTTCCTATTCCACTCCCAAATAGAACGAGGAAAAAAGAATGCCTACACGCCTCCGTATGAGCCCTAATTTCTCTTATCTTGTCTTTGTGATCTTTTACGCGAAATGTAAGTAGGCAGCAGCAAGATCGTACTACACTCAGCTTCAAATTCCGGCCCACTAAAATTACTTAACAGAAATTCACAAAAAGAACGTCGTCTTTCTTCCAGAGATCCCCAATTGAGTTGCCGGAGCATTTCCATGACACTCGCGCATTGGTCGAACCTACCGGTAACAAATCTAGCTGCTCACCTCTGAACCGCCTCTATGTCTTCCTTTAAACTGATTTGCTGCGGGTCCCAAACACTTGAGCAATACTCAAGACGTGGTCGTACAAGCATTTTATACGTGGTCTCCTTTCCCAAAATTCTCCCAATAAACCGAAGTCGGCTGTCCACCTTACTCACAACTGTCCTTACATGTTCGTTCCATTTCACATCGCTCTGCAATGTTACGCCTAGATATTTGAACGACACGACAGAATCAAGTAGCTCACTACTAAAGCTGTATTCGAACATTATAGGATTGTTTTTTCAACTCATGCACATCAACTTACATTTTTTTACATTGAGAGCTAGCTGCCATTCTTTGCAGCAACTAGCAATTTCGTCTAAGTCATCCTGTATGCTATTACGGTCGGTTACAGACGACACCCTCCCATACACCGTAGCATCAGCAGCAGCAAACAGCCGCATATTACAACTTACTCTGTCCATCAGATCATTTATATAGATAGAAAACAATAGTGGTCCTATCACACTCCCCTGGGGCTCGCCTGACGATACACTCGTCTCTGATGAACACTCACTGTCGAGAACAACTTACTGCGTTCTATTACTTGGGAAGTCTTCCAGTCAGTCACAAATCTGTGAACCTATTCCATAAGCTTGTATCTTCGTTAGCAGTGGCACCGCGTCGAACGCCTTTTTGAAGTCGAGAAAAACACAATCCACCTGTTGCCCTTCATCCATGGCTCGCAAGATGTCGTGTGAGAAAAGGGCAAGCTGAGTTTCACATGACGATGTTTCCTAAACTCGTGCTGATTCATGGAAAGAAGCTTTTCCATTTCAAGGAAATTTACTATATTCGAACTGAGAATATGCTCCAAGATCCTACATTAAACTGATTTCAATGATATTGGCCTGTAATTGTGTGGGTCAGTTCTCTTTCCTTTATTATAAACAGGAGTCACCTGCGCTTTTTTCCAATCACTAGGAACTTTGCGCTGAATTAAAGATTCGCGATAAATGCAAGCTAATTATGGGGCCAATGCCACAGAATAGTCTTTGTAAAACCGAACTGGTATTCCATCCGGACCAGCAGACTTTTTCGTATTTAGCTCTCTCAGCTGCTTCTCTACACCGGAAATACCTATTGCTATATCTCCATTTCGGAAATTAGTATGTTGATCAAATGATGGTACATTTGTGCGGTCCTCCTGCATGAAAGATTTCTTAAAGGTTAAATTTAGAACTTCAGCTTTCCGTTTGCTTCTTTCTATTACTGCCCCGGAATGATCAACGAGTGACTGGACAGTGGGCTTTGACCCGCTTATTGATTTTACATAGGACCAGAATTTTTTCGGGTTCTCGGAAAGATCTTTTGCTGAGGTATGGCTGTGATAATTATTGTATGCTTCGCACATTGATCTTTTTATAGACGCACGAATCTCTACTAACATTTGCCTGTCATCATTTGCGTGTTGTTTTTTGAATCGAGAGTGCAACAGCCTTTGCTTTCTCAGCAGCTTTCTAACATTATTATTATACCACGGTGGATCTTTTCCATCCTTAATCGCCTTTACTGGCACATACTTCTCTAGCCCTTTGTTAACAATGCACTTAAATTTAGTCCACAATTCCTCTACATGCATAGTCCTGGAATTAAACGATGCCCATTCATTTTCTATGTGCGATCCTAACATTTGCTTATCGGCTCTTCCCAACAAAAACACGCTCCTAGCCTTCTTGATTGGTTTATGAACTTTGGTCACCATCGACGCTATGACAATATCATGATCACTAATTCCTGTCTCTACACAGACATCGTTAATAAGGTCAGGCCTGTTGGTGGCTATAAGGTCTAGAATATTTCCATTGTGCGTGGGTTGCCGGTTTAACTGCTCAAGACAGTTTTCAGAGAATGTGTCCAAAAGTAGCTCGCAAGACTGCTTGTCTGTACCGCCTGAAATGTAACTAGCGAGGTCCCAATCTATACTCTTAAGATTGAAGTCTCCTCCGACTAATATTACATGGACCGGATACCTATGCACTACCTGGTGTAGACTTTCTTTGAATGATTCTAAAACTGCAACAGCAGCACTGGGGGGCTGGTAAACACCCAACTATTAACTTTACTTCTTTTAGACCTGTTATATGTGCCCAGATAACTTCACAGTTACTTTCAACCTCAATCTCAGTAGAAACAATATCTTTGTCTACAGCGATGAACACTCCTCCTCCAGTTGTATCAGATTATCTTTCCGATATACATTACATGCTTTGCTAAATATTTCTGAACTTGCCGTATCATGATTTAGCCAGCTTTAAGTGCCTAAAACTATCTGAGCGCAATAACTTTCATGCAGTGCGGCAAATTCGGGAACTTTGTTTCTAATACTCTGTAAGTTCGCAGCTAATATTTTGATGTTCGAATTTTTATTCCAAACGTGGCCTGAATTCGCTGTTTGAATGCTGACAGGCGAGTGCTCATCAGAGTTAGTGCCTAGCCTAAAAAAACCCCATGTGCACTCCACAAGTACTCTGCTACCCAAGTAGCCGCTTCCTTAGTGTAGTGCACCCCTGTTCTATCTAGGGGTGGAAGAAATTCCTTGTATCTCCAGAAGTTTATACACACCGTTTTCTCAGTGGAGAATCTGAAGCCGTTCGCAATGCTCCAGGAATATAGGCGGTCAAGACAGGGTTGAAGACAACGCTCCAGGAGACACGTCTGCTGGGTGCTGCAATAAACTGTAAAATCGTCTACAAAAAGGGATCTGGAAATGTTGGCTGAAAGGCAATCTACGATCGGATTGATTGCAATGGCAAAAAGAGCCACATTCAAGACAGAGCCTTGTGGCACCCGATTCTCCTGGCGAAAGGTGTCTGACAAAACAGAGCCCACCCGTATCCAGAACTTGCGATCCACCAAAAACGCTTGAATAAAAAGAGGGAGGCGGCCACGAAGGCCCCATGTGTGCAATGTGCGGAGAATGCCCGCTCTCCAACAGGTATCGTATGCCTTCTCCAAGTCGAAGAACATTGCTACTGTTTGACGCTTCCTTAGAAAGTTATTCATAACGAAGGTCGACAAGGTAACGAGGTGATCAGGAGCAGAGCGCTGTCGACGAAAACCACATTGGACATTAGTCAGGAGGCGTAGAGATTCGAGGAGCCAGACCAACCGAGCGTTAACCATGCGTTCCATCACCTTACAGACGCAGCTCGTCAGAGAAATGGGGCGATAACTGGAAGGAAGATGTTTGTCCTTCCCTGGTTTGGGGATGGGGACAACAATGGCTTCACGCCAACTTGTGGGAACCTGACCTTCAGTCCATATTGGATTATAGGTGCTAAGAAGGAAACACTTGCCTGCAGGAGAAAGGTTCTTCAGCATCTCAATATGGATGGAATCGGGCCCGGGAGCAGAAGATCGGGACAGGGCGAGAGCACGGTCTAGCTCCTGCATGGTGAAGGAGACATTATAATTTTCATGATTAAGAGTGGAAAGAAGGCTGCCATGCCTCCTCTACCTGTTTGCGAGGGAGGAAGGCAGGGTGGTAATGGGCAGAGCTCGAAACCTCCGCAAAGGAACTGCCCAGTGCATTGGAAACATCAGCGGGTTCCACAAGGACTGCGTTCTCGAAGGTCAGGTCAGAAATCGGGGAGTGGACCTTGATGCTGGATAAACGGCATACTCCACCCCAAACAACCGTGGAGGGAGTAAAGCCGTTAAAAGAACTGGTAAAAGCAGTCCAGCAAGCTTTTTTGCTGTCGTTTATAACACGATGACATAGCACTCTCAGTCGTTTATAATTTATACAATTCTGCAACGTTGGGTGGCGGCGGAAGGTGCGTAAATCATGGCACCGGGCTCTAAGAGCGTCGGGGCAGGCTGCAGTCCACCAAGAGACCGGGACACGACGTGGATGTATGAGGTATGGAATATTCGGCAGCGGTGAGAAGTATTCGACCTGACTGGCACAGCTGGGAAAATTCTGATCGTGAAAAACAGCCATGGAAGAATAAAGCCCCCAGTTGGCTTTAGAGATGTTCCAACTGGTGGGACGAGGAGATGGGGAATGATGCAGGAAGTGGATGACACAAGGATAATGGTCACTCGAGTATGTGTCAGAAAGTGCATACCACTCCAACAGACGTGCAACCTGAGGAGTGCATATCGCGAGGTCTATGTGGGAATAAGTACGTGTTGTGTCAGAAAGAAAGGTCGGTGCACCAGTGTTGAGGCAAGCAAGATTGAGGTGGTGGAAAAGGTCCACTAAGAGGGAGCCTCTCGGACAAGGTGCGGGAGAGCCCCATAGGGTGTGGCGGGCATTAAAGTCGCCTACCAATGCGATAGGTGAAGGGATCTGGTCAACGAGGTGTAGCACATCTGCCCTAGTAAGGGCAGATGACGATGGTGAATAGATATTACAGAGGGAAAAGGTAAAGGTGGATAGAGTGACGTGAACGGCAACTGCCTGTAGGTGAGTATGCAATGAAATGGGATGGTAATAGATGTCGTCTCAAATGAGCATCAGAACCCCTCCATGGGCTGGGGTACCTTCCACAGGTGGCAGGTCGAAACGCACAGAGGTGTAGTGGGGGAAGCCTGCATGATCACATGGACGTTTCTTGGAGACAGACTAGAAGCAGGCAGTGCAATCGAAGGAGTAGTTTTAATTCCTCCTCATTGCAATGAATGCCGCGAATATTCCATTGAAGGAGTGCCATGATAAAAAATGAGAGAAAAAAAGAAGATAAAAAGGAACAAGCAAGCGGGGTCACCTCGACGGCCGCCGAGGACCGGACTTCGAGGGAGCACTGCTATCACTATCAAGGGGGAAAGGGTCGTGTTCCATAGGTTAGACCGACACATCTGCCACCTCCTTGAGTTGATCAGGAGGGGCAGCTTCCACCTTCCACCGCCAGTAAAGGGCTGGGTGCCCGGCAGACGGAGAGTCCCGGTGAAACAGAAGACGGCCGAGGCCGGCAACTGTTGGATGGCGTGACTGAAGAGTCGCGCCGCGGCGGGGAAAGGGGGGGGGTGACTGTTCTTTTTGTGAGCCTTCTTAGAGGCATGACGAGTAGAAGAAGAGGTTGACGATTGAGAAGACGAAGTCTTGAGGAAATCTTCACAAATGGGTTCTTTTTTTGAACTCTGGGCAGCGGATTTAGGTGCCCGGGATGTGTGGGAACTGGTCGACGAATGCACTGAAGAACGGGGAGAAGGGATCGGAGAGGTGGAACGAGCAATTTTCAGGCTAGCCGACCTGACAACAGTGTAACAGAACATTAAATCTCAGGTATGAATGCCTACCTCCTTAGTTGGTCGAGGGGAGATGAGGACCTGGCTGTAAGTACCTGATGGGAGTACAGCGGGCTTCCTACTCGCTAATAACTTCCGAGTGGCATAGGTAGAAACCTTTTCCTTGACGCTAATCTCCTGGATGACCCACTCTTCTTTATAAACGGGGCAGTCCCGTGAAGAAGCAGAATGGTCATCCATGCAATTAATGCAGCGAGGGGATGGAGGTAGACATTCACCCTCATGGGCATCCCTGCCACAGGTGGCACACTTGGCTGCATTAGGACAAGATTTACTGGTATGATTATATCTCGGGCAATGGAAGCAGCGCGTAGGATTGGGTATATACGGGCGAACGGAAATGACTTCGTAGCCCGCTTTCACCTTAGATGGTAGGTCAAACCCTGTCGAAAGTCAAGAAGACAGTATGAGTTAGCACGAGGTCATTGTTAACCTTTTTCATCACGCGATGAACAGCCGTAACTCCCTGATCGGACATATAGGTAAGTATATCCTCGTCTGATAACCCATCCAGGGATCTTGTGAAGACTACCCCCGCGAAGAGTTGAGGGTGCGGTGAGCCTCCACTTTTACAGGGAAAGTATGCACAAGTGTAGCCCGAAGTAATTTCTGTGCCTGGAACGCATTCTCAATTTCAAGCAACAAGGTCCCATTGCGCTGTCTGGAGCAAGTCTTCAAGGGACCTGCGATCGCATCGACACCCTTCTGAATGATAAAAGGATTTACAGCAGAAAAATCCTGATTGTCAGTACGAGATACTACCAGGAACTTAGGAATGATAGGCAAGACTTTCTGTGGCTGAGAATCGTCATGTTTCCACTTTTGGGTCTAGGTTATAAAAGATTTGGAAGGTTTCATAGCGGAGGTGTCCCCCATGATTACCGGCTTCTCCGATGGCGTGTTCCTTCCTTGTGGGGGCCCCTCTCTGAGGGCGCACCCGCCTTAGGTGACTGTTCACACCTTAGGTCACACCTCCCGAGAACGGACGGAGGGACCAATCAGCATGTTTGGAAGGTATCAGCTCAGGTAATCACCCCTCCCTGGGCCCGGCCTTTACCAGGGAGTACGTACGTGCCCTACATGTCTACCTGGGGCGTGGAGTTACGCCTTACCCCGTCACTGGCTACGCAGAGCGTGGGTTAACCTTCAGACACGCACAGGGAGGAAAGAAGAGAAAGTGATGAAGGACGGAGAATCTCAAACCCCGAGGCAGAGATTAAAAGGTGGGTCGAGGACAAGGAGGAAGAGGGGAAGACGAAAGAACAGGAAAGGAAGAGGACCAAGAAAAGGATTAGTCTTAGAGGAGGAGAAAAAGAAACCTTGTATTGACGGAAAATGCCCGTCTCCGGGGAAGAGGGAAGCGGCCTGGGACAGAAAAAAACTCGCTTCGGCTCGGTGCCCTGTGCGCGCCACACACGTACCCATAAAAGAACTGTGGGCCCCCTGGGGGGGGGGGGGGGGTCTTGCCTTGCTGTATTATAAGCAAATGTCTCGACTGGCAGTATTGTATCCCAATCCTCCTACTCCAAATCTACGTACATCGACAGCATATCTGATAATGTCTTGTTAAAACGTTCTGTAAGACAATTTGTCTGAGGATGGTAGGCATTTATTATTCTGTGGACAATGTCGCAAAGTGACATTTGACATGAATACTTTTCCTTGATCAGATATCATCACACGTGGTGTAGCATGCATCAAAATTATGTCTTCTACTAGAAATTTTGTGATTTCTGGGGCTTCCGCAGTTGACACAGGTTTCGTGACAGCATAGCCAGTGAGGTAGTCAGTGCAGACCATTATCTATCTATTACCGGCTGTCGCCTTCGGGAACCTCCCTAAAAGGTCGATTCCAATCCGGTGGAATGGAGCTACTGCAGGTGGAATTGGTACCAGATGACCTGGAGGTAATTGCAACACAGATTAGTTTGGATTAGACTAGATTAATACTTGTTCCATAGATGATGAATACATCACTTTGTAATGATGTGGAACGTGTCAGGTTAATGAAGGGTGCCTGTACAAGACCTTACACTACACAAAATATTACATGACACAATTTTTTTTTAATTATTATTCTTTATCCCCCCAGATTTACTAATTTCTATTTAAAAAGTCATCCAATGAGAAGGAGTAGTTGTCATTCAGAAATTATTTTAATTTATTTTTAAATGCTAGTCGGCTATCTGTCAGGCTTCTGATGCTGCTTGGTAGGTAGGTGACAAAAGACTTGTGGCAGCATAATTTTCCCCTTTCTGTGCCAAACTCAGATTTAGCCCAACATAGTGAAGATCCTTTCTCCTGGTGTTATAGCTGCACACACACTGCTATTACTTTTGAACTGGGTTGGATTATTAACAACAGATTTCATAAGTGAATATATAAACTGTGAAGTTACTGTGAGGATACCTAAATCCTTAAACAGATGTCTGCAGGATGAAAGTGGGTGGACTCCAACAATTATTCTGACTACATACTTTTGGGCAATGAATACTTTTTTACTCAATGATGAATTACCCCAGAATATGATGCCATATGAAAGCAGTGAATGAAAATAGGCATAGTAAGGTAATTTACTGAGATTCTTATCACCAAAATTTGCAATAACCCTAACAGCATACATAACTGAACTCAACGTTTTAGCAGACCGTCTATGTGTTGCTTCCAGTTAAATCTCTCATCAATGCACACACCTAAAAATTTTGAAATTTTTACCTTAGTTACAGACTTCTGTTCAAAATCTATATTTATCACTGGAATTGTGCCATTTACTGTGCAGAACTGTAGTCCTATATACTGTGTTTTATCAAAATTTAATGAGAGTCCATTTGCAGAGGACCACTTACTAAATTTGTGGAAAACATTATTTACGATTACATCACTTAGTTGTTGTTTTTCAGATGTGATTACTGTATTTGTACCATCAGCAAAAAGAACTAACTTTGCATCTTCATAAATGTAGAATGGCAAGTCATTTACGTATATCAAGAACAGCAAAGGACCTAAGACCAAATACTGTGGCACCCCATTCTTGATAGTCCCCCAGTTTGAGGAATCAGCTAATGTTTTGACCACTTATTTCAACTTTCTGCAGTCTTTCAGTTAAGTATGAATTAAACCATTTGTGCACTGCACCAGTCAATCCATAATGATTAAGCTTATCTAGAAGAATTCCATGATTTACACAATCAAAGACCTTTGAAAGATCACAAAAAATATGAATGGTTTATGTCTGGTTATTCAAAGCATTTAATATTTGATCGGTGAAGGCATATGTAGCATTTTCTGTTGAAAAGCCTTTCCTGAAACCAAACTGAATTTGGTTAGTACTTTGTTTTTTACAAATATGGGAGGCTACTCTTGCATTACTTTCTCAAAAATTTTCGATAAAGCTGTCAGAATAGAGACTGGGCGGTAGTTGTTAACATCTGATGTATTCCCTTTTTTAAGCAATGGTTTGACAATGGCATATTTCAGTCTATTAGGTAAAACACCTTGCATCAGAGAGCTATTACATAAGTGACTGAGAATCCTACTTATCTGTGGGGAACAAGCTTTAAGTACCTGGCTGGAAATGCCATCAATTCCATAAGAGCTTTTACTTTTCAGTGAGTTTATTATTTTACCGATTTCAAGAGGAGAGGTTGGTGCAATTACAATTGTGTCAAACTGTGTAGGTGTGGTCCCTTCTATTAGTAGCCTGGTCTCTTCTAAGGAACATCTAGATCCTATTTTCTCCACAACATTTAGAAAATGATTATTGAAAACATTTTCCATTTCTGACTTATTTTTAGTACACTTATCATTCAGTTTTATGGTAATACACACTCCCTGTGCTTTTGGTTGACCTGTTTCCCTTTCAATAATATTCCAAATAGTTTTCCTTTTATTGACCATTATCAACCGGATAAGCATTTATGTTCACAAACTTATCTCTGTCTATAAAAAAATTATCTATCAATGTGCTGCTGTTCTTTGTTATCCAAATAGGAACATCAATAATGGAGCTTAAATTGAAAGTTCTGAGTAATACTACAAGGTCATTCTTCCCATTACACTCTTTCAGTGAATCAATCCCCACAAATGATAATTTGCTTCCCCCTGTCTGACAGATAGCACAACAATGCATCCAAGTTTTATAGAAAAAGTTGAAAATTCCCCGAGGGGGACCTATACACAATACATTTAGTTTAAGTTCAGTGGCACACGCTTCTATACTTTGCTCTAAACAAAACTTTTTTGTTTTTAAATTTCTCACATTGTGCAAACTTTTGACATACATCGCAACTACTCTCACCATATCATCTCTACTTACATGTGCAGCTAATTTGTACCCATTGATATTTACCTTTTCCATATCAGTAACAATGCTCTGACAGGCATAGTACATCTATTACATTATTAGTTTCTAAATCTTCTAAACAAACCAAAAGCTCAACAGCATTATTCGTTAATCCCCCAATATTTTGATGAAATATACAAACAATGTTTTTCACTTAACTTTTGTATCTTGAAAATTTTTAACAACTTTAGTACCTGCCTGACTAAGTTTCTCAATGGACACTGATCTTAACCTAAAAAAAGAGTTTCTACACGAGTTAAATTTCCTGCTACAAACCCAGCCAATTTACCCTTCCCTTTCCTGTTGAGGTGGAGGCCATGCCAAGTATAATCCCACCTAGAGAGAGAATCAACAGGAATCACACCAATGTGAGACCCCGCACCAGATCCAAGCACCCGTTCCAACTCCAAATTAACTCTCCTGACAGAAGAGTTCAAATGAGGCCGATCATGGCACTCCAGAAGCGATACAAACCCAACACTGGTACGACTTGAAGCTGAGGAAATCTTTGTCAGGTCACACTCTACGCTGTACCCCGGATCTCTGTCAATACTATTGCCCGGCCAACCAACAATAACCACGGTGTCTTCTTTAGCAAAGTCTTTACATAGTGAACCCAAATCCTCGTCACCTGCCCCAGACCAGCACTCGGCTAGAAAAAACTTGTGACCAGGTATTATGACCCTAATTCATAAAGCAGAAGTTAGCCTACCCTCTTGCATGCAAACTACCTAGCAACAAAACTTTCTTTCTCTTTGCAGACTTCCCTACATTCTTATTCAATTTTATACTGAAAGTTTGTTGTACCCTGTCTAAATCTACTTCTGTCTGAGTCTCATCAGTTTCTAACTGAGGCAACAGGTCAAACTTATTCTAAACATTAATAACAAAGCTGTCTGAAGAAGTTATTGGCCTGTTCCTTATGCCTGTTGCCACTTCCCACCCCTGTTTACCCTTCTACCTCCTTAACCTATCCAGTTCACACCTAGCCTCATCTAACTCAGCCTGAAGGGCAGCAATTTTTTTCCCCTCCTGTTCCACAACCTTCCTATCTCTACTACACAGACGACAAAACCACTGATGAGACTCACATGCCCCATTCCCACACCACTACACGCCCAATGAAAAAAGTTACTACATGCATCACACCAGACCCCAGAGTTAACAATTCTACGGAATGTCAGGCACTTTGCACTCATGATAAAAATCAATTTTGGTGTTACTAATTACGATAATCTACAGATATAAAGGCACAGCAGACATATTTTAAGACACTAATATCAGTGTATACTAGCAGTAATTAGACTTAAAATGTGGAATAAAGTTTAATCTGTAAGTGAGTATATAAACAAAATGAACTTTTCATAATTACTATGAAACTACGCAAGTAAAACAAAAGCCTTTAATAGTGAGCTTGAACAGCACGCTAATACACATGCTTCCATCGCTGGCACTCCTTACAGTGACTCACATAGTGCTAGAGAGATCAGTAGGACCTTGTCAGTAATACCTGCGTCTGATTCTGTCTAGGGTCTTCACGAATCCTAGATGAGCGGAGATGAGCTGGAACAACCAGTAGCCATTTGGAATCCAGTGGATCGTAGTTGCTCTTATACAATGTCTCGTTTATAAGTTGAAACTCTCCTTTGGTCGGTTCTGCTTTTTCCAAGGCCTCTATAATGCTGAATCTTCCCTCTGTTCCGCCGTAATGCCACCTAGCTCAGTGAGGACTGAAATTTCATCCTTACTGTTGTGTTCCACTAATGGATTCCTCAAAAGGCAGTCTGTGTCCTTGCTGTTTGTGCCCGTTTTTGAATAACACTGTGCCATCATACTCTTGGAATCTTAGTGCCCACCTTGCTAGTCGACCTGATGGAGCCATCAAATTGGTCAGCCAACATAAAGAATGGTGGTCTGTCATGACAGTGAATGGTTTACTGAATAGATATGGCCGGAACTTGTTGATAACACAGATAATGGCGAGACACTCCTCCTCGGTTGTAGAGTAGTTCATTTTGGACCTTGAGAGAACTCTTGACGCATAAGCTATCACCTTTTCATCACCTTCCTGAACTTTTAAAAGCACTGCACCAATCCCATAACCACTGGCGTCTGTGTGAAGTTCAGTTTCTGCATTCTAGTCGTACAAGGCTAGAATTGGTGCGGAAGTAAGAGCTTCCTTAAGTACCCAGAAAGCTCCCAGTAAAACTTGGTGTCACCCAGCAGAAGTTCTTGCAATGGACGTACCTTGTTAAAAAAACCTTCTACAAAACGACAATAGTATGAGCACAGCCCGAGGAAACTTCTCACATCACGGATGTTCTGAGGAGTTGGAAATTCTGTGAATGCGCTTGACTTTATCTGGATAACAATGCACTCCATCTCCCTTCACTAGGTGCCCCAGAATTTTTATTTCTTTGGTGACGAAGAGGCACTTCATTGGGATGAGGCAGAATCCTGCTGTCTGGACACACTTCTACACAGTCAACAGGTGGCTTAGATGTTCCACAAATGTCCTTGAGAAAACGACAATGTCATCTAGATAACAAAGACATGTCGTCCATATATAATGTTGAAGCAAGTTGTCCATCACGCATTCGAACGTTACCGGGGCATTACATAGTCCAAACAGCATGACCTTGGATTCATAGACACTGTCAGTTGTAATGAAAGCAGTCTTCTCCCTGTCAGCTTCGTCAACCTCAATTTGTCAGTAACCTGTCTGTATGTCCTTGGTTGAGAAGTATGTAGCTCCTTTCAAACAGTCTAATGTGTCGTCAATGCGCGGCAATGGGTAGACATCTTTCTTTGTGATTTTGTTCAGCCGTTGATAGTCTACACAAAAACACTACATGTCATCCTTCTTCACGAGTACCACCGGAGACAACCGGGGACACACTGAAGGTTGAATAATGTTACTGTGCAGCATCATCTCCACTTCTTCCCGAATTATCCGTCTTTCAGGCGGCAACACACTGTAGGAACACTGGCTAATTGGTGGACGATCCCCAGTATTGATATGGTGTTTTATCATGGGCCGTTTAATCTGGCTGTTCTCCTGCCTGGCCTGGAATACACCTGAAAATTGGTGTAATCTGGTTAACACCTGCTAACGTTCCAGCATCAGACTGGGCCCTATATGCAATCCAATGCCATAGCAGTTTCCTCTAATGCGTTGTCGGCAGTAACAGCAGAGCATGAGACTTCGTCGATGACATTGAGCTCACCATCCTTTAGGAATGACTTGTGATTGCTTGTGGAAATTAGTGATCCAAAGTTCTCCTCGACTACCTGTAATGCTTATGATAGCGGCTGGTATGTAGATTTCCTTTGTTATACTGATTAGTTTTTTGTGGTTGACAAGCACTTCACCATCCAACCGGTCATCTCGGCTGCTGACTGGAAATAATCTCATTGTTAACGACGGGATCTCAACATTCTCGATAGCAAACAATCACCCAGGGAAGTCCATGTTACCTGTACTCGTCAGAACGGCTTTCTCAATTTGTAGCTCATATCTTCCACAGTCAATGACAGCCTGCGATGCCTGAAGGAAGTCCCATCCAAGGATGGCGTTATAGCTACATTGTGTTAAAACAACAAATTCAGAGGGCTGTGTCCTGTTGTTGATAGTTACTATTGCGATAAATGTTCCTGCCAGCTGGACGTATTTTCCATTTGCGACCTTCAGCACAGTTGCTCTTGTATCACAGAACATTATCTTCTTCACTTTGCGGCAGTAGTCATTCGACAATACAGAGAAGGAATCTCCTGACTCGACTATTGCCGAGACAGGTTGGCCATCTATGATGACTTCAATGAGATTTCCCAATATCTTAGCGACTGTCATCCATGGAGAATTTTCATCTGCAGTAGCCCCACCTCCACAGATGGTTGCCTCGCCTTGTTTTCCTGAACACGGCAGCTAGGCGAGTGACTGGTATCTCTGTAAGGCGATGGTAAACGGCGGCAGCATGTTGGCGAGTGACCACATACTGGATATGGCAATAGGCTTCATCCCATAGGGCGACAGTAATCATCTGCAGTTGACTGAGACTGCTCCGATGGTTAGCATCTTGTGGCATAATAATTGTCAAATACTCATCTTCTGTCCCTACAGTATCATACAACATGTTCGGAAAGGCCACAGTGAAAACACAATGGCGTGTTGTCTTCTGTTCTCCATATATCTGTCCTTCTGCGAGGCCTCACAGTTGCTGGAGGAGTTGGTTGTGGTTGCGTTGGTCAGTTCCTAAGCTGCTGTTTGGTGGCTGCGTCGTAAGTCATAGCAGGGCGAGGCCATTCTTCACATCGAGTGCGACTGTTGGGGCTGACAGACGCTAATGTTTTAAATACCTCTTCCTGAGTAGTGTTGGCTGCCTCATGACATACAGGACTGACATCCATGACCATAATCTGTGTTCACTTGGTACTAACAGTCCCGGCTGCCATAAACTGTAATTCTTCTCTCACAATTTGTCGTATGAGAGAAGCAAAGTCATGCTGGTCTTCCACAACAGCCGTAGGGACTACATTCGGGAGTCTGTCGTGCTTCTTTTGTCCAACCCACATCTGTTGCATGTATTCAATTTTCTGGCACCATTGGAGAAACTCTTGTGTTGTAGAAACGTTTTTTAACAGAAGAGCTTGATACATGTCTTCCACAATGCTGTTCATCAGGTGTGATTTTTTTTTTTTTTTTTTTTTTTTGTGGTTTTAGGGTGCACAACTACTAAGGTCATTAGCGCCTGAATCAAAACTGGGATATACACAAGGATATTAAGACTATATAAAAACAGCTAAAATCATAGAATAAAAAACAACAAAGTGAAGAGCTAAATGTCCCTTGACAAATTGATAAAATCCAATATTCGAGCAACAGCCCGCACGTCATCAGCTAAAATTTCTTCCAATGTGTCCGGCAGATGTAGTGCAAGCCGAACAGGAGTAAAATTTGAACACGACAATAAAACATGGCCACCGACAGAGGGTGGCCACAGGAGCATAACGGTGCGGGGTCACCACTGAGCAAGTGGCGGTGGCTGAACCTGCAATGTCCGATCTGCAACCGGGCCAAGATGATCTCTTCTCATCGCGAGCGGCGTGATGAGGTCATCCAAGCCACCGGGAGCGGTTTAATGGTCTGGAGCTTATTATTAGTAAGTCAAGACCACACATTATGCCACGACGTATAAGGCGCTGCGAAAGAGCCCCTTGAATATCATACAATGGGACACAGTACACAGCTGTCCGATGTAAGAGAGTTACAGCCTTGGCAGCGGCACCAGCAGCCTCGTCACCAGGCACGCCTGCGTGGCCAGGTACCCACAGGAGGTGAACACGAGGACCGTCAGAAGCTAATAACTGAAGGGAGTGGTTGATTCGGTGCACAATAGGATGGGCCGAAAAGGGGTCTCTCAGACTCTGGATGGCGCTGAGGGAGTCAGAGCAGATAACATAAGAAGGATAACGGTGTCGGCGGATGAAGAGTACAGCCTTATAGAGGGCAAAAAGCTCCGCTGTGAAATTCGAGCAGTGGGCATTAAGCCTGTACTGGTAACAGTCATCCCCGACGACAAACGCACATCCGACACCGTTATTGGTCTTTGAGCCATCCGTATATATGAAAACTGAATTTTCGAGCCGTGCACAAAGTTCAAGAAACCGCGAGCAGTATAATGCATCCAAAGTGCTCTCCTTCAGGAGTGAGGTGAGTTCGAGGTGAACGCGAAATTGAGCCTGAAGCCAAGGTGGCACTGGGCTCTCACCTATTCGAAATGTGGAAGGGAGAGTAAAATCGAGCTGCCGAAGGAAGCGACGAAAACGGACTCCAGGAGGGAGCAGGGCAATTGCAGACAGTCCATATTGGCTATCAAGGGAGTCGTTAAAGAACGATGGATGGGATGGATGGTGAGGCATCGAAAGCAAACGGCATGCATACCGACACAGTAATATGTTGCGGCGATATGGTAAAAGTAATTCTGCAGCTTCAGCATAGAGGCTGTCAACAGGACTTGTGTAAAAAGCTCCTCTCGCCAGGCGTAAACCCCGATTGTGAATCGAGTTTAGGCGGCGTAAAATGGATGGCCGTGCGGAAGAATAATCTAAGCTTCCATAATCCAATTTTGAGCGGATAATGGACTGGTAGAGATGAAGTAGGACGGTTCGATCCGCTCCCCATGACGTACCGCTAAGAACACAGAGGATGTTGAGGGAACAAAAACACCGGCCAGCCTGATATGACACATGCGGGGACCAGCAGAGATTCCTGTCCAATATTAGCACTAGAAATTTCGTCGTCTCAACGAAAGGCAGAGTAACGGGGAAAAGATGGAGAGAAGGTGGAAGGAACTCTTTGTATCTCCAGAAATTTATACAGACTGTTTTCTCGCTGGAGAACCAGAAACCATTGGCGACACTCCAAGAGTACAGACGGTCGAGACAACGCTGAAGACAGCGTTCCTGAAGACACGTTCTCTGGGCACTGCAGTAAATCGCAAAGTTGTCCACAAAAAGGGAGCCAGATACATTGGCCGGAAGACAATCCATAATTGGGTTAATTGCTATGGCGAAAAGTGCCACACTCAACACAGATCCTTGTGGCACCCCAGTCTCCTGGCGGAAGGTGTCCGACAAAACAGAGCCCACTCGTACACGGAAGCTTCGATCTAGTAAAAATGCTTGGATAAAAATGGGGAGGCAGCCGCGAAAGCCCCATGTATGGAGCGTGCGGAGAATACCCGCCCTCCACCAGGTATCATAAAAGCCTTCTCCAAATCAAAAAACACAGCCACCGTCTGGCGCCTATGCAAAAATTATCCATAATATAGGTCGACAATGTAACGAGGTGGTCGATAGCAGAATGATGCCTACGAAATCCGGACTGGACATTGGTAAGGAGACGGCGAGATTCTAGTAGCCAAATCAGCTGAGCATTAATCATGCATTCCATCACCTTGCAAACATAGCTGGTGAGAGAAATGGGGTGATATCTCGAAGGAAGATGTTTGTCCTTCCCTGGTTTTGGTATGGGAACAACAATTGCTTCCTGACCTTCAATCCATATGCGATTATAAGTGCGGAGCAGAAAACATTTACCCGCAAGAGAAAGGTTTTTCAGCATCTGTATATGAATTGCATCAGGCCCTGGAGCAGAAGATCGGGACACAAAGAGAGCACGTTCAAGCTCCTGCATGGTGAAGATGGCATTGTAACTTTCCCGATTGAGAGATTGGAAGGAAGGTGGCCGTGCCTCTTCTGTCTGTTTTCGAGGGAGAAAGGCAGGGTGATAATGTGTGGAGCTCGAGACTTCTGCAAAAGATTGACCCAAAGCGTTGGATATATCGGCTGGGTCTACGAAGACTTCATTTGCGACTGTCAAGCTAGGAATTGGGGAGTGGACTTTTGTGACAGATAACCGGCGCAGGCCCCCCAGACAACAGAAAAAGGAGTAAGTCTGTTAAATGAACTAGTAAAAGCAATCCAGCAGGCCCGTTTGCTTTCCTTGATGACTCGACGGCATTGCGCTCGTAGACGTTTACCACAAGTGACACATTTTGCTACATTAGGGCAAGATTGACGGTATGGTTCTATCTGTGGCATTGGAAACAGCACGTTGGGTTTGGTATATAAGGGCGGACGGAGATAATTTCGTACCCTGCTTTGACCTTCGACAGGAGTTCAACTCTGTCGAACGTCAAAAACACAGTATGAGTCTGTGTCAGCTGGTTATCTACCTTTTTCAACACCCTTTGCACCGCTGTTACACCCTGATCGGACATATAGGTTTGTATGTCTTCGTCACACAACCCGTCAAGGGATCTCGTGAAAACTACCCCCCGTGACGAGTTGAGCGTGTGATGCACTTCTACCTTGACAGGAAACGTGTGTAACAAAGTAGTCCATATGAGTTTTTGGGCCTGGAAGGCACTGTCTGCTTCCAGCAACAATGTACCATTGCGCTGACGTGAACATGTCTTAACAGGGCCAGCAATCGCATCAACACCTTTCTGAATGACGAAAGGATTTACAGAATTGAAATCTTTACCGTCGGTTCGAGAGACAACTAGGAATTTCGAGAGATTGGGCAAAGTTTTCTTTTGCTGAGGCGAATCTATCTTTCGTTTCTGGGTCAACGTCACAGAAGAAGAGAAGGAAGTCATTGCAGAAGTGTCCCCCGTGATTACCGGCGTCTCCGATGGCGCACTCCTTCCTAATGGGGGCCCTCTCTGAGGGCTTACCCACCTTAGGTGATTGTTCACACCTCGGGTCACACCTCCGGAGAACTGATGGAGGGACCAATTGGCATGTTCGGAAGGTACCAGCTCGGGTAATCACCCTTTCCTGGGCATGGCCTTTACCAGGGGGTACGTACGTGCCCTACTTGTCTACCCGGGGCGGGGAATTACGCATTACCCTGTCACCTGCTACACATGATAATGTGTGGGTTGGCCTTCAGATATGCACAGGGAGGAAAGAAGAAGAATAGAGAAAGAGAAGAGAAAGAAGTGTCTCAAATGCCGAAGCGGAGACTAATGAGTAGGAGAGGAAGGCTAGGAAATTACAGCAAGGAGATAAAGACAGAAGCAAAGGTTAGGAAAGGGAGAAACCAAGGAAAAAAGAGAAACTACTACAAGAAACCACCTTGACTCGCAAAGGATGCCCGTCTCTGGGCGAAGGCATAAACCGGGACGGAAAGTGAAGCAGCCTGGGGCGGAAGAAAGGCTGCTCCGGCTCGGGGCCCGTGCGCGCCACACATGTACCCACAAAAGAACTGTGGGTCCCCTGGGGGGATCAGGTGTGAAACTTTATCAGCCTCCGTCATATCTGGATTAACTATGTGATATAGGGCCAAAACATTCTGTATATATGACTGTCGACTGTGTTGACACACCATGTCGCTGGGCCCTGTTCTTCAATTGCTCTTCTGATAAATGGACTTGCCACTGGTGGTCTCCAAATGTCTTTTTAAGTACCATCTGGAATTTTTCCCAGCTACAAAGTTTGTCCTTGTTATTTTCAAACCACTGCTGTGCCGTCCCGTCCAGGTAAAAGTATACATTTGCCTAGCACATAATGTGATCTCACCTATTATACTTGGCGACTCGGTCGAATCCTTTCAGCCATTTGTTTGGATCCTGTCCAGTGTCTCCTGAGAACACCAATGGGTGTCTGATGTGCAGCTGGCTTACCGGTGTTTTAGCATCCATGGTTCTATTGATGACATGGACCTTCGGACGGAGATAGTCGGTATACCCTTTGTATTCCAGTTCTTGTCCGTGTAAGCGATGGCTCTTATGCTGCCTAATCGGAGCCACGATGATGCAGATGTATTGCAGGATACACGGTGCCTCCACCAGAAAGTGTTACGTTGCGAATTGCAAGGTGGTCCCGAATTTGAAGGCTGGTCGTTAATAGAGCACAACACTTTACACTTAGAACACGTTTATTGCTAACACAAGCATACACTCAGTACAGACTGACTCCTGCTTGGAGTGCTCCGCTATTTATACATAGAAATAATTTTCTGGATCTTACAAATACATCAAACATAAGAAAAATGTAGAACATTCTAGAAATAGTAAATACAAAGATATAATTATCTTCCTGTCACAGGATTTGAACTGGGGACCATAAGCACAGCGATCTGCGACACTAACCACTGCACCACGCATGCTGTCGGAAGACTTGCAACAATATTATTGCTTCTATTTGACAATGTGTACACCAGTTCAAATGTCTGTAGATCTATCGGACCAAACTGTATGGTCATCTGTCCGTAGTTTACAAACTACTTAAACCTAGGTAAACTAACCTAAGGACAAACACACACACCCAAGCCCCAGGGAGGACTCAAACCTCCACGGCGAGCAACCGCGCGCTCCGCAGCGAGACGCTTTAGACTGCTCGGCTACTCCACCGCGGCTGTGTACACCAGTCTGAAGCTCCAAAGACTTAAGAGTTGAGAATACTGGCACTTCTGAACTTGGGTGTGCTCAGTGCTCTGTTCTTGCACTGTAAATTATTCAAGCGAGGCAATATTTTTGCCTCCTAATGTACACACTTCTAAGAATGCACCATCTTTGTTAAGCAATGCTCTTAGTATTATGTTACATGTATAGCTTTCTTTTTAAAGTGCCCTCATATTATCAAATAATAGTTGAATTTACAGTATTTAACAAGTATGTAACCAATCCATATTACAGTTCCACTAATAAGCTGCAGATATTTAACAACTGTATTGAGCACAAACAATTAACCAATACAAGGTAGTATATGAAACTTGGAGTAATTTCATGTTCTGGAATATTTGTTTCAGTCCACATATGCAAGGATATGCAGTTCGCAAGGTGCTTACATCTACCTGACAAAATGCCCACAGATAAATTATTTTCCAGTAAGTTTCCATTCAAAGAATAATGTGTGTGTGTGTGTGTGTGTGTGTGTGTGTGTGTGTGTGTGTGTGTGTGTGTGTGTGTGTGTAAGTCCAAACTGATAATTATAGCTGTGACAAAGTCATGTAGGAGATAGGTGACCATGCTGTGCCCGAAGTAAACCCTTTTCAGCTTCCTTACAGTACTACTGATTAATTCCACACTGAGAATCTCGTGTTGACAAGGTTGTAGTTAATAATGGAATAGTTCTTAAACTTATGGAAAGTAGGGACCAAGAAAGTGGTGGTGGTGGACATGAGGGACCAAACAACGAGGTCATCAGTCCCTTCAACCCCAAATTGTATACGCCACGGAACCCAACGAAAAATAGGTGAAAGCCAAAAGACCATTACACTAGGAAGTAAAATCGACTCGCCAACAAGACTAAAACCAACCCAGGGCAGCAAATGCTACAGTGTCCGATCCCACAGCTCTGGAAGCGACCTCTAGCCTAAACCACAAGGTACTAATGGCACAGTGGTCAACGTATCATAGCTCCAGAGCAGGGAAAAATAAAACTACATTAAAATGTAAAAGAGTGGGGGGGGGGGCTGATGGGGATAAGGCTCTAAACCCCACAATCAGCCAAGAATCACAAACCCACTCACCCCGACCAAGCGAGTCCTAGAGCTGACAATAAAATCTACTTTCACGGAGGAAGGCAAGGACGCGATCAACCATCCGTGGGTCATCCGCCAAAACTAAAGGCAATGCAGGCGGTAGGCCATAGTCGGCACGAAGTGTCGAATGGAGAGGACATTCAGTCAGAATATGAGACACGGATTGTACGGCTCCACAATCACAATGTGGTGGATTGTCATTTTGTAAAAGAAATCCATGGGTCAGCCTGCAGTGTCCAAGACGGAGGCGACAGAGGACAATTGATTCTCTCCGGGAAGGGCGTAAAGATGAACTCCAAGCTGCAGTCGTATCTTTGATGGTGCGGAGTTTATTGGAAGGGGCAGTAGCTTTCCAACTGCTATCCCATGAGGAGAGAAGCAAAGATCTGATTTGCACCCGCAGATCCGCACCCGGAATTTGAAAGGGAGACGGGCAGCGAGTAATTGCCGATCTAGCCAACTGGTCAGCTACTTCATTCCCTGTAATACCAACATGGCTTGGCACCCAGAGAAAGGTAACGGAGCAGGCAGCACGATGAAGGTCAGCAAGGAGTTCATGAATGGAAATAACTAAGGGATGGGAGGGGAAACAACGATCAATGGCCTGCAGACTGCTCATGGAGTCAGCACAGATTAAACCACGTTCCACGGCAGAATGTTTAATAAAAGAGAGGGTTCTATAAATCGCCATCAGCTCTGCCGTAAACACACTGCATGCCTCTGGCAGAGAATGGCATTCCGCCCCAACAGGAGATGTAAAAGCATATCCGGAGTGGCCCGCTGTTTTCGAGCCATCAGTGTAGAAGATAGAAGCTCCCTGAAACTCTTCTAGTACTGGGCGCACCAAACGCCGAAAGACCATGGGGGAAATTAAAGCTTTTGGGCCCTGGAAGAGATCCGCCCGAATTAGTGGTCGCGGCACCATCCACGGAGGTGTGCGTGCAGTAAAATGGGGGGCGCAATCTAGCGAAGGGAAATGGAAATCCCGGCAAAGAGAGGCAAGCCGCAGTCCGACGGGAAGGCCCGCCCGCGGCCGGGTATCAGGGGGTCGAAGCCCTTCATATGCAAAAAGAACCTGGTAAGCGGGATGAGCAGGATATTGCCGGATGGCGGTGGCATAAGACGCCAGACGCTGATGCCGCCTGACCTGAAGAGGGCAGATTCCCGCCTCAACAAGGAGACTGTCGACCGGGCTAGTCGGGAATGCACCTGTAGCCAAGCGGACACCATAATGGTGAACCGGGTCTAATAATTTCAGGGCAGAAGGAGCTGCCGAGCCATAAACTTGACACCCATAGTCCAATCGGGACAAGATTAGAGCCCGATAGATACGGAGGATAGTTGTTCGGTCTGCACCCCAAGATGAATGAGAAAGGAAACGTAGGGCATTGAGTTTCCTCATACAACTAATCTTTAGGTGGCGAATATGGGGCACCCAAGTCAATTTTTTGTCAAAGAGAAGACCCAGGAAACGATGCTGTGCTACAACTTCCAGGCGCTGATTACCCAAGAACAGTTCTGGATCAGGGTGAACTGTAGTACGATGACAAAAGTGCAACACCCTCGTTTTTGATGAGGAAAACTGGAAACCATGGGACGTAGCCCACACTGAAGCCCGCCGAATGGCGCTCTGGAGCTGACGTTCAGTAGAGGCTAATGAGTAGGAGCTGTACCATATGCAAAAGTCGTCGACATACAACGCCAGGGTTACCAGTGACCCAACAGAGCTAACCAACCCATTGATGGCGATTAGAAAAAGTGTAACACTCAACACTGAGCCCTGGGGGACACCGTTCTCCTGCATCCGAGGGGAGCTAAAGGAAGAGCCAACTCTGACACGGAACAGGCGGTGGGATAAAAACTGACGGATAAAAATTGGTAAGGAGCCTCTGAGGCCCCAGTCATGAAGAGAACGTAAAATATGACGACGCCAAGCAGTGTCGTACGCCTTATGCAGATCGAAGAAGACTGCTACCAGATGATGTCTTTTAGAGAAGGCCTGTCTGATCGCAGTCTCCAGTCGAAGTAAATGGTCAATAGGGGATCGTCCCTCCCGGAACCCACACTGGTAAGGTGAGAGAAGTCCCCGGGATTCAAGAACCCAGCATAATCTGCGGGCTACCATCCGTTCAAGTAGTTTACAGGGGACACTTGTCAGGCTTATTGGTCGATAACTGTCCAGCGCCGACGGGTCCTTGCCAGGCTTGAGGGCAGGGCCCACAATACTCTCCCTCCACTGGGAGGGGAACACCCCTTGAAGCCAAATACGGTTAAAAACTTTTAGGAGAAATTGTCGTTGTGAGGGGTTAAGGTGTTTCAGCAATTGATTATGGATATCGTCCGGGCCAGGTGCTGAATCACGAGAAGAGGAGAGGGCCAGCGACAGCTCCCAGTCAGTAAAAGGTTCGTTATATGGTTCCACCTGGTGAGAAGTAAAGCCTAATTTGAAGGTTTCGGCCTGGTGTTTCTGAAGGAGAAAGGTCGCCGGATATGAAGTTGTCGCCGATACATTGGCGAAGTGAGTTGCAAGATGTTCTGCAACAACAGATGGCTCTGTGCAGACCCCATCAGGCACAGCAAGACCAGGGACGGAAAACGGCCGCCAGCTACCTTGGATAGATCGGAGCATAGCCCACACTCTTGTCAAAGGGACAGAAGAACCCAACGAGGAGACAAAATGCTCCCAGCATGTCCGCTTACTTTGTTTGATTAAGTAACGAGCTCTGGCACGCAGACGTTTGAAATTTATTAGACCAGCGAGCGATGGGTGGCGCTTAAGATGTTGCAAGGCCCTACGGCGCTCGCGAATGGCTGCGGCAACAGTTGCATTCCACCAAGGGACAGGCCGGCGAGTAGGAGGGCCTGTCGACCGGGGAACAGCGGCGTTGGCAGCTTGGGTAATCATGTTGGTCATTTGGCTTATAATATCATCTATACAGCCTGAGGGGGAAGATGGGAACACAACCTGGGATGTATATAGCGGCCAATTAGCACGACGGAATACCAAGCGGGGTACCCTGGCTCGTGGTAGGCGTGAGGGAAGTGAAAGGATCAACGGAAAGTGGTCGCTATCACAGAGGTCGTCATACGCCGACCAGTGAAATAAAGGAAGGAGAGAAGGAGAAGTGAGAGAGAGGTCTATGGCAGAAAAGGTGCCGTGAGCGGCACTAAAATGAGTTGGGGAACCATCGTTGAGAAGGCTCAGATTGTGGTCAGCAAGAAACTGGTCTATGAGGCGGCCCCGGCTAGATGTATAAGCACTGCCCCACAAAGGATGGTGGGCATTGAAGTCCCCAAGGATGAGGTAAGGAGGGGGGAGTTGCTGAAGGAGGGCCACTAGGGACGTGAGTGTAGGTGGCCTGTCAGGTGGAAGGTAGAGGTTGCAAATGGTCAATGGAGTGTCCAAGTGAACCCGGACAGCAACCACTTCCAATGGACTTTGGAGAGGAATCCAGGTACTGACAATATCTGTCCGGACCAAAGTACAAACCCCACCAGACGCCTGGAGGGGACCAACCCGGTTCCGACAAAAAGCACGGAACCCACGGAGGGTCGGTGAATGTGCATCCATAAACCTCGATTCCTGCAGGACGACACAGGCCGCAGAAGAGAGAGAGATTAGCTGTTTAATCTCCAAGAGGTGACGGTAGTAACCATTACAGTTCCATTGGATGATCACATCACGAGGATCTAGGCGGGAAGCGAATGGCATAACGTCTGTCACGCTGCTTTGTCAGCGTCCGTCACCAAAGAAGAAGGGACAACATCCATAAATAGCTGATCAGCCTCGGGCTCAATGGGATGAGCGAGTTGCGAAAGCACAGTCGGCACCTCCGGTGGTACCGGAGGGGCTTTATCTTGTAACTTTGGTTTCTTCTTCTTCTTCTTCTCCTTCTCTTTCTCTTTCTCCTTCTCCTTCTCTCGTGTGGGACGGGCAGGACCCACCCCAGAGAGAGGACTTTTGTCAGTTAGGTCTGGTACTGACGAGGATCGGGCGACCTTTGAACTCACTGACTGGGAGTCCGATGGCCGGCTGGAGGTCGAAGATCTCCGATCTGGGGAACGCCGGGACAGAAGGCCCTGAGATAGGGCACTGTCACCGGCAGGCGACGGAGAAGGGGTGCACTTCTCCGGCTGGGAAGGGGTGGGACACAAAGGGAGGGCTACAGGAGCTACAGGAGAGGGAGATGTGAGGGAGGGGTGTGGACGGGGTGTAGGGGGGAGATGGGAGTGGGAAGGGGAGGGTGAAAGGCTAGACGATAACGTCGTAGCGAAGGTCGTCGCCATTTGCACGGGATGCAGACGTTCATATTTACTGCGGGCCTCAGGGTACGTCAAACGCTCCAGGGATTTGTACTCTTGTATCTTCTTTTCTTTTTTGAACATAGGGCAATCTGGCGACCGTGAAGAGTGGTGTTGTTGACAGTTGACGCACACCGGCGGAGGAACACAGGGGCTCCCCTCATGTAGTGGGCGTCCACAATCACCGCATACTGGGACTGCTGTACAGCGAGAGGACATATGACCAAACCTCATACATCGAAAACACTGCATGGGAGGTGGAATGTAGGGCTTCACTTCACATCGATATATCATTATCTTGACCTTCTCTGGGAGTGTGTCCCCCTCGAAGGCCAAGATAAAGGCCCCAGTATCGACGCGGTTATCTTTAGGTCCCCTCTGAACGCGGCGAACAAAATGTACACCACGCCGCTCGAGATAGGCCCTAAGCTCCTCATCAGTTTGAAGGAGGAGGTCCCGGTGGAATATCAAACCCTGTACCATATTCAAGGATTTGTGCGGGACAATTGTTACTGGAATGTCGCCAAGGGTGGTGCAGGCGAGCAAAGCTTCAGACTGGGCTTCCGAGACTGTTTTAATGAGTAATGAGCCAGATCTAAGCTTACCCATAGATTCCACTTCACCAAACTTGTCCTCTATGGTCTCGACAAAGAACAGAGGTTTGGTGGTAGTAAAAGTTCCTCCATCAGTCCTTGAGCAAACGAGATAGCGAGGAAAGGGTTTTGCTCCTAACCGGCGAGCCTGGCCTTCCTCCCAAGGGGTAGCAAGGGAGGGAAACATCCTCTTATCCGCAGTAGCAGCATTAAACGATCTCTTCCTGTCTTGAGAGACGGCCGATGCACGACCATTTTGGAGTCTAACTCTTTTCATGGGGCTAGACGTCCGCCCTGGTGTCACCCACTCCGAAACCGGGGCTCTCTCCATGGGCGCCACCCAGCCTCAGCAAAGGCCACCTGGCACGATGGCCATTGCCGGGAGTTCTGATACCCCCGAGGACAGGCATCAACTCCTTGGCTTGCATGGAGAGGTCGCAGCTCAGACACCAGTAGTGTGATCCCTGTGGTGTCAGGGGGCTCAGCAAAAAGGGTACATAACAGCCCCCCCACACGGACTGGCTACACGTGCTGGGGACCTAGCGGGGGATGGGGGCTACAGCGAGGAAAGGAAGTGGAAAGGAAAGGATAGGACCTGCGCCGTAGGGGCTAGGTCGGGAGTTCTTCCCCAATTGGCTCACACATTATCGGACAATTTTGGTATGGAAGGTCAAACCCCGAGGGGGACCAAACTGGGCCAAAAACCGGTGTACACAGCAGACAAAACCAAAGTGCAGGACAATCGGTACCATGGGATAGCCAAGCTGTCATCCAGAGTACCACCGAGAGACGGGGTTGGAGAGGGTGGGAAGGAGGAATTGGGATGGGAAGGAGGGGGAACTAGGAGGGGTAATGCAGCCTGGGGAAAGCAGGAAAAAAGGCTGCAATGGCTCGGGGACCCGTGCGCGCCACACACGTACCCACAAAAGAGCTGTGGGCCCCCTGGGGGGAGGGACCAAGAAAGCTCAAGTTGCAGCTAGTGGTAAAAAAAAAAAAAAAGCACAAATTTTCATAAATCTGTGAAAGCTGCTGCCTTAATGTTGACGACTGCTCCCGGCAGTGTGTTGGAGTACATGTGCGCCGCAGTGAGTGTTCCAGGTAACGTGCATAGAGGTGTGGGTCTGAGCAGCTGAAGAAAGCCTAGTAAAGACTAATCTTTAAGTTCGACTTTAGCTTCACATCAAATGAGAAAAGATGGCTATATGTTACCCAATAGTTCAATGAACAGGCCACTTCTTAATTCTTGCCCACTTGGGAAAAATGTATTTAGACTTAGTACTCTTGTTGAAAAATAACTAATATGGTGATATTACTGTTTTGTATCCTTATCTATACACCCAAAATAACTTTCCTTGCCTCCAACTTGTTCTTATCATCCTTACACAGGTCCCCTCCCAAGAAAATCTTCAGCAGAAAAAAGGACAACTATTCTACCACCATCTAAAAGACATGACCTCACAACAGGCCATGCTGTGTCATACTGACCAGGCCGCAGCCGCCAGCTGAATGGCTGTCTGCTGGGGCATGCCCACTGCCTCGTGGCGGTCAACCAGTAAGCTGGTGGCCGCAGTCTGGTCAGTATGACATAGTGTGGCCTGTTGTGAGGCCTTTTCTTCTAGGTGGTGTCAGCTACACACAACCTCAAAAAAAAAGATAAATAAATAAAATAAAAGGGGGTCTCTGCCAACTGTCTGTCTCCTCCATCTACAAGTTTTGTTAGAGTGAGCCCATCCCGGAAGCCCCCACATAACCTTCAAACCCAGCTGAAATCCTTAGGCAGTTTCTAGAACATCCCCCTGCATCCTTCCCCTTCTCAACCCAACAACATCCAGACATGCTCCCCAAAATCCTCAAACGCAATAGTCCTGGATACGCAATTGTAGCTGGTTATTGGGATACAAGGGTTGTACCAAAAGTAAGGTTTCCATATTTTATTTATTTATTTATTTATTTATTTTTTTACAAATAAAAAAATTGTTTATTGTTATTGATTTATACATTAATGAAAAGCTTACAACAAAGCTTCAACAAAGTCTATATATATATATATATATATATATATATATATATATATATATATGGTGCTCCAGCTTTTTCATTCCTTAGTCAAAGAAGTCTCCTGCCAACCCACTGAGGAAGCGTGTCACCTCCACTCGGACTTCAATGTTGCTCTTGATGGGTTTGCTACCGAAGTGTTCCTTCAGCTTGGGGAAAGAGGTCATAATCGCTGGGGACTAAATCCAGGCTGTATGGGTACGGGGCACAACAGTCCACCTAAATTTCTTCAAAAGCTCCTGGGTTTGACAAGCGACATGGCTTCGAGCGTTGTCGTGAAGAGGCACTACTCCCTCCATCAGTCATCCTCTATGGCGATTCTGGATTGATCACTGGAGTTTGGTCAAAGTTTCACAATTTTTGTCCGAGTTTTGGATGAAATCGATCAGGAGTACCCCCTTCCGATCCGAAATCTTTCCTGCCGACTGTTTTAATTTCTTTGGTGGTGGTGAACCGGAGTGACCTAACTGAAGAGATTGTTGTATTGTTTTCGGGGTGTAATGCAACATGCAACACCCACTTTTCATTTCGTGTGATGATAGAGTCCAACAACTTCTCCTTTTGCCTCCCCCCTTACATTGTTGAAGAAATTTGCAAGTATAGTCAAGGCATGGCTCCTTGTGTGTGTCTGTCAGTCAGCATCCGGGGGAACCAAGTGAGCGCACACACCCTATTTTTTTTGTTAAAGTTCTTTGAATTGTGCTGTGGGTACTTTCAGGAATTTTTTCAACAAGTTAACTGACAATGACACTCTGATCTTTGAGCAGGTCACTGTTGATCTGGATAATCACATCCGTTCTTCATTGTGAACTTCCGTGCAACCCTGCACCATTTGCAGATGTGGTGAATGAATATGCACTCTTCACCATAAACCTCAGTCAGTTGCCGATGAGTCTTCCTTGCATGGAGAAACTGCATTACCACTCAAACCTTGCACTTGGTGGGAGCGGAAATCAACACTTCCATCTCTGACGGCTGCCAAAGCAACATTGAGCGACACAGAGAATCACGGAGGGGCAGGCTCAAGAGTGGGGGAACCACTGCACACGGCGGTGTTGTCAGATTTAGCCTAGTGCCTTCCCTCGAGGCTGTAGCTCATTGGGAACCTTATTTTTGGTACAACACCCGTATCACTGAAGAAAACTTCTACCTCAGAGCAACTGCTTGAAATCTAGCACCCACATCTAAGATACCTATCATTTCCCTTACCAAGTTTCCACTATTCCCCGACCTTTTATCTCCTGGACACCTACTCCATCACTGTTATGCTGCTTTCCTAGACACCAACATCACTCTTCCAAATCCACTATCCCATTCCTCACACCCTTTACTAACTATATTATATTTGAAGGGAAAGTGTTAAAGCAAATCTTCGACACAAACATGGGCACCCACATGACACCCTCTAATGCCAAACTCTCTGTGGACCGTCTAAAGGAAATGTTCCTAGACCCCAAAAACCCTAGAGCTCTGGTCTGGTTCAGGTTCATTGATGATACGTTCATGATCTGGACTCAGGGCCAAGATGCCCTATCCTGTTCTTTCACACTTTCAATACCTTCTCTCCCATCTGCTCCACCTGGTCCTCTCTCATGGCTCCATCCATATCTCTGTCCACATTAAACTTGCCACCCTTCAACAGTACCTGCCTTATGTCAGCTGCAATCCCTCACAATCAACCTATTCTGTATGCCAAAGGCCTCGCAAAGGCATTCACAGACACACACTGTCTCCCAGACCTATTACACAAACGATTTTCCATGCAGAAAAATACCCTACCTTCCCACCAACCGCAATAAACAGCCACGAGTGCCCCCCCCCCTCATCACCCTGTACATCCTGGTCCAAAACAAATGAATCACCCTTTAGTCAGAGCACTGAATATCAAACATCCTACCCAAGATCCTTCTCACCTCTGCTAAAGTGATGTTCCAGTGCCCACCCAACCTCCAAAACATTCTAGTCAATCTTTTATGTAGTGCTCCCAATCCCAGCCCCTTGCCACAGGTACCATATCCCTGTGGAAACCTCGCATGCAACTCTTCCCCAATTCACCCATGCAGCACTTCTAATCCAATCCTACCCAAAAATGTTCAAATGTTTGTAAATCTAGCGGACCAAACTGCGTGGTCATCAGTCTGTAACTTACAAACTACTTAAACCTACGTAAACTAACCTAAGGACAACACACACACCCATGCCACAGGGAGGACTCGAACCTCCACGGCGATCAACCGCGCGCTCCGCAGCAAGACGCTTAAGACCGCTCGGCTACTCCAACGCGGCCAATCCTACCCCTACAGAGGTCAGGCCACCTATGGAAGCAGCCATGTCACACACCAGCTCGGCAATTCTGAAGCATTTTATATGACTGCTAACCAAATCCCAAGGTCATTAATGGCCACTGACAAACTGTGACCCAGAACAGCAGGCCACCACGTAAATACAACATGCAAGTGAACATAACATGCTTGATTTCAATGCCTACTTCATAACCTGAAACCCTCTGAATCTTCCCCTCCACTACTATTTTTTTTAACTGTGCAGATGGGAGTTTTTATCTGAACAACATATCCTCTAGTTCCAAAATCACCCTGGTCTCATCCTATAGTAATCTTCTCTCACCACCCAACAGTTTATGCCTTTTCCATCCCATCCTACAACCTCATACAAATTCATGTCCCTCCGCCCTCACTGTTTACCACTCATTCTTCCCTTCAATCCTTTTCCTTCTAATTTACACTCCCCGAGCCCCTTTCACAGGACCCTGACTCTGCCTTATACAGCCATCAAGTCCCTGCATGCTTAGCAGGGCAGCTGTGACCTCTCTAACCAGACTAATGCTCGGTTTAACAGGATACAATGGCAAGAGGCAGCAGGGATGTGCCCAGGTTTTGTGTGTGTGTGTGTGTGTGTGTGTGTGTGTGTGTGTGTCAGAGGGGGGAGGAGAGGGGGAGAGGGTGCAGTGGGGTGGGGGCGAGAGGGGGTGGAGTAGAGCGGTGGGGGAAGAGGTGGGGCGGAGTGGCGGGAGACGGGGTGGAGCGGAGTGGCGGGAGACGGGGTGGAGCGGAGTGGCGGGAGACGGGGTGGAGCGGAGTGGCGGGAGACGGGGTGGAGCATGTACAACAGCCAGCCAGAGAAGACACATGTGGAGACCAACCAAGTTTCCCATCAAACGTTAGTCTTAAGAATATCGTCGCCTCCACGAATGAGAGAGTGACAGGGCCTAGATGTAGAGATGATGGAAGGAACTCACTGTAACGGCAGAAGTTGATGTAAACTGTTTTCTCATTGGAGAAATGGAAGCCATTTGCGATGCTCCAAGAATAAAGACGGTCAAGACAACACTGGAGACAGCGCTCCAATGTACACGTTCTTTGAGCGCTGCATTAGATTGTGAAATCGTCCACAAAGAGGGAACCAGAAACATCAGGTGGGAGGTAGTCCATAATTGGGTTAATTGCTATGGCAAAGAGTACTACACTCAAAATGGAGCCCTGTGGCACCCCATTCACCTGGCAAAGAGGGTCTGACAAAACAGTGCCCACCCATACCCAAAAATGTCGGTCCGTTATAAATGCACAGATAAACAGGGGGAGATGGCCGCAAAAGCCCCAGGTATGCATGGTGTGGAGAATTCCTGCCCTCCAACAGGTGTCATAAGCCTTCTCCAAATCAAAGAACACAGCCACCGTCTGGTGCTTTTTCAAAAAGTTATGTGGTCAATTGCAGAGCGGTGCCAACGAAAACCACATTGGACATTGGTAAGGAGGTGTCGGGATTCAAAGACCCAACCCAAACGAGCGTTAACCATGCGTTCCATCACCTTACAGAGACAGCTGGTAAGAGACATGGGGCGATAACTGGAAGGAAGATGTTTGTCCTTCCCTGGTTTGGGGATGGGGACAACAATGGCTTCACGCCAACTTGTGGGGACCTGACTTTCAGTCCATATGCGATTATAGGTGTGGAGAAGGA
The DNA here is from genome assembly GCA_026315105.1 of Locusta migratoria. NCBI lineage: Eukaryota > Metazoa > Arthropoda > Insecta > Orthoptera > Acrididae > Locusta > Locusta migratoria. The sequence goes on from CM048755.1 coordinate 787,292,292, forward strand.
AACATTTACCCGCAGGAGAAAGGTTCTTCACCATCTCAATACGAATGGCATCTGGCCCTGGAGCAGAGGAGTGGGACATGGAGAGAGTACGGTCTAGTTCCTGCATAGTGAAGGTGGCATTGTAACTTTCACGGTTTAAAGATTGGAAAGAAGGCGGCCGTGCCTCCTCTGCCTGTTTGCGGGGGAGGAAGGCAGGGTGGTAATGAGCAGAGCTCGAAACCTCCGCAAAAGAGCAGCCTAAGGTATTGGATACGTCAACGGGGTGCACAAGGACTGCATTCGCTACTGTCAGGCCTGAAATTGAGGAGTGGACCTTAGTACCAGATAACCGACGCAGGCAGTCCCCAGACAACCAAGGAGGGAGTGAATTTGTTAAAAGAACTAGTGAAGGCAGTCCAACAGGCTTTTTTGCTTTCTTTTATAACATAACGGCATTGTGCTCACAGTCGTTTGTAATGGATGCAATTCTCCATCGTTGGGTGACATTCACTTCAAGAATTTGCAAAGAAGTTCATTCAATCTACTGTGAACTATATGAAATCAAATGGACTTGATGTTGTTTACAGTGAAGTTTATAAATTATGTGAATTGATTTTAACATTTCCTTCTACCGCTGCAAGTGCAGAAAGGAGTTTTTCAGTCTTTAAGCAAATATAATCATATTTAAAGGTAACACAGGGACAAATCCATCTGGTAACTTAGCTCTTCTGTTGGTGGAAACAGATACACTCATTTCACGAAGAAGACACAATGAGGAACAGTTTCTTGATAAAGTGACAATGCAGTTTACCCGCAAAGAAAGGCGGCTTGAATTCATGTACACATAAAAAGGTATGCTAAAAGAGTTTTGTTCCCTTTTATATGTATTATCTTATATTGTATTAGAGCTTGTTGTACGAAAATATTATTTAAATGCGCTGTTCGTGAAGTTAACATTGCAGATACACATCGGAAACATGTTTATTTATTTATTTTTTTGATTTAGCACATCAATAACAAAGAAAATGAATGCTGTTTTACTGCAGCCTCGTACAGTTTTGTGACGTCTTCATATTAGTGAGGTTGCAAAATTTTCGGAAAAATCTTTTATTAGCCTTAAGTCCGTAGTAAGTAAACATTTGCGGACCTATGTTTATATGAACTTCTTTCTTTACATTTACTCATAGAATAACATATTAAAATACTTTCGTATCTTTGTGAATCACACTGTATTTATATATAGGTTGTTTCTTTGATAGTGAGCAGGCCAAATATCTCCAGAAATTGGCATCAAATGTAAAAATGGTTACCGGCAAATGTTAGAGTGTTGAGGGGGGCATCCAATGATACTACACGCTCCCCACCCATCCCCACGCATGGATGGTGAGGGCAACTTTGAAATCTTCAATAGGAGCCCCTATTTCTACTGCATATTTGGATTTTCCATCCATAAATATGTAACTTTTTTCCCCCCTTTTGATGATAGATGGCACTGTAATAGACAAAACTAAAAATGTGGAAATTGTTAAAAATTGTAATATCTCAAACAAATACACATCAGATCAGAAAAATCAGAGAACAGTTTTTCATATTTCTGTTAATGCTACCTCATGATATCTCCCACAATCGAATGAAACACAAACTATGATCACATTGTTAGTCTGCGGCCAGACAGTTTGTTGTATTTCAATGATTCGGACTGTACCCACCTCTACACAATTGTTCCCCAATGTTAAGAATTGCAGAGAGAAAGTAGATATCATTTCCTGGTACTATGAGGCTCACAGAAACGCCAAAGAAGCTCATCACAGGAATGTTACACTTTCACTTTTGCCGATTACAGTGTCATTTATCATTAAACGAAAAAAATGTTTCACATAAAAGTTAACTTTGTCTCCCCCCCCCCCCCCGAAGAATCCAAATCTACAATAAAAAGTAGGTGTTCCTATAAAAGATTTCAACATTGCCTCCTACCACCCATCACGGGTTTCGGTAGGGGGTGGTGGCGGTAGGAGGGAGGGGGTGAGGGGGCAGTGTTGTGTCATTGGATAGATGCTCCCCTCAATGCTTCAATATTTGCCAGTAACTGTTTCTTCATTTGCTGCTAATTTCTTCAGATAGTTGGCATGCTCGCTATCAGTATCACGAAAACAGCAGAAGACATCAATTTTTTTTCTTAGCACTTATTTCTCGGTACATTAGAAAGTGGGATAGTAGTGATAGCCCTAGTTACAAGCCCAGCATATGCCACTGAAGTTCACTTTCCTTGTAGAGCACCTCTATATATTCTTTCATACTTTCATAATAAAACATGAGTCAGTTGCAATCTCAGTACAGGACATGGTGGTGGTGGTGGTGGTGGTGGTGGTGGTTGTTGTTGTTGTTGTTGTTGTTGTTGTGAGGAGTTACAGAGCTCGGTCATCAGTCCCCTATTCTGAGCAAAGTGTTAACAATCAAAGGTTAAAAAACAAAAGAACACCTAGGAGGAAAAGCCATAAACTGTGCATTGAAAATGTTGCCAACACACACAGGAAAGACACACAGAAAGAGGAAACCGAGTCACAAACTGGATGAAAGCTTGAAAGCAGGATAACACGGCTGACTCATCACAAAAATAATATAGGATAAGCCAGCCATCCTGCACACACTAAAATCGCTAGACAATCTACATGAAGTCAGAAAAGGACTTAAAAGTGGTGGAGAGGTGGGGACTTGTGACTTTACATGAGGGTATCCACCCCTAAATAGAATGGTAAAACCCAGCTGTATGAATAAAATCTAAAACACTGTCAGCCATATAGGCATTATCTCTAAGTAGTAAATGTAGTGCAGCTGGCAGATTAAAAGACTGCTGGAGGGTGGCTAAAAGTGGGCAATCCAACAAAGGGTGGATCACTGTCAGAAGGGCGCCACAGTGGCACTCTGGTGGGTCCTCTCCACGAAGAAGGTAGCCATGCGTTACCCAGGTGTGGCCAATATGCAGGTGACAAACGACGACGGTCTCCCTGTGAGAGGCTCGCAGGGAGGACTTCTGTGCCACTGTAGAGGGCTTTATCACACGGAGCCTGTTGGGCGTGCTCAAAGTAGACCACTCCGACTCCCAGGCGGCAAAGACCTTGCAGTGTAACCTCAATTTGATATCCCTCTCTAGAATACCATTATCAAGGGGCCAGGACGCGGTAGACTGCTCGGCCAGTCGATCGACCTGCTCATTACCCGGGATGCCGACACGGCCCGGGGTCCACACAAAGGCTACCGATCTGCTAGAAGTTGTGAGCACGAAGATGGAGCTTTCAATTGCAGCATGGGTAGGGAAACACTGGTCAAGGGCTTGTAGGCCACTCAGGGAGTTGCTGCAGATGACAAACGACTTCCTGTGGCACCCTTTAAGGTGGTCAAGAGCACGGTATATCGCGACCAGTTTCACCGTAAAAACATTACAGTCAGAGGTAAGGAGCGATGTTCAGTGTGGTCACTGTGTATAAAGGCATACCCAACACGGCCATCTACTAAGGAGCCATCAGTATAGATCAGGCCCCTCCAACTCGAGTACTCGGTGCTTGCGCGTCCCGGTGCCGCGCAGTGCAGCCCCAGTGCTTCCCCCCCCCCCCCCACCACCGCCACTCTTGCCTCAACGTGTCGCGCACACGTGTGACAGAGACAGCACTTGCTCTCACATTTTCTTGGATGCGCCGAATATCCATTCTGAATCTTATCAAATAGGACACTATTGATCTATCTTGCGGACATTTATCTTGAGCACAAAAGGTTTGGATATGTGTGTGCTATTTTTATTGCTCAATGGGAAAAATCTTTAAGGCCGATGGAAAGCACAATGCTTAATGCGCTACTCTATCCTAAATATCAAAGCACCATCACTACAAAAATAACATTTGAACATTTGGATTTCTGACCTCACTTTCAAGAAAGACATCACAGGTTATTTACATGACTTACATAAATCTTTGCAGGGTAAAAATAAATTAATCGGTACTTTGTGTGATCGTAATGAAAGTTCCAAATTGCAGGTTTTGCTTTCTAGAAGTAAGCTTCGAGAAGAAAATTTTCCCCCTCAGAATCCTTTAAATGAAGTACTTATATCCATATTAGGGAGTACACCAAAGAATTATATTAATTGCAAAAATAGTTGGAAGATAGATTTGAAGAAATAAAATAACTAAACCTACATTCAAAAGTTTTATGACGCCTTTCTTGGTGCACCCAGAGAATGTCCCATCATGTCTCCAAATTGAACAGACAAAACTACAGTACAATTCAATTTTGACAAACCACTACCAATATTACAATAGTGATGTCAATTCCTTTTTATAAAAAGTGCTGATCAAGAAAAAAATCGCGAGGATTCATGCCCTTGTCCTAAAAAGCGTTGCAATGTTCTGAACAACATTCATTTGTGAACAAATGTTTTCAGTTACGAATATTAACAAAACAAAAACAAGCTCAAGTTTAATGCATCGTTGCAAGCTGTATTTCGAATTGCAACTGCCAAAACGATTGTGCCTAATATGAGAAAATTTGTGACATCAAAGTGATGCCAAATATCAACAGTGTTGAAAATTCGTTCAATATAAGGAGCACACGAAACTATTCTTTTTGTCTGTACAGAAAAATTGGCACTATTAATCGTTTCAATAATGCACAAACAACCGCATGATGCTCAGTTCGCTATGCGCTGCGACAACACGTCTCCCTGCTACCACTGCCATGACAGCACTGTGTACACCTCCCTCACATGCCCCATACCACAGGCGCTGCAGCAGAGCACCGGTACTTTTCCAGGTGCCGCCCGGTGCTCACGAAGCATCCGAGTTGGAAAGGCCTGGTAATAGATTATGTCAGCGACACGGAATGCATCAAGAGTGGCCAAGAACTGGCGAAGGAGAGTTAGTGGTGAAACCAATGCCTTTGGTTTGAGAGACAATTCCAGGAGGAGCTGCAGGCAGGGGGTGGGCGAATGGGGCGTATGGGGGGGAGGTGGTTTTTGGCACTCAACATCTAGGTCTTCAACACCCTATCAAATTAAAGAATATAAGAACCAACAAGTATGAACAGTAAGGAAACAAAGGACTGTGATCCAGCAAGTAGCACATGCAGCTGAAGTGAAATACATAGGTGAACATTAGAATTGAAGATGGGGAAAATTACCCCAATGGAAAAGCTGGAGAAAGAGTTAAAACTACTAAACTGAAGATCAAGGCCGGCTGACCACAGTGATATAAAATGGAGAGCCAACCACCCTGCAACATATTAAAACCTCCAGCCTAAAAGCTTAGGCCAGAGTTGGGAAAAATTACAAAATTTTAAAACTCTGCGCACACATGCTTCGTCATTACCTAAAATAGAGGACAAATCTGCACCAAGATTCGCCACAACCCTCTGTGGACGATATAAATCACAGTCAATTAAAATTTGGTGGACAGTAAGCTGCACGCCACAGGCATCACACAGCAGGGGCTCCTCACGTCGGAGTAAGAAACCATGCGTCAGTGGACAATGCCCAATGCGGAGGCGTGTAATGGTGACTTCATCCCGCCTAAGAGGTCAGTAAGAGGAACGCCACGGACGGACAGTGGACTTCAGGTAACACAGCTTATTGTGAGTCACTGAGAGCCAATCTTCCTCCCACAACTGCAGGGACCACGGCCGCAACAGGCAAGTAATATCCCGCAAGGTAATAGAGCACTGTGTCGCAGGGGCACTGCAAGCCTCTTTAGCAGCCTGATCTGCATCTTCATTACACTGAATGCCCACGTGTCCTGGAACACAACAAAACAACACCTCTTTCCCACAATGTTGAAGGAAGGACAGTTCGTCGTGTATATGCTGCAGCAAGGTCTCAGACGGATATAGTTCGTTCAACAACTGCAGTGCACTCAGAGAATTGAAGCAGAGAAAAAAATCATCTGCCCCATCTGCTTTAGTGCCTTCCAGATTGCATGGAGCTCTGCAAAGAAAACAGAGTAATTCCTGGGAAGGCGAATCTTGGTGACACAGTCGGGGAACACAATGGAACATCCGACAGAGTCCCCATGCTTGGATTCATCAGTGTACAGAACTGTAAAATCATGGTGCCTATCTAAAACAGTTAAAAACAATGACTCATAAGTAAAATCCGAAGTTTGTTCCTTCCTAAAACCTGCCAGGTCTAAAATAACCCTTGGCCTCTGGAGAGTCAAAGGTGGGACACTACTCCAACCACAAATCCTTTGTGCGAATCCCATGTGGTCATGTCGCTCTTTGTTGAGTATGAAACAAGAATCAGAGGCTAAGCAACAGTGAGCTATGCCAGTGTGAAAGGCGTGGACAGCTTCTTATATGCTTGGCACAGCACGAGTAGCCGTCGCCTGATGTGCAGTGATGGCTCCGCAGCCACAGCACAAAGACTAGGTATGGGGCTCGTCCTAAATGCCCAGTGGCCAGCCAAATCCCGACATGGTGTACCGTGTCCAACATCTTTAAATAAGAAGGGCATGCAGACCCATACACTGCGCACCCATAATCAAGATGTGATCGCACAAAGGCTCTGTAAAACCGGAGCAAATAGGTTCTGTCTGCTCCCCAAGAAGTGTGGCTAATACACTTTAAAATTGCCAGCGCTTTGAGGCACCATGACTATGGTGTTGCACAAGTATGAAGTGCGCGCCACGTACTTTTGCCGCGCGCCACCATGCACGCATGGCATTCTTACGACGTCAGCCACGAGCACCCTCTGCTACAACTCCGCTCGTGGCCATGACTGCTGCACCAGCCACTTGGGAATCAGATAGGCACCAGTTAAGACTTGGCTATCGGATAGGCACTAGGAATCATCAGTAGGCAGGCCTCTATCTAAACTATGTATCAACATTCTACTAGTCTGCTGCTCTCCAAGTACTGTAATTTTTCTTTAAATATAACTCTTATACTAATCTAGCTTAGTGTTTCCAGTTTCTGCTGTCCCACTGGCTGGTCACCTCCGTACCTGCACACCCATGCATCCTATTTTCCTGTGTCGGTCTCTCTCTACTCGGCCACCGACACCCACGACAACCGGCGGAAACGAGACATAAAAATGTCTTCTAGTCCGTAAGGTGGGGCAACCATATCAGTTTAGAATCGAACGTGGGACACAGAAACCTCACTGTGTCTAAAATGCAGAACAGAGCCCTTCTTCTGCAGTTCAGGTAGATTAAAAACAGTATGTGAACGGTTAAAAAGAACACACACAGACTTCTCAGTTGAAAACTTAAAACCAGTCATCCCTGCCCATTCATCCAACTGCTGAAGAGTTAACTGCAACTAACGTGTAGTCGTTGCCAGATTGGATGAAGAGCAAAAGATAGAGAAGTCATCAACAAAAAGAGAACACTGCACAGGACTTTTCACGGCAGAAGTAATACTGTTAGTGGCTATTGGAAACAAGGTCACATTTAAAACACTACGCTGAGGGACTCCATTCTTCTGCTCAAATCGATCACAGAGGGTGTCACTGACCCGATATCTAAAATAACGAGGGGAAAGGAAGGACTGAAGAAAACAGGGAAGACAACCACGAAAACCACATTCAGGGAGCTGCCTAAGGATAAGATGCTACCAAGTAGTATCATAGACCTTCTCAAGATCAAAAAATATACCCAATAGATGTTGCTGGTGCAAGAAAGCCTGTTGTGTTAGCCGCCTCCAGGAAGGCCAGGTTATTGAAGGTGGAGCAATATCTCTTGAACCCACACTGAAAGCGGCTGAGAAGCTGCCTGGATTCCAGCATCCAGCCAAGGCTGCGGCTTATCCTTTGCTATAAAGTCTTTCCCACGCAGCTGGTGAGAGCAATACTACGATAACTACTTGGGCTGGTGCAGTCTTTCCCTAGTTTTAAAATAGGAATTAAAATGGCCTCTCCCCATGAGTCGGGGAAACTGGCCTGACACCCAGATGAAATTAAGAAGACTGAGGAGGATTTCTTTGTTTTTCCTTGTAAGATGTCTTAACATGCTGTAGTGGATACCATCGTGACCTGGGGATGTGTCATGGGCCACGGATAATGCAGAATCCACTCCCACATGGAAAAGGGACAGTTACATTGTTCACCACTGGTGGACAGGAAGTCCAAAATACAAAATACCCTTCTCAGCAGCCACCCGTTGGAGCTGGAAAGCTGGATTGTAGCTGGTGGTGGCAGTTACTGTAGCAATGGCTCGTGGGTTGGTCTGGAAACTACCATTACCCATCAAAGCAGCTACTGGACACTTGCTACCTCTCCCTTGTATCCTCCTAATGGCCTCCCATACAATGGAACTCTTAGTTGAATGGTTAGTGGAAATTAGGAACTGTTGCCATGACCTCTTCATGCTCTCTCGAATAATCCGGCGACACTTGGCCCTTGCCACCTGAAAGTTTGCTAGGTTTTCTGCAGTCAGTCTACACTTGAATCGACGCAGAGCCGCCCGTCTGATCCTGATGGCAGATCGGCATTCATCAGTCCACCAAGTTTTGGTTGCCCTGATGACCGCGTAGTGGATCTTAGCAGTAATATGATCCACCCATTCCTGGAAGTTGTTGTTGGGTTTGAAGACGGCAAGTTGACTGTAAAGTGTCTAGGCTGCCCTGCGAAGAATCCATTGAGGTAGCTGTCTTTCGGGGTCTACTCTCTCTGCTAGGTGAATCCATGCAGATCGTTGTCTACTTCCCACTGAGTAGTGTGTGTAAGGGCTGGAGAGCAGAGTGACAGGTCAATGGCAAAGAACGACCTTGTTGCAGAGCAGAAGTGTGTGCTCTGTCCTGTATTTAGGAAGTTGGCACTTTAAGACAAGAGAAGCCTCTCAACAGCTCGACCCCTGGGACAGGTGGTGACAGAGCTACAAAGCACATCATGTGTATTAAAATCACTACAGAGGATGAATGGGTGGGGGAGCTATGTAAGGTCTTCCAGAGCCTCTTCATTAAATACATCATGCAGTGGAAAATACAGGAAGCATATAGTCAATTGATGGCCCATATACACTGATACTGCAACCGCTTGTAGGTTAGTGTTGAGACAGATGGGTTCAGAGTGGTAGGCTGTGTTGATGAAAACAGCCACTCCCCCACTAGCTCTTTCAAATGTTCAAATGATTCTAAGGCTTAAGGGACTTAACTGCGGGGTCATCAGTCTTACAATCTACTTATGAAGTACCTTAAACTAAAGACGACACAAACATCCATGCCCGAGGAGGGATTCGAACCCCCGACAGTGGAACACCGCGTGCACCGAAACAGGGCGCTCCAGCGTGCGCGGCTAATCCACCGCGGCACTAGCTCTCTCTCCACTAACATCGTCCTTGCTGTGGAGAACGTATCCGCATATCTCAGGGTTATCTGAAGGCTTGTAATTCGTCTCCTGAAGACAGGTACACAGTGGTCTTCCCTGAGATAATGAACATAGTTCCTCCATATGTCCTAAATTCCTGCAATTTCCATTGTAATATCAAGGTGGTTTAACTTTCACCCTCTCTTTCTGATGGGACTGGGGCAAGATTGTTGCCCCAGATAAACATCAAATTCCATAGGCTCTGGAGCAGATTTGGTTGGCATGTCAAGCATAATGACCTGTCTGTCTCTTTGCTTTCAATCTTCACCTCAGTCTTTTCCTTGTCCTTTACTTGCTTCTTAGGCACTTCCACTGCTGTAGTGGTAGTGACACTTATCTGTGGAGTTGGTTCTGGCATTGCGGATGGCAGGGGCTCATTGATGTCAGTAGCCATACCTTCGTCCACCATTGGGGGGAGGGGGGGAGGAAGCTATAGATGTTGAAACATCTGACACATTGCATGTGCACTGGCAAAAGTAGGTGCAGGTGTTAGTGCCAACACTAGCGACTGCAGTTTGCGTAAACACATCAGTTTTTGGAGCTGGCGTTTGAAGAATTGCCACAAAAGAGGTGGTAAATGGCAGCGGTTGCATGGCCTTGTACATCTTTTTCGCGTCACCACACGAGACCACAGTGATTTGTTTTGCAGTTGTGTAGTCATACAGGAAACGATCTTTCTTTCTATGTATTCACAATATGTTAAATTTGATTATACTGAGAGCCAATTGCCACTCCCTACACCAAGTGTTGATATGCCGCAGATCCACCTCCATTTCACTGCCATTTTATACTACAGTAGCAAACACAAAAAGCTTCAGCCATTTCCAATATTATCCACAATGGCATTTATATATATTGTGAAAAGTAATGGTCCTATTACACTTCCTTGAGGCACACCATAAATCGCTTTCACATTAGGTGACTCCTTTCCGTTGAGAAAAGCATGCTGTATTCTGTTATCTAACAACTCTTCAATCCGATCACACAGACAGTCTGATATTATGTATGCTCATATTCTGTTCATTAGGTGATAGTGTGGGACTTTATTGAACACCTTGTGAAAGTGAAGAAACATGTAATCTATCTAAAAACCCATGTCCACTGTTTTCTGAGTCCGAGATGTGAGGTTTCACAGAATCATTGCTTTTGGAATTCATGTGGATTCTTACAGAGGAGATTCCCAGTCTCCAGAAATGTCTTAATACTTGAGCACAGAGCATTGCTAGTTTCTATGACAGACAGACTTTAGAGATATAGTCCTATAGTTCAGTGTATCTATTTGATGACCATTCTTAAAAATGGAATAACGGAGAGTCCAGGTTGAAATTAATAATATAGTAATAAGGACAGTTTACAACTCACCGCAAAAATGTGGTGACGAACTGCGACAGGCACATACAAAAGACACACACATACAACACTTTCAGCTATCGGCCATGGCCTTCTTCAGAAAATAGAACATTCATGTAATCACACAGGCACACAACACAGTCATGCAACCATCACCTCTGGCTGCTGCACTGGGGGTTTGGGGGTTTGTAAGTGTGTGTGTGTGTGTGTGTGTGTGTGTGTGTGTGTGTGTGTGTGTCACGGTTGTTTGTATGTGCAGAGTGCGCACTACTTGTTTTTTTAAAACCGTGGTTTGGAACCCACATTAAACTGTAGGTCCCCCTATAACTGGCTGGTTAAGTCAGAAGGTCGGAGGAAGGCAACGGCATACCACCTCCACACAGGACCATGCCTAGTAAAGCACTGCGGTGTTCAAACCAATCTTCGGATTGTTGACTGCTTTACCTTTTTTTATTCTATTTTTCTCCCCTCACCCGCCTCCCCACTTCATTTATAAGCTGCATTTCGTTATTCCCATCTAGGCCAAACTGTACCCATCCCCACCAAAGCGACATAACCTCCCTATCCCATCCCCGATTTACACACCGCAGAGCAGGATTCAAAGTGCGGCAGCCGGAGGTGATGGTTGTATGACTGTGTTGTGTGCCTGTTTGATTGAGTAAATGTTCTATTTTCTGAAGAAGGTATTGGCCGATAGCTGAAAGTGTTGTATATGTTTGTCTTTTGTATGTGCCTGTCGCAGCTTGTCGCCACGTCTTTGCGGTGAGTTGTAGACTGTCCTTATTACTATATTATTAATTCTTAAAAATAGCAATGACCTACAGTTTTTTTCCAATAATATTAACACTTTGCTCCACTAGAGACAGACAGTACACTGCTGCTAGAAGGGGGGAGGGTAGTGGGAGAGAGGAAGGTCCTTCACACAGTCTGTGTAAAACCAAACTGTTTTTCCATCATATCCAGCAGCATTTACTTGATCAATTGCAGTGGCTTTTCCAACCCCCCTGTGATTTATTTCAAAATCCACCATTTGGTAATTTAGATAAGGAACTACAGTGTAATTTTCATGTGTGAAACAGGTTTGAGAAAAATGTTTCATATTTTGACCCTCTGTTTCAGAGCCATTACGATCGTACAGTGTCTGGGCATATAGTTTTGATACATTTACTGAGTTAACATCAAAACATAAACTTCTAAAGATTTTCAGTGAAGTCAGTACAAAGAACTATAGCTTTAAAGCCATTTAACGCATCACACACGGCCCTCCTTATGGCAATTTTGGCTTTGTTTAGTTTTTGTTTATCTGTGAGGTTTTGGAAATGCTTAAATCTGCAGTAAGTTCTCTTTGCTTTCATAGCATCCTTTCTGACACTACAGAAATTTATTATTATTTTAGTTCTCTCAGACAGACAGGCAACTAGAAATAAGTGAAACATTAGGTTGTACATAATAACCTAGGATCACTGACCAAGTTAGTTTTTTCACACAAAGAATCAGCTATTAGGCTGCTTTAGGTTGTCTAAATTAAAATTCAACTCTACCCTCAATGTGCAGCTTCTTTCTGTCCTAAAAGTATGGGATATTTACTGCCATCTAAAGTTACAGAAGCCACTGTCTATACTGTGCCGTGAGCGGAAATTGAAATAATTTCTTAATTCATTATGGCAGAAGAGATTCCTAAGTGGTGGGTCAAGCTGTCAACTCTCTTCGTGTATCTCTTCAAATGAACAATTTAGGGACAACACCTGATGTTTCACTGGGTTTTAAAACATTTGCTTCACTGTTGTCACGGACCAGAGTACTCAATAGACAGACTGAGGGTTAGATCAAATTTTACATATGGCAGTGGTGGCGTAGTGTGCAGTGCAGATTTTGGCAATGACCAGTGGAAACCCAATCATGTAGAGTGAAGGGAATAGTTTTTGGTGTTGACCATGAAATAAGTAATTAATGCTCTTCATGTTCTATATATATCTCACATTCTTGTATGTTCTCTTGTGCAGTCACTAAATTAATTATCCTCATAAAGAGAACATTTCATTACCAACATTAGCACACTACAATGCCACAACCATAAGTCAAATGTTTTTGATACATCGCGTTTTGCAGCTCTTAAATGTTGTAGGAAAGACATTTCTTATATATTACACCAAAGCAGTTTTGGTGCAATATATAAAAAATGTCTTTCCTACAACAACCATAAGTAGAATTAAATTGAGGGCTGCACTTGCATCAGTATGTATAAAATACAAAAAGCAGCTGGCAGAAGAAACTTTGTCAGTGATCAGTATCATATTCTAAACTTGACGTGCATCACTTCATTCCGTCTATTGGAATGCCAAGGTGGTCCGTCTGAATGACCACAAAGGAGATGTAGGTTCCAGAACTAACACAAAACAGAAATGACCTGTGCTGGATGTTGTACCATGGTGAGATGCATAGGATCAGCCTTCAAACTAAATTGTACACCAAAAACAGACTTCTGACCAAATGATTAAAATATCTACTGTATTTCCTGCCCAACATACAAGATAAGTATACAGTATTTATGATCTTTTGTCTCCAAAAAAAAGAAAATTTGGTGAATGTGTTGGGGTAAAAAAAAAATTCTCTTAGATTGTAAATACTCAGCTAATCCCAACTAATAATGATTTGGGTAAATTTTACTTATAGCAGCAGTGGTATAGCGTGTTAACGTTGAAAATCAATTTTTCGCTTTCTGAAGATAATTTACTGACCTGACAAGGGTATATGCTAAAATCTGCCAACAGCATTGATTACTTATTTCATGGCCAACAAGAGATGGCCTCATTCTATGAGACTGAGTCTTCTAAGAGCATTCTATGGCTGTTGCCAACATCAGCAGACCAAGCAACACTGCAGTTATTAAAATTTTACCTAATGATTCTAGTCCTGGAACATTCCTGCATTCTCCATATCATCCAGGTACAAGTAATGTTTGGGACCCTTAAATCTGTTTCATGATAATTGATTGCCTTAGCACAATTACTATGACTTCTCATGTAAGGAACGAAAATATTCCACTGCAACAGGAGTAACAGGCATTCCACCTTAAAGTTGACCTCATGAGCTATTTTTAACTGACTTATATAATTACTGCCCATAAATAGTTTAAATATCACACTACTTCTAAATAAGGTGTGTGTGTGTGTGTATGTTTTAAGTGTAGCATTTTAATTGCCATAAATATTTAACAATTGAAAATCCAATTGTAATGTCAATAATGGACGATAGATGACAACTCATCGTTAAGAGGGTTGCTACACTCAAATTAGCTGTAAGAATTACATTTTACGGTAACTGAATGTTAAGGAAGTTTGTTGAGAACATTAATATAGTAGTCGTTAAGACAAGAAAAATGATTTAAAGATAATCTACTTTTTTTTAGAATATTAAGTAGGCCTAACTTATATGTTACAAATAAATAATTTTAAAAAAAGAATCCTATATGTTTTAAAGGAAAGTAGGACTAAACATGTGCTATTCAAGTAACTACCCCACAATTACAAAAATATTTATTAGATAGTTTGATGTAAAGTGTGTTACAAAAAGAAATATGTATCTTACAATCTACGTAACACCCAATAAAGTAGGCTACATCATATTTTGTTAAATATTAAAATTACTTATTTTGGGATAGTGTGTCCATATATTTTTTATTCAGGAGTACTTGTAGGCCTATCCTGGAATTTTTGTTACCCATATTTAGGTATAAATCCCTGAGAATTTTTAATTTTCTCACCCTGATGTGGTTTTAGAAGTCCATTTAAAATAGGCCTAACACCTGTTTCAGTTCCATTTATGCATGTAGATATATAACAACCGATACACTGGAATAACTAATGAGTCAAACTTCTAACTACTGGTTCACTAGGCCTATATTGGTAAACTATTTGTTCATCCTATGTGGATATGCAGAGTTATGCAAGCTACTAAATCAAGTCACGCCACAAGCTACAGGAAAGTAGTAATAATTATATAATTCCAGTGAGTTCAGGGATACTGTTAAGTTAAAAGAAAGTTGCTGTACTTCAAAGAACAATGACCTTTATAGTGTAGGTCTATCACATCTTCAGTTATGCCTCTCCTTATCACATGAACAACCAAGGTAAAAGGACTAGAGTGTAATACTCGATCCCCCCTCCACCACCACGATTTGTCTATAGCATAGCCTAATATTTAACAAACTTTTCATCAGTAAAACGAAATGGCTATCCTAGTACTGTAATTCACTTACATAATACAAATCTAAATAGTGAGCCTTATTATGAAATATATCTTGGTTCTCCCTAATTTTTATAACGAAATGTGGGTTAAATATAGCGCAAACATAGACATCAATATAAGTGCTACTGCAAATCACGTTGTTACGGCTATGTCTATTTAGTTTTCATACGGTACCCATAAAGCCGCCAACTATAATTATCAACACTCAACTTCGATCTCTATCTACACTACAGATATACGAAAATTTCAACGCGGATTGACTATAACAATATCGTTTTAAGTTTTATTTCTTCTCCATGATATAATTTCAGTTTGGTTACTTTACTGTTTTCGTAATATAAAGACTAAGCTCCCTTTAACGCACTTCGATTCATAAATGAAAACAGATTTTTGCACTTTGTAATTTACAGGTAGATTCAACAAACGATTATTCAATGCTAAAATCACTAAATATTATTAATTACAGATTAGAATTATTAAATATATTAGAAAAAACAGCGTTTAAAGTTGTGAGCATGCTACAACTTTTATTTCCTGTGCCACAAACAAGAGTCATGACAATAAAAGGAATGCTTACAATTAATATTAAGGAAGATAAACGATTCAACTGACAATTTCCTTACGTGTAATAAATGCGCAGAACACCTCGTAACGGATGTCACTGGCACAATTTCTAATTTTCTATGCAATTGGCATTTACATATTTCAGAAGAGTAACAGATAAAACCCAGTCCTTAACTTATCGGAGCGAGTGGCCCACAGTTCTTTCAAAGAGTACTACGGAGCTAATCAGATCATATGAGAAACTGTCTTTTAAGATATGGACATTACTCTAGGGTAACAGTATCGGATTGACAGTAAACACTTACTCAGTCACCAGCTTTCTTTTCTATCTGAAACATCACTGTCGGGCAAGACGGTACGGAGGAATACGCTTTATTTTTGGAACACAATGTTGTCACTAGTGCTCAAAACTAATTACAGCTTGGCTACCAAGTTACACACATCACTCACATATTTATGCAGCATCTTAACGATTTTAATACACGAAAAAAAAATTTTGCGGCATCTTAAAACTAACGCGATTTCCGCACATTTCTGCTATTCCAAAGACATTCTACATAATTCTAAGAGTATATAATCTCTGCACCCTAGTATTTTTGTTAATTGCTAGTGTTAATTTACAGACTTGTTGTCAAGCAACAGCTATGGCCGAAACAAGGAAAACCACAGCAATTTAAGAAAGAAAATTAGGATATCAGGTCTCGTCATTAGAGATAGTGCACGCCCGAATTTTTGGGTAAGAAAATCGGACGTGCCCTTTCGAAGGAACCATTAGGACTTCGGCGTGAATTGGGGAAATCACGGAAAACTTATACTCGATGGTCGGAGGTGGATTTGAACCACCGTCCTACCGAATTCGTGTCTCGTGTGTTGTCACTGCGCCACCTTGCAATGTAGGGGAGCAAGGGCCAATAATATTACATGCTGAAAGTATAGTTAACTAGATACATCGTTTAAAAACATTCTTATGAATGGGAAATATATTATGCCATATATTTGTGACACGAACACGAACATCCAGTACGAATATAAGCGTCTTAAGGTTGGTTATACTACCACAGGATAAGTTGACTGCGGTACAATTACGAGTGACCTTGGTGTGACCAAGGAGGGTCGGGTGTGACGGCCGCCTATATCAGTGATCTGTATAGTATAGAGATCAATGGCCTTTATACAACAACGTGTGCATATATCTTTGACCAAACAGGCTATCCATTCATAAGATATATCTTATTAAGGTTAAAGGATATTCAGTATTTAGAAATGACAGAGACGATGGGAAAGGAGGAGCAGCCATGTTAATTAGAGATACAGTAAGGTTTAAAAAATTGGACATCAATATTAGAACAACAGATTACCAGGCAGTGGCTGCTGAAATTTCCTCTCCTAGAGGAGTATTCACTATTGTCACCATTTACAAACCATCTTCGTGTAAAATACGAAGCCTTTCTCTGGGTCAAATTATTGACCAGATTCAAACGCCATTTCTCATTTGTGCAGATTTCAACGCACATCATACACTGTGGGGATGTGAAATAGACGACGCGGATGGCAAAGAGTTGCTTACACTTCTTGAAACTCTCAATTTAGTTCTTTTGAATGATGGCTCCCCTACTATGGTACCTAAACCAAATACACGACCATCGGCCGTCGATTTGACATTGTGCTCTGTTGACTTTAACTATGTAACAGAATGGATGGTCAAAAGCGACCCCCTTGGATCAGATCACCTTCCTCTGGAAATCACAATAAATTTACCTAATTCATCTATTAATACAACAGAAATTATTTATCCTAACAGTAGGTGGAAAATTCAGGAAGCTGACTGGACGAAATACACTGCTACAGTCCAGGCACATTTTCAATCTTTTAACAACTTGTTAGGTCCAAAAGATGCTTACCAACAGCTAATTTCAATTATTGTAGATGCTGCAACAACTTCCATTCCAAGAAAAAAGGAAGTCATCGTTCTGAAGCAACGTCCACCGTAACAGCTGTCTTTCTGGATGTAGCGGGAGCGTATGACAGTGTTAACATACCTTTGTTGCTACAGAAATTGGAAACCATTGGAATCCCAACAAGAATGATTTATGGCATTAGCACTTTCTTCGCTGAAAGAAGCATATGGGTTCGTTTTCAGAATAAATTAATTGGACCACGTCGACTCACAACAGGTATTCCACAAGGATCTATCCTAAGCCCCATACTCTTTGCAGTCTCTACCAATGACTTGGAGAGAATGATCCCTTCTCCAGTCAAAATTCTTCAGTATGCAGATGATATTTGTTTGTATGTGTCAGCCAGTGGGTTGGATCAGGCTGTATATGAGCTATCAAAAGCAATGGGCATAGTGGACTAAACACTTCATAGCTATGGCTTACATATTTCACCAGAAAAATCGGTAATAGTTCCTTTCACAAATGAAGCTATCCCAAGTTGCTTGAATAGTGTAAGACTATCTGGTTACAAAATACCACTGAAATCACAGGCTAGATTTCTTGGCGTTCTTGTCGATTCTAGACTGAGTTGGGTGCCACATATTCGAACAATTGTCAGCATGTGCGAAAAAGCATTGAACCTTATTAGATCGGTGTCAAGGGTGTGGTGGGGGTCTCATCCCAACGTGCTCCTTACCCTATATCGCGCGTTGATACGATCCCGTATAGATTACGGGTGCGCAGTCTATCACAATGCTGCTAACAAGAACCTAGCGTTGTTGGATAAATTGCAGTACAAAGGCCTACGCATCTGTCTTGGAGCTATGACTTCTTCTCCCACTAATGCACTCCTCGTGGAAGCATCAGAAATGCCCCTACATATTCGACGAACAATGTTGTGTGATCGTTATATTTTACAAAGAATGTCAAATACTAACCACCCACTGATAAAAAAGTATGAAACGGTCTGTCGAACAGGGGATAACAGAAATATGGGGAAAAAGCAGTTTTATATCTACACTCGTTACGAAGTTTGGAAACATATACAAAATAAAATACATCGAACTACAGCCCTTCCAATGTTCTTATATGACTACCACAGTTCTTATCTCAGTATTCCTGTAACATACATTGACTCTTCCAGCAAAGAAAAAGGATATGGGCAGTTTTCACTCTCATCGTACCTAGCAGAAAAGTGGGCAGGATATACCAAAATATATACCGATGGCTCAAAAATGGAGATGAAAAACCACACAGGGTGTGCTTTCTTCTGTCCAAACAATTCAGAAGAAAGAAAGTTTCAACTACCACGTGATGCTTCAATATTTATAGCTGAAACAATCGCTATTATAGAGGCCATCAAATATGTAAGATCCTTGAAAGTACCCAAGGCGGTGATAATCACTGACGCTCAAAGCGTTCTGAAATCAATTAGTTGCAGGAATTGGGACAAAAGAACTAATAAATACACACTTGACTTAGTGGAGCATTATCATCAAGCAAAGAAGACAGGTCAAATCATCGAATTTGTATGGATAAAGTCTCATTCTGGTGTCCTATACAATGATAAAGCAGATAAACTAGCAAAAGAAGCAATTAGTAGTGGAATACCTTTCGACATTAAAATCCCATATACAGACTACTTCCAAAAAATCAGACAACAGGCGATTCTTTTGTGGCAGGAAAAATGGAACGAAAGCCATAAAACAAGAGGAAGAAACTATGCTAGTATACAAACATTAATACCGAGGCAACCATGGTTTGCAAAATCAAAATACTCAAGGAAAATAATAGTTTCCATTATAAGAATGCGTCTCAATCATGGCTCTTTCCCTGCCCATTTACACAAGATTGGCTTATTGGAGACACCGTATTGTCAATGTGATGGAGCAACGGTTGGTGATGTAAATCACATCTTGTTTCAGTGCAGACGGTACGAGGAAGGAAGAGACAAAATTTTCAAGGATCTCTTGAGACTTGGTCACTGCCAGCCACTTTGCACTACTTCAGTTTTAGGGGACACAACCAGAAGAGCATATGATGTCATAGCCAGATTTATTTCACGGGAAGACATCAAAATTTAACAGGAAAATGGACATTTAATTTATCAACTGCAGTTAATGTATATTACAAACAAGTGTATAGTTCATAAGTCAATACAGACAAATGTATAAATGTATGCTCTAAAATGTATGTGTATCAATATTGTAATTTTTGATGGCTAAAAAGTATTTTTCTATGCTAGAAGCCAATAATAAATAAATAAAAAAATCTTATTAAGGTCTTTGACCTTGTTAGTGGGGGTGGGCTTTGCAAGGAGGTTAAGCCCGTTTTAGACGATCAACGAACTTGTAATAGATTGATAACAAGTTGCGGCCGTCTGTCGTTTGTACGGCTCGACTAGTATCATCGCGCTAGTATCGACTCAGGATAATCGTAGCGATAACGAAATAGGGCCAGTTCTAAACTTGGTACTAGTGGGTTCACTGCGCATGTGCGAGCTAGCAGCTGTCTGCTGCAGTCACCGCTCCAGTTAATCCGCCATTTTCCTTCGTATGTACGTACATTTTGCGTAATGTCGAAGTTTATTATCAGAATGTATTCCAAAATGTAATTCTAATGACGGCATTCACAGTGTCCGTCACCAGACCGTCACCTAATGTCAACGTCACGTAAAGCTTTCTTGAGAAGATTGTTTTGATTGAACGGTCATCTGCTGACATCGGAAGTTAACCTATTTTCGTCATTTTCATATTGTAGTCGACAATTACACGGTTTGCACGCAAATTTGTCTTATTAATCTTTATTTTATTATTATACTTTTGTTTAGCGGTAAATTGCAAATGTTTCAAGACGACTTCAATATTTATCTCATTTATTGTGCACAGAAAAGCAAGGTTGAACATCTGAAAGCGAAAAATGGTTTTTGTTTTGCAATATTGTAACAGAAAAGACTGAAGCCAATTGTTTATTTGAATAAGATTGTAATTTGATTATGCAATTTTCATTAACTAGCATTTTAAATGAAAAAGTCAGTCTAAATGAAGGACAAAAATTCAGTCGTGCATGACGTTATTAACAATGTCAGTGGGCAAATCGTAGGAGATAAAGTAAAGAAGGTCTATTTATGCTCTTATAAATATTGTTTGATGTGTTCATAAGTTTATTTTTTTCGCTTGAAAATAGATGTGAATGTTTTGAAATGCTGTTTCACTTCTGAGAACATTACTACACTAAGTTGACCAAAAACATAGATTGCAAGGTTTTCTTTGCCTATCAATAACATTTAGCATTTCTTTCTCAATTCCAGTATTAAACTATGACTTCCTACATAACAGATAGCCTGTCATAACCTCACTTTCAACATTGGGTATTACGATTTATCGTCTAAACACGCTGCCATAAGATCTTGCAAGAGATTGTAATTCAGGACTAGTACGCTAGGGGCGCTTCACTAGACTATTATCTATCTTGTTCACTTTCGTTCATCATTTAAAAAGGACTTTAAACCCTTTCTACATGGGAAGTGAGGGCTTATGAGATTACCCATGATGCACCGGCGACGCCATCCGCGTACAGTATAGCTGCGTCCACTTGCACAAGATGCATGCATACGTAGACGGAATAGAATGCATCCTATTCTCACACATATGGAAGTGCTTCGCGCATGCACAGACGAGCGAATGGGGAACCCAGCTGACAAACGAAGTCAAGTCGGGAATTTGTTTGAGAACATGTACTTGTCTCCTCCTGAGCTGAGAGGAACGTAGTTTGTCAACTCAGTCATAAGTATTTTAGGAGGTGATACTATAGAGGATTTGCATTAAAATTTTATATAACCTGTGTACAATTTTTATTGAATACAGATGAGAGCAAATGTTAATCAAGAAATTTTCACTGATTTATCCGTCGGTTCTTGGTAGTACATCATCACACTTAATTAAAAGTAGAATTTTGTGTATGTTCTACTTCATTTCACCTTAGTTACCGTTTTTCGGCTTACCAGGACATATTCAGAGTTTAAACTACGTCAAAAACCTGTAATTTAAATATAAGTCAATATGGTGATCTACCAAGAACCGACGAAAGAATAATTGAAAATATCCAAATCAGTTTGTTGTACATACCAAGAGCTGTAACTCTGTACCCAATTAAAAATTGGACACACATATTAAATTTTAACTGCAAATCGTAGTTAACAGATGAAATATTTGTTTTTGGTGAGCATTATTTGAATCTTAATCAAAGTGAAAGGTCTATGTATAGACATCTGAGTTAGTTCATCATACACATAGGCACCTCAAACTGTAGGGGTTGGTAGTATGTAATTGCATTTTATAATGAGGACGTTAACATATGTGAGCGACATAGCTACGCATAAACTGCACGAAAACAATTAAATACAGTTTCACAGTGGCTGTCTAAAACACAAATAAATGTTTTAATCATCACACAATATCATATAGTTTCGAAAAGTGATGTTAACGTGGCGATTCATTTGCTGTAAGTTCACAACAAACGAAGCAGACGCGTGAAGCAGAAGACTCAGCAGATGTGTACAGTTTGAACGCTTCTTTGTAGTTTGATGGTCTATCATAAGGGGCATTGCAGCTGACAACGTCCTCCATGTGTGTGTTGCACGTCTTGTATACAAAGGGCTTTAGAATCTCCTGGGAGCTTTGTGACCAAGGAGGTTGGAATCTCTGGAAATGCCCTAATACTGAAAAAGTGAAGCTAGCAAAATGCGCACTCCGGCATTTGTTTGTGCCCAAACATTGGTCGTACTGTGTGGTAAAGTAGTTATAGTCGCTGAAATGTATGTTATATGTAAGTAAATACTTCGATGTGACTATCAATTTAGAGGCTTTACACACCGGATTATAAGAGACAAATCCTTGTTTTGGGCACAACAGAATGGATCCCTGGCTTCAATCAATGATTGTTCTCAGCATAGATAACACCACCTCCCTTCATTCTAACCTCCTTGTTTGTGACAAGCTAGGCAAGCGTCGGCCTGACGTCATCTGGAACTGAATGCGATACGTCGACCTGTTGACACGAGTCCTTTTTTCGACATGCAGAAATTGTCTCCGGCCAATGAGAACTCGCTTGCTGTCAGCCAGTGAGCTACGCCATAATCAACACCACCTAGAAGTCAAGACCTTACAACAGGCCATGCCTACGTCACACTTAGATGCGGCAGCCACCATCTGACTGGCCGACCACTGCGCGGCAGTAGGTGTGCCCCAGCGGCCAACCGGTGAGGTGGCGGCCGCGGCCGCAGCCTCTAAGTGTGACATAGGTATGGCCTGTTGTAAGGCCTTGTCTCTAGGTGATGTTGCCATAATACTGGCATACAGATGTAGCGATGCCAGCAGACGACATTGTTCTGAGTATGCTGTATACATTTGCAAAAGAAATTAAAGTTATCCTCTTAGGATCATTGTTAACCACATGAGAGTCCAAAATGGTTTAGCATAAATGGACTTACATTGAACTTCAATAACACTAACTATATGCAATTCACTGCAACTGTTAAAACAGAGGAAGACCAAATTGTAAAATGTGCCAATGAGGCACTAGATAGAGTTGATATAACAAAGTTTTTAGGTGTCTCAATTGTCTCCAGAATAAACTGGTCTCATCTCATAACAAACCTTCAGAAGAGACTCAATTCATCGGTTTTTGCCCTACGTGTGATCTCTGAAAGTGGGAATTTAGACACTATGAAAACAGCATACTATGGCTCCTGCCATTCTCTTATGACTTATGGACTTATATTTTGGGGTAACCAGACACTAACAAAATAAATATTCTTGGCCCAAAAATGTGTAATAAGAATAATGAGTGGAGTTGACTCTAGATGAAGTTGTAGAAACCTCTTCCATAAACTTAAAATTCTTACAGTACATATTCTCACTCATGTGTTTCATCAGCAGAAATACGGAGTATTTTAACAGAAATAGTGTATATCATGCATATGATACCAAAAGAAAGCATGATTTTCACAATAATTGAAAAAAATCTGACTATGGTGCAAAAAGGCGTGCAGTGCTCTGGTGCTAAAGTTTTTAACACTCTTCCTCCAGATCTTAAAAGCAAGTTTGAAAAAAATCCACAGTTAGGGTTCTTCAGAAACAATTTTTATTGGAAAGGTCATTTCACAGTTTAGAGGAGTTTTTCAGTAACAATGCAAAAACTTAGATCTGATGACTAGAAATTTATGTCTGAAATATTTTAGAGTAAGAAATGATGTAGGTGTTGCTGTAGCATTCATAATTGTTTTCACAGAGTTTATATGTGTTTTTTCAATGTCTGTATCTAATGTTTTAGTGCAACTTTGTCACTTACATAAGATAATAGATTTTAATATTATGTTTGTATAATTATTTACTATTATTAATGTTGTGGATTGTAACTGACACACTCTATATCCTTGTGAACTTATCACAGTAGGATCAACAGAGTAAGAAATAAATAAATAAATAAACATACCAAATATTGATGACAAGGAAGGAATATCGATAAAATCACACCCTCGAAAATCGTGATGTATTCGAAACTAAGCAGCATCATACTGGACGCAAACAAGCAAAATCGGCCCAACCATACTCTCGGAAATTACGAGATATTAGAAAATAAACAGCCAAATGTTTCTGACTAGCGAATAGTGTAAATGTCACTGGTACTTATTTCATTTAGGCCTACCAGCAATTTAAGCGTTTCCCATATGTTTGTCACTTACCATTTTCTCGGAAATCGTAACATATTTGGAACAAAGGTCAAATACTTTTGTGAAGGAAAAACAGAAATATGATTGCTAGTTTTATCACTTGGAGCATTTTCATTCTCCATTTTATGGTCACACACAAATTTCCAAAACGATGACACCCATTCCTGACACAGCATTTTGTTACATTTAACACCAAGTACTGTGTAAGATACTACTCTTATATGAATAAGAAAATCCCATGATATGTTATGAATAAGTAACTACAACAGTGTGATACAAACAATAAAATTAAAAAAAATATTTTTGGTGGAGGAGCGTTGAACCCCCAATCCTCTGATTTGGTGAACTATAGAGCTAATCACTACACTACGACAACTAGATCTCAGAAATATTTCTAGCAGACCTTAGTAGGTGTTTTTATTGTTAATGTGTGTTTTTATTTACTTTTAGTTATAACAAATTGATCCGGTACGATTTTGTTATTCATCTTTGATGTGCTGTTAGCCTGAAACACCTTACTGCAAGTTATAAAACCAAAACTGCGAGATATACGTCAAATCAAGATGGCTTCTGTTGACATGGAAAGAATAAGTGAAAATTGGTTAGGTTAGGTATAAGTTAAACAAGGATTTTTTAAATTTTTTTTAGTACGTGAGGGCGCGTAGCGCCCAAATATCGAGTTAAGAAACACACAGCATCTCAATGACCAGAGACAATTTCGGCGTTACAAAATGAGGACTCGTTTGGTCTATAGCCACAAGGATTGATAGCGCCCGGTCGTGGCCACAGTCGAATTTGTTTGTGAGTTGTGACTGTGATGTCAACACAACAGTTGCCTGCCATGTCACTAAGCTCATCCTTGTTAGTTTAGTCTATAGACTTACTTACTAAATAAAAACTAAACTGCTCGATGGCGCTAATGTTGTGTCCCCAAATTGAATGTGACAGAAGAAGCCATTTGCACAGAAACAGTGCGTAAACATTGTTCGTTTGTGTGCTGCTTTTAATTGTAACACTTAGAATGGTAGCAAAGCTGACGTCGGAAATGGTGTTACATTTCACAGATCAGTCATTACTTGTATACCATATAGTATTTTCATGGAGAAATAATAAATCATGAGCGTTTGTTTTTGTTTAGGTTTCCTCTTACAAATGATTCTCTAGAACTGATAAGTGTACTTTGTTGCATGTCAAATACTTATATTTTATTTGCATATAAATTACTAAAAATACTAACATGATTTATGTACTAAATTGAGCTGAATGAAGAACTAGGCGTATAAGAGCTATTTATATTTTAACCATATATACAAGTATGATGCAAAAGTATGTTGAATAATTGCTTTTAGATACTTAACAGGCGGTGAGTGTACTTCGTAAATGGCCAAACATTTGATCGAATGTTGCATACTCAGCCACTTTGAGAGGTACTATCTCTGTTAAAAAGTAATGTGCAAATGAAATACCTATTTAAAGTTGTATGGATTATTACAATTATCCGAGTATTATGATGCCAACCACTTGAAGCCCAATCCCAGTAAAACTCAAGTGAGCGCCTTCCACTTACAAAACAGGGAAGTGGAGCACAATTTGGATATCACATGGCGAGGAGAACAATTGAACATTGCCCAACGCCAGTCTACCTAGGTGTTGCTGTGGACAGAGCTTTAATGTTCACGCAGTAATGTCTGAACACGAAACAAAAAGTAATGCTCGGAATGGGATACTTAAGAAGCTTGTTGGCAGCAGCTGGGGAGCCAACCCGCACCTCCTAAGGACTTCTGCATTTGCGCTTTGTATATCAGCCACTGAATATGCTTCTCCTGTGTGGGACGCTTCAGTGCACACTAAGCAAGTTGATATTGCGGTCAGTGATGCAGCAAGGATCATTTCGGGATGCTTGAAGCCAACACCAGTGCAGAAATTGTGTCCAAGCGTTGGAATAGCCCCAACCAATATCTGGAGGGCCATTGCTGCAGACTATGAAAGAATAAAGCAGGAGACTGACCACAGGCATCCTCTGTATGGTCACCAGACAGCAAGACACCGCCTTAAATCCCGCAAGAGTTTCCTCGCTAGGACTACGCCACTAGAGGGACCACCAGAGGCAAATCGTCTCGCAACATGGAAGAGTTCACTGCCCACAGACGTATCAGCGAAAGAAGAAATAGCTCCTTGCGCAAACCTACAATACCCTGTGTGGAGGTCTCTCAACCGCCTAAGAGTGGGCGTCCCTCGATGCAAGAGCAACCTGAAGAAATGAGGAATCCTTCCAGCGAGGGCAGACACCTCTTGCGACTGTGGGGCTGATGAAGATGGAAACCATCTACTTGTATTCCCCTCCTGAACAAAACATGTTCAGTATAAGATGTTCACGGAGGAAATGACAAAGCTATCACAGCTGCTATTTTTTGGAAATGCTGACCGACCGGACACAGAAATGGATGAAATTAAAATTATTCATACTCAAATTCGAGTAAGTTGAAAGAAAAATTCTGTGTAATATAAAAAGGAATGTAGACAAAACTATGCTATGCAAAAATACGTGTGCAAAATGTACAGAGTAGTCGGCAAAAAGTAAACAGGGCCTGACAGAAAATTACGTGGATTAAATAATAATCGCCCTCTCTGCTACTTTACAAGTTTCATGGAATCATCTTATGCAAATATCTCGATGCAAAATCGCTCTACCTTCTCAAAAATGAGTCTTACATCCTTAAACTTCGTGTCTCTACGCAGACGTATTTCGGAAATTGGAAAATTTCATTCATTTAAGAATACTTTTTAAACAGACTACAGTACTCTGTAATTTTTGTAAACAAACATGCATTTATTTTCCGCTTCATTTTGCTTTTGTTGCATCTCATACACTTGAAATCACAACCCCAGTACTAGGATTCTTCCCAGCTCCTTCAATTTGGGGACAGTTGCCTCGCTTCTCCGCTACGACATGGTAGGGGCTTGGTGCATCCAAGGAGGTTAACCTCCTTGGTGCATAGAGTGACGGGGTAATTCTGTTTCCACAAGGCTTCGTGCAAGCGTGACGTCATTTTGACGTCACACGCAGCATCAAACAGTGCATTAATTGCTACCGACTCTTTCGTTAGCATTCGATAGTTGATAAAGGCCTTCATGGAATTCGCTTTCCTCAACGAAACTTTCATGATTCACAAAAACTCGTTGTTCACTCTATTGTAATGCTCAAATATCACATAATGATTTAAAGGCAGTTTAAACTTTCATGAAATCTAAGTTACAGCACAAAGGTCTGCAATTATGGAATTTCTTCGTGGTGTAGCGTTTGTGAGTGTTTGAATTACATACAAAGTGAAGTTTTAGTTCGCATCCTGAAACGTACAATCCTCTCCAATTCTAAAAGATTCTATGAGTTCATGATTAATTAACTGAAGTGCCTTTTGTAGGCCCTAATGTTGGATGTTACGCACATATAAAGGTATTCACAAATTTATCATGGAACACTGAAATGCGAGTAAATGTTCAGAACACGCTGATTATCTGGAGAGACTACCATCATTCGAAACAAAAAGGTAAAAAAAAGTCTGTCACACAAAAAAGAACGAGGCCAATGTAGGCCTATATAACAAAAAATTATGAATGACCTACTTTTAGGACACAACTTCTTCAAAGAAGTATGCCTTTGAACGTACTGGTACATCTTGTAACCAGTAGTATGAGGTTTTCGTCATTTTATTTCAACACATTATACCCATACTGAAGCGTTTTCGAGAGATAATCAATGTGGTGCTGCTTTAATTTGTGTCTAGTTACATGCCAACAAATTTTTAGATTTTCTTAAACTTATTACGTTGAGAGACATTAATGATTAACAACAGTGTTGAATATTTACATTACTGGAATCAATTCTGGTTGGCTTCGGCTTCTTGTTTTTTTGCTTTGGAACTGTTCTGGCAGATCCTCAATACCATTCAGGCTTATCAAAACCACTGAAAACCTAAATCAAGATGGACAGACAGAGCAATCCCATCCTCACATTCAGCTGGTTCCTGTGACACAGTTTTATAATTAGCCTACATACATATTGGTTCAATTGTTCACTGCTGCGCACACCAAGGACACCCAGTGGTAACTCTTATGAATATTTCTGCTAGGCCTATGTCCCTTCTACTAACTTCAGTTTATTTGGAAAACCAGCAGAATTTTCATAAACAATCATTATGTAGTTGTTTCATTCCCCAGTAGAAATGCTGTTTTGAAGTTTTGTAAATGTTAACTGTCTAAACTGGCTTTCGATCCATATTAATGTATAGACTTGTTACTAAAAAACTTTTAATGTTTTCCCTGTTGTGCACAATATAGCCAGGTAGACACACAAAAAGCGAAGCACACAACACGAAATACATGGCACAGCAGGAAGTGGGTATCACATGCGTGAGGTATTCAGAACATATCGAAAAGTCGATAGCAGTACCTGTAATCTTCTATGTTACGTGTGAGCCTACATGTGACATCACGATTGCACGAAGCCTTGTGCAAACAGAAGCGTCCGTGGCGAAGGTGTTCTTATATCCCAAGCAAAAATTTCTTTCCCTCCAATGAAATTCGCTGTTACATTAGCCAATGAACGATGACTTTGGAAAGTGACGTGAAAACGATATTCACTTGTTCCTTCCATGTCACAGACGCCATCTTGATTTACTGTATATCTCACAGTCTTGGTTTTATAACTCGCAGTAAACTGTTTCAGGGCTACAGCGAATTAAGGATGAATTACAAAATCATCTCTGGATCAATTTATTATAATAAAAAATAATTAAAATAATCTTAACATTGAGAACCAAACATGTGGGAACTGGTATATACATCATGCTGTAGCTTAATGGGTAGAGTGGTAGATTACGAAACAAGGAGTGCTGTGGTCAAACCTCGTCCAAATATAAATATTTTTTAAAACTTACCGTTTGTAACACATTGTAGGAGTTATTTATCCACAACACTTTGTGGGATTTTCTTATTCACATAACAGTATTATGTTATTCAGTAATCTTATGTGCTGTCTCAGGAGTTAGTAACATCGATTTAGTGATTCATGTGTTACTGAAAAACGGAGAATGAAATTACTGCTGCAAGTGGTATGATCAGCAATGATATTTGTGTTCTTCCTTCTCACAAACATTTGAATTTGTTCCAAATATCTTGTGGATAACGAGTATATGGTTGGAGACAAATCTACAGGAACCTTTAAATTGCTGGTGCAGTAACTGAAATGAGTATCAATGACATTTAGGTCTACACTATTCGCTAGTCAGAAAGATTTGGCTATTTATTTATGAATATCTCGTGATTTCCGTGGGTACGGAAAGGCTGACATTTCTTGTTTTTTCCCAATATTTTGCTGCTTAGTTTCGAATATATTGCGATTTCCGAGAGTGTGCTTAGCCCGATATTCTTTACTTGGCACCGATATTTGGTTGTTTGTTTCTGAATATGTCACGATTAAAGTGTTTGAGGTTAACTAAGATCCTAACAGGATAAATGTAATTTATGTTGCAAGTGTATACAAAATACTCAGAACAATGTCGTCTGCTGACATCTCTACATCCATACAGCATGAACGTTTTAGATCTTTGCCTAATGCCAATAGGTAGTATCTCTGGGAAAGATTTTTCCGCTTGGAATATAAGCGCACGTTCGTGGCGATAGGTCCGCCATGTTTGAGGCAAATTGAACTGGCGTACATCATGTTATTTGGGGTTTCGACTGACAGCTGGTATGCCACACCCATTCGATAATTTTACCTATTTACAGTTTTGTGGTGTAAATAAAGTTTGTCTACTGAATACTGATGTACATTAAGTTCTGTCAGACATTTTCGAACCTGCAAATTGAACAGCTTGGTAATAAAGTTCCTTAAAATGTGGCAATGAAACGTCACAAGTCAGTCAGTATTACAGTTCTAGTTTGGCATATAAGAGTTAGCCGACCTTTGAAATAACAACAAAAGTGTCGCTGTGAACAAATATCTGTCGATGTTAATGCAAATACATGCTCTAAACGAGCCGTCAAATATACAGTGAACAGTAATTGTTATAACGAACAATCATGACTAGGGACTTGCATCTGCTGTTAACGTGTTGTAACAACTGCCTTCATAAGGTCTTGTATACACTTATCGTGGCTTTACTAAACCTATTAAATCTACAAACTCGTAAAATTGCTGTTAAAAGCTTTCGTTGTAAACTTTGGCGAACGAAATTTGCGTACATAGACGAAAGTGAGAACAAAATACTGCACTGAAAAATGCTCCTAGGTCATCTGCCACAAGACCATTCCACGTCGAAATAAGGTTTTGTTAAGAACTTTCCTTGTTACCATGCTGAAACACGTAACGTTTGGTGCGTGAAATTTAAGTACAAAGCCGAAAGTGACAACAGAATATTGCAATAAAAATGCGCCTAGGTCAGTTGCCACGAAAGCATTCCACGCCGAAATAACGTATCATTAATTACCTTCGTTGTTGCCAGACTGAAATAAGTACATATTTGTTGCAAAGAACACAGACATACAAAAGTGAAAAAATTCTGGCTGTCACTACCGATTCCACACTTTGCAGTGGTTGCATGTCAACCAAGCTCGATCAAGTATTGTCAAAAACGAATGAAAATATTTTTAAAGTAGGTTTAGACATTCAAAAGTATGGTATCAAAACCACAGGAGCAACAGAAGACGAAATATCTCAAAAACACACCAACACTAGGTAGACAACTGAGCATTTTTTATAGCGTGTACTTTAAGAGAATTGCAGGAGAGGTCATCTGAAGCTTCACTCCTGGGGCACCTAAGTGCCATTAGTCAGGAATTTCGTTTGATTATAGACAGACTGATATCAAACAAGGCAAAACCTTTGGTGTTCTTGCATCAAGTACTTGTCATTTTATCACTTCCATTTGTGCATTTAAATGCTGAAAACACTTTAGGCATATTTCAGCAGGAAAAATTGTACAGGCAATATACACTAAATACAACCCTTCAAGCTCAACAACAACATACGATAGACAGACAACCCAAGTGTACTAACCACCAAAAATATGGCGCCCGAGTTTACACAGGTTGCCGCAAAGAGTGCTGTAACTCATGTATTAGCCACTCTATGAAATTTAAGCTCGTTGATCCCTGCACTCAGTCTTTGGATAAAACTTTTGGCTCCAGCCAATGAGAACTCGCTACTGTCAGCCAATGAGATGCAGCGTGTTTCTTAACCGGAGATTAGAGAGCTACGTTCCCTCATGTACTAAAAAAACCTTCTTGTTTAACCCATACCGTACCTAACGTAACTTTCAGTTTAAAAAAAGTGATCTGTAGTGTAGCCTTAAGAAGGTTAGGTATAGGTTAAAAAAGAAGTTTTTTTTAGTTCATGAGGGCCACGTCTGACAGGATACGCATCATCTCATTGGCTGACAGCTAGCAAGTTGTCATTGGCTGGAACAAAATGTTTGGTCTGTCCATAGTCACTCATAGTCTTTGATGCAGTCAAGGCGGTTAGAATAGGGTCTGTCTAACGGCAGTACACATAACGTTAGCCGGAGGAATGATCGCTTAACAAGCCCTGCCTCTTACACGCCAAGCCCCGCCCCTCACCAACCCCCACCTAAATGGGTTTCATGAAAGATCTTCCACATGCTGATTTTAAACTTAAGGGGCCCTCACACATTCATTAATATTGTCAATATATTGACAATGCGTCAATATATTGACCTTGTGCACGTGGGTATTGACATATTGTCAATACTATAAATATCGACAGAGCAGTATTGATGGGCCCAAAAATATTTTCTGGGTGGACAATATTCGTTGTTCAGATGTTTAGTGTTTCGTGAGACAACCTCGGAGCGCTAGCGTCTATTGCATAACTACTGCTTTTTAGTGTTAACATTTGCCACTTCTATCTCTAAACACTTTGAATGAATCTGAATCGGGGTGAGCTTACACCAAACCTTCACATATCAGACACTCAGATTGGTACCAAACGTTGTATATTGATAGAGTATCAACTGAAACTTCTATATAATTCGTGCTATGTGCTGCCATCCAGGAGAACATAAATTATAATAATAAGTAACACCTAACCTACGGAGTAGAGGAGAAACAAAACTGTGAGAACTTATTATATTGCGCTACTGTGGGCTAGTTGATAAAACGTTAATTCATTGAACAGAGGAGTGTGGGTTCAAGCCCCGCCTAGAACTTTTTTTTAACTGCAATAGATTGAAAATTGTTAAAAGAGAATGTCTGTAACGCTCCACAGGTTTATTTCACAAAACAGCATTGTCAGCTGCAGGAGTAGCAGTAGCAGTAGTGTGCGGACTGGACAGAAATGTCAGCCCCACTTGATGGTGTGGGCAAACACAAGGCACTCTAGCCAAAACATGCACATCCGCTGAATGGCAGTGCTGTCTACCTAACAGTCATTTATTATTATTATTATTATTATTACTATTATTATCATTACTTTAATATGTATGGTGCAATTGTTTCTTTCTACTACGAATATACTCTACAGGTTTGCCACTTTTAAATAAAATAAAGCAGAAGTAAAATGCCGATAGCATAGTGCTATAAAATCCGAACAGTCCTTTTACTGTTACATTTCAGGAACATGTTGTCCCATGTAACACTCGGTGTACGTTTGTCGATGTAGAACAATTTGCAACGTCATACAGAAGAAAAATTCGTGCCACTAGGGTTTGAATCGAGGACCCTCATAACGACAAACATTCGCTCTATCGACTAGCCCATGGGAGGTCAGCACGGCAGACCGCTACAGGTATGCTTTCCCTGTGCTCTTTGGGTAGGTGTTACATATTATTTCCTGTTTTCGCACGTTCTCCTGGACTGCAGCACATAGCATGAATTATATAAAAGTTTCGGTTGATATTTTATCAATATACAACCGATCTGAGTGTCTGAAATCTGAAGGTTCGGGTGTTAGTGATAATAAACGGTAGGGGCTGATGCATTCCTCTCAGAAAGAGGAGTATATTTCCGCTGTTGGCCTTTGGTCATCGATAACTTTGCAGACGACATGTCGAAGTGCACGGAAATGGTACATTACAGATGTCACAAATGCTTCGCTTTGGTACTTTAAATATCAATTACCAGCGAACATCAATAAATTATGAAAGAACCATAAAAGGTCTAAGCAGAAGGCGTATGAGTTAAATATCTAGCTGTTATAAAGTAGGGTTACAAAGTTACGGTGCTGGATGTGACTTTAAGGAGAAGAAACCATTTAGGTTAGAATCCTGTTAAAGCTCTTTTTAGTTTTTTTTATGCAGGCCCTATGTAACGGAATAGATAACGAGAATATTAAATTATTGCAAGTCTTGGTAGTTTTTTTACCGTATTTGTTACTACAAATGAGATTGAAAATGTGCAGGAAGCTAACAGGAGGGCTTAAATTGCTGTGACTGAAGCGAGTGCCAATGATATTTATAATCTTCCTTCTCACATAGACGTAGTTGGCTGCCTTTTTCGAATATGCGGCGATTTCACAAATACTTGACTGCTGATACATGACATGTTCTGATTTGCAAGTGTGTAATTGGCGAGGAACCTAAGCAAACTGCTCTAACTAATATGTTATAGTAAGTAACATCGACATTTCCGTTCTCGTAAGTAATAGTTATCTATGTAACACAGTAACACTGACACAGTGTGTCCAGTCATGAGTGACGAATGATGTGTTTTTATTAACGAATTGGTAAACTGTGAGGGACCACAATCACGTCTAATTTTTTGAAGAGCATTAGCCCGTCATAAATTATTTTTTAGTTCACAATTACGATTTGGATTCATGTAAGTAATTTCATGTGTCACCAAAATAATGTAAAATTGTGTGACATCAACATTCAATTACTTTAATAAAATCGGTAGCTAAATTCCATAATTGAGCACAAATCGAAAATGTGTGTCAGTGCAAAGAAACTACACATAGTGGAAAAGTACAATTTATTTTATGCTGCACAAACTGGCATGACCATGTTTTGACTTCATTCACATCAAGTAGCATTACCATATACAGTAACAAAACCTGGAATCAGTGATTTAAAACATAACTGTTCATGGTCAATTGCCTAACATTCCCTTCATAAATATTGTTGGCTGTTTATTTTAAATATATGTAGCGATTTTCGAGTTAGTTGTTAAACAAATACCTAATAGACGAACTGCGAGTGACACTAGTTGCAACAAGTAATAGGCTATTCATCCATATAACAAATCGTCGTCTGTTTGTTTACGAATATATTGAGATCGAGGTAGCGCCAATCACGGCGAAAAGAACTGCTGTGCCAAAGATCTTCAGCGGAAGTGTACATCTCTTTCCAAGAGGCATGCATCAGCCCCTAACGCCTACTGTTCGTGACATGCTAGGCAAGCGTCTTGTTGACATCACAGTCACAACTCGCAAACAAACTCGACTGTGGCCACGACCGGGTGCTATCGATCCTTGTGGCTATAAACCAAATGAGTCCTTATTTCGACACAAAGAAATTGTCTCCAGCCAATGAGAACTCGCTAACAGTCAGTCAATGAGATGCTACGTGTTTCTTAACCAGATATTCGGGCGCTACGCGCCCTCATGTAATAAAAGAAAAACTTCTTGTTTAATGTATACGTAACCATCTTAAGGCTACGCTACAGATCACTTTCTTAAAGTGAAAGTTAGTTTAGGTATAGGTTAAACAAGAAGTTTTTGTTTTAGTATGTGAGGGCGCGAAGTGCTAGAATCTCCAGTTAAGAAACATGCAGCATCTCATTGGCTGACAGCTAGCGAGTTCTCATTGGCCGGAGAAAATTTCTGCGTGTTGAAATAAGGACTCTTATAGAGCAAGGCAGCTTGTTAGATGTCCGCCATTTTGATGTGTTGTAAAGAAGTGTGTCGACAGGTCGAAGTATTGCATTCAGCTCCTGATGACATCAGCCCGACGCTAAGGCTCCTGCAAGTACGAACTGACGTATCCGCCATTTTTATTCCCGTGGCTCATCAGTTAAGCTACTGCAGTGCTATAGGATTCGCGTCATAACACTTTAGCACGACATTATGGGTGGTTGTGTTGACATAAACTGCTCAAATCATTCCAGAGGTGGCTATAGAATGTTTTAGTTTCCCCGAGAGATTCTGAGACAAGAAAAAAATGGATCATTAACTGTCATCGCAAAAACTGGGAACCTGGACCGAGTGCACTTTTATCTATTTATTATTATGAGTGGAAGCTATATTTAATAGTAAAAATCGTCTGTGATATTCGAATGTAAGTTTCTGTTTACCTCTGTTGAAAGTAGTACCTCTTAACAGATATGTTGGCTGTAGGGAGTTAGCAGCCGCAAAATACTATAACACAGCAAAACATCCCAGAACATATAGGTTTTAGAGCACAATGTGTGTGTGTGTGTGTGTGTGTGTGTGTGTGTGTGTATGTCTTATATAGTTAGTATATTGAGAAATACACCATATCAAAAAGGTTTGTGCTACTGACATAGCACAAATTGTTGAAGATACTTCTATTACATTATTGTGAGAAAGTATTACAAACACTAAAACTGAAAATATAAATATACTGGGCAAAAAGTTTAGTGACAGCTGTGCTGATACAGGCAACTATTGTTGAACGCCATTTGTGGTATTTCGAAGTTTTAGTGTCATAACTTGCAGTATACATTTTGAAAGAATAGTACCTGATATTTTATCACAAAATACACCCTCAAATCAATTTCTTATTAGTAAATGCTAAAATTGATGCTTGTCTGTAACAGACTACATCATAACTGACACAGAATACTGGGTAAATTTTACTTACGGCTGTGGCGGCATAGTGTGCTAATATTGGCAATGTTTGCTTTAGATGGATTATTAATTACTGACAAGACAAGGGTAGTGTTGGATATAAAAAACCAGTCAACCTTAGAGAAGGAAAGGAATTATTTATTTATTCCATGGTCAACACAAAGGATTACTCCCCTCATTCTATATGATTAGGTTTTCAAAAAGCATTTAACGGTTGTTGCCAACATCGGTACCGTGTGCCTTTACAACTGTGAACGTTAGATCTTGTACACTAATATTGCCGCAAGACCACAAGTTATATGACTGCTGACATGGCGCAATGGATAGCATCACCGATTGTGGTGCTGTAGGTCGCCGGTTCACTCCCGTCCATCATCAAAAATTTATTTTTTTGTATTTATCATTTCCAGAATGTTCTAGATGTTTCTTATGTTCACTTGTAATTTCTACCTGTTTCTTATTTTAAGTATTCTAATTTCTGGTACATTCTGTGTATAAATATCAGAGTACTCTGCCTGATGGGAGTCAGTGCCTTGTGTATGTTTCAGTTCGCAATAAACCTGCTTTCAGTATAAGTGCTGTGTTCAGTTGACAACACTGCCTTCAAAGTCAAGCCTGCTTCCATTTCAGTGTGACAATATACATTTTCGTTTTAGTGTTTGTAATACATTTTGAAATTTTCTCAATAACGTAATAGAGCAATGGGAGTACAAAAATACGATGTGATGTATTTGTCACAGCAGACAACAAACACTTATTGCAAGACGGCAAACAAACCTCACATATTGACAGTCATTATTCAAATACAAGCCAAGATCGCTTAAAACGTTTATGTAGATGACCAGTTTGGCAGAATGAAACATGGTGCGCAATTTTTACCACACAAATATATATGTTTGTTGCGCTGTTTTTCTTTATTCTGACAGAAAAGAAAAACAGCAATAAGTAAAGAAAACGCGATATTTTGGTGTCTAATCCATATATTGATGTGAACAAGAGCGGAATGCAAACTCAAAGTAGCACGATCTAAAGGTATGTTGACACTAGCCACAAAAACGGCGCGATTTGACTTGTATCACCAAAAATGCTAGTGTCAATTGCAAATTATTGGGTGGCGCCACTCAACTGTCGCCACTTTTCTAAGTTCAGGTCATTTGAACTTTGTGACGCCATTTCTCAGAATCAAAACAAACTGCCGCCATGTTTACTTGAAGGCTATTGCTGTATTTGGTGTTTTCGTGTATGTATGACTACATTTTACAAACAATGTGCATTTTAATTGCTCATTAAATTAAAGATCTTTCCCAAATATGTGCTTTTAAGAATGGTTTGTTGGGTAACAGTGGTAGTTAGACATCGGAATGCAGAACAAAGTTTTCATGAGCATACTGTAGTTAATTTGCGTATTTTAAGATGTTCTTATACAGTGTATGCTTAAGATTTGTGTGTGACTAAACAGGTGCTATTGAGTGATTACTGAAGGGAGATTTGTTGTTACAAAACAGCCTATTCAATTCTACAAATGTGGAAAATAACTGTGGTGCTGGCAGTGTATTCAGATTCTGGAATTGGCATCTGCATTGGTCATAAACACTTGCCACTTGGATTTTAGAAAGGAAGTGACAAGGTGCATGTTGTAATTTCTGATTATGTGCATCTGTTAATTAAGGGAATTAACTGTATTGCAGTAAATGTCAGTGCAATTGTATGAAGCATAACTCCAAAAATCGATATAAATTAAAAAGTAGTCGTATTTAACTGTGAGCAAGTAAAGGTAGCTATATTAGGTTTCAAATTAGCGTCCATTACATTGTAAATAGCGTCCAGAACTTTACATCAGAACACTGAACTTGTTTTGATGACAAGATATGAAGTTTGAAGAGATGACAGGTAATGATCAGGTGTCAAATATCACAATGACACTTATAGTATCACTTGATCAAGTACTGTGTTTCTAATGCTGATATTAAACTTTCTTACAGAGCTTGATAAGCAGATCCCAATCTGAATTTACTTTTTTTATTCGTAATTGGTTCAGTAAGAGAGGTTTATTTACATGTGCTACTTGGTTTATACCTGTCTTTAATATATGAGTGTTGTTTATATGCAAAATACATTTCCAAACAACAACATTTACAATTTATCTCCCTCTTATTGTAGTCCTATATCAATTCTAATACAATAACCTAAATGACAACACCAGTGTCTGTTCGAAAACTCTCAGCTGACGCCATATTGGCAGCCATGCAACCAGGATTCTGACAGGAGTGAGTGGAAACGGCTGTGACAGCAACACTTCCATATAAGCCGTAATAACACATGCTAGGGCGCCGTTTTTGTGGCCAATGTCAACATACCTTAAGGCTCAATTCTGGACACTTCTGCCTCCATCCAAAGAAGTGCCTCGCCTCCTCGGCAAAGAGATGAAAATCTTGTAATTTCTATTTGTTTCTTATGTTAACTGTTCTTTTAATTTCTGGTTCATTCTGTCTGTATAAATAGCAGAGCACTCTGCCCGAGAGGCAGTCAGTGCTGCATATATGTTAAGTTCGCAATAAACGTGCTTTCAGTATAAGAGCTGTGTTCAGTTGCCTTGGAAGTCAAGCCTGCTTCCATTGCAATGCGACAATACTGTTCCGCTGATAAACCTGAAATGAGAGAGAGGTTTCGGAAATTATGTTGTCTGATAATTTCCAAAAAAATGCTTTCCACTGTCGAAAACAATCTTTATCGAGAGGTTGAATCGCAGCAGTAGTTCCAGGTGGAATCCACATTACATCCGCAGATTTTTCTGCCGTCCTCCACAAAAACAGAGGTGTTATTATGTCCAGACCATGAATCCAACAAAAGTAATGAATTAGTTTTTGCAACTGGTAGGAATACGGTTCGAACGAAATGTTGAAAATTATTCTTTCCCATTTTTCCAGATTTTGATACATCGATTACAAGATTTTTGCAATTAAACAGTCCATTTTTTATTTTTGGTCCTAATTTGCCTTGATGTTCTTGAAGACAGATATACAGCTGCGGAAACAGTAAACCACTCATACATATCACTGGCATTGTCGTATATGAATGTGTCATTGAATTCATTGATTGGGCAATCGACTCCGTCTTTTTTTCACCCCGAAATGGTGAAGTGCGGTGTGCACGCACTTCTTTCACGAAACCTGACTGATCAGCGTTATAAACAGCTGTTGCAGGGATAACAGCAAGTTTCGTCTTTATGTCCCTTATGAACTTCTCTATGGCATTGTCTATCACTGGTAGCTACTCTACACGTTTACGTGACGTACACTTGGTAATTTTGCAACTTCCTATTCTGTACAATATCTTGAACCTTTGTAGCCAGGTCGACGAAGCCTGGAAATTAACACTGTTCGTGTCAGATGCAATTCGGAGGGCCCAGTCTCGTAGATCTCCATCGGTAATGGTGCATTGCCTCTCACGAGCAGTTCTAAATCTTTCGAACAGTTTTCCTTTCAGATGTTTTCGAGTTTCCGTTTGGCGCATATTTCTTACTTCATGTAATTCTTTCTTCCATTTATAAAGTTCATGCTCAGATTTTACGAAACGAAAACGCCATTGCACACTGCTTAACTTCAAGCGTTTTTCCCCTCTTCGTTTAACCAACATTTCACTGCCTTTTCTTTGTCGCTAAAAGCTGATGTAGGCTTGGAAGGTATTCTTCTTCAGAACTGTTACTGGCACAACTGACGTCCGAGTCACAGTTCGTGGAATCGTCACAATTACTTCCTATTTCTTCTAACGTTTCCACAATTTCAAACGAAATGTCGATCTCATTCGAATGAATGTTAAAGAAATCAATCAACAAATGACACATATGTACGTCCTCAGGAGAAGTAGGTCATTTCAGCTGGAAACCACGTTCTTCGTATTTCATCTTTGCTAAATTGAGAACATTAATTGGATTCCACATTACTTTGAAACTGGAAGAAGAAAAAAAAGATACTATAAGCAGGCATGCCTGACGAAAGCACAATAAATATTAATTTAGCTTTATCTTTATTGTCAATACTGAAAAATTCAACTGATAATAGTTTATAGACGAACGATAACCTGAAACATCGTTGTCTTCTGCCTGTGTAAAAAAATTCAGGGTAGGTTTCGACATGTGTTATTGGACCGTTCCCTTGTCAGAGATACCTAGATTGTCACCGCTTGCTAGAATAGTTAGTGTAGAACTTCAGTAGAAACGAGCTGCCGCGGAAGAATAACCGTGTGTACTAAGGTGTCCAACTGCGGTACGCGCGGCCGTTCGGGTTCGAGTCCTCTACATGTACATCTACATGGGATACTCTGCAAATCACATTTAAGTGCCTGGCAGAGGGTTCATCGAAACACAATTATACTATTTATCTCCTATTCCATACTCGAATAGCGCGCGGGAAGAAAGAACACCTGAATCTGTCCGTTCGAGCTCTGATTTCCCGTATTTTATTCTGATGATCATTTCTACCTATGTAAGTAGGAGTCAACAACATATTTCCGCATTCGGAGGAGAATGTTGGCGATTGGAGTTTCGTAAGTAGCCCACGCCACAGTGATAAGCGTCGTTGTTGTAATGATTCCCATCCCATATCCTGTATCATTTCCGTAACGCTATCTCCCGTGTATCGTGACAATACGAAACGAGCTGCCCTTCTTTGGACTCTTTCGATGTCCTCCGCCAAACCTACCTGATAAGGATCCCACACTGGGCAGCAATACTCCATAAAAGGACGGAAAAGCGTAGTGTACGCAGTTTCTTTAGTAGTTCTGTTGCATCTTTTAAGGGTTCTGCCAATAAAACGCGGTCTCTGGTTCGCCTTTCCCACTACATTATCTACGTCTTCTGACTAATTTAAGTCTGAAGTAATAGTAATTCCTAGGTATTTTGTGGAGTTTATGGTCTTCACATTTGATTCATTTATCTTATAAACAAAGTGTAACGGATTTTCGTACTCATGTGGACGACTTCACACTTCTCATTATTTAGAGTCAATTGCCAATTTTTACGCCATAGTGATATCTTATTCAGATCGTTTTGCAGTTGGTTTTGATCTTCAGATGATTTTACTAGACGGTAAATGACGGCGTCATCTGCAAACAACCTAAGTGAGGTACTTAGATTTTCCCGTAAATCGTTTATGTAAATAAGGAACAGCAGAGGACCAATAACACTACCCTGTGGAACGCCCGATATCACCTCTGTTTTAGTCGATGCCTTACCATCGATTACTATGAACCGTGTCCTCTCTGAGAGGAAATCCCCTATCCAATCGCAAATTTGGGGCGATATACCATAACAACGCAATTTGATTAAAAGCCGTTTGTGAGGTACGGTGTCTAAAGCCTTCTGGAAATCAAGAAATACGGAAACGATTTGCGAACCCTTGTCGATAGGACCCATCACTTTGTGTGAATAAAGAGCTAGTTGTGTTTCGCATGAACGATATTTTCTAAATTCGTGTTGACCTTGGGGCAACAGATCGTTCTGTTCGAGATAATTCATAATATTTGAATACAGGATATGTTCCAAAAACCTGATGCAAATTGACGTCAATGAAATAGGTCTGTAGTTTAGTGGGTTACTCCTACGGCCTTTTTGAGTATAGGTGTGACCTGTGCAATTTTCCAATCTTTTGGTACAGATCCTTCTATGAGAGAGCGGTTGTATATGGCTGTTAAGTAAGGTGCTATCGTTTCAGCATAATCAGATAGAAATCTAATGGGTATACAATCTGGACCAGAAGACTTGTTCATTACTATCACATAGTGAGGGTATTGTTTTTGTTTTGCCCCTAGTATATTTAACATATGACCAAAATCACTTTGGGTTTTCAGTCAAATTTCGAGAAAGAGTTTCGTTGTGCTAAGTATTGTAGGCATCTCGTATTGAAATCCTCGCAAAATTTCGAGCTTCTTCGTAGGATCGCCAAATATGGGGATTTTGTGTCCGTTTAAATTTAGTATGCCTCCTCCCTCGGGCATGGGTGTTTGTGTGTTGTCCTTAATGTAGGTAGTTTGCAAGCGTAGGGAGTAATGATCACCGTAGTTAAGGTTCTTAGATTTACGAACATTTAAAAAGAGCTGCTTGTTGTAGGTCAGTGTTGTAGTTCGATCGTTGGGTTGGAGATGGTTGTTGTTGCATAAAGTGCTGTAGGCTAGTTTGGATAGAATTTAAGTAAAAAAAGTGTTTAAAATATGCGCTGGAGTATCTGTTTCAAGTTGTGGATGATGTTTTGTTGTGATAGAGCTCTAAATATGTCGATTTAGGATTATGTTCTTAAAACTCTGTGCTGTGTACGTTACGAAATATGGTCTGTTTGATCGTGTGTTAGTGGTGTTTAATTTACGAGTACGATGGTAAATTATTGCTGATCAAATCAAATGTTTGTTAAGTTTAAGGGACTTAACTGCGGGGTCATCAGTCCATAAACTTACAAACTACCTTATACTAAAGACGACACCAACATCCATGCCCGAGGGAGGATTCGAACCCCCGACCGTAGCCGCCGTGCAGACTGTGAGTGGCGCGCCTCAGTCCCCTCGGCGACCGCGGCCGGCTATTGCTGATCTTTTAATTTACACATGCGTAGTAAATTCGACAAGTTCGTCATGGAGACAATGCGAAGTTACCATTTCTCCTACGTGGCGGCAGAGTTGTGACGTAAATAGGTAAGAAAGCTACATCACTACACTTCAACTACCTAGTTCTGACTACTTTTACAGGAAAAGACATTAATTTTAGATCGAAAGTACACCTTACCATACCTAAAATAACCTCCATATTTCCATATTTTGTCCTGTAAAAGTAGTCAGAACTAGGTAGTTGAAAGTGTAGCAATGTAGCTTTCTTACCTATATGAGTCATTATAAGCGGTTTCTGTAATGCTGTGGAACAGTAATAGCGAAGTATGCACAGCAGAAACAGTTTATAATGACTAACAATTATTGTTGGAGAAACAGTGAACCAATTTGAGGAATTTGGGATAGTTGTAAGCATTTACACTGTAGAGGGAAAGAAACTGGTACACCTGCCTACCATCGTGTAGGACCAACACGGAAGTGGCGCACCACCACGTGCCAGCGACTCAGCTGTCGGGAGGAAGGGCGGCATGCATCTTGCAGGACTGTCCGTAAGAGTAGCACACTTTGCAAGGCATCCCAGTGATGTTCACGACTGGGGATTCTGGTATCAAGCGGAGCCACTCTGGACGCGTGGGATGTCACATTGACCTGCTGGAGTTGCCCACGTCCGTCGGAATGCACAATGAACAGTTGACCAAGTACGTATGCCTCACACCATTACAGAGCCACCACCAGCTTCAACAGCTGACATGCAGGGCCCATTGCCTCGTGAGGTTGTCTCCATACCCATCAGCCCGATACAATTGAAGACGAGACCTATCAGGACATTTCCAGTACACGACAGTCCAATGACGGATCCAGGCGAGGCGTGAAGCCAGTCAACAATGGTAGACGAGTCGGCCTAAGGCTCCGAAAGCTCATGTCGATGATGTTTTATTGAATGGCTCGCACGCTGACACTTGTCGAGGGCCCAGTACTGGAAATCTGCTGCAATCTGAAAGAGTTGCACTCGTATCACGTTGAAAGATGCTCTCCAGTCGTCGTTGGTTCTTTCAGGACTTTTTTCCGGCTGCTGCGATGTCGGAGATTTGTTATTTTACCGGATTCTCGATATTCGCGGTGTACTCATGAAATTGTCGTACGGGAAAATTCCTATTTCATCACTACCTCGGAGATGCTGTGTATCATCTCTCGAGCACTTACTATAGCACCACGTTCAAACTTACTTAAATCGTGATAACCTATCATCCGACAGCAGTGGCCGATCGAACGCCAGCGCCAGACACCTGTTGCCTTAGATAGGCATTGCCATCGCAGCGCCGTCCTCTGGGTGTTTACGTATCTCCGTGTTTGCACACGCAAGCCTATACCAGTTTATTATACAAATACTAGCTTAAACCCGCGGCTCCGCTCGCGTGTTGGTTGATTATGGTAGATAATGCGCGAAACGTCAAATCGATTTTTTTAAAGAGATGTATTGAAAGAAATTACTTTTTTACTGCTTTATTTATTTATTCTTATATTTCCATATTCCTATGCTTATCCTTACAGAGAAAGAGCTGAAGACGCATAGACCGAAGATATGGTTTGTGGATCAGATTTCGCTGTATGTAACCTCCCTGGTATAGAATCGAAAACGTCATCGCTGGCCTTCAGTCCGAATTTTTTTTAACAATTTGACGACTTTCAACCACCATATTTTCCACCCCCTTATAGCTATCGGCATGGAACTGCTATGGTGTACAACGGGAGACTTCGGACAACAACTACACACAGCCCATTCGTTTGCGTAATGTAGTTTTCGCTGTAGAGCGAAATATTAACACACACACACACACGTATAATTTTATATACACCGATAACTGTCCATCCGAATATGCTCCACCCTTTTATCATTATCAATCCTCAAGCAACAATGCAACCAATAAAACCATTTTCAAAGAGTAAATATAATTTTCAAAGAGTAATTATTGTTCCGCATTTCGCGTTATGTTCTTCAAATTACTAAATATCTAACAGTTCGCTATAAAACCGTGCCTAAAACCTCCCTCAGGTATAAATTAGTAACTGTACGAATATTTAAGTCTCTGCGTCTTGTCGTTCGGACGTGATAAGCGTACACCGAACAGACATTCACATTAATATAGATAAATAGCTATCCGATCGCAATAAAACCGTGTCTAAAGCCTTCCCCGGGTAGAAATTAGTAACTGTACAAATTTTTAGCTCTTTATGTCTTGTGGTTCAGACGTGATAAACGTACAACGAACAGACATTCACATTTATAGATATAGATTTCACGGCTGGCGTTTTCTTCAGATAAAACTTCCGGGCTGAGAGGCCGTGGTCCGTGCATAAAACTACTTCTTCCTGACGTTTCGTCTCCATCTCCAGGCAACATCGTCTGA
The DNA here is from genome assembly GCA_026315105.1 of Locusta migratoria. NCBI lineage: Eukaryota > Metazoa > Arthropoda > Insecta > Orthoptera > Acrididae > Locusta > Locusta migratoria. The sequence continues at coordinate 787,337,272 of CM048755.1, forward strand.
GGTAATCACGTGATACCGACTGTGTGGTTATCTCTGGATGTTGTCGTCATTCTCGATTACTTTTAATCGCTTGTCGTTTTGTTGGCGTATAGTCGACATCCATATTTTGTCTAAAATATGGATGTCGACTATACGCAAGTACTCGCACCGTAAAATAATTAGGGGGTCAGTAATACAAAAACCTATGTCGTTATACATTCCACAGACCATAGACTGTTTCATAATACAGTGTGTCCATGATGAATAAGCACCAAGTCTGAAAACTTTTTTCAAGAACAAACATCATGATACAATAAATAATTCTGAAAAAAAAATCGAAAAATAGGATCTACTCCTTTACAAAGTATCTATACAGTGAAACCTTTCTTAAAGAGTATCATTCGCGTCTGAATCTTGCCTGAAATGCGAAACAAGAGTAAATCAAAATACATTTTTCTGTCGGAAATGATGTAAAAATGGATATGTCCCTTTCACAAAAATACGAAAAGAAAAAGAACTTCATCCAACAATTTCAAAGAAAGCTGAAGCAAAAGAAAGACGATTAAATTTGTTTCTCTTGCGTTTTTTGAGGAGGGGTTGGGGTCGCAATAACATTTTCATTTGGAAGGGTGTCGCACATTCGAAAAGGTTGAAAAACGCTGTCTTAGGTGCAGGAATGCAGCGCTGCCTGTGCTGGGTATCAGGTCTTTTTGTGCCGCCCAGGGCCATGGCCCCGTCCCTTTCGCTATGCCACTGAATAAAATAGACATCGTGGTTTGATACTTTTGTAACCTATTACCGATAGGAAAACAACTGGTGTAGTAATAAATAAATAACTATTCTCAAAGCAAATGAATGAAAATTTGACATTTGCACTGTAGAAACGTGCGTTGTTCATTCGAGGAATGACTTGAGGATGTCAGCTGAGTAATGCAAGAGGTGTTGGTGTGCTTTCCTGATCTGTGGGCCTAAGTCGTTTCAGTAGTTGTAGTTAAGTGAAGATAACAGTCACCGAGCAAGTTACAGAATCATTAGTAGCTGCATAATCACTGTTCCTCAGTCTGTGCCAATCTAATTCAGATAACGTTATTTTTGCTGATATGTTATCTTCTTTCCAACTTCTCAAATCATATTAAACCTGTGGATATCTACCTTTTATGGATTGCACTCACAAATATGTGTGTATGTCTCATTTGCTTGAAAACATCTAGTAGTTTGGGAGATGCTGGACAATTTTGGTTTGCTCCATATAGTTTACCATATTTTCATTATAATTTTTGACATTAAATTGTAGGTGCAGGTTCATCAGGACAATTTTTGAGAATTGCTAAAGTTCCCTGAACACCTTTGCTATTTCCAATAATTTTCGGGTGTGCAGCCGGATCCCATTGACATTCAGCAACGATATTTCGGCCCAGAGACGTCCGGCCATCTTCAGGTGAGTAGGCAACTACTGAAGAGCGCAGGTACGTTCGCGGTATTTATACCGAGTATTGCGCATGCGAGATACGCTGGAGTCTTACTGCGCATGTGTTAGATGGTGACATGCGCGGTACGGCCGAGCTGTGTGTGCTGCCCTCGGTGGTGAAAGTGAACATTCATCTAATCATTGAGAGTCGAATGATTCCGTCGATTCCGCTGTGCCTCAATAGCTTTAAGAACAGGGTTCCAATTTTTATCCAGCTGAAAGCTGAAACCCTGTTCTTAAAGCTATTGAGGCACAGCGGAATCGACGGAATCATTCGATTCTCAATGATTAGATGAATGTTCACTTTCACCACCGAGGGCAGCACACACAGCTCGGCCGTACCGCGCATGTCACCATCTAACACATGCGCAGTAAGACTGCAGCGTATCTCGCATGCGCAATACTCGGTATAAATACCGCGAACGTACCTGCGCTCTTCAGTAGTTGCCTACTCACCTGAAGATGGCCGGACGTCTCTGGGCCGAAATATCGTTGCAGAATGTCAATGGGATCCGGCTGCACACCCGAAAATTATTGGAAGAAGAAATACGCCGGGAAAATTTTAGAAGTTACACCTTTGCTATATTTGTAGTTTTCGGATATATTTTTGTTCATTTTCTATCATCCAACCTAATGTTAGGCCAAAAATAGAGGACTGTCAGGTAGTTCAGGAATATATTTCCTTAGACGGAAAAGTATATTTACCCGTACTTGTAATAGATGGGGTTGAATGATTTTAAAACTTGTTGCTTTCACAGGAATGTGGAAGGTGATGGCCAAGTTTCCCACATTTTTATCCAGTGGTTGCAAAGTTTTGCAAATGACTTTTAAAGTGATACTTCCTGAAATAGTAAGATTAGGATCAATTGCAGATCATTATTTTATCTTCATATTGATATCTACATATTGTTACACAAGACACCAGTGGGAATAAAATATCCAACAATTTGTTTAATTTCTGAAGTAAGGTATCACATCTAGCGTACTATTTATAGTGTTCATTTTTCCCTTTTTAGTCGAAGTTAGTGAATTGTAGGCATGTTGCATAACTTCTTACATACATATTGATGCCTGCGTAAGTGCTAACTATTTTGACAATACTCACTGACTAAGTCCTTTATATTCACCTTCTGTCAACCAAACACAGGCAAGTAATTAGTAAAAAAAAATTGCAAGATCATTTCTTGAAATTGTGAAATGTACTGAATTGTAACTATGAGAATGTTGAAAATAAAGAAAGTCAGAATAAGCAAAATGAATGTAATTAAGACTATGTCCATTGTGGAAAAAGCAAGTACACACACATAGTGTGTAGCCATAGTGGATTGGGGGATTTGGCACAGCAGAAACTTGCTGTCTTTACAACTCTCTTCTCATTCCTTTCTGTTTAAAAGACCAAGGCTCATTGGGTACTGCATGGCATATATCTCAGAAGTTTCCTTTGGTGTACTCTGCAGAAAGTACAATTGTTCAAATTTACCCAGAAAGCAATGCCACCCAATGCAGTTACTGTACTGCAAATACAGTATGTGCAAGGGGACGGAAGCGTTAACTATAGTTCCTGTCATCCAAATAGATATTCATTGTTACAGGCAATGCAATCAGTACAGTTAAAACTCTTCATGGGTTTGACTGTAGGGCAAAATTCGCAAAGTACACTGCTGAAAACAATGATGCGATCAGGTGAGATTCACAATAAACATACGGCGACGTATTTTATTCAGATATTAGGTACAATTCTGGGTGACACAGTAAGATGTTATGTTCAAATGTTGAAATGTTTCTAGAGTTTATGGGACTTAACTACGGGATCATCAGTCCCTAAACTTACAAACTACTTATGAACTAGCTAATACTAAGGACGGCACAAATTCCATGCCCGAGGGGGAATTCGAACCCCCGACCGTAGTGGCCGTGCTGAACGTGACTGGCGCGCCGCAGACCGCTCGGCCACTGCGGCCAGCGATATTTTGTTATCTCAGCTCTTTACGTGAGGTTTACATGGCGTTTAATTAGAGCGAGGCACCACAGGGCTACCATAACAGTGAAATAGTCGTTATCGTTGCCCTCTAATATTGTGTGTGATCATCTCGGACGGCCAGAACAGTTTCACACGTATGTGGCATGGCCAGTATGAGGTCATCAATCAGCTCTTGAGGAATATTTGGGCATTATTCCATGAATGCCATATCCAGCTCTGCAACCGTTGTGGGAGGTGCTGATCTGGAGTCTGCCAAGTGCATGCCAGACATACTCAAATGCGTGAACAAGCTGGCCACTCCATTCGTTCAGTTCCCTCAGCTTCAAGCATGTTGTCCACCAGTGCAGCTCTGTGGGGACGAGCGTTATCGTCCACCAGAAGGAACCCATCTCCTAACGCACCAACATAGGGCACAACAAAAGGTCGAAGGATCTCAACTCTATACCTACTATCAGTCAAAACACCATTCTGAACGTAATGGAGATCAGTACGCCCGCCAATACTGACTCCTGTCCTCAACATTTGTCCACCATGATATGTTGATATTTCCTGCACGTAAGCAGAATTGTTCGGAGTTCCGCGTTCTTTCTAGATGAGGGAACGACGATTGTTTGTCTGAACACAAAAATTTGACTAATCTGTGAACAGAACCTGGCACCATTCGTTACGACTACAAGCCCGATATTCCTCCGGCTACTTTCTACAGGTTAAACGATGTATGGTTTTAATGGGGCACACACCATAGGCCTCCACGTGTAGAGCCCACATCCCCGAAGTCGATTTTCGACTGCTCATGTTGATATTGTGCGTCGTCTTGCTGCCTGGAAGGTGTTGCAGTTGAGTTGCATTTAGCCTCCTTCCTCGAAGTGCTGTTACCCAGAGATGACGGTCATCTATTGCTGCTGCTACCCGTGGACGACCTCGGCCTAGCCTTCTTGTAACGGTTCGTGTTGTCTGAAATCGCGTTCAGGTCCCGGAAATTACACTTTGCTACACTCCAATAGCTGAAGCCACCTCCCTCTGTGTCAGTCCCTTTTCCAACCTTCATATGACTCTGCGTGCCATAGTTTCGAGTACGTTATGTTGTTCTTGCATTACACTACCTGCTCACTACACTATATGAACCCAACTATTCGCGTAATTCGTTTGGCAAACACAAGTCAACATCAATTTTCTCTGCAGCAACTTTCTTTTATTATTACTATCTCGGTTGCCGTAATGTTGTTGTCCCCACTCTGTAAAACAGACAGGAAGACGTCGAACCATTCGATTTCATTCTGGCGATGACAATACCTCAGAACCCAGCTATCTCAACTGATCTCCAGTGTGCATCGGTGCTTGCGATTACAGCCGTGTAGTGTCCCTCCAACAAGGGTGGCGAATCACAGTGCGGATGTGGAGTAGCAGGCCGACGGACAAGCTACGTCTGATGCATTCCTTCACTTTTGAGGCCGTGTCCGTCAGAAAGGGAGACAAACATTACAGACGGAGGGCAACTGGCGTTGTTTGCAGGTATGAGTTCAGTTTCAGCAAACTACAAATATGTAGCGCAATTACATCACATATCTGTATTATCATGAAATGAATTTCTACAATACGATGTGCGGCATCCGTGTTTATTGATGGAGCCAATGCATTTGTCCTCGAGACATGCATGCGAGGACATTGAGGCAACTACAGCAGTCAAATTAAGTAGAAGAAATTTTTCACAATTGTGAATATGAATCAGTATTAGTCGTACAAATTAATGGTGACACATAGCATAATTGTTAACGTGACTGCTCGCAAACCGGCTTAGAGCAGCACCGTCAAAACAGAAGGCTGCGGCACGCACAGCTTACTGGTAGCACGGACACTATTCCCTAGCGGTCAGCCAGTCAGCGAGCCCAGCCGCCTAGAAGACAAGGCCTCACAGCTGACGTCACACCTAAAGGCTGACTAGCTGGCCGCCGGGGCACGCCCACCGCAGCGTAGCGGCCCGGCCAGTCAGCTGTCGTTCGCGGCCTTTAGGTGTGACGTACGCACGGCCAGAAAATGTACAAATGTTTATTAAGCTTGCGGGACTTAACTGCGGGGTCGGTAGTCGCTAAACTTACAAACTACCTTATACTAAAGACAACACAAACATCCGTGCCCGAGGTTTCGAACCCCCGACGGGGAACGGCTTGGGGCATCAGAGCATATCTGCACGGACTTGTCTTCTAGGTGGTGTTGCGCGAGAGCGCCGCAGCCTTCTCTTTCGGTGGTGCCGGTTAGAGCCCCAGTACGGCACAAATGTTCATATGTCACCATTAAATTGTATACCTGATGCTGATTCGTATTCGCAAGTGCGAGTACATTACTTGTATTCATATGACATTTTCTCCATTTCAGATATATTTCTCGCAGTTTGGTTGTACATTCCTACACATTTTATTTTTATTATTTATTCCTTTAACTACTTATGTGGAGCATAGGGCTGCAACAGAGGATCGCCATCTCGTTCTATCTTGTGCCAGTATTTCCACTTTCTTCCTTGCTGTTGACATTCTGCTTCAACTGATCACCTCCACGTCACTGGTGGGCCTGCCTCATCTTCGTCGCCCTTGCGGACTCCAGTGAAGTGCTTCCTTCGCAATATGTTCGTCACTAATTCAGAGTTTATGTCCTAACCATCTCCACTTCCTGCTTCCTATTTGCAGCTCAATTGGCTTCTGGCCTATTCTTTCTCAAAGTGTTTCGTTAGAGATGTCATTTGGCCACCGTATCCCCGGGATGATCCTCAGACATTTGTAGTTGAATGTCTGCAGTTTATGTATTAGCTGCTTTGTCACTCTCCATGTTTCACATCCTTATAGAAGCACAGATTTTATATTACTTTCACATATACGTAATTTGGTCCTCAATGTTATTTCCTTTGATCTCCAGATAGAGCGGTGAGTTGGAAAAGCGCCTTTAGCTTTGTTGATTCGGCTGTTAATGTCCTCTGTTGCACCTCCATAATGTGTGATTGTCCTTCCAAGGTAGCAAAACCTATCCACCATTTCGATTATTTGGCTCCCAAGCTTAAGCTCTGTGGTGGTGTTATCATTTGCCCGCATTTCTTTCGTTTTTTGGCCATTAATATTCAAACCGACTTCCTTCGCTGCAGATTTCAGATCAGCTCCTTTTTCCTTCATGCCAATGACGCTCTAGGATAGAAGGCAAAGGTCATCTGCAAAATCTAGGTCTTCTAGATGCGTTCCATTTCTCCGTTTTATTGCTCTCACTTTGTCCATTAACTGCGCCATTACAAGATTCAGTGCCACGTTAAATAGTATTGGTGAGAACATGCAGCTTTGCTTAACTCCTGTTTTTACTGCTATTGGATCTGAAAACAGACCTCGATGTTGAACCCGGCCCATGTAGTTTACATACATGCATTTGACAAGAGCAATTATTTTGTTGGGAATTCCAAAAGTTTGCAGAGAGCTCCATATTTTTGTTCTAATTATACTGTCGAAGGCCTTTTCAAAGTCTACGAACAGCATGTAAAGTGGTGACTGGTATTCATATGAAAGTTCAGGTATTATTCTCAAGCTGTTTATCTGGTTAATGCAAGAACGACCTACCCTAAATCCTGCTTGTTCTCTTCTTATTTTGTTGTCTGCATGTGCTTTTATTCTATTTAGGTTTATTCGCGAGAGGATCTTGTTTGGAATCGACAGCAGGGTGATGCCTCTCCAGTTTTGACAAACCGATAGGTCTCCTTTCTTGGGGAGCTTAACGAGAAGACCTGTATTCCAATCATTTGGTACTTTTTCATTCAACCATATGGCTGTCAGGAGTGAATGCAAAATTTCTGCTGTTATAGACGGATGTACTTTAAGTAACTCTGGACTGATGTGTCCTACATATAAATAAGTGTAAATTAGTTCATTCTCAAAGTGCTGGTCACCAGCGTGCTATATTATAACAAGTGGAGGGGGGAGTGGCTGCCTGTATGCTTCACAAAAGATTTCAGAAACGCAACAGACGGAAAACCAGTACTAAGCAAAGAGGGAAAGCTCAACTGTGGAAGGAATATTGCCGCCAGACCCCACGTAATCCGACTGCAGGGGATAGCGTCGCCGGTTCTAGTCCGTGTGGCCGAGGGTACTGAGGCGCGCCAGTCACGGTCTGCACGGCCACTACGGTCGGGGGTTCGAATCCCCCCTCGGGCATCGATATTTGTGCCGTCATTAGTGTTAGCTATTTCATAAGTAGTTTGTAAGTTTAGGGACTGATGACCCAGTAGTTAAGTCCCATAAGCTATACAAACATTTGAACATTTTGAAACGACGGCTTTTACGTTGCCTAATCGGAGCCACGGTGATGCAGCTGTTAAATAGGATACCCGGCGCCTCCACCAAACAATGTCGCGTTGAAATGGAAGCAGGCTTGACTTCGAAGAACACAGCACTTATATTGAAAGCAGGTTTATTGCGAACTGGAACGTACACGCAGCACTGATTGCCTCTCGGGCAGAGTGCTCTGCTATTTATACACAGACAGAATGTACCAGAAATTAGAAGAATAGTTAACATAAGAAACAAGTAGAAATTACAAGTGAACATAAGAAAGATGTAGAACATTCTGGAAGTGTTAATTACAAAGAAATAAATTTGAAGGATGGCGTCGCTTTGCTATGACTTACGCTGCAGCTGCCAAACGGCAGCCTATGAACCTACCGACGCGCTCACAACCAGTTCCCCGGCAACTATGACGCCCCACAGAAGAACAGACGTCTGGAGGACAGAAGACAACACACCAATGTGTTTCCACTGTGGGCGCCCTGCAGTACGCTACTGCAGAGAGAGAAGGCGAGTATTCGACGATTATTTTGCTGCAAGACGTCAGCCATCAGAGCAGTTCTATCCTAGGCAGTCACTTGCTGATGAGTTCAGACGACCTATGGGAAGAAGGCCATCGCCGTACCCTGGACGAGGTCGCTCTCCGACGCGCCGCAGCCGTTCACCGTCGCCGTACATAGGTACCAGCCGCTCCCCTAGCCGCCGCGCCCAGGAAAACTAAGCGAGGCGACCATCTACGGAGGTGAGGCCGCCGCAGATGAAGATCCTCCATGGACGACAGTCGCTAAGATGTCGGGAAATCTCATCGACGTCATAATCGACGGCCAACCTGTCCGGGCACTTGTTGATTCAGGAGCGCCTTTCTCTGGATTGTCGGATAATTACCGCCGCACACTAAAGAAGACAATCTTCTGTGATACGGGGGCGCCTGTGCTGAAGGTCATAAATGGAAAGTATGTCCAGCCAGCGGAAACTTGTGTCGCAAGAATAACCATCAACAACAGGACCCAGCCGTTTGAATTTGTCGTTTTAACAGAATGTAGTCATAATGTCATCCTCGGATGGGATTTCCTTCAGGCATTCCAAGCTATCATTGACTGTGGAAGTATGAGCTGCAAATTGAGGAAGTCGTTCCGACGGGTACATGTAATACAGAATTTTCTGGGAAGTTATTTGCCGTTGACAATGTGACGATACCGCTGTTGACAATGAGAAGAGTTGCTGTCACAAATGCAGATGGGCGATTAAACTGTGAAGTGCTTGTTGATAGTAAAAAGTTTATCAGGCTCACCAAAGAAATCTACTTACCAGCGGCTATCATAAGCATTACCGGTGGTCGAGGAGAGATGTGGATCACTAATTGTCACGAGCAGTCACAACTTATTCCCAAGGGAATGTCTATCGGAACAGCTGAACCAATCCAGGGCGGTGAGCTCAACGTCATCAATGAATACCCATGCTCTGCTGTTAGTACAGACAACACGCTGGAGGAAACTACCGCGGAACTGCCAATAGGACCTGGACTGACGAAGTAACAACGCCAGCGGGTGTTAGGTATACTACGCCAATTTTCGGGTGCATTCACACCTCAGCAGGGGAAAAGTCGGACGAAAAGGGCCACGATAAGGCACCGTATCAATACTGGGGATCATCCACCAATTAGCCAGCGTTCGTATAGAGTGTCGCCAGCTGAAAGACGGATAATTTGGGAGGAAGTGGAGAAGATGTTGCAACATGACATTACTCAACCTTCGGAGAGTCCTAGGTCGTCTCCAGTGGTCCTCGTAAAGAAGAAGGGTGGCACGTGGCGATTCTGTGTCGATTATCGGCGGCTGAACAAAATCACAAAAAATATGTCTACCCAATGTCGCACATTGACGACACCTTGCACTGCTTGAAAGGAGCTACATACTTCTCAACTATGGACATGCAGACAGGTTACTGGCAAATCGAGGTTGACGAAGCTGACAGGGAGAAGACGGCTTTTATTGCACCTGACGGCCTATATTAATTCAAGGCAATGCCATTTTGATTATGTAATGCTCCGGACACATTCGAACGCATGATGGACAACTTGCTTCGACACCTTAAGTGAACGACGTGTCTTTGCTATTTAGATGACATTGTCGTTTTCTCGAAAACATTTGAAGAACATCTGAGTCGCCTGTCAACTGTGTTAAAGTGTGTTCAGACCGCAGGACTCTGCCTCAATCAAAAGAAGTGCCTCTTAGTCGCCATAGAGTTAAAAATCCTGGGGCACCTAGTCAACGAAGATGGTGTCCATCCTGATCCAGATAAAGTAAGGGCAGTCACAGAATGTCCAACTCCTCAGCATCTTCGTGATGTGAGAAGTGCTCATACTACCGACGTTTCATAAAAGGGTTCTGTAACAAGGCACGTCCATTGCAAGAACTTCTGCAGGGAGACGGCAAGTTTTATTGGGATGAGATAAAACTAAGAGCTTTCCGGGCACTTAAGGAGGCTCTAACTTCCGCGCCAGTTCTCGTCTTGTACGACGAGAATGCGTTTACTGAAATTCACACAGACGCCAGTGGTTATGGGATTGGTGCAGTGCTTGTACAACTTCAGGGAGTTGCTGAAAAGTGATAGCAAATCAAATGTTCAAATGTCTGTGAATCTATCGGACCAAACTGCTTGGTCATCAGTCCGTAGCTTACAAACTACTTAAACCTAAGTAAACTAACCTAAGGACAACACACACACCCATGCCCCACGGAGGAGTCGAACCTCCACGGCGAGCAACCGTGCGCTCCGCAGCGAGGCGCTTTAGACCGCTCGGCTACTGCACCGCGGAGAACAGTGATAGCCTATGCATCAAGAGTACTCACAAAGTCCAAGATAAGCTACTCTCCAACTGAGAAAGAATGTATCGCAGTTATCTGTGCTATCAACAAGTTCCGGCCGTATTTATTCGGCAAACCATTCACCGTCGTGACAGACCACCATTCTTTGTGTTGGCTGACTAGCTTGAAGGATCCATCAGGTCGACTAGCAAGATGGGCACTAAGACTCCAAGAGTACGATGTCACAGTGGTATTCAAGAACGGGCGCAAACACAAGGATGCCGACTGCCTTTCGAGGAATCCATTAGTGGAACACAAGAGGATGAATGAAATTTCAGCCCTCACTGAACAGCGGGAAGATCCACCACTATTAAAACCTATAGAGGCCTTGGAGAAAGGAGAACCGACCAAAGGAGAATTCCAACTTATAAACGGGACATTGTATAAGAGCAACTACGATCTACTGGGCCCCAAATGGCTATTTGTCGTTCCAGCTCATCTCCAGCCAGCTATTCTTAATTATTTCCACGTTGCTCCAATATCCGGTCATCTGCGATTCGTGAAGACCCTAGACAGAATCAGACGCAGGTATCACTGGAAGGGTCTCTACCGATCAGTCAAGCACTATGTGAGTCACTGTAAAGAGTGCCAGCGACGGAAGCATGTGCAGCAATTCATCCAGGGTATCTCGTACTGATTCCACCTTCAGCAGCTCCATTCCTCAGAGTTGGGATCGATCTTTTAGGGACGTTCCCGAAGTCGGCAACCGGTAACCGATGGATAATAGTCTGCACTGACTACCTCACACACTATGCTGTCACCAAACCTGTGCCGACTGCAGAAGCTCCAAAGATCGCAAAATTCCTTGTAGAAGACATTATTTTGAAGCATGGAGCACCACGTGTGATGATATCTGATCGTGGAAAAGTATTCCAGTCGAAACTAGTATCAGAGGTAATGTCACGTTGCAACATTGTCCACAGAATGACAACTGCATACCATCCTCAGACAAATGGTCTTACAGAACGTTTTAACAAGACGTTAGCCGATATGCTGTCTATGTACGTCGATGTTGAGCAGAAGGATTGGGATACAATACTGCCAGTCGTGACATTTGCTTACAATACCGCAAGACAAGATACCACCGGCTTCACGCCGTTTTTCCTGCTCCATGGCGGTGAAGCTGAGACGACAATGGATACACTGTTCCAGTTCCAACCGGACGACGCTCAGGATGACTATGTTAAACAGCTCATCACCAGGGTCGAAGAAGCACTACAGCTGGCTCGCATACGGGCACTGGAACCCAGGAGAAGGACCGTCAGCGGTATAACGACAAGCATCGACCTGTTGTATACAGCCCAGGAGATCTGGTATGGATTTTTACACGTCGTCGAAACGACAAAAACGAAGAGACATTGTTCACGTCCTGCGTATGAAGCCTTACTACGATCCTTAAGAGCAGATAGGCGACAATGGCTTCTTGTTCAAGGACTATAAGGACGGTAATGATACTGATGAAGCCACGGCAGGAACGTCTGTCGTCGATAATCGTGGAGATGGGAAGGATTCTACAGAACTGCCAAACAGAGGACCCATGAGAAAGTCAAGATCCAGGACATTGCAGCTGGCTGCAAAGGGAACGTAACAGCGGGTCGCTGTTTCTCCAGGAGAGGGAGCAATGCCGCGAGACCCCACGTAAACCGACTGCTGGCGTGGCGCAGGGGATAGCGTCACCGACTGTGCCGGGCGCCGTGGCTCAGCGCGCCCTGTCGGAGGGCTTAACGTCCTCTCTGTAACAAAAAAGCTGAGCCAAATGTTCAACGAACGACCAAGTACGAACAATAAAAACGGCCGCAGATCATAGATCTACCTGAAGAACAAAAAGAAGAAAAAAAATTGCGGTGCTGAAGGTCGCCGGTTCAATCCCGTCCACCGGCAGAAATTTATTTCTTTGTAATTTACATTTCCAGAATGTTCTATATGTTTCTTATGTTCACTTGTAATTTCTACTTGTTCCTTATGTTAACTATTCTTCTAAGCCGGCCGCGGTGGCCGAGGTGACTGAGGCGCTCCAGTCACGGTCAGCACGGCCACTACGGTCGGGGGTTCGAATCCCCCCTCGAGCATGGATATTTGTGCCGTCCTAGTTCGTAAGTAGTTCATAAGTAGTTTGTAAGTTTAGGGACTGATGACCCCGTAGTTAAGTCCCATAAGCTTAACAAACATTTGAACATTTGATATTCTTCTAATTTCTGGTACATTCTGTCTGTGTATAAATAGCAGAGCACTCTGCCCGAGAGGCAGTCAGTGCTACGTGTAATTTCAGTTTGCAATAAACCTGCTTTCAATATAAGTGCTGTGTTCTTCGAAGTCAAGCCAGCATCCATTTCAACGCGACAATATATAGAAGGCCTACACAAAGGAAATAACTTGAAGGTAGTATTCTAGAAATGGAAGACGAAGTGGAGGAAAATGCGATCGGAGATATGATACTGCAAGAAGAATTTGACAGAGCGCTGAAGGACTTGAGTAGAAACAAGGCCCCTGGAGCATATGATATTCCGTATGAACTGCTGTTATCGTTAGGAGAACCAGTCATGAAGAAACTGTTCCACCTGGCATGCAAGATGTATGAGACAGAGGAAATACACTCCGACTTCAAGAAGAATATTCTAATTCCAATTCCAAAGAAAGCAAGTGCAGACATAGGCTATGTGAAAATTACAGAACTATCAGTTTAATAATTCATGGTTGCAAAATAATAACACAGACGAATGGAAAAACTTGTGGAATCCAACCTCGGGGAAGATTAGTTCGGATTTAGGAGAAATATAGGAACACGGAAGGCAATACCCACATTACGACTTATCTTAGAAGATAGGCTAAGGAAAGGCAAACCTAGTTTTTAGCATTTGTAGATTTGGAGAAAGGTTTTGATTGCGGGGTCATCAGTCCCTAAACTTACAAACTACTTATGAACTACCTTATACTGAAGAGAGCACAAACATCCATGCCCGAGGGGGGATTCGAACCCCCGACGGGGAGCGGCCTCGCGCATCGGATCACAGCGCCTCAATCTGCTCGGCCACTCCGCCGCGGCGATTGTCATTTTGATAAATGTAGTGTTCTACACTTCTGATCCTTTGCTTTTTTTATTTTGTGGTAATTTTGAAACTTTTCGCTGGTTTATGTGGTTGAACATTGTAATATTTTTGAAATCATAGGCACTTGAAAATGACGCCGAAGTGAGCAGAAACAAATAGTGCATTGATAGATGAAAGTATATTAAAAAGTTTTTTTCTATATAAGACTGTTCACCCTATTCAGCCCTGTGCCCCACTCCCCAGAAAAAATTCTGTATCCGCCACTGCCACACCGTACGTTAACTGACCAAGGGCGTTGACGGTCGATTTACCGTAATCAGTAGGGTTGTCTACACTCCAGTAAAAGCATGTTATGCCAGTTAACGCTACCACGATTTGTGAAGATAGAAAACATTACCTCGCCACAGAACGTGGGGTCATTCCGATTTGTTGGAGTGTCCTTTCACAAGACACTATCCTGTTATGGAAATCGTGTCCATGCAGTTCTTGATGCAGTGACACGTATTATGGATGGTATCTTATGACGATGCAACATGTTGCCAATAATACCGATGGATATATCAGAATCGTGGTTTAATTTGCGAACACTTATCTGTGTATTGTGGTGTAATGCTGTTGTTTGATCAGCTTCTCCTGTGACTGGTTTGCTTGGCAGTCTAGTCTGCACACTGCCACCAGACATAAAGGCGTTCACAACCTTGTAATAGAAAGAAAGTGACCATTCTCTTAAATAGCAACAGCAGCGTCAACATTTCTCTTACATTCATCGTAAATCAGGAACATTTCAATTTTTCTTTTGTGGTTTTAGCGTGGATCGTCTATCCGACCGCCTTGTCTACGAATGATAGGTATGTGTGCAGGAAGTAAACACTACACGTAATGCTTAGAGTTGCTTACTGTTCTACTTCTTCCAGATACATGAGCTCCGGTCACACTGCACTGCGTGTTATGATACGTCGTAGTTCGTTACACGACCACAGTGGCGTATCGAATAGTTCCATGTTGGTTATGTCAGACGGACACAATGTTGCGATGGGGTTTCCAAGTAAACTGTATGTATTACTGGCGTGTCCTTCTCTCGCAATATGAACGTGGGGTCTTCCGCGATCAGTGAATATTAAATTGACATGGAGCTGCATGTTGTAAATTACAGTTATGAACTCATTTCGATTCCACTGCTTACAGTGCTATCTGTGGCGAAACGGAAACATGTTTAAGACGAAACGTTTGAAGTTTATTCCGTACAACAGTAATCTGCGATAAAAATAAGAGGTTCACGTTGAAGATTTCAAAGTTGCTCACTGCCACCCATGCGCGGGGTTGGTTAGGGGGGGGGGGGGAGAAGAGAGTTGTATTATTGGATGTCCACCTCCGATGCAAACAAATTGGTATGGTACCTTGGTTTGATCCGACATGTAGTTCCAGAGATATTTGAACGTCTTCAGTTAAAATGAACACCCTGTATAAACCTAGGAAGATGAAATGTATTTATGTTTGTGATATCTTATGTATAAGGTATGCCAGCTCTGTTCCACGTCAGTGATTTTCTGAATCCGTGCTGATCATTTGAGAGAAGCTTCTTTTACTCCAGGAAAGTCGTCATTTTTCAACGTAGAATATTCTCTGATATCCTGCAACAGATGAACTTTAGCGGCTTCAGTTTACAATTCGGTTCAAGCAATCTGTTATCCTTTTTATAAACAGGGGTGACTCAGGTTGATGTTGGTAGTACTGAAAACGATTCATACATTCTAGTAAATTTTTTGGTTAATATCATAGGATTGAGAAAATATATCCTTCTGCGAATATTTTCCGGCGGTGTTTAAAAATAATAAAAGTTATGGAACAGTGGGTCACGGTAAAATAATAGTATCCTAGAGGTGAGAACGGCTTTTGAAAATTCAGCTAGTAGACATTAAACCTTCGTTAACAATGTAGTGTTAATTAAGCTGTGGAGCGAGCTGTGCGTTTTCCCACGTGCGAGAGGAATTTCGAGGTTCTCACGTTTTCTCCTGGGAGCTGATACAGCGAGCGGAAATTGCGTGACAGTCGAGCTGGCCAACATTTGTGCACGTGGGACCCGAGCGGTACACATTTGCCGACCCTGGCTTGCTCCAGCTTCCTACAAACAACACCTTTCGATTTACGAAAGATGGCACAACAGTATTCGCAGCTACTGAAGGAAGGTAGTTGTATATTTAAAGTCTGTTTTACAAGGAAGAAGAAGGGAAGATTAGGGTTTAGCGTCCCGTCAACAGCGGGGTCATTAGAGATGGAGCACATGCTCCGACTGTTTATGTTGAGGGTGGGGAAGTAGATCGACTGTGCCCTTTTAAAGGAATCATCCTGGCATTCGCTTTGAGTGATCTAGGAAAATTACAGAAGACCTAAATCTGGATGGCTGGAGGCGTATTCGAACCGCCGTCTACACGAATGTGAGTCCAGTGGGCTACATCGTTTACAAGGGCAAGTTTCTTGTCTCAGTCGACTACTCGTTTCGAGTCAATCAACAGCAGCGACCCTCGCGTGTTATACGTTTGCACACCAACACCAAAACTGCTTATGTTGTGTGCACAATTTGACACACGAATGGTGAAAGTAACGTTTTGATGGACCGTACTTCTTATAAAACGCCGAAATATAGTAACCAAAGTAAGGAACTAGCAATTACAACAGTAGTGCGACACACTTGCAGCTGGTGCAATTTTGATTTAAGATTGATATCAAATTACTCGAATGATTCAAATGTTAAAATGTTTGTCAAGCTTGAGGGACTTAACTGCGGGGTCATCAGTCCCTAAACTTACAAACTACTTATAAACTACCTTATACTAAAGACATCCATGCCCGAGGAGGGATTCGAACCCCCGACTGGGAGCGGCCTCGCGCATCGGAGCACAGCGCCTCAGTCCGCGGCTCTCGGATGAATTAGATGTCAGGTGAATGCTCCTCCCCTCCTCCCCTCCTTCCCCCATCCGTCCCTCCCCCCCTTCCCCTCCGCTTCTTGCACCTCTACCAGCGCTCTGGCAGCTAGAATCACCCAGTGTATGCTGAGCTACTAGAATGGAAAGTTGACGGCACTTTCAATATCACTGAGCAGAGGGGAAAATAATAATATTAACAAGAAAATAATAATATATTTAACTCGCATATCATAATAATTTTTTTTAAAAATTTCAACATTAAAAGTTAAAGGTGAAGCATTGAATTAAAATTTATGATGCCACCGGGAATCAAACCCAGACCTCCATGCTCACTAGACAGACGTAATAACCACTAGACCACCGCACCACTAGCAATTAATATGCCTCGAAGTAGTCTAAGTACGACTTCCCCCCACGTCACTCTAGTATTCAAATGTTCAAATTATAACCATAAATTTACAAACCCTGATACAGGTTTGCGTCTCGAAAATGTCAAAGACATTAAAGATAAAGGTGATGCGTTGAATTAAAATTTGTTATGCGCCCGGTAATCGAACCCGGACCTCCATGCTCTCTCCGCCGCGCTTCCCATCATCCCTTCTAGCCCATCCTTTCCAGATATGCCTTCTTCGGCTAGGCTTAATTGCCTTTAAAATCAAAATCTTTTCTATTCTTCGTTTTCGTTAACAGAAATATTTTCCACTAGTTTTGCACTTCTTTTTGGCGTTTGATAAAAGACGACTGAAAGCTATAGTTCCTTCCAGTGAGCTTCTTCGTTTAGAATATTACATGTTATTAATTATATCGGCTTTTCTGCACCGAAAATTCAATGAAAACCTAAATCTGTTTATAAATGCAAAACATTTTCTTTTAATTATCTATAACCAATTTAAGAGGCTTCTATTTTATTAAAAAAAGACTAAATAAATGATAAATAAAAATTGTGAAGACATTTAATCTCCATCAATGTTTTCAGTAGAAAATTCGTATATTGTATTCGATAATCTTCTATCTGTTCTAATTGGTGGTGCTGTATTGTCAAATACATCAAAAAGTCTTCTTTGCTTTTTTCTTCATTTCTACGCACGTAGAATATCGCATGTCCCACATTCCATTTGACAGCATTCCTCTTGGCATTTGTGTATGGCAACTCTTCGGGGTGTAATAGTTTCATTGGTGTTATAGATTTATCTGATGTTCGTAGCATAAGCGATAGTAGATGCCGAACATAACTCCAAATATCCTTGATTTTATCACATGTAAATTTGTGCTCGTCTGTATATATCAAATTAAAAATGCTGCAATTTGGTGATTCCGCCTAGTGTTTGGCGTGTAGCCGTGAAGTCGTCGGTTTTTTCCGGTTTACTGCTGACTACCAAGTTGACCTGACATTTGTAGGTAAATGTCGGTCGTGAATATTCTCCCATATCTCCTTCCAGTTAAAATGATTATACTTCTGTTCTACCACGTTTCTTGGTTTTTTGTGGATTAAGCATTTGTACACTTCTCATACTTACTGCTTTTTGTTTTGGGGAACTGTCTGTTGAATGTAGCTGTGTTCAATGAGAAAATGTTCGAGGGTATACAACTCGTTCGGGATGTGGTGCACATCTACTGGCGGATCCATGCTGATTGGGGCTATCTCATCCAGAAGATGAGCCACCAAGTTGTTGGCCGAAACTTTCCATTGTTGGTAGGTCTTGCAAATGTAGAGTGCCTGTGCCTGTGCCATGTCTCCACCATATCCTTTCTTCCACGAGTGCTAGTCTTGTAGGGCTTAAGGTTCGCAGGAGAAATTCTGTGAAGCGCTTGCCCGCGAAAGTCAAAGGTCGGAGGTTCGAGTCCCGGTTCCGGTACGCAATTTTAATTTGCCAGGAAGTTTCATTTGAATACTATATTTTTCTTTATTCACATACACAACTGAGATAACGCATCATAATGTATTCATTCGGAATTCAATTTGTGGATCAATTTGTGCAGGGGTTATAGAACAAGCACATGAACATCACACAGAACACGAGGCGCTGCGGTTGAGTGGCACCTTGACGAAGTGTTCCCTGACGTGGGTGAAACGTTGGCTGTCAAAACATTCTGCGTGGTCCTAAGGATCTGTTTCCGAGAATTGCCAGGACGCTTCATCCAAACGTTCATCTCAGAATAGCGCCACAAAAAACTTTTTCGCAAACCATTAAGGACACTAACAAAATTCGTGCCAGCTTACGAAACTTGTGTGAGCCTCCAGAACCGTTTGTTGCCCACCACAGACACCCTTCTGCATGCTGCCTCCTCCTGTTCTCAGTGTGTGCTGAGCTGTTGGAATGGAAGTGGCAAATGTTGACAGCAAACTGACAGTCACATTACAGAGGACATAGCATACTCTCCACTTATAAATATTCAATGTGCATTACACCCCACTTACCTTCTCATTCATCTGGGAATACTGTGTCATCGAACTATTCGGGGTTCGAGGCCCTAGAATTTTGGGAATATGAGTCCACTTTCTGGTATACTTAGCTCATCACTATATTTGCTGTATGACTCGAGTTAAAATTCCGGTAAACATCAAAAATACTGGAAGCACTTCTTCCTCTAACAATTGTCCTTCTGACGTTGTTTTTCAAACAATTAACTGTTTCTCTGTTCAAATGTTAGTATAGCTTATGGGACTTAACTACGGGGTCATCAACCCTAAACTTACAAACTACTTACGAACTAACTAACACTAAGGACGGCACAAATATCCATGCCCGAGGGGGGATTCGAACCCCCGACCGTAGTGGCCGTGCAGACTGTGACTGGCGTGCCGCAGTCCCCTCTGCCACCGCGGCCGGCTGTTTCTCTGTTCTCCTAACTTTAAAACACGACAAAACCCCATACCCCTACTGTATGCCAGCTGTGAATTCTCTCTACACTTTGTGGAATTTGGTAAGAACACACCGAATGTAACACCAACGGTACATAAGGGAGACCGGGACACATTGGCCATAGGGGCAGGATGACCAAGACGAATTATTGCATACAATAGACGCTAGATCGTCTTAGCAATCAATCAGAACGTATGTAGCTGTGTCCTCTTCGTTATACAGGGCCAATATCGCAGCCGGCGAAGTTTTGGACAAGCTGTAGTCCTTATTCTTTTGTGTGTGTGTGTGGTTCTTTTTTTTTTTTTTTTTTGTGTTTCAGTAAAATTCTACTCTTTGGTTAATGTGTGTTATTTAACTTTTACTTGCTTTAGACGGAACAGGGTGAGTAGTATAATAAAAGGTCGTACGTTAAGGATTATTTCTGTATGACATACGGACGTAATTGCTTCAGTGACTTTTCTAAAGCCCACAATTTATTGTAAAGTTGACGATGGGGAGGTTGGCCCAGGGAGAACGGGGCACGATGGCCAGCCGAGACAACCTGTCACGTCACATAGAAGCTGTACTTCTTTAAACTCGATGAAAGGTGTGTTATTTTTAATGATAATAACGTTTATAATTCTTCCAATTAAATTATTGACATAATTGTCGGAGTTAAACATATTTTGATACGTTTCAGAGGTAAATGATCGTCATATTCATGAGATAAAAAGCGTTGAATAAACGCCAACCAGTATTTTAATCTTAAACAGTGATCTGAGAAGTCAGAATCTCGTTCATTTCCTTGTTTTGAAGACATGAGTTACGGCTCTGGTTAATCTTTGTAGTATCATAAAAATGATCCGAAATTATAAAAGAATGAAAAGGGAATGATTTCTGAAGATACGATGCTAAGAGCAGTTTTAGAAGTAAAGGAAAAGGAGAGATCTGTGAGGACCGTTAGCGAAGACTTTGGAATTCCAAGAAAATCGTACTGGATGTACTGTGCTAAGTACAGACAAGCGTCATGTCAATTTGCAGGTAATTTAAACTCAGCAAACACAATTTTAATTTCAACCCTTCCCATTGGACCAAAGCATTGGAAAGTGAATTTCAACCCTTCCCATTGGACCAAAGCATTGGAAAGAAATACTGAAGAACAATTACATCACAGGCTAGAAAAGCCTTTTTTCAAAAGGGAATGCGAGGAAAACTATAAGCGTTGGGCTCAAAAGAGATGTGTGAAAATGTAATCCGTGGACTGTTTTAAGAACGCAAAACTGTGCTGATCCTTTGGAGCTAGAAATTGATTAAAGTTGACTGGTTTGTATTAAGACACTATAAAACATAATAATTTTAACCTGTTCTGTTGTCATAGTCCTCAATGTTAAGCATTTAACTCAATATTCAACTTGACTTGATATTATGAACATTAAAGTATATTTCTTGATAACTGTTAGTTTTATTTTGATTTCCAAGTTATACTGAGCAAAAGACTACATGGGTGAACGTGCCCCTGCCTGTGGGCCAACTTACCCCGAGGTAGGGGCAGATTGGCCCACTTGACATACGTCTAGAAATTAAGTTTTTCCTTTACTTTAACTCATATTTTCAAGCATAATAGCTTTCATCCAGATTCAGTAAAGACGTATCTAAAATTTAACAATAATTTTTTAAATTTAAATATATCAAATAAATTAATATTAAGAAAAATAAAAAATAAAATATGGCTAACGTGCCCCACTGTCCCCTATCTCTATTACAGAGTAGATACAACGTTACTGCCTAGTAAGCAGGAGATCCCGCGTTCGAATTCTGGCCGGGCACAAATTTTCATTCGGCGCGATTTGATATTCCATCTAAACCTAGTACAGTGATGCCATAAATGATCGCAAATTGCGATTTATTTCATTAAAATGAACGCTGTAATGTCGTCAAAAATATATAATTATATACAAGCCGAGGCTGGGCTCCTGACGACAATTAATTGTGTCTCAATACCTCATGGTCTGTTCTCCCTGATGCGGGAATACAGTATTGTGGCTGCGAGCATTACAGAACAAATAGGCTGTGGTAATAGGAAAGCGAATGGAGATTTGTGTGTGGCGGGAGACGTGCAGGGAAGAGTCCTCTGCAGTGGGATTGGTCACTGTGTCCTCGGTGGCGATGGTGGCTCAGCGCGCCCGGTCAGAGGGCTGAACGCCCTCTGTAATAAAAAAGCTGAGCCAAGAACAAATCGAACAAAAACGAACAAACTTGATCGACGTCCGCAACGAACAGAACTAAAGATGAGGCAGGGGAAAAAAAAAAAAAAAAAAAAAAAAAAAAAAAAAAAAAAAGGAGTGTTCAACGCGTCTGCCTAGTAAGCAGGAGATCCCGGGTTCGAATCCAGGCCGGGCACAAATTTTCATTCGCTGCAGTTTGGTATTCCATCTAAACCTAGTACAGTGATGCCATAAATGATCGCAAATTGCGAATTATTTATCAGGCTTGATTCCATGTTGGAATGGGTGCTCCACGACTGTATTTGATTTGTGGTAATTATTTCAGCAATCAGTCGTCAAAAAATAAATTTTTATTTGTTTGCAAATCCAGATTTCGACCACTGTGTGGTCATTATCAGTGCTGACTGACGTACAAACGCAACCTCCAACATGGAGGTCGAGATATTTTAAGTATTTTAATTGGTTTTAAGCATTGATAATGACCACACAGTGGTCGAAATCTGGATTTGCAAACAAATAAAAAAATTATTTTTTGACGACTGATTGCTGAAATGATTACCACAAATGCGAATTATTTCATTAAAATGAACGCTGTAACGTCGTCAAAAATATATAATAAAATAAATAAGTTACGAACCATGTCCGACCATTGGAAAGAGAATGAATTGTAGCAGTATTTGGCACAATGTTTATTAAATGGCTTTGGTGGTTCAGCGGGAGGAAAGAGATGTGGAATAATGTATCCGTGCAGTACATGGAATAAGTTAAGGTCCAAATTAGAAGCGTGTAGCGCACGACCGTTCCCGTGCTGCGGATTGCTGTCAGGAAGAACAAGGCTTTGTCATAAGGCGGCAGACGATCGTCACGCCGTTAGTTTTCTTAATATGCAATAACTGAAGCACAGTTTTTACCGAGAATGCATTTAGTTTGTAGTTAAACTATGTTTCACGTCCGTTGATATATATCCAGTCCAAGTAAACAAATCACCCTTTCAACATTAAACTGTTACCCATGTTCGCGAAAACACAGATAGTTTGCCCTCCAAACGTTAAGGGGCTGGAAAAAAGTTCGTTAAACTGAGAGATAGGGGAGGAGAGATTCATCATGCAATTACCAACCGAAGCAACAGGGACGAGGAGAAACCTCTTTTGGTAACATGTAATATTACTATGTAATTGGGCATGTATATATAAATAAATAAATAAAATTTAAAAAAAAAAACACCAACCAACTTCTCTTGATGAATGTAGTACAAAACAACAGGGTCATCGGAGATCGGAGACGACGCACAAATCTGTGTCAAATTTTTGCATTCCAAATACGTACTGCCGTTAGTGGTTATACAAATGGCATAAGGTCAGTTGTCGTTCACTGTGTGTAAAATCGCTGAGGAAAGAAATATTAATCCAATGTTGCCACCTGTAACTTTATTCCAATTAAATGGATAGGGTTCATCAAATGGATTGTGTTTTTACGTACTGAGTGTGAGAACGGTATTGTAGCGTTACATTGAATATTTTTTTAATTAAAATTATATCTGCGACGCTTGTCGCTAGCTTGCGTTCTCTCTGCCAGTAAATCTCTGACTATTTTGTTTCACAAGATACTTTCAATTATTTTTGAATGAGCTGGAGAGAAAACGGAATCGCTTTTCGTCTTTCGTTTTTCTGACGTTGTATTGAGCGGACGTCTCTCTGCACATTGAAATGTAAATGTGAGCTATTAGGATCTTCTAATTGTAATAAATTCAACAATTTCATTTGAAATCTCAAATTTATTTAAAATGAAACTTTTCCCCATTTTTCACTTTTATCAAAAATCTTTGTTTCCAGCATAATTTGTAAAATGATGCTTGGCCACTTTTGTACATTGCCTAACGATTTAGAAAGAACTTTCCAGACGCTACTTTCACTTACGCCCATTTTATTTTAAAAGTTATTTCAAGGCCTGCAGTAATTCTTCTCTCTTTCAAAACGAAGTCCGATAATTTAGTAACTTTCAACATCAATAGTAATTGAAATTAAACACGGTTCTGAAACATTAGTATCCAAAGATCATGCAACCAAGCATGAATTTACAATAAAGAAGAGATTAATTACTTCATACAGGTTCGCCTGCAGTGCGACGGGTCCCATTTATGATTGTATACCAGCTGACAATCAGATCCCGCTATTTTCTTTTGTAATGATGCTTTCTGATGTTGTATTTATTCTAACTAACATTGCTACTAAATACTGATGGCGCAATCTTTTGTGCTTTTCACAGTGTTATTATCTTTTCAAAATTAATATTCATTGCCTTATTTCACGGTTGGCTAAATTTCAATACCGGCATTTAACTTTGTTTCTTACGACAACACCAGCCATAAAAATAGACAAAGTATCATTACAGAAGAATTGGCGTGACAGTGACAGGACTTCGAATGGTAAAAGTAAAATTTAATTTATGTAGCATAATTAATATTATTGTCTAAAATTTTTTTATCTTTGTAACCATTTACCAGTGCATGTTATCTAATCTGCATATTGTGTTTATTTTTCATGGACAACTGCTGACCGAATGTGATGTAAAATTATTGTTACCCCGGAAATTAAACTAAAATTTGGAGCCACGCAAGCACGAGAAATTCAACTGCAGCCAACAAAGAATTGCAACACAGGTAAGGCCAGACTAATTATTACGCTTATTTGGTGCTTCTTATTTCACCTTAGTCTATCGCAAGTACGCAATTTCAGATTCGGTACATCTTTCTGTTAGCAAAAACCCACTTTCAAAATTTGTTTCATAGTTAGGTATTTATTGCAAATAATGATTTCGAAATATGGCTAACATGGCTGCCGAATCGATATAGTAGCAAAGCAATCCTCGCTTGTCTCTCACTCGAAGCTTCTAGCATGCGTATGACAGATATTAATAGTGACTAAATTGTTTCAATGTTAAAACAGTGTTTACTAAAACTTTCTTGCGTGTGGAGTGTGTAGGTTCCCCCAGTATTCCAAATTTTGACGATTTATTATTAGTATGGTTAAAACTCGTAGACAGATTAATATCAAGGAGTCAGAACAAAATACTAACGTTCCGCAGCCCGCGCAAAATGTAGACAATAATGTGGTTGCTAGCTCAATTGAATAGTGGAGGAAAATCTTGTAGCCACATCACACGTAACAAATTTTCCCACACAGACTAAACACCAAACTGCAAATCCGCAAGAAGATTGGCTCAAGCGATTTAAATACTATTTGCTAAAATGTTGCAACAGATTAACAATTGCAAACATCTACAAAATACGAACTAAACAATTTACAGACATCCACCAAAAAGGAACTTGATGGTCAATTCAAACAACAACAAATTGCTAAAAACAATCAGATTTCACGCTTGACCAACCAAATTATCCATTTACAGACAACTACAAAAAACGAACTTAACAATTTACAGGCCAACACAAAACATGATTTAGAGCAGTTGCAAAATTCCACCAAGCAACAATTAGATAGAGTAGAGGAACAGCAAAAATCAAATCGCGGCTCAAATGATAACTCGTGATGAATTTGAGTCGAGATTTAAAAATTTAGTATCAGTATAACAAAATTTACCGTCACTTATTTCTGACGAAGTAAACAAACAGATAGACGCACAAATACTCAGAGTCGAACAGGCTATGAACAGGCTATGAACAGTACATCACAAAGTAGTAGGTGAAATCATGGACACAGTAGATGCAAAGATCTCTTCTGTAGTTGATGATGTAACTAATTGCAAAGAAACAGTTAAAACATTGCCAACAGCTATCGACAGTCTTACACAGAATCTTACACAACTTAAAATTCAACAAGAAAACTTGGAAACCACTGTTACGAGAATCACTAGTCAGGGAGAAAACATAGTCAAAGAAAATCATGATAGGGTACAACAATTCTTGTCTAATACAGAAGCAAAGCTAAATGAAAAGATAGATGCAAAATTAACCTCTGTAATTCAAGATGTAGCTGCTAAAGTGTATGAAAAACAAGGAACTACCGTTAAATCCATACAAAAAGATCTGACAGCGGTGAAATCAATTTTAACTACACAGATGACACAATCTAGGCCAGATGAACCCATGATAAACATGTCACATGATTGGAAACCCCCAAGAGTTGCAACAAATACTCCACACTCTCCGTACAATCCGGGAACACCTAGCAATTTGACGTCAGATAGGACGCAGACTGACTTTTGCCTGACGACCTCTAATGACCTTGACCGACTAGGTAGAGAAATGAAATCAAATATAACCCCCCTCTTATTCACAACGAAATCATGCTACTGTAGAAGTACTTGACGAAAGTATGTTAAAGCACCACCAATTTCAAATCTTTATCAATGAGAACCATACTGTACACCCAGTTATCTTTCTCCAATCTGTTAAAGGATTATTACCTGAGACATGGTCTGAAAAGAGACAGATAAGATTTCCACTATTGAAACGTGAAAAGGAGGTTAGCGTACCGAAGGAAGAGATTAAAACCATGTACTCCACTGAACAACGCGTTTTTCTGGTGCTAGAGTACCACAAGTTAGAAGAGAGTCCTACGGCAACAAGGCGAAGTTTTCAAGCACAATTTAATGTTCCAAAAGGACCCGATGCGAAAACCATTCGTACGCTCTTCGCAAAATTTCAACGAACAGGCAGCGTAACTGATGATCTAGTGGGGGATGTTGGCCGCAAGCAAACCGCAGTTACGCCTGAAATTATCGCCACAGTTTCTGGAATTATTCAGCGAAATCCAATGTCATCCGTCCGTAGAATTGCATCTGAGACTGGTTTGAAGCGTTCCAGCACGCAGAAAATACTGAGAAAGATCCTACACATGTTTCCATTCAAAATTCAAACGCACCAGGCCGTACCCGTACGAGCTGTGCAAGAAAGGGTTGCCTTTGCTAATCAGATGCTCAGAATGATTGATAGTGAAGGATTTGATGTTGGCTGCATCTGGTTTACAGATGAAGCACACTTCCACCTGAATGGATACGTGAATAAGCAAAACTGGGGATTTTGGTGTGAAGCGAAACCCCTGTATTGTCCTAAAGTTACTGTGTGGGCTGCAGTATGTAGCAGAGGCATTATTGGCCCTTTTTTCATTCGAGAAACGGTCACTGGTGCACGTTACGTTGCAATTTTGGAACAATTTGTCGCCACACAGCAAGCGTTAGAGGATCGACCAGGTACTAAATGGTTTATGCAAGATGGAGCCCGACCACATCGGACCGAACAAGTGTTTCGCTTTCTTGAGGAATACTTCGGGAATCGAGTCATTGCTTTGGAATATCCCACATTTACTGGTGCAGGCATGGATTGGCCTCCATATTCGCCAGATTTGACTCCCTGTGACTTTTTTCGTGGGGCACAGTGAAAGACATGGTCTACCCGAAGCATCCTGCCACGCTGGACGAGCTTGAATCGGCGATCTCTGTGACATGTAAATCGATTTCGGTTGAGACACTACGAAATGTGATGGCGAATTTCATTCTTCGTTTGCGCCACCTCTGTAGTGCCAATGGTGAACATTTTGAAAACATTGTGATGTGATTGTTTGCAAAGACTGTTTTCATACGATTATTTCACTTATGTATGCTGATCTGAGCTGTACAGCGTACAGCGTCATCTGTTTGCAGCTTTTGTAACTATTATTTCAAACTGCCGTATAAACTTCTTACAGCTTTCACAATAAACATACCGTTCACTGCATTCCTCTATTGATCTTTGTTTTCGAGATATTTAATTTTGAAATCAGAGAGCCCTTTTCTGGACACCCTGTACATAAACAAAGCTAAATTCTTTGATGGCCCTCTCCCGCACAGAGAAGTACTCCGGGTGTTGATTAAAAAATTGCCCACGCGATTGCGATTACAACTAGCTAATATTTCAACACAAAACTTAGAAACTTTTCTTACAAGGGTTGATACACTCGACTCAATTTTTGAAGATGACCGTGCGAGGAATAATAGCTACAGGTACGGTAACGGCAATATTTACTTCAACCATCCTGGTAATCAGCTGTTTCATGTCAGCCAGCCGCAGCCCAATAATCAAAACATGTCACGTTCCCCACAGATGTTACCGCAAAAGTCATTTGTTAGTAATACTGGACAGCCGCGCACACAACAAGTGACTAATAATGTAAACTGTGGGAACGCAATGCGTAATGTACCCAACGGCGGTCAGTCTACCGACGCCGTCGTAACAACAGATTCAATCCTGGCTACGTCACGAGTGCTGGACTGCTGTGCACATCGCTCTCGACTTTTTATATAATTTTAGTATTAATATAATTATTTTAACTTTTATTTCGTGATAATATTCAATATAGAGGCGTTCTAGTAAAGGATCGTCAGTTATTTTAGCTTTGTTGTGCCGTATTTGCTGTAAGTGGTGTTATTTGTGTTCGCGTGTGCGCCGGCATCGACGTCTCACTGCTTTGTTTACATCTGGTGGCGACTGGTTCCAGCCGTAGCGGTCTCCGAAAGCTAAGTTACAATAAGTGTTTGTGTTATTGTAGTTAAATTATTAAAGTTAGTAGACTTCAGGAGGTGTTATCACGCTAGTTATTTATTAAATTTAGTACTTTTCAACAGGTGACTTGCTGTTTTTAACGTAGTAGAGGTTGGGAAAATTTAAGTTACGATATTTGAAAACTCTTGTACTCTCACTGTGTTTAGTTTATTAGTGACGCTTGAATTTGAACAAGCAACAGTGTAAAGTTTCTGTGGTAGTGTTATTTGCTCTTTTCTGATACTATTAGTTGTTGTGGTTACTTGATTTATAGAGACTGAGGTCTGTTGATTGCTGTAGTTAAGAGGTACTTCCTAGTTCTTTTGTAGAAACGTAACTTCATAACGTAGACGTCTAGTTTTTCTTAACAAATAATTGTAAAATTTTACCATGAGTGAAAAGTGTAGGCTCTGTCGTAGGGTCGTGCGTAGTGGGCTGCAGTGTGGGATTTGTAGTAAGTATTTTCATGGGGGGAGTGCAGTGGGCAAGCCAGTGGACATTGTGGTGACGTTCTCTCCTGGAACTGTAGGGTTTGCGGCAGGAATAAGATGGTAGAGGAGCAGGAGTGTTTGATCTGCGCCCTTCAGGTGCAGTTGAAAAACGCTGAAGAGGAACTAGGTAGGCTGAGGAGGGAAAGGGGGGGCTGGGTAATGGGAACTGGCAGTTGGCAAGAAGGTAGCTAGGAGGAGGTATTCAGATAGCTTTACATTGCAAGTTGCAAATAGGTTTGACCAACTGTCAATTGAGTGGAGATGAAGCTCCTGTAGCTGTAGGTGTAGGAAGTACGCAGCAGACCTCAGCTGTTAGGAAGCCGAAATTTGTAGAGAGGGCTCTTAGGAAGAAGAATGTTCTGCTGCTAGGCAGTTCTCATGGCAGAAGTGTTGGCCAACAGTTGCAGGAAGTACTTGGGAGTGCGTACTAGGTCACCAGCATAGTGAAGCCTAGTGCAGGGTTAGCTCAGGTCGCTTGTAACATAGGGACTTATGTAGGAATTTCTCAAAAGAGGATCAGGTAGTTATAGTGGGTGGGGCCGGGAATAGTCTTGATAGGGACGGGGAATATGATATAGGTGGTGATCTGGAAAGGATAGCAACTCAAACTGGTGGCACGAATGTGCATTTCGTGCAGCTGTTTCATCGTCATGATAGGCCTTGTCTTAATACAGCTGTCAGCCGTGTTAACATGCGGCTTGAGAAGGCGCTGATGACGGAGGGCATGGATCACATTGCAGTGGTGCCAGTTGAGACTATCCATAGGTCGGATTTTAATAGGCACAGTCTGCACCTCAATAGGCATGGGAAGGGGAGGTTGGCAAAGCACATAGGTGACAGTGTAGTAGGGGGTGGGGGTGTCACTCATGGAATACGGGGAGTAGCCCACAACTGGTTCACCTCTTACTTTAATAATAGACAACAGAAGGTAATTCTCCGCACTGTAGAAAATGGCTATGACGTGCAATCCCAATGGGGCACAATTAAGTATGGGGTGCCCCAGGGGTCTGTTTTGGGACCGTTGCGGTTTCTTATTTATATAAATGATATGCCTTCGAGTATAACAGGTGACTGTAAAATATTTTTGTTTGCTGATGATACCAGCTTGGTAGTGAAGGATGTTGCTCGTAATATTGACACAGTATCAAATAAGGCAGTTCAAGAGATAAGTTCATGGCTTGTAGAAAACAAGTTGATGTTAAATCACAGTAAAACTCAGTTTTTACAATTTCTAACACACAATTTGACGAAAGCTGACATTCTGATTACACATAACGGGCATGTTATAACTGAAACTGAACAGTTCAAATTTCTACGAGTTCATATAGACAGTAAGCTGTCATGGAAAGGCCGTGTTCAGAATCTTGTTCCAAAACTAAATTCTGCTATATTAACATTAGAACAATATCTGAGATAAGTGATTTTTCAACACGAAAAGTAGTCTATTACGCTTACTTTCACTCACTTATGACGTACGGCATTGTTTTTTGGGGTAACTCGCCTGATGCAAAAAGGATATTTCTGGCTCAAAAACGGGCGGTTCGAGCAATATGTGGTGTAAGTTCGCGAACGTCATGTCGACCCCTTTTCAGTAGTCTGGGAATTTTGACTCTGGCGTCACAATACGTTTGTTCTTTAATGTCGTTTGTTGTTAATATCAGCTTATTCCCACGAGTTAGTAGCTTTCACTCGGTGAATACTAGACAGACGTCGAATCTACATTTGCATCACACCACCTTAACACTTGTGCAGAATGGGGTACAATATTCCGCAGCATCCATTTTCAATAAGCTGCCACAAGAACTAAAGAATCTTAGCACTCATCCACACGCTTTCAAATCTAAATTGAAGAGTTACCTCATGGGTCACTCCTTTTATTCTTTCGAGGAACTCCTAGAAAAGTTAAACAATTAAGCTAATTCAATTTTTTCTTTACTGATTCTTTTCACTTTGTCTTAAGATTGTCGTGTGTAAAGGATTACTTAAAAATTTTCTATTACTATTCTTGTGTAACAATATATTGACTTGTTCCATGACCATGGAGTCTCACTCCTCAATTGGGTCCTATGGAACAGAAAAAACCAATAAATAAATAAATAAATACTTTAATCACAACAATACTAACTTCAATAACAACACAGCTGCCATATCCCAACCAATATAATGGAAACACACAACCGCATTGGCGCAATGGTAACTACTACCATAATAATAATAATAATAATAATAATAGAAACAGGAACTTATTTCCAAACAGTAATGGCAATCAATTATTTCCCCAGCACAGCAACAAAATGTGAATCAAATACCGGTAGCAACGATGACGACTGACTGTACGGATCAAACAAACTGGACACAAAATGAATCGACCGTGACTGTAACTGACGTGCAAGAGGCATTAAATCAGCCACAAAGACATTCTAACGGGACGCAAATGTCAAACTAAACCGGCTCGTGTCTGGCCCTCCGACATTAAACGATAGAGGCAGCGAGGGCACAATTCTCACTGTAAATATGCTGCGATACAATGAAGGAATCGCCGGCCGCGGTTGCCGAGGGGACTGAGGCGCTCCAGTCACGGTCTGCACGGCCACTACGGTCGGGGGTTCGAATCCCCCATCGGGCATGGATATTTGTGCCGTCCTTAGTCTTAGCTAGTTCATAAGTAGTTTTTATGCTTAGGGACTGATGACCCCGTAGTTAAGTCCCATAAGTTCTACAAATATTTGAACATTTTGAATGAAGGAATTGATATCAGGGCAGAGCTACGCAAGGAACAATCACAACAAAACAAAGTCCCTATAGTTGCTTATGAAGCACACGTCTTAATAACAGTAGGAGGCAAACCCACCTCGATTTTAGTTGACACTGGAGCAGCAGTTAATGTATTGTCTTTAGTCTGTTTAAACGCATAAACAACATTCAGCGGTTACCTACTTTTCCTGTACAAAACTGTAAAATCATTGATGCATTAGGTGCAAGATCTAAGCCAGTTAAGTTACAAACACTTGTTCAGCTACAAATCAGTAATGAAATTGACACTTATTCATTCCTTTTAGTAGATTTGTCATAGAATAATGTATACTTGATTTAGAGTATCTTCAAAGTCGACAGGCAAAATTAGTTTTTATGGAAGGTAAATTTTATTTAACAGTAAATCACTGTATCTGTATTTTGAATTTGATTCAGAAGGAAGTTACGCCAATAAAATCTTGTAATGCTGTTAGGCTAAAAGAAATCTCAGTTAATCAGATGCAATTTGAAAGTTGTACCGGTACTCAAGAATCTGAAAATGAATTTCTTGACTCCATAGTTCAAAAGGTTAATGAGTCCGCTAATGCCACTGACAGTCAGAAACAACTTCTCCACTTGTTACAGAAGTAAATTCGAGTTTTTGATTAAAAAAAAAGTGTAAATAGGACATACCAGTACCACATGCACGTTAAGCCTCATGAAGCATTTTGTAGACAAACCTACTCTATACCTTGGGCAAAACAAGCTGTCAAAGCAGACATTAACCGTATGATCCGATGGAACATAAGAGAACCTTCAATGTCACAGTATTCCAGTACTCTTCTTGCAATTTTTAAATCAGATGGTTCTGTTCGTCTTGTGCTCGATGCACGTGCAATGAAAAAGATTATCATTCCAGTTAGAACTAGGCCAGAAAACTTAGATGAACAACTTCAAAAGTTCTGTGGAGTCAAATATCTATCAAGTTTTGATCTTAGAACATCATATTGGCAGGTTCCTATAACATAAGAGTCTCGTAAATATACTACTTTCATTTTCTCAGGACGATCGTACCAATTTAAAAGTACTACCTTTTGGTCTAAATGTGAGTTCTGGTGTCTTTATCACAGCACTTGATACTGTACTTGGACCAGAATTGCTTGATAGTATCACAGTCTACGTTGATGACATACTTGTTGCAACTTCTACTTGGGAAAACATGTCATTTTACTCCAAAGAGTGCTAGATAAATTTGTCATCTGGAGTAACTGTCAACTTAAAAAAAGTCTGGTTTGTTAAAACTGAAATCAAATTTCTTGGGAATATAATCTCACCCACAGGAATTGTACCTGATCCAGAAAAAATTAAAGCAGTTCAAAATTTTCCTACGCCTCACAATAGGAAGTAATTAAAAGCCTTCTACGGCTTATGCTCATTTTTTCCGGCGATTTGTGCCCCAACAATTACTCAATAGTTCTGCTCTTCTGTCACTTCTACGAAAAAACAGCCCTTGGAACTGGAGAGAACAGTGTCAGCAAGACTTTGTCAAAATTAAGCAGGCCCTGGTTAACTCAGACATATTAAACCATCTAGACATGTCACAGGATTTTTGTATTGCTACGGTCTCCTCAAATTTTGGTCTTGGGGCTTGTCTCTTCCAAATTTCAAATAACCTGGATCCACAGTCCCTAAAAGTCATCAGTTTTGCTACTCGTACGCTCACTGAGTGTGTACGACGGTATTCTACCACAGAATTAGAACTTCTTGCAATTGTTTGGGCATTCAAAAAGTTTCATTATTACATCTTTGGAAAGCGTACAAGAGTCTTCTGTGATCATCAGGCACTTAGCTTTCTGATGTCATGCAGACTGTTGCATAATAGATTAGCCAGATGGATCATGATGTTACAAGAATATGATTTTGAAATTAAACACATTAAAGGATCAGATAATGTCATAGCTGATGCACTTTCCAGACTTCCCCAAGGTTTGCCAGAATTTGAAGACTACATTGAGTCAAACACAGAATTTAAGATAATGCTCACGAAGGACACGGAATTTAGAAAAATGTTCAAATGTTTGTACAACTTATGGGACTTAACTACGGGGTCATCAGTCCCTAAGCTTACAAACTACTTATGAACTAGCTAAGACTAAAGACGGCACAAATATCCATGCCCGAGGGGGGATTCGAACTCCCGACCGTAGTGGCCGTGCTGACCGTGACTGGAGCGCCTCAGTCACCTGGGCCACCGCGGCCGGTGGAATTTACAACATATTATTTAGATATGTGCAAAAACATGCAGGAATTACAGCAAGCAGATGACAGGCGGAGCAAAATTATCACAAAAATTACAGACAAGTCAGGTGCACCTTTAAATCAACATTACAAAGTACACAACGGCGTCCTTTTCTTTCGTAGGCATGTACAATCGCAAATCTGGTGTGTTTGCATACCTGCTTCTCATGAAAAACCTCTAATTTGGCACACCCATAGAGTATGGGGACACTTTGGTTCACTAAAGTGTCTCCGTAAGCTCAAACAACACTGTTACTTTCCGAACATGTCGCGAAAAATCCATCACACACTGAAATCCTGTTTAATCTGTCCAAAGTGCAAGCCAAACAATCAGTCGAGCAAGATGCCACTTCATTCTATCTCGCCATATAAACCTGTTCAATTAATTTCAATCGATGCAGCAGGACCTCTTCCGATTGGACGCGGAGGCGTCAAACATATTCTTGGCTTAAAGTGCGAGGCGGTGACTGTAAGCCATTGCGCGGCAGTTAGTCAATATTAAGAGCAACCTTCCACATTCACATGAACACACAAGTTCAATCACACGGGAGGAAACACGTATAAATATGAGGCATTGATCATTAATAAAAAGAATAAAATAATTGACATGCAATTAAATAATGTTAATGGTGCAGAAACACTTTAGAGTCATGAATAACTCAAAATGGAACACGACCACACATTCAGTGGACGTGTTTCAACAATTAGGTAGGTTTTGATTTGATTTGATTTGATTCTTTCAGGGAACTCGAAACAGTCTTGGTCTAACCCGCCACTGCCCGCACCGAAACTGAGTTTATTGTGCGGTATCGCTCCCTGTGTGTCTAGTAAAGCCAACCAATGCCCTTGAACAGTGCAAGGAGTCCCTTTACCAGTTCTTTATTAGACACAATTTCTTCGGGTCTGGTTGTCCCAAATGTTCTGTGCCTTTTACTCTCCAATGCAATGCATTCGAATATTAGATGTGATGCAGTTTCATCACCGTCATCACAGATCCTACATTTAGGGTCCTCTTCTGTTATTCACATTGTATGTAGGTATTTTTTGCAATTCCCATGGCCTGTCAGCAACCCAACCATGAGTCTAATCTCTCTCCTGTTCAGACCCAGGATTGCAGAGCTTCTTTTAAAACATGGCTTTGGCATCATTACCTTGCCATGTTTTTATTGATGGACTTTGGTGCTGTCTTCTGAGCCAGTTACTTAGCTCCAATTTGATCATTGCCTTGGTGATTGTCAGGACAGGTTCCGGTCCAATAAATGGAGTCTCTGCCTCCATCCTGGCTAATCTGTCGGCATGTTCGTTGCCACTGATCCCCGAGTGGCCAGGGACCCACAATAGGTTTACTCTATTGCTTTCCCCTAGCTCCACCAGAACCCTGTGACATTCTGCAACAATTTTAGACCTTGTTGTAGGAGCTGCCAGTGATCTCAGGGTTGCCTGGCTGTCTGAATAGATATAGATGCTACGATCTTTGTAGCACCTACACAGATTCTCCTCCAGACATGCCCTGATGGCAGTGATTTCGGCCTGGAATACTGAGGCCAGTTTCCATAGAGAGATGACGCCCTCCAGTCTTGGCTGCACCCC
Source organism: Locusta migratoria (assembly GCA_026315105.1). Taxonomy (NCBI): domain Eukaryota; kingdom Metazoa; phylum Arthropoda; class Insecta; order Orthoptera; family Acrididae; genus Locusta; species Locusta migratoria. The sequence goes on from CM048755.1 coordinate 787,372,560, forward strand.
GTATACCCCGGCCCCAACGCCTTGGTCTGATTTCGACCCGTCAGTGAACCAGACAATATCCCCCGTACGGTGTCGAACTATTTTCTCCCACTGCTCCCTACTTCCAATTGTTATACTGAAAGGCTTGTTGAAGCAGTATGGGGTTATAATATAGTCGGTTGGCATTTCCCCAACCTTGTACGTTTACTTGTTAGTATCTTAACGACAGTGGTTCTGTTGGAACCTGTTCCTTATTTTTCAGATGACAATCGTTTTCATGTAGTGCTGAAGTTTGGATTACATGCTTGGAGATGAAATCATCACTTGATCCATCTATATCTTCTTTATCTTATACCTCTAAATTTGCTACTATTAATCCCTTTGGCAGATCCACATCACCCCTTCCTAAATTACTAGAAATATTAACCCACTATATTACTCATGCGCTATACCCCTATGTATGAAAATGGCTCATTCAAAGATTGATTGCTCTATAGCGACTCAGCCACATGTAACGACTGTTGTGGAAGGGATGTTGATTTACCTTACAATGGCCTCAATACATATTTGGTTGCTAGTAGTCTTGTGTAATTCGCGAACGAACTAGTTCGGGAGAGCGCTCCCACAGGCAGATCCCTCGCCTCTTAGTTCGTCCGCTCCTTTTCCGAAGACTGACGGGTAACAGAGAGAGAACGCGAGAACGCGCAGAATCGCGTGATTCCCTTCTCCCAGTCACCGTCATTTCGAGCTGAGATGCAGCTCAGTTGTAGTTTTATAGGCATTGCCCAAAAATACGGGTAATAGCACACACTTGGGCAACACTGATCATTATGTAAAAAAAAGCTGTCATAACAAAAGAAAGAGCTCTTTTAATAGCCGTAGCAAAGGCCAAAAAGAGCTGACGAACTACAAAAAAATGTTCAAATGTTTCTATAGCTTATGGGACTTAACTACGGGGTCATCAATCCCTAAACTTACAAACTATTTATGAATTATTTAACACTAAGGACGGCACAAATATCCATGCCCGAGGGAGGATTCGAACCCCCGACCGTAGTGGCCGTGCAGACCGTGACTGGAGCTCCTCAGTCCCCTCGGCCAACGCGGCCGGCGGCGAACTACAAAGATCGACCTAATTCGCGGCCGAGCTGCGAACTAAGGAGAGCTACCCATCGCGAACTAAAGTATGCGCGAACGGTCGCGAACTAAAATATGCGCGAACGGTCGCGAACTAAAATATGCGCGAACGGTCGCGAACTAAAATATGCGCGAACGGTCGCGAACTAAAATATGCGCGAACGGTCGCGAACTAAAATATGCGCGAACGGTCGCGAACTAAAATATGCGCGAACGGTCGCGAACTAAAATATGCGCGATCGGTCGCGAACTAAAATACGTGCAATCGGTCGGGAACTAAAACATGCGTTATCCGTCGCGAACTATTATGCCAAACGTATCTCCTTAGTTCGTTGGATTCTTTTCCGAAGACCGACGGGCAATAGTGAGAGGGCGCGCAGCAGAATTAAAAATCACGTGTTTGCCTTCTTCTGATGAGAGCGATTTCGAGGTGAGCGTCTGCCTGCTAGATTACATAGTTCAGTGCTACAAAATTTCTGTTTTAAAGTATTCTGCTCTCTACAATATCTGACTAATAAATTCCATAATGCCAAGACATAAAGATAACTCTAAACTTAAACGCGAGAAATTACCCACAAACTGTTTCTTTTGGTTTGCGTGACATCGTTAGCGGCTCACGCAGCAAGCTCACGAAGCAGCTAGGTGGGGGAACTCCTCCCTCCACCTGCATGCGCAGACCACGCCGTTCAGCCGTCACTGGGTGCGGACGAACTAAAGTCAGCGCTCCCGATCGCGAACTAGTATGCGCAAGTCTAGTTGCTAGTAATACCCGGCTCCTCATCTACATCAACAGACATACTCCGCAGGCTGCCGCTCGATGTGTAGCGGAGGGTGCTATTGTCACTTCCACCTCCTATTTCAGTCGCGTGTGCTTCTCGGGAGAGAGATTGCCGGAATACCGCCGAGCGCATTGAGGCGCTATGCTCCGATGCGCTAGTCCGTTCCCCGTCGGGGGTCCGAATACGCCCTCGGGCATGAATGTTTGTGCTGTCTTTAGTATAAGCTAGTTTGTAAGTTTAGGGACTGATAACCCTGCAATTAAGTCCCATAAGCTTAACAAACATTTGAATTGCCGGAATGTCTCCGTGTGGGCTCTGACCTCTCTAATTGTATCCTTGTCTTCGTTTCGTGAGATATGCGTAGGAGGAAGTAATATACTGGTTGGAAAAAAATTGCCCTAGGAAGTTTGACAGAAGCCGTTAACACGATATAGATGCTCCCTCTTGCAGCGTCTGCCACTGGAGTTTGCTGAAAATCTTCATTATGCTTTCGCGCTCACTAAATGAAGCCATAGCGAAGCGTGCTGCTGTCTGTTGGATCACTTCCATCTCTTCTGTCAGTCCCACATTGATGAGCAACACTCGAGCGTCGGCCAGACGACTGTTTTCAACCTATTTCGTTCGACGATGGACTGCACTTCCTGACGATTCTTCCGAGCAATTATATAATAAAGATTCCAGTATAAATGCAGCACTTTATATTCGTTTACGTTTAGGGTCAATTGCCATTCCGTGCACCGGGCATCGATACGCTGCAGGCCCTCCTGCGTTTGGATACACTTTTCCAGTATTGAGACTTCTTATTCATAAGTGGCTTAAAGTGTGTGTATCACTTTGTCTCCGACAGAACTGCGCATTCGCAGAGCAGTTGTCGAATTCCATAAGCAACTATCAGCATGCGCAATTTTACAGCTTACGTGTGTTAATTTGTCACCTATAAACGTTTTTTCGCCTGTTATAAACGTTTTCCGTGAAGTAAGTGCGAGAGAGTAATGCTCTGTGCTAAGCAAAGGGGCGTTCTCGCCGCCTGCCCTGTGTAATTCAGTTTGAATTAGCAGACACCTTTGCACAGATATTCTTAATCAGTTCATAATATCTAGAGCAGCAGTCAATTCTGTTGACTGCCGGGCTTTTACTAGTCTCTATATACTACAGCATAACCCGAAAAATGCCTAACTGAACTTCCGGTTATATCTACGAAGTCATTTACATTTATTATGAAAAGCAACAGTCCTATAACACACCCTTGTGGCACGCCGGAAGTATCTGTCATGTCTGTCCGTTGAGAATGACATGTTGCGTTCCGTTAACTAGAAACTCTTCAATCCAGTCTCACAGGTGGTCTGATATTTTATATACTCGTGTTTTGTTTTTCAGGCGACGGTGAGGACTGTACCGAATGCCTTGAGCAAGTCAAGAAACGCGGCATGTACCTGCGATCCTTTATCTACTGGCCTCTGGATCGCATGGATGAATAGCGCGAGTTGTGTTTCACATGATGGTTGCTATCGGAAAGCATGTTGATTTCTACAAAGGATATTTCCGGTCTCCAGAAATGACATAATATTCGGACATAAAATATGTTCCAAAATTCTGCAACTGACCCATGTCAGATAGATAAGCCTTAGTCAATTTGCGAGTGAATGACATTCATGTAAAATTTCAACTAGACACAGGTGCATCAGCCACATTGCTGAATTGCATAACGTATCAACAGTTAGGATCGCCGCGACTTTCTCGCGCTAAAACAAAGTTAACAGTATACAATGGCAATGAAATTCCTGTATTGGGACAGTGTTCACTACCTGCAGTATACTGTCCACAAAGTGACATTTAAAGTGCTTCAGTCTTACGAAGGAGATAATGTTTTTGGATTAGATTCTTTTGATGTTTATTTTATTGTGCAAGACAATGTTTTAGTTGTGAACAATTTTGATGCCAAAGACAGTGTAGACAAGTTGCTGAAAGACTTTCCGGATTTATTTTCTGCAGGACTAGGAAAAGCTAAGGATTTTGCTGCAAAATGTTCAAATGTTTGTAGCACTTATGGGACTTAACTACGGGGCCATCAGTCCCTAAGCTTAGAAAATACTTATGAACTATCTAAGACTAAGGACGGCACAAATATCCATGCCCGAGGGGGGATTCGATCCCCCGACCGTAGTGGCCGTGCAGACCGTGACTGGAGCGCCTCAGTCCCCTCGGCCACCGATTTTGCTGCACACATTACTGTCAAGGAAACTGACAAACCAAAGTTTTGCAAAGCTCGTAATGTACCGCTCGCTTTATGTGACAAAGTAGCACAAGAACTTCGCACATTGCAAGAAAATTGTGCAAATGAACCAATACAAGCTAGCCAGTGGGCGAGTCCGCTTGTAATTTTGCTGAAGCCATCAGGTAGCATTCGCATTTGTGTTGATTTCAAGGCTACAGTAAATCCACAAACAGTTGTTGACAGTTATCTTTTGCCGAGACTAGATGATGGTCAAATTAGGTGCAGGAAAATATTTCTCAAAAATAGATTTGTGCAGTGCCTACCTTCAGCTGCCACGCGGTGATGAATCACAGAAAATTTGTGTTGTCAATACACATCTGGGTTTGTTTAAATATTTCCATCTACCGTTTGGCAGTGCATCCGTGCCCACAATTTTTCAAAGATATTTGAACAGCTTACAGCTTGGGTGCCTTGTTGTTCAAACTACCGGGACGACATAGTTGTGTCAGACCGTACCTCGGAAGAACACATTGCAAATTTGAGGAAATTATTTCAATTTTTGTCAGATGCAGGTCTCAAGTGTCGCTTAGATAAATGTGACTTTTTCAAACCAGAACTGCAGTATGTAGGACATGTGATAAACAGTCAAGGTGTGCCACCCCATGCAATCACATTTGCTTGCCATTCACGACCTGCCAGCACCAAAAGATATGCAGGAATTTCAGTCCGTCTTGGGAAATTTAATGTACCATATTAGGTTTATTCCCAATGCAGCACAAATTGCAGCCCCTTTGCATCGGCTATGCCCTAAAAATGTTCGTTTTGTTTGGACAGAAGAATGCCAACACACATTTCAACAATTGAAAAGTGCCTTGCTTAGCGATCGAGTTTGGTGCACTTCGATCCAGTTCTTTTGCAAGTGGAAGTGTCATCGTTTGGTCAAGGAACAGTACTGTCACATAGACATGGGGATAAGTAGCGTCCAATAGCGTTTGCGTCCAAACGTTTGACAGACACACAGTGCAGTTATTCTCAAATTGAGAAGGAAGCTTTAGCAACAGTGTATGGTGTCACGAAATTCCATCACTATTTGTATGGGAGAAAATTTTATTTAGTCACTGACCACAAGCCATTGGAGTCATTGTTTCATGCAGCCAATCCGATTCCTACTCCCACGGCATACAAATTGCAACGTTGGGCACTGGGCACTTATCACAGTATCAGTATGAGATTGTGTACAGACCCACAACTCACCATGGAAATGCCGACGCACTTTCCCGTCTTCCGATTGGCCCTGATAAAGACTTTGACGCTTCTGAGACGTCTTGTAAGATAGAGGCACAGAAGATAGTTTATTGCAATCCTTCCCTTTGAACTATAGGAAAATTGCTCGGGCCACAGAAACAGACCCCGATTTACAAATTTTGCATTCGCATTTGCATTTACATTCGCACAGAATGGCCTCGTTCACAATGTGAGATTCAAAATTCACTGGTGCGTCGCTATTTCGCTAGAAGAAATGAACTTTCAGTCCATAGAGGTGAGAGTCTAGTTTCAAATGACAGTGGACAATCGCGTGTGTTGATTTCGCGACGGTTGCGGAAAGAAGTATTGAACTTACTACACCACGAACATTGGGGAATTGTTCGCTCTAAGCAGTTGGCACGACAACACTGTAATTGGCAGGGTATGGGATGCCCATATGGAAAATATGACGTCACAGTGCTCAGTCTGCGTTACCAACCAGTCTGCCCCACCTCAGAAATTTTTTGTGTGGCCAAAAGCAGATTCACGATGGCAACGAGTGCATATTGACTATTCTGGTCCCCTCTGGAACACTAAGTGGCTGATTGTGTTTGATGCTTTTAGTCGTTACCCATTTACAGAGCCAACATCTTCTACAACTTCTAGTAGCACGATTATGGCGTTGTCTTCAATTTTTTGTCCATAAGGTCTTCCTGAACTGATAGTCTCTGACAACGGCCCTCAGTTCACGTCGCAAGAATTTGGCTCCTTTTGTGACCGCAATCGAATTAGGCATCTCACCAGTGCACCGTTTCACCTGCAGTGAAACGGCACTCTAGAACACTTCCTCCGGACATTTAAGCAGCAGATGTCGAAACCCCGTACTGCGCACTCATGGGAGGCAGCTCTGCAACTCTCCTACCGCTAGCTTCCACGAGAAGGAAGGAACTTGTGCACGGCCGCCGCTGCTCCATTTACTCCCCCCTCCGCGCTGCCCAGAGCAGCAGCCGGCGACACGTAACCCAGTCTTTTTCAGAGATTTCGGCAGACGCAGACGGCGGGAGCGGGGCGAGATCATCAAATATTTCGGTGATTCCGTGTATGAAATTTCAGGACCTGATGGCATCGTACGCCGGCACCGCAATCAAATTCGCCCTCGATGTGTACCCTGTGATCCATTTGCGTTTCTCTCGCCAGATTCACACAACGTGCAGACTGCGCGGTCTCCGCCGCCTGCGCGACCTCAGTGGCTGCAGATCTACACGCCACCGTGGCCCGACTTCACGGAGATGGAGCCCTCGCCGCCTCCGCCTCACCTGAACATCCCCGTGGAGCAGGATCAGCAGCCCACGCAGCATCCGTCGCCACCGACGTCACCGTCTACATCATCATCTGGGCCCCAGGTGGTGGACGTGGGCCCTTCAGAGGTTTTCACGGAGAATGTTCCCTCGCGAGCTCAGGCCAGATGGTGGGGCCCGGCCAGTAGCCTGATGTCCTCTGCAGCTACAGACTCCGGTCCACCAGTACGTCCGCGATCCTGCCTCCTCCCTATTTGTCGAGCTCCCTACACGACTTCGGTTCGGCACTTTGGGGAGAGGGATGTTGTGACGTGAAGTCAGCGCCACACGCCAGATGCAAGAGAACGATTGTGGAGAAGGCAGCGGTCAACCGACAGCCTATCCCAAGCTGTCGCGGCGCCTCTCGGAGAGAGTAACCGTAGACGCGCGGCCTCTACGAGCTAGGCCGCATCTGGACGACCCGTCAGAACTCGGCTATGAACTAGGCAGTAACTAGGTCTCTGTGCAGCTAGCATCGTACAGAAGACGATGCCGTGAGAAGAGAGAAGAACAGATAGAAGTTGAGTATTGTATTCTTCACTCAATAAATCTTGTAATATTAATCTCTATAGAACTGGTTTAGCTGACCACGATCCTGCACCAGTACCTTTCCTGAAAGATAGGCTGACCAGGGACGAGAACTTAAATGGCAACAAGGATGATTCAACAACATTGGGTCAGACAAATCGCGCATGAAAATGCAGTGGAACTAGAGACCAGGAAATGTCGTGGTGTGGATGACGTCTCTAGCTTAAGATTTTATAAGGAATAAATGTATTAGTATGTAATTTTTTTGTACATTTAGAAGTTCCATTCTACTGTGTTTTTGTTTTGTACATTTTGTGTATCTATTAATTAAGGTGACATGAAAATTCAGTGTCGCAGGGAACTGTTTTTATTTTATAGCATGCCGAACAAGGGAGGGGACTGATGACCTTGTAGTTTGGTCCCCTATAAATAACAACAACAACCGAACAATGGCTTCAAGTCGATAGCTTTGATGTGTAATATGAGCGAGTACTGTTCTATCAGTAGACAAAAAAAGGCGTCTTGGTCTTGCACAAGTAGTGGGTGTATGCCCTTCGCTGTGGTGACACTATCTGTTGTGCTCCTTTGTGCACTGGTCGGCCAAGTAACTATTTAATTCTAAGTAAAAATGTAAATGTTAGTGTCGTTTCTATGTCGTTGTCTTTTGGTCGCGTGTATAGACGCAAGAAGTGTCCTCTCCCGGTTCTGTCAGTACCGAGAAACTGGGAGCATTAGGTGTGCTACAACGCCCTTGTTGCAGGAGTCGTATTGAGTATCTCCAGTCAGGTAGAGGGTAGTGCAGTACAAGTGCACGCGGGCACAGTCTCACCTTGTTTATTTAGTACCATGATGGTATCACCGCCGTAGTCTCAGTACCGGTGTGCAAGAGTGGAGTAGGCGATGTTCATTTTGGGGAGAGGTTCCCCACGCTCTCGAGGCCGGCCGCGGTGGCCGAGGGGACTGAGGCGCTCCAGTCACGGTCTGCACGGCCACTACGGTCGGGGGTTCGAATCCCCCCTCGGGCATGGATATTTGTGCCGTCCTAGTTCGTAAGTAGTTCATAAGTAGTTTGTAAATTTAGGGACTGATGACCCCGTAGTTAAGTCCCATAGACTTTACAAACATTTGAACATTTTGAACGCTCTCCAGACAAAATATTCGTGTCAGGAAAGAGAGATGCTTAGTTGGTACACACGCTTCTTTACCTTTCTCGCCATGCATCGATCAACCACAGAGAAACTTATTTTTGTTTTGACGAAATGCGCTTTTAAACATGGCTTAACTTAGAATCAGCATGTGTGGGATTTATAACGTACCTGCGCATCATCAGACGGTTTTCATTAATTATGTGTAATATATTGTTGACAATTTTTCTGAAATTTTTGTCTATTTTGTTGAATAACCTGACGGGAAACGCTGTTAATATGCCCTACACTAATAAAGCTAGTTTCTCATAAGAAGACATACAACGGATGTAGGTAAGGTACAATGGGGCCTACTACTTCTGCTCTTGACATGTTCATGGGGCAAGCGACCAAATGCGCTGTTCATCGCCTTCTCATTGCACTTATGATGGATATCATTGAGATGTTGGCGTTTCACATTGTCGTGAGGCGTTTTCACTAAAATCCAATCACCAACCTCCCCCGCGGACAGTGGACCGGTAGAGAAATAATGGATCAAAAAACCTCCTGCCAAGCAGGTACTTGTGTAGATGTACATGTCAAGGAAGGGTAACAACAAGGCGGGAGGGAAGCAGGAATACAGAAGTGAAAAGTAAAGTGTTCTGCATTAGATCTAGCATTTAAAAATATGTATTCAACAAAGATAAAGATTGTATAATAGTAAACAGTTTTGATTGCAACCGCGCTGATTAATTTTGTGTACCTAGTATATCACTCACGTTCTGAGAACTACGCAGTGAAATGTTTCGTAAAGCGTTCTCAGAATTGCTTTAATTTCTCGACCGTTCCACTCACGTACGAACCGCTAATCGCTAATGTCGTAGTCGACACCTCGTTGTGCAAGGTCTACGACGACGGTAAGTGCGAGGGTGCAGTCATAGGCAGCACAGACTCATTCGTTACGTTATTTGTAGCCGATCATGTGCAAATCAATTTATCATGTCTATTGATAGCATCGAAAGGTGCCGGATTTGAAACCTTACCACGAAAAACTCATTTGTATCGTCATTTCATATTCTAATTTTACACTATTAGTGAATATTATTTAATATTTGACATGTGACTGTGCCCAGTTAAGAATTCGTATAGGTAGTTGGTTCTAATAACCCCCCCCACCATCACAACGTCTTCACTTTATGGCGTTTGATACATTCGAGTTGCATTATTTTGCAAACCATTAATTGTCACCTCTCAGGGCAATGTAACCTTCATGGGGTTCCCGGTGTAGTGCTAAAATTATCGTCATTTATTTCCAGATTCGGACATTTGGCTATGTACGTTAAGAGTGAGTTCAAATTCAGATCATGAGCACAAACTTGTCATGCTATTTAATGAGTATGATAAGACATCTCAAGTGTCACTTTATTTATATGCTCCACAGGAGCCAACTGAGGAGCGGCTCTCCATGTCCATGGAACGAAACTGTACCAGACGAGTACGTATAGGAGTATTATGCAAAATAAATGAAATCAACAATGTAACCCAGAAATTAGCTACATTTTTACATTTTTGCAAGAGTTGAAAGAATAAAAAGATTGAGCCAATAGGACACTCTTCAGTTTATATTTGAAAGTGCGTTGATTGCTATTAAGATTACTGTGGCAGCTTATTGAAAATAGATATTGCACGGCTTTCTGCACGAGAGTCAAAGATTTGTGATCCAAATGCAGATTCGATTCTTGCGTAGTGTTAACTGAGTGAACGCTGTTAACTCTCCAGAATTTGTATGGAGTGGCTGTCAGAATTGCCAGCCTACTGTACGTGGGGCCGACAAGAGGTTCGGGAGCTTCAAAGAAGCGTGCACTTCTCTAAGCAAAACTCTGGCTTAGGTAACCAAGTGAAAGAAGCGTGTCTTTGCTATTTTTAATGGAACTGCAGTTAATTAATTGGATCTTAAATAAAATAATAAATGGTGGCAACGGAAACGCGGGTTAGTTTTCTCTCCTCCAGACGGGAGCAAGAGACAAGATATTTGATTTAACCTCACAACATTTATAAAATATATAGTGTGGGAGAATTTAAATTAGGACCGAGGGTTAACGTTTCACAAAATGATTTATTGTTCAAGACATAAACAACAAACGGAGAGAGACCGATGTAAATATAATAAACACACACCTTACAAAGAAGCCACATTTACATTTTATATTGCCCTAATACTGCCCACCTGCAAAAGTAGTACTAGCTTAATTAATAATTATTATTTTTCAGAGGGAGAAGGGAGGAATTGATACACATTCTCACACAGATACATGCGCCAAGCCATGCTGGTACTTACCAGCACAGAACACAAGAAAACAGCAACGGCACCAGCAGGACACAGTACGGAACAGCAGGTTCACTCGAGCACCAATAAAAGAAAAACTTTGTCCCGTAGTGTACGGTCTTGTGGCTTAAGGCCGTATTACACGATACACCTGAGACGTACGCCTATGCACCAACGCCACAAATGTGATTATCTGGAACTACGTACTGGGTCACGTAAACCTATTAACACGATGCACGGCAGATATTCCTTCGCGCGAATCCGCTCATGCACAATAGCCAGCAATAACGCGCATGAAACGCGAAGAAAACGGAGCTCATCTAATCGTTCATTCATACCACACAAGAACCCGAGGGAAGTTGTGATTTCATGGAACGTCACTTATTTAAATTATTTCTGTGAGCTCACGGTTCCTTTTTAATGTGAAGTTGTCATTTTTATCAAGTATTTCTTTTTCTCTTATATAATTATCACAGAATTGAGGCACTGTTGCTTTGAATTACAGTCAACACTTTCGTTTTATATTAAAGTTGAAAGTTTGTGTAGCTAAGTGCCAAACTACTGAGGTTATCGGTTCTTAGACTTATACGCTACTTAAATTAACTTATGTCAATGACAACGTGCATACAAATGTGAGAGAGAGGACTCTTAACTTCGGCGGGAGCGGCTGCGCATTTCGTGATACGGAGCCTCAGACCGCGCGACAGTTTTATATTACGACACTAGGTTGCAAATGTATATGTTTGTCTAAGTTTACATTTATACAGCATTTCGCTCATAGGACACAGTTTTTGAGCTGTGACAGTAACTCTTCAGATTACGGCACAATAACGACGAAAACCAGACGTTGGGTTCGGCTGTGGCCGGAAAGAAGGAAGAACTTCGTGAGGAAGGACGTGACCTGTTTTGAAGAGCTGCTGGAATAAACGATTGCTGACATAACTTATTACGATAAAGAGATAGTGTGGGTTATACAAACAACTTTCCTCCCAGTACGCCTGAATAATGACTCAACTGCTCTCTATTCCATTTCATTTCTAAAGTGTGAAATAACCAATGTAAAAACTCCTTTTCATAAACACATAACAAGCAAAAAGTTTCCTGCAGTACCCACTCCTGCGCAAGCGCGTGTTAGCGCTGCCTAGTGAGCATGGGCGGATTCACGGGAGTTAAGAACCCGTCTCTATTCTGGCGCGCGGATAAAGTGTCTGCTAATAATCACGGTTCCGTGGTAGTTGCACGTGTTTCGCCGCTAGATGGCTGTCGTGCTAGACCCATACTAGGGGGCCTGTATAGGGAGAGAGTGACCAAGCGACCGGTGTCCGCCATGTTTTTACCAGAACGCGCGCGGGACGGATTAGATTAATGCTTGTTCCGTAGAGCATATATATGACATTTCGTAAAGATGTGGAAAGTGTCAGTTTACATGACAATCAATATTTTAAGGATTTTTTATTTACAGTTTTTTTTAAAGTTTTATCTAAAAATTCATCTATAGTGTAGAAGGAGTTGCCATTCAGAAATTCCTTTAATTTCTCTTTAAGTACTAATTGACTATCTGTCAGACTTCTGATACTACCTGGTAAGTGACTGAAGACTTTTGTGGCAGCATAATTCACCTCTTTCTGTGCCAAAGTTAGTTGTAACCTTGAATAGTGAATATCACCCTTTCTCCTAGTGTTGTAGCTATGCCCACTACTATTACTTTTGAAATGGGTCAGATTGTTAATAACAAATTTCATGAATGAATATATTCTGATTACATGCTTTTGTGCAATGAATACTTTGTTCCTCAATGTTGAATTGCTCCAGAATATGATCCCATATGAAAGCAGTGAGTGACAATAGGCATAATAAGCTAATTTACTGAGATGTATATCACCAAATTTTGCAATGACCCTGATAGCATAAGTATCTGAACTCCAACGTTTCAGCAGATCTTCAATGTGTTTCTTCAAATTCAATCCCTCATCAATGCAAGCACCTAAAAATTTTGAATATTCTACCTTAGCTATAGATTTATGTTCAAAGTCTAAATTTATTAATGCTTTCATGCCATTTACTGTATGAAACCGTATATACTGGGTTTTATCAAAGTTTAAAGAGAGTCCATTTGTAGAGAACTACTTAATAACTTTCTGAAAGATATCATTTACAATTTCAACAGTTAATTCCTGTTTGTCAGGTGTGATAGCTATACTTGTATCATCAGCAAAAAGAACTAGCTTAGCATCTTCGTGAATGTAGAATGGCAAGTCATTAATATATATTAAGAACAGCAAAGGAGCCAAAAGCGAACCTCGTGGGACCCCATTTTTTATAACTCCCCAGTTAGAGGAATTAATTGTCTCTTCCATAACATATGAACTACTTCTTTCAACTTTCTGCACTCTTCCATGTAAGTATGATTTAAACCATTTGCGCACTGTCCCACTCATAAAATGTTCAAATGTTTGTAAAGCTTATGGGACTTAACTTCGGGGTCATCAGTCGCTAAACTTGCAAACTACTTATGAACTACTTACGAACTAGGACGGCACAAATATCCATGCCCGAGGGGGGGATTCGAACCCCCGACCGTAGTGGCCGTGCTGACCGTGACTGAAGGGCCTTAGTCCCCTCGGCCACCGCGGCCGGCTCCCGTTACCAATTACAAAATTGTGAATAGCCAATAATACACACAACGGGGCGGTGCCGTAACCGTGTATTGGGCGGGGAACCATAAAATACTTACTTCACAGAGACAGGAATAATTCGTTGGTTTCCATAAATCACCTTTACGGTTCCCACTTTCTAGGGTTAACTTTCACCACCCACAGTTTCCGATTTCCTCATTCCTTGCGAAGACAAGCATCATATAACAATCTTCACTTCGGTTTTTACAGCCAACAGAGGAACAAGGAGGCAGTTTGCTTTACTGTCCATATTGATCAGGAAACACACATTATTAATAACATTCACTAAACCATTTCAAATTAACATTTAATCTTAAAAATTGCTGCGAAGTTCTAAGTTATCGCCAACGACCGACAAACAACACGTTATTTTACGTACATAGAACCGACAGAAGAGGTCCAAAAGTGCAGCAGCGCTACCGTAATACAACCTGTACAGTAAAATCGCTGTCACAAGCGATACAGAGCCTCTACAGTAGAGAAATGCACGCTGTAGCTATTCAGACATAAGGTAGGTGCGCCAAATAAGGCCACCTTAAGGTTTGACAATTTTTCACCGCCAAACTAGTCAGCTGATTAACTTTAAACTTCACATTTCCTAGTAATAGACGTTGAGCTACTAAGAAATAAATTTTCTGATCATTCAAAGCAGTGGAAGTATGTTCTAAACTGAAATTTAAAAAACATAACAGATGGCCTTATTGGGATACCCGGGGTTCCCAATATCGCCACACCATGTATCCCAACATGGCCACATCTAGAAAAGGAGGGGTTTAGGAATGAGAAATGCTGAATATACAGTCAAAAACTTTTATTACGTGTTACATGACAAAGCAAAACAGAAACTAATTATTCTATTTCACAGTTGGGACAAAAATATTTGTCAAAAGGGTCTCCCTTGTCGAACCTGGCACAAAGCTAATGAACGTATAGTCCACAGAGTGAACAGCGAATCATATCTTCTACCAAGTCCTCAGTGCAGATAAAAAAATACCAAAAGAAGACACATCGGGTTTTGAGGATCTGGGGGCTGCTTGAGAGTTTTTCTTCAAAGTTTTTGATGTGTTGTATTGTCCATGTGTTGATGTTTGAGGTATCTCTTGGAATAAACTACGGCCCTACGCCATACAAACTTTTTCTTCTCTGGGTGCGACTCTTCTTCATTTTTGGGTTTTTTAAGATGTCGGTGAAGGACCTTCCAGCTGATGATCAAAGGTGAGCTGAGAGTTCTGTCTCAGAAGGCTTCTCATATTTGTCTTGTGAGGTCAGTTTGTTCACTTTCACTCCATCAGCTATATCGATTTCACCAGGTTCCATTGAAGGCATAGCTTGCATCTCAGATGTGTCAGCCAGAACGGTACCGTTTTCATCGCATCTTTGGAGTCATCATCCTCCATTACCCTTGTCATAAAATCGTTCACGTCGAGGGTGCGTGTAAGTTCCGGCAATTCTTTCTCAGTGATTTCACTGGGAGCAAAAAGTTCAGGAGGAATGATATTCAGGGTAGATCTATGCTCCGGAACTCATCACTTACTTTACTTGGTTTCCAAGCTCTTGTCCACTTTTCAGAAAAGTTTTCCGAATGATATTTTCGAATTAGAAGAAGGACATTAATTTGTTCGCCGATTTGTAGGGCAAAGGGTAGCCCAGCAGTGTGTTCTACCTACTGTTAAACACGGTGGGGGTTCTGTTAGAGTTTGGGAATGTTTTGCCGGAGATAGAGTTGGCGACATTGTGAAAATAGTATGATGTATGGATCAGAAACAGTACCACTGCATACTTCAAAATCATGCAATACGAAGTGGATTGCGTTTAATAGGGAAAGGGTTCACCTTACAACAGGATAATGACCCAAAACATCGGTCGGCATTCTGTTGGAACTACATTGCATCAAAGGAAAAACAGAAAGTACTGAAAGTTATGTACGGCCGTCCCAAAGCCCCAACTGTAATCCCATTGACATGGTTTGGGATGAAGTGGACAGACGTATCAGGGAAGTAAATATATCCAGCGAGGAACATCTCTGAAATATTTTTAAAGATGTGTGGAATAATACAGATTCACGATACCTACAAAAACTGATTGACCGCATGCCTCGAGTTTGTGAGGCAGTCATTAAATCCAAAGGAGGGTACTTTGATGAAAGTAAAGTATAATGATTGTGATTGTATTATATATGTGTAAGTTAATATAATTATATTTTGTGAGAAATAACATTTGATTTCTATTGTAAATCTGAAATAACAGGGTGTATAGAAATTAATGTTCAAATGTTTGTAAATCTATCGGACCAAACTGCTAGTCATCAGTCCGTAGCTTACAAACTACTTAAACCTAGGTAAACTAACCTACGGACAAACACATACACCCATGCCCCAGGGAGGACTGGAACCTCCACGGCGAGCAACCGCTTTAGACCGCTCGGCTACTCCACCGCGGCAGAAATTAATGGATACGGTGCACGACAGGACGGACCGGATACGGGAAATTTCGGTGGACTTGTAGCTACCAATCAACAATTTAATAAATGCATATATAGGGGACTCCTCTAAGCAATGTCGGAAATGGGTGTCGGTGGTTATCGATGGCTATGAAATGGAACGTGTACAACGATGTTTCATTCTTTCTATAGTGATAATTTTCGATGTATTGGGAGCTGCAGGATATCTAGGTGTTCCTGGTTGTTGGCGTTGTTGTGCTTCATGGCGTTTGTAACTTGCTTAAATTCACTATAGGGCTGGAGAAGTGGTGTACGTGGGTGGAAATACGCGGGTCGTCCACAAAGTAATGTTTGTATAGTCTATGGGACTTAACTACGGGGACATCAGTCTCTAAACTTACAAACTACTTATTAACTACTTACGAACTAGGACGGCACAAATATCCATGCCCGAGGGGGGATTCGAACCCCCGACCGTAGTGGCCGTGCAGACCGTGACTGGAGCGCCTTAGTCCGCGCGGCCACCGCGGCCGGCCCACAAAGTAAGTTCCGTTCTATTTGTATCCGCGGCGGCGCTACAATTGGAGTTCTGAGCATGCGTGGCAGTTACTCTGAAGACATGTACGCCATTTTCAGATCGCTGCTGCCGAAGTGTGCTTATAATGCTTCTTTATAATGTCCGCGCGAATTAAAAATGCCCCCGTGATTCGTTTTCTAAACGTAAAGAAAGTTAAACCAAAGGAAATTCATCGACGAATCTGCGAGGTTTACGGACAAAATGCTATGAGTGATTTAATGGTTAGAAGATGGGTCAGACTGTTTAATGAAAGCCGAGATCAAGTGCACGATGAAGAACGAAGTGGACGCCCATCTGTGGTTACTGATGAGATGGTTTACACAATTGAAGAAAAATTTAAACACACTCGTAAGTTTACACTTACTGCCCTTGCTATGGAAGCGCAACAAATCTCACGATCACTAATTCATGAAATTGTTACTGAAAAACTGAAATTTTGAAAACTTTGTTCACGTTGGGTACCAAAAATTCTTACTGTCAAACACAAAAAACAACGGATGAGCAGTGCACTTCAGTTTTTGACACGCTACAATGAAGAGAGGTGATGGTTTTCTTTCTCGGATAGTCACGGGGGATGAAACTTTGGTATCGTGCGACACCCTACATCAAAACGTCAATCAATGGAACGGAGGCACACTTCATCCCGTACGAAGGTTAAGACTAAGCACATGTTGACACGTCTAAAAGTCATGTGCGCCGTTTTTTTGGGACAGAAAAGGCATTTTACTGATTGGTTTCGAATCATGAGGCCAAACAATCAATCCACATGGTAACTGAGAGACCATTAAAAAATTTACACGCGCAATACAGAACAAGCGAGAGGATTATTGTCAAAAGGTGTTGTTTTATATCCACGATAACGCCCGACCTCACACGGCGAATGTGACTAAACAACTCTTATGGGGATTTTACTGGGACGTGTTAGATCATCCTCCGTACAGCCCGAACCTCACTCCTAGCGACTTTCATCTCTTCTTACACCCAAAATCGGTCCTTGGTGGTCAACACTTCAACGATGATGACGAGCTGAAAGAACATGTTACCTCATGGTTGAATACAAAGGCGGTAACCTTCTATGAAGAAGGCGTACAAAAACTTGTGACACGCTATGACAAGTGGCTACAAAATTTCGGAAGCTATGTAGAAAAGTAGTTTAATAGTTGCAGATTTTTGTATAATATATAGATAACTATTTGTCCACGTTTGTTTAATATAACCAAACGGAACTTACTTTGTGGACATGCCTCCTAGATATTAGAGGCAATAATGTTCATTTAGGAGACGTCAATGGCTAATGTAATTATTCTAATTTGGTCGAATTCTCGGTACTTTAACTTTGGCAAAGAGTGTTAGCTAAAGCAACATTAAGCGTTTCCCTCTGATTCCATTACAGAAATGTATCTAGACGGTGTATGTGATTCTGCAATAGATTTTACAAGTGTTGATATTCGATGGACCAGAACTGATCTATTTTAAGCTACACTACTGGCCATTAAAATTGCTACACCAAGAAGAAAGGCAGATGGTAAATGGGTATTCATTGGACAAATATATTATACTAGATCTGACATGTGATTACATTTTCACGCAATTTCGGTGCATAGATCCTGAGAAATCAGTATCCAGAACCACCACTTCTGGCCGTAATAACGGCCTTGATACGCTTGGACATTGAGTCAAACAGAGCTTGGATGGCGTGTACAGGTACAGATGCCCATGCAGCTACAACACGATACCACAGTTCATCAAGAGTAGTGACTGGCGTATTGTGACGAGCCAGTTGCTCGGCCACCATTGACCACACGTTATCAATTGGTGAGAAATCTGGAGAATGTGCTGGCCAGGGCAGCAGTCGAACATTTTCCGTGTCCAGAAAGGCCTGTACAGGACCTGCAACATCAGTCATGCATTATCGTGCTGACATGTAGGGTTTCGCAGGGATCGAATGAAGGCTAGAGCCACAGGTCGTAACACATTTGAAATTTAACGGTCACTGTTCAAAGTGCCGCGATGCGAACAAGAGGTGACCGAGACGTGTAAACAATGGCACCCCATACCATCAAGCCGGGTGATACGCCAGTATGGCGTTGACGAATACACGCTTCAAATGTGCGTTCACCGCGTTGTCGCCAAACACGGATGCTGTAAACAGAACCTGGATTCATTCGAAAAAATGACGTTTTGCCATTCGTGCACCCAGGTTCGTCGTTGCGTACACCATCGCAGCCGCTCCCGTCTGTGATGCACCGTCAACGGTAACCGCCGCCATGGTCTCAGAGTTGATAGTCCATGCTGCTACAAACGTCGTCTAACTGTTCGTGCAGATGGTTGTCTTGAAAACGTCCCCATCTGTTGACTCAGATCGAGACGTGGCTGCACGCACCGTTACAGCCATGCGGATAAGATGCCTGTCATCTCGACTGCCAGTGATACGAGGCCGTTGGGATCCAGCACGGCGTTTCGTATTGCCCTCCTGAACTCACGGATTCCATGTTCTGCTAACAGTCATTGGATCGCGTCCAACGCGAACAGTAATGTCGCGATACGATAAACCGCAATTGTGACAAGCTACAATCCGACCTTTATCAAAGTCGGAAACGCGCTAGTATGCATTTCTCCTTCTTACACGAGGCATCACAACAACGTTTCACTAGGCAACGCCGGTCCACTGCTATTTGTGTATGAGAGATCGGTTGCAAACGTTTCTCATGTCATCACGTTGTAGGTGTCGCCACCGGCGCTAACCTTGTGTGAATGCTCTGAAAAGCTAATCATTTGCTTATGGCAGTATCTTCTTGCTGTCGGTTAAATTTCGCGTCTGTTACACGTCATGTTCGTGGCGTAGCAATTTTAATGGCCAGGTGTGTATTTTGTGTTGTGTGTTCACGAAACGGTGTTAGTGTTCAAGCAGTGTGTACTATTACTTAATAAGATGGTTCACCTAACATCCTCTGTACTTTGAAAAAATGTTCAAATGTTTGTAGAGCTCAGGGGACTTAACTACGAGGTCATCAGTCCCTAAACTTACAAACTACTTATACCTTATACTAAAGACGGCACAAATATCCATGCCCGTAGGGGGATTCGAACCCCCGACCGTAGTGTCTGTACTTTGACATAAAACTTCGAAATATGTGAGGTTTGTTGGTGTTTTGCAGTGATGAAGAGAAAATTTTTAACGATCGGGTGTAATAGTTCCAATAAGTGTTTGTGTTATTGTAATTAAATTATTAACGTTAGTAGATTTCAGGAGGTGTTATCACGCTAGTTATTTATTAAATTTAGTACTTTTTAACAGGTGTCTTCTTGCTGTTTTTAAGGTAATTGAGGTTAGGAAACTTTCCGTTACGGTATTTGATAACTCTTGTACTCTCACTGTGTTTAGTTAGTTTATTAGTGACGATTGAATTTGAAACTGTTTATACAAACAACAGTGTTAAGTTTTTGTGGTAGTATTATTTGCTCTTTTCTGATACTAGTAGTCGTAGTATTAGTTGTTGTTGTTACTTGATTTGTAGAGACTGAGATATGTTGATTGCTGTAGTTAAGAGGTACTTACTCGTTCTTTTGTAGAAACGTAACTTCCATAACGTAGTCGTCTAGTTTTTCTTAACAAATAATTGTGAAATTTTACCATGAGTGATAAGTTTGGGCTCTGCGTAGTGGGCTGCAGTGTGGGACTTGTAGTAACTATTTTCATGGGGGGGGGGGGGGGGGAATGCAGTGGGGAAGCCAGTGGGCATTGTGGTGAGGTTCTCTCCTGGAATTGTGGGATTTGCAGCAGGAATAAGAGGATAGAGGAGCAGGAGCGTTTGATCTGCGCCCTTCAGGTGCAGCTGAAAAACGCTGAAGAGGAACTAGGTAGGCTGAGGAGGGGAAGGGGGCTAGGGAATGGGAACTAGCAGTTGGCAAGAAGGCAGCTAGGAGGAGGTATTCAGATAGCTTCACGTTGCAAGTTGCAAATAGGTTTGACCAACTGTCAGAGTTGAGTGGAGATGAACCTCCTGTAGCTGTAGGTGTAGGAAGTATGCAGCAGACCTCAGCTGTTAGGAAGCCGAAATCTGTAGACAGGTCTCTTGGGAAAAAGGTTCTGCTGTTAGGCAGTTCTCATGGCAGAGGTGTTGGCCAACAGTTGCAGGAAGTACTTGGGAGTAAATACCAGGTCACCAGAATAGTGAAGCCTAGTGCAGGGTTAGCTCAGGTCACTTGTAACATAGGGACTTATGTAGGAATTTCTGAAAAGAGGATCAGGTAGTTATTGTGGGTGGGGCCGGGAATAGTCTTGATAGGGACGGGGAATATGATATAGGTGGTGATCTGGAAAGGATAGCAACTCAAACTGGTGGCACGAATGTGCATTTCGTGCAGCTGTTTCATCGTCATGATAGGCCTTGTCTTAATACAGCTGTCAGGCGTGTTAACATGGGGCTTGAGGAGGCGCTGATGACGGAGGGCATGGATCACATTGCAGTGGTGCCAGTTGAGACTATCCAAAGGTCGGATTTTACTAGGCACGGTCTGCACCTCAATACGTATGGAAAGGGGAGGTTGGCAAAGCTCATAGGTGACGGTGTAGTAGGGGGTGGGGATGCCACTCATGAAGAAATTCCTATAGTTGCTGGTGTTAGGGCTGCACCTTTTGCGGACTGAAGACAGCTGATAGATATTCCTGCTTAAAGGAAGTCCCTCTAAGAAAGGAACCACCATTGACAAAGTCTAAGAATCTAAGTAATAAGGCAATTACTATTTTTCATCAAAATATACAGTGTATCAGAGAGAAACTCAATGAAATGCTTATTGATATTGATTCTGTCATTAGTGGTATTTCAGAGCACTTTTTAAGTGATGTGACAATTCAGAGACTTCCTTTGCAAGGATACAGGTTAGCTGCCTTCTACTCTAGGAGTTCCTTGCAGTGTGGGGGAGTGGCCATGTATGTAAAAAACGATTTTTTACCGGAGTCAAACGATTTTTCTAAACACTGCACAGAAAAGACATTTGAATGTTGTGCATTTGCTAATGTTAATAGAATTAAAGTAGTAATAATTGTTATTTATAGGTCCCCTGACTCAGATTTTACAATGTTTCTGCCCAAGCTGGAATTGGTTCTGGGTTTACTGTATAGGAAGTATAAAAATTTAATTGTGTGTGGAGATTTCAACATTAATTGTGTAAGTGATAGCTCAAGAAAAAGTCAGCTGTTAGATCTATTTAATTCCTACAACATGATGCAAACAGTATTTTTTCCAACGAGAGTGCAAGGAAAAAGCAGTTCTACCATTGACAATATTTTTGTTCATTCTTCATTATTAGAGGGGCGCTCTGTCAGCAGAATAGTAAATGGCCTGTCAGACCACGATGCCCAAATTTTAATTCTAAAAAGTATTTGTTCTCAAACTAATTTTAAACATAAATATCAACTATTCAGAAAAGTTAATCCAGTTGCAATTGAGACCTTTTTAAACCTAATAAGGAACAAGAATGGCAGGATGTTTATAGTGCTGATAATGCAGATAAATATAATGCTTTTCTGAACACAATTCTAATGGCGTTTGAAAGTTGCTTTCCGCTAGAACCCTCAAAATAGGGTACTTCCAGTAACAGACAACCAGGGTGGCTGACAAAGGGGATAAGAATATCATGTAGAACAAAGCGGGAGTTGTATCAAAATGTTAGAAGCAGTCAGAATGAAGATGCAGTAGCTCATTACAAACAGTACTGTAAGGTTCTGAAAAAATCATTAAGAATGCAAAAAGTATGTGGTATGCAAAAAGAATAGCAAACTCTCGGGATAAAATTAGTCAGTAGTAAGGAAGTGTCTGGTCAGCAGCAGCAGGTAGAATATATACCGTCAGTGCGTAGTAGAAATGTTTCTGTTACTGACAAGTTAGATATGTGTGCAATATTCAATAATCACTTCCTGAATATAGTAGGGGAACTAAACAAAACCCTAGTTTCTACAGGTAATCATATAACGTTTTTAGAAAATGCCTTGCAGAGGCTGTTAACTGAAATGGTCCTTCCTGAGACTTCCATAGGGGAGATAGGGACGATAATTAAATCACTAAGGACTTAGGACTCTTGTGGATATGATGGGGTATCTAGCACAATTCTAAAGTACTGTTCTCCATATGTTAGCCCAGTACTAAGCCATATTTGTAATTTTTCCTTTCAGAATGGTCAGTTTCCTGACAGATTAAAGTACTCAGTAGTGAAACCACTTTATAAAAAAGGAGAAAGGGATAATGTAGACAACTATAGACCTATTTCTATGCCATCGGTTTTTTCTAAAGCTATTGAAAAGGCTGTATATTCATGATTAATTGATCATTTCAGTTCACATAATTTGTTGTCAAACGTACAGTTTGGTTTTAGAAGTGGTTTAACGACTGAAAATGCTATATTTTCATTTCTCTGTGACGCACTTGATGGGTTAAATAAAAGGCTACGGACATTAGGCACCTTCTTTGATTTAACAAAAGTGTTTGATTGTGTTGATCACAAAATATTGTTGCAGAAGTTGGAACATTATGGAATAAGGGGAGTAGCTCACAACTGGTTCACCTCTTACTTTAATAATAGAAAACAGAAAGTAATTCTCCGCAGTGTAGAAAATGGCTATGACGTAAATCCCAATGGGGCACAATTAAGTGTGGGGTGCCCCAAGGGTCTATTTTGGGGCCATTGCTGTTTCTTATTTATATAAATGATATGCCTTAGAGTATAACAGGTGACTGTAAAACATTTTTGTTTGCTGTGATACCAGCTTGGTAGTGAAGGATTTTGCTTGTAATATTGACACAGTATCAAATAATGCAGATCAAGATCAAAACAAGTTGATGTTAAATCAGAGTAAAACTCAGTTTTTACAAATTCTAACACACAATTTGACGAAAGCTGACATTTTCATTACACATAATGGGTATATCATAAGTGAGACTGAACAGTTCAAATTTCTAGGTGTTCATATAGACAGTAAGCTGTCATGGAAAGCCCATGTTCAGGATCTTGTTCCAAAACTAAATTCTGCTATATTTACCATTAGAACTATATCTGAAATAAGTGATTTTTCAACACGAAAAGTAGTCTATTACACTTACTTTCACTCACTTATGACGTACGGCATTGTTTTTTGGGATAACTCTCCTGATGCAAAACGGATATTTCTGGCTTAAAAACGGACGGTTCGAGCAATATGTGGTGTAAGTTCACGAACGTCATGTCGACCCCTTTTCAGTAGTCTGGGAATTTTGACACTGGCGTCACAATACGTTTTTTCTTTAATGTCGTTTGTTGTTAATAATATCAGCTTATTCCCACGAGTTAGTAGCTTTCACTCGGTGAATACTAGACAGAAGTCGAATCTACATTTGCATCACACCATCTTGACACTTGTGCAGAAAGATGTACAGTATTCTGTGGCATCCATTTTCAATAAGCTGCCACAAGAACTAAAGAATTTTAGCACTAATCCACACGCTTTCAAATCTAAATTGAAGAGTTACCTCATGGCTCACTCCTTTTATTCTGTCGAGGTACTCCTAGAAAAGTTCAACAATTAAGCTAATTTATTTTTTTCTTTATTGATTCTTTTCGGTTTGTCTTAAGATTGTCGTGTGCAGAGGACTACTTAAAATTTTTCTGTTACCATTCTTGTGTAACAATTAATATATCGACTTGTTCCATGACCATGGAGTCTCACTCCTCAATTGGGTCCTATGGAACAGAAAAAACAATAAATAATAAATAAATAGTGTATAGGCTAACATACTAATTTATAGAGTAGACATCTACGTTTGCGGTAGACAACAACTTGCCGGTGGGTAGAAGGAAAAAAAAAACAACGTAGTTAACACACAAAAAGACATTGAATTGTGTTTGTAGTATGAATTTTTGTCTTTCTCTGTTTACATTCTGTTTAAATGGCTGGTCGATCTTGCTCTACAGAAGAGAAAATACATCTTAAGCGTTGGTCCTCGTTGCATCGAAGTGTTGGGAGCAGTTAAAATACTACTGTTAAGTCTTATCGGTTAGGAGCAGATGTTTGCGTAGTGACTCAGGAGTTTGCGTTTCCTTCGTTGCTGTATTTCGAAGAAGCAGCTTGTTAAGGCAGTGCTTTCGGAAAAAAGTTATAGTGCGGTCGGACGAAAATCGGAACTGTTCGATCTTAATTTATTTCATTGCAATTTCTTATTTATTGTTTATTGTGAATCTGTAAGAAAATATCGTTGTACAATAGGGCTTCACATTGTTTAAACATAGAGGAAGATCAATGTTGTCCGTCTTGTGGAGTGCTCGATAATTGGTATTTACAATTTTGACCTCTGTCAGTTAAATGTTGGAATATTTCGAAAAGAGTTTTTCGGGATACTTCGACTACGATGTACTCGTATTTACGGTATAGGTGAGACACTCGATACAAAATAGGGTGTGAGAAAGTGTGTTGGTCGCGGAAAGAATTGTCTGTAGTGTCTAATAATATCGCGACTCGGTACAGTGCGAAATTGAGTTCGTTTGTGTGAGATTTTTCCGTGTCTGGATTAATGGATGAACTTTATTACAGCGAGAGTGGGAAGAATATACGTTTAGAATACGTTTGATTAGCTCAAAAATTTTTACCTTCATAAATGGAACTCTACACTCTGGTGCAAGATACGATCTGCTCCACGCCAGATAAGTTTGAGATTGGGTAGTGTGAGAAATATGGTTTTAAGTCTGTGTGTAGGCAGCGGCGGTCCGATCGCCCTAGGCAAATTATTTTAATGGCGACCCATTTAAGAAAATTGCAATAAAACATCAATGTAAAATACACATCGCATCTTTGTTTATCCGAATACGTAATCACGACATATACATGGAGTATTCCATCGGTACTTGGAGGACCAATGACACATTAGAAACTTAAATACTACGTATTTAAGTTTTTAACATATGCATTACATATTTACCCGTTAAAATGGAACACATCGTACATTTTTATACAAATATGTTACTTTATCATCGTGATTGTACAAAGCGTCACAAAAATTTCATTTTTCTTCCCACGGTTTTTGCAAAATCTAAGACGATCTCCTTTAAATCAATTGTCTGCTGTTTCTCGTTCAATTTACAAAGTTGTCAAACCCACAATTATTCCTTGCGTCATTGTGGAATGCAGATATGTTTTTCTGAGTTTCAATTTCAAGAAGCTGCTCTCTCCCTACTGGTTAGACACAGGAAGAGTAAGCAATACTCTTAGTGCAGTAACTCAATTAGCTACAATGTCTGTAAGTCCATTTTACAAATATTTCTCATAACGTCCTGTGGCTCTGCGTTATTGGGCACTCTTCTAGGAGTAGCTTGTAATTCATTGCATAGATCAGTAGCATCAATATCTTTAGAGTCTTCGTGAGTTAGACTCTTCCAGATTAACATATTCTTCAAGAACAGCTTAGGGTCTTTTATTTGTACATGTAGCCAAATACATGATTTAGGTTGTAATCTGATGAAATCTCTCGTCAGTTGAATTTATTGCAGTATCCAGCACTGGAAAATAAAAATTAATTTTGAAATGATTTTGTTCGTCACGAATAGGTTCATCTTCTCCTTCATAACCAAACTGTCTTTTCTTGTGTCTTAGTCGGACAGGTTCCATATCTGATGAAAATTATGTAAAATTGTTGCGTGCTTCTGAAATTTCTTTTGCTCTTACCAACATTTTTTCAAACCTCAAATCAGTTCTACAATCTTCAAGAAAGGTTTTAGTTTTAGCAGAGCATTTGTAGCAGCGTCAAAATCAGTTTCTTTTGATTGAATAAGTTTGCTAGTCAAATTTACTTCTTACAACACATTGTACCATGAAACAAGTGAAGCAATAAACTTGGAGTTTGCTATTTCGTAGCAATAGACTGAGAGTCAATTCGCGTTTTATTTCCAGCTGAACCCGTCAATGTATGAGCTTCATAAATATCCATGAGTGCATGATGTACATCAGCTAGCTGATAATGCAAAGGACGCAATGCATCAGTGCTGCTCACTGGGTTTAGCGTCAAAGCAGACACATGGCGTAGTAGGACGTCCCACAAGATTTAGTGTGTGCAAACTGCACGGTACGAAGAACACGCGTGGATTTTTATCAAAAATCCTCTTTTGGACACCACCGTGCTTACCTCTCAGATTACTTGCAAATTTTGTTAATCCAACGCCAGTTGTGTCAGTAATTGGAATAAAGCCCATACATGATTTTTGATTTCATTCTTATACTGGGATTGTTTATCCTCATACGTTACTATTACAAATCGAATGATCATGGTATTTTTTCAACGTTGCTTATGTCAGGTGTGAAATCCAGAATTCCGAGTAATGTTTAGCATAGCGAATAGAAGCCGGCATTTATTTCTTGTTTGCATTAGCAAACAAATTGATCATTTCGTTTTGGATATTTTTCGCAGATAATCTACATGAATCTCCTTGTAAGTTTTTCTCTAGTGTTCTTGAGCGTTGTTGTGGTCTTCAGTCTGCAGACTGGTTTGATGCAGCTCTGCGCGCTACCCTGTCCTGTGTAAGTCTCATCATCTGAGAATAAGTTCGGCACCCTACAACCTTTTGAATCTGCTTACTGTATTCGTCCCTAGGCCTCCCTCAACGTTTTTCACCCCACACATCCCTCTAATGCTAAGTTGATAATTCCTTGATGTCTCAGAATGTGTCCCACCAATCTATCCCTTCTCTTCGTCTGGATATGCCAGAAACTCCTTTTCTCCCCATTTCTTTTAAGCACCTTCTCATTAGTTACGTGATCTACTCATCTAATTATCATCATTCATCTGTAGCACCGCATTTTAAAAGCTTCTATCATCTTCTTGTCTGAACTCTTTATCGTCCACTTTTCACTCCCATACAGTGCTACACTCCAGACAAATGCTTTCAGAAAAGAATTTCTTAAAATTTAAGTTAATATTGGATGTTAACAAATTTCGCTTCTTCAGAAACGCTTTCTTCCCATAGCCATTCTGCATTTTATATCTTCTGTACTTCGGCCATCACAAGTTATCTTGCTACTGAAATAACAAAACTCATCTACTACTTTTATTGTCTCATTACCTAATTCCTTCAGCATCGCCTGACTTTCTGACGCTACATTCCACTATCCTCGTTTTACTCTTGTCAATGTTCATCTTATATCTTCCTTTCAAGACACTGTCCACTTCGTTCAATTGCTCTTCCAGATCCTTTGCAGTTTCTGACAGAATTACTGTGCCATCGACAAACCGCAATGTTTTTATTTCTTCTCCCTGCACTTTAATGCCCTCTCCAAATTTCTCCTTCCATTCCTCTACTGCCTGCTCAATGTACAGATTGAACAACACTGGGGAAAGGCTACAACCCTGTCTTACTCCCTTCCCAACCTCTGCGTCCCTTTCTTGCCCTTCGACTCTAATAACCGCTGTCTGGTTTTTGTATAGGTTGAATATAACTCTTCGCTCCCTATATTTTACCCCTGATTCCTTCAGAATTTGGAAGAGTCGACATTGTCAAAAGCTTTCTCCAAATCGACAAACGCTAAAAACGTAGGTTTCCCTTTCCTTAACCTATCTTCTAAGATAAGACGTAATGTGAGTATTGCCTACCATGTTCCTACATTTTTCCTAAATCCAAACTGATCTTCCCCGAGGTCGGATTCCACAAGTTTTTCTATTCGTCTGTAAATAATTCGTGTTAGTATTTTGCAACCATGACTTATTAAACTGATACTTCTGTAATTTTCACATTTGTCTGCTCTTGATTTCTTCTTGAATTGTAATTACAATATTCTTCTTGAAGTCGGAGGGTATTTCCCCTGTCTCATACATCTTGCATATCAGGTGATACAATTTTTTCATGACTGGCTCTCCTAATGACATCAGCAGTTCTGACGGAATATCATCTATTCCAGGGACCTTGTTTCGACTCAAGTCCTTCAGCGCTCTGTCAAATTCTTCTCGCAGTATCATATCACCTATTTCATCTTCCTCCACTTCGTCTTCCATTTCTAGAATACTGCCTTCAAGTTCATTTCCTTTGTATAGGCCCTCTATATATTCCTTCCACAGTTCAGCTTTCCCCTCTTTGCTTAGTACTGGTTCTCCGGCTGAGTTCTTGATATTCATACAGCTGCTTTTCTTGTCTCCAAATATCTCTTTTATTTTTCTGTAGGCGGTACCTATCTTTCCCCTAGTTATGCATTCTTCTACGGTTCTGCATTTGTCCTCTAGCCACTCCTGCTTAGTCAGTCTGCACTTCCTGTCAATCTCATTATTCAGACGTTTGTACTCCCTTTTTACTGTTTTACTTGATGCATTTTTATATTTTCTTCCCTCATCAATTGAGTTCAGTGTATCCTGTGTTATCCAGGGATTTCTATTAGGCCTTGTCCTTCTGCCAATATGGTCCTCTGCAGCCTTCACTATCCTATCTCTCAGAGCTACCCATTCTTCTTCTACTGTATTACTTTCCCCCGTTTCAACCAATCCTTGCCTAATGCTCCCTCTGAAACTCTCAACCACGTCTGGTTCCTTCAATTTGTCCAGGTTCCATCTCCTAACTTTTCTACATTTCTGCAGTTCATAACCAATAAGTTATGGTCAGAGTCTATATCTTCCCCTGGATATGTCTTACATTTTAGAACCTGGTTTCTATATCTATTCCTTACCATTATAAAGTGAATTTGGTACCTTCCAGTGTCTCCTGGTCTCTTCCACGTATGCAGCCTTCTTTCATGATGATTAAACAAAGAGTTGGTGATCATTAAATTGTGCTCTGCGCAAAATTCTACCAAGCGATCTCATTTTTCATTCCTTTACCCCAGTCCATATTCACCTACTACATTTTCTTCTCTTCCTTTTCCTACTACCGAGTTCCAGCCCCCATTACAATCAAGTTTTCGTCTCCCTTAACTTTCTGAATGATTTCTTTTATCTCCTCATACATTTTTTCGATATCCTCATCATCGGCCGTGCAAGTTGGCAAATAAACTTGCACTATTGTGGTCGGTGTTGCCTTTGTGTGTCTCTTTACCACGATAATGCGTTCACTATGCTGTTAATAGTAACTTACCCGTATTCCTATTTTCTTATTCGTTATCAGACCTACTCCTGCGTTACCACCAACTGATTTTGTATTGATAACCGTGTACCCACCTGACCAGAAATCCTGTTCATCCTGCCACCGAACTTCATTAATCCCTACCTACGCGATTAAGGGTTAGAACATTCCACACTCCGACCCGTAGAATGCCTGTTTTGGTTTTCGTGATGACGACATCCTCCTGAGTATTCCCCGCCCGGAGATCCGAATGGGGGACTATTTTACCTCCGAAATATTTTACCCAAGAAGACGATGTGGCTATACCAACAGCATACTTTTAAACGAATCTAATTGGTATACAATCGGGACCGGGAGACTTATTTTTGTTAAGTGATTTAAGTTGTTTTAAAACTCCACGGGTATCTACTTCTAAATTACGCAAATTGACAGCTGTACTTCATACGAATTCTTGAGTATTTGGCTCGTCTTCTATGGTGAAGGAATTTCGGAAAGCTGTGTTAAGCAATTCTGCTTTAGCATTACTGTCATCAGTAGCATCACCATTGCTATCGCGTAGTAAAGGTATTGATTGTGTTTTGCCGCTAGAATACTTTACATACAACCAGGATATCTTAGGATTCTCTACCAAATAACGTGACAGGGTTTCGTTGTAGATACTATTATAAGATTCTCGCATTGCAGTTCGAGCTAAATTTCGAGTTTCAGTAAAAGACTGCTAGTCTAGGGGATTTTGTGCCCGTTTAAATTTGGCATTCTTTTTTCTTTGCTTTTGCAAGAGTAATCAAACTTTTTTTTTGTACCACGGCGTGTCAGACACCTCTTTTGTTAATTTGTTTCGTATAAATCTGCGAATGGTTGTCGAGATTATTGTCAGCTTCGAGAGACTCAAGATTCTCATTCAGAAAAACGTTAATTGAATTTCTAACTGCTTTTTTGAGTAGATATACTTTTTGTTGATTTTTGGTAGGTTTGGAAAATCCGATATTCATTCTCTCTACGACAACTCTGCCTTCACTAATCCTTGTGTCTGTTTTGATGATCTTTATTACAATGGATTATTTGTTGCTAAGAGGTCAATTATATTGCCGCGAGAGAGGACGAACAACGACTGCCGGCGTGGCGCAGGGGATAGCGTCACGGACTGCGGAGCAGAAGGGCGCCGGTTGAATCCCGCCCACCGGCAAAAATTTATTTCTTTGTAATTTACAATTCCAGAAGGTTCTACATCTTTCTTATGTTCACTTGTAAATTCTACTTGTTTCTTATGTTAACTGTTCTTCTAATTTCTGGTAAATTCTGTCTGTGTATAAATAGCAGAGCACTCTGCCTGAGAGGCAGTCAGTGCTGCGTGTATGTTGAGTTCGTAATAAACGTGCTTCAGTATAAGTGCTGTGTTTAGTTGCCTTCGAAGTCAAGCCTGTTTCCATTTCAACGCGACATTGTTTGTTGGAGGCGCCGGGTACACTGTTCAACAGCTGCATCACCGTGGCTCCGATTAGGCAACGTAAAAGCCGTCGCTTACACGGACTGGAACCGGAATACAAGGGATACACCGAGCACATCCTTCCAAAAGTCCGTATTATCAGAAGAACGATGGAGACGAAACCAGCAATAAGCCAGCTGCACATCAGACACCCGTCGGTGTTCTCTGGAGACGCTGGACAGGAACCCAACAAATGGCTAAAAGGGTTCGACCGAGTCGCCAAGTACAACAGGTGGGATCATACGATGTGCTTGGCTAACGTTTATATCTACCTGGATGGAACAGCCCAGCAATGGTTCGAAAACAACGAAGAAAAGTTGAATGACTGGGAGACGTTCCAGGAGGAACTTAAGAAGACGTTTGGAGACCGCCAGCGACAAATCCGCTCGGCGGAAGAACTAAAGAACCGGGCCCAACGACATGGCGAGCCGACACAATCATACATATAGTGTGTTTTGGCCCTGTGTAACGTAGTCAATCCGAACATGACTGAAGCGGACAAAATCACGCACCTGATGAAGGGAATTGCAGAAGATATGTACCAAGCTCTTCTGATAAAAGACGTCGCTACGACAGAAGAGTTCATCAAGTGGTGCCAGCGTATTGAAGAGATGCAACAAAGGAGGGTTGGACGCAAGAAGTATGACAGACTGCCAAATGTAGTCCCTATGGCCGTTGTGGAAGACCAGCAGGACTTTGCTTCTCTCATACGACAAATCGTGAGAGACGAATTACAACAGTGCATCGCAGCCGGGACTATTAGACCGAGCGAGCATCAGATTATGGCCATGGATGTGAGCCCTGTAAGTCACGAGGGAGCCGACGCCGCTGAGGACGAGGTATTTCAAACATTAGCTCCTGTCTGCCCCGTCAGTCGCACCCGAAGTGAAGAATGGCGTCGCCCTGCTATGACTTACGCTGCAGCCGCCAAACGGCAGACCATGAACCGACCGACGCGACCACAGCCAACTCCCCCGGTAACTATGACGCCCCGCAGAACAACAGACGTCTGGAGGACAGAAGACAATACACCACTGTGTTTCCACTGTGGACGCCCTGGACATGTCGTACGCTACTGCAGAGAGAGGAGGCGAGTATTCGATGATTATTTTGCCGCAAGACGTCAGCCGTCGGAGCAGTTCTATCCAAGGCAGTCACCTGCTGATGAGTTCAGTCGACCTATGGGAAGAAGCCCATCGCCGTACCCTAGACGAGGTCGCTCCCCGACGCGCCGCAGCCGTTCACCGTCGAGTACAGAGGTACCAGCCGCTCCCCTAGCCGTCGCGCCCAGGAAAACTAAGCGAGGCGACCATCTACGGAGGTGAGACCGCCGCAGATGAAAATCCTCCATGGACGACAGTCGCTAAGATGTCGTGAAATCTCATCGACGTCATAATCGACGGCCAACCTGTCCGGGCACTTGTTGACTCAGGAGCGTCTTTCTCTGTATTGTCTGATAATTACCGCCGCACACTAAAGAAGACAATGTTCTGTGATACTGGAGCAACTGTGCTGAAGGTCGCGAATGGAAAGTACGTCCAGCCAGTAGGAACTTGTGTCGCAAGAATAACCATCAACAACAGGGCCCAGCCGTTTGAATTTGTCGTGTTAACAGAATGTAGTCACAATGTCATCCTCGGATGGGACTTCCTTCAGGCATCCCAAGCTATTATTGATTGTGTCGCAAGAATAACCATCAACAACAGGGCCCAGCCGTTTGAATTTGTCGTGTTAACAGAATGTAGTCACGATGTCATCCTCGGATGGGACTTCCTTCAGGCATCCCAAGCTATTATTGATTGTGTCGCAAGAATAACCATCAACAACAGGGCCCAGCCGTTTGAATTTGCCGTGTTAACAGAATGTAGTCACGATGTCATCCTCGGATGGGACTTCCTTCAGGCATCCCAAGCTATTATTGACTGTGGAAGATCTGAGCTGCAAATTGAAGAAGTTGTTCCGACGGATACACGTAATACAGAATTTCCTGGGAAGTTATTTGCCGTTGACAATGTGACGATCCCGCCGTTGACGATGAGAAGAGTTGCTGTCACAAATGCAGATGGGCGATTAAACTGTGAAGTGCTTGTTGATAGTAAAAAGGTTATCAGGTTCACAAAAGAAATTTACATACCAGCGGCTATCATAAGCATTACTGGTGGTCAAGGAGAGATTTGGATCACAAATTGTCACGAGCAGTCACAACTTATCCCCAAGGGAATGTGTATCGGGACAGGTGAACTGATCCAGGACGGTGAGCTCAACGTCATCAATGAAGACCCATGCCCTGCTGTTAGTACAGACAACACGCTGGAGGAAACAAAAGTGGAACTGCCAATAGGGCCTGGACTGACCAAGGAACAACGCCAGCGGGTGTTAGCTGTAACGCCAATTTTCGGGTGCATTCACACCTCAGCAGGGGAAAACTCAGACGAAACGGCCCACGATAAAGCACCGTATCAATACTGGGGATCATCCGCCAATTAGCCAGCGTTCGTATAGTGTGTCGCCAGCTGAAAGACGAATAATTCGGGAGGAAGTGGAGAAGATGTTGCAACATGACATTATTCAACCTTCGGAGAGTCCTTGGTCGTCTCCAGTGGTCCTCGTAAAGAAGAAGGATGGCACGTGGCGATTCTGTGTCGACTATCGGCGGCTGAACAGAATCACAAAGAAAGATGTCTACCCATTGCCGCGCATTGACGACACCTTAGACTGCTTGAAAGGAGCTACATACTTCTCAACTATGGACATGCAGACAGGTTACTGGCAAATCGAGGTTGACGAAGCTGACAGGCAGAAGACGGCTTTTATTACACCTGGCGGCCTCTATGAATTTAAAGTAATGCCATTTGGATTATGTAATGCTCCAGCCACATTCGAACGCATGATGGACAACTTGCTTCGACACCTTAAGTCGACGACGTGTCTCTGCTATTTAGATGACATTGTCGTTTTCTCGAAAACATTTGAAGAACATATGAGTCGCCTGTCAACTGTGTTGAAGTGTGTTCAGGCTGCAGGTCTCCGCCTCAGTCCAAAGAAGTGCCTCTTAGTCGCCAAAGAGATAAAAATCCTGGGGCACCTAGTCAACGGAGATGGTGTCTGCCCTGATCCAGATAAAGTAAGGGCATTCACAGAATTTCCAACTCCTCAGCACTTTCGTGATGTGAGAAGTTTTCTCGGGCTGTACTCATATTACCGACGTTTCATAAAAGGATTTTGTAACAAGGCACGTCCATTACAATAACTTCTTCAGCGAGACGCTAAATTTTACTGGGATGAGACAAAAGAAAGAGCTTTCCGGGCACATAAGGAGACTCTAACTTCCGCACCAGTGCTAGCCTTGTACGACGAGAATGCAGAAACGGAATTTTACACAGACGCCAGTAGTTATGGGATTGGTGCGGTGCTTGTACAAGTTCAGGAACGTGCTGAAAAAGTGATAGCCTATGCGTCAAGAGTACTCTCAAAGTCCGAGATAAACTACTCTACAACTGAAAAAGAATGTCTCGCGGTTATCTGGGCTATCAACAAGTTCCGGCCGTATTTATTCGGCAAACCATTCACCGTCGTGACAGACCACAATTCTTTGTGTTGGCTGACTAGCTTGAAGGATCCATCAGGTCGACTAGCAAGATGGGCACTAAGACTCCAAGAGTACGATGTCACATAGGTATTCAAGAACGGGCGCAAACACAAGCATGCCGACTGCCTTTCGAGGACTCCATTAGTGGAACACAACAGCATTAATGAAATTTCAGCTCTCACTGAATTAGATGACATTACAGCTGAACAGAGGGAAGATCCAGCACTATTAAAAACGATAGAGGCCTTGGAGAAAGGAGAACCGACCAATGGAGTGTTCCAGCTTATAAACGGAACATTGTAAAAAAGCAACTACGATCCACTGGGCCCCAAATGGCTACTGGTCGTTCCAGCTCATCTCCAGCCAGCTATTCTCAAATATTTCCACGATGCTCCAATATCCGGTCATCTGGGATTCGTGAAGACCCTAGACAGAATCAGACGCAGGTATTACTGGAAAGGTCTCTACCGATACGTTAAGCACTATGTGAGTCACTGTAAAGAGTGCCAGCGACGGAAGCATGCGCCGCAATTACCTCCAGGACATCTCATACCGATTCTGCCGGCAGCAGCTCCATTCCACCAAGTTAGGGAGGTTTCCGAAGTCGACAACTGGTAACCGTTGGATAATAGTCTGCACTGACTACCTCACACGCTACGCTGTCACCAAACCTGTGCCGACTGCAGAAGCTCCAGAGATCCCAAAATTCCTTGTAGAAGACATTATTTTGAAGCATGGAGCACCACGTGTCATGATATCTGATCGTGGAAAAGGATTCCAGGCAAAACTAATATCAGAGGTAATGTCACGGTGCAACATTGTCCACAGAATGACAACTGCATACCATCCTCAGACAAATGGTCTTATGGAACGTTTTAACAAGACGTTAGCCGATATGCTGTCGATGTACGTCGATGTTGAGCAGAAGGATTGGGATACAATTCTGCCAGTCGTGACATTTGCTTACAATACCGCAAGACAAGACACCACAGACTTCACTCCGTTTTTCCTGCTCCATGGCCGTGAAGCTGAGACGACAATGGATACGCTGTTCCCATTCCAACCGGACGACACTCAGGATGACTGTGTTAAACAGCTCATCACCAGGGTCGAAGAAGCAAGACAGCTGGCTCGCATACGGACACTGGACGCCCAGGAGAAGGACCGTCAACGGTATAACGACAAGCACCTACCTGTTGTGTACAGCCCAGGAGATCTGGTATGGATTTTTACCCCTGTACGGAAGGTTGGACTGTCAGAAAAGTTATTGACGCGATAGTTTGGTCCGTATCGTGTCATACGCCGCCTGTCAGACGTCACATACGAAGTTGAGGATTATGAGCCGTCGTCGAAACGTCAAAAACGAAGAGACATTGTTCACTTCCTGCGCATGAAGCCTTACTACGATCCTGAAGAGCAGGTAGACGACAATGGCTTCTTGTTCAAGGACTCTAAGGACGGTAATGTTCCTGATGAAGCCACGACAGGAACGTCTATCGTCGATAATCGCGAAGAAGGGAAGGATTCTCTTGAACTGTTATACAGAGGACCCATGACATGGTCAAGATCCAGGACATTGCAGCTGGCTCCATAGGGATCATAACAGCGGGTCGCTGTTTCTCCAGGAGAGGGAGCAATGCCGCGATAGAGGACGAACACCGACTGCTGGCGTGGCGCAGGGGATAGCGTCACGGACTGCAGAGCAGAAGGTCGCCGGTTCAATCCCGCCCACCGGCAGAAATTTATTTCTTTGTAATTTACAATTCCAGAAGATTCTACATCTTTCTTATGTTCACTTGTAAATTCTTCTTGTTTCTTATGTTAACTGTTCTTCTAATTTCTGGTGAAATCTGTCGGTGTATAAATAGCAGAGCACTCTGCCTGAGAGGCAGTCAGTGCTGCGTGTATGTTGAGTCCGTAATAAACGTGCTTCAGTATAAGTGCTGTGTTTAGTTGCCTTCGAAGTCAAGCCTGTTTCCATTTCAACGCGACAATATTTTCACAACCATTTACTATTCTAGTGGGCTCATGAACTAATTGCTTGAGATAATTTTCGGAGAATGCGTTCAGTACGATTTCGGCCGATGATTTATGCTTGCCTCCGGTTTTAAACATGTATGTTGGCAACATATCGAGGGTAAGTTAAAATCTCCACCAATTCAAACTGTATGCCTTGTGAACGTTTTGAAATTTGGTCCAAGCTTTCGTTGAACATTTCTGCAATCGAATCGTTTAAGTCAGGAGGTCGGTAGAAACAACCAATTATTGATTTATTCTGGATGTCAAGTATAACCTCTACCCATAACAACTCACAGGAACAATCTACTGCAATTTCGCTGCACGATAAACCGCTGCCGCAGCGGAGTGGCCGTGCGAATTGACGCGCTATGCTCCGATACGCGAGGTCGTTCCCCGTCGGAGTTTTGAGTCCCCCGTCGGGCATGGATGTTTGTGCTGTCTTTAGTATAAGTTAGTTTATAAGTAGTTTGTAAGTTTTGGGACTGATACCCCGCAGTTATGTCCCATAAGCTTAACAAACATTTGGACATGTTGATAAACCGTTTGTGACAGCAATGAATACGCCACCATCTGTTATTTTTAATCTATCCTTTCTGAGCACCATTTGCCTCTTTGTGAAAATTTCATCTGAACTTATCTCAGGCTTTAGCCAGCTTTCGCTACCTACAATGATTTGAGATTCGGTACTTTCTATTAGTGCTTGGAGTTCTGGTACTTTCATCACATAGCTACGACAATTTACAACTGTTAGACCAATTTTATTTTGGATCTGTGTTCATCCTATCTTTGACCTATACCGTTTGAGACTGAAACCCTTTCTGTGTGTTCCCGAAGCCCCCTAACCTAAAAAACCGTCAAGTCCACGCCACACAGCTCTCGCTATCTCGTAGCCGCTTCCTGTGTGTTGTGGACGCCTGACTTATTCAGCGGAATCCGGAACCCCATCACACGGTGGCGCAAGTCGAGGAATCTGCAGCCCTCCTGGTCGCAGAACCGTTTGAGCCTCTGGTTCAAATTCAAATGTTTGTAGAGTCTATGGGACTTAACTACGGGGTTATCAGTCCCTAAACTTACAAACTACTTATCAACTACCTTATACTAAAGACGACACAAATATCCATGCCTGAGGGGGGATTCGAACCCCCGACCGTAGTGGCTGTGTAGACCGTGACTGGAGCGCCTCAGTCTCCTCGGCCACCGCAGCAGGCACCTCTGGTTCAGACCCTCCACTCGGCTTT
Source organism: Locusta migratoria (assembly GCA_026315105.1). Classification (NCBI taxonomy): domain Eukaryota; kingdom Metazoa; phylum Arthropoda; class Insecta; order Orthoptera; family Acrididae; genus Locusta; species Locusta migratoria. Next base: position 787,410,316 of record CM048755.1, read on the forward strand.
GTGCCAGACGTACACACGCGGTCCTGTCAACTATGCTGCAGATAGTGAGCTCTGCTTTCATCTCGCAAGCAAGGCTGGCAGTCTTTACCACTTCAGATAACCGCTCAAAACCAGAGAGAATCTCTTCCGATCCAAAGGGACACACGTCATCGGTACCAACGTGAGCCACCACCTACAGGTGGCTGCACCCCGTACTCTTTATGGCACCCGGAAGAACCTGTTCCACATTTGGAATGATTCCATCTGGTATGCACACGGAGTGTGCATTGACCTTCTTTCCCTTCCTAGTAGCCATATTCTTAAGAGGCTCCATTACCCGCCCAACGTTGGAGCTCCCAACTACAAGCAAACCGACCCTCTGATAGCCCGGATCTTGCAGGCTGGGAGGTGACATCATCCGACACCAGCTAGAGACAACAGCTCGTGCTGCTAGACACCGACCAGCTGGTGGCTGGGGCACGCCCACTGCCAGCCGCTGCCTGGTCGGTGAGAAGTAGCACGAGCTGTTGTGAGGCCTTCTCTCTAGATAGTGTTGCACCATCCGGTTCAGGAACATTGCTCGGAACAGATGCTGTTTGAAAGACAAACTGGGGAGGCCATACTGTCGGTCCCCCGGGACGTCTTTCGCGTCCTGCCACGCGTGGGGGCGACGTCACACGCGACCGCGGATGGGATGTCTGCCGCAGTAACAGTGCTCGTCGCTGCCTCTGGCCAATCGATAGACACGCCGGATGCCACAGACGTCCGTTCGGTTCCAACGACCGGCCAACAACAACAGCACCCTGCGACATCAGCTCCCTGATGTGCAACGGAGTTATAAAATGTTCAAATGTTTGTAGAACTTATGGGACTCAACTACGGGGTCATCAGTCCCTAAGCTTACAAACTACTTATGAACTAGCTAAGACTAAGGACGGCACAAATATCCATGCCAGAGAGGGGATTCGAACCCCTGACCGTAGTGGCCGTGCAGACCTTGACTGGAGCGCCTCAGCCCTCTCGGCCACCGCGGCCGGCACGGAGCTATAAACACAGCCTGAAGCTGGAGTGAAGTGTCAACGACTCAGCTTCCATCCGCAACAGCAGTCACAGTCCCTATCCATTGCTACAGCACCCAGAGAAATGAACAACTAAAAAGGCGCTATGTAGACTCGACAGAGAATAACTAAGGTAAACTGAAACAACTGGAGCCGGTACTACTCAAACGATAAAACAGACAGTCGCGTTTCGCGCGGCGGAAGAATACACTAACCACATACTTAACGCGAAACTGAATCTAATATCCACGCGAGCACAAGATAAATTTAATAAACTGAAGCAATGACCACACAGGAAACAAAATATGTCGCTTCTAGTAAGAAGCCAGTTACACTTCCAAGTATTGGCGTGCTCCGTTCTGTGCTGCGCTCTCCGCAATGACCACGCAGTTCTGTTCACCTGCAAACAACAATTAACGTTTGTCTTTATCATTTGGACACTCGAAAGGGAAAGTTTAGATAAGCGTTCCGTCTAGGTTGTTTATACATCACCTCCTGCATAGTGAAACGTGTACAGAGTTACGATAAATTAAACAACACAACAGATCCACTATATCCCTTTTTAAGGTAAATAGACCCATACATCAAAGAAATACACATCACATCTTTCCAATCCTTTTCTATTAAATGTTCTCCGAATTATGCTTTTGTGTAATATTTGTAGGTGAAGAAACATTTAAATCCATCTATATCGCGATGTTGTACTACTCTTTCCACTAGCCACGTCTTTCTGTTTAAATCACGTCGATAGATCAGTCAGGGAGGTGGCGTTATCTATGCCGAGCACATACGTCAGTCGAAGTCAGTCCACCATCTTGTTGAGTAATGGAATGCTATTGCTCTGTTAAAATTATGCGCTAAGTCGACCCTCTTGCTGTTAATTCACTGAATTGACAGTCAGTGCAAAGTATGTACTTTCAAACAATATATTTTCTTGGATAAATACTAATAAATACTCATCGTAAGATATTTGAAAAATTAATGTTAACAGTAATTTTCATACTTTTAGCATGTTGTACATCATGGCAAAACTGCCAGACGTATTATTCCCTGACACAGAAGATGAGCACTACAGTAAGAAACCTAATCCAAGACTAAGCAATGTGGCGGAGGCAGGATTCACTTTTTCAGCGTAAGGGCGTCTCCCTGTGTTCTAACCTCCTTGGTTAGATCCCACACAACACAACACATCCAACATGTCGCCACACAGAGAAGTACACCGTGCAATAGCTTCGCTGTAACTTACCCATCGATCGTCCGATAGTTTGATCAGGGTAATGAGGAAGAAACAGATCTGATAAAAACAGAAAGTAAAGGACTCTAGTTGAGGCCAGATACTGTACTAACTCGATAAACACACACAACAAAATGTTCAAATGTTTGTAATGTCATCAGTCCGTAGCTTACAAACTACTTAAACTAAGATAAACTAACCTAAGGACAAACACACACACACACACACACACACACACACACACACACACACACACACACCCATGCCCCAGGGAGGACTCGAACCTCCGACGGCGAGCAACCGCGCGCTCCGCAGCGAGGCGCCTTACACCGCTCGGCTACTCCACCGCAGCACACACACAACAGACAGAACACTGTCATCGTTATTGAACTCTTATTACATCTATCGTATACACCACTCTCACCTTATAGAATTTATCCATAATAGCAACAGTCCACAGACCAAGTAGCTTGACAGTATAGAATACAAACTATTGCATATTTTAGGTAATCATATCAACGACTACAGTCGTATCGGCGCACATCGGTAACACTGCAGAAGCAGTATAAGGTATCTTACGACGCCAACAGACAACTCGTAATTATCATCTGCACGTACCACCGAAGGATAAAACGGTGTGTCAACAGAAGAAGATTTGCAGAATGCTTATCATCGCATGCAGAAACACGAAGAATGTGCAGAGGTACGAGAAACTTACAATGCAACAAACCAAGTTCTATCTCTTTTTAGGGTAAATCAAACCACTGATCACAAAAAAATTCAAACCACAACCAGCGGATCGTGTACTAGCAAGACTCCATGATTTTCCCCAATTTTTGCTTTTGAGTGATATTTCCAGGTGAAAGACCAAATAACCCACATATGGGCGAAACGTCTAACACAGCCCTCGATTCTAGATGTATTCTTTGGGGACGTATGGTTCAGGTGGCAAAGTGCAGCACTGTACTACTCAATCTACACAACTAACAGTCATATGAAAGGAGCAGAAGTGTATTTCTTTGATCTGTGGGTCTATTTACCTTAAAAAGGGATATAAGTGCGTCTTTTGTGTTTTCTAAGTTATCGAAGCTCAATACGTTTTTCACGATGCAGGAAGTGATATTTGAACAACCTAGACTGAACGCTGATCTAATCTTTACCTTCCGAGCATGTAAATTGTACAGACAAACCTTAGCCGGCCGCGGTAGCCGAGGGGACTGAGGCGCTTCAGTCACGGTCTGCACGGCCACTACGGTCGGGGGTTCGAATCCCCCCTCGGGCATGGATATTTGTGCCGTCCATAATATAAGTAGTTCGTAAGTAGTTTGTAAGTTTAGGGACTGATGACCCCGTAGTTAAGTCCCATAAGCTTAACAAACATTTGAACATTTGAGAACATAATATGATTGGTATTGCCTCTGTTGTGTGAGAGGATTGTTAGAACATGTACGCATCTGTCAGTATTTGATTAGTATTGAGCTGCATTTTGAAATCTGCCGAATCCTCCTCTACATCTCGAATCTTCGTATTACAATGTATTGTAAATGGCTAATAGTCCAGTAAGTTGGCTACTTGAATGACGGGGGATTCACCTGTGGTTGAAAGTTCGAGATTGTCATTAATTGCTGTAAAGACTTAGAAATTATCGTATAGGATGTATCCGGATTTTTCAGGGCTAGAGGGTTGATATATGGTACAAAAAGATGTGGTTAGGGTTAGAAGAGTCGTATACTAACGAGCTGGTTTTGATATTAAATGGTTCTTCGAATAGAATGATCACACAAAAAGCATATTTCGACTAACATCCAGGTATCTTACTAGAAAATGGTCTGGTGATTTTGATGTGAATTTCTCTGATCTGTGGCTCGTTTTGTCGTAAAAAAGGTTAGATGTTGGTTTGTTGTGTTACAATCCTATGGTTTTAATGTGAAATTCTCCTATCTGTGGGTCCTTTTTCGCGATGTGGGAAGTGGGGTATAAGCAACTTACGATTCTTCCTTCCATGGACTGAGCCTTCTACTCTTGTGTGGTGTATATAGACCGCCATTACGAGGTGTCTGCTGTAGATCATAAGATATCTGGTACTGCTTCTGTAGGGAGATTGTTGTGTGATGAGCATTCAAAGGTCCCTGTGATTACCTAAAGTATGTATGTAATAATTTGCATCTGTAAAAGCTATTTGTTGTAAAGACTTATAACCATTCGAGTACAACGTTTGGATTTTTCAGGTCTATGGAGCTAGGAGAAAACACAGGAAGGCCGGCCGCGGTGGCCGAGCGTTCTGCGGCGCGCCAGTCACAGTCTGCACGGCCACTACGGTGGGGATGGATATTTGTCCTTATTATTAGCTAGTTCATAAGTAGTTTGTAAGTGTAGGGACGGATGACCCCGTAGTTAAGTCCCATAAGCTCTACAAACATTTGAACATTTTTGAACACAGGAAGGCAGGTTACGTGTTGGAAGAGCGGTACCTTGATTGTTAATGTATCAATTATTTGTTCAGCTATTTGATATGTAATTCCGTACTGTTCTTGAATAGAGCTAAGAAAGCGATCGTTTAAATCGATGTTGTGCGATACGTCGGTGTACGCAATGGAGTTTGACTAACTGTGTGTAGGTTCATCTTATAGAAATTTCTTTGCTATTCTTATCGATTTTCTAAAAACTGTGTTTAGTTTCTGTAATAGATGCATCGCCAAATAGCGCCCATCCGACTATTTGTTTGTTTGTTTGTGTGTGTTTGTTTCATGTAGCTTAAATGCAGTCTCAAAGTAGCTCATCCGACTATTTGTTTGTTTATGTGTGTGTGTGTTTCATGTAGTTAATTGAGACTCGAATGTAGCGAAGTTGCATGCAGCGTTTCTTCTCTTACAGGTAACGAGAACTGTTAAAAGAGGTTACCAGTGCTAGAGTGACTTGATTGGTGTACAGATGTAGAAAATGTAAGATGATCCACATGAGTAGGAAAAACAATCCCATAATGTTCGAATACAGCATTAGTAGTGAGCTTCTTGATACAGTCACATAGTTGAAACAGTACGGAGCGATATGAAATGGAACGGACATTAAGGTCAGTTGTGAGTAAGGCGGACAGTCAACTTCGGTTTATAGGGAGAAGGTAGATGGTCGACTTCGGTTAATTGGGAGAATTTTTGATTCGTCTGTAAAGGAGACTGCATATACAATGCTTGTGCGACCCCGTCTAGAGTAATTCTCAAGTGTTTGGGATCTGCAGCAGGTCAGTTTAAAAGAAGACGGAAGCAGTTCAGAGGCGAGCAGCTAGGTTCGTTACTGGTAGGTTCACCACTGTGCGAGTGTCACAGAAATGCTCCGCGAACTCAAATGGGAATCGCTGGAGGAAAGACGAAGTTCTTTTGGAGAAATTCTGTTGCACAAATTTAGAGGGTCGGGGTTTGAAGCTGACTGCAGAACGATCTTGCTGCTGCCTACTTACATTTCGCGTAAAGATCACAAAGAGAAGATAAGAGAAATTAGGGCTTGTACAGAGGCTTATAGCCATGTATTTTTCCCTTGTTAAAAAAAATCTTCAAATGTTTGTAATTCTATGCGACTAAATTACGTTGGTCATCAGTCCATAGTCTTACAAACTACTGAACCTAACTTAAACTAACCTAAGGACACCACACACATTCATGCCCGAGGGAGAATTCGAACATCCGACGCGCAAGTCCGCGCGATCCGTAACGTGGCGCTCCAGACCGCTCGGCTACTCCCGCGCGGCCTCTCGTTCTATTTGGAAGTGGAATAGGAAAGGGAGTGCCTAGTGGTGGTACAGTGTACCCTCCGCCACTCACCTTACGGTGGATTGCGGAGTATGTATGTAGATGTAGGTAAGCAATAAGGTAGGGTAATGGCTTTCCGTGTTTGTTTGGTTTGCTATTGTGTCGAGTAGGCTGCTGATATGCTCAAGCCTTCTCTTATTTGCTCTGGAGATGATAAAGTCAGAGTCCTCGACTGCGAAATACCCAGTTCAAAAACTAGATAATTGTTTGATGTGTTGTAAATCATAGGTGTCTCATAATTATGGATGCACATATGGATACGTTGTATAATGGCTGTGCGGTGGTAGTGGTGTAGTACTTGCGATATGAATGGAAGCATCTCGATAGCATAGGGGAGAGGCTGGCGGTATTAAATTATTATTCTTTAGTCAAGAATCAAAGAGCCGCGGTGGAGTAGCCGGGCGGTCTAAAGCGTCTCGCTGCGGAGCGCGCGGTTGCTAGCCGTGGAGGTTCGAGTCCTCCCTGGGGCATGGGTGTGTGTGTTTGTCCTTAGGTTAGTTTACCTGGATTTAAGTAGTTTGTAAGCTACGGACTGATGACCACGCAGTTTGGTCCGATAGATTTGCAAACATTTGAACATTTTGAGAATCAAATAGTTTGATAAATCTCCGATAGTTTGGTATCTTGAAGTGGGCAAGTTGCAACCAGAGTAATTTCTGTAGTGTTTCGGTATTTCATTAGATCAATTTGCGTTAGAATACGGTGCACTGGAGTTCTTAATGACTTGATAAAAGAAAAAAACTTGGTGTTGGTGTGTAAACAGCTCTTTCCCGGTAAACTATTGTTTGTATCATTGGTTTTTTAAAGATTTATTTGGTGGTATTACGAACGTTTATTGATAGTAACGAATCTACATCTACATGCATACTCCGCATGCCATCCGATAGTGTGTGGCGGAGGGTACCTTGAGTACCACTATCGGTTCTCCCTCCCATTCCAGTCACATATTGTTCGCGGAAACAAAGATTGTCGGTATGCCTCTGTGTGGGTTCTGATCTCTCCGATTTTATCTTTAAGATCTCTTCGCGAGGTATACGTAGAAGGGAGCAATACACTGCTAGACTCCTCGGTAAAGGTATGTTCTCGAAACTTCGACAAAAGCCCGTACCGAGCGATAGAGTGTCTCTCCTGCAGAGTCTTCCACTGGAGTTTATCGATCATCTCCGTAACGCTTTCTCGATTACCAAATGATTCTGTAACGAAACGCGCTGCTCTCCGTTGGATCTTTTCTGCTTCCTCTTATCAACCCCACTTGGTACGGATCCCATACCGGTGAGCAGTATTCAAGCTGTGGACGAACAGGTGTACTGTAACCTACTTCCTTTGTTTCCGGACTGCATTTCCTTAGGCTTCTTCCAATGAATCTAAGTCTGGCATCTGCTTTATCGACGATTGATTTTATTTGGTCTTTCCATTTTAAATCACTCCTAATGCCTACTCCCAGATAATTTATGGAATTAACTGCTTCCAATTGCTGACCTGCTATAGTGTAGCTAAATGATACAGGATCTTTTTTTCTGTGTATTTGCAGCACATTACACTTGTCTACATTGAGATTCAATTGCCATTCCCTGCACCATGCGTCAATTTGATGCAGATCCTCCTGCATTTCAATACAATTTTCCATTGTTAAAACCTCTATATATACTACAGCGTCATCCGCAAAATGCCTCTGTATACTTCCTATGTTATCCGCAAGGTCATTTATATATATCGTGAACAGCAACGGACCCACGACACTCCCCTGTGGCACACCTGACATCACTCTTACTTCGGAAGACTTCTCTCCATTGAGAATGACATGCCGCGTTCTGTTATTTGGGAACTCCTCAATCCAATCACACAATTGGTCTGATAGAGCATATGCCCTTACTTTGTTCATTAAACGTCTGTGGGGAACTGTATCAAACGCCTTGCGGAAGTCAAGAAACACAGCATCTACACGAGAACCCGTGTCTATGGCCCTCTGAGTCTCGTGGACGAATTGCGCGAGCTGGGTTTTACACGATCGCCTTTTTCGAAACCCATGCTGATTCCTACAGAGCAGATTTCTAGTCTCTAGAAATGTCATTATACTCGAACATAATACATGTTCCAAAATTCTACAACTGACCGACGTTAGAGATATAGGCCTATAGTTCTGTACATCTGTTCGACGTCCCTTCTTAAAAAGCGTGATGACCTGCGGAATTTTCCAATCTTTCGGAAGGCTACGCTTTTCTAGAGACCTACGGTACGCCACTGCAAGAAGAGGGGCAAGATCATTCGCGTACTTTGTGTAAAAACCAACTGGTATCCCATCTGGTCCTGCGACCTCTTTTGAACGATTTTGTTTTTCTATCCCTCTGTAAATCATTACGATATCTTCCATTTTGAAATCTGTGTGTCAATCTAGAGAAGGAACTACAGCACAATCCGAAAATTGTCTTGAGAAGTTAAACCGGCAACCCACGCGCAATGGAAATATTTTAGACCTTATAGCCACGACAGGCCTTATTAACGATGTCTGCGTAAAGACAGGAATTAGTGATAATGATATCGTCATAACGTCGATGGTGACCAAAGTTCATAAACCAATCAAGAAGGCTAGGAGCGTGTTTTTGTTGGGAAGAGCCGATAAGCAAATGTTAGGATAGCACTTAGAAAATGAATGGGCGTCGTTTAATTCCGGGACTATGGACTAAATTTAAGTGTATTGTAAATAAAGGGTTAGAGAAATATGTGCCAGTAAAATCGATTAAGGATGGAAAAGATCCACCGTGGTATAATAATAATATAATAATGTTAGAAAGCTGCTGAGAAAGCAAAGACTGTTGCACTCTCGATTCAAAAAAGAACAAGCAAATGATGACAGGAAAAAGTTAGTAGAGATTCGTGCGTCTATAAAAAGATCGATGCGCGAAGCATACAATAATTACCACAGCCATACCTTACCAAAAGATCTTTCCGAGAACCCTGAAAAATTCTGGTCCTATGTAAAATCGATAAGCGGGTCAAAGTCCACTGTCCAGTCATTCGTTGATCATTCCGGGGCAATAATAGAAGAAAGCAAACGGAAAGCTGAAATTCTAAATTTAACATTTAAGAAATCTTTCACGCACAAATATACCATCATTTCATCAGCGTACTAATTCCGAAATGGTGGACACAGTAATAGGTATTTCCGGTGTAGAGAAGCAGCTGAGAGAGCTAAATACGAAAAAGTCTGCTGGTCCGGATGGAATACCAGTTCGGTTTTACAAAGAGTATTCTGCGGCATTGGCCCCCTACTTAGCTTGCATTAACGCGAATCTTTAATTCAGCGCAAAGTTCCTAGTGATTGGAAAAAATCGCAGGTGACTCCCGTTTATAAGAAAGGAAAGGGAACTGACCCACACAATTACAGGCCAATATCGTTGACATCAGTTTCATGTAGGATTTTGGAGCATATTCTCAGTTCGAATATAGTAAATTTTCTTGAAACGGAAAAGCTTCTTTCCATGAATCAGCACGGGTTTAGGAAACATCGTTCATGTGAAACTCAGGTTGCCCTTTTCTCACATGACATCTTGCGAGCCATGGATGAAGGGCAACAGGCGGATTGTGTTTTTCTCGACTTCAAAAAGGCGTTCGACGCGGTGCCACACTGCAGACTGCTGACGAAGATATGAGCTTATGGAATAGGTTCACACATTTGTGACTAGCTGGAAGTCTTCCTAAGTAATAGAACGCAGTACGTTGTTCTCGACGGCGAGTGTTCATCAGAGACGAGTATATCATCAGGCGTGCCCCAGGGGAGTGTGATATGACCGCTATCATTTTCTATCTATATAAATGATCTGATGGACAGAGTAAGTGGTAATTTGCGGCTGTTTGCTGATGATGCTGTGGTGTATGGGAGGGTGTCGTCTGTAACTGACTGTAATAGCATACAGGATGACTTGTACAAAATTTGTAGTTGGTGCGAAGAATGGCAGCTAGCTCTCAATGTAGAAAAATGTAAGGTGATGCGCATGAGTAGGAAGAACAATCCCATAATGTTCGAATACAGCATTAGTAGTGAGCTTCTTCATGCTGTCGCGTCGTTCAAATATCTAGGCGTAACATTGCAGAGCGATATGAAATGGAAGGAACATGTAAGGACAATTGTAAGGCTGACAGCCGACTTCGGTTTATTGGGAGAATTTTGGGAAGATGTATTTCACCTGTAAAGGAGACCGCGTATAAAACGCTTGTTCGACCACGTCTTGAGTATTGCTCAAGTGTTTGGGACCCGCAGCAGATCAGTTTAAAGGAAGACATAGAGGCAGTTCAGAGGCGAGCAGCTAGGTTTGTTACTGGTAGGTTCGACCAATGCGCGAGTGTCACGGAAATGCTCCGGCAACTCAATTGGGGATCGCTGGAGAAAAGACGACGTTCTTTTCGTGAATTTCTGTTGAGGAAATTTAGAGGGTCGCAATTTGAAGCTGAGTGTAGTACGATCTTGCTGAAGCCTACTTACGTTTCGCGTGGTGATAACAAAGACAAGATAAGAGGTATTAGGGCTCGTACGGAGGCATATAAGCATTCTCTTTTTCCTTTATCTATTTGGGAGTGGAATAGGAAAGGGAATGGCTAGTTGTGGTACAGTGTACCCTCCACGACGCACCTTACGGTGATTTGCGGAGTATGTATGTAGATGTAGAATCTTCCTCTGTGAAACAGCTTTGGAAAAAGTCATTTAGTAATTCAGCCTTTAGAGTGCCATACTCTGTTTCAGTGCCATTTTAGTCACAGAGTGTCTGGAGATTTTGTTTTGATCCACCTACCGCTTTGACATAAGACCAAAATTTCTTAGGATTTTCAGCCTAGTCAGTACATAGAACTTTACTTTCGAACTCATGGAACGGCTCTCGCATAGTCCTCCTCATGCTATATTTTGCTTCGTTCAATTTTTGTTTGTCTACAATTCTTTGGCTATGTTTATGTTTGCAGTGAAGTTCCCTTTGCTTCCGTAGCAGTTTTATAATTCGGTTGTTGTACCATGGCGGCTCCTTTCCATCTCTTAAGATCTTGCTTGGTACATACTCATCTAATGCATATTGTACGATGGCTTTGAACTTTGATCACTGTTCCTCAACACTATCTTTACTTGAGATAAAACTTCTGTGTCGAGCCGTCAAGTACTCTGAAATCCGCTTTTTGTCACTTTTTCCGAACAGAAAAATCTTCCTACATTTTTTCATATTTCTATTTATGGTTGAAATTATCGATGCTGTACCCGCTTTATGATCGCTGATTCCCTGTTCTGCGTTAACTGTTTCGAATGGTGTGCAAAGAACGCGCGATGTTGTCAATCGTTAGGCCTGGTCGTTTTGTAGCTTTCTTAATTGTCTATGTGGACTGTAGTAAATGGATGTGGCGAATCCGTCTAGAAAAAAGAACTTGGTTTTGGTGTGCATACAGATCTTTCCTAGTAATCTGTTCTGTTACATGATATGAGGACGTGGTGTACAAAATCATCGTAACTGCTAGTTGAAAATTTGTAGTTCATGTGGAGCGCTCCTTTGGTCTGTAAGAACACTTTGTCATGTCTTGGACGAAGAAGGAGGAAACCTTGTCGGGGTATCTGACTTGTTTTGTTTGTGATGGAGATTGAAATTGTGTAGTTAATGGTCGTTTTGTAAATATTTTTTAAACTTTGCTTTGAGTAACTTTCTTCCCCCTTCGATCAAATGTGCAGATTGTAAATTCACTTAAATACCTTGAATTTACAATTACGAACAACGTACACTGGAAAGAAGACATATAAAATATTGTGGAAAAGGTGAATCAGAGGGTCCGATTCATTGGTAGAGCATTTAGAAGATGCAAATGTTCTACTACACTGTGGACACTACAACGGTTCGTTCTAGTTTGGAGTATTGCTGAACATTGTGGGGTCACCACTAAGTGGGGCTGTATATTTTCCACCAGGATTTATCTCCATAAAGTTTCGTTTTGATTTGGTGTGCACAGTGCACTTTCCTAGTAAATTATTCTATGTGTATGTGTCAATCATATTGCGATGTTGCGGTGATTTTATGTTCGTTTATTGCTAGAACGAGTGAATCTCTTTCCGCACAGGTGGCTGTTTGAAGTGCATGGCAATATGTCAAACTTTTCACTGTGTACGTTATCTGATGTTTCGTCGAAGCATTGCCTGTGTGCTGTTTCAAAATGTTTCAAATGTTTGTATAGCTTATGGGACTTAACTACGGGGTCATCAGTCCCTAAACTTACAAACTACTTATGAACTAACTAATACTACGGACGGCACAAATATCCATGCCCGAGGGGGGATTCGAACCACCGACCGTAGTGGCCGTGCAGACCGTGACTGGAGCGCCTCAGTCCCCTCGGCCGGCCTGTGTGCTGTTAGTAGTGTTTATGGTAAGGATGGAAAGATTTCTTGAGTAGTGTTTTTGGTGTTGTATTAGCTTGTTTTGGGTTAGAACACTTAGAGATTTTATGAGTGATGATACTCGTTCGACTAAGATTTGATCTATTTTGAGTTTACGATTATCTTGCGTTATGTGATCATGGCTATCATTGTTTTGCGTAATTGTTTAGAGGAACGGTTGGTTAGATCGATAATTGGCTAGGGGATCTGATAGAACATTTGCGACCTATGTGGTGTGCTGAAGGACCTTTTTATTGGTACATTGCGCTTGCACGGTAATCGGAAAAACGTGTAGAAATATAATGTTGGATGTAGGCCTATGCGTATCTGTTAGAGGTCCGACGCATTTTCCTGCATTCTCATGACTAGTAGAAGGAGTCTGTCGTTGTGACGCATTAGAAGTGTTTGCGATCATTGCATTTCACGTATGCAATTGTGTGGTAAGCCAAAAGTGTAGACACGACACGTTTGATACCTGTTTCTCTGGCGCTGTGCTTTCGCTCTTCTCGCACTGTGTGATGTCATTTGTGAAGCCTACAGTACTCTACAATTGTCGTTAAGTTGCTGGTTTAAAAGTTTTTGCCTGTATCATACTATTCGGAGAGGTGTTAGGATGGTAGTTCAGGCGGCCACATTGACAAATGTTTTGGACTCTAGAGGGTCTATTATATTTCATTGTGCCTAAGCAACATCTGTTATTATTAATAGGATGGATCATCTATAGTCGTCTGTACTGTGACATTGAACGTCTGGGTGTAGCGGTGTGTGGGCTGTATAAACAGCTGGTCGATCTTGCTTTGCCGGCTGCAACAGCCGAGCGGCCTGCGGCGTGCCAGTCACGGTCTGCACAGCCGCTGCGGTCAGGGGTTCGAATCCTCCCTCGGGCATGGATGTTTGTGCCGTCTTTAGTGTAAGCTAGTTCATAAGTAGTTTGTAAGTTTAGGGACTGATGACCCTGTAGTTAAGTCCCATAAGCTCTACAAACACATCTGATCTTGCTGTACGGAAGTCAAAATCTATTGGAAGTGTGTTCCATCAAAGCGATCGGGTAAGGTACAGTATTACTTTTATGTCCTCTCGGTTAGGGGGGAGATGTTTGTGTAGTAGCTCAGCAGCCGGTTCCTCGGTTGTCGTATTGGTGAGTGTCATTTCGAAGAAGAATGATGTTATGGCAGTGCTTTCGAGAAAAAAAAAGTTTAGTGCAGACGGACTGAAATCGGTATCTGGCCGGTCTTAATTTATTTCAGTGCCTTTCCTTTTTTTCATGTCTGTTGTGAATCTCCAAGGAAATACTATTGTACAAAGGGGTTTAGTTTTCCTTAAACATGGAGAAAGAACGATGTTACCCGTCTTGTGGAGTGCTCGATCATCGTTTTTACATGTTTGACCTGTGTAAGTTAAATGTTGTAAAGACTTGGAACATTTCGAAAAGAAGTTTTCGGGATACTTCGACTACGATGTACTCGCATTTTACACTATATGCCGAAAACTCGATACAAAATATGGTCTTAAAAGGTACGTTGGTAGCAAAAGAATTGTTTGCAGTTTCTAATAATATCGCCATTGGGTACAGCGCGAAATTGAGTTCGTTTTTGTGGGATTATTCTATGTGTGATTAGTGCAAGTACTTAACGTCTGCCGGCCGCGGTGGCCGAGGTGACTGAGGCGCTCCAGTCACGGTCAGCACGGCCACTACGGTCGGGGGTTCGAATCCCCCCTCGGGCATGGATATTTGTGCCGTCTTTAGTCTTAGCTAGTTCATAAGTAGTTTGTACAACTTATGGGACTTAACTACGGGGCATCAGTCCCTAAGCTTACAAACATATGAACATTTGAACTTAACGTCTGTATGTTTGATTAGCGCAAAAATGTAAATGAAACTCACCACTCTGGTGTGAGTTAGGGTCTGCTCCACGCCAAATGAGTTTGTATGGTGCAAGAAATAAGTTTTTAAGCTTGTGATAGTTTAAAGACTCAAAGTGTAATAATTTGCAGCAATGGAGAGTGTGTGTATGTTTCTCAAAGGAAGGATCATGGCGATTATTAAAAATATATATATGTCTATCGCCTGTATCGAGATAATTTGTTTAAAGTAATGATTTTATCCACCGATTTTCCATATTCTCAACTGTAAATTTCGATATTCTTTTTATGAACGAAACATCTTCTGCAGTTGATTTGGTTGTTGTGTGATTATAGTGCATGGCTTGTGGTGTGTACAAATACCATCCAAAGGAATGTCACTAGATACACTTACATATCGATAATTTGTGGGTGAAAATGTAATTAACATTCCAAGTAATACAGCACTTAAAGTACACACAAGTAGCATTACAACATGTCTATATTTACATGCAAAATTGCATATCATACAAGTTGTAATTACGGTTCGATGTATTATGTTACTTACACTGCCTGTACTGAATCCGAGGACACGAAATGTTCTTCTGTAAATTGTTAGTGTAAACATAGGTTGTCGCAGTTTATATGCAAATTAGGAAACCTAACAGAATGTAGCAAGATATAATATACAGTTTTGCTCTGAGACATTAGGTTACAAACGAATTCCGAAAGCAATATGTGTTTTCGGAAACTGTTAATGCAAACATAGTTCCCTTCGAAATATGTCGTGCTGCATGTAATTGTTTAAACAATTGTTGTTAAACATTATTTACGAGCAACATTGCAACTGCTGTTGCTCACTGACGATATCCGAGAGAAAATGGAATGTTCTTTTGGAAAATTTTAATGTGAAGACTTAGCGGCTACGGCGGTGAGAGTGGACCTGGAAGGGCGAGGTTTCGGGTATCCTATGTTCTTGTTTACGAGATTTCAAACTCTTGTGTTAAGTGAAATATCATGTTTGATGTTATCAGTCATTATTCCAGGTAATTGCATTGTCCATTCGTCCTTAAGAGTGTCATTGTTCTACAACGTGCAAGTACATGTTTGATGTCAATCAGCCACGGCGGCATCCTTTGTTCAGCGTCAAAGTGGAGGGGTGGGGGTAACGGTACCTCACCCTGATGACACTAACGTCGACGGTAGATTCAAACTGCGGCAGTGGCCACATTACTATACTATGGAGGACCATAGCATTTTGGTGCAACAGGATTACAAACATTTGAACATTTTTGACCCTAAATAATGAAAAGTGCGAAGTCATCCATATGCGCTCAAAATGAAACCCATTAAACTGAATTTACACGATAAATAAATATATAAATGGGACTGATGACCCTGATGACCCTGAACTGAACTAAATAGCTAGGAACTACAATTACGAATAATCTGGAGAGAACACAGAGAGGCCGGCCGCGGTGGCCGAGGGGACTGAGGCGCTCCAGTCACGGTGTACTGGATTCGAACTTGGGTCTCCTGCTTTTGAGACAGTTGCGGTGATGCGTGCACCACTGGGGACCCAGCGATCACGACACCTGCAACTGATTACTCTTACACGTGCCACCTTCATATCGCTACTCACCAATAAGAATTGGGCAATACATAACTCAGGGTACTAAAAGTTTTATGGCTCGTTGTCTCTGCTCATAGGGGTGAGTTATGTATGTCAGCTTCTATGCCCTGAACAGCTACCCAAACTGTTTAAATAAGATCAGTAATTAATCTGTAGTTTAGCCAGTCTATCAATCTGCAGATGGTAACGGGAAAAATATATTTAAACAAACATAAATTAAAGCTCTGAATAACCAATAAATTGGATTCTAAGATAATGTTTAGAAGAGTTATTCAAGAAGTAATTTTTATAAGTGGAGTTTATTACTCTTTTTGGACATTAAAATGCGGAGGTGGTCCTTCTCTATACATCGGTAAATAACTGAATATTTCCCCAACTATTGTTCATGAGAGCCTCAATAAGTATCACACACACACTCGAGAATAGAAATTCCAAATTATCACTCGTAAATTAATGAAGTCCATCAAACATTGCAGTTCCAAATTAATCCGCGATTAATAACAGTATTTGTTATAAAACATAGTTTGTTATCACACGATTGCTGAATTATCACAGTTCCACAGCCCTACTAACGCCCATAGTTTACCACTTTTCAACCAGAGACTAAGTTCTGCAGTCATAGTCCCGTAAATTTTCCACACATGCCTATCTCTTCAAATCACAAGTTCGTAACGCGGCTTCAGACCGCCCACCGCCACAATCTTTCACCACCGCATGCAAGTTACGAGTCCCTACCCAAGCGTTCGAAAGCGTGCTCTACCTGCTCCCAAAATTGTATCCTTCCGCGCATCCTAACGCCTCATCTTTAAAATACAATTTCCCTTCCAAAATATTATACATTTGAATATCACAGAATTAAATGCTTTGACCACCTCCCTACAAATGTTGTTTACATTTAACAAACAAATACATATTTAACAATACTAAAATGGTTGATACTGAAGCTCTTTGCTCAGGTAGCTATTAAGCGTGGCGTCTCACTGTTCGAATATACTGCCGCCGAAGAAATATAGTTACACAATTAATATTTAACTTACCATGACTTTTTATGCAAATACCGGGTGATCAAAAAGTCAGTATAAATTTGAAAACTTAATAAATGACGGAATAATGTAGATAGAGAGATAAAAATGGCGCACCACCCCATATTGCTAGACGCGTGAAAGATCTCTTGCGCGCGTCGTTTGGTGATAATCGTGTGCTCAGTCATCACTTTCGTCATGCTTGGCCTCCCAGGTCCCCAGACCTCAGTCCGTGCCATTATTGGCTTTGTGGTTACCTGAGGTCGCAAGTGTATCGAGATCGACCAACATCTCTAGGGATGCTGAAAGACAACATCCGACTCCAATGCCTCAACATAACTCCGGACATGCTTTACAATGCTGTATAACACATTATTCCTCGACTACAGCTATTGTTGAGGAATGATGGTGAACATATTGAGTATTTCCTGTAAAGAACATAATCTTTACTTTGTATTAATTTGTTATGCTAATTATTGCTTTTTTGATCAGATGAAGCACCATCTGTCGGACAGTTTTTGAACTTTTTTTCGTATCCCATGCCATTCCAAGCATGTGTGTCAATTTTTACCTCTCTATCTATATTATTATTATTTTTTTTAAGTTTTCAAATTTATACTGTTTTTTTTATCACCCGGTATATTCAGTTCTCGTCTACAATTAATACATATAATTGTTTATGTATAAATTATCTGCTGCATATCGACTATTTTTAGTCAACCTTGAAATATTTAAGTGGCAGTCTACAACATAAAACGAACGTTACTAAGAATAATATTAAATATAATAAAATACATGTATAAATGTAATACGCTTTGCTGGGTTCATGTTTTGTGTTTCTGTGGTGAAATTTATGTTCTGGCACTAGAATATTACTACCTCCACGAAAAGCAGAACAAGAGAGTAAAATAAAGTTTATTGAAAGAATACGGAAATAACGTGGTGCGTCTTTTAAGAGAGGTAGCGTGGTGCAATGCTGCCCATTTGCTTCTTAAACTGTTACTGATAAACTCCGTATCAATAACTGTAAATGTAAGTCTTATTATTATTATAGTACTGAAATTTGTGTGCTTTTTATCTATAAGGGATATTGAAATTGTAATTACGGCGTTTGATTCTCACAAGTCTCCTGAATCCATTCATATATTTGCCGGATGATCATTCCCTGATTTTATATGGATTTTTAGAATAATGTGTGTGGCTATATTGTATTTCAGTTGCAATCTGGGAGAGCCGCCCTCGCTCAGCAAAGAACGTCGTTTTCGGTTCCCGAGCAGATTAGGAAAATTCTAACTACCTGTATTCCATTCACTAGGTCCAAACTGTTAGCCGGCCGGCTGGGGAATCTAACAGCCTGACAAACCCCGCCTTCACATGGAAACAATCTGCTCCCCCCTGTATCTGTAATGTCACACACGCCTCCCGTCAGATTAAAATTATCGACTTTACCCTGCCCATTATTGCTCAAACTCATAGTTATAGTAATTGATTTCCGTAAGAGTAAGGGCCCAGAAGGCGGTAGAAAGATCGTTCTACAGTCTGCTTCAAATTCCGGCCCTCTAAATTTCCTCAACAGAATTTCTCGAAAAGAACGACGGCTTTCCTCCAGCGATTCCCATTTGAGTTCCCGGAGCATTACTGTGACACTCGCGCATTTTTCGAACCTACCAGTAACGAACATAGCTGCTCGCCTCTGAACTGCTTCCATGTCTTCCTTTAGACATTTCAGCAATACTCAAGACATGGCCGAACAAGCGTTTTATAAGCGGTCTTCTTTCCAGATGAAGTACATCTTCCAAAATTCTTCCAATAAAACGAAGTCGGATGTCAGCCTTACTCACAACTGTCCTTACATGTTCGTTCCATTTCATATCGCTCTGTAGTGTTACGCCTACATATCTGAACGACACGACTGCATCAAGATGCTCACTACTAATGCTGTATTCGAACATTGTGGGATTGTTTTTCCTACTCATGCGCTACACCTTACATCTACATGTACATCTACATGGGATACTCTGCAAATCACATTTAAGTGCAAGGCAGAGGGTTCATCGAACCACCATTATACTATTTATCTCCCATTCCATTCTCGAATACCGCGCGTGAAGAAAGAACACCTGAATCTCTCCGTTCGCGCTCTGATTTCTCGCATTTTATTCTGATGGTCTTTTCTACCTATGTAAGTGGGAGCCAACAATATATTTTCGCAGTCGGAGGAGAATGTTAGCGATTTGCGTTTCGTAAGTAGCCCACGCCGCAGCGATAAGCGCCGTTGTTGTAATGATTCCCATCCCAGATCCTGTATCATTTCCGTAACGCTGTCTCCCCTGTATCGTGACAATACGAAACGAGCTGCCCTTCCTCGGACTCTTTCGATGTCCTCCGTCAAACCCACCTGATAAGGATCCCAAACTGGGCAGCAATACTCCAAAAATTGACGGACAAGCGTAGTGTATTCAGTTTGTTTAGTAGTTCTTTTCTGCCAATAAAACGCAGTCTCTGGTTCGCCTTTCCCACGACATTAATTACGTGTTCTTTCCAATTTAAGTTTGAAGTAATAGTAATTCCTAGGTATTTTGTGGAGTTTACGGCTTTCACTTTTGATTGATTTATCTTGTAAACAAAGTTTAACGGATTTCTTTTCGTACTCATGTGGACGATTTCACATTTCTCATTATTTAGTGTCAATTGCCAATTTATACACCATACTGATATCTTATTCAGATCGTTCTGCAGTTGGTAAATGACAGCGTCATCTGCAATCAACCTAAGAGAGCTACTTAGATTTTCCCCTAAATCGTTTATGTAAATAAGGAACACCAGAGGACCAATAACACTACCCTGTGGAACGCTCGACATCACCACTGTTTTAGTCGATGCCTTACCATCGATTACTACGAACTGTGTCCTCTCTGACAGGAAATCCCCGATCCAATCGCAAATTTTGGGCGATATACCATAACCACGGAGTTTGATTAAAAGCCTTCTGGAAATCAAGAAATACGGAATCAGTTTGCGAACCCTTGTCGATAGCACCCATCACTTCGTGTGAATAAAGAGCTAGTTGTGTTTCGCATGAACGATATTTTCTAAATCCGTGTTGACCTCGGGTCAATAGATCGTTCTGTTCGAGATAATTCATAATATTCGAATACAGGATATGTTCGAAACCCTGCTGCAAATTGACGTCAATGAAATAGGCCTGTAGTTTAGTGGGTTACTCCTACTGCCTTTCTTGAATATAAGTGTGACCTTTGCAACTTTCCAATCTTTTGGTACAGATCCTTCTTTGAGAAAGCGGTTGTATATGGCTGTTAAGTAAGGAGCTATCGCTTCAGCATAATCAGATAGATATCTAATGGGAACACAATCCGGACCAGAAGACTTGTTCTTGTAAAGCCATTTTAGTTGCTACACTACTCCGATGATATCTATTTCTACGTTACTCATTACGGCCTCTGTTCGTAATTCGAAATCTGGAATATTGGTTTCGTCTTCTTTGGTGAATGAGTTTCTAAAAACTATGTTTAGTAACTCTACTTTAGTAGCGCTGTCATCGGCAGGATCGCCATTACTATCATGTAGTGAAGGTATTATTTGTGTTTTGCCCCTAGTATATTTAACATATGACAAATCTCTTTGGGTTTTCAGTCAAATTTCGAGAAAGAGTTTCGTTGTGACAAGTATTGTAGGCATCTCGCATTGAGATCCTCGCTAAATTTCGAGGTTCTGTGTAAGATCGCCAATCCTGAGGATTTTGTGTTCGTTTAAATTTAGTATGCCTTTTCCTTTGCATTTGCAACAGTGTCCTGATCTGTTTTGTGTACCAGGGTGGATCGCCTCCTTCTTTTATTAATTTATTTGGTATAAAACTGTCAATTTCTGTCGATACCACTTCTTTGAATTTGAGCCACATCTGGTCTACACTTACGTTTAGTCTTAGAAACGAGTGGAAGCTTTCTTTCAAGAAGCAATGTATTTTATTTTTATCTGCTTTCCTCGACAAATAACTTTTCGTTTATTTTTGGTAACTTTGGGACTTTCGATATTCAATTTCGCTACGACAGCTCTGTGTTCACTAATACCTGTATCCGTTTTGATGCTCGTTATGAGCTCAGGATAATTTGTTGCTCAGAGATCAGGTGTGTTTTCACATCCATTTACAATTCTAGTTGGCTCATGAACTAATTGTTCGAATTAATTCTCAGAGAATGCGTTGAGTACAATTTCGCACCATGTTTAATGCGTACCTCCTGATTTGAATATATATTTTCGCCAACAGATCGAGGGTAAATTAAAATCACCGCCTAATATTATCGTGTGAGTCGGGTACGATTTTATAATTAGACTCAGGTTTTCTTTGAACCTTTCTGCTATTGTATCGTCAGAGTCGGGAGGCCGGTAAAAGGAACCAATTATTAACTTCTTACGATTTTCAGGTACAACCTCTACCCATAATAGCTCACAGGAACTATCAACTTCAACTTCGCTACACGAGAGAGTACTTTTGACGGAGACAGACACTATTTTGTTTAATCTATCCTTCCTGAACACTGTTAGATCTTTTGAAAATACCTCTGCTGAACGTATTTCCGGCTTGAGACAACTTTCACTGATTACAATGATGTGTGTTTCGCTGCTTTCCATTAACGCTTGGAGTCCTGGTACTTTCTCGACACAGCCGCGACAATTTACAACTATTATACCGATAGTTCCCAGATCTACATTTCTCCTCTGATCCACCTGCGCCCTTTGAGATTCCCCCCAGGGGGTCCACAACTCTTTTGTGGGTACGTGTGTGGCGCGCACGGGTCCCCGAGCCATTGCGGCCTTTCTTCCTGTTTCCCAGGCCGCTTTTCCTCACCCTGGTTCCCTCCCTTCCTAATCCTTTTTCCCACCCTACCCTTCTCCAACCCCGTCTCTAGGTGTTCTCGCGTTGACGGCCCGGCTATTCCCATGGTACTGCTGGTTTTGCAAATATGTCTTTGTTTGCCATGTTCACAGTTTTCGGCCCAGTTAGGTCCCCATTGTGGTTTGACCTCCATCAAAATTACTGAGTAAGTGTGAGCCATTTTGGGATGAACTCCCAACCTAGCCCCTACGGCGCGGATTCCCGCCCTTTCCTTCCACATTCCTTTCCTCGCCGTAGCTGCCTCCCCCGCTAGGTCACCAGCACGGTAGCCAGTCCGTGTGGTGGGGCTGTTATGTACCCTCATGGCTGAGCCCCCTGACTCGCACAGGGATCACACTGCCGATGCCTGAGCTGTGACCTCCTCATGAATGCCAAGGAGTCGATGCTTGTCTTTGTGGGGCATCAGGACTCCCGGCAACGGTCATCCTGCCAGGTGACGTTGCTGTGGCTGGGTGGCGCCCTTGAGGAGAGCCCCTGTTTCGGAGTGGGTGGCATCGGGGCGGACACTCCGCAATGAAGAGGAAACAACCCTCTGAAAATCCTGGCTCTAAGTCAGGTGTCTCCAAGTGTGGTAAGTTCAATTTCAATGCTGCAAGATACGACCCCAAATCGTTCCCTTCCCTAACACCTTCATGGGGGGAACGTGGGCCCACTAAACAGACTGAGCCATATACACCACGATATTTGGTATGTACCAGACAGGATGGGGAATCTTTCCAGGCAACTAAGCCTTCTTTCTTCGTCGAACACCTCGAAGAAAAGTTTGGCGAAGTTGCTGGAATGTCAAAACTGCGAGACGGTTCGGTCCTGATACAGGCGGAGACCCCGGCTCAATCACGAAACCTCCTCACGTGTGACCATTTAGGCGACATCCCCGTGTCAACAACGCCTCACAAGTCCTTAAATAAGGTACAGGGAGTCATATACCACAGAGACTTATTGTTGCAGACAGATGAGGAATTACGTGACCATTTACAACGACGCGGAGTACACTTTGTCCGCCACGTCTTTCGGGGACCAAAAGATAAGAGGGTGGCCACTGGCGCATTTGTTTTGGCCTTTGAGGGTGACAATCTGCCTGAAAAGGTCAAAGTCATGATGTATCGCTGTGACATCCAGCCATACATCCCCCCTCCAATGCGATGCTATAAATGTTGGCGCTTCAGGCACATGTCCTCTCGCTGCAACGCTGCTGCAACCTGTAGGGACTGTGGCCGTGCCTTACATCCTGACACTGCCTGTGCCCCTCCACCTTATTGTGTCAATTGCGGCGGTCACCACTCTCCCTGTTCGCAGGACTGTCCCGCTCTACATAAAGAGAAGAAGATAGTCGAGTATAAAACGTTGGACCGACTAACATATTCAGGGGCACGAAAGAAATATGAAAAGCTGCATCCTGTTTCATTAGTAAGTTCATACGCTGCTGCTACATCGATGGCGCCACCACCGGTGGCGACATCTCGCCCTGCTCTACCTCCATCTGTGGGCCCTATGGGCCGCCCCTCTACCTCTGCCTCCCAGACATCTGGAGGCACACAATCTTCTGTGGGGCAGGTACTGCCCCCCACGTCGGGAGTGGCTACCCCCACTCCCCAGCCAGAAAAGGGTTCCCCTTCTCTGGCTTCTGTTTCTGGGAAGGGAACCTCTTCTGCCCTTCCAACCATGTCCCCCCAGATATCTGACACTAGCCAGCGGCTGAAGGACCCTCGGCCAGAAAGCCGTCTGGCTCCTCAGTCTTCCCACACTCCTCAAGCCCCTCCGGAGAAATCCTCCTCCTCCGGTAGGCCCAAGGAACGACGGGAAGACAAGAAGGAAAGAAAAGAGAAAACGGTGAAGCGCAAGGAGACACTGGCGGCCTCGGTGCCCCCAGCCCTTGCACCTGACGCGCCTGAGGATGATGTGATCCTTCTAGCGACGCCAGAAGATTTGGCCTTTGCCGATCTTGGGGATACCATGGACATGGAGGATCAGGCTTCACAGCCAGCGACGAGTGCTAATACCACTCCTCTTCCATCTTCATCTTCATGCACCGTCAACCAGGAGACAGTCTGATCCTCCAATGGAATTGTGGAGGATTTCTCTGCCGTTTGGCTGAATTGCGTCAGCTGTTGAGCGCATTTCCACCTCTTTGTGTTGCTCTCCAGGAAACCTGGTTTCCTGGTGATCGGACCCCCACCCTTCGGGGCTACCGGGGGTACTTCAATAATCGCACCATTTACAATAGGGTGTCGGGCGGGGTATGTCTATATGTACATACCTCTGCCTACAGTTCCCCAGTGCCAATTAACACAGCCCTGGAGGCTGTCGCTGTCAGGGTTCGAGCATCGCGGGACATTACCATCTGTTCCCTTTATCTCCCTCCTGATGCAGCAGTGGCACCAGCTGACCTAGCAGCCTTGATCGCTCAACTTCCTTCACCGTTTCTTATTTTAGGAGATTTTAATGCACATCACCCCATATGGGGGAGCAACGTGACTACAGGACGTGGTCGACAATTTGAACTACTTTTTAACCAACTTGACCTTTGTATTCTTAATACAGGAGCTCCTACCCATTTTAGTGTGGCCCATGGCACCTTTTCCGCCATAGACCTTTCTGTGTGTTATCCGGGCTTACGTCCACTCCTTAACTGGTGGGTCCATGATGACCTTTGTGGAAGCGACCACTTTCCCATCTTCCTTTCGCTTCCCCACCACAAACGCCATGCACGTCTACCCCGCTGGTCCTTCCATAGGGCTGACTGGGCAGCATACACGTCAGCTGCAACGCTGGATACCCCTCTCCCTGCTGATGCAACAATGGCAGTAGACCAAATTATTTCCGTTGTCGTTTCTGCCGCTGAGTCCGCGATACCATGTTCTTCTGCCGTATCCCAGCGAAGACCAGTACCCTGGTGGTCACCGGAGATAGCAGCAGCAATTCGCAATCGCCGCAGAGCTTTGCAGCAGTATCGGCGCCACCCCACCATTGACCACCTGGCCTTTAAACGTCTTCGGGCCCAGACACGCAAGCTTATCCGGCAGCGCAAGCAGGCATGCTGGGAGGAATACGTATCCACAATTGGACCCCGTGTCTCCTCCAGCCAGATTTGGACGAAGATTCGCTGTATATCAGGCTACCGTCCACCGGCAGGGATCGCGGGTCTCTCTATCCATGGAACTGTTCATACCGACCCGACCATCATTGCCGAGTCTTTTGCAGCGCACTTTGCTCTTAATTCGGCGTCCACTGCCTACAGCCAAGGTTTTTGTACCTTAAAAGAGCGGGCTGAGCGAAAGCAGTTGGTATTTCGCACAAACCGCCAGGAGCCGTACAATGCGCCATTTACCGAGTGGGAATTTCAAAGTATTCTTGCCAGTTGCCCCAATACATCTCCAGGACCGGACCGAATCCACTGTCAAATGCTGAAACATCTTTCTGCAAACTCGTAGCGCCATCTTTTGGATTTCTTTAATCGTCTCTGGATCGAGGGAGCATACCCATCCCAATGGCAGGAGAGTACCGTTATCCCTCTGCTGAAACCAGGTGCGGATCCATTGAACGTTGACAGTTACCGTCCCATAAGTCTCACAAACGTCCTTTGTAAGCTTTTTGAACGTTTGGTGAGCCGGCGACTTCTATGGGTTCTCGAGTATCGGGGTCTGCTCGCCCCACAACAAGGTGCTTTCCGGCAAGGTCGCTCTGCATTGATAACCTCCTCTCTTTGGAGTCGGCGATCCGTACTGCTTTCGCCCGATGCCACCACCTCGTCGCCATCTTTTTCGACCTCCGGAAAGCATATGACACGGCATGGCGTCATCACATCCTTGCCACACTACATGGGTGGGGTCTCCGTGGCTCCCTCCCAATTTTTATTCAGAATTTTTTATTTTTGCGCCGCTTTCGAGTCCGCGTTGGCACCTCCCTCAGTTCCTCCCATATACAAGAGAATGGGGTACCACAAGGGTCCGTCCTAAGTGTACCCCTCTTCTTAGTGGCCATTAATGGTCTAGTGGCTGCAGTGGGGCCATCAGTTTCTTGCTCTCTCTATGCGGATGACTTTTGCCTGTACTACTCTACCACTAGTACAACTGTAGCTGAAAGACGACTGCAGGCAGCCATTCATCGGGCGCAGAATTGGGCTTCTGCCCATGGTTTTACATTTTCCCCTGCGAAAACCAGGGTGATGCACTTTTGTCGCCAACGCACGGTACATCCGCATCCAGAGCTCTACCTTGATGGTGAGATCCTTAGGGTTGTGGATACACACCGCTTCCTGGGTCTCCTTTTTGACTCGCGTTTGACATGGCTCCCTCATCTGCGCCAGATTAAGCAACGGTGTTCACGATATTTGGACATCCTTCGTTGCCTCAGCCATACTGTCTGGGGGGCAGCACGCCCTGTCCTCCTGCGGCTGTACAATGCTCTGGTGCAGTCACGTCTAGACTACGGAAGCCAGGTCTACAGCTCAGCCTCTCCATCTGCACTGCGAGTTCTCGACCCAGTGCATCATAACGGCATCCGTCTGGCCACTGGAGCCTTTCGTACAAGCCCTGTCACGAGTCTCCTGGCAGAGGCTGGAGTCGCCCCATTGCGATACCGGCGCCAACAACTACTCGCCCAGTATGCTGCCAGAGTTCACTGTACCCCTCGGCATCCGAATAACAGACTCCTCTTTCCGGGAAAGGTCACTCGTTTGCCGCAGAGGCGACCTCGGTCGGGACTCCCGATAGCAGCGCGTGTCCAATCGCTACTATCGACCCTGGACTCCTTTCCTCTTAACCGTCCCTTCCGCTCGACTCTCCATGCTCCTCCCTGGACCGTTCCTCGGCCGCGGATTCGGTTGGATCTTTCCTGTGAGCCGAAGACCTCTACTTCTCCTCTGGTCCTACGGCATCGGTTTTCTGCACTGCTCCGTGAGTTCAGTAACTCCGAGGTCATTTATACGGACGGTTCTTCAGATGGCGACCACACTGGATATGCCTACGTGCATGGCGCCTATGTTGAACAACGCTCTTTGCCACCCGGCAGCAGCGTCTTCACCGCAGAACTGGTGGCTATATACCGCGCCCTTAAATACATCCGCACATGCCCTGGGACCTCCTTTCTGATCTGTAGCGACTCGCTGAGCGGTTTACAGGCCCTTGATCAGTGTTATGCTCGTCATACATTGGTCAGGGCCATTCAGGAGTCGATACTGTCTCTTAGAGACTCCGGTCGCTGTGTTACATTCGTTTGGACCCCGGGCCATGTAGGCATCCCGGGCAACGAGAGCGTTGACCAGCTACCCAAACAGGCTACCACTTGCCGCCGTCTGGGGATTGGCCTCCCAGAAGCAGACTTCCGCCCGTTGCTTCGCACTAAAATACGCGACCTGTGGAACGCCGAATGGTCCGCTCTGGACGGGCCCAATAAGCTGCGTACGATAAAGGACACAACATCTGTCTGGAAGTCCTCGCAGCTGGGATCCCGTAGGGACTCCGTGGTTCTCTGCCGTCTCCGCATTGGTCACACCCATCTGACGCATGGTCACCTCCTCCGTCGAGAGGACCCGCCCGTGTGTCAATGTGGTGCCCCATTGACTGTGGTCCATCTCCTACTCGACTGTCCCATTTTAGCCCCACTGCGGCATTCTTTTACCCTCCCGAACACTCTGTCTTTGGTGCTCGGCGACGATGCCTCTGTGGCTAATTTGGTTTTACGATTCCTTCGTGCTGCGGGGATTTACCAGTTGCTGTGAGTTCTTTGGGTGGTCTTTTAGATAATTTTTTATGTTCCCCTTGACGTGTCTCTAGACTACAGTTTTTATTTTGTACGCTATGTGGTTGACTTTTCCCTTTTTATACACATGGTCGGTCAACCACATTCACTGGCTCTGTCATTTTTGTCTCGTTTTTGTTTCTGTGTGTCTGGTGTCTTTCGTATTGTCTCGTGTTGACTCTGTCAGTAATTCATTGACGGTGCATTCTTTCATTCTTTGTTTTAAATCTCATTCAGGCACATTTTTTATGGTTCTGTTTTTTCTCTGTGTTGCCTAGATATGAAGCGGGGGACTGATGGCCATAGCAGTCTAGTCCCCCTAAAACCCCCCATAACAACAACAACAACCTTTGAGATTTTCCATTTGCTGCCGCTGCAGAGGTGCGTACTGGACGACGTCCGCTCGCCGACGACGGCGACAAAAAATGTTCAAATGTTTGTAAATATGTCGGACTCAACTGCTGGGTTATTAGTCCGTAGCTTACAAACTACTTAAACTAAGGTAAACTAACCTAAGGACAACACACCCATGCCCAAGGAGGGACTCGAACCCCAGACGGCGAACTGCCGCGCGCACCACAGCAAGGCGCGTTAATGCGCACGGCTAATCCGCCGCGGAAACACCTTACATTTTTCTACATTTGGAGCTAGCTGCCTTTATTCACACCAACTATAAATTTTGTCTAAGTCATCCCTTATGCTATTACAGCCAATTAAAGACGACAACTTCCTATACACCACAGCATCATCAGCCAACAGCCGCAAATTATACGTTACTCTGGCCATTAGCTCATTTGTACAGATAGAAAATAATAGTGGTCACATCACACTCCCCTGGGGCACGCCACATGATACACTCATCTCTGATGAACACTCGCCGTCGTGAACAACGTACTGCTTTGTTTTACTTAGGAACTCTTCCAGCCAGTCACAAATCTGTGAACCTATTGCATATGTTCGTATCTTCGTTAGCAGTCTGCAGTGTGGCACCGCGTCAGATGCCTTTTTGAAATCAAGAAAAACACAATCTGCCTGTTGCCCTTCATCTATGGCTCGCAAGAAGTCATATGAGAAAAGGGCAAGCTGTGTATCACACGAACGATGGTTCCTAAACCCATGGTGATTCATAGAAAGAAGCTTACCCGTCACAAGGAAATTTACTATATTCGAGTTTCGAATATGCACCAAAATTCTAGAGAAAACTGATGTCAACAATATTGGCCTTAATTATGTGGGTCAGTTCTTTTACCTTTCTTATAAACGGCAGTCACCCGCTCTTTTATCCATTCACTAGGAACTTTGCGTTAAATTAAAGATTCGCGATAAATGTAAAAAAATGTTCAAATTTTGAAAATCTATCGTACCAAACTGCGTGGTCATCAGTCCGTTTCTTACAAACTACTTAAACCTAGGTAAACTAACCTAAGGACAACACACACACGCCCATGCCCCAGGGAGGACTCGAACCTCCACGGCGAGCAACCGCGCGCTCCGCAGCGAGACGCTTTAGACCGCTCGGCTAATCCACCGCGGCGAAGCGATAAATGTAAGCTAAGTAAGGAGCCAAATCCGCAGAATACTCTTTGTAAAACCGAACTGGTATTCCATCCGGACCAGCAGACTTTTTCGTATTTAGCTCTCTCAGCTGCTTCTCTACACCGGAAATACCTATTACTGTGTCCTCCATTTGGGAGTTATTGCCTTGAACAAATGATGGTGCGTTTGTACTGTCCTCCTGCGTGAAAGATTTCTTAAAGGTTAAATTTAGAACTTCAGCTTTCTGTTTGCTTTCTTCTATTACTGTCCCGGAATGATCAACGAGTGACTGAATAGTGGCCTTTGCCCCGCTTATCGATTTTACATAGCACGAGAAAGTTTTTCGGGTTCTCGGAAAGGTCTTTTGCTTAGGTGTAGCTGCGGTAATTATTCTGTACTTCGCGCATCGCTCTTTTTATAGACGCACGAATCTCTACTAACTTTTACCTGTCATCATTTACGTCTTCTTTTTTGAGTGCTACAGCCTTTGCTTTCTTAGTAGCTTTCTAACATTATTATTATACCACAGTGGATTTTTTCCATCCTTAATCGTCTTTATAGGCCCATATTTTCTAACCCTTTACTTACAATGCATTTAAAGTGACTCCACAATTCCTCTAAATCCATTGTACCTGAACTAAAAGATGTCCATTCATTTTCTAAGTGTGATTATCAATAAGTCCTTTCTCTGCACTGACATCATTAATAAGGACGGGCCTGTTAGTAGCTATAAGGTCTAAAATATTACCATTTCGTGTGGTCTGGCTGGCCGCGGTGGCCGAGGCGACTGAGGTGCTCCAGTCACGGTCTGCACGGCCAATACGGTCGGGGGTTCGAATCCCCCCTCGGGCATGGATATTTGTGCCGTCCTTAGTGTTAGCTAGATCATAAGTAGGTTGTAAGTTTAGGGACTGATAACCCCGTAGTTAAGTCCCATAAGCTATACAAACATTTGAATATTTTCGTGTGGGCTGTCGGTTTAACAGCTTGTCTGTACCACATGAAATGAAACTAGAGAGGTCCCAATCTATACTCTTGAGGTTGAAGTCTCCCTCGACTAATATTGCATGGCTCGGATGCCTATGCACGACCTGGTGTTGACTTTCTTTGAATAACACTAAAACTGCTACAGAAGCAGCAATTGGGGGGGGGGGGGGTGCGGTAAAAACACCCAACTAATATTTTTACTTGTGTTAGACCTGTCATACGTGCCCAGGTAACTTCACAGTTACTCTCAACCTCGACCTCGGTAGAAACAATATCTTTCGCTGCGCTGGAATAGCCGAGCAGTGTAAGGCGACTCGCTGCGAAGAGTGCGGTTGCTCGCCGTCGGAGGTTCGAATCCTCCCTGGGGCATGTGTATGTGTGTGTGTTGTTCTTAGGTTAGTTTAACTTAGTTTAAGTAGTATGTAAGCTTAGGGACTAATAACCATCGCAGTTAAGTCCCATAGATTTACAAACATTTAACATTTGAAACAATATCTTTGTCCACTGCGATGAACACTCCCCCTCCAGTTGTTTCCGATCTGTCTTTCCGACATACATTCAACGCCTCACTACCACATCATGATTTAACCAGCTTTCGGTGCCTAATACTATCTGAGCACAGTAATTTACCTGCAGCGCGGTAAATTCGGGAACTTTGTTTTTAATGCTTTGAAAGTTTACGGCTAATATTTTGATAGTCGAATTATAGTTCAGAATGCGGCCTGAATTCGCTGTCTGAATGTTCACTCGCGAGTACTCATCAGCGCCAGCGCCAGCCCCAGCGCATAGCCTAAGGAGGGGGAAAAACACATGCACCCCACATGTACTCTGCTACCCGATTATCTGCTTCCTTAGTGTAGTGCACCCCGATCTATCTAGGGCCGTCCTACGATTCCCCACGCGTTAACACAAATCCATAAATCTACAGCCATGACTGTCACAGAACGGCGAAGCCTCTGGTTCATACTCTCCACTCGGCTCCTAACACTAGGACCCCTATCAACCCTGGGAACAATGCTACAAATCGACAGCTCTGCTTGCACCCAGCGTGCGAGGCCAGCAGTCTTCACCAGTTCCATCAGCCGCCCGTAGGAACTAAGGATGTCCTCAGAACCCAAGCGACAAGCGTCATTGATGCCGACATGAACGACAACTTGCAGTCGACTGCACCCAGTACGCTCAATGGCCGCCTCCACATCTCGGATGAGGGCCCCAGGCAGACACACCGAGTGCACGTTGGACTTCTTTCCGGACCTCGACGCTATCTGCCTAAGGGGCTCCGTCACGCGCCTAACATTGGAGCTCCCAATAACTAATAATTCCCCCCCCCCTCCGTGCACCTGCTCGGATCCTGCTGAAGGAGTGGCCACACCTCCACTCACACGACGAACGGGCGTGGACGGACGGCCAGCCTCCACATTGACCATCCGCCTCGAGCGACGCCAACGCCGTTTAACCCGAAAGTCCCCTTGCGGAGAGGGCGGCTCGACGACGTCCGGTACACCTCGGTAGCAGGGACAGAGAGCGACACCTGAGGTGTCCCACTCAGACTCCCCACCGCTGCCTGAAGAAGACTGACCGTAGCCAGCAGCGCGCTCAGCTGTTCGCGAACTGCGGCCAACTCCTCCTGCGTCCGCACACAGCAGGCACACATCCTATCCATCCTATCGACACAATTAACTGTGAAGAGTAGAAAACTAGATAATCAACTTGTAACTAGTCTATTACTTTAATAAAGGTGGCTGGCAGCTAACTGAATTGTGGTCAATGGTGAAAATATTATCAAAAACAACGAAACTGTGTCTGGTTGTTTTCAAAATAAACAAGAAAATCTATGGTGCAAACTACTATCAAATACGCGAGAATAAAAACTTTCTAAAGGTAAAACACATGAAGTAAAGAAGTGACAAGTAAGAAAAAGACAGTAGATACTTAAATTATGGAGCTTGCAGCACAAACGGAATCTGCCACGTACGCGAGAATATAACTCTTAAAAACAGAAGCACTAACTAAAATGAAGAAATTGACTGGCAATGAAATTTGAGAGAAATTAAATTACAACACTTAGCGCTCTGAACGACGAGCGACTGGCAGCAGGTGGCACTGTAGCACGGCTGGGATCTTCATAATGTGGCACTGGCGGGGACTCACAGAAGGGCAGCTCGTTTTGTCACGGAAATGATGTACAGTTGGTAGCAAATCATTAAAAGAAAGGCGTTATTCGTTGCTGCGCCATCTATTTGCGAAATTTCTTTCACCGACTTTGTCCTCCGAATGCGAACATTTTTTGTTAGCATGCAGCTACAGTGGGAGACATGATTACATAATAAAATAAGAGAAATGAGATCGAAAACGGAAAGATTTTTTTTTTTCCAAATCGAACGGTAAATAAATTTTACGAAACCGGTTCGATGAACGTCTGGCATGCAGCGAAATGTCGGCGCGGCCCTGCCGCCGCCTGGCACAGCTCTATCTCGCTGCTCCCGGTTCAGCAACTTCATCTCACGTCCATCACTTCAGATATTGTGTGATATGCACCATATTATCCGACGGTTCCATACAGTTCCGCCTAATGAACAAAACAAGAGCGTACGGACTCTCAGACCAGTGTTACTAGCTGACAAACGCAGCATGTCATTCTCAACGGATTCTTTCTATGTCAAAGGAAGTGTTATAGGACCGTTGCTTTTCGCAATATATAGAATGTTTCAGTTAAAGTGTTTGCCTCTGTAACTTAGAAACTAATAGGCAACTGAAAATTCACGGTAGAATTACATAACAAACGTAACACATTCTGCGGAACTATGAATATAGTTTATTTTGTTAATTTCCAGAGAATTACTGAAGACAGATATACGTTTTAAACGTAACATTAGTTTTTTCTATAATGAACTTGAATTATTTAAAACACAAATAGATTTAAAGCACTTTTCTATTATGTTTACTTTGGGGCCACAAGCTTTTAAAGTTTCAGGGGCGGATATCGAGAGCTTGACCATTCAAATATGGCTTCTGAAAACAGTTGTATCAGTTGCTGATTTAGTCCTCACAGGGGTTACTTTTCTTTATTTAAATACACAAATTCATTCTCAGTCTAATGATTATACTTCTCTTCCACTACAGAAAAAATCATTCTGTCCATATTAACCGAAAATTCTTAACTAAATGTTTGTAAACCTATAGGGACACACTGCTATGGTCCCCATTCACTAGACTTACAAACTACTTAAACTAACTTGCACTAAGGACAACAAACATTCCCATGCCCGAGGGAGAACTCGAACCTCCGACGGCGAGCAACCGCGCGCTCCGCAACAAGGCGCATTAGGGCGCTTGGCCACTCCACTGCGGCTCGTTACTAGAAGACTCAACTTGACATGCCAAGCACGTTGCAAAAACGGTTCTATTTACATGGCACCAAAGTCGAATTAGGAACTGGAAAAACGCTTTATAAAATCGGAATTTCAATTATATATATAAATACAGGGTGTTTCACTAAGTGTGTTTGCCTCTGTAACTTATAAAATAATAGGTGACGGGAAATTTTAATGCGGTAGGTGAACACAAGAAATGTTACACTTTCTGCGGAGCTATGAACATAGTTTATAGTATCATTTTCCAAAGAGCTACAGCACAAAGATATAATTTTTTAAATGGAACAATAGTTTTTTCTATCGTGCATTGGATTCGTTGAAACCAGATGCGTCCAAATCAATTTAAACTACATTCCTATCACTGTTAGTTTGGGAGCTACAACCCTTCAAAGTTTCAGGGGCAGATACCACAAACGCTGCGCATAATGCAGTGCGCCTTCTAAATGTGGTGCGGCCAAGTTGTAACTTCGCCGGTGTCACGGAACGAGAAGCTTCCTCGATGCGCTGTTAGACTGCCGACTGTCGCCGCACACGGCCGTATACCCGACAGTTGGAGCCACACAAACAAGCGGGGCTCAATACACCACAGTTACTGACATCGGATGACGATGGCATACACGAACAACGAGTACGTTGACATGTTGCTGATGCTCGGCGAATGCCGACACGATGCCACTGAAGCAGCCACGGCGTATGCCGTGAGATATCCTAGGCGAAGAGCCCCGGCAGCCATTACGTTCTTACGTGCCGAACAACGACTTCGGGAAACAGGCAGCTTGGTAATGCGCCGCAGTAACAGACGAAGACCTGCAAGAAAGTGAGGAGACGGAGCTGTTTGTTTTACCTGCACTACACCACGATCCTCATGTCAGCTTACGAGCCGTTGCTGCAGTCGCTGGTGTCAGTCTCACATCTGTGTGGCTTATAGTAAACGGCCACAGGTTTCACCCGTACCGCCTGTCACTGACCCAGGAGCTGCATGGGAACGATTTCCGTGCGAGAGTGACATTCTGTGAGTGGGCCATGCGTAATTTCACGCTGGAGTCTTTACAAAGTGTTATGTTCTCTGATGAGTCCACGTTCACAAATTATGGTGCAGTGAATCGCCATAACATACACTACTAGGCCGCAGACAATCCTCGGTGGGTACGACCTATCGACCGTCAACGTAGGTGGTCTATTAACGTGTGGTGTCGAATCCTTGGGGATGAAATCATCGGTCCACACTACTTCCCAGGTACACTGACAGGTGAGTTATATCGCGCTTTCATAGCCGACAGTTTGGGTGGTTTTCTTGAACATGTGTGCCTACATACGAGAGTCCATATGTGGATGCAGCACGATGGTCACCCAGCCCATTCTGCGCGTGCTGTTGTGGAATAACTAAACAACAGGTTTGCAGGAAGATGGTTGGGGCGCCATGGTCTTCATGCATGGCCCACAAGGTCGCCCGATTTAACACCAGTAGATTTCTTTTTGTGGGGATGTCTAAAGGATCGTGTTCATGTCACTGAGCCCACATCCCCAGATGATCTCTATGGCGCATCGAGGACGCATGTCGCTCCGTCACACCGGCGATGTTACATCTCGTCCGCAGATCCTTCGAAGGCGCATTGCATTATGCATTGAGATACATGGACACACATTTCAACTTCTCATGTAGATCAACTTCCTACCGCCATAACATCCATCACCCACCACACAGCCATGTATTATGTACAGCGTGTGGTATCTGCCCCTGAAACTTTGAAGGGCTGTAGCTCCCAAACTAACAGTGATAGGAATGTAGTTTAAATTGGTTTGGATGCAGATGGTTTCAACGATTCCAATGCACGATAGAAAAAAACTATCCTTTCATTTAAAAACTTATATATTTGTGCTGTAACTCTTTGGAAAATGATACAATGAACTATGTTCATAGCTCCGCAGAAAGTGTAACATTTCTTGTATTGACCTACAGCATTAAAATTTCCCGTCACCTATTATTTTATAAGTTACAGAGGCAAACACACTTAGTGAAACACCCTACACACACACACACACACACACACACACACACACACACATATATATATATATATATATATATATATATATATATATATGTGTGTGTGTGTGTGTGTGTGTGTGTGTGTGTGTGTGTGTGTGTGTGTGTGTGTTCTTTTTCAGGGGAGACGCGGGAGGACGCGTCCACCTAAACTTTTAGTGTCAGAAGAGTAAAGGTTTTTCTCTCTTTCTTTTTTTTCTGAGAATATAAAAGTTTGCCAACGATTTATTTCACATACGTAAATCGAATTTATATCTTTTCAAGTTGAAAATCGCGTTATAAACAATGCCAGCGCAATCTATGGTAGGAAAAATTATAAATAAATATATGGGGAAAAGGATACAAATAGTTTTGAAGGGTATCCAGTTCATAAGACTTCTTACAGACGTGACGTCACACGCTCGTATCGGAGACCACAGGAACTGCTGTCGACTTTCGTTAGCGTTCGATACGGGGTGTTCGGGAGACACCATTGCATAAAGTAATCGTTTGCGATAATTGAATCGACATCAACTGTTTTCGATTATTGAATCGATACACGGGGCAGCGTGAGCGTACTTTCTACTTTGTTCTTCATTTACTGGTCCGTTCTTCTTTGTTCTACAACTGATTGTGCAGTGACTTCTGCCTTGTATGCAAGTTAGAGTATAGGTTAAGATGAGCAGAAAGATAACAAACTAGTTTGCCGGTGCTCCTTCATCGAAAAAGCAAAAACTTGTTAATAATTCATGTGTGAGTGAAAAGTCGGGAATTTCGATGTTGTCGGTGGATGGAAAGAGTGGAAGTGAAAATGAAAACGTGAACACTGAACCCACGTGTGATAATACAGTGAACGAACATGTGTACTACAGGAAGTCAATGATCGTCCGGAATGTTGCTCTTTTGGTCAAAAAACTACATTTCTTGAGAAATATGACTGGTTAATTAATCGTGTCAAATAAAGAACATAGGCCGACCGTGGTGGCCGAGCGGTCTGTGGCGCGCAAGTCACATTCTGCATGGCCACTACGGTCGGGGGTTCGAATCCCCCCTCGGGCATGGGTATTTGTGCCGTTTTTAGTATTAGTTAGTTCATAGGTAGTTTGTAAGTTTAGGGGCTGATGACCCCGTAGTTAAGTCCCATAAGCTATACAAACGAACAAACAAATAACTTAGTTACAAAGAAGTAGGAAATGTGTGATGTTAATTACAATGTACCACTAGTTTTATAGTTAAGGGGGAGTCCACTGTCACAGGTGGAACATTTGCACTAGCCTACATTTGAGGGGCCCAGTGGAAAAGGGGCACATGCCACTAGAGTACTTTGTGTCAGGAAGTAGGAATTAAGGAAATATAATTTTCTATAGTAATGTGAACTGCTGCTGTGATACCAACAGTTGTTACAGTAACTAGGTGGTGTTTTACAAACATTAATATTAAATATTAGGCCAGTTTATTACAACTTAAAGTAGAGAAAATGAAATCCTTGACATGTAGGCATATTGCATAGCACGTCATTAATAGTCAAACTTCTCATCAATGTTTTCCTGTTCCATTGTATCCCCACTACCGTCAGTTATTAATGAC
Organism: Locusta migratoria; assembly: GCA_026315105.1. Classification (NCBI taxonomy): domain Eukaryota; kingdom Metazoa; phylum Arthropoda; class Insecta; order Orthoptera; family Acrididae; genus Locusta; species Locusta migratoria. Next base: position 787,447,451 of record CM048755.1, read on the forward strand.
TTATAAAAACTGGAGGTACAAACTGCAGTAAGCTTTGAAGGTCCCTGAACTTTGCTACCTTAATTTTACATCCATTTGGATACTTAGGAACTAACTAACTGGTAGTCTGCAAGCTTTGTAAATCGTCCACGACACCTCTGTAAACTAACTCGCACAGGATTCTCAGTTTGTATGAATATTTTATATATACAGATGTTTACTTCTCACTAATTTAAGCACCATTGCATTTCTGGTGTTTGCAGGCTTTTTGTCAACAGTAACGTTAAGTCTGACGATACTATTCATTATAGACGACAAAGACACGAAGTCGTCTTCCTTCATTTCAACCACAATGAATGGGTTCGTTTGCTTGCTCTTTCTTATAGGTTCAGCCCATTTTGCTGGAGTGTACACAGCCTGTGTGTTTCTTTTCAGCTTCTCAATAATTCAAAAATCCCTGAAATTTATCGAACGTGTGACCAGGGAGGAGAAATTTGTGATAAACAACATCAAAACATATTTTATATAGGAGGTACAACCACAGACCTAGGATAATATAGTTTTCATTTTGTCCAACACACGAATCAGAATAAATGATGAGCCATTGATTTTCAGCTTTATTAAGAATTGATTCAGTTGAATCACGAGACACCATCCTTCTTCTTCACCATCTCTGGAGCCAAAGAAGGTTACAAAACTTTTTATAGTGTTGTTTTTATTGTTGTTGATACGTGTAGATGGTTTTTGTTGCAATGTCTTTTAGTGGTGATTTATAGGTCAAAATATGTGTTCGGTAATATTTTCCTGTATTGTTTTGTATGTCGGGGGATTGATTGGAATCACCTGTTTCATTTGAGGTGTCAACTCAACTGAACTGTACGATACTATTTTCTTTTATTATTCATGGTCTGATGGGAACTGCATGCTTGTTCGATACCACATTATCTGGTATGTTCGGGTGGTTCTTGGTACCGCCTGCTTCATTTGAGCTGTAGTAAAGTCAACTGAAGAGTCCGATACCAGTTTTTGTAGTTTAACTTGTTGATGACGTCATGGGTAAAGGTCGACGGGTGGTATCCATGATTCACATATGAGTAACTTTCGCTGCATTATATCTAATATCTGAGTACCTCCAAACTTTTTTTTTAGAAAAAGTGCACTGACCATCCAAAGGCGGATTGAGAAATCGGTTTACGAAATCCGGTTTCTGGAGTCCATGTTAACGCGGTGACAGTGAGCCACACAAAGACACGGGCTAAGTGCGATAGAACAGTCAAATCTACAGGCCGTTAATTAAATTACGAACAACTTAAATTGGAAAGATCACAAAGAATATGTAGTAGGTTTCATTTGCAGAACACTTAGAAGACGCGACAGTTGTACTGAAATAATTGCCTACACCACACTTGTGCGTCCTGTTTTGGAGTACTGCTGCGCATTATGGGATCCCCACCAAGTGGGACTGACTGCCGATTTAGAAAAAGTTCAGAGAAGGGCAGCTCTTTTTGTATTATCGAAATATAGGGGGGAGAGTGTCACGGAAATGATGCGCGAGTTGGGGTGGAAATCATTAAAAGAAAGGCGTTATTCGTTGCGTCGAGATCTATTTACGAAATTTCTGTCACCATCTTTCTCTTCTGAATGCGAACATTTTTTCTTAGCACCCACCTACATAGGAAGACATGATCATTAAAATACAATAAGAGAAATCAGATCGAAAAAGGAAATATTTAGGTGTTCCTTTTTCCCGCGATCTGTTAGAGAATGGAACTGTAGAGAAACATCGTAAAAGCGATTCGATGAACCCTCTGCCATGCACTTCCAAGTGACTAGCAGAGTATTTATGTAGATGCAGAATGCTCATTCAAAAAATATTCAAATATTTGTAAATCTTATTGACGTAACTTATTTAGTCTTCAGTTCCTAGGCTTACAAACTATTTAAACTAACCTAAGAACAACATACATAGCCATGCCCGAGGGAAGACTCGAACCTCAGACGGCGAGCAACTGCGCACTCCGCAGCAAGGCGCCTTAGAGCGCTCGGCCACTCCACCGCGGCTATTGTTCATCATTGTGGGATTCGTACAAGGCAGGGTTGATGGAAGAGATGGAGAGATCCAGCAGGCTCCGTTATGGGCTCATTTAGTAAGCGCGAGGATGATCAGTGGCAGACGCTGCGTTGTGTGTCGCGGCACTGCAGAGTTGCGAGAGCGTACAGTTAACCAATATATTACTTCCTTCTAAGTATATCTCGCGAAAAGTCCAATTAGAACACTCGCGGAGGTACACATGCAATTTTTTTTTCTTTTTTCTCCGCGAACCGTACTTGACTGGGATAAAAAAAGGAGGGAGTGACACTGGTACCACACATCGCGAGGCGGCTTGTGGATTGACGTAGCTGTGGAAGTGTAAAACCTCGCAGATTCTGGCAAAGTCCACAGGTTGTCAGTTTGTACAGAAAGCTGCGTAACGTTGAGAGGAGGGACACAACTCAATCCGTAGGGGTAAACAAGGAGATATTTTCAAAGGGAATCTATGTTCACGAAGAAGAAATAAAAATTTTCACATTTGCTGATTACATAGATATTCACTCAGACTGCAAAGGACTGAGAAATTCTGTTACACGGAATACACAGCGTTTTAAAAAGATGTTATAAAGTGAACATCAGTAAAATAATGGTACGAAAATGTAGAGGAATTGAGTCAGGATCAGCTGACTGATTAGGATATAAGTCATAGAGAGTAGTCGGTGAATTTTGCAGCAAAATAGCTGATGGCCGAAGTACGGAGGGCATGAAATACAGACTGACAATAGGAAGAAAAATGGTTCTCAAAAATACAAAGCTTTTGATACGTAACGTTAAGCGTTTGGAGTTCTGTTCTGGAAGTATTTCTGTTGAGGGTAGCCTGGTATAAAAGTGAAAAGTGGATGCTAACAAGTACAGAGAGTAAAATTTTATAAACGTCTTACTAAAGAATGGTGCCGAAAATTAGACGGATAGTCTGGATAAACAATGAAGAGTTGCTGAATGGAGGTAGGGAGAAAATAAAAATTTCTGTAAAGCCTTAACTGAAATTGGGAATCCATTGAAACGATGAATCTCGAGGTACCTAGGAACATTGAAGTACATAATGTAGTAACAATAGATTAAGGACGTTCAAATGGACATATTTTACCTAAATATGAGTTGCCACATTCCTCGGAGTGAGGAATCGGTGAAAATAACAAGGAGTGGAAAGACCAAAATCACAACACATTACCATGACTTATACGGTGTACGAAACACTTTGGCATTCAAAACAGCCCCTTGTCGCGTCAGACTTGATAATTTAAGGTACTGTTTGGTTTTAATGGGAATATTTTAATACTCATACTGAGGTTAGCGATCGTGCGCCCTTCTGGAAAATATTTAGATTTGGTGACTAGAGGAGATGCAACGTTCACACTGATGCTCCTGAACGATGCGAGCTGTATCGACATGGGTGTATCTTCAGCCATGGGATAGACTTGATGAGCGGTAATGGTCACATGGTACAGAGCCAACTGAACACCTCGTGAACTCGGCCATAAGCTGTAACAAGGCGGATGACTGGCTCGGCGCCACACGTCTGCTATTGGAACCCCGGCGCGCCCCGCGGTTTCTCTTCTGGAGTTCCTTGGATGTTGTTTTCTTGCTGCCAGGGTTCGGGAGCGCGACTTTCAGTTGTGCAATCATCTTTTCATCTGTACTTCGTGACCATCACTCAACACATACACATCTTAACCCGTGTTGTAACTTAGTGGAGGATATTTTGCCACTTTTCTTGTGAGCCGTATAAATCTTACACTCACCCCGTTTACATGGGTTCCCAAAACCGGATTTCGTAAACCGATTTCCCAATTCCGCTTTTGGTTGGTCATGTAAACACTCCAAAATCGATTATGGAAATCCGCTTCTCTAAAGCGGTTTTCCAGTTACACAATCGATTTTCGTGTCCATGTAAACACAACCGTTTTTGAAGCGTTCTTGGCTTGTCAGATTGTGTTTTCTTGTTACGAATTTTCGGAACATATTGAAACAGTCATATTTTCTAATGTGAAATAAAAGTATAAATATTGGAGTGAACATAAATCTGTGTATTTAAATAAAGAAACATAGCGATCGTGCAGACTAAATAAGGAACTGAATCAGCTGTTTTCCAGACGCCATGTTAAGTGAGCTAGGAAATCCGATTCAGCCTATGCCATGTAAACACGACAGCGAAAAACGGTTTACGAGAATCGGTTTTCGTCTTCCGGAAGATGTGTTGCATGTAAACGTAGTGACGGGAGAGCCAAGTAGTGCTGGGGGTATTTGGTACCGTGCATCCTGCAGGACTGTCCATAAATTCCTAAGAGTACGAGGGGGCGGAGATCTCTTCTGAACAGCACGTTGCAAGGCAACCCAGATATGCTCAATGACGTTCGTGACTGGGGGGTTTAGTGGCCAGCGTAAGACGAGTGTCTCCGGAGCCACTCTGTTGCAATTAGGGACTTGTGGGTGTCGCGTTGCCCAGCTGGAATATCCAAATGCACAGTGGACATGAATGGATGCAGACGATACGTTTCACCTGTCAGGGGCGTATCTGGACTATCAGGGGTCCGACGCCCCACACCATTACAGAGCCTCCTGCTGACAAGCAAGTCGTGAGGTTGTCTCCATACCCATACATTCATGTACACAACATGTAGGCGTAGCCTTCGGCACACGAATCGTGTATGTGAACGTGTGTGGTCGACGTGCCGAGTTTTTGACGTCACAACGAGCGAACCGCACGTTGGGGAGGCCTTCCCAACGTGTCAGGCAGTATCAAACTTGCCAGAAATTCTCAACGTGCGTCTGAACGATCAGGAATAAGACGTCGCTCCACGTGACTATCCTGGGGAGCAGACCAGCTCTTTTCGGTGGAGAGATGAAGACGCCATATTGGCTGTTAGTAGAAGCTCTTATTTGATGAGTAATATATATATATATATATAACTTAGGTCTTACCAAGATATGTCACTTCAAAGCAGGTAAAAGTAACTGAGTAAATTGAGGATCTCTCGAAAACCGGTCATTATTGGTACTGTTCATTCTAATAAAATGACTGGAAACGTCTTATATGTGGCTAAAGAATTTCCGCATTATGGAATCATGCCGTTTCAAGACAACGGCGCTCTGATGATCTGTCAAAACGAATTGTTCTTTAGATGATTGCTTGTAATTACATGTCAGAAACCGACATATCTTGCAGTATACTCAACACGCATACTTTCTGTGTGGAGTAACTGATGGTGGCGGGTGACTCTGGTTCGAGACTCGCTGTAGACAAATACTTTTACCATTCATATTCCACTTTTCTAATAGGCTCAAAGACTTTCTTATTAATTTGGTGGAAGAATACTGTATAATTTTCGATACTACGTAAATATAAGGGCGCATCCACTGAGGAGTGAATTCGTTGGAATCGTTTGATGAACAGGACATTTCACACCTTACTTAGGGTAAAATGCGCACTTTATTGTTTCACGTGTTGTATTTTACACGTTCTAAAGATTCAACTATTGAATAGTATCAGGTCTGCACGGTCACTACGGTCGGGGGTTCGAATCCCCCCTCGGGCATGAATATTTGTGCCGTCCTAGTTCGTAAGTAGTTCATAAGTAGTTTGTAAGTTTAGGGACTGATGACCCCGTGGTTGGGTCCCGTAAGATTTACAAACATTTGAACATTTTGAATAGTATCAGTGATCGACGAAGAATGACTAAGTTTTACAACAAAGCGAGACTTGCAATAATGTTTGTGTTTTGTAAATGTCTGTTCTAATTTTATGTCGCACATTTTGTCACGAAACTTTTCCAAGTCGCTGCCCTTATTGACATAACATGCAACTTATGTTCTTAGATATTTCACTGTTAGTTACGAAGGCCTATAGCACAGGCAGAACATGACTAACATACGCGCAAGCGCGGAATACGCGTTTTATTAGAGCTAAAGCAGGAATTTCGCGCCATTCGTTTCGTAAACAGTGTGATTCCAGAACCTGGTGCGGCCGACAACTGCCGCGATCGCGTGTAACTCGTGGAGGCAGACGTCTCGTGTGCGCCGGTTGGACTCGTTCGGCACACGCGACGGCTTACAGTTTTGTGTCGAGCAGTCAGCAAGGGTATGCGGCTGGATGTTCAGCTCCCAGAGCCCACCTCATCGAATAGTTGGCACGCTGACAGGACTGACATCCGCGGAAGGTCGGCACTTGTCGATTCTGTTCAGGCGCCGGCGGTCCCGCTCTTGCCGAATCTTATCCGGCTGCAGCGGTGTCGGAGATGTGATGCCAAATCGGAGCACCTATATTCACGGTGCACTCGTCAAAGGGTCGTACCGGAAAACCCCCACCTCCCCGCTACCTCGGAGATGGCGCCGACTGTAACAGCGCATTCATTCTCACTCGAATCGCGATAACCTGCCGTTTCAGACCGATCTAACGCTTGCACCAGACAGCTGTTGCCTTACATATAAGCGTCGCCAACCGCAGCGCCGGTTCTGATTGTTTACACATCTCTGTTTTGTATAGGTTATGGGACCGTCTTTTGCAACTGTAAATTAGTCTACTTTAGACCAGACGCGTTTCTCTTTATTTTAAAGCATCTTCAGTGGTCAGGAATTTTTTATGTTTTTATCTTCATGTGTGGTTTGTAGCACATTGTCACTTGCTGTCACTGCTTATATTTACACTGTTTTACCCTTTTTACAGTAACATTTCTTACGAAAGTTTTTGAAACATAACCATTTCTGTTGCCTGGCCTGTACCTGTTTCTTTGGATCTTCACTGTAGATACGGTGCCCCTTGGCAGACGAAACACTTGAACTACGTCGTTTTGGGGAAGATTTCACCAAGTTGTCACTTTCGAACTCATTTTGCTCTGACATAATCCACTCACAACCGTATTGAACGCACTGACACTGGGAACGTACTGGGGAGATTGCACAGCTCAGATACGGCACCGCTAGCATCTACATCTATATGGAAGCACGCGTATCTGAATATCGCGCTGTTTGAAGCACTGGGGCCGCTAGGAATACTTCCGCTAAACTTACCTAGGAAAACAAACCGCCACGGCTCGTGGCATTGTAACGAGCATCTGATTCCAGCGAGAGTGAGGCTCGGTTTACGCCTTCCCCTGCCCCACCCCCTCCCGTAATCCGGAGGGGAATCGCAGTCTTAGGCTGCGGAGTAGAATGCAAAAGGTGGACATTGTGGTGCGTGTGGACAGGAGCGGGCAGCTGAGGCACCGTTAGAAGGCCACTACACTTTCCCTGCCCCCTCCCTGGGCGGCGGCTGAGCGAAGGCGGCGGCCGCCTCGCTCGCTAGTGCCATTCCGCTCGCCGTCGGGACATGAGCTTCTCGCGCTGACCTCTACCACGGTACGTACCCTGCCTGTCTGCAGCACTTATTTCGTCGACCTGTATGTCATAACTGTGCGGTGCGCCTCTAATGGCGGTTTTCCTTTCTAAATCTCTGGTCCCGATCCCCGTGACGGAACGGCATCGCCCCACAGTATGCAGTCTACGTGAAGGAGAAAGTCGCTACAAATGTTACCGTCCTCTCGGTACTCGAGCCTTTTAACGTTTTAGTGAAATTTCGACTGGCAGATTGCGCGCATGCCAACCGAAATCCGTCTATTAATCTAGATGCACGGTTCCTTATGGTGCTCAGTAAAGGAAGAAAGATTCGGATTAATTTCCCCGTTACATTAAAGATAGAGTGAGCACACGCTCAGATTGGATAAATAAGAGTCGGAAATCGGCCAATTCGTATCGGAGGAACTAACCCGCCACTTTCCGCAAGCGATTTACGGAAAGCGTGTTAAAACTACTTTTAGTAAGTGATATCCGCCGTGTTTTTGTCCGTTGTGTAGTAAATTTGTTCAGTCGGCACCGATTACAACTACAAGTGATGAAAATATATTTTATACCACTCGATACCTACCATTTAAAGGAGCTGTTTTCTCCAACTTATTTTATTGCAGTTTATTTGGAGCGTCGTCCAGCGCAGTAGGGACGGCAATTTAAAAGCCCTCTAGACCAACATTCGAGTCAACTGCCAAGATGGTACTTTTGACAGGTACACAGTTCCCTACACAGTGTTTCGTTTTTAATGACGAGAAAATAACCGTATTATCATTCTTTCTCTTATTCGAACTCTTGGATCTAATATTTCTGCCCTAAATTCAGAGTAGTTGAACGGTTCTCGTAAGTGATTTTAATGGTTAACAGATGTGTCTGGCCTTGATGCAGCAAATATTGTTGAACTAGAGAAAGGAAAAAAAGACGTTGAATATTTTATTCTGTCCACAATGACTTTGTTAGCGTTGCAGTAGTCCTGTTCCTCCATACTGTTGTATTATTCTCTTAATCTTATAAAACTATGTTAAACCCTTGCAATTTGGCCCACAGATTGAATGAAGAAGTGAGTGCGGAAACAATTAAAACAAAAAAGTGTGACTTGTACTACTGCTATACAAACAAAATCACTGTAGAAAATGAGTTTTGCCAAAAATTACCACCACCATCCCATAATATTTCCCCAGTGCCGCCCCAGCTTTAATAGACGGAATTTCATTGATGAGGCTAGGCAAGTTTGACGAGCAACTATCACAACTTGAAATGAACTTAAACTAAACAAATTAATCGAAACACTCGTTTTCGAGTGGTAACTTTATGTGATTCAGAATGTTTGATTCGTGTAATCATTATTAAATTGTAACATTTTCTTCTACCTTCTTACAAGGGTTTAACACGAACTAGGGATTATTGCAGTGTTCGTTTTATTTTATGTAAGCAGTGTGTGGTAATTTAAGAATGTTGTTTATCACAGCTGTAGAAATGAAGAAAGTAATGCGAGTACTGTATAAAGCCCCAGAGTATAAATCCGCAAGATGGTAATTGTTAATGGAGGATTGTGTTATTTAGTATTACAGGTTTTAATATATCAGATTTCTGTCTGTTGAAATTCGTCTTTTTCCTATGAAAAAGTTACACATTCTCGCGTACGTTATAATTCTAATTCCCTGAATCCCCTCCCCCTACACACTTACACAAAACACAAACAAAATCAAAGTAAATATGATAGATAAAACAATTAAACGTATTCAAATCTTTGGGCTCCTTGACACGTGCCCACGGATTTGTAAGCTACTCGTGTTTTTAGCATCAATGAAACTGTTACCGTCTGTCAATCAAGCAAAAACGTCGCTATGATTTTCCGTTATTAATAGGATTATTGATGGCACGTAAACAGACTTTTAGAAACTAGTTGGCATGGGTGTGTGTGTTGTCCGTAGGTTAGTTTACCTAGTTTAAGTAGTTTGTAAGCTACGGACTGATGACCACGCAATTTGGTCCGATAGATTTACAAACATCTGAACATTTTTTAGACACTAGCACGCAGTACAAATCACCGTATAGATGTCGAGCTTTTGATTTTGGATTCGTGGTGACACGCTATGTGAACATTATCTTTACAAACATTGTATAGTTACACAAATATTTTATTTAAAACTGGACATCTATTGACATGAAACTATTGTCTATAGCCTGGCGTGGAGACGTGTAGCGTTACAGGTGCCATGCTAGAAGCACTCTTAAATCTATGTAATCACTGTTAATTCTACACGTTTTCACGTATGAATTAGTGGCGAGTTGATCCCGAAGTCGGTCCATGTGTTAGCCGGCCGAGGGGACTGAGGCGCTCCAGTCACGGTCTGCACGGCCACTACGGTCGGGGGTTCGAATCCCCCCTCGGGCATGGATATTTGTGTCGTCCTTAGTACTAGCTAGTTCGTATGTAGTTTGTAAGTTTAGGGACTGATGACCCCGTAGTTAAGTCCCATAAGCTATTCAAACATTTGAACATTTGTTGTCCAGGTGTTAAAATACTAGTGCGGCTATGTTGTGTTTGTAATAAATACTCGCTGGCGCTAGTGAATGAGGCAGGGCGTAACCAATATGCTGGGAAAGTAGGAGCGGCTGAGGTACGTGCAACCGCAGCAATGGCTAACAGCGAGGGCAAAATGGTCTACAGGAAAGACTGCTACCATAATCACCCTCTGTGTTAGGTTGGCAAGACTCTGGTAAACAGGACACAAGAAAAAAAAAATTAATTCGAGAACTTGCAAACAGAGTATCTGAAGTGTCGTTAGGTGATCAAATTCAAATGTTCAAGTGTCTGTTAAGCTTAAGGGACTTAAATGCGGGGTCATCAGTCCCTAAACTTACAAACTACTTAAGAACTACCTTATACTAAAGACGACACAAACACCCATGCCCGAGAGGGAATTCGAATCCCCGACGGGGAACGGCCTCGCGCATCGTAGCAGAGCGCCTTAATGCTCTCGGCCGCTCCGCCGCGGCATTAGGAGTTCTTCAGAATGATTACGGTGAACTTTCTTTCCGAAAATTGTCGTCTCTGAAAATGTTCAGGGAAGAAATGTGCTCACAAATGTCTATGTAAAAGATCTGACTAATGTGTGGTGGACAAAACCAAGCAAAGCCAAAGAAGATGGTGATTTTATTACGCGTTATATGGCACAGTGTGATTTGAAGAAGCGTTTCCAACAAACGTCTTACTGATTATATTGCGAAGGACAGCGTAAAAGCGTACCGAGTTCTTCACGACGTGTACATTCGTTAATTGTAAGTTTTGCGGAAATCCGAATATGACGTGTTGTCTAAGTTGTTGGAACGCCACGGTAATGGCTACGATGTGCTGGTGCAAAGGTTGCCAAACCAGGGGGCTAAGTGTCATTCGTTCAGGAATCGGTGTAAAATTTGTATTGTGCTGGAGTGAAATAATAAAATATGCAAACTGAAAAACGTGCTAGACAGCCGTTCCAAGGCTTGGGGCGCAGTGACGGGTGACTCGTAGGTTCGGTTTGGCGATGCACACATTGACGCCGTAGACAGGGCACCAGCAAACTCCGGCGAGGCGCGCAACTGTTGCCGCGCCTGTTCACTGGCCAGGCATCACTGCACTACTCGCGTGCTTCACACTGAGTACTCCACACTCGACGCAATTCGCGCTCATTCTAATACATTTTTGTAACACCAATGACAATAATGTGCTGTGCTGGCCGTTCTTCCTTTGACGCTTTGTGTCAGTTACAATTTTCTTTCGTTCAAATGTTCAAATGTTTGTAGAACTTATGGGACTTAACTACGGGGTCATCAGTCCCTAAGCTTACAAACTACTTACGAACTAGCTAAGACTAAGGACGGCACATATATCCATGCCCGAGGGGGGATTTGAACCCCCGACCGTAGTGGCCGTGCAGACCGTGACTGGAGCGCCTCAGTCCCCTCGACCACCGCGGCCGGCTCCTTTCGTTACAACTCGCACCAAACTTTTGGGGAAATAATTTTCGTTATGAGCGCGTTTTTGTATATTATGGCCTTACAGGTAGTGTTTAGTAGTGTGAATTGCTGCATTATTCTGTTGCCTTTAACGCTTGCTGAGTGTGAGTTTGTGAGCCTAGGGACTGATGACCAGAGTACTTAAGTCCCATATATTTACAAACATTTGAACATTATTTGCTGATTAGGAAATAACTTTCAACTGACAATGTCTTGTTATTCTCCTATGCATAACATTCACAGTTCACAGAACATATTACAAATGGAAACAAAAAATTAATTAGGAAGATAAAAGTCATAATAAAGACGCACCAGAGAAAAGTAATTACTTCTGAAAACGCTGGTGTCGGAAAGGGCTTGTCAGTCTAGCTGAGAGGTCACCAAGGCGAAAAACCGACAAAATGACGAGCACGGACCGCATCACCAGAATACAAGCTCCAGTAATTAAGACGAAAAAGTAATCGTGCGCGAATGCCAGGCGACGCACAGCGAACAACGAAAACAAACATTTATTATCAAACAAGGTGACTTTAGAAAAAGTATAGCTACATCTGATCTAGTGTGCACCTATCTAGATCTAATAGGCTAAGCCATAAAAAAACTATATTTGTGGAAATGACGTTTGACTTTGGTTTGTAATTGCTGCGCCTCGCGGGTACAGACGAGGGGTTGACGGCGGCTTTTCAAGGACTGCGAGGATATTCCCGTCGGAGGTTAGAGTCCTCCCTCGTCAGGGTGTGTTGTTGTCCTTAAGTTAGTTTAAGTAGTTTTTAAGTCTATAGGCTGATGAACATAATAGTTTGGTCTCAGAGATTTACAAACAGTTGAACAGTTGCTGCATCCAGTCAAGAGACTTATTTTCGAACGCTCATCAGTCAATCGTATTCGATATGCAACATTCTTTATTACAATGTTTGTGCATACACATAAATTGTTACAAACACTGATTGCATAGGAAAATTCAGAAAATCTTCCTTATCGGTTATTCCCTGCCAACAAGTCATTTGCTAGAAAATCAGTAACTATAATGTCGGGCCCGGTGGTCTTGGGGTAAAGTGCTCTACTGGAAACAGAATCGTCTCGGGTTCGAAACCCGGTCGGACCTAGGATTTTTTCAGTCTGCACTTTAACCCATCCTTCACCTCTCAACGATGTGAGGAGTCGCCAGAAACGACACGTGGTTCGGATTCCACGTTAAGCTGTAGGTCCCCTTTCCCCGGTTAGATAACTGGGGTAGGCTAGGGACACGCAAGTCGCCGAAGTGGCGTCCAATTGAAAGACTTGCACCAGGCCAATGAGCCACACGAAATTATTATTATTATTATAGTAACTATAATTCAAGTGGAACATCATTGGCCTTACAATAAAATGAATTCTGGAACAATAATTGCGAGTGACATTCTCTTATTCCAGAGTTCGTTTTATTGTATAAGTTGATATCTTCATGAAGGTAGCACAAAACTCTATGAATCGGTAGGTGAGACACGTTTACTCTTTCCAAACGTGCTTCAAACGATAACAGCTTTCTCCAATCTGTAAAGAACAAACGTGCCTATACTTTCTCTGATATTTCATTGACGTGAGATGCGGTACGGAATACAAATTAAAATTTTAACAGCCCACTACAGTCTGACTGCTGTAAAAGAGCTCTGTCTTTTTGTGCAATAAAAACATGTTTCATTTCGGTACTTGTAAAAACGAATCAGGATTATAGCGCGGCTGAGTCATATCTGATTGCTATGTGGTAAGGCAAATCACAGAATTCAGCAAAAGCATGGAACTGGCGGTCATTGAGTATATGGTCCTGTAAGAAGTAAGTTTAAGGATCAAGCCAGAAGATCTCGGCATGTATGAAGTTTTGCTAGTATTCCAAACACAATCTTTGAAGTCTCTTTAACGTACGGATGGCGGGGCAGAACACAGCTGCTGAGTCCTCGCCTAGTGTGGCTTTAACTCTTTCAGTCTTGGTGGTTAGTGTTACTAACCACATCTTTTCGATCACGGTATTTCTATTCCACGCCATCTAGCGATAAACGGTTGAATTAGTATGTCCGTTTGGACTGCGCTTCAAAACAAATGACAGATTCCGGGTACATTGCATGAATGTCAGTGCATACCAGTTGCATTGAATATAGCGCTAACGTACCTTGTCTCGAGTGTCTGATAAAAACATCAATACAACGGGTACGTAACATGTTTTCTGTAATGTATTTTATTGAAAGTATTCTCATAGACCTATTTTATGTGTGTTGGCATGCAGGTACTGTTACTTTTGTGTTTTCACTGAGTAGTTACAAATGGAATGTGGTGATTTGGTTACAAACCACCATGACGGTGGCGGGTTAGCTTATGGATGTAATGACAATTGCTTTTTTTTTAAAAATTCTTTACACTATGTCGCGCCGCACGCGCCGCTTAGGAGAGAACGAGATTGGACAATACTTGTTTGAAGACATCCCTTCAGGTAAGAGAGCATTTGTAGCTCTGACGATGACGAAGAAGAGGCAGCAAATCAGCCAAATCCGATGGTGTTAGGTGATTTGAGTGGAGTTCAAAGTGCTCCTGACGACTGTTATGATTCTAATGATGACCTCCCTTTCTCTAGCCGGTTACAACGAACGCCTGATTCTACAGAGTCTAATAATGTACGTGCAAACATGCCGGTTATGATTGCTCCAAAATGGACGAAGGATTATAGAATGGATATGCCTGGTGCGTTTTCTGAGAGTATATCGGGGCCTAATGGCACCAGCATATGTCAGAGACAAACACAGGCCGGATTCAGTGAACAACAGCCGTAATTTCGCGGCCTCATCTCCAGGACCTGCATTTATAAAACGCCACAAACCTACAGTCCCGCAGGAAATTCGTCTAGAATCCAGTCGCCATCAACCTGAAAGAAGCACATCAAGAAGATGCTGCAATTGTATCACTAAAATATCTCCCGTGCGTACTGTATGGCAGTGTAGTACACGTAAAGTGCCTCTTTGCTTACGCAAAGGTAAAACATGTTTTGCAGATTTTCATAAAAAATAATCTGTTTTTGTTAGTTTTGTACGTTTGCAATGATGATTCGTCTAAAAAATAACGTTCACAATCGTCCTAGTATTATTTATAGCAATAGTCATGGTGTTTAGCGTTAGTGACCAACTCAGTCCTTGAAAGCCTGAATACCTATATTATGTTTCCTCTATTGTCTCTGATATTTCAGTTGTAACAGTAGCTTCAATGAACAGACATTGATAATTATGTTCCTATTGTACAAGTGTGAACAGATATTGGTAATTATGTTCATATTGTAAAAGTGTGACTGAAAGAGTTAACCCAGCCTTCGCCTTTGAACGGTGTGGGGAGACACATCCGATCCACGCTAAACTGTACGTCCCCTCTGATCGGTCCATTTCACCTAGTATATCTAGCACTAGGTGCAGTGCAAATCAAACACCTACTCCAGAATCTTGAATCACACACAATAATAACAATAATTACGTCTATTCTGTGAATAAAGCGCATCGGCGTACTTGATTCCATTGACTGTCGAGGTACCGTCCTAGGCAGGCGTACCCTCCTCCTATACAAAAGGCGACACCGTGGTTCTTCCTTCCTCCGCTCCGATACATTTATTATGGCAGAAATGTAACTGTGAATAGGAAGATAACGTTTATGTGTAGAGTCCATCATATGTCGCTATTAAGTAATTTCATTATTGATTACACTTTTGTCTTATAGAAGCCTAATTGTATGAAAACTAAAAATAGAGAAAACAAATAAATAAAGAGATCTGGACGCGGCCGGTTCTGCATTTAAAACACTGAACACCAAGCTGACTGCTTTTGGCCTGCCGAATTAGAAAGAGCAGTTCGTGATTAACTCATATGTTTCTTCTTCAAGAAACAACATGGATAAAGGTAATTTGACTGTACTTTATATGCGCTACATTTAGATATTTTAGAGGCTTATGAGCCACTCAAAAACCATATGCTGTGGAAAATATTGGAAAATTATCGAGGTAAATTACTTAAGCAGATATGAAAAATGCTCTCATCAAAATTAAATCACGAAAAATATTCTATAGCCTTAGATATTAATGAGGGACTTACACAAGGATGTGGTCTGTAGCCTCTATTATTTGTAAATGATATGGAGCAAATAATCCAGGAATGGAAAGAAACAAATCTACCTGTAGCAAAAGTTTACAAAAACATACCGCTACCAATATTATTATTTGCAGACGATCAGATAATAACGGCTAAAAGCGAAGGAGATTTACAAGATCTGCATACAAACTTCGACATATTCGATGGTAGTATTATGATAAAGTTTCACGATTGAAAGCAAGGGCTGTAAATGCAGAAAAAGTGCTTCGACAAAATAATATCATAAAAATCCAAATTTATATATTCCGGCACCATAAGCACAATATACGAAACGAGCACAAACGGAAAAGAATTTGACAATGTATAATAAACTAAATGAAATATTAAAAATAAATTCTGCGAATTCAGTGACGAAAGAAATACAAATCTGATTTCATAATATGATTTCGTGTGTACGAAAGTGACTTTTCGACACCAATGTGATAAAACAGAGTAAACACCACACAGGGATAGCGTTCCAATATAAGAAAAGAATTGCAGTTGTAATAGACTGATAGAATGATATACTAACATAACAAATTTATTGGGACCAACGAATTATTAGAATATATCAAAAGAACATACTATGTAAAGTCCTTCTAGGAGGAAGAGATCTAGGAAGACCATTTACTGGACGGGCACATTGTTAATAGGTGATGATACAGTTCTTATTTGGAGAGCAAGATGTATCTTCAAAGTGTATTCACATGATTTGTTAAATGTTAGGAAACGAGAAAGCCGAATAACATATTAAAATTCGATTTACTGTTTGAGTCGTATAGGTAACCCAGCACGGTCATTTCCCATTCCCTGTCACGGGGTTCTTTCCGAACTGTCACGTAAAGCTAAAGGGTTGTTGAGAAAAAAATAGCAACTTGTCGTAATGTGCAGCAAGTAACTGGTATTCGCCAGCAGCGTGCTTTAGAACTCATTCCGCTAAAAACAACGTGTTTAATGCGAGAATAACGAAAAGGATATGTACATGCCATTTACTTCTCAGTACGCACCGTGAGGAAACAGCCAATGAGTGCGTCTATGAAACACTAACAGTACTGCTAGAATATTATTTCTGAATTTGTGCCCTGTATGAAGTTTATTAGCTGATAACCACAAAAACCAGCCACCAACACTAAAAAAGAGCACACAGTCGTTTTACATAAAACTCATGAGGTAAATGCGATGAGACAAAAATTTTATAGCAATTAGTGTCAATAAGCTGTTTTTTATTGTTTTTATTTATTTTTTAAATAAAGACTAGGCGTAAAGTACGACGGTACTGCGTTACACCAATAGCCTCCTAATTCTACCAAATATGGGGCTTACTAATAATGAAACCACCTGATGATTGGAGGAAAGTACAGACAATTATGGTTTATCTAGACAGGCACTCGAAATAATTGTACATTTTTTCAATATTGCTAATAATTTTTTTTGTCTGCTTGGTCCTCAGGAACCTGTTTTATCATTCACTGAACTTTCATTATCGCCCGTTGCAGAGGCGAATTTATAACATTATATATTTTTACGTCAGAAATGGGTTATTCATAAAATCGCTTATCAGTTACATAAAATTAATTTATGCTTGTAAACAGTTTACACTTATTAACATGATTCTCACAGCGTTAAAAACTCAAAATTTTCTACAAAATAACAAACGAAACGAAACGAACTTTATAAACCTAATTATACTTGGATGGATTATGAAAAGTAAGAATGAACATATTTCTACAAGTGTAAGTTAATTTTAAACCCCGCATTATCTTCTGAAGAAGAAAATGGGACGTGTGTAAATATATATTGCAATTTTCAATTGTACAAGAGATCAGAATCTAAGTTAAACGTTCAAATGTTTGTTAAGCTTTTGGGTCTTAACTGTGGGGTCATCAGTCTCTAAACTTACAAACTACTTATAAACTACCTTATACTAAAGACAGCACAAACAACCATGTCCGAGAAAGGATTCGAACCCCCAACGGGGAAGGACCCCGCGCATCGGAGCATAGCACCTCAATGCTCTCGGTCATTCCGCCGCGGCAGAACATAAGTTTATAAGAGCCCGGAGTGCTTTCTTGTATCTTAGAAGAAGTGCTCGCATAATATAAAAATACATCTTTTTACAGCTACTTTTATTAACCACTCAGATAGTTTTTTTATTCGTCTTAACGACACCGGGCGAAAATATGAACGTGTTCTCTACACCATCGGAACTAGAAAAGTATTTAAAATTTTAGGAACTTCATGTCTGCTAATTAAGAAAAAATCACTGGAATGGTACATCGAGCCGGCCGCGGTGGCCGAGGAGACTGAGGCGCTCCAGTCACGGTCTGCACGGCCACTACGGTCGGGGGTTCGAATCCCCCCTCGGGCATGGATATTTGTGCCGTCCTAGTTCGTAAGTAGTTCATAAGTAGTTTGTAAGTTTAGGGACTGATGACCCCGTAGTTAAGTCCCATAGACTATACAAACATTTGAACATTTGGTACATCGAAAGACCCTTAATAAACAAATCCATTAATTAATATACAAGCAGCGAATTTGTCATTAGTGTAATTTTTTGCGTTCCCACTCTACTGTCTGAATTTGCAGTAAAGCTGGAGACGTTATGGTAACTGGACCGTGGAATTGTGATGCTGAGTCCCAGATCTGGTGCTGAGGCTAGCTCGTAAACAGGGCGTACCATAAAGATTATCGCTATTTTGAGCATTTGTACAATTTATTATGGTAACCTTTCCATTACGAATTGTACATCAACGAGCAACTCAGTTTGTCCTACAAGTTTCCGCGCGCGTGAGTTGCAACGAGACTCCCCTAAATGATATCCTGATGAAAATTAGATGGGCCTTTCTTTTACGCTGAAGCAACTGTAACTTACGTTGATGTGCTACAACGGCTCTTTCTTCAGCTGAGCCAGAGAATTTTATCTGGCATCAAGATGATGCGCCGCTTCATTGGCATGCCTTTGTACGCGGTTGGTTGAACGTTTCCCCCAACCGTTAGATTGGGTAGATGGTCACCGGGCACACCAGATTTGACGGCTTGCGATTTTCACCTTCAGGGGTCTCTAAAGGATCGGGTGTCTGTGCCTCCGCTACCAGCTGACCTAAGATTGAAGCTGACGGTGTATCAGTAACTTAGACAGAAGCACGTTTTGGGACGAACTCTGCCATGGGCTCTATGTGTGACGAGGGGTACTCCTATTGAACACCACTTGTAGGACAAACTGTTTGAGTTGGTCGTTCATTTGACGTACAATTCGTAAGATTAGATTAGATTAATACTTGTTCTATAGATCATGAATATGACACTTCGTAATGATGTGGAACGTGACAGGTTAATGAAGGGTTCTGTACAAGACGTTACATTACACAAAATATTACATGACACAATTTTTATTTTATGTTTTTAGATTTACTAATTTATTTTTTTCTACTCATCTAATGAGTAGAAGGAGTTGTCATTCAGAAATTCTTTTAACTTATTTTTAAATGCTAGTTGGCTATCTGTCAGGCTTCAAAAATGTTCAAATGTTTGTTAAGCTTATGGGACTTAACTACGGGGTCATCAGTCCCTAAACTTACAAACTACTTATCAACTAGCTAATCCTAAGGACGGCACAAATATCCATGCCCGAGGGGGGATTCGAACCCCCGACCGTAGTGGCCGTGCTGACCGTGACTGGAGCGCCTCAGTCTCCTCGGCCACCGCGGCCGGCCGTCAGGCTTCCGATGCTGCTTGGTAGGTGACCAAAGACTTTTGTGGCAGCATAATTTACCCCTTTCTGTGCCAAACTCATATTTAGCCCTAAATAGTGAAGATAAATTTGATTTTATAAGCAGCCACAAGTCGTTATAATTATTTATTCAATTTACCGGTTTCACTCTGTATACAAGAGCATTGTCAGAATAGTTTGATTTATATAATCATATGTACATCCGTTTAAAATTGTTATACTCTGACAGCTGGATAATCGGATGTCATAATTACTGAATTAATAATTATAGCGACTTGTGGCTGCTTTTAAAATCAAAATTTATTTTCAACAGTCTCTTTCCCCTACATGCAATGCCTGCTCTTTCTAATACAGTGAAGATCATCCTTTCTTCTGGTGTTATAGCTGTGCACACTGCTATTACTTTTGAACTGGGTTCAATTCTACCGCATGTCAGGCACTTTGCACTCTTGATAAAAATCGATTTTAGTGTTACTAAGAGAATTAAGTTACCGGAAAGCAATGAAAATATGTATATGAAAATTTAGGCATACTCGCGACTATGTAAACAGTAGGTGTTCAGAAATTTGTTAGTAGAATTATGATAATCTAAGATATAAAGGGGCAGCAAACGTATTTAAGACACTAATATGTATGTAGACTAGCAGTAATTGCACTTGAAATTGCGGAATAAAGTTTAACCTGTAAGCTCAAAAGTTCGGCCTAGCAGCGAGTATGTAAGCAAAATGAACTTTTCGTGATTACTATGAAACTACGCAAATAAAACAAAAGCCTTTAATAGTACGCTTGAAGAGCACGTTAATACACGTATTAAATTAGTTAAAAGTGTTTAAGAGAGTTTATTACTTATAAAGTACTTATCTAATACGAGAGCTGTGACTCCAGGCATCCGGGTAGCAGGGCAACAGGTGACCGTAATAAATTCCTCAAAGGTTTTAAACTGTGTTCATTTTTGTACGCCCTGTATATGTGACCACCACGCAGACATCTTGCTCTCCTTGAATAGCACGTTTCTATTGGTTTCAATAAATCTGCTGTCCATATGGATCCCTCGAACTCGTAATAAATTTCATATATGCTGCGTCTGCCCAAATTATACAGCTTATGTACAGATTGTTTCAGAAGGAGAAGTAAAGGTCTAAGATCTAATAACGTGGCACACTGGAATAAAATGCATACATAAGGAAGTTCCCAGTTTTCAGTAGTCTTAAAGTTATAAGCATTTTGGGGCGCATGGTGCAAGTCTTCCTATTCGACGGCAATTCTGTGACGAGGAAAACACAAAGAGCTATTAGGATGTGTGCTACCGGACCGCGGAAGCAGATGCTGTTCAGGACAAAACCTACATTTATAACTATACAAACTTCATGTCTTCCAGAAACTAAACGCCAAATATAAGTTGAACAACGAATCATCATCTTGTGCTTCCTTACTTTTGCTTTGGATAGTCAAGTGTACGTTACACGTTTTCATACCGTGACTGAACTCGAGGCGGAGAGCTCATTGAATCAGGTTTTACTGAAAATTAAGTGATGGGTGTATATGACATGTAATGGCACATATTATTCTTTTTTTACATGTGTTTCAATAAATTTGTAAATTAGTTTCGAGATTCTATCCCTTTTATATCGTACTGGACCCCGCACAGCGGCGGCTGCATAACATGATATTTGACATCCTTCAGATTTATTTATAATTTTGAGTGCTGTTAGTCTTATCTACTCTGCTGGAGGAAGCACTTGTTCAACCACAGGACACTCTATCGTGGCCCATCTTTCACGGATTCACGCGCTAACGCAGCGATATGAATCACACCCGTTTCCAGACACGAGGCGCCAACATATTATGCCTCAAAGCACGCTATTTTGAGAATACATTGATTTTATGTTTAGCCCATTTGATATGTTTCAGTTTATTTGGGCGTCTTGATCATTGCTCGCTCTGTCTTCCCCGGCTTTCTCTAGGCGGGTTGTTGCCCCTGTCCTATCCGTTCTTTTTAAGGCACAGAGGGTTTATCAGAAACACGTCAAGATGATCTAAGGTGAATAAGAATAGCAATCTTCAGAATGGTCGTGTGGTCAACGGTGTCAATCTGTTGATTGGAAATCCCGATCACGTGATCTGTGGTGGAAGGTAATGATCGATTGTTCGTGTCCTACTATAGGTAATATTTTTTTCTTTCTTCTTCGCGTATGTAATAGATTCTGGGACCAGGAACGAGATATTTTATCTTCGTACTTGTCACCAACATTTGCCCATTTTTCCGATTATGTCGGGATTTCCGAGGGTGTGGTTAGGCAGGAACCTAAGAGAACAGCTTCGTTACTTGTTGTAAATATCTGCTGTTTATTTCCGAAAATATTGCAGTTTCCGAGGGCGTGGTGGGGCTGCAAGCTACAACTGAAATGAGGAACAAAGAATTTTATACTCTTCTTAGCTTCACAGATAGGTGGGTGTCCGAGAAAGGTGAGTGGAAAGTATGCTTTGCGCGGGCGCAAGGTGTGCTACGGATGCTGGTCATGGAGTTTCGTGCTCACAGCTGACTCGCCTGTGAGAATGCTCTATGCAGTATTCAAATGTCTGTAAAGTTATGGGCCCTAACTGCAGTGGTTATCGGTCACTAAACTTACAAACTACTTAAACTAACTTATCGTAAGAATAACACAAACACCCATGCCCAAGGGAGGACTCGAACCTCCCAGGTGGAACGGCTTTGTGCACCGTAGCAGGACGCCTCAGTGCGCACGGCTATTCCGCCGCGGCATCTGTGTAGTGTCTGGTACTTCTTAAAGATGAATAAATAACCTTTTAGAGAGATTTGGTCTCTCTTGGGCCTGTAGCACTATAAATATCATTTGAAGACATTATGCAATGAAATACCTTGAAATGTGACTGACGACGTTATGGTGGTGAATCTCCTGTAAAAACATTTATAGAAAAATTTCATCCTCATTTCCTTTTGCGTGGCGAATCTTGTAGGAAACAAAAAGATGAACATTAGACAGCAGGTAGAAATAAAACTGACCTCTGGTTCCAGAGTATCTGATGTTCTACATTGATGAAGCACTGTTATCGCCGTTAATGAAGACATGTATAGACTGTGCCTACCAATGTCATTAACTACGAGAATACCACTAAAGCAACATGTTCTTAATTGATCATCATAGAGACTCACCTTGGAAAGGATTATACTTGAATAATACAAAACTTAAACACTGGCCGAACGGTTCTAGGCGCCATGGCAGGGACTGCGAGGCCGATCCCGCAGGAGCATCGAGTGCTCCCTCTGGTATGGGTGTGTGTGTTGTCCCTAGCGTAAGCTTAGGGACTGATAACGGCAGCAGTTGAGTCCCTTAGATTTACAAACATTTTATTTGAAGCTTACCCTTGCAGAAGCAACAACATACTGACAACGGCTGAAGAGGACGGGTAGCGTTTTGCCACGTGCTCATACTGTCTGGACAACTTGAAAGCTATTTGACCGACGTAAAAGTTTTCATACCATTAAAATATGATGATAACATGATAACACGTGCAAAACTAAGAATGATTGTTTAAATATCTACCTCCAATTATAATTTGCAAAACTCCTTGTTTCCGGGAGTTCATCGAACCATTGGAAACATGCCTATGTAGGGTAGGAATAAGAAAGTGTCCTGGCCTTTGCCAAGGGGAACCGCTCCTGAAACTCATCCAGTAGCACGCCTCGGTTGGCCGCCAGACCGCTTGGAAGACTGAAAGTTTATCAGTCCTTTTAAAGTCTTGCACATCTGTTTTAGTTTCGCTTAAAACAGAAACTGGTTTCATAGCGTAGTGTTCCTGATTACGACTTTGTATGTGAGTTGGAATCTTTGAGTGCTTTGTGAATATGTTGCTTGTAGATTTCTTTACTTTTACTCTCATGCATAATACTGAGTGGAGTAGATGACTCCATATTTGTTTGCATTTCATATAAAACATAAGTTAGAAGCTACTTTCTGTTCTGTGGATCAGTTGCTATCTACAACTGCTCGGTTTAATGCGTTTCGAGAAGGTCTCGAATTCTACATTACTTAAGTTCGCATTCGTTTTTCGTAATTTCTCGCATTTAACGGACAACTACATGTTAGTATCTGTGGTAGCAATGGTATTCAACTGTATTATGTGTTGCACGGAATGAGCCTGTATTTATTCTTTTAATGATGTTCCTTCAGGGCAGCAGTGGCATTGAAGCATTAGTGACACATTAATTAGTTAATGAGCCACGCACTGCAATGCAGCAAAAATATTCTGCATATTTGTAAGTGCGACTGTGATAGCTGTGCTTGTTAAAGCGTCCCCTTTCGTGAAGGGGCGGGGGAGGTTGTCGAATCTACCCTGCGGGCTGGATGTGGTTTTTAGACGGTTTCCCACACCCCACTGGGTGAATTCTCAAGTACCGTCACAGGTCGTGATCTCATATATTTTGAAAATATTCGCACACTTTCATGTGTATAAACGAAGCCAATTGGAGTAGACGTATTTTCTCCACAAACTAACAATAGCAATTCCAATAGCAACACGCCAACACTGCGTTAATGCGGTATAAATGCAAGGAAAAGAAGTGACAACGTATTACGACCACACAAAATGCTGCTGCATTTTGTACACTAGTAGACTCAACGATGAAAGAATGAGAATGTGTATTATTTGCTTTGACATTTTTATGAGAGTGGCAAGTTTATTGTAGTCAGGGGAGGGCCTATGATGCCCCAGTCTCTTCTGTTTCCTCTTAATTCCAACAGAGAGAAACTAATTATTCACATTTAGCAGTCTCCATTTTACCCTAGAACATTTGCCGACGGTCCGGTGACAGATATTTTCTGTAAGCTCAGCCTCTCCGAATCCAAAATCCTGCATTCTATCTGACTGTAGTACATTAATTTATGCAAAAATGTATTTTTTTACCTCCTACTATTTAACCTATACACCAAAGACCAACCAGCACCGGAACACACTACCCATTTTCTGTACGGCGATTACCTTGCCATTACAGCACAAGAGAATAGCTTAGAGGAAGTAGAAGAGAAACTAGAAAGTTCTCTAAACTTAATCTCCGAATACTATAAAGAGAACTCCCTCAAAACAAACCCTTCGAAGAGTCAAGTTAGCGCATTCCACCTTCGCTCAAAACAGGCAAACAGGAAGCTGAATGTCACCTGGAACATTCGGACACACCAACATACCTGGGTGTCGTGCTGGATAGACCACTGACGTACAAATATCACTGCGAAAAGACCTGCTAAAAGGTTGCTGCCAGGAACAATATCTTAAGGAAACTGACGAACAGTAAATGGGGAACCAGTCCGACTGTATTACTAACAACTGCTCAAGCACTCTGCTTTTCCACGGCAGAATATGCAGCCCTGTTTGGTCTCGATCCACACAAAAAAAAGTCACCACAGCCCTAAATGAAACATGCAGGCTAACAACAGGATGCATGAAATCCGCACCACTTGTGAAAATGTATAAAGCAGCTGGATTCTAATCCCCCGAATGCCGAAGAACTGCTCACGAATACACAGAAAAATTCAAACAGACCTTCGACGAGCGCCACCCGCTGCATGGTTCCTCATGTGGACGTGGCAGACTAAACTCCCGCAAGAGATTCCTCGCCAGTGAGCTGAATGAACCCCCGAAGGACTACCCTGCTTCACGAGAAATGCCCAGCGGCAGTACAACAAGCTGGAAGATCTGGAGAACACTGAATCGTATCGGAACAGGCGTAGCACCAGTCAAAGCAAACCCAGTCAAATGGGCTTTCAAAGAAGGAGACAACAAATGCGGCTGCAGTGAAGTTCAAGATATGTAACATCTTCTACAGTGTTCAATCTGCCCCACGAGGTTACCCTCGATGAACTATGGCTTGAGAAGAGAGAAGCATTGGACTTGGCCTGATACTGGGATGAAATACTTTGAAACAAATTTCCGGACACGAAAATGTAAAGTAAGTTTTACAATACTTGTTAACAATGCGTGAACATACTTTTGTATCTACTGTTGCATTTTTACAATTTGCAAGGAAGAAAACCTAAGTCGCTAGGACTACAAAGCATACTCAGGGACAAGAATCAACGCCGTCAAAGCTGAAATTCATATTCATTCTTTGACAAGATGTAATAAAGCTGAGTACCAGTTCTATCAATAGGCATTAACATGCAGACTCCATTAAATGGGAGAATGTACAGAAAACGGATGCTAACTAAGATAAAGTATAATACGAACAGTGTGCTTTCAACGTATTTTAATCGAGCAGTTTGCACATAAATTCGTAAGGAGGAACAAATGTACAAAAGCCCACAGAATGCTATATAACCAAAGCTACTTTTTGTTTTATATGAAAAAGAAACTAAAACAAATGTGGACTGACTTATTAAACGCAATTTTATGGATGCATACGAAACTAAATGGAATGTGTGCAACATAATGATAATTAATTCCAGCTGCAATACACACTAGCTATCGTCATCAGGAACCAACTTGAGTGTCATCTAATGTCAGAAGATTTTGCGGTTTAGCCACGCATTAAGATGCAATTATTTTCGTTTGATAATGGCCACTCGGTTAAAATTCAATGTTGGTTTTTAGAAATAAATAGCTTACATTCAAAAGGCAGCACCATGTCATTTACAATATTATACATGACTGTAAACACGATTTGCAACAGATTTCTCAAATACATTACTTTAGAAAATCTCCAAAACCTTTCAGTTTCCGGGCACTGTTAAGACTACTAGGACCATCCATAACATGAAATGAAAGGTATTGTCACCTAATCTCCGTATTCCGAATTAAAAACACGTTTCTTCGTAACCTGTTGTTTCCCACTTAGGACACTGCTGCCTTCATATTTTTCTGTATCCTAAAATGGAGCCAGCTTCTAGTCAATTGCCAAGCAAATCATTGTTTGACGGGAAAATTCATTAGTTCCAATAAAATTAAAAAAGCTTTCGTACTAATTAAATCTGAAAACAGTTGTTTGACTTAGTGCGAGGCTTTATAGGTATCAGTACCATAAGTGAATTTCACTGTTTCTTTCCTTTTTGTATGAAGCAGTGGCTCGAAAGGCTGATTGCGAATTTTTCGTCGGTTTTCCACGTTCGTTAAAGCAAATTATGGGTTGGGCTCCAATATCCGCCTCGGAAAATACACTACACAAATACTATAACACAGAACAGTAATAAAATGGAGAAGACAAAACATTATTCAGGCACGACCTGGCAGTCTCTGTGTGATTAATAAGATGGATCAAGTATGCTGGCAAAGGCTAGGCGCCTTGGCATTGACGGAGGCGAAACCTGCGAGTGTTGGGTGCCCAGTGAGGCGCTGTCCATGCCAGAGAAAGTCCCTACATGGGAAACGCGCCAGCTCCGGGCCAGTTCTCAGGGGACCTCAAACATACTGATACACTCAGGTGCTGAAAATCACCACAACATTTTGCTTGGAAAACACTCGATTGTGGAGACGCGTAAGGATAGATGATGGAAACAGTGGCGACTCGTAAGTGTAAAATGTAAACTTTCACGGCGGGAATGGTCAAAATTACTAAAAATTTCCGGGCTGTTATGCCGTGGTCTAGTGGATTTATTATTAAAACCCAACGTTTCGCCCCCGACTGCGGAGGACATTCTCAAGGGAGATCGTGGCACTTTTGGATGTCCGAGTCACACCCTGGCTCGCTACTGACTGAAGCCAAATTCCGCTCGCGCGCAGTGGTGTGACGTCAGATGTTTTTGACATGCGCGCGCAATTCGTCATTGCCGATTGCCTCCGTCCGTTAATGGCGTCCCATGGTGGAAGACTGTTACATTTCTTCTTCAAAACCGGAATCCAGATATCATTTAGTTTCACGCTCTCCTCCATCCTATTGAAATTATTAGGGTGTTTTACAAAATTGTAAAATCCAAAAGTGCCACGATCCCCCTTGAGAATGTCCTCCGCAGTCGGGGACGAAACGTTGGGTTTTAATAATAAGTCCACTATACCACGGCATAACAGCCCGGAAATTTGTAGTAATTTTGACTCGTAAGTGTTCACAAATTTTTAGACTCAGGTAAACATGGGAGCGTAAGATAGAACCTACTTTACAACAATTATGCTCACGAAAAAATTTATACTACAGTAGCCACTACCAATAATAATAATAATAATAATAACAATAATCTGCAGCCGTGGTGGAGCAGCCGAGCGGTCTAAAGCGTCTCGCTGCGGAGCGCGCGGTAGCTCACCGTGGAGGTTCGAGTCCTCCCTGGGGCATGGGTGTGAGTGTGTGTGTTGTCCTTAGGTTAGTTTACCTAGGTTTAAGTAGTTTGTGAGCTACGGACTGATGACCATGCATTTTGGTCCGATAGAATTACAAACAATAAGCTGCATAACTCCAGAAAGGGTTGTTTTCTGGTGTTTTGTTGTTTTATGCATAATTACGTACATTTTAGGGCTATAAGGAAATATAGTAATGTGTAAGTTTGGCTACTCTGCGTCACATATTATTATCTACTGAAAAAGCAGATATGTTCCAAAGTAGCCAACCAGTCGACTCACTTGTCATTCCGCCTTACTCCATAAAATGTTTGGCGTGCCAAAATATTTGCGTCCTTTTGAAACAAAACATCGGAATCACTTTGGGCCAGTGTCTGCTCTTAGCTAAGTTTCCATTCCTCTGTCTCCTTGGCCCTTTTTCCCCCACTGTCAGTGTTTTCGTTCCTTTCTCGAGATCTTTATCAGTGTCTCTGTCTCTGCCAATTTCACTGCCTCTCTGCTATTTTCGTTGTTCCATCCTTTCTCTCTCACATTGCAAGTGCCTTTCTCACAGTCTGCTGTCTATTCGGATCCCACCGTCTCCTACGTATACATGACCTTGTGGATGGTTTGCTCGGGGATGTAACACCTAGACCGACAAATTTTACCACGTAGGTCTAAATGATTGGGGGAAATGGACAAATGATGTTGTTAAAGTTGCCTGGTCCAGACGAATGTATGGTTCTTTCTTTTTCACTTCCACTCTCCTTCCACTACCACTACTACTATCCCCATCTCACTCTCTCTCTCCCACCACCATAGCCTGCTTTCTCTTTTTTCCCCACTGACACTATCTCCTCTCTCTTGCAGTCATTTTATGCCTGTCTCTTTGAGCACAAAACAATACGATTATGTTCACATGCCAAAATTTTTTGTGAACAATGCGCAATGAGGACTTGGTCCATATTTACCTTTTCTGTGCTCCGACAGCAGCATTTCTCAGATAGTTCCTTTGTTTCCCTGCTACTTATATAACATAAATTACGTAGATCAATAAATATTTAACAATGTCTTTATATGATTCGACACAAGCACACACACACACACACACACACACACACACACACACACACACACACACAGGTAGTATTGTAACAAAGAGAGAGCTGAGCCACATTTGGATTGTGACTCTGGACAATGCTAAGCGTTTAGAGGGAGAAGCCTCCGCCGCCCCTACTTGGCTGCTCGACACACTTTTGGTTGATTCCATTTCCTATCTTCCGCAGCCCACTCCACCCACAATGCTCTGCCTCCCTGCGAATACTTTTCCACTGGCCTGTCTAGAAATGAAAACCTAGAACTGTCGGTCCCGTACACTTTCCACACTTCCTTACTGGGTGGAACCTCGAATTTTCAACTATCGATTACATTGCTTCGCAGAACGTGGATACTGTTTCATTTATTATTTGTCATATTTTGGCGGGAATGCCCACACAGTGACCGCTGCTAGTGGTTCCTGTCTATCCCCCCCTCGCTACCCCCACCAAACCACCGATCTTCTGACACACCTAGTAGTTGCCATTCCTTCAGCACTAACAAGTAAAATTTGAATGAAACCAACCGGGTGCATAACATTATTATATTTTTTAAACCACAACCTATGCAGCTGGTTTTATGGCGTGCCAAAATCCATTTATTTTAACATCGCTTATTATTTACGTCATAGTTCGTATCAAGCATTTGGTTTGGCGAAAGCAGTCTATCAAAAAAGCCAGTTTGAATGCTACTCCCTAGACAGGCTGACCGGTTTACCTTGATCTTGTGATGTAACTGTTTGTCCACAACTAAAATCGAAAACGTATCAAGCAGATCGCCTTTTCCTAACGGTCAGCCTTCCTTGTAACATCAATAGCAGGCTTTTTTTTAATAGCACCCTGTATATTTCATTCGGTAATCCACTTCTCCTCCTTAAGACCAGTTAAAATATTTTATGCAGTATTATTCCCGTACATATGACGTTATTGAAAACAATATAACCGTCTTTAGCTGTGAGAACAATGTTCAGCTGCGGCGTTGTGGCCGAACGCATTGAGGCACTATGCTCAGATTCGCGAGGCCGTTCCCCGTCGGGAGTTCGAATCCCCCCTCGGGCATAGATGTTTGTGCTGTCTTTAGTATAAGTTAAATTTATAAGTAGTTTGTAAATTTAGGGACTGATGACCGCGCAGTTAAGTCCCATAAGCTTAACAAACATTTTAAAATTTGATTTGAACACTGTTCACAAACGAAAAGAAGGAAGATGGGGAATGTAAGTTAACGCAGCACTAACTAATGATTTCTTACTTACAAATAGTTGAAAACCCGCATTGGCCGGGTATTTACACTCCTGGTCATTAAAATTGCTACACCACGAAGATGACGAGCTACAGACGCGAAATTTATCCGACAGGAGGAAGATGCTGTGATATGCAAATGATTAGCTATTCAGAGCATTCACACAAGGCTGGCGCCGGTGGCGACACCTACTACGTGCTGACACGAGGAAAGTTTCCAACCGATTTCTCATACACAAACAGCAGTTGACCGGCGTTGCCTGGTGAAACGTTGTTGTGATGCCTCATGAAAGGAGGAGAAATGCGTACCATCAAGTTTCCGACTTTGATAAAGGTCGGATTGTAGCCTATCGCCATTGCGGTTTATCGTATCGCGACATTGCTGCTCGCGTTGGTCGCGATCCAATGACTGTTAGCAGAATATGGAATCGGTGGGCTCAGGAGGAGGAGGACAATACGGAACGCCGTGCTGGTTCCCAACGGCCTCGTATCACTAGCAGTCGAGATGACAGGCATCTTATCCGCATGGTGTAACGAATCATGCAGCCGCGTCTCGATCCCTGAGTGAACAGATGGGGACGTTTGCAAGACAACAACCATCTGCACGAACAGTTCGACGACGTTTGCGGCAGCTCGGGTTACCCTTGACGCTGCATCACAGACATGAGCGCCTGCTATGGTGTACGCAACGACGAACCTGGGTGCACGAATGGCAAAACGTCATGTTTTCGGATGAATCCAGATTCTGCTTACAGCATCATGATGATCGCATCTGTGTTTGGCGACATCGCGGTGAAAGCACACTGGAAGCGTGTATTTGTCATCGTGATACTGGCGTATCACCCGGCGTGATGGTATGGGGTGCCATTGGTTACACATTTCGGTCACCTCTTGTTCGCATCGACGGCACTGTGAACATTGGCCGTTACATTTCAGATGTATTACGACCCGTGGCTCTACCCTTCATTCGACCCTACGGAACCCCCATATTTCAGCAGTATAATGCACGACCGCATGTTGCAGGTCCTGTACGGGTCTGTCTGGATACGGAAAATGTTCGACTGCTGCCCTGGCCAGCACATTCTCCAGATCTCTCACCAATTGAAAACGTCTGGTCAATGGCGGCCGAGTAACTGGTTCGTCACAATACGCCAGTCACTACTCTTGATTAACTGTGGTATCGTATTGAATCTGCATTGGCATCAGTACCTGCACACGCCATCCAAGCTCTGTTTGACTCCATGCCCATGCGTATCAAGGCCAGAGGTGATTGTTCTGGGAACTGATTTCTCAGGTTCTATGCACCCAAATTGCGTGAAAATGTAATCACATGTCATTTCTAGTATATTTGTCCAATGAATACTCGTTTATCATCTGCATTTCTTCTTGGTGTAGCACTTTTAGTGGCCAGTAGTGTATTTATAGCAGAGCTTCCTGTGTCTTCTTCTGTCTACACCGCCCCCTGTTCACCTCTTCCTCCCCATATAGCAGCCCATCAGCTCCTCTCTCTCTGTGTCTGTATTCCCCTAGTATCTATTTCTGTCTCTTCCTCCGCCTATTCAGTCTATTGCCTCCTACGCCTGTCTTTAAAAAATGTGGCCTGTGAAAAGGTGTCGAAGGTACTCTAGCCAAGCACCTTATGAAGTAGTGATGTTGCCATTGTTTTGAAGGTGAAGTGTGCAACATTTCATCAAGTTGGTAAGAAAACTGTAGATTTTGTTCAAGTCCGTAACTAAAGTAGCCTCCGCCATGCACCACCTGGAAGTCCTCTCGTTTTGAAGGTCAAGTGTGCAAAATAAATAAATATGTAGATTTTGTCGAATGTGTACGACAGTTTTTCACTCATTTCAGTATTCATGACATCATATCTCCTGAGCTGTGTGTCGTACAGTGATTTAATTAGGCCTATAACCCTCGGAAAAGTGCAAGCAATATGTTGACAAAGTTTCGTCGCAATTGGATGAACGGTACGACAGTGCATAAAATACGAACAAACAAACAATAAACATTAATTTTTTATATATCCGATCAGGGAACACATGTATAGAGTTCCACCCAGGTAATTTTTTCCTGATTTCCCACGATCATTGACCCACAATTGAAGGTTCTGGTGACTGCGGCTCAACCTATATACATTGCGCAACACAATCAAATGATCACTTTTTTGGTTTTGTTCCAGTACGACTTATATGTTTGCAGTTTGGCTCACAGAGGTCCATAGCCTTCCTCCTGTGACGTCACCCGGGGACTTGGCGACGCTTCAAACAACACGACGTCCAGAAATGCAGAGCTCACGAGTGCGTGCGATGTCACACGGGCACCACATTACACCACAATTTGGCCACAATACGTGTCACAATATGGCAAGCCTGACAATCACTCCTTTTGACGCCGCAACCACGACGCAAAGCATTGAAATGACGTTGTTTTCCATGTTTGTCCTAGGACAACATTTCAGACGCCCTGATGCTTAGAATACACACGGAAAGGCCTCAGGGGCTGCCAATGCGAGAGCAAGAGGACGATGTGACTGACAATATCCGACACCGCTGATCCCTTCTGAACACTTTTGTGAGAACATCGTGGGGTTGTAACAGCCCCGAAGTGATGTAACCCCTCTGGAGTGCAGTGCAACCGCAAGTTTTGCTCTGGTGTGCACAGTGCCACCAGTAGAGCCCGTTCCAGACCATTTTAAAGCGATACAAAGGGCTATTTGTTCAAATGTTTCTAAATCTATGGAACTTACCTTAGATGGTCATCAGTCCCTAAGCGCCGGCCGCGGTGGCCGATGGGACTAAGGCGCTCCAGTCACGGTCTGCACGGCCACTACGGTCGGGGGTTCGAATCCCCCCTCGGGCATGGATATTTGTGCCGTCCTAGTTCGTACGTAGTTCATAAGTAGTTTGTAAGTTTAGGGACTGATGACCCCGTAGTTAAGTCCCATAGACTATACAAACATTTGAACATTTTTTGAGTCCCTAAGATTACAAACTACTGAAACTAACCTAAGGACAACACACATACCCATGGAACCCACTACGGCGAGCAACGGCGCGCTCCGCAGCGAGGCGCCTTAGAACGCTTGGCCAGTCCACCGCGGCTACCAGCCCTCTGTTTCGCACCTTGCAGTGTTGTCATCACAGGGGTCTACAACGCTGGCTATACGTTAATAAAAAGTAAGCGGTTCCTCTAAGACCCCCCAGTCGGCAACACCCTCGATGTTGTCCGTTTATCTTAGTTTCAATTAGGTTATTTAGACAGCCCTTCTGCTGGCAAGTGCTGTTCTAGAGCACGAAGGCAGTCAACTCCTTCCACTTGCTTAGAAGCTGGCATCAGACCAGGAATAGGAGACACTGAGTTTGAAATGCTTAATAAAGGTGAACGTGTAGCATCGCGAAGAGACCTCCTACAATTTTATTAAAGCGCTTGTAAATGTTGCAGCCGAACCAGGGTGGCAGAAACACTTTGCTACTAAGGGCCACTTTCAAATTGCATCGAAAGTTTATGAACGGTCTGTACTAGTTCCACATTATATGTTGTTGTTGTGGTCTTCATTCCGGAGACTGGTTTGATGCAGCTCTCCACAATACCCTATTCTGAGCAAGCCTCTTCATCTCCACATAAGTACGGCAACCTACATCTGACTGAATCTGCTTACTGTATCCATCTCTTGGTCTTCTTATGCGGTTTTTACCCTACACACTTCCCTCCAACGCTAAATTCACAATTCCTTGATGTCTAAGAATGTCTCCTACCAATCTATCCCTTCTTTTAGTCAAGGTATGCCAGAAATTTCTTTTCTCCCCAATTCTGGTCAGTACCTCCTCATTAGTTACGCGATCCACCCACCTAATCTTCAGCATTCTTCTTTAGCACTATATTTCAAAAGCCTCAATCCTCTTCCTGTCCGCACTGTTTATCGTCCATGTCTCACTCCCATACAAGGCAACACTCCATACAAATGCCTTCAGAAAGGACTTCCTTAGGCTTAAATCAATATTCGATGTTAACAAATTTCTATTTTTCAAGAACACTTTTCTACCCATTGCCATTCTGCATTTTATATCCTCTGTACTGCGACCATCACTTGTTATTTTACTGCCCAAGTAACAAAACTCATCTACCTCCTTTATTGCTTCGTTTCCCAAACTAATTCATTCAGCATCACATGATTTTCTTACACTGCACTCCATTACCCTAGTTTTGCTATTGTTAAAATTCATCTTATATGCACCTTTCAGCACACTGTCCATTCCGTTCAATTGCTCTTCCAGGTCCTTTGCTGTATCTGACAGAATCATATGTCGTCAGCAAATAGCAATGTTTTTAATTCTTCACCCTGAACTTTAATTCCTTCTCTAAATTTCTCCTTGCTTTCCTTTATAGCTTGCTCAATGTACAAATTGAATAACATTGGAGAAAGGCTACAACCCTGTCTTACTCCCTTTCCAACCACTGCATCCCTTTCATGCCCTTCAACTCTGACAACCGCTGTCTGGTTTTTGTACAAGTTTTTTACTCCTGCTTGCTTCAGAACTTGAAAGAATTTATTCCAATCAACATTGTCAAAAGCCTCCACATTATATACCAGATCAAAAATTGCCTTACACTACACTCCAAAAGGGTCAGATCACGTCAGCGGTTTTGCCACCCCACGATAATTTCAGAAATGTGTAGACTTGTCTCGAAGGTGTTATCATTGTCGGGTGTTGCGAAGAACTTTCTCCTGTTGCTCATCCCACTGCAAACTTTCGTCTTCGTCCGGGAAGTGTGTAGTAATGTATGGTCCGCTGAAGGCGTGCTTTCAGTTTCTACCATCCCAAGAGGCCTTTCCGTGTCTTTTCCATGCGTCAGCCCGTCTCAAATGTTGTCCTCGAACACTTATGGAAAGAAAACCCCGCGAGGTACGAATGGTGGGGGCCGCAGTGCGACGTCTACAGAAAGGCTGAGAGCGAGCGACAGACAGGCGTGTCACACGCAGGCCAGACACCTTAAAATTCACCCGCAGTTCTCACCACTGGTCTTTTTTCGTATTTATCGAGGACGGGTTGTTTGAAGCGTCGCCAAGCCTGACGTCACAGGCCACCGTAATTTCCTCCGTTGTAAAGAAAGATTGTGACCAGTTGTGAGCCAAATTTAAAACTTGTTAGTCGTACTCGGACAAAATTACTGGTTTGCGAAAAAGTGATCCTTCATATGTGTTGTGCACTGTACTGTAAGGTTCGTTCTACGCCATCGTATCAGCTGGATATGCAAATTAATGAATTATTCTTCCCCTGGGAAAAGCCACGTTGGCATTCTCCACCCCTCATCCTCTGGCCCACCCTCCACCCTCACTTCTGTCGTTCTGCATCATTTTCATAAGTGAATTAATTATTGATCTCCCTCCCACAAGCCCCGCCCGTCCTGGAAAATATTTCAATGAGAATTGGACAAAACATGTTTAAATGTTTCTAAATCTATAGGACTTAACTACTGAGGATATCAATCTCTAGGCTTAGAAACTACTTACAATAACTTAAACGAATCTAAGGACAACAAACAAACACACACACACACACACACACACACACACACACACATGTCCGAGGGAGCGCTCGAACCTCAGACGGGGAGAAACCACGCGCTCTGCAGCAAGCCGCCTTAGAGCGTTCGGCCATTTCACCGCGGCGGAAATTGGACAGAAAGGTTGTCTGCTCAGAAATTATAATACTAATATTTATTTCTTTACACAAATTAATTTTAGCGGCAACTCGCGCGGAATAATTCCGTAAGCTAATTATGCCGCAAGCTACACTGTGGAGAGCAGTACTGCCTCCAGCTACGACCTGTTCCAGGTTGAGTGGCAGCACGTCACTTGTTTGCTTCCCCGCTACTTCCAAAGCTATTGTGGCGCAATGCCGCCTTCCCTGTTACCGCAACCTGTTGGAACAGTTAGGGGCCAATGACGCCTAGAACACCGAAATACCACCTCCCTCCCCTTCTCCCCTACGGTCAGCTCCAAAGACGCAGACGCAGACAAGTCGGCAGCTGAGGACTGTTTTGCAACCGCCATGGCTGGCTGTTTTGGCTGCTCGTAGCCATGAGGATGCAGTACTCGCCGCACTGGCGATTCTGCGTGTGTTAATCGACACTACTCTGCGATGGCGATCTGTTTTATGGATCTACATGTTTATCTCTCTGTGTAACATCTTCCAGTGATCTTACACACATCGCGAAATTAGACGAACATCGATAGTTTCTCAACAGTTCGGCAAAAGTGGTATTTGTAACTATTATCATTAATTACTACAAAATGATTTGACAGGACTAACCCGCACTGTTAGCCGTGTAGTCTAACGCACCGCTTTCCGAGACAGGGTGTCGTACCGGCCTCGGTTCGAATCCGCCCGGCGGATTAACGAAAGGGGTCGGAGTGCCGTCCAGCCTGGATGTGGTTTTTAGGCGGTTTTCCACATCCCCTAGGTGAATACCGGGCTGGTCCCCAAGCCCCGCCTCAGTTACACGGTTCGCAAACATTTCGTAATACTTTACATTTATAACACTCACAGCAAATGTTCTGCGAGGAGATAGTTGGTTCACCAGTTCTACTCGGTTTTCGTGTGTAGTTGTGCCCTGTGCTATTTTCCAGTAGATAAAACATCTCTCTCCTCACGGAGGCTGCGGTAGATTGTCAAGAGCAGGCCGGATGTGATGTGGATGGGGGGAGGGGGGCGGTGTCATGTATGTTAACATTTTCAAATGTTTGTAAATCTATCGGACCAAACTGTGTGGTCATCAGTCCGTAGCTTAAAAATTACTTAAACTACGGTATACTAACCTAAGGACAACACACACACACACACACACACACACACACACACACACACATGCCCTAGGAAGGACTCGAACCTCCGACGGCTAGCAACCACCCGCTCCGCAGCGAGGTGCCTTAGACCGCTCGGCTACTCCACCGCGACCTGTTAAGATTTTAAAATTAATATCAATATATTCTTATTTTATTAAAATAGTTGATGCAATTTGTTTATATAAGTGCTTAGCACATCGCTGTAACATTATTTCCGAGAAACTGTAGCTCGGATGAACACATTAACTGCAAATGATTTGTCAAGTACTTAAGTCACGCACTTGTGTTAAGAACTAAAAAAATCTGCAAACTGAGAAATTCGACAAACTGGTAATTTGTACGTTTCGAAATGGAAGTGTGCATCACCATTCTGAGTATTCTAGACTGTGATCAGAGTTGTATGGCCGGCCGCAGTGGCCGAGCGGTCAGCGGCGCGCCAGTCACGTTCTGCACGGCCACTACGGTCGGGGGTTCGAATCCCCCCTCGGGCATGGATATTTGTGCCGTCTATAGTATTAGCTAGTTCATAGGTAGTTTGTAAGTTTAGGGACTGATGACCCTGTAGTTAAGTCCCATAAGCTAAGCTCTAAAAACAACTTCCTGGTCAGAGTTGTATGGCTGTGTGAGCATACATTGTGTTCTCGCCACTTCTGCCCTGATTTCTTCAGTGTACTGTTGTTTGCCAGTTCCACTTGTTTACTCACGAGATTTCTACAGCCAGTCTTGTAACAAAATAACCTGCCGTCAAATGTTCAAATGTTTGTAGAACGTATGGGACGTAACTACGGGGTCATCAGTCCTTAAGCTTACAAACTACTTATGAACTAGCTAATACTAAGGACGGCACAAATATCCATGCCCGAGGGGGTATTCGAACCCCCGACCGTAGTGGCCATGCAGACCGTGACTGGAGCGCCTCAGTCCCCTCGGCCACCGCGGCCGGCCCAGGGAGACACCTTAAAATTCACCCGCAGTTCTGAGCAGTGGTCTTTTTTCGTATTTATCGAGGACGGGTTGTTTGAAGCGTCACCAAGCCTGACGTCACAGGCCACCGTAGGCAGCATCAGAGTTTCCTCTATTAGAAAAAGTAATAATTAAAAAAATCATTTATTTGTTTATTTTTATAGAATCTCTCTCGCAATTTTCGATACCCTCGCTACTCACGATACTATGTTCACCTAAAGTTATCTGCAAAAGTACGATGGGAACATACTTACGAAATTTAAATGCTATTAGTAAAATGTTGTTCTGGGGGGAAGAGTGGATCATGACAACTCGTCAGTTCCACACTTGATCAAGAGCAGAGCCCCGAGGCGTTATTGAACTTTACAGATTTCAGCTATTTTTCAAAGCTACTTGAAGTGACTCTTGGTTTCTGTGGTCAGGTTGTCGTGGCCGCCTTCGTTTGTGGGAGGGCAGGGGTGGGGTCCACTGATTCTCGCGCTGCAGCACGGCTGTGAGGGCGGTTTGCCGGTCACGCCAATGACACGCGACCGGGCGCCAATGAGCGGTCCGAGCGTCATCTGGCAGAAAAAACTAGTCGTGCTCACTAAGTAGTGCTGGCAACAGCCCACGTCTGTTTTGGACGGAGTCGGGTAGCCGTGCGTCGGAAGAAAGTTTGGCGCATTGTGAAGCGAGGAACGCAGAGCTGGAAGTTGTGAGGAGAAAGTATGGAACGCCGGCCTACATCGGCGCGTTATGTCAGGAGCAGCGCACCTCCGGTGAAAGTTGTCGGCGTAATCAGCCCTGGCGTCTGTCACCGATACGTTGCGAAACGCAGCCCACATCTCCCTGCTTACTCTGGACCCGGGCTCTCACCTTCTTCACACGTCTCTTCATTGGCAAACTGACATTTTCTCGATGACTCACAAACGGCCCTTTCACCCGATCATTTCTTTTATCTAAGCTGCGCCGTAGATTTCATTCTTCTCAATTTGCAGTCAGTATTTACTTGCAAACGTTTTTCTTTCTATTCTAATGCAAATACTTCGTGACTGTGATATTCCCATGTATCAACATGTGCCTCTTATAGATACGGAATTCGTCCACTTAGATTTGACATCCCACCCATATTTAATAATCTTATAGCTATCTTGTTTCTTTAAGAATACATTATTAAAGAAACAAGATAGCTATAAGATTATTAAATATGGCTGGGATGTCAAATCTAAGTGGAATCTGTATTCCTTATATACAGATTTATGATTATTTCACCCTCAACATTTCGTCTTCTGTATCCAAAGGTCTCATAATTTCCTCATATCCATTTCTGTCCATGCCGACCCGAGCATTCAGATCCCCAGTTATGATAATGTTATATTCTCTTAGTTGGTCCCTCTGGAACCAAATCAACAGCTTGAGGAAATCAGTATCATAAAATGCATAGCTTCAAATAATGGATATAACCCTCACATGATTGAAAAACTATCACATAAAATCAGAAAAACTTCAAACAATAAAGATGCACACCAGACCCCCCATGCAAATGTCACAAATTGTAGAACAAAAAAGCAGAAAATATGCTGCGCTGCCATTTCTAAGCAGAATTTCCTAATCTCTTCAAAAACACAAACATAAAGATAAGCTTCCACACAAACCACAAATTACAACAACTAGCCATTCATAGCTTAACAAACAACAGTCCTCCGTACAAAAGGTCAGGCATATATAAACTAAGCTGTCAACGTTGCCCCTCCTACTATGTAGGACAAACTGGGACAAGCTATGACATTCGTTTTAAAAAACATTTAGATGCTATACGCCTAGGAAACCCATCAAAATCTGTATTTGGCATGCACATAACTCACAGCAGGCATAAAATAAAAAGCATTGAGGATCACATCAAAATACTACATTATGCAGATATGCCGTATGAATTTACTTGAAGAAATAGAGGTTTATATACATAAACATAAAGCACCACAACATCTCCTCAATGAACAAACAGAGTTGGCCAATGCTGCCTTTCTACAAAATTTCACTCAGCTCCTTTCGAATTTACAGCATAAATAAAAACAATGCTACTTTTGTCACATGCAGTAATGTAATATAAACATGAAATAAGACAATAGCCCACTCAGATGCACAATCATTAATTATATATGGCCTTCAATTAAAAAAATATACACTCTGGTAACACACAAATATGTAGGCCTACACTTATTTATCACTCCTCACATTACTCTATGTATACCACAGCCTGTGCTATATCGCTAAGTAAAATTACTTTAAGAAACTGTAAATACAGCTCTATGTAATTATAGTCTATGTCACTGAATGTACAATTCACATGTCTAGCGTTTATTCTGTGCACAATAATTTACGTCTCTCCTTTGTAAAATACGTCAATGTCAAATCAATGTACATATCTTTGATATAAAACATCTATGACAGTGTTACGTTGGCGTTATCACCATCTGTATATTCAATGTGGCGAAAACATTTTGTTTGTGCTTATGTGTGGTTAATCGCTCTATGTTCCGCCAAAAAAGTGTTTCAAAAAGTGCTTATTGCAACAACAGCTGCAATAATCAGCGACACAACCTAATGGAACCGACTTTTCGGCGTAAGTAAATAAATAAAAAGAAAAATTCCATCATAAAAGTTGGTTCAAAATGCCACGGTGGAGTATCCGAGCGGTCTAAAGCACCTCGCTGCGGAGCGCGCGGTTGCTCGCCGTGGAGGTTCGAGTCCTCCCTGGGGCATGGGTGTGTGTGTTTGTCCGTAGGTTAGTTTACCTCGGTTTAAGTAGTTTGTAAGCTACGGACTGATGACCACGCAGTTTGGTCCGATAGATTTACAGACATTTGAACATTTGAATTTGGTTCACAATATTTGTCGGTATCATGAGTCACATTTAAGCTCGAGAAAGTCATAATAATCAGGTTTTGTATTGTAGGACACCTCACAACCAAAGACTTTTAACCACAAGAAAAATTATCTGCATAAAAGAAAAATGTAAGTGACATTTGTGTGGACGTGAACAGCCGCCTGAAGGTGAACCGAAAGGTTCGAAACCGGTAACGGCGCTATTTAGTTAATAAATAGCATGATCAAAAGTGGTTGGTTGCTGTCTTCTTTATTATAAGAATCACCTTAGTACAAGTTTTTCTCTTCTTCTGGCCTGCTAAGCCTACAACAAACTCCCTCGGCCTCCTCACCACAAGGCAATGGTTCCGCTCCTCAGAAGGGAGAGGGTGCATTCTTCGCTGTCGTCAAGGACTTGGCCATAGCCCTGCTTACGGTCCGCGAGAGGTATGTTATTTCCTCCACACCCTCCGGCGCGCCCCCTCCCCGCCTCCGAAAAGGCAAACCCCCTCGGGGCCCTCGAGTTCTAGGCTCAGTTTTCTTTATTTTCTATTCATTTATTAAAGAGAGCATCCGGTCATCTCACCGAACGCGCTGTTCCACCGCGCCGACTCAGCTACTGAAACAAGTGTGAAACATTTGTCGTTGTTGTAATTCTACCGACATGTAGTTCTTATATTTCAACCGTTTCTACGTGCTCGAATAATGATTTTCAAAAGAAATGATACGATAAGTTGAGCTGCAATGAATCCCGAAATATATTGTATCCTATCGTATTGCTTCTATTTGAGGATGTAAATACCGAGCTAATTTCCACAGATTGGGAACACTTCAGTGCCGAACTTGGGCATGCGCAATACTCTGTTGTTTTATTTTGCAAGATAACAGATCAGTACCGGACAAGTGCTCTTGTTGGACGTCCAATGATAATCACGGACACGCATAAATAAAATTTCAATGGCCTTCCTCGACTTGGTTCGAGCTTTTTACTTCAAGTCATGAGGAAGGTGGGCCTCGGCGAGCAGTTTATAACAATCACTAAGCGCAGAAATCTTGCGGACGGACGATTAATCGCCAGCGAGCCGCGCGGGAATGGCCGCGTGGTGTGAGGCTCCGTGTCATCGACTGAGCGGGAGGTTGGCGTGCTCCTTCGGGCATGCGTGTGTGTGTGTTGTCCTTAGCATAAGTTACTCCAAGTAGTCTGGGGACTGATGACCTTCGCAGTTTGGTCCCTTAGGTTTACAAACAGTTGAACATTTTTCAAATCAAATGTTCAAATGTTTGTATAGCTTTGGGACTTAACTACGGGGTCATCAATCCCTAAACTTACAAACTACTTATGAACTAAGTAATACTAACGACGGCACAAATATCCATGCCCGAGGGGGGATTCGAACCCCCGACCGTCGTGGCCATACAGACCGGGACTGGAGCGCCTCAGTCCCCTCGGCCGGCGAACATTTTTCACTCCAGCGAGGTATCCAACAGGTGCGTCCGCTGTCTACCATCTTGGTGCAATAGCGCTTGAACCACTACACCCAACTTTCTACGTGTGTCAAGCATACGCCGATGATGTGAGTGCTATTGTCAGCTCAGGCTAAGAGGATCATTCGAGAGTATGCTCGTGCTTGCGGTGCTAGAGTGAACACATGGAAGGCATAGCTGTTCTTATTAAGACCGAGAAAGGATTATATTGCATGTACGTGCCTTTCTATATTCGAAACAAGAAATCCGTTGAGACTGATTATCGATCTCTCGTTGTACAGCAAAACAGGCAAGAAGAACTTCATATCCAAAGAAATGGATAGGCGATGCGGTGGCCGGCTCGTTCTGGCGACCTCGGTCAATACACTTCTACTTGTGGAGTCCTTTTACGGCCGTTCTGTGTGCCACACTTATTTATAGCGTGCAACCGCTGCGTCAGCAAGGGTGTCAGCAGATATTACAGACACGTGAATATGGGAACGAGTGAGACAGGCAAGTGCGGCGCATACACGCCTGAATGGCAGCTCGAGCGCCTGTGACTAGTAAATTACACTGTGCCAACACATATGACCAACCTCGACAGTGAAGTAGCGTTTGTTATGTACACCACAACAAATGCCCGTAACACGGGGACGAAAGGAAATCAACTATATGTTCCGCTTGTTGTAACGAATCGCTGACATGTTACTTACACGCTGTAAATTTAACCGGTTTCCTACATCCGAGTAGATGAATAGCGGCCTGGCACTCAAGTCACTCCTCATTGACACGATGCGCAAACATTCAGAAAACTTTGCCTCACTTTCACTTTTATAACACTACATTCAGATAACTGGGGTACACACTTTCCCTCCCGGGGGTAAAGGTGTGGCAGCACTCGGGACCTTTCGCCGTCGGAGGTTCGAGTCCTCCCTCGGGTATGTGCGTGTGTGTGTGTGTGTGTGTGGTGTGTGTGTGTGTGTGTGTGTGTGTGTGTGTGTGTGTGTGTGTATGTGTGTGTGTGTGTGTGTTGCTCTTAGGATAAGTTAGTTTAAGTAGTTAGTTTAAGTAGTTTAGGAACCGATGACCACTGCAGTTAGACCCCATAACTTTACAAACATTTGAACATTTTGAACCAGTTACTACCGTTCCAAATCACAAACAATGTTGCCTAAAGGCAAGTAAGAAGAAGAAAAAAGAAGTCTGATGTGATTCAAAACAGGCGTGTACTCTTTTCCGCGCTGAAGAGCCAAAGAAACTGGAATAGGCATAAGAAATGTAAACGCTCATAGCACGGCGCTGCGGTCGGCAACGCCTATATAAGACAACAGGCGTGTGGCGCAGGCGTTACATCGGTTAATGCTGCTAAAATACCAGGTTATTACGATTTAAGTGGTGCTACACTATGTGCGGGATAGCCAGTACGATCATTTCACGGCTGCACTGGACGTACCCCAGGCGTCAGATTCATACAG
This sequence comes from Locusta migratoria, assembly GCA_026315105.1. Lineage (NCBI taxonomy): Eukaryota > Metazoa > Arthropoda > Insecta > Orthoptera > Acrididae > Locusta > Locusta migratoria. The sequence continues at coordinate 787,490,891 of CM048755.1, forward strand.
TAAAGCTGCACGTCATTCAGGCCAGACGAGTGTACGTCTTGTTTAGGTGAGCGAGGAAATTAACACCCAAGTGGGCTGGTGCACCGTCATGTTGGAAGCACATCTTTACGTCGACAAAGTACTGCATAACAAGGATAGGCGCTGCTAACAGATGAGTCAAAATATAATCGGAAGTTAAAATTATTGAGGAGTCGTAGCTGGAGATGAGGGTTGCTCGGTAGCAACACGGACAGTTGAAAAGATTGAGGGCATGGTGTGCAGCGCGACTGCGGGCCAAGAGGCCCACAGCACTGCGTCCTTCTGGGCTGCGGCTGCACGTTTAAAGTCAAAGGTGACGCTCTGAAGGTTGAAATCGTGCCTTTTCTTCATCCTTCTCAAAACACTCCAATCTGCATCTTCGTGATTCGATTTATAACAACACCGCTTTTTCTAGCTAACAGGACGCAGCATGTTCTTCTGAACACAGTGAAAGTGATTTATGGCGTTACTCGAGGGAGTGTTATAGGACCGATGCTTTTCCCCATATGAACTCGCAGATAACGCCGGCAACTCAGCAAGGCTTTTCACGGTCGACGCTTGCTGCAGGGAGTGTCAATCGACTCTCGACAGAAACAAATGTAACGTACTGCGAATACATAGAAAGCAACATTCTTTATTATAAGATTACACAATTGGACAACAATGACTGGAAGCTGTTGCTTCCATAAAATATCTTGGAGTAGGCACTTCAAGTGGAAAGCAGGCGTCACACTGAGAGCCGCAAATAAGACTGATGCCCAAAGGAAATGTCTCCTATAACGTAAAATATTGGACATTACTTTAGGTCATGTTATGTAATTTGCTTATATCATATAAAGAATGCGAGAATCATTTCCTTGCCGACCACGGTGGCCGAGGGGACTGAGGTCCGCCAGTCACGGTCTGCACGGCCACTACGGTTGGGGGTTCGAATCCCTCCTCGGGCATGGATATTTGTGCCGTCCTTAGTGTTAGCTAGTTCATAAGTAGTTTGTAAGTTTAGGGACTGATGACCTCGTAGTTAAGTCCCATAAGACATTTAAACATCATTTCCTTTGGCAAAGTGTTTTTATTGTTGAAAATAAGCAATGCTTTTTTAGAATCATATGTACACTAGAAGTATTTCAGTGGAATGAACTGTCAGTAATCTCAACACGTCGACCCAATGAGATTATGATTGAAATAAGCCCAGAAGTCTCGCCAAATTCAGTGGTTACCCTTTTCTTTCTAGCTACTTTACCATGTGACAATGAGTAACTGGATGATAAAAGTCCTGCCATCACGACGCGCCACTCCTTGCGGTCTTTTCTCACTTTTCCATATCCATGTGGAATAACATTTTATTTCTCACATCAAATGTTTATATGATAGTAAGCTTGTAGGACCAAACTGCTGGGTTCATCGGTCCTTAGACTTACAAACTGCTTCAACTAACTTGCGCAAAGAACAACACACACACTCGTGGCCGAGTGAGGATTCCAACCACGGCGGGGAGCGGCCGCGTAATTCGTAGCAAGCCGCTTCAGACCGCGCGCCTATTACTTCTCAATAAGAGGGTTTCAAAACCGTAACATTTCATTAAGCCCCAGTAATTCAACGAGCTACTAGATCTTCAAATGATTTAAGATAGTCGCCGACTGATTCTCGTCAGTGTTTCTCCATACAATAACAACAAACCATTGGTTGTCGTTCAGAATACAGAGAGGCAGGTACACAACCTGAAATTTACGCGTCAAAGGTGATAGAGAAAATGTGAGTTAGTGTCTTGCTGGCAGAGGCACACAACTGACGCACAGTGCAGATTGGTTGGGAGGAACCGGTTTTTCGGCAACGCCAAACAGTTTCACAATGAAAATTGTAGCGCTCTTGAACGTTTCGTTGGTGCCTTGCATGAGAGTCAACTTTTTCAGTTAATGACAACATACCCAGTTTCTTTAACATATTCCGTCTATAAACTGAAGACAATAACGAAAAGGCCGTATCTCAATAGCCCTCATCATTTAATGTCTATGGAAATTGATGTTTATTGTAAGACTGGTTCGGTGCGTTTCTCTACTCTCACTTCAGGGATTCAAGTCTCCGCAACGTCGTTTCGTTATTTACCGAGCGAGGTGTCACAGTGGTGACATACAGCTCTCACATTCGGGAAGACGCTGGTTCAAACCCTCCTCTGTCCACCCAGATCCAGGTTTTCCGTGATTTCCCTAAATTACTCCATGCAAATGCCGGGATGGTTCCTTTGAAAGGCCACGGTCGGTTTCTTTCTCCAACAACAAACAAACCTAACGTGACCTCCGCCTGTAATCACCGCGGCGTCGACGGGGCGTAAAACAGAATCTTTCTTAATTTCTTTCTTTTTCTTCGATTACCAATCTAATGAAGTCTCGGGGTGTGTCCTGTCAACAGACCCTTAATTCAGTCACTTCGTGCCATAACTTTTGTTTCCACTCAGTAAAACGATAACGTAAAAACAAGGCGAGCCCAAGTCTGGAAGATCTCTGGAAAGTCGTGGAGCGTTTGTAAAGGAAATCTAGTGCGACTGTTTCCACAGTGATGGAAGCAAACAGAGACGAGCTGCTAGGTCTATATTCCCCATACGAAAATATAACAGAAATTCCCAGGTAACTGATACGGAAATTATTCCAAGAAGGTATTATTTTGCGACGTTGGTGTTCTCATCACCCAATGAAAATACACTGCTCACAACAACGTGGGATATCATACATATATATTATTCAGATATTGGTTACGATTTTAATTTGTTTGTGATACAGTCTATATTTTCTATCTCAGCTCTTAACTTGATGTTTACATGGCGTTTACCTAGAGCGATGCACCATGGAGCTACTGTAATAGTGGGGAAACTCATCGTTGTTGCCCTCTAACGGCCTCGGGCTGCCAGTACAGTTGCACACCTGTCTGGCACGAACAGTATGAGGTTATTAATCAGCTCTTGAGGGATATTTCGCCGTTCTTTCATGAGTGCAATATCCAGCTCTGCAACCGTTGTGGCAGTTCCTGGTCTATCTGTGCATACCAGACATACTCAATCGGTCAGTGAACAAGATGGCCATTTATACCTCTGAGCAGTCAAAGCGTCGTTCTAAGCGACACAGAGGTCCTTACGTCCGCCAATACTGACTCCGTAGAGTACTTACGTACTAAATGAAAGATGTGTATATGCGGTATTGGGAAGAAATACTACTCCTATTGTTTTTTCTTGTTACTCATTAACTTTTAGATGAATTGTAATTTTTTGTTTGGACGCATTGTAATAGTTAAAGTCATCCAGCAAAATATTGTTATAAAACAACGCCATATGGCGTATACTGTGGTGTACCTCCCAATATTGTACTATGAAAAATTGTTGACGTATTATGAACCTCTGAATATTTTAATAAGAAGAGAAGTTTTTGGCCTGATACACTGTAATAGTTAACGTGTACAATTTCGATGTTTTAACACAAGTTGTAATAGAATCTTGGCTGAGGGCGCTGAAAAATGTTAATTTCATCTACATATTTAAGAAATACTGCCTTATCTATGTACTTTTTATTTTTAAACTTTATTTTATCTTCTATTGTCGTGCACTCCTGTTTATACGTTTAATATTTTTTATCTTTTCAAAAATGTTACAATACAACAAATCAAGTCAAATGTTTGTAAATCTATCGGACTCAACTGCTTGGTTATTAGTCCGTAGCTTACAGAGTACTTAAACTAAGGTAAACTAACCTAAGGACAACACAAACATCTTTGCCCGAGGGCGGAATCGAACCCCCGACGGCGAACGGCTGCGCGCACCGCAGCACGCCGCCCCAGTGCACACGGCTAATCCGCCGCCGCCAGTCTGGAGAAACTGCCGCGGCATATATATATATGCGGGCTGCTTGAGAGCTTCTTAATTGCTCTATTCAGCCATTGGGCTATGGTTATGCTGTTGTGGCTCTATTTATTTGGGGAATTGTTTGTCGGGAGGGCAAGTTTGTCCCAACTGGGAATATTCCGTGGGCATGGGGACAGCTCCGGTATTTACCTTACAGCCAACAGGAAGCCACGGAAACCTGGGCCTGAACTGCTTAGTCTTCTTCCTCTCACGGTATGTACAGCTGCAAGGGCCGAAGTTTCCATTTTCTTGGCCTCTCTCGGCCTCTCCTCTCTTGGTCTTCTTCTCTTTTCTTCGCAGCTGCACGTCTAACCATTTCCTCCTGCCCGTAGACTGTTGGGAACTGGTACGTGTAGCCTGGGTGCCTATGCTCCCAGTTCCTTTTTATTTCGTCTAATCTTGACTGCTGAGCTATTTTCTTGCATTCGAAGGGATCGATAACGTCGTCAGTCACGATGGACTTCTCTGGCGTCGTGGTACGAGGTACTTGCCGGCGTCTAGAAGCGTCTGGAGGGCTGGTGGGCCGCGGTGACGTCACGTGGTGCGTGCCGCCAGAGCTGTCGCTTTCCTACTGGCGCGACACCTGTCACCTCTACGTCCAGGGCCCGCCCCCACGCCCTGCTGCCTCTATACCCTCGGTCTCTGTTGAAATTGTTGCCGTTTAATTTTATAAAAGAATCCCAGTAATACGATGTTTGAGCCAGAATTTTCGTGTTTTCAAATAGTATTTCATGCCCATTTTTTAAGCAATGTTCTGCCGAGGCTGACTTCTCGAGCTCTCTTTGTTTTATATGCCGATTGTGTGCTGCACAACGTTCAGCAACAGTTCTAATAATTTGTTCAATGTAATTGCATTCACACTCACACTCACAGGGGACGCCATATACACCTGGAACACGCCGACCTGTACTGTCCTTAGTGGGGCGTAACACGTCTCTGATCTCAGAGGCGGGCCGGAAAACTGGTCTCAGTCCGTGACTCTTCAGGAGGCGTCCGATCTTGCCAGTCGTTGCTCCTCAGAATGGGAGGAAAGCTGTTGGCTTGGCCTCAAACGTTCATTCGCGAGTTTCCTTACGTCGGTGGCAACAAAAGCTTCAGAAATTTCACATTTGCTGTAACCGTTTTCCTTGAAAACACGCTTCAAATATTGGAATTCAGACTCCAAATGGCCGTCGTCAGAAATAACCTTTGCTCGGCTTACTGGCGTATCCAGGACGGCTTTCTTGTGTACAGGATGATGGAAGCTGTTGCCGTTCAAGTAACGAACATTGTGTATAGATTTCCTATACACTGAATGACCAACCCGGCCTCCTGCTTTTCGCTCGAACAAAACATCCGAGAATGAGATCTTACCATCCTTCTCCATCTCGACAGCGAATTTTATGTTGGGATGGACACCGTTCGTGTGGTCTACGAACTGCTGCAATGTATCCTTGCCATGCGGCCATATGGTCGAGCGAAAAGCAATGTCATCAGCATACCGCAAGGATTTTCTCTCTTCTCACTGAATTTGAATTCCGTTTCCAAATTTCTCCTTGCATCCTTTCACAGCTTGTTCAATTTACAGATTGAGTAACATTGGGGAAAGGCTACAACCCTGTCTTACATCCTTCCCAACTATTGCATTCCTTTCATGCCTTTCGACTGTAACAAATGACTGGTTTCTGTACTAGTTCAATATAACTCTCTGGACCGCCCCAGGCCTCTCGTCTTGGCGGTCCTGCAAATACCTCGAAATAAAAGTTTTTATTTACTTTACTTTTTATTTTATTTATTTATTTATTTATTTATTTATTTATTTTTTTGCCATCGCCTCTTGTTCTGGGCCTCCAAATTTCGAAAGATATTTTTTTCATTTTTAGACTTTTTCGTGCCTCTCGTCCTGGGAGGCCTCCAAATCTCGAAAGTTACTCTTTTATAGTAATACATGTATTTACAAGTGGACGAGGGGCCTCATTTTGTTTTGCCGCCCCCCGGACCTCCTACAGCCTTAGTCCACCAATGAAATATCTAAAATCCGATATATAGGTATTTAAAAACTATCAATATCGGCTCTAAATATCGAAATAAGTATTAATATATCGACACATGAAATGTTAAAATATCGATTACCTGCCTATAAAAATATCGTCTTCACATTGTAAATATACTGTTTGTTTTAGAGCAGTATATTTAAGTATTGATTTTTTAATAGGTATTCTGTATATTAACAATCTATCAGCCTGTCGATTCGCCTTACAGCAAAAATTTAAATGAAAACATATAATGTGAAATTTTTTAAGTTAATAATGGGCCTCTTTGACGATGAAAAGCTTTTGGTCGACTGTTACGTTCTTAATTTACAACTTCATACATGATACAGTGTCATTAAATATTTCATTCCAGTTAATTTCTCATGCCTTATTTTCTTAATTCGTTTCTGGCTGCATAAGCAAATAAACTTTTTTTTTTCGTTGATGTAGGCAAATTCAAATACATTTTACACAGTTCAATCGTTGCAAGAAGAAACTTTAAAGTGCTGCATCGAATATCCTTGTGTGAAATCTGGCGTGAATTTTTAAGTTTCGTCATATCATTTATCATTTGGTAACTGTGTCATATTCAGCAGCTGGTTTTGAAGAATGCGGATGTGAATTAATGACACAATACATTCGTTTCTTTTTCAACGCAACTGGCGCCTATTGCTTCCCATCGAAAGCTCTTACCATTCAAAAAATTATTTTTAGGCACATATACTTGCTTCACAGTCATAGCGAACGACTGGACGTGATGAGAGCTCAAACAGTAATAAGACTCCTATACAGAGTGAAAGTAAAATTATTTTCTACTACAGTTTCAAAAGAAAAATTTCACATACTTACCGAAAATTGCAAAATAAATAAATACTTCCACTCGATATTGGCAATTTGATATTGAAATATCGATTTAAAATAAATGTTTGTAAATCTAAGGCACCTAACTGCTGCGGTTATCAGTTCCTAGGCTTACAAACTACTTACGATAACTTATGCTAACGACAACACACACACCCATGCCCGAGGGAGGACTCGTACCTCCGACGGCGAGCAGCCGAGCACTCCGAGCAATGCGCCTTAGAGCGCTCGGCCACTCCATTGCGGCTATACCGATTTATCCTTAAAAACAATGTCGCCGACATATACCGATTTTTTTCGGGAAAAATCGATATTTTGAAACAGCCCTATTAGTGACCAAGTAAATAATAATATTTTCAAAAACATTTATAAATGTTTTCCTTTTTTAATACTTCTATCATATTCTGACAAAGCACCGACGGAAAAGCCAATTAATTTTTTTAGCAGTCTCATTGGTTATATAGCGAGTAACACTGCAAAATTCAGTTTTTATAAAATTTTCTCTCTCCTACCATATAAATATTTTTCACTGGCAAACACTAAAAAACGTTAAGACTGTTTATTTGAACAATTTCATAATTTTTGAACCCGTAAGTCAGGTTTCGGAACATAGTTCGTTTTAGGCTTATTATCAGTTCGTTTAGTTTTCTTGCTTTACACTTGAATCTAAGAAATTGAAGCAATAATAATAACTCTTTCCGATATTAAAACACTTCGATAAAACAGATGAACAGACACCGCTGTTGTGACTCAAAGAAGAGGCCTATCACATCTGCTGTGCATTCAAGACAAAACGTGAGCATTAGCTTCGTGACATACAAACTTTTTCTTCCCTCTGGTCCAATGTTACCTGCGAAGGGCCAAGGCTACCTCAGCTACCGGCACACTACGTGATATTTCTGCAGATGAAATGTTTAGCCTGCAGATCTCTTTGTATTAAAATAATGCATTGTAGAAAAATCTACGGAAACCGTTTCTTAGCCCGTGGAATAACTAGCAATCAAACTTTTAATTTTCACGACAAATGGAGGTAGTTGCGGGATATTGCAGTTACCTTTAATCTGACAATATTTTTGCCTCTTCGTTACAGACAGTAAGCAGCAAATATTAGAATGACGGTTATCGCGTAAAATCGTTTTATTGTTTTAGAAGCAGGAAGACTAGATTGAGCCGTTAGGAAACGTCATCTGCTCTCTCACACTGCCTCACCCGGGAATTCCGTCCTCTTTTCCGATTCCAAATTTCGGCTGTTATTGTGAAACGACGACAAGCTGAGAAATGGTACGAGTGGCTGTAGTTGTTCTGCCACCAATCAAATTTTGTAATACTGCTTGGAAATCCGACTAGTTATTAAAGTAAAAATGAAAATAAGTGCAAGGGTCACATTTCACGTGATGAAGGTTTCAAGTGAAACACGTTTTTTAACATCGTTGTTGTTCTTCCTTTATTTATATCATAATTTTGAAAGATACAGTGCATCCATTTACAGTATACATCATTTAAGACGCAACATCCCTTTTATTAAGTTTATAATTGTAATGGAACGATAGGGCTTGCAGAGATGGGTATAATGTTAATATTCGTGCCGAAACACTTAAAGTTTACATCCAACAGCTAACCAACTTTGGAACGATTCTAATACGTAATTAAATGCATCAGTTGCTTCTCTGCACTTCTTAGGAAGTAATTTTTTTTTTTTTTGCCGCAGCGAAATAGCGGTGCGCATTAAGGCACCTCGCTGCGGTGCGCGCGGCCATTCGTCGTCGGAAGTTCGAGTCCTCCCTCGGGCACGGGTGTGTGTGAAATTGTTCTTAGGGTTAGTTTAAGTAGTTTGTAGTTTCACAGACCTATGAACACTGCAGCTAGGTCCCACAACTTTATAAATATTTGAACACATTTTGAAGTTTGAAAGCGTGGTGGGAGTGCACATTTACACAAGGGCTAGATAAAAAGTATTATTTCCCCCTGAAAAGGCTTGATTGACGAGGTACTTAGAGTTACGCAGCCTCGATATAATCGGTCCGTTATTTACAATATTTTGCCAACTGTCCGGAGGTGTGGAATAGCATGTGAGCACGTGCTTGTGTTTTGACCACCGCTGGCCGCGGTGGCCGAGGGGACTGAGGCGCTTCAGTCACGGTCTGCACGACCACTACGGTCGGGGGTTCGTATCCCCCCTCGGGCATGGATATTTGTGCCGTCCTAGTTCGTAAGTAGTTTGTAAGTTTAGGGACTGATGACACCAAAGTTAAGTCCCATAGACTATACAAACATTAGAACTTTTTTTTTTATGATTCACAGCACTTGTACAGCACGCATTATCTGTGGACGAGGAGATCCGGGATGTCTGCATTAGCGTTTCGAGTTCGGTTCGTACGAGTGCCTCCAGGTTTCGTCGATAGTGATAGTGCGTCGAAGAAAGTCGTTACTTTTCTCGAACATCCAGCGCATACTCAACCGACACGATTCCCTGTAATTGCGATCTCTTTCTCAAACTAAAAGCAGCACTGCGGGGGGTCCGGCGTGTTCAGCCTAGTCGCCTAGGATAGCTGCAGTGGATGCTCACCTGCGCCAACTTAATTCAGTCTGAAACATTTATTCGAGGTCTTCTCTGTAGGACAGGAGCGCTTCTCTAGACGGAACAGCATCGGTGCCAGTACTCTGCGTGTCGGACGGTAGGAGCCGTGAAGCCGTTGACAACTCCTTCCTTGCGGGAAACAGCTGCAAAACGGTCCCGGCATTTGGCTAGGCACGGTCGTACGGGCACCAGCTCCAAGTGTGCTCGGTGATGAAGTGGTACTGATGAGCTCTGGCCGCCATCCCCGATGTCCTTCAGCGAGCGAACTACAGCTGGTCGTTCCAAAGAAAGTAAACTGAAGGGCCGAGTAGCGGTAGTTGGCGAGGTGCGGTCCCGGTCCGGAACGATTGTAGTTCCAGGAACTGCCGTCCCCACTCCAGTCGCAGACAGGCCGCGCTGACTCAGCGCCCCTAGATACAGGGCCTGTACGCTGCCTGCCAAGAGTAGTCGTAACACGACCAAACTATTTGTCGTATGTAGCGTTGTGCTGAGTTTGGGAATACGTATACATTGCACACTGTGTTTCAGAATGTTTTTCGTGTTACCTATGTGATTCTCCGTGCATATATTTGCTGGTACGAGACAAAATGCCCAATAAGAATCGTCCGATTCCAATATCGGTAAGATATCCTCCTAACAGTTCATAAATATCTTATACCAAAACAAATGTGTCTGCGAATCACATAAATAACGTTAAGAACATCCTGAAACGCAGTGTGCAACGTGTACGTATTCCCAAACTCAGCGCAATACCATATAAGAGAAATAGTTTGCTAGTGTTGTGACAGGCAGCGCACAGGCCTTGTATCTAGGGGGCGTCGGCTGACTGCTCGGTACGGAGCTTTGTTCTCTGCGCTCGCTCATTCTCTCTCTATAAACTTTTGACTACTGATTATTCCCGTGTTCTGTTTAGCGTCCTTCACCAGTAGTTCACATTTTGCAGGTACTTTATAATTTTGTAACTTAACTCACATAATAACTGCATTATGTGTAATACGTATTTTTTACTGGCATCTGAGAGGCGCATCTGCTTGTTTCTTTGTAATTTTATGAACGGCAGAAGACATAATTGTCACTAGTTTTTTAATTATTATTCGTACATTTTTATATATCATCTCCTAAATTTGATATTTAGTTTTTAACGTAATTTTAATCATTTCCTTAAAATGTGGTGTAAGAGTGTTCAGATGAATAGATTTTTACCTTTCCTCCCTATTTGATACCTGACACATAGGTGGCAGCAATTTTCAAGTTTCTTTCATTTCCCTACCTACGTGTTTGGCTTATTGCGTAAAAAAAAATTATAAATAGTGGTGCGTCATGTTGGCTGAGTAGTCTAGTAAAGGAAAAGGATTTTGATTTCGAAAGATATAAACTGCAACAACATCGTATTTAATTTTTATCTCAGAAATTATTGTTCGACTTTTATAAACAAACTACTCAGTTTCTAACTGTTTTGATTATCTGTTACTAGATAAAAAGGAGCGGTGAACGACTACAAAGGAAAGGTTCCTATAAAGAAACGATAATGAGTGAACTAGTTCCCAAAAATGAAGTAGTTTGTCTATCTGTAATGAGTGCAGCACATCCAGGATGTTGGTGTTCTGTTGTACAATGGTGCCTTCTGCAGAGCTGGCCTTCCATCAGTATGACAGCCGCAGATGGAACGCACGGAACGTCGGACTTACACTGCTGGCTGTCACCGTGCTTAGCTCTTTCCAGAGGCTTCTTCATATTACATGCTTCCAAAACGCTGATCGCTGGACGATCAAAAATGACTGTTGATGAAACCCTATGAACTGCTAGTCTTTTTCGTTCACTATGAGTGCACAGCGAAGACTGCTGTCAGCAGCACATTAATAAATGGTAAAAGTTGCAACATCTCATCGACAACGATACACACCTCGGGTTCAGTTTGAGGAACAGGTGACACGCAAAAAAATAAATAAATAAATAAAATAAAAAATAAAATGAAAAATAAATAAATATAAAATTGTTTCTCTCCCTTATGGTGTACTCTTTACGAGTAAAGCTAGCTAATATTTATGACAATGTAATCTCTGTTTATATAAAACAGATACACTCACTCACTCACTGACTAAACAAGACCTCTTGAAAACTACTTCACCTATGAAGCTGAAATTTGGCTGGAATGTAGTTTATAGGTAGAAGACGTCAGCTAAGAAACGATTTTGCGATAGGACCGATAGTTCAGGAGATATGACGTTATAAACAATAAAACCTTACCTGTCTTGCGGCACGTGATACTGTGACTTTATCAGTCACCTATTTGAGAAGGAGAACACTTAGCATCTAGCAACAAACCTTAAACATAATTTCAAACCTTGGGGAAACTTTTTCTCGCTGATAACCATAGCAAAATGATTAAAGGAAAAAGGTTTCTAGCTTACTACTTTTCCGCTATTCACGGAGTAAAACTACGGCGTTCGGTACAACGTTGAAATTTATAATTTCTAAACTACATATTGTACCTGCAGGAAATTTTACAGTCAGTGTACATACATGTAGTTCAATATACCTTCTAATTTGTATCACAGTACGACACGTAGTTCATGAGATACCAGCACATAAACAGTCACGTTCATGGAAAACCGCATCACGCACCAAGTTTTAATCTATAACTTCTTACTACTAATTACATCCGCAACAGATTTTTCAGACATACAGCACTTATACAAATGAATATATACATGAAAAATAATACAGTTTTACAACATATAGCTCAGTAAATATGAGATCATATATACTGCGATGGATAAAAACTTTTCACATCAGACATCTCGTTTTATTACATTTATTATTTACTGCTATGACACTCCTCTATTCCAGTGAGCTTAAGGAAATTCCTGAAAGATGAGAATGCTGTTGAAAATCTTGAAACAAGTTTGAACTGTGAAGCGCACACCGCTATAGGAAGAAGCAATACATATCTATAGAGCTACAAGGAAAGGAAGACAGTGAAACATAGTACATCCGACAAATACCCATTATTTCCGACAGATCTGGCCTTTACCTTTAAAAGACTGCAGTCTGCAGTGGGACTTGCATTTTCTATTATGATTAATAAATCAAAGGCCAATCTACTCAATACTGTGGAGTGTATTTGAAATCTCCATGTTTCTCACACGGACAATTTTATATCGCTTGCTCTGGCATGGGCTCTCCACAGAAAATATTCATATTGTATCCTGGAAGTGTCACAAAAAATATTGATTATAGTCAAGAAAGGAATGAATATTAGCGTTTAACACCCCGTCGACAACGTGGTCGTTAGAGGCGGAGCTTACGCTCGGATTGTTTGGGTAAGGATGGGAAAGGAAATCGTAATTTGAAGTTTTTGTGTATACTATGATTATAAGTATGGTGTACTACAGCAAATCTCCAAGAGTACTATACGAACTTTCATAGGGTTTCATAGGTCAACTTAGAGTACCCTGGGCAAGATATAAGCCTCATTTCATCAAAATCGGGTCAGGGGAAGAAAAGATATCGTAATTTGTAGTTTCTCGTGTATGCTGCGTGTGAATTGCAACCTAGTATAGCAAAGATCCGATAGAGGCGCTGTTACTTACATAGTATACCAAATAACTAATAGATGACGGTGCTCATAACAAAGGTGTAATGAACTGAAACAAGGGCTACGATTTACGATTTTCGTTACGGCAGCGGTGCAGTGTATTGACGTTGGCAACTGCCGTTGAATCCTTCTTGAAAAATCAGTCACGTGGAATGAGGGGAATAATTCTTTATGTTCACGATGAAATAAATAATTTGTGCTTTTCTGGTCAGTAAATTAATCATCCTCCTAAAGCGAATAGTTCGTCGTCAACGATAGCAAACTAAACCGCTACCACTGCAAGTAAAATTTAATCCAGGTAGAACACAAATTTTTTTTCTTCCTAGCTGTATCCCACATTCTTTGCAATGTCATGGAAAGAAAATAAGTGCATTTTTTGATGGGTATAACCACTAAATTGTATATGGAGTGGAGTATATGGAGTGAGCATTGCGTTCTGTGCATTTTCTCAACATTAAGCTGGAATTACCACGTGACATTGAGACAAATCCAATCTTTCCACACATTTATCTGCTATTACGATTGGTTTGTACCGCATTGCCTGCAAAGAAGCCCCACCTCATTTTCGCAGAGCAACTATATAACATGAAATAATATCTAAATAAATGAGCCACAGAAGCAACAAGATAGTTGAGGAAGCGTCGCTAAAAGGGCCGAACAAAAAGGGACCAAGATAAAGTCAGCGATTAGTAGATTTTTTCCAATATCATGGGACATTTCCACCTTAATGTTGAGAACATAAAATCTGTTCTGCGCATCTGAATGCTCTCTCCAGAGATATTTCTGTTCTCTGCTTGCCACTTGAGATAATATACACACGTGAGCGACAAACTCATGAGAAACCTCTCTGCTTTCATAATTGTTCGGTACAATATTGTAATTAAAATGTGTAATTCCTTTTGGTACAGACTACATTAAGATAGAGAAATACGTCTTCTTTTACAGAGACAATTGCACTTAGTTGCCGGCCGCGGTGGCCGAGGGGACTGAGGCGCTCCAGTCACGGTCTGCACGGTCACTACGGTCGGGGGTTCGAATCCCCCCTCGGGCATGGAAATTTGTGCCGTCCTTAGTATAAGGTAGTTGATAAGTAGTTTGTAAGTTTAGGGACTGATGGTCCCGTAGTTAAGTCCCATAAGCTTATCAAACAAACTGCAGGACGTGGGGACATGTATTAGTTGAAACAGTGGCCGATGCTGTTAAAATAGTCAAGACAATTCACTGGCAATACTATATTTAATGGAAAGTTCTATACAGACGATCAGCTAACGCCATTCCTTCAACGATTACCCAGACTTACTTTATCGCATAATGACACTACCATGACGTCTTATTTAAATAGAAATGAACTACTCTGTTGATTGAATTACCAGACTTCCAGCATTCGTCGTGGTTTTCGATAATAGGGAGCACTGCTTACAGAATAAATAAATTGTCCCCAGTGATACACTGTAACATACTAATACTTCAGCGTACACTTACAGTGAGAGATATAAGTTTAGTACTACACCATAGAATCAATACATGGTGCTGTTACTATTATTACTATTTCTCATCTCAACGATAGAAGTGTTTTCAGAAGTTTATGCCAAACACACAATTACACACCGTAGTCTTAACTTTATGAACACAACCTAACATTGAATTTACATCGTTCCAGAGCACGGACTTTAATTAATTTCACTTTTTGTATGAAAAACTTTATGAACATTTAGCATTTTCGACAGTGACTTCTACTTAAATTTGACATCTTGGTTATGAGAACTGAGTTTATTGACAGAGGGATCCAACAAGGACTCTGCTTTTGATGACCTAGGTCCGGAACCCTAAAAAACCATGATATACACAGGTCCCTCTTTAACAACCGTTGCGAAGCACGGGCATATACGCTAGTGGTAAATAAAATGTAAAAGCGGTCAAATGAATAGCCTCACCTATGATCCCAATGAAGGTAGTTGGCGCAGTAAAAGTTAAATTTGGGCCCTTTTGATTCCGTTGTCTGCAGTTCTGCTACCAGGATCTCTACTTTAGCACGCACACAATCCAGACCATGGAAGTTGACGAGGTTTCAAATGTTCAAATGTTTGTATAGTCTATGGGACTTAACTACGGGGTCATCAGTCCCTAAACTTACAAACTACTTATGAACTACTTACGAACTAGGACGGCACAAATATCCATGCCCGAGGGGGGATTCGAACCCCCGACCGTAGTGGCCGTGAAGACCGTGACTGGAGCGCCTTAGTCCCCTCGGCCACCGCGGCCGGCTGACGAGGTTTCTGCGGAAGCTTATGGAGTGGACTGCGCTCCGATAACACTGGACGCTCGGCTTGCATTAACGCCGTCTGCTTTCACGTCGCCTGTAAGGAGAAAACATCACCTATACCACCAGAATGGATACACCTATGCTTAAATGAAATATACCATTTTTTCTAGTGTAATTCTCTGTTTGATAATCCTATTACCCCTTTCTATTTGAAATTTTCGAATTTATTCAAGATAGCGTCTTTCAAAATAGCCATGTTGGTAACACGGTCTATAAGGTTTATTCCCCTTTCCCATTTCATAATTTCTGTTTTGAAATTTCTGGTATTGTGTTATCATGGTGGTTCCACGTTTATAGAGAAGCCTGTACTTCGCGTACCGAGAATGTGATCGTCACCAACGCGTCAGCGCTAGGACCGCATAATTCTCTAACAGTTCTACGCTTTCTCGACAGATTATTATTTTTAATTGATGAAAAACAATGTATCTAAAAATGTTCAAATGTTTGTTAAGCTTAAGGGACTGCGGGTCATCAGTCCCTAAACTTAAACTACTTATGAACTACCTTATACTAAAGACGACACAAACATCCATGCCTGAGGGGGGATTCGAACCCCCGACCGTAGTGGCCGTGCAGACTGTGACTGACGCGCCGCAGACCGCTTGGCCACTGCAGCCGGCCAATCTATCTTCTTAACGGCGTAGAGTCACAAGAAATTGGACAGGATGTGGCAAAGTTGATTGGAATAGCCTCTAATCACCTGCTCGCTCGGTTAAGTATTTCTTTTCGTGTCCTGAATATGAAAAGTTGCCAGGTACATAACGTTTCGTCAGCCAGTATCCACACAGATATGTGGAGTTTAGCTCGGGACCCACATTGGAGACCTTGAAGGCAAAATGTTTTGTAACTGGCTCGCCGGACCTTGGCCTGCCAGACAGCCTTGAGATGCCGTAGTGGCCACGCACTCTCCTGCAGCACTAACTGTAAGTTTGACTGCAAGCGCGCTGTTCAAACAGACGCAAGCATACACCCGAATCTTGGGACTGGTCATCTCGGTTAGGATGTGTGTGATTTCTTCGAATCACGCATGGAGGATCATCTGAAGAAGAAGCGGCTGATTTCTTTGTATAAAAAGAGTAGAATAAAACAGTGTTCCAGATATGTTTGAAGCCAACAGTTCCTTAATGGACACGGTCCTATGTGAGGTGTGCCTTCTCTTCGGCTTTGGACTGGTAGCCATCCAGTGGGTAAAGCAGAGTATTGGGGACAAAAATTTAGCCATCCCCACGAGAAAACCACGGCGAGGAAGGCTGTTGGCAAGCAAGCTATATGCAGCTGAAGAAATTTCGCTGTTGCAAATGTTTTCTACGGGATTTATGTTGGGTCGCTCAGTGTTGGTAAAACTAACAACGGATGCATCTACCCCTGCAAGACAGGAGTGTCACTTGTTCACTAGGATGCTCAGGGTCTGAACTGCGCCCAAGTCCTGGTACGAACAACTTGACAGAAGCACCTCTGGTCTGTGGCGTGGCGTGTCACATTCATACAGCTGGCGTCTCGTTTATCATAATACACAGTCCGTGCATTTCCCTTCAAAACGTTCAATAGGGAACTACTTTAGATCCACCTGTATTCACCGAAAATAGTAATGCCTATTCAAATCGTTTTATTCAAAATAAATAAGTGGCTACTTACGGTTTATAGTCAAGTGAGTTTTGTCTTTGTTGAACTTCCGTCTTGGTCACAAGCCATCGACGCACAATTCTTCCATTTACGCATTTTCATGTGCACTTTTTCAATTTTTGATACCTTAAATTTATCTGTCCACAGTCTTGTAGCATAACTTTTTTAGGAATTGATTTGTTTTCCAACTTAACAGTGTGTATGTTGCACATGCACATCAGTCGTGACTGTGTGTGTGTGTGTGTGTGTGTGTGTGTGTGTGTGTGTGTGTGTGCAAACTCAGCAGTAGAAATGTTTCTTTTTTGATGATTTGAGCCTCGATTTAAATGTTCTGGTTGGAGGGGGGAGGGGGTTTGCCAGGAGAGTGAATACAGTGGTCCTTTTTCTGTTTCATCTATTAGTGTAAGTAGTTAGTTGTTTGATGAGTATACTTGATCATTAACAGGATTTCTTTTGTACTTTGGTAAACTTATAAGTACACATATGAAATTACTCACTGCTTACATTATTACACGAAACAGAGGACGGTCCACTCCGTTCACTACCCATTAACTCTCCCTTCCGTCCCCCCCCCCCCCCCCCCGCAAAATATTTAAATCGTGCCTCAAATCATCAAAACACCAAAAACGTTGCTACTACTATTTGAGATTGCAGTCATACAAACAGACACACACACACACGTGCCCATGGTGACATACGGGAAACAAATGAATCCCGAAAAGAGTTATAGCTACAAGACTGTGATGCGGATAAATATCGCCCATTTAAAAAGGATAGAAATTCACAAGACACTGCGCAAATGGAGAAGTTGCGCGACTTTGGCCTGCGACAAATTGAGAGGAACAACCACGACGAAACTCGCAAGACTATAAAACCTGAGTAGGCACTTATTATTTGAATAACACGGTGTGAACTGTTTCAATGCTACATTCGGGAAGTGTAAAAGATAGGCTTGGGAATAATAAGCAAAAATATTTTAAAAGAAGACGACACCATTCTCGTGAAATATTGTGGTGTCGCACAAGTCTAAAGTGCGCGCCACCTACTTTCGCCGCGCGCCGCCATGCACGCACGGCGCGGCGTTCTTACGACGAACGCCCTCTGCTAGAACTCCGCTCTTGGCCACTACTGAATGACATCGTTCACTTGGGACTGAGATAGGAACCAGTTAACACTTCGGAATCAGATAGGCACCAGTTAAGACTTGGCTATCGGATAGGCACTAGGCAGGCCTCTAGATAATCTATGTATCAGCATTCTGCAGTACTGAGCTATGTAAAAGTTAAGTATTACTAAGTCTCTAAGAAATATATATCTCGTTCTAATTTACTCTAGTGTTTCCAGTTTCTGCTGTCCCACTGGCTGCTCACCTCCGTACCTGCACAAGCGTGCATCCTTTATTTCTGTGTCGGTCTCTTTCTACTCGGCCACCGACACCTACGACGGAAACGAGACACAAAAGCGGCGACGAGGCTGGGACACAAAAAATATATTGTGTAGCTTCCCAGACTTTGTATTCCAAGGGGAAGTCTTCTGGCATCTCCAGAATATCTCATGTAATTAGGCTACAGACACTCGCAGAAAATCGTTTTGCATTCTCACAGTACGCAAATGAAAGGGGACAGAAGATCATTAATGTTGGCAGTATGTTCCTCCTCTACAAACTTTGCATTAACTATAAATGTAAATTAGTATCCCTCACAATGCGACCTTGTGCTCTGAGTGAAGTGACTCTGACATGAAGGTACGTTTGGTGCTCTCTTTTGTGAATTTCTCTTGGGATTATGAAGAAAGTAGGTGAGGCTGGAACACCGTGGGCGTTGAGAGGCGCACGTTCTGAGATGGCAGCGCGCATCTTACGTAACGTGTATACAATCACTGTGCCACGATGCTAGGTCGACGACGAGGATGGGGAGATTCGATCGCGCTGCTGACAAAAAACAGCCAGTTGGGAGAAGCCAAACCATTTGCCACAGTGATTCATCATTTGGTTCCACTCGGCCGCTCTTTACACCACCTCAAGGGCCTCTCGGCGTTGCTCGCAGAAATGTGACTCTTACGAGGAGCTGCGCTACTCTCGATTTAATGCGATTTTTTACAACTACTCCTCGTAATGGTAACGTTTCCGGCACAAAAAATGTGTATAGTCTTGCTTTTACCGTAGTTGTTCCCACGCGTTTCTGTGACCGGAAATGCGGCCAAGATGAAATTGAAATCAAATTAAATGTTCTGCTATCGAGGAATGTTAAGATATAAATCAACTGATAAACTACGAAACAAACAAGTAGTGAAACAAATAGGTGAGGAGAGGAGTCTATGCAAAATCGTTACCAAATGCAGGGAGTACAGGGGAAAATAAGACCACAATGAGAGTGGCATCCAATAAAAATAATGTTAGAACACGCCTGGATATATAAATGAATAGCATTTCAACCTGCCTCAAAAATACTAGAAGTAACGTCACGTAAATTCTGTACATAAGAATAGGCTAAACAACTGATTTCTCATACATTGCTCAAAAATCAAATGTTTGTTAAGCTTAAGGGTCTTAACTGCGGGGTCAGCAGTCCCTAAACTTACAAACTACTTATGAACTACCTTGTACTAAAGACCACACAAACATCCATGCTCGAGAGGGGATTCGAACCCCAGACCGTAGTGGCCGTGCAGTCTGTGACTGGCGCGTCGCAGACCGCTCGGCCACCGCGGCCGGCATACATTGCTGAAAATAATTAGGGGATCAGATGAGATGTCATAGACAATATACATAAGGTAACCTATTTTATTCAGATGTAATTTATGTGTGATACTGGACGATATTGTGCTGTCCCAACTCTTTACTCTAGGATTCCATGGCGTTTACTTAGTGTGAGGCACCATAACAGTGAAAAAGTCTTTCTCGTTGCCCTCGAATATGGTGTGTGATTACCTCTGACGGCCATTTCAGTAGCACAACTGCGTGGCATGGAGGTTAGTCTATCAATCTGCTCTTGAGGGGTATTTGATCATTCTTCCACGATTGTAATATCCAGTTCTGCAACCGTTGTGGGAGGTGCTGGTCTGGCTGCAATGCGTTTGCCAAGTACATCCCAGACATGCTCAGTCGGGTTTAAGTCCGATGAACAAGCTGGCCACTCCATTAATTCTCTTCACACAGCTTCAAACAGGTTGTCCACCAATGCAGCTCTGTAGGAACGAGCGTTTTCGTCCACCAGAAGGAGTCCATCTCCTTTGGAACCAGCGTAGGATCTCGTCTCTATATCTCTGAGCGGTGAAAGCACCATTCTGAACGACGCAGAAGTCTGTACGTCCCCCAATACTGACTCCTGCTCACACCAGTCGTTCAACACCACGATTTGGTGACGTTTCCTGCAAATAAGCAGGATTGTTCCGAGTTCCGCCTTCTCTCCAGATGAGTGAACGTCGGTTCTCCGGCTGAACACAAAATCTTGGCTCATCTGTGAACAGAAGCCGGAGCCATTCGTTCCGACAACAATCAGGTGTTCCTCCGCCCAATTTCTGCGGGCTAAACGGTGTTGTGGTTTTAATGGGACACACACCATAGGCTTCCGTGTGTAGAGGCCACATCCCCGAAGTCGGTTTCAGGCTGTTTGTTTTGATACTGGTCTGACTTGTCTCGTTTCCAGTTGTATCGAGCGGCTGGACGTGTATGGGTGTCGAACACCCTCATGAATTCGTGGACCCTGCATGTCAGCTGCGGACTGTGGAGGGCCTGTATAAGTGTGGGGCGTGTGTAGTTGGGGCCCCTAGGTATGACTCTGACAGGTTACACGGTCGTACGCATCCCGACCGATCAGCTGCATCCATTCATGTCCATTGAGAATTTCGATGGACTTGGGAAATGGCACAAGGACAATGCAACACGCTACACGTTCAGAAATGCTACAGAGTGGCTTCAGGAACACTCTTCTGAGTTTAGACTCCTCCGGTGGCCATCAAACTCTCCAGACGTGAACACCTTTGAGCAGTATTCAGAAGAGATCTCCACCCCCTCCCATTCTTAAAGATTAATGGATGCACGGTGTCAGTTCCCTGCAGACATCAGTCGAGTCCTTGCCACGTAGTGTTGTTGCACTTGTGCGTACTCGCGGCGTCCCGACACGATGTTATGCAGGTGTACCAGTTTGTTTAGAGACTTGTGCAAGTTGGGTCAGTGAAGCGGTGAAGTTGTTGCGTGGCGTGTAAACCTAACCGATAATCAGAAATTGGCGAGCAGGCGACTGCGGTTAGGTAATAAAGCAGTAGTCACTTGTATGAAATCAGTGATGAATGCCACATGGGAGTCGTGTTTAATTGTGCCCAGGGTCACGCCGTGGATGCGGTTACCCAGTTTGTGATCCGAGTGGAATGTCTAACGTGACTGTGAGACTGCCTTACTACTCGTAGAAACACTCTAACCGAGATACGCCGGATTTGAGTCAATTAGAATCGCTTTCAAACCGACGGAATGACTGCTCTCAGCGAACGGCGATTCGTTCAACCACTTTCCGAGCGAATGTTGCATTTGGAGTCAAGTATTTCGCAGAAGTGAATTGCTCACAATGTCAGACGAAGCTGATCTTTTTTAATGGTTTCATGCTCTCGAGAGCAGCTTGCTAGAGGCTTCTATTGATGGCCTACGAGGGCAGAAAACCGCCTCTCGAAATGATGTAAGGCGCAGGCCGGCCAGTGAGGGTGTGTGCTCGCTGGAGGTGTTCGGCCACTTGCTCGTGGACCTACTTATTCACTCTACCCTAACGTGAGCCACGATGTTTACCACGTCGACACTGAAAAAATTATTTCCGTTTCTTCTACGAGTATTTCAAGACAACAACAGGGATTGACGCATACGTCCGTGGTGCGACAAAGTCAGGTACGGCCCCGTCACTTCATAGGATCTTAATCCTACAGAAATTGTATGCAGCAGCTGGGGAAACGTAACAGTAAAGAACCTCTACCGGATGCAAGTACGAATTAATGTTGATATGACAACTCAATTAATCGTTTGTGGGATGTGCCGAGGCAGACTACGTTGCGGCTTCTTCACACAACCACTCCTATCTGCGCGTCTACCCTCACTGAACACCATCCCTAACGACAACATTTCAGATTTTGTTTCTAAAAAAGGACCCATAGTTTCCGGTGTATCATTATAGAGTAACGTGTCTTCATTTGATATCTCTTCATCTGATTTCCACTGAAAATAACCAACCGACAGTTCAAATGACGAAGATACTCACTACGTGATATTTCCAGAATAAAATGTGTGTAAAAATTAACTTGCCAGTCAGCAATTTTGTCTGTTCATATCAGCTGGGCTCAGTAGATCGAGTCAAATAAAATGACAATTATCGTCCTATTTATTCTTGAGGGATCTTTCGTTTTAGATAAAACATTTCTCCAGGCCTGTCAACTATTAAAACAACAGCAACAAGTCAGACACAGACCCTGATGAAGGCCGCCTGCAATAGTGGCCGAAACGTCGGTGGAATTTATAAAATGACGACGCGGTTTCATACCCAGAAGAATTTTACTGATAACAGCAACAACATTTGCAGCGATATGTCCACACATACCGGAGGTTTCGTATAAGATTTCGGTCCGTAACGCTAATCCGTATTTTGCAATGCACCTTCTGGTAGCACACGGATAAATACAGCGATGAGCCAGAGCATTATGACGACTAACTTGCTAACGATATAAATCCCTCCGGGGCACAGCAGCCTCCCCTGACGAGGAATCACTGCTACTCAGACACACGCTAGGTGTGCGAGCTATCTCTGTGTTGAATGGGGAAGACGGTCCATCATTTGGGTTTGATCGTGATGGCCCGCAGGGTCGTCGGAAACTGGGCGAGTTGACGGGTGTTGGAGGAGCGCTGTGGTGTGTCTTTTGCAAATGGTGGCACCACCGATACCAAACGCGGGGGGCGCAACTCACATCGAGCTGGGCAGAGTACAGCCACCAATGTTAACACCACTACCACTGAAATGGGTACCTGACTATTGACATTGGCACATTGGCAAAGCGCTGCATGGTGAAATGAATCCCGATACCTCCTCGATCGTGCTGATGATAAGGTGCGAATCCGTCTTCTTACAGGGGAACAGCTCCTGTTGTGCGAGATGGCGACGGCTAAGTTGTGCTATCGGAAACAGTCTTGTGAGCATCCGTGGACCTAGTGGAGCACCGTGACATAACCAGCAAGTATCGTACACTGGTTGCAGACCGCGCACAGCCCTTCGTGACGATTTCGTTTCCTAACTTCCGTGGCAGTGGCATTTTTCAGGAAGATAATGCAACTCCCTCCTGCCATCTAGCAACTCGTTGTTTGCCTTTCAAGCTGTTATCCGTGCCAAAGATGGGCATTCAGGCTATTAGCTTGGTGGTGATGGTTTTCTGACTGATGAGTATAGTTCTTTGTCAACGCAGATTCATCTACAACTGGACGAGTTGTGTAATGCTTCAACATCTGCCCGCAGCGTCGACTGGACTTCTACCCCAGTGCGATGTTGCAGAAATCATCATCTGAGACAATCCCTTGAAAAATGATGCCATACGTTAATATGGAGTTGTCTGTCTACCTGCTGTCATTTACACAGCTGCTGTGTATAACGGTACTAGGCAGTTATTGCTCATTAATCCTCCTTTCTTACCATAAAAATAACTTCCCAGTAAATTCGTATTTTATTGGCTGTTTCAGAGCATATTGAAGGCGCTGGTGCAGAAAGCTGTTCATTTAGTACGTAGCTATTTTCTGCACTAAATTTCAACAATCCATGTTAGTTACGAGGCACCCGATAAAGAGAAAAAAAGACACCAACTTTTGTTTTCCCCTATCACTTGATACGAATCACACTTAATTACCATCTGTGGACGCCTTTTACGTGCCGCCCGATAAAAGTGCCAGTCTACAATTGTTTTTGGTTGGTTGGTTGTGGGGACTAGATTACTATGAATTGTGTTTGTCCCATATTACTGTAATCGACCCACAATCCGAAGCGAGCGAGAGGGGACATATTGATGCAGGACGCTTACCAAGGTAATTTTGCTATGGTTTTCAAGTACAGTTAATGTTCTAAGTTGTATGCAAACACACATACCTAGATATGCGAACGTTGTAGTACGCGGCGCCACTACAGACCTGTTATACGTTTTGGAAGTTAGGGGCGCCTCTTTATGTCTCATCTACGAAGTTCCACTCCAATATAAACGCCTCTGTTTTTATCTTACGCTAGGGTTACACGTCATTATATTACTAATGTTCATAATTTACTTGTACTTTATTCTTAACAGTGTATTGTGATTCACTGAGAATGATGGAAATTTTGGCGTACCTATATGGGAATTTAATCGAATAGTTGACACACTCCGGGCCACCCAAAATGCAAAACCTTGTAGAAAGAATGGACGCTTTTCCAGGAGATTCGACTGTCCGCAGGCTTTTATTCCCGCTGAATCCACAACCCTTGCGTCCA
The DNA here is from genome assembly GCA_026315105.1 of Locusta migratoria. Taxonomy (NCBI): domain Eukaryota; kingdom Metazoa; phylum Arthropoda; class Insecta; order Orthoptera; family Acrididae; genus Locusta; species Locusta migratoria. The sequence continues at coordinate 787,515,271 of CM048755.1, forward strand.
TAATGGTGTGGTGAACAACGGATATGGCAACCGAATGGAATACACTGACCAATACAGACTGTGCCTGCACCACCAGTCTGTGGTGGTCGCGCAGGCGGTATTACGTGGTGTTGTTACACTAAGCGCTACATCTCCGCGACCACAGGTGACACCTGACTTCTTGGTCGGCCATCGGATGAAACTGATGCCTCGGCCTCTCTCCACTCCAGAAATGACGTCTATCGGAAACGTTCGGTCGATGATTGCTGGCCCTTTCATTCAGTGACGAGGCATGTAGTAACGGTTATAGCGAGTAATGACGACAACGCTCAATACTGGTTTCCTCACCTTGTCCATTTCATATGTGGCTACAATGCCAGTCGTGCGATCTTTGTACCGTGTGTCCAGTGGAGCATTTACAGCCTACTTGTCAATATTTCATGAACTCATTAGCGCATCGTTAGCACGCCCTTGCAGGTATCTTTTTCACAGCTTCGTTGCACACCAATGTTTACTAAAAGGAGAAAAATTAGAAAGAGTGCAAAGTGTTCTTCAATAAACTGGGCCAGACGAATAAGTAAGTAAGAGCCAAATTATTTGAAGGTGTAACGATGAAATAAGTATGTTTTGACGCACGTCCCACTGACCTGAGACGGATTCACCTACCAGGTGCGCAGAGCTGTCGGTATTCCAGGTGAGTGAACTTTGAAAGCCAGCTACCTGTGGCTAATTCGATGTTAAGATACGGAGAAAGCCGACCAAGGATGCGGGACCGCACAGATCTCACGGCCGCCATTGTTCTGAGGGCAACAGTCCTGAGAAAAGCTTAACTACCAGCCAGATTGCAGTCTTCGCTGAGAGACTATTCTCCCTTTTGTTAACTGCAATCGCAAACGCCATAAATACACGATTAACACTGTAAAACGTGTCGTAAAAGCCAGTCACACAGCTTCCAACAAATAAACGGATAGAGGTGCGACCTTTTCTTAGCCACATGAGTTCTCAAAAACCTCTACCCATTTTATTACGACACTGCCTCTGAGCATGAAGGAAAACGTCCGAATGTAAGTTAACAAGTGACTTTACATTACAGACTGTAATTTGTTTTCAGCCGCAAGTGAGTAAAGTACCAAATTTGTTTCCACAGAAGCCACATAGTATAGTTCCATTGCTGTACGATTATTTTCAGTGTAAATATAAACATAAATAGGAGTAAGAGAGGCCAAATAGTTTGTGTGACCCACTAAAGACTCGTGCACTTAATATTCTGAAAATATCCTCCATTTTGTACACTTGTACATGTGCGACGCTGTACACCCCCAAACGTCTGTAATCTCTACGGGAGACATACATTTTTCGTCTCCATTACCGTCCCTAAGTCTTCCTCGAATACCAGTTCTCTAAATTATCTCAAGAAGGTTTCATTTCAAATGTTTGTGTAGCTAAACTTACAAACTACTTACGAACTAGCTAACACTAAGGACGGCACAAATATCCATGCCCGAGGGGGGGGGGGAATCGAACCCCCGACCGTAGTGGCGTGCAGACCGTGTCTGGCGCGCCGCAGTCCCCTCGGCCACCGCGGCCGGCAAGGTTTCATTTCTTTCGAAGTGTCGGCTTAAGTTGTTGGAGTTTCTGACTTCGTTTGTGTATGAGATGCACCGATCACAGCATTCTCTCCGTCTTGTGACATGCCTGATCGGTAAGGACTCCAAACGTTATAATATTTAACATACTGCCAAACATAGCCGTCACTGAAGAGCCAAACAAAGTGGTATAAGCATGCATATGCAAACACAGAGATATGTAAACACTCTGTAGACGGCGCCGTAGATACTATTAAATCAACTAAATGATCGAAACCAGCTTGGGAAAGATCGCAGAGATTACTCCCACAAAAAAAAAAAAAAAAAAAAAAAAAAAAAAAAAAAAAAAAATTGTCCCTGTCACTGAAAACTCAAGGATCCCCTCTGGTACCAGACTGTGAGTGTGCAGCACGTTACCGTAACCTGAGTGCAGTGTTGTGCCGCTGTGGAGCCCACTACAAGGCTTGTGCAACACTATCAGTATAATTCTGGCGAAACCAGAAGTTTCCAGCAACTCCTCGAAGTAGTCTCACTCTCTGACCAGCAAGCCTCCGTCTGCTAAGTTCCACTCGCTCGGGAGCAGAAATCTAAGTAAATCAACTTCCAAGACGGGAACCAGAACGCCAAGTCTGTCCTACTCTTACCAGAGCAGAAACCCAGGCCATGTTACTCACTCAGCAGCAAGAAACCGAATTCCCCCATTACTTCTCCCAAGCACCGATGCCTCCAAAAAAGACGCAAGTACGAATAGAAAAAACTAAACACGCCATTCTATGCGAAGCAAGCAGGTTACGGCCAATCGCGGAGTGTCGCCTCGCGCATAAATGTTTCATCAGGCTCTGGGCCATCCTATCACCGTCACTCTCGCGTTTTCACGAGAGTCCGCCAAAACTCACAGCGTTCCCATGCAAGGTGAGTGACTCAAAACAAGGACAGTCACGTACACCTCTGGTTTTGACTAACCACTTGAGACACCGACACCAATAACTCTTACCAGCTCACCAAAGCGGCACCGCATTCCGCACACCAGGAGATCTTTCTACAGAAAATTTCGGGAAGATTGGCCTAGTAAATATTCACCAACCTCGCCCCCCCCTGTAGAAAGTAGCATACGTACAATGCCTCTGTGTCTGTCCACAGCCAACCTCGGCACCAAACACCCGCTTCCTGAGTCGGCTTTTCCCGGAGCAGACAATTCTCGTAAGTAGGCTTCTTCTCCCCCGCAGGTTCTGGCCAACACACAGCTCATTAGGGCTCAAGCCATCCCCTCCATTCCCCCCTCCCCCATCTGCTCTTTCCCTTCCCACCACCACCTGGAACCAAATTTAAAGCGCTTACATCAAATTGTAAAACTCAATACCAATTAGTACTCAGCCAGACGATTTGCGAGCGCAACTATAAGGTAAAGAAAATTCTTTCCATTTATATATAATTAAGTATTGTTCAATTAACCTTGAGTAAGTTTATCAAATTCTACACTTTTATTTTACTTTTGTTTTTAGACCTGAAGATGTCCAAGTGATCGAAACATGTAATTAAACAAATATCTGTGCAACTGTTGACGGAAATAAACACATTTGAAATAATACAGTGTAGTTGCGGACATTCTCCAGTCGATCATGTCGACTATAATAATTACTATCCTGTTACTACTGTTTACATAATGGACAACGTAACGAAACATTACTTCGAAACCTCTCAAAACTACAAATTTTAGAAGATTCGCTTCGTTTCAGTTTATGATAATAAGACCTGACATTCCAGTTTTTGAAATAGAGAAGTATGAGAACGTTTAAAATGAGTCTGAGTTGAGTGTTTGGGTGTGCTGCCAGCTCAGTGTCCCGTAAACGGTGGCCCCTTGGGTCGCGTTCTGATGTTCTGTACTCCTCACGTCCTGTTATTGCTTCCCTGATATAAATCCAGTCGACACACGCGACGATAGGTTGGCATAGCCCACACAAAAGCCAACTGCACGACTAAATAAACTAGTTCCATTGCATCTTTCCTGTTTCTTCAGTGAATCCCACCAGGTAGGAATCTTTGTGAGGAGCAATACTCGATTCTTCTCACTCTGGCATCTGTCTTTCTGCGTTTAGATGTTTATGTATTCGCTTTCAATGATCATTCAGTAACGTTTAGTACAACAATAACTCATATTTCCGGTTATTTATGCACAGTACGTTAGATTTGTTTATATTGTTGAGCATCTGTCAATCACTGTACCAAATTTCCGTTCTTTCTTTATCTCTCTGAATATTGCTACAATTATCTAGCGTTGCGACATCTCTGTATACGAAAACATTATCCACAAAGAGACTCGCACAGGCGCTCTAACTCAGTCTAGATTCATTCTGAGAAGCCACCGTACCTCGTATGATTAAGAATTCAAATGATTCAAATCGCTTCACACACCGATACGGAATTAAGAGTGATTAAAATATAATTTCACTTCGACCATAATGGCTGTTAGTATATTGACGTTATATTAATATATTTTTGGACCTCGTTAAACATTTGTTCGAATGGATTTTTTTTTTCTTAATTTGTGGCGATTTTACCGACATCGAACGCTGTGGAGTGACGCTGTCTTGTTTGGCGGGTGAGAGAAGTGTTGAAAAATTTTAACTGCCAGACACCGGGAGAAAGACTGTACGTTCCACAAGAAGTTGTTTATAAGACTTCAAAAATCGTCCTTCAAGGCAGAAACTACAAATATTATAAAGCCCTCTGCCGTCTACAGCCCATGGAGGCTTGCATTCGGTGGTGATAATAGCTTACACAAACGAGAAATTCTCCTTCCCACACCTCATAGGTGAACACAACCGGAAAAATTTCGTATCTGTTACAACAAAAAGTGGCTTCTGACACTCATTATATACTACATATGTGAACGTTAACTTCTGAGACCAAATGTACGTTGTTGTTCGCCGTATTTGGGTATAGGCCTAAGGAGCCGACTAATTGCGTTTCGTTGTTTTTCTTGCCCCATTTGTCCTTGTATTTGTATTGCTCACCAGTGAAAATGTCGCAGTTTGGGCTGCGTGCCTCGCACTGTCGGAAATAAAAATGAGCACACACTCTTAGTTTTCCAGTTCACTCAATATTTATTATTGAAACAGTGCACATGGAGTGCATGAATGGATTATATTTAGCCGGCCGCGGTGGCCGAGGGGACTGAGGCGCTCCAGTCACGGTCTGCGCTGCCACTACGGTCGGGGGTTCGAATCCCCCCTGGGGCATGGATATTTGTGCCGTCCTTAGTATTAGCTAGTTCATAAGTAGTTTGTAAGTTTAGGGCGCTCATTCCGCTACCCATACATATGGCGAATTCTGTTTATGTGCAGTTGTGGGTTGGCGAGTGGAACGCATCATTTGTGCCCCGTCATCCACGCCTACATTCACACTCCGCAATCCACCCCGCGGTGTGTGGCGGAGGGTTTATGCTTACCACTTCCTCCTATTGCAGTCGCGTACGATTCTCGGCAAAAATCATTGCTGGTATGTCTCCATGTGGGCCCTAATCTCCCTGATTTTATCCTTGTGGTCGCTTGGCGAGACGTACGTAGCAGGAAGCAATACATTGGTTGACTTGTTGAAACGTACGCTCTCGGAACTTTGAGAGAAGCCCGTCTCTCTCACAGCGTCTGCCACTGGAGTTTCTGAATCACCTGTGTGACGCTTTCTAAATGAGCCCATAACGAAACGTGCTGCTGTCTGTCGGAACTTCTCTATGTTTTCTATTAGCACTAACTGGTAAGGATCCCACGCTGATGAGCAATACTCGAGTGTTTTGTTACCTACTCTGTTAACGGTCTACACTTCCTGAGTATTCTTCCAATGAATCTCAGTCTGGCATTTCGTACGGTCGTTCCATTTCAAATCGCTCCTTATGCCTACTTTTTATGGAAGTAAGTGCTTCCAGTGTTTGTCCTGCTATTGCGTAGTTAGATAACAATAAAGGATCTTCCTTCCTAAGTAAAAACAGAACTTAACACTTTTTTATGTCGAGGCTCAACTGACATTCCCTACACCGTGCGTCAATACGCTGTAAATCCTCCTGCATTTGGTTGCGAATTATCGGTAACTATAGCATAATCCGACACGTGCTCGATCGGAGACAATTCTGGCAGCGGAGATGCTGGACGTCTTGCGAAGGAGTTTGAGTCTGGCGTGCAGTGTGTGAGCGAGCATTACCCTTCCTGTTGCAAAAGAAAGGCTGTAGCTGGAGAAGTGGAAGGAGAGTGGCAGCCAGCGACCTCGGCGTGCAGGGGACACACGGACCGCGGCCCACCACTTCATCTTCCCAGTGATCGTCCGAGCCGTAAACATCGATGCTGTGCAAGACGGGCTAGAAGTGTGCGTGCTCGTAGTTCACGTTTTGACACTTCAGGGCTGCTAAACCCTCTTATCTGTGGTGCACGATCAGACACAGCTGGCCTTAGAATATGACGATCTCGGCGGACGTCTGGCTGCGTGGATGTGATGATACCAGCATCGTTGCACAGCGACTGCTGTGGCGGCTCTAGTTGGCGAGGTGCGACTCCGTGGCTCTGCGGCTGTGGCTGCAAGCGCTTGCTATTGTAGGGTGGCAGCTGCCTCACTACGCTGTCTGTTGGCCGGCGACATTGAAACCGTCATCTGTACGCCTACTACCCACTACGTGCCATCTAAATTGACGTCGTCTGTCCATATGTTCTAATTTGTCCCCCCCAACGTGTATTTGGAGGACATTGGCTGTCAACAATTTTACCTTACGCCTCAAAACTTGTATTTAATACTGGTCGATTCTGCCTTTGTTCTGTTTTCTGGAAACTTTAATTGTACGTTTATTGTAATACTTGCGAGTATGGGTAAGTTTGATCACGAATAGGTGGCCGAAATGAACCTCTAGTATAGGTGCACTGAATATAATGGTAAAACAACTCTATGATGCTATACTGTACTAACACATGGCAGTACTCTTAGATCTGCAACTCTACCCGTATTGCTGTGTGTCACTGTTAACGTAGAAAACACATCCCACGTAGAACTGATTGCAAACTTAAGGCAAAGAGGGCGTTGCTATTGTCAACAAGAGACGGACAGGTGTACGGAAAAAGGTACCACCTGTCCGTTATCCTGTAGAACAATGAATGTCAAATATGGGACATCAACTCTCTAAATTTTGTCGTCGTGCTCACTTGGTGATGCGTGTGGGGAAGCATGTGAAATGCTGCTGTCTTAAAATTCCATCATGAACTTTTTAGCGATGGAGAACGCCTCTCTCGTATCGTCTGCCAGTGGGGCCTGGTCACTCAGTATTCCTCAACCTTTATTCTTTTAATGTGCGTCCTCTTCCAACTAAAATTACTATTGCCCCCTCCCTTCGGAACTGTAACATAACTGTATGTGCGATCTTAAAAGCGACGAATTTAATTTTGTTTTGTTGATGCAACTTTTTTGTAAAAAAAAAAAAAAAAAAAAAAAAAAAAAAAAAAAAAAAGTAATAATAATAATAAAATAAAAAGACTGTGTAGTGTAAGCTTTAGCATATTTTTACTTTATTTCCGACAGAAATATGTATTCTGCACGAGTATTCTTCATTTCAGGCAAGACTTAGAAGGGAATTAATTATGCTCACGACGCAAGCTCCCGTTGTCTTGTCATTTTGGATGGAAGTAAATCGTTCCATCGAATTTCTCAAAATTACATATTGGATTTCGTTCATTTATCTATCGATTAGTTCGGAGGTCACACAGTGTATTTATTATGAAACAATCTACGTTCAGAAATATCATGTATGAATAAAAATGTAAATGCTCATTTGTGCAAAATCGTTCATCTCTGAGAGTTCTCGCGTTAAAATTTTGACACAACATTCTAATACAGGACGTTTTGTTCTTATATATATATATATATATATATATATATATATATAGCTCGAAAATGTCTATTTCTTCTGTTGATTCTATAAGAGCAGTAAAGTGACGAAAAACACTCCAGACGAAGTCTAATTAGGCCGTTGTAAGCGACTTCTTTTATGATTTGTTTCGTGTGTTTCCTCCACTTTATATCGCTGGGGACGGAAACTCCTCCGTAGTTACTGTCTCCAGTGATCTCTCGGCAACGATCTTTATCAACAACATGTTATGTTCTGGGTCAGCTTCACGAAAATATGTCAGTTCTCTGTTGGATTTTCCCAGTTTACGTACAGTCGTTTCGGGTTACAACCTTGCGGGATGTTCTTTTTTCTTCAGTAAAAGATGAAGTAAAATTGCATCGAATACACTACCGAATTTAAGGAATACGGTATCAACAGCGTGGTTTTGTCTATGGCGCTCTGAATCTCGTAAGAAAAAAAAAAAAGCTTTAGAAGCACATACTATAGGCATTTGTACCGTTGCGTGGCCGTTTTTAGTGTCGCCCAGATACACAAATGAATGGGCTAAGATGGGAACCACCGGATAAAACGGGCCGATCGTTCCAAAATATCCCTAAACACTGTCCGAAATGTTATCTGTGTAGCTGCAATCCACTCTTTGAGTGTTCCCTTGTCTGTCCCTCTACGTGAGGCAATTTCTTATTTCTACCGATTGTGACGCACAGATAGCTGAAATAAAAATAAAATACACATTAATATTACTTAGACGTTTCCTCTAAAAGAGTATCCATCCTGATTAATCGAAACAGATATGCTGTAAAACAAAGACGATAGGTTGGCCGCGTGGTCTGGAGCGCCACGTTACGGTTCGGGCGGCCTCCCGTGTGGGAGGTTCGAGTCCTCCCTCGGGCATGGGAGTGTGTCATTTGTCCTTAGGTTAGTTGTAAGCCTAGGGGACTGATGACCACCGTTGTTTGGTCCCATAGAACTACAAACATTTGAACATGTGAACCATTGGTTCGATGATGCTTACAGTGTTGGACAACAACACCGTGTATTGATTCCGAACCCGCTTAATGGGTGGAGATAGTAAACCTAAATCTGTTATTTGGATTGGTCATGCGAAGGGATTTATAAACACAACAGCCCTGGCTAAAAACTGATTATTTTTATATGACTTCATTGCAGAAGAATAACATAGATATTTACATTGAGAGAGGAATAAATGAGAGGAAGAATTAGTTTCGGATTCCCACCTAGTGAATACACGTATTTTGTCTTCCTGGCTCCTAACATGTTGCGCACTTTCCCCACAGAAACGAAAAACCAATTTGCTGTACAACGTTTCCTGTTAAGGTGGCGGCCTCAGACTGACATATCCTCATCTCTGCGATATGGAACATGTGTAAAACCACCTTGGCAATACACCAGAAGGGAGCAGTGCTACCACTGTCATCTCCTTAACAGTTTTAAAAATGAGTCTCTAAACATATAACTGCCTCATTAATACGCGTCCAGTTCCATAGTGATTCACCAGAGACAATATTGTCACGTTGAAAATTGCAGGTGGTCCGAAATTCGAAGGCTGGTCGGTAATAGAGCACAACACTTGACACTTAGAACACGTTTATTGCTAGCACAAGCGTACACTCAGTACAGGCCGACTCCTGCTTGGAGTGCTCCACTGTTTATACACAGAAAGAATTGTCTGGAACTTACGAGAACATCAAACATAATGAAACACGAAGAAAATTCTAGAAATAGTAAATACAAAGAAATAAATTTTCTTCTGCCCTCGGCGGGATTTGAACTAGTGACCGCAAGCACAGCGATCTGCGATGCTAACCACTTTTTTTCCTTGTGGTTCTTTAGGTAGATATATGCTCTGCGATTGTTCGTATAGTTCGTTCACGATTGTGCGTTGAATCTTTGGCTCAGCTTTTTTCTTACAGAGGACGTTTAGCCCCTGACCAGGCGCGTTAAGACTAGACCACGCGTGCTGTCGAAGACTCGCGCCAGCAAAGCAAGCGCCTTTAACGGGGAGGGGGTCAACACCTAGGATGCCGAGTATTAATTCTTGGAAGACGAATCTCGACTTTTAAGTATTCCAGTTCGGCACTGTTGAATACGTATTCCAGTTAGTGATACACTAAGTACGAAAAGATTTTCTTGAAACTAAAACACGCGCTACACCAAATGTTTCCCTTTGTCTACGGCGGCCGGGTCGCCATATCTTCGGATAGTCCGTTCCTGCAGTTTCTCCCACTGAACAATTGCCGTGCAACGAATCTCTCCGCTGCTTCCGGCGACGTACCTTGCGCAACCGACATGCTAAATAGCCGCTTTCCTAACTCTGCACAAAAATCCTGGGTTGCTGGTGGGATGCAGAGCAGATGACGAAACGTTGTGGCATGTTGCGTCTGGAATCTGAAGCGCAGGTTACGCATCTCTCTTGTGTGCAAGCCGGCACACGCGCGGATGCAAAAATAGCGAAACACAGGCTGTGCGCTGCCGCCAGCCGTCTCACAAGCATCCACTTCTCTGTTTGTGCTGCATTTATTAAAAGTGACACATAAAATACAATGGTAACTGTAGATAAAACAGTTTCTAAATCACAGACAAGTATTTGGCGGCATCGACAATTATTGTTTGTAAAGTTAATGAAGGTATTGCAGAGAGATTTTGATTTTCTACTTGTAAAACCTTTACATGAACATGTATCTCTACACAAGATATTGTTATGCGTAATGCAATTTCTCCAGCGATAAATGTGCGTATAAAATTTCAGTATCTTGTGATCGCGGGATCGTATACCAGTTTCAGCTATTTCTTAATTCTTAAACTTTTATGTAGAGGTAAGGATAAAATAGTTGGCGAGTCTTTGTTTTAAGTCTTGTCACAATTCTAACTGCTGTCAACAGGCCTTTCATCTTTTCAATTTTTTCATTTTTTATTATTATTTTTTATTTTTTTAATCGAAGGTATACGTACTAATTAACAGTGCCTGCTTACACTTCTCACGTTCAACGATCAAACTTACCTAAAACATATTAATTGTTCGAAACAATTTCCTGGTAATGATATACTGAAGGGAATATATACACTACTGGCCATTAAAATTGCTACACCAAGAAGAAATGCAGATGATAAACGGGTATTCATTGGGCAAATATATTATACCAGAAATGACATGTCATTACATTTTCACGCAATTTGGGTGCATAGATCCTGAGAAATCAGTACCCAAAGCAACAACTTCTGGCCGTAATAACGGCCGGCCGCGGCGACCGCGGGGACTGAGGCGCTCCAGTCACGGTCTGCACGGCCACTACGGGCATGGATATTTGTGCCGTCCTTAGTATAAGGTAGTTAGTAAGTAGTTTGTAAGTTTAGGGACTGATGAACCCGTAGTTAAGTCCCATAAGCTTAACAAACAAACAAACTGTAATAACGGCCTTGATACGCCTGGGCATTGAGTCAAACAGAGCTTGGATGGCGTGTACAGCTACAGATGACTATGCAACTTCAACACGATACCACAGTACATCAAGAGTAGTGACTGGCGTATTGTGACGAGCCAGTTGCTCGGCCACCATTGACCAGACGTTTTCAGTTGGTTAGAGATCTGGAGAATGTGCTGGCCAGGGCAGCAGTCGAACATTTGCCGTATCCAGAAAGGCCCGTACAGGACCCTCAACATGCGATCGTGAAGAATCCTGCTGAAATGTAGGATTTCGCAGGGATCGAATGAAGGGTAGAGCTACGGGTCGTAACACATCTGAAATGTAACGGCCAAAGTGCCGTCGATGCGAACAAGAGGTGACCGAGACGTGTAACCAGTGGCACCACATACCATCACGCCGGATGTTACGCCACACTGAACACTGTTAGATCTTTTGAAAATACCTCTGCTGAACTTATTTCCGGCTTGAGCCAACTTTCACTGGTTACAATGATGTGTGTTTCGGTGCTTTCCATTAACGCTTGGAGTTCTGGTACTTTCCCGACACAGCTACGACAATTTACAACTGTTATACCGATAGTTCCCAGATCTACATTTCTCCTCTGATCCACCTGCACCCTTTGAGATTGTCCATTTTGTTTTTCCCTGAAGCCCTTTACCCTAAAAAACCGCCCAATCCACGCCACACAGCCCCCGCTACCCGTGTAGCCGCTTCCTGCGTATATTCAGCGGGACCCGGAAACCCACCACCCGATGGCGCAAGTCAAGGAATCTGCAGCCTACACGGTCGCAGAACCGTCTGAGCCTCTGATTCAGACCCTCCACTCGGCTCTGTACCAGAGGTCCACAGTCGGTCCTGTCAACTATGCTGCAGATGGTGAGCTCTGCTTTCATCTTGCAAGCAAGACTGGCAGTCTTTACCACTTCAGATAGCAGCTCAAAACCTGAGAGAATCTCTTCAGATACGAAGCGAGACACGTACCACGTGAGCCACCACCTGCAGTTGGCTGGAACCCGTACCCTTCAAAGCATCGGGAAGGACTCGTTCCACATCTGGAATGACTCCACCCGGTATGCACACGCAGTGCACGTTGGCCTTCTTCCCCTCCTTGCCAGCCATATCTCTAAGGGGCTACATCAACCGCCTAACGTTGGAGCTCCAAACTACAAGTAAACCCACCCAATGAGAAAGCCCGGATCTTGCAGGCTGGGTGGTGACGTCAGGATGAGAGACACCATCCGACTCAGGAACGTTGTCCTGAACAGATAGCGCCTCAAAATTGTTTGCAAGACGAACCGGGGATGCCTCACGATCGGTTCCTCGGAATGTCTTGTGCCTCCTGCCACGCACTGGAGCAACCTCCCACGCAACCACGGGTGAGGTATCTGCCTCACTGCTAGCAGTATCAGGGCATGTCGATGGTGCAGCCCGATCGATGGAGATGGTACGCGTTTCTACTCCTTACACGAGGCATCACAACAACGTTTCACCAAGCAACGGCGGTCAACTGCTGTTTGTGTATGAGAAATCGGTTGGAAACTTTCCTCATATCAGCACGTTGTGTCGCCACCGGCATCAACCTTGTGTGAATGCTCTGAAAAGCTAATCATTTGTGTATAACAGCATCTTCCTGTCGGTTAAATTTCGCGTCTGTAGCACGTTATCTTCGCGGTGTAGCAATTTTAATGGCCAGGAATGTAGGTTTCCTCATTCTTCTCAATTTGGTCTTAACTACAATTATCCTCACTCTACACAAGATGACACTTTTACGATACTCTTAACCATAAATTGTGTCATGGTATTTGTCTTCATCCTGTCTCCTGTTAGTACTACATGTCTGCCACGGCGGAGTGGCCAAGCGCATTGAGACGCTATGCTACGATGCTCGAAGCCGCTCCCCGTCGTGGGTTCGAATCCCCCTCGGGAATGGATGTTTGTGTCGTCTTTAGTATAAGGCATTTCATAGGTAGTTTGTAAGTTTAGGCATTGATGATCCCGCAGTTAAGTGTCTTAAGCTTGACAAATATTTGAAAACTTTGAACTACATGTCTTGCATTTTCTAATTTTTTTATCACTAATAACACTGAAAGGTTTTGGTGACAAACACGTCAGCTTACTCACAGCCATTCATTATTATTTCTACTGTTTGGTGTAGACTTCCATTACAACTTTCATAGCCTTCCTGTGTAAGGGCTTCAGGAAAGTATTACAGACCACTATGTTGCATACCTCTTAGCAATCAATATAACCTATGTACAATCATGCTTGAAATTATCCTAAACTGAATTGTATCCCCGCTGATTTGTAATAACGTAACTTCTAACTTATGTCAGGTATAGGCAAGGGCGGATTCAGGGCCCTACGAAAAATGAGAGACCGAGAGATAGAGAGAGAGAGAGAGAGAGAGGAAGAAAGAAAGAGAGAGAGAGAGAGAGAGAGAGAGAGAGAGAGAGAGAGAGATGGTGAGGAAGGGGGAGGGAGGGAAAGAATCTTAGCATTATAATAATTATCTTTTTCTTACGGGCAACATGTAATTGTGAGTTTAAAACTGCAAAATCCCTGTAATTAACATAACGTAATTTGACTTTTTGTGTTGTGCTTCCATTTAATTGCTTCTTGCTCTTTTTTGTCAGTAATTTACGATAAAAGTAAATAAACGTTGTTTATTGTTTCGTGTTTGCTTGGGAAATAAATGAGCTCAAATGTTTGTATAGTGTATGGGACTTAACTACAGGGTCATCAGTGCCTAAACTTACAAACTACTTATGAGCTACTTACGAACTAGGACGGCACAAATATCCATGCCCGAGGGGGGATTCGAACCCCCGACCGTAGTGAATAAATGAACTATTGTGTATGTTTTACTCATACGTAAATAAAGTTAAAGGATTTAACTATGTAGAAAAACTATGAATTTGAAGGGCTGCGTTGCGGCTGGTGCATTCAAATGTTCAAATGTTTGTAAATCTGTGGACTCAACTGCTTGGTTATTAGTCCCTAGCTTACAAACTACTTAAAGTAAGGTAAACTACCCTAAGGACAAACACAAACACCCATGCCCGAGGGAGGACTCGAATCCCCGACGGCGGAGGCCGCCGCACCACAGCACGGCGCTCCAGTACACGCGGCTAATCCGCCGCGGCGGAGCGGCTGAGCGCATTGGAGCGCTATGCTACGAGGCTATTCCCCGTCGGAGGTTCGAATCTCTCCTCGTGCATGGATGTTTGTGCCGTCTACAAACATTTGAACATTTTGGCGCATTCAGATGTTTTCGGTAAACGGTTTATCTGATTCTTTTCCTAGACACTAAGAAATGGTACTCGCACCCATTATAAACAGTTTTATTTGGAGCTACACGTTTCGATTTTCCAGTTATTGGAACAAATTAGAAATTTCAACGGCATTTTTCCACAATCAGATACAAAGATTTTCATGGTAGTAGAAATTCTTCTTTAAATATAGTCAAATGTAATTTTCAGAAACAAATTTTCACACTGCAGCGCAGTGTGCGCTGCTATGTAAGTCCTGTAGTCCTGAAAGGTTCACAGGAGAACTTCTGTGAAGTTTGGAAAGTAGGAGGCGAGGTACTGGCAGAAGTAAAGTTTTGTGGACGAACTGTGAAGCGTGCCAGAATTTCTCAGATGGTAGAGCGCTTGTCAGCGAAAGGCGAAGGTCCCAGGTTCGAATCCCGTTTCTGGCCCACAATTTTAACCTGCCAAGAAGTTTCAAGTGTAACTTTGTTGCTGGCAAACACTTTCTTGTAAACTTATCTCGTTTTGCATAGCAACTTTACAAAGAATGAAGAACAAATTGATTCAGTACAATGCGAACACGGGAAATCTGATTTTAGCGCGTCAGACTTGTATTTACTGGTTTTTGTTTCCGACCCGTAATTGCGAGATCTTTTAGGATACGCTGTATTTCCAATTTCTGCACTGTTTAGTAATGACACAGCTACTTCGTTTACTGTACTGGTCATCCACGGTAAGTTAACGATTCGTGTGCTGGCTGTTGGCAGTGTTGGAAACGTTACCCGTAACAGTGTGAGCAGTAATAGGGGCAGCGTAACGTTGACAACAGTCCCAAATAAATGTATGTCCTTCAAGTAGTGCAGATATTTTCTGCTGCTGACATCACCAGTTAAATCGTCTTCATCTGTCAGATTAATATGCTTCCATCTACTTACCTATGTAGTACTAGTTTCGACGCAGTACGGTGGCATTCTCAAGTTCCTATGATTAAAAAAATTACAATGATTCAACCACTTTAACAGTGAAAAGTTTAATAACTTATCAAACCATGTGGACCGCACGGGAATGGCCGTGTGATCTGGGGCGAAACGTCGTGGAGTACGCGGCCACTCCCACCAGAGGTTCGAGTCCTCTCTCGGGGCATGGGTGTGTGTGTTGTCCTTAGAATAAGTTAAAGTAAATTGTAAGACTAGGTACCGATGACCTTAGCAGTTTGGTCCGTTCGGATTACAAACATTTGAACTTTTTTTGAAACAATATGTCGCACCAGTTACCATTAAGTCATTTGGCTCTTTTAATACGTACAAAACATTTTTAGACCATATTGTACAATTGTTTGAATTTTCAAGTGGTCAGTCTTATTAACTCTTGTATTCCAATTATTCCAAATTAGTAAATACGTAGAGAAGCCTGTACCAATTTCGCATGGCTTCCTCTGTATAGGAATTCGCATGTACCCACCTCAGAATCAGTTACATATGAATTAAATTCAGAGCCGGAATGCCCCGTGCTCAGCTGTTGGCAAGTGTTTCAACCTTTATGATGATGAAGGACGAAACAATTGTGCCCACAGCTGAACGCAGGACATTCACGCTATAAATTCTCTGGTTTTTTTTTAGTTTTTTTTTTTAAATTTTGTGGTAAATTTAGAAAATTTACTCTGTTTATAATGTGACTGAATCATTGTAATATTTTTGTGACCATACGCATTTGAAAATGCTGCCATAGTGCGCAGAAACTAATAGTGCATTGGTAGTTAGCTGGAAGTAAATTAAAAAGTTCTTTTTCTAAGAAGCGACTGTGACTTTGGATCATATTTTGTGTGTTTTTTATAGCAGTTATATGTGTCAATAACTGTAATGATATATATATATATATATATATATATATATATATATGTGTGTGTGTGTGTGTGTGTGTGTGTGTGTGTGTGTGTGTGTGTGTATGTTTTAAAATTAGTCTGACAAAGCCCTTGAGGACATGTTCACCCTCCTCAGGTTTGGGGCCCCTCTCCCCAGAAAAAAAAATTCTGTTTCCGCCACTGGGTATAGGAATGCTGAAAAGTAGTTCAAATGTTTGTCAAGCTTGAGGGAGTTAACTGCGGGGTCATCAGTCCCTACACTTAGAAACTACTTATGAACTACCTTATACTAAAGACAACACAGACTTCCATGCCCGAGGAGGGATTCGAACCCCCGACGGGGAGCGGCCTCGCGCATCGTAGCATAGCGCCTCAATGCACTCGGCCGCTCCTCCGCGGCCTGGAAAGTAGTGGGCCTGAGTTTATAAATTTGTTCCTAATGTTACTTGAGGGAATCAGCGCGACTGACTGCCATGGGGAAGTCCCGAGTTTGATTTCTAGTACTGGCAAGCGTATTTCTTGTATGGGGGGATTGAAACGCCAGCTGAGCGAGCAGTAGCGGTTCACAGATCGGCCACTAGGAGAACGCTTCAATCACGCAGCGACTGCTCGAGATCGATTGGCCCATCCAGGCCAGATGGTGCAACGAATAGCGGTTGACGTATTAAATGTAATACATTACGCCATCGACTTTCCCTCTTCAGAAACGGAAGTTGAATTCCTTAGTTTTATTTATAAAACTTTACGAGTATTTATACACTCAAAAATCGGAGGCATTACTTTCGACCACGGCCTTGTACAACAGACCAGTCGGTAAAACTGCGCTGTCTGGCCATCAGTCGAGAAGCAAACTAAACTGGTCAAAGCAGTTAGGTGATCAGCTGAGATATCTAGGTTCTGAAGTACGGCAGAATGAGCTAAAATGGTTGGAAGGCTTTCTGTCAGTTCTGCGGAATGGACACAACAACATGGCGGCAACCGAGATAGTGGTAATGACAGAAAGTTTCTGTAGAGGGGGTTGGTGTTAACTTGTGTTTACCAAACGAATTACAGTTAGCAGTTATGTTCAGATAGTGTAGTGAGCAGGCAGTGCAATGCAACAACAAAGTGACTCATCCTAAGCTATGGCATGGAGAGCCGTAGAAAAGTAAGAATGGCCAAATATCCCTCAAGAGCTGGTTGATAACCTCCTACTGTCCATGCCACGCATGTATGCAACGGTACTGGCCCTCCAGGTGATCACACACCATATTAGAGGGCAACGAGAATGACTTTGTCACTGTTAGGGGAGCCCCATGATAGCAAAATATCGTACTGTATCACACACAAATTTCAATTATAACCAATATCTGAATACAATACGTTACCATGTGTATGGTATCTCACCTGATCACCTAATTGCTTTGAGCAGTGTAAAACGGCAAATATCAGAAAACATGTTATTATAGGTAGCACAGTCTTTAACGCCAGTAAACTATTTGTTAGGGAATATGACATTTCATATAACAAATTTATACTTGATAGGACGAAAAATTTTAGGAGCTGCCCAGTTTGTTAACAAACCTTGAGAAATATTAAGTAAGGTTTCAATCACGTGTACCCATGTTTACATGGCGTCGAGATTGTGTTAGACGAGGATCGTTAACTACGCCAAATAATTTCTTAGATGTCTAATTTTTTTTCACCAGTAGTAAGATGACAGACTGAAGTATCGAGAGACAAAAGTTTCGACTTACCAAAACGTCTATCCTATACCTGACGGTAACGTTCTCTATCGGCGGAATCAGAATGCACCATATCATCATTGTAGACCACACACAGAGACTTTAAATATTTAATTACTTTTCATCAGATGTTGGGAGTGGTATAATTGATGTGAAATTACGTGCCAAAAAGTCGTGTGTCTCACTGGGAGTCGAAAACAGCATCTTTTGTTATATTATACATCTCATATAGAGATGTTAGAAATCATTATTTTGCCTCATAGTGTGGTCCTCGCGACGCACCTTTTGAAATGACGTGATGACCAATATTGTGTCGAAGGATGATTTGAACCCAGGCATGATGCTTTCGTGGAGTCCTTGTATTGTTGGAATATTGGGGAAATCACATTCCATGAAATGAGAGATCTGAATTCGAATACCAGGCCATGACCAATATTATTTTCATCATCAGAAGTGCGACTTTAATGAGAAATGAGTGCCCTGTTACGACTATAGGTTGATTACTGAAACAAAATTTCTGATGTAAGTGCACTTTGTGTTCCTGTGATGGAGCTTCTACTTTGCGCGACTTTGAGTACGTCATGACTCAGGCTAAACCTACTCTCCTAAGCTTGGTAGCGAGGAGACAAAATGTTTCATATTTATTTGGAACCACCACTGTGCAAACCAACGTTGTTCAAGCGGTGTTACCAGATGTACTTGTAAAAAATGAGTTGAACCAACAACTGGAGCTAGAATCATTCTAACAGACCACCCAACTGCATATACGGATGGCTCATGATGAACTTTGCTTGGCACTTGATGAAAATTCTGACTCCCTGAAGGGGAATTATATTCTGACGCCAACAGTTGCCAGTCACCCCCTACCACAGTTTTAAGCTTGATTGTGTAGTGAAGCACATAACAGCCATTTCCACCAGCTAGGAACAGCGCGGCGCGGTGAATTCCCCAGGAAGTCTCGCTTTCCACCAGAGCTACTGTGGTGGTTTGTGTATTTGTAGCCTACTTGTGAATCTAGCACAGTGCCGATGCAGACCTGACGTATCCAGCATACACTTTATGTTTCAACCCGCATTTAGTTTCATATAATTGTATAGACAACGGCAGTGTCACAATGCGGAATATTGGGGGGGGGGGGGGGGTTGAAGAATTTTGGCCTGTCGCGGTGGCCGAGGGGACTGAGGCGCTCCAGTCACGGTCTGCACGGCCACTACGGTCGGGGGCTCGAATCCCACCTCGGGCATGGATATTTGTACCGTCCTTAGTCTTAGCTAGTTCATAAGTAGTTTGTAAGCTTAGGGACTGATGACCCCGTAGTTAAGTCCCTTAAGTTCTACAAACATTTTTAAATGTGTGTGTGTGTGTGTGTGTGTGTGTGTGAAGAATTTTGTACTAGGTAATCCACAGCTGGAAGCATTATTTTCTGGAACTAAATTGATATCTGCATGATTTCTCGAAGGTTTTGTTTGGTGTGTTGTGACGCAAATTTCTGAAAGTTTATTTATCAATTGTGATTTTTATTTGGTTACTGAGGATCATTGGTAAGGAGACAAAGGAGGATCGCTGTTAGTTAGTAGCTGGGGGCCGCCGTGTAGTGGGGCCCCATACGGTAGCCAAGTGGTAGCTCATGTCACCACTAATGATTTGGATAAAAAAAAATTCCCTCTCATTTACAGCAGCTATATCAATTGGTGGAGACTGCCATTTCTGCTAGCGAGACGAAGGTAGAGCTCACAGTCTGTAGCATCGTCGACACGACTGATTGCAGACGTTTTGACACTAAGCAGGTGTACCAGTTTCTTCGGCTCTTCAGTACGCACGCCTGCTATTACACTACCCCCACAAGAAAAGCGACCAGTGCAAACTCTCGATGCTGCACGATAGTGGGCGTGTGACACGGGAGATGCCTCAGAGCACGGAGCGTCAAGTGGCTGAGCAATGGACTCGTAGTCAACAGCCCGCCACCACTACCGATGAGCCCCCAGGTGACTTAATCATCCCGTTTACATAGGCTCGCAAAACCGGATTTCGTAAACCGATTTCCCAATTCCGCTTTTGGTTGGTCATGTAAACACTCCAAAACCGATTCTGGAAATCCGCTTCTTTAAAGCGGTTTTCCAGTTCCACGATCGATTTTCGTACCCATGTAAACGCAACCGTTTTTGAAGTGTTCTTGGCTTGTCAGATTGTGTATTCTTGTTAAGAATTTTCGGCACATATTGAAAGAGTTATATTTTCTAATGTGAAATAAAAGTATAAATATTAGAGTGAACATGAATTTGTGTATTTAAATAAAGAAAAATGGTGATTGTGCTGACTAAATCAGGAACTGAATCAGGTGTTTTTCAGCCGCCATATTTAAATGGGCTAGGAAATCCGATTCAGGCTATGCCATGTAAACACGACAGCGAAAAACGGTTTACGAAAATCGGTTTTCGTCTTCCGGAAGAGGTGTTCCATGTAAACGTAGTGAATGCTGCCCCTACCTGCCCTGCAAGTGTCCAGCGAACGTTCGCCTGGATGATGGCATATCGAGGCACTGATTCAACCTGTCGAGAGATGTGTTTCCACCGCCCCACGTTCAGCCGCAATCGACGACGTCGCCGATTAAATATTTTTGAAGCTAAGAGTTCATCTGCTGTGTAGCCCCACATTGTACGTGGAACGAACGCTGTGCTTGGAATCGCTTTCCGTACATGCCCACATCAGCAAGCCAAGTCGATCAGCCTTGTCGTTTTAGAGACGCTCGTTCTTGGCGTCAGGTGATTACAGTTGTGGGAGTGTTATTTGATAAGGCGTGCGTACGTAAGATTCCACAACTTTGGTAATACGTGATAAATTTATCCAAATCAAATGAATAGTCAAATTGGTATATGTTTCAGAAATTACTGCAACCGGGCGACTGGTTGCAATAATTTCTGAAACTTATTTTAAGTTGCAGTCGCAGGTTCCACGGCAATAATGGTTAAGAATTTACCCAACCTGGAGTAGTAGAAGTACAACAATGGCCGATAAGGTTAGTCTAGGCTTCGTAAGTTGAACTTGAAAGTTCCCTTGCTGTCCTCTATAACTTCTCCGCACTTTGTCCGGAAGCGTAGAAGTATATTTGCTGGACGTACAACTGCTAACTCGAGGCACACCCACAAACATGTTGTCGTCCGTAGAAACGGGATGCTTATTCCGTCTACATGTACATATATACTCCGCAGTTCACCGTAATGTGCGTGGCGGAGGGTACACCGTACCACTACTACGCATTTCCTTTCCTATTCCACTCCCAAATTGAACGAGGAAAAAAAGAATGCCTATATGCCTCCGTACGAGCCCTAATTTCTCTTATCTTGTCTTTGTGATCTTTACGCGAAATGTAAGTAGGCGGCAGCAAGATCGTACTACACTCAGCTTCAAATTACGGCCCTCTAAATTTACTTAACAGAAATTCACGAAAAGAACGTCGTCTTTCCTCCAGCGATCCCCAATTGAGTTGCCGGAGCATTTCCGTGACACTCGCGCATTGGTCGAACCTACCGGTAACAAATCTAGCTGCTCGTCTCTGAACCGCCTCTATGTCTTCCTTTAAACTGATCTGCTGCGGGTCCCAAACACTTGATCAATACTCAAGACGTGGTCGTACAAGCGTTTTATACGCGGTCTCCTTTACAGGTGAAGTACATCTTCCCAAAATTCTCCCAATAAACCGAAGTCGGCTGTCCGCCTTACTCACGACTGTCCTTACATGCTCGTTCCATTTCATATCGCTCTGCAATGTTACGCCTAGATATTTGAACGACGCGACAGCATCAAGAAGCTCACTACTAATGCTGTATTTGAACATTATGGGATTGTTTTTTCTACTCATGCGCATCACCTTACATTTTTCTACATTGAGAGCTAGCTGCCATTCTTCGCACCAATAGAAATTTTGTCTAAGTCATCCTGTATGCTATTACAGTCATTTACAGACGACACACTCCCATACACCATAGCATCATCAGCAAACAGCCGCAAATTACAACTTACTCTGTCCATCAGATCATTTATATAGATAAAAAATAATAGAGGTCCTATCACACTCGCCTGGGGCACGCCTGACGATACACTCGTCTCTGATGAACACTCGCCAGGTCGTATGTGCCGTTATTGAAGTATCCTTGTGCCAATAAGGATTTACCCTCGTGATTGAGTTGGGCCACTTGCGCAGTTGTAGGAACTCGCGTTGCCAGCTGTCTGCGTCTCCGTCGCCATATCACTTTCGTGCAGTGGTCTACAATAACAGTCCGTTTTCAGTCGGCTGTCCGTGTCGTCGTTAAAATGATTCCTAATTTCGCTAGTATACTCAGTTACATTAAATCTCGCGGTCGTTAGTACCGACGTTGAGCTCGCCCCACAATTTGTAGCTCAGAGAAAGGCGGGCCTGAGCCACTCGGTGCCCGTAGCGCACGGTTGACTTTCTTCGGTCGCGTGCCGCGGTTATTCGGTCAGACGGGCCTTCCTAAGGAGAGTGGTTGGTCGGCATTCCTACGCATGCGCTGCCTGCTTTTACCTGGTTGCGTCACGACACGCCACGCCAAACCCAACCCACCTGTCGTTTAGCGGAAGGCTGTCGGGCTTACCCCACCAGGAACTGACGTCTCTCTGGAGCCAGGTTGAGAGTTTAGGCGTGTTACTCCGAAACGTAAGCTCATTCTCGAACGCTTGACCTAGTCGCCTTACGGTTCATACGGATCGTGGTAGCTGAGTTAATGTGAGACAGTAATGTTTTTTTTTTTTTTGATTAACTGACAGTATAACACCCACTAATAAACATTTTAAAGTAAACGGCAGTAATTTGTAGCAAATCGGTCGCCCTCTTTCTTATTACGTACTGCAAATAAAAGCCGAATAGTAATTAATAGCGAAAACCGAAACGAATGAAAGCTGCAATAACAGAGGCTAAAATTTTCTACAAGAAATGTATCAGCAAACGAGCGATTCGCGAGATGCACACTGCTCAGACTTGGTGTGGCACAGATAACAGCGACGACGTATCTTGCAGTGAGGCTGGAGGAAACTGGGGCCACAAATCAAATCATACGTTTCTCAATCTGAGGAACAACACTTCCGTAATACTTAAACTAACTTACTGTAAGGATACTCGTGTCCCAGGGGCCGTGCGGGGGTAGCCGAGTGGTCTGGAGTGCCACTTAGCGGATCGCGCGGCCTCCCGCGTCGAATGTTCGAATCCTCCGTCGGGCACGGATGTTTGCGTTGTCCTTACTGTAAGTTAGTTCATAAGTAGTTTGTAAGTTTAGGTACTGATGACCCCACAGTTAAGTCCCATAAGCTTTACAAACATTTGAACATGTCTCAGGGAGGACTCGAACCTCCGGCGGAGAGCGGTCGTGCAGTCCGTAGAATAGCGCCTTAGACGACGTGGCCATTCACTCCCGGCTGGCCAGTATCTGCACACACAAGAAAAATAATACACGGGAAGGGCAAATCGGCACTGACGCCAAATTCAATCACATCCGTGGTGTATTCTATCGGCTCCAGATTTGGCGAGCTGGGGGTCCAGCATATCAATTAAAACTCGCTACTGTGTTTCTCGAACCACTCCATCACGTTTCTGGCTCTGAAACACGGCGCATAATTTTGTTGAAAACTGCCATTTCTATTGAAAAGCTCGATGATCCTGGAAAAGTGTGCGTGGTCTGCAACCAGTGTTGGACACTTATTCACCATCACGGTGCTTTGTAAGAGTTGCAATGCAGCCACGAGTGATTACACGAATGTTCCCCAGAGCCGCCACCAGCTTGTCCGTTCTGCAGTACACGTGTCGAGAAGCAGCTCCCCTGGAAGACGAAAGATTCGCACGCTTCCATCAGCACGATTGAAGAGACCTCGCAACACTTTACGACCGCGCCAGTGACGATGGTGACATACCCGGTCGCTGCCCGTGTGGGCCCATTGTCACGAGTGTCGAGACACTCTCGCGTCTGCCCAGCACTAATGTGTGATAGTATTTCCGCACCTGTCCTGTTCTACCAGTCTGCCATCATGTAATGAGTGTCATGCGGGAACCGTTCACTGTTGCCAAACTGCCACAACAGTTGGTCAATTCACTTCCATCTCCCTGCCCGAATATCTTTCTTCCTCTGTTACGATCCCGAATAATAGGTCTTTCCCCTTTTTCCCATTTTATTATACCCGATAACCACGGCAAAACAATACGCAGATATCGATGCTAACGAAATACATACACACGCACAGCACTAGCCAAACACTACTGGATCCTTTCGCGCAAGCCACGATTCAGTGGCGGATCTATGATGTTTTCCAAACTTGATAGTGCTGCCCTCGACGTTTGGAGGCATTCGGCGCCTCTGGGAGTGCCCCCGCGACAGAGCTGTTTTAGTCGACGCCTTACCATCGACTACTACGAATTTCCCTATTCGTCTGCGCCATATCATCGCTTCGGAAAGCAGGAATATCCAACATATCAAAACAAAAATGTGAACATCTGTAGGGGCGTTTACATATTGAATAACGTGTGAAGTCTGTAACTAATTTTCGTTTTGTTTCATAGAGTTCAATGATTGTCACCCCGTACATGTGCTCGAACGTAGTGTGTACTCCCAGACGGTTATTGTAATCTTAAGAGGCGCATAGCCTAAGAATAGACACCAGTAATGTGTCAATACCGAGAGTAATCGTAGTAGTGATTTTGTTGTTGTTTTAGGGGGACTAAACTACGGAGGTCGTCAGTCTCCCTAGTGATATTGACGGAGATCTTGATGAGGGGGCCCAAGAGAACAAGTTCTGGCACCCTGCACACACTGCGGCCCTGAAAAAGGAAGATTAGGGCTTAGATGTGGGGCTGCTGCAGCTACGGGCAGAAGGGATGGAACTGCAAGCGCCTAGTATAGCCAAAGGCCTGCGCCTGTGACTGCGTGCCTATTCCGGCAGTCGGCGCGGGTTTCCACTTCTTTTCTCGAACGCGAATATCACACGGCACTCAAGTCATACTCAGTACATACACTTACGATGTAGCTTACAGACCGTGAGTCACCGTAGACCAAATGATTTTAGTTTCAACTTAAGAGAGGCTTTCTCTATCTAAACGTGTACTCTGCCAGCCATCTAATAAGCACATACAAGATGTGTTTTGTAATTTCACGTGTTGAATCAGTCCTTGTTGCGCCATTTTTTCGTAAGTGTGTTCGTAAAGAAGTCTGGCAAGTATTTTTACAGTGATAGACGCATCAGATATTTAGTTTTCTGACAGATGTCAAAAAGGTTACTTCGGGTAACATCGGCTGTTTTGTATAAAAATAGACCGGAGACGTTATTTTATGAAACACTGACATTGTGAGAACCGTGGCTGTGGTTTTATAATGTTTATAATGAAAAACAGCGACCAGCCACAAGTATGCTTCAAAAACCTTTGTTTATTCAAACCGTGACCGGTTTCGGATTTTTTCTACAAATACATCTTCAGATGGTTGACATGCTTTCCACTGGGGGTCCTCCTCGTTTCATGTTTATTACTCTTTGGCTGCCATTGGATAGACAAATTTATTTTGTTTGTTATTTGGGGGATTTTACGATAGGTTTACTTATTTTCGTCTCTATCATCACATTTATAAAAATGTTTTAAATTGAAAACACATGAAATATGGCGAAAACTTTCGTGTCGCGTCCTCTGTGATGAAACCGTCGTGTGTTTCTCTTACGTATTTTAATCCCACTGTATGACTGCTGTTGAATTAACTGATGGGCACTTAACATGACATCATCCTATAATTAACGTCAGCGCAGACAATAAGCATTCACAAAGTGCAGCCCAGCTTCACACAAGAAGTATAACCTATGTTTGCAAAGATGTTATAGTTAGGTTGCAGGCGCAGTGCGAAAGTCTGTGTATGATTAAACTTGTCTTTGCTTATGCACTGAAATTAATTTAGGAGTAAAACTAAGTGTTTGATAGCAAGTTTCCATATAATCAAAATTATGCGTTTAAGCCAGTATAACTTATTTACGAGTAGAGCACAGTGTTTCACAAATAAAACTAATTTTGTACCCAACTTATATGGATTCATTACAAAACTACTATTGTCCCTCAGGAAAAAACACACAGTGTAATATAGTAAAAATTACTGCTTATTTGTTACAAATGAAACTACTAGTCCATAAAATCTGTTTCATCAATACATATAATATACAGTGCGAAGGCGTAGATTTAACATTCAATCACAGCTTTTCACAGGCAAAAAAATAAATAAATAAATAAATAAAAATAAGAAAAAATAAAAAAATAAAAAATAAAATAAAAAAAACTGCCTATGCACTCAATCCAAGGTATTATCTGTATCATTTTGATTATTATGTACTCTCTATACGATTTGTCTCAACCACATAACAGAATGCAATATTTTGCGCGCTGCCGTTAATTGTCCTGGAATACGGTGTGTGATCACCTCGGAGGGCCAGTACAGTTGAACACCATGGCCACTATCAGGTTATCTATCAATTCGTGAGGGATATTTGGTCATTCTTACACGAGTGCAATATCCGATGTGGGAAGGGCTGGTCTGGCTGCAGTGCGTCTGCCATGTGCGTCCCAGGCGTGCTCAAACGGGTTTCAACAAGCTGAAGACTCAATTCATTCAATTCCCTCAGCTTCAAGCGTGTTGTCCACCAGTACAGCTGTGTGGGGAAGAGCGTTATCGTCAACCAAAAGGAACTCATCTCTTATGGCACCCACATAGGGCACAAAAGGTCGAAGCATCTCTTTACCCCTGAGCAGTCAAAGCGCCGTTCTGGAGGAAACAGAGGTTCGTAGGCCCGCCAATACTGACTCCTGCCCACACCATTGGTCCCTCACCACGATATGGCGATGTTTTTTGCACACGAGCAGGATTGTTCCGAGTTCCGCGTTCTCTCCAGATGAGGGAACGACGATTGTCCGGCCGAACACAAAAACTTGACTCATCTGCGAACAGAACCCGGCGCCATTCGTTGCGACTCCGATCCTGATATTCCTCCGCCCAGTTTGTGCGGGCTAAACGGTGTCGTTTTAATGGGGCACACACCACAGGCCTCCGTGTATAGAGGCCACAGTCGATTTCGGACTGCTCGTGTCAATACTGCGCGTCCTCTTGCTTCTGCTGTTGCAGGTGAGTTGGATTTAGCCTCCTGTTACACGGAGATAACGGTCATTCCATACCCGTGGACGATCTTCATCTTGTATTCTTTTAACGGTTCCCGATGTCTGAAATAGCATTCAGGACATGAAAATTACACTTTGGGACACTCCAATAGGTGCAGCCACCTCTGTCTATGTTTGTAGCGTTCTTACCTTCCTATGGCTCTCCGTGCCGTAGCTTCGGCTAAGTCAGGTTGTTGTTGCATTGTTCTGCCTGCACATCACATTATGTGAACCCAACTTCTCGTGTAATTCTTTTGGTAATGTAAACACATGTCTACACCAACACCCCGCACAGCAACTTTCTCTTATTACCACTACCTCGGTTTCCGTAATGTCTCCATTCCGTAGAACCTACAGAAAGTCTTCGGGCCGTTATGACGATGACAATACTTCAGAACCTAGGTATCCCTTAATTGCTTTGGCCAGTGTATATTTCTTTTATATGTGAGGTAATAAACAAAGGTAATATGTTTTTTTCCTAGCTCCTAAAACAAAATCATGTCAATAAATGTTTGAACAGTAAAAGTGAAAAAGCAGCTTCTACGGATAATTCCACCTTCTGGAGGAGGGGCGGGGAGATAATGCCCGCACCCCTGCGACAGCTGGGTTAGGGCCGCAGCGAACAAAATGAGTAAAAAGTGCTCCAAAAGGCGGTGTGGAACGCGCAGGAGGCAGTGCAGTGAAGCACGCCGGCCTCGATATTTCGCTTTCACCGGCGCGCGATTGTTCCCCAGTCTGCTCCGACACACGTGACGCCATTCACTCGCCTCCTACTGCCACTGTTCCAAATATTCACCACGCTGTTTCCCACATACTTCAAATGTTGTTCAAATGTTTGTACAGTCTATGGGACTTAACTACGGGGTCATCAGTCCCTAAACTTACAAACTACTTATGAACTAACTAAGACTAAGGACGGCACAAATATCCATGCCCGAGGGGGGATTCGAACCCCCGACCGTAGTGGCCGTGCAGACCGTGACTGAAGCGCCTCAGTCCCCTCGGCCACCGCGGCGGCCCCACATACTTCCGCTCATTAATAACGGATCATTTAATGATGTACAACACAGATATAAAAGAAACGGAAACACCGCCAATATTGAAATAATTACCGTGGCGCATGTTGCTGATAACCACGATACGAGTGCAGTGGCGTGGCGAACGTAACTGGCGCCCGTGGCACGACACTTTTAGACTTCAATGGCGCCCTCTCCTTCTAGAACTACTAATAATAATATGGTTCATAGAATGTACTCCTCTCATTTATCTTAATCTTATCTTAATATGTATAAAATTGAGGAGTTTGTGCCTATATTTCACTCAGCAGACATAACTACACATCGCAAACGAATAGTGTTTGTATGTGGTAGTAGGTATCGATCTCCCATTGTGCGCTATGGTGGTAGAGGGTTGATAACGATAAGGGGGTGGAAGATATGGGAGTTGAAAGTTTCCGACTTATATAAAATTCTGTGTGTGGGTGTCAATATTTTGCTCTTCAGACCCGCTCGGTTAGCCGTGTGGTCTAACACACCGCAAGTTACTCCAATATTCAAGAAAGGCAATAGGAGTGATCCTCAAAATCATTAAATGAAAGACGTTATTCATTGCGGCGTGATCTGTTTGGGAAGTTTCAATCACCGACTTTTACTTCTGAATGTGAAAATATTTTGCTAGCACCCACCTACTTAGGGAGACATGACCATCCCAATAAAATAAGAGAAATCAGATCGAAAACGGAACGATTTAGGCGTTCTTTCTTCCCGCGCGCTATTAGAGAATGGAACGGTAGAGAAAAGTTATGAAAGTGGTTAATGAATCCTCTGCCAGGCACTTACATGTGATTTTCAGAGTATCTATGTAGATGTTTCCGAGACGGGAAGGCGTACCGGCCCCGGTTCGAGTCCGCCCGTCGGATTAACGAAGGGGGTCGAAGTGCCGGCCAGCCGGGATGTGGTTTTTAGGCGGTTTCCCACATCCCCCTAAGTGAACACCGGGCTGTTCCCTAAGTCGCGCCTCAGTTACACGATTCGCAAACATTTCAAACACTTCACACTTTCACACACATATAACACTATACGCAGACATTTGGGGTACACATTTCCTCCTGAGCGGCATGGGGTGGCGGCAGGAAGGGCATCCGGCCACCCTGTAAATATTAACATATGCCAAATCCGCGTTTAACACAGTGCAGACCCTGCATGTGCGGAAAAATGACCTAAGAGAAAGAAGAAGTGTCAATATTTTTCTCTTCAGCAAAAACTACACAATGGAGACGAACGATCTCTGCGTTGTTATAGTACAAAGTCTACGGATGAACACGATAGCAGTTCCGTGTCGATAACTGTAACAGGGTAGAAGATATAGTGGTTGAAAGTCGTCAGATTATATAAAATCGGACTGAAGACCAGCGATGACTTTTAACACTATAATAGCAAAGAGGTCATATACAGCGAAAAGTGAGGCCAAGGAGGTTAGAATCTCTAACCTCCTTGCATGGTGCACATTCTTCAGTTGTTTTTCTGCAACAAGCGTACGAATAAAAAAAAAGTAAGTGCTTGTTGCAGTTTGAAAAGTAAAACTACCAAGAAAGATGCCAAAGCGTAAGAAAGAAATTTGGCGTTCTGGATCCGTTTCTAAAAGACAGTATACGGCGCTAAAAAGTGAATCTACATACGATAGAAACTTGAAATTTGCAGACGTTGTTTATCTTACACTGTAGGCATCAGCGATTATTCGATATTCACATCCATAAGGGGATGATATAGGGGATGAATGGCTTTTTCAAAATGCGTTGCTATTCAAGCAATTTTGAAGAAAAAATACAAAACTTCGGTTTTAGATTTTTGACTGGAATTTTAAAAACACGTCTTTCGATATTTTTGGTAATTCAACCATTAAGCGGGTGGAATTAGGGAAACTATTTGAAGGGTGTTACTAAGACTATTTTGATGCTAGAAATGCAAAAATTATGATTTAGAACCGTGGTTAGGAAAAAAAGTGTTTCGGGATGTTTTAAATAGTCCCATCAGTGGTGCAATGGGGGGAGGCAAGTGTAATCAAAATACTTGATTAGGAAAGCATTTTTAAAGCTGAATTTATGAAATTTATGTTTAGATGTAGGAACAACCAATGCAGACCATCCAGTCTACGTGTGCGCAGCGGCGGAAATTAAGCTAGTACGTCGTATAAAATAGGCTGTATGTGTATATGTGTGTATGTATGTTCTACATCTCCTCCTAAACTACTGGACCAATTTCAGTCAAACTTGGTACACATGTTCCTTACCATCAGGAAACAATTCTGTCGGGGCAAGAACCACCTACGACACATACGTATGAGATATGACGTTCGTAAACAATGACAGTCGGGAAAATCGGCCGCATCATGAGACAATATTCTACATCTGCTCCTAAACTAATGGATTGACTTCAACCAAATTTGGTACAAATATTCTTTAAGGTCAGGAATCATTTGATTTGGTTGCAAAAACTACCTACGATACATAGTTCATACGATATCACCTTATAAACAATGAAAACTGCCCATCTTGCGGCGCGTGATAGCGTGATTTTATTCGCCAACTATTTAACAATGAGAGCACTTAGCGACTTGCAATAAACTTTAAACATATTTTCAAATCTTTAAGAAACTTTCGCTGACAACCCCAGTAAAATGATGAAGGAAAAAAGTTTATCGGTTACTACTTTTCCGACATTTGGCATGACGTTACAAGTTATTACTTCTACATTGTAAATTGTTTTCGCGAGACAACTCACAAACGGTACACATACATACCGCTGAATGTTCCTTCGATACTATATCACAGTTCGACATATAGTTCATGAGATATAAAGTCATAAACAATTTGGATCATGAAAAACCACATAATCACGCATGATTTTTCGATTTATTACGTCTTTACTGGCACGACCATTCACGACATATTTGTAGACATTAGGCACATATACCACTGAATGTACTTCCGAATTTACAATCATAATACGACACATATTTCAGGAGATATGAAGTCATAAACAATGAAACTTCCGAATAACTGCTAATCATGAGCTATTTTTCCACATCTCCTAAAATAATGACCGATTTCAACTAAAGTTGGCATACATATTGCTTACTATCAGACAACAATTTCTGTGCGGTTAAAAACTTATCTACGACATGAGATATGACGTCATAAACAATGAGTCAAAAACATTCCCATCGCGCGACGCGTCATTTACGAGATTTCATTGAGCCACCATTTATGCATCGCAGTCAGTTACCTAATATTACACTGTACGAATCTGGAAACTTATATTATTGTAGGGCACATAGTCAAGGGTATATGATGTCATAAGTATTGAACACCATGAAGTAAGGTAGAAGCCGATGGACAGGAAAGAAATAATGAATCGAAATGCCGCAAAATTAAAACAAATATAGAAATAAAATATCAAAATTCACGTATTATAGTTAAACAAAATTGATCATGATAATCAGTACTAACTAAAATAACGATTGCTGCTTCACGTGTAGATGTTGGTAGCTGGTGCGATGAAAGACGGGAGGTGAAGGAAGCCAATCACGAGTGGCGTTCAGATACCCAATAACATTGCGTCTTTCATGTCCATAATCAAATTACTAATGAATATAACGTTAACTATATAATACGACTAATATGCAGCTTTTAAACTAAATAGTGAAAACGCAATAATGCTATTCGTGAATATATTCCGCTCGAATTCCATAAATTAAACATAAATCCCACGTCTTGCAGAACTGTATCTCTTGAGAGGTTCAAATGTTTGTAGAGTATATGGGACTTAACTACGGGGTCATCAGTCCCTAAACTTACAAACTACTTATGAACTACCTTATACTAAAGACGGCACAAATATCCATGCCCGAGGGGGGATTCGAACCCCCGACCGTAGTGGCCGTGCAGACCGTGACTGAAGCGCCTCAGTCCCCTCGGCCACCGCGGCCGGCTCTTGAGAGGTATACACCCAGCTTGCCACGAGACAGACAAAAAGGCGCTTAAATGAAAAACATATAAACAAACGTAACTTATAAGACAAATAGGTGTTATCCCTCTCTCGCTAATGTAACTTACGTTGTGTGATCTGAAATAATGATTCGTAAGAAAATCAGTCCAACTTCGGTAAGCACTATAATTTGCATTATTAATTTTGTGAGAGAGCACACAAAAGTAACGTTACATGTTTGAAGACAATTTCTAATTGTAATACTTGTCTTATCAATTATCATGCGAAATATTAATATCAAAATTTTTGTTGCATCTACAAGTCTGCAACGTCTTGCACGAACCGGTAGTCGCCATAGTCGTTTAGTATCACAGATCAGTGGACCTGTCACCGTAACATTTTGAAACGATACCTGAAAATCCTGGTGGCATGATAGCAACAGGAATATTTACTTTTGAAGTGCAGTTGTTCTGGGAGAATGATCATTCTGTATACAAAGTTTTTTCATTGATTCACTGCAACTATTATTTATAACGATTTATCAGACAAGTCATGAAACAAAATAACTAACTATATTACAATGATTATCAATTTTAAAATGTTTTGCAGCAATCGATAAAAATAGCAACTGAAATTATCCGGAAAATCTAGGTATGCTTTGCACCGAAGCATATTTCGAATATAATTTCTTGCTTAAAATACTTTCATAAATTCTGCATAGCGTGAAGTTCATGTTTCTTTGACGACGAACACCCTAAGGAATGTAACATAACTTCGGATATAAATACCTGCTACAATTTTTGAAAATATTATTTTCATGTAACACGTCATCGAATGATGAAAATTAAATGATTAAATACGGTATATTAATTAAATTAGTTAGAACCAAACCGAATATATTAATTATGCACTGAAATTTCGTAATTAATAGTTAAAATTGCAAGGGATAATATAATTTAAAAAATTTTTTTTGTAGGGGAGGGTCTCGAATCCGTTCTGTTTCATTCAAAAGCAAATCGCTTAGCCACTACGCAACACCGACATCAGCAATGCTGATTCTCAAGATCAGCTGATTTGCGCCTGTCTGTAGTTGGAAAACTTTGGCGAGCGTTTTCTCTTTTCCTATGGCGTACACAGGGGAGCTATTGTAGGAATTAAAAGGTTAAAATTCGTGTTTCTTCTCGCACAGTTTGGGCCAAGTAGGTGATACCCAACCAGCGATATCTACTGTTGAGACTTTCAACACGCAAACGCATAACGGGAAATTATCAGTCTCTGTCGAGGCAATCACATTTGAAGATTGTTGTTACATATATTACATTCGTGGTGTGTCCTTGTCAAGTTTTGAATCCACATAAAGGCAACATTTTTTAGTATGCACTTACTTCAGCTAATAAATTGCGGATACTATAGTGTTTGATGTTTATAAATGCATACGATATGTGCCCTGAAACCTACTATCAATGAGCCATATTTCAAAATAGAAGAAAAATGTGGAAACGACAGTAATCTAACTGTCGCTCACTGATCAGTTGTTGGCCATCTGGTGAGATATAATATATAAGCTTATCTTTCAGCAGAGTTAGTTTCTCTGCACATTAATTTGACGTAATCGTATCTGGTATTATAACGGCCCAATATAGGGTCGAATGCCTACCATTAGGTATTTTAATAAGACAAGGATTATGGCTCAGTTAGATGCAGCTGTGGTTGTACACAATCACTTGCCCACATTTGCAGTTTTGGATACGTTTGCTGTTCGTACTGGAGCAATTATGTGTAATTTATAAAAGTTATTCCCACTATATCCTGAAACTCTATTGTTTATTTTTCTTTGGGTACCGTTAGAACTTTTGTTCCAAGTTCATCAACTATGTCCAATAACTTATTACCATTTCTCTGAGGGGAACTGTAATTTGTGGTAACACAGGTAGCTTATGTTTGTTAAATTTATGCTACTATCTCAGTTGCAACAGCAACCGAAAGAGAACTAATGGCAATGACACATATAATGATATCTTCACTGTCGAAAATACCATCAGCGATCTGCCGCGCCAATCAGTTGTTGTCTCTATATCGCAATCGTGACGGTTTGCGGAAACGGTCACACGATCCCTCCGATCATTAATTGCACTGCAACTCTTAGCGCTTCGTAACAAAGTCTTTAGAACAGGGTCTGTTTTGTCTGCTCACTCAGCGAATAAGTGTTGTAGCGTGTCTCCAGCAAGTGCACCGGTGTAGCACCCACTAGAATGTTCAAATGTTTGTTAAGCTTAAGGGACTTAACTGCGGGGTCATCAGTCCCTAAACTTACAAACTACTTATGAAGTACCTTATACTAAAGACGACAGAAACATCCATGCCCCAAGGGGAACTCGAACCCCCGACCGTAGCGGCCGTGCAGACTGTGACTGCCGCGCCGCAGACCACTCGGCCACTGCGGCCGGCTAGAACCCATTAGACATTTGTCGACTTGCACTTGTGTGATGAAGGTTACTTGAAGTTGTGACTGATGTCGATAATTTGCTTCCTGTCTTGTAATTCAATTAACCGTATGTAACGCATGCACATTTTCCCTTCGAATGTGTAAATGACGTCCGACAATATTCACGGGCTGCAGCATCTCAATTCTTATTGCTGTCTTCGTTCACTGAAACTATAATAAATGTGAAAGGAATATGTCGCTCGCGAATAGCTTAAAACACTATGGCAAAAACGCAAAGCAGTTTCTAAAATCCGTTTGCGAAGTCCCCTTCACGTCGCACAGAAAGCTCGCTTTGATACAACTGGCTGCGATCCTGGAAGATAACAGTTTTTCTCTCAGATTTCGTGTCATATTCACGTGTAATCGACAGTATGTACGATCGTGTCCCCTCTCTGTTTATACTTCCCACTAGGGAGGAAACTTTGCGGTTGTGCATAGCGATTAGGCGAGGGGTCTCGCAAATTATGTCACCGACTGTACATTGCAATCGTGCCATGCAGTTAACATTAAAGTTTCCACAATGAACAAGATGAAATTATACTCACTTGAAGTTCCTATCAACAATATGTATGTTTCCCTCTTCTGTAAACTATTTATCAACTATAACTTCTCAATAAAGTGGAAAATTAGGGAATGGGCAAGACCGCTTCCTTCCAAGCTCATAGTGCGTAGTAATTGATGGTAAGTCACAGAGTAAATTGAAATTGATAACTGAAGTACCTCTAGAACCTAGAAGATAAAGAATGTTTGCAAAATGATTTAGACAAGATATCTGTATTGTGCAAAAAGTGGTAAATTTGCTGTAAATAATGACAAGTGTGAGGTCATCCACATGTGTACAAAAGGGAATCAGTTAAATTTCGGCTTCATGATAAATCACAAAAACCTGAAGACTGTTATTTGAACTAATATCCAGGGTGACAATTACGAACAACAACTGGAATTGTCACCTACATAATGTGGTAGGGAAGGCAAGCCAAATACTGAGTTTTATTGACAGAGCACTTGGAAGATGCAACAAATCCACAACAGGGACTACATAGCCATCATCTGCTGTGTGGTATGAGCTCCTTACCAGACATGAGTGACTGAAAATTCAAAGAAGGGCAACTCGCGATGTAGGACAGGCAATTTCATTATGTGCGAAGATGCACATGGTTACAAAAAAGCTTTCTGTGCATTTTTTTTCTAAATTTTTTCTAACTGTCTAATTTTTATTTATCAAAAATGAGTTTGTTAAAAAATATGTACAAAGATGCACTTGGAAATTTTCCAAAGCCTTTTCCATGAAAAAATACGTACATAATCTAATTTGCATGGTAACTTCATGGTAATTTCTTCAAGATAATAAAATGTAGATTTTATCAAAATCCGTCAGGTAAAGTTCCCTCCGCCATGCACCATAAGAAATTTCATAGATTACCGTGAGATTTCCCTTGTTTTGAAGGCCAAGTGTGCAAAATTTCATCAATATCCAAACAACAGAAACACACGGACACAATGAAAAATACACTTATAATTTTTCTGAAATTTTCCAATTTTCCAGTAGATATTCCAAAAATTTTACTTCCTACTTCAGTTAAAGACGACACCCTCCCATACACCACAACATCATCAGCAAACTGCCGCAAATTAAAAGTTACTCTGTCCATCAGATCATTTATATAGATATAAAATAATAGCGGTTCTATAACACTCCTCTGGGACACGTCTGATGATACATTCGTCTCTGATGAACACTAGCCGTCGAGTCAATGTACTGCGTTCTATTACTTAGGAAGTCTTCTAGCCAGTCACAAATCTGTGAACCTATTCCATAAGCTCGTTTTACAGGAAATTCCTACATGAGTTTGAGTCCTGTGTGTTACACGCTATAATTCGGAGTCTTCTAGCAGCCCAAGATTGCAACTTGCGGGAAATTTGACCGAGTAATATGCACGTCTCCACCATTAATAAAATAAAAAAAAAATAACTAAATAAACGCCGCTGTAAATGTAAATTAAAATGAATGAGTACTGTCGCAAAAATACATTATGAACATGTAGAAACACACAGAGTAACATAGACAACAGTTAATTAGTATTTTCATTCGCTTATGACGTATGATGTTATTTCTTGGGGTAACTCCTCTGATTCAAACAGCGTATTTACGAGTGCGCAGAAACGGGCAGTTGGAGCAATATGTAGCCTGGGAATTCTGACACTGGCCACCCAATATATATTTTCTTGAATGTCGTTTGTTGTTAATAATATTTGGCTATTCCTAAAGGTTGGCAGCTTTCATTCAGTTAATACTAAACAGAAACCAAACCTGAATTTGGATCACACCGCCTTTACCATTGTGCAGAAATGTGTGCAGTGTTTTGCCGCATCGATGTATAATAAGCTCGGGCAAGAATTCAGAGAACGTTCAAGGCTAAAATGAAAAGTTTCCTCATGGCTCACTCTTTCTATTCTGTCGAGGAATTCCTGGAAGAATTAAAAGCTTAAGCTAATTTCTGTGTTTCTGTTGCTTCTTTTTACTTATGCTTAGACCTGTAGTGTGCTTATGACTGCTTTACGTTTCACTTCATCAATTACTACTCATTTGTTACAATCTGATATACACACTATTTCCATGACCTTGTTCCTCAGTTCGGCCCTGTGGAACATGATGAAAATAAAAAAATAAAGTAAAAACAAGTAATAGCGGAATATACTACGTTAACTGCGAATGGCTGAAGTTGAAAATGTGTACCCACCCGGAATTCCAACCAAACACACACACACACACACACACACACACACACACACACATATATATATATATATCTTAAAAAATAGTAATCCAATATACTGCTACACTGTTAGCCATACAACCGAGCGAGGTGGCGCAGTGGTATCAAACTGGACTTGTATTCGGAAGGATGGTGGTTCAAATCCACCTCCGGCCATCCAGATTTAGGTTTTCCGTAATTTCCCTAAATCACTCCAGGCAAATGCCGGGATGGCTCCTTTCAAAGGGCACGGCCGATTTCCTTTCCCCAATCTTTACCCAAAAATCCCTGCGTGAACTCCGCCTCTAATGATCTCGCTGTCGACGGGACGTTAAACCCTAAGATGCCTCCCCCCAGCCATACAGAAACTGCACTGTGCCTCTTTCAGTGTTAAAATAATTTTCAGAATTGTGATTGACGGTTGACCCCCTAGTCATGACAGTGGCGCTATTAACTACTATTGTCTTATTCCTCTTAAATGTCGAAAAAGAGTCCATACGTATGTTTCCAAATCTTGTTTTTAGATAGGTGGTTTTAAAAATGCTAAGGAAAAAGAGAGAAACGACAAAAATAATAGGCTTGCTTATTATGGCGGGGCCTAGTCAGCGCTATGTGCGGAGTAAGCAGACCCCTCAACCGAACCGGACGTAGGGGGAGGGGGGCAAGCCAGGTCTCATTATGGCCAGTGTTTAAGCTAAAAAATAAAACAATGTTGCAAAAATGCTTAAATCGAAATTTATATTTGTGCAAAATACTACTGGTAGAACATTCTAATGATTATGCTATTAATGAGTGTTTAAAAAGTGAAATATGTTTGTACTGAATTCGTGTAGCTGCTAAATTAAATTTTATTATGATAATCATTTAAAATTAACTTATACACGTATACATCAACACCTACCGTATCTTATCTACACTACACTAAAATGCGAGTCATGATATGCTTATTTCACTTTTCATTATATTATGTCGGACTAGAATACGTTGGTTTTATGCATAATCAGCACACTGAATGCCTTTTCAAAATGAAAGTCATTGCGAAGTGAGCATTCAGTATTGATCGTTAGAAGTTATAAGTCTTTCCACAGACGATTTCTAATTTCTGTTTTTATTTTGTTCACGGAAGTAAACCATCACTCGCAGTCAGCTGTGTGCAGGGGAATACTGGAGGCGTATCCTGTAGTTAAATCCGTAATAGGGAATGTTCGCTCATCTTATTAACATGAATGAATTGTACCAGCTCTCCGAAGTTCATTCGATTGCATCTACTGTTCAACACCGTTCCAGTAACAGATTGTTTAAATTCAGAGATATGGCACAATTAATTACTACATATATTTATGTGATTTTCTTATTGCTATTGTTTTTGTTTATTTCTTTTGTGTATCTATTTTCAGTTTCACTGCGAGTAGGATCGAATTTCCTTTTCTTTCTCAAAACAAATTTATTCATCGTTTCTTCAAACGTACACAACCTGCATTTGACAAGAACAAGCGTTCCAAGGAGAACAGATCAGTAATGAGATCCGGAAACTGTGAGAGAATGCGATATATTGTTACGGCCTGATCAATCTTGAACGGTTTTGCTTTTGACCCCTGTTGTTTGTGTGGCAGAATGTTGTCGAATTTTTGCGAAGGCTATTTTTAAAGCTTGACGCATTCTTCGACCTCGAGTAGCATAATGCGACAAAAGCGACGGTGACTTAAACGCTGATTATGGCTCGTGTCGAACATTAGGCTCGAGATGCCAGTTGTCTCATCTTTGTAATATTGTGGTCCCGTTAACTGAGTGACTGCCAGCTACTACGTGGTCTCATCGTGTGGAATTTATCGTCCACAGTAGCTCCTCAGTCCCTATCCCGGTTTGAACAAAGTATTTTTGAGGCTCTCACTCGCAACGTTTACTGAGCCAATACCCGTGTTCATTTGAGAGTCCCACGCCGTGTATCGGATCGACACAACCGAAAGAGAAGGCCGCGGCAGAGCAGGCGCTAGGCCGGAACACGAGGGCCGCGCTGCTGTCCATCAGATACGTCATGTCAGGAAAGACACGTCACGTGATCAAGGTTAAGCCTGAGTCAGGCCCAACACAAGGATACGGCTGCAAGCCTTCCACCTGACATTTCCTGCCAATGTAATGGTCAACGTTTGCGGGACCTTTCTCTGACTCACTAGAAATCCGCTAAGGAACGAAACCCGTGTCATCGTGCCGGTTCGTGACCTGTCGGATTTTTAGATTTATTTAAGAATTTACATTAGCTGCTCCTGGTCAATGAAATATATTCAACAGCTACACTCGAATATACTGTCAGACCGAGGCTCGAACCCGTATTGCTCACTTCCGCGAGCGGTTGCCACAGATGAATAATGGCCGCAAAGTTTCGCTATTCCTCACAGCCTTCGCCTGGCTTAACGCAAGGGGACGGACATTATTTGTGCATTCGTACTGTAATGTTTCTCATTTGCAAGCGCAACACAAGAGCTGCAGAAAAAGTAATGATAACTGTTATTTTACTCTGAAATGATTTTTTTTTGTGCCGGCCGCGGTGGCCGAGGGGACTGAGGCGCTCCAGTCACGGTCTGCACGGCCACTACGGTCGGGGGTTTGAATCCCCCCTCGGCCATGGATATTTGTGCTGTCCTTAGTCTTAGTTAGTTCATAAGTCGTTTGTAAGTTTAGGGACTGATGACCCCGTAGTTAAGTCCCATAAGCTTAACAAACATTTGAACATTTTGATTTTTTTGGCAGAAGTACTTACAGCTACACACTTTCAATATTATCGCATCGCCCTAGCATATTCCAAATCGTATAGTACCTGTGCGTCTCTTACGTATTGCCCACCCTGTGGCATCCCTAGCTGCTGCTGTGCAGGAGATTGGTCCTGACGTGGATCCCTGTGATTAACACCTCTTTGACCACTGCTAGGTATCTGCTACAACACCAAACACGCCGTAGGGCGGTCAATACAAGACATCAACACAAGCAGACGTGCAGATAATATATTTCGGCTTCCGGGAATTTGGCAAAAGTTCATAAAATAAGAGACGATTATATTGAAACATTTTGATGGCAGAGTCATCGATATGTTATTACTTATTAAGTCAAAGATCACATCAATTATTTCTACAAATGATGACTGGTTTCAGACTGTTATTAGGCCAACTGGTACCGGTTACCACACGTTTGCTATGTGGAGTCGACCCATAGACACATGGATCTGAAGATGGCCTATTAACACGGCGAAATTAGTAATCATTCGTAGAAATGATTAATGTGATCTTTGACTGATTTACTAATTAGGAACGTTATATTAAAGGTATGTAACTATAAGTACGTCTGTCAATAAAGACAGTTCCTAAAATGGGACGAACTTAGGACTGCAGTAATGTCTTAAGGCGTACTATTTCCATTTCAGAAATGATCTGAGAATATTTCGATTCTTCTCTATGCGGATCTGCGTTGAGAAAAACACTGGTTTTTATTTACATACCAATACATGTTTCACTACAGTTGTAGTTTCTTCACTGGAACTTTTTACTGCTCGTTTTTACATGTTGAAGTGGTTAAAGTTTTCTTATATTTTCTTTGTAGGTCCTCCTTGACAGTTTGTCATCTGCAAATGTGTTGCTGATATTATTAGCAGGAGGGAATAACACTATTTCAATCTTCACTGTTCTACCAACGAAGAAACCCATACAATTGGCGAATTCTGTCTCAGTGTACATTATTCCACACGTGCTAGACCTGTTAACGTACTTCTGCGACAGTTGTGGCAGGGGCGGCTCATTCTAAAGGGCCACAGTGGCGCAGCCCCACCAGAAAATTTGTGATATACTTTTACAGTATTATATCAAACTGTTGGAGTGTGGCACGATTCCCTTGACATCCTAACTCAAATGGTTTCGCTTGCCTCTCGCAACAGCATAGCTGAGGGTCCACTAGCACGTGCCTGGTGGACCTAGTCCCCCCTCTCTTCATTACACAGCCATGCCGACAGCCGAGGGCCAGCGGTGGCTGGCCCGGAATCCCCCTGCGCCCTGAGCTCCTGAGACTGCAGTCACAGTGACGTCATACAGCTGTTTTCTTTCCCCACCTCAACCCTCGCTCTAGGGGCCCATTATTCCTGGGCGAGTGCACCCCTATTCCTCTATCCCTGCACAGCCGACGCCAGTGGCAGCTGGCCCGCACTCCCCCTGCACCCCAGGCTCCTAAGACTGCAGTCCGAGGCCTACGAGAAAGACAGGCCACGGCGCGCTCGTCATATCACGTGATCGAGAGAGACTTGTGCCGGCGTGGCGGATTGGCTAGCGGCTATGAGACAGTGGGCTGTGCCCCAGCGGCCAGCCAATCCGCTAGCGATCGCGCCGGCACAGGCCTCTCTCGATCATGCGATATGACGTGCGCGCCACGGCCTGTCTTTCTCGTAGGCCTCGCTGCAGTCGCATAGCTGTTTGTTTCCCCTGGCCCCTTGCTTGGGACCCGGCGCTCCCGTGCCCCTCTCCCCCTGCATCCTGGTGAAGTGGGCTGTACCTGTCGCGCTCCCACCCCATCCCCCTCGTGCACCTGTCCACAGGTTCGCAGAGTTTGGGGCCACACCCCTGGGCTGTTAACACCTAAGTGCCTTACTCCATTCCCTGCCCCCCCTCCCCAACCCACTTCCAGTCGTCCACAGGAAACGCGTGAAACAGCAAAAAAAGGCCACCTGTCTGTAGCCACAGACAAATATATACAGATGGGAAACCTCCGTAAGGGCCCGGTCCTACGCTCAGGGGTGCGGGGAGGGAGCGTTTTCAGCAGTTCCGTAATATATCCCACGATGGCGCTGTGGTCAGAAGCAGCTCTTTAAACTGGCCAGAGCAGGCGGCAGGTAGCGGCAGTCCCCACCACCACCTCCAATCAAACGCCAGCAAGCCGGACACAGCCGTGGCCTAGTGGCAGGTGGCACGAGCTCTCCCCTCAGCCTCCCCTCCACGCTACCCTCTGACGTGAGAGAGGCACCCTAACGGCCTGACACCTACTAGCATCTTACAGAACTACGAGGGAAGCGTAGGACAGTGGTTTAGGGGGGGCTGCTCCTCTGTATATGTTACTCTGTGCTGTAGTGTTGCGTATTCTGAAGCTGTGTCGTTGCAACTCGAGTGTTCGTAAACTGAGTACAAAATGAATAAAGTAGACTCTTTGCTTAAAACGCCCTTTCATTTATTCAGTATGGAAGAGAAACTAGAAATCAAGTGGTTAGGCGCACATCAACCAAACCATTTCCTGATGACTCAGCTCAACTTGTTTCTACTGTGTGTTTGATGGTGAAGGATTGTGGACAACAGTCGGCTGCAAGGATCTAAAGCATTTAAGTGAACGCATTAAGAAAAATGAGGAAAGTGGATTTCATTCAGAAAATGCTTTTAAATATAAAATGTTTGGCACAATTGACATTGCTTCTCAGATTATTCAGTGTATAAAATGTCAATTCAGAAACACAATGAATTAGTTACGAAGAGCAGACACATTAGGCAGAATAGTAGAGTGCTTATTGTTTTGTGGAATTAGCTAGC
This sequence comes from Locusta migratoria, assembly GCA_026315105.1. Classification (NCBI taxonomy): domain Eukaryota; kingdom Metazoa; phylum Arthropoda; class Insecta; order Orthoptera; family Acrididae; genus Locusta; species Locusta migratoria. The sequence continues at coordinate 787,557,961 of CM048755.1, forward strand.
ACTAAGAGCTCACAATGAAAAACAAGAGTCAGCACATCGTGACAGTTTCTTAGACTTGTTATCTCTTTTGCGGAATCTCGACAGTGTATTAGATGATCACTTAAGCAGGTCTAGTATTCCGTGTGTAAATATGCGTCACACATAGTACAAAAGGAGCTTCTGGAGCCGGCCACGGTGGCCGAGGAGACTGAGGCGCTCCAGTCATGGTCTGCACGCCCACTACGGTCGGGTGTTCGAATCCCCCCTCGGGCATGGATATTTGTGCCGTCTTTAGTATAAGGTAGTTGATAAGTAGTTTGTAAGTTTAGGGACTGATGACCCCGTAGTTAAGTCCCATAAGCTTAACAAACATTTGAACATTTCAGCTTCTGGACTGTATGTATCAAGTTTACATCTAAGGACTGATTAAAGAGATTAACCATGCCACTTTGATGTTCGTGCAGGCTGACGAAACAACAGAAATTACGTGCAAAAGTCAATTTGTCATTATACGGCGGTATATTAAGGGGAAGAAACCTGTTGAAAGATTTCTTTCCTTTGGAAACGTTAATGAGAGGCCAGCATATGGACTTAAATCAAATGTTTGTAGAACTTATGGGACTTAACTACGGGGTCATCAGTCCCTAAGCTTACAAACTACTTATGAACTAGACTAAGGACGGCACAAATATCCATGCCCGAGGGGGGATTCAAACCCCCGACCGTAGTGGCCGTGTAGACCGTGACTGGAGCGCCTCAGTTTCCTCGGCCACCACGGCCGGCGCATATAGACTTAGTGAGGTTTCAAATTTACGTATGGAACTTATCAATGTTCAACAAGAACTCATTGCTCAGGCATACGACGGAGTCCCAGTAATGTGTGGCAGTCATAGTGGTGTGCAGGCACTGATGCAGAGCACTTTCCCATATGCCAAGTACGTTCACTGCTATGTGCACCACATGAATTTGGTTCTTCAGAATGCTTGCAGTAAAAGCATAAAGTCGATAAGTTGTTCTTTGCAAAGCTTGCTGGTTTTACAACGTTTATTTCTTCATCTTCCAAACGAAGTGATTTGTTACACACTCTGCAACAGGAGAATTCCTTCAATCTCTTCAACTAGATGGAACTTCCAATCCCACATTGTAAATACTGTCAAAGAAAACAATTTGCCCTTATTAGAACGTTTTAAAAATATTGAGGAAGAGGATGCCTGGGGTGATGTTACAATAACAGAAGCATTTGCCTTAAGAAATTTACTTCACAATCAACACTTTTTGTTCCACCTAATTTTTTTCTATGATATCATGAAACTCGTTGATATTTTCTATAACACAGTTCAGATGCAGAGTGCAAATGCCGTTACCATATCCAATGGATTATACCCTTTTGAGTGTGCTGTACCTGAAATACGAGAGACCATCCAAAGGTTTCGAGTTTCTGATGATGAGTGTATTGCACCTGCTGATGATGAGTGTATTAATCTGACAGCAGATGCCAAAGAAGTGTGTGACATTATGAGCAATCAGCTGAAAGGAAGATTTCAAAACTCACATGTATTTAACAACTTCGAAATCATTGATCCAAAAAATTTCGCTTCTTTTAGAGAAAGATCAATTGAAGAATGAACTGTCAGTGATTTATCGCAATGATACATTTAGAGGCATTACTTCGGTTTGTAAGCTTTTTACTTTTTTTGTGGAACATTCCTTTGAAGAATCGTTCACTGAAGTGCACAAAACATTACAAATTGCGCTAACTACACCAAATTCAACAACAGAAGCAGAGCGCAGTTTCAGCGCCTTGAAAAGAATCAAAACCTTCTTCAGGAACAGTATGAGACAGGAAAGGCTGAACTCACTGGCTGTTTGATCCGTTCACAAGAAGGAAATTAGTGATATTCCAAACCTCAACAACAGAGTAATTGCCAAGTTTGTCAAGCAGAAGAATAGACGTGCACATGTACTGTATAAATAACCTGTCAGAACACAGACCTAATTATTTAACGTGCTAGTTACACATGACACTGCTCCTAGCCAAGGCCTTTCCCAGAGTTTTTACCTTGGCCGTAAGGCAAAAGCCAGGAGGATCACTGTTGTCTCTCGGGTGCATTCCCAATGAGGAAGAAGTCACATACGTCCTCCCACAGTTCATTTTGATTTTGACATCACAATCAGTACACAGAAGCACAACTACAATAAGTACGAACTTCAGCATGAGAAGAGCTGCAGAGTTTCGGTTCAAATCCAAACACTTCACAGCGCCCCAAGTTCTTCAGTAAATTGTGTCACCACACCAAACCAATTAGAATATTACACACACATAAGCCTCCAAAAATAATAATAGTAATAAAATAAAATGTTTATGGTTCATTTGTCTAAATTTTTATTAGCTACAGTGTTTCGTGGATTATATTAATTACTACATAATTAGCATATTTAATAGCTTTCGAATGTGTTTAAATGATGTTATATAAATGGAGGTTATGTAATGAACACTTCAGACTGATTCAGTTACACTGGGTACTAACTTTTGGTCTTGGCCCCACCAACGGAACTGGGCACGAGCAGTCACTGAGTTGTGGGTGGACGAGTGGAACGATCATCTGCGTCCCGACATCCACACCTACATTCACACTCCGCAATCCACCCCGCGGTGTGTGGCGGAGGGTTTGTGCTTACCACTTCCTCCTATTGCAGTCGCGTACGATTCTCGGCAAAAATCATTGCTGGTATATCTCCATGTGGGCCCTAATCTCTCCGATTCTATCCTTGTGGTCGCTTCGCGAGACGTACGTAGCAGGAAGCAATACATTGGTTGACTTGTTGAAACGTACGCTCTCCGAACTTTGAGAAAAGCCCGTCTCTCTCACACCGTCTGCCACTGGAGTTTCTGAATCATCTGTGTGAAGCTTTCTAAATGAGCCCATAACGAAACGTGCTGCTGTCTGTCGGATATTCTCTATGTTTTCTTTAGCCCTAACTGGTAAGGATCCCACGCTGATGAGCAATTGAGCAATACTCGAGTGTTTTGTAACCTACTCTGTTAACGGTCTATACTTCCTGAGTATTCTTCCAATGAATCTCAGTCTGGCATCTGCTGTATCCAAAATTAATTTCGTACGGTCGTTACATTTCAAATCGCTCCTTATGCCTACTTTTTATGGAAGTAAGTGCTTCCAGTGTTTGTCCTGCTATTGCGTAGTTAGATAACAATAAAGGATCTTCCTTCCTAAGTAAAAACAGAACTTTACACTTTTTTATGTCGAGGCTCAACTGACATTCCCTGCACCGTGCATCAATACGCTGTAGATCCTCCTGCATTTGGTTGCGAATTATCGGTAACTATAGCATAATTCGACACGTGCTCGATCGGAGACAATTCTGGCAGCGGAGATGCTGGACGTCTTGCGAAGGAGTTTGAGTCTGGCGTGCAGTGTGTGAGCGAGCATTACCCTTCCTGTTGTAAAAGAAAGGCTGTAGCTGGAGAAGTGGAAGGAGAGAGGCTGCCAGCGACCTCGGCGTGCAGGGGACACACGGACCGCGGCCCACCACTTCATCTTCCCAGTGATCGTCCGAGCCGTAAACATCGATGCTGTGCAAGACGGGCTAGAAGTGTGCGTGCTCGTAGTTCACTGCTAGCAAACGTTTTGACACCGCTGTGGTGCACGATCAGACACAGCTGCCCTTAGAATATGATGATCTTGGCGGACACTTCATAGCTCCTAAACCCTCTTATCTGCCACAGCCGCACTTACAATACGTCTCCACTCCGTGGACGTCCGAACGTCGCCTACGTATGTGAGAATATCCACGTGACTATTAAAACCTGCATCGTTGTGGAACAGCGACAGCACGTTCAACTTTTTTGACAGTTCTCCGAAAGGACCAACCCGACAGTCGGAAGGCCACAATTTGACCCTTTTCAAACTCTATTAGTTGGTTTAAAAAGCGCGGTTTCGTCTCTGTGGTATGTCGCGTGTTTGCTTCACAAGTAGATATCACACTGAGGATTATGGCAGTAAACATTTCCTTTTAAACGGTACCTCAAAAATGTTCAAATGTTTGTATAGCTAATGGGACTTACCTAGGGGGTAATCAGTCCCTAAACTTACTACTTACGAACTAGCTAACACTAATGACGGCACAAATATTTATGCCCGATTGGGGATTCGAACCCCCGACCGTAGTGGCCGTGCAGACCGTGACTGATGCGCCGCAGTCCCCTCGGCCACCGAGGCCGGCAAACGGTACCTCACAGCACGAATAGTTTGACAGTGCCAGTGCGCAATGAAGAGCTGCGGCAGGTTCCCAGTCTCGCTGCTCTGTTATAAATGAGGAAGGGGAAAGAAGAAGAATGAGGCTGACTGTACTAGTGCGTGCAAATATTCAATGGCTGCAAGTAACAATTCTAAGCCGGATTTGGCACTCCGGGTATCACGCTTCTTCGACAAAGAGTTGTTGGCTCAGACATTGTATTACAGACGGCATGCAGCCTTCTACCCGTACGCGATAGTCCACCGCGCCGGCAAGCTGTCGAGACACGTCTCCCAAACTCCCACAAGCCTATCATCCACATCCTCTTGTGGTTGCCATTTCGATTTCCGCACCGAGCGGAACGATATTACCGCAGCTGCAGTGACGCCGTTGCTGCATAGACATACATTGTCAGATCGTGTACAGTCTGTTATTCTAGACCTACATTATTTAAGAACTAAAATAAGAAGAAACTGTCAACTTAAATGTGATGCTTTAAAGACGATGAATGTATTCAACATTATCAGTGGAAATATGCCAGTGTGTAAATAGCAATACCTCTCATTTCCATAGTTTTCGCATGCATTCGGAAAGTTTCAGTCTTTACGTCATTATTATCATAGTATATACCTTTCGGTTTAATTTTACTCAACTGCCTGTGGCTTTGGTGTTGAACCTCTGGACTCGTGAACTTGTTTCAAAATGTTTGTATAGTCTATGGGACTTAACTATGGAGTCATCAGTCCCTAAACTTACAAACTACTTAGGAACTACTTACGAACTAGGACGGCACAAATATCCATGCCCGAGGGGGGATTCGAACCCCGACCGTAGAGGCCGTGCAGACCGTGACTGGAGCGCCTCAGTCTCCTCGGCCACCGCGGCCGGCGAATTTGTTTCCTTTTATATTGTTGCTCAATGACTAGCCCTCAGGCGAATCCTGTTTTAAACGCAATGTAAATCACCAGGGGATACGAACCGACGTTCACCTATATGCCGGTGCGTAACCCACTGAGTATCCTCGTTCAGTAAGATTTTATGTACTTCTAAGAGTTCGTCTAAATTTATTCTTTGAAAGTTAGCTTAAAATTTTGATGATAGTTACAGATAGATATATTTAAAATATAAACGATTTCAGTAAACTGCCTTGGAAATTGGAGGGTTACTGGTTTATGAAACTCCAGCATCGGCGCGTCATTCCGATGCATAAGCACTGAATGCTGAATGTACAGGTTGAACACTGTCTTCTTACTCTAATGTCCACGCTTCCGCCGAGCATGCCGAGAAAATTCAACGTGCTTTCGTCTGCCATGTACCCTCTGGAAGTTACCTCAGCGTCAAGTTACACGTTATTGTGTCAGAAAAGGTATGCGAACGTTGGTGTTCGTCTCGTATGAGATGAGCTTAAGTTTAACGTTGTGTCAGCAGGAACTACACTGAAGAGGCAAACAACTGGCACACCTGCCTAATATCGCATAATACCCCACCAGCACTCAGGAGTGGCACGGACTCGACTAATGTCTGAAGAAGTGCTGGAGGGAACTGCCACCAGGCGTCCATTAGAGTACGAGGGGGTCAGCTGTCTTCTGGACAGCACGTTGCAAGGCAGCCCAGATATGCTCAATGATGTTCGCGTCTGGGGAGTTTGGTGGCTTGCACAGGTGTTTAAACTAAGAAGAGAGTCCCTGGAGTCACTCTGTAATTCTGGACATGTGGGGTGTAGCGTTGTTCTGTTGGAATTGCCCAAGCCCGTCGGATTGCTAAATGGACACGAGTGGATCAGCCAGGATGCGTAGGTAAGTGTCACCTGGCAGAGTCATAGATAGACTTATCAGGGCCGCATATCACTCGGCCCACACCTTTACAGAGCCTCCAACAGCTTCGACAGTCCCTTGCTGACATTCACGGTCCACGGATTCATGAGGATGTCGCTCGATACATTTAGAAACGAGACTCTCAGCCCAGGCAACATGTTTCTAGTCATCGACAGTCCAATGTCGGTTTCGACGGACCCAGGTGAGGCGTAAAGCTTTGCGTCGTACACGAGTGGGCGTTCGGCTGCGAAAGCATGTATCGATCGAATGGTCCGCACACTGACACTTGTCGATGGCCCAGCATTGAAATCCGAAGCAGTTTGCGGAAGGGTTGCACTTGTGTCACGCTGAACGATTCTCTTGGTCGATGTGGCCCCATTCTTTTCCCGGCCGCAGCCATGTCGGAGATGAGATGTCTTGCGGGAACCCCGATATTCACGGTACACTCGCGAAATGGGAAAATCCACACCTCCTCGCTACCTCGGAGACGCCATCTGCCACCTCTCGTGCGCCGACTATAACGCCACAGCTCACTTAAATTCTGATATTGTCCCCTTATAACAGCAATAACCGATCTAAGACCAGCGCCAGGTAACTGTTGTCTTACACAGGCGTTGCCGGATGTTCAAATGCTTGTAGAGCTTATGGGACTTAACTACGGGGTCATCAGTCCCTAAACTTACAAACTACTTATGAACTAGCTTATACTAAGGACGGCACAAACATCCATGCCCGAGGGGGGATTCGAACCCCCGACCGTAGTGGTCGTGAAGACCGTGACGGGCGCGTCGCAGTCCACTCGGCCCCCGCGGCCGGCTTGCCTGATGTAGGGCCGTCGTGTGTTTACAATTACATATCTATGTGTTCGCATATGTATGCCTATACCAGTTTCCTTAGCTCTTTAGTGTAACTCGTACTAACACTTGACCATCGGTTATCACGGAAACACCACCTAGTAAATCTACAACAAAAAATCTACAGTATAGTACACATTCAATACTCGGAAGCCACCTAGCGACACTGTGATTGTATCGTCTTCGCAAAAATGTATGTACTTCACAGAACCTACTCTCCAGGAATTATAACAATAAACTTCTGCATGAAGTTCAACGACTTTGGAACAAGAAAGGACGATCACTATTTAATGTCCCGTCGACACCATGGTCATTAGAAATGGAGCACAAGAGCAGGTTCTTTTACTAAGGATGGGGAAGTAAATCGACCGTCCCCTTTAAATGGAACCATCCCGAAATTTGTCCGTAGTGATTTAGCGAAAATTTGCATGTGAATGGTCCTAGGTGGATTTGAACCAGCGTCACCACGAATACTGACCGCTGCACCACCACTTCGCTGGGGAACGCCTTTGGAGTTCGTTCAGCGTTTCACGTTTTAAGGCGTTGTTGAGGTGTTGCTCTTTTATTACTCCAACTAGATAAGGGCCCCAGAGTGATCAACAATACTAAACAATCGGTCGATCATTTTTAAGACATTTCTATCGTGATGACTCACAAGTATCATCTTGGCCAGTAATTTTCCAACATTCTTTTCTTCATTTTTTTGCCATTCCACTTTAGGCCGGTTAGATTGCTGACTTCTAAGTATTTCAATATACGTACTGTTTGCAATGATTTGTCGCCAATGGCGTAATGGAACTGTAGGAGGCAGCGCGGTCCAAGGCGCCATGCTACGGACTGTGCGGCCTTTCCGGTGGAGTATGTGTGTGTGTTGTCCTCAGTGAAAGTCAGTTTAATTAGTTTGTAAGTCTACGGACTCATGACCGTAGCAGTTTACAAATATTTGAACATTTTTGTAATTGTAGTGGGTCTCTTTACTTATGCGCAATAAGTTTTGTTCAGAGTTCCACCTCGTGCAGGTTTTACTGGCGTTGTAACTTTCCCGCAGAGAACATTATCGGCCGGCCGCGGTGGCCGAGGGGACTGAGGCGCTCCAGTCACGGTCTGCACGGCCATTACGGTCGGGGGTTCGAATCCCAACCTCGGGCGGGGATATTTGTGCCGTCCTTAGTATTAGCTGGTTCGGAAGTAGTTTGTAAGTTTAGGGACTGATGACCCCGTAGTTAAGTCCCATAAGCTATACAAACATTTGGACAATATCGTCCGCAAATAGCCTACAACGTAACCTTTCGGATTATAAATACACCGCTACACTTACCAAGATTACCTTTGCATCTGTCGATTGTTTCGTTATGAACGACGCTCTTGCGTTCTTAGCCGAGCAAAGATTAGCTGTGGTAACTCCGCAAATGCAGATTGCTTCTAGCGTAAAAATCAAACAGAAAAAAAAAATCACTTAAGGGCAAAACGTACTAGTAGAACTTAGACTATATGTATGATCAAATAAAGAAAAATGAACGTAAATATTGAAACAAAATTGCTGAAGTGTTTAAACAAATATGTATAGTAGCTACAATAATCGACTCTACACTTTTGGCCAAAACTGGAAATTCGTGTTCAAGCCCCGGTCCGGCACAAATTTTCAGTTTCGCCGCTTTATTTAATTCAATATCGCTAATGTTTCTCAATTATATTTCTATTATTGTATTTTTGCATTCTCAATACTAATAAAGTTATCTAGACATATAAGTCATAGTGAATAAAATGAGCAGAATCTTATTTATTGACGTAAGTTACAGCTTGTCCATAGAGAAAAAGTTTCAAATACTTGCGTAAATGCCGATAAGTCCACTGGAAGGAATAAAATATAAACGCAGTATTCCACGAATGAGACGCATCAATTTCTGTTGTAGTCTGCCCTTATCATCAATTAAAAAAAAAAAAAAGATCCCTAAGAGGGAGAAGTAGGTAATGGAGCATTTTTCTTTACATCAGTCAAAATTAACTATGTCAAAAAATGTTTAAATTTGTGGATAATGTACACGTCGTGTAATGTACAGCGGGGTGCATAGTACAGCACTGGGCGCCGTGCTGCGCTGTGCGCGGCCGTTCGCCGTCGGGGATTCGAGTGCTCCCCCTCTGGCATGGGTGTTTGTGTTGTCGTTCCGTTATTTTACCTTAGTTCCAGTAGTTAGTAAGCTACGGACTAATGACCACGAAGTTGAGTCCGATAGGTTTACAAACATTTGAACATTTCTTCAGACTGGGGGAAAGTCAACTGAAATGATTCGTGCTGCATGGAACCTGAACTGAGCACTTTACAATCGTCGAATGCTGGCACGGATTTACTCAGTCACTGCATGATCAAAAGAAAAGTTCTCCAGCTTCAAAGCGCTTACTGTAGAAAAAGACAGCTTGAATCTATGTTGCCCGCCTCCTTATCCCTGGCACATGTACATCAGATAGCTGCCGCTTGTAGCAGAGTACACGATAATCTTAGTGTTTTCGGAAATGCTGTCTGTCTCTGCTACTCGCTTCAGTGCATGAGCCGTACATGAAACATGTTCTAAGTTTGTTTAAAGTTCATTTAGCGATGTTCTAGGTTTCGTCATCTATGGCTCTGCATCTGCGAACTTAAATAAAAAATGATGTTTGTTCATCTATAGGACTTAACTGCTGTGGTTATCAGTCCATAGGCTTACAAACCACTTAAATGACCTTAAACTCACCTGAGGACAACACACACACACCAATGCCCGAGGGAGGACTAGAGCCTCCGACGGGGAGCAACCGCGCCTTAGAACGCGCGGCCAGTCCACCACGGCCTGTGAACGTAAGGGGCTGTCACTGGCCAGGCTTCCAAAAAGCGTTAATTAACAACACCAGCCAAGAAATATGGATGACATTAAGTAAGAAATTTTGTAAATATATCTCACTACAACGAATAACGCCTTTCTCTGAATGATTTCCACTCTAACTCATCGTGCATCATTGCCGTGACACTACAAAACGAGCTACCCTTCTGTGAACTTTCTCTGTTCTTCCGTCAAATGTTCAAATGTTTGTAGATCTTACGGGACTTAACTACGGGGTCATCAGTCCCTAAACTTACAAACTACTTATGAACTAGGTTATACAAAAGGCGGCACAAACATCCATGCCCGAGGGGGGATTTGAACCCCCGACGGGGAACGGTCTCGCGCATCGTAGCGTAACGCCTCAATGCGCTCGGCCGCTTCGCCGCGGCTATCTTCCGTCAGTTCAACTTGGTAGGGATCTCAAAATGCGCAGATTTTTTTTTCTAAAATGTCAAAATGCAATTATCTAGATGATATATCCCGCCGGCCGCGGTGGCCGAGGAGACTGAGGCGCTTCAGTCACGGTCTACACGGCCTCTACGGTCGGGGTTTCGAATCCCCCCTCGGGCATGGATATTTGTGCCGTCCTAGTTCGTAAGTAGTTCATAAGTAGTTTGTAAGTTTAGGGACTGATGACCCCGTAGTTAAGTCCTATAAGCTTTACAAACATTTGAACATTGATATATCCCGGTTCCAGTATTCATAAAATGTTCATATGTTTGTAAATCTAAGGGACTTAAGTATGTTGGTCATCAGTCCCTATGCTTACAAACTACTTAAACTAACTTGACTTATGCTAAGGACGTCACAAACACTCATGCCCGAGAGAAGAGTCGAACCCCCGTCAGCGAACGGCCGCGCGCACCGCAGCAAGGCGCCTTAGTGCGCACCGCTGTTCTGCCAGTATTTATATAAGAACCGTATAAATTCAGGCACCTAAAGTTTGGTCATGGCATGTTCGTTGCACGCAAAACAAAACACAATTGTATGTAAAAGCCACTGTTAAATAATGTAGGCTGTCCATGCATGTATGTAAGTAGAACTGGTTTCTTTGAAGAAATACCTCTTCATTCTAAAAATGGCCGTTGTTCTTTAAGTGTTCACGTTTTGATTTCATCGAGCAGCTTATATGTTGAGCAGACGCCTATTTCATCATCAGTGCTTAACGTACCGTCAACGTAAATGCATGTTTTCAGCTTTCTTGACAACAAAAATGCAACTGGTAATGTAATACGTAATAGAGTCTGGACGACGTTTTGTGAAAGGAAGGCGAGGATTATATTTTAAATAGAGGTTTCATTTGCAACTTATGTGGGCGTTGGAATTTTTCTATGCAAAATGTGACCACATCCCCTATCAACCGTTGTACATTCTAAAACGTTTGAGAACAAGAAAGCGTTTAAAGCTTTAAACGAGTCCATATTGTCTACATCGAATTTCTGTCATTTAGCTCTGAGTCAAATGGCATTGTCGACAGTATCAGAAATACATCAATTAAAATTAATTTTGTTTCTGCTATCTAACGAAAACCTGTGGAACTCGTGAATATGAATAATAATGTAGAGTATAATATTTAAGAGCTGTAAAATTATGTAACATATTTATTAAAACTTAAAATATATCAAAATGTGAAATTTACAACTTTTAAATAAGGATTCTCTCAATGTAATTCGTCAACAATTTAGATTCTCTTATAGCTACATATAAAGCTACGAAATATTAAATTACATAATGTCGGGGAGTTACTTATAAGCATTCGACGAGCGTTGTCATTCGAATGAGGACAGTATTGCATTAAAAGTGTCCAATAAATTATGAATTTAGACGTGTTAGTGTGGCGTGTTGAGGCTCTGCTATTCCGTGGCCTTTGTGCACGCTGCCAACTGGATGAATCCCAGCCGAGCGTGTCAGGAAAGTCGCTTTCTAGCCGCCGCCTGCTCTCTAGCGCCTCGCTGTGCGGTAACCTCCCCACACAACACGCACCAGCTCTCCAAGTACTACCTCGCCAGAACGTCTGCCTGTGTTTGTCAAAGCTGCAGCGGGTGGCCGGTTGTCATCGACTAGAAGTTCTCGATAGGCGAGAGATGTAGAAAACAGGTAGCTCACGGCAGCAACGCAGTCCCAATCCACACGGCGACGAAGAAATCTCCAACACTGCGAGCCACGTGCGGTCCAACTTTATACTGTCGTAATGTGGCTGTCAGAAAACTCCAAGGATTTGCGACGACAAATCGATCCGCTGGCTGCTTACTGAACCGGCAACGGAGAACGGAGGCTGTGGGAGTGGAATACAATACCACCGCAAATCGTAATACGAGCTCTAGGATCAATGCATAAGACAACAACTGGAGTATCCTCAGGCTACGGTGCTGGAGTACGGAGGCTCGGTGGAAAGACTGCCGTGCCATTCCCTCTTATGCATTCACCAGCACCAATAGCGGAGTAGAGGCTAGCGACCATCATGGGGGGGGGGGGAGATCCCTGATGTTGAGAAACCCAACAAAAAATGGTGTCATTCTGCACCAGGATAGAGCCCGCCTATATTTTACCAAGGCTGGAAAGCCGTTACGCATGCCCCATACAGTCTCGAGCACTCCCCATGCAATTACCATATATTTGGAGCCCTGTAGAGAGACATTCATGGCCATCAGTATGCTTCCGACAAACGTTTGTGCATGCAGGAATTCACCGTCTAATATCACATTGGATTAAATGTATTGACAGTTATGGTGATTACGAGCAGTTTACGTAGTTTGTTGTTCGCCGTCGAGGATTCGAGTCATCCCTCTGGCATGGGTGTTTGTGTTGTACTTGGCATAAGTTACTTTCAGTTAGTGTAAGTAGTTTGTAAGCCTAGGGACTGATGACCCTAAGATTTACAAACATTTGAATTTTGAACTTAGTTTTTTCCCAGGTGTCTTCTTATAATTTCTCTGCTCCAGTGTGACTTGCATGTTTTCTAATCACTAGGAAAAAGGGCTTGATCAAGATACCCACAGTGAATTATGGTAAAGAGGAAGACTAAATCCGCCGGAGATTCTATGTAGAAACCGTCACTGACCTTGCAGCTCTATTGCGCTTTAGAGTTTTGAGCTGCTTTGCAATATCACTATTGGAAATTACAATGTAATTTTTTTGTCTTTGACGGTTCTCACGTATCGCAAAAATCTGAGTTATGGAGTGCTGCTCTGATAATGCTTCGACAGTTAATAAGAGCTTCACGCGCTGCTTTTCTGATTGCCATCCGGGTTTCGATCGGTATTTGCCTATCTTCATTATATGACTTGACTTGTTCCTATTTTGGAGAATACGTAAATTCTTAAGAAGTTCACCAATTTTGCGTGTATACCCTGGTGACTCTATTATACAGTCCTTTGGAATTAAATGTAATGTAATATATACAGTATTGGTGCCATTTCCAGTTCCTAAAAGAGTATTCGCTATTACAATGTCCAATCATTGAAAACCTCTCCGCTTCAGTCACGGTCTGCACGGCCACTACGGTCGGGGGTTCGAATCCCCCCTCGGATATGGATATTTGTGCCGTCCTTAGTGTTAGTTAGTTCATAAGTAGTTTGTAAGTTTAGGGACTGATGGCCCCGTAGTTAAGTCCCATAGACTATACAAACATTAGAACATTTTTGAAAACCTCTCAAGAAAACGTATCCTGGCTACGCCGATGTATCAGTTTCTTTTCTAACATAATTTAGTGAGGAGAGTTGCAGTTTTTAATAAATCAATGGAACGAGCGGGCGGGGACGGAGCCGACAGTACGCGGATAAGTACACAAACACAAGACACGAGCCGCAAACTGCGCCACAAAGCAATTGTGCTAACTTTGGCAACAAGGATTAAATAATTGCACTAAGCTGTAATTGCAGCAAAATACAAACCTCACTGTAATGCTGATTGCTTACAGCTTGAAATAGACAAAAATAGGTGAACTATTTTCATTTGGTTTACTGAATATTTGCATACACTTATAATTGTGTAACTATCAGTTTAATAAGTCATAATTGCAGAATACTAACACAAATTATTTACAGACGAATGGAAAAACTTGTGGAATCCAACCTCGGGGAAGATCAGTTTGGATTTAGGAGAAATGTAGGAACAAGGGAGGCAATACATCACGATTTATCTTAGAAGATAGGGTAAGTATAGGCAAACCTACGTTTTTAGCATTTGTAGATTTAAAAAAAGTTTTTGTCAATATCGACTGGAATAAACTCTTTCAAATTCTGAAGGTTACAGAGGAAAAATATAGGGAGCGAAGAGTTATATTCAACTTATACAAAAACCGGACAGCGATTATTAGAGTCGAAGGGCATGAAAGGGACGCAGAGGTTGGGAAGGCAGTAAGACAGGTTTGTAGCATTTCCCCGGTGTTGTTCAATCTGTACATTGAGCAAGCAGTGAAGGAATGCAAGGAGAAATTTTGGAGGCAATTAAAGTTCAGGAAGAAGAAATAAAAACTTTGCGGTTTGACGATGACATAGTAATTCTGTCAGAGACCGCAAAAGATCTGGAAGAACAATTGATTGGAATGGGCAGCGTCTTGAAAAGAGGGTATAAGATGAACATCAACAGGAGTAAAACAAGGATAATGGAATGTAGCGTCAGAAAGTCAGGCGATGCTAAAGGAATTAGATTAGGTAATGAGACAATAAAAGTAGTAGATGAATTTTGTTATTTGGGTAGCAAGATGACTTCTGATGGGCGAAGTAAAGAAGATATAAAATGCAGAATGGCTAAGGGGAAGAAAAGCGTTTCTGAAGAAGCTAAATTTCTTGACATCCAATATTAATTTAAATGTTAGGAAGTCCTTTCTGAAAGTATTTGTCTGATGTGTAGCATTTTATGGGAGTGAAACATGGACGATAAGGAGTTCAGACAAAAAGATAATAGAAGCTTTTGAAATGTGGTGCTACAGACGAATGATGAAAACTAGATGGGTAGATGAGGTAACTAATGAGGAGGTGCTTAACCGAATCGGGGAGAAAAGAAGTTTCTGGCATAACCTGACTAAGAGAAGGGATAGATTGGTGGGAAACATTCTGAGACATCAGGGAATCGTCAACTTAGAATGGAGGGAAGTGCGTGGGGTAAAAATCGTAGAGGGAGGCAGAGTGACGAATACAGTAAGCAGATTCAAAAGGATGTAGGGTGCCGAACTTATTCTCAGATGATGAGACTTGCACAGGACAGGGTAGCGCGCAGAGCTGCATCAAACCAGTCTGCAGACTGAAGACCACAGCAACGCTCAAGAACACTAGAGAAAAAGACCACAACAACAACAACAATTAAATAAATTGTTTTCTAAGCAAACACAACCAGAAAACTGTGAAATTCTGCTTCGAGATCGTTTGATTAACTGAAATATTTACTACGCTGCTGAATAATTGTTATTTCATGTAATTCAATTTTTTTCCTTTCAAAAAATTACTTTTGAATCTTCCATCGATTATTTATGGATAAAGTCACTATCGGTAAGATTATTTATAATATTCGTGAAACTCATCTTCTCTGACATTTAATCATTTTTTTTCTAGTAACTAGTTGTAAATATTTGAATTAATTTAACCAAATTATAACCAATAATTAACGGTTCATTATTAAATGATTTACGATTTTCACTGTTCAACAAGTCTTAATACTGACAGCATATAAAGGCAAAATTTATCATGTCTCATTATAAGCGGCAAATTAGAGTAGTTTTAGTTCTTTTATTGATGTTTATTATTCTGGGAAGCTTCGGCGAAATAATGGAAAGGATAGGATCCTGCTTGGTCAGTGTCTTAGGTGAAAATCTCAAACACAATTAACACTCTCAGCTTATTCGTTATTGCGGCATTGATCACTACTAGGCTGGCTAGTCATACATTCTAAACAAACTGGTTGGATTTTACTTTTATGAGGAAGTGCGTTGCAGTCGGATACTGTTGGCACACGACTCTTCTTGGGGACCATTATTAGGCCCACACGACTTTCCTTACGGCGTATCCACTATCAGTTTGTAGTGTGCCCGTATATAATATTAAATATTGGCTGCCCATAAAAACCTTTTCCTGCGTCATGCCAATACGAAACCGCGACATATTCCGACTCCTCTCAGCAAGCCACTTCTCTGCAACGTCTTACAATACTTACAAAACCGACGGACTGCGCGTAACGACAGTGTTCTTGCTCGATACATTCTCATATTCAATAAATTAGCAAGGTCAAGACTAAGCCAGTATGTCTACAACCGTTACACAGTTCTGATGTAAATACATAAACTGCGTACAGTACTATTTTTACATTGGAAAACATTTACAGAAATAAACAGAAAAAATATTCACGGGATAAAATACATCAGAATTACATGACATATTTGTTATGCGTGGAGAAAAGAAAACAAATTTGCTCACTAAGTTGCTGTGTTATACACTCAATGTGTTAGGTCGCAAATTAATTTGCCTGCGATATCTCCGAGTCTGCGTTTTGCATCAGCAGCAGTGAATCATTTCTTAAGCCACCGGGCATTGGCGTTATTGGCTGATAGGTACAGTACTGGACGTTCCTAGGAAGCCTAATAAATTTCATGTTCTCGTAGCCTGATCGTCTCAGATGCCCGTGGTAAGTAAGTGGGCATGGGATACATCACACTTTTTGTAGACAACACTTTTATTCTAAATATTCAAATATTTGTAAATGTATTGGACCAAACTGCTATGCTATTTCAGTGCCTAGACTTAGAAACTACTTAAACGTACACTAAGGACAACACACATCCAAACCACAGGGACAGCTCGAACATCCGACGGCGCGCTCCAAAGCGAGGCTCGGTCACTTTTATTCTGCATCGTATACAGTGCTGATGGTAGTTCAGTATCAATGACATATCATAAAAGAAACGTAATCATTATCATTACACACCTAAACCAACTTAAGTTCAACAAAATGTCTACAGATGAAAACTCACATTTTTATTAATACTGAAACTTTATTTGAATCTTGGCATCTTAATTGTGAACTTCTTTTAATATAATTATATTCAAGTATTTATCTGCAACATTACATACTGTTAGTGCCTCAGTGCTCCAGCCAAATACGCCCAACGAAAAGTTTATTTTTTATTTTTATTTATTTATTTACTGTATGTCGTAATAAAAATATGATTTGGAAAGTGTTGGAGCTGAAGGAAAAATCAAAAGACACAGCTCTATATTAAAAGAAAATCGATTTTAGCCGTTGTAAGTGACTTAATTTTCTCGGTAGTTAAATAAAAAGTTCACATATATGCAGCCCTGACGTCTTAGTATTCTTCATTTACACACTGCTGCAGTCTGCATAAAGAAATCATGCAAATACATTTTGTTTTCTGGTTTATAGGTGACTTTATGCGGCACTACATATTTACAGTGTTCTACACCTCACTCATTATATATGAATATTTGAAGCTGTGTGCCTGGTGAAAGATGTGTTGTACACATTATCCTGTGAGGTTGAGCTGCTGCCCTTCTGTTTGCACACATCATCCTGTGAGGCAGAGCTGCTGCCCTTCTGTTTGCACACATTATCCTGTGAGGCTGAGCTGCTGCCCTTCTGTTTGCACACATCATCCTGTGAGGCTGAGCTGCTGCCCTTCTGTTTGCACACATCACCCTGTGAGGCTGAGCTGCTGCCCTTCTGTTTGCACACATCATCCTGTGAGGCTGAGCTGCCGCCTATCTGTTTGCACACATTATCCTGTGAGGCTGAGCTGCTGCCCTTCTGTTTGCACACATTATCCTGTGAGGCTGAGCTGCTGCCCTTCTGTTTGCACACATCATCCTGTGAGGCTGAGCTGCTGCCCTTCTGTTTGCACACATCATCCTGTGAGGCTGAGCTGCTGCCCTTCTGTTTGCACACATTATCCTGTGAGGCTGAGCTGCTGCCCTTCTGTTTGCACACATCACCCTGTGAGGCTGAGCTGCTGCCCTTCTGTTTGCACACATCATCCTGTGAGGCTGAGCTGCTGCCCTTCTGTTTGCACACATCATCCTGTGAGGCTGAGCTGCCGCCTATCTGTTTGCACACATTATCCTGTGAGGCTGAGCTGCTGCCCTTCTGTTTGCACACATTATCCTGTGAGGCTGAGCTGCTGCCCTTCTGTTTGCACACATCATCCTGTGAGGCTGAGCTGCTGCCCTTCTGTTTGCACACATTATCCTGTGAGGCTGAGCTGCTGCCCTTCTGTTTGCACACATCATCCTGTGAGGCTGAGCTGCTGCCTATCTGTTTGTACACATCATCCTGTGAGGCTGAGCTGCTGCCCTTCTGTTTGCACACATTATCCTGTGAGGCTGAGCTGCTGCCCTTCTGTTTGCACACATTATACTGTGAGGCTGACCTGCTGCCTTTCTGTTTGCACACATTATCCTGTGAGGCTGAGCTGCTGCCTTTCTATTTGCACACACTATCCTGTGAGGCTGACCTGCTGCCTTTCTGTTTGCACACATTATCCTGTGAGGCTGAGCTGCTGCCTTTCTGTTTGTACACATTAGCCTGTGAGGTTAAACTGCTGCCTTTCTGTTTGTACACATTAGCCTGTGAGGTTAAACTGCTGCCTTTCTGTTTGTACACATTAGCCTGTGAGGTTAAACTGCTGCCTTTCTGTTTGTACACATTAGCCTGTGAGGTTAAACTGCTGCCTTTCTGTTTGTACACATTAGCCTGTGAGGTTAAACTGCTGCCTTTCTGTTTGTACACATTAGCCTGTGAGGTTAAACTGCTGCCTTTTTGTTTGTACACATTAGCCTGTGAGGTTAAACTGCTGCCTTTTTGTTTGTACACATTAGCCTGTGAGGTTAAACTGCTGCCTTTTTGTTTGTACACATTAGCCTGTGAGGTTAAACTGCTGCCTTTCTGTTTGTACACATTAGCCTGTGAGGTTAAACTGCTGCCTTTCTGTTTGTACACATTAGCCTGTGAGGTTAAACTGCTGCCTTTCTGTTTGTACATATTAGCCTGTGAGGTTAAACTGCTGCCTTTCTGTTTGTACACATTAGCCTGTGAGGTTAAACTGCTGCCTTTCTGTTTGTACACATTAGCCTGTGAGGTTAAACTGCTGCCTTTTTGTTCCAGATGCAGCTCTTACTTCGGCTGCTTGCGGCCCTCTGCCTGGCGCTCAGCGTCCTTGCAGGTAAGCAATCACTCTCCTAGTGTTAGTATAAGGACATTTAGTAAGGCGTTCTTTCTGTGGCTTGTCAGTAGATCCCATCCAGATCTAAATCTGGAGAATGTAGTCCTTATTTCTCTGTATCACCTGCACAGCTATTAGTATGATGACAAATTTATATCAATATTTGAGCATTTACGTATTATGTAGTTGCGTAAGCCACACTTCATATCTACATGGAATTACACTTCTGAATTCTGATTACTTTGTATACTTTGTTTTGAGTATGCTGATACTATGGAAATATGAGAACATGAAGTAAACGATAAATTATAAATTTCAAGATAGTTGCAGGCCTGAAATTGAGTTTAGATTGTGCAACCATCCTGCACGGTGGTTCATTCTACTTGAGGGGTGGTCGTGAGCACCATGTAAGCGCGTCTCTGAGCAACGCGCCCTACATTAACAGGCCGGTGCACTGGTAGCCAAGAGTAGTCGTAACACAAGTAAACTACTTCTCTTACGTAGCGTTGTGCTGAGTTTGGGAATACGTGCATGTTCAACACTGTATTTCATAATGTTCTTAGTGTTTTTATGTGATTCAGAGACAAATTTGTGTTGGTATAAAGTAATTATGAACTATTAGTAAGATATGTTACTGATATTCTCAACTGACGACTCATATTAGGCATTTTGTCTGCTACCAGCACAAACTTGCATCGAGACTCGCAT
This sequence comes from Locusta migratoria, assembly GCA_026315105.1. NCBI lineage: Eukaryota > Metazoa > Arthropoda > Insecta > Orthoptera > Acrididae > Locusta > Locusta migratoria. Next base: position 787,577,594 of record CM048755.1, read on the forward strand.
AAATAACTAGAACACATTTTGAAACACATTGTACAACATGCCCTTATTCTAAACCTCAACACAATGCTAAGTGAGACAAATAGTTTCCTTGTGTTATGATACTATTGGCGGGCGCATACAGCTAACAGCGCTGAAGACTGCCGCTGATACACGATCGACCGCTGGCGCTCCAGTCTGTAATTACTTACAAGTATTCTATTCTTTGAATAGCTGCAAGAACTCTTCTCCGGGGAAGTTATCTAAAATGTAGCAATATTTTTCCCTCTCACTAATTTTGTTCTTACTCGAACACCAAGTAGGATTTGACATCAGTAACACTATCCTAATGATGCGAAGTGAACAGGTCCGTCTAGAGTGAGCAACCGAGCAGCTAAGTGAAGGTTGAGGGGAACTGTTGAGTGGCAGGCGAGCGTCCCCGCTTAGCACTCCTCTTCTACCAGAGGTGAGCAGGCTGGCGCTCCCAGCAAAAGTCAAAGTAATTCCCTATCAAACAAGGAAGGCAACGTTTAAGTGCCCAATACCGTACAACAAATAATTTACGTACTATTACAATGTAATGGTGGATGAAGTACGGTATTACTCAAATGTCCGCCACACTCTTCTTCTTTAGAAAATAATTTCTAAAGTTTTTCAACATACTTGCTCCTATATTCCTGAATCTCGGCTTTGACCTTTGGAAGTAACTGTGCGATGTTCGCGTCCACATGCATTTTAAAAATCCCCACAGAAAGAAATCAAACGGTATCAAATGATAATATGTTAATGGTCAGTTTACATCACCATTGCAAGAGATTATCCAGCCAGGAAACTTCTCGGAATATAGCAACTGCCGCAATCGACGTGTGACAGGTTATGCCGTGTTGTTGAAACCAGCTGTTTTCAGCAGTCATACGATCCCGTTCAGACCAAAGAAACCTTATTGAGATTGCGCGAGCCGGCCGCGGTGGCCGAGGAGACTGAGGCGCTCCAGTCACGGTCTGCACGGCCACTACGGTCGGGGGTTCGAATCCCCCTTCGGGCATGGATATTTGTGCCGTCCTAGTTCGTAAGTAGTTCATAAGTAGTTTGTAAGTTTATGGACTGATGACCCCGTAGTTAAGTCCCATAAACTATACAAACATTTGAACATTTTGAGATTGAGCGGTAGCGTTCGACTTCCAGTTCTAGAATGTTTCAGCGCCATCTTCCAAGAAGTACACTCCAATTACACCCTCGTCCAACTGCCATTCTAAACGTAATTCGTTGTTGATATAATGGCTTCTCCACATTTAATTGAGGGTGTCGTGTGCCCCAGATGATGCAGTTCCGCTTGTTCAGTAGTAAGTGCGCCTCATCGGTGAACATTATTTTCTCGGCGAAACTACTGTCCGCTCTCGGATCCGCAAACACACAATGTGTTCTAGAGGTGTTGGTGAGGTGGCGTAGGTACTCGTTAAGCCGCGGCGGAGTGGCCGAGCGCATTGAGGCGCTATGCTCCGATGCGCGAGGCCGTTCCCCGGGACTGATGACCCCCCAGTTAAGTCCCATAAGCTTAACATAAACGATCCCCCCACATTAGTACATGTGACATGTATTAAAACAAACAAATACTCATCTTCGGCCGTTGGAGAAAGTACGGTAACTACAGACGCTGAGTAACATTTGAAGTTCTCTTCTCTCGGCGATATTTCTGTCTTCGTGTAAATAAGCATCGTGAATTCGGAGACTGTAGCGTTAAGTCTTGAGGCACTGCAGAACACGATGTACAGTGAAGACACTCTTCGGAGAAGCGATGCACTTTCTTCTGAATCGATTTACTTGTTTCACAGGCAAGTTAATACGACAATAACGTAGACGTTCTGAATTTGTGTTCCGTACACCAGTACCCCTAATACTGAGCAGCACGCACTCTTCAACTGATTCACTATTCTATTCGCCGTGGCATACCGTCCACTAGAGCATCAATGGACTATCGGTCCAGATTGTCCCACTCCTGAACGGCGACTCGGTAAAGACCTTTCATATTGGATGGTGGGGCGTCTCGCCCAAAACCACCCGTTTTCAGTTCATGCCTGTACGACATATTGGCCATTCTGATCTTGCGATGTCGTTATCACGAAGGAACGCATTTACAAGCTGTACACAATGAGCGTGACAAGTGTCGCCAATTAAGACGAATTCCTCACCGAAATGCTGCCGATATGGTTGCACTATACGTCGGAGGATGTCATCCGTGTACCGCATAGCAGTTTGATTGCCCTCTACGACCACCAGTGGCTTACGGTTTCCTCACAAAATGCTACCCTTAAACATCAGCGAACCACCACCTTACTCCACTTGCTGAACATTGTATCTAACACGTTCCGGCTGACCACACTACCTTCAAAAAGTCTCTGACGATTTTCTGGTTGAAGGCAGATGCGAGTCTTAATTGTGAATAGCACTTGATGACAATTCTGAAGCATCCATTCAGCATGCCGTTAGTTCCATCTTGACCGCACGGCATGGTTTTTATTTGTCAAAACTGAACCTCGCCACGGTCATTGGGAATGAAGTACAATGTCATGCAGCCTATTACGTACAGTTTGAGTCGAAACATGAGGTCCTGTGGCTGCACGAATATCTGTGGCGCTGGAAAGCTGGATCGTAACTGCGGTGGCAGTAAATATAGAAAAATAGTCCGCCATGGTCTGGCCAATGTCTCGTAGGCTGGTTCCATTACCCATTACAGCAGGTACCCTATTTTCCTAGATATCCTCCTGATGGTCTCATAGTGGAGCGGTTAATGGAATTCAGGAATTGTTGCCACCATCTCTTCTTGCTCTCTTGAATAATCCGGCGACATTTGGCCCTTGCCACCCGAAAGGCTACGAGGTATTGTACAGTCGGCTGGCACGTGAACCGTCGCAGAGCCGCCCCTCTGGTCCTGATAACAGAATGGCATTCCTCATTCCACGATGGGATGGGCTGCCTTCTCGCTCGTCCTGAACACTGTAGAACGGATGCATCAGCAGCGTGATAAATCGTTTGGGTGTTATTATCGATCCGTTCCTTAACACTAAGATGATGTTCAAACATAGCAAGTTGGCTGTAAAGCGCCCAGCCTGCTCTGCTGAGCAGTCATTGTGGCAGTTCGTTGCCAGGCTCCATTCCATCTGGCTGGTGGATCCAGATCTGGGTATGATCACTGCCATGAAAGACATCTACCACTTGCCATTTAGTATTGTGGGCGAGCGCTGGAGAGCAAAGTGAGAGACTAATGGCAGAAAACGATCCTGTTGCAGAACAGAAGTGTGTGGGCTGTCCGGTATTTAGTAAATGTGAGCCCGACGACAAGAGGAGCCTCTAAGTTCCTCTACACCTGGGACAGGTAGTGGCAGAGCCTCAAAGCATATTGTGTGCGTTAGAGACATCACAGAGGATGAACGGCCCAAGGAGCTCAGTAAGAATGTCTTAGAGGACCTCGTCACTGAGTGCGTCATGAGGGGCAGAGAGAGGGACAGGTACAATTGTTAGTACCGACACTAGCAGCCTTAGTATGAGTGAACATCAACCTTGGAAACTTTCGTAGGAACAGCAGCAGTAAAAGATGTGACAAAGAAAGGAGGCTGCTTGTCCTTCAAGATCTTTTCGCTCACCATAGGAAAAGCGCTTTTTCGTTTTAATTTCCTTCACTTTCTTTTCCTCCTTTGCAGACCTTACTCCAGCCTGGGTGTACCTCAGAGCAGTTGACACATTTTGTAGGTGGCGTGCACTCAACTGCCTCATGGACGGGCTTGTCACATTCACCACAAATGGCCTCTCCCTCACACCCTACTGTAGTATGACCAAAGCGCTGACTTCTGAAACAGTGCATAGGGTTGGGTACATATGGCCGCAAATTAACCTAAGGAATCCTCTGTTTCTATTTCATACTCCCCAAGGCACTTGGCTTTTCTGAGGTTTGCCATTTGTTGGAAACTAACAGTTTCAACCAACAGGGCACCATTTCTCAGACATTTAACAGACTTCTGACTCCCTGAAATTCCCTCTAAACCCTTTTGGATGTAGAAGGGAGGAACCTTCTCGAAACATCCGTCTTTCTTTTAATTACTAAAATCACGTTCTACACAACAGAATGTTCTCTGTTACCTGTCAAAGCACTCGTATTACTGGATAAGCGAACCCTCTTTTTCGATTAGGTGTTGGTGCCCTCAGTGGGACAATCATCCCACTGAGAGTCGGAAAGGACAACTGCGAAGGATCCATCTCGGTCCCACGAATAGCTAGGGAAATAAATGTCTGCTTAGACAGAGCTCTACATACCTAGGTCAGCTTCATAAACTGAGGTTCGGCAGTATCCCCAGTAGTTGCCCGCTAGCGACTGTTCTGCCAGGTCCAGATGGGGTACCTATCCGGTTTTACAAAGATTACTCTGTGGCATTGGCCCCTTACTTAACTTGCAGTTCAAATGTTTGTAGAACTTATGGGACTTTAACTACGGGGTCATCAGTCCCTAAACTTACAAACTACTTATGAACTAGCTAAGACTAAGGACGGCACAAATATCCATGCCCGAGGGGGGATTCGAACCCCCGACCGTAGTGGCCGTGCAGACCGTGACTGGAGCGCCTTAGTCTCTCGGCCACCGCGGCCGGCTAACTTGCAGTTATTGGGAATCTGTGATACAACGCAAAGTTCCAAGCCACTGGAGAAGGCGCATATAACTCCCGTGTATCAGAAAGGCAAAAGAAAGGACAAAAAAAATTACAGACCTGTATCATTAACATTTGTTTGCTCCAGAATTCTTGAACATATTTTCAGTTCTAATATAGTAAATTTCCTTGAGACGGAAAAGCTTCTGTTCATGTGACAGTATGGCCTTAGGATGCATCGACCGTGCAAAATTCAGCTTGCCTTTTGTCTCATGACACCTTGCGAGCTATGGATGAAGGGAAATAGGCAGACTGCATATTTATCGATTTTCGAAAGGCATTTGACACGGTACCGCACTACAGACTGCTAACGAAGGTACAAGCATATGGAATAGGTACCGAAACATGTGAGTGGTTTGAAGACTCCTTAAGTAATAGAACCCAGTACATTTTTCTCGATGGCGAGTGTTCATCGGAGATCAGGGTATCGTCAGGGATGCCCCAGGGAAGTGTGATAGGAACGCTATTTTCTCTCTATAGACACGATCTCACGGACAGAGTGAGTTGCAATCTACGGCTGTTTGCTGATGATATTGTGGTGCACAGGAAGGTGTCATCATTGAATGACTGTAGTAGGATGTAGGATAACTTGGACCTAATTTGTAGGCGGTGTGAGGAATGGCAATTAGCTCTAAATGTAGAAAAATGTAAGGCGATGCAGATGAGTAGGAGAAACAATCCCATATTGTTCGAATACAGCATTAGTAGTGTACCGGTCGCGGTGGCCGAGGGGACTGCGGCGCGCCAGTCACGGTCTGCACGGCCACTACGGTCGGGGGTTCGAATCCCCCCTCGGGCATGCATATTTGTGCCGTCCTAGTTCGTAAGTAGTTCATAAGTAGTTTGTAAGTTTAGGGACTGATGACCCCGTACTTAAGTCCCATAGACTATACAAACATTTGAACATTTGAACGGTCTGCACGGCCACTACGGTCGGGGATTCGAATCCCCTCTCGGGCATGGATATTTGTGCCGTCCTAGTTCGTAAGTAGTTCATAAGTAGTTTGTAAGTTTAGGGACTGATGACCCCGTACTTAAGTCCCATGGACTATACAAACATTTGAACATTTGAACGGTCTGCACGGCCACTACGGTCGGGGGTTCGAATCCCCCCCTCTGGCATGGATATTTGTGCCGTCCTTAGTGTTAGCTAGTTCATAAGTCGTTTGTAAGTTTGGGGACTGATGACCCCGTAGTTAAGTCCCATAAGCTATACAAACATTTGAGTCGCATCAATTAAAAATCCGGGCGTAATGCTGCACAGCGATATGGAATGGAACGAACATATCAGGACAGTCGTGGGGAATGCTAATGGTCGACTTCGGTTAATTGGGACACTTTTGGGAAGATGCTGTTCGTCTGTAAAGGAGATCGCATATAAAACTCTTGTACGACCACGTCTTGAGTATTGTTCATGTATTTGGGATCCCCAACCGATCGCTTTAAAGGAGGACATAGAGGCAGGCAGGCAGTCCAGAAGCGATCGGCTAGGTTTGTAACTGATAGATTAGATAAATGCGCGAGTGTTACTGAAATTCTTCAGGAAGTCGCTGGAGGGAAGGCGATGTTCTTTTCGAGAAACACTGCTGAAGAAATTTATAGGGTCTGTATTTGAAGTGGACTACAGAAGGATTCTAATGCTGCCAACCTACATTTCGCATAAAGACTACAAAGATAAGCTTAGAGAGATTAGGACTCGTACAGATGCATACAAGCATTCGTTTTCCCTCGTTGTATATGGGAGTGGAACAGGAAAGCGAGTAACTAGTAGTTGTATGAATGCCCTCCGCCACCAACCTTTGCAAAATATGTATGTAGATGGAGAACAGCCATGCATCCCATCAGCTTGTAGCACACCTTGGGACTGAGGTGTTTTTAATGGCCTTCCTCGTGACCCGGCCAAGACCCCCATTGTATAAGACACACGATAGTTCCACCACCGCGTCACATGGTGGTTGCCGGTGTCTGCCCAGACGACTGGTTGCACTTACCAGTCCTCAGCTCAGGGATCCAAGCCCGCACACAGCAAGTAAATGCTGAGCACCTGAGGTCTGACTGAACGGGTTAAGGATGGATGGACCCATTTCTCACAAATCAAAGAAAACTCGTCTTGCAAATACCTCCGAGGACACATAATTTAAATTGCTATCAATAAGTTAAATGCAAATTCAGATCTATTGCTGCTCCTGCATAATGCTTTCAAATATGTCACAAGGCATGTGATGAATTGTGTCATGCAGCTTGTACAATATTTATATTCAAAAACTCTTTCCAATGAAACATTAGGTAACATTCTAATTTTATCCATCCAAAGAATGAATTTAAATATTATTTACAAACAAAAATGTCAGTCCTTCAATCCAGTACTAATGCTTAGCCTCTAACAATGCTCTTGGCCTGCAACAGTAATTAGTCCACTCTTGATGGATCATCTAAGAATAAAACAACTGCAAGCATCGCATTCGGGTCGTCTTTAAGGTTCGCTCTCAATCCTAGCCAAGTGTGAGCTGCGTCGGATAGTCCTATCGTCGATGCAATGCATTTCTTGCGGCGCTTCTGTACATCATATTTAAAAGTAAACACGTGCTTCTCACGCCTTTTGGAGAAATTTGGATTAAGTTTTTTTCTATGCTCTTACACATAAAAACTTTTTAACACAGGTAGGAAAAGGAATTAAAACTGTGAAATGCAAATATATATCACAAAACGTAGAAACTTTTCAAAATACAGTACTTTAGCACATCATATAACCATATAGAACTGATTGTGAAGGAAAACTATTGCTTAGATCATTTGTCACAAATCCAACCAAACTCGGCTTCTGAGTGCCTACATTCTCGCGGCCAGGGCAACTTCTGTTGTGTCTGCCTGTGTGCTCAGTGATACCAACTACTTCTTACAGACTAACCCTAACATAGAGGGTATTCAAAATTTCCGTAATCCTTTATATGCAGACCTATTTCAGTGTCAGATTTTCCACTTTATGCCACACGTTATAACTCAACTTAATAGCCCTTTGTTAATAAAACCCATCTCCTCCTTAACGGCAGCTTTAAACTACATTGAATTCTGGGGTTACTTAACGGAAAGAGGCTCTTCCAGCTATCCCCCAATAGAAAGGTACAAGTGGACAAGTCTTCTGACTTGCATGGGCGAACGAGACGGCCGGGATAATGTTCCTCACTATTGACATATACAGGGCGAATCTTAATGCGCGTACTCGGGCTTCATAGCGCGATTCCTCACTTGCTAGCAATAAGAAAAAAATGTGTCTCACAAAATTTCGTCCTGCGCTTATTTCCGGCAGTAAATGGACGTCGAAGATTGAGATGGGTGTGTGTCCCATACGTCAGTGTGTTTCACAATTACCCTACTACACTAACAAACTTCTAGGGGATGTGAAAGGTGTCTTGAGGAACAAATTGAGCATAGAAACCCATGCCCAGAAACGTCATCCACGACGCTACAGAGCGTCGAAGTAGCTGGAGGGGATGTCTAGCGGCAGGAGCTGGTGCCTGTAACTTGGACTCTCCGTAGCGTCGTTGAATGGCGTCTCCGGGCATGGGTTTTCACGCTCATTTTGTTGCGCAAGACGCCTAATAAATCCCTTACAAGTTTGTTGGTGTAGTAGTGTAATTGTGAAACACACTGACGTATGGGACACACACTTATCTCAGTCTTCGACGTCCATTTACTGCCGGAAAAATGCGTAGGACGAAATTTTGTGAGAGACATTTTTTCTTATTGCTAGCATGCGAGGAATCGCGCTGCGAAGCTCGAGTGTGCGAAATTAGATTCTCCCTGTATACTTGCAAAGTTGTGTGTTGTCCTATTCACTTTAAAAAATAAATACTACTTTTGTTTATCTGCAGTTTTAATAGGAACAACGTTTGGAATTCACTGGTACACAGTAAAAAGAGAGAGAGAGAGAGAGAGAGAGAGAGAGAGAGAGAGAAAATAATAAAAAAAGGCTCCAATACACAGACAGCAGTTGCAGCACAATAAACAGTCGTGTACAGAGAAGACAGCCTTCACGAACTATTCTAGGACTCCACAGGCGACAGTTCTTAATACTAACTGTTCCATAGTACATCACAAATATGCTTTTTTGACCTGATCTTTTCTCAAAAACCACCTCATTTTTATATTCTGGAAGTGGGAAAAGTGATACCGGCATTTTAAGTAAAATATACCAACAGTTACGGCTAGTCGTTGCTCGTTTGTGTCAGCACACCTACTCTAAACTACTATACACAAAAATGCTTCTTGAATACAGACTATGTGTTTCTAAAAAATGCATTTCTCTTTTAAATGAGTATTATTGTTAGTAAAAGTTACATAGCAACTGCGCACTTATGCAGTTACAGTTAGGATTCAGTTTAATTCGTGTGTATGCATAAATTAAGCTTATGCACTTCCCACTTTTTACGCACTTTTCTCCTACTCTTTGCATTATGCACTCTTTTCGTGCTCTTTGGTTACAAAGAAAGTCGTCAGGTGAATTCGAAACTTGGGAGACTGAATAAGGGGCACAGTAAGAGGAAAACTACACTCCTGGCCATTAAAATTGCTACACCACGAAGATGACGTGCTACAGACACGAAATTTAACCACCGACAGGAAGATGATGCTGTGATATGCAAATGATTAGCTTTTCAGAGCATTCACACAACGTTGGCGCCGGTGGCGACATCTACAACGTGCTAATATGAGAAAAGTTTCCAACCGATTTCTCATACACAAATAGCAGTTAACCGGCGTTGCCTGGTGAAACGTTATTGTGATGCCTCGTGTAAGGAGGAGAAATGCGTACCATCACGTTTCCGACTTTGATAAGGGTCGGATTGTAGTATATCGCGATTGCGGTTTATCGTAGCGCTACATTGCTGCTCGCGTTGGTCGCGACCCAATGACTGTTAGCAGAATGTGGAATCGGGTTCAGGAGGGCAATAATGAACGCCGTGCTGGATCCCAACGGCCTCGTATCACTAGCAGTCGAGATGACAGGCATCTTATCCGCATGTCTGTAACGGATCGTGCAGCCACGTCTCGATCCCTGAGTCAACAGATGGGGACAACAACCATCAGCACCAACAGTTCGACGACGTTTGCAGCAGCATGGACTATCAGCTCGGAGACCATGGCTGCGGTTACCCTTGACGGTGCATCACAAACAGGAGTGCCTGCGATGGTGTACGCAACGACGAACCTGGTTGTACGAATGGCTAAACATCATGTTTTCGGATGAATCTAGGTTCTGTTTACAGCATCATGATGCCCGTATCCATGTTTGGCGACATCGACGTGAACGCACATTGGAAGCGTGTATTCGTCATCGCCATACTGGCGTATCACCCGGCGTTATGGTATGGGGTGCCATTGGTTACACGTCTCGGTCACTTCTTGTTCGCATCGACGGCAATTTGAACAGTGGCCGTTATATTTCAGATTTGTTTCGACCTGTGGCTCTACCCTTCATTCGATCCCTGCGAAAACCTACATTTTAGCAGGATATTTCACGACCGCATTTTGCAGGTCCTGTACGGGCCTTTCTGGATACGGAAAATGTTCGACTGCTGCCCTGGCCAGCACATTATATATATGTTTGTAGAGCTTATGGGACTTAACTACGGGGTCATTAGTCCCTAAACTTATGAATTAGCTAATACCAAGGACGACACAAATATCCATGCTCGAGGGGAAATTCGAACCCCTGACCGTAGTGGCCGTGCAGAACGTGACTGGCGTGCCGCAGACCGCTCGGCCATTGCGGCCGGCGGCTGGCACACTCTCCAGAACTCTCACCAATTGAAAACGTCTGGTCAATTTGTGGCCGAGCTATACGCCAGTCACTACTCTTTATGAACTGTGATACGGTGTTGGAGCTGCATGGGCATCTGTAGCTATACACGCCATCCAAGCTCTGTCTGACTCAAGGCCCAGGCGTATCAATGCCGTTATCATGGTGGTTGTTCTGGGTATTGATTTCTCAGGATCTATGCACCCAGATTGCGTGAAAATGTAATCACATGTCAGTTCTAGTATAATATATTTGTCCAATGAATACCCGTTTATCACCTGCATTTCTTCTTGGTGTAGCAATTTTAATGGCCAATAGTGTATTTTGGCTTATGTGCCAACACTTAATATTTTCCAAGAAAATATAAAAATTTATTTTTAACATGGAAATAAACATTACGGTGACACTAAGTACTGATATAATTTTGTGCAGTGCTGGAGCTGATGACATGCTAGTAAAGATAAGGCGTGTGTAGCTTTAAACGTGAGCCATCTGAGAAGGAGCTTAGAGACTTATGACCGCGTAGTTACGTCCCATAAGCTATACAAACATTTGAACATTGAATTTAAGAGGGGCTGTATGCCCGAATCTGGTGATGGCACTCAAATTGTGTGACTTGTTGCGTCATTCGACAACACTGATAAATGGCCGCAGATCCCGTGGATCCAATGCAGATAAAACAACATAACAAACATTACCATGGATACCATTCAATCTAAGGAAACAGCCTTAAGTTAAATCTACTAGTACTCTCTCTCTCTCTCTCTCTCTCTCTCTCTCTCTCTCTCTCTACATACACAATGTTCACTTTTTGCGAGCTAGCGATGATGGTATTGATTTGTGACGTCTGACTTACCTTATCTTTTTTAGATCCGGTTGAAGCTTTACAAGTACTTAAATTTTACCTCTGTGCAGTCAATTAAATATCTGCAACACCATTGTAAGACTTCTCTGGCAGCATGTGCAACAAACGTTACCTACATATTAAATGCTATTTAGCTTGGAAACAAAAACTGTGACCTCTTTAGCCTTATATCAATGAGGACTGCTTTACTCAAATATTTTATCCAGTGACGTTATAAAATGACATAATTTAAAATAAAAATTTTGACAGTAGCAGTTCAATGTAAAAAAATAGTCTGAAAATGTTGAAAGTCCCGGTCAGAAAGTGGCCGTGCTGTACACTTTCCTGTGGCGGACTGAACGTACTCGTCGCAGTAGTCGGGTTTTATTGCCTCCAAACACAGAGCAAGATAAACGGCAGGCGCACCCGGCTAAGCCCCTAACACCGCCACACGCGAACTGGCCGCCTGCAATTACGTAAGCGTTCCCATTTCGTTCACAAGCACCGTTAGCCAGCCTCCAGAGCCGACCAAATCTCCAGCCAAACAATAACATCCGGCATTACACTATCAAATTTTCTTTTACAAAAAATCTTTGTCAAAGAAATTTGGGCAGTGTAATATGGAACTTTTGTCAAAGTTGCCTTTCGTCAATAATTATTTGATCAATTCTAGCTGTTCACCTTTTGTTTGAAAAAAAAAAATCGTTCCTCTAATGTTAATTGCGCTGAATAAAGGATATCGCATAGGAGTTTTTGACGTACTAATTGAAAATAGGAGCGCGAAATTCATATGGTGTGTCGCCGCATAACAAAATGTATATAGTTGTGTGAGGCTCGTCATAACTGCCGGCTGCATCCAGCCGAAATCTACACGACAATTGCGGAGATCAAACTAGAAAAGAAAGCCTTGTGCACCATTTATGCAGCGGAAAAGGCAAAAGTACATAACGGCAATATGTTTTATTATCACATGGGTATTTATGTAAACCATCTATGCAACTAAAGAATGAAGCTTTTATATTGCTATCTGCATTTCGCCTTTATTTGGAAGGCATCATCAGTGGCAATATTTGGTGGATGTTGGTTTACAATTAGTGCTGATTGGTGACTTTAGTTGTTTTCTTTTCAATTATAGTTCTTTGGCGTTTTTGTTTTTACCACTTCACCACTAGAACTACTAGGCACAAGCAACTGTGGAAAGACAGAACAAAACAGGAACTGACAATGGCACTGTGTTTATTTCACTACATGTTATATCTATTCAGACAAACAATATTTACACCAAATGTATTCACATCTATTACAGATTTTCATATGTTTTCGTGGAAACAGTGCACAAGCTCGTGAGCAGCCGCAAGTATATTATTTCCACCTGTACAAGGTTTTAGCTCGGAGAACGACTGCAGACACAAGCGTCACCAATATCACGTTCGCTGCGGCTGACGCTTATAAGCGTTTCCGCGATCAACATGCCAGAGCTGCCGACGCTTATAAGCGGCGCGCTGGCTGAGTACTCGGTTTAGTTAGTTTGGCTGAGCACTCGTGTTAGTTCAGGCCACCAAGAAACATCACGTAACATTTTCCTGTCTGCAGTTGTGTGTTTCCGTCTTTAGTGGTTTGCTACAAAAACATCGCCTATACATCTTGCAAATTTGTTATGTGGTAAGAGGTTTCAAAAATGTTTGTAATTCTATCGGACCAAACTGGGTGGTCATCAGTCCGTAGCTGACAAACTACTTAAACCTAGGTAAACTAACCTAAGGACAACACATACATCCATGCCCCAGGGAGGACTCGAACCTCCACGGCGAGCAACCGTGCTCTCCACAGCGAGACGCTTTAGACCGCTCGGCTACTCCACCGCGGCGTAATAGGTTTCCATAGCACCACATTGCAGATGAGACGTGTTTCTTTTCCTCCGTTTGATATACCTTTTGGTGTTTTCAGTATAATTCTTTCTCAATTAAGCGGATTTATCGCTTGTTTGAATTTAATTTTCTTCTCAGTTTGCAATAAAATTAATAAATCAGAGGCGTTGTTAGAATTGCTTGCAACAAATGCATATGACGCTTATAAGTCAGAGAGCTCGCAGCATTTATCACATGCAGCTTAGCACCGCCTCTCGTGCAGACGTTATATTCGCCTTCAATATTACAGGCTTGCAGGGGTCTGATTTCAGCTCACGGCGCACGTGCGCTTACAGACGTCCGCCTAGAGCGTTAGCTGCCCGCAGCCAACGTGATATTGTCAGTCTTCCAAATGCCTAGCCATTGAAATTACTATAAATGAAACCACAGAGTACAAATAAATGTTTATACCATATTTAAGAAACATCTGAGGTTAATAACAAATATTCGTCTGGCATTTTCTGTGCACTTTGACAGATTCCTTGTCAAATAAAATGTGATACTGTAATGTCGGCCTTAGGTAATGAGGTTGGAAACCGTGGCAAATCGTGGAATTTTTTTCTGTTAGTCATCACTTCTTTCACCTCTGGCAATGTTTTTAATTTTAACAATGTCGAGTTGCATAGTGGAACGGAATCCACGATAAACTGCACGTCCCCCTAATACTGGCTGCGTAAGTCAGTTCAAAGATAACGGCATCCCCCTCCACGCCTAGTGAAGAGCTGTAGCGTGCGGGAATGGCGCCTTGCTGCTGCTGCTGCTGCTCCCCGTCACAGGTTGTAATGGGTCGTCCTTAGTTTAAGTAGTTTGTAAGCCTAGGGATTGATGAGCACTGCACAGCTTTACAAACAGTTGATTTGATGGCTGCTTTACCTTTTACCTTAGGTAGATGAGAACCGAGTGCTTTATCGTCTCGTCAAGTCATATCACTTGTGCTTATACAGATTGCCAATATCCAGAATAAGGTGGAACCGTCGCCATTTCCTTGTTGAAAATTCTACCCTTTAATTTAAACCTTTTCGGCATCTTTAAACATCCAGATTACTCCTAAAAGGGTAATATTTCACATAACGTACTGCAGATATAGATTTATTCACATGACTTATAAACCTGTTTGGTGCAATGTTTGATCGAAGTCTATAAATCTTAAAAATATAACGTCCTTTTACAAACATTCTTTATAGTCAGTGCAAGCAAGTTGTTTGATACAGTTCATCACACTACTGGAAGCGCAGTGTAGGCCTTCTATTCATCGTGGAACTGGTTGGGGAAGGCTGAAGTTGAAGACTGTGGTGCAAGCCGATGAGCGGCCTATTTCCTTGTACACATTCAGCGAGTCCTATGACGTCATCTCCAAGATCGTCGTCTACGTGTCCTCGCAGGTTACACGGTTGCCGTCTAACTGAAAGCTCGTCACATTGTAACGTGTTGGTTTGTTTAATAATTATTAATTAAATCTTTTTAGTGGATGGGCGCCACCATGTTATTTTACACTAAACATGGAAAGTATGAAGTTAGATTAATTATGTGAAATTAACTGATCGGATTTTAATAATCAATTAAATTTGATCTGATATTATTCTGGAATCTAAGTAACAAAATATTCAAATGTTTGTAAAGCTTATGGGACTTAACTACGGGGTCATCAGTCCCTAGACTTACAAACTACTTATGAACTACTTACGAACTAGGACGGCACAAATATCCACGCCCGAGGGGGGATTAGAACCCCCGACCGTAGTGGCCGTGCAGACCGTGACTGGAGCGCCTCAGTCCCCTCGGCCACCGCGGCCAGCAATCTATGTAACACGCGTTGGTCAGGTGCGTTGTGATACCATCAAAGAATTGTCATTGCCATATTCAAACCTCTGCATTTTCAAACATTCAGCCCAAGCCTGTTGGCATTTCAATTTCAAAGTGATCAGCTGATTCAACACTTTGTCAATTTTACTCTCTCCATTATTGAATGGTATGACACAACCTCTCCAAAAAGATTTTGTGAAACAGGAAACTACTAAATGATGTAGTCGACACAGAATCTATTCTTTTATCATTTAATTTAGAACCCATTTGACATCCTAACTGAATAACAAAATCGATTATACAGAAAAACAAACTATACAAATATTATTTAACATCCTAAGCAAAGTGGAATTACTTTGACAAACAAGGTAATAAAAATACGACTGCGTGACTAGTTAAGTCCCTGACATTCGATTACAATCTTAACCCGCCCACAAATGGAATTTTCACACATAATAACGACTGTGAGCAGCTCCGAACGATTCCTACCAATTGATAAGTATATTGTCTTCAGTATTAATATCCCTGTGGTTAGCAATGAGCGAGCAACACGTTACCCGAGCTGACAGGCTCTCGGCAGGTCTGCAAGTGCAGCACTCAGTGGGGAACATCAAGCTGAAAATGCGCGCCACCGAGATTGCAATGATCTATGGTCTGTGAAGCAGATCAAACATTTATCACTTTCACAGCTTCTGTCGTTTCGTTAGACTGACAGTGTCTGGCAGTTCCTCCAGTAATCGGGTAGGTCTAAATTATCAGAACGGACTCCAGCGTATATACACGCGTCCGATTCAGTAGACCCCAGATAGGATAACAACTGGCCCCTAGCACAACGTCCATCTAGTAATAAACAACAGCTGTTCAATTTCCTATCACCAATGAATCGGAAATTCTAAGATAATTGCACAGTATACTTTGCAATTACTGACAATCTCCAAGTCACTATGACAAGAAATAAATATCAAAAAAAAACTCGCGTCCGCGGCTATCAGTAAGACACTCCGGCGATAAAAACTTGTAACACTGTCACAGCGCTGACGGACGGCAGACAGCCTTTGTGCGTTTGGCAGCAAATCAGTCTTGAGCAGAGCAGACCCTAAAGCCTGACCTTTCTCTCCGGTCTCTCTCAACAGACCCTCCACACGAGACTTTAAAAACTGAATTGCGGAGTGCTGCTGCTGGAAGCCACTCCCCCGAAACTCTAAAACGCCACTCACATGCAGCTCTAAATGGCTTCCCTAATCCACTTGCGTGGTGTCATGAAAACTGACCCAGCTGTCATACTATATTTACGCCGCCAATCGCAGGGCTCTCTACCGTCGCCAGCGCGAGCCCCGCCCCTGAGGCAGAACTTCTCTAGTTCATGTCAATGACCCGTCACTTTGGTGGCTCAAGACCTTCAAGTTGGCTCTCAATTTCAAAAGAAAAAAAAAGGAATGAAAACCCACAGCAAATTTCTGTATTCGCGACACACTCGGCGCCGGCTCCCTGTGGCTCCAGAGGCTGGCATGGACCTTCCATTACGCTTGCAGTAAATTATTTCGTCCATTGCCGCCACCTGCTACTTTTCCTCGACACCGTTGGAAACCGCACTGATCATTTCTCTAAAAAGATATTCAGCGGACACATGCAGTAACCGACATCTTCTAATATACTGTATAAAGCAGAGTGTCCGTATATTTGTACGTGTTGCATACAAATCTACAGTTTTGTTCCAATCTTTATGAAATTTTGTATACGTGAGCTTCAATCCACGAGGACGGTCGCCGTAAGTGTAAGAATCACATACGATATATAGTTCACAAGATATGACGTCATAAACAATGAGATGCTCGGAAAACTGCTGCCTTAAGCGACAATGCTGCTCATTTTCTCCTAAACCACTGGACCGATTTCAATCAAATTTGGTACACATATTCCTTACGTGAGATAACATCTTCTGTAGGAGTACGAACCACATACGACAAATGGTTCAAGAGATATAACTCCATAAACAATAGGAGTTGCAAGAAACTGCCATAATGCGGCGAGACTTTCGAAATACACTATACGATAATGAGAGTACTTAGCGACTTGCAACAAACTTTAAACATAATTTCAAACTGTTATTAAACTTCTTCTCGCTGGCAACCATAGTAAAATGATGAAAGGAAAAAGTTTCTCGCTTACTACTTTTCGGCTGTTTATGGAGTAAAACTACGGCTCTCGGTATAACGTTACAATTTATAATCTGAACACTACAAATTGTAGCGACAGGAAATTTTAGACAGTATACACATATATAGTTGAATGTATCTTCTAAATTGTATCACATTTCGACACGTAGTTCATGAGATATGAGCACGTAAACAGTAACGTTCGCTTTTCATAGACTAAAACTACGGCATTCGGGATGACGTTAGAATTTATAATTTGTACACCAAATTGCAGCCGAAGGAAATTTTACAAACAGTATACAGGCATATAGTTTATTGTAAGTTCTAAATAGTATCACAGTACGACACGTAGTTAATGAGATATAAACACATAAACAGTAACGTTAGTGGAAAACCACCCCATCACGCACCAAGTTTTAATCTATTACTTCTTTACTAATTATTGTATTCCCAAGATATTTGACAGACGTACAGCCCTTATACAAATGAATATATACTTGAAAAATGTCAAGAATAAATAAATACCCGGGCAACGCCGGGTTTTCAGCTAGTTGTCCTATATCGGCGCCAATGTCTCATCGTGGCAGACATACATTTCCGCTGGACAGAAACGTAGGAGGACGGGTGTCGCAATAGCAAACGGAGATGCCAGCGCACGGCTGCCTCCGCTTGCTGCCTCCTGCCTCCTGCTCTACGTGTCAACTAGGGATGGCTGAAACAACCGGTTCATTTCGTCACCAGTTTAACCGCACTGTAAAAACTGCTCAAGATAACCGTTTTTTTAAATAACCGGTTTTCGGTTTTTTATTGCTTTTATTTCCAGCAAAGTTCGACCGAAACTTAATTGGCAGCCTAAACAGAAACCGTAATCGAATTTTCGGTTCTTCTAGTTTCGGCCGAAAACGAAACTTAGGAAGTTTAGTTGAAATTTAGGTAAATTTACGTTATACGACAAATCACTAGTCTTTCCATATTTTGCAAGATCCCCTCCCAATATTACGCCTTCTTGAGTGTGTGTAAGTCTAGCCAGGAGTCCGTAGAAGATGATATGCGGAGCATACAGATTTACTGGCCTAGTATTGCCATCCGGCAGTTGCGAATACTGAGCCAACCACGCCATAAGTTGGACTTGTGAGCCGGCGCATATGAATAGCTAGTTATATAAGTTACAGTCACTAAATGAACTTCAATCAGTGCTGCAGAAGTATTTTGAAAAATAAAGTCACAGTTCCGACTAACAGTAATATTGATGTCAGTGTAAATTTACGCAAATTGAACTAGAAAAGCTGTATACCACATGCCCAAAGAATGTTCAAATTGGTGTGAGTTCGTATGAGGCCTAACTGCTTAGGTCATCGGTTCCTAGACTTACAAACTACTTAATCTAACTTAAACTAACTTACGCTAAGGACAAGATACACACCCATGGCAGAAGAAGGAGGGAGGATTCGAAACTCCGACTGGAGCAGCCGCGCAGTTCGTGACATGGAGCCTCAGACCGCACGGCTACCTCGCGAGGCACCACATGATTAATGTTACCTAAACCCACATTGGTTATTAAAAAAGCCCCTCACTTTCAAGCAATCACATTAATAAAACTTGTTAGCATAGCAATATAATACATTTAAAGTTTTAACCAACGTTTTGAGGAGCTAACAACACTCTGTTCTTTAATATCCAATAGTAAAAGCAGTCAAGAAAACTCATTTATTAAAATAGCTGCGTGCGGCAGTCTTCATCAGATTATTACTTTAAAAAAAATCCAACAACATTTTGAATCACTGCTACAGGAACTAGTTGTACTGGTTTTTTTACCCGGTTCTTGGCAATAACTAAGAAAAACGGTTACTACCGACACCAAATAAGTACCGAAAAAAAAACGGTTATTCAAAAATAAATACCGGTATCGATTTTAACTGGTCGGTTTTTCCCATCCCTAGTGTGAACACCAGCCGGTCTCCTCGCTACCCCTCAGAATACATAACAGAAAATTTGGTTAATTTCTCTAGCCTTTTCTCCTTCTCAGACGACACCGAATCGTATTTATTAATCATTTCCCCCACCTATCAACATGAGCGTCTTGGCTACTAGTAGACTCCTTCCACTTTGACTACACGAGTTGGCAAGTACTGTTTAATCGTGGCATTGCAGCTTCTTACACAACCGTTGTGAATGACGATTATTATATGCGAATATGCTAACTGATAATTAGTAGTGGATATTTTCTCTATACTAACCCAACTACTACATTTGTCTGATAACGATGTTTTAGTTCAAATGTTTAAATGTTTGTATAGTCTATGGGACTTAACTACGGGGTCATCAGTCCCTAAACTTACAAACTACTTATGAACTACTTACGAACTAGGACGGCACAAATATCCATGCCCGAGGGGGGATTCGAACCCCCGACCGTAGTGGCCGTGCAGACCGTGACTGAAGCGCCTCAGTCCCCGCGGCCACCGCGGCCGGCACGATGTTTTAGGAGGAATAGTAAATATTTTAGGCTGTGCTAGTATAAACGAACTGCAATAAAAAGTCATATAAGAAATGTCCAATTTTTATTGAGTAGAGCGATACATTTGAGTTCAGTGCATTTTGCTTTCGTGCATTGCTACACCGGTTGCTATGGGCGTACCTATCGAATGTCAGCAGCAGAGTGTTGATGCTCAAGTTCTGAAGTCATGCTTCAGTTTATGTTGATATTTTCATTGTGATTTGTTCGTCAAGTGTACTGTACCATGCTGCACAAACTGATATGGTATTTATGCGTGGGTTTTATAATGGAATGACGCTGCGGTTGCTTGTAAAATTTTTGTAAATCTATCGGACTCAACTGCGTGGTTAGTAGTCCATATCTTACAAACTAATTAACTAAGGTAAACTAACCTAAGGACAACATGACAATATAAACACCCGCAGCACGGCGCCCCAGTGCACACGGCTAATCCGCCGCGGCTGTTGCTAGTAGAGAATAAGGCATACGATATTCTATCTGCAGACTACCAGATTATAGAGTGTTTTCAATACACTGCGTGACACCCAGCTGTCATATTCCATCTGGACGTGTAAAGGGACACACTGTGGATGCAGTCCTACAACAAGCACCCGTACAAGTTGTGCACGTATAGGTGTTCATGTACAAGAGTCTGCCAGACGTTACGGCTTGATCCGTATCATTCACAGCTCATTCAACACACTGGAGCAGGACATGAAGATAGGTGATTGGAATAATGTCGTTAGATACTTGAAAAACACAAAGTTTTTGTAAATCTAAGGCAGTGGTTATAAATCTCTAGGCTTACAAACTACTTACACTAACTTATGGTAAGGACAACACACACACCCATGCCCGAGAGAGGACTCGAAGCTCCGACGGCGAGCAACCGCTCGCTTCGCAGCAAGGCGCGTTAGAGCGCTCGGCCACTCCCCTGAAAAACACCAAGCAATCCAATGAAGTCACTTCCACTCGTGACGGCATCAAAAACATTGATAATTCACATGAGTGGTCTGAAGAAAATACACACGCCATTATGGAGCCACGTTTTCAAGAACGCTTCTTTGTAAAAGTGTGCTGTGGTTTGACAATCAGTTGATTGGTCCTGTTGTATTTCCGTATCGCCTTATTGGACACCGTTATCTGCACTTCCTTGATAATAAATTATCAATGTAGTCAAAAGTGAAGTGAAGTTGGTGGTGGAATATTTGAAAATATACTTTGAACGTCCTCATTTGCCATTGCTGTAAGTTTTTTTTTTATTTATTTATTTTTTTACATGCTAACAGCTATACCTCTGTACTGAATAAAAATTGGACACATGTTTTATGCCATTTTTATTGTAATTCGTCTACACTATCACCTCTCAAATATTCCTCGTGAAACAGCCTGTATATTTTGTGTGTTTGGATACACAGTTATGTTTGATAATAATTATTTCTTACACAAGGATGATAACGCTAAATCGTGATCCTACAGACATCAAAGGTTTGGGGAAATAGTGACGCTAGAATTATTAAAATTGTGGCTACATAAATTACCTATGACACCGAAAGTCAGCGTTTTCTAAATTCTATTGTTTGGTGAAAATTTTACACAAGCGTCTACAATAGTTGCACTGAACGCTAATATAAACATATAAATACTATTGTCCATTGACAAAAATATTACAAGTACGAGAAACAAATAAAAGAAATATGGTTGGAGGAAATTCAAGACAAGGTATTCAAATGTGCGGTTACTACATTACAAGCGTGATCCGACGACGCTACTTGCCAAATCCTTACTTACAAATGTTACATGAGCCACGATGGCGACTTCCTACTACTCATAGAATCTCTGATCATCACTTAGCACAGCGTTGAAACCGAGCGCAGCTCCTTCGATTTTACACTCCTTTGTCGTTGACTGCCAGTATTGCTGTTGGCTGTTCAGGTGAGCTTGCATAAGCACCATCTACTAATCATTCTCGACAACCTCCTAAATTTTATTGTTTACATTGGGTGTTGAATATTTTCCATCTTGAGGCCATGTCCAATGACGTGGGTCGATCTGTGTTAGAGCGTTGTCTTCGTTCTGTTGCAGGTTACTCATTGTTTTTTGATTGGTGGACTACTTTTCCAAGCCAAAAGTACGTCATATGTTGATTTACGTGGTACCAGGCCAGGTGATCGGAGGTATGGGAATTTTATTACACCTTGCTGCATGAACTTTATGGCAGGGTGGGTGATGTTCCTCTACGTATCCACAATGTTCACAGTGCTACAGCTAAGTCGTTGACGTTTAAGCGGAAAGAGATGGAAAGGTTACCATCTAAGTTCAAACCATACTATCTTTGAAAGAGAATATCACATATTGTACCTCAGTCCTTAAGATGCTAGTTACCTGGGAAATAAAGTGGTACTCATAGTATTACAGAAAACTACTGACAGTTGCTTCATTTTATAGCATTTGCAATACAATAGAACGCGGTACATCAATTCAGCACCACGCATCCGAGTCCATGTTCATGGATAAAAATACGTGACTCATCCTGAAACACTTAAGGTAGCCAACAAACGCTGTGTGAAAAAACACATAGCAGTGGTATAAGCTGTTTAGAAACAAATAATAGTGACGTTAAATTAACCCACTGCTGCAGCTGTCAAATGAATTCAAACTTCGACGTCTTTCTATAAGTTCCTTATAAATGTCAAGAAACACCTTACAAACAATACACTCCGTACTGAAACCAGTCTTCTAGGTGCTGCATCGACAAATAGTCCGGCATAGTTAGTTCCGGAGTCTTCAACAAGTTTGCACTTTGCAGTCATTATTCCCCATTAGCAGCGCTTTAAATTTCAAAGTACAGACATATATCCTATACTGGGAGTGAAATATGAAGTTGATATTCAGTGGACAAGACTGTATGATCTGCAGAAACCACGTTGAAGGTGAGCGATACGGTGGCACAGCACGGCCTGTTGCGGTTCTTGTTGCCCCTGTGGCTTGAGAGAACGCACCACAGACGTGTCCGCGAACCACAGGCCTCGATGTTGCCATCTGGCAGACTGCTGTTCTTATGTTGTTGCAGTGGGCGGGTATGTGCAAAATGGGTGACAGAAGGCCGTAGGACACGAACAGGTAGCTCCACGCAGAGAAGATGGACGCGTGCATCCTCCCCAGCAGTGGACAGTCGTACGCCGCGGCAGAGTGGCCGAGCGCATGGAGCTGCTAAGCTCCGATGCGCGAGGCCGCTCCCCGTCGGGGATTCGAATCCTCCCTCGGGCATGAATGTTTGTGCCGTCTTTAGTATAAGTTAGTGTTTAGTCCTTCCCGGTCTGTCTTTCAGGAAAGGTTCTGTCAGAACGCAATGGGATGAGTTGACATCTAAAACAGCTATACTGATTAGTAACAGAGGATTTATTTACTGAAAGTTACACCAAATCAGTGGCGTAACTAGGACTTGGCTTAGGGGGGGGGGATAGATCTGCTTGCCGAGCAAAATTTTAGTCAGTTTCCAGACAGACTACCATCTACCACTCCCGTTGAAGAAACTAATCCACTCCTATCCAATGAAAGCTTATGGTAAAACACCCCAAGTTTCCAATCTTTATCTTTACCAGATTGCTGTTATACGATTTTTTTTTCTTCGGGTTCTGGGGGGGGGGTTCTATCCCCCTCATCCCCCCCATAGTTACGCCACTGCACCAAATACTCAACTTCTATAAAGTTTTCCCTTCTCTTCTCACGGCGTCTTCTTCCTGCGCTGAGTTCTAGTGACTGCCTATTTCGAAGCCGAGTTCAGATGGGCTCTTCCAGACGCATGTCGGTCTAGATATAGCCGCTTGTAGAGGGCGCGCTTCTAGGTTTCTCCCCCCAGGAGGCGCGGCGCCGATGTGGGACTGGCTGCCGGTCGTCCACTGCCTTCTTCACGATCGTTCTCGTGTGTCTGACGTGTGACGCTGACTTTACGCCACAACTTGTAAGGAGCTCGACAACGGGGGAGGAGGCAGGCTCGTGGACGTACTGGTGGACCGGAGTCTGCAGCTGCAGATGACGTCAGACTACCGGCCGGGCCCCACCATCCGGCCTGAGCTCCCGAGGGAACGTCCTCTGGGAAAACCTCTGAAGGGCCCACGTCCACGACCTGAAGCCCAGATGATGACGTAGACGGTGACCTCGCTGGCGACGTTGGCGTCGGATGCTGCGTGGCGTGCTGGTCCAAATCCGTGGGTATGTCGAGAGGAGGTGGAGGCGGCGAGGGCTCCGTCTCCCTGAAGTCGTGCCGTGGAGATCTGCTGCGGGGGCGGCTGTCGAGGTCGCGCGGGCGGCGAAGGCCGCGCGGTCTGCGTGTGGCGCGAATCTGCCGAGAGAAACGCAGAAGGATCGCAGGGTACACCACAAGGGCGAATTTCGTTTCCGCGATGCGTAGGGCGCCGCCTGGTCCTGAAATTTCAAAAATGGAAGAACCGAAACATTTGATGATTTCGCCTAGCTCCTACCGTCTGCGACCACTGAAAACTTTGGGTTACGCGGAGTGAAGCGATACGCGTCCTCGGCTGGTGCTCCGGGCGTTGCGGTGTGTGGAGCAAGTGGAGCAGGGTGCGGTGGCGGCGGCCGTGCACAAGCTCGGCTGGTGACAAACCTTCTCGTGGATGCGGTCGATAGGAGGCGAGGAACAGCTCCAAAGCTGCCTCCAAGGCTGAACGGAGTATGGACATCTGCTACTTAAATGTCCGGACGAAGCATTCCGCAGCGCCGTTTGACTGTGGGTGAAACGGTGCACTGGTGAGATGCTTAATTCCATTGCGTGAACAAAAAGAGCGAAATTTGTGCCATGTGAACTAAGGGCCCTTGTCAGAGACTATCAGTTCAGGGATACCTTCGAGACAAAACATTGAAGACCACGCCCTAATCGTCCTACTAGAAGTCGTAAAAGACATTGGCGCGGCCAATGGGTAACCACTAAAAGCATCAACCACAATAAGCCACTTAGTGTTCCAGGAGGGACCTGCATAGTCAATATACACTCGTTGCCATGGTGAATCTGCTTTGAGCCACGTAAAAAATTTCTGAGGTGGGGCGGACTGGTTGGTAGCCCAGACTGAACACTGTGACGTCATCTGTTCTATTTGGGCGTCCGTACCCTGCCAAATACTGTGTCGCCGTACCAATTGCTTAGTGCGAACCATTCACCAGTGTTCTTGATGAAGTAAGTTCAATACTTCTTTCTGCAAACGTCGCGGGATCAACACACGCGATTGCCCACTGGCATTTGAAATTATAATGACACCTCTGTGGACTGAACGTTCATTTCTGCTAGCAAAATAGTGACGCACCAGCGAATTTTGAATGTCGCGTTGTGAACGAGGCCATTCTGTGCGAATGTAGCGCAGCAAAATTCGTAAATTGGGGCCTGTTTCATTGGCCCGAACGATTTTCCTATAGTCCAACGGGAAGGATTGCAAAAAACTATCTTCCAGTGCGTCTATCTGACAACAAGACGTCGCAGAAGCATCAAAGTCTTTATCAGGGCCAATCGGAAGACGGAAAAGTGCGTCGGCATTTCCATGGCGAGTTGTGGGTCTGTACACAATCTCGTTCTGATACTGTGATAAGTGCCCAGTGCCCAGCGTTGCAATTTGCGTGCCGTGCGAGTAGGAATCGGCTTGGCAGCATGAAACAATGACTGCAAAGGTTTGTGGTCAGTTACTAAATAAAATTTTCTCCCATGCAAATAGTGATGGAATTTCGTGACACCATACACAATTGCTAAAGCTTCCATCTCAATTTGAGAATAACGACGCTGTTATTGGACGGCAACGTTATTGGACGGTCCGTATCCCCATGTCTATGTGACAGCACTGCACCTAGACCATACGATGACGAATCCATTTGCAAAAGAACTTGTTTTTCTGGACTGAGGTGCACCAAACATCGATCACTGATCAAGGCATTTTTTAACTGTTGAAATGCGCGTTGGCATTCTTCTGTTCAGCGTAGCCGAAGCAAAGAGGCTGCAATTTGTGCTGTGTTGGGAATAAACCTAATATAGTAAGTTAGCTTTCTCGAGACGGACTGTAATTCTTTCACATCTTTTGGTGCTGGCAGGTCGCGAATAGCAAGAATATGTGATTGCTGGGGTGCACACCTTGACTGTTTATCACGTGACCTAGATACTGCAGTTTCGGTTTGAAAAAGTGACACTATCTAAGCGACACTTGAGACCTGCATCTGACAAAACTTGAACTAATTTCCTCAAATTTTCAATGTGTTCTTCTGGGGTATGGCCTGACAAAACCATGTCGTCCAAGTAGTTTGAACAACAAGACTTCCGAGCTGTAAGCTATTCCAAATATCTGTGAAAAATTGCGGGCGCGGATGCACTGCCAAATCTACATCTACATCTACATGGGATACTGTGCAAATCACATTTAAGTGCCTGGCAGAGGGTTCAGCGTACCACCATTATACTATTTATCTCCCTTTCCATTCTCGAATAGCGCGCGGGAAGAAAGAACACTTAAATCTCTCTGTTCGAGCTCTGATTTCTCGTATTTTATTCTGATTATCATTTCTACCTATGTAAGTGGGAGTCAACAATATATTTTCGCATTCGGAGGAGAATGTTGGTGATTCGAGTTTCGCAAGTAGCCCACGCCGCAGCGATAAGCGCCGTTGTAATGATTCCCATCCGAGATCCTGTATCATTTCCGCAGCGCTGTCTCCCTTGTATCGTGACAATACGAAACGAGCTGTCCTTCTTTGGACTCTTTCGGTGTCCTCCGTCAAACCCACCTCATAAGGATCCCACACTGGCAGCAATACTTCAAAAAAGGACGGACAAGCGTAGTGTATGCAGTTTGTTTAGTAGTTCTGTTGCATCTTTTAAGGGTTCTGCCAATAAAACGCAGCCTTTGGTTCGCCTTTTCCACAACATTATTTACGTGTTCTTTCCAGTGTAAGTCGGAAGTAATAGTAATTCCTACGTATTTAGTGGAGCTTACGTCCTTCACATTTGATTGATTTATCTTGTAAACAAAGTTTAACGGATTTCTTTTCGTACTCATATGAACGACTTCACACTTCTCATTATTTAGAGTCAATTGCCAATTTTTACACCATAGTGATATCTTATTCAGATCGTTCTGCAGTTGGTTTTGATCTTGAGATGATTTTACCAGACGGTAAATGACGGCGTTATCTGCAAACAACCTAAGAGAGCTACTTAGATTTTCCCCTAAATCATTTATATAAATAAGGAACAGCAGAGGACCAATAACACTACCCTGTGGAACACCCTATATCACATCTGTTTTAGTCGATGCCTTACAATCGATTACTACGAACTGTGTCCTCTCTGACAGGAAATCCTTTATCCAATCGCAAATTTGGACGATATACCATAATCATGCAACTTGATTAAAAGCCGTTTGTGAGGTACGGTGTCAAAAGCCTTCTGGAAAACAAGAAATACGGAATCATTTTGCGAACCCTTGTCGATAGCACCCATCACTTCGTGTGAGTAAAGAGCTAGTTGTGTTTCGCATGAACGATATTTTCTAAATCCTTGTTGACCTCGGGTCAACAGATCATTCTGTTCGAGATAATTCATAATATTTGAATACAGGATATGTTCCAAAACCCTGCTGCAAATTGACGTCAATGGAATAGGCCTGTAGTTTAGTGGGTTACTTCTACTGCCTTTCTTGAATATAGGTGTGACCTGTGCAACTTTCCAATTTTTTGCTACAGATCCTTCTTTGAGAGAGCAGTTGTATATGTCTGTTAAGTAAGGAGCTATCGCTTCAGCATAGTCAGATAGAAATCTAATGGATATACTGTCCGGCCCAGAAGACTTGTTCTTGTTAAGTGATTTTAGTTGCTTCACTACTCCGATGATATCTACTAGTATATTTAACATATGACCAAATTCTCTTTGGGTTTTCAGTCAAATTTCGAGAAAGAGTTTCGTTATGATAAGTATTGTAGGCATCTCGCATTGAAGTACTCGCTAAATTTCGAGCTTCAGTGTAGGACCGACAATCCTGGGGATTTTGTGTTCGTTCAACTTTAGCCTGCCTTTTCCGTTGCTTTTGCATCAGTGTCCTGACCTGTTTTGTGTACCAAGGGGATCACCATCTTCTTTCATTAATTTATTTGGTATAAAACTGTCAATTGCTGTCGCTACCACTTCCTTGAATTTGAGACACATCTGGTCTACACGTACGTTTAGTGTTAGAAACAAGTGGAAGCTGTCTTTCAAGTAGCAATGTATTTTATTTCTATCTGCTTTTCTGAACAAATATACTTTTCGCTTTTTTTTCGTAACTTGGAGACTTTCGATATTCAATCTCGCTACGACAGCTCTGTGTTCACTAATACCTGTATCCGTTTTGATGTTCGTAATGAGATCAGGATTATTTGTTGCTAAGAGATCAAGTGTGTTTTGACATCCATTTACAATTCTAGTTGGCTCATGAACTAACTGTTCGAAATAATTCTTAGGGAATTCGTTAAGTACAATTTCACACGATGTTTTATGCATACCTCCTGATTTGAAAATATAATTTCGCTAACAGATTGAGGGTAAATTAAAATGACCGCCTACTATTATAGTGTGAGTCGGGTATGTTTTTGTAATTACACTGAGGTTTTCTTTGAACCTTTCTGCTATTGTATCGTCAGAGTCGGGAGGCCGGTAAAAGGAACCGATTATTAACTTCTTACGATTTACGCTACCCGTGAAGCCGCTTCCTGCGTATAGTGGACTCCTGACCTATTCAGCGGAACCCGGAAAGCCACCACCCGATGGAGCAACTCAAGGAATCTGCAGCCTACACGATCCCAGAACCGTCTGAGCCTCTGATTCAGACCGTCCACTCGGCTCTGTACCAGATGTCCACAGTCGGTCCTGTTAACTATGCTGCAGATGGTGAGCTCTGCTTTCATCTTGCAAGCAAGAAAGTCTTTACCACTTCAGATAGCCGCTCAAAATCTGAGAGAATCCCTTCAGATCTACCTATGAATTGTGGGTAGAGGTATCGAACCATTATATTGGTCTAATGCAGATTTCGATCCACTGTATTGTACTGACTTTCTCATAGAGACATCGTATGACTCTTCCTTGCTCAGACAGTCACTCTTTTTTGTAGGATATTCCTATACAAAGCTCTTCCACTTAAGAAAAGTGTTGAACATTAAGATGTGGAACTGTCAGAAGAATGCTAAAAAATCTTTTTATGGGTCAAACAGATATAATCATAGATAAGGAGACACAGATGGAAATGTGGGTCTTCAGTGTAATGGTAAACGCCGGAAATAAGACTGTGGGTACAGTGCAGATGATGCCTGTAACATTTCTTGCTCGGTATCACTTGAACACCGCTAAGCAGCCGTCATTACCATTATGAAGACATACAAGTATTTCTCTATGCTGAATCATATTGCTGTTGGTGTTTTTATGGATAAATCCTCTGAATGTGGTTTTCAGAGGTTACTACAACTGCTTGCTTTCTATGTCTGATGTATATTTTGGTGGAGGTGAAACATTAAATTACAGGCGAGATGCCTCTTTTGCGCAAGATATTCTCGTGATATTTCAGTAGGTCTAGTTTTTGTTACAAAAAATTTTGATATGTAGACTTCTTGATCTCTTTTAGCTCTGTTACGGAAATTTTATGAAGCACGCATGTTACAAACGAGTGCATGCATCTATATCTCAAGTCTTACAAAGCATAGTGTATCTACTACCATCTCCCTTTGTTTGCGAAATTGCACTGATTGTATGGAACTTAGCATACCACTACAGGAGTGCAGAATTTTGGTGTCACAGGCGGTAGCAAGACGTTGACCATTGTGGTACCGCTAACTTCCAAGTGTTTGGTGAGGGTGGGGCATATCCAGGGGCGTACGTAATTCATTGTCTTGAGGGAGGGAGGTTTGAGTCCTCTCTTGGGAGTGTTCAGTTCTCCTCTCCAGTACATTCAGATCACTATCCAAACTACCTGCAGCGTTTTCAACGTTTAAAATCCTACCAAAGGTTGCATTAAAAAATTAAGATAAAAATAATTTAAAAAACTCTTGGTGAAAACATTCTTCAGGGATACACGGTTGTGGAGGTGGTTGGACCCCTTCTCCCCCGTTATCTACGCTCATTGACTGTCATACTGGTGATGATAGAGGCAAGCAGATTTAAAGTTCGCAAATGTGGTTACATGTCAGGTTATGCTGTCGAAACGGTTCTGTTCCTCTCTCAACAGGCCAATGGAGAGAGATAATTCCAGACAATATATCAGATAATGTTTCTCTGCATCTGGCTGATTTACCGGTAATTTTTAGTTTGAGACCTGTCCACATTATTGGTTACCGAAAGAAAGACACTTCCTGCGCATGTGCTGAGGCACACATCTTCGTTAAACTTAATTAACAGATTGATAGTCACGGTATATGTGGTATGTGTTTCGTTTGGTAGTCTTTCTGACTAGAGCTCGTTTGCTTAGGAAACGAATACACTTGATTCTCCAACCTGGTGTTAGAAAGACATAATTTTTAACTGATGTTAAGTGCCAATGTTGTCAGCACTAAAAATATCCTGCCGGCCGCGGTGGCCGAGGGGACTGAGGCGCTCCAGTCACGGTCTGCAAGGCCACTACGGTCGGGGGTTCGAATCCCCCCTCGGGCATGGATATTTGTGCCGTCCTTAGTCTTAGCTAGTTCATAAGTAGTTTGTAAGTTTAGGGACTGATGACCCCGTAGTTAAGTCCCATAAGTTCTACAAATATCTGAACATTTTTAAAAATATCCTACCACTCTTGTCCTAAATTAGTTTTAAAAAGGCCGCTATTCCAACTGGATAAGATTTTCTAAACGGTTTCTGTTTAATATGCACGAGTAAAATAACAATTTACAATGAAAATTGGTGCATCATGGTCTGAAAGACGATTTACAATTCTGCTAACAAAATGCCCCTCCAGTAATGAAGAATGAATAAAAATGTTGTTTCCAGTGGTGCTGCTGTTACCTCTCGCTCTTATGGGAAATCATAGTGTTTGTCTGAGATTCTGAGAATTAAAGGTATAAGTAACATCATAATCTTTTTTGCACAATCACTTAAACAATTAACGTTGAAATCACTACATATAACTAATTTGTTTTTGTAATTCCTCAGCCTTGACGTACTGCGTATGGGGTTGGGGAACTCAGAGACCGATAAGGGCCACCCGTCCTCTGACAGTGTAACCTCTGGGCACGCTTCAGCAACCACCGTATGAACCATGTGTCTCAGGGAATGGGGATCTTGGCTTGGCCATCCGGGTTGCGAGAAAGGAAAATACCTCTACAAAAAAGACCTCAGTCTCCCCCCCCCCCCAAGGGTTGTTGCGTGATAATGGGATGCGTGGCTGCTCAGACGGATCAGGCGATAGCGGGCAAGTTGTATAAAGCTTACCTAGGCATACGGAGCTCTGTCTAGGCAGATACCTAGCTGATCATGGAACCAACACGGATCCTTGGACTGAGTCATTTTCAGTTTCCAGCGGTATGTGTGGGCATCAACACCTAATCGAAGAACAAGGCTGGGTTGCAGGTCCTCGGGCCATGGGATCTAAGAAGAAATGTGCTAAGTAACAGAAAACAGGCTGCTAGCCAGATGTGTTTCTAATAATTAAAAGAAACACGGTTCCATACAAACGTTTGCCATTTAATGTACAGAGAGGGTTGGAAGAACTTGCAGGCAACTCGAAATTAGTGAAACTGTTAAAATAGTAGTGTCCTGTTAGTTGAAACGTCAAGGTACTAAAAGGCTGCTAATTTCCAGCAATCAAACTGCCTCGAAAAGTAACTAATTTAAATGGAACTACATAGCACCATGAACTATAGTAATGGAGTAGTCTTCTCTAAGAATCTAGTCGATATTCCAGTATAATAAATGAAGAAAGAATAGGCTGCAGAAGGCATAATATCAAGAAAAGGACGGATGGAGAATTTATTAAATACGAGTCCTTCATCCTCTCTTTCAGTAGTCCCAGAGCAAATGAAGGAAAGCTTTCTTCGATTAAAGGTACGACCTTGTGTCCCTAACCCAATGTGCTGTTTTAAATGTCAGCACTTTGGGCACACCAAATGTTCAAATGTTTGTAAAGCTTATGGCACTTAACTGCGGGGTCATCAGTCCCTAAACTTACAAACTACTTATGAACTACCTTATACTAAGACGACACAAACATCCATGCCCGAGGTAGGATTCGAACCCCCGACGCGGGAGTCTGCGCGATCCGCAACGTGGTGCTCCAGACTGCTCCGCTACTCCCGGACACCCCACTCTGGGCTGCCTTTGTGGCAAATGTGCTAAAGAAGGACTCAAATGCAGCGTCACCTGCATAGTGTGTAAATTATGCTAGGGACCGCTCGGTGTGACTGCAGGTCTACCACGAGGAAAAGAAGATACAGGAAATTAAGACATAAATACTCTGCAAGTCTCACTGAAGTGCATGGCTGAGGGTTCATCCAACCGCTTTTATGATATTTCTCTACAGTTCCATTCTCTAACAGCTCGCGGGAAAAAGGACCACCTAAATCATTCCGTTTTCCATCTGATTTCTCTTATTTTATTATGCTTATCATGTCTCCCTATGTAGCTGGGTACTAACAAAACATGTTCGCATTCGGAAGAGAAAGTTGGCGAAAGAAATTTCGCAAATAGAACTCGCCACAAAGAATAACGCCTCTCTTTCAATGATATGCACCAAAACCCGTGCATCATTTCCGTGACGCTCTCTTCCCTCTATCGCGATAACACAAAACGAGCTGCCCTTCTCTGAAGTTCCCTTAAGTCGTTCATCAGTCCCACCTGGTGGACCCCCACAATGCGCAGCAGTACTCACAAGTGTAGTGTAGGCAGTTTCTTTAATAGAACTGTTGCATCTTCTAAGTGTTATTCCATTGAAACGTAGCCATTGGTTCGCCTTCCCTACAATATTTTCTATTGTTCTTTCCAGTGCAAGTTGTTTGTAATTGTTACTACTAGGTATTTAGTTGAATTTATGGCTCTATACATTTGACTTATTTGTCGCGTAAATGAAGTTTAACGGATTTCTTTTAGTGGTCATATAGATGACTACACATTTCTCATTATTAAGGCTCAATTGCCAACTTTTGCACCACACTGATAACTTATCTAAATAATTTTGCAGTTGCTTTTGATCTTCTGGTGACTTTACTAACCGATAAATGACAGCATCATCCGCGCACAGTCACAGAGAGCTATTAACATTGTCTCCTAAAGAACACTAGGGGCTCTATAACACTTTCCTGGGGAACGCCAGATATCACTTCTGCTCTGCTCCACAACGTTTCGTCTTTTACAACGTACTGTGTCCTTTCTGACAGGAAATCACGAATCCAATAACACACCTCTGGCGACATTCCATAACCACACAATTTGATTAGATGACGTTTGTGAGCCTTCCGGAAATCTAGAAATACGGAATCTATTTGACATCCCTTATCGATAGCACTCACCACACCATGTGAGTTAAGAGCTACCTGTGTTTCTCAAGAACCGTACTTTCTGAATCCGTGTTATTATGGGTTAGTAGGCCGTTCTCTTCGAGGAAGTTCATAATATTTCAGGAATGTATATGTTCTAAAATCCTGCTGCAAAACGGACGTCAGTGTTATAGGCCTGTAATTTTTGGTTCACCCCTATTGTCTTTCTTGAATATTGGAGACATCTGTGCAACTTTCCAGTCTTTAGGTACGGATCTTTCGCTGAGCGAGCGATTATACATGATAACTAGGTATGAGGCTATGGCATCAGCACACTCTGAATGGAACCTAAATGGTGTACAATCGGGACCGGGAGAATTACTTTTGTGAAGTGATTTAAGTTGCTGTAATACTCCAGGGATATCTACTTTTATATTACGCTTGTTGGTAGCTGTTCTTGATACGAATTCTGGAGTACTTGCTTCGTCTTCTGTGGTGAAGGAATTTCGGAAAGCTGTGTTAAGCAATTCTGCTTTAGTAAAACTATCGTCAGTAGCATCAACATTGCTATCGCGTAGTGTGGTATTGATTGTGTTTTGCCGCTGGTATACTTTACATACGACCAGAATTTCTTAGGATTACGAACCAAATTAGGTGACAGTGTTTCGTTGTGGAAATTATTCTAAGCTTCTCGCATTGAAATTCGAACTAATTTTCGAATTTCTGTAAAAGACTGTCAGTCGTGGGAATTTTGTGTCCGTTTAAATTTGGAATGGTTTTTCTTTGCTTTTGCAAGAGTGATCTGACCTGTTTTGTGTACCACGTCGGTCAGACCCCTCTTTTGTTAATTTGTTTGTTATAAATCTGTCAAAGGTTGTCGATATTATTTCTTTGAATGTAAGCCACGTCTGATCTACACTCACATTGTTAGTTTCGGAAGACTGGAGATTCTCAAGCAGGAAAACGTTAATCGAAGTTTTATCTGCTTTCTTGAATAAATATATTTCTCGTTAGATTTGGAAATTCCGATATTCAGTCTGGCTACGATAACTGTGTTCACTAATCCCTTTGTCGGTTCTGATGCTCTTTATTAGCTCCGCATTATTCGTTGCTAAGAGGTCAAGTATATTTTCACAACCATTTACTATTCTAGTGGGTTCATGAAATAATTTCGAACAAAGTGTTATACTTGCCTCTGGTTTTAAACATGTATTTTTGCCAACATACCGAGAGTAAGTTAAAATCGGCACCAATTAAAATTGTGTGCTTTGGGAACGTTTTTGATAGTTGATCCAAGCCTTCTTTGAACATTTCTGCAGTCGATTCGTCTGAGTCAGGGAGTTGTGAAAAGAACCAGTTATTAATTTTTCGCGATTCTCAGGTATAACCTCGACCCATACCAACTCACAGGAACTATCTACTTCAACTTCACTACAAAATAAACCGCTTATGACAGGAATAAATACGCCCCCACCTGTTTTATTCAATCTATCCTTTCTCAACAGCATTTTCCCCATTGTAAAATTTTCTACTGAACATAACTTAGGTTTATCAATTTTTCATTACCTATAATGATTTGAGATTCAGTACTTTCTCTACACCGAGAGGATCTCCTACACCTAGGCCGAAAGGACCTATAAGGCCATGCAGCTTCCTGTATTTAGCATCTCTTTCACATCTTCTCTACAAATCCTAAAGTCGACACCCCCACACAAACGGAAGTCACTAACACCTACACGCGTCAGCGCACCTGTTGGGCGGCGGCAGCTTCAGCGCCCAACAACATCTGAAGTTAACACATTTGCTGAGCCCCTTATCCCCGGGAAGCTCCACAAATGGGAGTATCGTGGTTGTCTTTCCATTTTTCCCCTGCACATTATTTTAGGTATCGAGTCGGTGACGTTCTCTCTGATCGCTTTCAGAAGGATAACAGTGTCCTTCAGGGCAGTGTTTTAAGTGTGACTTTGTTTGCCATGGAAATTATCAGTATTATTTCAGTTGTTGAGAGTCCCGTCCAGTGTTCTTTATTTTTTGATGACTTCTCTGTGTTTTTCTTTTCTTGCAACGTCTGCGTGTCCGTTGCATTTAACATTTAGAAGGACAGAAGAATGAGTATAGAGGACTAGCTTTAAGTTTTCAACCGAGAATTTTGTGTCTGGTCGTTTTAACTGTTCCCGTTCTATTTTTAATTTACCTGAACTTGTGATGAAAGACACTCTATAGAATTTTAGCGACTCCGTGAGGTTTCTGAGCCGAACATTTGACTCCAGACTTACCATGGCTGCTACACTTAAAAGACGTGAAATGATGGTGCCTCAAGGCATAGACTTTTAAAATGGGTAAGCCACAGTTCGTTAGGGTGGTCTGGTCTGCGTGCGATTTCGGCTTGATTATGGGAACACTGTGTATGGGTCTACAGGACGATCTTATTTAAAGATGTTGGACGTACTGCACCATGGAGGGATTCGGTTGACCACTGGGGCATTTATATCAAGCCCCATACCGAGTTAACCCATTGTTTCCTGACATAAAAGTACATTTTCTTTGTAGAATTTATGCTGATGTGGCCTCAAAAGGCACTATGCTTTTTTGTAAAATTTTATTTTATTATTATCAACTTTTTTCACTGCCTGTACTCGAAATTACCGTCAGGCTCCATGGACAGAATCACAACATGCACAGAAAAATTCTCCAATTTGTAATTTTTTATTGTCCATAAAAATTACATTTACATTAGAAAATTAACAAAGAATCTGATATTTATGTTTTTCTGTAAATTTCACATTAAAGTTTGCTTCTAGAGCAAATTTTTGACAGTATGTGTTTCTTACATACGTATCACCTATTCAGTGATATCTCATGAATTTGATCTTTTTGTCAGTGTAAACAAATACACTTTACATGCATCCCACTGTGAATGTGGTCGTGACTGAATTTTTTTGCACAAACTTCACATCTTCCTCTTTTACGACTGAACACTACAAAATGGTTTCCTCGGTCGCCGAGACGTATATCTTTAGGAACAGAAAAATGATCTTTCCTTCTCTTTGGGGGAGTTATTTCATCTTTATTAGAGTTTCTCTTTTTGAGATTTGCCACTTGATGCTCATTCATTATCTCCAGTGCCACAGCACGCCTTAATTCCAGCATTGGCAGTGCCCAATGTAAAACACCGAAAATGACATAAACGTTGACAAAAGCAATTTCAATTGCCCCCCCCCCCCCCGGGAAGAGATGGAGCCACCATTTCTTTGATCGCCTGTTAAGACCATAAGTTTGTCGTAATCTGTCTGTCTGCATCATGCACCCCACCCATGTTTTTATTGTGATCGCATACGATAACTGGGCCGGCCGCGGTGGCCGAGGGGACTGAGGCGCTCCAGTCACGGTCTGCACGGCCACTACGGTCGGGGGTTCGAATCCCCCCTCGGGCATGGATATTTGTGCCATAACTGGACATGGTATAGTCATACTAGTCCCATATTTCTGATTTCTCGACACTACAGTGTTCAGTGGTATGGAAGTTTGACACAAAATACACTACTTTATTGTCCTCATAGCCACCAGTTTTCCGATTTTCGTCCATCTATGTGATAAAAAGTAGACCGAACAGCTAGAGAGATGTAACTCTTTTTTTCTTTTCTTTTCTTTTTGCGTTGTAGCTACAATGATGTGTACGCACAACCTGACGGTACTAATAAGTCCACTTTATCTCACTTGCTTGTAATGTGCGTCAAACTATTATCAAAAAACAAAGAGGGTGTGTACTGAGATTGAAAAATCCAACGGTAGTTTCAATAAATAGTGCAAAAAGCCAGGCAATAGTGTGGAAACAAACACACACAATCTTCTGTCTTCACAGCAGCGCGCGAAAAACAATTACAAGCTCCGGCTGCCAGAGAGGCCTATGTATCGCGCAGTGACATCTCAGTGCAGAGGCTAACTTGTACCTAGCTAGAGGAAGCTTCCGATTTATGACATTATTTAAGAAATCAAATCAAAATCAAATGATTTTAGAACTTATGGGACTTAACTACGGGGTCATCAGTCCCTAAGCTTACAAACTACTTAGGAACTAGCTAACACTAAGGACGGCACAAATATCCATGCCCGAGGGGGGATTCGAACCCCCGACCGTAGTGGCCGTGCAGACCGTGACTAGAGCGCCTCAGTCCCCTCGGCCACCGGGGCCGGCATTATTTAAGAAGTGATCTGAAATGGCAATAACGTTGCGCCAATATCTATAAGCACTTCACTAACTTTATCTCTTAATACCTTGCGCATTTTGATGAAATACGCTAACTCCTCCATTACTTCGACCACTGACGTTTGTCGAAAGTGGTTCCTCTGTTAGAGAGACTTCCTTTAAGCAGGAACACCTCTCAGTTCACTACAGTCACAAAAAGATGCAGCTGTGACACCCACTACCACAGGAATTTTCCCGTGAGAGCTCTTCCCAGTCCCACTTATAAGCTTTGCCAACCTCCCCTTCCCATACCTACTGAGGTGCAGGCTGTACGCAGTGAAACCCGATCTGTTAATAGATTCAGTTGGCACTACTGCAATGTCAACCACGCCCACTGTCGTCAGTGCCTCCTAGAATCTCATGTTAATACACCTGGCAGCTGTATCAAAATGAGGCTGATCATGAGGTTGAAACAGTTGCACGATATGCATATTTATTTCCTTAGTTTCAGTAGCTATCTTTTCCAGGCCATCACCTATGCCAGACTCCCTGTTCCTATCAAATCTAATCGCAATTTCTCTCACCATCACTACTTGATGCTCCTTTGAAAAATTCCTGTCCTAAATGAACGGTACTCTGAGCCAACGATGCTCTAGGCTTCAGAACACAGTTGTCCCGATACTCACGCTTTGTGAGCTACCTAACAGCAGAACCTTCTTCTTTCTATTAGATTTTGCTACTGATTTAGCCTTCCTAACATTTCGAGTGGACTACATGCTACCTACACCTACACTGCTACAGGAGGTTCCTCTCCACTGAAATGACCGTTGGGCAAATCTCTTAGTATCACGCGAAGTGCAATTGAGAGTCCTTCTAGCTGCCTTTTTGTCAATGGCCAGTTCCCATTCTTCACCCCGCCCCCTTTCCTTCCTCAATCAATAAACTTCCTCCTTTATGTTTTGCAACTGCACCTCAAGTGCACAGATCTTACGCTCCTGCTCCTCTATTCTCGCTACTTAGTTTACAATTCTAGGAGAGAATCTCATTAGAATGCTCACTGGCTTCTCCCCAATGTAAAAAACACACAAAGTAAACCGCTACTTACAAGCCTACGACAGAGCCCATACTTCTCCCACATGGAAAAATTTGACAATTACTGATTAAAAAATTAAATGTTAATGTTGTCAAGTTCTGTTCGTGCAATATAACGAATATTATGAACCAAGTATAATCACAAAAGGTACACTCTTTTAGTAAAGCAACCACTGCTAACAACACTATTAATTCACACCAAATTACACGCCAACAAAACTTGATGCGACTGCTTATCTAAAACAAAGAACATGGTGTGTCGATTGCACATTTGCCGCTTATAGCTGGCTTGGAGGCCAGGCAGCAGGCAGCAGGCGGCGGCGCGTTGTCAGCAGAGCAGGCAGGCTGCTTCCCTCCTGGACCAGCCGAGCTGAGCCCAACCGCAGAGTGACATATACAGAGGAGCAGCCCCCCCCCCCCCCTAAACCACTGTCCTACGCTCCCCTCGTAGTTCCGTAAGATGCTACCAGGTGTCAAGCTGTTCCCTGGCTTAGGGTGCCTCTCGCACGTCAGAGGGTAGCTTGGAGGGGAGGGTGAGGGGAGAGCTCGTGCCGCATGCCACGAGGCCACGGCTGTGTCCGGCTTGCTGGCGTTTGAGGAGAGGTGGTGGTGGGGGCAGCCGCTACCTACCGCCTGCTCTGGCCAGTTTAAAGCGCTGCTTCTGACCGCAGCGCCATCGTGGGACATCTTACAGAACTGCTGGAAACCCTCCCTCCCCGCACCCCTGAGCGTAGGACCGGGCCCTTAAGGAGGTGTCCCGTCTGTATATATTTGTTGTGGCCCAACCCAAACTTGCCTGCCTGCCCTTCTTCATAGCAGTTTAGTCTGCGTGCATATCACATTTGGTCTTTTCTACGTTTTCGGCGTATCTTTGTGTTCTAAAAAAGGAGCCGGTGGCTTGTTTCAAAGGTTTCATTTTCTGAAAATAATTTTTATCAAAACTTAAATTTCACAGTCAGTTCTATGATATTCAGATGGAATAAAATTACGTACCTCTTCATCGTTATCCTGTAGAGTACAATGAGCTTGTAAGTCATAAAACCACGGTTGGGACCTTGTCAGACTCTAAATCGAATGTGACTTCCTTGAATGACTTAAGAAATGCTATAAGCTGGACAGTTATATGGTGGTCATAATCCAGCATCTTATCACAAGCACCTTCGCTATCTCAGAAGCCTTCACTGAATCTATCTGAGTATTACTGACAGAAGCGTGTCAAAATAACTATTCCAGCAAGTTGAAACACACTGCTTTAAGATGCATGTAGTCTCACACAGAGACCTCTTCTCTTGAAATAGGAAACCTTACTCTGCATTGTATTAAGAACGGCTAACATATTTGAGACATTTTCTTTCAAAAACTATTCGTTCAGAACATGTTTCAAGACTGTGTTTATACAATGAGCTGTGCATGGAAAACGTTTATATGTCGCGAGAGCATTAACAATATTATTGCCCTGGTCTGTGACAAACGTAATTTTGGTTATGTCTTCACGAGAAACGTATATAACTTCTAAGCGTTCTTCCAACTCTTTTCGAATATATGTGCCAGTTTTTGGGCAGTCAGGAAATGCAGAACACATCAGAACGTATTTATTCAAACGCCAGTCGTAATCTATATAACGGACATGTAATGCACCCTTTGTAATTGTCTGTCCGTAGATCAATTGTACTCGACCACGAAACAGAGCGAATCGCATGCACCACATTTGGGAGCATTTTTCTGCGTACTTCATGAGCTAAGGTTTCGACTTTTCTGGCAACTGTCACTCTAGAAAGCATAGGATTTTTAATATCAACTGACCCATATATTTTCCCCATGTCCGTCAGTGTCTGTCCTAAATTTAGAAAGCCTTCTCTCTCTATACTGATAAATGGCCTCAGGTCCTTAGCACACATTTCCACACACTTGTCAGTCACTGTTTGTCCTCTGTCAAACTATTTATCTATTGTGGCAGCTGCTGGACAAATTGTTTACTGGGGTAATAAGAATACCCGAAAATTGATTGGTGGGAGCGTAAATCTCCCAGAAACTAAAGACCAAGAAAAGCTTATAAATTATGTTCCGCCAGCCCTTAGTTTCAATTGCCTATCTTATAAATTACGTGGAGATTCGTAATACTGTCTGTAGCAAAGAAGATACAAGTATTATACACAAGAGTTATATTAAAGCGGGTGCGTCATATTTCTCGCAGTCCAGGTCATTATTCTCCACAATACGGTCAAATACAGATATCGTCGGAATAAGTCTGCTACCTACTAACAACGTCATTACCCAGATTTTAAGAAACAGAATAAATACATCGCACAGACTTATACCATTCCTCGTTAAAGAAATTACACCCCTAAGAGCAGTACACACCTTAAGTGCATGTTTCGGTGGTTATACGCTATCTGGTGTAGCGAATTGGCCTAATTTGAGTTAGCGCTTATTTTGCTCTGTCATTGCGCAACTGACTTGGTGTTTAAGCGTGGTCATCTATTATTTTGTTGGTTGGAGCGTCTATCATCGTGTGTGTTCTTTTACATGGGACCTGGAATTATATGAGGCTTGATGGTGTTTTGTGGAGAGATACTTTCTCACTTCGATCATCTTAAAAATGATGGTTACATTGCATCTAAATGCGATAGACTGGATGCTGGACATTTAGTATTAGAGGAGTCATTTGTGGAGTTTAAGACGGATCGAATAACTACCTATAATGACTGCTTATTTGCAAAAATTGTAAACTTTAGTGTACAAGAATTGTCGGAAGGTGCAGAACTGGTTATTAAAGGCATTCCGTTGAATATTGTGAAGACTTGGAACATTTCGAAAAGTATTTTTGAGGTACAGCTCGAAATCGAATTAATTGAGTGGGCTTATTCTATGTGTGGTTAGTGGGAAGAATCGAGGTTTGGTATATGATCGTCTGTGTGTTTGGTTAGCGTAATTTTTTTTTTACCTTCGTAAATGCAACTTAAGACTCTGCTGCGGAATCCAGTCTGCTCCACCAAAATAAATTTGTGTGGTGCGAGAAATAAGTTTTTAAGTCTGTGACAGTACGAAGACACAACTTGGACTAGTTTGCACCAATGGAGAACGTATGGCTCTCAAAGAAAGGTTCATAGCAACCATTTAAAAATATTTTTTTTTTTTCGTCTCGTATGTCGGGCGCTCGTGTGTATTATGTGAAATTGTATCTATGGAAGTGGGATTGGTACAGGAATGATGATGATGATCAACTTACGATTGGGGTATGCTAACAGCGTGGTACCTGTGTCCAGTTGCACTGACGCAAGGTGTCTCGATGCGACTGTAATGGAGATGGATCTGTATTCACGGTTCTGTTAGGCGTTTCTCTTTTTAAAACGATGTTTTCCTCTAGGTCGTCCGTTGCTTGTGATAACATATTACTGGTTTCCGTGGTGTCTATCCCACATTTAGAGAGAATTTGTTTAAGGTAAGGAATGTCTTCTGCTGTTGTTTTTGTTGTAGTTGTTGTGTAACATATCAGGCCATCGAAAGAGCGTTTGTTGAGATTGACAAACAAGTTCGTTTTTTGATTTGTGGTGTTCGTTTCCCTTACATTCCATTTATTATCTAACATGACCTTTCTCTTAAAAAAAAAAAAAAAAAAAAAAAAAAACACGTCCGTCAGCTGTTGCATACATAGTGTAAACGAAGAGCGTGTTGGTGGCGCTGGAAGTACTTGCGCATATAACTTACCTGTGACAGATAAAATTCTTTATTGTCTTACAGGCAAAATTTGCATACCATACGGGTTATAATTGTATTAAAATACCTAACAGAGTATATCAAGATGTAGTATACAGATATTTTGCCCAGCGACCTTAGGTGGCGAACGACTTCCGAAAACGGAACATTTTATATATATATATATATATATATATAGTCCTAGATGTTTGACTTCGGTTATAATTGTTTTTTTAAATAATTGACGATGAATGTACTTATTTTTAACGCCCCCTTCTATTGCATTTCAATGTAATGACAATTAGTGGTGAAAATTATAAATTTTTCATCCTGCCAAAGAAAATAGGTGATGGATGGTTCTGACCAGGTTTCGAACCCACGACTCTTGATTCAATGTCCCTACTTGACGCCCTCATCAGGTATCCGCCCCTCCCCCCCCCCCAAAAGAAAATCGATGTACCGCCGAACCGATTTAATCCGCATACAATTCCCTTGACTTTACTGGGATTTGTTTAAATAAATAAATTGATAAATGTTTGTAAATATTATGGGACTTAACTACGGGGTCATCAGTCCCTAAACTTACGAACTACTTATGAACTACTTACGAACTAGGACGGCACAAATATCCATGCCCAAGGGGGGATTCGAACCCCCGACCGTAGTGGCCGTGCAGACCGTGACTGAAGCGCCTCAGTCCCCTCGGCCACCGCGGCCGGCTGGGATTTGTTTATAAGCAGTTGTTGTTAAACATTACTTACGAACAACAAGACATCTACTGTTGCTCACTGACGTCTTCCGAAGAGAAAATGAAATGTCTTTATGGAAAATTGTTAATGCAAAAACATAGAATGTCTCAGTTAATTTAATACTCAAATTAAGAATAAAAAATAGTTGGGAGCGGTGGTGGATGGCCTGGGGGCGGTCGGGGTTGCGGGGGTGGGGGGGGGGGGCAGCTGTGGGGCAGTGCTCGGGAGGGCGAGCTCCTTACCGGCCTTCAGACGCTCCAGTTAAGTGCAACTACATAAGTACATGTTTGATGGTACCAGCAATTATTCCCAGTTATTGTATTGTCCAAAATTCGGTTACTTGTTATCTAGAATGAAACTTTCACCCTGCAGCGGAGTGTGCGCTGTTATGAAACTTCCTGCAGATTAAAATTGTGTGCCGGAACCGGGACTCGAACCTGGGACCTTTGCCTGT
Organism: Locusta migratoria; assembly: GCA_026315105.1. Classification (NCBI taxonomy): domain Eukaryota; kingdom Metazoa; phylum Arthropoda; class Insecta; order Orthoptera; family Acrididae; genus Locusta; species Locusta migratoria. Next base: position 787,620,921 of record CM048755.1, read on the forward strand.
CGCGGGCAAGCACACTACCGACTGTGCTATCCCGACACGACTCACTATGCCGCCTCAGAACTTTACTTCCGCTAGTACCTCGCCTCGTACTTTCCAAACTTCACAGAAGCTCTCCTGCGAACCATGCAAGACTAGCACTCCTGGAAGAAAGGATATGGTGGAGACATGGCTTAGCCACAGCCTAAGGGATGTTTCATATCAGCGCACACTCCGCTACAGAGTGAAAGTTACATTCTGGAAACATCCCTTAGGCTGTGGCTATGCCATGTCTCCACCATATCCTTTCTTCCAGGAGTGCTAGTCCTGCATGGTTCCAGGAGAGCTTCTGTGAAATTTGGAAAGTAGGAGGCGAGGTACTGGCGGAAGTAAAGTTGTGAGGCGGCATCGTGAGTCGTGTCGGGATAGCACAGTCGGTAGTGCGCTTGCCCGCGAAAGGCAAAGGTCCCAGGTTCGAGTCCCGGTTCAAAAATGTTCAAATGTCTGTAAAACTATCGGACCAAACTGCGTGGTCATCAGTCCGTTGCTTACAAACTACTTAAACCTAGGTAAACTAACCTACGGACAAACACACACACCCATGCCCCAGGGAGGACTCGAACCTCCACGGCGAGCAACCACACGCTCCGCAGCGAATTTCTTTTGACCGCTCGGCTACTCCACCGCGGCGAGTCCCGGTTCCGGCACACAATTTTAATCTGCCAGGAAGTTTCATACTTGTTATTCGTCCTTAAGAGCGTTATTGTCCTACTAAGTGCAAGTACACGCCCAATGTCAGTCATCTTTTCCTTGTGGGGAGTGTGCCGTCGTTCGAGGGTGGCGGCGACCTTTGATTGGCGACCGGGGAAGTGGCCGAGGGTGGAGGGGTGGGGGGTGGGGTAACGGTGGCTGGCATCGATAACGAACAAAAGACGGTAATTCTCAATGGCTCAGAACCAGCTTTATCATACTACTCCTAATATCGGTGGGATCCCAAAGAAAAAAGAAAGAAAACAGTTGTCCACTGGAAGCCGACAAAATGGAAATAAAGGAAGCGTGGAGTGTTTAATGTGAGACATAGCCCTGCGGTTACTACCGAGAAGCCCCTACACTTTATGTGTAATCTCAGTGAACAGCGAGTCGCATGTGTGTGCCCTATTGACAGCGCCGATGCTTACAGCGTAGCTCACTGCATGAAACCTGCCACCACCGTACAGTAATGTCTGCCAGATGTCATCTTAATCGGCTAAATATGCTATGCAAATTTCGATGAAACTGCTACAGTTCAGCAATTTTACGAAATTGTCAGTCACTACTCTCCATAACTAGGGTATTTCATGCAGTTTTTTAGTAACTTCTCGAACATGTCTATCCACTAACTTGTTACCTTTTTACTCTTAATAGTCGCAAGGAAACCTGTTTACGGTACTGCTGACACCTGGTGGTAATTCTACGAACTTTTCAAATTGCCTTTGTATCTCGACATTCATTCATCTCGTGCGCCGTTCGTCAGTAGATCGAGGACGGGCTGGCCGCGGTGGCCGAGGGGACTGAGGCGCTTCAGTCACGGTCTGCACGGCCACTACGGTCGGGGGTTCGAATCCCCCCTCGGACATGGATATTTGTGCCGTCCTAGTTCGTAAGTAGTTCATAAGTAGTTTGTAAGTTTAGGGACTGATGACTCCGTAGTTAAGTCCCATAAGATTTACAAACATTTGAACTTTTTTTTTTTTTTTTTTTTTTTTTTTTTTTTTTTTTTTTTTTTTAATCGAGGATGGGAAGTGGGGAGGGAGGAAGGGGAGAAACGGGTAGCACAGAACGCGGTAGAGTAGTTGTAGTACTACAGATGTAGATGTAAACGTAAACCCTGAGAGTATTTTAAACGTTGCAGCAAAGAAGAGCGCACAGGGGACGTCCTCGGGCGGCAAGCGCGTGGTGTGCTACTACACCAACTGGTCGGTGTACCGGCCCGGCACCGCCAAGTTCACGCCGCAGAACATCAACCCCTACCTCTGCACGCACCTCATCTACGCCTTCGGAGGCCTCTCCAGAGAGAACGGCCTCAGGCCTTTCGACAAGTACCAGGACATCGAGCAAGGTACGTCACATTCCTGACGCTTTATCAAATCTAGCTATTCACCACACACCATTTTAGAGTCACAGATGCCCCCGATAAAAAAAACACCTATTACTATTACTGTACGATAGCAAGTAAGAAATAAGTAATGTTTCCCTTTAATTAACCTGAATTATCTTTTACAGATCTGAGGGCTTGGGATATCTTCTTTGTTGGTTTGATAACCGGTCTGATGTTACTTTTTCGTAGAATCTTTCCTATCTGATCCGTCAGCTTATTAACAAAGGGGAGAGAAACCGTATTGCTACATCGTTGTGTTGTTTCCTTGTCCTTCGGCCTACTGTTATTTGCTCGTAAAATTCTATTTATTTATTTCTCTGAACAACCATTCTTCATAAAGGCCTGCTTTGTTAATAAGGTAACGGATCAGATTGGGAAGATTCTACGAAAACGTAACATCAGACCGGTTATCAAACCAACAAAGAAGATATCCCAAGCCCTCAGATCTGTAAAAGATAAACGTCCTCCTTTATCAGCAAGTGGGGTTTATAAAATTCCATGCTCCTGCGGTAAAGTCTACATCGGAACAACTAAGAGAAGTGTAAACACACGTCTAAAAGAGCGCAAAAGTCTTTGCCGACTTGGAAAAACAGAAAAATCGGCTGTGGCGGAACACTGCTTACGATCGGGAAATCATATAGTAAAATTCTCTGAGACGGAAATTTTATCTTCTATTACGAATTATTATCCAAGGTTGTATAGAGAAGCGATTGAAATATATAAACATAATGATAATTTCAATCGAAAAGAAGAGACTATGAAACAACGATATATGGACCGTGGCTCTGCAGAATTGATGATTGTTTTTGTTTTTATCTTTGACATGGTTCGATAGTATAGCTTTATCTTTGACAAGAATCATCTCTGCTTATCACGTGGATCTTAGCCACGCCCCTTTTAGACGGTATTTAAGAAGCTCTCAGACCCTCGACCCGTCAGTCGACAAGACTCAACGCAGCTTCGGACGAAACGTTAGGAAGCAGCAAGATTCCAAGAACACGGCCTTAGAACCCAGAAGATATAATACCTACAATGTAGACTTAGCACCCACAGTTTCCTATAATGTACATATATTTTTAATTCAAATTTTTTGTAAGCATTTCTCGTCTCCTTTGCTCTGAGTGTGTCATTTAATGGATTCAAATAAATTATGTTGGCTTAAAGTGGGATGAATGTACCGCTGGCAGCCACCCCCTCCCCCCACCTCGCATCCAAAATGAAGTGATGGCAGACAAAATAACAATAAAGCAATACATAGTTAAGCAAAGCAAAGTAGGCATAAATACTAAATCATTCTGTCCATTCATTAGTCTTCCTCACTCCTGTTTTATAGCTGAATGAATTTCAGGCTATTTCTAAAAGCCGCGGTGGAGTAGCCGAGCGGTCTAAAGCGTCTCGCTGCGGAGTGCGCGGTTGCTCGCCGTGGAGGTTCGAGTCCTCCCTGGGGCATGGGTGTGTGTGTTTGTCCTTAGGTTAGTTTATCTAGGTTTAAGTAGTTTGTAATTACGGACTGATGGCCACGCAGTTTGGTCCGATAGAATTACAAACATTTTTTTTATTGCTAAAAATTGGGGGGACAAAATTTTTGTGTCTTGTGCAGAACACGCATGCTAAGATGGATAAGGTGGAGGAGTTGGTCATCGGTGGAGAGATTGCAATGATAGCCATACTGGGCTAGAGGAAGAGGGAGGTATTGCTGGAGGTGGTTGTGGATGTGGCAGATGAGGAGGGACCTTGCGGAAGACGGGTTAAACTGATGTACCAATAGGAAGAGGTTTCGATGGGCTGCAATCTCTGTTATTATCATTATTTAAAATGTAATTTACATTCCTACTCAATCTGGGGGAGGCTGATTAGTAGTGGCCAAACTTCAGCCAATAGAATTTACAACTTTGGTAACACATTTTGAGAAACACAGATCACGATGGTCACGGATGACTGTGGTTATAGGATAGGTGAAAGCGAATGGGGGCAGATAGAAAGCGTGGGGAAGGTGATGTGATGGATCACCTTGTAACTGTACAGTGGGGCTAGGATGCAAGTCAACAGCTGGGAAAGAGGATATGAAAGGACAAGGATGTGACATATGGGGCCGGCCGCGGTGGCCGAGGAGACTGAGGCGCTCCAGTCACGGTCTGCACGGCCACTACGGTCGGGGGTTCGAATCTCCCCTCGGGCATGGATATTTGTGCCGTCTTTAGTATAAGTTGATAAGTAGTTTGTAAGTTTAGGGACTGATGACTCCGTAGTTAAGTCCCATAAGTTCTACAAAGAAGCATGGTGATGTTATAGGGATACCGGTAGTTGTACAGTGGGGTGCGGGAGAATTTTGGCGGCTGGGGAAATGGCTGTACGAGGACAAGACACGTAGTGATGGTTAGGGTGCAGCTGGTGGGAGAGTAGGAAAACGCCACATGGAACAAGAGTGGATGGATTGGAGTTTTCATTGGGGAAAAGAGTGGGAGTGGAGGTTAAGTCTGGATAGACGAGTATATTTCAGGGATGAGTTCATAGTCATGGATAGGAAGCTGGTTGAAACAGAATACAGAGGTCTTGGAGATGGTGGGAAGAGGGAACACAGTGATAGCGGTGTAGCAGTGGGGTAAGATCTCCTAGGTTCCTGAGATGAGGGGTGTCGGGAATCAAGTTTACAGGTGACATGTGTTACAGGTGTTTCAGGAGATGAGTGAATTCGATTAATTGGTAAAGTAGGCAGCTTGATAATGGTAGGTGGATGCAGAAGACAAGGCAGATTGAATGGCACTCGGTGATTTTGAGGGAGCGGTAAAAGGTCGCGACAGCAGAAGTCCATACAATGTTGGTATCACTGAGGATAGGACAGATGTGGGTCTTGTGGGTATGGAAGATATAGTGGAGTTGGAATGCCCATGTTCGACCTTTTACTAATTTCAGTCTATTAAGGGCATTTTTGTGTATAGTGAGTAGGTAGGGTTTCAAAGTTATATTCAGATGGAGGGTTAATCCCAGTTATTTTAATGTTTTATGGGGATGGAAGGTTTGTGTGCTTTTACCTATATTTATTGCCTGAGTTTTGGTGGGATTGATGGAAAGGTATCATTGGTCACACCAGGGGATGAAATTATTAATGTGTAGTTGTAGGGAATACTAGGAAGACTGGAGTGTTGGATGGACAACTAGGTATACGACGTCCATATAATAGAGATAAATGAGAGGCAACAGGACGAAGCCTTGTGCTACTCCAGCAGTAGGACGTAAAATGTGGAAAGGTGTGTTTCTTTATTGTTAAATAGGATGGAAGGTTAGTAAGGAAGGAGGCCATGAAGCGGATGTTATTTATTGGAAGGGCATGCTACTGGAGATTATACAAGAGGACTGGAATGCCATAAACGGTCGTAGGTTATATCATTGACAAAGGAGGAGAATAATGACGGGCCACTCTCGTTGAACTGGGCACAGGTATGATGGGTAGAATGGAGGAATTCGTCATCTATAAAGAATTTGGTCCGAAAGCCACATTGTGTGAGAGTAAGGGGAGTGTATTGCCGGAGTTGGGCATGGGCATGCAAATGACAATAGACTGAAGGACCTTGCTGCAAGGTTTTTGTGTTAAAAGGTCATTTACTTTCCCCACTCTGCAGGGGGGGGGGCACATAAGAACGTAGGGCAGGGGATGTGATGGGACTTCTGATAACTGTATGGAAGGGTCTGGCAGTAGATTGACAACTGGGGAAGTGTGCTGTATTATTTGAATGTGCCATTTATTTATAACCCGCCTCATCATCATAGAGTACATAGTGTACTACGTATGTCTTCCATTTTCTTATATAGGTCAGATGTTTGTCGCATGATCAACTTCCTTTTGTTTATACACTTTTTTGGACGTTTATTCATAACGGTTGTTTAGAACATTGTTTTGTCATCCTTTTGTTTGTACAGCATATCACAGGCTGTTAGATGACATCTGGTGGTAAAGCTTACGGCCTATAGCTGCATCGTAGCAATCACGCAAATATAGGGTGGTAATTACTTATTCAACTATTTTACTTTATAGACTTAACATGGTGATCTTATCTGTACTACCACTTTGTGAATTACTTCAGTTTGTGCTGGTATAAGACATACATAATATCTAAAATTGTAAGTGCATCACATTTCTTAAAGTTAACGTTCTCCATTGTTAGCCTATTACATTAATTAGTTATAATTTTCTAAAGCTACACTGTTCCACTATTTATGTAGGATCTTATATGTGACACATACGGCTACGCAGACAGTAGTGACGTCTAATGTTATAGAGTAGCGCACAGCCAGGTTGGGCTGCCCATAATAGAATGTGGCTTTCAGAGGAGAAATACGTATCTGAGTCATCATCATCATCATTTATTGTACATAACAGGCCATTAAGACCCATGACAGAAAGCAAAAGAAATATTACAAAGATTAATTACTATATAAAGTTCACTGTCAAAATCAGTCACACAGGAAGGAGTACTGTCCCAATCACAGTCGCAGGTATCTATTGCAGATGTTGAGCCACTTTCTTCTGTCTATCGCATCTTCAAGGGATGCTGTTGGTTCTACCTGCTGCAACGTTCTCATCACCCTATCTTTCCATCTAGTCCTTGGACGACCTCTTGGACGTCTTCCGATCAGCTGAGAGTTAAACGCTCGGTTAGGAATAGATTCTCCAGCTCTTATGACATGTCCCAACCACTGAAGTCGTCGCCCTCTGATGTACCTACCAACGTCTACTTTTCCAAAACGTTGGTACAGGTCCTCTTTTTGTCTCCTTTCCCATCTTCCATTTTCTATATTAAATGTAGGCCCATAGATCTTTCTGAACACTTTCCTCTCGAATGCACAAATGCGCTCTTCCAGTGTTTGTGAGGTTGCCCATGTCTCGCAACCATATAACAGAACAGGTCTTACAACTGCCATGTATAGTTTGATCTTGCTGTTTTGTGAGACCAAGCGTGACTTGAATAAATTATTGAGTCCAAAATATGCACGATTGGCATTAACAATCCTCTGTTGAATATCTTTCTCTATCTCGCTTTTACTAGATAGTATCGACCCCAGGTACTTAAATTTCTCCACTCGTTCAAAATTATGTCCGTCAATATTGATGGTGTTAGGGAAATCTTGTCGTCGTGAGATGATCATATATTTAGTTTTCTCGTCGTTGACCACTAATCCCACTTTGATTGCCTCTTTCATAAATCTAGCGGTGTCAGATGTTATCTGATCAAGTGATTCTCCCATAATCACCACGTCATCTGCAAAAGCCAAGACTGTGTATCTGTATCTGAGTACATTACAAAAAAATATTATTTTATACTAAATCATTCGTAAGTTGCAGTGTTTATTGTTCACCGAGTTAAACTGACACACGAAAGCACAGAATGCTACCGGATCTGGCCTCGACTTCACAACAGCTAAGGCTGGGAGACAGCGAGTAATGTCACAAACGTGAACTGTTGTCGAGGTAACTGCAGATGTGGGGCCTGGAGCTGCGTTGTACGAGTGCGTCGGAATGATGGGCAATGTCCAGAGTTTGACACACGGGAACCAGCGGGCGTAGCAATGTTCTGGCCTTTTACGGCAGAGGCACAGCGACGCGAACGTGAGTTGCTGCGGTGGAAATCACTGGTGTGGAAATCAACCGGTCAGCTCACCGGGGGCAAGAGGCAGCTGGGGCGTTTGGACTAGCGTGCTATTGTCATTATATAGTACGGGCAATCGGATATAAGCTCGCGAACGTGACGTAGTCTGCCACTGGCTGTGATGCGGGTGGCCTGTGTGCGTGTAGTGGGCGTGGCCAGGAGGAAGCGCTGTGGTGGGGGTGGGTGCAGGCCATGTGGGGGCGTGGCAGCTGGCGTCGTGCGTCACTGCTGTGTCGTCCACTGGTACGTACATGAACGGTGCACAAAATGTAAGCCAACTTCAGTCAGTCGATGCAAACCATTGACAACTTGCTATTATATTCTATTTCTAACGCCTTATCGGCGCAAGTGATTACGCATTGTGATCCAGAATATAACGGCCGAATTAGAAGCTGTACTGCCTCGGTGCACAGAATGACGTGTAGAGTGTTGCAGACCTGAGTGTGCAAATGCCTTACCTTTGCCGTGCTATGTCGGCCACGTGTGAGAGCAGCCATTTTGCTAATGACGGTGCCGAGTTGCCATGCGGCGTGTAACTTCCTCCGAGAAATACCCTGGGATGGCGAGCTGCTGTCCACAGGTGAAGTAGGCAGTTGAAGCACTGCGGTGTCACTTGCAGGCCCAGGAGTACTAAGCAGTGTTAGGGCAGCTTTCAGCTTCCTGTGGATCTGTTCAGTCACGTCGTCAGACGCCACGCGATGGCTCCTGGCCCTGTGAAATTGGACACCGTACAGTTTGGCGACAGCATACAGTCGATCTTAAGGCCTCGGTCTGTAGTGACGTCACTGGGGCACCTGAAGCGTGCCACCCAGGTATCGATGAAGGTGGCAGTAACGTCTGCTGTGGGCGTTGCTACTATCCAGTGGGTGCAACAGTTCCCCGCGGTTAAACCGGTATGGCTTGCCTTGGGACAGAGGTAGGAGACCTACAACGTCCATGTCGACCTCAGCAATGGAGCCGAGAAAGACGCCGATGGTGCATTAGAGCCCCTGCCAAATTGGACGCACTGACAAGCAATAAAAGTGCGTGCCTACTGACGTCACTCTTTCCACAGACCAGACTAAACCCTTAGCCACGAGTGACTTGTGGTAACATCAGCGTGTTAGCGACCACGGATGTGGACGAATGTGCTGCAGAGGAATTTCTCTGGGAAAAACATCACACCAAATCTTGCTGTTGGAGCTGGGAAAGGGAACAGACTCGAGTCACAGATAACTGGAAGTGTTGTGGTGGAGGCTGTGAAGTTTTTTGTTCCTCTTGGGAAATGTCCTCAAAGTCCACAGGGGGGATACAGTGGCACACATGCGGTACAAACGTTCAGCGACTGTGTTGTCTATTCCTGATATGTGGCAAATGTCCATAAAGAAATTTGCGACGCAGTACACCTCGTGGGATAAACATGGTGTTATAGGCCAGAAATGCTTGAGCTATGTAATTAATGATGAGATCGGAATCTACAGATGCTCAGAAGTACTCAACTGCCTCCTACACCCCAAGCAACTCAGTCGTCGACACTTCAAGTGTGGTGCAACGTTGAGAACAAAACTGGCAGGCAGCTACCATCGACGTGTTGCTGGGGCACTCCGCCTATCTTTCTCTGGCTGGCGTCACAAGACTGGCCAGTCCACACTAGGTGTGCTACCACTGTTTCTTCCACAAGGTATATTCTGGACCCAATAAAGCTGTCCATAGAGTCTCACCAGATCGCTCGAGTCCGTCCTTTTGATGTGTGACCGCGTAGTGCTGCAGTGAGTGGTTGCACCACACTACCAGCCTTCGGCAGATGGCAGTGTACGCATTGCCAAGGAGCAAAAAAAAATTTGCCGCTGGGCGGAAACGAACCCGCGAACGTTTCACTAAAAATCGGATCTCTCACCGCTGAGCCAAACACCGCTTTCTGAACAGACACTCTCAGGAGCAGTTGATAAGGTGCATATGGTAATAGATCCGTATCAAAATTTCTCTTATTTCCTAAACGCTTATCCATCTGGAGTTCCCACTTGGTGCACTTTCATATCTCACCACGCCCTACATGCACCATAAATTTGGACGAATTCGGTGATAAATAGTAGGCGTCCTCTCCTTGAGAATGTCACAAATATGCTTTCAAAGAGCCGACAGGGTTATGTTTTTGCAATATCTTCAGGTGACACAAGAATTAGTATGAATGCTTTTGTACAGTAACTGAACCCGCCAAGTTGTGTGCAAAATCTTCAATGTGGGCTGCTGGATATCAGTCCGGAACCGTATGTGACTTGAAAGCATAGTAGGGGTGCCACTAATGGTCTTTTTTGGGGACGAGGTGCGCGGGAGAGGAACTTAATGGTCTGTTACGCTGGTCGCAGCACTTGGCCATTGCTCAGCCACCATCTGTCAGTGTCGACAGCACAAAGGGGAGGCCAGGCGTAGTTACAAGGTCGACTGCTTCATATCTCTCAGTACACTGGATGAGCAAGTCAACAAAATAAAAAAAAAAAATTAAAATTTGTAAATCATGTTGTCTCAAATCACGCCTAGGTAATGTTAATTACACTTCGGGACACTCCAATAGCTGCAGCCAGCTCCATCTGTCTGTCCCGCTTCCAGCCTTCCAGTGGCTCTCCAAGCCGTAGGAAGCTTCGGGTGAGTCATGTTGTTGCTCACTACACCCAACTGCTCGTGTAATTCATTTGGTAGAATACACAAGTGCATGCCAACCCTCTGCAGCCACTTTCTGTTAATACCACTATCTCGGTTGCCGTAAGTCGGTTGTCTAAAAAATGTTCAAATGTTTGTAAATCTATCGGACCAAACTGCGTGGTCATCAGTCCGTTCAAATGTTTGTTAAGCTTATGGGACTTAACTACGGGGTCATCAGTCCCTAAACTTACAAACTACATATCAACTACCTTATCCTAAGGACGGTACAAATATCCATGCCCGAGGGGGGATTCGAACCCCCAACCGTAGTGGCCGTGCAGACCGTGACTGGAGCGCCTCAGTCCCCTCGGCCACCGCGGCCGGCATCAGTCTGTAGTTTACAAACTACTTAAATTAAGGTAAACACACACACCCGTGCTCCAGGGAAGACTCGAACTTCCGACGGCGATCAACCGCGCCCTCCGCAGCGAGGCGCCTTAGACGTCGGTTGTCTCCACTCCGTAGAACCGACAGAAGGACGTCGAACCATTTTAGTTCATTCTTCCGATTTCAATACTTCAGAAACTAGATATCTCAACTGACCCCCTAATTGTTTTGACCAGTGTAGTGTTTTCCGTACCCTCTCTCGATTTAGCAGAATTTTTACCGTCCATGGTCTAAAAGAATGGAAATCTCAACTACATTTACACAAAAAACACTAAAAATGTACAATAATGAACAATAGATGCGCTAAATACATAAATTTTTGTCATCTGCAGTGTAATTTGATTTCACATACCAACTAAGTGACTAAAAAACACAAAATACCAGAAAACCACACGCATTTGGCACTAGCAAAACTGCCGGTGCAAAATAATTGAAGCAAAATGTTGCTTTAACAAGACTGTGTATATGAAGTTGTCCACTTTGCATTTCATTCGATCTTTTCAGTAGTAGCTATCCTGGATGAGGATCGACATAATTTCTACCATTTTGTTTAGTAGTATATCTCTGGTTGGAGCGTGAAGTGACATTAATAAATGAGACGTTTAGCCTGCGGTGCCGGGGATCAGTAGTTCTATGTGCAGTCTGCCTACGGCGCTTCAGATGAAAATTCTATATGAGCGACTGCAATGCTCGTTATACATCAACTAAACTCTCCGGAGAGTGGCACCCTGTTTTGTAACGGAAACACCGTCACAATGAGAGAACAAAATAGATATGAAAAGAATTGGCTATATTTCTTCATTATAAGGTCGCCTAATGAGGACTACTTGTAGAATAATCGGCATTATAAATGCAAAGTAAATGAACATTACATAACATCGATTTGTTTCTTTCTAATAACTTCTCGAATTTACGAAAATCGTCAAGCTGTTCGTATTGTACAAACCTAAGTTCCAAATATAACACGAAACAATTGCTCACTGCAAACTTCATTACGTCTGAATGTTCCGCCAACACCTTGGAGGATACTAACTATCCAGATGAAAGACGGCCTGTGAATAACGCGGTAATTTTCTAGTCCGTTCAGCTCGCAACTGCATAGTCAAACGGATTCAAGATCATCCACCAAATAAATAAGCCATAAAGGTTGCGTGTTGTATCACGCAAATTATGAGCTATTTCAGACAGCGGATAGTGCAAACGGAATGTGCGAAAACGCACTGAGAAACACAGCCAAGCCGCAGGTCAGCTCGACTCCTCTGTCCACGTGACACGTGCCAACTCCAAATTCAAATGTCACGAAACCTATTGGACCAAACTACTCTGGTCGTCAGTCTCTAGACTTACCAACTGCTTAAACTAACTTACACTAACCTAAGAACAACACACACACACACACACGCACACACGCCTCAGGGAGGACTCGAACCTCCGACTGAGAGCAACACGCGCTCCGCAGCAAGTTGCCTTAGAACGCTCGGCCACTGCACTGCGGCGTGCGAACTCCTCTTCTCCAAAAGAATGTATTTCCCTTCTTTATTATTTCATTCCCTCCCTCCCTCATATGTTTGAGGGGTGTCAGCTTTTCAGCAAAGGGTGACAATATATATAATACAAAAGTTAAAAAGTTGACATGGCGACAAAAAGAACGAAGTAACGTGAATACAGGAGGCAGATTTTGACAGTAGTGACTCGTGAAAACGTAAGTTGTCCATCGGTAAAATATATACGGAAAGAGTGGAAATTATGGTGCACGTGATACTGTCCTCGTATCTTAGCCACTGTCGGGGGAGAGCGATCATCATTTCGTCGTTCACTTCTGTAATTTTTATACTGGCCGTTATTACGATATGGAGAGCGATGCCAGAAAGAACCTTGTCCTCAGACTTTCTGCAATCGCCAACCTCTCCATTCTGTATTTCCGTTTTCAGTTCTGACTGTTTCAGCCCTTCACTGCAAATTCGCTTCACTCGACTCGTGGCCAAATCACATCTCTAGGACTTTTGAAGTAATACACTTCGCATGTTTCTTCCTGTTGTTTTTATATCTCCATCTAATTTGTTCGTTGGTTTCGTGAAACAAATAATTATTCAGGAACTGTATTTACAATTGCTAATAAAAATATTGTTTAGAAATGCCTGACCTTAGTGTTTTTAAATAAGATGTGCAAGTGTCCCTGTTTAGTCGCGTTGCAGTAGCCGAGCGTTCTAAGGCGTCTTGCTGCGGAGTCGTCGAAAGTTGAGATCTTCCCTTGGACATAGGTGTGTGTGTGTTGTTCTTAGCATAAGGTACTTTAAGTCTGTTTAAGTAGTTTTTAAGCATAGGGACTGATAACCGCAGCAGTTAAGTCCCTTAGCTTTACAAACATTTGAACACTCTCGTCCTTGAGGAATATTAACCTTGAGAGAAGTGCGTTGTTGTCGTTAAGTTAGATGATAAAGTTGCAAATTCCTCAAAAAATAAAACGAATTAAATTCGTTTTTGTCCGCGTTTACCGATCTAACTAATGCAAACGGACACTTGGACGTCTGTGGCTCCTAAGAATGCAAGAAATGAGTTTGCAATTGCGAATGTGATCAGCATGAGGTGTACAGTTTGTTGTTGACTTATCAACATTTGTGCCACCCGGCTTTCCCGCAAGCGGTCGCTATGTGCACACCCAGACATCCATATTCCACGGACTGTCTACCATTCCAAGAGCTCTCGTACATTATGTGATGTTATTTCCAAACCGTGAGAGACGTCTACTACAAATGTCGATTGCCTTGCAGCGGTTTAAATATGATGTGCGGTGCCCGTGTTTATTGACGTAACCAATGTGAATATTCTTCAGATTAGATTAGATTAGTACTTGTTCCAAAGATCATGAATACGACACTTCAGAATGGTGTGGAACATGTCAGGTTAATTAAAGGTGTCTTTACAAATTATTACTTTTTACTAAATATTACATGACACAATTTTTTTCAGATTTATTAATTTACATCTAAAAATTCATCTATAGTGTAGAAGGAGTTGCCATTCTGAAATTCTTTTAATTTATTTTTAAATGCTAGATGGCTATCTGTCATGCTTTTGATGCTATTTGGTAGGTGATCAAAGACTTTTGTGACAGCATAATTCACCCCTTTCTGTGCCAAAGCTATATTTAACCTTGAATAGTGAAGATCATTCTTTCTCCTAGTGTTGTAGTTATGTACACTGCTATTGCTTTTGAATTCGGTGGGATTGGTAATACCAAATTTCATAAGTGAGTATATATACTGTAAAGCTAGTGTGGAGATACCTAGCTCTTCAAATAAGTGTCTGCAGGATGATCTTGAATGGGCTCCAGCAATTATTCTGTTTACACGCTTTTGTGCAATGAATAATTTTTTACTCGGTGAATTACCCCAGAAAATGATATCATACGAAAGCAGAGAATGAAATTACGCACAGTAAGTTACTTTACTGAGATGTATACCACCAAAATTTGCAATTACCATTTCAACAGATCTTCAATGTGTTTTTTCCAGTTCAACCCCTCATCAATGCATACACCTAAAATTTTTGAATATTCTACTTTTGCTACAGATTTCTGATCAGAGTCTATATTTATTAATGGTGTCATTCCATTTACTGTACGGAACTGTATGTACTGTGTTTTATTAAAATTTAATGATAGTTCATTTGCTAAGAACCACTTAATGATTTTCTGAACGACGTCTTTTACAATTTCTTCAGTTAATTCTTGTCTGTCAGGTGTAATAACTATACTTGTATCATCATCAAAAGGAACCAGCTCTGCATTTTCATGAATATAGAATGGCAAGTCATTAATATATAGTAAGAGCCGGCCGCAGTGGCCGAGCGGTCTGCGGCGCGCCAGTCACAGTCTCCACGGCTGCTACGGTCAAGGGTTCGAATCCCGCTTCACACATGGATGTTTGTGTCGTCTTTAGTATAAGGTAGTTTTTAAGTAGTTTGTATGTTTAGGGACTGATGACCCCGCAGTTAAGTCCCTTAAGCTTAACAAACATTTGAACAATTATTTGATGATATTGCCATTTAATGATTCAGGTATGTTCATGAATCAAAAGTATCACGTAATACTTACTTTTTAACTTGTTGTAGTTTATGTGATGATGCGCTAAGAGCATCATCATACGTTTGACCTCGCACGGGAATCTGTAATGGCGAGTGTAAGAGGGCATGAACGATAGGGGCGCTACAGCCATAGCGTGTGACTTGTGGGAATTTGAGACGGACAGGAGGCGAGCACGGGTAGCCTAGTGGTAGTTCCGCTTTTTGCGCCAAGCCATGAGGTTGTTGTTTGTGCCTTCTCTTATCTTCCACACTTAACCCTCAACCCTCTCCCCCTCACGCGGCCATCTGTCAAATTCCCACAAAAAATTTATCCCTCAGTACTGTTTAATTGTACTTAAATATGATACAGACGTTTAATACTTGATCTGAATCCACTTCATTTAACAATAAACATTTATTTTATTTTTAATGTTTAAACACTGTTTAAAAATACGTGATTTTTCAACCCCTTGTAACAGGAAAAACTATTGGTCCTAGAGAAAAAATGAATAGGATCTTTTTGGAGGAAATATAACTTTCTATTTATTATATCAGTGCGGTGTTTGTTCTTTCGGACATGTCCGAAAGAACAGACGCACACCTGCTTCGCAGCAATATTTCATTTGCAAATTATTGATAAAGGAGGGAAACGAAGAAGGATTAGGAAAGAAAGGAATGACAGTGGCTGCATTAGGGCATTGAAATGAAGCAATAGAGACAAGTGAAAATGTGAGCCGGGCCGGGGATCGAACTCGGGTCTCCCGCTTGGGGCCAGCGGTCGCCTTAACTACCTGGCTACCTGTGCTCGCCTCCTTCCGCCTCATATTCCCACAAGTCGCACGCTATGGTTGTAGCGCCCCTATCGTCCAGGCCCTCTTAAACTCGCCATTACGGATTCCTGTGCGAGTTAGAACGTATTTACACGCGAAGACGGCCTTGGCTTCAATTACTTCACCGCAGATGCGGTCATACGTTCGACCTCGCACGGGAACCTGTAATGGCGAGTGTAAGAGGGCATGAACGATACGGGCGCTACAGCCATAGCGTGCGACTTGTGGGAATTTGAGACGGGCGGGAGGCGAGCACGGGTAGCCAAGTGGTAGTTCCGATTTTTGCCATGAGGTTGTTGTTTACTTCTCCGCACCGACACAGCGTCGCACGTGTTTGGGACTTAGTAACTTCAGCGGTGTTTGTGCTTTCGTGTGTGTGACATCGTCGTTGTCTCGTATCGTCCTTCTTTGGTTGTGTGTCTGACAGCGACTTGCAAGGGAACGGGCCAATGAGACATGTCGAAATCTACCCTGAAATTTTTTACACAGGCAGAAGACAACGAAAGAAATGCACTGTCAAAATCTTAGCTGCTAAGAGGCACTGCAAGTATTTTTTTAAAAATAGCTGAAAATTGCAAAGTTCGTAGCGCGCCAGGTGGCGGTAGAAATGTACACCGCTACTGGCGCTGTAGCAACAGCGCATCAGCAACTAGGCGCACACACACACACACACACAGTCGAGGTCGGCGGTATATTGTAAACAGGAAACACGACACAACCCGATCGTAATTTTTAAAGGACGTTTCAGGTTATTGTTCGTCTATTATCAGTTGAATTTTGCAGTATTGGTAAGTATTGACAATAGAGATAAAGCGATTGAGTCTGGCAGGGGAATAGTCTGTAGACTTTTTGACCTCACCTTGGTTGTTTTATACGCTCCGTCTGGTTCTGGTCGCACACTAGAACGTGCGCGTTTCTATAAAGAGGAACTTATTTATCTTATACGTAAAATTCCTCGGGGTCTTTTGTTGGGTGGTGATTTTAGCTGTATTCTGCGTCCTGTTCATCAGTCTCCTAATTTTAATTATTGTCGCGACTTAAATGAGCTAGTACGCTCGATGCACTTGAAAGATGTCTGGGTTTATAAACATTCGACGTTGATCAAATTTACACATTTTACCGTGACTTCCAGTAGCAGGATTGCTGCGCCTACGTATCAGATTGTATGCGTGACCACGTTCTTCTAGTTTATGTTCTCCCTGCCAGTTTCTCTAATCACTGTGCCGGAGCCGTTACCCTCCAGCTTGATAAGCAGCCAGTGAAAATTTTTCGTCCCCCGTGGATGCACAATATCGCTCACTTGGCAGATCCTTCTCTCGATAAGGTGATACTCGGTGTCTGGGAGCGTTGTCTTCGGTCCCTTGGGAGATTCTCTACCACTTTAGAATGGTGGACTGTCGTATTATTCCATTTTACTGGACTTGTATGACAGTGCTCCCCTACGAATTGCAGATGTACGAAGTATTAAAGCAAAAATGTTACAGTTGAAGAGACGACAGCTGGAAGGGTTGCGGGTAAGATCGAAACCGCTATCGCTAGTTTAAGAGGAACTGACTTCAATGTACCACCTCCTTCGCCACCAAGTTCGGCGTCGCTCTCTTGTACTACTTCTCTTACATTAGAGGACGGCCGTCAACTGACAAGTTGACACAGTCCATGCCTTGTATCAATACTATGTCGATGTTTATGACCTTGGTCTACCTAATGACCTTCCTGTAGATCCGGCTATTGAGAACCTAGGCAGAACCCCCACACCCCAGCAAAACACCGGATTCTTAGCTGACTTTGAGCGTGATGAAGTATATTATTAATTCTCCTTCTCGTAAATCACCATGTATGGGTGGGCTCCCCAAGGAATTTTATGTGCGTTTTTGGTCCTCATTAGGTGCTACATTTACGTCAATGTTGAACGAGGTGATACGGGGTGCACTTGCACCCGCTCCCTTCAAAGTGGGGAAAACTGTATTAGTACCTAAACATCTCGGTCGTAATACTGTTGGAAATTTGCGTCCTATCACATTACTGAACTTTGATTATAAGACAGTGGCGAGGGCGATAAATCGGAGGTTGTCTGTCTTACTGGGAACTGTTGTTGCTGAGTATCAAAGCTGCCTTCCTGGCCGTTCTGTTCTTAGCCCAGTGGCTGGATACCGCGATGTAGTTTCAGTTGCTGCCGTTACTTCCGTCCATTTGCCTTTTTGGATTTTGATAAGGCCTTTGATCGTGTAAATCATGGTTACTTACTTCAATACTGGGGAAGATCGAGTTCAATGTCGAGGCTCGTAGGGTGTTATCGAACTTGTTCATAGAAATTGTGGCTTCAGTAGTTGTCAATGGGCAGCTGACACCTCCGATTCTCATCCGCCAGGGAGTGCCACAGGGGAGGCCTCTTTCGATGTCTTTGTTTTACTGTCTCTGGAGCCACTTCTCCGGCAGGTTGCAACTCAGCTTCAGGGTTGGACACTTACTGGAAGGACTATTGTAGTTCGTACTTATGCTGATGATGTGATAGACTTACTCCGTGAACGTTCAGAGATACATAAGTTAAAGACGATAATCGATTATTACTGCCATACTTCGGGAGCGCGAATTAATGAGGGCAAATGTAAGCTTCTAATTTACGAGGTTTTTGATGGAGCAGTAATCACGCAGGCTACTCCTGTGAATCAACATACAACTTTCGGAGTTGTCGTTCATCGTTGTCCGCTCCGAATGGCGACAGTCAATTGGATATCGGTTACCGTACTGATGAGATCCAGAGGACAATACTCGAACATGAAAGACGTTCTCTTACCCTTCTTCAGAAGGCACAAGTCTTGGAGACATATGTGTTGTGCAAAGCGTATAACATTGCACAACTTTTCCGATTCCCTCCATGATGGCTAAGAAACTTAAGCAGTTAACTGGTCGTTGATACGAGGTTGTGACAAAGCCACGTTCCCTCGGCGGTTTGGGCCTTTCTGACATTAAGAAGAAAGAGTGTGTCTTATATGTTCGGCACACCACATTGGCAATTTCTAACGGATTACATACCTTTACGTCTCGGCTATTCACTTTATTCAGTCCAGAGAGTCTTGATCCCCCTAGACACATTCGAGAGTTCTATCTAGCTGTGAGTTATCTGACATACTGCAGCGACCGGAGCTCACGAGCAAGTTCTTGATGGCTCGCTGGGAAGGGAACCCCTGTCATAATCCCGTAGAACTATCAGCACCACGAACAGCCTGGAAAATTGTGTGGACTAACATCAGTCTCCCCATTCTAACAATGGAAGTGGCATCATCCTGGTACAAGGTTGTAAACAATTTGATTTCCACCAACGAACGGTTATATCGTATTGGACTTAGTGACACAGACAAATGTAATAAGTGTGCATCTTTAGATGCGCTGCAGCAGCGATTCCCATGTTGCGGTCACCAGGCTAACTGGTCCTGGCCGTATACGGTTATTACTTATCTTGATGACAACAGTGGACACAAATTGTAAACGATAACTTCTTCCCAGTGAACCATAGTGGCGCAGATAAAGTCGAGATGAACTAATTGATGTAGCCATCTAAGTTACAGAGGATGCGCGCGACTCCATATTTCGCCAAAAGTCGTCTTTCCATATTAAAATTGTAATTGCACTTAAAAATCTTGTATAAATTTTACCTCAGACATTGTGAATTTTAACATCAGAAAATTAACAAGAAAATCGTCTTCCTACGGAACTGATGTGCTTAGAAGGGTAACATTTAGACAATTTCAAATGTAATTAGTTTTTGCAAAACATTTACAGATTTTTTTGTCTCTCATTATCGTCACGACAGAGTTTCTTTTACGATGCAAACAAAATTGCAGGCTACGCCTTTAGCGTAAGAGAGCGATAGGAAGTTGAAAGTCTTGCCTTTTGTAGGCCACTGATAGGCGACAACATTTAAAGTGTCCTTTGTTAAACTGTTCGTCTCTGTGGTACGCTGTAAACAGTTGTTTTCTTCCTGTCTAGAAACAGGAATTAGTGATCATGATATCTTCATAGCATCGATGGTGACCAAAGTTCATAAACCAATCAAGAAGGCTAGGAGTGTGTTTTTGTTGGGAAGAGCCGATAAGCAAATGTTACGATCGCACTTAGAAAATGAATGGGCATCGTTTAATTCCAGGACTATGGATGTAGAGGAATTGTGGACTAAATTTAAGTGCATTTTAAATAAAGGGTTAGAGAAATATGTGCCTGTAAAGGCGATTAAGGATGGAAAAGATCCACCGTCGTATAATAATAATGTCAGAAAGCTGCCGAGAGAGCAAAGACTCTTGCACTCTCGATTCAAAAAAGAACACGCAAATGATGACAGGCAAAAATTGGTAGAGATTCGTGCGTCTATAAAAAGATCGATGCGAGAACCATACAATAATTACCACAGCCATACCTTACCAAAAGATCTTTCCGAGAACCCGAAAAGTTTCTGGTCCTATGTAAAATCGATAAGCGGGTCAAAGCCCACTGTCCAGTCACTCTTTGATCATTCCGGGGCAGTAATAGAAGAAAGCAAACGGAAACCTGAAGTTCTAAATTTAACCTTAAAGAAATCTTTCACGCAGGAGGTGCGCACAAATGTACCATCATTTGATCAGCGTACTAATTCCGAAATGGGGGACACAGTAATAGGTATTTCCGGTGTAGAGAAGCAGCTGAGAGAGCTAAATACGAAAAAGTCTGCTGGTCCGGATGGAATACAAGTTCGGTTTTACAAAGAGTATTCTGCGGCATTGGGCCCCTACTTAGCTTGCATTTATCGCGAATCTTTAATTCAAAGCAAAGTTCCTAATGATTGGAAAAAAGCGCATGGGACTCCGGTTTATAAGAAAGGAAAGAGAACTGACCCACACAATTACAGACCAATATCGTGGACATCAGTTTCATGTAGAATTTTAGAGCATATTCTCAGTTCTAATATAATAAATTTCCTTGAAACGGAAAAGCTTCTTTCTATGAATCAGCACGGGTTCAGGAAACATCGTTCATGAGAAACTCAGCTTGCCCTTTTCTCACATGACATCTTGCGAGGCATGGATGAAGGGCAACAGGCGGATTGTGTTTTTCTCGACTTCAAAAAGGCGTTCGACGCAGTGCCACACTGCAGACTGTTAACGAAGATTCGAGCTTATGGAATAGGTTCACAGATTTGTGACTGGCTGGAGGACTTCCTAAGTAATAGAAAGTTGTTCTCGACGGCGAGTGTTCATCAGAGACGATTGTATCGTCAGGCGTGCCCCAGGGGAGTGTGATAGGACCTGCTATTATTTTGATCTGATGGACAGAGTAAGTTGTAATTTGCGGCTGTTTGCTGTTGATGCTGTGTATGGATGTCGTCTTTAACTGACTGTAATAGCATACAGGATGACTTAGACAAAATTTCTAGTTGGTCCGAAGAATGGCAGCTAGCTCTCAATGTAGAAAAATGTAAGGTGATGCGCATGAGTAGGAAAAACAATCCCATAATATTCTAATATAGTATTAGTAGTGAGCTTCTTGATGCTGTCGCGTCGTTCAAATATCTAGGCGTAACACTGCAGAGCGATATGAAATAGAACGAACATGTAAGGACAGTTGTGAGTAAGGCGGACAGCCGACTTCGGTTTATTGGGAGAATTTTCGGAAGATGTACTTCACCTGTAAAAGGTACCGCGTATAAAACGCTTGTACGACCACGTCTTGAGTATTGCTCACGTGTTTGGGACCCGCAGCAGATCAGTTTAAAGGAAGAAATAGAAGCAGTTCAGAGGCGAGCAGCTAGGTTTGTTACTGGTAGGTTCGACCAATGCTCGAGTGTCACGGAAATGCTCCGGCAACTCAATTGGGGATCGCTGGAGGAAAGACGACGTTCTTTTCGTGAATTTCTGTTGAGGAAATTTAGAGGGCCGGAATTTGAAGCTGAGTGTAGTACGATCTTGCTGCCGCCTACTTACATTTCGCGTAGTGATCACAAAGACAAGATAAGAGAAATTAGGGCTGGTACGGAGGCATATAGGCATTCTTTTTTTCCTCGTTCTATTTGGGAGTGGAATAGGAAAGGAAATGCTTAGTAGTGGTACAGTGTACCCTCCGCCACGCATCTTACAGTGGATTGCGGAGTATGTATGTAGATGTACATGCGAATCTTTATTATCGCCGACTTTTTTCTCTAGTCAGAAAACTGAATGAGTTTAGTTTTTGTTATTATTCAGTGTCTTTAACTGCTTCTATCGCGGTAGACGTATCTCCACGCTACTATAAATACAGTTTCCTGTGGTATCTTTCTCTTCCACTTTCATTTATTGTGAGTGGAAAGGATCCATAGGTTTTCGTTATTTCAAGCAATTTGTTATCATCGACTGCTATTTGTACTGTCACTACAGCATGTATCACTCGTACAATAAGAAATGCTGCCACACTTACGTGTATAAAGACTTTTTTTACTAATACTAACACGTTGATTCGTCTGTGCCGCTTCTGTTACTGCAACTAACATTAATACTAACACTTATACAACGATTACTTACGTTAACATCGGTGATTATCGAAGAAGGTGCTTTATTGTAGCCTGAGATGGACGCACACACACAGTTTGCTGCTATCAGAATGTAGCTGTTCCCTCGAAGTCGGCCACCGTATCGGGTTTAGCATCATTTTGCTGCTTCCAGACAGCGCGCCTTTGTGTCACTAATACTGCTCCTACCATTCACTCTTCCATTACTGGGCCAAGTGATCGTACAACTATCGGAATTTGTTCGTTTTATAGACTCGTCAGAGAGTACTCAGTTTCTAGTAATCGATGGTAAGACATCGACTAAAACAGAGGTGATATCGTGCGTTCCACGGGGTTGTGTTATCGGTCCTCTGCTGTTCCTTATTTACATAAACGATTTAGGGGGAAAATCTAAGTAGCTCTCTTAGGTTGTTTGCAGATGACGCCGTCATTTACCGTTTAAACTGCAGAACGATCTGAATAACATATCACTATGGTGTAAAAATTGGCAATTGACTCTAAATAATGAGAAGCGTGAAGTCGTCCACAGGAGTACGAAAAGAAATCCGTTAAACTTTGTTTACAATATAAATCAATCAAAAGTGAAGGCCGTAAACGCCACTAAATACCTAGGAATTACTATTACTTCAGACTTAAACTGGAAAGAACACGTAGATAATATAGTGGGAAAGGCGAATCAGAGACGGTGTTTTATTGGCAGAACCCTTGAAAGATGCAACAGAAGTACTAAAAAAACTGCATACACTACGCATGTCCGTCCTTTATTAGGGTATTGCTGCCCAGTGTGGGATCCTTAACAGGTGAGTTTTACGGAGGACATCGAAAGAGTCCAAAGAAGGGTAGCTCGTTTCGTATTGTCACGATACAGGGGAGACAGCGTTACGGAAATGGTACAGGATCTGGGATGGGAATCATTACAACAACGGCGCTTATCGCTGCGACGTGGGCTACTTACGAAACTCAAATCGCCAACATTCTCCTCCGAATGTGAAAACGTATTGTTGACCACCACTTACATAGGCAGAAATGATCATCAGAATAAAACACGAGAAAACAGAGTTCGAACGGTGAGATTCAGGTGTTCTTTTTTCCCGCGCGCTATTCGAGAATGGAGTGGGAGATAAATAGTATAAAGGTGGTTCGATGAACCCTCTCCCAGGCACTTAAATGTGATTTGCAGAGTATCCCGTGTAGATGTAGATGTAGATGCCTCTGTGTCATCTGTTGCATACAGTTACGTTTCACATTTGAGACAGCTTTAACTAGAAGATTAGTGTGTTTAGACCTCTTTTAATAAAATTAAGTTGTCGACAGAACCACCTCTTAAAGCCTGCCTATAAGCCACTCTAGAAGGACACCATCTGATACTCTGACAGCGTGCACGGAGTCGAAGGAATGCTCGGCAGTGCATTCGGATAGTAGCGAGTTCCGCTCGTGTTGCAGGTGGCTACGCCAAGTTCACGGGGCTGAAGACGTACAACAAGGACCTGAAGACGATGCTGGCCATCGGCGGCTGGAACGAGGGCTCGACGCGCTTCTCGCCGCTGGTGGCAGATGCCGAGCGGCGCCAGGAGTTCGTCAAGAACGTGCTGCGCTTCCTGCGACAGAACCACTTCGACGGCCTCGACCTCGACTGGGAGTATCCCGCGTTCCGCGACGGGGGCAAGCCTCGCGACAGGGACAACTACGCGCTCCTCGTCAAGGCAAGTGCGCAAATGATAAGGATAGAGCTAGAGGGACTTTCGAGAAATGATATTTTAGTAGCCGGACTACGTTCATTAGATGGGTCACAAATGGATTTTTTTTATTAGTTTCCTTAAAAGTGGGCATTCGTTCTCCAGAATATTAAAAATACCCATACCGCAGGTCATAATGTAAGGAAAGAATATTATTTGTTGGTAATATATTGGGTGAAAAAGTGTTTATTTTATTGAAGAAAAGTGTGAAAGGAGGAAAAAAATAAATATAGTTGGTTTTTTTTTTTTTTTTTTTTTTTTTTTTTTTTTTTACGTGTTATTATCTGTAGTGGCCGTTATTGTAATGTTTGAGCAACATAACAAATGTGCCCTTAATTTCGTGGTTGGTTACATTAAACTCGTGATTGATGCAAAGGGTGTAGTTAAATTTTGAAAATATTAAGCAAGACAATCAGTGTAATTAACAAATACTATGGCCCTCTCTGACAAACATTTCAAAAGATCACTCACCTTTCCTTTCCTTACAAAATCTCCTACAGAGATAGCAGAAATTAACTTACTCCATCTGTGCAATACGTATGACTCAATTAGTACGCTAATGGTACTGATAATTTAGAAAATTATGAATAGTAGGATTTTAACATCAAGTGATTGACAAATGGGTGCAGTTCAACCACTTTAGTCAGTATCTAATAAAAATTAATTCACTCAAGCAAATTGGAAATTTAAGTAAATCAGTCTTAATTGATGCTATGCATTCGACATTAGTACGAGTTTGGTTCTTTAGAGGATAGATGTGGCGGTGGCTATTATTGTTGAACTCAGTGCAAAACGAAGTAGAAAAATTATTCATTAAGTCAACTGTCTGTTATCTTCTACCATCAATTTTAGCAAAATTGTGTCTGACAATTATTGACATTCACTTGATTGTAAAATTGTGTAGAAAAATTATTCATGCATTATTGAGGATTGTCATATTAATTATAGTTGTTCAAATAAGATAGCAAAAGTACTGTCTAATTTTCTTGTATTTTAACAAAACTTAAACATGCATTCACAGTAAATTACAACCAATAGCATTTAACTTATCTTATTTATCAGTCCAGCGACGTGGTAATCTGCAGTCATATAATGATACACAAATTCATACAGAAATCATTTTGATGGTGGCTCCACCTTTGGCAGCTTGCTAGCAGTTCGCCGTGATGCTTCGCGAATCGCGTAATTAATCGCGACCGTTAGCGTCCGCGATGACGCTACCGCGTTTCGGACGTCTGGGACGGTTACCGAACACGTAACGAATTTCTGCCTCAGCAGAACGAAAGAATAAATGTTTCATTAAGATCAATTCTTACTTCACTTATGTTCACTGGTTTCACATAAACTTTCATATCGTTGGACTTATAACAAATTATAACTTTCTCTTTGTTTTAACTTTATTACTTATATTGTTTGACCACTCCGCGGACAGCGTACGAACGTCTGATCTACGTCACGGGGCGGCAGATACTGCTGCTTGCCTGCTCTCCCACAGGGGAGCGCTGCTATACAATAAAGTCTCTGATCTAAGGAACCACGTCGATTACTATTCAGATCGATATTTGATCTCGTTTACAGAGAAGTATTTTACATTGAGAAATTAAACATAACAAGTAATCACAGTCATAAAGAAAACATACAATGTACAAATAAAATAAAATGTACATAAAGAATGAAAATACAAATAATAAATAAATGACAGAAAATGTTACCAGTTAAATTAACTACATACATGGTGCATCACAATAATTAATTGAGTCACATGAGAAGATCATTACTACATTTCACTATAAACAGGTTCAAACGAATAAAATGTTTCAAAATGAAGCTCAGTCCTCCTTATAATGTAAGGCTCTCATAGTTTTTTTATATGCACGGAGTTGGCTGTTCAGTAGAATTTCAAGTTGTTGTCGTGGTGTACAGCCCGAAGACTGCTGTGATGCAGTGCTCCAGCCTACTCTGTCCTGCAAGTCTCGCCAACATCTCGGTAACCCACATCCATTTCAACCTGCTTACTATATTCGTCTCTCGTTCTCCCTCTGCGATTTTTACCGCACTTACTTCCCTCCAATGGTAAGCTGACGACTCCTCGGTGTCTAAGACTGTGTCCTACCAATTGATCCTTTCGTTCAGTCAATTACTATTGTATGTGCCTTCTTACAATTATACAATTGTTTAAGCAAACAGTGCAGCAGTACCTTACTGCGCTGGTGCACACAAAAGTGACACTTGTGCGAAAGAAATCAACAAACCTATATTCATTGTGCTGGTGGTCGCAGTGCTCTGTCTAGAACTTGCCCAATGTATCTCAAACACAAGGAAATACATTGTCTGAGGAAAACGTGATCCAAGGAGAAGAAATGACCCAATACTATCTCAGTTATACCACTGATTTGTAAGTAAATGATTAGATTTCCAGGACTGTGGAATACGTGGAGTGCCATTGCGATTTCGCCGCCATTTTGTTGCCAAGTTGATACTGCCGGCCGCGGTGGCCGAGGGGACTGATGCGCTTTAGTTACGGTCTGCACAGCCACTGCGGTCGGGGGTTCGAATCCCCCCTCGGGCATGGATATTTGTGCCGTCCCTAGTTGTTGCTAGTTCATAAGTAGTTTGTAAGTTTCGGGACTGATGACCCCGTAGTTAAGTCCCATAAGCTCTACAAACATTTGATACCAGTCAAGCCAGACAGTGAAGCAAGGCACTTACAAGGAACCCACAGTGCCTCAAAGGCGCAGAAGACAGCGTGTCTACCAACTGAATGCATTTGACATGCACGTTAGAACTTCATATCTCTTTACACAAATCAATGAATGCATTTGATGTCATATCAGGATTAGCGTGATCACTGGAAATGTGTCGCATAATATGTTCATCTTGTTTGAAGAGAACACTAATATTAGCATTATCTCTAATTAACTGTTTCTGAATTTTGGTGTAAGTCTGACATAAATAAAAACAGTCTACGCCATAATGGCGACCCATTGAAAAGTACGCTCTCATATTATCCTGTTTATCGCAAACAAAGTCATCAAAAATTAAAATGGAGTGAGGAAGTGCTTTCTCTGGCGGCAGTTTGAAGGGCCGGGTATAATACATCTAATTGTATATGGAAAAAGATCTCCATGTTTGCGACTCCGTGCAGCTGATGTCCCATGATTCTTTTCGGTAATAGGGGCAATAGGAAGTCAGCGTGCATGCTTCTTGAAGTGCATCTTGAAGCTAACGAGTGAGTCTTATATAAGAAGATTAACGGTATTCATATGAACGAAGTTGAACGAAGAACGCGTGGTGGATTACTTAATAGCGCAATCAATCGCCAACCTGTCGAACTACATATACCTGGTTACTCTTATTGCAAACCAGGCACAAAGTTAGAAAAACGACTGCAAAGAGGTGACGTTGGAATCAATAAACTAGACTCAGCTTGCAAAGAACACGATGTTGCGTATGCAAAACACCGAAACAGTTTGACAGGCCCAGAGCGGACTTGATACTAGCAGATGAAGCAGTACAAAGAATAAAGGCCTCAGACGCTAAGCTCAGTGAAAAAATAGCTGCCCTAGCGGTGGCTGGTGCAATGAAGGCCAAACTCGGTATGGGTATTAATAAAAAGAAGCATATGAATAAGAAGAAGAATATGAAGAGGAATAAAAAGATTGGAGGTAATGAGATGAAATGCTTAATTAAAAAAATTCCTTCTGGTTCAAAAAAATGTTCAAATGTTTGTAAGGCTTATGGGACTTAACTACGGGGTCATCAGTCCCTAACCTTACAAACTACTTATCAACTAGCTTATCCTAAGGACGGCACAAATATCCATGCCCGAGGGGGGATTCGAACCCCCGACCGTAGTGGCCGTGCAGGACGTGACTGGAGTGCCTCAGTCCCCTCGGCCACCGCGGCCGGCTTCGCTCTGGTCTTAAGTCAATGAAACCTTGTACTAATTTCTAGGGAGCAGTGAAAGCGGCTCATAAAACTGCTTCGGATGCAGCTCCAAAAGCAAAATCATCTACTATTAAAGAACGCATATTACCATTTCCCAAGAGAGGCGGCTTTTTGCCCCTCATTCCAATTTTGGCAGCTTTATCAGCACTTGGACTGGCAGGAGGTGCAGCAGGCATTACCAAGGCGGATTAGCCGCGCGTACTGGAGCGCCGTGTTGCGGTGCGCGCTGCCGTCCGCCGTCGGGGGTTCGAATCCCCCCTCGGGCATGTCGTCTTTAGTATAAGGTAGTTCATAAGTAGTTTGTAAGTTTAGGGACTGATGACCCCGCAGTTAAGTCCCCTAAGCTTTTCAAACATTTGAACATTTGAATTTGCAGTTGTAGATGCAAAAAATGCTCGCAAAGAGCTGTCGGAGTTGCAATGACATAACCCAACTATGGAGGCCATAGCGCTTCGCAAAGGCAAGGGGCTGTATTTAGCGCCTTATAGGAAGAATGGTTTTGGGCTATATGTGGGGTAGAAAAAAATTCTTATTAAACAGCCTTCCCAAAAGAGCGCTTACAAACATCGACTTAGAACGTTATGCTAGAAATCTTGAAATACCCCACTTTCGAGGTATCTTCATGAGAGACACTTTACCAAATAAACCTAAAAGATATGAGAGTGCAATTGTCAATCTCCAGATAGGCAGTGAGTCTGGCTCTTACTGGGTTTCCTTTAAGAAGAGGGGGAAATGATGTCTACTATTTTGATAGTTTTGGCAATTTACCGCCTCCTCTAGAAATAGTCAGGTATTTAAAAAAATTGTACTATTAAGTACAACTACAATACGTTTCAGTCGCCTAAGAGCCATAGGTGTGGTCTTCTTTGTTTAAAGTTTATAAATTCCGGATAAATTACTGCGAATTCCAATACATAATGGATGTTGGCGAGAACTGCATGACGTTTAGCTTGTCGGGTAAAAACTATTATAACCTCCACATTTAATTCCACTATTAATTTCTCTCATCATCATTCCTAAGAAATCGCATTATTCAACTTATTTTCATACAATTCTATACCCAACATTACGTCTAAAATCAATATATTTTACTTCTATAACTACATTGGTAATAATGAAATTCTAGACAAAGCTACTATAAAACCAGGAATGTACGATATATTTCCCATCTTTACTAGTGGAGACTGAGTGGTACAACGCCAAGTTTGTCAATGATGATGTTCCCGAGGAGGATAAACGGACATTCGAAGTAGAACTGAGAATCTCTTACCGTAAACCTTACAAACGATGTAAAATCTGGTGTAATGTAGCTGTTGATTTTACACTGGATAATAATATTGGCTCAGTCCTAGGATTTGAGAATACGTATAATGACAAGGAAACTTCAACGCTAGCTGTGCACGGTGTAAATATTGAAAACTTTAATGTGCTATGCATAGATTTCAACATTTTGGCTGGGTCCTTCCACAACGGCGCTCCTACGCACACATGAGTTCTGGCCCGCAGTCCCACCTGGATATAAGATTGTGGAATCACCAAATTTACCCATTTACATGCAAGTTGTAGAACAACACAATAAAGAGTTAATTATATCTATCAGAGATCAGGACGGGAATCTAGCTGATTTCGACGGGGAGGAAATGACTGCGAGGTTGCATTTAAGAAAAGAAGCGAGATGGTAAACTTCTACAGTTAACAACTTACGTATGATGACATGAATGTATCTACAAATATAAAATATAAAAAGAAAAAAGAGTCAAACGAAGAAGAAAGATGCTATATATATATAAAGAGGCAAGTGAAGCAGATTCAAAAGAACAAGAAGATTGATGTAAAAAAAGTGTTGACTCCATACTATGGAGAGTGGGCTATAGTGTGCTATAAATACCAACGTCACTCTCCGTGGACTCTCATACAAAATTGCTACTAGATATAAGGAAGACAATGTCTTTTATACTGAGTGTCAGAGAGAAGATTCACGCCGATAACTCCGGCACCTGATTTCAATATCGTAGATACGAACCGTACAGTCGACCAAATTTCGCTTATAATTATAAAATATCAATAGCGATACACGATAAAGACTTGTACCGAATGCCTTGTGAGGGCCTTCCTTTATATTCACGGTCGTCTACTAAACGCAGATGGAGCGGGAGTGGCTACTGATATTCATTTAAACAAGAATTGTATGCTTCACTTGTTTCTTCAAATTCAATATTTGAATAACAAGCAAATAGAAGATGCGCTCAATCCTGGAATTGTAACACTGAGCCGCGGTGGAGTAGCCGAGCGGTCTAAAGCACCTCGCTGCGGAGCGCGCGGTTGCTCGCCGTGGAGGTTCGAGTCCTCCCTGGGGCATGGGTGTGTGTGTTTGTTCGTAGATTAGTTTACCTAGGTTTAAGTAGTTTGTAAGCTACGGACTGATGACCACGCTGTTTGGTCCGATAGATTTACAGCCTTTTTTTGTAACGCTGATGACGGGGTATGCCTCATTCACACCGAGCGAAGCTAAAGTATAGCAAAATGCAGGATGGAGGGAAAAAGAGGAACAGCTGCCAGCATGCGAAACTTAGAAGTAGATGTTCCTGGAGTTGTAAAACAACTTAAGTCACTAAACAAAAACAAATCTTCCGGGCCAGATCGTATACCAACTAGATTCCTCTCAGAGTATACTGATGCAATAGCTCCGTACTTAGCTATAATTTACAACCGATCACTCAGCGAAAGATCTGTACCCAAAGTCTGGAAAGTTGCCCAAGTTACTCCAATATACAAGAAAGGCAATAGGAGTGATCCCCAAAATTACAGGCCTATCTCATTGACGTCGATTTGCAGTAGGATTTTGGTACATATACTTTGTTCGAATATTATGAACTACCTTGAAGTGAACGACCTATTAACCAATAGTCAACACGGATTCAGAAAGTATCGCTCTTGCGAAACACAGCTTGCCCTTTATTCACATGAAGTGTTATGTGCCATCGACAAGGGATCTCAAATCGATTCGGTATTTCTGGATTTCCGGAAGGCTTTTGATACTGTACCCCACAAGCGGCTTCTAATGAAATTGCGTGCTTATGGAATATCTTCCCAACTGTGCGATTGGATTCACGATTTCCTATCAGAAAGGACACAGTTCGTTGTAATTGACGGTAAGTCGTCGAGTAAAACAGAAGTGATATCTGGCGTTCCACAGGGATGCGTTATAGGTCCCCTACTCTTCCTCGTGTTTATAAACGATTTAGGAGACAATCTGAATAGCTCCCTTAGACTGTTCGCGGATGATGCTGTCGTTTATCGGTTAGTGAAGTCAACAGAGGATCAAAAGCAACTGCAAAGTGATTTAGACAAAATTTCTACTTGGTGCGAAGATTAGCAATTGACACTAAATAAAGAAAAGTGTGACGTAATACACATGACCACTAAAAGAAATCCGCTGAACTTCAATTACACGATAAATCAGTCAAACCTTAAGGTCGTAAATTCTACCAAATACCTAGGAGATACAATTACGAACAACTTAGACTGGAGAGAACACATAGAAAATATTGTGGGGAAGGCGAACCAAAGGTTACGTTTCATTGGCAGAACGCTTCGAAGATGCACCAGCTCCACCAAAGAGACTGCCTACATCACACTTGTGCGTTCTCTCCTGGAGTACTGTTGCCCCTTGTGGGACCCTCAGCAGGTGGGACTGACGGAAGGTATTGAGAAGGTTCAGAGAAGGGCAGCACGTTTTGTTCTATCACGTTACGGGGGGGAAAGCGTCACGGAAATGTTGCACGAATTGGGATGGAAATCATTAAAAGAAAGACGTTATTCATTGCGGCGTGATCTGTTTGCGAAGTTTCAATCACCGACTTTTACTTCTGGATGTGAAAATATTTTGCTAGCACCCACCTACTTAGGGAGACATGACCATCCCAATAAAATAAGAGAAATCAGATCGAAAACGGAACGATTTAGGTGTTCTTTCTTCCCGCGCGCTATTAGAGAATGGAACGGTAGAGAAAAGTTATGAAAGTGGTTAATGAACCCTCTGCCAGGCACTTAAATGTGATTTGCAGAGTATCTATGTAGTAGATAGAAAAGAATTTGTTGACTCCGATGGGAGTTTAAGCTTCTGCATTCCACTAAGCATGGCACTCCGCTTCGTTGTTTCTGTCTGTTATGAAAAAGAGTTAATTTTGACAAGCATATATTACATAATTTCTCGTTTCCGTATTAAGACGTAAAATTTGCATCTGTATTGGATACATCGCGCGGTGGGAGAGGGGATGATATCACTAATTCTCTCCTTCCTTTCTGGATGCTTCTGTATTGGCCACGCAGGGTATTTGGTTGTTAGTTTTAAACTTGGAGCGACTGCAGTTTACTTTCTCCGCCGGCTCCTACGTCGCCAGTACGTAACGGGCCGCAGCACGAGCAAAAGGAAAAGGAGCGGATTGCAAGCGCGTCAGCTTTCACAGTTACTGGGAGTGATGCGGTAACGTCCTTGGCTTTTGCCAGCTCAGCGGCCTCGGCAGCCACAGCCGGATCTCACTACTAACTACGGAGGTCACTGGTCTATCGACGGCTCCAGCCACCACAATACAAGTAATTCGACGAGGAACGTAGCCTACGCACTCGTGAATGATTACATACTGTAGAGCTACCAAATTGTAGATATGCTCACTTCAACGTTTCACCGTCTGTTACAAAGTGTTCCAGGTATTTTCGTTTGGATTAATATTGGGTTATCAAACGGGCCAGTTCAGGTGCGAACGGGTGCCCAATTGTTCACAATAGAAGGAACACAGCTAGGAAGAAGGGTACGTCCACAACACAGATGTACAATCTTTGACATAAAACGTAACTGAGCCGAAGTTTACGGCGATCGCGACATGGATTTGCTCAGCTGGGCAATACTGTAGGCTTTGGCAGTTCCTGAAGGAAGTCTTCTCTCAATTCAGAGGGATGTAGGCTGACTACGTTTGCGGTATAACGGTAGACCACGTGGTTTGCAAATGGGAGGACTGGCGATCGAAACTACCTCCTTCCGAAATTTTTATACCACCTTTTCTCTGAAACCACGCGTGTGATGGAATCGTAGTTGCAATTCACAGGGGTGGACAAAATAATATGAACACCATGCAGTATACAACATCTTGTTGCAAGTTGACATTGCTGCGTACTTGTCAGAACTGAGATGCGACGTACCAAGTCTTAGACTATACTTTGCAATGTGTTATACTTCTTGATCTGTGAGGATGAACATAAACGATTGGTGA
Source organism: Locusta migratoria (assembly GCA_026315105.1). NCBI lineage: Eukaryota > Metazoa > Arthropoda > Insecta > Orthoptera > Acrididae > Locusta > Locusta migratoria. The sequence goes on from CM048755.1 coordinate 787,654,105, forward strand.
AATGGGAGATCTTCTGGACTTTCAAGGAGATCAGCTCTTTGGTGTGTATTTGGTTGAAACATCTGTGACGAAAACGGCTGCAATTTTCAAATGTTCCTTAAGGTTATGGGACTAAACTAAAGAAAGCACAGACATCCATGTCCGAGGGAGGATTCGAACCCCCGACGGGGAACGGCCTCACGCACCGGAGCATAGCGCCTCAATGCGCTCGGCCACTCCGCCGTGGCGGCTGCAGTTTTTAAAGTTTCATTGCCGGCAGTGTCGCCATAATGACAGAGTACACAAAAAAGATAAAACATCGCTGGCAAACAGGCATAGTAGTCAAAACCCCAAGTTAAATGGTAAGGACCGACGAACCTTAGGAACGAGCGTGGCCAGGCAACATAAAATTACAATGGCAAAAGCGACTCAAAGACTGAATGATAACAGTAAGGCAGGAGCTTAAAAGGGTTGATGTCAGTATACGCTTAATACCGGAAGCCAGAGCAAACCTGTGAGCAAGTGGTGCCACGATCGACACTCGATGACTGCAATAACGTGCTTATACTTCAGTCAATCATCGATATCTTTGCGGCCTATAAACAACCGGCTTTATGTATGAAAACCCCAAAACAAGTTTAGGTACGGCAATGCATGATTCCTTGAGTCAAGGAAGAGGTTCCACCACACATTGGGCATATATACATTGGTATTCAGCCTTAGCTACCACTGCCCTCGCTGGTCGCATGAATCTCACCATCCTCCAAAACTAACTGTTTACTCTGACATACATTGTCGCGGTGGGTTGGCCGGCCGCTCTAAGGCGCCTTGCTACGGAACGCGCGGTTGCTCGCCGTCGGAGGGTCGAGTCCTCCCTCAGACGCGCGCGCGCACGCGTGTGTGTGTGTGTGTTGTCCTTAGCATAAGTTTAAGTTGTTTGTAAGCCTAGGGATTGATAACCGCGGAAGTCCCTTAGATTTATAAACAAAAATTAAAAAATGACATATATATTGCTATAAAACACTGCCATAATCCAAAATGATCATGTACCCAGCCATCCACCCGTAAACACACAATATATATATATATATATATATATATATATATATATGGGTGCGCGCATCAGTTGACTTCATTCTAAAACAGGTGCAGCTCTAAAACCAACTACTACAGGAATTTTCCCATGAAATGAACCTGCAGTCACTGACAGTTCGCTTTCTGTTAAGTTTGGAGAAGGCGTTATAATCGTATCCAATTATAGTAGTCCTACGACCACCCCTATCACATTGCAGCTAGTGTCAGACATTTCGTTGAGACATGATATAAAAAACAACATTATCAGCCTCGTCATTCACTGTGGGCCTCCTTTCTTCTGACTTGGTGTGACGTCTGCCCTCGTTCCATATCAGCCAGTGGCACGTACACTTAGGCCGGCGGTTTAGGGTCTCGCTGACAGACGACAGCTCTACACCATTCAAAACTTTCTATAGCGAGATTTAATGGACTGCTGAAACTCAACAGGCACTCTGCCCGCACAAAGTGAGGGATCTGAAATTGAATCCACGTTTTTACACTTCCAGAAGCATTCTAATACTGTTCCTGTCAAACAGCCTTTACTCCGTTTACATGAATTGGATTATCGTCTCAGTTAAGCGAATGCCTCAGAAAGAGAGCAGGACATGAATTCGATGGCTACTTCAGTATGCAGAAGGGATTTCCCAGATGTACCGTAGCAGCATGAAGTAATGGAGATTGCCCCCCCCCCCCCCACCTCCCTCCGAATGTCCATTGCACAGCTCGCCGTAAACCAGTATGCCACGTCCGCCATGTAAGTCGCCTTTAATGGAGAAGAATGAGTAACAGGTTGTCATGCTGTAACATTTCTGTCAGGCTGTCTGTAGAGGAGGTCAGTGGGGCGCCAACACGACATAAGGGACTGCACTTTGCAAGCTTCTGTGGCTGTACAGCAACGGGTAACTGCTTCCTACAGGCCTCGAAAGGCCCACCGTATCAACGAATGCGGTAAGGAGAGGGGCGCGTTGATACACACTCCCTAGTGTCGGCAGCCGAGTAGCTTCTGGGCTGAGCGCACCCTGCTGGCCAACGCCGCTCGGACGGTAACCCATCCAGGTGCTAGCCAAGCACGGCGATCTAGCGGGGAAAAATGTTCAAATGTTTGTTAAGCTTATGGGACTTAACTACCGGGTCATCAGTCCCTAAACTTACAAACTACTTAAGAACTACCTTATACTAAGGACGGCACAAATATCCATGCCCGAGGGGGGATTCGAACCCCCGACCGTAGTGGCCGTGCAGACCGTGACTGGAGCGCCTCAGTCCCCGCGGCCACCGCGGCCGGCGATCTAGCGGGGAACGCACTAAATTAGCATGTTAAAATTACCCAACTTACAACACCCCGACGAAGCATGGATGTCAGGTCAAGTTTCCAGCATGCGCTCACGGCTAAGACTGGTGCACACGATTAGCACTGTAGTTCTGGCGGCAGTAGCATCGACAAGACTTGACGTCACACACAGACCGGCTGCTATTATTAATATTAACGAAGGTTACCGAACTGTTACGAAGCCGACGATTCGATATCTCCCTGGAATACGCCATCTTTCTTTGTGCATCTGAATATTTTTCTTATTGTAACTCAAGCGTTGTTATTTCAAAGCAATAGCGCACTGAAGAATTATTTAAAACACGTCGTTGTTCGTACGATTAATTACAATCTAGTGTCCGAAAGTGCCACATTAGCAATTAACATTTGCCTTGAATTAAAGTAAAGTTTGAAGACAGAATACCTAGCTGTCCGCCTTAGCGTACCGGGTACCGTGTTGGATTTTGAACGCATGGGCAGTAGTTCGCGACCCACCATCGCACCAGTGGATGGACATCGTTTAGTGCCGGTACAGTGGATGTAGAGGAATTACAGGAAAACTTTGAATGCATTGTAAAGCGCTGGAGAAATATGTGCCGAAAAAGTGGATTAAGGATGAAAAAGACCCATCATGGTTCATTAATAATATTCGAAAAATGCTGAGTAAGCGAAGGTTAAAAAAAGGTAAAGCAAATCAAATCAGACAAAAGTTAGTAGAGATTCGCGCGTCTATAAAAAGATCGATACGCGAAGTATGCAATAACTAACACCGCCATACCTTAGCAAAAGATCTTTCCGAGTAACAGAAACAAATTATGGCCCTATGTAAAATTGGTTAGGTGGTAATACAAGACAGCAAACTGAAGGACAAAGTTTTAAATTTAATATTTAATAAATCATTCACGCAGGAGGAACATGCAAACATACCTTCATTTGACGATCGCACTAACTCCCAAATGGAGGACATGGTGACAGGCACAACCAGTACAGAGATACAGCTGAAAGAGTTGAAAACAAACATGTCACCAGGTCAAGATGGGGTACCGATCCGGTTTTACAAAGAGTACATATACATCTATACTCCGCAAGCCGACTGACGGTGTGTGGCGGAGGGTACCTTGAGTACCACTATAAGTTCTCCCTTCTATTCCAGTCGCGTATTGTTCGCGGAAAGAAAGATTGTCGGTATGCCTCTGTGAGAGCTGTAATCTCTCTGATTTTATCCTCATGATCTCTTCGCGAGATATACATAGGAGGGAGCAATATACTGCTAGACTCCTCGGTAAAGGTATGTTCTCGAAACTTCGACAAAAGCCCGTACCGAGCTACAGACCGTCTCTCCCGCAGAGTCTTCCACTAGAATTTATCGATCGTCTCCGTAACGCTTTCGGGCATGGATATTTGTGCCGTCCTTAGTATAAGGTAGCTCGTAAGTAGTTTGTAAGTTTAGGGACTGATGACCCCGCAGTTAAGTCCCTTAAGCTTAACAAACATTGAACAACGTAACGCTTTCATGATTACTAAATGATCCTGTAACGAAGCGCGCTGCTCTCCGTTGGATCTTCTCTATCTCCACTATCAACCCCACCTGGCACGGATCCCACACCGCTGAGCAGTATTCAAGCAGTAGGCGAACAAGTGTACTATAACCTACGTCCTTTGTTTTCGGACTGCATTTCCTTAGGATTCTTCCAATGAATCTCAGTCTGCTTCACCGACGATTAATTTTATATGGTCGTTCCATTTTAAATTGCTCCTAATGCCTACTCCCAGATAATTTATGGAATTAACTGCTTCCAGCTGCTCACCTGCTATTGTGTAGCTAAATGATAATGGATCTTTCTTTCTGTGTATTCGTAGCACATTACACTTGTCTACATTGAGATTCAGTGGTCATTTCCTGCACCATGCGTCAATTCATTGCAAATCCTCCTGCATTTCAATACAATTTTCCATTGATACAACCTCTCGATATACTACATCATCCGCAAAAAGCCTCAATGAACTTCCGATGTTAGCCACAAGGTCATTTATATATATCGTGAATAGCAACGCTCCCACGACACTTCCTTGTGGCACACCTGACATCACTCTTACTTCGGAAGACTTCTCTTCATTGAGAATGACATGCTGCGTTCTGTTATCTAGGAACTCTTCAATCCAATCACACAATTGGTCTGATAGTCCATATGCTCTTACTTTGTTCATTAAACTACTGTGGGGAACTGTATCAAACGCCTTGCGGAAGTCAAGAAAGACGGCATCTACCTGGGAACCTATGTCTATGGCCCTCTGAGTCTCGTGGACGAATAGCGCGAGCTGGCTTTCGAAACCCATGCTGATTCCTACAGAGTAGATTTCTAGTCTCCAGAAAAGTCATACTGCGGCTTTGGCCGTTACCTGCATTTATCGCAAATCTTTGATCCATCGCAAAGTACCAAGAGACTGGAAAAAGGGCAGGTGACTCCCGCGTATAAGAAAGGCAAACCAACGGACCCACATAATTAGACCCATATCATTTACTTCAGTTTGTTGTAGAATTCTCGAACATATTCCAAGTTATGACACTTGGACACGCCAAAAACAATAGCAAGGGCTTCTTTTTCGATCTGCGAAAAATTTTGTTGTGCAGTCGAGAGTAATTTAGAAGAAAACGCGATCGGCCGATCCGGCGAGCTAATTCTGTGAGAGGAAACTGCACCAACGCCACAATCAGAAGCATCGACAGACAACACAACCTATCCAGCGGCACCACTCAGGACTTGCTTTGCTTCAAGTTTTAATTTCAAATGTTTGTAAAGTCTATGGGACTTAACTACGGGGTCATCAGTCCCTAAACTTACAAACTACTTATGAACTACTTACGAACTAGGACGGCACAAATATCCATGCCCGAGGGGGGATTCGAACCCCCGACCGTAGTGGCCATGCAGACCGTGACTGGAGCGCCTTAGTCCCCTCGGCCACCGCGGCCGGCAAGTTTTAATTTCTGGAATGCAGTTTCACAATCAGAAGACCAGAAAATAGAAAATTTTTACGACGAAGTCGCTTCAAAGGTGTAATAATGGAAGAAGCCCGTGGAATAAAACGATAGTAATATGTAATCTTGCCTAAAAGTGCTGGCAAGTCACGCACCTTGGTGGGTGCGGGAAAATCCTTTTTAACAGCACTCGATGGGCGGAAGATGGGTCAGTTCCCTAGCTGTTAATCACATGACCTAAATATGAAAAAAAAATGTTGACTTGTCTCTGTTCACTCTGCGGCGCTCTGAGATTGTTCAAATTTTCTTTCGGGGTGCTATCTGAGACGACAGTGGCATCTAAGTCGTTTGAAAAGCGAGGCTCTTCAGTACAAAGTTGTTGTAGGTAACACAGAAAGACGGCTGGGTAGGAAGCACACCGAAAAAAAACAAAAAATGTTCAAATGTTTGTAAATCTATCGGACCAAACTGCGTGGTCATCAGTCCGTAGCCTATAAACTACTTAAACCTAGGTAAAATAACCTAAGAACAAACACACACACCCATGCCCGAGGGAGGACTCGAACCTCCACGGCCAGCAACCGCGCGCTCCGCGGCGAGACGCTTTAGACCGCTCGGCTACTCCACCGAGGCCCCACCGAAAAGGTAAAAGTTTGAACTTGGACAGTTCTAGATGCGTGTTGACTGTCATCACACGTTGCGATTGTTCATCTACGCGTAGTTGCAAATAAGCATCTTTTAAGTTTATCTTGTAAAAGTACTTTCCAGCCCCCAGTTTTCTTCCGGGCAAGGCAAAGGAAATGAAGCAATCACAGTCCGTGGATTTACTGTGTTTCCAAACCCACACGCGAGCGTAATTTTCCGGAAGGTACCCTTTAAAATTACTAAGGGCGATGCCCACTGTGAAGCAACTATCGGTTCTGGAACACCTCGTTCGTACAGTGGCTTGTGCAAACGTGTGACGTAGCGCGTCTGCCACAGGATGCGCACGAAAATATTTCGGTTGGGCGTCGTCTTTAATTTCAATATGCGCAGCAAAGAGTTTTGCGCAAACCAGACTAGGTGTAAGCAAATCTGCAGATTGTTTACACAAGGAATCTGCACAGTATAATCAATTGACAGTACATTGTCTCGGATAGTTAAGCCGAACATATGAAACCAGTCCATTCCAAAAATGTTCACTGCGTCGCGAGAGAGCAGCACACGAGAAGAAGCCAGTTTGTGTTGCGACTGAAACTGTACAGGCAAAGTACAAAGTCACAATATTGCTATGTCCTGGCCATTGTAAGCGGAGAGTTTCACATTCAAACTGTGAGGCGCGGCGACTCGAGCACACCGAGAATTTTTCGAGCAGTTCTCGAGAAGTTGGCGAGAAGCGGCGGTTGACTGGGGCAGCCACTAGCTGCGGTTATTTGCAGCATTTAAATGTAGGCGTTTAATACGAGACAACCTGCTGGCAGTGCGTTACGGAGGATCGAGCTATCTGTTGTTAAGTTCCATAGTGTAGCAAAAAATACAACAGGCGGGGTAAGACATTTAAAATTACACATATCTAGCAATCAAACAGAAAAGTTCACGGATACAAAAGTGCATTCTTATATTAATACAAGTCAGACAAAATACCAAGCTATTATGTATGTTATCCATTCAAATTGCATTAAAAGGAAATTTGTTAAAAAGGTTGTATAATAGTTGAAACATTCTGCGAGTATCTGAAAACAATTTTTTAATTTGGCTGCCTTAACATCCAAAATGCATCAAAATTATCACTATCCAAACTTTTGAACAGAATTAGGGCATAACAACCAACAGTCAGTATTGTAGTTGCAAATTGTGGTGGCTGTGGGTAAAGTACCAGAGCTTTAAGCTGAAAGATTAGGTACGAAACGCTGGCTAATACTGCACGTTCTGCCGAATTTTTTCTACAATTAGTAAACGTATGTAAGGACTTTTGGGCGTAGCATGTTGTGGCATTTTTCTCTCATGTAAGTATAAATACAAGCGGAATGCATATTGGTTTTTGGTAACAGTGAAGTTCTTGTTTCGTGTAAGATCCGTGTTTTAATAATAATCCTATGTTAGGGGTATATAATAATAAGCCATCTTCAGTCACAATAATTTTATTGTTTTTATTGTCCGACGCGTTTCGGAGCTACAATTCCATTTAGAGAACTTTATTACTGTATTCTTGTGTTACATCTGCTTCTGTTTTTCACCTAATGGTAAAAGAACGACACAGTTAGTTTTTTGCGAGAAAGTTGCCACAGGCGTTAATGCAAGGATCTTATAATAAACACACACGTGCGCCTCCGTAGCACAGTGGTATAGTGCCAGACTACAAATCTCGAAGGTCACAGGTTCGATCCCCGCCAGGTCCTAGGATTTTTATCTGTCACTTTCCACTTCTTTCACCTCTGGCAGTGGGTTGTTGATGTGAAAAAATACCGAGTAGCACCGTGTTTCGGAACCCACGTTGAACTGTAGGTCCCCCTATATTCGAACTGACTGGGTAAGTCAGTTCGAAGGTCGGAGGAAGGCAACGGCATACCACCTCCAAACAGGACCGTGCCTAGTAAAGCACTGTGGTGTTCAAACCAATCTTCGGATTGTTGACTGGTTTTTTTTTTTTTTGTTTTTTTTTTTTTTACCTTACAGTGAAGTAATGTGAATTGCTACCTGCATTTGTCGAGATGAAATTATCTCCTGCATTGGTGAAATAAATAATAAAAAACAATAAAGTTATTGTGATTGAAGACGGCTTATTGTTATTATAATATACCCCTCACTTAAACGGTACAGTCACAGCTCACGGCGAAATGTCGATTAATAATAATGTAATAATCCTATGATTTTTGTCTTCTGCGAAACATTCTACCACTACTACTAATAATAGAAACAATTCAGTTTCCTTCTTGCGCGTACGGAAGACGATTACGACTGCACTGTAGCAATGTTTCTTTGTAGAGCGCCACTGCCGACAACTTCTCGAGAGTACTCGAGTATTTCTCCAGAATTCGCCTTAGCGTCGCGCGTTACTCGAGAGCGCTCGTAACCCATCCCTAATTCAGACTACACAATGGTGGCGAACGACGCACTTCATAGGTTTGTCTATTAAGCAATGAACAGTCGCATCGGAGTCCAATTGCATGCGTACTGTATGATCTGCTGCAGCTGATTCTACAGTTTATCCACGTCGCGTTGAAATATAATATCAACCTGTGAAGTAAACCCTTGCATACGAGAAAGCGGAGAAATGTCGGTCGCTTGACAAGGCAAAAACACTATTAACGTCCATAGGCTGAGATACCTGCTCACGCGATAGGGGGAAACCCTAAAGACTTCGAGACGAGCAGGAATGGCTTGTGGTTGTAGAAGCGGTGGGCTTCAAACAAACAGCCTTAACACGTCCCTTAATACTGCAAAAAAAAAAAAAAAAAAAAAAAAAACCACACACAGCCTGTCGTGATTGACAGGAATTGAGGGAAAGTTTAATAGTACATTTAAGGCAAGATTTAACTTTATTAGCTGGCGGGCGACCCACTGTCTGCGGTGACTTGCGCCGCTGTTGTTTACCACGTGGCTTAAATGTTTGTAAATGTTAGGGACTTAACTGCTACGGTTATCAGTCCCTAGGCTTACAAACTAGGTAAAATAACTAACGTATGCTAAGGACAACACACACACACACACACACACACACACACACACACACACACATGCCCGAGGGATGAGTCGAACCTCCGACGGCGAGCAACCGCGCGCTCCTCAGCACTTGGGCCGGCCGCGGTGGCCGAGGGGACTGAGGCCTCCAGTCACGGTCTGCACGGCCACTACGATTGGGGCTTCGAATCCCCCCTCGGGCATGGATATTTGTGCCGTCCTCAGTGTTAGCTAGTTCTTAAGTAGTTTGTAAGCTTAGGGACTGATGACCCCGTAGTTAAGTCCCATAAGTTCTACAAACATTTGAACTTTTTTTTTTTTTTTTTTTTTTTTTTTTTTTTTTGCAGCACTGGGCCACTAGCGCGGCATTGCACGGTTGTGGGATATGCTGGCGCACAGCGCAAACAAGAACCGTAGCTACATGCAATGTATCCTGTAGTTCTAATAATGCCACCACGTCTTGAAAACAAGGATTTGATAGTTTCAAAAGTTTCTCGCGTGTGCTACATTCTAGGCAGTAGCGCACCTTATCATAGGGTCTGCGTGTACAAGTCCAAATCGACAATGTAACTGACAATCACGGCTGAGGCCTCGAAGTTCAGCAAGCCACTAACGTTTAATTTGGTTGGGCTTGCGCTTAGTGCGAAAGAGTCGAAATCTCGTTGCTACTACATTGATGTAATCCGCATAGTATTTCTTTTGTGTCTCGTTTTCGCCGGTTGTCTTTGGTGTCGGTGGCCGAGTAGAAAGAGACCGACACAGGAATAAAGGATGCACGCGAGTGCAGGTACGGAGGTGAGCAGCCAGTGGGACAGCAGAAACTGGAAACACTAGAGTAAATTAGAACGAGATATATATTTCATAGAGACTTAGTAATACTTAACTTTTATATAGTTCTTGACTGCAGAATGCTGATACATAGATTATCTAGAGGCCTGCCTACTGATGATTCCTAGTGCCTATCCGACAGCCAAGACTTAACTGGTGCCTATCTGATTCCGAAGTGTTAACTGGTTCCTATCTCAGTCCCAAGTGGCCGATGCAGCAGTCGTGGCCACGAGCGGAGTTGCAGCAGAGGGCGCTCGTGGCTGACGTCGTAAGAACGCTGCGCGCGGCGAAAGTAGGTGGCGCGCTCTTTAGACTTGTGCGACACCAGAATTTCGACAATTTGTCTTTGATCGTACTGTAAATTTCGTCTTCCGGCGCTGATGAGGCAAAGAGTTTCGTGAACATACGTTAGGTTACCACTTGTAAGTTTGCTAAGAAAAAAAATGCAGCCGCGCTGTACCTGTTATTCCGTATGCGTTGAGGTAGGTCTCGACGAGAGCTGTGGACTCGTCCCATGGCGGATGAAACGGTGCGGCGCTGCTGTCGCCAGCTGCTCAATTCTGGAGGACTTGCCATTGCACATATATTAGCAGGATCAAAGTCGTTCAAAGTCACTCGAGGGTATGGGTCGCGCTGCAGTCTACGAGTATTAATACACTCCTGGAAAATTAAAAAAGAACAACACGAATTCGTCGACCCAGCAGAGTGAAGTTTTATTGACACATTCTTGAGGTTGTATACCACACACGATCACACAGGCAGAGCATTACGCACCTGAGCACAGTCACCAGAGCGTCCGAAATGTTGGCGTTAATACCGTGTATACCCTCATTTTTTGCAGCAATTCTTTCGTGGAAACGATCGTAGAGGTTCCGAATGTGGTTATGTGGAATGGCCTGCCACGCAATTTCCACCTTGTGCTTCAATTGGGCCAGATTTGGTGCAGACCGCCCAAAATGACGTTTCATGCGGTCACAAAACATGCTCAATGGGGGAGAGATCTGGGTAGTTGAAGAGCACGTTGGGTGGTGCGGGATACATGTGGACCTGCATTGTCCTGTTGGAAAAGCATATCACGTTGTTGGATCATGAGCAGTAGCAAGACGGGTTAAATGATGGTTTCAGTGTACTGTGCACTGTTCAGTGTTCTCTAGCGATCACCAGAGGAGAATGGCGAGTGTAGAATATCGCCCCCCCCCTCTCCCCACAATGATGCACGATCATGTGTGTCGTTAGTGTCCTCCGCTCACGCCCCAAGATCTTTTAGCCCGCCTCCAATGGTGTTTATGGTAGGCGCTCATGAAGGGACGAATGGAGACGTGTTGTCTTCAGTGATGAGAGTCGTCGCTGCCTCGGTGCCAATGATGGTCGTACGCGTTTGTGCTGTCATGCAGGGGAGTGCGAAACTCTGGAGTGGCAAACGGGGCCAACACCGGCATCATGGTGTGGGGAGCCATATCCTACACTGGCCATTCTCCTCTGGTGTTCGTTGAGGGGAAAATTGAACAGTACACGGTACACTGAAACCATCATTCAACCCGTCTTGCCACCCTGCATGCACGAACAAGGCGATATGCTTTTCCAACAAGACAATGCACGTCCATTTGTGTCCCATACAACCCAACGTGCTCTTCTAAGTGTCTAAGTGTACGTCAACTACCCTGTCCATCACTATCCTCAGATCTGTCCCCCATTGAGCATGTCTGGGATCATTAAACGTGATTTTGGCGCGGTCTACACGACCAGCACGATGTGATCCAACTGAGGCATCAGATGGAAACTGCATGGCAGACCATACTACAAGACTTCAATAGGCACCTCTACGATCGTCTTCATGAGAAAATTGCACCCAGGATTGCTGCAAAAGGTGGGTATACACAATACTAGCGTAGACATTGTGCACTTCATGGTGACTCTACTGACGAGTGTATGGTTCTGCCTGCATGATCGTGTGCATATACATCCTCAAGAATGTGTATAAATTTCGCTCTGCTGGGTTGACGAATTCATGGTGTTCTTTTTTCATCTTCCAGGAGTATATATACAGAAAATAGTGGTTTCTGCCACACCTCGTCGCTATTTTTGTGTAGCCCTCGCAGCGGCGGAAGCTAAGAATTCCTCAAGGCCTACAGAATAAATGTGTGCTAGGAAGCCGGACGTGGTGAAGACACTGCGTTCTGTAAAAGTTTCATTTATTAGTTACACGAAAAACAGTTGTTAAACTTGATACATGACTTAAGTGATGTCTTCTCGAGTTACTTCGTGTATTCTTGAGGCACTTAGTCGGATCTGCCTAACAGGGCAACGTTCGTAGACTGATAATCGTCACTTGCTAACCACAACTGCTGCAGGGACAGGAGAAAGACTAAGCGGATGCGATGGCTATAGTCGCTAACTATTCTGCTAAGCAAAGAGTTCTCGGTGGCGATTGCACTGTTCTCGCGCGCTATTAGAACTGGGTGCCCGAGCTGGCCGTGTTGGCCCTACCGTACTAGTCATCGAGCCCACTTGTGGGAATCACGTTAACAACTCTGCACATTTTCTACGTTGATTGGAGGAAGTGCATTTGAATGACTGATATTTTAGTCAGTTTTAATGTGGTTTCTCTCTTCAGTCGTGTTCCTCTGTCTGATTCGTTACAATTTAATTGAGAATATGTTGGGTACTGAATTAACGAGTTTATTTCGACATGTCTTGACTTCCACCTACTTCTTATTTAATGACCAGTATTATGAACAGACAGATGGACCTACGATGGGTAGTCCCTTGTCACCTATCATTACTAATTTATTCATGGAAGACTGAAGAACGTGCATTGGAGTCAGCGGCGTTGCTTGTCCTTTTTTCAGATATGTAGACGTGGTCACGTTTATTATTTGATCTCATGGTAGTGAGAACGTGAATAAATTTTTAGAACATCTAAATTCAATCCACCCTAACATCCGTCTCACCATGGAGGTGGAAAAGAATGGTTGCGTTCCCTTCCTTGATGTGTTGGTAGGGGAAGGTGGGTGGTACGTTGGGACATGCTGTTTATGGGAAGCCAACTCGCACAGGTGTGGATCTGCAGGCTGACAGTTGCCACCACCCAGCTCAACGTGTAGGGGCTCCACGCGCCTTAGTGCGCAGGGCGCACGTCATCTCAGACCCGGAACGTTTGTCTACCAAGTTGTTCCATCTGGAGGTGACTTTTCGTCAGAATCGTTATAGTGAACGGCAGATTCAAAGAGCGTTGCGCTATCAACCAAATGTGTAACGGGCTACAGATGATAGCACAAATGTTCAAATGTTTGTATAGTCTATGGGACTAAACTACGGGGTTATCAGTCTCTAAACTTACAAACTACTTATGAACTACTTACGAACTAGGACGGCACAAATATCCATGCCCGAGGGGGGATTCGAACCCCCGACCGTAGCGGCCGTGACTGGAGCGCCTTAGTCTCTTCGGCCACCGCGGCCGGCATGATAGCACAGAGGTGGTACCCAAGGCAATAGTATTTCTGTCATACGTTGGCAGTATTTCTAACAAGATTGGCCTATTTTACGTAAATATGACATGCAGTATGTGTTTCGACCACCTTGTAAATTTAAGGCCCTGTTGAGGCACGTTAAGGATGATTTGGGTTTGTGTAAGGTCGGTGCCTACCGTGCTGTGGCATGTCACATACTGGTCAAACAATTAGGACTGATGTATTGAGCATAAACGTCACACACTTTTGCAACAACTTAACAAACCTGCTGTTGCCGAACACTGCTTGGACACGGTTCAGGCCGAGCGGTCTGCGGCGTGCCAGTCACGGTCTGCACGGTCACTGCGGACGGTGACTCGAATCGCCCTCTGGAGGGATGTTTGTGCTGTCTTTAGTATAAGGTAGTTCATAAGTATTTTATAATTTTAGGTACTGATGATCCCGTAGTTAAGTCCCATAAGCTCTACTAACATTTTTGACACGATTCGCCCGATGGAATACAAGAAAACGGAAATTTTGTCATTCATTTCCAGCTACTAGGATTGTGTTATCAAGGAAGCGATTATAATAAAACTAGTGGATAACCTTCTGAATAGGAATGAAGGTTTTTGTTTCAATTCTGCATGGATTTACAATGCCAATGCTTTTTATAACTCGTTAACGAGCCTATATTTCACATCCTTATTGGGAGACCTCACTACCCGTGAAGCCATTTTCTAGGATGGCCTCATGACATTTTGTAAAAGGAAAGCGAATGTTACATTCTAGACAAAGGTGTTTTTTTAGGCTTACGCGTTTTTTACGGCAACTGGGACCACATCAGGAACTACCCTAACGAACTGCGGTTTGCATTCCTTGTTCCAAATTCACAAAGGATTGCTGAACAACCTATAACCTTTTACGGAAACAAAATCTATCAGCTGCTGTTATACTTTAACTATGGTATTACAAACCAAATTTAGAGGAGTTAGAAATTTCAGAGATTCATACAGAAATTATGTCCTAATGCCGAATGGAGTTAGGTGCGCTAATCCCTAAGCAGGGTAGATATCGTCCATTGTGGTATTTGTACTAGAGCCTCAGTTGGTAAAAACTCACAAGTCATACCTCAGATCATCCTAGAAAAGAGCCTAACGGGTAGTAAGGACTCCCAATCAGGCTGTGAAATATAGGCTCCTTTACGAGTTTCTGTCTGCTTGTCTGCGGCTCATATTTTCGATATAAGTAATTATAGAAAAAGTCACAATAGCTAAAATAAGCCTCTGATTCGACCCCCCTCCCCCTCCCCCAAAATGTTGTGTGTTGGCCTGTCCTAAAGTTTTGCACAACAATTTAGTTACCTTAGTAAAACATTACAATGGCACTAGCATTTTGAACAACGTATTGTAATTGTACTTGACAACTATAGTTTTCGTTGCACAACACGAAGAAAGATGGAGAAAACGGTGAATGATCTTTGAAATGACTTGTGCAAAAGTAGCTTAGACAAACGTCTGACGCTCATCTGAACGAAATCGTGTGCAGTAAACAAGGGGGCGATTGAGAAAATATTAGCCGGCCGCGGTGGCCGAGGGAACTGAGGCGCTCCAGTCACGGTCTGCACTGCCACTACGGTCGGGGGTTCGAATCCCCCCTCGGGCACGGATATTTGTGCCGTCCTTAGTATTAGCTAGTTTGTAAGTGGTTTGTAAGTTCAGGGACTGATGACCCCGTAGTTAAGTCCCATAGACTCTACAAACATTTGAACATTTGAAGAAAATACTACAGCTCATTCAAAAGCGCCTCGTATACTTCTATAATCTATTTTATTGTTTACTTTGATAAAACTATATCGTAAAACATTTGACTGATCTATTTTTTTTATTATTATTTTAAATTCTCTGTTTTGTCAATTTCTCACTTTTCGCTTAGCTACGAAAATCGAAGAAAACTATTGCGTAATTTATAGGGAACTTTGAACAAACTGAGAAACTATGTGGAAAATTCAGATTTCAATAATTACAAACCCACTTATAAGATGGTAACAACCAATTTACGGTTTTTAATAGAAGTAAAGAAAAAGAAACGTGCTACCTTTTAAATTGCCTAAAACTATGTATGCTCTAGCTGTAACACGGTTATTCTCTGGTTTGCAACTAAGAATCCCCAGCGCAGGCTGCTCTCGCTAGCTGGCGTGTGTTTACATAGCGCCGGCCGCGGTGGCCGATGGGACTGAGGCGCTCCAGTCACGGTCTGCACGGCCACTACGGTCGGGGGTTCGAATACCCCCTCGGGCATGGATGTTTGTGCCGTCCTTAGTATAAGCTAGTTCATAAGTAGTTTGTAAGTTTAGGGGCTGATGACCCCGTAGTTAAGTCCCATAAACTAAACAAACATTTGAACATTTGTCTACGTTGCAGGAGCTTCGCGAGGAGTTCGACCGCGAGTCGGCCAAGACGGGGCGGCCGCGGCTGCTGCTGACCATGGCCGTGCCGGCGGGCCTGCAGTACATCGACAAGGGCTTCGACGTCGCCACGCTCAACAGGTAGCTGCGCATTAGTCCCTACACTCTTGCTGTTGTTCAAATGTTCAAATGTTTGTTAAGCTTATGGGACTTAACAACGGGGCCATCAGTCCCTAAACTTACAAACTACTTATGAACTACTTACAAACTAGGACGGCACAAATATCCATGCCCGAGGGGGGATTCGAACCCCCGACCGTAGTGGCCGTGCTGACCGTGACTGGAGCGCCTCAGTCACCTCGGCCACCGCGGCCGGCCTTGCTGTTGTCGTTGTGCTCTTCAGTCCGTGCAGCTCTCCATGCTACCCTGTCCTGTGCAAGTCTCTTCATCTGAGAATACGTTCGGCAAGCTACATCCTTTTGAATCTGCTTACTATATTCGTCCCTCGGTCTCCCTATACGATTGTTACCCCACACGCTTCCTTCTAATGCTAAGTTGATAATTCCTTGATGTCTCAGAATGTGTCCAACCGATCTATCCCTTCTCTTAGTCAGGATATGCCAGAAACTCCTTTTCTCCCCGATACGGTTAAGAATATCCTCATTAGTTACGTGATCTACCCATCTAATTTTCATCATTCGTCTGCAGCACCACATTTCAAAAGCTTCTATCGTCTTTTTATCTGAACTCCTTATCGTCCACGTCTCACTCCCATACAATGCTACACTCCAGACAAATGCTTTCAGAAAGGACTACGTAACATTTAAATTAATATTGGATGTTAACAAGCTTCCCTTCTTTAGAAACGCTTTTCTTCCCATAGCCATTCTGCATTTTATATCTTCTGTAGTTCGGCCATCAGAAGTTATCTTGCTACACAAATAACAAAATTCATCTACTACTTTTATTGTCTCATTACCTAATCTAATTCCTTTAGCATCGCTTGATTTTCTGACATTACATTCCATTACCTTCGTTTTACTCTTGTTAATGTTCATCTTACATCTTCCTTTCGAGACACTGTCCATTCCATTCAATTGCTCTTCCAGATCTTTTACGGTCTCTGACAGAATTACTATGTGATCGGCAAACTGCAATGTTTTTCTTTCTTCTCCCTGCACTTTAATGCCCTCTCCAAATTTCTCCTTCCATTCCTTCACTGCCTGCTCAATATACAGATTGAACAACATTGGGGAAAGGCTACAACCCTGTCTTACTCCCTTCCCAACCTCTGCGTCTCTTTCTTGCCCTTCGTTTCTAATAACCGTCTCTAATAACCCTATATTTTACCCCTGCTACCTTCAGAATTTGGAAGACTGTATTCCAGTCGACATTGTCAAAAGCTTTCTCCAAATCGACAAACGCTAAAAACGTAGGTTTCCCTTTCCTTGGCCTATCTTCTAAGATAAGTCGTAATGTGAGTATTGACTCTCGTGTTCCACATTTCTCATAAATCCAAACTGATCTTCCCCGAGGTCGGATGCCACGAGTTTTTTCATTCGTCTGTAAATAATTCGTGTTAGTATTTTGCAACCATGACTTATTAGACTGATAGTTCTGTAATTTTCACACTTGTCTGCACTTGCTTTCTTTGGAATTGGAAATGGGAATTACAATATTCTTCTTGAAGTAGGAGGGTATTTCCCCTGTCTCATAGATCTTGCATGCAATTTTTTCATAACTGGCTCTCCTAACGACATCAGCAGTTCAGACAGCATATCATCTACTCCAGGGGCCTTGTTTCGACTCAAGTGCTTCAGCGCTCTGTCAAATTCTTCTCCCAGTATCATATCTCCTATCTCATCTTCCTCCACTTCGTCTTCCATTTCTAGGATACTGGCTTCAAATTTATTTCCTTTGTATACGCCCTCTATATATTCCTTCCACAGTTCAGTTTTCCCCTCTTTTCTTAGTACTGGTTTTCCGTCTGAGTTCTTGATATTCATACTGCTACTTTTCTTGTCTCCAAATATCTCTTTTATATTCCTGTAGGCGATATCTATCTTTCCTCTAGTTATGCATTCTTCTACGGTTCTGCATTTGTCCTCTAGCCACTCCTGCTTAGCCAGTCTGCACTTCCCGTCAATCTCATTTTTCAGACGTTTGTACTCCCTTTTTCCTATTTCACTTACTGAATTTTAATATTTTCTCCTCTGATCAATAAAGTTCAGTATATCCTGTGTTATCCAGGGATTTCTATTAGGCCTTGTCCTTCTGCCTATATAGTCCTCTGCTGCCTTCACTACCCTATCTCTCAGAGCTACACATTCTTCTTCTACTGTATTACTTTCCCCCGTTTCAGCCAATCCTTACCTAATGCTCCCTCTGAAACTCTCAACCACCTCTGGTTCCTTCAATTTGTCCAGGTTCCATCTCCTAACCTTTCTATCTTTCTGCAGTCTCTTAAGTTTTAGTCTGCAGTTCATAACCAATTAGTTATGATCAGAGTCTATGTCTGCCCCTGGATGTGTCTTGCCCCGTAGACTAACCTAACGATAATTCAAACATCAGTGCCCGATGCCGGGACTCGAATCTCCGACAGTGATCGGCCGCGCGCACCGCAGCACGGCGCCCCAGTGCGCACGGCTAATCCGCCGCGGCTTTGATATATGTTTGTGGGTTGTGTGTACATTGAGAAAGATGTAAAGGGCTCACAACTTCTTACTTACTCCTGCTCTCCCCCCTCCTCCTCCCCCTCCCCACCCTTCTGTATAATTTAGGCACCTCCAATTCTAAGGTTTCATTGATAACAACAATAATAGTAATCTATATACAGGGTGTTACAAAAAGGTACGGCCAAACTTTGAGAAAACATTCCTTACACACAAAGAAAGAAAATATGTTATGTGGACATGTGTCCGGAAACGCTTAATTTCCATGTTAGAGCTCATTTTATTAATTCTCTTCAAATCACATTAATCATGGAATGGAAACACACAGCAACAGAACAGACTGCAAAACCACGTTCGTGATGAACACTAACCAGTTGATGCTACGTACTGATGTGCTTGATGCTAGTACTGTAGAGCAATGAGTCGCATGTCAGTACAAGCGCTGAAGTCAACATTACCTTCCTTCAATTGGACCAACTGGCGATGAATCGAGGAAGGACAGTACATGCTAACGAAACAATTGCGTATTTTGACAATTGTTTGCACATAACATATTTTCTTTCTTTGTGTGTGAGGAATGTTTCCAGAAAGTTTGGCCATACCTTTTTGTAACTCCTTGTATATATAAAAATGAATGTATATCCTCTATGTGTTCATAAACCATTTATTCGATTGCAATGAAACTTTGGTGAACTGTCCACCATACGCCCATATAGCTCAGGAGATATGACGTAATAAATAATGAGAGGCCACCGCGTTAGAATACCCAGATTTATGTGTCAATTATTGGAAAATGGGAGTAATTAGGGACGTGCAACAAAGTTTGCATGAAATTTCGGAAGTTTATGAAGCGTTTTTTAACTGACACACCCACACACAAAATGATGAAAAGAAGTCTACCGCTCACAACACTTTCGCTGCAGATGCCGTAAAACTGTCGCATCAGGCATGGCCTTGTGTTTTATACAACTGAATTCGGAAAAAACTGTCACAGTGGGATTCGAACCAACGACTGTAGTTGTGAGGCCAGCACTCTACCTGAGCTACACCGACAGATGCTGCAACTCTTTTAATTATTGGTACTTACGTGTACTTTGCGAAACTTCAAAGTATATTTTCTCGATTATTTTTTAGAGTAGCGTCTAATGGCTTCTGCTCATTGTTATTTAAGCCTAGCAGCACCAAGGTATTTCAGGTTACGGAGAGCACCAAGCAAGGGAAAATTTTGCCCGTATTACAGTAAGCTGTGAATCTTATAAAATGCATTTATTTTTTTGTCTTTGGCATCAACTGTGTCTGTCAAACTAATGTTCATTGCGTTAGCCATATTGCAGTATTGCCGTCTTGGATTAACTGCAGATATAGGACAGAAAGAGTTACTTTCGCAGACTTGTGAAATTTTGTTCATATACTTTTATTTACAATAATTTAAGCAGTTATTAGGCCTGTTAGGCATCTAAATAGCTGGGATATACTGAAATTAGAGGTGATGGACACTGATTTTCCAGAAACATTTTTTTCCTATGCTTGGGGATTCCAGCGAAGACACTAAGAATTACGGTCACATGGAGTACCAACCCAGGGCAAAATGTGCCCTTGGGCCTAAACTATATTTAGTCATCAGTTTTTAAAATAGTAACCATGTAAATATGTAGGGTAGCACTTTATAAGATGAAAGACAAATAGAAAAAAGCCCATAAACATTGAAGGATATTAATTATTATTTTTTCAAATGTTCAAATGTTCAAATGTTTGTTAAGCTTAAGGGACTTAACTACGGGGTCATCAGTCCCTAAACTTACAAACTACTTATGAACTACCTACAACTAAGGACGGCACAAATATCCATGCCCGAGGGGGGATTCGAACCCCCGGCCGTAGTGGCCGTGCAGACCGTGACTGAAGCGCCTCAGTCCCCTCGGCCACCGCGGCCGGCTATTATTTTTTAATAAAAGTAAAGTGTACGGGTAATTTTTGTCCGTGCTTGGTGCTTCTAGGGTTAAGTTCTGTACTTCACGTGCCATAAATATAAGACTGGTAAAATACATATATACCCGGGAAATACCGGGTTTAGCAGCTAGTAATATATAAAAGACCAAATTTACTTACATTAGTCGTCAT
Source organism: Locusta migratoria (assembly GCA_026315105.1). Taxonomy (NCBI): domain Eukaryota; kingdom Metazoa; phylum Arthropoda; class Insecta; order Orthoptera; family Acrididae; genus Locusta; species Locusta migratoria. The sequence continues at coordinate 787,674,584 of CM048755.1, forward strand.
TAGGGGCATATATTACTTTAGCCTAATTCGCAAGAAAATAATTGAGAAAAAATACATCATTTTAAAAGCATTCGTCCAAAAATTTGATAAGTTCCGTGAAACGCAACACCACCTTGGTCCAGCATTCGGGTGAAAGCGACATTTTGTGGAACAGCTCGCCATCATTCTGCACGATAATAGAATGTTTGTAGAGACTATGGGACTTAACTATGGGGTCATCAGTCCCTAAACTTACAAACTACTTACAACTAAGGACGGGACAAATATCCATGCCCGAGGGGGGATTCGAACCCCCGACCGTAGTGGCCGTGCGGACCGTGACTGGAGCGCCTCAATGCCCTCGGCCACCGCGGCCGGCTGCACGATAACAAACCGTTGTTGCTGTCCAGGGCCCAGGCAGAGGTGATTCTGCAACTCTGCGACTCACTCGACGAAGCGGCTGTCATTTCTGTGGAAGAACCACTGCGAGGCATCCGGTAGGACGGCAGATGTCTCTGCCACAGGGCGGCCAGTACGGGCACCGACACAGTAGACCAGCAGGAGGTCCACGACAGTTCGTAAACAATGTCGGCCATTATCTTCATCTGGCAATAAAGTCGTTTCAGAGAAAAAATATATACTGAACTAGCATTTATAATAAGGAACAAGAAAACGTCATCTTTTTATAACTAAGGCGCATAAATCATTTGATAGTCGCATTCGAATAAACAAAACTCACAAATTTCTGTTAGTGTTTTATAAAGCCGAGAAATAATCTGCTGGTTAGTAGGCTACTCCTTACTTATAACACTCTTTTACCCGTGATTTGTCTTTACAAATACACATCAGCTGAAAATCCACTTTAAAACCTCAAACTTGTGCAGAACATTGGTTGTTAAAGAACCTTTACGCTAAATGTAGCTATTTTTATACTACAAAGAAGCACTTCAGTGTGTATGTGTAGATTTCGTTAAGTTCAAATTCAATATTTATATAGTCTATGGGACTTAACTACGGGGTCATCAGTCCCTAAACTTACAATCTACTTATGAACTACTTACGAACTAGGACGGCATAAATATCCATGCCCGAGGGGGGATTCGAACCCCCGACCGTAGTGGCCGTGCAGACCGTGACTGGAGCGCCTTAGTCTCCTCGGCCACGGCGGCCGGCTTTCGTTAAGTGTGAGAAAATTGTCGTTGTTCGATGTTGAAATGTTGGTAAACCTAAGGGACCAAATTGCTGAGTTCATCAGTCCTAGGCTTACAAAATAACTTATGCTAACAACGACACGTACACCCGTGTCCGAGGGAGGACTCGAACCTCGGGCGGCGAGCAACCACGCGCTCCGCAGAAAGGAGCATTAGAGCCCTCGGCCGTGGTCATATTATTGGCTATAGGAGCACAGGGAATCCCTTTCGACAACAATCACAAATCATTCTCTTAAAACAAGCCCCCTGCATTGAAGACGGTATTTGCTAGTTTGGAGGCTCAATGATCACTAGGTACAGTGTCGAGAATATGACTTAATTAAAGATACAGTTAACATTTGGTTTTTCCGCACGCAAGGAAGCGGACATTCGAGATGAGAACGACTGGCATTGAGTCTTAAGGCGCCATTTTGTTTGTGCTTGCTGCATATCTCCACTCGTCAACCTCTGCTGCTGCCTAAAACTGGTGCCGCACAGAGGAGAGCAAGCACACCAACGCATTTGCCGAGCTATGCTACGACGCGCGAGGCCATTCCCGTCGAGGGTTCGAATCCCCCCCTCGGGCACGGATTTTTGTGTCGTCTTTAGTATAAGGTAGTTCATAAGTAGTTTAGGGACTGATGACCCAGCAGTTAAATCCCTTAAGCTTAACAAACGTTTGAACATTTTTACAATTGCCGACTCGTTGCATTGCAACACGACTAAAGTTATATGACTGCTTCTGCTCTACTGTCTATATACACATTTATATAAATGATTAGTTCGGTGGCCCAGTGGTAACATACGAGACTACAAATCGAAATGTCATGTGTGGGATCCCCGGCCAATTGCAGGGTTGTATCCATCGTTTAGCAGTTTGTTCACCGCTGGCAATATTTGTTGCCGTGGTTGTACAGTAAGTGCACGTGTTCGTATAGATGCCTGGGTAAGGTTCACATAACAGGACCTTATCCAGCAAAGTACTGTGGTGTTCGCAGTGGTGACCTTCTTACTTTGTACGGATAAAAGGTTTGCGAAGATAGCTGACGTGTTATTTAAATTTTTAGAGCTACCCCATACACACAATTGATACAGATTAATGTGTCTGTGATGAAAGTGCCGGGATGTAATATACTGTGTAAATGCTGGTGAACTTTAATTGGTTCTAGAAAAGCTACACAACTTGCTGTAAACACAAGACGCAGTTATAAAATGCAAGCAGAACTAGCTCGTGTTTGTGCTCAGGGACATAACAGATGTGTAGGTTTCGCTTGACGTAGCACATAAGTTCTTCAGCACTGAACGCGGCAAGCTGATTTATGCATTAGACGAAATTCGTGTGTCTTTTGTCTGTAGTGTAGACAACTTATTTCAGGCATTACTGCCCCAGAAACACATTTGCACTGCAAATGTTTAACAGCGTCAAGAGTTTCAGTAAACTGATTTCGACAGCGGATCGTTTCGTCCCGTTTGTGCCAGTTTACAACAGCAAGAATGTGCATTCATCTTACTGTACGTCACGGATAAATTCGTCCTTCCGTAATAGGAGAAAGTCCATCTGGCGCTCTAAGACTCATAATGTTCACGGACGTGCTGCATCAAGGTATGAAATCAGAATAGTCCCAAGACTTTCAGTAATATTAGGCAATAATATTGTGCGATATATTGATGGTTACTCCTAACAGCGAATCGATGTTATGCAATATTAGTGTCAAACAATGCAAACATGGTGGCCATGGACGCCAGCTGTTGTTTGAGCTAGTTTTACGGTCACAGAGTAAAGAGGAAGCATACACGGATAGAGGAGTGGTATAAGGGAAGTAGTTTGACGCATGAAAATTTATTAACAAGAAAACTTTACGGTCTTCGAAATTAGGTTTGGGTTAAAGCTTCGTATGTTAGTAGTATGCCAACCGTCAAAATTGTAAAGCAAGATTACGAGAAAATGGTGCTAAAGTTGGACACTGAGCTCCTATAGTGGTCAGGAAAGACAACAACTCCTAAAAATTGCTAACGGTTTATTAAACAAAAGCCCTTCTGGGCGTACAATAAGACAACGTCAAGAAAATAGATGGTCAGTCACGTAGGGACGACAAACAACAAGTATAGTAGTGAAAACATACACACAGACAAACTATTAAAAGTGGCGCTAGGCAAAACACCTACACTACAGCTGCATCTTGCGTAGGAGCGGCCGATGGCTGAGTATGCACTGCCCTCGACACTCCGGTTACTGCGCTGTCATTGGCTGACACTGTCACTTGGCTGACCGTAATGTAGTGCCGTTTCTTCTGCTGTTTATGTTTATGTGATTACGTTGGCGCCTACGAAAGGGAGCTCAGCAGCCCGCCTCGGCTGCCTGTTAAGCGGGCACTCTACGCGGTCAGGGGCTGCCACAGCACAAATTTATGTTACAGTGGTGGTGAAAGATTTCAATTTATCTCCATCAAAATGCATTTGAAGTTATTCGACTTTTTAAAGGTAAGATATTAATTTGAATTAACGTTTTAACTAGTCGTAACTGTCATTTTATGAATGAAACAAAATTGTATGTGATTTTACCGATATTTGAGGCCATTACCTTTAAGGAATTAAAGTTCAGGGGGAAGAATTAAAAACATTGCGTTTTGCCGACGACATAGTAATTCTGTCAGATACAGCAAAGGACCTGGAAGAGCAATTGAACGGAATGGACAGTGTGCTGAAAGGTGCATATAAGATGAACATTAACAAGAGCAAAACTAGGGTAATGGAGTGCAGTCTAAGAAAATCAGTTGATGCTGAAGGAATTAGATTAGGTAACGAAGCAATAAATGAGGTATATGAGTTTTGTTACTTGGGCAGTAAAATAACAAATTATGGTCACAGTACAGAGGATATAAAATGCAGAATGGCAATGGGTAGAAAAGCGTTCTTGAAAAAGAGAAATTTATTAACATTGAATATTGATTTAAGCCTAAGGAAGTCCTTTCTGAAGGCATTTGTATGGAGTGTTGCCTTGTATGGGAGTGAAACATGGACGATAAACAGTGCGGACAGGAAGAGCATTGAGGCTTTTGAAATGTGGTGTTACAGAAGAATGCTAAAGATTAGGTGAGTGGATCGCGTAACTAATGTTCAAAATGTTCAAATGTTTGTAAACCTATCGGACCAAACTGCGTGGTCATCAGTCCGTAGCTTACAAACTACTTAAATCTAGTTAAACTAACCTAAGGACAACACACACACACCCATGTCCCAGGGAGCACTCGAACCTCCACGGCGAGCAACCGCGCGCTCCGCAGCGAGACGCTTTAGACCACTCGGCTATTCCACCTAATGAGGAGGTACTCAACAGAATTGGGGATAAAAGAAATTTCTGGCATACCTTGACGAAAAGAAGGGTTAGAATGGTAGGGCACATTCTTAGACATCAAGGAATTGTGAATGTATCGTTGGAGGGAAGTGTGTGGGGTAAAAACCGCAGAGGAAGACCAAGAGATGGACACAGTAAGCAGATTCAGACAGATGTAGGTTGCCGTTCTTATGTGGAGATGAAGAGGCTTGCTCAGGATAGGGTATTGTGGAGAGCTGCATCAAACCAGTCTCCGGACTGAAGATCACAACAACAACAATATTTTGTAAGTTTTAGAATAATTTAAACACTATAATGTTACCAGAAAATACGATCAAAACGCGTGTCTAGCGACGTATTTGGCTGCACTGCCTAGCTGACTACTCTGACTAACATAAGAGCTGCGCCTCAAACGCCAGACTTGTTGTGGCTTTACTACCTGTGTGTGTGGATGGACAACTCTGAAGTATACTGCCAACATGACGAGTCTCATTCCTAGCTGGATTTCCGGGGAGCCTATTGATTATCTGAAAATAATGAGGATGGTCGCTCACTTAGATCTACTTTCGCAGATGGTTTTATTTTTATTTGTTTACTAGAATTCCAAGAATTCGTACTCTGATCAATCACAATTACTATTACCTGCGGAATATTTCTTTACTGACAAGGAGAGCACGCCTACTCGTCATCGCTGAATGGTACTTGCAGGCCGTGGGAACTCCACATGTCGAAGACTTTAGGAAATAAAAGCAATTTTGTTACGGATCTGTCACCATATGCAGTGTCTCAGTTGTCCCTGTCAGAGCGGTGTTTGGCTCAGGTACGCGGTTGTTTCCCGTAGGAGGTTCAAGTACTCCCTCGGAGTAGTGTGTGTGTGTGTGTGTGTGTGTGTGTGTGTGTGTGTGTGTGTGTGTGTGTTGGCCTTAGATTTGTTTAAAGTTAGTTTAAGTAGTTTGTAAGCCTAGGGACTGATAACCACAGTAGTTACGTTTCACAGATTTACAAACATTTTCCGCCAGCCTGCTCGGTCACAGGGCTCGATGTCCTCTGTAATAAAAATAAAATAAAATAAAGAACACAACTAACAATCTAGGACCAAAGATCGGAAGGAAGCGAACTAGCCGAAGGAGGAAAAAAAGCGGTAAGAGATGTGATTGGTATTGAGGGGGTCGCGTCTTCGACTCCGGCGGCCGGCAAGTATTTTTGTGCTCCTTGGCAATGCATACACTATTGACGTCACAATTTACCACAACATCATAAAGGTTATTTTATTAATTTATATAAGCACGAGAAGTATATGCACTGCAAATATTTAAAAAGGGATTGCAGTTAAAGCGTACCCGGATACATTGTGTATGTAAAACGATAAATCAGTTACATATATTACTTAAAAATATACATTTCAGAGTTACACTAGTGGCGTACATTTGGGGAGAAATTACTTTGACACTATACGCTGGCAATCCGACTTCATCTTGTCGTACGTGACTCTTCAAATTCTGCCAGCGTTACATTGTATGTTTCTCCCAGCGTAATTCATAACTGGCGGTTACCTGACGCGTTCCAGTGTCCAGCGGACACCATATTTGGGCAAACGACCACGTTGACACCGAGCAGTCTGCGGCGTGCCAGTCACGGCGGCTGCGGTCGGGGGTTCGAATCCCCCTCGGGCATGGATGTTTGTGCCGTCTTTAGTATAGGCTAGTTTATAAGTAGTTTGTAAGCTTAGGGACTGATGATCCCCTAGTTAAGTCCCATAAGCTCTACAAGCATTTGAACATTTTTGGAACGCCACGTTGCGGATCGCGCGGCCTCCCGCATCGAAGGTTCGAATCCTCCCTCGGACATGGATGTTTGTGTTGTCTTTAGTATAAGTTAGTCAATAAGTAGTTTGTAAGTTTAGGGACTGGTGACCTCGCAGCTTCGTCCCATGAGCTTCACAAACATTTGAACATTTTTTGAGCACGTTGCTATCATCAGGCAGTTTACCCGCCAATTATTTCCATATAGTTTGTCATATATTTGTGGATTTGTTTGTCCTCCCCACGAGTCAGTCAACAGAAGACACTTATTTTGTTGCACGTAGTGCTTCATCTCACCAGTCAAATATTTTTTTACAAGCCTGTTCTTAGTTTAGTACTGATCTACTGATTTTTAACCCTCGGTCCACAGGAGCCAGTACTCTCCTGCAGGCACATGTAAACCTGCGCCAATAGTTTTCCGTTCTTATTCTTCAGCTGTAATTAGCATGTAGTTCTTTATGTAATCACAATCCACGAATGGCTTTCCTCGTTTGGCGGTTTCGTGGGCAACACAATATGCAATGAGCTTTTGAGGAAAACTATTAACGCAGGTTTACATGTGCCTGCAGGAGAGTACTGGCTCCTGCGGACAGAGGGTTAAAAATCAGTAGATCGGTACTAAACTAAGAACAGGCTTGTAAAAAAATATTTGACTGGTGAGATGAAGCACTACGTGCAACAAAATAAGTGTCTTCTGTTGACTGACTCGTGGGGAGGACAAACAAATCCACAAATATATGACAAACTATATGGAAATAATTGGCGGGTAAACTGCCTGATGATAGCAACGTGCTCAAAAAATGTTCAAATGTTTGTGAAGCTCATGGGACGAAGCTGCGAGGTCACCAGTCCCTAAACTTACAAACTACTTATTGACTAACTTATACTAAAGACAACACAAACATCCATGTCCGAGGGAGGATTCGAACCTTCGATGCGGGAGGCCGCGCGATCCGCAACGTGGCGTTCCAAAAATGTTCAAATGCTTGTAGAGCTTATGGGACTTAACTAGGGGATCATCAGTCCCTAAGCTTACAAACTACTTATAAACTAGCCTATACTAAAGACGGCACAAACATCCATGCCCGAGGGGGATTCGAACCCCCGACCGCAGCCGCCGTGACTGGCACGCCGCAGACTGCTTGGCCACAAGTTTCCTAGACATGTTTTGTTCCAAACATATTCTACATTTCAACATTTCGAATTTGTAATCTCGTGCATTGTCTTTGAACGCATCAAACTGTGCACCACGCTTTGTTTCATAATTACGATGGGTATTAAAGTCCTCGAGCAGAGCTATGAGTTCACTGTCGATTATATAGATGGCTTTATTGCTTTTCTCTATGACGAAGGATTTCACGCCCAATGTTTTACTGCATAGTCAATACTAGGCAGCGACTTTTCTCTTTTTTCGTTTCAGCCGATATACTGCACAGTATACACACATTCTACATAAAAATTAGATAGATTTTACAAACGAGGAAAACCTTGTGTAACAAGTAAATGTTTCTATAGTCTATGGGACTTAACTACGGGGTCATCAGTCCCTAAACTTACAAACTACTTATGAACTACTTACGAACTAGGACGGCACAAATATCCATGCCCGAGGGGGGATTCGAACCCCCGACCGTAGTAGCCGTGCAGACCGTGACTGAAGCGCCTCAGTCCCCGCGGCCGGCGTGTAACAAGGGACACGACACAACGACGAACGAAACAAACAAAACGAAATCAGAAAAGGAAAATACAGCCAGGAAGTTGTGCGCGGGCCGGATAAAGCCGTCCGCGGTCTGTATTTTGTACACCCCTGGCCCACACCATCAAGGCGGCTGACGTTGCGGTCCAGTCCGCTCCTCATTCTGCTTCAGCTGACACTGCTGTTTGGCGAAGTGAACCTGCGCAGCGTTATAGACATCATCTTTCAACAATTTTCAACGTACTGCAGTTAAGAAAAGGCTCTAGGCGGGGATTCAACCCACGATTCCCTGTTCGATGAACTAACGCTCTACCAACTAGCCCACAGTAGCACAACGTGATAAGCTCTCACAGCTATGCCTTTTCTCTACTCCGCAGTTTAGGTGTTACTTATAATTTCCGCGTCTTCTCCTGGACGGCAGCACATAGCAGGAATTATATAGATGTTTCGGTTGATACTTTATCGTTATACAACGTTTTGTGCCGATCTGGGTGTCTGACATATGACTGTTTGTGTGGTGTCACACAAGTATGAAGTGCGCGCTACCTACTTACGCCGCGCGCCGCCATGCACGCACGGCGCGGCGTTCTTACGACGTCAGCCACGAGCGCCCTCTGCTGCAACTCCGCTCGTGGCCACCACTGAACAGCATCGTTCACTTGGGACTGAGATAGGAACCAGTTAGCACTTGGGAATCAGATAGGAACCAGTTAAGACTTGAGATTCAGATAGGCACCAGTTAAGACTTGGCTATCGGATAGGCACTAGGAATCATCAGTAGGCAGGCCTCTATCTAAACTATGTATCAGCATTCTGCAGTCAAGAACTATGTAAAAGTTAAGTATTACTAAGTATCTATGAAATATATATCTCGTTCTAATTTACTCTAGTGTTTCTAGTTTCTGGCTGCTCACCTCCGTACCTGCCCACACGTGCCTTTTTTATTCCTGTGTCGGTCTCTTTCCACTTGCCTACCGACACCTACGACGGAAACGAGATACAAAGTTTGGGTGTCAGAAATACTTGTGCGCTGTAGAATGTCAGTGTAGTGTGGCGACTGCAGCATACGCTGGCGTCGCCAGTGCAGGCAGATGACCGCCGGCACGTCGACAGAAAACCAGCAGAGCTTTCTGAGTGCTCCCGTGTGTGGTAGGCACGCACGATTGACACGTCTAGCTCAAATGTACGTCCAAAACGTTCAGATACTTCGTTGGACTGCGGATGAAACAGGGCACTAGCAAGATGAGTGGTATCATTTGCTGCACAAAACTGTTCAAATTCTCTAATAGTCAACTGTGGTCAAAGTCGGCAAGCCCTCGAAAAAAAAAAAAAAAAAAAAAAAAATGGAATGCAAATCCTGACTTGTGCTACGGGACGTAGTCGAAGACATGGAAACCACAGACGGGTAGTTGCTGAACAGTAATGGTCCCGCGAAATCAACATGCTCTCATTGCCACGGCGACTGAGACTTCAGGCAAAATGAAAATTTTTGTGGCGGCAAGGACAGCGTGAGAGTGTGACGTCACCTGGATGTCGATGGCGGGCACGTGCAGCGCTGTTCCCCAACACTCTGGCATCAATAATACAGGCACACGCGGCGGGACACTGTCATTCTGCAATAAAAGCACACCGTGCTCAACAGAGTGGCAACGCCGTTGAGAAGAATAAAGGCACACAAAAGAATTCCGAATGCGTTTCGTAGAACAAGGCCAAACATTTAGGATACATTGAACAAAAGTTTCAAGTCAGAGTCCGCTAATGTGGTCTGTGTAATATTCTGATAGTCGAAGAGAAAAGACTGAAACACTTGACTGTACTGCACGTCTGTGTGACAACGACAAATTCTGAATCGGGGTCGACAGGAAGGCGAGATTCCCGTAAAACTCTCGCCCAAACAGATACTGGGAAACGCCTCTTTCTCGATCAGCGAGTAATTACAAGACCTGACCTGTGAACCAATTCTGTGCGAGGACACAGCTGCGATTCCGTAAGAAGCAGCCGAAACGACCGGCTTCGTAGGTTTGAAATAACAAGGGATCTGTCACTCAACAAAGCATCTGAAATGCATCCTGGCACTTTTCTATCCACAGAAAAAGAACTTTTTTTCGGCGCAAGTGATGCAACGGAACAGAGATCTGGGCTGTGTTTGGTATAAACTGTATAAAATAAGACAACTATAATAAGTCGAGTTCCCAAGAACGACCTGTAATTCTTTCAGGTCGTGTGGGACGGAAACGTTACGAATTGCCAGAAAAGTGGGTAGACACCCTGGCTATTAATAACATGGCCTAAGTATTGAATTTTAGTCTAAAAAGACGCATTAGTCATGGCAACACTTCAAACCTGCAGATGAAAGCACTTGAAACAGTGTACGAAGAATGCTGATGTTTCTTCTGGTGTACGTCACGATACCACAATATCCTCCAAGTAATTTGAACAGAAAGGAGCTGTAGCAATAAGTTTTTTCTAAATAGCGTTGAAAAATGGCGGACACGGAAGCGCTGCCGACGGATAAGCGCAAACCGTGAACAAACCTAAATGGGTGTTGACCACAAACACTTTTTGAGACACTTCATCTAGCGGACAAAGCAGATACATTTCGCGTAAGTCAATTTTTGAAAAATATCTGCCTGCACCATGTTCATTAATTCCTAACGGAGAGGCAATGGATAAGTGTCAATAATTGTATGTGGATTCACTGTGGATTTAAGAAGTAGTCTGTCAACAGCTAAAATCACAAGTGGCGAAGCCCACTGACTAACCGAAGTAGGAGCAAGAACACCAGTGTCCTGCAGTTCCTGAAACCCTTAGTATTTAAGTGCACGAGGAACAGTCGTGCCTGGAAAAAAATCTTAGGTTGTGCACTGTCATTCAGTGTCACATGTGCTACAAAATTATTTGTCTTACCTAGGCCTTCAGAAAACAACTTGGGCAGGAAAAGGCTTAACGTTACCACTGGTTTTCTCTCAACTAGGGGAGCTAGGTTCATTTGAAGTGTCAGACGGCAAAAACTTTCACAGCAGTCAGTGTCGCACCTTTATATGTTGGATTGAAAGTGTAACATTAGTACGGAATTACGGATTAAACATGGTAACGATTGTGCAATGGCAGACCGTGTGCCGGTCGCGGTGGCCGAGCGGTCTGCGGCGCGCCAGTCTCTTTCTGCACGGCCACAACGGTCGGGGGTTCGAATCCCCCCTCTGGCATGGATATTTATGCCGTTCTTAGTATTAACTAATTAATAAGTAGTTTGTAAGTTTAGGGACTGATAACCCCGTAGTTAAGTCCCATAAGCTCCACAAACATTTGAACATTTTTTGAGCAGATCGTGCAAAATTTTACCACTCTGTTATAATATTTGAAAAATAAGCAGATGTATTTCACTATGTCTTCAAATTGCGATATTACTTGTACCGAATACCTAGGATGAAGTATATTGTTTATGATTTCAGCTTTTCTATGCAGTAATATGTCCTAGACCTATCACTGTTCCTGAATAACAAACACGGGGAGCAGAAAAGTGTTGCGAAACTCACGTCTGCAGGTGCAGTTCTCTTCCAAACTAAATTTGCTCACATACTCGCTTTTCTTCCTTAACACCATTTGCTGCCTATCGACTAAGAATAGTGTTTGAATTTTTTTATTTAACACCATAAGAAACGAAATGACATCTGGCAGTAATACGAATCGAACCCCGTCCAATAAATTCGAAATTTGTGAGCACAATCACTGTACCTCACCACCCAGTTGCAACATTTTTCCTCTAAAAACTAGGGTTACTCGATCACCACTAATTTTTTTAATTTTTTTTTATTTGAAGAACAGGCCATTTCTAAATTTATAAAAAAAGTTTGCAAGAGTATTATAGGTTACTCGACATTGATCTAAGTGGCGATAAGATAAAATACAATTATTACGACAATCTGGTGAAATTTAAAATGTCCCCGGCGAATTGAATATTCGAATAGATTTGGGGCTTGCAGCCGGTCGTCATCAAATCCAATCCACGATATTTCAACTGGACACCTGGCAGCCATCTTGAGGTGAGGGACAAAGACTGAGGAAGTCGTTTCTGGCAGAGGTGGGCGCCGCTCTGCAGACGAACAGCAACACTTGACACGCACATCAAATTCTGAGTGCAGTCTTCAAAATGGAGCAGAGGACACACATAATCGGTATGAAAACGATAAACGGCGATAAAAAACGGAGACACTGATTAAAATACACTCGCAACACTAGTTCCGCTGGTTGCGTTCATTAAAAAGCGAGATCACATCACAATAGTGACACCGACAATTAAAACTGTGCTGGTTAAAACGACGATCACAGACAGCCCACAAGGGATATGGAGGGGAGAAGAGCTGCAGAGGGGCAGGAGAAGGGGAGGGGTGTAAGAATTGCTGGGGAAGGGGTTGGGAGGGGCAGACCGAGCGTGGGGGGGGGGGGGGAAGGAGAGTAGAGATACGTGGATGGGATACAACTAGGAGGGATGCAATGTACAGGTCCGGCAGTGGCAAACGATTTAAGAGGATAACGGGATTCTATCTTGCAGTAGACGTAGAGGATTCGGTTGAGAAGGTGAGGAAAGGGAATAAGATCGCGGGGGAAGGGAGGCAGAGGGTGTGGTGCTCGAGAATTTGAAGGGAGGCGGAGATCAGGCGGCGTGGAAGCTACAAAGGGCAGGATGCATAATGCAGTGGTAGGTGTAGAGAATGACGGGGAGGGTTCAGCCCAGTCCAGCTGGAGAGGAGCTCGACAAGGTTGAGGTGCGAATGGGTTTTCTGGTAGACGATCTGAAGGACAGGTCGAGGGTGAGGCCAAGGTATTTGAGGGCGGGAGTTTGGCGAATGGGACGGTCACGGAGAGTCAGGTACAGGTCACGGTGGTGGAAGGAACGGGTGGTACGACCTATGACGATTGCCTGGGACTTACCAGGGTCGACATAAAGGAGCCACTGGTTACGTGGAGTGGCAAACTAGAAAAGGTGAGACTGGAGAAGGTGCTGGGAGCAGGCAAGGAAAGAGTGAAAGGCAGTGTCGTCAAGATGCTGAAAGAGGTGGACGGGAGGCTTGGGTTGTGGCATTTAGGCTGAACAAATGACATAGAGGAGCAGCGAGAGAACAGAGCCCTGGAGCACCCCGTCGAAGGGATCGGAGTTGTTGCCAGTAACATAGGAGAGGCGGTGGGAAAGAAAGGAAACGGTGAAACGGATATAATTAATAGTAAGGGTGTAGGTATAGAGCTCGAAAAGGAGACCAGATTGCCATACTCGGTCATAGGTCTTTGCGATGTCGAGCGAGACAAAAATGGCAGCGCAATGGGAATTCAGCTGGACAGAGAGGAGGTGGATAAGGCGGATGAGATAGTCATCAAAAGACAAGGACGGTCAGAAGTCACACTGGGAGAGGGGATGGAATTAGTGTTGATGGAGATGTTGGTGAATATGGCAGGAGAGGACGGTTTTCAGGACCTTAGTGAACACTGAGGTGAGGCTGATAGGACGATAGGAGGAGGATTCAGAGTGAGGCTTAGGAAACGTGAGGATCTGGGTGGTTTTCTACAGTTCGGCGAGAAAACCGGTGCAGAGGACGTTGTTGCAGAAGGCTGGAAGGGCAGCACGGAAGGAACGGGGGGAGGCATAGAGGTGTGTGAAGTTCAGGCGGTTATAACTATGGGTGGTGTTCTAATTGGTGTGGAGTGTGAGTTGGATGTGAAGGGCGGTAATAGGTGTATTAAGTTTTGGAGGAGAAATGTGGTCGAGGTACTGGAAGCCAGGGGCGAGCGGGAGGTGGAGGTGTCGGTATGTTCGTGGACTTTGGGAAAGAGGGAGTAGTCAAATCTACGAGTGTCAGCGTTAGAAAATACGTTGCGTAGGTAGGTGGTGAAATGATCTGCCTTACTGGCGATGTCGGGAAAGGGGTGGTCGTTGTGAAGGAGAGGGTACCTAGGGGTGGAACAGCTGCCAGTAAGGCAGTGGAAGACTTGCCGGTACTCGGAGGAATTCGTGGGGAGCGTGGTCGAGAGGTTCCAGACGAGTCACTGGAGTTGCTGGTGGCGTCGAAGTACGTCACGAATCTGAAGGAAGGAATGGTAAGCCGCAGTGGATTAGCCGTGCGCAGTGGGGCGCTATGCTGCGGCGTGCGCCGCTGTTCGCTGTCGGAGGTTCGAGTCCCCCCTCGAGCGTGGGTGTTAGTTTCTTCCTTAGATTAGTTTACCTTAGTTTAAGTAGTTTTTAAGCGACGGACTAATAACCGAGCAGTTGAGTCCGATAGATTTACAAAAATTTTGAAGGAATGGTAAAGGCGACAGGATTCACGGAGGAGGAGGACGGCCCGTGGAGGGAGGGTGGATGGCTTTGTTGGGAATGTGGGCGCGGACAGCACCAGCAACATTCCGGTGGAGGAAGGACGAATGTCAGCAGGGCTGTGTGGAGAGCAGGGGGTGGCAGTACGGAGTGACGGTAGGCGTGGGAGTAGTCACGGAGAGTGTGGGCAGAGCGAACGAGGTCACCGTCAATGAGGTCGAGGTCTTCCGCCTGAGCTTAGGAGAGGTGCTGTTGCTCTCGGGGCACGTGGGTCGAGGGATGAAAACAGTACCACCCCGAAGTGAGGTGACAAAGTGATGCCACCGCCGGCGTTCATCAATGGATAGGGAGGCAAGGTTAAGGTCAGAAGCAACCACATAGGTCGTAAAGCTGCGGTCAACATGGGAGAGAAAGTTATAAGTTCATCACTGGATAGGGAGGCAAGGTTAAGGTCAGAAGCAACCACATAGGTCGTAAAGCTGCGGTCAACATGGGAGAGAAAGTTATAAGTTCATCACTGGATAGGGAGGCAAGGTTAAGGTCAGAAGCAACCACATAGGTCGTAAAGCTGCGGTCAACATGGGAGAGAAAGTTATAAGTTCATCACTGGATAGGGAGGCAAGGTTAAGGTCAGAAGCAACCACATAGGTCGTAAAGCTGCGGTCAACATGGGAGAGAAAGTTATAAGTTCATCACTGAATAGGGAGGCAAGGTTAAGGTCAGAAGCAACCACATAGGTCGTAAAGCTGCGGTCAACATGGGAGAGAAAGTTATAAGTTCATCACTGGATAGGGAGGCAAGGTTAAGGTCAGAAGCAACCACATAGGTCGTAAAGCTGCGGTCAACATGGGAGAGAAAGTTATAAGTTCATCACTGGATAGGGAGGCAAGGTTAAGGTCAGAAGCAACCACATAGGTCGTAAAGCTGCGGTCAACATGGGAGAGAAAGTTATAAGTTCATCACTGGATAGGGAGGCAAGGTTAAGGTCAGAAGCAACCACATAGGTCGTAAAGCTGCGGTCAACATGGGAGAGAAAGTTATAAGTTCATCACTGGATAGGGAGGCAAGGTTAAGGTCAGAAGCAACCACATAGGTCGTAAAGCTGCGGTCAACATGGGAGAGAAAGTTATAAGTTCATCACTGGATAGGGAGGCAAGGTTAAGGTCAGAAGCAACCACATAGGTCGTAAAGCTGCGGTCAACATGGGAGAGAAAGTTATAAGTTCATCACTGGATAGGGAGGCAAGGTTAAGGTCAGAAGCAACCACATAGGTCGTAAAGCTGCGGTCAACATGGGAGAGAAAGTTATAAGTTCATCACTGGATAGGGAGGCAAGGTTAAGGTCAGAAGCAACCACATAGGTCGTAAAGCTGCGGTCAACATGGGAGAGAAAGTTATAAGTTCATCACTGGATAGGGAGGCAAGGTTAAGGTCAGAAGCAACCACATAGGTCGTAAAGCTGCGGTCAACATGGGAGAGAACGTTATAAGTAGGGGAAGGGGACGTGAGCACAGATGTAAATGGTGACACGGAGGGGAGAAAGAGGCTGAGGATAAACTGCTCAGCAGAGTCGTTTAGGAGGCGTTGTAGCCAGAAGGGGTGACACTTTTCATTTAAAATATCAAGAATCATTCACAATACTCGAGTGAGAGTGATTTCTCGCCCACCAGCTAAAATTTTAGACTTGTTGGGATCGGTGAAGAATAGTTTGTTATTGCGGAAGGTGGGAATTTACAGAATACCTCGCTAATGTGGTATGTCTTATATAGGACACAGAATGCGCACAGTGGAAGAACGCTGCATGCAACATAAACGTTGCATTTCGTAACCCAGCAAATCTGTAGTAGCGGAACATTGCATTTCTTCTAGATATTCGACGGAGTTCGATAAAGCATAAATTCTGGCCACGGCAACATATTTCTGAGACTCCATTATAAAAGAATCAGTGGAAATACATGTATCAAAAAATTTGATAAACCTTGACAGCGGCTACCAGCTGGACAATGCATGGAATCCCGTCATCTGGAAGATTTGCTCCAGTCAAAGATGCCACAGGACTCTGATGGCCATGTCGGTTACCCGCCGTCGGGGTTTCGAGTCCTCCCTCAGGCATGGGTGTTTGTGTTGTCCTTAGCATAAGTTACTTTAACTTATTTTAAGTTGTTTGTAAGCGTAGGGACTGATGATGAACGTAGTTAAATCCATTAGGTTTACAAACATTTGCTACTTGGACTTGGTATGTTTGCTGTTTCAGCCATAGACTTATTAAACTAAGTAGACCGCTCACTGGTGATAGAACTGAAAGCGGTCATATACAGGGAAACACCGTGTTTGCTATCTGATAAGAAGTTGCTTACACTTGGATTTAACAGATGTAAATAACAGCCATAAGATCCATGTCTCCCTGTTATTGGAGAGAAAAGGTCGCCTTCGTAATCTAGTGGACAGCTGGCACGCAGGGGGCCCGCAGATTTTCTCTGCTGTTGTATTATCATCATCGCATCACTCGATAAAATGCCACACAGTCATCTTCATCATCATAATTGAAAAAAAGGAGTTGAAGTTATGCTGCCTATAAGTATCCAAGTCAAAGTAGATGAAGCAAAACACGATATAATTACGGCCTGGAAATGAAGCTAGACAAAATAAGACTGAAAAATAATCATTAAAGACACCTCCTAATTATGGCAGCAAATATAAAGCTGTAGCCGAAAATGAAAAACTAACATTCATAAAATAATCTTATTATCAGTACCGGTACTTAGTAAGTTTCTTGAACCGATAATTCAACGCACTTTCGCTTTACCCACCACTTGTGAATTGATATTTATGATTTCCAGGAAGGAAGATTAGGGTTTAACTGGCGGAGCTGACGCTTGCACTTTTTTGGAAGAAAATCGGCCGTGTCCTTTCAAAGGAATCATCCCGGCATTTACCTGGAATGATTTAGGAAAATAAGGGAAGAACCAAATCAGGATGGCCAGAGGTGAATGTGAACATGCGCGAGGCCAGGGTGCTACAGCCACTTCACTCCGTATACGATTTCTCGTCTTTTCACGGAGACGTTATACAGAATACCTACTAGAAACTACATTCATTTAAGACAGACTTGAGTACTCGGTAGGAATTGCATAATAAAAGTTTTTCTTGTGTCCTACCCTGTAAACAGTAGGCCAGTATTTTTACCAAGCTGCCACTCGCCATGGTGGGGGCATATGCCACAGTGAACCCAACGTAGCTGGTGCCGATAGTTTCCTTCCCTGCAGATGGCGATAGTTGGCTCAGCTCTCCACTACGTGGTCTAGGGGCTCGGTTCCAGTAGTGAGAACAAGCACCCAGAAAAAATCTCTGCCTCTTTCGAGCTTCCAGATTCGTGTATGCGCAGAAATGTCAGTTGAACTGAAGCACGCAATAGCACTCGTCGGTTTTAAACCCTTTCGTCAGCGTGTTGTGTTGTAAGACTCGAAACACTGATCATTTCCTTTCGTTATGAATGTGACATTCCTTTTTACAATATAAACATCAATTTGCGTTAATCAATCCACCTACCTGACCCCTATGTTTTAATTAAAAAAGCACTAATCGCTTAAAACGTTGATCATTAGCTGCCACTGCTCATTGCTTGGCAGATCACAAGGGAAGTTTCTTTGTGTATAGTGGCAAGTTTTATTGTACCGTATGAGTATTGTTTTGTTTCGGAATGTTGTTTTCGGGATTTTTCCAATGACGTCATGGGTCAAAGCGGATGAGTGGTATCCGGTCGTTCAGTTTTGTCGAAATGTCTTAGAGTGCTACTTGTTAGGGTAGTCTCACAGGCAAGTCAGACATACAGTTGGGTACTCGCTATGCGACCAGTGTTTACGTTTCGTGTTTTTTCTTTTCTTTCTCTTCGTATGAAACTATAAAGTCAAATGAAAATAAAACTGATTTCTGTGACTGGGAGATGTCACTTGAATGTATTCACATATTTGCGGAAGGCTAAAAATAATATGATGATATTTCACATTTCTGATTTTATTTCCACATTACTAGTAGATCAAACATTAATCGTTTTGCAGAACATTTAGCCCAGTATACAGGGCGTTTCAGCTTACATTATTTGCGGCAAAAGATATTTTTTCTATTATGGTGTAGGTATGCCAAATCTAAGTTTTCGACCTCGAAAGTAGGACGGACAATTTTGGTGGGCTAAAAACTTCGAAAGTTTCGGGCTTTTTCCAGGTTTTCGCTTATAACTCAAAAGCGGTCCATATTTTGGAAATAACCGTTCTATAGGAAAATAAAGAGGACAAATTCCTGCGTTGATTAAAGAAAAAAGTTGAAAATTGATCAAGTAGTTTTATCGGGACCATAAAACAGCAATTATTTCCAACGTTGCCAAAGACTGTGTGTTGCTACACACTAGTATTTAAGGGAATTTAACACTGTGAACTTCACACAAATAGCTTTATTTACACACCTCCATCTTATAGTGGTAAAAATAGTTTCAAGTAAATTACAATGATCCCTGCTGAGGGCAGGACCGTCAACACAATTTACAAAATCATCAGTAGATAGCGTAAATGTCCATTCTCAGCCTGCAAAATCCTCCCCACCCTGCTCTATCTCCAAGGGGATGACCAGCTGAACCGGTCGACACATCTTCGTTCCATCAGGCTGCCGGAGAATGATGCACGTGATCTTGTTGTCTCTGCCAACTTCCACCAATGCTCTCTCCCACACGTATCTAGGTTTCATATCCTCCTGAAGCAGAACCGCCTCTCCTATTCTGGGTCCTCTTCTTGATGGGTAGCCTTTCACTTCATGGTAATTTTTTAGAAGCAATAGGTATTCGTTTTTCCATCTTCACCAAAGGTCTTCATAAAGCTTCTGTCCGCCTCAGAACTCCTTGGCCAGATCTTTCCTAGCTGATGGTTTTGGCCCATATGGAATAGTAACCAGTTTTCACAATTTAGGAAGTGAACTGGTGTCAACGCCCCATCACTCTCTCCTTGGGTGACGGGTCTTGAGTATATTGCGGCTTCTATTGAAATCAGAATGGTGTTCAGGTTTTCTTCATCAACTTGAGAGCGACCCAAGCTCCGTCCTCAAGCAGCATGTGAATAGGACAATATAAGACCTCCTGACTTGGTGTCCTATTTTAACATACAGTGGCCCAGCAAAATCAACACCTGTCATTGAAAATGGTTGTTGGGGTCGAACTCTGTCCAGTGGTAGTGGAGCCTCAACCTCTTCATACCGACGACTGTGAATGATCTTGCAGGGCAGGCATGACTGAAGAACTCTCCTAATATTTTGTCTTCCTCGCTGGATCCAAAACTCTTCACGTAGTTCTGCAAGGACATTACGTACGCCAAGATGGTGAAGCCTTATATGCGTCTGTTTGATCAGCAACTCCGTGAAATTGTGACGTCCATCCAGAACAATAAGATGCCTTTCTGTGCTGACAATGCAACACACTGCAGTATGCCACCCAGTCGAATCATCCCATCTGACAGGAAAGGGTTGCATCTGGCAATTATTGAAAATTTAGGTAACTGTTCGCCCTTACTTAATGCAGTTAATTCGTCAGGGAATAGTTCCTTTTACACTCTTCTTACCCAATATATTCAAGCATTTTGTATCTCTAGAGCACTTAAGCTGCCAGTATCTCAAGTTTACCTCTGCATAATCTTAATGAATCGAAACACATAGGCTATTATGTGTAGTACTCGCCAGTATGAACTGAATTTTGAAATGTTGTTGTGAGATTGATCATATTGATGTACAGGTAAGTTTGTGTTTTTCTCTCTGGCATTGGTTCAGGTAGTGTCCTCTAACCATGAATGCCTCTCATGGTGGACCACACCACCAGGTGTCGAGTGTTGCCAGACAATCTGCTTCTATTCCCTGTGTAAGGTGGTCTGCAGGATTTTGATTCCCAGGACAGTGTTTCCATTGGCTAGGTGTTGTGTAGGTCAATATTTCTGTCAGTCAATTGCAAATGAAAGTTTTCCATTTGTTGGGGTCCTTTCGTATCCAGCTTAACGTGACTGTTGAGTCACTTCATAATGTAGCTATGTTAACATCAAATCCAGTGATAGAGATACAGATACAAGCAGTCAACACACGAAATTTGTAATCCGTCTGCTAGAGCAAGTTCGTAGACACAGGCTTATATTTGCTTGCTAGCAGGAATGAAATCAAAATAAATTTCTTTTCAAATGAATTTTCAATAGCTTCCTTAAATATTCACTAACGATTTTTAACAAGCACCTGTTGTTTCCTTGAAATAAAGTGTGTTATGATAACCCTTACGGAACACTAGATTTATGATAAATATGTCGGTGAAAGATCGAAATGAAAGATGCAGATTACGATTATGTTAACATTTAGTTTATATAGTACTATTACTAATAAATCAATAAAAATAATTAACTGAAAAACCAAATAATTATTTTAATGTAATGGAAAGTGTCTTAACGTTATGTTTACAATATTTACAAACTCATTTTGCATTACTCATGCTGGTATTTTCGCTCCGGTATTGTAACAATTTTTTGGCGTCCAAGCCGATTATGATAGTTCAGAAGTATGCACTCAGCCCACCTAGAACAGCGTGGGAAGCATCTGTTTGAAATGAATCATAGGCTCAATTGCTTTAGTTGAGAACAATACCCTGTATAAAGTAGCGACAAGCTTTAATGTGTCGATTGCCGACAATCCCGTCTTACCATTGGTCAGTTGTACGTCACGTGGTACTCGGCAGCCATTCCTTGGCCAACCTAGGCATTACGTATATTGCAGAAATATACTAATTGAAGGTTTATTTCTCTATACGAAGTTTTTGTATGATAAAAGTTCCTTTTGTATTAACTAAAGATCTTAATAAACTATTTATAGTTTTCGAGTATACACATGGAAGTTTCGTATCTAAATTACTGTGGTGCACTGAGTGATATCGTTCGTATTTCTGCCTGAGGAAAATTCTAGTTCACTCAAGTCTACCTGATGTTAAATATAATATCTGTATGCCGTCGTTTTGCACAATAAACAAATAACTGTGTAATTATATCATCTCTTTTTGTAACACGTTTACAAAGTCATGGTTACATGACGAAGTAGTCCTGTATAAGTTTCCCTTTGTTCCATGGCTGTTGTAACGTAATCGATAGCGTTCTCGCTTTGTAAACATGAAGAAATTGTGTGTGTGTTCAAGCCCTGCCAACAAATTTTAATTTTTTTCTTATTCAGCTTCTCATATACGTAACAGCGCAAACAAATAACACATCATTACCAATGGAAATTTTCATTTAATCAGATTTTTTCGTAAGACAATTTAGAAAAATTGTGTTTGAGAGACAGATATTACACATATCGGTATGGTAATACGACCTTTTTCTCACTCTCATTGCACTTTCAGGAATAATGCCTCAGTGTCATGCCGTCAGTTACAGCTTCAATCCAGATTGTGTATAAAAGTAGATCAACATCCCAGAAGGAGAAAGCAATACGGAACGTCACAGGGTGTGTTTTCATACATTTGCTTATGAATCATCTAAAGTGTGTGAGCTGACGCCACACCTCTGTAATACACTTATAATTACGTTCAAATCATGATTTCACGTTCTGCAACTGATACTACGCTTCATATCAGACGCTTTGCATGCTGTTCCATAAACGTTAACATACTCGTAATATGCACCTTTCAATCCGATCTTTCCCGTAAGGGTTATCATAAGGATCGTAAGGAAACAACAAGTGCTTGACAAAAAACGTTAGACAATATTTAAGGTAGCTATTGAAAATTCATTTGAAAAGAAATTTATTATGATATCTTTCGTGCTAGCAAGCAAATATAAGCCTGTGTCTACGAACTTGCTCTAGCAGACGGATTACAAATCTATCTCTAGTGTTCATTGATGAAATGCTGTGCTTCGGTATATATTTTTATCATTACGACATCGTTTGCACTTTCGCTTCCGTCGTAAAGTGATTATAAACTGGTTTTAATGCAGCGGCCCTGTGCTACGCTATAGGAGCACGTGCGAAACGTGCGGCCGGCACTTTCCGGGGGGCGGCAAATCTGCCGTCCACCCTTTTTTTCTCTAGGACAAACTCAACATTCCTTCAGAAGAGGGGATTCGAAACCAAACCTCGGAGGGAGCGGCTACGGGAACTGTGACATGGCGCCTCGACTACATGCCGGCAGCCCCTGTTGAACAAGGGGAGGGAGGATGAATTTCTTCCTCGCCACTGTGGCAGCGCCGTCGTGTTTACGCCGGTGGAACAGAGAGGGGGAAGCAGGCTGGCATAAATTCCAGTATTCTTATGGGTGGAGCGCTGCCATCCTGTTATGCGCCGTGCCTTTTACTCACAACTAATTTGGCAGAAGACGAAATCTAATTTGGAAATTCGAAGTATGGTCTTTTAGCAACAATGCCTTCTCGTCCGCGCGAAACAAAACGTTAATTTTGACACCTTGTAAAACGAAAATCCATATACAGAACATTGCTTCTAAGGGTTTCCTTGCTAGCTTTGAAGCTCATTTCTGTTTGACAAAAGTTGTGCAGTTTTCTCAAAGTTCGTATTTCTCTCTATTGTTCGTAATGCTATAAAATTGCTGCCTGATAATACATTTATCCATATCATCGGTCACATACTTCTTGCTTCTTCTTCTTGGGCGCTAGTTTAACCGTAGCCTCGCTGTACCGCATCAAGTGACCTAGTGGCAATGCCGCGTCACCGCTTCGCCTTTCCAGACAATAGGTATTGTTGCGTTCTCCACAATGAAAACTACAGAAATCGTTTCGATAGTTGGCCGAGAGAGCCAAGATTGGTCAGAAGCACTTTCATTGCTTTTCGTAAGAACAGAAGAATAGGTGCGTCCGAATTCCTTGCAACTTGGGATGAAACAGATAAGTGCTTTTCATATAACCTACAATTATTATTGCGCATTTACGTTACTCATATGTTAAATTTTTTCTCCTTCAAGAATGCGGAATAGGAAAATTTGTTTTTCTTAAGATCTGTTACTTAAAAAATTGGCAAATAAGCACGCGTCACCCCAGTAGCTAGAATGAAAATAAAGCGCAGAAAACTGATGTGATATGGCGATGACTAATTTGTTACCTCTTATTCTATAATCAGACACGACAGAACTAACACATGCAAATTACGACAGATGGCGAATGACAGTTCTTTGGAATGAATAACCGCAGTGCAGTGAGTTAATATATTTCGACTAGCATCAGTACCCGTCGATTCCCGAGTATGTATTTATTGCATTATTGTGTTACTCCATCTCCTTATTCTTCCTCTCTCCATTGTCTTCCGCCCCACTTTGGCCGTTTCAACTGTTTTTATTTTTTCCATATCTTCATAGATTTCTGGCACAGTCTGGCTATTCTCAATGCTTTGAGCTATGTTTACATCTATACCGTCGTGCTGAACGTAACTGCCAACATGACGGTTTAGATGTAAGCACATGTTAAAAGCTTTCAAACTGGCCACTTAGTGGCCGAAACCTAGGTAGATCTGAAAAGTAAAACAAAAAATTGCCATTGATTGCTGACTTTTCCTACAGATTTGTAGATTTGTTTAAATAAAATTTCACAAACGTTTTGTAAAAAAAGGGAAAGAAAAGAAAAAAAACGGGGGGAGGGGGGGGGGCGGCAATTTAGCAGCTCGCACGGGGCAGCACTTGGGCTTGCGCCGGCCCTGCGCCAGCCACATGGCGCCGCTGGGTTGTCACTACCTTCTCTATAAGGTGCTTTAGTGACAATCGACATTTACGCCATCTACTGACGGTTTTGGAAATTGTGTTGACGTTGCTGCCCTCAGCAGGGAGCTATGTAATTTACTTGAGAGTTAAGACTGTTAGATAGAGGTGTGTAAATAAAGATGTTTGTCTGAAGTTCACTGTGTTAAATCCTCTTTTCACAGCTTGTCATCTGCAAACAACAGTACATTTTTATTTCGAAAACTACCTAATTTTTTATTATACATTCGCCTAGAATTTATGTTGAAAAATAGTTCTATGTTACTTGCATTCTAGTTGTGGTGTTGCTGCTTCTTAATGTGGGGTGTAATTATGTTTCGTGATGTTTAGTGCTCTTTTTGTTGGGAATTATGTCTGTTAACATCGCCATTTGTCATGTTGTGGTGGCTGTATCGTATTCATTTGTTTATGTGGC
Source organism: Locusta migratoria (assembly GCA_026315105.1). Lineage (NCBI taxonomy): Eukaryota > Metazoa > Arthropoda > Insecta > Orthoptera > Acrididae > Locusta > Locusta migratoria. The sequence continues at coordinate 787,699,063 of CM048755.1, forward strand.
GTGTGTGGTATGGCGCGCGATTTTTGAATACGACTGTTAGATGGCAGAGCTCTCCCTATCCCTGAAACGGTACAAGTCGGTAGATGTCGGGCGCCTTCGGCGGGCACCGGCAGTCTCTGTTTCGAGGCTGCAGCCAACATTACTGACTGAAAGTGCTGTGGGAGGCAACAATAGACCTTTGCTTTCTTATTGTTTGCATAACCGAGTTCTGAGTGTTCCATTTTGTGTAACACGTAACTTAAGGTAGATGAATGTCAGATGCATATCCCAGTTGGCTTTAAATTTTTAACTGGTTATTTTAGATCCCATATGGAAAATGGTGGAGTATCAATTTTCATAAAAAGTGATTTGTCCCATACAGCCAAAGTAATTGATTTAAATCATTTAGTACATGAAGGACAAACTGAAATGGCTGCTATTCATTTACCTGAACTCAAGATTGTTGTAGTGTCTTTGTACTGTACACCAAAAACTGATATCAAAGTTCGTGTCCATCATATAGATGAACTGTTAATGTATTTACTTAAATTTAAAAACCACAAAATTTTAATAATTGGTGATATTAATACTGATGTGACCATACAGGACTCTAAAAGTAGACTACTTCTTGATACTCTTAAATCACATAATTTTACTTGTCTTAACAATAAACCTACCAGGCTGAATGCCTGCCTGGATAATGTCATCTCTAATATTTCTAAAGAAGATGTAGTTTTAAATGTAGTCAAACCTCTTCTATCTGATCATGATGGTATTTTTTTAAAAATAATGGGGCCCAAAAGTGAATACAAACAATCTACAGAATCTAGAGCAGTGAGGCAGTTAAACCCAGTAAATGTTACAAGTCTCAATGAAAAACTTGTGAGAATAGATTGGAATTCTACTGTCCTGATGAATAATCCATTAGGTGATGCTTTTGATTATTTCTTACACACCATTACAAGTACCGATAATGAACAATGTCCCCTCATCACTAAACGCAATAGGGCTAATGGAAAGAAAAAGCTGAAGAGAAATTTAACTAACTGGTACACACCTTACTTGAACAATTTAAGAATACTGTTAAAAATTTGCCATGATAAATCTCAGAGTAATAATGAAATTACACTTCTGTACAACAAGTTAAAAAAGCTTTACAGAAAAGAAATCATTTCTGCAAAGCAAACAGCAAATGATAATTATATTTCTCAATCCAACAATAAATGCAAAGCAGCATGGGATGGATGTAGTTAAATCAGAATCTGGGCTAATTGCTGATAAATCTCCTGTTCCTCTAAGTCTAGATGAGCTAAACTATAGTTTCATAAACTCTGGTAAATTTCATATTACAGATGAAAACAACTTAGATGCCAGGGCGGATCAACTTAACCATTTACAGGAAACAAAGCTAAAAGATAACTTGCCCAAATTCGAATGGGAAACCATCTCTCCCAAGGATATACTCTGTGTAGTTAGGTCAATGAGCAGCTCTAGAACAGAAGACATACACAGTTTATCTAACTTTATCCTGAAAAAAATTCCACTATTCCACTATCCTATCTTATCAATAGGATGTTTAGTAAGGGAACCTTTCCGGATTGCTTAAAACAGACAATTATCTTGCCCATCCACAAAAAAAGGGATAGAAATTCCCCCCAGAACTACAGACCCATAGCAATTGTGCCGGTAGTTTCAAAAATCATTGAAACTTTAATGAAGACCCAACTAAATTATTTTTTTTAATATCACAACATACTTAACAAGGCCCACTATGGTTTTCGAAATGGGCGATCAACAATTCATGCAGTTGAAGAAGTTGTGACATTAGTATTACGTGGTTTTGAAAATAGGGAGCACACCTATGCCACTTTAGTTGACCTATCGAAGGCATTCGACACCGTCTCACACAGCCTGTTAATAAAGAAACTTGGAAACTATGGAATTGTTGACACTGAACGAGCTCTACTGAACTCATATTTGACTAACAGGTATCAAATGGTGCTTGTTAACTCTAACAAAAAATCTGACCTTCTCAAGGTAAAATACGGTGTGCCTCAGGGGTCTGTGCTAGGCCCTTTCCTTTTCATTGTTTATGTGAATAACCTCCCCAAAATACTATCGTGCAAAACAGTGATGTACGCTGATGACACCACTCTTCTCACAACACACATAGATGTGAAGGTCGCTAAACTAATGAACGATTCCATGATGGAAACGGCCGCTAAGTGGTTCCATGAGAATAAGCTAACATTAAATGCAAATAAAACTGAACACATCCTCTTCTCCCTCACAGACATTCATAATGAACACAGTTGTTCTGTAAAACTATTAGGCATATACCTAGATAGCAAATTATCTTGGATTACCCACACGGAGAAGCTCTGCAGCAAGCTGGCAAAAATCCTATATCTAATTAGGAAACTAAAGGCCTGTGTGAGCACTGGGATCTTACTTATGGCATACTATGCCTTCTTTCATTCTCACCTTCACTATGGAGTACTCCTGTGGGGAAACTCTGCTGGTGCAAAAGAGGTCTTTCTGTGGCAGAAGAAAGTCATTAGATGTATTTTTGGCTTGAGTAATGAAACTTCATGCAGACAGTATTTCATTAAATACAGAATACTTACTCTCCCCTGTCTGTACATACTACAAGCTTTCCTTCATACAAAACAAAATATCCACATGCATGAATGTAGGTCAGACATACACTCATACCACACTAGACACAGGAACTTACTAGACGTTCCATGGACTCGTCTAAGCAAAGTCCAAAAAAATTTTTTACACACAGGAAAAGTATTTCTCAACTATCTACCTTCTGATATAAGAGGGATGCCTCAAAATAAATTTAAAACGGTAGTCGAGTCTTGGCTGAAATCAAAAGCTTTCTACGACATTAATGAATTTTTAGATAGTGAAGAAAAAGGTGATTTCCCAAACACACTGTGATTAAGTCAATTTTTTTGTTCAATTCTTATTTGTGTTTTATTTGAATTTGTTATTAAATTTGTAAATAATGATATTTGTAAAATACTTGTCACACATGCCATAATAATTGTATTTTTGTCAATAATGTATATAACAATCTATATGTATTTACTGACGATGCCTCATACAACAACAGTTGTTCACAGGCGAATATATGAATCAATAAATCAATATTAAGTGGGTGATTCCTGTAGTTGGTTTCGTTATCAACCATTCTCGTGAGTATGCTGCTTTGTTTCATTTACGATCAACATTTAAAGCGATGTGCGCCACCTGTACTTTCGCGGAAGCATGCCGCGTGGTTTGTGGTGTCAGCACTGCAGGACGTAGGCGTATCTTGTCTCCTCCGCTCACCTCTCTCCCCGCGGATGTCTTGGTGTGAGGCGGGGCTTGCTTCCTCTGCTGCCCGCTCCCCCCCGTACAACTCAACCATCAAACAGTTTACACACTGACACTGATACTGTCGATGTTTTGTGTGTGTGTGTGTGTGTGTGTGTGTGTGTGAGAGAGAGAGAGAGAGAGAGAGGGAGATATGTTATGGGGGGCTGTCAGGTGCGATGAGATGGTGGGATTTATTTGTATACTTCTTTTATATGGCTCACCTGAAGACGGGGATACCGCCCGTCAGCTTTGATACGTGACGTCATCGCAGGTGCGTGCATGTTTGTAGAAGGCGTGAGTGATTATGTGGTGGTTAAGTTAAAGGCGATAGTTTGTTTACAAACAAAACAGATTAATATTTTGTGTTTAAAAAGTGATCTGTAGCTTCTCTCTGATGGTTAGGTGTAGGTTAACCGAGAGGAATTTTTTTTTCCCCGTATGTAGGCGCCGAAGGCATAAATTCTTGGGTTAAGACGTGTGATCGACGGTACATTCTTTTACTGTCTATAATAACTACAGATTATTTGTATTCACAACACAGAAGTATTAAGATATCCCGTTTACTGGTTTTCAGACATCTTGATGACGTCATGGGTCAAAGTAGACGGGTGGTATCCCAGTCTACAGTTAAGCCGATTTCTTTTACTGGGCGGACAAGGTGCCAATTTTGATGTTTAGGTGGTATGTAAATTTTCATGTAGAATATTGATCTAGGTAACGGATTGATCTGTAGCCCTGCCCGAGGTTGTGGTTAGTTTGGCATTTTTTTTTTGGGGGGGGGGGGGGGGAGGGGGGGCGAGGAGCGAAGAGCGAAGCAACAGTTTCCCATGGTCGCTCGCAGCAATGTTAGCACAAGAACCTGTCTTCGATAGAGCAGGTACAGTATCAATTTTTGCATATATGCCGCGAATTCAGAGTGCTATGTTCAAACTGATCCATTTAGATTCACACATCCACCTACCGAGCTCGATGTTTTAATAAAAACAAATAGTAATCATTTGAAACATTGATCATTTTCGATGGAAATTATAGTACGGTGAATTTTTGTGCAGATGTGTTATTTATGAAACATGAAATAATCTGTTCCGCCATGTCATCTTGACATCATCGCTTGTCAGGCGTACCAACATGAAGACATAAGTGTGATGATGATCTATTCTCGAGTCTTATCGAAATTGACCACTTATGGCAACATTATCTCCTGGAACAGACGAGGAACGTTATGAGTTTTGCCAGTTTCAGTGAAAGCCGAAGGGTTCTATCGCGTTTTTCAGTATTGCCACGTAGACTTTGGGCTACGCTGAAGTGGGATCTGTTCCGTAGCCCGGGGTCTAGGTTGTGCTGTATCATATGCTTAATTTGAGGCGTAGTATAGATCAACTGAAGTGTGCGATACAATTTTTTGTCGGTTTTCGTCATTTTGAGGTTATGTATCGTGTGCTTCATTTGAGGTATAGCTCAACTGAAGTATTCAATACGTTTTTTGTTATTTGAGTTTTGGTGCGTGTTTTTTTTTTTTACCGCCATATTGGCTACGTGTGATATGCGTCATTTGTCATGTTGATGACGTCATGGGTCAAAGCCGATGGGTCGAATCGCCATCTATAATTATGCCCCGGTATATTCCTATTGTTCAAGTCTGACAAGACTAACTGATTATCTGTATCATCTGTTTAATAACAACTGCATTGACAAAATTACATATAAGTGTTGGTTAACTATGGGCAGGATAATTCTAGATGCTATAACAAATTTAACAGATGATTTCATTGGGGTTACAATGGCTACTGGCACACTTTATGTCCCAGTAGCAGTTACATTTCTGAAAAATCGCTAAAGAAGCTCTCAAAGTAAATGAGTATTTTGTTCTTTGTGACTTTCCAGAAAATTACTCTTTCACCATTCAGGATGAGGTACAGGGATTTCACTGCAATTTACAAGGACAGCCACAGATTATTTATTATCTACAGTACTTAACTATTAAGTTGTTATCCCATATATGGGTTTTCTGACATGTTTATGATGTCATAGGTCAAAGCAGATGGGTGGAATCATGTTGTAAAATAATGCCTAAAGTCCTGTAACTTGCACTGGAAGATGAACATTCAAATGTAGATGGGCCTGTAATGATGTCGATAAACTCTGTTGACCATTAAAAAATTGTGACACTATGAAGACGGCATTTACAGATATCAAATTGACATGCTTGGGTATATAAATGATTGCCATTTGAGCTAAACATTGTAAAGTACTGTATGCAGTAGCAATGGCACAGCGAGGATTTTGTTCTGAGGGTGGCTCATTTTTTAAAAATAAAGCCAACAGCAGAGGTGCCCCCCCCCCCCCTCTTGGCCAAACACCTGATATTATAGGTCCTGGATTCCTAGTTTTGCCATTTAATATTAAAAAGTCCAGAAGGACTCATTTTTCACCCTCCCCTCTTCCCCTCCCCCCTCGGAAATTTCAATGACACAGTTTGTGTCATGACCCATCCCTGTGGGCACCTCTGGCATACTGAATTTATTAAACACTATTCTGATTCTGAATTGTGTTAACTTTAAACCTCATAGTCACTGTCTTATCCCATCATTCGCTGTCAGAAGTAGAAGAAGCTCGCCGATGTTATCACTGTTTAATTATCATGAGACACTATGTGTAAAAATTGAACAAAAATAATACTATTGTCTGTAGTGTTTGGCGGATTTCATGAGATTCCACTCGGTGGTGCCGCTGACCTGCTAAGCATTCCGTGGCTATGCCGCTGACTGAGCTTGTTACAGACCCTCATTTTGAGGATACTGTTTTGAAATGGTTTGAAGACCCTTTCCCAAGTAATGTGGGATCAGACGGTGACTATGAGATTTAATGTGAACATAATTCAGACTCAGAATAGTGTTAAAGTGAAGACGAAATTGTATTGGCATCTGTGTAATGTAGAAAATCTCCAGCTGTGATCCCAAGAAAAGAAGAGAAAGACATGTTTGCCATTGTTGCAAGAAGCCCACCTGCCTTGAGTGTTTTACCAATAGTAAACAATAAAAAAAATGGAACAAAGTAAAATTTAAAGGCCAGAGTATTTGACTTTCTACAGTGTTAATAAAATAATGTAATGTTAAATCCATTTTCTGCAGTTTTACCTTATAAAATTAATTTTAAAATTACAGAATTTATGTAGAAATCAAATTTTCAAACGTTTGTAGAGCTTATGGGACTTAACTACGGGGTCATCAGTCCCTAAACTTACAAACTATGTATGATCTACCTACCACTAAGGACGGCACAAATATTCATGCCCGAGGGGGGATTCGAACCCACGACCGTAGTGTCCATGCAGACCGTGACTGATGCACCTCTGTCCTCTCGGCCACCGTGGCCGGCAATTTATGTAGACATAAGTAGCTTTTTGCATAACAAATTGAATTAGTTCACTTAGATAACAATCACAACTGTTTATAATTATTAAAAATTGCGACCTGTCAGACCGCACTTGGGACAGTGTGTGACAGAAAAATGACCTGGAAAGCTAAGGGTTAAGCAACTTTTGTGTTACTACCCAAAGAGAATGGTCTTTACAGTTTAACATGACTCTATGTGTAAAAACTGAAATGAAATAACACTATTGTTGTTCATATGATTCCACTCAGTGGCACTGCTGACCTATCCATGTGACTATCATCAACGAGGGCAGATATATTGTTCAATTGGCCATTCAGTGCAAACTACCCATGACTAGACATCCCTCATCATTAGGACTATATTGTTATTTTCGCCTTCTTTTGTGTGTTGGTAGAGGGAGGTTCTGAGGAGGAAATTTCTACCCTTGCCCTGCCAACTGAAGTAATTTCCAAATGTGCATAAGGACAACAATGTCTACTGACAGTTAACGATAGCAATGAAATTTCTTGAAATCTACAAACAAACTGTAGTCATTAAGAATCTTGAGGAGCATTAGTAGTTTGTAAATTTAGACTGATCCATAAAAACAGCATAAAAGTCAGCACAGCAGCAGAAAAAAAAAAAAAAAAAAATCTGTCCAACAGGTATCTGGACTTCATGAACATTCTGAGCTACGACTATCATTCTGCGTTTGAGCCAGCTGTAAACCACCATTCACCGCTCTATTCCATGGAAGAGGATGATGAATACAATTTTGATGCACAATTGACCATTGTAAGTAACTACTTTTTTCATTTGGCACTAAGCCTCAGAGTTCTCAGATTTTTGTTATGCTCTATAACATTTCCTCATCAGACCTAGTTTCTGGATAGAATGAAGTAACACTGATAGTCTGGATATGATTTTGTTTGATCACAACACTCCCTGAGTAAGGGCAGTGTTTGTAAGAATTTAGTCAACACAGAAGATACACAAAATTTACATAGCTTCTAACACTACAGTTACAGAAATACAGTACTCTGGAAACAACTGTGAACAGGTTACTTGCCATTGTATTGCATGCCAGAGTTATGCAAGCTGTGACATGCTCACAAATCAAACAGTGATCCAGTAGTTTAAATTGATTTTCTTTATTCACATTAGTGATCATAATATTTAGTCATTGAACAAGTAGTTTTGCTCAGTGATGACCATTTTAAGATCTGTTATGTTCATACCATGTCCTAATATTGTGGAACCATAATGGCATTGTTACAAAATAAACTAATATTAGCATTGCTTCATCGTGTATTTTTAAAATATAATGTAAACTAGGTACCACTGCTGTCCACACTTATGAATGTCTACTAGAGAGCATAACTATCTGGTGGAGGAGCAGTGACACAATGAACTGCAGTTTATGCCTCTTGGATCCCCAACCATCCCACATCACTATCATCTCTTAAGTTTTATTGGTGAGAGCTGTCTGTCCAATACATAGGCCTACTTCACTTTGAGCATTATGCTGATCTCAGTATCTGCTAGTCCCCCATCTCCTTCCATCCATTACCTATTACCTAGCCAATGCAGTCATTGCTTTGCCTCTATTTTAAACAATGGTTTCATTCATAAGACTTATAGATTCTATAGACCTTCATCTTCACTGCTTCAGTCAACAAGCTCACTGGAAATTTCACATATGCTTATTTCATATACATTCATTCCATTGTTTATATTTTTTCATAAGCTTTTTCCATGATGATACAAATAAATATTAGTTGCTACCAACATTTGAGTCAAATATTACTGACTTCTTTTTAGAAGTTATACTGATGGATGACTAGTGTTGTAGACAATTTGGTACCTGCACCTAACTACTGCAAAATGGCAGTACATACTACCTGTACTCTTTATAGAATGATATCTTCATTCACTATTGACATGGACTCTAAGAAACGATTGCCATGTGATAAGTAAGAAAAAAAACATGTTATGACTAATAACACACCTATGCACATTAAGGCAGTTTCAATTGTCGTCAGGATCCTAAACCGTCCCATCAGAGTCCGACGAAATCCACTGCTACACACAACCACTCCTGTCCCAGCTATCGGTAACGTCCGGAGGTACAACCACATTAGCGAGCACTGTGAGAATGCAACTGAGGCGAAGTTAACGACTGGCCCGCTGCCTCTCTCAAATCGCCGTGCGGCCGGCAGCGTGCAGCGCGATAGTCCAGCCAGCGCAACACAGCAGCCAGTCCTGGTAACGGGCGGCGCACCGTTCAAACATACGCACTGCACGTTACCACATTCCTTCCCCTTCACGGTGTAATCTGCAGGGGTGCCAAATGCACCCAGGCTATATCCAAGGGAGATACCTCGTCCATCTCCGGCTGCCAGCATCGGGCTGGTACTACATCATAGGGTCAATAGTGTCCTGATCGCCCTTTCCAGGAGTGGCTGCTACCTCTGTATAGGTTGCTCGCAATTACCGCGGATGCGAGAGCACCATCTGACCCCAGCACTGGAGATAAAAAAGGAGCAGTTTCATTACTCACAAGATGATTCACATCCATTTCCGGTGTCTGGATTTCCCTAGCTTTGGAAGTGATGGCCCTCTCCCCACTGTCTGGCACCAAAGGCTCAGGGAAGGAAGCTGAAGGTGGTGGCAACCCAGAGCCCGAGAATGAAACTGCTGGGACTGGTGCCAGTGCCAGGAAAGGCACCCATACTGCAGATGTAGTTCGGGTGGGCACAGGGCGCAGTGCAGAAGTCGGCTCCTCAGAAGATGTCGGCACGGAGCATGCCGGTGAAACAGGCCCCGGAGAAGGCGCAGCTGGAGGGGATGCTTATGGATCTGCTGGGAATCACAGACACAATTGATCCCGGTGATGACGAAGAGTGCCCACAGCAGTGTCCACAGTGCAGAGGCAGTGGCTGAGACATGGCTTCACCTTACCCGGCAGCCAACATGGATGCCGGCCAAACCCGTGCGCCCACACGAGCGACCCCAGAACATAACGACGTGATGGTCGCGTGGAATCTCTCGGTAGCTGAGGCAACAACAAATGAAAGAGATTGTGAGGTTGCCTGCCATGAAGAAATTCCACTGGGCTGCATTCCCCTGCCGGGTTGAATCGATACGACATTAAGAAATGGATAATGGCATCGTCCACAGATCGAGAGGTCACATATTTGCGCATTTGAGCTTTAAAAGTACGCACAAACCGTTCCACTTCACCATTAGACTGGGGATGAAACGGAGGAGACATAATGTGGCGAATGTCCAGATGAACACAAAAACAGAAATGAAAGGGGTACCATTATCTGAAACAAGCATGTGCGGAAACCCCTCCAAAGCAAAAACTTTAGACAGTGATTGAATAGTTACAGCAATGGACATGGTATGGCAGTGAAAAATGTATGAAATGTTTGAATAAGCATCCACAAAAAAAAAAAAAAAAAAAAAAAAAAAAAAAACTAATAGGAGTTAAGGAAGGGTCCTGCGTAATCGATATGCAACCGTTCCCATGGCTGTTGGGGTTGTGGCAAAGAAGATAGACACACCCGAGGCGCCGCCTGTTGTGAAGTGCACAACGAGCACTTAGTCACCAGCCTCGTAATGTCATCATCGATGCCGGGACAAAACACGTTCCGGCGAGCCAATGTTTTTCTGCGGGAAACTCCCCAGTGTCGTTCGTGAATAATCTGAAGCACTTTTGAACGGAGATCGCCAGAATCAGTACCCGCAGAGACTGTCCATCTGTAGCCAAAAGGAGAACCTCGTCCCATTCAGACAGACTAAAACGGAAGGAATAATAGTTACGGAGGAGGTCTGAAGCCCTACACGGAGGGGTATCCGGCCAGCTCACATGAATGTAGTGAAGAACGGGCCGCAGCACGGGATTGTACGACATCACCTTAGCCAATACTGGAGCCATAATAGGAAAAGCATCAACAGTAGCCTGACCTTCTTCACCCAAATAAAAGCTCAAAAGTTCTTCTCTATCAATGTCAGGATCAGGACCCGCCAGAAGGCATGATAATGTGTCCGCGTTAGCATGTTGTGCTGTCAGACGGAAATGGATCTCATACTTATAATGGGAAAGAAAGAGAGCCCAACGCTGCACTCTATGAGCTGCCTTGTAGGGAAGCGCCGCTGTAGGGTGATCAGTAATGAGATGAAATTTTACCCCATACAAGTAAACGTGAAATTTCTTTAAATCATACACAGTGGCTAATGACTCTTTTTCAATTTGAGAGTATCGTTGCTGGGTAGCTGTCAACGTCTTAGATGCGTACGCGATGGGGCGTTCCGACCCGTCGGAATACTTACGGGCCAAAACGGCCCCAATGCCATATTGAGATGCATCCGTAGCCAGAACCAAATGTTGCCCAGGAACATACGCCCTTAAACAAGGGGCAGAAATCAGTAAGCACTTTAACGTGCAAAATGCCCATTCACACTCAGACGACAAGGCAAAGGGAACACCCTTGTGAAGCAGACGATGTAAGGGATGCACTACCGAGGCAGGCCCCAGTAAAAAAATGGTGGTAATAGGCAATGTTGCCCAAGAAAACCTGTACATCTTTAACAGACGTGGGATGTGGCAGGGACTGTACTGTGGCCACGCGATCCGGTAAAGGGCGGACGCCCACTGAAGACACTTCGAACCCCAAATAAGGAATAGAAGGTTGGAAGAAATGAGAATTGGTCAGGTTGCAGTGAAGACTGGCTGCTAGGACGACAGAGAAAAGTGCCTGAACGTTTTGTAAATGTTCGTGGGCTGAAGCCCCGATCACAACAATATCATCTAAGTAGTTAACACAGCCCGGAACCGGGCAGAGGAACTGCTCTAAGTATCGCTGAAAAATAGCCGGGGCACTAGTGATCCTGATAGGAAGTCGCTGATATTGGTATAAACCAAAGGAAGTGTTGACAACCAAGATACATTTTGTGTCGACAAGGAGCATCCAATTCCAGGAAAGGGACCAAATCTGAGAGGAGATTGACAGAATCATCGATAGTAAAACCAAAAAGACGAAAGCATCCAGGCCGAAAATGTTAGCAGCTGCAGTGTCAATAACAACAAGAAAAGTGACCGGCCAGATGACAGATTTATATGCCGTGGAAGCCGTAAATTGACCCAGGATAGGAATGCACTGGCGGCTGTAGCCACGCAAAGAACGGTTGACAGCAGCCAGGGCCAGTGAGCCAAGCTGTACATACATGAGATAATTGAGAAGAGAAATGGAAACTCCCGTATCGACAAGAAAGGAGACCACCCTGTCGAAAATCTGAACTTCAACAAAAAGTTTGGGAGACGGAGAGTGAACATTCTGGACAAGATTGTCGTCCATCTCATCATCTTCCTCAGTCGGCCGGGAATGGCAAACAGAAGCCATGTGGCCTCTTTCTTGCATGAGTGATATATAACCCAACACTTAGGGCAATCTGCCCTGTCATGCTTTACAAAACAAAGAGGACAAGGAGGAATGGGTCTCTGCGTATGACGGGAGTGTATGACATGGCCCACGGCTGCTGCGAAGCCGTGGCCTGTTTATGGCCGTGCATGTGGCAAATGGGACGCTCCCATATGAAAGCAACGTCCGCGCAATCCAAAGGTGCCGAGCCCGACTGCGATACTGCAGCGACATCACCCCAAGTCTCAATTTGGCCCCCTGCAGTCTGTGAGACTTCTAAAGACTACGCAATGTTTAAAACATCCATCAAGGTAGGATTTTCCAGCTGTAGGGCACGTTGGCACACTTCCCTATCTGGAGCAAGCCTGGGAATTGCGTCCCGAACCATATCGTCTGCATATGACTCCTTGTGGGTTGGAGTAATGAACATACACTGACAGCTAAGACTGTCCAGCTCTACGGCCCACGCCCAATAGGACTGAGTGGTTTTCTTATGCGACCGGTAAAATTCGACCCGTGCCGCAATAACATGCATACGCGGGTGGTAATGGGCCAACAACAAACAACACATCTCATCAAAAGCCAAAGCAGCCGGCTCCTGCAGGGGAGCTAGTTGACGCAAAAGTTGATAGGTGTGAGGGGAGACCCACGAAAGAAATAAAGCCTTACACAATGCCGGGTCAGATACCCCGAACGCAAGGAAATGTTGACATAGCCTGTTTTCATAAGAGTCCCAATCTTCTAAATAATCGCCAAAGCCAGAAAAGGGGGGCAGAAACACTGTAGTGGGAGACACAGAACTGGAATCAATCACCGGCAGAGGAGCCGACTGCAACGACACCAGAGAGTCAAAGCGGTTCGCCTGACCCAACACAATCATAGTTAACCGCTGAATGGACTCAACCACAGTCTGTAGCAATTGCTACAGGATTTGGCCCCACGGGGTAGCTGAAAATCCGCCGGACCCAGTCCTTTGTTTTCCACCATTCTCCTCGACAGAGTACACACCAATCCAAACACGACCCTTGTCGCCAATTGTGTTATGACTAACAACACACCTATGCACGTTAAGCCACTTACAATTGTCTCCAGGATCCTGAACCGTCCCATCACAGTCCGACGAAATCCAATGCTGCACACGACCATTCCCGTCCCAGCTATCGGTAACGTCTGGAGGCACAACCATGTTAGTGAGCACTGTGAGAATGCAACTGAGGCGAAGTTCACGGCTGGCCTGGTGCCTCTCTCAAACAGCCGCGCTGCCGGCAGGATGCAGCGCAATAGTCCAGCCAGCGCCGCACAGCGGCACGCCGTTCAAACATATGCGCCACGCGTTACCACAAAACAATAACTACTCACCTACATACTCTCTAGTTACATGATTGGATACTTTGCATTGATCTACAAGATTTTTGAGCTACATTGGTTTTATTTTAACATTAAATTAGTCAATACAAACACATGAGTAAACATTGTCATCTTCAACAATACTAGCTTCATTTGTGATTTTCTGTTCAAGCTGAGTCTACCATTCCAAATTAGTGAGGAACATCATATTTTTTATGGCTGGATGGCCTTGATAGTGTCACAGCTCCAGATTAACATAATGGAAGAAAGTCATGTGTACCACCCACCTGTAAATAATATAAACATTTGATTGTGTGTTTTATGATTTAACTCCTTCTATGTTCCAAATTCCAAACCTGTATGGAAAACAAACCTCAAAATTCACTACATTTGTGTGGGAAACCATAAAAAGAAACATACTCTGATGGCCAAAGGGCAAATGATCTGGCATATGTCCTCAATCTAGATGTGGCACTCTTGCCTATCACATTACCAAGCATAGTGTTATTAATGTAGAATACCAAGTCCATCATAAAATGTCATACCCACATTCAGTAGTTTACTACAGATCATAGTTTGTAACAGAGAATAGTTGTTGCACCATCAGTCCCTGCAGTTTTATCTTGTTACACCAGTGTAGAGGATATCTACAAATACAAGGTTGCTTTCTGCTTGCTAGTTTGGTACACTCCATTAAACAGTAAGTACTAGATTTTGCTTATATTGATCCATTACCTTTATTTATTATTTAACAATGCATGTTATTTTAATTACTTTCCCTTAAATCTGTTCATCTCTTTGTGGATGACATTTGTTCTCTTGGCGTGTGCCTTAGGTTTTCTCCCATTTCCTTTGTCTACATTACTCACTCTATATTCTTTATCTCATTCATCTTTCTTATTATCTTTGCTTTATCTTTATATATTCTTTTATCATTTTGTTCCTTCAGAAGTCAGTATTTTCTGTATTATAAATTATTTTCCATGTCTCAAAACCAATGCTCTTGCTACGTCTTAAAAAAATCTAACAATGGAAAATCCAGATTGGAATGTCAATTATTGAGGATAGATAACAATTCACACCATAAAGATGATTGCTGAGCCGCTCACAGGCACATAAAATAGACAATCACATTCACACAACTTAATTTTGTGGCTATGGTCATTCATTAGAAAATAATATGTGCATTCATACATTCGATCAGACATAACTGTGCACACTTGATCACCATCTCCAGCCACTCCAGGGCAACACGCATCTTTACAGTGAATGAGGAAGGAAGTGGAGGGGAAAGGATGTTGGGTAAGGGTGGGGATAGACTATTTTGCATTGCATGATGGTTTGTAAAGGCTCTGATAGGCAGGAATTTGAGATGCTGCATGGAATGCACTGAAGGAAGTGGCGGGAGAAGGAAAACGGGAGGTGTGTATGGAGACGGAGGTCAGATTTAAAGCAATAAAAATAAAAAAATTAATTAAAAAAAATGATAAATTGGCATGCCACCTTCCAGGATGTTAACCTCTGCCTCACTGAATGATGGCACCATCCAAACCTCTGTGAGTTTGCCACCCTTGGATAAAAGCCCCTTACCTAATATACTGAAGACCTTCACAGACAGACGTTATCCTGCTGACCTAATTCACAAACAGATTTCTCATGTCATATCCTCACACACCACCAATCTTGCCTCCAAGCCAAATAAGGAGCAGTAAAGGAGTGTCCCTCATTTCACTAAATATCATCCTGGACATGAAGCAATTAAATCACATTCTTTTTCAGGGCTTTGATTATCTGTCAAAATGCCCTGAAATGTGAGACATCCCTACCTAAGATCCTACCGACATCTCCTAAAATGGTGTTTCATCAGCCACCCAACATCCACAGCATCCTAGTCTATCTGTATGCCACTGACAATATCAACCCCTTAACACAGGATTATATTCCTGTGGAATACCCTGATGCAAAAACTGTCCAATTGTGATTTTTTAAAATGTTTATATATAGTAAAAACCTAACAGAAAACAGGTTTCAAACTTTTTTATCTTCAACCATGTCAGAGAGGTGGCCATATTTTGTTGAACTGCAGAGCCATATTTTATGCTTTAGACAGTTGTGATAAATTAAATATCATTTAAGAAAACTGCTCCAGTCACTTTTTCTTGAAATAATATTTATTCCATGAACTGGTTTTCAAACTTTTTCAGGTTCAACATTAGATGGATCATGTTACAATATCATTTTAAGCATCACACTGGCTCTGTGGTGGGAAGAAAGAAATATATTTTAAAAACTCGAATTGCACATTGTTTAGGTCGGGTTTTGTAGTTTTAAGATTCCGTGAAATTTAATTTGTTGATTTACTTACTGCAACTATATGGCCAGATTTTTGTGGTTAATTTCCATTTCTTGTGTCTCCTTTTGTTTAAGTCACAATAACACATCATCTTTTTCTGTTGGGCTCTACGCTGCACTATAAACAACACTTTACCAACGTTCAACATGTGCTTTTACAGATGCTGTTATTTACAAATGTCTTAATTCGAAGATATAACACTCTTTGTACAGGTAACTTTGTTTTGAGTGTGATACAGTCGATCATTCAGCAAATAATTTTGTCAATATTAAATTGCAAAAGTGAATAATAAATACTGTCTGCATTGTTTGCATAGTTTTTTTTTTACTTAATATGTATGTATACAATCAGTTAATGTACAAGAATAAAATTCGTATTATTGCTATATTTAATCATACACTAGTAGTGTTCATGGAATAAACATCATTTAAAAAAAAGTGACTAGAGCAGTTTTCTTAAATCATGTTGAAAATAAGTCACAGGTTCTGTAACATCCATAATAGATAATGCAAATAAATTAAATATCTCCTGAGTGGGCAATTTTACAGGAATAAAACATACACCATTTTGTTCAGAACATTCTCTTCTATAATTCAAGTCCAAAAAGAATTGCTTGAAAATAATACTAGGAAGAGAAAATGGCTACCAAACTTTTATATCACAATTGAATAAAATACAGTTTTCAACACTTAAAATTTCAATGAAGGAATAAAAAACCACAGCTAATTTTCTTAACACTCTTAGATACAAGACACGCCATAACATTAACAGAGTACCAAGCCCAAAATAAATCGCCTTCATTATTTTAAAAAAAATTTAAAAATTGGAATTTTTGAAATTGTTTTGGATTTTAGAGCTTAATATCTTTGGTGGAGCTAAGTACAAAAATCTGATTTTTTTGGCATATATTACATCTATGTGTTAGTAACTACAGTAAAAATTTCATTATTGGTGTTTGATGGTGAAAAGAGTTATAATTTTTAATTTTTTTTACACTTAATATGGTGACCCAAATTTTATGGATTTAATTTTTATATAATTAACTTTTGTTAAACAAAAGAAAAAACAATTTAAATGATATAACTGAAAGTTCTCATAACTATTATGGGAACAAAAAAGGATTATGAAGTCTTTTACCAGGTTTAGTACTCATCAGAACAGGACTATTTTGTTGACTGTGGAAACTTCATCTCAACAATTAAAAGTGTCATTGTTGAAGACTCTTACAGTGTAGATATGTGCAGTGAAACAACGTGTGATGTGGTGTGATTAGCTTAGTTATCAAGTTCTATAAAATTCATTTTTATTCTGCAGTATATCCTTCAAATGGATGAACAATGTTCTATTGGACAATTTGTGAATGAAGTGTGCCATTAATCTTGTTATGGTTTGATTTCTAAAGAACTTAAACATTTGAATGAGTTTGATCATAGCGTGCAAGAACTTTTTCAGCTAAGAGTAAGTAATGGTGTCTCTTCAATCTGCGAGTACCATGAAAGAAAGTACACACTTAAGTATACTCATCTTTGCGCAAGTAAAATTGTTTCCTTAACTTTAGGAGTTAATGATGCAGTTGCATGTGTTTATGATGGACAGTGGTGAATAGCTCAGATAGAACAAATAAGCTTGGAACAAAATGATGTTCATGTGCACTTTTACCATCCATCAAGACCCTGTACTTCTTTTAAGAAGTCAGCAAGTGACATAGTTTGGATTCCAGTTTCAAATATATTAGTTCTTGAACTTACCACAGCTACAGGAAAATCTTATTCCATCTCAACAAAACTCTCAGAACAAATAAGTGTGCTTCTGAAAGGTAATTTAAAGTTGTGATATAGAAAGTGTACTGCAAACAGTTTTTTTTTAATTTAAAAAGTAATCCATTGTTATTACTGAACATATAAAAATCTTTTGCCTACTTCAGGCAGACTTGTAAAAGTATGGCTATAATTGCTATAACTTAACTGCACTGGAAATATGTAATGCACTTGAGTTTGTTTTACAGTAACTTTCAAAAAATTATAACTCTATTCACCATTAAAAAACCAACAATGAAATTTTTACTATTGTTTACTGACACATAGATGTAATATATGAAAAAAAAAAAAAAAATGGATTTTCGTACTTAGCCCCACCAAAGATATTAAGCTCCAAAATAGTAAAAAAATTCAAAAAATCCCATTTTTTAAAATTTATTTTAAAAATGAAGGACATTTATTTTGGGCTAGGTACTCTGTCAGTGTTATGGTGTGTCTCATATCTAAAAGTATTAAGAAAATTAGCTGTGACATTTTATTCCTTCATTGAAATTTTAAGTGTTGAAAACTGAATTTATTCAGGTGTGATATAAAAGTTTGGAAGCCATTTTCTCTTACTAGTATTAGTATCAGGCAATTGTTTTTTGACTTGAATTATGGAAGGGAATGTTCTGAACAAAATGGTGTGTGTTTCATTCCTGTAACATTATTCTGTCAGAAGATATTTAATTTATCGCAAATGTCTTTAAATCCTTCAAATATGCTCCCACAGCTCAAGAGAAATGGCCATGTCTCTGAAACGGCTGAAGATAGAAAGAAATTAGTACCTGTTTTGAGCTAGTTATTTACTATATATTAACATACAAAAAAATTATAGAAATGAAAAATGGTCAAGCAACCCTTGTTGGTTCACTTGATACGGATTGACTCAGGATGAATGGCCACTGTCAAACTGGCAGAAAGCAAGATGGACCACCCTGTGGCAGAGCATGCGGCTGAATGCAAGACACTTGATTTTGATGGCTGCTTTACAACCCAGGCCATCTGGATAGTCCTCTCCACTACCAGCTCTTCTGAACTGTGCAGATGGGAGTTATCCCTTCAACACATTCTACAGTCCCACAACCACCCTGGCCTGAACCTAAGATAAATATCATCCCTGCAACCCATGCTTAACACCCACCCTTCCCCATTCACTGTTCTGTATGCCTCCAATTCAAGTTTTTCTTCCAACTGTGTGTCACCTCTTATTTTACTTATCATTCTTTAATATTTCAATGTCCCCTTAATTAACTACTTTTTATTTTTTAATTATTTTTAATAATTTTTATTTATTATTGTTTTTATCATTTTAAATCCCCCTTCCCTCCCCACATAACTCTACATCTCCCTTTTACCTTCTGTCAGCCCTTTCCATCTTTGCTGCATTACATATTGCATCTCACCTTACTGCCTATCAGAGACTTTACAATCCAACATGCAACTTGGAACATTCCATTTCCACTCTTACCCAGTATCCTTCCCTCTCCACTGCCCTCAGCTCCCCTCATCTCGTGTCAAGATTCTTCCTGTGTTGGAGTGGTTGGAGTTGGTGGTCATGCCTGTGTGCATAGTTGTGTCAGAATGATTGTGTGAATGTACCCTATTTGCCGGCGTGTAAGACACACCTTTTTTTCCTACAAAAATTAGTCAAAAACTAGATGTGTCTTATACGCCAGTTGCCAGTTAAGGTAGGTACCTACAAGTTTCATTTCTTTTCAAGGGATCAAACAAAATGTGTAAAATGTAGGAAATAATGTTTTAAGCAGGAAAATTTGTTTTAAGGTTCTCTTACATTTTCATAGTTTATATTTGATATGTGTACTTAATATGCACCAAATTCCCATCAGGAGCTTTATTATGTAGTAAAGGTTATCTGAATTTTGTACTACATGTAGTGCCAAGCGTAACTGAATATGGTAAATTTATAGGAAGTAGAAACTTTCCATGTAATTTCATTCATCATAATGTTTTTGCAAATCATGTAACTAATGTCATTCATTATTTGAATAATGAAACACTGCTCATGTGTTTGTCCATGTCTCTGCCTGAGGATATTTGGGAATTTATTTGCATTCTCAAGTGCAAATATGTATATAAGTATTTCTTGTGATGTTTGCACAGTGTCTCCATCTCACAGTTATCACCTTTTTGAGGTTATAACATGCTGTGGCCCAAAGTGTGCCGAAAAATAAACAGGTGCAAACTGTCCATAATTCTCACAGTTTGTGGAACATCACAAAAATACTTTCATAAATATTTGCGCTTCACAACAAACTCGTCATTTTAAACACGAAAATCCCCTACTCGTCATGCAAAAGTGACACTCAGCGTGATGACAGATGGGAGCAATCATAAAGCAGGCCACTTAGGTGGCAATATCATAATTCTTTATCATGCTCTCGTCAACCATTGTAAACAGCAAAAGGTGATACATCTGTTTGAAGAAGCGCAGACTGTCAAGAAACTTGACTGCATAAAGTTTGTGAACACTAATCGAAGGTACTGCCATAGATATTTGATATACATGAACATATTTATTGTAATTATATTGCAGTAGATGCATTATATGTGTTTTATTTTTTCCTAAAAAAAAAAAAAAAAGTCTTAAAAGTGGGGTGTGTCTTATATGCCAGCAATGTGCTTCTTTTTATGATGAAACCCATGTCTGAAAATTTAAGTTGTGTGATTGTGATTGTCTGTTTTCCACATCTGCGAGGGGCTCAGCAATCGTCTCGAAAGTGAGTTTTTATCGATCCTGTGTCTTTAAAAAAATATGTTGTGTGATCTGCCACCTTCCACATTTTCTTTATCTGATCTGTTTATTGTTATTTAGTATGAAATATCCTCCATCTTACTTCTACAGTCTATGTATTTCAAAACATTTTTACAATATTTTTGGGAAGGATAAGTTGTTACTCACCACAGAGATGTTTCAGTGAGCCACAGAGAAGTGGACACACAACAAATTACAACTTTAAAAAGCTTTCAGCCATTATGGTCTTTGTCAGATAGAGAAACACACATATACCATCTCCATCCACTGTGGCCAGTCTGCAGGACTCGGCATGGCCGAGGCAAAAGCAACCAGTGTTGGGGGTGAGGAGGCAACACAGACAGGGAAGCAGGAAGGAAGAGAAGGGATGCATGGCGGGGATGAGGGAATAGGCCAGTGGTTTCTGTCAGACAGGGAGGAAGGGAAGGGGAGAGACTGGTGTGTGGTGGAATGGAAGCTCAGTTTGTGACTGCTTTCACCGGTTCCCCTGTCTTTTATGGGATAGGAAATGCATGTGATGGGACTGAAGTGGGTGTTGGTGGCACGGTAGATAGGACACTGGGTCTATTGCAGGGATATGAGCCATGGGACAAGGGGTTGGGCCACAACTGCAATGGAAATCAATGATCGTGACACTATCTCTTGTGCTACTAACTACAATAGGGACAGAGAATCGAGCAACATTGTTCTAAGTGCTGTATCCAGAAATTACCCTGAGCAGTTAAATAGAGAGGTGACTCATGGAGATAATGTGAGACTAGCCGATGACAAATAGACATGAACTTCTCGATTCAGTTAGTGTAGAGTGTAGAATCGGTGATCTCGAGGTCATTACAGCATCAGTGAGTACATCTACATCTACACTCCGCAATCCACCATAAGGTGCGTGGCGGAGGGTACACTGTACCACTAATAGGCATTTACTTTCCTATTCCACTACCAAATAGAACAAGGAAAAAAAGAAGCCTATATGCCTCCATACGAGCCCTAATTTCTCTTATTTTGTCTTTGTGATCACTACACAAAATGTAAGTAGGCGGCAGCAAGATCGCACTACACTCAGCTTCAAATTCCGGCTCTCTAAATTTCCCCAACGTCGCCTTTCCTCCAGCTATCCTGAATTGAGTTGCCGGAGCATTTCCATGACACTCGTGCATTGCTCGAACCTACCAGTAACAAACCTAGCTGCTCGCCACCGAACTGCTTCTATGTCTTCCTTTAAACTGATCTGCTGTGGGTCTCAAACACTTAAGCAATACTCAAGACGTGGTTGTACAAGCTTTTTATATGTGGTCTCCTTTACAGATGAAGTACATGTTCCCAAAATTCTTCCAATAAACCGAAGTCGGCTGTCTGCCTTACAACTGTCCTTACATGTTCGTTCCATTTCATATCGATCTGCAATGTTACGCTAGATATTTGAACGACACGAAAGCATCAAGAAGCTCACTGCTAATGCTGTATTCGAACATTATGAGATTGTTTTTCCTACTCATGTGCATCACCTTTCATTTTTCTACATTGAGAGCTAGCTGCCATTATCACACCAACTATAAATTTTGTCTAATTCGTCCTGTATGTTATTACAGTCAGTTAAAGACGACACCCTCCCATACACCACAGCATCATCAGCCAACAGCCGCAAATTACAGCTTTAAATAGAAAATAAAGAAAGGTAGGGAGATCTTCTTACTTAAAAAAAGCAAAAAGGGTGAGATTTCAGAGAACTTGACTGATCAACATGATAGTTACATCTCTAACACCTACTGTGTTGAGCAACTGTGGATGAAGTTCAAGTGTACTGTACAATATGCATTAGATCATTATGTGCCAAGTAAAATTATGAGAGATGGGAAAGATCCACCATTTTTCAACAATTTATTTAGGAAACTATTATGAAAGAAAAGAGAACATCACCACAAATATAAATGTAGCCAAAGTCTTTCAGACAAGCAAAAGTTAAACTATGCCAAAATTAGCAAAAGGGCTACCGTGCGAGAGGTGCTTAGCGATTTTGAGATTGATGTTTTGTGCACTGACTTGCAAAAAATCCTAATAAATTTTGGTCTATGTCAAATCGTTAAACGGGTCAAAACCAAATATCCAGACACTCTTTGACCATAATGGTGTTGCAACAGAGACTGATACATAAATGGCAGAAATACTAAATGTCTTTTTCCCAAGCTGTTTCACAGAGTAAGATTGCACTCTAATACCTCCTCTAAACTACTGCAAGAATGATAAAATGGCGAATATTGAAATAAGTGTTGTAGGGATAGAAAAGCAATTAAAATCGCTCAGTACAGGAAATGTCATTGACCTGATAGGATAACAATTCGATTTTATACGGACTATGTGAAGGAACTTGATCTCTTTCTAGCAGGTCTCTTGAGGAACAAAGTGTTCCTAAGGATTATAAGAGGGCACAGGTTATTCCCATTTACAAGAAGGGTCATTGAGCAAATGTGCAAAACTACAGACCTTTATTTCTGACATAAGTCAGTTGCAGAATTTTGGAACACATTTCATGTTTGAATATTATGTCACTTTTGGAGACCAGAAATATCCTTTATAGGAATTAACACGGTTTCCGAAAGCAATGATCGTGTGAAACACAACTTGCACTATTCATCCACGATATCCAGAGCACACTTGATACGAGGTCCCAGGGGGATGCCGTGTTTCTTGACTTCCACAAGGAATTTGATACCATTCTGCACCATTGCCTGATGATGAAAGTGTGAGCATACAGAATATCAATTTAACTGTGACTGGATTGATGCGTTTCTAGCTAACAGAATGCAGCATGTCATTCTGAATAGAGATAAGTCTTCAGGCATTAAAGTAATCTCAGGTGTGCCCCATGGTAGTGTTAGAGGAACGTTGCTTTTCACTAATACATATAAATGACCTCAAAGATAACTGTGGAAGTTCAATGAGACTTTCCATGAATGATGCTGTAGTTTATTGAGAAGTTGCAACACTGGGAAAGGCTAGCTGAATGCAGAATGATCTGTAGCATATTGACACATGGAGTAGGGGATGGAAATTGAGCCTCAAGATAAACAAGTGTGAAATGCTGTGTGTACATAGAAATAAAGATCCTTTATTATATAACTATGCAACAGCAGAACACACACTGAAAGCAGTTACTTCCATAAAATATGTGGGAGTAGACATAAGGGGCTATCTAAAATAGAACAGTCATATAAAATAAGTCACGGGTAAGACAGATGCCAGACTGATATTCATTGGAAGAATCCTCAGGAAGTATAATGTGTTAACAAAGTAGGTTACAAAACTCTCATTCAGCCAACGCTCGAGTATCGCTCGTCAGTGTGGAATCCGCACCTGGTAGATTAGATACGAGACAGAGAGAAGGTCCAACAGTGAGCAACATGCTTCATTATGGAGTTGTTTAGTAAATATGAAAGTGTCACAGAGACGATTAGAAAACTGCAGTGGCAAATGCTGCAAGAGAGGCAATCTGCATCATGATATGCGCTCGTGTCAAAGTTCCGAGACCAAATGTTTCATGAAGATTCGACCGGTACATTGCTTCCTCCTCCGTATATAATTACAATAAATATGTTCTTGTATATCAAATATCTATGGCTGTACCTTCGATTAGTGTTCACAAACTTTATGCAGTCAAGTTTCTTGACAGTCTGCGCTTCTTCAAACAGATGTATCACCTTTTGCTGTTTACATTATGGGCCGACAATGGCGCAATGGTTGACGAGAGCATCATAAAGAATTATGATATTGCCACCTAAGTGACCAGAAGGATAAGGTCTGAGAGATTAGGGCCCACACAGAGGCTTACAAGCAATCATTTTTCCCACAAACCATACATGACTGGAATAGGAGTAAGTGACAATAGTATGCAAAGTACGCTTTGCCACATGTGCGTGAACTGATTTGTGGAGCATGGATGTAGATGTATATGTAGATGCTACAGGAGTCCTACAATTCTCCATAGGTTATAAAGCTGATGCTGAGACCTCACAGAGTCAATGAAGCCTCTGGTTGAGACCCTCCAATCAGATTCAAACTAGAGGACCCCGATCAACTCTGGCAACAGTGCTGTAAACTGCAAGCTGTTGTTGCATCTCATGTGTGAGGCCAGAGGCCAGCAGTCCTCATCAATTTTGTCAGCTGCCAGTATGAACAGAGAGTGTCCTCAAAACCCACTGAGAGGCAATGGTGCCAATGTTGTGTACAACTTGCAGATAACTGCTCTCTTTATGCTTGATGCTGTAACATCTCAGGTGAGGTCCATGGCAGACTTTGAGAGCACAACAGAATTCTTTCCACCTCAGTACATCATCTCTTTAAGGAGCTTCATAACACACATAACTTTGGAGATTTCAATAACTTGCAACCCCCCCCCCCAATCCTTGATGTGCCTTGCAGGATCCTTCTGAAGGTGCAGCTACCTGTCCCATGCAAGATGAACAGGTCATGCCAGACAGATAGTCTCCACATTGGCTCATGTGATGTGATGTGAGCATATTATGAGGTGCTATTCACCTTGCAGTGAGGGTAGGTCCACTGTCAGATGCTCATTAATGGTGGTTTCCAATTGCATTCTTCAGTGGCTACAGGTACTTACAAACTGAGTGCTGTTTTATGGCACCAGACAACACAACTACAAACTAATGAACAATGGCTGTACAAATTTCTAATACTACATGCAATACTGTCAAATACAAAAATATGCAAGTACATGAATAATTATATTGGTCACACACACAAAATTCAAGAACTAAATTATAAAAACAGATACAGTGCTAAATGTATGAGTTGCCATTACACTGTAGGTCATTTGCTCTATTTCTGTTCATATTAGTAAGATCACTCACTACATCCATAGTGCCCCTATCGTCCGCACCTCTTACGCTCACTATTTCTAATTCCACTATTTTGTCAAAACTGATATTGTGAGAACCATGATTGTGGTATTATAAAGTTTATAGCCTAATTAAAACAGTGATCAGCCACAAGTATGGTATAAAATGTTTATTGACATAGACCATGACCGATGTCGGATTTCTTTTTACAAATCCATCTTCAGGTGGTTTATAATGCTTTTCAGCTGGAGCCTTGTTTTGCATCACAAAAAATATTTCATTTACTATTTGCTAAAGTTTACATTAAGTTTCCTTATGTTTGTCTTTATTAGCATATTTATAGAACAGTTTTACAATTAAAAATACATGAAGTGCGGCAAAAACTTACATGGTGTGTGCTTTTCTGTGACAAAATTGTCCTATATTCTTCTTGTGTATTTTCCACTTGTTTTGTTTCTGAATGTGCACTGTAAGAGTGCTGTTAACGTAAATGTTTCACATGACACTGTGCTAGAATTTAATTAATGTGCACTATAATCAATAACAAAGTGTGGGCCAGCTACACATAGGAGACATAAACATTGTTACATGTTACAGTGGCGAAAATATTTGGTTATTTTCAATATTTATAATAGGCCTTTCTTCTAACTATTCGAGGCAAGACATACAAAATGATATAGAAACAAATTGATACAGTACATGGACAGAATCAAGTTATATATACATATATGAATAGCTGTGTCAGAATTATAAGTCGCTGGCCATTCTGTATATTATAAATATTGCTCTGATCTATTTTCTATACAGTGGTTTCATTATACTAAATAGTTGAGGCAACACACATAAAAATATATATAAACAAACTGATATAGAACACAGGCAGAATCAGGGAATTTTTGTGTGAAAAGCTGTGATTGAATTTAAAATTTATGGTTATATTGTGTATTATAACTACTGTTGTAATACTTTATTTTATATTGGTTTCATTTGAAATGAGTGGGTATTAAGTTTTATTATTCTAGCCTATGAGCCCTTACATTAAATGTATAAGTAAATTTCTATTCAATCCAAGTAAGATGGTACAAGCTGACTTCCTCTTGTGAAACAAATTTTTATTGCTTTTCCAGTGGAGGTGTTATAGTGGCTTAAATGTCAGAAGAGCTCCTTTTAAGTTTCTTAGAAAGGGGGTGTTGTTCATTCAGGATGAAATCAGGGTAAGTATTTTTATGTATATGTATTTCACTGTGTTAAAGAAGATTCATGACTCCACCTTTATCTGTAAGGAGTAAGTTTTGTAGGTTCTTTTCTATATTATCCACCGAGTGTTTATCTTCAGCCAAATGGTTGTAAGAGTTTGATTTACTTAGGTTGTTCAGCCATAGAGCATCCAGATGTTCTTTAAATCTAGTTTCAAAAGGTGTACCTGTTTGGCCAATATAGAATTTTGGGCAGTTGTTGCATTTAAGTTTATAGATAGCTGATCTTTTGTGGGGATAAATGACTCCAACTGCTCCAAAATTCTGGACACAATCTAAGGTTCACAAGGAAAACCACCCATTAGACCCTGTCATGAACTCAATAAACAGCCCCGTATACAATATAAGCTGGAAACTAAAAGAGCTCCTCACCACTTACAACAAGTGTGAAATCAGCTATGCAATTAAAAACACATTCAAGCTCATAGATACATCAAAGACATACACATACCACTAACAGCCAGATTTGCCTCATTAGATATTGTCAACCTCTATACCAACATCCCAGCAGAGGAAACCATTAACATAATAAAAAGTAACCTCCTAGCATATAGGAAGATCAACCTAACTGAAATATATGAGCTGATTGATATTCTGACACTTGTCCTATCACACAACTATTTCACTTTCAATAATAAAGTCTATAAACAAAATGATGGACTTGTAATGTGGAGTAGTCTTGCTAGATTACTTACTAGCTGACATTTATATCAGTAATCTGATAACCAAATAAACAGTAA
The DNA here is from genome assembly GCA_026315105.1 of Locusta migratoria. Classification (NCBI taxonomy): domain Eukaryota; kingdom Metazoa; phylum Arthropoda; class Insecta; order Orthoptera; family Acrididae; genus Locusta; species Locusta migratoria. Next base: position 787,726,333 of record CM048755.1, read on the forward strand.
AATAATTTGCTGCTAGAGGTATGTTGATGATACCCTCTTACTTTCTAACACTAACAGCAGTGAAATTGATGCCCTTGCTGAGGATATAAGCAAATTAGTTAACAACATCAAATTCACTGTTCAACATGAAATCAACCAGAGCATCAACTTCCTTGACCTTAAAATATCAAAGAAAAATAACCAGCATCACTTTGATATATTCTGTATGATAACAGTCTCAGATATCACCATTAACAATGCATCTTGTCACCCAAACCAGCATAAGGTGGCTAGTTTGAGATAAGTGCTCCAGAGAATGCATAAAGTTCCCCGTAATCACTCAGAACAGGACAAAGAAGTCAACATAATTAAATCAATTGCCCAAAACAATGGATATGATGAAACAATAATAGACAAACTGTCCCTGAAAATAAAATAAAAAATGGCTGATAACAAGTCTCCAAAGTAAACAGCACCTACAGCATGTATGAACGACACAAAACCAACAAAATATGCAGTCACATCATTCATAAGCCCACTCTCATATAAAATTTATAATTTTTCCAAAAGAAGAATATCAATATCAGCTTTACAACTCATAATACACTCCAGCAGAGTTGTACACACACTTCCCAAAACAGGTAGACCCTTCGAAATTAGGTTTAAGGAACATCTGGATGCTCTACAGCTGAACAACCTAAGTAAATTAAGATTTGCCTCCCATTTGGCTGTTGTGAACAATATAGAAAAGAACCTACAAATATTACACCTTACAGATAAAGTTGGAACCATGAATCTCCTTGAAGACATTGAAATATGTATACATAAAAATACTTATCCTGATTTCATCCTGAATGAACAGTGTGATCCAACACTCCTTTTCTAAAAAAACTTCCAAGGGGCTCTTTTGACATTTAAGCCACTATTACACCTCCATAGGCATAACACTAAAAAGTTGTTTCAAAAGTGAAAGTCGGTTTGTACCCATCTTACATGAATTCAATAGAATTGCTGTCGGGACTGTAAGACTTACTTTTGTTAAGTGATTTAAGTTGTTTTAATACACCAGGAGTATTAAAACAACTTAAATCACTTAACAAAAGTAAGTCTTCCAGCCCGACTGTATACCATTTAGGTTCCTTTCAGAGTATGCTGATGCAATAGCCCCATATCAAACTACCATATACAACCTCTCACTCAGTACCCAAAGACTGGAAAGTTGCACAGGTCACTCCAATATTCAAGAAAGGCAATAGGAGTGATCCGCAGAGTTACAGGTCTATATCATTAACGTCAGTTTGCAGCAAGATGTTAGAACACATACTTTCCTCAAATATTATGAACTACCACGAAGAGAAGGAACTATTGACCCACAGTCAACACGGATTCACAAAGTATCGTTTTTATAAAACACAGCTAGCTCTTTACTCACATGATGTGATGAGTGCTATCGACAAGGGATGTCAAATAGATTCCATATTTCTAGATTTCTGGAAGGCTTTTGAAACTGTACCTCACAAACATCTTCTAATCAGAATGAAACTTTCACTCCGCAGCGGAGTGTGCACTAATATGAAACCTCCTGGCAGATTAAAATTGTGTGCCGGAACCGGGACTAGAACCTGGGACCTTTGCCTTTTGTGGGAAAGCACTCTACCACTGAGCTATCCCGCCACAACTCACAGTGCCGCCCCACAACTTCAATTCTGCCAGTACCTCACCTCCTACTTTCCAAACTTCACAGAAGTTCTCCTGCGAAACTTGCAAGACTAGCACTCCTGGAAGAAAGCATATGGTGGAGCTAAGCCATGTCTCCACCATATCCTTTCTTCCAGGAGTGCTAGTCTTGCAAATTTCACAGGAGAACTTCTGTGAAGTTTTGGAAGTAGGTGGCAAGGTACTGGCAGAATTGAAGTAGTGGGGCGGCACCATGAGTCGTGTCAGGATAGCTCAGTGGTAGAGCTCTTGCCCGCGAAAGGCAAAGGTCCCAGTTTTTCCTCCTGGTTCTGGCACACAATTTTAATCTGCCAGGAAGTTTAGTCTTCTAATCAGATTGCATGCTTCTGGAATATTGCCACAGTTGTGCGATTGGATTCGTGATTTCCTATTAGAAAGGACACAGTACGTTATAATTGATGGTAAGTCATCAAGTAGAACAGAAATGATATCCTGTGTTCCACAGGAAAGTGTTATAGGGCCCCCACTGTTCTTTATTTTTATACACGATTTAGGAGAAAATCTGAGTAGCTCTCTGACTGTTCGTGGATGATGCTGTTATTTATTGTTTAGTAAATTCACCAGAAGATCAAAAGCAACTGCAAAATGATTTATATAAGATATCAGCATGGGGAAAAAATTGGCAATTGTCCCTTAATAATAAGTGTGAGGTCATCCAAATGACCACTAAAAGAAATCCATTAAATTTCATTTACATGATAAATCAGTTGAATCTACACACCATAAATTCAACTTAATATCTAGAAATAACAATTACGAACAACTTAAATTGGTAAGAACACACAGAAAATATTGTAGGGAAGGCAAACAAAGGCTACGTTTCATTGGTAAAACACTTAGAAGATGTAACTGTTCTACTAATGAAACTGCCTACACTACACTTGTGCGTCCTATTTTGGAATACTGCTGCGCATTCTGGGATCCACACCAAGTGGGACTGATGGACAATATAGAGAAGATTCAGAGAAGGGCAGCTGATTTTGTATTATCATGATATAGGGGAGACAGTCACAGAAATGATGCACGGGTTGGGGTGGAAGTCATTAAAAGAAAGGTGTTATTTCTTGTGACAAGATCTATTTGTGAAATTTTCACTAACTTTCTCTTCAGAATATGAACATATATTGTTACCACCCACCTACATAGGGAGGCATGATCACCATGATGAAATAACAGAAAGGAGATCAAATACATAATGATTTAGGGTTTTCCCCCTATGAGCTATTAGAGAATGGAACTACAGAGAAATATCATGAAACTGGTTCAATGAACCATCTGCCATGCACTTCAGTGTGATTTGCAGAGTATTCATGTAGATGTAGATGCGGTCTTATGAACCACATGCAAATAAACTGCAGTGTTACGGTAATAATGATATGTTGATACAAGTAATTTCATACCTTCACTAGCAAATGTTGATGAAGCACTAAAATTCTGGGAAACACTGTATTAGCACATTTGATACATAAGTAGTTCATGTAGAACCAAATAATGCGTATAAATGCTTTGGCAAAGAAAAGAAACAAGGTTATTTGTTGCAACTTCATTCTCATTAAGAAATGACAGCTGACACAGAGCTATAGTACTTTATATAAAACACATATGTAATTACTTGTATCAGCATTTAATTTACAACATTGTTATTACAGTTTCTCCACAGTGATTTGGAAGACCATGTTTGCAATTTATTGCATCATACTCCATGGTATGTTCACAAAGTAGAACAAACACATCTTTAAGAGAGAGCACTCTTACACATTCAAAACTCAGAATATTCCAGAACGTAAATCTGTTTGATTTTAAAGTAATGTGTTCATGCTTAGAATTGGAACACCAGTCCACATAGCTGGTCTCACAGACTCCATTGCTTTTCATTTTCGTTGTGATATATATTATTGAGGGCAGCATTAATGACTGAAAAAGTATTGTTAACTATCATGTTAATTCATGAATTAAAAGGAAAACTTTTATTTTTTTTGTTCTAAAGCATTTACACAAAATGGAAGTACAACAAAATGAGCTGCTATCAAAGTGATGAAGACACTGAACGGGATGTTTCATTCATACAACCTTGGCACACAATAACAGATTTACTAACAATAAAAATGAACAACTCAAATCATTTAAATATCGACAATAATTAAATACCCTGAGATATGTATTGCCTCATTATATCAAAGATAAGGAGACACATTTAATTAAAATTTGTTCTGTGGCCAGGATTCGAATCCAGGACCTCCTCCTTACTAGGCAGACACTTTAACCACTCAGTTAACACAAGCCTTAATGGGTAATATGGCTACACAGACGTCTCTCTCCACAACACATACTTCAATTCTGCCTCAGTGTTCCCCTATGAAATACTTACCGAAGTTGCTAAGGCTCTCCAATATTGGATTGGATGGAGACATTCTGTAAGAGAGTCAATGTAGGTGTGTTATTCACAAGGCTGTGTTAGATGAGTGGTTAAAACATCTGCCTAGTAAGCAGGAAGTCCTGGGTTCAAATCCCAGCTGCAGCTCAAATTTTAATGCAGTGTGTCTCCTTATATTCAGTAACAAATCATTTAAATTGAAACATTAATTTAGTTTGTTACATGCCAAAAAGAAGGGAGGTAGGTCAAGGTTATGTCCCATCAACATCATGGTCATTAGGAATGGAGCAGATACTTGGATAGTTTTTATCTGGGATTGGGAAGGAAATTGTCCTAGACTTTTGAAAGCAAATGTCCCACCATCTGCCTGAAGTGATTTAGGGAAACCATGGAAAACCTACATCAGGAAATCCTCCTGAATGCTAGTACACTGTGTCACCTCACATGAGCCAAAGTGAAATAGCGTAGTGTGAAGATAGATTCTTGGAGCCAATTTTTAGACATTGTATTTATTTGAAAATATACACCTCAGTCTGAGAAATTGCCTGTGTGTTGACAGATTAATAAGAGTGTCAAACAACCTATTAGAGGGCAAGATGGATAAAAAGGGCAGTAGAAGGACACGAACAGCCACCCACACTAATTTACCCTATAACCTTATGTCCCAGCTCATTGCGCTACACCAAAGATATGTGGTAACAGTTTTGATTTCTCCTTCTATCTGACTCCATAATTATTTAATTGAAGGAGAAGCATGGAATTAAAAATTGTGCTGTGGCCAGGATTCGAACCTGGGATATCTTGCTTACTAGGCAAGCGCTATAACCACTAAGCCACAGTGTGACGATTGCACAGACTGTCTTAAAGCGAGTCTCCCTCCACAACACAAACTTCAATTCTGCCTCATGTTACCTTATATAAATGCGTATTAATTTTGTCAAGCCTCTTCAATAGCAGAATAGCACTCAAGCAATGAATGTTTATGGGAACTATCCATTAACATTCATTGTTGAGGTGCTGGAGAGCCTCAGCAACATTGATACTGTTTATATAGGGGAACATGAAGCAGAATTGAAATTTGTGTTGTGGAGGGAAACTCAGTTTAAGACATTCCATGCAATCACCGTATCCACTTAGTGGTTGTAGTATTTACCTGATAAGCAGGAGGTCTCGGATTCAAATCCCAGCTGTGGCACAAGCTTCAGTTTTATGTCTCTCCCTCAATTCAATATCTATCGAGACAAAATATGTCTATGGAAATTGATTTATTATTTGACTCCATAGTTGCTTTTTAGGAGTTACCTTAGAGATATTTATTTATTGATTGATCTGGTAGTTAACAGTGCATTCTATAATTATGAGATACTCTGTCAAATTCATAGAAAAATATATTGCAAGTATGTTTATGTTATAACTTTAATACATTTATTTGGCAGAGACAATGTACCTACACAAGGGAAAGAGCAACTTGCAGGCAGGAGTGCTCATTGTAGACTGCCGGCAGTCCTGTCTGTCTTGCCGCACATCCACCGGTCGCCCAGATGGTGCTTGTGGCAGAGCCTGCATTTGCAATGCCACTGTTTGGCAGACCGACGGGTGGAGGTAGTTTTGAACAAGATGCAGCCATAGCACATCTCCCCCCTTTTTAGAACATCTAGAAAAATACAGATATAGAGAAAAAGGAAACATCACAATGAACACAGAATTGAAACAAATTAAATGCTGGTAAGAATGCAAATAAATGAGAAAAAAGCACTTCTACTTGTTGATTTTCACAAATACATGAACAAAAAGTAGTTACATATATTTAAAAAATCTGGTACACTGGTATTTTACTTTGCACTTCAGGACTTTGTGCGATGGCAAACTAAAAAAAAGCCCCACTTCTACTTCTTTATTTTCACAAATACATGATCGAAAAGAAGTTACTCATAAAGAAAAGAAGTTGCACTGGTATGTCACTTTGCACTTCAGAACTTTGTGCAATGCTTTTCTAGAACTTTTTGCACAGCACTTACATCCATGTGTCCTTCTGTGACTGAAGTGAAGTCTCTCAGAGATACTTTGGAATACGGTCAGAAGTGTCCAGCTCAGATTTGTTGTGGTCTTGATCCAAGGATAAGAGTCATGTTCTTGTGGAAATTCGCCAGTCGAGTGTGCTGTAGCGGAGGGAATACTGGTGACACGGGTATTTCATCCTCTTCCTGAATAGGTCTGGCTAGCAGGCTTGCCAGTGATGTATCCGTGGGGACGTCCTGCCTGCCTGGTGAGACCTGCTGTGCTGGAAGTGGTGCAATGTCAACGTCCGTGTCTAAAGGACCCTGCTCAAAGGCAAGGGTCACGTCCGGCAGCAGCGAGATGCACTTCCGTAGTCGGTCGATATGCCGTGAAACGTCTCCTGCTGCGGTGTGTACTGTGTAGAGGCACAATCCCCTGGGTTCCAGTATCCACTGCCCTGTATCCACTTCTGACGTTTGACGTATCCCGACACCCATATGTGAGCCCCTGTAGAATATTTGCTGGTAGTGGCAGGAGGCCGGTTGTTGGTAGGTGGTTGGATTAGGTGAAGGAGTGTGCCCAGCTGTCTGCTGTGCATTAATTCTGCAGGTCTGTGTGTGCACTGAGGTGTGAAATGGTATGATGCCAGGAAATCTGTGAGTGCCTTATCTGTGGTGGGCGATGTAAGCAGTTTTTTCATTTAATTCTTAAATGGCTGAACTAGTCGTTCAGCTTCCCCATTGGACTGGGGGTGAAATGAAGGAGACATGATGTGTTTGATGCCTCTGGGGCACAGAATATGGAAAATTCAGATGACAGGAATTGAGGGCCATTGTCAGGTACCAGGATAATGGGAAGTCCTTTCAGAGCAAAAATTTTAGTGTGTGCGGCGATGCTGGATGGCGTGGACTTGAAAAACGAAGGGGAAGTTGGAGTAGGAATCGATAATGAGTAGCCAGTATGTGCCAAGAAAGTGCCCAGCGAAATCTATGGGGATGCGCTCCTGTAGGTGCATAGGATTGGGCCAGGATGATGTAGATGTCTTTGCAGCCGCCACCTGGGAGGCGCACACGTCACAGGCAGCAACCTTATTGGCAATGTTGGCATCAATGCTCAGCCAGTAGACGTGCTGAGAGGTGTCTGTAGCAAGAACTAACAGTTGACCCGGCATGTAAGTGGCTAAACACGGGGTCGAGTGCAGAAGAGTTTTGGGGTGAGTGAAGGCAGCTTCACATTCCTCGGACCACTGAAATGATACATTTTTGTGAAGCAGTTTGTGCAGTGGGTGGCAACCTCCACTACAGAAGACAGAAACTTGTGATAATACATTATGTTGCCCGAAAATGCTTGCAACTCTTTGACGTTGGTGAGTCGAGGAAGATCTTCTATTGCAGCAGCGTGTGAAGACTTCGAAGGTGTTCTGCTGTAGTGGAACCCGTGACAACTATATTGTCCTGGTAATTAACACATCCCAGAACAGTGGCTAGTAGTAGTTCCAAAAAATGCTGAAAGATTGCAGGAGTGCTCACTACACCAAATGACGTTCAATTTCTTCAGGGTGTGGCATGGGATACACATCTAAGAGATTGAGTGTTGATGGTGGCTTTAAAATTGCCACAGAGACGAAGACTACCATTAGGCTTGTGAATGACAACTAGTGGTGCGGCCCATTCGCTAGCAGTAATCGAAAGCAGAACACCAGAAGCAGCGAGCCCATCAATTTTCTGTTTAAAATAATCACGCAGCACTGCTGGTATTGGCCTCATGCGAAAAAACTTCGGCCTAGCCGACAGCTTAATTGTGATGTGAGCTTCAAAGTTATTTGCACGGCCTGAGCCAGGAGAAAAAATTCTGTGGACAGGGTTTCTAAGTTTTGTGTCCCGACTTCGTCGCCGCTTTTGTGTCCCAGCCTTGTCGTAGGTGTCGGTAGCCGAGTGGAACGAGACCGACACGCTGGTGCAGGTACGGAGGGGAGCAGCCAGAAACTATAAACACTCGAGTAAATTAGAAAGATATATATTGCACAGAATGTAACAATACTTAACTTTTACATAGTACTGCAGAATGTTGATACATAGTTGTTGGAGGCCTGCCTAGTGCCTGTACAATAGCGAAGTCTTCAATCGTGCCTATCTGATTACGAAGGTCGTAACTGTTTGCTAGCTCAGTCCGAAGTGGCCGGTGTTCTTCAGTGGTGGCCACGAGCGGGGTCCCAGCAGAGGGCGCTCGTGGCTGTCGTCGGAAGAACGCCGCGCCGTGCATGCATGGCGGCGCGCGGCGAAAGTAGGTGGCGCGCACTTTGTACTTGTGCGACACCACACCCCTCCCCCCCAAACCGCCGCGCCGTCGTGGCGTAGGGCTGAGGGCCACGGCGACGGCACTGGGAGGAGGGCCTGGGCGGGGGCGTTACTGGTGGGACGGGCGTCGTAGCGGAGGCCGGGATCGAGACGCCGTCCGCGCCCCGGCATCCGCCTTGCGATCCTCCAGGTAACCCGCCGAAACCTGGGGAAGGGCGCCCGCCCCCGCCCAGAGGGAGCAGGTCATCTTCTTCTGAGGTGCGTGGCCCAAGCTGGGGGGGCCCGCACGGTCCCGGAGTCCCTCTCGGTGACGCTGTCATCTGCGGCGGCGACAGCGGCGGCGACGACTGCGTCGGATGTACGTCGACGTCCATAGGGATCTCGTAGTCCGGGGACGAACGATGTGGTTGTGCTCCCTGGCGGTGAACTGGGTCTGGAATCAAGAAACCGGAGACAGGATCGCGCGGTCTGTGCAGGCGCAATTGGTTTGCGTGGCGCCGCAGCTCCGCCCCTGTGGAAGAACGTACAACAAACATATTGTGCCCAAGCACGCGTTGAATGGTGCCCGGCATCCATTTCTTCTTGTTTCCAGCAAACACCCTGTACAGCACCGGCGTGGAAACCTGAAAACGCGTAGCGCCATACGAACCGACTCGGTGCGTGGGAGGCTGCAGCAGGTGAAGGAGAGTGCGGTGACGGCGGCCGTGTAGCAGCTCGGCAGGAGACGGGCCGTCACGTGGCATGCACCGATACGTAGACAGGAAAATTTGAAGAGCTTGCTGCCTGGAGTGCTGACCTTTCATCTTTTCCATGTGTGACTTGAATGTTCGAACGAAACGTTCTGCTTCACCATTGGACTGAGGGTGAAAAGGTGCGGTGGTGATATGCTGAATGCCATTCACACGACAAAACTGTTGAAATTCCGCACTAACAAACTGAGATCCATTGTCACTGACAATAGTTTCAGGCAAGCCTTCGATGCAAAACACTGACGTTAAGGCACTGATTGTACTAGACGCCGTCGTTGAGTTCATGGCAATCACAAAAGGAAACTTGCTGAAAGCGTCTACAACAATTAACCATCGCGTATTCCAGAAAGGTCCGGCAAAGTCAATGTGTAAACGTTGCCATGGTCCCTTGGGGCGTGGCCAGTCTGAGAAACGCTGTGGAGGAGCCGCCTGATGCTCCGCACAAACTGTACACTGTGACGTCATGCTCTCTATCTGAGCGTCCATACCAACCCAGGTACAATGACGTCTGGCCAGCTGCTTTGTCCTAACAATGCCCCAATGTCCTTGATGCAGGAGGCGTAACACTTCTCGTTGCAGGGAACGAGGAACAATCACTCTTGCTTGGTCGTTGTCGGTATGCAACAACAGTACACCCTGACTTAAAGATAATGCATGACGTTGTGCAAAATAACGTCGAACCAGAGGCCGATCAATGTCTTTGGCTCTGGCAGGCCACCCTGAGCGAACAAAACGTGCTACCACACTTAGGTCTGCATCCGCAGCTGTTTCCTGTGCAACCCGACGAGAGTTTAAAGGAAAGTCTGCGACAGCGGAAGCATCTCTGGAGTCTATCTGACAACATGCCATTTCTGAAGAATCAAACGAAACATCCTGGCCAACCGGAAGTCGGGAAAGTGTGTCCGCGTTGGCGTGTTTAGTGGTAGGTCGGTACAAAATCTCATACTGATAATTTGACAATATCAAGGACCATCTCTGAAGCTTTTGTGCCGTTCGTGGCGGAATTGGCTTTGTGGGTGAGAACAACGACGTGAGAGGCTTGTGGTCTGTCAACAAATAGAATTTTCTGCCATACAGATAATGATGAAACTTTGTGACGCCGTAAATGATTGCTAAGGCCTCCTTTTCTATCTGACTGTAATTCTGTTGCGTCGGCGTCAGTAGCTTGGATGCAAAGGCAATAGGACGATCGTGACATCCAATACGATGTGAGATTACAGCGCCCAGACCGTACGACGAGGCGTCAACTGCTAACACTACAGGCTTCTGTGGGTCAAAGGGAATCAAACATGCATCACTGAGTAGTGCAGACTTTAATTTGTCAAAGGCAACCTGACAATCTTTAGACCATACAAAAGGAACATTCTTCCTACGTAAGTGATGCAGTGGAGCTGCAATCTGAGAGGCATTGGGAATAAATCTGAAATAATAGTTAAGCTTTCCCATCACTGCTTGCAACTCATGCACATTCTTAGGAGGAGGCAAGTCTTTGATTGCTCGAAGATGTGACTGTAAGGGATGTATTCCTTGGGCATTAATCACATGGCCTAGGTATTCTATTTCAGTTTGAAAAAACGAACACTTTGCTTTATTGCAACGTAGACCTGCTGCAGTCAAAACTTTGAAAAGGCACTCCAGGTTTGCTAAATGTTCTTCAACTGTACGTCCGGATACCACAATATCATCTAAATAGTTCGAACAACACGGTACAGAAACTGTCAGCTGTTCCAAAAAACGCTGAAAAATAGCGGGAGCGGAAGAACTGCCAAAGGGTAGGCGTTGAAATTGAAAAAGGCCCATGTGAGTATTAATGACGAAAAACTTTTTTGACTTGTCATCAAGTGGAATCTGTAAGTATGCCTCTGCTAAATCAATCTTAGAAAAGAAGCGAGACTGTCCTAATTTGTCCATCAGTTCCTCAGGTCTGGGCAGAGGATAAGTGTCCACAATTGTTTGACTGTTCACTGTTGATTTGAAGTCCGCACAGAGACGAAGTTTTCCTGACGGCTTGGGTATAATTACTATAGGCGAGGCCCACTGACTCGCAGAAACAGGAGAAATCACCCCACTATCTTGCCAACGTTTAAGTTCTTCGGCAACTGTATCACGCAATGCGATAGGCACTGGTCTAGCTTTACGAAATTTTGGAACTGCAGATTCTTTTAAAGTCACATGTGCCACGAAGTCTTTTGCACAACCTAGTTCCGGCGAAAACAAGTCACTATATTTGTCACACAATGCATTGATTTTATCCTGAGGCACTATTGACGAAATTTGAAGCACATCTCTTTGAATTGATAAACCAAACAAGTCAAAAGCATCTAGTCCAAAAATGTTCTGTGTCGATTTGGCCTGAAGAACTACAAAAGCAACTGTTTTTGTTACACCTTGAAAAGAGGCGGGCAGGCTACATGTTCCTAGCACGGGAATATTTTGACCTGTATAAGCTGTTAACACTTGCTGTGACGGCGACAATTTTGGCGAACCCAGAAGTTCATAAGTATCTTTATTTATTAATGTAACAGCGGAACCAGTATCAAGCTGAAATTGCACAGTCTCATTTTCTATAGAGAGAGTAACAAACAGCTTGTGCTTCTGGCGCACGACCGGTGCGCGAATGTGGGCAACGTCTAATACATATTGTTTTCTGCGCTTGCGCGGGTTGCGTGCGGTAGGAAGCGGCGCATACTCGGCACACAGCGGATTAACCACACTGTCACTAGATGACACTACCGCCAGATCGGCGTCCGCGCAATGCGAGGCTACTGCACTAAAATTACTTTGAGTAGCTACACCAATTCTACTGTCACTAGCTACACAGTACTGGGCACTATTACAGTTAGTAGTTGCAGAAGGCACTATTTTCACTACAGGAATGCACTGTTCATAGTCATTTTGCTTGTCCCGAACCCTTTTCCGTTGCACTGTTTTACGCGCTCGTCGGCGCTTGCTACGTGGTGCACTATATAGTTTTGCAATAGGTGCAGAAGAACTTTCTTGTAATTGAGAACCAACTAAAGCACTGTTCAATTCCACAGCCCGTATAACATTTACAGAATGAACTGTTCTCGCACTTTGCGAAGCACTGTTTCTAACGTTACTGTTCTGTGAGTTTTTAATTTGCATACACACAGACTGCACATGTCCCAATTTGCCACATTGATAACAGGTTGCGTTGCGACTTGGGCACTGTGCACGTTTGTGGCGAGATACACACTGGGGGCAAGATTTACGTACATTTTTCTGAAATGAGCGTTGGCGCCCGTTATTCAAATCACTGTTTCTAACACGACGGGGCGACCTTTGTGTCGCACTTTTACACTGGCTACTGTTCACTGTCTGTTCAGCACGGCCGGTAGAAAAATAAGAATCACTAGTGCTACACTGAGAACTACGGCTAGGAAAGCGTCCGTTGCGGCGCACTGAATTTACACTATGGCTTTGCATTTCTACATCAGCTAAGTCAAAAGTATCATGCGCTTCTATAAGCTGCAGTACACTGTCTAAGGAGGGGTCAGACTGTTTCAGAATTGCTGCTCTAATTCTGGGGTCCTGAATATTCTGCGTAATCGCATCCCTCAACATCACGTCACTATACGAAAGTCCACAAGAGCAAGTAAATTTACATTGGCGGGTTAAGCCCTTCAATTCCGTAATCCACTCTTGGTGTGACTGCTGCGGTAATTTTTTAAGTCTGAAAAATCGGTATCGTGCAGCGGCTACAAGAACTTTTCTCTCATAATGAGCATTCAGTGCATCTACAATTTGTTCAAAGTCTACATCACGAGGAGATGCGTGCGGGAATAGTTTTTGCAGTAACACGAAAGTTTTGGGGCCCACCACAGACAATAAAAGATGCTTAACAGTCTGACCTGTAAGTTGATGAGCCGCGACGAGTTCTTGAAACTGCGCCAGATAATCACTCCATTCTTCCTCACGTTCGTTGTATTGGCGAAACGTAGGAAGTGTTGCGGCGGCAGGTGTGGGCTGCTGAAGCGGCGGCTGTTGTTGTTGGTTAGCTGCCCGCGCTGTCAGCTCGGCCACCGCCTGGAGCAACTGGGTGATTTGCGCCGTCTGTAACTGAATAATTTCCATTAAGTTTGGGTTCGGGGTAGTGGCCATGCTGACCGATTAGGCGCCGCGCATACAAGTAAATTATAACAAAACACAAATGCAATACGAAAGAGGACTCGCTCTGCAACAAAAAAGTCCACAAAACACGTAACAAAATATCTTCCCCCAAAATTCTTATATTAAGGGTGGGTGGGCGGGAGCAATTTCTGCGTGCTCCGACTGCTGCTGTCTGGCTGCTGCAAGCGCGCTGGTCCAAGGTTCTATCCCATCCTCGTCGCCACTTTTGTGTCCCGACTTCGTCGCCGCTTTTGTGTCCCAGCCTTGTCGTAGGTGTCGGTAGCCGAGTGGAACGAGACCGACACGCTGGTGCAGGTACGGAGGGGAGCAGCCAGAAACTATAAACACTCGAGTAAATTAGAAAGATATATATTGCACAGAATGTAACAATACTTAACTTTTACATAGTACTGCAGAATGTTGATACATAGTTGTTGGAGGCCTGCCTAGTGCCTGTACAATAGCGAAGTCTTCAATCGTGCCTATCTGATTACGAAGGTCGTAACTGTTTGCTAGCTCAGTCCGAAGTGGCCGGTGTTCTTCAGTGGTGGCCACGAGCGGGGTCCCAGCAGAGGGCGCTCGTGGCTGTCGTCGGAAGAACGCCGCGCCGTGCATGCATGGCGGCGCGCGGCGAAAGTAGGTGGCGCGCACTTTGTACTTGTGCGACACCACACTAAGTGGGTGTATGGTGTATGGTATCTCCTCTAAGAAAACATTAACAGTTTCTTCAATGGAAAATACAAACATGCAGAAAGCATCATAGCTGAACAAGTTTTTGGTACCCGTGTGATCTACTACATACACTATCAGAGTACGAATAACCAATTTGTAGGAGACGTCAAGTTCCAATTGTCCCAAGAGTGAAATTTATTGACGATTATAAGTGCGCAAGCAGCTCATGACAGTCAACAACGGGAGCGAACCCAACCTAGCGTATGTCTGAGAAGTGATTAAGGTAGCTGCTGAGTCCATGTCAACCTGCAGGTGAACATCCTTCCCGAGCATTTGAACATCAATGTACAATTTATTTGTTGAAGAAAGCATGAAGTTTATGAAAAATATTGTGTCATCATTGATGTCACTATCGTGGACGGACTGTACTGTTTTAGACCTGCACACTGCATGACCTTTTTTTTCTTACAATTATCGCATGTGGCCCAACTTTGGGGGCAATCTTCACATGTGATACAGCAAGGACAGGAGGATAAAGAAGAAGTAGCAGAACCTCATTAACTTGTGGAGCTGGCTCGCTGCTTCACTTTCCTGTGTTCGAGCTGTGTTTGAATTGCAGCAACATCACGTCAACAGGTGTCCTAAGGGACAAAATATCACAAACGTTGCCCCTCAAATCTATTTGTGTGCCTGCAGCTTGAGTGATTTCAAAGATCTGGGCAATATTCAAAACTTTGTCTAGGGGAGGATTATTGAGTTGAAGTGCCCTCTGCCAAACTTTTCTGTCTGGGGCAGAGCGTAAAATGGCATCCCTGACCATCTGATGTGCACATGATTCTCAACAAATTTCAGTCATGAATTGGCTCTTGTGACTAAATCCTTGTAGCTCTGCTGCCCATGCCCTATAACTTTGATCTGGTTTCTTTTTGTACCGATAAAAAGCAATGTGGGAAAAGACAACGTGTGTCTGTTTCCGGTAATAGGATGTTAGCAAACAGCACATTTCATCAAATGAGAGAGACGATGGTTCTGTCAACGGAGCCAACTGAGTTAATAGATGATACAATTTCAGGTAGATCCAAGACAGGAAAAATGACTTACAAAGCTGGAGGTCAACGGCACCGAAAACTGTGAAATGCCAGCAGAGATGCTTCTCATAATCAATCCGGTCTTCTGCAGATTCCTCGTACGGGGCGAACATGGGTACCTTCGATGCCAGTAGACGGTCGTGGTTAGATGCGGCAAGAAGTTGTTGCAAGGCAGTGCAGAGCTGCTTTTGCTGCTCCACCACACTGACAAGTAATTGCATGGAACTCAGTATGAACCCCTAACTTGTTGCCACTAAAAGTGTGGTAACTTTCATACATTTATTGGACAGAGACAATATATATACACAACGGAAAGAGCAACTCATAGGCAGAAGTGCAAATGGTAGACTGCCGGCAGTCTTGTCTGGCCTGCCGTGGCCTAGATGATGCTCACAGCGGACCCCGCTTTTGCAACATCGCTGTTTGGCAGACCAAGAGCGGCGGCAGTTTCGAACAAGACGCAGCCATAGCAGTTTAAATATAAACGAATGTGTATTATCTGCAAGTGTAATAAGTGATTACGACAGTTATTAGTAAGCCTCACACTTGCAGTGGTGGCACAAACTTCAGTGGAGGGTATCAGGTCAACATATTACTTTAGCTTGAGGCCAGGACAGTTTTAGGAACTTTTTGGCAGAAACCTCAAATGTGTAATAATCTTGTCATAATTCTTCTTTTTTACTCACCATGTCATATTTAAAGGGTGCTGTGATGTATACTTTTCATAGTACTGCTGATATTAACCTGGAATTCCAATTGTTTGAGACCGAGCGAGGTGGCGCAATGGTAACACACTGGACTCGCATTCAGAAGGATGGTGGTTCAAATCTACCTCTGGCCATCCAGATTTAGGTTTTCCATGATTTCCCTAAATCACTATAGGGAAATGCCGGGATGGTTCCTTTGAAAGGGCATGACCGATTTCCTTCCACATCGTTACCCAAACATTCCGAGCATAAGCTTTGTCTCTAATGACTGCGCTGTTGACAGGACATTAAACTCCAAGATTCATTCCTTCCTTCCCATTGTTTGAACTTTAGTTTGAGTTTTCATCCAATGCAATGGCTGCATGTATAAGGAACAATCATATGCAAACAATTAATTTGCTACATCAGATGCAAATAAATGTAAAAACACTATTGCCCATGAAGCACAAAACTTTGTTTGGAATCAAACCATATACAACTGTTAGATATATCAAAATAGTCACCTTCAGAACTTGCACTGTAGAGCACTAGATTCTTTGGATGAGTGTCATGATCATTACCATTGTCCTCATCATCGTAATTATGATGATAATATGATGATGATGATGGTCATATCATGATTGTGACCATCGTAGTCACACACATATTCAGCCTGATGATGGTGGTGGTGATGACGACAATGATGGTGTGGTGACATAAGTAGTGGAGGTGGTGATTAGTGTGTTAGGGCTCCAAATAGAAAGGTTATTAGCCCCCATGCTTGGTACAGATACAGATCAAGGCAAGTTGAACTAATGAGACCCAGATATTATTGACTCTTTGGAAGTAGTTACATTGATTGTAGGTATGAATTAACAAAGAACTAAAATAACAATTGGGTATACAAAACTGTATACTAAGCATAGTATTATGTTTCATTTAAAAATTTTGCATTTTATACTTTAATGTACAACACTCTACCACCTTTCTATTAAACATTTTGTTCTGTTTTGTTTAAGTATATCCTTTGTAATGTAACTACAATAAATTGAGTAACATAATTGTAAATATCATTAGGATAATTTTAGTTGTAATGCTGCTTACAGAAAATGAGTCAAGAATGCTAATTATATACATACAGGATCACACAGTGAACCATTACATGAAATCTGGTGCAGATCGTAACAAACTCGTACTGGGAATTCCAACATATGGCCGCTCTTATACTCTGTTCAACCCACTTGCTACAGAGATAGGATCGCCAGCAGATGGCCCAGGGGAACAAGGAGACTCCACCAGAGAAAAAGGATATCTTGCATATTATGAGGTAAGCTTAATTTGCTTTAAGCATGCAGTGTGTCCAAGGAATCATTTAAAAACCCATACATAATTTTAATGTCCTACTACTTTGTTTCCATGTTTCCCACCCCCTCCAATATATACACTACTGTAAAAGATACTCCGTCTTCCTTACTGACTGTTTTGTTGCAGATCTGTGAAAACTTGCAGTCTGATGATTGGAAAGTTGTACAACCAAATCCAAAAGCTATGGGACCATATGCATATAAAGGCAACCAATGGGTTAGCTACGATGATATGGATATTATTAAAAAGAAGGTTTGTGTTTAAAATAATTTAATGTTTACCATCTAGAGTCTGATTGCAATTAATTTTATGATGTAAATCACTCTAACAGTATTGACACACTTGTGCAGCATATGCACAGAATCATCCTCAGCTTATGCTAAAAGAGGTATGAAATTACAGTAGAACCTCGTTTTTACACTTTTCAAGGGACTTCGATGAAATGGTGTAAAATGTAAAATGCAGGAAATAATGTTTTAAGTGATAAAATATATTTAATTGATCAGCCTTGCATTTTTGTAGTTTATTTTTTATATATGTACATAGTAGGCATCAAAATACTCACCAGGGAGTTTATTATATAATAAAGGTTATCCAAATTTTTACTATTTTAAGCATCAGACAGAACTGGTAATTTTATGGGAAGTAGAAATTTTTAACATAATTTCATTCATTGCAATTGAGGATGCTGCTGCCGGGCTATGTAACATATCTTAAAAATTACCTGAACCGCTTCGATAGATAGAGTTTGGACATCGCTGCCAGACTATGTAACACATCTTCAAAATTACAGCCTTTTACCGGCATTAATTATTTACATAGTAAAACTCAACAAGATCTGTTCTTTTTGTATTTTTCGATGTTTCACATGACAATATTAGAGACTTTATTCGCCTGCGCATGAAAATTGTGTATGAAAGGAGCTGTAATGAGAGAGAGAATCAGATGCACCAGTAGTCGCAGCATGTTGACGTTACCTGAAAGGCACTTTTAGTGAAGCTGTATTATCAGAATGGGGAATGTGCTAGTTCAGCGTTACGATCGTATCACCATAGGAAGGGGTAATTGACAAATGCACTGTGGCAAGAATGATTTCGAAGTTGTAAGCTACAGGTTGTTTAGTCAATAGACACTGTAGTGGCTGACTGAGCATAAGGCGTAATGCTACTGAGACAGTTCAGGAAGAAATGGAGACTGTAGCAGGTTCGTCTATGCATGGGGAAGTCAATGCTCATGCAGTCACATGTCGCACCAGCATTCCATACACTACTGTTTGGTTGGCACTTAGGCATACCCTCTGATGCTATCCTTACAATATCCATCGCCATCGTGAACTGTTACCTGGCAATTTAGTGAAGTGGAGGGTATTTGCGTTGTGGTTGTTTCAAAAGATGGTGGAAGATGACAGTTAGTTGAGTAACGTGTTGTGGACCGACGGAGCTCATTTCACGCTCTGAGTGTCTGTCAATGCCCACAACTGCAGAATTTGGGCTACTGAAATCCTAGAACTGTCTTGGACACTCCATTGCATGATGAGAAAGTCACTGTACGGGTTGGATTTACCACATCTACCGCTATTGGATCTTTTTTGTTAGAGGAACTGCATGATTCTGGTTTTGTAACTGCTACCATGATGAGTGAGAGGTACGCCGATATGTTACAAAATCACATCATCTCCAGCCTGGCTGATAAACACCTGCTGGAACGTATGATTTTTTTGTGCTCCACCCCCATATTACTAGATGTGTGAAACATCTCTTGGGTGCGTCGTTTGGTGATGATTGTCTGCTCAGCCACCACTTTTGTTAAGCTTGACCTACCAGGTCTCCAGACCTCAGTCTGTGCGATTATTGGCTTTGGGGTTACCTGAAGTTGCAAGTGTATTGTGATCGACCGACATCTCTAGGGATGCTGAAAGACAACATCCGACACCAATGCCTTACCATAACTCCAGACATGCTTTACAGTGTTGTTCACAACATTATTCCTCGACTACAGCTATTGTTGAGGAATGATGGTGAACATATTGAGCATTTCCTGTAAAGAACATCATCATTGCTTTGTCTCAATTTGTTATGCTAATTATTGCTTTTCTTATCAGATGAAGCACCATCTGTCGGACTGTTTTGAACTTCTTTTTCTTTTTTATTTTTTTATTTTTGTTCTAATAAAACCCCATGTCATTCCAAGCATGTGTGTCAATTTTTACCTCTCTATCTACATTATTCCGTGATTTATTAAGTTTTCAAATTTATACTGAATTTTTGATCTCCTCCTATCTCTGTCTCTGCCCATCTCCACATTCTTCTTCCTCTGCCAGTCACCTCACCATCTCTTGTCAAACTCGTTCTTCACTTTCTCAGTCCATTTCCTCCTCTGTCTATGAAAAATTGTATACATTAGCTAACTTTCATTGTGATCAGTGAAGCGGGGTGTAAATTTATTGGCAGGTAACCTCGGCCATGTACCATATGAAATCTTAGATATATGGTGAAGTTGCTCTTGTTTTGAAGGTTAAGTGT
This sequence comes from Locusta migratoria, assembly GCA_026315105.1. NCBI lineage: Eukaryota > Metazoa > Arthropoda > Insecta > Orthoptera > Acrididae > Locusta > Locusta migratoria. Next base: position 787,745,931 of record CM048755.1, read on the forward strand.
TTAAAATTTCAGGATCAGAATAAAACCATAGATTTAGTCAAAGTTCATAGATATAGTACCCTCTGCCATGCACCATGCAAAATTTTACATAGGAAATGACATTCATATTGTTTTGAAGATCAGGTGTGCAAAGATTCATCGGATGAACATTACAGTAGCGGATAAAATACGAACAAACATGAGGCGACAGTTTCCTATGCGTCTCAGGATTTATGACGGCGTATCTTCTAAACTACCAGTTGTACAATGAAATACTTTTGTACATTCATTCATTCACATAAGTGGGTACTGTTTGCAAAATATTTTGTGAATACATTTAGTAACAAAGAAGTAATAAATTTAAACATAATTCACAATGCGGCAGTTTATCATGCATCTCTGTCAGTGACATCTTTTCTGCTGAAGTATGTGTTGTAGTGATATAAAATGATGCCTACAACCTTCCCGAAAGTGCAAGCAATATATTGGCAAAGTTTCCTCTCCATCTGATGAACAGAACGGCAGTGCTTAAAATGCAAACAAACATGCAAAGAAATAACCAAACATTAGTTTATTTTTAGGTATAAATAATTAATCTTATTTTAATCATATCTATCAATCAACCAGTATTTCCTTTCCCACTAAAACAGTACAAAATAATTTTTACATTACTTAAAAAAATAAGCTCATACACTGTGTACATAATAGGGATTATAAAAACTAAAAACATCACACAAATTCATAATAATATGCTTAAAATGCTGTTACATAAATATTTACCAGTAATATTCATAATTTCTCTTCTAAAAGTACTACTATCTTATGTATAAACAAAATAATGACCAGTAGATGATAAAATTTGGCCAGGAAATGAGGCACTCACCTGTCATGGTGGATATCATTAGAAAAATTAACACAATATCCACCCCAACCCACAGTAGATATACAAAGATATACTCATCACGTATGACAAAGTACATGAGATCACATTGTACTTATAGCTAGAATTACTAATTCCTTAGAGAGAAAATTTAAGAAAAATACTATGAGAAATTATGACAATCCTGTAACTTCTTCTGATCTGCAGGGGAAACAAAAAAACAACAAATGGAAAACGTAATACACAATTTATTAACACAAAGCATCTTCTGGGCATACAACAAAACAAGCCAGAATCACAAAGAAATCAAACTAAATGTGGACAAACAAACAAGTAAAGAGTGCATAAAGCCTCACACCAAACAAAACTACAATTTACTAGTGGTGCTGGGCCAAAATAAATACACTACTACTACAGAAAGCTAAAGTTTATGCCAAGTGCCAATGAAGCTAGATCTGTTGTAGGAGTGACCTACCTGGGTTTGCACTGACTTCCACACTCCGTTAGCATGCTTATAAAGTCGGAATTGGTGGAGATCTACACTCGCGCTTATAAAGTCAGCATTGGTGGAGATCTACACTCAGTTTGGATTGGCTGGGCACTGTTGCATGTCTCTTTTCGTAAAGTAGTGCCCCATTTACAGTGCCGACTAGTAGGAAGTTGTTGTTTTGATTATGGTTTTTTTGGGCACCCTGTAAGGAACCTAAGCAACCCGCCTTGGCTGCCTGTTGTGCAGGCACTCTACACAGTCAGGGGCCACCACAGCATTCCTTTCCCCCTAAAAAAAGTGTGCAAAGCTGGCTGGTCAATATCCATGAGTTTGTGGTCCTTATGGGTTGCACTGGAGCGGCCGTCAGAGTGGGCGGCGGTGGAGGTCCCGATGCAAGGTGGTTGGCGGCAGACACAGGTGGTTCCCCCAGGGTTGCATTGTCCACCAGTTGGGGGTGGAGCTGGTTGAGGTGCTAGACACGTTTTCTCACAGTAGTGATGGCATCGCCTGACCAAAGAGTTTGGTAATGACACCAGGTGCCCAGTGAGCCTGCTGATGGGAGAAAACACACACACACACACACACACACACACACACACACACACACACAGACTACCTGCCTGAAGCGGAAAGAGTGCGTCGAAGTACAGGTGGATGACCAAGAAGTCTCTGGAACGACGACAGATAAAGGAGAGGGGAACAGTCAAGTATGAAGTATTTCAGCTGGACTTTTGTCAGTATGTGGGGTGGCACAGTACAATGCCAGAAAAATTAGCAAGGCTTCCTCCAGCCGGTGATGGCACGGTAACTTATTGAGTTGGATCTCGAACGTTTGTACAAAACATTTCACCTGGCATTTAGACGCAGGATGGAATAGGGCAATATGGATGAGGGAAATCCCATGGGTAGCACAACATTTTTTGAACTTGTCCAAAGTGAACTGGGGACCCTTTCTGAAACTATCATTTTTGGGAGTCTTTCAATGTGGAAGATGCGTCGAAGAACTTTGATAGTCTCAACTAATGTTGTGGCCGACGTGTGTAGTACATACGGGTACCCCGATCCAGAGTCTTATCGGGATGAGGCACTGGGATCTGTGGAAAGGCCCTGTGAAGTCCACGTAAAGATGTTCCCAATGAGCAGCTGCGTCTGGCCAAGAAAAATACTGGTGTGGGAGTGCTGCTTGGCGGGATTGGCACGTACACAGGCAGATACGAGGTGGGCAATGTCTTTACCTAACCCACACCACTAGAGTTGCAGGCGCACCAGCTGTTTGGTGAAGATGATTTCCCAATGGCCAGTGTGGAGGAGGTGGAGGACACGCCTGTGGTATGACCACCTGGCGAATGTCCAAGTCACTGTGCATGAGGATGACTCCACTGCGAATGAAATGACTGTGCCTGTGTTCCCAGAAATGCTGGATTGTTAGGATCACAGATGCTACAACAACTGTCCAGTCAACTAGCACTGATTTGGTGGTGGATCCTTTGTGGTGGCCCGCCGGACTGTGTCATTGTCCAACAGAAGGGCAGCAAGAGCTGCGTCCGTGTCCGGCTCCACAAGGAAGTAAACCAAATGCATGGTCTCTTCCAACTGGCAGTTGGTAAAAGAAATCGCCATTTTCGTGCTTGTCAGAGATGTGATAAACAATATCGAAATTGAACATTGCCAGGAAGAGAGCCCAGTGCTGAAAGTGGTGTTGTTGAGGTAGGCAATGTGAAATGATGACCATAAACATAATGGTAAAATTTAGTCAGCACAAAGACCAGTGCCAAAGCTTCCTTTTCAATTTGACTATATTTTATTTGATTGTCCATCATTCTTTCTTTTGGACGCCATCCACCAATTAGCAAAGGACTGCACATAACCCAGAGTCCGAAGCATCAGCAGCGATAATGAGGGGAAGAGAAGGGTCGTAAGCAGCCAGACACAGAGTTAGAAGGAGAGCTGACTTGAGTCTTATGAAAGTCTGATCACATGTTGCGTCCCAGGTCGAATGTGTACCTTTTTGCAATAACCTTGTAAGAGGTGCTGATAGTTCGGCAGCATGTGTTATGAAATGCTGATAATAATTTATGTACTTCAGGACAGATTGAAATTGTTGCACATTGGTTGGGATAGGCAAGTTCTGGATCACCCCCATATAATTCTTGGTGGTGCAGAGCCCTTGGCCGTCAATCTTGAACCCGAGATAGCTTACCTCCCGCACAAAAAATTCACACTTTTCCTTCTGGCAAGGCAGGTTAGTCTTGGAGAACACCTGGAAAAGCTGATCTAGTTTGATTGTGAGGTCCATTGCAGATGAGCAACTGATGATGACATCACCTGGAACACGGTTCATGAGATGGTCCAAATAACATTGAAAAATGGCAAGAGTGCTGGCAATTCCGAACGTGAGGCAGTTGTACCGGAAAAGGCGACATGTGATATTTATGGGCAGGATCTGCTGCAATTCTTCAACCAATGCCAGTTGCAAATAATAGAGTTTAACGTGACCTTAAAATCACCATAGATGCATAAGGCGCAATTCGGCTTCTCGATTAGATTATAGGTGCCGCCCAGTGACTGTGTGTGACTGGAGAAAGGATGCCTTCTGCCTGTAGAAGGGTCAGTTCTTTCTGGAGATGGGCCCATAAAGCAAAAGGGACAAGGTGGCCTTAAAAAGAAATGGGGAACAACAGTGGGAAGGATGTCAATATGATCTTTGAATCCCGTCACTCTGCATGTGGAGGTTGAGAACATTTTTTATTTGCTGATCAGTAAGGCGAGAAGGGCCTCTGAGGAGGGTGTCGAGACCACCTGCACCTCGTCCTGTACTGACAAATGAAAACAACAAAAAAATGTCTAAACCAAGAGATTTGAGGCGCCAGTTGAGTGCACCAGCATAAACTGAGCAGTGAAAGCACAGTTGTTGTAAACGACTCATGTCGAAGAAGTGCTGTAGACTTGTATATGGTGATTGCTGAAACTGCGTAAGTTTTGAGTGTAGGGGGGAAAATGCTGGAAACCCAATCATTCGTATGTGTCACCATCCATGATAGACACGGAGGACACTGTGTCAATTTGGAAAACCACGGAAGTATTTGTGAGCTCTATGGTGAGGAGGAGCCGAGCTCCTGCCTGGAGAATGATAGAAAGTACTTTCCCATCATTGTAATGTGGGCCTCTCGGGTCCTGTGACAATGATAGTTCACTGACCTATACATCCTCCAGAATTGTGGCATCAACGTGGTCTTTCTTTGAAGCCTGGCAAACAATGGTGATGTGGCCCATTCAATGGCAAGCTGTGCACCTCAACTGCTGGTGTGGGCATCTGGCCGTTGGTGCTTTCAGAAACAGTCTGGGCAAGATGAAAGACGTGTTGAAGATCATCGGTCACGTCTTGTGCCCATGAATGGACAAGACTCTCACCCGGCGCCAGAGGACTGGCGAGTTGTGACGACAGCTGCATCAAAATGTGGTGATGGTGACCGGTGATCCTGTTAAATGGCATGGATGATTGGCAGACAGGTGTCGAGAGATGGGTCCAGTAACTTCAAGATCTCATCCTGAAGGCCTTTGTCAGGTGAGTGAAACACCAACATATTGTGAATCAATGTAGGAGAATAGGACTGCTTGCAGGTGATGTTGGTGTACCTGAATTTGCAATCACGAGAGAGACCCTGCAGCATCGTAATCCATACCTGATATGTCTGATATGGGGACTTTCAACAGGAAAAGAAAGCCTGGTGAGCAGAGGTGATGTGGATTTGCGCATAAAAGTACTCCAACAAGCAGTTTTTAATGTGGGTATATGAGAGATCTTGAGGTGACTGTTGCGGGTTCAATTGTTGGCTCAAATGATACACTTGGGCTTTGACTGTTGCTAAGAAGAAAGCCCAATGCCAGTTTTCCTCAAAGACCCTGTGAGCCAGAAAATGTTGTTCCAGCCGCTCGGCACAATTTGGCCATGGTTCCAAAGCTCTATTGAAAATGGGAAACGTTGGTGGGGACATACGCAGGCTGTACAATGGAATCTACCCTGTGAGCTATGCCTTGCAACACTAGAAAGTACGGGTGTTGTGCTGACCCTGTGAGTTCCACTTGTATTTGGAGTAGAGTTTCTGTCAATGATTGAAGAAATTCCTCTAAGGTAGTCATTTCGATTGAGACTGAAAATCCCATCCTTGTCACCAATACTGTACCATCTTGTGATCTGCAGGAAAGAAACAAATGAAAAAATAATATACAATTCATTAACGCAAAGCACCTTCTGGGCATTTAACGAAACAAGCCAGTAGTCACAGAGAAAAAAGAAGAGAAAACAAACTAGCTGTGGACAAACAAACAAGTACAGATGCAAGCTTTTCTCGGAAATATAGCATACTATCACAAGTTCATTCCCTTTGTAGCAGAGATCTCTTACCCACTCACTCGCTTGCTCAAGAAAAATGTTCCTTTTATGTGGTCTGAGAAATGCAATGCTGCTTTTCACACCCTTAAAGCTCATCTCCAAAAAACACCTTGTTTGGCCACTTACTGCCCTGGGCAACAACTTGTTTTAGCTACTGATGTGTCACAACATGGTATTGGTGCTGTTTTATCTCCCAAATATCCTGAAGGTACAGAATGTCCTATTGCTTATGCCTCCAAAACCTTAAATGACTTGCAGTTGCAGTATTCACAAATTGAAAAAGAGGCTCTTGCCATTGTTTATGCTCTCAAGGAGTTTGGTGTCTTTCTCTATTCAACAGGGGCCACTTTTTCTCTCTTGTTTTCAATATGACATTCATTTTTTTCTCACTGCTCAGCATACCAGTGCTGATACCTTATCCAGACTTCCTATGGACTCTGACTCCGTCTTTGACAAAGATGAGATTCTTTGTTTTCATTTGGATGAGGCTGCACAGACTGTCATTAAGGGCTTCCTCATCGCAGGACAATGCCTGGCAGCAGCCACTATCGAGGACCCTGTTCTACACCGAGTTCTACATCGCATAGAAAACGTCCTTCTGGAAAAGTGTTGGATCCCCTCCAGAATTACTTCCATCTGCAGCTGTGCCTCTCCTCCCTCAATGGAGTTATCCTGCTGGCTACCAACAGTTTCTCTCCCCACGTTGTCATTCTGGCAACGTTGCGGCCTGCAGTCCTACATATTCTACACCAGGGACAATGGGGCATGTCTAGGATGAAGAATCTCACTAGACGGCTTGTCTACTGGCCTGGACTCGATGCAGAAATTGTGCACATAGTAGCCACTTGTCAGACATGTGCCACACAAGCACCTGTGCCCAAGTCCTCACTTTCTCCATGGCCCACACCTGAAAAGCCATGGGACCACATTCATATAAATTTATTTAAATTCTAAACTCATCTCCTGCCTGACGGGCTTACTCTTCTCCCTTGTAGCTGTCTTCATTGTTACGCTATTTACTGGAAATATAGCTAACTGTTTGTTCTTTATTCTGGTCAAAAAACTTTATGACACAGCTGAAATGTTACTTCTTGAATCCAGAAGTGCATTTACTCTCTTTTCCAACATCTATCTCAACTATTGGCTGCACAACAATCTGTTCTTCCCTACCTAAAGGATCTTCATGTACCAAGTCATTCTCAATTTCTCTCCCCTTTTCTTCCATATCAATAGTACACAAAGCTTTAGTCCACCCTTCAATTTCATTGTCTCCATAAAATAATTCCTTAAATACCCTGTATGCTCCTTTTTCACCCTTTTTTTGTTTCAAGTTCCCTTGCTATTTTAAACTTTTCTTTAACCCATAAGTGTGGTAACATTGACTTTAAAATCTTCCCATACCACCGCCAGTCAGTAACAGAAAATTCATGTTCACTTTTGGCAAACCAATCAACGTTTACACCTTCTCCTAACTCACCATAATTGTCATTAACAATGCTGTCACTTTCTCTTCCCTTCGCAAATCCCACAAATTATATGCATTTAACTCCTCTGCATCTCTGTCCTTGTCAAACTCAAAATTGCTTTCATGAATAGGAAAAGTCACTATACTACTTGCTTCACTCACATAATTATTTTCAGAACATATAATATCTTCCTCACATAAATCATCATTCTTTTCAAATACCTCACAATCACAAATAATATTATCAATTTCAGCTGATGCACTTAAAACCTTATTACCTATATCATTTACCTCCACCGATTTATCATTGAACACAGAGTTATTAAAACTATTTCCAAACAATCACTATGTATTACTTTGCTACTGCATCACTTCTCATTCAGATCTTTAGTACACTCATTATCTGACAATTTCAGTTTCACATCTGCATCTGTAACCCACATCAAATGTGTCCCCAAAATATTATCTGTTTCATCAATATTAAACTTTCCATCCTTCACTGCAGACAATGGTTCCTTTAACGTAGCATCAACACTTTCATCCATCACCTTCCATTCACAATTCATAAACCCATCAAGAGCTATTGGATCATCCTCCTCAACAGAAATAAAGGTGCAAATTCCTTCCTCAGTAGCATCTATCTCAGTAGCTTCAAATTTACCACATTTCTCATTTATTTCATTTACCTTCAACAATGTATCACCTATCATGCCACATGCATAATATAATTCATCACCAGCCGACGAGACCAATGCTACGCCGTTTTCCCTATCAACTTTACTCACATCTACCGATTTACCACTTACATTGTTACCAGCTGGCGTGCCCTTAGCTACGATGCCTTCACAAAATTCACCACTTACATCCGCCGCCTCAAATTCACAAATTTTATTACACACATAGTTGCATTTATCGCTACTGGTCAATAACTTCTCAGAATTTTCTGCACATTTCATCTCCACTAAATTCAAATTTTCCTCATACCCTTTCTTAGACTTAGAACTATTTAGCATACATTCATTCACTCCATCACTCACTCTCTTCACGAAATAGCTTTTGTAAACCCATATCTTCATCTGATTGAAATGATTGCCCAAAATAATTTTGATTTCTCTGACGGCCACGCTGTTTTAAATTACCAACTTTTACAGATTTATTTATCACATACATTTCCACAAGTTCCTTCTGCCCCCCTATTACATCTATTTCCCACAAAATTATCACAGTACGGTGTCATATCTATCACCAGTTTGTTTTGACATCCCCGTACATGAGACGCGGCGTTTCTCAGTTTCCTGACCGCATGTCACTATGTTCCCTTCCATTATTTCTCTCCTGATAATTCCCACTGCTTTGACCTTTATAAAATTTATTTACCATTGTTATTATTGTGTTGATTTCTCAAGTTACCATTATTACTATGATTCCTGAAGTTACCATTATTACTACGATTCCCATAATTACCATTATTACTATTATGGTTCCAATTCTGACTATATTTTCATCTTCCATTACCGTGATTTGCTTTAAACTTTAATGCCCATTCCAACTTTTCAACTAAATTAAAAAATTCAACAATCGATTGTGTCAGACTATGCACCAAATCCCATTGCAGATAATCTAGTAATCGCCTCATTAACGTCGTGATTTCCGTCAGAACTCCCAGTGGCCGATTTGAATGCATTAATTTATTCAGTTTGCGCACACAAAATTCGCGCATTGAATCATTGCCATACTTGAAATTTAGACCATTAAGAAATTCGTTTTGAAGCCGCATTTGCCTTGCTTCACTCCAGTACTTATTCAAGAAACAAATCTCAAACTTGTCATAGGTCTCGAACAAATGATTATTTAAATTAGCCCATGACTGCACACTACCCACAAGTTGTCTTTTTACCAATTTAATTTTATCTTGTTTACTCATCCCCTGAACAAATCCATCCTTACATGTGGCAAGAAAATCTACTGTGTGGTAATTGCCATTGTTAGAAAAATTCTTATTATTTCCACCTGTAAACCACAGATTATTTACACGTGGACTAACATTTGCATTACCTATTTCAGCTTGCACTTCCTCAATTTTTTGCTGTAGCTGCACCTTTTCCTGATGAATTCTCCCACTACATTCTTTTATTTCCATTTCACAACCTGCCATCCTATTCATTAAATTATTTATTTCAGCTGTAGTTACCTTTTCAAAATTATCTTGTTGTTACACAATGTTCATTGCATTGCTGTTTAATTCGTGTTGTACCTTTTCCATTTTATTGTCTAAATTTATCTCTAAGGCACTGACTTTATTATTAACAGAATTAACATCGTCCCTTATTTTGCCCACTTCTGCCTTCACATCATTTAATTTTAGTTCTACCATTCCATCCACTTCTGATTTAAATTTTTTCAACTCAAATTTTACATTTTCAATATTGCTACTCAGTTCTGCACTCATACTTTCCATATTTGCTTGAACTTTGTTAAAACCCAAGCCTAATTCCTTCTTTATATTACCCACTTCTGCTTTTACATTCCAAAATCTGCTTTTAATTCTGATTTTACATTACACAAATCTGCTTTTAATTATGATTTTACATTACCCACTTCTAATTTTACATTACCCACTTCTGATTTTATACCACCCAAATCTGCTTTTAACACCATTATCCACATGCAAAGTTTGCTTTCCAATGAATTTCCTGCCATATCATCTTTATTCGTAGCAAATGGACTATTAGCCCCACTGTAGCCCTCCCCATTTACATTTTCTCCCTCAGAACTCAGGCTAGCACATCCGCTAATATTATTGGAGCCACACACTTTTGGTGACTGCTTAATTACTGGCATTTAATGAATGTAAGATCCAGCCCCAGATTCACACACATTTACATCATTGACATTTGGTACTTAGCTTTTTCTCCCATGCTGCCTCTGCATGTTGACTGCCTCCTGGAACTTCTGCCATGTAGTATTCGAATCCGCTGGCCACTGTTGACTGCATCTGTGACCGCGATGTGAAGTTTTGCACCGCCGTTTTTGTAACTTGCGCACAATGGTCTCCTCTGGTCAGAATACCAAGTACTATTGCTCTCCTATATTCATATTATAACAGGCACAAAACTGCTGCTGTACTATAAAGCTCTGAACCCCCACACATCACTCAATATGCATTACACTTGGCTTCTAAATGAGTGTACTGCAAAATTTACAGTAACTATTCGAACAGAATTTCACTAAAAGCGGACCAAAAAACTGTTGCTTTATTTCTGATGCTGGATGAGCCCCCATTTGCGACCTTCCTATTGGTTCTCACCAATAAGACTTGGGCAATACATAACTCAGGGTAGTAAAAGTTTATGTCTCGTTGTCTCTGTTCATAGGGGTGAGTTATGTATGTCAGCTTCTCTGCCCTAAACAGATACAATCTGTTTAAACAAGATCAATAATTAATCTGTAGATTAGCCAGTCTATAAATCTGCATATGATGATGTGAAAATATATTTAACAAACAGAAATTAAACCTCTGAATGACCAACAAAATAGATTCGAGGTAAAGAAGTGATTCACTCACAAAGTAATTCTTTATAAACGGAGTTTATTACTCTTATTAGACACAAAACGCGGAGGTGGTCCTACTTTATACATCAGTAAATAACTGAATATTTCTCCTACTACTGTCCCTGAGAGGCACAATAAGTACCACATGCACTCGAGAGTAAAAGTTCCAAACTATCACTCGTAAATTAGTGTAGTCCATCGAACACTGCAGTTCCAAATTAATCTGTGATTAAAGTATTTGTTATAAAACACAGTTTGTAATCACACAAGTACATGATTGCTGAATTATCACAGTTCCACAGTCCTACTACCGTGCATCCCTTCCCAAGTGTTTGAAAGCATGCTTTCCCTGCTCCCAAAATTGTATCCTTCCGCACATCCTAACGCCTCATCTTTAAAATACAATTTCCATTCCAAAATTTTACACATTTGAATATCACAGAATTAAATGATTTGACCAACTCCCTATGAATGTTGTTTACATTTAACAAACAAATATATATTAAACAATACTACAAAACGGTTGAGACTGAAGCGCTTTGCTCAGATAGCCATTAAGCATGGCGTCTCACTGTTCAAAATATACTGCCATCATCAAAATGGTGGAAAATGAGGGACTGTGTCCGACGGACTTTCAGCTACCTCCATGGTCCCAAATTCTCCAGCAGTCTCTACAGACTGTGGTTCAGTCCGTTCAACGATTAACTACGATCATGTCGGGTTAGGCGGAACGTTTTGATTCCCTTATGTTATGGTTGCCGTCGGCTTCTCTGCCATCGATTGCTTCCAGTTCTGTGTCTAATCCTATGGCATTCCTGCCAGCTTTATCTGGTTTTTCAATGACTCATTAGAAGATTGGGACTCTTATGAAAACAGGCTGCACCAGCATGTCCTTGCATTTGAAGTGTCAGACCCAGCTTTGTGTAAGGCTTTATTTCTCTCATGGGTCTCCCCTGACATCTATCAACTCTTTCATCAACTTGCCCCCCTGCAGGAACCAGCTTCATTGTCTTTCGATGAGATGTGTCGTTTGTTGTTGGTTCATTACTGCCAGCGTACACCTGTTATTGTTGTGCAGGTTGAATATTACTGGTCACATAAGAATCCGACTCAGTCCTATTGGTCGTGGGCCGCAGAGCTGCACGGTCTTAGCCGTCATTGTATGTTCATTACTTCGACCCACAAGGAATCATATGCGGTCGATATGGTTTGTGATGCAATTCTCAGGCTCACCCCCCTTGGCAGCAGTCACCCGTTCTTTACAGGGCTATAGCCACCAGCGCATCCCTATCTTTGGTAAATTTGCAGCCTCCACGGCTTATAAATCTGTCATCAGGTCAGTCACTTTTCTTGTTGTTGATGACACTGTGGCTGCTAACATCTACAGCCTTGATGCCTTTAATGTTTATGGCTTTACTATCGACGAGCCTGTCAACCTTCTTTCAGATTTGGTGCCTTTTCCAGAGTCGGATGCACTTTGTCAGGAATTATCTTCTTTGTTTTTTGGTGGGCTGGGTTGTGCCATGGCCTTTACTGCCCACATTACTGTGAAACTAGCGACACACCTCAAGTTTTTTCGTGCACGCCAGGTGCCAGTGGCCCTGCGTGGCCAACTTAAGGCTGAATTGGATTGCCTCCAAGGCTTATGGTTCTTAACTCCTACTTCTTCCAGTGAATGGGCTACACCGCTGCCGGGGTCTTTATGTCTCTGTGGGGATTTTAAAGTTATGATCAATGCGCAGTCTGTGATTGATTCATACCCCATGCCTCGTACAGATGAACTCCTAGGTTTACTTTCTGGTTTGCATTCTTTTTCTCGTATAGATCTGGCAGAAGCCTATCTTCAGCTTCCTTTGGACTATGATACAAAATGTCTCCTTTTGGTTTATACCAATATCAACAGCTTCCTTTCGGGGTTGCTAGTGCCTCTGCTATTTTCCAGCATTACTTAGAGCAACTCCTCCGCTTAGTTCTGGGCTGTGTTAACTACTTAAATGATATTGTTGTGACTGGGGCTTCACCCCACAAGCATTTACAAAACCTAAGGGCCCTTTTCTCTGTTCTCCAAGCAGCCGGCCTTCACTGCAACCTGCCCAACTCTCGTTTTTTCCAACCTTCCATTCCTTATTTGGGGTTTGAAGTGTCTTCAGCAGGTGTTCACCCTTTGCCGGACCGCGTCCCATGCCTGACAAAATTGTACAGGTTTTCTTGGGCAAAATTACCTATTACCATCGCTTCTTACCAGGGGCTACCTCAGTGGCGTACCCTTTAAACCGTCTGCTTCACAAAGGTGTTCCGTTTGTTTGGTCTTTTGAGTGTGAATGTGCATTTTGCACCTTAAAGCACTTATTGATTTCTGACCCTTGTTTGATAGCATATGTTCCTGGGCAACAATTGGTTCTGGCTATAGACACTTCTAACATGGCATTGGTGCTGTTTTGGATCATAAGTATACCAATGGGTCACTCCTATTGCCTTTCTTGAATATTGGAGTAACTTGGGCAACTTCCAGTCTTTGGGTACAGATCTTTCACTGATTGATTGCTTGTAAATGATAGCCAAGTCTGGAGCTATTGCATCAGCATACTCTGAGAGGAATCTAATTGGTATACAATCTGGCCCGGAAGATTTGTTTTTGATAGTGAGTTAAGTTGTTTTTCTACTCCAGGAACATCTACTTCTAAGTTTTGCATGCTGGCAGCTGTTCTTGGATTTAATTCTGGAGTGTTCACTTTGTCGTCTTTGGTGAACGAATTTCAGAGTGCTGTGTTTAGTAATTCTGCCTTAGCAGTACTATCATAAGTAGTATTACCATTGATATCGCTTAGTGAAGGTATTGTTTGTGTTTTGCCACTAGTGTGCTTCACATATGACCAGAATTTATTTGGATTTTCTGCAAGATTACAAGACAGGATTTCGTTGTGGTAACTACTGTAGGCTTCTCGCATTGAAGTCCTCTGATTCAGACCCTCCACTCGGCTCTGAACCAGAGGTCTGCAGTCAGTCCTGTCAACAATGCTGAAGATGGTGGTATCTGCTTTCATCTTGCAAGCAAGACTGGCAGTCTTTACCACGTCTGATAGGCACTCAAAACTTGAGAGAATCTCTTCCAATCCAAAGTGACACACATCGTTGCTCCCGACGTGAGCCACCACCTGCAGCTGGCTGCACCCTGTGCTCTACATGGCATCTGGAAGAACCCATTCCACATCTGGAATGACTCCCAGGGTATGCACACAGAGTGCACATTGGACTTCTTCCCCTCCCTAGCAGCCATTTTCCTAAGGGGCTCCATGACCCGCCTAACATTGGTGCTCCCAACTACTAACAATCCCACCCTCTGTGAGTGCCCAGATCTTGCAGGCAGAGGGGCGAGTACAGGAAAATTGACACCATCTGCATCAGGAACATCCTCTTCCACAGACAGTGCCTCGAATCTTCGTAAGACTAACCAGGGAGGCCTCCACTTCGGTCCTCCGGGAAGTCTTACGCCGCCTGACACACGCTGAGGAGACCTCCCAATCCACCACGGATTGTTGGGGGGGGGGGGGGGTGACCCTCTTGCGGGCAGTGAGCGGAGCGGGCTGGCCACAGCTGCAGGCCAATCAGAGAGCGTCTGCTGCATCCCCGCAAGCGGCCCACAACAGCGGCGCCCGCCCACCGCAGTCTCAAGCGTTGCCAGCAAAGCCAACGCCACCTGAAGCTGCGAGTGAAGAGTCACCAACTCTGCCTGCATCTGTTTACAGCAGTCACAGTTCCTAGTCATTCTAAAAACCTATGTATGTTCCAAATAAGTACGACTGAGGACACAGAAGTTTGATAAACAGTGAGCTTCGAAAAATATGTACCTAACACTAAACTGTTTATTAATGGCAAATCTTAAAAATATATGCACGAGCTAATAAATCAAAGTATCAACAACTGAATTGACAACTAAATCCGATTGTCATTAAATAAACATGCAAGCACACTAAAGTTCGAATAACTGTAAAAGAAAGCACACACAAAATGAAAAGAAGTCATTTCTATTAAGAAGCCAGTTACCATACAATGTAGAGCTGCTGCTGTCCATGTGTGCACTGGCCGGTGGTCAATGAGCATTGATGGTTTTCCTATTACTGCACTGGTCTTGGCTAAGGCAGTGATGTCTGATCCAGTGCTGCGGCACATTCTTCACTACATTCGTGTGGGCTGGCCAGATGCCCCTCTGTGTAGGGCTTCAAATCCCCTCCACAACTATTATTCTTTCTATTTTCATCTGTCTGAATGGGGTGGGGTTCTCCTTTTGGCTACAGACGGACAATCTTTGCAGGTACTGATCCCGGTGGAACTTCGTTTAAAAGTACTTCAGATGCTTGATGAAGGACACTAGGGAGTTTCCCACACGGAAACATTGGCTCGCCAACATGTGTTTTGGCCCAGTATCAATGGTGACATTACGAAGCTGGTGGCTAAGTTCCCATTGTGCACTTCCCAACAGGAGCCGCCTCAGGCATGTCTCTCTTCTTGGCCACACCCCCAACAGCTGTGGAGGGTGCATATGGATTACGCGAGACCCTTCCTTAACTCTTATTGTTTTTTTTCTTGTGGATGCTTCACATTTTCCATACATTGTTCGTTGTCATATCATGTCCACTGTTGTAACTATTCAGTCGCTAACATTTTTGCCTTGGAGAGTTTTCCGCATACACTTGTTTCGGTTAATGGCTCTCAATTAACTTCTTCTGTTTTTCAAGATTTTTGTATTCGTCTGGGCATTCACGACATTACTGCTCCTCCATTTCATCCTCAGTCTAATGGTGAGGTAGAATGGCTTGTGTGTACTTTTAAAGTTCAAGTGTCCAAATATGTGACCTCCTGCACTGTGGACGATGCCATTATCCGTTTCTCGATGTCCTATAGATTCACGCCAGTGGGGATCACAGCCCGGAGGAATTGCTCCATGGCAGGCAACCTCGCACTCTATTCCATTTGTTGTTTCCCCATCCATCAAGTGCTCTGGCATGACCACCAGGTCGCTATGTTCTGGGTTCTCTTGTGTGGGCGTGAGAATTTGGCTGCCATCCTGGGCAGCTGCTGGGTACGGTGAAGATGTGTCTCGGCTGCTGCCTCTGCACTGTGGATGCTACTGTGGGTACTCTTCATTGTCACTGACATCATTTGTGCCCGCGACTCCCAGAATCCCAGAAGATCTGCAACTGCCACCTCTGCCTACACTGCCTCCAGGGACTGTTCCGCTGAAATACTCCGTTCTGACATCTTCGGTTGGGCTGTACCAAAGTCATGGACACCCGAAATGGACATGAACGAACCTGTGAGTACTGCAACCGTTCCTTTTTTATCTCCAGTGCTGGGATCAGATGGTGCGCCCTCATCCATGGTAATTGTGTGCAAAATTCAAAGATTTACCAGCCACCCCTGGCAAGTAAGATCAGGATACTATCGGCCTGATAGGTTAGTGCCGGCCCGAAGCTGGCAGCCAGATATGGACGATGCATCCCCAGTGGACATAGTGTGTGTGCACTTGGAACCCCTGCAGATTACACTGTGAAGGGGGAGGAATGTGGTAACGTGTGGTGTGTATATTTGAACGGCAACACTGCAACATGAATACTGTTATATATTAAACTCAATTTTGTCCTTTTTTGGCACCCTATTTCACAATGTTTCAGTTGACTTGGTTGTCTTTTTGTAAAATTTTTCCCACCAATCTTTATAATCAATAATGAATGATTTTTCATGCAGCACAATAGTAAATTTACATTTTGAACTTAATTCAACTACTTTCATTGCATTTCAGTGAGTACACACGAACTAAGGCCCCTTTCCAAAACATTCAACAAACTCATGGCCTCCCCTTCCTATGTTAAGCATTGAACTGATGCCATCTTCATACAAAATGATGTATCTGTCTCTATAGATACCAAATCCAAGGTTAACGGAATATGGCAAAAAATGTGACTTGTGCCTTTTTCAAAATAACTGATTCAATTTTAGACTGGTTGAATTGTAAGAAAGATTGTATGCCTGATTTTGTATTTCAGTCTATGTTTATTAATATTTTAGACATGCATTTATGTTTTACAGAAGCATACACTGATGGTTCAAAACAAGGGGTTCCATCAGTTTGTCCATAAGTGTATCCTGACTGTGTCATTAGAATTCACTTTCCAATCACCATAGTGTTCATTCAGCAGAGGTTCACGTCTTCGTGGAGGCACTGGAACAAGGCTCAGGGCAACCAGTTTCGCCTTTGCTTCTGGTGATATCTGCAGTTGTATTTGCTTTTGTCTCAAATCAGCACATTATGCACATTGTATAAAATTCCTCACATACTGGTCCACATCAGTCCATCTTCCCTCCCACCAGTACCTCTCTGCCCATTTCCTGTTGGTTGGCGGGCATCCACCGCGACCAGATAATACATCATCATGTGTTTCCTTTAATACTTTTTCCTTCAACTTTGCTGGCAGCACTACTCGTAGTACTAACCTCATTTTTCTGCACAGAAGATCAGTATACATGCCAAATTTTGGCTATACCGCTTACAATCACTGTATCCAGTCTGCACCATACTGTAAGATCATGATCCAGGGTTTCAACATTGTCACTTTCCTACTTGGTGCATCCTCATTACTGTGCCATTTCCCTGGTTTATGTATGACTTTGTCTACAAACTCACTAAGCTTTAAAGCTCACTTATGATTCTTCTAGATCGACCTTTTTGTTCCAATAACCATTTCAAAACAGCATAATCTCTTACCATGGGGAATGTTTTTCATACACAGATAACTAAAATGTGTAACCCAATAAATTATACTCAGTATTCCTTCCCCATCATCAAGTGACTCATTTACACTGTGTTCAAATCCCTTGATGCACAAGCCAACGGCTGCTCTTTCCCATCTATTTCTTGGCTAATAACACACCGCTAATGCCTGAATAGATATGTGAAATGCAAGAATAAACCACTTCTCAAAATCTGGGAAAATAAGAACAGGAATTGATATAAACATTTCCTTTAACTTGTCAAATGCTTCCTGACATTCCTGTGTCCACTCAAACTTCACATCTTTTCATAACAACTATGGCAATAGCCATGCTATGTCAGTAAATCACTTCACAAATTTTCTATAGAAATTTAAAATAGTGAAGAAAGATAGGTCTTTGATTATTTTTGGCTCTGGAAAATCCTGTACCACCTGTACCAACTTTGGTTCTGTCCACACACTGTCCTTACTAACAATATGCCCAAATTGTACACCGATCCAAAGTTTCAGATATGTTCATCCATTACTGTCTTGCTGTTGAGGTAGTGATAGTCACTGCAAAATGTATATTTCCTTATTCCATCCATAGACATTTTCATCACAGCCACCATCACAGCTCCCCAAGCCCTACTACTGTGTTCCATTATTGTGTAAGCTGGCTACTTGTTAAAATCCTCTACTTTCAGTTGCAAACATCTTGGTATACAGTAATGTTTATGATATACTCGTGGTTTTTTCCCAGAGTTTCTGGCTACACCATTCGTAAAAAAAAAAAAAAAAAAAAAAAAAAAAAAAAAAAAAAAAAAAAAGGTCCTCAAATTCTCACAACAGTTCTTTGATGTACTTTCTCTCTATTCATTTCAAATGCTCAATTTTCTTACGTAATGTAGTCCTATTGGTGGATAGTGGTTGTTCTGTATGTGTGCCCTTCATGTATCAATCCTCCTCACCTGCAACATCTAAATTTGATTTTGACATCCATTTCCTCAGATTCACTTCCAGGGGGTTGCAAAGTCTTGTTCATGTGGTCGCCATAAAAGGAGGAAGTAGGTGCACCATAAAACAACCTGACCTGTGCATGTATGAATATCAGGGGTTCTGTAAAACAAAAACATGTGCCTAAGAAAAATGAAGTATATTTTATAATAAAATACCTTGATTCCTTGTTGAACATCACTTCTCAGCTGAATAGGACAAAGATTGTTTTGTAATAAATACACTGTGTTGACAGGTAATAAATGAAAGGCCTGTAAACTGTTTTCAGGTACCAGGCAATAGCTAAATATACAAGGTAAATAATTAATTGTGAGAAATTTGATTGTTTACAAATTGACTATACAGTGGACCTTGCTCAAAGAGCATAATACACTTCTGAATTTTACCTGCAATGCGAGTCCTCATTATACAAAATATATTTGTCTTTTGGCATTCATGTAAAATGGATGTGTTCCAGTCAGAAAAAATGGAGTAAATTTTATCCTATAATGTACAATAATGTACTTTTTTAATTTTTTTCACAAGAAAGTTGTTTGAACAAAAGAAAATTAAATTTGTTGCCTTTGAAAATACACAAATAGAGTAGTTATGTTAAGGTTCAGGGAGGGAGTGGGGATCAACAAAATATTGTTTGTTGGGAGGGGGTCACTTATTCAAAAAGGTTGGGAAACACTAACCTAATGGATCCAAGACCTCATTTTCTTCTAATGGCTTCACAACACATATCATACCCTCAACAAGACTTGACTGCTCATTCACTAAAAGTGATTTCCTGGTGCCACTTAACTCAGTCATGAGAATTGAGCCTTAATGGAAATGTACACAGTTAAGTTGGTTTGTTCATTATGTTGAATGCCTCTCACAACAGTTCCGCTTTGACAGAAGTTCCCTCTAGCTCAAATACAGTAAAACCTCGTTTTTACATTCTCGGTTTTTACGTTTTCCTGCCATTTACACCATTTTTGTCGGTCCCGTAAAATTTCCTATGTTTACAATGTTAATTCGCCCTCGTTTTTGTGTTAACATATTTACACTTTTCCCGTGTTTTACGCTTTTCGAAAGAATTTTCGTGAAGGAAAATGATGTAATGTACATAAATTGCCCCTAGCATGGCTTTCCCCATAAAGTATAGCACTTAAAAATTAGAAGAAAATTGACATAATGTACATAAATTGCCCCTAGCATGGCTTCCCCCATAAAGTATAGCATTTAAAAATTATTCGCAGTCGAGTTTCTTGATACTTTGCATTTATTGAAATGTGTATTTTGCATTTCGTTGTTGACTTACGATGCGCCGATTTGTGGCGATGTAGTTCCTCTTTCCACCAGCTTCTTTGCCAAAGCGCTTGGCATGAGAATAACGCTGACTTATGGTGGTGTAGTTCCTCTCTCCGCTAGCTTCTTTGCCAGAGTGACTGGCGTCTATTCAAACAATCAGAACCAGTTGCTTTGTTGAAGTGAGAATAAAGAGTTGCATTGTTTTGTGATACATATTTCTGATCAATAAAGTACGTTATCTGTCAAACCTGGGTATCATAATACCCACAGCCTCAAAAAAGCGATAATAGTGAGAGGTGCCGATCCTATGCAAACGTCACAAAAATACTTATGCATATGTTTGTACTCGAGAACGCGAATAAATTCTCTAATATTGTCGTGTGAAACATTTAAAAATACAAAAATAACGGAACTTTGAGTTTTACTATGTAAATAATTACTTAATGCCAGTAAATTGCAGTAATTTTGAAGATGTGTTACATAGCCTGGCAGCAGCGTCCAAACGACATCGAAGCGGTTCAGGTAATTTTGAAGATGTATTACATAGTCCAGTAGTGGGGTCCTCGATTATAATCAATGAAATTATGTCAAAAATTTCTACTTCCTATAAAATTACGAGTTCTGTTTGGCGCTTAAAATAGCGGCGTCCTCGATTATAATGAATGCAATTACGTCGAAATTTCTACTTTTCATAAAATTACCAATTCTGCCTGACGCTTAAAATACCGGCATCCTCGATTATAATGAATGAAATTACATAAAAAAATTCTACTTCCCATAAAATTACGTTTTGCCTGGCACTTAAAATAGTAAAATTTGGATAACCTTTATTGTATAATAAACTTCCTGGCAAGTGTTTAGATGCCTATTATGTACATATATCACAAATAAACTACAAAAATGCAAGGCTGCTGCAGTAAGCATATTTTACCACTTAAAACATTATTTCCTGCATTTTACATTTTCCTGAATTTTACACCATATTACTTAAGTCCCTTGAAAATTGTAAAAACGAGGTTCTACTGTAGTATTCCACTAAGCTCCACAGTTTGCTTTACAAGGTCAATTTTAATGTGATGCTGGAACAAGAAATTTATCCAAATGATCATATTGTAGTCTTTGGTCACAAGTGATGTAACCTACACACACTGATAATTGACCTTTTCCTATTCAAAAATTTATGTGCCCTGACCCCATTGCTGTGATTTTTCCACCTTCCACTCAATTCCATGTTACTTGTTTCAGGGTGGTTTGAACTTCCTTTGACCAACTAGGGGCTCTTACTACCCACTGATACATGTGTTCCTGTGTCCAACAAGAACTTAACTGTGCTACTTCCTAAAAATCCTTCCACTGAAAATTCTACCTCTGCACACATACTTGAAACTTTGAACTTAAACAAGAACTCCTTTAGATGGGGTTTTGGCTCCCTCTGCCATTTAATGGAAGGAAGCTTGAGGTTTAATGTCTGATCAACAACACGGTAATTAGAGATGGAGCTCAATCTGAGATATTTGGGTAACGAAGGGGAAGGAAATCAGTAATGCTCTTTCAAAGGAACCATCCCAACATTATCCTGGAGAGCTTTAGGGAAATCATTGAAAACCTAAATCCTGATGGCCAGATGTGGATTTGAGTCACCTTCCTCCCGAATGCAAGTCAAATGTGTTACCACACTGCCACCTTGGTCAGTGCCGTTTAATGATTGCTTAATAATACTGGGTCCACTCCATCATCTACATTGCTGATTACCACTTCTCCCATTTCCTGCTGACTGGCAACACTACATTTGCAATGCTCCTCAAAACCACACTTATAACATTTTATGCTAGTGGAAAACACTAACCTCTTATCATGTGTTCTCATTGCTATATCTATTCCCTCAGACTGAATCACCAACTGAATAGCAGAGTACAAATCCCTTGGCATCTCTTAACTGACACGTCTGTACAATCATCGGCAACCTTCTGTAAAAGACATCAAGCACCCTCTGTTTGGCCTATTGCACCAAAACCTTGTTTGATTCATCACTCAGTCCTAATTCACATGTGTACTCATTCATCTCCCTTATCCTATATTTGAATTTTTCTAGTTTCCCCTGGGCTCTATACTATTGAACTGAAACTCTCCTGATAGTACCATGTGCTATTTTGTTTCTTATTTTGTTTCAAATTTTCCTTCCACTGCTTAAACTATGTTACCTTGCTCAATTACTATCATTATAATTATTTTCATATTGGACAATAATGAGAATAAATAATGGTCTGCTATTTAGAAAATGAATGTATTGGCATGATGAAAGAAAGACAACCAGAAGGAAGAAAATGAAGAACTGAACATAAAGAAATTTAGGAAAGTTACCAGCTGACCATCAGTATTCAACTGTAAGGTGTCACTTGTAGATAATAAAGAGGCTCACTCTAGAGCTGATAGTCCCTTGCAAGTCATGATTTTTCCCACTGTAGAATTTGTAATATACTGTTTCTTTATACATCATTGAGACAGTGCAATTATACAGCCTACAGATTATTCCATTTTAGATTTATGCTATATCATTACTAATGTAGAATAAGACACTGTTATTTATCAGGAGTTATACAGAATTACTAAATTGTGAATACCCATGTGTTACTTTACTTTCATTGGTAAATAATTTTTACAAGAAGTAAAGTGCGATCAGATGGGGGTTTCAAAAAACTCAACATTTTAATGAGATTCTGTTAATTTTTAGGCACAGTATGTGAATGACAATGGCCTCGGAGGAATTATGTTCTGGGCTATTGACAATGATGATTTTAGAGGAAAGTGTCACGGTCGTCCATATCCACTTATAGAAGCAGGCAAAGAAGCAATGCTCAAAGGAGTGAAGTAAGTATTTCATCTGGGAAGACTAATATTCTCAGACTTTCCTGTTAAAAATTCACTATAAGCATTAAACCTATTTCTTTTTTTAAATGTGTTTATTTCCGTCAACAGTTGCTATAAAATTGTTTAATAACATGTTTCGATCACTTGGATCATCTTCAGATCTTATAGTTGCGTCCGCAACTCGTCTGGCTGAGTACTAATTGGTACTCAGCCAGACGAGTTGCGGATGCAACTATAAGATCTGAAGATGATCCAAGTGATCGAAACATGTTATTAAACAATTTTATAGCAACTGTTGACAGAAATAAACACATTTAAAATAACATAGTGCAGTTGCGGACTCTCTATAATCGACCATGTCGACTATAATGAAAACCTATTTCTGGTTTTAGTGATAGGATCATGCAGTGTATTTCCTCTGGTTTTTGCAATAGGTATTTGTAGTTTCCTTTCTGCAATGTAAATATAGCCAAGTAAAACAAATACTGGTACTGATCATCACATGTTTCATGCAGCACACATTCTCAGTGGAAAATGTCTGTTGCTTCTTGTTCCAAACAAAAATTTTTGAAGTGGGATTTTCCTGCTCATTTATCATATCAATCCTAAATTTTCTTATAATGATCATCACAAAACTAGGTGGGTGAAGGTCATATCACCTGTTAACAGTACTGCCAATTAGTAATAAGAGGTGCATCCACAAAGTAATTTTCCATATTTAAAAAATAATTAAAAAAAAAAGGAAACAAAAATAAGGGACAACATAGTGACATGAAAAACTATTGGTAATGGGTACAGCAATATTTGAGATACTTTTTGGCACAGTCATCAAAAGAATTGAGTCAACTGTCATATCAAGGGATCAACTTTTGTATTCCTGTATCATAGAAGTCTGCCACCTGTGATTGGAACGAGGTGCTTAGTGACAATTTAACGCAACAAGGAGCATGATATCTGCAAAAAATGGCTGCTGAACTCCATAATTGGTAAATGACAGTTCTTCAGGATGCACTGCTACACCCACTGAACCAGGTGAACCCTGATGAAGGGTGCTGTGCTCTTCGTAAGTGAAAATTTGATAACCCTTGGAGAAATGCATGCAATGCGCCAATTTTTTGTCTACAATGATATGCCCATAGACCCAACAGAGCTGATGATGAATTTTGATGGGAACTATGTTTTATGCATTAAGGAACCTTATTATTATTATATCTGCTTGTCATGTTGGTAGCAATACCATAGTTCTAAGTGATAACACTATGTTCTTTGGTGTGTTGCTATCTGTGGTCAGTTCTTTGTTTGTGTGCAAGCATGTAGCGGCAAAAATAAATATTGTGATTTATCTGTGTTTCACTGTGCCATCCAGTACAAAACCTAACAACTGCCAACAAGAAATGTAAAAAAGAACTCCACGTGTGCCTCTGTGTATGTAAATTTTCGTCGAATTAGTGTGTGAAGAAACTTTAACAATTATTCGAAGTAAATGTTGACTGCACAATGTCCAACTCCGACAGTGAACATGAGGAAAGGGAAGTAAAAAAGAAGATTCATGTGTCTGCAGATAATCCTGGTGCCATTGCAATGCCCCAATTCGCAAAACAAGTACGGTGGAGTGTTTATATCAGCATAATGAAAAATAAGTTTATTGTGCACAAAATTCAAGAAAGTCTGCAACCAAACTATCTATTATGTCTTGTTGGATTTGAATATGCAGCTCTCATAACAGACCTTGCATACCCACAGAAGCCAGAGGATATGACTTTTGATGAATTGGTGAAACTGGTGAAAGACCATATAGAGCCTTCACCCTCAGTAATTCAGAGGCACTATAAGTTTCACACAAGATATCAGCTACCAGAAGAATCTATTCCACAGTAGATTTCGCAGTTGAAATCATTAGCACAGCACTGTGAATTTACAGATAATCTGCAGGAAGCATTACGAGACAGATTAGTATGTGGTTTACGCAGTGAAACAATTCGGAAAAAGCTGTTTGGTCAATGATACCTGATTTTCAATAAATGTCAAGAAATTGCAATTTCTATGGAAACTGCTGCAACAGATGCTGCAATGGTTGGCCATGGAGATAATGGGGCTTCTTCAAGCAGTGTTTTCCAAGTGAATTTTCAGTCCCCCCCCCCCCCCCCCCCTTTACCTCCTTGGTCCTTACTTTTCACTGTTTATGCCACTTCTCTACACACCAGTATGCCCTTCAATATCTGGAAATAGCATTTACGAATAACTGCAGGAACATGATTATGTCACTCACTTCACCACTTCCATAATAAAATCTTTATAAACAAAGCATTCTAGTGGTTACACTGAAATATTAACAAAGTTAATTAAGGCATGTTCTTGTGAGTTTAGTACAATTTTAAGACATTTCTGTAACCAATCTATTACAACTGAAACATTTCCTGATTGGCAAAAATATGCGAATATTAAACTTCTATTCAAGAAAAGGCATAGAGATACCATAAAACTAGTGTAAGTGTAACCAAGTTATGCATTGGGCACTGGGACACAATGTCTCAAAGCAAAGAACATTAATTAGTGAAGTGCAACATCTACCACAGCCATCCTCTTTGCACCACATTCAATGTTTATATTTAGTAAATGTGTAACGCTAAGTGTAGCAAAAATGCTGTCATATGTAAAAAAACATCAGCGCCCAATGCATAACTTGCTTACAATGAAAACACAGTAAGTACATAAAATTACAATACTTTAATTCTGATTTATTCTGTTCTTGATTACTAAAGTTTAGTTACGTTACCACAACTACCATCACAGAATAAACCAACACTTAGCGGAAGATAAATATTCCTGTAAATTATCCACTGAAGATGAGCCTGCAGTGGCTCAAAAACTAGTTATGGATTAATAAAAAAAACATCCATAAAGGCAGCTGGCTGTAATTCTTTTAACGAAAATAAACCGCCAATCAAAATATGTGTTTTAAAATTTTTGATCGAACTATGTCATGTATTTCATGCGCAACACAGACGTTTGTATCAAGCTATTTTATTACTTGGGACATTATTTTGTTGATAGATAACACTGCTAGATCAAAAATGCTAGCATTATCTTCGCCAAAGCACCAAAGACAAGACAATTCACTGCTGAAATAAAATAACATGAATCACGCTCACACTCACATCCATATACAGATTGCAACTTAACACAACCTCCAAGAGGGATAAATTAATGCCTCAGAGGTTGCTATATGCTGTACCAAGTGGCAAAATGTCGTACTAGAAACATGTTGCTCATCAACAACCATGCGACTTTAAAAACTGAGACACAAAATATGGTATAAATCAGTTTTTAATACGTTGTTGTCCAGGAACAACACTGGGAAGGATAGGGTTAATTATGATGGGGGACTGTAATTCGGTAGTAGGAGAAGGAAGGGAAGTGAAAATAGGTGAATATGGGCTGGGGAAAAGGAATGAAAGAAGGAAGCCGTCTGGTAGAATTTTGCATGTTATGTAATTTAATTATAACAAACACTCCCTTTAAGAATCATGAAAGAATTTTGTATTCATGGAAGAGACCAGACATCAGAAGGTACCACATTGATTGTATAATGGTAAGATATAGATTTTGGAACTAGATTTTAAACTGTAAGACATACCCAGGCACAGATATAGACTCTGACCACAACTTATTGGTCACTAGCTTAAACCCACAGCTCCGCTCGCGTATTGGTTCAATATGGTAGGTAATGCGCGAAACGTCAAATCGATTTATTTAAAAAAAAAAATGTATTAAAAGAAATTTCTCTCTTATTGCTTTAGTTATTTATTCTTATATTTCCTTATTCGTATGCTTATCCTTACAGAGAAAAATAACTGAAGACATTGTAGCACGCATAGACCAAAGATATGGTCTGTGGTATCATGTTTCGCTGTATGTAATCTCCTTGCTATAGAGTCGCAAACGTCATTGCTGGCCTTCAGTCCGAATATTTTTCTTTCAATTTGATGACTTTCAACCACCATATCTTCCACCCGCTTATAGCTATCATCATGGAACTGCTATGGTGTGCAACGGGAGACTTCGGACAACAATAATTACAACCAGACCATTCGTTTGAGTTCTGTAGTTTTCGATGCAGAGCGAAATATTAACACACACACACACACACACACACAGAATTTTATATACCCCAATAACTTTCCATCCCAATATACTCCAACCTTTTATCATTATCAACAATGCAACCAATAAAACCATTTTCAAAGAGTAAATATAATTTTCAAAGAGTAAATATAATTTTCAAAGAGTAATTATTGTTCCGCATTTTGCATTATATTCTTCAAATTACTAAATATCTATTGGCTCACTTTAAAACTGTGCTATAAACTTCCTCAGGTCTAAATTAGTAACTGTACAAATATTTAAGTCTCTGCGTCTTGTCGTTTGGACGTGATAAGGGTACACCAAACAGACATTCACATTAATATATATAGATAAATAGCTATTTGATCGCCATAAAACTGCACCTAAAGCCTTCCCCGGGTAGACATTAGTAACTGTACAAATGTTTCGCTCTTTATGTCTTTTGGTTCAGACGTGATAAACGTACACCGAACAGACATTCACATTTATAGATATAGATTAACTGTGCGCTGAAACTGAAAAAAACTGCAGAAAGGTAGGAAAATGAGATGGGACATGGATAAACTGAAAGAACCTGAAGTTCTGGAAAATTACAGAGGGAGCTTAAGGCAACAACTATCAGAAACAATGGGGGGGGGGGGGGGGCAGGAATAGAACAGTAGAACAAGAATGGGTAGCACTGAGAGATGAAATAGTGAAGGGTGTAGATGACAAAATAGGTAGAAAGGCAAGACCTTCAAAAAATCCTTGGATATCACAGGAAATACTAAATTTAATTGATGAAAGGAGAAAATATAAAAAATGCAGTACATGAAATGGGCAAAATGGAGTACAGGCGACTTAGAAATGAGATTGACAGGAATTGCAAACTAGCTGAGCAGGAATGGCTAGAGGCAAATGCAAGCCTGTTAAAGAATGTATAAATGGGGAAAAATAAATACTGCTTACAGGAAAATAAGAGACATTTGGAGACAAAAAAAGCAGCTGTATGAATATAAAGAACTCGGATGGAAAACCAGTTCTCAACAAAGCGGGGAAAGCTGAAAGGTGGAAAAAGTATATAGAGGGACTCTACAAAGGAAATGAACTTAGAGACAGTATTGTAGTAAGGGAAGAGGAAGTAGATGAAGATGAAACAGAAGATATTATACTGAGAGAAGAATTTGACAGAGCACTGAAAGACCTAAGTTGGAGTAGACAACATTCCCTCAGAGCTACTTAGGTCTCTGGGAGAGACAACCATGACAAACTATTTCACTTGGTTTGTAAGATGAATGAGACAGAGAAATGCCTGCAAACTTTAAGAAAAATGTAATAATCCCCATGCCAAAGAAAGCAGGTGCAGGCAGTTGTGAAAATCACAGAACCATCTGTTTAATAAGTCATTGTTGCAAAATTTTAATACGAATTATGTATAGAAGGATGGAAAAACTGGTAGAAGCCAACCTCGGGGAAGATCAGTTTGGATTCATGGGAAATGTTGGAACACGTGAGGTAATACTCACTTTACGGCTTATGTTAAAATATAGATTAAGGAAAGGCAAACCTACATTTCTAGCTTTTGTAGATTTAGAGAAAGCTTTTGACAGTGTTGGTTGTAATATCCTCTTTCAAATTTTGATATATATATATATATATATATATATATATATATATATATATATATATATATATTAATGTTGCTCATTCAGGATGACGTACACAGTACACCCGTCCCTTTGTGTACTCCACTACCAGCTGTCCCTGTTCGGATAAACCTTCCTGGATTTATCTTCACACTGTGCAATATTTACGCTCCTTCCTCCTTTCCAGTCACTAGATCTGCTCTTATAGATCTTACTGACCAGCTTTCACGTCCGTTTTTGTTGGTGGGTGATTTCAACGCCCACCACCCCCTTCCGGGCTCCCCACGACCATGTCCACGGGGCTACCTCCTGGCAGATATACTGAACCACCTTCAGCACATCTGCCTTAACACTGGTGAACCAACTTGTATTTCGGTCTCCACAAACAGTTTCAGCCATATAGATCTATTATCTGCACTGCTCAGCTGGCACGGTGTCTTGAATGGTCTGTTCTCTCAGACACACATTCGAGCAATCATTTTCCATGTGTAATTCACCTAATGATGCCTGGCACCCTTGAGCATCCACACCACTGGCAGATAACCTAAGCGGATCGGGAGCTCTATTCGTCACTGGTGGATTTTGGTACTCATCAGTTTCCCATTATAGACGACCAAGTGGAACACCTTACCACAGTTATTCTCACAGCCGCGGAATGTTCCATCCCCTGTAAGACTACACAAGCACGTCATCCTCTTGTCCCATGGTGGACTGCGGAATGCCGTGTAGATCTGCGAGCATGGCGGTGCGCCCTCAGAACCTTTAAACAACAACCCACACTCGACAACTGCATCTGATACAAACTGCTGCGGTAGTATTGTCGTTGCCTCTTTCGCAACTGTAAACACGCCAGTTGGCGCTAATTTACGAGCTCTTTTAATAGGTCTACCCCTTCCTCTATCGTTTGGGGTAACCTCAGAAAAAATTCCGGCAATATGGCTCATTCCCCGATTCCCAGTCTCTGTGGCGCAACTGACACGATCGTCGACCCTCCACAAATAGCTAACGCACTTGGTCAACATTTTGCAGAGGTCTTTAGTTCTTCTCACTACAATGACGCTTTCCTCACTAGGAAACATACAGTGGAGGCGACTCCAATGCCCTTTACCTCTCAGAACCATGAATGCTACAATGCCAAGTTTACTGTGCAAGAGCTCCATTACGCACTCTCATCTCTGTGGTCCTCCACTCCAGGACCAGATGGCATTCACATAGCGATGTTGCAACACCTTTCACATACAGGCTTGCACTTCCTACTGGCCACCTACAACCGCATATGGATAGAAGGCACCTTTCCGCGATGCTGGCGTGAAGCCATAGTCATTCCCATACCAAAGCCTGGGAAGTACAAATTTCTCCCTTCCAGCTACCGCCCCATTTCCCTCACCAGTAGCGTATGCAAGGTGATGAAACGCATGATTCACAGGCACCTGGTATGGTGGCTTGAAATGTGACATCTCCTTTCTAATGTCCAATGTGGGTTTCGCAAGCACTGTTCTGTGATGGATCATCTCGTCGTCCTATCTACTTCAGTAATGAATAAGCGCCAGAAAGTAGTGGTGTTCTTTGATGTGGAAAAAGCATTCGACACCTACTGGAGGATGGGCATCCTCCACACTCTGCATACGTGAGGTTTTCGGGGTTGTCTGCAAATTTTTATCTGGGAATTTTTAACAGACCGTGTGTTTAAAGTGCATGTTGGTTCGGTTTTATCGAGCACTTTTATTCAGGAGAACGGGGTCCCCCAGGGTTCAGTCCTGAGAGTCATTTTATTTGCAGTGGCAATCAATTCTATAGCCGATCATCTACCAACGGAAATGTCGGCATCCCTCTTTGTCGACGACTTTGCGATCTACAGCAGCTCTGAGCAAATGGGTCTACCGGAGCGGCACCTTCAGCGGTGCCTAGACACTCCCCATACATGGAGTATGGACACTGGCTTTCGATTCTTGGCTGATAAGACAGTTTCTATGAACTTCTGGCGAAGGAAGGAATTCTTTTCCCCGTCTCTTTGCCCGGGCCCCATAGTACTCCCATTTTTGGAACCCAGACATTCTTGGGACTTGTTTTTGACAGAAAGCTATGTTGGTCTTCCCACATATCTCGTTTGGCAGCTTGCTGTACCCGCTCTCTCAATGTGCTGTGGGTGTTATGTGGCACCTTGTGGGGAGCTGATCGGTCTACTCTCCTCCATCTGTATTGCACCATAGTTCGGTCCAAACTGGACTGTGGAAGCATCGTCTATTCTTCGGCGGCTCGACCATCCTAACACAATCCACCACCAAGGGATCCTTCTGGCGACGGGGGTGTTTTGCACTAGCCCTGTTGAGAGCCGAGGCCACTGAACTACCTCTTTCTTATCGTCGGGAACTCCTGCTTAGTCATTACGCTACCCATTTGTCATCCATGCAAGGACACCCAATTTATGCTGTTTTCTTTAATGACTCACTTGACGGTCTCTTTGCCGTGCGCCCGTCTGCAATGCTACCATTGGGAGTTCACTTGCGTTCGTTACTTGGCCAGCTCGGAGTTACAATGCCTGCTACTTTATCGACTGGAAAGAGCACCTCTCCACCGTGGCTAAGCCCCGAAGTCCGTGTTAACTTGGGCCTTCATTCTCTTCCATAGGGCTCCACACCTAGTTTCGTTTACCGGAGAGAATTTCTCGCACTCCGGTTCAAAATTGATGACAATTTGTTCATCTACACTGATGGCTCAAAGACAGACCAGAGTGTTGAGTGTGCCTTTGTGTTTGGCAACACCTTGTTTAAATGTCGTCTTCCTTATTGGAGTTCCAATTTTACAGCTGAGCAGTAGGCATTATATCAAGCCACCCAATACGTCCAGCAAAACACGTCCAGTGTCATTTGTTCGGACACTCTGATTGCACTTTTGAGCCTAAGCACACTATATCCTGTCCATCCCCTGGTACAAAGCATCCACAATTGTCTTACCTCTCTTTCAGCGAGCAGAAATACTGTGACGTTCTGTGGTCCCTGGCCACGTGGGAGTGTTGGGGAATGAGTTTGCAGATACGGCTGCCAAGGAGGCAGTTCTCCCTTGGCTGTCTACCTTTTCTACTAACTCTGATTACACTCATGCTGGCGTCTCCCGGCTTATCATCTCACGTTGGTTTTTACATTGGTCATCCCTGTCAGGGATTGATTGATTGATTGATTGATTTTTCCAGGGAAGCCAAAACAGTATTGGTCCAACCCGCCACTGCCCGCACTGAAACTTAAGTTTATTGTGCGGTATCGCTCCCTGTATATCTAGTAAAGCCAACCAATGCCCTTGAACAGTGCCAGGAGTCCCTTTACCAGTTCTTTATTAGCCACAATTTCTTTGGGTCTGGTTGTCCCAAATATTCTGTGCAATGCAATACATTTGAAGATTAGATGTGATGCAGTTTTATCACCATCATCACAGATCCTACATTTAGGGTCCTCTTCTGTTATTCCCATTGTACGTAGGTGTTTTTTGAAATTCCCATGGCCTGTCAGCAATCCAACCATGAGTCTAATCTCTCTCCTGTTCAGGCCCAGGATTGCAGAGCTTCTTTTAAAACATCATTACCTTGCCATGTTTCTGATGATGGACTTTGGTCCAATATTCTACGTGCTGTCTTCTGAGCCAGTTACGTAGCTCCAATTTGATCATTGCTTGGTGATTGTCAGGACAGGTTCCGGTCCAATAAATGGAGTCTCTGCCCCCATCCTGGCTAATCTA
The DNA here is from genome assembly GCA_026315105.1 of Locusta migratoria. NCBI lineage: Eukaryota > Metazoa > Arthropoda > Insecta > Orthoptera > Acrididae > Locusta > Locusta migratoria. Next base: position 787,778,081 of record CM048755.1, read on the forward strand.
TCAGCATGTGCGTTGCCACTGATCCGCGAGTGGCCAGGGACCCACAATAGGTTTACTCTATTGCTTTCCCCTAGCTCCACCAGAACCCTGTGACATTCTGCAACAATTTTAGACCTTGTTGCAGGAGCTGCCAGTGATCTCAGGGCTGCCTGGCTGTCTGAACAGATATAGATGCTATGATCTTTGTAGCACCTACGCAAAGTTTCCTCCACACACGCCCTGATGGCAGTGATTTCGGCCTGGCATACTGAGGCCAGTTTTCCTAGAGAGATGACGCCCTCCAGTCTTGGCTGCACCCCATATACCCCAGCCCCAACACCTTGGTCTGATTTTGACCCGTCAGTGAACCAGACAATATCCTCCGTACGGTGTCGAACTATTTTCTCCCACTGCTCCCTACTTCCAATTGTTATATTGAAAGGCTTGTTGAAGCAGTATGGGGTTATAATATAGTCGGCTGGCATTTCCCCAACCTTTCCTATATTTACCTCGCTCACTATTTTAGTGTGAGATTCTGGATATCCCAAAGAGTTCCAGTTGTTGCCAGATTTGAGTCTGTATGCACCAGCTGCTGCCTCCACCTTGACCCAAAGGTGTAATGGGGGCATATCCAGCATGGTTTCCATCCCAGCAGTTGGTGTGCTGCTAATTCCGCCTGTTATGGCTAAGCAGGCTAATCTCTGCACCTTACCAAGCTCCTTAGCAGCAACCTGCTGTTCTACCTTCTTCCACCACACGACCGCCCCATAGGTGATCCTGGGTCTAATCACTGTGGTGTATATCCATTGCATACCCTTGGGGCTCAGACCCCAATTTTTGCCACAAGCTCTCCTGGTACTCACAAGAGTACCTTTTGCCTTGGAGCAAATATTCCTGATGTGAGGGGTCCATGTCAGTTTCACAGGTAGCGCTTCATTGAAAAGCTTTAGATTCCAGCTTGAATGTTGTATATGCTTTTTTGTGAATGGTACAACAACAGTCTTCTTAGGACTAACCCCCAGATCCTGTTTTCTGCCCAGTCTTGCACTATGTCCGACACACCTTGTGCCATATTCTTCACTGTGTCAGCAAATTTGCCAAGTATTACTATGACAAAATCATCTGCATATCCTTGGCAAAAGTACTGCCTAGAGTTTAAATCTCCAATGAGATCATTCACCACTAGATTCCACAATAAAGGGGAAAGAACTCCTCCTTGCGGGCAATCCCTAGTGGTGTTGATTACCATTTTTTCATTCATCATGGTAGCTTCAACCTTTCTTCCACTGAGCATGGCCCAGTCCACGTACATATAGTGGTCCCTAGGTCATGCACCTCTGCTGCCCTAACCATGGAATCGAAGGTCGTGTTGCTAAAAGCCCCCTCGATGTCCAGGAAGATACAGAGGGCTATTTCCTGAAAGTGTAGTGCTTTCTCCACCTTCCCAACGAGTTGGTGGAGAGCTGTCTCACATGATTTACCTGGCTGATATGCATGTTGGTTTGAATGTAGAGGAGCCCTACTTAACCTCCTTTCTCCAACATGCACATTAACCAGCTTTTGCAATGTCTTAAGAATGAAGGAGGACAGGCTCATTGGTCTCCATATCCTTGGCCTTTGTATGATCAATTCTCCCTGGTTTAGGAATGAAGACAACCTTCACTGCCCTCCAGGTATTGGGAATGATTCCTGCTGCTAGGCTAACCCTGAATAACCTGCATAGGAATCTAATAAGATTTTCTCCCACTTGTTGCAGGAGACCTGGAAAGATTCCATCGGGCCAGGTGACTTGAACGGTTGAAATGTTCCCACCGCCCATCGGACCTTACTGAGATCGACACACTCCTTGGCCAAATCCCAGTCCTCTTTGCGAATACCTGTGAACTGTTGTCTCTCAGGAATCACATTCTGCTCTGAGTTATCCCCCAGAGTATATTGAGGAAAGTGAGTCTTGAGGAGTAGTTCCAGCGTTTCATGTGCTGTCTTTGTATACTTCCCATCCTCCTTCCTCAATGTTTCTCCTGGATTATTTGGTACCCTAGTGAGGATTTTATGAAGTCTTGCTTGAGCAACCGCGCCCTCCACTTCCTCACAGAATACCTTCCAGGATGCCTCCTTTGTCCGTCTGATGGCATCGTTGTAATTGACAAGGGCCTCACGATACTTTGCCCATTGTCCTTTGCGCCTCGCAAGGTTAAACAGTCTTCGTACCTGTTTCCTTTGCATTTCCAGGTTATTATTCCACCAAGGCACACTCATATTTGTGAACTCCTTGGTGATTGAGCAGTTGTCCTGGTATGAGGTCACTATAGCAGAGGTTACGGCCTCCGCTACCTCCTCAAACTCTGCTGGATTCCTTATCAAAGTTTTAATTTCCGATAGGCTGAAGTCAAGATCTTTCCTATATGTCTCCCAGTCTGTTTTCCTGGGGTTCCTATAGGCCATCGTCTGTCTGGTTCCCATTTCAACCTTGAATTTAATATACATGTGATCTGATGAAGATGGCTCCAGGAGCACATGCCACTGTTTGACATAACTTCCCATCATCATGGAACCAAAAGTTATGTCAATTACTTCTTCCTTTCTACTATTCCTGAATGTAGGTTCATCACCCCTATTCAGGATCTCCAAGTTGTTAGATAGGAGAAATTCAAGAAGGTGCTCACCTATAATGTTGGTGTCCTTGCTGCCCCACAATAGATTGTGGGCATTGGCATCACATCCCACCACCAGTTCGTCAGCTTGCCGAGGGCAGGCTTCAGTCAGTTTCCTCACTTCCAAAGAAGGAGGAGAGCTGTCTTCATAAGGAAGGTATGCTGAGGCCAAAACAATTTCCCTCATGATACCTTCCTCACGTTGCTGCATCCTGATGGTCACCAGGTCCCTGGAACAAAAATCCATCATTGGTATGAAAGGTATTCCATTTCTAACATAAATGCATGTTCTGGAGTTTTTTTAGATTTCTGGCATAAATCAGCTTACCTCCAGTACCACCGAGGCCTGATACACCCCCTTTGTATAAATAGGGTTCTTGTATCAGGGCCTCCTGTCTCCCCAGGTGACGGCTCAGGGCAGCAGTGGCCCCTTTACTGTGCTGCAGGTTTATCTGCAGCATTTCCAGTCCCCATCTTGCTGCCATTATTGCCTTTAAGGTCTTTTATTACCCTGACGGCGACCTGCGAGAACCCTAAAAACAGTTTCAGGTCTTGCTCTCGCATTGCTTTCAGGGACTTCTCTCCGACCTCCACCACCAGGGTTCGTCCTTCCGGAATGACCTTTTTGTTAATTACCCTCCAATCCTCTGTCGAGACTTTTGGGTTCTGGACCCTTATTTTCTCAAACAGAGTCTTTGTAGAGACATCCTTAAGGATCTTTGGTACCCATATTGATACCTTTGCGGTCTTCAGGAGTTCGGCTGCTGTCTTGACCAGCAGCTTCGCATCCTCCCACGGGGATATCATGGGCACCTTGTACTTAAGCCATTCTGCTGAGTACTCCCCCTCGCAGACAAAAATGAGGGCACTGTGATCTAGATAGACCCTCCTGAATATGGGTCCTGGACCAGCGTCCCCCCAAATCTCTTCAAAGAGGGCCATCTGCACGAGCTTCTCCTGCTGCCAGGTGATGCTTACCAGTGGGTATCCTTCTTGGACAACCGCCATTCTAAAGACTGAGACTGCAGTACTGTAGGTCTGTTTCCTTATTTCCTGCCTCAGCCTTTTAGGATCATGCTTGTCCAGAGAGGAGGGAGTCTTAGATTCCTCCCTAACCCCCTTGCCATCTGTCTTTGACGTTGAGGGGGTCTGTGTATCCCCTTCGACCTGAGGCAGTTTCTTTTTGGGGGTCTTGGGCTCAAGCTCTTTTGATTCCCTCCACTTATATTTAGGAAGCCATTATTTTCCTTCCTTTTGCTTCTTTTCCTTGAGAAGTTTCCTCCTCTGAGCCCCAGACAAGGCCTTAATCCTAATCTGGTCCAACTTCTCTGTTACAGTTCCCACTTCTTGCTCAGGACTAGACCCTGACTGAGAAGTACGAGTGCACTCCTTCGGTCCTGATCCTGATGTCTGAGTATCTGAGGTCTCAGATTGCCCCTCGGATTCTTTTAAAATAATTTTTTCCTCCATGTTCATCTTAGTCCCACGAGATTTAGGGATTTATATGGTCCACACCATGATAACCCCATGCGGTGCAAGGCTACTTACTCAGGGAGGTTGCTGGTATCCCTGAGGCTCCGTTCGAGACACATCCACCCATGTGTCATGCACCCCTCGGCACGGATCGCATCACACCTTGGGTTGGGTAAGGAATTGGGAAAGGACTGGGAGAGGATAAGGAAGACGGGACATTGTGGGACACGCTTAATCAGATCCATCAGCTGAGGCCTTTCCGGCAGTAGGTTCTCTACCTTCGGTATAGCCCTCAGCTTCACGCAGGTACGCAAGTCGGACAGTGCTCCGTCAAGGTGGTGTCCCCCGGAGAGGCCCTGTCAGGGAACAAATTGCGAGCCATTAAACCTGTGGCTGATCTGTGCTCAACGTCATCTCGATCCTCTCACTGAGAGGAGTTTGTTCTGGCCCGGCTTCGTATTTTCCACTGCCATTATAGCCACCAGTATTTACTTCGTGGTGATCCTGCTCCCTTATGTGTGCACTGTGATGAACCTTTTACTGTGTACCACCTTTTAGTGCAATGTCCGTTTTCTTAATCGTCTACGTCATGATCTATGTTTACCATTTGAAATGTCCCATATTTTAGCTGATGATCCGCATTCTGCTGACTGAGTTTTACTTTTTATACATTGTGCAAATATGGCAAAAGCCATTTAAGTTCTAACCCCGGTTTGATTTTACTATGGGCAGTTTTGGGTGCTAATGACCTAAGTAGTTTTGCGCCTTAAACAAAAAACAAAACAAAAAACCTAATGTCTTAGACGCATTAAACATTAATGTATCGACGTGAGTGTTACAAAAAATATATTTCAGAAAATGGAGTACATTTCTGTAATTATGCCTGAGGAGGGCGCCATTAGCACAGTGCCATGATCATTGTAGTAGGATAAGGTAGCAAAAGGAGCCCTTGAGGCTGCAGTGTGGGCAGAATTTTATCAGGTTGAGAGCTGACCACAGAGAAAGCTTCATCACTCATAATGATTTCACAGCTAGCCAAATGCTGTGCAATTACATGTTTCATGTTCTGATTGGTGAATTTCCAAAGTGAGGTTTCTTTGATGTAGTTTCGCTGGCCAGCGGTTCTGTGTCTGTGGTTCCAGGGCTTAGTGACATTTAACTGGTTATTGAGTGCAAACTGACTTGTACCAGTAATTCTGGAATGTGTGTGGTAGTAAAATGTGGCATATGGCACAAATGTGTTACAGGGACCATTGGCCTCCTTCTATCATGTGGAAGGTGCAGAAAGACATGCAAACCATATCAAAAGTCATGAATTTGATGAAACATAAGTTGCTCTTATTTCCCACTGGTGTACATGTAATACATCCATGTAGAGTAAAAACACATTCATCCTACCAAAAATAAATATTAATGAGATCATCATACCTAGAGTAGATTAAAAGATATTGCTAAAAGCCACTGGCTGTTAAAATTGTATAACAGTAAATAAAGAAACATTTCTTATTGCATGTTTAAAGTAGAATGCATGATTAAATTTGAGGGTGATTTGGGGCTACACAAGCTGCAAAATTTAGTACTTAGAGCTGCTACCTCTGCCCTTGCTGAGCAGTGAATTCAACTGAGCTCGGATGACAGACATGTGGTCAGTAGCATTATTGTAGCAGACTTGATAGAACACGATAAATTACAATAGTTGCTGGTAGGCATTTATCATCATTACATGAGGCATAACATGAGCTTTTCATGCCCTGTTACTGTTCATATGTTAGTTTTGAAAGAGAAATCCCTTGTGCAATCCACTATTATATACAGAATGTTTTATTAACATCTGCTGAAATAAGGGGTCCCTTCTTGGTCAAGGCTGCTGTGCCACGGCGCCACTGCTATGAAAACAAATTGCATGGGAAACATTGTTCCCTCGTATGTTTTGTCTTATTGGAGTGGTGTGTTAAACTGTGTGCAGTCTGCTGGTAGTTTTCTGAAGTGTGGAGCCAAATCCAGATTGGCACTGTCTGGGCTTGTAATCACTCTATAAAATGATAGGGTGTCACTTCCTTCCCAGTTCTTATGGTAGGCATAGAGCCAAGATTACTCTTACTCTGACCTTTCAGTTCCAATCGCTAGGAGGCATTGAAGGACAGACTGTAGGATTCTGCTTTCTGACAACAATATTAGAATAGAATACATTCTTTAGTTTTGCATGAATGCTGTGTACAACCTTACAGCAACACAACTGTAGTCATAGCATATGCCCCAAGCAAGTGTAAAAGTAATTACTATTCATATGTTTTACAGCTTGTTAGAAACAAACTTCAAGGGCTGTAGAGGGTGGTTTGCAAAACAAAGTGAGGATAGGAACCCATGTTTAGCGTACCACCCAACAGTGCTGGACAACATAGAGATGATAAAGTTAAGTTATATTACACAATGATAATCCAAGTAATTGTGACTACTACTAGTGATGATACGGTAGCTAATAGACAAATTAAACAACATGTGGCTCTGTGATAAAAGATCCTGTTCACAAATCTAAAGGCCCCAAGTTCGATCCAAGCCAGTCCTAGGATTTTTATCTGTCACTTATTTTCCCTCAGGCAATGTTTGTTGATATCATAAATGCCAAATCACAATTTACATTAAATTGTAGCCTCTTCCTCCACCCCATACCTACAACTGGCAAGTTTAATTTCCAACGACCCATGTATATCGAAGGAAACGGCATTGCAATTGATATATATTGAACGTTCGACTGTCGCTTCGCTACCAATGACGGGAAACTGACATGGCAGAACAGCTGATTTATATAGCTAATTACAATGTTGTTTTTTGATGTGATGATTTTATAAAATTTTGGCTTATCTGAAGACTGGGATATCACCAGTTAGATTTTACACATGGCATTGGCATGTAGCCATGTACATGCTTATTTGTTGGTGGTGTGAATAATTTTGTTGTGCCTAAGTTGTAGACAATAGTATGTCATGGATGGTGCATTCTATTCTTATATGTAATTTACGAGGATAACCACAGATTATTTATTATCTACAGTATATAAGTATTAAGATATTATGCCATATAAGTGTTTTCTAAAATTGTGGTTACATAATGGGTTAAAGCTGAGAGGTGGTATCCCTGTCTTCAGTTATGCTGATATTTCGGTAATTTCCAAGAATGCTTCCAATTGAAGAACCTTGGCCTGAAATGATATATATCTAACATACAACTGTAAATTGAATGAGTGTTTTTTAACTGGAGATTCAGGCTCTGCACGCCCTCACGTACTTGGGGGGGGGGGGGGGGGGACCCTTGTTTAACCTATACCTAACCTAACTTTCACTAAAAGAAATAGTGATCTGTACCACCATAGCCTTAAGAAGGTTAGCTATAGATCAAACAAGAAGGTTTTTTTTTCAGTATGTGATGGCGCGTAGAGCCCGAATCTCTGGTTCAGAAACACTAAATCATTTACAGTTGCACATTTGATATATACCATTCTTGGAAATTACCGATATTTCTTTCGTTATTTCAAATGGAAACCACATACTGTGTTGGAAAAGTACAATAAAATATCACAAATTCAACACAATCAAGAATACAATTTAAATCAAGCACTTCGCTTTTGTCATATCGAATATGGAGCAAGAATCGAACGTTCAATATATATCGATTGCAATGCCATTTACTTTGATGTTCATGGGTCCTAGGAAATTAACCTGGCAAGTAACTCAGTTTGAAATATCTGAGGATGAGAACAGCATGCTTCCAACAGGACCATGCTTAGTAAAGCACTGTGGCGTTCAAAACTGTCTTTGGATTGATGACTCCCATAATCCACTCTTGCTGTAACTTAATGCTAATGCTTTCAAAATTAATTAATTCAGGTACAGAAATTACAAACTTAAATAACATGTAAATGAAAATTTATTAACTTTGAATATAATTGTGCAGTTAGATTTTTACACTAAGAGGCAATATTTCAGTATTTGTATATTTCATCGTAGCTGAACTATCTGTGCTATGTTGACTGCTAACCCACGAAAACATAACACCCTCAGTTGAAGTCACACATCAAATTGCCGTAGTTGCAACGTGTGTGTGCACCTTCTCATATAGAGAGCACTTTGTGCAGCACTCGTGGCGCACCAGGCAGCGGCCTGTAGCACTAGTGTCAGCGCCGGTTTTAATTACATGGCATGCAGACATATCACACCTCTTCCCTTCGAGGAGCTGGGGTTCACAACACTGAATGTCCATTTGCTCACTCACAGCCACTATCACTACCACTGTTGCACAGACGCCGAGGCTGAACCTCTGTATATGGCTGCGGTAGGTGGTTGTGACGTGTTGCTCACCACTATGGTTTCCAGCTGGAGATGAAAGGTGACGATGTGATCGATTGTTGTGGCTGGAAGGCTAGATGAAATTTCATACCGTACAGGAAGACACAGAATTTCTTAAGAGCATACACTTTTGTCAGAGTTTCTTTTTCTATCTGAGAGTAGTTTGACTGGGCTGGTGTAAGCATTTTGAAGGCGAATGCAATGGGACACATTCCCAGCCATCAGGGAATTGGTGTGAAAGAACAGCACCCACCCAATACTGAGAAGTGTCCATCGCCAAAAGCAAGTGCTGACCAGGATGGAACATCATTAAACGTGGGGCAGAAAGTAGTTTGTTCTTAAGTGACAAAAAGGCAGCATCACATGCAGGGGACCACTCAAATTTGGCACCTTTCCGTAACAAATCATAGAGAGGACATGAAAGAGCGGAGACCCCCGGAATAAATTTGTGATAATATGCAATTTTTCCCAAGAAGGCCTGCAATTTCTTAACAGACATAGGGTGCAGCAACGCTGTCACGGGATGCATGTGGTCCATAATCGGGGAGACACCTCATCCTGATAACTCCAACCCGAGGTACTTAATAGTTGGCTGAAAAAATGGCACTTTTTGAGACTGCATTTGAGTCCCTTGTCTTGTAACACAGAGAGTAAGGTTGGGCAAATTGTTCACATGTTCCCCATTAGTGCGCCCAGTGACCACAATGTCATCCAAATAATTGATACATCCCGGAATCGGGTGTGTAAGTTCCTCTAAAAAGCGTTGGAAAATAGCTGGTGCAACACCAAAGGGAAGATGTAAGTATTGATAGAGTCCAAATGGGGTGTTGACTACCAGTTTTCTTTGTGACTCCTTGTCTAAGAGCATTTGAAAGTATGCTTCTGCAAGGTCTATTTTCGAGAAATATTGTCCACGAGACAATTTTGAGAACAATTCATCCTGTCGAGGCAGTGGTATGTGTCTATGATGGAAGAGCACTAATTGTGGCCTTAAAGTCACTGCAAATGCAGAGTTTGCCTGAGGGTTTGACAGTGACTACCAATGGTGTAGCCCACTCACTAGACGCAACCAGACAAATAACGCTGTCTTCTGTAAGGTGGTCCAATTCTTTTTTTGCCTCTGCTTTAAGGGCAACGGGTATCTCACATGCCCATAAGAAATGAGGATGGGCTGTTGGTTTCATGGTAATGTGAGCTTGGAAGGAGGAAACACAACCCAGTCCTGGCAAGAAAATAGGAACATATTCAGAACAAAGAGATCCTAAATACAGATACAGCACTTGGTCCGATACTATGTGAACTTCATTGGATATAGAGAACACAAAGGCTTGAAAATCATCCATACCAAACAGGTTGGCTGTTGAGGCTTGATCCACTATAAAAAACGTGATTGCATGGACCACTGAGCGATAGGTCGCTGGGACCATGAATTGACTTAACACAGGAATAGATTTTTGGTTGTAACTCAAAAACTTTTGCAATGCCAGGTGTAGGGGGGTGATCCAAGATATACGTATGTCTGAGAGTTCAGTAATGTGGCTGTTGTCCCATGTCTACCTGCATCTGCACTGTGCAGTTCAGAACAGATACTTCAGTGAAAAGCTTGGCAGGAGTGTGTGTGTGTGTGTGTGTGTGTGTGTGTGTGTGTGTGTGTGTGCCGCAACGCTATTTATTTCCATAGCCATATCAGGTGGGGGTGGCGCCGGTGCCAAGCACCATACTGAAGAAATGTACCCCTTTTTCCTACAGTGCCAACATGTGGCCCAACGACGCAGGGGATCATTATGTACATTTCTAGAAAAACATTCAGGAAAAGTTGGGAATGGTGCCGCACATTTACCAGAGCGAGAAGGCCATCGACTGTACTGTTGAGCTGAGCTGAGGTAACCACCCCTACCTCCCCCGTAGCATCAGTGGAAGGGGACCAAGTAGAATCGGGCAGTTGAACAGTGGAAATGCCGCCCCCTGTATCGATAGTGCAGGCCGCCGCCCGCGTAACCTTGAAAGCCTGAGCAATTTTCAAAACATCAGCTAAGGTGGAGTCATCCTGCTGGAGGTCATGGTCGCGGATTTCCCTGTCAGTAGCCAAGTGTAGGATAATACCCTGAACCATGTGATTTGCATAGGATTCCTTATGAATGTCCAAAATAAAATTATGACGATGGCTAAGCCCCTGCAGTTCGGCTGCCCAGACACGGTACGTCTGATTGGGTTGTTTATGACATTGGTAGAATTCCATACCAAAGATCAATGTATTTGTCCGCTGGCAGTAATACCCAGAAAGCAAAGAACACATCTCGTCAAAAGAAAGGGCAGGTGGCTCGCGCAATGGCGTCAGTTTACACAAAACTCGATACACCTGACGAGAACACCATGAAACAAACAAGGTGCAACACAATGTAGGGTTTGTAACACCAAAAGCCTGAAAGTGTTGACACAAATGAGGCTTGTACTTGTCCCAATCTTCCATGGCCTCATCATAGGAAGGAAAAGGGAGGAGAACCCAATGGCACTGCAACATCACTTGACGAAGTAAACAATTTAGTTAAAAGGTCAATCTGTTGTTTATGCTGCTCATGCTGCTGCTGCTTCTCCAGCAGTTGCTGTTGCTGTTGCAACACTTGAAGTAACACGGGGTCCTGAGTAGTCATAGAGGACAAAGGAAACACATATGATTCCCCAGAGAAACAAGGAAGAGATCAGAATTGCGTACGTAGAACAGGGTCGGTATGGAGGCCGCGGAACATGCATCCAATATGACCAACTCATCGCCAAGTGCTATGTTGACTGCTAATCCATAAAAACATAACACATTAAGTTGAAGTCACACATCAAACTGCCGAAGCGTTGCACCATGTATGCGCACTTTCTCATATAGAGCATGCTTTGTGCGGCACCCATGGCGCCCCAGTCAGCGGCCTATAGTCGGCGCCCTTTTTAATTACACAGTGCACGGACATATCAATCTGTACATAACAAATAATGAACACATTAACCGTAAGTAGAGCATTTGTCTTCAAAGTAACAGTGAAATATTTTTTCAGTCCAGAGATGTAGTTCATTGGGAGGTCAGGTAATAAAAAATTTCGTTGACTGCCATAACTAAAACATGCCACTCTATAATATGTCTTATATTGAGAAAAGGTTTTTTGCACCACAAATATGATACCACTGGCTTTAATGCTAATCATTTGCATATCTAAGCATGTACTACACTTCATGCAAACTTGAAAATTGCTGCATATCACCAGCATGCTGCTTTTTTAATATTCAGCAGTGTATTTATGATTTGTTATGATGAATTACATATTAATTGGTATTTGTTTTTAGTCTATGTTCATAGTGACTGATCTATCTCTTCCATGCTGATTGGTTTTTTAGTTTGTCCAATGTGAATGCAAGAAACTACAAGGAAGAAAAGTAGAACATTGTTTATGAAATACAGTTTCATATAACTGAGAAATATATTTAAGGCCTCAAAGACATGTGAATGAGATACACACTGAGAATAAGAATTGCAGTACTGTTGTATGTGGAACATACGTTATACTTGCTTTGAGAAGTAATCAAACATAATTTAACAAATTTACAAATTGTTTCCAGGCGTTCAAATAATGAAATTGAGGCAACTCCTGTTCAAAACAACAGACCGTCTTCCCGTAAACGTAATCGGAATCGCTCTAAGGCTAATGGACGTGGACGACTGAGGTCTAGTGTGAGCACCAGCCCAGTTACCACAACTACGACCACAACCACCACAACCACTACTACTGCAACTCCACCCACTACACCCTCGTACATGACACCAGAACCACCTACAACACCAGATCCCGGAAGTGGTAAGCTATATTTGTTAATTATGAATTGACAAACTTTGTAACTTTATGCCTTTCTGTTTCTTTTCAAGAGAAGACTGTGTGGTATCTGTATGGCTGGGGGGGGGATGAAATAGAAAAGCAGCAATTGAATTGAAAGCTGACTTACAGACCAGTTATTTATGCATGGACTTATTCGCAGTGAATTTCTACAGACAGTGAATCAATATGTTTAGCCAGTTATTGGGTAGGTATGCAGTTTAAAATGGAATGTGGGACACCATCATTTCTCACATTTATCAGAAAATAAATATAAGCTGAAGAAAAAAATAATATGAGTAAAATAAATAAATAAAGGAGGCTGGAAAATTCTGACAGAATAGCAATGCTCTTTTGGATATTGTGGTACATGCAATTGTTTCTGTGTTTTGTTGTTACAACTTTCATGATGTGTACATCTATTTCTTCTATATCTTCACTGTGTAAACAGTGAATAACCCACAAAATATTTCAACTACAGTAGAATGTCAATTATCTGAAGTAATTGGAGGACATGGGTGTTTGGAAAATGGGTTTATTCAGATAATCGAACTGTACACGTTTATTTGCCAAAAAGAAGTACTTTACAGTAAATGTATTTATAACATCAGGCATTTCTTTTAGTATTGCAAAGTCAAGTACAAAGTCAATTATAGTAGGAATAAACTGTATGTAGTACAGTTCATTAAAATATATATATATATATATATATATATATATATATATATATATATATATATATATATATATATATATATATATATATATATATATATTACTATTTCAGATGCATTTTGCAGGAACAATATGTAAAGTATACAAAATTAACACTGCAAGCCCACTTGCTTACCAATAGCTAAGTTATGCACTATTATTAGTATTTGTCTGGTTGCTTTCATCTTGAGCTGCAAACCATCCCAAGGTGGTATCCAAACATATGAGTGCTTTAAAAGCAGATGGTGTACTTTCATCTTCACTTTCTGGGCCATTGGTTGCTGAGATGATGGCTGTGTCTATAAATGGCAATGTTAATTTCACTGTCCTACATGATTTGGTGCCCTTGATCTGCATCAATGATATTCACCCAATCATGAATGCCTTCTTCATCCTGTTCATGTCAATTGATCTCTTTTTAGAATACTGAGAATTTCAGACTTGATACTCTGTTCATAATTTTCACTTCCACTTTTTGAACTTTATCTTGTATACAAAATTTTAATCCAGGCTTTTTTAAATTCTCTTTCTTTAGACTATTACATGCTGCACTGATCATGTAGGACACATCTTTCAAATCAGTATTTTTATGATTTCCCAATACTTTCTTCTTGTAGTGTATTGGTTTACTTATAATATTATGTAATACATTACATCACCTGTCATTCCTCCTCTTCATTGTCAGCTAACCTGTCATTATTATTTAATCATATTTATTACACTTTCTGGGTTCTTGGATGTCACAGCAACTACAAATTGCATCTTCAAGTTATATTCACTGCTTTTATTACATCAGAATGAAATTATTACACCAAAACTTTACAGTGTAACTTCACTACATAATTTGAATATCGGAGCATGACTTGAAAATGACTCTTGTGTACATTTCAACTTTTCCATCTACCTCTACCATTTAAAATAAATGAGCTCCAAGTCCATTATTACTGCTGTCCGTCATTAAACAGAATGGTAAAGACAAGTTTGGCATAGATATTATTTCACTATTTATGAGTTGTTGTTTAATTCCTCAAAGGCCTTGCTACAATTTTCATTCCACTCCCAAATAGCATTCTGGTTTAATACATTTAAAATAGAGTGTGCATTTAATGCCTGTGTTCTAACATATTTTCTATATAAGTTTGCCAATCCAAAAAAGGATTTTAATTGCTTTTTATTTCTAGGAATTGGGAATTCAGCAATTGCTACAAACGTTTCTTTATCTGGTTCTATGCAATTTCAGATATTATATGACCCAAAAATTTTAGTTTTTTCATCCCAAATTTATATTTTTCTAATTTTAATCTCATTCCTCCTTCTCTGAGTTTATCACCAATTTTCTTCAATAATTCTATAAGTTCAGACCATGTTTTACTAGTTACTAGTACATCATCTACATAAATTATAAGGTTTGACACTAATTCTTTTCCCAAAACGAAATCAAGTGCTCTACAAAATTTAACTATGGAAATATTTCACCCAAAAGGCACAACAATATATTGATATGATTTACCATTGTAGAGGAAAGCAGGGTATTTCCTAGATTCCAATTCAAGTGGAATTTGGTGGAAACCAGCTGTAAAGTCAAGACTACTAATATATTTCACATTTTCAAGCTTGAATAATAATTCATCCATATTTTTGGTGTGGTCAGTTTCCCTTTCCAAAATTTTGTTTAGATGTCTTAGAATCAAGGACAAGTCTAACTCCTCCTTCCTTCTTGTTAACTGCAATAATTGGATTATTGTACTGGCTTCTACTTCTTTCTATAATTCCCCAGTTTTCCATTTGTTGTAATTCTTTTCTATTCCATTTCTCTTGGCTGTCGGCATTATGTAAGGTTTTTTAAAAAATGGATTATGTTCAATCTCAATTTGCATTTGTAATGTTTTACTCTACCTGGTTTTTGGTTAAACACATCTCTATATTCCCAAAAATAGTTACACAATTTATCTTTTTCAATTTCTTCTAATATTTCTGTCTCTGCTAGTTTTTGTTCTATTATGCTACTCAATGACTATTCACGTATCTCTTATTCAGAATTGATACCGCTAAGATGTTCTCTTATTTCTTTAATTTAGTTACAATTATTGTCTCTCAATAAGAGACATTCAGTTTCCCAAATTGATTCACTTTTAGGTTCAGTAAGTCTCAATTTCTTTTTCTCCCAATTAAATTGTACATCATTCTTCATAATCCAGTCCATCCCTAGTAAAAAATCCACACTCAACCCAGGAACAATTAAACACCCCTGAGTAAAAGACACACCACTAATTTCAAAAAATAACAAGGCTTGTTTCTTTATTTGTTGATTACACTTCCCTGTTGCTCCCATAATTTTGACTCCTACATTTGGAAACTCTACCAAGTTTTTACTCACACATAATTTGTCTCTCAGCCATTGGGATATTGCACTTATTGGACTCCTGATGTCTATCAAAGTTCTCCCTTTCCACTGGTCAACCTTAATGTTGATATAAGGACTACCTTCAACAGTTCTACTTACTTCCTTTTCTGATTCGGTTAGTAAATAATTTTCTATCTCCTCAAAATCTATGGATTTACATATTTCATTTAACTTATCTAAAGAGCTGATAATATCTTTAAATGACTTTATTGATTTAAATGTTACTACAATTTCTGTTTAGGTTAGTTTGAATAATTTCATTAGTCACTCTATTCTCACCAAACATAGATACTATATCATCATATTTATTATTAAAACTGATAAGTTCTGGATTCTCACTGTCCACCATTGAATTAGTAACACCGTGCTCTGACCCACACTGAGTTATTGTGAACAAATTCTGCAAACCACACTAATCTACTCTTGTATTGGCCTCATCATCTTTATATAAATTCGTCAATAACATATCTAAATCAGAAATTTCATTTATATGTACTTTCCCACTATGATTCTTGTTATGGCCTAGCGGGCCATTCAGATAGCACGCGCCGGTATTGTGTTCTGTGGCTGGTGCAAGCCTGGCCGAGAGAGTTCCCGGCCTAGCCACAGGAGGGCACGGTCATCGAAACAGCTGATGTGAGCTGCGCGCCATCTGCTGGCGGCGCGCTGTCATCCAAAAATTCAGTTTTAATTCTGCCTTGTTCTGATTTTGACCAGAATTTTGATAAAAACAAAGTCTCAAAATTTTCAAAAGTAATATCTGTTTTAATTGTACTAATAGCCCAAGCTAATGCTGCCCCTTTTAGATGACACTTCACAAATTTTATTTTAGCTTCATCAGATAAACTAGGTAAAAAGTTATCATTGCACTGAAACAGAAAGTCTACAGGATGGATTATTCTGTCTCCGGAAAAGAATTTTATATTGTAATTGAACTTTTGTTTTCTAGTTTCAATTTTTCAGTTTCAAAATTATTTCTGTTAATATCTATACATACTTCTAAAGAATCAAGTCTTCTACTAGTTATTTCAATTTTATTATTAACTTTCTGTTGATTTTATGATATTTTTTCCTCAGCATTCTTAATGTTACTTTCAATTTCGGTAATTTTCTTGCTAAAATGTAAATATTCAATTTTGCAATTTTCACTAATTTCTTTTAAATTTTCTTTTACTTCTTTAATATCCTGCCTTAAGTCATTATTAGCTCTTACTATAAGTTTTGCTATTTGATCAAACATATTTACATTGTTACTCAACATTTCTTGACTAGGAAATCCCTTAAATGGTGAACACTCATCACTAACTGATATTGAGTTATGATTAGCTGGAAATACTGGCAGTGTGTTATTGTCATTTTCTACATTTTGCCCATTAAGTTCACTTGCTAATTCTTGGTTATTAATTTTGTCCCCTTCCATTGCGGTACACATAATTGTCGTTAAAAATAATAGAAAAAAATAAAGTACTTATCAACTTTGACATCTTCTTGTCATGTTGTAATCCATTCGGTGTTGGTGCTGTAGTGTGCTGTCCAAATTTTAGGTACATCCGTCTTCATCAAGGCCACTTCACACAGTAGAGATCCTGGGACCCCCTGCACGTTGAGACTTTGCGTGACATGTGGGAATGGGGCTTAGGTCGTCACTAGGGTTGCTTGTTACTAAAGCACTCCAAACCACACAACGAATCAAACTTCAAAGAAAAGAAGTTCTTGGTCAAGTTAATAGCAGCACATTCTCCAAGGTTTTTCTACCAAAATAAAGTCGTCGTTAGATTAGAACAGATTTTTATTTAGTCTTCCATCACATTACAACACTGTATACATCTGGTCTAAATCTTACAACTTACAACTGCCATCAACTGCCCCTTACCGTCAGTAGCGGCATGCTTAAATACATAGATTTTGGCACCTACTCGCGAATATGTCACATCACGTTACATGACGTTTACAAATTCTGTGTCAAACAAATTGACTACAAATTTTGATTTAGTGGTTAACAAATAATATAACTGGTTACAAAAGTTGTTAAAAATGGTTACAATTCATGCAATAAATTAATTATTTAAAGATAAGTGGTGCGTATTCCGCTACACAGCCGCTGGGTGATACAATAACTTTTGAGCTGTCAGTTCATGTAAACAAATGAGTCCGCACCTGACGTCTTATGAGTGATCTTCAAATTCAAGATTTTACCAAAATTTTAAGGTAACGAAAATTAATGAGTGAAAAATTGTTCAAAAAGGTGTATGGTTTATCCAAATTTAATAGATAACAATTCTAGTCTTTTGTAAATAGTTCTAAACTGATAAAATTGTTAGACAAACTGTTAGGTTCATAAATTTACAATATTATATATATAGTATTTACTATTTTCTCGTGAGGTTTTTTTTTTAACTCAGGATCTTTAATATTTCCTATGAAACATCACAACATGAATACGTCTTGATCATGACTGAATTGTGTCTATCACACGCATTCTCAAATGTCCAATACCAAATTTGTTACAATGTAGTTACAGAATTTCATTAACTGCTAAACATAAATAAATCCAACACAAACCATAAGTATATTAAATTATTCAGTGTAAACCAAAAGTATTTTTAAAAGTGTTTACGTACCAAATATAAAACAGCAATGAGATGTACATGCAAATTACATTTAGAGCAGTGATGGTGTTTGTTTACATAACTTAAAATGGATAATTTTGTAACAATAACAGAACTTTGAAATAATCAGACCGTGACAGATTAGTGTATCACAAAAAAAAAAAAAAAAAAAAAAAAAAAAGAAGATGAAGTTTCTATAAATAGAAGTAATTTAACAAAATTATCCAGACAACAAAGCTACTGGTGTGGTAGAGTATTTTTGAATAATATTTTGATAGTCTGTAAATATGTTTGTAGTTTTACATAGGTAAAGCTTCTGTTACATATGGTATCTGGAAGTTCACTTAACCAAATAGATTTTGTAATGCCAAATTCATTACATTCTCCATCCTCTTCCCTTTCTAACAATAACTTATCTAAGAATTTGTATCTGTAATACTGTTTGAATGTCTCAATAATGCCTTGATTGATGAGCTACAATAAGAAACTCGTGTTAGGCAGAAGAACGTTACTTTTATGAGCTCATCTTTCTCATTTAAAATATCACATGATGCATGAGTTTGTGTATTATCAAGGAAAAGTAAAGTTGTTTCCCCTCTTCCCATTCTTTAGCTGATGAGCTTCTATAGAGGGCATGAAAACATCCAGAAACCACTACGGGAAAATCATAACTGTCCAGGCAAAATTTTGTGAGGTGTATCAAGCAGGCAAGGCTGACATACTAACATGGTTGGAACAAGACAACATTTTTTTCTTAACTTTTACCAATGAGGAATATAGGTAGTCTGTGACAACATTAGCTGAAGCTAAAGCAGTGATATGATCCCTGCTTATTATAGGACCAGGTGCTGCTAATGACATGAAACAAGAGTTTTTGATGGTAAAGTTTTCCAAAGAAGCCCAGTTTCGTCAGCATTGTAAACATTTTTGAGTGCATTATCTTCTTCCCTTAATATGTTCCTTGGTTAGATTTTGATAGAATCAACTGCTGAAGAATCACCCAACAGTTTTTCTCTTTGTATTGTAAGCTCATGAATGCCGTGTCTTGAAGCATTTTAATCAACCTGTGCTTGCTTTAAAGTTTGAATTCCCTCCAAGATTTTTGTTGAATTTCATTGCCTTTTCACATGGAATGGGACCAGAGATAGGTTCTCCTTGTGATCTCTTTTGTGTAAACCACTTGAAAACAGCATCATTTAGATCCATGTTAGTGGTGAGCTTCATAGTTTTATGGCTTTCAAATCCATCAGTAGATTCAAGCTTAGCTATAAAATTTGTGATGCTCGTCTTTGGTTTTTCTATATCCATAATTGTCGACTTCCCCATCTTGTACTTGTTAGATGATGTGGTTGCAGATTCACTTTTTTCAGCAGTGGCCCAGTGCTGCTGCTGTGGAAAACTTGTTTGGGGGGGGGGGGGGGGAGGTAATGGACGGTAGGGTGGGAGAGTAACAGGTGCAACCAATTATGCAGTTCACTTGACCAACATTTAGATAATCAATGATGTACTGTACTTCAATGCTGTTGGAATCAGATTTACACATCCCTATAGCAGTACTGATACTGTAAAAATTGGAGAAATCTTTTCCTCATTTCCTTGTGATGCACTCTTCATTTTATTATTCTTAAAAAGCTTCTAAATATTTAAAGTTTGATATTGATAACCTGCAACATTTCAGACACTATACCGAAACATATATATCATTAAAAACTAGTTTTTCTCAAATTTTAGTCCACACTGTTCTTATGAAAAGCTAAAAACTTGCAAACAGTATTGTCACAAGATTATTGTAACATATTACAGTCATCTATATCTATAAATGTGAATGTCTGTTCGGTGTACGCTTATCATGTGCGAACGACAAGACGCAAAGACTTGATATTTTTACAGTTACTATACCTGAGGAAGGTTTTAGGCATGGTTTTATAGCGATCTGATAGATATTTAGTAATTTGAAGAATATAATGCAAAATGCGGAACAATAATTACTCTTTGAAAATTATATTTACTTTTTGAAAATGGTTTTATGGGTTGCATTGTTGCTTGAGGGTTGATAATGATAAAAGAGTGGAGTATATTGGGATGGAAAGTTATCGGTGTATATAAAATTTTGTGTGTGTGTGTGTGTGGGTTAATATTTGCTCTGTAGCGAAAACTACAGAATGCAAACAAATGGTCTGTGTGTAATTGTTGTCCGAAGTCTCCTTTTGTACACACTAGCAGTTCCATGCCAATAGCTATAAGGGAGTGAAAGATATGTTGGTTGAAAGTCATCAAATTATTAAAAAATTTACACTGAAGGCCAACGATGATGTTTGCGACTCTATAGCAAGGTGGTTATATACAATGAAACAAGATGCCACAGACCATATCTTTGGTCTATGCGTGCTACAATGTCTTCAGCTTTTTCTCTGTAAGGAAAAATAAGAATAAATAAATAAAGCCTTAAAAAAGAAATTTCTTTTAATACATCTCTTTAAAAAAGCTATTTGACGTTTCGCGCATTACATCAAGTGATCAATCTGTGATATTATTACAATCATTATTGTTGAATTCCCTTTAATCCCTTCAGATATTCCAGTTCACTGCAAAAGACTTCAGTTTCCAGTTCGTCTAGCTTTTTCCATGACAATTAACAAAGCTCAAGGACAATCATTAAACATCGCAGGAATCCGTTTACAGCCCTCATGTTTTTTCACAAGGTCAATTATATGTCGCTTGCTCAAGGGTTGGCAACCCAAAAAGGCTCTACATTTACACTTAAAACAATACTACAAATAATGTAGTTTACTAGAATGCCCTAAAATGAAATTAAAATGAATTTGGACATTACTCTCACCATACGTGTTGAGATATTGCAACACATGCTATAAGGAATAATACATGTATTAATTATTATAAATCATTAAGCACTTCACATAATTTTATTTTTTATTTGAAAGTTGATTAAAAATGTCTGTTTCTAAAAAAGATATTGTATTTCATTTCATAGCACACTACTGAAAGATAGCTGCCATAATCTACCATAATCAACCAACATGCGAGCAGAGCCATGGGTTAAAGCTAGTTTTTATTAAATTTGAGTTTACAAGACCAGCTTTTCTGTATATTTAATAATGTACACAAAAGAGTAAACTCTCAGTCTATTTCTCAATTTATGTCAATAGTAAAGTTACTAATTTCATTTATTCTCATCATATAATGATTTCTAATCCCAACAACTTTTTATCCTGGGCCTCTGCCAAAACCCATTCCAAAAGAGACTGTCTGGCATATTCAAACTGTCTGCCAGAATGAGACTTGTGGGATTTGTGCCCGTGAGGTTCTGTGCACAACTTACAACCTACTGGTACCTCCTCATGCCTTTAAAACTTCACAGAAATTTGTTTGATGTACATGTACAATAACATCTTTAACAATATAATGAGAATATTTGAAACTCACCAAAAAAATTGTCAGCCCTCTACAGGCACATAAAAAGACACTCATACACACAAAACTTAGATTTCTGCTACAACCTTCATGAGAAAAGGGACATGTACTTCTATTTGTATGTTCACACAGGTACACATCACAGACAAACCATCATCTCCGACTCCTGCATTCCAAAATTAAAGCAGTCAGAGAAGATGGTTGCATTTGTGAAGTGTGCAGTCCAGAACACAGCACTCAGTGATGAGGGTTGTGTGTCTGTGAAGTGTGTCTGTATGATTGTAGGAATGGAAGACTATGTCTAACAATGACTGTGGCTAAAAGATAAATTGTATGTATGAATAAGTGTCTTTTTTATGTGCCTATTACAGTTTGATAAATGTCTTTACTGTGCATTGTAAATTATCCTAATTATATTGTTGCATGCCAACCTGGACTTACCACTGTTAGATATTTCTTTACTGTTCCACTTTTTAATGGTCCATGTGGCCCAAATCTTCCATTCAAGATTTGATTTCTCTTGCTTAATTTCAACGATCATTTCTCCTATGTAGGTGAGGGCAAAAAATATTTTCACATATAGAGGAGAAAGTTAATGTTTGATATTTTGTAAATAGATCTCGTCACAATGACCATCACCTTTGTTTTGATGTTTGACACCCAAACTTGTGTATCATATCTTTGACATTATCAACCCTGTTCCATGGCAATACAAAACTACAGTGCAACTTCAATTTTACATTCCCCAATTTTATGTTTTTCACAATTTTACACCATAAATTCATAATCCACATATTACAATTGCCTGATTTTACGTTTGTTCCCAGTAAGGTTAACCTCATTTTGAAAAACGTATGGATATGCTGCCAAGTATCAAAATCAACGAAGGCCGATATTTCGGCAGGCGACCACCCTGCCATTTTCAAGGCAGATTTTGATACCTGGCAGCATACCCATAAATTTTTCGAAGTTGTTATTCGCCAGGAGAAATTAAGGAATTTCAATTCTACATTCTTACTCAACATCTCACTTTACTTCATCTTTTTCTTTCTTCCTTTTTTCTTTTCCATCTAACAATAGAAGTTAGCATATGCTGTTCTTATGTTGTGTTCCATTGCACGCACACTACACAGGGGCAACTCGCACATGCACACAAGGGGGTACAGTAGTAAACTTTCTAAACATCGTTTCATTGCATCTTTTGCTCTATTTTGGTACACCAGCAAGAAAGAACTGGCAATAAATTGTCAGTGAGAAAGTCGTATCATGTAATGAGAAAATTACAAGCTATGAATATAATAATGGTTAAACATTAAATGTTAATAGGATCTGCAAAAATGTAAAGCCACCACTCACTTTAAAGCAAACTTTATTTTGCTAGTACAGTTTTTAATCCAGTAGACAGAAATATTTGAATTAATGCATTGTGTTTGTGGTGCATTTTTTAGTGATTACAATGTAATAGGTGGTATCTATTAATGAGTGAGTTATAAAAAATCTACTCTGATTACTCTGATCCAAACAGTCCACAAATGGTGAAGAGCAGATTGTGGATTATTGGAAGTTCATTGTTATATATACAGTCTTTATGTGTGTTTGTGAGTTGTCCAATAGGAAAATCTTGTTTGATACATGAACAATAATTTAAACAAAAAAGTCAAGCATTTGCACTAGAAGAAATTATGCATATAGCCTCCTAAAAATAATAGACACTAATACAGAGACTCATGCACAATTAATTGCATCTCGTGGAATTCCAGTGACATGTTTAAATATTGTCATGTTGAAAACTACAGGTGGTCCAGAATTTGAGGGCTGGGCATTAATAGAGCACAACACGTCACACTTAGAACATGTGTACACTCAGTACAGACTGCCTCCTGCTTGGAGTAACCACTGTGAAGACATCTTCTTCTCAGAAGAGGAAATTAATGAAGACATCATCACTTGAATCAATTCTCGCAACTTGGCTCAAGCAAGACCACATAGCAAATAATGCCATAGATGCCACTATCTTGATAGAAAGGGCCATATATATTGCTGCCCTGTTAAGAATTGATAATTTATGAGCATCCAGTCGATGGAAAGCTCTCTAGACAATGTGTTTTTCATGTATAATTTGTAGTTAGAGCATTTTGGAAAATAGCTCAATACCCTTGTACCCCAACACTAATTTCAACAGAACAGATGATAAGTTCATTACTGGTACCACAAATTGTTGTATAAACATTGTAATGTACACTAAAGTCTTCCTGGGCTAGCAGCAGCATTTTCCTATTAATAGGTTGGCAACACATATACTTTGCATAGCCAATGGTATGTTACTTTCATATAACCAATGAGAGGCGAAAAAAGATGTATTAAATTCATAATGGTGAAATTGGAATGACTGTCTGGTTTGGTGTGTTTAGAAGTATATATTTACAGTTGTAAATCGTAGTTTCCTGTTCTTATTGCAGACCATTACATTAAATTGATTCAATTAAGTGAATTGTTATTACTTTTTAGTGTACAACTGATCCACATACATACACCCATCCACCTACCTAGTGCCGTAATTTAATTAGAAAACATAATTTTTTGAAACATGGATTGTTTGACATGGAGATTGCTTTTCTTGTGCACAGCCAAAATCTCATATTTCATTCCACTTTTCTTCATATTGTGGAATCTAACTCCTATTGTCTCATTCCGTACTCATGATGAGCACTAACAGCATTAGGCCCTACTGCGCCACACACTTAAGTACGCCAATGGCACTATTCTAGACTTAACTAATGTTCATTTAATTTCATTCATTTACACATATAATATACAATGTTGGTATATTGGAGATTATTACTATATTTAATCTTGTACATATGGCAATTAAATTTGTTTTGCTTGTATTTTGGGGATTTTAATGTTTTTCTTCAATTTTACGTTTTTTAAATATGGACCGCACAAAAATGTAAAATAGGGGATCCACTATATGTACTGTTATATGTACTTTTTCAGTGTTCTATCATGTCTGGTAAGGATCCCATAAAATGCAGCGATATTTCAGAGGAGGCTGAACAAGCATAGTGTTGACTGTCTCTATTGGATTTGTTGCATGTTCCAAGAGTTCTCTCAACAAAACAAAATCTTTGTACTGCTTCCCCAAAATGTTAATTATCTAGTCTTCCCAATTAGAGGGGTTTGTAATAGTAATTGACTTGACAGCCTTGATATTTATGTAATTTATTATGTAATCAAAATGTAATGGATTTCTGTTAGTACTTGTATGGTGCCCTTACATTATATTTTATTTATTTATTTATTTTTACTTTTTTTAGGGTCTATTGGCACTATATTGATATCTTATCTTCATAATTTTACAGTTAGTATTGATCTTACATTGACTTTACTAACAGTAAATAACAGCACTATCTGTAAACAAGCTTGGCAGAATGCTCATATGATCATTTATTGATAATTATATTGTTCAGGAATACCAAAGAGCCTATGACACTTCTTTGGGGAATGCAATATGGGAACTCCAGGATGGAATATGAGCAGTATGATGAGAATAGTTTTTATTTATTTTTTCCCAATCTATCTCCATCCATTGCACCTCAAGTCACTTATGTTTCAGTTAATGACTATATTGCTATGATAATCTAAAATTATGGGACCTGTTTCATATTCTCTAAAAATAGTACCCTTGAAGTAATGATAATGAAGAGGTAATTGTGTAGCACAAGAATGATATTTTCTGAACCTATTTTGATAGTGTATAATTATGTTGTTTTCTTCAAGATGAATTCTAATGTTTGAATACAACATATGCAGCATTCTACTGCAAACAAATTTACTGTAGTTGCACTCTGAGTATAAATCATCAGGATTACAAAGTGTGGGACACAGATTAGATAAAACGTAGATTTAGAGAACTGCATCACATTTGGGTACTGCACAAACTGAGTCCTCGCAGAGAGAAGCTTATTCAACAGTATTGAAAACAATGCTGAGGCAGAGCCTGGCTCACTCACCACTTGATACACTTGTCACAGAGTGCACTCTCTTCAGTGCTGACTTACAGCTGGCACTGGATTCCAAGGTGTGGTGTACAGATATAGCACACATCCCCTCTTCACTATTGCTCACATACAGATGACGCGGCGGAACCTCAGCGTAGGGTTAAGGTACGGCATTCAGCGTGTCAGATAGTGGATTAAAATTATTGGTTACAGCATGTCCAGTTAGTGCAGTCATATTGTTGGCACCGTCTCCACCGCCGATGGAGCTGAAAGCTGAGGTGACGGGGCCCCTGGTGACATCATGGGTGCTCGCGAGGGTGTAGTCGACTCGGACCCAGTAGTCTAGGAAGCTCCCGTAAAAGACCAAGATAGTCCTGTCTGTGTGGTATTTCTCAAAACAAGGCACTGTGCAGAGAGTAACGTCACATCTTATGTGTGTCATTTTCAAGTTTGAATGGGCAGCTCCCCTACACAGTGTCTGTTGCTCCCAGGAATTCAGGATAATGTCCTCCTTTATTTTCCAATATAAAATGGCTGTTCTCTTTTGTTGCCTGAGAAATCTCAGTTTTAGATATTTGTGAATGAAGCTTCTTCAGCAATTGACCAATTAGTTTGAAGAGGAATTTTGCCAGTGGTATCTTATGATTCTTGTGTATTTTTTGCATTGAGCACACACAAGTCAGTTTAATGAAAGAATACTTTCTTGCCCATTTAATTGTTTCTCCTATCTACTGTACGGAACTTGACATTGTGCCTCTCTGATAGACAGCACCCGTTGACTTCTTGTAACTAACTATTCAAGTGGGTTTAAATTTATTTTTTCCTGTTGTACGATCCTTTTTTACAGTCTGAAAAAACTCTACTCACTGTTGGGCAATGTTGTCATTTTTTTGGTAAGGAATTTATAATTTTCTTCATCTCTGTACAAATTGCAGAAATAAATTCAAATGAAATTTTAAGAAATTAAATTAGTTGCCAATTCTTTGATTCCTCAAACCATGAAAAAGTATTCACGAAATGGTGGAATTTCACTGCCTGTTCTGACATTGCAAAGGAATGCACTTTAACACTGTTCTCTCACCAAACAAAAATGCAGGACTGGTCTGATACAGAGTTCATAAGCAGAAAGACTGTGAAGTGAAATCTGTAGCGCTTATAGACAAAAAAAAAAAAAAAAAAAAAAAAAAGGAGACCAGTTAATGGCAGTCTCATCAGGAATGATGAGCTGCAGGAATAACCAAGCCACTGTTCCACCTGGACCCTTAGCCATCAGGCCTTTCTGCCTACCAAGAGTAGTATATGAATGTTGACTGTTATTGGGCCTCCTGCGCACTGGGAGTACCTGTCTGGGTGCTCTAACTGCCAGGCATACACAAATGCACATAGCTGCCTGCGAAAGGTTTAATGGCTGACCATAAGAAGACAGGAGCAGGGTGTGCACAGCAGAAATGACACACTGCATTGGGTATCGAGACATGAGCCTGGAAATCTGTGGCACATCTAAGGCTGGGTTCCAATAGCTGTGCAATGGGAGCACAGAGGTCATTGATCTTCTGGAAGGAAACCACATTTGAAATGACCTGAACTTTGTCAGTGATGGAAAAGCCAAACACTGAGAAGATTTCCAGACTGGAAAATGTTAATTAATCATGAATTGCATTTGCGGGGAATTGAACTATCAGTATATACAACTAACATATGGGAGGACAAGTAAAAATCTGGGTGAAACTCAGCTTGCTATTTTCTCTCATGACATCTTACAAGCTAAGGATTAAGGGCATAGTAAATTTCCTGGAGACAGAAAAGTTCCTGTCCATGCATCAGAATGGCTCCATAAAGCATCGTTTGTACGAAACTCAGTTTGCCCTTTTCTATACTATGGATGAAGGGCATCAGGCAGACTGCATATTCCTCAATTTTTGAAAGGTATTTGACACAGTGCAGAACTCAGTACATTGTCCTCAGTGGCGAGTGCTCATCAGAGGCTAGGGTATCGTCAGGACTGCCCCAGGGAAGTGTGACAGGACCGCTATTATTTTCTATCTATATAAATGGCCTGACGGACAGAGTGAATTGGAATCTGAGCTGTTTGTGATGATACTGTGGTGTACAGGAAGGTGCTGTCATTGAATGACTGTAGCAGGATGCAGGACGACTTGGTAAAAATTTCTAGGTGGGGTGAGGAATAGCAGCTACCCCTAAATGTGGAAAACTGTAAGGTTATGTACATGAGTAGGAGAAACAATACCATAATGTTTGAATACAGATTTGGTAGTGTGCTGCTTGACAGACTTGTGTCAATTAAATATCTAGGCAAAGCACTGCACAGTGATTTGAAGTGGAATGAGCGTATAAGGACAATTGTGGGGAAGTTCGGTGGTTGACTTCAGTTTATTGGGAGAATCTTGGGAAGATGTGATTCATCTATAAAGGAGAAAAGGCTTGAATTACCCTGTCTTGAGTATTGGTCAAGTGTTTGGGATCCCCACCAGATCAGTTTAAAGGAAGAGATACAAGCACTTAAGAGGGGGGGGGGGGGGGGGGCAGTAACTAGGTTTGTTATTGGTAGGTACAATCAATGCACAAGTGGTACTGAATTTTTTTGGGAACTCAAATGGGAGTCATTGGAAGAAAGGCAACATTCTTTTTGAGGAACACTGTTAAAGAAATTTAGAGGTCTGGAATTTGAAGAGGATTGCAGAATGAATCTGACGACAACCTATATTTCGCATAAAGACCACAAAGATAAGATCAGAGAGATTAGGGCTTGTACAGGTACATACAAGCATTTGTTTTTCCCTTGTTCTACATGGAAGTGGAACAGGAGAGCAAGTAACTAGTGGTGGTACTGAGTACCCTTTGCCATGTACCTTTGGATGGATTGTGGAGTATGCATGTAGATGTAGATGTATTGCCTTTTTAGTGACATACACTCCTGAACTGTTTGCTCTGGTATTCCTGAGGTGTTCCACTTCCTCCCACACTGGTACTTCTGGGTGATTCTCTTCAACTTCAATCTGCTCTTCATCATTACTAAATTGTGATCTGAGTGTGCTCCTGGATACACTTTACAATTTCATATTCAATTTTGGAATCTCTGTCTGACTGTGATGTATTCCAGCTGGAATCTTCCTATATCTCCAGGACTTCTTCAAGTATATCTTCTCCTGTTGTGAAGCATGAACAGAATATTACCTATTACTATCTGAAACTGATTAAAGAACTCAGTCCTCTACTCTCTTTTGCATAATATCAAGCTGATATTCTAATACAACCCTTCATATTATTCCTTTAACAATCACATTCCACTCCCATGATTATTACATTTTCATTGCCATTTAGGTAAAAAACTATGCCTTGACTATTCCCATATACTTGCTCAGCATCAGTTTGTGATGTTATGAAGTATACCTGCAGTTTTGTTGTCAAACCTGATGAAAACTTAATTGTTCACAGTAGCTTACTGTCTGCCCTACTTTTACATTCATTATATATCCTACCCCCTGTTACACTATTTTCTGTTACTTTTGATACCACGGTATGTTTTTTGACTAGAAATAACTATATTCTTAGCAATGACACTACTGTATCTAAACTGAAACTGCATTTCTCTTTGCACATTTTCTGGCTTTCCTAATAGGTTAATACTTTTGACACTCCTTGCCACATCTCATAAAATGTTATCCCCTTGATGATTCAGTCTTCTTCCCATAACAACCTGGCCTTTAGCCGTCCCCTCTTGGAGATCTGAATGGAACACTAATGTGAAAGCTTTTGCAAATGGAGAGATAATCTGGCCACATGTTTCAATTACAGGCCACATGCCCTTTGAAAAAATATTAATTGCCTTTAATACAGTGGTTTTGATTGCCTCTTGCATCTTCATGCCATTGATTGTTGCTCATTATTTCACCTTTTAAGAACAGTCCAATCCCAAAGGCAAGAGAGTAATCTGAAACTCTCTCCTCCTCTGCTCCATTTGTCATAGCCATTGGAAGATTGATGGCGATGTCTTATTTCTGAAGTCATTGGTCACCTTTACTTTTGATTTTTATTGAAAATTTAAGCGGTAGCAGTGTTCAAACCTGAGATGAGAGACATTCTGATGAGTCAGACGTACTTCCAGAAAACATGTGAAGAAATTGAAAAGGAAAACATAGCAGAAGGACTAACTCAGCATACAGAAAAGTTATAAGGACCATCAGTAAAACTAAAATTATGGGTTGCTAACATTAATAAATCGATGGGAATTTAACAGTTAAATGCAGAGGAGAGATTTGATATTGTAAAGTGCTGCAAGACAGGAAGATCCTTTATTATGCAGTTATATAATAGGATAAACACCAGAAGCAGTTACTCTTATAAAATATCTGGAGTTGGCATAATGAGCAAATTTAAATGGGATGACCTTATAAAATTAATTGTGGGTGAGATTCATCAGAAGCATCCTCAGTATGTATAGTCCACCAACAAAGGAAGTAGGTTACAAACCACTCTTTTGGCTGATGCTTGAGTACTGCTCATCAGTGTGAGGTCTGTACCAGGTACGGTTGATAGATAGAGAAAAATCAATGAAGATCAGCATGCTTAGCTGCAGGTTCATTAATAAGCACAAAAGTATCAACAGAGATGACCAGCAAACTCCAGTGGCAGAAGCTGCGAGAAAGATATTCTCTATCACAGTCCAGGATTCTGTCAACATTACGAGAGCACATATTTCTCGCAGAGTCGACCAATATATTGCTTTGTCCTGTATCTCCACAATTCTGGAGATTAGTGGATATTGCCCTCACACTTTTCTTGCATGACATTTTATGAGCCACGGATGGAGGGCAACAGATGGGCTGCATATTCCACAATTTCCAAAAGGTGTTTTACATGGTGTCACCCTTCAGACTGCTAATGAAGGTATGGGCATATGGAATAGGTTCAAAGATATCTGAATAGTTCAAAAACTTCTCACTGATGGTGAGGTTCATCATAGACAAGGATATCCTTAGGAGTGCCCCAGGAAAGTGTGATAGAATCATTATTATTTTCTATTTACATAAATGACCTGACGAACAGAATGAGTAGCAGTCTGCGACAGTTTGTTGATAAAGATATAAGAAAGGAGATGCAGATGAGTAAGAATAACAAACCCATAATGTTTGAATATAACATTACTATCAAGCACTTGACATGGTCCCACTGATTAAATATTTAAGCAAGACATTGCAGAGTGATGAAAAATGCAATCAGCATTTAGGCACAGTCATGGGGAAGGCACATGGTTGACTTACGTTTATTGGGAGAATTTTGGGAAGATATGGTTCATCTGTAAAGTATGCGCTACTCCATCTTGAGTATTGCTCAAGTGTTTGGGATTCCTACCAGATTGCTTTAAGGAGAGTATTTTAGAAGTAAATCAGAGGCAGACTGATAGTTTTAATTAATGCATGAGTGTTGCAGGGATACTTTAGTAACTCAAATGGGAATCGCTGGAGGGAAGGCAACCTCCTTTTCAATAAAAATTATTTAGGAATTTTAGAATATGAAGCTGACTGCAGAACAGTTCTACTGGTGCCAACTTACATTTTGCACAAATACCACAAAGATAAGGTAAGAGAAATTAGAGCCCACACAGAGCCATAAAGGCCTTGATTTTTCTCTTGTTGTACTTGGTAGTAGAACAGAAATTGAAATGATTAGTATTGGTGTGAGGGAGGTACCCTTCACTGTTAACCCTATAATGGATTGTGGAATATGTATGTATATGTAGATGTAGTTTTTTTTTATGTGAAACATATTAAAATTGAATAGCGGGAGGAAGTCATAATGGTACAGAAAGTTCTCTCCACCACACAGCATGAGGTGGTTTGTAGGGTATGGATGTAGATGCAGATGGGTGGAGTACATTTATGAAGTATATGAGGAGGATTTGTTATACAATGGGATAGAAGGAGAAATTGGGGGTCATTATGGGGTGATCTGATATTGGTCAGAAATTAATAGAGCTCTAGAAAACTTGAAATCAAATAAGCCCGAAGAAATGTCTAACATTTCATCAGAATCTACAAAACCATGTGGCAATGAAGTAACTGTTCAAGTTTGTGTGTACAGCCTGTGAGACTAGTGACTTGCCATAAGACCTTTGGAAAAATATCATTCACACAATTCTGAACATATAATTGAGAGATAAGTGAAAATTACTACACACTCATCTTAACAGCTAATGCATCTGACCTACTGTTGAGAATAATACACAGAAGGAAGGAGAAACATTGAAGATCTGTTAGATGATGATCAGTTTACCTTTGAAAAGGTAAATGTACCATGAAGGCAGTTCTGATCCTATGTCTGATAATAGAAGCAAGACTGAATAAAAATCAAGACATGTCAATTGGATTTATTGACCTAGGGCAGTGGTGGATTAAGGCTGTCAGAGGCTGGGGCAGTGACAAAACAAAATGAGGCTCCCCTTGGAAATACCTGTATTGCTATAAAAAAGTAACCCAGGACAAGATGCATGGGACAGTTAAAAGTCCCCACCAGAAGGAGAGTCCAAGGGCGCAAAACAAAAAAAAAACAACAACGTGATTTCCAGGTATTTGGAGCTTCCCCCCCCCCCCCCAACCCAAGATGAAAGCCCCCCACCATTCCCCCCTTCCCCCCTTAGTCTGCAACTGACCTATAGAAAGCATTTGTAATGTAAAATAGTGAAAGATTTTTTAAATTCTGGAGAGAATAGGATATATTCTTGAGTGAGATAAAATTTCATGCTGAAGGAATATAAGTGCTACAATTTACTGATAGACTCAGTAGCAAAGCAGCATTGCAGTATCTGCTGAATGGAGTGAAGTGTGTAATGTGTACAGAATCGAATTGCAAGGTCATCAGAAAAAGAAAAAAAAAATTAATGAGAGTTAGCAGAAAAGAAAATAGTGAGAAACTTAATATGGTATCAAAATAAGCAATCAGGAAGTAGATGAAGTTAAGGAATCATGCTGCCTTGGATGCAAAATAACGAATGTCTGCTGAATAAAAAGTAGGTAGCATGGGCAACGAGAAGTTGTCTAGTAACAAACATATATATAAGTTGAGGAAGAGGTTTCTTAAAATGTATATCTGGAGCTCACCATGTGGTAGTGAATCATGGGACAACTTGAACAAAGTGGAATAAAGTATTTCAGAGGTTGCACTACAGAACAGTGTTGAAAATTAGTACTGATAAGATAACAAATGAGCTGGTCCTTCACAGATGAGGAGGAGGAGGAACACAATAGGACAAATATTAAGAAATCAATGACTATATTCCTTGGTGCTAAGGGAGCTGTAGAGGTTAACACATTGTCTTGAATGTAAATGCCTTAAGTGACCCTGGCTGGGGCAGCTGAACTGCTGTTTGTAAGAAGTTTTTCCATAATTACAGCTTTCTAATTATAAATGCAATAATTGGGTTGGCTGTCTCATTTGAAACTATGAAACTTCATTTTTCTATTCTAAACAAATTATTATTAAATATTAAAATTATCAGATACAAATATTTTGTAGTAAATCTTGCTTATATTCGCCAAAAATACTTGTACATGTGATACTTACAGATAATCACCTTTTTCTTCTGAATCAGAATCATCTATTTCCACTTCTGAAGCATTGAAAACATTGCTTTCATGTAAATTCGCCATATTGAGAATATGAAGAGTGCAAGGAATGCAGGTAGCACATGAAAACAGTGTAGGACTCGGCAGAGAGCGAGAAAGACAAAGCCCTTTTGTAGCATACAAACAGTTTAAACTCTACTCACTATGTGGTAGCACAATGCAGAGAACCTTTCTGCTTCTGTCCATCTGAATAACTACCACTGAATGAGTCTAGCTCGGGTGCCTTCAACATTGTGTTAAGAACTGTTGGGGAAGACAATGATTGGAAACCTTCAGTAAATAATTAAGAATGTACAGTGGAACTACTACACTGAAATGAAGAGGTTGGAGCATGAGAAGAGTTCTTAATGGGCCACATCACACATGCCATTAAAAAAAGTAAAAATAAAATAAAAATAAAATACCACTTACTTGATGAAAGATCAGTGCTTGACTATTCAAATGTTGCATAGTTCACACCAATACTTTGAAAGGAAATAGGAGTAATCCATCCTGTTAAAGAACTGTATCACTGATGTTGATTTGCAATAGATTTTTGTGGCATATGATGTTATATCCATATGTTGTGGGGATTGATAACCTGGCAGTTTGGTCCCCTCAAAATTCCAACAACAACAATTCATACGGTGCACTTTGGAATCAGGTGCCAGTCATAAGTGAGCTGGCCACCACCAGGCATGCCACCGGCACTGATGTGAGCTCACTCTATCTTGAGTGCATAAAGTGTTACGTAGAGCTGGGCTCCACCTCCGTACTGTTTTAAATATTTTCCAGTAATCTTCTCTCTGTGATGACTCAGTTTATGCAGTAGGACACAAATATGATACAGTGCTCTAAGTTTGTTTTATCCACTCAGTATCCCACATTTTGTAATTCTTGTATTTGTACTCAGAGTGCGACTTCAATAAATATTGGCAACAAGTATGTTCGCATTCACGTGGCTTAAGGTTATGCCATATTGCTCCTTCCTGCTTTTTCTCAGGTTCATGCTGTTTTTGCTCTGGTTGTCTTGTGTTGTTATGGCCTACGTGAGTCATGTTTCCTTGACGGTTGGTTTTCCTGTGGTTCAGGTTTGACCTCTGTTCACTCCAGATGTGGTGTAGGTACAATTGCTTCAGTAACAGCACAACTGACACCAAAAACAATAAATGCAAGAACAAAACCAATAACAGATGGAACAATAGCAGCAGCAGATGGAACTTTTGGCCGTATCAATTACTGCCCCTCGTGACATTCTTATACAGTCAGTGTCACACAAGCTGTTTCCTCCTCCGTTTGTCCCCTACGAACTCTGTTTGTGACATTTCCAGGCCTTCGGTGTTACCAATCCACTGTTGTGGCCTCTTTCTATTGAGTTGTTCACCACAGTTGTATTAGATACTGTGCAAATTTGTGCCTTCACAGGATCTGGCTGCACTCACTTTTGACCAGATGAGTGAATTGCTTTCCAGTTATTACTGTCGACTTGCGAATGCCATTATCTCGTGTACATAATTCTACCACTGTTGTAAATGACACGCTACTACGCTCAGGCTGCAGAGTTACAGGGATTAAGTAATCACCAGCAGTTCATATCAGATATACATAAAGATTCCTATGCCAATCACATGGTTCATGATGTCATTCTCCGCTTAGCTCCTTACTAGGAAATCTGGGATTAAGAACTTCAGTGTGACAATCTCAAATTGAGCAAAGTTCTTAAAAAAGCACACGCTTTTGGGGTTTCTCACGCAGCAGGCTGCACGATTGACATGTCATGTGATGTTTCTGCTGTGCAGCCACCCAACGACCCCCCTCCTCCCACCCCACCCCCACCCACCGCTTCCTGATGCTGCTTGATATGTTAATAACTGCAGGATCAATCCTGTCTGTGACCATAGCCTGGCAGAGCTTCTCCATGGATGGCTACCATGCATGCTGCTCTATCTTCTAGCATCTCAGATACTATACACCAAGGTCCATTGTGCAGGCATGCTGATATGGAATGAAACCTTCATGGTTGTCAGAGATGGCTGACACTCCCAGAAGTTTGAAGCATCAACATATCAGTCAACTTCATATGTGTCTCCTTAGTGCAATGGTCCAACCGGCCTCGGAACACCTAATCTTGCTGATCCCACATTGATACAGCGTATGCCACAGGGCTCCAATGGTAGTGAGTATGGAGGTGGAAGTTTTTACCTCGTCCTCTGCCACGACAGCCAGAAACACATTCTCGTCACCTTTGCTGTTGTGGCCTGGTGCTCCTGTCACCAAACTGTGGCCTCTGTGCCAGATCCAGTGTGTGATGTGATTTTGTCTGGTCTGACAACAGTGCTTAAATTTTCTAGATTAACTGTGTGGAACCTGAGTAGTTGTGGTACAATTTAAATTAAATAGTATGTGCAAATACAATGAGAAGTTTGCACACGGAAAGACCTCCTGGATGTGTGTGTGATTCAAATTTCTTGTGTTATATATTGTTTTATCTACCTCATTCAAGGACAGCCACTTAGTTACAATCAGTTCCTGACCTTTCTTGAAGAAATAATTCTGAATTCTGTGACTTACGTTTCACACAGCTGTGAGGTGTCACCAAGCTCTGGTAAATTTGTTTACGTGTTTTTGAATCCAAAATGAAATAGATATTTTCCACACTCAAAATGACAGAGCAGATCTGCAGCTCTCTGATCCTGCCTGCTGGTTCTAAGCTTTGGTTGACCCCACATTTCACATAAATGAACTAATTGAAATTTCAGGAAAGATAACCCCGTTTGTGATTCTAAACAATTGTCGTAATATTTTGGGAAAATGTTATAAATTATTAACGAAGAATAACCCTTTTTTTGTATGAACTGTTTCTTCCTGCCTTTAAGACACCAGTCTAAATTTTCCTGAAAAAATTATTCTTGATTTGGGATTGCAATTTTAGGTGGCGTTTGTTTCTTTATTTATTTTGATGCAACAGAGATTGAAGTTCTGTTCCAGAATCCAATTATGATGTTGATAATGTGATGCACCAGTTTAATTACAGTTCTTGGTCACCAATGTGACATTGAAACCTAATCTCCCTTCATTCACCCTTCTTGGAAAGCACTGATTTGTAAGGAAGTGGCTTGTTGGAAGAGAAGTAGAAGCAGTAAAATTTTTTTTATCTGTGCTAACTTACTGTTGAGTTTACAAAACTGAAGAAATGTGCTGTTAGTATGGCATCAGAGCTTGGAACATCTTATATCTGTGAACAGACATTTTCAAAATAAAGTCTGTGCTACCCCTAATGACACTGACTAATGAAGATTTGAATGCAGTTATCTTCACAGAATGAAGCAATATTAAATTAAACACTAATGCTATCTTGAAAGCAAGATCTCACAAACGGTTTTAGCTGCTTAGATCTTGATTTGAATATATGGTATGCAGCAAATTTTTTGTGCATTTACTACCACTCACTCATAATTTACAGGGACTGCTGAACTGCTTTCAGTTTTTTTCCCAGAGCTCTCCTTCTTTTTTGTGATTACTGTGCAGAATGATGATTGCAGCCAGTGGTTATCTTTCTTTCAGTTATTCTGACAACTGTGAAAAAAAAAAAAAAAAGATTCTGATGTTTGCTCTAGTGCACTGGCAGATGCCTGGGCCCTCCCAATAGTTGGTGAGTGCCAGGATTCCAATTTTATCACCGGTTGGCTTTCCAATGAATAACCCATGGTGTATCTGACTGACACGCTCATTTTTGGTGGAGAGGGATCTGGTATCCCAGTCTTTTGAGTCTGAAAGCTCGCCAGATGGGACAGAACTCAATTCTAGCCACTAGACTGTACTGTTGAAATACAGACAATGCCATCACCACCACACAGCACACAGACATGTCTACTTTGCCTGCTTATCACCACTAGCTCCTGCCCTTTATATGTCATGAAAGAGTGGCACAGTCCTCAATTATGTCTTCACTCTTGTTTGGTTCTATCAGTATATTATTGTTTTGGTTCCTACATATAGGCTTTTGATCCTGATTTGTTCTCTGGACTTGTTATTCTGGCATATTTGTCCCCAGAGTCTTTCTGTCTGTCTCTTGTGTTATCCTCAGCTGGTTGGCCACTCTTCCTAGTCTCGTGAGTTGTTCCTGACTTGGTGAGATCTTGATTACTATATTTTCAGTTCTCATTGCTTTACTACTTGAACCACAATTTGTTTAATTAAAATTTGCCATTTAGTAATATTTTCAAACTTATTTTGGCTTAGCTTATTCTTCATTATTCATCAATTTAACTCAATGTAACTCTTATGGGTTGCTTTGCAGATTATTTTTTTCACAAATGTATGAAATGAAAGGGAACATTGCTGTGATGTCATGAGTGCAGGCATGTGTTCAAATCTTGCTCGCTCTCCATGTTCTTATGACCCTCACCCACCACCAGAGGTGCGGGCAGGACAAGTGCAGGCAGTGTGCCTATACTGGTGACAGATGCAGAGTGCAGGGGTTTGATAAATTCTAATGTGTGAGTTGCCATGTGAAGTGCAGTACCCAGCCAATTGAGGCTTTTTTAGTTATCGTCTTATGTTTTGTGCTTAAGTATATGACAAACATTTTCCATCAAGTACTCACTGCAGAAAACCACCATCTGTATGGCCACAGTATTTAATTTTAACAATAGCGGCAAATCTGACATACAGCTATACATGTATGGCAAATGAGTTTTCAAAAATAAATATTTCACTGAACTTATTCTTGGTGACAATATTTTATCTCGATTCATTTACATGACTGATATTATTATAAGCTTTATCTCCAATTCTCCACGATTCATGCAGGGCATTTTAAATTAACAGTCCCGTCTTTTTATTCCAGCTTTTAATTTCTTTTGACCTCAAGCTGGCATTCACAGTCATTTGGAAAATATTGTGTACCTAAGAGTGCTTTATGCTAACATCTGAGTTAGGCACTCATTTCATTCTTTTCTCTATCTTGACGTGTCTACAGGTTTCCCAAATTTCATTATTCTAGAATATGACTGAGTATAAATGTCAAATATAAAGTTACGTGTGTGTGTGTGTGTGTGTGTGTGTGTGTGTGTGTGTGTGTGTGTGTGTGTCATAAAGGATAGTAATCTATAATCTTGTGAGTTTCTTGTCCAGTTTTATTTTAATGACTCAGTACCTCTGTTTTCAATGTGTGGTATGTTTTCCTCCAAGTTAAATAATAGTTACTAAAGGATATTTAAATAATAAAATTTTATAGTTTTATTGTTTGGTAGGGGAAATATGCAGGTTATAACTATGGACGTTATAACTACAATAATTTTTTTCACTCTGTAATCCATTTGTGTATTCTTTTCATATTTCATGAAAGATAATGTCAGATAGGTTTTGTTAGGTTTTGTATAGTGAAAGATTAAAACATAAGTCTTGGACATGACCAAAAGAATGGAAATCATTGATTGACTCATTATTCATATATTAATGAAAAAAGGGATTTTGACATTAACTGCTCTTGGACTTCGAAATTTATTCAATGGCTACACTTGAAAATTTGTGTCAGGATGCAACTGAAACCCAGATTTCCTGTGTATGCAAACAATTGCCTCACAATAAAAGGAATCAGAAATAATTGGACAACAGCTCACAGCAGGGAAGACAAAATGGATGAATCATTTGGTTTCTTAGGAATTTTTAAAAATACATGTACTATGATAAATATTTCCTGTTACTTTTTGTAATATGTGTAACTTGCATTGCAAAATATTTCAGTATAAATCCCTGAAGGAACGATACTGCCCATAACTTGAAAGATTATTGAAGGAAACCATGTATTAAGAGAAAAAAATTGCCTTTTTTCTTATTATAAACATACCTTTCAGATTTCAAGTGTGTGGATGAAGGCTTTTTCCCCCACCCGAGAGACTGTAAGAAGTACTTTTGGTGCCTTGACAGTGGTCCCTCAAACCTTGGCATTGTTGCTCATCAGTTCACCTGCCCATCAGGTAATTCTAACTATGTATGCAATAGTTGTGAGCATATCAATGTACATATTTTTGTGTATAGCATACATTAAAGTACATTACTTTTTTCAGGATTGTTTTTTAACAAAGCTGCTGATTCTTGTGATTATGCAAGGAATGTTGTTTGCAACAAGAAGAGTAAAAGCCAAGGTGGAGGTTCATCCACTTTACCACCAATAAAAGCTGCTACCAGCAGCACTACACGCTTCAGCACTTCACCCAGTACTGTACAAACTACAAAATTAACTACTACTACTACTACTACAACAGAATCTCCAGCTGTGGTGGTTGGTGATGATGATGATGAACTGGAAGAAGATGATGATTACCAAGATTATGACAGTGATTCTGAAGAAGACCCTGAGACACTGAAAGAGCTGATTAATCTTATCAAGAAACTTGGTAAGTCAAAAGGGAAAAATATTCTTTTCCTTCAATTTCTTTATTAAAAAAGATTTAGCAATTCTGACCATAATGGTAATTCCATAGTGGTAGTAAATTAAATTAGACTACTGCTTGTTCCATAGATCATAAATCTGACATTTTTTAATGATGAGGAACTTGTCAATTTAATAAAAGATATCTTTACATGATATTAGAAGACATTCAAAATTGGTTTTCTTATTTTCCACTATAGTTTTTATTTCTAACTCCTTTTTGTAAAATTACTAATTTATATCTACTGAATAGGAGGAGATGTCATTCAAAAGTTCTTTTAATTTATTTTTAAATTATAGTTGGCTATCTGTCACAGTATTTATGCTGTTTGACAGGTTATAAAAAACTTTTGTGGCAGCATAATCCAAACCTTTCTGGGCCAAAATTAGATTTAACGTTGAGTAGTGCTGATTATCATTTCTCCTAGTGTTGTAGTTATGCATGCTGCTGTTACTTTTGAATCAAGTTGGGTTATTAATAGTAAATTTCATAAGTGAATATATTTAGTGTGAGGCTACTGTGCACATTACGAATTCTTTAAATAAATGTCTGCAGGACGATCTCATGTTGCAGATATCAAAAATTAATTTCATATCCGGAGACATCTCTCTGTTAAAATGCTGCATTCTGTCTACCAGAAAAACTTGAATTTGATCACATAATTCATGTGAAACTTCATATGTTGACATTTTTTCATTATACACTGAAGAGCAAAGAAACTGTTATAAGCAAGTGTATGGTAACACATAGATATGTAAACACACAGAAGACAGTACTGCAGTCAACAACAGCTGTATAAGACAACAGGTGTCTGGTACATGTGTCAGATTGTTTACTGCTCCTCAATTTAAGTGAGTTTCAATGTGGTGTTATAGCCTGTGCATGAGAGATGGGACGCAGCATATCTGAGGTAGTGATTAGATGGGGATTTTCCCATAATATCATTGCACGAGTGCACTGTGAATATCAGGAATCCTGTGAAATATCAAATCTCCAGCCACTGCTGTGGCTAGAATAAGATTCTACAGGAAAGGGGCCAATGAAGACAGAAGATAATCTTTTAGTGTGACAAAATTGCAACCCTTTCACAAATTGCTGCTGTTTTCAATGCTGGGCCATCAACAAGTGAAAATCATTCAACGGAACATAATCGCCCACAGAAGCCCCACTCGTGTACCCTTTCTGACTGCTCGACACAAAGCTTTATGCCTCACCTGGGTCTGGCACCGGCAACATTGGACTGTTGATGACTGGAAACATGTTGCGTGGTCTGATAAGTCTCTCCTCACAGGGGAGGGGGTATGTGCTCGAGCACCGAGGTACGGCCGACTAAGCGAGGCCAGGGGCTGCTGCTTTCGGTTTCTCTTATCTGCAGGTAGGCATGGCGTGTGGATTGGTGGTGGGGCAATGCACAGTACAGTTTGATGCGTCAGCCAATAGTGTCATTACACCACTGTTTTGTGTATTGCAGAGTCTACTTTGAATGTGTAGAAGGACATTGTTCTCCATTGTATGTGTGTCGACGGTTATATTGTGTGCAAAGTATTGTGGTTGGCAGGTCAGAAAAATGCCAGATGTTGCAGAAACAAGTAACAGTTACATAGTTCTGAGTGTCCAGCTTCTTCAGAATAGTGTCTGAAGCAGATGTCTTGTGTGAAAATGGTACTTGTCCCAAACTTGACATTAGCCAACTGGTGTGGGGTTGAGATGTGTACAGATCATGTTAAGTGGAGCAAACACATTTATTAATGCCACTATGTTGGCATCTTCTAACTGCCAGGAAGTTATGCAGTTGTAAGATAAATGTAGGCAATCTGGACAGTTTTTCTAAGAAGTATGATTAATACAGTCTGAAGAATAGAATTTAAATATGTGCCAGAACCAGGATTGTGTGTTTCAATCTATGTCCATCATCATTGATAAATCTAGACTAGTTCTGTCTCAGGAACACACAATTATTTCAATCTAACAAGGGTACAATCCAATAAGACATGTCGAAACCAATCCTGAAATTTTTTACACAGAAAGAGACTACGAAATAAATGTGCTGCCAAAATTTTAGCTGCTAAGAGGCACTGCAAGTATTTAAAAAAAAAAAAAGATATAGTTACATATTTATGCCATGCTACCAACAGCACAGAACTGCAGTTTGTACAGCCCTGCCCATCTAGCACACGACTCGATGATTTACTGACGTAGCGGAATTACCTAGAGTTTACAGACACCAATT
Organism: Locusta migratoria; assembly: GCA_026315105.1. Classification (NCBI taxonomy): domain Eukaryota; kingdom Metazoa; phylum Arthropoda; class Insecta; order Orthoptera; family Acrididae; genus Locusta; species Locusta migratoria. Next base: position 787,819,833 of record CM048755.1, read on the forward strand.
TTAAGCACCTAAAGCCAGGTTTACAAAGTAGTGAATGGAAGCGAACACAAACGAATGAGCATTTGCAGAAAATTCACTACCATTCACTTGTATATTAGTAGAATTGTTGAGAGAATGGAAGAGAACAGGAGGTTATTAGTTTTTAGTTTTTGAGCTAATATTCACCATACAGAATACAACCCTATCCTGTTAGAGCCACAATGTGAAACTTTGCTATTTAGTGAGGATTATTGTGCAAGGTGAGTGCACTGTTCTTGACATATTATGGAAAATGGCAAAGGAAATGAAGAATTTAAGTGTCTCAATTTGTATGGAAACAGGTCATGAGTGGAGATCGTGCACTTTACATGGTATTGCATCTCCATCTCTCCTTAACACTGGTCTAAAATTTTCCTTGTATGTTGGCTGCGATTTTTCTTTGGCTTCTCATTAGCAATGAGCAGAAATTTATAAAAAGAACACTAATTACCTATGTCTAGCATCATCTAAGAGGTGACACAGCTGGCGTTTCCATTAAGCATACAAATTCCACTGGTTATAGTTGCAAAGCATGCCTTTATGGGCCACACACCACAAAATTTTTCGCTATAATTTTTAACTGAGCATTCACTTGTCAAAGACGTTTGAGTGGCTGTGAATGACATGTGGTTCAGATTCCATGTTAAACTGCAAGTCTCCATTTTCCAGTCAGGTAACTAAGAAAGGTCAAGGACACCAAAGTAGCTGCAGTGGTGTCCAGTTGAAAGACCTACAAGAGGCCTACTGATTTCACCACACACAATTCTCTTTTGATCATTCTTAGTTAGTATGTTTGCTCTGGTGAATACATGGCTTAAACTATACAAACATTTTTTTTGAATAACATGATATTGACAGTTCAATTCTTGGATATGTAGTTCTCATAAAAGTGGCTATCAGAGAAAATAAAATCATGGCAGTGTTTGATTTCACAGATGACTTCCATCAATGAGGACTTTTAATTTGTTGAAATGAAGCGTGTCTTGCAGTATCACATTTTATAACAGTTACTATTGGTCATTCCTTAAAATAATGTTTGAATGTTGTACATTTGACTGTCAGTGAAACAGTTCTTTGTTTATTTCATGTAGTCATCACAAAAATCCAAAGTGTCTACTGAATGACAAAAACAAACATTTGTCTTGCACCAGGCACACCGGACAAAGGAAAAATTGATACATTGAGGCACTTCACAATAACCACTAGTGTTATCTAGGCAGAACTGGCATGGAGTCAGAAATGGTCCTGGCCGTTGTTCTGCATATTGTGCTACACACCGGGCATACTTGATCAAATTTGTAAAGCATGGCAAAGAAAACTGGTAAAACACAAACGACTGGAGCTTCAGAATACTGTTCCTCTGATAAACCTGAAATGAGAGAGAGGTGTAGGAAATTATATAGTGTGATAATATCCTGAAAAATGATTTCATATATAAAAAAATTATTTATTGAGAGGTTGAATTGCACTAGTAGTACCAGGCATTCTCTACAAAAACAAAGGTGTTGTTACGTCCAGACCAAGAATCCAAAAAACAATCAATTAATTTCTGCAACAGGTAAGAATATGTTTTGAACAAAATGTTGAAAATTATTCTTTCCCATTTCTGCAGATTACAATACGTAATTACAAGATTTTTGCAACTAAACAGTCCATTTTTTTTATTTTTGTTTCTAATTTGTTTTGAGGTTCTTGAAGATAGATATACAGCCGCGAAAACAGTAAACCACTCATACTTATCACTGCCATTATTGTATTACAATGTGTCATTGCATTCATTGATTAGGCAATAAACACCTTTTTTTTTCACCCTGAAATGATAAAGTGCAGTGTGCATGCAGTGCTTTAACGAAACCTGACTGATCAGTGTTATAAACAGCGTTGACAGCAAGTTTCATCTCTATATCACCTGTGAATTTATCTATCACTGACAGCTGCTCTACACATTTATAGGATGTAAACTTTGTAATTTTGCAACTTCTGTATGATTTCTTGAACCTGTGTAGCCAGGTCGACGAAGCTTGGAAATCAGCAGTTTTCATGCCGGATGCAATTCAGAGGACCCAGTCTCATAGATCTCAATCAATGACGGAGCATTGTCTCTCACGAGCAGTTAGAAATCTTTCAAACAGTTTATCTTTCAAATGTTTTTGAGTTTCTGTTTGGAACATATTTCTTACTTCATGTAATTATTTCTGCCATTTATAAAGCTCACACTCAGATTTTATGAAACTAAAATGGCTTTGCACACTACTTAACTTCAAGGGTTTTTTCCCTCCTTCATTTAACCAATATTTCACTGCCTTTTCTTTGTCACTGAAAGCTGTTGCAGTATGTTTTTTAGGTTTGAGAGCTATTCTTCTTCTGAACTGTTACTGGCACAACTGACATCGTCTGCACCACAATTTGTGGAATCGCCACAGTTATTTCCTATTCTTTCTTATGTTACCACAATTTTAAGTGAAAAGTCGATATCATTCGAATGAATGTCAAAGAAATCAATCAACAAATGATACATATGTAGGTCCTCAGGAGAAGTAGTTTATTTTGGCTCTAAACCACGTTCTTGTTATTTCATATTTGCTAAATTGCGAATGTTAATTGGATTCCACATTATTGTGAAACTGGTAGAAGGAAAAAAGATACTATTAGCTTGTGTATGTGTGCCTAGTTGAGCATGCACAGTGTCCACAGCTCCAGTAGGGTTGTACATATCTACTGCTGCCTGGCATGCTATGAATTCGGCAATTTTCAGCTGTTTTTTAAATACTTGCAGTGCCTCTTAGAAGCTAAAATTTTGTTGTTGTCTTCTTCCTGTGTAAGAAATTTCAGTGTAGATTTAGACATGTCTTATTGGACCATTCCCTTGTATTTTCAAGAAATCTTTGCAGTTATAATATTTGAGATGTACAGTATCTGATGGATCAATACATAACTGCAGACAAATTTCTTTAAAGAATGAAAGATAACATCACATCTAATGGCAGTCTATGGAATATTAAAGGACATGGGCTTTTGATATTGTAAGACAAACAGTGGAAGAAAATTTCTTTTGGGCAGAAATGATATTGTGGCTTTGACAGCTGTGTTTTTAAGTACAATAAAGGAGATTTTTAAAATTGTAGTTCTTGAGTCTTATGCACCAGCTGCTCTGTGTGTTTGAAAATCATGATATGACGAACTGGTGGCTCAAACATATGATGATGCTTCTTTTCTTGTAGAAGAAGTAAATGACCTGTAAAATTGCCCCCCCCCCAAGCTCTTTTTAATCACTGATTTGCATATTGTTTGAATTTAGTTTTGCACCTGACTCAATCTTGTATACAACTAGTAAGGAATTTTGTTCTCCATGCTTCAGTGTATTCCTGCTTTCTTCCGCCAGTCTTTCAAATGCACAATGATTCTGGATAGTGTTGTTGGTATATGAATTCTGCTGAACAGTGAAACAAGACGGAACTGTAAAGTCAGAATAATATCTGCCATTCAGGAAAACTGTCCACGGCTAATGAGATTGTAAATGAAACAATTGACAGTCCAGACTCTAGTTCATTGACTACAAGAAGTCAGTAGTTTCAAAAATGGTCTCCTTAACTATAAGTTTGTTTTTCTTCACTTTGTTTTTGAAAAAATATTTCTAAAACTAAACTTGTTTTCCACATTATTCAGAAAAAAATATTGATGCATATTCTGCAGTAATGCCATCTAAAAATGTATTGTTTCCATGAAACATTTGAGATGAAGATAAACTTATCAACTTTTTGAAATGCTCAACCAATTTGGTACCTGAAACTTCCATGATTAGAGCTGAAATGACAGATGAATAGCCAGCCACGGTAGCCGAGCAGTCTGCGGTGCGCCAGTCACATTCTGCATGGCCACTACAGTCGGGGGTTCGAATCCCCCCTCGGACATGGATATTTGTGCCATCCTTAGTATTAACTAGTTCCTAAGTAGTTTGTAAGTTTAGGGACTGATGACCGCGTAGTTAAGTCCCATAAGGTCTACAAACATTAGAACAGATGAATAATTGGTAATCCATTGACATCAAAACACAAACAGGTGTATTTTTAGGTGTTGGGCAACGTTATAACACAACTGAAAACAAGATCTTCACATTGTGATAAACTGCACTTAGGAGATATTAATCAACTCAGCAGCTATGCGCAGCATTCCCCAATAGACAGTGTAGATTCATTACTACAAAAATATGGTGCATTCTTCAGTAGCTTAAAATTGCAGATGGACCAGGAAACAGTATTCATCCCAGCATAAACAAACATTTCAGCCTGTCAGTTTAAGCGATATGATCAAAAGAATAATTAAGAATGAAATGGACCAAATTCTTACAGAAGCATTTAGATTATTTTGTTTAATTGCTACCATTTTGCAACATGTGATTCAGTTGAAAGGAGATTTTCATGTGACAAATGTGTAGAAATGTATTTGAAGAACAGTATGGCCCAGGATCGCCCATCAGTTCTTGCCCTTGCCTCAATTGAAAAACCAGTTCTGCAATTGCTTGAGAGCCGAGGAACATGAGGAACATGGTATGACAATGTCGGTGAATGATTCGGAAGGAAGATGGATCATAAAGTTAACTTCTTTTACAAGTAACAGTCATCAACTGGCCACTCTACTAAGTAGTTTGTTTATACTTTGTTAGCACCCAAACGCTGTAGTGTCTTTCACAAACATTTCCTCCACTTCTATCTCCCTATAGACCATATTAGTGTAGGGTGGCCACAAACTGGAAAATTATCAAAGACTTTCTAGTGAGTGGGAAATATCATGGAATTTTGTAAAGTATCAGGGAATTTACTTATTTATTTATTTATTTTATGGGATTCAAACCTGTGACCTTTGCATTTCACAGGCAAGCACTCAAATGTCTGAGCAGTCCCGGCATGCTTTTCGGTCCGACCTCACAACTTTACTTCTGCCAGTACCTATCCTCCTACTTTCCACACTTCCCAGTAGTTCTCATCGAAATATCCCTTAGCCTGTGGGTTAGCCATCTCTCCACCATATCCTTTCTCCAGGAATGCTATTCCTGCAAGGTACACAGAAGAACTTCTGTGAAGTTTGGAAAGTAGGACATGAGTTACTGGCAAAAGTAAAGTTGTGCGAACAGACCATGAAGTGTGCTGAAGTAGCTCAGATGGGAGAGCGCCTGCCCATGAAAGTTTTGAATCCCAGTTCTGGCACACAATTTTAATCTGCCAGGAAGTTTCATGTACTTTTATGTCTGCTGGAAGAGAGTTGAAAATTTTTGTTGCAGAATAATGGACACCTTTGTGTAAAAGACTTGAATGTTTAAGATCACTATGTAGACCATTTTAGACATAGGTGTGGTCATGACATTCACTATTAGATTTAAAAAGAGACAGATTATGCAAAACAAAAATCATTAAAGTATTGAGAGGTAGTTGTTAATATTTTCAAATTGCAGAACAGGTTTCTACAAGAAAATCAAGGGTAAACACCACTCATTATTCTAATTGCACTCTTCTGTATGATTGGCTGATGGTTGATTACCCCAAAATATTATGACATAGGTAGTATGGTATGACATTGGTAGTAAGTTATTAACAGGGGTGATTATACAGAGACCAGGAGTTGCTACACTGAGTCTTTTATGGAGATTTACCATATTCTGAGACCAGTTCACTTTGTCATCAATTAGAATGCTCAAGGACTTAGAAAAATCACACTGTAATATATTTTGGTTATGGACCCTTGTTGCTATCCATACTTTAATAAGCCCCAGTCAAATGAAACAGGACAACCATCAGCAGAATCCAGTATCACCTTCTGTTACCTGTTTTGTAAATAAGACTCAATTCACTTTCCAAACCGACCTCTCAAGCCATAAAAATTGGCTTTTTGTAAGAGATTTTGTGGACTACACAATCAAAGGCCTTTGAAAGGTCACTGAATATTCCAAAAGCTGACTTTCGTTATTTATTGACTCAATAATTTCATTAGTAAGAGAAAAAAAATAGCTTGCTCTATTGATTGGCCTTTTTGAAATCCACACTGGTTAGATTCAATGGTCGATAAATATTATATCCATTACTTTCTGTAATGCTTTCGAGAAGCTACTTAGCATAGATATTGAGCAGTAGTTAGATACAATGGTTTTGTCTCCCTTCTTAAAAAGTGGTTGCATAATGGAAAGTTTTAAATTCTTTGTTTGTGTGGGCTGATGTCTGTAGTTACTTTTATAATTATGATGGGTGTGTTTGCCATCTATGGGGAAGAAACGACAACTTTTCTCACCAGACGTTTTTTGATTTAATGGCAATGAAACATTTTCAGTGCTCTGTAATCACAGACATCTAAAGTTTTCTTTTCCCCCTTTTTTTTTTTTTTTTTTTTTTTTTTTTTTTTTTTTTTTTTTTTTTTTTTTAAATCAGAAACAGTTCAATGGCAAAACGTGTGAAGTAGGTCTACTGTTTTGTTATTTATGGAAATTGTAATCTGGGCTTGAACCTTACATCACAGAATGCTGGTTTGTTTCATGCAGTACTGCAGATTTTTCTTTCTGCATCACTATTTTTTCACTAATTTCCTTTTCACTGATACACTGTTCATAATAATGTTTTTCCCACATCAGACATATTTGTTTTGGATGTGACTTGGTCTGCACAGTGTATTGGTGTATTGTTGCAAACATCACAATTGTAATTTTTCATTTTTTTAAATGCATTATAATAAATTATCTTTTAGTATTTTTAATTTTTATGTAAGTGAAATGGATTAGTGATGAAATTAAAAATCTGTGTGATAGGTGTTTTCTTTTTGGGGACAGGGTGAGGGTGGAGGCAGGGCAAATATGACTAAATAGTGGTTGAAAGTGATAGTGGTGGTATGTAAAGTGAGATATGGGATAGGGATGGAGGTAAGAGGTGGGGTGATGTTTGTGGGACAGAGAGTTTTGTTTTTGCTGAGGTGTAGGGAAGTGAAGGGGTACTAATGAAGTTTAAGATCTCTGTAGTGAATGTGTGGCGGAGGGAGGAAAGATGTACTGATAGTAGGTGTAAATTTTCCAAATAATTGATATAGTGTGATATGTGGGATACAAGTGAGGAGCTGATAGGGGTGCAAGTAATGTGTATGTGTGTGTGGGAGGGGGGATTGAGAGTTCTGTTTCTAGTTAAATCTAGTAGGTGATGTGGGGCAACAGTAAGGAGAACAAGGTTGAGTAGTTGTTAGCAGGGAGCAGGCAGTTTTGTGAGTTTTATTTCAATGTCAGTGAATGGTTGGAGGGTCTCATGTTAGGGGAGGGGTGGATATGAGATATGGTTTGATATTAGGTGTGCAGTGATGAATAGTGGAATGACATGTGGGAGAAGACTGAGAGAGTTAGGGGCAAGAAGTGGAGGGGTTTTGTGATTTTTCCTATTATTTTATACAAATTTTGGTTTCCAATATTTATATGATCATTGAGTAATTGTTTGTTGTGTGATAATGCTTTGTGTATGTGAAGGTTTTCTTGGAAAGTGAGAACTTGTGTGTATCTACTGATCTGTACAATTTTCATAATTTTTTTTCTATAGTGCTGGGCCTGTGGTGTTCTTGTTTAAAGTGGTCCGCAAACGTTGAATGATTTGTACCATACATACATGCTCTGATGTGTTCTTTGTATTTGATACTCTGAGTGAGACATATATATCCCTGTTTGTCCAGCAAGAAGTTATGATACCTTCTGTAATCCATGGTTTACTGGGAGAGAGTCCAATGTTGTTCCTGACAGTTCTTTTTTGGAAAATGGAAAAAGTCATTCCAACAACAGAAATAAATTCATTTAAGAAAAGGTTACATTTTTTGTTAACATCCACTACACTATACAACAGGTCCCAGTCTATCTGTCACAAGTTGAAAGAGTTTTTGAATTTATACATGTAAAGGACTGATAGGTGTGGATACTTTGTTGCGTAAATCTATGTCACTGACTTTAAACAGTTGGCCATCATAGTCAGATACGCTAAGGATGACTTTACTTACTTTAACACTGTTGATTATATCCTTGCAAATGAAAATAGTGTCTAAAATGCTCTTACAGTTTTCCATAACTCTACTGGGCTGGTAAACCATAACAACAAAGTTTTATTAATTCATTAAATGCTCCAAGTAAGTCTTATAGTAAGTAGCAGTTAAGAAATTAACATTAAAAGTCCCCTGAAACTTAAAAAAAAATTGTAAGTTATTCCAAAAGATACAAAACTTTTCAGCTGGTGTTCTGTAAGTTGTAAGTACTGTAACTGTCATGTCCTTAGCAGTGATTTCAGAACCACAGACTTAAAACTGTTGATATACACAATATTTATTTAAGTCCAAAGGTTTATACATGGTTTTGTTGTCAATATAGATTACCGCACCACCTTTCTCTTTAACTCATTTACAATAATGAGTAGCTACATCATAGGCATTGAACTACAGCCCATCAATTTCAACATCATGTGGTGCTCAGTAAGACATAAAACATGAGTACAATCAATGATATCCATATCCCCTAGAATTACAGATAAAAAATCTAAATTACTTTTGAGACTTCTGACATTTTTGTACAGAATAATATGATTACTACAGGTACCTTCAGTGTCCTGCTGCAGAACTCTTTGACCATTCACACCATATTGCACTTCTTTAGTTAGAATTTAACTGTCTACATTATGACCGATGTTACAGTATGAGCTTTGTTCACTCACTACCACTGCAGAGGTCATGTAGGTGCAGGCCATTATCAATCACCTTATCTTGTGATGTACCCTCTCTAATAAAAGAAATTCTTCATTTGCCACTGGGCCATCTACTCAAGCAGTGCGTGATTACAGTGGGCTCCCACACTCGACAAGAAAGGATACTGTGTGGAATGGGCTTGTTGTAAATGAAGGCTTTATCTTACATAAACATTTATAGAAGTTATAACAACAAAAAGAAAAGCAGTTGAGAACAAACTGAATTGCTTAAACATGGGTAAACACACTCCTGGCCATTAAAATTGCTACATCATGAAGATGACGTGCTATGGTCGCGAAATTTAACTGATAGGAAGAAGATGCTGTGATATGCAAACGATTAGCTTTTCAGAGCATTCACACAAGATTCGCACTGGTGGCAACACCTACAACGTGCTGACGTGAGGAAACTTCCCAATTGATTTCTCACACACAAACAGCAGTTACCAGTGTTGCCTGGTGAAACGTTGTTGTGATGCCTTGTGTAAGGAGGAGAAATGCATACCATCACATTTCCAACTTTGATGAAGGTCGGATTGTAACCTATCGCGACTGTGGTTTATCGTATCATGACATTGCTACTCGCATTGGTCATGATCCAGTGACTGTTAGCAGAATAGTTGGTTCAACAGGGCAAAATGGAATGCCGTGCTGAATCCCAATGGCCTCATATAACTAGCAGTCGATATGACAGGCATTTTATCCTCATGGCTGTAATGAATTGTGCAGCCATGTCTCGATCCCTGAGTGAACAGAAGGGGACGTTTGCAAGACACCAACCATCTGCACGAACAGTTTGACAACATTCACGGCTCAGAGAGCACTGCTGTGGTTACTCTTGACGCTGCATCACAGACAGGTGTACCTAACGACGAACCTGAGTGCATGAATGGCAAAAGTCATTTTTTCGTAAGAATACAGGTTCTGTTTACAGCATCGTCATGGTACCATGCGTGTTTGGCAATATCACAGTGAACAAACATTGCAAGCGTGTATTCGTCATCATACTGGCGTATCACCTGTCGTGATGGTATGGGGTGCCATTGGTCACACGTGTCAGTCACCTCTTGTTTGCATCAGCGGCACTTTGAACAGTGGCTGTTACATTTCAGATGTGTTACAACCCATGGCTCTACCCTTCATTCGATCTCTACAAAGCCTTACATTTCAGCAGGATAATGCATGACCGCATGTTGCAGGTCCTGTACAGGCCTTTCTGGATATGGAAAATGTTCGACTGCTGCCTTAGCCAGCACATTCTCCAGATCTCTCACAAATTTAAAACATCTGGTCAATGGTGCCCAAGCAGCTGGCTCCTCACAATACACCAGTCACTACTTTTGATGAACTGTGGTGTCGTGTTGAAGCTCCATGGGCATCTGTTCTTGTACACGCCATCCAAGCTCTGTTTGACTCAATGCCTAGGCGTATCAAAGCCATTATTACGGCCAGAGGTGGTTGTTCTGGGTACTGATGTCTCAGGATCTATGCACCCAAATTGCATGAAAATGTAATCACATGTCAGTTCTAGTATAATATATTTGTCCAATGAATACCCATTTATCATCTGCATTTCTTCTTGGTGTAGCAATTTTAATGGCCAGTAGTGTAATAAACAACAATAATGGTTGGCAACAGGTAACACATCTAAGAGGTAATACGGAACCATTATACATGCTTTGTAAGAAAAGATGCATCCAGTTTTGTAGCCCAGAGCAAATTAAATTCCAAAATCTTTCAACATTCAAATATAGTTTCTATCCCAGCCCGAAAAAGGGGACACAAGAAGGGGTTGCTTTACCATTGGTGTACAAATACACTGGTTTCATTAAATGTGGGATTTTATTCCATTTTTTAACTTGTTCTTCTTACTGGCAGAAACACATTTACTGAACAGATGATGAAGCAAAAAAGTACCAAGTGTCACTGCTTAGGAGCTTACAAGGAGCCACAGACATAAGCTTTCAGAATAAGTAATATGTAAACTTGAGCTCAGTCACAAGTTATCAAGAAAAAAAATGGCATGTATACGTGTGGCGTCTGTTCTGAAAGAACGAATGTCACTTCTGATGCTGCAGTTGTTATTCTTCTTTATAGTCAGTTTAGTTTTAAAGGACCTCTACCTAATAATATATGCAGTAGTAATTTCATTATGCATTTAAACATCAGAGGTCTATCCAAAGGAATGATCAGCAAGCTTTATGATAAACAAATTTTATTAGAAAGTGTGAAACAATCAGTAAAAGTAATATGCCTTAATGAACAATGGCTTAAATCTGAAAATATAAATCTTCTAAATAAACTTGCAGGCTATAAACTGGCTACTAGCTTTTGTAGAACTGATGGGTTTGGAGGCAGTTGCATAATAGTTCATTCCTCGATAGACTATGATATCAGACAAGATTTTAGCCATCTGAATGAAGAAGGTACATTTGAAAGATGTTCTATAGAACTTAAAGAGTATAACATTGTAATTATCAGCATATATCGCACCCCTGGGTAACATATAAGTTCTGTATTTTTAGAAAAGTTTGATACATTGCTACATAAATTAAAAAATGAGAAACCATGCAAAAAAATTGCTATATGTGCAGACTTCAACATAGATGTAAGAACTGATGACAAATTTTCTTCACATTTAAAGAACCTGGTAGCCACAAATGGACTAAATCTCAATTTTGATCAGTATACAAGAATTACAGCAACCTCTGCAACATGTATTGATAACATTGTAAGCAGTTACAATTATGAAGTAAAAGAAAAGTTCCTTCTAGATTTAGGAGTATCAGACCACAAAGCACTATTCATATCACTGCCAAAACATAATTCAATCTCCACAACGAAAAAATTTAGGAATTTCAGTCAAGAAAATGTGGATGAATTTTGTAAAAAAAACTATGCCAAACCAAGTGATCAGTCAACAAACACACTTCCACAGATGAAAATTACAATAACTTTTTAACTGAATTCCTATGTATATTCAATGAATGATTCCCTTTTGTAACAATGAGGCTGAGGTCCAAAAAGTGTAGATCGTGGGTAACAAAAGGAATTAGTGTCTAGCATAACTAAGAGGAAACTGCATATGGAGGCAAAAGTAAATCGAAACCCTGAATTTCTTAAGTATGTAAGCACATACAAAAAAACATTCAATAAAGTAGTTAAAGTAGCAAAACATATGGTAAATAATAACTTCATCTCAAACACAAAAAACAAATCAAAAGCTGTTTGGTCAGTTATAAGAAGCAGTATTTGCTGTGAGCCAGAGAGAAAATATCCCTCTAAAATAGTGATAAATGGTAGAACTGTTACAGACCCCAGTGCCATTTGGCAATCTTTTAATGACTTTTACATAAATTGTAACAAAACTGGTGAGTGCTCACCACCGAAAACAAAGTCCAATGTGATGGACAAAAAGGGCCCAGGTATTACGTTTGCTCATGTTTCTATATCAGATGTCACAAGAATCATATTGTCCCTAAAAAATAAATCCATGGGGTGGGATGAGATCCCCACTGAAATAATAAAAACAGTTTGGCACATTATTGCACATCCACTCTCCCTCATAATCAACCAATTTTTTTTGATGAGGGATGTTTCCCAGATTGATTAAAATATGCAGACATTCTGCCAGTTCATAAAAAAGGCAAACAAGATGAATTGGGTAACTATAGTCCAATCTCACTGGTACCAGTTCTCTCAAAAATATTTGAAAGAGCTGCATGTGATCAGATCAAAAATTACAATTCCTCTAAGAACATAGTTTTATGCAATCAGTATGGTTTCAAAAAAAGGCTGCAGTACAATCCATGCAATTAATGAATTGGTCATAAAAGTTAGCAGATGTCTTGATGATAGAATGTGTGTGTCAGGCATCATTTGTGACCTGTCCAAAGCCTTTGACACAGTAAATCATGACCTCCTCCTGCAAAAACTGGCACTCTATGGTTTTGATGGCAAATTTCTTAGCTGGATGTCATCATACTTGGCAAACAGAAAGCAAAGAGTGATTGTTAACAGCAATGGCAAGAAATTTGTCTCTAGCTGGAAACACATGTTCCACATGGCGTTCCACAAGGTTCTGTATTAGGGTCACTACTGTTCCTGTATTACATCAATGATATGCCATGGCAGGTCTAGTCTGATACCATCCTCTATGCAGATGACTCAGCAGCTATAGTCTGTTGTAAAAATAAGGTACACCTAATTCATCATATTGAAAAAACACTTGGGGAAGTAGAGAGATGTGTCAAAAATAACAATCTGAAATTAAACCTTACTAAAACAGATATTGTTCATTTCACCATGAAACAATCTGCACAGTCTATAAGTGAAATAAGGTATATGGACAAAAAATTAGACAGTGCAGACTGTCAAATTCCTTGGCATATTAGTAAATAAAAACATGTTGTGGAGTCACCATGTGGACAGCATACTGAGTGGACTGAATAGTCTTGTATATATTATGAATATTTTGTATAGTGTCACTGATTTAGCTATAAGGAAAACTGTATATAATGCATATTTTGTTTCAGTTATTAGGTATAGCATAATTTTCTGGGGGTCTGAAAAAATAAATTTACTTAGAGCTTTCAGACTACAAAAAAAGATCATTTGAGCAATGGTGGGAGCTAAACCAAAGCAACACTGTAAACGTTTATTTGAAAAAATAGATCTAATGACCATTCCAAGCATGTATATCTATGAAACTTTCACTTTCACAAAAACAAACCCACAACATTTTGAGGGCAACAGCTTCTCACACCAATATAAAAGCCGGCTGTGGTGGCCGAATGCGGCACGTCAGTCACAGTCTGCACGGCCACTACGGTTGGGGGTTCGAATCCCCCCTGGGGCATGGATATTTGTGTCGTCCTTAGCATTAGCTAGTTCATAAGTAGTTTGTAAGTTTAGGGACTGATGACCCCATAGTTAAGTCCCATAAGCTCTACAAACATTTGAACCAATATCAAACTAGGTATAGAGCGAACTACATATTACCAACCCATAGATTAAAATTGTCTGGAAAAAAAACCATACTATATGGGCACGAAATTTGTAAATAAAATATGTAAATGTATGGATGACTCAGATGTCAAAATTTCCAAAAGAGACCTGGAAAAATATCGCAAAGATAAATGTTATACAGTGTAGAAGATTTCTTGAATGACAACAGTTCATTATAATTGTAGGTCCTCTAACATACCTCCTTGTGATGTAGCACCACATGTGTTGTTAGTTTATTGCCTGTATGTAATAGTATTGTATATAGTGTAAATTTGTCAAGTCACCTATGTCACAATCTTTGATTGTATAAGACATGTAATGTGATAATAAAAATTGAATTGAATTGAATAGTCACAGAATATATGCTAATGGGTACTCATTTTGAGCTTTGCCCATTAGCAGTTGATGTCATATATTCTGTCAATATGAAAAAATGACATATGGTCCGTATGTAACTGCGACATTTGTGCATGGAGGATTTGACTGTCTTGTCTCAAAGTGTGTTAAATGTATGATCAGTTATGGTGATTATACTGAAATAGATGAGTGTGACTTTCTTGTTTTTCATTGTAAAGAGGGGGATGGCATAGATTTTGTGTATAAACTGTCAATGACCTTGTCAGGCTCTGGAGCTTCATTCTACTTTATAGATTAGTAATTACTATGTCATTCATATATAAGAAAGTCAATCTGTAATATTTCTTGATGTTCTTATGCTACTCAAAGAGTATCTATGCACTTTTTTTTTTCTTTTCCTCCATTGACAGCAAAAATTGGAGTTGGGAAGTGCTTCTCCGATAGTGGTACAAAAGTTATTGAAGAATTCATGCATTGCACTTCTGAGTGTCATCAGTGTTCCAATCAGCATTTGCTTATCTTCATGAAATGATTTTCCTTGTTCCTAATTTGGAGAATACGTAAATTCTTAAGTAGTTTTTCTAATTTTGTTTCTATTCTATAGTGAGTGTAGTACACAATCCTTTGGAACGAAATATAAAATATATGGTATAAGTATCATTTGTGGTTCTGTTAAGAGTAAACGTTATTACATTCATTCAAAACCCCTCCCAAAATCATATACTGCTATGCCTATGTGTCCAAGAACTCTATCTACATGATTGTTTATTTTTCCATTGTGAACTGGATGTCGCTGTGTATACTGTTTACTTAATTTGTAACTGTTGTATTCTCTCTGCTAATTCATCTATCATAAACATTAAGTCATCTACAAATCTATGCCAGTACACAAATTTTTATTTTTTCTCTGTGATGATTGTGTTAAAAATTATATTCCCTATATGGTTAATAAAGATATGTCAGTGTTCCTGATATGGGGGATCCCAACGGTAGTCTTTCTTTTTGTAGGTAAAATTCTTTCATATTGGAAGTAGTTTTGGGATATACCACATTAAGAGTTTTGGTTATTTCTCAGTTGTTGTCTACAGTGATTTGTTGTGAGCCATTAGGGTTTCTTCAATTAGTTTAATTTCAAGTTGTTATTTTTAACTCATTCTTTTATTTTCTGATGTGTTTGCCCAATACAGTGAAATAAGTCATCATTGTTTTTACAGAAGACTATAGCTGTTGAATCATCTGCATTTTGGATGGTATCAGACTGAAACTGGCATGGCATGACATTAATATAGAAATAGTATAGGCCCTAGTATTGACCTCATGGAACACCTAATATTGTTCGTTTCCAGCAAGAAAAAAAAATTCTTACTACTGTTGTTAATAATTACTCCTTGTTTTCTATTTGTGAACGTTAAAGACAGGCGAAGTACCCTCAGACTTTAAGAAAAATGTTATAATCCCCATTCCAAAGAAAGCAGGTGCAGACAGGTGTGAGAACTACAGAACCATCAGTTTAATGCAAAATATTAACACGAATTATATACAGAAGGATGGAAAAACTGGTAGAAGCCGACCTCGGGGAAGATCAGTTTGGGTTCAGGAGAAATGTAGGAACTCGGGAGGCAATACTCACTTTACGGCTTATCCTAGAAGATAGATTAAGAAAAGGCAAACCTACATTTCTAGCTTTTGTAGATTTGGAGAAGGCTTTTGACAACGTTGATTGGAATAAGCTCTTTCAAGTTCTGAAGCAAGCAGGAGTAAAATATAGGGAGCGTAAGGTTATTTAAAACTTGTACAAAAACCAGACAGCGGTTGTGAGAGTTGAAGGGCATGAAAGGGATGCAGTGGTTGGAAAGGGAGTAAGACAGGGTTGTAGTCTTTCTCCATTGTTATTCAATTTGTACATTGAGCAAGCTATAAAGGAAAGCAAGGAGAAATTTGGAGAAGGAATTAAAGTCCAGGGTGAAGAATTAAAAGCATTGCGTTTTGCCGATGACATAATAATTCTGTCAGGTACAGCAAAGGACCTGGAAGAGCAATTGAACGGAATGGACAGTGTGCTCAAAGGTGATGCCGAAGGAATTAGGTTGGGAAATGAAGCAATAAAGGAGGTAGATGAGTTTTGTTACTTGGGCAGTAAAATAACAAATGATGGTCGCAGTACAGAGGATATAAAATGCAGAATAGCAGTGGGTAGAAAAGCGTTTTTGAAAAAGAGAAATTTGTTAACATCGAATATTGATTTAAGCCTAAGGAAATCCTTTCTTTAGGCATTTGTATGGAGTGTTGCCTTGTATGGGAGTGAGACATGGACGATAAACAGTGCGGACAGGAAGAGGATTGAGGCTTTTGAAATATGGTGCTACAGAGGAATGCTGAAGATTAGGTGGGTGGATCGCGTAACTAATGAGGAGGTACTGAACAGAATTGGGGAGAAAAGAAATTTCTGGCATACCTTGACTAAAAGAATGGATAGATTGGTAGGACACATTCTTAGACATCAAGGAATTGTGAATTTAGCATTAGAGGGAAGTGTGTGGGGTAAAAATCACAGAGGAAGACCAAGAGATGGGTACAGTAAGCAGATTCAGATAATGTAGGTTGCCGTTCTTATGTGGCGATGAAGAGGCTTGCTCAGGATAGGGTATTGTGGAGAGCTGCATCAAACCAGTCTCCGGACTGAAGACCACAACAACAACAACAAAGACATCCTGCTAAGGAATTTGCCTTAAAAACCACAACATGCTAATTTTTGGAGTAGTCATTCATGATTTACTGTGTCATAAGCTTTCGTAAGGTCAGAAATTATACAGAATTCACATTCTATCATCAAGACATCTACTAACTTTTGTGAGCAATTCATTTATTACATGAGTTGTGCTGCAACCTTTACTGAAACCAAACTGATTGTGTGAAATAATGATGTGGGATAAACTGAAATTTTCTGTCTGATTAAATTCAGCTCTTTCAAATATTTCCAAGAAGATTGATAACATTGAGTTAGGCCTATAGTTTCCTATTTCATATTTTTTGCTCTTTTTGTTAATTGGCCGAATGTCAGCATATTTTAATCAATCTGCGAAACAATCCTCATTAAAACACTGGTTGACTGACAGGGAGAGTGGTTATGCAATACTATGATAAGCTATTTGTATAATTCTGATGGGGACCTCATCCAAACCCAAAGAGTTTAAGTTTTAGGGGACTGTATGATTTTCACAATGTCAGAGTTTGAAACACAGGTAAACTTAAAATGTGAGCAATTTATCTCTGTCATAATAGACTTTGTACTTGGTGTTGAGCAGTAATTGGTTGTACTGCAATTTATGAAGAATTAATTGAAGACTTCAAAAATTGCACTGGGCTCTGTAACAGCACTAGATACTGTAATCCCTTTTGTTCTCCATGATCTACTTTTATGAGACCCAGCCCAGACTGTTACAAAAGGGAATTCAGATAAAAAGATGTTGTAGATACCATTTGTAAAATTATGTTTGCTGACTTGCCATGTGGTGAGGTTTAGTTTCATTAATAAATACCTCCATATTTCCTTGACTGAAGTTCCTAGATCTTTTTGTTGGACAGGTAGCAATTGGCTTTGTTAATGATAAACCTACCAATCATGCTGAATGGCCTGATACTCTGACATCTAGAATAAATTTTTGTTTTATACTGCAATTGTAACTCCTAACAACATTATCAATACATGTTTCTGAATTTGCTGTAACTCTTGTGTACTGATCAAAATTTAGATTTAGCCAAATTGTGGCTACAAGGTTTTTTGAAATGTGAAGAGAATTTGTCATCTGTTCTTATATCTATGTTGAAGTCAGCATACATCACTAATTTCATTTACCATTTTTCAGGATTTAATTTACGTAACAATGTTTCAAATTTATCTAAGAATAGAGCTTATATGGTACCCAGTAGTGTGAAATATACTGATGACTAACATGTTATACTCAAATGTAGTTTCTTTAGTTAGATGTCTAAAATAGTCTACTGAGGAATGATCAAGCATCCCCATTAGCTCGACAGAAACTAGTGCCCAGTTTGTAGCCTGTAAGGTTGACAGTTTCAGATTCAATCTGGTGTTAATTTAGACATATCTTTTCTGGCTGATTCATTCTTTCTAATAAAATTTGTATGTCATAAACTTGCTGATCATTCCTTCAGGCAGTCCTTTAATGTTCAAATGCATAATGAAATTTCTACTGGTGCAGCATGTATGATATTGTGTATTATTTTATTTACATCTTTGTTTATGTCTGTTACAAATCTACTCTTCCCAGATTGATTTAGTTGTTGTCCATGCATTTTTCTAACCCACTAACATGAAGTATTACGTTTTGAAATTTCCAACAGAAGCGTTTAAATTTTTTATTTATTCACCAAATTTCACTATTCACACAAGAACAGGCTGCCAGATCAAACTGTATAGGCACATTTGTCACTATTACATATGTAGTTGTCAGCAGCTGCAAGATAACGATAAGTTTTAACAAGAATTGCAGTAAAAAACAGTCAGTTGCTTGACTAGGAGCTGATTTGCCACTGCCAGCAGCCTCGTCCGCGTCCGCCTAGCCCACCGGCCGCCTAGTTGGTACCACCGCTATGCGGCTAGCCGGTGAGTGGTGGCAGATATGAACGAGGCGCAGCCTCTACACATCTCCCCCATGCAAATTTTACAATTTCCTTAATGACTAGAATACATGTATAACAGCAACAACTTTCAAGCCCTCGTATATGAGGGTCTCAAATAAACAATTTATAGGTATCACCAATTCAAAATAAGTCAATAGGAGGATGAGCACCTCTATTTAATTAGGCAAGCAATGTACAATATTTTAAGTCTTTGCTGGGTCAGCTGAAGAATGTGCGCAACACAGGAACTTGTAAATATAAATTATTATTACTTTAGCTTGGACCATTAATATTTCCCCCTAATTTTTGTGTTGACACTTTGTGTTCTATACAAAGGGAACAAAAAGATCCATTCAATAAAAGAAAACAAAACATTTTTTTCTGACACTGATTGTTGAACAATGCTCACATCCGTGCTGCCTTCACCTACCGCAGCAAATTCACAAGGTGGAACTTGGGTGTATGGTCGATATTGTCCTCTTTCATAGAATTGCACCCACGATTCCAGGACTGGTGACATCTCCGCTGATTGAGGGCGCAGCAATGGAAATGTGGGGGACACTGGAGTCTGTGGGGTTTCTTGCGCTGATGGCATGGTACTGCTCAGAGGCACGACATCCCTACTGATGCCTGGAGCCTGGGAAGATGCTGATGAAGGCCCTGGTGGTGGGAGAATGTCAACATTGACATCCATCGGTTCCTGGCTTGGTCGGGGGAGTCTTCGGGTGATGACGGTATTCTTGATCATAGCTGGTCTACTTTATGAGCCACATCCTCATCCACCGTCTGCACGCGGTACATGTGGCTGCCTTGTTGGATTACACTTCCTTAAAGCCATAACTGTGCACCAATACTGGTGCCCCAATCTTGAATTTGCCTGGTGGGGTCGGTTGGATGGTATTACTAGGTGGAGGGATAAGGTGAAGTAGGGTGCATGGTTGGCGTCCGTGAAGCAGTTCTGCAGGACTATGATTTCTGGCTGGTGTGAACTGGTAGGTTTGGAGAAAGGTAGTGAGTACATCTTCATTAGAGAATTAGGTTAGGAGCTTCTTCATCTGATTTTTGAAAGTGCAGACTTGTCTTTCCATCTCAACATTGGATTGTGGGTGGAAGGGGAGTGACGTGACGTGCTGTATGCCATGTTGTAAACAGAATTAGGAGAATTCAGTGGATGTGAACTGTGGGCCATTGTCAGCGAGAATGGTGTTTGACAGCCTTTCAAAGGTGAATATTTTATTTAGAGCTTGTGTAGTGGATTCAGATGAGGGTGATGACATATGGGTTACAAAAGGAAAGTTTGAATAAGCGTCGAATTGTAGAAGCCAGAAGGTGCCAAGAAACCTCCCAGCATAGTCAATGTGTATCCATTCCCAAGGAAGAGTCGGTGTCAGCCAGGAAGTGGTGGATGATTTTGGTGTCTGCGCCTGTTGGGCACATGCAGTTCAGGAGGCAACCATGTGACAGATCGCCGAGTCGATGCCCGGCCAATAGACACATCAACGGGCGAGGTCTTCTGTAGCAGTGGCACACCAGTAATGGAGAAACCTTCAACGGATTTGTTTTCTTCTTTGTGAAGATGGAAGCATAATAGTTCACCTCTATCGAAAATCGGGTTGGGCTGAAACGAATTTCATAGTGGCACCGTGAAAGATAGACCGCCCAACGTTGGAGGTGATGTGCTTCCTTGTCAGGGAGTGATGAATTGGGATTGAATAAAGATACCAAAGGTTTATGAGATGGATCTTACTTCTGTACAAGAAAACACTGAACTTCTGCAGAGCATAAACAATAGCAAGGACCTCCTTTTCAATTTGTGAGTATTTCTCCTGTGCCTCGTTCAATATTTTGGAGGCATATGTGATAGGCCCTTCAGAGCCATCAGTATACTGATGCGCCAAGACCACACCTATGCCATGCTGTGATGCATTTGTTGCAAGGACTAACATTTGACTTGTGGTGTACATGGCTAAACATGAGGCTGTGTGAAGCAAGGTTTTGAGGCATGTGAATGCCCATTCAAAGGAAAAGGAAAGTTTTTCTTGAGAAATCTGTGTAATGGGTGTGCGACTTCTGTGACTGATGGAAGAAATTTGTGGTAGTATGCCAGTACCCCCAAAAAAGCTTGTAAGTCCTTTACATTTGTAGGATGTGGCAAAGCCTCTATGGTGGCGACATCATCTTTGAGTGGGCGTAATCCCTCTTTGGATAACTGAAACTCTAGATAGACAACTGATGGCTGAAAAACTGCGATTTCTGGAAGTTACTTTTTTCCCAGCCTCCTGTAGCACCGAAAAAAGGGTTTTCAGATTACGAAGATGTTCGGCTGTGGTGGTGCCCATCCCGGCTATATCATCTTGGTAGTTAATACAGCCTGGGATGTGAGCCAACAATTGTTCAAGAAAACGTTGGAAAATAGCTGGGGCACTGGCAACTCTGAACGGGAGATGCTGATATTGATATAAGCGGAACACAGTATTGATCACCAAAAATGCACGTGAAGCTTCTTTGAGCGGTAGTTGATGGTAGGCTTCTGAGAGATCAATTTTTGTAAAAATATTGCCCACCTGCGAGTTTAGAAAATAATTCTTCCAGGTGGGGCATGGGGTACGTGTCTATTAAGCATTGTGACTTTACAGCTGCCTTGAAATCTCTGCACAGGCATAAGTTGCCGTTCAATTTACGGATGACTACTACTGGCATGGCCCATTCACTTGTCGTGATCGGCAATAATACACCCACTGCAGCAAACTGGTCTATCTCTTGTTTGACATCGTTGTGCGTGGATACTGGTACTAGGTGCATGAAAAAGAATTTGGGATGGGCTGCCGGTTTTAAAGTGATACGTGCCTCGAAATTTGACATGTGCCCGAGCCCAGGTGGAAAAAGGCTGGTGTATTCATGAGATAATTCCTCTAATTGAGAATATGGAATTTCCTCAGATACGATGTGTACTGTGTCATCCACAGAAAAGCTTGAAAGTGTCGTAACCAAAGAGATTTTCAGACCCAGAGTAATATACTATAAATACCTTAAGTGTGCAAGATACTGATTTATAAGTCACGTCGACTTCAATTTCCCCTAAAAGTGGTTTGTGCAGGTGGTTGTAAGTTCTCAGGTTTTGTGATACAGGGGACAGGAGTGGAGAACTGAGTGTGGCTTAAGTTTGAGCAGTGATCAAGGTAGCTGCAGAACCTGTATCGATCTGCATTTGAACCTCTCGTTCTAAAAGTTTGACATCAATAAACAACTTGTTGGAGGAAGGTAAAGTGGAGTTCACGAAGTAGACTGACATATCATCTTCCCTGTCCTGAACTAATTGCACATTTCTAGAACAGACAGCAGACACATGACCTTCCTTTTTGCAGTTGCGACACATGGCCCAATGCTGGGGGCGATTTTCCCGTGTGTGTTGTGTGAAGCAACGGGCCCATGAGGTCAACGCCGTATTACTAGTAGTGAGCTTTTCCTTAAATCCTGTTTTTTGTTTACCATTCCTGTTGCAAACAGAGGATTGAACTATAGCAACATCGTCTACCGCGTCCTGCATGGTGATGTCATAGGGGGCCTTATCAGACAGCAACTCGCAAACATCAGCCCATGAATCAATTTGTGCTCCAGCGGAGCAACTTATATCAAAAGTGGATGCAATATTAAGAACTTCTTCTAAAGTAGGATTGAATAATTGCAATGTGCGTTGTCTGACTTCACGATCAGGTGCAGAGTGTAAGATGGCATCCCGTACCATTTGGTGGGCATAAGTCATTGTGTTTTTCTTTGGCAAATTGGCGTTTGTGGCTTAGTCCTTGTAGTTCGGCCACCCATGCCCTTTACGTCTGGTCAGGTTTCTTTTTCCATTGGTAGAAGGCCACACGGGAAGCCACTACACATGTTTCCTTGCGGTAATAACTCGCTAGGAGAGAACACATATCATTGAATGTTAAAGATGGCTCCTTGAGAGGGGCAAGTTGGGCCAGCAACTGATACAGTTTAGGAGATATCCAAGACAAGAAGAGAGACTTATGGAATTGTGGATCATCAATGCTGAAGGCGATGAAATGTTGCCATAGACGCTTTTCATAATCTATCCAATCTTCTACAGATTCTTCATAGGGTATGAACATCAGTATGTTCAGCAGTGGTGTGTTGTTGTGATGTGTCATAGTGAGAAATGCCTGCAGTGCCACGGCGAGGGCCTTTGGCAGCTCGATTACATTGTTTATAAGCAGTTTCTGTTGCTTTACCAGAGCAGCTAATATTTGTTCTGTCATAGCTATGTCATTTATCATTTTCATAAAACTTCTTGCATATCCCTCCTGTCGCCAGTAGTGTTGTAACATTGTCAACCTTGTTGAACTTCACAAGTACACATGATTGAACCACAAGTCAGTTGCTTGTCTCGGATCTGATTTGCCACTGCCTTGTCCGTATCCGCCTAGCCTGCCAGCTGTGTAGTTGGTGCCAGTGTGTAACCTGCTGATAGGCAGTGCCGCTATGCAGCTGAGCAGCAGATATGACTGAGGCGCAGCCTCTAAACTTGTCTATTACTGTCACATAATTTTTTCTGCAATGTATTTTTCTTGTTTTTCAGATGCATCGTGTTTCTTGGTTACACATGAACTAATAGTTTCAAAATACTTATTTTTGTCTACTTTCTGGCTACCAGTATTGCTGTTCTTCAGAATTTTGTATTTTCATTTCATCTGTAGCTCTTTGATATCACTCTGCAATATTTGAATTATTAATTCCTTGTCTTTGATAATGTACACATGTCCACAAGTAGTCCTCTGATAGCAATTTTGTATTTATTTTGCAGTGGGTTTTGTGAAACGTCCATTTACAGAATTTGCACTGGATTCCTTTCCTGACTTTCTATAAAGCACAAATTAGAATTATTACCACTACTTACCTTCTTAACTCCTTTTTTTCACTTTTTTTGGAGCAATTTACACCTACTAGTCCAATAACCACCGTCTTGGAGCTCCAACAAACAGCTCAGTTCATATATACTATACTAGGAACAAAACCAATGTACACAAAGACTTAAAAGCACTTGCTTTAGTTCAAAACGGGGTCCACTACTCAAGAAAACACATTTTCAATAATTTACCGGCAACAAAAAAATTTTAAGCTCAGGGGCTCAGCATTAATTTGCTGAGTACGGGCTTGGTGAACCCGGGGTCCTGAGCCGTGGGCTGTGTTGCGCCAACAATCCGATACGCCGTAAGCTCTGTGCATGCTTCAATGACCATCGTTCGGCGCGAGTGTGGAACGTTGTACGTTTCAGAGCCCGAGGATCTTGTCTTAATCACCCGGATCACGAGGATGGTACAAACCTCTATAGAAAAAAAAAAAAAAACCCTCAATCTCAAGGTGTGCTACGTGCCAAGGAGATGCATGGCTGTTGAGGTTGAACAGTCGCTAGTGAGCAACCTCTGAGGAACCAGCCGCACCTCAATTGTATAAGGCTTACCCAGGCAAGCGGGGCTCTGTCTGGGTGGACCTTTAGATCCCTAGCTGCTCGTGGGAACAAAATGAAACGAGCAAACAATAGCGTCGCCACACGCAAACCTGGCGTCTCAAAGCGTGGAAAGTTTAATGATACTTCATATGACCCCAAGACGTTCCTTTCCTTGGCCATGCCCTGGGAGGAATGCAGGGCTAAAGACAGAAATGAGCCGTATTCACCAAGGTATTTAGTTTGTACAAGGACTGATGGGGAATCATTTATGACAGTGAAGCCTCAGTTCTTTGTTGACCACCTGGAGGAGAAGTTTGGAGACGTGGAGTCCCTCTGCAAGATGCGTAATGGGTCTGTGTTGATTCACACTGCATCCCCTGCCCAGTCGCGGGCGTTGCTTGCTTGCGATAAGCTCGGAGATGTTGCAGTCAACATTACGCCACATAAGTCCCTTAATCTGGTCCAGGGCATTATTTTTCATTGGGATCTCCTCTTACAGTCTGATGAGGAGCTGCACGCCAACCTCGAGCGGCGAGGTGTTCACTTCGTCTGGCATGTCCATAGTGGGTTGAAAGATAATAGGGTTGCCACTGGTGTCTTCATCGTAGCCTTTGAAGGCGATACACTGCCTGAGGAGGTGAAGGGGATGTGCTACCGGTGTGATGTGAAACCCTACATCCCTCCTCCTATGAGATGCTTCCAGTGCTGGAAGTGTGGGCATATGTCTTCCCGTTGCCCTTCCAGCACCACTTGCTGGGATTGTGGACGTCCAGCCCACCCAGACGCCCCATGTACTCCATCGCCCGTCTGCGTGAACTGTGGCCAGGAGCATCCTCCCTGATCGTCACAATGCCCTATTCTCCACAAGAAAAGGAAAATCGTCGAGTATAAGACTATGGACCGGTTGTTCTATACTGAGGCTAAAAAGAAGTATGAGCGCCTACACCCACTTAGCATGGCCACCTCTTTTGCGATAGTCACGTCATCGCCGTCATCTTTGGCGACACGTGTCTTTCCCAGTACTTCCTATTCTGTGGGCCCTCAGGGCCGTAAGGCTTCACCTGCCCCCAAGGTGGTTGGGGGCTCCCTTCCGTCTTCTGCTCCCAAGGTAATTGCCCCGGGAGCAACCTCCACCCTTCTGCTGGAGAAACAAAAGCCCTCTCCGGCACCCCTCGTTCAGAAGGCGTCCCTCGGGACACTCCCTTCCGAGGGTTCCGCCAGTGTCGTTGGCGACACACACCAGCAGCAGGCAAAACTGAAGGCTGCTGGACGCAGGGCCTCACGCTCCTCCTCAGTCCCTGCGGCTGAGCCTGAGAAGCCAGCCCTTTCGGCGAAGCCCCTGAGGGATAAGAAGGATCGCAGGAAACAAGTAGAAAGTGAAGAGTTGCAGGATACCATGGTGGCTCCCGTGCCACCACCCCACTCCACCTCGATATCTGGGGACGAGGTGGAGACTCTAGCATCCCCGGACGACCTCGCTGAAATAATGGATACTGAGCCAGAAAATCGGCAGTCAGCAGATTTGAGTGACGCTGAGTTGTAATCTTCCCTCTTACCATTCATGTCTTCCCAGTTATCAGGCAGCATCATTCTCCAGCGGAACTGTGGCGGTTTCTTTCCCCACCTGGCTGAGCTACGACACCTCTTAATGCATAACACCTGCTTTCTGCGTTGCATTACAGGAAACTTGGTTTCCAGCAATGCGGACCCCAGCCCTTCGTGGCTACAGGGGATATTACTGTAACCGTAGCTCATATAACAGGGTCTCAGGTGGTGTGTGTGTGTGTGTGTGTGTGTGTGTGTGTGTATGTCCTTACTTCATAGTGAATCTGTGCCCCTTCATACACCATTAGAAGCAATGGCTGTCAGGGTAAGGACAACACAAGAGTTTACCATCTGCAGCCTTTATCTCCCTCCAGATGGTGATATTTCTTTGAATGTTTTGGCTGCACTTATATTGCAACTCCCCCGCCTTTTTTCTTATTGGGCAACTTCAACGCCCATAACCCATTGTGGGGTGGTACTACACTTTCTGTTCGGGGCAGAGTGGTCGAGTCTTTAATTTCTCAACTCGACCTCTGCCTCTTAAATACTGGTGCCCCCACACTAAAGTGTGGCGCATGGCACATTCTCGGCCATTGATTTATCGATCTGCAGCCACAGCCTTCCACCATCTGTCCACTGGAGATCCCACGGCGACCTTTGTGGCAGTGACCATTTTCCCCTCTTTTTGTCACTCCCACAATGTCAGTCCCCAGGGTGCTCCCCCAGGTGGGCTTTCAGCAGGGCTAACTGGGAACATTACACGTCCACTACTATTGTTCGACCTCCCCTAC
The DNA here is from genome assembly GCA_026315105.1 of Locusta migratoria. Lineage (NCBI taxonomy): Eukaryota > Metazoa > Arthropoda > Insecta > Orthoptera > Acrididae > Locusta > Locusta migratoria. The sequence continues at coordinate 787,846,394 of CM048755.1, forward strand.
TCAATACTATCAATGTGGTGGTCGAAGGCATCACTCACACCATTGTTTCTGCTGAAAAAGCTGCAATTCCATGCTCCACAGGGTGCCCACGGCATAAGACAGTGCCATTGTGGTCGCTGGAAATAGCTGAGGCTATTAGAGACTGTAGGAAGGCCTTACAGTGCTTTTAGCGTCTCCCCTCTCAGGAGCATCTCATCAATTTTAAACGGCTTCGCGCTCTTGCTCATTAGTTAATAAGAAGATGGAAACAGGAGTGCTGGTAGAGGTATGTCTCCACTATTGGGACGGGTACCTCTGCCTCACAGGTCTGGGGTAGAATCAGGCGGTTAAAGGGATTACAGTCACCAGCAGGAATACCGGGAATCTCCACAAATGGAGTTCTATGTACGGACCCATCTACACTTGCAGAGATGTTTGCCGAGCATTATGCCCATGCCTTTGCCTCTGCAAATTATCCACCAGCCTTCCGTACATTGAAGGAGTGGGTAGAATGCCAGCACCTCTCCTTTACTACCCGCTGCTCTGAATCCTACAACACTCCTTTCACTCAGTGGAAGCTCCTCAGTGCTCTTACCTTGTCCTGACATGGCACTTGGGCCTGATAGCATCCATAGCCAAATGCTTAAGCACCTCTCTGCAGACAGCCGGCGTAATCATCTTGAGATCTATAACCGCATTTGGTGTGATGGTGTTTTCCCATCACAGTGGTGGAAGAGTATCATCATTCCGGTGCTTAAACCAGATAAACATCCTCTTTCCTTGGATAGCTATTGGCCCATTAACCTGACTAACATTCCATGCAAACTGTTGGAGCGGATGGTCAGTCTGCGGTTGTGTTGGATTCTGGAGACTCGAGGCTTACTGGCTCCATGCCAGGGCGGTTTTCGCCATGGTCGATCTACCACCGACAATCTGGTGTACCTCGAGTCTGCAATCCTCACAGCCTTTTCCAGGCGCCATCACCTTGTTGCCGTCTTCTTTGATATGCACAAAGCATACGATACCACCTGGCAACGACACATCCTCTACACTTTATGTGACTGGGGCCTCCGGGGCTCCCTACTGATTTTTATCCAGAATTTTTTAGATGTCCGTACCTTTCGTGTTCAAATTGGTGCTTCCCTGAGCTCCTCTCATATCCAGGAAAACGGGGTTCCTCAGGGTTCTGTTTTAAGCATTTCATTATTTTTAATTGCCATCAACGGTTTAGCAACAGTGGTTGGATCGTCAGTGTCCCCTTCTCTTTATGCTGACGACTGTCTCTCTTTTAGTTTCTGCAGCACCCAAGTTGCCGAGCGCAGGTTGCAAGGTGCCATTCGGAAGGCGCAGACCTGGGGGCTTACCCACGGATTTCAGTTTTCTGCCACCAAGACCAGAGTGATACACTTCTGCCGGCGTCGGACTGTCCATCCGCACCCTGAACTTTATCTTAATGATGAACTACCTACCGTAATAGAAACTCATTGGTTTTTAGGACTGGTCTTTGATGCCCGGCTGAGGTGGCTCCCCCACATTCGTCAGCTGAAACGGGAGTGCTGGCGCCATCTCAACCTTCTCCGACACCTGGGTCATACAACCTGGGGTGCTGACCGCTCGACACTGTTGCTGTTTTACATGGCACTCGTGCAGTCCCGTCTCGATTTTGGGTGCATTGCCTATGGGTCTGCAGCACCTTTGGCACTGCACCTACTAGACCCCATTCACAACTGTGGGGTTCGCATCGTGACGGGTGCCTTCCGCATCAGCCCAGTGAACAGTTTACTAGTGGAGGCTGGGGTCCCACCATTGGGGAACCGCCGCCAACACCTGCTCGCAGCTTAAGCAGCCCATGTATATTGCTCCCCAGGCCACCTGAACCATCGTCTCCTCTTTTCTGGTGTGGTTGTCCGTCCCCATCAGCAGTGCCCCAGATCAGGTCATACAATTGCCTACCGGGTTCAGTCCCTCCTGCAGGAGCATGAGTCTTCTCCCCTTCCATCTCCCTATCGGGTCCGTGCACGTACACCCCCGTGGTGCTTGTCAAGGCCGTCTACATGACTGGACTTGGCCCACGGGCCCAAAGACTCAGTTCCACTGGAGGCGCTCCGCCATCAGTTCTTGGCTGTCGTAGCGGAGTTCCCTGGGTATGACCTGCTGTACACCGATGGTTCTCTGGTTGATGCCCATGTGGGGTATGCTTATCTCCATGGTGACCGTGTGGACAGCACTGTCTGCCGAATGCTGCAGTGTTTACACTGCAGAGCTGGTGGCCATTCACAGAGCTCTCGTGCATATTTGGTCCTGCTCAGGTGAGTCTTTTCTTATTTGCAGCAACTCCCTGAGCAGCCTTAAAGTGCTGGTCCAGTGTTACCTGCGGTCTCCCCTGGTGTTGGCCATACAGGAGACGCTTCGTGCTGTTGAACTGTCCGGGCAATCAGTGACATTCATCTGGTCTCCGGGCCACATGGGTATCCCGGGCAAGGAACGTGTGGACCAGCTTGCCAAGTAGGCTGTTGGTGCGTCCATTCTTGAGATCGGCCTCCCGGCCTTGGATCTCCATTCATTGTTACACCAACGGGTAAACCGGCTTTGGGATGCTGAGTGGTGTAGCCAGAGCATGCCCAATAAACTGCAGGTAATCAAGGGTACCACGGCAGTGTGGCATTCCTCCATGTGGCCCTCTCGCCGGGACTCAGTGATGCTGTGTCGGCTCCGCATTGGGCATACGTGGCTCACCCACAGACAGCTCCTTCGTGGGGAGGCTCCACCCCAGTGCCAGTGTGGCTCCCATTTGACAATAGTCCACATCCTCGTGGACTGCCCTGTTTTAGCTGCCTTGCGGCGTCGTTTTAACATCTCTGATATTTTATCAGATATTTTACATGACAACGCTTCAGCAGCAAATTCAGTTTTAAGTTTTAATCGAGCAGGGGTTTTTTATCAGTCTCTCTGACTGGACTTTTCCTTGTGCTGCCGAGTGGTTGACTTTTCCTTTTTTACTCTTATGGTCGGCCAACCACTGACATCGGCTTCTTTGTTGTAAAGTGTCTTTGTGTGATCGTCTCTTTTCGTTTTGTATCTTGTTGTTTTTGATTATGTTTTATGGACTCAGTGGGACTCCTCTCCCACTTTACACATTAACTCTGGGCTCATCTCCTTGACGCCCACAGTATTCTTAGGACAATTTGTGGTGAAATGGGGGATTGATGACCGTTGCTGTTTGGTCCCCCTTAAACATCCAACCAACCAACCAACCAAGAGGAGCATGAAAGACTTGCTAGTGCTCAACTCCTACGACATTGCTGAATTTTGGAATAGAACCAAATGATATGTTGTATGTATTCATAGTATTAGTATTATTATTTCAGCTTAAAAAAATTATTTTATATTGAAATGTTCAAACATCTATGAGGATCGCCTCTATATGGACCTATGGAATGCACAGCTAATCTAATCTCTTTGTAACTAGTGTCATGCTTCCTTATTTTGGAAAGGAAAGGAATCATTCCTGCTAATAATAGATTTGTGTGGTGGAGGGTGTGGGAGAGGACTGCCAAATGCATGCTGATCTATACAATGACATCTTTACTGATGATGCAGTTCTTCCAGCTTGCACAGTTAAAAGACATACCCTAAAATGCACTCTGATTTGCCAACCTCATGATGTTTATTTCTATTGCCAAATAAAAAACTTTATCAAGCACCTGTTCAAATAAACCCAAGAGTGGAATATGGTGGTCATCGTAGCCGACCAATGTGCAAGACGCCGGACATAATGTGGGGGAGTCTAATGTTTGATGAGTAGCTGAGGTTAGAAGCAATGTCATTGTGCCCATGTTCACTTGAAGTATGACAATTTTCAGCAAAATGCAGAGGTCAATAACAATTTTGGCATCTGTACACCTACAGGAATGACCTAATTAATATCCATGGGCAAATCATAGAAATTGTAAGAGTGTGAGGTCTTGTTGCAGCTACGAGCAAAAGAGCGATATACTCAGGCATTGTGTCTGAATTTTCCACAGGGATTACACGTGGACCATTTGTGCAGGTATGATTCCCAAGAATGAGCCGCCCCGCACGAAAGTCAAGGTATCTCTGAGTTGGGTGAGGCACGTTGCCGTTCCCTCTTACCGTAAGACACTGGCGGGTGCTGAAGTGCTAAAAGGGCAGGAGGAGGGGGGGCAGCAACTCAACTACAGCCACCAAAGAAACAGGCACCACGGATAACCAGGTTGAATCATCAACAGAGGATAGCTGCGGAAAGCTGACACCCTTCTGCCTCAGAAACTTCAAATGCACACACAATACGCAAAACTCCACTAATGAGGGGTCGTCAGGTTGAAGAACCTGCTTGCGAACTTCCAGGTTGGGAACAAATCAGATCAAAACATTGTGGACCATGGAGTCCACATATGAATCTCCATGTGGCTTGCACCAAAATTGACAATGATAGGCAAGCCCCTACAGTCCTGTGTCTCAAGCGTGGTATGACTGGCCCACCTGTTTACGCGAATTGTAGAAGGAAATGCAATCTGACACCACGTGAGAGTGGTGGCGAAGAAAGGCCACAAAGACAGAACAGATATCCAAAAGGAAAGGGGCACCTGTGACTGAAGAGGCGCCAAATCACTCAACAAATGAAAAGGACGAGGTGAAAGCTACGAAATGAAATAAGGTTTTTGCTTACCATCATCACACACCTGGAAAGCGATGAAGTGCTGGTGCAAGCGCTGCTCGTAGTCAGACGAATCTTCTGCATTTTTGTCAAAGGGAGGAAACAAAGGAACGGGCACAGAAGACAGCAACCCAACTTGTTGTGACACATCCCTAGTCAAGGTGTCAATAGACGCCGTTAGAGAGGCATTCTGTTGAGTGAAAACTCCTGCGAACAACTGAGATTCGACAGCAAAGAGCTAAGTTCCTCTGCCATGGCTCCAGCAGGAAGAACATGTGACCAATAACCTCATTGGCACTAAAGTAAACACTACTTGGAACAAAGACTTTATTTCTCCTCAGTGTTCACAGACTGAATGCCTCTGGCTCATCTCTGCCAGCCATTTGACAGCATGCCACCAGCATACGGCATGTGACTGGTTTCTCAGCTGTCATCGATGGCTGTGACGTCCCGTGGCCAGGCCATGAATTATCCTGGCTGGGTCGGCGCACATAGAGATTGCACGATACGAGCATGCAGGGTCTGAATGCCATGCTAGTCCATGATAGTTGTTATATTTTGTGATTCATCTTCTGCAATACAGGCAATAGCACCTTTCAAACACCTCTAATTGCTTGCATAAATGAAATGAAACCCTCTATTTCCACAATCACAGAAACTGAAATTGATGTAGTGTTTCAGTGGATACCATCACATATAGGTAACCATGGGAATGAAATCCCAGACTTTTTAGCCAAAAAAGGAACCAAGATCTCTCAAACAAGTTGCCCAAAATTATACATCTCCATTAAAAGACTTATTAATAATAGTTTGAAGAAAATTGACAACACAAGGGTAATAAAAACATGGCTTCTACTGTTAGAAGAGAAGAACACAGTTTTTAAACTTCCACAAAGGGACGTAGTGACAGCATTTTGAAGAATTACTGGCCATTACTTGTGGAACCTGCACAGGATTGGTATCTTCCCCTCAACGAAGTGTTTTATATGTGAAAGAGAAAACATAATTGTGAATTGGGAGCATCTAAGAACCTGTGAAAGACTGCAATATTGTGACAGGATGTCAGATGGTCATTTGTACTGGGTAGTTAGAAGGCTAATGACTGTGTATCGAATGTCTGAACATTAAGTAAGTAAGTAAATAAATAAATAAATAAATAAATGTTGCGGACAGACATTATGCACATTGGGCAAACACAAATACAAATCAAACTTTTCACTCTGCAGCGGAGTGTGCGCTGATATTAAACTACCTGGCAGATTAAAATTGTGTGCCGGAACCGGGACTTGAACCTGGGACCTTTGCCTTTCACGGGAAGCGCTCTACCGAATGAGCTATCCCGACACGACTCACGATGCCGTGTCACAACTTTGCCCGCGAAAGGCAAAGGTCCCAGTTTCGAGTCCTGTTTCCGGCACACAATTTTAATCTGCCAGGTAGTTTCACCAATACAAATGTTTGTGTGAGGTTATGTTATGGTACAGTGGAATTTCATGGAGATTGTTCTGGCTTGTGTCTGTCTTTTCAGGGTGTATTAAGTCCTGACTGTATATGTAGGGCAGTTCCCACTCACACAGGACCACCGAGCTGTCAGATACAACAGAAAGTGAATACATCAGGGCCGGCCACGGTGGCTGAGGGGACTGAGGCGCTTCAGTCACGGTCTGCACGGCCACTACGGTTGGGGGTTCGAATCCCCCCTCAGGCATGGATATTTGTGCCATCCTTAGGATAAGCTAGTTGATAAGTAGTTTGTAAGTTTAGGGACTGATAACCCCATAGTTAAGTCCCATAAGCTTAACAAACATTTGAACATTTTTGAATACATCAGGTGTAGAACAGGTGGAAGTGCCTGCCCACTTCACATACAGCATGCCAGGGATGCTCTTGCCAGATTTATTTTCTCAATAAACGCTCACTCCCTGAACCATCAAGAACTTACATGATAGTCCTGTATTGAACTATGTCAAATATAAATGTTATTCATATCTGTTATGCTGCTCTTTGGTGTGGTGAAATCTGTACCATTTTTCCTTATGAATATACCACTCCACTTACATTACGTATGTACTGTTTCATGTCATCCATTGTTGCCTTTGATTATTCCTGCCTATTAATATCTCTGTTAATTGAAATTGTAAAGAAATGTATGAATTTGGTTTTAGGTGGTATTGAGCAGTTGGAAAAACAATTAAATCTCCAAAATTCAGATGAGGCTGGTGAAAGGAAAGGTTCTGTAACAGCACCGGCAGTCAGCCGCACTTTGTACAATAGAATTGTGAGTTATAACACTGCTCGCAGTCTTGGGCTTACTACCCCTGCAGGAACTACAACACCCAGGTAAATTAATTTTGTACTGTACATGATGTAATGTTGGTTTTCTGTTCTATTCTGTGCACAAAAAAAAAAAAAAAAAAAAAAAAAAAAAAAAAATCAGACATACATTATTTAAGAGTTTGAATCTTGTTACATGATAGTTAACTATTCAAGTAATCGGACGTGTTCATATTAAAATAATATAAATTAGGATACATTATTACAGATAGATGAGGCATTAAGCAGTAGACAGGCATATTTAAAACTACTTGTCCACTGTTCATTGCCACACCTACATGGTAAGTAACAACTGATTGTAATTGATATTGTCATTACATCCTGGAATTTCCTTGTTACACAAAAAACCATAATTAATTCAATTTCAAGAAAATACTATCATGTGCATCTGAATTAAAACATTTTAATAGAGTTTAAGTTCTTGTACATACAGATATGAAGTACTCTCTACATACTGTTCAGCCTTTTCATACCAACCATGTATAGAGAGGTTGACCCATAAAAAAGTGGATTTCTCTCAGGAAAGTCAACTATAGATCATATCTTTAACCTAAGGGAAATTTTAGAAGACGTAATTGAATTTTTAATTAGTTCACATCTCCTCTTCATTGACTACAAAGCTTATACTATGAAATAGAGAGCAACTGTATCACCTCTTGAAGAAACTAGTGGTGTTAATGATTTTCTTCGTAACCTCCTAGTCCATCCCTATGAAATTCCCAAACCACCTTCACTACCCTCTGGCTCCTACTCATGCAACCGCCCTCATTGTACAACCTGCCTTATGCACCTTTCCACCACCACTTACTCCAGTCCAGTAACCCAGAAGGTGTACACGATCAAGGGCAGAGCCACTTGCAATAGCACCCACATGATTTACCTACTAACATGCCTGCACTGTGAAGCGTTCTATGTGGGAATGACCAGCAACAAACTGTCCATTCGCATGAACGGTCACAGGCAGACAGTGTTTGTTGGTAATGAAGATCACCCTGTGGCTAAACATGCCTTGGTGCATGGCCAGCACATCTTGGCACAGTGTTACACTGTCCGGGTTATCTGGATACTTCCGAATGACACCAACCTTTCAGAACTCCGTAGATGGGAACTTGCCCTTCAGCATATTCTCTCTTCTCGTTGCCCACCTGGTCTCAACCTCCACTAAATTCAAATTCCTGCCCACCATCTTAACATCTTTGCCTCAGTTCTCTGGACAGACCCTCTGCCTCAACTGTTATCTCTGTCCAACCTCTTTGTTTTCTACAAATGTCTACCTTGTTGTGTTAGCATGTATGTGTGTGTGTGTGTGTGTGTGTGTGTGTGTGTGTGTGTGCCCGCATGCGCACTTGTTTGCCTTGCCTTTCCTTTTATCCCCTTAAAGGTAAATCCTTCCACTCCTGGGATTGGAATGACTCCTTTTCTACTTCCTTAAAACCCGTATCCTTCCCTTCCTCTCCTCCTTCCTTCCTCTTTTCCTGGAGAATCTACCAGCGGTGGCGAAAGCTTGTATGAGTGTGATTTTATTTGTGTCTGTTGATGGGCCTGTGCTTTGGATAAGTCATCCGTTTTCGGAAAAATTCCTAGCAGGAAAAATATATATATAAAGTAGATGAAATTTACTTACCAGGCGAAGGAGCACAGGTAATGATAGTAACATAAATAAAACACACACACACACACACACACACACACACACACACACACACAAACGCATCCTTTGCAACCCAGTTGCTTCTTCAGGCAGAAGGGAAGAAGACATACTGTAGAAAGTATGTGTTCCTGAGTGTATTTGTATTTGTGTATATGTGTGGGTGGGTGTGTATTTGTTTACCTTCCTTTTTTTTCCCCCAAGGTAAGTCTTTCCTCTCCCGTGATTGGAATGGTTCCTTACCCACTCCCTTAAAACCCTCATCATTTCCTTATCCCTCTCCTTCCCTTCTGCTGGAAGAAGCAACTGGGTTGTGAAAGCTTGCGTTTGTGTGTGTGTGTTTGTTTGTTTGTTTTATTTATGTTACTATCATACTCAATCCCACTGATAGCAGGAATTTATCACAGTTATGCATGTCAGTAAAAGTAAGGGATTGAATAGCAAACATCAGAACTCAAAATGTGCCTCTTGGGAAACCACATAATGAGAACATGTAAATCCTCAATAACTTTGGTCAATTTTACTTTTTAACGATTTGTGCAATTTAACTATCTGGGATTGACAATCATCCACTCCTATGACATTTATTGTGAAAGGGGGTGGGGGAGATTAATGGCAGCAAATAGAACCTATTTTGATTTAACAACTATTTTTCTCAAGCCCATGAACATGTAGCACCAAAAAACAATTTATAAAACACTTAATACCAGTAGTTACATTTCCCCATTTGTTAACATCAAAACATATTGGAATATTAGATCCCTTAGAGAAAGATACTTGAAGAATAATTAGCTTAACCAATGGAAGAGTGATATTAAGGAGGAATAATTAAATTGGTCAGATTGAACTTAGTAGACCACATGGTACAGATGAGTGACACATAAGTGGCAAAAAGGGTAATTGTTTTCCATTCCATACCCAATAACCTCCCTCGTGGTGTATGGTAGAGGGTTCTTTGTGTACCATTGTCACTTGCTCCTCCATTTCTAGTCACATATGGTTCACAGAATAAACAATTGTGGTTATGCCTCTGTGTCTAATATCACCAATGAAAATAAATACTATTATACATTCTACAATGTAAACAAATATTATTTAAAACACAAATTTATCTTTTTAAAATGGTTATCTACCCCATATTATTTCTTATGTAATTAATATGATGAAAAATGACAAAAGAATGGCATTCTTTATACCAAAATATGTCAATTACATCCCAACATGTTGAAAAGCATAGTTGATGCTTTAAATAAATAAATTCCACAGCCAGCACATGATTATAAGAAGTGTAAGATTCATTTTTGTATCTCTCTGTGTGTTAGCTGTGTGCCTAATTTATTTCAAGCATCAACTTCACTTCTCAATATCTCAGATTGTAATTGTCGTATTGCAGTGTAACCAGTGCCATTGTTTATGCAGTTTTGATGCTATTGATTGCATAAGAAATGATATGGGGTGTTAATAAAATAAAAAAAAAACCATAACTTTGTGTTGAAAATAATATTAGTTTATGTTTTAGGCGATCTCATAGTATTTACTTTCATAATCTCCTATCATAAGGTCATTCTTATGAAAGTTGTATTTCAATATCTATTGTTGTTCCAGAGATATTGAGGGTGAAAATTTTGTCTCACATCCTGTATGTAGGCTGTAGCAATATATTGGTTGACTCTCCAAGAAACATATGCTCTTGGAACTTTGACCGAGACCTGCATTGTGATTCAGAACGTATCTTGCAGCATCTGATTCTGGAGTTTCCCAATCATTTCTGTGACACTTTTGCACTTACTAAATGAACCAGTAATGTACAATGTTGCTCTCTGGTGTATCTTTTATATGCCTTCTGTAACCCCTACCAGGCATTGATACCACACTGATGAACAGCACCAAGCTTTAGCCAAATAAGTGTTCTGTAACCTGTTTCCTTTGTTGATAGACTACACTTCTCGAGGCTTCTTCTAGTGAATCTCAGTCTGGCATCTGCCTTACCCATGATTAATTTTATATGGCTGCTGCATTTCAAGTCTCTTCTTATGCTTAATACCACAATCATATGGAAGTTGCTTCCAACTTTTGTCCTGCTACTGAGTAATTATATATTAAAGTAACTTTCAATATGTGTAAATGAATCAATTTACATTTCTTTACGTTAAAAGTCAATTGTCATTCACTTCACACATGTCAATATATTTTTGCTCCTCCTTCACTTCACTACTCTTTTCCAGTGTTGTGACTTCTCGGGATATTACAGCATAATCTGCAAAAACCATCATTGAACTTCTGATGTTATCTAAGAGATCAGTCATATATATTGTGTAAAGCAATAGTCTTATAATACTCCCTTGGTGCGGGTCAGAAATGACTTTCATAGCTGAAGATGTCTCTCCATTGAGAATGACATGATGCATTCTGTTATCTAGAAACTCTTCGAACCACTCACACAGTTGGTCTGAAATTTCATATGTTTGCATTTTGTTCATCAGGAAACAGTGTGTATCCATACCAAATGCATTGAGGAAGTTAAGAAACACTCATCTACCTGGGAGCCTGTGTCTACTGCCCCTTGGATCTCGTGGATGAATAGTGCGACCTGGGTTTCACAGGATTGTTGCATTTGAAACTCATGTTGATTCCTAAAGATGAGATTCCCAGTCCCCAGAAATTACATAATACTCAAAGAAACATAAAATGTGTGCCAAAATTCTGCAATTGATTGACATTAGAGATATAGGGCTATAGTTTTGCACATCTGATAGATTTTCCTGCTTGAAAATGGAAATTATGAACTTTTTTTCAAACTTTGGGAAACTTTACACCTCTAGAGACCTACAGTACACTGCTGCTTCAAGTGCTGCTACATTCACATACTCTGTGTAAAATTGAATTGTTATCACATCAGGTCCAGCAGCCTTTCCTCGATTGAGTGATTTCAATTGCTTTCCTATCCCTCTGACATTTATTTCAACATCAGCCATATTTTCATGCATGGAATTGTCTAGAGAAGGAACTACAGAGCAATATTTCTCTTTTGGGGGAAAACCCACAATCATTAAGCATTTCAGCTCTTTGTGTGTCATCTTTTGTGTCTCTGTGCCGTCGTAGGTGTCGGTAGCCGAGTAGCAAGACCGACACAGGAATAAAGGATGCACACTTGTGCAGGTAGGTAGTGACCAGCCAGTGGGACAGCAGAAACTAGAAACACTAGAGTAAATTAGAACGAGATATATATTGCACAGAATTTATACAATACTTAACTTTTACATAGTTCTGTACTGCAGAACGCTGATACATAGTTGAGTTAGAGGCCTGCCTAGTGCCTATCCGATAGCCAAGTCTTCACTGGTGCCTATCTGATTCCGAAGTGTTAACTGGTTCCTATCTCAGTCCCAAGTGAATGATGTCGTTCAGTGGTAGCCACGAGCGGAGTTGCAGCAGAGGGCGCTCGTGGCAGACGTCGTAAGAACGCCGCACCTTGCGTGCATGGTGGCGCGCGGCGAAAGTAGGTGGCGCGCACTTTGGATTTGTGCGACACCACTCCACACCCCTCCCCACCAAACCACCGTGCCAGGGCGGGGGCGTTACTGGTGGGACGGGCATCGTAGCTGAGGCTGGGATCGAGACGCCGTCTGCTCCCTGGCATCCACCTTGCGATCCCCTGGGAAACCCGCCAAAACCTGGGGAAGGGCACATGCCTCTGCCCAGAGGGAGCAGGTCATCTTCTGAGGTGCGTGGCCCAGGCAGCAGGGGCACGCACGGTTCCAGAGTCTCTCTCGTTGACGCTGGCAGCCGAGGCGGCGACGGAGGCGGAGGGGCCGACTGCGTAGGAGGCGCGTCGACATCCATCGGGAGGATCTCGTAGTCTGGGGAAGCTGGACCCGGCGGCGAGCGATGTAGCTGTGCTCCCTGGCGGTGAACTGGGTCTGGAATCAAGAAACCGGAGACAGGATCGCGCGGCCTGTCAGGTGCAATTGGTTTGCGTGGCACCATAGCTCCAACCCTGTGGAAGAACGTACAACATACATATTGCGACCGAGCACGCGCTGAATGATGCCTGGCAACCATGTCTTCTTGTTGCCAGCAAACACCCTGTACAGCACCGGCGTAGAAACCTGAAAACGCGTAGCGCCATACGAACCGACTCGGTGCGTGGGATGCTGCAGCAGGTGAAGGAGAGTGCGGTGACGGCGGCCGTGTAGCAGCTCGGCAGGAGACGGGCCATCACGTGGCATGCACCGATACGTTGACAGGAAAATTTGAAGAGCTTGCTGCCTGGAGTGCTGACCTTTCATCTTTTCCATGTGAGACTTGAATGTTCGAACGAAACGTTCTGCTTCACCATTGGACTGAGGGTGAAAAGGTGTGGTGGTTATATGCTGAATGCCATTCACACAACAAAACTGTTGAAATTCCGCACTAACAAACTGAGGTCCATTGTCACTGACGATAGTTTCAGGCAAGCCTTCGATGCAAAACACTGATGTTAAGGCACTGATTTTACTAGACGCCGTCGTTGAGTTCATGGCAATCACAAATGGAAACTTGCTGAAAGCGTCGACAACAATTAACCAGCGCGTATTCCACAAAGGTCTGGCAAAGGCAATATGTAATCGTTGCCATGGTCCCTTGGGGTGTGGCCAGTCTGAGAAACATTGCGGAGGAGCCGCCTGATGCTCCACACAAACCGTACACTGTGACGTCATTCTCTCTATCTGGGCGTCCATACCAACCCAGGTACAATGACGTCTGGCCAATTGCTTTGTCCTAACAATACCCCAATGTCCTTGATGCAGGAGGCGTAACACTTCACGTTGCAGGGAACGAGGAACAATCACTCTTGTTTGGTCGTTGTCGGTATGCAACAACAGTACACCCTGACTTAAAGACAATGCATGACGTTGTGCAAAATAACGTCTAACTAGAGGCCGCTCACTGTCTTTGGCTCTGGCAGGCCAACCTAAGCGAACAAAACGTGCTACCACACTTAGGTCTGCATCCGCCGCTGTTTCCTGTGCAACCCGATGAGAGTTCAAAGGGAAGTCTGCGATAGCGGACGCATCTCTGGAGTCTATCTGACAACATGCCATTTCCGAAGAATCAAATGACACATCCTGGCCAACTGGAAGTCGGGAAAGTGTGTCCACGTTGGCGTGTTTAGTGGTAGGTCGATACAAAATCTCATGCTGATAATTTGACAATATCAAGTACCATCTCTTAAGCTTTTGTGCCGTTCGTGGCGGAATTGGCTTTGTGGGTGAGAACAACGACGTGAGAGGCTTGTGGTCTGTCAACAAATAGAATTTTCTGCCATAGAGATAATGATGAAACTTTGTGGCGCCGTAAATGATTGACAAAGGCCTCCTTTTCTATCTGACACTAATTCTGTTGCATTGGCGTCAGTAGCTTGGAGGCAAAGGCAATAGGACGATCGTGAGAACTAATACGATGTAACAATATTGCACCCAGACCGTACAACGAGGCATCAACTGCTAGCACTACAGGCTTCTATGGATCGAAGGCAATCAAACATGTATCACTGAGTAGTGCAGATTTTAATTTGTCAAAGGTAACTCGGCAATCATTAGACCATACAAAAGGAACATTCTTCCTACGTAAGCAATGCAGTGGAGCTGCAATCTGAGAGGCATTGGGAATAAACCTGGAATAATAGTTAAGCTTTCCCATTACTGCTTGCAATTCGTGCACATTCTTAGGAGGAGGCAAGTCTTTGATTGCTCGAAGATGTGGCTGTAAGGGATGTATTCCCTGGACATTAATCACATGGCCTAGGTACTCTATTTCAGTTTGAAAAAAAGAATACTTTGCTTTATTGCAACGTAGACCTGCTGCAGTCAACACTTTGAAAAGGCACTCCAGGTTTGCTAAATGTTCTTCAACTGTACGTCTGGATACCACAATATCGCCGGCCGCGGTGGCCGAGGTGGCTGAGGCGCTCCAGTCACGGTCAGCACGGCCACTACGGTCGGGGGTTCGAATCCCCCTCGGGCATGGATATTTGTGCCGTCCTAGTTCGTAAGTAGTTCATAAGTAGTTTGTAAGTTTAGGGACTGATGACCCCGTAGTTAAGTCCCATAAGCTTTACAAACATTTGAACATTTACCACAATATCATCTAAATAGTTCGAGCAACACGGTACAGAAACTGTCAGCTGTTCCAAAAAACGCTGAAAAATAGCGGAGGCGGAAGAACTGCCAAAGGGTAGGCGTTGAAATTGAAAAAGGCCCATGTGAGTATTAATGACTCTTCATCAAGCGGAATCTGTAAGTATGCCTCTGCTAAATCAATCTTAGAAAAGAAGCGAGACTGTCCTAATCTGTCCATCAGTTCCTCAGGTCTGGGCAGAGGGTATGTGTCTACAATTGTTTGACTGTTCTCTGTTGATTAGAAGTCCACACAGAGACGAAGTTTTCCCGACGGCTTTGGTATAATTACTAAAGGCGAGGCCCACTGACTCGCAGAAACAGGAGAAATCACCCCACTATCTTGCCAACGTTTAAGTTTTTCTGCAACAGTATCACGAATTGTTATAGGCACTGGTCTAGGTTTACGAAATTTTGGAACTGCAGATTCTTTTCAAGTTACATGTGCCACAAAGTCTTTTGCACAACCTAGTTCTGGCGAAAACAAGTCACTATATTTTTCACACAATGCATTGATTTTGTCCTGAGGCACTACTGACGAAATTTGAAGCACATCTCTTTGAATTGATAAGCCAAATAAGTCGAATGCATCGAGTCCAAAAATGTTCTGTGTAGATTTGGCCTGAAGAACTACAAAAGCAACTGTTTTGTTACACCTTGAAAAGAGGCGGGCAGGCTACACGTTCCTAGCACAGGAATATTTTGACCGGTATAAGCTGTTAGCACTTGTTTAGACGGTGACAATTTTGGTGAACCCAGAAGTACATAAGTGTCTTTATTAATTAATGTGACAGCAGAACCAGTGTCGAGCTGAAATTTCACAGTCTCATTTTCTATGCAAAGAGTCACAAAGATTTTTTGCTTGTGGCGCTCGACAGGTGCGCGAATGTGGGCAACGTCTAATACAGCTTGCTTGCTGCGCATGCGCGGGTCGCGAAGTGAAGTAAGCGGCGCAGACTCGGTACGCAGCGGATTAACAACACTGTCACTAGATGGCACTACCACCGGATCGGCGTCCGCGCAATGCGAGGCTACTACAGATTTACTAACTACTGCACTAAACTTTTGAGTATCTACATCAAGTCTACTGTCACTAGCTACACAGTACTGGGCACTATTACAAGGAGAAGTTGCAGAAGGCACTAGTTTCACTACAGGATTACACGGTACATAGTCATTGTGCGTGTCCCGAACCCTTTTCCGTTGCACTGTTTTACGCGCTCGTCGGCGCTTGCGACGTGGCTCACTACATAGTTTTGCCGTAGGCGCAGAAGAACTTTCTTGCAATTGAGAACCAAGTAATGCACTGTTCAATTCCACAGCGTCTATGACATTGGCAGCATGAACTGTTCATGCACTCAGCGAAGCACTGTTTCTAACGGTACCGTTCTTTGAATTTTTGTTTTGCATATACACTGTTTGTACGTGTTCTGATTTGCCACATTGATAACAGGTTGCGTTGCACCTAGGGCATTGCGCACGCTTGTGGCAAGATACACACTGGGGGCAAGACTTACGTAATTTTTTCTGAAATGAACGTTGGCGCCCGTTATTCAAATTACTGTTTCTAACACGACGGGGCGACCTTTGTGTCGCATGTTTACACTGGCTACTGTCCACTGTCTGTTCAGCATGGCCGGTAGAATTTAAAGAATCACTAGTGCTATACTGAGAACTACGGCTAGGAAAGCATCTGTTGCGGCGCACTGAATTTACACTGTGGCTTTGCTAAGTCAAAAGTATCATGCGCTTCTATAAGCTGCAGTACAGTGTCTAATGAAGGGTCAGACTGTTTCAGAATTGCTGCTCTAATTCTGGGATCCTGAATGTTCTGCGTAATTGCATCTCTTAACATAACGTCACTATAAGAAAGTCCACAAGAGCAAGTAAATTTACATTTGTGGGTTAAGCCCTTCAGTTCCGTAATCCACTGCTGGTGTGACTGATCGGGTGACTTTTTAAGTCGGTACCCGCGCCGCAGCTTCGAGAACTTTTCTCTCGTAATGAGTATTTAGTGCCTCTACTATTTGTTCAAAGTCTACATCACGAGGAGATGTGTGGGAGAAAAGTTTCTGTAGTAACACGAAAGTCTTGGTGCCAACTACGGCGAGAAAGAAATGTTTGACTGTCTGACCTGTTAGTTGATGAGCCGCGACAAGTTCTTGAAACTGCGCGAAGTAGTCGCTCCATTCTTCCTCACGTTCGTTGTACTGGCGGAAGGTAGGGAGCGATGCAGCGGCAGGTGTGGGCTGCTGAAGCGATGGCTGTTGTTGAGTTGCCGTCAACTGCGCCACTGCTTGAAGTAGTTGTGTGATTTGCGCCGTCTGTAACTGAATAATTTCCATTAAGTTTGGGTTCGGGGTAGTGGCCATGCTGACCGATTAGGCACCGCGCATACAAGTAAATAATAACAAAACACAAATGCAATATGAAAGGAGGGCTCGCTCTGCAACAAAAAGTCCACAAAACACGTAACTGAAAATGTTCCCCCAAAAATCTTATAATAAGTGGGGGTGGACGGGAGCAATTTTTGCGTGCTCCGACTGTTGGTGTCTGGCTGCTGCAAGCGGGCTGGTCCAAGGTTCTTCTATCACTCCTCGTCTCCACTTTTGCGTCCCAGCCTCGTCGCCACTTTTGTGTCTCTGTGCCGTCGTAGGTGTCGGTGGCCGAGTAGGAAGACCGACACAGGAATAAAGGTTGCACGCTTGTGCAGGTAGGTCGTGACCAGCCAGTGGGACAGCAGAAACTAGAAACACTAGAGTAAATTAGAACGAGATATATATTTCTTAGAGACTTAGTAACACTTAACTTTTACATAGCTCAGTACTGCAGAATGCTGATACATAGTTGAGCTAAAGGCCTGCCTAGTGCCTATCCAATAGCCAAGTCTTCACTGGTGCCTATCTGATTCCGAAGTGTTAACTGGTTCCTATCTCAGTCCCAAGTGAACGATGTCGTTCAGTGGTGGCCACAAGCGGAGTTGCAGCAGAGGGCGCTCGTGGCTGACGTCGTAAGAACGCCGCCCCTTGCGTGCATGGCGGCGCGCAGCGAAAGTAGGTGGCGCGCACTTTAGACTTGTGCGACACCACATCATCCTCTGTTTCAATTTGCTATGAACTATGGAGTGAATGTAGTTGACTGTCTTGTACATAATCAGTTTGACATGTGGAAGTTTGGGTTGGTACTAAAAAAGTGTTTAGATTGTGTTATGGTTAATGACACTACTCTTGAAAATTTGGAAATCCAGGTTCGAGTCCCGGTCTGGTACAAATTTTCATCAGCCACCATCTGGTTGAACAACTAAACCTCATACAGTGGAGTTGTAAAAAAACTACTACTGTGAATACATTTCTACAAAATTATACCAACCACTGTAGATTGTCACCATATATATACCCAATAAGAAAAGTGTTTCAGCAGTGTTAACATGTAATTAAAATACTGAAATACATATTGCTGTCAGTTTGTGTAGTTTTATGATTTGGAGTTTTACTGAAATTATGTTTCTCCCACAGGTCCACAACATCATTTCAGAATCGCCCAGAGAGGCCTCAGAATGCTGGACTTGAAAAAATTGAAGAAATTCAGTCACTTCGGAGAGAAAAGCCAGCATACGTTACCATTCGTAGAGAAAGGTTTGTAAAAGTATTTGACAAAGAATCTGTGCAGTACATATCTTGAGAGATACAGTCCTGAGCAGACTTTTACATTTTATTAGTATTTTAACTGAAATAAATTAGAAGATAATAGTTAGCTGAATATAAATACATTAAAATTTTGCTGTTATTAATTAACTTTGACCTTTATTTCAAAAGTCCATATTCATCTTTAGGAGACCAAATTAAATTTGAAACACCTTCTGTCCATGGATTCCAGATTGAATTCTCAAAGCTCCCTGTAATGCTCACAGCTTTATCAAACCTACTGGTAACAAATCTGACCATCCTCCTTTGAATTGCTTTTATGTATTCTTTAAATCCTGCTGGGGTTCTGAAACACTCAATCAGTACTAAAAACTAGGGTGCACTAATGGTGTGTATGCAGTCTGCTTAACAGAAGAACCATAATTCTGTAAAATTCTCCCAATAAACAAAAATCAACTGTTTGCCTTCCCTACTATAATACTTACATTCTTGTTAAGCAGCACACTAATCCTTATTCAAAATTGAACTTAACTACTTAGCACAATATTATCTCTCCCGTGTAACTGTATGTATACTGGTGACAGAGTGAGCTTCAAATTTCATCAGAAGCCACACAGACAGATGGGTGGGATTGATATTTTGTGTTTCCAGCTGAGTGAAGCCATTCAAGTGGGGATACGTTTCTCAGTATAATTTATTTAAATTATTAGGCATAACAAATGCTGTGTATATGAATACTTTTTGCACATATTGATCATATGGCTAACTTACATACATCTCCACAATTTTTTATTTTTTTATTTTTTTAAATTTTCTTTGCTATCCTTAAGAGCAGGAGTTAAAACAGCAACATTTCTGGTAGAGGACACTCATACTGTCTGGATAGAAACAGGCACCACTTTCCTATTTTTAGAATGACAGCATATGTTTATTTTCTCATTTACTCTGTGACTTGTTGAATAGTAACTTAAAAGTGTGCTTGGTTAGTGATCCATTAAAGTAAAATATAACACTTTGTACCAGAAGAGATGGTGAAGGGAAAATTTTAAATGAATGGAATTATTGTAGAACAATTTGGGGCTTATACACTGTACTTCACACGTGGTTGTTAACTGTTACTTATAAAACCACTATTTTACTCACATGTTTCTCCTCATGGCATCCAGACCTTGCTTGCTGGCCATTTCAAGTTGCACCATCCCCCAAAAGCCTCATCAATCCTACACAACGTCCAAAGCCAAATCAACCCCACAACACTTTTATTAAACTTTCCAACAAAAGCCACAATTTCACAGAAGTTTCAGTCCTATACGAAGGTCTCACTTCCAAACCCACAACCCAAATTTAACTGTGTTTGACTTGTCAAGATGTTCTGCCAATTACATGGGAATAGTACTTTGCTAACAATCCCTCAAACCAAAGTCAACCCAATCCCACTTCCCCACTTCCACCATCCAACCTTGATCCTTCCTCACTCCCACTTATTCCCTTCCTGTTCACCTTCCACAAATTCCTCAGCTTCAAATTGGTACCACCATCCTCCCTCAAGACCCTTCCTAAAAACACCAACCTTTGGGAAGAAGAAAGGACAGCTTTACACAGCCTCAGAACAGATCCAGTCCTAATCAGCCTTATTGTAGTCAAAGATTCGACAATTGTTCAAGTGAATTGCAGTGACTATGTGCCAAAAGAACTTCATTAATTATCTGATTCTTCCACCTAAAAGTGATGCCAGGATGACCTCATGCCAAAAGTCAAATATGACCTACAGTCCCTGCTAAAATCTTATTCTTTGCAGAACCTCTCTCCTGAATTCATCTCCTCCCTCATCCCAATAATGCTCCAAACAGCCACCCTCTACAAGCTTCCAAAAATTCACAAACTAAATACTTTTGCATTCCCAAAAAGTTATTGTGTGCTCTATGAAAGAATTTTAGTCCTCAATAACAAACACGTCCAATCTACTGTATGAAATATAGCCTACCACATCAAAGACAGCAACCACTTCCTTCAACGACTCTCAAGCCACACTCTGTACTCTCCACCTCTTTAGAATCCAGATCCTTCATCACCACTTCTCTAAACACAAATATCTCTCACACCTATGGTCTTGCCACTCTCAAACAGTACCTCTTACAATGTCCTTCAGACTTGCAACAGCAATACATAATTCCTCCTGCTTACCAACTACACTGTAACAAACAACTAAAATCAATGACACAGACATAGGCACTGCTATGGCACTCTTATGCCAACCTATTTATGGACCATCTAGAAGTAATCTTACTAGTCTCCTAAAAGCAAACCCTGGTCTGGTTCAGGTTCATTGAAACTATTTTGATGCTCTGGACTTGGGGGCCTGACTATCCTATTATTGTTCCTTCACAATCACAACTCCTCCTCCTCCCTTATCCAGTATGCTGAAGGCCTCACAAAGGCCCTCACAGTCAGGCATAACCCCCCCCCCCCTGCAAATTAGTCTAGTCTGAAAACTGACTTCCTGTGTCATGTCCCACCACACCACCAATCCACCCTCCAGCATCAATAATCAGCCAAAAACGAGTGCCCCTCATATGAAATATATCATACCAAAGGTCATTCAGGCTCTAAAGTGGTGTTCCATCACCCACTGAACATCTGCAACATCTTAGTCATTCTCTATGCCACTCCTAATCCCAACCTCTTATTACAAGGAAGAAGACCCCACTGCAAGACTTGCCTATTCCACCCATCCAACACTTCATATTCTAGTTCCATTACAGGTTATTCTATCCCATCAGAGGATGGGCCACTTGTGAAAGCAGCCATGTAGTTGACCAGCTCTGTCACAATCACTGCACAGATTTTTACATTGGTATGAATACCAATCAGCTGTCCATCATAATGAATGTCAAACTGTGGCCAAAAACGGGATATACCACCCTGTGGCACAGCCTGCAGTTGACCATAACATGCTTGATTTATTTGACTGCTTTACAACCTGAGGCTTTCGGATCCTTCCCTCCACCACGTGCTCTTCTGAACCGTTTGGATAGGACTTGTCCTTACAACATATTCCACAGTTTCACAATCATCCTGGGCTTAACCTAAGGTAACAAACATATCATACCTACACTCCATGTATATCCAACCATTTTTACCACACTGGTTGTTGCTGGTTAGAGCTGGCACATCACTCAGCTCCCCACAGATGTTAGAGAATGGTTCTGTTGTGTGTCAAAATATACGTAAGCACCATTAAAGGACTGGTGACTTCTGTTGGACCACTGGTTACCTCTTCATTGTATGTTGATGATTTTTGCATCTGGTACAGTGCCCACTCAGTATCCTCTGCTGAAGGCCAGCTGCAATGTGCCATTCAATGGGCCTCTGGATTGGTTGTTTCCCAAAGTTTCTAACTTTCTCTGTCAAAAACATGAGTTATGAATGGTGTGTTGTCACACCACAGTCCACCTTGATCCACAACTCTTTTTAAACACCCAGAATCTGGATGTATTGGCACAATAATGTTTATTGTGCCTTGTGTATGATAGAAAATTGACCTGGTTGTCCAAACCTATAAACAGAAGATTACCGACATGCTAAAGCTTCCAACTCCTTGCTTTCTCAACCTGGGGTGCAGATTGTACTACTTAACACTGTTTTCACCTAGACTTAATTATAGTTGTCAGGTTTATGTTTTGGGAGCACATATTGCTCTAAAACTGCTGGACCATCCATTATTGTGGTGTGTGCCTGTATTCTAGTGCTTTTAGGACTAGTCCTGTAGACAGTCTCCTTGCTGTAGCAGGGATATCCATTTTATATCTCACATAGGAAGATAGCAACCAAAGGCACACTCAGATCAATAACCAGGATTTATAGACATCAAAAGAGTGACCTTCTGGTAACAAAAGAATTACAACTCTTCCAGATAAACATATAAACAAACTAATTATGACACATGATTGGCACTGGGAGACCACAAGTACTAACGAATGGAAGTATCAGAAGCTCGGTGTAGGCTGGCCAGAGATAATCCCATGGTGTCACTGAAGTCTATAACGTTTTTCTGCAGTGGCTCTGACCGTGCTCTGTTTAGGTGTGCTGGCAGTACACTACATCCCTCCCCCACATGATGATGAGTGAGCAGTACATAGGCCCAGAGTCTTGGTTGACATCCGTGGAGTCAGCAGGTCCCTCAAGCTATTGTTGGTCCAAGGGCTTTTTGTCCACATCCATCCAAATTGACAAATGTGCCCGAGCTGGATGCTTGCCAACCTCTGTTTTCTGATGGTGGAGGTGCCACTGTAGGTGTGCCTGCCTGACTTGATCATAGATCTGGAACAGAAAGAATGGAAGGTTTGTGGCAATATGACCCATCTGAAAGTTGAATCTCCGCCATTGCCTGTCCCAGTAGCTTTATTATGACTACTGGAGTCCAGTGGCAGCTGGGTTGAGAGAATATCAGGTCCCAGATATCATTGTGGACAGGGTGCTGTTGACCTCGTATGGTTCATTTTCCAAGCTGCTGTGGATGTAGTGAGGAGAGAAGTGACTGCTGTTGCCATCTGTGGAATTGCTCCACTGGGCTGGCCCCCCTTTGGTGTCATCCTGTAAAGGCCCAAAAAGATTGAAAGTACATCATCCAGTGAGTGGTGATTGTAGGGTTTTGACATTTGACCCTTAAATGTTTGTACAAAGTGCTCTTCCGATATGTTGGATGCTGTGTGGAAAGGAGCTGTGTGCACGAGTGCAATCCCATTTGAAGCACAGAATGATGTAAATTCAGCAGACATGAATTGCGGTCCATTATCCACCACAATTGCTTCTGGTAGATCTTTGATTGCAAAGTTTCTAGTCAAAGCTTTGCTGACATGAGTTGATGATGTGGAAGACATTTTGGAGATGTATGGAAAATGAGATCCAGTGTCGACTGCAATGAACTGTGAGTGGTTGTGGAAAAGACTGCCAAAGTCCAGATGGAGCCGTGACTATGGTGTTGACACCTCTAGCCATAGAAAATAGCAACATACTGGAGCTGCTTGTTTCTTTTGGCAGAATGGGCAGGCTGCCACCATAGGGTTGATGTCAGCATCGATTCCCTTCCAATATATGTTCTGACGTGCAAGACATTTCATCAAGACAACATTCCAATGTCCGTGATGCAGCAGGTGTAGGACCTTGTGTTGGAGAGCAGCTGGAATGACCCCCCTAGTGCATCCATTTTTGCCCTGGAGGAGGCAGACTGTAAATTTGTGCCTAAAGTGCCAATAACTCTGGACTTCTGGTGTAGGCATCAGACGATGGTTCATCTGACGGCCATCTGTGCTGGACCCGTTGAATGATCTTGCACAGGAGGGCGTCCTCTGCTGACTGCTTGGCCACTAGTTTCATGTCTGTGGACAGTGAAGTGATAGTTTTGGTGACCTCAGTATCAAAGTGGCACCATACTTATGGACCAATGTCAAAGTATGTATCTGGAAAGTAAGTCTGCATTGGCACAATGAGCTATGGAACGGTATTTGATATGATATCAGTAAATGATGAGAAACAAAGCCGTTTTGTTGAAATGATTGCACCTGCTCGATAAATGGGCAATAGTGGTTTGTGGTTCATCAGAAGGGAAAAATGCCAACCATACAAATAGTTGTAGAATTTTTTTAAAGCAATTGTTTTATGTGAAAGAGACTGGTAGTCAACAGCATGAGAAGGGACAGCATCTGTCCCATATACAGATGCTTTGCTGCGAAAATCAAAGGGAGTAATGGATCATAGGCCATCAGGGAACTGTGCTGAAGTAAAGCCTGCTTATGATCCCACAAAGCATGCTCGCATACCACCTGCAATTCCATATCACATTCTTTCGTAAGTGGTGGAGTGGTTCTGCTATTGTGGGGCTGTGGGGGATAAACTTTTAATGATAATTAAGTTGGCCCAATACAGACTGAAGTTACTTGACATTTTTTGGAGGTGATAAATGCTGCATAGCTTGAACACATTGTGGCAATGGCCAGGAACTTTTGGCACTAAGGATGTGCATGATGTATTCAACTTGAGGAATAAAATTTGACACTTCTCCAGTTTGCAATGAAGCTTTGCTAATTGCAGTGTGGAAGGCATATAGATTGTCAGCCAGATGTTGGGCTGGCTGTCCTGCAACAATGATATCATCTGGATAATTGTCAGTCCCTGACAGGTCTTGTGTGAGATTCTCTAGTTATCTCTGGTACACTCGAAATCCCAAAGATGAGTCTGTCGTAGCAAAAGAGCCCAAAAGGTGTGTTGATCATGAGCCACTTTTGCAATGGCTCATTGAATGGTAGTTGTAATTAGGCATACTTGAGGTTGATTTTTATGAAGATTTTTGCCTCCCTTCAGGTGAGTAAGAATCTCATCAAACTGTGGGATGGGGTAAGTGTCAGTGATGGTCTGAGCATTGATGTTTTTCTTGAGATCACCACAAACCTGAAGTGAGCAATCTAATTTCTCTACCAATATAATGAGTGTTGCCCTCAGACTACTGGTAACTGCTGTCAGTGTCTCGCAGTATGAATGGGATGGTCTGTGTCTTAAAAAAATGAGGGGTGGCTGTTAGAAGAAGGATGATGTGGGCTTCAAATTTCATGACACCAGTAGTAGAGAGTTGGAAAACAGATTGGTACTTTGAGTGGATTGCTTTTAAGTAAGCCCAGATGGACATTATTGGCCATGTCATACTTTGAGCCCTATGGCATCTAAAAGGTATAGTCTCAGTAAGTCCGACATGCCCAGTGTACCGGCAATGGGTAGGTGCATAATACATGTTGTGGCACCATGTTTGATAAAGGCTGTAAATTGGACTTTAACCCCCACTATGTCATTGCTGTAACTGCGAAGATTGTGATTGAAAGGTTGAAAAGGTGGAGAGCAATATTTCAGTTATGTTTTGCGTATGATTATTGATGAGGTAGAATCAGTTTCCACCTGGAAGTCGAATGGGAGACCATTGACAAACACAGTTATGGGGACTTGCCTATCAGGCATCAGGGGCATAGATAAATCTTTCCTCTCGGGGGTGCCGCCATCCCCCCCCCCCCCAGCCCCATAAAAGAAAGTTATGATTTTGGAAAATTTTGTGAGTAGTTGATAAAAGAATGAAGTGTTATTGAAAAAGATTGTAGACATGAAGAGCAGTCTTTCCTGTTATACTTTGAAAATGACGGGCGTTCATCTCCTGAAACACTGGTTGTTGTCAAAGACGTTGCCCAACTATATTTCCGTAAATTATTTGAACATAACATACAGAATAAGCCCAATTTTCAGAACAAAAGTAATCGCTGTAGGGATTAGTAAATTATAAATTCCTTCAGCACTTCCACATCTGGCTCAAGTCAAAAGTTGTCAGCAATCGTAAAAAGTCGAAAGCACTCAGGCAAATAACATATAGGGGAGACCAGGGGAATGGCACCACCTTAAGGGAAACCAGTTGTTTTACCTTATTAAAAGTGTGTTTTTTCGTATAGAATAATACCACAGCTTCACCAACTAATACTACTTTATTATAATTTTTATCAGCCATTTATTTTGTTAAGTTTTATTGTTAAAAATATATTGTGAAAGTATACGCAGTAGTGCCATTACCCTGGATTGTGGGGTAATGACACCATACATTTTAAAATCAAGAATAAACCTACACGATGAATAGTACTTAATAAGTATTACAACTGTTCTAATTTATACTCATTACTCTACTCCATTAGACATTTAGAAGGCTTCAAGTACTTGTCGATGTAAAATTGGAATGAAAGTAGATGTTATAATTTAGACCTGATTAAGACACCACAAAAGTGAGAAATACAATTTTCTACATTCTGCAAGTGCCCATTTCACAAAATGTATGCATCTGTATCATTTTGCCTAAATTCCCCACCATTGCGTCAGTGCCCCGTTGCAAAATATGGCTAAAAATGTCAATTTAAAGCCTAAGATTTTGCAAAACAATTAGGTTAGAGACACGAAATTGAAGCTAAATATCTACAGATTACATTAATATGAGTATTAAAAAGCACTGACAGCCTATGGAGGTACTTATTTCAATAAAATACATACTCTAAAATTAGATCCAAAATGTTTAAACTAACGATTCGTTTCACACGATTAATATCTGTCAAAAATAGGGTGAATTTAATCTGTCTGCTATACAATGCTGCCACTTTAGGCATGTGTGTGTGCAGATGATCAGCATCTGTGGTATAAATTATATACTGAAGTATAAGGTTGTGATGTCATACATTTGTTCTCGTTTAATCACACTTCTTAAAAATATATTTGTCTGTGTCACGTACAAGTTCGCCACCCTACTGTAGTAATAAAGTTAGGAGATCACTGAAGTTGGTTGCAGTAGTATACATAAGACACCGTGGCCTTCATTACATGCTAGGCAAGCCTCGCCCGGTACTTTAAACAATCTGTGGAGCATGTATCTGGCTGGAATTCAACAGTACTTGTTCATTGTTACTGAAGTTTAGGTGGTGGTAACCTGAGCAATTTTTTTTATTTAAACTGGCAAGATTTAGAGTCATGAAAGTTGTGCACGACGATTGCCTGGGACTCACGAAGGCCACCAGTAAGACACTCAAGACAAAGTGTTCCGACAACAAGTAAGAAGCCAAAGCTCAACTAAGCATCGATTACAAGTTACAGGCACCCTGGTACCTATCTTTTTTTGGCAAATTTTTCAGTCTAACTTTCATATTAATTACACAAATTATTGTAAATTTTTAATTTTAGCACAAGTGACAAAAAAAAAACGTTCTTCAGGGGGGGGTAGGAGTTTCACCCCCCACCCCCCCCACCCCCCTCTATCTATGCCCCTGCCGAACGTGTAGCACTGCATGTACATGAAGATCCCCCTGGTCGCCCTGTCTAGTTCCTTCATGGAAATGTGGTCTACCTGCATGTAGTCAATGTGCCTCTTTGAAAAGGCTCAGCAGACCTCTGCTTTATACCTTGTCTTACCACATGAAGCACATTTGTTATGGCAAAACTGACACCTGCTGCTGCACAAGTGCAACTATTGGGGACCACAAGCGAAAGGTGCAGGTGTATTGGGAGGGGTCTACTAGGGTCCTGGAGGTGGATGGGCTAGGCAGCATGGACCTGATATGTAATGAAGCTGATGCCCTGATGGATTATTCAAACTCCTGAATAAGTGGAAGACATGAATCCAATGAGGAGTCCCTTAGCTTCAATAAGTCCTTTCGGACTCCCTATTCAGGGGTATGGCCCAGGATCGTGTCCTTCATGAGTGATGTTGCACATGACTGTTGACAGCTTTCATTGGCACATCAGAAATGTCAGTCCCTGGTAAGGCCCTGGAGTGTCACTATCCATTTCTGATAAGACTGCCCTTGTTTCTTGTGGCAGCTAAAAAACTTGTGCCATACATTCATGACGTGCATCTATGAGTCAAAATACTGTTGTAAGAAAAATTTCTATTCCTTATACGGTATGGAATGTGGTTCATGTTCAAGCTTTAATTGCTGAAGCAGATGGTATGCCTCCGGCCCAACATAGGCAAGGAAGAATGCTCAGCAATGAGTATCTCTGTGACACCAATCGTGGTGAGGTATATAATTAGCACAAGATTCTAGTTTTTTGGATAGGGGGCCAACTGTTTGTCCATGGTGAGACAACCTAATCTGACCTATCTGATAATTGAGAAAGGACACTGAAAACTGCACACTTGATCACCAGAGTCCGAAAATAAATCCTTCACACCACTGCCATATTTCATCAATAACAGATGTGCTCAGCACCCATGATTTATTGATGACAAATAACCATGAACTTCTGGTAATAAAAGAATGGCAAATCTTCTGGATAAACAAAAATACTAACTTCTTGTCACAAATGATTGGCACTAGGAGAACACAAGTACCAATGAATGGAAGTATGAGGAGCTCAATGTAGGCTGACCAGAGATACTTCTCTTGTGTTACCAAAGTCCATGATGTCCCACTGCAGTGACTCTGACCATGCTCTGATCAAGGGGCTTTCTCTAGCTGGTACATGAAGTGCCCCAGAGTGATCAGTGGTGCTACTGGCAAGCTGCTGGAAGGTACCGCCATAAGTAGTGGAGTGCAGTGATACATTTGGGTGTTTACTTCTGCACACATGACATGGCGGAAGAAAGTAGCTCACAATGAGGATGACCTCTGTTGGTTTTCTTATGTTTTTATGCTCAGTTTTTGTAGAGTTCCAGGGTAGTACCATCTTTTACACTGGTGGATCTAAAACTGTAGATAAGACATGATACATTTTCACATCAGCTATTGGTACAGAATACCACTGTTTTCCAGTACATGTCATGTGTACACGGCAGAGGAGATAGCTATTTTTAACATAGCCATAAATTTTATTAAAATCAGGTTTCCCTCTACAAGGTTTTATTATGAACTAACTCAGTGAGCAGGCTGCAGGCTATAACAGATGCTATTCCTGATTCCCCTTGGTCTCTGTTCTCCATGACCTCCTCTCTGACCTTAACCATTCCACCTACTCAGTCATCTTTCTCTGGGTCCCAAGTCATGTTGGTACCTTGGGGAATGAACTGGCCAACTGTTTGGATGATCCCATGTGTGGATTTGCAGCTGCATATCAAATCTCTCTTTGCTCAAATATGTAACATCTTGCATGCTACTGCAAGACCTAACATACTTCGTACAATCAAAGAAACTACTGCAACCTGACACTCTTTATTCCTCTCCTCCCAGAAGAAAACCACCATTGTGTGTTGTATATGTATTGGCATGCCAGGCTAAATCATCATGTTATAATGCATAATGAACCTTCTCCACATTGTAGTTGTGGATTTGTACAGACGGTATCCCATATATTGGTGGGATGCCCCCTCCCTTTTGCTGTTTGTATGCTGTAAAGCCTCCCAGATGTATTATCTTCAGTTTCAGCAGATGACTTATGGATGGCTCATCAGTTCTTCAGTTACTTCTGTGAAAGTGGTTTTTTTATTTTCAGTTTTAAGATTTTGCATTACCTTTGGAAGATAGATTGGTCATAGTTGTGATGTCCTCTATTGTGAACTCAGTCTGGGGACCTATGGCCTCACTCCCTGGGGAAGGTCACATGTTTGTTTTGTTTTAATAATTCTTGAGATCTGGTTTCCACTCCCTCCACTTCCCCTCTTTGTCGCATACTACTTCCCATTCTGGGGGAGTGTTTTGTTGAATAATTGATGCTTAAGACTCTATTATTGTCTAGGGCTGGATGATGGTTTGTTGGACATCTCCAGTCGCATACAGAGGATGTTCTCCCATTCATTTCTCTCTTTCACCATGCCCTGCCTTTATTATTTACTGCACCACTGAAGTCCCTGTTGTTTTTAGCTTCGTTGGTGATTTTGTGACCCTTGTGAGCGTATCTGTATATAAGCTGCTTTTGGTAGACACCCTTAGTTTTGAACATGATACTCACAGGTAGAGAAACTGATAATCTCATTGTTTTGCCCTTAATCTCCATTCAATCAATAATTGCTACATTCTATGCCTAACAGTCCCCATGCCCTAACTTTTACAATTCTATATCTCCTCCAAATTCATCTTCCATCTGCATGCTGCCTACTTTAGTATTATTTTTTAATATTTCTCTTTTCATATATATAATCTCCCCTCACTTTGTCACATAACTAGCTGCATTTCACATTCCCACCCATCAGTGAGTGTTTTTACCCCCATTGAGTGTAGAATGCTCTACCCATCCTCCCTTTCCCACACATCCTTATTCACTGTTAAGGTGTGGGTTGTGTCATATCAGAGGCATGACTTGTGATAGAGTGAATGTATGTATGCTGTTTTCTGATGAAGGCTATGGTGGAAAATTTAAAGTTGTGTGAATGGAATTGTCTTTTCTATGTGCGTGTCTGTGGCTCGTTGATTGTCTTTATGGCAATTGCTACCTGTCCTCAAATTGCTAACTGTTACTTGATATAAAGCATAATTTGAAATGATTGCAAATTAATAATGGTCTGGAGTAAGGCAGTATTCTGTAAACATGTTAAAAATGATGCAGTCCTTTAATTTGGATAATACTATTGAATTTTTTGGGTCAGGAACAGACAGAAAAATGTGTAAGTTATTTTTCGAATATTATGGGTTTACAAACTTAAATAAATAAATAAAATAATTTCTATACTTGAAAAAATCACAGGATAACACCTCTCATATTGTGATGATACATAATTGCTTTGACGTTTTTATTTAATTATTTGTTTTGCAGTTAAATAATGGAATATACTCCAACTCACCTTATTACTGTTATTGATGTATATTTCATGTTGAATATGTCATGAAATTTAGTATAAAATTCCTCTTAAGGTTGGAATCGGCCCATGTTGTATTTTGTTTACTATTACAGTTGATGTATTCCAAAGATTATTAAGAAAAAATGGCTATTGACGATTATAGGTTTGCCAGTCATCAGCTTATATTAACAATTTATTTTAATAATTAAGAGTAATTGTATTCACAATATACTTGGAATGACTCAGTTTAACACAAATAATTATATATAGGTATTATATGAAGTATAATATGCTAAAAATCTGAAATTAGTGTGTCACATGGCGTGACGTAAACTGTTCTAGGCTATATATAGGTAACTGGTACAAAGAACATCGTCTGTGTATGTGTTATGAAGTTTATATGCTGAATTGATTGAACCAGTGAATAAGTGGGAGATGCATTTTGTCAGTATATGAGAGTTAAACTATGTTAGTCAAATGGGTGATGTGCCAATGCTGTGAGCGATTACCTGATGTCAATATTCAATATGAAAACTATTCTGGACTTTGTACATAGATAATATCTGCTTGAAAGGAAGTCAATTTAAAATTGTAATTTGGACCAAACAAGGAAGGTAATTATGGTGTTTAAATAAAAATTGTTTGTCTTCTGAAGAACATTTATGAGTACAGTATGGATAGAAGAACCTGGTAGTTTTATTCCGTTTTATAAACATTTTTTAACAGTTGACTTTTTGTGAGTGTTTACAGTTCTATTTGCATGAAGTTTTTAGCTTCCACGCTGAAACATTTCAATATTTGTAATCAACACACATACATTTGTGAATATGTCTTATCCAAATAAAAACAGACTCGCGGTTTGTATGTGCCTCTATATTTCACCAATTTATTTTCATTTTAGTATGATGACAGCCCCAAATCAATATCTGATGGTCTCTGGATGAAGAAATAAGTAAATTAACAAAAATTTAACATTTACTCTTAGTCAAAAGTACTTAAATAAGAGTTACTTTTTTGTATACCTAATCCAAAATATATATTACAGGCCTTCTACAAGAGAACCACTGATAGAGGAATCAGTTGAAGATAATGATAAGAAGGTGTTTAGGAGTAGTGAAGAAGTAGAAGAAGAGGAAGATGATGATGATTTGGAAGAAGATGAGGAGTACACTGATGACGAGGAAACTCCAGAAGTAAAGTCTGATGTGAAAACGCCTTTCAAAGAGTATGTTACGATACAAAGAAGTAGGCCAGTCAAAGCCTCTACAGATGCTACAGAGGACTATTCCTTCAAACAAATTAATGAAAATTCACCAACTCAAAGAAGTTTGACAACTACATCTGTTTCAGAAAACAGCTCTCCAAGGTATTTACTATGTTACTTAATCATGCGAACATATTAAATTTAATCTCTACAGATTTTTTCTAAAATCTTTGTTCTTTTAATGTAAGTATACCATACTTAAAAAATTAAAGTTTAAGTGCAGTAGACTAGGCTAGGTGTATTGCTCTGTGGCAAAGTCAGAGTTAAATCATATACGCTATGTGATCAAAAGTATCTTGACACTTAGCTGAAAATGACTTACACCATGGAGGGTGCCACAAACTTGTATCAGGTGCTGGAAGGTTTCATGGGGAATGGCAGCCCATTCTTCACGGTGTGCTGCACTGAGGATAGTATTGATGTAGGTTGGTGACCCCTGGTACTGAGTTCACATTCCAGAAGGTCCCAGAGGTGTTCTATAGGATCCAAGTCAGGGCTCTGTGCAGGCTTGTCCATTACAGAGATGCTATTATCGTGTAACCACTCCACCACAGGCCATGCATTAAGAACAGGTGCTCAATCATGTTGAAAGATGCAATCACCATCCCCAAAGAGTTCTTTGACAGTGGGAAGCAAGAAGGTGCTTAACACATACCTACTCCCTGCCATCAGATTACCACATTGTGTACTGTGAGTTTTCACCACACAGTGTCTTTCCACTGTTCAATCATCCATTGTGTATGCTCCTTATGGGCAGCCGTTCAATCATGAAATCCAGGTTTTCTCACCTCCCACCTAACTGTCAAGTACTTGGACTGGATCCTGATGAAGTTTAGAATTCTTGTGTGATGGGCTGTATAGATGCCTGACTATTACACTATATGACCCTCTTCAACTGTTGGTGGTCTCTGTCATTCAACAGATGAGGTTGGCCTGTACACTTTCATTCTGTATGTGTCCCTTCATTTTTCCACTTCATTATTCCATTAGAAACAGTGTATCTATGAATGTTTAGGAGTGTGAAAATCTTACTTACAGACTTCTGACACAAATGACACCCAGTCACTGGACCATGTTCGTAGTCTGTGAGTTCTGCAGAGGGCCCATTTTGCTCTCTCACAATGTCTAATGACTACTGAGGTCACTGATATGGAGTACCTAGTAGTATGTGGCAGCACAATGCATGGGATGTCCAGATACTTTTGATGCCATAGTGAAGGTTTTGCTCTGTTTATGAATTTCACTTCTGACCAACAGGGATTTTTGCATAGTGTATGATGTGGTAGTTATGGATATGCATCCCTAATACTTAGCCCACGGTCCTAAAAGACTGAAAGATCATCTTTTTTGGTATGCTCATTACTCACAATTTTCCGGAATTCAAGGTCACATTATACATATAATAGTGTAGATTGGCCTCCGTTATGCCTCAAGGTCTCATTAATGGAAATATGCTGCAGCGATGTTGTACTGCTAATTTCCTGTAAATTGTCTTTTTAAATTATATCAGTTGGTGTGCAGGTGTTAACTGTGCTGATGTGTCAGTTTCCTTTGTTCTGGCAACTATATTTGGGTTCTGCCTATTCTTTGATTTAACATCTGCCAAGTAATTTGGTAAGGATTATAGTGTATTAAAGCTCTGTCAAATTTGATTAGCATTTAAATAACATGAAACATTGTTATTTTACTTGATACTTCTGTCACGGGTATTTTATATGTTAAGGAATTATGAGGGGTTGGGGCCCCAATAACACACACATATACTTGAGTCAAAAGTTTTATTACCGAACTCAAGCACTTACATAACAGAACAGATTAAAACATGGCGGGTAGAGGCCAGAGAGGCTGAGCTCCCAAATATCTCAAACAAAGATATTTCACTGTTTTTTGTGTCCAATCGATCACTGTGTCGAGGGGTCGCCACATAGCCCCCTCCCCTCTCGCAGTGCGGAGCTCATCTTGAGAGGCCAGGGCGGAGGGGGGGGGGGGCACTGAACTGAGGCATCGGGCAACGGCAGTGATGGAAGTCAAGTAACTCAACCAAGTCCTGAGGAAAATCGGTGCGCGCTGGCGTCAACAGTTGGAGGCGCACCGCTGACATAATCATCGAGGTGGTGAGACTGATGGGTGATACATCATGGGTACGAGCGGTGAAAGGACGTGGAAAAGAGTAGCTGTAAATCGTTGGAGAAAGGGGACGAAGAGTCTGAGGATGACAGACATAGGACAAAGATGCTACAGTCATGGGAAATAATAGAGATATCAGTGGGCAGGTGAGGGGGGAACAGGAACGTCAAATTCGTGGAATGGAGAGGAGAGGAGGGGAGTGGGGACTGTGAGAAACCTTGGAAGGAGGTCGAGGGAGAAGGCAGAGTGTGCGTTGGGAAAGATGTGGTAGATGGGGTGGGGGTGAGAGGGGAGGGGAGGGTGGCGGTGGAGCAGTCTGACAGACGAAGAGAGGGAGAGGGGTAGAGTCAACATAAGCCAGTTTTTGTCTGTTAATAGACACAGCTGTGCATGTATTGTTCAAGGAAATGATAAAGGTATTGCTCCCCGTCTTAAGGACATAGTGGCCCTAAGTATGGCGGCTGAAGAGTGGGCGGACGGTGTTATCTCTAAGGAAAACACGGGAGCAGATGGAGAGTGCAGAAGGGACAAGGAAGGGCAGAAAGGAGTGGCTCGTTGCAGAAGGAACGGAGAGTTTGGGGCAGTGAAGGCAGACCTTATTGACAAAGGAAGGGAGGGCCGAGGAGGGAGGGGGAGGTGAAGGTTGTACGAGCTCTCCCGGTAGCGACAGAATTTGCCAGTACTCAAATTCTGCCACCATGCTGTCAAGGTCCGGCTTGAAGCTCGTGCAGAGTTCCAGAACCACCAGAGGCAGTGTCTCCATCCAGAGTGTGTTGTGGCATATGCGAGTACCTGTGGTGTGTATTCACTTGACCCCGAGGAGATGACACAGGGTTTGGAAAAGCAATGATTCAAATTGGCAGCTCTGGTCCTTGGTAATAACAGAGGGACAGCCAAAGCGAGAGTTCCATGTGTGTACCAAAGCACGTGCTACTGTCTCTGCACTTATGTTTGGAATGGGAGTTGCCTCCACCCAATGAGTGGTCCGGTCGATGGAGGTGAGCACGTACCGGAAACCATCCACTGGGGAAAGGGGGCCGACAAGGTCAATGTGTACATGTTGAAAGTGGCTGGATGGAATAGGGAAGGAGCCAAAGTGGGGTGGGGGGATCGGTGTACCTTGGCCTTGGCAGGGGACACAAGTGCAAGCCCAGGCCTGGCAATCATGCTTGACATCTCACAAGACAACCTGGTCAGTGACCAACTTAATAGAAGCTTTGACACGAGGGTGAGCCAAACAGTGTAACTTATCAAACATCTCCCGACACAGTCAGCTGGGGACGTAGGGGCGGAGTTTGTCCATTGATTCGTCGCATCAAACCTCGCTGGCAGCTTGGGGAAAGGAATATGAATGGGGCGTAAAGAGAATGATGGGTCTTGAATAAGCTGCATTGTGTTGTCATCAGCTTCCTGTAAAGTGGCGAGTGGGAAAGGTCTAAGAGGGAAGAAACTGCGTCAGTGCGGGAGAGGAAATTGGCCACGACATTGTCCGCGCCTTTGATGTAGCGGATGTCAGTGGTGAATTGAGAGATATAGTCAATATAGTGGACCATCCTAGGTGGAGGAGGAAGGGGGGATGTCCACAGGATGGTTTGAAATGGCAGCAGTGACAGGTTTATGGTCTGTGAGGATGTGGAAGGAGCAGTTGTCTATGGAAGAACAGAAATGTTTTATGGCCTTATAGACAGCCAGCAGTTCCCGATCAAAGGCTGAGTACTTCTTTTGAGTGTTATTCAGTTTTTTGGAGAAGAATTGTAAAGGCGAAGTGACACCGCCAAGGGACTGGCTGAGGACTGCACTGATGGCAGTGTCACTCGCATCAGTGGTAATGAATAGTTCAGCATCAGGATGAGGATGAGCGATGGTTACAGATTTAGCGAGGAAGTCTTTCAGGGCCATGAATAGCAAAGACATGGCATCCATCCAAGGAACAGGCCAATCACCAGAGGTGTGTTTCCCCGCAAGAACATCTGTTAGTGGGGCCTCAAGTTCAGCAGCACCTGGTAAATGTCCTCGGTAGTAATTAATTGTGACAAGGAAATGATTTAATTATCTAAATGTGGTGGGGGTGGTAAGTTTCTGATGTGATCAGTCTTATCAAGGGGAGGGGATATTCCCTTGGCCAAAACCGTAAAGCCTAAGAAAAGCACAGATTCCTGGTGTAGTTGACATTTGGTGTCATTCAGCTCAATGCCGGCCACGGCAAGGATGTCAAATGCTTTCTGTTTCACTCGACAGAGTTGCTGAAGATTAAAATGTTGTCTAGATAAGCAAAACAAAACTTTAAGAGAAATAGAATCTCATTGATGAATCTTTGTCATGTCTGAGTGGGTTCTTGTGGCCAAAAGGCATGAAACGGTAGTGAAATAAACCTATGGGAGTGCTGATAGCAGCCTCCTCAACACTTAGGGTGCTATAGGGATTTGGTGGTAAGAACACTCACAATCCGTTACCGAAAACACTTTCGCACCAGCCAGAGTCTGTGTAAAGTCAGCAATGTTCAGGATCAGGTAAATGTCCATAATGATGCGAACGTTGAGGAGGTGGTAGTCTCCACACATACGCCAGTAACTGCCCTGCTGCGGTACTAAATGAATGGAAGAGGACCAGCTGCTAGATGAGGGCTCAATGACACCTGACTAGAAGTACAGAAATTTATTCTTTAACAGTTGTTAGTTTCTCTGGGCTGAGACGGTGTGGCTTGCTAGTTATGGGCAGAACATCCATAAGATGTAGTTTGTGCACTGTGCCGTTCGTAACCACTGAAACATCACTGGCAACGACAGGAGAGCTTTGTTTACACTTGTGACTAATGTTTGCTGTGATGGGCTGGGTGGGAGCCAGGGAAGGGGGCACGGCCCAGTGCATGTCACATGGTGTGCGTGAGGTAGCTCAGCTGTGTTCGTGGCTGTCGGAGCAGGCTGAGGGGCTGAGGAAGTTACAGTTCTGGATGTGGGCATGCCACTAGTGCACTAGGACAAGATGACATCACACGATAGATCTTGTGGTGACCACTGACTAGAGTAGCCTTGCACATCACGGTAGCAGACGGCTCGACTGGAGGAGTGGAAACAAATGACCCCAAAGCATATGCAGAGAAGTTAGTGTTCGTAGTTGTCGCCAGAGTGGGACACCACACAGGTTGAGTGGTTGTGTGGTGCTTTGGCATGGAGATCCGGGTCTGTTTACAAACATCCGCGTACAAGGGGTGTGGGGTAGCACTGTCACAAACACTGGTAACCTTGTGCACAGACACAATGGCATTAGTAGCACTATTTGAAGGAACACCCTTATTAACATTAGAATGTGGGTCCTGTTGCCTTGATTGCAGAATACAGTTTCTTGCGGTGTCACTGAAGTAGCAGTGCCAATAGTGCGGCACTTGCTCCTGCAGGAAGCAAATCGACAATGGTGGACCATCTTTGGTGTTGGATGAGCTGCTAGCCAGTAGTGCAGGGGGGCGTGGCAGAGATGGCAAAGCAGACACCTGGTCAGTGTGAGGCCGTGTGATTGCACCCGGATGCTTCATAGGTGAATGCTTGTTGCGTGAGCGGCCCCGCCCAGCCTCAGGAGGTTGTTGGCAGGGCTTCATTCTAGACAAGGCCTGTCTGTTACGAGTTTTCCGTAGGTAGATGTCGTGCACACAGTCGGCAATGCGTATCTGCTCACTTGGCGACTATAGGATGTTATAGGTTAAAGCCGTCTGCACAGCGAGTGGTAGCTTACTTGACCAGAGAGCCATCAGTTTGGAGTTGGGCATGTCACATTCATTAACCAGTAGATGAAGATGATCTGTGATGGTTTCTTGTTCCCCAAGTGTTCCTCATGGATGATGTGGTGAGTGGTGTCTTCTGGTGTGTGAGTGACCCTCTGCAGGATGGTTTGGTTGGTGTGCCATACCGGTCCGTAGTGGAGGAGAGGTTACGAGGTCACAGATGAGATC
This sequence comes from Locusta migratoria, assembly GCA_026315105.1. Taxonomy (NCBI): domain Eukaryota; kingdom Metazoa; phylum Arthropoda; class Insecta; order Orthoptera; family Acrididae; genus Locusta; species Locusta migratoria. The sequence continues at coordinate 787,884,449 of CM048755.1, forward strand.
CATATACTCTTGGAGGTATGTGATGAGGCACAAGTAGTGAGCTGCATCATCAAGCAAGTGACGTTCGAATATTTGCTTGGCCAACGCAAATCACATCGCGGGCACCTCAAAGGAGAAAGGTGGTAACTTCGGCAGACGATCAGGGGGTGGTGATGGGGGTGCCTCCAGAACATCCATGACCTGGGAGGCTCTGACTGGTTTTGGCATAACAAGGGAGCTCGACATTGTTGTTGAGTCCAGTGGGGCCTCGAAGACAAGCGGCCGAGTTGCAGCAGGTTGAGGCGAGATGGCTCGGGTGACCAACATGGCCTTGGCACTAGTGTGTGCCATGAAAGCAGCGGAAGTCCTAACTTGTGCAGCCAGGAATGTTCTAGTGCGTCAACAGTGTGCAACTGCAGGAACGATTGTTGTACACACAGCACGGCAGTCACATCACGTGATGTGGGAAGCACAGGATGCACAAAGGACACACTGGTACTCTGCGGTACACTAAAGTTCACATCAGCACAGGTAGTGTGGGCAGATCTGCTTAGTAAGTCACTTAAAACACTCGGAGGTGTGGATTGCACGTAGCTGGCTGACGCATTGTGGCTGTGCGTGCAGAAAAACGTGGATCAGTAACACGTGAAAATTGTCCATCGTTCATTGGGTGGTTGATGCATGCACTGTGATGAATCCTATTAGAAGCAAGTCCAATACTGGAAGCACTAATGAAGTTGTTGGCAGCCACTGCACTTTGTTGGCAGAGCACATGGTTAGCAGAAGGATACATACACAAGTTCGGTGGGGCAGTTGCCACCTTAAAATTCAAATTTTGCCTAGTTGTACTGTGCAAGTTTTGCATTATTTTAGAGTTCCATGCATGCACAATGTGACGTGGACTCTGATTTGCACTGTTCATTTATGAAACCACAGAAAACATAAGAAGCAAACCAGGGCCCGAGTCTGTGAAACTTTTCACAGCAATGGTAGTACTCGGTGTAACAAACATGTCCTGTGAGAAAATGTTTTATGAACACAGATTCGATGCACTTGAGGTGGGTACACACAGAATTTGCAGTGACAACATTGCTGCGGCTTGAAATTCGGGTGGTGTTGGCACAGTTGTGTTCATTGTTGTCGTGACTGTTGAGACAAAGGGCACCGTATTTTAACCACAGAAAATGCACAAAACATGAAATCCATGGCATTACTTGGTGAAAATGGTGGTGAATTTGACTTCGAGATCACGAGTATGGAATTATGCGGGGTTGGTGCCTCATTAACTCACACATATTCTCGAGTGAAAAGCTTTATGACTGAACTCAAGCACATACATAACAGAAATGATTAAAACATGTTGGGTGGAGCCCAGAGAGTCTGAGCTCCCAAAGATCTCAAACAATTTCACTGGTTTTTGTGTCCAGTTGAGCACTCTGTCAATGGGTCACCAAAATGTCGTATGAAGTGAACTACATGTAACAGTGGTCCTATCAACAGCAGTCTACGCATTGGTCATGAGTCATTGGTCTACATTGACTGGATACCAATAAATTTTCCATCAGAATTAATAAATAACTTTAGCTTGTTTTTTTTTAATACAAAAGTGCATCACTCAATGACTTGAAAGACTGAGCTGGAACAGTTCCAGCATTCTTTAGATTTCAGAACTTTTCTGGGCATTAATTTGTGGGAAAAGTAATAGGTGGGAGTTATCTCTCCAATACATCAAAAATTTCCTCCATCCAAAACCTTTCTGTCCTAATTCTTCCCTTTTTCCACAAATTTTTAAAGTTTACCTCACAATTTTTTCTTCAATTTATTTGCCTAATTTCTTTTGACTTGTCACCACTATTTCATGAACCTCGTCTCTTATTCAATTACCCCTAACTCTAGTTACTCAACCACACAATTGATATTTTAGGACCCACTTTCCAGTGCCCATTTTATACTTCTCCTTTGATTGCCCATCTTCATACTTTGTTTCCTGCATAGCTTCACATCCTGAACTCAGACCACCTCCACCTCTTTCATGCTTATTTTCTATTTTTCTGCTTCATGTCTTATGCAGTTGGAAATTAAATTTGTTATCAGAATGGACAGTGTCACTTTTCTATTATTCCCTCTACATCTACACAACTAATCTGTAATCTACACTAAAGTGCCTTGTGTGGAGGTTTCATCAAACCATTTCCAGAATATTTCTCTGTCATCCTACTCTCAAATATCACATGGGAAAAATGAACACATGAATCTTGTCATTTGAACTCTAATGCCTCTTATTTTATTATGAGAATTATTTCTCCCTATGCAGATGGGAGTCCAATTGTTTTTCACATTTCAAGAAGGAAGTTGTGATTAAACTTTTGTAAATAGATCTCACCCCACACAAAAAAACCTTTGTTTTAGTGATTGACACCCTAACTTGTGCATCATTTCCATGAAATTCTCTTCCAGGTACAGGGAATCCAAAATGAGCTGTTCTTCTCTGGATCTATTCAGTAACCTTCATCAAACCTACCTTGTAAGGATGATATATCACATAAAATATATGCTACAGAGAATGGCCAAGTGTAGTTAAAGTAGTCTCTTTTACTAGATTTTTTAAATCATCAAAGTGTTCTGCCAACAACTTCACCTTCCTCACAGAATTATCTACGTCATTCTTTCAATTAAAGTTTTTCATGATTATAATTCCTTAGTATTCAGTTGGATTGAAAGACTTCTGATTTGTGTGATTTCACTTGTAAACAAAATTTTACAATTTGTTCTTATTTACTCTCTTGAATGAATTCACATTTTTTGTTACTTGGGCTAATTGCCAGTTTTTGTACCATAGAGATTTCTTGTGTAGATCATTTTGTAATTGGTATTGATCTTCTGATCATTTTCCTAGAAGATAAATGACAGCATCATCAGCAAACAGTCTATGATTGCTTCTAAGGTCATCTCCTACATCATTTATACAAATTAGGAATTGTACATCCTATGACTTCCTTGGGGAACACCAGATATTACGAGGCATATCTGGAAAGTAAGTACCATTTCACATTTTTGCCACTGTTGTGCTGCGATTTGACATTCTGCACATGTAAACTGGTCATCCTTGTTCATCTTCTCAACTGACACCATTTTGAGTGCTCTGTGTTGTGTTGTCTGCTTATAGTGCAAGTTTAAAATGTGTAAGACAAGACTATCCTGCCGACTGTCAGACTCATTCAGTAATTCAATTTTTAAACACAAAGTATGTGAAATGGGCAGATTGAAGAAGTTTATGGTAAAAATGCAATGACTGATGGAATAGTTAGAAAAGGGATAAACATGTTTAATGAGGGTCAAACTAATGGCCAAAATGAGCCCCTGAGTTGTCGACCTCTGTTGTCAAAAATGACTTGGTGATGAAAATTGATGAAAAAATCTGTGAGAACCAATGTTCCATTATGACAACACTTTCAAATTGTCACAACAGTTTTGTACAAAATTGTTTCAGACTGCTTAGGTGACCATAAGTTTTGCTCAAGATAGGTTCCCAAAATGCTTCACAAAACCAAGCGACTTGGAAGTGTGTTGACATTCCTCTAATGGTACAGTGGGAGACAAAAAGAGGTTGTTTGAATCAAATTGTGACAGGTGATGAGACTTGTCTATGTCACGTCACACCGGAGTCAAAACAGCAACAAGTGGAGTGGAGACACACTGTCTCCCACATGACAGGAATTTGATATGATGATGTCTGCACAGAAAATCATGTGCATGGTGTTTTGGGTCCAAAATAGGTGTACTGCTTGTTAAATTTCTCCAAAGAGGTGAAACCATTAATGGAGCCAGATACTGTCAGACTTTGAAAAATCTTTGACATGTGACACAGAACAAAAGGAGATGATAGCTCAGCAGAGGAATTGTTCTGATTCATGAAAATGCTCAGCCACACACTGAATGTGACACACACACTCTTATTCATCAGTCTGGATGGAAGCAGTTGAACCACCTGCCATAGTCCTGACCTGATGCCATCTGACTATCACTTGCTGTTACACCTAAAATGGGAGCTTGATGGGAATCTTGGAGTACAGCAATGGTTCTCGTAATTGGTGGCATTGCTCTATGAGGTAGTATCAACCCCTGTGACAAGTGCCTCAATAACAGTGGAAACTATGTGGAAAAGTAGTTTAAGATATGCTCTTTCTTGTAACAATAAAATTTTCCAAAACATACAGTATAAGTTTACTATATATTTTTCCCGAACTGGTACTTACTTTTCAGATACACATTGTACATCTACATCAACACTCCACTAATCACATTTAAGTGGATGGCAGGGGGTTCATTGACCATTTTATGATATTTCTTTACTATTCCATTCTCTAATAGAGTGTGGGAAAAATGAACACCTGAATCTTTCCGTTTTCAATCCTATTTATTTCATTTTATTATGATGATGATGTCTCCCTATGTAGTTGGGTGGGTGCTAACAAAATATGTTTGGATTTGGCAGAGAAAGTTGCTAGCAGAAATTTCACAAATAAATCTCACCACAACTAATAATGCCTTTCTTTTAATGATTTCCTCCTCAACTTGTGCATATATTTCCATGACACTCACTCCCCTATATTGTGATGATCTGAAACAAGCTACCCTTCTCTGAAGTTTCTCTGTATCATCCATTGGTCCCACTTGGTGGGGATCCCACAAAAGGCAGCAATACTCCAAAATAGGATGCACAGGTGTAATGTAGGCTGTTTGTTTAGTAGAACAGTTGCATCTTCTAAGTGTTCTGTCAATGAAATGTAGCCTTTGGTTTGCCTTCTCTACAATACTTTCTATGTGTTCTTTCAATTTAAGTTATTTGTAATTGTTATTCTTAGGTTTTTACTTGAATTTACTGTCTTTAGATTTAACTGATTTATCATGTAAATGAAGTTTAATGGATTTCTTTTAGTGATCACATAGGTAACTTCACACTCTTCACTGTTTAGGGCCAGTTACCAGTTTTATCACTTTGCCGATATCTCATCTTAATCATTTTGCAGCTGTGTTAGATCTTCTGGTGACTTCATTAACTGATAAATGAAAGAATCATCGCTGAATAGTCCAAAGGTGCTTAAATTGTCTCCTTAATTGTTTATAAAGGAAAGGAACAGTAGGGGCCATATAACACTTCCCTTGGGAACAGCAGATATTATTTCTGTTTTACGTGATGACTTTCCATCTGATACTATGTACTGTGCCCTTTCTGACAGGAAATCGCAAATCAAATTGTATAAATGTGGTGATATTTCATAAGCATGCAGTTTGTTTAGAAGATTCTGATGAGGTACCGTGTCAAAAGCCTTCCAAAAATCTAGAAATATGGAATCGATTTGAGAACCCTTGTTGAAAGCACTTATCACTTCATGTGAGTAAAGAGCTAGCTGTGTTTCACAAGAATGATACACATTCTGAATATGTGTTGACTATGGGTAAATAGGTCATTCTCTCTGAGGTAATTATAATGTTGGAGGAAAGTAAATGTTCAGAATCCTGCTGCAAACCAATGTCAATGATATAGGTCTGTAATTTTGCAGATCACTCCTATTGCTTGTTTGAATATTGGAGTGACCAGTGGAACTTTCCAGTCTTTGGGTATGGAACTTTCGCTGAGTGAGCAGTTGTATATTGCCGCGAGTCTTCAGATGGCATGCATGGTGCAGTGGTTAGCATCACATATTGCTGTGCTTGCGGTCCCCAGTTCAAATCCTGTCACAGGCAGAAAAAATTCATTTGCTTGTATTTACTATTTCGAAAATATTCTACATGTTTCTTATGTTTGATGTACTTGTAAGTTCCAGAAAATTCTTTGTATGTGTAAATTGTGGAGCACTCCAAGTAGAAGTCTGTCTGTACCGAGGATACGCTTGTGTTAATAAACATGTTGTAAGTGTAAAGTGTTGTGCTCTATCATCGACCAGCCTTCGAATTCCGGACCACCTGCAGCTTCAATGTGACAAAATGATAACTTGGTATGGTCATATAGCATAAGCTTATTCTGAAAGGAACCTAATTGGTATACAATCTGGATCAGCAGACTTGCTATTGTTAAGTGATTTATGTTGTGTGAATACTCCAGCAATATCTACTTATAATTTTTTTAATTACACATGCTGGTGATTGTTCTTGATTCGAATTCTGGAGTATTTGTTTTATCTTCTTTGGTGGAGGAATTTAAAAAGCTGTATTCAGAAATTCTGCTTTAGCAGAGCTGTCATCTGTAGCATCACCATTGCTATTGCATAGTGAAGAAATTGATTTTGTTTTGCCACTTGTATACTTTACAAATTTTGCCACTTGTATACTTTACGAATGACCAGAATTTCTTTGAATTTTCTACCAAGTTATATGACAGGGTTTACTTGTGGAAACTATTATAAGCTTCTCGCATTTAAGTTTGAGCTTAATGTTGAGATTCAATGAAAGTTTGCCAGTCTTGGGGATTTTGTGTCTATTTAAATTTGGCTGCCTTTTTTCATTGCTTTTGCAAGAGTTTTGTGTACCACATAGTCAGCTCCCTCTTTTGTTGATTTATTTGGTGTAAATCTCTCAATAGCTGTCGATTTTATTTATTTGAATGTAGGTCATGTCTGATCTACACTCACATTTTTAATTTGGAAAGACACATTGTTAGTTTTGAATTAATTGCTCAAGATAATTTTTGGAGAATGAGTTCAGTACATGCATTTTTGCCAACATATTGAAGGTAAGTTAAAGTCATCAACAATTAAAATTGTATGCTTTCAGTTTGTTTTGAAATTTGAGTCAAGATTTCTTTGAATATTTCTGCAATCCAATCATCTTAGTAGGGGGGGGGGAGTCAGTAATAAGAGCCAGTTATTAATTCATTCCAGTTGTCAGGTATAACCTCTACCTATACCAACTCACAGAAACTATCTCCAGTAAAACCCCTATGTTACATTTTAATGTGGTTCAAAAAAAAAAAAAAAAAAAAAAAAAAAAAAAAAAAAAAAAAAAAAAAAAAAAAAAAAAAAAAAAAAAGAGAGAGAGAGAGAGAGAGAGAGGCGTAAATTAAGTATACAGAAGGTAATTACAGAATAGGGCCAGTGGCATACTTGGGTGTTGGCGCAATAATGTTGTCAGTACTAGCATGGAGAAATGATATCGACACACACACAACATTTGCTTTGATTTGCTTTGCTTCAGTACAGTTTTTGTCAAGCAATCTGCACTTCTTAATTATCAATGATTTAAATAATTAGTGTTTTTAATTAAATAATGGCACTAGGTTTGTGGATGGGTGAACGTAAGTGGATCAGTCTGTATGGTAAAAAGTAATAACACTTCGCTTAATTGAATCAATTTAATTGAATAGCCCATCATAAGTACACAAAATGATGACACACAACTGCAGATATGCACTTCCAAACACTCCAAACCTCAAACAGTCCCTTCAAGTTCAGCACTATAAATGCCTCTCATTCTATATGTGAAAGCAACATACCATTGGCTACATGAAACATGATGCATTGCCAACCTATGAGATATAGGAAAATGCTGCTGTGGTTACAGCTGGCCCTGGGAGACGAGCTTACAATACTATGTTTATGCAATAATTTGGGGTAGTTAATTTCTCATCTGTTCTTACAGCACAGCGGCCTGACGGCAAGTAGAAACTCATCAGAAATTGAAATTGCATCACGGTACAATGTATTTGAGCTATTTTCCGACATCCTATAACTACAAATTATATGTCAAAGTAAGCATTTTTGAGAGATCTTTCCATCCATTGGATGCTTAGAAATTCAGTTACCAGTTGGACAGCAGTATGTAGGGCCTTCTCTTTCAAGACATTGCAGTGCAGCCTTGCTCGAATCACATCACAAGTGAGAATTGATTCAAGCTCTTCAAGTGGTAATGACTTTCCTCTTCTTAGAAGAAGATTCACAATGTTAGAAGTTCATCTCAGAGTCTTCATGTTTCTGCACAATAATATTTAAAGATGTCACCGGAATTCCAAAGAGATGCAGCTTTTGTCCTAGCAAAAATGCTCAGCATTTTTTCTTTGTAACAAATTATTGTTCATGTCTGAAACAATATTTTTCACTTCCACTACTTACAAATGCTTATAACAACTGTATCTACAACAGTGAACTTTCAATAATTTGTGTTCTTTTATTCACTACCGCATCTGCGGATTGTTTGGGTCAGAGATGTTTGTTTTTATAATTTTGCCATTTTTAAAGAAGCTACTGATATGAATATTACATTGACTAATTATTGTCAGTTCTTCCTTGCTGGTACAATGAAATAAAGCAAAAGATAAAAAAATCAAATGTGATGTTAAGAAAGCAAGTGCAGTACCCCCATGTGTGCATGCTCAAGTAGCTGTTTATTGTGCATGTATTAACCATGTAACTACATCTGCTAATTTCCCATTCTGCCACTAGATGGCTGTTGCACTAGACACATTCTAGAGAGCCCCCAATACCTTTCACAGCTGATCTTCGTGTACCCCTCAACTCCATCATCAAAGGGGGTGCCAACAATCTGTCTTTCATGGCATATACATCTTGTTCCATCACATCACAGGTCAGATGGATATAAAGGACCAAGTAAAGTTAGATTTTGAGGAAGAACATAAAATCAAGGTAAATCTTACTTGGAAGAAACATAAAATAGGGGAATTTGCATTGATCTTAAGGGTAAACCACTTTGTACAGCAATAAATATTCCACCACCTAGTTTATTTAATCTACCCTTTCAGAACATCCTTTGTACCTTTGTATAAATTTCAGCTAAACTTATCTCTGGATTTAACCAGCTTTCGCTACCTAAAATGATTTGAGCTTCAGTACTTTACAAATGTTACACCAATGGTTTTTAGATCTGTGTTCATCCTATCTGTGACCTGCACCCTTTGAAACTGAAACCCTTTTTGTGTGTTCCTAGGGCCCTCTACTTCTATCCTTAAAAACAACTCCCAGTCTACACAACACATTCCCCACTACCCATGTAGCTGCTTCCTTTGTGTAGTTGGCACATGGCCTATTCAGCAGAACCGAGAACCCTACTACCTGATGGCACAAGTCAATGAATCTGCAGTCTCCAGTCACAGAACTGTCTGAGCCTCCGATTCGGATCCTCCACTCAGCTCTGTACCAGAGGCCTATAGTCTGTTGTTTCAACTAAGCTGCAGACAGTGAGCTTTACTTAATCTTACAGGCAAGACTGGCAGCCTTTATTACTACAGATAATCGCTCCAATCCAGAGATAATCTCTTCCAATTCAAAAGTGCCATACATCATTTGGGCTGACATGAGCCACCACCTGCAGTTGGCTGCACCCCATACTCTTCTTGGTATCTGGAAAAACCTCTTCTACATCTCAAATGGTTCCACCTGGTATGCACATGGAGTGCACATTGGTCTTCCACTTCCTGGTAGCCATATACTTGAGGGACTCATTACCTGCCTAACGCTGAAGCTCCCAACTAAAAGCAAATACACCCTCTTTGATAGCCCGGATCTTGCAGCTGGGAGGTGACCTCAGAAAAAGTGACACTATCTGGCTCAGGAGTATTGTTTGACACAAACAGTGCCTCAAACCTGTTGGTATGACGAACTTGGGAGGCCTCATGATCGGTCGCCTGGGAATTTTTTTCGCCGCCTGCCGTACACTGCGGGGAAGCTCATGTGACCCCGGGTGGGATGTCAGCCTCATTGTGAGCTGTAACAGGGCTCAATGCAGCTGTGGGCCAATCGGTGGACATGGTGGACACAAGAGATGTCTATTTAGTTCCCATGGCCAACCCACAACAACGGCACCCCTCAACTGCAACCTGGATATGTGCAACGAAAGTGAACACAGCTGGGAGCAAAGTGTCACCAACCCATTTTGCAACTGTGCACAGTAGTCACAGTCTGTATCCATGACTACAGAAAATGAACATCTAAAAATGTGTGTTGTAGACTGTACAGTGATCAACTAAGGTAAACAGAGACAACTTTAGTGATACACATTGTGGAAAAGTATGGAACCAGATGGCTGGCATAATAGAGTCCCATATCAAGGGGTTAAAGTTTGCATCCACCCACTTCCTTTTATTTTTAAATATATTTTATTTAAACACATTCTAGGAATTGCTTATTAATGTAAGGTCTGAAGATGGCGTCAAGCACGCCGAAACCGGTAACATAATAAATGAAAAATGCGATCTTGGCTACAAAATAATTATTAAACAATTATAGATCACTCCATTGAACAATGAGTTCCTTATATAACAAAACTTGGTGTTGCTTTCTGTTCCACTGCCATTTTTCAATAAGGATTTTACACATTTTGTTACATTCCCTACTAGGATGCCTGCTGCATTGATGTTAGTGCTTTCATCTTCTACAGTACTGCAGCTTCCAATTCCATACAAGCAATCTTAACAGAACTGAGACATACTATGAATTTAGTTTTCCTGGTTCCTTTTTTTAAATTAATTATTGAATCATGTGCATGTTTTTGTATTTAAAAGGTTAGTTTCATGTTATAGTAATTGTTAATGTAGGCACCTGCAGTGTGTAGCAAAGCTGTAATTTGTTACAGTAGACAGCTACACAGGTCAGCAAGATATAATTCTCCATTGGTGTTACATCTAAACCTGATACACACTTTGCAGTCTACTGTGAGGTGCATGACAGATGGCACCTCATACTACTACTAGTCATTTTGTTTTCTCTTCCACTCCCAAATAGAATGAGGAAAAAATTAATTCATGTGTACCTGTGTTCGAACCCTAATTTCTCTTATTTCATCATATCTTTGTGGTCTTCAAGTGCAATGTAAGTTAGTGGCAGTAGAATCGTTCTGTCAGCAGCTTCTATTTCCAGCCATAATTTTCCTCAATAGTGTTTCTCGAAATGAACATTGCCTTTACTCCAGCAATTCCCTTTCGAATTCCTGAAGCATCTCTACATCTCTACACAACTTACCAGTAACAAGCCTAGCAGCCTGCCTTCTAATTGCTTCTATCTCTTCCTTTAAACCAGTCTGGTGGGGATACCAAATAATCGAGCAATATTCAAGATGGGCTCACACAAACTCTTTATATATGGTCTCCTAAAGAGATGAACCACATCTTCATAAAATCCTCCCAATAAACTGAACCTTCCCGTTGACTGTCTTTACAGACTTATTCCATTAGGGGACTGATGACCTAGAGTTTAGTCCCCTTTAAACATCCCAACAACAACGACAACAAAAACTTATTCCATTTCATATTGATCTGCAGCATTACACCTAGATATTTAATCAACATGACCATCACAAGCAGCACACTACTAATGCTGTATTTTAAATGATGGGATAGTTTTTGCTTCTGATCTGCATCACCTTACATTTTTCTACATTTAGAGCTAGATGTCATTCCTCACACAAACTTGAAATTTTGTTTATGTTATCTTGAATCCTACTAGTCATTTAATGACAGAACTTCCCATACCGTACAGCACCATCTCAAACAAGTTTCAGAAATGAAGAAATATGCAATCTACCTGTTCCCCTTCATCCATGGTTTGCAAGATGTCATGAGAGAAAAGAGCAGTCTTACTTTATATGAGCACTGCTTCATAAAGATATGTTAGAAGTGTAGCAAGCTGTGTATTTAGCTTCTTTGGTGTACTTTTATAATTTAATTCTTAAGTTGTCATACCAGTATTGATAGGATCTAAACATGCTGTGTGAGGTCACAGAAGAAGTTGGCTTCAGTTCACAATCCATGGAAGATACATGTGCTCAAGGTCAGTCATCCTCAGTCTTCTACCTCAGGATTTAACAGGGTGAAGAATCTGGCACATCACATGAGACACCTAATTTGTTGTTACTGTGGTCTTGAGTCCAAATACTGGTTTGAAGTAGCTCTCAAAGCTACCCTGTACTGTATAATCCTTTTGGTCTCTGAATAAGAATGGCAACCTACAAACATTGGAATCTGCTTACTGTAATCATCTGTAAGTCTTCCTGTGTGATTTATACTCTACACACTTCCCTCAACAGTTAATTTGACAAGATATTCCAGAAATTTCTTTTCTCCCCAATTCTGTTTAGTACCAACTCATTAGTTACACAATCTACCCACCTAATCTTCAGCATTCGTCTCTAACGCCATATTTCAAAAGCATGTACCAACTTTCTGTCTGAACTCTTTATATTCCAAATTTTATTCCCATACAAGGCTACACTCTAGACAAATGCTTTCAGAAAGGACTTTCTAACATATAAATTTACTTTGGAAGTCTACAAATATCACTTTTTCGGAAATGCTTTTCTTCTGAGAGACATTTTCCATTTTATTTCTTCTTTACTTTGACCACCAGAAATTATTTTGCTACCTAGATAACTAACACCATCTACTGCTTTTATTGGCTCATCGCCTAATCTGATTCCTTCAACAATGCCCAAATTTCTTACACTATATCCTATTAGCCTTGCCTCTTGGTAATGATTTCAAGACACTGTCCATTCCATACAACTGCTCTTCCAGGTTCTTTTCTGTCTCTGAAAAAATTACAATGTCATCAGCAAAGTTATTGCTTCTCCCAGAACTTTAATTCCTTCTCCAAATTTCTCATTTCATTCTCTCACCACTTGCTCACATACAGCTTGAATAAATTGGGGAAAGGCTACAACACTCTCTTACTCCCTTCCTAACCACTGCATCCATTTCATGCCCTTCGACTCTTTATAACTGTTGTATGGTCTTTGTACAGTTTGTATATAACTTTTTGTTCCCTATATTACATCTCTGCTACCTTCAGAATTTGAAAGAGGGTTTTCTAGTCAATGTTGTCAAACTCTTGCTCCAAATCTACAAATGCTAAAAAGTGGGTTTACCTTTCCTTAACCTGTCTTCTAAGATAAGTTGTAATATATTGCCTCATGTGTTACACCATTTCCCCTAAATCCAAACTGATTATCCCTGAGGTCAGATTCTACCAATTTTTTCCATTCATCTGTAAATAATTTGAGTTTGTATTTTGCAACCGTGACTTATCTGTGTTATCTATTTGGTGACCTCATCTTTCATTCCTTTTTCTCAGTTCATATTCACCTACTATTTTTCCTTCCCTTCCTTTTCCTACTACCGAGTTCCTCTTTTTTAATTACCAGAATGACTTCTTTTATCTCATCATTGGTAGAGCTGTTGTTGTGGTCTTCAGTCTGCAGAGTGGTTTGATGCAGCTCCCCATGCTACCCTGTCCTGTGCAAGCTCTTCATCTGAGAATACATACAGCAACCTACAACCTTTTGAATCTGCTTACTGTATCCGTCCCTTGGTCTCCCTCTACAATTTGTGCCCCACACACTACCTTCTAATGTTAATTTGACAATTCCTTGATGTCTCAGAATGTGTCCCACCAACATATTCCTTCTCTTAGTCCTTTTCTCTTCAATTCTGTGTGCACTTCCGCATTAGTTATGTGATTTACCCATCTAATCTTCATCATTCGTCTTTACCACCACATTTTGAAAGCTTCTATCATCTTTTTGTTTGAACTCCTTATCCTCCACATTTCACTCCCATACAATGCTACACTCCAGACAAACGCTTTCAAAAAGGACTTCCTAATATTTAAACTAATATTGGAGGTCAACAAATTTCACTTCTTCAGAAACACTTTTCTTCCCATAGCCATTCTGTATTTTATATCTTCTTTACTTTGGCCATCAGCAGTTATCTTTCTACCCAAATAATAAAACTCATCTACTGCTTTTATAGTCTCATTACCTAATCTAATTCCTTCAGCATCACCTGATTTTCTGACTGTACATTCCATTACCCTCATTTTACTCTTGTTAATGTTCATCTTATATCTTCCTCTCAAGACACTGTCCATTCCATTGAATTGCTCTTCCAGGTCTTTTGCTGTCTCTGAGAGAATTACTATGTTTTCAGAAAACCACAAGGTTTTTATTCCCTTTTCCTGAATTTTAATTCCCTCTCCAAATTTGTACTTGCATTCCTTCACAGCTTGCTCAACGTACAGATTGAACAACATTGGGGAAAGGCTACAACCCTGCCTTACTCCCTACCCAACCACTGCGACTCTTTTATCTCCTTTGACTCTAATAATTGCTATCTGGTTTTTGTACAAGTTGAAGTCAACATTTTCAAAAGCTTTCTCCACATCCACAAATGCTAAAAATGTAGGATTCACTTTCCTTGACCTATCTTTTAAGATTAGTCTTAATGTAAGTATTGCCTCGTATGTTCCTACATTTCTCCTAAATCCAGATTGATCTTCCCCAAAGTGAGATTCCACCATTGTTTGTAAATAATTTGTGTTAGTATTATACAGCCATGAATTATTAAACTGATAGTTCCATAATTTGCTTTCTTAGGAATTGGAATCACTATATTCTTCTTGAAGTCTGATAGTATTTTCCCTGTTTCATACATCTTATATACCAGGTGGAACAATTGCTTCATGACTGGCTCATCTAACAATAATAAAATTCTGACGGGACGTCATCTACTCTAGCAGCCTTGTTTCTGCTCAAATCTTTTAGTGCTCTGTCAAATTCTTCTCATAGTATAGTATAGTGTCTCCTATCTCACCTTCCTCAACTTCGTCTTCCACTTCTAAAATACTACCTTCAAGTTTATTTCCTTTGTACAGGTCTTTTATATATTCCTTTCAGCTTTCAGCTTCCCCTTCTTTGCTTAGTACTAGTTTTCCATCTGAGTTCTTGATATTCATACTGCTGCTTTTCTTGTGTTGTAATATCTCTTTTGTTTTCCTGTAGGTGGTATCTATCTTTCCCCTAATTATACATTATTCTACGGTCTTGCTTTTCTCCTCAAGCCACTCCAGCATAGCCAGTCTGCACTTCCTGTCAACCTCATTTTTCAGACGTCTGTACTCCATTTTTGCCCGCTACACTTGATACATTTATATATTTTCTGCTTTCATCAATTAAGTTCAGTATCTCCTGTGTTGTCTAAGGATTTCTTTCAGGCCTTGTGCTTCTGTGTATATGATTCTCTTGTGGCCTTCAATACTGTATCTCTCAGAGCTACCCATTCTTCTTCTACTGTATTACCTTCCTCTGTTTCATCCAATTCAATCCTTGCTTAATGCCCCTTCTGAAACTCTCAACCACATCTGGTTTCTTCAATTTGTCCAGAGTCCACCTCCTTAATTTTCTACCTTTTTGCAGTCTCTTAATTTTATTCTACAATTTATAAAAAATAAGAATCAGAATCTATATCTACCCCTGTATATGTCTTACAGTTATAAAGTCAATCTGGTACCTCCAAGTGTCTCCTGGTATTTTCCATGTGTATATCCTTTATTCATGATGATTAAACCAAGTGTTTGTGATAATTAAATTGTGCTCCATACAAAATTCTACCAGGTGAACTGTGTCATTCCTTTTTCCCAGTCCATATTCACCTACTACATTTTCTTCTCTTCTGTTTGCAACTACTGAGTTCCAGTCCTCCATCACAATTTAGTTTTCTTCTCCTTTGACAGTCTAAATAATATATTATATCTCCTCATACATTTCTTTGATCACCTCATCTGCAGAACTAGTTGGCATATAAACTTATAGTACTGTAGTCAGTATTGGCTTCATGTCTATATTTACTACAATGCATTCAATATGCTGTTCATAGTAAATTACCTGCAGTCCTATTTCCTTATTCATTATTAGACTTACTCATGTGATACCCCCAACTGTTTTTGTATTTATAACCCTGTACACCCCTGATCAGAAATCTTGCTCATCCTACCACCAAACTTCACAAATCCCTACCATAACTAATTTCAACCCACTGATTTCTTTAGCAACTTTTTTTTAACGTGTTTCACCCTTGTGGGGAATCCTCAGAAAGTCTTAAAATATCACATTAGATGAGTGGAAGTAAAACAATTTCTAGCCACAATCTGGCAGCATCAAATCATTAAAACTAGGATATGGTTGACAAAAGTCATCAACTTCCACTCATCAAACGTGATATTTTAAGACTTTCTGAGGATGCCCCACAATGGTGAAACACACAAAAAATAAATAAAAATGTTGCAACCAAAACTGTCTTTTACTGTTAACAATTTTATTGGTTGCTATACCAGCCAGCCCATAATGAAGTCGAGAGTATTCTATTGATTTCTGTTTTCAAATTCTCTAACATACCTACTTGATTAAGGGTTAGAACATTCCATGCTCCAGTCTGTAGAATGCCTGTTTATTTTTTCATGATAACAGCCTTGTGAGTTGTCCCACCCAGGAAACCAATTGGGGGCCTATTTTTCCTCTGCAATATTTTACCCAATAAGATGCCATCATTATATATTCATACAGTGGAGCTGCATGTCCTCAGGAAAAGCAATGACTGCTTTCAGCTGTTCACAGTAACTGCATGGCAAAGCCATATTAGTTGGTATTACAAGACTAGCTCAGTCAATCGTCCGGACTGTTGCCCTTGTAACTACTGAAAAGGCTGCTGGTGAGGACACCTTAGATGTCTCTTACTTGACTCAAAAGTCTGTTAATGAGGCACCTGTGTGGACATGACAGAAAGTAATGTGTGTCACCTGAGGCAGAGTGTCAGTATGGAGGCTGGATGCTGACCATTTGGCCTTACTCATTCACACTGTGAATGGACTTGAGGCCACCGCATCAGCAGGGTCTTACCAGACAGATGAGGAGGTGAAATCTTAGAGAAACATCTCTGCCAGCTTAGAAAGCCAGCTACTTGAGCAGAAGAGTGCTTCTTGATTGGTTTATTAACTTTGATCACCATTGATGCTATGATTATATCATGTTCACTAACTCCTGTGTCTACACTGACATCGTTAACCCTTTCGCGGCTATGGGCATACATGTATGCCCGGCAGTTAGAAGGCCCAGACGGCTACGGGACTATATATACACCCGGAAGGCAGGAGGCCCAGACGGCTACCGGCATTCATATATGCCCAGCAGGTAGAGCGGCCTGAAGGCTAAGGGCATTCATTTACGCCCGGGGCCCGGGCGCACAATGGAGCGGCGGCGACTCGGTTTTACCCGTGGCTCAACACTCCTGGTGTCACGGCCATTAACAGGTCTTCTTTGTTATGTCGGTAAGCACTACAGTTTTCACTTCTGGGCCTTCCTGCTCACGAGCTCTCCATCGGGCCCGTCCTGTATTTTTTGTTTGGCGAGAGAACAGCTTTTCACTGTACTGTCGTTACAATGTCGGAACGTTGTTTATCAAACAAGGAAATAATGGACATCCTCATGAATAGTAGTGACGGTGACAATAGTGCTACTACATCCTTTCTTTATACGAAGAGCTCGATGTGTATGGAACTAACAGTATTTATTCAACACAACGAAGAACTTCTGCAGAAGATTCCTTTTCTTAAGAGGATGTGTTAAGTGAAATTTTGACACAAAAAAGATTTTATGACTGGTCAGATAATCATCCTGCGGTGAATCGCCATAATTTCACGAACACTTTTAGTGGTTTAAAGGTAGATTTCGATGAATAAGCAACTCATTTAGATCATTTATTTATTTATTGCACTTTATCTCATTTGAATGTGTCTCAGTTATATGTAGATATGAACATTATACATTTCTCACTGAGAAAATGACGCCAGTGCCCAGAAGATAACAAGATGGAAACCTATAGACCCTCCAGAATTTTATTGCTTGTTGGTTAGTTCCCTTCTTATGCCAAGGTACAAACAGTTAACAGTGACTGAAAACACCAGTATTTTCTGACATAATGGCCAGAGACAGGTACAAGTTGATACTGCGTTTGTTAAAATGTTTGTCAAGCTTATGCGACTTAACTGCGGGGTCATCAGCCCCTAAACTTATAAACTACTTATAAACTATTTTATACTAAAGACTAAAGACAGCACAAACATCCATGCCCGAGGAAGGATTCGAACCCCCGACAGGGAATGGCCTCGCGCAACTAAGCACAGCACCTCAACGCGATCGGCCACTCGATACTGCATTTATTACATTTCAGTGACAATTCGTCCGCATCGCAAGATATTCTTGTGAAAATACGCACGATTGTGGAAGATGCCAAAAAGATTCCGACAGGCTGCAGTCCCATTTGAGAACTTACTAACTGACGAAAGTTGCTACTTTTCAGAGGAAGGCTACGGTTCAAACCGTATATTCCAAACATACATAGCCGTGGGATTAAAATTTCCGTGCTTTGTGTCATACAGACCAGTTACATTCGGGATTATATTATCTACACTGGTGCCGCTACTGAATTAGAATCCGGAAATGCTGACTGGGCCAAATCAGGTGATGTCGTTTTCAGTTTGTTGTTACTATACCTCAACAAAAGTCATGGCATTTATTTAGACAATTGGTATTCAAGTCCTGAATTGTTCTTATGGCTCCATGCGAAGTGCACTAATGCCACTGTGCGTAAAAACAGGAAACATTTACTACCTTTACCTGATAAACTCAAGAAAGGTAAATACAACTGAAGTCTGGGGTGGACAATAAATAAGTCCTGGATGCTATCCACTGTAAATGGACCAGAGTTTGCTCAGACAGAAAAAAAAAGAATCATAAAATGGGAGGAAATAAAGTGAAACACACTTACGTAGTTAGTTACAATTAGTCATGTGGGTGCGATTGATAGGACTAACATGATATTAAGTCCCTACAGTGCATACGAGAAACAGAAATGGTACAAGAAAGTATTCTTTCATTTAACTGACTTGAGTATGCTCAATGCAAAAACTATTTTTGAAATGCATAATAAACAGAAGAAGCCACTAGTGAAATTCCACTTAGAACTAATCCGTCAGTTACTGGAGAAGTTTCATTCATAAACATGTAAAAGCTAGATGCGACTGACACCAAAAAGGACAGCTCTTTTCGACTGGAATAAAAAAATAACATAATCCTGGGTTATTTGGAGCAACTGAGAGAAAGGACATACCGCAAAGACATTGTGTAGTGTGTACTGCCCATACAAAACGGAAAATGACACAAATAGGGCGCAAAAAAAAAAAGATAATGTTGCTCTCTGTATGGTGCCATGTTTTGAGACATACCGCAAACTAAGGAAGTATTAGTTTCTTCAGGTACTTTGAATGTTGAAAGAAAAGAAAATGAAAAAAATAAGAAATCAATAAAAGCAATAGAAGTAATAAAATAAGTTTTTAACTCAGCCAGCGGCAGTCAAATGCCTGCTTCAGAAATGAGGATGGGAAACCACTAAGTCAAACTCTACCACTCCATGAATATCTGAAAAATAAATCCGCTAGCAGAAAGCATGCAGATGCTTATTATCAGATTATTTAGCAAAGTGAATCGAAATTAGGCTTTAATTTCAAACGAAGCAAACGACCTATCAATATTTTTATTTTATTGTTTCCATTTCATTATTAAATCATTATTTTTTCTTGTTTAATTCTTCACTGTGCTACATGGCACAACATAAATTTCAATAACTGTTTTATTTACAATTATAGCTAGAACTGTCGGAGTTTTGCAGGTCTTCCCTACGAACAACTGACTTTAAAACTAAACGTTGCGAAACATACTCGACCGATGTTAATGAAACTTTAATACGCTGTAGTAATATATTTTGGTAATGTACACCTCAAGTTATACTTTTTTTCAATAATAAATCGAAAAGGTATTTTAATTTACTTAAATATTTTCATTCTCAGCCGAGGATAATCTTATAACAGTGTCGTTTGGATCTGAAAGGCTGTTTCGTATCACAAACTGCAACTGCTGTGGCAGAGCAGTGAGATACTGATTTTATAAACTGTGTTATTGTGGGCAGTGGTGTGGGTACCACAACGCGCGACTACCGTGCAGCGGCAGCGGCTGTAGCCCACAGCGGCCGTGGGGCCGGGTCAGCCGCCGCCGCTCAGGCCCACAGCTGGTCACGCGCCGTCAGCCAGGCAGGTAGCCAGGGCGCTCGCCCCTGTAGCCACGAAAGGGTTAATAAGGTTGGGCCTGTTTGTAGCTATAAGGTCTAAAATATTTCCATTGGATATGGGTTGCCGGTTTAAATGCTCAAGACAGTTTTTTTGGAACTCGTGTCAAACAGTAGCTCGCAAGACTGCTTGTCTGTATTGCCTGAAATGAAACTAGAGAGGTCCCAATCTATACTCTTAAGGTTGAAGTCTCCCCCGACTAATACTGCATGGCCCAGATACCTACACACTACCTGGCATAGACTTTCTTTGAATGTCTCTACAACTGGTACAGCAGTGCTGTGGGGCCAGTAAAAACACCCAACTATTAACTTCACTTCTCTTAGACCTGTACTCAGTCTGCCTACCACAGCATGGGCAGCATATGTTTCACATGAACTATTAGCTCAGTGAAAGAAAGAGATGTCATTCCTTGATGTGATGTATCAGTTTTACTACCTTAACAACTTAGTGGATTATTAAAAGAATGTATACACCTATACTCTATGACATTCTGTATTGATTTACCTTGTAAGATGTTGAATAGTTTGTATCCATGATCTGCCTTGAGTTACTGTTAACAGTACCTCATTTTTCTTAAAAGAGTAATAAGAGTGAAAAAAAGGTCAGATTACTGCAGTTGTAGCTGTCTTTCAAACACAGTTATTCTAAATTATATTACACTACAAAAATCTGATTAAATGAAAGTTATTATTGCTCATGAATTGTTATTTGTATGTACTGTTACATATCTGACCAGTAAAATGAAAGAAAGCAATCAATGACAATTAAGCCCATGCCCACACATTCCTCAGTGAAACACTCAATAACTGTATTTATGGTATTTTTATTGATCAAAGAAATCATGGGTATTGTACAATTGTACATATGATATTGGACAAATCAAGAATACATTTGTATAAATAATGTGACAGATTGATTGTTACTTTCATTCTGCAAGAAATTTGTGCAGTTTTACAAGAGGGTAACACACATTACATTGTACTTTGTTACATCAATTGTAACTATTTTTATAAATGCAGTTAATGAAACAACTTTTACAAACCTATTGTTACAATTTTAATGTTACATAAAAAAAGCTGCAGATGAGGGTGACAGATATCAACAGTGTGCTTTATTTGTTAGATATGTTTAATTATTTTGTTACAATATGGCCAATACAAATGGAACATGGTAAAATGTAGTCCACTATATTTTATATACATGCCCTGCATATAACTTCAAGCACATGAAAAGATTTATTAGATTTTTTTAGCAATTATAAACCTAATATTTTTTTTTTTAAAATTATTGTGCACCCGTAATAGTTTTTGGGGCAAAAGATATTTTTTTACTTATATGTGCAGGCTCTTGTTTTTTTAAGTTCCTTTAATTCCATCTGGTAAATTATAATACATCCATATCCCAACACGTAGGACAATTTTCTTATAGCTGGTTTTTCTGGTTTGAATCACTTGCAAGTCTGACCCTGACACATTTCAGAGTTATTAAGGGGCACATTTAACATTCATGATCTGTCTTAGTTTAATAAGTATATCTTGCGAAATGAGATATTACTACAAATGTATACGTATTGCAGTGTCATACTGCCAAGTGTTTTGAAATGTTGTCAGCAATATATTTCAAACTGTGCAGGGCAACTTCCTCCAAACTATGATTTACTACTGCATTATTGAGTGACTGTGAGAATGATATACTTGTATGAGAACAAATTTGGTGATTGATTTTTCTGAGTACCCTTCGATTATAACAAACAGTTGACAGCTTTTTTGACTTATCCTCTGCATGAGTGCTCCATTTAAAATTATCTTCAAGCCATATGCTTATAAACTTCAAAACCTCTTGGTTTTTTATGAATATTTCAGGGATTTCTTGTTTTCAAGATGAGAGGGTGAAATTTATGTGGGTTGTTTTTTGCACATTTATAATGAGATTGTTCTCATTGGACTATTTTTTGGGTGCTGACATAAGTGATTTAACATTTAAGTCATGGTTAGTTGTGCCTATACCTGCTACCAGGATACTTCTGTCATCAGAAAATAGTGTAGAATGCCTGAAGTTAGCTTTGTGGTTATGTCATCGGTATACAGCAGAACAGCATTGGTCCTATGATTGATCCTTCTGATGCACCATACCTAACAATCGTTATATCAGAGGAGGGGACAGTACAATAATGGATGTGTATATTCTGTTCTTCAAATTTCATTTCAACTCTTTGTACACTGTTTGACAGATATGAATTTAACCATTTGTTTGTTAATCCTCATACACCTCTTTTTAGAAACTTCTTAAGGAGTATGGTGTGGTCAGTAACATCAAAAGTTTTGGACAAATCTATTAAATACCAGTAGAAATTTCTTTATTGTCTAATGATTTTAAGGTTATGTTGAGATATTCATACACTGCTGTGATACTCATCTTTAATTTCTAAAGCCATATTGGTCATTTGATATTAAAGAGAACTTGTTATTCAATCTTTCCAATCAGGTATAAAACAACTTTTCAAATATTTTTGGGAATGCACTAAGATGTGCTGTTGGTCTGTAATTATAGTAGAACCCAGTTTTTACACTTTTCAAGGGACTTCAGTGAAATGGTGAACATATGGGAAAACATAAAATGCGGGAATAATGTTTTAAATGGTAAAATATGCTTACTGTATTACACTTGCATTTCCATAGTTTGTGATATATGTACATAATAGACATCAAAATACTCACCAGGAAGTTCATTTTATATAGTAAAGGTTATTAAAATTTCTACCATTTTAAGCACCAGGTGGTACTGGAACTGGTAATTTTATGGGAAGTAGAAATTTTTGACGTAATTTCATTCATCATAATCAAACAGTCAGTGAGCCTTTAACCGACATTAATTATTTACGTAGTAAAACTGCAAAAGGTCTGTTCTCTCTGTATTTTTTTGGTGTTTTGCATGACGATATTCAAGAATTTATTGACAATCTCGACTGCAAATACCTATATGCAAAAGTATTTTTGTGATGCTTGCATAGCGTCAGCATCTCACACTATTATCGCTTTTTTGAGGTTGTAATGTACCGTGCCCCGTTCACTGTGCAGAAAAACGTACACAAGCAAACCATCAGTCTCACCGTTCATAAAACATCACAAAAAATACATAGATAAATATTTGCATTTCACAACAAGAATAAATTCTCAAAATGCATCATGCAAAACACCAGTTGCGTAAACAAAGACAAGCTGACAATCGGTAGTCAACTAGGCGCATACTGCAAACAACGAAATGTGAAATATATGTTTTAATACATGCAAAGTGTCAAGAAACTTGACTGTGTAACATTTATAAACACTATACTTTAAGGCAAAAGCCATGCAGAAACTGATGTTAATGATATTGGTCTGTAATTAGGGTCCATTTCTTTACATTTCTTATAAATGAGTCATCTGTGTTTTTTCCCCAATAACTTGGAACTTTGCACTGCATCAGAGACTTGCAATATACAATAGCCAAGTAAGTTGCCAATGCTGTGGAGCTCTCTTTGTAAAACCAAATTGGTATTTATGCATTTAGCTCATATGATCTGGTGTTACAGAATGTGTTCAGATGTTGGACATAATGTATTGTACATAGTAGCTTAAGAGTAGCATCATAAATTGTGATACATAGTATATGTTTTCTGAATAGTTCATTAAAACAGTCCGAAGGGTTATTGTTCCAGATATTCTTTTACGGTGTAAAAGCAATGAGACAGTACATAAGACTTCAAACTTTTATCAAATTCATTAATAGATTTTATACTTGTGGGAAGCTTATTGAAAAGTTGAAGACCCATGTGAAATGTTTCTGTTTTGCATAAATGGGTGGAAGTATGTAACACATGTAGGTTTGATTTTGTTCTTGAGTTGTGTTCATGTATTTCTTTATTTTTTCTGAGGCTAGGTTCCATTGGCATTTTGTGTTGTTTTTTTTTTAAGAATTTCGTAGTCTTGAGTATGTAAAGACATGTCTGTGGTAGGATCTCCAGTTTCCTGTTTTGTGTCTCGCTTCCACCGGTAGTCTTAGGTGTCAGTAGCCGAGTGGAGAGAAACCGACACAGGAATAAAGGATGCACGCATGTACAGGTACGGAGGTCACCAGCCAGTGGGACAGCAGAAACTAGAAACATTAGAGTAAATTAGAACGAGATATATATTTCATAGAGACTTAGTAATACTTAACTTTTACATAGTTCTTGACTGCAGAATGCTGATACATAGATTAGATAGAGGCCTGCCTACTGATGATTCCTAGTGCCTATCCGATAGCCAAGTCTTAACTGGTGCCTATCTGATTTCCAAGTGAACGATGCAGCAGTCATGGCCACGAGCGGAGTTGGAGCAGAGGGCGCTCGTGGCTGACGTCGTAAGTTGCCGCGCCGTGCATGCATGGCGGCGCGCGGCGTAAGTACGTGGCGCGCACTTCATACTTATGCAACACCACATCCTGAATTTATGATCCTTACCATTTTCTTCTGGATTCGGAAGGTGCTGAGGGCAGTTGGAGAATTATCACAAAACATCACACCATATCTTAGATGGACCTCCATGTATGCATAGTATACAGTACTTACTGTTTTCAGGCTGCTGCACGATTTCAGTACACCCAGTGAATAACAGCCAGTACTTATTTTGGCATTGACCTTTTCTATGTCTGTCCCACTTTAGATTGTCATTTACACATAAACCCAAGAATTTGAAGTGCATATTAGTATCTGTTTGTTGTTTATTTTTACAAGTGGTTGAGAGGGGTTAGCATTTTGAGGGGTATGATAATTCATGGAAACTGTCTTTGTAGTGTTAATTGTTAGCTTGTTGATTGTAGCCCAATTTCTGAGTTGTTCAGTAACTACATTAACTGCTTTCTGAACTGCATCTGTGATGTTCCCTTTTAGGAGAACAGTTGTATTTTCAGCAAATATTATTATTTTATGTGCAACTACATTCAAGCTCAAGTTATTAATGTACAGGAGGAACAGTAGAGGTCCCAATATGAAGCCATGTGGCACACCTTGTTTGACAGATTGACTACTATACAGGATTTCTATTACTGAATTAAGTTGTTTGTTGGTATGTTTCATGCTGACTTTCTGTGTGGGATTGCTTAGGAATGATGGTATCCACTTTTTTTGCAACTCTTATGCTATACAGCTCCATTGTTTCCAGTACTATTTCATGATCCACTGTGTCAAAGGCCTTTGACTGATCTAGAAATATGCCTGTAGTGGACTGTCTTGTAGCTACTAGTTCTAGAATCGTATTCATACTTTCATATATTGTAGTTTCTGTAACTCTGTTGTTTCTGAATCCATGTGTGATAAACTTAACATGCCTTTTTTTATTTATTAAGTCTTTTAGTTTTTAATACTTTTGAAAAGCAGGATGAAATTTTTTTAGGCCTGTACTTGTTCATGTCTTTACTATAACCTTTTTTATAAACAGGAATTACTCGGGATAATTTAAGTGACTCTTGGAAGGTACCTGGTTTGGGGACTTATTTGTTTTCTGCTCTCTCAGCTGTTTCTCTACACCACGGATTCCGATGTCTGTGCCCCACCCCTACCCCTGCTGCAGCAGAGTGTCTGAGCGCATCGAGTTACTGTGCTCAGATGTGTGAGGCCATTCCCCATCGGAGGTTTGAATCCTCCCTCGGGCTTGGATGTTTGTGTTGTCTGTAGTATAAGAATTACAGAATATAGAACACAAAAATTCACAAATACTGTAAGAATGAAACTACGAAAGGAATTTGGTGTCTAAATTAGTGTCTGCTGCCTACTGCTCTGTGCAATGGCTACAGCCGACTGACCAGCAGCATTGTTCAATGGTCCCACCACAAACAAGAGTCCATGGGGTACTATCACTGTCAAATATAACTGTGCAAGTATTTTAAGAATTATACTACACAAACTCACAAGCACACGCAGGTACGTTTCACGGTGATTTTATGTTACTACCATAAGACAACTTTTTCAGGTGCAAGTATGAAATGCAGGTCCATTATGCATAGGGTAAGTTAGAGTATGGCCAAGTGGTGCAATGGTTTCTGCAGTGATATCCGGCGGCAATAAAACATGGACACAGTGGTTCACTACATTTATGTTACCCATAGTTTATTTACCGAGAACACTTTAATATGCTCTCGAATTTGACAGTCCTATCGTAGAAGCACAGAATGTTAGGGCATGTCTTGAGACAGCAGACGTACATCCATTGTACTACTGGGAGTGGTAGGGGGTAAAAACTGTAGAGGAAGGATTACAACACAGCAATGGTTGCTCTGAGGTGAAGAAGAGGCTGGTGTAGGGATGAACCTGTGGTGGGTTGCAGCGGACCAGTATAAGGGTTCTACTGCCCTTATATCTGAATTAATTAGATTGTTCTTTAAATTATATTCAACTAAAAATGAATTTTGGAGGTGTGAAATAAAAATAAATTGATCTCATGTCACCGTGTTATTTAACTTATTTCTGGCCACAAAACTTCAAGAGAACTCATTTACAACAGAACTTCAACTGAACATAACTCAGACTAGCATAAATCCAAACTACAGGCATGACTTGACTTGTCATGAAATAGCGTCCTTATATATATTGATGATAAATTGATGACACAAAAATAATAGAAGGAAACTTTCCTGGTGGGATAAACAAATATAAAAAACAGAAAACGGATGACTTACCCAAATGGCAGGCTCGTCGACAGACACAAATAAAATCACACACAAACACACACACAAGTTTTCACAACTGTTGGTCGCTTCTTCAGGAAAAGAGGAAGAAAGGAGAAGAGAAAGGGAAGGATATGGGTTTTAATGAAGTGGAAAAGGAGTCATTCCAATCCCATTGGAATTGGAATGAAGCAGGCTTCAAGTGCTGTGTTGACTCTCATCTCAATTCTGACATTGAGACATGAACACAGAAATTTATCTTCAACATACTTGGAACAGAGCAGAAAGATAGGCTTCTGTTCACGGAGCTGTGATCACTGCACATCTTTGTTGAAGTTGTCATAGGTAGATGTCTAACCATGCTGCTACTTCAAATGCAGAATAGTTTAGAATATCTGTATACTTACCATACATGTCCTTGGCAACATTCTGGATGACATTACTCAGGGATTTCCACATGTAGTTTTGCAAGTGTACTGCCTTATGCTCGAGTCTTAGATGCAAATGTTGTTTTGTCAGAATGGGAATTATGCAACAACATAAGGGACTCTCATCAACCCTTTCCAGTGTCTTGATAAATGTGCAACAACAGCTTTTGGGCCATTTGTTTGTGATACTTACAGTCAGCAATGCTTTCATTTTATTTTTTCCATAAGCTGAAGTTGCACATAAGGTTCAACATGGGCCAATATTGACTGTTGGGCCTAGCTTTTCTCCATATTCACAGAGATATTAGTGTTAATGCATCTCATGTAATTAATGTGCTGTGTGTCCCCCCCAAAAAAAGAAAGAAAGTGCGCCATTATTCTGTAAGAAACTGAAACTATACTGACAGATTTTCATCTAGACTTTAAGCAAGAGATATTTCCTATGTTTGCATACATTGCTCTTTTATTAATGTTATGAAGAATATTTATTTTTCAAATTAAAATTCTCAGTACTTAAAAGCCATACTATTTTTTAACTGTTGGAACAGCCTTAAATGTGTTAAACCCTACTACTGGAAACAAAAATTACCATTAATGCTTTAATGAAGCAGATATACACAAATGCTTCAGATCATGTGATTTTTTTGGCAGTGCCTAATTGTGGTTCTCATAATTGTTTGTGATGATGGTGACAATAAAAACTAATCTACTGACAGTCTACCTAGCCCCATGATTTAATTACAAAATGCTAGTCATTTGAAACATTGATCATTAGAAATAAAAATTGCTTGGCGGCGCATTGTGATGAATCAGTTTTCTTCATGCATAATCAAAATCTCATTTTAAATCGTGTTTTTCTTCAGAATGCTGTTATCTGTCTCATTTCAAACATAAAATAGTTGACTATTTCACACACTTGCTTGTCAGAAATATTGTATATTGATGTTTTTCTATGAATATTTTTTGATTATTGAGTTCGTGGTTAGGTTGAACATAATAGCACAGTCTCAATAAGATGTAAACACAGATTTTTTTACATTCAGAATTACTCAATGGCTGTCTGCAGCCGGCCACGGTGGCCAAGGGGACTGAGGCGCTTCAGTCACGGTCTGCACGGCCACTACAGTCGGGGGTTCGAATCCCACCTTGGGCATGGATATTTGTGCCGTTCTTAGTCTTAGCTAGTTCATAAGTAGTTTGTAAGATTAGGGCCTGATGACCCCGTAGTTAAGTTCCATAAGTTCTACAAATATTTGAACATTTGGCTGTCTGCAACATAACACAATTGGTTGTACATGTCTTCCATTATTCATTGCACCGTAACCAACACTGACACCTACAAAGTAAATGTCACTAAACTAACCTTCATTAAGATCAACAGCTAAGCATATGACTCGAACCCAACCACTCTAGCAGTATCTTCAACAATTCTATCTAATTTGTATCTCATGTTAGAAAGAATCAACTGTGTTTCAAATGCGGCTTTCAACTTTTTCTCCCTCACTTTTCGAGCCTTTTTTTTTTTTTTTTTTTTGCTGCAGCTTAGATACGAATGTTTCTTAGATTTGTGTAAATATGGGATGCAGGTTGTGTGTGTGTGTGTGTGTGTGTGTGTGTGTGTGTTCTCTAGGTTAAGAATTTTTCATCTAAAAGCAAGTAAAGTATTAATTCTTTTTGTGTGTTGATGATAAAATGCATTTACTATTCAGTGAGTCTCCACTCCAAACTTATTTATATTCTGACAGAACTTTGTGAATCACATTTAAATGAATTATTGTTCGCATTCTTCTTATTCTAGCTATTATTTCCTGTTTCTTTGTATCAGTAGTGTGAAACATTACATGTCGTTCATATATCTCCCCACCCCACATTAAAATAAGTGAAAGTTATTTTCCATTTTCATAGTAACAAAGTTCTTCAAATTTTCAGATACATCACCATCAGCAGAGTCAGATCTACCACAGCATCAAGCACAGTCAATTTTGAAGATGAGAATGACAGGGACATTAGCTCTCTTCTGAATTCAGATGATGGCACAGCTACAGGAGGAATTGCACAAATACAGTCAAAAGTTCAGGCTACTACACCAATTACACCAACAAATGCAGCTCCTGATGAATTCAAAGGGCAATTCAGACGGAATTATATCCAGCTTTCCACAAAAAGTGCTGGTGCTCTGACAGTCTCAAGCCCACCTATATTTGAATCAGTTGAGCAAACCACCAAGTTTGCTGAAGAAGATGGCAACATACCTGTTAGCTCAGATACTTCAGCAAGTGCTTCTACTGAAACAATTCACAACACGGAAGATTCAACAGTGAAGACATTTAGGCATTTTAAAACAAGACCCACTGTGGTAACAACCACATCTGCAGCAGACACTTTTTCAGAAACTACACCAAGAATAAGGATCAGACCTGGCTCAGATAGGAGGAGATTTCGCCCAAAGGTTGAAACTACAACTAGTTCTTCAGAGTCTTCAAAAGATTCCAGCACAGAGACCGCAGTTTCTGAGAGTATAGAAAAACCTAGACCCCGATTCCGTCCCAAATATGAAACTGCATCACGTACTCCAATCACAGAACAGAGGAAGAAGCCACAAATTAACTCAGAAACAGGCCTTCAAGAAGATGCAGTGGTTCCAAGAATTTCACAAAGTAAATTAGAAAGCTCTGAAGAAGGTGTGACAGAAAAATTGAGACGATTCCATCCCAGAACTGAATCTTCACATGAGACCAAAGCAGAGACATTCATGACACCAGGAAACACAAGCGATGAAAACATTTTGTCTGTTCCCAAAGGAACACTAGAGCCCAGTTTGTCAACCTCACAATTTACTGATGGTACAGAGTCACCAGAGGTAGGCGTTACTTCAGGAAGCTCTACAGAAATATCTTTCACAGCAACATCAAAGAGAGAGAACAGTGACATTTCACAAGATAGTGAATTTTTGGAATCATCATCTGCCATCAAAACAACTAGTCCTATAACTGCAGATGAAGATAGTACAGAAAGGTCTGCAGAGCATGGAGTCACATCAACAGTTCATATTTCAACAGAAAAAGTAAGAACTACACCAGTCACAGAAGACCCAGCAACAGAGTACTTCTCCAGGCCCAGAAATTTCAGTACAGCCCAACCTAAAGATCTGCTCTCAACGGTACAGGGCCCAACAGTTAATGAAAAGGAACCTGTTCTAAGTACTTCACAGCACTTACTGCAGACTGGAATAGTGGAAGCTACTTCCAGCCCTGTTTTTAGTACCACTGAGTCGGTTTCAGAATCCTCCAGGAAAGCTAGTGATAGAGGAAGTGACACAGAAAATACATCAGTTTCAGCTTCGGTAAGTAGAACTTTTTATTTCCTTCTGTTACAATAAACAACTGTTTATTTTTTTCAGCTACGATATACATGTAGGATTCACTGAATGCATTATAATATGCTACCACTTAAAAATTATATGAGAGTGAGGTACCTATTTATAATTGTATCTGTTTACCATTACTCTTGTGTAAGGGGCTGAAGTTAATGCCATACAAAAATTCAACTACCATTAACTCTCTTCTACATGGTTCCTGTAAGGATACTCTGTATTAAAAATATGGTTCAAATTGTTATTATTATGCATGATTATACAGATAAAATAGCATGTTTATATTATTATTCTTCCAAAAAATCTGTTATTTTTCTGAAATTGAAGTTTAACAGTTATTAAATTTTAAAATTAAGACACAAGATAAAAAACACTATGTCATTGGCTGAAGCTATGGTGCCATCACACAACACAAAGAATAAGAAGCTATATGTGCATTATAGCACTGTTGCTAGATTTTTTTTTGTTATTTTTTCTGTGTACAGTTCGGATTTTTCTGTTGGGAAACATATTTACAATTTTTATTGTAATAATGGAAAAGACTTTTGTGAAGACTGATGGTGGAAACCTTCCAAAAGCCTCTTCTGCCTGACAAGGCGGCTGGGCTGCGGGGGCTGGCGTTTGTGTGTGTGTGTGTGTGTGTGTGTGTGTGTGTGTGTGTGTGTTTATTTGTTACTATCACTGCCTGTGCTCCTTCGCCTGGTGAGTGGACTTCGTCTAATTTTTTACATATATTTTTCCTGTCGGGAGTTTTTTCCTCATATTATATATATATATATATATATATATATATATATATATATATATAAAATAGACGAAGATTACTCACCAGGCGAAGGAGCACAGGTGTGACAGCATCACAAATAAATAAATGAATACACACACACAATCGCAAGCTTTCGCAACCCAGTTGCGTCTTCAGGCAGTAGGGAAGGAGAGGGAAAAGGAAATGATGAGGGTTTTAAGGAAGGGGGTAAGGAGCCATTCCAATCCCAGGAGAGGAAAGACTTACCTTGGGGGAAAAAATGGAGGGTAAACAAATGCACACATGCCCACACATTCACACAGACACAAGTACACCTAGGCAGACATACAGTATGTCTGCGATTGTGTGTGTGTGTGTGTGTGTGTGTGTGTGTGTGTGTGTGTGTGTGTGTGTGTGTATTCATTTATTTATTTGTGATGCTGTCACACCTGTGCTCCTTCGCCTGGTGAGTAATCTTCGTCTATATTTTATATTTTATTTTTCCTGCTAGGAATTTTCCATCTTAATATTCGTATCATATATATATATATATATATATATATATATATATATATATATATATATATAAAATATAAAAAATAGACGAAGATTACTCACCAGGCGAAGGAGCACAGGTGTGACAGCATCACAAATAAATAAATGAATACACACACACACACACACAATCGCAAGCTTTCGCAACCCAGTTGCGTCTTCAGGCAGTAGGGAAGGAGAGGGAAAAGGAAATGATGAGGGTTTTAAGGAAGGGGGTAAGGAGCCATTCCAATCCCGGGAGAGGAAAGACTTACCTTGGGGGAAAAAATGGAGGGTAAACAAATGCACACATGCCCACACATTCACACAGACACAAGTACACCTAGGCAGACATACTGTAGAAAGCAAAGAAGTTAAGTTATAGAAGTTAAGAAGTTAGACAGAGATACCACTTGAGGCAGAGGCTCTGTCCAGAGAACTGATGCAAAGATGTTAAGAAGGTGGGTGGGAATTCAAATTTAGCGGAGGTTGAGACCAGGTGGGCAACGGGAAGAGAGAATATGCTGAAGGGCTAGTTCCCATCTCCGGAGTTCTGAAGGATTGGTGTCAGTGGGAAGTATCCAGATAACCCGGACGGTGTAGCACTGTGCCAAGATGTGCTGGCCGTGCACCAATGCGTGTTTAGCCACAGGGTGATCCTCGTTACCAACAAACACTGTCTGCCTGTGTCCATTCATGCGAATGGACAGTTTGTTGCTGGTCATTCCCACATAGAACGCTTCACAGTGCAGGCATGTCAGTTGGTAGATCACGTGGGTACTATCGCAAGTGGCTCTGCCTTTGATCGTGTACACCTTCCGGGTTACGGGACTGGAGTAAGTGGTGGTGGAAGGGTGCATAGGGCAGGTTTTACAACGGGGGCGGTTACAAGGGTAGGAGCCAGAAGGTAGGGAAGGTGGTTTGGGGATTTCATAGGGGTGGACTAGGAGGTTACGGAGGTTAGGTGGGCGGCGGAAAGACACTCTCGGTGGAGTAGGAAGGATGTCATGAAGGACGGATCTCATTTCGGGGCAGGATTTAAGGAAGTCGTATCCTTGCTGGAGAGCCACATTTAGAGTCCGCTCCAGTCCCGGAAAGTATCCGGTGACAAGAGGGGCACTTCTGGGATTCTTCTGTTGAAGGTTCTGAATTTGGGGGGATGAGGTAGTAGCTCTGGCAATTTGTTTCTCTACCAGATTAGGAGGATAGCCGCGGGATGTGAAAGCTGTTAATAGGTTGTTGGAGTACTGGTTCAGAGCTTCAGGACTGGAGCAGACTCGTTTGCCACGAAGACCTAAGCTGTAAGGAAGGGAACGTTTGATATGGAATGGATGACAGCTATCATAATGCAGGTACTGTTGTTATTGGTAGGTTTGATGTGGACGGATGTGTGGAGTTGGCCGTTGGACAGATGGAGGTCGACATCGAGGAATGTGGCATGGGATTTGGAATAGGACCAGGTGAATTTGATGGGACCAAAGGAGTTGAGGTTGAAGAGGAAATTCTGGAGTTCTTCTTCACTGTGTGATAGCTGTCATCCATTCCATATCAAACGTTCCCTTCCTTACAGCTTAGGTCTTCGTGGCAAACGAGTCTGCTCCAGTCCTGAAGCTCTGAACCAGTACTCCAACAACCTATTAACAGCTTTCACATCCCGCGGCTATCCTCCTAATCTGGTAGAGAAACAAATTGCCAGAGCTACTACCTCATCCCCCCAAATTCAGAACCTTCAACAGAAGAATCCCAGAAGTGCCCCTCTTGTCACCGGATACTTTCCGGGACTGGAGCGGACTCTAAATGTGGCTCTCCAGCAAGGATACGACTTCCTTAAATCCTGCCCCGAAATGAGATCCGTCCTTCATGACATCCTTCCTACTCCACCGAGAGTGTCTTTCCGCCGCCCACCTAACCTCCGTAACCTCCTAGTCCACCCCTATGAAATCCCCAAACCACCTTCCCTACCTTCTGGCTCCTACCCTTGTAACCGCCCCCGTTGTAAAACCTGCCCTATGCACCCTTCCACCACCACTTACTCCAGTCCCGTAACCCGGAAGGTGTACACGATCAAAGGCAGAGCCACTTGCGATAGTACCCACGTGATCTACCAACTGACATGCCTGCACTGTGAAGCGTTCTATGTGGGAATGACCAGCAACAAACTGTCCATTCGCATGAATGGACACAGGCAGACAGTGTTTGTTGGTAACGAGGATCACCCTGTGGCTAAACACGCATTGGTGCACGGCCAGCACATCTTGGCACAGTGCTACACCGTCCGGGTTATCTGGATACTTCCCACTGACACCAATCCTTCAGAACTCCGGAGATGGGAACTAGCCCTTCAGCATATTCTCTCTTCCCGTTGCCCACCTGGTCTCAACCTCCGCTAAATTTGAATTCCCACCCACCTTCTTAACATCTTTGCATCAGTTCTCTGGACAGAGCCTCTGCCTCAAGTGGTATCTCTGTCTAACTTCTTAACTTCTATAACTTAACTTCTTTGCTTTCTACAGTATGTCTGCCTAGGTGTACTTGTGTCTGTGTGAATGTGTGGGCATGTGTGCATTTGTTTACCCTCCATTTTTTCCCCCAAGGTAAGTCTTTCCTCTCCCGGGATTGGAATGGCTCCTTACCCCCTTCCTTAAAACCCTCATCATTTCCTTTTCCCTCTCCTTCCCTACTGCCTGAAGACGCAACTGGGTTGCGAAAGCTTGCGATTGTGTGTGTGTGTGTGTATTCATTTATTTATTTGTGATGCTGTCACACCTGTGCTCCTTCGCCTGGTGAGTAATCTTCGTCTATTTTTTATATTTTATTTTTCCTGCTAGGAATTTTTCGTCTTAATAATCGTTTTATATATATATATAAAACGATTATTAAGACGAAAAATTCCTAGCAGGAAAAATAAAATATAAAAAATAGACGAAGATTACTCACCATATATATATATATATATATATATATATATATATATATATATATATATTTTGTCTGAAGATAATGGGGCATGAGGGAGGAGAGATAGTTGGGGAGGGGAGGTGGGGAGTTCGAAAGTGGTGAGAAGAGGAGGCAGGATGACCTGATTAGAATTTCAACATCAAATGCTACATCTGGAGATTCGATTAGATTAGATTAGTATTTGTTCCATAGATCATATATATATATATATATATATATATATATATATATATATAGAGTCTCTTTCCACATATCATAGTGCATGTTTATTAGTATAGTATGTTGCAGAGAGTGATACTTAATTCTGAAATCATAGAATAAAAATTATCATGTAGAGTGTTTACTTACATCAGAATGATTCTCACAGATATAAATACACAAATGATCACTTCTCATTTGGATGTCTATGAGCAAGTTTCAACCACATTTTACACATTTCTCATTGCTTGGAAGATGCAAAAACTTTTTTTCTTGACTTTATATAGATGTATTTGCACAGTGTGCATATCTGTAGACAATGTTCCAAAATGTTAATGATGAAACAATACTTCACTGTTAGAGAATTTTGCGACACCAGAGGTAGCATTCTGTGGGTTGATGACATAGACATCACATGACTCAAATGTTACATTCTAGTGGCATTACATATGATTTGATTGTCATTTCCAATTTTTAAAAGAATACTGCAGTTCATGAGGAAACAAGCCTGTTATAAGCATAGTATGACATGATTAACATTTAAGATGATTTCCAGAGAACAGTGAAATACTCTATTTTGTCTGAAGATAATGGGGCATGAGGGAGGAGAGATAGTTGGGGAGGGGAGGTGGGGAGTTCGAAAGTGGTGAGAAGAGGAGGCAGGATGACCTGATTAGAATTTCAACATCAAATGCTACATCTGGAGATTCGATTAGATTAGATTAGTATTTGTTCCATAGATCATAAAATAACATTTTGCAATGATGGGGAAAGTGTCAGTTTAATAAATGGTGTCTATACATGACACTCAATATTTTAAGGATTTTTAATTTTGTGAAAAATATCGAAAGCACTGTGGTTCAGAAGCCACATTAATTGGTAGATCCCCCTGGAACTGTCTGGTCAGTTCAAAGGTTGGAGGAAGGCAATGGCATACCATCCATCCATTTTTTAGTGAAGTTCCTAAGTTTTATCAAAAATTCATCTAAAGTGTAGAGGCAGTTACCATTCAGAAATTCTTTTAATTTCTTTTTAAATACTGGTTGGCTAGCTGTCAGACGTTTGATGCTATTTGGTAAATGACCAAAGACTTTTGTAGCAGCATAATTCATCCCTTTCTGTGCCAAAGTTAGATCTATCATTCCTTTCTCCTAGTTTGTAGCTTTGCCCACTGCTATTACTTTTGAATTGGGTTGGATTGTTAATAACAAATTTCATAAGTGAAAATGAATTTTGCTATGACCCTGAGGGCATAAGGAGCTGAACTCAAACATTTCAGCAGATCTTCAATGTGTTTCTTCTAGTTCAATCACTCATCAATGCAACCACCTAAAAATTTTGTATATTCTACCTTGGCTATAGATTTCTGTTCAAAGTCTATATTTATTAATGGTGTCATACTGTTTACTGTATGAAACTGTATATACTGAGTTTTATCAAAGTTTAATGAGAGTCTGTTTGTAGAGAAGCACGTAATAATTTTCTGAAAGACATCATTTACAATTTCACCAGTTAATTCCTGTTTGTCAGGCATGATAGCTAACCTTTTTTGTCATCAAAAGGAACTTTAGCATCTTTGTGAATATAGAATGGCATTAATATATATTAAGAACAGCTGATGACCCAATACCAAACCTTGAGAGACCACATTTTTGATAGTTCCCCAGTTAGAGTAATTAGCTGTTTCTTGCATATTATGTGAAGAGGTTATTTCAACTTTATGCACTCTTCCAGTTAAGTATGATATAAACCATTTGTGCACTGCCCCACTCATACCACAATACATAAGCTTATCTAGAAGAATTCCATGATTTACACAATCAAAAGCCTTTGAGAGATCATAGAAAATCTCAATGGGTGACGTCCAGTTATTCAGAGCATTTAGTATATCATCAATGAAGGTATATGTAGCATTTTCTGTTGGAAAGCTTTTTTGAAAAGCAATCTGGCATTTTGTTAGAAGTTTATTTTTACTACTATGTGAAGCTGCTCGAGAATACATAACTATTTCAAAATTTTTGTATAGAGCTGTCAGAAGTGGGATTGGGTGGCAGTTGCTGAAATCAAACATATCTCCTTTCTTCATGCAATGGCTTAACAATAGCATATTTCAGTCTATCAAGGAACATACTCTGATTTAAAGATCTTTTACATGTGAGGGTAAGAACCTACTTATCTCTTGGGAACAAGCTTTTAATTCCCTGCTGGAAATGCCAACAAATGAGCTTTTACCCTCTTAGGAGTTTATTATGTTGCTAATTTCTGAGGAAGAAGTGGGTGGAATTTCAATTGTATCAAATTGTGTAGGTATGGTCTCTTCCATTAACTGCCTTGCTATTTCTAATGAACATTTAGATCCAATTTTGTCTACAACATTTACAAAATAATCATTAAAAATGTTTTCAACTTCTGACATTTTGTTAGTGAACTTTTAATTTTTTTGACGGTAATATCATCTTCCTGTGATCTTGGTTGCCCTCTATTACTTTAAATAATATTCCAATTTTTTTTAAATTTTATTATTAGAGGAACTAATTTTAGACATGATGCACATGCTTCTGGATTTTTTCATAACTTTTCATAATGTAACACAATAGATTTTATAAAATTTTATTGTTTCTGGGTCATTA
The DNA here is from genome assembly GCA_026315105.1 of Locusta migratoria. Taxonomy (NCBI): domain Eukaryota; kingdom Metazoa; phylum Arthropoda; class Insecta; order Orthoptera; family Acrididae; genus Locusta; species Locusta migratoria. The sequence continues at coordinate 787,921,936 of CM048755.1, forward strand.
CTCTTTCTTGCAGACAGATATAGTGACCTTTTCCAGTTGCAAGATACTTTTATTACTTTTATTCCTTTAGTAATCCAAAGTTATTGCATGGTTTCTTAGAATAATATTTAACTAATTTCTTGGGGAAACAGTTTTCAAATGCCCTTACAAATGTATCATGAAATAAGTTTATTTCAAATTAGCATCAGGTTCCTTAGAAACCTCATCCCATTCTAACTGCCATAGACTTTCTCTGAAATTTCTATTTGTTAAATCATTAATTTAGTGCACAACTCTGGAAGACTGTTTCGAATTACTGAATGGAGCTATGATATATACTGTAACTAGCACTGCACCATGATCAGAAAGACCATTCTCAACAGGATAAGCACGTATGTTGTTAAACTTATCTTGGTCTATAAAAAGTTATCTATCAATGTGCTGCTGTCCTTTACTACCTGATTAGGGAAATCAATAATGCGGGGGTGGCCAACCGGTCGATCGCAATCAACCAGTTGATCACGGCTATTATTCTAGTCGATCTTGACAAGTCAAAAATCATGTAAGTTTATTATGTCTCATAATAATAGTTGCATGTAGAAAACACTGCACAACATAATTACCAACAACTGCGAGCATCATCATATATCGAACATTCATAATTGTTAGGTTCAAATTGATGCAACGAATATTATAGAAGGAAACTTTCCTGGTGGGATAAATATGTATAAAAAAATAGAGATCGAGTAACTTACCCAAAGCACAGGCTCGTTGATAGACACAAAAACACACAAACAAACAATCAAGCTTCGCAACCGTTGGCTGCTTCATCAGGAAAAGAGAAAGGAAGAAGGGGAGAAATGGAAGGATGCGTGTTTTACGTGTTTTAAGGGAGTGGATGAGGAGTCATTCCAATCCCGGGAGTGGAAGGACTTACCTTAGGGGAAAAAAGGGAAGGTAAAGAAGGAAACACACACACACACACACACACACACACACACACACACACCGAGCCAGACATTTGTAGAAAGCAAAGAAGTTGGACAGAGATACCAGTTGAGGCAAAGGCTATGTCCAGAGAACCAAGTCAAAGATATTATAGAATGGTGAGCAGGAATTTGAATTTATTGGAGTTTGGGACCGGGTGGGCAACGGGAAGAGAGAATGTGCTGAAGGGCAAGTTCCCATCTCCGGAATTCTGAAGAATTGGTGTCGGTGGTAAGTATCCAGGTAACCCAGATGGTGTAACACTGTGCCAAGATGTGCTGGTTGTGCACCAAGGCATGTTTAGCCACAGGGTGATCCTCATTACCAACAAACACTGTCTACCTGTGACCGTTCATACCAATGGACAGTTTGTTGCTGGTCATTCCCACATAGAATGCTTCACACTTCAGGCATGTCAGCTGGTAAATCATGTGGGTGCTATCGCAATTGGCTCTACTTTTGATTGTGTACACCTTCCAAGATACGGGACTGGAGTAAGTGGTGGTGGAAGGATGTAAAGGACAGATTTTACAATGTGGGCGGTTACATGGATAGGAGCCGGAGGGTAGGGAAGGTGGTTTGGGGATTTCATAGGGATGGACTAGGAGGTTACAAAGGTTAGGTGGGTGGTGGAAAGAAACTCTTGGTGGAGTTGGAAGGATGTCATGAAGGATGCTTGTATACTGTCTGTAAAATTTCCTGCGGCTACAATTTGTAGTGTTCAAATTGTAACGTCATACTGAGAGCCGTAGTTTTATTCCATAAACAGCGGAAAAGTAGTAAGCGAGAAACTTTTTTCCTTTCATCATTTTACTATTGTTGCCAGCAAGAAAAGTTTAATAAACGTTTGAAATTATGTTTAAAGTTTGTTGCAAGTCGCTAAGTACTGTCATTCTCATACAGTGTATTTCGAAAGTCTCGCCGCATTGTATGGCATTTTTTGTGATTTCTATTGGTTATGACATAATATCTTATGAACCATGTGCCATATGTGATTCTTAACCATGCAGCAATTGGTACCTCGCAGTAAGGAATGTGTGTACCAAATTTGGTTGAAATCAGTCCAGTGGTTTAGGAGGGAAAGAGCAGCATTTTCGCTAAATGCAGCAGTTTTTGACACATCTCATTGTTTATGAAATCATACCTCGTGAACTATATATTCTTACACTTACGGAAACTGTCCTCATGGATTGAAGCTTAGTTGTACAAAATTTCATAAAGATTGGATCAAAACTGTAGATTTGTATGCAACACGTACAAACATACGGAAACTCTGCTTTATATATTAGATTTACATCATCATATATCGTTTTACAAATGCCATTCGATCACATTATTTGTCCTCTCTTCCACACAGTAGCTCTCTTTTATTTTCCACATGCGATGGAAGTAGGTGGGGAGTGTGTGGGATGGAAGAGTGAGGCAGATGTCAGTTGTCAAATGGGCCTATCAGAGTTATGACGTCATCGAAAACCGATGTAAAGCAGTATCATAGTTTTCGTCGTACCTCATACATTATGGATAAGTAGCTGAAGAGAAGTGCTGAAATATCTTCAAATGAAAAAAGATATTCTTCAGGAGGTTCATCAAATAAAGTAAGTCAATATCTTTGGATGGTTTTGTGATTATTTTCACTGTAACTTCCACAAGTTTTGTTTGATTGCATTGTTTATTACAGATGTAGTGGATTATATGTACTGTATAAGAAAATCATTCAACAAAGTAAGGCTGCAGCAGAAGCTTTTTTCCGAGTGAGTTATTGAATTGCGCAGGACTGCAAACCTTTTTCTGATGGCGAATACATCAAGGAAATTTTTGAAGACGTGTCAGATTCCCTGTACATGAATTTCAAAAATAAAATTAAAAAAAGCTATTCAAAGTTTACAGCTGTCTTGAAATACGGTGATGCCTGTATCGAAATGATGGGTGAAAACGAACCGACAACTACAGAGATATATTGTCCGCTGCATTGCTTTTCCACTACACTTTGATTAATCAACAGATATCACTGGTACCACACAGTTAATAATTTTCATTTGAATGGTCTTTGATGATTTCTCGGCAAAAGAAGAACTGCTAACTATGATTTCCTTCAAAGGAAAAACTCAGGGCCTTGACATCTTCACATAATTCAAAGCTTATATTAACATTATTGAGCTACCTTTGTACAAACTCATATTGGTGACAACTGATGGGGCTCCTGCAATGACAGGTATTCATAATGTTTTATTGCTCCTTGTGACAAAGATGAAGACTTTCTAGATTTCATTAGCTAGCATTGCATAATTCATCAACAAGTACTGACTTGTAAGAGATTAAACACAAAACAAGTAATGGATATTTGTTTCAAGATTGTAAATTCCATAAAAGGAAAATCCTTCCAAAGGCGGCTGTTTAAGCAGTAATTAGATGAGAGGGAACTGGATTTGGCATTGCACAAAGGTTTCGACATCTCTTGGAAGAAATAATAAAATTTATTGAAGAGAGAGGTGATGATTATCAGCAACTGTGTGATTTACACTGGCAATGTGATTTAGCATTTTTAGCAGATTTTATCAAAAAAATGAGCACATTAAATCTGGAACTAAAAGTCAAGCATAAAACAGTAGCAGAAATGATGAGTTCTACTGCAGCATTTCAAAGTCAGAGTCAATGATAATTGACATTGAGAAGAAAAGATTTCTACAATTTGTAAACATCAAGGATCACATGGAAAAACATTCTACCTACAATTTCATTCCTGACAAGTATACAGCAGAAATTAAGGCAGTACTATCTGACCAAATTTCATGTTGGAGATTTGAAAAAATTGAGAATTTGGTGGAATTCATCAATTACCCAATTAACAATTCCATTGATCATAGTGACATCTATGAAACTTGCTAATAAATTTGTAGACACATTTAAAATGGACCCCATGATCCTGAAAAATGAAATTATTACTCTATGTTGCGATATATTTCTAAAATCAAAGTCGTCCTTTGGTCTGGATTTCTGGTCATTGTTTTCCAATGAGAAATATCCTTGTTTGAAGAAATCTGTTGAACAGCTGCATTTGTGTTTTGGTTCAAGATATTTGTGTGTACCAGTATTTTCCTACTTGAACAACCAAAAAGTACACTGTTCTCATTTGACAGACACTCACAAATTGGATTTATAAAGTTGGCAATTTCCAACTGCAAACTGACTTTGCTAACTTGGCAGAAGATGCTCAGACACAGTGCTCACACTAATATGAAAAGTAGTTACTATGAATAATTTTCAATTTAATTTTTCCCTCTTAACCAAATAAAAATACTACATAACTGTAAACTGAACTACACTGTTTTATTTAAATTTTCATGAAATGTGTAATGGTGGAGAGAATAGTTTTCTATTTAATGTTTTTCTTCTTAACAAAATAAGCGTACTGAACTATATTGTTTCATTTAAAGTACGACTTCCAGGTCATTCTTCCTATTACACTCTTTCAGTGAATCAACTTTGAAATCACCACAAATAATAATTTGCTTCCCTCTAACTGACAGGCAGCACTACAAGGCATCAGAGATCTACAGAAATAACTGGAAGTTTCCTGAAGAGAATCTATACACTGTTACAATTATAAGAGAGTCATCATTTAGTTTAAGCTGACAGGCACACTCTTCTATATGTTGCTCTACACAAAACTTTTTTGTTTCTACATTTTTTACACAGTGATAGCTTTTGACATATGTGGCTACTCCTCCTTTTACCTTATTATCTCTACTCACATGTTTATATCCACTGACATTCACCTTTTCCAGACCAGTGACAATGTGATGCTCAGACAGGCATAGTGCATCAGTTACATTATCAGTTTCTATATCATCTAAACAAATCAGAACCTCATATATTTTATTATTTTAGTCCCCCAATATTCTGTTGAAAAATGCAAACATTATTTTTTATTTTACTTTTGTGAGAATCTGTGATTTTTAAACATCTTTAGCACCTACCCACTTGAGCTTCTCACTGGACACTGAACTTAGCCTATACAAGTTCTAAAGTGCTTCCATGAATTACTGCCCCCCCCCCCTAAGGATTTTTCTATGAACCGAGCCAGTTTCCCTTTCCTATTGAGATGCCTAGTGAAATCCCACCTCAACAGGAATCAAACCCATGTCTGACAGAGTAGCTGCCCTAAGAAGCTGATCTAGCTCCATATTGACCCTCTGGACAGAGTGGTTAAACTGTGGTCGATCATACTGCATGAAAGCAGGCACCAGTCCAACATTTCCATGGCTCATTGCAGAAGAGACAGTGACCCATCATAACAATGTAAATGTACTTGAAAATGGCAAACATCTATTGTGTATGACTAATAAAACTATAAGTTCTGGTACTGGGACTTTCCGTACAATGTCCATTGAAGACACATATTTCACCGTCCATTAATGAAGAAAACTGGAAAGCCTTTATATGTTATTTTAATTTATGAATAGACTTAAAAATATTCATACACAACACCAAATATAATTACATATGATATAAACATGCTATCTTGACTAAAAGAAGGGATCAGTTTTTGGGACACATTTTACCTTGTTGTAAAACTTGCAATTGTGGTTACTAGATCATAATGTTAAATTTGAAAATTGTCACATTGAAATGTACTATTTACCATCCTGCATGCAACTAAATAGCACAAATGAAGGTATGATTTACATATATAACATAAGTTTTTGTTTACAAGACATCAGCATCAAAGACACTTCTTTTATTGGAGAAAAATCCCACTACTGTTGCATACCATGCTTTATTAGGCCACAACCTGATTCAGGACTTATTGTCACATAATGTAGGGTACAATAAGAGTTCAACCAGATTATATAACCATGTGATTGTACCAGTAACAGTGTATTGGCTGTTTACTAACCACTGCTAGGTAACTAAAACTGACAGGCAAGTGTATTTATTGCATGTGGAAAGTATAAACAAATTTACAAAGGTAGAGTATAGCAGTTTCTATGAAGTACTGCAACAGATGATGCTGTAGAGGCTGAGTGGATAATATTTAAGATTGTATACAACATGCAGAACTTGAAAAATCGGAAGAAGAGAAAAAGTGTTAAGAGTTTGGGAGCTGATATATGAAACTCAAAAGGTAGAGGAAGCTGCAAAAGAAATAATAATAATAAAAAAATCATATGATTTTGTACTGCAAAACACAACACATGAAACAGCAAAAGTACAAAACAAGGACAATTAAGTAATAAGAAAGTCCAGGTTGGAATCTCAATAATATCAGGATAAGTAGCTAGTTGCTGTAAAGAAGATCAATTGAAAAACAGATATGTCTATTCTATGTGCCTACCTATGACTTGGTGATCATCTTTACAGTGAGTTGCTACCCATCCTCATATTATTAAATACTAGGAAAAGCACAACAAAATTCTTGAAATAAAATGATTATAAGTATTATGTGAATTACGTTATGTGAATATCACAATATCAAATATTTTTTTTACCTTTAATTGATATTCTATCTAGTAATACAGAAAATTTGACTTCCTTAACATAAGTCTTTTATTTTTCTTCATTCTGAATACAGAAGAATAGAAGTGTTGTTGAATTGTGGTATTAAATCCAGATACTTGTTTGACAAAACTCTCCTGTCACCCTATAATGTGCAAGCCTTTTCATTTCAGAATAAGAACAAAAGCTACATTCTTTTGAACCTGCTTACTGTATTTATCTCTTGGTCTTGTGCAGCACTTATTAACCCACACACTTCCTTCCAGTGCTAAATTGATGATTCCTTGACGGCTCAAAATGTGTCCCACCAATTGATCCCTTCTTTTAGTCAAGATATGCCAGAAATTTTTTTATCCATAATTCTGTTCAGTACCCCCTACTAGTTATGCGATCTACCCACCAAATCATCAGAATTAGTCTGTAGCAGATAATTTCAAATGCTTATACAATCTTTTTGTCTGAACTCCTTATTGCCCACACTTGACTCCTGTACTTGACTCCAAGCAAATGCTTTCAGAAAAGACCTACTAACACTTAAATTAACATATACATGTGGCGTCTGTTGCGAGAGAACAGACGTCACTTCTGATCCTGCAGTTGTTATTATTTAATATTCATAGAATATATGATATCAACTGTTCTCTCGCAACAGACGCCACATGTATATATATAATATGCCGGTGACGGGCAATGATCCTATCGTTAGTGGGGAAGGGTGGGCAAAGTTTGAAGCCCTTACTCTTACGGGAATTAGTTAAACTATGAGTTAGAGTACTGTGGGCAGGGCGAAGCTGGGAATTTGTATCTGACGGGAGGCGTGCTTAGGTAGTCCTTGCAGGTGCGGTGATCACTGTGTCCCCAGTGGTGTAGGGGTCAGCGCAACTGCCTAGAAAGCAGGAGACCCGTGTTCGAATCCCGGCTGGGTACACATTTTCAGCTTTGCCCAATCGCAGTTGATGTCATATATTCTATGAATACTTAAATTAACATTGTATGTCAACAAATTTCTCTCCTTCAAAGGTGCTTTCATTCCCGTAGCCATTCTACATTTAATATCTTCTTTACTTAGTCCGTCAGAAGCTATTTTGCTACAAAAATTATCTAGGCCCTAATTTTTTTTTCTTGGTACCTAATCTGCTTCCTTCAACACCACCTGATTTTCTTACACTACATTCCATTTACCTAGGTTTACTCTCGTTAATGTTCATATTATGCTCTCCTTTCAAGACACTGTTCATTGTGTTCAATTGCTCTTGCAGGTCCTTTGCTGTCTTGGACAGAATTACAATGTCATCGTCAAACTGCAAACTTTTTATTCCTTTTACCTGAATTTAAATTAGTTCTCAAAATTTATCCTTGCTTTCATTCAGAGATTTCTCAAGGTACAGAATGAGTAACATTGAGGAAAGGTTACAGCCCTGTCTTATTCCCTTCCACTGTCTCCCTTTCATGTACCTCAACCCTTATAACTGCTGCCTGGGTTCTGTACAACTTGTAAATAAACCTCCATTCCCCATATTTTACCCCTGCTCTCTTCAGACTTGAAAATGTATATTGCAGCCTACATTATCAAAAGCTTTCTCAAATTCTACAAAACCTAAAAACTTAGGTTTGCTTCCTTAACCTACCTTGTAAGATAATTTGTAATTTGGTATGTGTTCCTACATTTCTTTTAAATTCAAACTGCTCACCCTTGAGGTCTGATTCTAGCAATTTTTACTTTTGTCTGTGGAGAATTTGTGTCTGTATTTTGCAACCATTGCTTATTAAACTGATAGTTCTGTAATTTCACACTTGTCTGCACTTGATTTATTTGGGATTGGAATTATTGCACTCTTCTTCTAGTATGAGGGTATTTCCCCTGTCTCATACATTTTAAACACAAATTAGAACAGTTTATTCATGAGTGGCTCTTCCAATTGTATTAATTATTCATAGAGAATATAATATACTCCTGGGCACTTACTTCAACTCAAATCTTTCAATGTTCTCTCAGATTCTTCTGACAGTATGGTATCTCTCATCTCATCGTAATCATCTTCACTTTCTACAACACTGCTTTTAAGTTCATTTCCCTTGTATAGACACTCTGTACATCCCTTCCAGCTCTCAGCTTTCCCTTTTGTGTGCTTACTTTGGTTTTCCATTAGTGCCCTTGATATTAATGCAGCTGCTATTCTTGTCTCAAAACACTCTTGTATTTTATTGTTGGCAGTATCTATCTTTCCCCTACTTAACATTCTTATACTAACTTGCATTTGTCCTCTAGCTACTGCTGCTTAGGCAATCTTAACTTCCTGTCAGTGTCATTTTAGCTGCCTGCATTTCCTTTTTCCTGCTTCACTTGATGCATTTTTTAAATATTTTCTCTTTTCATCAGTTAAGTTCAATATCTCCTCTGTTACCCAAGGTTTTCTATTAGGCTTTGTCTATCTGCCTATATGTCCACTGCAGGAACTGAGACGGGTTGGAGATGCTATAAAACATTGCAGAAAATGTATAGGAAGACAGTAAGGAAGGCAAAAGCAAACTTAATTAATATCACAATGTTAAACTCAAAGAACAAGATAACAGTAGCTTGGAATGTAATAAAGGCTGAAAAAAAGGGAAAAGCTGGACCAAACAAAGTAACAGAGATAAGGTGAATTAAAAATGACAACACAATAGTTACAGATGGTAGAAAAATAGTGAATGTTTTCAATGACAATTATATAAATATGATTGAGAACTTAAAAGTCGAAAGAAACAGACCAAAGAGAAAGATTATATAGGTAAAAAAAATGTGTACAGTACTATGTTCTTGCGGCCTGTTACAGAAGTTGAATTAAGAAAAACTAAACAGAAATTGAAAACCAAGTAATCTAATAGTGATGGAAAAAAATCAAATCATGTGACATAGTTAATAAGTGAACATCACTAGTAGATGTATCAAACAGCTCTTTCAGTGATGGAATTTTTCCAAGTGAATCTGAAGACAGAAGGTTGTGATAGTGTATAAGAAAGGACACAAGGATGACCCCAACAACTACAGTCCAGTTTCACTGATACCAGGTTTCTCAAAAGTACTGGAAATGCTCATTTATAATATATTAGTAGACTATCTGAGCAAACATAATATTCTTGTACCATCACATCAGAGTTTCAGAATGTGAAAATCTACAGAATATGAAATTGCTTGTCTGACAGGAATAGTTATGATAATGAATAAGAAAATAGGAATGCGGATAAGTTACTATGAACAAGATAGTGAACACATTATCATAGCAACAATAAACACAAAGCCAACACCAACCACAGTAGTACAAGTTTATATGCCAACTAGCTCTGCCGATGATGAGGGTATCAAAGAAATGTATGAGGAGATAAAAACAAATTACTCAGACATTTAAGGGAGACGAAAAAGTGATTGTGATGGGGGACTGGAACTCTGTAGTAGGTAAAGAAAGAGAAGGAAATGTAGTTGGTTAATTTGGACTAGTAAAAAGGAATGAAAGAGGAGATTGCCTGGTAAAATTTTGTGCAGATCACAATTTAATGATAACGAACACTTGGTTTAATCATCATGAAAGAAGACTGTTTACATGGAGGAGACCAGGAGACACTGGAAAGTACCAGATTGCCTATAATGGTAAGGCATAGATTTAAAAATCAGGTTTTAAACTGTGATACATATCCAGGGGCAGATATAGACTCTGGACATAACTTATTGGTTATGAAATGTAGATTAAAACTTAAGAGACCGCAAAAAGGTAGAAAATTAGGAACGTGGAACCTGGACAAACTGAAAGAACCAGAGTTGGTTGAGAGTTTCAGAAAGAGAATTAGGCAAGGATTGGCTCCAACGAAGGAAAGTAATACAGTAGAAGAAGAATGGGTAGCTCAGAGATAGGGTAGTAGAGGCCGCAGAGGATCATATAGGCAGGAGGACAAGGCCTAAAAGAAATCCTGGGATAACACAGGAGATACTGAACTTAATTGATGAAAGGAGAAAATATAAAAATGCATCAAGTGAAGCGGGCAAAATGGAGTACAGATGTCTGAAAAATGAGGTTGACAGGGAGTGCAGACCAGCTAAGTAGGAGTGACTTGAGGAGAAATGGAAGAACATAGAATAATGTATAACTATGGGAAAGATAGATACCACCTACAAGAAAATGAAAGAGATATCTGGAGACAAGAAAAGCAGTGGTATGAATATCAAGAACTCAGATGGAAAACCAGTACTAAGCAAAGAAGGAAAAGCTGGAAGGAATATATAGAAGACCTGTACAAAGGAAATAAACTTGAAGGCAGTATTCTATAAGTGGAAGACGAAGTTAAGGAAGGTGAGATAGGAGATACTATACTGTGAGAAGAATTTGACAGAGCACTAAAAGATTTGAGTAGAAATAAGGCTGCTGGAGTAGATGACATCTTGTCTGAACTGCTATTATCGTTAGGAGAGCCAGTCATGAAGAAATTGTTCCACCTGGTATGCAAGATGTATGAGATGGGAAATACCCTCAGACTTCAAGAAGAATATAGTGATTCCAATTCCTAAGAAAGCAAGTGCAGATAAATGTGAATATTACAGAACTATCAGTTTAATAAGTCATGCTTGCAAAATACTATCACAAATTATTTACAGAGAAATGGAAAAACAGGTGGAGTCCAACCTTGGGGAAGATATATTTGGATTTAGGAGAAATGTAGGAACGCACAAGGCAATACATTACGAATTATCTTAGAAGATTGTTTTTAGCATTTGTGGATCTAGAGAAAGTTTTTTACAGTGTCGAATGGAATATACTTTCTCACATTTTGTATGTAGCTGGCGTAAAATATAGGGAGCAAAGGGTTATTTTCAAAACCAGGCAGCAATTATTAGAGTTGAAGAGCATAAAAGAGTTTCCGTGATTGGGTAGGTAGTAAGACAGGGTTGTAGCCTTCCCTCAGTGTTGTTCAATCTGTATGTTACGAAAGCTGAGAAGCAGTGCAAGAAGAAATCTGGAGAGGGAATGAAAGTCCAGGGAGAGGGAATAAAAACCTTGCGGTTTTGTGACGACATAGGATTTCTGTCAGAGACAGCAAAAGACCTGGAAGAGCAATTAAATGGAATGGAAAGTGTATTGAAAGATAGGTATAAGATAAACATGTACAGGAGTAAAACAAATGTAATGGAAAATAGTGTCAGAAAATCAGGTGATGCTGAAGGAATTAGATTAGGTAATGAGACAATAAAAGTAGTAGACGAGATTTGAGGTTTGGGTAACAAAATAACTTCTGATGGCCGAAGTAAAGAAGATATAAAATGCAGTATGGCTATGGGAAGAAAAGTGTTTCTGAAGAAGCAAAATTTGTTGACTTCCAGTATTAGTTCAACTGTTATGAAGTCCTGCCTGAAAACATTTGTTTGGAGTGAAGCATTGTATGGGAGTGAAATGTGGATGATAAGTAGTTTAGACAAAAAGATGATAGATGCTTTTGAAATGTGGTGTTACAGACAAATGTTGAAGATTAGATGGGTAGATCACGTAACTAATGAGGAGGTGCTTAACAGAATTGAAAAGGAGTTTCTGGCATATCCTGACTAAGAGAAGAGAGAGGTTGGTGGGACACATCACTGAGACATCAAGGAATTGTCAACTTACCATTAGATGGATGTGTGTGGGGTAAAAATCGTAGAGAGAAACTGAGAGATGAATGCAGTAAGCAGATTAAGAAGGATGTATGTTCCCGTATGCATTCTCAGATGAAGAGACTTGCACAGGACAGGTTAACGTGGAGAGCTGCATCAAACCAGTCTGTGAACTGAAGACCACAACAACAACATGTCTGACAGAATATGTTATACAGTTATTAAATGAAAAGCAAGTTGTATCTCCTATGTTTTTGGAACTCTCCAAAGCATTTATCACCATTGACCATAAAATACTGATTAAAAAATTGGAAAATTATTACATTCATGGGCAAGCAGAAGAATGGATTCAATCTTACCTATTCAACTGGAAACAAAATGTATCAATATGGAACTCAAGTAAATAAAAAATGAAATACATCAAATGTGGAGTGCCACAAGATTCTGTAATAGGGTCCATGCTGTTTAATCTTTGCACAAGTGATATAGGTGTTGAAGAGAGAGACAAAAACATGTTGTATGCGATGACATGTCAGTTTTGAACCATGGCTAAAATATGGAACAACTCAAGAGAAGAGCATTTATTTTGTCAAATACTATAGGTCAATAGCTCACTGAAAATGAACCAATTATAAACCTAAAATGACTGTTTACAGCTTTCAGAAAAAAGAGAAGTCTCTGCAAATGAATTTAGATGTCAATGATACAAATCCTGAAGAAATAGAATCCACTAGATTTTTAGGTATTACTGTGGATAAGAACTTAACTCTGTCTACTGTACATATATAAAACAATAATGTACAACACAAATGAGATCTCAAAGTGGAATGCAAATGATAGTGTGCCTACCCACAACACACATGGGAAGAATGAATTAAGAAGCATAAGCCATCGACTGACAATCCTTGAAAAAGGACCTTTGTACTGGAGCTTCAAGTTTCTAAGAAACTTTCCTAAAAAAACTGTGATATTATACATGACAATAACTTTCCAAACAAACTGAAAGCCTATCTGGTGGAAAAAGAATTCTACAGCATTAAGGACTACTTACTGAATTAATTTTGTTTCTTATTGTTATTAAAATCTAGAATAAGTGGAAAATGTTGTTTTCTGTTTGTTATTTACATGTCTTATAATGTACATAACATTCACATTGTAAAAAATACTCAAAGACTGTCCAATAGAAAGAAAATTTCAAGTTCTATATGTTGCTCTTACACATTAGGAGATCAGTGATAACAGAAATATTTTGTTATTTATGTGTTCTATATTACACGTACATCTACTGTACACATTGTAATCCTATGGGATCAAATAAAGTTTGAGGTGAGCAGTTGATTATTCTGATGTAGCACTGACAAGTAAGTTATATCAACTACATGAACAAATATATCTATTTTTGTAGTTCTACCATTAACCTCAAGCATATATGTGAATATATGTAGATACAAAATGTTGGAAGTTTTGCATTGTAGATGTTATTGTGTGTAGAGATACCATTTCATAAAGAAATAAAAAAATAATTAAAAAAAAATTAAATGTTGGATAGAAAATAAAGATGCTAATTAAAATGTTTTTTGTAATAGACTAAGTAAACTAACTACAAATAAAACTGTTGCAGAAAGTCAAATAAACATTTTATTTAAGAAATTGTAAAAACTGCAATAGCCTGTTTCACAGCCCAATTTTGCAAATTTTTTGGCAAATGTGATAAAAATTTCAATTAATATAAGATTTTTATATATTTCATTTTTATTTTATATTATTTTTTTTATTTCTGCAGCAGTGTAGACAAAGAGTCCACAAATGGAGTAGGGATTATTGTGGGTAAAGATCTAAAAGAGGAAATCTGTGGAGTGGATAGAATCAATGATAGTATCATTAGCAAAAAGCCTTTTTATCAAAGGAGACATCATCACAGTTATGTATGCACCCCAGCAGTGTGTTCGAAGGAGGAGAAGGGCGAATTTTGGAAAAGCCTAAATGGACTAACAATGGGAATACCAGACAATGAAAGGGTGATAATTGGGGGAGATTTAAATGGATATGTTGCTGAGAGGAGAAGTGGGGAAGATAGAATTCATGGTGGATGTAGTTATGGAGAAAGAAATGCAACATGTCACAAGATTGCAAAATATGCTATATCTGTTGACCTAATGATCACCAATACCTACTTCAATCATAGAAGAGAACAGTTTATAATGTACAGGAGCGGGGCCGTTAAAAGTCAGTTAGACTACTTGTTGTGCAGAAGGAAACACACAAAGAATATAAAGAATACCAAGGTTAAATACAGTGAAAGTGTGGCTGCGAAACACAAACACGTAGTGGAAGATTATGAAATGGTATTGGGGAAAAGACGTAAAAGTATCAAGTGAGGAGAACAAAGAATAAAGTGGTAAAAACTGAAAGATGAGGTGTTGCGAGAAAATTTCAAGGAAACAGTATTAAGAGAAGTAAAATTACCAGAGGATGTACAGGAGTGGTGGAGTTATAATAGCAATGTAATTACAAAAGTGGGAAAAGATGTGCTGAGTGTAACAACAGGAAAGGGACCACCAGAAGATAAGGAGGCATGGTGGTGGAATGAAGAGGCTCAGAAAGCAATAACAGGAAGATAGCAGGATAGGGAAACCCTGAAGACTGCAAAAAAGATGGTAAAGGAAAAGGCTGAGGCAATAATGGAAGAGGTGTCTGAAGAGCTCGAAACAAGACAGGATGGCAGACAACTCCTACAGATTGCTAAAGCAAGAGATAAAGTGACCAATGACATAACAGCAATGAGGCAGATACAGCATGAATCAGGTATAGTATTACTTCACCTTGAGAAAATTCTGAATAGGTGGTGGCAGTAGTTTGAAAGGCTATTGAATAAGGAAAATGTACAAGAAAAGTTTGACAATGGAGATATAAAAGAAGGAATGACCTGAAGTATAAGTAGGGAAGAAGTCCAACATGTGATGAAGAAAACGAAAAATGGAAAGGCCCTAGAGCAGACTAAGTCCCAATAGAAGCATGGATAAGTCTGGGAGGACAGGGAACTGATATTATCTGGGACCTAATGCAGAAGATCTGGAAAGGAGAAAGAATGCCATATGCATAGAGAAGCAGTATACTGGTTCCCTTATATAAAGGGAAAGGCAATATCCAAACCTGTGGCATTTATAGAGGGATAAAACTGATGGTCCACACAATGAAGCTGTGGAAACAAATAGTTCAGAAGAGGTTACATCTAGAAACTGAAGTATGCAAGGAACAGTTTGGATTTATGCCAGAGAGAGGAACAACTGATGCAAAAACTGCATGTGGCCTTTATCAATCTTGAGAGGCCATATGACAGAATGCTGAGCAAGATATATGGAGATGTCTGAGAAGTAAATGCTTGCTAGAAAAATATATCAAGGTGATAGAAGACATGTACGAAGGTGCAATGACGCTAGTCAGGAGCAGTTCAGGTGCAACAAAGGCTTCCAATGTGAGTAGGACTACATCAGGGATCTGCTTTCAGCCCATATCACATTTACCTTGTCATGGATGTACTAATCAAAGATTTGAAAAAAGAGGCACCTCAGAGCACGATCTTTGCTGACGATGTTGTAATCTGCGAACCCACTCGGGAGGCACTTCAAGGCAAGCTTGAACAGTGGAGAAAAACTCTGTAGGAAAGGGGAATGATATATATATATATATATATATATATATATATATATATATATATATATATTATAGAAGGAGACCTTCCAGGTAGGAAAATGGTATAAAATAAAGATTTTTGACTTACCTAAAGTACAGGCTGGTCGATAGGAACACTAAACACACACAAAAACACACAACCATTCGAGCTTTCGCCACCAGTGGTGGCTTCTTCGGGAAAAAGAGGGAGGAAGGAGAGGAGAAAGGGAAGGATACGGGTTTTAAGGAAGTGGAAAAGGAGCCATTCCAATCCCAGGAGTGGAAGGACTTACCTTAGGGGACAAAAAGGAAGGTAAACAAATACACACACACTCACACATATCCGCATCCAAACACACTTAGGCAGACATTTTCATGTCTGCCTAAGTGTGTTTGGATGCGGATATGTGTGAGTGTGTGTGTATTTGTTTACCTTCCTTTTTGTCCCCTAAGGTAAGTCCTTCCACTCCTGGGATTGGAATGGCTCCTTTTCCACTTCCTTAAAACCCGTATCCTTCCCTTTCTCCTCTCCTTCCTCCCTCTTTTTCCCGAAGAAGCCACCACTGGTGGCGAAAGCTCGAATGGTTGTGTGTTTTTGTGTGTGTTTAGTGTTCCTATCGACCAGCCTGTACTTTAGGTAAGTCAAAAATCTTTATTTTAATATATATATATATATATATATATATATATATATATATATATATATATATATATATATATATATATATATGCTGGTTAAGAAATTTAAATACCTAGGCTCTTACATGCAAAGTGATGGAGGCCGAAATACAGCACAGGATAAATAGTGGATAGATGAACTGGAGGAAACAGAGGGGAGTACTGTGTGATAAGTAGGTTAGTTGTAGAACGAATGGAAATTTTTACAAGTCTGTGGTGAGGCCTGCGATGCTGTATAGTGCAGAAACTTGGCCAGTTACAAAAGTGCAAAGGAAAAAGATGGAAGTGGCAGAAATGAGAATGTTAAGGTGAATTAGTGGGGTGACATGATAGGACAAACTAAGGATGAGACATCAGTGAAAGTAGGGCCCATAGGGAAGAAGGTCCAAGAAGGTAGGCTAAGATGGTATGGACATGTGCAGAGAAGAGGGGAGTACTATGTGGGGAGAAGAGTTGAAGATGTAGAAATTGAAGGATCAAAGAAAAGAGGAAGACCACAACTGAGATGGAAAGACAAAGTAGCAGGGGTCATATGGGAGAAAGGATATCTCAGAGAAGAAGCACAGGATAAACATTTACGAAAGAAAAGGCTCCAGCAAAGCAACACTAACCCTGAGTGATGTGGGAAAAGGCTGAGATGATTATGATTATTATTTTATTATTTTTCTATATTTAATTATATATTATTTATATTTTTATTGTTCTTTTGCTCAAAATATTTGAAAAATCACAAATCTACAGGAAAACCTAAAGTGGGCTGCAAATCAAGCTAGTGCTTTTTTTAAAATTTTGTACATATTCCTTTGTACTTGCTGAGAATGCTGTTTGTATTTTTGTATTTTATGGAATTCACTGTGGGTACTGAAGTCAGTTTACCCTGAATAATTTTAGCAGGAAGATGTTAGAACAGTCATTGGGATTTTGTGCAGCTGTAGACTAAAATGTAATCTTAGTTTTGTTACATTATAGATAACTACCTCATCATATTCACAAAATCTAGTAATGAAAAGTCCAGGTTGGAATTAAACAATATAATAAGGACAGTTTACAAGTCACTGCATAGACATGACAACAAGCTGTGATTCGCAGATAAAAAAGACACACACATACAAAGAGTTGTATGTGTGTGTCTTTTTTATGTGCCTGTCGCAGCTCTGTCATGTCTTTACGGTGAGTTGTAAACTGTCCTCATTGTATCATAATGTTAACATTTATATTGAGATGTGAATGCTTCTAAATATATGAAACAGAGTGTAAGTGTAAACACAACACTATATCTGTTTTAGAAATCAACTGCCGAGCCAGGTACACTACAACAGCAGACAACAGGAAGACGTCGGGGATCTTCCAAAGTAGTTCGCAGACGTAAATTTGGTTCCGCTGGTCGTAATTCTACTCTTCCTGCAGCCTTGGAAAATGGTAACTACAGTGTAAAAAAAGAAAATTGATACATACTTAGACTAACCAGTTTCATAGTCTGATAAAAGTATATGTATGTAATATATAGGGTGTTAGTTGTAAGAGCTAAAAGAAAGTGCCTATATGAGAAGTAACCATAAAGTTTTAATTATCAGCTCAAAAATAGTTTTTCTTTTGTTTGTGCTGTCAGTGACGGGGTCAGTGATATCCCTCACCATATCATTATACTGAATAGCACAGCTTCACTGTCTGTTAACACACAAGGAGATGAAATGCTACTAACATATTGTCTGCAGGCTGTTTTAGATTACATGAGAACCAGTACTACTGCTGAATAATTCATCTTTTATGCATATCTGTTGTGTCTAATAAATTAAGAAGGAAATACTATTTAATATGCAATGCTTTAATACAGTTGAGTTCTGGCTTATTATGGTTACATAATGAACAAAGTCTTCTTTCATGAATCAAAGTTATCAAAACTGAAATAAATTAGCAGGAAATACACACTTGTGGAATGGTCTGTGTTTGCATTTGGTGCATACTCATACTGTGACTGACTGCAATGTAAGTTTATTTCCATCTTCCGATAACATCAAATGAGAAGCAGTGACAAGATTATAAACAGGGAACATAAAGTAATACTGTAATATTGTGAATGTCATTCTTAAGCAAAACTGTCATTTATTCTATTAAAACCAGAGTTATTAAAAGTATTGTCAGATATCATAACAAATCATTGCTGGTGGTGTTGTTGTGGTCTTCAGTGCAAAGACTCATTTGATACAGCTCTCCATACTGTCCTATCCTGTGCATCCATCTTCATCTCTTAATAAGAATTTCAACCTACATCCTTTTGAACTGGTTTACTGTATTTGTCACTGTCTCCCTCTGTAATTTTTACCCCACACACTTACCTCCAGTGGTAAATTGATGATACCTTAATGTCTTAGAATATGTCCCACTAAACTATTCCTTCTTTTAGTCAAGACATGCCAGATATTTCTTTTTTCCCTGCAATTCTGTTCAGTACCTCCTCATTACTTACGCAATCTTCCCATCTACTATTCAGCATTTGTCTGCAGCACCAAATTCCAAAAGCTTCTGTCATCTTTTTGTCCACATTTCACTCCCATACAGTACTATGCAAATGCTTTTATAAAGGACTTCCTAACATTTAAATTGATACTGGATGTCAACAAATTTCTCTTCTTCAGTAGTGCTTTTCTTCCCATAGCCATTCTGCATTATATATTGTCCTTACTTCAGCCATCAGAAGTTATTTTGCTACACAAATAACAAAACATATCTTCTATCTTTTCTGTTTCATTATCTAATCTAATTTGTTTTGCATTGCCTTATTTTCTTAGACTACATTCCATTGCCCTTGTTTTACTCATGTTGATATTATCCTGTACCCTGTTTTCACAATGCTAACCATGCCATTCAGTTGCTCTTTCAGGTTCTTTACAGTTTTTCTGTCAGAATTACTGTCATCAACAAACTGCAAACTTTATACTTCTACCCTCTGAACATTAATTACTTCTCCAGATTTCTCCTTGCTTTCCTACACAGCTTGCCCAGTATACAGAGTGAATAACATTGGGGAGAAACTACATCCCTGCCTTACTCCCTTCCCAAACACTGCATCCCTTGTGTGTCCTTTCCTTAACCGATGTCCGAAGATAAGTAGTAATGTGAGTATTGTGTCATATGTGCCTAAATTTCTCCAAAATCGAAACTGATCTTCCTCTATGTTGGATTATACAATTTTTTCTATTCTTCTGTAAATAATTCATGTTAGTATCCTGCAACCGTGACTTATTAAACAGATAGTTCTGTAATTTTCACATTGTCTTCACTTGCTTTCATTAGAATTGTATTTATTATAGTCTTCTTAAAGTCTTAGGGTATTTCCCCATTTCATACACCTTGCACACAAGGTGGAACACTTTCTTCATAATTCGCTCTCCCAACAATATTAGCTGTTCAGAGGGAATATCATCTGCTTCCATGGCCTTGTTTCAACTCAAATCTTTCAGTGCTCTGTCAAATTCTTAAGTATGGTATCTCTTACCTCATCTACATCATCTTCCCTTTCTGTAATACTGCTTTCATGTTTATTTCCCTTGTATAGGCCCTCTCTATATTTGTTCCTTCTTGAGATTTCCCTTTTAATGGTTTTCTGAGCTCTTGATATTAATGCAGCTACTTTTCTTGTCTCTAAATGTTCTTATATTTTCCTGTTGGTGGTACCTATCTTTCTCCTAGTTATACATTCTTCTATGGAGTTGTATTTGTCCACTAGCTACTCTGGCTTAACCAATCTCAACTTCCTGTCAGTTGCATTTTTAGGCATCTTTATTCCCTTTTTTCAGCGTCATTTGCTGCATTTTTATATATTGTCCTATCATCAATTAAATTCAGTATCTCCTGTGTCATCGAAGGATTTCTATTAGGCTTTCTTCTGCTCCTATATGATTCTCTGCAGCCGTCACTTCTTTTTCTTTCAAATCCACCCATTCCTCTTCTACTGTATCACTGCACCCCATTTCGATCAGTCCTTGTCTAATGCCCTCTCTTGACTAACTCTTGTTTCTTCAATTTATCCATCTTCCATTTCCTTACTTTTCTACCTTTTTGCAGTTTCTTAAGTTTCAATGTACAATTAATAACCAATTAGTAATGGCCAAAGACTATATCTGCCTCAGATATGTCTTACAATTTAAAACCTGTTTTCCAAAACTGTGTTTTACCAATATAAAGTTAATTTCATACATTCTGCTGTCTTCTGGTCTTTTTCACATATAAAAATGTGTTTATAATTCTTAAAGCACATGTTTGTGAAGATTAAATTGTGCTTTTTACAAAGTTCTACCAGGTGACCTCCTTTTATTCTTTTGTGGTTTGCAGTATGTGTCATTACCTTGCCGTAGATGGATGATTCTTGATGTTCTCGTAGTTCATAGCGGCTGGCTCAAATCTTATAGTGCAAAACTAATCCGCTATAAATAACATGTCAACACACAGAATTGCAGCTCTTTGACACTTTTAATGATTCATAAATGCCCAGTTGTCCCCATTTATAGTCAGCCTACAAGTCTCATTAATTACAATTAATAAGACCAGAAATGCACATTCCACACATCAATAATATGAATTTACACAGTTCATGCGTGGAATACAAAAGTTCGAGGTGTACATCTTAATGTGGGATGAATATTAATAGTTCAATCATAATACTGGTAGAAACACTTTCCACATGAATAACACTGATGAACTTTTACATAAGTGTAACAAATTAAAGTTCCAACTTGCATAGCTTGTGCCTCATATCGCGGCCGAAACAATACTCTGAACTAGCATGGATTGTGCCTGTGACAACTGACGAAATAATACTTAATTACATGCTGTGAACACATCCTATTTATATCTTTCAAACAGTGATGTTGGAAATCGTGTATTGTTTATTTATTTATTTACTTTTGGTCCTCTGAATCATACATTGTACAGAAATGCACATTATGATATAGGACAAGTCAGAATAGGTGATGTGATGGAAAATGATGTGATGATTACATGTAACATATGCTATAAAATTAATACATAATTATATGACTGGAAGAGTACATTATTAGATGAGGATGCAGTGTAATTTTTACATAGGTCTCATAATCATTCAATATCAGAATTTAACATTTATACCAATAAAATTACATTCATTTATATTACATTTCCTTACATTCATTTATATTACATTCCTTCAAATAATGTCAATAACTGACATACATTACCTGATGTTCTTTGCATGTGCAGCTTCTTATGACAGATTGGTTTCAATAAATTCCTGTATGCTGTAAAAGCAAAGTTTAATTAGGAGTGACAGCAGTTTTACTCTACAAACCTTCACTTGTACAATGTTCTTCACTTCTGTTGGGAGATGATTGTACAGTTTTATTCCCATACATTCAACACCTTTATTGAATAGCTTTGTTGAATGAGGGACTAACCACAGAGAATTTTTTGATCTTGTATCATGGTTGTGCCAATCTGAGTTTGTGTCTAGGTTTTTCTTAGTGTAACACAGTAGGTCTAGTATTTACTGGCATGGAAGGGGTAATATGTTCAGTTTCTGAAACAATGGTTTACAGAATTCTTTCTGCTGTTTGAACAGTATTCATCTAACTGCAACTATATATATAGTTTAAACAGTGTCATAGCTTCTGCACTATGGCCCCAGAAGATAATGCCTTAGCTTAGTACAGAATGGAAAAGAGCATAGTACATTGATGTGAGGGTGGTATTTACAACATTTCTTATCTGTCTAATCGTACAACATACTTTACTCAATTTGGTGCAGGCTATGTCAATATGGCTTTTCCATGTAAGTGTAATGAGCTGGTAACCCCTAAGAATTTGGTTTCCTTGACAAAATTAACTTGATCAACACTCAGTGAGGTAAGTGAGATTTGTGAACCTTTATTCAGAACTGTGTGAAAAGTAACATGACTGCCTTCTTTATATTGAGGAGTAGTCTGATTCAAGCCATGAGTTTAGTTGGGTTCTGCATCTTGGAGATGCTCTTTAGAGTCAGATATAACTGTATGTCATCAGCAAAGAGAAATGTTTGGCAGTGGGTAAACTTAAGGGGATGTCATTTACATAAAATAAGAAGAGCAAGGGTCCTAACTCTGAGCTTTGGGGAACTCCATGTTTTATGGTTTGGGTGGATGACTGTTCAGTATTAGCAATTCCTAGTTGATTGGATTCATTTATTTGGACATATTGTTATCTGTCTTTGAGGTAGCTTTTAAACCAGTTATGGCCAGTGCCCCTTATTCCATAGGAATAATTTTTTTGCAGCAGTATATTGTGATTAACCATATCAAAGGCCTTTGTTAAGTCAAGAGAACTTGTTATGGCTGGAAGCTGCTTCTCCTCTTGTCCACTAGTGTTAGAGTGTAATCTAGGAGTTTCTGTATAGCACCACTTATAGTTTTTTTTCCTTGGAAGCCAAACTGAGTAGGTGATATGATATTATTTTTTCTCAAAAATAACTTGAGTCTGTCTGCCACCGTGTATTCAAAAATCTTGCGGAATACTGAGAGTGCTGGAATTGGCTGGTAATTGCTAGTATCATCTGTACTTCCTTTCCTATGTATAGGTATGATTTTTGCAGTTTTGAGTTTGTTTGGAAATATGCCATTGAGGATTGAAGAGTTTATTATGTGGGGCAGTAGTTTACTAATAAGCTTACTGCAGTTATGAAGAAGAAAGCAAGGGATCTGCTCTTGTCCTGCAGATGCCTTTTTTTTTTTTTTTTTTTAATTTTAGTTTGAACCATGTTTTCTGTCTCTGCTTCTGTTGTTGGTATAAGAACAATGTGTCAGTGCAATTATTAGGGTCCAGTTTTGGGAGGTGATTATATTTTAGATGATCTGTAAGACTTTCAACAGTTTTAATAAAATGAGAAAAATTCATCTGCTATTTCTTTTTTATTTGAGATTAATTTCCCCCTTTTATTTTTAAGTTAATATTACTTGTCAGCTGCTGATTTCTACCACTGTGTGTATTAATAATTTTCCACACACATTTACTTTTGTTTGCTGATGATTTGAGCAGGGTATCATTTTGCAGTTTTTTGGCTGCATTAACTACATTTCTAAAGAGAGAGAGAGATAATATATATATATATATATATATATATATATATATATATATATATATTCTTAAATTCTTCAGTTTTCCAAATTTGTCTTGCTGAGGGAGAAGTGTTCTCTTTTTCTTTTTGCTGATATAATAATACCTGTGATTATCCACTTACAGGGTTTACTGTTAGTTGAAATACTTTTTGTTTTTAAGGGGAAGTGGCAGTTGAAGTAATAATTGAAAGTTTTGAGAAAGGCCTCAAATTTGCTATCCACAATTTGGGACTGATATACATCGCGCTAGTTTTCTGTTTGCATGTGGGACAGAAAGATGTGGACATTGCTTTCACAATAGTTTTTAGTTTGTGTTGTATACTTTTTGATAGGGGGCTTGCTTTCTTGCACTTTTATCTGTATGAATTGAGCATTCTGGTCAGAAAAACCTACCTTTACAGAACATACAGTGCAATCTATATCAGTAACTACTTGGTCTAGACAAGTTTTTCTGTGGTTTGTTATTCTGGTAGGAGAGTTAATCTTTAGTTCCAGATTGTAGATATTCATAAAATTTTTGAAGTTTAAATGATCACTATCTTGTACTAGGAAATCTGTACTAAAATCACCACAGATTACAATTCAGAAATTTTTCCATTTCATTAGTTTCTCTAATACTAAGGCCAGTTTGTTATAGAAGCAGCTCCAGTTGCCTGAGGGTGGTCTATAAACTGATATTAAATAAATATTATACTCAGTGAGTTCTAGGCCTGATAATTCTATCTTTTTCAGCTCTGTGAAAGTTGCATATGTCCACTGGTAGAGCAGTAATGATGTGATTCACTAAATTGAACTGTGGTATCATAACACATTCAATTTCTGAACAACTCATATAGTGCTCAGTAATAGATAGTATTTGCACATTTGCTAATTTACTGTTACTATTTATTAAAATTTTGATTTCACTCACTTTGTTTTTGAGTCCTTGTACATTGTGAAAGTATATCTGCTGGTTGCAAGAGTCTGAAGGTACTGAACACTGTTGAGCTTCTTTTGCTGCCTTCACTTAAAAAATCATTGGGCCAGTGAGGAGGCACTGTTTTCTGTCTACCTGCAGCAGTTGACATCCTTTTTTCAGCTTTAGTTATGGTTCTCTCTTGCTTCTGGCTCTGTTGTTCCCTCATCTGATGTTGGTGAGACTTCCATTTCAGTAGGCCTATGTACTTTTACTATTTGAGATACTGATGTAAGTGCCACTGCT
The DNA here is from genome assembly GCA_026315105.1 of Locusta migratoria. Taxonomy (NCBI): domain Eukaryota; kingdom Metazoa; phylum Arthropoda; class Insecta; order Orthoptera; family Acrididae; genus Locusta; species Locusta migratoria. The sequence goes on from CM048755.1 coordinate 787,946,687, forward strand.
TCATTTGTTTGTGCTGCCTTTTGTGTTGATGTTGCTGATAGTTTCAGATCTGTTGCATCTGTAGTGACAGCTATTGCACCCATGCTTATTATACTGCGTTTCCATTGTAAATGTATTGGATTCTCATTGTTTTTCTTGTCTGAGGTGAAAACTTCATATACCTTTTTTGCCACTATCTCCCTTCCTTTGCCATTTAGGTGTCCTCCATGTAATGCATAGTATTCTCTGTTGATTGGGATATCTGAATAGACAGTATTAGTGAATTATCTTACTATTTTGCTAATTTTATTGTTTGTTTTCCTTATTTCTCCATTTACGCATGACCAGTCAGATAGAATCTATGAGATATTACAAGAACAATTATGTTCATACTCTGACATTTTTGAAATAAGGTTCTAAGTGCTCTTAGTGCATAAGTATCTTCTTTTTGCCACATCACTTCAGCGTACCCATATCACTGCGTAATCTTCTATTGTGAGACTTTCAAATTCGTGACTTTTCCCACTATGTAAGTCACTGGAGCTGCAGGCATGACTTTTCCTGTAATTTCATATTGTTTTATTTCTTCGCCCTGAACTTTAATTGCTTCTCCAAATTTCTCCTTGCTTTCCTTTTTAGCTTGCTCAATGTACAAATTGAATAGCATTGGAGAAAGGCTACAACCCTGCCTTACTCCCTTCCCAACCTCTGCATCCCTTTCATGTCCTTCAACTCTGATAACTGCTGTCTGGTTTTTGTACAAATTGTAAATAACCTTCTGTTCCCTATAATTTACTCCTGCTGATTTCAGAATTTGAAACAGTTTATTCCAATCAACATTGTCAAAAGCTTTTTCCAAATCTACAAAAGCTAAATATGTAGGTTTGCCTTTCCTTAACATATCTTCTAAGATAATCCGTAAAGTGAGTATTGCCTCCTGTGTTCCTACATTTCTCTTGAATCCAAACTGATCTTCCCCAAGGTTGGCTTCTACCAGCTTTTCCATTGTTCTGTAAATAATTCATGTTAAGATTTTGCAACCATGTCAATGGTTCTGTAATTTTCACACCTGTCTGCACCTGCTTTCTTTGGAATGGGGATTATTACATTTTTCGTAAAGTATGAGGGTATGTCACCTGTCTCATCCATCTCACATTCCAGGTGAAATATTTTTGTCATGGCTGGTTCTCCCAGATACTTTAGTAGTTTTGGGGGAATGTCATCTACTCCAGGGGCCTTGTTTTGACTTAGGTCTTTCAGAGCTCTATCAAATTCATCTCTCAGTATAGTTATCCTATCTCATCTTCACCTACTTCCTCTTCCCTTCCTACAATATTGTCACTAAGTTTATTTCCTTTGTAGAGCCCCTCTATATACTCCTTCCACCTTTCAGCTTTCCCTTCTTTGCAGAGAACTGTTTTTCCATCTGCTTTTCTTGTCTCCAAACGTCTCTTTTATTTTCCTGTAGGCATTATCTATTTTCCCCCTATTTATACATTCTACTACAGACTTGCAGTTACCTTCTAACAACTCCTGCTTAGCTATTTTGCACTTCCTGTCAATCTCATTTCTTAGTCTTCTGTACTCCATTTTGCCTGTGTAGATTACTGCATTTTTATATTTTTTCCTTTCCTCAATTAAATTTAATATTTTCTTTGATATCCAAGGATTTTTTGTAGGTCTTGACTTTCTACCTATTTTGTCCTCCACTGTCTTCACTATTTCATCTCTCAATGCTACCCATTCCTCTTCTATTGTTTTATTTCCCACCGTTTCTGTCAATTGTTGCCTAAAGCTCCCTCTGAAATTCTTAAGCACTTCAGGTTCCCTCAATTTATCCAAATCCCATCTCCTTATTTTCCTACCTTTCTGCATTTTTCTCTCTCTTTTCAGTTTTAACCTACTTTTGCTTTTTGGCCAGCTTGGGGAGCACAGTGGATATAATCAGAATGCACACAATGTCCTCATACAGTAACCTGTTGTTCATATCATAGTCAATAACCTATGTGTGGCACTCATACGTTGTAAAAAATCAATTAGTTCACATTAAATAGTGGCAAATATTTAACACAATCCAAAATGATCATAACTACCAAATACACTTTACATTTTCAGTTAATGTTTTACAAGAGCAATACATTTCCAAAGTTAGAGCGCTGTTGTTACTCAATGATTAGCTAGCTGCCGACTGACTAAAATAAGGCCAGAAACTACTATTTATAGACCCACGTAGACATAATTACAATTTTGGTATTGACACAATGGTTTATAATTTGGCTAGGTACATAATTGCCTTACAGAGTGTACTATCTATTGGTAAAGATATCTGATTTATGAAAATTAATACTGTTTAAGAAATTAATAATGTATCTGGAACCAATTGCTGTTCTGCATTGGGGTTCCCCGGACCTTTGTAACCGGCGGCCGTATTAAGTAAAACTTTTAATTACACAAAATAATTCAACTTTTTAATTCGCGCGTCAATCAGCTAATGGTGCATATCAGAAGAAAGAGAAAAATTGGGACAACAAAAGCATGAAGTCAAAATTTGGACTCTAACAGTAGTTTGCGTGTAATTTATAGTGAAAGTTGGCATGGGTCTTAAACTGTATTTACAAATATTATGTAAGCTAATAAGTTTCAGTTAATTCCAGATACCTTACTAAAAAGAGGAGGTAACTGGCTTTTGAATGATGTATGCTACAATCCTTAAATAAGCCGATTTCCACACACGAAATTCACATGGTTGAGCTATGAACATATTCCCAATTATCTGTATTTCGTAATTATAGACATTTCTGGCTTAACTGACCACTACAAAGTGTTTCTAGCAGTATAAATAATGTGATGAATAATGAAACAAAGACAGGATGAGCTTATTTAAATATCTGTAATTTTTGGGTGACCAGTAAATGTGTTATACCATACAGGGTCTATAAAGATTGAAAAAAATTAGTTTTACCTTTGTAGTATAAAATACAGAGAGTGAATGGGGGATGTCAATCTAGCTTCCCTGAAACTATATCTGACAAGGAAAAAGCATTGCTTTTTGATGCAACTGAATCTTCACATAGTGAAAAAAGTATGAAAATAGTGGTTGTTTTCATTAATATATATATATATATATAGTTACCCACTACTTTACACTTGCTTAAGCTAACTTGTGCTAAGGACAAAACAAATAAATACACACACACACACACACACACACACACACACACACACACACACACACCTAAGGGAGAACTCGAACTCCTGGCAGGAGTGGCCACACAAGACATGACATGGCACCTCGGAGCACACAGCCATTCCTGTGTGGTGAAAAAACTAAAGGGGCAGCCATTTTTTCTTAGGTAACAATTCTAGATAGTTAATGAGAAACTGACACTCAAGTATTTGTTGCTACTTGAACAGGACACGTTGAGAATCGATATGAGTTGGTAACATAGTTGATAACAAGGGAACGTTTTGAGACAGGGTCTGTTGTAACCTCCAAACTTTATAAATAACTTATACACACTTTATAAGATTGGTCGTTAAGTACAGAACTGAACATAACATAACTATTTCGCATGCACTTCACAACTGCCTGCACGATTCCACACTACCGCCACCTTCATTCATAGAAGGCGTGCTGCTTTTGACTATTCTTGCCTGCCTCTGGTGGCGGGCACTGCAAGTATATAGTCAGCGTGCTCGATTCGACTTAACTTGGTGCGCACTAAGCTACAGCAGGGTCCACTGATTTTGATCAAGCTTTTCATGGACATTATCTACTGAAAATAGAGAGATGCATGGCTAGGCATTTTGCTACTCACTGCTTAGTTTTTGAAAAAAAAATTGAGCTCAAAATAAAATAGACAAGTGATTTGTCTTTGTGCTAGACACTATCTAGTTTTTTGAATAATGTAGGTTAACATTTATGATGGAAAATCATATCATCAAAACTATAAATTGAAAGATGGACTAAAAACATACATTTTAATTGAATTAATATGGCATTCAAAGTTAATAATTTTTAGGTTATAAACATCTTTGCTCATTTTATACTGTAGCATGTGTACACATAATTTGATATGTTTGGCAGAGAGAGATTAGAGATAAGTGATATTACATTACCAAACTAAAGCTCATTGTTTGGATCTTGGTTGTGGCCTTTTGGTTATTTTGATATTTTGTTGTTGTATCTGACTATCTGATATTTGGGATATTTTCGATTACTGATTGAAATTCTCCACTGAGACACCTTATTATAATTGAAGTATTTTCTTTGCCTTTTTATGAAGTAAAACATTAGGACATGTGGTTAATAGTATAGTTAATCCATTTATTTCATCATCATGTGTACTACAAAAATATACCCAAGGACACTTGTGGCTCCTTATTAATAAAATAAAATTATTAGTACTCATTTTCATACCAATATTTCCCTCTTATCTGGATGTAAATAAAGGTCAACATTTGTGAAAATGTTGATTCTGAATTATGTTTACTGGACATTTCGTAGACTTAATACTGCACCTTACAATGTCAGTTGGCTCCATGTATTAGAGTTTTGTGAGCATGGATAGGTAGGAATATTGCTCCTAAGATGCCTGTACACCAGAGCAGAGGCACCAACAAAGACACTGAATAGAGCATTCCATTTGGTGAAAAAGAATGTGGAACAGTGTTTGTTCATGTCCCTTTGACACTCACAAGTGTTCTCTCACGATCCTTCAGTTGTTGGTAATGAACATAATCATCAAAGGAAGTTCATTTCACTGTGCTACCAATAGATGTCACTACGGTCACGCTACCTTGATTCCTTAGGATGTCTATCTTCACAAACCATACTGCATTTCCTACTGAATGATTTACTTGCTATAACTTCGGTGTTGCCATTGCAAAAACACATCATTCTTAGTACTATTTGTTGTAATGTGATGTGAAAAAATGCCATATTGGCAGTTAAATTTTAATAGCAAGAAGAAATTGAGTGTCTTACATCACATGTTTGCCATAGCACAATGGGTATAGGCAACACATTGAGAAGTAAATTTATTTGGGCAGTGGTTCGCATCCTGTTTTTTGGTGGGGAACCAAACTACTGTACCATTTGAGAAGGAAAACTTTCACCCACATGCCACAACATGGCCTTCTGGCAGTTAGAGGGACATGAAATAAATTATTATTATTATTTAATTGCTACCTTGCACATTCCTTCCCCATTCTGAAAATTGAATGATTAAGGAAGCAGTTTTTCCTAATTCTGTTAAAACAAGTAATGATAAAATGATTTTAAGGATTGATACACAAAATACAGTATAAATCAGCTTTTAATACATTGTTGATGTTGAGGAACACCACTGGGAATGAAATAGTTAAAACTCCACTTGACAATGGCCAAGGAGTGCTTGGCTGAAAGCTTGTGGAGTTTTAACCACTTGATGCGAACAGAAACCTGATTGTCTTCTGGATTCTCCTGCAACATTCACAGAAATTAACCAAAGGCCAAGCAAGCAATTCAATTAAGTGTAAAGATTTACTTCGATGATTGCAAGTGTCGACGCAAGCAGAACTTCATCACCACTGGTCATAAGGATTACAGTTGCCCTAAAAATGAGTAAATGTCTGCATTGTTTGGCAAAATTTTAAATTCATAGGCCTCAGAGACTAGAAGGACATTTGTACTGTGAGTCTACTCTATAAATTGCTATATACGGTGGAATTATTACAATGCGTGAAAAATACAATCTAATGGAAAACAACATTACAAAATTTTTGCTAACTGTTATAAATTCAACAGGTAGCATTTGAGGTAATGCAGTAGGATTGAGTGCCTTTAGGCTGGTGATAGCACAGGAAGTGGACTGCTTCAGGTTGCAATAACACAGATAAAAGAGTTACCAATCAAATGCAAGTTCTGCTCATGCATCAAGATAACTAAGCTTGAACAAAGAGGAACAGCTACTTCATACAAAAAAGGAAAATTTCTCACACACTTATGTTGACATGTAACACTAAACTATAAAACAAGTAATTTTCTAGCATGGTACAAAGTTGGAGTTCCTCTTTGGAAAGTGTATTGTCTGTTTGTTTGTCCTTGCTGATGACAAAAAAGTCATGAGTCTACCACTTGATATTATGTTGTATGTATGTTCAGGGAATGGGGAAACATGCAATTGCTAGCATTTGTACTCACAGTAGGCATGACTAATGGGCACAAGTGGGCCTGAGTCAATTTGACAGTGATGTCAGCATAGTAAAAAGGCAATGTTCACAAACTGGATGAATCACTTGTGAGGGAGCAGCAATCTGAGTGGCAATGTTATGCAGCACATGCAGAAGGAATTCTGCAGGCAATAACTGTGGACTCAGTCGTTGGTCCCCTCAGGAGCTCAGCATTAATTTGCTGAGTACGGGTTTGATGAACCCAGGGTCCTGAGCTGTGCACTGTGTTGTGCCAACAGTCCGCCACACTGTAAGCTCTGTGTGTGCATCAATGACCATCGTTCAATGCGACGCTGGAACATTGTACGTTTCAGAGCCCAGGGATCTTGGCTTAATCGCCCAGGTCTCAAGGACAGTACAAACCTCTATAAAAAAAAACCTCAATCTCAAGGTGTGCTACATGCCGAGGAGATGCATAGCTGTTGAGGTTTAACAGTCGCTAGCAAGCCTTACCCAGGCAAGCGCGGCTCTGCCTGGGCAGACATATAGTTCCCTAGCTGCTCGTGGGACCATGATGAAACAGACATTGCTGGACGAAAACTGGCATCTATAAGCATGGCAAAACAGAGTTCAATGTGTCAACCTATGACCCTAAGACATTCTGTTCCCTAGCCACTCCATGGGAGGAATGAAGGGCTCTTAATAGATCAGAGCTGTACTCGCCACAATATCTTGTATGTGTGCATTCAGATGGTGAATCTTTTATGTCCACTAAGCTTCAGTTCAAAGGCGATACACTGTCTGAGAAGGTCAAGGTAATGATATACCGGTGCAACGTCAAACCCTATGTCCCACCCCCTAAGTAGTGTTTCAGGTGCTGGAAGTTCAGGCATATATCCTCCCAATGTACTTCCAGCCCTACCTGCAGGGAATGTGGGCAACCATCACACCTGGATGCCCCATGTACTCGACCTCCCCTTTGTGTGAATTGTAGGGAACACCATCTCCCATGCTCACCAAAATGTGGTATATTACATTGGGAAAGACAAATAATTGAGATCAAGACCCTGGACCATTTGACCTACTCTGAGGCATGTAAAAAGTACGAGTGGTCCCATCCCATACGGATGGTAACGTCCTTTGCTTCAGTCACATCGCTGCCACCTTCCATGGGGACGACAGCATTGCTCATGCTCTCTACCCTGTGGGCCCTAAGGGCCAACAACCTCCCACTGCCCTCTTGATGGGTGTTGGCACCTCTTCATCTGTTACTCCTGCAACACCACCTGTGGGAGCAGTTACCCCCTCTACATCAGGGACATATGTCCCTGACCCCCAGCCGGAGAAGAAACAGCCTCCTCCAGCTCCTGATGCCACTGCACAGAAGCCCCCCCCCCCCTAGTCCCATAAACCAAAGGTCCAGCAAGAGGGATGGCAAAAGAAAAGCAAGAAGGATGCTTTGGTGGCTACAAAGCCACAGGCACCCACATCCTCTGGTTTGGAGGATGAGGTTGATATCCTCGCATCTGCAGAGAATCTCACAATAACAGATTCTACAGAATCTATGGTCATTGATAATGGCTTATGCCCCTCAATACTTAGTCTGCACTGATGGGGAACCCTTTATGTCTACTAAGCCTCTGTTTTTCATAGAAAACTATGAAGAGGTGGAGGGTAAGTCAAAAATGAAATCTGGTTCCATATTGATAATGACGTCATCCCCAGTCCAGTCACGGGCAGAGCTCACATGTGACAAGCTGGGTGATGTTTCTGTATTGATCTCACCTCATAAGAGTTTCAATATGGTCCAGGATATCATTTTTCACAGGGATCTGTTATTGCAGTCTGTTGACGAGTTGCGCAAGAACTTGGAGTGTGAAGGTTTTCTTTTCATCCATCGCATCTATAGGGGTCTGAAGGACACGAGGGTTGCTACTGGTGATTTCATCTTGGCTTTTGAGGGTGATTTGTTGCCTGAGAAAGTCACAGTGATGATCTACCGGTATGACATCAAACCCTACATTCCTCCCCTTATGTGCTAATTATGGAGGTTTGGGTTTGGGCACATGTCTTTCTGATGTGAAGCCAATCCCACCTGATGGGAGTGTGGACATGCATCACATCCAGACATCTCTTGTGCCCCTCCTCCAATCTGTGTTAACTGTAGTCAGCGCCATCCCCCCTGCTCGTCAAATTGCACAGTCCTACAAAAGGAAAGAAAAATCATGGAAAATAAAACACTGGACAGGCTGACCTATACAGAGGTAAAATGCAAGTATCACATGCTGCATCCTGTGAGCATGACAACATCTTATGCCACAGCAGTTTCACCATTGCCATCCCTTGTGACAAGGCAAATTTCTGAGGGCCCACAGGCTCGAACATCTACACCTGCCCCCTTGACAGTTATGGGTAGCTCCTCATTTGTTGCTCCCAAACTGTCTACCTTGGGAGCAATAACTCCCAATCCAATAGGGAAACCGGTCCCCACTCCCATAAATTAATGAAGGAATCTGCATACAAAGGAGCATTTTCTGTGTAATTTAATTTTATATGTTCAATAAAAGAAATTAAGTAGTAGGCACCAATCTCATTGACTTATTAGGAATATGCTCCAATTTTAAAAATACATTTCCATATCCTATTCTCAAAACAATAAAACAACTAAAATATAACATGTATATCACCAATGTGAGGTGCACAAGTACAGACCAGCCCCAGTACCAGCTACAGTGCATCAACAACAACCGAGAAACACTGATCCACTACTCTCATAGTATGTGGAAAAAAGTTAAAAGTGCAGTCACAAAGTGACATTTCCATGCTAAGTCGGAAGTTTTTACATAATAATTTTGAACATTTCACAGCCAACTGTTTACGTGAAAATTTATTTAACCATCTTTTTATATCAATACTATAGCTAGAACCACAGATCCCACTGGGCAATTAACATAATGAGGCTGATAGCCAAACGTAGAAACATAACCAGACTTAGGAGGCTACCAAGAGAACATCACCACCTGCATCAAAAGCCAGTCTTTTCCCCTTGATGCCTCCAGACATCACCCACACGGCCTCCTTTCTGCATTAAATTTTGTCTGAAACAATCCATGCCCACATACCTACCTGTCCTATCTACTCTCACTAACCCACTGTTCCCCAAGAGCTCTGAAAATCCTCAGTGAATCCCACAAACTCTATCACTCCTATCCGCTATCACACATATGACCAAGACAGGCTAACTGGCAAATAGTGCAACACATAGATAAATTTTTAGATTGAAAACATCACCGGAATTTGCAAAAGATCTGCACTGCCTCAGAATGAAACTTAACCCCATCCTACCTCTCTTGCACAACAACCAACCCATAATGGTCATTAGGGTGGGTTGAAGAAAAAAAAAAAGATTTATTTTTTTATGAAACGCTTTAGTGCAGAAAAGTTGCCTTTTGTCATTAGAAGAAATACGAGATTAAAAAAAAAAAAATTAAAATCGGTTAATATCTTCCATTCACACATACTACTTACAAAAACGGAAAACAGAAAAAAAGTGCCTTCTTTGGAATTTTTTAAAGTTAGTTTAAACTTTCAAAATAAACTTGCTTTAGTTTTTTATGCTTTATGAATGGTTGGAATAAGCTAAATAAATTAAAATCAGGGTAATATAACATTTTCCGCTTGCGCACTGTTTTAGCAGAAATAGAAATTGAGCAATATTTCATGATTTTCGCTGTGGAACACTTCACTTGTTAGAACAATCCAGAACTCACCATGTGGGGGTGGCTGCACATCAAGTTCCACCCACACCTTACCCACCAACCATATAATTGTCAGATGTGATATTTACATGAAATTTACTTATAGAGTACATTTTCTTGGCGTACTGCATTTTTCTGTTACTGTCTGTTATATCCATTGCACTTTAAAAGTTTGATTTTTTGGAGAAAAGAGTGATAACTGATCTAGACTTGCTTGGATATAACCATCTCTAGCTACCTGTCTACATATTTTATATGAAGCCTCTGTCACCATTTTGACCCACCTCTCCACGGCTTGAGTGTGTCAGGGAAACTTTTACATTTCTCTGATGAGCTTTGTCTCACTACTGATCAGTGATTTAAGATCATCTTCAGTTAAGTCTCACAGCATTGGGGGAGGATTCACCTCAGAAGAACACCCGTCAATAATTTGAATGTAATCAAAAGCTTGGAATTTTATCTTGGGTGGTATGAAACTTTAAACAGTGTTCTTCTTTAGGACCGTGTGTTTTGCTTTCAAGATCTTTCTGTAACCAAGTTCCTGATTGTGGTCCCTTTCATCAACAATCATTGCCAGCAAGACATTTTTTCTAGGAGAGCAAAAAATGCATTTCATTGTATTACTCACTCGACTACTTCAAGTAATTCATCAGATAAATACCGTCATGTTTAAATTGCTTGAAAGAAATGTTTCAGCCTGTCATTTAAATATTTCTTCTTTTTTATGACAAATCACAAGGGCATGTATGGTTTTAAAATGAAGTCAACTAATTCTTGGCTGCAATGAACTACCTGAATGGAACAATGGGCCAGAGTCCACATTTTTCAAGTCATCAGTACAAAGTCGCAAGGCAATTGCATTTGAAATGTCGTGAAGATACTGTTAGTCTTTACTCAACAAATATCTGTCTATATAAGGAATCAAACAACATAATGGATGACAAGGCATTTTTCACGGCAATTGAGCTGCTGTCCAGTTTGCTCTCTAAAAGATTTGCTGTTTGACCATCAATTTATTGGAAAATATGGCAGAAAGGAAGCTTGATAAAATACAGCAGTACACTCCACTGTAGTGGGTGTCCTACATGATTTTCTAGTTGATGAATGACAGCATCCATCCATCCAGTGTTGCTTGCAGTGCCATCACACCTTACTACTTCTAGTTGTTCTAATGATATTGATTATTCAGACAAATGAGAAATAATGTTTTGAGTTACATCATTAGCTGAAGTCAAGGTGATAGTAATTAGTAGCTCGAGTCAGTGGATGGGGGAAGGGATAGTTCAATCAACTTTATGTTTGAATCTCTTATTGTACCAAAACATGCAAAGAGTTACACTGCAAAAAAATGAAACATATTGCTCAATTTCTGTTTTTATAAGACAATGCAGGCATGGAAAATATAATATTATGATTACCCTGATTTTAATGCATTTACCTTATTCAAACAATTTAAAAAAATATTTTTTTCAAATCACACTACTAGAAAAAGGTCAGCATTTTCACTTGCTATCTTGAAGAGACAGTCATCATCACTGATACTTCCACGAATCCGGATGTCCAGTTGTGCAGCATGCAGTAATGGTTGTACGGTTTGGGGTGCCACATTATGGATCATGTAGGTAATAGGTTCAAGTTCACAGGTTGAAGTCCTTCCTTGGGCAAGGCTGTGAGTGTAGTTTATTGTATACGTTAGTTTAAGTAATTTGTAAGTCTAGGGACCAACGGCCTCAGCAATTTGGTCCCGAAGTTTTAAAAACATTTTTTCCACTTGTGCATTGATACCTCTATCACTCCCCTTGCTCCTTACTTACCACAAAAATGACTGAACACTTCTATCACAGCACTCAATATTCAGCTTACAGCCAAGATAAACTCAACACAGCTCAGTGTCATTATTGCATCACATACCTCCACTTCAGAGAATTCACTCTCTCCTTTGTTTACCTCCTCTCCTTCTTCTATAATACTATCCATTATACCAGCTATTACCCAGAGCCAGAGCATTGGAAGACCTCCAAAATACTTCTTTTGCTCAAACCGCTCAGCAAAACTTATTCCTACCGACCCAGCAGCCTGACCTAAGTCTTCTCATCTCATCCGTTGTATCCACAATCACCTCCGGCAATGCCTCCCTCTCACTCAATGTCGCCTTTGCTCCAAATTCTCCACAGATGACCAACTCCTCCATACTAACATCACATTTATACCAAATTAAACAGAGCTTCCTCTTCTTATTCCACTCCATCAAAGCTGAAAAATTATATTAATCTGTCTGGCATTTCAGTCTCTTCTTAAGCTCCACTGATATTCACTTCCAGTCAATTACATCTGCCTCATCACCTCCTTGTCACTAACCTTCACTCCTACATAACATACGAGAACACATCATCCTGAATCTTCTGTCTTGCTGCTGGAGTACTGCAAGGCTCTATCCTGACTCCATTAATTTCCATCTTCATACAGCTGATGCCGTGAAACTGACCCCTGGGATGTATCTGCTCCAATATGCTGATGACACCGTGTACCTGAACATCTATCCTACTCTCCAAATCATCCTAAGATTCCCTACAAATGCACCTCAACAATTTTATCCACTGGTACTCTTCATCAATTCCACTAAAATCCAAACAATAATTATACAAAAAACTACTCAAACTATCTGTATCTGTGATTCTACTTCACATCCACAACTGTTCTGTTACCCAACATAACCCACTAAAAAACATTGGACTAATCCTTGATTGGGAAACTCCACCTACAAAAAAAGACACTCATCTGCCCTTTCCTCACATATGCCAAGATACCATGGATTTCTGTTCAACCAACCTTCTACTGCTCCCTCATAAACCTTGAGCACCTTGCATTCCATCTTGTTTTCCTCATTCACTGACCCTTCCTCAACTGCCTCTGTTACCAATTTATCAAATTCCCACATATCCTCAAATACTTAAAACACCTATGTCTCTCTTATTAGCCGCATCCTCTCATGTCCCCAATGGTGAACAGAACAAACGTAGCCCACTGCTGCATCTCTGTCAATGTGTCCCTCCTTCTCACCACATTCTAGCCCTCCATCTCCTGTATCAATAAAATTTCAGTCACCTTCCCTTACCTGATCATGAACTCATCCTTGACATAACACCCCTCCTTCTAGCCCTAACCCTTACTCCCACTTCCTCCAACGAAGGCTGCAAGCTACCTGCCTCCTCCTAGCTGGAATTTCCTCTCCTCTGTCCCTAGCTGCCTCCCACCTGCCACTAACATTCCTCGTCCTATTTCCTCTGTCCACTTTCACCCTAACCGCACTGTACAGTTACTAGAAGTCCCATTATAAAAACCCTCTCCATGTTTTATGTTCCCACTATCTTTTCATCTATTTTGTATCCACAATCTTCTTTAACCATCATTTCTACTTGTTAAATTTTTAAAACATTGTTATCCATTACCTGAAGAGTGGAAATCGAGCTGCTGCCAGCCTCCCTCCCAATAAACGGTGTTGTTTTATGGTCTTCAGTCAAAAGACTAGTTTGATACAGCACACGTTTCACATCATTACAAAGTGTTGTATTCATGATATATGGAACATGTATTAATCTAATCTAATTTACTCCAAATTATGCTATCTTGTACAAGTTTATTCATCTCTCAATAAGAATGGCAAACTAAATCTTTTTAAACCTGCTCACTGTATTCATCTTTTGGACTCCCTGTGTTGTTCAGTACCTCCTCATTAGGTACACAATCTATTCATCCTGTTTTCAGCAATCTCTTGTAGCACCACATTTCCAAAGCTTCTATCATCTTTGTCAGTGTATAAATCCGCTACAATGCTACACTCCAGACAAATGCTTTCAGAAAGGACTCCCTCACATTTAAATTAATATTCTTTGTCAACAAACTTGTATTTCTTCAGAAATGTTTTTCTTTCCATTGTGGTTATGCATTTTATATATTCGCTACTTTGGTGATCAGAAATTATTTTACTACCTTAATCACAAAAATAACTATTTTTTTATGCACTGCCACATTTTCTCAGGTTACCATTACCCCTGTTTGGCTCTTGTTAATGTTCATCTTAAACCCTCCATTCAATACACTGTCCATTCCGTTGAGTTGCTCTTCCAGGTCTTTCATGGTTTACCAATAACAGAGTAATTCTGTCAGAGACAGAAAAGTCTGTATTTATTCTGCCTGAACTTTAATTCCTTCTCCAAATTTCTCATGCTTTCTCAGTGTACAGATTAAATAACAATGGCAAAAGACTACAACCTTGTCTTACTCCCTTCCCAACGCCTGTCTCCATTTCATGCCCTTCGACTCTTATAACTGTTGCTTGGTTTCTGTATAAGTTGAACATATTTTAGTTCACTATATGTTATGTTTGTGATTTCACAATTTGAAAGAGTATATTCCAGTCAATATTATCAAAAGTTTTTTTTTTTTTTTTTTTTTTTTTTTTTTTTTTTTTTTTTTTTAATCTGTAAACCAATATCTAGGATAAAACATATGATGAGAACTGCCTCGCGTGTTCCTCAAATGTTGTTGAATGCATATCACATGTTAGCCCTTATGCAAATTTTTGCATTGTTTAATTTTTTATTATCTGCAAAACTTTGGTAAAGTTTATATTTGCAGTGAAATTCACTTCTGTAATATTTTTCCATCTTGGTTGTTGCACCACAGTACACATGGCTCAATATACAACATAAACTGTCCCTAAATCAAACAAATAATTATGCAAGAACAGAATGGTACACCTACAAATTGGACAAAGAAGTTATTACATTACGTAACTGACAGCTATCAAACTGTACATTGAACATTGTCTGGTACTTAATGCATATTTTGGGACATCTATGGTTCATAAACATGTAGTAACAACTGTAAAAGTGATCTCACAAACAGCTATGTAACCTTGGATTTGTGGGTAATTATAACCACTGTGTTGTAGTCTTTTAAAATTAATGATGGAAAACAGGAGCGTCCGGCAGCACATCATTGCCAACGGCGCACGCGCGGAAGACGCCTCCTCGGCTCCCAGCAGGGGGCACCGTAAGCGCCGCCGCCGACCAACACTGAACGGTCTTTCGCGCATGCATAATCTCTGCACACGCCCTGATAAATACCGCCGCTGCCGCACAATTACCATCATTCGCGCCTTGAAGTACTGACAGCTACCACCACCTGAAGATGTCGAACAGTTGGGTCGGCGAAATATTCACAATGTCATCTGGCGGCAAACCCGCGAAGTGTATTTACAACAGATCCGCCGTGAAAGCTTGAAAAGTCACATTTCTAAAATGTATTACTTTTATTTATAAAATTGGTTTCTGTATCATATTAAGCTTTGTAAAATTGTTGGCAACTATTATGTCATATCTCTAATAATAATGATGATTGATAATGGACATTAACTTAGTTTTGTGCTTGTAATTTGGTATCGACTACCTCAGTTTAGTACTTCCTCCCTGTTACAAGATCTTGAGTTTTTACAGTGTATGTATGAGCACTTGTGATGTCTGCACAAAGTCCTGTCAGAGAATAACACTGAGTCTACCTTCTGTTAAAACAAGAAACTGAAAGGCTCCAATTTCTCATTGTTACTTATTCTTACTGTACATATTTGTATCAGCTGGAGGTATTTCCCATTTGCAACTTTCCTGCCATTACTTAAACATAACAGAACACTGTTGTCTTTAGCTACCAATGATAACCATTCAACATTACAGTCAATTAGTACTCCAACAGTTTCACCATTGAAATATCAGTGTGATTTTCTCACATCTTCAAGACCTTTGTCTATCAGGGATATTCATCTGTAATGGCCTCACATTCATTGATGGTGAGCCTCACTTAATTTTCTCAACTTAGGTGGTGTGGTGAATTCCTAGTATCTAGGACAATGAGAAATGGCTGTGGTGATTTGGCCAGTGATCTTATCCAAGGTACAATGGTGGGCTTTGTTTCACAAGTTGACTATAACTATCTGTAGCTGACAAGTTGAAATAGATCTAGTGTAATTATTTGACTGGAAACAATAATCATAAAAAACTAGTCTTCTTTCTTTACAGTAGTGTAAGATGTGCCCAGAATACCCACCACAGAAACAAATATTGTGTCATTTCCTATCCTCCAAATGTTTATTCTTTTGTGGTGCATTAGACTTAGCAGAAGAATTTGTTGTACCTACATTATTTTGGTGCTAGGTTGGATCATCATTTGATGATTGTGGCATAAGTCTGAGCTGGTGGTGTTTATTATTTCATTTCCAACTAAGTAGGTGCAGATGATCACTCTGCAATATGGGTATAAAAATTATGATTCTCCTTATAAATATTTCTTTCTTCACCTATTCTTATTTCAAAGCTTTCATCCAATTTATCTTTTCAATCTCTCGTCTTAGAACTTACTTAATCTCTCTTTGACAGTGACAATCATCATTTTGTTTGTTTCTTTGGTGACCAGTATCTTTAAGCATCATTAGACTCTCACTGTTTTTCAATCCAACTTTTTCATTTGATGTTATTAGCTGCTATATATAGAAGATATTGGTTTCATAATGCAATTTATAGTATGCCCTCTACAAATAGTAAATCTACTACTGGTACATTGTCATATTGTTCTTAGACTAACCAAATATGTGTGTGTGTGTGTGTGTGTGTGTGTGTGTGTGTGTAGAGAGAGAGAGAGAGAGAGAGAGAGAGAGAGAGAGAGAGACAGAGAGAGGTTATATATGACAATCCTTTATTCAGTGCAGATGCACACACCAGACCTGAACTCTTATGGGAAATGGCAAAATACCATGATTAATGAGTGCAAATGGGTAGCAGCACCATGTGAAAGAAATATGTATGGGCCTGTAATTGTAACAGTCATGTTGTCCCAGCTGTGTAGTGATCAGTGTAGCTGCTTAGCAAGCAGGAGACATAGCTGAGAACTAATTTTTAACTTTTCCAATGATCCATTTCATTGCTCACTGGCAATGTCATATCTTCAATTGTGTCTAGAAAGAATTTTACTAATAAAAATGAAAATACAATGGAAGTTTGTTCCCAGAATTCTCAAAGAAAATAAAAGAACATATGTATTTCCTGTTGCTAAAATTTCAGCCGATATGTGAAGAAATTTGTTGTTACAGGGACACGGCCACGTAAATTCAATTTCCCTCGACGACCTGTACTAGTTAACAGCACAGCGGACAAAGATATGGACCTGTTAGAGTCTATGGATCACTTAGCCAGAGACAAGCCTGGATTAGACAACTTGCTTCTTCCAACTCAAGTTACAGTTGCGCAGTCACAGGGTATGTAATAGGCCTACATATAATAATTTTGTAAATGGACTAAATATAATATATTAAGTACAGTAAATTTTGAGAGTCTTTAAATGAGAGAGAATGTTTATGTTGTGGTGTAGTGGCAAATGATGTACTGTAGTAGTTTTCAATTTGTGTTCAGTTATTTTATGAGTAAATCATTATTTAACGATAATTTTATACCATATATTTTACTTAATGTGATTTTAGTGACTGTTTTATATGAATAATTTTTTTCAACAAGATACCATACTTACTGGAATAAAACAAAATGAGAAATGATGTTACTCTCTCATGAAAATAATGTACAATGGAAGACAAAAAGATTACCTGGTCCAAATAATTTAAAAGCTAAGAACAGACTATTGCACATGCTCAAGCTCATAAGCGTGAGTGTTGCAAACTCCATAGGCCTGTGTAGCTTCAGATAGCTGTTTACATTGTCAAATAGAGGGAATACAATAGTTAAGATACAGTATATGTCAAGAGTCATTGCACTTTATCTCATATACCATTTATTTTGGAAATAATAATATAGTAAGGACAGTTTACAACTCACCGCAAAGACGTGGTGACGAGCTGCGACAGGCACATACAAAAGACACACATGTACAACACTTTCAGCTATCAGCCATGGCCTTCTTCAGAAAATAGAACACACAATCACACAGGCACACAACACAGTCATACAATCATCACCTCCGGCCGCCGCTCTTCGAATCGCGCTCTGTGGTGAGTAAATCGGGGAGGGGAGGGGAGGGGAGGGAAGGGAAGGGGAGGGGAGAACACACACACACACACACACACACACACACACACACACACACACACACACACACGATCGCACATTCACGCACCACTTAAAATAGGTGAGGTTTGGGATAGAGAAATACGAACTGTAAGGTATGGGGGGAGGGGGGGGGCATTATTTGGGCATGTAGAAGCGGTTGAGGAAGAAAAATTCCATGTGGGTCATTTACTACAACAAACTGCTTCTCACATATGTTTCATTGAGTGAGTGGATAGACTGCCGGTTTATGAAGGTAACAGGTGCATGTTCGAATCCCACTGGAGTGAATTTATTTTTTATACCTCTTGCAGGTAATATTAATTTGCTAAAAATTGTGCAGTTGTAGGCTTTATAGGTTTTTAGAAGATTCTATTTTATAATAATCTAATCTTTAATCAGACGGACACATGTTCATAGTAATATTATTGAAAATTGATGTATTTTGTTTGTAATTACTTCGACCACCACATGGTGTCTCTGTAGTTTTCAGCTAAGAGAAATGTATCAGCTGACTACCATACATCATAGTTGTACTTCAAAATGCATCTGAGGCAGGATGTTATTATGGTGTTGATGCTTCCACAGCAAGAAGAGGTAATAGTGAGGTAAACAGACATCCAATACCTGGAAGACCGCAAGTCTCTACTCAAAGAGAAGATGATGATTTGGTCAGAGCGGCCCACACTGCCCCTTTCTCTAACATCCAAGAACTAGGGAGACCTTCACATTTCCCAGGCTCATTGAAAATTGCTCTCAGACAAATAAAGGACTATGGAATCAGGTCCCATCATGCTCTCATTAAAGAACCATTATCTGACAATTATGCCATGGACACACTGGCAATTTTGAGTTCCTCAGATGTTGATTGGAGGAAAGTCATTTTCACCACATTTGAGTCCACCAGCAGAGGTCCTGTTCTTGTTTACCATACAGATGATCAACAATATGATGCCCGCTTCGTGGCTACACGCAGTAGAAGCAGTCCCATAAGTGTGAAATGTTGGGGATACATGTCTTATATGGGTGCAAGAACCTTAGAACAAATCCAATACAAGTTCAATTCAGCATGCTATGTACATTTCCTTGAAAATGTAATCATTCCTGGAGCTCGACTGTGGTACCCCGAAGGACATGTCTTTTACCATCATGATAATCATCCAACACACACCAGTATTAGGATTCTATTTCCAAAGGAGAGAGAATATTATTCATTGCCTATCATGGCCTCACCTGATCTCAATCCAATAGAGAAGATATCAGCTAAACTCAAGAAGACTGCATGGGATAATTGGCCATACCCCCCTCCAAGAACTGTGGATGCCTTGTGGGATTTGGTTTATTCTTCATGAGAAAGAATTGCCATGGATGAGACCTTTTTCTGCAGACATGTAGTTTCTTTGCCTCAAAGGATCCGAGTTGTTCATGATGCCAATGGCATGTGGACAAAATACTGAAGATATATTTATTTTAATAAGAAGCCATACCAATAGCAACCTCCAAGGAAGATTATTTTTATTTTTATGAGAAGTCATCTGAATAAAACCCTCCATTGATGTTTATTCTTTATTATGGGTGGACAAATAAATATGGTACCTTCCAAGGAAGATTATTTTTAGATATCAAATTGACAAACTGTAGTTAGGATTTTTTTTCTAAAGAGGATACTAAAAAAGTAAAATCAGTTTAATTCAATAACAAAAAGTAAGTAAAGAACCACAGTAAAAAAGAAATTTAAAAAAATATTAAAGGCTTTGGTGGCATACAATCTGATGTACACCACTTGACCAGGAAGGCCGACACAGTATCATTGAGCTACCTCTCCTTTCTAGTTAGTGTAATGGTTGAATAGTCCCATTGGAGTTGAAGAACGAATATTAAATTGGAAACATAATGAAAGGCACTCTTGTAAACTGCATGTAAGGAGTTAGAAAATTATGCCTATCTGCTGAAACTTTTATCTTGGCTTAACACTATAGATTTTTCATGTGGCAGTCAAAGTAATTACAAACACATGCATTCATTTTCAATATGTTTACTATGGCTATCATTTGTCTTGTTGTTTAAAGATTATGCTATTACAAAGTAGAATATGTTTAAGAATGTGGATTGTAGAAAAGCCTATAATTGCACAAATCATAATGAATGAATATTAAAAAATATTACTTGCACAGATCTAAAAAAAAAAAAATATATAAAAAAGAGGTGACCCCTGTGGTAATTGAACTTGTGCTCCTTGTGTTCATAAACAGTCATCCTATCCACTCATTCAATGAAACATACGTAAGAAGCAGTTCTTTGCAGTAAATCTACCCACAATGTGTTTTTATACCTCAACTGCTTCTACATTTTTGAATAATGTTTTCCAAAATAAATGATAAACAAGTTACGCCTAACTATTATATTGCTTCTATCTGACGATGTAAACACCAAGCTGAAGTATCAAACACTCACACTTTGGAACTAGGGCATGCACAATGCTCAATGCTCCATTTGTGGACTTCAAATTATTCGGGCTGATTAATCTTTTTCTTTCCCATTCTACAAACTTGACAGTTTCTTTTAGTCTTCTCAATCAATTACAAATGGCATTTTCTCTTTCTTAACAATAAACAAAGAAATAAATGTTGTCTCCTATGTTTTGAAGTCACATTGTCCACCACATAGCTTAATTTTCATTGTGGCTGACTACCATGTGGGGGACATGGGTTCAGTTCTTGTTACTGCCAAAGGATTTTCGTTCCTGGTAGGACAGCAACTGGTGCACTCAGCATCATGGATCAACTGTAGATCTACTTGATCAAGTAGCAGCAGTATCCAAGTCAACTAACCCAATAATGACTGGAGTGTTAACATGCCTGTCCATAACACATCCTGATGCTAATGGTTGTTCCGGACCAATTGGCCCATCTATGGTCAGAACATAGAACTGTGCCATTGAAGGCACATTCAGTATTAAGGATAAGAATGAAACTTCTCAATTGTGTTAAGTAGAAAATGACAAAACACATTAATGAATCAATGAGTGAAGCACAGCACAACATTTAATAGAAAATTGTATGTCTTCTGTTGTGTTGCTGTTCTGCACACATCAGTCCTTTCTAATTTATGAGACTGAACATTGGCAGCAGCTACTGTCTGCCTTTTGAGATCATAGATGTTTGTTAGTATAATGGAAATGAATTATTTCTCCTATATTGTAGTACATAAATAGTTTTCCTTTCAGAGATGTAGATAGAGCTTCCCTAGTGTAAAAACCATCAGCTGGATGCCTTAAATAGGCAGGTTCTTCCAGATGATAGATTGCTACCTACCTCATGGAAGATATTGAGTCATAGACAGGCATAATGAGAAAGACACCTAAAATATTTTAAGCTCTCAGATGCAGCTCGTCTTTACAGCCAAATGTATAACTGTAGGAAGCAAATGCTCCCTGATTAATTTTACAAAAGCAGCAAGCTATTCTTTGTTACAGTAGTTTATGTTGTGGACTAAAATGTTTCATAGTAACAGTTTATTTTGAAGAGTTGGTACATGTTGCATTCCATTTTTATAAAATTTGTTGTGTAGGCATACCTCTGTAAATGGGAATGAAAACATTAATTAATATCACCAAAATCTGTCATACTTTTATATGAATCAGTTACTTATCAATATTCTACACAGCCTTGAATGAGCTGTGAAATAATTACATCAGTACTCAAATGAGGAGTGTTGTGTTAGTTTACTCAGGCATCGAACAATATGAAATAATAAAATAATATCAATACCAGAAAAAAAATTGGATTTAATGTTTTGTTATTTCCAGTTTTGTGGATGATATTTTTGACAACTTGATATGGTGAAAGATACATCAGAATATCATAAATGTCATAATGTTATGGGACACACTTGAGCACCTACCCTACAGCTCTTCTCTCTCTCTCTGCCACTATCACACCTTCAGTCTCTTCGAACAGGAGGCAGTTGCCGACATATATCCTCATTCTCTTGGTTCAATTCTCACAGTAGTAATCGTCTAATATAAAATGTCAAAACATAAATGTATTATCCTTCATGTGAGACATAAATAAGAGTGTCATAAAAGATTACAGGAAGATGAAACTGCAACCAAGTTATTTAATAATGAAAAGTTTGGTAAGTAATCAATTACTAATATTTTAAGAAAAGTACAAATTTTATATCTAAATATTTACTCGACCCTAATGTATGCTACCTAAAAGTTGCAAAACTCAGAAGCTCCTCATGATCACAGTTATAGATGATGCTGTTTACAAATGGTTTACACAAAAAAGTTCAGAGACACAATGTCCAGTGTCATTCATTGTGAAAAGGCAATTCAGTTTAATGAAAATTTTGGAGAGGCATCAAATGTTTAAGCTTAAAGCAAGCATGGACTGGTTAAAATAATTCAAGTTAAGATACAGCTTTCGTGAAGTTCAAATACAAGGAAAAGAACAGTCCGATGATTCTGCAGAAACTGATACTTTCAAAATCAGACTGAGATACTATAATGAATGAATGTCAACATTGGAGATTTAGGGCACTAAAATTGTAAACTGTTACTGATGAAGCTCTCATTGCGAGTATCTCGTCAACTAAAGGCCCAGAAAATCAAGTTGAAAATATATTGACTACTTCTGAAGTATATACACGTTTAGATACTGTTTGGATTTTCCCTATTCTGATGGGAATTCTCTGAAGGTTCCAAACACAGATCGCTGGGAAACAATGCCACCTATGCACAAGGCCTCACATTTCATATCGTGACATCAGGAATTGGGGTGTAGGGCAGTTAGGTAAACTGGGCGCCATTTATTATTCAGCATAATGCCACACTTGAAAACATTGAACACTTTCATAGGAAACTATGTGTTGTTTGTTTTAATAGCTCTTTTCATTGCAGTTGTAAAATGTTCAAATTTTGTAAGATATTGCTGAAAGATCCAGAAGATGTCATGATTTCCTTCTCTCATATTTGTTTGTTGCAAATGCAAATTTTAAGTTCAGTAACTCACAATATTTGGACTCTGTAAGTGCCCTAAAGTCCCTTTCATTGAAGCTGAAAAGAGTGACATTGAATGAAAGATTTTTGAAACATGTGTGTACTCATAATTTTATTTTCATATTACCAATACATTCTAATAAATCTATATGGGATTTTTATTTAAGGAAACAAGATAAATTAGTGCCAGTGTTAATTCCACATGTTACTGTATTTACTCGAATACAAGCTGCACTTTTTTCCCCATTTTGGGATGAAGAAAACTGCCTGTGGCTTATAATCGAGTGCAGAGCAAACAGAAGTTCTGAGAAATTGCACTAGGAGCTGCAACAATTGACTTTTTCCATTGAATGTAAGCACACTAGGGATGCTTTGCAGACTCACAAATAGTCCTACTGGTGCCAAAATGCTGTGCTAATAAAAATACAAATAAGGAAAATATGGTAGAAGATAAATCTACTTTTTTCTAGTTTCAGCCAGTTGACCAATGCAATGCAACTGGATCGTGCAATGAAAGAAATATATATTCACAGTATATATGACATCAACTGTGATTGGGCAAAGCTGAAAATGTGTACCCAGCCGGGATTCGAACCTGGGTCTCCTGCTTTCTGGGCAGTTGCACTGACCCCTATACCACTGGCTATAGGATTCTTGTACGAGTTGGTAGTTGCAAATTTGTCAAAAGTTCTGAATATGCGACTATGCAGGAACCTAGTAGCACAGCTTTAAAATACACAATTTTGCAACTCAGAAATATTCACGTGTTTCTACATATTTCACATAACTAATAAGGGGGCAAGGAAGATTAACTGAATTTATAGCTGAAATTGAAGCAGTTATTTGGTTTGGTGGTTTTGGTTGTGCATGTTAGCGATTGTCTTGTAGTTGTGGTGACAATAGGGCCTAAAATGATCCACTGAGGGTCTACCTACAATTTAATTACAGAACACTAATCATTAGAAACAGCTTATTAGACGTTAAGATTGCTTGGTGGAGTGTTGTGCGGAAGCAAATGTTTATTCTTGCACAATCAGAATCTCATATTTAATCACCTTTTTTTTCAGAATGTAGTATGTCTCCTGCCTCATTCTACACATAAGACAAGCTGAGACATTCACACATTTGCTTGTCAGAAATATATGTGTTCCTATGATTATTTCATGATTTTGAAGTTTGTGGTTAGGTTATTCATAGTATCACAACCAAAGTAAGCCATAAATGCAGATTTGTTTACATTTGGATAAAACTCAATGGCTGTCTGCAAAGCCACAAGATTGGCCACATGTGCTTCCCATGATTCTTAGCACTGTTACCGACAACTACCGCTGATCAGCTTTGCCAACTTGATGGATTGCCCATCGAGTTTGACAAAATTTCAAGTTGTATGATGGATAAAATTTAGTTTTGATGGTTGGTGGATTTTTTGGTGGGTATTATTAAAATTTCTTTCTGTCTTTTATTTTTTATTTTTTATTTTTTTTTTTTTTTTTACCAATATTGCTGGTTAAATAAATTTTGAAAAAAAAATAACATTGTCATTGAGAAAGCTATTATGAATGCAAATCCTTCTGTGCCTACAATACACTAGCATAGTACATTAATGAATTTGTAATACACAACACATGACAGTACATAGCACTCCGTGGCACTTACACAAGTCTCTCCCTGGATGCGGCTCTCGTCACACTGCTGTGGCCAGGCTGTGCTGGCAGAATTGCTGTTATTCCACTGGTAGAGCTGCTGAGACTACGTACCTGCTCTGGTGGTCAGGCTTTACTTGCCGAGTCTGCTGTCCAGGGTGCACTGTGCAGGTGTGTGCCTCATGCGATCTTTCTGGCGGCTACTACACTCCTCCTCCTTCAGGGGGGTGACTGACCGGTGGTTTCCAAAGTCAAGAGGTGGAGCGCCTAGATGGAGAGATGACTTCCACGTCCATTGTGGTGCTGGAGTCAATTGGATTGGTCAACGCATCTAGCTGGGACCTTCGAGTACGGGAAAAGGCGAAAAGGCCTCCGTCATCCCCCTGTTGGAGTTCGGGGGCGATAAGCTGTCAAACTCTGGGTCCGTGACCACATCAGTAGGTGGATGATGAGGTGGCTGGAATGGAGAAAAGGCCACACAGTGGCGACACCTTCCTCCTGAGACAGCAGGCCAGCCTTGGTTGGAAGCTCTTGCTGGGTATTCTCCAGTGACTGTTGTGCTGTTGTAGTCTCAGGGGGACGCAGCAGGTGAGGCTCCTCATAATGAGGTGGAGTCACTGAAGTGAAGGGGGTTAGGTTACCCCAAGAAACTACCGTACTGGACAGATGTGTCTGCCATTGAAAAGCTAGTGCCTCTGGGGACGAGGGGTGGATGTCCGTTCTGTGACGGGGCTGGTTTTGGTGACAATGTACCTCCTGATCCCCTACTATTAAGGTGTAGAGCCTGCAGCTGTTGCAGCACAGGACAACTGCAGGTATCCAGCAGAGATAGCAACCAAACCCCTGTGCCCAGGCCGATGTACGCGGCGGAAAACATGACACAACCTGGCACAAAGACAGGCGAGGGTCAGGACAGAGGAGGTGCCCCCTCAGGGGTTCAGCATTTATTTGCCGAGTACAGGCTTGGCGAATCCAGGGTCCTGAGCCATGGGCTGTGTCACACCAACAGTCTGCTACACCGTAAGCTCTGTGCGTGCCTCACCGACCATCATTTGGCACGATGGTGGAAACGTTGTACATTTCAGAGCCCGGGAATCTTGGCTTAATCACCTGGGTCGCACGGACGGTATAAACCTCTATTAAAAAAAAAAACAAAAAAAAAAAAACCCTCAATCTCAAGGTGTGCTATGTGCCAAGGAGATGCATGGCTGTTGAGGTTGAACAGCTGCTAGCGAGCAACCTCTGAGGAACATGCCACACCTCAGTTGTATAAGGTTCGGCCTGGGTGGATCTTTAGTTCCCTAACTGCTCGTGGGACCAGAATGAAACGAGCAATTAATAGCATTACCACACACGAACATGGCGTCTCTAAGCAAGGTAAAAGGGACTTCAATGCAGTAGAGTATGGTCCCCAAACGTTCCCTTCCCTGGCTACACCATGGGAGGAACATCGCGTAAGAAACCAGGGTGAGGCTTACGCCCCTAAATATCCAGTTTGTAGCTGCACTGATGGGGACTCTTAAGACTACTAAGCCCTTGTTCTTCGTTGAAAACTTGGAGGACAAGTATGGTGAGGTGGAAGGCATGTCGAAAATGTGGTCTGGGTCGGTGTTAATAACGACGTCATCCCCAGCCCAGTCACGGGCATTGCTTGCCTGTGACAAGCTGGGTGATGTTTCCATTAGCATAACACCACACAAGATCTTAAACATGTTTCAGGGAATAATATTTCACAAAGACCTTTTGTTGCAGTCGGACGATGAATTGCGTGCGAATCTCGAACGGCAGGGAGTACATTTTATTCAACGAGTCCATAGGGGTCCGAAGGACAACAGGGTTGCCACCGGTGCCTTCATCTTGGCTTTCGAGGGTGATTAATTGCCCGAGAAGGTCAAGGTGATGGTCTACTGGTGTGACGTCAAGCTCCTCCCCCTATGCATTGTTTCTAATGCTGGAGGTTTGAGCATATGTCCTCCCGATGTGATGCCAACCCTACATGTTGGGAGTG
Organism: Locusta migratoria; assembly: GCA_026315105.1. Lineage (NCBI taxonomy): Eukaryota > Metazoa > Arthropoda > Insecta > Orthoptera > Acrididae > Locusta > Locusta migratoria. Next base: position 787,973,338 of record CM048755.1, read on the forward strand.
CAGATGTGCTGCCCATCCAAACGTCCCCTGCACCCCTCCTCCAGTATGTGATAATTGTGGCCAAAATCACTCCCCTTGTTCATCTGTCTGCACGGTTCTGCACAAGAAAAGGAAAATAATGGAGTATAAGACCCGCGATCGACTAACCTACTCAGAGGCAAAGCGAAAATATCAAAAGCTCCACCTTGTGTGCCTGGTTAACACCTATGCCACGGCAGCCTCGTCATCGTCTACAGTGCCTGTTCTACCATCTGTTCCGCTTATGCCAGTGGGCTCCCAGGCCCACCCAACTGTCCCTGCCCCCTTGCCAGCTGGGGGCACTTCCTCTTCAGTGGCTCCCACTCTTTTTGCCGTGGGAGCATCAACCCCTCAAACATTGGGGACACTGGTCCCCACCTCCCAGCCGGAGAAGGTGAAGCCTCTCCTCTCGCTCAGAAGGGGTCCCTCGGGACACCCCCTTCTGAGGCTTCTCAGGGTGTCTCAGAGGATCCTGGCCGAAGGCCTACGGATCCCAAACCTGCTGGTCTAAGGGCTTCTCACTCTTCTTCCACACCCAGCGCCACTTCCGAGAAGCCCTCCCAGCCCCTCAGACCAAAGGGGCAGCGAGAGGGAAGAGTGAAGAAGACAAAGAAGAAGGACTCTTTAGTGGCTCGAAAGCCACATCTACCCTCATCTTCTGCTTCAGAAGATGAGTTAGAGATCCTCACCTCACCTGAGGATCTCACCCTCATCGACTCCCCGGAGCCGATGATCTTGGACTCGGTCGGTTCAAAATCCGCAGTAACTGGTGAACCATCGAAGTAACCTTTTTCTTTTATCTTTTTAATCATGGCATTTAATGCCAATAGCACAATCCTCCAGTGGAATCGCGGTGGATTTTTTCCCAGCTTAGCTGAGTTACACCAAATCCTCAGCACTTCACGTGCGTTTTGCATTGCCCTGCAAGAAACTTGGTTTCCCGTGATGCGCACCCCTGCCTTACGTGGCTATCGGGGTTATTATAGGAACCACACAGACGATGACGGGGCGTATGCATCTTCGTCCTTACCTCTGTCTACAGCACACCTGTTCCACTACGAACGCCTTTGGAAGCTGTAGCTGTCAGGGTAAGAACTGCAGTGGACATTACCCTCTGCAACGTCTACCTTCCTCCTGACGGTGAAGTACCACAACATGTCCTGGCTGCACTGATAGCGCAACTACCCCCGCCTTATGTGTTATTGGGAGATTTCAATGCCCATAACCCATTGTGGGGGGATACTATGACTACTGGCCGTGGTAGAGATGTCATGTCTTTGATATCTCAACTCGACCTCTGCCTTTTAAACAACGGTGCCTCCACGCATTTTAGCGTGGCGTATGGTACTTACTCGGCCATCGATCTTTCAGTATGTAGCCCTAGCCTCTTCCCCTTAATCCACTGGAGTGTCCACAACGATTTGTGTGGTAGTGACCACTTCCCGATTATCTTGTCACTACCCCCGCATTGCGCCCCAGAACGCCCGCCCCGATGGGCGTTGAATAAGGCCAATTGGGATGCTTTTACTTCTGCTGCCATCATTGGTTCTCCTCCACTCTCCAACATAGATGCAATAATCGACAGCGCTACCTCAGCCATTATTTCTGCAGCTGATGGTGCAATCCCTTGCTCTTCGGGATCTGCCCGGCGGCGAACAGTGCCCTGGTGGTCACCGGAGAATGCTGAGGTGATTAGGGAGTGCAGGCGAGCTCTGCAGTGCCACAAGCAGCACTCATCTATGGAGAACCTCATTTCTTTTAAACGGCTTCCTGCCTGCACCAGACAGTTGACTAGACAAGGCAAACAGGAGTGTTGGGAAAGATATGTCTCTACCATTGGATCGCGTACCTCTCCATCCCAGGTGTGGGCGAATATCAGACGTGTTTATGGCTACAAGTGTCTTCTTAGTGTGCACAGGATTTCCCTGAATGGAGCAGTTTACACTGATCCAGATGCAGCTGCTGAACTGTGTGCTGAGCACTATGCTCAGAGTTCTACATCTGCGGCCTACTCCAGGGCCTTTCGCTCCCTGAAAGAGCGGGAGGAATGACAGCGCTTATCCTTCCAGACTCGCCGTACTGAACTGTACAATGCTCCATTAAGTGAATGGGAATTTCTCAGTGCCCTGGCACACTGTCCTGACAAAGCGCCTGGGCCAGATCGTATCCATAATCAGATGCTGAAACACCTGCCACTTGAGTCTCAGCATAACATTCTGGTCTTCAACCACATCTGGAATTCTGGTACATTCCCTTCACAGTGGCGAGAGAGTCTGACAGTCCTGGTGATCAAACCTGGTCAACATCCACACGAGTTGAATAGCTACCGACCAATCAGCCTCACCAACGTTCTTTGTAAATTGCTGGAGCGTATGGTGAGTCGACGATTGTGTTGGCTCCTTGAGTCCAGGGGTCTTCTCACTCCATGCCAGGGTGGTTTCCAAAAGGGGCGTTCAGCTGTGGATAACCTGGTCCACCTTAAGTCTGCCATACGGACAGCTTTCTCTCATCGCCAACACCTGGTGGCAGTTTTCTTCGATTTGTCTAAGGCTTATGACAAGACCTGGAGACATCACAGGCAAGCAATGCCCGTGACTGGGCTGGGGATGACGTCATTATTAACACCGACCCAGACCGCATTTTCGACATGCCTTCCACCTCACCATACTTGTCCTCCAAGTTTTCAACGAAGAACAAGGGCTTAGTCGTCTCAAAAGAGTCCCCATCAGTGCAGCTACAAACTGGATATTTAGGGGCGTAAGCCTCACCCTGGTTTCCCACCCGACGTTCCTCTCATGGTGTAGCCAGGAAAGGGAACGTTTGGGGCTCATACCCTACTGCATTGAAGTCCCTTTTACCTCGCTTAGAGATGCCATGTTTGTCTGTGGCATCGCTATTACTTGGTTGTTTCATTCTGGTCCCATGAGCAGTTAGGGAACTAAAGGTCCACCCAGGCAGAGCACCGCTTGCCTGGGTAAGCCTTATACAACTGAGGTGTGGCATGTTCCTCAGAGGTTGCTCGCTAGCAGCTGTTCAACCTCAACAGCCATGCATCGTCTCAGCACATAGCACACCTTGAGATTGAGGTTTTTATTGATAGAGGTTTATACCGTCCTCGCGAGTCAGGTGATTATGCCAAGATTCCCGGGCTCTGAAACATACAACATTTCCACCATCGCGCCGAACGATGGTCGGTGAGGCACGCACCAAGCTTACGGTGTAGCGGACTGTTGGCGTGACACAGCCCATGGCTCAGAACCCCGGGTTCACCAAGCCCGTACTCAGCAAATAAATGCTGAGCCCCTGAGGGGGCACCTCCTCTGTCCTGACCCTCGCCTGTCTTTGTGCCAGGTTGTGTCACGTTTTCCGCCACGTACATCGGCCTGGGCACAGGGGTTTGGTTGCTATCTCTGCTGGATACCTGCAGTTGTCCTGTGCTGCAACAGCTGCAGGCTCTACACCTTAATAGTAGGGGATCAGGAGGTACATTGTCACCAAAACCAGCCCCGTCACAGAACGGACATCCACCCCTCGTCCCCAGAGGCACCAGCTTTTCAATGGCAGACACATCTGTCCAGTACAGTAGTTTCTCGGGGTAACCTCACCCCCTTCACTTCAGTGACTCCACCTCATTATGAGGAGCCTCACCTGCTGCGTCCCCCTGAGACTACAACAGCACAACAGTCACTGGAGAATACCCAGCAAGAGCTTCCAACCAAGGCTGGCCTGCTGTCTCAGGAGGAAGGTGTCACCACCGTGTGGCCTTTGCCTCCATCCCAGCCACCTCATCATCCACCTACTGACGTGGTCACGGACCCAGAGTTTGACAGCTTATCGCCCCCGAACTCCAACGGGGGGATGACAGAGGCCTTTTCGTCTTTTCCCGTACTCGAAGGTCCCAGCTAGATGCATTGACCAATCCAATTGACTCCAGCACCACAATGGATGTGGAAGTCATCTCTCCATCTAGGCACATGAGGCACACACCGGCACAGTGCGCCCCGGACAGCAGACTCGGCAAGTAAGGCCTGGCCACCAGAGTGGGTACGTAGTTTCAGCAGCTCTACCACATTACATGGGTGGGGTGTCTGGGGTTCACTTCCCATTTTTATTCAAAAAATTTTATCTTTGCGTACGTTTCATGTACGAGTCATTGCTTCTTGTAGCTCTCTGCATGTACAGGAGAATGGGGTACCCCAGGGCTCTGTCCTGAGTGTTCCTCTGTTTTTAGTGGCAATAAATGGTCTAGCGGTAGCAGTAGGTTCCTCAGTCTCCACCTCATTGTATGCAAATGACTTCTGCTTATATTTTAGCTCTTACAGTATGCGTGTTACTGAACGACAGCTGCAGGGAGCCATACGCAAGGTGCAGAAGTGGGCCCTCTCCCTTGGGTTTGAGTTCTCTGCTGCCAAGACCTGTGTTATGCATTTTTGACAGCGTTGGACAGCCCATCCACATCCTAAGCTTTACATCGATGGCCATCTGCTCGATGTGGTGGAAACGCACCGTTTCTTGGGGCTAGTGTTTGACGACCGGCTGACATGGCTCCCTCATATCCGTGAGCTCAAGCAGAAGTGCTGGAAGCACCTTAATGCCCTCCGCTGCCTCAGTAACACCACTTGGGGTGCAGACCGAAGTAGGCTGCTGCAGTGCTATAAGGCGCTTGTTCTGTCCAGAATGGACTAAGGCAGCATTGCCTATGGCTCGGCATCACCTTCAGCTCTGCAGATGTTGGACCCAGTCCATCACGGTGGGGTTAGGCTTGCAACAGGAGCCTTTTGAACAAGCCCTGTGATTAGTCTCATTGTGTTCCTTCTCTGCATATCAGGCGACAACAACTGCTTGCGAATTATGCTGCTACCATCCGTGGTTTACCTAACCAAAACCACTGTCTACTCTTTCCTCTAACTGATCTCCACATTCCGCAGAGGCGGCCGAGATCATGGTATACGGTTGGTGTTCGTCTTAGGTCTCTGCTGAGCCAATTGGAGTCTGTTCCTGTCCCCTCTTTATTCAGATACCAGTCGTGTACACCACCATTTTATATATAACAGCCCCACCTTCGGCTGGACATGTCACGGTACGCTAAAACCTGAGTCCACCCTGAGACCCTTCGTCGCCACTTCATATCAATTCTTGACGGATTCTGAGGCTCTTCAGTAGTGTACACAGATGGCTCAATGGTAGATGGTCATGCCGGTTTTGCCTACACGCTTGCAGGACACAATGAGTTGCGCTCCCTGCCAGATGGCTGCAGTGTTTTCTCTGCAGAGCTGGTAGCCATCCACTGCGCACTTCAACATATATGTTCCTGCCCTGGGGAGTCATTCGTCATTTGTAGCAACTCCCTGAGCAGTTTACAGGCCGACCAGTGTCTTCCGCGCAATCTTCTGGTTGTTGCTCTGCAAGAGTCCTTGTACACCATTGAACAATGGGGGCAGTCAGTGGCATTCCTTTGGACTCCGGGACATGTCGGGATAGACGGCAATGAGCTGGCTGACAGGCTGGCCAAAGAGGCCACCCACAAGCCTGTCCTCAATATAGGCATCCCGTCTGCTGATCTGCGTTCTACACTCTGCAGTAAAGTGCTCGGTTTGTGGAGTAGTGAATGGCGCACCCTACAGGTGCCCAACAAACTGAGGCACATAAATGAGACTACAGACATGTGGAGGACCTCTCTGCAGGCCCCTCGCAGAGACTCTGTTGTTCTCTACTGGCTGCATATTGGCTATAATTGGCTTACGCATGTCCACCGTCTGCGTCACGAGGATCCTCCCGAGTGTCAATGTGGTGCGCGTCTGACAGTCGCCCACATTATCTTGGAATGCCCGGACTTAGCAGCACAAAGAAGGAATTTTAATCTCCCTGACGATTTGAAACTTGTTTTAGCTGACAATGCCTCTATGGCTGACGCAGTTTTAAATTTTATTCGTGTGAGTGGGTTGTATCGATCTACTTGATTTTGCACTGTGTTCATTATGTGTTTGTTCTTCACTCGCCTACCATTTTAGGCAGGTGGTTTTAATGTGCAAAAGCGGCCAGGTGCCCTACTGCCTTGTCTGTGGTCACCTGGCCAGGACACTCAGGCATCGTCTTTCCATCTTTCTCTTCTTTTATTAGTTTTTACTTTGATTCTTTTATTTCTTGACGTTTTACACCCTTTGCTTGGTGAGTTTTAACAAATCTTTTTCTATTGCATTGTAGTGCTTTTTTATTCTACTCTCTATGGTTGGAACAAGGGACTGACAACCGTAGTCGTTTAGTCCCGTTAAAAATCAAACCATCCAAACCAAACAGAGGAGGTGCAGCAGAGCCCATGGTTGGTGGCCTCTGCAGGGCTGCGTTCCCCCATTTGCACAGTTCGATATGGCATCCAAAAAAAAAAAAAAAAAAAAAAAAAAAAAAAAAAAAAAAAAAAAATGTTGAGCCTCCTCAGCAGGAAATACATGTAGATAATTTTTCATTTGGGGTCTTGAATGTATGCACCATCCGCTCGGATTCCCAGTTTGATTTTGTATGAAAGGGGTGGGGGGGGGGGGTGAGCGAATGTAACAAATGCTGAAGTGCGTACAAAAGTCCTGTAAAGACTGCGAAAGAAACTGTGGGCTATTATCTGATACTAGAGTGACTGGCAGACATTCAAACAAGAACATTTTTAGAGAGTGCTCGGGTGGCAATCTCGGAAGTAACTGAAGAGCAGCGAACCACATATGGGAAGTGTGAATATGCATCTATCACAATGTGCCAATAACCATTTAAAAATGGGCCCGCTAAATCTATGTGGACACACTCCCAGGGCTTTGTTGAAGGAGGCCAGGGAGAGAATGCCACCCTGGGAAACACTTGTTATTCACACACTTCACACACTGGAGGCAACCTGCCACTAGATGTTCTATTTCTCTGTCAATGTCAGGCCATTATACATGTCTGCAAGCCAAAGACTCAGTACGTGAAACTCCCCAGTGTCCCTCGTATAACAGCCGGATAACTTCATATCGTGGAGAGCTATAACCGCAGTTGAAAGAAGGAGAACTGTCTGAGAGGCAGTCTCGCAGAACAAAGTAGTTGCGAAGAGAGTCAGAATCACAGCCTGGAGGCAAGGAAGACCACCCCTGTTGAACGAGATGCACCACTTGCCAAAGCACTGGATCCACATCCGTTGTCTTTGCGAATTGAGAATTAGTGATCGGGAAGCCGTCCACCACTTGGCGAGAAGTGACATCCGAATGAAAACACATTATCTCTTCCTGATCAAACTGCGGATCGGGGTCCACCAGAAGTCTGGAAAGAGCATCGGCATTGGCACGCTGACCAGTAGGGCGAAAATGAATGTCATACTAGTACTTCAAAAGTAATGGGGCCCAGCACTGCAGTCAGTGGGTAGCCCTATCCGGGATTTTGGAGGATGGTCTGTGATTAACTGAAACTTCATGCCATACAAGGATGGGTGAAACTTGGTCACAGCATAGATAATGTCCAGATCCTCCTCCTCCACTTGCGAGTAAAGGGCCCGAATTGGGTTAAGAGTCTCGTATGCAAACACCGGCAGCTATTCAGGGCCCTCCACATTGTGACAGGCGAGGACTGTCCCCACCCTGTACTGTAAAGCATCCGTAGCCCGGACCAGCAGGTTAGAGGGGTTGTAAGTCACCAAACACGGGGACGATACGAGGTGGTCTTTCAAAGCAGCAAAATTCTGCTCACATGTGGGTGATCACACAAAAGGAACACCTTTGCGCAGAAGGTGGTACAGGGGATGAGCTAAGATGGAAGCCCTGCAGATGAATCGGTGGTAATATTGCCAGTAGCTGAATGCTGTGCCTAGAGATGACACAGCCCAATCGGTTGAAAGAACTTCGATTTACTGAGATTGCGCCGCAGGCCCACAGACTGGAATTTGAGGAAGAGCGCCCGGAGGTTGTACGAGTGTTCCTTCATGGTACGACCTGTGATATTATGTAATCACAGTAATTGATGCAGTGGGGAATTGCTGATGTGACCTGCTTGAGATAACATTGAAATATTGCCAGTGCCTCAGCCATCCCGAAGGCCAGATGCTGGTATTGAAAATGGCCAAATGTGGTGTTGATGACTGCCAGACATTTGGAGTCCTCATTAAGAGGTATCTGGTTGGTGGTAAGCCTCCGAAAGACTGAGCTTAGAAAAAAATTGGGCTCCTGTTAACGAGGCAGTGGGTAGGTGTCCACCACTGACTGGGAATTGACGGTGGCCTTAAAGTCACCACAAAGGTGCAATTTGCCAGAAGGTTTCCTCACAATAAGTAAGGCTGTGTCCCATTCACTAGAAAACGTGGGTAGAACCACCCCGAGGGCTGTCAGCTGGTCCAGTTCTGCCTCTACCTGAGGGCGAAGAGCTGATGAGATCTGCAACCCACCCTATGCCTGGTAGGGGCCCTATAACACTTCCCTGGAGGACACCAGATAGAACTTCTGTTTTACTTGATGACTTTCTGTCAGTTACAATGTACTGTGACCTTTCTGACAGGAAATCATGAATCCAGTCGCACAACTATGTCTATCTTCCAGAAGCACTCAATTTGATTATAAGTTGCCTGTGAGGTACAATGTCAAAAGCCTTCTGGAAAATGAGAAATATGGAATCGATTTGAGATCACTTGTTGTAGAACCCATCACTTCATGTGAGTAAATAACTAGCAGTGTTTCACTAGAATGATACTTTCTGAATCTTGACTATGGGTCAGTAGATCGTAGTTCCTAATATTTGAAGAAAGTATGTGTTCTAAAATCCTGCTGCAAACTGATGTCAATGATATAGGCCTGTTGCCTTTCTTGAATTAACTGTGCAACTTTCCAATCTTTGGGTATGGAACTTTCACTGATCAAGTGGTTGTATATGATACCTAGGTATGAAGCTATTGCAACAGCATAATCTGAAAGGAAACTAATTGCTATACAATCTGGACTGGAAGACTTGAATTTGTTAAGTGATTTAACACTCCAGGGATATCTACTTTTAAATTACACATGCTGTCAGTTGTTCTTGAACTAAAATCTAGAGTATTTACTTTGTCGTCTTTGGTGAAATAATTTTGGAAACCTATGTTTAGCAATTCTGCTTTAGCATAGCATTCATCCACAGTGTCACCATTGCTATTCTGTAGTGAAGGTATTGATTGTGTTTTGCCACTAGTATGCTTTACATATGATCAGAATTTCTTTGGATTTTCTACCAAGTTATGTGACAGTGTTTCATTGTGGAAACTATTATAAGCCTCTCATATGAAGTTCAAGCTAAATTTCGAGTTTCAGTAAAGGATTGACGGTCTTGTGGACTCTTGTGTCTGTTTAAATTTGGTATGGTTATTATTATTATTATTATTATCATCATCATTTGCTGTAGAAGAGTGATCTAACCTGTTTTGCTTATCACAGTGGGTCATCCCTCTCTAATTTATTTGGTATAAATCTCTTGATATCTGTCAATATTATTTCTTTGAATGTTAGCCATGTCTGATCTACACTTAAATTGCTAGATTTGAAAGACTGGAGATTCTGACTCAAGGAAGCATTAATCAAATTTTTATCTGCTTTTTTGAATAAATATATTTTCTTTTAATTTTGGTGGCTTTGGGAATTTTGATATTCAGTCTTGCTACAAAAACTCTGTATTCACTAATCCCTGTGTCTGTTTTGATGCTCTTTATTAGCTCCAGATTACTTGTTGCTAGTATGTCAAGTCTGTTTTCACAACTATTTACTATTCTAGTGGGTTCACAAACTAATTGCTCAAGATAATTTTCAGAGAATGCATTCAGTACAATTTTGGATGATTTTTTATACTTGTGTCTGGTTATGAACATGTATTTTTGACAACATATTGAACGTAAGTTAAAGTCACCACCAAATAAAATTGTATGCTTTGGGTACATTTTTGAAATTTGATCCAAGCTTTCGTTGTACATTTCTGCAATTGAATTATCTCAGTCAGGGAGTCAGTAAAAATAACCAATTATTAATTTATTCCAGTTGTCGGGTATAACCTCTACCCATACCAACTCACAGAAGCTATTTACTTCGATTTCGCTACAGAATAAACCACTTGTGACAGAAACAAATACACCACAATCTATTTTATTCAGTCTATCCTTTCTAAACACCATTTGTATCTTTGTAAAAATTTCAGCTGAAATTATCTTTAGCTTTAGCCTACTTTTGGTACCTACAATGATTTGAACTTCAGTATTTTCTATTAGTGCTCAGAGCTCTGGTACTTTGTACACACAGCTACAACAATTTACAACCATTTCACCAATAGTTTTTAGGTGTGTGTTCATCGTCTGTGACTTGTACCCATTGTAACTGAGACCCTTTTTGGGTGTTCCTGAGGCAATCTAACCTAAAAGAAAAAAAACCTCACACCTTGCCACTCAGCCCCTGCTACCCATGTAGCCACCCACTCGCGCAAAATCAGCAGCCTACATGGTCGCAGAACCATCTGAGCATCTAATTCGCACCCTCCACTCAGCTCTGTACCAGAGATCCGCAGTCGGGCAGCTATGCTGGAGATGGTGAGCACTGCCTTCATCTTGTAAGCAAGACTGGCAATCTTTATTACTTCAGATAGCCACTCAACATCAGAAAGAATCTCTTCCGATCCAAAGCGACATACATCGTTGGTACCGACATGAGCCGCCGTTTGCAGTTGGCTGCAACCCGTAGTCTTCATGGCCTCTGGAGGATCCATTCCACATCTGGAAGGACTCCACCTAGTATGCACAGTGCACATTGGCCTTCTTCCCATGCCTAGCCCCCTCCTCCCCCCCTCCCCCTGGGGTTTTCACAGTTCTTTTGTAAGTATATGAATGGCGAGCATGTGGCCCAGAACAGTGTAGTCTTTCTCCCTTCTTTCCTCTTGGACTTCATTTCCTTTCCCTTTCCTCCCTTTCCTATCCTATCTTCACTCCTTCCCCTCCCCACTGAGGGAATGATGACATTATCAGTTTAATCACCCTGTCCCAAACCAACAAACAACCAACCTACCCCTCCCAAGCAGACATATCCTCAAGGAGCTCCATTACCTGTGTAACATTTGAGTTCCCAACTATGACAAACCCACCCTCTGTGATAGTCCAAATCTTGCAGCTGGGAGATGATGTCAGATAAGTGGCGCCATATGGCTCAGGAACATTGTTTGGGACAAATAGTGCCTCAAACCTGTTGGTAAGACTAACCAGGGAGGTCTCACAATCAGTCCCCTGGGTAATCTTTCGCTGCCTGCCATGTACGAAGATGACCTCCCATGTGACCCTGGGTAGGGTGTCTGCATCATTATGAGCAGTTCAATGACTTTTCACAGCAGTAGGCTGGTCGGTAGATGTGCTAGACGTGACAGACGTCCATTCGGTTCCAACGCCCAGCCCACAACAACGGCACCCCTTGACCACAGCCTTGAGCTGTGCCACCAAGGTTAACACAAGCTGGGAGCAAAATGTCACCAACCCAGTTTGCACCCGCATACAGCAGTCACAGTCCCTATCCGTTACTACAATACCCAGAGAAATGAAGGTCTAAAAAGGTGTCGTGTACACTCTACAATGACCAACTAAGGTATCAGAGATAACTATGTAGATTCACATGAACCTACAAAACTACATACTTAACATGAATCTGAATCTAATATACATACAAAAACATGATAAATTTAAGAAACTGAAGAATGCAAATTACAGAGCAGACAATCAAATAGCTCAATGGTACTTAACCTTTGAAAATTGTTGGTGCTGCCTGCTTGATAGCTGCTGTTATCATTAAAGTCAGGAGAAAAAATCTGAATCTGCTCCTTTTGATTGACCCAGTTGTGTGTTGTTTTTTAGGAAATTTAGATACTACTTTTCTATTAATTACATTATTGTCTGTTACTATCCCAACTATCTCAAGTTCAACTGCTTCTAATTTAAAAATAACAGCTTCAGTGAGTGACAACAGAACTTCAAGTGAATTGTATTAACTGACAATATGGACTACATTTTTTGTAAAGTAATTCCATACTGTGAATCATAAAAACATAGGCACTGGTTGCAAATTGTCAGTATAAAGGTATCTCCTACAATATTCTCACTTTTGTAGTCAAGATGAGACTTCAAATGAATTTCATCAAATAACAGAGTCACAGGTTTATCATCTGAAGCCAAAGCACCTATTTTATTTGTTTATGTGACTCATAAACTGATTACTCTGTCATTTTGACTGATTCTTCCATCAGTTCTTCAGAGAACATAATGAAATAAATGAAAATCACAATTTTGTGTGTGTTCTACTAGTTTAGTTTTGTTCACTTAACCGGTTTTCAGCTTATAAGAACATCTTCAGAGTTTTGACTGCTGTGTCAAAGAGGTATCAATATTTTGGTACTGTATTGAAAGAGATGACATATGTCTACACTTAGATTGGCATACATAGTAAAACACATCTTTGACATTATGTTATTACAAATGTCAACTTAAAAACTAAACAGTAATCAATAAATATACAGTGTGTGGAGGATAAAACAAGGAATAAATTTGAACATAACCTGGAAACTGGAACTACCTACTATTGTAAACAAACTGATATGCTAATAAATATATATAAATAATTGCATTGATGATAATTTTAGGTGATAATTTTAGATAGGAAGATAGGTGTTACATATGACAGTTGTAAGGCAAGGTTTGGAGTGTGTGAGACTGTGGGGGTAAACCAGGAATCTGCATTTAGAATTAATTGTCTGCCTGACACAATTGTGACTGCCTGACTTTGATCTATTAATTATACAAATAAATAAATGGCTAGGTCAAAATGTAGGTTATTTTGTATGGATGTTACCTATTGCAGTCGTAAGCCCTGGTTACTTAAAGTAGCATTAATAGCCTTACATGAACATAAGTAGATCTATTCTGACAACCAAACTATTCAAAACACAGGCACTTGGAAATGACTATAGTATATGAACCCAGATGGAGGGACAATTGAGAACATGAAATTAAACTATAATAAATACATGTACAGGAGGGTGGAGGTAGGAAAAGACTGACATAAATTTTAGCTATGAACTAGAAACTGTGACACTAAAATATTTTTTTATATTAAAATTAACATTTCTGTCATATAAATGCCTAGATCAGAATGTTACATATTATTATTTATAGATGTTGACTCTGATAGTTGTAAGCACTGGTTTAGTTTACTTAGGTAGCATCAGCTGCGTAACCATATTTGCAAGTGAAATATGTTACAGGGTGTTATGTTACAAACTGAAAAATTGGAACCTTAATGGAGGACTGGAACAGCCAGTCTGGTAGTTGATGGGAAGCTTAGGTAATTGATTGTACTATGAGGAAATGGATGGAGAGACAGGAACTGACAGTGTGGGAGGTAAAATAACATGGGGATGAGTTAAGTGAAATCCAGTAGGGGTATTTTTTATTTATCTTTGTGTTCCATGGATCCTATATGCGAGTGAATCACAGGGATTTAGAACATGTCAGGTAAGATAATTACTTAAATATCCACTTTAAATTAATCATGTGACTTACAATCAAAACAATATATAAACATATAATCCATGATTGGCAATAATATTGATAACTCATAATAATGCAGATAATAACACAATGGTGCACATAAAAAAGCTTGAGCTAAGTTTTTTACATAGGTCATTGATGTGGACTGACCAGTATAGAGTGTTGTTTATATATAATCCCAGGAATTTGGAGGTCTCAACTCGCAATATTTCTTCGTCGTCACATGTTATCTCAACATTTTCTATATTATTGTTTGCTGTATGGAATTGAATGAATTTTTTTTTTTTTTTACATTGAGGGACAGACCGTTTGCAGTGAACCAATGAAGAGCTTCTTGGAATATTTAAGTCGCAGTGAAATTGAAATCGAGATTGCAGTCGGGTACTTTGTCAACCATAATGGTTGTGTCATCTGTGAATAGGGTAAAGTGTGCTTTTTGGGTAATTTCACCACGGTAGGTCATTGATGAAAATTAAGAAAAGTAGGGGACCAAGCACCGAACCCTGTGGCTCTATACACTTTACTGTACCCCAGTCAGAACTGGAAGGTTCCAATGCAGAGTTGTTCAAAACTACCTTCTGCTTTCTGTCCTCCAGATATGACTGGAGCCACATCCCTACTTTACCTTTTAGGCCATAGTGCTCAGCCTTGCTAAGTAGAATTTTGTGATCAACACAGTCAAATGCTTTTGACAGATCACAGAAGATTCCGACTGGTGACATTTTATTGTTTAGTGATTCAAGAAGTTGGTTTACAAAAGAGAAGATAGCCTGTTTGGTTGAAACACCCTTTTGGAATCCAAACTGATTTTTATTAAGAATGTCATGTTTATTAAGATGATCCATAATTCTTCTGAATATAAGTTTCTCTAGGATTTTTGACAGACTGGTTAGCAAAGAAATTGGACAGTAGTTGGAAGCCTAGCCTCTGCTTTATCACCATTTTTTAATAGGGGATTAATGATTGCATATTTATGTCTACTAGGGACAATACCTTGATTAAGAGATTCATTAAAAATCTGACACAGAACTTTAAGAATAGATTTGTGGCAATGTTTTAATATTTTGATAGATATATTGTCAACACCTGTCGAGTTTTTGTTCCTCATTTGGCAAATCACCTTTGCAATTTCTTGTGATGTAGGATACATGCATCTCACTAATTTTTCTGTGTTCTGATTTTTGTAAAAAGTTCATGGCTTCAGCCATAGACCCTTTACATCTGATTTGATCAGCTACTGACGAAAAGTGATTCTTTAGGATGTTAGCAACTTGACCAAGCTTATCTACTAAGTTTCCCTTGTGGTATATATGGATACTATCTGTATCTACTGAAGCTTTGCCCATTTCCCATTTTAACAACTTCCATATTGTTTTCATTTTATTATTAGAATTGTCAAATTCAGATCTGATAAACATGCTCTTAGATTTTTTTGATAACATTCTTTAAGATGGAACAATATAACTTGTAGTGCTCCCTATCCTGAGGTTTATTGGAATTTCTTGTTTTGCAAGAGGTTTTGATTCCTCTCGTGAGCCATTGTCTCTTGTTATTCTGGTTGTTACTTCTTGAAGTTCCCTTAGGAAATGTAGTTTCAAAAAGGGTAAATAATTCATTGAGAAAAAGGCTAAATTTATCATCAACCGGTTTAGCATGAGATACTACTTCCTAATGTAGCTCCTCTAAATGCTTGTTGAAGGTTTCCATACTCTCACGGTTAATTAATCTGTAAGATCTACTGTTAGGACTACTCTTGTTGGCAGGGTTTACATCATGAATTTTTAATAGTTGTCCATCATGGTCAGATAGACCATTTAAGATTTTTGTTACAGATATGTTGTCAATTATGTTACTATCTAAAAAAATGTTATCAATCAGTGTTGAGCAGTTCTCAGTTACTCTGGTGGGAAAGTCAACAAATGTCCTAAGATTAAAGGAGTTCATTAAATTGAACTGTTGAGTTGTGTTTCGTCATTTAATATTAAATTAGGCCTATGGACTAGGTGTTTATTGATTTCAAGAGCTTGTAATAGGGTCTATTTTTTTATGTTAATTTTAATATATATTAGAGTGTCACAGTTTCCAGTTCATAGCTAAACTTTGTCAGCCATTTCCTACCTCCACCCTCCTGTACATGTATTTATTATAGTTTAATTTCATGTTCTCAATTGTCCCTTCATTCGGGTTCGTATACTATAGTCATTTCCAGGTGCCTGTGTTTTGAATAGTTTTGTTGTCAGAATAGGTCTACTTGTATTCATGTAAAGCTATTAATGCTACTTTAAGTAACCAGGGCTTACAACTGCAATAGGTAACATCCATACAAAATAACCTACATTTTGACCTAGCCAATTTTTTATTTGTATAATTAATAGATCAAAGTCAGACAGTCACAGTTGCAATATTAATTCTAAACACGGACTCCTGGTTTACTCCCACAGTCCTATATACTCCAAAACTGGCCTTACAATTGTCATATGTAACAGCTATCTAAAAGTATCACCCAAAATTACTATAAAATCAATTATATATATATATATATACACAGTAGTGGGAGACACAGAACCGGAATCAAATGCCGGCCAAGGAGCCGCCGGCAACCGCAACACCAGGGAGTCAAAACTGTCTGCCTGACCCGACACAATTGTCGTTAACCACTGAACAGACTCAACCACAGTCTGTAACGATTGCTGCAGGATTTGGCCCCACGGGGGCAGCTGAAAGTCTGCTGGAGCCAGTCCTTTGTTATCCACCATCTTCCATGACGGAGCACACGCCAATTCAAACTCCACCTTCGTCGCCAATTGTGTTATGACTAATAACACACCTATACACAATATACCGGCTAACAATTTCGCTAGGACCTTGAGCCGTCCCATCGAAGTCCACACTAGATATGTTCGTAAGCACCCACTCATGTCCTAGTCAGGAGTAATGTCCAGAGACACGTTTGTAAGTACAGTAAGTACGTAACTGAGGCAAGGTTTTTGGCTGTCCCGGTGCCTCTCTCTAACGCCGTGCAGCCGGCAGGGTACTGTGCGATAGTGCAGCAAGTGCCGCACAGCGGCCAGTTCTGGTAACGGGCGGCTACGTCCATAGGCGAGGCTTCGTCCATCTCTGGCTGCCAGCATCGGGCTGGTACAACCCCATAGGGTTGATAATGTCCTGTTCGTCTGTGCCAGGAGTGAGGGCGCACCGTCCGCTCCCAGAATTGGAGATAAAAAAGGAGCAGTTTCATTACTCACAGATTGAGTCATGTTCCTTTCCGGTGTCTGGATGTCCATAGCCTCTGAAGCGGTGGCTCCCTCCCCCCTGTCCAGTGCCAGATGCTCAGTGAGGGGAGCCGAAGGTGTAGGTGACCCGGCGCTCAGGAATGTAGCTGCTGGGACTGGTGCCAGTGCTGGGAAAGGCGCCCTTACTGCCAACAGAGCTCGGGCGGACACAGCACACAGTGCAGAAGTCGGCCCCCCAGGAGATGTCAGCACGGAGCATGCCGGCGAAACAGGCCCCGGAGGACGCGGGGCTGGAGGTGGGACCTGTGAATCTGCCGGGAGTCGTGGGCGCAACTGATCCCAGTGTCGACGAAGAGTGCCCATTGTAGTGTCCACAGTGCAAAGGCGACTTCACCTTACCCGGCAGCCAACGAGGATGCCAGCCAAACCCGCGAGCCCACACTAGTGACCCCGGAATATGCCGACCTGATGGCCGTGGGGGCACACTCGGTGGCTGAGGCAACAACAAATGAAAGAGAGTGCAAGGTTGATGGCCATGAAGCAGTTCCGCCGGGCTGCATTCCCCCGCCGGAGTGAACCGATACGACATCAGGAAACGGATAATGGCATCATCCACAGAGCAAGAGGTCACATATTTGTGCATTTGAGCTTTAAACGTACGCACAAACCTTTCCACTTCACCATTAGACTGGGGATGAAACGGAGGGGCCGTAATATGGCAAATGGCCAGAGGAGCACAAAAATCTTCAAAAACAGAAGAATTGAAAGGGGTGCCATTATCTGAAACGAGTGTGTGTGGAAACCCGTCCAAAGCAAAAACTTTAGACAGTGACAATAGTTACCGCAGTGGACATGGTATGGCAATGAAAAATGTATGGAAAGTTTGAGTACGCATCTACAAGAAAAAAACCAATAAGAGTTCAGGAAGGGGCCTGTGTAATCGATGTGCACCCGTTCCCACGGCTGTCGGGGCTGCGGCCAAGAAGAGAGAGACACCCAAGGCGCCGCCTGCTGTAAAGCACACAACGAGCACTTAGCCACCAGCCTCGTAATGTCACCATTGATTCCGAGCCAAAACACATGCCTGCGAGCCAATGTTTTCATGCGGGATACTCTCCAGTGTCCTTCATGAAGCATCTGAAGCACTTTGGAACAGAGTTCCGCCAGAATCAGCACCTGCGGAGCCTGTCCTTCTGTAGCCAAAAGGAGAACCCCGTCCCATTCAGACAGGCGAAACAAAAGGAATAATAGTTACGGAGGAGATCTGAAGCCCGACGCGGAGGGGAGTCAGACCAGCCCACTCGAATGTAGTGAAGGACGCGCCGCAGCACGGGATATGATGACACCACCTTGGCCAACACTGGTGCTGTAATAGGAAAACCAACAGTAGCCTGAGATTCCTCATCCAAATAAAAGCATAAAAGTTCTTCGCGGTCAAAGTCAGGATCAGGCCCTGCTGGGAGGCACGATAATGTATCCGCATTAGCATGCTGTGCCGTGGGACAGAATTGGATTTCATAATTATAACGGGAAAGAAAGAGAGCCCAACGTTACAACCTATGAGCTGCCTTGTCAGGAAGCGCTGCTGAAATAGAGACACCAAGGGCTTATGGTCAGTAATAAGATGAAATTTGACCTCATACAAGTAAACGTGAAATTTTTTCAAAGCATACACAATGGCTAGTGCCTCCTTTTCAATTTGAGAGTACCGTTGCTGGGTTGCCGTCAACGTCTTAGATGCACACGCAATGGGGTGTTCCGACCCATCGGGATACTTATGGGCCAAAACCGCTCCAATGCTATGTTGGGACGCATCTGTGGCCAGAACCAAATGGTGTCCGGGAACATACGCCATCAAACAAGGTGCAGAAACCAGTAAGCGCTTTAACATGCTAAACGCCCGTTCACACTCAGACGACCAGGCAAAGGGAACACCCTTGTGAAGCAGACAATGTAAAGGATGCGCTACCGAGGCAGCCCCCGGTAAAAAACGGTGGTAGTAGGCAATGTTGCCCAAGAAGACCTGTACATCCTTAACAGATGCAGGATGCAGCAGGGACTGTACTGCGGCCACGCAATCTGGCAATGGGCGGACGCCCGCTGAAGACACCTCAAACCCAAAATAAGGAATAGAAGGTTGGAAAAAACGGGATTTTGCCAGGTTGGAGCGGAGCCCAGCTGCTTGTAGGCGATCTAATTCCGCCTTAAGTTGATCGTGCAGGGCCACCGGCACCTGGCGCGCGCGAAGAAACTTGGGTCGCGCCGTCGGTTTCATAGTAATGTGGGCGATAAAGCCCACGGCACAACCCAGGCCCCCCGAAAACAAGGAAGAAAATTCCCGACAAAGAGCATCTAACTCTGAGAAAGGAACCGAATCCGACAGGAGATTGACAGAATCATCGATAGAAAAACCAAAAACATTAAAAGCATCCAGGCCGAAAATGTTAGCAGCCGTGGTGTCATCAACAACAAGGAAAGTGACCGGCCTGACGACAGATTTATACACCATGGGAGCCGTGAATTGACCCAAGATAGGAATGCGCTGGCGGCTGTAGCCACGCAAAGAACGGGTGGCAGCAGCCAGAGGGAGTGAGCCAAGTCATACATATGTGATATAATTGAGAAGACAAACAGAAGCTCCCGTATCAACAAGTAAGGTAACCGCCCTGACAAAAATCTGAATGTCAACAAAAAGTTTGGGAGACGAAGAGTGAACATTCTGGACAAGATTAACATCCATCTCGTCATCTTGCTCATTCAGCCGGGAATGGCAGACAGAAGCCATGTGGCCTTTTTTCTTGCACGAGTGACATGTAACCCATCGCTTGGGGCAATCAGCCCTGTCATGTTATACAAAACAAAGAGGACAGGATGGAAAGGGCTGCTACGCGTGAGCGGGAGTTTGCGTCGTGGCCCGCACCTGCCGCGAAGCCGTGGCCTGTTTACGACCATGCGCGTGGCGAGTGGGGCGCTCCCATACGAAAGCGACGTCCGCGCATTCCAAAGGTGCTGAGCCCGACTGCGAAACTGCAGCGACATCACCCCAAGTCTCAATTTGGTCCCTTGCAGCCCGTGAAACTTCAGAAGACTGCGCAATGTTTAAAACATCCGTCAAGGCGGGATTCTCCAGCTGTAAGGTAAGTTGGCGCACTTCCCTATCTGGAGCGAGCCAGAGAATTGCGTCCCTAACCATATCGTCAGCATATGACTCCTTGTGGGTCGGAGTAATGAACATACACCAGCGGCTAAGACCGTGCAGCTCTGCGGCCCACGCCCAGTAGGACTGAGTGGGTTTCTTCTGCGACCGGTAAAATTCAACCCGCGCCGCAATAACATGCGTGCGCGGGTGGTAATGGGCCGACAACAAACAACACATCTCATCAAAAGACAAAGCAGCCGGTTCCTGCACGGGGGCTAATTGACGCCAAAGTTGATAGATGTGGGGGAGACCCATGAAAGAAATAAAGCCTTACACAATGCCAGGTCGGACACCCCGAGCGCAAGCAAATGTTGACGTAGTCGGTTTTCATAAGAGTCCCAATCTTCTAAAGAATCGTCAAAGCCCGAGAACGGAGGTGGAAACACAGTAGTGGGAGACACAGAACCGGAATCAAATGCCGGCCAAGGAGCCGCCGGCAACCGCAACACCAGGGAGTCAAAACTGTCCGCCTGACCCGACACAATTGTCGTTAACCACTGAACAGACTCAACCACAGTCTGTAACGATTGCTGCAGGATTTGGCCCCACGGGGGCAGCTGAAAGTCTGCTGGAGCCAGTCCTTTGTTATCCACCATCTCCCATGACAGAGCACACGCCAATTCAAACTCCACCTTCGTCGCCAATTGTGTTATGACTAATAACACACCTATACACAATATACCGGCTAACAATTTCGCTAGGACCTTGAGCCGTCCCATCAAAGTCCACACTAGATATGTTCATAAGCACCCACTCTTGTCCTAGTCAGGAGTAATGTCCGGAGACACGTTCCTAGCACAGTAAGTACGTAACTGAGGCAAGGTTTTCGGCTGTCCCAGTGCCTCTCTCAAACGCCGCGTGGCCGGCAGGGTGCAGCGCAGTAGTACAGCCAGCGCCACACAGCGGCCAGTTCTGGTAACGGGCGGCGCGCCGTCTAAACACACGCACCGTGCGTTACCACATTTACAATAGTAGGTAGTTCCAGTTTCCAGGTTATGTTCAACTGTATTCCTTGTTTTATCCTCCACACACTGTATAATCATTTATTACTGTTTAGTTTTTAAGTTGCCATTTGTAATAACACAATATCAAAGATGTGTTTTACTATGTACTTCAATCTAAGTGTAGACGTATGTCATCTCTTTCAATACAGTATCAGAATATTGGTACCTTTTTGACACAGCAGTAAAAACTCTGAAGATGGTCTTATAAGCTGTAAAATGGTTAAGTAAACAAAAATAAACTCGTAGAACACACAAAATTGTGTTTTTCATTTATTTGATTACTCTGTTCCACAGTGATGGTATTCTTTATGACTGTTCCTTCACAGAACTTTGCAAGGGTGTTGTGACACGGCATAGAAAAACTATCATTGCTCCTCAAAATGCTTGTGGGTTGATTGAATTTACTAATGCCCACATTATCAAGTAATCAGTACCATATCTCAATTGCATTGTCGTTTTTCATTTAAAAATTGAAACATTTTCCTTCTAAAATTTGATTTACTTCCATTTTATGACAACTTTTTAAAAACATGTTGTACTATCTGTTCAAGTAAGGAGAAAATGTTGTCAGCAAGAGTCAGAAAATATAGATAATAAATTTCCTTTAGAGCATCACTTACCATCTGTATGTTTACTTTCATTGGACGTTTTATGTTTCAAACACATTTCACTTGAGCATAATTAATGTAACCACTGAGTAATAAATTATTGCTTATAAACGTGTAACACACAACTCTTGGTAAGGATTATGACTTGCTAACACAGGGTTCACATTTTTCAGTTTATTTAATGCTATATTCATTTGGCTTACTTTTTGCATGTGTGTGTGCACTTTCCTGGATGTCAACTTACAGGGCACTCTTTTCTGAATATTCCCCCACAATTTTTAGGATATTCTTGTGCTGACATTTTCTGAGTAGGGAATGTTGCTGGGCATCCTGGCAACTTTATTGTACCCTGGTGTCACTTTATGTACATGTGCTGCTATATGTTTTTGTGTGCAAAGCCCTCTTGTGTCTGTAGTTATGAATTTTCCACACAGATGACAAAACATCATCTAGCACTTCTACTCCTCTATTTAAATACTGCTCAGAAAGACAAAGGAATTTTCCAACTTCTTATCAATTAAAGCAAACAATAAGTTTGTTACCTTGTATGTACAGGCTCCTGATATATTCCTGAATGGCACTAAATGTCTTCCTTTGGAATAATTTTGAACTTCATATTTTTTCAATACTATCTGTATTAGAGAATAATTTGAAAAAATGAACCCTCTCTGACGTCAGTAATTACAGGAATTTTCCATGCCTCCTCCCCATATTTCTATTAAAATATGGGATATTCTTTGTGTCTTTGAACCTCCCGACAATCCCACATTGCACACCTTGAATTTAAGCTCTTTTAAAAATCAAGGTTGATTGTGTTACTGAAAAATCCCTGGAGAAGTTCTATTTATGTGTGCTGTTGATTTTTCCAAAGTATACAGGTTGGGCCTCACATTCCTGTCCATAATGGTGCTCACCCCGTTCAACTAACACTACCTGCTCTCCTGTTTTGAATGCTTTATAATTCTTTGTGAGTTTTTGAAAGCTCTCTTTGCTTATGGTAATTGGAAGTCTTTGATCAAATATAAGTAATGAAAGTTGTGTAGGTAAGAAGTCACCACATATTTTAAATGAAAGAACAGTATTCGCACAAATTAAACTTAAATTTTTGCTGAGCTTTTAAACAATGCTGTTCTCCTGTGTGTGATTTTGACTACTCTGCACCTCCTGCCATATGTGAATGAACATGCATTATGCAACCATAATGTAATTGTACTTAGCTTAATATCAGTAATTAACATTTGTGTGTAAGGAAAATGCATTGCACTGTCACTGCTACCAGGTCAGTTGTGCATGTACTGATATTGATTGTGTGTCTTGTTTGAAACAAACTTGTTACATTCACTCACTCCCACTGGAATACTATTGTTGTCTACTAATGTTGTTGCAATACCTGCAACTTCCACAACATAATGGAAATAGAGTTAGATGCATTAATTAGGACTGGTGATAGAAAGTTAACTAATCTATTTTATGCAGGCAAGAAAATTATCTTAATGAAGATTGGCAAGTACAGTACTAACTACTATAACAGAATAGAAAATCAGCTGTTGTGAGGTGTCAGCAATATCAGCACAATCCGTTCCTAGGGCTGAGACACACTACGCTCATTTCAATACAGATTCACCATCTTTGCTCCCCTTAATAACAGTACAAAGTGCAAAATTCTGGAACACTAGTGATATATATGTATGGCTCCAATAAGCAAATAACAGCTTATGTGTGGATGTACAAATAAGTCCAATCTGGTGCAGTTCCAAGTAAGAGAAAGTAATGGACAGGGGCCATTAGAATAGAAGTGTGTCATAATTTGAGAATTTGGGCATGATGGGAAACTTGTCTGTATAGCCTCACTGGTTAAGACAGTTGCTTGCCAAAGCAAGGAACTTGGATTAGAATCCTAGTTGAGCCCAAATATTCAACTTCCCCAGTCTTCTTCTTCTTCTTCTTCTTGTATTACAGCTTTTGTAGGACCATAGGTAACCCCTTCATGGATTGCATTTTTCTTGAACTTCATTATTGTATTTTTTTCAATGCCATGTAACAGTTGAGATGTTTCAATATTTCAAATTCCTGAATGCTGACTACGGACTGCCACTATTTCAGTTCTACACTCATTCTGATAGCTGCCATTCTTTACTCCCAACGAAGTCTTTCCAAACAGTCTGTACATGTGTGGCTAGCACATCTGAAGCAACAAGGTTTCCATTGCTGATTTTCTCAAATACATACATTACCCTCAACACAATTCATAAACATATTAATTATTAGTGTAATGATGTGAATATTCTGCTCATATGTAGGAACCTGTTATCTCATGTTCTTTGTGATACGTCACTTAATGAGATCATAGGCAAGTATTTTGTGTTTGATATAGTCTACAGGACCAAGTTATCAATTGTAATCCATCTGGATATTCAGATAGTTTACAGTTTCATCCATTGTAGTTCAGTGCCTGTTGTGGCACTTCATTTTTTGTAATACCATCTTTTAGAGCAACATGTGGTATTTTACTACAAGGTTTGTGTGAAAAGATTGATGAATGTTCTCAGTCAATACAGGAAACAAGAGTTGTAAACAAAACACCTGTACTGACCATCAAAGTAATCACCATTGGCTACAAAACATGTCTGACATCAGTTGTACAGCTGTTGAAAATTGTCAGCAAATGCTTCTTGTAGAATCACTCAAAGCACTGAGGTCACTCATTGTTAGATATCTGCAACCACTCAAACACACGCTTTTTACTCACTGCTTCAACACCATACATTTTCACTAACGTCCGTTGCCATTTTGCCTAATTTGAAACAAAACTTGATGTTAATGCATTGCTCCATTTTGCATTTCATGTTGCAATGACTTGAGTTCTCATACTGACACTGTTAGCTGGGTCGCAGCGTGTACCAGAGCTTCACTGCAGTGGTTTCCATGATAGGAGGTGCTTGTTAACATGGTACTCCATGTGTATGCAGGGGCACATCATCATTGCCAGTGCGGTTTGTAAAATATGGGACCATTCACCAAACTTTTCAGATGCACCTTGTACATAACTATTCTCTTCCACTACTACTTGCACATTTGCTTTATTTTTGGCTGTGTTATATCATTCAAGATATGCTTACAGTCCTCTTGTATCGCTATTGTACAGTGAATCATTGTATGTACAACAGGACTCAATCTTCAGGTAATGTTACATATATTAAAAAATTATATTTATAACATTTCAACAATGTACTTCTGAGATAGAGTACTATTATATGAGTTTGAATCCCTTTGGAGTCATGTGCTGTGACCATTGAAATGCAGTATGAATGGGAAACAGCAACCTGTCAGAAGCAATCTGAATTTAATGCTATCAATATCAGCTCTAGAATAGCCATAATCAGTGCATATGCCCTGAGTGCAGTTACACTGGAATTATCCTTTTATAAAACTGTTTGTCAGAGGCACATCACCTTGTCTTGAATATCATTTGGCACCTCTCTATAAGTACTACCCAGGGCACAAAACCCTGGTTTGCAGATCCCCCCCCCCCCCCTCCAGCCCTCCCAGTTTCTGGGCTGCAGAAATTAAGTCCTGTAAACGCATAATTTCATTGTGACTGCACTTGATTAATTATGCTCTGATGATTGCTATTCTATAACCAAAATTGATTTGCAATAAATTGTGGCTCCTCATGGCTGACTGCTGTTTACCTTTCATCATAGAATATTATTAATCTGTGTTTATTGCTTACTTAAAGCGTCTTAACACTGTACTTTTTCTTCCTTTTTAGGTCTGTCAAAAGCTACAGAGGATAGGAAAACTTCTAAATTTGTGTTGTCCGGAAGAACAACGCTCACCTCACTGGCAGCTCGCAGAGGGACACTCTCACTCCCGACAACTCCAGCTCGGTCCAGTTCCGTTACTGCTGTCACAACAACAGGTGACACTACCCAGCAGCAATATGGTCCTGGCAGTGAAGTTCCACTTACTCAGACGACCAGTGTTTTGGATTCAGTATCAGGTCCAAGAGCTATATTTCCACAAGAAAGTGGAATAATTCATCCTGAACAGGATCACAGTTTCTCAGCAGGTCAGGTGACAGATAAAAATGTTGAATCAGGAGACTACAGCTTAAAAGAACAGTCATCACCATCTGATTTATCTGCCCCAACTGTGAGTACCATACGAGTGCCGACAAATAAATATTCGGAGAATAGTTATGCAGAATCACCCCGAGTTGCTGCTGTCACAGAAATTCCATCATCACAAATATTTAGTACTCTGAGGGATGATAGGACAGAATCCATTGAATACCCAGTTGAGACAAGTGATGACAAAACAAAGTCGAATTATTTTACAACTGAAAGACAAAGAACTAGTATTTTGCTGAGATCAAGGAACAGAGGTCGAGGTAAATTACCTTTCAGATCACATGAAACTGCTGATACTGAACCAGTACAAACCACTACTGCCTTGCCAAAACGAGGTTTGAGTGTCACTGCACCTGTTTCCATTTCAAGCAAGGAATCACCAACAAGAATAAGAAGTAAACCATTCGCAAAAATCAGTCGACAGAAAGGTCAATCAACACAGAGGCCCAGTACACACTCTCTTCTTGATTATGAATATTATGATGATGATGACAGTGCTATTTTAGATGTGGCTCCACTATCAGAGAAAGTGAAAATCCATAGTGACGGATACATAGAATGCTTAGATCAAGGCAATTTTCCACATCCTTTCTCGTGTAAAAAATTCATTTCCTGTGCAAAGATGGAGAATGGAGAATTATTGGGCTGGGAATACACATGTCCAAGACAACTGTCATTTGATCCAATTGGTGGCATATGTAACTGGTCTGCAGGCCTTGGATGCAAAGAGTAGTTTACCTCACTGCATCTCCACAGAGAAACTAAGTACAAGCTTTTATTAAATGTAATTCTTGTGTTTCAGAGTTAAAAGACGAAATAATATATAGGTCAGTGCAACAGCTAAAGTGTTGTGTGATTATGTTGTGTAAACAGGTGGTACTATTTTATGCTTAGAATATCCTGATTGACATTTATGACTGATTCGTGTGCATAATGTTAAAGGAGGGAAGTTAATGGACAGATGTGTAACTCAGTTACAAGTTGTTGTTTTATTTTATTTTATTTCTTTTATATGGCCTTCTATGATTTCACTTCTCTGAATGAAAAAGACAATACATGTCTCAATGTGATTATAGAAGTGCATTTAATAGTGTTATTTTATTTGTATGACTGAGTGTGAGCTATGAACTTACAAAGGATTTCTCATTGTTATGTGAGCTGCTGATATTGTAGTTTAAATTACTGTATACGATTGTGTTAACATTGTTGTATGTCAAATGATTTGAGAATATGGATAATGAATGATATTAGTTTTGAATGAATGAAGAAATGTTGTAAAGGCATTGTGACCAAATATGACTGTGACACCAAATTGTAACTATATCAAATAGATACTGAAAGTTGTAAAATCACCTGACCTCTGTAACAAACTATAATTTGAGCCTTATCTTCCTGCTACATTTATCGGTTTATGTAAATCATTGTGTCTAATGGAAAAAGTTAACTTATGTTTCATATTACACAAGGGGAGGAAAAAAGTCTGAGTTGCTGTGATCAGTGTCTATAGTTCAGTACAGCATGTTCATATCTTAAAGCTTCCATAAAGCTTCTAAAATGAGTCCATAAATGTAGTTATATACAGAAAATACATGAAATACAAAAGTTCTTTATTTACGACTGATAACAATAGTAATTTTCTTATTCCTTACACCAAGATAACAATTTCAAGAAAACACACAAACTATATGATCTTATTATATGTAATTGTAGTATAAGTTTTATACTTTTTACTTTTTGTTTCATTGTCAGAAGGAGAGAGAATTATGTTAGTGACTAAGGAATAGGCAACAACAGAAAGAGGGTTTGTGTGTGTGTGTGTTTAAAAAAAATTAAAAAAAGATATGAAGTCTTCAATACAAGTAATGATATAGCAAAACCACTAGCCATAGTTCACACTGCTTATACTTTTCATGAAATATTCATCTTTAAATTATGTTAACTGCATCAGGTATGAAGTCAAATTAAACTGTGGCTGTAACTGAATGAATTTAAAATACCTGCTACTTTTCGTTGCCAATGGTGGGACAGTAATGGATATACCAGTCCCATCAAAGTTAAGCACTTTCACGAATGGCCTGCTCTTAGACGGGTCCCGATCCAGATCTGACATGTGCTGTTGACAAGTGGGGTGCATTCAGCCCTTGTGAGATCAATTGAAGAGCTACTGGATTGTCAATGATCTTGAAATGAGGATGAAACAGCAGCCTTTAGGTACTTTTGGGCCTTCTGAGTCCTGTACAGATGAATTTTATTTTCTTTAGTTGCCATGAGATTTGGCTGTGGAGCAATTTAAAAAGACAGTTTTTTCCAAGAGAATTTTTTTTAAGGCAAACTAAACTGTTTATTTTCCTTGAATATTAAATTCTGAGTTAATGTACACAAGCTATCAAATAGTTGAGACACAGATCCAAAATAGCAGGTCAGTGAAAAATAGAGGCTCTTCCATATGAACTTGCTAAAAGATTATGAGTGAAAATTTTGTTCTTTGTCTCAATATTTTTATTTTGATGGAAATACAAATTCAGTTCTTCTTTCCTACCTGTCAAATTATTCAATTATGCGGTGAGGTGACAAAACTCATCAGATACCAATATACGCTGACACAGATGGTAGTCCTGGCCTACACACGAGACTGCCCAATGGAAATTTAAGGACTTTGAACATAAAATGGTAGTAGGGCACAGAGGCATAGGGCACTGCATTTCAAGAAATGTTAGAGAATTCATTTTTCTCAGATCCACAGTTTCAAGAATGTGCCTGTGCTCTGACCATGCACAGAGATTGTCCAACAGCCTGTACTTAATGACCGAGAACAACTGCATTATCACAGCCAATACACAAGGTACACCGAGTGAAATAACAGCACATTTTATGTGGGAATGTATCAAATAAAACAGTGCTGTACAATTTTGGTGTCGGTAGGGTATCACAGTAGACATGCAACTCAAATGCCTTTGCTAACACTTCCAATATCAGTTGGACAATCAGCACTGTAGTTGGTGATCATTAGAAGCAAGTAAATGTCTAAAACTATTTCTGTATTATTATGAAATTTCCGTTAAAAGTTTGTAAATTGTCAATTCCAGAGTTCTATTCCTTTTGCTCTCAATAGCAGCTGTCACATTTGTTCTAAGCAGCTCAGTGAAATACACTAGCTTATCAGCTAGATACTCTTCTAAATCAGAGCTTCCCAAAGCATTGTCTGTGGACCCCTTAGGGGTCTGCCGATTCCTTTGAGGGGGGTCTGTAGTCGCCTCTCACCATAATTTGAAAAGAATGAGTAACATTCTTAATTAAAAGAATATGAAAATCAAATACTTTACTAGTTGCTTCATTTGAAAAATACGTTTACATCAGGTTGTGTTCGCAAGCAGTGTCTGCACTTTCCACGTGAGGAGCTGTATGTAGTTTATCTACACCCGGCGAATACAGCCTCTGTGCTCCACTGTTCTGCAACAATCTGTGGGTCATGTGTGTGCTGGCTCACAGTGCTCAATGCACAGTAACTGTCTGCGCAAGGTATTCCTAAATGATGGGAGCTCGGTCACCGATCAGTGCTTGCTGTCACATACGTGCTCCGAGACATCTTTCAATGTTTTCAGAAGTAAATTGCTTCCAACATGGATCGATGTCTGAAGTTGTCACTTAACAAGTGAACATTTTCTCCATTATCCGGACTCCCAAACTGAAGACATTTATTTTTCACTTTGCTCATCGTAAGGAGTGATCTTATTACATTAATATGCAAAGATCATAATATTTTGATCTTATTTTTTACAGATGACGACTTGTTTTGATACTCAATGGTGTCATCTTCTGGCCTCTGCTACAATTTGCATTGTGGAGCGCTTTAAAAGTAGATAAATGCCAAGAGTAGTAGAGTCCAGAAACTGCTTGACAGCTGAAACCGTTTGTTTTGTGTAAAAAAAAAAAAAAAAAAAAAAAAAAAAAAAAAAAAAAAAAAAAAAAAAAAATTAATATTGGGATCTCGGCATTTTCTCATTATATTAAGTTGATTTTTTCAAGAGGAAGGGCAGTGAATTAGCTGCTTCTAAAAATTGAATAAAAACTCGTGCAAAAACATTTAATCAAAGCTCTTAGAAGCTTCCTTCTTCGGGGACTATCTTGTGGTCCAGGCTGGCAAAGCTCATACCACTGCAACAACCCTCATAAATCATGTGTCAATGATATTGTTTTCCTGTATGCTAGACAAAAACTCAGTAAAACTTGTATCTTATGTGTCGCTATCAAACAATACCTTCAAGAGACTAATTGTTGACATGTCAAATGATGTGAGAGAATCTCTGGTTTCTCGCATCCAACTCAAATTGTAGGATTAGTGATTTTATTGGCTTTTGTTCCTTATGAATACTCAGGATGTTTCACACCAAACCTCTTATTCAAATCACTACCTGCCAGTGACAAATAAAGCACATTTTTTCGTGGGGGCAGGACTAATAATCTTGTGGCACCACATCTCAAACTGATGCCTAAAAAGAAAAAAAAACTACTAATTTTTTCCACCTTTACATTAATTATTTCTTTAAAACCAAAGCATTATAGTGGTTATGATAAAATATCAACAAAGTTAATTAAAGCCTGCTCTTGTGACTTTAGCATAATTTTAAGTTATTTGTCTAACCAGCCTATTATAACTGGAACATATCCTGATTAGTTAAAATATGCCTATATTAAACTTCTATTCAAGACAGGGTATAAAGAGATACCATCAAAGTACAGAACGATTTCACTTTTACCGGCATTCTAAAAAATTCTAGAAAAGGTAATGTACAAGCAGCTTCTTGCTATTTACACCTGCAGTGAAAATGTACTTAATTCATTAGGTAATAAATTACAAGCAGCGGGTATTTTCTGTGATTTATCAAAGGCCTTTGTGTGACCCATAACATCCTTTTAAGTAAATTAGAATTCTATGGTGTCATGGGAATTGCTGGAAAATGGTTCAAGTCATACCTTGCTAACAGGAAACGGATGGTGTCAGTGCAAGGGACTAGTGAGTTAAGCCAACAGTCATCATCAGATTGGGAATAAATTACATGTGGTGTTCCACAAGGATCCATCTTAGGGGCATTCCTTTTTCTTGTGTACATTAATGACCTCTCATCAGTTCCACTGCCAAAGCAGAGTTCGTTTTTTGCAGATGATACAAGTCTTGCAATAAATAGATGTCAAGCTTAGTTTTAGAAAGTTCTGCTAATGATATTTTCATTAACATTAATAAATGGTTTAAAGCCATTAAACTTTAAAAAGACTCGCTACATGCAGTTCAAAATATGTAAGAGATTCCCATCTAGTATATGCATAAAGTATGTAGAAGATCAGATAGAAAAGGTTGACGCTATAAAATTCTTGGGATTACAGCTTGCTAATAAATTCAGTTGGGAGGAGCACACCACAGAACTGCAGAAACAACTTGACAAATCTGTATTTGCAATACGAGTGGAATCAGACATAGGAGACATGAAAATAAAAAAGCTTGCATACTCTGCTTACTTTCATTCCATAATGTCATATGGTATAATATTTCGGGGTAACTCTTCAAATCAAGCAAAAGTTTTCAGAGTCCAAACCGTGTAATATGTATTATTTGGGGTGTAAATTCATAGACATCCTGCAGAAGCCTCTTCAAATAACTGACTATATTAACTACTGCCTCTCAGTATATTTATTCCTTAATGAAATTTGTCATAAATAATATATCATTTTTCCCAACGAACAGCTCAGTTAATACCTACAATACTAGAACAAAAATGATCTACACAAGGACTTAAAAGCACTTACTTTAGGTCAAAAGGGGTCCACTACTCAGGAACACATATTTTCAATAATTTACCAACAACCATAAAAAATTTAGCTCCAAATAAAGTTCGGTTTAAGAGGAGTCTAAAACACTGACAAATTCTTAAATAGAGCCAAATTATGCATGTATCTGTGTTCATACTATTAGTATTATTATCAGCTTGTAAAAAGTGTATGTACCTGTATTAGTGATATTATATTATCAACTTAAAAATAATAATAAAATAAAATTTTAAAAAATGTGACATGTTCCACATCCATGAGGATCATGTCAACATGGATCTGTGGAAAGAACCAACTAATCTAAATCTAACATGTTATACATCAAAAATTCACTTATATATAGAATCATTGCTGTTCAAATATTCACTTACTGAAGAGAAACAGTGGTACTGTAGATACTCTCTAATGGTTATTTCAAATACATTTATATTTTGAATACTTCTAATATCAGTAGGCAACTTATTGAATAGTTTTGTTGCCGTGTTACAAGTGCCTTTCTTGTAGAAACTAGTATTGGCTGGGAGAACATGTAAGTTTTCTTTTAATCTTGTGTTATGTTGATCTAAGTCACTGATTTTAATGTTAGTATTATTACCAGTTGTATTTCTTTTAATATACATTAAAGCATTGTGAATAGGCCTATACAACCAAGGTAATGGGTGCACTGTAAGTGTCTTAGATATAGGTTTACAAGATTTTCTGGCTGATATCCCTGTGATGATTCTAATGGCTCTTTTTTGTATTTTCAAGGTCCTCAGAGTTGCAGGGGAATTTCCTCAGAATATGAGACCATATTTTATATGGGTATTGAAATAAGCATGCCCACATTGATAACTGCATGTTAATGCAACCTTTGAGAGCCCTTAAAAGATAGCAGCCAGTACTCAATTTTTTATGTATGTGTTCTATATGTTTATCCCATTTTAGATCACTTTGTAACCAGATACCTAAAAATTTCGTTTCTTCTTCATGCACAATGGTTTGGTTGTTGATAGTGATATCAGGATTTTGCAAGGTGTTCTTATGGCAGTTATGGAGGTTTAATGCTACTGTTTTACTGTTGATAATTATGAGCTGGTTCATTCTAGTCTATCCACTTAATTGGTTTGTAACAGTGTTTACTACTTGTTGAATATATTTATTTCTGGCTGCTTGTACTAATATTGTTGTGTCATTGCCAAAAAGGATTACTTTGTGAGCTTCAACACGAATTCAATATAATTAACATACTGGGTGATGAAAAAGTCAGTATAAATTTGAAAACTTAATAAATCACGGAATAATGTAGATAGAGAGGTAAAAATTGCCACACATGCTTGGAATGACATGGGGTTTTATTAGAAAAAAAAGAAGTTCATAAAATGTCTGACAGATGGTGCTTCATCTGATCAGAAAAGCACTAATTAGCATAACAAATTAAGTCAAAGTAAAGATGCTGTTCTTTGCAGGATATGCTCAACATGTTCACCATCATTCCTCAACAATAGCTGTAGGCAAGGAATAATGTTGTGTACAGCACTGTAAAGCATGTCCGGAGTTATGGTGAGGCATTGGCGTCGGACGTTGTCTTTCAGGATCCCTAGAGATGTCGGTCGATCATGATACACTTGCGACTTCAGGTAACCCCAAAGCCAATAATCGCACGGACTGAGGTCTGGGGACCTGGGAGGCCAACCAAGACGAAAGTGGCAGCTGAGCACACGATCATCACCAAACGACGCACGCAAGAGATCTTTCACGTGTCTAGCAATATGGGGTGGAGCGCCATCCTGCATAAAAATCATACGTTCCAGCAGGTGTTTATCAGCCAGGCTGGGGGTGATGCGATTCTGTAACATATCGGCGTACCTCTTACCTGTCACGGTAGCAGTTACAAAACCAGAATCACGCAGTTCCTCGAAGAAAAAAGGCCCGATAATGGGCTGACTTCCCCATACATACTGTAGACAAACCCGCTACAGTCTCCATTTCTTGCTGAACTGTCTCAGCAGCATTACACCATGTGCTCGGTCGGCCACTACGGGGTCTATCGTCTAAATAATCCGTGACTTCGAACTTCGAAATCGTTCTCACCACAGCTGCATTTGTTAGTGGACCTTTTCCCATTCGAATCCCCTTCCTATGGCAATAGGATCGTAACGCTGAACCAGCATATTCCCCATTCTGGTAATACCGCTTCACTAAAAGCGCCTTTTCAGATAATTTCAACATGCTGCAACTGCTGGTGCATTCGATTCTCTCTCTCATTACAGCTCCTTTTATACACGATTTTCATGCACCATCACTGAAGATTTGCTGTCCAGCGCCATCTGTTGGACATTTTTGGAACTTTTTTTTACATTACTCCTTGATTTATTAATTTTTCAAATTTATACAACGTTTTCATCACTCGGTATATAAGGAAAAGTAAAGGGTTCCATTACTGGCCCTTGCGGTACTTCATAGTTGATTGGGCATTCATCGTACAGTTATTCTGAAAATGTGTGTGCTTCATCATTCACATATGTAGTGCAAACTTTTTGTTTTCGCTCACTGAGAAAGGAGCGAATCCATTGATTTTGCACTGCTTTAATACTGTAACATTCAAGCTTCTTTAGGAGGGTTTTATGGTTTACCATATCAAATGCTTTAGTTAAATCTAAAAGTATACCTGTTGTTTGCTGTTTATCATCTATAGATTTTAAAACAGAGGTTATATATTCATCGATGGCAGTCTCAGTTGATTTCTTGTTTCAAAAACCCTGTTGGGAACTTAATATTCCATATTGGTTTAAATATTTTACTAATTTATTGTGCCGAACATTATTTTTTCCAATATTTTAGAAAAGCAGGAAGTTAGGGAGATGGATATTGGGAAGCCGTGTCCTACATCACCTTGGTAAGCACTGATATATTTTCAAGAATGCTTGAGCAGTAAGAGATTTAAACTGAAGTACATAGTATTCATAAAACATAAGTCACTTGATGGTAATTTTCAACACATTTAGCTAATGCAACCAGTACATTGGCAGTTATCACGATTGACACCGACAGCATCCTCTGATAGACTGAAGAGCCAAAGAAACTAGTAGACCTGCCTAATATCGTGTCCGGCCCCCCAGAGGATGCAACACGACAAGGCGTCGTCTACACTAGTGCTAGGGGCAGGTGCATACATAAATCTTTCCTCTGGGGATGGGATCTGTTATACCTTGAAAATGACGGGCGTTCACCTCCCGAAATACTGCCTGTTGTTGAAGACGTTGCCAACAATATACCCGTAAATTATTTGAACATAATATACAGAATAAGCCCAATTTTCAGAACAAAAGAAATCGCTGTAGGGATTAGTCAATTAGAAATACCTTCCGCACTACCACATCTAGCTCGAGTCATAAGTTGTCAGCAATCGTAAAAAATCGAAAGCACTCAGACACATAACATGTGGAGGAGACCAGGGGAATGGCGCCACCTTAAGGCAGACCAGTTTTTTTTTTACCTTATTCTTTGTGTGTCTTTTTCGTACAGATTAATACCGCAGTTTTGCCAGCTTATACTACATTATTATATTTTTTTCAGCCATGTATTTTGTTACGTTTTATTATTAAAATATATTGTGAAAGTATATGCAGTAGTGCCATTACCCTGGGTTCCAGGGTAATGACGCCATAATGAAGGATAAACCTACACGATGAATAAAATGAGTAGTAAGTGTCGGACTAAGGGGGGGCGGGGGCGGCGGAGGGGGCGGACCGCCCCGGGCCTCCGGTCTTGGGACCTCCAAATACCTCGAAAGCAAGGTTTTTATTTTCTTTATTATTATTATTATTTTTAGAGCGCACTTGGCATTTCCTTCTGCTGGGGCCTCCAGATCTCGAAAGATTTTTTTTTTTATTTTTATTTTTTTATTTTTTTTATTTATTATTATTTTTTTTTTTTTTAGACTGGCCCGTGCCTCTCGTCCTGCGGGGGGGGGGGGGGGGGTCCAATTCTTTCTCATAGTAATACATGTATTTCCAAGTTGAAAAGGAGGGAGGACGTCATTTCGTTTCGCCGCCGCCCCGGGCCTCCAACAACCTTAGTCCGCCATTGCGCTACACACGCACAATTTGTTGGGTCGAGCGGTGGGGGGATCGGATGTCAGACGGGCAGGCCCGACCAACCATCCGACAAGTAAAGTTGGTCGGAAACTACCTCCACACGTCCAATTTCTCGGACCGCAGATAAATTAGTCCCGACAAATCGGAACGTGTGTAGAGGTCTTAAGACATTACGAAATAAAAAGGGCGATACGACTCTGAAACAAACAACATTAATGGGATGGGGATGGGAATGTGGCTGACTTTATGCGCAAGTTAAAAATACATACTGATGTCATTTTTTTTCTCTTTGTTGTTATTGGGAAGGGGGGAGGACGGCGCCACCTCTCTGGTTAAATTCAAAGAAATAACCAATAAAGTATAACAAGCGTTGAAATATAAATGAAGGTAAAATGGCACAGTTAGACGCGGATATATTGACTTGACTTTCGCGAGTGGATGCTGTAAAAAATATGGTTCGGTGCGTGCCGATTGTCTCGTATATGGTGTTTAATGAGCCCGCGGCAGGAGTGATCGATAGAGCCACACTGCGGCCGCCGCTCGCGCTATGCGGCGCCCTCACAACCTCAGAAGCAACCGGGCAAAAAATTAAGTATACACAATGGAGCTGTCGGCACCAAATGCAGAAAACCATTTACTGTAACTATACCTTAAGTGTATCACGTTCCTGGGGATTGTTAGCCGTTATTAACGATCGTGAAAAAAATATGTACCCTTCGCTCCTCCTTACATAGGGCAACTTATATTGTAAATAACACGGCTCCTGGCCACAATCGCATCACATACCGCCACCTCAAGGAATGTCTCCTCCCTTTCCTCACCACTCTTGCTTCCCTCTATACCACCATTCTCTAAACTGCCTGCTATCCCCGCCTGTGGAAAATCTCCCGAGTCCTCATCTTCCTCAAACCCAAAAGCCCCCTCTGATGCCTCCTCCTACCTCCCCATTTGCCTCACCCCAGTGTTCAGCAAGGTCTTCGAATCAATCCTGTCCCGTCGCATTCCATCACCACCTCCAACTCCGTCACATGTGGCTTTCGTCATTCCTTCACCACTGACGACCAACTCCTTCGACTTACGCAACTCCTTTCCCTCCAGCTAAATTACCATCGTGACATCATCTTTGTGTCCTTAGACCTCGAACGGGTCTACGATCGGGTCTGGCACTCTGGCCTGCTCTTCAAACTCCAAAACTATGCTCTTCCCATAAACCTCGTCCGGGTCATTGCGTCCTTCCTCTCCGACTGCCCCACCTATGTTACCATCCACAACACCGACTACCGTCTTTTCTATCCCACTGCTGGTGTGCCCCGAGGCTCTGTCTTTTCTCCCCTCCTGTATCTCCTGTATACCTCGGATATGCCTAAGCCTGCCCCTCCCGTACACCTCTTCCAATATGCTCATGACACAGCTTTCCTTGCCTTAGCTCCCACCCTCGCCCATTCCAACCGCCTGCTCCAAAAACACCTTGACCTCTTTGCCGCTTGGTGCAACCAGTGGCTCCTGTCTATAAATCCTACCAATACCCAGGTGATCATCGGAGGTCGTACTACCCCTTCCTTCCGTCCCCGAGATTTTTATCTCACTCTCCATAACCGTCCCATCCACCCCACCCCTACCCTAAAGTACCTGGGCCTCACTCTTGATCGCACCCTCTCCTGGACTTCCCATCTACGCACTATCCAAGAAGAAGCCCGCTCCCGCCTCCACCTCCTCAAACTCCTTGTTGGCCGAACATGGGGCCTCAACCCTTCTATCGTCCTCTATACCTACAAATCCCTCATCCATCCTGTCCTCTGTGTCGCCCATCCAGCCTGGATCTCCCCTCCCCCATTCTTCTGCAAATCTCTGGAGATACTGGAGTGCCACACCCTCCGCCTCGCCTTCCGTGTCCCGCTTTATACCCCTCCCCCACGCGGATCCTCTACAATCTCATTCCTTTCCCGCGACTCGTTCTATTTATCGAACATCTCCGCCTCCGTTACGTATCCCGCAAATCAGATCCGCCTAATCCTCTAGTCCATCCCCTCCTCTCTGCACCCGGTCCGTTGCCGCGCCTTCACCACTGTATTCCCCCTGCTCTACACTTGTCCACTCTCCGGATCCTTTCCCGTGGCAACTTCCGTACCCTGCCCCTCCCGGATGATGCCCTCCGACCAGACATCTACCCTTCGTACCAGCTGTGATCCTTCCCCTTACTCCCTCTCCCCCTTCTCTCCCTGAGGGCCCCGACTACCCCTCCCTTCCCGTCCCTTCTCCCCTTCCCATTCCACCCAGCTGTCCCTCCGGATCCTCCCCTTACTGCCCTCCCCTTTTCTTCTTCCCCGTGGCTTCCTGGAACATCACTCCTCCCCCCCCCCCCCCCGGTCCCTTCCCCGCCGGCCCTGTGGCTCCTCCCCACCCTCTCATCCCCTTTTCCCCCACACCACATCTTCAATGCTGTGAGTGCTCCACCATTTATGGAACCTTCTTTGTGATTCCAAGTGAGTGCTTCGACAAGTGTGGTGGGTTTTATTTACATTGTTTTATTTTACAACGGTGGAAGGCCAACCCGCAGCCGCCACCATAAGTTTTTAACTTGTGTCTTTCTCCGAGTGTGTGTTGTGTTTTTTGTTTTAACTCCACAATAGCGGACGGTCTACCCGTAGCCGCCGCCTACGCTCATTTTAAACGTGTGTGTGCCACTGACCTTCGAGCAGCTGTTTTTATTCACCACTTTCGCCGTTCCACATCTTATGTCGCCACCGCTTTCCTCCATTTTATGTACTTTGTTTCATCTCCATTTTTTATCTCCGTTTTATGTATGTGTTATCTGCAACATTTTATCTCCTTTATGATTTGTATGTTTCTCCTCTGTCAAATTTTATTTCTGTAGGCTGAAGAGCGCCAGTGAGCGCTGCCATCCCGCCCCTTTTTGGGGGAATTGAAATCACAATAAAGAAAAAAAAAATCTTCGGGGCACTGAGTAACAGAAATGACATGTTCTTAATTTTTGGCTGCCTCAGATTTCAGAAATCTGCGGCGGTGATTCTAGTAAAACAAATTTAAATAGGTAATACTAGCGATTAATGGGCTGTCGTCTTGCAGCTATTAATAATCCAAACACGAAAAAATTTACGACGTGACATTCCAGTGGGCTTAAAATTTTTCTCTAGCAAGGAAACGAACCCGCCTCATCCTGCCTGCTAGTCGTTCTGTTCCTACACCACATCCTAGCTTGGTCCCTTGCGGACTTGGTATTATGGTTGTTGCTTGTTCCATGGGGTAGGGAGGGGTGTTGTGCCACGCCCCCCCCCCTCACCCTTCCAAAAGCCCTTACGCATGGAGCTTTTTCTTTATTTTTAATTGTAATGCATTCTGTGTTGGATAGTGATATGAAAGAACAGACATCATTTTTAATCCTGCAGCTGTGTCACCAATGGTGCAGTTGTCAGCACATCTGCCCAGTAAGCAGGAGAACCTCGGTTCGAATACCAGCTAGTGACAATTTTCATCATTCCTTATTGGTTTAATTCAGTGCCCACTGACAGCTAATGTCGTAAATCTCTTTGTATCTTGTCTGATAATAGCTGCAGGATCAAGAATGGTGTCTGTTCTTTCACACCAGTGATTTTCAACCTGTGGGACGCAATCCGCAGGGTGTTCGCAAAGTCTTGCACGGGGTGACGCCGTCACAAGAGGAAGTACTTGTACCATAAAATTAGTAGAGGTTCAGTAATACAAAAAAGTTAGCCTAAGTGAAATTTATTTATCGTTCAAATTACGGAGTTCCTTGTGTATCATTGCTTATGAATTAAATAGATCAGAAAGTGTTTTATAATACAATGAGTTAATGATGAACAAGCGCACAGCCTGAAAACAGTTTTCAGGAACCAATCGATAGGTAAAATAACATGATAGAATAAGTAATTCTGAAAAATTCGAAGAAAATCTATTACTTGTCTATACAGTTGGACCTTTCTCAATGAGCATAATTCGCGTCTGAGTCTTGCCTGAAATGCGAAACACTGATTAAGCAAAATATTTTTTTCTGTCGGAAATTTTGTAAAAATAAGTTAATGTGATCCATTCTGAAAAATTGACACAAAGCACTCCGTCCAATAATTTAAAAGAAAGCCGTAGTAAAAGAAAGAAGATTCGATTTTTTCCCCTTAGAGATAACATAATTTTTTACGGTTTGTGAGGAGGGGGATCACCAAAATATTTTTACTTGGAACTGGGGGCCCGCATATTGCAAAGGGTTGAGAAACACTGTTTTATCCCAGTATAATTCAGGTGAAGACTGCCAGTAATCTTTCTTCAGTTCGAATGCACACCTAGTCCCCGCTCAAGGAACTCGGCGAAATGCCTCGAGTGATAAGTGATAATCGGGAGCCGCACTACGTCAGTAGTGTGTGGCTAATTTGGGAGTTTTGCGTGTAGGGGAGGCATTTAAGGTAACCGAGGCGAGAGCTGTGTCCTCGGCGCAGTAGCTCAGTGCGTTCCGTCAGAGGGCTGTCCGTCCTCTGTAATAAAAACTGAACGAACAACTCGACGATCGATGCAGAACAAACACGAATCCTCGCCCGCAGAGAGACTACCTGAAAAAGAAAGGTGGTCAGTGTGATTGCCTGGTCAGCAGGAGGATCCGAGTTCAAATTTTTAACTTTCCCCGTTTACTTACTTATTTGCCCACTGGCAGTTAACGTCGTAAATTGCTTTGTATCTTAAAATGAATAGGTGGGTGTTACCAGAAAGCAATCATGTAGGCAGTTCCCACATATCCACTCCATGGGCATATGTCTCACATTAATCGCATTGTAAAACTGAAAAATTCGAGACATTGAGAACTGATGTAGATGAAATTGTGCATGCTCGGGCACTGAAATATTTGCTGGTATCACACACGAAATAATATACAATATTTACTACTTACACGAATAATTCTGAATGATAGGAGAAAACATTAATTGATCTTTCTTAAAAATAATTAGCGAAGATTTACGTTTTCTTGTTGAATTGGGCTATTGCATGGTTCAACTTCTTTCCTATTCCTGATTTCTTCATATCTAAACCGCAGAGAAAAGCAGCAGATGCAATATTTATAGTATCACCAGAGCTGGAACAGAATGAAGACTTTAAATTTAGTTTACAATGTGAATATTGATATTATCTACTACTTTATGATTAAACACCTTTCGGTAATTTTTCGAGAGTATCTAAGTATATTTGTGCCCAGTTAAATCCTTTCAGGATTTTTGTCGCTGTTTCTGGGATATATCGGTTCCTTGCTAGTGACTTACGTCTCACGAGCATTCTTATTTCGTTGTCGCAAAGGAATTCCTGTCTTCAAGACTGTGTTAAGGGCTCAGCATTAACTTGCTGAGTGAGGGCTTGGCGAACCCGGGGTCCCTGACTGGTAAGCGCCGCCGTTTCTCTTACACGGTGACCTCTGGGCACGCTTCAACTACAGAAGTAGACGTTGTGTCTCAGCGAATAGAGATTTTGTCTTCACCACACAAGGCGAGAGGAAGAACAATACCTCTATAAAAAAAATTAAAAAATAATAATAAATCTGCATCAGTAACAAGGTGTGCTACGTGGTGATGAGATGCATGGCTGTTGAGGTGGAACAGTAGCTAGCGAGCAACCTCTGGGTCTATTGCCGAAATCTCAGTTGTGTACGAGGCTTATCTTAGGCATGCGGGTCTCTGTCTAGGCGGACATTTAATTACCTAGCTGCTCGTTGGACTGAGATGGATCCTTCAACGTTTTCATTTTCACTTCTTAGAAGGATGGGTTTACCATTGGGGGGCCCCAACACCCAACCTAACAAGAGGGCTAGGTTTGCCAGTCCTCTGGATTCTGGAAGTATTACACAGAGCTTTTGGAATAGCAACAGAACACAGGCTGCTAGCCAGAAGAAGGCAGTTTTGAAAAAGTTTCGCCGTTTTACATTCAGAAAAGTCTAGAGGGTATTGTCGGTAGTTTTACAAGGGGGTGTTGGAAAATAAATTTCCACTTTCGACTTTGGACAGAGTTGTGTATGGAAGGAAAAAACAAAATCAGACATTAACGATAAGACATATCTTTACTTTGCTACAGAATTTCCAAGTACATTAAGACATTTGTGAAACCGATTTATAACCTTCAAAAAGCCGTCCAGGAAAAAATCAGGGCGTTGCGAACGGAAGAAGAATTGAAGGGCTATGGGCGAAAGACGACACAGCAGGTGAACGCGCACGTGCAACATACCGGTATGCCAGTGGGTAGAGGTCGACCGCAGATGGCGCTATTGCAGTCCCTGTGCAAAGTGGAGACCAGCCTCTCAGTCTTTTCCCGGAGCCATGGAGAGAAGGTGCGTTTTGGAGTGTATGGGCCAAGTGTGATGTCGAGGCAAATGGTGCGGAGATGGTGCCGTAAATTCAGTGATGGACGTCAGAAAGTGCTGGACATTACCGAGACCTGGACGGACGCGCATGGCCACTACAGATGCATATGTCAGGAAGGTGGATGACATGATTAAAGTGAACCCAAGTATCACCATTGATGGAGTAGCGGAAGAACTTGGAATCGGACGTGAGCGAGCTCACAAGATCGTCCACGACATTCTTCGACACAGGAAGGTGTCAGCACGATGGGTGCCCCGCGAACTGACTCCGACACACATGGGACGACGGATGGCGTTCTGCCTGGAACAGCTCGTGCGTTATCACGAATATGGGAGTGACTCTCTGTATCGCATTTTGACGGGGGATGAAACGATGGTCCACCATTACACGCCCTAATCGAAGGCTTCATCCGTGGAGTGGAAACATCCGTTACCACCTGTCCAAAAGAAGTTCAAAAGCATTCCGTCTGCACATAATGTGCTACTGACCATTTTCTGGGACGCCTAAGGAGTTTTGTTGCTGGACTTTTTGGAGGATGCAACCATCAGTGCTGTGCGGTACTGTGCCACTAGGTCGAAATTGAAAGAGGTGATTCGGAAAAAGCGGCCTCGGCTTCTCATATCTGCTGTTGGATTACAATGCGAGACCACACTCGGCGACGGCAACACAAAACCATATTGCAGCTCTCGGTTGGGAGCGCCTGAAGTCCTGATCTCGCACCAAGGGATTTCCACCTGTTACCAGCTTTGAAGAAGACTCGGCGGAAGGCGCTTTGGAAACAATGCTGACGTCAAACAAGCCGTTCAACGCTTCTTGCGTATGCAATGCCCTGATTTTTTCCTGGACAGCTTTTTGAAACTTATAAAGCGATATGACAAACGTCTCATTCCACTCGGAAAAAATGTTCAAATGTTTGTAAAGATTATGGGAATTAACTACGGGGTCATCAGTCCCTAAACTTACAAACTACTCATGAACTAACTTATACTAAAAATAGCACAAACATCCGTGCCCGAGAGGCGATTCGAACCCCCGACGGGGAACTACCTCGCGCATCGTAGCATAGCGCCTAAATGCGCTCGGCTGCTCCGCCGCGGCGCACTTGGAAATTATGTAGAAAAATAAAGATACGTCTTATCGTTAATGTCTCATTCAATATTTCTTTTTTTTTCCCTTTCATAGACAACTCTGTCCACAGTCGAGAGAGGAAACTTACTTTCCAACTCCCCTCGTATTATCTTTATATTACAATACCATACCGCCAGCCGCGGTGGCCGAGCGGTCTGTGGCGTGCCAGTCGCGTTCTGCACGGCCACTACGGTCGAGGGTTCGAATCCTTCCTCGAGCATGGATATTTGTGCCCTCCTTAGTATTAGCTAGTTCATAAGTAGTTTGTAAGTTTAGGGACTGATGACCCCTTAGTTAAGTCCCATAAGCACTACAGAGATTTGAACAGCACCATACTCTTTACTGTAATATGGGGAGTTCTCTGATAAGTATGGTTTGTTAATTAATGATACATAAGATTTCAGATTTCCTAATTGCGTTAACTGAATGGGCTATGGTAAAGCAATTTTTTATGTCAGTTGAGAAGTGTCCCACTTTTTGTTACAAAGCGGTCTGTGGCGTGCCAGTCGCGTTCTGCACGGCCACTACGGTCGAGGGTTCGAATCCTTCCTCGAGCATGGATATTTGTGCCCTCCTTAGTATTAGCTAGTTCATAAGTAGTTTGTAAGTTTAGGGACTGATGACCCCTTAGTTAAGTCCCATAAGCACTACAGAGATTTGAACAGCACCATACTCTTTACTGTAATATGGGGAGTTCTCTGATAAGTATGGTTTGTTAATTAATGATACATAAGATTTCAGATTTCCTAATTGCGTTAACTGAATGGGCTATGGTAAAGCAATTTTTTATGTCAGTTGAGAAGTGTCCCACTTTTTGTTACAAAGTTCTTCCTAACACTGATTGGCAACACCATTTAAAATATTTGGCAGCACTTTAACCGTGTGTTGACATCTACGTCTGGTAAAGAACTGTCAACTGAATCCTCTAGACGTTCTCTTTCCAATA
Source organism: Locusta migratoria (assembly GCA_026315105.1). Lineage (NCBI taxonomy): Eukaryota > Metazoa > Arthropoda > Insecta > Orthoptera > Acrididae > Locusta > Locusta migratoria. The sequence goes on from CM048755.1 coordinate 788,017,423, forward strand.
TGTTGTGCGGAAAGTCAGCGCCACACGTCAGAAGCACGAGAACGATCGTGGAGAAGGCAGCAGACGATCGGCAGCCAATCGCATGCCGGCGCCGGCGCCGCGCATCCTGAGGGAGTCACCTAGAAGCGCGCTGTATCTAGGCCGACATGCATCTGGAACAGCCATCTGAACTCGGCTCGGAAATAGGCAGTCACCAGGACTCGAGAAGAGACAGACAGAGAGATTAGTACTTTGTTTTAAGAGGTTTATTTCCGCGTACTTGCAGATTTCGTTTGTACTACTGTTTTAATAGTTTATTCTATCGTATTTGATAAATACCGTTGTGTTTAGTCTTCGTCTTTGACCGGTGTATTTCAAAACAAGTCAGAGACCGTTACTAAAGTTCGTTATCAGTCAGTCCAGTGCCAGCTGCCACCAGTGGCCACATTAACAGCGCCAAGCTGCCGGACTCAGTTTCGTTGATTTGACAGTGTAGCTACCACTGACCACTGTTCAGTGAGCAGCCAGCCGCCTTCATTAGAGTACTAGGCTTCTTTAAAGTTGTTAATTACAGTTAATTGTATCGATAGGATGGATAGGATGTGTGCCTGCTGTGTGCGGACGCAGGAGGAGTTGGCCGCGGTTCGCGAACAGCTGAGTGTGCTTCTGTCTATGGTCAGCCGTCTTCAGGCTGCTGTCTCGGGGTGCAGCGATGGTGGGGAGTCTGGTGTGTCGAGTGGGACACCTCAGGTGTCTCACGCTTCGCTCTCTGTCCCTGCTACCGAGGCACCTTCAGGTGTACCGGACGTCGTCGAGCCGCCTTCTCCGCAAGGGGAGTGGCGGGTTGTACGGCGTTCGCGTCGCTCGAGGAGGAAGGCCATTTTGGAGGCTGGACGTCCGTCCGCGCCCGTTCGTCCTGTGAGTGAAAGTGTGGCCACTCCTTCAGCAGGGTCCGAGCAGGTGCACGGGGGGAGGGGATTATTAGTTATTGGGAGCTCCAATGTTAGGCGCGTGATGGAGCCCCTTTGGCAGATAGCGTCCAGATCTGGAAGGAATTCCAACGTGCACTCGGTGTGTCTGCCGGGGGGCCTCATCCGAGATGTGGAGGCGGCCTTGCCGGCGGCTATCGAGGGTGCGGGGTGCAGTCGACTGCAAGTCGTGGCTCACGTCGGCACCAATGACGCTTGTCGCTTGGGTTCTGAGGACATCCTCAGGTCCTACGAACGGCTGGCGGAATTGGTGAAGGCTGCTGCCTTCGCACGCGGGGTGCAAGCAGAGCTGTCGATTTGTAGCATTGTTCCCAGGGTTGATCGGGGTCCTTTGGTTTGGATCCGAGTGGAGGGTCTGAACCAGAGGCTTCGCCGACTCTGTGACAGTCATGGCTGCAGATTTCTGGATCTGCGTTATCGGGTGGGGAATTGTAGGGTGCCCCTAGATAGATCAGGGGTGCACTACACCAAGGAAGCGGCTACTCGGGTAGCAGAGTGCACATGGGGGTTTTTTAGGCTAGGCGCTAACTCTGATGAGCACTCGCCTGTCAGCAGTCAAACAGCGAAATCAGGCCACGTTCGGAACAAAAATTCGAACATAAAAATATTAGCCGCGAACTTACAGAGTATTAGAAACAAAGTTCCCGAATTTGCAGCGCTGCATGGAAGTTATTGCGCTCAGATAGTTTTAGGCACCGAAAGCTGGCTAAATGATGATGTGGGAAGTTCAGAAATATTTAGCGAAGCGTGGAATGTATATCGGAAAGATAGATCTGATACAACTGGAGGAAGAGTGTTCATCGCTGTGGACAAAGATATTGTTTCTACTGAGATCGAGGTTGAAAGTAACTGTGAAGTTATCTGGGCACGTATAACAGGTCTAAAAGAATTAAAGTTAATAGTTGGGTGTTTTTACCGGCCCCCCAGTGCTGCTGTAGCAGTTTTAGAATCATTCAAGGAAAGTCTACACCAGGTAGTGCATAGGTATCCGGGCCATGTAATATTAGTCGGAGGTGACTTCAACCTTAAGAGTAAAGATTGGGACCTCGCTAGTTACATTTCAGGCGGTACAGACAAGCAGTCTTGCGAGCTACTTTTGGACACATTCTCCGAAAATTGTCTTGAGCAGTTAAACCGGCAACCCACGCGCAATGGAAATATTCTAGACCTTATAGCCACAAACAGGCCTGACCTTATTAACGATGTCTGTGTAGAGACAGGAATTAGTGACCATGATATCGTCATAGCGTCGATGGTGACCAAAGTTCATAAACCAGTCAAGAAGGCTAGGAGCGTGTTTTTGTTGGGAAGAGCCGACAAGCAAATGTTACGATCGCACTTAGAAAATGAATGGGCGTAGTTTAATTCTGGGACTATGGATGTAGAGGAATTGTGGACTAAATTTAAGTGCATTGTAAATAAAGGGTTAGAGAAAAATGTGCCAGTAGAGACGATTAAGGATGGAAAAGATCCACCGTGGTATAATAATAATGTTAGAAAGCTGCTGAGAAAGCAAAGGCTGTTGCACTCTCGATTCAAAAAAGAACACGCAAATGATGACAGGCAAAAGTTAGTAGAGATTCGTGCGCCTATAAAAAGATCGATGCGTGAAGCATACAATAATTATCACAGCCATACCTCAGCAAAAGATCTTTCCGAGAACCCGAAAAAAAAACTGGTCCTATGTAAAATCGGTTAACGGGTCAAAGCCCACTGTCCAGTCACTAGTTGATCATTCCGGGGCAGTAATAGAAGAAAGCAAACGGAAAGCTGAAGTTCTAAATTTAACCTTTAAGAAATCTTTCACGCGGGAGGACCGCACAAATATACCATCATTTGATCAACGTACTAATTCCGAAATGGGGGACATAGCAATAGGTATTTCCGGTGTAGAGAAGCAGCTGAGAGAGCTAAATACGAAAAAGTCTGCTGGTCCGGATGGAATACCAGTTCGGTTTTACAAAGACTATTCTGCGGCGTTGGCCCCCTACTTAGCTCGCATTTATAGCGAATCTTTAATTCAGCGCAAAGTCCCTAGTGATTGGAAAAAAGCGCAGGTGACTCCCGTGTATAAGAAAGGAAAGAGAACTGACCCATACAATTACAGGCCAATATCGTTGACATCAGTTTCATGTAGAATTTTGGAGCATATTCTCAGTTCAAATATAGTAAATTTCCTTGAAACGGAAAAGCTTCTTTCCATGAATCAGCACGGGTTTAGGAAACATCGTTCATGTGAAACTCAGCTTGCCCTTTTCTCACACGACATCTTGCGAGCCATGGACGAAGGGCACCAGGCGGATTGTGTTTTTCTCGACTTCAAAAAGGCGTTCGACGCGGTGCCACACTGCAGACTGCTAACGAAGATACGAGCTTATGGAATAGGTTCACAGATTTGTGACTGGCTGGAAGACTTCCTAAGTAATAGAACGCAGTACGTTGTTCTCGACGGCGAGTGTTCATCAGAGACGAGTGTGTCGTCAGGCGTGCCCCAGGGGAGTGTGATAGGACCGCTATTATTTTCTATCTATATAAATGATCTGATGGACAGAGTAAGTTGTAATTTGCGGCTGTTTGCTGATGATGCTGTGGTGTATGGGAGGGTGTCATCTGTAACTGACTGTAATAGCATACAGGTTGACTTAGACAAAATTTCTAGTTGGTGCGAAGAATGGCAGCTAGCTCTCAATGTAGAAAAATGTAAGGTGATGCGCATGAGTAGAAAAAACAATCCTATAATGTTCGAATACAGCATTAGTAGTGAGCTTCTTGATGCTGTCGCGTCGTTCAAATATCTAGGCGTAACATTGCAGAGCGATATGAAATGGAACGAGCATGTAAGGACAGTTGTGAGTAAGGCAGACAGCCGACTTCGGTTTATTGGGAGAATTTTGGGAAGATGTACTTCACCTGTAAAGGAGACCGGGTATAAAACGCTTGTACGACCACGTCTTGAGTATTGCTCAAGTATTTGGGATCCGCAGCAGATCGGTTTGAAGGAAGACATAGAGGCGGTTCAGAGGCGAGCAGCTAGATTTGTTACCGGTAGGTTCGACCAATGCGCGAGTGTCACGGAAATGCTCCGGCAACTCAATTGTGGATCGCTGGAAGAAAGACGACGTTCTTTTCGTGAATTTTTGTTAAGTAAATTTAGAGGGCCGGAATTTGAAGCTGATTGTAGTACGATCTTGCTGCCGCCTACTTACATTTCGCGTAAAGATCACAAAGACAAGATAAGAGAAATTAGGGCTCGTACGGAGGCATATAGGCATTCTTTTTTTCCTCGTTCAATTTGGGAGTGGAATAGGAAAGGAAATGCCTAGTAGTGGTACAGTGTACCCTCCGCCACGCACCTTACGGTGAATTGCGGAGTATGTATGTAGATGTAGATGTAGATTATAAGTTGAGTAACTTTGTCCATATTCATAAATAAAACTTGTATTACTAATCTGTATAGCTGTTTTACATGTCAACGCATCCCAAGCGTCCTGATAGAACCTTTTCTGAAAGACAGGCCGGTAAGCACGACTAAACACAGTATGACGATTCTTTCTTTCTCTTTAGCCATCTTCCCGCACCTGCAGGGTCGGCTTTGTTACGTCGGATTTGGCATGTTAATATCTTATGGGGTGGCCCGATGCCCTTTCTGTCGTCACCCTATGCCCCACGGGAGGAAATGTGTACCCCAATAAGTGTTAAGAGTAAAGTGTTACAAAATGTTTGCGAATCGTGTAACTTGACGCGGGACTTGGTTACCAGCCCAGTGTTCACCTAGGGGGATGTGGAAAACCGCCTAAAAACACATCCAGGCTGGTCAGCACTCCGACCCCTTTCGTTAATCTGCCGGGCGGGTTCGATCTGGGGCTGGTTGATTTTGATTTGATTTGATTTTTTCAGGGAAGCCAAAACAGTCTTGGTCCAACCCGCCACTGCCCGCACCGAAACTGAGTTTATTGTGCGGTATCGCTCCCTGTATGTCTAGTAAAGGAGTCCCTTTACCAGTTCTTTATTAGACACAGTTTCTTTGGGTCTGGTTGTCCCAAATGTTCTGTGCCTTTTACTCTCCAATGCAATGCATTCGAATATTAGATGTGATGCAGTTTCATCACCGTCATCACAGATCCTACATTTAGGGTCCTCTTCTGTTATTCACATTGTATGTAGGTATTTTTTGCAATTCCCATGGCCTGTCAGCAACCCAACCATGAGTCTAATCTCTCTCCTGTTCAGACCCAGGATTGCAGAGCTTCTTTTAAAACATGGCTTTGGCATCATTACCTTGCCATGTTTTTATTGATGGACTTTGGTCCAATATTCTACGTGCTGTCTTCTGAGCCAGTTACTTAGCTCCAATTTGATCATTGCCTTGGTGATTGTCAGGACAGGTTCCGGTCCAATAAATGGAGTCTCTGCCTCCATCCTGGCTAATCTGTCGGCATGTTCGTTGCCACTGATCCCCGAGTGGCCAGGGACCCACAATAGGTTTATTCTATTGCTTTCCCCTAGCTCCACTAGAACCCTGTGACATTCTGCAACAATTTTAGACCTTGTTGCAGGAGCTGCCAGTGATCTCAGGGCTGCCTGGCTGTCTGAATAGATGTAGATGCTACAATCTTTGTAGCACCTACACAAATTATCCTCCACACACGCCCTGCGGGCAGTGATTTCCGCCTGGAATACTAAGGCCAGTTTTCGTAGAGAGATGACGCCCTCCAGTCTTGGCTGCACCCCATATACCCCAGCCCCAACACCTTGGTCTGATTTTGACCCGTCAGTGAACCAGACAATATCCTCCGTACGGTGTCGAACTATTTTCTCCCACTGCTCCCTACTTCCAATTGTTATATTGAAAGTCTTGTTGAAGCAGTATGGGGTTATAATATAGTCGGCTGGCATTTCCCCAACCTTTCCTATATTTACCTCGCTCACTATTTTAGTGTGAGATTCTGGATATCCCAAAGAGTTCCAGTTGTTGCCAGATTTGAGTCTGTATGCACCAGCCGCTGCCCCATCTTGACCCAAAGGTGTAATAGGGGCATATCCAGCATGGTTTCCATCCCAGCAGCTGGTGTGCTGCTAATTCCGCCTGTTATTGCTAAGCAGGTTAATCTCTGCACCTTACCAAGCTCTTTAGCAGCAACCTACTGTTCTACCTTCTTCCACCACACAACCGCCCCATAGGTGATCCTGGGTCTAATCACTGTGGTGTATATCCAGTGCATACCCTTGGGGCTGCCTGCCGCGGTGGCCGAGGTGACTGAGGCGCTCCAGTCACGTTCAGCACGGCCACTACGGTCGGGGGTTCGAATCCCCCCTCGGGCATGGATATTTGTGCCGTCCTAGTTCGTAAGTAGTTCATAAGTAGTTTGTAAGTTTAGGGACTGATGACCCCGTAGTTAAGTCCCATAAGCTTAACAAACATTTGAACATTTGAACCCTTGGGGCTCAGGCCCCAATTTTTTCCACAAGCTCTCCTGGTACTCACAAGAGTACCTTTTGCCTTGGAGCAAATATTCCTGATGTGAGGGGTCCATGTCAGTTTCTCATCTAGGGTAACCCCTAGATATTTCACTGTCCCCTTCACAGGTAGCACTTCATTGAAAAGATTTTGATTCCAATTTGAATGTTGTATATGCTTCTTTGTGAACGGTACAACAACAGTCTTCTTAGGACTAACCCCCAGATCCTGTTTTCTGCCCAGTCTTGCACTATGTCCGACGCACCTTGTGCCATATTCTTCACTGTGTCAGCAAATTTGCCAAGTATTACTATGACAAGATCATCTGCGTGTCCTTGGCAAAAGTACTGCCTAGGAGTTTAATTCTCCAATGAGATCATTCACCACTAGATTCCACAATAAAGGGGAAAGAACTCCTCCTTGCGGGCAACCCCTAGTGGTGTTGATTACAATTTTTTCATTCATCATGGTAGCTTCTACCTTTCTTCCACTGAGCATGGCCCTAGTCCACCTACATATAGTGGTCCCTAGGTCATGCACCTCTGCTTCCCTAGCCATGGAATCGAAGGTCGTATTGCTAAAAGCCCCCTCAATGTCCAGGAAGATACAGAGGGCTATTTCCTGAAAGTGTAGTGCTTTCTCCGCCTTCCCAACGAGTTGGTGGAGAGCTGTCTCACATGATTTACCTGGCTGATATACATGTTGGTTTGAATGAAGAGGAGCCCTACTTAACCTCCTTTCTCCAACATGCACATTAACCAGCTTTTCCAATGTCTTAAGAATGAAGGAGTACAAGCTGATTGGTCTCATATCCTTGGCCTTGGTATGATCAATTCTCCCTGGCTTTGGAATGAAGACAACCTTCACTGCCCTCCAGGCATTGGGAATGATTCCTGCTGCTAGGCTAACCATGAATAACCTGCATAGGAATCTAATAAGATTTTCTCCCACTTGTTGCAGGAGAGCTGGAAAGATTCCATCGGGGCCAGGTGACTTGAACGGTTGAAATATTCCCACCGCCCATCGGACCTTCCTGAAATCGACACACCCCTTGGCCAGATCCCAGTCCTCTTTGCGAATACCTGAGAACCGTTGTCTCTCAGGAATCGCATTCTGGTCTGAGTTATCCCCCAGAGTATATTGAGGAAAGTGAGTGTTGAGGAGTAGTTCCAGCGTTTCTTGTGCTGTCTTTGTATACTCCCCATCCTCCTTTCTCAATGTTCCTCCTGCATTAGTTGGTACCCTAGTGAGGATTTTATGGAGTCTCGCTTGAGCAGCCGTGCCCTCCGCTTCCTCACAGAATACCTTCCAGGATGCCTCCTTTGCCCATCTGATGGCAAGGTTGTAATTGACAAGGGCCTCACGATACTTTGCCCATTGTCCTTTGCGCCTTGCAAGGTTAAACAGTCTTCGTACCTGTTTCCTTTGCATTTCTAGGTTATTATTCCACCAAGGCACACTCCTATTTGTGAACTTCTTGGTGATTGAGCAGTTGTCCTGGTATGAAGTCACTATAGCAGAGGTTATGGCCTCTGCTACTTCCTCAAACTCCGCTGGATTCCTTATCGAAGTTTTAATTTCCGATAGGCTGAAGTCAAGGTCTCTCCTATATGTCTCCCAGTCCGTTTTCCTGAGATTCCTATAGGTCATGGTCTGTTTGGTTCCGATTTCAACCTTGAATTTAATATACATGTGATCTGATGAGGATGGCTCCAGGACCACATGCCACTGTTTGACGTAACTTCCCATCATCATGGAACCAAAAGTTATGTCAATTACTTCTTCCCTTCTACTATTCCTGAATGTAGGTTCATCACCCCTATTCAGGATCTCCAAGTTGTTAGATAGGAGAAATTCAAGAAGGTGCTCACCTCTACTGTTGGTGTCCTTGCTGCCCCATGATAGATTGTGGACATTGGCATTACATCCCACCAACAGTTCGTCACCTTGCCGATGGCAGGTTTCCGTCAGTCTCCTCACTTCCAAAGAAGGAGGAGAGCTGTGTTCGTAAGGAAGGTATGCTGAGGCCAAAACAATTTCCCTCGTGATACCTTCCTCACGTTGCTGCATCCTGATAGTCACCAGGTCCCTGGAACAAAAATCCATCATTGGTATGAAAGGTATTCCATTTCTAACATAAATGCATGTTCTGGAGTTTTTTAGATTTCTAGCATAAATCAGTTTACCTCCAGTACCACCGAGGCCCGATACACCCCCTTTGTATAAATAGGGTTCTTGTATCAGGGCCACGTCCACCTCCTGTCTCCCCAGGCGACGGCTCATGGCAGCAGTGGCCCCTTTACTGTGCTGCAGGTTTATCTGCAGCACTTCCAGTCCCCATCTTGCTGCCATTATTGCCTTTAAGGTCTTTGATTACCCTGACGGCGACCTGCGAGAATCCTAAAAACAGTTTCAGGCCTTGCTCTCGCATTGCCTTCAGGGACTTCTCTCTGACCTCCACCACTAGGGTTCGTCCTTCCGGAACGACCTTTTGGTTAATTGCCCTCCAATCCTATGTCGAGACTTTTGGGTTCTGAACCCTTATTTTCTCGAACAGAGTCTTTGGAGGGACATCCTTAAGGATCTTTGGTACCCATATTGATACCTTTGCGGTCTTCAGGAGTTCGGTTGCTGTCTTGACCAGGAGCTTCGCATCCTCCCACGGGGATATCATGGGACCCTTGTCCTTAAGCCATACTGCTGAGTGGCCCCCCTCGCAGACAAAAATGAGGGCACCGGGATCTAGATAGACCCTCCTGAATTTGGGTCCTGGACCAGCGTCCCGCCCAATCTCTCCAAAGAGGGCCATCTGCACGAGCTCCTCCTGCTGCGAGGTGATGTTCACCAGTGGGTATCCTTCTTGGACAACCGCCATTCTAAAGACCGAGACTGCAGTACTATAGGTCTGTTTTCCTACTTCCTGCCTCAGCCTTTTAGGATCACGCTTGTCCAGAGAGGAGGGAGTCTTAGATTCCTCCCTAACCCTCTTGCCACCTGTCTTTGACGTCGAGGGGGTCTGTGTATCCCCTTTGACCTGAGGCAGTTTCTTTTTGGGGGTCTTCAGCTCAAGCCCTTTTGATTCCCTCCACTTATGCTTAGGAAGCCATTCTTTTCCTTCCTTTTGCTTCTGTTCCTTGAGAAGTTTCCTCCTCTGAGCCCCAGACAAGGCCTTAATCCTAATCTGGTCCAACATCTCTGTTACAGTTCCCACTTCTTCCTCAGGTCTAGACCCTGATTCAGAAGTAGGAGTGCACTCCATCGGTCCTGATCCCGATGTCTGAGTATCTGAGGTCTCAGATCGCCCCTCAGATTCTTTTAAAATACTTTCTTCCTCCGTGTTCATCTTAGTCCCACGAGATTTAGGGATTTATATGGTCCACACCACGATAACCCCGCGTGGTGCAAGGCTACTTACTCAGGGAGGTCGCCCGGTATCCCTGAGGCTCCGTTCGAGACACATCCACCCATGTGCCACGCACCCCTCGGCACGGATCGCATCACACCTTGGGTTGGGAAAGGAATTGGGAAAGGACTGGGAGAGGATAAGGAAGACGGGACGTTGTGGGACACACTTTGTCAGATCCATCAGCTGAGGCCTTTCCGGCAGTAGGTTCTCTACCTTCGGTATAGCCCTCTGCTTCACACGGATGCGCAAGCCTCTCCACCCACACGGACAGTGCTTCGTCAAGGTGGTGTCCCCTGGAGAGGTCCAGGGCCGGTACTCCTCCCCGTCTCGGAAAGCGGTGATTCGTACTGTAGAAACGTATAATCCTCATATAAGAAGAGACAGTGTGATATAATTTTTTTAGAATAAATAATTGTATTGTTTCCATAAATGTGAAAACTTTCCTTATATTTCAAGATGCATCAATGGCGTAGGTAATGTCTTCTTCTGGGGGAGATAAATGGGTGTTCAGTGCTGAAGAAGTACAAGATATTCATTCAGATTAGCACTCCAACCTAATACGAACTGCCGAAGTATTTTAATGTATACAGATGGAACACAGTTTGCAACATAAACGAAAAATAACAGACTTCAGTCGTGTGGTGGCTCTGGGAGAGCAATGTGATGGCTCATGCGATGCGGCCCATATCTCAAGAGAGGACGCTGGTGGCAACGTCTTTTTAGTTCTGGCGTTCCGCATGTGTCTTTTGATGCAAGAAATCTATAAGTCATTAATTTTGTTCACGGTAGAGGTAGGTGCAATCGACATTTATATTTATTCTTTTATTTAAGCATCCATAGATGGCTAGGAGAACTTCTTTAAAGAAATCATAAAACTTCGAAACTCAAGTCCCTGGGATCTCTGAAGCTAGACCCTATAGAATGAATTTGACTAGGTCCAGTAACCTGTGGAAATGCTAATAGGTGTCTGCTCTGAGAATGGGAAGAACGCCTCTGAAGAAAATATGAACCGATATGCTGTTGGACGTGAAGCAGTGAGAATAGCCCTTGAGGCACTTGTGAAATTCGAAAGTCAACTGGTCCCATGGTGTAACGGTTAGCATCCGAGTTCAAATCTCGGTTGGAGCAAACATTTTTGACGGTTCGGTAAATCAAAGCGTTCAGTCAGCCCTTCATAGTGTAGATAATGATAATAAAAAACTGATTTTGTACATGTAGACTTTAAAAACACCGAAAAAAGGGCGCAAAATCGTAAGGAGTATTCTAGGCACATAAGTGGTAGGCCAACAATACAGCCTCAGAATTAACCTGGAAATCAAACAATACACACACATCCAGAAATGCTGATTAAGACTGGATGGACAAATTAAGAGACTGAAGACTACATATGGCTGAATATTGAACACCCTTTTCCAGTTATATGTAACTACATCTGTGTACGTGTAGCTGTTGCTCACAAAGCAGATGAATATCTGATGACGGAAATATCCAAAACGCGTCATTTTAAAGTCATAGTCTGCCTGAAGTGTTACCTATAATTTTTACGATGTATCTAGCTTCTCTGCCGGTCTACCGATGAACTTGATCCTGCTCGCCAACCACCTAATTTCTTTTTTTAATGTTTGTAAATGTAAACCTAAGGGACCAAACTGCAGAGCAGTAATACAGGCTACTTAAACTAACGTATGCTAAGGACAACAACAACAACAACAACAACAACACACACACACACACACACACAAACACACAACACAACACAACACATGCACACACACACACACACACACACACACACACACACATACGCGCGCGTACGTCCGAGGGAGGACTCGAACCTCCTACGGGAAGCAGCAGCGGCCACCCACCTAGGCGTCTTTGTCGCATTTACAAGTTTGAGATGAGTATGTTTCAATATATCTTCTCTCAAAAGTTATCGTCCACAAACTATTCAAAGGTAATGTTATAAAAGTTTCGTTATCACTACCAGGGACTAATGCAGCTCTAGATTCAGTATAATTTTTGCAAGCGTGAAGAAAATGTGGACTTCAGAAAATACACAACTGAAATCTGGAGTGCTGAAAGCATTGTTGCTTGCCAAAATAAATTTAAGACATAGTTTGTCTGGATTTTTTCAATTACTTAAAGCAGAATTTGATCAAAATATGCCCAATAACTATCAGTTTTATTAGTTATGTAACATAATTGTCTGGTGATCATATTTACAAAAATGTAATCTTATACCCAATACTATTTTGTATATTGTAACAGTATCATTCGAAATATGGGGAAAGTTTTAAATCCGCCCCACCTACACCCCGATGTCGATACTCCTACGATGCGGCCAATATCTCAACACAGGACGGCGGTTGCAACGTCTTTTTTACTTCTGATGTTCCGCATGTGTGATGCAAGGACCCTATAAGTCATCAGTTTTGTTCGCGGTAGAGGTTCATACAATCAACGCTTATATTTTTTCTGTTACTTAAGCAGCTATATACAGTGGCGGACTAAGGTGGCGGTCCGCCCCGGGCCTGTCGTCTTGGGCGGCCTCCAAATCTCAAAAGTAACTTTTTTATAGTAATACATGGGGAGGGGGGGGGGCTCATTTTATTTTGCCGCCGCCCCGGGCCTCCGACAGCCTTAGTCCGCCACTGAGCACAACCTATAATCTTGGATGTCGCTATAGGCCATCCGTTCACCCTATCCACTTATTTCAGTCTAAGAATTTGTTGGATTTATCAACTCATAACCAAACGATCGTTCCCAGCGTAACATTGCCGCAGCAGAGTGGCCAAGCACATTGACGCACTATGCTTCGATTCGCGAGGCTGTTCCCCGTCGGAAGTTCGAACCCCCCCCTTAGGCGTGGATGTTTGTGTCGTCTTTAGTATAAGGTGGTTCATAAGTAGTTTGTAAGTTTAGGAACTGATGAACCCGTAGTTAAGTCCCTTAAGCTTAACAAACATTTGAACAACATAACATGGATCTCCGTTTATGCTAAATTCATTCTGTCACCACAACCAGGTTTTTGGATATCACTTTTATTGACTTTTAACATAGATCTTTAGTTTCGCTAAAGACCATCCACTTCCTCCTGATATTGCAGTCTAAACATTTGTTGGATTTACCAACTCACAACCAAACAGTTGTCCACTATCTAACATAGACCTTGGGTTGCTCTAATGATTGTTCTTTCATCAAAACCAGCTTTTGAGATGTCACTTTCATTGACTTCTTGAAACCATATCCAAACTGTTGCCTCCACACATAACCTAGACCTGAAGCTTTGTTACCAATCATTCCATCACCATAACCAGTTTTCCAGCTTTCAAAAGATGTTTCTCTAGTTCTTGCCAAATTTGGTAAAAATGCCACACACAATAGACCAGCAGAGACGTCGCAGCGAAATTCGGTGTTTGGTTCCACGGAGGCTAGCTTGTAATGACTATGGTGTGGGTTTTTTAACGTTGGGGTTTCAATTTTAAGTGCCTCATAACTTACATATCCTCTTCACATCCAGCAAAGCAAAGCATTGAATGCATGTGTGCTATAATTAAACTGGTCCATTCGCTACTGACTGGAACAGAGTTGGTTCAGTTTTTGCTGTCAGAGGCCGAACACGTTGTTGCAGAAACTGTGATTAGTTGGCTCTCTTACACTAACAATGTTATTTTCGTTCATGAACCAATGTCATGTAAGGTTAAAGCACCTTCATTTCGTATTATTAATGGTCTTTATATTTCTTTAAACATTGGCACAGGACTAGGAGTTGAGCTCTGCTTCCAATTTTTCTCTGAATTTTAACTCTTTTATATTACACTGCCGCACTATTTTGTTGTTTCCTCAGGAAAACAAACCCGTTCAGGTCTCCACAGACAGTACGATCCTAGCTACTAGTGAAGGAGAATGTGATGGTTGACACATCGTGTAACGTCAACAACGTCCATGTGCGTGTGGTTGGAGTACCTGGCAGCACAAAATTATTCTTTACGTTAGCTCTAGCTGAACATGTGTACATCTCGCTACTGCAGAAGAAACGATAATTATTCGTAGCTATAATACATTGGCGAAATGAGATGGGTTCGAATCCCTGCCAGACCAAATACATTTGAATCGCCATTCACACTGCATTATCACGTTTTGGTGAACGTACTTATTATGTGACATCTTACTGTGCATAGTTATGACTTCCTTTAGGTATTTGCTTCTAATCAGCGTCCATTGCTGCAACTTTACTTCAACACCAGATCGTTGCCCTACATTACATGTGTTTAGCGGTGCTATATCAGAGACAATATATGCACGCAGTTCTGAAGCAGGCCGGCCGCGGTGGCCGCGGGGACTGAGGCGCTTCAGTCACGGTCTGCACGGCCACTACGGTCGGGGGTTCGAATCCCCCCTCGGGTATGGATATTTGTGCCGTCCTTAGTCTTAGTTAGTTCATAAGTAGTTTGCAAGTTTAGGGACTGATGACCACCCAGTTAAGTCCCATAGACTAATACAAACATTTGAACATTTTTTTCTGAAGCAGTTATCGTAATTTATTTCCAAGTGGAAACATTCCCCCTTGTAAGCCGATATTGGTGATCGTCGATATTTTACCTCTCTTTATGCCTAATCGAGTCTGGATCAGACAGACAAGGTTTTTTGGTTAAAAGTATGTTCAAATTCAGCTTACAAACAAAATTTCAGTACATCATTTAATGAGCGTGATGACTTGTCACTATTGTTAATGAAAATTAATTTACAATCTTTGAAGATGCCTCGTCCCTAATACAGTGGTCTGTCATATTTGTTCTCTGGCGGTAGTGGTTTACGTCTGAACTGACTGCCTTAAGGAGAGGTGGTGTCAAGTAGTCTCTTGTAGTGCCCGTAGTGTATAACACATTGACTGTAAGACGGTGTGCCGGCCGCGGTGGCAGAGGGGACTGAGGCGCGCCAGTCAAGGTCTGCACGGCCACTACAGTCGGGGGTTCGAATCCCCCCTCGGGCATGGATATTTGTGCCGTCCTTAGTGTTACCTAGTTCATAAGTAGTTTGTAAGTTTAGGGACTGATGACCTCGTAGTTAAGTCCCTTAAGCTTAACAAACATATATATATGTAAGAAGGTGTGTTTATAGAGCCTTCAACACATCTGCGCTGTTTCGGTTGCATACAATCAGGTGCAGCCTGCACATCGGAATTCAGGCGTGGCCCACACTTTTGGCGTCCAGAGTACATGTCGTGTAAATGGTGAAACTCCATACGAGATATTTACTGGAAAGACAGTACAGTTAAATAAGCTTCATATTTTTGGAACTAAGTGTTTTGTTCATATTCCAAAAGAAAAGCAAAAGAAATGGGATCCAAAAGGAAATGCAGGTATCTTTATTATTCTGATGGCATTGAAAAAAAAACTAATTATTAGGGGGAAGGATGTTACTTTTGAACCAGAGAAAACTGGAAGGACAGTGGTACTACTTCCAAGTGAAATGGACGATGAAAAATCAAAGATTCATCATGAATACGAAGCAAATGTGTTTAAAGACTACAGAAGCAAGTTCTAGTGGGAGATAACTAAGAAATAGGCAACAACTGAAGAAATCAGATCGTCTTATTGAAATAATACTGGCTAAAATAAACGAGCCAAAGAAGTACACGGAGGCTATTAAGTCTGTGGACCACGAACACTGGAGAAAGGCAATGGAGGAAGAAATGGCATCGTTAAAGGAAAATGCTACATAGAGTTGGAACCTTTGCCACCAGATAGTAAACCCATTACAAATCGTTGGGTTTATAGAATGAAGCATAAAGCTGATGGTAAAATTGATCGCTATACAGCAAGACTAGTTGCTCGAGGATTTAGTCAATAAGAAGGTATTGACTATAATGAAACATTTAGTCCTGTTGATAGATACAATACAGTTCGAGCAATTTTGATTGTTACTGCTAGTGAGCATCTTCATTTGGCACATTTTGATGTAGAAATCTACTTTTTTGAATGGCTTACTAAAAGAAGAGATGTATATTTGAGATTACCGCCCAATAGAAATACTGGTAATTAATAGCATTTGATAATTAAACAGTATGAAATGCACTGCAAACATTGACTATGCCAATGCACTAAATGTTACACAATTTTAATCTTATTAATTATGGTAGCAATGTATGTACGCAGTTGGGTGACAACATTTATAGTTAGGCCAAAGGTAGAAATTCTCCACGTTGAGATTTGCTGTGTGCTTTTAGCTGACGGGAGGCCAGCTAGCAGGCCGACGTTGGTGGCTTGTTCCAGCTTAGGATTTTTCCAGGCTTCGTTTCCGGTGAGGGGAGAGAGGGACAATGGCGAGTGCCAGGTGCAGCGCAGTGCACAGCGTGAAATAAAATATTCTAATACTACTTGCATTTGAAGTAATACGATGCAGTTAGGAACCTTTAAGGCCCTCATTACAAAATAGCCTGTTGCCAAATAAACAATACATTAGCTGATATAGTCACATCTGACGTAATATGTTTAATTGACAATGAAAAGTAATAAATTACCAATGAATACAAGACAGTTACATAACTAGCATGGCAATGTTTGTTTATAAAAGTAATATATTAACTATTTCTCATTTTATTTTCAATTAATCTTGTGTATTTTATCTTGAAATATTCAGTTAAATCACTTATCTGTGATATAAGAAATTGCACGATTGTGATGAATAGTACAAAGGATGTTTATACCAATATAAAAACCTAAGAAGACATTTATTTAATTTGTAGTGTAATTATTTTGATTTTAAGTAAAGTTTTAGAAATGTATTGGCTGAGCGCTGTACGTTGGAAGTCGGTTAGAACAGCTCACATGGGGAAGTTGATGACGTAGGGGGAAAAAACCCGGCAGTTGAGCTTTTGCCGCGCGCGTGAGCTGGAAGTGACGAGGTGGGAGCAAGTGGGGTAGCTGGCCGGGCGGCGTCGCTCTGGAGCAGTCGGCATGTGGATCTTCAGGTGGAGGTTATAGATTGGTGTGTGGCAATTGCCACGTGTGGCTGCTCGTCGTAGACTGCACCAAGTTGAATCGAGTGCTACTGTGTGATGGTGAATATTTAGCCGGTGGAACAAGGTGTGCATTGCATTGAATTAAAGTGACTGTGATTTGTTAATGTAACACGTGTCGTCGCATAAGCATGAACATAAACGGTGTTTGAGACAGCCACATGGTGTGAAAACAATTTGCGACAAATATTCATTTTGTCTGGGGGCTCACAAGCTATAACTTTATTTGATAAATGTGTCGACGAACAGACGTATCAGCCACAGGGTTCTAATATTGTGAAATAAACAACATAAAGTGAACTTTTACGTGTTTTCAAAAATATTAGTTAGTACACCCTTTTCCCTCATGAACTTGACTTTATTATGAATTTTTTTGTTAATCATATGCAGGGAAGGAAAGCTGCAAATGTGTGATATCATCCCCTAGAAAACGAGTCAAACAGCAGCAAGCACAGTTCCAGTGTTTTTGCATGTTTAGGAATATGGTTCGCAGTTGGTGGTTGTGAGTTTTTAAAAATTAAACTTTCCCTATTTTAAACTCTCATCCCGACCTTCACTCTCGCAATATGCAACAGCCTGAGGGATTTGCTGATGGTACTGATCGGGTGTGCAAGCTTCATGAAAGTTTACATGGACTGAAAAAATCACCGAGGTGCTGGAATCAAAGACTTACTACAGTAGTGAATCTTGCAAGGAAACTGTAAGGACAAATTTATGGTTGTTCTGTATGTTGATGGATTAATATCTACCACCAAAAAGGACATTGAAGTTTTACTGAGAAAAATTCAAGATGAGTTCAAGATTAATGTTGAGCTGGTGGGATATTTCAAAATGTTCAAATGTTTGTACAGCTTATGGGACTTAACTACGGGGTCATCAGTCCCTAAACTTACAAACTACTTACGAACTAGGATAGCACAAATCTCCATGCCTGAGGGGGGATTCGAACCCCCGACCGTAGTGGCCGTGCAGACCGTGACTGGAACGCCTCAGTCGCCTCAGCCACCGCGGCCGGCGTGGGATATTTCTTAAATATTAATATTATATGTCAAGGGAATTGATCAATAGAGATTAATCAAGAAAGTTATGTTAAAGATATACTGCGACGTTTTAACATGACAGAAGCAAATCCTGTGTCAACCCCAATCTCGCAATATCTACAGCTGGATGAGTTGACTAACGATTGTTCATTATCGAGAAGCAGTTGGCTGTCTTATGTATTTAGCCGGGCCTTGGGAGGGCCCAGGCTTCCGAACTGGCGAATATCAGACAGCTGCTGTAAAATAGATTTTGTAACATATTGAGTTTTAGAATATCTTCACAGATGGGAACATTTATCACTTATTTGTAGATGACGAATGTCTGTGTTATGAAGTAAGCGATATTGTATTATAGACCCACTAACATAAAGTTCCACGTGGTAGTTCAGTTTTAGATTGGCTGTTCTACGAACGAATAAAACAACGTGTGCACTGAACGGGCCGTCCAACTGCATGAACGCTAGGCTACGGTATATACGGTATTAGCTCAATAATGCTCACCGTTTCTAGCGTCATGAGACTATTGCTCGGTAGTGTTGCCAAAGGGACACTGCTCT
Organism: Locusta migratoria; assembly: GCA_026315105.1. Classification (NCBI taxonomy): domain Eukaryota; kingdom Metazoa; phylum Arthropoda; class Insecta; order Orthoptera; family Acrididae; genus Locusta; species Locusta migratoria. Next base: position 788,035,873 of record CM048755.1, read on the forward strand.
TTGCGCTCAGCTGCTCATACGTATATCGAGTTCTTCGCGAACATTAAGCTAATCTCACCTTGAAATAGACAAATAAAGACTGATCTCGCAAGGGAAAAAAAATCAATTGGAAGATATGTATGTTGAAGCGGGAACTGCTTTCGTAAATAAAGCAGCTTATAATGCGTATGTTGTGGATGCTATGGCAAGGTCAGTAAACAAAACAATTTTAAGAATGCCATCATATGTCTATGTTAACTCTGAACTGAAGTTCATTGAACTTGTCTGGGCACTGATTTAGAATTGAGAGGTTTGATGCAAGAAGGAGGCAACTTAATTTGTTGCCTTATTGAGTTGATTATCCTGTCACATACAGAAAAAAACGCTTCGTTTGGTGAAAGGAGGAAGCAGTTCCACCCGCTAGTTCCAGAGAAATCCATAAGATGAGGAGCTGCTTGTACTCAGAATTTGCGTGATAACGGAGGCAGCTCCGGGAGGAGCCTCGTTCTTCCCTCAAACGATAGCAGGAGAGGAAGGAGGCCACGTTACATGGTGTTCAGCAGACCGATGTAAACATTACGCGTTCTCTGTGAGGGATATTTTTCATCAGGTTTACTATCAGTTTAGTGCTTTCATAGTCTTTTGATTTCACGATTTCTGTCAATATGAGTCAATTAGAAGAGGAAGGACTGTTTAATTGTGACTCTCCATAAAACTACGAAACAGGTCAATATGACACGTCTACTGATTCAGAAGAAGATCGAAGAAGCAGAGACACAGTTGTTGGGCAACTGAAGAGGAAAACAGGATCGCACAAGGAGCAATGGGAACGGAACAGAAAAAATCAGCAGAACGTTGACGGAAAGCAATAAAAGAGCAACAGCGGAAAAAAATATGCCTCGCCGGACTATGAACAGCCATAGATCAGTAAAGGGATTATTGAATGCAGTGCGATTGCAGGAATGACTGTCTTCAATAATACGCAAATTTGCAACCAAGGACCTGCGAGTCTCATAAAAAGGGACTACCTTCATCAACCTGTTGATTGTCTCCTCCCGCTTGAAGATCAATAGTTTAAAGAAGTCAAAGAGCTGGCCAGAAAGTATGTCGGGCAAAACGAAATGCGTTTTTACGACCAGTTTAAAAATAACGCTTCAAACAATCCTGAAGAGACTCAGGGGGAGTTAGAAGGCTGAAGAAAAACTAAACTGATGTATTATGCCAATAATGTTGTACTTACTTTATTAATAAAATTTTTCCAACTGAAATGTGGTTAATTATGGAGAAAATGGTCCTACAAAGACTTTTTTATTCACTTTTTTTAAGGGGGGGAGGGGGGAAGGGACCACAAAAGGAAAGGAAACTAAAGTGCCACCGCCACTTTGACCCTAATAAAAAAAAAACTCAACCTCTTCAGGCGTTGGCCTAACTAAAACTACCCCTGGAAACAACTATATAAGGGAACAGAAAGAAAGAAAATGAAGGGGAATGTGTAGGAGACAAAACAAATAAATTGTCTTTATTCACATTACTATGATTTTACTTCATTATTTTTATTTATTTATTTTTATTTAATAAATCTTGATGTTCGTTGTATAATTCAGAAGATCTTGATTCCCTGCGTCTAGTAAGTTCAGTCACGGCTTCTCGTAGAATGTGCATTCCATTGAACAGTTCAAGGAGGGGCAGCAGTTCAAACATTTAAAATTCTTCTCTATTGACTGAACACATTCCATCTGCGGGGAGGGTCGTTGAAGGTACTTCCAATGAAGTTTGAAAAGTATTGGCTGTATTTAGGATGTCGTACAACTCTGTAATGGCGATCCATGAGATAAGTCCAAAAATCAAGTTTCCATTTTGACGTGTCGCACAAGTACAAAGTGCGCGCCACCTACTTTCGCCGCGCGCCGCCATGCACGCACGGCACGGCGTTCTTACGACGACAGCCACGAGCGCCCTCTGCTGCAACTCCGCTCGTGGCCACCTCTGAACGACATCGTTCACTTGGGACTGAGATAGCAACCAGTTAGGACCTTCGGAATCTGATAGGCACCAGTGAAGACTTTGTTATCGGATAGGCACAAGCCAGGCCTCTAACAACTATATATCAGCATTCTGCAGTACTGATCTCTGTAAAAGTTAAGTATTGTATAAATTCTGTTCAATATATATCTCGTTCTAATTTACTCTAGTGTTTCTAGTTTCTGGCTGCTCCCCTCCATACCTGCACCAGCGTGCTATCTTTATTCCTGTGTCGGTCTCATTCCACTCGGCCGCCGACACCTATGACGGAAACGAGACGCAAAAGCGGCGACGAGGCCGGGACACAAAAGTGGCGACGAGGATGGGATACAAAAGTGGCGACGAGGAGTGATAGACGAACCTTGGACCAGCCCGCTTGCAGCAGCCAGACAGCAGCAATCGGAGCACGCAGAAATTGCTCCCGCCCACCCACCCTTAATATAAGAATTTTGGGGGAATATATTCAGTTACGTGTGTTGTGGACTTTTTTGTTGCAGAGCGTCCTCTTTCAAATTGCATTTGTGTTTTGTACTAATTTACTTGTATGCGCGGCGCCTAATCGGTCAGCATGGCCACTACCCCGAACCCAAACTTAATGGAAATTATTCAGTTACAGACGGCGCAAATCACACAACTCCTGCAAGCAGTGGCCCAGCTCACAGCGCAAGCAGCTAACCAACAACAACAGCCGCCGCTTCAGCAGCCCACACCTGCCGCTGCACCGCTTCCTACATTTCGCCAGTACAACGAAGGTGACAAAGAATGGACCAACTACTTCGCACAGTTTTAAGAACTAGTCACGGCTCGTCAAATTACAGGTCAGAGAGTGAAGAACCTTTTCTTATCGATTGTGGGCCCCCAGACCTTCATATTACTGCAGAAACTATTCCCCCACGCATCTCCTCGTGATGTAGACTTTGAACAAATTGTAGATGCACTGAATGCTCATTACAAGAGAAAAGTTCTCATAGCCGCTGTGCGGTACCGATTTTTCAGACTGAAAAAATCACTGGAACAGACCCACACGCAATGGATTACGGAATTGAAGGGCTTAACCCGCCAATGTAAATTTACTTGCTCTTTTGGACTTTCATATAGTGACGTTATGTTAAGAGATGCGATTACGCAGAACATTCAGGACCCCAGAATTAGGGCAGCAATTCTAAAACAGTCAGACCCTTCATTAGAAAGTGTACTGCAGCTTATAGAAGCGCATGATACTTTTGACTTAGCTGATGTAGAAATGCAAAGCCACAGTGTAAATTCAGTGTGCCGTAACGGACGCTTTCCTAGCCGTAGTTCTCAGTGTAGCACTAGTGATTCTTACAATATTACAGGCCGTGCTGAACAGACAGTGAACAGTAGACAGTGTAAAAGTGCGACACAAAGGTCGCCCCATCGTGTTAGAAACAGTGATTTGAATAACGGGCGCCAACGCTCATTTCAGAAAAATGTACGTAAATCTTGCCCCCAGTGTGTGTCTCGCCACAAGCGTGCTCATTGCCCTAGTCGCAACGCAACCTGTTATCAATGTGGCAAATCGGGGCATGTGCAGTCTGTGTGTATGCAAATTAAAAACTCAAAGAGCGGTAACGTTGGAAACAGTGCTTCGCATAGTGCGAGAGCAGTGCATGCAGTCAGTGTCATGGACGCTGTGGAGTTGAACGGTGCTTTGCTTGGTTCTCAATTGCAAGGAAATTCTTCTGCACCTATTGCAAAACTATGTATTGAGCCACGCCGCAAGCGCCGACGAGCGCGTACATCTGTGCAACGGAAAAGGGTTCGGGACAAGCAAAGTGACAATGTACAGTGCGATCCTGAAGTGAACCTAGTGCCTGCTGCAACTTCTTATTGTAAAAGTGCCCAGTACTCTGTAGCTAGTGACAGTAGACATCAAGTAGCTGCTCAAGAGTTTGGTGCAGTAGTTAGTGAATCTGTAGTAGCCTCGCAATGCGCGGACGCCGATCCGGCGGTAGTGCCATCTAGTGACAGTGTTGTTAATCCGCTGTGTGCCGAGTCTGCGCCGCTTCCTTCAATACGCAGCCCGCGCATGCGCAAGCGCATCAAACAAGGCGTAGCAGACGTTGCCCACATTCGCGCACCTGTCGAGTGCCACAAGCAAAAACTTTTTGTGACTCTTTGCATAGAAAATGAGACTGTGAAATTTCAGCTCGACACTGGTTCCGCTGTTACATTAATTAATAAAGATACGTATGAACTTCTGGGTTCGCCAAAATTGTCGCCGTCACAGCAAGTGTTAACAGCGTACACAGCTCAAAATATTCCAGTGCTAGGAACGTGTAGCCTGCCTGCCTCTTTTCAAGGTGTTACAAAAACAGTTGCTTTTGTTGTTCTTCAGGCCAAATCTACAAAGAACATTTTTGGACTAGATGCATTTGACTTGTTTGGTTTATCAATTCAAAGAGATGTGCTTCAAATTTCGTCAGTTGTGCCTCAGGACAAAATCAATGCCTTGTGTGAAAAAAACAGTGACTTGTTTTCGCCGGAACTAGGTTGTGCAAAAGACTTCGTGGCACATGTAACTTTAAAAGAATCTGCAGTTCCAAAATTTCGTAAAGCTAGACCAGTGCCTATCGCACTTCGTGATAAAGTTGCAGACGAACTCAAACGTTGGCAAGATAGTGGGGTGATTTCTCCTGTTTCTGCGAGTCAGTGGGCCTCGCCTATAGTAATTATACACAAGCCGTCAGGGAAGCTTCGTCTCTGTGCGGACTTTAAATCAACAGTGAACAGTCAAACAATTGTAGACACTTACCCTCTGCCCAGACCTGACGAACTTATGGACAAATTAGGACAGTCTCGCTTCTTTTCTAAGATTGATTTAGCAGAGGCATACTTACAAATTCCGCTTGATGACGAGTCAAAAAAGGTTTTCGTCATTAATACTCACCTGGGCCTTTTTCAATTACAACGCCTACCCTTTGGCGGTTCTTCCGCCCCCGCTAGTTTCCAGCGCTATTTGGAACAGCTGACAGTTTCTGTGCCGTGTTGCTCGAACTACTTAGATGATATTATGGTGTCCGGACGTACAGTTGAAGAACATTTAGCAAACCTGGAGTGCCTATTCAAAGTGTTGACTGCAGCAGGTCTACATTGTAATAAAGCAAAGTGTTCGTTTTTTCAAACTGAAATAGAGTACCTAGGCCATGTGATAAATGCCCAAGGAATTCATCCCTTACAATCACATCTTCGAGCAATCAAAGACTTGCCTCCTCCTAAGAATTTGCATGAATTGCAAGCAGTAATGGGAAAGCTTAACTATTATTTCAGATTTATTCCTAATGCCTCTCAGATTGCAGCTCCACTGCATCACTTACGTAGGAAGAATGTTCCTTTTGTATGGTCTAAAGATTGTCAGGTTGCCTTTGACAAAATAAAGTCTGCACTACTCAGTGATGCATGTTTGATTCCCTTTGACCCACAGAAGCCTGTAGTGTTAGCAGTTGATGCCTCGTCGTACGGTCTAGGTGCAGTTTTGTCGCGTCGTATTGGATCTCACGATCGACCTATTGCCTTTGCATCCAAGCTACTGACGCCGACGCAACAGAATCACAGTCAGATAGAAAAGGAGGCCTTAGCAATCATTTACGGCGTCACAAAGTTTCATCATTATCTCTATGGCAGAAAATTCTATTTGTTGACAGACCACAAGCCTCTCACGTCGTTGTTCTCACCCACAAAGCCAATTCCGCCACGAACGGCACAAAAGCTTCAGAGATGGTCCTTAATACTGTCTAATTATCAGTATGAGATTTTGTACCGACCTACCACTAAACACGCCAACGCGGACACACTTTTCCGACTTCCGGTTGGTCAGGATGTGTCGTTTGATTCTTCGGAAATGGCATGTTGTCAGATAGACTCCAGAGATGCTACCGCTGTCGCAGATTTCCCTTTGAACTGTCGTCGGGTTGCACAGGAAACAGCTGCGGATGCGGACCTAAGTGTGGTAGCACGTTTTGTTCGCTCAGGGTGGCCTGCCACAGCCAAAGACATTGATCGGCCTCTGGTTCGACGTTATTTTGCACAACGTCATGCATTATCTTTAAGTCAGGGTGTTCTGTTGTTACATACGGACAACGACCAAACACGAGTGATTGTTCCTCGTTCCCTGCAACGTGAAGTGTTACGCCTCCTGCATCACGGACATTGGGGTATTGTTAGGACAAAGCAACTGGCCAGACGTCATTGTACCTGGGTTGGTATGGACGCCCATATAGAGAGCATGACGTCACAGTGTACGGCATGTGCGGAGCATCAGACAGCTCCTCCGCAACGTTTCTCGGACTTGCCACGCCCCAAGGGACCATGGCAAAGTTTACACATTGACTTCGTCGGACCTTTCTGGAATTCTCGCTGGTTAATCGTTGTAGATGCTTTCAGCAAGTTTCCTTTTGTGATTGACATGAACTCAACGATGGCATCTAATACAATCAGTGCCTTAACATCAGTGTTTTGCATCGAAGGTTTGCCTGAAACTATCGTCATTGACAATGGACCTCAGTTTGTTAGTGCGGAATTTCAAAAGTTTTGTCGTGTGAATGGCATTCAGCATATCACCACCGCACATTTTCACCCTCAGTCCAATGCTGAAGCAGAACGTTTCGTTCGAACATTCAACTCTCACATGGAAAAGATGAAAGGTCAGCACTCCAGGCAGCACGCTCTTCAAATTTCCCTGTCTACGTATCGGTACATGCCACGTGACGGCCCGTCTCCTGGCGAGCTGGTACGCGGTCGCTGTCACCGCACTCTCCTTCACCTGCTGCAGCCTCCCACGCACCGAGTCGGTTCGTATGGTGCTACGCGTTTCCAGGTTTCTACGCCGGTGCTGTACAGGGTGTTTGCTGGCAACAAGAAGACATGGTTACCGGGCACCATTCAGCGAGTGCTCGGGCGCAATATGTATGTTGTACCTTCTTCCACAGGGTCGGAGCTGCGGCGCCACGCAAACCAATTGCGCCTGCACAGGCCGCGCGATCCTGTCTCGGGTTTCTTGATTCCAGACCCAGTTCACCGCCAGGGAGCACAGCCACATCGTTCGTCCCCGGACTACGAGATCCCTATGGACGTCGACGTACCTCCGACGCAGTCGTCGCCGCCGCTGGCGCCGCCGCAGATGACAGCGTCACCGAGAGGGACTCCGGGACCGTGCGGCCCCCCCAGCTTGGGCCACGCACCACAGAAGAAGATGACCTGCTCCCTCTGGGTGGGGGTGTGCGCCCTTCCCCAGGTTTCGGCGGGTTTCCTGGAGGATCGCAAGGCGGATGCCGGGGCGCGGACGGCGTCTCGATCCCAGCCTCAGCTACGACGCCCGTCCCACCAGTAACGCCCCTGCCCAGGCCCTCCTCCCAGTGCCGTCGCCGTGGCCCTCAGCCCTACGCCACGACGGCGCGGCGGTTTGGGGGGGAGGGGTGTGGTGTCGCACAAGTACAAAGTGCGCGGCACCTACTTTCGCCGCGCGCCGCCATGCACGCACGGCGCGGCGTTCTTACGACGACATCCACGAGCGCCCTCTGCTGCAACTCCGCTCGTGGTCACCTCTGAACGACATCGTTCACTTGGGACTGAGATAGCAACCAGTTAGGACCTTCGGAATCTGATAGGCACCAGTGAAGGCTTTGCTATCGGATAGGCACTAGCCAGGCCTCTAACAACTATATATCAGCATTCTGCAGTACTGATCTCTGTAAAAGTTAAGTATTGTATAAATTCTGTTCAATATATATCTCGTTCTAATTTACTCTAGTGTTTCTAGTTTCTGGCTGCTCCCCTCCGTACCTGCACCAGCGTGCTATCTTTATTCCTGTGTCGGTCTCATTCCACTCGGCCGCCGACACCTACGACGGAAACGAGACGCAAAAGCGGCGACGAGGCCGGGGCACAAAAGTGGCGACGAGGATGGGATACAAAAGATTTTGCATTGTGTAGAAAAAGATAGTGTATGGCATGTCCGCGAATCCAATTCACAGCATTGGTCTTAGCGTTTGCAAAGTACACTCGGTCTGGAAATAAGATCGAATGAGGAGTAATACTCTCTGGAATAGTTATCGTGAGGAAAGCTATAATACGGCGAATCAGTTGCCAAATGTCAGCAACAGTACCACAAACAAAACGATGTTCGTCAGTGTCAGCCACCCCACACCTGTGACAGAGAGGTGATTCCGTGAGGTGGATGCGATGAAGGCGAAATCTGCAAACATGCTTAGGATTGACAGTAAGGTACCAGACCGACTGTACATCAGAATAAAAAAAAGAAGCAGATACAGAACACCAGATGGAGCGCCAGTCAAACTGGGGAAATTTTTGTTTAATCGGGTTTGATGGTAGACGTCTTTGTAGAACATCATAGACAGCTTTAGTTTTGAATAAGTACGGGTTGGACAAGTTGAGGTGGAGATAGCTAAACTCGAGAATAAAATATCTGATATAATGGAAAGGAACTGGAATAACCGACAGCATTACTGGAGCTGACAGCGAGGCCGGCGTATAAGTCGACAATAGAAGACCAGTAAGGCTCGTCGGGCAACGTGTCCATATCGTCATCTGGGAGCTAATAAGTAGGGCACGAGCTCTATCCGGTACATGATACAGTCCGAGCCCAGCACGGTCGCGGGGAAGGGTGAGCGATTCATAATTAACTTTGGACAACAAGCCATTGCTGACGAATGTGGCCATCGCTGCTAACATTCGGCCGGCCGCGGTGGCCGAGGTGACTGAGGCGCTCCAGTCACGGTCAGCACGGCCACTACGGTCGGGGGTTCGAATCCCCCCTCGGGCATGGATATTTGTGCCGTCCTAGTTCGTAAGTAGTTTGTAAGTTTAGGGACTGATGACCCCGTAGTTAAGTCCCATAAGCTTAACAAACATTTGAACATTTTTTTTTTTTTTTTTTTTTTGCTAACATTCGATGGGCAATTGTAAGTGAGAAGGGGAAAACCTGTGCAACTTGTGGAACGCGGGATGCGATATAGACATTGACATATCTAACTCGCTGAAGAATATCCAGGGATCTTATCTTAGGCGATGATCAATAAGACCAGCCCTCATTTCCTTAAGTAGGCATCGGCAGTTGGAAGCAGCAGCGAAACCTGTGCCGATAAACATAGCGTGTGACTTACGGACATTGAGAGAGCTACCCGAAGCCTCGCCATATGTCGCAACCCACGTCAAGGCTGCCCGGACTTCAACATCACGTATATAGACGACTAAATCGTCAGCATAGGCTGTACAACAAAATCGGTAGCCATTAATGGGCAACCCCATCAAACGTTGCCGAGGGCCACAGAGCAAGGGTTCCAAGGCGAAGGCATACATGAGCGACGAAAGGCGGCAACCCTGTCGTATAGAGCGACCAATTACGATCGGTGGGGTTAGTCTGCCATTGTAAAGGACTCTAGATGAAGCACCCCTCAGTAGGCGCATCACCACCGTAATTATCACGTCTGGGAAACCCATATGACATAGGACACTCGTAAGAAAGGAATGATTTACTTTATCATAAGCCTGGCTGAAATCCAACGACGCAAGTGCACCGGAGAGGCGTTGTGCCCGTGCCATGGCGATCATATCCCTGTATCGACATAAAGCGGTACGGGTATTATTGTCACCTCCCAAGGATGCTTGTTCTGACGACACGACAAATCGAGCAGCGTGTTTGAATCGCGCGGCCAAAAGGCGAGTGAAGATCTTCATATCACTGTTAAGGAGTGTGATGGGGCGATAATCACTGATGCCGATGCTGCCATGGGGCTTGTGGACAGGAACAATGATCCCTTCCGGAAAGGCATCTGGAATGCGCACCTTCGCAGACATCAGCTCCTGATAGATGGAAGTGAAGGTGGGTATAAGAACACTGCAGAACGTACGATAAAATGCAAGCGGATCCTGCCCGTATCAAATTGAGGACTTCATCAGAAGTCACGTCCGCAACCAGTTCCATTGCCTCATCTCCTGGAACAGCACCGAAGGTGAGATGTGATCTTCCTCAATCAGCTCTAGCGAATGTGGAACTTCTGGATAGAGCTGTTGGTAGTGAGTATAGAGTGCATGTCCGATGGTAGACTGTGTATCGTATCGTCTTCCTTGCTCGTCCGTTAGGGCATAAATCAACTTCCTCCGTCGATATCGTCGGTCCTTAAGTATATAGTACATCGATGGGTGTTCGTGAGGCATACTATCAGTACTACAAGATCTTACTACAGCTCCGTCCAAAGTCCGTTGCATGAGAATTGATATCTGGGCTTTAGCATGTTTCATCATTATCTGGCGCTCTGGGGAGATAGGCATCAATGAACAGTCCCGTAGGATCCTGTAGTAAAAGCCCATCGTGCTTTTTCTCCAATTTGCAACATCTTTACCATACCACATCAGAGTTTTGCGGATAGCGGGTTTTGCACACTGGACCCACCAGGATATGGTTGACAGATACATTTGTAGGCGACGTTGACATGTGATCCATGTGTCTTCTATTATTCGACGACTGCACTGTATGTGCTGAAGGTTTGCGAAGCTAGAAGTGCTATATTCAGTTTCCATAATCCTTGTCCATGCCACACAGCCTGCCGACTGAGAACTGCATCACAAAAATAAGCCTCATGATCCGAGAAAGCAAGAGACCATATTTCTGCCTGTCGAGTTCCTCCTATTAGGGGTCGCGAGATGTAAATGCGATCCAGTCGGCTCGAGGAATGTGCGGTGTAATAGGTAAAACCCAGACGATCACCGTGGACATGGCGCCATGTGTCGATAAGTGATAGGCCATTGAGGATAGGTTCAAGATCCGCGCACAGTGAGTGGTGTGGTAATTGGTCGTGAGGTCACTGCGTAGAGGTGAAGTCACCACCTAGAACCATGTCATCATATGGTCCTAAAAAGAGTGGTGTAACCTCTTCTGCGAAAAAAGTATTTCGTTCCTGGTGGTGGCTGGAACCTGATGGTGCATATACATTCACAATGCGTACACCAAAGAGCGTGAGGGCCATACCTCTGGCGTTGGGGAGGTTCGTAACATCTTCAGCTGGAAGACCGTCTCGAAGTATGATAGCCACACCACTACCGTTGTCTGAGGCATGTGAGGTAAGTCGTGAACCCATATGGCGCGGAAAAATCGGAGACGTACACTTCCTGCTGAAGGAGTGCGATGTCAATATCTTCACTATAAATCATATCGCGGAGTAGCTCCAGTTTGTGTTGGACAAGAATGGTGGCGACGTTAATCGTGGCAATACGATAATGCTGACAAGGTGTTCTGGATGGTACAGGACGGGCTTAGTCTTCTACAGACAAGCATCGCTGAACATCTGGGATTGCTGAAGCAGTGGCCATTACAGGAAGTGTTCAGTGGCAGGCGCAGCTGACGAGGACGCCCCATCAGCAGCACCATCGTCTCTATCTCTGTATCTTCTGCCCAGGATGCAGAGGCGGGGGAAAGACAGCTGCCATATGCATCGGCCGGTTGATGACAGGGGTCTCTCATTGCCTCGGAGTGATGTACGTCATCAGCCACCTGTGCTGGAGTCAGCAGCTGTACGGACGAGGAAGCGCACATGGAAGGCGCCTGGGGCGCGCCATCTGCATCAGACACCTTTCCATCGGTCAGCTGCTCGATATCGTCCTCGTCAGCATTCCTGGTATCCATTCTAAATGGAGAATCATCAGAAGAAGTACGGCTGCGTTTCTTCCTCTTCCTTGGCGATCGTTGTTTACGAACGTGTTGTTCAGAATCCGATGATGGGCGGCTGTCATCAGTCACCGGACCAGTCTCTAGGAAGGCAGAGGTAGGCACAACTCCCGGATCAACATGCATCAGAACCATTGTGCAAGATCTGACATTGGCGGCGTTGAGGAAGGTTTCTCTTCGGTATCTGCCGTATCCCGTGTCGATGTCGGTGACAGATCAGAAATTACTTGAGAAGTAGCACTCGGATCATGGACGACCTTGGCATAGGTGACAGGAATTGGTGTGGTCACAGCTGGGGCTACTTCTTCTCCGATCGGCGTCTGTACAATGCGCCATTGCATGCATTCCGATCTGACGTGGCCTTCCTGGCCGCAGCCTGCACAATTTCAGGGTTGACCATCGTACATAATTATGGCTCGCACTCCACCAAGTACGACGGCACGTGTTTCTTTAATTCAATTTTTACCTGTCGCACACCATTGAGAACACTGTATGTGCTGAAGGTTTGCCATTTTCTACTAGGTAACCGATAACTTTACCGTATGGTTCGAAAGCCGAGACGACGACTTCCTGTGGGAGTTCAAAAGGAAGTTCAAATACTCCAATCGTATGAAGACCGTACTCTGCAAGTTCGAGTGACACCTCTCCTACGTGTCCATCAGAATATTTGAACTTAAGACCATTGCCGTATCTGCGAATAACGTCCTGACACACCTCGGCAATCGTCATTTTAATATAAACCACACTGCTCGTGATCGAAAAGTGGATTCCAACAACATCAAGAGAATCTAAACGAATTTCTTCACGTATGAACGTTTCAACTTTGGCAAAAAAAGGATTGCTCGGCGACATGTATGCGCCATGGTGTTCGCGGAAGACGAACACAAGACTTAATACGTTATGGCGCGACGCGACGCGGAAGTAAACAAACACACGCTAGCGGAGCAACTCAGCAAGCCGAGCCGACCTACTCGCGACCACGGATGAATGCCGACGGTACTTTGGAGCAAAACGAAGGTAGCTCCAAACTTCAAAACTCCATTGCACGTATCTGAGTGCATGCATATTGTCGCGTTGAAATGGAAACAGACTTGACTTCGAAGACAACTGAAAGCTGTTTTATTACGAACTCAACATACACACAGCACTAACTGCCTCTCGGGCAGAGTGCTCTGCTATTTATGCACAGACAGAATTCACCAGAAATTAGGAGAACAGTTAACATAAGACACAAGTAGAATTTACATGTGAACATAAGAAAGATGTAGGACATTCTGGAATTGATAATTACAAAGAAATAAATATTTCACGGGGGGTGGAATTGAACCGGCGACCTTCAGCACCGCAGTTCACGTCGCTATCCTCTGCTCCACGTTGGCAGACGGTGTACGTGGTCTCTCGCAGCATTGCTCCCTCTCCTGGAAAAACAGCGACCCGCTGTTTTGGTCCCTGTGGAGCCAGCTCCAATGTTCTGGATCTTCACCTTGTCATGGGTCCGCTGTATGGCAGTTCAAGGGAATCCTTCCCTTCTCCACGATTATCGACGACAGACGTTCCTGTCGTGGCTTCATCAGGAACATTACCGTCCTTAGAGTTAATGAACAAGAAGCCATTGTCGCCTACCTGCTCTTCAGGATCTTAGTAAGGCTTCATGCGCAGGACGTGAACAATGTCTCTTCGTTTTTGTCGTTTCGACAATGGCTCATCATCCTCAACTTCATTTGTGACGTCTGACAGGCGGCGTATGACACGATACGGAACATAGTATTGTTTCAATAACTTTTCTGACAGTCCAACCTTCCGTACAGGGGTAAAAATCCATACCAGATCTCCTGGGCTGTACACAACAGGTCGATGCTTGTCGTTATACCGCTGACGGTCCTTCTCCTGGGCGTCCAGTGTCCGTATGCGAGCCAGCTGTCTTGCTTCTTTGACCCTGGTGATGAGCTGTTTAACATAGTGATCCTGAGCGTCGTCCAGTTGGAAAGGGAAGAGCGTATCCCTTGTCGTCTCAGCTTCACCGCCATGGAGCAGGAAAAACGGAGTGAAGCCTGTGGTGTCTTGTCTTGCGGTGTTGTAAGCAAATGTCACGACTGGCAGAATTGTATCACAATCCTTCTGCTCAACATCGAGGTACATCGACATAATCGGCTAACGTCTTGTTAAAATGTCCCGTAAGACCATTTGTCTGAGGATTGTATGCAGTTGTCATTTTGTGGACAATGTCGCACCGTGACATTACCTCTGATACTAGTTTTGACTGGAATACTTTTCCACGATCAGATATCATGACACGTGGTGCTCCATGCTTCAAAATAATGTCTTCTACAAGGAATTTTGCGATCTCTGGAGCTTCTGCAGTCGGCACCGGTTTGGTGACAGCGTAGCGTGTGAGGTAGTCGGTACAGACTATTATACATCGGTTACAAGTTGTCGACTTCGGGAACCTCCCTAAAAGATCGATCCCAACTCGATGGAATGGAGCTGCTGCCAGCGGAATCGGTACGAGATGCCCAGGAGGTAATTGCGGCACATGCTTCCTTCGGTGGAACTCTTTACAGTGACTCACATAGTGCTTGACAGATGGGTAGAGACCTTTCCAGTAATACCTGCGTCTGATTCTGTCTAGGGTCTTCACGAATCCCAGATGACCGGATATTGGAGCATCGTGGAAATATTTGAGAATAGCTGGCTGGAGATGAGCTGGAACGACCAGTAGCCATTTGGGGCCCAGTGGATCGTAGTTACTCTTATACAATATTCCGTTTATAAGTTGGAACTCTCCATTGGTCAATCCTCCTTTCTCCAAGGCCTCTATCATTTTTGATAGTGCTGGATCTTCCCTCTGTTCAGCTGTAACGTCAACTAATTCAGTGAGGGCTAAATTTCATTAATGCTGTTGTGTTCCACTAATGGATTCCTCGAAAGGCATCCTTGTGTTTGCGCCCGTTCTTGAGTACCACTGTGACACCGTACTCTTGACGTCTTAGTGCCCACCTTGCTAGTCGACCTGATGGATCCTTCAAGCTAGTCAGCCAACACAAAGAATGGTGGTCTGTCACGACGGTGAATGGTTTGCCGAATAAATACGGCCGGAACTTGTTGATAGCCCAAATAAGTTGTAGAGTAGTTTATCTCGGACTTTGAGAGTACTCTTGATGCATAGGCTATCACTTTTTCAGCACCTTCCTGAACTTGTACAAGCACTGCACCAATCCCATAACCACTGGCGTCTGTGTGAAGTTCCGTTTCTGCATTCTCGTCGTACAAGGCTAGCACTGGTGCGGATGTTAGAGCCTTGGCGTCTCCCTGCAGAAGTTCTTATAATGGACGTGCCTTGTTACAAAATCTTTTTATGAAATGTCGGTAGTATGAGCACATCCCGAGATAACTTCTCACATCACGAATGTGCTGAGGAGTTGGAAATTCTGCGATCCCCCGGAAAACCCACCAAAACGAGGGGAAGGGCGCACACCTCCGCCCGTAGGGAACAGGTCATCTTCTGTGGTGCGTGGCCCAGGCGGCGGGGCTTGCACGGTCCCGGAGTCCCTCTCGGTGGCGATGGAGGCGGTGGGGCCGACCGCGTCAACCTCCATGGGGACGACACTGGACCCGTCGCCGAACGATGTGGCTGTGCTCCCTGGCGGTGAACTGGGTCTGGAATCAAGAAACCAGAGACAGGATCGCCCGGCCTGTGCAGGCGCAACTGGTTTGCGTGGCGCCACAGTCCGACCCTGTGGAAGAACGTACAACAAACATATTGTGGCCCAGCATCCATCTCTTGTGTCCAGTAAACCGCTTTTACAGCACTGGCGTAGAAACCTGAAAACGCGAAGCGCCATACGAACCGGCTCGTGAAGCAGGTGAAGGAGAGTGCGGTGACGGCGGCCGCGTAGGAGCTCAGCAGGAGACGGCCGTCACGTGGCATGCACCGATACGTAGACAGGAAAATTTGAAGAGCTTGCTGCCTGGAGTGCTGACCTTTCATCTTCTCCATGTGAGACTTGAATGTTCGAATGAAACGTTCTGCTTCACCATTGAACTGAGGGTGAAAAGGTGCGGTGGTGATGTGCTGAATGCCATTCACACGACAAAACAGTTGAAATTCGGCACTAACAAACTAAGGTCCATTGTCACTGACGATAGTTTCAGGCAAACCTTCGATGCAAAACGCTGATGTTAAGGCACTGATTGTACTAGAAGCCATCGTTGAGTTCATGTCAATCACAAAAGGAAACTTGCTGAAAGCATCTACAACGATTAACCAGCGAGAATTCCAGAAAGGTCCGACAAAGTCAATGTGTAAACTTTGCCATGGTCCCTTGGGGCGTGGCAAGTCCGAGAAGCGTTGCGGAGGAGCTGTCTGATGCTCCGCACATGCCGTACACTGTGACGTCATGCTCTCTATATGGGCGTCCATACCAACCAAGGTACAATGACGTCTGGCCAGTTGCTTTGTCCTAACAATATCCAAATGTCCTTAATGCAAGAGGCGTAAGACTCTCGTTGCAAGGAACGAAGAACAATCACTCTTGTTTGGTCATTGTTGGTATGTAACAACAGAACACCCTGACTTAAAGACAATACATATCGGTGTGCAAAATAAAGTCTAACCAGAAGCCGTTCAATGTCTTTGGCTCTGACAGGCCACCCATTGCGAACAAATCGTGCTACCACACTTAGGTCCGCATCCGCAGCTGTCTCCTGTGCAACCCGACGAGAGTTTACAGGAAAGTCTGCGACAGCGGAAGCATCTCTAGAGTCTATCTGACAACATGCCATTTCTGAAGAATCAAACGACACATCCTGACCAACCGGAAGTCGGGAAAGTGTGTCCGCGTTGGCATGTTTAGTGGTAGGTCGGTACAAAATCTCATACTGATAATTAGACAGTTTCAAGGACCATCTCTGAAGCTTTTGTGCCGTTCGTAGCGGAATTGGCTTTGTGGGAGAGAACAACGACGCGAGAACCTTTTGATCTGTCAACAATTAGAATTTTCTAACATAAAAATAATGATGAAACTTTGTGACGCCATAAATGATTGCTAAGCCATCTTTTTCTATCTGACTGTAATTCTGTTGCGTTGGCGTCAGAAGCTTGGATGCAAAGGCAATAGGACAATCGTGAGATCCAATATGATGTGACATTACTGCGCCCAGACCATATGGCAAGGCATCCACTGCTAGCACTACAGGCTTCTGTGGGTCAAAGGGAATCAAACATGCATCACTGAGTAGTGCAGACTTTAATTTGTCAAAGGCAACCTGGCAATCTTTAGACCATACAAAAGGAACATTCTTCCTACGTAAGCGATGCAGTGGAGCTGCAATCTGAGAGGCATTGGGAATAAACCTGGAATAATAGTTAAGCTTTCCCATTACTGCTTGCAATTCGTGCACATTCTTAGGAGGAGGCAAGTCTTTGATTGCTCGAAGATGTGACTGTAAGGGATGAATTCCTTGTGCATTAATCACATAGCCTAGGTACTTTATTTCAGTTTGAAATAACGAACACTTTGCTTTATTGCAACGGAGACCTACTGCAGTCAACACTTTGAAAAGGCACTCCAGGTTTGATAAATATTCTTCAACTGTGCGTTCTGATACTGCAATATCATCTAAATAGTTCGAGCAGCACGGTACAGAACTGTCAGCTGTTCCAAAAAACGCTGAAAAATAGCGGGGGCGGAAGAACTGCCAAAGGGTAGGCGCTGAAATTGAAAAAGGCTCATGTGAGTATTAATGACGAAAAACTTTTTTGACTCGCCATCAAGCGGAATCTGTAAGTATGCCTCTGCTAAATGAATCTTAGAAAAGAAGCGAGACTGTCCTAATTTGTCCATACGTTCCTCAGGTCTGGGCAGGGGATAAGTGTCTACAATTGTTTGACTGTTCACTGTTGATTTGAAGTCCACACAGAGACGTCTCCTCCCCCACAGTGGCCGACACCCCGCAGTCGCCGCCTCTTTCTGTCACACCGCAACAGGGCCCCACCCCCCTCCACATCCCAGTCGAACCTGTCCCGTCCTTCTCCTCCTCCATCGGCGCCCGAAAGAAGGCCACTAAACATGGAAGCACGGACCCCGTCCACTCCGCCTCTAAGAAGGCTCCTCCTCCCCTCCTCCAGTGCATCCACAGCCTGCCGACATCATGGACACTGCATCCATCCCCCCCCCAACCGGATCTGTATACCTACCTCCTCTCCCGACCCGATCCCCGCTTCCTCGACAATCGCACCCTCTCCTTAGAGCTTCGAAAGTACTTCCCTGCCGCCTCTATCGCCCAACTCATCCCCCGTAGGGACTCTGTCCTTATCAAATCTCCCAGTCCTACTTTCCATACTGACATGCTTCAGCGCCTCCCTGCCATCCACCTCGGCCCCCACGCAACCCTCACCCCCTACTATACCTCCTCCTTATCCCGTCAACCCCTCCCTCCCCGCCGTCCGACCACCCTCACCGCTGTGATAACCAAACTTAGTCCGGCGGAGGAGGTGTTGGGCTAACTCAACGCCCACCCAGACATCTCCATTCGCTCCGCCAAGCAGATCCATAACGCCACCGGCCCCACCTACCTGATGCGGATTTTCACCGAATCCGCATTGTCCATCGATCGCCTTCTCCTCGAGGGGGCCCTCATCTATGACCACCGCCACAAGGTAGAACCCTCCCACTCCCCACCCCAATCCTACTGCTGTGCCAGGTGTCTCGTTTATAACGATCACCTGACACAGCACTGCCGCAACCCACCCACCTGTCCACACTGCAAGTCCAATCACCTCCACAAAAACTGTCCCCTCCTGTCTGCAACACCTGTGGTGGCCCCCATCCCACATACTCCTATAAGTGTAAATCTGTCCCCGCCCCCACCACTCCCGAACTTACCGTCCCTGTTCGTCCTGTCGATCCCCCTCTCCATCCCAACAACTCTCTCTGCCCCCATCCAACCGTAGAGGATGTCATCCGATTTGTCACGACTGTCCTCCAGAACATCCATGCCTTCCAGCGTCCCCATACCCTCCAACAGATCGCCCTTACCGCCCGTTCCGTCTTTCACCTCGAAACCTTCACCACCCTCTCCCGTGCACATTCCCACTTCACCTTCTCCCGGCAAGTTACCCTGGTCTAGACACACCCTACCCTCTTTTCCCGTCACCCCCTCTCTCTCCTCTCGCCCTTCCCTTTCGACCCCTATGGCAAGCCCTTCCTAAACCTTCCTCTATCATAATGTCCGCTCTCTTCCTGCCAATAAACACCTCCTTATGCACACCCTTTCCCACCAACACATGGATGCCTTACTCCTGAACGAGACCTTCCTCCAACCCCATCGTCCTATCAGCACTGCTCCCTATGTCCTCCCTCGATATCCAAAAAGCCTACGACCGTGTATGGCATTCCGGTCTCCTCTTCAAGCTCCAGTTCTACGCCCTTCCTATTAATTACATCCGCCTCATTGCTTCCTTTCTCACCCATCGCCCCTCCTATGTCACTGTCTGCAACTCCGACTCCCGTTTGTTCTACGCCTCTGCTGGGGTGCCCCAAGACTCCGTCCTCTCTCCTCTCCTTTATCTCATCTACTCTGCCGACATGCCCCAACCCAAGCCTCCCGTCTATCTCTTACAATATGATGACGACACCGCCTTCCTAGCCCTCGCCCCCTCCCTTGTCCGTTCCCAGTTTTTGCTCCAGTCCCACCTCACCGAGTTCGCCTCATGGTGTAACCGGTGGCTCCTCTCCATCAATCCTGACAAATCCCAGGCAATTATCATAGGTCATACCACACCCTCCTTCCGTCTCCATGATTTCTACCTTACCCTCCACAACCGCCCTATCTGCCACACACCCACCCTGAAGTACCTCGGCCTAACTCTCGACCGTAACCTTTCCTGGACCCCCCACCTCCGCACTGTCTGACAGAAAGCCCTCTCCCGCCTTAACCTCATCAAACTCCTCAACGGCCGGACGTGGGGTCTCAGCCCCTCCCCCATCCTCTACACCTACCCTCCCTCATGCGTCCTGTCCTTTGCAGCTTCCATCCCGCCTGGATCTCCGCTCCCACATCCTATTACAAAACCCTTCAAGTCCTCGAGCGCTACGCCCTCCGCCTCGCCTACCGCATCCGGCTCCCTTCCCCCATGCGGATCCTGTATGACCTGATCCCGTTTCCCCACCTCCTTGGATACCTCCAGCATATCCATATCATCTATACCACCCGTAAAATAGACTTCTGCAACCACCTGGTCCACCCCATCCTCACCAACCCTGGGCCTCTGCCACGCCTCTACTGCGTTATACACCCTTCCCTTCATGTCCACACCCTCCATTTCTTCTCCCAGGGTAATTTCCGCCGCCTCCCCCTCCCTGACGACGTCCTCCGTCCCGACATATACCCGTCCTACCGGCTCTGATCCCCCCCCCGTAGATAAAGGACCCCCTCTCCCCCCTCCCCTTCCCCACCCCCGCTTGGCTACCCCCTCCCTGCCCTGGAGTCCCTACGGCTCCTCCCTACCGCCTCCTTCCCCGCCGTTTTTCCTCACCCCCGCGCTTCCCTCCCACCGCTTCTCGGGGTCCTGGACCGACATTTAACAGTGCTACGTCAAGTGTTGTGTGCTGTGCTCCAGTTAAGTGTATGTTTTTTAACTGCGTCCACCGCAATCAGACAAGCGTCGCACCATGTGTTTTAATTAGTGTCTCCGTGTACTCGCCGTCCTGAGTTGTTGTCGTCCTACATTTTTTTTTTAGGTCACCGAGGGTCATCATTTTTAACTGACTAAATGTGATTTTAATCATCTGTCAACTGTTTGTACTTCGAATTGTCACCTTTGTCTATGTCTTTGTTCCTCCGTTGTTGTTTTTTTCGCCTGTCTTGTATTTTAATTTTCATCTCATGCATGTATTTTATTCTCTCGGCTGAAGAGCAGCCTCTGGAGCTGCTGCCAGCCTACTGGTGTAATAGCTGGTGTGAAAACATAATAAAGGGAAAAAAAACAGAACTTACTTGCATTTGAGAATCAAGAGAAGCACTGTCCAAGTCCACAGCGTGTATGAAATTTACCGTATGAATTGTTCTTTTACTGTGCAAAGTACTGTTTCTAACGGCACCGTTCTTGGAATTTTTATTCTGCATACATACTGTCTATACATGTCCTGATTTGCCACATTGATAACAAATGGCGTTGCGACTTGGGCACTGCCCACGCTTGTGGCGAGATACACACTGGAGGCAAGATTTACGAACATTTTTCTGATAAGGACGTTGGCGCCCGTTTGTCAAATTACTTTGTCTAACACGACAGGGCGACCTTTGTGACGCACTTTTACCCTGGCTACTGTTAACTGTCTATACAGCACGGCCGGTAGAAAAATAAGAATCACTTGGGCTAGACTGAAAACTGTGACTAGGAAAGCGTCCGTTGCGGCGCACTAAGTTAACACTGTGGCTTTGCATTTCTAAATCTGCTAAATCAAAGGTATCATGCGCTTCTATAAGCTGCAGTACACTGTCTAATGAGGGGTCAGACTGTTTTAGAATCGCTGCCCTAATTCTGGGGTCCTGAATGTTCTGCGTAATTGCATCTCTCAACATCACGTCACTATAAGAACGTCCACAAGAGCAGGTAAAATTACTTTTGCGGGTTAAGGCCTTCAATTTCGTAATCCACTCTTGGTGTGACTGCTCAGGTAATTTTTTTAGTCTGAAAAATCGGTACCGCGCTGCAGCTACGAGAACTATTCTGTCGTAATGAGCATTCAGTGCCTCTACTATTTGTTCAAAGTCTACATCACGAGGAGATGCGTGGTAATAAAGTTTCTGCAGTAACACAAAGGTCTTGGTGCCCACAACAGATAATAAAAGGGGCTTTACAAGTCTGACCTGTAATTTGATGGGCCACGACGAGTTCTTGAAATTGCGCCAAGTACTCGCTCCATTCTTCCTCACGTTCATCCTACTGGCGAAAAGTAGGAAGCCGTGCGGCGGCAGGTGTAGGCGGATGATGTGACGCCTGTTGTTGGTGAGTTGCCTGCGCCGTCAACTAGGACACCGCTTGGAGTAGCTGTGTGATTTGCGCCGTCTGTAACTGAATAATTTCCATTAAGTTTGGGATCAGGGTAGTGGCCATGCTGACCGATTATGCGCCGCGCATACAAGTAACTTACAACAAAACACAAATGCAATATGAAAGAGGGCGCTCTGCAACAAAAAAGTCCACAAAACACGTAACAGAATATGTTCACCCAAAAATCTTATAATAAGGGCGGGTGGGCGGGAGCAATTTCTGCGTGCTCCGACTGCTGCTGTCTGGCTGTTGCAAGCGGGCTGGTCCAAGGTTTTTCTATCGCTCCTCGTCGCCACTTTTGTGTCCGTTGCCACCGTTTGTCCTAAGTGTTGGTGGCCACGTAGAGAGACTGACGCAGGGAAATAGGATGCACGCGTGTGCGAGTACAGACTCTGAGGTGACCATCCACTGGGACAGCAGAAACTAGAAACACTGAGCTAGGTTATAACAAGTTGTATATTTCGTAGAAATATGATAATACTTATCTTTTACAAAGTTCATGACTGCCAACTAAGTGTACTGCTGAGACATAGGTTAACTAAGTAGAGGCCTGCCTACTGCCGAATCCGTTTCAGTGCCTGTCCTAATCCCAAGTGGCCGATGCAGTTCAGTGGTGGCCCGAGCGGGATTGCTGCAGAGGGAGCTCGTGGCCGACGTCGTCAGAACGCCGCGCCGTGCTTGCATGGCAGCGCGTGGCGAAAGTACGTGGCGCGCACTTCACACTTGTGCGACACCACAATGAGGACCACCAGAGACGACCAAGGACTCTCCGAAGGTTGAATAATGTCATCGTGCAACATCTTCTCCACTTCCTCCCGAATTATCCGTCTTTCAGCTGGCAACACTCTATACGAATGGTGGCTAATTGGCGGATGATCCCCATTATTGATAAGGTGCTTGTCGTGGGCCGTTTCGTCTGACTTTTCCTCTGCTAAGGTGTGAATGCGCCCAAAAATTGGCATAGTATACCTAACACCCGCTGGCGTTGTTCCTTGGTCAGTCCAGGCCCTATTGGCAGTTCCACGTTTGTTTCCTCCAGCGTGTTGCCTGTACTAATAGCAGGGCATGGGTCTTCGTTGATGACATTGAGCTCACCGTCCTGGATTGGTTCATCCCTTGGATTATCCCTTGGGGATAAGTTGTGACTGCTCGTAACAATTTGTAATCCAAACCTCTCCTTGACCACCGGTAATGCTTATGATAGCCGCTGGTATGTGTATTATTTGTTGAGCCTGATAAACATTTTACTATCAACAAGTACTTCACAGTTCAACCGGTCATCTGTGTTTGTGACTGTAACTCTTCTCATTTTCAATGGCGGTATCATCACATTGTCAACGACAAATAACTTCCCAGAAAATTCTGTAGTACGTGTATCCGTCGGAAAGACTTCATCAATTTGCAGCTCAGATCTTCCAGAGTCAATGACAGCTTGGGATGCTTGAAGAAAGTCCCATCCGCGGATGACATTATGACTACATTCTGTTAAGACGAAAATTTCAAACGGCTGGGTCCTGTTGTTGATGGTTATTCTTGCGACACAAGTTCCTGCTGGCTGGACGTACTTTCCATTTGCGACCTTCAGCACAGTTGCCCCCCGTTGCGGCGGTAATTATCCGACAATACAGAGAAAGACGCTCCTGAATCAACAAGTGCCCGGACGGGTTGGACGTCGATTATGACGTCGATGAGATTTCCCGACATCTTAGCGACTGTCGTCCATGGAGGATTTTCATATGCGGCGGCCTCACCTCCGTAGATGGTCGCCTCGATTAGTTTTCCTGGGCGCGGCGGCTAGGGGAGCGGCTGGTACCTCTGTACTCGACGGTGAACGGCTGCGGCGCGTCGGGGAGCGACCTCGTCTAGGGTACGGCGATGGGCTTCTTCCCATAGGTCGACTGAACTCATTAGCAGGTAATTGCCTGGAATAGAACTGCTCCGACGGCTGACGTCTTGCGGCAAAGTAATCGTCGAATACTCGCCTTCTCTCTCTGCAGTAGCGTAAGACATGTCCAGGGCGCCCACAATAGAAACACAGTGGTGTGTTGTCTTCAGTCCTCCAGACGTCTGTTCTTCTGCGGGGCGTCATAGTTACCGGAGGAGTTGGCTGTGGTCGCGTCGGCGGGTTCATGGGCTGCCGTTTGGCGGCTGCAGCGGAAGTCATAGCGGAACGACGCCATTCATCACGTCGGGTGCGATTGGCGGGGCAGACAGGAGCTATTGCCTGAAATACCTCTTCCTCAGCGGCGTCGGCTCCCTCGTCACTTACAGGGCTTACATCCATGGCCAGGATCTGAGGTTCGCTCGATCTCTTAGTCCCGGCTGCCATGCACTGTTGTAATTCTTCTCTCACAATTTGGCGTATGAGAGAAGCAAAGTCATGCTGGTCTACCACAACGGCCATAGTGACTACATTGGGGAGTCGGTCATACTTCTTTCGTCCTACCCTCCTTTGTTGCATCTCTTCAATACGGTGGCACCACTTGATGAAGTCTTCCGTCGTAGCGACGTCTTTTATCAGAAGAGCTTGGTACATGTCTTCTGCAATACCCTTCATCAGGTGCGTGATTTTGTCCGCCTCAGTCATATTCGGATTCACTATGTTACACAGGGCCAAAACATTCTGTATGTACGACTGTGTCGGCTCACCATGTCGTTGGGTCAGGTTCTTCAGCTGTTCTTCCGCCGAGCGGATTTGTCGCTGGCGGTCTCCAAACGTCTTCTTAAGTTCCTCCTGGAACGTCTCCCAGTCATTCAACTTGTCTTCGCTGTTTTCAAACCATTGCTGGGCTGTTTCGTCCAGGTAGATGTAAACGTTGGCCAAGCACATTGTATGATCCCACCTTTTGTACTTCGCGACTCGGTTGAACCCTTTTAGCCATTTGTTAGGGTCTTGGCCAGCGTCTCCAGAGAACACCGACGGTTGTCTGATGTGCCGCTGGCTTACCGCTGGTTTCGCGTCCATGGTTCTTCTGATGATGTGGACTTTTGGAAGGATGTACTCGGTGTATCCCTTGTATTCTGGTTCCAGTCCGTGTAAGCGACGGCTCTTACGTTGCCTAATCGGAGCCACATTGATGCAGCTGTTGCACAGTGTACCCGGCGCTTCCACCAAACAATGTTGCCTTGAAATGGAAGCAGGCTTGACTTCGAAGGCAACTGAATACAGCAGTTATACTGAAAGCATGTTTATTACGAACTTAACATACACGCAGCACTGACTGCCTCGCAGACAGAGTGCTCTGCTATTTATACACAGACAGAATTTACCAAAAATTAGAAGAACAGTTAACATACGAAACAAGTATAATGTACAAGTGAACACAAGGAAGATATAGAACATTCTGGAATTGTTAATTACAAAGAAATATTTTTTTGCCGGTGCGCGGGATTGAACCGGTGACTTTCAGCACCCCAGTCTGTGACGCTATCCCCTGCGCCACGCCGGCAGTAGTTGTTCGTCGTCTCTCGCGGCAATACACATAATTTTGGTAGTGGAACTGGAAATGGACACCTCGGTTATTCATCCAACAGAATACTGCTATTTAACTTGATCTACAATACGATGTAGTAAACAATTTGGCGTTCTCCGTCTGCAGCTTATGGATGGTCTCAGCATTTCTTAGAACAATCTGATCATCAACCCTATAACTTTCATATGAATGGAGGTTGCCTTAAGCTGAAAAATCGCACTGGCGTGTATTACGCCTCGCTTAGGTTTGTAGTTTTATAAGTTTTTGCAAACATTTTGGACTAAAATAAAAATCTGAATAATAAAAAATTAATTACTAAGAGTGTCTGAAACACTTTTAGGGGGAAAAAAATTTAGATACTGGCGGGTTCCAAACCACTGACCTTCAGCGTCACAGTCCAACACATACCCATTTTTTTTCTATTTTTTTGTTTTTTCGGGCCTCCTGTCCACCCCTTCAGCCCGGCCTTGCGCTCACCAGTGTTCTCCTTCTTCGGCGTCGGCTTCACATGCCATAAAACAGAACATTCCTCTGCTGTAGGTACCAGTGTTATATTGCAAAACAAATCAATTGCGTCTTCCCTTCAAATCATAATACAAAACTAAAATGATGCTCTATGGAATGAATAAGAACTGCCCACTCTTCGTGTAGCAAGAAGAAAAAAATAAGCTTGCAATTCAAACAAATGAAAATGATATTCAACGCGTAAGTGAAACCTTTAAAAAGTTTTGGCACAAATTACTGTATTGGGAACGCTTTTGTAGAACGTAATGCTGATCGTTAATATAGAGTATTCATCTTGTAAGGTAGGAACTTTCCGGTTAATCGCATAATAAATAAACTGTCCCAGAAGCCATGTATAACTATTATGCTTGGCTTCAGGATAATATTTCCAATCAGGGCGCAGCATGTCATGTATAGTAATGTTCAGTGCGGTGGTGCGACTCATAAGAGCTAGTCTTCTTCTAGTCCACGTCCAGATTTCAGTCTGATCTCGACAGACAAATGCGTGCGCTAACGTGTCCAGCAGCTGGCACCGAGTGCAGTACGGCGTGGCTCTTAATTTGATATTGTACATCTTTTCGCCAGTAGGGATGACTTCATTTACAACATCATACCAGGTCGATCTAACTTTCGTACTAAGTACTGAATTATGGATGTTTTTCCATATAGCAGTCCAGTTATAAAGTGGATATTTCAGCTCGATTGTATTCTGTGGTACTATGTCAGTGAATGTGCGATATAGTTATGCACTATCATAAGTCCGTTGATGTGCTCGTATATAGCCAACTTCTAGGTAAAATTTTCTGAGGTGTTCCAGTTCCGGATTGATACGGGCGAAGTTGACTGACAGTCTTGTCCGCAGGTTCTAAGCGAACAAACAAATTTTTGGTGATCGTATTTTTTGTGTCCCAGCCTCGTCGCCGCTTTTGTGTCTCGTTTCCGTCGTAGGTGTCGGTGGCCGAGTGGAATGAGACCGACACAGGAATAAAGATAGCACGCTGGTGCAGGTACGGAGAGGAGCAGCCAGAAACTAGAAACACTAGAGTAAGTTAGAACGAGATATATATTGCACAGAATTTATACAATACTTAACTTTTACATAGTACTGCAGAATGTTGATACATAGTTGAGCTAGAGTCCTGCCTAGTGCCTAACTGATAGCCAAGTCTTCACTGGTGCCTATCGGATTCCGAAGTCTTTACTGGTTCCTATCTCAGTCCCAAATGATGTCGTTCAGTGGTGGCCACGAGCGGAGTTGCCGCAGAGGGCGCTCGTGGCTGTCGTCGTAAGATCGCCGCGCCGTGCGTGCATGGCGGCGCGCGGCGAAAGTAGGTGGCGCGCACTTTGGACTTGTGCGACACCACAGTATTGTAATCGGCCTGCAAAATTTTGATGGTTCTGCTGACAAATAGTGCCGTACACTGCGCTTCCAAATTTTTGAGCCCGCGGCCTCCCTTACTGCAGCTAAGTGACCCTGTATGAAAAGCAACTTTAAAGATGTTGCCTCTCCACAAGTACCTGGTTGCCAGTTTCTGAGCTGTGGTGTTGGGGATAGGTAAAGTTGCAGCTACATGGTAAATTTTGCTGTAGACATAACCATTGATGAATAAGGCTTTTTGAATGGTCTAAACTTCTTTTAGAATTATCCCGTAGAGTCGCACGTATGATGTTAAGTTTTTCTTGCCAGTTGAGCTGTTCCATGATGATACGGGGATTAGCCGTGAGAATCAGTCCCAACTGTTTTCTGGTCTCGGCTATAGGAAGCCACGTAGATGCAATATAGTCTTTATGCGGTCCTAATAATAGCAACTGAGACTTCCGCTCGTTCACCCTGGTACCACAAGCACGAGTATACTCTTGAACTATCCTCTTGGTGGTATCGAGTTCTTCGCTGGAGCTGACAAGGACGCTGACGTCGTCGGCGTAGGCTTGGCATACTGTTCTTGTATTGAAAATCTGTAACCGTTGCAAGTTGATCTATAACGTTCGGAGGAATGGTTCCACAGCTATCGCATACAGAGTCGTAGACAGTGGATATCCTTGTCGGATACCCCGCTGCATCTGAATGTCGCATAGCAAATCAATGCCTGATGATTGAAATAAATCGATCGCTGAAGCCCATAGTCCTCATAACTTGAAATAAGAAACTGTGGTCGACTCTGTCAAAAGCTTTATCGAAGTCGAGGAATGCCAGTGCCATTTTGCTTCTACATATCCAGGTGAGGTAAATTAAGTCTCTGTATTCGGTGAGTGTGGTCAACATTGAACGCCCAGTAACCGCACTTTTCTGATAATGACCAATAATCTTGCGAAGGAACGGTTTAATTCTCTTGTTCAAGAGACGAGTCAATATCTTAAAATTCGTATTCAGAAGCATGAATGGTCTAAAATTCTGCAGTCCGCCAGCATGCGGCGTTCGAAGGAAAGTCATTGCTGGACATTAACTCGTTATACATTTCGGTGAGTTGAGGTCCGAGTAAATACTAAAACCGGTCGTAGAATTCTATAGGCAGACCGTCTGAACCAGCAGCTTTGTTTCGCGCCGCTTCTGCGATAACATCTGCAATTTCTGCACAAGTTATATTCTCCAGCAACTCTGCGTTATCCTCGTCCGCTATTCCTTGCGTGGTATTTGATAAAAACGTCCGCATTACTTTCAAGTCCGTCGCCGATGCAGCGAAGAGGTTCGTAAAATATCTTGCAACGTATGCCTTGATTTCACCTTGATGTGTATACTCCTGTCCCTGCTCATCCGTTAGATTGTGTAACATTTATCGCCTGGATCTTTTCGTTTCCTTTATTACGTGGAAAATGGAAACATTTTCGTGTGCTATGTCGTTGACATTTCTGGCTCGTAATCTGATGCCTTCCAAGGATTGTCTCGTAAGCGTCACTATTTTTGCTTTAGTCTTTTTGATTTTGATTACGTCCGCAGCCGTGGATGTCGGTTTGTCATATAAATCACGAAGGAGCGCAAAGAAGTATTCGAGTGATCGTTTCTTCCAATGCGCTCTATCCTTAGCGAACTAAATAATACATTTTCGTAGTTGTGGTTTGGCGCACTCCAGCCACCACTCAACACGTCTGGCGTAACACGGTATTCGCCGAAGACATAGTTGCCAGGTGTTCTCGATCTTTGTTGGACAGAGTCGTCATTAGTGAGGGAGACATTAGTTGCCATAGTCCGCGTCCCAAAAAGGTCTTCTGTGGTGTGTGTCTCAGGACTACTTGAAAGGCACTGTGATCACTAAAACTTAGCGGCCACATCTCACAGGCCATAATACTGGTTTTAAAATCCTGGCTGACATAAATTCTGTCGATTCTACTTTGAGACACACTGCTGATGTAGGTGTACGGAACGGCGTGTGGCCGGAGACGTATCCAAGTGTCCGTGACTTGAAGGCCACTAACAAGCTGTTGCAGCTCCTCGCAAAAGTTAAAATTTGGAGCTTGATCTTGCTTACGTAAAACACAACTGAAATCTCCAGCTAAAATTAGTTTACAACGTTGTCTTGTGAAGAGTGTGACTATTTCGTCTCCAAAAAAATCACATCTCTGTCGTCTATTGTTGCTTCCTGATGGCGCGTAAATATTGACCAGTAACAAATCTTATATACTGATGGAGATTCCTCTACCCGAGCTTAAGAGGGCTTCTGTAGTAAACTGGATGCCTTCCTTACATAAAATCGCGGTACCAGCGTCGGGTCCAATATTAATTATGGAGGTGTAACCAAATATCTGTCCTATTTTGGTGGAGACAAATTCCTGTACTAAAGCGATATCTACGTCTGCAGCTTGTAGGTAGTCCGGATGCATTGGAATGTGACGTCGGACTCTATTCTATTGATGTTTATAGTGGCTAACTTAAAGTCTTACATGATTGTAGGGGATGCAATTAATCACCGACTTCGTCCGCACAATTGATCTTTGGGAGGGTCGGTGCAGTGTCCATGAGTGCGGAGTCTTGTACATCGACGTTCATCAGAGTGTCCTCCGTCTCGGGGCACAAAGGTTGTGAACGGTCTTGCCCATCCTTTTTGAGTATTTCCCTCACGCGCTGTGGTTTCGTGTCCAGTTCCTGAGTTTCGCCCTGACTTTGTGTCCTCAGTGGTCGTTTGGTTTTAGACGACTTCTGTTTTAGGTTTCCTACTTCGCTGACTGGATTGTGCGGACTTTCTAAACGTCTGTCATCACCACCAGGGCTCCCTGTAGGAACTGAGACAGATTGTAACGGCTGCAACGTGGGTGGAGCTTCAGACTGTTGCAATACTTCCGTCGCCACGGTGTCGGCCGGCCGCGGTGGCCGAGGGGACTGAGGCATTCCAGTGACGGTCTGCACGGCCACTACGGTCGGAGGTTCGAATCCCCCCTCAGGCATGGATATTTGTGCCGTCCTTAGTATTAGCTAGTTCGTAAGTAGTTAGTAAGTTTAGGGACTGATATCCCCGTAGTTAAGTCCCATAAGCTATACAAACATTTGAACATTTTGAACAACATGTAAGTTACAATAAGAAAATCATTAAATACACAACGCGATATGGTGTATGCCACAGAGAGTTCTGGGCGAGGAATGTCACGTGACATCTGCGAACGGTTGGTTTTCATCAATTCAATGGAGCGTGTCAAAACTCCGTTATTTTTGCAAATATCTCTCAAACGATACGAGATATGAAAAAAATAAATAAATAAAAAAATAAAATAAAAAAAAATAAAAAAATAAACATAAGGGAACAAAAGTCGTAGAGAATTTTCTCCTCTACAAATTCGTTTATTCAATTTTCGCGTCAGATGAACGGTTTATTTGAAATTAAACTTACATTACAAACGGATTTTTTTGGTATTACTAACGTATTTCTTGGCCGAAATATTTCAAAAAGAGAGGTTCTAGTCTCTGGTAGCCAACAATTATGTCTGTAAAATTTGGTGCCGATCGATTGAACGGTTCGACCTAAAAAGTTGGAACACGTTACAGCCAGACAGACATCGAAAATTGGCCGTTTCTTTTGCAAATACGTCTGCAACGATGCAAGATACGAAAAACACATAATAAGACCGAAGCTGTAGAGAATTTTCTCCTCTACCAATTAGGTTATTAAATATTCGTGTCAGATGAACGGTTCGTTTGCAATTACAATTATATTACAAACGGCTTTTTTTTATATTACTACCATATTTGTGTCCGAAAAATTTGAAACAGGGAACACGTTACGGACAGACAGACAGACATACCAAGACCGTCGTTATTTTTGCAAATATCTATGAAACGATACGAGATATGAAAAAAACACAAGAGAGCAAAGTTGTAGAGAATTTTCTCCTCTACAAATTCGGATATTCAATTTTCGTGTCAGATGAATGGTTAAGCCGTTATTTTCATTTAAATTTCGAGCTGTCAAAAGCGATCGCAAAGGCCCACTTTTAGTGTTACTACCGTAACCTAAAGTGGGCCAAAATGTGTGCAATCGCTGCATAGAATGTCAAATGTCAGGATCACACTCAGTTTCGTGAACTTGTTGGCCCACTTTAGGTTACGGTAGTAACACTAAAAGTGGACCTATGCTATCGCCTTTTGACAGACCGAAATCTAAATGAAAATAACACCTTAACCTCCCATCTGACACGACTGTTGAATAAACGAATTTGTATAGGTGAACATTCTCTACATCTTTGGTCTCTTATGTTGTTGTTGTTTTTTTTTTGTTTTTTTTTTTTTTGTTTTGTTTTTTTTTTTTTTTGTTTTTTTTTCATATCTTGTATCATTTCAGAGATATTTGCAAAAATAACGGCGATTTGACACTTATCACTTGAGTTTACTTAAATCAGTACATGTAAAGAAAATAAACATGAAAAAGAGAACAAACTATCACAGCAAGACAGTAAAAATATTTTAACGCAAAAAGATAATGAAATTATGGGAAAGATATTAATATAATAGCAGTAAAAGTTAAAAAAAATCGTCTCAGATGAACGGTCAAGGCATTCGTTATAATTAAATTTCCTGCTGTTAAAAGGCCATCACAAACAGGCTATTTTTATTGTTACATACCTATTTTTTGTTCGAAATATTTGAAAAAGGGAGGTTCTAGTTGCAGGCGGCCAACAATTACGTCTGTAAAATTTGATGCCTAACGGTTGAACGGCGCGACGTAAAACGTGGGAACACGTCACAGACAGTGTCAAATCGCCGTTATTTCTGCAAATATCTCTGAAAGAGTATGTTTGTCAAAGCTGAAGTCACGTATCAAATAACTTAAGCTGTTTGCTAAAATACGATCAGAAAGAATATTGCCGGCCGCGGTGGCCGAGGGGACTGAGGCGCTCCAGTCACGGTCTGCACGGCCACTGCGATCGGGGGTTCGAATCCCCCCTCGGGCATGGATATTTGTGCCGTCCTTAGTATAAAGTAGTTCATAAGTAGTTTGTAAGTTTAGGGACTGATGACCCCGTAGTTAAGTCCCATAGACTTTACAAACATTTCAACATTTTGATGACTGAAGCCCTAATGGTTTTACACCATTACGTTTCTTTGTAGCTGAGTAAGTCTTTCATAGATTTTCACGTTTTGAAATCAGAGCTATGTAGTTGTCTCATGATTTGTTTGCTTCTATTTGGAGACATTCCAAGAAAGATATTTTCCACGTCTATAATTATAAATAAAAATGTTACTTACTCCTAATGTTTACAGTATAACCACTGGAGAGTTAAGAAAAATGTGAATCGCTTCTGGTGAATTACTTTCTATTTTCAGTATTCCTAAGACAGAAATAAGTAAATAATAACGAGAATTATTGATTAATGATGTTAGCGGTCGGTGCATCTATGCACTATTATTCGTACCTACGCTCTGATGCTTAAAGCTAGTAAGAGAAATACGAGTAAGACTGATTGCCGTGTACTTCCGCGCTGGTCGTAGTCGCCTGCCAGTCTGGTCGCCTGCTGAGAGCAGCACCGATTCTTGGCAGCATCGCAGAACAAGTTAAAAAAAAAAGTTTGGCAACTCTGTTACCGACGAGTTACTTCCTGGTTGGCACTCCATTAGACTCATAAATTCACTTGATTTTTCGTGTAATTTCCATTGAATAATCTGATTAGTTTTTCGCTCATAGAGTAAAATGTAGTTATTAATGCAGATTTTCGAGCCTAGAAAGGTCGTTACGCCCAGAAATTGAAAATAATCTGGTATTTTACGTGGGGATGTGTCCCTTCTAGTAAAGTATAGCGCAGAACGTGCTGAACAGCTTTGTGCTAGCTGTGCGATAACGTCGTCGTTTTTGAAGTAGAAGTGGCGTCGAACAATGGTTCTGCTCCCACTGAAGTACAAGTTTTTAACTTTTTCTGTGATGGCAGCTAAGGGTACCAATATTTAGGGGATCCTTAAGAATACTTCAGCATCGAAAGTCTTGTAATTATTATCAATATTCTTGTAGTGGCCTGGCTGCCTCGCAGCGGCAGGCAGCTAGCACGAGGCAGCGGCATGGCGTGTAGTAGTGTGAGCTGTAGGACTGAGTCGAGCGGACGTCTTCTACCCCCTCAGTTGCTACGCGGATCACGTGGGTCGAGCTCCCCACACATACAGAGCGCTGTGCCGTCCGACCGTCGCGACACGCGGTCTTTATCGCGCCGCACGCGGATACGCGTCCGTCGCCCGCGCTCATACGACTGTAATTAGAAGCGTCGATAATAAACAAACGAGCTTCATTCTCTCTCATTATCTGAAACTGACTGATAATGCTCAGGTAGGTTACCAATTCCATGCATGTAGAAACCAATTAATACTGCTCGGAATATATCGTCAAACTGTGATAAGTGTCAAATCGCCGTTATTTTTGCAAATATCTCTGAAATGATACAAGATATGAAAAAAAAAAAAAAAAAAAAAAATTTGAGGGCACATTAGCGAAGGAATAACTGAAACCAGATTTTCGGATTTTTTGTTTGTGATATCAATGGAAAGTTTTATTGCGTAGTATTGTGTGATGCAGTTTTGCAGGTCGTTATATTCACAGTGAGATTGAACAGTGAACAGCACCAAATACTAACTGTGATCACATCCCTAGGTTCGTTTCTGTAGTGCGTAACACTATATCTGAGATTCAGATCTGGAAGGATATCGGAGTCACCATATGCAAAATATGTTCACTTGTAGTTTTGAAATTTTGTTAGTGCTCACTCACCATTATCACATTTCTGTTGAACGTCATCAGTTCGTTCATTGAGCATTCCTGTGCACCATTGTTACCAGTGTCGAAATAAGCTTCCTTTTTCTTAAGGTCTTAAGAATAAATTCGTCACCACTTCAATCTTTGGCGCTTTTAGTTTGAGCATTCAGTATACCTACACCGACTTCTGGCCATGGACAATGAATGAACATGTTATAAGACAGTCCTTCATGTGTGTCTATTATCGAGACTTCTTGAATGTGGTACATGCAGAATCGATCTATGTTGAAACAAGATAATAATTTTACTACGTGTTTAGCCCACAAGCAGTCATGCGTGACAGTGCAAAGGTTTCGAGATCGAAAATCCAAAAATTTTTGACTTATAAATACTAGAACTTCAACAAAGGAAATACAGTTGCCGCAGTTGCTCGTCGTCGGAGTTTTCTGTGCTCCCTCGGGCAAGAATGTTTCCTTTTTCCTTGGTATAAGTTAGTTTAAGAAGTTTGTAAGCCTAGGGACTAATAACCACTGATTTTAAGTCCCATAAAACCGCCCCCATGAACCACAGACATTGCCGAGGTGGGGTGGCTTGCGTGCCTCAACGATGCAGATAACCGTACAGTAGATACAACCACAGCGGAGGGGTATCTGTGGAGAGGCCAGACAAACGTGTGGTTCCTGAAGAGGGGCAGCAGCATTTTCAGTAGTTACAGGGGCAACAGTCTGGATGATTGACTGAGCTGACCTTGTAACATCAGCTAATGTGGCTTTGCCATGCAGTTACTGCGAACGGCTGAAAGCAAGGGGAAACTACAGCCGTTACTTTTCCCGAGGACATGCAGCTCTACTGTATGGAATGATGATGGCATCCTCTCGGGTAAAATATTCCGGAGGTAAAATAATCCCCCATTCGGATCTCCGGGCGGGGACTACCCAGGAGGATGTGATCATCAGGAAAGACAATACTGGCATTCTACGGGTCGGAGCGTGGAATGTTAGATCCCTTAATCGGGTAGGAAAATTAGAAAATTTAAAAAGGGAAATGGATAGGTTGAAGTTACATATAGTGGGGATTAGTGAAGTTCGGTGGCAGGATGAACAGGATTTCTGGTCATGTGAGTATAGGATTATAAATACAAAATCAGTTGGGGGTATCACAGGAGTAGGACTGATAATGAATAAGAAAATATGAATGCGGGTAAACTACTATGAGCAGCACAGTGATCGCATTATCATTGTCAAGATAGATACGAAGCCAACACCGACAACAGTAGTACAGGTTTATATGCCAACTAGCTCTGCCGATAATGAGGAGATCGAAGAAATATATGAGGAGCTAAAGGAAATTATTCAGACAGTTAAGGGAGAGGAAAACTTAATTGTTATGGGAGACTGGAATTCGGTAGTAGGACAAGGAAGAGAAGGGAAAATAGTAGGTGAATATGGACTGGGCAGGAGGAATGAAAGAGGAAGTCGCCTGGTAGAATTTTGCACGGAACATGATTTAATCGTAACAAACACGTGGTTTAAGAATCACAAAAGAAGGTTGTATACATGGAAGAGACCAGGAGACACCGGAAGGTATAAGATGGATTTTATAATGGTAAGACATAGGTACCGGAACCAGGTTATAAACTGCAGGACATACCCAGGGGCAGATATAGACTCTGACC
This sequence comes from Locusta migratoria, assembly GCA_026315105.1. Classification (NCBI taxonomy): domain Eukaryota; kingdom Metazoa; phylum Arthropoda; class Insecta; order Orthoptera; family Acrididae; genus Locusta; species Locusta migratoria. The sequence continues at coordinate 788,071,445 of CM048755.1, forward strand.
ATAACTTGTTAGTCATGAACTGTAGGCTGAAGCTGAAAAAACTGCAGAAAGGTAGGAAAATAAGGTGATGGGACTTAGATAAATTGAAGGAAAGTGAAGTTCTGGAGAATTTCAGAGGGAGATTTAGGCAACAATTGACAGAAACAGGGGGAAATAAAACAGTAGAAGAGGAATGGGTAGCATTGAGAGATGAAATAGTGAAGACAGCAGAGGACAAAATAGGTAGAAAGGCAAGACCTACAAAAAATCCTTGGATATCACAGGAAATACTAAATTTAATTGATGAAAGGAGAAAATATAAAAATGTAGTAAATGAAACAGGCAAAATGGAGTACAGACGACTAAAAATGAGATTGATAGGAAGTGCAAAATGGCTAAGCAGGAGTGGCTAGAAGCCAAATGCAAATCTGTAGAAGAGTGTATAGCAAGGGGAAAAGTAGATACTGCCTACAGGAAAATAAAAGAGACATTTGGGTACAAGAAAAGCAACTCTACGAATATCAAGAACTCAGATGGGAAACCAGTTCTCAGCAAAGAAGGGAAAGCTGAAAGGTGGAAAGAGTACATAGAGCAGCTCTACAAAGGAAATGAACTTAGAGACGATGTTGTAGGAAGGGAAGAGGAAGTAGATCAAGATGAAATAGGAGATACTATACTGAGAGATGAATTTGAGAGAGCCTTGAAAGACCTAGGTCGGAACAAGGCCCCAGGAGTAGATGACATACCCCCATAGCTACTAAAGTCTCTGGAAGAGCTAGCCATGATAAGACAAGATGGAATAGGAGATACTATACTGAGAGATGGATTTGACAGAGCCTTAAAAGACCTAGGTCGGAACAAGGCCTCAGGAGCATATGACATACCCTCAGAGCTACTGATGTCTCTGGGAGAGCTAGCCATGATAGGACTATTTGAACTGGTGTGTAGGATGTATGAGACAGGCGAAATGCCCTCAGACTTAAAGAAAAATGTAATAATCCCCATTCCAAAGAAATCAGGCGCAGACAGGTGTGAAAATTACAGAACCATCAGTTTGATAAGTCATGGTTGCAAAATTTTAACACAAATTATCTACAGGAGAATGGAAAAGCTGGTAGAAACTGACCTCGGGGAAGATCAGTTTGGATTCAGGAGGAACGTAGGAACCCGGGAGGCAATACTCACTTTACGTCTTATCTTAGAAGATAGATTAAGGAAAGGCAAACCTACATTTTTAGCTTTTGTAGATTTGGAGAAAGCATTTGACAATGTTGACTGGAATACACTCTTTCAAATTCTGAAGTCAGCAGGGGTAAAATATAGGGAAAGGAGAGTTATTTATAACTTGTACAAAAGCCAGACCGCAGTTATTAGACTCCAAGGGCATGAAAGGTAAGCATCAGTTGGGAAGGGAGTAAGACAGGGTTGTAGCCTCTCTCCGATGTTATTCAATTTGTACATCGAGCAGGCGGTGAAGGAAAGCAAGGAAAAATTTGGAATAGGGATTAAAGTTCAGGGGGGAGAAATAAAAACATTGCGTTTTGCCGATGACATTGTAATTCTGTCAGAGACAGCAAAGGACCTGGAAGAGCAGTTGAATGGAATGGACAGCGTGTTGAAGAGAGCGTATAAAATGAACATTAACAAGAGCAAAACAAAAGTAATGGAATGCGGTCTTAGAAAATCAGGTGATGCTGAAGGAATTAGATTAGGTAACGAAACAATGAAGGTGGTAGATGAGTTTTGTTACTTGGGTAGTAAAATAACATGCGATGGTCGCAGTACAGACCATAATAATATGCAGAATGGCAATGGGAAGAAAAGCATTTTTGAAAAAGAGAAATTTGCTAACATCGAATATTAATTTAAGGGTAAGGAAGTCTTTTCTGAAGGCATTTGGGTGGAGTGTTGCCTTGTACGGGAGTGAAACATGGACGATAAGCAGAGCGGACAGGAAGAGAATAGAGGCTTTTGAAATGTGGTGCTACAGAAGAATGCTGAAGATTAGGTGGGTAGATCGCATAACTAATGAAGAGGTACTGAACAGAATTGGTGAGAAAAGGAATTTTTGGCATACCCTGACTAAAAGAAGGGATCGCTTGGTAGGACACATTCTTAGACATCAGGGAATCGTAAATTTAGCATTGGAGGGAAGTGTGTGGGGTAAAAATCGGAGAGGGAGACCAAGAGATACGTATAGTAAGCAGATTCAAGTGGATGTGGGTTGCCGTTCTTATGAGGAGATGAAAAGGCTTGCTCAGGATAGAGTAGGGTGGAGAGCTGCATCAAACCAGTCTCCGGACTGAAGACCATAACAACAGATTTAAAAACATTTGAATTTGAAATACAGTTGTTAAATAGACTCACAGCACCATGCCGCGTCGCAGTCACCTGTTCGGTAGGCGGCTCATGTGTGATGGCCATTACCGAGTGTCGGTAGCCAGTAGCTGGTGGTCGTTGTTGGCGAGGAATCAAGAGAGCGTAAACGGTTGTGACCTTGACACAGTCACAAGTTCTTTTGTGCAATTATTTCTGGAAGTTTTCGCGATTACTGGGGGTTAGTAAGTATCTGAGGTTTCCTCAGTCTAATAAGATAAGCATTCATTAAAATGGTGTAAAAAAATAACAAAAAATAAAATAAAAAATCGTGGGGAGTGGATTCGAACTATCGACCTTATGCTCAAATTGCATTAGGTTTACCACAAGACAACAAGCTCATAAACTTCACCAGCTCTTCGGCAAGGGATAAACACTTTCTCAAGACACTTTCCTATTTTAAAGTGTTACCAGATCGTACATATCACCGAGCTTTGAATTCTGATGAGTGATCGACTTTATTGGCCATTTAGTGAACGACTCGGACTTAGCATCTGTGGCGGCCAGACGGCGATCAGTTTTTTCGGTCTAAAGCTGTACTTCGGTAGTTCACATTTACTGCAACAAAATCTCCATAATTCTTTTATTTGATATTTCCGTATTCGTATTTTCGTAAGATTTAATATTGTCGCTTTGAAATGGAAGCAGGCTTGACTTCGAAGGCAGGGTTGTCAACTGAACACAGCACTTATACTGAAAGTAGGTTTATTGCGAACTGAAACATACGTGCAGCACTGACTGCCTCTCGAGCAGAGTGCTCTGCTATTTATACACAGACAGAATGTACCAGAAATTAAAAGAATAGTTAACATAAGAAACATGTAGAAATTACAAGTGAACATGTAGAATATTCTGGAAAATACAAAGAAATAAATTTTTTCCAGTGGACGAGATTGAATCGGCGGCCTTCAGCACCGCAATCGGTGACGCTATTCATTGCACCACATTGGCAGTCAGATAACTGGTGGTCTTGCGGCATTGCTCCCTTTCGAGCCAGCTGCAATCTGGATCTTAATCTTGTCATGGAGTATCGATCCCTTATGCACAATTACCGACGATAGACGTTCTTGTCGTGGCTTCATCAGTATAATTACCGTCCTTAGAGCCCTTGAACAAGAAGCCATTTTCCCCTATCTGCTCTTAAGGATCGAAGTAAGGCTTCTTGCGGAGGACGTGAACAATGTGTCTTCGTTTTTGTCGTTTTAACGATGGCTCAGAATCCTCGACTTCGTATGTGACGTCTAACAGGCGGCGTATGACATGATTCGGACCAAAGTATCGCTTCAATAACTTTTCTGATAGCCCAACTTTTCGTACAGGAGTAAGAATCCATACCAGATCTCCTGGGCTGTACACAACAGACCGGAGCTTGTAATTATACCGCTGACGGTCGTTTCAGGTTCGTGGCCACGGAGCACGAAAAACGGCGTGAAGCCTTTTTGTCTTGTCCTGCGGTATTATAAGCAAATGCCACTACTGGCAGTATTGTATCTCAATCCTTCTGCTCAACATCGACGTACCTCGACAGCGTATCTCCTAAGGTCTTGTTAAAACGTTCTGTAAGACTATTTGTATGAGGATGGTATGCAGTTGTCATTCTGTGGACAACATCACAATGTGACATTACCTCTGATACTAGTTTTGACTGGCATACTTTTCCACGATCAGATATCACAAGTGGTTCTCCATGCTTCAAAATAATGTCTTCTACAAGGAATTTTGCGATCTCTGGAGCTTCTGTGGTCAGCACAGGTTTGGTGACAACGTCGCATGTGAGGTAGTCAGTGCAGAATATTATACATCGGTTACCAGTTGTCGACTTCAGGAACCTCCCTAAAACGTCGATTCCAATTCGGTGGAATGGAGCTGCTGCAGGTGGAATTGGTACGAGATGCCCTGGATGTAATTGCGGCACATACTGCGGCACATGCTCCTGTCGCTGACACCCTTTACAGTGACTCACATAGTGCTTGACAGATCGTTAGAGACCTTACCAGTAATACCTGCGTCTGATTCTATCAAGGACTTCATCAGATGACTGGATATTGGAGCACAGTGGAAATACTTGAGAATAGCTGGCTCGAGATGAGGTGAACGACCAGTAGCCACTTGGGGCCCAGTGGATCGTAGTTGCTCTTATACATTGTCCCTTTTATAAGTTAGAACTCTCCATTGGTCGGTTCTCCTTTCTTCAAGGCCACTATGGTTTTTAATAGTGCTGGATCTTCCCTCTGTTCAGCTGCAACGTCACCAAATTCAGTGAGGGCTGAAATTTCATTCATGCTGTTGTGTTGCACTAATGGATTCCTCAAAAGGCAGTCGTCATCCATGTGTTTGCTCCCATTCTTGAATACCACTTTGATGTCATGCTCTTGGAGTCTTAGTGCCCATCTTGCTAGTCGACCTGATGGATCCTTCAAGCTAGTCAGCCCAAACAAAGAATGTGAGAGATTTCAGTACTTTTTTCTTCTTTTTTTAATCTATTGGACCAAACTGTGTGGTCATCAGTCCGTAACTTAAACTACTTAAACCTAGGTAAACCAACCTAAGGACAACACACACAGCCACTCCTCAGGGAGGACTCGAACCTCCAACGGCGAGCAACCGTGCGCTCTGCAGCTAGGCGCCTTAAGCCGCTCGGCTACACCACCACGTCATTTCAGTACTGCCACGTTGCTTTCCAGCAGTAAAAGGACGACATAATCTAGTTCATTTTATTAGATTAATTGTAGGTTATCGATTTAATAACTTGTGGGGAAAGACAAATATTCTGTTACTCGGTTGTGTGAGGCCTGTAGCAGGGGAAAACACACGTTCAGAGCTAATGGCGACCGGTGGCAAGCACGAGGGTGGCTCTGTTATTTGGAGGGTCAGCGGTTCCCGGAAAACGCCTTATGGCCGAGAGCCACAGCAGGTAGGACTGAGGCGTGAGCCTTCCGAGTATTTTCGCACACGTTATGGCCATCTGGCTGGCGCCACCGACGCTGACGTCGTCTGACCGAGAGTGTACGGAGCAGTACAATATGTCTCCTCGGGCGGTGTGCTGTGCTTTGCGAGGGGAGAGCGGGGGCGTCTGGCACTGAGTTGGCGAACGCCAGGGTGGCACTGCTAGGACACTGTACATCTCTCAGGGGCGTCGTCTCCATGCATGCGGCACATGCCTATCAGTTACAACAGTAGAAGAAAAATTACTTTCTTGCAGTAAGCGCAGCAAGTGCTCTCCGCAGCAACTGCTCTGCATGCGGAGGAAGAGTCGCTTCAGCTCGCCACTCTCGACTCCCACCCTCCGTCCCTCGGCCAGCGCGTCCGCTTGCTACTTCTACATCCGAGGTCAAACCACACCCCCACCCTGGCACTGCTGCCGCTGCACCGCATCGCCTACATTGTGAGGAGGATGCGCGCGCACCTGCCCCGCACCCTCCTTTGCCCGGAACTGCCCACCGTCTGAGCCACGGGTGCATGCGGCGAAGCCACAGCAAGCCAGCTAGCCTCGCGCGTGAGACAGGTAGTTGGAACGGATCGCCGCGCAACTGAGCTTTATTCTGTGTTACGATTCTGCTCCCAGACTTGGCGTTGCTTCTGAATTGTATGATTGTTTTATATTTTGTTTTATTTTTGAACGGTCTTAGTACTGAATGAAGCCTGTCGATAGGACTCAGTGAACTCCCTTCCTTTTTCAGATTTCGAAATGACTGAAAATTCTGTAATACAGGAATTAATTAGAGAACCATTTAATTCAAGACCATTTTAGCAAAAAAGGAAATAGTTGTTAAAGGATGACCTTGCCCTGCTTTGACTGGACTTTCTACTAGGCATAAAGATAAAAATGTCAAATGTTTGTAGAACTTATGGGACTTAACTACGGGGTCATCAGTCCCTAATCTTACAAACTACTTATCAACTAGCTAAGACCACAGAGTAACATATACAGAGAAGCAGCCACCCCTAAAACACTGTCCTACGCTCCCCTCGTGGTTCCGTAAGATGCTAGCAGGTGTTAGGCGGTTCGTTCGCTGGCTTAGGGTGCCTCTCGCACGTCAGAGGGTAGCGTGGAGGGGAGGCTGAGGGGAGAGCTCGTGCCGCCTGCCACGAGGCCACGGCTGTGTCCGGCTTGCTGCCGTTTGAGGGGAGGTGGTGGTGGGGGCAGCCGCTACCTGCCGCCTGCTCTGGCCAGTTTCAAGGGCTGCTTCTAACCTCAGCGCCATTATGGGACATCTTATGGAACTGCTGGAAACTCCCCTCCCCACACCCCTGAGCGTAGAGCGTAGGACTGGGCCCTTACGGAGGTTTCCCGTCTGTATATATTTGTCTGTGCTAAGACTAAGGACGGCACAAATATCCATGCCCGAGGGGGGATTCGAACGCCCGACCGTAGTGGCCGTGCAGACCGTGACTGGAGCGCCTCAGTCTCCTCGGCCACCGCGGCTGGCCCATAAAGATAAGAAGCATGAATACATACAGCATTTTCAAACAGCACTAGTTGGTTAAGTGGTTGTGACGTTAAGCAGAGGTTGTTCTGCTGCCCTTGTCTCTTGTATGGTGCTGATAGAACAAGCTTGTGGATTATGGAAGCGTTCAGTAATCTGAACGTGTTGTCAGTGTCAATTTCAAGACACGAAAAAACCCTGGGACACATTAGAGCAAGTCTAGAGCTTTTAACATGTGGTCGAACAAGAATAGATCATCAGTTGAATCAACCACTGATAACTTCTGTGCTACTTCACAACGAGGCTGTAGCAAACAACAGAGGAATTTTAAAGCGGTTTATAGACTGTGTATGTTTTTAGCCAAGCAAGGGTTGCCTTTCAGAGGTCATAATGAATCGGCTGAGTCTCTAAACAGAGGGAATTACGTTGAACTGGTAAATATCATTAGCAAATATGATATCAGACTTCCTAACCACATGAAAGAAAGTAAAGTTTTCCGTGGAACATCCCCTCCTTTTCAAAATGAACTTATAATATGTATTTCAAAATTTCTTCTTAATGCACTGAAAGAAGAAATAGCCAATGCTCAGTTTGTTTCCATTCTACAAGATGAAACTACAGATTCCATCAATAAGTCTCAGTTATCTGCATGCCTGAGATATGTAAATGATAGAGGAGAGGCCCAGGAAGTGTTCACAGGTTTTTCTGATGTAAGTGTAGATCGCTCTGCTGTAGCTTTGTTCAGACATATTGTCCAAACTGTAGAAGAATTTAATTTGGAATCAAAATTAGTTGGTCAGACTTACGACGGAGTGGCAGTTACGGCAGGCCAAATGACTGGGCTGCAGTAACACGTATAGGAAAAGTATTCAAGGGCTACATTCACTCATTGCTATAGCCACGTCTTAAATTTAGTTTTACAGCAGTCTGCTATTGCTAATAAGGACTGCTGTGTGTTTTTTAAGACAATGTCTGGGTTGTCTGCCTTTTTTTTCACTTCTCCAAAAAGAACTCATGCATTTAAACAATTCGTGGAAAAAGAGATTCCTAAAGTCGCACCTACACGGTGGAACTTTTGTTCAAGACTTGTTAACACAGTTCAAGAAATGAATTAATTATGTTTTTCGAAGACATAACGGAGATGCTGGTTGGGATGCTGTGTGTGTAGCACAGGCTTATGGGTTCATTTCATTTCTGTCCGAGTACAGGAACTACTTTCTTCTTGAGGTTTTCTCAAGGATATTTTGTCACACAGATATACTTTTACATACACTACAAAAGAAGACACTAGATATAGCATATTCTAATAAAGAGATGGAAAAGTTTCAGCTTTTGCTTGTTTCACAGAGAAATGATTTTTATGCATTATGGGAAAAAATGACATACAACACAGAAATAATTTGTCCACCAAGAGAACTTGTATTGAGAAAAAGGAAGTAAGACGATTGTAATTTAAGATTATAGACCACATATCCAATCAAACATCCGGCAGGTTTGGGTCTCTTATCAAGTTGCAGTTCATGACTCTTCTAAGCGAAGAGAAATATTCGTCTCACAGCCGAAATTTTCCAGACGGTTAACTAGATAAACTTAACGACAGTCCGTATTCTGAACTGTTCGATTTTGTAAAGTTCAGAAATGAGTTGATCGCATTCTATTCAACAGAATTTGAAAACAAGCCTACGCATGAATTGGTACCATATATGAACACCAACAATATTCACAAAATTATGGGCGAAACCTATAAACTGGCCTCCTTAATATAGTCAATACCTGTTTCAACTGCAACAGTGAAACGTTCTTTTTCGGCGTTAAGAAGAATAGCGAGACAGTTACCACCCAATTCTGACCTACAACTGCCGCGTTGTCAAGTGCCAGGTGGAGTGAATACACTTGATGGGACTCGTATTAACACAAAACTGACTAAGCTTGCTTGCAAACAAACCTTCCCAGTTGATAATTTTATGAAATTCTCTGTGTATTACATGAAAAGCATTTCCTTACTCCAGTAAGTACTAGCTACTCACACCATTGTCGCCTCCGAATACATCATTGACTATATTCCATGGTGATGGCTGTGCAGTATACTCTAGTACAGTTTAATTACTTATGTTTGAATAACTGAAAATAGCTAATATGATAACAACAACAACAATAAGAAGAAGAAGATAGCAATTAAGCTTCTTTGATGTTTAACTCAGTGAGTTACCACCGCTAAGCAGCATGCCCTTGACCCACATCCAGTATACGCCCCTGACATCTCTGATGCCAAGCTGGCGAATGCCGCGATTGTACAATAGCGAGGGAGTTTGCTGGGAACAACTTCCTGGCCGTGTTTTCGATGGTGTCTGAAGGCCATCAGCCGTGAGAACGCTGGACGTAAGGGTGATGCCCGACCAGTGGAACCGCGAAAAAGCTGGCCATTGGCTGCTGTTTTATAGTTAGGGATTTCAGCTGTCCGACTCCTGAACACAAGCCGTGATTGGCCGTACTTTGGCGCCTCGCTGTGGATTGGCGTTTCAGTACAGATAGGCGGAGCGTGAAGACTTTGCAGAGAGGAGACGGAGGTTTTAGAAGTGGAGAGAAGGAAACTGCTGTTTGAGCAGCCGAGGAGAGCAGACGCTTCTCTTCTGCTCTCAGTTCATACTTGCCGTCGATCAGCTGTACTTAGAGTTTGTGGTAAAGTTTTCGGAGTTACTCCTAAACTTGTACTAATAGCGCTGATTATTGGCAAGCCGAGAGCAAGGTCACCCTGTCTGATTCGCTAATTGGGATTGTTCTGGTGTCACCTCTGCGTACAGTACATTCGTGTATCTCAGTGCCGAACGAGTGAGATCGTAGGCACTGAGATCCGCCAGGGTCGAAGATGGCTGATATTAGTTAAAAATCGCTTCTGGAATACGAAGCTGAATTATCTCCGGGTCTGTGACTATTGAAACACACAGCCGCCATCCAGCCGTCATGTTGCCGACATAGCCAGCCAGCACAGTTTTGGTACAGTATCGCGTGCATTTGCTAGTGTTCCATGGGGTGTTCACGTTTTTGGACTATAAAAAAGTTAGGTAAACTCACAGAAATCTGGTATCAGAAAATTCCTTTCGATTACGGCACAGTTTCCAGTTAAATGTGGGTTGTCACAAGTGTTTAGAATCAAATACAATTATCTTCAACTTACCACTCACTTGCTGTAGGAGTGTTTATTCTGTTTTGTAAATTCATAAAATTTGTTCTGTGTTCAATTGTATGTGTATCTTGCTTTCAACTCTGACGTTCCCAGGCAAAACAAATTTCTTTACTCAAATCATTCAAATTAGTTAGCCCCCTTTACACAATTTTGGATGGGTTTTATTACTTGGGAAGAACAGCATAAATTCATTAATTAATCAATGGTGGGTTAGCCACGCCTATCCTTTAATATCAAACCATTTGCATACCGTCCTGTCCCCTTCCTTACTTTTCTTTTTCAACACACCCACCATACAACATATCTTTCATTTGGCGGACCCTGCCAGGATCACGCTTCCGCGGTTCTTCTGTGACGGGACAGATAAAGTTATCCTTGCGTTAATTTGGCCATTTCAAATACACAAATTTTGTAGCCGTTAATTAATACGCAGCGCTTAGTAGTAGAATAACCACATTTTCCTTCCGCAATTATTTATGTGTGTATTAGTGGCTTCTGTGTCACTTTATTTATGTTTTTTGGTGATTTCCGTATCACTATCCTGAATGTCAGTGGTTTCTGCGCCACCTCAGCGTTGAATGAACGGCGTTGAACACAGCGTTGTGATGAATTTTGAATGGTTGATATGTTTGTCATAGTGAAACGTAGGAATTGGTGTATTGTTCGACGGCTATTTTAAAATTTTCTGAGAAAATTCATGTTTATACACGCCACTGGTCGCATATTTAAAAATATTGCCACGAGAGACCACGTACACTGACTGCTGGCGTGGCGCAGGGGATAGCGTTACGGACTGCGGTGCTGAAGGTCGCCGGTTCAATCCCGCGCACCAGAATGTTCTACATCTTCCTTATGTTCACTTGTACATTCTACTTGTTTCTTATGTTAACTGTTCTTCTAATTTCTGGTAAATTCTGTCTGTGTATAAATAGCAGAGCACTCTGCCCGAGAGGCAGTCAGTGCTGCGTGTATGTTAAGTTCGTAATAAAGGTGCTTTCAGTATAAGTGCTGTGTTCAGTTGCCTTTGAAGTCAAGCCTGCTTCCATTGCAACGCGACATTGTTTGGTGGAGGCGCCGGGTACACTGTTCAACAGCTGCATCACCGTGACTCTGATTAGGCAACGTAAAAGCCGTCACTTACACGGACTGGAACCAGAATACAAGGGATACACCGAGAACATCCTTCCAAAAGTCCGTATCATCAGAAGAACCATGGACACGAAACCAGCGGCAAGCCAGCTGCACATCAGACACCTGTCTGTGTTCTCGGGAGACGCTGGACAGGACCCCAACAAATGGCTAAAAGGGTTCGAACGAGTCGCCAAGTACAACAGGTGGGATCATACGATGTGCTTGGCCAACGTTTATTTCTACCTGGACGGAATAGCCCAGCAATGGTTTGAAAACAACGAAGACAAGTTGAATGACTGGGAGATGTTCCAGGAGGAACTTAAGAAGACGTTTGGAGACCGCCAGAGACAAATCCGCTCGGCAGAAGAACAACTGAAGAACCGGGCCCAACGACATGGTGAGCCGACACAGTCGTACATACAGAATGTTTTGGCCCTGTGTAACATAGTGAATCCGAATATGACTGAGGCCGACAAAATCACGCACCTGATGAAGGGTATTGCAGAAGACATGTACCAAGCTCTTCTGATAAAAGACGCCGCTGCGATGGAAGAGTTCATTAAGTGGTACCAGCGTATTGAAGAGATGCAACAAATGACGGCTGGACGTAAGAAGTATGACAGACTCCCGAATGTAGTCCCTATGGCCGTTGTGGAAGACCAGCATGACTTTGCTTCGATCATACGACAAATTATGAGAGAAGAATTACAACAATTTATGGCAACTGGGACTGTTAGACCGAGCGAGCATCAGATTATGGCCATGGATGTAAGCCCTGTAAGTGACGAGGGAGCCGACGTCGCTGAGGAAGAGGTATTTCAGACATTAGCTCTTGTCTGCCCCGTCAATCGCACCTGACGTGAAGAATGGCGTCGCCCTGCTATGACTTACGCTGCAGCCGCCAAACGGCAGCCTTTGAACCGGTCGACGCGGCCACAACCAACTCCTCCAGTAACTGTGACGCCCCGCAGAAGAACAGACGTCTGGAGGACAGAAGACAACACACCACTGTGTTTCCATTGTGGGCGCCCTGGGCATATCGTACGCTACTGCAGAGAGAGGAGGCGAATATTCGACGATTATTTTGCCGCAAGACGTCAGCCTTCGGAGCAGTTCTATCCGGGGCAGTCACCTGCTGATGAATTCAGTCGACCGATCGGAAGAAGCCCATCGCCGTACCCTAGACGAGGTCGCTCCCCGACACGCCGCAGCCACTCCCCTAGCCGCCGCGCCCAGCAAAACTAAGCGAGGCGACCATCTACGGAGGTGAGGCACCCACAGATGAAAATCACCCATGGACGACAGTCGCTAAGACGTCGGGAAATCTGATCGACGTCATAATTGACGGCCAACCCGTCCGCGCACTTGTTGATTCAGGAGCGTCTTTCTCTTTATTGTCGGATAATTACCGCCGCATGCTAAAGAAGACAATGTTCTGTGATACGGGGGCAACGGTGTTGAAGGTCGCGAATGGAAAGTACATCCAGCCAGCAGGAACTTGTGTCGCAAGAATAACCATCAACAATAGACCCATCCGTTTCAATTTGTCGTGTTAACAGAATGTAGTCATACTGTCATTCTCGGATGGGACTTCCTTCAGGCATCCCAAGCTATCATTGATCTAAGCTGCAAATTGAAGAAGTTATTCCGACGGACACACGTAATACAGAATTTCCTGGGAAGTTATTTGCCGTTGACAATGTGACGATACCGCCGTTGACGATGAGAAGAGTTGCAGTCACAAACACAAATGAGCGATTATGCTGTGAAGTCCTTGTTGATAGTAAAACTTTTATCAGTTTCACAAAAGAAATTTACATACCAGCTGCTATCATAAGCATTACTGGAGGTCGAGGAGAGATTTGGATCACTAATTGTTACGAGGAGTCGCAACTTATCCCGAATGGAATGTGTATCGGGACAGCTGAACCAATCCAGGACGGTGAGCTCAACGTCATCAATGAAGACCCAGGCCCTGCTGTTAGTACAGACAACACGCTGGAGGAAACAAACGTGGAACTACCGATAGGGCCTGGACTGACCAAGGAACAATGGCAGCGGGTGTTAGGTATACTACGCCAATTTTTGGGCGCATTCACACCTTAGCAGAGGAAAAGTCAGACGAAACGGCCCACGACAAGCACCTTATCAATACTGAGGATCACCCGCCAATTAGCCAGCGTTCGTATAGAGTGTCGCCAGCTGAAAGACGGATAATTCGGGAGGAAGTGGAGAAGATGTTATTCAACCTTCGGAGAGTCCTTGGTCGTCTCCGGTGGTCCTCGTAAGGAACAAGGATGGCACGTGGCGATTCTGTGTCGAATATCGGCGGCTAAACAGAATCACAAAGAAAGATGTCTACCCACTGCCGCGCATTGACGACACCTTAGACTGCTTGAAAGGAGCTACATACTTCTCAACTATGGACATGTAGACTGGTCACTGGCAAATCGAGGTTGACGAAGCTGACAGGGAGAAGACGGCTTTTATTACACCTGACGGCCTCTATGAATTTAAAGTAATGCCATTTGGATTATGTAATGCTCCGGCCACATTGGAACGCATGATGGACAACTTGCTTCGACACCTTAAGTGGACGACGTGTCTCTGCTATTTAGATGAGATTGTCGTTTTCTCGAAAACATTTGAAGAACATTTGAGTTGCCTGTCAACTGTGTTGAAGTGTGTTCAGACTGCAGGACACCGCCTCAATCCAAAGAAGTGCCTCTTCGTTGCCAAAGAGATAAAAATCCTGGGGCACCTAGTCAACGGAGATGGTGTCCGTCCTGATCCAGATAAGGTAAGGGCAGTCACAGAATTTCCAACTCCTCAGCACATTCGTGATGTGAGAAGTTTTCTCGGGCTGTGCTCATACTACCGACGTTTCATAAAAGGATTTCGTAACAAGGCACGTCCATTACAGGAACTTCTGCAGGGAAACGCCAAGTTTTACTGGGATGGGACATAAGAAAGAGCTTTCCGGTCACTTAAGGAAGCTCTAACTTCCGCACTAGTGCTAGCCTTGTACGACGAGAATGCAGAAACGGAACTTCACACAGACTCCAGTGGTTATGGGATTGGTGCAGTGCTTGTACAAGTTCAGGAAGGTGCTGAAAAAGTGATAGCCTATGCATCAAGAGTACTCTCAAAGTCCGAGATAAACTACTCTACAACTGAGAAAGAATGTCTCGCGGTTATCTGGGCTATCAACAAGTTCCGGCCGTATTTATTCGGCAAACCATTCACCATCGTGAAAGACCACCATTCTTTATGTTGGCTGACTAGCTTGAAGGATCCATCAGGTCGACTAGCAAGATGGGCACTAAGACTTCAAGAGTACGATGTCACAGTGTTACTCAAGAACGGGCGCAAACACAAGGATGCCGATTGCCTTTCGAGGAATCCATTAGTTGAACACAACAGTATTAATGAAATTTCAGCCTTCACTGAATTAGTTGACGTTACAGCTGAATAGAGGGAAGATCCAGCACTATTAAAAATGATAGAGGCCTTGGAGAAAGGAGAACCGACCAATGGAGAGTTCCAACTTATAAACGGAACATTGTATAAGAGCAACTACGATCCACTGGGCCCCAAATGGCTACTGGTCGATCCAGCTCATCTCCAGCCAGCTATTCTCAAATATTTCCACGATGTTCCAATATCCGGTCATCTGGGATTCGTGAAGACCCTAGACAGAATCAGTCGCAGGTATTACTGGAAAGGTCTCTACCGATCTGTCAAGCACTGTGTGAGTCACTGTAAAGAGTGCCAGCGATGGAAGCATGTGCCGCAATTACCTCCAGGGCATCTCGTACCGATTCCGCCGGCAGCAGCTGCATTCCACCGAGTTGGGATCGATCTTTTAGGGAGGTTCCTGAAGTCGACAATCGGTAACCCATGGATAATAGTCTGCACTGACTACCTCACACGCTACGCTGTCACCAAACCAGTGCCGACTGCAGAAGCTCCAGAGATCGCAAAATTCCTTGTAGAAGACATTATTTTGAAGCATGGAGCTCCACGTGTCACGATATCTGATCGTGGAAAAGTATTCCAGTCAAAACTAGTATCAGAGGTAATGTCACGGTGCGACATTGTCCACAGAATGACAACTGCATACCACCCTCAGACAAATGGTCTTACGGAACGTTTTAACAAGACGTTACCCGATATGCTGTTGATGTACGTCGATGTTGAGCAGAAGGATTGGGATACAATTCTGCCAGTCGTGTGACATTTGCTTAAAATACATCAAGACAAGACACCACAGGTTTCACGCCGTTTTTCCTGCTCCATGGCCGTGAAGCTGAGACGTCAATGGATACGCTGTTCCCTTTCCAACGGGACGACACTCAGGATGACTATGTTAAACAGCTCATCACCAAGGTCGTAGAAGCAAGACAGCTGGCTCGCATACGGACACTGGACGCCCAGGAGAAGAAACGTCAGCGGTATAACGTCAAGCACCGATCTATTGTGTACAGCCCAGGAGATCTGGTATGGATTTTTACCCCTGTACAGAAGGTTGGACTGTCAGAAAAGTTATTGAAACGATACTTTGGTCCGTATCATGTCATGCGCCGCCTGTCAGACGTCACATACGAAGTTGAGGATTATGAGCCGTCGTCGAAACGACAAAAATGAAGAGACATTGTTCACGTCCTGCGCATGAAGCGCATGGCTTCTTGTTCAAGGACTCTAAGGACGGTAATGTTACTGATGAGGCCACGACAGGAACGTCTGTCGTCGATAATCGTGGAGAAGGGAAGGATTCCCTTGAACTGCCATATAGAGGACCCATGACAAGGTCAAGATCCAAGACATTGCAGCTGGCTCCACAGGGAACATAACAGCGGGTCGCTGTTTTTCCAGGAGAGGGAGGAATGCCGCGAGAGAGCACGTACACCAACTGCCGGCGTGGCGCAGGATATAGCGTTATGGACTGTGGTGCTGAAGGTTTCCGGTTCAATCCCGCCCACCGGCAAAAATTTATTTCTTTGTAATTAACAATTCCAGAATGTTCTACATCTTCCTTATGTTCACTTGTACATTCTACTTGTTTCTTATATTAACTGTTCTAATTTCTGGTAAATTCTGTCTGTGTATAAATAGCAGAGCACTCTGTCTTAGAGGCAGACAGTGCTGCGTGTATGTTAAGTTCGTAATAAACGTGCTTTCAGTACAAGTGCTGTGTTCAGTTGCCTTCGAAGTCAAGCCTGCTTCCATTGCAATGCGACAATATGTATACTTTATAATATTTGTTCATGGCAGTTTGAAAGTGTAAATCATGGGTTGTCAAAGATAATTTAATGTTAACTAGGAAGAGGGCGCGATTGTTAAAGTGTGAAGATAACCTCGTTAACGGGAGCAAGATGAGCGAGTCACAAATTCCCTCAGCAGCAATGAATGAGACAGAACAGTCAAGGGAAGAAAATACGCAAAATGTAACAAGGGAATCAGCGCAGGAAGTCATGGATCACGAGGTTTTGGATAACGAAAACTTCGAAAGTGAGGAAGAAGTTCTTCTCTCGCCGCACAGTGACGGAAACATGACCACAGGGAATGTCAAAAGTGATGACGGTGTGTCGTACTTGCGTAGTAAAGGTCACCTTAACATATGACAAACCCCCACGCCAGAGCGAACAAGCGAAGGTACACAATTAGCCGACCTCATGCAATTCATGCAACAACTAGCGGAGAGAAGCGAATGCAAAATGCAACAGATGGCAGAGAACAATAAACAACTAACGGAAGAGAATAGCAACAGTTAAGCGAGAGTAGCGGAGAGGTAAAGGAGACGACCCACAAACTTATCCTAGAAGTAGGAGCGCAATCGAAAAGGGACATAGAATGAATAACAGAAGCATTAGAAGACGTAAAAGGAAAGATAGCAGCATTAAGGAAGGATGTTGAAAATGTAAAGAGAACATAGACAGAACCAAAAGGAAACGGCTTTAGAAGCAAAGAAAGACGCTCGCGTGGCTCGGATGGAAGCTATTGGTGCGAGAAAAGTGAAGACACGTGTCGAGATCTGTAGCGTCAAGAAAGTTGTTGAAATGTTGCGGGAACAACGGAAACAAATCGTGCAGGAAACCACGAGAAATTGACAGAGAAGACAAGGGAGATAGCAGAAATCAAACAGAAACAGCAGGAAATTGGCGAAGTAAAGGAAGAACAGACACGAATCACGCAACAAAAGAATAAGCTGAAACGTGATGTAGGCCTACGTACCACGCAGAAAGAACTGAAGTACATTAGGGAAGGTCCGTCGAGTACCATTGGTTCTCCGACAACTCGCGTTTTTGTTCAAGATAATCCGTGCAACACGGAACCCGTAAGTGAACCAGTAGACAGAGATACCGCGGTTGACAGTGAACTGCATGTACCGACCAGACAATAATGTTTTCCTGTCAGTGGGCCATTATTGTCACCTCAACCCCCGGAATATGAGAGGGAAAATAATTGGTGCAAGATCAGGAGAACGGAAACCGGTCCCCAAGAATCACAGAGGACAATGAGTAGAACACGTAGCGTAAAGGGTTTGACAAGATTGCATGCAGAAGACGATAAGATGACAGAAACCAGGGGGAACTATTACGGCTCGTTCAACCTAAAACATTTTCTGTCGGTCCAGAATTTTCAGAAATACAAGGAATCAATTAGCGTGCTTCACCCTAAGTCATTTATCGCACAATTACCAGCAGCATGGACACTCCGGTGTCGACTGGAGTTTATCTGTGTGCACATGCAGGGAAGTGTTGCAGAGCACATGAGATCGACCGCAGAAACTTGCCAATCGTATGAGCAATTTCGTACTGGCCACGTACTGGTCGGAACAGGCGTAAGAGCGCATAAAAGAAGAGATTATGTTAAGAAAAGACCTGGAAACTTCAGGATTTTGAAGTCCAGTGAAGTTTCTGGGGTCGATTATCTAGAAGAATAGGTTTTTAGACCAGTCTTATGATGACAACGAGATCATGAGTCTTTGTTTCATCAAACAGTCTATCGAATACCAAAGTTCCCTAATAGGAAGGTGTAACGCAACACTCAAAGAATTTATGGTCGCACTTCGGGAAGCTGAATTTATTACCGAAAGACAAGGTTGGAATCGGGAAGAAAATCAAGTGAGATACCATCCTCCGTGTGCCGGGAACAATGAGGGAAGGCTTGGCGGAGGAGAGTACCGTTCACAGGAGGATTAAAATCGACAGCCCAGGCAAAACTACGCGCCACAAGTAAACTGACGCGATAGCGGAAACGACGAACTTTGTTGGAATGGAAACCAAGGATACAGAAACGGGGGCCCATCACAAAATCAACAGTAGTATGGACCACAGAATCAACAGTGGTTTGGTCAACAAATTAACCACCAAGAAGATCGAAATAGAAATTGGCAAGAAAGAAGGTCAGGCAGTCCACTGCGGCAAAGAGATGTAGAAATTGTAGAAATCCGACCACCAAAGCCATACATGGGAACAACAATGCCGGCGGAAACCAAAATTGACGGTCTCCACCTGTGGAAACCACGCGCCAAACACCCGCAAAAACAATCGGAGAGAGCGCGATGTTTTACTGGAATACGAAGACATCAGGGAGTTCCTAAAAGAGGCGAAGACAACGATCAAGAAACAAGAAATCCACCCAATTATATATGTCAGCATTGGGAATGTTAATCTCACTGGCATTCTCAATAGTGGAAGCCAAATTTCAGCAGTTTCAGACACAGCGTATCGTAGATGCCAGGGAGATCTCCCATGGCCGACACTAAAATTGAAGACCAAGGTAAAAGAGCTCTGCTAGGAAAACAAGCGGAAATTCAACTGCAATACAGAATTACTGTCTAATGTCAAGGACACCAATGGGAATCGAATCTAATGGTAGTACCGATGCTGGCCGTCGAACTGCATTTAGGAATAGACTTCCTCACGGAGCACATGGCCGTGTTGGATATAGGACGAGGTGAAGTGGTTCTTCACAAAGACGCGAAAACTACGATCCGTTTCTCCAATCAACTTATAAGGGCAGAGTTACCGGCGGAATGCTTACATCTAACGGCCACTGGATGTCACACAAGCGGATCACCAGGAAATTTAGTAGACACTCAGAAATTACATCAAGAGAGACCAAGCGAGGTTCGAGACGATGTCTTTTGTGCAACAGAGAAACTAGTGGAAAATTTAGAAAATCTATCTTGTAAGGACAAGGAAGACTTGTGGGGCATTCTACGAGAAAATGCGGAAATTTTTCTACCCAAAGCCGGTGCGATTCGGAACTTTGTATATGCCTGTAGCATTAAGCCACATAAGAAATTTGCAGTACCATCATATCGCATCCCTTTGGCACATAGAGACGCGCTACGCGAAGAACTGCGGAAAATGGAAGACGAGGGAATCATTGAACAGGCAGCCTCCACTTATAATTCCCCATTAGTCATTGTGGAGAAACAAGACAAATCTACCCGTCTGGTCTTGGACTCACACCAGATTAACACCATAATAGAACCCGAAACTGACCGGCCAGAGAAACTAGAAGAACTCCTGCAAAATTTCCACAGAGCAAACGTCTTCACAACGTCTTCACTTAGGTCGAGTTTCTGGCAAATCATTCTGCATCCGCACTGTCACATGTACACTGCGTTCCTTGCATTTGGTACTTGTCACCAGTGTGGCCGAGCTGTCTGCGGCGCGTCTGTCACGGTCTGCACGGCCACTACGGTCGGGGGTTCGAATCCCCCCTCGGGCATGGATATTTGTGCCGTGCTTAGTGTTAGCTAGTTCATAAGTAGTTTGTAAGTTTAAGGACTGATGACCCCGTAGTTAAGTCCCATAAGCTATACAAACATTTGAACATTTGTTACCAGTTTAAAAGGCTTCCCTTCGGTGTAAATGTCTCGTCTTTCGCCTTTGTCAGAGGGCTGAACTCGGTGTTACAAGGGCCAATCAGAAAGAGAATCACAAGCTATGTTGACGACCTACTCATAGCAGAGCCGACTTGGGAACAACACAATTTGGTATTACGTGAAGTACTCAGAGCATTCTGGGATTGTGGGGTTACCGTGAATATCAAAATGTCATACATCGGGACCTCCACAGTAAAATACTTAGGAAACGTAATCTCCACTGAGGTAATATCTCCGGACCCTGAGAAGATTGAGGCGATCACCAAATTTCCTACTCCAACCACCAAGAAACAATTAAGAGGATTCCTCGGAATTATAATTTTTTTAAAAGATTTATACACATCAGGAAACTAGGTACTCCACGATTATGTTCACTCACTGGAAAGAAGACAGTGTGGAACTGGGACCAGGAAGCGAATGAAGAATTCAATAGCTTGAAAAAGGCAATTGTTGAAGCACCCATCCTCTCACACCCCAATTTGGCAGAAGGTCTATGTATGGCCACTGACAGTTCGTACAGTGCATTAAGTGTAATGATATTTCAGCGGTACAGGGAAGATGGCAATACTGTTTATAAAACTATTGCGTTTGAAAGCAGAATCTTAAACAAAGCGAAAAGAAATTATTCTGTAACCGAACTGGAAGCCCTTGCTGTGGTCTGGGGGTTCGAGAAGTTCCACTTCTTCCTCTATGGTAGGAAAACTAAGGTCTACACTGATCACAAGGCCTTAAAGTTCTTAATGATCGCAAAACTGCGCAACAAAAGGTTGACACGGTGGGTTCTCACATTACAAGAGTATGACTTCGCCGTTGTACACGTCCCAGGTGTAGAAAACGTGATTGCCGACGCATTGTCGAGACCACCGGTAGGACTCAAAGAAGCAGGTCAACAACCCCTTGAAGAAGAGCAAAGAGCACTATAGTTTGTTTTATATGAAACAAGTTGCCTTAGAGAATTACGTTTCCACCAGTCTGAGGGACATTGCCAAAGAACAAAACAAAGACCCGATACTATGTTCCATTAAGGAAAAGGTACGCTATAGGATGGAGCCGAAACTCAGAAGATACTATTTATTAAGGAATAGTATACTGTTTCATAACAGCGGCGGAGATGATGCGCCGTGGCGAGTGTGCATCTCAGAAGAATTAATAAACAACATTATTTGGCATACACACCTAGCGTACGGTCACTTCGGTCCACGGAAATGTTATTTAAAATTCCGCACGTTATGTCAGTTTAAGGACATGGAGAGGAGGATTCGGTGAGTTCTAGCAGTGTGTAAAGCATGTCAGAAAGCTAAACACACTACAGTTAGTATGCAAGTATCCCTCCATCCAATCATTCCAACGAAATTGTGCTGCCAACTTAATGGGACCTCTTCCGAGGACGAGCAAAGGTTATTCCTATATTTTCGTAGTCTTGGAACCTACATACAAGTTCTGCACACTTATACTGTTAAGGAGAGCCACAGATCGGACTGTAACTAAGGCGTTCCGTCGTGACTTCTTGGCGCAAGTAGGACACGTTGAGAAAGTCATTACTGATAATGGACCGCAATTCCGTGCCGAAGTATGGAAGAGCACACTACGAAGGCACAAAATAGAGCCCGTCTACGCCTCTGCTAGACACCCGCAGAGCAATCCGCCGGAGACAGTGGTGAAGAAGTTGGGAAACATGTATCGCATATATTGCAATAAGAAGCACTCGACGTGGGACGTGTTCCTACGGGATCAAGATATAATAAACGAGATTCCCCATACTACGACCATGCTGGCTCGAATAACAGTCTTGAAAAACGTTCCGCCAAAAGATATAGTGATAGAAATACAGGATTTTCGTCTGCAGCGTCATGGCCGACACATGAAAATTGTAGACTTGGCGCTCAGCCGAATTCGGGATGCTGGAATGAAGCGTAAGATCATTGCGGATAAAAGGGCGAAACCTCGGATCTTCCAACCTAGCCAGAAAGTATTAATAAAGAATTTCCGCTTGTCAAACAAACAGAAACAATTGTACCACAAGTTTTATTCAGCATACAATGGACCAGTGCGTATATGTAGGATGATGCATCCTTGTGCTCCAGAATTAGAGTCCTTGAAGATCGGAAAGTCTCTGAGGGTTCACCATGTTTGCCACATTAAGGCATTTGTAGAATAGTATGTGTCTCATAAGTTTGTAATAATTGTTACACTCCTGGCCATTAAAATTGCTACACCACGAAGATGACGTGCTACAGACGCGAAATTTAACCGACACGAAGAAGATTCTGTGATATGAAAATGATTAGCTTTTCAGAGCATTCACACAAGTTTGGCGCCGGTGGCGACACCTACAACGTGCTGTCATGAGGAAAGTTTCCAACCAATTTTACATACACAAACAGCAGTTGACCACCATTGCCTGATGAAATGTTGTTGTGATGCCTCGTGTAAGGAGGAGAAATGCGTACCAACACGTTTCCAAATTTGAGAAAGGTCAGATTGTAGCCTATCGCGATTGCGAGTATTCGTATCACCACACTGCTGCTCGCGTTGGTCGCGATCCAATGACTGTTAGCAGAATATGGAATCGATGAGTTCAGGGGGCCAATACGGAATGCTGTGCTGGACCCCAACGGCCTCGTATCACTAGCAGTCGAGATGACAGGAATCTTATCCGCATGTCTGTAACGGATCATGCAGCCACGTCTCTACCCCTGAGTCAACAGATGAGGACGTTTGCAAGACAAGAACCAACTGCACGAACAGTTCGACGACGTTTGCAGCAGCATGGACTATCAGCTCGGAGACCATGGCTGCGGTTACCCTTGACAGTGCATCACAAACAGGAGTGCCTGCGATGGTGTACACAACGACGAACCTGGGTGTACTAATGGCAAAACATCATGTTTTCGGATGAATCCAGGTTCTGTTTACAGCATCATGATTCCCGTATCCTTGTTTGGCGACATCGCGGTGACCGCACATTGGAAGCGTATATTCGTCATCGCCATACTGGTGTATCACCCGGCGTGATGGTATGGGTGAGATTGGTTACACGTCTCGGCCACCTCTTGTTCGCATCGACGGCACTTTGAACAGTAGCCGTTACGTTTCAGATGTGTTACGACCCGTGGCTCTACCCTTCATTCGATCCCTGCGAAACCCTACATTTCAGCAGGATAATGCACGACCTCATGTTGCGGGCCTTTCTGAATACTGCAAATGTTCGACTGCTGCCCTGGCAGCACATTCTCCAGATATCTCACCAATTAAAAAAGTCTGGTCAATGGTGGCCGAGCAACTGGCTTGTCACAATACGCCAGTCACTACTCTTGATGAACTGTGGTATCGTGTCGAAGATGCGTGGACATCTGTACCTGTACACGCCATCCAAGCTCTGTTTGACTCAATGCCCAGGCGTATCAAGGCCGTTATTACAGCCAGAGGTGGTTGTTCTGGGTACTGATTTCTCAGGATTTATGCATCCAAATTGCGTGAAAATGTAATCACATGTCAGTTCTAGTATAATAAAATCTAATGTTTGTAAATCTATCGGACCACACTACGTGGTCATCAGTCCGTAGCTTACAAACTACTTAAACCTAGGTAAACTGACCTAAGGACAACACACACACCCATGCCCCAGGGAGGACTCGAACCTCCACGGCGAGCAACCGCGCGCGCCGCAGCAAGACGCTTTAGACCGCTCGGCTACTCCACCGCGGCTCTAGTTTAATATACCGGGTGAGTCGCTTAACTTTACAACTATAAATACCTTCTAGAACACAACAAATATTTAATAACTAATTCCACGGACCGAAAGTGAGAACAGGGGCTGGTGTAACACGTTAATACAAAACATTAAAAAATGCATGAAAGTATATTTTTTTTAACACAAACATATATATTTTTTATTGGAAACCTATTATTATTTTAGCACAACTGAAAATAGGAAAACTTAATTAAGTAATTCCGTTTCTTACATTGTAAAATGTTAATTACAGCCATTGTTATTGTAACCTAAATATGACGCTTGAATAACTCCTCAGGATTTCACTCGTGCGTATTGGAGAGAACCGAATTAATTGAGGATACAAAAATAATAGTGATGTAACGTATGTACAGAAGACACCTGAACAGCCCATTACGTCCACATGCCAACATTTTTTTTTTAATCTTTATCCCTGAAGAATACTGTACTGCACTGACTTGCTACAAGAAAATGTACATTAACGGGAGTATTTAGCTAAAATTACAAATTAGTTTTTTTTGTTTTCAATTACAGAATATGAAAGAGTGTTCTCTGACGTTTCAGTTCAATAAAGGTTCAAAGTAATGTCCATCATTTGCTGCACAAGTTTGCAGGTGTTAGACGACGCAGCTCATCTTGTGTAATGTTGCCACAGGCTGCCTCAATACGATGATCATACCTTCTGAGGTTGTAGGTACCTCACTGCACATGTTCTTTAACTTACCCCACAGAAAGAAGTCTACAGGTGTAAGATCAGGGGAACGGGGTGGCTAATTTATGCGTCCGCCACGATCTATGAAACTCCCGTCGAACATTCTGTCGAGGGTCAGCCTAGTGCTCATTGCAGAATGTGCAAGAGCATCTTGTTGATAACACATACGCCTATGCTATTCCAGCGGGACATTTTATACCAAAGTTGGCAGATCATTTTGTAGAAACTCTACGTATTTTGCAGCTGTGGGTGCCCTCGTAGAAGTGAGGACCAATGAAGTGGTCGCTAGGTACTACGCCCCATGCCATTACAATCCACAGTCGCTGTTGCTCTACTGGTCCAAGCCAACGAGGATTGTTCACGGACCAGTTATGCGTGTTTCGTATATTCACTTTCCCGTGGTTTGTAAAATCTGCTTCATCGGTAAACAGGTAGCACTGCAACGCACAGTGTCTCAATGCCCATTGACAGAAATTCACTGGATTAATAAAGTATTCTCCATGTAATGACTGATGCAGCAACACATGATACGGGTGAAATTTGTGACGATGAAGTATGCGCATTACACTACTATGACTCATTGCACTGCCTCTAGAAACGTGTGTGGGTTGACGGCAACAGCAGCTAACACACCAACTGCACCTCCTTCTCCTGTGATGGGTCTGTTACGCACTGTTGTACTTCCGACCTGCTTGAAATAATTTAGCTTCCCACTTTACCACTGTGCGTACTTCTGTTCTTACTTGTACTGTACCGTACAGAACACTATCACAAACGTCTGGAACACAACGTACAGTACATCACTTATTCTGAATACGACGACTAATTCTTAATAACAGTAACAGAAAGCGCTGCCTGCAGACACTGAGGCAACTAGGACAAGCCAAAACATTGCATTACAGCCAAACTCGTAAACACTGTAATCTACGTACACATACCCCTACAGATGCTGATGGCTGATCATGGATCCTGTTTGTTACACCACACGACTAAATTGCTGATGAGTTAGGTTAAAATAACTCAGGATGTAATTAATATTTTACAATGTAACAAACGGCATTACTTAAGCATGTTTTCCTATTTTCTGCTACGCTAAAAATAATAATAGGTTTCCATTTAAAAAAAACATATGTATGTATTAAAAAAACGTACTTTCATGCATTTTTTAATGTTTTGTATTAACCTGTTACACCGGGTAGATAAAGATATAAGGAACGGGAAATTAAAGCTGAATAAATATAAATGTTTTACACATTTAGGGCGGATGCAGGTGTTATCAGAGCAGGGGAAGAGAGAGATGAATTTAATATACCGAAAAATAGTCCTCTTTGTTTTATTGCATTTCATGTATGAACTCAGAGAGAAAATCATAAAGAAATGCAATTCAAAACATCTGCCGGTATTTAAAAGAAACTTCTCTCAACTGAAAAATTAACTAAAGGAAAAGTTACAGACTTTATTATCTCGTGTTCGGAACATTATGTCGCCAGATGATGTTCCACTGGCTGTCATAAAAAGAAAATCGAGCAATGGAGCAAGTAAAAAACTAAAAAGAAATAAAAAGCTTTTCTGTGCTCCAATATTTCGTCCAGAATCCTTCATTCTTTTTCACTTAAGGCATGCGTCTTGGAATGGATTCTGTCAGGCGTTGGACGTAATTGCCGGAAGAGGCAACTTCTTCCCAGGCTTCAAGGACGCATTCCCAAAGAGCGTCTTCTGTGGACGGCTGGTTTCATTGCCAGTTATCTGATAATGTTAGGGCAACTTCAGCCCATATGTTTTCCCTGGGGTTCAGACCTGCAGACCGTGGTGGCCAGTGCACGACGTCGACGCCCATATTCGGCAACTGCTGCTGAACGAACGCCGACTTATGGACAGGTGAATGATCTTCCTGCAGTCTGAATTCTCCAGCTCCGTACAGCATTCGTATTGAAGGCAGTGTTACATTCTTCATCATATGAACGCATTGCTTGCCATCAAGGTTTCCCTCAATCCTGTGAAGTACGCCTGCCCCTCTCGCCGAAATCCATCCCCAACAGGAAACCGATAGCCGCCCACTTCTTCTTTTCGTCGCTACATATTTTTCGCAATTCCTTGTCCCTCGCGGTCGGTATACTACTCTTGGATCGTCAGTGCTCGTTGAAAACACCTTTTCGTCGGTAAAAGTAATGTTTTCCCACGTCGATTGCAAATGGAGCTCTGCGATTGCTAATCGGTATAAAATATTTCCCTCGCTGAGTTCCTGCTATGTAGCACATCTTTGTGCGTGTGGCCAGATTCCTTCATCCTTCGGCGAACTGTGTTGCTCGAACCGGGGAAGTTGGTCTCTCGACGTAACTGCTTGGCATTCAAATGGGGACTTCTCGACTCTTACGCACAAGCTCTTCGTCTTGCTGGTGTGTGCTCAGTCTCTTCCTGCCTCAGCCAGTAATTCTTGGCGGTAGTGCCTCGTTCGATATAATTTTTCCAGCATCTCTTAGCAGTAGTAGGTGGGACACCAGCGTCTAATTGATAAATAACCTTCTTCAATCCGAGGAAAAACTCTGTCTCGCACAGACCGCTCCCAGTGAGCCACTGCAACTGCCGTGATGTATATGTTATAGTGGATGTGGATTGTTAGGGAAGGTATACCTTCCCTAGTGGATGTGCACCATCACTGAAACGGCCAGTGAAAGCGTACCATAAACTGAGAAATACACATCCACTAGTGAAGGTGTACCATCACTGGCCTCAGTTAGTGGATGTGCGGGAACGGATTGGGTGCAGCGCACAGCAGGTGAGCTTTACACGTATCTGCGGGAGGGCTGGAGAAGTACCCAGCTGCAGCATTCCAGCAGAGCTTTCGTCGCGACGGTTGGTTTGGCAATACTGCAGCAGTTAAGTTCTACGAACATTTTAAAGTGGAACGGGAAAAGCCGAATTATAATAGTGCGTTTTTGGACAAGGAAAGGTACGTCACTCAGCAAGGATAAAACGCTAAAATCTGGACGAAAGAAGCAGGTGCGGCTTTTGCACACGTTTGCAGGTTTGCGCTACCCCCAGGAATAACAATATTTTTAAACTCCATTTACTGTTAGAGATTCTATGAAATGGGAGAAGTAGCACTCCATTTATCTCTTTCGAAACGCCCGGGCTGTTACGCACCGACCGCTCCCGAGCGGACCGAACTTCGCCGACAGCGGCTGGGTTTGCAGCCGGCCTGCAAACGCCGACCATGGTGTCTCAGGGGGTGTGTGGGATGCGGGGTGCGGGGGCAACGCTTGGCAACAGTGTTTCCGTATAGGCGCCCTGAGTGTATAAACACCCCACCCGAGCCACCCTGTCAGCCGCAGAAACAGAGTCCCAACTCTCCCGAAGACAACTGGAGTCGTCGGCCCTTAAAAAAAAGCGGGCTTTTCGCGCCTTCTTACCAGTTCACGTGTAGATGCGAGCGAAGTAACTGTGCGTTGTATCCGTTGTTTATCGTGTTTTATAGTTAATTTTGAGTCTCAAGGAACAGGTGAAGTAATGAATCAGGTAATTTCCTTGCTTTCTGAACCCTTCAATTTACGCAGGTTTGAAGAGAAATTATAAATCAAGAGGCTAGGTAGACCGATTCCAAGTTTGACAATTTCACAGACAGTTAAAACGAAAATTCGTCAATTCATTTTTTTTTAAATGCCTCGGGTAGATATTGTGTCTGCGGTCGAGTGATTGTTTCTGATCCATATACATCTATGATAAATTGACTTAATAGCATTTTTTTTCCGCATGCGTTGAGCTGCCACAATGGAGAGGCCGAATTTCTTATTGGTGAAAAAGTGCACTACCATCTTTTCTGGTCACCAGCCGCCACTGGAAAGAAGGACGGCAGTGTCTACAAGTTTTTGAAGAGGTATGAAGTGCTCGAGGTTAATGGAATAACGAAATTAATACAACCTGTTGGTGAAGAAGGCAAGATTAAGTACTATGTTTATGATGAAGCATTGTGTGATATTATGGATGACGCTCATGTAAAGACGGGTCACGGTGGACGCGACCGAATGACAAAATTCTAGAAGTAAAAGTACCGAAATGTAACGTATAGAGATGTCCAGCTTTATCTCAGCTCAATGGAAACACTGTTTAAAAAAAATAATAATAATAATAAAAAATAAATAAAAAAAGGGATAGAAGAAAGGAATTGTAGTGAAGCCCATGCTGTTCAAAGACCTAAATTCCAGATGTCAAGTTGATCTTATCGACTTCCAATCGAAAGCAGATGGAGACTACAAATTCACAATGGTGTATCAGGAGCATCTTACTAAATTCGTTGTTCTCAAACCACTGAAGTCGAAAACAGCTAAGGAGGTATGCGAGAACATTATTGACAGTTTTACATTGTTAGGCGCTCCCTCAGTGTTGTAGTCAGACAATGGTCGAGAGTTCGTTAGTAAAATAATGAATAGCTTAACTGAAATATGGCCAGTTTAAAGATTGTGTACGGTAAGCATAGATACAGCCAGAGTGAAAGAAGCTAGAGCGAGTCAATCGAGACAGAGAAAATATGCTGACTACACAGATACAGTGCCTCGGAGTGGAGCCGTGCACTGCGGTTTGTCCAGTTAATGAAGAACAGCACTGCGCATTTGGGAATTGAAAGGTCCCCGTACAAAGCCATGTTTGGATGCCCTCCTAAATGCGGGTTGTCCTCATCGAGTTTACCTCCTTGGGCAGTGACGAACGCTCACTCTGAGGAAGAGCTTCAAAATACAATTAATGAAGTCAGCTTCAGCAGTGAGAAAGGGACTGAAACGGTACGACATAATGTTGACAGCAACACTCCAGTAAAAGAGGATAACGTACCAACAGGAACAGAGGATGAGAACAGGGAGAAAGAATGTGTTCCTGGCGATAATGAATTCTGCCTGACTGATTTAGGTGAGTCAACTCGCGCTATTAAAAAGCACAGAACTGAGGCGTACATGTGCTTAGAAGATCAAGCACAAAGAATGCAGAATTTCTCAGATAGAAGTTTGCCACCAGTGGAGAAAGGATGCTCAGTAAGAGTTCCAGTTGACTTCGATCGAGGAAGAGGAGATGCAAGGTCGATCGTGGGTGTCATGCTCGAGACAGTGGCTGATGGGTTCTACCGAATCGGAACGAGATGTGGAGACGGCGCTACTACGAAAAGCTAATCTGTCAAAAATGTTCAAATGTTTGTATAGTTTATGGGACTTAACTACGGGGTCATCAGCCCCTAAACTTACAAACTACTTATGAACTACTAACGAACTAGGACGGCACAAATATCCATGCGCGAGGGGGGATTCGAACCCCCGACCGTAGTGGCCGTGCAGACCGCTACTGGAGCGCCTCAGTCTCCTCGGCCACCGCGGCCGGCGCTAATCTGTCGATCGAAGCCAGTTCGCCATGTTGTGGAGTCCACGAAATATGATTCAGTTTAAAGCACTGTGTGGTTCTTGCCCTATTAACTTCCATACATTTAAATAATTGTCCTTTCTAGTACACGTTTGATATAGTGAACAAATACAGATCTTCCAGATAGGTGAACTATGATTTATTAACACAAAATTATTGGCTCCACATTATGGCGATAACGGCTTCGTTTGTGTAGAGTTAAGGGCATCTGCCCCTATTCCAACCTCCTCGGCTGAGCCCGGCCGGCGCAACGTGAACGTGGGAGTACCGCTGTACCTAGCCCTGGCAGTACTGTCAAGACGCGTCTTTCTCTCGCCAGTCGGCGAGAGCAAGGCCGTACCCAGGGGGGGGGGGGGGTTATGTCACCAGGCTGGGGGTCCGGGGGTCCTCCCTCAAAAAACGTTAAAAATTGTCAAATAACACATTTATAGGCAATTTTAAGCTTTTTGCTTTTTATTAACATAACTTAGGATTACAATAAAGTATGATTAGACTCGAGAATTTTGTCTAAAAAATAAGAGGATTTTTTTTATAGATCAATATGTTCTTGCATTAACATATAACTACTAGACAATCTGAGAAAAAGTTGAAAGCTTAATAACTTTTAATTTCAATTACGAAAATAATGTTCCCTGTTGCATATTTTCAAATCATACTACATATGTTTAGATAATAGCCGGCCGCGGTGGCCGAGGGGACTGAGGCGCTCCAGTCACGGTCTGCACGGCCACTATGGTCGGGGGTTCGAATCCCCCCTCGGGCATGGATATTTGTGCCGTCCTTAGTATAAGGTAGTTGATAAGTAATTTGTAAGTTTAGGGACTGATGACCCCGTAGTTAAGTCCCATAAGCTTAACAAACATATGAACATATTTAGATAATATTTATTTTACTTTGTTCTAAAGTGCAAATAGACCTTGTTGCCTAAAATATATAGTTAGTGAAGAAACAATACCGCGTAACTGACAAATTCCTGATTTAGCGTTTTACAGTTAGTTGATATCCTTGAGTCTCAGCGCATGTACTGAAGCTGCCAGAGTGTCAAATATATGATTATTAAAAAAAAAAAAAAAAAAAAAAAAAAAAAAGGTCGAAGCAAAACCGCATATCTGAATCAGCGAAAAAATTGATGTAACTACCGCTTATCTACAAGAGAATAATATAGCGCTTAAGTAGATTGTTTAGGATGTGGTAAACATTTAAACAATACCACGTTAGTGCGAAAGCGCTTGCAGCACATTGTTACCGCTGGTTCCGGGCCTACAGTTTTCGAAAGCGTCTCCTTGGTTATCGTTTAGTTTATGAAAATGGACGTGCCTCAAGACGATATTTTCACTGAGGAAGCAAGGTATTTTTTTTTTTGGGGGGGGGGGGGGGGGAGCGGGGGCGCTTCTGGCACCTCGTTCTACTGGGGCCTCCAAATCTAGAAAGCTACTTTTTTTAGAC
This sequence comes from Locusta migratoria, assembly GCA_026315105.1. Taxonomy (NCBI): domain Eukaryota; kingdom Metazoa; phylum Arthropoda; class Insecta; order Orthoptera; family Acrididae; genus Locusta; species Locusta migratoria. The sequence goes on from CM048755.1 coordinate 788,102,735, forward strand.
TGTCACGTGACTCTCGTCCTGGGGGGGGGGGGGGGGGCGGTGAATTCTTTTTTATTGTAATAAATGTATCTCCAAGCGGATGGGGGGGGGGGGGACTCATTTTCAATCGCCATCGCCCTGGGCCTCCAACAGCCTTAGTCCGTCACTGAAGATACCTTTTTCAGAGTGAAAAATGTTTTATTAACTTTATCCAAATAACAGTAATATGAAACCTACTGTCTGTGCTGCTTTTCTTCTGTTTTTTATTAATAATATTATTGATATTGTCATTCTCATCTATACGTGAATCTGAGCTAAATCTCTTATGCTCCTAAATTAATTTACAAATTTCTTTACCTAGAATCACAGTTGTCTGTATGCAAGAATCCTAAAAGTAATTCAGTAGGCAATGGAAACGACAGTAGCACATTTGTGCTAATCGCGGATCAGAAAATTCGGAAAACTTAAAGGGAGATGACGGACGCAAGGTTGTTGAAAGTGAATACTAAGAATATTGCGGTCACTTAGGTACTGACAGAAAAAGGAAATCTAAAGCTACCCTGAAGATTGGGAGAAAAACGCCAACAATATTCTGAGAATGCGTAGCCAAGCGTATATTAGTTATTTAACAGATCAAAGTGGCTAAAATTTCTAATATGATCAGAAATTTAATAACAGTGTCACGATTCAAATTTTTGCACTTCTAAGTCACGTACCGTATGAAGCATTCTAGACGGTTTCTTGTCTCTCCTGTATAATGTTCGTAGTTTGTTACTTCCGTGGTATTGCTTCTTCACTGACATGTGGGTTTCGGTCGTCGAACACGCTTAGAGCTGTCATATTAATTGACAGAATAGCTGCTAGCGAGTTTTTACTTTCATATATGAAGTATTAAAACTAGAAAGTATAGTGATCACGATTTTTTTCTACCTCCGGTTTTTGACAGATCTTTACCTTTCAGGATCCTTTGAAGCCATTCCGACCATTTTCGCAGTGATGTATGTATCTGTGTGTGTGTGTGTGTGTGTGTGTGTGTGTGTGTGTGAGTGTGCTCAAAAAGACGTGACCGGTTTGAATGAAATTTTGCACACCCGCCTTATATCAAAATCGGAAGGTCGTTCAACTTTTGGGCGGAATCGGCCGACCGGAAGAAGGTGCCGCTATAAGGCCTAAATCGTTAATCGGATATAACTTAAAAACCATTGGTTTAACGGAAAAAATATTCTTTATGAAATGATAAGAATCGAAAGACAAACAACCTTTGTTAACAAGATTTTCCGCAATCTCTAGTGTGGAAGGCTACTCCCATGAACCACAGACATTGCCGAGGTGGGGTGGCTTACGTGCCTCAACGATACAGATAGCCGTACCGAAGGTGCAACCACAGCAGAGGGGTATCTGTGGAGAGGCCAGACAAACATGTGGTTCCTGGAGAGGGGCAGCAGCCTTTTCAGTAGTTACAGGGGCAACAGTCTGGATGATTGACTGAGCTGGCCTTGTAACATCAGCTAATGTGGCTTTGCCACACAGCTACTGCGAACGGCTGAAAGCAAGGGGAAACTACAACCGTTACTTTTCCCGAGGACATACAGCTCTACTGTATGAACATATGATGATGGCATCCTCTCGGGTAAAATAGTCCCCCATTCGGATCTCCGGGCGGGGACTACTCAGGAGGATGTGATCATCAGGAAAGACAATACTGGCATTCTACGGGTCGGAGCGTGGAATGTTAGATCCCTTAATCGAGTAGGAAAATTAGAAAATTTAAAAAGGGAAATGGATAGGTTGAAGTTAGATATAGTGGGGATTAGTGAAGTTCGGTGGCAGGATGAACAGGATTTCTGGTCAGGTGAGTACAGGATTATAAATACAAAATCAATTGGGGTATCACAGGAGTAGGATTGATAATGAATAAGAAAATAGGAATGCGGGTAAACTACTATGACCAGCACAGTGATCGCATTATCATTGTCAAGATAGATACGAAGCCAACACCGACAACAGTAGTACAGGTATATATGCCAACTAGCTCTGCCGATGATGAGGAAATCAAAGAAATATATGAGGAGCTAAAGGAAATTATTCAGACATTTAAGGGAGAGGAAAACTTAATTTTTATGGGAGACTGGAATTCGGTAGGAGGACAAGGAAGGGAAGGGAAGATAGTAGGTGAATATGGTCTGGGCAAAAGGAATGAAAGAGGAAGCCGCCTGGTAGAATTTTGCACAGAACATAATTTAGTTATAACAAACACCTGGTTCAAGAATCACAAAAGAAGGTTGTATACGTGGAAGAGAGCAGGAGACACCGGGAGATACCAGATAGATTTTATAATGGTAAGACATAGATTTCGGAACCAGGTTTTACAGTGTAAGACATACCCAGGGGCAGATATAGACTCTGACCATAACTTGTTGGTTATGAACTGTAGGCTGAAAATGAAGAAACTAAAAAAAGTTAGGAAAATAAGGAGATGGGACCTGGATAAATTGAAGGAACTTGAGGTTCTTAAGAATTTCGGAGGGAGCTTTAGGAAACAATTGACAAAAACAGGGGAAAATAAAACAGTAGAGGGGGATTGGGTAAAATTGAGAGATGAAATAGTGAAAGTAGCAGAGGACAAAATAGGTAGGAAGACAAGACCTACAAAAAATCCTTGGATCTCACAGGAGATACTAAATTTAATCGATGAAAGGAGGAAATATAAAAATGCAGTAAATGAAACAGGCAAAATGAAGTACAGACGACTAAGAAATGAGATTGACAGGAAGTGCAAAATGGCTAAGCAGGAGTGGCTAGAAGGCAAATGCAAGGATGTAGAAGAATGTATAAATAGGGGAAAAATAGATACACCCTACAGGAAAATAAAAGAAACATTTGGAGATAACAAAAACAGCTTTATGAATATCAAGGACACTGATGGAAAACCAGTTCTCAGCAAAGAAGGGAAAGCTGAGAGGTGGAAAGAGTATATAGAGGGGGTCTACAAAGGTACAGGTTTATATGCCAACTAGCTCTGCTGATGATGAGGAGATTGAAGAAATGTATGAGGAGTTAAAGGAAATTATTCAGACAATTAAGGGAGTGGAAAATTTAATTGTGATGGGAGACGAATTGGTTAGTAGGAAAAGGAAGAGAAGGAAAAATAGTAGGTGAATATGGACTGGGCAAAAGGAATGAAAGAGGAAGTCGTCTGGTAGAATTTTGCACGGAACATAATTTAATCATAACAAACATCTGGTTTAAGAATCAAGGAAATTGGTAAAACATAGATTCCGGAACCAGGTATTTAACTGTAAGACATTCTCAGGAGCAGATATAGACTCTGATTATAACTTATTGGTCAGGAACTGTAGGCTAAAACTGAAACAAAATGCAGAAAGGTAGGAAAATAAGGTGATGGGACTTGGATAAATTGAGGGAACCTGAAGTTCTTAAGAATTTCAGAGGGAGCTTTAGGCAACAATTGACACGGGGAAATAAAAGAGTAGAAGAGGAATGGGTAGCATTGATAGATGAAATAGTGAAGGTAGCAGAGGACAAAATAAGTAGAAAGGCAAGACCTACAAAAAATCCTTGGACATCACCGGAGATACAAAATTTAGTTGATGAAAGGAGAAAATATAAAAATGCAGCAAATGAAACACGCCAAATGGAGTACGGGCGACTAAGAAATGAGATTGACAGGAACTGCAAAATGGCAAAGCAGGAATGGCTAGAAGCCAAATGCAAATCTGTAGAAGAATGTATAAGAAGGGGAAAAAGTAGATACTGCCTACAGGAAAATAAAAGAGACATTTGGGGACAAGAAAAACAGCTCTTCGAATGTTTAGAACTCGGATGGATAACCAGTTCTCAGCAAAGAAGGGAAAGCTGAAAGGTGGAAAGAGTACATAGAGGAGCTCTACAAAGAAATTGAACTGAGAGATAATGTTGTAGGAAGGGAAGAGGAAGTAGATCAAGATGAAATAGGAGATACTATACTGAGAGATGAATTTGACAGAGCCCTGAAAGACCTAGGTTGGAACAAGGCCCCAGGAGTAGATGGCATTCCCTCAGAGCTACTAATATCTCTAGGAGAGCCAGCCATGACAAAACTATTTCACCTGATGTGTAAGATGTATGAGACAGGCGAAATACCCTCAGACTTTAAGAAAAATGTAATAATCCCCATTCCAAATAAAACAGGCACAGACCATCAGTTTGATAAGTCATGGTTGCAAAATTTTAATATGAATTATCTACAGGAGAATGGAAAAGCTGGCAGAAGCTGATCTCGGTGAAGATCAGTTTGGATTCAGGAGGAACGTAGGAACTCAGGAGGCAATACTCACTTTATGACTTATCCTAGAAGATAGATTAAGGAAAGGCAAACCTACATTTTTAGCTTTTGTAGATTTGGAGAAAGCTTTTGACAATGTTGACTGGAATACACTCTTTCAAATTCTGAAGTCAGCAGGGGTAAAATACAGCAAAAGGAGAGTTATTTACAACTTGCACAAAAGCCAGACCACAGTTATTAGACTCGAAGGGCATGAAAGGGAAGCATTAGTTGGGAAGGGAGTAAGACAGAGTTGTAGCCTTCTCTGATGTTATTCAATTTGTACATCAAGCAGGTGGTGAAGGAAAGCAAGGACCATAACAACAACTGATATCATTTGTCCTTCCTGTTTCTTTGCAGTTGGTTCTTGGCATGAATTGCTTTAATGTTGTTATCTTGGTCATTGTGCAAGTTGTATATTGGTAGAATAATAGTTTACTTAACATATTTTCAAATGTGAGTCTTGAAATATTGTGACTAAGGCTGAGAGAAGAGACGTACACATATCTCAAGTCTTTTGCTGCAGGATGTAGGGAACTTCTGTGACTACTATCACATTTACTGAGAAAACCAGTGACTAATGGTGCTGCTGCTCTTTTAATCTTTTCTATTTCATCCACAAATCCAACATGAGAAATGTTCCAGGTCAATGAACAATACTGAAAAAATTTTTATGTGAATAATTTCATTTGTATTTGAATTACACTTCCACAAGGTTATCCCAATAAAATCTGAGTCTTATTATCTGCTTCCCTCATAGCTTACAGTTATGTGGCTGTTCCACCTTAAATCACTCTACACAAAATATCATGTACATGCATAATACTACAAGATCTTTCTGTCCATTTACATAAATTAAATTACATTTATATATATTTATAGTCAGCTGCCATTCTTTGCATCAGACAAACAAGCCCCTCTGCATTCCATTAGGAGTATGTACCAGTGTCAGCTCTCAACACAACTGTCATCTATGAGCAGCATCATATTGTTACAGACTCTGTACATTTGTATATAAATTGTGCACTATATTGAAACATGCTGGATGCTATATTTACTTCATATAATGTCCCTCCATTTAGAACAATATATGAGTTTCTGGGAAAGAAGTCTTATTTATTTATTGCTTATTTAACTTGAACAGACTAGGGCCTTGAGGCCCTCTCGTACTTCTGACCATGAAACAGCACATACAAGAGATATTACAAAAAATTACAGTAATAATAAAATAGTTGACAATAAGAATAAATTGTGATAGTTATATTACAGGACCTATAAAATTATATAGATTAACACATTTGAAGTAATATTTAGTGTTGTGAGACGAGAGAAGGATAAATGTAGAGAAGGAGAAACAAATGACAGTGACAGAGGCTCTTAGAAAAGAGTAGAATATAAACAGAGAGACTTTGCCAAAACAGGAGGAGGGAAGATTTGAGATGTAGTGTGAACCGACAAGAGTGAACTGCAGAAGATGACTATTGTGACACTAGGTGGCCCATTAGTTGTCTAAGACATCTGATTTCTCTGATATTTTGAGTAAGGTTGTTCCATAGTTGGGTTTCTGATATAGAAAAATAATTAGGAAACAAGGCAGTATTTTGTGAGCCGGCCGAGGTGACTGAGGCGCTCCAGTCACGGTCAGCACGGCCACTACGGTCGGGGGTTCGAATCCCCCCTCGGGCATGGATATTTGTGCCGTCCTAGTTCGTGAGTAGTTCATAAGTAGTTTGTAAGTTTAGGGACTGAAGACCCCGTAGGTAAGTCCCATAAGCTTAACAAACATTTGAACATTTTTGCAGTATTTTGTGATGGTACAGAGAGGATTTTAATTTGCTGGAAATGTGTAGTTCTGTTGTGCTGCTCAAACAGCAAATTTAGAGTGGACGATAAATAAGAGGGAGTGCAAAGATTAAGAAAACAATAGACCAAGCATAGTGTATGGTAATCTTTATACTTACGAGCATGAAGCCATGGCAACTGTTTGTAGACTAGAGTGATTGGTCGTGAACCATATGTCACAAATGAATTTTACACAAGCATTTAGTGACAATTATAGTCTGCGTGAGCTCTTGTACAAAATTCCTTGAATAATAGAATCACCATAGTTGAATAAGTGGTGTATTAATAACTCCCTGAGCTTCTTTGATAGGGAACACCTTTCTGTATCTCTGTATAAAGTGGAGAGATGCTGATACCTTACAAACTGCAGTTGTTTGCTCAGACCTACGTGTTGGTCCATAATTATTCCTATGCTCTTTGGTGAGAAAGAGAAGGGTGTTACAGTGCTGTTCAGGATTAATGGTGGAAGAGATCCCCTGTACTGCTAGGTAATTAGTCTCTTGTGAGTCACTAAGATTGATTGTGTTTTGGATGGACTCAATTTCAAATAATTGCTATTTTATGGCCACTTTGATAAGGCAAGCACATCAGCATTTATATGGTGGATTGCTCTGTACAGGTCTCTTGAAATACCGTTTAGATATAAGCATATAACTGAACATCGACATAAAGGTGGAATTTGCAGTGGGAGACAGCAGTTGAGACACCATGAACGTATGATGAAAATAGTAATGTGCCAAGTACTGATCCTCGTGGGATCCCTTGTAATACATCCCTCCAGTGGGCTCTTTTTGTTCCAATCATTACACACTGCTGGTGGGATTTCAGGTATGAATGGAACCCTTGAACAGTACTTCGAGAAAAATTTAGGCTACAGAGTTCAGAAAGTACAATATCAAAGTTAAGAGTGTCAAATGCTTTGCTGAAATTCAAGAAGTACTTGATAGTTGCCTGTTATTTGTTCATAGCTTTTTTCTGTTTGTCAGTCACTTTCATTAGCGCAGTTGTCATACTGTGATTTTGGCGGTAATATGATTGGTATTCATCTAGAAGTTTGTTTGCTGTTAAATAATTTGTAATGTTCTTGCTGTGGGGGGCCCTTACTATGTAGAGTGCCTGCAAAACAGGCAGCCAGGGTGGGCTGCTTAGTTTCCTCCAAAGGCACTCACACAAACAAGCCTACAGATGCAAACAGAAATCAAAACAACAACAACTACTACTACTACTACTTCCTGCTAGACGGTGCTGTAACAAGGCACTACTTCGAGAGAAGCCACATGTGACAGTGCCTAGCCAATCCGAACTGTGGGACCAAGTGTAGCCATCTGAAAATGCCAGCTTTATAAGTGCACCAACAGTGTGTGGAAGACACTGCAATCCCAGACAGGATAGTGAGTGGCTGCTCCTACGGCCCCAATGGCACTCACCATAGTGTTAGATATCTTGTAGATTATTTGGGCCTAGCGCCACTAGTAAAATGTGTTGCTTTTCAGTCAGGCTTTACGCCCTCGGTACTTGTTAGTTTCTGCCAGCAATTAGTTTGTGTTCTCTTTTCTCTGTGATTTCATTGAACGCCAAGAAGGCAGATTTCTTTTGTGTTTAATAAATTGCATTTTGTTTCATCATTGGCTTCTTTCCTGTAGATCGCAAGAGACCCAGCATTGCAAGACGTAGCTCACAGAGTAAATTCCATCAACGGAAAATTGAACAGTTTGGATATGTCCCCGCCAACAATTCCAGCTTTTGATACTGCTTGGGAACCGTGGCCAAATTATGTAGAGCGACTAGAACATCATTTTCTGCCCCAAGGCGTCATCAACGACAACCAATGTTGGGCCTTCTTCTTAGCAACAGCCAGGTGTATCATTTCATTCAACAATTAAACGCGGAACAGTCACCTCAAGACCTCTCATATACATACAAGAGATGAGATGAGATTTTGACATGCAAATACATGTCATTACCCTCACCAAGTATTCTTTTCCTCTTGGAAGTCCCCAGGTAAGAGATATTGGTAACAGATTACAACAGATTGCAAATTCAGGTGTGCATATGTCGCCCGCAACCAGTCCTATGTTCCTTCATTGATTCACAATATGGTGGTGTTGCACACACCTGACAAGGGTCTTTGAGCTGAGATATTGAAGTTATAGGACCTGTCTGTTTATTTGACACCTCTCTGCCCATCACACGTGCCTTTGAACAGACGATCATCCATACCTTCGAACAGACTCACTGGCCACTGTCAGCACGCCGTGATCCAGCTGTTTTCGAGGCCCACCTGACCTCTGGTGCCAAGCGGGAGTCTCGCCCAGCTGTGGGCACAATCTGTGATCACCTATCTTCCACGTCCTCCATCTTGCCTGGACTGTTTCCAGAAACATGAATGGCCAAAGTGCTCCCACCGGCAGTCGAGGTGCACGGCTTGCCACCAAATGGGCCACATCATTGTTGTTTGCCAGACTTCACAAAAACACTACACTGAAGCGACAATTTCGGAGGATGCATAGGTGGTTGGTGTATCATCCACACAGGATCCAGGAGACCTGCATTACAATGACGGGCAAGTATTTTCTATCATTATCCTGTCACAAGCTCAGCTCCTCCTCACCTTGGAGATCACAAATACTTCCATGATTTTCTAAATCAACAGTGTCCTCCATGTCTAACATATATGATGATGCCACATACAAATGATTGGGCTCTCCAGCAGTGTCACCCTAGACTCAAAACTTCCACAGTTTCAGCAATTCCCATAGACATATCAATGGTGTTTTTTCGACATGAGTCGCTTACAACAACTAAGCTTTCACCACTGAGTTACTGGTGGTGTGCTCAGCTGGTGCCTCCAATCTCTTGGGTTTAGATATTTTTGGTTGCCTGTGTTTGTCAGTATAGGACGAGGTGCAGGCGGTCTTGACACACTCCTCAGAGGCCCTACCCCGCCCATTGATCAGGAAATATGAAACACCATTCTCCTCCTCCATACCTAGAGTGACAGGATTCAGAGCACATATTGAGCTCCTTCCCACCGCTGTCCCTTTTGCTTTGTGGAACCATCTCCAGGAAGAGCTGATCTGCCTACAGGCAGAAGGCATCCTTTCTCCAGTTGCACACAGCCACTGGCCGACTCCTATAGTCTTAGTTGAGAAGCCGAATGGTGCCTTACACACCTGTGGAGATTTGAAGGTCATAGTGAACTCTTAGTCAGTCAGCGATACGTACCCTGTACCATCACCAGATGATATACTGACTCATCTTGTGGGCTCAACTGTCTTCGCTAAGATTGATTTAGACAATGCTAATTTGCAACTGCCGTTAGACAAAGAATCGCAGCAAGTCCTGGTCATAAATACTCCGTGGCCTTTTCCGGTACAACTGCCTCCCGTTCAGAATTGCCAGTGCCCCCCGCCATTTTTCAGTGGTATTTGGGGCATCTCACCAACCAGGTCCAGGTACGGCAAACTATCTGGATGTCATCACAATGGCTTATCAGCAATGGACCTCACGGATAAGCTATCTAAGCTTCTCCAGGTGTTTTACAAGGCTAACTTGCATTACCGGGAGGGAAAGTGAAAAAGTTTTGCTTGTGAAGTCAGCTATCTCGGGTTCAAGATTGATGCCCAAGGCCATCACACAACCAAGGATTATGTTGCCTCCCAACAACTGCAATCTGTCCCTGAGTACATAAATTATTATCAGCATTTTATACCACATGCTGCCGAACTATCAGCACCCCTTAACAGGTTATTTTGAAATGGTAGGCATTGGACGTGTGACCCAACATATGACCATACTTTAACGTCTCGAGTCAGCTCTTCTTCGATCTCCACGTCTGGCTGCTTACAACTCTTCTGAAACTCTCACCTTCACTGCTGATGCCTCGGACTATGGATTGGGTGACATCCTTTCACAGTTTGTAGATGGTGTCAAGAGGATGGTAGCCCTCACCTCCAGAAAAGGACAGACAATCAAATCAAATTGAAAAGGAAGCTTTGGCACTAAATTTTATGATTATGTTTATGACAGTCATTTCACACTGCACTCACAAGCCCCGGTTTCTTTATTTCACCCAGGAGCCGCTGTGCCCACCCGGGCGGCACACCACCTCCAGTGTTGGGATCTCTTCCTAGCAATATTCAAATTTGATATTGTGTATCGCGCCTCTGACAGGCATGCGAACGCTGATTTCTTTTCTCAACTGCCAGTTGGAACACCTTGCCTTTGGTTTACTTCCTGTGGAACCTGACATGGACGCGGCTATTGACACTCTTCCACTGGATGCCAGCGTAGTCCAGCAGGCCACTACAAATGATCCAACACTGCAAGCTCTCCGCCACCAAATAAGTGCTATTTGACTGGACAGTCATCGTAGCACTCCCGATCCAGCACTTTTAGGAACACGGGCACAGGCTTTTCGATCTCATTGGCACCATCCTCAAGCATAGTGAGTCAGACGTGGTATGACCAAAGGCATTCCTACGCCATGTCCTAGACCTTCTACGCACTGGCTATTGGGAATCATCCTCACCAAACAGGTGGGGTGTCGACACGTTTATTGGCGCATGTTAGATAAGGACATTGCCCACCTCGAATCTGCCTGCACCATGTGCCAGTCGTGCCAAGCAGCACCCCTCCGCCACTATTTTTTTTTGGTCAGGTACAGTTGCTCCTTAGGAATGTCTTTATGTGGACTTTGCAGTGCCTTTTCACAGATCCCAGTGGCTTATCTTGATATGAATCTGGGTCGGGGTATCCATATGTATCCCACATGGTGACCACCACATCTGAAAACACAATCAAAATTCTTTGTCATTGAAGGAGTCTCAAAAACAATAGTTTTAGATAATGGCCCCCAGTTTACTTCAGTCAAGTTCAAAAAATTTTGTTCTGCGAATGGGCTTTCCCTCATACATACCGCCCCATTCCACCGTGCGTCTAACGGCCAAGCGTAACGTTTAGTGTGTACGTTCAAGACCCAACTCGATAGGTTGCTGTGCAACCACCCGCTGGAAGATGTCGTGCTACTTTTTCTGGAATCTTATTGTACTGGCCCGCATCCCAGGAGAAATACTTCACTGTCAGCCATTCTAAACTCCCTTATCTGTCCTCGTTCCCTGAGACTTCTCGGCATTCTGCCTGCATTTCGACACATTCTTTCCGCATGACCGAAGCAGTCTGGGTGCAGTTGTTTTCTCATTAGTGGGCTCGCTGGGCAACTGCTGTCATCACCAAACTTTTTGGTCGGGTGATGGCATCATTGCTGTCCACCTTGTTGGCCACTCTGGTGGCCCTTGCTGCAGTGCTGCTTCCAACTCCTGAAGACCACAAACCCATGGATATCGACCAAGACATTCCTATCGCCATGGGCGTTGTGAACACTTTTTGTAGGAGGGAGGAATGTTGTGATGGCACAACAGGCAGCCAAGGCGGGCTGCTTAGTTTCCTCCAAAGGCACTCACACAAACAAGCCTACAGACGCAAACAGAAATCAAGACGATGACTACAACTTCTTTCTATATGATGCTACTTCACAAGAAGCCACATGTAACAGTACCTAGCTAATGGAACCAAGTGTAGCCATTCACCAGTCCTGGCTGTACCAACAGAGTGTGGAAGACAGTGCAGTCCCAGCTAGGATCGTCACCATCTGTTCCTACACTGGGTCTAGCTCTGTCGACACTCACCATAGTGTTAGATGTCTTATATTATTTGATCCTAGTTCCACTAGTTAAAAGTGGTGTTGTTTTAGTGTGAGGCTTTACCCCCTCTGTACTTGTTAGTTTTTGTCAGCAATTAGTTTGCGTTCTTTTTTTTTAATGATTTCATTATACTCCAAGAAGGCATTTTTCTTTTATGTTAAATAAATTGTTTTTCTTTTTATTGTTGGTTTCTTTCCTGCAGATTGCAGGACATAACAGTTCTCATGAACTATATTTTCTAGAGCCTTTGATAGTGCTGGTAAAATACAAATTAGCCTGTAGTCGTAAGGTTGTACTGCAGAATCCTTCTTGGGTTGTGGTTTTATAAGTCCTTTTCTTCAGATTGCTGGGAAAATGCTGGAGATTAAAGAATTGTTAAACATACCCATTATTACAGGAAGCAAAGGCTGAATAAGAAGGCTGATCATTTTCACTATAATGTTATCATGCCCTGTGGTCTCTGAATGAATCCTTGCAATTAACTTCCTGGCTGTGCTAGGGCTTTTGTTGGTCTGCAGTAGCAACAACTATTTAATATTAGTTATTGTTGTCTCCACAAGGATATGAAATTCATAAATTACACAATGTTCATTAAATGAATCATGATTCATTTTAACAGATGCTGACACACAAAAGGCCGAGATACTAAATGCCTTTTACCAAAGCTTGCACAAACATTACACCATAGTTCCTCCTCTAGGCGATTGAACAAATGACAAGATGGCAGAGACTGAAATAAGAGGGATAGAAAAGCAATTGAAACTGCTCAACAGATAAAATGCCACTGCACCTGATGGGATACTAATTCGATTTTACACGGAGTATGCAAAGGAACTTGCACTCCTTTTAGCAGCAGTGTACCGAAGGTCTCTAGAAGAACGGAGTTTTCTTAGGAATTGGAAAAAAAGAGGATAGGCATACACACATATACATACACACGCTAACATGTTTATGTATGTGCGTGCACGCCTTTTTGCCCCCCTTAAGGTAAGTCCTTCCACTCCGTGGATTGGAATGACTCCTTTTCCACTTCCTTCCTCTTTTCCTGAAGCAGCTACCAGTGGTGGCGAAAGTTGGATGTGTGTTTGTGTGTGATTTTCTTTGTGTCTGTCGATGGGCCTGTGCTTTGGGTAAGTCATCCGATTTATATATACTGGAATTGTAGCATTATTTACAGTCATCTTGTTGGTTTGAAGTGTGTCATCAGTGTGATAGTGAAAAATTAGGAATGTCTCATAGTGAGTGATACTGCTATATATGTATACACTTAAGGACAAATTATGTTTGGGTTTAATAAAGTACAGTACACTGTATCCCCATGTCTTTAAAATAAATAAAAAATAAAATTTCAGAGCCTTGCCATATCACGTGTGCCAGAAATGGCCAGATTAATGACTGTCTAGTGTACTTCTTTATAGATATTACTGATATACTGTAACAATGTTAACAGTAAATTAATCAGCCACACCCTTAAACCTATAATTGATGCTGTCAATGGATGTAATGTAAGAATGTGTGTCGAATTTCTGAAATATGTCTACTTGAAGCACCCTGAATGAGGTTTATGAACTTAATAAATGCTATGTTGACACCATAATATAAATAATTAAACAAAATACAAGCTTATGTCTTTTTTTTTTAATATTGCAGTATTCAAGTGTGTACAATCAGTTCCTTTCATAATTACATTAAGGCTTGCAGAAAAGTATAAAAAACCATACAATTATAAATAGAATAGCACATGTTTCCTATGCTTTCACACAAACTGGAAAAAGGTTTATTTACAAAACATCATGAACTCTTTACAAACATCAAATTAAAGAGTGTGTAAATTATTTACAAATTACTTCCAATGGAATATAGCAAATATTTCAATACTGTTGCACATAGTATTGTTTCTCGCAATTAATTAGTAATATAACAAATTTGATTTCAAACCTATAGTGCAAAAATACATTAGAATAAAGAATCTTCAGTACCAAACACCAAGAGAATACAGCAGATAGGAAATATTAATACATATTTCTTCCACCACAGGCAGTTATTTGTTCACACTGATAATCAACATTAGACAAATATACATATGAGCAAGTAAAGAATCATATACAGAAATTAGTTCATGTTACGACTAAGGTTTTGCACTGATGACCAGAAGAAAGCATGTCATGAAGCCATAGTCAAGTTACAAAAGAATATGTACATGTTAATTACTGATTAAGAGAGTTACTAAACCAATAGGGCTGTATGTCTGAACACAAAATGATAATTGCACCACAGAACAGGTTAACTTCAGATCAATCATACATTAAGTCACACACAACCTCTTGCACCCTGATTTCTGTATGAAATGTTTAAATAACACCTTCAAATATTTCTTTATTTTCCTAATTAATTCACATTTCGTTGTTCAACAAATGTTTGTATTTCACTTCTGAAAAATTATTCCTGAGTACTTTTCATCGCGAGTTTCTCATCACTTCACAATCATTCTCTCTCTCTCTCTCTCTCTCTCTCTCTCTCTCTCTCTCTGTGTGTGTGTGTGTGTGTGTGTGTGTGTGTGTGTGTGTGTGTGTGTGTGTGTGTGCATGCATGCATGCATGCATGCATGCATGTTGGGTTTCGGGGGAGGGGGAGGCATGCATGTGCAAGTCAAAAAATGCAGCAGATATTCAATCAGTGCCTTAGGCAGAATGTACAGGAAACCCTATATTAACTATGGCATCAGAAATTAAATATCAAATAAAACATAGTTTGTAGGTTTATTCAGTTAACTAAGATATGACAACTATACATACATAAAAGTTTCTTCTTCTTCTTTTTTTACTGTAATACATATGGCAGTGATGTAGCTGAAAATACAAGGGATTGTCTTATTTCAAGCTTTCTATAGAAACAGTTTCTTTCCGTTAAGACAGGGAACAAAAGTAAGGGGTAGGAAAAAGGAAATAAAATTATTGGTACATGTAAATTTTTTGAGGTTACTGATTCAGGTAAACAGAAAAACAACTGCATTGAAATCTTCTAACTGCTGTCTCATTCTTATCTTCTCTGATGCATTGTCTTATCAGCCTAATTTTCACCATATTCTAAAACACTTCCATTCTCTCACTCTTCTGAGAGTACTATATTATTCTGAGAACTACACTACCTGAGAAATTGCCATTTTGTTCCACTGGTAAGTTGTCCTTTTTTAAAGTTTTTTTCATATTTCAAGTATATACTAAGACACTGAATGTATCAAGCTTTGCTGTTCAATAACGAATTTATTTACATTGGATAAGATTTGGTTAACAGGTCATAAACAACAGAGAGCCATGGTTTTTGGAGAAAATGTCCACATCAGTTGTATTCTGTGCTTATTTAAGCTACAAATGGGTTCTGGATGTTACAGTCCATCTTCTGGTATACAATTTATGTACACAACTAGGTCATAAAACCATGGAAGTCAGGCCAGTCAGTACAGGCCCCGCGTCCACAACATTGGCTGGTTACTATCTCCTCCTAGGTAACTACAGTCCACTCCTAGTAGCAGACAGTAACCAGTTGACATATAGTAACTTGTGGCCATCACTGACTGGCCTAACTGCATAGTTCTATGACCTAGATGAACATTTATTATACACCTGAAGATGGGACATTAATGTCTTGAAACTCGCCATGGCATAACAAAGCACAGTACACAACTGAAGCGGTTTCTCTCTCCAATAAACATTATTTGTACAGATCGATTAGCAATTCAACTGAAGAGACATAAAACTGCTGTAGAACCTCTCTTTAAAATGGCTAACGTATTAATGAAAAACTCATATTTGTGGAAGGAAGGGAGGATGGTCTCTAACGTCCCTTCAATAGTGTGGTCATTAGAGAAGGGACAGTCCAGTATGTCATCACTGTGCCACATCACTCGGTCCACATTTGTTTTTTTGAATTTAAGTATCAGCACATAACTGTAATGAAATATATTTTATATAATTCCCATTAGATACTGAAGAATTTAATGCCCTCCCCAATCTTTCAAACTGCAAATGATGTCATTTAAAGCAATTTCAAGAACTGGAAGCTCTGTGGAACTACTCTGTCAGTGTTTCATATTGGATACAATGATTTTGCCGTAGGCAAAGCTTTGCATCATGAATTTGGAGACATTGAAGAGCATACTGTTACTAATTTGCATTAACAGTTCACAGTATTTACTGTACTTCCTGCAGGATTCGTAACGTAATGTCATACGTGAAGTAGATGTCGTCACTCCTTTGTTTTTATTCCTTCTATCACAATGACAATGCATACTACTAAACATATTAGTGAAACGTGATAGAAGGCAAAGTTTGAAAAATTGTATGCTCACAAATTAAGAGGGAATATACACCACTGATGGAGTTAAGGTAACAACTCACCATACATAAAGGTTTTGGGTCATCAGTACAAAGCATGTTGCTGAGCTTTTGGGCTGCACTCCCTCCAGAGTAAGGAGAATCCTCTTAGCTACATTGTCTCACTTAAAACATTGTGGTGGTACAATGTCACCGAGTTGTGGATTCTGTTAGCTCTGAATGACGATTTTTCCACAAGCTTAGAAACATTGTCTCGTTTATATGCCCATTGAAACATAAAAATTAATATCATATGCCATTATCATCCTGAAGAAACCAACTGGCGTCATTTGGCTGCCTAGTGCAAGCAAGTCTTTTAATTTGACATCACTTCTGAGACTAGGGTCAATAAAAATGAAACAAAATGGTGAAAGCACCAAAAAACTCAGCCAAAATTAGACCTGGGTCCTTGATAATGATAAAATTAATCAAAATTGAACAGTTATCAAGAAAATTCAAAGTAAGAATGAATCAAGTATAACTGATTTTAATTTTTTACACATTCTGCCTAGTTATAAAGTGCTTCCTTAAATTTTATTTTTATTTTAAATCTTTGTTACTCATCCTAATTTGTTTCAGGGCCTCTTGTTTTCACATCACTAGTCTTCATCAGCTAATGTTGCACTGATGTAGCTCCACCTTGGACCCACTGTGTTCATTAACCAGTAACCTATTGTTTGGATGTGAGCAGTGGATAAAATATATTTTATAGTGTTATCTCTTGTATCAACACCAAAATGTTTGAGCAGGGGTAGTAGTTGTTCATAACGGAATACCAAACAATTGTCTATGAACTTCTGCATTTCTTCCAATATTGTTAGTATGCAGTAGTAACACCAACTACTTAATGTTAGTTTTTGTTGTCTCCACAGTTATTAAATTCATAAATTTCACAATGTTCATTAAATGAATCATGAACTGTAAATTATGCTCTATTAATATAATTACCACTTAATACATCATCGCTTTTCTCACTATGAACAACTTCAATCTGTAATGAACATATTATTCATTTAATAATTCAGCTAACATTGAAGTAGATAGTTTGGTTTTTGTTTACAAGTTTTTTAATAAAAGCATCACAATAATCTTTACAAAACTCATACCTATTTTCAAGGCCAGTTTTCTTTTACTCTTTATTCATGTAGTTATGCATAAATTTTTAGTAATTGTTTCCTTGAACTTTCCAAGATAAATTGTGTTATTTAAAGAGACATGAATTTTATGTAATTTCCAAAATGTATTGCACATTTGTCTCCTTAATGAGAATTAATCACTCTCTACAGAATGAAGGGATTTTGTAGCAGTTAACAAGTGAAACACAAGGATTTCTTTTTACTTTTTTTTCTTTAATATATTCTTCCAAATAAACAGAGACCAATACAAAAACCACTGCAGTTAGGCAACTGCCATCATGACTTCACATTAGCAAGATAACAACAAACTCCCATTGGAGTTCAATATATTTTAGTGTCCCACACAGAAATATGACCTGCTTTCAACTCATTTGCATATTGTAAACAGTTCACAACCCCCTTCCTTCTCATGGCAAACTACATAATAATAAAAATAAAAAAATAAAAAAAAATTAAAAAAAAATGCTGTTTCAACAGCTGATTGTCCACAGCAGCCTTGGAGTCATCACACCTCACACTGCTTAAAAACAAAGTAATTTGGATAAACATTAAGCCATGCTATATACCAATGACTGCAACCACTTGAATCAGAAATGACAAATAAAGTGTGTAACACTATGTGCCTTATATTCAGTACAATTCTTGCGAGATCTTTTCATCATAATAAATTTGTTGTACAGGTATATGTTATTAGAGTGCCCTATCTTAAGCAAACTGTCAAGACTTAAAAGCAAATGAAATGACACTTAAAATATTAAAAGATGCAGTAAAAGAGAAATATGAAATATACAATGAAAACAACAAATATGATCTTAACTGAGTGACTGGTTATTTACAAACAACAGGTATTAAAAATGTTATCCTGGGAAGAGGATTTGAGGGTATAAGGTAACGGGATGGATATGTCACTGGAAAGGTTCTCGAGTGACACATATACACCATAACACCGAATGCAGCACTATGTTCTGCTTTTCTACTATTTAGTCAATGATGCCTAACATAGAAATTACTGTAGTTACATCCTGTTCATTTAGATTTATTAGGACTTCTAGTGGAAGAAGTAAATTGCAGGAGAGGAAAATATGTTTGTAGTTTGTAGGTATATAACATGCATATGACAACTGCAGAGATCATTATTTCAGAATGTAGGGGACACCCTACTATTAACTGATGGTATTATTTTTAGTAAACAAAACAGTCTTTTTAACATGAGAGAGGGAGTATCACCCATAACACATGATAACTTCACCTTGTCTTTGACACTTAAAGAAAACATAATAATAATAAAAATTACAGTAAATGATTTTGATATAGAAGCACCATTACAATTTGTTTTGTTTCCTATGAACAATGACATATCACCAACCTGAAGAGCAAGGCACTTCACTCGGCAACAAAAGCACCAATATCAAGGGGGGGAAAATCCTACCATCAAACAAATGATAAATGTAAACACTTATATGAAGAAAGAACACTACAAATTATAATTAGAAATAAAGAACTCAGTTTCAGAATTAGGAACAATGAACAGTTTTTGAACTACAAAAATGTGAATCAGAATAATGGGCTACATTGGATATGTTTTAAAATGGCGAGAAGTGGAGAAAGGTACTGCAGGACAGAAACTGTCCTATTCCTTTCAGAAGATACTACACGGCAACAAAGAGACAAATGTGATGGAATAATAAATTTAATGTGTTGAGTTTTCATAATGTTTTATATATCAGTTGTCTGGGTTGCTCTGCCATTCCACATTTACTTTGTACTCTCTGTTTCTGATCGAATAGTCATTTTGCTTAGTCACTTCCCCCTCCCCGCACCCTTCCTGCAAAGAAGTCTCTCTATGAGTTGCTCTACAAAAAGCAGCTTTGGTCTTTAAAATATAAGAAATAGCATTGGCTCATTCATCGTGTTTTTGGTTGTACTGGTATTTCTGAAAAGAGTATGAATGTATTTAAAAATATTTTCACTAGAGGTTTGAAATGAAAAACACAGAAGTTGAGAAAAATAATGACCATGGAATATTACATCTATATATAGTATTCCATGGCCAGAACGTGCATTCTCATGGGCAATCACATTAGTTTGTAAACTGTCCCTCAGGCAGTTGTTACATGTACAAACAAGAAAAATAAAAAGAGCATGAACTATGTGAAATTACTGAATATAAAATGGCTGCTTAGTTGATACAACATTGGCAAGAAAAATGAATTGGGGTAGGGGATACAGTTTACAACATATAGATGAACAAGTACATAGGAGTGTGTTCACACACTTATCCACATACAGAGCAAATAAACTACACAGTTATTTCCATAGTTTGAAGAATCATATACAAACCTTAGTAAAATGTTTACAAGAAATAAACTGTACAAATATTTCTATAAACATCTACAAAGAAAACTGTAAATTTATGATTATCACAAAAATTTACAATCATTGCATATTACACCTATAATTTTTGTGTTGCAAAAATAAGAATTAAAAATCCAGCAACACCAAATTTGAAGACTCAGCTTCAATTATGAGTGTACTATTACATTCACAGCCATACAAATGTACCTTGCTAGGAGTCATGATGACATACTTAGCAGGTAACCTATTGCTTATCGTTGTTTTCTTCATGTAAAAGTTTAAACATGGTTCATACACTTCACTTTCTTAGTCTGAAATATGTATCTAAATACAGTTCATTTGATCTGTTGTCCTGCTTTGCTGGATTTTACTCACATAAAAAAATAATTCACAGAGACATTTATTCACAACCCTCAAATAATAAAGTATGTTTATCACCTAAAGATATCAGTGCAACAGACAAAACTTATCACACAACTTGCTGGTTATTACATGTAATCACATACACGGTGCTTTATGATACGAAATTGCCTGAGATGATCTCTATCAAACAGATAATCAGTATGTACAAACTATGCAAATAATTACTGATTCAACTGTCACAACACTCATCTAACTATTAAAATTGACTAAAATAAAATACAGATAACTGTATAAAATGCACAGTAATTAATTAACCAAAAGCACACTAAATAAAAATAAATAAGATAGAAATAACACTACTGTTCCCTGAAATTTGATCCTGCATCAACAATAATTGAAAATACTAATCTCACTATTATCACAAGCACTTCCCAGAAGTGAATGTGAAGCTGCAGTAACCAGTAGCACATATACTGATCAATAGTATTTGGCAGTAAAATATGTCCATAAGGAAGCAGTGTTAGAACATATAAAGCTTGTGTGTTGAGAGTTACTATCACATAAGCAATATAATTTCCATTACTGCTCACAATTATTTAATATTTTTACATCTTTGTGGCATATTTAAGCTACTAGCCTCGAGTTTGTGAAGGCTGTTTCATTTTGTAGGGTGATACAGTATCACCTTTAAACTATTATAGTAGTGATACAAATTTGAACTGCAAGCAGTAATATAATTTTTAGGACCAAAAATAGAACTACAATCAATTCACTGCTACATTTTCTCTGAATGTTTACTGAATTTTCTCTCCATAAAACTAAGTTTATATAAAGTTTTGGTTGGTGAATTCTGAAGACATTAAGAACATTTTTATGACTTCTATAATAAAACAAACAAACAAAATTACTTTTCTGTGAGGAATCCAATGCATTATTTGCCAGTTCTTTCTGAAGTAGAAAAAAAAATGGTATTCACATTCAGTAATTTATCCACAAAACTGATGTATGTGGTAGTTATTTTATTCAAAACAGAGAAAATGCATAGATCTTCTTCATTCAGGTACAAATATGTAATTAAACAGTAATTTCAAAGAGACATAGATACATCAGACATTATTGGTGTTTCCTTGTTGATTATAACCTCAAATTAATAATAATATTAATATTAATTATAAACTGTGAAATAACTACTGCATAACAAACTCTAAATACTGGCAATGAAATGGAATGTCATAAATACACTGTCGGACAGAGAAAGGCTATAATGAAAGATGGGAAGTAATCAGTGCCATCAGAATCAGTAAAAATTTGGAAAAAGCTGCAGTGGTGTGTGTGTGTGTGTGTGTGTGCAATTCTACAGAAGATATCACAGTACATTAACTTACATAAGAAAAATATTTCATTATCACAAAAGTCACGAGTACAATAAATGAGTAAAATATGTATTGAATATGTTTTATCAAATGCTTAGTATCACCAATGTTCCATTTGAGCCTGAACAATACTATGAAACTGACACTGATAACATGCACAACTCTTCAGATAAGAAACTCCTACATTGCATCAATTTTCCTGTACCAAAATAATATGGTATGTTTCAGCAAATTAGTTTGCCATTATATAAAATGCAATGGTCTTCATTATCAAACAACTTCTCCAGATGAAAATATGGCTCTTTGACAGAAAAACTGAAGTGAGTACAGCAGAACTTCTGATTTGTAACAAATATTTTAAAAAGTTCAGATTAAAAATTCTATACAATTCATTCTGTGTATACAAATAATACTGACTGTTTTTTCTGCAAACTATCTATAAGCATTAAAATGTGATTCAATGAGTACTGCATCCTTATGGAAGAAAAGTTTGCAGCAAAAACTGACAAAATGGTGTTCATCAGCATAGTGCTAATAGTCACTTTATTCCCTATCTATTATTGCATTGGTTAAAATATATGGGTCATTCCACACATATTCATCAAAAATCATACAACTGAGAATCTTGCACACCAAAATACAAATTTATTATTCACTACTATTTCACATGATGAAAACTATACTTATCATGTAGAACCATTCTCATGCAGATAAATCACAATTTATAGTGACTAAAATGAACATAAAAACAAAGATACAAGTGTGAAGGGGGTGCAGGGTTAGGGATGGAGGGCAGTTGAAATTTTTTTACAGGGTGTATACATGGAAAGAAGGAAAAAATTTCCAGATTTTCCCAGGATTTCATGGGTAAAAAGTAAAATTTTTACCAAGCGAAAATATACTTTTTCAGGGTGAAATAAAATTTTTCTTGCGTGAATTGCACTTTTTCGTCATAGTTGGCTTGGAGCAATAAAACTTATCAATTCTTTAAAAGGTTAATGTGTTCCACAATGGCATAGAACTTCCCAGTGTTGAAATGGAAGTACAATGTCAGCCCCCCCCCCCCCCCCCAAACATGTAGAGGTTTGTAATGAAGTGAAAATTGATGGGAAGTAAGAAAGGCCAATCATGGGTCAGGTGCAAATAGCCAGTGAGACTGTTATTTTCCACTTCTGTTTCGTAAATTAAATTCACATATAGTTTAGTATTTTCATGATGACTCACATTGTAATTTATGAGAAAGTCATTTATCGTTTTTTGTTTTTAAATACTTTGCAGCTTTGTACAAACAGGTTACGATTTTTGTGTATGTTGTTAGACTGTAACACAATGCAACAGTTTTAATTGCTTATAAAATATATTTTGCCATTTTCTTCAATTGTGTCATGATTTTCCAATACACTGTGTTGCATTAACCCAATAAAACAACAACGAAAGTATGACCACAATGCATAATTATTTATGAACTCCTTATTGGCTGTCTTCATTTCCAATAATTTTTTTTTCTTTTTTCTTTTTTCTTTTTTCTTTTTTACAGGTAATTATTCTGTTTGCCATCATTATTGCATAATTTGTAATCTATCTAATAAAGAACTAAAAAACACCTAACCCTGAAGCTTAGTCTTTTTTAGTGTGTTGCCCTTTAAGACATATCACAATATAAATGTGCTGACAATTTTTTTAATAATGACATTAATGGCTGGTCTTCAGAGCCCCAAATTTCTCTAAGTGGCTGGTCCCCAAAGAGTTGTTTTGAATGGGAGTCAAATGGTTCATCATATTCTTGTTAGTCTCTTGTTTATGTTTTATTGCTGCAATATTATACTGCAGTAGCAGGATAACATAAACTGCTTACCAGCCAAAATTACAGAAAAATATTAACTGGTAACATCAAAAATGAAAAAATTCTAGATTTCTCCCGGATGAAAATATTCCCGGTTTTTTCCCCAGCCCAAGATCTCCTGGTTGTCCCAATGTGTATACACCCTGTATTAACAATAAAAATATTTATCTTTAGAAATAACAATCAGAACACTGTTAAACAGAAATTACAAAAACAAAAATATATGTGCTCTGCAGTTATTTCACAAAACATCTAATGGAGTTAAGAAGCAAACAAGCTCGTGACAGTCCAGTACATCAGTGTTTTTCAACCTTATTGAAAATATGGCCGTCTTCAAAGTAAACAAATTTAATCTTCTTTATTTTGCTATGCTTTATCTTAAATTGTTCTATCTATTGATTGATTTCTGAGAACAGTTTTCAGGCTTTGTGTTTATTCATCATTAACAAAATGTATTATAAAAACAATATATGGTCTATTCAATTCATAATTAAAGTTACACAAGTACCTCTGTAATTTTAACATTAAATAAATTTCACTTAGGCATACATTTTTCTATTACTGAACCCCTAGATATTTTATGGTGCAAGTACTTCATTCTGTGACGGCGACCCCCTGAGCA
Organism: Locusta migratoria; assembly: GCA_026315105.1. Taxonomy (NCBI): domain Eukaryota; kingdom Metazoa; phylum Arthropoda; class Insecta; order Orthoptera; family Acrididae; genus Locusta; species Locusta migratoria. The sequence continues at coordinate 788,126,647 of CM048755.1, forward strand.
AAACTTTTTGACCTCCTGGGGGTCACAACCCACAGGTTGAAAAACACTGCAGTACATGAAAAAGTGAGTATCCGAGTGGGTAGCAGCAGCTAGATTGAATCATACAACTTGACACAAAAAATAAGTTTTGAGGACACAGTTAGTAATATAACAACTGCCTAGAAAATACACAAAATAATGACAATAAATTACTTTTGATAGCAAAAAAGAATTATAAAACTGATAGCACATGAATTTTGAAGTTGCTCTTCCCCTCATTTTATTTTAAAGGAGGCATGTCTCCTAGGCAATGGTGGTCACTTTAGATATTATTTTACACTTCCGTATATAAATAGAAAGCAACATCTTAAATACATTTAAAGGACACTATATAATTCGTATATGTTAAGATTATATGCAAATTATAAAAAAATAATTGCAGACACTTGGCACACATAGTCTTTGATAATAAAATGTCTTTGTTTCTGTTTCACAAATTATTGAGCATAAAAGATCAATATTTATGCCAACATCAATTTCACATCAATACTTAAATACAACAATACTGCTTTATGAGATTATAAAAACTAAACTGCCAATGGAAAATGAAAATATTTATTACAAAGAGTAACAGTGTTAAACATGAAACAGATGTTGAAACATATTAAAACAAATAAAAGCCAAGCCAAACATAGAGGCTGTTGGAATGACCCACATCATTATTTTTTGTTTTTTCTTCTTTCCTTCAAAAACTCGATTTGTACAGTTTCTAATATCACCTAAGCAGCTTCTGAATCACTAGTGTCAGTCGAGCTACTAGAAAGACTTGAGGTGCTAGAGTCTGTGTCTGAACTGCTTGATGTGGAGGCTGAAAGATGTGCTGGTCCACCTGTTCCATCTATTGTTCTGCTCTCATCTGCAACACAATTTTTTAAAACGTGATCTTATGATTTTAAATTAATGAAAGCATGAATATAGTGAGAAAGTATTAGTATAATGTAAATAATTTTGGAGTAAAGAAGACCACTCACTCAACAGCTGAAGTGTCCAAGTTGAACTGAACAGCCAGGGAGAAAACAATGATCTCTGTGGCAGGAAGCTGGAAGAGGGGTTGGAAGTGGACAGCCAAAGAGAGGCAACAGATTTGATGGCTAGTGCTGTGTTGTACACAATGAGGAGAAATGGTTTGGAGGTGGAGACTGTTGGATGTAGGGCGTGGGGACAGTGGATAACAGAGACTGAGGCCACGAGGGTTATGGAAGCAAAAACTGTGTTGTAAGGATAATTACCATCTGCATAATTCAGAAAAGCTGGTGGTATTTCAACCAACCAGCTGTCCACCAGAACTAAGTAAAGTACCAAATAGTGGCATAATATATATTTGAGCACAACTTCAGTGGATACTTCACTACCCACCTTCTGGGTCCTTCCCTCTACAATCAGCTTTCTGAACTAAACTGATGGGAGGTATCCTTGCAATACATCCTTCACTTTGGTAACCCTCCTGGCCACAATTTCTGTTACCCACATACATCCCCAGCCTTTACCCAGTGCTTTCCCTAACTGTATATACATCACCATTCTATGCTGCAACCATCCAGTAGGCAATCTCTCTCTCTCTCTCTCTCTCTGACACACACACACACACACACACACACACACACACACACACACACACATGTCAAAGAATTACTATCCTATACTCGTAGTCTTTGCTGGAGATATAACTTTGCTACAAAGAAAAATAATCCTACTCCTAATGATCCAGGTCCCCAAGACATCATTCAAATTGAACCCTGCCTGGAACAGTTCTGTCCTCTGTCACAGCGAGACCCACCCTCTCTTCCTCAAAATCACCCTCTACAAACATTCCAGGAATTTCTCACTTCCAACCTTGCCTCACAGTCTTTCCTGAAAAACCTTAATCCAACTCCTAACATTACCGCAGCTGAATGCCGAGCGATCTGTCATCTGAGGGCTGACCATTCCATTGTCATTCTCCCAGCTGACAAGGGATCCACGACCGTGGTACTTGTTGCTGAGGGACTGCGTCCGCTTTCAGACAACACTACCTACAAAGTTTGTCAAGACAATCCCATTCCTGATGTCCAGGCAGAGCTTCAAGGAATCCTCAGATCCTTAGGCCCCCTAAAAAACTTTTCACCTGAGTCCATCAACCTTATGACCCCACTGACACCCTGCACCCCTACCTTCTACCTGCTTCCTAAGATTCACAAACCTAATCATCCAGGGTGGCCCATTCTGGCCAGTTACCAAGTCCCCACAGAACAAAACTCTGGCTACAAAGACCAACACCTTCAACCCATTATGTGCAGTCTCCCATCCTTCATCAAAGACACCAACCACATTCTCGACTGCCTGAAATCCTTATCCAATCTGTTACCTCCAGAAACCATCCTTGTAACTATTGGTGCTACTTCCTTATACACAAACATCCCGCATGCCCAGGGCCTTGCTGCGATGGCATACTTCCTTTCACGCCGACCACCTGCAACCCTACCTAAAACCTCTTTCCTTATTATCCTAGCCAGCTTCATCCTAACCCACAACTTCTTCACCTTTGAGGACCAGACATACCAACAACTAAAGGGAACAGCCATGGGAAACAGGATGGCCACCTCATATGCAAACTTATTTATGGGATGCTTAGAGGAAGCCTTCTTGGATACCCAAGCCTGTCAACCCAAAGTTCGGTATAAATTCACCGATGACTTTTTTATGATCTGGACTCACAGGGTAGAAGAACTTCAGAATTTCCTCTCCAACCTCAACTCCTTTGGTCCGAACAAATTCACCTGGTACTATTCCAAATCCCATGCCACTTTCCTCGATGTTGACCTCCATCTGTCCAACAGCCAACTTCACACATCCATCCACATAAATCCAACCAATAAACAACAGTACCTCCATTATGGCAGCTGCCATCCATTCCACATCAAACGTTCCCTTCCATACAGCTCGGGTCTTCGTGGCAAAAGAGTTTGCTCCAGTCCCAAATTCCTGAACCAGTATACCAATAACCTTATAACAGCTTTCACATCCCGCAGCTATCCTCCTGATGTGGCACAGAAGCAAATTGCCAGGGCCACTTCCTCATCCCCCCAAACCCAGAATCTTCCACAGAAGAACCCCAAAAGGGCCCCTCTTGTTACCGGATACTTTCCGAGTCTTGATTGGACTCTGAATGTGGCTCTCCAGTAAGGCTACGACTTCCTTAAATCCTGCCCTGAAATGAGATCCATCGTTCATGACATCCTTCCCACTCCATCAAGTGTCTTTCCGATGCCCACCTAACCTTCGTAAACTCCTAGTCCATCCCTATGAAATCCCTTCCTCCGGAACCTACACATGTAACTGCCCCCGTTGTAAAACCTGCCCTATGCACCTTTCCACCACCACTTACTCCAGTCCTGTAACCCGGAAGGTGTACACGATCAAGGGCAGATCTACTTGCAACAGCACCCACATGATAACCAACTGACATGACTGCTGTGTGAAGTGTTCCATGTGGGAATGACCAGCAACAAACTGTCCAATCGCAATAACAGTCACAGGCAGACAGTGTTTGTTTGTAATGAGGATCACCCTGTGGCGAAACATGCCTTGGTGCCTTCCTCCGGCACCTACACATGTAACTGCCCCCGTTGTAAAACCTGCCCTATGCACCTTTCCACCACCACTTACTCCAGTCCTGTAACCCGGAAGGTGTACACGATCAAGGGCAGATCTACTTGCAACAGCACCCACATGATAACCAACTGACATGACTGCTGTGTGAAGTGTTCCATGTGGGAATGACCAGCAACAAACTGTCCAATCGCAATAACAGTCACAGGCAGACAGTGTTTGTTTGTAATGAGGATCACCCTGTGGCGAAACATGCCTTGGTGCACGGCCAGCACATCTTGGCACAGTGTTACACCGTCCGGGTTATCTGGACACTTCCCACTGACACCAATCTTTCAGAACTACGGAGATGGGAACTTGCACTTCAGCATATTCTCTCTTCCAATTGCCCATCTGGTCTCAACCTCTGCTACATTCAAATTCCTGCCCACCATTCTTTAACATCTTTGCCTTGGTTCTCTGGACAGAGCCTCTGCCTCAACTGTTATCTCTGTCCAACTTCTTTGCTTTCTACAAATGTCTGCCTTGGTGTGTGTGTGTGTGTGTGTGTGTGTGTGTGTGTGTGTGTGTGTGTGTGTGTGCGCGCCCGCGCTTGTTTACCTTTCCTTTTTTTCCCCTAAGGCAAGTCCTTCCACTCCCGGGATTGGAATGACTCCTCTTCCACTCCCTTAAAACCCGCATCCTTCCCTTTTTCCCCTCCTTCCTTCCTCTTTTCCTGATGAAGTTGCCAATGGTTGCAAAAGCTTCAATCTTGTGTGTGTGTGTGTGTGTGTGTGTGTGTGTGTGTGTGTGTGTGTGTGTGTGTGTGTGTGTGTGTGTTATTTGTGTTTTTGTGTCTGTCAACGAGCCTATACTTTGGGTAAGTTAAACAATCTCTCTCTCTCTCTCTCTCTATGAGAGAGGGGGGGGGGGAGGGATGGAGTGTGTATTTTAAAATTATTATTATATACCTTCCTTTTTTCCCCCTAAGGTAAAGTCCTTCCACTCCTGGGATTGGAATGACTCATTTTCCACTTCCTTAAAACTCATATCCTTCCCTTTCTCCTCCCCTTTTTTCCTCTTATCCTGAAGAAGCGACCAACGGTTGCGAAAGCTTGTATGTGTGTGTGTGTGTGTGTGTGTGTGTGTGTGTGTGTGTGTGTGTGTGTGCGCGCGCGCGCGCGTATGTGTGGCTGTTTTTTGTGTCTATCGACGAGCTGGTCCTTTGGGTAAGTCATCCATTTTATATATATATATATATATATATATATATATATATATTTTGCAGTCGTTATCATTTATAATTGATATACGAAAATATGCTCCAAAGCCAGTCGCTTCTTAGAAAATATATATATATATATATATATATATATATATATTTTTTTTTTCTCTATTTTGTAGTCGTTATCATTTATAATTGATATACGAAAATATGCTCCAAAGCCACAGTCGCTTCTTAGAAAAAAACTTTTTAATACCCTTCCATGTAACTATTAGTTTCTGTGCTTCACGGTGTCATTTTCAAGTACCCATGATTACAAAAATTTTATATCAATTGAACCACATTTAATAGTGAAAAGTTACAAAATTTACCACACAGAATTACCCCCAATATAAAAGTGGCCAAAAAATAGGATTGTGAAATATGACACAGTACAGTGCCCAAAGAAACTTTGATGTCACCTACATATGGCAACAGGAACTTACACAATTGTATTGCAGAACACGTTGGACAGCAGAGATGGTGAGAGGGTAGATGCCATGGTAAGAAGAGGTGGAGAGGATTATTGTACCTTACGCCTTTAGAGCAAAACAAAAGTAATGGAATATAGTCAAATTATATACAGTGAAGCTAAGGGAATTATATTAGGAAACAAGACATTAAATATGGTAGACGAGTTTTGATACTCAGGCAGTAAAATAACTTACTACTGTTGAGGTAAAAAAGGTACAAAATGCAGAATGACAATGAAGGCCAGACATACCAACAACTAAAGGGAACAGCCATGAGAACCAGGATGGCCACCTCATATGCAAACTTATTTATGGGACGCTTAGAGGAAGATGGATGTGGGTTGTGTTGTTATTTGGAGATGAAGAGACTTGTACAGGATAGAGTTGCAAGGAGAGCTGCATCAAACCAGTCTTTGAACTGAAGACCATCACCACCAAAAACAACAACTACTTCATAATGACCTATGAAGATGGAAAAAAGGTAGGAAGAACAAGAGGTTAAATGAATTACTAATTATAAAATGAAACTTCAAGAAAAATGTTTTAACAATGAACAGTCACAAGCATGTGAATTAATGACAGAGAGAGAGAGAGAGAGAGAGAGAGAGAGAGAGAGAGAGAGAGAGAGAGAGAGAGAGAGCTCTTCTACCTTTGCCACGGATAAAAGTATAGTTTAGATGTTGCCATTATCTTTGATTGAGTTGATAATCAAACCCTGAAGTTCCTCTACTAAATAGGAAACCAATATACATGAAGCTGTGGTTGTAAATTAATCTATGACGAATTTCCTTTATGCGACATCCAATCTCTCAACAATGTGAATTCATAATCAAAAAAATTAAAACCGTTCCATTTTTAAATAACAGTGGCACATAATCCCCCCCCCCCCCATTCTAACTAAATCTGTTTCTGAAGATAATGACGACGAGGGGTTTTTGGGAACTTGACATCTAGGTCTTCAGCACCCTATCAAATTAGAGAAGTTAAGAATTGACGCAGAGCCGCTAGTCTGAACCTAATGGCAGAACGGCATTCATCATTCCACTAAGGGACTGGATGGTGTTTTGGTTGCTCTGCTGATCGGGGAATCGATACAGTAGCAGCGTAATGGATCTTACTGGTAATGTTATCCATCCATTACTGGATGTTGTCTTGGGCTTCAAATTCAGCAATTCAACCGTAATGTGTCCAGTCTGCCCCGCTAAGAATCCATCGAGGCAGCTGTCTTTTGGATTCTACTCTCTCTCTGGAAGGTCGTCATCCACTTCCCATTGAGTAGAGTGAGTAAGGGTTGGAGAGCAGAGCGACAGGTCAATGGCAGAGAACGACCCTGTTGCAGTGCAGAAGTGTGTGTTCTGATCTGTATTTAGGAAGTTGGCACTTGAAGACAAGAGAAGCCACTCAACTGCTCTACTCTTGGGGCAGGTGGTGACGGAGCCCCAAAGTACATTAAGTGCATTAAAATCACCACAGAGGATGAATGGGTGGGGTAGATGTGTAAGAAGGTCTTCCAGACTCTCCTCATTAAGCACGTCACATACTGGCAAATACAGAGAGCATACTGTTAAGTCTGTGGCGCATATGCACTGACACTGCAACTGCTTGTAGGTTAAGTTTGCGAGCGATAGGTTCACTAATGTTGTCCTTTTTGTGGAGAACGTATCCGCGTATCTCAGGGGTATCCGAAGGCTTGAAATTTGTCTCCTGTAGACAGATACACAGAGCTCGTCGCTGAGATAATGAACAGAGCTCCTCCACATGTTTCCTAAATCCCTGCAAACTCCGTTGTAATATGGGAGCTATCTATCAAGGCGGTTTAACTTTCACCCTCTCTTTCTGACGGGACTGAAGCCTGTAACGAGTGAAGGATCACCCCTTGGGGCGAGATGTTTGCCCCTAAGGAAGGTCAGTTTTGGGGCGGGTTGACTGCCCCCAGAGAAACATCAAACTCTATGGGCACTAGAGCTGATTCGCATGGCATGTCAAGCATAATGACGTCAGCCTGATCTATTTGCTTATAGTTTTCAGCTCAGTCTTTCCTTTGTCTTTTTTGGCCTTCACTTGCTTTTTGGGCGTTTCAACAGGTGGTGTGGTAGATGAACTGGACTCTGGAAGGGATTGTGGCACGGAAGGTGGCAGGAGCTCTCCAATGTCGGTAGTGGTACCTTGGTCCACAGTTTTCAGGAGAACTACTGAAGCTGAAACACCTGCCGCATTGCACGTGCACTGGCATGAGCAAGTGTTTGTACTGACACTAGCCACCTCTGTTTGCATAGACACATCAGCCTTGGAAACTGGCTTTTGAACAGCGGCAGCAAAAGAGGTGACAAAGGAAGATGGATGCATAGCCTGAAAGATCTTTTTAGCTTCACCATAGGAAGTTCTCTTTGTTGCTTTAATTTCCTGCAGTTTCCTTTTTTCCAAGTATACGTTGCAGTTCCTAATCCAAATTGGGTGTTCCCCAGAGCAATTGACGCACTTTGGAGGAGGTGAGCAATTTACGCCATCATGAATCGCCTTACCACAGTTTCCGCAAGTAGTTTCTCCCTTGCAGCCAAGGGTGGTATGCCTGAACTGCTGACACTTAAAGCATCGCATCGGGTTCAGAACATAGGGCCTTATTTTAATCTTAGGAAGCCTGCCTTTACATATTCAGGGAGTTTCAGGTTACTGAAGGTGAGGATAAATGAGTCAGATTTTACTAACTCCCCAACCACCCTTTTTGTGATGTGTTAGACATCAACAATGCCTTCTGGAGCCCATTCAACCTTTAGCTCTTCTGTCGGAATGTCCACCAAATTCCTACCCTTTACTATAACTGAGGGTGTTATGTAGTTCTGTTTCAATGGTGTATTCTCCGAGGCATTTAGCCTTCTGGAGGTTGACTGGTTGTTGGACAGTAGACGTTTCAACCAACAGAGTCCCATTACGCAATCATTTCATGGATTTCCATTCACCAGCGATTCCCTCTAGACCTTATTGAATGTAGAAAGTGGATAACTTTTCAAAATTACCCTCCTTTCTCTTCACAAGAATAAACACATTCTGTGGTGCAGCATGTGTTCTGTTACTATAAATGACACGCTTCTTATGCTGTGCCAAATCCAGAGGACTAGCTACCCTAGCCCTCTTGGTAAGTTGGGTGTGGGTACCCCTCAGTGGTACACCCATCCCACTAGTGTGTGTGTGTGTGTGTGTGTGTGTGTGTGTGTGTGTGTGTGTGTGTACCATCCCCGCGACCCGGGTGGTCAAGCCAAGAACAGGGGAACAAACAGTTTTAGAAAAAGTTTAAGATTAGCAAAGGAGTTACACATAGTTCATGTTTTGCATTAATATTTACTTGAGGAGAATAATTCAATTAAAGGAAAAGAGCCTAAAGAGAAACATAAGGACAAAATTCATGTGAGTAAACTGTGGCTGCAGTACAGTGCTATAGCTTACCACATTCATTGATTCAGGTCTGCCACAGAAGTTGGACAAACATATCTGCACATTTTACAGTATGGGCAACGCAACTTACTGGACACTATGTCTCCTCTAAAGCCACACAAGCATTGGGTTTTTCATACACTACCAACTTCTTTGGGACAACTGATGCCTCAAAAATCAACTGTAATGGGTAACATACTGATGACAGGCCACTGTCAATTATCATTAATTATAATACTGGATAGGCAAACTACAGAGCAGATCATCACTTAGCAATTCTATATCAGACAATGACAATCGATGAACAGCTATATCATTCAGAACTCTCTCTTCCCTTCAAGGTACAGGAGGTAGTTAAGGTCACATGGATAGTAAACGTTAACACATACTAAGGGCAAGGTTAAAGTATGGCAATGCAGCAGAGCAAGTAGTACAGATGATTTAGTGTTGGATACATGAGTCGAATAAAGATGAGATGGGTCTGCCATCACTTCTCACTAGTGAACAACGCAGCAATTTAGTTTAGATGTGTCTACTTTATCAATCCAAAGAGGATCTTTCAAACCGTATTAGAATGTTTTGAGGAAAATTCAACAGGCATATGTATTCTTGAGTGTGGTACGTTTTTCTAGGTAGGTGTGTTGTATTTCAGATGCTCCTACATGTACCAACAACAGATCATAGGCCATAAATGTACACCATTTCAGTTTCACTCAGTACTGGTATATAGAGATTGGACTTACCTTTTCTTGAATGCTTCTTTGCTGATCCTAACTGACCAGACACATGCTGCAATCTTTTTTCCAGTTCTTGTTGTTTTTCAGCCATCTGCTCATCTTTAGATTTTCCAGAAAGCTTTTTATCTGGGGAAAAATTAATTAAAATGAATCACACAATTCATATTAAAAAACCTGAAATTTCAGAGTTTTAATATTCATTACTTACAATTAGAAGGAACACAACCAATTAAAGAAAAGATATCAAATTACTAGACACAAGACATCATTATTCACTTGAAATAGTAAACTTTTATTTTGGAGAACACTGGGTTCAGTAGCTGCAGCTTGAAGTTCTATCATATGTTCATTTTTTATTAAGACACTTTAACTAACAATGAAAGCCATTACTCTGCCCACTGTATTTAGTCCCTCATCACCCTTTCACATCCATATGAAGTGTGACTAATTAATGTTATCCTTTGAAAAATACCATTTCGAATATAAGAGATCAACAGTAGGACTGACCAAATTTATGTGGCAAAGCAAATATGGTTTGCTCCTTGTATTACTCACTATAAATTGTCCACATAAGTGTATTTTATTAAATAAATTGGAAAGAGGCTAGTGCAAGTAACAAGAGAGAGAGAGAGAGAGAGAGAGAGAGAGAGAGAGAGAGAGATAGATAAGAGATAAGACATCCTACAACAAAGATTGCTTGCATGGAATTAATTGAAGTACAGGGTGTCTCATGAAAGACGCCTGCCAGGCGTCTGCGGATCATGCGGTACAGCTCCCGGCCGCTGCCACCGCATCCGTCGGCCAAGGGGCAGCGCCCTATTCTCGGACTCTATTGTGGCGCGGGTGCATACACTGAGTTAAATTCTAAAAAACATTGCCATCTGAGTAACCTAAGCTTACCTTTATTTACAGTACATGTTCAAATTGATGTCCCTCTATGGAAAGAGTGGCCTCACATCTCTTGAATACATTCGCGAACACTCTACGAATTTCAGCTGCCGAAATCTGGGAAATGACTAGTCGAATCTTTTGTGAAAAAACAATAAATTCTGTCATATGTAAACAATATCCTGAATCCATTTTTTCAAGAACTTTCACCCACCAAAAAGATGTACGGTTATTTCATGCAGAACAGTGCAAGACCACACATTGCCAATGCTTCTATGGCGGCAATACAAAGTGTTTTTGACGATAGGATAGTTGACTGGCCTCCTCCTTTTCCAGATCTAAATTCCTGTGACTTTTATCTTTGGGGAATGTTAAAAGACAAAGTGTATGCAAGCAATCCCCATACACTCGAAGAGTTGGAAGACATGATTCGAGCCGGTCGCGGTGGCCGAGGTGACTGAGGCGCTCCAGTCACGGTCAGCACGGCCGCTACGGTCGGGGGTTCGAATCCCCCCTCGGGCATGGATATTTGTGCCGTCCTAGTTCGTAAGTAGTTCATAAGTAGTTTGTAAGTTTAGGGACTGATGACCCCGTAGTTAAGTCCCATAAGCTTAAAAAACATTTGAACATTTTGAACATGATTCGACTAGTCATTTCCCAGATTTTGACAGCCGAAATTCATCCAGTGTTCGCAAATGTGTTCAAGAGATGTCAGGCCGCTCTTTCCATAAAGGGACATCATTTTGAACATCTACTGTAAATAAAGGTAAGCTTAGGTTACTCAGACGGCAATGTTTTTTAGACTTTAACTCGGTGTATGTGCCTGTGGCACAATAGAGCCCGAGAATCGGCTGCTGCTGTGGCCGGCAGATGCGGTGGCGGCGGCCGGGAACTGTACTGTGCGATCCGTGGACACCTGGCAGGCGTCTTTCATGAGACACCCTGTGCTTTTTATTTCCCACATAGTGTTCACAGCAGTAACTGCAATATAATAATTTATTTTTCACAGTCATTTGAGGATACACCACACACACTTAACAGTGTAGAATCCTCAGCACTGTGTGAAGTTCCCCCTGACCATGTTACAGGTTCTTATCAGCTATTTTGACCATTATCATCATCATCATTAAATTTACTTTCAATTTAACATAGTCTTTAAAATATTAATGCCACCATTCACACAGATTTGGATTAGTGGACCGTCTGTAGCCAAATTGCGACATACTACTGACTGGAATACAGAAAGCAAAACATATGCAGACTCCTAGAGATTTACTTGACTGAGTTTAATATTTTCTGTGAACTGTTATCACAGGAAATGAGACATTGTGCTGATGTATCCATTCATACTAGGACAAGCAACCATAGTTTTTATTGTGAACAACTCACTATCTCTATTTTCTTAGGCACCCAAAGATGAATGAAATCAATAGTTGCATTAATTCCCAAAAAGTATTCGCTAGAACATATTAAAAACTTTATACAGATAGTAAAAGGTGTATTAAGGCCAATGGGAATTTATTTTGAAGTAAATTAAGTAATTTCCTTTTTATATCTTATGATTTTCATCACTTTTTTTTTTTCTCATTTCCCCTTTTCATGGGTGATTGTTTTCCGGGTCTATCCCGGAAATCTGTGATTTTTTTATTATGTACCCGGATAGTTCCGGGTTTGTGTACAGGCCAAGTAAAATGTTCCATTTTCAATATATGAAACAAATTTTTTTTTTTTTTTTTTTTGCTCTATGTATAGCCGCAGCGTGCGATATATAATGTATTCATCAGCCTTTCGGCTTAACCTACATGGGCGACAAAAGAGCGACAGCTACAGTCGACAAATCACAACTGCACATACTGCTATGAGTGGGCGATATTTGTAGAGCTACGCGACAATGAGCGATGTTCCATCAATGGAACCACTGCACAGACAGTTTTTACAAAACGTAATGAATAGGTGGTCGTTTTATCAGTTGACACTACACAAAGCCAAGTCATCAGATTCATCGAGGCCTAGTTCTAATGGAGAAAGTTCTACTCATGCGTTGCAGGATAAACTGTCCAGTTAAAAAATATGTTGCTCTGCTGGCAAAATTATTTAAACTCTACATGTGAATTAGTGCTATCCACAATTTCTTCTTCATTCTCTGTGCGAGCTACTTTCATTGACCCACAGCTTTATACAAACATAGAAAACGATGGGAAACGAAAAATATAGAATTTTCAGAAATAAAAGGAAAACAAATGAAAATTGGAAACTTTTTTCAAAAAAAGTAATGTTCTTACAGCTTTCAGCATGCTTCATTGTCAAAACAACTCTGTAAGTATCCCAACTAATCAACCTACTGACTTTTTTATAAAAAAAATTATTTGCTAAATTAAAATTTAAGACCTTTTAGCTTGCTTGTAATTGTACTGAATAATTGACTTTGAAAACATAGTTGGCCCAGTTGAAATTTTACTTTATCTTGTACATATAAATGATAGTCAAAATTTCAGGGAATTTAATAAAGCACCACAATCACCCCTGTATAAAATGATACATCCTGTATTGTGGGATGTGTGAAATAAATACAACATTCCAACCAGAAAAACTACACAAATTATCACTGTCTGCACAGAAATGCAAGGGCAAGAATGTAAATTCACACATTTCTTGCTAATCTAATACTTTGCATAAATTGGATCTCAAAACAGCTACCACAATTATTAGTATACTTCCAATGTATACAGGTCACAACTCTGCATAAGTGACACACCAAACTTTAAAAGGTTAAACAGGACTTGCAGTAAAATAAAAGAACTTTTTTTTTCCCTGATATCACCATACAGGAAGCTTATTTTGCAATATTAAATAATTTATTGTGTGTACAGTGTAGTAGAAAGAATATGTGATTTAATATCTAGGTGATTTTCGGATATACAAGACACATCTAACACTAACTATGGTCCTAATCCAGCTAGGCTTTGAGTCAATATGAGTTAGGATGGTGGCTCAGATAGTTCCATGCTGCTTCATTTCTATGAAAGAGTTCATCAGTCGCAGTAGCTGATGAATGCACGTATGAGAGATCAAGAGAATGGCTCTCGCTTTGTTGAGCACAAACAACCTCAGTATTGAAGGTGGTCAGGGCAGCCTAGACAAATTGATTTCTCCAGCATGAACCATTATCCAAATCATCCAAAAAGGTACAGGATACCCTGATCACATATTTGCATGACAGCTGCGGGATCTCGACCGGTGCCAACAACAGTATCGCAAAATGCTAAAATCACAGTCAAGATCAGCCACGATACTTCTGCAGAAAAATTTCAATGTGTGCTGATAAGATGTGGTGCAATTTTAATGGAGAGCAGAGCACCACCAACCAAGATATCAAATGTATAGTGAGAAGGTTATGTTGCTGCAGAGCAATGACAGTACAGTGGTTACAGCTGGTAAATGATTTTGACCAGTGACAACCGGCAACAGTTTAAATTGATTTTCATCATAACAGAAGGGGTACTGTTACTAACACACGAGATCTAACATGTGACTTTGTTAAGGATGTAGCACCTTGCCTGCATTTTCTAACCAGAACAGTATGTAAGTATTTGATTTAGTGTGATGAGCCAAAGTACTGGCTATTTTAGGCAGAACAGACTGGTTGTCTCCAATGCACTGCATGACATGTTGTTCTTCTACACGTGTGCAGTAAGATCTCTCTCGTGACTGATGTAACATTAATTATCATTCTATATGATAAGCACTGATTGTGGCAACCACAAGACGCTAGTGAGAACACACAAACCCAAATTGTGCAATTTAAGAATCCTCAGATTACTCCATCAAAATGGTGCATTTTGGCACACAATATCAAAATTTACTTTTATAAGCACTTTGGATAATCAATTGGTCCTCTTTCAACAGTCTATGGAACGTATTTGGGGGGCATGTGAAAGATCAATTGTGTGTTTATGTATGCAATGCATTCATGGCTCTTAGTGCACAAATATTAGGAAGCCACTGGCAGGCAGTTCTACATCTACATACATACTCTGCAATCCACCCAAATGTGCATGACAGAGGGTACTCAATACCACTACTTGTTACTTGCTTTCCTATTCCACTCCCATACAGAACGAGGAAAAAACGAATACTTGCATGCATCCGTATGAGCCCTAATCTCTCTAATCTTATCCATGTGGTCTTTATATAGGTTGGCGACAGTAGAATCGTTCTGCACTCTGCCTCAAATTCCGGCCCTCTAAATTTCTTCAACAGTGCTTCTCAAAAATAATGTTACTTCCCCTCCAGCAACTCCCAGTTCAGTTCCCAAAGCATTTTGGTAACACTGGCACATTGATCGAATCTACCAGATATAAACCTCACTGCCCACCTCTGGACTGCTTCTATGTCCTCTATTAAACCAATCTAGTGGCGATTCCAAACACTTGAGCAATACTCAAGACGGGGCCATACAAGTGTTTTATATGCAATCTCCATTACAGACCAATCACACCTTCCCATATTTCTCCCAATAAAGTGAAGTCGACCATTTGCCTTCAGCATTCAATTGACGCGACTATGTCAAGCAGCACACTACTAATGTTGTATTTGAACATTACGGGGTTGGAATGAGATCACAATATCTGCAAATAAATTCCATGAAAACAAGTCACAGGCGAGCAGCTAGGTTTGTTACTGGTAGGTTCGACCAATGTGCAAGTGTCACAGAAAAGCTCCGAGAACTCAATTGGGGATTGCTGGAGGAAAGACGAGGCTCTTTTCGTGAATTTCTGTTGAGGAAATTTAGAGGGTCAAAATTTGAAGCTGAGTGTAGTACGATCTTGCTGTTATCTACTTACATTTTCCGTAGTGATCACAAAGACAAGCTAAGAGAAATTAGAGCTCGTACGGAGGCATATAGGCATTCTTTTTTTCCTCGTTCTATTTGGGAGTGGAATAGGAAAGGAAATGCCTAGTAGTGGTACAGTGTACTCTTTGCCATGAACCTTACGGTGGATTGCGGAGTATGTACATAGATGTAGATATATTCCATCCACTCCATCAGCTGATGCCAGTCACAACTTCTGCAGCTGAAGTATAAGGGCATCCAACAAGATTTTTGGCAGTTTATGATTTTTGTCAGTTTATAAATGGCTCCCTGTAGCAATGCAATATTCATGAAATCTGATGATACAAAATGCAGCACTCATTATTTCACCCACAGGTTAAAATTAAAGATACGTTCCTGTATGATAAAGACATTCTATGCCTCCATATACTATCGAACACATGTAATGCAAATATGTAACTATGTATGCATCAGACTAACATATCTGAGAAGTTCTACTAACGAAACTGCCTAAACTACACTTGGGCATCCTAATTTGGAATACTGCTGCACATTGTGGGATCCCCACCAAGTGGGACTGATGGAGGGTATAGAGAAAGTTCAGAGGAGAGCAGCTCATTTTGTATTAGTGTGATATAAGGGAAAGAGTGTCCCAGAAATGATGCACACATTGGGGTGGAATTCAATAAATAAAAAAATAAAAAGGCATTATTTGTTGCGAGGAGATCTATTTGAATTTTTTTTCCAGCAATTGTCTCCGTCAAATGTGAACATGTTTTGTTAGCACCAGCCTACATAGGGAGACATGATAATCATAATAAAATAAGAGAAATCAGATTCAATACAGGAAGATTCAGGTGTTCCTTTTTCCCACTCGCTATTAGAGAATGGCATGATTAAGAAGTTATCATTAAAGCAGTTTGATGAACCCTCTACCGTGCACTTAAATGTGATTTGCAGAGTAAATATGTATATATAGAAATGTGCCATACAAACAGTGAGCAAAAATATTATTGTTTGTTGCAGTTAATGGACACAGCATAGTTGTCCACATACTGTCCAAAACTATAGAATATTCCATCTAAATGGCAGAAAAAAAATTACGTTCAATGTTTATTTTGGTCTTCACACCACTTCCAGCTGATATTCATTTCTGAATTTCTGATGGTCAACAAAATTGCTTTCAGTGGTTCACTTCCAGATTGCAATTTTTCGCATCCAAAGAACCTGGTAGCTTATACATAACAAGGGCTGTGATGTTAGAATTGATATTAATGTGCTTGTGTGAACTATGGTGAAAGGGGCTCACTAAAATTTGTAGCAATTATTTCTTCATACACGTTTCCTGTTTGACTCAGTTCACAAAATACAAAATGGATTTTTAGTGAGCTATATTCAGGACTGTGGGATCACGCACTATGTCAATAATTTCATAATGCATCATTAATTTGAAAAGCCTACTGTCTACTGTCTCATGTTGCTGATGTTATGGGTATATCTGTGATAAGACTAAACTGCATTGTGGACAAGACCCATAATCTTATTAAGTGATTGCATCATTTACTATGCCAAATAATAAATTGTTAAGTAAGAAAGTGAAAACTGAAAATGATGATTACTTGATAGACAATAAACTGAATAATTAATGTTGTAATCCATGAGACATTATTAATGATTAACAATTCAGACAGGGAAAAACAGCAACCAAACATATCTTATTTAATGAAAAGTATGATATTTGTGAACAACTGATGTAATGGGTAACTAACCTTTTTGGCATATAGACTGTTACAATAAACATAATTTTAATAACAACAGTGGCAGTAGTTTACCAGAAATTTCATGGCACAATTGTTGGCAACATCTACCAAACATTTACACAAAGGAAATGTAATGGGCAGTCCAGGACCTGTAGATGAATCATGGCGAAACGTGGCATTACTTTAAAGACTTTCACTATCTCCAAGTACTGCCAACATTTAGCTGCTCTTTGATACTATGCATTACTGTAGCCAGAAACAGTTCCAGTACTGCAGTTAACAACCAATGCTGCCATCTACTCACTGCTCTGCTCCCTTTGGCAACTATAATTTATAAGCAAGGCACAACTTCTGCATCTACTAACTGCCACCGCAAATTCATCCTTAAAAACACAGCACACAAGATATCTTCTTAGTGAATTGGACAAATGCAAGGTGACAATTTAGATTGCTGTAATTTGTGATAGTGAAGGATTGATGTGTATGCCAGTCTGTAGACTTGTAAGGATAAAAACTCATACATTTTTTGCAACTTTTTCTAAGAACTAGTAGCACTAATTTTTCACAGCTGCATATTCTTCGCACCAACATCTTCAAACACTTAAGAGGACAAAATTTTATATGTCCATTTCTTTGTTAAGCATCAAGCCTGTAAATACCAGGGTATATGAGGTCATGTTTGTGGAATCAACTGCCTATGGAGAATGCATTATGCACTTGACTGAGAATCTGCTTTGGCCCTGGGACCTAGTGATAGAATAAGTGTACAGTTGCTTAAATGAACAATAAAATTAACTTGGGCAGCAAGACAGATTACGTAGCACAGTGGTTATTAATCATGTTAGCAGACTAGTTCCATGCCTAGCTGCTTGTTCATATGGGTCTTTCTCTAATATTTTTACCACACTTTATGGTTTTATGCCAATCATCAAGATGATCAGAGGAAGTATTGTCTTTGATCACTGACCAAAAAGTATAATATATATATATTTTTTTTGTATAATTTTAGTAATCTTATGTGTGACTGGGCCCTCACTGCAATGGTGCTACAACTGACATTTACCAACATGCACATAAAAAACTTTGCATATTTCTTTTTCAATAAGGAGTCTTCGTAACATTTGTTCACTATAATGCTACTGAGTGTTTCAGCAACCATTTGAGTAAACAAATGTCACCAAGCCTCTTTACACAAAAGAAATAACCAAATTCTTGTAGATGGACATTAGTCAATGTCAATACGTAACAGCGTTTTGGTTAAAGCCACATATTTTAAAATTGACGAAGCCTGAAACATCACAGAACATCCAGAAACTCAGCTTCACATTGCGTATGCAGCCAAATTTCACATAAATGAGGGGTTAATGCGAGGAGAGAAAAGGAAGATATTACTTACAGGCAATCATGTACAGGGCGAGTCACCTAACATTGCCGCTGGATACATTTCGTAGACCACATCAAATACTGATTCCACAAACCGCACATGAGGAGAGGGGCTAGTGTAATTGGTTAATAAAAACCATAAAAAACGCACAGAAGTATGTTTTTTAACACAAACCTTGGGGCTTTTTTTTTACGTGGAGCCCCATTAGTTTTGTTAGCACATCTGAACAAATAAACAAATATGTAATCAGTGCTGTTTGTTGCATTGTAAAATGTTAATTACATCCAGAGATATTGTAACCTAAAGTTGACACTTGAGTACCACTCCTCCGCTGTTCGAACATGTGTATCGGAGAGCACCGAATTAAGTAGGGATCCAAAGGGAACGGTGATGTACCTTAGGTACAGAAGAGACTAGAACAGCACATTACGTCCACATGCTAACACCTTTATTGGTCTTTTTCACTGACGCACATGTACATTACCATGAGGGGTGAGGTACACGTACACATGTGGTTTCCATTTTCAATTAGGGAGTGGAATAGTGTGTGTCCCGACATGTCAGGCCAATAGATGTTCAAAGTGGTGGCCATCATTTGCTGCACACAATTGCAATCTATGGCGTGATGAATGACATACACGCCGCAGTACATCTGGTGTAATGTCGCCGCAGGCTGCTACAATACGTTGTTTCATATCCTCTGGGGTTGTAGGCACATCACGGTACACATTCTCCTTTAATGTACCCCACAGAAAGAAGCCCAGAGGTGTAAGATCAGGAGAACGGGCTGGCCAATTTATGTGTCCTTCACGTCCTATGAAACTCCCGTTGAACATCCTGTCAAGGGTCAATGGGTCAGCCTAGTGTTAATCGCAGAATGTGCAGGTGCACCATCACTTTGTCGACACTTGCCATAGATGAGTATCATCTACGCCTTTTCAGAGTTCAAATACACCATGGTCACAGTTCCTACAACACTACACTATCACACTAGTAACACAGTGTACTACAGTTAGTCTGCGTGCAAAGACGAATGCAGAATAACAGCAGCAGCATGCGCTACATGCTGACACTGCGACAGCTAGACCAAACCACAACAGTGCACTACAGCCACACTCGTAAACACAGTCGTCATTGTAAACATGTCCCTGCAGATGCTGCTCGCCAACTGTGGCCCGTGTTTGTTACAACACACAACTGAATGTCGGAGGTTTCAAGCGTCAACTTTAGGTTACAATATCTCTTGACGTAATTAACATTTTACAATGCAACAAACGTCACTGATTACATATTTCTTTACATGTTCAGATGTGCTAACAAAACTAACAGGGTTCCATTAAAAAAAAAAACGTAGGTTTGTGTTAATAAACATACTTCCGTGCATTTTTTTATGGTTTGTATTAACCAATTACATTAGCCCCTCTCCTCACGTTTGGTCTATGGAATCGGTTCGTCGGTATTTGATGTGGTTTACGAAATATAACCAGCGGTAATGTTAGGTGACTCACCCTGTATATGTTTTTAATTATATTTTCATTTGCAGATCTGCTGGAATTTCCTTCACAAATAGTTATGTACATTAATACAATGAAGATTTCCATGGTTACAGTTTACTTGAAGCTTCCATGCTCAAAGCATGTGGTTAACTTACAAATTATTCATGGCATCTACCCAATTATTAAGGTGCACTGATACCTAAATCATTCTTTAAAGAACACAGGATCACCTTACATCTGTGGATAGGATTTTGGTTTCAGAATTAATGGGTTGTTGACTTACCATTACAGGTGAAGCTTCAGTAGTCAAGATCATACTCTGATTTAATTTTATAATTCAGGAATTGTGGCATTGGGTTCAATGGTCCAACTGGACTGAATGTGAGAGGGTGGTGGTTGATGAACAGAAAAATTTGACCTACTACCCAGTCAAATGGATACAGCCATACAGCACCTCTTAAATAAACTTCTCCTATGATTGCATGTATTTTGTCTGGCTTTACATGTGGTTTGAAATGAACTGACTTCAAAAACCGAAAAAAAAAATACATGAATATGTTTGCATTGATCACACTAAACAAAGCACAACAAATTAAGTGTGACATGTAGCAATGACATTAAAACATCTATTGCTCAATAGCACTGATGATTCTCGTGAATGGCAACAAATGGTGAAGCTCACTGTTAGCCCCAAGTGGTCAGATTTCTGCTGATTCAGTATTATGTAGCAAACAGAATAATACAAATTATTCAGTTCACTTTAATTCTGTATGAACAATACAAAGTAATTGATAATGGGTGCAAATTAATCTTCACTCTCACACGAGAAACAGTTCTATGAGTTTGTAGTTCACTATTGGTCCACACAGATGCGAAAGCATCAATTTTCAGTTAATGGTTATTTGTAAAAGACAGCCCACTAATCTACTGCAAAAAGAAAAGTTTTATATCACAAAAGTGAATGTAAAAAGGTAGAGTCGGATTATTAATAAATCAGAGAACCCCAGTTCTATGAAGTAAACTCAGGAGACTGAAATGGGAAAGTTCAAAGAATTGGAGCAACAGGTTGTTCTGCTCATGTGAGAGAAATAAAATTTTGGCTTCCTGACTACCTTAGAAATTATATGAATAAAGGCTCTAGAGATGGAAGTGGAATTTTCCAAATGCATGTAATGCAAAATGAATAACAAAAAGTTACAGGGAAGAACAGAACTATCTCAGTTACTTCACACAGCATTTGTGGAGAAACTACTTTTGTACCTTTGTATAATCTAAGTAAAGACTATGATGTTTACAACAGACAGTGTTACTTTCACACACCCCTTCTTTTTTTTTCTAGGCAACTTCTGTTTCATTGATATAAAACTAACATTTTTTTCTCTAGTTGTGGGAGTCATCTTCTCTGATGGAAATGATAACTGCATACAAAACCTTTGATACAGCTGCCATTTTTTTCACTGAATACATCTCTATGGTCTCTCCAGTAAATGTTTCAACATATTCTTGGTAGCTTTCTGGCTACCTGTGGGAGTCCAAAAAACAGATTTATGCTGCAACCCAATTATAAAAAATTGTCAAATTGCACAGCTGACATCTTTATTATTGATGACTTATTTTGCACATTTTTATCCATTTTCAAATAATTCCATGAAGTCCTAAAATACTATTAATTAAATACAAATTTGGACCATATAACTTTTGAGTGTCGCTATATATAGCATATTAAAATCAACCATATTGGTGGAAGGAAAGCAAAAAAATTGTGTTTGAACAAATTGCCCATAAACTGCACTATAACAATTTATGGCTATTTTAAAAAATGTATTCAAAATTTAAAAAATATGCTTGCAGGCAGATGTTCATACCCACTTTAAGGTTGTATTTTTATTGTTATTGAGGGTGAGATTTGGGGCTGGCTGTTAATGCTTGAACAAGTGGTTCTTGGTTATACAGGAATTTTTCATCTCTGTTTTGCCCTTACCGTTAAAACCACTCGAAATAATTGGTTTTTGAAAGAACCAGTTTTTGGTGTTTTATTGCTCTTATCTCTAGTTATGTGTAAACTTCAAACAAGGATTGAAAACCTTTAATGGAATTGAAGGAGAAAAAGATCCTCTAGTGACACATTGTTGAGACAGTGGTGGAAATCTGCCTCAAGCAAAGATATAGAATGCATAGGAGCAGGTGCAGTGATGACAGGGACTGAAGACAACACGTTAACGACTGTTGTGGACATCATTTTTTGATCACCTTTTTCAAACTCTGATGTATTCATTATATTAAGGGTTCAGTTTACAACACATGAATAGAAATATATCTATGTCAATCAAACTTATATAATATTAAATCCTTGCGATACCTGCACTTTGTAAAATACTTCCAAAGTAGAGTTCATGCCATTCTGTAACAAAATCATGTGTCAGCCTGGAAAATTACTGTTTGGACCAGGTGGGAGCAATTACTACACACTGCGCATTCACATGCAGAGGCCACACAATCTGTCAACAGGCAGATCGCTGTCACACCAATCCAGTTGGTTTGTAGCTTTATTAAAATTGGACAAATTGTTTTTCAAATTTTCTATAATCACCCAATGTTTGAAACCAATGGGAAATTTACAAAAAATTGAAAAAAAAATATTAATAATAAAAAAATAAAAAAATAAAAAAAAATGCTTTGTTTTAAAAACAGTATTGGCACTGCTGGTATTGAAAACTGATATGTCCCAGTTATCACTAAACAAATGAAACACACCTGTTATAACCAAGGCCAAATGAATACCAAAAAAAGAGGTTAGTTTTTCCCATTGAAAATAAAGAGTAGGATTCCATCTACGGAATTTACAGACTTTGGCATGTTTGAAAATAAGAATCAGAATTGCTCATTTCCTAGTCAGCATAGTGCCACAACAGTGGCACATATAAGGGCAGGGGTAGTAGTGGCAGCGGAACCCTCCCCCCCTACCCTGAAATGTTGAAGTACGGTTACATTCCCCCCTCCCCCTTTTTTCTTCTTCTTTTCTCTTTCTTTCTTCTTATTCCCCGCCATAGCCGAAGCACGGATCAGAAACATTCAGCAACTTCTTCTATTTGGGCATCAGTTTGAGATACAATGCTACAAAATTTTTACTCACCCCCCCCCCCCCCCCCAAAACTATATACTATATTTGTCACTGTGTCACAACATACTACAGTGACTTGTATATTGACTTTGAGATATGTCAAGTGGGAGAACAAATGCCGAGCTGGGCTTCTACAGTGAGACATGATGGTTGCTAATTTTATTATTATTATTTTGTTATTAGAAGATGTGAGTTATCAAATGTTTATCTCAGTATAAAACGTTAGATCATGGTTGACAGTGGCAAAATGCTCTGACATAGTTTAGGCAAAGTGGCCCGGGAGATCCCACTGTTACAGCTCAGCATGTATAGGGCACAATGAACTCCTCTCTGACATCACTCACATGCAGCTTACAGTTCACAAGTTCAAGAATTCTTGAAATGAGCTGCTGTTGCACTTTTGTATTATGAATTAGAAAGACTGGGGTTACTGCACAGAGATATGCATACCTCTGATTGTTGAGCTACATTCCTCACTACAGTGAACAGAGTGCCTTCTCTCAGCCATCCTGAAGACTTTGTAGCACAAAGGCACAGTTACATGCTGAAGTTTGGTAGTACAAGGGCACTTTGCTCCTAAACTGATTCAAAGAGTAAGATCCTTCTACAGAATGAGCAATATGGCCGAAGTTGCGTACCTTACTTGAGTGTGCAATAGTCTTGTGTAGTTCACGAACGAACTAGTTCGCAAGAGTGTTCCCAAAAGTGAACTATGCGAACTAGTTCGCAGATCCCTCGCCTCTTAGTTTGTCCGCTCCTTTCCCGAAGACTGACGGGGAACAGCGAGAGCGCACAAAATTGCATGATTCCCTTCTGCCAGTTACCGTCATTTCGAGCTGAGATGCAGCTCAGCTGTAGTTTCATAGTTCACTGCCACAAGAAATCCATTTTAAAAATAAAGTACTACGAGTACTCTGTATACAAAGTAGTTGAATACCATTATATCACCCATGCCAAACGTATCTCGCTTCTCAGTTTGTTGGATTCTTTTCCGAAGACCGATGAGCAACAGCGAGAGGGCGTATAGCAGAATTAAAAATCACGTGTTTGCCTTCTGCTGATGAGAGTCATTTCGAAGTGAGCGTCTGCCTGCTACATTACATAGTTCAGTGCTACAAAATTTCTGTTTTCAAGTATTCTGCGCTCTGCAATATCTTACAAATAAATTCCATAATGCCAAGATATAGAGACAACTCTAAACTTAAACGCGAGAAATTATCCACAGACTGTTTCTTTTAGTTTGGGTGATATCGTTAGCGGCTCAAGGAGCAAGCGCATGAAGCAGCTAAGTGGGGGAACTTCTCCCTCCACCTGCATTCGCAGACAATGCCGCTCAGCCGTCACTGGAAGTGGACAAACTAAAAGAACGAACTAGTTAGCGAAATTTCAGTAGCCCAATAACTTTTAACATTTTTTTGAGCGAGTTTTTACTTCTTATCCTTTTACACAGCCTCAAACTCTGAATATGTTGCCCGTGATCATGATGAGTTGCAAAAGGTGTAGTCCTCAGATGCTGTGAGAATGTGACTCTTCCAACAGCTTGCCACTCCCCACCGCTCTGGCAGATCACAAAGCAACTTGACTAGTCACTTTGTTCTCTGGGCACACTGTTTCAGCTTGGTTTCTTGATTCTGCACTTCTCCATCCAAGTTTGGTTCTAGTACATATAGTTCTTTATAGTGATAAATTATTACATAATTTTTGTTACATATATGATAACACATGTATACTCCAAGATGGAATGATCACTATTGAGAGATGTGACAGGAATAATCATTTGAAGCAAAATTAATATGGACATGTCCCAAATTCTGAATAGTTTATGACAAAGAACGTATATTATTACTTTTTTCTGTTCTTCCTGAGTGATTCAAAATTCACAGCTTGTAGGGGAAAAAAACCACTTTAAATTTCCTATGAAAAAGCCCTATCCATTTTTCCTGTGGGACTTTCAGTTTGTGTGAAGATAGCAACAGAAAACTGAAAATATCACACATTGTGCATGTACTGTAGATTATATAGCTTTTGTCTACGTCTACTTGATTACTCTGCATGTTAAAGTGGCTGGCAGAAGATTCCTGAAACCATTTTCAAACTATTTCTTCACTGTTTCTCTCTCAAATGTCATGCAAAACATATGAACACCAATATTTTTCATTCAAGCTCTGGTTTTCTTCGTTTCATTGTTACAATCACTTCTTGCTATGTAGGTGGATGTCAACAAAATATTTTCTGTTTCAGAAGTCAGTGAGTTGAATTTTGTAAATAGACCTTGCCACTGCAAAAATGCCTTTGCTTTAATGACTGTCACCCCAACCTTTGTGTCATTTCTGTGGCACTCTCTCACCTATTATCATGAAATCAAGGTGTCCATTTTTTGACTTTTTCAATGGCTTCTGTCAATCTCTTCTGGTAAGGAACCCATACTGTGCTGCAAGACTGATCAATCATTGTATAGCTGAATATTGGCCAGTCATCCTTGGACAACCTGTAACTATGTTTTATTTACTTATTTAACACAATCAAATTCTTTCAGGGTCCCCTGTACATCAGATCAGTGTTTTGTATGTAATTACAAACTTCGTTACACTACAATTATTAAAAAAACATTATTATGATACCTTTCCTTCTTCTCTTTGAATGTACTACACATTTGCTTGTTACGCCCTCTTGGTTGGAATAGTTGTATTTTTTCTGTGTTAATAAAAGACTTTTACCCACTGTGTAAATTTTGTGTTCTGCCATGCATCCATTCTAATGAAAAAGTCCTTTCTGAATTTTTTAATCTGCTCATTTAAGATTTTCACTCCCAGATACCTTATCAATCACATTTTAAAAGCTTGTATTTCATTTTCATTTCACTTTTTCATTCCATGATTCACCCCTACATGCCATAGTTGGCAAAGACATCATTTTGTTGAAATAAGGTACCGTTTCCATTCTTGCTTTAGTTCTGAGTGTGCTAATACATTTTTCCTTTAGTGCAATTGAATGTTTCTATACATTTTTGTGTGTCCATTTCTGTCTTGAATGTGAGAGTATTTTCTAGGAAGTTGTACTTGTTTATGTTTGACTATTTTCTGATAATTTACTATTTTGCTTTTAAATGGCCACTTTCTCCTGAAATTCATTAGTTTTCTTTCCTTTGAAGATAGAAACAGGTAATATAACTCAGCTATTTGTTGTGTGCTCTTCATATTAACATAACAATTTGATCATCAGCAAATAGTGATGTCATTTCAAATTAATCAGATCAAATAATTGCTTTATCCCGAGACAGATTTAGTCTCGACTATATGATCAATAATGAATATAGGCTGATATATTGAATTAAAATTTATACCATGGTCAGGATTTTCATGCCTCAAGTCTATATTCACTGCCATAGATAATGCTGAGACTACATCTATCTCAGTATTAAATAATTATTTAATCTGAATACCAACAATGACCGAGGCACAGGCAAGACTGCCCCTATTTTGTTCAGTGGTAAGGTACCAGTCCAATGTTGCAGATCCTCGACAATACTGATGCATGTTAAAAAGGAAAGACAAGATGGGCAGAAGCTGAAATAGAAACATGGGCAGTGGACAGAGGTGGTGGTCATGTGCCTGTCTGATTTTGTGAATGTTTGTGTGCGCTCTCATCCTGACAAAGACTGTGGCCAGAGATTTAAATTGTGTGAGTGCGATTGTCTTTTCTACACACCTGTCCTCAGTTCAGCGATCATCTTTATGTTGAGTTGTAACTTGTCCTTGTTACATTATTGCTTCATCTTCAACCTTCTATTTCCTGCAACAGCAATATCTGTTTCTTGGTACATGCTTCCTATTATTTTATTATAAAGAAGTGTTCCTCTTTTGTTCATTATCTTCCGTAGCCTATCTCCAATTATTTGAACAGAAACCTTCACATTATCTGCAAATAGTATGTTGAACTTACTGTAGTTCTCAATGATATGGTTAATAGCAAACATATTGCCTGTGCATGCTCTACATTTCTCCCAGCCCGGTTTCTCTTATAGCAGAGCATTTTCAATAATTACTGCTCTTATAACCAGTTTGTATACCCGATAAAATTAAAAATGATTTGGGCATAACAAAGGCAGTTTGCCTTACCTGTGATGGGTGAGCAAGTATAAATAACACACAGTTTCTATGTACTCACTGCACATTTGACAGGAAAGAAGAGTCAACTAAAGTCATAGCATTTAGACTGTGCACAATTAGAAGACAGCCACACTGCAGCAAACATCTCAAACTAAGTCTGCTATCACTAAATTGAGCACCTATTTCAAAATCTCTGCCATAATAACATAGCATGCATCAAATCTGAAAACAGCTGTCATAATTCTAAAGTTTCTGCATATTCCATGCTTTGCAAAATCCTAATTCTCTCCACTAGGTATTCGATATTAAGAACTTTTGTTTTCCACTCCAATATTGAGCCTCATTGAAAATAATTTTCTGTAGCTTTTATATGCTCACTTCTCTACTCTGACTGTACTAGACACTAGTGTTGCATGGCACTGCTATCCAGGAAAATGTATGGCAATATGATGTCAAACTGCAGCGGCTGTGTTTAGAGAAAGCTTATACAGTTATTAAAAAAAGATACTACAGCCAATATGTTTAACATATTCACGACTGGCGTAAGTCACCCTGGATGGGGCAGCCAGACTGCTGCTTTTAACAACAGTTTTTTTTTTCTTTTTTAATTACAGCTTTCTAACCATGTATGCAATATTTGAGTATGCTGTCTCTTTTGAATCAATGAAACCTCTTTTATCAATTAAAAAAAAATTATCAGATACATACCTCAAAAAAAAAAAAAAAAAAAAAAAAAAAAACACTACTTGTACATATGTTTCTTACAAATAATCAGCTTCTCCTTCTGAACTGTAATTGTTTATTTACTCTTCCATGGCATTGAAAACGTCGCTCTCATCTAAATTTGCCATGTCGAGAATATGCAAAGTGCGAACACACTGTATTAACACAGATAGCAAACGAAAGCAGTGTTGGGCTCAACAGAGAGCATGATATACAAAGCTCTTTTGTTGCATACAAGTAGTTAAAACGTAACTCACTATGTGGCAGCACAATGCAGAGATCCTTCCTTCTTCGTTTTACATGGTTACCAATAGAGGGCAGGTTGTGAAATGGCAGCTACAAAATTTTTAGCGTTGCACGAGTCAGATTCGGGTGCCGTCCACATGACTAACTACTGCTGAATGAGTCTAGCTTGGACGCCATCCACAATGTGTTAAAATGAGTACACATTAAAAGCAACCAATTCACATATTGCTCTTCTGATCCTGTTGAATATTACTAGTTGTAACAACAGTTCACAACTGCGGAATTGTCATAATCCACCATATAATAATGTTCGCATTCAGCTGTTCCTCTGCTCTAAAACAACAATGATGAACATGTTTCTTGAAAAAAGATGTGGTCTGAAAAGTAATCAAATAAAAAAGGAAATATTCAGCAAACTAGTGACAAACTTTGCTGTATTCCTAGGCTATCGCCTGTAATGAGACCTACAGCAATTCAAGTATGTTTGGTGGATTGCTGAAGCTTCGGCCAAGTGGAGAGGTTATCTCAGGATGATCCAGAATAAATATTGCCGAGAACACACCAGTTTTTCATCAAATGAACCTGCAGCAGCTGCCACAGTAATGTGCAATATTGGCATTGGCACAAGAGGTTCCTGATGCTCCACTAGCCACATCAATATCGCTGTCAACAGCATTGCAATTGCACACCCTACTTCGCATCTGTGTGCTGAAAGAATACCATTCCTTTTAGTGTTTGTTTAGGATACCACCAGTTTGCTCAGCTAAATGATATACTCTTTACAAGTGTCCAAGCTGTAAGATTCCAACCTTGATAACAACTTGGAAATCATGCCTCTGTAGCTACATGAGCACCCAGGCATGAACCTTAGCCCATTTGACACAGTTGTCTGTGCACTCTGGGCAACAGGCCTCAGTACACAGTAGTGTTTATAGACTTTAGTGATTGTGCTCAAGTACAGTTGTCTGTTTAATCCATCTAAACTTGAACTAATAAGCACTCTGCAGTAATTGTGGTCCAAATAAGGCATATGTACTTCAAGCTGTAGTATCTTTGTATTAAGACTAAGAAGAAATTATACCAAATCAAGAATTAATAAAGAGGAATTCTTGTGTTAAACTGAAGTGTCTTCGGTTTTTATATTTATATAGGAATTTGGTCTCAGGTTGTGCAGCCCCAATAAGGTCACAACAAAGTTGGTCCTAATGAGAAAGAATAAATTACTCATGGCAACACAAATTGACTGAAGTATATGTAGGACTGTATTAAGTAATTACTGGAACAGAATTTGAGGAATGATAAGTCAAGTTTACAGTAAAATGTATGCCAAACATTATAGATTACAAGAAGCAGTGAAACAATGATTGTTGTTTTTGTTAAAACAATAACCAATGAAAAGACACAGTACAATTATTACAATTGTAGATAATGTGTATATGTTGAACATAATAAATACTGGAAAAGTTGGCATATGGTGAAATGGTGAGTAACATAACTGACGAAATTCTTGGTAACAGTAGTAAAGTACGATTTTCTTCTTTCTTTCTTTCTTTCTTTTTTTTCCCCCACATACTGATTAACAGCAATCTCTTGAAACTGACAATGCTGGTCCAATACATGTCTCATGTTTGTTGTGGGTGGGGAGGTGGGCTGGGAGGATTGCTCAACCATGAGGTCAAATACACACTTTTAATTTCAACAAATTTTTTGTCAACAATCTTTCCTGTTAGGTAAGAGTAAATTACTATAGGTCAAAGTAATAGAATTCCAAACACATTTGTAAAAAATCTTTACTAGATAGCAATTTAAAAAATAAAGAAAAAGAATAGTATCTGATTTTATATCATAGTACTCAAATGTGATTTCTGTAATTTATTCAGCATTTGGGTAACATGCATATAATTATAAAAACATACATTCTTATTTAAAGTCATTATGTCTTCAAATTTATAAATTACATGAATCACAGCAATATGAGAAGAAAGAGTAGTTTGTTGCTGTTTACTTCCTATTATTTATAAACAACTGGTTTCACAAACTTGCAATATTTTCACCGAGACAAATCTTAGTAACTGCTCTGGTAATTGCCTGGCAATGCCAGTGTTGACATTTGTAACAAAATAATAGTATTTTAATAATAAAAATAATTATGATTATGATGATGATGGATACCCAGCACCTGTTAGTCTGATAATACATGTGTGGTTCTATTTGCCAACTTTATGCAAAAATCTCAACTAGGTATCATTGTCAAACACATACATTATACAACTTTTCTACTTTTACTCAAAAGCGTAAAGTATATTTAAATAATATCACAGTAATAGTGTTACTGTCTGATAATAGTAGTAAAAATAACAAAAAGTAATTATACTAAAAACTAATTTCTTTGACACACAAGAATGTGTTTATATATAAAAGAGTGTTGAAATGACCAATGAAGAGATCAAATTATGACACTGTCACTGATTATGTTGTACATGTGCTTCTTAAATGACATCACTTACAATTATGTATTAGGAAGGTGCACACGAATGATCCAGATTGGTTGTATACTGACATCATCTAACTTATCAATTTCAATCAAACAAACCAAGACTTGTAGATAAATAAATAAATAAATAAATAAAAATGAGAAAGTAGTTTACACATTACACTGACAAAAGGTGGTGAATAACGTTCAAGCTACATACATAACGGTATGCTGCAACAAACGAGAAAGATAACAAAAAAATGTGGTAAGGAAATAAATGCAATCTAAACCTGACCTGCAACATCCTCGCACCCCCCCCCCCCACAAAAAAAAATGAAAAATAATTATAATAATAAATAACAATAAAGAATCACAAAACACACATTAATTTACATCAGATAAAGTGTAAATGCTGTGAACCATTGATGTTATTTCTCGAGAGTAAACAAAAATAACATACGGTCAAAACAATAGAAGGTTGTTTTGAACTATTAGTTCATTAAAGCTGCTTCTTAAAATGCCAAATGATAAGAGTAATATATTACTGTGATAAATTTGTCAACTATTTCCACATTCAAAACTTACAGAATAATATGACTGAAAAAAAAAAGAGTGTAACTAAAACCTTGACACCAAACGTGGTGTGCCTTGTTTTAATACTTATAAAGACAGGTGTTAACAGTAAGTAACTGGGAAAAGTTTTCTATATATAGCTATACCACAACATGGAGGGATGAAACAAGAAGACAGCACATTTTACATCAAAAGATGTAATACTAATATGTACAGAAAAGAGTAGGGAATGTGATTCTTCAAAAGTGTCGTACATGGTGTAGAGCATACTGGGTGGTTGAGATGCAAGAAAAAATAAAAACTTCAAATGAAAAAGTAAATGAAATTCAGACATATAGAGGCAACTGACCAAATAACACAGATGTAGGTCTCAAATAGAAGACTTAAATTATTTCACAAAATATAGAAAATAAACAAAATAATAATAATAATAAATAAACAATCTTTCTGAAACATGCAAAAGGAATTAAATGACACAGATATTATTCAAGCACTAAGAAGAATGACAGAAATGGGAAACAAATAGATAGAGTGCAGTGAATTGACTTTGCAAGAAGAAACATGAACAAACACTGAAACTAAAATTAAATAAATGAGATTTATATAAAATTTTTAATCATTTGTTTTCTGTATATACAATGCATCCAACACTAAAAATATACAACATTGACCTCATTTTGATTTTACGTTCTTAATTCTCTCATGGACTGGAAGTGCACACACACACACACACACACACACACACACACACACACACACACACACATTCACTTCAATAAACAAAACTGGATTAATATGTATATGTCTTTGATGGAGATTCAACGAGAAACACAAACACATTGTGACTTCAACATGTCCTGGGCAACATAAATATAAAGCCACTACATATTGGCCTCTGTGAACAATCCAACATGGCGAGCCTGTGGTCTGCCAATCATAGGCCGGTCTGGTGTATGACAGACATCACAATCAGCTTTCCCCAAGAGGTAGTGAGTGTGACAACATAACCACGATGTCCAGGTTATGTCACTGCAAACACAACAGTGGGACATAAAATGTAATGGCGGAATCTACTTTATTACCAAGATTTTTCACTTCAAAATGTAATGATGGAAGCTACTTTTTACCAAGATTATCAAATCATTTGATCTGGTTTAAGCATGTACAAATTATCAAAGTGCATAAGTTCATTGAGAAACTTAAGGAAAATCAGTATAGTAGGTACATAAACACATGTTTTCAAAATTCCAATTTACAATCTCAGAAAGTTTGCAACAATTTGTATGAAAACAAATTGGTCAAATGACTTCAAACATGCTGGCATAATACCCAGGGCATGTGTCCAGAAAAAATGCAATATGAACAATCACTACAGAGGGACATGTGTAGATGTAAAACTTTAAATACCACTGAAAATATGCTTTACAGTATTAATCATAAGAAAGGATATACATTTGGTAAACTATATGTATGGCCCAGAATAGTCAATGGCAAAGATGTGAACCATAAATTGTATCAATTAGGAAAAGCGAAAATTCTGAAAGCTGTGTTAAGATTGAAAGCTAATGAAGTTAAAGACCAGAAAGCGACATAACAGCACACATGAGGTAAAAACTGAAGTTATTAGCCATTTAATAGAATCAGGAGAAGCTATCCAAGATTCTGAACCTTCCAGACAGAATAAACTCTTATGTGAAATTCCTCAGTGAGGAGGAATTAGCCAGGATCCAACACACATTTCCAATTCTCATGAAAACACCTCACAGCAATGTGTGTTTATGTATTACTTGCAGCATATCAAGTACTGTGAATGCTTGTATCTAATTACCATTACATTTATTAAGATGGATAGATTTATGAAAATTAAGTACAACTGGTATCAGAATATGGACAACTGCATCCAAAATTAATAATGTCTTAAATTAATTTTCAGATGAGCGATATTTATTAAATAACCTTCCTGTGATTTTTTAAAATACTTCCGACTAGAATAAAAAACAAAGTATTGTAATTAATGTGAAAATGAACACAAACACTTTAATACTACTGTTGTTCAACAATAACTAACTTTCAGCGGAAAACACATTCCATTTCAGATAGATTACTGCTGTAAAGGTGGAAATTGAGAAATTATGCCTGTTCAGAAATCATTATGTCTATCTGTGACATCACTGCAATAACAGACACCAAACAAGTAAGTGTCATAGGAAAACACACTAGCACTAGCAATTGTAATTGGAACTATTATCAATAACCAAATAAGACATGCATGTAAATACTTCAATATGAATAGAGCCTCAATTTTCTTGATGTTCTTTCACCTTGTGTCTTCAGCTAAACAGGGCAGCATGGTTAAACCAAAGGATAACTCAATGTCCTTCCTATCATCACCACCTTACCCCCAGGGACAGAACGTGTGCACAACCCAACTATCTGCATGCATTGCTGTTCATATGAAGTTTCCAAAATGTTTATGAATTATGTAAGTGAAGTGGGACTTGGGTACTAGTGCCTTAATCACTCAGTAGCTTGTGGTGAAATTCCTAAAAACTACATTCAGGCTGTCTAACATATCTATTGTCTTATTAATCCTACATACAGATTCGTGAGGGCCAACGTAGCTAACCAAATCCGGAAAGAGAATAACAGTTTCTATGCAATTAAAATAACTTGTGAGACATTGAATACAAACCTATACTATTAGTAGCTTCTTGTAGAAGTAAGTAAAAGTTCTTGCGATTATTGTTGACTACTTGCATACTAGATGCACTTACACTGTACTCCAGTCAATTTACAACAGTGAGCGGTGTGAATAAGAAAGAGCACATGCTCCAGAATTGTTATTGAAGTTAAGTTACCACAATATACAAATGAAATTTTAAGAATACACCACACTTTCATTTGGACCCTGCTATGCGTCACTGGGACCAAGTGCTGTTTCTATAGAACATCCGATTTCAGTTGGGAAACAACAAAACCTATTTGGGAAAAAATCTGTTGTTGTCGTAGCAATGGTTGCCATGAAATATTCGAAAAATCTTAGTGGCACTTCACCTATGTTTCATTTTCAGTTATTCATCACAAAACTATGAACCGCAATCCAGATTGAAGCTTTACAACAGTAGACCAGGAACCACTTGGCGGCCTCTGGTCTAGTGATGGTAAACAAAAGCTGTATCAACACTCGTTCACAACATTGTCTGTGTGCAAAGAACAAGAAGAATCCCAAAACACCACAAGATGCATAGATGGATGACATGCTTGTAGCCAGTAATAACCCTAGTGTCATAATATTGTGTTTTGATTTACAAAAAGCTTTGCTTCCACTCAAGATTCCAACAACCATTGGATAATATAAGAGAGTGCTGTTTGTGTGTAATTTAGGTGTTTCACGGCAAAGGCAACTACTATGTTTGGGTTCAGGGTGAAGTTGGTACATTAAAAAATATTACCACTAAGGAACTTGTTCTTAAGCCAGACTCGTGTGGAGCCAAAACTGCAACATAAAAATAGTTCTGCTATTTAAAACTGTGTTTGAAAATCACTCCACATTAGAAAATATTACTTTGTGTTATATTCTCCCAGGGCAAGGCTGTTTGCCTAATGACAGTGAGTATGGAGATACAGAGAGTGTACAGAAGATACAACTCCAGCTGTACACTGATGATGAGACTGTAATGTCATAAAAAAGTTGGAAAATAAGTGCTTTGGTTTTTCTCTGAGTCAGAAAGAGGGAATTCATTAGAACTCAAAAGCTAGAAAAACAAATTACAAACCACAAAGTTGACACACAAGGTTACGATTCCAGAAGTCATTGATAAAATCCATGCTAAGGTGCGTGAGATTGTTAGTGCTGTGGGCATCTCAACTGAACGGGTACATAATATTTTGCATAAACATTTGGACACGAGAAACCTATCTGCAAAGATGGGTGCCATGATTGCTCATGCTTGACCAAAAACGGAATTGTGTAAAGTGTTGCAAGGAGGGTTTGCAGCTGTTCATGAAGAATCGGCAGGACTTTAAGTGTCGTTTCTTCACTGTGGGTGAAACATGGATACATTACTATACTCCTGAGACCAAAGAACAATCTGAACAATGGGTTACCAAGGGAGAATCTGCACAAAAAAAGGCGAAGACCAGTCTTTAGGCCAGAAAGGTTATGGCGATGGTCCTTTGGGATTCTTGGGATTCGCATGAGATAATCCTCGACTATCTGAAACAGGGTAAAACTATTATGGGTGTATCTTATTCATCATTATTGGATTGTTTGAAAACCAAGATGCCAACACCAGCGATTGGCCCACAAAAAAGCCCTTTTCCATCACAACAATTATGGGTGCATATTATTCATCATTATTGGATTGTTTGAAAACCAAGATGCCAACACCAGCGATTGGGCCACAAAAAAGTCCTTTTCCATCACAACAATGCATCAGCACACACCTCAGCAGTTGTGTTTGCATCCCCCCTATTCTCCATACTTGGCTCCCTCGGACTACTATTTGTTCCCCATTTGAAGAAATAGCTGGCGGGATGAAGATTTCATTCAAACAAGGAGGTGGTTGCAGAATCTAATAGTTATTTTGCAGCCTTGGATCAACAAATTAAAACAGTGTTGGATGAAGTTTGTAAGTCTAAAAGGAGGCTAAGTCAAAAAATAAAAATGGTTTTCTCCTAACACGTTAATAGTTTTTATTATTTTTGCACAGATTTTTCAAACGCCCCTCGTATTTCATCTGGAATAAGCTACTAAAAAGGCCATATTTTATAACCCCTTTTCAAAACATACACTATAATTTTGCTATGTGGCTATTTATTATTGTAAATACATAGTCTAAACACAGCTGAATCCACTTGTACTTGATTTTATTATAAGCCAAAGAAAAACTTTACCTCAGCAGAAGTTACTTAGCTAGTAATATGCTACAGAGCTCACTTCACAAAATGGTGAATCTTCTCCCCTTGTGAGAAACATCTCGCGCAAATCCGAGAATATTCTCCAAAATTCTGAGAATAAAATACATTCTCCCTTTTATTCATGTGGCCCAGTATGCCAACACTGATTTTCTTTTTACATGTCCACTCACTCACTGTGATACATAAATACATGCCTGGTATAAAACAGTTTGCATTGCACACTCCAAGAGACATTAATGCTCAGATAAATTATTATTTTAGTAACTTTTACAAGGACACTAAATTGTTCTCATTTTTATACTTGATCAGACAAAAGGGATCAACAATATGAATACATTGTAATGTTAGAGGTTCTATCTGCTCCATGTAGATAGAGTTAACATGGATCAGGAAAAACAAATCTCCTACTAAGGACACTTAATGCTACAAAATTCTCTCTTTTAAATGATACAAACACTGTGCATAAATAAAAATGTTCACTGCCTATAGCAAAGAAACAGTATCATCTTGAATCAAATATCTGACAGATGATTAATAGCAAAAAAGTGTCACTTTCGGAATATTTCTGTCATGTAAATAAAATTCTCCAACAAATAGTGACTCATCGTATTTATTAAAATTTTTACAAACAAACAAACGTAGACAGGTGAAAATTTTCCAGCATTAGTCTCTTTCATGTTCAAATACTCTACTTCATGACTTTCTCTCCACAAATAATTTATTAAAACAGATGTTAGGCATTATTGGGGAATGCATGATAAGCAAAACTGGCTTGACTAGTTGTTATTTATCTGTATCATTTATTGGAACAAAGCTAAGGAGATCACTCAATTAATTTACAACTGACCGGCATAATGATACCAAGTGTACAGAAAAAAATTATCTTATTGATTACCTTGTTAGTGGCACTTAAAGAAAACTGTAAGAGCTCTATATAACAAACGAGAAAAAAAAAGTTCATCAAGAGAGCACATATCCACATACAATTTAACCACGAGAAAATGTTAAATATAAATACAACATTCATCTTATTCACCAAATTTTACACCTACTGTCTTTCTCCCTATACAACATACACAATAACATTTCTTTGTGCATTATTAGAGTATCAAAATCATAGGCCTACAAGCAAATTTTGAAGATCTTCCAAAACAACATTCTAGGAGAGAAAACTATTCATTGTAAAAGCAGTGAACTAACAAAGGAACGGTCCAACAAGACATGCCGAAACCTACCCTGAAATTGTTTTACACAGGCAGAAGACAACGAAAGAAATGCACTGTCAAAATTTTAGCTGCTAAGAGGCACTGCTAGTATATTTAGAAAATAGCTGAACACACACACACACACACACACACACACACACACACACACACAGTCGAGGTTGGCGGATTATTGTAAACAGAAAACACAACACAACCCAATCGTAATTTGTAAAGGACGTTTCAGGTTATTGTTCATCTATTATCAGTTGAATTTTGCAGTATTGGTAAGTATTGACAATAAAGCTGAATTAATATTTATTGTGCTTTCATCAGGCATGCCTGCTTATAGTATCTTTTTCTTCTTCTTCCAGTTTCACAGTAATGTGGAATCCAATTAACGTTCTCTATTTAGCAAAGATGAAATACGAAGAACGTGGTTTCCAGCCGAAATCAGCTACTTCTCCTGAGTACGTACATATGTGTCATTTGTCGATTGATTTCTTTGACATTTATTCGAATGATATCGACATTTTGTTTGAAATTGTGGAAACGTTATATCAAGTTCAGAAGTGACATAAAGACGAAACTTGCTGTTATCCCTGCAACAGCTGTCTATAACGCTGATCAGTCAGGTTTCGTGAAAGAACTGTGTGCACACTGCACTTTATCATTTCGGGGTGAAAAAAAGATGGAGTTGATTGCCCAATCTATGAATGCAATGACACATTCATATGTGGTAAGTATGACTGGTTTACTGTTTCCACAGCTGTATATCTGTCTTCAAGAACCTCAAGGCAAATTAGGACCAAAAATAAAAAAAAAAGGACTGTTTAAGTGCAAAAATCTTGTAATCGACGTATCAAAATCTGAAAAAATGGGAAGGATAATTTTCAACATTTCGTTCGAAACATATTACTATCAGTTGCAGAAACTAATTCATTACTTTTGTTGGATTCATGGTCTGGACATAATGACACCTCTGTTTTTGTGGAGGACGGCGAAAAATCTGTGGATGTAATGTGGATTCCGTCTGGAACTACTAGTGCGATTCAACCTCTTGATAAAGAATTTTTTCGACAGTGGAAAGCATTTCTTAGGAAATTATCAGACAACATGATTTCCGATACCTCTCTCTCATTTCAGGTGTATCAGCGGAACAGTATTCTTAAGCTCTAGTCATCTTCACCACGCTTTACGAATTTCATAAAGTATGCCTGGTTTGCAGCACAATATGCAGAACAATGGCCGGGACCATTTCTGAATCTGTCCCAGTTCTGTCTAAATAAAACTTGTGGTCACTGCAAAGTGCCTGAATGCATCAATTTTTCCTTTGTCCGGTGTGCCTGCTGCAAGAAAAATATTTGTTTTTGTCATTCAATAGACACTTTGCATTTTTGTGACGACTACATGGAATAAACGAAGTACTATTTCACTGATAGTGAAATGCACAAAATTCAAAAATTGTTTTAAGGAATGACTGACAGGAACTGTTATAAAATGTGGTACTGCTAGACACATTTCATTTCAACAAATTACAAGTCCACGTTGACGAAAGTCGTCTATGACATCAAACACTGTCATGAATTTATTTTCTCTGCTAACCACTTTTATCAGAATTTCATGTGCAAGAGTTGAACTGTAGGTATCAAGTTATTCAAAATATGTTTATATTGTTAAAGCCAGTTGTTCACCAGTGCAAACAAACTAATAAGGATGAGCAAAAGAAAATTCTATCTGGTGTACCTGGTAGGCCTCTTGCAGGTCTTTCAACTAGACGCCACTGCAGCTGCTTAGGTGTTCCTCACCTTTCCCAGTTACCTAATCGGAAAATAGAGACCTGCAGATTAACGTGTAATCTGAACTACATTTCTTTCGTAGCCACTCCACCATCTTTGAGCAGTGAATGCTCAGTTAAAAATCATAGTGGAGAAATTTGTGGTCTGAACGGGATTTAATCCCATGCTCTCTGGTTCACTATGCGCGCACTTTGCCACTATACCAGTAGCCTGATACGCATAGTGTTAGGCCAGGCGCGCACAAGCGATTTTCTGACACGCGATTTATTTGTCGCAAGAATGGAACACGGTGGCTCGAATATGAGCGCGTGCACGTGCAACAAAAAAGTTGCAGCGATTTCAAAAACGCAACTGGCGCTATTTCACGCGCGACGCGATTGTTGCATCTGTGGAATGAATCACAGGCAACACCACGGGGCCGCGCGCACTGGCGATGCGATTTCTCGGTCACTCCCGCTCTGTGTAGCATACAAGTGAGTTCAGTGAGCCAGCAGCATGTCTGATGACGGGAGTTATGCTACGGATGGCATTGTAGATTGTGTTGTCGATTCAGAAAGACTGCTTACAGAAGTAGAAAAGCGAACAGCTCTCTGCAATAGGAAATTAAAAGAATGTACAGTAATCGCAATTGGAAAGAGAAACTATGGGGAGAAGTATGCTGCAGCCTAATTGGGAACTGGACTGAACTGTCTGGACCAGAAAAGAATAGAATAACAAAGGTATTTCATGTTTCACTTATTTTATTCATTCATGTAGACATCACAATTATAACAGTTTAAATTTTTTCATATTGCCAAGGTACTGATCCTTGTGGAGTCACAAAGTAGTTTGCAAAATAATCCCTTATCTGCATACTACACGCATCAGCCTTCATTCCTACAGGCTCACAGCTTTGCAGAAGGCATTTGTGCAATTTTATTGATGTATCTTATCAGTAGTATAAAATGATAACAACAATTGTCGAATGAAATGATTTTCTTTATGTATCTGATCAATACTGTAAAAGGGAAATAAAAACTATTGAATGAAATAATGTGTGCTACCCTCAAAGTTACTGCTAAGCGCTCCTCAGGTGTTACACGCTTCCTCCATGTCGTATCTTGGGTTTTTTTTTTGTTTTTTTTTTTTTTTTTTTTTTACATTCGGTCCTACTGCTTGAAGCAGTGTATCAGAACTATCCTTACTCATTCTATATAGTATTGAGAACATTTATTTTGGTGGTTTTGTATCTCTTCGCTTAATTTGTAAAACTGGCCTTACACTAGCCTTTGACTTACAATCGGATGTACGCAGTAACAACATTTGCCCTGTTTTCACACTCTTCTTTGTAGTAAAAGCGCCACTAAACAAGCTGTTTCGATGAAATCCACGCTAGTACTGAGAGTAGCGGCGATTTTCCTGTCGCTGTGTGCGCAGCACAATGTACTGCCGTGTCAGCAATTTTTTTGTCGACGCGACTGAAAAATCGCCTGTGTGCGCCTAGCCTTAGCGCCAGCCGTGTCACCTCCTTAGCACTTTCGCTGCGGCTGACGCTACCCTACATTGAGCGCGGGCGCTTATAAGCGTCAGCCGCAGCGAAAGTGTTAAATGATGCTTGACGTCGGTAATTATTGTTCTCTTTATAAAAATCTGCTCAATGCTAATGAGAAGCGAGAGAAAAATTGCAAGGTGACATACAAGGAAAATTTTGTACCAGTTCTAAGGGGAGATGGAGATGAATTCCGTGTAAAGTGCACGATCTCAATGCGTGTCTCACTTCCATACAAATTGAGACACATAAATTCTTCCTACCCTTCACCATTTTAAATAATCAAGCACCTATATGTGTCAGGAATGTCTGGATTAGCTACAGTCTAGTGTTGTTCTATGATATTTGTGTTCATCAGAAATTGAATGTATTTTTTCTTGCAATTCAAAATGCATCATGAAATCAAAAAGCTTAATATTTGTTGAAGTTACTATTAGCAGATCAGAATTCAGTTCAAGAATGTAAATAAAATTTCTGCAATTTGGTTAAACTGTATAATTTAACTGCTAGTCCAATCCACAATGTTGTTGACATGGTCATACAGTAGCTGTTATAGCCTTGTTCACCTATGGCAGGTAAAGATGAAATTTACATCAAAGTTGTTGACTGCCATGGCCAAAATAAGTAAACTGCTTCCAGAAGCCATATTCAGCAGTTTCTACAGTTTTAGTTGTCATTTCATTTGTAGTCTATATGTATCATAGAAACAAAACCATTTACTGGCAGGAAACTGGAGAGTATCTTGTAGTGAGCATACAAAGTAGAAAGTTCAGCTCAGATGCCAACTACAAGATAAGTCATTAACAGCTAGTCACCAGCTTGTGTATTTCAAAGCAGGTTTAACAGTACAGCCCATGTCTTTTTTGTAACTGTGACAATATTTATTCAGTCTTCATGGCAGATGCTTCATTGCTTCACTAACATTATTCATTAAAGCAGTCAACAATCTGAAGATTGGTTTCAACACTACAGAGCTTTACTAGGTATGGTCCCGTTTGGAGATATCTGCCAGAGGTGAAAGATGTGGAAAGTGACAGATAAGTTTGAATTGCGGGGATCAAACCCGGGACATTTGGATTTATAATCTAGCACTTTACCACTGTGATACTGAGCCGCACATTATGTGTGTGCAATTTTCCTCCTGAAATGGCTAGTAACAAGAAGAAACTGAGTGATGTAAAATTTTTGGCAGCTGGCTAACATGAATGAATTGAAACAGGATGAGTTTATGAATGAATTCACGGATGGTGGTAGACTCCATGAACCATATTCATGAGAGCACTCAAGTGGGGATTCAGAATCAGATAACAGGGAATGCAATGAAGAGGGTGAGCAGGTTTGTCCAATAGCAGGCATTACAAATAACTGGTGAATAGTGTAACATTCCTCAATATCCATCAGTGTTTGTCTTCAATGAGGATGTGGAATTGATTAATGTCATTATGTGAACAAACATATATATGCAAGACAGAAAGGAGAATAACATGGTATAGAAGTTCAGCAAGGTTCTTGATCTGAAGGGCTACAAATGTCATGGAAATGAAAGTATTTCTGACAATGTTGCTGCACGTGGGGCCTTGTTATTTGTGATCGATAGAACATCACTGGAATAAAAGTCTTTTTACACTGTCACATTCTGGAGATCTTTTACAATTAGAAACAGATTTCAGTTGTTATTGAGATATCTACAGTTCTCAGACAACTCACTGCAGTCCAATGACCAACTCTACAAAATTAGACCAGTTTTGGACCGTTTGAGGAATAATTACATTACAGAAGACTCTTTTCAAGTGTATAAAGTACAAAAAACACAAGTATAGTGGAAAACTCAATGAACTATGAATCTAATGGTGTGGTTTCCAAAATAAAAATCTACTGTGGC
The DNA here is from genome assembly GCA_026315105.1 of Locusta migratoria. NCBI lineage: Eukaryota > Metazoa > Arthropoda > Insecta > Orthoptera > Acrididae > Locusta > Locusta migratoria. The sequence continues at coordinate 788,169,094 of CM048755.1, forward strand.
AAGTCAGAAGACCAAGATTTTACATCTTTTGGAAGCTTTCTTGAATACGGATATTTTTTAAAATTCTCTATCACGTACAAAATTGCTCTCAATTTACAAAACACATGGATGTGAAACATTACATAATGGAAAACTCAAAATCATTAGTTACCTTGAAATCTAAGAAACACCAGAAGGCTTGGAAAAGAATTGATGTTGCTGTTGTTTGCAAATGTAAGGACAAAAGGGAAGTCCTGAGCATTTCTAATATACAATGTGCCAAAATGGTGGAAGTTCGCAATTGACATGGTAAAGTTGCCTTGAAAGCAAACATTCTCAAAGACAACAACAACAACAGGTGTTGGTCAGTCAGATCAAATGCTGCCATATTATTCAGCAATGAGAAAATACTATTAATTGCCAAAAAAACCTGCTCTACACATAATTGATATTTATCTGCACAATGCCAATTGTTTTTATAATCAGAAAGCATAAACAACTATCAAGTATCTATCTTTTAGATAAAAATTTATTTGGGCATTTAGTGGAATAGGATGTCAGACACCCAGAATAAAATAGGACATGGGGCAACTTTCATTATTTATAGGCAATACCTCCTAGTGAGAAAAAACCGTGGCCAACAAAGCGATGCAGAGTGAGCACACAACAAAAGAAATACCAAGAATCACGGAACTTTTCTCCCATTTGTGAAGAAGAAATGTCTCATTGCTTGGAAGAATGCTTCAAGGCATATCAACAATTAAAAATAAATAAATAAATAAACAAACAAACAAATAAATAAAAAATTAAAAAATAAATAAATAAAAGAGAATAAAAAAAGAGAACAAGAAAGAAAACTCTCATTACCATTAGTGAGACAATATTACTCAACAGTTTGTGAGTTCACATGTGTGTACTCTGAAACATCAATCATAAGAGAATTATACTTTTCGACTGCTTTGCTATTCCTGCAAGCCATAGTACAGGAATTAGATTCTGCAATGTATTAGTAAAGGACAGGAATTATTCAAAGACTGATTTTCAAAAAAGAACCCTTGATGATACAACCACTTTAAATCAAGATGATGATGATGTGTTCATTTTCATAGTTAGGGATGGTGCCTGCCAAAAGCTTCAACTGTAGCCAGTGGCAGTCAAATGTTTTGAGAAAAGTGTACCAAAACGCATCAAAGGACATCATGCTGCAATAAATTGCCACAATGCAATGGTTCCATAGTTGGGGAAAGGTCATGGAATAACAATCAGCACAGTTAATAGATTTAAAGGCCTTACAGAGGGAGGGGCGAGGGAGACCGAGAAGGGGGGGGGGGTAGACGGACAGAGAGGGGGGAGGTGGACAGAGATGGGGGGGAGGCGGACAGAGGGAGGATACAATGGGCAGGGATAGAAAGGAGAGAGGAGGAGATGGGCAGAGATAGTAAAGAGAAGGAGGGATGGACTCATTTTGTAATAAGGAGGTACCCAGGCGACATAGAGGTTTCAGCTAGTTATTTATAAATGTCGAAAAATAATGTGAAATATAAAGTGGGTCTTAGTGACATATAGAACTGTTAAACACATTTTGCAGAGCATCCTAAATCTTGCTGATTGGGAATCTGGGAGCCACCCAAAGAGTACAAAGCACAGCACTGCCTCACAGCCCAAAATAAGTTCAGAGAGCACAGCCACACAGCCCACTCTCAGGGGATATACTCACCAATCACATTCCAGCGAACATTACTTTCCTGATTCTACCAATGGACAAAGGCGTAATTCAAACTTTCAAATGTTTTTACAGACCTTCTTTTGTTCAGGTACTTATAAATTGTTCAGTGTTCAGTCCAACAAAATATGAATTAATTTTAAAGACGGTACAGGGTGTGGTTTCTAATTAATACAGTTTTGCCACACTGCAGCCGCAGCACTCCAGTCAGCATTCTGCTCATGCGCAGTGGGTACCTACATCTGTTGTCTATAAGAGTGACACCATTACAGTCTGATTCTTCTTTGTTTATGTTGTGTACTGAGTGTTTAAGATGTGTTCGATAATCATGAGTCCCGCCAACTGTGATGTACAGGCTGTTATAAGATTCCTTAGTGCTAAAGAACTATATGCGATCGATATTCATTGTGAGATCCCTGCAATTTATGGAGAAAACATTATGAGTGATGGAATGGTAAGAAAGTGGGTGAGAGCATTTAAAGATGACCACACAAACGTGCATAATGAACAACGGAGTGGGCGTCCTTTGGTTGTTAATGAAAGATTTGTGCAGGAAGTGGTCAATAATGTGAGAAAAAATAGACTACCATCTGTTCCTGCACTTGAAGAAACACCTGGGCAGTCAGTGTCTTCAAGACGACGATGAAGTCAAAATAGTTGTGATGCAGTGGGCAAGTCAGGTGGCAGACTTCTCTGAGGAGGGTATTCAAAAACTGGTACAACCTTATGACAAGTGCCTCAATATTGACAGAAATTATGTAGAAATGTAGATTAAGGTACAGGTTTGCATGTAAAAATAAAATTATTGAGATATCTTAGCATGTCTTTCTTTAATTACAAAACGGTACTTACTTAAAAAACACACCTCGTACTTTTGGAACTGCTTTCACATGGAATAAAATTAATCTCATTACTTTCCAGTCAGGAAGAAAATTAAGTCCAATAGCCTCTGAAGAAGAAAAGAAGAGAGACCGCACTATTCTATTTGTAAAATGATTCTGCTATTAAACTGTTTTGGGCTGCTCAAAATGAAATAGTAAATTTGTTGTGAGATGGAAGTTCTGCACGGGTCAGTCACAGACTGTAAAGAACGTGTAGTCTAAAAACTACCAGATGAACTGATAATAGCAAGTGTGATAAGGCCAAAATAAAAACTTCAAGGACCAGGTATTGAACCCAATGAATAAGATGGATATGATGCAACAAACTCTATACTTCCACCTACCTGGAATAAAGCAGCTGCTGCTACTGACACATTTATACAATTAGCTGAAAGCAGCAAATCATAGAATGCTGCACAATTCGGAAATTTACGATATATTTGAAGAAGCAGCACAAAACAACAAAAGCCCATTAAGTGTTGTTTCAAATGAATAAAATATAGAAAAACAGTATTTAGTATGCATCAGATACAGTACTGTACTACAGTATAATAATGTAGTGTCCTGCACATAAATTCTCAAAATTACATGAAACAATGTATTGATTAAAGTTGTTTCATTCACTCTCCAAAATTTTGTTTGATACAGTGTTATATAAATGTATCATTGCAACAGACATTGAGAGCATATGATACTGAAAGACTATTCACATAGGCCTACCTTGTGTCTCACACACTGTACTTTGTTATTTTTAGACTACCCTCAGCAATCTGGCATTTTTGTTAGTTGGCTCTGTTAAGAACCCAGATTAGCACGTTTATAATATACAGTAAACAAAAGATAGCACAGTCATAAACTTGACTGACCCCGGCTCTTCAAGATTACCAATGCATATCTACATTCTAACAAAGATTAATAGCCAGTGAAGCTAAGTATGGAGCATAAGCTCCGTAGGACAAAGAATTTGTGAATTAGTATATGTGAATATTCTTCAATAGTGAAACGCCATGATCACAAAATACTTGTTTGTTTAATGACAACCAGTTTTGAAGGACTGTGGCACCATTGTATTACATTTTATAAGTTGGTCATCTTATTACTTATAAAATTTAACACGGCCAGATGATTGTGACACAGTCCTCCAAAACTGGTCGTCATTAAATAAACAAGTATTTCGTGATATTGGAATTTCACTTCTGAAAAATATTTAATTATCAGATCGCCTCCAAAACCTGCAATGTCAGGTAATGTCAGCATATATGACTTTTTCAAATGACTGTACTGTGTACTGGTGATATGGAGAAGAATAAAAAAGTTAAATCAGAATTACTAGAATATGTTATCTTAATCATGGTGCCCTGCTTATTTCCTAAAGAACTCACTAATGTTTGTGTTGAAAAACAGTGTAGATAGCAGAAGGTTATTTTGTTCTACCAGTTCTGACTGTATCTTAGGTCATCTTCAGAAACATACATACAGTCCATGGGGATGGTGCTGAATTTTGTAGGACTGCTGTGGCTGCACATATGTATCTTTCACTATTTTGAACGTAAATATCTCTATAAAAGATTGCCGTTTTATTCCTTTCACAATGTTGTCCAAATGAAACTCACTAATCGTAATGTCATGACCACAATGCAAAATTATGCAGTGAGAGTAGTCTAAGCTGATGTGATAGGATAGTGACAAAGTATTATTATGAAAAAAAAAAAAAAAAAGTGGTACTGTATTTGTGCTCAGCACATGCTGAAGAACAGCATTAAATAGCAATATACCATTCCCAGCCTTAGGGGAAAAAGTTAAAATAATATACGCTGAGAGGCCATGTGTTATCCAGTATCCAAATACAACCCAGTAGAGCAGGGCCTTCTATTAATCTATCTTTCTCAGCATACAGTTGCACATTATTCTTATGTATGCACGAGTTTGGCTAAAAGTCGGTAAAAAGAAGCTGTTGAATTTAGCATACTAAAAAACTTAACAGTTACGGTAGAAGACCAATGGCAAAATATCCCTTTTATTTAGATTTAACAAATAAAATTATCCATTATGGACACAAGTGGTCATTCAAATGTGGCACAATTAGTTAACTTTAAAGTCTTTGTCGCAAAGTATTTTATTATTTCTTAAGTGTGTCTGACTTTCATCTGCAGACTATGTGGTGTGTGGTGACAGAGGTACTATTTCACATACATAGTTAGTCAGCTCTATTATATCTGCTACTGTAGCCTACTGTATACCTGAAAAGGGGCCTGTGTGAACACACAGTATGAGTGTTCACTGTAAGCATTATTTTAAACTGCCATCTGTTGTCTGAAGATTCTACATTTACTAACTCTACACAATACTCAATACAAATAAATGATAGTCCTTAGAACTGGCTGCTACTAACAAACTTAAGTAACTCCTTGCAAATATGGTAAATCATATCTAAGGCTCGCAAAATTTTTTCATTGTGGGCCAGGGGTAAAACAACAGGGTATTCCGCCATTTTCTGAAAATCTTTAATGGTAAATTATGTTATATGATAACAGGCTTTTTCCTTATGAATTTCAATGTTTAAAAGAAAAAAGTAAAATGAAAACCAAATAACTTTTAGCAGAAATTGACAAGGTTTGGATATACAAAATGTGTGTTGCTAACCTATTAGTGATACAACAGCACTGCCATTGATTCCCTGGCCATATTCTAGGCGTTAGCTGATAGTGTGTAGCCATAAATAAGGCATTTCACAGCAGTTCACACTTTTTGGTGTTTGAACTTACTACAAATATAAGAGAAGCTAAAAATGAGATTATTCCTCTCCCTGAATGTTTTATTGCATAATTTGAAGACTACAGTGTCAGTCTGCGGACCATTTTCCCCCCTAATTGCATAAAAACATCTCTAGTAATAATTTGCTTTAAAAGGTAAGTATATATGTTTTACTTACAATGTAGTTTTATGTTATCTCTTATTTCTGACCCATAAAAGTTTGGAGTTTTTCAAAGAAAGAAGATACCATAAACACATCTTTTGGAAGGTTTCCCCTATCTGTCTTCATGAAAGTACAGGGAAATCTGGTAACATGCGCTAACACTGCTATGATACATTTATAGATTCAGTTTTCGTAATGTCACATTATATCAACAGAGCTTCAGCGAGTAACAGAGTTTTTTCGATCATGTGCTCTAATCTTAAAATTTAATGATTTTTTAGCTTTAATTACATTAAAAATAACACAAGCTTTGTAAGAATAAAGACCGAAAATACTATTTGTATGTTATAAGCATTCAAACCACACTTTTAACAGGGGGATCATGGTTTTTTCGTGAGTATGTGCATGGCGAGTACAGATCCCCGAGCGAATGCAGTCTCTCTTCCTTCTTTCCTCCCTGGACTGCATTTCCTTTCTCTTCCCCTCCTTTGCTATCCTCAATCCTTCCCCATCCCAACTGGGGACTGATGTAACCTATGCAGTTTATTCCCCCTGTCCCAATTCACCAAGAAACGAACCAACCAACCTACTAATGTAAATCAGGTACAGTTCTCGACACAGTTTCACTAATGGTTATTAGAGAAAGTGGAACACATGTATGTATATTCTGGCACTAGATTATTAAATGACCTACCCACTGATTAGCCATGAAATTCAAGGCACCACTTTGGGATGAGGATGTGTGCCAGCCAGCCTAGCGTAGCCTGTATGTGGTTTTTAGGCAGTTTCCCATAGGTCAATAAGTGAATACTGGGCTGGTACCCAAGTTCCACCTGAGTTACACGATTAACAAATGTTTAGAAAAACTTTTGCACACTTCCACATGTATATTACTATACATTGACAGTTGGGTCAATCCATATGAAGTGGTACAGGGGTGGTTGCTTGACCATTTTTAAATATTTTAATTTTTTTATATGTGATTGCCCTATATTTGAGAAGTTTTTAAAGTAATTTATCTTGCACATTTACTGAATGGCGGCCATTTTTATTTGTCTGCGTGCGCCGATTTTTCAGTCTGGAGACATTAGCGAAAATTTGAATATTTCGGCACTGGGTTAAGTTACAACATTTCAATTGACATGATTGTTTTTAGAAAAGTGTCCTCTACAAGATTGCCTATTACACGAAATACCCTAAATTCAAAAATAACCACTCAAAATGACCTACAAAGTTTGGTATCCAAATTTTCAAAAATCCACTTTTTAGGCCCAATAATAACATACAAGGAGTGACTTATGAGAGTCTATTATTTTCCTGTAGTTAGATATCATACACTACTAGCCTCATATAGAGCAAGAACACTTAGAAATGTTTCCTTAATTTGTTATGAATTTTTCAAATTTGAAAATTTTCATATTTTGTAAAGTTTGAGGCTAGTTATCTCAGATGGGACTGAATATAAAAATATAATTTTTGCACAGTTTGTAGACCTATATGATAGCAACATGCTGTAAAAATTTCAACATTGATATCTGAGTGTGAACAAAGATATGAATTTTTGAAAATGAGGAAATAATTCATATGACGCTACAACAGTTATTATGACTGTTGCCTATTTAAATGGTTTATTGTTTCATTGTAATAAAATTTAATTGTGACATAGTATTATCTAAATATATCACACAATATTCATTTAGTTTATTTATTTTTAATAATACAATACTAAAGAACAGGAGCTTTCGGTTGCGTTCTATTGTAATAAAAATGCCCATTTACGTTTAGGTTTATTGACAATAAAGAATTACATTATTGCTGGGTGTGGCATTGTAGAAGTACATTACTGCTGGGTGTGGAATTGTTGTAGTCAGTCTGCTCTGAAACCTCTGTTAGAGTGGATGTACAAATTCTTCATCGAGAGTGTAGAGTGTGTTATGTGCTTTGTTTTGTGTGTAATTTGTAATTAATTTTGAAAGATTAACTGGAATGCAATAACATGGATGAGCAGTGCTCTGTTGGACAGATAACAAGTGAAGTGTGTCACAAAACAGTTTATGGTTCAGCTATAAAAAACTTGAAAAAATGATATGTAACATCAGAAACGGAAATTTATGAGGATCATTGAGTCAGTAAAATTACATCTCTCTCTTTAGCGTTGAATGACATAGTAGCATGTGTGTATGATGGATAGTGGTGGCTTGCCGAGGTTGAAACAATAAGTTTGGAAAACAATGACTTTTTGTGCATTTTTACCACCCTGCTGGCCCAAGAACATCATTCAAGAAATCTAATAGTGACAAAGTTTGGATACCAATGAAAAATGTTTTAAGGAAACTTTCAGTGCTTGATCTTACCACAGTAACTGGGAGGTCTTATTCTACATCACAGAAGCTGTCAGAAGAAATAAGTGTTCTTAACATTCACCACCAGGTTCAGAATAGTCGCATCTCAAAGGATGTTAATTTCTCAATTAATTTATTTTAAATACCGTATGTCAAAATAACATAAATAATTTCAGTGATGTTTCCACTTTTTGTATGTAATTCAGTACCTTGCTTCAATACTAGTTGATTATATTCCACCAATATCACACATGAATAGGTAACAGCCATAAGATCAGTTGTATAATAATGTGAATTAGTTCCTCATTTTCAAAAATTCATATCTTTGTTCACACTCAGATATCAATGTTGAAATTTTTACAGTACATTGCTATCATATAGGTGTACAAACTGTGCAAAAATTATATTTTTATATTCAGTCCCATCTGAGATAACTAGCCTCAAACTTTACAAAATATGAAAATTTTCAAATTTCAAAAATTCATGACAAATTAAGGAAACATTTCTAAGTGTTATTGTTCTATATGAGGCTAGTAGTGTATGATATCTAACTACAGGAAAGTAATAGACTCACATAAGTCACTCCTTGTACGTTATTATTGGGCCTAAAAAGTGGATTTTTGAAAATTTGGATACCAAACTTTGGAGGTCATTTTGAGTGGTTATTTTTGAATTTAGGGTATTTTGTGTAACAGGCAATCTTGTAGAGGACACTTTTCTAAAAACAATCATGTCAATTGCAATGTTGTAACTTAACTCAGTGCCAAGATATTCAAAGTTTCGCTAATGTCTCCAGACTGAAAAATCGGCGCACGCAGACAAATAAAAATGGCCGCCATTCAGTAAAGGTGCAAGATAAATTACTTTAAAAAACTGTTTTGAACTTCTCAAATATAGGGCAATCACATATAAAAAAATTAAAATATTTAAAAATGGTCAAGCAACCAACTTAATTTTTATTGTACCACTTCATTTGGATTGACCCACTTGGGATACATGTCTTTCGTCCCAATTCGGAGGAGGGGGAGAGAGGATAGGAGCAAGGTGAGTCATGGGTTAGGGGCATAAATCCATAGCACCAAAGGCATAAGAAAAAGAAAAGATTATTACATGAGCTACTTCACTGAACAACAGAATCTGAATCATGAGAAATTAAAACCAATTCACTTGTTAATACGAACAAATGCAGTACCCATAGAAATTGAAATGAAATGCCACTTGTAACATAAAGATGTTTTTACATATGTCATCTCTTCAAGTTTAATTATTTATCAAATATGCACAAAATGAATATGGTCTCACTAGTAATGACCTACCAGAAGTGACAAAATGTCCATTTTAGTGATCAATACATGTACATGCATAGCTGTTTCAAATGTGCTTTAATGATTTTTCCTTACAGCTTTTAGATAATTATTACCATATTTAAACGTACTCTTAAAATTTTGTGTAATTGTTACATAAATTACAGGTTCAGAGCTAAGTTTAAGAGGAATACCTGAAACAATCATATGAGAATATACCAAAGATAGTGCAACACAGACACAATATATGCATTCCTTCAAAGAACTTTAAAAATTTAAGGTAGGAAAAGTGCAGAGCCAACCAATTTAGCTCAAATTGCAAATTACACTGAAGATAAAATACCAATAACTGCCGACACATCCCCCTCCCTTCTAACACGCAAACTGACTATAGAACCATAATGTGGTAATCTGACGACCGTTCCTTTACAATGTGGTGGAAACAGATACTGAAATAGAACAAATAAGAAAACATATGGTAATGTTAAATGGAAAGTTGTCACATACACACAATATAATCAAACCTCTAGAGTTTATGATGACAAACATTATTATAGTTAGAACAAAGAAGACAATGACTATCGTATGACTAACACTAACCCTCTAAATAAGTGGACCAAATCTGCTGCAAAGGAAGTCTTTGTCACTACGTTTGACAAATATTTTCCAGAGAAAACTTCCTAAGCCATGAGATGATGTAATGGTACATGTACTTGAAAGGACGGGTCCGACTTGAGGGAATACAGTATACAGACCCAAGATGCTTGTAGAAAGTTGTGGATCTGCCAAGGTAAGCCCTCATGCTGGGCCGCCTCCTAAGTCTTGCCTGGGTACTCTAGGACTTTAATGAGAATTAAGAACAGTTGGTTCCAGACATAACTTCACTCATTTCAGGAAAAGGGAGGGGGGAGCAATTAACCACCCATACTTTGTGCAATCAGGCAATTATTGCCCTACACTACCTAGTGGCAGCTGCACATGAGGTCCCAAAATATTGTCATGATACCTGACCATGATTAAACCTTGCCAACTAACCTGCACAATATCGTGAAGAGGTGTTCGAGTGCTCAATGTAATTCCTGCCTACACCATTAGGGATCCTCCTTGATGTCAGTCTCTGGTTTGGGTCCCACAATCGGGTGCCACGTCCCCTCCAGATGTCAAATCCATTGAGAATCACTCTAGACCAAAGCAGGACTCATCCACAACAAGAACATCGTCCTACTGTGCGACAATACAGGTGCCATATTCACGACTCTTAATCAAACTATCCCTTCTGTGAAGACATGTCTGGTATATGTATACAGCAGGCCTCGAACAAGAAAAGCCACTTTGCTTAAGATTTCTATACACCGTTTGCTTTGACACAAATTTTCCCAATGGGTACTGTGGTGTCAGATGTAAGTTTCTGTGCAGTACTGTAGTTGTACTGATGTGCCCTTAAAGCCAATTAATGGTCCTCCCATTCTAATGTCACACAGGGTCAATGCTCTCTTCCTGTTCAGAACATAATTTCGGTCTCTACCACATCTGCAAAACAACAGAGAAATTCACATTAAACCATCAGGCCACATCGATTTGAAACTGTCCTGCTTCCATTCTTCCTATGACCCCCCTGTCATAAAGTGTATTATAGGTGTCTTCTTTGTACTATGTAGCACCCTCTCTGGGACTATCCAGTAAAGACTGCTTCATCTGATAGGCATGCTGACATCATTGATGGCATGGTTGTACGCTGATCAGAATGCCATACTTTTTGTGCACAACACAACTGTATGGTCATATGTTGCCAGTTTGTATGATTATTCTGTTGTGGAATGGAGCAGTCTACTGTCTGTTGAATCTCTGGAACAGTTCTGAAGCTAATGCCATGAAGTGGTTCCTTATCTTTGGAATCAAACCAAAGTCACATGGGCTTACATCTAGGGAGTATGTTAGATGGTACAGTATTTCCCAGTCCCATCGACCGAACACAGCACATGCGACTGTGCATTGTTGTGCAAAATTATGGGTGGATTGCGCAGAAAATGTTGCCACTTCTTTCGCAAAGCTCCAAAAACAAACAGTAATACTGTGCATTGATGATCACCCAAGGAGGAACGTAAAGCATCAGGATCACACCATCACAGTCGTACACAACAATCACCGTAACTTTCATCATACTGGGGATCTGACGCACTTTCGACTTTCACGGTGACCCATAATGACGCCATTCATTGGCACATTCAATCTTGATCCAACTCTGAGGGGGTTAGTAGCACTTATCATTCATATTTAATGAAATATAACATAATAAACAGTGAAATACGCGAAAAACTACAGGAAGTGACAATGATCCTAAACAAACGGATATATTTCAACCAAATTTTGTACATATATTCTTTACCATCATGAAAAGAACCACTATTAGGTTAAAATCCACATACAACTCAGAATTAAGGAGATATGGTATAGTAAACAATACACATAATTAATGAGATATGACATAGTAAACAATGAGTCACAGATAAATGGTATTTGAGAATGAGACCAGTTAGTAACAAGTGACAAACTTAAAAAATAATGTTTAATCTTTACACAACTATTCTTGTTGAGAAGCCCAACAAAATGATGACAGGAAAGAAGTTTAGGATTGACTGCATGAAAACAAAACTGAAATGAACAGCGAGTAGAGTAGAATGCGATGGAGAAGGAAGAAGGAGATGGAATAATTTAAGAAATGGAATAAATACACAACCATGGAATGGTGAGAACTAAGGCTAGTTTGTTTACAATCCTTCTCTACACAGTACAACGTAATATATGCTGTAGTAACTCCCTTATGTCAGAATATGTAATAAACATAGAAAATGGTAAGAGGAGGCAGAAGTGATGTACAGAAGCCTACTTCAAGTTTTCAAACTTGATTTATGGTATATGTTCATGGCACACATCAAACTACCCTGAATCTTGCCAATGATCTAACATTCATAATTCTAAATTTACCATGCATTACAGTTTTTATGACAGGAAGTCAGTAAAAATGTCAAATAGGAGTTAAATATTGTGAGATCATAAATGTTGAGAGATACCTTTTTCCACAACCTTCATATAGCATTCACATTAATTTGCTTCACCAACAAGACAATTTTCATGATCACCTACATACTATTTTGACACATTCAGGACACACGACTGTCTGATGATACGATTGTCTTGTACATTAGTTACAGTGTTTAAGTTTACTGCAATCATAAGCCCTGTTACAAAACGAAGAGCCTACTCCTCTACAGGTAGGCATACTAAGTTGCAGGGTTCACTCTGGTAGCCCAAGAAGCAAACTGCCTCAGAGTTTGATACCTTTCTGTACATTTTGCTGCGATAAGCAATGTTAAACAGTTTTTTTGCTAGTGTGTATCCTACTTTCGGCAAAAGTAATGACAGTGGATACTTTCATTTCAGAAATATTTATCTGATATACAACATAACCATTTAGTGTCATTACGAGGATAAAAGATAGCCAAAATTTCATCACCCCCTAGTAACTTATTTGTTCATCCACATTAATCATATAAACCAACTTTTAATAATACAAAATCCGCAATAAGAAATAATGACTAATAGCAGGAAATGTGTTAAACAGTTGCCAAATACTAAATAATATAGTAGAACTTCGATTTTACATTTTTTGCAATTTGACATCATAAATTCATAGCCCCTATGAAAAACCCATAAGGCAATGCTAAAAATTACCCAATTTTATGAATCTCCATAATAAGGTTTACCTTGATTCTATGTTCTTACTCAGTGTCTTGCTTAACATCATACTTTTTCCCCCAACTGACATTTTATGTGACTGAACGAGTTATTAGTGATGCAAGAGACAGATGGTTCACATAGCCTATGGTGACACGGTTAGGGAGTACATGAAGATGCACCATTAATAGTACTGGTAGGCCCTCTAGTATTCACCCAGCATGACAGCCATCTAGATGCAGAACACAAAAGTTAGCAGATACAGTTCTAAACTCCACTGAAACAGATAGGCATTAGACTGGCATAACTCGTGCATGCACACAAAGGGGTACTGTAGTATGCTTTCTAAACATCAAGTTTGACTTCATTGCATCGTTTACTTCATTTCAGTATGCCAGAAAGGAGGAAATGGCAATAATTAATCATAGAGAAAGTCAGATTTCAAAATGAGGCCATAAAATCTCAGGTTGACTTTTTGTATCCTCTTTTTTTTTTTTTTTTTTTTTTTTTGGGGGGGGGGGGGAGGTATGGAGAATGCTATACTAGGCTATGAAATGCCAAACAGAAGATTCCCAGATATACGGCTTAATATATGTACTAGATTCAAATACTGAATAAATAACGTGTGAAATTGAAATTTTGAAAAGGGACAAAAATGGGAAATATTCAGTATGAAATTAGATATAAAAATTCATTCACTACTATTTTCCTGCAGCCTACAGATTAGTTGAGGTGATGATTTCTTGTGAGCTTGAAAACCAGTCTCATTCAAAACAATGTGTTTCAGAGCAGAGAACATTCAACATTGGATTTAATTTCCAACATTGGCGAAGTAACAAATGCTACATAAATTGAGGTGAAGTAGATGAAAAATTGTGTTACAAATAAACTTTTAACTTTGGTTAATATCTCATAGACAAAATGGCATGATAAACCTTAAACTTTGGAAACAAAATTTTAACAACTTAGGATTTTTCAAAATAAAATATATTTGGTTTCCAGCTTCTTAAATTTCTAAAAAAAATAATAAAAGGGTTGAATCTACTTTTAGAATATTTGATTTCCATAATTGACTTTAAAGGAATCACAAATTGAAAGAGCGGGTTTTCATGCAATCACAAAAATCATGTTTAGTCCAGTCAATGAATGCATTGTAGAGTGCATGGAATATGCGAGAATTTTTGACTTCAGGACTTTGTTAGGGATAGTTAGGAGGTGAAAATACTAAAAGTCCCCGCCCCTGGGGGGTGAGCTAAAGTGGGGAGGGGGGTGGAAAGGTACCATTTTTTGGTTTTTCGCTTATATCTCGGAAACGGTCGGCTTTAGGAAAAAGTTGTTCCAAATAAAAATGATAGACAATTGAATTTGCTATAAAATTGTTGCTATACATATACGTCGAATTCCCAACGGTTTTCGAGATATACGTTATTGCAAATCGACAATTTCGGAAAAAAATCATCTTTACCTCACTAATTTTGTCAAACATTTACTTCTAGTGACTCACTTGATCATTTCACAGAAAATTTGTCAGGAAGAAAGTTGTAGAGCATTAAATTTCCTTCAATTTGATATGCACATTTGATACGTTATCTTCAGCCAATCAGAAGTTACATCATTTATATGATGTGCGCTCAGTTTCGATGTCCCTCTAGACCTGAGTGTTTTGAGGGGCTGTGACGTTTTTATCTTATGAAACGTGCTAGCATAGTAAATAACAATACTTTAACACTGTTAATAAGGTAATTCCAATTGAAACAGATTACCTTTTAATAATTTTAGCTTTTATGATAATATTATGAATCATACAATTAAAGTATTTACAAGCACTGAAAGTGATTCAGAGTGAAAAAAGTGCACTCAACGCAACATCTTCATTTTTTCTGAGGAGGAATGGTCAAGATTCATTCATCTTCATCAGTAGTGGAGACGTCGTCCAACGAGATTCGTAGAGTCTCGATGTCACTGTCGTCATCTTCATATTTCGAATCCGTTGTTGCAGTGTCCCTTGCAGTTCAGGCATGTAACAAAGCAGTGTAACAACGCTTTTCTGCAACCACATCTGCTACAGTCACATCCTTTCGTGCATAGACAAAAAAAATTATCCTCAATATTTCGTCAGGGGCAGCATCTAACTGTGAGAATTTCGGTACTAGTTGGCCATTCCAACCCCAATTCGGCGCTCCACCTTTAGGTACTTCTCCTAACTGAAGGCGTACTTGGTGATACGTTCGTAATTCATGTTGCTTAAACAGCTCCTTCAGCTGGAGGGAGAGTTGAGAGTAGGCTTCATGTTCCCAGCTGCTTTTATAAGTGATTTGTAGTGGAACTTGTTGAGGGATTCTGTGGTGGCTGGAGCTCCATACCATTATGATTCCCGCTGTCTCAGCAGCATGTTGTATGATTTTGGACTTCTGATGCATTTTGACAAACACCATTTAAGTCTTGCAACACGCTACGGATGCTGTGTCGCAGCCTGTAAATGCATGTGAGAGTAACAAATGGGTGTTGTCCTTCACTTTCAATTCCTGCTGCAGCTATTGTGAAGAATATCAAAACGTCTTAACCTTTCCTCTTCCTGGTTCTACAAGAAGAATGTTACGATCAGTTGCAAATTTTGCTATTAAGGGAACAGTAAGTCGAAATACTCTCCAATAATGGTAATCGAGGAATTATTTTATCTGTTGATAGCTGTCTCCACAATATCAACGTCATAATCACCTAAAGCTTGAATGCCATTTATCCCATTTTTCTATAGTTGCATCAACAGGTTTATCAGCTGATTCTTATTGTTAAATTTGGAAAGGAAATCCTCTTGTTTCACTGTAATTTTAATTTCTAGACTGACATTCATTTCTCAACACCTCCTGAGCCAATATCGTCGACTTTGTTCAGCTGCTCTTATGCTCTCTGATATGTTAGAGTATGCATTAAAAACCACTGTACAACCTCTCCGAAGCCAATTAGTCTTCAAAAATCGAACATAAACATTGCAGTCTGATGTAATTTTTTGGACGTTCAGTATGAATCAGTAGGATGTACAGACCTTCTAAAGATGAGCCATTGCTATCTTCGCTTTCTATACTAGCTTTGATTAGTGATAGTATTCCTTTTTTGTCACTGTGGAAACACCCGGTCCACTAATAATGGCTGAAAATATGAGAGAAATTTAGGGGAATGTACTATGGCAAAATTCTAGATTTCAACAACCTGTTAAACATATTTTCAAAAAATTTAAAGAGCACTGATGAAAAATTTAAATTAAAAATTGCTATTACCCTTTGTTTGATACTTATGTGTGATACTCCTACGGATTTGAGAATGAGATATAAAGTACTTAGCAACTGCTTTGTAGGAAAGCCCTACAGCTATGAGGTAGCCAGTTCACGTCCTCGAACAAGTAATGACAATGCGACCATGGACCAATACAATGCAGTGACTATTGCTAATCCATATCAAACATGTTTTTCTAAATGCTTCGAACCATGCTCTTTACAACTGTTATTAGTTCGAATCAATTTTGGAGAAAAACAATTTCTAAAAGAATTATTGATATGGTATCTGATTTTTTGGACATGTCCGGAAGAACAGACACCATTAGTTGACAGTAATGTTTGTAAATTTACTAAATTGAAATATTGAAACATTTCAGGGGGTTGAAATAAATTAAATGACAAGGATGAAAATTTCTGCTGGACCGGAACTTGAATCTAGATTTCCCACTTCGGCCACTATAACAAATACTATCTGTGTGAAACTGACTGTAACATATTGCAAATTATATATAGGTACCGGTAATTCAGATTTCAATTTGCATGATGTTTTGTGTATATATTATAAAACGGTTTGTTTCTTGGAGCAAGGTTTGTCAAGAGCAGGGGGAGAGAACTTTCTCTTATGGTAGTTTTGTAGGGACCAATATAAATATTAATAAAAATCAGGTTTGTTAATGTGGAGTTTTTACTGTAGAACCAAGATGATATTAAACATAAAAAGTTCCCAATTGCAATAACAGAGGGCAGTGGAAGTCAGGAGTTACTGATATAGATGTAGTCATGTTGTGAAGAAGCATATTGAACTACATTTTTTAATTTTCCACATGTAGAAAACAATGAGTTCACCACACACACACACACACACACACACACACACACACACACACACACACACACACAAACAAACAAACAAACAATGAAACCCCTATTTTATGTTTTCGTGCAGTCCATACTGAGAGAAAGGAGAACACAGGAAAAACATTAAAATCCCCAAAATTAGAACTATAACAAATGTAACTGGCATATGTACATGATTAAAAATTGTAATCCGCTCCAACAGGCCTACATTGTATATCTGTGTAAGTGTGTGAAATTAAATGAACGATAGTTAAGTCTAGAATAACGCCGTGGCGTACTTACGTGTGCGGCACAGGAATTTTGTTAGTGTTCACCCTGAGTATGGAATGAGACAATACGAGACGGATACCACGATATGAAGACAAGTGCGATGAAATATGAGATTTTGACTGCCCAAAAAAAAAGTAGTTTTTTAATTAAATCATAGCACTAGGCTACGAAAAGTGTTTTGCATTGCCAACCAATGAACGACAGGAAAACGCTGCTGCTGGCTCTGGGAGACTATAGTGTACATTACAACATTTATATAGGCCGAATAATTTGTGGCAATGAACCTATCATTTGTCCTTAGAAACCACGAATATTGACAGTAAGTACAAACTTATCAACAATCGAAATTGGTGTCTGGTACAAGGTAACTGAGATGTTTTTGTACATGCTACAACTACAAATTACACATAAAAACAAACAGTTTTGAGAGATTGGAAAGCACATTGGAAAGCACATAAATTAGCAATTCCCAGCTGGGCAGCAATACTTAGGGCAATTTCTATCAAGATAGTGCCATCTGTGGCAACGTTTCCTGTGCGGTCTTGCTTGTACTACGTCACAAGAATTGATTCAAGTGATGACTGATGATATGTCCATCTATTTCTTCTTCTTAGAAGAAGATCCGAAAATGGTCAAGTGCTTCTCAATGTCTTCTTGTTTCTTTACAATATCATTTAAAGGCATCACAGGAATTCCAAGAGATGAAAATAACTGTGCACGAGTCTGTGTATATGTGTCAACTAGTTTTAGTAAGCTATATGTGTATTCTTTTTTTTTTTAGTGAAAATGCTTGGCTTAGTTTGTTTAAATTATTATTCATGTTTGAAACAAGATTTTTCACTTGGACAACTCACAAAAACATGTAACGACTGTATATACAACAACAATCTTTCAACAATTCGAACTCTGCTCTTCACCATCTGTGGACTGTTTGGGTCAGAGTAGATTCTTTTATTATTTTAGCACTTTTAAAAATTTTATCTACTGATAAGAAAGTACCACACATTGTAGTTTTCAGTTGCAAATAAGGAAGATGTAAATAGAAGAGCATTGTATTACTGTATTAGAGGTAGAGCCGGTCAAAACGGCCGCCACCCCCGCTCTGTTCCCGCAGCGCTCGCGCGTTGCTCTCGACGGCTAACGGCGGGTAAAGGGTTGGTAGAGGGGGAGCGATGACGTCACACTCGTGAGAGCGAGACGTTTCGGGCAGGACGAGTAACGATACTCCCGGGTTCACGTCGCGCCAGCCGGGACGAGCTGAGCTTGGCTGAGCCGCCTCAGCCTAGTCGGCGCACACCGCCGGCTGCGTGTTCACACAACGCGCCGGACGTACCCCGAAACGAAAAAAGGGGGAAAATACACTTTTTCAATTTTCACGTTGTAAAAATTGTTGATGGTATACACGATCACTTTACATCGTTTTATGAAATTAGTTTTTCCTTACTAGCTTTGCCTTGCCTGTAAAAAAATAAAAAGGCTAATTTTCATTCCGCACAAGTTTTTAGTTCCATAACGCTCCTCACTCAATTTTGATGAACGTATGTGTTTAAAAAATCTGATTTTTGGACACATTATAGTAAAACATCTTAGCTTTCGCATAAGACATTCACCTTTTCGTAATTCCTAACAGTCGTTTTCAAATGACGCTATTTCTCAAGTATATGCACTTGATTTACAAATTGTGTATTGAAAAAGTTAGATAGCAGGCAGGTTACTGTCCTGTGATTTTTAGACCACATATTACAGCGAGTGAAATGGAGCTACAAGAACAAAAAAGTTTTTGAAATGGTAATCACACTGATATCTACCTCCTTTCACAAGTAATTGCAAGTTATTTGAGCGCCCTCGGGCCGCGATCACAAGTCTACGAACGCAGCCTGTGTTGAGCGTAGCGTGAAACACTGCAGTGCCGAAAAATCTGAATTGCTGGCTACGTTTGTTGGTCCCTCGTGATGTGTTAAAGATCCATAATCAGAGAACAATAATGAACTAATTTTTCTTGGGTGGCAACCGATTACAATGGACAACTATCTGATACGGTTTTACAGCAGATCGGACTTGACCTTGAGAGGCATACATCTGGTTTTTTCCACATAATACAGTTAATGAAATTTATATTTCATGTTTGGAAGTAGAAGAGAAGAACAAAGTAATGTAAATTGCGACTTTGCTCTTAACGGACTGGAATAAAATTTTGTGACATTACAGTTAACGGCTTTCTAGTTGCAGATGAACGATAAAGTCAAAAGATATTTATATTTACTGATGCATCTACTCCTAAGACACAATATATACCTTTTCGCTTTTGTAGCTTTCGGAAAATGTGTTCCCACAGGGTGAAAATAATTGTATACAGTGTGTCCGACATAAATGCGGTACTTTCACGTCTGAGACGAACAACGTTTCTACGAACATTTTGCTGTATCATTTGAAGACAATTTTCTTTGTCTGCAAGATGGTACTTTTGAATCTTCAACATACGCTGGTTTACTTTAGCCTCAGACACTGCAGGACAGGTCAGTAAAGGATGAGAATCGTCTGTCACTTTTTTCTAATTTTTTTTCCGAGGGAAGGGGAGAGCTTGTCCGCAGCTATTAGGAATCCCAACCCACTGTCAGCAGAAGATCGATTGCTGGCCACTTCAAGAATCCAGCTAACAGTTCATTGATTTTATTATATTATATATTAAAAGAATCTATGAAAACTAAAGTCGGACAGACTAAACTAACCAGATGATTTCCTTCATTTTTGTGTAAAACTAAAGGTATTCATCCACTTTTTCTACACTCAAAGGGTATTTCCATCCGTATATTTCTTATGGGGATGTCCTGGCTGTAAACTAAAGTCATTCTGTCAGGCCGTTCTAGCCAACCCATTTCCTTCATTTTCGCTTTAAACAAAAGGTATTTATTCGCAGATTTGTAATCAAGTATCATAATCAACTTAAGTCTCTCCTTCCTTTACTTTCATTCAAACGCGGGATCCTTCTGTCCTTGCATTGAATATTTTAATCGGTTTATTTTAGGATATCTTCAGTTCTGAATAAAGTACACAGTTCTCTTTGACCTAACAACGCTCAACGGATCAAGATATTTCATTTGTGCACTTGCACGGATTGATTCTGAATTGCCGTGGAAATTGTGTGAACATTAAACTTTACTTCCATGTCTTCCCAACGTTTTAGTCATTCCACTAATGGTGCGAAGTATTTGCACTGGTCTTATTAGCATGGGTCCTCTATCTTTCTTATATATTAAAAGAATCTATTTTATAATTAATTGATTTTAAATAAGTGTTTTGATATGAATTTAAAAAAAACACAAGCTTATATATTATTTTGTATACTGTTACTATCTATAATAAATATTATTAAATGATAAATATTTAATTTTACTTATTTACATTTCACATAACTGGCCACTAATGCTGCAAAGTATTTGCACAGGTCGCCTGGTTTTATTACTATTGTTCTCACACTGTAGTGAACCGTCGAATTTTATGAACATAAGAAATAGGTGGTAATGCACTCTTCCATCCATATAGACTAACATTTAGAAGAGTCTTTCCTTCTGTTAACATTCGATATCTTTAATATTCCCGGCGCAAGTCGGCGTCGGCACGAACCGATTGGGGTATGGTGTTGCTTCTGGAGCATAAGTATCACACTTCTCCAGCCTACTTTCAGCAGAAGCTCCCCTGCATGATATTTTTTTTTCAATTATACTTATGATAATATGTTTATTTTTCTTCTATTACTATTAATTCTGTAATATGAATTTAAAAAATTAAGAAATGTTTAGTTTTTCACATAAGAAAAAACTCTCCTAAATGTTAGTCAAAATTAATGGGATGGGTCCATACCACATATTTCTAATGTGTTTATAATTCTATGAGTCACTACAGTGTGCAAACAATAGTTCAAAAAAATGTTCAAATGTTTGTAAATCTATCAGACCAAACTACGTGGTCATCAGTCCGTAGCTTACAAACTACTTAAAACCTAGGTAAACTAACCTACGGAAAAACACACACACCCATGCCCAAGGGAGGACTCGAACCTCCACGGTGAGCAACCGCGCGCTCCGCAGCGAGACGCTTTAGACCGCTCGGCTACTCCACCGCGGCGCAAACAATAGTAATAAAATTACAAAATCAATGAACAGTTAGCTGGCTCAAAGTAGATGGCAGTGAACAAGTACTGGTCACACCTGTGTTTCCTTCGATCTGCCACTGACAGTGGGTGACAATCCCCTGTTGCTGACCACAAGCCCACTAAGAACGAAAAAACAAATCACAACATTAAACAAATGACATCTGCTTCTCATCATTTACTGATCTGCAGTGTCTGAGGGTGAACTAAATCTGCGCGTTTTCCTTTCATTTAAAGTACCATGGAGACAGGGAAAATTGTGAAATTCAGGAAATGTTCATAGAAAAGCAGTTCCCATCAGACAGCTTCCTAACAAAATAAATAAAAATTTTGAGAACTGTGTAGAGTTCTTTGAAAGTGGAGATGAGCTGAAACATAGTACAGCGTGTACCACATAAATCTGGCACACCTGACGTACCGCCTCATGGCCATAAGTTGTAGCATCCCTTAACTAAATATCTTTAATTTTACTGTTATGTACTGCTACTTCTGGCGCGTCGCAGTCCCCTCGGCCACCGCGGCCGGCTTAAGAGAAGGCTAAATAGTGTAATCTTAGGTGTAGATGCATCAATAAATGTAACTATATTTTTGGGTTTCTTCCGTTTATTATCCTCAACTAGAAAGTCATTGAGTAGAATTTCAGAAATTTTATTTCAGTCTATCAACAGCAAATTCGCAGTTTACATTAATTGTTTCTTATCTTGTAGTTTGAAACACGAAATATGTATTCCATTAATTGTACAATGTGGACAAGAAACTACTTGTATACCTCTTAAGTGATGTATTACCTTACATAAAATCATAGCAGATCATTGTCAATTGTAATCGGTTGCCACCCAAGAAAAATTAGGGTATAGCTATTTTCTGGTTATGAATTATTAACACATCACGAGGCACCAACATACGTGGCCAGCAAATATTTTTTTCGGCTCTGCAAAAAATTTTCTGTTCGTTTAGCTCAGTTTCACTCGCTGCAATGTATGGCGTAAAATGAATAGTACAGTAAGCTGCCCGCTATCGAACTTTTTCAATACATGATTTGCAATCAAGTGCACATACCTGACAAAAAGCATCATTTGCAAACGATTGTTCCGAATTTCGAAAAGATGAATGTTTTATTGTAAAGCTAAGATGTTGTACTACCCTGTGTCCAAAAATCAGATTTTTTAACCAAATACTTTCATCAAAATCGAGTGAGGAGCTTTACGAAACTGAAAACTCGTGCGGAATGAAAAGAAGACTTTTTATTTTTTCACATGGAAGGCAAAGCTTGTAAGGAAAAAATAAGTTGATAAAACGATGCGATGTGGTATTATATACCGTCAAAATTTCTTACAACTTGAAAATCGAAAAAGTCGTTTTTCCCTCTCTTTTTCGTCTTGGCACATCCCCGCTCGGCTCGGCCGGCAGTGTGAACGCACCGTCGTTGACGTGTGCCAGACGGGCGCAATAATTAACGGCGTCGTGAAGGGGGCTGGCCGTGCGCATGCGCACTGCTGTCGGCTGTTCCACATGCCAGCCAGGAGTACCGAGTCTTCTCGCTCCCGAGACAGCATTATCGGCACGGCCGGCTCCCGGGTACGGCGGTCTCGCTAGCCGCTCCCTCTGGCGGGAACGAGTGGGAGCCAGGCCGCATTTGACGGCCTCTAATTAGAGGTTCATTAAAGTAATTTAACTCCCGCGTTAACAGGCACCTCCTACTACACCGTAATCAGCAAAAAATATGCAAAAAACACAATGTGTTATTGCATATATTTCCGTCTAGTTGATTGCAAACTGTACTAAGAAAATAAAGTCTGATTTAGAGTGAGTGGTGGCTTAACATTTCTGCAGATCCTATTAAAATTTATTGTCCAGCCAGTAGTAAATTCATAACTTTTAATTCTCTCACTTCGTCATACGACCTGTAGTTTACCGCCCTGGCCATGACAGTGTGTTGCTAGTTTCAGGATTGTTGTTGTTGTCGTTGATGTTGGTTTTTTTTTAAAGGGGGCTAAACAGCTAGGTTATCAGGCCCCTGTTCCTAGCCAAGAGAGAACATATGTTAATGAGCGTGTAATTATACCACGTCTAATGCATGAGACATTCAAGGTGATAATGCGTGCTAAGACGGCAACATTTAAAGGAAAAAACCACTAAAGCAGTGGACGAAATACAAAATAGCACTAAAATAGCACAGCAGAAGATTGTGGCTTGCTGATCACAAAGATAATATAGAATGAGCCAGCCATTCTGCACACTCTAAAATGCCAGTCATAGATGGGACTGACACGATGAAAGTAAAAACAGATTAAAACCATTTGAATTGCGGGTGCCTGAAATATCAGGTTTAGGGACCCACTATTAAATCAAATGATAAAAACCAGCAGCACGAATAAAATCTAAAACACGTTCAACCATAGCAGTATCGTCTCCTAGCATAAAAGAAAGCGCATCTGGCAAATTAAAAGATTGTCGCAAGGCAACTAAAAGTGGACAGTCCACCAGAATGTGGACCACTGTCAAGGGGGCGCCACACTTACAGTGTGGTGCGTCCTCCCGCCGAAGAAGGTGGCCATGTGTCAGCCATGTGTGATAGATTCGTAGGCGACAGAACAACCGATTCTCTACGAGATGACCACAGTGAGGACCTCCATGTGGCCGTAGATAGCTTCACGGCACGGAGCTTGTTTGATTGCCCTGAGTTAGCGCACATAGAATTTCAAAGGCCAAGGATCTTCCGATGGAACTCTAGTCGGAGGTCGCTCTCCGGAAGACCAATAGCTAATGGACTGGAGGAAGTAGCCTGCTTAGCCAGCTGATCCACACGTTCGTTTCCAGGAATGCTGATGTGGCCTGGGGTCCAAACAAAGACCACAGAGCGACCAGACTGAACAAGCCTGGAAACAGACTCCTGTATCGATTGCACCAAAGGGTGTTTTGGGAAACATCTGGCGAGAGGTTGCAAGCCACTCGGAGTCAGAACAGATAACTAGAGACTCCCCATGGCATGCTCTGAGATGTTCAAGTGCCCGATAGATGACAACTAATTCCGCAGTGAACATGCTACTCCCACAGGGCAGTGAATGGTGTTTGATATGCTCCCCATGGACATAAGCATATCCAGCACGGCCGTCGACCACGGAACCATCCGTGTACACGACTTCTGTGCCACAGAACGACCATCATTATTCCGGTGATCAAACCTGGTGCTGATCCACAGGTGGCTGATAGTTACCGCCCAATCAGCCTCACCAACATTCTGTGCAAGCTATTTGAACGTATGGTGAGCCGGCGGCTTACGTGGATACTTGAACATCGAGGTCTGTGTTCCCCACATCAGGGGGGTTTCCGCCACGGCCGCTCCACTGTTGATAACTTAGTGGCCCTGGAGTCTGCCATTCGTACGGCATTTAGCAGGTGTGAGCACCTTGTTGCCGTCATTTTCGACCATAGAAAGGCATACGATACCACTTGGCGCCACCATATTCTGGCTACACTGTATGGTTGGGGCTTGAGAGGTCCGCTCCCACTTTTTATTCAAAACTTTATTCCTTCCGATCTTTTCGGGTACGGGTTGGTACTTCTCTCAGCTCCTCTCGCGTCCAGGAGAACGCTGTCTCAGGAATGGAGCAAGAGAGATAGCAGCGGAATGAGGGAGACCACACAGCACTGCCCCGTCCCGCGGTCAGATCCAACGTAAACGAAGTAAAAGAGCCCTGTAATGTGGCCGAAAAATGGTAAAAACAAGCAAACCATTTACTGTTTAGGTAACAATTAGTTTTTGTACGTCAGAATCACTATGCGAAGCTTTAGAAAATATCCAAACCTTGAGTCAAAGAAAAACTTAGTAAGGGAATATTGTCAGCAGAATTTGACATACAGTGATGGCCACCCATCCTTTTTCCGTTTACTAATATTAAGCTTAAACCCCTTCTTGTTACAAACAATAGGTGTCTTGCATTAAGGCTGTAACATCCTAGCCATACAAACTTCATAAACATATTTAGACATTAAGTACTAAGTTCTGCTTTCACGGTCTGTGAGTTCTTTCTGTGGTCTTACATATAAGTTCTTCATTGCTCAATTTTGCCCATTGTCCCTTTGCCTTGTCAATTTTGAATGTCCTTCTCATCAACAAAATAAATAAATAAATAAATACACACACACACACGTACCATTCCTGAGAAGGACATTCATAACTGACAAGGCAAAAGGACAAAATTCTGCTATGAAGAACTTCAATGTACAGTTCCCAGATTTTACGTTTTCCTGCCATTTACACCATTTTTTGTCGATCCTGTCAAATTTCCTATGTTCACAATGTTAATTTACCCCCGTTTTTGTGTTAACATATTTACACTTTTCCTGTGTTTTACGCTTTTTGATAGCATGTTCATGAAGAAAAAAATGAGGTAATCGACATAAATTGACACTGGCATGGCTATCGCCTTAAAGTATAGTGTTTATAAATTTTACGCAGCCACGTTTCTTGACACTTTGCATTTATTCAAACGTATACAGTAGAACCCCGTTTTTACGCTTTTCAAGGGACGTAAATGAAATGGCGTAAAATGCGAGAAAACTTAAAATGTAGGAAATAATGTTTTAAATGGTAAAATATGCTTACTAGATCAGCCTTGCATTTTCGTAGTTTATTTGTAATATATGTACATCGTAGGCATAAATATACTTGTCAGGAAGTTTATTATATAATAAAGGTTATCCAAATTTTTACCAGTTTAAGCACCAGGCAGAACTGGTAATTTTACGGGAAGTAGAAAGATTTGACGTAATTTCATTCATTATAATCGATTGGTCAGCAAGCCTTCTACCAGCATTCATTATTTACGAAGTAAAACTCCACAAGTTCCGTTCTTTTTGTATTTTTTCACACGACTATATTAGAGAATTTATTAATGTTCTCGAGTGCAAATATATGCATAAGTATTTTTGTGAGTTTATGAAAGGGTCACCCTCTCACACTATTATTGCTTTTTTGAGGTTATGGGTATTATGGTAATGCCGAACCGAATAATACCCAACTTTAACAGATAAATTTCTTTATTAATCAGAAAGATGTATCACTAGAGACAGGAAAAATTCGTTTTAACCATAATGCGACAAATAACGCGAATTTGTCGGTTGTAAAGGAAATAACATGAATTTGGCGGTTTTTATGAAAATAACACGAATTCGTAGTTCTTTATTTTTAATTAACACGAAATCGGCGATTTTCAACAAAATTATGCTTTATCTGGGTAAGAAATGTTGTAAATTTAATTATGTTAGTGATATAGTTAATGTAGAAATGTAGTGGTTATTTTTTTATTTTGTAATAAGACAGCGCCACACATTGTTAGACACCATTATTCGAAGTAGTATGATTTCCGATCGATTGGCAAGCTTATTTCTTTCTCTCTGTTAAGTTATGAAGATATTACAGTAATTAATATTGAGATGATTGTTTTCACATTTCAATTGCTTTCTTCGCTGAAATGTTTCTAGCATTTTGAAACCGTTTGAGATTATTTTCCGTGATTGAACGCTGACCTGTCAGTTTGTAAATTCGGAGTATTGTGCATGCGCAGCTTTGGGTAACCCAACTGTGACTTTACAAGGTCTTTGAACAGCGTCAAAGTTAAGCAGTTCTGTCATTATATTCTTTGACTGTGCTGTTATTGTTAGCCTTGATTGTTATCATTACTGTTAAGCGGCGACATGTATTACTATTTTCGGATTTGATGTTGGATTTCTCTCAGGCTTATAATCACTGCAACTGGATTTAATCAAACACTTTCTTTTATGGATGCTCATTTTATCATCTTCAGGACTTTGTCTATTTTAACCTAGTCCGTAAACTTTTATTTATGAAAGCACTGGTGTAATGTGCTGATGTTTGCAACGATCTTTGACTGAGGGGAATAATCCTGTTCATGCTGTATTCTCGACAGGTTTCTTGTCTGATCAGTCAGTTATGCTCGAAAACGAACATGCCAACATTATGCCCCTGCCGTACGTAAAATTTCTTTTGTTTGTAGTGGATTTGTGTTTTGTTATTTCACCATTTGTCCAGATATTTGTAAAAATGTCATTTATCGAGTGAGGTGGGTGCACCAAAAGGACGTCGAGCAGGATGGAAGGGGGGAGGAGAAAGAGTTTGTGTCCTGCAGTCAAAGACCCAGAACTGCAAAACACCTGAAAGTGCAGACCATAAATGAGCCTTACTACTTATAAAAAATAAGTGAACTAAAAAAAAAAAAATGCAGTAAAAGTCTGTATTACTGATGGGAAACAAATTTTAAAACTCAAACTTATACAAAAACGTATAGCCTATTATAATCTTAGTTTCAAAGCCAGATGTGACTAAACATTAAAAAATATTACGGAAATTCATTTTTGTCACATTTTAACCTCGAGTTAAATACCTTTTCTACATATTTAAATATTTTGTTCCTTAGAAATACTTTAAAAATATGTGACCCTTTAAGTTTTTCGGTGTTTTCATATAAAAATTTCTCTTGTAGCAAAGACTTTTTTTTTAGCCTACATTAAAATATATTCTTTTATTTTTCAATATTGGTAATCTCAAAGAAATTGCAACAATATAACACAAATATTTAAGTCAGCAAAAAAAGTCCTTGTATCAAAAACAGTTTGTTGAACTGGGGGAAAAAAACCACCACCTGTCTACAATCATTGTCAATTTTTTTTTCCACAGTAGGCCTATTTAAAATACTTGGCGTATAAAAAAAAAGAGGAATTTTTAGACACATACTTGCATCAATATTTCTTGTTAAAATTATTTTTTCAACCTCTATATCAAATTTGACCCACCGTATCTCATGAATAGTGTAATTTTCACCACACCATTGAAAAATTGTTAAATGTGACAAAAAATGGCACTGAAAATGGAAAAAGATTACCAGAAAATAACACCGATAAATAACACCGACAAGTGCAAAAAATAACACCGATTTTTTCCTGTCCCTATGTATCACAAAAACAATGCATCTCATTATTTGCATCTCAACAACTGGTTTTGTTTGTCTGAATACACGCCAGCTGCACTGGCAAAGAAGCTGGCAGAAAGAGGAACTACACCGCCAGAAGGTTATAATGTAATCTGCAGAGAAACATACACAAGCAAACCATCAGTCTTGCCATTTATAAAACGTCACAACAGATACTTAGATTAATGTTTGCATTTCACAACAAGAATAAATTATCAAAACACATCATGCCAAGCAGTTGCGCAAACAGGGCCAAGCCTACAAAGCAAATAGACCCATACTTCCAACAACGAAACGCGAAATACCGTACATAGTTGATCTGATAAACTTAGCTCTGGGATTCCATTTGTACTTGCAAATTATTTGTTTTCAACTATCTCACGGGATTTTTTTACGCCAGCCAATTCTCTCATATTTTACCACTTTTATTTGAATTCTCCCGTCTCCCTTATTAACTGCCTGCATATCCTGTACATTTCGTCAGTGTTCACTGTTATAACACTAAACCTGTCAGTTACTATCAATTGCTAGAAATTCTCTCATCAAAATGTGACTACAATTTTTATAAAGTAATAATAATAATAATAATAATAATACTGGTCTCTATTACGGTTCATGATTCAATGGCCTTTAGAAAGCATGGGGGTGAGGGAAATGTTTATTTGTTTCTTGGTCCATACTGCAAACTCATGTGTTACTGTCTTCGTTTTTCCAAAAAATATTCTGTGAGATGTTTGTGTACGTTTTCATTTGCTTAATATATTTGATCATACATAAAAGCACTTAATTACTGTATTTGCCGGCATATAAGACACACTTTTTTTCCCTACAAAACTTGGTCCATAACCTGGATGTGTCTCATACGCCGGTTGCCAGTTACGATAGGTACCTACAAGTCCCATTTCTTTCAAGTAATTAAAAAAAAAGGTGAAAAATGTTTTAATCAGGAAAATTTGTTTTACTGTTCTCTCTTCATTTTCGTAGTTTATATTTATGTGTGTACATAATATGCACCAAAATACCCTCAGGAGCTTTATTATGTAGCAAACATTATCTGAATTTTGTACAGGTCTATTTTTAGTGCCAAGTGTAACTGAAACATGTAACTTTATAGGAAGTTGAAACTTTCGACATAATTTCATTTATCATAATCGATTTTTTTCAGTAATCCTATAAAGGTGTTATTCATTATTTGAATAATAAAACACTGCTCACTTATTTGCCCATGTCTCACCTGACAGTATTTGAGAATACGTACACAAGTATTTTTGGTGATGTTTTTGTAGTGTCTGCATCTCACAGTTGTCATGTTTTTGAGGTTATAACATGCTGTGCCCCATACAGGGCACCGACCAATACACAAACGCAAATCATCCATCATTCTCACATTTTATGGATCATCATAAAAATACTTACATAAATATTTGCACTTCACAATAAATTCTCAAAATGCATCATTTTAAACACGAAAACCCCGTACTCGTTGCTCGAACTGATACTGATACATGGTGACTGATGTGAGCAAACATAAGCAGTGCCACCTAGGTGGCAATTTTGTAAGCCTTTATGACGCTCTCATCAACCATCGCGCCATAGACGGTGGGCAATATAAACAGCAATTGGCGAAATATCCCTTTGAATAAATGCAGCCTGTCAAGAAACTTGACTGCATGAAGTGATATCAAGTCTTCTGTTGATTTTTTATTCCTAATATTGAAGGAGACATAGTTAACAAATAAATATACTGTGGAACAACAGTTAGTACATCCAGTTCTTTGAATAGCTTTCTGGAAAACTGTTCTTGAATTTACCCCACAAATGAGTGCACTGTTAAAAAATTTGTCAGTTAGTGGAGCTACCCCAAAGTATGATATATATGAGTAAAAGTAAGCAAAGAATGTCTGATATTTTATTTTTATATTCCCTTTGCCATCCATCCCAAAGAGATATATGCAGTTGTGCAGGTGAAATTTACTTCCTCTTATTCTCTCTTATAACGTACTTACTCAAATCTAAACTTTACTTTCACTGTGCTATTATGTTCAACCTAACCACGAACCCGAAAATAGCGAAATATTCATAGAAATACATCAATGTATTTCTGACAAGCAAGTGTGTGGTGTGAAAGTTGCCTTATGCTTGGAATGAGACAGAAGACAGATACCGCATTCTGAAGAAAAATGTGATTAAATATGGGATACTGATGAAGCAATGGGAAAACTTTGCTCTGCTCTGCCAAGCAAACTATGTTTCAAATGATTACTGTTTTGTAATTAAATCACAGGGCCAAGTAGACTGTCAGTGGATCATTTTGTATAGTTGCCATAATCACAAGGAAGTATGACAATCACTAATACACACTGCCCAATACACTAAACCTAACAATCATTTGAGTTTCAGCTATGAATTCACTCCTCCTCCTCTCGCCACTCTTTGCTTACGTGAAATACATGTAGAAACATGTGTGAATATTTCTGTGTTGCAAAAATGTGAATTTTAAGTTGTGCTACTACGTTCCTGCATAACCACATATCTGAAACTTGTTCCTTATAGCAGCTACCAACTTGTGCAAAAATCCTAAAGCCTTGTGCACTGTTGGTATTGATGCACAGAAATTTATTTTTTGTGGCTATTGATATTTGAAACGCTGTTACATTCGAAGATGAGCTATACCGAAACTCTTTCCTTTATTGCATGGATGCAGTTGCATTCAGTTTTGTAGACTTAGCAGTTGAAACTCAGTAAAACAGTAGCTTCCTCTTTCACCCCACCCCCTTTTTTTTTAAAAATTATTAATGCACTAGTTTTGGCACTGATAGGCCTATTTATTTTTGAGTCTGTGAGGAATGCCTAGCACAGCTTATATTTATGACAAAGTTAGATGTGATTGCTCCTAGTGTCAGTTTTCAGAACTCGTTTACTTTTCAATTGATTCTAAGCCACAGGCCATTTTCTGAATCCCGAAAATGGGAAAACAGGACCAACTTAGATTCAAGTAGTATGGTAATCATCATCATCATCATCATCATCAGAGACTGATTATGCCTTTCAGCATTCAGTCTGGAGCAGAGTACCTCTAATAAAATTCCTCCATTATACCCTATTCAATGCTAACATTGATGCTTTGTCCGATGTTATGCCTTTTACTTCAAAATCATTCTGCACCGAATCTAAGTACTTTCTTCTTGGTGTACCTCGACTCCTCTTATCCTCCGCTGCCGAGCTCATGAGTCTCTTAGGTAACCTTGCTTCTCCCATGCGTGTAACATGACCCCACCATCTCAGTCTCTTCGCTCTAACTGCTTCATCTATGGTGTTCATTCCCAGTTTTCCTTTGATTTCCTCATTATGGACACCCTCCTGCCATTGTTCCGATCTATTAGTACCTGCAACCAGATTATGGTCATCTCCTGTAAATCCCTTATCAAAAGTTGGTTGGCCTGGCTTCTCTACACCAAGGAAAGTCCACAATTTGGCAGTCTGTGTGACGGTCAAATGACTATATGTTTGTTTGATACTCATGCGTGAACAATTACTGCAATATGAAATGCTTGATGCATTACAGGAGAGATAAAACAAAAAAAAAATGACCAATGACTGGTGAAGTTGTTTCAGCCTGGTTTATTACTGAGTAACGAGGAGTTCAACTTTTGTACCCCAAGTGAAAATTCCCGAAGCCTTAGGGTACACTATTCTTTTCCTTTCAGATATTAGCAACTCTTTCCTTAAGTACTCATTCTCGCTACTTTTCTCCTCTAAAACACCTTTAGCTTACACACCCAACCAACCCAAATTAATTGGATATATGGTACAACTTGGTCATGTGGAACACAGTCTTTTTTCTTTTTTTTTTTTAATTAGTTAGCTCTTGTTATTGTTGTTGTTGTCGTCGTCATCGTCTTCATCATCATCATCATCACCATCATCATCTTCTTCTTCTTCATCTTCAGTCCTCAGACAGGTTTGATGCAGCTCAACACGCTACCCTGTCCTGTGCAAGTCTCATCATCTCCGAATAAGAAAGGCAAGTACATCCTTTTGAACCTGCTTACTGTATTCATATCTCGGTCTCCCTCTATGATTTTTACCCCACAAACTTCCTTATACAGCTTCATTGACAATTCCTTGATGTCTCAGAATGTGTCCCACCACCCTATCCCTTCTCCTAGTCAGGATATGCCAGAAGCACCTTTTCTTTCCAATTCTGTTGAGCACCTCCTCAGTTATGTGATATACCCAGCAAATCTTCATCATATGTCTCTAGCACTAAATTGCAAAAGCTTCTATCATCCTCTCTCTCTCTCTCTCTCTCTCTCTCTCTCTCTTTCTCTCTGAACTCCTTATCATCCACATTTCACTCCCATATAATACCACCCTGCAGACAAACACTTTCAAAAAGAACTTCCTAACATTTAAATTAATAATATTGGATGTGATCAAATTTCGCTTCTCCAGAAACACTTTTCTTACCACAGCCATTCTGATATCTTCTTTACTTCGGCCACCGGAAGTTATTTTGCTACCCAAATAACAAAACTACTTTTATTGTCTAATTACCTAAACTAATTCCTTTCAGCATTGCCCAATTTTTCTTACACTACATTCATTTCCCTTGTTTTACTCCTGTTAATGTTCATCTTATATTCTCCTTAAAAGACACTGACTATTGTGTGCCAATTGTTCTTTCGGGTCCTTTGCCATCCCTAACAGAATTACAATGTCATTGGTAGAGACACCTGATTTCTGAAAAATGCAAAGTTTTACGAAAACGTGAAACTATTTATCTTTACATAAAATCACAAAATAATCAATGAAACTGTTCTAATCTCAATTTTAATTTAAGCATGGGAATTCGATTTTAGTTACTGTAATGAAATTCAAATACTGATGATAATGAATTCTATATAAATGTTTCATACTGTGTCAAGTACTGCTAATTTTATTTCCTATGCAGATATTTAATAGTGTCTCACGCATTCTATGATATCAAGTCAAAGGTTTAACATGTTTGATAAAACTGGAAAGATACCTATGTGCTAATACTGCCATATGTGAGTTGTGTGGCACAGAAAGGGTGAATAATGATAAAAATGATACTAATATAATGAAGAACTAAAAAACTTACGATGGCAGGTGTCAAGGGACAATTTACTTCCACAGTGGCAAAAAAGTGAAAAACGATAAAGAACAATTCATTTTATCAACATCTAAAAGTTCTCAACGGAGGCTAACATTCCACTGAAAAAGTTGACGACGTACTGGGTTTGTGTAATGAGAATTACCATGGCAATTTTCCTAGTGTCATTAAAAATAGACATATGTGTTCTTATCTAAGGAAATACTGTTAAGAGGAAACTCACCATCCTGACACAAAACTATGCTTACTTTAATAGGCAGAATAATACTGATGAGGAGACCACATGGGTATAGGATTTTAGAATTTTTTTAGATTTACGGTGCGTGAAGTTCAGAACACATATAACAATCAGCCAAAGCCATTCGATGCAACTCTCAAAAATTCCCAAGGAAGTTGACTTTGCAGTTTTGCAAGTACACATAAGTACCAATAATTATAACCCTTGCAGCACCTGTTGGTGTAGCTCAGGTGGTAGCATTGTAGCTTTACAACCACAGGGTTGAAACCTGCGATGACAGACCTTTTTTTTTTTATTATTATTATTATTTTTTTAATATGCCCCGCCCCTTTTGTGTTCAAATATTTACACAATTTTAATATCTATTTTTTTTTATCAAAAATGCACATATTTTTGTTTATTGGTAATTTTCTATATGTTATAAAAGACGTAATAATAATGGTTACATTCAAGGAACATAAGTTACATTTTTTACAGTATTGGTTCTCTATTAGTTGACGACGTCTGTGATTGTTCAGTTTGTGAAGAGCTACTACGCTGCTTTTTGGAAAGTCATCCCCATAGCTACTAATGGCTTTCCAAGCAGCTAATCTACTCAACAAGGTGTTCAGCTGGTTTACGTATATACACAGAATGACTGACACAACATGTGGAATTAGAGCTCACAAAATATTCTATATAACTGAATTGGGAAAATAATAATTTTATATATCACAGCGGAATTTGAACCACCCACTTTATGGTTGTGAGGCCAAAACACTAATACCTGAGTTACACCGACAGATGCTGCAACTGTTTTAATTATTGGTACTTACGTGTACTCACAAAACTACAAAGTCTGTTATTTAAGTGCTGAACTTCACGTAGCATAAATATAAAGAAATTCTACAATCTGATACCCATGTGGTCTCTCTGTGAGATCTTGTTATGAGGAAAATTCAGACTTTCCTTGTGCTCACAACTGTCATGCTGCAAGAATTGTAAAGTGTGTAAATAGACTCAACCTAATCACCGTGTCAAGTATTAAGATTTCATTATGTTTAAGCTATGATGTTTCAGAATGATTTATCGAAGTTGGCAATAAGAAGCCCCGTATTCTTTTTTCGTAAAATGAAATTTAGCAGAATTATTGACAAAATTGAATAAAAAATGTGAAAAATGAACCAAAATAGCTTTTTAAAATTAACAAAATGAGGCAAAGATTTTCATGACGAACAGATGCTTTAGTCATCGGCGAACCATGAAGTTTTTATTCCTTCTCCTTGAACTTTAATTTCTTCTCCAAATTTCTCCTAGCATTCCTTCACAGCTTGCTCGGTGTACAGACTGAATAACATCTGCAGAAGTCTACAACCCTACCTTACTCCCTTCCCAATCAGTACATCACTTTCATGCCCTTCAACTCTTATAATTGCTGTGTGGTTTTTGTACAAGTTGTAAATAACCATTCGTTCCATATATTTTACCTCTGCTACCTTCAAAATTTGAAAGAGTGTATTCCAGTCAACACTGCCAAAAGCTTTCTACAGATCTACAAATGCTAAAAACGTAGTTTGCCTTTCCTTAACCTAACTAAGCATTGACATGTGTGTTCCTACATTTCTCCTAAATCCAAACTGATCTTCCCTAATGTCAGATTCTACTAGATTCCCATTTGTCTGTAGATAATTTGTGTTAGTATTTTGCAACCATGACTTATTAAACAGATAGTTCTGTAATTTTCACATATGTCTTCACTTGTATTCTTTGGAATTGGAATTATCATATTCTTTTGGTAATTGAAGGGTATTTTCTATGTCTCATACAACTTGCATACCAGATGGAACAATTTCTCCATTACTGGCTCTCCCAATTATATCAGCAGTTCAGACATAATATCATCTACTCCAGGGGCTTTGTTACAACTCTAATCTTTCAATGCTCTGTCAAATTATTCTCGCAGTATCGTAT
Source organism: Locusta migratoria (assembly GCA_026315105.1). NCBI lineage: Eukaryota > Metazoa > Arthropoda > Insecta > Orthoptera > Acrididae > Locusta > Locusta migratoria. Next base: position 788,204,842 of record CM048755.1, read on the forward strand.
GTCCTATCTCATATTCCTCTACTTCCTCTTCCATTTCTAGAATACTACCTTCAACTTCATTTGCTTTGTATAGGCCCTCTATATGTACCTCCCACCTTTCCCTTCTTTGCTTAGTACTGGTTTTCCATCTGAGCTCTTGATATTCATGCAGTGGCTTTTCTTGTCTCCAAAGTCTCTCTTATTTTCATGTAGGTAGTATATCTTTCCCATAGTTATGCAGTCTTCTGCTAAAGGAAAGTTGGTGTAAAATATTAAAACGAGTGTTCATTTCACATTTAACAAACTAGTGTGTGTCAAAAATAGCACTGAAAAATAAATAAAAAAAAGCCCTAAATACGGCAAATGAAAGCATGAAAATGGGTAAAAAAGATGCCGAAATTAGTAATAACGCTAAAACACTCATTACAACTCCGACCTACAAGCCTCGAAAGGCCCACTTGGTACTGACTGGCCACAGTGGCTTCCTTTGCCCGAAGATGTCAACAGATACATTATGGAGGGGGATATGGTCAGCACCCCGTACTCTCACCCTTTGTGTCAGTTTTCCTTGCCGGATCCACTACTTGTCAGTCAAGCAGCTCCTCAATTGGCCTTACAATTGCTGAGTGCAGACCATTTACCAACAGCATTTGGCAGACCCATACAGTTACCCATCCAAGTGCTAGCCAAGCCAGACAGTTCTTAACTTTGGTGATGTAGCGATGGTGACACAGCTTTTGGCAGTAATAACACGAAACTGGCAAAATACTACACTGATCTTTGTGAGAAAAAACACCAAAATTGGTGAAAAAATTAACACCAAAAGTGGAAAGGGGTGGGGAAAACCACCAAAACTAGGTATAAAAATAAACGATTTTTACCTGTTGCTAACTTCAGTCCACAATATATCTATTACACTCCATATTTTTCCATATGTGTTAAATTGCTACTGTTACTAAATTCTTAAGGCACAACACAGCTGGGATGGTGGAACTCTGATTGTTGGAGTTCACCAGGTTTGAAGTATTTTGTCTGCTGAATAGCAGGAGGTTATCCACAATGAGGAAATCAAAGAAAAACTGGGAATGAACATCACTGATGAAGCAATTAGAGTGAACAGGCTGAGATGATGGAGTCATGTTACACACGTGGGAGAAGGAAGGTTACCTAAGGACTCGTGGGTTCAGCAGTAAGAGGAGTTGAAGACCAAGGAGAAAGTAGTTGGATTCAGTCAATAATAACTTTTAAGTAACAGGTTTAGCATCAAACAAGGCATCACTGTTAGCACTGAATAGGGGATAATAGGGGAATTGCATTAGGGGGTCTAAGCTCAAGACTGGATGCTAAAGGCTTAATCAGTCTCTGATTATGATGATTACATCTGTGTTTTCTCATGTTACTATAAAAGCTATTGTACTGTTTTGTCCAACCTCACACTATATATCAAACTTCAAGTCAAAGATCTGGGACTGGTTGCAGAATACACTTGTGAAATCAGTAAATTAAGCCACTTTATTCTTTTCCTTGCCATCAGAAAGCCACTATATTTTTTCCCTTGCCACCAGAAAAATAACCTAACTTTGACAAATCAATTTAAATCCGATTTAACACATTAGTGGGGAGTCACTTTGCTACACCAAACATGAAACTTAAAGCAAAGTTCATTCCAAGAATATTCTACGACTGCAATGTTGCAACTACCTATCCAATCATGATTTGAACTGTTTCATGCCACAGTGTAAATGTATTGTAAATAGATGTACTATAGCATATAAATTTTCCTTTAGCTTTCAGCAAAAAAGGTATAATTATTGTGGGCACAGGCGTACCTGTGGGTATCAGCATCCACAAAGACTTTCACCTGCAAAGTAATTGCTACAACTAATTTACCTCATGTGTAAACACCAATTAAGTAAAATGGCAGAACCACACATGTAGTGTAACATTCCCAGTAATAAGAGTGAATGAATGACATACAATTCTGTCATAAGTAATAAGTTACACTACCAAACAATGAAATGTGCTGGATGGTGGAACAATAAGGAAAGCAGAGATTGATGTCATTACATTGAGGTGGTGTCAAATCAAAGACAATTATTGAAAAAGACTGCTAAAATATTAAACTAATCGACAATGTTGACCTGCTGTAATAGCTTTCACACATCTGCCTGCCCGGCGCACGTACCCCCCCCCCCCCCCCCCCACACAGAATGCCCACAGACAGTGGCCACTTGGGTGTGAGGTGTAAACATGTGTGTGTGTGTGTGTGTGTGTGTGTGTGTGTGTGTGTGTGTGTGTGGTGTAAACATTTGTGTGTGTGTTTTCTACTTCAGAAGGAGCAGCTTGTCCAAAAGCTTAATATTTTAGCAGTGTTTTTTATTGTTAATGGCTACGATTCACTACCTCCTCTATGAAGTCAGTAAACAATCTATTCTTTCCGTCTGACACTACCCTGGTTATTCCAGTGGTGATACTGGAAACTACAAACAGAGGTCTTTAATATTAATGTGAGAAACTGAATTTAGTAAAACATTGTTTCATACTGGGAATGTCACAAAATAGCACGATGTTAGTAATGTGACTTACAGTAAGGCTTACGTGGCTTTTTTCTCAAACAAGATGCAACATATGCCTCCAGCTCTCGAAGAGTTGACGGTTTTAGTGTTTCAAAATCAATTTCAATCTCATCAGGATTGGAATCACGCAAAGACGGCTCACGGGACTGTATAATGTGAACAACTCTTCCCAACTTATCACCTGAAAACAACAACATCAAGAGTGCAATTATGATAATGTTGCATGAACTCCAATCATTAGAAGCCTGTACAAAAGTGAAAAATTACATAAAATGAGACAAAAATGTGCTATTTACCTGTAACTTAATAAACATTGATTTAAAATAAATTCATGTAATGAAAATACACAGAAAATTACAATATCTAACATTATATCAATGTGGTATTTAATTGTGAGTTAAAATATGGTTCTACAGCAGCTAACAGTGACAGACAATTTGCATTACACAGTAAGCAAATAACTGGCACTTAAACCAGAACTGTAAAACAAAACCATAGCTTACGGGTTGTAGCATATGGTCTGGTTTTTCCATATATATTGTAAACGGCTTGTGGTTGGAGTCATTATGCTGGTTTAAATATTTGTGCTTTTGAATGGTGGTTAGAGTTTTCCAACATCCACTGGAAACTAACGTTTTAAATCCTGGTAGGTAGCAGAAGCGCTACTACTGAGAGTAGAAAATATGCTACATCCAGCTTCAATCGATCTGAAGCATAATTGTAATGTTTGAAAATAACTGAAGAAATGAGAAAGATGCCTAATTAAAAATACTCTCAAAATTAATTTATATACTACTAAGTAACCAATTTACACTTGAAAGTGATGTAACAGTGTGAAGATCAGTAAGCCAAGATGTAACAAATACAAGTGTACACAACACCAGTGGAACACCACTCCAATAGAGAAGTAGTTGTGTATAATATGAAGTCTGTGCTAAAAATGTGATAAAGGGAATTGGTTCTGCATCACTAAATAATCCAAATACAGTAGAACCTCGTTTTTACGCTTTTCAAGGGACTTAAGTAAAATGGTGTAAAATGCAGGAAAATGTAAAATGCAGGAAATAATGTTTTAAGTGGTAAAAGATGCTTACTGCACGAGCCTTGCATTTTCGTAGTTTATTTGTGATATATGTACATAATAAGCATCTAAATACTCGCCAGGAAGTTTATTATACAATAAAGGTTATCCAAATTTTTACTATTTTAAGCGCCAGGTAAAACATAATTTTACGGGAAGTAGAATTTTTTGACGTAATTTCATTCATTATAATCGTGGATGCCGCTATTTTAAGCGCCAGGCAGAACTGGTAATTTTATGGGAAGTAGAAATTTGACGTAATTTCATTCATTATAATCGAGGACGCCGCTATTTTACGCGCCAAAAAGAATTGGTAATTTTATGGGAAGTAGAAATTTTTGACGTAATTTCGTTCATTATCTTCGAGGACGCCGCTATTCTAAGCGCCAGGCAGAACTGGTAATTTTATGGGAAGTAGAAATTTGACGTAATTTCATTCATTATAATCGAGGACGCCGCTATTTTACGCGCCAAACAGAATTGGTAATTTTACGGGAAGTAGAAATTTTTGACGTAATTTCATTCATTATAATCGAGGACGCCACTGCTAGGCTATGTAACACATGTTCAAAATTACCTGAACCACTTCGATATTGTTTGGACGCTGCTGCCAGGCTATGTAACACATCCCCAAAATTACTGCCTTTTTCTGGAATTACGTAATCATTTACGTAGTAAAACTCAAAGTTCCGTTATTTTTGTATTTTTAGATGTTTCACACGATGATATTAGAGAATTTATTCGCGTTTTCGAGTACAAAAATATGCATAAGTATTTTTGTGACGTTTGCATAGGATCGGCACCTCTCACTATTATCGCTTTTTTGAGGCTATGGGTATTATGATACCCAACTTTGACAGATATCGTTCTTTATTAATCAGAAATATGTATCAGAAAAACAATGCAACTCTCTATTCTCACGCCAACAAAGCAACTGGTTCTGATTGTTTGAGTAGATGCCAGCCGTTTTGGCAAAGAAGCTAGCGGAAAGAGGAACTGCACCGCCACAAATCAGCGTTATTCTCACGCCAAGCGCTATGGCAAAGAAGCTGGTTGAAAGAGGAACTACATCGCCACAAAACGGCTTGTCGTAAGTCATCAACGAAAGGCGAAATATACGTTTGAATAAATGTCAATAAACTCGACTGTGTATAATTTTTAAGCGCTATACATTATGGGGAAAGTCATGCTAGCGTCAATTTATGTACATTACGGCATTTTTCTTCACGAAAATTCTTCCGAAAAGCGTAAAACGCGGGAAAAATGTAAATATGTTAACGCAAAAACGAGGGCGAATTAACATTGTAAACATAGGAAATTTGATGGGACCGACAAAAAATGGTGTAAATGGCGGGAAAATGTAAAAACCGAGAATGTAAAAACGAGGTTTTACTGTAGAAATAATGTCAGACTACTAAAAGTTATCACACAGCAAATTGCATAGTTTTAGAAGGGGTTGTCTTGTACATCAAAGTGAAATTTATGACATGTAATGTAAAGCTCTAATCAACCCAAAAGTTGGTTAGAATGCCACATGACTTCACTCCAAACTTCATTTGACAGTTAAATTGAGTGTTCTTCACACTTTTTTATTCAAAATTTCCACAGCTTTGAACTATGGCTTATAACAGGGTGCAAAATTTATGGTTGCCAGCTCGACATTGGCGACCGAAAATTGGTAGCTGGTGACCTGGCTGACATATAAATTTCATTTTCTACAACTACTAGAACAAGGTTCGGAATTGTACATCTAAGTGTGCAGAGGTAAGTGATAATTACACTGATGAATCTGACAGGCCAACAAGTACTTGTATAAATATTTTTAATTTATTAGCATCCTCTCTCCGTATTAGTGCAAATTAAAAATCTCACTGAACGCCTCTTTTGTTTTGATGTCATAGCTACCGTACCTCCTCCATACACTTTATGGGTCGTTCCAGCAGCTGTGAGTGGTCTCACACACATGGGCAGAACCAAAAGTGTGTGTAAGCAGTGCTTTTTCCTGCTTCTGGCTGCTCAGAGTGCAGCTGCTTGCTGTATAAGCAAAGACAGCATGCAATCAGACTAGCAGACTTGAACCATAATAATAATAATAATAAAATAAAATGTCACATGATTGGCATTTTTATTTATGGCAGGTTCTTCAAAGATTTGAAAGCTGTTGCAGTTTCCCTGTTCGACATTTCATGTTTATGTTTCATCATCAATTTTGAGATTCGCATTTTATTCAATCCTGTAAAAACAGCTTGACAGAGCATAGAGACCTACGTCGAAACAAGGCCACTGGAGTGGACATTCCCTCAGAACTATTGAAGTCTCTGGGAGAGCCAGCCATGACAAAACTATTTCACCTGGTGCATAAGATGTATGAGGCAAGGGAAATACCCTCAGACTTTAAGAAAAATTTACAGAACCATCAGTTAGATTAGTAACGGTTGCAAAATTTTAACACAAATTATTTACAGAGGATGGAAAAGCTGGTAGAAGCCGACCTTGAGGAAGACCAGTCTGGATTCAGGAAAAAACGTAGTAACACAGGAGGCAATTCTCAGTCTACGGCTTATCTTAAAAGATAGATTAAGGAAAGGCAAATCTACATTTCTAGTTTTTGTAGATTTGGAGAAAGCTTTTGACAATGTTGATTGGAATACACTCTTTCAAATTCTGAAGCAAGCAGGAGTAAAATATAAGGAGCGTAAGGTTATTTACAACTTGTACAAAAACCAGACAGCAAGTTATCAGAGTTGAAGGGCATGAAAGGGACTTAGAGGTTGGGAAGGATGTAAGACAGGGTTCCAGCCTTTCCCCAATGTTATTCAATTTGTACATTGAGCAAGCTATAAAGGAAAGCAAGGAGAAATTTGGGGAAGGAATTAAAGTTTAGGGCGAAGAAATTAAAAACCTTGTGTTTTGCTGATGAAATTGTAATTCTGCCAGAGACAGCAAAGGACCTGGAGGAGCAATTGAATGGAATGGACGGTGTGTTGCAAGGAGCATATAAGATTAACATTAACAAGAGCAAAACAATGGTACTGGAATGCAATCTTAGAAAATCAGGCGATGCTGAAGGAATTCAATTAGGTAAAGGATCAATAAAAGTAGTAAATGAATTTTGTTACTTGTGCAGTAAAATAACATATGATGGTCACAGTACAGAGGATATAAAATGCAGAATGGCAATGGGAAGAAAAGCGTTTTTGAAAAAGAGAAATTTGTTAATATCGAATATTAATTTAAGCATAAGGAAGTCCTTTTTGAAGGCATTTGTGTGGAGTGTTGCCTTGTATGAGAGTGAAATATGGACGATAAAACAGTGCGGACAGGAAGAGAATAGAGGCTTTTGAAATGTGACGTTACAGAAGAAAGCTGAAGATTAGGTGTGTGGATCACGTAACTAATGAGGAGGTACTGAACAGAATTGGGGAGAAAAGAAATTTCTGGCCTACCTGTACTAAAAGAAGGGATCGCTTGGTAGGACACATTCTTAGACATCAAAGAGTTGTCAATTTAGCTTTGGAGGGAAGTGTTTGGGGTAAAAACCGCAAAAGGAGACCAAGAGAAGAATATACCAAATTTACTTGAGTAATCCGTGGATATTTTTTTCCCAATTTAAAACGAAAAACTGGGGTGCGCGGATTACTCGAATGTAGGTTGGTATTACACCGCCTGCAACAACAAAACACACTAGGTGGGTATTACTCCGCTTTTTAAAACAGATCCCTTTAGGCCGGTATTACACAATAATATTTTCGATCAAATCTTTGACAAAGAAATATTATCAAATATTCGTAATATTTCTTAGACATAAATCTTAATCCCACCCCCATGAACCACAGACATTGCCGAGGTGGGGTGGCTTGCGTGCCTCAACGATGCAGATAGCCGTACCGTAGGTGCAACCACAGCGGAGGGGTATCTGTGGAGAGGCCAGACAAACGTGTGGTTCCTGAAGAGGGGCAGCAGCCTTTTCAGTAGTTATAGGGGCAACAGTCTGGATGATTGACTGAGCTGGCCTTGTAACATCAGCTAATGTGGCTTTGCCACAAGGTTACTGCGAACGGCTGAAAGCAAGGGGAAACTACAGCCGTTACTTTTCCCGAGGACATGCAGCTCTACTGTATGAAAACATGATGATGGCATCCTCTCGGGTAAAATATTCCGGAGGTAAAATAGTCCCCCATTCGGATCTCCGGGCGGGGACTACTCAGGAGGATGTTGTCATCAGGAAAGACAATACTGGCATTCTACGGATCGGAGCGTGGAATGTTAGATCCCTTAATCGGGTAGGAAAATTAGAAAATTTAAAAAGGGAAATGGATAAGTTGAAGTTAGATATAGTGGGGATTAGTGAAGTTCGGTGGCAGGATGAACAGGATTTCTGGTCAGGTGAGTACAGGATTATAAATACAAAAGCAGTTGGGGGTATCACAGGAGTAGGACTGATAATGAATAAGAAAATAGGAATGCGGGTAAACTACTATAAGCAGCACAGTGATCGCATTATCATTGTCAAGATAGATACGAAGCCAACACCGACAACAGTAGTACAGGTTTATATGCCAACTAGCTCTGCCGATGATGAGAAGATCGAAGAAATATATGAGGAGGTAAAGGAAATTATTCAGACAGTTAAGGGAGAGGAAAACTTAATTGTAATGGGAGACTGGAATTCGGTAGTAGGAAAAGGAAGAGAAGGAAAAATAGTAGGTGAATATGGACTGGGCAGAAGGAATGAAAGAGGAAGTCGCCTGGTAGAATTTTGCACGGAACATGATTTAATTGTAACAAACACGTGGTTTAAGAATCACAAAAGAAGGTTGTATACTTGGAAGAGACCAGGAGACACCGGAAGGTATCAGATAGATTTTATAATGGTAAAACATAGATTCCGGAACCAGGTTATAAACTGCAAGACATACCCAGGGGCAGATATAGACTCTGACCATAACTTGTTAGTCATGAACTGTAGGCTGAAACTGAAAAAACTGCAGAAAGGTAGGAAAATAAGGAGATGGGACCTAGATAAATTGAAGGAACTTGAAGTTCTGGTGAATTTCAGAGGGAGCTTTAGGCAACAATTGACAGAAACGGGGGGAAATAAAACAGTAGAAGAGGAATGGGTAGCATTGAGAGATGAAATAGTGAAGGCAGCGGAGGACAAAATAGGTAGAAAGGCAAGACCAACAAAAATCCTTGGATAACACAGGAAATACTAAATTTAATTGATGAAAGGAGAAAATATAAAAATGCAGTAAATGAAACAAGCAAAATGGAGTACAGACGACTAAAAAATGAGATTGACAGGAAATGCAAAATGGCTAAGCAGGAGTGGCTAGAAGCCAAATGCAAATCTGTAGAAGAATGTATAAGAAGGGGGAAAATAGATACCGCCTACAGAAAAATAAAAGACACATTTGGGGACAAGAAAAGTAATTCTACGAATATCAAGAACTCAGATGGGAAACCAGTTCTCAGCAAAGAAGGGAAAGCTGAAAGGTGGAAAGAGTACATAGAGCAGCTCTACAAAGGAAATGAACTTAGAGACGATGTTGTAGGAAGGGAAGAGGAAGTAGATCAAGATGAAATAGGAGATACTATACTGAGAGATGAATTTGAGAGAGCCCTGAAAGACCTAGGTCGGAACAAGGCCCCAGGAGTAGATGACATACCCTCAGAGCTACTAAAGTCTCTGGGAGAGCCAGCCATGACAAAACTATTTGAACTGGTGTGTAGGATGTATGAGACAGGCGAAATACCCTCAGACTTTAAGAAAAATGTAATAATCCCCATTCCAAAGAAATCAGGCGCAGACAGGTGTGAAAATTACAGAACCATCAGTTTGATAAGTCATGGTTGCAAAATTTTAACACGAATTATCTACAGGAGAATGGAAAAGCTGGTAGAAGCTGACCTCGGGGAAGATCAGTTTGGATTCAGGAGGAACGTAGGAACCCGGGAGGCAATACTTACCTTACGTCTTATCTTAGAAGATAGATTAAGGAAAGGCAAACCTACATTTTTAGCTTTTGTAGATTTGGAGAAAGCATTTGACAATGTTGACTGGACTACACTCTTTCAAATTCTGAAGTCAGCAGGGGTAAAATACAGGGAAAGGAGAGTTATTTGCAATTTGTACAAAAGCCAGACCGCAGTTATTAGACTTGAAGGGCATGAAAGGGAAGCATCAGTTGGGAAGGGAGTAAGACAGGGTTGTAGCCTTTCTCCGATGTTATTCAATTTGTACATTGAGCAGGCGGTGAAGGAAAGCAAGGAAAATTTTGGAATAGGCATTAAAGTTCAGGGGGAAGAAATAAAAACATTGCGTTTTGCTGATGACATTGTAATTCTGTCAGAGACAGCGAACGACCTGGAAGAGCAGTTGAATGGAATGGACAGTGTGTTGAAGAGAGCGTATAAAATGAACATAAACAAGAGCAAAACAAAAATAATGGAATGTAGTCTTAGAAAATCAGGCGATGCCGAAGGAATTAGATTAGGTAATGAGACAATGAAGGTGGTAGATGAGTTTTGTTACTTGGGTAGTAAAATAACATGCGATGGTCGCAGTACAGAGGATATAAAATGCAGAATGGCAATGGGAAGAAAAGCATTTTTGAAAAAGAGAAATTTGCTAACATCGAATATTAATTTAAGTGTAAGGAAGTCTTTTCTGAAGGCATTTGTGTGGAGTGTTGCCTTGTACGGGAGTGAAACATGGACGATAAGCAGTGCGGACAGGAAGAGAATAGAGGCTTTTGAAATGTGGTGTTACAGAAGAATGCTGAAGATTAAGTGGGTAGATCACATAACTAATGAAGAGGTACTGAACAAAATCGGCGAGAAAAGGAATTTTTGGCATACCCTGACTAAAAGAAGGGATCGCTTGGTAGGACATATTCTTAGACATCGAGGATTCGTAAATTTAGCATTTGAGGGAAGTGTGTGGGGTAAAAATCGCAGAGGGAGACCAAGAGACGCGTATAGTAAGCAGATTCAAGTGGATGTGGGTTGTCGTTCTTATGAGGAGATGAAAAGGCTTGCTCAGGATAGAGTAGGGTGGAGAGCTGCATCAAACCAGTCTCCGGACTGAAGACCATAACAACAACAACAAATCTTAATCATGGTGTTAACAAGGGATATTATGGTCATAGTATTTCAAGATAGTGGATAATGACAATGACTTTGACAATGACACAACATATCAGTAATTGTACTGTAAAGGGTCTTCTCATGTCACAAACCGATGTGGAGGATTGGCGTCTGTTTCCGTCAGTTTCTTTGGCAGTGCGACTGGCACGTACGAACAGTTGCATTGTTGTTGTAAGAATGACTAGTTGCATTTGCTTTTGATACCATCTTCTTGAGTATTAAAGGACATTATATACTTAAGTTGGGTATTATTCGGTTCAGTACCACCATATTACCCACACCGGTATCACCACTCCAAGTTTACAGTGATTTCTTGCTACTGGGGTTAAACGTTAATTATGGTGCGGCGTTGCAGCTATGTTCAAACACGCACACGTTGTTTAGCAACAGCGATGCTAGCGCTCATAGCAGTTACATTTTGCATTGGAGCGAACAGAAGACAAGCAACTTTTATAATCAAATATACAGCGAGGCACTACATTTCTTTGATGAAAGATACCTGTATGTCAACGTTTCCTATTACACTATCAAATATCTTTTGATGTAAGTACATGACATATCGACTTTGACAAAGATATATGACCATGTAACACCAGTCTCAGCTTCATTTATTTAATAACTGTTCAGATTCTACAAGAGTTCATTTCAGAGTGTTTTACTCTGAGTACATTTTACAGTAATACGTTACGAATGAAATATTTTTCAATTTGAATGAGAATGTTTAGTAGGTAAAATATGAGAATTTTATGGGGTTGGTATGAGATTCACACGCTCTGGATATGACAATCTTGCACGCCTCTCTCTCTCTCTCTCTCTCTCTCTCTCTCTCTCTCTCTCTCTCTCTCTTTTGAAATTTAACAAATGTGACATCCCAAGATAGCTGCCCTCACCTGCTTTTGAAAGCTGACAGGTGGTATCCTTATCTACATAAATCCACGTGTTCTTTTTTTTCTTTCGGTGTCAAAATTTGGGGGTGCGCGGACTACTCGAGTATATATGGTAGTAAGCAAATTCAAATGGATGTAAGTTTCCGTTCTTATGAGGAGATGAAGAAGCTTGCTTAGGATAGAGTAGGGTGGAGAGCTGCATAAAACCAGCCTCCGGACGGAAGGCCACAACAACAAGCTTACAAACTACTTAAACCAACCTAAGGAGAAAACACACACATCCATGTCCGAGGGGGGGGGGGGCATGAACCTCAGACTGGAGCCACCACATGCTCCGCTGCAAGGTGTCTTAGAACAGTATTGTGCGAGAGATTTCAGGCCTCACAGACTGAAGACGGCACACGAAACTTGAATGAAGATGTACAGAGGATGATGGACATTTTCCACCTGTTTTAAGTGGTACTTCTCTACATAAAGACAACACTGCACTTAGATGAAGTGATAGAGCACTAGACTATTGTCGTGCTATGTCCTAATGCTTCCTATGCTTATATTAGAGATTTAAAAATACGGTTCCATAGAATTGAATTCACAAACTTGTCATTTTAAACCATTTAAAACCATGTATGATTCATGAGAGAGGTTCATTTCATCCTGGTTGTCTAGCAACCCGCAAAACCATATGGCTGCGTGTACAGCATACACATCAGGCGCCATCATTCGGGAATGAACGGAAGGAATCCCGAAACAACTAGAAATGCACTGGCGTCATAGCCGACAGGTTTATATAAAGCCAGAAAGTTTGGACACTCCTCAGATGCTGTTACACTGATGCAATCAGACAGGATAGGAGAGTTAGTGGAATGCATCCCCTATGAAAGGTGTGGCACCTCTTTGATGTACGGCAAGTTGATGGTAAACAAGTAAATATTATAACACCACATATCGTAACACCTTGGCATCATGATTAAAGGAACATCGTACCAGATGCTATCTGTGCCCTCAGTCTGTTAAACGTATAGCTTCAGATGATACATCACACGTGAACAGGAGCAAAGCAGAATGCCAGCAAATACGTGGGGTGCAGAATATTGACGTAGCAGGGACTGTGTCTTCATCTACGCATTGACTTCTTAATTGCCTTCTTGTTCTGCTCACAGTGAACAGCTTACAAAAGAATCATAACAACTACTTTATAAATCTGGGCATAAAGATACCCTTCCAGCAACTGATGGTGATAATGATGAAGCCATTACTAGGGCAATATATGTTTCATCTGCTCCACTATCTATGCTGAATTCGAAATACTGCAGAAACTACTTATGGTTTGCATCAAAACGTGTATCTCCGTCTGTATGGTGGAAAGACGGATGTACAAAACAACCCTGCTTCCAGAATTTTGAATGTACCACCTTCCTCAGTGGCAGGCGAGTTAACTGGTCAGCTCACAGATGAATTCACACATCATTACAGAACAGACAGTCACCAGATACAACCGAAACACTGGTGTGTGTATACAGTGCAACCTCATGTACATAGGTGACTCACAAGACATCGACATGTTGCCATCATTGTGGGAGGAGGATTCTGATTAATATTATGATAAGAGAATACCGGCATGTATATTTGTTCCAGTAACAAGAAGAGTTTGTTTCCTACACAAAGAAGTTTTTAATTTCATGGTTATTAATATTATTATTATTATTAATATTAATATTGTTTGTAATGCAAGGTTTTTATTTATATTTTGCAGTCATCTACAGTGTCATAAACGAAGAACACATTTTACAATGTTTTCTTGTAATATAATTACGTTTTGTAATTTGTCAGGTGCGCTTTACACAAAATTTAGTGTCACATATCGAATAAAAATGTGCTATAGTTCTATATTGTGGACTATGAAATGTATTGAAGAAATAAAATACCCATTGTAACATTTTGGATGTCTAATGTATTGGTTTGCACACTGAATATAGCACTCTAACCCATTATACCAATACTACCAGGTATTAAACGGTTTAAAACTAAGGTTGTCATATTATTTGAAATATACTGACATGGATTTAAATATCATCGGAACTCTAGCTAATATTGAACTTCAGTATTCTATGAAACAATCTGATATGGCGTTAAGTATAAATATATTTCCGAACAGTTTGTCTGTTAAACTAACTCCATATTCCACATACTCCAGAGAGAGAGAGAGAGAGAGAGAGAGAGGGTGTATTTTTTATATCCAAATAAGGGGGTTGTGGCAACCAAAGTTGTTAGATGGGTTAGTGGCTTCCTGGCTTAGAATGTTTATGGGATAGTACAGTACAGCTGTCCACAAAGAACGCTTTACTTAGCAGATTAGTTAGCAGCTATAGCCATCACATCTGCTGATAAAGATCCTTAGTCTTTCTCCTGTTCCTGCAGAAGTTATTGTTAGCAAGTGATGCTTCTAAATCTCAAAACTTACAATTGATACCAGGCTTTGTCCTGTTGGGTATATTAGACTACCTCAAGTGCCTCCAGACTGCATGAACTACTGCGAAACAGCCCAGAGTTTAAAACAGAATGGATGTCAGGCCAACTGGAAACCACCATTGAATCCACAACCAGCAGCATACTGGAACCACCACATAAATTGTCCGCACTCCATTTAGTGGTACCCATCCAGGGAGACGACAAGAAGACTTGAGTGGTAATTCCACACACTCGAGCAGCAGGCACTTCATCTTTAGCACTAAATGACTTGTGCACAACTACATGTATTGGAAGTGGATGGTCACAGCCATTGCTGGCCTGGTCTACCAATGCACAACGTCAAAGTAAACAGGCAGCACCTGTCACACAGAACTACATGTGCACCTTCAAGCCCTGGTCAAATATTCACATTCATTTTACTGGGCCCTTCTACACTTCTTCCTGGGTCTTTTCTCTTGATGCTGGTTCCAGGTACCCTCTCATGTGCTGCATGACTTCCACAACACCGTAAGCCACCAAGCTGGGCTTCGGCTATAATCTTCGGCATCAAAGAGCTTCCAAATCAATCACCACACACAATGGCACTCAAACTTAACTCCAATGAGTTAGAAGCTTTCTATTGGGGTAACAGGATTACCCTGGACCGTACCCCCACCGTTCCACCCTGCCTTTGAAGTTCTAGTGTAGAGCTATCCAAACATGTTTTAAATGTAACACCCTTATAACACACAGTTTCATGAGACACCCTTTCACTAAGATCAGGAAGAGAGAGTCAACTAGGAAAAATGATCCTTTAACAGGGTGTCCCACGATGATAAAAAAAAAAATAAAAATTCCCTGAATTTTCCAGGTTTTCCAGAGTCATATTGTTCCTAGATGCTAACCACATTTAATTAATTTTGTGACAGAAGTTACAGGTTTTTATTGATATATAGGAACATAATGAGTGTTTCAGCCTGAGTAAAAAAAAAGCCAGTAATCTAACATGGCTTATTTTAATCAAGATTTGAAACCCTTATTTCAATAGTGGTACACCATCACTTCAGCTCATGTTGATATATTGAAGCTTAAACATAACTGGGTGACGATAACTCTATGATTGATATACCTGAAATACTGCAGTCAACAGCTTGTAATATTTCAGGTGTCTTATAATCGTAGAATTATCTTCACTCAGTTATGTTTAAGCCTCATTATATCAACATTAGTTAAAGTGTTGGTGCAACACTCTTGAAATAAGACATTCATACAAACATACCAGAATCTGACATCAGAACTTCATGTCAAAAGTAGTATGAACAAAAAATACAAGAAAATTGGAATGAGACTAGGTTAATAAAACATTTCCATTAGGAATAATCAGTTGTTGAGAGCATTCACACTGACTTATAAAGATACCATTACCCGCTTCACTAAAAAATTGCACTTTTTAGAAATAGAACTAATAATGAATTTAAAAGTTAATTTGAACGAAAGACTTATGGAAAGAACAGTAACAGTCTATTTGGAACTGCTGCCACCAGTAGTGAAATCAATTACAATATTCCGTAAAGTTAGTTACTGCAAATAATCACCTTGTAAATAAAAAACAAGGCACTGAAAGTGCACTTCCTGCTTAGTTGTAATCTACATATAAATGTTACTCCATTTACATCTCCACTGGCCCTAAGATAAACACAAATTTTTGGGTACTGTATTGTTGTGAGTGAACACCAGTTATGGATAGCATGCGTGAAACATATTTGTACGTAACTCAGCCTAAACATGTATTTGGTGAAACATGTCTCAACCTCCCCAGACTATAAAACCTTAAAGCAAATACATTTCACATTGATGATACTTCTACATATTCGGTATGGTATAGTATTGAGAGTGGGAGTGGAAACACCAGCAGTCTATACAGACAGACCATTTACACAACAAAAAGCAATAAGAGGGGTAACTAAGGTGAACAAGAGAGTGCCTTGTAGGGAAATTGTTTTAAATGTAAAATATTTACCATCTATTTTATGTACATCAGCACTGTAGGGAATCATGTTTGTGAAACTAAATCCATAACAAAATGCAATCCAGTGATATTTTTTTTTCAGAACAGACCACCAGTTGATTTTAAGATGACTGCTTTAAATACCTTACAAAATAAACTGAAGCATTTACTGACAGATAAATACTGTAATACAACAGATGATTTCAAATTTTAAGTCTCCTTGGAGAATCATAATCGTATATAGCTGTAAGTTTGTGTTACTTTTTTCTTTGTAACAAATAACAGGTGATTTCTGATCTTCACTTTTTGTGTCAATTTATGCACTTACTTTTCACGGTGAGTATAATCTCATATATCAATGTATATTCGAAGTAAAGCTATGACAATGTGAGAAAATTGATTGTTATATGCACAGCAAATAAATGAATAAAGTAAGGACACTTGCATGAGCATTAGGTTCACTCCATAGTCTCAAGGGAGTTTTACTGAAAGTTTTGAAGTAAATTTATTGTTAATTTATTTTTGCCCTGTTGTGTGTATTACAAACCTTTTGAGACCATTGGAATTATTGGTGGGAAATGATTTTGGCCAAGTTATTGGCTCAAAGAAGACTGTGTTACTTCTTGGAGTGATTATTTTATTATTTACAGTGTTTTCAAGGTAAATTTTTAACAATTTAAACAGTAGTACTATCAAATGGAGTGACTTGGGCAGCAGGGCGACCCAGGAGATTTTGATAGTGTTTTGTTTTCTATTATTTTGGTAACAATAGGTGCCCATAATTATGTTTCACTATTAACAAAGCTTCCAAGATCTGGCTTTAAATGACTCGGAATATACTATAACCCCTTATGTATCACTCCCATAGCGATTGTTACAAGATTAGATTAGTTACAGCACTCACAGAGGCATTTAACCAGTCATTGTCCCACACTCCATGTGTTAATAGAATAAAATTGACCTAATACTATTAAGGTCAAATCAAGAAAGTTCAGCTGATGAGCCTCGTTTTCAAGTTCACAGGTAAAGGTGGTATTCTCATGTAGTCCATCAGTAGAAGTAAATAAAATCTCTTTCAATATCTACCGAAAAGAAACATATACTGATCAAATTGTACCAGCCTCTTCTATGCACCCACAATGTCACAAAAATGCTTTCTTTCATTTTGCCATCCACAGAGCCATTTGCATCCCAGTCTTGAAAGAAAAATTTGAGGAAGAAATAAATTTGATAAAAATCATAACAGTTAACAACGAATATGCACCTGCCATAGTAAACAACATCCTTAAAAAGAAAACTGCAAAAAGAGTTACAACACTTAGCACTCCCATTGAATCTGAGCAAAAGAAAAAAGTATTTCTCCATTCCTTATCTGAGGACCATTTCCTATCAGATTTGACGACTTCTTCGTAATAAGTATAACTGCAATGTTGCCTTCTTGACCAATAACAATTTGAAGAAAAATTTCATTCACAATTTAAAATCAACCTGTTCTTCCTTAGATAATTCTGGCGTTTACAAAATTACTTGTGATAAACGGGTCATGTCAAACGGGACATTCTTTCAAAATCAGGTTTAAAGAACATCTTTTGAGAAAGAATAGCACTAACCCCCAGAATTCGTCTTTTGCTGGCCATCTCCTCATTACAAGTCACGCACCAAAAGCCATTAATGGTTTGGTTTGATTTTTAAAGGGACTAAACGGCTGTGGTTATCAGTCCCTTGTTCCAACCGTAGAGAATGGAATAAAAAGCACTACAATGTAGTAGAGAACGATGTGTTAAAACTCACCAAGCAAAGGGTGGAGTACGTCAAGAAGTAAAAGAACGAAAGTAAAAATGGATAAAAGAAGAGAAAGGTGGAAAGACGATACCAGGTGACCACAGACAAGGCAGTAGGGCATCTGGCCGCTTTTGCACATTAAAACCACCTGCCTAAAACGGTAGGCGAGCGGAGAACAAATATTTAACGAAGAGAGTACTAAAAATCAAATGGATCGGTACAACCCACTCACACGAACAAAATTTAAAACTGCATCAGCCATAGAGGCATTGTCAGCTAAAACAAGTTTCAAATCGTCAGGGAGATTAAAATTCCTTCTTTGCGCTGCTAAGTCCAGGCATTCCAAGACGATGTGGGCGGCTGTCAGGCATGCACCACATTGACACTCGGGAGGATCCTCGCGACGGAGAAGGTGGCCGTGCGTAAGCCAAGTATGGCCGATACACAGCCGGCAGAGAACAACAGAGTCCCTGCGGGGGGTCCGTATAGAGGACCTCCACACGTGTGTGTTCTCCTTAATCGCCCGCAACTTGTTGGTTGTTAGGAGGGAGCGCCATTCTGCGTTCCACAGTCCAAGAACTCGGCTGTGCAACTGCGAACGGAGGTCATGAACTGTGAGACCTATAGCCAAGGTAGGTTTATGGAGAGCCTCCTTGGCTAACCTGTCAGCTAGCTCGTTCCCGTTGATCCCAACATGTCCTGGAGTCCAGATAAAGACCACTGACGGCCCACGTCGGTCGATGGCATGTAGGGACTCTTGGATGGCCTGAAGCAAACTATGGCGAGGGAAGCACTGATCCAGTGCCTGTAGGCCACTGCAAATGAGGAACGACTCCCCAGGGCAGGTACAAATATGCTCGAGTGCACGAAGTATGGCCACCAGCTCTGCTGTGAACACACTGCAGCCCTTCGGTAAGGAGTGCTGTTCATTATATCTGGCATGTACATAGGCGAAGCCAACAAGACCTTCTGCCATCAAACCGTCCGTGTAGACGACCGTGGAGGCCCGGTACCCGTCAGGAATCGACAGGAATCGGCGGTGAAGCATCTCAAGGTGGACAGAGTGTTTGGAGCTCTGCGACAAATCCAGTCGAATAACAGGTCTAGGAATACACCATGGTGGCATACACGACTGGAATTTGATCAGAGATGGCAGAGGAAGAGACCCCAGGTCACTCAGGAGAGACTGGACACGGGCACTAACTGTTAAACCCAACCTTGGCCGCCGTTGTGGGATATGGAGCATGGCGTTTGGAAAAAGTAGGCAGTAGTTGGGATGACTGGGGATACCAAACACATGGGCTGCATAATTCGCCAGCAGGTGCTGCCGCCTGATTCCCAATGGAGGCACCCCAGCCTCCACAACGAGACTGTCCACAGGGCTGGTTCGGAAGGCCCCCGTCACAAGCCCAACTCCACAGTGGTGGATAGGATCCAACAACAGCAGCGCCGATGGCAATGCGGAACCATATACTATGCTCCCGTAGTCCAATCGCGACAGGATAAGGGCTTTATAGCAACGCAACAGGGTACTACGATCTGCACCACAAGTAGTACTGCTAAGGCACCGGAGGGCGTTGAGATGCCGCTAGCACTTCTGTTTCAGCTGGCGAATATGTGGTTGCCATGTGAGCCGGTTGTCGAAGACCATTCCAAGAAATCGATGCGTGGCAACTACATTGAGTAGTTGGCCATCGAGATACAACTCTGGATGTGGGTGGACTGGCCGTCAACGACAGAAATGCATAACGCACGTTTTGGAAGCAGAAAATTGGAACCCATGAGAGAGAGCCCATGTCTGCGCCTTACGTATGGCTCCCTGCAGCTGTCGTTCTGCAACACACATGCTAGACGAGCTAAAATAGATGCAGAAGTCGTCAGCATACAATGAAGGGCATAATGACTACCCAACTGCTGCCGCTAAGCCGTTGATTGCCACTAAAAACAACGGAACGCTTAAAACAGAGCCCTGAGGCACCCCATTCTCCTGAACATGCAGGCTGCTAGAGGACACACCAACTTGAACATGAAAGGTACGGACAGCTAAGAAGTTTTGGATAAAAATAGGGAGTGAGCCCCGGAGACCCCACCCATGTAATGTGGTTAAAATGTGGTGTCGCCAGGTCGTATCATACGCCTTCGACAAGTCAAAAAATACGGCCACCAGATGGTGACGTTGAGAGAATGCTGTCCGGATGGCAGACTCAAGATGGACTAAGTTATCCAAAGTCGAGCACCCCCTGCGAAAACCCCCTTGGCACGGAGCCAGCAGACCCCGAGATTCAAGGAGCCAATACCACCGCCGGCTGACCATGCGTTCTAGCAGTTTGTATAGAACGTTTGTAAGACTGATGGGCCGATAACTGTCTACATCTAGCGGGTCTTTACCCGGCTTGAGCACTAGTACGATGGTGCTTGTATGCCACTGTGATGGGAAGACACCGTCGCTCCAGATGCGGTTAAATACTGCAAGAATTTGGCGCTTGAAATCATCAGATAGATGTTTTAACATCTGATTGTGCAGTCTGTCCGGCCCAGGGCCAGTGTCAGGGCAGTGGGCAAGGGCACTGAGGAGCTCCCACTCGCTAAACGAAGCGTTATATACGTCAGGCTGGCGTGAGGTGAATGAGAGGTTTTTGCGTTCCATTCACTGTTTTAATGTGTGGAAGGCAGGTGGATAATTTCCGGATGCAGCGGCGTGAGCGTAGTGCTCGGCAAAAGCCTCGGCGACAGCGCCTGGATCCGTACATACAGCCCCTTGGATAGAGATCTCAGGAATTGCTGCCTGGGACTGGTACCCAAAAAGGCGTCGGATCTTCGTCCAGACTTGAAACGGAGAGGTTCTTGAGCCGATGGTAGACACACAACGTTCCCAGCATTTCTGTTTTGTCCTCCGTATTATCTGCCGAGCACGAGCAAGAAATTGTTTAAAAGCAATAAAAGTCTCAAGCGATGGATGTCGCTTATAGCGCTGAAGAGCACGCCGACGGTCCCGAATGGCGTCTGCGACTTCCGACGACCACCAAGGCACTGACTTTCGCCGGGAGCATCCCGTTGAAATGGGGATTGCTTGCTCTGCAGCATATAAAATATTTTGAGTGACAGTCGCTACCACCAAGTCAATGGAATCATCCGGAAGAGGTCCAGGAGTGGCAGCAGAAACGAATAGATCCCAATTTGCTCTGTTTAAAACCCATCTAGGAAGGCGGCCAGGGCAACGACGATGGGGTAGTGATAGGACGATAGGAAAGTGATCACTACCACACAGATCGTCATGCGTCCTCCAGTGGACAGATGGCAAGAGGCTAGGGCTGCAGACTGACAGGTCAATAGCCGAGAAAGAGCCATGTGCCACGCTGAAATGCGTGGGGGCTCCGGTGTTTAAAAGACAGAGATAGAGCTGAGATATCAAGTTCTCGACCTCTCTGCCGCGACCACTGACTACTGCATCACCCCACAAGGTGGACATTAAAATCACCCAGAAGTAGAAAAGGCGGCGGGAGCTGCGAGATCAGCGTAGCCAGTGTGTGTGGTGGTACAGCGCCATCTGGCGGAAGATACAGGCTGCAGATAGTTATGTCTTGTGGTATCCTTACCCTGACAGCCACAGCTTCTAATGATGTCTGAAGGGGCACATGTTCACTATACACAGAGTTAAGGATATACACACTGATGACACCTGAGATTCTGTTATACACACGCCGATTACAATAATATCCCCTGTATCCACGAAGGGCAGGGGTCCGCATTGCTGGAAATCAGGTCTCCTGGAGAGCAATGCAGAGAGCAGGTGTTACGCTCAAAAGTTGACGCAACTCAGCAAGGTGATAGAAAAAAACCGCTGCAGTTCCACTGGAGAATTACAGTGTCTTTGAGCTGATGGGCCATGATAAAGAGGTAGAGCAGGTCCATGGGAACATCTGCTGTCAACCGGTCTGCCTCTGCTGAATCCAGAATCATAGGATCCGATGCATCAGTCAGTTCGAGATCCTCAGGTGATGTGAGGATCTCTAACTCATCTTCTGAAGTAGAAGATGAGGGATGTTGTGACTGTGCAGCCACCATGGATTCCTTCTTTCTACGGGTCTTTGGCTTCTTACCCTCTCGCTGCCCTTTCAGTTGGAAGGGCTGTGAGGGCTTCTCGGTGGCGTCAGGAGTGGACGAAGAACGGGAAGCCCTTCGACCAACAGTTTGGGGATCCTTTAACCTCCAGCCAGGATCCTCTGAAGCACTGCGAGAAGTCTCGGAAGGGGCTGTCCTTACGGACCCCATCCGAGCGAGAGGTGCCGGAGTAGGCTATTCCTTCTCCGGCTAGGAGGTGGGGACTGGTGTCCCCGATGGTTGTGGGGGGTCGCCCCCAAAGCAGGTGTTACAGGAGCGGATGGAGGAGCGCCCCCACCCATAGATGGAACAGCAGCAGAGTGGTGGCCCCTAGGGCCAGTAGAGGGAGGCGGTACTTGAGGAGTTATACTCTGAGGAGGTGTTGAAGATACCACGGCAGTAAAGGATGTAGTGAGGCGCACTGGATGGAGTCGTTCATATTTTGTTCTCGCCTCAGAATATGGAAGACGGTCCAGAGTTTTGATCTCCATGATCTTCCGTTCCTTGTGCAGGAGAGTACAGTCAGGCGAGCAAGGCGGATGTAATTGCCCACAGTTCACGCATATGGGAGGTGGGATGCAAGGAACGTCTGGATGTGACGGACATCCACATTCTTTGCACGTAGGGCTGGAAGTACATTGGGACGACATATGCCCGAACTTCCAGCACCTGAAGCACCTCATAGGTGGCGGGACGTACGGCTTGATGTCGCATCGATAGACCATCACCTTGACCTTCTTGGGCAGTGTATTGCCCTCGAAGGCCAGGATGAAGGCACCGGTGGTGACCCTACGATCTTGTGGTCCCCTATAAACGTGCCTAACAAAGTGAACACCTCTCCGTTCCAAGTTCGTGCGCAGCTCATCATCTCACTGTGACAGGAGATCCCGGTGATAAATGAGACCCTGGACCATGTTGAGCGTCTTGTGGGGTGTGACAGAGACGGGAATATCACCCAGCTTGTCACAGGCAAGTAATGCCTTAGACTGGGCTGGGGATGCCGTCTGTATCAAGACTGCCCCACTCCTCATTTTGTAGAAAGACTCCACCTCACCATACTTGTCTTCGAGCTGGTCGACGAAGAACTGTGGTTTGGTGGACGAGAAAGATTCACCATCAGTACGGGAGCAAACTAAATATCGCGGCGAGAATGGGTTTCATCCTTTTAAGGCCCTGCGTTCCTCCCATGGCGTGGCCAAGGAAGGGAACGAACGGGGGTTATAACCAGCAGCATTGAAATCTCCTTTATTACGCTTAGAGACGCCGTTTTCGCGACCGGCCACGCTTTTATTAGCTCGTTTCATTTCCGTCCCACGAGCAGCTAGGGAAAAGAGGTCCATCCAGGCAGAGCCCCGCTTGCCTGGGTAAGCCTTGTACAACTGAGGTGCGGCAGGTTCCTCAGAGGTTGCTCGCTAACGACTGTTCAACCTCAACAGCCATGCATCTCCTCGGCACGTAGCACACCTTGAGATTGAGGTTTTTTTTTTTTTATAGAGGTTTGTACCGTCCTCGCAACCCGGGCGATTAAGCCAAGATCCCCGGGCTCTGAAACGTACAACATTCCACAGTCGCGCCGAACGATGGTCGTTGAGGCACGCACAGAGCTTACGGTGTAGCGGACTGTTGGCGCGACACAGCCCACAGCTCAGGACCCCGGGTTCGCCAAGCCTGTACTCAGCAAATGAATGCTGAGCCCCTGAGGGGAGCCATTAATGACCTGAACATTTCGCATACCGAAAAGGAAGGCCACAGATTAGACGTGCTCAAGGAATTGCAAATATTTAAACATTTTTCTTGTAATGACGGGCTTATTCTAAATAAACAATTGCAACTCCGTAATGGAAGTTTTTTAACAGTATTAAGCTGTTACTAGGTCGTTGATGCAGTGTCCGAAATATTTCTTCTGACTTAATCCAAAAAATTTGTATTCCAAAAGCCAATTTTAACTGTTTTGCTCATTACAATTTTGTTACTCGTTAATTCTCTCTACTAATATTGTATTGCTAAAATGATGTGTCAGCCATCTCTCATGTTAAACAAAGCTTTTTGTAACAATTGTTTTTTCAATGCTCTTCGTCTCTCTGTACAGTAAGATAGTTGTAATTGTGGCTACTAGATGACACTACTGAGATAACATCTACCTGTTCACAACTTCACTTAGCACATGCCAGTCTGATGCCTATGTGCAGGCATGCAGCCCATAGTAGCTAGCTCTTTCTAAAACTTTCTTTTTAAATTTTGTGACGTAAGCTTTACACCTGAGTTGTAATTTTTATTATGTGACTTGTTTTAATTTATAATTTCTGAGGAAGGCAATCATAGTTATTGCCAAAACCAAGTTAAATAATTTTAATTTGTGACTGAGGGCAGCACTTTTATCCTTTGACGTTGTAATGGTCGCTGACAATAGCAGCTATGTTCAAAATTGTAATGTTTACAAATGAAAAATTAAATTTAAGGAGATGGATGAGCACACACACTGCCATAAAGATATAGCACTGCAAATAGCAGCACAGAACTGTTACAAAATCATCCTGGGAATAGGCTGGGAATAGGGTTAAAAATCCCAAGCACTGTTCCCACATAGCATTACACTTGCGAGCTATGTAACTGCTGTGCTGTGTTTTGCGACATTAACAATTAAATTTTAAAATGAGTGGAAAGACATTGCATTTGAAGGCTAGATGCGATAAAAAAAGTTAAACTGAAACATTTGCATGTAAAAAAGGAAGAAGAACAATAAAATACATGTTTGCATTAAAAGCGGAGTTGCAGATATCAAGGAATAATCTGCAAACGAGGACCAAGTAGTAAGATCTCGAATATTTTACAACAAATAACAATCAAAAACATAGAACTAAGCACTTAAAATTCGTTACGAAGGCCTACATAAATCACTCGTTTCACAATAAACATTAACACAGAATATACCAATTACAAAACTAATATTTTAAATGAAAATAGCAAAATAGCTTGCAAAATAGCTTGTATGGCACAAACCATATTTTTTAAATGGTAACTACTGCACCTCCATGAACTGCATCCTTAAAACTTATGAAAACAGCAGAGTACATACGAGCAAGCCGAGCCGAATGCAAAGTATGCGCATGCCAAATCGAGTGGCAGTTTTTTATGCATTTCATATTCGTACAATTCACACTGCATTCGTTACTGCGTTCCTATATAAGCATACTCCATGTTGGTTTTCTTTTCAGAGATTGTATCGATAGATGCGAGTAACGCAATATGTTTATGAGCCGCGGCTGAATAGCCGTGCGCACTGAGACGCCCTGCTGCCGTGGGCGTGGCCTTTCACCATCGGAGGTTCAAGTCCACCCTTGGGCATGGATGTCTTGTCTTTAGCATAAGTTACTTTAAGTTAGTGTAAGTGGTTTGTAAGCCTGGGACTCATGACCGACGTAGTTAAGTCCCTTGGTGTTCAGAATCATTTATAAGGATGTATAATTGAGGATACACCGTTCCCTTTTCCAAATATATCAACTAGATGTTTAAACATAATTTCTTATGGAATAAGAAAGATATCAAATCTTCAAATTCATTTCCTGAGAAATTGCGATTTTTGAGATGTGACGTATTTAATGAGCGGTATGTTTTCAAGTAACTTTTGCAAGGAATGCTTTAATTCATTTTCTCTCCCCCCCTCTCTCTCATGCAAATCCCATTTTGCATTCCCAGCAGCATCACAGTTCTGTCTATCAGAGCCTTTACACTCCACCATGCAGTGTTGAACAGTCTATCCCTGCCCTTGCCCAGCATCCTTCCCCCTCCACTTGCATCTTCTCCCCTCCTGACTCACTGTAAAGATGCTAAGATGCTAGTAATACCAGAAGGGGTAGAGATGGCGTACATGTCTGAGTAATTGTGTGATTCTGATGAAGGCCATGGCAAAAAATTTAAAATTGTATGAATCTGATGGTCTCTGACACATGTCTCTCTGCAGCTCAGTGATCCATATTTAGGATGAGATGCTGCCTATTCTCATTTTGTGTTGTGCTACCCTATCCACCAAGTGTTAAGTACAGTTTTATTATGTGCATGAATAACGTTTTAAATGAACTATAGTAGTTTTAATGTGCACTG
This sequence comes from Locusta migratoria, assembly GCA_026315105.1. Classification (NCBI taxonomy): domain Eukaryota; kingdom Metazoa; phylum Arthropoda; class Insecta; order Orthoptera; family Acrididae; genus Locusta; species Locusta migratoria. The sequence continues at coordinate 788,230,954 of CM048755.1, forward strand.
CAACAAAGGATGTTGAAGCTGAATTGATAGAGGAATTCAGTTATAAATCCACAAGCACAATGAAACACAGTACAAATGGATAGATATCCTTGTCAGTGCATGCAAGTGTGTTTTGGCAACATCAGTCTGCAATGGAAGAATTTCATTTATGTGGCTCAAAAGGGTGTAGCAGCTGTAGCTGATCAAAATTTCAGTTTTCCAGGCCTTTTACAAGCTGTGATAAAATTATTACCCATTTCACACCAGTTCTTTTTAGCACTCTGCATTTTTAAACAAAGGAATTAAAGTGTTAATAGGGTGAATTTGATAGTACTTTTGTGACACACAATAAATTTTATCAGCATTCATGATCTCAAAATAGCACCAGTTCAAAACTTTTTGGTACCTCCGGAAAGCAGTTGCAGTGACAAGCCATATCATAGTGAAATGCCCTGGCTGAGTCGAGGTTAAGTCTTTAAGGCATTTTCGAAACTTTTGAGTAAGATAGATATATTTATAGACAAATAGCATAATTATTGTATAATTGATAAATGAAAAGCGGATAGGAGATTCAGATTTCTAAAAAATCAAGCAGGATCGAAATGCTTTCAATATAGTTTTGCAGGGTAAAAGCATGTTATAGACATATAACTGTATCCAGGGGGTATTTCATAAAGCATTGTTGGAAAGGCCACCGAGAGTTAATAGCGGTGATGTCAAAATCTCTGCCGACAGCTAATTTTAAGTGATCGATGACTGAACCGCAGCAGAAGATGTGTTTTGTAGTACTCAATTTATTCTCGTGTCATAACCATACACGATGTATAAAGTATTGATCAAAATTTTGGTCAACCATCTTCGGCAGAACTAAAATCATGATTGTTTTGTTCAGGGTGATGAAAACTTACCTCTATGAGCAAACTCACTCAGAAAAATTTCCGATACAGCCCCAAAAGTAAACTGTAATTGGCGATCCTGCTTGGCACCTGATAACAGGTTATTACAGACACAAGCAGGCATTCCAATTGAAAATAAGAACCATGGGATGAAAAATAAGACCAAATAAAAACAGTCAATACTATTATGAAAGAGACATAGAACTTAAAAATTTAATAAAAACACTAATCAAAGTAATTTTGACAGTGGAAATTAAAATAAATAGCACACGATGGGATTCAATCCCACAATCTACTGTACAGGAAGCTAATACGTTACCGCAGTACTATACAATCGTATTGCACTAAATGACCGAGTGACACTGCACAACCAGTAACAACATTGAATTATACTCTTGGGATCTGGTTTCACATAAATCGTATGAAGCTCATCTAATGTACGGTGATATATGTGATATACTTTTGTATGTGATGCTAAATCACGGCTTGTATCAAAGGATCTGTTAGTTTGTGCTTTGTGGTCTGCTTCTGAACGAATGATATTTTGTTAGCACCATTGTACAGTTCTTGTTTTTTGTACGATTATCATTAAGTGATGAAATGAGAAATAAAAAGGGCAGACCTATGAATTGGGAACAAACTAAAAAAATCAAGAAAGTGAGCCAGACAAGAAAGTGGAAGCAAACTGACCAGTTGTGGCAATTTGGTTACATGAAACAGTTTGTGTGTGAAGCTGAGCACTGTGATTGGAGGGAAGTAGCTCCAGCATGTGAACTGTCAACTAGCAAGTAATTTTAATTAGACAGCAAATGCAGTTATGTAAAATACCCAAATATATTTCCCTCCCCGCACCTCAGCTCATCTTGAGATTCCTATTTTATTTCACAGTGCAACTGCAGAGGCTCTCCAATATTGTAATATCAACCTAGCATACAGTGATATCGCGGTTTATCTTGAAAGTAGGGGATATTTCTATGTTTCATCCTATATTCATTATAACTGATGAAATTCATACCAAGGCTGCAACAAATGCGAAAATGTCATAGGAAAATAAAAGAAATGCAAGTTTCGTTTCATTGTTATTAGGCCCTATTCACACGAGGATACTCAAGTCTCCGAATAACTGAGACACTGTGCGACCTTGAAACTCAACGTGTATAGTTAGTTAAATGGGGTTAGTCCTACTCAAGCAGCGGTGTCGCAGAGTCTCTGCAACTGTGTTATTACATGATTCAACATGCTGGTCACAAAATCTCCCAGTCACTTGGTTGCATTCGTACCATTCGCTTGCACAATGTGCGAAAAAATGTTTAATTTTAAATTGGAGGTAGAAAATATTTGCTAGTTTCTCGGTTAGTTAGAAACTTGAAACATTCAACAGCTCAGAACATGATGAATCTTTCTTATCTGGTGTGTCACGGAGGGCACTTTTCGTACACCTGCTATTTCTCTCCTTCCCTTATTCCTGTCATGAAAGTTTCACAGTAAGAATGATTGATGATAAACTTCACACGAGATCAAATCTCTCTAGTTTTTACCTTCCTGGTCTTTTCACAAGACAGGAGAAAGCTATATGTTTTTAACGATTCACAGTAGAAAACTGAAATTAGCCTGAAAGTTACCACAAGTGTGCTGTAAGCTCATCATAATGTTTGAAATCGATTGAAAAATGTCACACCCACTACATCAAAAACCAGAAAATTTACTTATATATTAAAAAATAATAATAATAGAAAACCATGTTTTTAAAACAGAGTAAAAAGTATAATACAAGTTCTCTTAATCACATACAAATTCCCAATCTCATACAGATGGCCTGGACCTAAAAAATTGTGCTTCTGAATTTTAAATAGCTATGACAGTACTTGCACAATTTAAAACAAAAAACATGGGGTGCATGGAATAAATAACAGTAGGAAGTTGAGGTTGCTTAGAGAAATCGCACAACAGTTCATATCATTTGTAGTACGACAAAATCATAAGTGACTTCAGTGAAAAATCCGCATCTCAGTTATATAACTGCATGTGCCCCATGGTATTCATTTTAAATATTACTAATATTGTGCTAGCCATTAAAAATTGATAGGCCTGTATGCATTTACTTGTGGTAATAATAAAACTATTACAATACTGTCATCAATGTCTAACTTTGGCGAAACATACCACTGCTTCCTTAGACAATGCTCAGCAAATGCAGGAAAAAGTAAGTCAAATTCAAAGCAAAGAGATGCACAAGAGATTAGATAGTCAGTAATATCATATATAAAATTATGCAATTACAAGCCTGCTACAAAAAATACTTACAATGAAATGTCTAAAATACATAATGTTTCTTATGGAAAAAGAAAAGATATACAATAAGTTATTAGTGGAAAACATCTTACCAGGCAACTTATTTATATCGAGGCTGAGCTGTCGCTTCTCATCGTATGACATCGGTTTGGCATTATCTTCATCCTCCGAGTCAAATCCCAAGTTTGGTGGTGCCATACTGCTACTTCCTTTCTTCTTGCTTCCTGAACGAGAGTTTGTTTTAGGCCGCTTCTGACTGCCTGACTTTCCCACCCCACGAGAACTTTTTTTAGTTGCCTTAGATGAGGTAGGTGTACCAACCATCACACCAGAGTTTGCACTAAAACCACTTCTAGTAACACTATGAGGCAATTCTGCTCCAAGTCTATCACCTGTTCCTGACACAGAAACATTAGCACCAGCACTTACAGCATCACTTGCAGATACTGTCCTTGTATCCTTCACAGAAGATCCGTGTTTGTCAGATTTCTTTTTTTTTCTTCGATCTTTGTCATCCTTCTTTTTCTTGTTACGCTTCATGGAACTTTCTTCAACAAGCTTGCGCATTTGGTCTTGCATTGCTTTCAGCTGTAATGATCAGTAAGTAAGTTAAAAAAAAAAAAAAAAAAACAGTTTTTCCATTGAAATATAACATTTCTTACACTATAAAATAAAATTTTAGAAGGAACATTCAATGATTATTCGTAAGTTTGTGCCTATACAAAGATGTTTGAAGATTTTCTAATATAAAGTGCATAAATAATATGCTTTATAGGTGAAGAAAAGTATTATGTGAGCTGAATATCTGTAACATTTCAAATATAGGCATTTTTTCACATCTATTTAATTGTGTACATCACCTTGGTATTTAGGCACTTTGTACAAAACTGTTCCCATCAGCATCCAATGCAAACTCTCCTCAATTCAGAATTTATTCACTGACATGCAGGAAAAGGGAAACCTGGGGGGGGGGGGGGGGTATTTCTGTACTTCCCAGCTAGAAATATACTTTTCCTTGGGGGACAACACACTTTTCCCTGAATTAAATTTTTTCTCCATAGCAAGAATCAATATACTTCCCCTTGGAACTGTAAAACATATAAGGTCTTTGAAAGATATACACCAATGGAGAGCTTCCATGGAGTTAATGTGCAATTATGTCGCAATTTTCTAGTGACACGCCCATCTACGTAAATACTCTGCAAGTCACACTGAAGTGCAAAGAAGAGAGTTCATCGAACCACATTTATGGTGTTTCTCTACGGTTCCATTTCCTAATAGCTTGCGGAGAAAAAAGGAGCAACTAAATCTCTCCATTTTTATCTAATTTCTCTTATTTTATTTTGATGATCATGTCTACTTACATAGGTGGGTGCTAACAAAATAGGTTCACATTCAGAAGAGAAAGTTGGTAAAAGAAATTTTCCAAATAGATTTCATCACAACGAATAATGGCTTTGTTTTAAGTAATTTCCACCCTAACTCGTGCACCATTCCTGTGACACTCTCCCCCCTATATTGCAATAGTACAAAATAAGCTGCCCTTCTCTGTACTTTCTCTAAATCATCTGTCAGTCCCACTCGATGGGGATCCCACAATACGCAACAATTTTCCAAAATAGGACACACAAGTGTGGTGTCGACAGTTTCTTTAGTAGAACTGTTGCATCTTATAAGTGTTCTGACATGAAACATAGTCTTTGGTTCGCTTTCCCTGCAATATTTTCTGTGTGTTCTTTCCAATTTAAGTTGTTTGTAATTGTTATTCCTACGTATTTCTTTAAATTTACACCCTTACTTTTGACTGATTTATCGTGTAAATTAAGATTAACAGGTTTCTTTTAGTGGTCAGGGAGACCAAGAGACGCGTATCGTAAACAGATTCAAGTGGATGTGGGTTGTCGTTCTTATGAGGAGATGAAAAGGCTTACTCAGGATAGGGTATTGTGGAGAGCTGCATCAAACCAGTCTCCGGACTGAAGACCATAACAACATGGATGACTTCACACTTCTCATCATTAAGGGTCAATTTCCACTTTTGCACCATGCAGATATCTGATCTAAATCATTTTGATCTTCTGGTGACTTTACTATTCGATAAGCGACAGCATCATCTGCGAACAGTCTAAGAGAGATATTCTTATTGTCTCCTAAATCATGTATAAAAATGAGGAACAGTGGGGGCCTTATAACACTTCCCAGGGGAACGCCAGATATCACTTCAGTACTACTCAATGACTTTCTGTCAATTACAACCTACTGTGTCCTTTCTGACAGGAAACCACGAATCCAATCGTACAACTGTGGCAATATTCCATAAGCAACAGTTTGATTAGAAGATGCTTGTGATGTACTGGGTCAAAAGCCTTCTGGAACTCTAGAAATACAGACTCTATTTGACATTAATTGGTAATAGCACTCATCACATGTGAGTAAAGAGCTAGCTGTATTTCACAAGAATGATATTTTCTGAATCAGTGTTGACTATGGGTTAATAGGTTGTTCTCTTCGGGGTAGTTCACAATATTTGAGGAAAGTATATGTTCTAAAATCCTACTGCAAAGTGATGTCACTGATATAGGCCAGCAATTCTGCGGATAACTCCTATTGCCTTTCTTGAGTATTGCAACATTCCAGTCTTTGTGTATGGAACATTTGATGAGAGAGTGGTTGTCTACGATAACTAAGTATGGGGCTACTGCATCAGTATACTCTGAAAGAAAACTAATTGGTACACAATCGGGACTGGGAAGTGATTTAAGTTGCTTTAATACACCATGGTATCAGCTTCCAATTACTCATGCTGGCAGCTGTTCTTCATACAAATTCTGGAGTATTTACTTCGTCTTTTTTCATGAAGGAATTTCGGAAGACTGTCTTAAGTAATTCTGTTTTAGCACAATTGTCATCAATAGCATCACGTATTAAATGTGTTATACCACTAGTATACTTTACATATGACCAGAATTTCTTAGGATTCTCTACCAAATTACATGACAGGGTTTCGTTGTGGAATTTATAATAAGCGTCTCGCACTGAAGTTCAAAGTAAATTTTGAGGATTCTGTATAAGACTGCCAGTCTTGGAGATTTTGTGTCCATTTAAATTTGGCATGCTTTTTATCTTTGCTGTTGGTAACAATGAGATGAATAATGACAAGTAAGAACAGCGAAACATGAGTAAGTTTCAATCATCTAATGAGAATGTAAACACGTCTTATGTTTTGTAAATGAAAGTTATATATATATTTTAACTATCTCAAGATGACACAGTAGTTGTAATTTATGAAAATTTTGAAAATACTTTGCTGTGTTGTATGAATGTGCTACTTTTTTGATTATGTGTTTAGTCAGGAACGTAATAGAAATGCTTGAACAGCCAAGAGTGATACAAGCCCAATCACATTTACACCCCCTCTTAACAAATAAATTTTCCAGTTATCCACAAATGTATGAAATCAAAATATCGAGACGTTTTGCCCATTTCATGGGGTTGAAATAAATTCAACGACAAAGTTGAAAATTTGTCCTGGACCGGGATTTGAGCCCGAATCTCCCGCTTTGGGCCAGCTACCACCTTAACCAATTGGGCTATCCAGGCACGCTTCTCACTGGAGATACACCATGCACAAGTGATCAGACTGCATGGGAGGATGTGTGTGTGTGTGGGGGGGGGGGGGGGGCATGTCTGAAAGAACAGACACCATATCAATAATAGTAAATATGTCGAAAACAGGCAATGAAAATTTCAATCCGGACGCAGTCAAATGCTTGATCCCTTGCAGGAATTCAGTATAGTCTGCGAGCATGAGGGAATCAATGGGCAGGGGGCTAGAAGTTGAGATTTTGTTTGGAAGGGAAGCGTGCCTGGATAGTCTAGTTGGCTAAGGCTACCACTGACCCAAAGTGGGAAATCCGGGTTTGAATCCCGGTCCAGCAAAAGTTTTTAACTTTGTCGTTTAACTTATTTCAACCCCCCAAAACGGTCAAAATGTTTCAATATTTCAATTTAGTAAATTTAGGGTTGTTACTGTCCACAAATGGTGTTTGTTCTTTCAGACATGTCCGAAAAGAACAGATGCCATATCAATAAATATACAAATGTGTCACTACTTTCAGGTATATGGCTGGGCAGTAACTCAGACATGTTTCAGTTCTCAAGTACAAAAAGTCGATCACTAACCAAAATATCTCCACCTGAACAATCAACCTGTTTTACATTTAAAATTTATTGGAACAAAAGTTGCAACACGGGGGGGGGGGGGGGGGGGGGGGGGAGAGAGAGAGAGAGAGAGAGAGAGAGAGAGAGAGAGAGAGAGAGAGAGAGAGAGAGAGAATTAATTTCCAGTATTTTTTTTCTGAACTCTCCCCCCACCGAAACAATATTCTGGGTTTTCCCACATGTCCCGAGTGAATATACCCTGTCGATTACACAAATACAATGCCCAGATCCCAAAACAAACAAAAAACTGTGACTATTTCTGGTTAGTATAAGAACTGCTGTTATTTATTCAACCAGAGACGGATCGTCCTACACGCCCTTGCAACAGAGCAATGAACCCACACAGAAATATTCACCAATGATGTTAAACTTTAACTTTAAACAACCTACTCTCCTGACTTCTTGAAGGGTAATTATTTATTAAAGTATATGAACCTCCCTACAGATGCCTGCCTTCAAGTTTGAAAGTGGCAGTCAGCTCTTATGGGCCTGTTTCTGCACTCCAGGTGACTGCAATCTACTGTCTTTTATCCTGAGCACTGGAGCAACGTTCCATTGTACATCAGACAAAGCCTCCACTTACCCAACTGCTGCCATACCTCGCCAGCATGCAGTTCCTATTCTTCAGCCAAAAAGACACATAAATAGCAAAATCCAAAACTAATTCATATCTTAACACTTCCATAGCATTACTGCTAGCACTTAACTTCAATAATAAGGAGAATTTAGTTAGCAATGACAGACAAAAGTGGTCTGTTATTTCTTGCAATGAAGTTACCAACACTGTGGCCAGCTTTTAAAGTTGGTCACACACAACAGCATGAGGATTTGATATGCATTTCTGAGTTTGCACACATGAGTTTTCAGTTTTGTAGTGTCTTAATTGTGAAGTTAATATGTGTGATAATAATGCAGAGGCTAGGGGAGGCTAATTTCTCTCCCCATTCATTTGGAGAGAAGCTTCGGGTCAAGGACCTGGTGATATCGACAACATATATCTAGTTAGTAAAAAAAACTAATAATAAAAGTAAAGACATTCTAAAAATTTTCAAACCAAACATTTATGGGAAAGTAGTGCTTGTAAAATTACAAACACGTTTTACTGTTTTCCCTGTCTGTTGATCACCAAAGAAAATTCTGGGCGTGAAACAACTTTGACATTAAAAGGCATTGACTACCTATATCATTTAACATGTAAGATAAAGATACATGATGGTTCTAAGTCACATACAACTACGAATCTAGAGCACATCCTTTTAGAGAAACACAACATTAGACAACAACTGGACAGTGCTTACGGGCAGTCAGTTGAAGGACACAATGATTAGATTTGAAAAAGCTGTAATGTGCTCTTTAAACATTGTTGATTGCATTATATTTTGTAATGCTTTTGAGCATGACCTTTGTAGACATGACTAACACAGTGATTCATTAAATCCAGGAATTTTGCTGTTGCAACAATTTACCTCGGCTCAGGAAGTAGAAGAAGAAATCCTGAGATTCCATTAAACCAGTAAAACAGTTCATGGAGTAGGTGTACCAGGAAAACCACATTTAAAAAAAAAAAAAAAAAAAAAAAAAAACACACACTGCGCCAAATACGCTACATCTTAGGTGGCATGTAAATGCGTGCATATAATTGAGAGTATAACATTAAAATGGCTATTTCTCAGAAATGGTAAGTAATATGGAAAAAGTATCAGAACAGTTTTTGTAGATACTTACACAATCTACAATTTTTTCTCATCTACATTCATCATAAATCTAACTGCTATGTGAAAAAAATAAAACATTTTTGTGAACCTTGACCTTGCGTAAAATTTGTTGCACACATGGTATTGATGGGCACTTATCACAATTTCATTATAGTGGTAGCCCAAACATTTATGCATATTTTCAGCGTGCTGGGAAATAATGCAAAGGTGAAAGTCTATTTTGACTGGGATATTATTTCTGCATAGCAATTATTTTGCTATTTTCTTTCTTTTTTCTGTTTGGAATTTTCTTACCCATCATCCTTTGAACCCCCTAGAAAAATCTACAGGCACACCACTGAATTGAACTATACCATCTTCCCAAAAATATTACAATAATACAAAAGTCTGTCAAATTTGTCTTGTCACACCACCATAATACATAAGTTGCTCAGTGACCGCCGGCCAGTGCACGTGTGACAGCAGCAGCTCTACATTGTACAGTAACCAGCTTCTTAATAGATCAACTTATTTTCATTTTGTGTGTGCTTTCTTTTACAGTTCTTCAAACTTTAGTGTGACCGCATGTTTCTTTATTAAGAATCGCGTTTAGTTGTCAGTTCAGTAGTTGATATTTTGATTTATTAGCTTGCGTATATGTTTTTCAGATTCGCTGTTAATAAACAGTTTAGTGTTAGGTACATATTTAACCTCACTGTTTATCAAACTTCTGTGTCCTCAGTCGTACTTATTTGGAACATACACAGGATTTTAGAATGGCTAGGAACTGAGACTGTTTCATTTCTTTCAACGCAATTGTGCCAAGATATGCCAGTTCAACGCTGACAGAAATTCAGGCTCAAGTCACACATGGAGTAAAACAAGCAACTATATCTCTGCCCATATGGCTTCAGCAAATATTAAAACTTTAGCAGTTAACTGAACTCTGTGGTGATCAAGCAGGAACGCCTAGGTGAGAGTCGACATGGATGTGGAATGATCCTATTACCCCCCCCCCCTCCCAACTGCTAAGTGGATCCTAAGCAATGAAGAAAACTCAAATTTTCATTGTTGACAGTCAATTCAAATCTTTTCATCTAGCAGAAATATATTGGAGTCAATATACTGTAATAATTATATATGTTACAGAACCAGGTCCATCTCCGTTAGTCACTGAAAAGCTCTAAGAAGAGAAGTGTTATGAATTCTTTTCTTGATGTGCTCTGTGGAGTACAACCTTCTATTAGAATGATATAGATCAAAAAAGAAGATAATTGCAGTTTTCTAAATGCTCAAGATTAGATAGGCACTGACAAAGTTGACAGCACCCACGCCACACTCGTTCAGCGGTAGTTAGTCAGGCAGACGGCACCCAAGTCTTGACACGTGCAATGCTAAAAAAATTGTAGCAGCCATTGTACAAACTGTTGGTAACCACATAAAATGAAGAAGGAAGGTTCTCCGCATTGTGCTGCCGCATAGTGAGTTCAGTTCTAACTATTTGTACCCAACAAAAGGGCTTTATATTTCACACTCTCTGTTGAGCCCAACACTGCTTTCATCTGCTATCTCTTTTACTGTCTGCACTGTGTTCAGCATATTCTCAACATGGTGAATTTTGACGAGATCGCAAGAGAAAATAGTATATTCTGGTTCAACAGGAGAAGCTGACTATATGTAAGAATCATATGTACAAGTTTGTTTTTAGGAATAAAAACAAGATTTACTAAAATGTTTTGTGTATCTGCTAATTTGTAATACTTCATATTAATATTCTTAGAAAAGGTAAGAGAGATTTCATTGTTTCAAATGAGACAGCAATCTCAATTATTGCATTCATAGTTAGAAAGCTGTAATTTTCGAAAAACTTGCTAAAAACAGCAGTCCAGGTGCCCCATCCAGGGTGACTTACAAAAGTCTTGAATGTGTTAAACATAATTGGGGAGAAGACAAATGTGTGGTATGTATTGACAGAAAAGAAAGGATTACTTGGTAGGAGACATTTTGAAGCATCAAGGAATAATCAACTTAGCACTGGATTGGTGTGAGGGGTAAAAATTGCTGAGACAGGAGTACAAAAAGTGGATTCAAAAAGATGTCGGTTACTCTTGTTATTCAGGGATGAACAACAAATCACCTGATTAATCATTTACATGTCTCCACCGAAATTTCCAGTAATTGCAATGGTCCACACTAGTACAGAACCAGTTAACCAAGGATCGCTCCCTCCTAGAAAGACTCATTTCTTGGAGCTACTTCAAAGGATTATCTACACAATTGATGTTTTTTGCACTGCATTCATCACAAACTCTCATCCACCTAGACTTAGGTGAGAAGATACTATCAAATAACCAGAAAGCTGTTTCAGGGGCACTTTCCAGGACTTCAACTGGATGACGTGGGATGTCTTTCCGCTTCTTTGTGTCTAGCACCAGGAGAAGCAGCATTGCACGGTACCAGAAGCCACTGGAGGGAGTTGGCCATTAGGGTGTCACAGATTACACTCATCACTCAGTTTAGTACCATGTTGACATCTCTCACATGAACACTGTACAGCCAGACGAGAACACGATACTCAGCAGGAGAGAAGACTAAAGACAGCTATGTGCTGTAAGATGTTGATTCAAGTCTTTGCCTTGGCTGCTGTTTCTTGCGGTGGTCCCTGAAGGTGAGAGGTCTTTCGACAGTAACTCCCACATAATGTGGTTGTTCATAATGTTGACACCATCAAGCGAATTTCTTAGTTTGTAGTTAGCCAAACCTGTTATTTATGTGGACACAAGCTACTTCTGCTTCAGTTGTATTAGGTTATAGGTTTCTCAGTGAAAAATATTTTCTAAGGGTGGGTACGTCAGATGTTAGAGTGGATTCAGTCACATGGACGTATGTACGTTGTGAGGCAATGGTAACATCAACAGCATAAATGAACTTTCTGTACTATGTAGCAGGAATATTAGCAGTGTAAACATTTAAAAGAATGTAAACTAGAAGTACAATCTGTGGAAGGCCATTGAAGTTGACAAAAAATCAGCTCTTCCTTTTCTCTAGGTAGATCTTGACCTAACACACCCAACATGGAATTCAGGAGCTGCAGTAAAAAGGAACAAAGAATAAGGTTGTAACGTTTCACAGAAACTCCTTCATCCAATCTGTGTTATGGGAAGTACAGAGAGATCTATTAAAGCAACTGAAGTTCTAAATTTATTTCGTCTCCAGACTTAATGAAAAAATTTGGCACTAGCATCTGGTCACACTAATTTCACACCAAATTGGCCTGTTTCGTAGAGATACTCTCATTATGAATGGGAGCAACATGATTGTAAATAAACCTTTCATGTAACTTAACTACACTCAGGACTGCAATTGCGTGGTAGCTAGTTACATGGTCTAGTGGCATAACTAGCTTCAATATAGCTATAATAATAATTTTGTATGGCTCAGTGGTCTGGTGCATGTCTTTCGATTGGACGCCACTTCAGCAACTTGTGTCTCCTAACCTATCACATTATCAAATCAAATGTTCAAATGTTTGTTAAGCTTATGGGACTTAACTACGGGGTCATCAGTCCCTAAACTTACAAACTACTTACGAACTAGGATGGCACAAATATCCATGCCCGAGGGGGGATTCGAAGCCCCGACCGTAGTGACCGTGCTGACCGTGACTGGAGCGCCTCAGTCACCTCGGCCACCGCGGCCGGCTATCACATTATCCAACCAGAAAAAGGGGACCTGCTGTTTAACATGGAATCCGAACCACATGTCATTTCTGGCGACTTCTCAAATCGCTGAGAGGTGAAGGCCGGGTTAAAACACAGACTGAAAATTCCGAGCAGGTTTCGAACTCGCGACCCTTTGGTTTCCAGTCGAGCACCTTACCCCAAGACCACAAGGCCTGACATTGAAGACAATTTATCCATGACAATTTACACTACCAGTACTTAGATTGTAGTAGGTGATGATAATGGAGGGAAACAACAATAAACTCTTTTGCAGACAACAGTTTATGGTTGCTACTTTTTCTTAATTTATGTCGTGTTGAATAGTAAATACAATGAAATCCTGTTTTTACGTTTTCCCGCCATTTACATGATTTTTTGTTGGTCCCGTCAAATTTCCTATGCTCACAATGTTAATTCGCCCCCGTTTTTGCATTAACATATTTACACATTTCCTGCATTTTACGCATTTTGAAATCACGTTCGTGAAGAAAAAAATTACATAGTGGACACAAATTGATGCTGCATGGCTTCTGCCTTAAAGTATAGTGTTTATAAATTTTATGCAGCCAAGTTTCTTGACACTTTGCATTTATTCAAATGTATATTTCGCATTTTGTTGTTGCCAGTCTGCGTCTAGTTGACTTATGAAGCCCCGATTGTGAGCTTGGCTTTGTTTATGCAACTGGTAATTTTTCACGCTTGGTATGACACATTTTGATACTTAATTTTGTTATGAAATGCAAATATTAATGTAAGTATTTATTGTGACGTTTTATAAATGGTGAGACTGATGGTTTGCTCATGTATGTTTCTCTGCACATTGAAGGGGTAATAATACATAATAACCTTGTGGCGGAGTAGTTCTTCTTTGCTTCTTTGCCAGTGTGGCTGGCGTGTACCCAGACAAACAGAACCAGTCACTTTGTTGACGTGAGAATAATGAGTTGCATTGTTTTTGTGATACATCTTTCTGATTAATAAAGAACGGTATCTGTTAAAGTTGGGTATTATTCGGTTCAGCATCACCATAATACCCACAACAACAAAAAGCGATAAGAGTGAGAGATGCCGACCGTACGCAAATGTCACAAAAATACTTATGCATATATTTGTACTTGAGAACGCAAATAAATTCTGTAATATAGATGTGTAAAACGTCAAGAAATACAAAAAGAATGGAACTTGTGGAGTTTTACTACGTAAATAATTAATGAAAGTAAAAGGCTTGCTGACTATTCGATTATAATGAATGAAATTAAGTCAAAAATTTCTACTTCCCATAAAATTACCAGCTCCGCCAAGTGCTTAAAATGGTAAAAATTTGGACAATCTTTATTATATTATAAACTTCCTGGTGAGTATTTTGATGCCTATTATGTACATATATCACAAATAAACATATTTTACCATTTAAAACATGAAGTCCCTTGAAAAGTGTGAAAATGGAGTTCTACTGTATTAGGGTAAGCACAAATTGAGACTCTCATGGTGCATCGCAGCACGCATTTTTGTAGCTGACGTAGTCTAATGGGACCACACACATTGGGATGGATCATGACACTTAAGCAAGCTGTGCCTGTGCCAGGCTGCCTGGCGTTGTGGCAGAGGTGTCAGCACCATGCTCGCACTGTGGGAAACAGGAGGTGGGGAGCAGGAAAACATAGCAGTCTGCCATTCGCTATTATTTTATAAGATATTATCATCTCAGGTTTCTGTCATTGCAATTTTAACTGAGAAATGGTTCTTTTGCAATGGCTGATGTATCAGGCTGTGTAGAAGTTTAAGTTTATTCGATGGTATAGTAGTGGAGTTTCCTTACGAGCAAATAAGCTTTGTGATTGCTGCGAATGAAGTCCAAGATTTGAAAAGTTTCAGTGTGGCTATTGAAAGTTCATTACTGGCACGCAACCATATAACTTGTGTACGCCTTCAATTTTAAGAATTTACCTGCCCAACTGGTATGCTGATTTGTTTGTCTCCATTTGAAGACATAATACGAAAGTTCGTTGTTAACAAGCTATTGGTGCCATTTTAATGTCAGCAGTTCCACATAATGGATAGATTTTGTTGGGATGTTAGACCACACATGAGTGTAAGGTGTGGGCTGTGCAGCCAAGCGTTCGCGAAATGAACTACAGTTCAGCCGCGGAGACTTGGAACTTTATTTTGGAGAATGCTGCGAGCAGTACTTGTCAGTAGAAGTCAGAAGTTGTCATTGTTGGGACCAACTTATGGGATCCAGCAATGAACTGCGATGTATTATTATCAGTGCATCTTTACTGACATTGTGCGAGTGTGAATGAAGATACATCGTCTACAACAGTATTAACTTATTTGTTTAGTATCAATTACACCAGAGGTGGGCAATGAGCGAGCCGCGCTCTCGGAGCCACATGCCTGAGCGGGAGCAGAGCCGCAAGCAGCTGGAGTCCATCACGTAGTTCCTGCTGAAAAGACTAGATGGCGTTATATGCAGCCAACGCACTAACGTAGCCGCAGAAATGCACCTGGCTGAGTGCGTTATAAAATAACTTATAAAGATAATAGTGCAAACTCTTTAAGTATCCATCTCGAATGAACAGATTCCACTGCTAAGTAAGTAACTTATAAACATAACACTGGAAACTCTTCTCTAAAACGTCCAGTGTGTGCAGTCGAGCTGGCAAATATTTTATAACGATAAGAGCGATTTTGTTTTGTCTTAGAAGACACCGCTAACAGTGCCATCTGTTAGTTCAAATTTTGCAATTCAGGGTTTTTGTTATAATCTATGATATTACGTTGTGGTACAGTATGCTTTGGAGTTAAAGTGGCTAGTCAAATCGGCGCAGTAAAGCGGCGTTCTATTGTCCAGTTCCAACTCTAGTTGGGAGTGTGATTACTTGTTCACTGAAAGTGAAGGAGGAGCAAAATGTTTGGTATGTGGTAAAATACTAGGCATAAAAAAGTACAATTTAGAACGCCACTATAGAACACATCACTTCAACCAGTATGAAAGTGTAGAAGGTGAAATGCGACTTAATCTTCTTAATAATCTACGCTAGGAACGAAATAAAGTAGAGGTATGTATTACAGTGCTGTACCTACTTACGAGATAACTTAATCACAGTGTTTTGTTTAATAAAACCAATTTTCCTTTGAAAAGACAACTCTTAATTTCTTACACAGGAATGTGGTGCCTCATCTTCCAATGCAGCTGTTTGTGCTAGTTAAAGAGTAGCTTTGCTGATAGCTCATACTTCCCAACCATTTTGTGATGGTGAATTTGTGAAGCAGAGTTTGGAAGTTGTAGCAGACGAACTATGTCCACAGTTATCACGTTCTTTCGCAAGCTTGAGTCTGCCACATTGTACTATAATTCACCGTATGGAACGTTTGTCAGTGGAACAATTAATGGATGTCATTTCGAACTTCTTAGTGTTTTCTATTGCATTAGACGAGAGTACCGACTTATCGGACACAGCCCAGCTGGTCATATTTATTAGAGGCATTGATGCAAATTTAATAGTAAGGGAGGAACTCCTTGATGTATGTCCTCTCAAAGACACCACGACAGGTGATGACATCCTGCAGTGTGTGGAAGATGTGTTTAACAGGTTTGCTCTACCTTGGGAGAAGCTCGTTTCAGTTGCCACTGATGGAGCACCCTGCATGGTTGGATGTCGAGCAGGGCTTATAGGTCGTTTGGAAAGGAAACTTCTGCAACACGAAGTGTCAAAAACATTTAATCATAAGTTGCAGGGAAGCATCATAATTATTACACATTTTGTAGACACTACTACTGCTTTCAAGCAAATGTTGGAGCTTTGGCAGCGTCAGATGTTGAAAGGTGAATTAGCCCATTTTCCCAAACTGTTGATGTGGAAATCTATTTTAACTCAAGATCAATTGCAGATATTTTCAGGTGCTCTTGCGAGTCTGGTGAAGGAAATTTCTATCCGATTTAGATATCTGGATGATTTTGCGATGGACCTGAAGTGTTTGCTGCACTTTTTTCAACTTCTATAATAATTGATGACGTTCCGTCTATTCTACAGTGCGAGTTACTCATAATTCAATGTGATAGTGAATTAAAAGCTAAATATGAATCAAGAACAAACCTAGCACAATTTTATGAAAATTTTTCTCAAACAGATTTTCCAAATATGCAGAAAATGGCTGCCAAACTGCTGTCAATGTTAAGCTCTACATATCTGTGCGATAAACTGTTCTCTGTAATGAAAATAAATAAATCTCCACGAAGAGCCACTCTGACGCACATCTAACTGCAGTTTTGCAAATTGCAAGCACGAGATCAATCACACCAAGCATATCTCGTCTGCTTCAGCGAAAAGAGACGCACTTCTCCACTTCATCTGCTGACTGACATTGCAGATATATCTGAAGTCTTTGTTCTGTTAATGGTAAAGTATGGTTTTCTTTCATTAATTAATTTCTGTGTGTAACGTAAAGTTAGTTTTTTGTTAATTGGTTTTGCTGTTCACTAAATAAATTTCTGTATGTTCGATAACTGTGTTTTCATGACTATAGGTAGTAGTAAACAGTATTTAGCTACCAGATGTCAAAGTAATTACATATGTTCCCTATGTATACTCTAATGAAGGGAATATAATTAAACGTACTTATTTAGCACCATAATCAAGGCACTGAATAGTCCGAGTCATTAGACACCAAGAAAATGTCACAAGTGAACATCTGGTGTGATAGGCGTCCCTTCTCTAGTTGTTATGGCAAGCTGTCGGCTACTAGCAGTCGGCATTTTGGCGATTTTGCTTGCTTGAACAGTACTGTCGATTGAGCCACACTCGTTCTTTGCTTGTCTGCAGGCTGATATATTCCCACCTGCTGACAGAACTACACACTCGTATATTCCTGCAGGGTTACAAAGAATACTACAAAACACTAAAGTCTCAAAGAAAGACCTTTAAAATGTGAATGGTATGGGAATGAAACACAACATTTTACACCATAGCAAGGAGAGCGACACAATTTTAAAAATGGCAGTTTTTAGGTTATCACTGACAATATGTTTGAAGAAGTGTGGACCAAAAACGTCACATCTTTTTCTCGCAGTTTTTCTGCTTGAGGAGAATAGTACAGTTTCTGTTGTAGGGTACTCCATAATCCGTAACAGCAAGAACAAAACTGTTACTCTGAAGTACCGTGTTACATTGTTGAATTATTTCACTGCTCTTACTGGCGTGACATAAATGTTTATGTTTCTTTCCTAACACTATATACTTTATTGGTTCATGTTCAGAAACGTTATTATTTCCACCTAACAAAGACGGAAATCTTTCCCCTGAAATCAATGTCAACGGACGAAGATTCCTGTCACATTTCTACACACTTTTTAGTCACAGAGTCTTTAACTAAAGCTGGTAATGCTTCAGAATGTCCTCGTTCTTGTTGTGTTCTGCAGACATGAGCTTTCAGAGGTGTTGCAGTTTTTCGGTAAGGAGAGCAGAGCACTTGCCGCAATAGATGTAGCCAACATAATTTCCATCCTTATCATTTACTAATGAAAATCTTTCCCAGACACTTCTATGATCACTATTTTTAGCAAGTGAATGAATGGCAATAGTAGACAGTGGGCAATACAAGCATGGAATGATCGAACAAGCATGAGGTAAATTGGAATGCAGCGGCTTAAATCGGGTGAAGCGACTGCATTGACATCTACCGGACTCTCACAGAACTACGTGCCCCAGCAAGCATGGAGACCTCTAGTGGCACCTAGGATAACTACTGGCCGAGCACGAATGCTGCTCTTTTTCCAGCCTGAGCATTAAGGTGCTTCCAGCACTTCTGCTTGAGCTCACAGATATGAGGAAGCCACGTCAGTCGGTCGTCAAACACTAGCCCCAAGAAACGGTGCGTTTCCACCACATCGAGCAGATGGCCATCGATGTAAAGCTCAGGATGTGGATGGGCTGTCCGACGCCGGCAGAAATGCATAATGCAGGTCTTGGCAGCAGAGAACTCAAACCCATGGGCCAGGGCCCAATTCTGCGCCTTGCGTATGGCTCCCTGCAGCTGTCGTTCAGCAACACGCATACTGCAAGAGCTAAAATATAAGCAGAAATCATCTGCATACAACAAGGTGGAGACTGAGGAACCTACTGCTGCTGCTAGACCATTTATCGCCACTAAAAACAGAGGAACACTCAGGACAGAGCCCTGGGGTACCCCATTCTCCTGGACATGCAGAGAGCTACAAGAAGCACTGACTTGTACACGAAACGTACGCAAAGATAAAAATTTTTGAATAAAAATGGGAAGCGAACACCAGAGACCCCACCCATGTAATGTAGTAAGGATATGATGTCTCCTGGTCTTGTCGTAAGCCTTCGATAAATCGAAGAAAACTGCCACCAGGTGTTGGCGGCGAGAGAAGGCTGTCCGTAAGGCAGACTCAAGGTGGACCAGGTTATCCACAGCTGAATGCCCCTTTTGGAAACCACCCTGGCATGGAGTGAGAAGACCCCTGGACTCAAGGAGCCAACATAATCGTCGACTCACCATACGATCCAGCAATTTGCAAAGAACGTTGGAGAGGCTGATTGGTCGGTAGGTGTTCAACTCATATGGATGTTGACCAGGTTTGATCACCGAGACTATCAGACTCTCTCGCCACTGTGAAGGGAACGTACCAGAACTCCAGATGTGGTTGAAGATAGCCAGAATGTTATGCTGAGACTCAGGTGGCAGGTGTTTCAGCATCTGATTATGGATACGATTTGGCCCGGGCGCTGTGTCAGGACAGTGTGCCAGGGCACTGAGAAATTCCCATTCACTGAATGGAGCATTGTACCGTTCAGTACGGCGAGTCTGGAAGGATAAGCGCTGTCGTTCCTCCCGCTCTTTCAGGGCGCAAAAGGCTCTGGAGTAGGCCGCAGATGCAGAACTCTGAGCGTGGTGCTCAGCAAACAGTTCAGCAACTGCATCTGAATCGGTGTAAACTGCTCCATTCACAGAAATCCCGGGCACACTAAGAGGACACTGGTAGCCATAAACACGTCTGATCTTCGCCCACACCTGGGATGGAGAGGTACGCGATCCAATGGTAGAGACATATCTTTCCCAACACTCCTGTTTGCCTCGTCTAATCAATTGTCGGGCGCGGGCACGAAGCCGTTTAAAAGCAATGAGGTTCTCCATAAATGGGTTCCGCTTGTGGCGCTGCAGAGCTCGCCTGCGCTCTCTAATCGCCTCAGCAATCTCCAGTGACCACCAGGGCACTGTTCGCCGCCGGGCAGATCCCGAAGAGGGAGGGATTGCACCATCAGCTGCAGAAATAATGGCTGAGGTAGCGCTGTCGATTACCTCATCTATGTTGGAGAGTGGAGGAGAACCAATGATGGCAGCAGAAGTAAAAGCATCCCAATCAACCTTATTCAATGCCCATCGGGGCGGGCATTCTGGGGCCCGATGTGGGGGTAATGACAAGAAAATCGGGAAGTGGTCACTACCACACAAATCGTCGTGGATTAAGGGGAAGAGGCTAGGGCTACATACTGAAAGATCGATGGCCGAGTAAGGACCATACGCCATGCTAAAATGCGTGGAGGCACCGTTGTTTAAAAGGCAGAGGTCAAGTTGAGATATCAAAGACTCGACATCTCTACCACGGCCAGTAGTCATAGTATCCCCCCCACAATGGGTTATGGGCGTTGAAATCACCGAATAACACATAAGGCAGGGGTAATTGCGCTATCAGTGCAGCCAGGACATGTTGTTATACTTCACCGTCAGGAGGAAGGTAGACGTTGCAGAAGGTAATGTCCACTGCAGTTTTACCCTGACAGCTACAGCTTCCAAAGGCATTCGTAGTGGAACAGCTGTGCTGTAGACTGAGGTAAGGACATAGATGCATCACACGAAACCAAGTTTCTTGCAGGGCAAAGCAAAATGCAGGTGAAGTGCTGAGGAGTTGGAGTAACTCAGCTAAGCGGGGAAAAAATCCACCGCAATTCCACTGGAGGTTTGTGCTATTGGCATTAAATGCCATGATTAAAAAGATAAAAGAAACAGGTTACTTCGAAGGTTCACCAGTTACCGCCGAATTTGAACCGACCGAGTCCAAGATCATCGGCTAGATTTTAGGGGTGTAAGCCTCACCCTGGTTTCTTACCCGACGTTCCTTCCATGGTGTAGCCAGGGAAGGGAACGTTTGGGGATCATACTGCATTGAAGTGCCTTTTACCTTGCTTAGAGATGACATGTTTGCGTGTGGCGAGGCTATTAATTGCTCGTTTCATCCTGGTCCCACGAGCAGTTAGGGAACTAAAGGTCCACCCAGGCAGAGCCCCGCTTGCCTGGGTAAGCATCATACAACTGAGGTTCGGCGAGTTCCTCAGAGGTTGCTCGCTAGTGACTGTTCAACCTCAATAGCCATGCATCTCCTCGGCACGTAGCACACCTTGAGATTAAGGTTTTTTTTTTTTTTTTTTTTTTTTTTTTTTTTTTTTTTTAATAGAGGTTTGTACCGTCCTCGTGACCCGGGCGATTAAGCCAAGATCCACGGGCTCTGAAACGTACAACGTTCCACCGTCGCGCCAAACGATGGTCGTTGAAGCACACACAGAGCTTACGGTGTAGCGGACTGTTGGCGCCACATAGCTCATGGCTCAGAACCCCGGGTTCGCCAAGCCCGTACTCAGCAAATTAATGCTGAGCTCCTGAGGGTGCGAAAGAAAGGGATACACACGTTAGGGACTAGGTGAGGAGTTCTTCCCCAAACGGCTCACACTCATAACTGTAATTTTGTCATGAAGGGCAAACCCCGAGAAAGCCAAACTGTGCGAAAAAGAGAGGTAAACAACAAAGATCAAAATTGCTAAAACAATCATCAGAATCATAGGAGTAGCTGGGCCGTTTTGACGGGAAACACCTACAGAAGGGAGATGAGTGGGGGTGGGGAAGAATTTGCCTAGAGTTGATAGTGCTAACATACAAATAACACTGTAGCACCAAAGCATCAATGTCTAGCACTGTCTATAGCGTTAGCAGCTTCAGTGCAGTTATCAGAGGACAATAAACATCTTTCAAGCATAGTTTTGAGTTCGACAGATGAAGAAAAGGAATTGTTGGGTGCATGAGGGACCTACAGACTGAGAGAACTGATTGCACCTACCTTTTACAGCAATACACACCAAGAAACAGAGTCTGCAGATACAATTCAACACTGCCTGCAAGTAGAGTGGTACCCCACTGCTGCATTTACAACAGAGTCAATGCTATAGACTTTCACACTGGCAGTCATTCACTGAATGACTGATGTGGACAAGCAAATGGAACAATCTCATTTTAATTGATGAATCCCGATTATCCTGCACCACTACGACATCCAGATTAAAATCTGGAGACATTGTGGTGAGAGACTGTTACTTTATGCATCACCATACTGGTCGTTCATTCAGTATTATGGTTTACAGTGGTATTGGATCCACTTCCACACATTGTTAGTACACTAAGAGGTCAGCAAATATCTTTGACGAAGATGAGGAAATGATGGAGCCTGTTGTCCTCTCATACATTGGAGCTTGACAAAGGTCACATTCAGATCACCTTTAGCAGTATATAGCCTAACAGCACATCCAGAGCCTTTGATTCAACGTTGACACATGTAGCAGCAGTTATAGCCATCAGTGGTGCCAACACGGAATAATGATTTCATTGTCTTCCTCACCACTTCAGGTATGACTGTGTTTGAAATGTGTTCTTTGTCCAATGGGTTATAACCACTCCAGCTTGGAGTTGCATTTTGAATGGCGAGGAATATATTTCTGTGATGCGGACATGGTTTCCTATACCATATTTGCGTGAATATAGGCCACATGCGAATACAGACTACACCTAAACTTTTGACATGAGATTATAGAATAAAATAAATCTCTAATATAGCTGCACTCCCCCCTTTTTTTTCTCATAATCAGAAACACAATATTACGAATCCATTTTCTATTTTCAACAAAATCAAAATAAATATGAAAAACTCTAAATAAACTAATAAGAAAGTGAGATGAAAGGCCGATAGCAGTGCAGTGCTCCAAGTGTGTAGAGGACAAACATAGGCATGTTACTGGGAGTATCAAGTGGTGTATAGCGTAGACATGTGCTACAGAAATATCGAGTTTATTATGAGAGAAAAGATCTTTTCGTGTTTATGTGTGTAATGATCTTTTGGCTTGTGAGTGATAATGGGAAACAAATGTAAAATGTGACTGCCAAATTTAAGCTTCAGGTTGCCTAGTATGCTAAGGAACATGAAAAGTGGGAATCTGGACATAATTTTGACGTCGATGAAAAAAAGCTTCATTGTTGGCATGCAAGTGAGGACAAATTATTAAATTGTTCAAGGAGTCATTGTGCATTTCGAGGACAAAAAAGTAAATATACCAATGTAGAAAAATTCTTGCTTGACCTCTTAATTCAAAACAGGAAATGTGGTTTTGCTTTTACAACAGAAGTGATTAGGTGCAAGACTGCAAAATAGCCTAGAGTTCGATGTATATTGTTTCTTGGAAATTACCCAATAAATGTGATAGCAGTGAATCTGGTAGATTGAACTCAACATTGGTATTAGCTATAAAAATCAGCTTAAGCGTCAACTTAAACATTCCATTTCCGCTTGCAGTACGCGTTATCAACCTAAATGTCACGATAACAACTTGCGCTATGCGCTCTAGACTTTTAGTGCAAAGATTAGCTTCATTGACCACATCAACTTAAAATTATTTCTGTGCTTATAAAATCTGTGTGTTACATATGCTTTTTTTAAAGACTGCACAGACTTGTTAAAAACACTGCCATCTGTTATTGTTGGCTGCAGTACAGAATGCGACCATTCGAGTTATATTGATAGATCAACTTTCATGAATTGCTGTGCGATTTCTGCGAACTTCGAAAAAAATACTTTAGACAAAATTTGCAAAACAAAAAGTGCAGCCTCTATTCATGAAAAAATTGGTGATAGTTTTGCAACAAAAGGGTTGAACACACCATAAGAAACGAACTATGTTCACACAAATATAAACATCTAAAGATCAACACTCCACGGCCTTTTACGGCAACAGTATTTTATTTCAATGAAAACAAAAACATATGTCTCTGCTGCAGTTAATAAAATTTTATTTCTCAATTATGTGTTTCACACTCGTGCTGCATCTTTAGTATTAGCATGATGGAGCAGGGCGCGAGGTAGGTATGCCTCCCTACCTACCTACCCACCCCACCCCTACCTGCCTGCCTGCCTCACCTCAACTGACCTGACCACCATGCAACGATCCAATATGAAAACGCGCCATAAGTGTGAAACACGTCATTGAGAAATAAAATTTTGTTAACTGCAACAGGGACACACATTTTTGTTTTCATTGAGCTAAAACTGCATTTTTCCACCACAATTTTGTACACATATCATGCTTGTAAAGTTGCCTTTCATACCGACGCATTATTCGACTCAATGACTTAAGACAGTATGTGAGTCAGACTCAAAGTGGATCTTGTTTCTAAGTATGAAAAAAACGAATATGAAGACAATAGCATTTAGTTTCTTAAAGAACCAGTGCCAGTTTTGTTAATTTAAGATAGATTGTTCTTGCACAACTGGAGATGAATAGTATAAAGATGGTTAAGTTGCAATTTTATTATTGATAAATATGAATGAATCAAAAACTACATTAAAAATCAGCTTGCAGCATTGTTGGCTTTGGGAGCGAGGGGGGATCGAATTTATATCAAAATGTGATACTACTTAATGGTTTGCATGGCAGCTTTAATACGAAAATAATATTGGTCATAGTATTGTCATTTTCAAAATATGGAACAATGAACTCTTCAGAGCTAACAGTTTCTTTTCTAGTATTTCAAGGAACAATGAAAACATATTTGTTACATTACAAACTATTACATTAGAAACAACCAATGAGAAAATACTGTAGTTACTTAATCTCTTGATTAAAACCAGCCAACTGAAATGACAATTCAATTCAACTACTGCCTTGTCCAGTAAGATGACAAATGTACTGAAATTCAGAAACAAGTTACCCATACAAATCACAACTCTGTCAGTTATGCAAATATTACAAACAATGGTTACTGATAACTTCTTATGTGAATAGTAGTTTATTAGCAATAATGTCACCTGTTCCTGAAGGAGTGCTAACTTGCGAACACGTTCGGCATCAGAATCGTCTGAATCAGATGATGATCCACTGCTAGATTCACTTGCCGAAGTGGTCACAGATGTCTTTTCATTCTTGCTACCAGAAACAGGTTCTTCTGGGATTTTTGCATACCTAACAACACAGACAGAAATTATTGTATTAATTTAGCAAATTCAAAACAAACCTACATAAGATTAACAGGAATGGGAAGTTATTCCCAAATTAAGGAAAATAATTCACTGATAAAAATACTAAATTACAGAAGCAGGTGTCAGACATGTGGGTAAAAATACATTGACGAGCCAAAGAAACTGGTACATCTGCCTATTATCGTGTAGCATCTCTGTGAGCATCCATAAGTGGCGCAACACAACGTGGCATAGAATACTCTAAAGTCTGAAGTAATGCTGGCAGGAACTGACACCATGCATCCTGCGGGGCTGTACATAAATCCATAAAAGAATGAGGGTGTGAAGATCTCTTCTGAATAGCACGTTTCAAGCCATTCCAAAAAATTTTCTTGTCTGGAGAGTTTGGTGGCCAGCGTAGGGGTTTAAACTCAAAGGAGTGTTCATGGAACCACTATATAGCAATTTCTGATGTTTGACACGTTACATAGTACGTGGTAGAATTGCCCAAGTCTGTCAGAATGCACAATGGGCGTGAACAGAAGCTTGTGATCACCCAGGATGAGTACGTATGTGTCACATGTCAGAGTTGCAGCCAGATTTATCAGGGGTCCCATACAACTCCAACTGCATGTGCCCCACACAATTACAGTGCCTCCAACAGTAACCAGCTGACACGAAGAGTCAATGGATTCACAAGGATACCCACACACATCCATCTGGTGTTGTTGTTATTTTTTATTGTTGGTTTTTTCTGTTTCATATGACCCAATCGAGGAGTGAGAGTCCATGGTCATGGAACAAGTCAATACATTAATTGTTACACAAGAATGGTAATAGAAAATTTTTAAGTAGTTCTTTGCACATGACAATCTTAAGACAAAGTGAAAAGAATCAATTAAAAAAATAAAATAAATAAATAAATAAATAAAAACGAATTAGCTTCATTGTTTAACTTTTCTAGGAGTTCCTCGACAGAATAAAAGGAGTGAGCCATGGGGTAACTCTTCAATTTAGATTTGAAAGCGTGTGGTTTAGTGCTAAGAGTCTTTAGTTATTGTGGCAGCTTATTGAAAATGGATGCTGCAGAATACTGTACACCTTTCTGCGAAAGTGTCAAGGTGGTGTGATGCAAATGTAGATTCTATTTCTGTCTACTATTCACCGAGTGAAAGCTACTAACTCGTAGGAATATGCTGATATTATTAACAACAAATGACATTAAAGAAAAAAGTATTGTGACACCAGAGTCAAAATTCCCAGACTACTGAAAAGGTGTCGACATGAAGTTTGTGAACTTACACCAGATATTGCACAAACTGCCCATTTTTGAGCCAGAAATATCCTTTTTGCATCAGGCGAGTTACCCCTAAAAACAATGCCGTACGTCATAAGTGAGTGAAAGTAAGCGTAATAGACTACTTTTCGCGTGGAAAAATCAATTATTTCAGATATTGTTCTAATGGTAAATATAGCAGAATTTAGTTTTGGAACAAGATCCTGAACATGGGCTTTCCATGACAGCTTACTGTCTATATGAACACCTAGAAATTTGGACTGTTCAGTCTCACTTATCATAAGCCCATTATGTGTAATCAAAATATCAGCTTTCGTCAAATTATGTGTTAGAAATTGTTGAAACCAAGTTTTACTGTGATTTAACATCAACTTGTTTTCTACAAGCCATGAACTTATCTCTTGAACTGTGTCGTAATATATATATATATATATATATATATATATATATATATATTTTACAGTCACTTGTTATACTCAAAGGCATATTATTTATATAAATAAGAAACAGCAACGGTCCCAAAACAGACCCCTGAGGCACCCCACACTTAATTGTACGTCATAGCCATTTTTTATACTGCAGAGAATTACCTTCTGTGTGTCTATTATTAAAGTAAAGAGGTGAACCAGTTGTGAGCTACTCCCCGTATTCCATAATGTTCCAACTTCTGCAACAAATATTTTGTGATCAACACAATCAAATGCTTTTGTTAAATCAAAGAAGACGTCTAACATTCTTAGCCTCTTATTTAACCCATCAAGTGCCTCACAGATAAATGAAAATATAGCACTTTCAGTCGTTAAACCACTTCTAAAACCAAACTGTACGTTTGGCAACAAATTATGTGAACTGAAATGATCAATTAATCTTGAATATACAGCCTTTGCAATAACTTTAGAAAAAACCATGGCATAGAAACAGGTCTATAGTTGTCTACCCCTTTCTCCTTTTTTAAAAAGTTGTTTCACTACTGAGTACTTTAATCTGTCAGGAAACTGACCATTCTGAAAGGAAAAATTACAAATATGGCTTAGTATACTGGTCTAACATATGGAGAACAGTACTTTAGAATTCTGCTAGAGACCCCATCGTATCCGCAAGATTCCTTAGTCTTTAGTGATTTAATTATTGACTCAATCTCCCCTATGGAAGTATCATGAAGGACCATTTCAGGTAACAGCCTCGGAAAGGCATTTTCTAAAAATGTTATATGATTACCTGTAGAAACTAGGGTTTCGTTTAGTTCCCTTACTATATATATTGCACATATATCTAACTTGTCAGTAACAGAAACATTTCTACTACACACTGACGTTATATCTTCTACCTTCTGCTGCTGAGCAGACACTTCCTTCACGACTGACCAGATAGTTTTAATTTTATCCCGAGAGTTTGCTATTCTCTTTGCATTCTTAATGACATTTTTCAGAACCTTACAGTACTGTTTGTAATGAGCTACTGCATCTTCATTCTGACTGCTTCTAACATTTTGATACAATTCCCACTTTGTTCTACATGATACTCTTATCCCCTTTGTCAGTCAACCTGTTACTGGAAGTACCCTGTTCTAGCGGAAAGCAACTTTCAAACAGCATAAGAAATGTGTTCAGGAAAGTATTAGATTTATCTGCATTATCAGCACTATAAACATCCTGCCATTCTTGTTCCTTAATTAGGCTTAAAAAGGTCTCAATTGCAACTGGATTAACTTTTACGAGTAGTTGATATTAAAATTGGAAATGAGACTCGTCAGACCAGTCAACATATTTCCAGTCAACAACTATCCAATGTCGGTGTTGACGGGCCCAGACAAAGCATAAAGCTGTGTGTAGTGCAGTAAGCTTGTCGATGGCCCGGCATTGAAATCCACAGCAATTTGTAGAAGATTTGCACTTCAATCATGTTGAACGTTTCTCTTCATTCACCATCAGTTCCATTCTTGCAGAATATTTTATGACTGCAGCGATCTCGGAGATTTGGTGTTTTATCTGATTCCAAATATTCGTGCCACACTCGTGAAATGAACGTATGGGAAAATCCCCACCTCCTGCAACCTCGGATGTGCTGTGTCCTATCACTATTGTGTCGACTATAACACCACATTTAAACTCACTCAAATCGGGATAACTTGTCATTGTAGCAGCAGTAACTGATCCAATGCCCACGCCAGACACCAGTCACTAATAGAGGCTTTGCCTACCACAGTTCCGTCCTGTGAGTGTTTACATATGTCTGTGTTTGCATATGCTTGCCTATACGAGTTTTCCTGGCTCTTCAGTGTAGTATCTGTGCACAAACAATGTTAACTTTTTGTAACAATGTGATACAGTCACAGTAAAGGTTTCAATTAGACTGTGAGTAGAAAATGATTACTTATACGTTTGACAATAACACAACTGTTATACATATTAGAAGGGTACATGGAAAAAAGGGGCTCATCGAAATATTCCAGAGAAAAAACAGGATCATTGCACACAACTAGCTTTGTGTTTTTTATGACAAAATTGTATAATAGTTCATAAATGTATTGTAATTGAAAGTTAAGGTGAAAGAATATAGAAAATGAAATAATGCAAAGAGCCCTTTCGTTAATGTAAAATTGTGCACTTATCTAAATGAAGTTCTTTGTTATCAGTATTATTAGTGTTATGCTTAATTTAGGATCATGTACTCATTTATAATAAAATTTTTAACACATGTTACATAGAGAATAGTGTGTAAAACACAGTTTCTACATGCAATTAAATGTTTAAATTCTTCTCCTGAAAAATTTCTAAGATGTCGATGAGCCCCTTCTTTTCGAGTACCCTTCACATTTGTGTACTAATCTTCTAAACTGACTAGATTCAGCAACCACTGCCACATATGTAACGTAAATCTTAGGTTGGAGACAAAACAACGAGTTGCAACATTTTTATCCCACCATGCCTACAATATTTTCTGTTGCTGTAATTCATAATTAATGGAGTGAGTTAATTAATAAGTTAATTCATTAATGGGTTAATCATTATATGAACCTATGGTGGACACAGACCACCGAAGATGAAACAAAGCATGTACAATGAAAAAGTAGACCCAATTACTATGGAAGAGCTGCAAGGGGCTTAGAAAAGCATGAAGAACAGGAAAGCTACTGGAATGGATGGAACAAATGCAGAGCTAATAAAATATGGAGACTCTTTACTAGAAAAAAGATTTTTACAATTAATAAATGAATGTTGGAGGAGCTACAGGATCCCAGGCAACTGGTATATAGCAGAAGTAATTTCTCTCTTCAAGAAAGGCAAATACAATGACTGTAAAAACTTTCGCAGCATCAGTCTCTTAAACTCTGCCTACAAAATATACTCAAAAAAATCTACAACCGCCTGAAAACTATAACAGAAGCTATTATTTCGGAACAACAAAATGGCTTTAGATCAGGTCATTCATGCACAGACAATGTGTTTGTAATTAAGAACATTATAGAGACACAAAGAATTTAACACATATGGCATTTATCGACCTCGAGAAGGCTTTTGACCGTGTCAGTCATGATAGCCTATGGAAGATTATGTCTGAATGTGGGTATCCTTATCACCTAATAGATGTAGTAAAAAGTCTTTAGAAAAATATACACATTGTAATAAACACTCTCGCCTACCATTTTTAGTATATACATTGACTACATTCTTTGGAAATGGAAGCTTAAAGTAAACAAAGGAATTAAAATACTGAAACGCAAATACCTGAATGTGCTTCTATTAGCAGATGAAATCGTTATTATTCAAAAGAATGAAGATGACCTCCAAAGATCAGTATATCAGCTGAATGAAATATAACTTTGAAATATCTAGTAATAAAACTAAAATAATGGCTTTCTGAGGAAAATACCTAATCACATCAAAAATTGTCTTGGATAATTTACCTTTAGAACAAATCTCTCACATCTCATTTTAGGCTGTGATATAAGTTTCGATTTTGATTCAGTCATTGAAAATAAAATACAAAAATTGTAAGCTGTCTGTGGTACCATAAGCAAAACATTTGGCCATAGAGTACAAAAAAGGTACTATTTTAAAATTTTATGGAAGCGAAAGCTGGGTTACTACGAAGAGACAAGAGAATAAAATCCAAAGAGCAGAGTTGAGGTTCCTGAGAAAAACAAAGGGCTGCACTAGAAGAGACATAATCAGGAATGACGACATCAAAAGAGTTCAATATTTTCAGCATCAATGAGAAAATCACACAATATCGAGAAAACTGGAGGCAACACCTTCTTAGAATGCCAGAGCACAGAATTCCCCAGAAGATCCTGAAACACAAACCAAATGGTAAAAAGAGATATTGGAAGACCATGGAAAAGATGGAAATGACTGTTTGCGAGTTTGGAACAGGCAACAGCCTAATCCCTGAAAGGAAGATGATGATGATGTGTTCAGGACATAAAAGGAAATGTTAATACGAGGGTTGGAACACTGCTATCGAGATGCTATGCAATGTAATCTACCATTGTCGCTGATAGCACACGTTGTTGATACACCTACCTTACCTCCGAGCAAATGGACTCACCTATCCCATGTCACCAGCACGCGCACAATCGATGGAAACAAAGTCACTTGTGAGCAAGCAGGCTAACCAAATCGTGTCCTATGTTTTTGAAACAGGAACAACGGAGTTGAATCAAGATTGAATGAGGTCTTACAGCATGACAAGAGTCATCAAGGTATTCAAGAGTTTGGCAAAAGTTATGGTCATTCTCATGTACAACTGTGATGGTGTTATCCTCCACAGCAGACCGTCAATGCACAGTATTACCGTTAGTTTTTGGAGCATCACCTGCGACCAGATTTGTGAAAGAAGTGACAACACTTTCTGTACAACCCACCCATCATTTTGCATGACAATGCATGGAGGCATACAGTGCAAGCTGTGGCTGCTCTGTTCGGTCAATGAGACTGGGAAGTACTATACCAGGGGCGGGCAAACTTTGCACACAGCACGCGTGCGGTTAGCGCCGCACGTGTGCTGCACACGAACATCGTGGACTGGGACAGCGGCGGCATCTCGCAAGTTGCAGCAGTGTGACAACATTTGTGGCTGTGAATGTTGATGCCAAGTGACCACTACATAGCACCACATCTCAAGCACCACAAATGCAGAGTGAATCGAAGAAACGAGCAAGTGGGGATTTGTCGTCTTTTAGAAGGGAATGGGAGCATTCATTGCATTTTGTACCAAGAAGTACTCTGTGCAAAAGTAGCAAAGCTAGGGAACATCATGCAAGATGCTATTCATACAGTTAATTATTTGAGATCCCATGGCCTTACACATCGGCAGTGTCGACAATATTTAGCCGAAATTGAGGAAGAGTATGATGACATACCATACCAAAGTGAAATCCACTGGCTTATCTGAGGCAATGTACCAAAAAGATTTTTTGAACTGAGGATACCAATAGAGCAGTTTTTAAAGGAAGGCACGACCCCAAATTATAAAATCCAGATTGGTTTCACGAACTTGCATTTTTAGTGGATATTACTTCACATATGAATAAATTGAACATTAGTTTGCAAGGCGAAAATCAAATAATTTGGGAAATGAGCAAAAAGTGGAAGTTTTCACCAGAAAGCTTGCGCTGTGGGAACGACAGCTCATATCAGAGAATACGGTGCATTTCCCTACTCTGTCCTCTGTACAAGAAATGAGCTACACTGAATGTATTTCCATAATTATTGTCATAAAAGAGAAATTTCTCAAGGGATTTGGGGCAATATCACATGTATTCAAGCTTTTGAATGGTTTTAGAGATCATTTGCTGTTTCTGTAGATAATATTCATCTGTAAATGGAACTAATAGATCTACAGCGTAATTCTCGTCTGAAAGGCAAGTTCCTTTTGTCAAGAAGTCTCATAGACTTTTATCAAGACTTTCCACAACAAGAGTTTCCCCATCTCCATTGTGCAGCGGCGAAGATCATGTCAGTGTTTGGTTCGACATATTTTGTATGTGAGTGATTTTTTTTCTGTAATGAAACTGATGAAAATTTGCGTAATTGTTTGCGTTTGTATGTAAAAAATTTGTATCAGATATTAACCGTATTGTAAGCACAACAAGTGATCATTAAATAAAATGAATCATAGGGTTATAGGACTGAAACCATGATTTATTTTCAGCTATCCTAATTACCCTATTGCTTTATTTGATAAATCAAGGTAGGAAAAAAGCATTACAGAAAGATGCGGTGAGGGGACAGGAAAGGGTATGATGGGGAGGGGAGGCAATAGAAGCGGGTGGCCGGCTTGCCCCTGCGTGCACGCTTCACTCAGTTAACTGCTCATGTGGGAGTGCGCTACACACGAGCAGAATTCCTGTCCGCCCCTGTACTATACCATACGCCTAAGACTTAAGTCCTTGAGACTATGATTTGTTTACGAAGATGAAGGAACCGCTTCATGGCATTTGCATCACAACTGTTCCAGAGATTCAAGAGGCAGCAGACCGCTCCATTCACACCATCAACGGAATAGGCTCTATCCAGCTTCACTCCATTACGGCTCTTGTGCTCAATGATTGTTTTTCAATTTGTAGAAAATTGTCAGCAATCAGTTGTAAATATTTTATTTATTACCAGATCTAGATTTCAATCACAGTGTTATCATTATCAATGTAAAAACAAACAGTTAAAACATATAAAACTTTGCGAATATGAAAATAACCTCCAACACAGAGGTCAAAATGTGTTATAAGTTTTAACTGTTTGCCTTAAGCATTGATAATAATCACACTGTGATTGAAATCTAAATCTGGTAATAAACAAAATATTTACGACTGATTGCTGACAATTTTCTACAAAACAGGCTCTGCTAACGATATACTACGCATTCCACATCGCTGGCAACAGGTTCTACACAACTGCTACTTTTAAGTACAGTAACAGGTGCAAACATGTAACACTTCTGTATCGGTTGTGAATATATAGTTGCCACTGTTTAAGTTCCAACCCTCATAGTTGAAGAAGGGGGACAGTTAACATCAGAATGTTTGTTATAAATCCCTTCCAGGGTACAAGTAACTCATTTATCAATTACAATACACAACAACAAAGTAGTACACAAATTCTCCCACCCTCGAACAATAGCAAGTGTAATTCTTGGGATGTCTTGTCATTTATTTACTATTACAAAAAATTATACTATTTGCTTTATTGTTTTGCTGTATCAACAGCAAACACTGTAATTCAGTTGACCTACAGATTAAACCAGGTCTTGCAACACGTCTTGTCTGTTATCATCCTTCCAGTGTATGCTTCTGCATCCAATTTGACTGGTGTGGTGCTGTCACAAGCCAGCCAACGGTATGGTTAGATTCATTCAGCATGGTCCAGAAAATTTCTGCAAACTGGTTTGAACTTGTGCCATAGGGAAATGTCCTCTTTCAAAAATCTCAAGAGATATTTTACTTTAGGTGTAAAGACTGAAAGCTTTGTGTACAGAACTTACTTAAAAAATTGCTTCATTTCTTTCTGTTCTGTATAGCATGAATGGATCATTTTATAAACTAAACACTTCTTTTCAAGATCATTTCTAACACTAAAGTCTGATTATCAATTTACCATTAAATAAGTGAGATCTGTGTAGTATAAAACACACAATAGTACGTAGCACTGCGTGGTGCTTACACAAGTCTGTCCCTGGGCGCGGCCCACACTGCACTGACTGCAGCCGGGCTATGCTGGCAGTTTGCTGTTATTCCGCTGGTAGAGCGCGCAACCGAGACTACACGTACAGTCTGGTGGCCGGGCCTTACTTGCTTTGTCAACTGGCCAACTATCTGGCTGGGACCTTTGAGTATGAGGGGTTTCACATACTAAGTCTTTGGATCGCAGACCTGTATGCTGGCCTGACATTGACAGAGAAATAGAACATCTAGTGGCAGCTTGTCACCAGTGTTCCTCGTGTAAAAGCTGGAGAACTTCCTGTTGCAAAGTCGCGGGAAACACCATGCAGAGATCTGTAACCACAGTTGAAAGAAGGAGAACTCCCTCTAAGACTGAGAGGCGGTCTCTCAGAACAAAGTAGTTGCAAAGAGGGTCAGAGGCACAGCCAGGATGACCACACCCTGTTGAACAAGATGCACCACTTGTCAAAGCACCGGGTTCGCATCAGTTGCCTTTGCGACTCAAGAACTAGTGATCAGGAAGCCATCCACCGCTTGGCGTTAAGCGACATCCAAATGAAAACACATTATCTCTTCCCGATCGAACTGCAGATCTGGGCCCACCAAAAGTCTGGATAGAGCACGCGTTGGCATGCTGGCTGGTAGGGCGAAAATTAATGTCATACTGGTAGTTTGAAGGTAACAGGGGCTGTAAGTCACAAAACAGGGAGCCTACATGAGGTGGTCCTTCAAACAAGCGAAAGCCCAGTCACATGCAAGAGACCACTCAAAAGGAACACCCTTGTGCAGAAGGGTGGTAATAGGCGATTTTGCCTAAAAAGACTTGCAGCTCTTCAAGCAAAGAGGGGCACGGAAGGTCCCTGATACCCTGCACCAAACTCACGCCATGGCTAGAGATGATGTGGCCGAAGTACTCGAGGGACGATTGAAAGAACTTTGATTTACTGAGCCGGACCGGAATTTGAAGAGGTTCCAGAGGTTATGCAAATGTTCCTTCGTGGTGCGACCTGTGACTATTATGTCATCAAGATAATTGATGCAATGGGGGATTGCTGGCGTGACCTGTTCGAGATAACGTTGAAATATTGCCGGTGCCACAGCCATCTCTAAGGCCAAATGCTGGTGTTGAAAAAGGCTAAACGGGGTGTTGATTACCGCCATATGTTTGGAATCCTCATCAAAAGGTATCTGGTGGTAATACACCGAAAGATTGAGCTTAGAAAAAAATTGGCCTCCTGTTAACTGGGCGAACACTTCATCTGAACAAGGCAGTGGGTAGGTGTCCGCCACTGATTGTAAATTGATGGTGGCCTTAAAATCGCTACAAAGGCGAAGTTGGCTGGAAGGTTTCCTCACAATAACTAAGGATGTGGCCCACTTACTAGAAGATGTGGGAAGAACCATCCAAAGGGCTGTCAGCTGGTCCAGTTCTGCCTTTATTTGTAGGCAGAGAGGTAAGGGATCTGCCTAGCACAGAAACAACATGGGCGCACTGCCAGCTTTAATATTAAGTGAGCCAGAAAATCAGAAACACACCCTATGACTTCCTCAAAGACATCTCGAAATTCTAAGGTCAAAGACTCTACTGAGTGATATGGAACATCTTCAGAGAGCAACTGAATGGTGTCCGAAATCACTAAACCAGAAGCCTGAAAGGCATCCAATCCAAAAAGTTTGGCAGAACTTGCATTACAGACAACAATAAAGGTATTAGGGTGTGTGACTGATTTATAAGTTACTTTGGTCGTGAATGGCCCTAGCAGGGGAATGCACTGTTCTCCGTATCCGCGAAGACGACTGTGCACTGGGACCAACGGGGGAGAGCTGAGGTCCGAGTATGTTTTTGCATTCGGAAAAGACACTTCCGCACCCATGACTACTTGCAGTTGGAGTCGGCATGGCAGAATGGAAACCTCGATAAAAAGTTTGTTTGTAGTATTGGCAGGTGCCAGGCCCGATGAAACGCCTTGAATATGTACGTCCATATCCTCCGAACCTGTGTCTTGTGCCGCTGAGCGGCAAACTTTAGCCACATGTCCTATTTTGTTGCATTTCTGCCAAACGGTCCAACGCTGGGGACACTCTCATCAGTCATTTTTTGTATAGCACGATGGGCAGGATGGTAAGAGGGGCAGGCGATCGGAACTCTGTTTATGTGCATGGCCGAAGCAGCCAGAACAGCCGGCTTGTATTGCCCACACATCACCTTCCCCTGCCACAGCGGACGCGTCCGTGTCTCCCTGCACCGCCACGATGTCGCACCAGGCTGCCAACTGTTGACCTGTGGCATGAGAGACTTCGTAGGATTGAGCGATAGAGAGGACTTCCTCAAGGAAAGGGTCTTCTAACTGCAGAGCCTAGTGCCTGACCTCTCTATCTGGGACCGAACTTACGATAACGTCGCGAACCATAAAGTGAGCACACTACTCTTTCGATTTCTCAGTCACAAAATGGCACTTGCGGCTGAGGCGGTGCAAAGTAGCAGCCCAGGCCCGGTGAGACTGATGGGGCTGTTTCTTGCAGTTATAGAACTCAACCACGCATGCGACGGCGATAATAGGACGACGACAACGAGCATAAAGCATCAAAAGACAAGGACGAAGGTTCTTGCAATGGTGCTAACTGCCACAACACATGATAAAGCGAGGGGGATCTCCACGACAAAACCAGAGAATGACATACCTACGTGTCATCGACATGAAAGGCCTGGAAATGTTCAGAGGAGTCCCAATCGTCTGCCGCCTTGTAATACAGGGGGAAGGGACTGGGGCAATGGCACCGAAGAAGGCTGTATTGAAAGCAATGGCAGAATCGCCCGCTGCATAATGGCCATGAGCTGCTCCTGATGCTCATCCAAAACTTGAACTAAAGCACATTTGCACAAAGTTATGTGATCTCACGTCAATAGATGTTCGTGCGGTCTACAATACAGCGTGTGACATTGTCCACAAAAATCAGCTGTTCCACCATCTTGCCATCCAATCAACACATGCGGCAGGTGTTACCAACATAACACTTGAAGATAAGAGCGCGGACGGCGCTTTGTAAAGTTTAACTGAGTTTGGGGGCAGGGAGGGGGGATTATTTTATATATATGGTGATTACCCTATAACTGAAGAGTTCAAGAAAGCTTTAAAAAATTTACCTTGCACCACTACTGCATGTAGGACATTTCTATTTGTAAGTGCGCAATGGTACTTCTATCGGCATTATGTTAAATATTTCTGGCACTGCTATTAGCATAACTGTTTTTAGAAAAGTTTCTTCTACAACATTGTTTATTACTCTAAATTCAAAAATAACCAGTCAAAATTACCCCAAAGTTTGGTATTGAAAAGTTAGATAATCCAGTTTTTAGATCAAAAAGTAACATCCAAGGACTGATTTATTGGAGTGTATTTATTTCTTCTAGTTAGATACATAAACTACTACCCTTACATAGAGCAAGAATATGGACAAATGTATCTTTAATGTTAAGCACTTGAAAATCTTTTTTGTAAAGTTTGGGGTTAGTTATCTCTGGTGTGACTGAATGTAAAACTTCGATTTTTGCATATTTAGTACTACTATACAATAAATAACTGTAAAAATTTCAACACTGATATCTGAATGTGAACATATGAATGAATTTTGGCAATGATAAAACAAGTCACATAGAACAACTGATCTTATGGTTGTTGCCTGATTCATGTTTGATACTGATTGCAATTTTTCAATTATTATTGAAGTTTCAATTATTATTGAAGTTAAGGTACTGAATTACATCTGAAAACTCTAAAAATTACTGAACTAAATGTTTTATTGAAATTTATTTGCGACAGGGAATGTCTCACAGCTACACTGTATATGGTATGGATGTACTAACAAATGGTAAGATATGAAAATGTTTGCCATACCGGGACACCAAACACCATGTTTCTTCACTAATTTAAAATTAATATCTTCAATTAATTTACTTTTGAGATGTGATGCAACACAGCATCAAACTAAATTTTCTGCAATACCAAAGAGTTTGTAGAATTGCCTTTCTACTTTTATTGCTATACAGTTTTCAAATTTGGTTTGAAGTGTTGTTTTGATATGAACAACATAACATCATCTTTCTTGATGAGAAAAAAGGTAATGCAGTTAATATTATCCTTGGAAAATGCTTACAGGTACTCTATTTTAAGAACAGAGAATATGATCATTCTATGTAGGCTGGCTTTAGTTTAATTATTATGAACTTGTAATAATATGCTGATTAATAATTGACAATAAACCTGATGAAAATGGGTAAATTTTTAAACATAGATCTAAAGCAAAAGCTCCAATTGTTTAGCATTTTATTAAATATAGGTTAGAACTAGATTTTATCACAATGAAACAATAAATCATTTAAATAGGTAACAATAATAAGACCAATTATTTAATTTTCCTAAATTCAGATCAGTGTTCAGAATCATAAATAAATGTTGAAATATTTATAGTAGTTTGCTATCATACAGGTGTACAACATGTGAAAAATTCAAATTTTTATATTCAGTATGAGTGAGACACCAAGCCCCACACTTTACAACAAATAAATGTT
This sequence comes from Locusta migratoria, assembly GCA_026315105.1. NCBI lineage: Eukaryota > Metazoa > Arthropoda > Insecta > Orthoptera > Acrididae > Locusta > Locusta migratoria. Next base: position 788,269,583 of record CM048755.1, read on the forward strand.
TTTACATCTCAAAAAGTTATAAAAAAATTTAAGGAAACATTTGTCAAGGTCCTTACTCTATATAAGGATTGTAGCTGATAATATACAACCAAAGCAATAAATCTTTCAAAGAACCTTACTAGTGTATTACAAGCAGTCCATAGTGTAACATATGTATTTTATATTTTGAATAAGAGCAATGTTGCATTTTCTGTTTAACATCCATCTTTTTTAAAAACATGACCACATTGAAAAATATTTATGACCAGAAGATGACGGCATACCACATCAAAACCGGTCGTCAATAAATTAATCTCATATTCACAGAATATAAGACTTCAACTGCGAATGGTCAAAGCTGAAAATGTGTACCCAGCCGGAATTCGAAACCGTGTCTCCTGCTTTCTAGGCAGTTGCACTGACGCCTACACCACTGGGGTACAGTGATCACCGCACCTGTAAGGACTACTTAAGCATGCCTCCTGTCAGACACAAATTTTCAGCTTTACCCTGTCCACATTACTCAAATGCGAAGTCACTACGTACTTATTCCGATAAGAGTAAGGGCTCCGAACTTGCCCACCCTTCCCCACAAACGAAAGGATCACTGCCTGTCACTGGCATAATATATATATATACATGTGGCATCTATTCCGAAAGAACAGGCGTCACTTCTGACCCTGAAGTTGTTACTGTTTTCATATTCACAGAATATATGACAAATATATGAATGAATGGGCAAGGCTGAAAATGTGTACCCAGCCAGAATTCGAAGCCAGGTCACCTGATTTCTAGGCAGTTGTGCTGACCCCTACACCACTGAGGACACAGTAATCACCGCACCTGCAAGGACTGCCTAAACACACTTCCTGTCAAGACACAAGAGGTATGGGCAAGTTTGGAGCCCTTACTCTTACGGGAATAAGTACATAATGACTACGAGTTTGAGTACTGTGGGCAGGGTAAAGCTGGAAATTTGTGTCTGACAGTGCGTTGAACACTTTTCCAAGAGTAAATATGTGAATGTCAACACAACTCATGGGCTAGCTGTGTGTCCAACATGTGCGTCAAGAATATTCATCGCAAAATCAGTTAAAGAAGCATCAAATAGTGTTGAAAATGACCCTGGGCCTATTGCATTAGTTGAGGATAACTCTTTCCACTAAGTAGAATCCAGCTGTGAAACTTTGGAATTATCTCCTATGTGCAAAATAACAAAGCTTAACAGAACAGCGACTGTCAGCTTTACAAAGGAAAACTGATAAAATTACAAGAGTAGTAAAATGAAAATTGCTAGAATCTTTCCATACTAACTTAGAAGCTCAAAATCAAAACACTGCAGAAAATGGTCAACATTAATATGAGGTACTTATTACCAAATGAAATAAAAAGTCAAATTTATAGTAAAGGTGAGAAAATTAAAATAGTCTATGTCGCAAAGAACCTGTTTTTTTTTTTTTTTTTTTTTTTTTTTTTAATAGGAATTTGATTTGTCTAAACACATGGTGAAGATAACTAGGCAGCTAGTTAAGGATCAAGGTATCTTACCACATCTTTCAAAAAGACAAGATGCCAACAAAACAAGTGAAGTTGTTATTAACCGTGTTAATGAATTTTACAAGGATGGTGAAAATAGTCACTTATGTCCTAGAAGAAAAGTGTGTTTCAACAGTGACCAAATAGATAGAAAAGCAAGACCTACAAAAAATCCTTGGATATCACAGGAAATACTAAATTTAATTGATGAAATGAGAAAATATAGAAATGCAGTATAGGAAGCAGGTAAAATGGAGTACAGATTGACTAAGAAATGAGATTGACAGGAAGTGCAAATTGGCTAAGCAGGAGTGGCTAGAGAGCGAATGCAGATCCGTAGACGAATGTATAACTGGAGGAAAAACAGATACCACCTACAGGAAAATAAAAGAAACATTTGGAGACAAGAAAAATAGCTGTATGATTATCAAGAACTCAGATGGAAAACCAGTTCTGAGTAAAAAAGGGAAAGTTGAAAGGTGGAAAGAGTATATAGAGGGGCTCTACAAAGGAAATGATCTTGGAGACAATAGTGTAGGAAGGAAAGAGGACACTGATGACGATGAAATAAGATATATTATAGTGAGAGAAGAATTTGACAGAGCACTGAAAGACCTAAGTTGAAACAAGGCCCCTGGAGTAGATGACATTCCCTCAGAGCTACTGAAGTCTCTGGGAGAGCCAGCCATAAAAAAACTATTTCACCAGGTGAGTAAGACGTATGAGACAGATGAAATACCTTCAGACTATAAAAAAGTAATGATCCCCATTCCGAAGAAAGCAAATGCGGACAGGTGTGAAAATTACAGAACTGTCAGTTTAACAAATCATGGTTGCAAAATTTACAGAAGGATGGAATGACTGATAGATGCTGACCTGGGGGAAGATCAGTTCGAATTCAGGAGAAATGTAGGAACATTACTTACCTTAAAACGTATCTTAGAGGATAGATTAAGGAAAGGAAAACCTACATTTCTAGCTTTTGTAGATTTGGGGACAGCTTTTGACACTGTTTATTGGAATACACTCATTCAAATTCTGAAGTCAGCAGGGGTAAAATACATGGAGCATAAGGTTATTTACAACCTGTACCAAAATCACAACAATCAGATAGCTGTTGTGCGAGTTGAAGAAGAAGCATTGGTTGGGAAGGGAGTAAGACAGGGTTTTAGCCTTTCTCCAATGTTATTCAATTTGTACATTTAGCAAGCTGTGAAGGAAAGCAAAGAGAAATTGAGAGAAGGAATTAAACTTCAGGGTGAAGAAATAAAAACATTGCATATTGCTGATGATATTGTAATTCTGTCAGAGACAGCAAAAGACCTGGAAGAGCAATTGAATAGAATGGACAGTGTGTTGAAAGAGTATAAGATGAACATTAACAAGAGCAAAACAAGGGTAATGGAATGCAGTCTTAGGGTGCATTTATGCTGGCACCTGCAGCTCGCTGCTGGCACCTGCAGCCTTGTTGCATTCACGCTGCAGGCACCTCGCTGCTCGCCGTGTGTATTCTCCTGCAGCTGTTACATTACAGCTGAATGCACAACTACAGTGGCGTGAAGCGTTAAGCATGTTTTTCGCATAGTCTGACCATAATGAAAGTGATTTTTTCGCTACAAAAATGTTGATACTGGAAAGGAGAAGGAAGAGGAGGTATGAAGTGCATCCTTTGAATGCTGAACATACTCACTACGGATACTTTTACAAGTACTACCGACAGCTCGAAAATTATCCAGATTGCTTATTCAGATATAATAATAATCTGCTTCAAATCTTCATTCATTGCTGCCTGTACTGAACTACCTCTAACAAACAATATTGTGTGGGATGGGCACGAGAGTTCCACACGCGCAACAGGCAAACCGCTGCTCTGCTAGAGTGACCTTGAAGCAACCAATCACAGTGCAAGTTTCAGGCCGGCCGACGATGGTCATACCACGAAACATAAACCAGTTTTGATATCATCGCCTGGCGAGAATCGTAGCGAGCTGCGATGGTGTACACTAAATGGGCCGGTAAGACTCTGTGGGTTTGATTCATCATCGCCGTGCCATGTCGGTGAGCAGTGAGGTGGCAGCACCCTTAGACAATCAGGCGATGATGAAGGAATTAGATTAAGTAACGAAACAATAAAGGTGGTACATAAGTCTTGTTACTTCAGCAGTAAAATAACATATGATGGTTGCTATACAGAGGATATAAAATGCTGATTGGCAATGGGAAAAAATCGTTTTTGAAAAAGACAAATTTGCTAACAATGAATATTAATTTTAAGTGTAAGAAAGGCTTTTCTGAAGGCATTTGTGTGGACTGTTGCCTTGTTCGGTAGTGAAAGATAAATAAATAGGAAGATGATAGAGGGTTTTGAAATGTCGTGCTACAGAAGAATGATGAAGATTAGGTGGGTAGATTGCATAACTAGTGAAGAGGTACTGAACAGAATTTTTGGCATATATTCACTAAAAGAATAGATTGATAGATTGTAAATTTAACATTGGAGGGAAGTGTGTGTGTGTGTGTGGGGGGGGGGGGGGGGGAGGGAGATCGCAGAGGAGTTGGAGAGCTGCAACAAACCAGTCAAGACGATGACAACAACAACAAAAACAACCTCTCTTCCTTCACAAGAATTTATGGTTTTAAAAAACACTTAAATTTTTTCCAAGTCCATACAGAGAGATTTTGACTGACTCCCTAACATGATAAAAAAAGTTTTAAAATGTATACATGAAGTTCATTTCTTCCTGAACACTATTTTTTTTAAAAATTATTCTAATATCTTTTAAAATAACTTTTCAAACTTTTGCAAACCAAGTTATGCCTAAAATAGTTCCAAATGACCATTTTAAAATGGCTACTAGGAAGTGGAAAATAAAACTAAAGCCTATAAAAAAAGTTTCAAACGGTTTTGTTACTGTCAACCTTTAAGGAACTTATGATAAAAAAAATTAGGAAAATATAATATGTTGAGCAACAAATTTTATTTACATTGGGTGATTTGAAATTGATTGTCCCAATACACTAATAATCATTTCTTACTATTGTTTAGCTTAGTTAATATTTTTACAAACCAGTGAGAATTAGCCCCTTTGTCACTCACCTCATTTCGAACACATCCTGCAGCTTTTTTGCCATTGTTACAACATCATGATCGGGAGGATTGTATTTGTAACAATTTGTGAATATTAATCTTACATCGGCAGCAAATTCTGCAGCAGTTTTGTATTCCCTGTTATCCATTTTTTGCTATGGAAAGAAAAAAGATATCAGAAAGGAACTGTATTAGCCCATGTATGGAGTATTAAAAAAACACACTATAAATAAATTTGTTTCACATTACAAATTGGTCATTACAGAGAGAGACCAGTACACCAATGCACCATCCACCTATGTTAAAGATCAATACACAGTAACCACTCACTGATGGCAAAACCAACAATAACGGGTGACGTCCATTGAGTGCTGATGTGTGGCCTTTTCATATGAATCATGTTTTGTAGTCCACAGGACAGTCAACTGTTGGCATGTAAGGGAGTGACATATATGATCAGGAATACCTTGGTAATTGTTATGTCCTGGGGAGTGTGTTCATTGCATGCTCTAAGTAAAATGGATCAAGATAAAGCAGGCCTCTATATTTGGAGCCATGTCCACTTCAACATATATATTTCTCAAGCCACCTCACTGTGTATGGCCGAGGCTACTACTGTTTATCCTATCTCAGTCACATTTGGTTAACAGGAAGGGGGGGGGGGCAATTAAATAAAAATAAATAAATAAAACTGCAGGTATTCTTCCATTTGGGCTGTAATCTCTCCAATTTTATACTTGTGGTCTTTTCACAAGACAGATGTAGGAGGAAGCAATATATTGGTTGACTCTAAAAAAAAAAAAACATAGGGTCTCAGGAGTTTGACAAAAGCCCACAATGTGATGCGGAACATTTCTCCTGCAGCAACTGCCACCTCTGACATGATTCTGCGCTTACTAAATTAACCTATAATGAAGTTTGCTGCTCTTCTTTGGCTCTTCCCTGTCACCTTTATCAACACTACCTGGAAAGGGTCGCACACTGATGAACAATATTCGAGTATTGGTCGAATGGGTTTACCTCATTTGATAATGTTCCACGTTTCTTGAGAATTCTTCCTGTAAATCTGCCATATAACAAAGGATATATCTTTCTGTGTATTCACAATTTGTTACATTTTTTTGTGTTAAGGGTAAAATGCTACTCCCAGAACCAAGTGTCAATATGATGCCTGCATTTCACTACAACTTTTCAGCATTGCAACTTCTCAATATATTACAGCAACATCCATGAAAAAGTACTCTATGTGTTTTCCTGTGACATTATTTATATATATTTTGAAAAGCAACTATCCTATAACACACTCTTTGAGCACACTTTCACACTACAGATCTATCTCCATTGATCGTGACATGCAGCATTCTGTTAGCTGGAAACTATTCAATCCAATTACACGGTTAGGATGATATTTCTCTCTTATGGTGACCATTAGGTGACTGCAGAACCATACTTAAGCCGAGAAACACATCATCTACCTGGGAAATTGTATTTACTGTTTTCTGGGTTTTGTGGACGAATAGAGCAAGCTGGTTTTCACATGATAGTTGCTTTTGGAATCTACTGATTTCAACAACGAAAATTTTTGAGCTCAAAAAATGTTATAATACTGTAGCACAGCTATTCTCAATCTATTTTGCAATTGGACCCACAATCATTACTAAAAAAGTTTTACGACTAAATATATACAAGTTGCATGACAATGCTCGCCCACATACAACCAACAACATCAAAAGTACCTGGTTAACATAAGGGGGTGGTGCAATTTCAACATCACCATACTTGCCAGATTTAAATCTACAGACTCCTTCCTATTCCCTCAACTAAGAATTGATTTGAAAGGAAAGATTTGACGATATTCCTGACATTAAATGAAATGTGACAAGGTTTTTCAACAAGATCCCACAATGAGACTATGTGCATAATTTCCAGGACATATATTGCTGCAAGATCACAAGTTATCCGACTGCCAATTGCGGTACTGAAGGTCGCCAGTTCAATCCCTCCCACTGGCAAAAATTTATTTGTATTTATCATGTCCAGAATGTTTCTTATGTTAATTATTCTTCTAATTTCTGGTACATTCTTTCTGTATATAAACAGCAGAGCACTCTGCCTGAGAGGCCATCAGTGTTGTGTGTATGTTTCAGTTCACAATAAAGCTACTTTCAGTATGTAAAGCTGCTTTCAGTGTAAGTGCTGAGCCGACACAGTTGTACTTACAGAATGTTGTGGCCCTATGTAATATAGTTAACCCGGATGAAGGGCATTGCAGAAGATGTCTTTACGACGAAGTAGTTCATCAAGTGGTGCCAGCAGATTGAAGGGATGCAACAGAAGAGGGTTGGATGAAAGAAATATGACAGACTCGCCAATGTAGTCCCTACGGCCGTTGAGGGAGACCAGCATGACTTTGCTTCTCTGATACTACAAATTGTGGGAGAAAAATTACAACAGTATATGACAGTTGGGGCTGTTGGACCAAGCGAGCATCAGATTATGATCATGGATGTGCGCCCTGTAAAACACGAGGAAGCCGATGTCACTAAGGAAGAGGTATTTCAGACATTAGCAACTTTCCGCCCCACCAGTCGCACCCAACATGAAGAATGGCTTCGCCATCCACCGACTTACACTGCAGTCGCCAAATGACAGTCTAGGAACCAGCTGACACAGCCACACCCAACTCCTCTAGCAACTATGATGCCCAGCAGAAGAACTGAGTTCTGGAGGACAAGAGACAACACACCAGTGTGTTTCAAATGTGGGTGCCCTGGACACGTTGTACACTACTGCAGAGAGAGAAGGCTAGTATTTAACAATTATTTTGCTGCAAGACATCAGCCATCAGAGCAATTCCATCCCAAGCAGTCACCTGCTGATGATTTCAGTGAACCTATGAGAAGAAGCCAATTGACGTACCCTGGATGAGGTCACTCCCTGACGCTCCGCTGCCGTTAACCCTCGTCATACAGAGATACCAGCCGCTCCCCTAGCTGCCACACCAAGGAAAACTAAGCGAGGCAACCATCTACGGAGTTGAGGCCACCGCAGATGAAAATCTTCCATGGACAACAGTCACTAAGATGTCGGGAAATGTCACTGATGTCATAATCAATGGCCAACCTGTCCATGCACTGGTTGATTCAGAAGCTTCTTTTTCTATATTGTCGGATATTTATCGCCACACACTAAAGAAGACAATAGCGGCCTTTACACGGACAGTTCTGCCGGTCCGATTTGTGCCGCGCCGCGCCACGCAGGTAGCGACCCGGGCTGAGCCGGTCCCGGGGGGATTCGGCCACTCTGTCCCTCGCGCAGAACCGACACGCGGAGCGTCCTCACGTTTACATGGCCGCGCTTGCAGTACAGCTTTAGACGGCCGCGCCTGCAGTCCACAACAGTGGCAGACTCATGCTGTTGGGTGAAAGAATTTATTGAATTATGCCGTCAACAGCCTTGTTTGTGGCGAATTCGCAGTAAGGAGTACACAAATAAAAACCTAAAAAACGAGGCATACAATAGACTGGTAACTTTATGCAAACCAATTTTTCATAACGCTGAAAGGGAATTTGTTGCAAAAAAAATTCAAGGTTTACGTGGTTCGTTCCGAAAAGAAATGAAAAAGGTTTTGGACAGCAATCGATTTGGTAGGTCGAGTGATGAAGTTTATGTGCCCAACCTATGGTATAATGACCTAACATTCATAACGGATCAGGAGCTTCCGTCGTCAAGCATATCGAATATGGATGGAAAATATGAAAGACATGTGGGTGACGCTGATAAGTGTGCTGTAAATGAGGAGCATCTCAATGACAGTATCGCCGCACAAGAGGTTTTTGTAATTGAGGAGCAACAACTTACAGAAGGAAATGAACAGGTTAGTGTTAAATTGTTTTATTTTTCACAAGACGTAATCAGAGATGTAACACAGGAAGGCAAAAATATACGTTGTGAGATTACAGTACTTAATTAACAGACATGTAAATGAAAAGTCTTAGGCTCTTCCTAATTTCAACATTTCGTCTTGCCAAGACACACTCCCTTCTGAAACAAAATATTTCTTATATAACTCTCCATTCTCTTTAGCATTTTTGTTTGGATTTCTACATAACATATTTTGCAAACTATGTAGTTCCGTTGTTTGTCGCCAATCTGCTTTGCGCACTGAAAATGTTTCTATGTCTTCTGTATCCACAGCTAATGGTGATAGATAGCCATGATTGTTTCTGCGCATAAAATTATGCAAAACACAGATAGTCAAAACATAACATATTTTTTCTGCTATCATATTAATGGCTGTGTTTAACACTCGAAACCGTCGTATAGTGATTTGCATGTCTCTGGGGTAACAGCACATAGTGATGGTGCTGAAATTCCTGTGCTGAATTTTAAGTCCTCAAAATAGCGACCAGTTGCCAAAAATCTGAGTGTCGCTGTTAGGCGTTCTTCTGCTGAAATGCTTTTTCTCATCACTGTATCTGTCTTGGTAATTTTGTGCTTAATCAGATCCAGCAAAATGTTAAAAGAGGCACAATCCATCCGTAAATAGTTTTTAAAATTGTCGGGGAAATTATCGCGCAGTTCAGTAATTAAAGGCAAATGACTGTAGCGGTGCCTGTATTCTTTCAGCCAAACACGGCGCTTTGACTTCTTTCGGTTGATTACAAGTGCCACGCAGATCCCAGCCACAGCGATAGCACGGACACAGTGTCTCTACAGCTGCAACTCGCTGCCCTGCCGCTGCGCCGCGCAGAACTTTCGGAGTCGCCCGAAACGCCAGCCTGGCCGCTCCTGCGCGGCGAGCGGCGTAGCGCCCCCTGCTGGGCTGTCCTTCGCCACTCCACGCGGCACGCCGCGGTTCCGCCGGCGTTCCTGCCGGCCGGCAGGAGCGGACGGGCAGGCGCGCCCGTGTAAAGGCCGCTAATGTTCTGTGATATGGGAGCAACTAGCTGAAGGGATCAACTAGCTGAAGGTCGCAAATGGGAAGTACGTTCAGCCAACAGAAACTTGTTTCACAAGAATAACCATCAACAACAGGACCCAGCCGTTTGAATTTGTCATTTTAACATAATGTCATCTTCGGATGGGAATTCCACCAGGCATCCCAAGCCATCATATACTGTGGAAGATCTGAGATGCAAATTGAGGAAGTTGTTCCAACGGGTACACATAATACAGAATTTTCTGGGAAGTTATTTGTCGTTGACAATGTGACAATCCCACCATTGACAATGAGAAGAGTTGCAATCACAAACACAGGCGACTGGTTAAACTGTGAAGTGCTTGTCGATAGTAAAAAGTTTATTAGGCCCACAAAAGAAATTTACACAACAGCGGCTATCACAAACATTACCGGTGGTTGAGGAGAGATTTGGCTCACTAATTGTCATGAGTATTCACAACTTATACCCAAAGAAATGTGTATCGAGACAGCTGAAACAATCCAGGACAGTAAGCTCAATGTCATCAACAAAGAGCCATGCTCTGCTGTTAGTATAGACAACATGCTGGAGGAAACAACTGTGGAACTGCCAATAGGGCCCGGACTCATCAAGAAACAACGCCAGCGGGTGTTAGCTATACTACGCCAATTTTCGGGTGCATTCATACCCTAGTCAGACGAAACGACCCAGCTGGAAGACGGATAATTCGTGAGGAAGTGGAGAAGATGATACACGATGACATTATTCAAACTTCAGAGAGTCCTTGGTCGTATCCTACGGTACTCATAAAGAAAAAAGATGGCATGTGGTGATTCTGTGTAGACTATCGGCAGCTGAAGAAAATAACAACGAAAGATGTCTACCCACTGCTAAGCATTGACACCTTAGACTGCTTGAAAGGAGCTATCCATTCTCAAATATGGACATGCAGACAGGTTACTGGCAAATGGAGGTTGACGAAGCTGATATGGAAAAGATGGCTTTTATTACACCTGACGGCCTCTATGGATGCAAAGTAATGCCATTTGGATTATGTAATGCTCCGGTCACATTCGAATGCATGGTGTACAGCTTGCTTCGACACCTTAAGTGGACGACATGTCTTTGCTACTTAGATGACACTGTTGTTTTCTCGAAAACATTTGAAGAACATCTGAGTCGCCTGTCAACTGTGTTGAAGTGTGTTCAGATTGCAGGATTCTGCCTCAATCCAAAGAAATGCCTCTTCGTCCCCAAAGGGATAAAAATCCTGGGACACCTAGTCAACAGAGATGGTGTCCATTCTGATCCGGATAAAATAAAGGCAGTCACAGAATTTCCAACTCCTCAGCACATTCGTGATGTGAGAAGTTTTCTCGGGCTGTGCTCATACTACCGACGTTACATAAAAGGATTTTGTAACAAGGCTCATCCAATGCAACAACTTCTGCAGGGAGAAGCCAAGTTTTACTAGGATGAGACAAAAGAAAGAGCTTTCTGGGCAGTTAAGGAGACTATAACTTCCGCACCAGTTCTAACCACATACAACAAGAATGAGGAAGCCGAACTTCACACAGATGCTAGCAAGTATGGGATTGGTGCAGTGATCGTGCAAATTCAGAAAGACGCTGAAAAGGTGATAGCCTATCCATCAAGAGTACTCTCAAAGTCCAAGATAAACTACTCTACAACTGAGAAAGAATGTCTCGCAATTATCTGGGCTATCAACAAGTTCCGGCCATATTTATTCGGCAAACAATTCACCGCTGTGAGAGACCGCCATTCTTTGTGGTGGCTAACTGGCCTGAAGGATCCATCAGGTCGACTAGCAAGATGGGCACTAGGTCTCCAAGAGTACGACGTCACAGTGGTATTCAAGAATGGGTGCAAACACAAGGACGCCGACTGCCTTTTGAGGAATCCATTAGTGGAACAGCAAGAATGAAATTTCAGTCCTCACTGCATTAGGTGACGTTACAGCTGAACAGAGGGAAGATCCAGCACTATTAAAACCAATAAAGGCCTTGGAGAAAGGAGAACCAACCAATGGAGAGTTCCAACTTATAAATGGAACATTGTATAAGAGCAACTATGATCCACTAGGCCCCAAATGGCTACTGGTCATTCCAGCTCATCTCCAGACAGCTATTTCCATGACGCTCCAATATCCAGTCATCTGGGATTCATGAAGACCCTAGACAGAATCAGATGCAGGTAGTACTGGAAAGGTCTCTACCAATCTGTCAAGCACTATGTGAGTCACTGTAAAGAGTTCCAGCAACGGAAGCATGTGCCGCAATTATCTCCAGAGCATCTCGTACCAATTCCACTAGCAGCAGCTCAATTCAACCGAATTGGAATCGACCTTTTAGGGGAGGTTCCCGAAGTCGACAACTGGTAACTGACGAGTAATAGTCTGCACTGACTACCTCACACACTACGCAGTCACCAAACCTGTGCTGACTGTCAACAGCATACCATCATCAGGCTAATGGTCTTATGAAAGTATTTAATAAGACGTTAGCAGATATGCTGTCGATGTACGTCGAAGTTGAACAGAAGGAGTGGAATACAATACTGCCAGTCGTGACATTTGCTTAAAATACCGCCAGACAAGACAACACAGGCTTCACACCGTTTTTCCTGCTCCATGGCCAAGAAGCTAAGATGACAATGGATACTGTACTCATTCCAGCCGGACGACACTCAGGCTGACTATGAGAAACAGCTCATCACCATGGTCGAAGAAGCAAGACAGCTGTTTCACATACGGGTACTGGACGCCCAGGAGAAAGAACGTCAGCAGTTCAACGACAAGCACCGACGTGTTGTATACAGCCCAGGAGATCTGGTATGAATTTTTACCCCTGTATGGAAAGTTGGCCTATCAGAAAAGTTACTGAAGCGATACTTTGGTCCGTATAGTGTCATATGCCGCCTGTCAGATGTCACATACGAAGTTGAGCTCTGCAATATATGTCCAGGATGGTGTTCAGAAGCCTCATTACGTTTCATTGGATGTCAGAAATATCATCAAATCTTGATCCTTTCAAAGTAATTGTGTTTCGAGAGAATAGGAAGAAGTGTGTAGATTGAGATCCGGCAAATATAGTGATGTTCAAGTTGCACCACTACCTTTCTTTGCCAGGAATTGCTTGATAATGTAGGTCAGGGGTAGGAAACACATCAATCGCGATCTACCGGTAGATTGCGAGTGCTTATTTAGAAGATCGCCTGAGTCCTAAGAATGCAGAAGAAAAATTGTTGAATAAAATTCACTATTGTTTTTCTTAACAATGAAAATGTGCTCATCTGACAGAAGCTGGTTTTATTTGTTAAGAATCGTTTAGAACTGGTTGCTTGATTCTATAAAACTGTGTTTCTCTCATTAGTTTGATCAGCCGCCACCTACGTGCCACTAGTTGCTCCACTATTTCCATTCATCTTTATGAAACGTGTAGCATTGGTTTGGTACATGTCCATAGTAGGCGATGAGTTTCGTGCCTTTTGCTCAAACAACTTTAATATTAGCTTGTTGCTCTTGCTATTCATACTTGTTAGAACTGAACTTCTTTGATGCTCTTACCATGAACTATGAACTAGTTTTTTATGTGTGGATGGGATATATTGTGATTATATTTGAACTTGGTTTGTACCAAGAGAATAATAATATATTTAATGCAACAACACCTGACACATAATGAATAGCCTATTAAAACAACGTAAATGTTATAATTTTCATCCCAATGGGAACACGAGTTTTACGTATCGAAAAGAAATGGCAGATGTGTTTGTTTACTGCATCAAGCTACGATTGCATTTGTGAAAACATCGAGAGAGAGTTCAAAACTATGCACCAAAGTGTGAATGCCAATTTTCCTTTCTCATGTGAACTGACAAAAAAAAAAAGTCAAGTGCTCAACAAAATATGTTCACAAAACCAGTAGATGAAACTGTTGCTGCCACCCTCGCTTCATCATACCATGCTTCAAATGTACTGGCGGAAAGGAGGAAACTCTTCGATGACGGTGAATTCATAAAAGAAGCATTTCGAGAAGCTGCCGACAAGTTATTTAATAACTTCAAGAATAAATCCAAAATAATGTCTACCATCGAGTCGCTTTAACTTTCATTAAGAACGGTGACAAGAAGAGTTGAAACAATGTCTCAAGAAGTTTTCTCTCGATAGAAGAGAGATTTCGATGAGTGTTGTTATCTCTATACTTAAAAGACGCATTTGTTGTCTGTCTGTCTGTCCTCTTATAACTCAAGATCCAGGCTACCAAATAACGTGAAATTTGGTACACATACACAAAATTATGTGGGGAAGGTTCTTAAACAGGTTTCGTTCCATTTTTTGGAAAACCAACCGGAAATTTTGAGAACAAGTGAGAGTGCGTTTTCAATGTATCCATGTAAATCTATATCTTCGCACTGATCTTGATGAAATTTTGCACAGTTGACCTTAAAAACAAGAGGAAGGGCACTGTCTATATAAAATTTCGCTCAGTGCATGGTAGAAGGTACTTATGGATTTCGCCAAAATCCACAATTTTGCTCCGATCTTGATGAAATTTTGCACACTTGACCTTGAAAACAAGATGAAGGTTACTGACTGCATATAATTTCGTTGGTGCATGGGGGAAGTACTTTTATTAACCTGGGCAAAGCCGGGTACTTGCAGCTAGTTTTTCAATACAGTTAGACTAATCCATTGATAAAACAGGTACTGCTTAGTTGCCAGTTTTTGTAAGGATGGTTTTTAAAAACTTTACTGTCAAAGAACTTTCGAAAGTAATTTCTTTGAAAGGCTATACAAGAGAAGAAGATGTATCTTTTTGCTAGTCCAAACCGTTCACAATAGATTATAAGCATTACCACAGATGGAGCCCCAGCTTTAAGGGGTTCTAAAAATGGTTTTCTTACTTTGTGCCAAAGAGATGAAAGTTTTCCACAGTTTTCAACTTACCACTATATTTTACACCAGCGGACTCTGTGTGGAAAGTTTTTAAATTTGAACGAAACAATGAAAACTGTAGTCAAGATCGTTAACAAAGTTAGGTCTCATCTTCAATGATGACTTTTCAAAGATTTGGCAGACGAACTTGAACTGCAATATGGTGATTTACTTCTCCATGTGAATTTTATCCATTATGGATGTTGATCTCTGTGACTGTTCCTTATAGGTTGTGGAAATAAAATCCGCTACCAGTCACAATTTTTGGCGGTTTATTAGAACACTACCGGTTTCGGGCTTGTGCCCATCCTCAGGTGTTTACATTCAGACAACTGTTTAAAGAAAACGTTAATTACTTTGTGCTTATCATACAGTTATACATACATAGGTATCCTATATCTATATCCTATATCTATTGTCTGAATGTAAACACCTGAGGATGGGCACAAGCCCGAAACCGGTAGTGTTCTAATAAACCGCCAAAAATTGTGACTGGTAGCGGATTTTATTTCCACAACTTACTTCTCCATACTGAAATACATGGGCTCAGTAAGGGCAAAGTACTCTTAACGTTTCCACAAGGTTTGACCAGCTATCAAACTATTTCTTCAGAAAACAGAATAGCCTGTTGGCCTCTCTGGTTCATGAATTTTGCTTTTTTAATTGACTTAGCAGAAAAACTGAATGAGTTAAATTTGAATTTCCAGAGTAAGGACAAACATATTGCAGAAATGACATCTGATGTGAATTCTTATATTGAACAATTGTGTTTATGGGAGTCTGCCTTAAGAGAGGTGAGTTAAGACACTCTCCAATGCTGAAGGCCCAGGTAGAAGAATGTGGAACAACTTATGATGGTGAATGTTACGCAAATATGATTTCCACTTTGAAGGAAGATTTTAATAACCAGTTTTCAGACTTTTTTTTAAGTTTGTATCTTTCCCTTGGGCTAACCTCGAGCTACTGAATGTATCTTCTTCCATTTAAAATGTTTTTGATGTAGATGGAGCAGCTGTTGAACTGGAAATAATATCATCAAAAATGATTTGTATCTCAAAACTGTTTCAGAATCTAAAAATTGTTGGCCTCTAATTGATCAGGAGAAATATCCTAAAATAGTTAATACTACACTAAAAATAAAGGCCTCGTTTCCTTCAACTTACCATTGCGAATCACTATTTTCAAATATAAATTTTATTAAAATAAACACAAAACCAGGCTGACAAGCAAACACCTGGACTCTTGTATTTGTTTAAGTGTAACAAGTTATACATTAGGTATCAGTGATATTCAGAAGAGAACATGTCCTCAAGTTTCATGTTAAATATAAGTTATGAATAGTTAGAAAATATTATGAAGTAAAATGTTTATATTTTAAACAGACAGTGAAGATGTAAAAGTTTTATTGTTAAATATAGTTGTTTACAATATTGAAAACACTAAAAATGTAGCAATTATAGTATTTTTAAAAGTAGATCACTTCGGTACGGTATGGTGGTATGAAATAGTATATGGCGAAAACTTTCTGGTTGCCTACCCCTGATGTAGATTACGTGTAAACGAGCATTGTTATTCAATTTCATACAATGAGTCACAAATTTTTTTTTAGTAATAACTGTGGATGCCACTACAAAAAAGACTATGAGTCATTGTGCTACAGTATTATACATTTTTTGAGCTCAATGAACCTTGTCTGTTGCAAGCAACACAGATTCCAAAAGAAAAAATCGTCCAAAACCCAGCTCACTCAGCCACGGCGGAGTGCCCGAGTGCATTGAGGCGCTACGCTACGATGCACGTGGCTGTTCCCTGTTGGGGTTTCGAATCCCCCCCTCAGGCATGGATGTTTGTGCCATCTTTATAATAAGGTAGTTCATAAGTAGTTTGTAAGTTTAGGGACTGATGACCCCATAGTTTAGTCCCGTAAGCTGTACAAACATTTGAACCAGCTCACTCTATTCCTCCACGAGATCCAGAAATGAACTACAGTGGATCTTTCGCATCCCTCATGATTTTATTCAGCACTAACTTGTCTAAAAGCATACTGTAAGATGCTCTTGAACTCTGTCAAATGATGGTCAGTACTGGTAGTGCTGGAGAAGGGACTTACATATTGAACAGTCAAGAAAGCTGAAATCTAGTCTCTTCTTGATAGGCAGAAAGAACTTTCTACCTTTCTTGATGTTCCTATTTACAGCAGTATCCTGTAACAGCCTTATGATTACAGATTCCCTGTTCCGTGCAGACTCAATAAGACTGGGTTGATTTGTCAACAGCATTTCTGAGATGTTATCTCCATGATATGGTAATCTATTTTATTTAACAGCTCACATTAATTTTCAGATAAAACACTTAGAAAAATTTTGCTCAATTTGCAGTCTCTACCACTCATCTTAAAACATCTGAGTTTTTCCGTCTATATCAAGTGAGTTAAGATTTCCACCTAATACTATAAAATGACTAGAAAATTTGCACAACATATTTTTAAAGTTTTCTCCCAGATGTTCCATCACTACTGCTGCTGAAACAGGGACTGTAAAAACATAGAATGATCGTGTTTGAGCCACTTTACAATGAGATTTCCCCCAACCTATCTTGCAGTTCTAATCTGTACTAATTTCACTCAATATTATCATTTTTCATCACACTAAACATGCCTCCACTTCAGTGTTTCGCTCATCTCTGTGAGATACACTCGATTCTGAGTATAAAATTTCACTACTCTTTATATCTGGTTTCAACCAGCTTTTATTCTCAATTACTACGTAGGCGGAATCTATCCATAGGCATTCCTGCATTTAACTATTAACATTTTATTTCTATCCATAGACATTCCTGCATTTAACTATTAACATTTTATTTCTTCATTCTGTCCTGCTGAAGGTGCCCTGTATGGAATCAGAAGGCAGCTTTTTGGGCCTAGGGAGGGTATTATGTATCCTTAAAACAACCATACGCACACTTCACACATAATCCACTACTCTGTTAGCCATTTCCTTTGGGGAGTGAATGTCTTACCTATTAAGGGGGAGCCCACATTTCTCCACCAGATAGTGGAGATTGAATTTGAACCAAAGATCGCCACAGAATGGTTCGAGCTTCTAGTTTAAGCCTTCCACTAAGCTCCAAACCAGAGGGCCACAAGCAGTTCTGGGAACAATGCTGCAAACTGATTGCTCAGCTTCCACCCTGTGAGCGAGGCTAGCTGCTTTCACCAAAGCCATCAACCACCTGTATGAACCAAGGATGGGCTATGAACCCAATGGTGCAGCTGGATGCACCCTGGACTATATCCACTAGCAAAGCCTCCTCCATATCTCAGATGAGACCCCCCCCCTCCAATCAAGCAAATGGAAGTGGACCTTGACCGCCTTTCCTGACCACTTTGCTCATCTCCCTAAGGGTTTAGTCACCCACCTGACATTGGAATTCAAGAAGACAAGTATACCCACTCTCTGGACCTCTCTGGAAGATACAAAACAATTTACTACATTAGTTGCCAGTGGGCACTGAATTAAAATCAATGGGCAAAGTTTAAAATTTGCGCCCTCCAGAACTTGAATCCTGCTTGCCACTGCACTGACTATACTAGCACACCTCCACCAGCCCCAAATTTTAAATGTTTCCACACACTACTAACACAGTGCCCCTATCCATTTTCACTCATTACTTGCAGCATTTCACCAATTTCCATAATAGTGTGGGCTTTGTGTCAACACATTTACAATATAATCATTGTCCTCTCACAAAGGTCAGCTACTACAGCAACAGGGAAAGCAGCCTTTGCTGGCTCAAAGCTGCTACTATCAGCAGTGGCCAACACCTCAAACCTGTTCCTGATTTGTAAGGTGAGAGATTTGCAGCTGGCCCCCAGTTTCACTTTTGCCCAGATATTTGTAACTGTAATTGCTGCCAGACTATTGTCAACTGTGGGAAACTTATAGCACAGTGGCATTAGGTAGCTCAGGTGGTGCTATAAGCTCAAGTGGTTATACAGCATTCAAATCAGGTGCCCCAGTGGTATCCTGTAGCCTGTTAACTGTCACCAACACCACTTCCAGCTGTTTATAGATGGTGGCCAAATGCCCCCTGAATCTCTTCACAATGAGTGCAGTTCCTATCCATTTTATCCACTGATTTTCTCAACAGAGCTTATCAGGTACTGGCAGTTATCTCAATAACTGCCATAGTGTGAAGTATCATCTCTTCATGGAAGTACTACACTTTTGCATTATCTGTGATACGACCACAGATAAATGAAGGAATAGACTAGAGAGACTGACCATCAACTCAGGAGTTCTATAGTTCATGAAATTACAAGGAACTCTGATTTTACATTTTTCACGATTTGATGCCATAAATTCATAGTCCCTGGGAGAAGGCCATAAGATAGTTGCTAATTGATGCCACATTCTTACTAGAGGTCTCGCTTGTCTTTATCTCATTTCCTTCCCACTGACATTTGACGAGTCTGACGGAGTAATAAGTGGTGCACGAAAGGCAAACAGTTCACACCACCTCAGATGATGGAGTACAGGGTACACTAAGATCCACCGTGAGCACAGCTGGTAGGCTCAATATTGGTCTAGTGTAACAGCCATCTAGTGGCAGAGTGAGATTACCAGAAGCATTATCAGTGTACTGGAATACAGTTGTAAACTCCGGTGAATCAACATGTGCACTTGTTAGGGATAACCCACGCATGCACACAAGAGGGTAGTGCAGTAAGATTTCTAACCCACACATTTGATTTGATTATATCTTTTGGTTTATTTCAGTAATCCAGGACTGGCAAATAGGAAGATAATCAGATCACAAAAGTGAGAAAATTACAAGTTATGACTTAATGTTGGCTAAACAATAAATCTCAATAGGATTGACAGAAGCAAAGCCACCACTCCCTTTAAAGCTGAATTTATTTTGGAAGTACAATTTGTAGTCTAACAGACAGAAATGTTGGCAATAACACATTGCATTTTTGTTGCATCTCTTTTATTTTTAAATTATTATTATTTCTTACTGATTATGAGGTTGTAGTTGGTATCTATTAATGAGTTTGCATGACAATGAACCTTTGATGCAGTAGTACAATGCTACTCTATTTGCATATTGTGTTTTTGCAACAGCCGTAGTGGAGTAACCGAGCGGTCTGAAGCGCCTTGCTGTGGAGCGTGAGGTTACTCGGCTTCGGAGGTTCGAGTCCTCCCTGGGGCTTGGGTGTGTTTGTGTTGTCCTTAGGTTAGTATACCTTAGTTTAAGTAGTTTGTAAGCTACGGACTGATGACCACACAGTTTGGTCCAATAGATTTACAAACATTTGAACATTTGCTTTTGCAACAGAAAACTACAATGTGCAGTACTTATATTAATTTTTTTCAGTAGATAAAATTTTAAAAAACAACAAAAGTATTAAAAAAAAACACTCTGACCCAAACAATCCACATATAGTGAACAATGGAATAGAGACTATTGAAAGTTCAGTGAATTTGTAAACTAAAACAAGTTGACTCTAATATAGGTAACAATGTACATTTAGCTGCATCTCTTGTAATTCTAGTGACATAATTAAATATTATTGTGAAGAAACACGAAAACACTGAGAACTTCTGTTGTTGTGGATATTATTCACCTGAAAAGAGGAAAGTGTTTTTGTACGCAGTCAAAATCTCTTCTGTTGTCTTATTCCATGCATAGAACAAACAGCTGATTCATGCTACTTCATTCACCACGGCAAGTGCTGACAACATTCCTGCACCAAGAACATAATCAAGCCATTTATCTTATTCTAGGCTTACCTATAGTACCTTTATTTTCCTTCACTTGCACAGATTTAATAGAATGTAGGTCTTTTGAGAGGATTGCAATTTTTAATCATATACATTATGCCAAACACACATCTTTTTGCTCATATTTTGGGGGTTTTCAAAATTTTCGTAGCTTCTGCATTCTCCTAAATTTTGTGAATTTTTAAGTCTGAACTGCACAAAAACGTAAACTAGAAGAGTCACTGTAACCACATATTAACTGTTTAATTACTAGAGCATATGTTGACCAAATTGTGTACTATTGTCTTGTGACTACATGGTACCTAACTATGTGGATTGACCATATAGAATTTGTGAAACTATGATAATCATCAGACTCTGTGCAGAGTATTCTTAATAATTTTGTATGGCTCAGTGGCCTGGTGCAAGTCTTTTGATTGTACGCCAATTCGTCGACTTGCATGTCCCTAAAATACCCCAGTTATCTAACTGGGGAAAGGGGACCTACAATTTAATGTGTAATCGGAACCATGTATCATTTCTGGCGACTCCTCACATCGCTGAGACGTGAAGGCTGGGTTAAAATACAAACTGAAAATTCTGAGATCTGAACGGGTCTCGAACCCACAACCCTTTGTTTTCCAGTCAAGCATCTTACTCCGAGACCACCAGGCCCGACACTAAAGACAATTTATCCATGACAATTTACACTATCAGTGCTTAGAGTTAGTAATCAGTACATTGTAGCAGATGATGGTAATGTAGGGAAACAACACTCTACTCTTTAGCAGACAAAAGTTTATGGTTGTTACTTTTTCTTAATTTATGTCATGTGTTAAATAATCAATATTAGGGTACGCACAAATTGAGACACTAATGGTGCAGTGCAGCACGCATTTTTGTAGCTAACAGTGTAATGGGGCCGCACAAATTGAGACACAACATGATGCTTAAGCAACGTGTGCCTCCGCTAGGTTGCCTGGCGTTGTGACAGAGGTGCAGTTTTCTTGTTGTTGTTGGTTGGATGTTTAAGGGGGACAAAACTGCAATGGTCATCAGTCCCCCATTCCATCACTAAGCATCCCAAGTAAAACTGTGGAAATGAAGGAAAAGCGCTTACAGTTTAAAATTGCAAACTCTTATATTGTCCTTACCCTGACAGCCACTGATCCTAATGGTGTATGAAGGGGCACACATTCACTACAAACAGAAGTAAGGACATACACGCATACACCAACTGACACCCTGTTATATGAGCTACAGTTACAGCAATATCCCCTGTAGCAATGAAGGGCTGGGGTCCACATTGCTGGAAACCAAGTTTCCTGTAAGGCAATGCAGAAAGCAGGTGTTACGCTGAAAAGTTGTCGTAGCTCAGCCAGGTGGGGGAAGGAACCGCTGCAGTTCCACTGGAGGATGATGCTGTCCGATGCTGTGGCATGACATGAATGATATGAGAGGGCACATTACACCTAAGCATCACTCAAATCCACTGACTGACTTTTTCTTGCTCAGCATCCATTGTTTCTGGGACGTCCCACAAAGTGAGGTCCTTGGGGTACACTAGAATCTCCACCTCATCCTCAGATGTCAAGGTGGAGTGGGGTAGTGGCACGGAAGACATCGTGATATCCTTCGTCTTGTCATTAACACTCTTTTGCCTCTGATCCTTCTTGTCCCCCAGGCTTCTCAGGCTCAGCTGCAGGGACTGAGGAGGAGCATGAGGCCATGCGTCCAGCAGCCTTCGATTTTGCTTGCTGCTGGCTTGTGTCGGCAGCAACACTGGCAGAGCCCTGGGAAGGGAGTGTCTCAAAAGCCCCTTCTGAACGGGGGATAGCTGGAGAGGATTATTGTTTCTCCGGCAGAGGGGTGGAGGTTGCTCCCAAGGCAATCGCCTCGGGAGCAGAAGAAGGAAGGTAGCCCCCACCACCTTGGGGCAGGGGCAGGTTTACTGCTGGACGTCCACAATCCGGACAAGTGACACTGGATAGGCATTGGGAGGGCATATGCCAAAACTTCCAGCACTGGAAGCATGTCATAGAGGGAGGGATGTAAGGTTTGACATCACACCAGTGGGTACATCACCTTCACCTTCTCCGGCAGTGTATCACCTTCAAAGGCCAAGATGAAGGCACCGATGGCAACCCTGTTATCTGTAGAACCACTATGGACACGTCAGACGAAGTGAACACCCCATCACTCGAGGTTGGCGCGCAACTCTTCATCGGACTGTAAGAGAAGATTCCCATGAAAGATAATGCCCTGGACCAGATTAAGTGACTTGTGTGGTAAAATGTTTACCGTGATATCTCCAAGCTTGCCGCAAGGAAGCAACACCCACGACTTGGCAGGGGTTGCGGTGTGGATCAACACGGAACCATTACGTATTTTGGAGAGGGACTCCACGTCTCCAAACTTCTCCTCCAGATCGTCAATGAAGGACTGAGGCTTGGTTGTCGTAAAAGATTTCCCATCAGTCCTTGTACAAACCAAATACCTCGGTGAATAGGGCTCATTTCAGTTTGCAGCCCTATGTTCCTCCCAGGTGTGGCTAGGGAAGGGAATGATTTGGGGTCATAGGAAGCGGCATTGAACTTTCTACGCATAGAGACAGTGGTTACACGTCCACCAACGCTCGTTACATTTTTTTCCCACGAGCAGCTAAGGATCTAAGGATCCAGCCAGGCAGAGCGCCACTTGTCTGGGTAAGCCTTATATGACTGAGGTGCGGGCAGGTTCCTCAGAGGTCGCACGCTAGTGACTGTTCAACTTCAACAGCCATGCATCTCCTCGGCACGTAGCACACCTTGAGATTGAGGTTTTTTTTATAGAGGTTTGTACCATCCTCGCGACCCGGGCATTTAAGCCAAGATCCCCGGGCTGTGAAATGTATAACGTTCCACCGTCACACTGAACGATGGTCGTTGAAGCACGCACAGAGCTTACAGAGTAGTGGACTGTTGGCACAACACAGCCCACAGCTCAGGACCCCAGGTTCGCCAAGCCCGTACTCAGCATATTAATGTTGAGCCACTGAGCGGGGTGCAGTTTTCTGCAGCAGCATCATGGGAAACAGAAGGCGGGGGAGTGGGAAAATATAGCAGTCCGCCATTTGCTACTTTCGGGGCTGTGCACATGGCTATTTCTAATATTGGCTGCCCGAACAGGATCAACTTACTACTGAGCTTCATTTTGTCATGATATAATGTTTCATATTTCTCCATTTAAGTCCTTGTTCTTTTCTCATTAGCACATTTTTTTCCGTTACATATATCTGTATAAAATAGTTTTGGGAAATAGTAATTAATATTGCTATATGATAAGACCAAAAAGCAACACGGAAACTTTTTAATATATAGTGTAACAGTGTCGATAATATTGACACCGAAGGTGGAGCAGATAGGGAGTGACTAGAGAATGACTGACTGACAGAGGGCGTCGGCAGAGAATCACCACAAATGAAGACCCAAAAATAGCTGACGGATGATGACGACAACCAAGTAGAATTGCCAGTCCAAATGGTGAACAAAATCGATACTGAGACATAGCCAAGTATGATCTTGGAAAACAACAATGTACCAGCAATGATACCATAGCACAGTTGTGACATGACAGAGGAGCGTGCCGCAGTTCCGTGCGCTATATAGTGCGGCCATGAGTGTGCTCCAAGCGTGCACGAGTGTGTGTGTGTGTGTGTGTGTGTGTGTATGTGTGTGTGTGTGTGATCGTGTGATCGCGCGCGCGCATGCGTGTGAGCACGCGTGCGTGTGCGTGTGTATGCGCGCGCGGCAATGACGGTACTCATGGGTTGCGCAATGCCTAACGGCCGCTGGCGTAGTCCAGTTGGTCTCGCGAGCTCTTTTACTAATTGGACCAGGATCCCATAAATAATATAATATATAAGTAAAATGAACATTTTAAAATTCCTTAAATAAAGAAAATCAATCATTTTGTTTCTAAAGAATCCATAGGTAATCTTTTCAGAATTTCATAACTTTTGTAATTACTGTTAAACAATTTTTGAACCCTTATCTAATTTGGTCAAAGCTTCAACATACGTTTTACAGTTTAAGTCAGCATTCATTAGCCTCTAAAGTTGGCATTTTTACTTGGTTCTCATATTTGGAATCAGTTATTTATTATAAACCTACATTCTACATTATTTAGTGATTAGAATTTTTTTATTCTGTAATGAATAAAGCAACACTTTGTCCTTAGAATAAGGATAAAATATGAAGATTGTTGTGACCATAGCACCAAGCACTAATGTCCAGCAGATGAATCAGACAGTATCTTGAAGATGAATTAATGTATCACTCTGATCTCATTTTAAATGACAATTCAGAATCTTGTCTACATTTGAGACACATTAACCTATTAGGTAAAACCAAACATACGCAAAGTCTATGCAATGTGTTTTTACCATTGCACGCTATTTAAAATTCTGTGTAATACTTTAATTAAATTCATGCTTCACAGTAATAGAAACAAATAACGAAAATAAATACACAGGGTATCTAGCGATTCTTAAAAATAACATTCCTCGAGTTTTCCAGGTCAATTTTTTCCAGGGTCATATTGTGCTTAGTTGCTAACCACATTTGATTCATCTACAAATTTTGTTGATATATAGGAACATAATGAGTTTTTTTACTCTGAGTTAAAAAAAAAAAGTAATCTAAAATGGCTTATCTTAAATCAAGATTTGAAACCCTTATTTCAATAGTGCTACACCATCACTTCAGCTCATGTTGATATATTGAAGCTTAAACATAACTGGGTGACGATAATTCTGTGATTGTGATACCTGAAATACTGCCATAAATTGCTTGTAATATTTCAGGTGTCTTAATCGCAGAATTATCTTCACCCAGTTATGTTTAAGCCTCATTATATCAACATTAGTTAATCCAATACTACTGAAATAAGGCATTCATACAAACATACCACCGCAGTAGAGCGCATTGAAGCACTATTCTCCGATGTGCGTGGCTGTTTCCTGACGGGGATTCGAATCCTACCTTGGGCATGGATGTCTGTGTCATGTTTAGTATAAGGTAGTTTATAAGTAGTTTGTAAGTTTAGGGACTGATGACCCCGCAGTTAAGTACCTTAAGCTTTACAAACTTTTGAACATTTTTACAAACATACCAGAATCTGACATCAGAACCACATGTCAAAAGTAGTACGAACAAAACACTACAAAAAAAAAAAAAAAAAATTGGAATGAGACTAGGTTGCAAATGAGGTGAAACAGAATTAAAAAAAAAAAAAATAAATAAATAAATAAATAAATAAATAAAAACATTTTGATTAAGAACAACCAGTTGTTGAAAGCATACTCACTGACAAAGATACAATTACCTGCTTCAGTAAAGAATTGCACTTTTTAGAAATAGAACTAATAATGAATTTAAATTTTAATTTGAACAAGACTTATGGAAAGAACTTTAACAACCTATTTGGAACTGCTACCAACAGTAGTGAAATCAATTACAATATTCTGTCAAGTTATTTACTGCAAATAATCACCTTGCAATTAAAAACAAGGCAGTGACAATGGCCCACCAAAGTGGCCGAACGGTCTGTGGCGTGCTGGTCACAGTCTGCAAAGCCGATACAGTTGGGGGTTCGAATCCTCCCTCGGGCATGGGTGTTTGTGTTGTACTTAGCGTAAGTTAGTTTAGGTTAGTTAAGTAATTAGTGTGTAAGTCTAGCGACTGATGACCAAGTAGTTTGGTTGCATAAGAACTCACACACGTTTGAACATTTGCAGTGACAATGCACTTCCTGCTTAGCTGCAATCTACACATAAATGTTAGGTGTACTCCATTTACATCTCCACCGACCCTTAAATAAACAAACACAAATTTTTAGGAACTGTATTATTTTGAGTGAACACCTGTTAAGGAAAGCATGTGTGGAACATATCTGTAAGAAATTCAGCATGAACATGTATTTAGTTAAACATGTCTCAATCTCCCCAGACTATAAAACCTTAAAGCAAATATATTTCACATTGATACCTCTGTATATTCAGTATGGTATAGTATAGAGAGTGGGTGTGTAACAGCAGCAGTCTATACAGACAGACCATTTACACAACAAAAAGCAATAAGAGGGGTACCTAAGGTGAACAGACCACCATTTGATTTTAAAATGACTACTTTAAATACCTTACAAAATAGACTAATGTATTCATTGACAGTTAAATACTGTAATTCAACAGATGATTTCAAATTGTAAGTCTCTTTGGAGAACCGTTATTGTATACAGGTGTAAGTTTGTGTTTGTTCTCTCTCTCTCTCTCTCTCTCTCTCTTTTACAAATAACAATCTTGGGAATGTCCCAGCTGTCTGCCCATAGCATTGGACTGAGGGAGGGGGATAGGGAATTCCAGGAACAGCGGGCTGTCGCACTTCACAATGAGCTAAGGGTGAAAACAATACATTAGCTTCGTTCGAGTTGCGGTTGCAACAACTCTTAGGCCCTATTCAGACGGGAATATGCAAATTGCGTCTCCAGCTACCTGACGACTAGGAGACTGTACAACACGAGTAGCTGGTCACATTCACACAGGCATGTCTCTAGTTAGTCTCCCATACTGCCAAGTCGCTTGCGGTGTGAAAGAAAATTAAATCAGTTTCACTGCCTGAGGGTGACGTAAGCGCCCTTAATCTTTACTCTGCTGCCTATAGTAGAATATCTAGTGACTCTAGCAGTGACGACAATATTATAATAGTTTTATTATTACCACCAGTATATACACACAGGCCTGAAATTCGTGCCTGTCAATTTTTAATAGCTAGCTCAATATTTGTAATACCGGTATTTAAAACGAAAAACGTGAGGCACATGAGTTATGTAACTGACATATAACTAGTTCACCAAAGTCACTTATGATTTTGTTGCAATACATATGCTATGAACTATTGTACAATTTCTCTAACCAACCTCTACTTCCTACTATTATCTATTCAATGTACCCCACGTTTTTCGTTTTCAACTGTACAAGTATTGTCGTAGCTATTTAAAATTCACAAGCACAAATTTTCTAGGTCTAGGCTATCTGCATGGGGTTAGGAATTTGTACCAGCTTAGGAGAAATTATATTTTACATTTTACTCTGTTTTAAAAACAGGTTTGACCATTTTTAATATTTAAAGAAGTATTTTCTGTGTTTTGGTGTAGTGCGTGTAAAATTTTTAAATTGATTTCAGACATTTTGAGATTACTGCTGTAATCTTGTGAACTTTCATGTTAATTTTAGTATTCTTCTGAGAGTCAATCAATATATAGCCTTTTCTTATGTATATATTGCGAAAAGACCATGAAGGTAAAAACTAGAGAAATTCAAGGTCACATGGAGTTTACCATCAATTGTTCTTACCACGAAAGATTTGTGACAGGAATAGTGAAACAAAGAATTAGGCCATGTTCACATTCCTGGCCGAGCCGAGACACACATTGTATTCAACTGCACTGTTCACATTGTCGGCTGGGCCAAGATGACTCACACTGAGCTGATGACATTTGGAATGTTCAATATTTCCAGCGCGAGCCGATTGGGCTATGGTGTTGCTTCTGCAGCACTAGTATCTCATGGCTCCTGCCTCTTTTCAATACAAGTCCCTCTGCACGATAGCTGCTGCTTTGTTTTTTTTTTTTTTTTTTTTTTTAACACTTTTGAAAATGTGTTTTGTTTATTTTTTTCTTTTATTACTATTAATTCCATAAAATGAATACATAATTCGATATGTTTTTGTAGCTGTTCTCATAAGGAAGAACTCTCCTAAATATCAGTTGAAATGTATGGGATGAGTCTATTACCACTTGTTTCTTATGTACTTAAGATCCGATGAGTCAATACAGTGAGAGAATAATAGGAATAAAATAACAAAATCAGTAAGCTGTTAGCTGGTTCTAAGTATATGGCTATGAATAAGTTTTGGTCACCACCGTGTTTCCTTCAATCTTCAGGTGACAGTGGGTGAAGGTACCTTGTTGCTGGGGACAACCCTGCCAAGAAAGAAAAAGCAAAAAACAACAAGAAATGAAGTGGCACACACTTATCTTTTACTGCCCTGACCTGTAGTGTTTGAGGCTAAACTAAATCATTTTCCGAGAGCTACAAAATCAAAAATAAAATAAAAAATGACTATATATGACTTAGGTGTAGATATAAGTTTCAGTATAATTTTGGGCTACTTCCTTTTATCATTTCCAACTAGAAATCCAATAAGTATAATGTCAGAAAAGTTTTTTCAGTCCATCAACCCCAAAGTCGCAGTTAAAATTAATTTATGTGTATGGACAAGAAATCAGTTTTATACCTCTTACGAAGTATGACCTCATGTAAAACCTTAGCAGATCAATTGTAATCAGTCGCCACCCAAGAAAAAATAGTTTATACTTGTTTTCTGGTTATGGATCATTAATAAATCACGAGGGAGTGACACAAGTGGGCAGCAATTTAAATTTTTTGGCACTGCAGTGTTTCACACTATGCCCAAAATCCACGGAGATCGGAGGCTTCTGGTTGTGGCATAACGCCGCTCAGATAACTCGCAATTACTTATGAAAGGTGGTAGATACCAGTGCGACCACCATTTCAAAAACTTTTCTATTCTTTTAGCTCCATTTCACTCGCTGTAATGTATGGTCTAAAATGCACAGAACAGTAAGCTGCCTGCTATCCAACTTTTCCAATACACGATTTTTATATCAAGTGCATGCACTTGACAAACAGCATCATTTGGTAACAACTGTTATGAATTATAAAAAGGTGAATGCTTTATTAGAAACCTGAGATGTGTTACTACCACATGTCCAACAATCGGATTTTTTAACTGCAAACTTTCATAAAAATCGAGTGAGAAGCGTTAAGAAACTAAAAACTCGCATGAAATGAACAACACTTTTTCACAGGTAAACCAAAAATTATAAGTATATAACTCGTCGGAAAGTTAGCAAATGTTTTCTACCTCGAATTTCAAATTAAACATTTTTTCGTACGTTGCACAACCAAATTTTGCGATTGCAACCAAGGACTTTGAGATTCTGCGACCAGCGTGTCCGGTCGTGTAGTATCAGAGTCGCGGCAACTCGTCACGCTGCTACTCGAGTAACCCCACGTGTACGGCACCATTTAACTACACGTGCAGTGTCTCATGGTCGCACAGTATCTCAGTCACTCAGAGACTTGAGTATTCCCATGTGAATTGGGCCTTTGGCCTTAAGAGTTTTGGTCGCCATTGTTTCATGCCAGTTGCGGTACGGAACGAGTTGCAACCGTTTTTGACAGGATTTTCTGCAGATATCTGTTGTTTACAGGTATTGGATCAGAAAATAGAAAAACTGTGCCTCACATACTAAACTCGTCCCTATAAAGGGCAGTGTGCACATTAACATCCCCTATTTTAGGGGAAACTCGATATATGTAGCAAGTTGCATGCATTATATTTAAATCGACAAAATTAACATGGATACAGGTTCACAACCGTTATTGCAGTGAAGTCTTGGTATAGAAACATACGTACCTGTGTTCTTTTAATGCCTACTTGCGAAGAAACAGAAGTGCTAAATGTTTTGCTCAAAATTACAGTACTACTGATTGACCTACAATAAAAAGCTTACCCTGTGCGAAGGCCACATTTTGAAAGCAACAATGTACCTCTGAAAAGCATTCTGAGGTATGGTACTGACCACTGTTTCTTTTTAAATACTGAAAGCCCCTAGCGAGTGAACAACTTCGTCAATATACGTAATATGTCTAGCACCAGCCGTACGTTTGCACACTGGACACCTTGCAGCCTCTTCCTAGAACATTAACGAGTTACAATTCTTAATCTTTCTTGGAAAGAGAGAATTTAGAGCATTAGTTACGTTCGGGCAAGAACAATATTTTAGTTTATCAACATTGACAATAAATAGCAGATAATTAGTATCAATCAAAAGCAAAATTTGCAACAAAATAATTGCCACAATTTAATTAAATTTGTCCCATTTCTTTAATCAAATGTTCAAATGTTTGTACAGCTTGAGGGACTTAACTGTGGGGTCATCAGTCCCTAAACTTACAAACTACTTATGAACTACCTTATACTAAAGACGACAAACATCCATGCCCGATGGGGGATTCGAACCCCCGGCGGCAGACGGTCATGCGCACCGCAACACAGCGCTCCAGTACATGCGGCTAATCCGCCGCGGCTTCCTTTAATCAAACAATGTAAAGTAAAACAGGACAATCATGGGGAAACTAGTGTCTGGATTTATTTATTAAGAGCTTTGTTTAATAATTTTACATAATTTCATTAAATATTACTGATGTTTTTATATAGCTATTACTTGATTAATGAAACACTGAGAGAGTTACGCATGTTATGTTTTACATGAAAATGCATTGAGAATTTTTCAAGATGAAGATCAAAAATTTATGTACGTAATGTAGGCTGTTTCTGGAATTTAATTGCCTCTCTCGCACTGTAATCAGCTTCAGATTGTGAAGTACGGCATGTTCCATTAACACACACACACACACACACACACACACACACACACACACACACACACACACACACCAGCACCACTGTTTTCCATATGGAAGTTTCAGTGGTTTTGTACCTTAAAACATCGAAAATACGACATAGCATGGATCAAAATACGCAGAATGCCATTTATGTGAATGTCACATAAATTTTTGTACTTAACCATCCAGTAAAATGTCAAAAGGCATAGTGCTAAGTAATGTTGCAGTGTTTGATTAAGTCGTTTTTGACTGGTACCGCGGATCTCAACTCAAGGGTATCGTATAATAAGGCCCAATATCAGATATTTGTAGAAAAGGGTGAAGTACTTTTGACAAGATAGACTGCAGATGTCATCGCTGCTTGTTCACTCGCAATAATTTAAGCTGTCCTCTTAGGTTCCTGCCTAACCACATCCTTTATATTCGTAAAAAAAAAAAAAAAAAAAAAAAAAAAATAGTACTTTAATCAGTCAGAATAGACATCTACAGTGTAGCTTGTCTAAAGTACTTTGCCGTTTTCTATGAATATGTGATATTGGGCCGCATTACACAATACACCTCAGGCAAGAGCCGCGGTACCACTCAAAAACAGTTCTACAAATAAAGGCTCATGTAAACCTTTCATCAACACAGGTTAGAGAGTAAACAAGTCAACTAGTGCTACAGATGGCTAAAACACAAAATGCAAGAAACAGGCATTCACAGTTGCAACTGGTGGAGGCCACGCATGCACAGTAGCACGTTGGCTTCCGTGTGGCTGCCGGCGGCTACAGCAGGTGGCTCTGGTGCGCTTCTGATGTCATCACGGCAGCCAACGTGTTAAAGGTAGTATGAAACAGGAGACGTAAATTACTCGCAACTTGAACGAACTTATTTTTGAGGAAATGTATTGAGCCAAGCGGAAGGCAAACAAATGTTTCTGCCGAAAAGCATATAGAGTACGACTTTTCCAGGGCTTTTGGGAAAAATGCAAAAAATTCCTTGAGTTTTCCCTGAGATTTTAAGAACAAAAAAATTCCCGGAGATTTCCCAGTTTTCCAGGACGCTGGACACCCTGATACAGGTATTTATCAAGCAAAAATATCAAACTTTAACATATAAAAATCATTTTTTTCCACGAAATAGTTTTCTTAATATGGGGTGAGAGGTATTTCAGACTGACCAGACCAATTTACCACGCATGACTGAAATATGACAACATTGGCCAAAGTTGACGGACTGACCTGAAATGTATTGTTTTCCTTGAACACCCTCATCATTCTCCTGATATCAAAATTGACAATGCCAGTAAGATGACAGCCTTTCGCGATGATTTGAGCTATGGACCAGGCCTTCTTCAATCATAATACTGCATGCAGTATCACTCGCGAAGAAGAACTAAGAATTATTTCAGAGAATTTGTTCCAGTGCTTCCAACTGTATGAGGAGCCAATTTTGAATAAAAAGTTGTGTATTTTGACATTGGTCGCACTGCTAATCACCCCTTCCACCCTCCTAGATGGAGCTAACACAACTATCTGTACTGAAATGCTTATATGTGATCTATGATCTCTGCTGTTTTTGTGATCCTTAGGCGAGATGTTCATTGGAGTCAGCTTGAATGCCTTCCTCATACTATGAATTCGCATTTGAGTACCCATGGGGTTTCCTTTTTACTCACATTTTGATCAAAACTACCAGTAAAAAATC
Organism: Locusta migratoria; assembly: GCA_026315105.1. NCBI lineage: Eukaryota > Metazoa > Arthropoda > Insecta > Orthoptera > Acrididae > Locusta > Locusta migratoria. Next base: position 788,302,050 of record CM048755.1, read on the forward strand.
TAGCAGCATGATCGAGAATTGCTTCCATATCTGTCTTTATCTGATCTAGTGTTACTGAAGACTAGCTCGTCCTAGTGTTCTGTATGTTGTCATATGTAAAGAACAACCACACTTTCCTATAATTCTTCCAATTAACTGAAGTTGACTATCACATTGTTTACAGTCGACCTTAGTGCACTTTGCAAAAAATGATTTGGCAATGTGAATGCGTCATTCAGAACACCACTAGTACTGTACACATATCGTATTTACGCAAATCTAGTGCACACTTGGTACTCAAAACTGGGGTGCAGTTAAAATTCAATGGCACATTACATTTGAGTACAATATTAAATTGTTCACCGGTATTTCTTACCCTATGTGATATGAAATAGTGAAACATTTATTAAACACAAGCAAGAATTAAAGAAAGAAAGACATAAATTGGGTAAGAGGTTATCGTGTTAAAAGAGCTGGTATATACAGTATCTAAAGTTCTGAATTCTGTTTGGAGGTGGCAGAAGGAAAACATTTAATGCCAAGAAGGGAAACTTTTCCTTTAGTCACCGGTGCTGTCCCGTGCATAACAATGCACTGTTTTACTAATCGACCTCGTTTCATTATTGTTGGTCTAGTACAGCACTTCACACTGTGTTTGCATTAGGTAGTCACAAAATGGAAGCAAAGCATAGAAGAATTTCACAGGAAGCTTCTTCCAGGCATAAAGAAATTCTAAAGTAATGCTGATATTATAGTAAATGTTTTGGAATTTGCACAAGAAAGGAGGAAGAACAGGCAGCCTGTGAGCAGTGACACCATACATATAAAGAGGTGGCTGCAGTTCTTAATATACAGAAGCAAGAGTTTAAGGCTAGCTGGTGATAGTTTGATCACTTTATGAAATAAGTGGGCTGATCTCTATGACACCCTACAACAATATGACAAAAGCTTCCACAGGTTTTTGAGAACAAACTTCAAGAATTTCAATGCTATGTTACCACACTTAAGAAAGAGAAAATTTTTTAAATGGGCTAAACAGGCAACACTGATAAGACTCCAATTCTGTTTGATATGCCGCATAATTAAATGATTGACAATAAAGGTACAAATGAAGTTACCATTGAAACATCAGGGTGTGAAAAAAAGCACTTAACAGTAATGCTGGCTATGACTGCAGATAACTACAAACTTCCCCCTTTTTTAATCTTCATGTAGAAAACAAGCACCAAGACTCCAAACAATGAAAAGTTATTCCCTGATTATGTCATTGCTCTAAATCAAGAGAAGGAAGGGATGACAAACTTGATGCTTGACTGGCCCCAAAATGTGTAGGAACTTCATCCATGATTTGTCTCAGTGCATTTCGTGGTCATCTCACTAACAAAATGAAAAAGACGATCCACAGCCCAACCAGTGACCTTTTTATTATTCCTGGAGGAATGATTTCTGTATTACAACCCCTGGACATTAGTATAAACAAATCTTTCAAAGGTTATGATCAAGAACAGTACAAAAATGGTTTTTTGAACCAAATCTTCAACTGACTCCGACAGGAAAAATTAAACTTGCTGTACCCTACATTATTTGGCACTGGCTTTCGGCAACCTGTAAACACATCAAAGTACCAATGATAGTAAAATATTTCAAGAAATACTGTATTTAAAGTACTCTGGAAGGCAGTGAAGATGATGTGCTCTGGAACAAGAATGAGGATGGTAGGGAAGGAGGAAATGAATCTATTTCTGATGCAGACTCTTCCAAGGATTCCAGTGATGATGACATTAGTGAATAATGAGTAATACCTGTAATTTATAGTATGTTTGTTTCTACGCCATGTAAGTAATCAATGAAATAATGAAAATGTCACTAATTACCATAATGAGTAAGTTAAAAATAAATTACTGTTATTTTTTATAGTTCAGTTATGTGCCAGAATTCCTTTTCTTTATTATTCATTTAATTGGGGTGTGCATTACATATGATGGCACATTACATTCACATAAATAAGATATTACATGTGGGTTTTCCTACTCATATTATTTTTCTTATTTAGAGAAAGCTCTCATCCATCACAACAAGTAGAAAGCCATACTCTACCCTACAGCCACTCCACAATAGCACATTCCCATGTACCACAGCATCGTGAGGCAACAGTCACAAATTGGTTCTAACATTATCTGTCAGTCTGGATATGTATCATGATGCACACTCACCATCGAATGCAACATATTCGTATCTATTACTTAAAATGTCATAACCACTCAGTCACATGGAAACCTATTCCATGCGCTTGTACCCTCTTCAGTAGTCTGCAGTGGGGCACAGTTGCAAAAGCTTTTAGGAAATCTAAGCATGTGGAGTCTTGCTGTTATCTGTAATCCTTATTTCACACTCAGTGGTCAGCACACTGGACTCACATCTGGGACGATGGCAGTTGACAGTTCAAATCTCTTTTCGGCAACCTCTATTTAGGTTTGCCATTATTTCCCTAAATCAGTCCAGGCAAAAGCCAGAATGGTTCCTTAGGAACGCCTGGCCACTGGCCAATTTCCTCCCTCATCCGACAAACAATACAAACTCCATCTCTAATGACCTTGATGCTGATACAAAATTGCATCAAATCTCCCCCCCCCCTCCCCAATTTAAAGAAAGAAAGCACGAGTGTGTTCACAACAGCTTCACACAACTCTGTTGTTCCACATTGAATCATTGCTTTTAATCTGTTAGAAGTTAATTATGTTAAATTTTCTTGTTAATTGGAAGCTCAAAACAGATTGTGAATAGTGCAAAATCTAATCTGCCTACAAAGGGCCCACTATTCATGCACTAACATATCAAGAATACAGCCTTGTTAATGCACTATGTAGGAGATGTGTAGTAATATATTAATGGAAAGTCCAGGTTGGAATTAATAATATAGTAAGGACAGTTTACAACTCACCGCAAAGACGTGGCGACAGGCACAGTCACACAACCATCACCTCCGGCAGCCAGAGGTGATGGTTGTGTGACTGTGTTGTGTGCCTGTGTGATTGCGTGAGTGTTCTATTTTCTGAAGAAGGCCATGGCCGATAGCTGAAAGTGTTGTATGTGTGTGTCTTTTGTATGTGCCTGTAGCAGCTCGGCGCCGCGTCTTTGCGGTGAGATGTGTAGTGATCATTTACTGCGCTTAACCACATAAGCATTTAAACACAAGATCCACTTTTGTTACTAAATTAACATCTGCAAAGATTTAGATGGACTGATGTAAAATAACCAAATTATCTTGTTCTCAAAATTTACTTTAATAAATTAAAGGAAACAAGTTTAATGTTGTTAACAAATGGAAAATCCTATTGGAAAGTCAATAATGGAGGATAGGTAACAACTCAAAATAAAGACATTTACTGACCACTGACAGGAACTCACATTCACACAACTTAAATTTCCGGCAATGGTCTTCATCAGAAGATGAAACAGTGATTACGTGACAGAAGGGCAATGTCAATTATGTGATTCCTCAACCTATAAGTTATGCCAGGATGAGTCCGCCCCAAAAGTCCAAAATGACCTACAATCTCTGCTAAAAATCTTATGGCCCTAGCCAGAACCTCTGCCCTGAATCTCCCTCCTCACTCCAACAACACCCCACACATCTTTGTTTTACTTGCCATAAGCCCAACAATCCTGGATGCCCAATTGTGCTCCCACTAAAAGAATTTCAGCTCTTGTTGATCAGCACCTCCCACCAACTGTTCAAAACCTACCCTCCCACATCCTAGATACCAACCACTTCCTCCAAAGACTATCCACCAGCCCCACCCACCCCTTTACCACCTGGATCCTTACTTAACACTGTAGATGCCACTTCCACTTCGCTATACACCAATATCCCACATGCCCATAGTCTTGCTGCTCTCTAACACTACCTTTCTCAGCATCCTTCAGACTCCTCGCCCAATACTTACTTCCTTATAACGCTTACCAATTACTTCCTAACCAACCTCTTTATGAGCTGTCTAGAGAAAACCTTCCTAGCCTTCCAAAATTCCAAACCCCTGGTCTGCTTCACATTCATTGATGATATTTTCATGATTTGGACTCAGGGTGAGGACACCCTATCCTCGTTCCTTCACAACATCTACTCCTCCTCCTCCATCAGTTTCACTTGTTCCTTCTCAACCTGGCAAGTCACCTTCCTGGATGTTAACCTACACCTCACTGACGACTCCATCCATACCTCTGTACACATTAAATGTACTAATTAGCAAATAGTACCTGCTCTTTGACAGTAGGCATCCATTCCACATTCCCTCCCCTACAGCCTTGCCACCCAAGGACAGCAAATTTGCAGTGATGACAAGTCCCTTACCCAATATGCCGAAGGCCTCACAAAAAGACATTACCCTCCTGACCTAGTATGCAAACAAATTTCCTGTGCCATATCCTACACACACCACCACCAATCCTCCCTCCAACCCCAGTAACCAGTCACAAAGGAGTGTCCTCCTTGTCACCCAATACCACCCCGGACTGGAACAAATAAATCACATTTTTCATCAGGGCTTTCATTATCTGTCATCATGACTTGAAATGAAAGGTCCTATCCCAGATCCTTCTGAACCTTCCTAAAGTGGTGTGCCATTGCCCTCCCAACCTCCAAAACATCCTAGTTCACCCCCAGGCTACTCCCAATCCCAACCCCTTACCACAAAGATAATATCCATGTTGATGCCCTGATGCAAAACATGCCCAATCAACCCACCCAGCACTTCCTATTCCAGTCCTGTCAAAGGCTTTTCCTACCCCCATCAGAGGTCGGGCCATCTGTGAAAGTCAATTGTATATTTTCAACGACATTACAGCATTCAATGAATGAAATAAATCACAATTTACAATCATTTATGGCTTCACTGTACAAGGTTAGATGCAATACCAAAGTGCGGTGAAGGAAAATTTGTGCCCGGCCAGGATTCGAACCCGGGATCTCCTGCTTACTAGGCAGACGAGTTGACCACTCCACCACCAAGGACACAGTGACCAGTCCGACTGCAGAGGACTCTTCCCTGCATGTCTCCCGCCACACCCAAAAACTCCATTCGCCACACTGTCTCTTTCCTATTACCACAGCCTATTTGTACTGTGATGCTCACAGCCACAATACTGTATTCCTGCATCAGGGAGAACATTGCACAGTGTTCTATATTGGTATGACAACAAGCCAGCTGTCCATCAGGATGAATGCCCACCGCCAAACTGTGGCAAAAAGCGAGATGGACCACCTTGTGGCACAGCATGTAGCTGAACGTGGCACACTGGATTTAAATTGCTGCTTTACTACTTGAGCCATCTGGATCCTCCCCTCCACCACCATATCTCCTGAACTGTGTAGATGGGAGTTGTCCCTTCAACACATTCTACAGTTCCAAAACCATCCTGGCCTCAACCTAAGATAACTTGTCATCCCTACACCATATGCCTAACACAATCCCCCCTTCCCTCCCCATACATTATCCAGTATCCCTCCAATTCATGTCTTCCTTATTGCCCCCTACAAAATCCCCTAATTAGTTACTTTTTATTTTTATTGAATATTTATTGTTTTTTCCCTTATTATTTTTATCATTTCAATTCTCCCACTCCCTCCCTACACTCCTCTACACCTCCCTTTTATCCTCTCTCACCCCATAAACTTCACTATATTTCACCCGCGAGAACTGGCGTGCGAGCATTTTGCTCACAGTAATTTTAGAACAATCGGCATTTTACTAATTTTAAATAGTCAAATATTTTCTGTTACTGTTTTTTTTAAGGGTGCTAAATGGCTAGGTTATCAGTCCCCTGTTCCTAGCTAAGAGAGCACATCATTTAATTAGTGGGTAAAAAAGTACTCCATGTCAAATGCACGAGACAGTCAAAGTGATGATGAGTGTTAAGACAACAACATTTACAGAGAAACCACTAAAGCAGTGGACCAAACAAACAACAGCACTAAAATAGCACAGCGGAAGATTGTGGCTGGTTGATCACAAAGATAATAAAGGATGAGCCAGCCATTCTGCACACGCTACAAATGCCAGTCAAAGATAGGACTGACAGGACGAAAGTGAAAACAGATTAAAACCGTTTGAATGGTGGGTGCCTGAAATATCAGGCTTAGGTACCAACCATTAAATCACATGATAAAAACCAGCTGCGTGAATAAAATCTAAAACACATTCAACCATCGTCTCCTAGCACAAAAGAAAGTGTATCTGGCAGATTAAAATATTGCCCCAAGGCAACTAAAAGTGGACAGTCTACCAGAATGTGGACCACTGTCAAGGAGACACCACAGTCACATTGCGGCGTGTCCTCCCACTGAAGAAGGTGGCCATGTGTCAGCCATGTGTGGCCGATTCGTAGGCGGCAGAGAACAACCAATTCCCTACGAGATGACCGCAGTGAGGACTTCCATGTAGCCGTAGATAGCTTCATTGCACGGAGTCAAACACTTGTGTTTTCTTATAAACGCAACTAGAAATACTTATTTGGACATATTAAGTACATTACAAACTGTTCTTTGACTGTCAGAAAAATGTTATACACGCGATCGATGGCGTAACTTTTAGGAGCGTGAGTTCTAGAGGGTTAATGCCCCTTCTCACACTCACACCTATCAGAACCTGCGTAACTTTCTATCCCCACCTTTACCTGGCATGCTCCCCCCTCCATTCCCCACTTCACTCACAGTGAAGATGCTTCTGGCACTGGGGCAGCTGGACATGATGGTTGTGTGTATATAGTTGTCACAGTGAATGTGGTGTGTTCTTTCTTTTCCTTCTCAGCCCGTCAACAGCTCGACGAGCCTCTTTAGTGAGAGTTATCTCTCCTCCATTATTGACATTTACACAATCACTCAGACAACACATGACCACCATACAGACTGTCCCAGCAAAACCAAGGTCAATATAGAGGCACAGAGTGCGATTATGGGTAGGGAAGGAGATTGACAGTCTTTTTTAAAGGAACAATTCTAGCATTTGCCCTTAGAAATTTAGGAAAGCCATGGTACAGCAGAGTCCCGAAAACTCGGTCTAATGTGGGCCAAAGGTTGGCCGAGTTTGTGAAAATGCCGGGTTATCGGGAACGGTGTTAAAAAAGAATAGGTAAGATTTTTTTTAAATAAAATACTTTCTACTTTACTTCAGAATACAATACAAATGGCTGAACACAGTAACACAAAATAAATGTAAGACAATATTTAAAAAATGAAATTCGTTATTTACACTCACATGACTTCACAAAAGGCGGTTAAGAAAAGACAAAGGCTGTAGGCAAACTGAGTGGCAGAGTGCACACGCCCACATCCCACGTGTATCATTATTGTCTGCTGCAACCAAGTTCATTATTGTCCATCACGCCTAAGCCGATTTTAAATGGCATCGTGAAAAGATGCACTCCCCTAGTTTTGATCAATACTGTTTTTAGTACGAAAAAGCATCTACATACTGCATTAATGAAACTCAAAGGATTCTTAAATAGAATGTAGGTGTCACAAGAAAATGTTATTTCTGAACCCATAAATAGCTTGCAACTGCTACATGCTACAATTTCAGTTCTGTCCTGCAGTTATGCGAGCACAGAACAATACAAGGGGGTGTGCTGGTGTGTGGCAGAGTTATCTGGACTGCCGGGTTACCGAGTGGTGAGTTTTCAGTACTACTATAAACCTAAATCAGTATGACATAATGAGCATTTAAACTGCTGTTCTCCCAAATGTAAGTGCTGTGTGACAACAAGTGTGCTACATCATTTGGTTTATTTTTCTATTTAATATTTATTTATGTTTGCTTAGCTTCACTGTGTGCAGGACAGTGGGCTGTAGCAAAGTGTCCAATGGGTATGTTCTTTGCTTGGGTGTGTTCCCCACTTCTGGAGAAGTACTCTAAACACTGAATTATTTCCAGCATTCTTTTTCACTATGCCAGTCTGTGATTCCAGACAGGTACCAATTGTATTTTACACATTGTTGAGAATTCGTGTATATATAAGACTGAACATTAGCAGTACCAAAGTATGCAGTACTACACAGGGGGACATGGTTTAAAGCATAAAAAAAGTGACATGGTAGTAACGTTAGCATAACAACTTCCAGAAAGACGAGATTTTGTATGGAACAAAATCAATTCAGCATAAAACTAAAACTGATTGGATACATGACTATATGAGAATTTGCTTTTACTGTATTGACGATAATATTCAATTTTTATAGTAATGTTTTTGAAATATATATATATATATATATATATATTTATACCTTTACAGTTCCAAGATCCATTGGTTTCTTGATTATGTCATGGTAATCATGGAGACCCAGTAATTCAGCATCAACAGGCTTGTAGAATGGCCATGCATAACCCTGTGGAAACATCACTGTTAATGTCAATTCAAAAGCAAACTTCCAAAAAATAGAATTGTCCATTCCACACAATAAAGTGATTTAAAATACAATAATGCATCTTATAAATTGACATTTATCTATGGAAATTTTATATAGAGACAAGTTTACAACAAATACAAAACTAAAGCTAACCATAGCCTGAAGTTATTTTGAACACTTAGTGTGCTTCACTAGGCATGGTCCTTTTGCAGGTGGTATGCTGTTCTTCTGAATAGTGAATTGACTGACACAGTCCATTCAAGGATGCAACAACTTTACCAATGTGAAATTCTCTGACAATTCCTCAATTTACAAACACAGTTTTCACATTTTCCCTCCCCAAATTATATGGCAAGTACACAAGTGGGTCAATAAACACATGAAAAGACTTCTGTATTTATGAACATGTTATTAACACTAATTCCGTATGAACAATAAGTTAAGTATCTTCCTCAGCATTTATGATCTCGAGGGTAAGTTTTTTAATGCTAAGAATGGTTTTTCAACCGTTGAAGCAAAAATGAGTTTTTGGTGGTGTTTCCCTGGCAGATAAGAAATTTCATATTCACAGAATATACAACATCAACTGTGAATGGGCAAAGCTGCAAATGTGTACCCAGCCGGGATTTCAACCCGGGTCTCCTGCTTTCTAGGCAGTTGCGCTGACCCCTACACCACTGGGAACACAGTGATCACCGCACCTGCAAGGACTACCTTAGTACACCTCCTGTTAGATACAAATTCCCAGCTTCACTCTGCCCACAGTACTCAAACTCATAATTATCAAACTAATTTCCACAAGAGTTGATGTCATATATTCTGTGAATATGAAGCAATAACAACTGCAGGATCAGAAGTGACATACATACATATGAAATTCCCAGAACTGTGGCAACCCTGCATATTAAAGGGGAACCTAAAGTTTAATGTGGACAACAAACCACAGTAAGATTATTCTTCATAGACAAAGATTACTGACGAAGAGGAAAGATACTGGTATCAGTGGTTACGATTTCTGAAGTATTTATCCTCTTAGAGGAAATGCTTAGAAGCACGAGTGCCTCTCTTGACAAGAAGTACATCTTATTTTCTGGTAAGAGAGAAACTCATTAATTCAGTACGTCATTTTTGGTGCAAATTTCAATCAAATTGTGCCACATTATTCCAATATGAACAATGTATTCTTCCTGACTTTTAATGAGACCTGCTTTCTAATTATGATTTTAATGAATAAACATGAAATATATTGCAAACTGGAACTCAGTTTTTACACAATTCCTAACATATTCAAGTGAGTTTACATTCTACTTCAGTTAACCTGCTTGTTGCATTGTTTGTCTTGTATTCCAATAAACAGTAATTGATTCAAGTGGTTGACGTGTACCTTAGAACGAGGTCAATAACAACTTAACTTCCCTTTTAGTGATGGTGACAGATGGGTTGAAAGTATCTAAAGTTTTCAGTGCTTCTTAGAACACCTGATATGACATCACATTTACACTCTCAAGCATGAAATCTAAAAACTGAAATTGTTTATATTCTAAAGTGTCAAAGTTATCAATTTTACTTTTAAGGAGTAATGGTCAGCTAACACAGAAAGCTTACAACCCAGCAAAAAAACTAAATGTAATCCAAGATGTCAATGACAACTATAATGCAAACCTTTCCAACACTATACTTTCCAAATTTAAAACAGTGTTATCAGTAAAACTCATGCAGCACAAAAAAATCTGACAATTTTCCACACACACCAGTATGACAAATATGATAATACTTCTAGGGTACAAAATACAAAATTCACACTTTAAAAAATACTTTGATATAAGTAGATATGATTTAATCATAGTGCAACAGGTGAGAAGGAAAAATGTTTCATACTTGTTTAGGGGATTACACTGTACAATTCCCGCTTTAGTGCTTGTTCCGTCAACGTGCACCTTAATACAGTTTCAAATAAACAAAAATACATCCTAATTATGTACACTTTTAATGGGCAAATAGGGCGAGTTGCAATTTTTAAAAAAAGAAGGGGGGAAAAATGTTCACCACACAGCTATCGTTTAAAATAAGTTTATTTTCTTCTCATCAGACAGCAAGTTTGTAAGATTATATAAATTTTTTTTTTATATGACTCGAGCCCCCAAGCAACTTCGCACTTTTCCTCACACACAGAAATCCTTCAACTTCATGGCAACGAGCAACAGCGCTCCGCTGTCTTCTGCTGCCCACCCGACACTAATCTTCCTTGTGTGACTCGGTTTCTGTTTTTCTACAGAGGTTCCAACTTTTGAATATGACAAATAGTAATGTGACCTAGTATGTATGGCCGAAAGGGGGGGGGGGAGGTAATAACGAGTCCAAGGGGAATAAGTGAGTAAGGAATCACCAAAATTGTGAAAACATTTTCTGTAAGGTTGCAATGAGATAGGGGGCAGCATATTACATCATTCTGTTGAGTGAAGTAGGAATTTGTATGGGTGGGGGGTGGGGACTTTTAGCTTGTTATTTCCAGATTAATATTCCTTTCTTTCACAGAAACCCTCAAACAAGGATATTTTTGCTCAATAAGAGGTTTTACTTTTTGCAATCATTCATAATCATCACTTTCACAAGGAATAGATTTTTCTTGCAACAAAAACTTCCGTTTTACGAGAAAACGAGATAACATCTATTTGTGATTTTGTCGTAGAACTCTATTTTACAAGTAAGAGATGTTCATCTCACACACGAAATCGCTGTATTAGTAGATACGATACAATAAAAAACAAAACCAACACAACTTGAACTTCTGAACACTGATTTACGGTGTAGGATATATGATAAACATTGTTTATTATTACCAATACACCAATGATTGTCGAACACAAAAGGAACAGAGTTTTTGCTGACGAAAAACAAATGAGACAGATTTGTTATTTAAACCTAAAAATCCGGCGTGCCAGTCACAGTCTGCACGGCCGCTACGGTCGGGGGTTAGAATCCCCCGCTCGGGCATGGCTGTTGTCTCGTCTTTAGTATAAGGTAGTTCATAAGTAGTTTGTAAGTTTAGGGACTGATGACCCCGCAGTTAACTCCCTTAAGCTTAACAAACAATTGAACTTTTTTTTTTTTAACCTAAAAATCGGAATTCGAACCACTCCAATCGTAAACTCGTAATTTTAAACAATTTTCGTAACAATTATGATTAACCCTAGAAGCACCAAGCATGGGCAAAAATTGCCCATACACTTTTCCTTTATTAAAAAACTATAATTAATATCCTTCTATGTTTATGGGCTTTTTTTCTATTTGTCTCTCACCTTATAAAGTACTACCCTACACATTTACATGGTTACAATTTTAAAAACTGATAACAAAATATAGCAATTTTATGCCCAAGGGCACATTTTGCCCTGGGTTGGTAGTCCATGCGACCATAATTCTTCATGCCCCCTACAACCTACAAGCACGGGCAAAAATTGCCCCTACATTTTTCTTATAATAAATTTCGTTTGGCAATAATGATTGTGAGTTTTTCGTGCCTTGTTTAGAATCTCATTGTTGTGTTTGATATTGGTTGATATTCATTGTTGAGACTAACTATTGTTACTAGCAGTTTGTCACAGTAGAGCAATGCCTTTCCTGTAAAGTACATTTTCTAAAATTAGTTGTAGAGGTTTGAACGACGCAGAAAGTCTTGCTGAACTTTTAGTAGACCATGAGTTATCAGATTCCAGTGACTATGAATCGGCTCACACAGAAGTAGAAGAATAGCGAACATTCTGTATGAAGATTACAAACTCACATTGGTTGGGGCACTCAAATCCAACAGAAAACATATACCACAAGATCTTAAGAGGACAGCAGGTAGAGGGCTGTATTCCTCCAAATTTACATTCAAAGAGCCATCCACTAAGAAGCCTCCAGAAACAATTGTCTCTTACATCACAAAGAGGGGAAAATCTATTAATGTTGTCAACACAACCTATACTATGACACTAAGGGAGGATTGGATGCCATAGATCAAATGGCTAGGGCGTATTCTACAAAAAGGGGTACGAGAAGATGGCCACTGTCCATGTTCTACAGTCTACTTGATATAGCTGCAATAAACTCGTAAACACTGTTCAAGATGAATGTGCCGAAGTGGGAAAAAAAAAAAAAAATTACATTCTGCATTGCTATGTGATATGGTGAGTAGAGAGCACTACTCTGGAAGTTCAGTCATACTTAGTAAGTCCATCGGGTCTATGAATTCCTGGTGGTGTGTCCAACTGGAATCACTTGCAGCATCACCATAGTGTCACATTCCTGAATAGCTCTGAACTAGCACTGAAGCTCATTTACCCACTCATCTGTAGATTCACTCTCTTCCTTGCATAATGTGATAGGAAACTATTCCGAGAAAAAACGAATGGAAGAAAACTGTGCATCTGCAAGTTTGTGTAACCTTGAGTGAAAACTTGTTGATGATGTAGTCACATGCAGTACAAAAGTAATTTCTCATTGATGAAAAGAAAAGGGATTTATCTGTATCCTGGAGATCGTTCACTATGTTCGAAGTCTGAATGCCAATAACTAACTCATCATCACTTCTTTGAATTTGCTGAGGAGAGCCTATTGACATCCAAGATTCAGATGGAAGAACTGTTGTCCTGGCTTTAAATTCAATCCCAATGACAACCCAAACATCACTGTTAAATGTACCAATCACATTTAAAAAAAGTGGGGTGATTATCAAATGTTAAAATCTGTTTCTTTTCCTGTAAGTTGTAAAATAACTAATTCAATCCATAAAACTGTAAAATACTGCAATTTCTGTAAATGTTATGCGTAAACTGTAAAAGGAGACTGGTATGCCACATGATGAAGAAATATGATTTAAAGACTTCTACATGTGTCGCACATTCAAAAATATGGAAGCTTCCTTAAATGCCAAAAGTAGAGAATCAAGTAGGCCTAAAAAGAAAGAACATATGTATGTCTACAATCAATGATGTGAGACATATTCCAATAAGAATGTTTCTAAGACAGAAGTGGAAGCAATCCTGCAAGTGAATCAAACTGGAGGAGAAGGTGCTTGAAGTTTCTCTTAAGATAAGTATTGAAATGTCAGTGCATCCAACTGCTGGTTGGTTAAAACAACAAGAAAAATCTCTGTTACAAATAAATTACAATAGCTGTTGCAATATTTATTAACTAGTGGTGTATTCTGTACTCTTAGCGTATCATTAGATGAACAATGAAGGCAACGGGAACCACATCAGTCTGAAGGATTAAGATTCGTAGTGGCAAACATCTTAGTTAATTTTAAAACTATTGGAATAATGCTACTGAGCAACATGTCTGAACACCAACCTATGTACACCCTTTCCTGCTGGTACATTTTCACTTCAAACATTTTTCCCATGGTTTTCCGAGTGACTAATGGAGTTCTCACTGCCTTTTAATTTATTCTGATAATGCACTAAGAGCATTAGTACGTATTGTAACAGTGACTTTTCTTGTTTTGCACATATGTAGCACACGGTGCACTAGGCCAGTGCAGAATGGAGCAAATTCGAACATATTCTGTTAAATGCAATGGAGTTTTTCTATTTTTTTCTACGATAATGATGGGATGCTGTTGAAAGTGTAAATAGTTATGGAATTGTGAATTACCATCTGCTATTAATTACTGTGTGTTCTACAGACAAAATAAAAATGCTACTTTTTACTCATAAGTGCAAAAGTCTCTGTAGGCACCATAAATGTTCAATTCTTACAAATTTTTCAGGAGTTTAGCTGCAAGATGGGTAGCATGAGAAAAATTTTATTTATTATTGATCTACACCTAGTACATCAAGGAAATATAATTTCTGAAGAACATGAATATTTGGTTCCTCAAATTAATTTGATTCCCAGATAAGGAGGAAGTGCTGATACTTAGCTTTGTACAAGCTACAAATCTGTTTGTTGCTGTGCCACAATTCTGTAACACAACAAACTACTTTAAATTGTTCACTACAAATTCCTGTGGTACATCAGTTGCTGCTGACAGCTGCATTCTTCCAAAAGAATAATGCACTAGGAAAACCAATATTTATGTAAATGCAACATTCCAGGACTTTGTTTGTGGTGACAAATGATGATGACATCCTGACTTCAATAACTGAGATTCATGAAAGAGAATTGTGTGAAAAGCTGGTGAAGGAACACAAGTAGGAACTGACAGTGCTATACAGAAGAAGAATTTAAAGAAAGTGCTGCATCAAGTTTTGCTGTTGCTGTGCCAGTAACTGATAGTGCAGGAATTTCTTTTCTAATGTAACCTACTGATATAAAAAAAAAAAAACCAGAACCCTTTGAAAGACTATAGATAGGGAGTTCATATTAATAGGACATGTACAACAGTATGTTCTGAAGAAATAATTAGCATTTGAACCATGTTGGCCCCCAGGTTTCAAGCTCAACATCGAATTAGGAGCGCAATACACTTGCTACTAAACTACGTCAGCTGCTCTCGCTGTCGCTATAAACCTAAGGTAATGCACCAGTTTGACTTGAGCAGATGTGCAAGATGCCTTGCAGACATATACGTAAACCATACCATCAAATCCATGTGTTTCAAAGAGGGCACATTACTGACATGAGAGGTTGTGATCCAGCCATCAGGGAAACTACTACCAATTAGTGACAAAGTGTTTTGGCGGTGTGTGGAAAAGTATTGTTTACGAAATAGGTCAGGTCGTGCAACCCATCCCCCCCCCCCCTTTCCCCCAAAGAAGATTGAGATCGTCACCTCATCCAAATGGCACTGCAGTACATATTTGCGTCCCTCTCAGCACTTATACTACACTGGAACACATTATGCACTACTACACAGTAGTCGTGACAGTACATCGTCATTTATTATGTTATGACATGGGTTATGTGCATGCTGTCCTCTTCTCCACCCAAACTTGACAAATGTGCAAAATCACACTAGACACCAATGGTGTATGGAACGAAGTCACTGGGAACAGGAATGGCATCAGATCATGTTTTTGGACAAGGCCACATTCTGGTAGAAAATGATGGCTAGAATTTAGTTTGCCACAGATGGGGAGCACAAAAGATATACAGCACCAGCTCGAAGCTTTTCATATGAGGTGGTATTGGGTACAACCATAACTCACAGTTGGTGTGTGTCCACAGCAGTATGACTAATATGACCTACATGTGTGACATCCTGCAACCCAGATCATTCCTACATGACACCCCAGACACCATTTTCAGCAAAATACTGCACCATCACATGTTGCTGCACTGACATGGGCTACCTTGTTGTCACAGAATGTCAACCTTTTGATCTGGCCACCAGATCAGCAGAATTGTCGCCCATTGAAAACAAGACGTGTAGCAATTTGATTCAGTGCCAACCACCACAGATAAAATTTGGAACGAGGTTAATGCAGCATGGATAGCTATAACACAGAATGCCGTCCTCACCTTATACATGCTGATGCCATCACAAGTGTAACAAGTTATCAAGGTGCATGGCGAACCCTGTGCCTACATTTTGAACCGAGATGACAACTGATAATCATTTTTTCCGAAGATACAGTAGTATTGCAGCTCACTACATGTAGTCAACCACAACTTGGTAGTTCAGTCATAGCAGGAACATGACTGTAGCACTAACGCGTGCTGGGTCAGCACACCGCCCATCAGTTGTAATAGTTCGTGAGTACAGTGCAGTCACCACAATGAATTCTTTGCTTAGCAGAATAGTTAACAGCAATATCCATCGCATCTGCTGATAGAGATCTTTGGTCCTTCTCATGTTCCTGCAGCAGTTACATTACCAAGTGACACATCTAAATCTCCGAACTAAGTAGTACAACACTTTTTCTGCCAAGTACATTCGACAATGTCAAGTGCCTCAACACTCCATGAACTACTTTGAGAAGACATCGGGTATCAAGTTTAACAATTGTAAGTTACAATATTTGGGGCCAAGCGCACTTCAAATGAAACTTTCTGCTCTGTGCATGTACAATAGCCGGGAAACAATTCTTCAAATGAAACTAGTGTGAAATGTTGCGCATCAATATCGAATGAAACACTTGGCTCTGTGGTTATCTTTGGAAGAACAGGGGAAGTGGGTGTGCCATCGGTGGGGTCACGTGAAGTTAGACGGTGTAGGGTAGCGTGTGAAGGCGCTTGGAGGCAGCATGTGTAGAGGGAAAGCCAATGGTTTCAATAGAGGTTTACTATGACGCTGGAATAAGTGAATGGCAGTTGGATTGGGCCGACACGTTATTCTCCTCTGGTCTGTACGGCTGACCTATTAAGCCCGAAATTAAAGAAGTTTCCTGGAATTGTCTGGCTGCTTAGTAGGCCAGTCAATGAAAACCGAAAAATAATAAATTGGGGGGGGGGGATAATCGTGTAGTCACAAAGTTTTGTACAGTGGTAGGAAAGACCTTCATGAACGACATACTAAACGTTTTGACCTCTGGGATGTGAGCTCGAGCGTGGGTGGGTGTTTAAAGGAACACTTTTTACGTTTTTCTTAAATGAATCTCTAGTGAAAAAGTACAACAGTAAAAAATTAAACTGCATAAAATTTACTCATAAAAGCTCCTCTTCATAATTTCAATATTTTGAGAGAAAATTAGCAAATTCTTAAAAACCAAAGTTTTATGCTATAAAGTTAAAATTTAACATTGATTGAAGTACAAGGTTATTAAAAAAGAGAAGGGAAAAAAAGGTTTCAAACATTTATTTCTTCCAAGTTACAAAAGATAAGAACAAGATTCCAACATTAGTAGATTAAGAAAAGTTTACAATTTAAACATCCAGGGTAGACCCAATCACGGCCGTTGTTGTCTGTATTGAAATGGCGGTGACACTACAGAAGAAGTCATTTTGTATGCTGCAATTAGCAAAACTAGAGTCCATTGTTGCAGTTCAGTGAGAATTTTGCCATCAATTTAATAAACAACTGCCATGTCATAAGCAAATTTAAGAGGGGCATTGAAAATTCAGAGAAGATGGTTACATCTGCAAATGGAAAATCACGGGACATCCACATACATTGAACGAGAATCTCGAGCATATTCATGCACTTTATGAAAGGAGCTCAAAGAAATCCACATTACGAGCACACAAAGAACTTAACATTCCTCAACCAACGGTATGGCGAGTTATAAAACATCATCTGCACATGAAGCCATACAAACTGTAGTTATTGCAAGCATTTCATCCTGATGACCACAATGAAAGGTACGAATTTTGCATTAGCATATTAGATGATATGGAAGAAGACAATTTTGCTCAACAATTCAATTTTCTGATGAATCCACTTTTGACCAAGATAACAGTGTTGTTCGTTTGTCTTGCAAGAAAGAATACACAATATCACACTCAATTAAGCAACTACAGAGTGCTACTTTTTCAGAGCAACAGCCTTCAACTTCTCATGATTTCCCACATGTGTGTTTGGCTGAAGTAAAACTTGATTTTAAATCTGTTTCTGCTGTGCGGAAGCTAAAGACAAAATGTTTTATAACAAACAAAAGAAAACCCCACTGATATGTGTCAGTACAATTACAATGTTTGATCCTTCACCTACGACAATTCAATTATGATCAGTGCACAGGAGAGCAAAGATGAATGGGGAGAGACACCACCCTAAGATGTATCTGTTTAGCAATGGATCTGAATGCTGCAGATACTATATTGATCATGAGGATTTCTAGAAAATATGAAGATATTTTTGCAGCAGTAGAGGACATAAAGACACTAAAGGACAGAATGAGGCATAGGTCCAAAGGATCGAATAGTTTTTAGCACAATTTGAAAAAGAAACACCATTGTACACTTTCATAAAGCAGGTAGACAAATTTTGAATGACTTCTGGTATTCCTCGAGATGCAAAGACAAACAGGTAGAATGGGGGAGAAGTTCAAAAGCAGCCCCTTACAATAATATCGGAAGATATTGAATCAATGGCATATGAAAATTCAGCATTTTCTGACAAATTCAGATCAGGAGCTGAAGAATTGGTACCTTGTTTATTCTGAAAGTTCACGGATTGCATTACAGCAAAAAAAGTGGGAAACATAAAATTGGAAAGAAGCTGACATCTATATCACATGTTCTCATTGCTTCCAATCACCTTTATATCAGGTGATCTTCCTGACACTTCTTACAACTCATCCACGGAGAACTGGCAGTCGTCATTCAGTTCGATGTAATTAAATATCTCCCCCACTGCTGCAAAAATATCTTCATCTACCAGATGCCATCTTTTTCTTGTCATAGGTCTAGAGGTTATAAAAACCATTTCACAGCAATCCTCATGATATACAGCAACTGCAGCATGCAGTCTTAGCATGGTGTCTCCCCCATTCATCTTTGCTCTCCTGTGCACATATCATAATTGATTTGTCATAAGTGAAGGAACAAATGTTGTAAACGTACTGACACAAATCAATGGGCTTGATTTGTCATAAGTGAAGGAACAAATGTTGTAAACGTACTGACACAAATCAATGGGCTTTTCTTTTGTTTGTTATAAAATACTATGTCTTTAGCTTCTTGCACAGCAGAAACAAACAAATTTTATTTCAGCCGAATGCAAATTTGGGGAATCACAAGAAGTTGAAGGCTGTTGCTCTGAAAGAGTGGCAGTCTGAGGTTGCTTAATTGAGTGTGGTCTTGCTTTCACAGGCTGTTGGGTCTGCTTGGCAGGCGGCAGGCAAGAGTTCGCACAGCAGTTACCCACCTGCCACCTCTCGGCTCAGTTGTCCAGCCCTTCCCCTCCACTCCACTTATACCACATCACTAGTGCACAATCTATCCAGTAGGACTGCACGAGGCTCTTAGGTGTCAAAGAGACATTCTTATTGGATCACAAACTACTTCAATCGATGTATACTTTTAACTTTATAGCATAAAACTTCAGTTTTTAAGAATTTGCTAAGTTTGCTTCTCCCCATATCTTGCAAAACATTGATCTTAGAGAAATTATGAAGAGGAGTTTTTTTTTAAGTTTAACTTTGAACGCCTACCCACGCTTGAGCTCACTCCCTAATGGAAGGGACTTTTAGTATGTCATTCACAATGGTCTTCCCTACAACTGTACAAAACTTTCTTTACTAAATGATTTTTCCTTCGTTGATTGTACTGTAGAACTGCTTAGGACTACCGTGAGCATCAGCCTATCTGCCTTTCCCTAGTGCTTCATTGCCTCTTTTGTTCTGAACGGTTTGATTCCATATGCTGCCATCTGACCTGACTTGTGCAGGCGATCACATTGTCAGGTCCTGCTATTACCTCACCTCCTTTTCTCAAGTTCATGTGCCTGGCCAAGTAATTTGAAACAGTCTACGTATGTAAATTTGCGAGTGTGCAGTGAGGAACCTATGTGTGGACCCATGTGCAATTTTTTTTTTTTATTTTTTTTTTTTTTTTTTTTTATGTGACATGTAGCATCACAACCATTGAAACTTTCAAGGCTACCAATCCATTCATTGTCCCACAACGAACAATTGCTAGGGTTAGCCATCGACTTCCTGATGAAATGTGTCGTTCTTCCCAATACAAAAATTCAACGTGACATCAACAAAAATGGTAGGACAATCAAGTATTGCCAACGATCCAATTCCTTTAATTTTCAACTTATTCCTCTTTGTAACATCGCCAGTAGCACAACTGCACTTGTGCCTCCAAAATCTTTGCATCCTGTGACCCATTCTATGCAGTTGCATATATCTCTGAATATTAACTTCCTGGTTATGTATATTTTGTTGTGCTGTTAAGTGTAACCTTTCCAAAGAATCCTGAGGATCTATTCCACAAGTAAAAGACTGGAACCTATTTGCTCTATTAGTGTTATTTCTAATGTTAGTGAGCAGACCTTAAATGACTCTGTTTGAATGAATACCCACCCCTACATGTATTTCCTGTTCAGACTGCTCGGGAAGAGTTTGTAATCGTTAATGATTTACCCCATGATTTGTAACTCTGTTTGCCGCATACTGTTTGTTATGTTGGTTTCTAACGTTATTAGGTTGTTGGCGGGCGCCAATGGACCCTCCGAATTTGAATTAATTTCTAGTACCGGCCAAACATTGCCTGGCCACTTGGCACCACTCAAGGTCTGGTTGCAAGGTACCACTCGTTTGTGTCCGGCCTAGCTCTCACGGTGATAGCCAGTTTGATGCCACAGCCCTGTGGATTGGAATCCTCACTAGGCTTCGATGTTTTACTGCCAGCCAGCCATCTAACATAACAAACTAATCTTAACCTTGATGCTCTTTATTGTTAGTGTGTTTTAAGATTTTATTTAATTAATATTTTTATTACTATAGTGAATGTTCCAGTGATTTTGGGGACACTAAATTACTATCTCATGTCAAAGTGTAAAGGAGTTATTGTCTGGTGTTGCTGTTCTATTTTATTGAGTATTATTATTATCATTATTATTGCCAGTTGATTCAGTGACAGTGGCCAGTCACTTATTACATAATCTGTTATTAAGTTTGCTATTCTTAACCTGTTTGGAAACTAAAGTTTTAATCCACGAAAATGTTGAATAGTATTTGGATTTGAAAGCTGCCTAAGTCATTCTTCAGTATTCTGGGAGCATTCATTTTTTATCTGGGCTAATTTACAAGAGAAACATTTGTAAGGCAAAGTTTTCTGATTAAGGATTGCCTTGTTAAGACTATTGTAATGAAGTCCGCTTTAATTATAGACACTGTATTGGCCTGCTCTTAAGGTTCTTACTTAAGATTTATTATTATTTGATTATCTATTTATTTTGTCAACCTTGGGTTAAAGAATTAATTGTATGTTCTTTTGAATATAATGTTGGTTCATTGCAAATTGGATGGTGTTAGATTCCTTTCACATGGCCACACCTTCCTGGTTCCTATTAAATTAGTTTAACTCATTACAGTAGAACCTCGTTTTTACGCTTTTCAAGGGACTTACGTAAAATGATGTAAAATGCAGGAAATAATGTTTTAAGTGGTAAAAAATGCTTACTGCATGAGCCTTGCCTTTTCGTAGTTTATTTGTGATATATGTACATAATAGGCATCTAAATACTTGCCAGGAAGTTTATTATACAATAAAGGTTATCCAAATTTTTACTATTTTAAGCGCCAGGTAAAACATAATTTTACGGGAAGTAGAATTTTTTGACGTAATTTCATTCATTATAATCGAGGATGCCGCTATTTTACGCGCCAAACAGAATTGGTAATTTTATGGGAAGTAGAAATTTTTGACGTAATTCCGTTCATTATCGTCGAGGACGCCGCTATTTTAAGCGCCAGGCAAACTGGTAATTTTATGGGAAGTAGAAATTTTTGTCGTAATTTCATTCATTATAATCAAGGATGCCACTGCTAGGCTATGTAACACATCTTCAAAATTACCTGAACCACTTCGATATTGTTTGGACGCTGCTGCCAGGCTATGTAACACATCCCCAAAATTACTGCCTTTTTCCGGAATTACGTAATTATTTTCGTAGTAAAACTCAAAGTTCCGTTATTTTTGTATTTTTAGATGTTTCACACGACGATATTAGAGAATTTATTCCCGTTTTCGAGTACAAAAATATGCATAAGTGTTTTTGTGACGTTTGCATAGGATCGGCACCTCTCACTATTATCGCTTTTTTGAGGCTGTGGGTATTATGATACCCAACTTTGACAGATATCGTTCTTTCTTAATCAGAAATATGTATCACAAAAACAATGCAACTCTTTATTCTCACGCCAACAAAGCAACTGGTTCTGATTGAGTAGATGCCAGCCACTTTGGCAAAGAAGCTAGCGAAAGAGGAACTGCACCGCCACAAATCAGCGTTATTCTCACGCCAAGCGCTATGGCAAAGAAGCTGGTTGAAAGAGGAACTACATCGCCACATATCGGCTTGTCGTAAGTCATCAATGAAAGGCGAAATATACGTTTGCATTTATTCGAAGTGTCAATAAACTCGACTGCTAATAATTTTTAAGTACTATACTTTATGGGGAAAGTCATGCTAGCGTCAATTTATGTACATTACGTCATTTTTCTTCACGAAAATTCTTCCGAAAAGCGTAAAATGCGGGAAAAATGTAAATATGTTAACGCAAAAACGAGGGCGAATTAACATTGTAAACATAGGAAATTTGATGGGACCGACAAAAAATGGTGTAAATGGCGGGAAAACGTAAAAACCGAGAATGTGAAAACGAGGTTTTACTGTACATAGTGAATTCGATGTGTTATAAATGAGGCACTTCCGGACTAACTATTAGCTGAATTTGCTGCAACCACAGTTCAAAATACCTGCCACTATAATTGCCACATTGAAAGTTTTCACAATTATATTAGCTTTTGAATTTTATCTAGCAGAAAAGTTTCTGTGTTCTAAGATGCAAGGTCTCACGACAATAGGCTACTACAGTAAAACCTCGTTTTTACATTCTCGGTTTTTACGTTTTCCCGCCATTTACACCATTTTTTGTCGGTCCCATCAAATTTCCTATGTTTACAATGTTAATTCGCCCTCGTTTTTGCGTTAACATATTTACATTTTTCCCGCGTTTTACGCTTTTCGGAAGAATTTTCGTGAAGAAAAATGCCGTAATGTACATAAATTGACGCTAGCATGACTTTCCCCATAATGTATAGCGCTTAAAAATTATACACAGTCGAGTTTATTGACATTTATTCAAACGTATATTTCGCCTTTCGTTGATGACTTACGACAAGCCGTTTTGTGGCGATGTAGTTCCTCTTTCAATCAGCTTCTTTGCCATAGCGCTTGGCGTGAGAATAACGCTGATTTGTGGTGGTGCAGTTCCTCTTTCCGCTAGCTTCTTTGCCAAAACGGCTGGCATCTACTCAATCAGAACCAGTTGCTTTGTTGGCGTGAGAATAGAGAGTTGCATTGTTTTTCTGATACATATTTCTGATTAATAAAGAACGATATCTGTCAAAGTTGGGTATCATAATACCCATAGCCTCAAAAAAGCGATAATAGTGAGAGGTGCCGATCCTATGCAAACGCCACAAAAATACTTATGCATATTTTTGTACTCGAAAACGCGAATAAATTCTCTAATATCGTCGTGTGAAACATCTAAAAATACAAAAATAACGGAACTTTGAGTTTTACTACGTAAATGATTACGTAATTCCAGAAAAAGGCAGTAATTTTGGGGATGTGTTACATAGCCTGGCAGCAGCGTCCAAACAATATCGAAGTGGTTCAGGTAATTTTGAACATGTGTTACATAGCCTAGCAGTGGCGTCCTCGATTATAATGAATGAAATTACGTCAAAAATTTCTACTTCCCGTAAAATTACCAATTCTGTTTGGCGCGTAAAATAGCGGCGTCCTCGATTATAATGAATGAAATTACGTCAAATTTCTACTTCCCATAAAATTACCAGTTCTGCCTGGCGCTTAAAATAGCGGCATCCTCGATTATAATGAATGAAATTACGTCAAAAAATTCTACTTCCCGTAAAATTATGTTTTACCTGGCGCTTAAAATAGTAAAAATTTGGATAACCTTTATTGTATAATAAACTTCCTGGCGAGTATTTAGATGCTTATTATGTACATATATCACAAATAAACTACGAAAATGCAAGGCTCGTGCAGTAAGCATCTTTTACCACTTAAAACATTATTTCCTGCATTTTACATTTTCCTGCATTTTACACCATTTTACTTAAGTCCCTTGAAAAGCGTAAAAACGAGGTTCTACTGTACGTAGTATTATGTAACTTGCATCATATTCAGACTACTTTGCCACCAACAATTGGTGTGGTATCAGAGAACCCAGTGCACTCATATGGCACTCTGTTCACACACTTTTACACACCTATCTTTCTGTACTCCAATGAGCCTGGTTCAGTAAAAACCTGGCAATTGAAAAGTGGTTAAATTATTGACAAAATATTTAATCTCAGTACGATTCATTAAAAAATAGCATCTATTATATCATTTCGCATTTGATCTTTTTGATACAAAATTCACATCAATTTTCGTAAAATTTGAATTTTCCTGGTCCCAACTAATTGTGATTCTGCGTCACTCCTGCCATGTACTCTGCAATTTCCGTATTAAAGAAAAAAATATTGGTATCCCATTGATTTGTTGAAAATGATTTTTACTATTTAATGAAACTACTAGAATAACAACATTTTCAATACAACAATATAAGGAAATTAAAAATTCTGAAATATAATGAATGGTTATTAATAATCCACCATGCATTGAAAAACCACTTTTGTAAATCCTATGACAAACTATAGATCTACAATTTATTTATTTATTTTGCATAATACGTACCGAGTGCTTTTTCGAAAAGAGCTCTTTCAATATTTCATTGCAAGCCTTCAGAGATTCATTTAACTTATCCTTCAGCTTTACCTAAAAAATAACATAATATCTCAGAGTTTATAACTGCACCAATACATTTTATTTTTGTACAGTAAACATAATTTTTTTAAGTTAATTTCTTGAAAAGGGCAACTGAAGTATTCTTGATATATCAACCTGGAAACAAATGTCTGATTTGCTATCAAAACTATTTTGCTACTTGGAATTTTGTGGCATCACACATATAAAGGAGTTCAAAAAGTATCGCAGTACTGAAAAAAGTGTCAATTGCCCTGACACACAAAAAACTTAATGCTTATTGCTAATACTGCTTGCAGTTTCAAATTAGGTATTAAATGACTATTTTACATTTTTACACAAAGAAAACAATTATTTCCTAAGCACGTCAATCCATAATAATTATAAACAATATTCTATTCCAATATTTGCTTATTTCTCTATTATTGTTCCCTTCGTGAAAGACGCTGAGAAGATACTTGTTTTGGAGCATCACACTGATTACTACTGTGTACCAATTGCTACTGCCATTTCCACAAACTATTATATTCACATGAAGGAAACACAATCAGCATTCACTATAAGGAAATTAAGTTCTGCAGAATGCAGTATTTGCTAGAAGCTTGCCACCCCCCCCCTTTTTTGTATCACCATTAATTTACGTCAATTGCACTAGCTGGTGGCTAAAACACAAAACTATTTACAATTTTCACACTTCATATTTACCATTGAATTGTGAGAAAGTCAATAAAAAGAGATCCACACAGTGAAAGTGAGGCAAGTTTTACCTACTGATGTCGCTTGTAAATGGACATAGTTTGAAACTACTAATGGCAATAGAATAACACAGTTGTGATGAAATTATTCTTTCAATAACCACATTAAGGCTATGGAACATTAACAATGGAAAGACTAACAAATTGTAACAGATGTGCGTCAGCAGTGTTCAGGTGATGATACTGAATATATTGAATACAGGTAAGGATTTGATAAATGACAATGTGACTTCTTAAAACATTTTTAATAACATTCTCCTCCCACATTTATAGCATTTCCCACATTATGTCAATTAAAACTCGTTATTAAATTGAAGATTTGCTTTTCTGTGTCATTCCATTACCAACATTTGTAGAATTATTGAATTTATTGAATAAAACTGCCCCACAATTTTGTACAGAAATATCGGAAAATAGCACATATTTGGAGAGCTACATGCAAACACCTGAAGATTAAGAACAACATGTACTAGTATGTGCTGATAGATCCGCTGTCAAAGTAAAGAAAGCCTGTTTGTTGTGCACAAATGGAAAGAATGGTCAACATAGACATAGGAGAATGACACAGTAAAGCACTAGACAAGAAGAGATTTCTGTAAGTTACGTAAATGCAAATAGAAAGAGATGACCCCTGTGAGGTTTGGATTGAGAAATTGAGATTTTTATTAGTGGGTGAGGACAAGATGTAAAATTAGGAGCTAGGAACTTAAACTCGCTTCAAGTAATCAATCGTACATGCTTACACATTTATCTCCTCATAAAAATGGCAACTCACATCCATCTGTATCTGCTTACTATATTCGTCTCTTTCTCTCCCTATGCAATCCCCCCCCCCCCTCCCTCCACACACACACTTCCCTCCAATGCTAAATTTACAATTCCTTCATGTCTAAGAATGTGTCCTACCAATTAGCCCTTCTTGTAGTCAAGGTAAGCCAAAAATTCCTTTTCTCCCCAATTCTGTTCAGTACCTCTTCAAAAGTTATGTTATCTACCCTCCTAATCTTCAGCATTCTTCTGTAGCACCACATTTCAAAAGCCTCTATACTCTTCCTGTCTAAACTATTTATTGTCCAAGTTTCACACCTGTACACAAATGCCTTCAGAAAAGACTTCCTTACACTTAAATTACTATCCAATGTTAGCAAATTTCTCTTTCAGCAATGCTTTTCTTCCCACTGGGATTCTGCATTTTACATCCTCTGTACTGCGACCAAGTAGCGAAACTCTCCACCACCTTTATTGTTTCATTATCTAATCTAATTCCTTCAGCATTGCCTAAAATTGAATTCCATTACCCTTGTTTTTGTTCTCTTTAATGTTGATCTTAAACTCTCCTTTCAACACACTGCCCATTCCGTTCAACTGCTCTTCCAGGTCCTTTGCTGTCTCTGACAGAATTACAATGTCATCAGCAAAACACAATTCCTTCTCTAAATTTCTCTTTGCTTTCCTTCACACTTTGCTCAATGTTCAAGTTGAATAACATCGGAGAAAGGCTACAAACCTGTCTTATACTCTTCCCAACCACTGTGGGCTTTTCATGCCCTTCAACTCTAATAACAGCTGTTTGGTTAATGTACAAGTTGTAAATAATCTTCCATTCCCTATATTTTACCCCTGCTGACTTCAGAACTTGAAAGAATGTATTTTAATCAACATTGTCAAAAGCTTTCTCCAAATCCACAAAAGCTAAAAATGTAGGTTTGCCTTTCCTTAATCTATCTTCTAAGATACATTCACGGTATAGTATGCTAACAAAATAATAAAGTAATATTACTGCTGTGTTGAAGAGTAGTTAGGAAGTTAATTACAGAGTCTATGAGAGAAAATTGTTGATGCATATTAACAACATATTTTTGTAGAGGTACATATAAATTAGGAAAAAAGCCTGCAAATATCTTTCATCACACACTTAAAAATGTCAACTTACTTCTAATAACAAATCACCAAGAGAGAGGTACTCATGACCACAAAAAGTCATTAATTACTTTTTACTCTTGACATACTATGACACATAAATATGATCCTGAAAACACTGAACATGTCATGTATTGTGGTAAGTCACATTATCAAAAATGTTTGGACTCTGGAACATGTGGTGCACACACTATTTCAAACATGTTGTAAAATGTCTGGAAAACTACCTTATATAGGCTAAGCCTCTTCATGCATTATTAGCAGTTTACCATGTTGACGGACAAAAGTCAGCAAGCATTTAGTTGGGACTGACCCATCGGCAATGATAAAAAAAAGTGTCAAAACTATTTGGTGTAACCACTGTATACTCTTTGAAATCTTGGTTATTTGCTTCATTCATCATCATAATATACAAACAGAAAATATAAATTTTTTGGGACCAAGACAGTCAGCAACACAAGGTGTGTAGGCAGTGCTTGTTCCAGAATCCATTTTTCTTCCCTTTTTCTTTTCTTTTAATGATATCTTGTTTCATAAGTGGTCAATAAAACACATTAAAATACTAAATTGTATAAAATAGCTGCACTTTGTCATCGGCTATTGGGTTATACTAAGACAAATTTTTTGGTTAAATTTAACTGAAAATTTCAAAACATTTATTGAAATTGGTAGTAGGCTTTCACTCAAAACAAACACTTTTCTTTAAAACTACTGTCTAGATTACATAATTTTCAGAAACCATACCCCCCTTCCCCCTTGCAGTATTGTGTGGATCAACTCCCATTGAGTGCAAAACATGAAATGAATATCTAATCGAGTTTTGTGAAGGCTGGTAGTGAAACAACAAAGTTCTGATGCCATTTATGACCATTCTTTTTTTAAGATTAGCTAAATGTGAAACATGTATTTTTCATGGAACTGGATGTCTGCCAAAGTGATGAGAATATACACACTTGAAACCAGCACCAAAAATATAATAATACCATATTACATACCTGAAGTATAGCAAAAATATATGAATTAGGGCCAAGAATTGAAAACAGTAGTCATTTGTTCAAAGGTGTGATTGTGTAAGTTCTCTCTTTTAAAATAATGGCAGTAGCCAAAAATTTTAAGTTGTGTGAATACATCACCCTCTAGTCTCTCACACCTCAGTGATCATCTTCACTACTAGTTGCAACTTATCCTCATTATTATTAGTAATTTATGTATATGTCATACCTCGGCAAGAACAGTGACACAACTAAAAAACGTAATACTTGAGACAAGCGACACTGTTTTTGCTATGACGAGACATGAACTAACGCATTACTATTACTACCCGCACTACCCTCATATGGACAAACTGTGAGACGTGACGTTCTTCCTACATGTAGGACCTCTTCATACATCTTTTTCAATGTTAACCTAAAACTTCTTGGTTTTAGAGTGGTGTCAGTGTTTTTGCCGAGGTGTGATATGTTCCGACGGACAGTACCTCTTAAATCTGTGTGACAAAAAAATCTTGTAGTGTTTCAAATGTAATGCACTAATAATTTAAAATAAGTTTTTCATATCTTATATTCTGAACATCTACTTTAAAAAATTGTTTAATGTACCTGTGAATTTATTCCAGTAGCAGAATGAGGAATCGTAGCTTGACTAAAAGGAACACCATCATCTTGTCGTTGAGGCTGCTACAAAACATGATACATTAAATGTGGATCTATTATCTCAGTAGTTAGTAGGACAAAGAACAGAATAAGAATCTATTGAGAAATTACATCATTACAGATAAGTACAGAATGCATACTTTCTAACCTGATAAACTGGCAAATCTTTTACAACCTTCCTGATTGTCCTTCCAGATTCTCTCCTTGTAGCAACTTTGGCAGACTTCGATTCAACTGAATTATAGAGGGGCTCAAAGGAATCTGAGGACGGTGTTGTTGTATCAGCCTTTCTTTTCACACCCTTCTTCATCTAAAAGTTAGAAAAAAAAACTTAAAATTCTTACTCCACACACATACAGTATAAGCATCAGATAGTGAAAAATGTTTTACTAACACCACAGTAACATTACAAACTGTAAAAAAAATCCATAAAATTATATGAGTATATAATGGTATACAATGCTAGATAAAACAAAACTGCTTAAAGACATATTTACAGAATAACAAAAAGGGGAATAGGAAATTAAATGCTATCAAACTTGGTAAAGTATAAAAAACCATCTTTAAAGATAATTAACAACACAGTAATGCACATATAGTTCAAACTATAACAACATTCTATAACAAACTTTTTTCATATATCTGTAAATAATGGAGGATAGGTAACAAGTCATTGTAAAGAGGCTAGCTGAGCTGCAGACAGACACGAAAATAGATAATCACATTCACACAACTTAAATTTTCGCCCATCGCCTTCGTCAGAATAAGAAACTCATTCATTCACAGAATCATTCAGACAACTATACACACATAACCATCATGTCCGGCCAGTCCAGCAACACAAGCTAGACTGTGAGTGAGGGGAGGAATGGAAGGGGAAGGATGCTGGGTAAAAGTGGGGATGGAAAGTTCCACATTGCATGATGGATTTTAAAGGCTCTGATAGATGGGAATACAATTGTAAGGAAGACATGGGTACAGGATAATGGGTGGGGAAGGAAGATTAGGGGGGTGGGGGGGAGATGTTAGGCATAGGCTGCAGGTATGGAAAGTTATCTTAGGTTGAGGCCAGGATGGTTGTGGGACCGTAAAATGTGTTGAAGGGACAACTCCCACCTGCATAGTACAGAAGAGCTGGTGGTGGAGGGGAGGATCCAGATGGATCGGGTAGTGAAGCAGCCATTGAAATCCAGGGTGCTGTGCTCAGCTGCATGCTGTGCCACAGGGTGGTCTATCTTGTTTTTTGCCACAGTTTGGCAGTGGCCATTCATTCTGACGAACAGCTGGTTTGTCGTCATACCGATATAAAATGCTGTGATTGCAGCAGTGTTTGTAGATCACATGGCTGCTTTCACAGGTAGTCTGACCTCTGATGGGGTAGGATAAGCTTGTGGCTGGAGTGGAATAGGAAGTGCTAGGTGGGTGGATTGGGCAGGTTTTCGATCAGGGTCTTCCACAGAGATATGATCCCTGTGGTAAGGGGTTGGGATTAGGAGTAATACAGAGATGGACCAGGGTGTTGTGGAGGTTGAGTGGGTGATGAAACACCACTTTAGGAGGGGTCGGAAGGATCTTAGGGTAGAATGTCTCTCATTTCAGGGCATGATGACAGATAATCAAAGCCCTGACAAAGGATGTGATTAAGTTGTTCCAGTCCGGGGTGGTATAGGGTGACAAGGACACTGGAATTGTGGCTGATTACTATGCTCCCACCGAAAGAATTGCAGCCCTTGTTGACCAGCACCTCCAACCAATCATTCGAAACCTAGCCACACACATCCAAGATACCAACCACTTCCTTCACAGACTCTCCACCATCCCCATGCCTTTACCTCCTGGATCCTTGTTGATCCCACTTCGCTGTACACCAATATCCCACATGCCCATGGTATTGCTGCTCTCGAACACTACCTTTCTCAACGTCCTTCAGACTCCAAGCACAATACCTCATTCCTTATAACCCATACCAATTACACCCTAACAATTACTTTTCCTTTGAAAGAAAAGTCTACAATCAAATCCACAGCACAGCCATGGGCACCCACATGGCAGCCTCCTATGCCAACCTATTTATGGGCTGTCTAGAGGAAACCTTCCTAGCTTCCCAAAACCCAAAACCCCTGGGCTGGTTCGGGTTCATTGATGATATTTTAACGATTTGGACTCAGGGCCAAGACACCCTATCTCCGTTCCATCACAACCTCAATTCCTTCTCCCCCATTAGTTTCACTCGGTCCTTCTCAACCCAGCAACTCACCTTCCAGGATGTTAACCTCCACCTCAATGATGGCTTCATCTACACTTCCATCCACATTAAACCTACTAGTTACTAACAGTACCTGCATTTTGATAGCTGTCATCCATTCCACATCAAAAAATCCCTCCCATACTGCCTTGCCCCCTGTGGACGGCGAATTTGCAGTGATGAGAAGTCCCTTACCCATTATGACAAAGGCCTTCACGGACAGGCATTACCCTCCTTACCTAGTCCACAAACAGATTTCACGTGCCATATCACCACACACCTACAATCCTCCCCCCATCCCCAGTAACCAGTCAAAATGGAGTGTACTCCTTGTCACCCAATACCACCCCGGACTGGACAATTAACTCACATCCTTCGTCTGGGCTTTAATTGTCATCATGCCCTGAAATGAGATATCCTACCCTCATAAAGTGGTGTTCTGTCAACCACCCAACCTCCACAACATCCTACTCCATCCCTACACACCTCCTTTTTATCCTTTCCCACCGCTTCCCTTCACTGTATTCAATTCAAATTCGCACCTATCAGAGCCTTTAAAATCCATCATGTAATGTGGAAGATTCCATCCCCACCTTTACCCAGCATCCTTCCCCCTCCACTCCCCACCTCACTCACAGTCTAGCTTGCACTGCTGGAGTGACCGGACATGATAGTTGTGTGTGTATAGTTTCTTTTTCTGATGAAGACTATGGCCGAAAATTTAAGTTGTGTGAATGTGATTATCTATTTTCGTGTCTGTCAGCAGCTCAGGGAGTCTCTTTATGGTGAGTTGTTACCTATCCTCCATTATTGATATTTTTATATGTAATTGTTAAACATAATCCAGCAATATAAATAAGACAATGGACTACATGTAGTGACAAGTAACAGAAAATCTGACTCCCCCCATGTGTGTATGTGTGTGTTATGACGTTATCTTGTGATGTAATCTTCTTGTTATACGAGACATTGACTTGTATTGTGTTTAACATACCACAATTACGTAATTTTCATTCTGAATGTTGCAGCAGGATCTTTCATCAGTCTGGACATCTAAGTTTACTGAAACGGAATGAGATGAAGCATAAAAATAAAATTAACTGGATGTGTTGCACTGTGTTTAAAGTAACACCATGATGTATCAGCTACAGAAGATTCTCTCAGTCGCAATACATTTAATTCCTCTCGAAATAATGGGCTTAATACCAAAACACTAATTTAAAATATATAAAATTAAGACTTAAAAATCAGATTCCCAGTTTTTTCCCAGCCTTTTTAAGATTGTTGACAATCATCCTCTGTAATTTCCGGTTTTCTAAGATTCCTGGTGCAGTAGACATCCTCTATTCATGTCTTTCTAATATTGTAGGAGGTTATATGACTTTTGACATGCCCAATTTTGTAACAACCTGTATTCCAGAACTGTACGTCAATGTTACTGTTCAATCCAACTACAACGTCCAATTTACTTTCTTTGCACTTCTAACAGCAAATATACAAGCCATCATTAAGACTGTTCTTATCATAGCCCTTTTTACAAGTTATGTCCACAAAGTAAGTTCCATTTGGTTATATAAACCAAACATGTACAGATACGGAAAATATATTTGTTGTATAAAAATCTGCAACTGTTCGACTACTTTTCTACATAACTTCCGAAATTTTGTAGTCACTTGTCATAGCATGGAACAAGTTTTTGTGTGCCTTCTTCATAGAAGGTTGCTGCTTGTGTATTCAAGCATGTGGCAAACATGTTCTTTCAGCTCATCATCATTGAAGTGTTGACCACCAAGGACAGATTTTAGGTGTAAGAAGAGATGAAAGGAGTCTTCTTCTTTCCTTCAGGTTGCCGCCCGACCTCACAAGGCGAATGTGACCAAACAACTTTTAAGGGAATTTCACTGGGACGTGTTTGATCATCCTCCATACAGTCTCGCTCCTAGCGACTTTTTTCTTACACCTAAAACCATGGTGGTCAACACTTCAGTGATGATGATGATGATGAGCTGAAAGAACATGTTATCACATGGTTAAATACACAGGCGGCAACCTTCTACAAAGAAGGCATACAAAGACTTCTCCCACACTACGACAAATGCCTACAAAATTTCAGAAGCTATGTAGAAAAGTAGTTTAATAGTTGTATATTTTTGTAAAATAAATATTTTTTCTGTATCTGTACACGTTTGTTTTATATAACCAAATGGAACTTCTTTGTGGACATACCTCGTATATTATAACTGTTAGCTTATCACAATACTAAAATATTATATTCCAATGCTTTAAATTTGTATCTAGGTATACCTTTGCAGGCTGTGAAGGAGGAATAACAGCTGACGACTGATTCTCAGT
Organism: Locusta migratoria; assembly: GCA_026315105.1. Taxonomy (NCBI): domain Eukaryota; kingdom Metazoa; phylum Arthropoda; class Insecta; order Orthoptera; family Acrididae; genus Locusta; species Locusta migratoria. Next base: position 788,335,738 of record CM048755.1, read on the forward strand.
CTGGCCAGTGCTCTGAGGCTGAACATCCAACGTTGTGATGACTGTTGACTGACCATGGTATGCACCTGCAGGAGCTGTCACCTTAAAATTGACGTATCACTGAAATAGTTACTGACTCCTGGATAAAAGCTAGTTTCAAGCTGAAGATTTAGGGCAGGGTGAAGAATAGTTTCCGGAAATTATCTGTTAGTAGTACTGCACATCGGGACAACATGAGCCCAAAAGCCAAAGACTTCCATGCAGTTAGTAAGTTTGGAGCAAGAGAAGACCATTACATATACGTCACCACTATATGAAAGTTACAGCAAACTTCTCACACAATGCGCATGGTGTGTGTGTGTGTGTGTGTGTGTGAGAGAGAGAGAGAGAGAGAGAGAGAGAGAGAGAGAGAGAGAGAGAGAGAGAGAGAGAGAGGTCATAATATTTTGAGTAAGAACCTATGTCTCAAAACATATACATCTGAACTCAATCTGTCATAGAACAGAAACTTCAATTTCATCACATGTTTGTAAATCTATCGGACCAAACTGTGTGGTCATCAGTCCGTAGCTTACAAACTACTTAATCCTAGGTAAACTAACCTAAGGACAACAAACATGCCAATGCCCCAGGGAGGACTCAAACCTCCGACGGCGAGCAACCGCACGCTCCGCAGCGAGGCGCCTTAGACTGCTCGGCTACTTCACCGCAACGCAATTTCGTCCACATTGCCGAGTGAAAGAGGAAAATTTCAAAGCTGTTCATTCTAGTATGCAAGAGGCTAAATAGGGTAATGTGTACGTCAAGTCACCTGATGTCATTTAACATCTGCCTTGCTACGATACCAATTCAATGCCAGTGTTTCCAATACATTAGAGGTTTGATGCACATTTTAGGACTACTCGGACATGCTCCTTGTGTTTATGGCGAAGTACAAGGTTAACGGAATAGCTGCTTGTAAGCAGTATCAAACATTCTCCACAACATAATATGCAATGCGCAAACTTTTTGCAGAAGTTACACACTGACTTCAAGACACAGGTACTGTTAGCACAAGGATGCAGGACTGTGGGGCTCCACAGCAATGCCAACACCTGAATTTTTAAGATTTACTGGATTGCCTTAAAAAAAAAGAATGTTTGTAAAGCTTATGGGACCTAACTGCAGGGTCATCAGTCCCTAAACTTACAAATATGTAGAAGGCTAATTTTAACATATACATAAAACTAATGTGTATAGTTGCTGCAATGTGAGGTTCACCATGCATACTCTATTTTTCGTAATTTCAAAAACTCATGGCTGTTTTTGTGACCACCACACAAATTATAAATTTAGGACTATATTAAAATTTTGTGCATTCTACAAGGTAAGAGGCAGACCAACTTATACCTTTAAAACTCAAAACTGGTTTTATATTAAAATTTAAGAGTGTAATGAATTCTAGAAGAGGCACACACTCATTCAAACAAATTTGAAAAGAATCAGCAATGGCATTGTTGAAGAATACACTGGACAATCATCTGGGTCAATTTCAAGAAAATGCTGGTGGTCTACACCAGCTCTTATTTCTCAGAAATATGAATGTAATATTACAACACTACTTGCACAAACTTTGCATTCCTGCATGTGAAAGCAAATTTTATCCTGCTAAAGACAAATACACAGGTTAACAGAAGACTTCAGTAGACAACTTGCAGAATACAATTACAACAGTGGTAAAAGACAAATGTGATACTGGACTAACATTGCTTGTTCAAGTGTTCTTTAATTACAACATAATCTGACTATACATATGAAGCAATCAACTTTGAACCCAAGCTAACCACAGCTTCATTATTATAGCAGTTATCTGCACCCAGTGAATTTGTTGACTTTATGTGTAATACTTGCATTGACAAATACTGCAAAAGCAACAAAGATAACTGCATAAGAATCACGTACTTGCACTTGAATTCAATTCCACTAGAGTAATCAGTATCAAATATTACTGGCACATAATATTTTTTTCTAACTGGTGCAATATTCAGGTCAATTACACTTCTTCACATACTGTAAAAAGATTTAGTTACAATATTAACAGGTACTAACACAGGCAAAGGTTACAAATCATAAAATTACCTGCTTGGGCAGTGAATTGTGAGTGCCATGTGGCAGATTACTGCTGGCTGGCACAGTAGTAGTTGCCGTGCTTCCTGGAACAGGGAGGGGAGGTTGTGGGCCAAGGGGGAGGTGGGTGGATCCAGTGGAACTTGCAACAGGAGAGGTCTGTACTGTTGACTGTGTAGGTGCTTTGGGTGAGGAGGGATCTGCTGACACACTAGAACTAACTGTTGGTCCACCACTGCTGCTACTGCTCGAAGATGGCCGACCTCGTAGAACAGCACCTGAAGAACTGCCACGTGCCTTCTTCCCTTTTGTTCCTTTCGCTGTAGGAGGATCCAGCTCCACTTCCTCCTTAGGCAGAGCAGCAACCTAAATATATTGAAAGAAAATTTGCAATGTAATATTTTGAAAATATATTAAAAATTTATTTAATTTCTATATGCTTTAGAGTAAGAAGCAAACTTTATAATCTGTGCCAGAAATGGGGAAAATTGTTCTATACCTTTCTTTTGCATGGTGTCAGGATAACAACAAGCACTTTATGACTTAGTGGATAGTTTCCTTCTATTTCCTTTGGCCACACACCTCAAGAACCCAATGAAACTGTTTTTAATATTTCCTCCATGCATGAATTAAAGCTATCCTATCAGCAAAACTTTACAGAAAACAAACTTTTAACTTGTAAATGATAACTACAGTTGACATAGGAAGGCCTAAGGAAATACTGGTTTCCAGCTGTTCAAATGATACGGCCAGACTTGAGTGAACAGGCAGAAGTGAATTTTCCAGGCTGAGCACATGAAGACCACACAACTTGAACACCATAGTACTAATAAAACTACACAATGGTTAAAAAGTGATACTTTCTTTACTTTTTAACAACACTGTGATAGGACCTAGTGCATGACACTGCCTGGCATGCAATCCACATTTCTGACCATTTGACAGAGTTAATCAACAAGATCAAGCCAATTTCTCACATAAAGTCATAACTATAATTCTACTTTTGTGTCTCAGTTTAACAGATAACTTCTTATAGAATCAAAATTTATGAACACAATATTTTTTCCTCTAATAACAAATAATAAAAAGCCAGAAGGAAGTTAAAAACTATTACTTTACTGACAAGGAAATAAAACATGAATGTTATAAGGCTAAGCACAACAAGTGATTTAAAAGATTTTGTTTGTATATATACTTTTATTGGTTGTGAAATGTTAATGGTTTTATATTACTACATAGTGCAAGCATGCAAACTTACAATGACAAGAAAGAGTAAAGAATACTATCATAATTTGTGAAGGCAAATAATTATCTTACATAAATAAAACAGCCTATAAGAACTCAAATACATTTTCCTATACACCACAAATTTTAGTTTCCTATACCTACAAAGAAATACCGAGTATCTTTCCTGTTTAAAGATTAGCTAAGTATAGAAACAATCTTGGCATGCAAAAGCGCTTTCCACATTTGTTGTAGCAGTTTTGTCAGTATCTCAAATACCATTCTAACATACAAGCAATGGCCAATATACACAGTGGCTTAAAACTGTGTTCTATACAGTCTGCTTAGAGCCAATTGCCACTTCTTACACTTCCTACCACTCTTTCCTCAACCCCCCCCCCCCCCCAAAATAATAATAATAATAATAATAATAATAATAATATCACAATAACAAGAGTGGCTCAAAAAAATGAACAAACAAGAACAGGAAAAAGGTTTTCCATAACTTCTGTGGCTTGTGTAAAAACAAGAACAATAAGCATAAAAGGAGGGACACAAAGATAAAACCATAAATGAAGTTTTCAAGCGTTTAATGCCATTCACATAATAGCACAAAAGGAACTTTTACAAAAATAGCAAATCCAAATTGATATATTAAATCATCTTGTACCACAGTAAAACTATTAAGTCACTTGCACAACCATGATTCATCACATTTGTTGTAACATCTCATTCAAAACCACTAGTTGTCATGCAAATTCTTCTCTCATGAAGAGCAAATCCTAAATGATAGCTGGCACTTTTTAACATATGCATGAAAGAAATAAGGACACACACTTATGAACCTACATCTAATACAAAGATGATGCCACATAAAACACCGGTGACTACAACTATATACTGTCCTCTATACATAGTGCAATTTTATTAGGAATATGTATGAATGAACTATAGGATGAAATTACATTTACTGATATTCTTACCTACATACTGAAAAACCTGAAACAAGAGTTTCCTGTTTTTATGAGTGTATACTAGAATAGTTACACAAATGTATACTTAAACTGCCCTACACAGTCTCCAAGTATTTACATATCATGACACTGTGAATTCCTCAAATTTGTAAAAAATTTCCATACAATCCAGATTTAACTGAAGTTAGGTAGACAATTCCCGACACTATAAATACAATTATAATTTGCTAGTAAATGGTACCTCATCAGATACACCAAATATTTTCCTGTGAGGATATCTGAAGGGGATTTTGTACTAACGAGTATTTAAAAAAAAATTTCGTGCTCTGCAGAGAAATGGGATGTTGTTGTTGTGGTCTTCAGTCCGGAGACTGGTTTGATGCAGCTCTCCACAATACCCTATCCTGAGCAAGCCTCTTCATCTCCACATAAGAACGGCAACCTAAATCTGTCTGAATCTGCTTACTGTATCCATCTCTTGGTCTTCCTCTGTGATTTTTAACCCACACACTTCCCTCTTATGCTAAATTCACAATTCCTTGATGTCTAAGAATGTGTCCCACCAATCTACCCCTTCTTTTAGTCAAGGTATGCCAGAAATTTCTTTTCTCACCAATTCTGTTCAGTACCACCTCATTAGTTATGTGATCCACCCACCTAATCTTCAGCATTCCTCTGTAGCACAATATTTCAAAAGCCTCAATCCTCTTCCTGTCCACACTGTTTATCGTCCATGTCTCACTCCCATACAAGGCAACACTCCATACAAATGCCCTCAGAAAGGACTTCCTTAGGCTTAAATCAATATTCGATGTAAACAAATTTCTCTTTTTCAAAAACGCTTTTCTACCCATTGCCATTCTGCATTTAATATCTTCTGTACTGCGACCATCATTTGTTATTTTACTGCCCAAGTAACAAAACTTATCTACCTCCTTTATTGCTTCGTTTCCCAATCTAATTCCTTCAGCATCACCTGATTTTCTTACACTGCACTCCATTACCCTAGTTTTGCTCTTGTTACTGTTCATCTTATATGCACCTTTCAGCACACTGTCCATTCCGTTCAATTGCTCTTCCAAGTCCTTTGCTGTATCTGACATAATTATTATGTCGTCGGCAAAATGCAATGTTTTTAATTCTTCACCCTGAACTTTAATTCCTTCTCCAAATTTCTCCTTGTTTTCCTTTACAGCTTGCTCAATGTACAAATGGAATAACAATGGAGAAAGACTACAACCCTGTCTTACTCCCTTTCCAACCTGCATCCCTTTCATGCCCTTCAACTCTGACAACCGCTGTCTGGTTTTTGTACAAGTTGTAAATAACCTTACGCTCCCTATATTGTACTCCTACTTGCTTCAGAACTTGAAAGAGTTTATTCCAATCAACATTGTCAAAAGCCTTCTCCAAATCTACAAAAGCTAGAAATGTAGGTTTGCCTTCTTAATCTATCTTCTAGGATAAGCCGTAAAGTGAGTATTGCTTCCGGAGTTCCTACATTTCTCCTGAACCCAAACTGATCTTCCCCGAGGTCAGCTTCTACCAGTTTTTCCATCCTTCTGTATATAATTCGTGTTAATATTTTGAAACCATGACTTATTAAACTGATGGTTCTGTAGTTTTCACACCTGTCTGCACCTGCTTTCTTTGGAATGGGGATTATAACATTTTTCTTAAAGTCTGAGGGTACTTCGCCTGTCTCATACATCTTACACACCAGGTGAAACAGGTTTGTCATGGCTGCTTCTCCCAGAGACTTCAGTAGCTCTGAGGGAATATCATCTACTCCAGGGGGCCTTGTTTCGACTTAGGTCTTTCAGGGCTCTGTCAAATTCATCTCTCAGTATAGTATCTCCTATTTCATCCTCATCTACTTCTTCTGCCCTTTCTACAATATAGCCGTTAAGTTCATTTCCTTCATAAGCCTCTTTTTATACTCTTTTCACCTTTCAGCTTTCCCTTCTTTGCTGAGAACTGGTTTTCCATCCGAGTTCTTGATATTCGTAGAGCTGTTGTTCTTGTCCCCCAAATGTCTCTCTTATTTTCCTGTAGGAAGTATCTACTTTTCTCCTTCTTATACATTCTTCTACAGATTTGCATTTGGCTTCTAGCCACTCCTGCTTAGCCATTTTGCACTTCCTGTCAATCTCATTTCTTAGTCGCCTGTACTCCATTTTGCCTGTTTCATTTACTCCATTTTTATATTTTCTCCTTTCATCAATTAAATTTAATATTTCCTGTGATATCCAAGTATTTTTTGGAAGTCTTGCCTTTCTACCTATTTTGCCCTCTGCTGCCTTCACTATTTTATCTCTCAATGCTACCCATACCTCCTCTACTGTTTTATTTTCCCCTGTTTCTGTCAATTGTTGCCTAAAGCTCCCTCTGAAATTCTTAAGAACCTCAGGTTCCTTCAATTTATCCAGGTCCCATCTCCTTATTTTCCTACCTTTTTGTAGTTTCTTCAGTTTCAGCCTACAGTTCATAGCCAACAAGTTATGGTCAGAGTCTATATCTGCCCCTGGGTATGTCTTACACTGTAAAACCTGGTTCTGAAATCTATGTCTTACCATTATAAAATCTATCTGGTATCTCCTGGTCTCTTCCACGTATACAACCTTCTTTTGTGATTCTTGAACCAGGTGTTTGTTATAACTAAATTATGTTGCGTGCAAAATTCTACCAGGCGGCTTCCTCTTTCATTCCTTTTGCCCAGACCATATTCACCTACTATCTTCCCTTCCCTTCCTTGTCCTACTACCGAATTCCAGTCTCCCATAACAATAAAGTTTTCCTCTCTCTTAATTGTCTGAATAATTTCCTTTAGCTCCTCATATATTTCTTCGATTTCCTCATCATCGGCAGAGCCAGTTGGCATATAAACCTGTACTACTGTTGTCGGTGTTGGCTTCGTATCTATCTTGACAATGATAATGCGATCACTGTGCTGGTCATAGTAGTTAACCCACATTCCTATTTTTTTAATTCATTATCAATCCTACTCCTGTGATACCCCCAAATGATTTTGTATTTATAATCCTGTACTCACCTGACCAGAAATCCTGTTCATCCTGCCACCGAACTTCACTAATCCCCACTATATCTAACTTCAACCTATCCATTTCTCTTTTCAAATTTTCTAATTTTCCTACCTGATTAAGGGATCTAACATTCCATGCTCCGACCCGTAGAATGCCAGTATTGTCCTTCCTGATGACAACATCCTCCTGAGTAGTCCCCGCCCGGAGATCTGAATCGGGGACTATTTTACCTCCGGAATATTTTACCCGAGAGGATGCCAGCATCATATTTTCATACAGTAGAGCTGCATGTCCTTGGGAAAATTAACGGCTATAGTTTCCCCTTGCTTTCAGCCGTTCGCAGTAACTGTGTGGCAAAGCCACATTAGCTGATGTTACAAGGCCAGCTCAGTCAATCATCCAGACTGTTGCCCCTGTAACTACTGAAAAGGCTGCTGCCACTCTTCAGGAACCACACGTTTGTCTGGCCTCTCCACAGATACCCCTCCGCTGTGGTTGCACCTATGGTACAGCTATCTGTATCATTGAGGCACGCAAGCCACCCCACCTCGGCAATGTCTATGGTTCATGGGAGTGGGAAATGGGATACTACTCAAGAAATCTACACTCTAATGTACTCTTTCTTCATGGTCCAGAGAGGAGAGAGACTGAGATTGGTTGGAGGAAATATGAATCTCTCAAGTAAATTACCTCTGTGAAACATTTTGAGAAGCATCTTCTTAACTCATCAGTTTATATGATTTCACTATAAAAGCACATAATTTTTGCAGTTACAAACCAAGTCATACATTATATGTGCCAGTACATTAGTTATGCAGTTCTTACATAGATTTTTCTGTCTCTAATTACAAAAGAACATAGTATGATGGAACCAATCTTTCTGAAACAAGGAACACAATTTCATAATTGTTCAATTTCTTTCTTTCCATTAAAATTGAAACAAGTTCCATAGCATTTTCTCCGCATTACATTACATGTGTTAATAGTGTTTCTCAACTAGCCATTTCCTATAAGCTAGTCCAGGACTGTGCAACCTTTCACAACATTTTGGCCAGATTCACATACTTACTGAAGCTCGCAGGCTTCCTCGCCTTATGGATTAATGCACCAATGAACTAACCTCTTTTACCCAACATTCCAACATGCCTCAAAACACACATTTGAGAGAAAATTAACTGTGTGTTCACCCCAGATCATATGTTACATTTAATTATGCACCTAGAACATTATATTTCTCTACATGCAGACTTTTTATTTACCCAATGCTCAAGGGTGCTTGAGTGTCACAGTACATACAGGTTTTGATATTAAGATGGTGGTCTAAAAAACCAAAAACCCTTTTATAAATAGACATAAATGTGATGATGAAATATTACATTCTGACATTTCACTCAATTCTGGAATATAACTTGTTTCTTACTTTTTCAGGAAACATGATGGCTATATCACTTGAATTCAACAATTTGCAAGATGGTAGTAAGGAAAATTATAAGTTTCTCTAAATGGCAACTGAGCATTATCCAAATTCCAGTTTATAATCTTTACACTGAACTTCTCTGTCCTATATAGACATCTGCAATCAACTCTATAATAAATTTAACCAATTAATAACAATGTAAACAGATATGGTCAAAACTACAGTCAAACCTCAATATAGTGTGTCTTGATAAATCTAAGACCTGTCTATATCAAATTCTTTATTCATTCCCTTCACTGGAAGTCTCAAAATCCTATTATTTCAAAGAAAACCTGCCATTATATTGAAGTTTTTGTAAGTCTTGAAGAAGTGTAGATTTACCTTCAGTGGACAAAAACTATATTGAAGTCAGCTATATATACTGAAGTCTTTCATATGGTATTCTGTATACAGAAGTACACACAAATAAGAGGAAGTCCTCCCTGCACTTATTAATCAGTGAGAACATTACTCCTCCTCCACCACTACCACCTTTCTTTTTTTATATATAAAGGCAGATTATTTTTCAGCAGCATTGGGATGAGGAAAGTTTCATGCTAGTGACAGGTGGTTAGAAAATTTCAGAGAAATTCATGGTATTGTTTTCCGAAAGAGGGAACAGTGAACCGTGCAGATATAGGTCTTCCAGACAAAATGCTGACTTTCCAAAGAGTAAAATGTCACGAGGACAACTACGCAAAGATCACGTAACCATTTTGTTAGCAGCAAATATTACCAGCACAGAAAACATCGAGCCACTTACGATCGGAAAAACCTATGACACTATTATTTTATTTTATTTATTTTTAGTGTAAGTCTTTCCTTGTGGAGTACACTGCGAACAATAAGGGGTCTCCAATTCATTAATTGATTTTGATAGAAAAATGACTCATGAAAATAGAAAAGTTGTGTTGTTTGTGGGCAGCTACAACCCACACAATGCTATTACTCCATTACAATCTGTAACGGTACAATTTTTACCACCTAATACTACATCAAAATAGCAGTCCTCAGATCAAGAAATGTTAAAGGTAACTACAGGTATGAAGTGGTCTGAATGATTGCATGTATTGCATACTTTTACTGAATTTATTTTTATGATGAATGTGTTTTGTTTTAAACTTGTAAACTGTTCTCTACTACAGAAGAACTAAAACAATGTGCATAACTACCACCTACATTGATTTCTTTTTATTACCCTAACTACACATAAGCTTATCATACAAATGTGAAAAAACTAAGGACAATAATAATAATAATAATAATAATAAAACTGTAAGGGGTGAACAATACCGAACCCTCAATATATTCAGGTTTGACTGTATGTGCATCTGACACAGCATTACTTACATTACAAATTTATGTTTTTTTCTGTCTTTCTTACTCCCCCCTCCCCCTTCAACTTTAACTGCTTATCTTTCAATTCAATTATTTTCCTACTTCCTCAAAAGTTCTATCACATATTATTAATTAACATACATATCTCAGCACTTCAGCATGGCAAATATTTACTTTTTGCCAACAAGTTGAGGAATACAATACAAGCCGAGTAATTATTTCTTGACTGATGAATACAATTCAAGAGCACTATAACTTATGATAATAATAAAACACAGACACTATTTCTTTGCATATTAACTTGCATTATGAAACAGCTCCAAAAAGATCAGCACTTCATGCTAATCAACCTGGTGTGAGTTCTGTAGGAAACAATAACAAAAGCAAACCAAAAAATTCTGAAGATAATACAGACAACTGCAACAATATATAAATCTTGTTGCACGACAGCTAAAGTCATATAATGAACATTAAACATTTACAACTTGTGTTGGTTGATGAAGTAATATCAAAAACTATATTCACAATTTCAATTTTTTATATTAAGGACAAAAATCCTCTAGGTAATGATCACAATAACATTTATATGTGTTGACTAATTTTGGCTCCATCAAGCCATTGTAAGATCAATAAAATGCCATAATTGCTTAACGTGATTGTTAAAAAAGTTCAATGGCATGGTAAATGACAGCAAGGCTGTTATAGCACTGTTTCAGCATTCTTTTGATGAACTTAATAACAAAAACTGGAATTGTAGCAACAGGGCCAACTATGGACTTGTTTTAGTGTTATTTTAAAGTTTCCGTGAAGCCATATACAACCCAGAGTTTTAAAAAAATGACACCTAACTGTATCATTCAATAAATGTGGAATTTAGTCCCTACGTAATTTTGCAGTTCTGATGACAGATGCAGGAATTTATCACAGGCATGGGAGAGTGACAGCTTTCAGTAATAGCTTTCAATGGCACACAACTACTGAAATGCTTCCCTTCTTAGTCAAGTATATAAGCCCTATTGTGTTCTTTCCTAATCATTTCATTATAACTAGTATTACATTCACAAAATCTGCATCATTTAACAGTTCAATGCTTTGACAGATGCAGTAATACCTAGAACACACAACTCCAATCTGGCACCACCACTTTATCAACTTGTCTGTGTTCTAAAGTAACAAATTCCATTGCATGATGCACTTTTCTTGTCAGGCATCAAATTAAGTAAATGAATAGTTGAAGCAAGATAATGTGTTTTGAACTGTAACAGGTAGCAGTAACATAGCAAATAAATCCACCTTTTTCATGCAACAATTGAGGAAGACAAATTTTTATTTAATCTTTCAGCTCAACTCCACCAAAATAACAAGTTCAAATTTGTAAACATCTCTATATTAATCATTAACCATCAGCATCACACACATGCCTATACAACGAGACTTGTAGCAATGACTATGTATTCATGTTTCATATCTTCATCAACAGCAATATGAGTACTTCACAGTTGTTGATAGACTGTCTCATTTAAGCTAACTATAATGTCCTTTACCCACTAATGGTATCTCATGGGACTTGGCAGTTAAAGCTTGGTAAAGTTCCAAACAAAAAGAGAACACAATTTGCTTGATTATTTATTTAGTGTCAATCCTTGCATGACAGCCATTGAATACCAAACATCAGACTAAGAATGCACTGACACTGATCTACGTTTTACATTAACACATTATCCAAAACATTTAGTGTGATGGAAAATTTTCTTCATTCTGTGTCCACCACAGTAGTCTTGTAGACACACTGGTGTATGCTGTGTTAGGCTCCTTTTATCCCAATGACAACAGTTCACAGCGAGCAGGCCTCTGCAAATAAAAATAATCACGTGTCTCGAATCTGTGGCTTCCAGTGTTTTCGTATATTCCACCTACTTAGAAAAATTACAAGTTATGACACTAAAATTCTCTGCTTGCTTCTTTTTCTGTTTAAATACATGGCATTACTTTACATTAGAGTTATTCCATTTTAAATTGAAATTCCCAACTGGGTCGAAGGCCTATTTTGCTTATGCATTAAGAAACGTTTAGTAACTGAAAAACTTATTCTTGAAGAAAATGTCCAACCAATGAAAAACTCAGTGTCTCCTAACTGTACCATTTTGTAAAATGTTTAAATCTTAATTCACCTACAGTAAAATAGAGCACTTCAACAATAGACTCAAACGTTGAAATATTCGACATGTAACGCTTTAAAAGAACAGTAGCAACATAATGCTCAGGGTCGGAGATAGTGGTCACATGCACAAGTTACATCTAAGTGATTGTGTGAATCTATCTGTATCTCTTTCTGATGAAGGCTGTGGCCGAAAATTAAAAAAAGAAAAAAAATTGTGTAAAAGTGACTCTCTTCCACATGCCTGTCTGTGGCTCAGCAGTCATCTTTACAATTAGTTGCTTCACATCCTCATATCGTTGACATTCTAACCTGGAATTTCCACTGCAAGTATCGATTAATTCTCTTTGTAAAATTTCTAGAGTATTTTTGGGAGAAATTACACCAATCTCACACAAAACATATTCACTTACTTCCTAGTATCTGACATTACTATTTGTATAAAATAATAAATCAATGTGTAGAGAAATATTTTGTCTGGATAAGGAACTGAACAAGGAACCTCCCTCTTACTACTCAAGCGCTATAAGCACTAAGACATATTTTAAGACAGTCCGTAAAATTAATGCCTTATCCATTAGGTTGCGGTGACTTAGTGGTTATAAAACTTGCCTAGTAAGCAGGAGGTCCCGGGTTCAAATCCCAGCCATGACAAATTTTAATTCAATGCCTCTCCTTTAATATAGCATCTTTACTATTTACATTTCCTAGTATATGCAGAAACTCACCTATCAGAAATATTTATTATATGCAGCCAATTTCCAAAGAGATTCTATTTTATGCATAACTATTACGATGTGCAATTGTCATGTTTACTGATGGAACCAATGGAAATGTGCTTCAGATATGCAAAAAACAGACACTCTGCAAGTACAGATGTCAAATTAAATACAAGAAATGTGTTTTCAATTGCAAATATGAATTGGTGTCAACAGTGTCATTTAACAGTGACATGTGAAAATTTCTGCCAGATCATTTCATGTGTCACTATTAAATTGTTAGCTAATGTCAATTCATATCCACAATTGCAAAAACATTTCTTGTATTTAATTTGACAGCTATAGTCAACACAGTGTCCATTCCTTCAGACTTACATGAATGTCTGAAGCACATTTCTATCAGTTTTAAACAGTAAACAAGGATATGGTACATTGTATTTAGATGAGCCACAACAGGGTTTGTGACAACTGTACTAAATATACCTTTCTGCGCAGCACTTGCATAATGAAACTTAAGAACATTCATAGGCAGTAGGCAATGTGTGGTATATGGACGTTTGGGTTGGTCCAGAAAAACTGTACAAATAGCATAATGGTTAATGCAGCCACTTGCGAAAAGTAGGAAATTCAGGTTCAAGTACCCCTCTGGCAAAAATTTTCACATATCACCATTAAATCGTACTGCTGATGCTGATTCATATTTGCAATTGTAAATAAACTTCTTGTATTACATTTATATAATATGTATTCAACAATTTTCCACTTTTTCTGTCTATTGAAAAGTTGATCATATTGCACTGATGAATAAAATTCATCTTACATTTTTCAGAAGAGATAACCTCAAATGCAGTAGAATTTATTCAATGTAAAGTTTCCTTGCTATATTTAGAGAGAGGTGTTTAAGATAAAACAAATTTGACGGCTAAGTAGCAATCATGTGTATGGTGTAGAATGCGAGCTGCAGCCAATTCTAAAAATGGAGTACTAGGTCAAAAGCACAGAAGTACTTTGTGAAATGGAGTGGAGTGGTTCTGTCCAGGGGTGACAAGGAGAGTAAGCATGCTCACACTCACTTGTTGCCAGGGTATTGAGCACTTGTGGCAAAATGGGACAACACCAAAATCGTTACATAATGTAATGGAAACAACATACACAAATTATACAGTAGCAGTTTGGTTTGGATAGGTGGGATAACAGTGGGGCAAAGGACCACTATGGATTGTGGACTGCTGCAGGCCATGATGAGATGGTGTCACACTGCTGTCCCATAGTTTCCATTCAATTGGAGCAAACATAGAAACTTATGGCATCAAGGAGGATTTTGTAGAGTTTTGTTAACAATATGAGTAAACATGCATCACTGGGGCTGTGAAGGGCACTGGCTGTCAAAGGCCACTATGAGTTGGTAGCAATATGGACTATTAGTGCTTTATTCAACAGCTAAATAACACTCAGAAGTGGAGGTTGGTTAAACTTATTAAGATTATAAGTACCTGAGACAGTGGCTATACATGTTCAGACTTCTAATGTGAAAAGGATAAGAATGATGCTCTCCTTACTGTACATACAACTAACAGGTGTACAAAATTACACAGTGTAAACAATTAAAATTATTAGGCCCTGCAGGTACATTTTGTAAATATTGGTTTCAAAGACGCCAGCAACCTTAAGACTGGTTTGATCACCATAATACTGCTACAAAGTCAATGAAAAAAAGTCTTGAATATGATATCTACATCTACATAAATACTCAGCAAGTCCCACCGAAATGCACCGCAGAGGGTTCATTTAACCACTTTTATGATGTTTCTCTACGGTTTCATTTTCTAATACCTCACAGAAAAAAGGAACACCTAAATCTTTCCATTTTCAATCTGATTTCTTTTACTTTATTTTGATGATCATATCTGCCTATGTAGGTGGATGCTAACAAAATAAATTCACATTTGGAATATAAATTTGGAGAAAGTAATTTCACAAATAGATCTCGTCACAGCAAATAATACCTTTGTTTTAATTATTTCCACCCCCACTCGCACATCGTTACTATGACACAGTTTCCCCTGTATTGTTATAATACAAAATGAGCTGCCCTTCTCTGTAAATTCTCTAAATTGTCTGTAAATCCCACTTGGTTGTGATCTCACAATGCGCAACAATTTTCCAAAATAGGACACACAAGTATAGTTTAGGCAGGTCCTTATAAGTGTTCTGCCAATGAAACATAGTCCTTGGTTCGCTTTCCCTACAATATCTTCTGTGTGTTCTTTCCAATTTAAGTTGTTTGTAATTGTTACTCCTACATATTTAGCTGAATTTACAGCATGTAGTTTTGTAAATGAAGTTTAACAGGTTTCTTTTAGTGGCCATATGGATGACTTCACACTTCTCATCATAAGGGTCAATTGCCACTTTTGCAGCATGCAGATATCTTATCTAAATCATTACTATCCGATAAGTGTCAGCATCATCTGCAAACAGTCTAAGAGAGCTATTCTGATTGTATTCTAAATTGTTTATAAAAATAAGGAACAGTAGGGGGGGGCCTATAACACCTCCCGTGGGAACACCAGATATCCCTTCAGTTCTACTCGATGACTTTCTGTCAATTACAACCTACTACTGTGTCCTTTCTGACAGGAAATAACAAATCCAATCAAACAACTGTGTCGATATTCCATAAGCACGCAGTTTGATTAAGAGACGCTTGGAAGGTACAGTGTCAAAAGCCTTCCGGAAATATAGAAATATGGGAACTATTTGACATTCCTTGTCGATAGAACTCATCACATATGAGTTAAGACCTAGCTGTATTTCACAAGAATGACAACTTTCTGAATCCATGTTGACTAAGGGTGCATCAGCATACTATGAAAGGAAACTAATTGGTACACAATCAGGACTGGTAGACTTACTTTCGTAAAGTGATTTAAGTTGCTTTAATACACCGGGTATATCAACTTTTAAATTATGCATGCTGGCAGCTGTTCTTGGTACAAATTCCGAAGTATTTGCTTCATCATCTTTTGTGAAGGAATTTCTGCTTTAGCAGAACTGTAATCAGTAGCATCGGCATTACTATCGCACAGTGAAGGTACTGATTATGGTTTGCCGCTAGTATATGTGACAGGATTTGGTTGTGGAATTTATTATAAGCTTCCTACATTGAAGTTCGAGATAAATTTCAAGTTTCTGTAAAAACCTGCTAGTCTTGAGGATTTTCTGTCCGTTTAAATATGGCATGCTTCTTTCTTTGCTTTTGCAAGAGTGACCTAACCTGTTTTGTGTACCACAGCGGGTCAGACCCCTCTTTTGTAAATTTGTTTGGCATAAACCTGTTGATGGTTGTTGATATTATTTCTTTGAATGCAAAACAATCTGACCTACACTAACATTGTTAGTTTCAAAAGAATGGAAATTCTCACTCAATAAAACATTAATCAAATTTTTATCTGATTTTTGAATAGATATATTTTTCATAGATTTGGTAAATCCAATATTCATTTTTGCTACAACAACTTTGTCTTCACTAACCCCTGTGTCTGTTTCGATGCTCTCTATTAGCTACAGATTATTTGTTGAGGTCAAGTATATTTTCACAACCATTTACTATTCTAGTGGGTTGATGAACTAATTTCTTGAGATAATTCTCAGAGAACACATTCAATATGATTTCAGATGATGTTTCATGCTTGCCTCCATTTTTAAGCATATATTTTTGCTAACATATTAGCTGCCACCAATTACAATTGTATGTTTTGGGAATGGTTTAGAAGTTTGGTCCAGGTTTTCTGTGAACATTTCTGCAACTGAATCACATGAGTCAGGGAGTCAGTAAATAATTAATTTATTTTTGCTGTTATGTATAACCTCTACCTATACCAATTCACAGAAACTAACTACTTCAATTAGGCCTAAACTACACAATAAAGCACTTGTGACAGAAATAAATATGCCACCACCTAATTCAGTTAATCTATCCGTTTGCAGTTAGTAAAAATTTCAGCTGAACTTATCTCTGGCTTTAGCCAGCTTCATTACCTATAATGATGTGAGATTCAGTATTTTCTATTAGTGCTTGGAACTCGAGAACTTTTCCCCACACAGCTACAAAAATTTACAACTGTTAGAGCAATGGTTCTGTGTTCGTCCTATCTGTGATCTGTAACATTTGTGACTGACACTCCTTCCTGTGTGTTTCCCGAGGCGCTATAAGCTAAAAAAAAAACTGCCCAGTTCACAACACACAGCTCCCGCTACCCAAGTAGCCACTTCCTGTGTGTAGTAGACTCCTGACCTATTCAGCGGAACCCGGAACCTCACTACCTGACGGTGCAAGTCGAGCGATCTGCAGCAGAACCATTTGAGCGTCTGATTCAGACCCTCCACTTGGCTCTGTGCAAAAGATCCACAGTCAGTCCTGTCAACTATGCTGCAGATGGTGAGCTCTTCTTTCATCTTGCAAGCAAGACTGGCAGTCTTTAGTACAGCAGATAGCCGCTCAAAACCTGAGACAATCTGTTCAGATCCCAATCAACACTCATCATTGGTACCGATGTGAGCCACCACTTGCAGTTGGCTACAACCCATACCCTTCATGGCATCTGGAAGGATTCATTCCACATATGGAATGACTCCATCCAGTATGCACACTGGGTGCATGTTGGCCTCCTTCCCCTCCTTGGCAGCCATCTCCCTAAGGGGCTCTATTACCCGCCTAACGTTGGAGCTCCCAACTATGAGCAAACCCACCTTCTGTGAACACCCTTATCTTGCAGGCTGCATGGTGGTTTCAGGATGAGCAACACCATCTGGCTCAGGAACATTGTCCTGAACAGATATTACCTCAAACCTGTCCGTAAGGCAAACCGGGAAGACCTCACGATAGGCCTCCTGGAATGTCTTATGCTGCCTGCCGCACACTGGAGCAACCTCCCACACAACTACGGGTGGGGTGCCTGCCTCACTGCTAGCAGTATATCAGGGCGTGTCACTGCTGCAGGCCGTTCGGTGGACATGCCGGGCAACCATTTAGTTCCCACAACCGGCCAACAACAACAATGCCCTTCGACTGCAACCTCAAGCTGTGCAACTGAGGTTAACACAGCTTGAAGTGAAGTGCCACCAGCTCAAACAACATCCAGACACGGCAGTCACAGTTCATATTCATGATTACAATACCCAGAAAAACTAACAACCAGAAAGTCGTTGTGTAGATTCGACAGAGGGTAACTAAGGTAAACTAAGGCGGCTAGAGCTGGTACTAATCCAACGAATACAAAACAGACCACTGCAGGAGTGAGACGGCGGAAACACACACTAACCAGATGCTTTACGTGAAACTGAATCTAATATACACAAGAGCAAAAAGACAGAAGACGGTCGTGATTCACACGATGGAACGAACCAGATATTTAATGCAAAACTGAATATAATATAAAGACAAGCACAAGCTAAATTTAATAAAATGAAGGAAGAGCCTCAAAGAACACCACTCAAAATATGTCGCTTCTAGTGAGAAGCCGGTTACTCTTACAAGTATCGGTGTGCTCGGTACTGAGGTCTGTTCTCTGCAACAGTTATGCAGTAACCACAATGCTTTACCAGGCATGGTTCTGTTTGGAGGTGGTATGCCATTGCTTTCCTCCAACCTTTGAACTGACTTACCCAGGCAGTTGTAGAGGAACTTACAGTTTAATATGGATTCTGAAGCTATTATTCACATAAACAACACTGCCAACGGTGAATAGAGTGGAAACTGACAGATAAAAAATCCTAGCACTTAGCGGAGATTGAACCTGCAGTCTTTGGATTCATAATCTGGCACTCTACAACTGTGTTACTGAGTCATATCAAAATGGAATTGTGTCTAGTATAATGTGCGATTTCTTCTTGTTTTTCAAAAACCATCTTGTTAGGAAAGTAGAGAAAGGCGTAAAAATAGACCACCATTTTTATTAAGAGACAGCAAAGGCTTCAATTTCCATACCACAGTAATAGGTTTTCTTAGGGAGAACGATAAATGATATTTTATATGTGTAGAGAGTATTGCCATTTGATATGCTCATTGAGTACACCTGCTAGTATTTACTGACATCTTTTAAAGAATGGTGTGGTACATACTTCATTCAATATGTATGCTGTATAGAATTTTTTTAATGTAAACTGTAATGTTATTTATAGATATTTTTCTTATTACTTTGACTAAGGTAAAATGGTAATCGTCTCAAGTATAAAATGTTATTTTGACAGTTAATAAATATGCTCATATGGTACATGGTCTCACAGACACCCCCCCCCCCTCCCAAGAACATTAGTAAGATACTAACAATTTCTTGGCAGCAATAATAGCAAGTTTCTTCTCTAAGTATTCCTTGCAGGAAATACAAACCATTTTGTTTCTGGATACATTTAACATAATTTGTGTTAAATTTTGCATCAAATGTAATATGCAAATCTACCTTTTGTAATTTAGATAGCATGAATATCCAATTTTTATGGGTACGTTTAATGTCAAAATGATTACTATTAATTTATCAGATGACCAAGCACTGATCACAATATTTAAAGGTAATTAGAAATAATTTAATAAAAATATAGTCAAGGACTGAAAGTCGCTGATCTGCTTGCAGTACAATTACTCAATATGTAAGGGCCATAAAAGCACAATATATACATGTGCTTTGATATAAAATGGTAGGCAATCATGTAAAATTTTATTTATTTTATGAAATGTGCTTCTCTAAGATTGATAAAAATCCCTGCTTATGTTTCTTATAATATACTGTGAATATGTTATGACCGTGTGTTGTTATACGTCATACATATAAGTACAATGAATAAAAACTGGTGAATGCTTAAAGCCAATTTGTTACTGCTGAATTCTTTTACTCAGTATCCCCCTTTCTTATATTTGAATAAGGTAAAAAAGTAAACCCACTCGCATTTGACCAATAAAGACACCCCAACATTTTTATTACATTTATTTCTTGACAATGCAAGAACAATCTACTGTTTTGAATAAACCTACACATTCAAATAAGACAGTATTATTAAATGGACTGAATTGCTAGAGGGTGTGTGTGTTTTTTTTTTTAACCAGTTCAGTGGGTTAAACTGGGTTTTTATGGGTTCTTTTCGTACTGTAAAATTCTTGTAATGAAGCCCGAGTCACTTGCAAATATGTGGACATGCAAATTGGACAGTTAGGCTGATCCTTAAAGAATGACTTAGTGTCATTTTATTTTCAATTGGTACATTCATTTTAGTTCTGAAAGTTATTGTTGCCTTTTTTTCTATTTGAATGTAAGAATCTGCCAACTTCATACTCATTGTTTACGTCTATTATGAAAAGAAACAAATTTTTGAAACAATCTTACCATGTTAAAGCAACTCATTTGTTATCGAGTCATAACTCAATCAGCATTGTGAAACATAAATCTGGAAGTTCTGTTTTGTAGTGTAAAGTCAGCACCACATGCCAGATGCAAGAGAGCAATCGTAGAGAAGGCAGCGGACTTCTGGCAGCCAATTGCATGATGCCACCGCGCCTCTCAGGAGGGAGCAACCACAGAAGCACGCCCTCTACAAGCTGGTATATCCAGGCTGACATGCGTCTGGACGCTCGTCTGAACTCTGCTACAAAATAGGCAGGCACTAGGACTCAGTACAGCTAGCACTGTACTGAAATCAACGACGCGAGAAGAAAGAAGAGAAGAACAGATAAGATGTTGAGTATTGTATTCTTCAGTCAAAAAAACTTGTAATAACAACTTGAATAGATATTCTAGATGTCTACAGATCCTGCACTGAATCTTTCGTGAAAAATAGGCTGACAAGGGATGAGAACTCAACAAATGACGATGAGGTGTTAAACTACAGAACAACGACCCACATTGCGACGAGATGTTAATTACGCTGCACCATAATCTTGCTTGTTACTTTATTGCAGGTCTCGGCGATTCCGGTATATAATCACTTGTGAAGTTTTCTTGCAGGGATACGAGTCATTCTATATTTTTGCACTGTTTCTTATTGTTGTTTTTGCACAATGACTAGCCCCACTAACAAAATCATCCCTGCCACTGTGTCGCAGCTTCCTGCGCTCGATGCAGAGCAACTAATGAAGATGTTTCAGTTTCAGAGTCAACAAATTGCCTCTCTACTATCAACCATGTAACAACTTCTGGCCGCACCTGTGTCACAAAATACACAAGTACCGCTGCAGCAGCCACCACCTTCAGTAATTCCACCATTCAACCTGTTTGACAAAGCAAAAGAGGAATGGTCAGAATGGTTGCAACAGTTTGAAGCCTATGCCACAGTGCACAGGATACAAAATACTGTCAAACTTCATTTTCTGTTCTCATATGTAGCCCCCCCCCCCCCCCCCCCCCCACACCCAGTGTTCCGTCTTGTCAAAAAACTGTTTCCCACCACAGACCCTTCTGAACTTTCTTATGATTCAGCATAATATGAACAGCAAATCAATGTAGTGGCCACTAGGTATCAGTTCTTCAGATGTAGGCAAAATCCGAACCAAACATACAGGCAGTGGATAACAGAACTTCAAGGTCTCACTAGGAAGTGTAAATTTCATATGGAGCTTTGTATTATGATGTGATGATGTGTGACGCTATTGTCTATAATGTACCTGATGTCAGACTTAGGGAGCAGATTCTAAAAATGTCAGCTCCGTCTTTCCGTCAAGTAGAACAGATTTTGGAACAGTATGATTCAGGTGCCGCGGCAGTGCAAAACTGATTCCATTCCACTGCGTACCGTAACTACGTCACGCACCAGCGAGCGCGAGGTCGGACGCCGTGCATTTCCGCCTGCTGCCGGCTCAAAGTGTAAACGAGTTGACAGACATAGACACTAATAATGAAGTGAAGTCTTGGCCGAAATGTTTCTCGTGGCACAATAGGCAGAACTGTCCGTCCCGAGAATCACAGAAAATTTGTGTTGTCAATACTCATCTGGGCTTGTTTCAATATTTGCATTTACTGTTTGGCAGTGCATCCGCGCTCACAATGTTTCAAATATATTTGGAACAGCTTACAGCTCAGGTGCCTTGTTGTTCAAACTACTTGCAAAACATAGTAGTGTCAGGTCATACCCCAGAAGAACACATTGCAAATTTGAGGAAATTATTTCATGTTTTGTCAGATGCAGGTCTCACGTGTTGCTTAGATAAATGTGACTTTTTCAAACCAAATGTGAAGGAATTACATTCAGTCTTGGGAAAGTTATCTTACTATGTTAGATTTATTCCCAACGCAGCTCAAATTGCAGCCCCTTTGAATGTTCGTTTTGTTTGGACAGAAGAATGCCAACGCGCATTTCAACAGTTAAGAGATGCATTGCTCAGTGATCAATGTTTGGTGCACATCAATCCAGACAAACCAGTTCTTTTGTAAATTGCCTTGTCATCGTATGGTCTAGGTGCAGTGCTGTCACGCTGTGCATTGCTTTTATCACACTATCAGTACGAGATTGTATACAGACCCACAACTCGCTAGTCTTCCGAATGACTTTGACGCTTCTGAGCCGTCTTTGTTGCAACCCTTCCCATTCGACTATAGGAATATTGCTCAGGCCACAGAAACAGATCCTGATTTACGAATTTTGCTGCAGCTACTGACTCCGGTCCATCACTACGTCCACGAGCCTGCTTCTTTCCCCATTGTCGAGCTCCCTACACGACAACAGTCTGGCGCTTTGAGGAGGGGATGTTGTGGCGTAAAGTCAGCACCACACGCCAGAGGCAAGAGAACGATCATGGAGAAGGCAGCGGACCTCCGGCAGCCAATCGCACGCTGGCGCCGCGCCTCTTGGAGGGAGTAAACAGAGAAGTGCGCCCTCTAAAAGCTGCTATATCCAGGCCGACATGCATCTGGACGCCCATCTGAACTCTGCTACGAAATAGGCAGGCACTAGGACCCGGCACAGCTAGCATTGTACCGAAGACTACAACGTGAGAAGAGAGAAGTACAGATAGAAGTTGAGTATTGTATTTTTCAGTCAATAAAACTTGTAATAATAATCTGACTATATATTATAAATGTCTACAGATCCTGCACTGAACCTTTCCTGAAAGACAGGCTAACCAGGGCTGAGAACTCAACAAATGGCGACGAGAATTCAACATTCTGAGTCCAAAATCAGTCACATCTTTCTTTTAATTATTTTTACAGGTGCAGAAAGTCAGTTTACACCATGATTTGCTTTAAACTTGATAAGTTAATTCTAAAAACGGAAGATGGAGGCAAAGCACTGTTAACAGTGTGGTGGTAAAGAGTGGATTCCTTAGCCCAATATTACACTAACAAATTTTCTTTGACAAAGATCTTTGCTGTGGAACAAAACAAGATATTACAATGTCATCAAATATTTTTTCAAGGCCCTTACAAAACTTCTGACCACAATTAATTACTGTGCTCTGTAGTTGCATGTACTGTAATTTCAATGGCTGTACATTTGAAAGTGGGAAAATAAGGGATAGGAAATGTTACAAGAGATACATCAAATCTAAGAGAAATCAAATCTTAAGAGAAATTGCTTGTCACATCCCTGTGTCAAATTTCTTTAAGCGGGAATGAACTTTCAGCTCAAGCTGTCGACCTGTGGATTGACCTTTGAGAAAGTCCTGATACGGAACCATACAAAAATATGATTAAAAAATGGAAGGAACAAACATTAGAATCATTTCATTATCTAGTCAACTTGTTAGATCGAAGATTCAGAGGTAGCAGATTGACTGCTGACTAGGAAGAGTGTGCAGAAAAATGGCTCATGGAGGTGTGTCTAGAGTAGATTTCTATCATTTAGAATTGCTGATCAGGACTATTTTCCTGGTACTATATTTTCTGAGACAGTAATTACTCAGTTCCATCCAATCAAGTGGTGGAATGTAATGCAACTCAAAGAAAGGAAATTCACCAACAGGTTTCATTAGTTTTGTAAAAAGCTTTATTTCTTGTACTGCTAGCACTGCATCTATTGAAAGTATGTTCTCCACGTATGGACTTCTGTGGTCAAAACTTCGAAACAGTTCCTGTTTTATCTCCAAAGTACTTTATTGAATCATATGGTACACATGGTGACTGTCAGAAAACAACTGAAACTGCCCTTGCGTCCCACTCGTCCGCCAGGCCAGTCACCTAGGTGGCACTAGTTGCGGCTGAGAGCAGCGTCATATGTGGCGAACAGGCGGGCGGCCTTGTATAGTCGCCGTCCTGTTTGTTCCAATATTCTTCCTTTCATCCACTTCTGGCCTTGGTCATAACCCCGCACCCATACTGTTGCGCAAGGGGAAAATTTTCCGGAAGTAGCAGGGGCTTGCGAATTGAGTGGGGAACAAATGAGGTGTAAAAGTGTGCGCGGCTATCTGCCGTGCAATGGCTCTGCGGGGCTGTGTGTGCCCATAGGTGTGAAACGGTAAGAGGCTAAGAAGTCGGTCAGGGCCTCTTCAGTGGTAACAGAGGTCAGAAGTTTCTTCATTTGATTTTTGAAAGTCCTGACGAGGCACTCAACCTCGCCATTAGATTGAGGATGAAAGGGCGGGGATATGACATGTTTAATGCCCCTGTGGGCACAGAAATCTGAGAATTCAGAGGATACAAACTGAGGGCCATTGTTGGATCCCAATGTTTTTGGATATCCTTCAAGGGCGAAAACCTTTGATAACGCGGATAAGGTGGCTGCTGTTGTGGGAGAGGATAATCTGAAGACAAATGGGAAATTGGAATAAGAGTCGACTACCAGTAGTAACCAATAGTTGCCGAGAAAACGCCCGGCAAAGTCAATGTGGACACGTTCCCACGGATGCGTGGGCGATGGCCAAGGAACTGTTGATGTTTTAGGGGCAGGAGCCTGGGCGGCACATACCTCACAGCTCGCCACTATGTGCGCGATGTCAGCGTCGATGCCCGGCCAGTACACGTGACGCCTGACAAGCAGTTTTGTTTGTGAGATTCCCCAATGTCCTTGGTGTAATAGTTTCAGTACTTCATTCTGAGAGGGATGACTACTCTCGGTGTAGCCTCTTCTGTAGAAAGGAGAACCACACCGTTGCGAGAGGTGAGTCGGAGTCGCAGCGAGAAGTAGTTCCTAAGCGGATCTGACACCTTCTTGGATGGATGGTCGGGCCACCCCTCCCGGGCGTGTATGTAGCTAGGCATGGAGCCTGAAGCAGAAGAGTTTTCAGGCGGTGAAATGCTGTTTCACACTCCCCTGTCCAATGATACGAGACATTTTTGAGGAAGAGCCTATGGAGTGGATGGGCCACCTCGGCCACAGACGGTACTAATTTATGATAGTAGGCAATTGCACACAGGAAGGCTTGCAACTCTTAACATTTCGAGATCTTGGGAGCACCTCTATCGCCGCCACGTCCTCGAGGAGCGGGAGTATCCCCTCGCGGGAAAGCTTGAACCCGAGACAAACCACCGAGGGTTGAAAAAAAACTGATTTTTGTAGGTTGCACTTAACACCAGCAGCCTGTAAAACCGAAAAGAGTTGTCGTACATTTACAAGTTGTTCCTTGGTTGTTTTACCGGTGACCACACTGTCGTCCTGGTAATTTACACACCCCGGTATGTTGACCAACATTTGCTCTAGGAAACGTTGGAAAATGGCTGGCGAGTTTGCCAGACCAAAGGGGAGACGTTCATATTGAAAAAGACCAAATGGTGTGTTTATAACAAGAATCTGACGAGAAGGTTCATCCAAAGGCAGCTGGTGTTAAGCCTCAGATAAGTTTGTGAATTGACAGAAGTCTTAAAATCGGCGCAGAGGCGGAGAGAACCATTTGGCTTGCGTACAACAAGTGGTGCAGCCCACTCACTTGCTGTAATGGGCAATAGGACGCCCGAGACTGTGAGCCTGTCCAATTCCTTTTTTACGTCATCACGCAAGGCTACTGGAAGTGGACGTGCGCGGAAGAATTTCGGCCTTGCCGTGTTTTTGAGAGTTATGTGGGCTTCAAAGTTGTTGGCGCGTCCTACGCCTGGCGAGAAAAGGTGTTTGAATTCCGTGAACAAAGATCCTAAATTGGAGTAAGGTATTTCTTCTGAGATGACATTAACAGTATCACCAACAGAGAAGCCGAACAGTCGAAAGGCATTGTATCCAAATAAGTTTTCCGACCCACTATTGTCAACCACAAAAATGGTGAGCGTTCTGGTTACTGATTTGTAAGACACATCTAATTCCATCTGCCCCAGCAGCAAAATTGGCTGCTTGTTGTAGGTGCGTAATTTACGTGTGACAGGGTTCAAAGGCGGTGAACCTAGCAAGACGTACATGTCTGACGTGATAAGAGTAGCCGCCATCCAGTGTCTAACTGCATGCAAACTTGCTTTCCCAAAATTGTGACTTCAATGTAAAGTTTGTTATAAGCAGCTAAAGTAGTGTTGACATAAAAGAATAGAAGAGTTGTCTTGCTCATTCTCCTGAACTACTTGTACTAGCTTTGATTTGCACACAGAAGATATATGTCCTAGCTTTTTGCAACTGTGACCAGTTGTCCAGCGTTGTGGGCAGTCATCTCTAGCATGTTGTGAAAAACAACGCGGGCAAATGATGATGATGATGATGATGATGATGATGATTGGTGTTTTAGGGCGCTCAACAGCGAGGTTATCAGCGCCCGTATGCTAACATAGGGAGATGAGAAGAAAAACGGGTCCAGTCGTATGGACATTTAACTTCAATTGTACATTAAAAATTTAAAAAGACGGTTCAAAGGAAAGGACTGCATAAAAGAGTTAAAAGTTTGTTAGATGTATGGGGCCTGGTGACTACTTAAAGAGTGACCGAGCCACACTGTCACATATTAAAATCGAACACCCAATATTTTAGGAAGAAGTCCAGATGCTGCACAAAATCTTAGGACACAATCCACGGACGCTTCATCGTCACCTAAAATAGATTTCAGGTCCTGTGAGAGACCTAAAGTTGTCCTCACACCAGCGTATAAATAGCATTCTGTAAAAATATGTCGTATCGACAATTGTGTCCGACATCTGTTACACACTGGCGGTTCCTCACGATGCAAAAGAAAGCCATGCGTTAGCGGGCAGTGTCCAATTCTAAGGCGAGTAAGGGCGACTTCCTCAGCTCTTCGAGGGCGGAAGGAAGTACGCCATGGACGTACTGAAGATTTTAGGGCGCGTAACTTGTTATCCGCCACATCCAACCACTGATCCTCCCAGAAAATCATGGCTTTCCTTGTCACATACGAAGTAACAGCCTGCAATGGGACAGAACAGCGTACAGCAGGGGGGAGGGAGCAAGCCTCCTTAGCCGCCACATTTGCAAGCTCGTTTCCCCGGATCCCAGCATGCCCAGGAACCCAACAGAAGATGATCTCCTTGTTTCGTTGTTGCAGTGCAAGGAGAGCGTCCTGTATATCCTGCACCATCCGATCTGATGGGTACATTTGGTCAATAGCCAGGAGGGCACTTTGGGAGTCTGAACAGATCATGAACTTCACTCCATGATGTCTTCTGATCTGTTCTAGTGCCCTCAGGATAGCGAACAGTTCCGCGTAATAAACGGTAAACTGTTCTAACGCGGGCAAGAGGGTAACGAAGACTGTATATTGTCTTGTTTACTGTGAGTGCGTGCGGCTCTGTTTGGCATGTTTACAGGAAGGCTGTGTGCGTATTGCTGCAATTCCTCATCTCCCCCGCGTGAAACGACGTCAATATGTGTCTTACAAAGATGAACGTCACAAACATTGCCCCAAGTCTCGATTTGTGCAGCTGCTGCTTTAGTAATTTCAAATGATTGAGCGATGTGCAACACCTCGTCTAAAGAAGGGTTATCCAATTGAAGAGCCCTGTGCCGGACGTCTATCCAGCGCGGAACGAAGAATGGCATCCCTAACCGTATGGTGTGCATATGATTCTTTGTGTTTGTCACTTAATAAATTGGCATATTCTGCTAAAGCCCATGCCCTGTAGGACTGGTCCGGTTTCTTTTTGCATTGATAGAACACCACTCGCGACGCAACTACATGGGCCTGCTTTTGATAAAAAGACGAGAGGCAAGCGCACATTTAGTCAAAAGATAGGGCTGAAGGTTCTTTCAACGGCACTAGCTGCGTCAGAAGATGATACAACTTTGGGGAAATCCAAGACAAAAAAAAAGAGACTTACATAAATGTTGATCGTCAATGCCGAATGCATGAGAGTGTTGGCGAAGACGCTTTTCATACTCGCACCAATCGTTTCGTTTTTTTTTTTTTTTTTTTTTTTTTTTTGTTTTAGGGCGCACAACTTCTATGGTCATTAGCACCCAGCCAAGAACATTGATTCGCTATGATCTCAAAAAAATGGTGACTGTCAGAACATCAACAAGACGCTAAAAACGAAAGATAAAAGACAATTAAAAGGGTTAAATATCCTTGGATAGGTTGGCCAAGTTCATAAAACGCAAAACCCGAGCAGCTGCTCGTGTGTCATCAGCTAAAATTTCCTCCAGAGTAGACGGAAAGTGAAGGGCTACACGGAGATGATTAAAATTAACACAAGTCAGCAAAACATGTCGCACTGTCAGCAGTTCACCGCAGGAGCATAGCGGTGCAGGTTCGGCGGATAGCAAGTGACGGTGGCTGAAACGGCAATGACCGATCCGCAACCGAGCCAGGATGACCTCCTCCCGCCGAGAGGGGCGTGAGGATGTCCTCCAAGCGGTCGGGATCGGTTTGACAGTTCGCAATTTATTGTTGTACAGTGAAAGCCACACACTGTGCCATTGCGACACGATACTCCGGCGAAGAGCCCGTTGAACATCGTCCGATGGGACGCAGTGAGTAGCCATGCGAGGCAAAAGAGCTGCTGCCTTGGCTGCTGTGTCGGCGGCCTCATTCCCGGGCACACCCACATGGCCAGGGACCCACAGGAAAGAAACGTGACAGCTGTCATCCGCCAGCAACTGGAGGGAGCGTTGGATCCGATACACGAGAGGATGGTTCGAGAAAGGGTCCTTAAGACTCTGCAGGGCACTAAGGGAGTCAGAACATATGGCATAGAAAGGTTGGCGGTGGCGGCAGGTATACAAAACGGCCTGGTGGAGGGCGAAGAGCTCAGCCGTGAAGGTCGAGCACCGGTCAGGGAGCTTGTATTGGAACCGGTTGTCCCCGACGACGAAGGCAGATCCGACACCGGCAGTGCTCTTGGAACCATCAGTGTAAATAAATACAGCATTATCGAACCGCGAACGGAGTTCGACAAGCCTCGAGCGGTATACCAAATCCGGAGTGCTCTCCTTGGGGAGCGAACTAAGTTCGAGGTGTGTGTGAACCTGGGCCTGATGCCACAGTGGCAATGGGCTTTCGCTCAACCGAAGGGTGGAAGGAAGGGTAAAATCGAGCGGTTGTAGCAGGCGGCGAAACCGAACTCCCGGTGGAAGCAAGGCAATCGCAGACAACTGATATTGGCGATCGAGTGAGTCGTCAAAAAATAATCTGTAAGAGGGATGGTTGGGCATCGACCGTAGGCGGCATGCATACCGACACAAGAGTATGTCACGTCGAGTGGTCAAGGGTAGTACAGCAGCCTCGGCATACAGATCTTCAACAGGGCTGGTATAAAATGCACCGGTCGCCAGACGTAATCCACGATGGTGGATAGAGTTGAGACGGCGGAGAATCGACGGCCGTGCTGAAGAGTACACAAGGCTTCCATAGTCGAGCTTCGACTGAACAATGGCCTGGTAAAGGTGAAGCAGGACGGTACGATCCGCTCCCCATGACATGCCACTGAGGACACGAAGAACGTTAAGGGATCGGGCACAACGGGCAGCCAGGTAGGACACGTGTGTGGACCAGCAAAGTTTCCGATCCAACATGAGTCCCAAGAATTTTGTAGTCTCCACGAAAGGGAGAGCAACAGGGCCGAGACGTAGAGAAGGTGGAAGAAATTCCTTGTATCTCCAAAAATTGATACACACAGTTTTCTCAGTGGAGAATCGGAAGCCGTTTGCGATGCTCCAGGAATATAGACGGTCAAGACAGCGTTGGAGAGAACGCTCCAAGAGACATGTCCGCTGGGCGCTACAATAAATTGCGAAATCGTCAACAAACGCCGGAGACGTCGGCTGAAAGGCAGTCCACGATCGGATTGATTGCAATGGCAAAGAGCGCCACACTCAAGACGGAGCCCTGTGGTACCCCATTCTCCTGGCAAAAGGTATCTGACAAAACAGAGCCCACCCGTACCCGGAACTTGCGATCCGCCAAAAACGCTTGAATGAAAAGAGGAAGGCGGCCCCGAAGGCCCCATGTGTGCAATGTGCGGAGAATGCCCGCTCTCCAACAGGTATCGTATGCCTTCTCCAAGTCGAAGAACACGGCTACTGTTTGACGCTTCTTTAGAAAGTTGTTCATAATGAAGGTCGACAACGTAACGAGGTGGTCAGCAGCAGAGCGGTGTCGACGAAAACCGCATTGGATATTACTCAGGAGGCGGCGAGATTCGAGGAGCCAGACCAACCGAGCGTTAACCATGCGTTCCATCACCTTACAGACGCAGCTCGTCAGAGAAATGGGACGATAACTGGAAGGAAGGTGTTTGTCCTTCCCTGGTTTGGGGATGGGGACAACAATGGCTTCACGCCAACTTGTGGGAACATGACCTTCAGTCCATATGCGATTGTAGGTACTAAGAAGAAAGCACTTGCCCGCAGGAGAGAGGTTCTTCAGCATCTCAAGATGAATGGAATCGGGCCCGGGAGCAGAAGACCGGGACAGGGCGAGAGCACGATCTAGCTCCTGCATGGTGAAGGCGACGTTATAATTTTCACGATTAAAAGAGCGGAAAGAAGGCGGCCGTGCCTCCTCTACCTGTTTGCGAGGGAGAAAGGCAGGGTGGTAATGGGCAGAGCTCGAAACCTCCGCAAAGAAACGACCCAATGCGTTTGAAACATCAGCTGGGTCCACGAGGACCGCGTTCTCCACGGTCAGGCCAGGAATCGGGGAGTGGACCTCGATGCCGGACAAACGGCGTAGGCCACCCCAGACAACCATGGAAGGAGTAAAACGGTTAAAAGAACTAGTAAAAGCTGTCCAGCAAGCTTTCTTGCTGTCGTTTATGATACGACGGCACTGCGCTCTCATACGTTTGTAATTGATGCAATTCTCCAAAGTTGGGTGGCGGCGGAAGGTGCGTAAGGCACGGCGTCGGGCTCGAAGCGCGTCGCGGCAGGCTGCAGTCCACCAAGGGACCTGGACACGACGTGGAGAAGAGGATGTACGAGGTATGGAACGTTCAGCAGCAGTGAGAATAACCTCTGTGAGGTATTCGACCTGACTGTCACAGTCGGGAAAATGCTGATTGTGAAAAACAGCCATGGAAGAATAAAGCCCCCAGTCGGCTTTAGAAATGTTCCAACTGGTGGGACGTGGAGATGGGGAATGATGTAGGAAGTGGATGATACAAGGGAAATGGTCACTCGAGTACGTGTCAGAGAGTGCATACCACTCAAACCGACCGGCAAGCTGAGGAGTGCATATTGCGAGGTCTATATGGGAGTAAGTGTGTGTTGTGTCAGAAAGGAAGGTCGGTGCACCGGTGTTGATGCAGACAAGATCGAGGTGTTGGAGAAGGTCCACCAAAAGGGAGCCTCTCGGACAAGGTGCCGGAGAGCCCCATAAGGGGTGGTGGGCATTGAAGTCGCCTATCAACACGAAGGGTGAAGGGAGCTGATCAACAAGGTTTAGCACATCTGCCCTAGTAAGGGCAGATGACGATGGCGAATATATATTACAGAGGGAGAAGGTAAATGTGGATAAGGTGATGCGGACGGCAACTGCCTGTAGGTGAGTGTGCAAGGAAATGGGATGGAAATAGACGTCGTCTCGAAGGAGCATCAGAACCCCTCCATGGGCTGGGACACCTTCCACGGGTGGCAGGTCGAACCGCACAGAGGTGTAGTGTGGAAAGTCTGCACGATCACGTGGACGCAACTTAGTTTCCTGGAGGCAGACTAGAAGCGGGCAGTGCAATCGAAGGAGTAGTTTTAACTCCTCCCGATTAGAACGAATGCCGCGAATGTTCCATTGAAGGAGCGCCATGATAAAAATGAGAAGAAATAAGGATAAAAACCAAGTAGCGAGCGGGGTCACCTCGACGGCCGTTGAAGACCGGATTTCGACGGAGCACTGCTATCGCTGTCTGGGGGCAAAGGGTCATGTTCCATTGGTTCGACCGACGCGCCTGCCACCTCCCTGAGTTGATCAGGAGGGGCAGTTTCCACCGCCGGTAAAGGGCCGGGCGCCCGGCAAACGGAGCGTCCCGGTGAAACAGAAGACGGCCGAGGCCGGCAACTGTTGGACGGCGCGACAGATGGGTCACGCCTCGGCGGGGAAGGAGAGGAACTCTTTTTCTTGTCAGCTCTTCTGGAAGAGTGACGGCGGGAAGAGGCAGTTGACGGTTGGGAAGCCTGAGAACGCAGAAAATCCTCACGGACGGGTTCCTTTTTCAAGGTCCGGGCACCTTGTTTAGGTGCCCGCGGTTTACTAGAGGTTGACGAAGACTGTACCTTAGAAGCAGCAGGACGAAGCGGGGACGTGGAACGGGCAATCTTCGGGCTGGCGGATCGCACAACTGTGTCAGCGAAAGTGAAATCACAAGTCTGGGTACTGGAATCCTTAGTAGGTCGAGTTGAGGTGAGGACCTTACTGTATGTACCCGCTGGGAGGACAGTGGGCTTTCGACTCGCCAACAACTTTCGAGCGGCAGATGTTGATACCTTCTCCGTGACCCGAATTTGCTGAATGATTTTTTCATCCTTATATACAGGGCAGTCGCGAGAGGAAGCCGCATGGTCGCCGTTGCAGTTAAGGCAGTGAGGGGACGGAGGTGGGCAATCCCCCTCATGGGCGTCCCTACCACAAGTGACACATTTTGCTGCATGTGGGCAATGTTCACGGGTATGGTTGTACCTGTGGCATTGGTAGCAGCGCGTTGGGTTTGGAATATAAGGGCGGACTGAGATAACTTCGTACCCTGCTTTGACCTTCGACGGGAGGTCAACTCTGTCGAATGTCAAAAACACAGTACGAGTCGGTGTCAGCTGGTTATCTACCTTTTTCATCACCCTGTGGACGGCTGTCACACCCTGATCGGACATATAGGACCGGATGTCGTCATCAGACAACCCGTCAAGGGATCTCGTAAAAACTACCCCACGTGACGAGTTGAGTGTGCGGTGCGCTTCTACTTTGACTGGAAACGTGTGTAATAACGTAGTCCGGATAAGTTTCTGGGCTTGGAAAGCACTGTCCACTTCCAGCAACAATGAGCCATTGCGCTGACGCGAACAGGTTTTAACAGGGCCAGCAATTGCATCAACACCTTTCTGTATAACGAAAGGATTGACAGAAGTGAAATCTTTTCCATCGGTGCGCGACACAACAAGAAATTTCGGCAAATTAGGCAGAGTCTTCTTTTGCTGAGGCGAATCTATCTTACGTTTCTGGGTCAATGTCAGTGAAGAAGAGAAGGAAGTCATTGCGGAAGTGTCCCCCGTGATTACCGGCGTCTCCGATGGCGCGCTCCTTCCTAGTGGGGGCCCTCTCCGAGGGCTTACCCGCCTTAGGTGATTGTTCACACCTCAGGTCACACCTCCCGAGAACTGATGGAGGGACCAATTGGCATGTTCGGAAGGTACCAGCTCGGGTAATCACCCCTCCCTGGGCCTGGCCTTTACCAGGGGGTACGTACGCGCCCTACTTGTCTACCCGGGGCGGGGAATTACGCGTTACCCCGTCACCTGCTACGCATGATAATGCGTGGGTCGGCCTTCAGACACGCACAGGGAGGAAAGAAGAAGAATAGAGGAAGCGAAGAGAAAGAAGGAAAGGTGTCTCAAACGCCGAGGCGGAGGCTAATGAGGAGAAGAAGGCGAGGAGAGGACAAGGAGAGAGAGACAGAAACAAAGGGTAAGAAAGGAAGGAACCAAGGAATAAGAGAAACGACAACAAGAAAACACCTGAACTCGTGAAATACGCCCGTCTCCGGGCGAAGGCATAAACCGGGAGGGAAAGTGAAGCAGCCTGGGGCAGAAGAAAGGCTGCTCCGGCTCGGGGTCCCGTGCGCGCCACACACGTACCCACAAAAGAACTGTGGGCCCCCTGGGGGGGCACCAATCGTCTGAAGTCTCGTCAAATGGAGGAAACATTGGCAAGTGCAGCGCCGACTGTAGAGTAGACTAGAATGAGACGAGCAGCTGTTGAAGTGCTGTGTTTTGCGCCTTGAGCTGTTCCATCAACTGCGCTAGTATCAGTTCCATAGTGGCCCTGATAGCACCTTTCACTGACGCGGGTATCGTAGAATATCCCTTAACTCGTCGCCATTTTGTGTCGTATCTCCAAAGTACTTTATTGAATCATACGAGATATATATGGTACACCTGTTGACAATCAGAAAACTCAACTGAAACTGCCCTGCATCCCGCTCGTCCACCAGGCCGCTTGACGGACGCCTAGGTGGCGCTAGTTGCGGCTGAGAGCAGCGCCATATGTGGCGAGCCGCAGGCGATTGCGGGGTGCGGCCACAACAGTTTCGGTGAAATAAAAGCAGAGAAGTTAGTAAAGCAGGGTGCAAAATTTCAGTTCTGAAGTCAGCAGCTAGTCCAACAACTTTGGTCGCCACAACCCCTTTATCTGAAGACGAAATAATTCTCCTTCCTATCCCCTGCTACTGTTAGAACAATATCTTTACACATAATACCATATCGATCAGTTTAATACAAAAATATGTATCGGTACCATAGTCTAGAGGTCTAGCACTTCATTTTTGTGTGGGGTTGGCTTTCAACGGAGAAGTACCACATATCAGTGGCCACCTTTGGATGAAACTCAGACAGAGGAGGTCCATTCAGAGATATTACCAACAAATTCTCCAGTGTATCTGTCTTCAACCAAGTACTGTACACTGCATTTAGTATTTGGTAGTTGCTCTGCTAATACGTTTTTTTGCTCCATTTCCGGTTGAATTCTTGCAGATGAAATCACCTGCCGATGTGCAAAGTTGTTCTGTAGAATTAAATAAAATACTTACCACACAATTAACTATGAAACATAGATATGAAATAGTCCAAACCAGGAACTGCAACAGCTTTCAAGACTTAAGAACCTGCCTCAAAAACACATGTGAGTCTAAACTCACTGCATGTCTAACAGCTCTGATCAGTTGCATATCTGGGAGCGTGGAAGTGCCACAAAAAAAAAAAAATTCTGAGTGGAGTCTGGTTGTTTGCTGTCACTGCTTATATAGGAAGAAAGTGCAGGAGAAGACACAACTTGCACACTATTTCAATTCCACACATCTGCTAGAACCCGCTGACCGGTGCCTGAACAAACCTAATGTGTACAGAGAAGGTACGATAGCCATGATGGCAAAGTAATACTGGCATTTAATATCTGTTATTTGCACTAATACTGAGGTACAATGTTAAACAATAAAAAATACTGATACAACTACCTAGATACATAGGCCCGCATTATTCATAAGTAAAATTACCGCTTACCTATTTGGGCTTCTACGATTCTGCCAGCTCTCTCTCTCTCTCTCTCTCTCTCTCTCTCTCTCTCTCTCTCTCTCTCTCTCTCTAAAAAAAAACTAAAGTAAGCCCCCATCACAAGCTGCCAATTTCTCAGCCTGTAGTAAAGATGAACGAGTTTCTGCATTCTTTAAAAACAGACTAAAATGTATGTTCCTCAAAGTGAAATATAACTTTCTTTAACTCTTTCAACTTTAATGTGTTAACTTTATTATATTTACAATAATTATTAAAAATAAGAGGTATCTTCATTAGACACAACAATTTCTTTTATTAACATATCAATTTATGTCATTAAATCTCTATGTATGTGTGTGTGTGTGTGTGTGTGTGTGTGTGTGTGTGTGTAATTGGGTTTTATTGGGTTTATTGGTTCTTCTATTACACCCATGTTTTTTTTATTTATTTATTTATTTATTTATTTATTTATTTGGGGGGGGGGGCAGGTTAAATTACAACAACCCTGTCCACGAATAACATCAGCAAGAGATGACCATTATCTCCGGTCAACAGCCCGTCGAGACAGGAGGTTGAATGCAACTCAGCTGCAACACACTCGCCAGGCAGCAACAGGACACACAATAAAAACACAAACAGTCTGAAATCGCATTAGGGAATATGGTCTATAAGCACGGAGACATTTAACCTGTAGAAACTGGGTGAAAGAACATCATGATTAGATTCTTAATGAATGGTTCCAGGGCCTGTTCACAGATGAGTCAAGATTTTGTGTTCAGCCAGACAATTGCTGTGCCTTCATCTGAGGAGAACTAAGAACAATCCTGCTTATGTGCAGGAGACACCGCCATATCATGTAAACCCGACTGAGAATGTCTGGTATGCATTTGGCAGATGCATTGCAGCCAGACTAGCATCTTTCAAAATGGTTGCAGAGTTGGATATTGCACTCATGGCAGAGTGGCGAAATATCCTTCAAGAGCTGACTGATAACCTCATACTGTCCATGCCACGCAGGTGTGCAACTGGATCAGTCTCAGAAATTGTGCATATTCAGTATTTTTTTTTTAATTTAGAAAATAACTATATATAATTAACACAATTTAGTAAATAAATACGCCAATAGTTGTTCCTGAAAATAAATTGTATTTTTTGAAGAAAAGAAAAAATGGAAAAGATCATTCAGTATGGCAATGGAGGTGAGAAACGACTCAAATATTTGAATATTGGGTAAACTGGAGGTTAATAATTGTTATTGAAATGAATCGTTATTTATTGTTTGTACTACTAAACTATGAATACATTGTGATACAAATATAGTATATCAGGTTGAAATATTACAATTTTTCAAATCATCAAAGTTGTATTGACCACGGTTGTTGAAGTTTGGCGAATTTAAAACAGTCACAATCTCACATCGTTCTACACGTTCTGGAAATACAAACAAATTGCTTGTGGACTTTTTCAGAATGCTTGTAAGATATTCATCATTGAATTACTTCTTAACCATTCCCATCTCATAGTGAATGGTTTTCTTTTTCCCTATGATCATTGTGATGACAAAGTCATTCACATTTCCTTTTCCCCACTTCTGTAGCACTTCCTCTTCGGAATCACTGTAAACTTCAAGAATAGTGACAGTACACATAGAAGAGTAGAAATCATTCTGTACTTTTTATGATCTTTCAGTCAACTTCTGTTATTACTTTTCTATACTTTTGTTTGTCTTTAAGGTTTTCTTTCAATCGTTTTATTAGTACCTACACAAAAAACAAGTGTTTCCTAACTTGTGGTGAGACCTTGTTGTATTTGACAAACTTCTCTAGATTTTTTTTTTTATGGGAGTATCGTTTTATAAGGTACTTTATTGTTGACCTCTTTATTTATATTTAGTAGCCCTTTTTCTGCGTGTTTAAGCCTTTCTTCGAGTTCTTTTATTTTTTGATTCAATGTTCTTATGTTTCTGTGCCTTTTCTTTTTTCCTTGTGATTTGTAGCAGGCATATTCTCTGGATTTTCACCGAGTAAGTTTCCACGAGGAGTGCTGGCTTCAGTCATGTTCTCTAATTCGTCCAACTTTTCTTCAAATTGTAGCATCATTTTGCTACTTTGACACAGCCTTTTCTCACCTTTGTTTTTTCTCTATTCTTCAACTGATTGGTAGTTTTCATTTTTCCTGCTTGCTTACGAGCATGTTATCTTTCTTTTCTTTTCGCTTCTTCATACAATAATGTATCATTTTTCTTTTCTGTCTCCGCTTAAGCTTTAATTGTTCTTTTTTTCATTGTTGGCTTTCATACACAATAATACCTAGATATTCATTAAACTGATGGCTTATTAACATTATGATAGGTATATAATTCCATTACTATTTTTCAAAAAGAAAATAAATTTTAAGTTACAGTCTACATAATTTTTAACAAGATGACTGCCTAGCTATCACATATGTATATTTATATGAGGTAAATATCTTGTATGTATATATGGACATAACTTTTAGAATTTGATAAATAAGAGCTTACTTCAGTATTTAGTCATCAATAACCACTCCGTTACTACATGCTCACCTCTGTGAAGATTGGTTTTCACGGAAGTGAGAAACCTTAACAAAATTTGATGTTAATTCTTTTGAGGTTAGAGTTTCCTATCTCCTTGGTGTTAATTTACAATAAATGTGTAATCAGTTGATACAAATAACAAATATAAATAATTACAACTTAGTAAGAACAATGGAGTAATTTTTTTTTGAGGTGATGATCATTAATGCAAATGTTTCCCCTTGGCCCTGTAATAATGAAACTTAGACACTGCAATCATACATGCCACACAAAAAATGACTAAAATCAAGATGGCCGCTTGCAGTTCTCCTTACAAGAAGAAATTTATTGAACTAATAATTATTCACGAAGGTGAGGCTGTAGCATGGGACAAGGATTCAACAATGTTTAAAGTACTGTAAAAAATTATTTTAGCTAAAAATTTCAGTAATGTCTGATTGTTAATAAGTTTTCTAACAGTTAAACTGGTTAAAAATTAAAACCCTTTATCATACCTTTTACAATTTAACATGATATAATCAAAGTTGGTTTAGGGGGACAAGTAATGGAGGCGAGATCTTACATAATGTTACTCAAATTTTTAACAAAATTAAATAATTTTATTTAAAAATAAGTAAATGAATGATTTAATATAGTTTTAAACTAAATTCAAGATATCTAAAAAATACTTAAGTGCATTTAAAGAAAGCATATTTTGACCTGGGACTCAAATCTGCACAATTTCTGAACATAACCCCACCCGAGGTGATCATGCACACCATATTAGAGGGCAATGAGAATGATGTTTTCACTATTATGGTAACCCCATGGTGCCTTGCTCTAGTGAACGCAATGTAAACCTAAAGAGATGAGACAGAAGAATATCAGACTGCACCACACACAAATTACAATTGTAATCAATATCTCAATAAAATGCATTACCATATGTATGAGTATACTGTGTATATCTCACCTGATCTCCCAACTGTTTTTAGCAGTTTATATATACTGAAGTATTTGTACCTACGTAATGATCACAATATGAATTCCCAAGATGTTTTAAAAGAGCCTTTCAGTTTTTCAAATAAACTGTCAATTCATTTACATCCGAGAGAGGGGGGGGGAGGATAGAGAGGGGGAGAGAATTTCAGCCTAAAAATAATTGACTTTTATTTACAGACAGCTTGTTAACTTTTGAGTTTAAAAAGGCAAAATCCCGTAATTAACATAAATTGACTGTGTTATGCATATTTTTGTCAGTAATTTACGATGAAACTAAATAAAAGTCGTTTATTGTTTCGTGATTGCTTGAGAGATAAATAAGGTATTTTTATTCATATGTACATAAAGTCAAGGGATTTAACTATGTGAAAAAATCTTGAATTTCTAGACCGAGTTCAGGCTGGCACATTGAGGTGTTATCGGTAAACAGTTAATCAGTTTGGATTCTTTTCCTAGACACTAAGAAATAGTACTACCACACAATATAATCAGTTTTATTTGAAGCCATATGTTTCGATTTTCCAGTTATTGGAGAAAACTAGACATTTCAATGGCATTTTTCCGCACATCACATACAATGGATTTTCATGCTAGTAGAAATTCTTCTAGAAACACAATTAAGTGTAATTTTGATTGGGAAAGCTTTCTTGAAAACTTGTCAAGTTTTGTGTAGTAACTTTACAAAACACGAAGAAATTGAATCAGTACAATGTGACACAGGAAATCAGATTTTAGGTTTTGAGGGAATATCAAATATAGCACGACATATTTACTTACTGTCTGATCGTTGTTCAGTGCATTGTTTGATAAAAACACAGCTACACAGGTTACAGTATTGTTGGTCCACAGTAAGTGACAATTCGTGCACTGGCTGCTGGCAGTGACAGGAGGCATGTAGCACAGCTGCCAAGGGGGAGGGGGAGGGGGAGGGGAGGGGGCAGAGGAGCAGTGAGTGGAAGAGAGGAGCAGTGAGTGGAAGGCAGCGTCGCAGTGTTGGAAGCGTTACCCGTAACAATGTGTGCAATAATATTGTAGGGGCAGCGTAATGTTGACAGCCCTCCAAAATAAAGGAATGTCCTGCAACTAGTGCAGATTTTTTCTGCTCCTGGCATCACCAGGTAAAAATAGTCTTCACTTGTCGAATTAATATACTTGCATCTGACTACCAATTCACTACTAGTTTCGGTGCACTGTGGCGTCATTCTCAAGAGCCTGTGATTACAAAAAGATATTACAGTGATTCAATCACATTAAACAACAAAAAGTTTAAAAACTTACCACAAAATAAATAAATAAATAAAAGTATTGGGAGTATGGAACTCTACTTTTATCAAAATGACAAAAGCATGTGTGCCGCACGGGATTGGCCGTGTGATCTGTGGTGCAACATCCCGCCAGGGGTTCGAGTTCTCAGTCAGGAACAGGTGTGCATGTTGTCCCTAGAATGAATTAGTTTAAGTAGTTTGTAAGACTAGGGACCGAGACCTTAGTAGTTTCTTTCCTTAGGATTACAAAGATATTTTTAACTATATGGCCTAAGTTTTTGTACATTCTCCATTAATTCATTTGACACATTTAATATCATAATCCTGTGGGCATCAGTGATTTTTCGACTGCATTGTACAATTGTTTAAGCTTTCAAGTGGTCAGTCTTATTCAATCTTATAGTCCAATTATTCGAAAGTTGTAAATATGCTGAGAAACAAATGCCAATTTCACATGGCTTCCTCTGTATAGGGATTTGCATATACCCATCTGGCCAAGCAGAGAAACAGTTACAAACCAAATTAAATTCTGACCTGAATTCCCCGTGTTCACCTGTGGGCAAGTCCGTCCTCTCAGGGGATTGGAATGACTCCTCACCCACTCTCTTAAAACCCACATCCTTCCCTTTTTCCCCTCCCTCCTTCCTTCCTCTTTTCCTGATGAAGCCACTAATGGCTGTGAAACTTAAATTTTGTGTGTTTGTGGAGAGAGAGAGAGAGAGAGAGAGAGAGAGAGAGAGAGAGAGAGAGAGAGAGAGAGAGAGAGCCTTTAAGGACATGTGCACCTTATTCAGAAATTCTGTATCCGCCACTGTGTACATGGAACACTTATAACTGATGTGTGTGTGTGACAGCCATAATACAACAGCTGTATAAAGTCAGCTATAAAATGAAGAGTCTGCAGAATAAGTCAAGGGGAAAATGGTATAATATTAATGATTAAGAGACTCACATATGAGCATTTATATAATGTTTATTTATAGTCACTACAGTTTTACAAATTTTGCAACGTGATAAACATGTTGTAAAATTTTTATAATTAATTATGAGTGCGGTTGCACTCAGGATGGCGACTTGCCAACAACTGTTAAATATGAATTTGTATTCCCTATTCCAGTAGTTTATTTTAATGACAGTTAAAATTATTAAAGTGACTAAGTTTTAATGCACACATCGCAATGCTACACATGTTGTCAACAAGCAATCATTCTTTACTTTCATGTCATTCAGGTTTTGTATACCATAAATATTTGAGTTTGTAATTATTTTTAACATTTCACAAATTCCCACATGAAACTACACTCTGCAGAGCTCTCTACATGAAGTAATATTGCAATAATATCAGCAGCTTATTTGCTAGATAATGGCTCTGTGAATGGATATTTTCAATTTCTTATGAAACATTTTTAAATTACTACAACTGTATACAACAATTACAACCCTATCACTTCAGACCCACTAAGCTGCTGGTTTCTTGTTCTACCTCCTACTTGACAAGTTCTCAGTGTAAATTACTTTTCTACATTCTAAGTATCTGTCAATTTAAACATTTGCAATTCAATGGCCTTTGAATAATATATACTTCACAACTTAATTGACTTATCAAAAAATTAATAGAAATCTGCAGCCATTTACATTAAAACAGCTTATAACACAACCAACAAAGATGTAAAGACATTACTCTACATTATGAACTCAGATGGAATAACCGATATCTCATTGTGTGCTATGTAGATTTTCATTTTCCCTTCTTGTACCTGCCCACACTCTCACCTCATGTACATATCCTTCCTGCTTCCCTCCTAAAACACACACACACACACACACACACACACACACACACACACACCATCCGTTGCTTTCGCGTCAGCCACACTGAGCCCGTGCACTTTCCGTGGCTAATCGAGATGTCTCCATCTTAACCACTTAATTACAAGCAGACATACCCAGTAGTGTGAGAGTCTCAATTAGTATGAATGAAATTTAAATGTGCGTGTCATGATATCCAGTCCAATTTGCCGTAAACATTTGAAAACTGCACCAAGGACAAAACACGCCTGTGCGTTGACTTGTGGCATACCTTGCGCATTAAACGCCACCAGTATCATCGTTACTGTTGCTGTGTGCTATTGATAGTGTCAGTTCACAATGTTTAAGACAATCAATCAGCCTATCAATTGTTAAGTAAGGGCAGTGATATGGTTTCTGTCTGCAAGAAACATTTCAGCGGCAGAAAGCTGTCAGCATATTACTGAAGTGTACAGTCCTAACATAATGAGTGACAGTAAAGTGTGCAAGTGGGTGTGAGCCTTTAAAGAAAAAACTGGGAAATGTGCACCATGCACCGGCTGACCATCCGTGATTTCAGACGTGTTGCTTCATGCGGCTGATGACAAAATTCGAGATGATCGACGATTCACTATTTTAGGTTTAGAAGTGCATTTCCCGAATGATGATGAGAAAGAAGCTGTTAAAGACTGGTTATATTGGCAGGCAGGCGATTTCTATGACTAAGGCATTCAAAAGCTTGTTGAACGATATGACAAATGTCTAAATAAGAATGGAGATTATGTAGAAAAAGAGAAAGATGGCAGAGATGCCAATAAAACAATTGCATTGCAAACAAGTTTGATTTTGGATGTTTTTGTTTTAACCAGACTTTACTTTTGAAATATCCCCGGTAGCTGGTTTCCCGAATGAATACAGTATGCTGCTGCATAAATTTCAAGTTTACTTTATATAAGTGATGCATTTTCATGTTAACTACAGATCCAAAGTAGGAAACTCAGATTCGCGCACGCTGTCTGGATAAAATGGTAAGTTTTTCAATGTAGTTAACATTCTTATAAAAATACAAATATGAAAACAACAATAAATTTTAATTAATACCTGCCAACTTTTGAAAAGGGGTACAATTAAAAATCATGCGTGCCAAAAAATCTGAGGATTTTGAGATTTCCCAGCTTGACAAAAATAACAACACTTATGGGCTACAAAACACAACACTTTATGCTCAAAAAATTATATTAACTGACTTATTGGAGCATTCATAAAAGAACTTCCTTGATAAATTAAGCAGAAATGGGAAAGCTAAAAAAGACTTTACACAATAAAACTCATTTAACGTAACACAGGCAAGCAATAATACAATACACAATCTGCAAATCACACGCTAATTCAACTTTAAAGTCTAACCAGAGCTACTAGTCTTCAAAATTGAAAGACTCCCGAGATTCTTGCTGGACACGGATGATTTGAAATATGTTGTGTTTCCTTCACAAGGCTATGAAGTGTGTAGAGAACACCACTCTACAAATTAAATTATACTCAAGAAATCTATTGGCCCTTTGAATTCTTCGTATTAGTACCCAAATGGAACCATATGCAGCACCTCGATTTGGAACCAAACTTTCATCTACCTGAAGAGCTGTGAATTGTCTCTGAAGCTCATTCACCACCTCATCTGTAGTTTCATTCTCTTCCTATATTCGATTTTGCTAATCATGAGTGCAAACTTGTTTGTGATGTAGTCACAGGCAGTACATACAGAAGTACTGCCTCATTGATGAAAAGAAAATGGATTTATCTGTATCCTAAAGATTAATAACTAAGTTCTAGGTCTGAATGGCAATAACTAAGTCACCATCACTTCTCTGAATTTGCGGAGCAGAGCCTGTCGACACTTAAGATTCACATGGACGAACTGTTATCCTGGCTTTAACTGTTATCCTGGCTTTAAATTCAATTCCAATGACAGACCACCACCATACTCTTAAAAGTAGCACTCATATCAAACAATGAATAATTGACTATCATAGACTTGCCTTCAACCCAGACAAACAAATAATTGTACAGAAATAATGTGATTACTGAATTTTCACGTTTCAAATCTTTGTCCACATTGTCTTAAAATAACAGCACCCATCTGGAAAATACTGCAATTTCCATAAATTTTATGGATAAACTATAAACGTTAGCAGGTATGCATTTGTCTCTAACTGTAGTCAGTTTTAAATTGAGGCAGGACCGCAGGAAACAACCAATGACGCATTTTCATCATCGCTTCTGATAGTTATAATGGTGGGAGAGATGGGGGGTGGGGTTGTTAATGCCAAGCAAATTATTGTCAATAAGTGTAACTTACAATAGTGCTGTAGCAGCTGGAGATGTTGGTTGTGTGTGCATAAATATGTATCAGCGATTGTGTGATAGTATGTCATTTTCTGATGAAGGCCATGGTCAAAAATTTAAGTTGTGTGAATGTGAACATCTACTTTACATTTGAATTTGAATTTAGCAGAGGTTGAGACCAGGTGGGCAACGGGAAGTAAATTCTTGCCCACCATCTTTAACATCTTTGCCTCGATTCTCTGGACAGAGCCTCTGCCTC
The DNA here is from genome assembly GCA_026315105.1 of Locusta migratoria. Classification (NCBI taxonomy): domain Eukaryota; kingdom Metazoa; phylum Arthropoda; class Insecta; order Orthoptera; family Acrididae; genus Locusta; species Locusta migratoria. The sequence goes on from CM048755.1 coordinate 788,380,459, forward strand.
AAGTGGTATCTCTGTCCAACTTCTTTGCTTTCTACAATATGTCTGCCTATGTGTGTGTGTGTGTGTGTGTGTGTGTGTGTGTGTGTGTGTATGTATTTGTTTACCTTCCTTTTTTCCCCCCAAGGTAAGTCTTTCCTCTCCCGGGATTGGAATGAGTCCTTACCCACTCCCTTAAAACCCTCATCCTTTCCTTTTCCCTCTCCTTCCCTACTCTGCCTGAAGAAGCAACTAGGTTGTGAAAGCTCGAATGTTTGTTTGTGTGTTTTTTCATTTGTGTTTTTTGTGTCTGTCGGCGGGCCTGTGCTTTGGGTGAGTCAAGCAATTTTTATTTTTATACATATAATACAGATTTAAATTATTCATTAATCTTAGAGAAATAACACTCAAACCAATATCCGAGCAGATTAACAAAACAGATTCAGATCTACCGTGTAAACTCAACTACAAACAAAGCATTCAGATTTGGAAATTTAATTAGGAAGTTCAACATATTGTGTTGCAAGTTTGCAAACACAGAGCTGCGGTCGGATTTGACTATATAAGACAACAGGTGTCTGACGGAAGCATTAGATCAGTTATTGTTGCTAAAATGGCAAGTTACCACTAATTAAGTAGGTTTGAATGTGGTGTTATAGTCGGCATTTGACAGATGGGACACAGCATCTCCGAGGTAACAATGAGGTGGTGATTTTCCCCACACAACCATTTCACAAGTGCACCAGAATATCGGAAATCCTGTAAAATATCAAATCTCCGACATCGCTGTGGTTGGAAGAAGCTCCTGCTAGAATGTGAACAATGATGACAGACGAGAATAATTCAATGTGACTGAAGTGCAACCCTTCTGCAAATTGCTGCAGATTTCAATGGTGGGCCATCAGTAAGTCTCAGAATGCATACCATTCGATGAAATCTCACTGATATGGGCTTTTGGAGCTGAAGGCCCACTTGTGTACCCTTGCTGACTGCATGACACAAAGCTTTACTCCTCATCTTGACCTGTTAACACTGACATTGGACTGTTTATGACTGGAAACATGTTGCCTGGTCTGACAAGTCTCTCTTCCAATTGTATTGAGCAGATGGACATATAAAGATATGGAGACAATCTCGTGAATCCACTGTAATGGTGCGAGGCATGTTCAGTTGTAGTGATACGACTGACAGGTTATACATATGTACACAGCCTGGCGAATCACCTGCAACCATTCACATCCTTCGGACAATGTGTAACCCCACATATCAAGAATTGGTGCAGAGTGGCTCCAGGAACATTCTTCCGAGTTTAAACACCTCCACTGGCTACCGAACTCCCCAGACATGAGCCTTATTGGACATATCTGGGATGCCTTGCAATATGCATGTCAAAAGTGATCTCCACCCCCTTGTGCTCGTTCAGATTTATGTACAGCCCTGCAGAATGTATGGTGTAAGTTTGCTCTAGCACTACTTCAGACACTAGTGGAGTACATGCTGTACCATGTGTACTCCTGCATGCACGCAGGGGCCCTACACAATATTAGTCAGGTGTACCAGCTTATTTGTCTCTTCAGAGTAATTTGTGGAACCAATACTTATTCTAATTATAAGTTTTTGTGAAATGAATACTTTTTACTCAGCAATAAATAACCTGAATATATGATGCCACATTAAAGAAATGAATGAGAATAAGCAGAGTAAACTGATTTACTGAGATGTTTTATCATCAAACTTAGCAATAACCCAAATAGCCTAAGTAGCTGGACTCACATTTCAATAGATCATCAATGTGTTCCTTCCAGTTCAACTCTCAACAATGAACACATCTAAAACTTTTAATACTCTTCCTTAGTTACAGACTTTTGTTCAAAGTCTATATTTCTTAATAGTGTCATGTCATTTCGTTTAGAGAACTGTATATACTGCATTTTATCAAAATTTAATGACAGTCTGTTTGCACAGAACCACTCAATAATTTTCTGAAAGGCATAGTTAACAATGTCATCAACTGCATCTTGTTCATCGGGTGCAATTACAATACTTCATTAGCATAAAACACTAGCTTTGCATCTTGAATTACACGATTTACACAATCAAAAGCATCTGAGGGAACACAAAAAATCCTCCCAAGGATGATGTCCAGTTATTCAGAGAGTTTAATATGTGATCAGTAAAATCATACATAGCATTTCTGTTGGAAAGCTGGTTCTGAAAACTAAAGTGACATTTTGTTAGTACTTTATTTTTACATATATATAAAGCCTCTCTTTAAATACATTATTTTTTTAAGAATTTTGGATAAAGCTGTCAGAAGTGAAACTGGGTGATAGTTGTTGACATCATTCTACCTCCCCCCCCCCCCCCCCGTTTTTTCTTCAATGGGGGAAAATACCCTGCTTCATACAGCTATTATGAATATGGCCAAGACTCATACTTACCTGTTTGGGAATAAGCTTTTAGTACTCTTCTAGAAATACAATTGATCCCATTTGAGATTTAAAATTGTGAGTGAGTTTGTTATTTTTCCTAATTTCAAATGGATGGGTGGATTTCAATTGTATCAAACTCGCCCATTAATTGTCTTGCCCCTTCTAATGAACTACTACTTAATTTTATTTAATCTAGAACATTACTAAAGAGGAACCTGAAGATGAGCCCTCAAGGCTTGAAATGCAGTGTGCATTAATAAATGATGATTTTAGCGACTGAAGGCGAATTTGTTTTATTTTATAACCATATTGATTGTATTAGAAGTGTTGTTAAGTTTGGATTACACAGTTATAAATGCTCACGAGATGGCTCAACAAAGTGCTAATTAATTCCAAATTAGTTGTTGTTGTTTTAAGGGGACTAAACATCTTGTCATCAGTCCCTCTAAATTAGTATTCTGTATATTTTGCAATTATCAAATTGAGCGGAAAAGAAAGAAGAAATCAATAGCACATTAAATGAGAGAAGCACTCTGTTTACAGCAAAACAATTATGCTGCACTATAAAGAACAATTTGCATCTCATCATTTTATCAACAACTGCATTCCCCCAGTCCCCCCTCACAGAAAGAAAATAAATAAATAAATAAATAAAATAAAAATAAATTCTTCTACATCTTCATGCACACTGACTTTACAAGATTAGAAGTAAAAATAGGTTAAAAATGCTTACTTCAACAAAACCACATGCCTACTTTCACTGCATTACGGAACTTGCCTACCCAAACAAATTAAGTTTCAAAATTACTTCAAAATATTTCAGTAGCTCTGAAATGAACTTAAAATGAACAAGAAGCTGTTCACTGGATTGAATCTCCTGTAGAAATACATTTGCATAGAAAGTCCATCCACCTCTCTTTTTTTGTGAATAGCCTTTTGCAAAACAGAATGGTGAAAAAAATATTTTGGAAGAATGTGCATTAAAGCCCCGTGTTTACATTACCGGTTTTGTTTTCCTGCCATTTATACTATTTTTTTGTTGGTCCTGTCAAATTTCCTATGTTCACAATATTAACTCACCCGTTTTTGCATTAACATAACAGTCAAGTTTCTTTACAGTTTGCATTTATTCAAACATATATTTCCCGTGTAGTTGTCTGCAGCCTAGTTGACTTACGGTGCAGTAGCTGAGGGAAGTATAGTATCCCCCCCCCCCCCCCCCCACACACACCACTTTGTGCATGTGTAGGGCTACCCAACCAATCTCTGTCTGAGATCGTCTGCTGTCTGCACAGCGAACATGCAAAAACGAAAACAGTTCGTCAAACGGACACCAGAGAAGAGTGAGGTGCAGCAATCACTGTGTACAGTTGGTTGCACCGTCTGTAGCATGGTGTGTAGGCTGCCACGAATTTGGTCGGTTCGTTGGTCGGGCGATAAATCAGAATGTGTGTATGGGCTTTCAGCCACAGCGCCGATTATCAGCATGGCTTTGTTTATGCAACTGGTAGTGTATCGGAATTTATTCTTGTTGTGAAGCAAATATGTATCTAAGTATTTTTGTGAGTTTTATAAATAGTGAGACTGATGGTTTGCTAGTGTATGTTTTTCTGCACATTGAAGGGGACACGGTACATTACAACTTCAAAAAACCGATAATAGTGCAAGATGCCGACCCTATGCAAACGTCACAAAAATACTTATTCCTATATTTGCACTTGAGAACACGAATAAATTCTTGAATATCATCTGCAAAACATCAAAAAATAATAAATAAAGAACGGAACTTGTGCAGTTTTACTACGTAAATAATTAATGCCAGTTAAAGGCTTGCTAACTAATCGATTATGATGAATGAAATTTCATTAAAAAAATTTCTGCTTCCCATAGACTTACCAGTTCCCTGGCGCTTAAAATGGTAAACATTTGGATAACCTTTACTATCTAATACACTTCCTGGCGAGTGTTTTAATGCCTATTATGTACATATATCACAAATAAACAACGAAAATGCAAGAGTGATCAAGTAAGCGTATTTTACCGTTCAAAACATTATTTCCCGCATTTTACGTTACCCCGCATTTTACCCTATTTCACTGAAGTCCCTTTGAAAGGTGTAAAAACAGGTTTCTACTGTAGATGCAAACCGTAATCTGCTACCTTTTGCTTTACAGTATGTGACAATACCAATTACACTACCACTCAAGTTTAAAATCCACATTTACGGTAACAACTTATTACGTAAAGGCTGTATTTAACTAACTATGACAAATAATACCAAACCAATGCATTTTTGATGTATCATCATTATATAGAAGCACTGAAATGGTATGCTTTCATAGCATACTACCGATAATCGAGAAGCCGTAACTACCAATAGGTAGTTTCCTATCAGTTTCTTTACAACAAATCATACCTAATGTGACATGTTTTCAAGATGCCTTCAATTTTCTGATGCTATGAAATAGTTTATACCACACAAACTACAAGCAATTGTACAATACTTACTTCTGTTGTTGAATGAACATTTCAGTTTGGAAAAATATAGAGTCTGACTCGCACTGGAACTTGTGCCTACACTGGTGAAAATGCACATGTAACTAGTGATTAATCCAATTATCATTCCCTGTTGCAGGAGCATCTATAGGCTTGCTTATGCTGTCCTGTCACGGGCCATGGAAACACACACAGAGCAAGACGTGGTGCCATTGCAGCGTGGAATTCCACGTTCCACTGCCCTGCAAAGTATGGAACAAAGGATCTGGCATGTTAGATTTTTGCTTCGTGGAGTGGAACGTGGCCAATGAAAAGCAACCTGGTTTTCACGTGACAAGCAGAACTTTTGATCTGCCATATTGTGAACAGAATTCCATATTTCGTGCTTTCTTTTGTTTTAGCATATATAGAATAAATATAATCTTTTTAAAGCAACAGAAAATTGAAAAACCTTTGAAAACGCGTCTTTTTAGGTATGATTTGTTACAATAAATTACCAGGAACTATATACAGTGAAACCTCGTTTTTACATTCTCGGTTTTTACGTTTTCCCGCCATTTACACAATTTTTTGTCGGTCCCGTCATATTTCCTATGTTTACAATGTTAATTTGCCCTCATTTTTGCATTAACATATTTACGCTTTTCCCGCGTTTGACACGTTTTGAAAGCATGTTCGTGAAGAAAAATGACGTAATGTACATAAATTGACACTAGCATGGCTTTCCCCTTAAAGTATAGCGCTTAAAAATTATTCGCATTCGAGTTTCTTGACACTTTGCATTTATTCAAACGTATATTTCGCGTTTCGTTGTTGACTTAAAGACGTGCCGATTTGCGGCAATGTAGTTCTTATTTTCACCAGATTCTTTGGCAGAGCGCCTGGCATATACTCAGACAAACAGAACGGTTTGTTAACGAGAGAATAACGCTGATTTGTGGCGGTGTAGTTCGTCTTTCCACTAGCTTCTTTGCCAGAGGGGGTGGCGAGTACTCGAACAATCAGAACCAGTTGCTTTGTTGAAGTGAGAATAAATAATTGCGTTGTTTTTGTGATACATATTTCTGATTAATAAAGAACTTTATCTGTCACAGTTGGGTATCATAATACCTACAACCTCAAAAAAGCGATAATAGTGAGAGATGCCGATCCTATGCAAACGTCACAAAAATACTTATGCATATGTTTGTACTCGAGAACGCGAATAAATTCTCGAATATTGTCGTGTGAAACATCGAAAAATACAAAAAGAATGTAACTGTAGGAGTTTTACTATGTAAATAATTAATTCCGGTAAAAGGCAGTAATTTTGAAGATGTTACATAGCCTGGCAGCGGCGTCCAAACGATATCTATCGAAGCGGTTCAGGTAATTTTGAAGATGTGTTATAGCCCAGCAGTGGCGTCATCGATTATAATGAATGAAATTACGTCAAAAATTTCTACTTTCCATAAAATTAAGTTTTGCCTGGCACTTAAAATAGTAAAAATTTGGATAACCTTTATTGTATAATCAACTCCCTGGCAAGTATTTAGATGTCTATTATGTACATATATCACACATAAACTACGAAAATGCAAGGCTGATCCAGTAAGTATATTTTACCATTTAAAACATTATTTCCTGCATTTTACACCATTTCACTGAAGTCCCCTGAAAAGCGTAAAAATGAGGTTCTACTGTATTCATAGCTTTAAAGGATATCGTATTTAACATTAGTTAGTGCTATAATTTGTATACCATGAAAGAATATCGTTCCTATGCTACGGTTCAACGCCATTCTACCAAAGGAGCGTCTTTATGATAGGAGGAAAAGAGATGTAAATAACAGGTTTGCATCTAAACCCTCGGAGGTGTTGTTGTTGTTGTTTTTTTTTATTATTATTATTATGGTTTATGTAATTTATTTGTTACTTTAATACAATTATAATAACCAGTATGTGACATCATTTACTACAAACAAGAGTGAACACTGCCCACGAGATAACTTTAGTTTTTTGTGCAAGGGCACAGGTACCAATAAATTTCATGACAGTACCCTATGTCATTCGGTTTTCACCATGGTTTTTGAATTCCGTTGCAGTTCAGAACAGTGCTGGAATAGTTCAGTTTCACAGTGCAGGGAGAGTATGGTTATGGAAGCAGATGAAGTAAAGGAGCAAAAGTGTTTACGTGCAATGCTAAAAGCAAAAATTATCACAACGAACATTGTCGAGCTGAGGCGTTGTCCCACGTGTATGAACAAGTAGAATGTATCAAGCAGAACTTAGTATCTTCAAAGGAATGCCAAAGTAAACATTTAGATATGCAGAATACCTACATCGTGAAAAACAGGAATATAAGGGAGCAAGACAAGTTGAGCTGGTGCAGCTGATGGATTTCACCGTTTACAGTTTTTTATGTATTTTCCAAAAGTGATTTGGTCATACATTTTGTTATCATTACCAAAGCTTTCCAGTTAATGTACTGTCTTTGTGTTTCTTGAAGAAAAAAATATTACAATTTCTTTAAGAGTATTGCATGGAACGTGTAAGCATAAGAAAGCTATAGTATTCAGTTTTTTTTCCGGCATTCAATAACAGATACCGTGTAATTTGACGCACATCTATTTTTGTAGACAATGATATACGCGCCAGCCCACAACAGTCGCTGGAAAGCTCTGCGGTCGCAAATCATGATGAGCAGCACATTCCGTGGGATGTAACAGGTCGTTTCAGAGCGTGCTGTAGCTAGACAGGGGGCACGTCTGGCCTGCGCCACATTAGGATGGCTTCACAACGATTCTCTAGAGAGATTAACCCACAACCGTGCTCAACGGACTGAGTTTGGGGCCACACTCAGCAACATTCAGTGGGCAGTACAAAACATATATACAGTTTTGTATTGGCTGTGACGGCCCTCTTGACATTTGAACATTTTTCTTCACGATAGCCTGTTAGCAATAATAATGAAAGAGGTGAAAAATATGCTGAATTGTTTTTAAGGCCACATGTGGATACCAAGTAACAACCAACACTTATTTTTTGTTGACAATAACATTCCTTCACTTAGGCAAATGTCTAACACGGTCTCAACATGTATTACTAGAAAGAAATGATTGTAACACTGATTTTTCGAGACGTAATTTGAATGAGTTACCTTCTAAAGTCATTCACGAGACTATAAAAATAAAATATGTACTTATTCCCAGAGTGCACTGACCTCTCTGGTCCTCCTTGGTGTTGCATTTTGGATGGCCAGCAGTGTAAATAGTTAACACAAATACAAAATCGCAAAGCAATTGTTATCAGAAGGATGTTGCACAAAAAATAAATGGATTTTGAGACCTCCCATCTATTCCCTCATATTTTCATTGCCCCTTTAATTACCACGTCTAACACTATTTTTGTGCTGCTTAGTCTTGTGGACAATGTGGAGGGTTGCCATACATGTAGGCCGGGTTCGATTACCGATTGGGTCAGAGACTTTCTCTGCTCAGGAACAGGGTTTTGTGTCATTATCATCATTCACATCCAAGTTGCTGAAGTGGCATCATCTAAATCGACTTGTGCCAGCCTTCTGAAAACGAACCCAGTTGGGGTCTAATGGCTATAAATGCCACATAATCTTCATCTGGGTTGCTTGCATGTTAGAAGAAACTATTACTCATCACCCCCCCCCCCCTCATGTCATGCCAGCAGTTTTGCATCCATTTTCAGGAGTATATTGGGAATGTTAGATGGAAGAGTTCGGGGGGGGGGGGGGGGGTCGGCACACGGAGTGGAGGAATCAAGCCCAACTACACACTTCAGCTGCCATGTAGAGGGCGGGGGGGGGGGGGGGGGGTGTAAGTGATGCATTGTTTTAAATATTGTCTTTACACGAAACTGAAATAATAGGTCTACCAGTGGCTGTAGCAGGCAATATCTGACATGGATCAGCAACTGCATCATCACTCATATTAGTGACATCCTGGACAGAATGAAGGTATGCGAAAGAATAGCAATTTTGACAACAATGGCTGCCTCACACCATTCGTTTAACTAGTGATGTTGACTGCAGGCAAAAGAAAAATGAAAGAAATAAAGGAATTTAAAACACCAGATACCAATGGACATTGAAATAAATCTATGGGAAAAGTTGAAAATTTGTGTCCAGTCGGGATTTTAACCTGAGCCCTCCTGCTTACCAAGCAGTCACACTTGACCACTATGCCACTTGTGTCACAATGATAAGTGTGAACGCACGGACTTACCCTGCTTGCCTCATACTGCAGGCTCAAAAATGACATCTGTTTTTCCCAGAAATGTCCGACAGAACAGACATAAAAAGATAAATGTCTGCTGGCTGACATTTGCAGACTTTTATCGATTCAGGTAAAGGGAGAGCTCTCCCATCTAATAGTAACACACAGTATGAAACCTTAACTTCAAACTGCATCATATTCATGACATTTTTAACAACATTATTTATATTAAATGACAAAACCAACTTCTAACTTAAGTTTTGATTTCTTGTTACATTCCATTAATATTCTTCTTATGAGTATTTTAGGAAAATATCAAAAACGTATGTGGTTGCAGGATTAATAGCCCATCAAATGCTCCCTTTCTCATTACGAGATCTTTACAGCTTGAAAATGCTTTAATCATATCTCTTCACGGTAGGTCAGTCTTTTTCAACCATTTTAAACCCACGATCCCGTTTCCAAGTAAAACTGTCCGACGACCCACTACGCCCGTAATACAGCTGTCAGTGATTCCAAAAGGCAAAGTACTTCATTTTCTTTTTTAGATGTATCTAAGATCTGCACAGCCATTGCAGAACGTTGCATAATGAATCAAAAATGAAAAAAGACTGTATGACCACAAGTATTTGATAAATGGGTTTGCCGTCAGGCTACATCTTGTCATGTGCGAGTATGAAACCATTTAAGCTGATACCTGATTCCATAATATTTCAAGGATGCTCATAAACTTTAGGTATCTTCGAAAGAATACTGAAAACTCTAAACCAACAACGAATTAGTACAGTGTTTTTAGCAGAAATCTAAAAATAAATAGGGGCTTAAGGGACCAACTTGTTTAAAAAAAGGACCTAAAAAACTTTTAAGGGACCAACAAGGATACGAAATATAAGACATCAATAAATTTCTTTTAAATGAACAACCCTAACCAATGACCCACTTTTCTTAATTTATGTAATAATGTGTTTTGCCATTTTGAGGCATTCTCAGAATGCTTTGTTTCAGGGCTTTAATATTTTGACTTCATAGTTTGATTTGTGCACATCAGCAGACATAGACCTATTTTTCTGAAGATGACCAAAAATGATGAGTTAGCAGTATATAAATAAAATGCAATCAAGGCTGTTTTTAATTTGCAAATCTATATCACAGCAAATAATAGGTGAACATTACAATTTGTTTTTATTGTGCATACTAAGCAAACACAAACTTAGCAACAACTCCAGTTTGCCACTACAGCACTACCGTACTCAAGTATAACATTGTTGCATGACAGTTTTGTCATTTTAATGCGAGACTTGCAATATATCTTGACATATCTTATCGATTCCATTTCTGGTATGGCTACGGGCTAACAAAAAGAATAGTTTATAAACGTTGAAAGATCCACAGTTAAGGATTTGCATGCAGAGAAAGAACTCTTGGAAGAGAGGGGGTAGAGGGTGGGCGGAAGGGGTAGAGATATCTACAGTAACGAATTCCACATTGTCTGTGATCTACAAGTTAAAAACTGTTTGTTAACTTTAATTTCAATTATTTTCCTGCTCCATTAAACTTAAAAGTACTTGCATATGCAAATCTCATCTTTACACCAAATCATTAATAAAATATTATAAGACAATGCACAATCCGAAAGTTGTTACTATAATAATTAAGTGTCTCAAGTGTGTGTTTGTGACTTTCACAGCTATAGTCGGCGTCACCTACGAAGGTGGCCCAGTTTTCCGCCGTTCTGTGCATCCCCTCCATTACCACAATGACAGCCACTAACGTTCAGCATTCTGTAGGCGCATGGCTGGCTGCGTGTTACGCAATGTTTCTCCCGCAGGCACAACTGTTGGCGCTCGGCCGTAGCTCCTCCCCTCCACACTTCCCCTATCACTCCGCATCTATGCGCGGAAGCGCCTTCTTATGTGACGCCAGGTATAACAACCTACCGTTCAAACACCTTACAAAAATTCTGTAATTTTTTTTGCTCACATAATGGTTTTGGCACAGCTATGAAATTAAGTGTGGCATGACATACACACACATGCAGTGGCCAAGAATAACGTAGTATCGCCGCCGCTCACAGTAGCTGAATGTTTTCGATTGCAGCTGAAGTTGGTAGGACATTTCTCAGCACGTCCTGCCTCCTATCGATATTATTTGGTCGGTATGAGTCTCAAGTCATCCTCGTTGGAGCTACTGCCAACATATACAAACTACTTCCATGCGTCATTTCTACCATAAAAGATGAAAAGGAAGTCCCACAAAAGTTTCTGGCACTGCGTAGCACTGACTCCACGCACATTTCCTCGCCCCACAGTTGGCAATGTCCTACCATCACTCTCTACACTTTTGTACGTGCAGAAGCTGAGAAGGTACAGCTGCAACGTGAAAGGTGCCACAGTTAAGCTTTATTGGCAATTATTAAAAAAATACGACAAAATGAGTGTCCCAATTTGGCAAAAACGGTACTTTAGGGAGAAAATTGAAAAATAGGTACCTTTTAGGTACTTTTGGAATTAAAGGGACTTAGGGACCAATGGGACCTCCGCTAAATAAACTAATTACTATGACCCAGTAATGAAATGGTACAGTAGAGTCTCGATAATTCGAGGTGAATGGAACTGGAACCACCCTTAACTATCGAAAATTATGGGGAAAAAATTATGATATTGTAAGTAATACAGGTCAAAATATGAACTTCATTAAAAGAAAAGTATTTACATATGCATTTCCATTGGCAGAATAACAATAATTATTTATCTAGAGAAGTAATCGTGAAGTGCCTTTTGTCTGGCGAAGCTGCAACATTTCCTCACAGCAATGTCAGCAGTATGTCAGTTGGTGTCGCCTCAAGACTGTTGTTCCAGTAGCATATGGCGGCCGCGAGAGCAGTGCAGTAATCGGTGTGGCTCATCATCGGTGTAGCCTCTGCCTCATCATTCTCATCACTCTCACACTGCAATTGAATGTTAACCATGTCAATTATAGAAGAGTCTGTCACTTCCAGCTTAACCACTCACCTACTTCCACCTCTTCACACCATGGCAATCTTCTGATTTAATTACACAATGGTTGAGCATCCTCATCTGGTAAATCTTCAGTTTCTGTGTCTGGCATACTTTCCTGTATAATTATCCTCCATGACTTGGAAATTGTGTTTGTTAATCCAGTACACGGCATCCTTCAAAGGCACTTTCCTCAAAGCTCCAATGCTTCCATAGTCTTTGGAATGCAGGATTCAATGTAGTGACCGGCTTCGATACTTTTGGGCATTCTAGAACGCCCTGATCCATGTGTCTAATCGGACAGGTAACGTAACGAGGCGTGGATACAGTCGCACTGCAGTTGTTCTGCACTTGGATGTGAGGACGCATTATCAATGAGCAAAACTGCTTTACATGGCAGCGTCCTTTCTTTTAAAGAATTCTTGCAGTCAGGTACAAATGAGTTAAAAAAACCAGTTCTTTGAGCACCATTCTGATGTAGACAACCGAAAGAGCTGAGATGGTTACATTATTGAATGCTCTTTGCTTGGCAGACTTCCCCCATCACAACCAGTTTTAGTTTGTGGTTTCCAGTTGCATTTGAGGCTGCCATACCTGTGAGCCAATCTTTGCTTTTTTGTGCCTAGGAGCACTTTTTTCCATCACAAGAAGCAAGTGTTCTGACTGGTAACAATTTAAAATTTAGCCCAGTGTTGTCACGGTTATATATTTTTTCATGAGACAAATTTTTGTCAGTTATGATCTTTTTAAATTCTAGGATAAATTTTGAAATGGGCTGAGCATCGCCAGCAACCAGACACGTCTAGTTGGACTCCATACCTCTTCCTCCACTTGTCGAGCCAGCCGACACTGGCCAAATTGTCATCTCCTTCCTGCGGCTGGTTTCTGAAAAACAAAGCTTTTTCTTGCAAGATTGGGCCAGAAATTTAAGCACCCTTCTGTCTGTTAGGTAAACCACATGAACAATGCCTCACTTTTTTTAAGTCTGACTTCTTCAAAAGAGATTCATTGAGAGCAATTCTGTGAAGAAAACTGCTCTAATTTAAGTCTGTTTCTTCACCAGTCAAGAACAGTAACTTCACAAACACCATGCTCGAGAGCAAAGTTTTTATTTATCTATTTATTTTATTGTTTCTCCTTTTTCAAGTCGTCTTAGTGCTTCTAATTTCAGATGCAAAGGCACAACTTTCCTCTTTTTTGTTACAGCGCTCATCTTTGTAATGTTTACAATGGAACACACAGTTAACAAACAAAACAACACTGTACTGTACAGGTACCACTCCATGGAAACTACAGCAGTGTGGGAACTCCCAGTTTTGATTTGTAGCAGCCGGCAGCATTTGGGGGATTTCGTGTCACACTAACCACAGATGTTCACGCAACAAGGCAGCGAGCTAATTGTGGATGTTAATTGCATTGTTGTCTACTTTGTCACTGAGCTGTTATCTCTCTATCTATCTTTTGCAATGATGTTTTCATTATTTATCATGTCAGTGAAAAGTAAAGAAAAGTGCAAGGGTTTTGCAACTTCCTTTTTTGTGAGGCTCAGATTATTGGAAACTGACATTGAGGTCAACGCTCTGAGGCTCTAGTGTATTGTCATTAGTTGAATAAAAATAATACTGCATTGAGAACTTGTTACCAGCTGCAAAATACGATGATCCAGTAGTAAAATGGTATTTTATTTACTGATATATACAATATATAGTATTAAATTAGTGATTGTTTTCTGATATGACATTATTTGAACATATGACAAAGTCATACAAGGAGATTGTGAACATTGTAAATAACTGTAGCTGTTAAGTCGCTTAATTAAAAAGTTGTCGTCATGAAGTGGAAAAACGACTTCAGTGTTTCGCATTCAGGTCGGCCCATGAACAGAAATCAAAAGTGCCATATGAACATCATATACCTGTGACACTTTTGATGTCTGTCTGAGTTCCACCCGAAATGTGTCACAACAAAGCAATTTTTCCGCCTATGGATGACTTGTTAATTCAGCAACTTTCATGAAATCTCGTCACTTCTGCCATAGTAGCTGAAAGACATGAAACATATGTTCGCTATCGAACATGCGGCTACTGCACCCTCCTGCGACCATGACCCCTGGAGCAAGACTGACTGCTGTAGATGAACAATGCACTCTGATCAAGACTGAAAATACCACTGACCAGTGATATGATTGCAGCCTCTTACAATATTTATATCATTTGTGGACTATTTAGCTGTTACACTATTTTTCTGTACTTTAACTACCCGTGGCGTTCTTTACTCTGATAATAACGTAGATAACAAATGAAAAAAGTTTGACTTTATTTGTAATATGCAGCAAACACATACATCACTTCTTATATTAAAATGTATAGATTTCTGAGTGACAGACCTAACAGAAACAATCGGAACACTAAATTTTCTTATGTCATTAACACTGTGCAGACGTTATGGTTTGGCGGGAGGTGAGGGAAGCTAGCAAAGTGGTAAGTGTCCAATGACTACTAAAACTGAAGTATCAAACTACACTATTATGTAACAGTGACACCTGGATATACATATATGGCATGGAACACACTTAACTTTTAGAAAAATACTGAAATGTTTGCTGTTCCTAAACCCCCCCCCCCAGCCCTATTTCTTGAGTATAAACATGACAGTTTTGTCATTCTCACCATGCTTAAGTCAGCCTGCTTTGCCACATATTTATTCATTATGCAACAACACTAACACATTCTTATTATGCCTAATACATTTCTTGCTTGGGGAATTTTTTTTTTTGCTTGGGGAAATTTTTCCTTTGCCTACAATTCATGATGTACAACATAAAAGCCACTCATATCCTTACAGTTCTAAATCTTTGACTATCAGTCAGAGCTTTGGAAGCAAAATTTACATACATTACAAGGAATTTTCAACCTGTATGTACATTTTCTAAGCAAAACTAAAGTCTTACATACACTATAACAGAAAAAGGTACTTTTGACTGTACATGTAACATACATCTAATTTCTGTACATGAGCTTATATTTAGCTGTGTGTCTTATTTCAGACTCCACATAATCTTCCTTCAATTAAAACAAAAAATGAAAAAGAATAAACTTACCAAAATACAGGAGCAGAAAATGTTTAAGACACTAAAAGTTTTCTATAGAATTCTAAGAATTTTTGACACCATACAAAAGACAATCTAATCTGGTATTTAATTATTGGATGAATATCAACCATGGCAGTAAAAAGTCCTGTTATCACCAACTTCCTGGCACTGATACTTCAACTATTTTTCGGATTACAAAGCTACGCTAAATTACAGTCAAGAAGACTTAAGTGCAAATATTTGACTTTCACAACACTACTGACTTTTATGGTATAATACCAAAAAATATGTATCCACGGTAATCATATTTATAATTTAATTCATTTTTATTACTTACTTTTGTGAGGAAGAGCTTCTCAAGGGTCTGGGCCATGACCACAACATCTTCACCAGGTTTGTTATAGACATAACAATTTGTGAACATAGTATTGAAATCTTGAATACATTCTCGTCCACTCCAATAATAATTATGCTCAAGACGTTTCTTTATTGTCCCCAAGTCCATGGGCTGCTTTATTATTTTATGATAATCCTGTAAATTGAAAACACAATCTCATACATCATTAAACCAAAGTAAAAGTTAATTCTATAGTACATACATTGCTCTGTTTCTGACAGTGGTGGTGGTGGTGGTGGTGGTGGTGGTGGTGGCTGCGACAGTATTATGGTAGATGATAAAGATCCATTAGATAAAAATTTTGAAGCAAGGGTTGGGCTAAACTGTAACTTTCTGATATCAGTGATTTCTGTAACTGCTACTTTTAGGAATCTGCGATTGTTAGTTGCAATTGATCACTGTTTACAATTGCAGTTTACAAATGCTCCAACACGTATCCCTCTGCACTAGGGATGGGTTGGAAACTGCGTATCTGTTACAAGTCACTGCGATTTAGAAGGCACAGTTTTCACAGTCGCGACTTCACAGAATTTAACTGCAATTTCAGTCACAATTTAGAAGTGCAGTAACAACTAGAGGAGCAAATGTTAGCTGCAATTGATACTTCTAGCTTTCTGCCACCTGCGTGGTGTGTGTGTGTGTGTGTGTGTGTGTGTGTGTGTGTGTGTGTGTGTGTGAGTGAGAGAGAGAGAGAGAGAGAGAGAGAGAGAGAGAGAGAGAGAGAGAGAGAGACATTAGCACTACTTCAGCGGAAAGTTGCAACTAAGAGTCACAAGTAGCAGTTTAGATCATGCGAGGCATGCCATTTGTTGGTCGAACGCCCTCACTGGTTCAAACTGTGATTTCAGTTAAAAGTCACAACTAAGAGTTTCAAGTAGCAACTAGGAGTAACATTCAATATTCTGCCCTGTGCCACCTGTTGATTTGATTTGATTTTCTCAGGGAAGCCAAAAGCCTTGGACCAACCCGCCACTGCCCGTACCGAAACTAAGTTTATTATGCGGTATCGCTCCCTGTATATCTAATAAAGCCAACCAATGCCCTTGAACAGTGCAAGGAGTCCCTTTACCACTTCTTTATTAGACACAATTTCTTCGGGTCTGGTTGTCCCAAATGTTCGGTGCCTTTTCTGCTACCTGTTGGTAAAGAGTTGTTGAAAAGATAAATTGCTTTTTGAAAATGTTTACACTTAGTGGTACTATTTTACCTGGCAGCAGCACTTACATGTTAGTTGTGGAGCAAAGCCTGGTATAGTTGGTAAAGACTATGAATGTGAATGCCAGATAAAGATTGTGTTACGGACCTGATCCCCGATTAAAATCTTTTGTGGCATAAAACCTACAACTACTATGTAAATTCAGAATACATATCTTACATTGTGAATCTGGTTTCGACAGATATTTTGACATGCATTACACATTGTACATTAAATAAAAATTCCAAAGTGGGGGGGGGGGGGGGGGGGGGGAGAGGATCAAGTGATCAACTACGTAATTTTACAATACGTTTAGCAGGTAAACTCTACTTTCAGTGTGGACTGTATTAAGTACTACTAGGAGTAAACTTTTATCTTCCAGGATTCGATACAAATTTTACATTTCAAAATACAAAAGTTTTTCACATAATGTAAAGTTTATTTTATCAGATTTGTTTTAGGTTCAGGAATGTTGTATTTCTGTCTTTTTCCTTTTAGTATGTTCGCTCATGTGATGACAAGAGTGAAAGCAGACGGGTGATATAGGGTACTTCAGTATTATTAAAACTTTTGTTCATGGCAGTGGTGATATTTGTGTGCCACGATATTTGTGTCCCATGAACCACAGACATTGCCGAGGTTTGGTGGCTTCTGTGCCTCAAGGATACAGATAGCTATACTGTAGGTGCAACCAAGTGGAGGGGTATCTGTGGAGAGGCCAGACAAATGTGTGGTTCCTGAAGAAGGGCAGCAGCCTTTTCAGTAGTTACAGGAGCAACAGTCTGGATGATTGACTGAGCTGGCCTTGTAACATCAGCTAATGTGGCTTTGCCACACAGTTACTGCGAACGGCTGAAAGCAAGGGGAAACTATAGCCGTTACTTTTCCCAAGGACATGCAGCTCTACTGTATGAAAATATGATGCTGGCATCCTCTCGGGTAAAATATTCCGGAGGTAAAATAGTCCCCGATTCAGATCTCCGGGCGGGGACTACTCAGGAGGATGTTGTCATCAGGAAGGACAATACTGGCATTCTACGGGTCGGAGCATGGAATGTTAGATCCCTTAATCAGGTAGGAAAATTAGAAAATTTGAAAAGAGAAATGGATAGGTTGAAGTTAGATATAGTGGGGATTAGTGAAGTTCGGTGGCAGGATGAACAGGATTTTTGGTCAGGTGAGTACAGGATTATAAATACAAAATCATTTGGGGGTATCACAGGAGTAGGATTGATAATGAATAAGAAAATAGTAATGCGGGTAAACTACTATGACCAGCACAGTGATCGCATTATCATTGTCAAGATAGATATGAAGCCAACACCGACAACAGTAGTACAGGTTTATATGCCAACTAGCTCTGCCGATGATGAGGAGATTGAAGATGTGTATGAGGAGTTAAAGGAAATTATTCAGACAATTAAGGGAGAGGAAAACCTGGTTGTGGTGGGAGACTGGAATTCGGTAGTAGGAAAAGGAAGAGAAGGAAAAATAGTAGGTGAATATGGTCTGGGCAGAAAGAATGAAAGAGGAAGTCGTCTGGTAGAATTTTGCATGTAACATAATTTAATCATAACAAACACCTGGTTTAAGAATCAAGGAAATTGGTAAAACAGATTCCGGAACCAGGTTTTAAACTGTAAGACATACCCAGGGGCAGATATAGAGACTGACCACAACTTATTGCTCATGAACTGTAGGCTGAAACTGAAAAAAAAACTGCAGAAAGGTAGGAAAATAAGGAGATGGGACTTGGATAAATTGAGGGAACCTGAAGTTCTTAAGAATTTCAGAGGGATCTTTAGGCAACAATTGACAGAAACAGGGGAAAATAAAACAGTAGAAGAGGAATGGGTAGCATTGAGAGATAAAACAGTGAAGGCAGCAGAGGGCAAAATAGGTAGAAAGGCAAGACTTCCAAAAAATACTTGGATATCACAGGAAATATTAAATTTAATTGATGAAAGAAGAAAATATAAAAATGGAGTAAATGAAACAGGCAAAATGGAGTACAGGCGACTAAGAAATGAGATTGACAGGAAGTGCAAAATGCCTAAGCAGGAGTGGCTAGAAGCCAAATGCAAATCTGTAGAAGAATGTATAAGAAGGAGAAAAGTAGATACTGCCTACAGGAAAATAAGAGAGACATTTGGGGACAAGAAAAACAGCTCTACGAATATCAAGAACTCGGATGGAAAACCAGTTCTCAGCAAACAAGGGAAAGCTGAAAGGTGGAAAGAGTACATAGAGAAGCTCTACAAAGGAAATGAGCTTAGAGACGATGTTGTAGGAAAGGAAGAGGAAGTAGATCAAGATGAAATAGGAGATACTATACTGAGAGATGAATTTGACAGAGCCCTGAAAGACCTAGGTCAGAACAAGGCCCCAGGAGAAGATGACATTCCCTCAGGGTTACTAAAGTCTCTGGGTGAGCCAGCCATGACAAAACTATTTTATCTGGTGTGTAAGATGTATGAGACAGGTGAAATACCCTCAGACTTAAGAAAAATGTAATAATCCCCATTCCAAAGAAATCAGGTGCAGACAGGTGTGAAAATTACAGAACCATCAGTTTGCAAAATTTTAACACGAATTATCTAATACAGGGAAAGGGGAGTTATTTACAACTTGTACAAAAGCCAGACTGCAGTTATTAGACTCTAAGGGCATGAAAGGAAAGCAGTGGTTGGGAAGGGAGTAAGACAGGGTTGTTGCCTTTCTCCGATGTTATTCAATTTGTACATCGAGCAGGCAGTGAAGGAAAGCAAGGAAAAATTTGGAATAGGGATCGAAGTTCAGGGTGAAGAAATAAAACCATTGTGTTTTGCCGAGAGACAGCAGAGGACGTGGAAGAGCAGTTGAATGGAATGGACAGTGCGTTGAAGAGGGCTTATAAAATGAACATTAAAAAGAGCAAAATCTGGTGATGCATAAGGAATTAGATTAGGTAACGAAACAATGAAGGTGGTAGATGAGTTTTGTTACTTGGGTAGTAAGATAACATATGATGGTCGCAGTATGCAGGATATAAAATGCAGAATGGCAATGGGAAGAAAAGCGTTTTTGAAAACGAGAAATTTGTTAACATTGAATATTAATTTAAGCATAAGGAAGTCATATCTGAAGGCATTTGTGTGGAGTGTTGCCTTGCATGGGAGTGAAACATGGATGATAAACAGTGCGGACAGGAAGAGAATAGAGGCTTTTGAAATGTGGTGCTACAGAAGAATGCTGAAGATTAGGTGGGTAGATCACATAACTAATGAAGAGGTACTGAACAGAATTGGCGAGAAAAGGATTTTTTGGCATACCTTGACTAAAAGAAGGGATCGCTTGGTAGGACACATTCTTAGGCATCGAGGAATAGTAAATTTAGCATTGGAGGGAAGTGTGTGGGGTAAAACACGCAGAGGGAGACCAAGAGACGCATATAGTAAGCAGATTCAAATGGATGTGGGTTGCCATTCTTATGAGGAGATGAAAAGGCTTGCACAGGATAGAGTAGGGTGGAGAGCCGCATCAAATCAGTCTCCGGACTGAAGACCACAACAACATGTTGGCAATGAGTGATGAATGATCTTAGAAATCTAAATCACATAGAATGATGGAAATATTTTGTTCGTCATAAAATAAATAATGTTTTTCTTGGTCTGTGGTTGTAAGGTTTTGTGTGTGTAACCTTGTACAGTCAATAAATTAAATATTCTTATAGAGTGAAGATTTCATTGCCAACATTAGCACACTAGGTCGGCACCTCCATACGTAAAATATAACACAAGTTCTTGTCATTAGTTATTTAGCAGAATATTTTGTGACACCGTAAGGTTTCAAAGGAAAAATGGAATTTTCAGAAGTCACTGACAGTGTACTTCACATTTACCTATCTCTTTCAAATTAATAAGTGACTTATACCACACAATGTTAAAAGAATTTGGTCATGCATTTGACAGGCAAGAACATAGCACTTTGGTTGCACCGACACAGTTGCTTTAATGTGGCCAAATATTTCTGTTAGTGTAGGCTATAGGCTTACTTGCCAATTTCTATTAGATACTACTTGTGAATAACCTGTTTCAACTATACATTACACACCAAACATTGAAATAGCTTTTAGAAGACTAATAGACATTTGCCTCGGTGTAAATAATCTGAACATTACAGGCAAATGAAGCATCAATATTCTTTATTTGTACATATTTACATGTAGGACAAGGAATCTGTTATGGATGATATCTGCCGCACAAGTAGCAATAGCAGAAACCGCACAGGTAGCAGTACCAAAAATTGGAATAGCAGGACCAGAAATCACAGAAGTGGCAGTAGCAGTAATCACAGAAGTAGCAGTCTGAGTCACAGAAATCTCAGTTTGGGTGCAGAAGGATACATGTTGAGCATTTTTATACTGTGATAAATCGCAACTAACAACTGCAGATACCTAAAACTAACAATCACAGAAATCACTGTTAATCAGAAAGTCACAGTTTAGCCAATCCCTACTCAGCACCCAAACAGCGATTTCCGTGATCAGACTGCTACTTCTGTGATTTCTGCTACTGCTATTGCTACTTCTGCGATTTCTGCTACTTCCGTTACTTATGTGATTTGTGTGGCAGGTGCTGTATATGTAACAGATTCCTTGTCCTACATGTAAATATATACAAATAAAGAATATTGATGCTCCATTTGCATGTACTTTTCAGATTATTTACACCTTGGCAAATGTCATTTAGTCTTCTAAAAGCTATTTCAATGTTTAGTGTGTAATGTATAGTTAAACTGAGGTTATTCACAAGTAGTATCTAGCAGAAATTTGCAAGTAGGCCTATAGCATATCTTAACATAAATATTCGACCAGATTACAGCAACTGTGCTAGTGCAACCGAAGTGCTATGTTCTTGCCTGTAAAATGCATAAACAGATTCTTTTAACAATGTGTGGTATGAGGCACTTACCAATTTGAAAGAGATAGGTAAATGTGAAATACACCGTGACTTCTGAAAATTCTATTTTCCCTTTGAAACCTTATGGTGTCGCTAAATATTCTGCCAAGTAACTAATGACAAGAACTTGCGTTCTTACTTATGGAAGTGCCAATCTAGTGTGCTAATGTTGGCAACGAAAACTTCACTTTAAAAGAATATTTATTGATTGTACAAGGTTACACACACGAAACCTTACAACCAGAGACCAAGAAAAAATTATTTACTTTATGATAAAACAAAACATTATTTCCATCATTCTATGTGATTTAGAATCTTTTTATATTTATGGTATCTAAAGTTCAGAACTTTAACAACAATCAGCCAAAGTCATTCAACACAACTCTCAATAATTCTCAAGGAAATCTACTTTGAAGTTTTGCAAGCACATTTAAGTACCAATTAGTAAAAGCAGTGCAGCGTATGTCGCTGTAGATGAGGTGGTAGCGTTGTGGGCTTACAACAATAGGGTCGGTGATTCGGGTTCCACTGACATTTTTGTTCTTGTTTTTCACTGTTTTCGAATATTTACACAATTTTAACACCTAATGGTAATGTTTATAAGTAATTTTCTATATTTTTATAAAAGCTTGTCAATACTGATGAATTAAAAAAAAACAATGCTAATTCCATATTTCTGGCAATGCTGAAAAATAAAGTAATCCATTTCGATGTAGTCTCTCACATGCCAGGGTGATAAGCAAGTTAACAACATTGAAAACAATTATTTATACGGCATCGAGCACATCGTACAAATGCTGAATTTTTACAGATCCAGTTTTTTCTTTGATATGTCAACTGGAAAACAAACTTCATTTACGTTCATGAAGATTTATCTTGCCCCGCACAGTTTAAAGGCGAACCACGGATACCTGATCATTACACTTAAGACTGGAGAGGGCAGCTGTTGATGAATAATTGAAGGAAGTTTGATGCAATCTGCTCTATCACTACTTTAAAGCCCTCATTCTATCAGGTAGGCATGCTTTTTCAGGCGCTTAATCAAAATTTGTACTTTTTGTACTTGACAGTGGAAATACATGCCACAAAACTGCTCCAATAGGGTGCATTTCTGTGGAATTATTTGTACGGTGCAGGTAGACAGACGCCTGTTGTTTCGAGAAACTTCATTATGCAACACGGGATTGGTTTGTCCACTCCAAGAAACAATCAGTAAAAGAAAAAATTTACTTTAAAACGTATGGCTTTACAACACTGATTAAAATGCCTTTATATAGCTTTGAAGTCAGCTTGCCAGATTTCGATGATGTGACAATAACAATTGTGTTAGCCATTCGAATAGCCCCTAGTAGCTATGAAGATGACTTTCCAAAAACAACATCGTAGCTCTTACCAATGACACAAACTGAACACTAAAAGACCACCATCTTCAAATAATCACAGTGTAACAACTAACAATTTAAAAACAAAAAACAAAATTAATTAACACAAAAACTACCGCAACAATTGTAAAAACACACACACACACACACACACACACACACATTAGCTTGAAAGGTTGTGCCCAATTAAAGGATATGCATCCATTTATTCAAAACCTGTGAACAAACTTTAAACATCCGGTAACCATGAGAAACTTTAGGATGGAATTCACACGAAGGCACAACATTACATTTCTGTAGCCACAAAAAGAAAAAGTTCAACATTAGGGACCCATATGTTTTTAATTTTTTTTATATGCTGCAATGGAAAACTATACCTTTAAATTTGTGTAGTACAACAATTATCCATTGCACCACCACACAATAATTTCAAAAAGCATTGTTAAAATGAACAATTTTTCCTCTAACTCAGGCTATAAAAAAAGACACAGTTTATTAAAAAATTTCTTAAAATACATTCAAACCCATACTTTATGTTTTCGTGCGGTCCATACTTAAATAACATAAAACTGAGGAAGGAGGAGGATCAACTAATATAGCGTATTTATAAAGTCTCGGCACATTATGTGGCAGTTTTCTGCAATTCCTATTGTTTACAGTGTTATATCTCCTGAACCATGTGTCGTATGTGGTTCGTACTTGTACAGAAATTGTTATCTCACATAAGGAAAGTGTGTACCAAATTTGGTTGAAATCGGTCCAGTGGTTTAGGAGAAATTGAGCAGCATTTTCGCTAAATGCAGCAGTTTTAGACATTTCATTGTTTATAACGTCATATCTCGTGAACTATGTATCATAGGTGATTCTTACACTTAAGGCGACCGTCCTCATAGATTGAAGCTTACGTGTACAAAATTTCATAAAGATTGGAACAAAACTGTAGATTTGTATCCAACACATACAAATATACGGACACTCTGCTTTATATATAATTTTTTTTTAAATCATGGCCCTTGGTAGGTGGATGGGTGAAATCAGTTTGTATTATAAAAAGTAATAACAAATCACTTAACTAAATCAATTTAAAGGAATGGTCCATAATAAGTACACAAAACTATGACACACAACTGCAAGTATGCACTTCTGAACACACCAAACCAATCACTTCAATTTGGCCACTGTAAATCCATTCAATGCTTTCTCACCTCTCATTGGTTATTTGAATGTAAGATACCATTGGCTAAGCAAAGTGTTATGCATTGCCAACCTATGAGTGATAGGAAAATGCTGCCACTGACCCTCGAAGACTTTAGCATATATTACCATGGCTATATAGTAATGTGGGGTAATGAATTTATCATCTGCTCATGGAAATCACAAATGTGATAACAAGTAAAATCTTGTCAAAACTGATATCAATGTCAACATTTGCTGTACAGTCTTCCTCGAACCAAGTCATGAGAATTGATTCAAGTGATGACATTTTCATCTATTTCCTCTTCTAAGAAGATTTGCAAATGGCATAAACATTTCTCAATGTCTTCACATTTCTCCACAATAGTATTTAAAGCCAAGGCTGGAATTCCAAGAGATGCAACTATCTGAACGAGTCCCTGTATTTAATACAGGGGTATTAGTGTCAACTTGTTTTAGTAGGCTAGATCCATATTTTCTTCTAAAAAAAAAACACTCAGCATTTTTTGTTTAAATTATTGTTCATTTCTGAAACAAGATTTTTCAGTTGAACAACTCAGAAATGCACGTAACGACTGCATACAAGAACTTTCAATACTCCATATTCTGCTATTCTATATCTGTGGATTGTTCAGATTAGAGTAGGTTTTTTCTTTTTTAATGATTTTGGCATTTTTTTTTAATTTTACCTACTGAGGAAAACGAACAAAACTAGCACACATTGTAGTTTTCTGTTGGAAACAGGGAAGGTGCAGATATAAGAGCATTGTACTTTTGTATCAGTGGTTCATTAAAGTTGTGTAACTCCCTCATTAATAGATACCACTTACTACATTGTAATCTTCTAGGGAAAAAAAAAAGATAGGGACAAATTACTTTTAATTTTCTCATTTCGGGCACAACTATTTCACCAACTAATTATTGCCGGTTCCTCCTTACCGACGTACTAAAATAAAGCAAATGACGCAATCAAATCAAATGTGTAGAAAGTTTACTGCTGTACCCCCTTGGGTGCATGCACGAGTTATCTCTGCATAGAGCGCATGCGCTGAATGGTAGTTGGGCTAAACAAATACTGTTCACGGCAAACCTTTGCACACCCCTAAACTCATCAAAAGGGCGGTGTGAACCATCTGTCTTTTGTGTCACTTATAACTTATTCAGTCACATTAAATGTCAGTAGGAAAAAAGGGATGAAGTAAACTGAGATATCGAGAAACAACGTAGAATTGAGATTTATCTTACTAGGAAGAAACGTAAAATCAGGGAATTTTTAACATTGTTCCAACAGGCTTTTCACAGGGCTATGAATTCATGGCATAAAATCACAAAAACTGTAAAACTGGGGTAACGTACAACCTAAGTTGCATTATGATTCAATAGAAATTAAGATTCTGAGTATACCAATGTGAAGAAATATCAAGAAATTACCTAATACATGAAGACATGTAGAAAAGACACTAAACAAGGAAAACTAGTTTTATCTTACTGAGAATGTGAAAAAGGCAGTAGCAACAATAGGACCTATATTTTACAGTTCATCATGATGTGGGCGTGAGACCGTTTTCAAATAGTGCATGCCGCTGTTGTGCTTACGGTAAGCGCCCAAATGCACACATTTGAAGTCGTCACACATCTGATGTGAACTCCATTTAGGACAGAGTTTAGAGCTGTAGTCACATTACATACAGTTATCATAGTAACCTACTGTGTGTGTGTGTGTGTGTGTGTGTGTGTGTGTGTGTGTGTGTGTGTGTGTGTGTGTGTGTTTCAAACTTTGTTACATGTTTTTTACCATCATGTAACAATTGCTGTGGGGGGTAAGAACCACCTACGACACATGTCAGAAGATATGAGACATCATAAACAATGATATTCATGAAAAGAAAAAAAAAAAAAGGACCGCATTATGCGATAATATACTACATCTGCTCCTAAACTAATGGATTGATTTCAAGCAAATTTGGTACAAATAATCTTTAAGGTCAGGGACCATTTGCTTTGGTGGCAAAAACAACCAACAATACATAGTCCATACAATATCACGTGATAAAACAATGAAAACTGACCCATCTTGCGGCACGTGATTTTATTCGTCAACTATTTGAGAATAAGAGTACTTAGTGAGTTGGAAGAAAGTTTAAACACAATTTCAAATCTTTATGGAACTTTTCTCACTGACAGCCCCCCCACAAAATGATGAAAGGAAATCAAGTTAATCTCTTAGTACTTTTCCAATATTCATGATGTATAACTACGGCATTTGGCATATGTTACAAGTTATTACTTCTACACTGTAAATTGTATTTGTGAGACATTTCAATGAATGTTCCTTCAACATCATATCACAGTTCACCATATAAGTCATGACATATGAAGTCATAAGCAATTTGGTTAATGAAAAACCGCATCATCACGTGTGACAATTTAGTATGTCCTTTACTACTGGGAAGACCATTATTCAAGACATATTTTGCAGAATTAGGCACATATACCACTGAATGTACCTTCAAATCTACATCATAGTGCGACACATATTAAATGGGCAGATAGTAAGGTAGAAGTTGATGGACATAAAGGGAAGAACAAGATGGCCTAAGATAAGAAAGGAATAAATACATGGGAGATATGACGACACAAAAATTAGGTTCCTGCAAAACCACCGGATCACACATGAGGTTTTGAGTTATTACTTCTTTACTGCTAACTCTATTTGCGACATATTTTGCAGACAATATGCAGATATACCTCTGGATATACCTCTGAATACACATTTGAAATTACATCATAACAGACACACAGATTCGTTTCTAATACAAGACTGGAGAAATGCATATATACCTGGGCAATACCAGGTTTAGCAGCTACTTTCAAATAATATGAAAACTTATCCGTCACATGCCTGTAATGTCACTGGTTAGTTCACTGTTCCTTCTGTCGTAACTGTAATTCACAGTTATATTTTTATTAGAAATTACATTTTGAAAAAGGGTTACACATGTATCTACAAGAACTCATGAAAAATTGTTTTTTATTGTTCCAAAGACTGAGAAGATGTGTGATACACCATTACAAAACTATTTCAGAGTTTGAAATGAGATAAAAGATCACAACTTTTATTTCTGCGAGGATCATTTTGATGTAACTAAACATTCCATATGAAACTTATTCTATTAATTCACTAGTAAATACAATTAGGGACTATCTACTTTGTACTATCTACTTTTCGTCAAATTCACATTTGTTTTCAGTGATATTTGTACATTCATTGGGAGCTGCAGCAGGTGGCAAAGTCAGCTACAAAAAGAGAAGCCAGAACGAACGGTGGGAGACAACCCATAATATGGCTGATTGCAACTGCAAAGTGAACAATGCTCAGCACTGAACCTTGTAGGACATAGTTCTCCTTAATAAGTATTCAGTAGGGTCCAACCCACATGCACCTTACATATGAAATCCTTTAAAAATTCCCAAATAAAAATAGACATACAACCCTGGACTCCCAAAGCATGCTAAGTATGGAGGATGCCTGTCCACCAAAAGGTGTCTTACGCCTTTCCCAAATCAAAAATTATGGTCACTGTTTGACACTTCTGTAAAAAAATTGTTCAAAATTTGACTTAGTAGGGTAACGAGATGATTGACAGCAGAGCAGTGCTTACTAAAATGATCGACAGCAGAGCAGTGCTTACTAAAGACACATTGTACATTTGTGAGGAGATTCAGAGATTTGAGACACTGTACCAACTGACCGTTAATCGTACCATCACCTTGCAGACGCTAGTGGTGAGGGAGATGTCCTTGCCAGTCTTAGGTATAGGAATTACTAAGACTTCATACCAGTTTCTAGGTAAAGTACCATCCCTTAAGACACGGTTATACATTCGGAGAAGAAAATGCAAGTCCTCTGGAGACAGGTGTTTTAACATCTGTATACGAATGCCGTCTGGTCCTGCAGAGGAGGACCGTGTGAAGAGATTGCATGTTAAAACTCCCTCATAGTAAATTCAGAGTTATAGCATTCATTGTTTTCGGAGGAGAAAGACAGCGTTCTTTCTTCTGCTGCCCATTTTCTAGGCAGGGAAGAGGGATGGTAGTTTCTGGAGCTGGAAATCTCTGCGAAGTAGAGGCCCACAGTGTTGGAGATGGAAATGGAGTCTACAATGACATCATTTGCAACAATGAGGCCTGAGATTGCGGAATGATTTGAGTCCCAGAGAGGCGACAGAGTTTGCCAAAAACAATGGAAGATGGGGTGAAACTGTTGAAATACTTTATGAATTAAAGCTGGCTAGCTCGTTTACTATCGCTAATGATGTCGCGCATTGACCACGCAATCGTTTGTACTGAATTCCATTCTCCAGCGTGTGATGTCGCCTGAAAATGCAGAGAGCATGTATCCGAGCTCTGACTGCCTCGTGGCATGCCTCATTCCACCAGGGAACAAGGGTATGTCATGGTGAGGAGGAGGTGGGAGGGATGCAACGTTCGGCGGCACAGATGATAGTGCTAGTAAGGTAATCGACTTGGTCATCAATATTGGGAAAATAGTACCACCTGAAGGTTGCTAATAAGGAGCGGGTACATGAGGAGTCTGACAGGAATGTAGGTTCACCAGTAATGAGACAGCCGAGATTAAGAAGATTGAAGATATCAGACAAGAGAGAGCCCCTATGGCAGGGGATGGAGAGCCCCTGAGTGGGTGATGGGCGCTGAAGTCGCCAACCAACAGAAATGAAGGGGGTACTGTGAAGGGTAGGCGTGGTAACCGTCCAGGAGGAGGGGGTATAGTGACAGGACGATGTTCGGGAGGAGGGAGTTGGGGGAAGTGATACAACAGAGGTAAACATTGATGTTAACTATATTGGGTGAAGAGACGGTCTTCTTTCAAGCCTCAGGATTGGGCAGATGGTCTAGAGTCTTAAAGACATGAATTTTCCTTTCCCTTTAGTATACTAGGCAATTGGCAAATGAGGAGCACGTGGGCTACGTCAATTTACACAGCTAGGTGGTGAGGTGAAAGGGTTCCCTGTACAGAGCGGTGGCCACAATCATCACCAACAGGATTGGTGTTGCATCTGGAAGACATGTGCCCAAAACGGAGGCAATGTTACCTTGACTTTCTCAGGTAGAGTATCCCTTTCGAAAGCCAGGATTGCAGTGCCAGTGTCAACACGATTACCCTCGAGGCCCCCCTGGACATGGGGAACTAATCTAACACCGTGCCATTCCAGGTTTGCCCCGAATTCATTGTCTGATTGTAACAAACGATCCCTGTGAAAGATAATGCTTTGTATCATATTGAGAGACTGGTGAGGCATGATGCTCACTGGGATGTCTCCCAATTGCTGGCAGGCTCGAAATGCAGCCGACTGGGTAGCAGAAGATATTCAAATTTTATCTTCTACACACACACACGTGCACACATGCGCACACAGACTCTTTAAATGTGCTGGAGACATAGTGGGGATAGGGGGGCTATGGAAGTGCGGGAGAGGGGAAAGGAAGGGAGAGGGATCTGTACTGTAGCAGCTAGGTAGAAAGTTCTTCCGCTAATGGCTCACACTCTTTAACAGAAATTTTGTAGTGGAGGTCAAACCCTGAGAGGGACCAAACTGGGCCAAAACAGTGGTGAACAGCAAGAAGACCAAAATCATGAAAGCCATCATTGGTAGCATAGGAATAGACAGGCCCTCTTAAAGTGATGCACCTAGAGAGGGAAGATGAGCAGGGAGTAGCGAGGAATTAGGTCGTGAAGGAGGGGAACTGGAAGAGGTAATGCAGGCTAGGAAAACAGGAATAAAGGCTGGAATGGCTCGTGGACTCGTGCACCTGCATTGGTGGAAGGTGTTGGGCAATGAGGTCCAAAATTCTCTTTGTATGGGCACAGTAACCAACTACATTGGAAGTCCAGGATTATTTGGTTTGTGGATTGTGGAGTGCCTGCACAAGGATCGTCTACCTGTAGCATACCAAGCTGCAAGACCTGCTGAATCCACCCACCAAGCACTTCAGATTCTAATCCCATCCACAGGCTAGTACTACCCTGTCAAAGGTCAGGCCGGCTGTCAAAGCAGCCATGCTGCAAGCACTGCACAACTTTTCATATCAGTATGACTACTAACCACCTTTCCATTAGAATCAATAGCCAGTGGCAAACTGTGGCTAAAAGCTAGGTAGACACCATGCTACTGAGGATATGCTTGATTTCAACAGCTGCTTCATAACCTGGGCCATCTGCCATCTACCCTCCTTAACAGCTTTTCTGAACTTCATAGGTGGGAGTTAGCCTTGCAGTAGACTCTCCAATCCCAAAATAATCCACACATCAACCTATGATATATTCCACACACACCCAACAGTTCTTGACCCATCTATACTACGCATCTCCCATCTCTTTTATATTCTGTGTAGTGTGTTTGTGTGTGTTGCTTCCCTCCCTCCAAATCCCCACTCCATGTCTCAGCTGAATCTCTCTTCAGCCATTTAGTACCTACATGCTCCATAAGGCCATGCTGTATCCATCCCCCACCTCTGCCTTGATAAATTCCTTCCATCCCATAATCTTGTTATTTTTCTTTGTTAATGTTGTCTGCAACATTCTTTGACTGTTCATTCCTTCTCTCCTGTGTTTCTTCTTTTTCTTTTAATTTTATCTTCATATTTCTAACTGCTTACACAGTGACTTCCAATCCTGCTTACAACACACAGCTTTGTAAACTCTATCACTGTCTATGCAGCCAATTCCTTTCCCCACAGTTATTACCATGTACAAATTTCGTCCCTCTTCCTCCCGTGTTTTTACATGCTTTTATTTATTGATTTCCCTACTAGCTTGTGCCACAAGCAATGAACCCCCCCCCCCCCCCCAAACCTGTTCATTTTTAAACACTTGCATGTTCCCACAACTATTCCATTCCATGCCCGTGAATTATTTTTCTTTTCCACACATGCTGGTAAAATATGTACGTAATTTTATGTGACTATTTTTCATGTGATTTAGATAGGCTTTTGCATTACTTTGCATGAATGTGTGTTCTGGTTTGTGGTTTGCATATTTGTGTGAAATGTTTGCATAGCATTGTGGGGTCATATCCACAATTCCATGTACTTTTTGCGCATTTTGGGTACATAGAGCGTACTTTCCATACCTTGTGTGTACTTTTTGTATTGTGGTGCATATTTATAGATTTTTGTCTCCTCACAACCTACTAACACCAACATTTTACCCATCATTTTCCATTTTACTAACATTCTCCCCTGTGGATCTCACCCCTCCCTTCACAGTGACCTGCAACTTTTAAGATTATACCAATCCTTGTTGCCTGCAAACCGGGTTCTACAAAAAATACCTCTTCATGGCATATTACCTGAACCACAACCTCTCTCTTTACAAGATACTAACTAAACTCCATCCGACAGGCCTCGAGAGGCCCACTGGGTACTGACCAGCCACTGTGTCATCCTCCGCTCAAGGGCGTCAACAGATGCGGTATGGAGGGGGACATGGTCAGCACCCTGCACTCCCGGCCGTTATGTCAGTTTTCGTGACTGGAACTGTTAATTCTCCATCAAGTAGCTCCTCATTTGTCCTCACAAGGGTTGAGTGCACTCGGCTTGCCAACAGTGCTCGGCAGACCGGGACGGTTACCCATCCAAGTGCTAACCAAGCCCGACAACTTCGGTGATCTAACGGGAACCGGTGTATCTACTGCAGCACGGCCGTTGGCTTCACAAGATACTACAAATGTCTAATCCAAACTAAATATATCCCATCCCCCAAACAGAATGCCTTGCTCTCCAGCATCTGGAGGGGCACTCTCAGACCACCTCCAAAAGTTATCCATCCAGCTGATGGCATACTACCAACCCTTATCTGACCCACAGTGTTCCTCTTTGTGAACCCCCTCTTAGCAACCAGACACATGAATCTGATCTTTTGAGTTTGGCACATCCGTCTGAACTTCCAAACAACACTCCACACCGTACAGAGCCAAAAGAACTATGGAACACTCTGGTAAACCTGCCACCAAAATCCTCAACCCCACATAAATTTCATTCCTATCCAAAAGATCTGGCCTTCAGCCCTATAGCCCAAATCAACCATATTCTTTTCATAAACTCTACAATAGCTAACCCTACTTTACCACCAATCCCTCTAATCTCAACATTGAACCCTGCCTTTCTCAGTTCATACCACCATCCGAAATCCCCCTACACTGCCCCTAAACCAGCCCCTGGTCACCCTTCACTATTTCCTCATCTCCAACTTGGCCTCACCAACTTTTACCAAGTTCTTTATTTATAACAGTTTTCAGCAGAAGAAAAAAGAGCCATTAACAACCTTGAAAACAAATGCAGACAATCATCCTCCCTACAGACAAAGGTACCACCACTGTTATCGAACTCTATGTCTACCTGGCAGAATGCCTCCACAAAAATAACTACTCCACCTACAAGTTGTGCCTGAATGACCTCATCCCAAAAGTACAACAAGAACTCCAAACATTATCACCCCACACACCCACCTTCTACATGCTCCCAAGAATTCACAAACCAAACAATCATGGATGCCAACTGTAGCTGGTTACTGTGCCCCTACACAAAAAACAGCCCTCATTGTCCAAAATCTACCCTCACACTTCCTTCACCAACTCTCCACCATTTCCATCCCTTTGCCTCCTGGAGCCTTACTTGTCACAGTTGATGTCACATCCCTACACAGCAACAACTCTCATGCCCATTGGCCCTGCTGATCTTTAACATTACCTCTCCCATTGTCCCTCATAATCCAAACCTGATACCTCTTTCCTCATAACCCTCACTAACTTTATCCAAATAAACAACTACTTTCCTTCAATAGAAAAGCATATATATGGTGGAGAACATAAATCCCTACTTCCATAGCAACTTCTATGGTATCCTATTCTGGTATATTCTTAAAAGTGAAATTGTGGTTTAAAACTACTGAAATCATTTATTTCAATATTTCAATCTGAGAAAGAAACTAAAGACATCTCTGGTGAAAAAGCATAATACTTCACTCTATAGGAATTTGAAAAAACTGATTGTGTGTGGCTACAATAGCCTAAGAATTATCATATGCACAAAGTATATTCAACATTTCAAATGTACTAACAAGTTTTATTTCCTTTAAATATAAATATTCTTAAGATTTTGTTGTTTCTGACTGATTCCACATTCAGAAGGACAATTACATTTGAATCGCTGATTGCAAAAACCTAAGCCCACTTTTGGTGAAAACTGAGTTAAGGCAAACATGCATACTCTGCATGTAGCTCCACCAGACTGTGCATGAAAACAGCCGAAGTCATTGCTTGTTTCCATTCACACAGAGGGAAGAAGTTTGAGCTGAGTGCAGAAATGTTTTAAGTCCAGCACTTCTGAATTGTTGACACTACAGTAAAGTGCTGTATGACAGTACTGAAGAAATTGACATTGTTGATTTTAGTATTCTTGTGAAAATGGATGAAGTGTCTCGTACCAGCAGCTACGGGGAGAAAAGGGTTAAACATTCTTCGGACTATCAATGAAATATTATGAAGAAAGCTAAAATTCATGGAGAGGAACATATGAATTAAAGCGTCAAAGCAATACCGAAAAAGGTGACAGGAGAAGACTGCAAGATCGAAGAAGCTGTTTTAATGTTATCGCAGAAGACAACGGAACTTTAGCACATTTTCCAAACATGGAATGCATGACCTTTTCCTTTGCAGGACCTTTTCCTGCAAGGACTGATCACAGCTAGTAATGTAAAATGACAACACCTGAGACGTAAGAAGGGGTGCAGGCATGACAAGTATTTTTGCTACTTTGTCCTCATTGCAGACAAATGACTAAAGCTATGTAGAAAAGCTTTTCTAAGTATTTATACAAGAACTGACTCTAGAGTTAAAAGAGTTCGCTAACTGCTGCGCAGTGGGTAGGCACTGAAAGACGGAAGTAAAATGTGAGTGTTAATGCAATGCCACCAGAGGACCAGATCATACCCTATTAGGCAAAATCATTATATACAGATCACATCAGATCATTCCCCATTAGGAGAAATCATTATAGTAGCCACACTATGCATTACCTTGACTGAACTATCTGTGAAAAAATGCACCAGATTTTTATTGCGAAACATCCTAACACGCCAGTAAAATACGAGTAATTATAATAAGATTTTTCATGACAACTTGCTTTCGGGAGTCCTCAAGTGGGTACTTGCTCCACCTGCAAAGAGTTGACGTTGGAGATTAAGTCAAAAACACCCAATAAGATAGGGATACAAGCACCAATAGCAGAGAAGATTTCCATATCCGAAGATCTAAGAAGTTTTATGATGTTCTGCAAGGTGGAAAAAGACAGTCAAACTAATCCTAGAATTCCTGCTTTATTTTTCCAACTACATGCAAAATCTTAAACTTCCTCGTGTCCCGGTGCAAGAACTGTTCTATTTGCGCCAGTTGACTTTTGCAGTATTTTTTATATATAATTTACATACAAGGTCATCTGCTTTTTATTTCAATCATGAAGAGAGTGTGAAGAAAGGACCCAATGAAGTTTGTACTTTTCTATTAAGCTATATCAATGAATATACAGTAAAACCCTTTTTTAACAAATCTCTGGGGATGCAAATATGTTTTTCTTAAATGGGTGTTTTGCCTAGGTACACAGGAGTGACCCAGAATCATTGTTCAAGCATTTTTAGAGATGTAGTAGATATTTAATTGAAAACTTACCAATTAACTGCCAAAAATTTGAATACATCGTAAAAACAATTTCACACAACACATCCTTTTTTTTTATTTTATTATTATTTTTTTTAATCAAAAAGAGTTGTCTGTTTTCTCCTTTCAGCATACTGTAATGAGAGAAGTTGTTGCTCAAGTTGGTTGATATTTGCCAGAATTACCTTGTCTACATTAAAATCTGAAAAAGTAGTTTCTGACAGTATCAAGTCCTTCCACGGCAGCTGCAAAACTTTGTGCAGTGGCCACTTTTTCTTCATAATCATAATCATAATCATCATCGTCGTCGACGTCCTCACCACCGCCGCCACCTTGTACCTCAGAGCGTTCCCTCATTACAATTTCACACATCTCACTCACGTTCATCTCAGGTGCCAAGGTTGAAACATTGTTATCACAAAAAACAAAGTCCTCAAATGTCGAATCTTCCAGAACATCTGCAATTCTCCATTCTTATTCAGGAAGAATGTCATCCTCTTCAGCAACATATGTAGGCTTGGCACAACCAGCCTTTGCGAAACAATTTAAGACTGTTTGCTGTGTTACACAATTCCATGCAGCTACAAACATGTGCATGGCTTGTAAAATGTTCAATTTCATCACCTGCTTTCTTTCAAGGAAGGTAACAGATTTTTGGACAACTGATGCTCTGTATTTTGCTTTGACAGAGTGTATTATGCCTAGATCAAGAGGCTGCAGATGGCTAGTACAGTTTGGTGGGACAAACAAAATTTTATATTTCTCAAATATTGTGTTTCTTTGGGTTGTGCAGGGCAACAATCAATAATGAGAACTATTTTCCTCCCTGCTACACCCACCTTAGGAATCTTATAAAGATTTCCGTTGTCATCCAGGAATTACTGTTGTACTCGTGCGTGCAAGGCAGTGTTTTGATATTTTTAAAACACCTGAGAGTTTTGAATTTTCCTATTATCAGTGGCGCCAACTTCTCACTTCTGTCACTGTTAACACATAATAGTGCAGTCATTCTGACCTTACTTTTCTTACCTCCGTGGCACTTTTCTCCCTTCACAGGATACATTTTTCCGGGAAGTAAATTATAAAATACGCCAGTTTCATGTGCGTTAAAGATGTCTCTGGGTTCACAGTCCTGTGGTAATGTAGTGCTTACTGTTTCTACATCAACATCCTCACTCTCGCCACTTATATTCTGCAAAGTGATGTTATGACACTTTTTAAAGCAATCTAACCATCCATTTGATGCAAAAAAATTTTGTACAACTATTCTGGCGGCAATTTCCCGAGCCTTCTCTTGAATATTGCCACTTACAGACATGTTGCCTCTTCTTACGTCATGGAACCACTTTAAAAGAACATTTTCCTTATCACTGAACATCGAAGTTTGAAAGTTCTTCCTTGCAGGTCCCGTGGAACTGCTAGCTTCAGCATTTAATAGTACTTCCTTGTTTTTCAATATAGTGAACAAAGACGGTGGTGCTAAATCATACTTTTTCGTCATGTCTGAAAGTTTTACATTACAATTATCTTCTACATCGTGTATGATCGTAAGTTTTTGTTGCATTGCGAGTTTCTTGCGCTTCCAGACCATAACTTCACAACAATAAAACTTTCTAAAACTGACGATTTGGGTAAAATAACCAATACAATGCTTCGCGGCTTGCACTTCATATAAACTGACATCAGATCACGTGACTACAAACGCAGAAACTGCGTTCAGATTCGTTTGATGCCCTTTCCACTATCACTACATTGCAATTTGATCTATACACAGCCCGTGTCAATCAAAAGAATCGATTACTTACCATTTACTGCCAAATGCCAACGTACGGCTTATAACACAAAGAAAGAAACTGAAAGAAATCAGAAACTCACTTTCACGTGTTAGAAATTTCGTAAAAATGGGATTTTAATTTGGAGAAAGTTTCCTCTTTATCCCGTAACAGCGGGTTGAGTCAAAGCAAGATTCGTTAAAAGCGGAGAAAAATTACACTGTTCTTATGTGAGTTCCGCTGGGGCCGACGCAAATATTCGTTAAAAGGAGGTTCGTTAATTCAGGGTTTTAATGTACAGCTGAAGATGTGAAAAACTTATTTCTGTTTTATGATAGCTGCCCAGGACCGAATAAGCACAATGGCTCGCCTGCATTTAACTCTCATGGAGGACTTTATCCAGCAGTTTTTTCATGCATTCCACTATCTAGCATCTACTGGGCCTACTTGTTGCGTTGTTTCCCCCTCCTCACCACAGTTTGGCATGTTGAGTCTAGTTGAAAACACTGTGACCAGACGTACATAATTTTAGTATATACTTTTAGTTCTGTATTTCTACTAATATTTGTTTTATGTCCAATCTTTTTCTAAGGAAAAAAATTGTAAGTATGTTTTGAATATAGTGTGTTTGCTCTCTTTGTGAGTATTTTGATATCAATCTCTATACATCCGATATGTAATGTAATTTCTGTTAAAATTTGCCAAGGATCTTAAGGTGATGATTCAAAATGTGTAATGATAAAAATAAAATATAGGCATCCAAGACATTCTAAGAAATTTTATTGCATTCCAACTTAAGGTTGCTTGTCCAAAAAATGGAGGATTTCATCAACCAAGTGGAAAATGGATGTATTTTGGGAGGTCAGATGAAAAATACCCTCTAAGGATGTGTATTTTTTCCATGATAATCATAAAATTGCAAATCTTGATGACCCACACAGAGACAGGTTGTTCAAAGTAAGGCCACTGATTGAGGCATTGTTACCAAAATGTCAGGCTATACCTCAAGTGCAAATGTTGAGTGTTGATGAGCAAATGGTCCCTTTCAAAGGGCAGTCAGCATTGAAACAATATTTGCCTAATAAGCCAAATGCAGTAAAAACCCCTTTTTAACGAATCTCAGGGGGCCGAAATATTTATTCCTTAAATAGGGGTTTCCTTAAGTGGGGGTTTTGCTTAGGTGCACAGGAGGAATGACTCAAGCATGTGTAGGTGTTATAGGAGCTACTTAATTACTAACATACCAATAATCTGCTAAAAATTCCAATACATCATCACACTTTCTGCAGAAAAATTATTTTTTATTAAATCAAAAAGAATTGACCATTTTGTTTTTCCAGCATAATGACCAAATTTATCACTGTGTAGTTAAAGTTTGTTTTTATTGACTCAGTTACTTTAAAAGAGCTCACTACAGATGCTAAAATTGGTGCTTGTACACCAGTCTGATCCTCTTCACCACCACCATAACACAAGGAAGACAAAGGACGAATAGCTTGCTGATTTGTCAAATGCTTTTTCTGGTATTGCTGCACTGGTATTCGATACGACAAACTATTGACAGAAAGAATCGATTGTGGTTGCTTATACCGGTATTGCTGCATAGATATTCAATATGTATTGACTGAAAGAATCAATTGTCGACATCACGAAAACAAATTCGTAATTGTGTGGAAGAAACAAAGCAAATTAACTTGCCGACAGTTAGGAATTGCGTAAAAACGAAATTTTAATTTGCAGAATGTTTCATGTTTGTTCCTTAAATGCGGACTTTTTCTTAAAGCGGGGTTCGTTAAAAGCAGGGAAAAATAACCTTATTCTAATGGGAGTTTCCGTGGGACAGACGGAAATATTCATTAAAAGCGGATTTTCCTTAAACGCGGGTTCGTTAAATCGGGGTTCTACTGTAAATGGGGTTATA
Source organism: Locusta migratoria (assembly GCA_026315105.1). NCBI lineage: Eukaryota > Metazoa > Arthropoda > Insecta > Orthoptera > Acrididae > Locusta > Locusta migratoria. The sequence continues at coordinate 788,419,209 of CM048755.1, forward strand.
AAAGATTTATTTTGTGAGATACAAAAAGTGCGATTCATAATTTTGCAATTTACACAGGTAATATAACTTTGGTTGCAGGTTGCGAGTGGGAATATAGTTCTTCATCTAGCACAAGTTGTTCAAAGAGGCCAAAACAATCTATTATATTTTGATATCTAGTTCACATCGGTAAATTTGCTAGTTGAATTGAAAAAGCGAGGGATTCATTCATTAGGAACCCTTTAATCAAACCAACGTCCAGTTTGTAAATTTTCCACTGATGCCAACCTGAGGAAAAGTGGAAGGGGTTCTTTTGGAAGAGGCTATTGTCAAAGGTGTTTAAATCTGTGCTGTAAGGTGGTTTGATAAGCACACTGTGACTCTTGCTACCACACTTGCATCTACATAACCAGTTACCACTGTAAAAAGATGGAACAGAGCAAAAGAAACTTACTCTCAGGTACCATGTCCCAGTATAGTGACACTGTACAATAAATTTATGGGACAGGTAGATTTGCTTGATGCACTGATATCCTATTATAGGATATTCATCAAATCAAGGAAATATTATCATAGGCTATTTTTCCACTTGGTGGATCTTTTAATTATCAATTGCTGGTTGTTATACCGGCAGGACTATGAGAGCCTCAAAATTCCCCATAATGAACAAAATGACCTGCTGGAATTCAAGTCTAGAATAGCAGAGACACTCTGCAAACAGGGAAAAGATGTAACAAAGAAAGAAAGGGAGGCCTTCAACCAGTATACAGACTGAACTGCAGCATAATAAGCATCAGGGTCCAGCAACATCTTTCCCCAGATAGGACTACCTGCACTGATGCAGTAGGTCATTGGCCTCAACTTAGAGAAACAAGGCAAAGATGTAAAAACCAAACTGTACAGGCAGGCAGTGTTTATGTGTAGCAAATGTAATGTAAATCTCAGTTTGAACAAGAGAGAAAAGAAAAAAAAATTTCTATTCTTAATTATCGAAGTTCAATTTGTACTACTCTAATGTCAGATACAGTATTATTAAAATGTTAAATAAAATACTGCACTAAATGAAGTCTTTGAAGTGTTCACTTTCTCAAATGCCCATTGTTTTAAATACCTAATTACACCAGATCAGTAAACAGCATCACATATTTAACATTATATAATTTCTAGCATATGTTTACTGGTAACAAAATATCATTTTTGATTTTCTGTGTCACATAAAAATTAGTTCGGGCATTAAGATGTTAAATTATTTGGGCCAGGTAATCTTTTTGTCCCCTATTGTGCAGGGAAGTTCAGATTTTCTTAAAGTTTGAGAAAGTTTTAAAATATAACAACCAAATTACATGGTAGTTTATCCCCAACCACACGAAAAACGCATTACACTAACAACACAGTTATCATGACTAGCCCGAAGATTGGTATCATGTACTTTATGATCATTATGTACTTTTACCCTGAATTCCTATAAAATCCAGCAGTAACACCAAAATAATTGCACAAATTGTTTAACTCGGACACAAGACTATGTTGTGTAAAAACTTAATGAAAGGTGTAATCAAATGGACTGTGTTTATCTCCTTGTGGATGTGTACTATCATTTTACATTAGAAGTAGTAGATAGTACAACTATGACAAGCTTCTCCATTTTAGTTTTTTAACATGAGATCATGAAGTCTGAAGATGGAGTATAACATTGATGCCCGTTTACGTGCTACAATTCTTATAACAAATTCTTTCAGAACAGCCTCTATTCTGCAAAACTACTGAATTTCACTTGCCTTAAGACCTGGAAGAAAAAAATAGTGTTCAATTCATTCATTACACTGAAATTTTCATGCACACATTATCAGAAGATTTGCGAATGGGCTTACGCACACTGAAACACTACACAATAGAGAACACTTAGTAAGAAGGAAAAAAAAGCAAAGCTGCACAACTTCAAGTAACAAAGTACTCACAGGTAAATTGAGCTTCTTGGCATCCACAGGCTGATAAAATGGCCACGCAAATTGATGTTTCCATACTGTCTTGAGCACTGCTTTCAAAAGAAATTGAAGTTGGTTGGTAACACGGCCCGGACGGTCTGGATGTGGGTAAAAGGGAGGCTGAACTACACCATTAACTGGCTCCAGGTGGGGTTCCTCCCTAGGGGGTGGTTCAGTCACATCTTGCTGGCTGCTGTTTGCATCCTACAGAAAAGACACACATTTTAATAACAAGGCATTACGCTTCACTCCAACAAAGTATAACTAACTGAACAACTATGATGCCTATATACATTAGCATTAGTGCACAGTGATCATGGTGCAGAATTGGCTTTTCTCTTGGACCCTTTTGAGGCAGTTATTTTGGTCACTGATTTCTACATTCTGTTTACTAGCTATAGTGTCAATAAAACAATAAGCACACCATTGGCAAATCTGTACATTGTGTAGACATTGATTTATAATGAATTTTGTGGAAGTGTCACTACAGCTTTGTGAAACAGCCTGGAAATAATCCTTCTGATGTAACTGAATAGTGTGTGGGACCTCTCACATTCAATCTTTAGTTTGCAGGTGAACTGCACGTTCCTAACCTTTTGTTCATTTCCTTGTAATAAAAGCAGACAGGTGAAGTGCTATTCTATAACACCCCACCAACAATGAACAATTGCTGCATTATTGCTACCATTGTCTTTTATTGTTGTAAATGTCCCCTGAAAACTTTTAGAAAGTCACACAGTTGCAGTTGAAGTTTCTTGTGTTGTTGTTGTCGTCTTCTTCAGTCCAAATACTGATTTGGTGCTACTCTCCCCACTACCCTGTTCTGCACAACCCTTTTCTTCTATTGAAACACAATCTGCTTACTGTATTATTTCCCTCCAATGCTAAATTGGTGATTTATCAATGTCTCAGAAAGTGCCCCACCAATCAATACCTTCGTTTAGTCACGATATGCCAGAAATTTGTTCTCCCCCCAATTCTGGTCAGTACCTCTAATATTCAGCATTATCGTGTGATACAAAACTTCAAAAGCTGCTATCCTTGATCTCTGAATTCCTTACCGGCCATATTTCACTCCCGTACAATGTCAGATTCCTAAACAAATACTTACAGAAAGGACTTCCTAATATTTAAATTAATATTGGACATCAACATATTTCTCTTCTCAAAAATGCTTTTCTTTCAATAGTCATTCTGCATTTTATATCTTCTTTACTTCAGCCATAAGATATTATGCTACCCAAATAACACTGTTTTTATTGTCTCATTACCTAATCAAATTCCTTCAGCATTCCATAACATTGTTTTGCTCTTGTTAATGAACATTTTATATAGCCCTTTCAAGTCAGCCCATTTGACTCAGTTGCTCTTCCAGGTCCTTTGATGTCTCTGACAGGATTACTACGTCAAACGCAAACTGCAAAGATTTTATTTTTTCCCTCTGAATGTTAAATCAGTTTCCAAAATTGTCCTCACTTTCCTTCACAGCTGTCTTACTGTACAGATTGAACAACATCTGTTGAAAGCCTATAATCTTGTCATACTCCGTTCCCAACCAATACTTTCCTTTCATACCTTATAGTTGCTGTCTGGTTTACATTCAAGTTGTACATTACCTTTAATTCTCTACATTTTAGCCCTACTAACTTCAGAATTTTAACACGTCGATTGTCACGATGACGTCAGAGGCCCATCAGAGCCACCTGCCGTGGCTGCCGGTGGCTACACGACAGCCGACGTGTTAAAGAATGTGTGCCAGTCTACATTACAAAAAGCTTCATCCAAATCTACCAAACCCATAAACAGTTGTAGGGGTATTGTTATTGGTCTCCATCTGCAATTTTTACCTAACATACTTCAGTCCAATGCTAAATTGATGATTGGTTTGCGATGTGTGCCCTCGGAAATGCTACCTTTTCTCACAAAGCTTAATTATTGTGCGAGTGTCTTACGTGCCTCTCGAAGCTCTATCGTTCGTCTTTGCAGAGAGTTGTAAGCCATCCTCATTATATTGTTGAATTTAAACCTACACTTTTCATTATTATGTGTTACTGTTAAGGCATGAATAGGTACACTTTAACAGAACAATCCCACAACTTTTATTAAACACGTGAAATTTATTACAAATAAATGAATAAGCCTACTCAACTTTCACGTTATAGATGTACAATCAGCCAGAAAGTCCAGACATTGGACTAAACATTTGAAAGTTTCATTGCTGTCCGCAATAATTTTGAAGTAGCAGTCCTTGAGCAAGTTTTGTAAAGCACAATGTTCTAAATCTTAGTTCACTGTGCACAGGCCAACTGTAACTATACAGTGGCCAATCAGATGTCACACGTGTTACACACGAGGCAGCTTGTGGAAATGTGTGAACTTTTACTTCCAATTGCCAGTGTTCCTAAGGCCATATTGATACTGGTCTAGTAGTCTCGGTTACCTCACAATACTCAATCAATACTAGATAAATATAGGTGTGTCTTTCCTTATCTTCTAAGATGTGTAGTAAGATTATTTGGCATACAGACTCAAAACTGGCAAAAATTGGAACTCTTTGGGATATCCAGAATCACACACTAAAATAGTGAGTGAGGTAAATATAGGAAAGGTTGGGGAAATGCCAGCCAACTACATTATAACCCCATACTGCTTCAACAAGCCTTTCAATATAACAATTGGAAGTAGGGAGCAGTGGGAGGAAATACAGTAAAACCTCTTTTTTACGTTCCCGGTTTTTACGTTTTCCTGCCATTTACACCATTTTTTGTCAGTCCCGTCAAATTTCCTATGTTCACAATGTTAATTCACCCTCGTTTTTGCATTAACATATTTACACTTTTCCTGCGTTTTACACTTTTTGAAAGCATGTTCGTGAAGAAAAAATGACGTAATCTACATAAATGGATGCTAGCATGGCTTTCCCCTTAAAGTATAGCACTTAAAAATTATTCGTAGTCGAGTTTCTTGACACTTTGAATAAATGCAAACGTATATTTCACATATCTTTGTTGGCAGTACGCAGCTAGTTGACTTATGATGCACCGATTTATGGCCCTGTAGTTCACAAAAATACTTATGCATATCTTTGCACTTGAGAACGCGAATAAATTCTCTAATATAGTCGTGTGAAAGATCGAAAAATACAAAAAGAACGGAACTTTTGGAGTTTTACTACGTAAATAATTAATGCCAATAAAAGTCTCGCTGACTAATCAATAATAATGAATGAAATTATGTCAAAAAAATTTTATTTCCCATAAAATTACCAGTTCTGCCCTGCACTTAAAATAGTAAAAATTTGGATAACCTTTATTGTATAATAAACTTCCTGGTGAGTATTTAGATGCCTATTATGTACATATATCACAAATAAACTATGAAAATGGAAGGCTAATCCAGTAAGCAGATTTTACCATTTAAAACATTATTTCCTGCATTTTACACCATTTTACTGAAGTCCCTTGAAAAGCGTAAAAACGAGGTTCTACTGTAGTTATACACTGTATGGGGGATATTGTCTGGTTCACTGACGGGTCGAAATCAGACCAAGGCGTTGGGGCCGGGGTATAAAGGGTGCAGCCAAGACTGGAGGGTGTCATCTCTCTAGGGAAACTGGCCTCAGTATTCCAGGCCGAAATCACTGGAATCAGGGCATGTGTGGAGGAGAATTTGCGTAGGTGCTACAAAGACCGTAGCATCTATATCTATTCAGACAGCCAGGCAGCCCTGAGATCACTGGCAGCGCCTGCAACAAGATCTAAAATTGTTGCAGAATGTCACAGGGTTCTGGTGGAGCTAGGGGAAAGCAATAGGATAAACCTATTGTGGATGCCTGGCCACTCGGGGATCAATGGCAACAAACATGCCGACAGATTAGCCAGGATGGGCGCAGAGACTCCATTTATTGGACCGGAACCTGTCCTGACAATCACCAAGGCAATGATCAAATTGGAGCTACATAACTGGCTCAGAAGACAGCACATAGAATATTGGACCAAAGTCTACCAACAAAAACATGGCAAGGTAATGATGCCAAAGCCATGTTTTAAAAGAAGCTCTGCAATCCTGGGTCTGAACAGGAGATAGATTAGACTCATGGTAGGAATGCTGACAGGCCATGGGAATTTCAAAAAACACCTACATACAATGGGAATAACAGAAGAGGACCCTAAATGTAGGATCTGTGATGACGGTGATGAAACTGCATCACATCTATTCTTCGAATGCATTGCACTGGAGAGTAAAAGGCACAGAACATTTGGGACAACCAGACCCGAAGAAATTGTGTCTAATAAAGAACTGGTAAAGAGACTCCTTGCACTGTTCAAGGGCATTGGCTGGCTTTACTAGATATACAAGGAGCGATACCACACAATAAACTTAGTTTCGGTGCGGGCAGTGGCGAGTTGGACCAAGACTGTTTTGGCTTCCCTGAGAAGATCAATCAAGATTATTTGAAATAAGGTTGGTACTGCTCTGCATCAAACAATAGATCCCATTACTGGTCATACAAATTAAGTTGGCACTCCGCATAGTGGCTAATGGGAGCAATGTTAAATGGAAATGCCTTTGCACCACTCCCAGTATCTACCACATCGAGTGTTAACTAAATTTGCGCAATTAGTTACTGTCTCTGGCTGTAACACAAACTGCCCAGAGATATAGACAAGATCCTTCGATCTTTTGTTGTGCTCTACGTGGTGCTATAGATGGGTTTCTTCTGGTGGACGATAATCCTTGCCCCCAGTGCTGCACTAGTGGACAACATGCTAGAAGCCAAGGGAATAGAATGAATGGAGTGGCCAGCTTGTTCACCAGACTTAAACCCAATTGCACACATCTGGGATGCACTTGGCAAGTGCATTGCAGCCAGGCCAGCACCTGTCACAACAGTTGCAGAGCTGTATATTGCACTCGTGGAAGAATGGCCAAATATCAGTCACAACGTTATTGATAACCTCACAATGTCCATGTTAAGCAGGTGTGCAACTGTACTGGCTGTCCAAGGTGATCACACACAATATTAGATAGCAATGAGAATGACTCAACTATTGTGGCAGTTCCGTGGTACCGCGCTCTAGGTAAACACCATGTAAACATCCAGTAGAAAGTTGAGATAGCAAAATAACCACATCACATACAAATTACAACTGTAACCAATATCTGAATACAATATGTATATTGTATTGATAGAGGGGAGAACACCTTCGAGTCAAATACACATAAACACAAGGAGATACTGTCGAAGTCTGAGGTGTTGAGGTACTTTGTTATGGCTGTAATCAGGGCCAATTTTTCAATCGTGGGAAGAGGAGAGGGCCACAGGTAAGTTCCCATTCAGTAAAATGAGAATTGTAGGGTTTTGTCTGAAAAGGAGTAAAATTTGGGAGGCCTCAGCCCACTGTTTCTGCAGAATGAAGGCTGATGCCTATGCCTCAGCCAGTCACCAGGTGTTCCACGAGAACTAACAGATCCATATGAAGGACACTTGGGAGGGGAAATGGTCGTTAGCAACCTTGTAGAGTGCGGGCATAGCCCACACCAACTAAGAACGTACAGAAGACCCTAAGAAGGAGAAAGTTATCTCAATGCGGCAGCTTCCTTCAAATGTTTAATTACTCAATGAGCTTTGGCATTAAGTATTTTAAAGGTAATACAGGAGAATCCCACTTTTACATTCTTGGGATTTACATTTTCCCGCCGTTTACAACATTTTTCATCAGTCCCCTCAAATTTCCTATGTTCACAACATCGTTTTTGCATTATCATATTTACGATGTTCCCACGATTTAAGTTTTCATGGAGAAAAAATGGTCATAATTGACATTAAATTACGCTGTCCTTCAAGTAGCCTAGTGTTTACAAATGATATGGGGTTAACTTCTTTTACACCAGACTGCCTTGTACCCAGCAGATTTGAATTGTTAAAAATAGGACAAATTCGTGTAGTGGTTTCAATGGTATTGGAGAAGTTGCAACTTTGGTCACACATTCATTTGTTTCTTACCGCAACCAAATGTATCTGCATGTTATACAACATGTAGTATGGTTCCACAATTGTCGCCATAATTTTTCATTGTTAACTTCGACCTGTGATTATGATCACAAACCATGGACATTCACATCTCAGTATTTGTAACTTAATAAAATTCAGTAGTATTGTCGTCTGATAACTAATGTTGACATTGTTGGGTGCACTGATAAAATTGCTGCCACAATGCAAGCATATCGATATCAATTTCAAAAGACCCTGATACATTGTTTTCTGCTGAGCGAAGATTTCAATCACGCTAATTGTGGTGTAGCATTATTCATACTAACTTTGCTTATTGTGTTATTTGCTTCAAGAACAGTATAAGTTGTGTTTCCTATTGAGTTGCAAGATGGAAAATACAATGGTTACGAGAGAGAGAGAGAGAGAGAGAGAGAGAGAGAGAGAGAGAGAGAGAGAGAGAGAGAGAGAGAGAGAGAACACTTTCGACAGAAGAAAAAGTGAAAATCCACTAAAGATTTCAACTTCATTGTGGAAAACATGTAGCTTTAGCCAAAAACTTTGGCGTACATGTGTCTATGCTGAACACTAGCTTTTTACAAATGTCTTTTTAGGGTGTTTGCATTTGGATATGTGTGAGTGTGTGTGTATTTGTTTGCCTTCCTTTTCTTTCCTTAAGGTAAGTCCTTCCATTCCTCTCCTTTCTTCCTCTTTTCCTGACAAAGCGACCAACGGTTGCGAAAGCTTGTATGTGATTTTTTGTGTCTGTCGACCAGCCTGTCCTTTGGGTAAGTCATCTGTTTTATATATATATAAAATTTTAAATGTCTGTTTTGAATACAGATGTGGACGCGCGCATTTTGGACGCGATCGCGTGGCCGGGTTCTGGCCGTTGCAATGGCACGGCCTACAAGGGCGGAAATGACGTGACTGGCAAAATCCGAGTGGTAACCAAGTGGCCGCAAGATGGTGCTGTGGCAACTAGCCTGTTAGCATTAATAAAAGAAATACTCTTAGAAAATTAATTACTCACAAACTTAGCGAGGTACAGGGGAGCTGAAACCGTCACAGTATCGGAGACCATCATAGTATCAGAGATTTTAAAACGAACATCATGGTATATTTATGTTTATTTAAAGAAAATGAAAGTGGCTGTTACAGACCTGCAGCTAATAACAATTTTGCTTAACAACTGTTGTAGTTATAAAAAAGATAACAGCACTGGAAAGCTGGTAAAATTTGATGTCAAATTGATATATTACTTGTATAAAACAAGTCCCATTAAAAGTTTTGTAAAAATTATCCAGTTTGGAAAAAGGGCATAAATAGGGGGCTGCCATCTTGATTTAGCGAGTCTTCGTTCGGGCTTCATTGAGGCTGAACTTGTGCCCTTCGGCTCCATAACTTCCGTGAAAATTCGCCCAAGTTTTCGTTTAAAAAATGATCGTCTCCTCAGTTTCATTGGTGGGGACTTAGCGAGATCATGTGGTAGGAGTTGGGCAAACTGAACTTTAAGAATTTTGGTGTCTGTCTGGATGCAAGCCAACAGTTAGAAAAATTTCGTGTTTAGTGAGAGAGACTGATACTTATAAAACATTTGGTGAGAGTTTGGGACCTCACCGGACTTGGGACTTTCTGGGAATTAGACACGCTAGAGCAGATTTCATTATGTACCGAGAATTATTTCGGACTTTGTTTCTTTCTTGAGAATGCTGGAATTTGAGTTTGAAACTTGGCGTTTCGAAATGAAACTCCTGAACTTTTGTATGTTCAGCCAAGAGGCCCTTAGTTATTTCAACTGAACTGGACAATTAAATTTTTCTGGGACTTCAGTGTGTAATCAAATCTTAAATAAACAATTACATAAGTGACACTCAAACACCTGTGAGTGACTTATTTACAAACCAATGTTTTCACTGCCAATCAACCTTATTTAAAATTTGTGTTTTTATAAAATTTAGGGTGATTAAGCGAGAAGTGGACAGTTGGCCCCTAGACATAACGAATAGCCACTTTAGACTTAAAAGTTCCGACTGTTTCACTTTGCCCCTGTTGGTGCAGTGTTTATTGAACATTATTTTTTAGAGTGCACATCCAGTGTGCTGGGGGCTCGAGCTATAAATATTAAATGAGTTCATTTCATATTTGTCTGAAATTAGACACAGCAAAGACACAAAGTCTGCTATCAGAATTGATATCATAGGAGAGATCACACGATTTACAGTAAATAAGACTAATGTTTTATACAGACCATTAATACATAAACACAACATACTAAACACATAAGTACAGCACAGTACTAGTACAATAAATAATACTACTCAACAAAAAATTGTACATTGCTTTAAATAATAATAATAATAACGGACGAACACACCGTGCGGTGTGTATACTCGCACAGTCCAACGCGCTATCCACTACATGTAACAACTAGAGCATGCTATCTTCATTCTTGTACTATTACTGGCATTTAACTGATACTAATATGGCATTTTTAGACACTAGATTATCATTTATCGTACATAGAATGACACGTTTTTGTTAAATCTTCAGTGTGCCATTCTTTAGAAATGACAACATACAAGTTACAATAAGAAAATGATCAAATACACAACGCAAGATGGCGTATGCCAGAGAGCCTTCTGGACGAGGAATGTCGCGCGACATCTCCAAAGGGCTGGTTTTCGTTAATTCAATGAAGGGTGTCAAATCTCCGTTATTATTGCAAATATATCTCAAACGATACAAAATTGTAGAGAATTCTCTCTTCTACAAATTCCATTATTATTCAATATTCGAGGTAGATAAACGGTTTATTTGCAATTAAAATTTCATTACAATCAGCTTTTCTGGTTGTAACTAACATTTTTTTCTGAAAAATTTGAAAAAGGGAAGTTCTAGTCTCTGTTGGCCTACAAGTATGTCTGTAAAATTTGGTGCTAGTTGGTTGAACGATTCGACTTAAAAAGTGGGAACATGTTATGGACAGACAGACAGACAGATAGACATCCTAAAATCGCCAATATTTTTGCAAATATCTCTGAAACGATACAAGATATAAAGAAAGAAAAAAACATAAGAGAGTAAAGTTGTAGAGAATTTTCTCCTCTACAAATTAGGTTATTCAATTTTCATGTCAGATGAACGGTTAAGCCATTATTTTCATTTAAATTTCGAGCTGTCAAAAGACGATTGCAAAGGCCCACTTTTAGTGTTACTACCGTAACCTAAAGTGGGCCAAAAAGTGAGATTCATTCCAGTAGATGGAGGAAATGTATCAGACTTGAGCAATAATGACAATGAAATCCTTCCAGTACTTAATTCATTGTGGAAAACGCTTCAGGTGGAACCTATGCTGGAAGATATCCTGAATGTTGATGTTACCACTGTGGAAAGTTTATCAGTGGAATATGTCATTGACATTCACATGCAGGAAAATACTGAAGGAAGTGATAGTGACCACAATGATGACGATGATTAAAATGTTGTCCCCTCTGTTTCTGACGTGAATGCACCAGCGATAACAAAAAATATATTTCTGCTGCAGATGTTGAGGACAAGGTTTTTCATTGTGTTCATCAGCTGAGCTGGAAAATCACATTGAACCAATTAAAAAATAAAGTTATTATTATTATTATTATTATTATTATTTAAAGCAATGTACAATTTTTTGTTGAGTAGTATTATTTATTGTACTAGTACTGTGCTGTACTTATGTGTTTAGTATGTTGTGTTTATGTATTAATGGTCTGTATAAAACATTAGTCTTATTTACTGTAAATCGTGTGATCTCTCCTATGATATCAATTCTGATAGCAGACTTTGTGTCTGTATTAGTTAGAAGATGACAATTTGGCTGAGTTGCCAAAGCCAGTGAATGAGAAGCAAATACTATGGTGACTCGCCTGTAGGGTAGTACCATATTTAATGCCCTGAACAGTATCTCATACAATTTTCTCGTATCACTTTTACAGGTCAAGTTATACAAAAAAAGAATAAGATGCATTTTCAGCAAGTGAACACGTGAAGTGCATTTTTCATATGTTGCAAGTACAAATACTAAAGTTAAGTCTCACAAACACAAACCCATGGCAGCACTGCTTACTTTCAAATCATTTAATTTTAGCTACGTTTGTTAACAGTACAAAATTCAGTAAACCTTTAAATAGGTATATTGCCGCGTTGAAATGGGAGCAGGCTTGACTTCGCAGGCAACTGAACACAGCACTTATACTGAAATCACATTTATTATGAACTTAACATACACGCAGCACTGAGTGCCTCTCGAGCAGAGTGCTCTGCTATTTATACACAGACAGAATTTACCAGAAATTAGAAGAACAGTTAACATAAGAAACAAGTAGAATTTACAAGTGAACATAAGAAAGATGTAGAGCATTCTGGAATTGTTAATGACAAAGAAATAAATTTTTGCCGAGGGGCGGGATTGAACCAGCGACCTTCAGCACTGCAGTCCGTGACGCTATCCCCTGCGCCACGCCAGCAGTCGGTGTACGTGCTCTCTCGCGGCAATATTTAATGCACCTCTCAACCGACCCTCTCAGATTTCTTTCATATTTGTTGCATTCAATGACCCAAACAAGATACGGAAAAATACCAATTTGCAGAAGTGTGAAGAAAGTTATAGGTCTGGAAAGTTTGGAATGTGTAGTAAATACATGTGCCTTTCTCAATATAAATGACTATAATTCAGTTACAGCACTGAAAATGGCACCGTTGGAAAGCTAATGAATAGACCTTTACACTGATATGCTACATGGCAGATTTCTAACAATTTTCATACTAAAGGTCATTGACCTTTGACCTTTAATACCCCAAAAACGCCCCTTCTTCAATTTTTTTTTTTTTTTAATTTATTGCATTGCCCCTGTATGTCACTATAAATACAGTAAATATCAAGTTGGCACACCAAAAGCATCATGCACAACAAATTATTTTGTCAAATTAAGTACACCATAAACATGCAGTAAGCAGCTATGTAACCAGTTCCCCCCCCCCCCTCCCCCCTAGAAAAGCTGCCAATAGCAGTTACTTTTATTCTGACCAATTGTTTAATATTTCTAGCTGTGAACAGCCAATCGGAGAAATGTTTATTTCATCCAATCAACTTTAGCCCTTTTTATTGAACAGACAGTGTTATTTCAACCACCATTAGCCTGTTTTATGGCTGTGGTGCGTTTATTCAAAGAGCAATGTATATGTCTTGTAACTATATGCACATTTCAAAGATAAACACACAGATATAAATAGCGGCTTCTCACAATTTTGTGAGTTGCGGTCAACGTGTGTGTGTGTGTGTGTGTGTGTGTGTGTGTGTGTGTGTGTGTGCGTGTGCGTATCACACTAGAATTTCAAGTTAACGATTGAAGGAGGTAAACAAAGCGCTAAAAATGTGTGAAGGATACACTACCATCATACAAGCACTGTGTAACATTTGTTACATGCAATCATGTGCTACCAGTTTGTTTCTTAGGTTCTTTGTCGTATTGTCGAAGTTTCTTAGGTTCATTGTCCTATTGTCAAAGTTTGACAGGAGTAACTAATTCTCTGTATGATAAAGGTGTTGTTTAAATACGCACAGGGTAATCTAGGTGCTATAACAAAGTCATCTAAGTTTTTGCATCGAGGTCACAACAGCTTCTCTCCCGTAAAATCACTAAAGAAGGTCTCACAGTAAATGAGTAACTTTATCTTCGTGACTTTGCAGGAAATTACTCCACCATTCAGGATGAGGTTTAGGGATTCCACTGGAATAATCCACATACAATAATTCCTCTATTTGTAGCTCACTACAGAGACTAGCACTAATGAAATATGACATGTATGTATTTGGAAATATCTGAATGCCTTCTGCATGATACAGTGCATTTCTTCTTTCCAGAATAATTTCTTACAATTGTCAGTTTTCAAATCTAAAGCACATTTGATACTTTTTGGGTGTTTGCCCAATACAGAAACAGAAGGAACTTCATGAATCTGCCTTACCAACAGGAAGATTTTACTGTTACAGCAGAAAGGCATTTTTTGCTACAGTGCATGGCAATGGACCTTGTGATGGGGTATCAGGGACTGCAAGGAGATTAGCAAGACTTGCCAGTCTCAAGCGACCTTATGAAGATCATATTTCGACATCACGACTGTTGTTTGAGTGGTGCAAGGAAAATATTCCATTATGTGTCTTCCGTTATATATCGGTTTCCCATCATGATGAAGACACGGCCAAGCTGAAACAACATCACAAAACTACAAGGACTATTCCAGGTACCCAAAAGCTTCATTTTATAATACCCATTAACGAAGGTTCAGGAAAGAAAGATATATTCTGCTTCTTTAGTGAGAAGAGAACAGTCAGTGATTGCTATAGTGAATGAAATGCTCTTAACAGAAATACATGGATTTGTTGCCTGTATGTACGAGGGTCATTGGTGGGTTGCACATGTCTTACAAACTTGTGAAGAAAGAGGTGAAGTAAAGGTCAACTTCTTGCACCCACCTGGATTGCCTCCATCATTTGTATTTCCTGCTAAATCAAACACTTCTGTAGTCAGAAAATGTGACATTATGACAAGAGTGGATCCAGTGGCATGAACTGGAAGGACATACAATCCCTCTGCGTAAGATCTGGCAAACATTAACAATTTAGTTAGAGATTGGAAAGGGGAGATCTAATGACTTTTCACGGCCTTTTCATTTAAAATGAAATGTAAATGGTTCATAATACCACTCAAATAATGTAAATCATATTTTTGTACAATATTACTTATGTATTGTACTGTATCTAATTTGTGTTTCATACATGTGTGTTACCTTCTTCATTTTAGTAGTGTACTGATGCAGGCAAAATAATTTTTGCACATGATGCCTTTGGTGTGCCTTCTTGATATTTACCATATTCATAGCATCATAATGGGACAATAAAATATATTTTTTCCGGAAAATTTGAGGATTTGACGTTATAATATACTCAAGGTCAAAAGTCAAGGTCAATGACTTTAGTATGAAAATTGTCAGGAATCTGCTATGTAGCATATCAGTGTAAAGACCTATTTATTAGCTTTCCAATGGTACCATTTTCATCACAGTAACTCAATTATAACCAGAATTACCGTAATTTATGTTTAGACAGATGAGTGTAAATTTCGCACACATTCCAAACTTTCCAGACCTGTAACTTTCTTCACAGTTGTAATGTACATCCGCAAATTGGTATTTTTCCATCTCTTATCTGGTTCATTGAATGCACCAAATATGAAAGAAATCTGAGATGGTCAGGTTGAAAATGTTACTTTACTGCATTGAACTGACATGGAATAACCCATATATAAGTCCATGGCAAGTATTTTGTTGCATATTATGTACATACATACTTCATAACAATAAAAATGCAAGGGGGGGATCCTGTAAGCAACTTTTACAGCTTAAAATTTTGTTTCCAACATTTTACATTATTCTGCATTTTACACGATTTTATTCAAGTCCCCTGAAAAGTGTAAATAAGAGGTTTTACTGTAATACTGATGAACAGGTGCTGGTTAAGGCACTGCAAGGTCTGACCGCAATAACAGATTGCAATTGTGAAGGTCATGATCCACCACAGGACTGACTGGTGGTGAAAAGGACAGATCGATCAAGGAATAACAAAGCCAGCAGCATGAATATACATTTCATGAATACAATCTGACAGAGAGTGAACACAACTTGGGAGATAAAAACAGGCTAATCAAAAGAATGGAAAGCCCAAATAGATAAGTCTGTTCATTGGAAGATGGCAAGGGAACAAGAAAATCAACAGTCACTATGAGGAACAGCCCCATAAGGGGTGATGAGCATTAAAATCAACCAAGCACTGAAATGTCATAAAATCATCACAGGCACTAAGGGCCACAATTTGGGTGGCATACGTTTTCTGCAAAAGTGAACCCAACCAAATATTACTCAATGAGTCCACTCTGCCAAACTTGTCTTCAATATTTGCTACAAAAAATAGGGTCTCAGTGACTACAAAAGTGTCAGCAGCAGTTCTTGTGCACGGGACCTATTCTATATATTTTGGTTACTTTGTCGATCAGTTCATTGTGGATAAGCGCACCGAACAATGGAGTTACAGCAATAGAGCATCCATGGAATTCAGTAGGTCATTTGGTAGCAATTAGATCCACCTCCCAAGGAGCCAATTTGGGTTTATGCAGTGTTGCTATATCTCCTCACACAAGTCCGGAGATGACTTACGCAACTACAAACCTGCACGGTGGAATGAAGCCAGCGCATACAATGCCCCACAAATGAAGCTGTCCTCCAACAGAACTATTTCATATTACTGTTTTCAAATGAGTCGTGCACAGGGTTTACTTATTTTTAGACAGAACGGCGTGCTGGCATTTCCCAGGGAATATATTTGAAATAACTGAACCAAGTTAGTACTGGTGATATAAACAATGGACTTTTCTTACACTGCAATGTAACAGAACTATAACTTGGTGGTTTGACGGCACTAGTGAATGTGAAAATGTGTCTGCAACATGATGCTATTTTGTGTGTGTGTGTGTGTGTGTGTGTGTGTGTGTGTGTGTGTGTGTGTGTGATGGGTCTCGCCTATTTTGATCAAGCTGTGTGAGAAGAAACAGTTAAGATGAACATTTTAAATGCCTAAAATATCTTGCCTGAGTCAGTTATTTCAAAAGAAAAATCAAGTATAAACAAGTTTGCATGACCTATTGATTAATGACAGAGTAGTAGAGCCGGTCATCTCAGCTCATCCCCGCCTATCGCCAGACTCGCAGCCAAACAAGCTGTGGTAGGTCCTGCTGGTATAAGCTATGCTGATAATTTAATTAGTAATTTGTGTCATTTCATGTTAGATGCTCAAGGTGTCCATGATAATATACTATTTTTCTGAAGTTTATTTTTTTAACCACTTTAGACAAGAACACTGAAGATTTATTCTCATATAGCTACCTTCTAAACAGTTACACATTAAAACTTGTAGTAATTATGAAATTTAAGCATTCAGTTTATTTGAGAATGCTGTTACAGATGTAACATCGCGCACTTTTAAGAGATATGCTTTGTGAGTAAGAGATTCAAAACAGAAATACCAAGTTAAAAAATTTGCCGTTATCTATACCCACATACTCCATAATCCATCCTAAGGTTTGTGGGAGGATACCTCGTCCCTCTACTAGTCATTACCTTTTCTATCCCACTCCCAAACAGAAAGAGGGGAAAAACAAATGCCTGTATGCCTTCGTATGATCCCTAATTTCCCGGCAGTCACTTCAAATTCTGGCACACTAAATTTCCTCAACACGGTCATTTACTTTTTACTTTTACTGGTCACTTCATCTGTTTAGGACGACCTAGGAAAGCCAGATTGTTATTTAATAGTGGAAATAAATCATTTGTAAGAGATTTCTGATTATATGATTTAAAGCATAATCACAAGTTCAAATAATTAGTGATGCACTTCATTGATTGTGCTGTTTCTGATGAGGCATCAGATATACGAAATCAAACCCTGCTACTGAAGACTACTTTCTTTCTTTTTTATCACATCATGACAATTTGAACCTGCACTCAGTTTTAGTGAAACAGATGCCAAGTTCTTTAATGTGACCATATTAACCCTGAGGTTAACGCTAGTTTGCCAGAACATTGGAAGCGCAAATTCAAACTATAACAACTGTAGAATTTTTATTATCTTCCCACCCCCTTCATAGTCTAATTTAACTTAGTGCCACATAAAGTTAAAAGCTCAGTATCAAAGACTGCTATTGAAAAAAGAAAAATTAAAGTGGATAACATTTTTTGCGGACAGAATTAAAAAATGTGTTCCTTTGATTTCACTGCAATTTGAAACATAAATTTATTTACTGAAGGTAGTGCCCACGAGATTTGAAATTAGAACCATTAGGAAAGTAATGATCATATTTTGTGTTTTCCTTTCTGTTGATTTCTGGTTCTGAAAAAAATGGCTTCTTAGTTTAAACAGATATAAGAGAGAAATAGCTGTAGTAACAGACCAGATGTTTCTTAGTGTTTTTTTAATTCCAGATAGTGGTAGAAGGGGATACTTTTAGTCCTGTGGGTTATGGGCAGTGCCTAAGAGGTCATTGTAAAGTATCCTCGCCACACACACACACACACACACACACACACACACACACACACACACACCACACAAACTTTTATGTAGACAGTGGTTATCCTCTTGGTTTGAGGGTCAAGTGAACTGTCCACACACGCTTCACAGAAGAAGGCGACCTAGTATGCAGCCATTCTGCACATCTCCCTCCATTACCGCACTCGCACCCAATAATATTCATTCTCTATGTCCGTGGGTAACCTTAAATCACGTCAATATTTTTCCACAATTCCCCCATCGCTTCACCTCTATGCACATAAGCGCCTATCTACATGACGCAAACTAGTGTACCGGTATTGTTCTTTTTTAATCTAGTTGGCCGCAGTTCGCGAACAGCTGAGCGTGCTGTTGTCTACGATCAGCCGTCTTCAGGCTGCTGTCTCAGGGTGCAGCGATGGTGGGGAGTCTGGTGCGTCGAGTGGGACACCTCAGGTGTCTCACACTTCGCTCTCTGTCCCTGCTACCGAGGCACCTTCAAGTGTACCAGACGTCGTCGAGCCGCCTACTCCGCAAGGGAAGTGGCGGGTTGTACGGCGTTCGCGTCGCTCGAGGCAGAAGGCCAATGTGGAGGCTGGACGTCCGTCCGCGCCCATTCGTCCTGTGAGTGAATGTGTGTCCACACCTTCAGCAGGGTCCGAGCAGGTGCACGGGGGGAGGGGATTATTAGTTATTGGGAGCTCCAATGTTAGGCGCGTGATGGAGCCCCTTAGGCAGATAGCGTCCAGGTCCGGAAGGAATTCCAACGTGCACCTCGGCGTGCCTGCTGGGGGGGGGGGGGGGGCGGCCTCATCCGAGATGTGGAGGCGGCCTTGCCGGCGGCTGTCGAGGGTGCAAGGTACAGTCGACTGCAAGTCGTGGCTCACATCGGCACCAATGACGCTTGTCGCTTGGGTTCTGAGGACATCCTCAGGTCCTACGGGTGGCTTGTGGAATTGGTGAAGGCTGCTGCCCTCGCACGTGGGGTGCAAGCAGAGCTGTCGATTTGTAGCATTGTTCCAAGAGTTGATCGGGGTCTTTTTGTTTGGAGCCGAGTGGAGGGTCATGGCTGCAGATTTCTGGATCTGCGTTATCGGGTGGGGAATTGTAGGGTGCCCCTAGATAGATCAGGGGTGCACTACACTAAGGAAGAGGCTACACGGGTAGCAGAGTACGTGTAGAGTGCACATGGGTTTTTTTTAGGCTAGGCGCTAACTCTGATGAGCACTCGCCTGTCAACATTCAAACAGCGTATTCAGGCCACGTTCGGCCCAAAAATTCTAATATCAAAATATTAGCTGTGAACTTACAAAATATTAGAAACAAAGTTCCCGAATTTGCCGCACTGCAAGGATATTATTGTGCTCAGATAGTTTTAGGCTCTGAAAGCTAGCAAAATCATAACATGGCAAGTTCAGAAATATTTAGCGAGGCGTGGAACGTATATCAGAAAGATACATCTACATCTACATACATACTCCGCAATTCACCGTAAGGTGCGTGGCGGAGGGTACACTGCACCACTACTAGGCATTTCCTTTCCTATTCCACTCCCAAATTGAACGAGGAAAAAAAGAATGCCTATATGCCTCCGTACGAGCCCTAGTTTCTCTTATCTTGTCTTTGTGATCTTTACGCGAAATGTAAGTAGGCGGCAGCAAGATCGTACTACACTCAGCTTCAAATTCCGGCCCTCTAAATTTACTTAACAGAAATTCACGAAAAGAACGTCGTCTTTCTTCCAGCGATCCCCAATTGAGTTGCCGGAACATTTCCGTGACACTCGCGCATTGGTCGAACCTACCGGTAACAAATCTAGCTGCTCGCCTCTGAACCGCCTCTATGTCTTCCTTCAAACCGATCTGCTGCGGGTCCCAAATACTTGAGCAATACTCAAGACGTGGTCGTACAAGCGTTTTATATGCGGTCTCCTTTACAGGTGAAGTAAATCTTCCCAAAATTCTCCCAATAAACCGAAGTCTGCTGTCCGCCTTACTCACAACTGTCCTTACATGCTCGTTCCATTTCATATCGCTCTGCAATGTTACGCCTAGATATTTGAACGACGCGACCGCATCAAGAAGCTCACTACTGATGCTGTATTCGAACATTATAGGATTGTTTTTTCTACTCATGCGCATCACCTTACATTTTTCTACATTGAGAGCTAGCTGCCATTCTTCGCACCAACTAGAAATTTTGTCTAAGTCAACCTGTATGCTATTACAGTCAGTTACAGACGACACCCTCCCATACACCACAGCATCATCAGCAAACAGCCGCAAATTACAACTTACTCTGTCCATCAGATCATTTATATAGATAGAAAATAATAGCGGTCCTATCACACTCCCCTGGGGCACGCCTGACGATACACTCGTCTCTGATGAACACTCGCCGTCGAGAACAACGTACTGCGTTCTATTACTTAGGAAGTCTTCCAGCCAGTCACAAATCTGTGAACCTATTCCATAAGCTCGTATCTTCGTTAGCAGTCTGCAGTGTGGCACCGTGTCGAACGCCGATAGATCGGATACAACTGGAGGAGGAGTGTTCATCGCTGTGGATAAAGATATTGTTTCTACTGAGATCGAGGTTGAAAGTAACTGTGAAGTTATCTGGGCACGTATAACAGGCCTAAAAGGAGTAAAGTTAATAGTTGGGTGTTTTTACCGAACCCCCAGTGCTGCTGTAGAGGTTTTAGAATCATTCAAAGAAAGTCTACACCAGGTAGTGCATAAGTATCCGGGCCATGTAATATTAGTCGGAGGAGACTTCAACCTTAAGAGTATAGATTCCGAACTCGCTAGTTACATTTCAGGCAGTACAGACAAGCAGCCTTGAGAGCTACTTTTGAACACTTTCTCCGAAAACTGTCTTGAGCAGTTAAACCGGCAACCCACGCGCAATGGAAATATTCTAGAGCTAATAGCCACAAACAGCCCTGACCTTATTAACGATGTCTGTGTAGAGACAGGAATTAGTGATCATGATATCGTCATAGCGTCAATGGTGACCAAAGTACATAAACCAATCAAGAAGGCTAGAAGCGTGTTTTTGTTGGGAAGAGGCGCTAAGCAAATGTTAGGATCGCACTTAGAAAATGAATGGCCATCGTTTAATTCCGGGACTATGGATGTAGAGCAATTGTGGACTAAATTTAAGTGCATTGTAAATGAAGCGTTACAGAAATATCTGCCAGTAAAGACGATTAAGGATGGAAAAGATCCACCGTGGTATAATAATAATGTTAGAAAGCTGCTGAGAAAGCAAAGGCTGTTGCACTCTCGATTCAAAAAAGAACACGCAAATGATGACAGCCAAAAGGTAGTAGAGATTCGTGCGTCTATAAAAAGATCGATGCGTGAAGCATACAATAATTATCACAGCCATACCTTAGCAAAAGATCTTTCCGAGATCCCGAAAAAATTCTGGTCCTATGTAAAATCGATAACCGGGTGAAAGCCCACTGTCCAGTCACTCGATCATTCCGGGGCAGTAATAGAAGAAAGCAAACGGAAAGCTGAAGTTCTAAATTTAACCTTTAAGAAATCTTTCACGCAGGAGGACCGCACAAATGTACCATCATTTGATCAACGTACTAATTCCGAAATGGGGGACATAGCAATAGGTATTTCCGGTGTAGAGAAGCAGCTGAGAGAGCTAAATACGAAAAAGTCTGCTGGTCCGGATGGAATACCAGTTCGGTTTTAAAAAAGACTATTCTGCGGCGTTGGCCCCCTACTTAGCTTGCATTTATAGCAAATCTTTAATTCAGTGCAAAGTTCCTAGTGATTGGAAAAAAGCGCAGGTGACTCCCGTGTATAAGAAAGGAAAGAGAACTGACCCATACAATTACAGGCCAATATCGCTGACATCAGTTTCATGCAGAATTTTGGAGCATATTCTCAGTTCGAATATAGTAAATTTCCTTGAAACGGGAAAGCTTCTTTCCATGAGTCAGCACGGGTTTAGGAAACATCATTCATGTGAAACTCAGCTTGCCCTTTTCTCACATGACATCTTGCGAGCCATGGACGAAGGGCAACAGGCAGATTATGTTTTTCTCGACTTCAAAAAGGCGTTCGACGCAGTGCCACACTGCAGATTGCTAACGAAGATATGAGCTTATGGAATAGGTTCACAGATTTGTGACTGGCTGGAAGACATCCGAAGTAATAGAACGCAGTATGTTGTTCTCGACGGCGAGTGTTCATCAGAGACGAGTGTATCGTCAGGCGTGCCCCAGGGGAGTGTGATAGGACCACTATTATTTTCTATCTATATAAATGATCTGATGGACAGAGTAAGTAATAATTTGCGGCTGTTTGCTGATGCTGCTGTGGTGTATGGGAGGGTGTCGTCTTTAACTGACTGTAATAGCAAAAGGATGACTTAGACAAAATTTCTAGTTGGTGCGAAGAATGGCAGCTAGCTCTCAATGTAGAAAAATGTACGGTGATGCACATGAGTAGAAAAAACAATCCTATAATGTTCGAATACAGCATTAGTAGGGAGCTTCTTGATGCTGTCGCGTCGTTCAAATATCTCGGCGTAACAAAGCCAGCCTGCCTCTCTCTCTCTCTCTCTCTCTCTCTCTCTCTCTCTCTCTCTCTCTGCGTGCGTGCGTGTTTTCCAAAAAATGGTGCTAGGAGCCACCACAAGTAAATTTTCCCATCTAATATAAGCAGTGCTTGCTGTCATTCCAGGTCACATGTTGTGTTTAACACGCCGTAAGCGTGCCTTAAGTGAAATTCAAGTGCAAATCAAAATAAGAGAAGTGATGAACCCAACAGCATACCTGACAACCTCCAAAATGTAAAAATCAGGAGATCCAGTTTAGAAAATCTGGAGATTCTTCAAAAAAATCAGGAGATACGTTCTATCAAAAACTGCGGCGCACTTTACTATACACCTTAAGATAACTGATTTTAGTCTTTTCCTATTGTCTCATAACACTACAAAATGGCTCAAAAAAACCTTACGTTAACCCAATTGTTGATTACATCCTTATATTTTGTAGCCAGTCCAGATAAAGTGATTGATTTTTTTGAGAACATGTTGTGGAACAAATGACCCACATACTCATCGTATTTAATTGGCAATTCGCGTATGAAACTGATGCCAATCAAAAGGTTACCAGCGATTAAAAAACCACTGAAATGTTTCACTTACGTACACTGACAAAATACCACATTCAAAAAAAGCACAACATCGAAACACTACATGTATATTTGCAAATACGTGCAAAGAGGAGAAACAATCAGTCAAGTGCAACTCCTAATTTCTATGTATTTCGATACATATTTATTTTTAACTGATAAATGAACATACGACTTCTGGCGGAAAATCGAATCTTGGGTTTCTGGACAAAAGCTAAAAATCGGGAGAAATAATGGCAAAATCAGGAGGCGGGAGAAAAAGCGAAAAATCAGGAGACTCCTGCCTAAATCGGGAGAGTTGGCAGGTATGCAACAGTGAAGTGAAAACTTCACCTAATGAAGACTGTGGAAACAGAAGAAGCAGAAAATATAGAAAGATTGGATAAACTTTATACAACTTTAACAGGTATTTATGACTCGCCAATGAAAATGTATTCTCTAGATGCACACCAAGAAGTACCGTATTTGCCGGTATTTAAGACACACTCTTTTCTCCTACAAAAATTGGCCCAAAAACTGGAAGCATCTGCCAGTTGCCAGTTCAGGTATGTTACATTTCTACATTTCTTTTCAAGGGATTTCAAAAAATTGTGTAAAATGCAGGAAATAATGTTTTAAGTGGGAAAATTTGCTTTAAGATTCTTTTAAAATTTTCCTAGTTTATATTTGATATATGTACATAATGTGCACCAAAATACCCATCAGGAGCTTTACTATATAGTAAAGGTTATCTGAATTTTGTATTATTTTTAGTGCCAAGTGTAACAAACTGATAGCTTCATAGGAAGTAGAAACTTCCAATGTAATTTCATTAATCATAATCGATGTTTTCGGCAATCATGTAACAGTGTCATTCATTATTTGAATAATGAAACACTGCACAAGTGTTTGTCCATGTCTCGCCTGACCATATTCGAGAATTTATTCACATTCTTAAGAGCAAATATTTTCTGTGACATCTGCGTCTCAGAGTTGTCTTTTTGAGGTTATAACATGCTGTGCCCTATACAGTGTGCCAAGCAATACAAAGACACAAACCATCCATCTTTCTCTAAATTTATGGAACATCACAAAAATACTTACTTAAATATTTGCACTTTACAATAAATTCTCAAAACATGTGATTTTAAACATGTAAACCCCCTACTCATCGCGCAAACTGATACTCAGCACGGGGGCTGAGGGAGCAATCTTAAGCAGTGCCATCTAGGTGACAATGTTACAAGCCTTTACAACGCTCAAAGTCAGCGCGTACAGTAAACTGCAAAAGGTGAAATATTTGTTTGAATAAGTGCAAACTGTCAAGAAACTTAATTGCCTAAATTTTATGACCACTACTTGAAGCTACTGTCTTAGATACTTTGTGTACATGAACATACGCATTATAATTATATTGCAATAGATTTATTAGGTGTGATTTGTTTTCCTAAAAATGTGTCTTAAAAGTAGGGTGCATCTTATATGCCAAATACGGTACGTAATGGAAAACAAAGGCAAAATCTTCAAAAGAAACTGCCTTGGGTGATTAACGTTAGAGAGGAACAATTATGCGAAGTATAGTAACTAAATGTGAGGGAAAAACAAAAGGCTAAGGATTTAGATAGACTGATTTAATTAACGAAAGAAAAATTACTAACTGCAAGTAAAGAGGAAAAAATTCCTTTTCTTACTTTTCCTCCTGCATCATGGACAAGAGAAAATATTCAAAGAACTTTTGCTGTATCACAAAGAATAGTATGTGAAGCTAGGAACATTCATAATACAAAAGCAATCTGTTCACTGCCAGACCTGAAGCAAGGAAGACAGTTATGTGATGAAACTGTACTTTTAAGGAATTTTCATTGAGATGGTGAGTACAGTCATATCATGCCCAGGGTGAATGATTATGTTAGCATAAAAAAGAATGCTCATTCTCAGAAACATTTAATACTTGGTAATTTAGAGTTGTTATATGCAAAATTGAAGCAAATTAATCCAAACATTAAATTGGGATATTCAAAATTTTCTCAAATGCATTCTTAATTGTGTGTGCGCTTGCTGGTTCGTCAGGAACTCATACTGTTTGCCTATGGACCGTACAACAGAATGTTGACTTGCTATTACATGGCCTAAATTTAAATATGAAACATGAGGTAAATAACAACAATGGAAGGTCCAGTAAGGAATGTGAAACTCAACATAAAGACGAACGTTGAGCCGCCGACAGACAAATGACACACACACACACACACACACACACACACACACACACACACTAAATTTTCGGCCGCGGCATTCCTCAGAAAGAGGATACACATCCACACATGTCAGCCATCTATGGCCGCCCAACATAGTCCACACAGCAAGCGGAAGGGATGGAAGGGGGAAGGAGCGGAGGAAAGGGGAGGGGGGGGGAGTGGAGAGGAAACATAGGGTGGTGATATAACAAGCAGAGGAGATGTCAGGCGGAAAATGAGATGCAGTATGAAAAATAAAGAGGGGGATGTATATATATTTTTAGAAACAGAAAGCACACAGTAGGGAAAGGGGCATGAACGTGAAGGAAATGTAGGATGTGAGGGGGAGGGGGGTCTGTGGGGCATGGAATGTAGGATGTTAGGTTATCTGAGGTTGAGGCCAGGATGGTTGCAGGACCATAGGATGTGCTGTAGGGATAATTCCCATCTCTGCAGTTCAGAAAAGCTGGTGGAGGACGGGAGGATTGCAGCAGAGTTGGTATATTACGGGGCTGCTTTTACAAGTGGAACAGCCTCTGATGGGGTAGGACAAGCCTGTGAAGGGTACTGGAATAGGAAGTGCTGGGTGGGTGGATTGGGCTATATGTAGCATGTAAAATTCTTTTCAATATTATTCCAATGAGAATGCATACAATTGCATGCAAAAGCCAAATTTCATATCTTTCAACGAAATATGGCCAGAGTTATAACAACTAAAAGTTGTTAGGAATTTGTGCAGGATGAGTGCGAAGTCGCGCATGTGGTCAAAGTAATGACTATACCTGCCTGTATTGCTTCCACATACCTTAATGTTTACCAATGTTTATTGTGAATATGTTCAAATGTTCACATAAAATTGCCCGTGATGGTCGAGGTGGAAAATGTTCGAAATTAGGCGATTTGACATGGAATGACCCAGGAGGTTAGCAGCGTAAGCAGTTTCAGTGTACATTACGTCTGTCGAGCAATCATTTCCAGTTCAAAGCTATGAAATAAGTATCTAGATATACTGCATTTATTTGTAACGTCAGCAAGCACACTGACTGCGAGACTGTTGCGGCTGTCCTGGTTCCAGAAATACTCAGGCCAGGGCGAGGACAATCTTCCAGAGGGCTCAGACACACACAATACACCACAGAGATGGCTGCCAGCGCAGGTAGACAGATTAGGCAGCAGCAGCGGCAGGCCTGACTCGGCCAGCTGGACTCGCAGGTGCAGTACTCAATGAATAAATCACTGTTTGAATGCCTTCAATTGGTCTGTCACGGAAATGCCCTAAGCATATGAGTTATCCAGGGCAGAGAAACTGAGTAGATTAATTGGGTGGTTTGCAGAGTTACAAATTAAAATTCAAGGGTACTTCCAGGTTTTCAGGATACATATTACTATTTTTTCAGGTCTCTTATTATAGTATATAAATGACATACTTATTATCAAAACGTGTTCATAAACTAGTTGTGTGAATTTTAGACGAGCACAATACAACAGCTTGCCACTCACCATGTCATTGACATCAGGATTCACCATATTTTCTCAACATTCAAAGTAATATTGTGAGAAATTAAGAAACAAAACATGGAAGAAAACTGGTTTGTGCCTGTTTTCAGAAGAAGAAGAAGAAGAAGAAGAAGAAGAAAGTGACTATTACTATAGGGAAAAAAGTTCTATGTTTGCTGTAAAGCTCCGTTTTTCTGTGTTTTACAAAACTACTTTTGAGTATTCGGCTTCTCCAGTGTGTCACCAGCCTTGCAATCAGAGAAACCCTTAAAGACTTGTCCTGAATCCCACAATGTTTATTATATAACAGTAACCAGAATATTTTAATTCCTGGATTTCATTTGATTTTTCAGACTTTTCCTGATTTTACAAGGTTGTGAAAGATTCCAGGCTACTTCCATGTTTTCAAGGATCACTAGCCACCCTGATAAGAAAGAACTCTAGACCATTTAATAAAAAACTGAGAGGAAATGTTTACTCACCGTACTGCTATGAGCCACTGAGTCTACCTGCTGCATTTCCTGGTCACGTCTGCAAGTGAAAAAAGTTTTCAGTCATCTTACTTCAGAACAATGACAAAAAAGTAGAATGTGTCAGCAACTTGCATATATTGTTCAAGCTGCCATAATCTCTTCCCTAATACTTTACCACATCTTGAAATTGAAATGCAAATAATTAAGTCCATGCATTTGAGAGCAGAGGGAAACTACTTGTTAAGCCCTGTCTATAATTCTAAATATTCTTCCTTCATAGATGAATCACAAGATCTTAAGCACATGAAACTAATAGAAAGTGGAATTTCCACTACAGAGGAATGAAGTGTAGTTTACTACCACATTAGTAGAGGCTCCCGTTTGTGGTGAAAATTTTTGCTCTATTTCGTCATTTAAAAAACCTATTTCGGTGTATTTTTCGCTACTTTTATTTTATTTCAACAATAATTTCGCTAATTTTATTTTCACTTTTTAACAAATAAAAATTATATCAAAAATAAAATGGCAATTAAGCATTTCCGGACACATGTCCACATAACATATTTTCTTTCTTTGTGTGTGAGGAATGTTTCCTGAACATTTGGCCGTACCTTTTTGTAACACCCTGTATAGTAAGGACAGTTTACAACTCGCCGCAAAGACGTGGCGACGAGCTGCAAGAGGCACATACAAAAGACACACACACACACACACACACACACACACACACACACAAAACTTTCAGCTATCGGCCATGGCCTTCTTCAGAAAATAGAACACTCACACAACACACTCATAGAACCATCATCTCCGGCTGCCACACTTCGAATCACGCTCTGTGGTGAGTAAATCGGGGACGGGAGTTTGTGCCAATAAACAGGTAAAGCAACAATGTTGTTGTGGTCTTCAGTCAGGAGACTGGTTTGATGCAGCTCTCCACCTTACTCTATCCTGAGCAAGCCTCTTTATCTCCTCATAACAATATCTATGGTAAATCTATAATGCTGCTCAAAGCTTTAATTCATTTTATTGCATACTGCCGAACAGAAGAGCTATTCGCTCCCAATTGCAAATACTTCCAAAGGGAAACATACTATTGGGCTTTCTAAAACTGTAGTGCATGATTAATCAAGGAAAAAAAAAACAAAAAACAAAAAAACAAAAAAAACAATGCTCACTGTGTTAACCTAAATCACAGTAGAATCTGATAAAAAATAATAAGCAAGATACCTGAAACAAGATTATCAAATAAGCTATGTCTTCCTTATTTTTTGTACAGCGTATAAATGAGGTCTTGGAACACTTCAATTACTTATTGCACGAGAACCTAACATTGTGCAGATATGATACATATGTCATCTTGAAGAGAAACCATGAAAGTTACTTTTTTACTGTCACAGCATAGTTTTGGTAATTTTCTGATAGCACCCGTCACAAATATAGCGAGTTCAGGTGCAGAGCGAGCTTTCTGTGTGTTGTAGTCAAAATCAAGTGTGGTACAGCTGTTCAATGGGTCTTTAGAACAAAGTACAGTAAGAAGCCACCAACAAGGAAGGCCATTTACAATTGGCACCTGCAATTCATTACGACAGGTTGCTTGTACCCAGCAAAGAGAAGCGGATGTCCCAGTGTGAGTGAAGTGAATGTGGAGCGCATACGAGAGATATTCATGAGGAGTCCAATGAAATCAGTGTGTCATGCATCCCATGAACTTGAAATGGCTCCAATGACAGTGTGGAAAGTCATATAACAGAAGCTGTCTATGAAAGCATTCAAATTGAGTTAGTGCAGGAGCTCAACGATGACAAGAAAGACAAGTGTTTTGAGTTTTGTTCATGGCTGCAACAACTGAGGATGGGGATGGCATTGTTGAACGCTTAACTTTTAGTGACGAAGGCACTTTTCAGTAATAGATCAGTGAACAGACATAATTGTCAAATCTGAGGTACAAAGTATCTACAAAAATGCAATGAATTTT
Source organism: Locusta migratoria (assembly GCA_026315105.1). Lineage (NCBI taxonomy): Eukaryota > Metazoa > Arthropoda > Insecta > Orthoptera > Acrididae > Locusta > Locusta migratoria. Next base: position 788,448,629 of record CM048755.1, read on the forward strand.
CAGGCTGATTCCCCAAATGTAATTTTTTTGTGTCCTGTCACATAGAAAAATGTACAGGCCATTATTTTTCACTGAGAGCACTGTTACTGGATATTCCTACCTATACATGTTGCAACAATGGCTGATATCAGACACTCTGTTTATCTTTCAGGGAATGAGGCTCCACCCAATTTTGATCAGGGTCATTCCATGCCAACTGAACCAGGTGTTCCAGCTCATAGCCTCAGATTTGCCTGAAATTTAGCACACCAGTTCTACCATGTGTGGAAGACTCATGTACAAAGTATTAGGTTCTCCTGACAATTAGTTCCAGAGTAATAGCTTGTGAAAGGTGGTGCGAAATTGCAACGTGGCTTTGGCAATCAATCTTCAGAACCAACTGCAGGGCTTAATAACTTCATAATCCCAGTGAAACTTTTACCACTTAGTAACATCCTCTTAGAGAACACACTCCATGGGTCAAAACACCAACAACATGTTTCTGAGGGAATTAAAATTCATAATGTGATTTAAAAAATTTAATGTGTTAAATGATACATGTTATAGGTGCCCATCATTCCAAATAGAATTAATTTTATGTAGTAAGCCTCATGTGGGATAAACAGACACACAACACATAACGACCACATCTGTCACACATACTGAGTTAAATGCACAGGAAAATAGAAAAAAAGGGGGGGGGGGAGGGAAAAAACTGAAAAATCAGCTGAAAAACATATATTTACTAAGTGTGCTAGCATGAAAGGGACAAGTTGTATCCAAACCAAATTTCATTCACTGCATAAGTAGACCATAGTGTTATATGTCTCAAAATTTCAACATGTTATTGCAAGGCATTAGTGCACAGTGAGAGCCGACAGATTTATTTGATGATTTGACAAAAAATACACACAACCCATATCTTACACTCTTCTGCCTATTCTTATTACCATTTCCCTTGTTGTTTAGTCACTAAGTAACAACATTTAGATCAACAGCCTATAATTAATGTTTAAGGCACCTTAACTGACGAAAACCAGTCATTTGTGCTTGGAGCTGAAGTTATCCCATGCTTTAGCAACTGTACTGTTTACATGAGTGACAAATTGTACTGTCTTCCTGACACTGCAATAGGAACTGAAACTGTCATAAGAATGTGTTCAAAAAGGAATCCAAAACATCTGTCAAATATGGCCAGTGGAATGATCTTGCTGGTTCTGTTTGTGCCATCAAGATCACTCATACATCACCTTCTGCTTCGAAACACAATGCAACACTTCCAAAGTACTATTTATCATCATAAACAGCAGTAACATCACAGCCCGGTTGTATGTTGCCACTTTGGCATCTGAATCCACTGTGAAGACAGGTGTATGAACCTATAATAACTGGACAGTCTGCTCATCTGCACATTGTCAGAGCTCACAGAGAAAAATGATGTTGGCTCTGTGTGCTTGCAATAGTTTTAACATGTTCTAACCTGCTTTTTAGCAACTCTTCAACAGATTTCACCTCATCTTTTGGTTGGTTGGTTGGTTGGTTGGTTGGTTGGTGTTTTGGGGTTTAGAGGAGACTAAACTACATGGTTATCAGTCCCCTGTTCATGCTGAAGACAAGACATCCAAGTAGGAAAAAGATAAAATAAAGCTCAACACCCAGAAGAGAGAGGTAAGGGGCACGTAGTGCCAATGAACTTGATACTCTCAACACCACTGAAGAAGACAGGAATAGGAGACACCAAGTGTTGAACTAAGCTAAAATAGAGCAGGGAACAGTGGCTGGCTGATCACAAGCAAATACAAGAAGAGCCAGTCACTCTGCACAGACTAAAAACCTGGAGGTAAAAAACAGGGTAGAAGTAAGAAAAACATCAGATTAACAGGTGAGGGTTGGGGACCTGAGACACAAGGCACAAGCCCAACACTAAATAGAACGATAAAATCCAGCTGCGCGTATAAAACCTAAAACTCTGTCATCCATTGAGGCATTGTCAGCTAAAATCAAGGCAGGCGTAGTAGGTAGATTAAAAGACTGCCACAAGGCGGCTAAAAGTGTAAAGTCCGACAGGATGTGGACCACTGTCAACAAATTTCCACAATGGCAATTCGGTAGGTCCTCTTGACGTAAAAGGTAGCCATGCGTCAACCACGTATGGCCAATACGTAAACGACACAGGACAACAGAGTCCCTACTGGAAGGCCTGAAAGACGACTTCCAGATGACCGTAGAGGACTTGATCACGCGGAGCTTGTTGGGAGTGCTCAGTGTTTGTTCCAAGCCTCAAAAACCTTGTGGCGCAAATCCAATCGGATATCCAGTTCTGGGATACCAATATCCAGGGGAGGAGCAGTGGTGGCCAGCTTAGCCAGCTGATCGACACGCTCGTTCCCCGGGATGCCAATGTGGCTGGGGGTCCAAATAAAGTCCACCGAACAGCCAGACTTGCCGAGTAAAGCAATGGTGTTTTGAATGGATTGCACTAATGGATGGGAAGAGAAATACTTGTCAAGGGCTTGCAAGCCACTAAGGGAGTCACTGCACACGACATACGACTTCCGGGGGCATGTTTTTAGTTGATCAAGAGCACGAGATATGGCAATCAGTTCAGCTGTAAAAATACTACAGCCAGGTGGCAGTGACCGTTGTTCTGTGTGGTCGCCATGAACAAAAGTGTAACTGGCTCTGCCATTTAACAGGGAGCCATCAGTGTAGAGAACTTCTGCACCACGGTGAGTAGCAAGGAGTGCGAGAAACTTACAACGGAGTGTCAGTGGTGAAACTAACACCTTTAGATTGCAGGACAATTGCAGGTGGAGCTTCAAACGGGGGATAGACCAAGGAGGTATACACGGTGGGCAGGAAAAAGTGTCAGAGGTATGAAATGAAGTGAGGAAAGGAGTGTACAAACTCTGATCGTGATTGGAAGACCTGATCTAGGCCGACGTGGCGGAGGAGGAGGGGTAACAGTTGGAAACAAAAGCCTGTGATTCGGATAGTGTGGGGTGGCATGGACTCGAGCAACATAGCTAGCGAGAAGTTGATGCCAGTGAAAGTGTAACGGAGGAATCCCTGCTTCGGCAAGAAGACTTGGCACAGGGCTGGTGCGGAAAGCACCAGTCGCCAGCCGGGTACCACTATAGTGGATGGGATCAAGGATCCTCAAGGCGGATTGTGCTCCCGTGATCAAGTAAGCTTGTTGTTGAAGACCATCACAAGAAACTGATCCGTCTCTTCAACGAGGAGCAATTCACCACCCAGATATAGCTCGGGATCCACGTGAACTGCACGGCGGCGACAGAAGTGCATCACACGGGTTTTCTGCACTGAAAACTGAAAACCATGGGTACAGGCCCATGATTCAGCTTTTCGGATGGCTCCCTGTAGCCGCCGCTCAGCGACGTAATACTAGCAGAACTAAAATAAAGACAAAAGTCATCAGCAAACAAGTTGGAACAGACAGGTGATCCTAGAGCTGTGGCAAGCCCGTTTATGGCGACTGAAAATAGAGGCACACTGAGGATGGAGCCCTGTGGGACACCGTTCTCTTGAATGTGCGATGAACTAAGTGTGTTACCCACCCTGACCCTAAAAGAACAGTGGGAGAGAAAATTCCTGATAAAGACCAGAAGTGGGCCCCCCGTAAGCCCCAGTCATAAAATGTAGCCAGTATGTGGTGGCGCCAGGTTGTGTCTTACACTTTCCGGAGATCGAAAAATACAGCAACAAGGTATTCACGTCGGGTAAAAGCTGTACGTATAGCCGACTCCAATGACACAAGATTGTCAACTGCGGAGTGGCCCTGACGGAAACCCACTTGTTGTTCAACCAAGAGACCCCAGTCTTTGAGGATCCACATAAGCCGCTGACTCACCATACGTTCAACACGCTTGCATAGAACGTTTGTGAGGTTGATCGGACGGTAACTGTCAGCCACCTGTGGGTCAGCGCCAGGTTTTATCACTGGGATGCTGGTGCTTTCCCGCCATTGTGAGGAAAAAAACACCTTCTGCCCAGAGACGGTTAAACAAGGTGAGCAATTGGTTCCGAGCGTCCACAGGAGGATGTCAAAGAAACTGGTTATGGATACCATCTGGTCCTGGCCAAGTATCGGGGCATGCAGCAAGGGCACATTGAAACTCCCAGTTGCTAAAGGGTGCATTGTACGGCTCCTGGCGACGGACGTGAAATGACAGTGGCTTCCGCTCAACTCGTTCTTTCACGGCGCGGAAGGTTGCACTGTAAGCTTCAGTCGAACTGATGCCTGCATAAAACTGTGCAATGTGCTCAGCGACAGCAAGCAGGTCTGTGCAGACAGTACCCTGTAAGCGAAGGCAGGGAATTCCTGCTGGTGAGCGGTACCCGAAAAGACGTCAAACCTGGATCCACACCCAAAAAGGTGAGGCACGAGATCCAATAGAAGTGACGTACCTCTCCCAACAATCTTGCTTACTTTGCCGGATAAGCCGTCGAGCTCGGGCTCGAAGCCGTTTGAAAGCAATCAGGTGATCTATGGTGGGATGTCACCGGTAGCGCTGGAGTGCCCTATGCTGATCCCAAATGGCTTCAACGATCCCTTGTGACCACCAAGGCACAGATTTGTACCGAGGGGACCTTGAGGTGGTTGGAACAGTGGCCTCAGCGGCGGAAACTATGGCGACAGTCACCTGTTGTACTGCCACATCCACATCGGCTGGCAGTTGGGCAGGAATGACAACAGCAGAAGTGTAACGCTGCCAATCAGCCCTATGGAGGGACCATCGTGGTAGGTGTTCCGCCTGTTGAGACTGTGCGAGCAACAAAAAGATAGGAAAATGGTCGCTCCCGCAGAGGTCATCGTGGGCCCTCCAAGTGAGGTGTGGAAGAAGGATCGAGCTACAGACCAATAGATCTATGGCCAAAAATGTGCCATGTGCAACACTGAAGTGTGTAGGGGTCCCAGTATTGAGTAGGCAGATGTCCTGTTGTGCAAGAAGAGTTCAACATCCCTACCACATCGTCGTCTCTGTTCCACCCCATAAAGGGTGTTGGGCGTTAAAGTCGCCCAAATGAAGAAACAGTGGGGGGGGGTTCTGTACAATCAGGGCAGCAAGATGAGTGGGTGAAACATCCCTGTCTGAAGGAAGGTATATGGAACAGGCAGCGAAGTCTTGCATGGCCCGAAGGCGAACAGCAACGGCCTCAAGAGGTGTGTGGAGAGGCACATCAATACTAGGGACAGTGGCAAGGGTGTATATACAGACACCGCCAGTGGCTCTGTCACAGTACGGTTGTTAAAGTAGCCACGAAGGGCTGGGGTCTGCTGAGCAGGACACCAAGTTTCCTGCAGGGCCATACACAGCACAGAGATTCGGCACAACAACTGCCACAGCTCAGCTAAACGGTTGAAAAATCCTCCGCAATTCCATTGGAGAATTTGATTCACTCCTTGCTGGAAAGCCATGATGTAAGACTGAAGATCATCAGGCCAAAGATTTGCGGTCTGCTAGGCGTTGTGCATCTACATCATCTAGGAGCATTGGCTCAAGCGTCTTAGTGAGGGCCAGATACTAGAGAGGTGTGAAGATCTGCACCTCATCTTCTGAGGTAGATGATGTAGGGATTGACTTTGAAGCCACCGAGGAGACTTTCTTCTTAGGCTTTTCCTTCTTAGCCTCTCGCTGCCCTTTCGGTCTTAAGGGCTAGGAGGACTTCTTGCAAGTGGTTTCTGGGCCCGATGTCTATTGGAAAACCCATCGACTGGGGGCAGGTGGATCCTGCAGCCTGTGGCTGGGAACCTCCAATTCACGTGTGGAAGCCTAGGAAGGGGGTGCCAGAAGGGACCCCTTCAAGGCGAGACAGGCCTGTAAGACTGTTGCTTCAGGACTGGAGTCCCCAATGGTGGGGTGGGTATGGCTCCCACAGGTTTTGGGGGAGCAATGGACAAAGAAGGTCCCCCGCCCATTGAGGGGGCAGTAGAAGGTTGGTGGTCCGTAGGGCCCACAGATGGAGAGATCACTGGTACCATTGATCGCAATGAAACTGGTGCCGCTGTGACTGCGGCAAAAGATGTTTTCATCTTTACAGGATGGAGCTGCTCATACTTTTTACGTACCTCAAAAAGTGAGCCCGTCCAGGTTCTTTATTTCCATTATTTTCTTTCCTGATGAAGAACAGTAAAGGTCGATGAACATGGCGGATGATGTTGCCCACAGTTTGTGTAAACGGGAGGTGGGGTACATGGGGTGTCCGGGTGTGATGGCTGCCCACATTACCTGCAGTTCGGGCTGGAAGTACATTGGGACGACATGTACCCAAGCTTCCAGCACCGGAAACACCGCATATGGGGAGGGACATATGGCTTTACATCACACCGGTATATCATTATCTTGACCTTCTCAGGCAGTGTATCGCCTCCAAAGGCCAAGATAAAAGCACTAGTGGCAACCCTGTTGCCTTTAGGTCCCCTGTACACTCGCCGGATGAGATGAACCCCTCGACACTGCAGGTTTGCTCGCAACTCTTCATCGGTCTGGGACAACAGATCTCTATTGTAGATTATACCCTGGACCATTTTTAAAGACTTATGGGGCACAATACTCACTGGGATCTCACCCAGCTTATCACAGGCAAGTAATGCCCGCGATTGGGCTGGGGACGCCGTCTGTATCAGTACAGCCCCACTTTTCATCTTGGAGAATGCCTCCACTTCGCCAAACTTGTCAACTAGATATTCGACAAACAACTGTGACTTAGTGGACATGAAAAACCCTCCATCAGATCGGGCACACACCAGACATTGTGGCGAGTATGGTTCGGATCGGCGAAGGCCTCTACATTCCTCCCAAGGGAAGAGAACGTCTTAGGATCGTATGTCATTGCATCACATTCTGTTTTGCCATGCTCAGAGACACTGGTTTTGCATCCAGCAACACTATTATTTGCTCGTTTCATTCTCGTCCCACGAGCAGCTAGGGAACTAAAGGCCCACCCAGGCAGAGCCCCGCTTGCCTGAGTAAGCCTTATACCAAGGTTATTCTATAAAAGGTTGGGCCCGAAGCGAAACGACCTGCTATTGGCCGTTGAAATGACGTCAGCGGCGAAGCAGCACTGCTTGCGAGGGGCGCGAAGCGGCACTGCGCAGTCACATAGAACACCACTAAACACCGAAAAGTTAACTGTTTACGCATTGCTTATTGCAGTTATATAACAACTCATTAAATCCTTCCTACACCCGAAGAATGCCACTGAAGTCATTTTCGCCTCTATGATACCACTGCTTTCTCTCTCTTCAGCTTCTTGTTGATGCAGCGCACTCTAATAAAAATCAAAATTTGATAACAGGTTCTTGTGTCACAGATCTGTCTGTGGATATAGGATGGAACCAGGGGATTCTTTAATCGCACGGTATACCTCCAACTCTTCTAGAATATTGAGGGTGTTGCCCTTGTTCATAATATGCAGTATCTGTATGTTATTTCTAATGTCCGTTACTTCGGACCCGTTTCACATAAATGCTGCTTGACCACTGATTTTTTACTGTTCTTGTTAATGCGCTCGGGTTTTAAAATTTATGCGAAACGGGACACCAAATAACGGACATCCGAAATAACATGCAGATACTGCAGAGCCCATTGCAATTATTTTGCCACTACATTGAATGTTAATCCCCAATCTGTCTCATGTGCTTTATTTTAGTATAATTAATGTTATGTAAACAGTTAGATTGGTTTTTTCACCAGTTTTAATTATTTCAAGCATGCAATCTTATTCAGTATTTAATTCGGTCACTTGTGTCTAGGCCCTGTTAGAAAACTATAAACAGGGGATTTGGCCAGTGTACAGCCATCCCCACCCTTCATGTCTTGTTTAGAAACGGTAAGGTTTCCAACGACGCTTACGCCATCCTGGTGACAGCAGCCGCATGATTCAATGGTCAGTACTGCCTCGACCAATGCTGTGCCAACACCGCTTCCACATGGCACTGTAAGGAACCTTATCTCTTTACTAAAAGTACAATTGGTTTTCGCATCGAGTACGGTGTAAATCCCAGACACTTTTTAAAAGATATTGCATTTTTTATAGGTTTCACCTGCCCTCCACCCCCAAAATAGTTTAAAAAAGATGACTAACGCAACAGCATTCAAGTTACATATTTTTTTTAATGAGGACATAAAGTTAAGAAGCTTTTAATTGTTTTAAATTTTACGTGAACGCTGGGGAAGGCTAAGTCAGACATGTTTTTCTAAGGAATTTTAGTGAGTACTTTTGTACGGTTTATTTAATTTTATTTTACAGTCAGCAATTTTATTGTATACTAGCTGAAAACCCGGAGTTGCCCGGGTATTTATTTATTCCTGCCTTGAGTTAGTACTTCTCCTAGCCCTTCTCTCTGTCCATCTCCCTTTTTTTAATATCTTTATCGGAGAATATATAAGAAATAATGAATTTTCCGAGGCAACTTGTCTGAATGTGATCTATTAAAAGTAGATGTACTGTTGTAATACGTTTAACGCAATGCCCATTTATCTACGAAGTTTACATAACAATGTAATTAATTTCACTCATTTTTTAGGAAATGTCCCTGATAAAGCGTAACTGAAAAATATTCCTATCAGATTGCAGAAGTCTACTCACTTGCCGTGTATCAAGAAAGTAAGTAGTGTAGATCAAATCACATGTAAAAATGCACTCGTTTCAAAGAATCCAATCACGAAATTCAACAATAATGATTGTAATAATGTCACAGATTCGTGCATTACATCAAGTGATCAAACGTCAAATAGATTTCTTTAAAAAAATAAAAAAAGAGATGTATTAAAAGAAATTTCTTTTTTAAAGCTTTATTTATTTATTTATTATTATAGTTCCTTATTCGTATGCTTATCCTTACAGAGAAAGTGCTGAAGACATTGTAGCATGTATAGGCCAAAGATATGGTCTGTGGCATCACATTTCGATGTATGTAACCACATCGCTATAGAGTCGCAAACGTCATCGCTGGCCTTCAGTCATAATTTTTTTTATAATTTGACGACTTTCAGCCACCATATCTTCCCCCCATTATAGCTATTGGCATGGAACTGCTATGGTGTACAAAGGGAGACTTCGAACAACAATTACACACACTTTTTTTAGTACTTTTACAAGCACTTTATGTACCGCCTATACCAGGACAGAGACCCAGGACAGAAAACGACAGCCACAGTAGATGATGCCATGCTAGGACAGATATGGCAAGAATTCAATTTACTGTATTGATATTTATTTTATATGCAAAAATAACTGAGTTCCCAGACATTATGTACACCCTGTATTATAATCACAAGGTATTTCTTTGATATTTCATCTGATATTATTTCAGTGTTACGATACCTGATTACAGGCCTTTTAAGTTAAATCATTAATATTATTTCCCATTTGTAAAATACAAAACCAGGTATCATCACCAAAGCATGTTCTGCAAATAAACTTCCTTCAATCTTTAATGTCAAATAAAGTCAAGGAATTTCAACTATAAAAATTTTTCCAACATGCAGAACCATTACAATTTTGCTTATCAAACTACAGACTACATCATTCATAAAGCATTTTTTTTTTCCAGTTACCTTCCTGAAATATACATGTGCGAATAGTAGCCTCTTCATTTACATCACAAAGCTGCAGGTACATGCCCTTTCTTAATTGTGTGGTGTGCAAGACAACACCAACCAATTTTCATCTGTATCACTGTGCATTATAAGCAGCTAACATCTGTAAAACAACAACAATAATAATATCAGATTTTAGGAAGCACAATTACAGTAGTTTTCATTGTTCACACATTATAATAAAGACATAAAAACAATGTTAACAACATTCTCCATAAAAATTACATCTTGGGGAATACCAAATTACCAGACTTCTTAGTAGTTCATTAACATGCAATGTCACTTATATACACAATTATTTTATGCAACAAATTTCATAACATACCAGCAGATGATTAAATATAAGGTCATATGAAACACACAATATCAATTATTTTTGTTTGATGGCAATCTTCTGTTGGGATAATTTCAAAATGTATGCAAACATCAAGGACAATTTAACAAGTGTACTAGAACTATAGAAGCAGGGGCAAAATCAGACGTCTATTTTGAAAAATAGCACATGCATTTGTAGCGGAAATTGTTTTGGAATAAAAAGGCCAGTGGCTATCAAAGCAGCATCAGAAAACAAAATACAATGGAAATTTGTTATTTAGAGAGTAACACAACAACAGGTATAATACATAGCTCTGAGAAGAAAAAAACTTGATTCACAATTGTCAGAAAATGGTATGGTAGAAAATGTAGGGACTAAACAATTTAGGAAAAACACATTTATAACAAACTAAATAACATTGAAAACTCTTTGTTTAAGACTTTGTATTTAACTGTTTAGATATCTATTCCCCACAATTTGGATGAGCCAACACATTTATTTTGTTCTTCAAAACCGTTTTATTAAGCCTGCTGTTGAACATCTTTTAATTCCATTATATTTTAGACACTGTTTAGATAACCACTGAATAATTGCTTTGGAGAGCAAAACTGATAGCGATGTTGAAATTGCAATAACAACCGAATCTGTTATTCAAAATCAATATTGCAATTGTGGAACCTGCTTCACTACACTCCTTATGCTGAACAATAAGTCTGCACAAATCACCCTTAGTCATAAAGCACAGGCGTGTAATAAGATTTTTAGGAATATATCTCTGTGTAAAAGTATTTTTCCCCCCAGCTTTAACCTGTTGTAGTTTAGAAGATGGAATAAAGTACCAGTAGCTGTATTAAGACTATTTATTCAATTATGGGACCGGTTTTAGTTTTATAATCACACCATCTTCACAACATAGTCCAACTGTTAGTACTAGCACATTTAAAAGAGATGGCCATTAACACCAGTAGTTGTAAATTTCTTAGTCCTTTAATGTCAGAGAATTAAACTTGTTGTAGGTTAAGTCTTTCACCTCTGTAGGTTAACTTTCAACAAGCAAAAGTACAAACAAAATTGATTAAATTTCAATAACCAGAACACAAATTCCTATTATAATCAGAGTATTTGTTTGCATTGCTCTTCCCAGGTGTGTAGATAATTATTCTGCTGGGGAAGAGTTCAGTTCACAATTGCGAGAAGTTAAGTCAGATTGTATCTAAAATATCTCCAGCTGAACTGTCAAACTGTTTCAATGTTTTAAAGTAGAACACAGGTTACATTGTCAACTTCCTGGCTGGGGCAGGTGTAATCTAACCTATCTACAAGTGCGCAAACTTCTTTAAGCAATAACACCACCCAGTGGCATTGACAGGAAATTTCAGTAGACATTTATTTGCATTAATGTAACACCTCATTCACTTGTTCTCCATGATTTTTCCTGTTTGCAGAGGAATATACCCAAGTGAAAAATTTATGCAATTTCCACGTTTCTTTACACATTTAACGATACTTCCTATTATTTCCTAGTCGTAATACAAATTTAGCAGTAGTAGCCTTGTTCATCTCTTATTGAGGTGTATTTCTTAACATATTTCATAACATATAGTTATGAGAATTTTCTAAGTTTTAAATTATGAGTAATGTATCCTAGCATACTGGCGGCGATTGTGTGTTAAAGTTACTGTAGCATATATTTCAAATAAAATTGTGTTAAGTTTTACCTTTCAACAGGAGTGCACATTGTTTGCATTTATCTTAAGTTTCTGGCATTTTCTAGTTTGTGACTAAGTATTACAAACAATATCCTAGTAACTTAACGAAATCAATAATTTATCTGTGGTATTTCTTGTCATAAAAAGAATTATTTTGTTGGACGTTAACCACGTAAATCTTTAACAGAACTTTAAACCCTTTTAACAGATCCAAAAATTAATTTTTGTACTATTAAGTAATGTCAACCATGCACATAGACATAGGACAAGCTAGTTGCTATTCTTAAATATCTATAAATGGCCTTAGCTGCTATCGCACAACTGAAAGTTCCAGCAAATAGGTGTGCTGGGAAGACGACCAAGAAACTTGTACAAGAGGAGATACCAAACATACTATAAATATAACCTCCTCCTACACATACTGTCTCCTTTATAGTACACACAATCTGTAATCACTCATCCACTTGAATTAAACTTTCACTCTGCAACAGAGTGTGCACTGATATGAAACTTCCTGGCAGATTAAAATTGTGTGCCAGAACCAGGATTCAAACCTGGGACATTTGCCTTTTTGACACAAGTGCTCTACTGACATATCCCAGCACACTTCATGGTCCGTCCTCGCAACTTTACTTCTGCCAGTACCTTGTCTCCTACTTTCCAAACTTCACAGTTCTCCCGCAACACTTGCAGAACGAACTAGCACTCCCACTCATTCGCATAAGCAACAAGTTTGAGATGTTTTCTGCCAATGAAACTGACAATGACACTTCTGCTGTTGGGAAATCTGCAGTCTCGTGTAAAGCGGACATGAAACCAAAGGGATAGGAAAGTATTAATAGAGTGTTGAAGTTTACAGGAAATAGCAGTGTTTCTTAGAAAAATGGCAGCAAGGGCTGGGAAGATTCACCTTACACCATCTGTGTGTATGCCTGGAGGACTGTTTAATAATGCCTGTCACCTGGGCTTTGATTTGGATCAATCCAGTGACTGGCAGAAAAGTTTGAGAGGACTAGTCTTAGTTATGGAATTTCAATACTGCTCCCCCTACAATCTGCTTCACTGCCCTCAGACCTGCCAGTGATTTAAAGAAAGTTGAACATACACTGTTACACAAGTTCTGAGGAGGAAAAAAAAAAAAAAAACAGAATAGGTCTAATGCATAATAAATGTGAAAATTTAGAGCAACATAAGAGATTGTCTTCTAGCTGTCAGTCAGCTGCTTATGACACTTAGGGCCAGGAAATTAACCTGTTCCAACTTGTTTTTTGTTGTTTTAGCATCTCTGTGTGGCACATCTTTTCATGTAACAACAATTTAAACTTGCAGCAAAAGAGTGGTTACTAAATGTAAAAATTCAATTACCTGTTCACATCTTATGGTCTTAAACATTTTAGGCTGTGTGATCTGTGCAGGAGTATGTGTGAAGGAGGTGGGAGGCAATGGTGAGATTTCTACTGATGGGACCTCCACAACTGTCAATAAGATAAAGTGTTGTTTTTAAATTCTCTACAGTTGAAATAAAAAATTATCACCCAAAAATGACAAAGTCTGATTACTGCTTCCAAGAAAAACATTCAAAGTAACTGTATACACTTCGAAAATTTGTGAAAACAATGGTTACATGAAGCATTTGCAGAAATTACAGACTTGAAGTAGTGATGGAAAACACACATATTTGTTAAACTTGTAAAATAGCTAATATTGAAGATTCAATTACATCTATAAGAAAATCTAGTGACCACCCTGAGACCACTGCACAAACAGTTTCTAGGTAGTGGCTTAAGTGACTTGCATGCTGTTTTTTGTGCTTCTTAAACATACAAAAACAGGACTGTAATTTCCCTTCACCAGTATAACACAATGAGGCAAGTAATAATTTACCACACCTTCAGGAGAATGCTTCCCACTGAAGAAACTTCATTTTATACACAAAAGAGGAATGGTAGTTCAATATAATTTTGAATGAAGCACCAAAGATACCTCCTGGGCACGAAGCAAGGCTTATCTTAGAAGTGCATTTTGTCAGTTTCTTTTAGCATTTAATTTAAATAGTTCTATATTTAAAGAAATTATAAAATAAACTAATAACTATGTTACAGATATAAATCTAGGAAACAGAACTATTTCCGTTTTGAAGTAAATTTTTCAAGTTAGATTTTAAGATTTCCATTCCTTATTGCAACTATAAATAGCTTAAATGTAGGCCTATCCATAGCAGCTTGCATAATTCTAATCTGTGAAATAAAGCTATTATCAATCCTAACATTACTTTAATCACCACAGTGTTTTTCTCAGCATGGTCCTGTTGGAGTTAGTATGACACTGCTTTCTTCCAAACTGAACTGACTGCTAGTTATTGGGATGGGGTGGGGGCTACAGTTCAACTTCGATCCCAAAACACAGTGTAAGTCATAATTTTTCATAATGGACATTGCCACAGGTAAAACTGCAGTGTGTGTTGCCCATGTTATTAACATGGCGCTTATGTTGGCAACTTTGTCACGAGCGACTATGAGAAATCAATAATTTGAGTGTTTCTGAACAGGGGATTCGGGCACTATGCACCCTCGCATACTAAAAAAAAACCTTGTTTAACCTATACCTAACCTAACTTCCAGTTAAAATTATCACTGTTTCACACAGATAATAAAATAAATAAAACATGCTATACCTGTCCTATGGTTGACTGCTGTGGTGCATACAAAGATATTCCGTAGTGCCACCAACGTTTGCAGACTCTGCAGTTTAGGCTTGCCACACGTGAAAGAAGTGATATGCGATGCACAAATATCCTTGGACGAAACAGAGAACAAACACAAACCCTAGGGATTTGTAGCTAGCATTTTAACACAGGACCACTACTAATGCACAAACCTTCAGAATTCCTTAAATCACTAAAATGAAAGATATTAACTTGTTTCACAGTCCGAGTATTGTACCACACTATTTAAATTATCTTTAAGGTCACTGTTGTATATGGTATGATTAAAACCAATGAAGGCTCTTTCTACTAAACATTACATTGATACATTTCCTTAGTACAAATGTATTAAAACACTCACCTCCAATAATCTCACAGTGGGCCTTAATTTATAGCTACACCATAAGCAACCTTGTTTATCTAAATATGCCTCTTGTACCACAGCAGATTTCTGAACTCCACAACACTTTCACCATTAATAAAGAAAACTGCAATGAAATGTACTACTATTCTTTGTAACTTCCTACATTACTCCTATCTGGCACAGATCCCAGATAGCAATATTCAACTACCGGTACTAGTCAAACAAGGGCTTTTTTTAAGGCATTATTTTGTGAAAGGCACTTGTTGAGGATTCTTTCAGTGAATGAATCTAAGTCTGCCTTACCTGTGATTAGTTTAATGTGGTCTTTCAACTTTAAATCATTCCACCCACACATCTTTAGTGGATGTGACTACTCTGAATTGTTCTGCCAAATAAAAATGGGATTTGCCAGCAATTTATTAACAATACATTACATTTGTTTACAATTATGGGTAAATGCCTTCTCCTGCATCACACATTGTTCTGCTGCAAGTTTCCTACAATTTTTTTTAAAGATTCCCATACAAAACAGCATCCTCCTTCAATTGATGAATGGAGCTTCCAACATTAGGAAAGGGTTGAACTTTATTTACCATCCTGGCTGCCTTGCGTGGTAATGTTGGCAGTCATGTGAAGTTGCATTAACCAGTTGTGTGACAACATTTTTGTTATGAAATCATTTTATGAGGCCAATTACTTTTAATGAGTGGACAAAGGTATAAACAAGAACCTGTCAACCTTAGTGCAGGAACAGCATAATTTATTTAGTGCATGGTCTGTATGAAAAACTTTAATGAAGGCATTCTATCGATTTCTATGAACAACATCTTTGATAAGATTTCCTACCGTGTTTTTGATGCTGATAATCATAAAATTTTAATGTGAAAAGTAACATTTCTACAACACTCCCTTGGGATATGCCCAAAGCTAATTTTAAATCTGAAGATTTTCTCTCTATTGAGAATGGTAACTTCTGTTCTGTTTACTAATAACTCTTCAGTCCAACTGCACAGTTAAGCTGACATCCTGTGCTCTCACTGTTCACACAGCAGTAGGAGATTGTATCAAATGTCTTCCAGAAAAACACACACACACACACACACACACACACACACACACACACACACACACACACAAAAGCTGGGTTCAATTATCTATTGCTTTCTGGATGACATGGCCAAACAATGTTAGGTTTCCACTATCATGTTCAGAACTCTTTGATATCTACAATGATGGTCAATAGAAATGTCATTCGCAAGCTTATGAATTTAGAACAGTCAAGAGGAATATTAGATACTATTGACAGCTGTAACAAATGATTTAGGCTCTATTTTTGTGGTGCCACCTTTTGATGTATATTTTCAGTTTACTTTGGAGTTGGCGAAGCAAACAAATATGAAAGCAAAAGAACTTACTTTCAGTGACAGATTGCTTTAAGTTGGCTAGTTTGAAGGAAAGGAGGTGGAATCAGAGGGTGGGTCAAAGGAAAACAAAACATGTTTACATTTGTCATATGCCTCCTGTTACTGGGCCAAGATGATAAGTGACTAATAATAAATATTATTCTTTATGTATCCAGATTATTACAAGCCTGCAGCCAATGCATCAACAAACTCTACATTAGATATGACAAAAATTAATGTATGTATGGCAGTACCTTCACTCTGTAATATTTATAGGTATTGTTCATAAGCAGCAATGAATAACTGTGTGCCCCATCCCAATATTTGGGACATTAAATGCGTCAGATGAAAAGCTATAATCTGGAAAATTGCCTGTAATTTTCAATGTGGCTTGGACACAAATATCAAGATCCACCACCTATTAATTTGTTACCACAACCTTTATTTGGCTTCACACGCCAACCTGTGACCTTTCACACTAACCAAAACAGATGAGTGCCAAAATAAACACGATCTCACTGAATGGATGATATCCAATACAACACTAACTTATCACAGCATTTATAAACATTAGGTGTTGCATATATTTCACTTCTGTGACAGAAGGTTGAAAACCATTGTTTATATGCATATAAATTGTGCAGCACTTTTTATCTAACAACGGAAAAACCAGGAGAAACTCAGATCACGAATGTACCTGTCTGCAGTTTTACTATATCTGTGCTGTTAGTTGCACTAATTCCTCTATAGCCAAATACTCTTGCAGATCAATAATTTAGGTTTAAGTGCCCAGCTGATGATATGGTCTTGGGATTTTACCTCCCCTTAACGCAGACAATGTTTCCACTGTTTTAATATATTTGTCTTGAAAAGCTATTTACTTACAATAACTTTAAAATCAATTAAAATTTTGAAATAATAATTACTTATCCTCATGATTAGAAAAAGTGGTCAATTAACACAATAGAATCAGAATGAACCTGCACATGGTGGTGATTTCAATGTTTAATGTGGAATATCATCAGTGTTTGTCCCATCCCCAAAAAGTGAACAGTAAATAGGGAAGTATCAACATAGAGCAAACATCAATTTGAGAAGTGAGCTCCAATTCCTCAGGGAAAGGGGGTTAACCACTTAATATTAACTGATATATGAAAACAATATAGAATTGTCACTCTGACATGTATTTAACACAATTTTCCTACACATAGTAAGTCATACAGATCTGCTCACTTTCTGACACGAGTTAAATGTATTCCCAACACATAACATAAAAATATAGTGCTACAACGCTAAAATGTTTAATATTGTAGCACTATTTACCAAATAATTATAACTAAATTTCTGGACATAATGTATTACGCATACAACTGGTGGCTTTATATTTCAGCATTTTTTTCAACAAACATTACTTTCCTGCTGACCAAGCATTGCCCACCAGTGTAATATTGGCGAAAAAAAAAAAAAAAAACATTATCAGGGGCTTAGAACTATGTATGAACCATGGACAAAACTGTCTTCCTCGAAGAGTCAACATCTTATCAAACTGCCTAAATACAAATATCATAAGTATCTCCGAAACATTATTTGCAAATTGCAGTATACTTCAAGAAACAACAAATTCTATGCAAGTTTTTAAAATGTAAGTAGGTACTTGTTTCAGGCTACTCGAATTTTATGAATGAAAAAGGTCATTATGATGACAAACACATACGCCAAATGTTTAATAACATTGCCCACCACTAATGTTCGGTTTAAAAATTTACATATATTTATTACATGTCAATATACACACAACTGACAGCAATTCTTTAACATTACAAATTTATGTCTCATAGGAGCAACCCAACAATCTGTCACAGATGACACGACATATGCAAGCCAGTTAACTTAAATGCTATACAACTTACTGTTTATGAACTAATTTTTATTGATTGTCAAACTTCTAAACATTTCTCATATTTAAGATACAAAGAATTGAGAGGAACTACCTGCACAACATGTATCGCCAGTATAAACTGTAAACCTTCACAAAATAAAGAAAGAGTAACACAGTTTCCATAATCACTTTATTTTAAGCAACACTGTTCATGAGTACTACAATAACACTTAACATCACATTATAACTGAAAGTTAGCACAAACAGGAACTTAAGATATACCTAATTCATAGGTGATACAACACGGGCTCGATGTATCAAGAGATGCATGTTAAACCACCCAGCTATTCCTACTGCGTCGCGTCTGTGTAACCAAATAGTGCAGTACAGTATGTAACTGCTTCAACATGGCGGGTTCCTCAATCAGGGAAGAAAGGCACAAGGCGAAAGTTCTCTATTTTACTGTGTCGTTTACATGCACGATAGACTACGTGGCTCAGATGACACCGAGAAAAGCTCACTATTACCTACCTGACAAGTTTCGTTGCATAAAACACGCGAATTTTAAAATAAAAATAAAAAATCACTATGTTTAACATTCCGCTGGCGCTTTCCTCGGCGTTATTATGGCCGTCTTCCCTGCAACTGGGGAACCCGTCCGCTGTAAAATATGCATAGGGTCCTTACTGCACAGTCAGAAATGCTAGAAAGAATGCAGTACCCGGCACTGAAGTCGGAAGATCGTTGTACTTCGAAAAACTTCGAAACAGCATTTGATAAACACATGATGCCCACTGATTCCTCACACCCCACAAACACATAACATTGCACCAATCCTGTAGGCAGTGTAGTGCTTGGACAACCGGTTGTTTGGATGGCGAAATGTCTTTGAAATTCCGAAGTTCTGATTGGTCCGCTGTGCCCACGTGACATCCATGCTTTCGATCACACACAATTCGAAATAAAAATTGTGCTGTGAGCTCAACAAACTTATAGAAATTGTTATTAGTCGTTTATTAATCGTTAATCGCAGCTATGCGACGTATTTATACAATATAATACCTTGCATACCATTTTCTGCAGCGGTTGTATTTCCCGTCTTCCTTATGACTTTCATAATATGAATGTGGTTGTTTTTCGCACTGAACATGTCACAGTAATAATTAGTTTTGCTACACATAAAATCCTTAACCATATTTTATTCACATCCAAATACACTTCCAATGTCGCCAAACAGGTAGTATTGCAAGGACCAATTAGTGCGCTCCGGGTATAAACACCAGAGTCTGAAAGAAAGAAACACCATTATCATTCCCTCTTAAATACCAAAGTAATTTCATAATGCCTGTAAGTTGCATTTTGTACCTAAGACTATTGTTGTTGTGGTCTTCAGTCAGTAGATTGGTTTGATACAGCTCTTCACGCTACCCTGTGCTGTGCAAACCTCTTCATCGGAGAATAAGAACGGCAACCTACATCCTTTTGAAGCTGTTTACTGTATTCACAGAACAACAAAAATAAGACTGTATTCATCCGTCGGTCTCTGTCTACGATTTTTACCCCATACACTTCTTTCTAATGCTACGTTCACAATTCCTTGACGTCTAAGATTGTATATCACCAATCTGTCCTTTGTCTTTAGTCAGAATATGCCAGAAACTCCTTTTCTCCCCAATTCTGTTGTACACCTCCTCATTAGTTACGTGATCTACCCATCTGATCTTCATCATTCATCTATAGCATCACATTTCAAATGCTTCTATCATCTTTTTATCTGAATTCCTTATCGTCCACATTTTACTCCCACACAATGCTACACTCCAGACAAATGCTTTCAGAAAGGACTTCTTAAAATTTAAACTAATTTTTAATGTCAACAGATTTCGCTTCTTCAAAAATGCTTTTCTTTCCATATCCATTCTGTATTTTATATCTTCTTTACTTCGGGCATCAGAGGTTATTTTGGTACCCAAACAACGTAACTCATCTACTACTTTTATTGTCTCCTTAGGCCTACCTAATCTAATTCCTTCAGCATCACCTGATTTGCTGACACTACATTCCAGTACCCTTGTTTTACTTTAGCTAGTGTTCATCTTATACCTTCTTTTCAAGACTCTTTCCATTCCGTTTACTTACTCTTCCAGGTTCTTTGCTGTATCTGACAGAATTACTATGTCATCAGCAAACGGCAAAGTTTTTATTTCTTCTCCCTGAACGTAAATTCCTTCTCCAAATTTTACCTTGCATTCCTTCACAGCTTACTTAATGTACAGATCAGTGGCGTAACTAGGACTTCGCTTTTGGGGGGGGGGGGGGGGGGGGAGATGGATCTGCTTGACGAGCTAAATTTTAGTCAGTTTCCAGACAGACTACCATCTACCACTCCCGTTGAAGATTAATTCACTCCCATCCAATGAAAGCTTATGGTAAAACACCCCGAGTTTCCAATCTTTACCTTTACCAGATTGCTGTTATACAATTTCTTTCTTTCCTTTTTTTTTTCATGCCCTTCGACTCTGATAACAGCTGTGAGGATTTTGTACAAGTAGAATATAATCTTCGCTCCCAGTATTTTACCCCTCCTACCTTCAGAATTGGAAAGAGTGTATTCCAGTCAACACTGTCAAAAGTTTTCTCCATCTCTACAAATGCTAAAACGTAGGTTTACCTTTCTTTAACCTATCTTCTAAGACTAGTCGTAATGTGAGTATTGCCTTGCGTGTTCCTACATTTCTCCTAAATCCAAACTGGTCTCAAAGGTCGGATTCCACCAGTTTTTCCATCGTCTGTAAATAATTAGTAATTTGTAACCATGACTTATTAAATTTATAGGTTTCTAATTTTCACATTTGTCTGCAATTGCTTTCTTAGGAACTAGAATTACTATATTCTTCTTCAAGTCGGAGGGTATATCCCCTGTCTCATATATAAAAACCCCATAATGTTTAACTGTTTACATGTTCCCGTATGTTAGAAAGATATAAAAAAGCCAAGATCGCTGCTTATCAATTTTTATTTACGGCGACCGGTTTCGCTGAACTATGTCAGCATCATCTGGTCAAATAAAATATTTTACAAGGCCATAATCTTGTAATGTCAATCAGTTGTTATATAACAATTTACAGTGCATAGGTGCACTATGTCATTATAATAAAACATGTTTTAATATAATGACATAGTGCACATATGCACTGTAAATTGTTGTATAACAATTATGGCCTTGTAAAATATTTTATTTGACCAGATGATGCTGACATAGTTCAGCGAAACCGGTCGTCGTAAATAAAAATTGATAAGCAGCTATCTTGGCTTTTTTTTTTTTTTTATATCTTCCTACATTATCATAATTGGATCGCCTCCTGGAATGTAAACCAACTTCCCGTATGTTCCTTACGCACGGCGACTGTGGAAGGACACGGCTAATTTTTAAAGCTTCTGAAGCGTATGCGTGCTGTACTGAAACTTTTCCGTGCGTCGTCCTACGGCGCAATTTCTGTTGACTCGCATCTACAGCTCGGAACCTTGTCAAAAGGGGGGAGGGCTGCTTGTCTTACCCTGTCATGCAGACGGTCGTAAAAACCCAGAAAAGATGCGGAACGTTCACTGAGGCAGAAGTCTGTCGCCACACCTAAAACTTTATTCTTTTTGTGTTTGTGCTTGGAAGAAGGCAGTATTATCACATTATGATACAGGTTTTGGTATTTATTTGTCAAAACATATTTAGCACTATTGAGGTGTGTGTTTTCCCTATTGTAGCGTATGGTGCGGCATGAGGATGATACACTATGTGGTTAACAGTATCCGGACACCTGGCTGAAAATGACTTACAAGTAGGTGGCGCTCTCCATCGGTAATGCTGGAATTGAGTATGGTGTTGGCCCACCCTAAGCCTTTATGACAGCTTTCACTCTCGCAGGCATACGTTCAGTGAGGTGCTGGAAGCTTTCTTGGGGAATAGCTACCCATTCTTCACGGAGTGCTGCACTGGTGAGAGGTATCGATGTATATCCAAAACATGTCAGAGGTGTTCTACAGGAGCCAAGTCACGACTCTCTGCACCCCAGTCAACGAGCCAAGCTCGTTGATCCCAGTGCGTTGCAGGCACGTTATTGTCGTGTAACCACTCCGCCACTGACCGTGCATTATCAACAAGTGCTCCATCGTGCTGAAAGGTGCAATTGTCATCTCCGAATTGCTCTTCAACAATGGGATTAGATTAGATTAGTTTTTCGTTCCGTAGATCCATGTTGAGGAGATCCTCGTGGATGTCGAACATGTCAAGAAACAATTTTTTTTTAGCTGGTAATATAATAATACTAATATAGTATGAGTACTGATACATGCATCATTTGGTACAATTTACAAATTCACTAATGGAGTAGAAGTAGTTGGCCACTAGAAAGTCTTTAAGATTCCTCTTAAACTGATCTTTATTTGTTGCTAAATTTTTTATACTTCATGGTAAATTATTGAAAATGTGTGTTCCTGAGTAGTAGACCCCTTTTTGAACTGAAGTAAACGCTTTTAAGTCCTTGTGTAGATCATTTTTGTTCCTAGTTTTGTATTTATGAACTGTTCGTTGGGAAAAGGGATATATTATTTATGACAAATTTCATTAAGGAATAAATGTACTAAGAGGCAGTAGTTAATATACCCATTTCTTGGAAGAGGCTTCTACGGGACGTTCGTGAATTTACTCCACAAATAATACGTATTATACGCTTTTGGACTCTGAAGACTTTTGACTGACTTGAAGAGTTACCCCAAAATATTATACCATATGACATATGGGAAGCAAGAAGGTGCTTAAACTATCAATGAGGGGCTGTGCTGTGATAGTGACACGCAAACCAACAAGGGCTATAAGCCTTCTTCATGAAAAACACGACCACACCAAACACCACTGCCTCTGAATTTTACTGTTGGCACTACACACGCTGGCAGATGACGTTCACCGGACAATCGCCATACCCACACCCTGCCATTGGATCGCCACACTGTGCACCGTGCTTCGCCACTCCACATAACGTTCTTCCACTGTTCAATCGTCCAAAGTTTACACCCCTTAGACCAAGTAAGGCGTCGTTTGGCATTGACCTGCATGATGTATGCCTTATGGGCAGTCGCTCGACAATGAAATCTAATTTTTCGCACCTCCAGCCTGTCAATGGAGTGGATTCTGATTCAGTTTGGAGTTCCTATGAGACGATCTGGATAGACGCCTACCTATTACATTGTACGACCCCCCTTCAACTGTCGGCGGTCTCTGCCAGTCAACAGACGAGGTTGGCCTGTACGCTTTCGTGCTGTACGGGTCCCTTCGCGTTTCCATTTCACTATTACATCATAAACAGAGGACCTAGGGATGTTTAGGAGTGTGGATGTCTGACGCAAAGACTTTTGACACAAGTGACAACTCAGTCACCTGCCACGTTCGAAGCTCGTGAGTTCCGCAGAGCGCCCCACTCTGTTCTCTCTCGATGTCTAATGACCACTGACACTGGCGGATCCAGAATTTTTATCTGGAGGGAGCAAAAGGCTGAGGAGGGTGGCCATGTCCTTAAGGGCATTGTGACACTGATTTTACAACACACACACACACACACACACACACACACACACACACACACACACACACACACACTAAAGTCAGTGTCACATATAACTGCTATATGAAACTCACAAAATATTTCCAAAGCCACTGTCGTTTCTCAGAAAAAAATAAATAAATAAAAAAACAACAACAACAACTTTTTAATATACTTCATCTAACTACCAACGCACTTTTAGTTTCTGCGCACTATGGTGTAATTTTTAAATGTCTACGATCACAATAATATTATTTGATTCAATCACATTAAACACTGTAAATTTTCTATATTTACCACAAAATAAAAAAATAATAAATAAACCAGAGAATTTAGAGTGTGAATGCCATGTGTTCAGATGTGGACACACTTGTGTTCATATCATAAAGCATGAAACACTAGCCAATAGCTGAACACAGGGCATTCAGGCTCTGAATTTAATTCATATGTAACTCTTTCTGAGCTTCGGCAGATGGTATATGCGAATCCCTATACAGAGCATAGGTTTCTCTAGATATTTACAACTTTGGACTTTGAACTTTAACTGGGGATGTGGGGTGTTCACAGCACTCCATTTGTAAAAGTTGTTTGGTATTTAGTGAAGAATGTTGGTGACACTGATGAGCGGCTTGTTACCTTCATTGACAGGGATGCACATTGTTGCGAAGCCATTGTTCATGTTTTTGAAAGTACGCAATACTATACACAAGAAGTATTAAACGCTGGGTTGCTGATAACACCCCACCTACCTAGTAGTGTGACTTTCTGTGTCGAGCTGAGCACATCATGATGTCATATGAGGAAGAGAAAAAACGTCTATGAAGGTTGTTGGAAGAAGGTTTGAATGATCATGAAGATTGTGAGATTGCACAGTTTGAAGATTCCGATGAAAATGAAGAAGTAGAACAGTGCAAAGAAAACGATCATGCAACTGCAAGTGATCAATCTGATGACGACGTTGGTGAAGATATGGTACTGGAGAGGTTTATGCATAGTGAGGATGAAGTAACTAAATGGATGACTACACCTAAGCCAAATAATATCAGAACAAAAAAGCAAAGTATAGTAACTCAACTTCCTGTTACCACAGAAATTGCTAAAAACTGATGTAGAATGCTTTGCTTATAAATGCGCAAATAATTCGCTCAATAGCAGAATTCACCAAAATTTATGTGTATCCCAAGGTTTTAAAAAGAGCTTCAAATTCGGCTGTACCAATACCTATCCGGCTGAAGGCAGCTAAGGTCTCAAACATGGAAGAGTTTATTACAGCTTTCCAAAGAAATAAATGCACATCTCAAAGATGAATAGTTTGCGCCAGAAACGCTGAAAAAACAGCCCTCTTTTGTTGCAAGTGTAATCAATTTCTCGGCCGGGAGTGCGGGTCGCTGACCACGCCCCCCTCCGTGACGCCTGCGGGCAGAGGATGACGTGGTTCCCCTTGGGCCCTCGCGGCCGTATGGGGCGGACAGAGAGAGAGATCAATTTGTGTGTTTAAATCAAATGAAAATCCCCTGCAGTAAATGTATTAATTCTGAATCTTGTTCCAGTGGTGACGAAAATGTTCACTGTTGAAATGTGATTTTTCTCTAGACTTTTGAGATTAATACTTGTTTTGAGTTATATAGATATGTATCTCTCTATAATTTGAAACTGATTAAAGCTTTTCTTATTTGATTAATTTGAAAAAAATAGTATGTATACGAACATTTGAAACGATTATACATATTTATCGATTTATCAGTTACGGATTATTATTGGAGTACTTCAGTGATTAAAATTGTACTTAAATGAATTAATAAAGACTAAATGCTACGTTTATTGTATAATAAACAGTTTTAGAAAAAAATAGAAACCTCAGTATGGTATACATGTAGGGTGCTGTGAACACCCCACGTCCCTAGTATTGTTGTGAATGCTCACCTCCCAAGTTAAAGGTTAAGACTGACCACTTGAAAATTCAAATAATTGCACTACATACTCGAAAAATAACATTTTTGCACAATGATGCCCACAGGAGTATGATATAAATTGAGCCAAATGACGTAATGGTAATTGTACAAAAACCTAGAGAATATAGTTAAAAAATACACACACACACACACACACACACACACACACACACACACACACACACACACACACACATGCCAAGGGGAGAACTCGAACCTCTGGCGGAGCGGCCACATACTCCGCGACGTTGCACCCCGCATCACACGGCCAATCCTGCGCTGCGCACATGGTTTGTCATTCTGATTTTGGTAAATATAGTGTTCTGTTACTCCATACTCTTTTTTATTTTGTGATAAATTATTAAACTTTTCACTGTGTAATGTGGTTGAATCATCGTAATATTTTTTGTAATCATAGGAACTTGAGAATGACGCCATAGTGCGCCGAAACTAGTAGTGCATTGGTAATTAGATGGAAGTATATTGATTTGACAAGTGGAGATGATTTTACCTGGTGATGACAACAACAGAAAACATCAGCACTAGTTTCACGACATTCATTTATTCGGAGCGCTGTCAACGTTACGCTGCCCTAGACACGAAATATTACTGCACACATTGTTACGGGTAGCGTTTTCAACACTGCGACGCTGCCGTCGGCTCACTGCTCCTCGCCTCCCGGCAGCCGTGGTACACGCCTCCTGCCACTGCCAACGGCCAGCGCACGAATCGTCAACTTACCGTGGACGAACAGTACAGTATACTGGGTAGCTGTGTTATTACCAAACAATGCACAAATGGGAAAAACAGCGTATCCTAAAAGATCGCCCAATTATGGGTCAGGAACAAATAGCCAGTAAATATGTCGCGCTAAGGTTGACGTTATCTCAAAACCTAAAACCAGATTTCCCGTGTTTGCGTTGAACTGAATCAATTTCTGCTCCATGCTTTGTAAAGTTGCTACCCAAAACGAGATAAGTTTTCAAGACAGCTTTCGCGATCAACAAAATTCTGCTTTAAACTTCCAGTCAGATTAAAATTGTCTGTCAGAAATGGTATTCGAACTTGCAGACTTTGCCTTTCGCGGGCAAGCGGACTACTGTCTGAGCTATCCCGCCACGCAATTTTAATCTGCCAGGAAGTTACATATTAGCGCACGCTCCACTGCAGAGTGAACATTTCTTTCTGAAAATTACACTTGACTGTGTTTCAAGAAGAATTTCTACAACCATGAAAATCCTTTCTTGTTGTTGTTGTTGTTGTGGTCTTCAGTCCGGAGACTGGTTTGATGCAGCTCTCCACAATACCCTATCCTGAGGAAGCCTCTTCATCTCCACATAAGAACGGCAACCTACATCTGTCTGAATCCGCTTACTGTATCCATCTTCCTCTGCGATTTTTACTCCACACACTTCCCTCCAACGATAAATTCACAACTCCTTGATGTCTAAGAATGTGTCCTACCAATATCTCCCTTCTTTTAGTCAAGGTATGCCAAAAAATCATTTTCTCGCCAATTCTGTTCAGTACCTCTTCATTAGTTACGCGATCCACCCACCTAATCTTCAGCATTCTTCTGTAGCACCAAATTTCAAAAGCCTCAATCCTCTTCCTGTCCGCACTGTTTATCGTCCATGTTTCACTCCCAACAAGCCAACACTCCATACAAATGCCTTCAGAAAGGACTTCCTTAGGGTTAAATCAATATTCGATGTTAACAAATTTCTCTTTTTCAAGGACGCTTTTCTACCCATTGCCATTCTGCATTTTATGTCCTCTGTACTGCGACCATCATTTGTTATTTTACTGCCCAAGTAACAAAACTCATCTACCTCCTTTATTGCTTCGTTTCCCAATCTAATTCCTTCAGCATCACCTGATTTTCTTACACTGCACTCCATTACCCTAGTTTTGCTCTGGTTAATGTTCATCTTATATGCACCTTTCAGCACACTGTCCATTCCGTTTAATTGCTCTTCCAGGTCCTTTGCTGTATCTGACAGAATTACTATGTCGTCGGCAAAACGCAATGTTTTTAATTCTTCACCCTGAACTTTAATTCCTTCTCCAAATTTCTCCTTGCTTTCCTTTATAGCTCGCTCAGTGTACAAATTGAATAACAATGGAGAAAGACTACAACCCTGTCTCACTCCCTTTCCAACCACTGCATCCCTTTCATGCCCTTAAACTCTGACAACCGCTGTCTGATTTTTGTACAAGTTGTAAATAACCTTACGCTCCCTACATTTTACTCCTGCTTGCTTCAGAACTTGAAAGAGTTTATTCCAATCAACATTGTCAAAAGCCTTCTCCAAATCTACAAAAGCTAGAAATGTAGGTTTGCCTTTTCATAATCTATCTTCTATGATAAGCCGTAAAGTGAGTATTGCCTCCCGTGTTCCTACATTTCTCCTGAACCCAAACTGATCTTCCCCGAGGTCGGCTTCTACCAGCTTTTCCATCCTTCTGTATATAATTCGTGTTAATATTTTGCAACCATGACTTATTAAACTGATGGTTCTGTAGTTTTCACACCTGTCTGCACCTGCTTTCTTTGGAATGGGGATTATAACATTTTTCTTAAAGTCTGAGGGTACTTCGCCTGTCTCATACATCTTACACACCAGGTGAAACAGGTTTGTCATGGCTGGTTCTCCCAGAGACTTCAGTAGCTCTGAGGGAATATCATCTACTCCAGGGGCCTTGTTTCGACTTAGGTCTTTCAGGGCTCTGTCAAATTCTTCTCTCAGTACAGTATCTCCTATTTCATCTTCATTTACATCCTCTTCCCTTCCTACAATATTGTCTCGAAGTTCATTTCCGTTGTAGAGCCCCTCTATATACTCTTTCCACCTTTCAGCTTTCCCTTCTTTGCTGAGAACTGGTTTTCCATCAGTGTCCTTGATATTCATAGAGCTGTTTTTCTTATCTCCAAATGTTTCTTTTATTTTCCGGTAAGCTATATCTATTTTCCCCCTATTTATACATTCTTCTACATCCTTGCATTTGCCTTCTAGCCACTCCTGCTTAGCCATTTTGCACTTCCTGTAAATGTCATATCTTAGTCGTCTGTACTCTATTTTGCCTGTTTCATTTACTGCATTTTTATATTTTCTCCTTTCATCGATTAAATTGAGTACCTCCTGTGATATCCAAGGAATTTTTTGTAGGTCTTGCCTTCCTACCTATTTTGTCCTCTGCTGCCTTCACTATTTCATCTCTCAATGCTACCCATTACTCCTCTACTGTTTTATTTTCCCCTGTTTCTGTCAATTGTTGCCTAAAGCTCCCTCTGAAATTCTTAAGAACTTCAGGTTCCTTTAATTTATCCAGGTCCCATCTCCTTATTTTCCTACCTTTTTGTAGTTACTTCAGTTTCAGCCTACAGTTCATAATCCTTTGTATGCCATTGAAATTTCTAATTTGCTCCAATAACTGGAAAATCAAAATTTGTAACTTCAAATAAAACTGTTTATAATGGGTGGCATTAGTATCTCTTAGTGTCTAGGAAAAGAATCCAGAGACATAAATCGTTTACCGAAATCAGTTTAATGTGCCAGCCTGGTCGCAGCCCTAGAAATTCACAGTTGTTTCACATAGTTAAATCCTTTATTTACGTATGAGTAAAACATATACAATAGCTCATTTGTCTCCCAAGCAATCACGAAACAATAAACAACTTTTATTTATTTTTAACGTAAATTACTGACAAAAAAGAGCAAGAAGCATTAACTGGAAGCATAACACAAAAAGTCAAATTACGTTATGTTAATTACAGAGATATTGCATTTTTAGACTCACAATTACATACAGCTCGTAAGTAAAAGTGAATTATTCTAATGCTGAGATTGTTTCCTCCCGCCCTTCCGCACCGTCTCTCCCTCTCATTTTTTGTCGGGCCCCCCTGACCACTGAGGTCGCTGATATGGAGTACCTGGCACCTAATATGAAAAACTTACGTTTTTGGGAGTGTCCGGATACTTTTGATACCATAGTGTATCTATATCCACTCCAGACCTTTTAATAATGAGTGTGCAAGCTACTTCTGTCACAGGATATTTGTGTGCGCAATGCTGGGTGCAGGCTCTGTGATAAGAAGATGGAAGATGCTTCAATATATCGCCTCCATACTTACTGTGATAGTGCAGGTGACTTATTAATAATAACCAACTAACAGCTCCCGATCGCCAGTTGAGACAAAATGGAAGCTATTAGATGGCTATTAACAACTAAGTCATTTATATTAATACAGTAAGTAGAGAAGCCATTTTTGAATACAAATCGCCTTGTAAACATTACTCATGGCGATAAATTAAAGTTTCTTCCATGTTATTACCACAGAACCCGCATCCTGCATTACGCCAAGGAAATACTGTTTCAACTTTATATGCACTTTATAAGGATGAACCTGAAAAGGTTCCAAAACTGGCACACGAAGTAAACCAGTGGCGAATAAGCGATTTTGTTCTGGAGGAGGCTGAGCTCAAAGAAATTTTGTAGCATCGTATCTCAAATTGACGTCTTGCCGTATGCCGTTTTCAGAAGAGGCATAAAACAATCACCCCTCGATTCGCCACTGGTTGTTGTTGCAATGTAGCCTATTTCTATTGAACAGTCAGTCACGGATTCTAAAACACACGTACTGGATAAGCGTAGTCACAGCTGAGCACTTTTAACAAAGGCAGCGTTTTGAATATCAAAGTAAGTTCACAACGTTCAGTTGATTTGGTCACAAACAATTTAAACTCCCTAATGCGAAAAAAAAGTGGTTCTGACAAGCGACTGCCGGGTATTGTTGCTATGTTGACTTCTTTCGGCACAGTACCGCAGTTTAATACCTCATTTGCAAATGATACGGACTTGTCACTTAACTGAATATTTGTATGAAAAATTTCCGAAAAATGGCGAGGAAAAACATTCTACGGCCTCTATATATTTTGCGGCACAACTCATAATAATAAACCCTTGCCCATACTGAATGTCTTTCAGCAACGTAAAGTGATACGAAGTAAAACCTCGCAGTAGGGAGATTTTTGCTCAGAATAATAATAATAACAATAAAAAATTTGGATTGCCTTCAGAAAAAACCATTAGAAAATTCATCTGAAAAAAGTTTCGACGAGAAAACGTTTTTCAAAAATACGTTTGTATAGTCTATGGGACTTAACTACGGGGTCATCAGTCCCTAAACTTACAAACTACTTATGAACTACTTACGAACTAGGACGGCACAAATATCCATGCCCGAGGGGGGATTCGAACCCCCGACCGTAGTGGCCGTGCAGACCGTGACTGGAGCGCCTCAGTCCCCTCTATTCAGTTATTATTATAATAATGAAGTGCACGCAAAGTGAATACCAAAACCTGATGGATGCTATAAAAGTTCAGTTTATTACAATGTACATACAAATTTTTAAAGATTATTCAGTAACGTTAGGGAGTTGAGTGATTGATTTTATTTTTATTGGCTTTTTGCTTGAAACAATACAGCCATTACATTTTTAATTTAGTGTACAATTACTTTTTGTATATACATCTGTTTTAAACATGGTTAGAAAAAATTACAAATTCAAAATTACAAATTTTAAAATTACCAACTTCAAACTTATAAATTCCACACTTGATGTCAAAGCTGTATATCCGCTTCTTGCAAAAAAATAAATAAAACATCATAAAGTTTTGGCTTGTTCTCATTCATCAACAGTCTTATATTTGTAGAAAAGGGAATTTTCATTTTTGCGAGCTTCTGCCATAACTTATTTTGCTGTGGGACATATTTGGTGCACCCAAGGATGATACGATCAAGATCTCCATCTTCTTCTGAATGAACATCGCACTTGAGGGAGTCTTTCACTCAAATCCTGTAGAGATGTGCAGGGAAGCATGCATGTCCTAACCTTATTCTAATCATTGATGTTACGTATCTCCTTGGAAGAGTCTTCTGCCAGAACCAAGGTTTTGCTGGAATGGTACGCTGAAGTGTAGCATATGAGAGGCCCTTTTTCTGCTGCGACACTTGCCACTGCTGTTCCCACTAATTATATGCCTCTTTTTCTGAGACTTGTATAAAGTCGAAATATGGAAACTGTATAAATAGTGGGTCCCCATCTTTGATGCTTTCTTTTGCTAGAGCATTAACTGCTTCATTGTGCCGAATGCCTGAATGAGCCTTTATCCACATAAGATGAACACATTTCTTTTCTTTATTGGCTTTCATTATTATTTCAACCAACTCATAAATATAGCTGTTGTTGGCTTTCCAGTTTCTATGCTGCAATTTCTCTAAAATGCTTCTAGAATCTGTCAAAATTAGTGTTTTATTCCCCCTTTCTGTTCCAAACTTAACTGCTTCTTTAACTGCTATTAATTCAGCAGTGTAGATGCTAGTCAATGGTGGTAGCATAAACTTTTTTTGATTTGTGTAATCTAGGACAATAAAATGCTCAGCCAGCTCCCTCAGGTGTTTTGGATCCGTCTGTATATATATGTAAAAATTCCGGCCATTTGCTTTCCAAATAATTTGTTACATCTTTATTGTCTTTAACCTCTTCACTCTTTTCAGGTTGGTAGACTGTTGTCTCATATTCCTTGCTGAACACTGGTAAAATTGGGTCCTTCTGTATCAGAGCAAATGTAAAACTGAGACATGGGAAGCCTTTTACTAACAAAGGTGTTCGCTTGTCTTCTGATGAGTATCCTCTTACTGACATTTGCTTAGCTTTAACTATGACCGGGTGGTTGATCACTAAAAATCTTTGAAGCAGAAATCTTTTGGCAAGTAGTTCTCTACGGATATCCAGAGACATTTCTTTCGCTTCAATTAGGAGGGCATTTGATGGTGACGACTTCATTGCTCCTAGACACTGCCTGATGGCCCGAAACTGCAATACATTTAGTTTTTGAAGCGCATACTGTGGCGCATTTCCATATAGAAAACACCCATAATCCATTTCAGAGCGTAATATAAGATGAGGAGGATTTCCGGTTGGGCACCCCACCATACACCGCTTACTGCTCATAAAACATTAAGGGCTTTTTGTGCCTTCGTAACAATGTGCTTGATGTGTTCAGCCCAGGATAGTTTGCTATCCAAAAGAAGCCCCAATACCTTTGCTATTGTTCTTACGTTAAATGTAAAAGGTCCTAGATTTATGGTATTCATCTGGTATGATTGGCGTTTCCGCGTAAAGAAAACTACAGAAGATTTTGAATGTGATAGGTTTAAGCTATTCCTCAGGGTCCATGCAGATAGTTTATCAACTGCCTTGTTCATCCATAAGCAACAAAGATCTAGGCTGGTTGAAGCTGTATATATGCACACATCATCTACGTATTGTAGCACACGAATAGTGGGATCGAATATATTTTCCAGATCTGCAACATATAATGCGTATAATATAGGACTTAGAATAGCTCCTTGTGGAATTCCTTTCCAAACTGAGAAAGGTCCATATAGACTGTTGTCTTGCTTTTTAAAATAGATTGTTCTTTGGCGTAAGTAATTTTGGAGAAATCGAAGGCAAATGTGTGGAATACCTAAGCGTTCTAACTTTTGCAAAAGTAAGGTAATGTCAACAGAGTCATATGCTCCTGATATATCCAAGAATAAAGCAGTTAGATAACCATTTTCAGCAAAAACTTTTTCAATATCTAAGGTTAGAATGTTTAAATAGTCCATAGTGCTTCTACCTTTCCGAAAACTATACTGCAACATGTGTGAATGCTAATTTACGTTCATGGCAACTGCAAGTGAGCACTCGGAATTCCACCATGGAGCAGGTCTAAATTTCGGATTTCTTGTTACTTTCTTCCGAGGAATTGAGGCTTTCGCAGCTGTATTAATCATGTTTATGAATTTGTTATATGTAGTGTGGCATCCACCTGTCAGTTCGAATGAAGTACATTCTTCCTCTAGAACCCTCTGGTAAGTAGTCCAATCTGCTTTCCTTGTATTCCACCTTAAGTTTGGTTCATATGTAATTTTTGTTGGTGAACTATTTACTGATACTTCAATTGGAAAGTGATCTGAACCTATCAGATATGTGTATGCTTTCCATTCGAATAAACATGCTAACGATGCTGTACAAATAGTCAAATCAACAGCTGATTTACTCTAATGCGGCTTAGTGAGCAAAGTTGGAGACCCATCGTTTAATATGCATAAATTAAATTCGTCCATTACTTCTAGAATGGCTTCTCCCTAGATATCATTTACTTCGCAACCCCATGAAGAATTATGAGCGTTGAAATACCCACAAATTAAAAACGGCGGATCTAACTGACCGAATAAAGCATACCATTCCTTCATTTTTATTTTTGTTTTTGGAGGGCAGTATAATGGGATTATATTTAGAACTTGTGATGAAATGCGCACTTTTCCTGCTATCGCTTGAAAATTATGTTTGTTGTTGTTATGGTCTTCAGTCCGGAGACTGGTTTGATGCAGCTCTCCACCCTAATCTATTCTGAGCAAGCCTTCTCATCTCCTCATAAGAACGGCAACCCACATCCACTTGAATTTGCTTACTATACGCGTCTCTTGGTCTCTCTCTGCGATTTTTACCTCACACACTTCCCTCCAATGCTAAATTTACGATTCCCCGATGTCTAAGAATGTGTCCTACCAAGCGATCCCTTCTTTTAGTCAGGGTATTCGTAAAATCAATATAGTGAGCGGAAAAAGCCACTGACGATATTATTAGCAGAGCCACACCACCTTTTCCATCATTTCTGTCTTCACGAAGTACATGATAGCCTCTAAACTTAATATGTGTGTCAGGTTTAAACCACGTTTCACTAATTGAAGCGATCTCGACATTTTTCAAAAAGTAGTTCATGCTCTAAGGAATCCTTGTTTGAGATTGCTGAACGAACATTCCACTGGAAAATTTTCATTATTATTTGTTTTAATTAAGATAAAATACTAACGATTTCCTGTTGTATAGTTACTGGATCCACAAAGTCGGTGTTTGTTGCCTGTACTTTTTTTATAAGTCTGGTCACAAGGTTAACAAGTTTTTCAATAATTACTGTGTTGCTGAGCGTATCAGAGTTAGTGGTAGTGCCTACATTTGCTTCCTTCTGACTGGGAATATGGTGACACTGTGGGCTATATGGATTTGCTGCCATTAGTCCTAATGGTAGTTCACTTTCACGGTTTACGACTGGGAATCGTGGTACCGTCGAAGTTACTGAGGATTTTGTTTGTTGTCGAGGCTGTTTGTATGTTGTGCCTTAGGAAGAGTTGGGAAAGATTTCTCGCCATCTCGCGTCCACTGAGCCGACGCAACTTCCGCGTAAGGCTTGTTAGTAACTAAATCCTTAGCTTCTTTGTGTGGTATGTTTAGCTCGGCAGATATTTTCTTTATTTGTTTCTGCTTCTCATACTCTGGACACCTCTTATCCATTGAATTATGACTCCCTTTGCAATTAACACAAGTAGGATGAGTACTGGAGCATTCATCTGCTGAGTGATTATCACCGCAATATTTACAACGCTTCTGAGAGCGACATTGACCGCTAATGTGGTCGAATCGCAGACAGTTGTAGCATTGTCTGACCGTTGATACATATGGTCGGACTTGACACCTCATCCCGTATATGCTTACGTATTCTGGCAAGTACTGGGAATCGAAGGTCACAACACATGTTCTGTATGAGAAAGATGACAAGGAATTCCCATTTACGACGCGCTTAGTCATCCTTCTGATGTTTAGAACTTTCATTGGCGTTTCTAAAGCTTGAAATAGTTCGTCATCCGTGATGTTGAGATCAACATTACGAATTACACCAAGTCGAGTTAATCTATGAGCTGGAATGTAGGCTAGTAACTGATTACTGTGGAACAGTGAAGATTGAACTAGGTTATTTGCAGCTTGCCCGGAAGTTAGATCAATTCTCATTCTATTTTTTCCGACAGTTTGATATTTGTTATGAGCCTCCGGCATTCTGGTTTTGCTTGAAATATAATTTTTCCCAATGCAATTGTATACAAGTTGCCAACATTACCGATCGATCCCTCTACGTATATATAAAAAGGGCCTGACGAATCGACTTTGTATCGATTATCCTTGGATTCCACATACAGCGATTGTGTGTTTGTCTTTTGATCTATATTAACACTATTTGCCACGGAATGTGTTACATTTAAGTTGTCGTTAAGTGTTTGGTGCTTTTCATTACTTAAGGAATTATTTCCAGAATTTTGTACGACGGTGTGTTCTGTTTTATTGCATTGCAATGTCTGTGACGTATCTTCGTCAGTTTTGTTCAGTAGTTACTTTGCTTTTGCTGCCTCTTATCTTTTTTAGTTAGTGTATCATCAGATAAACGTTTGCTTTTCAACTTACTGTTTGTGGTCTCGACGTCCATATTTAAGTTTTCATTGTCTGCAATCTGGTTAATTGTGGAAACCGATTGGCTTGCATCTGCATACCATGGACCCTGTGTAGTCAAGCCGACGGAATTCGGCGGAAAATTTGAATGTCCGCCTTCGCCGTATTGACCACTGTCCATTATTTCATTGAACACTGAAGGAAGCCAAACACTAAAAATAAACACTACAACTCACTAAAATCAGATTTTCAAATTGAAAACTTATTTCACAAAATAAGAAAATACAGAACGACACTAACTGTAACTTCACCAAAGATCCCGCTAGGGAGTTCGAAGCCATTGAGTTCTGTTAATGTCATCATTTGGCACAGTGTTCTCCTTGCACCTGCACGGCTGTTAAGTATTCTGTAAATGGATCTCGCACAGAAAATCCGGTGGCCGAGAGGACTGAGGCGCTTCAGTCACGGTCTGCACGGCCACTACGGTCGGGGGTTGGAATCCCCCCTCGGGCATGGATATTTGTGCCGTCCTTAGTATTAGCTGGTTCATAAGTAGTTTGTAAGTTAAGGGACTGACGGCGTACCTGCACACGCGTGCATCCTTTATTCCTGTGTCGGTCTCTTTCCACTAGGCGAAATGTAACAGTTGGAATGAAAGCAGAGGAGGTCAATCGAAACACCAGTGCTCTGTATTTCAAAGAACGATTAATGGATTATAGGCAAGGAGGTATGAAAGAACAGAGTCTCATAGAGAGGACAGGTAGACAGTAACGAAACCATAAATTAAAAGAGAAGGTATGCATCAACAAAAACCAATAGATTTAATCATAGCGTTTTGAGGGAACAGACCATAAGGGAATCTGTGGTTATTATGTACGAGAGGCGACAGGGAGTAAGAGAGAGAACAGAACAATGAGTAAATAAAAGACAAATCGTTTGTCTATTTTGTGAACAGTGAAGGATGTATTAATGGATGGAATGGAAGAGAGAGACGTATTTGAAATAACAAAAACTACTTTGACAGCGTCCATCTAAATTGATTACTCCTGTATGCATGAAGACTGCGTATAAGTGAAACGATAATAATAGGATATTGAGTGAAAGGAGAAGCATTGAATTAAAACTTGTGCCACGGGCGGGAATCTAACCCAAACTTCCATACTTATTTTAATTCAATACTGTTCCTTTCACTTAATGTCTTTCACATATTGACATGGAAAACTGTCTCTAGGTATATAAATTTATAATAAAAAATAGGATAATAAGGGAACTGTATATTTAAAAAAAAAACTTCAATAAAGGGAACGCGAAATGAAGTATCAATTTAATGTTTGAGTAAAAAAAACTGGAAAGTATATCTACGAAATATTAATATTTGACAGGGGCCTCTTTTTATTGTTGTAACTGAATAACAATCAGAATTAACATTCTTCATACCACTTTTTTCTAAAAGAAGTCGTCACGGTATGTGAACTTATTTTAGCAAATAACATAGTGGAAGACAATAATCGAAACCAAGCACAAATCAACAATACATTGACGAGGTCTACTGTGTCCAATGCCGTTACGAGGTTAAGGCTAATAGAAAGCATAAACATTCTGTTGACACACGAACTCAGCTGACTTCTGCCGATCAGTGAGGGGCCACGAAAACGTGCGTGCCCTGTAATCGCATCTCGATCAGGCACACAACTGTTGTTTGCTTAACGGTGCGTTCAGATTCAGATCGCGAGGAAAAACATATCAAACAAGTGTGATGACGTATCTGACTTTTCACTTATTGCAACGACATTTAATTTACAAGTGTTACTGTCTCATCTCTAATGATGTGTATTCTAATATTTGTTGTACGAAAGTATTGGTTTGTACCTTGCCTGAATGCCACAAGGAGAAATAGGGGACTTACTTAGTATCTATTGTGCGTAGGTATTAACTGTACTGTGGAATGATTTGACGACCTGTAACACAGTTACGCCATGTTGGTTGCATAGCGTCAGGTGCGGCCTCCACTTTGGAATTCAGGGGTGATCCACTTTTTCTGCTGTCAAGTGTACATTTAGACGTATTCCTAACAAGCTCGGTGCAGTTATAACGGTGGCTGACTGACAGAGCGGCTTTCGTTATGTTCGTTAAAATGCCTTGTACGTTCGAAATCTTTAGTTTCTATGAAGACGTTGTGCTAGATGTCTTTTTCGATTTTCGTTATTGCCACCAGTAAATGAGATTTTTTTTAATAAATAGTACGTCTCCTGCTGCTACTGTTGTGGTTGTGTTACTGAAGTTTGTAGCGTTCGTTACCGTTACATTCCGTTTATTATACAACGCACGCTATTTTTAACACGTTCGTCGGCTGTTGCAAACATCGTCTATACTGTTATTTTGCTTATAGATCTAAGGTGGCGACCGAGTTCCGAAACGGAACATTTCTTTTCTTTTGGGTCGTCCCAAATGTTTGACTCTGGTTGGAATTGTTTTTAAATTATCTGGACATCGAAAGAGTATTTATTAAGATGGATATGTAAGTTTGTGGCGTTAGTTACCGTTAAATCCCGTTTTTTATCTAACTTGCGCTATTATGAAACACGTCTGTCGGCTCTTGTATATGTAGTCTATGCGAAGAGATACAATTATTTTGCTTATAGATGGAAGGTGGGGGTCGAGTTCCGAAACAGAACATTTCTTTTCTTTTGGGTATTCCCAAATGTTCGACTCTGGTTAGAATTGTTTTTAAATAATATGGACATCCAAAGAGTATTTGTTAACGATTTTCGTTATTTCCACCAGTAAATTCGATTTTTTAAATAAACAATATGTCATATTCTGCTGCTGCTGCTGTTGTTGTTCTTGTGCCGGCCGCGGTGGCCGAGGGGACTGAGGCGCTCTAGTCACGGTCTGCACGGTCACTACGGTCGGGGGTTCGAATCCCCCCTCGGGCATGGATATTTGTGCCGTCCTTAGTCTTAGTTAGTTCATAAGTAGTTTGTAAGTTTAGGGACTGATAACCTCGTAGTTAAGTCTCATAGACTATACAAACATTTGAACATTTTGTTGTTGTTGTGTTGCCGAAAGACTGTTTGACATAAATGTTTGTAGCGTTTGTTACTGTTACATTCCAATTGCAGCGGGAGGCGAAGTTAACCAACTGACGTCGTGGCGCAATGGATAGCATCACCGATTGCGATGCTGAAGGTCTTCAGTTCAATCCCGTCGACCGACAAAAATTTATTTCTTTGTAATTATCATTTCCAGAATATTCTACATTTTTCTTATGTTCACTTGTAATTTCTTCATGTTTCTAATGTTAACTATCCTTCTAATTTCTGGTACATTCTGTCTGTATAAATAGCAGAGCACTCTGCCCCAGACGCAGTTAGTGCTGCGTGTATGTTAAGTTCGCAATAAACTTGCTTTTAGTATAAGTGCTGTGGTTAGTTGACAACCCTGCCTTCGAAGTCAAGTTTGCTTCCACTTCAACGCGACATTGTTTGGTGGAGGCGCCGGGTATCCTGTGCAACAGCTGCACCACCGTGGCTCCGATTAGGCAACGTAAATGGAGTCACTTACACGGACTAGAACCGGAGTACAAGGGATATACCGAGTACATTCTTCCGAAAGTCCGTATTATCAGAAGGACGATGGACACGAAACCAGCGGTAAGCCAGCTGCACATCAGACACCCCTCGGTGTTCTCTGGAGACGCTGGACAGGACCTAAAAAGGGTTCGACCGAGTCGCCAAGTACAACAGGTGGGATCATACAATGTGCCTGGCCAACGTTTATTTCTACCTAGATGGAAGAGCCCAGGAATGGTTCGATAACAACGAAGAGAAGCTGAATGACTGGGAAACGTTCCAGACGGAACTCAAGAAGACGTTTGGAGACCGCCAACGACAAATCCGGAAGAACAACTGAAGAACCGGGCCCAACGACATGGTGAGCCGACACAGTCGTACATACAGAATGTTTTGGCCCTGTGTGACACAGTCAATCCGAATATTACTGACGTCGACAAAATCACGCATCTGATGAAAGGTATAGCACAAGACACGTATCAAGCTCTTCTGATAAAAGACGTTGCTACGAAGGAAGAGTTCATCAAGTGGCGCCAGCGTATTGAACAGATCCAACAAAGGAGGGTTGGACGAAAGAAGTATGACAGACTCCCCAATGTAGTCCCTATGGCCGTTGTGGAAGACCAGCATGACTTCGCTTCCCTCATACGACAAATTGTGAGAGAAGAATTACAACAGTATATGGCAACCGGGACTATTAGAACGAGCGAGCATCTGATTATGGCCATGGCTGTAAGCCCTGTAAGTGACGAGGGAGCCGACGTCGCTGAGGAAGAGGTATTTCAGACATTAGCTCCTGTCTGCCCCGCCAATCGCACCCGACGTGAAGAATGGCGTCGCCCTGATATGACTTAAGCCACAGTCGCCAAACGGCAGCCTACGAACCAGCCGACGCGGTCACAATCAACTCCCCCAGCAACTATGACGCCCCGCAGAAGAACAGACGTCTGGAGGGCAGAAGACAACACACCACTGTGTTTCCACTGTGGGCGGCCTGGACATATTGTTCGCTACTGCAGAGACAAAAGGCAAGGATGCGACGATTATTTTGCCGAAAGACGTCAGCCATCAGAGCAGTTCTATCACAGGCAGTCACCTACTGATGAATTCATTCGACATATGAGAAGAAGCCCATCGCTGTACCCTGGATGAGGTCGTTCCCCGACGCGCCGCTGCCGTTCACCACCACCGTACAGAGGTACCAGCCGCTCCCCTAGCAGCTGCGCCCCGGGAAACTAAGCGAGGCGACCATCTACGGAGGTGAAGGCGGTGAACATGAAAATCCTCAATGGACGACATTCGCTAAGATGTCTGGAAATCTCATCCACGTCATAATCCATGGGCAACCTGTACGGGCACTGGTTGCTTCAAGAGCTTCTTTCTCTGTATTGTCGAATAATTACCGCCGCACACTAAAGAAGACAATGTTCTGTGATACCGGAGCAACTGTGCTGAAGGTAATAAATGGAAAGTATGTCCAGCCAGCAGGGACTTGTGTCGCAAGAATAACAATCAACAACAGGACCAAGTTATTTGAATTTGTCGTTTTAACAGAATCTAGTTTTAATGTCATCCTCGGATGGGACTTCCTTCAGGCATCCCAAGTTATCATTGATTGTGGAAGATCTGAGCTGCAAATTGTGGAAGTCGTTCCGAAGGGGTACATGTAATACAGAATTTTCTGGGAAGTTATTTGCCGTTGACAATGAGACGATCCCGCCGTTGACAATGAGAAGAGTTACAGTCACAAACACGGATCACCGGTTAAACTGTGAAGTGCTTGTCGATAGTAAAAAGTTTATTAGGCCCACAAAAGAAATTTACATACCAGCGGCGGTCGTGGAGAGATTTGGATTACCAGTTGTCACAGCAGTCACAACTTATCCCCAAGGGAATGTGTATCGGGACAGCTGAACCGATCCAGAACGGTGACCTCAATGTCATCAATGAAGACCCATGCTCTGCTGTTAGTACAGGCAACACGCTAGAAGAAACAACTTTGGAACTGCCAGTAGGGACCGGACTAACCAAGGAACAACGCCAGCGGGTGTTAGCTATACTGCGCCAATTTTCGGGTGCATTCACACCCCAGCAGGAGAAAAGTCAGACGAAACGGCCCACGATAAAGCACCGTATCAATACTGGGGATCATCCACCAATTAGCCAACGTTCGTATAGAGTGTCGCCAGCTGAAAGACGGATAATTCTGGAGGAAGTGGAGATAATGTTGCACGATGACATTATTCAACTTTTGGAGAGTCCGTGGTCGTCTCCAGTGGTCCTCGTAAAGAAGGAGGATGGCACGTGGCAATTTTGTGTCGACTATCGGCGGCTGAACAAAATCACAAAGAAAGATGTCTACCCATTGCCGCGCAATGGCGACACCTTAGAGTACTTGTAAGGAGCTACATACTTCTCAACTATGGACATGCAGACAGGTTACTGGTAAATTGAGGTTGACGAAGCTCACAGGGAGAAGACGGCTTTTATTACACCTGACGGCCTCTATGAATTCAAAGTAATTCCATTTTGATTATGTAATGCTCCGGCCACATTCGAATGCATGATGGACAACTTGCTTCTACACCTTAATTGGACGACGTGTGTTTGCTATTTAGATGCCATTGTTGTTTTCTCGAAAACATTTGAATCACACCTGAGTCGCCTGTCAACTGTGTTGAAGTGTGTTCAGACTGCAGGACTCCACCTCAATCCAAATAAGTGCCTCTTCGTCGCCAAAGAGATAAAAATTCTGGGGCACCTAGTCAACGGAGATGGTGTCCGTCCTGATCCAGATAAATTAAGGGCAGTCACAGAATTTCTAACTCCTCAGCACATTCGTGATGTGAGAAGTTTTCTCGGGCTGTGCTCATACTACCGACGTTTCATAGGATTTTCTAACAAGACACGTCCATTGCAAGAATTTCTGCAGGGACACGCCAAGTTTTACTGGGACGAGACAAGTGAAAGCGCTTTATGGGCACTTAAGGAGGCTCTCAGTTCTCCACCAGTTCTAGCCTTGTCCGATGAAAATGCGGAAACTAAACTTCCCACAGACGCAAGTGGTTATGGGACTGGTGCAGTGTTTGTACAAATTCAGGAAGGCGCTGAAAAGGTGATAGCCTATGCATCAAGAGTACTCTCAAAGTCCGACATAAACTACTCTACAACTGAGAAAGAATGTCTTGCAGTTATCTGGGCTATCAAGTTCCGGCCGTATTTATTCGGCAAACCATTCACTGTCGTGACAGACCACCATTCTTTGTGTTGGCTGACTAGCTTGAAGGATCCATCGGTTTGACTAGCTAGATGGGCACTAAGACTCCAAGAGTATGACGTTACAGCGGTAATCAAGAACGGGCGCAAACACAAGGATGCCGACTGCCTTTCGAGGAATCCATCAGTGGAATACAAGAACACGAATGAAATTTCAGCCCTCACTGAATTAGGGTATGCCGGCCGTGGTGGCCGAGGTGACTGAGACGCTCCAGTCACGGTCAGCGCGGCCACTACGGTCTGGGGTTCGAATCCCCCCTCGGGCATGGATATTTGTGCCGTCCTAGTTCGTAAGTAGTTCATAAGTAGTTTGTAAGTTTAGGGACTGATGACCCCGTAGTTATGTCCCATAAGCTTAAAAAACATTTGAACATTTGAATTAGGGTATGTTACAGTTGAACAGCGGGAAGATACAGCACTATTAAAAACCATAGAGGCGTTGGAGAAAGGAGAACCGACCAATGGGAAACTCCAACTTATAAACGGAACTTGTATAAGAGCAACTACGATCCACTAGGCACCAAATGGCTACTGGTCGTTCCAGCTCACCTCTAGCCAACTATTCTCAAGTATTTCCACGATGCTCCAATATCCGGTCATCTGGGATTCGTGAAGACCCTAGACAGAATCAGACACAGGTATTACTGGAAAGGTCTCTACCGATCTGTCAAGCACTATGTGAGTCACTGTAAAGAGTGCCAGCGACGGAAGCATGTGCCGCAATTACCTCCAGGGCATCTCGTACCGATTGCACCTGCAGCAGCTCTATTCCACCGATTTGGGATCGATCTTTTAGAGATGTTCCTGAAGTCGACAACCGGTAACCCATGGATAATAGTCTGCACTGACTACCTCACACGCAACGCTGTCACAAAACCTGTGCCGACTGCAGAAGCTCCAGAGATCTCAAAATTCCTTGTAGAAGACATTATTTTGAAGCATGGAGCACCACGTGTGATGATATCTGATCGTGGAAAAGTATTCCATTCAAAACTAGTATCATAGGTAATATCACGTTGCGACATTGTCCACAGAATGACAACTGCATACCATACTCAGACAAATGGTCTTAAAGAACGTTTTAACAAGACGTTAGCAGATATGCAGTCGATGTACGTCGATGTTGAGTAGAAGGATTGGGATGCAATACTGCCAGTCGTGACATTTGCTTATAATACCGCAAGACAAGACACCACAGGATTCACGCCGTTTTTCCTGCTCCATGGCCGTGAAGCTGAGACGACAATGGATACGCTGTTCCCTTTCCAACTGGACGACACTCAGGATGACTATGTTAAACAGCTCATCACCAGGGTCGAAGAAGCAAGACAGTTGGCTCGCATACGGACACTGGACGCCCAGGAGAAGGACCGTCAGCGGTATAACGACAAGCACTGACCCGTTGTGTACAGCCCAGGAGATCTGGTAAGGATTTTTACCCCTGTATGGAAAGTTGGACTATCAGAAAAGTTATTGAGGCGATATTTTGGTCGGTATCGTGTCATATGCCGCTTGTCAGACGTCACATACGAAGTTGAGGATTATGAGCCGTCGTAGAAACGACAAAACAAAGAGACATTGTTCACGTCCTCCGCATGAAGCCTTACTACGATCCTGAAGAGCAGATAGGCGAAAATAGCTTCTTATTCAAGGACTCTAAGGACGGTAATGATACTGATGAAGGCAGTACAGGAACGTCTGTCGGCGG
Source organism: Locusta migratoria (assembly GCA_026315105.1). Classification (NCBI taxonomy): domain Eukaryota; kingdom Metazoa; phylum Arthropoda; class Insecta; order Orthoptera; family Acrididae; genus Locusta; species Locusta migratoria. Next base: position 788,493,042 of record CM048755.1, read on the forward strand.
TAGGAAGGGAAGGATTCTCCAGAACTGCCATATATAGGATCCATGACAAGATCAAGATCCAGGACATTGCAGATGGCTCCAAAGGAAACCTAATAGCGGCTCGCTGTTTTTTCAGGAGAGGGAGCAATGCCGCGAAACTCCAAGTTAACCAATTGATCGCGTTGCGCAATTGATAGCATCACCGATTGTGGTGCTGAAGGTCCACAGGCAAAAATTTATTTCTTTGTATTTATCATTTCCAGAATATTCTACATGTTTCTTATGTTCACTTGTAATTTCTACATGTTTCTAATGTTAACTATTCTTCTAATTTCTGGTACATTCTGTCTGTGTATAAATAGCAGAGCACTCTGCCCGAGAGGCAGTTAGTGCTGCGTTATGTTACGTTCGCAATAAACCTGCTTTCAGTTTATGTACTGTGTTCAGTTAACAACACTGCCTTCGAAGTCAAGCCTGCTTCCATTTCGACGCGACACGTTTTTTATCTAACGCACGCTATTTTTAACACGTACGTCTGCTGTTGCAAGCATCGGCTATACATTTATTTCGCCCAGGCACCTTAGGGAGTGAACGATTTACGAAAGACGGAACATTAGTTCTAAATGTTTGTACAACACCCATTTGTAGCATTACACCGCATTTCTTTATTTACCTGCAAAATTGCAGTTTGTCTCAACGTTCTACGCATTAAACAGACTGTTCTAATTAAAACATTGGATGTCACAATGATTGTTGTAGTTGGTGGACGGCCTGGCGGCTAGTGGGGTCAATTTGTTTATGAAAAGCTCGTGTTATTCCAGGTAATTGTACTGCCGAAGTACGGAATAAATTGCTCTTTTCTTCCAATGTTGGTGTACGTCGATAAGTAGTAACTTCTGAAATTTTTATTTTTGCGGGGTTCGAGTCCCAGACCGGGTCGCACGTGGGAGGCAATCTTTAGGACTGTCGATGGGTGCGGCGTCGGGTGCGAGGGTAGGGGCAAGTGGTGGTGGCTGCCCTTATGTTACTGTTAAATTGGTATGCAAATTTAATCCATAATGTTCTAATTGTTAATGCATAAGTTAAATTGATATGCAAAAAATAATAGGGAGCGGTGGTGGATGGCCTGGGGCAGAGGTGGGGCCGGCACTCGCAGAAGTGTCCACTTGTGGAGGCGGACACGTTCAATGTTGTTATTCCAGGTAATTGTACTGTCCAAAGGACACATTCATTAAAAAAAATCTGAGGGGGGAGGGGCGCGGGTTCGAGTCCCAGACTGGGTCACGGGCGGGCGGCAATCTTTAGGGCTGTCGTTGGGGGTGGAGGTGGGGGCAGTAGCGGGGACGGTCCTGTGCTCACACAAGTGCTTACTTGTGGAGGCAGTTGCCCTTGTTAATGATAAAAAACAGGTTGTTACAATTAAATTGATATGAAAATTTAATGAAATTAATTTGGGGTGGAGGTCAGGCAAGTGGGAAAATTGGCTGAGTGTGCAGACCTAGGGGTGGGGGTGTACCCAGGTAGCGAAATGGTACCTTGATCCTGGAGCGGCGTCATTATACTACTCGCACTGTACGGTGGATTATGAAAGGTAGCCCATGTATCAATTCAGGGTATAACTAATTGTAAACAAGCCTTCTCCATGCAGATTAAGAAGTTAATTTTTATAAGCCAATAACCTTCGCGCGAGAGCAAACAATGATTTGAAAAAGTTTTATCACAATCGGATGTACGGTATGGCCATGTATAAAATACAAACAAAAGACAAATATACAAACATTAATTTTTATATATTAGATAATAAGTTATCACAGATCACTGTTTTTTTTTCAAAAGGAAAACATGTTTTGCAAACACTTTAATCTACCTTGTGTAATTTATTTCTATTTCTGGTGCACAGAACTCTTTAGATCCCTGAAATCTATGTCCAATAACAGACTTTTAACTACAAATAAATACATAACATATAATACGATAAGGCACATGCCCAAATTTTACATTGTGTTCCTCATAATCAATCAGGAATATTTTCAAAGATTACGTTCCTAGTAAGTCATATCCCACCAATTAAACAATTACTTTCAAGTATCATCACAGACTGCTCCAGTACCGCGACATAATAAGGCCAATGTTGTAATAGTATAATTTATTTCTGACAAATGATGGTACAACACATAAAGTAAGTGACACAATACACTATTGTGGCCAGCCACGGAATGCAGCCAATGTTTACATATGACGCTCAGGCGAGAGCCACCTTCGGAGGAGGCGCCATCGTGCGGTGGACTCGGCCGTGGCGCGTCTTTCTGATGCTGCGGACGGACGGGACGCGGCTTGCAGTGTCGTGCTCAAACATCCCGCCCTCCTGTTCTGGGAATCTGACGCCGCAGGTGGAGGCGGACGATGGCCGGCGACGCTGGATCGTTGCGGCCACAGAAGTTGCCCACGTGACCTTGCGGCGGGTCGACCACGGCAGCATGGGAGTCAGCCACAGACGGCGAGCGCATCCATCGCCTCATCTGTCTCTGAGGAGATGTTGTCAGTACGTCGGTGCATGGCCAACCACGTCGGCGGCGACCAGGTCGTGGCAGTGTCCCCGCCAGCACAGGTGACAGTGGCGGAGGGACTGGTACCAACCATCTAGACATCGCCACTGGAGGAAGATGCCTCCCTTCCCGGTGCTCCCCCACCGCCGGTGCGAGAGATGACATAGCTGCATCTGTAGCAGGACCCGAACAGGCAGGTGGGGGGGCGATGGAGAGGTACCGGCCGTTTCGTCATCCCGTGGGGAGACAGGCCGCATCTCGACGTTGTCATCGGCGGCCGACTGTTCGCGTTGTGGACATCCATCCATAGCTCCTTTTCCCCGAGCCTCATCGAGCGTCGGTTCCAATGGGAAGGCGTCGTGGTGGTGGTGGGAAGGGGGCGAGAACGCAGCCGAGGCTGCCGTGCGTGACCCGTCGGCGGGAGGAGGCCGGTGACACCTTGACATCGGATGGATGCCTCTCTCGACCTACAAAGCTATGTGGGGGTATCCAAGAGGCACAGACTTGAGATCTGAAGGCGGTGGGAGTTGGCCCCACCGAGGATGTAGTTGGTTGAGATGGCGGGAGATCGTCACCCCATCTACGTCTACCACGCACATCTGTCGACCATGCGAACGTCGTACTACCCATGCCGTCCACCCTGGGCGGCAGCCGAAGGTGCGTGCCCAGACAGGGGTGCCTGGTGCGTAACACTCAGGGTATGGAGACACCTCTAGTCGGCGCTAAGGGCACAGCAGGTGCAACAGCGGCCGGGGCTGGCGGCCGTGGAGGACCTCCGCCGAACTCCTACCATTAATTGGTGTTGTCCGATAAGTACTAAGAAATAAGGGGAGCGCCGCCTCGGCAGATGATTTTTCCAGGTACTTATGAAGTTGTGATTTAAAAGTACGCACTGTATGCTCTGCCTTCCCATTGGATTGGGAGTGGAAGAAACTGAGGTGAGGTGGGAAATACCATTCTTAGTGCAGAAGTGTTGAAAATAAGACGACGTTTTTGTGTCCCAGCCTCGTCGCCGCTTTTGTGTCTCGTTTCCGTCGTAGGCGTCGGTGGCCGAGTAGAAAGAGTCCGACACAGGAATAAAGGATGCACGCTTGTGCAGGTCCGGAGGTGACCAGCCAGTGGGACAGCAGAAACTAGAAACACTAGAGTAAATTAGAACGAGATATAATTTCATAGAGACTTAGTAATACTTAACTTTTACATAGTTCATGACTGCAGAATGCTGATACATAGATTAGATAGAGGCCTGTCTACTGATGATTACTAGTGCCTATCCGATAGTCAAGACTTAACTGGTGCCTATCTGAATCCGAAGTGTTAACTGGTTCCTATCTCAGTCCCAAGTGAATGATGTCGTTTAGTGGTGGCCACGAGCGGGATAGCAGCAGAGGGCGCTCGTGGCTGACGTCGTAAGAACGCCGCGCTGTGCGTGCATTGCGGCGTGCGGCGAAAGTAAGTGGCGCGCACTTCATACTTGTGCGACACCACAGACGTGAATTGTGGGCCATTATCAGAGACGAGCGTCCGGGGAAGGCCTTCAATAGCAAAGATCTGTACCAGGGCTCTGACCACATCTTCTGCCGTAGTGGAACACATACGCATGACGTACTGATAATTGGACTATTGGACTGTGCATCTACCACCAAAAAGCACATAGACTGACAAAAAGGGCCAGCCAAGTCCACATGAATGCGGTCCCAGAGGTGGTCCGGAGTAGGCCATAAGGAAAAAGTGGGCCGGAGGGCAGCTTGCTGGATAGCACACTGAGTGCACGTATGAACCAATTGTTAGATGGCGGCATCGATTCCTGGCCAATAGACAAAATGGCGTGCTAGCACCTTCATGTGTGTTATACCCCAGTGACCCCAATGTAACAGAGGTAACATACGAGCCCGTAAGTCAGTCGGAATAACTACACGAGGCTCGTCGGCATCGGTACTGAGGAGGAGGACACCATCAATGACTGACAGCTGGTGTTGAAGCTGGAAATAGGTACACAGAGGGCCATCCTCTTTGGCATACAATTGCTCAGGCCACCCAGCGTTGAGGTGCTTAAGCACCTCACTCAGCACAGGGTCCCAATGGGTGGCTTGATCGACTCAATTGGCTGTAATCAGAAGTCTCTCAACAGCGTCATTCAAATGTTCGTCAATCTTATAAATCTCCACTTCGTCTTTGTCCAAGGAATGGTCGGGGCCCATGGGTAGACAGGACAAGGCGTCGGCATTGGCATGGTGCGATGAGGGCCGATAATGAATTTCGTAGTGATAGGCACTCAAAAACAGAGCCCAACGCTGAGACGTTGCGAACTCCAGTCTGGAAGATGAGAACGCGGACCAAACAGTGTCACCAGGGGTTTGTGATATGTGATAAGGTGGAATTTAATGCCGTAGAGGAAGACATGAAACTTCCGAACAGTGTAAACAATCGCCAAAGCCTCTTTCTCAATCTGAGAATTATTACGTTGGGCATCTGATAATGTCTTAGACGCATAGGCAATGGACTGCTCGGAACCATCATCCAGTCTATGGGTCAATACTGCTCCAATCCCATGCTGAGAAGCATCTGTAGCTAGGATGAGCTGTCAGCCTGCTGTAAATGTGCCAAGCAAGGTGAAGACTTTAATATCGATTTGATGCGGGCAAATGCTGTCTCACAAGCAGCAGACCACACAAACAGAACACCTTCCTTGCGAAGTGCGTTCACGTTAGGAAGAAATTTGGAGTAGTAGCTGACTTCGCCCAAAAAGGACTGGAGTTCCTGCAAATTGGTAGGGCAAGGATGATGGTCAATCGCCGTAACCAATTCCGATATAGGGCGGACGCCATCTCGTGACACCAGGTGTCCCAAATACTCAATTTAAGGTTGAAAGAACTGTGATTTTTGAAGATTGTACTTGAGGCCTGTCGCGTGCAGTTTCGTGAACAAGAGCCGCAGGTTGTTTAAGTGATCTGTGCGGGAGGAACCGGTGACGATGATATCGTCCAGATAGTTTGCAAAGCGGAATGTCGTCCAACAACTGTTGCAAGAACCGCTGAAATGTCGCGGGCGCACTCGCGACACCAAACGGTAGGCGTTTGTAGCGGTACAGCCCGAAAGGAGTGTTGAGAACCATGAATTGTTAGGAATCAGACTCTAAGGGAAGCTGGAGATACGCTTCCGCCAAATCAATTTTTGAAAAACACTCTCCGACCGCCAATTTCACATAAATGTCGTCCGGGCGGGGAATGGGAAAGCAATCGATCATTGACTGCGAGTTAACCTTGGGCTTGAAATCATTGCACAACCAAAGGGCTCCCGTAGGTTTCTTTATTATCACCAGAGGAGTCGCCCACAGGCTAGAGGAAACTGGTTCGATGATACCCAAGTCGTGGAACCGATCCAACTCGTCCTTAACCGTTGGGCGCAAAGCAAAAGGAATAGGCTGGGTGCGACAAAATTTTGGAACCGCTGTGGGTTTGAGAATGATGTGAGCCTCGTAACCAATTGCCGTTCCCCAACCCGCCGAGAAAAAGGGCTCCAAACTCGCGGCAAAACGAGTCCAATTCATTAAACGGTATTGAGTTCGACACAAGATGAACCGCGTCGTGAACGCTGAAGCCAAACGCCGTGAACGCATGCAGGCGAAAAATGTCCTCTGAAGCCGCGCTTGTGACGGTCAAAAACATGACGGCGCGCACGACTTGCTGGTACTCCACCTCAATCGTGAACTGATCGAGCACTGGAATCGGCTGTGCACCATAGCCGACCAAACGACGAGAAGTTTTAACAAGAGGCAGCTTCCCAAGTGCCAAATACGTATCCAAATTTACGAGCCGGCCGCAGTGGCCGAGCTGTCTGCGGCGCGCCAGTCACAATCTGCACGGCCGCTAGGGTTGGGGGTTCGAATCCCCCCTCGGGCGTGGATGTTTGTGTCGTCTTTAGTATAAGGTAGTTCATAAGTATTTTGTAAGTTTGGGGACTGATGACCCCGCAGTTAAGTCCCATAAGTTTGACAAACATTTGAACAAATGTACGAGAGTGACAGAGACACTGGTGTCAACTTGAAAACGGAACGGCCGATTTTGAATAAGAAGTGTGATATAAATCTTTGAAGAAGAGGCCTGCTCCTGTCCAGGTGCGGTAGAAAGACAGTTTACTTCCATTTGGGACTCATCAGAATATGGCGGCTGACCGCGTGCAGAAGTCTGACAAACAGCCGTCACGTGGCGCACCGCGCACGACTGAAGACAACTGGGCGGGCTCCGACAGCGGAGCTAGTTTTCGCAGTAAACGACAAGAAGAAAGACTTTTGTAAATCAGGATCTGTTACCTTAAAAGCCGCAAAATACTGCTGTAGACGCCGCACATAGTAGTCCCAGTCTTCCGTAGACTTGGAAAGCCGGAAAAGCTGGAGGAGCGGGGGGTGGCCTGGGGCGGCGGTGGCGGTAATCAACTCCGTAAGCAAAACATGCTGTTGATCTAACTGCTGTTGATCTAACTGCTGTTGCTGCTTTTGTTGCAGTAACTGAAGCAACGTCGAATCCATAACTATAGTGACCGAAGACCGGACTGGGTCGGGAGCGACTAGCGACGACCGACCGATCAAGCGTCGCCGCTAACGAGAAACACTCCACGAAACCACAGAGACGACAATAACAACAACTAATCGAAAACAAGATCAAAAGGCAAGCCAAATCGGAACCGTAACAGAGCAGAGTACGAAGCCAGATAACCACTAAATATCAAATGTAAACGGAGCGCAGTCAACACAAGACTGAGGAGCGAGCTGTGGCTCCGGGCCCTATATAGTGCGGCTCTCTGCGCAGATGACCGGCGCGGTAGGCGCGCCACGGCGTGCAGCGCTCTAGTGGCGATGGCAGCGCTAGAAGGTTGTGCGCGCCGCCTAACGGCTGCTGTGATAGTCCATGTGGTCTGGCGGGCTGTCAAACATATCGTTCCGGGATACCAGAATAACTACCGCAATAGGAAACACGAGTAAGCAAGAAACTCGTCGCCAATTATACTGCTGTAACAGTATAATTTATTTCTGACAAAGGACGGTACAACATATAAAGTAAGTGACACGATACACAATTGCGGCCAGCCACGGAATACAGCCAATGTTTACATATGAGGCTCAGGCGAGAGCTACGACATGACTGAGGCACGCCTCGCACACCGCGTGCTCACCCGGCGCTGCAGGCCCTCGGAGGCGGCGCCATCGTGCGGCGGACTCGGCCGTGGCGCGTCTTTCAGATGCCGCGGGCGGACGGGGCGCGGCTTGCGGTGGCGCGCTCCAACAGCCAATAACAATACATAGGAGTTTCTTCAAGCTGTTCAATATCAAATTTCTGGGCGAAGTGGAGAGACAACCTGATCTACACCATTACGCCATCCAATAATATTAATGGATGAATTGTAGAGATGATGTGTAGATGAAATTTCCAAAAACATAAACTTGTCAGGTATTTATACTTAGGTTTATTTCGACTGCATAATGATTCCATAGCTTAAGGCTACCACCCGTCCCAGATTCTGAGGGACCGTCGAGGATTCGGCCGTACCGTACCGCAATGAAAAACTTAATAAAAGTGTCCCGCAAAATGCACAATTTGTTCCGCATTCCCGTACTTTTCACATTCTACCAACTGCAGATTATTTCCACGTATCATAAGCACTACGAATCAGGATATTATAATCTATTAGTGCGATTATGTGCAGTACCTTTCGTTGTCATAAAGGGTGTTACAAAAAGGTACAGCCAAACTTTCAGGAAACATTCCTCACACACAAAGAAATAAAATATATTATGTGGACATGTGTCTGGAAACGCTTAATTTCCATGTTAGAGCTCATTTTAGTATTTAGTATTGAGGCTTCATTCCAACGTGATCAAATTGTAAATTTTCACAATCAACATGTGTGGACTGACGAGAATCCGCACGCAATTGTGCAATCACGTCATCAATACAGATTTTCTGTGAACGTTAGGGCAGGAATTTTTGGTGATGTCTTGATTGGGCCTCATGTTCTTCCACCTACGCTCACTGGAGCACGTTATCATGATTTCATATGGGGTACTCTATCTGTGCTGCTAGAACATGTGCCTTTACAAGTGCAACACAACATGTGGTTCATGCAACATAGAGCTTTTTACGATTCATAGGCACTTTCAATATTAGTAACATAAGAAAATCGCGCAAATATTCACGTGTTTTACGTGAACTGTAACTACCACAGTTATCTGTATGTGTTAAACTTACCTTAAACTGGACATAAATGTTAAGTATATTTTTGTAATCGGAAATCACTGGCAAAGCATGTATGAGATTGTCGTTTGTTTTGATTTGTCATAAGAACTGTGCCAAATATCTTAAACATAGAAGACGATCTTATCAGCATTTGTACGTAATGATTGTAACTTGCTACTAAAATGTTATTTTGTATAAAAGCCATTAGTAGGCACAAAGAATCAAATAATAATGCTATTACATAAATATCTGTTATTTAAAAATAAAATATTTGTTTGTACCTTTAAAAGAAAAGTGTGTAGCAGTTGTAACTGTTACTTTCAATTTCACTTGTGTAAAAAATCTTTACTAAACACTAAAATATAATTTATATTGTAATTTGAGTATATTTTCTATTTAAAAATCTGAAATAATCTTAATAGAAACTTTTTGAACGTCACGTGATGTCACATGACATGACGAAACGTGACGTAGCCGCCTTATTGAATGGTATAAAAACCCTGTTGGCAGATGCCAAAGGCAGAAGGAAAATGTGTACTGTATCGGTAGTACCGGTGGTAGTAGCACCAGCAGTGAAACGTAGAGACTATGTAGGATGTTCAAATGTTCAAATGTTTGTTAAGCTTATGGGACTTAACTACGGGGTCATCAGTCCCTAAACTTACAAACTACTTATCAACTACCTTATACTAAAGACGGCACAAATATCCATGCCCGAGGGGGGATTCGAACCCCCGACCGTAGTGGCCGTGCAGACCGTGACTGGAGCGCCTCAGTCTCCTCGGCCACCGCGGCCGGCTAGGATGTATGGTATGAGTATACACAGTATAAAAGAATTGTAAGTGCAATTGACTTTTGTGTTTTTGACTGTGGTTCAAATAAATTTGTTTGTCTTCTCAACAAAGTAGTGATCTGTGTAGATAACCCATTAGACTATCCAGTTAATTTGGACTTATGTATGGACAAATTTCTGAGGATTTGCAGACTATCCAGTTAATTTGGACTTATGTATGGACAAATTTCTGAGGATTTGCAGTGAAATGTCGTTTTGAGTGCGTAACTTAAATATTGAGCACCGGTGCAACATTTCAAGCTCCTGCACATTTCAGTCGACGTCTTTGTACGCTCCTCAACAACAGATTCGGTGACCGATGGATTGGTAGAGGCGGACCAATTCCATGGCCTCCATGCTCTCCTGACCTCAACCCTCTTGACTTTCATTTATGCGGCGTTTGAAAGCTCTTGCCTACGCAACCCCGGTACCAAACGTAGAGACTCTTCATGATCATATTGTGGACGGCTGTGATACAATACGCCAATCTCCAGGGCTGCATCAGCACATCAGGGATTCCATGCAACGGAGGGTGGATGCATGTATCCTCGCTAACGGAGGACATTTTGAACATTTCCTGTAACAAAGTGTTTGAAGTCACGCTGGTACGTTCTGTTGCTGTGTTTCCATTCCATGATTAATGTGATTTGAAAAAAAAAGGAAGAAATCTTAGAGTTTAAGGTCCCGTCGACAGCGTGGTCATTAGAGACGGGTGATTTGAAGAGAAGTAATAAAATGAGCTCTAACATGGAAATTAAGCGTTTCCGGTCATATGTCCACATAACATATTTTCTTTCTTTGTGTGTGAGGAATGTTTTCTGAAAGTTTGGCTGTACCTTTTTGTAACGACTAGGTGAAACAACTCTTGCTGATAGCACAGGGTGACCACTCTTAGTTCTCTGAGGTTGCCAGTGATCTGAGAAACAATAGATTCCAGAAGAAGCATTCCGAGTGATGAAGTACGAAGGTTGTGAGGTACGAGGGAAGGTGCTAGGCTACATCCGACAACAGTGCCGTGCACACGGTTCCCCCACTCTGGAACCCGCCCGTCCGCTATTTGCCACGTCGCTCAGTGTTGGCTTGGCAGTCGTCAGAGATGGAAGTGTTGATTGCCGCTCCCGCCAAGTGCGAGGTTTGAGCAGTAATCCAGTTTCCCACACAAGGAAGTTACCGCCTGTGGAGATTATTCGGCAACTGACTGAGGTTTATGGTGAAGAGTGCGCGTCCATAAATGGTGCAGGGCTTTTGCTGAGGGTCGAACGGAAGTACATGATGAAGAACGGGGTGCAAGACGACCGGTTTTGGATTCAGAAGATCAACAGTGAGCTGCTCAAAGTTCGGAGGGTCACTGTCCGTGAACTTATTGAACGCATTCCTGAAGCTTCCCACGGCAGAACCTTAAGGGTGCGTTTATGCTGCCACCTCGCAGCTGGCAGCCGGCTGGTATCTGGCAGCTCTCTTCTTGCCGGCAGCTTTGCTGCGTTCACCTTGCAGGCAGCATGCTGCTCGCCATGTACATTGTCCTCCAGCTGTTACATCACAGCGAAGGGCACAACTGCAGTTGCGTGAAGTGTGAAACATGTCCTCCACATCGCCTGGCGACATTGACAGTGATTTGCTCACTACAAAAATGTTATTGGAAAGGAGAAGGAAGAGTAGGTATGGAGTCCATACTTTGAATGCTGAACGACCTCACTACAGATACTTTCACAAGTACTAATAACAGCTCAAAAACTATCCAGATCGCTTTTTCAGTCGCCCAGCGGACGTCGTCCAGAGCACACCTCTCCAGTAGCGTAGCAGTAATTTATCAGTTGTAAGTGTAACCGGCTTCTCTCTAGAAGCTACATATTTTTACTTTTCAGTGCGTTTTCCCTTGAGTGCATTAAATTTATTGTGTGCTCGCGTTTTTGATTGATTCATATTCGCGTTAAATATCTGGTTAGTGTGTTATTCCGCCGTGTGAATCGCGTCTTGACAGTCGTCTGTCTTTGTTTTCTGATTAGAAGCGACATATAGTATTTTGATTTTCGTCTACACTTTCTCGTCTCAATTTGTAAAGTTATACTGAGCTATCGTGCGTATTGGATTCACATCAGCGGTCTAACGAACAGTTTAGTTTTCCTTTGAACGCATCGCGACTGTAGTTTTTGTTTTTGTTGGCACTGTAATCATGAATAGGGACTGTGACTGCTGTGTGCGGATGCAGTCTGAGCTGGTGACACTTCGCTCCCAGCTTCAAGCTGTGTTAACCTCGGTTGCACAGTTGGAAGCTGCGATCGATGGGCGTCGTTGTTGTTGGCCGGCGGTGGGGACCGAACGGACTCCCGTCGTCTCCACCGATCGGCCTGCGGCAGCGACATGCCCTGAAACTGCTAGCAGTGAGGCAGACATCCCACCCGTGGTTGCGTGGGAGGTTGCTCCAGTGCGTGGCAGGAGGCGCAAGACATTCCGGGGGACCGATCGTGAGGCCTCCCCGGTTCGTCTTGCGAACAGGTTTGAGGCACTGTCTGCTCAGGACGACGTTCCTGAGTCGGATGGTGTCTCTCACCCTGTCACCACCCAGCCTGCAAGATCCGGGCTTTCACAGAGGGTGGGTTTACTTGTAGTTGGGAGCTCCAACGTTAGGCGGGTGATGGAGCCCCTTAGAGAGATGGCTGCCAAGGAGGGGAAGAAGGCCAACGTGCACTCCGTGTGCATACCGGGTGGAGTCATTCCAGATGTGGAACGGGTCCTCCCGGATGCCATGAAGGGTACGGGGTGCAACCAACTGCAGGTGGTGGCTCACGTCGGTACCAATGATGTGTGTCGTTTCGGATCTGAAGAAATCCTCTCAGGTTTCGAACGGCTAACTGAAGTGGTAAAGACTGTCAGTCTTGCTTGCAAGATGAAAGCAGAGCTCACCATCTGCAGCATAGTTGACAGGACCGACTGTGGACCTCTGATACAGAGCCGAGTGGAGGGTCTGAATCAGAGGCTCAGACGGTTCTGCGACCGTGTAGGCTGCAGATTCCTTGACTTGCGCCATCGGGTGGTGGGTTTCCGGGTTCCGCTGAATAGGTCAGGAGTCCACTACACGCAGGAAGCGGCTACACGGGTACCGGGGGCTGTGTGGCGTGGACTGGGCGGTTTTTTAGGATAAAGAGCTTCGGGGAAATAGAAAATGGGCAATCTCAAAGGGTTCAGGTGGATCACAGGAGAAATGTAGATCCGGAAACTATCGGTATAACAGTTGTAAATTGTCGTAGCTGTGTCGGGAAAGTTCCAGAACTGCAAGCGTTAATAGAAAGCACCGAAACACACATCATTATAGGCAGCGAAAGTTGGCTCAAGCCGGAAATAAGTTCAGAAGAAGTATTTTCAAAAGATCTAACGGTATTCAGAAAGGATAGATTAAACAAAATAGGTGGGGGCGTGTTTGTCGCCGTCAAAAGTAGTATTTCATGTAGCGAAGTTGAAGTTGATAGTTCGTGCGAGCTATTATGGGTAGAGGTTGTACCCGAAAATAGTAAGAAGTTAATAATCGGTTCCTTTTACCGGCCTCCCGACTCTGACGATACAATAGCAGAAAGGTTCAAAGAAAACCTGAGTCTAATTACAAAAACGTACCCGACTCACACGATAATAGTAGGTGGTGATTTTAATTTACCCTCGATCTGTTGGCGAAATTATATTTTCAAATCAGGAGGTAGGCATAAAACATCGTCCGAAATTGTACTCAACGCATTCTCTGAGAATTACTTCGAACAATTAGTTTATGAGCCAACTAGAATTGTAAATGGATGTGAAAACACACTTGATCTCTTAGCAACAAATAATCCTGAGCTCATAACGAGCATCAAAACGGATACAGGTATTAGTGAACACAGAGCTGTAGTAGCGAAATTGAATATCGAAAGTCCCAAAGTTACCAAAAATAAACGCAAAGTATATTTGTTCAGAAAAGCAGATAGAAACAAAATACATTGCTTCTTGAAAGACAGCTTCCACTCGTTTCTAACACTAAACGTAGGTGTAGACCAGACGTGGCTCAAATTCAAAGAAGTGGTATCGACAGCAATTGAAAGTTTTATACCTAATAAATTAATAAAAGAAGGAGGCGATCCCCCTTGGTTCACAAAACAGGTTAGGACACTGTTGCAAAAGCAAAGGAAAAGGCATACTAAATTTAAACGAACACGAAATCCCCAGGATTTGCGATTGTACTCAGAAACTCGAAATTTAGCGAGGATTTCAATGCGAGATGCCTACAACATTTATCACAACGAAACTCTTTCCCGTAATTTGACTGAAAACCCAAAGAGATTTTGGTCATATGTTAAATATATTCGGGGAAAGTCACAAACAATACCTTCACTACGTGATAGTAATGGCGATCCTGCCGATGACAGCGCTACTAAAGCAGAGTTACTAAACTTAGCTTTTAGAAACTCATTCACTAAAGAAGACGAAACCAATATTCCAGATTTCGAATTACGAACAGATGCCGTAATGAGTAACATAGAAGTAGATATCATCGGAGTAGTGCAGCAACTAAAATCACTTAATAAGAACAAGTCTTCTGGTCCGGATTGTATACCCATTAGATTTCTATCTGATTATGCTGAAGCGATAGCTCCTTACTTAACAGTCATATACAACCGCTCTCTCATAGAAGGATCTGTACCAAAAGATTGGAAAGTTGCACAGGTCACACCTATATTCAAGAAAGGCAGTAGGAGTAACCCACTAAACTACAGGCCTATTTCATTGACGTCAATTTGCAGCAGGGTTTTGGAACATATCCTGTATTCAAATATTATGAATTATCTCGAACAGAACGATCTATTGACCCAAGGTCAACACGGATTTAGAAAATATCGTTCATGCGAAACACAACTAGCTCTATATTCACACGAAGTGATGGGTGCTATCGACAAAGGTTCGCAAATCGATTCCGTATTTCTTGATTTCCAGAAAGCTTTTGACACCGTACCTCCCAAACGGCTTTTAATCAAATTGCGTGGTTATGGTATATCGCCACAAATTTGCAATTGGATAGGGGATTTCTTGTCAGAGAGGACACAGTTCGTAGTAATCGATGGTAAGGCATCGACTAAAACAGAGGTGATATCGGGCGTTCCACAAGGTAGTGTTATTGGTCCTCTGCTATTCCTTATTTACATAAACGATTTAGGGGAAAATCTAAGTAGCTCTCTTAGGTTGTTTGCAGATGACGCCGTCATTTACCGTCTAGTAAAATCATCTGAAGATCAAAACCAACTGCAGAACGATCTGAATAAAATATCAGTATGGTGTAAAAATTGGCAATTGACTCTAAATAATGAGAAGTGTGAAGTCGTCCACATGAGTACGAAAAGAAATCCGTTAAACTTTGTTTACAACATAAATCAATCAAATGTGAACGCCGTAAACTCCACAAAATACCTAGGAATCACTATTACTTCAGACTTAAACTGGAAAGAACACGTAGATAATATCGTGGGAAAGGCGAACCAGAGACTGCGTTTTATTGGCAGAATCCTTAAAAGATGCAACAGAACTACTAAAGAAACTGCATATACTGCGCTTGTCCGTCCATTTTTGGAGTATTGCAGCCCAGTGTGGGATCCTTATCAGGTGGGTTTGACGGAGGACATCGAAAGTGTCCAAAGAAGGGCAGCTCGTTTCGTATTGTCACGATACAGGGGAGACAGCGTTACGGAAATGATACAGGATCTGGGATGGGAATCATTACAACAACGGCGCTTATCGCTGAGGCGTGGGTTACTTGCGAAACTCCAATCGCCAACATTCTCCTCCGAATGCGAAAATATATTGTTGACTCCCACTTACATAGGTAGAAATGATCATCAGAATAAAATACGAGAAATCAGAGCTCGAACAGAGAGATTCAGGTGTTCTTTCTTCCCGCGCGCTATTCGAGAATGGAATGGGAGATAAATAGTATAATTGTGGTTCGATGAACCCTCTGCCAGGCACTTAAATGTGATTTGCAGAGCATCCCATGTAGATGTAGATGTAGAATCATCTGCTTCAGATCTTCACTCATTGTTGCCTGTACTGAAACTACCTCTCAAATGTTCAAATGTTTGAAATTCTATTGGGACTTAAATGCTTCGTTATTAGTCCCTAGCTTTCAAACTACTTAAACTAACCTAGGGACAAGACACAAATCCATCCCCAAGGAAGGATTGGGATCCCCGAAGCGGGAGGCCGCGCGATCCGTAACGAGGTGCTCCAGACTGGCTACTCCTGCGCGGCGAAACTACATCTAACAAACAATATCGTGCGCGATGGGCACGGGAGTTCCACGCGCGCAACAGTCAAACACTGCTCTACTAGAGTGACCTTACAGCAACCAATCACTGTGCAAGTTTCAGGCTGGGCGGCGATGGACGTAGCGCGAAACACAAACCAGTTTGATATCTTCGCCTGGCGAGGATCGTAACGAGCAGCGAGCTGGGCGAGCTGCTATGGTGCACGCTTAAATGGGCCGGTAAGAGTCTGTGGGTGTGATTCATCATCGCCGTACCATGTCGGCGAGCAACGAGCAGCGAGGTGGCAGCATAAACGCACCCTAACAGAAACTTTGGGTTGGCGGGAGACTTCTTCGACTTAGGAAAACAAAAGCTGGAGCACCGTCTTCAAAAGTGTGTCGGAAAAAATGGAGACTATGTTGAAAAATAGACAAACATGTGAGCTTTTCAACGATGTATAAATTAATAACAATACAAAAGTTTTCTATTTGTAAAAAATATGGGAACCTTACTTTTGGTAGAACCCTCGTACAACGGACGATTGTTTAGCTGGTTAAGTTGGCGCGGAGACTCGACGTTCTTGATTTGTAATTTCGTGCTTCGCCGGGTTCCGTGAACTAATTTGCTTGTTTTACTCGCAGTGCCGCCGACTGTTAAAAAGCAAAGTTGTCAACTCACGAAGGATTTGCAAAAGGTGCTCCCTTTTTTTACAGAAGTGTACATTAGCTTCAGAAGTGCGGTGCAAAACGTGAAATGCGGTGTTACCTATTGATCATGGCGGTAATCACAATATACAACGCCATTAATATCTGACAAACATCAAAGAGCGCATCATCACTCTCAACCTATTTCTGTAAGGAAAACTTTGCTGACTTCGGAGAACTTGTAAGAACCGAAGGTTTGTGGGGTTTCCACAAGGTGACTCACAATCATAGTTTTAGATCAATGGGGTGCACTTCTAAATTGATTCAAAAATTGTTTCAAAAGAAGTTTTGCTGCGGGAAAACTTAGTACGAAGCAATAATGAAGAACAAAGAACGTTCCATTTACAGGTATCTACTTTAAATCACAAAAAGCTAAAAGTATTTCCAATAGTACGGCAATGTCATCTAAAGACTGGAATTGATGTAAAAATGCTACATACATGAATTTACCTGGTGAAACTGCAGTTATTATATACACTACTGGCCATTAAAATTGATAATCCAAGAGGAAATGCTGATGATCATTCATTGGACAAATATATTATACTAGAACTGACATGTGATTACATTTTCACGTAATTTGGGTGCATAGTTCCTGAGAAATCAGTACCCAGAACAACCCCCTCTGGCCTTAAAAAAATGTTCAAATGTTTGTAAAGCTTATGGGACTTAACTACGGGGTCATCAGTCCCTAAACTTACAAACTACTTATGAACTACTTACGAACTAGGACGGCACAAATATCCATGCCCGAGGGGGGATTCGAACCCCCGACCGTAGTGGCCGTGCTGACCGTGACTGGAGCTTCTCAGTCACCTCGGCCACCGCGGCCGGCCTCTGGCCTTAATAACGTCCTTGATACACTTGGGCATTGAGTCAAACAGAGCTTGGCTGGCGTGTACAGGTACAGATGCCCATGCAGCTTCAACACGATCTTTATGATCAGTACGCTAAATGTAAGTAGGCGGCAGCAAGACTGTACTACACTCAGCTTCAAATTCCGGCCCTCTAAATTTCCTCAACAAAAGTTCACGAAAAGAACGTCGCCGTTCCTCCAGCGATCCCCAATTGAGTTGCCAGACCGTTTCCGTGACACTCGCGCATTGGTCGAACCTACCAGTAACAAACCTAGCTGCTCGCCACTGAACTGCTTCTATGTCTTCCTTTAAACTGATCTGCTGCGGGTCCCAAACACTTGATCAATACTCTAGACGTGGTCGTACAAGCGTTTTATACAGATGAACTACATCTTCCCAAAATTCTCCCAATAAACCGAAGTCGGCTGTCCGCCCTACTCACAACTGTCCTTAGATGTTCGTTCCATTTCATATCGCTCTGCAATGTTACGCCTAGATATATGACCGACGCAGCAGCATGAAGAAGCTCACCACTAATGCTGTATTCGAACATTATGGTATTGTTTTTCCTACTCATGCGCATCACCTTACATTTTTCTACATTGGGAGCTAGCTGCCATTCTTCGCAGCAAATAGAAATTTTTTCTAACTCATCCTGTTTGCTTTACAGTCAGTTAAAGACGACACCCTCCCAAACACCACAGCATCATCAGCAAAGAGCCGCAAATTACAACTTACTCTGTCCATCAGATCATTTATACAGATACAAAATAATAGCGGTCCTATCATACTCCCCTGTGGCACGCCTGACGATACACACGTCTCTGATGAACGCTCGCCGTCGAGAACAAGGTACTGCGTTCTATTACTTAGGAAGTCTTCCAGCCAGTCACAAATCTGTGAACCTATTCCATAAGCTCGTATCTTCGTTAGCAGTCTGCAGTGTGGCACCGCGTCGAACGTCTCTTTGAAGTCGAGAAAAACACAATCCGCCTGTTGCCCTTTTTTGTGTCCCAGCCTCGTCGACGCTTTTGTGTTCCGTTTCCGTCGTAGGTGTCAGTGGCCGAGTAAAACGACCGACACAGGAATAAAGGATGCACGTTTGTGCAAATAGGTGGTGACCGGCCAGTGGGACAGCAGAAACTAGAAACACTAGAGTAAATTAGAACGAGATCTATATTTCTTAGAGACTTAGTAATACTTAACTTTTACATAGCTCAGTACTGCAGAATGCTGATACATAGTGGAGCTAGAGGCCTGCCTAGTGCCTGTCCGATAGCCAAGTCTTCACTGGTGCCTATCTGATTCCGAAGTGTTCACTGGTTTCTATCTCAGTCCCAAGTGAACGATGTAGTTCAGTGGTGGCCACGAGCGGAGTTGTAGCAGAGTGCGCTTGTGGCTGACGTCGTAAGAACGCCGCGCCGTGCGTGCATGGCGGCGCGCGGCGAAAGTAGGTGGCGCGCACTTTAGACTTGTGCGACACCCCCCCCCCCCCCCAAACCGCCGCGTCGTCGTGGCGTAGGGCTGAGGGCCACGGCGACGGCGACGGCACTGGGAGGAGGGCCTGGGCGGGGGCGTTACTGGTGGGACGGGCGTCGTAGCTGAGGCTGGGATCGAGACGCCGTCCGCGCCCCGGTATACACCTTGCGATCTCCCGGGAAACCAACCAAACCCAGGGGAAGGGTGCACTTCTCCGCCCAGAGGGAGCAGGTCATCTTCTTCGGAGGTGCGTGGCCCAGGCGGCGGGGGCACGCACGGTCCCGGAGTCCCTCTCGTTGACGCTGGCAGCTGAGGCGGCGATGGAGGCGGAGGGGCCGACTGCGTAGGAGGCGTGTCGACATCCATCGGGATCTCGTAGCCCGGGGAAGCTGGACCCGGCGGCGAGCGATGTGGCTGTGCTCCCTGGCGGTGAACTGGGTCTGGAATAAAGAAACCAGAGACAGGATCGCGCGGCCTGTACAGGCGCAATTGGTTTGCGTGGCGCCGCAGCTCTGACCCTGTGGAAGAACGTACAACATACATATTGCGACCGAGCACGCGCTGAATGGTGCCCAGCAACCATCTTGTACGTCCAGCAAACACCTTGTACAGCAACGGCGTCGAAAGCTGAAAACGCGAAGCGCCATACGAACCGACTCGGTGCGTGGGAGGCTGCAGCACGTGAAGGAGAGTGCGGTGACGGCGGCCGTGTAGCAGCTCGGCAGGAGACGGGCCGCCACGTGGCATGCACCGATACGTAGACAGGAAAATTTGAAGAGCTTGCTGCCTGGAGTGCTGACCTTTCATCTTTTCCATGTGAGACTTGAATGTTCGAACGAAACGTTCTGCTTCACCATTAGACTGAGGGTGAAAAGGTGCGGTGGTGATATGCTGAATGCCATTCACACGACAAAACTGTTGAAATTCTGCACTAACAAACTGTGGTCCATTGTCACTGACGATTGTTTCAGGCAAACCTTCGATGCAAAACACTGATGTTAAGGCACTGATTTTACTAGAAGCCGTCGTTGAGTTCATGGCAATCACGAAAGGAAACTTGCTGAAAGCGTCTAGAACTATTAACCGGTGCGTATTCCAAAAAGGTCCAGCAAAGTCAATGTGTAAACGTTGCCATGATCCCTTGGGGCGTGGCCAGTCTGAGAAACGTTGCGGAGGAGCCGCCTGATGCTTCACAAACTGTACACTGTGACGTCATGCTCTCTATCTGGGCGTTCATACCAACCCAAGTGCAATGACGTCTGGCCAACTGCTTTGTCCTAACAATACCCCAATGTCCTTGATGCAGGAGGCGTAACACTTCTCGTAGCAGGGAACGAGGAACAATCACTCTTGTTTGGTCGTTGTCCGTATGTAACAACAGAACACCCTGACTTAAAGACAATGCATGACGATGTGCAAAATAACGTTGAACCCGAGGCCGATCAATGTCTTTGGCTCTGGCAGGCCACCCTGAGCGAACAAAACGTGCTACCATACTTCGATCCGCATCCGCAGCTGTTTCCTGTGCAACCTGACGAGAGTTCAAAGGGAAGTCTGCGACAGGGGAAGCATCTCTGGAGTCTATCTGACAACACGCCATTTCTGAAGAATCAAACGACACATCCTGGCCAACCGGAAGTCGGGAAAGTGTGTCCGCGTTGGCATGTTTAGTGGTAGGTCGGTACAAAATCTCATACTGATAATTTGACAATATCAAGGACCATCTCTGAAGTTTTTGTGCCGTTCGTGGCGGAATGGGCTTTTTGGGTGAGAACAACGACGTGAGAGGCTTGTGGTCTGTCAACAAAAAGAATTTTCTGCCATAGAGATAATGATGAAACTTTGTGGCGCCGTAAATGATTGCTAAGGCCTCCTTTTCTGTCTGACTGTAATTCTGTTGCGTTGGCGTCAGTAGCTTGGATGCAAAGGCAATAGGTCGATCGTGAGATCCAATACGGTGTGACAATATTGCACCCAGACCGTACGACGAGGCATCCACTGGTAGCACTACAGGCTTCTTTGGGTCAAAGGGAATCAAACATGCATCACTGAGTAATGCAGACTTTAATTTGTCAACAGCAACCTGGCAATCTTTAGACCATACAAAAGGAACATTCGTCCTACGTAAGCAATGCAGTGGAGCTGCAATCTGAGAGGCATTGGGAATAAATCTGAAATAATAGTTAAGCTTTCCCATTACTGCTTGCATTTCCTGCACATTCTTAGGAGGAGGCAAGTCTTTGATTTCTCTAACATGGGACTGTAAGGGATGGATTCAAATGTTTCAAATGTTTGTATAGTCTGTGGGACTTAACTACGCGGTCATCAGTTCCTAAACTTACAAACTACCTATGAACTACTTACGAACTAGGACGGCACAAATATCCATGCCCGAGTGGGGATTCGAACCCCCGACTGTAGTGGGCGTGCAGACCGTGACTGGAGCGCCTTAGTCCCCTCGGCCACCACGGCCGGCAGGGATGGATTCCTTGGGCATTAATCACATGGCCTAGGTACTCTAGTTCAGTTTGAAAAAACGAACACTTTGCTTTATTACAAAGTAGACCTGCTGCAGTCAAAACTTTGAAAAGGCACTCCAGGTTTGCTAAATGTTCTTCAACTGTACGTCCAGATCCCACAATATCATCTAAGTAGTTCGAGCAACACGGTACAGAAACTGTCAGCTGTTCCAAGAAACGCTGAAAAACAGCGGGGGCGGAAGAACTGCCAAAGGGAAGGCGTTGAAATTGAAAAAGGCCCATCTGAGTATTAATGACGAAAAACTTTTTTGACTCGTCATCAAGCGCAATCTGTAAGTATGCCTCTGCTAAATCAATCTTAGAAAAGAAGCGAGACTGTCCTAATTTGTGCATCAGTTCGTCAGGTCTGGGCAGGGGATAAGTGTCTACAATTGTGTGACCGTTCAGTGTTGATTTGAAGTCCGCACAGAGACGAAGTTTTCCTGACGGCTTTGTTATAATTACTATAGGCGAGGCCCACTGACTCGCAGAAACAGGAGAAATCACCCCACTATCCAGCCAACGTTTAAGTTCTGCAGCAACTTTATCAAAAATTGCGATTGGCACTGGTCTAGCTTTACGAAATTTTGGTACTGCAGATTCTTTTAAAGTTACATGTGCCACGAAGTCTTTTACACAGCCTGATTCCGGCGAAAACAAGGCACTATATTTTTCACACAATGCATTGATTTTGTCCTGAGGCACTACTGACGAAATTTGAAGCACATCTCTTTGAATAGATTGGCCAAACAAATCAAATGCATCTAGTCCAAAAATGTTCTGTGTGGATTTGGCCTGAAGAACAACAACAGCAACTGTTTTTGTTACACCTTGAAACTTAAATGTGATTTGCAGAGTATCCCGTGTAGATGTAGAGGCGGGCAGGCTACACGTTCCTAGCACGGGAATATTTTGACCTGTATATGCTGTTAGCACTTGTTGATACGGCGACAATTTTGGCGAACCCAGAAGTTCATTAAGTATCTTTATTTATTAATGTGACAGCGGAACCAGTATCAAGCTGAAATTTCACAGTCTTATTTTCTATGCAAAGAGTGACAAAAAGTTTTTGCTTGTGTCGCTCGACAGGTGCGCGAATGTGGGCAACGTCTGATAGAACTTGTTTGCTGCACTTGCGCATGCGAGGGCCGCGTAGTGAAGTAAGCGGCGCAGACTCGGCACGCAGCGGATTAACAACACTGTCACTAGATGGCACTCCCGCCGGATCGCCATCCGCGCAATGCGAGGCTGCTGCACCAGAATTACTTTGAGTAGCTACATCAAGTCTACTGTCAGAGTCCACAGTATGTATGACATTTACTGCATGAACTGTTCGTGCATTTTGCAAAGCACTGTTCCTAACGGCACCGTTCTTTGAGTTTATATTCTGCATACACACTGTCTGTACAAGTTCTGTTTTCCACATTGATAACAGGTTGCGTTGCGACTAGGGCAATGCGCACGTTTGTGGCGAGATACACACTGAGGGCAAGACTTACGAACATTTTTCTTATAAGAGCGGTGGCGCCCATTTGTCAAATTACTTTGTCGAACACGACGGGGTGACCTTTGTGTCGCACTTTTACACTGGCTACTGTTCACTCTCTGTTCAGCACGGCCGGTAGAATTTAAAGCATCACTAGGGCTAAAATGAGAACTATGGCTAGGAAAGCGTCCGTTGCGGTGCACTGAATGTACACTGTAGCTTTGCATTTCTACATCTGCTAAGTCAAAGGTATCATGCGCTTCAATAAGCTGCAGTACACCGTCTAATGAGGGGTCAGACTGTTTCAGAATTGCTGCCCTAATTATGGGGTCCTGAATGTTCTGCATAATCGCATCTCTTAACATCACGTCACTATAAGAAAGTCCACAAGAGCAAGTAAAATTACATTTGCGGGTTAAGCCCTTCAACTCGGTGATCCATTGATTATGTGACTGCTCCGGTAATTTTTTTAGTCTGAAAAATCGGTACTGCGACGTGACTATGAGAACTTTTCTCTCGTAATGAGAATTCAGTGTCTCTACTATTTGTTCAAAGTCTACATCACGAGGAGATGCGTGGGGGAAAAGTTTCTGCAGTAACACAAAAGTGTTGGTGCCCACAATGGATAATAACAGGTGCTTCACTCTCTGACCTGTAAGTTGATGAGCCGCGACAAGTTCTTGAAATTGCGCCAAGTAGCCGCTCCATTCTTCCTCATGTTCGTCGTACTGGCGAAACGTAGGAAGCGGTGCGACGGCAGATGTGGGCAGCTGAAGCGATGGTTGGTTTTGTTGTTGATGAGCCTGTGCTGTCAACTGCGACACCGCATGGAGTAGTTGCATGATCTGCTCCGTCTGTAACTGAATAATTTCCATTAAGTTTGGGTTCGGCGTAGTGGCCATGCTGACCACGCATACAAGAAAATTAGTACAAAACACAAATGCAAGGTAAATGAGGACGCACTGCAACAAAAAAGTCCACAAAACACGTAACTGAATATGTTCCCCCAAAAATCGTATAATAAGGGCGGGTGGGCGGGAGCAATTTCTGTGAGCTCCGACTGCTGCTGTCTGGCTGTTGCAAGCGGCTGGTCCAAGGTTCTTCTATCGCTCCGCGTCGCCACTTTTGTGTCCCAGCCTCGTCGCCACTTTTGTGTCCCAGCCTCGTCGCCACTTTTGTGTCTCGTTTCCGCCGGTTGTCTTGGGTGTCAGTGGCCGAGTAAAGAGAGACCGACACAGGAAGGAGAATGCACGCATGTGAATCCATTTCTTATCTTGTTAATGCAATGCGACATGTGCGATGCATTGTAGGTTTCATAATTTGTTCGGTCTGTCAACGTAACTGTGTTGCTTTGCTCTCAATGTGTTCTCAAAGGTAAAAGTCGGTATTCTTTATAACTACCCACTGCTAACAGAAGCTGTACAAAAACACTTATGGTATTGTATATATCTGCTCAGTGAATGAGTGCGTACTTGAGGGAGCAACCAGCGTTGAAGTTTTATCTGGCCCATCGGAGTAAATCCATTAATCATTTAAACACAGATCTCTCTATAACACACTTTCACGAAACTTTACGCCCACGTGCTATTTCTACCATAGCTGCTGCAGATGCGTGGAGCCTGAATTGGTAACAATACAGGATTAAGATCAACACTTCCTTCTCACTCATCACTAACTTAAAACTACATCTTATTTCCTATTCACCCCATCCTCACTTGACAGTTATGTTGAGTAATTTCAGGTAATTTTTTATTGTTTCAAGTTACATATACATTATCTTATCTTTAACATGTCAGGCCTAGGCTGCGAGAGAAATAGAGATGTCGGGAGAAAATTGCCCACTACGGTCGGGGGTTCGAATCCCCCCTCGGGCATGGATATTTGTGCCATCCTTAGGATTAGCTAGCTCATAAGTAGTTTGTAAGTTTAGGGACTGATGACCCCGTAGTTAAGTCCCATAAGCTATACAAACATTTGAACATTTTTGAAAAAATTGGAATCTGATTCTGCAAAAAAGAAAAAGAACAGCTTAAAGAGCTGTATCGAATCAGGTTTTAAATACAGGTATGATGAAGGTTCTAATAAAATCTGCATCTGATATTAGGGAATCATCTGAATTGATTGCCTCTACTTCTAAAATGAAGTCATATTCGATACTTTGTTGAATTTGGAAATGATTATAGACGCTCAGAGTATCGATCCATCAAAGTTGAAAACAGACAGTAACATGTTCCGGTGGTTCGCCTGGCGATTGGACAAACCGTGAAGAGTGCACGGGTGCATACCAGCGAGGCGTCCGGCAGTCACCAGGGGACACCGCCAGAGGGCGCACACAACCCAACTACTTTAAAGCACTGTATGTGGAAAGTATGGCCAGCACTGGGCCTTCCTGCTTAAGCACCGACCGCTACAACGTTCCCAGCGCTTAGCAATACTTATCAATCGACTTTGAGAAATTATTCAATGACAAAATTTAACTTTTTCACGTGTTATAGAGTGATATATTAGCTCGATAATTATCTGATTTTCTATTCATTATTACGTATAGCTTCCGTGCTACATCAAATTCAGTAAACTACTGCGCAAGAATTTGAAGAGTTTGCAGAGGAAAAGTGGCATTGCGTAGACTTTGCGTATGGTTGATTTTAGCACATACAATGCTGGGGAAGAAATGTAGGTAAGATATCGAAATTTTATTTAAGGTTGAGAGCAGAACGATAACTCTCTTCATTCTCGAGATACAGGGTGTTATATTCGACGGACAGATGCGGGAACTTCGCGTAGTTCTGTCCATGCGGACCTGGCGGCTCTACGAAATACGTATCGTCCGATTTTAAACATTTCACTCTGCAGCGGAGTGTGAGCTGATATGAAACTTCCTGGCAGATTAAAATTGTGGGCCGGAACCGGGACTCGAACCTGGGACCTTTGCCTTTCGCGGGCAAGCGCTCTACCGACTGAGCTATCCCGACACGACTCACGATGCAGAGTGAAATGTTTCATTCTGGAAACATCCCTTAGGCTGTGGCTAAGCCATGTCTCCACCATATCCTTTCTTCCAGGAGTGCTAGTCTTGCATGGTTCGCAGGAGAGCTTCTGTGAAGTTTGGAAAGTAGGAGGCGAGGTACTGGCGGAAGTGAACGTGTGTGTGGCGGCATCGTCAGTCGTGTCGGGATAACTCAGTCGGTAGAGCGCTTGCCCGCGAAAGGCAAAGGTCCCAGGTTCGAGTCCCGGTTCCGGCACACAATTTTAATCTGGCAGGAAGTTTCAAGCAAATATTTTCTCCAAAAGATCAAATATTAAAAAACTGCAAGCATTTGCATAGTTGTACGAGTGGGTGACACCTGCGACATCCAACCTTACGAATTGTATGAAGAATTGCACACAATGATGCCAAATTTACCCGATGAGATATGAAACAGTCACTGAAGTAAATTTAAAAAATCCCTATATATTTATTTTGTCATTCGCTTTTTGTAAATAATACCAGTAAGTGCAGCCTCTGCAGAAATGAGCTTTTACAAATTAAAACTAATGAAAAGTGGGTTAACAAGTACAATGAGTCAGAAAAACTTTCAGCTTTGGCTGTTTTACCTATAGAAGCAGATATAGCATCCTATCTAGATTATGATACAGTTGTTGTAGAGTTCAGTAAGGCTAAAAATAAGGAAATATTTTGTAAATGAAATTACTCAATAATGGGGAGGAAGGAATATTAGAGTATAAGGTTCGTCGACAGCATGGTCATTAGAGACGGAGCTCATGCTCGGACTGTTTGGTTAAGAATGGGGAAGGATGTCGGCCGTGCCGTTTGATAGGAACAATCCCAGCATTTTCCTGGAGTGATTTAGGGAAATCAAGGAAATCCTAAATCTGGATTGCCGAAAGTTGATTTGAACCACTGTCTTCCCGAATGCCAGTCCAGTTGTTACCACTGCGCCAACTCACTCAGTGCACTGAATAATGTTACATGAATCTAAAATATTCTCATTTGTAAATAAAAGTTCGTCAGTTTAAAACAAACAAAAAGATATCTGTGTATACAATGTAACCTCTTGCTCCACTCTGAGGCCTCGTAAACTTCATTTTGGTCTTGCCCCGCCACTGGATGAATATTCCGTTCTATGTACGGACGTACCCATAATGGCCATTGTGTCTCTCTGGTACCAGAAGCCTTTGCGTCTAGTGTAGTATATGGTGTAACAGCATGGCTCAGCAGACACCACGTCAGTTAAGTAGAGACTCAAGACAACATTAGTGATCTGCGCCTGTCCATCCACGAAGACGTTACTCATGCTTAAGTCCCGCCACCCAAGCATCAGGTTATTTAAGGATCTGCATTGTTTCAGTTTTTACGTCCAGTATGAGTGGACTAATTATGTTTTGAGCAACACAAAAAAATGTTCAAATGTTTGTTAAGCTTAAGAGACTTAACTACAGGGTCATCGGTCCCTAAAGTTACAAACTACTTATGAACTACCTACAACTAAGGACAGCACAAATATCCATGCTCGAGTGGGGATTCGAACCCCCGACCGTAGTGGCCGTGCAGACCGTGACTGGAGCGCCTCAGTCCCTTCGGCCACCGCGGCCGGCTTTGAGCAACACAGTGTCAACAACTGTTAATACTCATATTAACACGGTTAATAAATACAGTGGCCTCATCTTGCCGCATATACTCTGGAGACCTGCCAACAGAATACGTACATGCGTTTACATTTGTGGATAGACGCCCTACTGTTGTTAATAGGACGAACTAC
Source organism: Locusta migratoria (assembly GCA_026315105.1). Classification (NCBI taxonomy): domain Eukaryota; kingdom Metazoa; phylum Arthropoda; class Insecta; order Orthoptera; family Acrididae; genus Locusta; species Locusta migratoria. The sequence goes on from CM048755.1 coordinate 788,520,697, forward strand.
CTAAATAAATTGTAGTGTGAGTGTGGAGCAGAACGCCACACAATCTTCCATGCAGATGAAGAGTGCGAAAACCAGCCAATCAAGGTGATCGAATGAACCCCAGCAGCGATAGAGTGGATTGAACAGTTAGATCTTTATATATAATGCAGAATGTCTGTACGTTTGTGTGTACGTATTCCTACAAATCTACAGTTTTTTTCAAATCTTTATGAAATGTTGCACACGTAAGCTTCAATCCATGAGGACGGTCGCCGTAAGTGTAAGAATCACGTACAACACATAGTTCACGAGATATGACGTCATAAACAATGATATGCGCGAAAAACTGCTGTATTAAGCGGCAATGCTGCTCATTTTCTCCTAAACCACTGGACTGATTTCAACTAAATTTGGTACACATATTCCTTACATGAGATAACAATTGATGTAGGCGTACGAACCACACGACACACGGTTCAGGAAATATAACGCCATAAACAATAGGAATCGCAAAAAACTGACACATAATGCGACGAGACTTTATTCATATACTGTATGAGAATGGCAGTACTTAGCGACTTGCAACAAACTTTAAACATAATTTCAAATCTTTATTAACCTTTTGACGTTGACAACCACATCAAAATAATGAAAGGAAAAAACTTTCTCGCTTACTACTTTTCCGCTGTTCATGGACTTCGGTATGACGTTACAATTTATAATTTCTACACTACAAATTGTAGCCGCAGAAAATTTTACAGACAGTATACACACATATAGTGGAATGTGCTTTCTAAATTGTATCACAGTATGATACGTAATTCATGAAATATGAGCACATAAACAGTAACGTTCGTGGAAATCCGCCGCATCACGCACGAAGTTTTAACCTATTACTTCTTCACTACTAATTGTATTCCCAAGAGATTTTACAGACACACAGCCCTTATACAAATGAATATATACCTGGAAAATTATACAATTATACAACATATAATTCAATAAATATTATATCTTACGAAATTTATGTCATTTGTATTTCGCTACTATCTTTCTTTACTTGGATACTGCACTTATAATTTTGTACATTATTCAAGACAGAGTTATTTCTTATGTATTCTTCGATAAATATAGCATGATTTTAGAAAAAAAAAGGAGTTGGACAAAAGAAGTACTAACTCATAGCAGGAATAAATAAATACTCGGGAAACGCTGGGTTTTCAGCTAGTATTAATATATTTGTTAATGCCTGTCTTATACAGGTGTTTCAGGAGGAATAGTAAATATTTTAGAAGATGGTAATAGATACGAACTGCAATAACATGTGTCCAATTTTTATTGAGACCAGAGATACAGCTGGTAGTATGTAAAACAAAGCAAAGGCAGATGAAGACATTTCACTGATTCTTCGCTCAGTTCTTGGAAAACACCATTAAAAGCACAATTTTGTGTATGTCCTGAAAGTTTGTTGTTTTTTAGTTAAACGTTTTTCGACTTACGAAGCCTTTAGAGCTTGAAGATGTCCTTGTACGCCGAAAACCGGTCATCAAAGACTAATAAACGTGTAGAACAAACACAAAAGTATTCTTTTAATTCAGTGTGATGATGTTCTACGAATAACCGACAGAAGAATCACTGAAAATGTCTTCATTTGACTTTGCTTTATGTTTGTTTTGGTTACATACTGACAGCTGTATGTCTGTACTGAATAAAAATTGGACACTTGTTATATGGCATTTTTATTGCAATTCGGCTATACTACCAACTCCTAAAATATTTACTATCACTGAAATGTTCCTGTAAACACAGCATTTTTCTCTTATATGTGTGTTTGCGACGCGATAAATATATAAAGAATTGTTCTAATGATAAAGTGAATATGTAATTAACGGAGTGAATGATTTGTCTAATATTGTCAGTCCTTGTTGTCTCTGTTGTGAACCACAAGATATTTGTCGAAACAGTGCAGAGAAATGAATTTAACATGCCATCACACGTAAATAACGAATGCATTCCGAAGACCTATGAAATAAACAAACCTTTTCCGTCTACGTGTTACTGGCCCAATTATTATAGTCTCACTACGACTGAAGATCGTTGTTAATAGAGCGCTCGAGTGCGGTTGGACGTGGTTACTATCTGCCTCATTCACAGTTGGGCAGTGCTTGTTGCTCAAGAGATCATGAGCGAGGTGACTCGTAGAGGAAGAGAACCCCAGAAAGAATCAACTGCAACTACACGTTCAACATATCATGTATGCAAATAATTTCATCATAATAAAATTTTCATGTATGCATTTTCTTCCTTGTGATATTAGAAAATAATAAAATTTTTCGATCATAGAACACGTTCCTAGAAGCAAACGTTTGTGTGTTATAATCTTACTCAAGTTAATGAAGACTGGGAATTCCTTAATATATGATATGTATCTCTCTTTGTACTGCACGTTAACCACCTGACTACAAGAAGTCCTTTCAGCCACTATCTGAAAACAAAAGGCGTATTAGTAAATAATCGTTCTCTAGAACACAGCACCATTATTCGTATTCATACCACTTCAATATAATGAAGGCAAGGGAAAAACCAGAGAGACAAATATTATGCTGATTATACCCATAGCGGTCCCAAGCTTAAACTTGATGGAAAGTTCGTTCGATTAAAAAGAATAACGACTCTTTTTTTCTGTGAAATAAAAGGGAAGCTATTTGTAAATCCGTTGTCAAAATTTGTGACATTCATTTCTTTGTGTTTATCATTTCCAGAATGTTCTATGTGTTCCTTAATTTCTACATTTTTCTTATGTTAACTATTCTTCTAATTCTAATACATTCTGTCTGTGTATAAATAGCAGCGCACTCTGTCCGAGAGGCAGTCAGTGCTGCGTGTATGTTTCAGTTCGCAGTAAACCTGCTTTCAGTATAAGTGTTGTGTTTATCTGACAAACCTGCCTTCGAAGTCAATCCTGCTTCCCTTTCAAGGCGGCATTGTTTGGTGGAGGCGCCGGGTATCCTGTGCAACAGCTGCATCACCGTGGCTCCGATTAGGCAATGTAAAAGCTGTCGCTTACACGGACTAGAACCAGAATACAAAGGATATGCCCAGTACATCCTTTGAAAGTCCATATCATCAGAAGACCAACGGATACGAAACCAGCGGTAAGCCAGCTGCATATCACACCCCCGTCGGTGTTCTCTGGAGACGCTGGACAGGACCCCAACACTTGGCTAAAAGGGTTCGACCGAGTCGCCAAGTATAACAAGTGGGATCATACAATGTGCTTGGCCAACGTTTATTTCTACCTGGACGGAACAGCCCAGCAATGGTTTGACAAAAACGAACACGAGCTGAATGACTGGGAAACACCTGATGAAGGTCATTGCAGAAGACCTGTACCAAGCTCTTCTTATAAAACACGTCTCTACGATGGAAGAGTTCATCAAGTGGTGACAGCGGATTGAAGAGATGCAACAGAAGACGGTTGAACGAAAGAAGTATGACAGGCTCCCCAATGTAGTCCCTATGGCCGTTGTATAAGACCAGCATGACTTTGCTTCTCTCATACGACAAATTGTGAGAGAAGAATTACAACAGTTTATGGCAGCCGGGACTATTACACCGAGCGAGGCTCAGATCATGGCCATGGATGTAAGCCCTGTTAAGTGACGAGGGAGCCGACGCCACTGAGGAAGAGGTATTTCAGACATTAGCTCCTGTCTGCCCCGCCAATCACACACAACAAGAAGAATGGCCTCGCCCTCCAATGACTTATGCTGCAGCCGCCAAACGGCAGCCTATGAACCGACCGACGTGGCCGCCACAAGCAACTCCCCCAGCAACTATGACGCCCCGCAGAAGAACAGACGTCTGGAGGACAGAAGACAGCACACCACTGAGTTTCCACTGTGGGAGCCCTGGACATGTCGTACGCTTCTGCAGAGACAGAAGGCTAGTATGCGACGATTATTTTGCCGCAAGACGTCAGTCATCAGAGCATTTCTATCCCAGGCAGTCACCTACTGATGAATTCAGTCGACCTATGGGAAGAAGCCCATCGCTGTACCCTGGACGAGGTCGCTCCCCAACGCGCCGCTGCCGTTCACCGCCACCGTACAGAGGTACCAGCCGCTCCCCTAGCAGCTGCGCCCCGGGAAACTAAGCGAGGCGACCATCTACGGAGGTGAAGGCGCTGTACATGAAAATCCTCAAAGGACGACATTCGCTAAGATGTCTGGAAATCTCATCGACGTCATAATCGATGGCCAACCTGTCCGGGCACTGATTGTTTCAAGAGCTTCTTTCGCTGTATTGTCGAATAATTACCGCCGCACACTAAAGAAGACAATGTTCTGTGATACAGGAGCAACTGTGCTGAAGGTCGCAAATGGAAAGTACGTCCAGCCAGCAGGAACTTGTGTCTCTAGAATAACCATCAACAACAGGACCCAGCTGTTTGTATTTGTCGTTTTAACAGAATGTAGTCATAATGTCATCCTCAGATGGGACTTCTTTCAGGCATCCCAAGCTGTCATTGACTGAGGAAGATTTGAGCTGCAAATTGAGGAACTCGTTCCGTCGGGTACATTTAATGCAGAATTTTCTGGGAAGTTATTTGCCGTTGACAATGTGACGATACCGCCGTTGACGATGAGAAGAGTTGCAGTCACACACACAGATGAGCGATTAAACTGTGAAGTGCTTGTCAATAGTAAAACGTTTATTAGACTCACAAAACAAATTTACATACCAGCAGCTATCATATGCATTACCGGTGGTTGAGGAGAGATTTGGATCAATAATTGTCATGAGCAGTCACAACGTATCCCCAAAGGAATGTGTATCGGGACAGCTGAACAAATCCAGGATGGTGAGCTCAACGTCATCAACGAAGACCCATGCCCTGCTATTAGTACAGGCAACACGCTGGAGGAAACAACCGTGGAACAGCATATAGGGCCTGGACTGACAAAGAAACAAAGCCACTGGGTGTTAACTATACTCCGCCAATTTTGGGGTGCATTCACACCCCAGTAGGATAAAATTCAGACGGAATAACCCATGATAAGGCACTGTATCAATACTGAGGATCATCCACCAATTAGCCAGCGTTCGTATAGTGTGTCGCCAGCTGAAAGACGGATAATTCTGGAGGAAGTGGAGAAGATGTTACACGATAATATTATTCAACCTTCAGAGAGTCCTTGGTCATCTCCGGTGGTCCTCAAAATCAAATGTTTTAAATGTTTGTATAGTCTATGGGACTTAACTACGGGGTCATCAGTCCCTAAACTTACAAACTACTTATGAACTACTTACGAACTAGGACGGCACAAATATCCATGCCCGAGGGGGGATTCGAACCCCCGACCGTAGTGGGCGTGCAGACCGTGATTGGAGCGCCTCAGTCTCCTCGGCCACCGCGGCCGGCGGGTGATCCTCGTAAAGAAGGCATGTGGCAATATGTGTCGATTATCGGCGGCTGAACAAAATCACAAAGAAAGATGTCTACCCATTACCGCGCATTGACTACACCTTAGACTGCTTGAAAGGAGCTACATACTTCTCAACTATGGACATGCAGACAGGTTACTGGCAAATCGAGATTGACGAAGCTGACAGGGAAAAGACGGTTTTTATTACACCTGATGGCCTCTATGAATTCAAAGCAATTCCATTTGGATTATGTAATGCTCAGGCCACATTCGAACGCATGATGGACAACTTGCTTTCACACCTTAAGAGCAGGGACTGATGACCTAGCTGTTTAGTCCCCTCAAAAACTAACAACAACAACAACCTTAAGAGCACGATGTGTCTTTGCTATTTGGATGACATTGTTGTTTTCTCAAAATCATTTGAAGAACATCTGAGTCACCTGTCAACTGTGTTGAAGTGTGTTCAGACTGCAGGACTCCACCTCAATCCAAATAAGTGCCTCTTCGTCGCCAAAGAGATAAAAAACCTGGGGCACCTAGTCAACGGAGATGGTGTCCGTCCTGATCCAGATAAATTAAGGGCAGTCACAGAATTTTCAGCTCCTCAGCACATTCGTGATGTGAGAAGTTTTCTCGGGCTGTGCTCATACTACCAACATTTCATAAAAGGATTTTGTAACAAGGCTCATCCATTGCAACAACTTCCGCAGGAAGACGCCAAGTTTTATAGGGATGAGACAAAAGAAAGAGCTTTCTGGGCACTTAAGAAGGCTCTAACTTTCGCAGCATTTCTAACCACATACAACGAGAATGCGGAAGCCGAACTTCACACTGATGCTAGCGAGTATGGGATTGGTGCAGTGATTGTGCAAATTCAGGAAGGCGCTGAAAAGGTGATAGCTTATGCATCAAGAGTACTCTCAACGTCCGAAATTAACTACTCTACAACTGAGAAAGAATGTCTCTCATTTATCTGGGCGAGCAACAAGTTCCGGCCGTATTTATTCGGCAAACCATTCACCGTCGTGACAGACCACCATTCTTTGTGTTGGCTGACTAGCTTGAAGGATCCATCAGGTCGACTAGCAAGATGGGCACTAAGACTCCAAGAATACGACGTCACAGAGGTATTCAAGAACGGGCGCAAACATAAGGATGCCAACTGCCTTTCGAGGAATCCATTAGTGGAACACAACAGCATGAATGAAATTTCAGCCCTCACTGAATTAGGTGACGTTACAGCTGAACAGAGGGAAGATTCAGCACTATTAAAAACTATAGAGGCGTTGCAGAAAGGAGAACCGACCAATGGAGAGTTCCATCGTATAAACCGGACATTGTATAAGAACAACTACGATCCACTGGGCCCAAAATCGCTACTGGTCGTTCCAGCTCATCTCCAGCCGGATATTCTCAAGTATTTCCACGATGCTCCAATATCCAGTCATCTAGGATTCGTGAAGACCCTATACGGAATCAGACGCAAGGTCTCTACCGATCTGTCAAGCACTGTGTGTGTCACTGTAAAGAGTGCCAGCGACGGAAGCATGTGCCGTAGTTACCTTTAGGGCATCTCGTAACAATTCGGCCTGCAGTAGCTCCATTACACAGAATTGGAATCGACCTTTTAGGGAGTGTCACAAAGTCGACAACCGGTAACCGATGGATAATAGTCTGCACCGACATGGGCCAGCGCTAGGAATTACAGGCCCCGGGTAAGTGAACTTAGGCCCCTTCCCAAAATATTTCATTTTAAACTTTCATTTTTTGGATAAAGTCAGTAAATGTTAGTGCAAAAATCAAACAACACCTTTTATAAGAAATTTTTTAATGCTCACAGTTTACATACACCCAATACTTTACAAAATTATACCTTCTTTCTAACTTTTATAGATGCGAACGCTTTTATAACTGCAGTATAATCTAATGAGCGGGCTAACTCTGACTCTATTGAGATCATAGCTAATCCAACAAGGCGCTCTTGCCCCATTGTAGTTCTAAAACAATTCTTGACTCTCGCAAGAACGCTGAATGACCGCTATGCTTGGGCATCAGTAATGGGCAAATTGCAGAAAATCCGTAAGGCTACCATTATATTTGGAAGGATATTATTGAAATTGACCTTTTGAAGAGCATCGAGAAGACGCAGAGGGCTAAGTGGTTCAGGCCCAAAATTAGCTGCATGAATATTTTTAACTGCAAAATTTCTTATTTCAAATCCTGGTTATTGAAGTCTATGCCATGTTTTCTACGCGCTCTGAGAGTGTAGAATCATCTAGGCTTACGTAGTTCCACAAGAAACCAAATGTGTCCATCATGTTGTTCATGGCAGCATACCTTATAGTTAAGTTTCCCACAACTGTATCTAGAATAACATTGAAAACGTGATTCTTGAGTTTCTCCCGGCGTATTTGATAATCAAAATATCCACGGTTGTACTGCCGGTCTATAGTGTCCAACTGGTCGCCATCATCAGGTGAACTGACGGACTGAGGTCCTGGAAACGCGCCGGCATGGAGATCCACACGCTACGGTGGCTCGAGGGGAACTGGGTTCTAGCCCTTTTTCGTTCTTTTTTTTTTATCACTTTTCATTCTCCATCCTGAGGGGACGGAGCGGGCTGCTTTAGGGCTTGCGAGTACCCTTTTCAGCCTTCTTGGTGATGTTACATTTTATTTACAATTTATTTATTTCTTTTGCTTGGTGCTAAGTTTTATTTTACACAGGTTTTAGCACTAGCCCGGTAGCGGGCGATTTAAATACCCTCGGCCCGCGGAGCGACCCCTCCGCGGTCCGCGCCCCGCGCCGCGGCCGCGCAGTGGAACCGATTGCGACGGCGTCTAAGATGACGTCGGTGTGACGGCTCTGTCCGCCGTGGTCGTCACTACATTACGTTTGCTAGATTTACTCTTAATTAACCCAATCGCTGGTTCCCAAGCTTTGCTAAGATTATAGCCACAGTCACGGTTTATGAGGTCGTCACCAGTGCGAATTTCAATGGCCTCTCTAACGATGCAGTCCCAGTATCTCGACGTCTGTACCAGAATCCTAGTGCGTTCATACTCTATCGCGTGATTCTCCGACAAACAATGTTCAGCGACCGCCGACTTGCTAGGATACATCAATAGTGTGTACTTCTGGTGTTCAACGCATCGATCCTCGACGGTACGCATCGTCTGTCCAATATATGACTTGCCACACTGACACGGAAACTGGTACACGCCGGCCTTCCTCAAACCGAGATCATCTTTGGCGCTCCCGACCAGTACACGAATTTTATTCGGTGGACAAAAGACAGTTCCAACCTGGTGTTTCTTTAAAATGCGGGCGACCTTTTCCAAGAGTGCGCCGGTATATGGAATAAACGCAGTGCCTAACTCCTCCCTCGTGTTTTCATACGTTTCTACGGGTTGTGCTGTAGTGGTTGGGCGGAGAGCTCGCTGAATCTGCCACTCTGAGTACCCATTTTTTCGAAATACAGTTCTCAGGTGTTCCAATTCCTGGGGTAGACTCTCTGCGTCGGAGATAGTGCGCTCCCTATGTACTAGAGTTTTAATTGAGTAGCGCATTGCCGGCCGCGGTGGCCGAGGGGACTGAGGCGCTCCAGTCACGGTCTTCACGACCACTACGGTCGGGGGTTCGAATCCCCCCTAGGGCATGGATATTTGTGCCGTCCTAGTTCGTAAGTAGTTCATAAGTAGTTGTAAGTTTAGGGACTGATGACCCCGTAGTTAAGTCCCATAGACTACACAAACATTTGAACATTTTTTTGAGTACCGCATTCCTCTTTGAATGTGGTGACAGCTGTCTGCATGTAAATACAGATCAGTGTGCGTTGTCTTCCGATACACACCATGACCCAGGGTGCCATCAGCTCTTCTCTTGACCAATACGTCAAGGAACGGCAATTTACCCTCCGTTTCGGTCTCCATAGTGAATTTGATGTTGGGGTGTATGGAGTTCAGATGTGTAAGGAAGTCAAGGAGTTTATCCATACCATGTGGCCAGATGACGAAAGTGTCGTTCACGTAACGGAAAAAGCAAGTAGGTTTCCATTCAGATGATGCCAGGGCTTCCTCCTCGAAATTCTCCATGTACAAATTTGCGACCACAGGGGAGAGTGGGCTATCCATGGCGACTCCCTCCGTTTGTTCGTAGTATTCGCCATTGAAAAGAAAATACGTGGAGGTCAATACATGCCTAAAAAGTTCGTTGGTCTTCTCGTCAAACTTCTGATCAATCAAATCTAGTGACTCTCGAAGGGGCACCCTCGTAAACAACTCACCATGATATGTGACTCATCCAGCCTGAAGCTGATAAGGCGTTTAACAAAATCCACGGAATTACGGATGTGATGAGGGCATTTACCCACATAAGGACTTAATATTTCCGTCAAGTATTTGGCCAACAAATATGTAGGTGCTCTGATGTTACTGACAATGGGGCGTAACGTGCCCGTTGGACACTATACACTGGCAGTACAACCGTGGATATTTTGAACATTGAAAACATTTAGTTTAAAACTGTCCTCTGGGCTCAGGTAAAAATCTTCTTCTGGTGTCTCATCTATGAATCATTTTCTTTTGCCTATCCGTATCTCTATGCCGCGAATCGTTACATTCAAGTTAAGTGATATACCAATACTTTCTGCTACCTTGCAACTTTCTGCGTAAATAGTATCCCAACTATTTCTCAATTTATTTAATTCTTCCACTAGACTCTTCACATTGGTACTTTCAACTTCTATTGTAGCTTCCCTTGCTTGAAGCACAACGTTACCTAATTTATAGCAGCTAGTACTTTGTACCACATTGAAGACTTCAAGACACACTGAAATGATTTTAAATACTTCTGAATGCCCTTTAGTTCAGTACGTGCCTCTGCAGTCATATTAAAGTTAAAAACAAGTTCAACAGTCTTTTGTAATCCTGGCAAATGCTTAGCAAATGGACGCACTGCATCTATTCTCGCAGACCATCTCGGTCCCGTCAGCCCGTGAAGAGACGACCTAATATTTTCCTTTAAAACTTTCCATCTTTGGGGACTGGGATGAAAAAAAAATAAGTTTTAGAAACAATTCCGAAAAATGTTACTGCATCCGCGCAACTCTCCACAGCATGGACGTCACACAGATTTAATGAATGAGCACCGCAAGGAGAAAAAAAAAATTGCCAACGGGTTTTCTTTAAATACAAGCGCTTGAGCACCCTGATAGATGCCACTCATATTGGTCCCGTTGTCATAACCCTGCCCACGACAGTCTGAAAGCTGTAAGCCATAACGTTGAAGCTCATCGCAAATCATTTTAGCGATTGACTGACTTGTCTTGTTGAAACACTCAACAAAGTCGAGAAAACGCTCTCTAATTCTGTATTGATTTTGTTCCTTAAGGGAAACGTAACGCAGTATAAAAACATGTTGCTCTGTTTGGGCTTCATCGGCAGTCGCATCTACTATAACATAAAAGTGTTTATTACGTTTCAACTCTTTTTAAATAGTTTGGCGAAAAAAGTCTCCAGCTATTTCAATAAATTGGTTCTGAACATCGTGTGACAGATAATGAACCATGCGTTTTCTCCTTGTTGCGACGCTTCAATTTTTCTTAAATGCTCTTTCATAACTGGATCAAATTTCGCCAAAAACTCTAAGAGGCCCAAAAAATTGCCATTCCGACGATCTCCGACTAAGGCATTTTAACCTCTCAAAGCTAAACCTCTTTCCGCGAGGAAAAGAATAGCTTCGATTACGCGTTGCAATACTTCAATCCAATACTGCTCTTGTCGTAAAATGTTTCGGTCTAAATGATTTGCTATGGCCGAGCTACAATTTAGCGCATTTTCTAATTTGCACCATTCTAAGTAACACGTATTGTGATCAGCGCTGCTTTCATGCTCACTCACTTTTTGTTTTAGCTTTTTCCAGCCTCGTGATAACCGCCAGCCATTGCCTAGAGCCAAATCTGACACAGAGACATCGCGAAAATAATCGGCAAGCAAAATAGTAGAGTGCTTCCTTTTCTATGCTCGAAACAAGCCAGTCTCTCTTTTTGAAATTTCCCCATTTTTTAAGATTCTCTCAAGCACACTTAAAGGGAAAGGTTGATTACTTTTTCGGTCCCGCTGCAGTCTTTTCGGCGTTTGCACAGGTCCTCGCCTAACAGCTTCTGCTACCTCTAAACTGGTGAAGTGCCTTTTTTAATTCCACAGACCGATATCGAAATCTGAAAGCTTCTCATTCCCTGTCGATGTAGTCGTTAAAACAAATTCAATTCCTGCAACGATTTCTTCACTGTCACTGTCACTTGCTCTAATACGATGACTATTAGTTTGACGTTTTAGTGTGCACTCCTCCTGAAAGCAGATGCTACCCTTACTGTCGTCTCTCTCTTGATCGACGTGATCCCATCTCTGCACCGCCGATGCTACAGATGCTTCTAAACGTCTTTCTTGCGTACCAACATCTGCAAAATTATGAAAAATTGTACTAATTTTTGGAGTAGGGGGTCGTTCTTACGCACCTAAACGACAAGCTTAACATTCGAGCGTGCGCGCTGTTGTAAAATGCACAGCAGAGGTGGTTTTTATGCCTAATCGATGCCTTAAACTTCAGATATTGCGCCACCACTGCAGTGTATTCCAGTACTAATGCTTACTCAATAGTGTTCAAACGGCACCAGTTCCTTTGCTTAGCTCTCTCAGTTTGTTTTCTGAATTGTAAGCAACGACGTATCGAATTTGTAAAAAGTATAACACGCGCCTGCTGGTGTGGCAGTCACAAGCTTTGCTCCAGCAGTCAATTTGCAGAGGCATCTGTAATAAAAAGTTAACTATATTTATTCATTGTTTATTTGGTGTATTAGAAGATTAAACGTTATTTTGGTTGTACTGGCATGTGAATTTAATCGGTTCTTTTGATGTTTTTTTTTTTCAGTTCTAAAGGGCCCCACACACGTGCGACGGATCGCGGTCCATCGCATGAGCTACCGATTGCTTCGTAGAGTGTACGTGTTTGGGAAAATCGCAGTGATCGGTCGCTGATCGCCGATCGCATGGAAATCCCAGGCAATGTCATGGAATGCATCCGATTGGTGATTGCAATGTGGCTGCCTGGCTGGTTATCAGCTGTATGTGGCAATTTGGCTGCAGAGTTTTCTTGCCCGATGTTAATGAAATTTTAATAGGTAATAGGCACATATATTGACAGTGGAAATGTCAAATTACAGAATTTTTCAGTTAATCAAAGAAAAGTTCTTGTGATTTTTCTAAAGTAACCTTTTCTCAGTCTAGGATAAGCATATAAGAGAAAGGGTGGGTTCCTGTTGTGATTTTAAGAAGCTGCAATTACTGTGACCATACAGTGTGATATGGATTTTATAAAGAGTAATACTGAAGGGAGACAGTGTGCGTGTTGGACCGTGCGATTAGCAGCGGGGTTAGTAGAGGAATCAGTTGTCATGACCAGGTGTAACGGATGGAACGCGGGTTAGCTGGCAAACAGTGCGCGGCAACGATGCACTCATTTTCACAGTGGTGCTCCTGTTAATCGTGAGATCGCACACGCACACAACCAGTCTCAAATCCGTATCGCACTGTACAGCCACAGCAATTGAAGCTTCTTAAAATACTTTATCCCCATATTGTTTCAGATGCAATCTCACAATGATTTCCTCACCGCGAAAGTCAACAAGTTTGTTATCCTGGTCTACAATGCGTAGTTCCAAATAATCCAGTGTCTGAACTGTCACCGGGAGGTAGATGGCGTTGTGAGGGGTATCAATAATTTTGTACCCTGAAGCAACTGCCGGGAAAAATCCATAGATTGTGTGAACCAGTTTGTTGTTTAGGTATGAGTTGGTTACAACACTGCACTCAACACGAATTGTATTGACTGGTAGGATATCCACTTTCCGATCGGATGCGTAGAATGTTTCAGAATCTTTCTTCAAAATCTGACCTCTTGTGAAGCCCAGTAGAGGTCCTATTGATCCTTCCCGGCTGAAGTTGATTGATGCGATGGATGTGCGTATTTCAGATTTTAGAGTATTTGTATTTACACGCAAAACAATACCCTTCCTAAACTCTTCTAAAACTCTATTTATATCGTCAATATCATATGCACCCGGTTGAATTATTATAGTCTCTTGTTGACCTTCAACTTCTAGATGTAGTTTATCGTTAGCTTCTGTGATGTTTGGAATGCTGTTATATGTCTCCAGTCCAATCAGAGCAATACACCACTCACCATCGCTTAAATCGATCGGCGGGAAGTAATTTGCACGTAATACGGACGACCGCTCTTTAAAAGTCAGACTGTACGACATCACATCTCAGGCTCGATTGAAGAGTTGTTGTTGAGGACTGTGCTATTTATATTTTCTTCTTCGTGTATGTTAGGAGGAACATAATGCACAAATGTCCACACAGATAAGTATTGAACTCTTGGTACCGTCGAAAGTCGTAGAAAACGTTTCTTCTGCTTGTAAAGTATCGTTGTAGTTCCTCGGCCGCGGTGGAGTAGCCGAGCGGTCTAAAGCGCCTCGCTGCGGAGCGCGCGGTTGCTCGCCGTGGAGGTTCGAGTCTTCCCTGGGGCATGGGTGTGTGTGTTTGTCCGTAGGTTAGTTTACCTAGGTTTAAGTAGTTTGTAAGCTACGGACTGATGACCACGCAGTTTTGTCCGATAGATTTACAAACATTTTTGTAGTTCCTCGTGAGGTTGGAGGTTTCCAAACGAGTAGAAGTAAAAGACGGTGTTATCGGATTTTTTTACATATGCTACCCAGCTACCCAGTGAGTTTCAGGTCCGCCGGCGACATCTAAATTTACAATGGCACATTCTCCCGATCGCCACAAAAGTCTTTGGTAATGTATTCCGCATAAACACGCCTATGAATGTTGGAATACTGAGCTTCTTTTTTACAAACTTTACTAGATCTATATTTGTAAGAGGTTTGTCTGGTAGTATTACTAGCGGGACTTTTTTCTTATTATTATTATTGCCTCCATTTATGAAGAGGCCGAGTCCTTTCTTGTACGGTTTCAGGTAGAGTCCTTTCCCAATAGCGGCTGCTTCCATCATACGGTTGTGTCTTCGCGCTTCCTCGAGCTGTTGTTGAGCGTTTTTCGCGTTATTAATCGTTCTGGCAATAGCCGACGCGCCTCCGGCTAGAGATCCCACTGCCGAAAGTCCTGCCAGAGCTGGAATGAGGAACGGGATAATCCCACCTGATGCGTTTTTCGGCATTGGTAGAACTCTAGGTGTTTTAGCCATCCTCGTCGATTCTTTTTTTTTTTTTTCAGAGGTTGTTTAGCTGCAATCAGAGCTATTAAAATGCAGTTCTTCTTCTTAGTCTTCTTTAGGACGTGACGTGCGGCATTCTGCAGTGTGACGCTCTTGGTTCGATGTGTATGCGATGTCGTGTTCCATACACGCCTCGTCTAGCAGATTATTACTTTCACCACCTCGTGCTAGTCGTTTTCTAAGCTTTGATCCAGGTCCGCAGTAGTTATATCCGGGGATGTGGAGCTCAACTGGTATTTTATCGAGAATACCACCACCTCCTCTGATGCGTTTTCTGCAGGACATAGTATGCTACTGATGCAATTGCGCTACTTGCATTTCGTTATATAGCATTTCGTATGCGTCAATCCAACTGTTTTCCGTAGCTGGGAAACCGAGCCATTTCACTAATACTCGATGTCCACGACGTTTCACAACTCTCTCTATGACAAAAACATCTGGTTTAGAACTCTTCTCCAGTTCTTCAGAGTAAAAACAACCTGCAATTTCTTCTCCTTTGCACTCCTTTAAAATATAAGTTCTAGGATTCGTTCGTTGCACCTTTGAGACAGTGAATATCTCCGTTGACCAGTTTGGTAGGTATGATTTCTCGAAGGTGGTTTTGTGTTTTGAAATACACACAAGTCTCCAACTTTAAATTTTTGTCTACGGTGATCAACCATTTTAATTCTGAAGTAAACGGTGTTTAGAAGTTCGTTATCACGAACATCGATTGGTCCCATTTTTATCGTGCTGTGTTTGGTCCTGTTGTACTGAGCGATTATTTCAGGAAGAATATCAGTCCATTTGTATGATCCACGTAGATTAAATAGCTTCCACATTCTTGTTTTTATTGTTCTGTTTAGACGCTCCACAATACTTGCTTTCAAATGGGTGAATGTTGAGTAATGGTTTATGTTATACCGAGTCATCACAATCTTGAAATATTTATTGTAAAATTCAGTTCCATGATCTGTTTGAAGATTTTTAGGACACCTGCACGTCCCAGTCTGCAGCAGTTTTTCAAACACACGTGCAACATCTTTACCAGATTTCGATTTCAGAGGTAGTGCCCATGCAAATTTAGAATATTAATCGATGATCATTAAAATATATTTGTAGCCTTTATTCACACGAGAATGCTGCTGCATATCCACAAGATCAGCCTGCCACAAGTCATCCAAACCTTTGATCATCACAGGTCTGCGAGGGTATGTTTTACGTGCCGGCTTATGGAGTTCACCACTGTTCAACCACTGTCTCCATTCTTATTCGATGATACCTCTCTCTCTAAGCTGTGAAATTATTGAAACAACCTCATTCGAGTGCGCAGTATTGCCGGCAGCGGCAGATGCCATCAATAGCCGTAAGCGGTCTACTAAATCGTCCGGTCGGCTGTAGTATATATACTTAGGAGCTTGACCGCTCACACTTTTATGCTGTATATCAATTCCATCTCCAGTACTACTTTTTTTCTTCTCGTTATCTAGTATGTGCTTTATAACGTTTTTGTATTTCACGGAGGTTACGCTTTTCGGTTTCCCATCGGTACTCTTATGTAGGCCCGTCAGAAGCACTATTTCCCGATAAGTGTCGAGATCTGTATACGGGTTGTTTGATGATCTAAGGGTTTTTAAGAAGATGAGATTCAATAGACCTTGCGTTCTTTGAAACTCTTTATCACCAATCTGTATCGTGTTTTTGGTTAATCTTACGGATTTTGTACCTAGCATATATGGTCTTACTCTGCTGACACCATATGTTTTGTCTATTCTTGATTCGTTGTGGCTGTTGAAAAATTGTGTAACACCATTATCGTCATCTCCATCGTTATCAGCACGTTTGTTGATGTCGGTGGAAATTTGTTTGAGAGAATCCGTAACTGGTTTAAAGGTTTCTCGTAGCATATTATCTTGTTTCAACTGTACTTAAACGCATCAGTCGTAGCTTCTCGCGAATAGCCTTCCGCGCTTGGCTAAGTTTCTGCTTGGTTGACATGCTGGCAAATACTAATCGGTTTTTGGTGTTGCACACTGTTTTATATGTACGTCAATATTCATCCTCATCCACTTCTTCGCAGGTTTCTTAACTGTAACAGCCTCAACCTCTTCTTCACCATCATCTTCATCTTCTACAAGAATGTTTAGTTTCCTATCCATATCATCAAGTCTTGCATGTGCTTCATTGTTACGTAACAGGATAAATCTATAATAATTTGTATATTCCTTTCGAAAGTCTTTGATTTTGTCACTGAATAACGTATTTATTTTACTGATAGCCCCTTCAATATGTTTGCTCACACTCTCTAATAGTTCATCACGAAATGATACAATTTTGCTGTTTACATACATGTGAATGTTCTGTCTCTGCGCACCACGACCGCCCGACATACGTGCGAATTTATCCATGGTGTTGTGTGAAATGATGTAACCACCGTTTCTCAGTGCTATTTATGTGAAAGAGTCTTGGAAGTTTCGTCTATACCTACTATCATCCAGTTTTCTGGTTTTGTCTATAACGAGAAACCCATAGTGAGAATGATTCCAGCAATCTGCGCACATTTTTACAAACTAATTGAAAGAAATGTCGGTTACTACATGGGCTTGGTAAATATGTTTTAAATTCAAATGATCTTGTTTGAATGCTATAATGAGGTTTGCGTTATCCCGCAACAGCTGTTTTGGGATTCGAGAATATGTTTGACTAAGATAAAAAACATCAACACCCATATGTCTCCCGAAACAGAAATATCGTCGAATTTGGTCCTGGTTTTCCACGGCTACATCGTCAAATATGAAGACAGTGTTCGGTTTTATGTTCTCTGGAGGAGGGATATCGGCGCTCTGGTTATACGTGGTGTATGTCACATCATCTAAACCTTTTAATATCTTGTGTAGCATTTGGTATTTAAGCTGTGAGAGAGTTTTTGAGAAAATGCAGACATGTTCGAAGCGGACTCCATCTATGTGGGTTAGCAGTGTCATGAGAAGATTTGTTTTGCCACAGTTCGATGGTCCTACAATTATCGGACGAATATTATCTGGAAGGAGCACACCATTCTTCTTACGACCTTCTTCTTCTTCTGCCACAGACCAGTCTTCAACTGTAAAATTAGGGTGATGTTTCACCCACCCTGCCATGTTACTATGTCACGTACAGGCGTGCAATGGGCATATATACAGAAGAACGTTTGTGCAATGACTTTAGATGAGATGGGAAATACTATAAATAATGTTATCAACACAGATTTTTTTATTTACATACATTTTTATTCATTCCAATGGCTGAATACAGAATCAGCATCGAAATAAGTTTTACATTCTTTTCTTTTTTCGTCCGCTTGTGGGTTTGCAGTAGCAGTACAGTATTTAGCAAACAATTGTCTTCTATACGCTAGAAATTCACTTCGTATTATGTTCACAGCAGGAAGAGCAACAAAGTATTCAGGTATACCATCGGTAAATTTAGCTTCTAAGGAATTCACACTTAATGGATTTACTGGTGCTGACTTGGGTACTGATTGAACACACATAGATATACACTGATGTACATCATCCAGATGTACACTATGACTACGTAGGTAAGTCACAATATCATCGTGGAGTGCTTTAACATAACACGACCACAAGAACAGTCTGTCAGATGCAAGTCGTATTGTATCACATAGATTAATTAACTTTACAACACTGGAATGTCGTATGTAAGTACAAGATTTACCATCTGAAATCATTAAGGCGGCATCTCCATACATTTCCAATACAGTTACAGTTACACCGAAGGAAACTTCAGGAGGTGGGCGCGCTGGATTACATTCAGAAGTCATTTTCTCACAAATAATAGGCAGT
Source organism: Locusta migratoria (assembly GCA_026315105.1). Lineage (NCBI taxonomy): Eukaryota > Metazoa > Arthropoda > Insecta > Orthoptera > Acrididae > Locusta > Locusta migratoria. The sequence continues at coordinate 788,539,229 of CM048755.1, forward strand.
GCTGAGACTAGTTCATCCCATGCATGCTTGTAAAACCGTACTTTAGTGCCCTGTTTAATGTTTTCAACATCAATAGCCACTTCCCATTGCCACTCGTCAATGGGTTCTAAACCAACTGTTATACGTTTGGAACCACTAGGTTTTAAGTTATATGTGGAAGCAAAAAGTAGCACTGTTGGAGGAGGATTCATACTTTTTGTCCCGTCGCACGATGAACGCGGCCAGTCATCCGTTACATCGCATCCTCGCGATGGGTTGTAGGAAGCGGGCAGTAAGTTGAAGGTTCGTGCTGCGCCTGCGGACTGCCGTTGCACTCCTGTTTCAACGTGTCGGGAACCGGTTGAGTGTCTTCATAGGCGGCTATCGGAATCTACCTCAGTAACTCCATATCATTGTTCAGCATAGTTGTAGTAGTATCGGGTTCTGTGGAAAAAAGCATGCAGTACATGAACACACACACATGCACACACGCATGTGGAAGATATAAACGCGTATAATATTTTTTCACACAACTACTTACGTTTTTGATTATTACTGCTAAACGGTTTGCTGGATGGAGATTCTTGTCCTCCTCCTCCTCCAACAGGAGGTGGACTCCAATGCTGTTGACCAGTGAGTTCAATGATTGGGGTTTGCATCAGAAACTCTACATCATCATTCAGCATCACTGCAGTATCAGGAAGGGAAAAAAAGCATGAATACACATACATGCATATAATAATTATAATAATAATAATAATATTAACTTACGTTTTTGATTATCATTCTTCTTCCTCCTAGACTGAGATGGACTGGACTGCTGCTGCTGGCGTTTCATGATGATGATGTTATCCCTCCAACACTCGGTGTCTGAATGATTGTAGAGAGCCGACTGAGCACGAAGACAGGCTGCTTCGCTCCAATTGTTCGATGGTCACGTGGTATGCTGTCATTGGTCGGTTGTAGTCATGTGGTAGGGTGGGGAGGGGGTGGTCGCGGGCTGTGCTCCCAGGTGAACGAGTTTGGACCTGTTATTGTGGAGAGGTGGGGGAAGGGGATGGTCATGTGCTGTGCTCCCAGGTGTACGAGTTTGGACCTGTTATTGTTCACTGTTGAGGGGTGGTCACATGGTCACATGCTGTGCTCTCTTTGGTCGGCGGTGGTCACGTGGTAGGGTGGGGGGTGACGTAGATAGTCACGTGATGCCTTGGGGTGAGCTCAGTTCCACACCAGACGTGCAGGAGTGAACACGTGCAATTGCAATAACAATAAACAATTACAATAAATAAATAAACAGTTACCCGTAATTGCAAGTACTCTTGGTACATGTAATTACTCTAAGCACATGTAATTGCAATTATGCAATTACTCTAATTATGCATAATTAATTTGATATCAATTTGTGACCCAGAAACGGCAATTGTATCCTACTGACAAGCCCACCAAGAAGGAAAAAGAAATTCAAAAAAGTGACACATGCTTCTGTCCTGCAGTGTCTGAGGCTAAACTAAATCAGCGTATTTTTCTTTCAGTTAAAGTATAAAAATCGAAATGAAAGTACTATAATACAGACAACGAAAATTATCATCAGACTAGCTGAAAACCCGGCGTTGGCTGGGTATTTATTTATTTCTGCCATTTTTCAGGTATATATCCATTTGTATAAGGGCTGTGTGTCTGTAAAATCTCTTGGGAATACAATTAGTAGTAAAGAAGTAATAGATTGGGGTATGATGTGGCGGTTTTCCAAGAACGTTAATGTTTATATGCTCATATCTCATGAACTACGTGTCGTACTGTGATAAAATTTAGAAGGTATATTCAAATACATGTGTGTATACTGTCTGTAAAATTTCCTGCAACTACAATTTGTAGTGTACAAATTATGAACTGTAACGTCATACCGAACGCCGCAGTTTTACTCCATAAATAGCGAAAAAGTAGTAAGCGAGCAACTTTCTTTCTTTCACCTTTTTGCTACGGTTGTATTCGAGAAAGGTTTATTAAAGGTTTGAAATTATGTTTAAAGTTTGTTGCAAGTCGCTAAGTACTCTAATTCTCATTTAGCGTACTTATAAAGTCTCGCAGTATTATGTGGCAGTTTTTGCGATTCCTGTGGTTTACGATATCATATCTTCTGAACCATGCGTTCTATGTGATTCTTAACCCTGCAGCAATTGTTACCTCACGGTAAGGAATGTGTGTAACGAATTTGGTTGAAATCGGTCCCCGGCGCGTCAGTCACAGTCTGCACGGCCACTACGGTCGGGGGTTCGAATCCCCCCTAGGGCATGGATATTTGTGTCGTCCTTAGTATTAGCTGGTTCATAAGTTTTTTGTAAATTTAGGGTGTGATGATCCCGTAGTTAAGTCCCATGAGCTCAACAAACATTTGAATTTGAAATCGGTCTAGTGGTTTAGGAGAAAATAAGGATCATTGTCGTTAAATGCAGCAGTTTTTCTCTGGTGTCTTATCTCGTGAACTATGTATCGTATGTGATTCTTACACTTACGGCGACCGTCCTCATGGATTGAAGCATACGTGTGCAAAATTTCATAAAGATTGGAACAAAACTGTAGATTTGTATGCAAGACGTACACACAAACGAAGGTGATGAATTTGTCCTTATATTTGCAATTGTATATGATCTTGTTGAAGTATTTGTGATACAAATACAAATTATAATTTTATTAAAAACAATTATGTTATATTACCTTCAAAGTGGGCATGAAACTGTTCTGTACAATATGCGTTGCAACAAAGGACGTCATTTGAAAGCAATTGTTATATTTTTGGATGTTGACCAAGAAGTGTTTAGAGTCATTTTCTATCCCAAAAATTAATGAGTGTAATGGATCAGGTGGTGGGACAAATTGTGGCAATTTTACTGTACCATCAGCACAACATAATCCTGCGGATTGATCGCTGTATTTTAAACCTTTACAATGCTGACAAATGATTGACATTTCCCCAACTGTTACAGATTTGTCAGCACTATAATCTATTTCCGGATCTCAAGAGAATGCTCATCGCTCCAGGTTCACTGCAGCATTGCGTCTGTGGACTCGATCAAATTCATTTACCTATGTTAGCTACTGTTGTGATCGATATGCCCGAACTCGTTCCATTCTATACCTATCTACCTCATTTTAATTCACTCTAGAACGCAAATCTGCTATACCACGCAGTTAAGGCCCATAAGCTTTACAAACGTTTGAAACTTCTTTTTTCTGAATTTTCCAATTTTCCGGGAAACTTTTCCAAATGTTTATTTCATAGGATTGTTACTCTTGCTTTGAACGTCAAATATGCAACATTTTATCGAAATCAAACGAATGATATTGATATACCATTGAAAAAAGCTCTTTCAGTTCCTCGCAAATTTTCAAAATTTTCGGGGAACTTTCCCAAATTTTTAGTTCATAAGAACGTTCATATTTCGTTGAACATCAAATGAACAACATTTTATTGCAATCACATAAACGGTTCTCAACTTATGGAGTACATTTAGAAACACGTTGAAAAAGGAACTTGGTTCGATTTTTGCGTCTTTCCTTTTTAGCTGTCCCTATTTTTTTGTTGCTGAAAACTTTTCCAAGACCATAATGAATAAACAAATAAACATTACCCCTCTCCGTTGTGCGAATAGTCAGTTATAGTTTTGAATTCAACCAGAAACACATTGAAAAACATACTTTCAGTTTTTCTCAAATTTTCCAATTTTCCGATAGATTTTCCAACAAAATTTATTTCATACAAACCTTGTCCTGTCATTTCAAATAATAAATAAATAAAATAAATCAAAAAAATAAAAACCTTGTCAAGCCGTACTCAAGTAATGCTCTTATAACCACGTGAAAATTGATTTTTATTCATAGAAAAAATCGATTTCGTTTTTTTCCTACATTTTCCTACTTTCCGGGCGACTTTTCCAAATTTTTATTTGATGCGAACCTTGCTCTTGCTTTCAACGTGAAATGTACAAAATTGTATCGCAACTGGACGAACGGTATAGATTGCTCACTGGAAAAAAGTGTTCAGTTTTTGCAGATTTTCTTCTTTTACGGACAACTTTTCCATATTTTATCACCGTTTAAAACTTCCCTGGACTTACACGAATATTTCAAGACTAAAATTAGCCAAATCGCTTCAGCCGTTCTCGGGTTTTAGCGAGACTAGCGAACAGCAATTCGTATATATATTAAAATTTTCATAGAAACTTAGTTTCTCCTCAGACAGGTTCTTAAAAATAAATAAATAAATAAATCTGAGAGCTGTGAAAAGTTCTTATATGGTGGATGTGGGCTGAAATATAGTACAGCATGACGCATATAAAACCGGTACACCTCACGTACGTCTGTGGCCACCACTTGCAGCATTTATTATGAGGTTACTGCGTGTTTTTAATGTCATTGTTCCGTATTGTTTTTTATTTAATTTAGTATTAATTTAATCTCAGACATGAGGGTACCGCTTTTACGTGGGACACGCTGTATACAACTATTTTCACGTTGTTGTACAACATTTTTCGAGAGCTACAAGAGCGAAAATAAGAATATATTTTGTATTAGGAGTATATGCATCCATAAATATAATTGTATTTTTGAGCTTCTTTTTTTATAATCTCCAACTAGAAAGCCGTTAAGTATAATGTCAGAATTATTTCAGTCCATCAAACAGTAAAGTCGCAGTCTACATTATTTTTTCCTCTGTTCTAGTTCCAAACACGAAATATATATTTCATTAATTCACTAGTGTGGAAAAAAATCCAGTTGTATGCGTCTCAAAGTCAAGTATGACCTGAAGTAAAACTGTAGCAGATCGTTGTCCATTGTAATCGGTCGCCACCCAAGAAAATCGCTGTAGCTGTCTGGTTATGAATCATTAACACATCACAAGGGGCCTACTCACGTGGCGTGCAATTCAAATTTTTCGGCACTGCAATGCTTCACGCTACGCTCAACATTCGCTGAGTCCGTAGGCTTGCAATCGCGGCATTGACGCCACTCAGTTAACTCGCAATTACTTGTGAAAGGAGGTAGATATCAGTGCGGCTACCAATTCAAAAACATTTCTATACGTTTAGCTACATTTCACTTGCCGTAATGCATGGTCTAAAATGCATAGAACAGTAAGATGCCCGCTATCGAACTTTTTCAATACTCGATTTATAAATCAACTGCGCGTACTTGACAAAAAGCATCATTTGAAAAGTACTGTTACGAATTTCGAAAAGATGAATGTTTTATTCGAAAGCTAAGATGTTATACTACCTTGTGTCCAAAAATCAGATTTTTTAACTGCCTAATTTCATCAAAATCGAGTGAGGAGCGTTACGAAACTAAAAAATCGCGCAAAATGAAAAGTTGACTTTTTATTTTTTCACAGGCAAGGCAAAGCTTCTGAGGAAAAAATAAGTTGATAAAACCATGTGTCGTGGTATTATATAACCTCAAAATTTTTTACAACTTGAAAATTGGAAAAGTTGAGTTCCCCTCTCTTTTTCGTCTCGGCTCGGCCCGGCGCGCAGTGTGAACACCCATGCCGTCGGCTTGCGCCGACTAGGCGCCAACCGGCTCGGCACATCCCGGCTCGGCTCGGCCCGGCCGGCAGTGTGAACGCTCCCTGAAGTACGCTATATAGACCACAAACGCCCTATCGGACAGAGGAGTTCCTTGGACTTACGGCCACACCAATCAACTTTCGGTGTTCTAAACAATTTGTAAAACACGATTAAACACGACACAGCAACTGTTCTCTAAGAAATTTGTTAGACGAGACGACATGGAAAGGATTGACACGCTGTACAAGGGTGCACTTTGTAAATATTGACTGTTCTCGTTTAAAACACTTATGCAGTATTGTAAAGAGTCAAAACCATGACCTATTCGGTAATAGTATATTGTAGCCGCCAGTCTGCTAATGCCATGTTCTCGACCAAACGAAGAAGTAAAAGTCCCCTGCAAACGCATGTCAGAACACTTTATAAAATCGATAAGGTGATAACATGTAATTTTATTGACTCCTTAACTCCTGATCTGGCAAATAAATTTATTATATATTTTTACTCGGCAGTTCGACGTAAACCAAGTTAAACAATCGATTCCAACTGTCTTATCATTATCCTCAATCACAATGCTAGTCCATATACAGTTTCCTTCCAGGAAAAAGTCCTTGGTGGATACTGGTTACTCGCATATTTCCATTTTATTATAAAATCTCTGCGAAATCTAGTGGGATGCTCAAATCTAGGAGATAGAAGTCAACTACACAAAGCTGTTGAAGTATAGATGGGAGCTCCTCCATTACAACATCTACTTTAACATCGGTTAGTTCCACTTTATAGGGTATAGCCACAGGATTTGCATATTTCCTCGAGATGTTCTCAAGTGGCTCCTTGCCAGTATCGCTCCAGCATTCCACGTGATGTCACAAAGTTGCCTGCAGGTAGGAGAAATGGTAACTTCGTCTTATCTCCATGGGTAACAAAGACGAACTTGTCGATTTTACTATGCGGGTATAAATTAAAAGAACAGAAATAATTTACCACTGCAAGCACCTACGCTACATAAATGTCACTAGTCGTAAAGTAAACACCAGTAACACAAGACCAAACTGGCAATACATTGATGAAATAACAGATATCCTACAAGGGCAAAATTTTTACAACCACATGCCCGTAATCCTAAATTAACTTCTTTAGAGCTCTATCGCAACACATCATCATCCACAACTGGAAAAAGACATTGCATCGCATATTTTAAAACATTTGAAATACTTTTTACTTAAATTCTGTTCAAACTAGCTTGCGCCACTCTCTGTAAGCGCTTGTAACAACAACCGTTTCCAACCCAGCGACCCAACTACAACTGCAATCAACGCTAACACACAACAAACGGATCTAGCCATCCCAGCTCTTTTTTACTAAAATTCTAAACCAATAGCATGCGACAATATTGCTATCTCTGCGTTGTTGGTGGATCCCTCTCTAACATCTAACTGATTGATCATGCATCTTTTTGCATTTCATACTCCACCAGACAGTATTTCTGAAACATGTTCTATCAGTTACTAGACCAAATACCTCGTACATTTAACAATTACTCGAGCACAAACAGTCATCGTATTCCCCCTTCCAACCAATCAATAATCTCGTTAAACATCTGTAACACACTCAATTACTTCGTAAAACTGATTGACACACATAGAATAGCTAACAAAGAATGATCCAGATCAACACCAAGCTCTTTTTCTTATATATATCTAATCCTTACAACCAAAAATGCAAAATAGTCTACACCATTTCGAACTAATACAACACCCGATAAATTTTATCCAATGCCAAGAGCAATCCTTTAGTGACTAAACAAACGATTAAACGCGTCTCGCAACAAAGGTAAGTACCCAGCTTTAAATCACCTAATTATAGGTTTATTGAAATCGATGCTTTTCGACCGAAGAACAATAATTTAACACTGCAAGCATGCCTGCTACGCTACTAAGAGGCACCCATTCGTAAACACCACTAAAATACGAGATAAATACGCCATAACTATAACACATAACCATACTAATAAGTATCAATAATGCATTTCACAAATGTAGAACACCTATGTGTTGCAACGAACTGTACAACTAAACAGATCGAAATTGGTATTTTTCACAAGCCAGAATCCATCGTCTGCACCAGATTACGAATACACGAGAGCTAATTTCATGAAGGTATAATTACATTGCCTCTATCAATTGCCATAAGAATAAAAAAAACGAACGATTTGTCACAGATATGCCATCACTCTTAATGCACCATCAACACAATAAAGACCATCTCTAACTAACCGCCGCGGTAGAGTAGCCGAGCGGTCAAAAGCGCCTTGCTGCGGAGCGCGCGGTTGCTCGCCGTGGAGGTTCTAGTCCTCCCTGGGGCATGGGTGTGTCCTTAGGTTAGTTTACCTAGGTTTAAGTAGTTTGTAAGCTTCGGACTGATGACCACGCAGTGTGGTCCGATAGACTTAAAAAAAAAAACCTTTGGGGGCCATAAAGAAACATCCGTGCACAATTGTATTACTGGCAAATACTACAACACTTCTATGGATCGTCAGAGTTGACACAAATAAGGTGTTTACTGTATGAGTTAACTACAGCAGCCGTTATAACTTGCATGATGAAAATATAGTTAGCGATAACCAGTTTTATACACAAACACACCCACCAAACCCCACACAAACACACACACAGTCAGATGCGCACTAAATTGCGATGTAAATTCAAACTCCAGTCCATACACTAACATATCACACAACATCGATTTAAACCGATTTAAACGGACGCTTGCTTAGCTGTAGACTAGAACACCACAGAAGTACATCTCCAATAGCTGACCAACTAACAGATACCCTACCGATTGAAACATTGTTCTTCGCGCATGTAACCTGTCTTCCAGTATTTTCTCCTAGATCCATGGGCCTGTAAAACCGAAATGTTCTACACAAAAAGGTATAGGTCTTTACAACATATATCTGTTTCAGGTGCTAACTATTACATATTTTAGGTAATCGCATCGACGTTGGAGTGCCCCTCGGCACACTTGATTGCCCTACAGATCTTATGACCTATAGCATACACTTCATAAGCGTGGTCTATATACAGGGTGAATCACCTAACACTTGCACCGCAAATATTGCGGAAAGTGAGATTGATGTGTGGTTTTCACAAAATGGATTGGTAGTCAGGGGCTCGGATTTTTAGCCAAACAAACTGATTGTAATATTACTCAGAAAGTGTATGTTTTATGCAAACATACCGTTTTTTTTAATGGAACAATGGTTGTTTCTATTGTGCACTGGAATTTTTGACACCATCTGTGTACAAAGAATTTTGAATGACATTTTTATTACGTTTAGTTTGGCAGCTACGACAGCGTAGCTGACTGGCTGGTGGGCATGAGACAGTGGGTCGTGCCCCCAGGGCTAGCCACTCGGCCAGTCAGCTACGCTATCGCTGCCTCCGCCCCAGAAACTTTGAACGGTTGTAGCTGCCAAACTAAACGTGATGAAAATGTCATTCAAAATTCGTTGAACACAACTGGTGTCAAAAATTACAGTGCATGATAGAAACAACCATTGTTCTATTTGAAAAATTGTATGTTTGGATAAAAAATACACTTCCTAGGTATTTTTACAATCTGTTTATCTGCTAACAATACGAGTCCTTGACAACCTGTCCATTCTGTGAAAACCGCACATCAATCGCACTTTTAGGACAAAGCGACCCACATATCGGTGATTTTTTCGCCTAGCTTCCTGGCAACCCGCGACGCCTTCGGGTCGTGCATGTTGCCTCTGTAGTAGGACAGGACGTCCCTCCCCAACCCCTGCCCCAGATCGGGGCTGCGAGAGAACAGCTCATGTCGACATCGGAAAGCAGGGCGGGCTCCGCGTCCACCGCACCACGTCGACGTCCAAGGGGATGGGTGCCTGGAGTGTGGGGTGATCCGCCGGCGGGAGTGGTGGCAGCATGGTGGCGGGGTGCGGTGGCCCATCGTCTGTCTCTGGAACAGGCAACGTCTGTGAGTTGTCTGCACGCAAAGTGTTCGCAACCCGTTAACGTGCTTGGGGCAGACGCCGTCTGAGGCGAGGGCCACTTCCACCGTGACTCTGCCGAGTAGTTTGGTGACTGTCGCAGGGAGCCACTGCCGTCGTTCTCTGGAAAAAACGAGGGCCCAGACTGGATCCTGAAGAGCATATCGGTGCCTGACTTGAGTGTGTGAATGGGGCTGGGAATTATGTGAATGGATGATAGAGAGTTTGGATCTGTGAGCTCGATCGTGCAATTTCTCAGCTGGAGAGGCACTATTCTGAGGTACGGAACGACAGGATGTGAGGAAAAGGGTGACGGCGTCCTCTAGAGAACGGTGATGGGCGAGTTTGGCTAATTGCTGTTTAAAGGTACGAACAAAACGTTCAGCTAGGCCATTGGAAGCACGTTGGAAAGGGGCCGTATGGAGGAGCTGTATGCCATTTGTGTCACAAAAGGAGCGAAACTCAGCAGAGGTGAATTGGGGCCTGTTGTCTGTGACAATAGTCTCTGGCAGGCCCTCTATGGAAAATATAGTGGCCAAGGCTCAGATGGTGTGACAGAAAGCGGTACCAGCTGTACGGAAGACATAGGGGAAACCTGTACCGGTGTCAATTGTGATGAGCCATTTATGTCCCAGGAATGGGCCGGCGAAATCCAGATGCAGACGGGACTGTGCTGTTGCTGACTGTGGTCGTGGTAATAAATGGCGGGGTGGGGGCGGCAGGTGACACACGCAGCTTGTGGTAGGTAATCAAGGTAAAAGGTCTCCCATAGAGATAGTCATGGAATTTTGTTATTCGAAATATGATGGCCAGTGCCTCCTTTCCACCAGGCTATCATTGCGTTGTGCTGATGGCAGGGTCTTAGAGACAAAATCAATGGGCCTTTCTATTCCGTTGACCATGTGTCACAAAACGACACCTATGCCATAGTCAGAAGCATCAGTTGCTAGAATGAGGGTATAAGAAGGGTCGTATGCAGTGGGGCATATGGGGCGAAGAAGGGGCTGTTTGAGGGCCTCAAAAGCCTGTGCATATGCTGGGGACCAATCCCACTTCACGTTTTTTCAGAGGAGGTCGTGGAGGGGTTTGGCGATGGCCGCCACACGGGGAATAAATTTCCTATAATAATTTAGTTGGCCCGAGACCAATTTGAGCTGGCTCACATCCTTAGGAGAGGGCAGAAGTTTGATCGCCTCCAAATATTGTGGGTTGGGGCGAATACTGGCTGCACTGAGGATATGCCCCAAGTATTCGACTTGTTCCACGAAAAAACTGCACTTATCCTTGTTGCACCGGATGTTAGCCACCTGAAGGCGAGAGAACAGTTTAGTAAGATTGGCGGCCAGATCTGCCGCATCATTGCCAGCAACAATGATATCATTTAGGTAATTTGCTGCATGGGGCACCTCTTTGATGAGCGTCTCCAGATAACGCTGATCAAATGTTCAAATGTTTGTAGAACTTATGGGACTTAACTACGGTGTCATCAGTCTCTAAGCTTACAAACTACTTATAAATTAGCTAAGACTAAGGACGGCACAAATATCCATGCCTGAGGGGGGATTCGAACCCCCGACCATAGTGGCCGTGCAGACCGTGAGTGAAACGCCTCAGTCCCCTCGGCCACCGCGGCCGGCAGATAACGCTGAAATATGGCCAGGGTGCTGGCAATGCAGAAAGGGAGGCGGTTGTATTGATATAGACCAAAAGGTGTTGAGGTCAATTTTTGCGAAGATCTTGCCCCCTGCCAAACGAGATAGGATGTCGTCCACTTTGGGAATAGGATAAGAGTTCACTACCGATTGGTCATTGATGGTATTAGAAAAATCACCACAGACTCGCAGAGCACCATTGGGTTTCTCGATCGGAACTATGGGCGTGGCCCACAGACTGATACAGACTGGGGTAAGAACGCCCTTGTCTTGTAAACGCTGGAGTTTGAGGCGCAACTTGTCCCGAAGAGCAACAGGGACATTTTGTGTCTTGAAGAATTTGGGGACCGCTGAAGGAAACAGTGTGATGCCAGCTTCAAAACTGCTGACACCTGTGTCAGGCGGAAAAAACACTGAGCTAAAACAGTTAAATAAGTCATCCTGGAGGTTTGACACGCCAAGAGAATTGACGCTGGGGGCCGAGTCACGGATCTCGAAACCCAGGGCTCCGAAAAGGTCCATACCCAAAAAATTAACTGCCCCAAGCGTGTTAACCACCAAGATACGTGCCTGAATAGAGCGGGTGCGGTACTGGACCAGTGCTGTGAACTGACGCTCCTAAGGTACCACATCATTGCTGTAGGAACGCTTCTGGAAATCAGCCAGCCTGAGAGGGGTACGAGTGGCAATGAATTATAGTAGCTGAAGACCCTGTATCTTTCTGCAATCGGAGGGGCACCCCTGCAATGGAGACTGTGAGAGGACACTTGGTGTTGGGTGGACTGTCCTCACACAAGCAACCTCAGGAAAATTATCGTCGCCGGGCGTGGTGTCACTGTCTAGGTGGTCAACCTGAGCATAGTCTACCGCCATTTTGGATGCCTGACAGACGTCGGCCTGGAGACCAGTTTTACCACAGGCGGAACATTTAGCTCGCCGAAAACGACACTCCTGCTGGGGGTGGAACACAAAACACTGGCTACAGGAGGAGAGCTGCTGGTACCAACGCTTGGGGGTTGGGCTAAGTATGTCATATGCGAGTACGGTCGTGGGGTTCGGCGCGTGGGCTTTGTCGCAGAAACCTGAGACTGATCGTGCAGTGCTGAAGCAGAATGTACTGACTGTTCAAATGTGCGGATGATTGGCAAACATGTGTCCAACTAAGTGTCCTTCAATTTCAACAGGTCTGCACATAGAGCATCATCTAGAGAATGCACCAGGATCATGTCCTGCACTAAACTAGCTGCATAGGATCTTTGGCAAGTTCGGGGTGTGGCACACAAAACGACAGTCCCTGGAGAGGCATTGTAAACTGACGATATCCACTCCCTATAGATTGCCCAGCCAGTCTTTGGAAGTTGAAAAACTTATGGCGGGCAGCCGCGACGTGAATTTGCGAGTCAGAAAAGGCTGGTTCTCACCTGATCATATGGGAGGGCATAGGTGTTGCACCAGCTGGTAGATCTCTGGGCCGGCATATGCGAGCACTGCTGCTCGCTACTGGCGATGCCACGGACCGAGAAGAGTTGCTCCAGTCGTGGGACGTAGTTGGCGCATGGCTCCAGCTTGCGGTCGAATGGTGGGAACACCGGGGCCGCTGGATGGGCGTTGTTTACCACGGTGTCAATACGAGAGATCCAGTTGGAGACGTCTGTCGGAGTCACGACCGGAGCGGTCACCCTCTCAGTCGAGACCACGAAGGCCTGCTGCAAATATTGCAGGGTGCACATTATCTGGGAAATCACATCAATCTGCTCAGTCATCTTGCACACAGTAACACTGAGAAAACAAAACAAAAAAGTACCTATGGTGGTTGTCGCACAAGATAGGCACACGCAAAAACAGAAACAAAAACAATACAAGAAACCTCATCGCCACTGATGAATCTACTATAAGAATGTTACTCGTGTATTTCTCCAATATCGTTTATTAGCATACAACATAAAAATCAGTACTTCTCTGACTGTATGATAATGTTACACCAGAAACAAGATACACAAAATTAAAGGTCCACTGATTTGCAGTTCCAATACTTCAACAATTTCAGTTCATCAATACCGTACGTCAGAGAGGCGACCTACAGTACGTCCATCCCTGTTTTGGCGTAAAGTCAGCGCCACACGCCAGACATAAGAAAATGAAAGTGGAGAAGGCAGCGATCGACCGAAAGCCAATTGCAAGCAGGCGCCACGCATCCTGGAGGGAGTAACCGAAGATGCGCGCCCTCTACAAGCGGCTATATTTAGGCCGATATACGTCTGGACAGCCCGACAGTTACTAGTCAGCTACAAAGTCAGAAATAGGACAGTACTAAGTCAGAACGCGGTTACGAACTTAGCGGTAACTAGGTCACAGCTCAGCTGGCATCATACAGAAGACACCGCGAGAAGTGAGAAGAGAGAACAAACAGACATATATTCTAAAGTGGAGTATTATAATTTTCAGTCAATAAAACTTGTATTATTAATCTGAATAGTTGTTACAGTTGACATAGAATCCTGCACCAGTACCTTTCCTGACAATCGTACCGGGACGAGAAAGAACAAAAGGCGACAAGGTCACAACAAATGCCAACGAGGACTACAACCACTCACATTCCAACGTGTTGTTCAACTTATGCTCGCTGCGCTATTAATTTTGCTTTATGACAGGTCTCGGCTGTTGCAGTATATAATCTTTTGATTATTTTGCAGGTCATAGTGTCAATTCCTATATTTTTGCACTATTTATTATTATTATTGTCTTTGCACCATGACTACTCCCACTAACACTATCCCTGCCTCTGCGCCGCAGCTTCCTGCGCTCGATTCACAGCAGCTAATGCAAATGTTTTAGTTTCAGAGCCAACAAATTGCATCTCTAGTGCAAACTTCTGGCCGCACCTGTGTCTCAAAATACGCAAGTACCGCTGCAGCAGCCACCACCTTCAGTAATTCCGCCATTCCGGCAATATGAAGAAAAAGAAGACTGGTTGGACTGGCTACAACAGTTTAAAGCCTACGCCACAGTGTACAGGATGCAAGGTACTGTCAAACTTCATTTTCTGTTATTGTGTGTAGGCACCCCAGCATTCTGTCTTGTGAAAAAACTGTTTCCCATTGCGGAGCCTTCTGAACTTTCTTATGATTCAGTGATAGGAGCCCTCACGGCATATTATTAACAGCAAATCAATGTAGTGTCTGCAAGGTATCAGTTCTTCAGATGTAGGAACCACACATACAGGCAGTGGATAACAGATCTTCAAGGTCTCACTAGGAAGTGTAAATTTAAATGTTCGTGTGGAGCTTTGTATTCAGATGTCATGTTACGTGATGCTCTTGTCTATAATATTCCTGACAGTAGAATTAGGGAACAGATTCTAAAAATGTCAGATCCATCTTTCCATGAAGTAGATCAGGTTTTGGAACAGTACGATATGGGTGCCGCAGAAGCAGAAAACTTTGATTCAATTCTGCTGTGTAGTGTCACGTCACGCACCGGCGAGCGCCGTGTACTTCCACCTGCCCGCTCAAAGTGTAAACACGTTGCTAGATACAGAACCTTGCCAAATGAGGAAGTGAAGTCTTGCCCGCAATCTTTCTCATTGAACAAAAGACAGAACTCTCCGTATCAGTCAGCAAAATGCAATGCATGCAGCAAGAAAGGTCATATACCAACAGTTTGCTTACAGCAAAAGAAAAGAAATTTGCCCTCCCGGCCCAAACAGCGACAAGACAATAGTTATTCAATAAATGCAGTATTTTCCAAACCAGTGGCTGCCCCTCGTAACATCAAGGAGAAAGAAGTAGCACAAGTTGTACGTCAGGCCAGAAAAATGTATGTCAATTTGCGTGTGAATGACATTTCTGTAAAGTGTCAACTAGACACAGGTGCTTCAGTCACATTACTCAATCGCAAAACTTATGAACAATTAGGATCGCCGCGCCTTTCTCTTTCTAAAACAAAGATAATAGCATACAATGACAATGAAATTCGTGTACTAGGACAGTTTTTACTTACTGCAATATACCGATCGCAAATGCGCACAATGACATTTCAAGTGCTTAAATCTTATGAAGGAGAGAGTATTTTTGGTTTAGATTCTTTTGATCTTTTTGGTTTTACTGTGCAAGACAATGTTTTAGTTGTTAATTTTGATGCTACAGACAGTG
The DNA here is from genome assembly GCA_026315105.1 of Locusta migratoria. NCBI lineage: Eukaryota > Metazoa > Arthropoda > Insecta > Orthoptera > Acrididae > Locusta > Locusta migratoria. Next base: position 788,554,593 of record CM048755.1, read on the forward strand.
TCGACAGATTACTGAAAGACTTTCGAGATTTATTTACTGCAGGACTAGGAAAAGCTAAAGATTTTGCTGCACACATTACTCTCAAGGAAAATTCCAAGCCAAAATTATGCAAAGCTCGTGATGTACCGCTCGCTTTTCGTGACAAAGTACCACAAGAGCTTCGCACATTGCAAGAAAATGCAATCTAGCCAGTGAGCGAATCCACTTGTTATTTTGCCGAAGGCGTCAGGTAGCATTCGCATTTGTGTTGATTTCAAGGCTACAACGAATCCACAAACAGTTGTAGACAGGTATCCTTTGCCACGACCAGTAGATTTAATGGACAGATTAGTTGCAGTAAAATATTTATCAAAAATAGATTTAAGCAATGCCTACCTTTAGCTCCCACTCGACGAAAAGTCACAGGAAATTTGTGTTGTCAATACTCATCTGGGCTTGTTTAAATATTTGCGTTTACCTTTTGACAGAGTATCCGCACCCGCAATTTTTCAAAGATATTTGGAACAGCTTACAGCTCGAGTGCCTTGTTGTTCAAACTACTTGGACGACATAATTGTGCCAGACCGTACCCCAGAAGAATATATTGCAAATTTGTGGAAATTGTTTCAGGTTTTGTCAGATGCAGGCCTCAAGTGTCGCTTAGATAAGTGTGACTTTTTCAAAGCGGAACTGCAGTATCTAGGACACGTGATAAACAGTCAAGGTGTGCACCTAATTCAATTACATTTGCTTGCCATTCGCGACCTACCAGCACCAAAAAGATGTGAAAGAATTACAGTCCGTCTTGGGAAAGTTAACATACTATATTAGGTTTATTCCAAACGCAGCACAAATTGAAGTCCCTTCGCCGTAAAAACGTTCGTTTTATTTGGACAGAAGAATGCCAACGCACATTTCAGCAGTTAAATGATGCATTGCTCGGTGATCGATCCAGAAAAACCAGTTCTTTTGCAAGTGGACGCGTCATCGTTTGGTCTAGGAGCAGTACTGTCACATAGACATGGGTATACGGACCTTCCCATAGCGTTTGCATCCAAACTTTTGACAAACATACAGTGCCGTTATTCTCAGCTTGAGAAGGAAGCTTTAGCAATAGTGTATGGTGTCACACAATTTCATCATTACTTGTATGGGAGAAAATTCTGTTTAGTAACTGACTACAAGCCTTTGCAGTCATTGTTTCATCCGGCCAAGCCAATTTCTACGCGCACGGCACACAAGTTGCAACGCTGGGCTTTGCACTTATCACAGTATCAGTACGAGATTGTGTACAGACCCGCCATGGAAATGCCGACCAACTTTCCCGTCTTCCGGTTGGCCATGATAAAGACTTCTGAGATTTCTTGTTGTCAGATAGATGCACAGGAAGATAGTTTGTTGCAATCCTTCCCTTTGGACTCTAAGAAAATTGCTCGGGCGACAGAAAAAGTCCCCGATTTACAAATTTTGCTGCACTTCATTCACACAGAATGGCCTCGTTCACAACGTGACATTCAAAATTATCTGGTGCGTCGCTGTTCTGCTAGGAGGAATGAACTTTCAGTATATGGAGGTATGATTCTACTTTCAAATGACAGTGGACAATCGCGTGTGTTGATTCCACGACGTTCGTAGAACGAAGTATTGAACTTACTTGATCAAGAACATTGGGGAATGGTTCGCACTAAGCAATTGGCATGACGACACTGTACTTGGCTGGGTATGGACGGCCAAATCGAACAGATTACGTCACAGTATTCAGCGTATGCTACCAATCACCTCAGAAATGTTTTGCGTGGCCAAAAGCAGATTCACCTTGGCAACGGGTGCATATTGACTATGCTGGTCCCTTCTGGAACGCTAAGTGGCTTATTGTGGTTGTTGCTTTTAGTGGTTACCCATTTACACTGCCATGTCTTCTACGCCTTCTAGTAGCACGATTAGGGCGTTGTCTTCAATTTTTTGTCTGGAAGGTCTCCCTGAACTGATAGTCTCTGACAACGGCCCTCACACCGCAAGAATTTCACTCCTTTTGTGAACGCAATGGAATGAAGCATCTCACCAGTGCACCATTTCATCCGCAGTCAAACGACGCTGCGGAACGCTTCGTCCTGACATTTAAGCAGCAGATGTCCAGACTTGGTTCGGAGCACTCATGGGAGGCAGCTCTGCAACTGTTCCTCGCCTCCTACCGCTCGCATCCACTAGAAGGGTCATCGCCGGCCGAGCTTCTACCCGGCCGCCACCACCACATCCCGCTCCATCTGCTTCCCCCCCCCCCCCCCCTCTCTCACGCCGCCCGGAGGAACAGCAGCCTGCAGCACGCAAGTACCGCTTCGCTGCGTGTAACCCAGTCTTTTTCAGAGTCTTTGGCGGTCGCAGAGTGCAGACGGTGGGAGCGGGGCGAGATCTTAAAGTATTGCTCTGCTCACATGTTTCAGGTCCCGATGGCATAATATGCAGGCACCGCTTAGGCGTCTCTTATTACACCCGATCTGCCCACTTCCGTCACAGGGTTGCTTATACGGAACCAAAGTATGGTTTGTACACACTTAGGTGCTAAACACCTTGACATAGACACAGAAAGAATGACACACAAAATACTTACAATCACAAACCACAAAATGAACGAAATATTTACAACGTGAAGAAAAAAATAGTGTCTATTCTCTATAGGGATTCAGATTGGAGATGGGTGGAGGCCGATGAACTTACCAGTTTTTATCATCTCCAACTCATACACTTTGGCGTGCGCCACCCTCCGAATCCCGTATGGCCCCGAATGCACAGAAAAGAATATGTTGCATAAGGCTTTCTGTTTATTGGAAAGTCGGTGAGATTTCACCAGTATTTTCTGTCCAATTTGTAACTCTCTTGTAACAGCCTTTTGGTCAGCCCAGCATTTGCGCTTCTGTGCCACAGATTTAATTCTGGCTAAGGCTACCTCAACAATTTCAGCATGCCGTTTCCGGGGGCTAGATGGATAATCTACCATCTCCATGAGTTTATCCAGGGGTGTTTGTTCTTGAACACAAGGACAGGTGAAAGTCCCATGTGGTGTCTCATTGAGAACTTGTTGAAAATCATAAATGAAGATGTCCCAGCCAGTGTGCTTTGCACAATATGCCCGACACAAATTCCCTAGGTCCTTCATTACACACACCGCTGGGTTGGAGGACGGATGTAAGGTCGAAATGAGGATAGGATTAATTTTATGCCTTTGCAGGGCGACCAACCATTTCTTAGACCTGAGCTGTGGGCCGTTGTCAGTGATCATGCTGGCAACGTGATCCACATCTTGGAGGAAATCCCTACGAAGCGCCCTGGACACTGTCAGTGCCGTTGCCTTACGTAACAGTTTGAGTGTCACGTATTTTGAAGTCAAGTCGATGAAGCGAACACGTAACAGAGCCCCTGGCGGGTCCTTGGGAGAGGTCCAAGGAGGTCAGCAGCACCTAATTGCTCGAGTTTTCTTGGGACAATCGGGTAAAGAGGGGCCTGTAAATTTTTGCACGCTGGCAAGTCTTGCAGATTGAAAGGACCTTGCGAATATGTTTCTCCAAATTTTTGAAATGGCATAGGGTTTTGAGTGTTAAGAAACATTTACGGGGGCCAAAATAAGCACATGAAAGGTGAGTGTACCAGATGAGCTTATTTACAAACTCATCGGGGATGCAAAGAAGCCACACAGCATCATCCGTGTCCTTCTGGAAAAAATAAAACTTCCTTCGGACCAGATAGAGTTGGCGGATATGTGCATTGTTGTCGTTCCATTTCTCTTTAATGGCGTTCAGGATGGGATCCCGACTCTGCTCCATCGCAATATCTCTCAATGTCTTGGTGACGAAGTTCTCAGATGCCACTTTCTTTAGATAGAAGATACTGAAGTGTAGGTCATCGACCTCTTCCTTCACCTGTTCGATGAGACCTACTGATGATCTAGACAGGGCGTCAGCGATGATGTTGCAGGACTCGGGAATGTGTACAATCGAGAAATAATATTGCTGCAAATACAACACCCAGCGGCCAAGTCTACCATGGTTCAGCTTCAAAGAAAGTAAGAACTGGAGGGCCTTACGGTCAGTATACACCTTGGTTTAGCGGCCAAACAGGAAGTATATGAATTTCTCAAACGCCCATACGACCGATAGTGCCTCCAGTTCTGTTACCGAGTTGTTCCGTTCAGTTTTTTACACAACACGGCTTCAAAAACCTATTATACGGCATTTGATTACCTTTTCAGTTTCACATTCTTGAAACACGACTACGCTTAAACCCATGATTGAAGAGTCGGTGGCTATACAGAACTCGGCGTTGAGGTCTGGATGCAAAAGGATGGGCGCAGCCAATAACGTATTTTTCAGTTCTCTGAACTTTCTTTCTGCCACATCATCCCAGATCCACGGGGTCTTTTTGCTGGTTAATGCACACAACCTAAGTGTGCCATTGCCCTTCATACAGACGAATCTTTTGTAGAAATTTATTAGCCCTAAAAAGCTTCGTAATTGCCTCCTAGATGAAAATGTTTTATTGCTTCCAACTTATCAGGATCTGGCGCAATCCCTTCATCCGAGGTTATGTGTCCCATAAACTTAATTTGGGACCTACCAAAGTAGGATTTTTCCACATTAACAGTCACACCATGTTCCTTAAACGTTATTAGGACCTCATACAGCACGTTGTTATGCCCCTGCCAGGAACCTTTGGCGATCAGAACATCGCCCACATATGTAGTTATTCTTGTTGAAGGTCCTATCCAGAGCCCCGATAAAAGCAGCGGACGATACGCTGACGCCAAAAGGTAGCCTGTGGTACTCGTAGCACCTACCAAGCGCTAGAAATTCCGTGTATTGTCGACATGAAGGGTGGAGCTCGATCTGCGAGAAGCTCGACCGCATATCAGTCGACGAGAAAACCGACGTGCTATGGGACTTTTGTAGTAGTTCCTCTAACTTCTCCAGGTGGTCGTTCTCTATGTCGATGATCATGTTGATTTTTCGCGAGTCCAGCACTTGCTGAATGTCCCCACTCTTCTTCGTAACAGCATGAATAGGGCTTGAGTACGACGAAATCGATTTTTCGATGATTCCGTCACCCTCCATTCTTTGCAGCTCCTCCAATACCTTCTGTTTCATAGATAATGGCACTGGGTAGAAGACCACACGAAATTTCTTATGGTCACGTACCTTAAATCTATACTGAAGCTTTTTGATTACACCTGTCTTCAGCGAAAAGGTCTCCCTGTTCCTGCATAAAACCTCCGTTAGATCCCTTATGGAGTAAACTGTAATGTTTTCGCATTGCTGAATTTTTTTTCTGAAATTAGTAATTTCTGCTGTTTACGCTTTAACGGCAGCCAGCTGACTATCGATATCAGATATTTCCCGACTGTTGTTTCCGCACTTTGCTTCGACAACTCCAGTTCTCTGGCTACATTCGGTTCTCGCTTTTTCGGCAGACTCTTTCAACATGTCAATCTGCCGAAAAGCTGCCTCGACCTTTGCATTATAGGCACCTAATTGTTCGACAGTTCACAAAGATGCCTGTTCTATCATCTCTTTGGTATGAGTTGCGTGGTATCCAATCATTTCCTAATTTGATCTATATTTTGCTTACTTTGTCTTATCTGAGCTAACAATTCAGCAAGCATTAGTTGCATGTCTGTGGGTTCCGCCATGGTATTATTGCTTGTCAAGCTTTGTGAGTTCGGTTCTGTCTCCACACCGTTAGTGACTCCAGCACCCATATCTCTAGGTTCCATAATTGATACCGGGTTATCGCCTTCCTGCATTCCCATTTACTACCTTCTCACGCTCACCTGCTTGGTCCATCATGTTAGATGGAGACATGTCCAGATTAATGCCTGGTAACCTAGTCTTGCTACACGTAAGCATGAAAATACAATCATGAAACCTGAAAGTATGAACCTAATATTTAATTCTAACACAATTTAAACAATAACACACAGTTGAATGTGAAAGATCAACGCCGTTTCACAACGCTGTTGACCTCAAGAGGTGAGGAAAAACTCACCAAACCAGGCTGAAAAGTAAAATATGATTAAGCATTCACCAAAGCGCCAGAATGCAATGTCTGCCCTGCACTCTGATTTACTAATAAAAATAAAAATAAAACTGGTATGCACATTCATGTGTTTCTTCCGTGATTGATTTTTCAGAATATCCACGAAAAACTCGAGATCCTGGCACGGTCGCCAGTATTGCTAGGGGGTTTGTAGTCTTTTATTTCCACCTTTCCTTGTCTTTGAGACAATGATGTGGAATGGATACGTATATTGAAAAAAAAAGGAAATTATGGCTGTTGACGTGGAACTAGGAATCCTACCGTGGGAGCAATGATATAAATGGGGAGAATTTCGAGCTAGTGGAAGCTACTACGAGAATCTGCATTCAGTAGGTCTTTCTATGAAATACTGAGGAAGTAAGATCAGCATGCATTACTACGATTTGGAAATGAGTGCAGACAGACGTGAGTTGCATTGTGTGTCTTTTACCATCCTTCCAGCGCTGTGGCGTGGTTGGTACAGCACGTTGGAGGTGTGACCTGTGACTACAGATGACAGAGGTGTGCATCGTTGTACGATATAAAACCTGCCCTACGCTCAAATAAAATTAACCGAAAACCCTGTCCAAGAACATTTAAATTAATACGGACGACGGTTTGCGTCCAGAAGCAAGTATCTTGATACTCGAACTCAACTGCAAGAACTTACAATTGATGTTAGCGAAATTTGATGGCGTGATCCCGAGTGAAGCTCAATTAAACTTTGCACACAGTGGAGTGAGGCTCCGATAAATGGATCAATAAAAATCTCACGCCAGTCGCACTGTACTCACAGGTGATCATACCTGAAGTGGCACAAACAAGTGTCTGCCCACTGTACAAGCGAACACAGCATAATGCGCGGTCAGAAAGACACACACCCGAGACATACAAGAGCAAGTGACTGACTCCCGCGAACGCAGTTGAGCGAATGAATGCCGCTGTGGCGATGTATTCCTTCCCTGCAAAAAGCAGTCTCTTACTGTTTTTCAGAGGCGCGCGATATGAATTCGCCAATGGTAGGTGGGCTTAGGTTGGATGCACGAGTTTGCTTAGCTCTGCGGACCAGACGGCCAACTGCAGGACTTGTTATAGCAGATGCATGTGTCTTGAAGAGTTCCCGCTCTCTGCTACGTTATTTCACTTCTGCCAATCAGAAGGAAACTGTTTGGTGCCTAAATGCAGAGGTGAACGTCTGTCGGCCAGTGGGGAGCCGGCCAACGATCTTAAATTTCATAGAGTGTCTAACACACGAGTTACAGCCAGTGGCGGCTCGTACAAAATTTGACCAGTGTGCTACAATATTACAAAAATAAACAGCAAACAAAATATACTAAAATAAAAAGTCAACCTTTGTATGATTGCCTTTAATTAAATATCAATTAATATTGTATTGACAGTAAGACCTTCAGGGAAATCTATAACAGCGCTGCCAACTGCATGTATTCAATACAGGTAGTAAATATAACGTTTAAAAATATTAATTTTATTTACATAAATTCAAAATTTAGTCTCAGAGGTATTTGAATACGAGCCCCACACAGGTAGCTTTGAGAGACAACGCGCAAGATGCCTGAGCCAGCGCGCTATTTGACTATGTATGCCGCAATATTCGTCATATACTATTCTTCCGCAGCCGTTACACGCAGCGCGAAGAGATCTGGTGCTGCAGTCGGTCTCAGCACACGAGTCGCTAGGCCTGACGTCACGTCTGCGCATGCGCACTAGCGAACAGACGACTGCGCCGCCTCTCTGCGCACGTTCCAGCGCGGCTGAATCCCACTTCAGCACACGGAGCTGGTTTCCAGCTATCGCGGCGAAAACACTCCAAAATGCGTTTTCATCCTTATTACTAGCATTCTAATACGCATTAGAAGGGAATTGGCATAATTTGATTGTGATATCTGGCTCGCATTCCAAGAGAAAGGATGTAATTTTATAGCGATTTCTCGCTTGCATTCGAAGAGAAATGGCATAATTTTAGTAATATATTTACAATGTGCTGCAGCACATCAGCACATTATCACCAGCCGCCACTGGTTACAGCGCTCTTTGCGGCAACTTCTGTAAACTCGACCGCCATAGTTTTGGTGGTCAGTACACTTGAGAGGAGTATGTCTATCGTATGTTGTTGTTGAACTTGATGTGTTGTATTTAGTTCATATTGTACTCAGTTTGTAATGACTATACAATGTTTGCTGTTGAAATATGCCTAAAGTTTGATCAGAATTTAAATGCACAAATGGAAGTGTTAAAACTACAAGTACTTCGTCCAAGAACACCAAATGTTTTACCTTGTTTGAGCTCAGTCTGTCTATATTCATACAAAATTCCTGACTGATGGCACTTGGCTGCTCCAAGACTGAAGCTTCATATGTCCTATCCTGCAATTCCCTTGAAGTACACGCCATAAAAATGCTCAGTTTCTACCTAGTATGGTTTAAGATATATCTTCTTCTGTCGCTCCTGTGGTTGACGAAACCACACTTTTGAGTGTCTACACCTTCTTTAAAAGTATTTTCATTTGTTGTTGACAATACTTGATCGAGCATGGTTGACATGAAACCAGTGCAAAATGTGGAAGCAGTAGTGACAGCCAGATTTTTTTCACTTGTATATGTCTGTGTTCTTTGTAACAAATATGTACTTATTTCAGCGTGGCAACAACGAAAGTTATTAATGATACCTTATTTCGGCGTGGAAAGCTGTTGTGGAACCTGACCCAGGCGTATTTCTATTGTAATACTCTATTGTCACTTCCGTCTTTGTACTCAAATTTCAAATACCAAATGTTACTTGTTTTAGCATGGCAACAAGGAAACTTATTAACGACATCTTATTTCGACGTGGAATGCTTTTGTGGCAGATGATCTAGGCGCATTTTAACTGCAGTATTTTGTTTTCACTTTCGTCTTTATACGCAAATTTCGTCCACCAAAGTACACAACTAAGCCCTTTAACAGCAATTTTACAATTTTGTAGACTTAGTAGGTTTAGAAAACACAATATAAATGTATACTAGACTTTATAAAAGCAGTTGTTACAACATATTAACAACAGATGCAAATCCACGGTCACGATTGTTCGTCATAACAAGTACTACTCACTGTATGTTTCGCAGCTCGTTTAGACCACGTACTTGCATTAAAATCTACAGCAATATTTTCACAGCGGGACTTTTGTTGTTATTGCAAACCGCATCTAACCGTTATACTTCGAACTGGAACAGTAATACTGACAGGTTCGTGATATTTCATTACTGCATTTTTAGGAAATATACTAGCAGGCTCGTCAATTCGCAGCTCCGAAAAAGTCTGACGGAACTTGATGCACATCGGTATTCAATAGTCAATCTTTATTTAAAACGAGGAACTGTAAATAGGTACAATTCTCGAGTGGGTGTGGCATACGAGCTATCAGTCGATACCCCAAATAACATGGCGGACGCCAGTGCAATTTGCCTCAAACGTGGCGGACCTATCGCCACTCGTTGGCGTGCCCCTGTACTGGGGGAGGGGGAGGGGGAGCCGCTCCTTCACAACCGGCTGGCGCTGCCCTACCATCCACGCAGAGCAAAATGTTTCAGACCAAGACTGAGACTTCCCATTTCTAGATTGTTTAAACTATTTCCCAATAAGCAGAGTTAATGAATGGATTAGTACTGTAATATTAAAGATGTTAGATAAGAAGGAGGCTACATATTCTACATTTCTAATAACTGAATGCAGATACGCGCAGCGACATGATTCATTAATGAAATCAGAATTAATTCTGTTAATGTATTAGAGAACTGAAGCACGAAAGCATCACATCTTTCAGTTTTACTAAACCTTGTTGGCCCAGATATTACAAAAAGCAGAGAATGTCGAGAAGCAATATCGCCTGATGAAATGTTAGAGTCTACTCTGCGTTTCTTAGCGACAGGTGATAGCTACACATCTTTAATTTACCTACACAGAACCTCCAAATCGGCCATTTCAAAGTTTATACCAGATGTGTGCAAGGCTATTGTTAATGCTTTCAGGGACTGCATTAAGGTAAGAATTGTTCACAAGGAAAAGTATTTATGAAATGATTTATTCGTAATCGTTTACATTTTATAAGGTGGAAACTTTTTTTTAACACATGCGGTTTCATATAGCATAAAATTGGGTAAGGTTGAACAAATCAAAATTATCAGTTGATAATCGTGATCCTGATTCATTTGCACTTTCACAGCGGATGTGAGGCTCGATGTTGCTTGTTTGACAAAACGAAAAACCAAATAATATTCACGTAATTTACGATGTTAACTGCGAATAGGTGAAGCTGGAAATGTGTACCCAGCCAGAATTCGAACCCAAGTCTCTTGCTAGGCAGTTGCACTGACCCGTACACCACTGGGGACACAGCGAACATCACAACCGCACGGACTACTCACGTAAGCCAGCCGCCAGACACAAATTCTCAACTGTCCCTCTTTTCCCACTATTACTCAAACTCATCGTGGGGAGGGAAAAGTTGAGAACTTATATTTGACGGGCGGTGTTCTTGCGTAGTCCGTGTAGTTGTGATGACCGCTGTGTCCCCAGAAGTGTCGGGGTCAACGCAACTTGTAGAGCTAAGACTTTTAACAAACCAGCACAAAGGTGTCATTAACCAAATGGCCAGCCGTTAGGACAAAGAGAGTGAGCATAAATATAATAATTCTTAAATTTCTGATGACGGATTCCAATCTAATGAAAAATGACGAATTGTTTGAAGCATTACAAAATTAGTACCCATTAATATTCAAGAAGTTGGTAAAATTAATTGCCAATAAAAGCATATAAAACTAATTTTCCCTGACAATCTAAAATTACTATTTGCTTGCCTGATCAGAGGACCATTGTCTCATGGGGGCGAAATAATTTTCTGTGTTGTGTATTAAATAATATATTAAATTGGCTAGATGTCGATCAGCCACAAAGGCTACCGGAGCCGTTAAGTTCAAACGCGGAGAGCCAACGCCTTCGTGGGAGGACACTTCTGTTCCCGTCGTCTTGGACGAGTTGCCGCAATGACAGGCCGCCACCCTAGCAGTCATGCAGGCCAGAACGAACTCTAACTGTACTCTGGGTCAGGTTGGTAACATGTCACTAGTTTTGCCGGCAGAAGAATCAGCAGTGCGAAACTCGCATTAACAAAACTGGCGTGAGCGACGTGGCCGCTCTCCGTTCGGCAGTTGCTTCAGATGCTTGCAGTTCTTAGGACAGGTCCGCGATCGCCTATTGCGCAGAAGCCGCCAATCTCAGTCTTGGTGATATTTCGTTGACCGACAGGAACTTCACAGTTGCACCGAGCAGGTATTCACTATTAAAGTGAATTAATTACATTCGGTCGCGAGTTTAATAAATATGCAACGGTCTGCATATCGGGCGATAGGCGCGATGATAACTAAGATGCTATTCCTTTAGTTTTTGTGCCGCCCCTGTTTCGGCCTCAGTCTACTGTTCACGTGACCAACGGAAATTTTCATGAAACTCAATACACTCTCTTTCTCTCTCGTTAAAGGCTGGTCGAACTATTTGAATGTGCGTTATTTCCGATGTTTGTTCTCTATTACATGTCTTGTCTTGCAAACTGTCTATCAAGCAGAAGACTCGGGTTCAAATCCTGGCTGAGAACACAATTTTAAATTTACCCATTCGCAGTCAACATGAAAAATTACATGAACATGAATTGATACTAACTGTAGGATCAAAAATGGCATCTGTTCTTGAAAGACCACCGTTAATTGTAAAATTAATTCTAGCTGAAAGGAGCCAGTTAAAAAGCTTACTTTAAACATATAACTCTGGCCGTAAAACCAGCTAAAGGATTTGCGTGAACTACTGACTACTTCCTGCAACAAAATCTTGTTCCCTGGCCCAGAATTTAGAACTGACTCAAACCTTACTTTAGCAGCTGGAAGACAAAGAGACGGTGGCCAGCATACGTCGTAGCTCACGAGAATTACACACAATCATTACGATACAAGCCACCCCGAACGAAACTATTTCATGAAGGTGGCTGTGAAAACATTTATGGCGCAACGGAATTAAAAATATGATAATCTGCATCTGAATTTATTCTCAGTACTGGTGAAAAACAGTATTGAATAAAAGGGGAAGGTATTCATTAACAAATATACTGAACATCGTCGGAGGAGGGATTTACAATCAACAAGCATTCAGCCACTCACACGCGCGAAGCAAAGCGAAACTCACCCAACTCGAAGCTGAAGCAGAAGCAGGCGCCGCTGTCGTAGGCGAAATTCAGCGAACCAGGATGTAGCACACAACACAAGAAAAATAAACTTCGTAGGTGGCTCTGGTCTGTCTTTCTTTACTTGAGATGATACGCGATAATAACGAGATTAATTTCCATTTTTAAATCAAACCGAGAGCATGCAGACTTACTGAGACACACGGCACGTGTCTGCTACATTACATATTCGCACCCCACTGAAGGCGAAGTGCGTAAAGGTCGTATTCATTTCAACAAAAAACAACGGAATCATAGATAACGAAACAAGAATACACAATAGTAAGGCACTGGTATGGCAGCAGTGGCGAGAACTCAAGTGACTAGCTATAAACCCTTGAAACCAGCAAAAAATACAAAATTCAATTTCCGAAAAATAAAGAAAAATAGCTATGGCATGCAATCCTTAGAAATGCGTAGGATATCATAAGGAAGCTAAATAAATACATTTAGACGCGATTGGGAAGATTTTACACGTATGGACGAAATCCAGTCTTCAAAAATAAAAAAAAAGTGGAATAAATTCAAAGTCGAGGTAAATCAACTAAGAAATACGGCATGCAGCCCCTAGAAATGCGTAGTATTTCATAAGCGAGCTAATAAAGGAGGTTGTACAAGGCTAGAAGAGAATTTACTGGGGGAGTCTGAATGCAAAGTACAAGTTTCGAAACTAAACAACAATTTAAAATAGATGGAGAGGAGAACGCGATGTACTAATGGAAATCAGAAAGATACATGCATAATTTCTTGCCTGAAGGGCATAGAAACAGACACAGGGGTAGCTGCAGGCTTTGTTCTAAGAACACACCACGAGGAGTACATATCACTCGCGAAAGGAGAAAACGGAAAAGAATATTCCACATGCACTACACAGAATAAAAATATTCCTGCACATTAGTTGCATCCCACAAAGCTAGAAAGAAATTAAACCGAGTTCGTACACCGCCATCTGGCCTCACAAAGGTTACCGATTCTGAGCCGTTATCAAACAGATTTAGTTACATATTAACCACGCTTACCTATGCAAAATTACCGAAGTGAAATTGAATGCACTTCTGTACATGATCGAAGAAAAATGAACCTAAGTTCTGAGGTCTAATTTGAATACCAGACAAAGAATCGCTACCATATCAAGGGAGGAAAGAAAATCAGAACGTCTTGCCAGCTTGAAGTGCAGCTACAGATTGCCCAAGTCAGCCAGCCCGTCCCCACCACCACCGGAAATGCACCGAAAATCGGTAAAAACCCAGGAAAAACGAGGTGGTGGGGAGAGCTTAGATTCGCGCGTCCTACCGAGGCTCGCTACTGGGCATTGCCAACCCAACGTGTAACCAAAGGGTGGAGGAACCTCTTTGGTAGCATCTAAAGTGGGGAGAGCTTAGATTCGCGCGTCCTACCGAGGCTCGCTACTGGGCATTGCCAACCCAACGTGTAACCAAAGGGTGGAGGAACCTCTTTGGTAGCATCTAAAGTAGGGGTTGGTAACGACTACCTATCGATACGAAGGCAGAGAAACACTAGTAGCGAGCAGCCAGCAGCATACGACGAAAATTCTCATACATACCCTCAGACTCCCATGCTAGAAGATTCTCATACATGCACATACAGAATAAAGCAAGTACACATTCTTACAGGGACAGTGGCGTCACGGAGAAACCGTTCATCTTGCCAAATTTATGGACACAATAATAATTTATTAGCATAATAAAATCCCAGCAATATTACAGAAAATAACATTTAAAAACGTGAAATGAAATGCTATTCTTCATGCCTCCGAACGATAGGGGTTCTCGTTCAGCAAAAAGCCCGTCTAGTGAACTTATATAAATTTCAAAGTTAAAAACCCAGGGAAGTCGGCAGACAGCCGTCTTTCAACACACCCATGCCCCAGGGAAGACTCGAATCTCCGACGGCGAGCAACCGCTCGCTCCGCAGAGAGGCGCATTAGACAGCTCGTCAACTCCACCGCGGCGCTTACGGCAAAAATCTAGAATGATAAAATGTGAGGTCAGGGTTATGATGGGTGCATTACGACGGCCTGTATAACTGGCGGAGTACACAAGGTAATTGCTGAGAAATATACCAAAGCTCGCTTCTATCATTGTGCTAGCCATAGGCCATAGGCTATCCAGAGTCAAACATTTGGGACTACCCCAAAAATGAAATGTTCCGTTTTCGGAACTCGTTCGCCACCTTAGGTCTCTAGACAAAATAACTGTATACTACATCTTGATACACTCTGTTTGGTATTGTAAGACAATTACAATTCGTATGATTTGTAATATTTACATGTAAGACATAATAAAGAATGTCATCTGTCACAGCTACGTGACAATACCACGAAACACACTTTACATTTAGACTACATATGCAACAGCCGACCGATGTGTTTAAAAAAACAGTACACATTAGATACTAAAAAGATCTACTATAGACCAAATATATATCCTGCATCAAATTTTGGAGAAGAAATGGGAATATAACAAACCGATTCATAATATTTTCATTGATTTTACAAAAGCATATGATTCAGTGTTGCGAACAAAATTGTACAGAATTCTTTTGGAACTTGGAATGTTATGCTTAGAGAAGCAAGTATGGATAACACAAAAGGTAAACATGGGGAAATTGGAATCCGAAGAAATCAAAGTAAGGAATAGACGTAAGTAGGGAGATGCCCTGTTCCCGCTACATTTTAGTTTAGTCCTAGAATATATTGTGTGAACAGCAGCAGATAATTCAGAGAGTGTGGAAATAAATGGAAATATTAAAATATTAGGGTATGCATATGATCTAAACATCATTAACGATAGGAAAGACTCTGTAACAACACAATGCGAATGTGATAATCAAGGCTAGTGAGGACGTAAGTCTGAGGATAAGTGAAGACAAAACGAAATACTTGGTTTTTACTAGAATGTCAATAGAAGTAGATCAGAAAAAGTTAAGAGTTGGTCACATGCAGTTTGAAAAAGTGAACGCGTTTAAGTATTTAGGAGTGGAGATTACGTTGAGAAATGAGATTCAACCAAAACTGGAAATGCTTGCTAATTCTCACTGAATAGATTACTTTCATCATGGTTATTGTCTAGAAGCCGGCCGCGGTGGCCGAGGGGACTGAGGCGCTTCAGTCACGGTCTGCACGGCCACTACGGTCGGGGGTTCGAATCCCCCCTCGGGCATGGATATTTGTGCCGTCCTAGTTCGTAAGTAGTTCATAAGTAGTTTATAAGTTTAGGGACTGATGACCCCGTAGTTAAGTCCCATAAGCTGTACAAACATTTGAACATTTTATTGTCTAGAAATTTGAATATCAGAATATACAAAACTATTATTCTTCCAGTGGTACTATATGGATGTGAGACTTGGCCTCTCACTTTGAAAAATCAAAAGCCGTATCGAGTATACGAAATATAAATTTTGAAGAAAATTTTCAGAGCAAAATGGGATGACATTAGCAGGGAGTGGCGAAAACTGTATAACGAAGAGGTTGAAGATCTCTATTCAAGCCCTAACGTAATCCGTGTTATTAAATTACGTAGGCTGCGATGAGCGGGTCACGTAGCCCAAATGGATGAAGGGGGGGGGGGGGGCAGCGCGCAAAGTATTTGTCGATCATTTAGAGGGAAAACGTCCTGTGGGGAGATGGGAGGACAATGTGAAGGCCGATATCAGGAGACTAGATACTGAAGGGAGTAGTCCAAGGCAGGCACAGATAGCGGATACATGTTGCTGCAGGAATGGACTTTCAAGTCCGGTATCCCCAGTGAGTTAGTAAGTTAGTTAATAACTGGGATGTAACAGTAACAATCGCCACAACTCAAAAACGAACTTGTGTGTCCACCTTAACAAACACTCTTTCCATGTCCAGATGTCTAACACAACTACATAAACAGCAGAAGACTTATTGTTTATTTTTTTTAAAATCGGATAAAAGGGAAGGACATGTGATGATTGATGCACAGAAAGTATAGATTTGGCACACTGCAGCTTTCACACAGACCATCCACAACAGGCGGCAAGAGCCAGTCTGTCAGGTTATACCAGTAGCATGCCAGTGTGACAAATCTGTCACCAATGTTAACAGCCTTACATGACTCAGAGAGGAATCCAGAGAACAAATCAACAACCATCCTCCTCTCTAGACCGCACTTGCCAAGAATTTCTGTATGGAATTTAAAGTTACCATTTATTTTTGCAAGTGAGCAGTCCATTCTTTCTCTATGTATACACTAAACGAAATCCTATTGCACAACGATATTTCCTTAGATCGATGTATAGGTATCTTCTATTACCTCCTCCCAGCAAGTATTTCACAGATACAGGAAAGGTAAGTTTTTGAACGCCATGTCTTCCTATACTTCCTATAATCCACCTCTTTTATAACTTTAATAACCAGCTCTATGCCTTCTGACAATTCTTCTAGATGAGAGAATTGGGGTAGTTCAATTTTACCTCTTATTTCCTTTATAACACGAATGCAAAAGCAGTACACATCTTCTTGCGTATACCCATCTTGCTGAAACTAAACATAGCAAAAGGAACCTCTCTGTCTCTGAAAACGATTCTTTTCGAAATGGTCCAAGTCCTTGCAACATTTAACTGACAGTGGTCAAACTTGCAAATACTGATAACAGAGAATTCCGAAGACAGTTAAAAGTGTTCTTTCCCGATGTTTAAACAATATTAAACCCTATTGTTCAACGTTATTTACTTGGAGATTCACCATAAATAATAAAAAAAGTGCATGAAATAATTTAAGATCACCAATTTACCAATTTCCAAACGTCTACACTAAAACATTATGTTTTCATCGAAAGCACTGATCTAACAACATTCTTCTTCGAAACGACACTCGCCAATACAACCACGGAACCGCAAACATCTCCTTAGCCGAGAGAACATAACGGTCATACTTGAGCTGCCTAATAGCTTAGATGCAACACAGTTATAATAGATTTTCAGTTCTGTAGAGCAAGATAGACTAACCCTTTATCCAAAATATAGACACAGAGAGACAAACGTTCTTACGCCAAACACAAATCAACCTCCTCTTCAGTGTGTTGGCTACTTGAACCGCAAGGGATTCACCTGTAGTTTATAATTCTAGCTTGTCATTTAATTGCTGTAAAGATTTGGAACTTGTTGTGTAGGACGTATAGGGATTATCAGTGCATAGGGTTGTTAGGGTGTACAAAAAGAAGTGGTTAGGGTCATAAGAGTCGTACCATAACGTTTTTGTTTTGTGCTTAAATGGTTCCTTGTATAGAATGATCACGCAGAAAGTATATTTCGAGTAACATTCGCGTGTCTTACTAGATGTGATCCGTTTTGTCCTAAAAAGGGTTATGTGTGGGATGCTGTGTTGTAATCTTTTGGTTCTGATGTGAAAATCACCGATCTGTGGGTCGCTTTGTCCTAAAAAGGGTCAGAGATAGATCTAACTTGTTGTAAGCTGTTGTAGCACGGTATCTTTTTCGCCATGTGGGAAGCGAGATATATGCATCCTAGGTTTCTTCCCTCTGTGGGAAGAGAATTTTTACTGTTCTGCAGTATATATAGACTACCCTTACGAGGTGTTTGCTGTATATCATAAGATCTGTAGGGGGATCAAGTGTGCTGTGGAACAATAAGACGTCGATGTGATTACCTAAAATATGTAATAGTTGCAACGGCTATTAGTTGCAAAGACTTATAGCTTTTTGTGTGGAACGATTAGGTCTATGGATCTAGTAGAATATATATGTGTGTGTGTGTGTGTGTGTGTAGTAGTAGTAGTAGTAGTAGGAGTAGTAGTAGTAGGTTATCGCTAACTATATTTTCATCATGCTGTAGTCAACTCGTACGGCGAATACTTCAGAAGTGTTCTAGTATTTCTCGGTAATACAATTGTGCACAGACGTTTCTTATATCTCTTTGTGACCTGTAGAGGTTAGTTAGAGATTGTCTTTATTGTGTTGCTGGTGCATCAAGAGCGCGATTGTATAACTGTGACAAATCGTTCGTCTTTTTATTCTTATAGCATTTGATAGAAACAATGTAATTCTATCTCGTAATCATAATCTGGTGCGAACGATATATCCTGGCTTTTACGAAATACCGATTTCGAATTGATTAGTCATATGATTCGTTGCAACACATTACATTTGTGGAAATGCATATTAATACATATTAGTATAGAAAACGATTCAGAAATACTGTCTGCTGGAGTATGCAATGATAGCTGATAACCTCGATGTTAAGTGCTCCCCTCCCCCCCCCCCCCCCCCCCAGTATGCAATGCAAAAAGGTGCAGGATCAATCGCTTAGATGTACGGGAGGGACCCATCAACAACGCAGTTGTTGGGTGTAAGCCTAGATTGTCGCATGCTAGTTGGGTTAGAGCTTTAGTAAGAAAGAGTTGGAATGGCTAGATGCTTTTGATGTAGATTAGTGTTGACTGCAGGTGTTGTCCTGTCACAGGCTTCGAAATGGTTGTTGTCACAAGCGTTTAAAGAGATTTCTGATGGGTAGATGGGATAGAATTTAAGTAAACAGTGACTGAATACTCTAAATATGCGCTGCAGTGCCTGTTTCAAGTTGTGGATGATGTTGCTTGCAATAGACATCTAAAGAATTCGATTTAGCTTTATGTTCATGTCTTTGTAAAAAAAACTATGCACTGTGCATGTAAGCGTTCGAATCCCACTGGATTCAATTTATTTTTAATTTTTTAGACCTCTGGCAGGTAATATTTTGGATAGTAATTCGTTAAAAAATGGGTAATTGTAGGTTTTAGAGCGTTTTAGAAGATTCTATTTCATAATAACCTAATATTTAATCAGACAGACACGTGTCCATAGCAATAATATTGAAAATGGAAATATTTTGTTTGTAATTACTATGACCGCCTCGTGGTGTCACTGTAATTTTCAGCTAATATAAACGTATCAGCTGATTAAGCATACGTCATAGGTCTACTTCAAAATGTCTGCTGTGGACGTTCACGAGTGCATAATTGCTCTATTTGAAAGCGGTGTTAGTGCATCGGAAGCAGGACGTCGTTATGGTGTTAATGCTTCCACAGCCAGGAGATGGAGCAGATGATTCAGAGATAATGGTGATGTAGGTAGACGTCCAATACATGGGAGATCGCAAGTTTCTACTCGAAGAGAAGATGATAAATTGGTGAGACCGGCCCAGACTGCCTCTTTCTCAAACATCCGGGACCCAGGGAGAGCTTCACATTTCCCTGGCTCGTCAAAAACTGCTCTCAGACGATTAAACGACTATGGAATTAGGTCCCATCGTGCTCTCATGAAAGAACCATTATCTGACGATCAAGCCGTGGACAGACTGGAAATTGTGAGTTCCTGAGAAAATGTCGATTGGAGGAAAGACATGTTCACCGACGAGTGTACAATTGAGTCCGCAAGCAGAGGTTGTTCTTGTTTACTGCACAGATAGGCAACGACAGGACGCCCGCTTCCTGACTACACGCGCTAGAAGCGGGAGCATAAGTGTGAAATGTTAGAGCTGGATGTCTTTTATGGGTGCAGGAACCTTACAACGAATCCAGTTCCACTTCAATTCAGCATGCTATTAACATTTCCTTGAAAATGTAATCATTCCTGGAGTTCGACTTTGGTACCCCGAAGGACGTCTCATTTACCAACATGATAATCATCCATCGCACACCAACATTAGGATTCAGAGTTGGTTCCTGTGGTGTCGCACAAGTCAGAAGTGCGCGTCACGTACTTTCGCCGCGCGCCGCCATGCACGCACGGTGCGGCGTTCTTACGACGTCAGCCACGAGCGCCCTCTGCTGCAACTCCGCTCGTGGCCATGACTGCTGCATCGGCCACTTGGGACTGAGATAGGAACCAGTTAACACTTGGGAATCAGATAGGCACCAGTTAAGACTTGGCTATCGGATAGGCACTAGGAATCATCAGTAGGCAGGCCTCTATCTAATCTATGTATCAGCATTCTGCAGTCAAGAACTATGTAAAAGTTAAGTATTGCTAAGTCTCTATGAAATATATATCTCGTTCTAATTTACTCTAGAGTTTCTAGTTTCTGCTGTCCCACTGGCTGGTCACCTCCGTACCTGCACACGCGTGCATCCTTTATTCCTGTGTCGGTCTCTTTCTACTCGTCCACCGACACCCACGACAACCAGCGGAAACGATACACAAAAGAGGCGACGAGGCTGGGACACAAAAGTTCCAAAGGAGAGAGAATATTATTCAGTGCCTACCGTGGCCTCCAAAATCAACTGATCTAAATCCCATAGACAACGTACGGGCTAAACTCAAGAAGACTGTGCGGAATAATTGGCCAGATCTTCCAAGAACTGCGGATGCCTTGTGGGATTTGGTTGATTCTTTACAGGAGAGAATCGCCACGGATGAGGCCTTTTTCCGCAGACTTGTAGATTCTATGCCTCTAAGGATCCGGTCTGTTCTTGCTGCTAATGGCATGTGGATAATATACTGAAGAAATACATAGTGTAGCGTAGCGGCTGTGTATGCGTATTTATGTGAGATTTTTTTTACGGCGGACGGCCGAGAGTCAGGAGCCACGTCTGTTACTGTCTGGAGTACGTAGGCCAGCACTCTGCACACGTGTGTCTATGCAGTATTCAAATCAACAACCGAATGTATAGAAAGAACATTTATTGCAATACTAGCTTAAACCTGCGTGTCCGCTCGCGTGTTGGTTGATTATGATAGATAAGGTATCTTTCAGTAGTGTGCTATGAGACTGGTTTTGAAGGATGAAATGAAATACAATACCTTCCTTAGAAACAAACATTTTTAATCAACATTATCAGTAAAGTAAGTAGTGTAGATCAAATCATTTATTCTTATATTTCCTTATTCGTATGCTTATCCTTACAGAGAAAGGACTGAACACATTGTAGCATACAGAGACCAAAGATATGGTCTGTGGCATCACGTTTCGCTGTATGCAACCTCCTTGCTAAAGAGTCGCAAACGTCATCGCTGGAATTCAGTCCGAATATTTTTTATATAATTTGACGACTTTCAACCACCATATCTTTCTCCCCTTATAGCTATCGGCATGGAACTGCTATGGTGTACAACGGGAGACTTCGGACAACAATTACACACAGTCCATTCGTTTGCGTTCTGTAGTTTTCGCTGCAGAGCGAAATATTAACACACACACACACAATTTATATACACTGATAACTTTGCATCCCAATATACTCCACCCTTTTATCATTATCAACCCTCAAGCAACAATGCAACCAATAAACCCATTTTCAAAGAGTAATTCCTGTTCCGCATTTCGCGTTATATTCTTAAAAATTACTAAATATCTATCAGATCGCTATAAAACCGCGCCTAAAACCTCCCTCAGATATAAATTAGTAACTGTACAAATATTTAAGTCTCTGCGTCTTGTCGTTCGGACGTGATAAGCGTACACCGAACAGACATTCACATTAATACATATAGATAAATAGCTATCCGATCGCCATAAAACCGTGCCTAAAACCTTCCCCGGGTAGACATTAGTAACTTTACAAATTTTTAGCTCACATTTATAGATTTGAAAGTTAATAATATTTAATTACATTTTTGTGTTTTGGTACATATATGTGAATTTTTGGTAGATGTGATAGTGAGCTGACGAATAAAAGTTGATAAATATTCAAGTAGTCTCACGTTTGAAACGTATTTTCCATATGTGTTGAAAGTAGTCTGTGGCACCCAGATTCATATTTTGACTGCATATAGAACTCAAATGGACTGAATACTCTAAATATGCGATACAGTGCCTGTTTCAAATTGTGGATGATGTTGCTTGCAACAGACATCTAAAGAATTTGATTTAGTATTATGTTCGTGTCTTTGCAAAAAAGAACATTGCACTGTGTATATTACGAAGCATTGCCTGTTTCATCGTGTGTTAGTGGTGTTTACTTTATGAACGGTGCCTTTATGTAGCGTAGGTGTTTGCAGTGGTAAATTATTGCTGATCTTTTAACTTATACATGCGTAGTAAACTCGACAAGTTCGTCATTGTAAGCTATGGAAATAAGCCGAAGTTACCATTTCCCCTACCTGGCGGCAGCGTTGTGACACCATGAGGAATACTGGAGAAACTCGGCAAGGAAGCACTGGAGAACATCTCGAGGAAATATGCAAATCCTGTGGCTATACCTTCTTACGTGGGGCTAGCCGATGTTAAACTAGATGTTATAATGGAAGAGCTCCCATCTATACTACAACAGCTCTGTGTAGGTGACTTCTCTGGATTTGGGCATCCCACAAGATTTCGCAGGTAGTTTTAATCAACTGCACATTTGCGAGTACCTAGTATCCACACATGACTTTCGCCTGGAAGAAAACTGCATAGGGAAAAGCAACGTGATTGTGGACAGAGAGAGGGCAGCTGGAATCGATTTGTAATGTGGTTGACGTCAAATTCCCGAGTAAAAAATATATAATAAATTTATTTGTAAAATCAAGGGTTCTGGTGTCAATAAAATTACCGGTAATCATCTTATCGATTTTATAAAGTGTCCTGACAGGCGTTTGCGGGAGACTTTTACTTCTTCATTTGGTCAAGAACATGGCATTTCCAGGCTGGCGGTTGCAATATACAATTACCGAATGGATCGTGGTTTTGACCCTCTACAATACTGTTTAAGTGATTTAAATGAGGATAGCCGAAATTTAAAAAGTGCACCTCTGTAAAGTGTGTCAACCACACCCATGTCGTCTCAGCAAACAAATTCCTTAGAGAACAGATGTTGTGTGTATAATCATGTTTACAAATTGTTTACTGGGTTAATAAGAAGACCGAAAATTGAGTGCTGTGCATGTAAATCTAGCGAACGCCTCTGTCCGACAGGACGTGTGCGGTCTGTGTGGTATACTTAAGGGCTTGTTGATTGGTACTTGCATGGTAATCAGGAAAACGTGTAGAAATATGATGTTCGATGTAAGCGTATATCTGTCAGAGATCTGTGGCGATTTCCTGCATAGTGATGACTAGTCGATAGAGTCTCACTGGGATGCTACAGAAGCATTTGCGATCATTACCTTGCACGTACGCATGTGTACTGTAACCAAAAAAGTGTAGACACAACATGTTGGATGCCTGTTCATCTGTCGATGAGCTGACGCTCTTCTCGCACTGTGTGCTGTCGTTTGTGAAGCCTGAGGTGCACTACTTTCGTCGTCAAGTTGTTGGTTTAACGTTTTTGTTGGTGCAATACTATTCCGAGAGAGGATGATTTTTGTGTCCCAACTTCGTCGCCGCTTTTGTGTCCCAGCCTCGTCGTAGGTGTCGGTGCCCGAGTGGAACGAGACCGACACAGGAACAAAAATAGCACGCTGGTGCAGGTACGGAGGGGAGCAGCCAGAAACTATAAACACTAGAGTAAATTAGAAAGAGATATATATTGCACAGAATGTAACAATACTTAACTTTTACATAGTACTGCAGAATGTTGATACATAGTTGTTAGAGGCCTGCCTAGTGCCTGTACGATAGCAAAGTCTTCAATGGTGCCTATCTGATTACGAAGGTCCTAACTCGTTGCTATCTCAGTCCGAAGTGCGAAGTCAACGATGTCCTTCAGTGGTGGCCACGAGCGGAGTTGTCCCAGAGGGCGCTCGTGGCTGTCGTCGTGAGAACGCCGCGCCGTGCGTGCATGGCGGCGCGCGGCGAAAGTAGGTGGCGCGCACTTTGTACTTGTGCGACACCACACCCCTCCCCCCCAAACCGCCGAGCCGTCGTGGCGTAGGGCTGAGGGCCACGGCGACGGCACTGGGAGGAGGGCCTGGGCGGGGGCGTTACTGGTGGGACGGACGTCGTAGCTGAGGCTGGGATCGAGACGCCGTCCGCGCCCCGGCATCCGCCTTGCGATCCTCCAGAGAACCCACCGAAACCTGGGGAAGGGCGCACCCCCCCGCCCAGAGGGAGCAGGTCATCTTCTTCTGAGGTGCGTGGCCCAAGCTGGGGGGGCCCGCACGGTCCCGGAGTCCCTCTCGGTGACGCTGTCATCTGCGGCGGCGACAGCGGCGGCGACGACTGCGTCGGATGTACGTCGACGTCCATAGGGATCTCGTAGTCCGGGGACGAACGATGTGGTTGTGCTCCCTGGCGGTGAACTGGGTCTGGAATCAAGAAACCGGAGACAGGATCGCGCGGCCTGTGCAAGCGCAATTGGTTTGCGTGGCGCCGCAGCTCCGACCCTGTGGAAGAACGTACAACATACATATTGCGACCGAGCACGCGCTGAATGATGCCCGGCATCCATAGTTTCTTCTTGTTTCCAGCAAACACCCTGTACAGCACCGGCGTGGAAACCTGAAAACGCGTAGCGCCATACGAACCGACTCGGTGCGTGGGAGGCTGCAGCAGGTGAAGGAGAGTGCGGTGACGGCGGCCGTGTAGCAGCTCGGCAGGAGACGGGCCGTCACGTGGCATGCACCGATACGTAGACAGGAAAATTTGAAGAGCTTGCTGCCTGGAGTGCTGACCTTTCATCTTCTCCATGTGAGACTTGAATGTTCGAACGAAACGTTCTGCTTCACCATTGGACTGAGGGTGAAAAGGTGCAGTGGTAATATGCTGAATGCCAGTCACACGACAAAACTGTTGAAATTCCGCACTAACAAACTGAGGTCCATTGTCACTGACGATAGTTTCAGGCAAGCCTTCGATGCAAAACACTGACGTTAAGGCACTGATTGTACTAGAAGCTGTCGTTGAGTTCATGGCAATCACAAAAGGAAACTTGCTGAAAGCGTCTACAACAATTAACCAGCGCGTATTCCAGAAAGGTCCGGCAAAGTCAATATGTAAACGTTGCCATGGTCCCTTGGGGCGTGGCCAGTCTGAGAAACGCTGTGGAGGAGCCGCCTGATGCTCCGCACAAACTGTACACTGTGATGTCATGCTCTCTATCTGAGCGTCCATACCAACCCAGGTACAATGACGTCTGGCCAGTTGCTTTGTCCTAACAATGCCCCAATGTCCTTGATGCAGGAGGCGTAACACTTCTCGTTGCAGGGAACGAGGAACAATCACTCTTGCTTGGTCGTTGTCGGTATGCAACAACAGTACACCCTGACTTAAAGATAATGCATGACGTTGTGCAAAATAACGTCGAACCAGAGGCCGATCAATGTCTTTGGCTCTGGCAGGCCACCCAAAGCGAACAAAACGTGCTACCACACTTAAGTCTGCATCCGCAGCTGTTTCCTGTGCAACCCGACGAGAGTTCAAAGGAAAGTCTGCGACAGCGGAAGCATCTCTGGAGTCTATCTGACAACATGCCATTTCTGAAGAATCAAATGATACATCCTGGCCAACCGGAAGTCGGGAAAGTGTGTCCGCGTTGCCATGTTTAGTGGTAGGTCGGTACAAAATCTCATACTGATAATTTGACAATATCAAGGACCATCTCTGAAGCTTTTGTGCCGTACGTGGCGGAATTGGCTTTGTGGGTGAGAACAACGACGTGAGAGGCTTGTGGTCTGTCAACAAATAGAATTTTCTGCCATAGAGATAATGATGAAACTTTGCGACGCCGTAAATGATTGCTAAGGCCTCCTTTTCTATCTGACTGTAATTCTGTTGCGTCGGCGTCAGTAGCTTGGATGCAAAGGCAATAGGACGATCGTGACATCCAATACGATGTGAGATTACAGCGCCCAGACCGTACGATGAGGCGTCAACTGCTAACACTACAGGCTTCTGGGGGTCAAAGGGAATCAAACATGCATCACTGAGTAGTGCAGACTTTAAGTTGTCAAAGGCAACCTGGCAATCTTTGGACCAAACAAAAGGAACATTCTTCCTACGTAAGTGATGCAGTGGAGCTGCAATCTGAGAGGCATTGGGAATAAATCTGAAATAATAGTTAAGCTTTCCCATTACTGCTTGCAATTCATGCACATTCTTAGGAGGAGGCAAGTCTTTGATTGCTCGAAGATGTGACTGTAAAGGATGGATTCCTTGGGCATTAATCACATGGCCCAGGTACTCTATTTCAGTTTGAAAAAACGAACACTTTGCTTTATTACAACGTAGACCTGCTGCAGTCAACACTTTGAAAAGGCACTCCAGGTTTGATAAATGTTCTTCAACTGTACGTCCGGATACCACAATATCATCTAAATAGTTCGAACAACACGGTACAGAAACTGTCAGCTGTTCCAAAAAACGCTGAAAAATAGCGGGAGCGGAAGAACTGCCAAAGGGTAGGCGTTGAAATTGAAAAAGGCCCATGTGAGTATTAATGACGAAAAACTTTTTTGACTCGTCATCAAGTGGAATCTGTAAGTATGCCTCTGCTAAATCAATCTTGGAAAAGAAGCGAGACTGTCCTAATTTGTCCATCAGTTCCTCAGGTCTGGGCAGAGGGTAAGTGTCTACAATTGTTTGACTGTTCACTGTTGATTTGAAGTCCGCACAGAGACGAAGTTTTCCTGACGGCTTGGGTATAATTACTATAGGCGAGGCCCACTGACTCGCAGAAACAGGAGAAATCACCCCACTATCTTGCCAACGTTTAAGTTCTTCGGCAACTGTATCACGCAAGGCGATAGGCACTGGTCTAGCTTTACGAAATTTTGGGACCGCAGATTCTTTTAAAGTTACATGCGCCACGAAGTCTTTTGCACAACCTAGTTCCGGCGAAAACAAGTCACTATATTTGTCACACAATGCATTGATTTTCTCCTGAGGCACTATTGACGAAATTTGAAGCACATCTCTTTGAATTGATAAACCAAACAAGTCAAAAGCATCTAGTCCAAAAATGTTCTGCGTAGATTTGGCCTGAAGAACAACAAAAGCAACTGTTTTCGTAACACCTTGAAAAGAGGCAGGCAGGCTACACGTTCCTAGCACGGGAATATTTTGACCTGTATAAGCTGTTAACACTTGTTGACACAGCGATAATTTTGGCGAACCCAGAAGTTCATAAGTATCTTTATTAATTAAGGTAACAGCGGAACCAGTGTCGAGCTGAAATTGCACAGTCTTATTGTCAATGGAAAGATTCACAAAAAGTTTTTGCTTTCGGCGCTCGACAGGTGCGCGAATGTGGGCAACGTCTGCTACGGTTTGTTTACTGCGCTTGCGCGGGCCGCGTAGTGAAGGAAGCGGCGCAGACTCGGCACGCAGCGGATTAACAACACTGTCACTAGATGACACTACCGCCGGATCGGCGTCCGCGCAAGCCTGCGAAGCTACTCCAGATTTATTAACTACTGCACTACACTTTTGAGTAGCTACTTGATGTCTACTGTCACTAGCTACACAGTACTGGGCACTATTACAAGGAGCAGTTGCAGAAGGCACTATTTTCACTACAGGAATGCACTGTTCATAGTCATTTTGCTTGTCCCGAACCCTTTTCCGTTGCACTGTTTTACGCGCTCGTCGGCGCTTGCTACGTGGTGCACTATATAGTTTTGCCGTAGGCACAGAAATATTGTCTTGCATTTTAGAATCAAGAGAAGCACTGTTCAAGACCACAGCGTGTATAACATTGACTGTATGCACTGCTCTCGTACTTTGCGAAGCACTGTTTCTAACGTTACTGTTCTTTGAGTTTTTAATTTGCATACACACAGACTGCACATGTCCCGATTTGCCACATTGATAATAGGTTGCGTTGCGACTAGGGCAATGAGCACGCTTGTGGCGAGACACACACTGGGGGCAAGATTTACGTACATTTTTCTGAAATGAGCGTTGGCGCCCGTTATGCAAATTACTGTGTCTAACACTACGGGGCGACCTTTGCGTCGCACTTTTACTCTGGCTACTGTTCATTGTCTGTTCAGCACGGCCGGTAGAAAAATAAGAATCACTAGTGCTATACTGAGAACTACGGCTAGGAAAGCGTCCGTTGCGGCGCACTGAATTTACACTGTGGCTTTGCATTTCTACATCTGCTAAGTCAAAAGTATCATGCGCTTCTATAAGCTGCAGTACACTGTCTAATGAGGGGTCAGACTGTTTCAGAATTGCTGCCCTAATTCTGGGGTCCTGAATGTTCTGCGTAATCGCATCTCTTAACATAACGTCACCATAAGAAAGTCCACAAGAGCAAGTAAATTTACATTGGCGGGTTAAGCCCTTCAATTCCGTAATCCACTCTTGGTGTGACTGCTGCGGTAATTTTTTAAGTCTGAAAAATCGGTATCGTGCAGCGGCTACAAGAACTTTTCTCTCATAATGAGCATTTATTGCCTCTACTATTTGTTCAAAGTCTACATCACGAGGAGATGCTTGCGGAAAAAGTTTTTGCAATAATACGAAGGTCTGGGGGCCCACTATCGATAAGAAAAGGTTCTTCACTCTCTGACCTGTAATTTGATGAGCCGCGACGAGTTCTTGAAACTGTGCGAAATAGTCGCTCCATTCTTCCTCACGTTCGTTGTACTGGCGGAACGTCGGAAGCGGTGCGGCGGCAGGTGTGGGCTGCTGATGCGACGGCTGTTGTTGTTGGTTAGCTGCTTGCGCCGTGAGCTGGGCCACAGCCTGGAGAAGTTGTGTTATTTGCGCCGTCTGTAACTGAAGAATTTCCATTAAGTTTGGGTTCGGGGTAGTGGCCATGCTGACCGATTAGGCGCCGCGTATACAAGTAACTTCTAACAAAACACAAATGCAATATGAAAGAGGACGCTCTGCAACAAAAAAGTCCACAAAACACGTAACAAAATATCTTCCCCCAAAATTCTTATATTAAGGGTGGGTGGGCGGGAGCAATTTCTGCGTGCTCCGACTGCTGCTGTCTGGCTGCTGCAAGCGGGCTGGTCCAAGGTTCTATCACTCCTCGTCGCCACTTTTGTGTCCCAACTTCGTCGCCGCTTTTGTGTCCCAGCCTCGTCGTAGGTGTCGGTGCCCGAGTGGAACGAGACCGACACAGGAACAAAAATAGCACGCTGGTGCAGGTACGGAGGGGAGCAGCCAGAAACTATAAACACTAGAGTAAATTAGAAAGAGATATATATTGCACAGAATGTAACAATACTTAACTTTTACATAGTACTGCAGAATGTTGATACATAGTTGTTAGAGGCCTGCCTAGTGCCTGTACGATAGCAAAGTCTTCAATGGTGCCTATCTGATTACGAAGGTCCTAACTCGTTGCTATCTCAGTCCGAAGTGCGAAGTCAACGATGTCCTTCAGTGGTGGCCACGAGCGGAGTTGTCCCAGAGGGCGCTCGTGGCTGTCGTCGTGAGAACGCCGCGCCGTGCGTGCATGGCGGCGCGCGGCGAAAGTAGGTGGCGCGCACTTTGTACTTGTGCGACACCACACTTTCGTCGTCAAGTTGTTGGTTTAACGTTTTTGTTGGTGCAATACTATTCCGAGAGAGGATGATTTTTGTGTCCCTACTTCGTCGCCGCTTTTGTGTCCCAGCCTCGTCGTAGGTGTCGGTGGCCGAGTGGAATGAGCCCGACACAGGAACAAAAATAGCACGCTGGTGCAGGTACGGAGGGGAGCAGCCAGAAACTATAAACACTAGAGTAAATTAGAAAGAGATATATATTGCACAGAATGTAACAATACTTAACTTTTACGTAGTACTGCAGAATGTTGATACATAGTTGTTAGAGGCCTGCCTAGTGCCTGTACAATAGCAAGGTCTTCACTGGTGCCTACCTGATTACGAAGGTCCTAACTGGTTGCTATCTCCATCCGAAGTGCCCGATGTCCTTCAGTAGTGGCCACGAGCGGCGTTGTCGCAGAGGGCGCTCGTGGCTGTCGTCGTGAGAACGCCGCGCCGTGCGTGCATGGCGGCGCGCGGCGAAAGCAGGTGGCGCGCACTTTGTACTTGTGCGACACCACAATGATAGCACAGACGGCCTCGTTGATGAATGTTTTGGCATCTAGAGGGTCTTTTAAATTTCATTCTGTTTAAGCAGTGTCTACTATTATTAATAGGTTGGATCGTCTATCATAGTCTGTACTTTGTCATAGGACTTCGAAATATGTGAGGTTTGTAGGTGTTTTGTGGTGATGGCGATAAATTTTTACGATTAAGTGTTGCGGTGTGTAGGTTAGCATCCTAGTTTATATAGTAGACATCTTTGTTTGTGGTAGACAACAACTTGTAATTATCAACTTAAAAAAAATCCGAGTTCGGTTTAGAGGATTGAAAAAAGATATCTTGGTTAACACAGAAAAGAAGCTCGATTTGTGTTTGTAGGAAGATTTTTTTTCTCTCTCTCTGTCTATATTTTAGGTAAAGGGCAGATCTATCTTGCTCTACAGAAGTGAAAATAATCTGTTGTTAAGTGTGTTACATCTAAGCTTAAAAGTAGGCCACTGTACGAAATACAAGCTTAATTCTGGTAGGAGGTATCCAGATAAGAATTTACTGTTACAAAAAAGCTTAATTTTAGCAGTGAAATTAGCGAAAGCTCCGTGTGAACTACCGGCTACTCCCTGCTGCTAGTCCTTGTTCCCTAGCCCAAATTGAGAACTGACTTGGTTCCAATTACTCTAATAACAGGAATTTGACGATACAGTGGCCAATATACGTAGCAGCTCACACGAAATTACACACAGGCATTACTAAACAAACCAACACAATTAAAGTTATTTCATAAAGGTGACTAAAGAGAAACATTTATGGCGCAATGGAACTTAAACATAAAAATTGCATCTGAGTTTACTGGCAAAGACTGAGTGCATACAACAAGTTCAGAGAAGAAACAGCAAAATTAAAATAGACGGGGACAGAAGATCGCGAAATGTTAGTAGAAATCAGAATGATACACGCATAGTTACTTGCCTGATGGGCATGGAACAAACAATAGTGGAAGCTGAAGGCTTTGTTCTAAGAACCAACCACGTGGAACACATATCACTCACGGAAGGAAAACGATAAGAAAAATTTTACATGCACTGTACAAAAATGAACATATAGTCTGTTAGAAATTTGGCCCCACAAAGCTAGAAAGAAGTTACACAGATTTCGTACACCACCACATAATCACAAAAGGTTTGAATATACGAGGCTGTTATCAGACTGCAACTAGTAACACATACATCACATTTATCTGTTGGAAATCACTGGATTGAAAAACAAGAACACATTTCCGCGCACGATCGGAAAAAAATATTCCGAAAAATGAATCTAAGTTAAACATGCTAGACAACGAATCGCTACCATCTCCGCAGACAAAAGAGCAGAACCAACGTTACCTCACCACGATCCGAGCACCAAATGAGCACCGAGCGGCCAGGAGGCACGAAAGCTACCGGAAACTGGGCCAAACCCACGAGAACAGCGGTGATGGGGAGAGAAGATTGCGAGCTTGCCCTGGTGAGGGCTCGTCGACTGGCTTGTAACCAAAGGGTGTAGAAACCTCTTTGGTCGCATCAGCAGCAGGGGTTGCTAACGACTAAATATCGACTTTGAGCCAGAGAGAACCATGCAAAGCGAGCTATTACCACCCACATTCAGACAGCCATTAGATCCTCACACATCCACTTAAAAGTAAAACAGGTACTTTCTCACAGGGACAGTGGCTTAGCGGACAAGCCGTACTTATTGCCACATTCATAACCACAATAATAAATTATTAAAATAACAAAATCCTAGCAATATTAACTAACATTTCAGAAACTAATATTTTAAAACATGAAATAAAAATGCTATTCCTCATGCCTTGAAAAGAGTGGGGTTCTAGTTTTAACAAAATGCTAATCTAGTGACATCAAATAAATTACCATTTTATAAAAAATATATGGAAGACGACAATCGGCCGTCGTTCAAGCTATTGGGCAATATTGCCGTTATGTCCTCTCAGTTAGGGGGGAGGGGGAGATGTTTGCAGTCCCATGGTTGTTCTATTGGCGAGTGTCATTTGGAAGAAGAATGTAGGTACGTCAGTGCATAAATAAAAAATAATAATAATAATAAAAAAATGAAACTTTCACTCTGCAGCGGAGTGTGCGCTGATATGAAACTTCCTGGCAGATTAAAATTGTGTGCCAGAACCGGGAATCGAACCTGGGAGCTTTGCCTTTCGCGGGCAAGCGCACTACCGACTGTGCTATCCCCACACGACTCACGATGCCGCCTCACAACTTTACTTCCGCCAGGAAGTTTCATATCAGCGCACACTCCGCTGCAGAGTGAAAGTTTCATTCTGGAAACATCCCTTAGGCTGTGGCTAAGCCATGTCTCCACCATATCCTTTCTTCCAGGAGTGCTAGTCTTGTATGGTTCGCAGGAGAGCTTCTGTGAAGTTTGGAAAGTAGGAGGCGAGGTACTGGCGGAAGTAAAGTTGTGAGGCGACCTCGTGAATCGTGTCGGGATAGCACAGTCGGTAGTGCGCTTGCCCGCGAAATGCAAAGGTCCCAGGTTCGTGTCCCGGTTACGGCACACAATTTTAATCTGCCAGGAAGTTTCAATAATAAAAGAGCTTCAGTTTAGGTGGTTGGAAATCAATAAGCTGGTGATCTTAAATAATTTCAAGCATTTTTATTGTTTATTGTGAATCTGCAAGGAACTACCGTTGTACAATAGTGTTTAGTATTGTTTAAACGTAGAGAAAGAATCAATTTAACCGAGTTCTGGAGTTTGGAGTATTTTGAAAAGAATCGTTTGCAGAGATAGAGAGATTCCTTTTGCTATGTTTAGTTTCAGCAAGATGGGTACATACAAGTAGTTGTTACTGCTTTAGCATTCGCGTTATAAAGGAAATAAGAGGTAAAATTGAACTTACGATACCAAACAGATTGTATCAAGATGTAGCATTCAGTTATTTTGTGCCGCGGGGGAGTGACCAAGCACATTGAAACGCTGTGCTCCAATGCGTGAGGCCGTTCCCCGTCGGGGGTTCGAATCCCCCCTCGGGCATGGACGTTTGTGTCGTCTTTAGTATAAGGTAGTTTATAAGTAGTTTGTAAGTTTAGGGACTGATGACCCCGCAGTTAAGTTTCACAAACATTTGAATATTCATTTAGTTATTTTGTCTAGAGACCTAAGATGGCAAACGAGTTCCGAAAATGGAACCTTTCTGTTTTTTGGCAGCCACAAATGGTTGACTCTGGTTAGAATTGGTTTTAAATAATCTGGACCTCGACAGAGTGTTTGTTAAGATGAAAATACAAGTCCGTTTTTTTTTATTTGCGGCGTTCGTTACCGCTACATCCGATTTATTATCTAAATTGTGCTATTTTTTAACATGTTCGTCGGCTGTTGTGTACGTAGTCTAAACGAAGATTATTATGTTATTACATTGTGTTTAAACATTAATCATATGTTTGTCGATAGGACTGCAAGAATTGTTTCATTTAACCTGCCGACAGAACACTCTGTGTGTGTGTGTATGTGTGTGTGTGTGTGTGTGTGTGTTTGCGACCGCAATGGAGATCTAGCTGTAGTCACGTTACTGTAAGGCTTTTTTTTTTATTTTTAAAACGAAGTTCTCCTCTAGATCTTTCGTTGCTTGTGATTACCGTTTCCACGATGTCTATCGCACATAGCGAGGAAAATTGATTAAGGTAATGATTGTCTTCTGCTGTTGTTATTGTGTTACACATATGGACATGGAAAGAGTGTTTGGGAAGATGGAGACAAGTTCGTATAGCACGGAGCTGCTAAACGATGGTAAAATCGAGCTTGCAGTGCTGTGCGGTTTGGCATATTTTGTTATGTGATCATTTTATTGGTAGTTCAGTGGTTTTAGTGACGCGGTAATATAATTTGTTGGGTTAATTGCTTGATTTTAATAGTTTTCTTTGTACTTTGGAGAAGTTGCGTCATGGCTGGTGGCTCTTGTTCAGTATAAATACCGCTCATGAGGTCGCTCATGTTAAGTACTGCGATCTGCAGGAATGACAGCTCCTAAAAATTGCTTACGGTTTATTAAACAAAAGAACCTTCTAGGCGTACAATAACACAACGTCAAGAAAAAAGATGGTCAGTCACGTAGGGACAACAAACAACAAGTATAGTAGTGAAAGCATACACACAGACAAACTATTAAAAGTGGCGCTAGGCAAAACACCTACACTACAGCTGCATCCTACGTAGGAGCGGCCGATGGCTGAGTATGCACTGCCCTCGACACTCCGGTTACTGCGCTGTCATTGGCTGGCCACTGTCACTTGGCTGACCGTAATGTATTGCCGTTTCTCCTGCTGTTTATGTTTATGTGATTGCGTGTGAGCGCCTACGAAAGGGAGCTCCGCAGCCCGCCTCGGCTGCCTGTTAAGCAGGCACTCTATACGGTCAGGGGCTGCCACAGCCGCTTACTTTGTACTTTGGTTTATACTGTTCGTTGTAAGTCAAATTGAAGCATTTGGATTAATTTGGTGGTGAAAATTTGTTTTGTGCTAACAGTATCTTTGCGTCTGGTACTTGTGCACGTGGTTGCGTCTTGGTTGCTGTATGGTACAAGCGGATGTAATAAAACTAATGCTGACTGAATTTAAAGCAAGGTTTAAAGAAATGAAGGGAGAGTGTTTTGCTGTCAGGTTATTTAGCGTGCGTGCTGGAGCCTTTTACTAAGTCTACAGCGTGCTGCGGAGCACGCGGCCGCTCGCCGTCGGGGGTTCGAGTCCCCCCATCCGGCATGGGTGTCTGCGTTGTCCTTAGGTTAGTTTACCTTAATTTAAGTCGTTTTCAAGCTACGGACTGCTGACCACGCAGTTGAGTCCGATAGATTTACAAACATTAGAACATTTTTGATTATTTAGCGGGGTTGGTGTGTGAATACTGGCTGCTTCTCAGTCGGTATCACGTGACCTCCTAAAAAACTGTTACTGTCCGATATGGAACGCCGTGTGGTGTTTCTATTATTTGTATAATGGTTTGCAGGCTTATTTAATATGTATTTTGTACAGTCTTCATAACGGCATTTGTCTTGTGGCCACGTGGTGCACCATAGTTTACCAGTCACGTTTGGAGGTGATTAGTGGCAAGTTTTATAATTTATCAGCTTGATTAGAGCAATATTTAGCAAGTGATTTGCATGGTGAACACCGTTTTGTGCTCTTTAAGTACTTTCAAGGTTCGCTGCTTTGGTCAGGCATTCCTGTGGCTAGCTTTCTTAGCTCAACGTGTTTTCACCTGAGCTGCTACACGTAGGCAATATTCCTTGGTTGGTTTCATTTAACGTATTTTTCGTATGGGTCTGTATGAGAAAGCTGAGTGAGATGCAGCCGCAGTGGAGCTACC
Source organism: Locusta migratoria (assembly GCA_026315105.1). NCBI lineage: Eukaryota > Metazoa > Arthropoda > Insecta > Orthoptera > Acrididae > Locusta > Locusta migratoria. The sequence continues at coordinate 788,590,088 of CM048755.1, forward strand.
AAGTGCATTGAGGCACTATTCTCCGATGCGCCAGGCCGTTCCCCGTCGGCGGTTCGAATCCCTCCTTGGGCATGGATGTTTGTGCTGTCTTAGAATAAGTTAGTTCATAAGTAGTTTGTAAGTTTAGGGACAGATGATCCCGCAGTTAAGTCCCGTAAGCTTTACAAAATTTGAACATTATTGAGAGTTAGAGTAATCTTCCCTTTGTTTCCATATAGTGTGGCCACCAAAGCATTATTTCGAAGGGGACCAGAATGATCTTCATTTGTGCTTTCTTCTACTGTAACAACCGTTAAATTCGTGGTATTTCAACTATTGGTAAGAAATGAAATTTTTGTCTATGTTTTTAGTCCTATACCCGTGAAATTCAAGGTGCTTCAATAATTTGTAATAAATTAATTTTGCACTTTTTAGTGTAATTATTACAGGCTATCCTTGTACCGAAATAATATAATAAATGATAAAACAGTAGTCAGGCAAATAGAATGTTTGCTCTACTGTCAGGCATTAACATAGAAGGCGGTAACCAATTCGCTGCTTAAGCATTGGCATCGAGTGCGTTTCTTTCAAATGTTCAAATGTTTGTAAGGCTTATAGGACGTAACTGCGGGGTCATCTGTCCCTAAAGTTGCAAACTACTTATAAATTACCTTATACCAAAGAAGGCACAAACATCCATGCCTGATGGGGAATTCGAACCCCCGACGCAGAAGGCCTCGCGATCCGCAACATGGTGCTCCAGACTACTCCTGTGCAGCTGTGTTTCTTTATCTGTTGCGCATATTAATGTTAGTTATGGTGTTGGCCTAAATCTCATAGAACATACAACCATATACACGCACGTAGCCTCAGCACATAGCAATGGCAAATAATACTAATCATTTTTACGCCTTTTGTCGAGTTTAGAGGAGATTTGCGGCGTAAAAATGATGTTTTTCTATGTCATGCCAGATAAAGTCATCTGGAATAGATTCAGCTTTAATTAAATAATCAAATCCACATAGATAGACTTACAACGGTAACCGTGCATTGTGCTCACTGCAGTGCGATGTATAACTGCTTCGAGTGTTAGCATCGCTGCAGTCTTCTGAATGCTGTGTGTTTGTAAACACGGCTGCAAAGTTTAGTTGGTGTGTTCAGTCAACCACAAACTTGATTAAGTAAATATCAGAGATTCCTAGCCGTGAAATACAATTCGATTGTACAGCAGACGACAGAGATAAGAAAATTAATTTCTGTAATCAGAATGCCTCATGTTAAACAGAGCATCTGCCTCAAACATTTGTACAAATTCTGTAGTTGACGGAACCAAAAGCGCCTAGAAGACAAGGCCTGACAACTGGCCTCACAGCGAGAGGTGCTGACTGGCTGGTCGTGGGGCACGCCCACCGCCTCACAGCGGCCGGCCAGTCAGCAGGCCGTCGCCGCCTCGCAGTGTCACGTAGGCACGGCCTGTTGTCAGGCCTTGTCTTCTAGCAGCTGTTTTATGGGGCTTGGAACTTCAATAGTGGCAACACTGCGGTCGAGACACTTTGCAATGGCATCTACTTCTGACGCTAATAGTACACGTTGTTGACATACCTACCTTACCTCCGAGCAAACAGATTCGCCCATCCCACGTCACTGGCGTGTGTACAGTCTAGGGAAATACAGTAACTTGTGAGCGAGCGGTCTAATGTAACGGTGTCAGTGTGTTTCCGAAACAGGAACTACAGAGTTGGATCAAGATTGAATGTGACAAAGGTCGTAGAGGTCGGCAAACTGTGGCAAACGTGCACTGGGCAGGTCGTCCTAGCGTCTCTGAAGAAGAAGAAGAAGAAGAAGAAGAAGAAGAAGTGTCTACTGTTGGCGCGTTAGTGGGCAGTGGTCGACGGCAGACGACTCGTCAGCTCGCCCACGAAACCAGATTAGCGCACATGACTGTGCTTTGCAACGTGTGTGCATGCAAAAAATTGCATCGTGATTGGTTCCGCACGAATTATCAGAAATGAAGACATGGATCCGTTATGACGCTGCTCAAACGCACTTGGAGTGCTACGAGTGGGAAGGAGAGGCTTTCTTACACCGTATAGTAACAATGGATGAGACATGGGCCACATCATATGAGACAAAATTGAAACGCCAATCCAACGAATGACGCCATTACGGAGCGCCGCAAAAGTCGAAAGTGCGTCAGACCCCAGTATGGAGAAATGTTCGACTGTGATGATGTTATCCTAACGCATTATGTTCTTCCAGGACAGACCGACAAAATTTCAAACCACATCAGACATGAATTTATAAACCGATTATGAGACATGACTGCTGCACCAGGCCATGCCGCCGGGGTACTCCGCCGTGCCCTGGACCAGGAGGACTGAGTGCAGCCAAATCACCGATTGCGACGCTAGATATAAGTTAGGCTTAAGAGAAAACACGAAAACAACACAAGGACTGCAGTGCAAAAGGCCAGCCCAGTGCCAGGGGCCCGCCCTCCGGAATTAGTTCGGGGGGCACCGGCCAACCAGTAGGTTTGTACATTACTGGCACACCTGTGAGCACTGCAGGGGGGGGGGGGGGGGGGACACAAAATAAGACACTAGACGTAGCAGTAGCGACTTCCACATGAAACACAACATGCCAACGCACCCTGCATGACACAGCACATACGGCAGACACAACAGAAAAAACAAAACATATCATGTAGCTCAGTAGAAACATTAGAAGTAGCATAAAAAGCACAAAAAATGTAGTAGCATAAGAAGACCCATTTATGTATAGGTATTGGGTTATTGTATAATTAAAAGAATAAAAGACCGTCAGTGCACAGTTTTACTGTTGGTTTTTGGAGCATCACCTGTGAGCAGCTTTGTGAAAGAAGAGGCAACATTTTCTGTGCAACCCACCCATCATTTTGCACAACAATGCACGGGTGCATATAGTGCAAACTGTGGTTGCTTGCTCGCTCGATGGGCCACCATACACCCTGAACGTAAGTCCTTGTGACTTCTATTTGATTCTGAAGATGAAGGAACCACTTTGTGGCATTCGCTTCAGAACTGTTGCAGAGATTCTACGGACAGTGACTGCTCCACTCACACCATCAACAGAACAGGCTCTGCTAATGGTATACTACACCTTCCACATCGCTGGCAACGAGTTCTACGCAATGCTGTTGACTACTTTGAAGGAAAGTAAGAGGTGAAAATACGTTATGCTTTTGTATAAGTTGTGAATAAATAGTTCCCACTATTTAAGTTCCAACCCTCATATTTATTTAGAAAGTTTATGACCACATTGGAGCATAATCATTACATAATTATTATAAATACTTCTTAATGCCATTGTAGGGCACTAAACATTCATTTATTTTCGGATATTCATCCTTCACTGGGTATTAAATGCTTCACATGTTCAGGAGTTCATTTGCTTAATTGAAACTGTGGTATTCATGTACTTTACAGGAGGCTAGAAAAATCTCTCCAGTAGCAAGAAATCACAGTGTCTCATGCGCATTCTATACTTTGTGATATGATGATCCACTTGAACAAATAAATACTGACATTCATTCTCAACTCATTTCTATATAATGTGATGACCCACAACAAATTTTTCTGAATGCTTGTCTTCATCCAAATCGGTGGCGTCTCGTTCTAAATGGCCACAGGGGCCCAGCCCCACCAGAAAATTTGTGATATACTTTTGTAGTATTATATCAAACTGTTGGAATGCTACTTGACCCCTAACTCAATTTACAATTTCGCTTGCCTCTCGCCATAACGTAGCTGAGGGCCCACTAGCACGTGCCCGGTGGACACAGACAGCCCTCTCTTTGTTACCCAGCCGTGCCGACGGCCGAGTTCCGAGTTCGAGTGGCGGCTGGCCGTACTACCCCTGCACCCCGGACTCGTAAAACTGCAGCCACAGTGACGTCAGAGCGCTGTTTCTCGCCCCTCGCTCCAGAGCCCACTATTCCTGGCCCCCCGCAGCCCTGCTCCTCTCTCCGGTGCCCCACGCCTCGCTGTGAACTGCACCTGTCTCCTCCCACTCAGCTGTTCACCCTGGGCCCTCAGCACGTACAGCAAGTGCCTAACGGTTTTTATTCCCCCACCCCACGTGTAAAACAGCAAACGAGGCCACCTGTCAGTAGCGTTCTGTATTCTGGAGCTGTGTCGTTGCAACTCGAGTATTTGTAAAAGGGGTATAAAATGAATAAAGCAGACTCTTTGCTTAAAACATCCTTTAATTTATTAAGTACGAAAGAGAAGCTAGAAATCGAGCGGTTAGGCACATATCGACCGAAAGATTTCTTCGTGTCTCAACTCGTTGGAAAGTAGAAGAGAACTGTCTTCAATACATGGTTCTGGAAAAAGTCTCGGCTGTGCGTTAAGAGAAATAAAAATTGTTGTGTTTGGTGGTGAAGGATTGTGGACAACAGTCAGCTGCAAGGATCTAAAGCATTTAAGTGAACGGATTAAGAAACGTGAGGAAAGTAGACTTCATTTAGAAAATGCTTGTAATTATAAAATTTTTGGCACAATTAACGTTGCTGCTCAGATTGATTCGGTGTATAAAATAGCAATGCAGAAACACAATGTGTTAGTTACAAAGAACAGACACACATTAAACAGAATAGTAGAGTGCTTAATATTTTGTGGAACTCGTGAGTTAGCACTAGGAGCTCATTATGGAAAACAAGAGTCAGTGGCAATTTCTTAGATTTTTATCTCTTTTCGGAAATCTTGACAAGGTATTATATGATCGCTTAAGCAGCTCTAATAATTCCGTGTATATATACCTACCTATAATACAAAATGAGCTTTTGGACTGTATGTATCCAGTTTACATCGAAGAACTGATTAAAGAGATTAACGATGCCACTTTAGTTTCTGTGCAGGATGACAAAACAACAGGTATTACAAGCAGAAGTAAATTTATCATTATACTGCGATATATTAGGGGGAAACCTGTTAAAAGGTTTCTTTCCTTTGAAAACGTTAATGACAGGGCAGCATATGGACTTAGTGAGGTTTTAAAAGGAGTCTGGACCTTTCAATGTTCAAGAAAAAGTCATTTCTCAGGCATACGATGGCAGTCACAGGGGTATGCAGGCACTGATGCAGAGCACTTTCCCACATGCCACTGCTATGCACACCACATGAATTTGGTTCTTCAGAATGCTTGCAGTAAAAGGATAAAGTCGATAAGGTTGTTCTTCGCAAATATTGCTTGTTTTACAACTTTTTTTCTTCATCTTTTAAGCGAAGTGATTTGTCACAAACAGTCTGCAACAAGAGAATGCATTCAGTCTCTTCAACTAGATGGTACTTCCAGTCCCACATTGTAAATACTGTCAAAGAAAACAAATTCCACTTATTGGAATGTTTTGAAAGGATTGAGGAAGGGGATTCCTGGGATGATCTTACAATAAGAGAAGGATTTGCCTTAAAAGTGACTTTACAATCCACACTTTTTGTTCCTCCTAATTTTTTTCTATATCATGAAATTTCTATAACGCAGTTCAGATGCAGAGAGCAAATGTCGTTACCATATCCAATGTATTACACCATGTTGAGTGTGCTGTATCTGAAATACGAGAGAACATTCAACTGTTTCGAGTTTCTGATGATGAGTGCATTGCTGATCCACGAAAACGTTCCAAATATAGCAGTGAACTTAATCTGACAGAAGACGCCAAAGAAGTGTGTGACATTATGACAAACCAACTGAAACGAAGATTTCAAACCTCTCATGTATTTAGCAGCTTCGAAATCATTGATCCACAAAAGTTTGCTTCTTTTAGAGAACATTTCCCCAGCCACTTTGGTCAATACTTTTTCATTAAACTACAGTCCGTTTATTTGCCACGCTAAACTGAAAAATGAACTGTCAGTGATTTATCGCAATGATACATTTAGAGGCATAAAATCGGTCTGTGAGCTGTTTACTTTCTTTGTGGAACTGTCTTTTGAAGAATCGTTCACTGAAGTGCACAAAACATTACAAACTGTGGCAACTTCGGCAATTTCAAGAGCAGAAGCAGGGCGAAGTTTCAGCTCCTTAAAAAGAATCAAAACCTGAAAAGCTGAACTCACTGGCTGTTTGTTCCATTCACAAGGAGGAAATCAGTGACATTCCAAACTTCAACAATAGAGTAATTGACAAGTTCGCCAGTCAGAAGAACCTACATGCACATTTACTGTATAAATCACCTGTCAGAACACAGGCCTCATTAGTTAACGTGCTAGTTAGGTAAAATACACATGAAACTGCTCCTAGCAAAGGCTTTTCTCAGAGTTTTTACCTTGGCCATAATGCAAAAGCCACTGTTGTCTCTCTGGTGCATTCCCAATGGGGAAGAAGTCACATACGTGACTTACCATGTCTGCGGCATGTCCAGGACACATAGCATCACATTCAGCAACTACGAACACATTCACGTCAGACTGCATGAATTATTTCAAATGTTCAAATGTTTGTAAGTCTTATGGGACTTAACTACGGGGTCATCAGTCCCTAAACTTACAAACTACTTATGAACTACTTACGAACTAGGACGGCACAAATATCCATGCCCGAGGGGGGATTCGAACCCCCGACCGCAGTGGCCGTGCAGACCGTGACTGAAGCGCCTCAGTCTCCTCGGCCACCGCGGCCGGCATGAATTATTTGTGGTACAATGTATTATAAGACTGCATACAGGTGCCGTACATATTCTACAGTCGAATGACGTGAAGGATGATGTTAAGTGTCATGAAGAGGTAACATAGACATGAAAAGAATAATTGTTAACAATTTCCAGGATGTAAAGTTCTGTAGAAATGATGAAGTTGTCATTTTCCTTTCTGCGTTCAGAACTTATATATATCCAATGTCCCTATCTCAGAAAAAGGCATGCGAAAAGGTACAAAATCTTCTTTCTACAACACCTTCGTTCCAGTGCAAGATGCAAATTTTTTTGTCATTGATGGAGGGTACTTTATACACAAAGTGATTAGGCTTCGAAGTGTTTGCTTCAGGTCAACAGCCCGAAGTTATTCTTATCTGCAACGTCATTTTGGGTATAAATTTGCTATTGTATTTTATGAGTACCCACGTGAGAGAGAGAAATGTAGCACAAAGGTGCTGAGAGGATTTGTAAGTCCAGAAAACATTCTTTGGTCGATATTGTGGTTGCATCATAAATGGTGAACCAAGTTCTTGCATTAAAAACGGAACAAGATCACACTTCTTAAGAAGGAATTTTGAGAATGTAGCATTGAGGTGTACCAGGCACAAGAAGATGCTCACGTTATGATTGTAACATCTGCCATTTCAAGAACCAAAGATTTTGGAAGCGTTATCATTGGTGGAGAAGTTGTTTACCTGCTTGTGCTCTTGACCCGTTTAGAACAAGGCATTGAAAACTTATTTATATATATATATATATATATATAAAAATCTAGTAAGTGAAAGTGCAGAAGACAAGTGATTTTCCACTGCATCTTACAAGTTAGACTATGAATATATATTCTTGTCTCTCACGTCTTTAGCGGATGTGATACATCATCCGCTTTTTTCGGTCAAGGAAAAATGAAGTTATGTAACACTGTTAAGAAAACTGTTGAGTTAAACTCAGCGCTTTATACGTTCAATGAACTACACGCTACCTGTGAAGACATAATGACAGCAGGAGAACATGTTTCTGTTCAGTGGCGTAACTAGGACTTGGCTTTGGAGGGGGATAGATCTGCTTGATGAGCAAAATTTTAGTCAGTTTCCAGACAGACTACCATCTACCACTCCCGTTGAAGATTAATTCACTCCCATCCAATGAAAGCTTATGGTAAAACACCCCCAGTTTCCAATCTTTACCTTTACCAGATTGCTGTTATACAATTTCTTTCTTTCTTCTGTTTTTCCTCTTTTTTTTTTTTTTTTTTTTTTTTTTTTTTTTTTTTTTGTGTGTGTGGGGGGGGGGGGCTCTGGGGGGGGGGGTTCTATCCCACTTATCCCCCCCCCCCCAATAGTTACGCCGCTGTTTCTGTTGCAGCTGTTCCCACGCACTAGTTATTCGCCAAGTCTGCAAAGTGACTCTTGAAACTTTGCCACCTACAATATATGCTGCACATCATCATTCGTTACGGACTTCATAAAGTTGAAACCGGAAATTTCCTGAGTAATGGCGCTGGAATCACAGTGACCGCGGACCGACACCGGTTACTATGAGCCTAGCTCCACTACCTGAAGCACTTCTTCACACTGTTTCATGCTCATGCAAGCTGAGCTGTGGGGAGCGTGCTCCTGGAGAAAAGCGTTTTCAAATGTCCTATTAGCAAGAAATATATTGGTGTCGACTGTGAAAATGTGTCACAACTTTTATATGAAGACAATGAAGAAGATGTTATGGAGGATGTTGAGGAAACCGATGACGAAACAAACGAACTTGATGAGGCTGACTCGCTTTTTAAAAGAAGAGGTTAGTCTGGTACCACCTCTATGTACTATCAAGCACAAAAATATCCGAACGACGTGAATTGCGTTCCGCCTGATGTGTATGCAACCCAAGCAACGTACATGTATTTGTGGTATAGTCGTTCGACTATTCAAATTGGATCCACTAGAGAGAACTGCTCTGCATGACAATCATTCCAGGTGTAAATTAACACCACAGTATTATAACAATAAAGAAACGCCATGTTATTACAATAATCGACATAATAGAAGTATTACCACACTCAGAGTTATGTAACAAAATCTGACTCATAAAACATTCATTAATCCTTATATAACATTTAATATTATTATCAACAACAGATTTTACGACAGTATTGGAATTCCTAAACTTCTATAGCAATGCTAAGCACTTTTGGTTTCTGAATCGTTTCCACACAACTGACTCTTCGTTTCTGTGGCAATTTTGTATAACGGGTTGTTGAACTAATCAGATAAAGAAAACTCGATTAACAACAGCGAATTCTCTAATAAAACTTCAATATTAACTGCTTATCACCAAAAATTTCTCTGCGTCGTGACTGAACAAACGCTTGTAGACATTTTAAGATTTGGAATGATTTAACTGACAAGCTTGTTCTGGTTCTGGAATCAAACCCATAACCCACAGTCATTGCTAACCAAGCAAAGCATTCGTGTTTTATCGATACTCGGTCACTACAAAAATCATCATAGCTGACTAGACATTCAGATGTGTGAAATATCGGAAATTGCGCCACAAGTATCAGTTCGCAAAACTGAACTTGAATTGGATGATAAATAAGTAAAGTCGGAGATTCAAGTCGAATTTTCTCACCAGCAACAACATATAATTGCGTTATACGTAACCGGGAATCGAACCTCGAACATATCGACGTCTTTTCTGTGGACGAATACACGTTAAATCTGAAATGTTAACTCAACAGGATTAGGATACGTACATGACTGACTAGAAACAACGACACTTGTCGTTGTTATTGATAGTGCATGAAGAGACATTAAAATTATTTTTCACCAGTAGTCCAGATAGCTCTATCTAGGACCTTGATTAAATTCATGAAATTTTTATGCTGGACCAGAATTCGAACCCATATACGTGCTATTTGTGGAGACCTAGAGGAGACTGCAGTCTCAGACAAAGCAATTTGGTTCCTAGAGGCTCAAATACGACAAAAGACGAGATCCAGGTTAGAATACCAGTCCAGCACCACATTTTCAACCTCCCAAGTTCATATATAAAAGGAGCCATGTGACATTAAACGACAACTGTTTTATAAGAAAAAATAAAGATTTGTGGTATAAGGAACGCTTTCTGGTGACAGAGCTACATATTGCCGTGAATTCTGCCTGTTACGGCCACCATAAATCGGATGTGTTCCATTTGACAGACAATTTACATTCGCATAATACGTGTATTGAACTTGACGGGGGGGGGGGGGAGGGGGGGGTTCGAATCCCCCCTCGGGCATGGATATTTGTGCCATCCTTAGTATTAGCTAGTTCATAAGTAGTTTGTAAGTTTAGGGACTGATGACCCCGTACTTGAGTCCCATAATCTCTACAAACATTTGAACATTTTTGAGCAACTTGACGTTCTTCACTAGGTGTTCCAGGAGACGAAGTAGGTATAATAGTGCCGGTTAAAAATATAAGTCCTAAGGAGGGAGTCGAACCCACACACGGAAGATGCGACACCAGAAGAAATCATCCAGGGCACGCCAGGAGGGCGTCCGAAACCAAGACGCGTTTAGCATTCGAACTAGAGGAGGCGAAGACAATGTGAAAAGATAACTACAAAGAAGCTTCTCACACAGAAATGTCTGCGAGGTGTGAAGATGACTAGCCACCACATCCCAATGCGAGTCTATTATCAAAATTCCACTATTTCAACCAATTCCTTACTTTGAAAAGCATCACACATCTTTGGAAGCAGTTGTGCAACCGTCAAGACAGTTTATTTCTGTACTAAAACGCTGCCGCGACGGAGTGGCCGAGCGCATTGAGGCGCTATGTTCCGATGCGCGAGGCCGTTCCCAGTCGGGGGTTCGAATCCTCCCTCAGGCACGGATGTTTGTGTTGTCTTTAGTATAAGTTAGTTTATAAGTTGTTTGTAAGTTTAGTGACTGTTGACCCCGCAGTTAAGTCCCATAAGCTTAACAAACATTTGAACGTTTGAACTGAAACGCTCTTCAACACGGTTTGTCAATAGCGTTAACTCGAGACCAGTTGGTTTCCACAGACACGGAATCGGTTCACAACCTGAGCATTGTTAGTCACTTTGAGATAATATGAGAGGATTCCATCGCGGAAATAGCTAAAAAACTTTTCACGGAGGCGATATCTTAAGAATTCCCTATTTATTTTCTATCTGGGTACTTTTAGTTCTAGCACAGAACAGTTAAAATTTTTATCCCCAACCACACTGTCCCCACAAGCCGAAAACACCTGTTCATCACAGGTGAATACGCTACCCCAGAGCGAGCTGGAACGCGTGGTATATCGTTCTTCCTGACTGCCCTAATAGTTGCTAGACCAGATAAATCGAAACGTCAGAGAAGAGATTGGTTGCAATTTCCAGCATGTAATGACTTTCCTGGATCAAAAACACGAATTAATAACTTAATGTCACGCCTTAAATAAAAATCACTCGCATATTAAATGGAAATAACATGAAAAATCAGGTGAACTTGTGTGGACACTCAGGGAGTTGGCACACGTGTAGCGGCAGAGAGTAGGTGCGCAGCCTGCCACCGACGAGAGAAAAATCTCTTCAAATGTTTGCATTCCCATGGAACCAAACTACGTTGGTCATCAGTCCCTAGTCTTACAAACTACCTAAACTAAGTGAGACTAGCCTACGGACGACACACACATCCATGCCCGAGGGAGGATTCGAACCTCCGACGAGGGAGGCCGCGCGATCCGTACGTGGCGCTCCAGACCGCTAGGCTACTCCCGCGCAGCTCTACGGAGAGAAATATCTAGCGTCGTCCAACAAGTTTTAATCGCATTTATTATTTCTTTAACTGTAAGCTATGTCGATAGTGCAGCGACCAAGTGCCGACTGTAATAGATCACAGTAAATAAAGTGATTGGGAAATTATTTGAGCGGCCCTCCTCTTCAGTAGCTGTCGTAAGTAGTTTTGTTTTTCTTCCTTAAGTGAACTGCGCCGTCCGAAACGATTTCCTATTCTAGCATCACCAGAAGCTATTACTATATTGAGCATAATACATTTAAGTTGCCGCGGCGGAGTGGCCGAACCCATTGAGGCGCTATGCTCCGATGCGCGAAGACGTTCCCTGTCGGATGTTCGAATCCCCCCTCGGGCATGGATGTTTATGCTGTCTTTAGTATAAGTTAGTTTATAAGTAGTTTCTAAGTTTAGCGACTGATGAAACCGCAGTTAAGTCCCATAAGCTTCACAAACATTTGAACATCTATGTTCAAATGTTTTTAGAGCTTATTGGACTTAACTACGAGGTCATCAGTCCCTAAACCTACAAACTACTTATGAACTAGCTAACACTAAGGACGGCACAAATATCCATGCCCGAGTGGGGATTCGACCCCCGACCGTAGTGGCCGTGCAGAACGTGACTGCTCGCCCCAGTAAGTCCTGGAATGCTAAAATATGCTTTAATATACCTCTTTGCTCGACTCTCCATGTAATTTACAGGTAGACAATTGAAACTAAAACATAATGTATAAGCTTTTCTCGGTCCCAGAGAGCGGTCAATTTTCGGGTACTCTTAATACCCTGCCGCGGTGGAGTAGCCGAGCGGTCTAAAGCGTCTCGCTGCGGAGCGCGCGGTTGCTCGCCGTGGAGGTTCGAGTCCTCCCTGGGGCATGGGTGTGTGTGTGTGTTTGTCCGTAGGTTAGTTTTCCTAGGTTTAAGTAGTTTGTAAGCTACGGACTGATGACCACGCAGTTTGGTCCGATAGATCTACAAACATTTGAACATTTTCTTAATACCCAAGTAATCAAATTGCAGAATAACTGATCTCTAAAAGCGTATGTTGGCTGGGACCATATGGAAGGGAGCGATACACGGTACAATGGCGCACTTTTTAAATACCGTATCTTCTCTTAAAGAACACTTAAACAATCTTCTTGCACAGATCCATAACCACAATCGTCCATCCTGGTAATGCCATCCTCTCGACCCAGCGAAAAAAATAAAAGTCCTCACAATCGACTGTCTGGAAGCTTTATAAAATCGATATTATAGTCACCGATAACTTTCCTTACACCACGGCTCGTGAATTGACAAATTTACTATTTAACATGATTCTACAATTCGACGCCAACCACGTTATGCAATCCTTTCCAATTGTCTTCTCGTCACCCGTAACCACATTGCAGTTGCTCCTTCCATCCGAAAGTCATGCTCGGATACGAACGCCACTCGGTTAAAAAACAAATTCCTTCGAAATCTTGTGTGTTTTTCAAATCCAGGAGATAAAAGCCATCTACACGAAGCTGCTGTAGTATAGATGGGAGCTCCTCCATTATAACATCGATTAGTTGCACTTTATAAGATATATACTAACAGGACGTACATATTTCCCCTTGTATTCCAGAAAGTAGCCACAAATAGTAACTTAGTTTTACCTCCAGCGTTTGCTGTATCTAACTTGCTGAATTTACGACGCAGGTAGATCCGCACATCTATAACAAATGCACACCAGTCGTAAAGTAGACACCACTAGCATACGATTAAACAGGCGATGCTTCGACGAAAGATCAGATAAAGTACACACTGTAAAGTTTTATTACAAACACCAAGGTCTGATTCTTTAGAACTCTACTGCGACGTGTATTTAGAGTATATCAACACTTTTTACTTAAATTCCATTCTCATCTAGCCTACAGCACTCTCTGTAAGCGCCAAAATTTCCCATAGAGTAACAGAACTACAGCTGCAGTCAACACTAACCTACAACAAACAGATCTAGCCATTCCAACTCGTTTCTTACAAAATTTTTGACCCAACTAGCATGCTGCAAGCTCTGTATATGTCCGTAACAACCTCCAAACGTAACCCAGGCAGGGCTATATTTACAGTCGTAACTAACCCAGTACCAACTCTAAGTTTCTCCACAGTTTCGATCTCTCCCCACCCAATAACTGCACTGGTTACTTGACCCGTTCCAAAGAGCCAACCACAACTTCGTTTCCAATGCATAGCCAGGAAGACAATATTTATGGAACGCTTTCTATCAGTCAATAGATTACATACCTTGTGCATTTAACGAGCATTCGCGCACAAACCACTATCGTATTCCACTCCTTCTAACAAATTATTACTCTCGATAAACGTCTGTAACACAGTGTAAAAAATGATCAACGTGCACACGCACAGAACAGCTAACAAGAAAAGATCTAGATCAAAGCCAAGTTCTTATAATCCTTACAAGCAGCTACGCAAAATAGTCTACACCATTTCGAACTAATACAACACCAGATTTTTTTTATCGATCTCCTAGAGAAATCCGTTAGAGACTAAACATACGATTAAATGCACCTCCCAACGTAGGTAACTAATCCTCTTCAAGTTATCTAAGTTGATGCTTATCAACCGAAGAACATTAATTTAGCACTGCAATCATCTCCGATATGCTACCGAGGGACGTCCATTCGTAAACACAGCTAAAAGAAAATTTTTTTTACAGCATATATGTTTCTGGTATAATTTTAAAAAAATAACTGACACAGAATTATTAAAAGTATAATTTCTGCAAGAAATACCGAAATCATTTAGTAAGACTAAAATTCCTGGTTGCTGACTTCAGTCTTGCCCTGTCACAGGTACTTCAGCTAATCAAACTTTAAAAATCTACTAGATATTAGCCAGAATGAGGGAGATGTTTGCGTTATTGCATAAGTAAATGCACAATGTTTATTGATTTGTATATTTGATATTTCATATCAAGGTAATGTTTGTAGAACAGGTGAATTTGAATAACGTTCCAGGCCTTATATATAAGTATTTCAGGTGCGCACACTTCTTATTGAAAATAAAAAGATTAAGTATCTAGAGTCCTCTCTCGGTAGCGGTGGAATTGATAGACATCTACACAGGATACTCTGTAAATTACATTTAACTGCCTGACAGAGGGTTCATCGGACCACTTTTATACTATTTATCAGTGGCGGCTGGTGACCAGAAAAGATGGTAGTGCACTTTTTCACCAATAAAAAGATCGGCCCCTCCATTGTGGCAGCTCAATACATTCGGAAAAAAGTGCTATTAAGTCAAGATATCATAGATGTATATGGATCAGAAACAATAACTCGACCGCAGACACAATATCTTACGGACTGATGACCCCGTAGTTAAGTCCCATAAGCTTGAAAAACATTTGAACATTTGAACACAATATCTACCCGAGGCATTTAATAAAAAAATGAATTGACGACACTTCGTTTTAACTGTCTGTGAAATTGTCAAACTTGGAATCGATCTACCTAGCCTCTTGATTTATAATTTCTCTTCAAACCTGCGTAAATTGAAGGGTTCAGAAAGCAAGGAAATTACCTGATTCATGACTTCACCTGTTCCTTGAGACTCAAAATTAACTATAAAATACGCTCAACAACGGACACAATGCACAGTTACTTCGCTCGCAGCTACACGTGAACTGGTAAGAAGGCGCGAAAAGCCCGCTTTTTTTAAGGGCCGACGACTCCAGTTGTCTTCAGGAGAGTTGGGACTCTGTTTCTGCGGCTGACAGGGTGGCTCGGGCGGGGTGTTTATACACTCAAGGCGCCTATACGGAAACACTGTTGCCAAGCGTTGCCCCCGCACCCCGCACACCCCCTGAGACACCCTAGTCGGCGTTTGCAGGCCGGCTGCAAACCCAGCCGCTGTTGGCGAAGTTTGGTCCACTCGGGAGCGGTCGGTGCGTAACAGCCTGGGCGTTTCAAAAGAGATAAATTGAGTGCTACTTCATCATTTCATAGAATCTCTAACAGTAAATGGAGTTTAAGAATATTGTTATTCCTGGGGGTAGCGCAAACCTGCAAACGTATGCAGGAGCCGCCCCTGCTATTTATCTCCCATTCCATTCTCGAATAGCGAGCGGGAAGAAAGAATATCCTAATCTCTCTGTTCGAGCTCTGATTTCACGTATTTATTCAGATGATCTTTGCTACTTATGTAAATGGGACGCAACAATATATTTTCGTATTCGGAGGAGAATGTTGACGATTGTAGTTTCGTAAGCAGCCCACGTCGCAGCGATAAACGCCTTTGTTCTAATGATTCCCATCCCAGATCCTGTATCATTTCCGTGACGCTGTGTCTCCTGTATCACGATACAAAACAAGCTGACCTTCTTTCGACTCTTTCGATGTCCTCCGACAAACCCACCTGATAAGTATCGCACACTGGGCAGCAAAACCAGACAAAACAGGAGGAATCTCACTGTATTACTGATGCTGTCCTTTTTCTAGCTAAGCAACGAAGTCCTTTTAGAAGAACAAAAGAAGATGGTGATTTTGGTGATCAACATAGCGGCAAATTTCTAAATACAATTGATATCATTTCATACTATAGTGTGCCCCTTCGTCTGTGTATTGAACGCCACAAGAGAGGCCAGATTAGCTATTTTTACAAAAAATATACAAGATGAGTTCCGTGACTTGATTGCTGACAAAATAAAACAAGATATAATTAAAGTTATTTTAGCTGCCAAATACTTTTGACTGATGTTTGACTGCACTCCAGATATCAGCCTCAATGCGCAGATGACACAAGTAATTTGATATGTGAAGTCGAATGACTCAGAAGTTGTGGAAAGTTTTACTGACTTTTTTTACAGTTACAGACAAAACAGGAGAAGGCCTTAGTCAAGAGACACTGCAAAAATTGGAACAAGATGGATTGAACATTAAGTACTGCAGGGGCAGTCTCATGACAATGTGGTAAACAGGGCTGGAAAGTACAAAGGGGTCCAGTCAAGAATACTTCAGAAGAATGAACTGACTTATTTCGTACCATGAGCTGCTCACTCTTTAAATTTAGTGGGAGCACATGCAGCCGACATTCAGCAAGACCAGGTGATCTGCAAGAGTAGATGCGGTTGAAGCTGTTTACAAGCATTTTCATAAAGTTTTGAAGGCCCTGGAAGAAACTGAAACTAATAATTGTCAACACCAGAAACAAAATCAGAGACAAGGTCTATTTTAAAAATATGAGTATACTCAAATTCATTACTTTAACTTGTTTCTGGTATGCAATATTAAAATAAATTGCTCATGTTAATCAGTTTCTGCAAAGTTAATACTTTACAGTTGATAAAGCTGTTCAAAACATTCAAGGACTTTTGGGCTTTCTCAAAACTTCCCGGGATTCTTGTACCTCTGAAGCTAATTCTGAGGCCAAAGTGCTAGCAGAAGATAATGAGGTATCAACGGTATTCTCCGAAAAAAGGATTCGAAGAAAGAAGAAAATGGCCGATGATCTTTGTGAGGATGAAGTATCCGACATTCACAGAAAAAATAAGGAATAATTGACAGAGCTTAGTACCAGGTTTACCGCACTTGAGAAAATTGGTGCAAAAATTAGTTTTCTGTGTGATGTGATGAAGTAGCCGACATTCACAGAAAAAATAAGGAATAATTGACAGAGCTTAGTACCAGGTTTACCGCACTTGAGAAAATTGGTGCAAAAATTAGTTTTCTTTGTGATGTGCAAATTCGAGAAATGGAAGTGGAGGACTTGAAGGCCAAAGCAGCAGAACTGGCAGAAGATCTTAGCGAGGAAGATCTTGAAGTTGAAAGTTTCAGACAACATGCGCTGGCAGTAGACAGAGCCTTGCAAGTTTCCACTGCATCATCAACATTAAGTTTAATTTATAAAAATAAATTGATAGAGGGGTATCCCAACCTTACTACAGCGTTAAAATATATCTTACCATTCTAGTTTCTGTTTCGTCTGGAGAAAGAAGTTTCATCAAGCTGAAACTAATTAAATACACTTGAGGAGCACGACTGCTTAACAAATGTGAGTATAATATCCATAGAGCACAAACGAGCTGCTTCTCTAAACTGTGATGATATCAATAACAGTTTTGCAGCAAAAAAAGCTCGAAAAGCGAAATTTTGAACTGATTTTTGTACGATGAGTAATCTGGTAATATTTTTGTATGTATTAAAATTGTTCTGTTTTCCTTTTATCTTAATTCAGTCAATAAAATAAGTTCATGTTGTGAGATTGTGACATTTATTTAAAAATATGTAACCCAATTAGCATAAAAAAGTCGATTCTTACAGCAGGGGGGGGGGTGAAAGAAGGGGCGGCAAATTTAAGCTCGGCCCCCTTGGCAAATGGGTAAATACGCCACATCAATAGCACATAACCATTAGGGTGGGCCGAAAAAAGTGAATTTTTGAGTATCGAGTTGTAATAGGGCTCGAAAGTTGCGTATTTATGTGCTGGTTAACGAAAAAATAATTTAAAAAATCTAACTTAATATCTTCAGTTCGCGCAAAGGGCTTAAAGTTTCTAAAAAAAAACGATAAATTTATTGAATTTCTGAAAGGTCATATAAAAATATATCTTTCAGTACCACGTCCTAATAGGACTCAAAAAATTGCGTAGCCGTGTATAGTTTAAAATAAAAACATTTTTGATAGTCCTAGCTTATGTAATCAGTTCGCGCTAAAGGCCTTAACTATCGAAATATGACAACATTTCTAAATGTTCAAAATGTTACGGAAATTTACTAATATCTCGTATTTATATGTATGTTTTAAATGTGTTAGGTTTTATTTATTGTGATTTGATTATTTAACGAGATAACATCATAACTTTGCAGCTCTTCGCCCATTTCACCAGCAAATTTGGTTAAAGACCCAGAACTCACCACGAGGAGGTGGCTGCAATTCGAGTTCCACCCACACCTTACCCAACCAACCAACCGCCCAAGGAGGTCATAGTAATTATATATTCATATTTACAATATATACATTTATTTACATTTGTATACCTTTATTTACATACTAGTCAAAGATGTAGTTGGCTTGAATTCTGATTTTTGTTCAAATTTTGGCATTATTGATCTTGACAGCAGAGTCGTCCTAATGAATCCATCTCTGCTATCTTGCCCACATACTTTTTCTGCAGCTTCTGTTACTAATTTTACAAATCTTTCTACAGCTTCAACCTTAATAGATTGAAGCAAAGATCAACAAAACCTCCTGGATATTGTCAAAACTATTCAAAGTGGAAAATGTACTCCAGATCTGGCTAATCGTGATCCTGGACATCTTAGTCAGTCCCGTTGGTTGACATGTGCGAATAGAGTGTTGCGCTTGTATATTTCAGAAGTAAATCGCACAAATGAACTCACGATTTTCGTTGAATACATTATAAAGACATATGCACCAGTCTGGTTCGATATTAAGAGATACGCCTCAGTAAAGTATGGTCCAAAGCATGTTTTTAAAGTTATTCAAACTTCCAGACATCTTCCAGAGAACATACAAAAGCAAATTATCCGGTTATTCAACGAAACTTGTTTTTCTGTCATCCAGAAAACGTGTTATTGGCTATGATAGTAGACGAGAAATCACATATTAGAGAGTTGGGTTTTAGAAGAGTCCTAAAGGCAAAAAATATGAAAACTAACCGCAAAGCTGCAGTAAGAACGTTTACTACAAAAACACTAGATTTTGAGGCTACTGACTACAGTGAGGTTATAGACTGGTCAAAATGTAAGCTATCGCCTTACCCAGTGATGCAGAAATTGACGACAGAATCCATTTCAACATATTTGATGAATAAGACTGCCAGAATTTGAATTTCTGAACTTTCCGTGCCACACTCAGGCTGTAGAAAGATATGTAAAATTAGTAACAGAGGTTGCAGAAAAAGTATATGGGCAAGATAGCAGAGACGGATACATTAGGACGATTCTGCTGTCAAGATCAATAATGCCAAAATTTGGACACAAATCAGAATTCAAGCCAACTACATCTTTTACTAGTATGTAAATAAAGGTATAAAATATAAATAAATGTATATATGGTAAATATGAATATATAATTAGTATGGTTGGTTGGTTGGGTAGGGTGTGGCTGGAACTGTAATTGCAGCCACCTCCTCGTGGTGAGTTCTGGGTCTTTAACCAAATTTGCTGGTGAAATGGGCGAAGAGCTGCAAAGTTATGATGTTATCTCTTTAAATAATCAAATCACAATAAATAAAACCTAACATATTTAAAACATACATATAAATAAGAGATATTAGTAAATTTCCGTAACATTTTGAACATTTAGAAATGTTGTCATATTTCGATTGTTAAGGCCTTTAGCGCGAACTTATTACATACGCTAGGACTATCAAAACTATTTTTATGTTAAACTATACATGGATATGCAGTTTTTGAGTCCTATTAGGACGTGATACTGAAAGATATATTTTTATATTACCTTTCAGAAATTCTATAAATTTATCATTTTTTAGAAACTTTAAGCCCTTTGCGCGAACTGAAGATATTAAGTTAGATTTTTTTAATTATTTTTTCGTTAATCAACACATAATTACGCAACTTTCGAGCCCTATTACAACTCGATACTCAAAAATTCACTTTTTTCGGCCCACCCTAATAACCATGCTACTAAGTATCTATATGCATTTCCACAATTGTGGACCACATCTGCGTTTCATCGAATCGCACGACTAAACAGTTCGAAATAGGTATTTCGCGCAAGCTAGCATGCATACCCACATTCCATGCTATTTCAGGCTGCAGGCGAGTGCGGACCTGTTGACTTATCGTAGACGCTGGTTTGTAGCGTGTACGTCCAATACATGTAAACATACCAGTCGACGCTCGCACCTGACCTGGAGAAGTTATCGGTATAATTTTTCCTGGCCGCACCAGATTCCGAAAAACGAGAGCTGTTTTTACGAAAAGAGAATTACGTTGATTGTAACAACAGACATAAGAATAAAAAACGATCGAAATGCCATAGCTACACCATAGCTCTTAATACACCATCAACCCATAAAGAGGCAACCGCACACACGTGTATTACCGCCAAATACTGCAACATTTCCTCGCATCTGACACAAACGATGTTTTTATCCTACGAGATGACTACAGCAGTCGTTATAACTTTTATACGCAGATACATACACAGACAGTAGGATAAGCGCTAAATTGCGGAATTACACCTCCCTAACAGATACTTTACCGAGGGAGTTGCTGCTCTCTGATAACAAGCAACCTGTCTTCTGGCATCTTCCTTCTCCTAAACCCTGTAAGAACGAAACGGTCTACTCGAGAAGCTATAAGTCTTTACAACAACAATTAACCGCTGCAGATGCAAACTATAACAGATTTTAGGTAATCACATCGACAAAGAACGGGATTACATCCTTTTTTTTTTTTTTTTTTTTAGATCAAAAGTAGCCACAGATCAGAGAAATTCAAATCAAAACCAGTGGTTTCTTACCTAGTAAGACACCTATATGTTATTCGAAAAATGCTTTTTGCGTGATCATTCTATACAAAGAACAATTTAAAACAAAATAAAAACAGCATGTTATAGTACAATTCTTTAACCCTAACCACTTCTTCTTGTACTCGGTGGATGTCCAAATGGGGGTCATACTAAGCAAAAAAACTGGGAGATACGTACGCACTACACTAATCCTCTCGCAAAACAGAACCAGTACTTTAATCTTATGCTTCCGTAGATAGTAAATAAGAACACAAGTTTTACAGCACAAAACTACAGAATACAACTCGTTCTTTATTTTTGTTATGTGTAACTTTAATTTTGTCCATCTTAATTTTTAACGTGTAGTTTAGATCCACATCGGCGTCACCTATTTCCATTCCAGCCAGAAGTTCGAAAGGTACAGGGAAGGTATGGCCGGCCGCGGTGGGCGAGGGGACTGAGGCGTTCCAGTCACTGTCTGCACGGCCACTACGGTCGGGGGTTCGAATCCCCCCTCGGTCATGGATATTTGTGCCGTCCTTAGGATTAGCTAGTTCATAAATAGTTTGTAAGTTTAGGGACTGATGACCCCGTAGTTAAGTCCCATAAGCTATACAAACATTTGAACAATTTTTTTTAAGGTATGTTCTCGAACTCCATTACGTAACTTCGTTTCCTCCTTTATAGCTTTTATAACCAGCTCTGCACCTTCTAGACGAGAACAATGGGGTATTTTAACTTTTCCAATTATTTCCTGTATAGCATACTGGTTATAGCACTATGCGTCCCTATGTCTGTACGTTACCAACTTCTGTGGTAATTTCCGTATGGAACGCTAGGTTTACGACTATTGCAAACGATTGCTTGTTATTCCATCCGTTTTTAACTCTGCAAATGACTGCCCCCAGTCCTCCACATTTGGTTGCAATGTAGTCCCTTCTCGAAACGAGTCAGTACACCTTCGTGTGATCAGTCTCCCTGACTGTTTACTGTAAAAAGGAAATGTTTTATAAGTCCCAGTGGTAACCAGATTTCTCCACACCATCTGTTTAAGCCTGGCTTACACATATGCCATAGCTTCGTCTTACTCCAGCATTAACTGGTACTCGTCCTTTATGGCAATTGCTTTAGCCATATATTCTAGCTTCCTTCTCTTGGTCTCGATATCCGCCATTTCCAGTTTTCTTTTCGCGCACATAAGACATTAACTGCACGTAGCGATGTAATTTCTTTAATGGGGGATAGCTTAAGTCTGTGTGATACATTTACTCTTTTCGCTGGACTTGCGGAATGACATTGTTTGTAGGTACCAGACCAAATTCGGTGATATCTATATCTGGAGGCAGTGTGGAGAACAATGTTCTGGATTGGGAGAAGTATGTTTCCCCTGCTTTAAGTGTACTACTTATATCGTATTTGCCGGTGTCAGTATTACGAATCTCCACGTAATTTACAGGTAGACAATTGAAACTAGAAGCTGATAGCACGTAATGTATACGCTTTTATCGATCTGGAAGGTTTTTACCTGTACACCGATCAATTTTCGGGTATTTTTATTACCCAGTACACAGATTGCAGGACACTATTAAACACTACATAGCATCTGTTGTCCCAGATGTTTGTTATTCACCTCCACATGGCAGAGAAGTACTTTGCAGATACCGTTTATTCTCGTTTAAAACACTTAAACAGTCTTGCACAAGATCAAAAACACTATCAATCCGGTAATCGTATATTGTAGCCTCCAGCCTTGTAATACCCCTGTTCTCGACCCAACGACGAAGTAAGTGCTCAAATGCTGCAAATAGACCTCTACCTCTCTTTTTAGGGAAAATCAAGCCACGGATCACAAAATTCACACCACAACCAGCTCCTCCAAGAGCATCATCACAGACTCGAGACCACACCTCGATACTGACAGCTCTTCGCCAATTACCTACGTAGTGTCTTCACCGACCCTCCCCCACCCCACATACACACACACAGCTGGGAGCTGGGGAGTGCCGAATAGGGGACGACCGCCGTAACGAACATTAACAAACGATCAAATGCATACGACCAGAATCAACGAAAATAGTCCGCAGATGGGACCTGCACATGGGATGTAGTGCGGAATTTTCTCCAGGTTTATTTCTTTCTTTTAGAATGTGAGTTTTTTGTTATATGTTTATAGTGTTCTGAAGAAATCGATGGCGATGCACGATTATGGTAACTGACGGTGTCAGGGTTACCAGAAGCCCACCATAGACTATGCATCTCGGGCAACCGAAGCCAGAAACACAACCTAATTGAGAGAGCACGGAACTTCCTGCGACAGCAGACATACGAGAAGACGAACCCTGAAAGCCGGCCGCGGTGGCCGAGCGCTCTGCGGCGCACCAGTAACAGTCCGCACGGCCACTACTGTCGGGGGTTCGAATCCTCCTTCGGGCATGGATATTTGTGCCGTCCTTAGTGTTAGCTAGTTCATAAGTACGTCGAATGGAATGGACAGTGTGTTGAAGCTGTCGTATAAAATGAACATTAACAAGAGCAAAACAAAGATAATGGAATGCAGTCTTAGAAATTCAGGCGATGCTGAAGGAATTAGATTAGGTAACGAAACAATGAAGGTGGTAGATGAGTTTTGTTACTTGGGTAGTAAAATAACATGTGATGGTCGCAGTACAGAGGATATAAAATGCAGAATGGCAATGGGAAGAAAAGCATTTTTGAAAAAGAGAAATTTGCTAACATCGAATATTAATTTAAGTGTAAGGAAGTCTTTTCTGAAGGCATTTGTGTGGAGTGTTGCCTTGTACGGGAGTGAAACATGGACGATAAGCAGTGTGGACAGGAAAAGAATAGAGGCTTTTGAAATGTGGTGCTACAGAAGAATGCTGAAGATTAGGTGGGTAGATCGCATAACTAATGAAGAGGTACTGAACAGAATTGGTGAGAAAAGGAATTTTTGGCGTATCCTGACTAAAAGAAGGGATCGCTTGGTAGGACACATTCTTAGACAACGGGGAATCGTAAAATTAGCATTGGAGGGAAGTGTGTGGGGTAAAAATCGCAGAGGGAGACCAAGAGACGCGTATAGTAAGCAGATTCAAATGGATGTGGGTTGCCGTTCTTATGAAGAGATGAAAAGGCTTGCTCAGGATAGAGTAGGGTGGAGAGCTGCATCAAACCAGTCTCCGGACTGAAGACCATAACAACAACAAGTACTTTGCAAGTTTAGGGACCGATTACCTCGTAGTTAAGTCCCATAAGCTCTACAAACATTTGAATTTTGAACCCTGAAACTGTGTACTGATATTTCGTAGTCTGCGTCAGGCAGTGCAGCGGTGCGGAAGGACTGCTTACGTCCCGCCGCCGAGTCTGCTGCTCGCGTGTGTTTACGTGGCACAGTCGCCTTCGCTTGCGTAATTTAATTAGAACAAGAATGGCCCACTCCTGGCGAAAATCAACATTTAAAATCAGTTTTTCGAATGAATATGCACGACCGAAGGCACTTGAAGTCGAACAATTTATTAGAGATGAAGTGAAAATTGACTGTAAAGATCTTATCGGCATCCAATTCTCTATAGTGACCAGTGTAGTGTATGTGAAGCTTACCATCGACGCCGTCTGTGAGAAGATTCTAAACAGATCTAGAAATGGACTCAAATTCCGTCACTCAGATGGACATATCGGTGAAGTGACTATCGAACAAGCAGGTCTCGGACTACGAACAATCAGAGTGTTTGAACTTCCGTTTAAAGTACCTTCAGACGTGGTTGTTTCTGCGCTGCGGCCGTATGGGAACGTTATTAGCCACATGGCCGAGAAATGGGCTCAATTTAACACATATCCGGTATTCAATGGGGTGCGGCAGATCCGCATTGAATTGACCAAACACGTGCCATCTTATCTACATATTGGAGGATGCCGTGCCATCATAATTTATGATGGCCAGCCGAAGACGTGCTCCGGTTGCAGCCAAGAAGGTCACGTTCGTTCTAGCTGTATGCAGCGCAGAATAACGCAGTTAACACCTGGTGATGAGCAGATCCCATCGGCATCGACGACGCTTCCATTGACGTATGTACAGGTTCTTCAAAATGAACCCAGCCAGCAGCCTGTGACGACACCACTTGATGACACCGTCAAAGGCGTACCCAGGATCTGAGGTAGGAGGGGGCAGGCCATATTATCTTGGACGAACAGTGAGCAGGATCAACATGCAGATTAATACATCGTATAAAATTAGGTGTATGTATGTATATATGTTTTTATGTTCCATATCTCCTCCTAAACTACTGGCCAGATTTCAGCTAAATTTGGTACACACATTCCTTATTATTCGACAACGATCGCTGTCGAGGAAAGAACAACATACGACACATACTTCAGGATATATGACGTCATAAACAATGAGAGTTTCAGAAAACTGGCGGCGTGAATTACATAATCCGAATCATCTTTGGACCACAAGCTAGCTGGGATATTGTGTGGGAATAAGGAACAGGGACTGCTGCAATTACAGGTGCTGCTGTTGAAGTTGACTGTTGTGATTGTGACACTTCATTTTTCTTTTCATTTTCATCGCTTCTGCTACTACTGTTTCGACTCCTTTTCCTTCCTTGAGCAGTAGACCCTACAAAATAGATACATATGTGTTTTATTTTCCTCTAATTTAGCCACAGAAAAAAAGATAAACAGACGACAGTAGATAAATACTGAGTTCTACACGGATCTACATCTATATCTACATATATACTCCGCAATCCACCGTAAGTTGCGTGGCGGAGGGTACCCTGTACGCCGGCCGCGGTGGCCGAGGGGACTGAGGCGCTCCAGTCACGGTCTGCACGGCCACTACGGTCGGGGGTACGAATCCCCCCTCGGGCATGGATATTTGTGCCGTCCTAGTTCGTAAGTAGTTCATAAGTAGTTTGTAAGTTTAGGGACTGATGACCTCCTACTTAAGTCCCATAGACTATACAAACATTTGAACATTTGGTACCCTGTACCACTACTAGGCATTTCCTTTCCTATTCCACTCCCAAATAGAACGAGAAAAAAAAGAATGTCTATATGCCCCAGTACGAGCACCAATTTCTATTGTCTTTGTGATCCTTACGCGAAATGTAAATAAACGGCAGCAAGATCGTTCTGCAGTCAGCTTCAAATTCCGGCCCTCTAAACTTCCTCAACAGAATTTCTCGAAAAGATCGTCGTGTTTCCTCCAGCGATTCCCATTTGAGTTCCCGAAGCAATTCTGTGACTCTCGCGCATTGGTCAAACCTACCAGTAACCAACCTAGCTGCTCGTATCTGAACCGCCTCTATGTCTTCCTTTAAACTGATCTGCTGCGGGTTCCAAACACTTGAGCAATACTTAAGACGTGGTCGTACAAGCGTTTTATACGCGGTCTCCTTTACAGGTGAAGTACATCTTCCCAAAATTATCCCAATAAACCGAAGTCGGCCGTCCCTCATAACTCTCCTTACATGTTCGTTCCATTTCATATCGCTGTGCAATGTTACGCCTAGATATTTGAACGACGCGACAGCATCAAGAAGCTCACTACCAATGCTGTATTCAAACATTACGGGTTTTCCTACTCATGTGCATCACCTTACATTTTTCTACATTTAGAGCTAGCTGCCATTCATCACACCAACTAGAAATTTTGTCTAAGTCATCCTGTATGCTATTACAGTCAGTTAAAGACGACACCCTCCCATACACTATAGTATCATCAGCATACAGCCGCAAATTACAACTTTCTCTGTCCATCAGATCATTTATATAGATAGAAAATAATAGCGGTCCTATCACACTCCCCTGGGGCACGCCTGACCGTAGTCTCTGATGAACAGTGGCCGTCGAGAACAACGTTCTGCGTGCTATTAGTTAGGAAGTCTTCCAGCCAGTCACAAATCTGTGAACCTATTCCATAAGCTCGTATCTTCGTTGGCAGTCTGCAGTGCGGCACTGCGTCAAATGCCTTTTTGAAATCGAGAAAAACACAATCTGCCTGTTGCCCTTCGTCCATGGCTCGCAAGATGTCATGTGAGAAAAGGGCAAGCTGAGTTTCACACGAGTGATGTTTCCTAAATCCGTTTCAAGGAAATTTACTATATTCGAGCTGAGAATATGCTCCAAAATTCTACAGGAAACTGATGTCAACGACATTGGCCTGTTCAGTTCTTTTACCTTTCTTATAATCGGGAGTGACCTGCGCTTTTCTCCATTCACTAGGAACTTTGCGCTGAACTAAAGATTCGCGATAAATGCAAGCTAAGTAAGGGCCAATGTCGCAGAAAACTCTTTGTAAAACCGATCTGGTATTCCATCCGGACCAGGAGACTTTTTGTATTCAGCTCTCTCAGCTGCTTCTCTACACCGCAAATACCTATTACTATGCCCTCCATTTGGGAGTTAGTGCGTTGATCAAATGTTGGTATGTTTGTATGGTCCTCCTGCGTGAATGATTTCTTAAAGGTTAAATTTAGAACTTCAGCTTTCCGTTTACTTTCTTCTATTACTGTTTCCGAATGATCAACGAGTGACTGAATAGAGGCCTTTGACCCGCTTATCGATTTTACATAGGACCAGAATTTTTTCGGGTTGTCGGAAATATATTTTGCTAAGATATGGCTGTGGTAATCATTATATGCTTCGCGCATCGATCTTTTTATAGACGCACGGATCTCTGCTAATTTTTGCCTGTCTTGATTTGTATGATCTTTCTTGAACCGAGAGTGCAACAGTCTTTGCTTTCTCAGTAGCTTTCTAATATTGTACCACGGTGGATCTTTTCCACCCTTAACCGACTTTATAGGCACACATTTCTCTAACGTGTCCAGATAACTTCACGGTCACTCTCGACTTCGAGCTCGGTAGAAACAATATCATTGTCCACTGCAATGAACACTCACCCTCCAGTTGTGTCTGATCTGTCTTTCCGATATACATTCCACGCCTCGCTAAATATTTCCGAGCTTTCCACATCATGATTTAGCCAGCTTTCGGTACCTAAAACTATCTGAGCACAATAACTTTCCTGCAACGTGGTAAATTGAGGAACTTTGCTTTTAATACTCTGAAAGCTTACGGTTAATATTTTGATAGTGGAATTATTGTTCTGAATGCGGCCTGAATTCGCTGCCTGAATGTTGACTGCCGAGTGCTGATCAGAGCTAGTGCCTAGCCTTAAAAAAAACCATGTGCACTCCACAAGTACTCTGCTACCCGAGTAGCTGCTTCCTTAGTGTAGTGCATCCCGGATCTATGTAGAGGCGTCCTACAATCCCCCCCCCCCCTCCCCGATAACGCAGATCCAGAAATCTGCAGCCATGGCTGTCACAGAGTCGGGGGCCTCTGGTTCACACCCTCCACTCGGCTCCAAACCAAAGGACCCCGATCAACCCTGGGAATATTGCTACAAATCGACAGCTCTGCTCGCACCCCGCGTTCACCAATTCCGCCAGCCGCCCGTAGGACCTGAGGATGTCCTCAGAACCCAAGCGACAAGCGTCATTGGTGCCGACCTGAGCCACGACTTGCAGCCGGCCGCACCCCGTACGCTCGATTGCCGCCGGCAAGGCCGCCTCCACATCTCGGATGAGGCCCCCCGGCAGACACATCAAGGGCACGTTGGAATTCTTTCCACATATCGACGCTGTCTGCCTAAGGGGCTCCATCATGCGCCTAACATTGGAGCTCCCAATAACGAATAATCCCCTCCCCCCGTGCACCTGCTCGGACCCTGCTGAAGGAGTGGCCACATGCCCACTCACAGGAAGAACGGCCAGCCTCCACATTGGCCTTCCGCATCGAGTGACGCGAACGCACCAAAAATCAGCTGCCCGCTGTCTAGCAGTTTAGGTAAGCGTGCGGTGCTTCATGCCGGTTCAGTTCGTTTGACTTTAGTTATCAGCATCAGATCAGTCTGTATATTCACTTACAAACGATGGATAAGCGCAGTACACCGCAAGAAAATGGACATAGAACGTTGGTTGTTTTGTGGATGTTGAAGAGACCAAACTACTAACGTCATCGGTCCCTTTTTGGTTGAGAATGGGGAAGGAAATCGGCCGTGCCATTTCAAAGGAACCATCTCGGCATTTGCCTGGGATGATCTAGGGAAATCACGGGAAACCTAAATCTGGATGGCCGGAGGTGGATTTGAAGCACCATCCTCCGGAATGTGAGTGCTAACCACGCGCCACCTCGCTCGGAACACAATAGGAAGAGGAGATATCTGTGGAGTAATGCGTGTTCGGTAGCCTCCACTGTGATGACAGCTTGCGTTAAAGCCGTGTCGCACAAATAACTGTTCGCTAGCATCAGCTGCCCCAATCAAAGGGCTGCAGTTTATACAAACGTCAGTCTTTCCACAATAGGAACCATCGGAAAGAACCTGAAAATAAAACAAATGATTTACTGGAAATGCGAAGAAAGAACACTAAGAATTTGGGAGGAAACCCATCGTTATAGAAAGTTTCATGAAAAAAAGACATATCCCGGTACAGAGAACTGATTTAATTGACTGGCGATGTAAATATTGCATCGAAAGAAGGAAATTAAAGGGGCAAGGCAAAAAGAGCTTTTGTATCGATTAAAATTGAATCGACAACAACGTTACTTACAAAAAATATTGGGAGGCTCCTGCCTTGATGTCATGATGGACAATGTTAATAAAACCAATACGATTATTGTGATCAGTATTGGATTCAGTTATGGTTTTCTACTCCGCAAGAAGTACTGTCACAGCCAAATAAATTACGAAAACTTTCCAAATTGGATTTCGAAGAATGTAATTCGTGTTATTGTATTGCGCAATCTTTGTATCAGTTACTGTTTACCTGATTCTGAAAAACAATTCTTTAAACATATACACAATAGCTATACTAAACGCTGCTAAAATTATCTTCTAAACCCGAACACCCATTCTGAAACTCTATGTAAAGCTTGAGATTCGAGGTGCGTTCAAATGTTAATGAAATTGTCGATTTTGTAAAGAATTTTATTTACTATCCTACAACAGCACTTCCAGCGACAATTGTTGAAAAACTGTCGATGGATCTTTTTCTACAGTCTATAAAGTAAAAGGCATGAAGTTAAACTGCTTCCATTACGGATAAAATTCACTCAACTCTTTCACTTTGTCCGCGATTTCATCGGTCGGTGTGTTGAGGCATCCAACGTGTTATTTTCAACGTCTTCATGACCGTATTACATATTCTTACTACACTCGAAACACCTGTTTTATTTATATCTGGCTTGGTGAAAGTAAAGGAAACAGCTTAAGAATAAAGCCTAAATTCTACAGAGTAACTGCACTATTTGAGTACAGTTCGGTCTGTTTTATATTTCTAGTAAATATAAGTATCCTGATATACGACTACCGTCGCAGCGATAATGTAATTTACAGTGCAGTGTCGTATTCTGGAAGCATATATAGTGCTAAGTAATTTATTTATAAATAAACAAACCCCACGCGGGCGCATCCGCACACAGGGTCGACACTGATTCAAAGTGCACGCGGAAGGCCGGCTTCACCGTGGTAAAGAACCCAGTACGAGCGCAGGGTAGGCAGCGTGGGGACCCGCTTGCTCGGAGTTTACAGACTATACGAAGACGGCAGACTATACGAAGGCGTCACGCAGTCTCTGACAGCCAATGAGCGTTCAGTAGTGTTTTGAGCGGTCTGTTCTGACTGTCGTAACCATTGTTTGCATTAAAAGTGATTATTGCGTGTTATATATTCCGTTTGTTGCCAGTCGCCATCGTTTATAGTGTTCGTATGGGGCGAACTCTACATAAGGAAGTCAGAAAAATAATTTGCAGGATACTCGCCTTCTTAAGCTGTAGAGCAATTGTTGCAACACTGCAGTACCCGTCTGTTCCCAGACGTACGCGACCCACCATCGTTCGTGGGTTCCGCTACGTGTTGATGTGGGGACGGGGGGGGGGGGGGGCAGTTATTTGGTGCCGGCCGCGGTGGCCGAGGGGACTAAGGCGCTCCAGTCACGGTCTGCACGGCCACTACGGTCGGGGGTTCGAATGCCCCCTCGGGCATGGATATTTGTGTCGTCCTAGTTCGTAAGTAGTTCATAAGTAGTTTGTAAGTTTAGGGACTGATGACCCCGTAGTTACGTCCCATAAAAAAAATAAAAAAAGTTATTTGGTTTAATAATGGAGTAACGGAATGTCCGTTTAGAATCCGTGCTGAGCAGAGCAACGCCACAGGTTAACGCCAACGTAATCGCAAGCGGGTTTTGTGTTTAGTGCAGTTATTTGGTGCGGTTTGTTGTGACACTCGTCAAAGTGATCATATATATGTGAACGTCCTGACAGGAACCTCATACCCCAAATTTGGAATAAACAGAATAAGTACAAAAGCTACACTAAATATTACGGATAACAAAATTCCAAAGGGTTGGTATATTTCCATATGTGAGTTATATACAATTCTGATAAATTATGGCCGCAAAAGTCATGGGCGTCCCCAATATTTTGGCCTTCCGTTTTGTCCTCCGTATGAGATATAACCTATCCTTTAAGCTGTCCTCCTCACTAATTTAGTGGTGGTGATACCTATGACAATAGTTAAACTATTCAATAAATGATTAATGTGACAGGTAGATACGTTTGCATTAATGAGAGTTGACACAGGTTTTTCAAGACCTATCAAACAATTGTCGCTCTTCTTGAAATACCACTCTTTGCTGTTGGGTCAATTTTTATCAGTTATTATGTTGTGCAAGAAGCAGATGTACTGTATAATAATGTCTGCGTACTATTAAGGAGTTTATATTTCCTTTTGGAGAAGACGCAACTTGCTGGCCACAAATCCGAACTCATGTTTCAATACCATTCTAGTCCCCACTAATGTTTCGGTAAATAATTTTCGTCGCCAAGCGGCAGACTTGGAAACGGATGGGTTTACCTCCAAGAGTGGAGCGAATTAATCACCAGTTTTGCAACTAATGAAAAAGCAGTTTGTCTGTGCCAAAAGCGTTTTTCTTCTTTTATTACTGAAGCATCATTTGTGGCGATTTATAGTGTTGCTAGCTCACACTCAAGAGCGCTGGTACCTATGGGCAAGGGGGAATGGGGTGTTCCCCCTAGCTCTCAGAGAAAAGAAAATACCGTATACAGTTTAGAGAGGAGATTGTTTAAAATAATGATGTGAATGTCATTTTTTTTTAGAAACAGGATAAAGTTTTTAGCAGGGTTGGAACTGGCTCTATTTTATGGCTACTTCAAATTCGGCATTTGTCTTCCAAAATATTAAACAGCGCAACGCTTTCCCCAAGGTTTTGCCGCTACCCCTCCCACAGAAAATGTCACGTGGGCGCTCATACTCATATTGTCATCCTGGGGTTGAATTTCAATGTTTTCATCCTACAGGTGGTAGATTTTATCGGCGTTTCAACTGCGTTTGCCACCCAATCACTACAATTTTCCAATTTTCACTTGTTCACTTCTGACTGCATGTTGTCTGTGTTTGCAGTGTCCAAGAGCCAGTTGACTTGTAATATATATATATATTGATTACAAGTCGATTGAATTTTGGTTGGCGACATAATAGTGCCAGCCAGCAGTTTCCTGGAGACAGTAACGTGCCAATGAAAAATTAAAAAAATAAAAACGTCGGGCTACATGAACGCGTTCGAAAATTTTCTAGGGGGGGCAGCTGCCCCCCTCTGCCCATCGCTGGGTACGCCCATGGACACCGTGCCAAACACGGTAGAACTTCAGGGCAACGAGGACAGGATGGAGGCTACACCTGTGACGGCTCCTGAACGTCACGTGAGGAAGGATAATGAAGTGTCTCCGAAGGAGGGAACAGATGCCGCCTCTATGGTCGTGCCTACCACCGCCTTCGTGCCGGACAGTCAGAATACCCAGACTTCTGATACTGAAGTACACGTGCGAAAACAACGGTCACCACAGAGAAGAAAGAAACGTCGGCTTGCTCCGACTGATACCTGCCGATCACAATCTAATGATGAATCCCAAGACCTTCTACCATCAGAAGACCCTAAAGTGGAACTTCCTGCTCCACCCCAGTCGGAAGCGGAATCGACACGGCGTATGTCTATAACT
Source organism: Locusta migratoria (assembly GCA_026315105.1). Lineage (NCBI taxonomy): Eukaryota > Metazoa > Arthropoda > Insecta > Orthoptera > Acrididae > Locusta > Locusta migratoria. The sequence continues at coordinate 788,623,083 of CM048755.1, forward strand.
GCTTCTACAGATGATGACCAGCAGTCAGCCATTCGTCAGTGGTACACCGACGACACATCAATGTTGACTCACCAGGGGCTTCTACTGACAACCAGCGTCCAAGCAACGCTGCATGGCACGAAGATGTTGAAGATAATTCATCCACAGCTGACGTAGCAACAGATGTTGCTACTAAACTAAATGTCTGCTAATCGATGAGTGTGGGGAGAATGTGCTACCTGATCTTCGTGTTTCAATGAGCATCCCTGTAAATATGGCACTAGGGCAGGATTACAGAATTGGATCTATCAATATTAACACAATCCAAACGAAGATAAAGTTTCAGTTATTCCGTGACATGCCACGGGCGTCAGATCTAGATATTGCCCTTCTACAAGAAGTTCGCCTGGAGTCATTTCCATATCAAACGCCCTGCTTGCAACGGTAGTGGGACGGCCGTACTTCTGAGAGAAGGTATTGTGGTTGAAGACGTCGCTTACTTACCATCGGACAGGGGCCTTGATGTGACATTCTATGGTGTCCGGATCATCAACCTCTATGCTCCCTCCGGCACGGACAAACGAAGGGAACGCTCGCACTTCTACTCAGAAGAGATAGCTCCGCTGTTTGCAGGTCAATACGATCACATTATTCTTGGAGACGACTTCAACTGTGTGCTCGCCATAAATGACCAATTTCCTCATTTTACCACGTGCCAAAAACTTAAATTGCTTATTCAAGAACTGGACCTGATAGACACATGGGAGCATACGCATGGTGATCGACCTGGATACACTTTTTTCACCAGCCATTCTGCGAGCCGTCTAGACCGAGTCTATGTCTCCCGCGGACTCACAACGGCAACACTTGATGCCGAGCTGTGGCCTACCGCCTTCTCGGACCACATCGCCTACATTTGTACTGTTTCCCTTCGACGGCAAGGGGTGTGGCGAAGTCAAGGTACTTGGAAGTTAATTGTTGCAAATCTTAAGGATCCAGAGTACAGACAGCATGTAGAAGCGACGTGGAACAACTGCGAGATACGTCTTACGGCATATCCTTCAACAATTCGATGATGGCTCGAATTTGCTAGGCCCGCTTTGCGTCGCACGTTGGTACAGTATGGACATGACAAAATGAGTTGGCATCGACGTACCATGGAATTCTACTTTACGGCACTCCGTGAGCTTGCTAGCCAAGCACCGTCTCCTGAACGACAGGTTGAAATTCAGCGGATTAAGGCGAAGATTACTTTACTTATGCGTCGCCGTCTTGAGGGCACAGTAATACGCGCGAGATGTCAAGATTGAGTCGCTGGAGAACCTCCTTCCATGCATCACGTTATTCGAGAGAAGCAATGGTGTAGAAGAGCGCTGGTGCACGCTATTGATACCCCAGAAGGTCGTCGACTGACTTCTCAGAATGACATCACCACTGCTTTCGTGGACCACTATCGACAGTTGTATGCAGAAGCGGATCAGGATGCTATAGCAATGGAAGAAGTGCTCGACTCAATGCCTGGTACTCTTGATGGGGAGTCTGTGCAGACCCTTACAGATACGATTACGGCTGATGACCTCACTGACGCTCTCCGTAGGGGAGCAACAAACAAATCCCCAGGCCCAGATGGCCTCCCGCTGGAGTTCTACCGCGCCTTTCAAGACATAATGGCTCCTCGCTGGATAGAAATGTATAAAGAACTGACGATACCTGACGTCCCACTTCCACCTTGTAACGTTTCTGCTATGTTGCGAACTCCTAAAAATCTGTTGCCAACATTGAAACACGAAATATCTGATACCTAAAGTAAAACTTCATTACCGGACATGTGATATTTCACACTTTCGCCTTCAGATTGAAATTCTATCAACACTATTAGTAAAACACTTTTAAGAAATAGTATGTTCATTTAAATATAACTTTAGCTGACCTTTTACGTAATTTTCTGTTCTTAATACTTTCGTAAATAATAGCTGCAAACACTAAAAATGCATTACACTCCGTTTTGGATATTGCTGAAACTATATGATACTAATTTGTATAAAAACAACAATGCTACATGTTATAAACTATTGCACAACATGATTTCATTTATACCTTTTGTTTAAATAAATTAGGGCAGACCATGTTTTATATATCACTAGATCCTAAATTAAATACTGATAATTGTTCATGCACTAAAATTAATAATCCGTTTGGTACTAAGAAACTATCTTCGAAATTAACAAAACTACGACAACCATAAACAAATCCGTATTAATAAATAATTTGACCGCAAACCGAAACACATTAAAATTACATGTTACAATAATAATACGCCTACACACTATTGGCAAAACAAATATGTGTGCATTTCGAAAACACACACAATGTAAATAATTTGACGACTGTAAACACTAGTCAAAAGGATGACGTTAAATTTGTGTACTACATTTAAATACAAAATTTATGAAATAAGTACATACATCTACATAAATAGTCGTAGCTTAAATGTAATGTTTAAATTTCTGTATTTTTGCATATTTAATGGAAAAGAATATTGTTTAATTATGAATTGCAAAACTTTGTCATCATTTTTAATACGTGGTTAAGCAGAAAGATGTTGGAGAGAAACCATTGTTTGTTTAGTCGGTGATAGAGAGTCGTGGATAGAGTTTGTGAGTGGCCAGAAGCCTGTAAGCAGCTGTGTTGGCTTGCTGCTGCATTTCTTGATTGTGCAATGTTTAAGTGGAAATAAAATTGTTTCCATATCAACTAAAATGGATTTACTTTATGAAAATATCCTGTAAAACCAATTTCTTTAGTGAATGCCGAAGACAAATCACAACGCAATGGACTTCAGCCAGCATATAAGATAAGTTCAACTTCACCTACAGTGGAATGATTTCGTTATAGACTGAGAACTAATAAACATTTCCGTGATTCAGGAATATATTAGGGCTCAGTTTGAGTCATTCCGAAAAGAGGTGATGGACGTTAGAACCTGCATTTGTCGAAGGCCTGATCATTCCAGTCCCGAAGAAGCCCAGGGGACAAAAAGTGGAACATTATCAGCCATTAACCATGCTGAAGTGCGACTTCAAGATTTTTACGAGGATCCTCGCTTCCAGACTCCGGCGTGTCTTGCCTCAGGTCGTCTCTAAGGATCAAACATGCCTTGGTGGCAGAAGTAACATCCAGACAGCACTAAGTGATTATCGTGACATCATAGCCTTGGTAGAGACTTGCCGCATTCGTGGTGTCTTAGTGTCCGTAGACCTGGACCATGCTTTTGATAGAGTGAGTCATGACTTTCTTGAAGCAGTGATGTGAAGAATGGCGTTTCCTCCCGCCTTCACACACACCGTCCTGCGACTTCTCCGATGCGCTACCTCACGTGTACTGATCAATGGACGTGTGGCAGGCACCGTTACCATTTCGCGATCTGTACGACAAGGCTGTCCGCTATCGATGATTCTTTTTGCCATTGCGCTTGAGCCATTGTTACATGGACTGCGATGTCGACTGTCTGGGATGACGATGAGGGGCCGGTCCTTTATCTATCGCGCATATGGTGATGACCTGATGTTCTTGGCTCAGTCAGGGGACGAAGTGCGGATAGCTCTGGAATGGATTACCAAGTATGGAGCTACTGCGGGCAGCCGTATGAATCTGACCAAGTCTGCCGCTATGAACATTTGCAGGGGTCTTCCTGAAGGGAGCGTGGCCCCGCTGCAATCAGTGGACAAGCTCAAGTGTTTAGGGATAACCTTCACGCGCGACATTCGACAAACCTCGGCAGTCAACTACAAACGCCTTCTTAAGGTACTACGAGCTAACGTCCGAAGCAATCTACTACGGTCGTTAGACTTAATACAACGAGTTGCTTTCGTGAACACCCATCTGGCGTCTAGGATACCGCACCTGGCCCAGATTCTACCGATGCTGAAGACGATGTCAACAAGACTGCTGGCTGTGTTTGGATACTTCGTGAGCGCCGGCCTTATCTTCAAAGTCCGTTATGAAACATTAACTCTCCCCCCTCGAGACGGAGGTCTTGGGCTTGTCAATGTACATGTCAGAGCGTCTGCCCTTTATGTCAATACAATGATTAAGCTGTGGAAACATCACCAGACCGGAATATCTGGGATTCTGATCGACGAACTTGCTCCTATATATCTAATGCCGCCCAGAGCAGTAGCGCATATCTCTACCTATCTCTCACATATTAAGACATTTTTTATCGAATATAGTTACGTCCATGAAAACATGTCCCATACACGGACTCCAACGACACGTGATGTGTACCGCATAATGATGAGGGGCCACAACCGGAATTTCGCGGAGAGACAATATCCTACAATCAGATGGCCCGTTGTCTGGCGTTCTGTGCATCATGCCCTCCCTCGATACAGATGCTCGTGCTACCTGGTATCTGGTTGTCAATGGAAAATACATGACGCGACATCGGCTTCATGCAATTAAAATGACGGACTCTCCACACTGCCCTCAGTGTCACGTGTTAGACACTGATGAACATCGGCTGATGTGTGGACCTGCTGCAGAGGTGTGGCTGTTCATAAAGAAAATACTTGCCTTTCTTTGTTGTAAAGCTGCACACACTATTGAACCGCAGTCACTTCTATTTCCGGACGAGAGCTTTTTCCCACGCACAAAGACTAATGCAGTGAACTGGATCAAAGGCCTATCTATATATTATTTGTTTCACGATCGAGAAAAGAGTGTGCTTGATTTTTGGACATTCCTCCAAGATCGCTTCACGCCTCTACTACACAATTCAAGACACCGACAATACTATGCCAATTTTCTGGGTAGTGTTTTCCTGGATCCTCCCCACAGCTTGGGTGTGCCGAGTATGAGACGATAATTTTACTATGAATGATCCCTCGGAAGAATGAACCTATGTAACGGATGAAAACAATTTATTCGAGAAGACATGCCCGGAACTCGCGTGAGGGAACAGAAATTCAGCTAACATCTATCCGCATATGGTCGGTGTGCGGTCACCATTTATGTTTGTTCCGCCGGGAGGGCGGTCTTATTTATGTTCAGTATCAGACGCTATTAATGCTGCACTTCATGTAGAGATATTTTACTTACAGTGAAAATCCCCACAAAAGAAGGAGATGTTTTTATTTTATTTTATTTTTCATTGATATATGTAGAAAAAAATTAAGTGCGTAAAACTTTAAATAAATAAAACAAAATTAAGTCATATCCTCACCTGTATTTTCCCAAAAAAATAAAAAAATAAATAAAATAAAAAAGAAAGAGTTGCGCAGGGGATAGTGTGGAAAAAAAAAAAAAAAAAAAAAAAAAAAAAAAAAAAAAACGGCAAGGTGTTAGGCTGCCACGCAGGAGACCCGGGTTTGATACCTAGCAGTGGAACAATTTTTAAAAATTGTAATTGCTACTTTTATATTTCAAAGAAAAAAAATTAAAAATAATTAAAAGCGAAGAAAAAGATACAAAGAAAGAAAAACAAAAATAATGACAAGTCAAACGATTAAAAAAATAACAAAGAAAATAAAAAAATCTTCCCTTTCGGGTCATTTATTTTTTACTTTTCTTCATTTCTCTTCTTTTATTGTGCATAATTATATATATATATATATATATATAAAGCTCTCCGGCGCACCGGTCACAGTCCGCACGGTCACTACGGTCGGGGGTTCGAATCCCCCTTCGGGCATGGAAATTTGTGCCGTCCTTAGTATTAGCTAGTTCATAAGTACTTTGCAAGTTTAGGGACCGATGACCTCGTAATTAAGTCCCATAATCTCTACAAACATTTGAATTTTGAACCCTGAAACTGTGTACTGATATTTCGAAGAGCAACGGCCATCTGGGCAGAATGGGGAGTACGTGTCGCTCCTTCATTAAAAAAAAAAAAAAATAAATAAAATAAAATAAAATAAAAATAAAGCAATAAAAGAAGACACTATTTCTTTTCTTATCCCTTATCCTCTCCCTTAGTTTAATCTTTCATTTAGTATAAGGTAAGAGTGGCGGTGGCACTAGATTTTTTTTTAATTTTTTTTTTTTTTTTTTTTTTTTTTTTTTTTTTTTTTTTTTTTTTTGGGCGGGCGAGATGTTTAGTCTATGGGGGTTATGATACCTAGGCGCCAACGCCTGAAGAGGAAAAGCTTAGGGAAAGAAAATTGTTTAAGAAAAAATCCCGTCCATTGGCAAAAAATTATTTCTTTGTAATTATCATTTCCAGAATGTTCTACATGTTTATTATGTTCACTTGTAATTTCTACTTGTTTCTTATGTTAACTATTCTTCTAATTACTGGTACATTCTGTCTGTGTATGAATAGCAGAGCACTCTGCCCGAGAGGCAGTCAGTGCTGTGTGTATGTTGAGTTCGCAATAAACCTGCTTTCAGTATAAGTGTTGTGTTCAGATGCCTGCTTCCATTTCAACGCGACAATATTGCTGTCACACTTGTATTACGCAACGATGGAACTCTATCACCATACCTTACATGTGTACTCTCGAGGTAAAAGCTGCCACAAAGGTGTTCTCCTTCGTAGGATGAAAGTTTGTCTCCTCATTAAACAAATCACGCAACCAGGGCTTGCTTTAAAATTCTTCCTTTAACGTTGAGCCACAGAATAGGGAGCTTACAGAACGGAAAGCTGGAGGCGGCTCCTTTGATCTGTATGTTACTAAGCGTTGCGCTTGACGCCATATTGAAAAGCAGTAAACGCAGAACTATAGCCACTTAGTACTTTGGCTGGAAATGGACTTTTTACGAACTGCAGCTAACCTCGCCGACTTTTAAGAAAGGAAACGGCTTTTCATTATGCTGTGCTCTATTTTGCGCCCTGTTCTTGCACCTAATTGTAATCCAACGAAAAAAAGTAGGCCTAAATTTTAATACAACTACGAAAATGTACGATAGAATCAATGATCGTTTTATTTGGTGCTTATCTCCAAAAGAATCCCAAGTAACGCGAAGTTATGTTTGGGAAATTAGTTATAAAGAAGAAAGTGAGTTTACAACTGTCAGGTTTTATTTGACACGAATAAATTTGCACAACTCAGACTTAGCAGTACAACGTGATTACACAGAAGTAATGACGTCTGGGCATATATAAAACTGTTAAATTACACATAAATGAACGACAGGTAGCGGAAACATAAAACTACATAACAAACTACATAATAATGGAACACATTATTTCAGTTATAGCAAAGGAAAAAGTGTTCATCATTTTCCTCTTAGTCTTCCTTGTCAATATGCATTCACTAGAACATTACACACCATTTGTACCTCACCGATGGGTCACTTTTATCACTTTGACTTTTTTTTCTCATTTTTGGTTTTATATTTCAAGTCTCTGTTTGTGAACTTCAAGAAATAGCAAATGCTCACTCTGACAAAAAGTTTTACTAAATGTTGGAGATAATATTTTTAAGTAAATCAGCTCTCCTTGAATTCACAGTCAGTTTCTTAGCACTGGAAATAAATATTGCCTATAAAACATACCTATATGTTATATTTTACTTATGGCAGTGATGTAGTTGTTTCAATGTTGGAAAAGTTGTATTTGCTTAAGTTGTATTTGCTTTAGAAGGATAATTAATTTACTGATCGGAGAAGGGCATATAGAAAAATCTGTCAACCATAGAGCAGAAACAGCATAAAATAATTATTCCCCTTAATCTATTTGTTTCAGTATCCGAAGAGCATTCGTTGCCAACATTAGCACACTAGGCCTCCATTGCCGTAAGTAAAATTTACCCTGCCTAAGCAACCTAAACAAGGGGAGGAGGCAGGATGAGTGTCATCGATTTGTCTGGTTCAGTTTTACTTACGGCAGTGGAGGAGTAATGTTTTAATGTTGGCAACATAATGTACGTTTTACGAGGACAACTACTTCACCGACCAGAGAAAGGTAGATACAAGAAACTGCCAACCATAGAGCAAGAACAACAAGATTATTTCCCTTATTCCGTTTGTTTGAATATCGTAACAAGGGGAGGTCGGCAATCGGGACCCGCCGATTTCGCCCAAGTTACCTGTGTAGAAGAAGGTGGGTCTCCACATAACGTGCCTGAAATATTTCGCCTTAGTGGGCCTTAGGAAAAGAGGAAATGCTCTCGAAAGTTTTTCCGATAGCACTGCACATGTTATTCAGCGCTCTGTTCGTGAATAAACGGCGTAGCGTAATGTAAAAAAAAAAAAAAAAATAAATAAATAAAATAAAAAAAAATAAAAAAAAATAAAAAAATAAACAAATAAAATAAAATAAAATAAATGTAATTTGTTTGTAGAAGTTATGGGACTTAACTACGGGGTCATCAGTCCCTAAGTAAGGCCCACTCAGGCGAAAATTTCAGGCACGTTATAGGGAGACCAATCTCCTTCTACACATGCAGTTTAGGCGAAATCGGCGGGTCCCGATTGCCGACCTCCCCTTGTAAGAGGATCAACGGTCGTTAACATTAGCACGCTACGCCTCCATTGCCGTTAATAAAATTTTACCGTTTGCATCAAATTATGTGAAGGTGAGCAGGTAGATGAGCCTTAAAAATTCCTGAAATATCTCGCCTATTTGGGCAACCGGAAAAGGGAACGCACGCGCAAAATATTGAAGTCCCGCTACTTACGCACTATTCTTTGTCTTTCATTTTGTGTTATTCCGACGTTAAACTTATAATTACAAAATATAAATGTACTTCAACATTTCGATGCTGTTGAACTGCTACAGCAACAGCAATAGTGAGAGTTATCGTCAAGAGAAGAAGCAAGGCTACTTTTAATAATTATGCACACATTGCTCTCATTCGAAACTGATAACATTTAACTTTTACCACTCATATAGCGACGTTCTGTAACCGTTCAACATCTTTTTGGAAGGTGAAGAAGCTTATATCCTTATTTGTATGAGAATTATTGCAGCAATTAGGTGCTGAACACCATCGGCCGCCTTTACTTTTATTGCTGCTCGTAACAAAAACGGAACAGCTTCACCTACTGACACACAGTTCTCTCTTTTCATTGCACCAAATACAAAGACGGCGCATTACCACGCCACAGAGTAGGGAGTGACCACGCGTTTACTGCTTTTCAAGATGGCCGATTCCACGCATGCGCACTAAATTTTGGACGACAGACTGCAGCGGGAGTTTCCTTTCTGTATACTCCTTATTCTGTGATTGAGCACGGCAGCTATCCCGCGACCTTCGTTCTGAATCATTTGGTAAAAGACAGCACAACCATCATTCCGAAGTTCGTTGATATAAGGAATTACACCACTATCAGTCTCAGGACCCTGTTTTAGACCCGCGGAAAGATTTGGACCTTTGCCTCTCCAGCCGTGAACTTATCTATTGTATCCGCCAATACCACATTGAATTACGATCGAAGGACATATGTCTATCAGCAGCTTTCACTCCGTTTGTATAGACGTAAGATAACACAGTTAATTTCAGTCTTGCCTTGTAGTTGGAATACTTCGACATTTTGACGACATGTAAAAAGAAATAGGTCAGCAACTTCAGTTTTCAAGTTTACTGTATGTTGTAACAATGGGAATATTTTATGCCAAATGCCGCTATGACTTTTGTTATTTGAAAGCCGATCCAGTAAGAACGAACCAGGAGAATGGATTATGTTTGATGTTAGTAAAATACTTTTAATAATGAAATATCGTAGGGGAGGGGGGTATGCGAGGGCGGAGCATATGAAAAAAATTCGGTATAATAATATACGCAGATAGTTGGGGTACTTAAATCTCCTCCTGCGCAGGGTATTTGGACGGCGACAGTATACGGGCACCCCTTTAGGCCAATTCACACTGTCCGTCACGTCACGTCACGTCACCGTCCGTCAGAACATTCCGCAATGTATTTCTAATGGCGGCATTCACACTGTCCGTCACCGGACCGTCACGTCACGTCAACGTCCGTCAAGCTTTCTCGAGAAGAATGTTTTGACGGAACGGTCGTCTGCTAACATCGGAAGTTAACCTAATTTCGTCACGCGAATTACATGTTGCAGTCGACGATTGCACTGTTTATATGCAAATGTGTCTTATTCATCTTTGTGCTGTTGTTGTACTTCGTTTTAGGGGTAAATCTCAAATGTTTCATGACGACATGTAATTTGATTACGCATTTTTCATTAAATAACACTTTAAATGAAAATGTCAGTTATAATGAAAGACAAAAATTCAGTTGTTTACGACGTATTAACAATGTCAGCATGCAAATCGTAATGGTTAAAGTATACAGGCGATATTTATGCTCTTACAAGTATGGTTTGATGTCTTCATATGTTTATTTTTTCGCTTAAAAATAGATGTCGATGTTTTGAAATGTTGTTTCAGTTCCCAGTAAGTTGGCCAAAAACATACACTGTAAAGTTTTCTTTGGCGGTTAATAACATTTAGCGTTGTTGTTCCCCCTTTATAGTATTAAACTATGACTTTATACATAACAGATCGCCACTCATAACCTCACTTTCAACATCGCGTATTGAGACGGACGAATTGACGTGACGGACACGGACGGACAGTGTGAATACAACTTGACGTGACGGTTCCGTGACGTGACGTTGACGTGACGGACAGTGTGAATTGGCCTTTTAAGTTAAAGATGCCAAGTCAAGGGGAAAAAACAAAATAGCCAACCGTTCTTTGCTTAAATTACCGCAAACAAATTGATGTTCTATGTCAATGGGTATGTACCACAGCCGACTTTACTAGAGTAGGCTATGTATATACCAAAGAGATATAAAAAGGTATATACCGTATCCCAGAACGATGAGATAAGAGTCGATTGGACGAATATACGCCAAAGCTCAACGAGCTTAAATTCTAGCCACAGACATATATTACGTCTGTGATTCTAGCTCGTTGCCAAAGTTCCTACGTGTATTCTTCTACATGCTGTCGATCTTTATCTCGATATATCGATGAATCGATCAAAAATGTTCACGTGACATTCATATGTAGTTGTATATTGCTATGTTAGCAAAAATGTGTTTTAATAAAACGTTGCATAAAGCTATGAAAGGGAGACGGCATCTGCCATGAAATAGTATGACAAGATTTCTATTTATCCGCCCTGTATCTGGACTTGTGTTTAGCAAAAGCACGCAGTGTTGTGATGTCACATGCATGTGTGTTGCATAGTTTACACAGAATCACGATATCAATGTAATTTATTTCTCTTAGCAATAAATTCTCCTTTACAGAACTACGCGCTGCCTCGTGGTTACAAATTGTTAATCTTTCGACTTAGATAGCCTCACGTCATCGTCTTTCTTGTTCCACCGAGAGGAAGGTTAAGCCGGTAAACAAAATATAATTTCTCTCCTGTTGCTGTAAGAGCTAGAAATTGTGGCATATAATATGTTCAAACATAAACGACAATAGGATACGGTACTGTTAAAGGGTTTTAACTGGTTTTACAAATTTGTTTGTTTATAGATACATTGTTTAAATGTCTTGGATACGGGAGAAAGGCTTAAACTTTTTGGAAATGATATGTGTGGACATTGTGAAATATGGGGGTGTGCCGAAACATGTTGCATTTATAATGGATGGAAACAGAAGATTCGCAGAAAAAAATAAAGTGAAGAAGATAGATGGACATACAAAAGGGTGAGTTTAGGTTAGTTGACAGTATCGAATTATCTATGCCCTTACTACCCATGTCATATAAAAAATATTGTTTCTGGACCTTCATTCTCTTAATATACATTGCAATTTTTAGTAAGAAATAGAACACTATATTGTCACTGATAGTAATGATGTCCGTATAGTCTGTGCGTGGTATGATAGTATTCGTTTCGTACAATGCTTTTGTTACTGCATCTCGTAAATTTACAGAACCTATTTTCTTAAAAGTTACGGTTTGCATTGTTTTGATGGCTGTGAAATTACAGGAACACTCAATCCCATTGCTGTAGTAGGCCTACTTTTTTATAACCTGTTTTTCAGAGACATTTGCTTTTGTCACCAAAACTATTTATCGCGTATTCTACTGTGTGTTTCGGCTTGATTCACAATTTCTGCCAGTTTGGACCATTTTAGTGAGAATTATATATATGGCCCCTCAATAAGTGACTCACATTCTTAATGTAGATTATATGAACTATTTTCTGTTTTGAATAGCCTAGTTAAAATAAGGAGACTTTAGTAACTGAAGTTCACTCTCCATTTCATGAAGTCTTAATAACTCTGTCTTTAGATCCACTGGCCACATTTTACGAATGTAAATGTGACCTGCATAATTATGTGGGGCAAAATTTTACCTAATGCAAGAGTGACATTGTGTGCTGATGTTGACAGTGACCCAATCACATACAACGAGGGGGAACAGTGACCATGAAGTAATTATTAATAATGCTGCTACTGCTTAATGGTTAGCAGGTTCTTTTATATACCTTTAGTTTATTAGGCCTAGTAAATAAATTACCCTCATAAAATGCACATTCTGCTATCAACATTAGCACACAACACTGCTGCTGTCATAAGTAAACTTTAACCCAATGCGGTTGCAACATAAACTGACTCACTAGACTTACTGTTTATATGTTAATCACGCGCCTTGGTTGCACAGTGATAGAGTGCTAGACTACAAATCCAAAGGTCGTGGGTTCAATCCCTGCCAGGTGCTAGGATTTTTATCTGTCACTTTCCACTTCTTTCACCTCTGGCAGTATTGCTCACGTGAAAAATACCGAGTAGCACCGTGGTTTGGAACCCACGTAAAACTGTATGTCCCCCTATAACTGGTTGGGTAAGTCAGTTCGAAGGTCGGAGGAAGGCAACTGCATACCACCTCCAAACAGGTCCATGCCTGTAGTGTTAAAACCAATGTTCGGATTGTTGACTGCTTTACCTTTACCTTATGTTAATCACATAGTATGTTTCATGCAGTGACAAAAATCATGTCAGAGCTTATGGTCACTTGCTGTCTGGTGTCAGTAAGCTTGTGGCACTAGCCATTTTTATTCCCTGTGATTGACTCAAGTGGTCTAGAGGCTCCCACATGACCATAATGGATTTTGATGAAATTTTGTATGAACATTTACACATGTTCCCAGTGAACACTGCTAAAGTTTCAGAAATTCAATACTTTCGAAGATACAGACCATAGCACAGCTTCCAATAGTGCGTCTGAATTTTCAGCAACTGGTAGTTTTTGCATGACAGAAACAAAACTTGGCCATCTTCTATAACTTTTAGAGCTCTTTAAAAGTAACATATTAAGAAAAGGATTTATGAGAATTTTTCGTATAGATAATTTGAAGCAAAGTTGTCCGAAGATGTAGCTGATTAAAAAAATGTGAACATTAGTTTTTTTATAGCTCGGAAAGTAATTGTGGGATGTACATGAAACTTTGCACACAATAACTCACCAACACAAGGTCTTAGAATATAAAGTTTCATTCTCCTATTGCTTTCCACAGATCTTTGGTAAGGTTGATGATTTTTCAAAAAGTACTAAAAATGGTATTTTTAGTCAAATTTTTCAAAAAAACTCTTCTAAACTATGGTCATTAGAAAGAGAATATTCTAAACTATCTAGAAAATTAGATTTGGTTTTGCAATGCAAGCATATAAGGCTCTAAAAAGTAGCATCATTGTAGAGGCACACTGGAAGTTTGAACACATTTTTCTGGCACTCATGTTCTACTTGGAATCTTTTATTATGTCTAATATATGTTTATTAATGTCTGGGATAAATGAAATAAGAAGTCCTGATGAATAGGACCTAGCTTAAGTCCAAATAGCAAAAGAATAAAAATATAAACAATGTCATTTCTTAATCTCCCCCCCCCCCCCCCCTCTCTCTCTCTCTCTCTCTCTCTCTCTCTCTCTCTCTCTCTCTCTCTCTCTCTCTCTCTCTCTCACACACACACGCACACACGCACACGCACACCACACACACACACGCACACAAAGTTATTATTTAGAATCAATGCATAATCATTATCTAATTACTGAGCGATTCCATGTCAAACCAACATACTTTAATTAAAAATTTTACCTCACCCTCTTAGATTTTGGGGAAGTTGGTATATACTTAAAGTGGGTGCTGAAACGAAGCTAAATACCAAACTTCAATTTTTTACCTCAAACCAATCATGAAATATGGTCATGTAAACTTTAAAAAAACTGGACAAAAATGTTTTAATGGTCTTTTTTTAAATTGCCCTAGAAGCTGCCTTCATTGAGCTAGAGAGCTGGGAAAGGTGTCATTTTGTAGGGTTTTGTTATTCTCTCTCCAGAGATATACAGTAAAACACAGCTTCTAATGAATAACCTTGTACAAAATACTAATTAATATTTTGATTTAATTTTATAAAAAGTACATAATTAAAAATTTTCAAAATATTTCCATAACTACTTCATACTGTTGTAAATCGTATCACAAAATATAAATGTGGGATGATGCTGGGTTCATTGTTAAAAAAATATTCCAGACTCTTGTTTTTCATTAACAACCCTAGTTTGACACAACAGACCTTTAACAAACAGGAATTTCATTAAAATATACTGAAAGGTAAGTAGAAAAGTATTAGAAAAATAAAATTATCACCTTTTTGTTATGTATTACAAACAGGAAGACAAAATAGAGCATATGAGCTTTGTCATTGTTTTCCATTGCCTGGAGCACAATACGACTGTGGTTTACATCTTTCAAATGAAGCTATATGAATTTCAAAAGTTTCCAAGAAACGATATACTATTATTCTGATGGTTCTGCTACTCAGTACAAAAATAAGAAACATGGCTTAATTTTACAGTCCGTGTCGCGGCATGGTATGTTGGGTTCAGATGTTGGCTGTGGCCACTGCATGTGAAGTACGGCAGGAATGTTCTTTTTCCAAATGTTTCGTTATGACTTTTTCTGGTGATGATTTCAGTTAATTTATTGGGCGGATAAGGGTACATCAAGAATGTGTCAACCATAGAGCAGGAACAGCATTAATTATTTACTTCATAGTCAGCATGAGAAAGTAATCCCAAATCCCATCACTCTATATGATTCTGTTTGCTCCAGCCACTGCCAACGTCTGAACACTCAACACTACACTGCGACACAACTGTAAAATTTGACCGAAACACTTCCTGAACCTTTGATTTCATGGGAAAGAATTCAACATAAAAGGTGAGTGGCACTTTCCAGCCACAGCACATGGGAAAGGGCCTTGTGATGGAGTAGGGGGCTCAGTTAAGAGACTGGCAGCTTGTGCTAAGGCCATAACAAAATCAGATCCAAACCCCTACGAGATCTATTTGAGTGGGCAGTAAATAAAAAAATGTTGATTTTGCATATTCCACTCAAGTAGACTATGTTGTTTCAGAAATATCATTAAAAAGCCTGGTTGAAGAGGCATTCACAATCAAAGAAACACAGCAATTTTGAATTTTCATTCCCAACACTACAACAAAGTTAAGTCAAATACTCAAGTGATATGCAGAGCTGGGAGAGGGAAGTAACTACATCACCAGACAAACTGACGTTACAAGGTGTATCGGGCTATATCACCACTGTATATGGCACGAACTGGTGGCTTGGGTAAATTCTAGAAGGGGGGGAAAAATTGAAGTTCCAAGACAATTTATTGGGAAACTGCTTACAACTCAAAACTTAATTTTTGTCTCAGCTTAGTGTTAATTTATATTTTTTAAACAGTTTTTGGTAATTTGGTAGAATCCGTATACATCAAAGGAAACGGCATTGTCATCGATATATATCGAATGTTCGATATAGTGTTTATGAACCCGAGATTCGGGCGCTACGCGCCCTCACGTACTAAAAAAAAACTTCTTGTTTAACCTATACCTAACTTTCACTTAAAAAAAAGTGATCTGTAGCGTAGCCTTAAGAAGGTTAGGTATAGGTTAAACAAGAAGTTTTTTTTTTTAGTATGTGAGGGCGCGTAGCGCCCGAATCACCGCTTCAGAAACACCTTATCGAACATTCGATATATATCGATGACAATGCCGTTTCCTTCGATGTACACGGATTCTACCAAATTACCCAGTTTTTTTCTTCAAAATTACTGTTGTACCTATTGTGATAAATTTAGCTGTTACTCAAAAATTGGCATTATGTTTTTTAGTTTCATTCCAAACATCATGGACGAAAATGATTATGTAAATACTAGTATTTTTTCATACTTTATTTCAGTTTGGTGTTAAAAGCTCAAAATTTTTTGTTTCATCAGTTGATATACTGTTACCGGTAGTTAAGTTGTATGAAATTAAAATAAGCAATCAACTCAATTGTAAAATATGCTATTTAGTTTTAATAAGATGATGTTTTGATATTTCTAATACTTTTTTATTTACCGTTCAGTATATTTTAATGAAATTCCTGTTTGTTAAAGGTCAGTTTGCTCAAACTAGGGCTGCTAGTGAAATAAAATAGCCCGGAATATTTTTTTAACAATGAACTCATCATCATCCCACATTTATATTTTGGTGTGTGATTTACAACAGTATGAAGTAGTTATGGAAATATTTTGAAAATTTTCAATTATGTACATTTTGTAAAAAAAAAAAAAAAAAAAAAAAAAAAAAAAAAAAAATTAATTAATATTTTGAAAAAGGTTAATAATTAGAAGATATGTTTTGTTGCATATTCCTGAAAACAGCATGCAAAATACTGAAAAATGACACCTTTCCCAGCTCTCTAGCTCAATGAGAGCAGCTCCTAGGGCAATTTAAAAAATCTGTTTGCACATTTTTGGCTGGTTTTTGAAAAGTTTACATAGCCATATTTCATGTATGGTTTGAGATAAAAAATTGAAATCTGATATTTTTCTTAGTTTCAGCACCCACACTATAAGTATACTAAATTTTAGCAAAATTTGAAATGGTGATAGGCGTTTTGATTTAAGATGGAATAACTCTGTATGTTTTTTACTTCATTAGCTGCTGACCTTTCATACTGTTACTACAGGCATTATTCAATAACTAACCTGCCGTATCAGTATTTTCACAAAACTTTGGTATATTTTATGAAGACCTGCTCAAAAAAACTTAATGTAGTAACAATTCACAGAAGTACAAACATGTTTGGCAACAACTGCTTGTCGAGTTGCAAACTATTTTACTTTAGACCCAAACTTGATGTATTAAGCCTACTTGTACTTGTTTCATGTGGACTGAGCTCTTTTTTCCCCCTGTAGAGCTTTTTTTTTTCCTTCAGAGTTCATTTACTCTATGAATGACCTTGTGGATGAATTATCCTATACCAAAAGTCAACAAGATCTCCAATCCCTGTTGAAATCATTTGTCCCCTGCCAGAAGCCCTCTCTCAAATCCATTTTCCTTCTCACTCCATACACCCACTTTCTGTATGCTCCCCAAAATCAACAAACTAAATAATCCTGGACACCCAATTGTAGCTGAAAGACTTGATTTTCACCTGAAGGGGCCCACAGCTCTTTTGTGGGTACGTGTGGTCCGCAGAGGATCCCGAGCCGAAGCAGCCTTCCTTCCCACCCCAGGCTGCTTCAGTCCTCCCCCCCCCCCTCGGAGATGGGTGTCTCGTGAGTTTAGGTGGTCTCATGTACCAGCTTTTTTTCTTTTCTTGGTTTCTCTTCTCCTAAACCTTGCTTCTGCCTTTCCCTCCTTACTGTACTCTTTTAGCCTTCTCTTCTCCTTTAGTCTCCACCTCAGCGTTTGAGACTCAACCTTTCCCACTTCCTTCTTTTCTTCCCACTTCCTTCTTTCCTCTTCCTTCTTTCCTTTCTTCCTCCCTGTGAATTCCTGAATGCCACCCACACACTTGCTACATAACAGGTGACTGGGTAATGCGCAAGTCCCAGCCCCGGGTTGGCATGTTGAGCCTGCACGTACCCCCTGGTAAAGGCCAGGCCGAGGGAGGGATGATTACCCGAGCTGATACCTTCCGACCGTGCCAATTAGTCCCTCCGTCCGTTTCTCGGGATGTGTGACCTGAGGTGTGGACAATCAACTAAGGCAGGTGACCCCTCAGTGAGGGTTCCCCATTAGGAAGGAGTGCGCCATCAGAGATGCCGGTAATCATTGGGGACAACTTCACAATGACTTCTTCTTCTTCTTCTTCTACTACTTTGTCCTTTACCCAGAAAAGGAAATTCAATGAATCGAAGTCTAAGAAAATTTTACCTAACTTGCCAAAGTTCCTTGTCATTTCAGGCACTGATGGTCTTGATTTCTCATCAGTGAATCCCTTTGTAATACAACGGGGACTTGATGTGATTGCAGGTCCTGTCAAAACTTGTTCCCTCCAACGTAATGGGACACTGTTGCTGGAAACCGAAGGTGCCTTCCAAGTTCAAAAGTTGCTTTGCACTACACTGTTGCACACCTTTCCTGTTAAGATTGAACCTCATCGTACCCTAAACTTGTCTTGGGGGGTAGTGTTTTCACAATCCCTTGACGGCCTGTGTGATGAGGAACTACAGGAGTACCTTTCTGACGAGGATGTAACAGCTGTGCATCGTGTGATAAAAAGAGTTAACAACATCCTAATACTAACCCAAACAGTGTTCCTGACCTTTGACAAAGTTGCCCTTCCTTCAAAGATAAAAGCAGGCTACAAAATAGTCACTGTTCAGCAATATGTCCCTAATCCCACCCGACGTTACCGTGTCAGTGGTTCAATCATACCCGTCAGTCGTGCCCCAATGCAGCGAAATGCATCAGCTGTGGTAGGGCCGCCCATGAGGGTGACTGTCCACCTCCATCCCATCACTACATCAACTGCATGGGTGACCATGCTGCTAATTCTCTTGAATGCCTTGTATATAAAAATGAGCGGACCACCCAGTAAATCAGAGTCAAGGAAAAAGTTTCCACGTCTGCTGCCCGGAAATTACTAGCAAGTAGAAAGCCTGCTGTGCTCCCAGTGGGTACCTACAGCAATGTACTTTCCTCTCCTCGACCAACAAAGGAGGCGAGTACGCAGACGTGTGACTTTACCTTCAGTGACACAGTTGTCAGATCAGCCAGCCCAAAGATTGCCCACTCAACATCCCCAATGCCTTCTGCTCACTCTAAATCCCAGTCCACATCAGTTTCACAGAAACCACGGGCCACTAAGTCGGATGCCCGTACTTCGAAAAAAGATTTTCTAAAAATGTCATCTTCCCAACCATCAGCCGCTCATTCTTCAAACAGAACTGCCTCCAAAAAGGCACACAAAAAGAGAAGTTTCTCTCCTTTCCCACCATGGCGTGACTCTTCGGTCATGCTATCCACCAGTAGACAGCCCCGGCCATTCTCTCTCTCTCGCCAGGACGCTCTACTGCTTGCCGATCTGCCAGCATTTCACCGGCGGAGGAAGCTGCCCCTTCCAATCACTCCAGGAAGGAGGCAGAACAGATGTCTGAACCCATGGAGCACGATTGTCCATCTGTTGATTGCAGTAGCAGTGCCACCTCGCAGCCAGGCCCTCAGCGGCCGTCGAGGTGATCCCCTCTTGCCTTCTCCCTTTTTTCTTCCTCTCTTGCTTTCTTCATGGCACTCCTTCAGCGGAACATCAGAAGCGTTCGTTCCAACCGCGATGAATTAAGACTACTCCTTCCACTGCACTGCTCGCTTATAGTTCGTCTGCAAGAAACGAAGCTCCGCCCAACCGATCATATCAATGTCCTACAATACATTGCAGTGCGTTTTGATTTGCCTCCTGTGGAAGGTCTTCCTGCCCATGGAGGTGCTATGCTGCTCATTCAGTATGATCCCATCCCACTGCAAACTCCCTTACAGGCGGTTGCCGTCCGTGTCACCACCTCCACATTCACCTTTTCTCTTTGTAATATCTACACCCCGTCGTCGTCTGTCGTTCTTAGGGCAGACTTACTGCACCTTGTTGCTCAGCTTCCTACGCCATTTTTGTTGATTGGTGACTTCAATGCCCACCACCCTCTATGGGGCTCTCCAGCTTCTTGCCAGAGGGGCTCTCTTTTGGCTGACCACTTTAACCTTGTCTGCCTAAATACCGGCGAACCAACTTTCCTATCCGACACGACGCATACCTATTCCCATTTGGACCTCGCAATATGTGCTACTCCACTTTCGCATCGTTTTGAATGGTATGTTCTGTCTGATAGGTACTCGAGCGACCATTAACCCTGTATAATTTCTCTACTACTTTATACCACTTCTCCATGTTACACTATCTGGAACATCTCCAACGTCAACTGGGGACTCTATTCTTCCATGGCAGTTTTCCATGATCAGAACTTCCCCAGCTGTGACAATCAGGTCAACTACCTCACGGATGTTATCCTCACCGCTGCCGAACATTCCATACCCCGAACTTAAACGTCTCCATGTAGGGACCCAGTTCTCTGGTAGAATGCTATTAGAGCCCGGTGACGTGCTCTACCTTTGTTTAAACGCCGGCCTACTTTGGAAAATTGTGTTAATTACAAAAGACTATGAGCGAAATGCCGCCATGTCAAAGAAAGCAAAAAAGCTTGCTGGACTTCTTTCAACAGATTTACTCCTTCCTCGGTCGTCTGGGGGCAACCTACTCCGATTATCTGGCACTAAGGTCCATTCCCCAATCCCCAGACTGAACATAGCAAAACAGGCTCTCGTGGAACCTGTTGATTTCTGCAATGCTTTGGGCCACTCTTTCGCTGAGGTCTTAAGCTCAGCTAATTATGACCCTGCCTTCCTCCCCCGAAAACAGGCCAAGGAGGCACAAACGTCTTCTTTTACATCTCCCAATCGTGAAAGTTACAATGCCACCTTCACCATGCAGGAGCTAGAACGTGCCCTTGCCCTCTCCCGGTCCTCTGCCCCGCGGCCCTATGCCATTCGTATTCAGATGCTGAAGAACCTCTCCCCTGCAGGTAAATGCTTTCTTCTTCGCACTTATAATCACATCTGGACTGAAGGTGAAGTTCCCACTCGTTAGCGTGAAGTAATTGTTGTCCCCATACCCAAACCAGGAAAAGACAAACATCTTCCTTCCAGTTATCGCACCATTTTCCTGACCAGCTGTGCCTGTAAGGTATTGGAGCACATGGTCAATGCTCGGCTGGTTTGGATACTCGAATCTCGACATCTCCTCACTAATGTCCAATGTGGGTTTTGAAGGCATCGCTTTTCTGTTGATCACCTCATTACCATGTTGACCTTCTTTATGAATAACGTTTTGCAAAAGCATCAGACGGTGGCTGTTTCCTTCAATTTGGAGAAGGCTCATGACACTTATTGGTGGGCTAGCATTCTCCGCACCATGCATATGTGGGGTCTTTGCTGCCGTCTCCCACTCTTTATTCTTGCCTTTTTAAAATTAGAATGTTCAGGGTACGAGTGGGCTCTGTTTTGTCGGACACCTTTCGCTAGGAGAATGGGGTGCCACTGGGCTCCGTTTTGAGTGCGGCAATTTTTGCCATTGCGATCAACCCAATTATGGATTGCTTTCCAGCTGATGTTTCAGGCTCCCTGTTTGTGGGTGACTTCACGATCTATTGCAGCGCTCAGAGAATGTGTCTCCTGGAGTGTCGTCTTCAGTGTTGCCTTGACAATCTCTATTCTTGGAGTGTCGCAAACAGCTTCCGTTTCTCCCACGAGAAAACTGTCTTTATCAACTTCTGGAGGTACAGAGAGTTTCTTCCAACATCTCTCCACCTTGGCCCCGGCGCTCTCCCCTTCGCGGAGATGACATTTTTAGGGCTAACGTTGGACAGGAAACTTAGTCTCCACATGTGTGTTCTCTGGGTGCCCGCTGTACTCGTTCCCTCAATGTTCTCCATGTTCTTAGTGGTACATCATGGGAGGGGCGGATTGTACCGTCCTGCTTCACCTCTATCTACTGTCAGATCCAAGCTGGAATACGGGAGTTTCGTGTACTCTTCTGCATGGCCATCCATTTTACGCTGCCTAAACTCGATTCACCATCGGGGGTTACGCCTGGCGACAGGAGCCTTTGACACTACCCCAGTTGACAGCCTCTATGTCGATGCTGCCAAATTACCTTTAACCTATCGACGTGACATATTGCTGTGTCAGTATGCATGCCAGCTGCTTTCGATGCCCCACCACCCTTCCTATCCATCATTCTTTAATGACTGCCTCAATAGCCATTACAGGCTGTCCGCGATTGCCCTGCTCCCTCCTGGAGTCCGCTTTTGTAGCTTGCTTCGACAGCTCCATTTTATCCTCCCTTCCACATTTCAAATAGGTGAGAGCCCAGTGCCACCTTGGCTTCAGGCTCAAGTTTGCGTTCACCTTGAACTCACCTCACTCCTGAAGGAGAGTACTTTGGATGTTGTTTACCACTCAAGGTTTCTTGAACTTCGTGCACAGCTCATAAATTCCGTCTTCATATGTACGGATAGCTCTAAGACTGATGAAGGTGTCAGATGTGCATTTGTCACCAGGGATGGCGGTTTTCAGTACAGGCTTAATGACCACTGCTAGAATTTCACAGCTGAGCTTTTTGCCCTCTATCAGGCTGTACTATATATCCGCTGACATTGTTATCCTTCCTATGTCATCTGCTCTGACTCCCTGAGTGCTATCTAGGGTCTGAGAGACCCCTTTTTGGCCCATCCTGTTGTGCAGCAAATCAACTGCTCTGTTCAATTATTAGCTGCCGATGGGCTTCGCGCGCCTGGTAACGACGCTGCTGATGCCGCGGCCAAGCCTGCAACTCTCCTACCTCGGACAGCTACATACTGTGTCCCATCGAATGATATTCGAGGGGCTCTTTCCCATTGCCTTATATCGTCGTGGCATAATGTGTGGTCCTCACTTACAAATAATAAGCTTCAAACCATTAAACCACTCCTGGTGGCTTGGAGTTACCTCCTCACGCCACTCTCGCGACGAGAAGAGGTTATCTTGGCCCGGTTGCGGATCGGACATTGCCGGTTCAGCCACCGCCACTTGCTAACTGGTGACCCTGTACTGTTGTGTTTCTGTGGTCACCCGTTGACGGTGCGCCATGTTTTATTGTCTTGTCCAAATTTTACTCCTGTTCGGATTGCACTGAATTTACTGGATATACTGGAAGAAATTTTAGCTGATGACACAAGAGCTGCTGCTAGAGTCTTGAATTTTATCAAATTGACCAATTTGTCATAGGACATTTAGCTCTTCCTTTTGTTCCCACGCCATCTGGATACTACCCTTCACTACCAGTCCAGTGCCAGCTGTTGTTGCTGCCTCATCGCCCAGAGTGCAAAGTATCATAATCTAATTGCGTGAAATTTTGTTGACAGTTAATTTCTTAATTTTCGTTGGTGCTTCTGTTTTTAAGAGGTTTCTTCTCACCTACTTGGCAGATTTCGTTTGAGCCACTGTTTTAAGAGTTCATTCTCATGTATTTTGTATACAGTTTTTGCCTGCTGCAACCTTCGTGATTTAAGTGTCATATTGTCACTTCCTTATTTCGTGTTCTGTTTCAAGGAAGCTTGTATTCCTGCGTGTTTTATAACAGTGTATTCCATACATTTTCTTCTTTATTTTGAAAACAGCCGGACTCTGTTTCATTTTTTCGACAGTGTACCGGTACTTACCACGGACCACAGTTCAGTCAGCGGCCAGCCGCCTTTAATAAAGTACTGGACTAGTTAAATGCTTCCAGAATGAAACTTTCACTCTGCGGCGGAGTGTGCGCTGATATGAAACTTCCTGGCAGATTAAAATTGTGTGTCGGAACCGGGACTCGAACCTGGGACCTTTGCCTTTCGCGGGCAAGTGCTCTACCACTGAGCTACCCCGACACGACTCACGGCTCCCCCACACAATTTTAATCTGCCAGGAAGTTTCATATCAGCGCACACTCCACTGCAGAGTGAAAGTTTCATTCTGGAAACATCCCTTAGGCTGTGGCTAAGCCATGTCTCCACCATATCCTTTCTTCCAGGAATGCTAGTCTTGCAAGTTTCGCAGGATAACGTCTGTGAAGTTTGGAAAGTAGAAGGCGAGGTACTGGCAGAAGTGAAGTCGTGTCGGGGAGCCATGAGTCGTGTTGGGGTAGCTCCGTGGTAGAGCGCTTGCCTGCGAAAGGCAAAGGTCCCAGGTTCGAGTCCCGGTTCTGGCACACAATTTTAATCTGTTAGTAAAATGCTGATTATTGTGTTCTACTTTCTACAGTTAATTGTATCTATTGGTTGGATAGGATGTGTGCTTGCTGTGTGTGTGGAGGCAGGAGGAGTGGGGGGGTTAGGGGGACTAGACTACTATGGCCATCAGTCCAGGAGGAGTTTACCACAGTTAGCAAACAGCTGAGCGTGCTGTTGGCTACAGTCAGCCGTCTTCAGGCTGCTGTCTCTGGGTGCAGTGGTGGTGGGGAGGCTGGTGCGTTGGTGTGTCGATTTGGGACACCTCAGGTGTCTCGTGCTTCCACCCTCTGTACCTGCTACCGAGGCACCTTCAAGTGTACCGGACGTGGTCGAGCTGCCCTGTATGTAAGGAGTGGTGGCTTAAACTGCGTTCGCATCGCTCGAGATGGAAGGCCAATGTGGAGGCTGACCGCCCATCCACGCTCGTTTGTCCTGCAAGTGGATGTGTGGCCACTCATTCAGCAGGGTCTGAGCAGGTGCATGGGGGAGGGGATTAATAGTTATTGGGAGCTCCAATGTTAGACGCATGATGGAGCCCCTTAGGCAGATAGCATCGAGATCCGGAAAGAAGTGCAACATGCACTCGCTGTGTCTGCTGGGGGGGGGGGGGGGGGGGCGCACATCAGAGATGTGGAGGTGGCCTTGCCGGCAGCTATCGAGGGTACAGGGTGTGGTCAACTGCAAGTCGTGGCTCACGTCGCCACCAATGATGCTTGTCGTTAGAGTTCTGAGGACATCCTCAGTTTCTAAGGGCAGCTGGCGGAATTGGTGAAGGCTGCTGCCCTCGCATGCAGGGTGTAAGCAGAGCTATCAATTTGTCGCATTATTACCAGGGTTGATCGGAGTCCTTTGGTTTGGGGCTGAGTGGAGGGTCTGAACCAGAGGGTTCGGCGACTTTGTGACAGTCATGGCTGCAGATTTCTGGATCTGTGTTATCAGGTGGGGAAGTGTAGGATGCCCTTAGATAAATCAGGGTGCACTACACTAAGGAAGCAGCTACTTGGGTAGCAGAGTACTTATGGAGTGCACATTGTTTTTTTTTTTTTTTTTTTTTTAGGCTAGGCGCTAGCTCTGATGACCACTCTCTATCAACAGTCAGACAGCAAATTCAGGCCGCAATGGGCTCAAAAATTCGACTATCAAAATAAGTATTAAAAACAAAGTTCCTGAATTTGCTGCACTGTATGGAAATTATTGTGCTCAGATAGTTTTAGTCTCCGAAAACTAGCTAAATCATGATGTGGCAAGTTCAGAAATATTTAGCGAGATGTGGAATACATATCGGAAAGATAGATTGGACACAACTGGAGGGGGAGTGTTCATCACTGTGGACAAAGATATTGTTTCTCCTGAGATCGAGGATGAAAGTAATTGTGAAGTTATGGGCATATATACATATATAACAGGTCTAAGAGAAGTAAAGTTAATAGTTGGGTGTTTTTCCCGGGCCACCCAATGCTGCTGTAGCAGTTTTAGTCATTCAAAGACAGTGTACACCAGGTAGTGCGTACGTATCCGGGCCATGTAATATTACTCGGGGGAGACTTCAACCTTCAGAGTATAGATAGGGACCTCTCTAGTTACATTTCAGGTGGTACAGGCAAGCAGTCTTGCGAGCTACTTTTGGACACATTCTCCGAAAACTGCCTTGAACAGTTAAACCGGCAAACTGTGCGCAATGGAAATATCTTAAACCTTATAGCTACGAACAGGTCTGATCTTAATAACGATGTCTGTGTAGAGACAGAAATTAGTGATCATGATACTGTCGTAGTGCCGATGGTGACCAAAGATAAAAAAACTAATGAAGAAGGCTAGGAATGTGTTTTTGTTAGGAAGAGCTGATAAGCAATTGTTAGGATGGCATTCAGAAAATGAATGGACATCGTTTAGTTCCGATACAGTGGGTGTAGAAGAATTGTGGACTAAATTTAAATGCATTGTACATAAAGGGTTAGAGTAATATGTGCCAGTAAAGTCGATTAAGGATGGGATTGATCTACCATGGTATTATGATGATGGTGGTGGTGGTGGTGGTGGTGGTGGTGGTGGTGGTGGTAAAAGTTCTTTCTGAGAATCCAAGAAAATTGTGGTCCTAAGTAAAATCGATAAGCGGGTCAAAGCCCACTATCCAGTCACTAATTGATCTTTCCGGGGCAGTAATAGAAGAAAGCAAACGGAAACCTGAAGTTCTAAATGCAACCTTCAAGAAATCTTTCATGCAGGAGGACCGCACAAATGTACCATCATTTGATCAACGTACTAATTCTAAAATGGAGGACATAGTAATAGGTATTTCTGGTGTAGAGAAGCAGCTGAAGAGCGCTAAATACGAAAAAGTCTCCTGGTCCAGATGGAATACCAGTTCAGTTTTAAGAGTATTCTGCAGCGTTGGCACCTTACTTAGCTTGGATTTTTCCCGAATATTTAATTCAGCCCAAAGTTCCTAGTAATTGGAAAAAAGCACAGGTGACTCCTGTTTATAAGAAAGGAAAGAGAACTGACCCACATAATTACAGGCCAATATCATTGACATCAGTTTCCTGTAGAATTTTCGAGCATTTCTCCGTTTGAATATAGTTAGTTTCCTTGAGACGGAAAAGCTTCTTTTTATGAATCAGCACGGGTTTAGGAAAGATTGTTCATGTAAAACTCAGCTTGCCCTTTTCTTACACGACATCTTGCGAGCCATAGATGAAGGGAAACAGGCGTACTGTGTTTTTCTCCATTTCAAGAAGGCATTTAACACGGTGCCACACTGCAGACTGCTAATGAAGATACAAACATATGGAATAGGTTCACAGATTTGTGACTGGCTGGAAGACTTCCTAAGTAATAGAACACAGTGCGTTGTTTGTGACGGTGAGTGTTAATCAGAGATGTGTGTCATCAGGCATGCCCCAGGGGAGTGTGATAGGATCACTATTATTTTTCTATCTGCTGATGGACAGAATAACTTGTAATTTGCGGCTGTTTGCTGATGATGTTGTGGCGTATGGGAGGGTGTCATCTTTGATTGATTGTAATAACGTACATGATGACTTACAAGGGAATGGTCAGACTTGTCATGTCGAAACCTGTGTTGCTATTTTTACCACTGTGAGTTAACACTAAGGAAGTCTGTATGCAGACTGTTAGCTGCTGACGTGAACTGGAAGTCTGTAAAAAATTTTATGAAGTATAGCATTATTGTTGCATGGTTTCCGTGCTTATATCTGCCTGTTGTACAACCCTGACCTCTCTCACTGTTATACCAATGCCATCTAGGGACAAGGTGGCGTTAGCTACGCGCCGCTCTCCTGCCACAGCAGTGAGAGAGCTGATTCGCCCAGTGAAAGCGATCATACGATAATTAATAAATATGATGATGATAAATTTGTTGACAAATGTAGCTGATATGTTATCTACAACATAATTTCCAAATAGCTATGAAATAGACACAAATACATATACGGTTTAGAACAAGTCAAACTTTTATTTTCTTGTAATTACCACAAAAATGCGAAATATTGATACAATGTTCAAACCATAGGTTTTTTGTGCACCAAGAACATACAAGCAAAGATGACATATGACAGCACTAGGAATCACAGACATTGTTAGACGTCCATAGACAAAACTTGGCCAGTATTAGGAATGAATCAGGCCTAATATCAGTATATTTCGAAGCATGCCACATATATTTAACCACATTTTGAAACCGTGGGGAAGAAAACTGATAATGTACGACTGATTGCAACCTGAGAATATTGTCATGGTGATAGACAGGAAACTGCAGTGATTTGCACACAATAATTTTCTAAGTTAGTTTTCTGTAAAATTCCTTCCACTGGCGGAAAAATTCTCTAACGGTTGAATTACGTTCGTCGTGCCGGGTGGAATCTGTAATATCTCTACTTCTTTGTCAGGGTGAGCTTGAAATACAGCTTTTAATGAATCAGAACTTTTATGACCTGACCACTAATCTAGAAGGAGAAGAGATTTGTTCCCGCAGAACAGAAGAAAAGCACGATACATGAAAAGTGTAACATTATCATTTCCCATTTTGCCAGACTTCGATGCGTCTACCACAAAATTGTCTGCGGAGAATATTGTTTGTTTGACACGTGATCCGAAATGTCCAGTTGGTTCTTAAAGACACATATATAGCTTAGGCAGCAATGAACCATCCAGACTAATGATGGGCATTTTAGTGTGTGAATGGGTGAGTGCAGTCGTGGACTGCGCAATTACCTCAATATGTTTTTCCCCTTTGAATGAAGTGTTCTTTTCCCACACATTTCTTTTTGAAAACCTAACTGATCTGCATTGTAAACGTAAGATTCACTAAAACTGTCAATCTTATTTTTTCCAGTCATAAGAAAAGCTTTTATCATTTCCATTTGAGTCACTTCATTTTCCGACCTGTTTCTCGATACAAATTTTGTTATTTTTCATGCTACAATTTTATGTGATATTTTCAAACGACTAATCCAACTTTGAGAAGCTGTAAATTCTTTAGCACCTATCGTGTTGGCAATCTGTAACGCCCAATCACGCAAAGTTGTGTCACTGACACTCAATTACTGTCATCTGGCATTGGTAAATTGCTCAGAAAGTAGCGCATTTATCTCCGTCGTAATTACCAGTTGATTCTTACATCGTCCAGCGACTTCCTTTTTCCATTTATACAATTCACGTTCAGAACGGACAAAGTGATACCTATTTTGAACAGTCTTGACATGTAGGCGTTTCTTACCACTTTCGTTCAACCAACACTTCATAGCTTTTTCTTTGTCTGATAATGTAATTGTAGTTTCTGGTGTTGCTTTCAGAGATAACTGATGATGGTACGTGGCACTATCACTCGAAGAGTCTTTATGTGTGCAACTTTCTTCCGTTTCTTCACCATCTGTAGATTCCCAGTCTGCAATACTGAGTGTTTCATTCCTTTCTAGCCACATGTCTGTGCTATTGACATTCTCGTCTAGAAGTTTAACTACCAGGTTGCTCATCACAGTCTTCACGCATGTTTTCTGTTGATTGCTTCATTTGGTGTCTGTGGTATATCTCCATGGCAAGCAGCAAAACATTTACAGGGTTTGCCATCACCTGTGAGGGGAGATTGAATGTTCACTGTAAAGTGGCTTGCGGAGTATAAATGTAGATGTACAGAATATCTTTCACATCTCTAACCAGTTTTAGGATGGTATGTTTCGAAATACGTACCAGAAATGAAAAGGAAGTGCATGCCACAGAAATGAATATTCGTTTCCCCTTTCCACCAAGGAAATGTAATATGTTCAAAACTTTAAAATGAAGAATTGGAAACATGTCTTCCTATATTGAAGAAAGTTGTTACTACAACTACATGAATGCACTTATTTTTCTCTTCAAATTGATGAGAGTACAGATGTCACAATATGGTGCAGTTACTTTTTTTGTGCAATTTGACTATCACGATGATATAAGAGAGGAGTTTTTGTTTTACAAACTGCTTGAGTCAAATGCTACAGCAAAAAACCAGACACACACACACACACACACACACACACACACACACACACACACACACACACACACACAAATGATTGACCTTTATTTGTTACAAGGAAGTATTCCTTGGCGAAAATGTCTGTATTTATACAGATGGGGTCAAGCCAATGAGTGGTCACTTAACAGGGACTTAACAGCAGAACTGAAGGAAGTTGCACCCAATTGTCGAAGCACACACTGTGTAATACACTAAGAAGTATTAGCATCTAAGGACATGCCTGAAACTCTTCATACTGTTTTGATAGTCACTGTAAAGGTCATAAAGTTTATCAAGGCAAAGTATCTAAACTCATGGCTATTTACTCTATTGTGTGAAGATTTGGGAGATAAATTTATAAGTTTGCTTCTTCATACTGAAGTAATGTGGCTCTCTTGCAGCTAGATTTTAAACCGAATTTTAAAAATTGAGGTCAGAGGTTTTTATGTTTCTCAATGACAAAAACACCATTGTTCACTGGTGAACAATGGTTATCGTGGTTGGACTATTTAGTGGATAGCTTCAAGAGGCTTCACATTTTGAATATGGGCCTGCAAGGATCAGGCACAACAGCTTTCCTAGCAGATAACAAAATAGCATTTTTTACAAGCAACTTAACTCTTTCTGGATCACAAGTACTGAAGAATAACATTTGAGCCGCATTTCCTAATCTTAATCAGTTTTTGAGGTCAGTAAACTGGCTCACATGAAGATCTAGTTAGAGACATTACTAAACATTTAGAAGTCTTTCAAAAAAAAAAAAAAAAAAAAAAAAAAAAATTGGAAAGTATTTTCCCAAACATTTACCCAAAATATGACTGGATAAGAAATCAATTTTCAGGTAAAGTACCAGATAAAGTAATCATGAAGTAAACTTTTGTTGACATGACCAGCAACAGTTCAATAGAAGATCCTTTCAAACAAAAACTCTGGTTTCTTTTTGTATGGGAAAAATATATATCCTCTTTATTTTCAAACAAGCAGTTCGATTTTTGGTGCTTTTTGAAACTACAGTACTTACATGTGTGAAAGTGGATTTTCTGTTATACATTAAAAATAAAAACAGAAACAGACTTAGTAATTAAGATTTGAGAGTTAAGTTGAGCTCAATCAAACCAGACTTTGAAGCTCTGGTTAAAGATAAACAGCAACATGCTTCCAACAGATTCTTTGTGGACTCTAAATTACTATCTTAACTTTATTACTGTTGTGCACAACTGGTTTGTAATATAAAAATGTAATAAATATTTAAAATGTCTTTCCACTTTTACTCATAGCATATTCAGTATTTTTATCAGAACCAGTATAACTTAATTTAATATTATTTGCTACAAATAAGTACCATATGTGAATGTAAGAACTCCATAAAAAGTGCTTCTATGAAATCTTATTACTTGTTTGTATCGCATTTCTGCTATACGTAGTAGTTAAGACAGGTCGCAAAATCATATGTATGTTGTCAGCTTTGAGTAAGATTGTAAAATCCTCAGCATTGCAGAAGTCATTTGCCCGTTCAACCTTCTGCACCCCCCCCCCCCCTCCCCGCCCCTTGTTCACCACCTAAGGATTTGTTAAAAAAGATACAGTGGTTCGCGAAAAATTTAAAAATAAGTGGTTTGCAGACCATTAAAAGAACTTTCAAATAAACTAAAAGTTATTGTTCTGGTTTAATTAGAACACAAGTTATGAACAAATCAATATTAAACCTTGAGTAAAAATTAAGATTTTTCCTTTTTTTTCTTCTTTTTCCTTCTTTTTCTTCTTTTTCCTTCTTTTTCTTCTTTTTCCTTCTTTTTCTTCTTTTTCCTTCTTTTTCTTCTTTTTCCTTCTTTTTCTTCTTTTTCCTTTTTTTCTTCTTTTTCCTTTTTTTCTTCTTTTTCCTTTTTTTCTTCTTTTTCCTTTTTTTCTTCTTTTTCCTTTTTTTCTTCTTTTTCCTTTTTTCCCTTTTTTTCTTCTTTTTCGTTTTTTTTTCTTCTTTTTCCTCCCCCCCCCTCCCCTCACATAGGTTAGTCAGTAACCACTAGTGGATTTTTTTGTGTTAATCTCGTAGAGTACTAAATACATATCAAATTTCAAAGAAATCTAAGAGGGTCAGGTTTAAAATCCAACTTTCATTAGTTGGTGTTTCTAGGCATTTTGGTGCCCTTTTATTTTACTTTTTGGCTGAAATTTTCAGACCTGTTCTATTTGAATAACCTTTGTCACATTTTGCTGAATGTATTGCAAAATTGTCTCCAAAAGCAAGGCAGTTTATCTTAATTCAGTTTTTTTCCTTCCCAGAATTATTGGATCCTTTTTGTTATTTTTTAGCTCTAAATTCCAGATCCTGACAACTTTTTCTAGCACACTCAAACAATAAAGGTGACAAACCATCCCATTGTTTAACACCAGTTTTGATTTCAAATGGATGCGATATTTCTCCCATTAATTTAATTTTGTGCTTGTTAGAGGTCCAGGAATTATGTTTGCTAATTGCTAGTGGTTTTGTCTATTGTTCCTCTGTCTACTGAATCAGACCACCTTTTTTACTGACAAAACCGTAACTAATGAGGATGAAGTGAAAAACAATCTTATACACACATCAAATACAAAAGTAGTTGATGTAATCATGCATGGAAGAGTGGTAAGGCAAGTGGCTGAGATGAAAGTTCGTAAACACTATGTAAACTCCAACCTCAGAGTGTAAGATCCTTCAGTTAAGAAGGTATTGATATGTAAAATGTGTTAAGATTTCAATTTATTCATTTCCAAAACTTGTCATTGTACAATTATTTTACATGTTACTTTTAAACAATATTTTAGAGGAGGGGGATCCTAGAACATGACGTGAATAACAAAGATCAATAAGCTCATTATGTTATGTTTACTGACACATACAATTACACTTAGCACAAGGTGTACACTGGCTGTGCGAACACCCTTGAGATAAGCTCGTACCCGGCATGCTGCACGCGAGCTCACACTCGGTACTGTTTATATCAATCGCTCGTGCATGGCGAGTGCTGGCGTTTGCCACAGTTTCCCACAGCACAATCTCGCAGCCGACACTTCATGTAATCGCTCGGCTTCACTTGCATCTGTGCCTTACAGTATTCCTTCCTCCTTGGGGAAGATCAGATGCAAGAGATGTCTGTGGCATTGTCCTCTGGTTGAGGTGGCAGGCTAGCACCTGTGTGTAGGGCCTGAAGTACTTGGAGCACGGGCAGCGTCGGTATCCACTTTCCCCCACAATCCATATGCCAGGACCAGTGATTGACACTCGGGCTCCATCTACACCTCGGGCCCAGGATCTGGTGGCAGGGGCCCAGAAGGTAGCGGTGTAGCAGGAGGAGACGGATCCAGTGTGGGTGGTGACTGTACCCGCAACAGTGTAGGTTCACCACAGGATGAATCTGGTTCAGCCCCCGTCTGAGGTGGACAACTTGCAGGTAGCTGCAGGAACCCCTCTTCAACATGTGGACTGATTAGTGGAGCAGACAGGTGTGGGAGTGTCTGCTGGGTGATGGGGGGGGGGGGGGGTCTCCCGATCTTCCACAGGCAGGCACAGCTGGTCATGATGACGTGTATAGATGCCATCTTCTGTGAGTATCTTTCACAGACGGCGGTGAGGCATCTGGTGACGATGGAGGGATACATTTTAGCCGACGCCTGAAGCCTCGCACCCAGACCGCCATTCCTGTTCCGAAGCGAGGGGACAGAGGCATGGGTGAATGTCCCTGGCTCGGATATAGGAGATACAGTAGAGTCTAGGGCTACCGGCCATGGAGGATTTCCACGGGATTCTTGTCGCCGAATGGCGTGAACTGATAGGACGAGAGAGATTGATTGAGAGCAATGTCTGAAGGGTACTGAGCCACATACTTCAACTGCATCTTAAAGGTGCAAACAAATCTTTCAGCATCCCCATTCGACTGTGGATGCAAGGAGGGGGAGGGGGGGGGGGGCAGCTGCGGCGCAAGGACATGGAGCATACCCTAGACGTTGCAGGAGGAGGCAAACTTACGTGACATGAACTGAGGACCGTTGTCTGACACCACTGTGGTAGGGAGGCCTTCAATAAAGAAAATGTGTCACAGTGCTGCAACAGTGGCTACGGCAAGGGAGATAGGAATGGACAATGTACGAGAACCTAGAGAAGGCATCAATAACCAGTAACCAATAGGCATTAAGGAAGCGGTCGGCAAAATCAGTGTGCAGGCATTCCCAGCCATGTGCTTGTTGAGGCCACGGGGCAAACGTAGCTGTAGGGGAGGCTTGATGCCATGTACAGAGTGAGAAAGAGGTAACTGTATGAAAGACATCACCGACCAGATCCAGCCAAAACACATGATGGTGAACCAATGCCTTAGTACAAGAAACCCCCCAGTGGAGCAGCTTGAGGATCTCTGTGCAGAGGGCCGATTGGACGAAGACCCGAGGAGAGCCCTCCTCAGTATTGAGGAGAAGCACACCATCCACAACAGAAAAATGATTTCAAAATGTTTAGTACTTCCTAAGGGGGTCTGATGCCTGTGTCGGTAGGATCTCAGGCCAGCAGTGTTGTACAAAATGGATCCCCTTGCTGAGGACTGGGTCTGCGGCACTAGCCTTATCCACCTTGGCACCCGTGGAAAACCATCCACAGTTTGTTGAGTAGCAATATTGACATGGGAATACAGGAACTTGCCCTGATCAAAGTCTGGGTCTGCACGAAGGCAGGAATAGGGCATCCACGTTTGTATGTTTGGATGGAGGGCGGAAGAGTATCGCATAGTTATAGCGAGATAAGAATAGTGACCAATGCTGAAGACGGTTAGCAGCTTTGTCAGTTAGTGATGCCAAAGTACGAAAGAGGGAAACCAGTGGTTCGTGATCAGTTATGAGATGAAATTTTACGCCATACAGAAAGACATAAAACTTTTTCAGAGCATACACAATAGCCGGAGCCACCTTCACAATTTGTGAATATCTGATTTCGGCTGGAGTGAGTATCTTTAAGCAAAAGCGATTGGGTGCTCAGATCCGTTTGGATATTTATGAGCAAGCTCTGCCCCACTCCTGTGTTGGGAGGCATCTGCTAAGACAAGGGTGAGGCCAGGTTGATAAGTTACAAGGCAGGGTGCTGATTGTAGCAACTTGATCACACGGATGCTACGCCTGTGCACGGACTGCCACTACTATGTCATCCCTTTGTGACCCGGTTTGTAACGGGGAAGAAGTGGGTTGAATTTCTGCCACCTCGCACCAAGCCTCAGTTTGGTTGCCCGCCACCTGCAAGACCTCAAAAGACTGCCCGATGTTAAGGACCTTGGTAAGAGAGTGAGTCTCGCACATGAGAGCTCACTCGCTAACCTCGCTATTGGTGGCATGATGAATAATAGCATCGTGGACCATTAGATTGGCATATGAGTCTTTATGCACATCAGTAACAAAAATGATGATGATGGCGTAAACCATAGAGTTCTGCGGAGCATGCTCTATAGGACTACTGTGGCTGCTTCCTGCAGTTATAAAACATAACACAGGCAGCTATCAGATGAGTATAAAAAGATAGCACATTTGATCGAAAGACAGTGGGAAAGGATTTTGATTCATTTGAGCCAAAAGGCATGACAGAAATAACGCGCGACACACAGCACCATCACACCAACCAAAGGTATGAAAATGTTGTCTTAACAATTTCTCATAGGCGTCCCCTCTTCTACGAAATTGTAATACGCCAGAAAAGGCAGCATATACGTCAGAGGGGGAGGGGGGGGGGAACAACCTGCGAGGCGGACAGAGGATGGGACCCAGTAGACAAGTCTGAAACAAGAGATTGCAATACCTGGTTTTGAGCGTGAATCACCATGGCAAAAGCCTTTTATTATTATAGGCGTCGAACAATTTCATTGGAATTACCAGTAGATCTTGTGTGAAGATGAACAACCACTTAAGAATAAATAATAAAAAAAAAAAGCGCGGAGAACAATACTGCACTCGACGCCAATGTTATGTTTACTAACACATATAACAACTACACTTAGCACAAGGCGTGCACTGGCTGTGTTAACACCCGCAAGTTTAGCTCATACCTAATAAACAACACACTCCGCACTGTTTGTATCAGTCGCTCATGCGTGGCGATTGCTGGTATTTGACACAATTTCCCACGGCACCCTCTTGTGGCCGACACTAGACATAATCGCTCGTCTTCACTTGAGTCTCCACCTTACAGTATGTTCTACATTCAAAATTATTTGAATTGTATAATATATGTAGAAATTCTTTTAATGTGTCACAATTTACTACTATAGAACAGTTTTTAGTAGAAAATAAAATGGTTAAAAGATGAATGTCATGGAAAAAGCTTTTGACAGCATGCAGCACTTAACAACAATTGTAACTGGAGTTGCTATAAATAACTTGTAAAGAGTGAGTAGAATAACCTTACTACTCCTGGGCCTCTGCCACGCCTACACCACTGTATCCCCCCTTCCATTTCACATCCAAAATCTCCATATCCTTTCCCAGGGTAACTTCCGGCACCTCCCCCTCCCAGACGACGCTCTCTGTCTCGACATCTACCCTTCCTATCACCGCTGATCCTCTCCCCGTGGATTTTACACCCCCCCCCCCCCGTCCCCCTCCCCTCCTTTTCCCTGCCATCGCTTGGTCGTCCCCTTCCCCACCTGCCTTCTCAGGAGTCCCTACACACCCTCCCCTCCCCTCCCTATGTGCTTCCGCCCTCCCCATGCCTCCCCCCCCCCCCCCCCGGGAGGCCCACGGCTCTTTTGTGGGTATGTGTGTG
This sequence comes from Locusta migratoria, assembly GCA_026315105.1. Taxonomy (NCBI): domain Eukaryota; kingdom Metazoa; phylum Arthropoda; class Insecta; order Orthoptera; family Acrididae; genus Locusta; species Locusta migratoria. The sequence continues at coordinate 788,659,397 of CM048755.1, forward strand.
GCGCACACGGAGCCCCAAGCCAAAGCAGCCTTCCTTCCCGCCCCAAGCTGCTTCATTTCCCCTCCTGGTTCGTGCCTTAGCCCGGAGATGGACGTCCATTGCAAGTCAAGGTGGTTTCCTGTCATTTTTTCACTTTCCTTGGTTTCTTCCTTTCCTAACCTTTGATTCTGTCTTTCACTTCTTGCTGTACTCTTCTAGCCTTCCTCTCCTCATTTAGTCTCCGCTTCGGCGTTTGAGACACTCTATCTTTCTCTTCACTTCCTCTATTCTTCTTCTTTCCACCCTGTGCGTGTCTGAAGGCCGACCCACACATTCTCATGCATAGCAGGTGATGGGGTAATGCGTAATTCCCCACCCCGGGTAGACTAGTAGGGCACGTACGTACCCCCTGGTAAAGGCCAGGCCCAGGAAGGGGTGATTAGCTGAGCTGGAACCTTCTGAACATGCCAATTGGTCCCTCCGTCTGTTCCCGGGAGGTGTGACCTGAGGTGTGAAAAATCACCTAAGGCGGGTAAGCATTCGGTTAGGGCCCCCACTAGGAAGGGGAATGCCATTGGAGCCACTGGTAATCATGGGGGACATTTCCGCAATGACTTCCTTCTCTTCTACTCTGACTTCGATCCGAAAAAGATAGATTCATCCCAGTGTAAGAAAACGTTGCCTAACCTTCCCAAATTTCTGGTTGTTTCTCGAACTGACGGTCAAGATTTCTCTTCTGTTAATCCTTTCGTAATTCAGAAGGGTGTTGATGCAATTGCTGGCCCTGTTAAGACCTGTTCCCGGCAGCGCAATGGAACATTGTTGCTGGAAGCGACAGTGCTTTCCATGCACTAAAACTGATAAGGACTACGGTGCTACACATGTTTCCTGTCCAAGTAGAAGCGCATCATGCCCTCAACTCGTCACGGGGGGTAGTTTTCACAAGATCCCTTGACGGGTTATCAGACGAAGAGCTCCAAAACTACATGTCTGATCAAGGTGTAACAGCTGTGCATAGTGTGTTGAAAAAGGTCGATAACCAGCTAACACCAACTTGTACTGTGTGTTTGACGTTCGACAGAGTTGAACTCCCGTCCAAGGTCAAAGCAGGATATGAAGTTATCTCCATTTGCCCTTATGTACCAAACCCTACATGCTGTTTCCAATGCCATAGATTCAACCACACCCATCAATCTTGCCCCAACACAGCAAAATGTGTCACTTGTGGTAGGGACGCCCATGAGAGCGTTGCCCACCTCCATCCCCTCACTGCATTAATTGCAAGGGTGACCATGCTGCTTCTCTATGGACTGCACTGCCCATAAAGCCGAGAAGGTCATTCAGCAAATTCAAGTCACCTCACAGAGGTTATTCTCACTGCTGCCAAACATTCCATACCTCGTACTTCCTCTTCTCCACGCCACGTCCCATTCCCCTAGTCCCCTGCTGGACTGCAGCATGCAGTGACACTATTAGAGCCCGGCAATGTGCTCTATGCCTTTCAGCGCCACCCAACGGTTGAGAATTGTATCCGTTACAAACGACTGTGAGCGTATTGCCGTCATGTTATAAAAGAAAGCAAAAAAAGCCTGTTGGACTGCCTTCACTAGTTCTTTCAACAAATTCACTCTCTCCTCGGTTGTCTGATGTAGCCTGTGTTGGTTATCTGGCACTAAGATCAACTTCCCAATTTCAGGCCTGACAGTATCGAACGCAGTCCTTGTGGACCCCGTTGATGTATCCAATGCCTTAGGCTGCTCTTTTGTGGAGGTTTCGAGCTCTGTTAATTACCACTCTCCCTTCCTCCCCCGCAAACAGGCAGAGGAGGCGCAGCCACCTTCTTTGCAATCTTTAAATCTTGAAAGTTACAATGACGCCTTTACTATGCTGCACCTATAATCGCATATGGACTGAAGGTCAGTTATCGCCCCATTTCTCTTACCAGCTGTGTCTGAGAGGTGATGGAACACATGGTTAACGCTCGTTTGGTTTGGCTCCTTGAATCCCGACGCCACCTTACCAATGTTCAAAGTGGTTTTCGCCGGCACCGCTCTGCATTTGACCACCTTGTCACCTTGTTGACCTTCGTTATGGATAACCTTTTGAAAAAGCAACAGACGGTGGTTGTGTTCTTTGATTTGGAGAAGGCCTTCGACACCTGTTGCAGTGCGAGAATTCTCCGCACCATGCATACCTGTGGCTTTCGTGGCCGTATCCCTCTTCATCCATGCATTTTTAATGGATCGACGTTTTCGGGTACGAGTGGGCTCTCTTTTTTTAGACCCTTTTTGCCAGGAGAATGGGGTGCCACAGGGCTCCATTTTGAGTGTAGTACTCTTCGCCATAGCAATTAACGTAATTATGGGCTGCCTCCCACCCGACGTTTCTGGTTCTTTGTGGATGATTTCGCAATCTACTGCAATGCTCAAAGAACGTGTCTATTGCAGTGCTGTCTCCAGCATTGTCTTCACGTCTATATTCTTGGAGCATCGCAAATGGCTTCTGTTTCTCCAGTGAGAAAACAGTGTGCATCAACTTCTGGCGATACACTGAGTTCCTTTCACCATCTCTACATCTAGACCCAGTCGTTGTCCCATTCGTGGAGACAACGAAATTCTTAGGACTCACGTTGGATACGAAACTTTTGTTGGTCTCCACACGTGTCTTCTCTGGCTGGCCGTTGTACACATTCCCTTAATGTCCTCCGTGTTCTTAGCGGTACGTCATGGGGAGCTGATAGAAGCGTCCTTCTTCACCTTTATCAGTCCATAGTCCGGTCGAAGCTCCATTATGGATGCATTGTTTACGCATCTGCATGGCCGTCTATCATGCGCCGTCTTAACTCAATTCACCATTGGGGGTTACGTCTAGTGATCGGAGCCTTCTGTACCAGCCCTGTTGAAATCCTCTATACAGAAGCTGCCGAATTACCATTGCACTATCAGCGTTATATATTACTCTGTCGTTATGCATGCCGGCTGCTGTCAATGCCCAAACACCCATCCTACCCATCATTTTTCGACTCCCTTAATCCCCAATGTGGGTTGTCTGCATCTGCACTGTTGCCTCCCGGAGTTTTGTTTTCATTACCTGCTTCAGCAACTCAATTTCACCCTTCCTGACACCCTTCAAATGGATTTGAGCTGAACACCACCTTGGCTTCCGGCATAGGTTCGTGTCCACCTCAAACTCAGCTCACTCCCAAAGGAGAGTACTCCGGATTCGGTGTATCGCTCAAGGTTTGTCGAACTTCATTCTCAGCTTGATGATAACATCTCCATCTATACCGATGGCTCTAACAACACTGATGGTGTCAGATCCGTCTTTGTCATTGGGTTCGACAGCTTTCAATACAAGCTCATCGACCAATGTTCAAATTTCACAGCTGAGCTTTTTGCTCTTTATCAGGCAGTCCAATATGTTCGCCACCACCACCCACCCTTCTTATTTCATCTGCTCAAATTCACGCAGTGCCATTCAGTCTCTTAATGGCCCGTATCCGGTCCATCCTGTTGTACTTCGTATCCAATGCTCCCTTCAATTGGTAGCTGAAGACGGCTTTCGCGTTCGCTTCCTGTGGGAACCTGGCCACATAGGTGTGCCGAGGAACGAGGCTGCTGCCACTGCGGCTGGGGCTGCCACTCTCCTACCTCAGACAGCTACTGTTTGTGTCTCGTCAAACGGCATTCAAGGGGCTATTTGCAGGCGTATTTTTGCATCATGGCATCGGCTGTGGTCTTCGCTTCAGGACAATAAGTTTAGAACCATAAAACCGATCACGATAGCTTGGGAGACCACCTCCCGCCCCTCTCAGTGGGAGGAGGTAATCTTGACCCGGCTGAGAATCGCTTATTGCTGGTTCAGCCTCCTACACTTATTAACAGGCGATCCCCCACCAGTCTGTTCCTGCGGTCACCCGATGACAGTGTGCCATGTTTTAATGTTCTGCCCCAATTTTAATCATGTTCGTATTGCAGTAAATCTGCTGTTCACTTTGGAGGACATTTCAGCTGATGACACATGGGTAGCTGCTACAGTTTTTCGTTTTATACATATGAGTAATTGGTCCAAGGACCTTTAATTCCTTCTAATGATATTTTTTATTCCTCATTTTAGTGATATTCTGAAATTCTCTTTATCAGCATCTTTTTTTAACCTTGTTTGTTTTAGTCAATCTAGGATCAGAATCGGGCGCTAATGACCACTACAGTTAAGCACCCTAAAACCACAAAACAAAAACAAAAAACCCCTCTTCATCCGTCAGTTTTAAACAGTGCATCATTTCATGTTCTGTGTCTCAATGTACAATTTTAGCAGTGCGTTGACCACCACAATACAACCGAGTGTCTACGCCAGATCTTTTAACAGTGTCTTCAGGTTTTAATTTTTTCGTCGTTCCTGTATTCTGTTTCTTACTGTGTGTTTTCAGCCGTCACCGTGACCCATGATTTGAATAGACTACATGTGTTTTTATCATCATGCTCTATTATTATATCACTAATCAACTTCTCCGTCAACTTTCTTTAAATTCTTCTGTTTTTATCGTCATTTCATTGGTCTTTTTCAAATATTCTTGCCCATTGTATACAATCAATAGGCTGAAGAGCGGCGTAAGAATCTGTTGCCAGCCTGCTAGTGTAGTGTACATTGGCATAAAATAACAATAAAAAAAAGTGAGCAGAGTAACAGCAACATCGAGGCCATATCACAAACTAATTTTTAAAATGCTGCTAACACAATATGCAGACTTATTTGCAAATGTGAAATTTTCTTTTGGTAGTTTTAGCTTCTTTAAAGTGAAGGAAGTTATGAACTTTGGGTATCTTTGGAGGTAGTTGATTCCAATTACCAGCAACTGCTGGTATCTGTTAGGTCAATTGTTGTTCAGATCCTTGTAAAATGACCTTCCTTATCTTCAGCTGAAAATGTTAGACGTTAAGGTTGTTACATGAAAGCTAAAATATTCCAAACAATGCTAATGTGCCAGAAATTGCAGAAATTGGGTAGATATTGTCCTGGGGCCATATGAAATTTATGAAATTTTCCCCATGACAGGGGACGTTACTGTCAGTGCAGTAATGAGTGACATTGTATTGCACAAATCTATTTGTCCAGATAGGCATGTGTTAAAGTGACTACTTCCATGATGCAGAGGTGCATAGAATGGCCAATTTTTAAATCTGCTTGGTGGATTAACATTGAGGGCTAGTGTGTGGGCCACCTTTGATGTTTTTTACACACCCAATCATCTCAGCTGGCTGGTATAAAAGTCTTTTATTAGTTACACAATTCATATACATTTAAAAAATTTACACAAACTTTCACAGGTATAACACTACAAACAGGCTGGTGGGACCAAAAACATATCCCAGGGCTGATGGGAGGGGTTGTTAATTTTCAACAGTAGTTTCTTGTTTCCAGCAGGCTTTGTAATTGTAATGTTGCTTGAATGTTTGAATGTGAGGTTGTGACTGAACATTATTTTCCCATGGTCCCTTCATCTTTCTCTTTCCTCTTTCTTCTTTCTTTTTCTGTTTGGGTCATCTGAGGATCAATACTTTCTCCTTTGTTCTTCTTTCTTTTTTCACCAGTATTCCTTAATCTTTTCTCTATGTAACATTTTTCTCTCCTTAGGCTGTGTTATCTCCCTCCTGCATTGGAGTCTATTTTCAACACCTTATTCTTAAAAATCTTTCATTACTACTTCTGTAATTATTGTTATTCTATTCTTGTTTTAGGCTAGGAATTTAACAGACTTAAGTTATTATTTTATTTCTTCCCAGATTTGACAAGTTGGCAGAAACTCTTCAGTGGTGTTTAGAACTTGGAATTCCAGAAGTTACAGTTTATGCATTTAGCATAGAAAATTTTAAAAGGACAACAGAGGAAGTTGAAGGACTGATGGATCTTGCAAGGGAAAAATTCAGGCGGCTGTTGGATGAGAAGTAATAAACATTACTTTTTCTCAAAAATACACATTAACATGATACATTACAAATAATGATGCTAATTTCCTTTTAATAGAGAGAAGCTAATGGAACGTGGTGTTCGAATCAGAGTCATTGGAAATTTGACACTCCTCCCTAAAGATCTTAAAGATTTGATTGAAGAGTCAATGCTTGTCACAAAGGATAACAGCAAAGCATTTCTAAATGTGGCTTTTGCATATACAGGTAAGAGACTATTCTTCATAGTAGTGAGAAATTTATTTCAAATTTTGATTTGGATATGTTAATAGGATGCACTTCTGTAATTGACTCCAACCTGGACTTTCCATTGTTACTAAAGGACTGGTTGGATTTTCTTTACGTAGATTATTCATTGTAATTGTTTTATGTCAGCTAGGTTTGGGGCTGTTCAGACAAGACTATAAACAGAACAAGGTAGACCCTTTTATATTTCATGTACTACATAAATCAAATAGAAAATGGTTTTCTGTGAGCAGCCATTGTCTTATGGCTTTTAATAAGTAGTTATTAACATATTTGCCTAAAAGAAACAGATTCTTAGGTATTAATATTATACTTATTCTTTTGAATGAAGCAGTCATAAAAGTGTAAGTTTAAATACTGTGCAAAATATTTCGTACTAATGACATAGTTGTCCTTGAAACTATTAGATAACAGTTACAAAATTACATTACATGGCATATAATGAGGATTGGGAAGAGGCAAAGTAGAAATATACATTTTTTTCATTGTCTGCTGTGATTGGTGAGGAAGTTGGTACGTAAATGCAAATTGAAAGCAGAATGTCTAAAATACTAGCAAGTTTGGAGAATAACATTGCAAAACACATCTTTCACATGGATGGGCAATGTTGTGTGTGCGCGCATTCTGCAATCCCACATCTCGTGTTAATGCGGGTGCATTACCACAACCACCATATGGAAATCTTACAATCTCCAGCCCAGAATCTATTGAACCACATCCCAGTAGTACAATGGAAGTCTGGAACTTCAGCAATTGGGGCCTACATTACTTCCAGGAAGTTTTACTCAATAGGATGCCATCATCATGAACCATAAAGCAGTTCTGGAGAGCACTGAGATGTAAGCCACAATTTCCCCTTCCTTTCAGCTGTATTCAGTACCAAATCAGCAGAGACATGTTGGCTGAAGTTACAATGTGAGATTGAGGCAATCATCTAAACTGTGACTGCAAGTATAGTTCAGTAGGATTAAACCTAAAAATTAGACAAATCAGAAATAATCATTAAAAAAGGTTTTATTGTTGTAATGGCTTCATTTGTGGTTCAATATGACTATCCTAGGTTTTCCTCCTCAGCGGAGTTGTGCATAAGTGGTGGGGGGCAAAAATGTACCCGAAAATGGGTATTTTTCAGTTTTGTGATTATATCTCGTAAATGGATCACAATGTGGAAAACATAGTGGGATTGAAAGCTGTAGGGCATGGAATTCTGCATTGAATGAGATCATCCTTACATTTTTTTGGACCGTCCGTTTCCATACTAGTGCCCCTCAAAATTGGACCAATTTTACATTTTGATGAAAAATTTTCATTTTAACCTCTGTTTTTGGTAATATTGCTGAAACTAACCCATCTATTAATAATGCAGGTCATAAAGATATAGAGGACTAAATTTTGCGTTTGATGAGACCAAAAGTGAACTGGATCATCCGCTTCTGTATGGCTAAGATTGTACTTTGATTGATATGCATCTAAGGTACTTCACACTTACAAATCTTGGTCTTTAGATCAGTTTCATCCAGAGAACTCAAAAATAACATTATCACGAGTAATGTTTGAACAGTAATTTAATTTTTTTGCAAAGTCGTGACTAGAATTTAAGGTAAAGTTTGGCAATCCCTTATTAAAAGGCAGTCTTTTTACACCATGATATTCTGCCTTCGTGTGTATGTTCTGCCTGGCAAGCCAGTGTAATAATGACAAAACTGTATCTTCTGTAAGTCAGATTAAATAATTCTTCTGATATATGGAAGAATGGTGATACATTCCAGTTAATCATACTAAAGTTTCCACTCCAGTTGGCACTAGGCAAAAATGTCCGAACGACATGTTTCGTGCCTCCATTTGCCCATTTTCAAGTTCTAAAAAGAAGAAAGCCAAGGAAAACGTAAATTAAAATGAAAACACTAATACCTTAAATACGCTCCATTTCAAAATAACAAAGTGTGTTCATCCTAGACTGGCGTATCTTGAATTCTAAAACATATCTGCCCTAAGGCAACGTCAAGCGTAAAATATTTGCGGCATATGCACAATATCAACAGAAACATTCCTCACAGTATAACATGTTGCTAGTTAATGGAGGCGCACTTGTGGACTGCTAACTATCTGCTCTGCTATATCAGAGGTAGTCCAAACGCTACCCACTACCACAAAATTATTTGGATTTGCGGATTCAGAATAAAGAGAATAAGCTTGAGTTAGGAATTTTCAGAAAGCTCACATTTACAGGTGCCTTTATTAATAAAACGTCTTGCCACCCTCACAAACATAAAGTAGCATTTTTCAAAAGTGCGGTACACAGGGTGAACTCCTTCCGCTAACCCCCGAAAATAAGAAAGAAGAAATGCGAACACTTCAGCAAATAGCGGTCGAAAATGGTTATGAGGCCGGGTTAGTAGATAAATTGCACAGGATTATGAGACGCAAAAATAAAGAGATCGTGAAAACCTCCCAGAAATATATAGTCGTGGCATTTTGGGGTAATATCTCACATAAAGTGGCTAAATTATTTAACAAAGAAGGGGTGAAAATAGCTTTTAGGATCGACAACAGATAAGAATAGAGGTTGAAACACAAGGTTGACTCGGGAGACAATTGGGCGTGGAAAGTGGGAGTATATGAAGTTAAATGTTTAGATTGTGAAATGAAATATGTGGGACAGACTGGTACGAATTTTAAAGTTCAATTTAAAGAGCGTAACAACATTGTGATGGCTCTTCAGCAGTGGCGAAGCATCTAAAAAATGAACTGCATTTGTTGGGCAATATTAATAACAGTATGAGTCCAATACATTATGAGGATAAGGGATGGTTGCTGTCTAACCTGGAGGAGGTTGAAAATTTTGTGTGCGTTAAGAAAAGAACCAAATAGCATATTAAATGAACAGACGGAATTGTCTAAAGGACATTTCTGGTCTCATTTTGGTAATGTCCTTATCAATAAACAGTGAAACTTTTTCTCGCATTTGTTTCCTTTGGGGGTTGGGGTTGGCTGATTTACTGTTAAAAGTTTTTTTGGATACATTTTAAATTGTGTTTTTCGACGGGTTTACTTTCAATAGTAGCAATATGGTAGGTTTATTTATGGTAGTGGGTAGCATTTGGACTATCTCTGATATAGCAGAGCAGATAGTTAACAGTCCACAACTGTGCCTCCAACTAGCAACATGTTATACTGTGAGGAATGTTTATCTGTCGATATTGCGCATATGCTGCAAATACATTACGCTTGACGTTGCCAGGGCCAGGGCAAGAAGAAGGTAATCAATCTAATGGTCAAAAAATTTGTCTCCTGGGAAATATCAAACCTTTCTTCGAGCATGACACTAAAGCTGAAACTATTGTTGAAGCTGGCCTCTGATTTTGAACAACCCTCTTTTTGAGGTAGGGCAGGAGAGACTTTGGACAAATTGCGATTCAACCTGTTTTCCAAAGCGACTGTGAAATCCAGATTGAACCTAGCATCCCTACCAGCATTGTTTGAGAACCTACTTACAAGTACACTCCACTCCTCAGGGCATGGCAGGTTTCAGAGTTTGGTCTTGGCCCCATTCCTACCTCCAAGGAACAAGCTCCACGGTCTCTTCTCAGCAATTTCCTGCAAATGCAACAGTGGCTGTGCAGGTAGTTGTGGGTGTTGGAAGGCTGGTATTAAGTTCTCCTACATTTGAGTCAACTGAAAGGGGAACTTATACACCAACTCCATCCAACCAGATGAAACTGACGAACCAGATGTCGATGAAGACTTGGACTGTATATAGGAGGCGACAAAAATTACTGACTTCTAGGAGCTGAGTGACGGGACGATGAACTCGGAAATTACAAACTTTGAGGAGCCGAGTGGTGCAATGACAGTCAAACACAAACGTGTGTGAAATTTGTGTACATACCTACTTCTACCCTTTTCATCTCATACCTTTCTGTAAAATTTTGTTATGAAATATAATGACCACTACTTAATTTCAAGAAGTGTTTCTCTATTCCTGCCTCCTTCATATCAATTGAATGGATATCATCATATTATATTTGAAAAACTTTTTAAATATTTTTCAAATATTCCAAACTTTTAATATTTTATTCTATTACTATTTAATATAAGTACAAGACAGTGGGTTGCTATAGTTCCATATTTAAGAGCGTACATAAGAATTACTGAAGAACTACATTTGAAATAGTCTACATTGATGATGAGAAATGGTCAACTTTGAGGAGCTGTACACAAATGGGAGATCCAGTAAATTCAATTTTGGTTTCATCAAATGCAGAATTTCTCTCTCTATCTTTTTATGAACCACATCATTGATACATGGGTTAGTTTCAATGATATTACCAAAAAACAGAGGCTAAAATGAAAATTTTTCATCAACATGTAAAATTGGTCCAATTTTGAAGAGCACTAGTATGGAAACAGTTGGCCCAAAAAATATTAGGATGATCTCATTCAATGCAGAATTTCATTTCCTACACCTTTTAATCACACTATGTTTTCGATATTGTGAGTCATTTACAAGATATAATCACAAAACTAAAAAAAAATACCCCTTTTTCGGGTACATTTGACCCTCCCCACTTATGCACTACTCTGCTGGGGGGGGGGGGGGGGACCTAGGATAGTCATACTAGGACACAACATAAGCCATTAAAACAATCAAACCTTTTGTAGCAATTATTGCAGATTTAAATGCTAATTCTACTGGACTACTAGTGAATAGGCTGCTTGACATTATCCAGATAACCCTCTGTTGTGGTTGTACTTACAGAACAGCTCAGAAGTCACCCTATCTTGGCAAGGTTCTTGGTTCATAGATTAGAATAATACTTGTTCCATAGATCATATATACGGCATTTTGTAATGATGTGCAATGTGTCAGTTTAGTAAATGTTGTCTATACATGACAATCAATATTTTAAGGACGATTTTTTAATTTTTATTAATTTTTTGAGTTTTATCTAATAATTTATCTATAGTCTAGGAGGAGTTGCCATTCAGAAATTCCTTTAATTCTTTTTAAATACTAGTTGGCTATCTGTCAGACTTTTGATGCTACTTGGTAAGTGACCAAAGACTTTTGTGGCAGCACAATTCACTCCTTTCTGTGCCAAAGTTAGATTTAACCTTGAATAGTGAATATCACCCTTTCTCCTAGTGTTGTAGCTGTGCACACTGCTATTACTTTTGAATTGGGTTGGATTGTTAATAACAAATTTCATGAGTGAATATATATATATATATATAGACCTTAGTTACAGATTTATGTTCAAAGTCTAAATTTATTAATGGTGTCATACTATTTACTGTATGAAACTGTATATACTGGGTTTTATCAAAGTTTAATGGGAGTCCATTTGTAGAGAACCACTTAATAACTTTCTGAAAGATATCATTTACAATTTCATCAGTTAATTCCTGTTTGTCAGGTGTGATAGCTATACTTGTGTCATCAGCAAAAAGAACTAGCTTTGTATCTTTGTAAATGTAGAATGGCAAGTCATTAATATATATTAAGAACAGCAAAGGACCCAAGATCGAACCTTGTAGGATCCCAGTTAGAGGAATTAATTGTTTCATCTATATCATGTGAACTGCTTATTTCAACTTTCTGCACTCTTCCAGTTAAGTATGATTTAAACCATTTGTGCACTGTCGCACTAATGCCACAATACTTATGCCTATCTAAAAGAATCCCATGATTTACACAATCAAAAGCCTTTGAGAGATCACAAAAAATCCCAACTGGTGATGTCCAGTTATTCAAAGCATTTAATATTTCATCAGTGAAGGTATATGTAGCATTTTCAGTTGAAAAGCCTTTTTGAAAACCAAACTGACATTTTGTTAGAACTTTATGTTTACTAATATGTGAAGCAACTCAAATTCATAACTTTTCAAAAATTTTGGATAAAGCTGTCAGAAGTGAGATGGGTCGGTAGTTGTTGACATCGGATCTATCCCCCCGCTCCCCCCCCCCCTTTTTTTTTTTTTTTTTTTTTTTTTTTTTTGCAGAGGTTTAATGATAGCATATTTCAGTCTATCCGGGAAAATACCCTGCTTTAAAGAGCTATTACATATATGACTGAGAATCCTATTTATCTCTTGGAACAAGTTTTTAATACCCTGCTGGAAATGCCATCAATTCCATATGACCTTTTACTCTTGAGAGAGTTTATTATTTTTCTAATTTCTGAAGGAGAGGTGGGTGGAATTTCAATTTTATCAAATTGTGTAGTATGGTCTCTTTCTAATGAAATTTAGATCCTATTTTCTCATGTATCTGAATATTTTTTTATACACTTAAGTATTTTAAATACTGTGAAAAAAATTGCCAATTATTGTATTCAGCAGGTTATCCCTTTTTTCAGGTCAACAAACTGTTTTTGACACAAGGCCTTCTCTTGCTGACTTAAATATTTCTTATATTGTCGCAGTTTCTTAGACAATAACAATATTGAAATATATTTTAATGTAGGCTAAAGAAAAGTCTTCATAAATAAATAAAAAGTGTTTGCTACAAGAGAAATTTTTATATGAAAACCACCAAAAAACTTGAAGGTTCTCATATTTTAAAAGTATTTCTCAGGAACAAAATACTTATAAATATGTAGAAAAGATATTTAACTTAAGGTTAAAATTGAATTTTGGTAATATTTTTTAATGTTTAGTCACATCTGACTTTGAAACTAAGATTATAATATACGTTTCAGTACAAGTTTGAGTTTTAAATTTTGTTTACCATCAGTAATACCAACTTTTAATACAAAAACATTTCTTTTAAAGTTCTCTTATTTTTTTATACACAAAGAAATGGTTGTAAGCCTCATTTACACACTGCATTTGCAAGTGTTTTTCAGTGCCGAATCTTTGACTCCAGATCAGAAACAATTTCTCCTCCCTGCCCTCCTCCTGCTCGGTGTCCTTTTGTTGCGCCCACCTCTTCCAATAAGTGTCATTTTTACAAACATCTGGACAAGTGGCTTAAAAACAGACAGAAGACAAATCCATCTTGAAATAAGAAAGTTAATGAGACATACTTTACTTCTGTCATTGGAAAGGAATTGCTCCCGAGTCATAGTCACTAACATTAACTCGGTAAAGATGACCTCACGAATAGTGTCTTTTGCTTTGGCAAAAGCGCTTAGCCTATTTGATGTTCTAGGTGGGTATATCTTCCATCAAACGCTACACTTGTTGCACTTCAGCTGTAGTAGCTTTTTAGATAAAAGAAATTTTGCGGTGGTGTTGCCGTAATGTTGGTAACGAGATGTTTGTTTTTGGGAGTAATTGATTGACTGGACAAGGGTTCATAAAAGAACCTGTCGAGAATACAGCACGCACAGCATTAATTATTTATTTATTTTGAGTCAACACAAAATATTATTCACCTCATTCTATGTGATTGACAGTTCAAAGAGCATTCAAAGTTCGATGCAAACATTGGCACAATATGCCGGTGTTTCCGTAAAAAAAAAAAAAAAAATAGTTTACCGACTAGGCTAAAATGGACAAAGTCCAGAAGCCGATAAAAATGAGCATCCAAAAAAGAAAACGTTTCTTTAAATCCAGTTGCAGTGGTTATAAGCCTTAGAGAAATCCAACAGGTCCAAAAGTAGTAATCCATGTCGCAGCAAAACAATCGAGGCTACCAATAACAGCGCAGTCAAAGAATATAATGACAAAACTGCTTAACTTCGATGTTGCTTAAAGACCTTGTTAAGACTCAGTTCTGCTAACCAAAGGTGTGATGCGCAATTCGTTGAATTTACAACGAGGTCGGCGTTCGATCGCGGAAAATAACCTCAAACGGTTTCAAAATGCTAGAAACATTTAGGTGAAGAAATTTAAAAAAACTGAAAACAATCATATCAATATTAATTACAGTAATATCTTCATAACTTAACATAGAGAGATAAATAAGCTTGCCGACATTTACCGATCAGAAATTATACTACTGTCAAAGTGCGCGTTTACCAATGTGTGGCGCTGTATTATTACAGTATGTATTACAAAATAATAAAATATCCACTACATTTGGATATGCAACATTCCTACATTAAATATATCATGACATCATTAGACTTAGGACATTTCTTACCCAGTTGCGTAATTTAGTTGAAAACTGCCGATTTCGCAATAGGATAAAAAAAAAAAGACGAATTTGCGCAATTTTCTTAAAAATCGCCGAATTTGTGTTATTTCATTAAAAACTGCTGAATTCGCGTTATTCGTCGCATTATCGTTAAATCGATTTTTTCCTGTCCCTAGTAATACCCTCTTCCTCTGCTCTTGGTTGCCCTGTCTCCCTTTTAATAATATTCCAAATTGTTTTAATTTTATTATCAGAGGAACTAATCTCAGACATAATGCATATGCCTCTTGATTTTTTAATAACTTAATGTATTACAGTAGTTTTTATAATATATTTTGTTTCTGGGTTATTACTCTTTCTTGCGGGTAGATATAGTTCCCTGGCATGTGGCTAATTGCTCATGTAAATGTAGTATGGTTTCAGTACAAAGTAATGAAATTTTATTGCCAAGAATCAGCCTGAAGGATCACTAGTCACATTACTTTAATCTGCTCAAGTGAATGTCTTGTTGATGCAGCCAAGTCTTCCTTGTTTTGCCATGTAGTTCTTTCTCTTTATACCTCTGTTTCTGGGTCTGCTACTGCCAATTATTTTCATTTTTTACACAAAGTAAGATATCCATCCAGTTATCTTTTTGTGGTGTTAGTCACTGTACTGTTTTCATTGCTTCAATCTTTTTCTTTTCCTATTTGTTAGGCAGATTTCTATCAAGGAATTGAACAATTGGCAGGACTTTTGACCATTGTGTGAAGAGACTTGGTGACAATGTTGAAAGCTAGTGTTCTGTATCCGTTTCTGTTGCAGTTAGTGCAGCATTCAGTATAAATAACTTGGCATGTCCTAATGTGTAACTTATTTTTTAATTTCCGCTCATAAATTTTTAAGGAAAGATGCATACATTTTCCTGATCATCCCAATTATTTTTTCCACAATAATACATAGAACTATTTTCAAGTCTCATTTTTTGTAGCATTTTCCTGAATCTAAATTTATCTTCTCTTGACCATGGTTTATTTTAGCTTACGGAATGGAAATTCATAATGAATGTGATGACATAGTCGGGGGCACTGACAGCAATGGACCAGAGGGGACATTTATCCATAGTGAGAATTGTAGTTTATGAGTATGATAAACGATAAATAACCCCAAGTACAAGATTTTACATGTCCTAAAACCACGTTAAACTGTAGGTCCCCCTATAACTGGCTGGGTAAGTCAGTTCGAAGGTCGGAGGAAGGCAACGGCATACCACCTCCAAACAGGACCATGCCTAGTAAAGCACTGTAGTGTTCAAACCAATCTTCGGATTGTTGACTGCTTTTTTTTTTTAAATACTTGAAGAGTCATTACTAGAATGACCTTAAAATGATGATAAAATGACTAGTAAATTATATGAAAGATACCCAAAATGAACTAGAATAATGGAAACTGTTGTAGGTCAAAACTGAAATTGACTTTTGAAATGGTCTTTTATTTTCAAAAAGAGTATAAACACCAACATGCAGTTCTATACTTCACACAAATGGACACTTTGTTTGGCGTAATATCAACATTTTTATTTCAATGCTAGTACCTAATAGAAAACACTAGCAACTGGGAATCTCTTACAAGTAGTCTTGCTCAGCCCCTCCCCCTCTCACCTCCACTCCTACCACCAAATTGTCACTAACATTAGGCACAGGCCTACTTTTTGACGATACATCCCAAAATTAATAAGCACAAATGTAGTTTCTGCTTGTAAGGATACATTATTGAGCAATATTCTCTCAGTTTTATAAGAGGCACATTTATTTTTCATTCTTGCCAACATTAAAAGTAGTAATTATAGTCACAGATGGACATTATCGACAAACATGTTGAAAAGGGAAGCAAAATTTAAAAATTACACTTATATATTCCTCAATTTTTTAAATCAGATGTATGAAGAAAAAAGTTTTGACCCTATTGACCTCAAAATGTATGGGCACCTTGATTGTAGTTAACGTTGTATAGTTTGAGCAATTGTTAGGATTTTCCTTCTTAGGTATGATAATTGTTCTCTTTTTATTCTTCTGAAATCTGCTGCTACTATTCCACAACCACCACAAATGATTCAGTACAGTTGTTTCCTCTTTTTATGTTAGGAGTATGTAAGATGTGTATTGAATTATTTATAACTAGTTTAGAATTTACAGCAGTTCAGTTTTGTTATTATTGCTCCAAATATTTTCCAGAATTTCATCATGCATTAAGAACATTTGATTTAAAATGAAGTGTCTTGGACAAAAAGTGCTTAAATTTATCTAGGTGGCAGATTTCTGTGATTGTAAATTTTCACATGTTTAGCTCGAGATGAGATGACAGCGGCTGTAAAGCGCATAGTATCCAGCGTGGAAGAAGAAAAGTTGCTGCCGTGTGAAGTGGACCACAAGATGATTGGGGAGTGCCTTTACACAAGTGAGAGCCCAGATCCTGATTTACTGATAAGAACATCAGGTGAAGTGAGATTCAGCGACTTCCTCCTCTGGCAGGTTAGCAGAAAATATGAACCCTTTATACTTCCACATATAGTGTGTAAATTTTTTGTGTTTGGTCATTGTTAAAGTTCTTTATGTTTAATGACCTCACTTTAAGTGTTTGTTACTCAGGAGTAACACTGCTTTGTCTTGTTACATCTGACATTGACCTGATGGTCCAACATGCAGTGCCATGGCTGTAGATTAGTTAACATGAAGAGATGTCGCAAAGGAACAAAGAAAAGTGGTGGACAGTACTTTAAAGTAATATTTCTTGAACCCTGGCCGGCCGCAGTGGCTGAGGAGACTGAGGCGCTCCAGTCACGGTCTGCATGGCCACTACGGTCGGGGGTTCGAATCCCCCCTCGGGCATGGATATTTGTGCCGTCCTTAGTCTTAGTTAGTTCATAAGTAGTTTGTAAGTTTAGGGACTGATGACCCCATAGTTAAGTCCCATAGACTTTACAAACATCTTGAACCCTGGTTTCTTAATGAGATCTTTATTGCTCAGAAAAACTTTCTACACTGCTATGCTGTAATAGTGAAAGAAAACCAGTATTTCTCATTCAACAGTTTAGTAAAACTTGTGCTTGCTTGCATTTACAAGTTACTTGGGGAATTAGTTTATGGAAAATGCCAATCTCGAGTAAGAGTCACGTGGTTTGAAGAGTACTTTTCTATAATGAATACTGACATGTTGCTTGTTGGCTTATTACCATTTTTGGTCAATGTTTGTTCGATGATTTTTCTGATATTTTGCCAGCATGAGTGGCTGGCATTCTCTGACGGATGCTCCATTGCTGTTGGTGGACTGGAGTTGAGCACTCGTTGGCTGATTACATGTACCTGCCATACCAAGATTGGAGGACTTTTTTTTATGGGCATTACTGCAAGGGAATTCACCATTGTGGATAAATTAGAGGCGGGGGGGGGGGGGTGTCACAGCAGTAGTGCCCATGGAAAAGTCTACAGATGTTTGCTTGTCAACTACATATAATCTGTGGCTGTAAGACTGACACCATGCCACCAGTATCAATGGAACATGAATTTTTGAGAATGGCTACTTATGCTGGTGAAATGACAGAAAATTTATCAAACAAATGTCAGCTGAAGAACCCAAGACATAAGCTAACAGGCAATGTGTCAACATATGTCCACAAAAGTCTTAACAATTTTGTTAGTAACTAACTATGAAAGGTATAGGTTTATGGTGGGTGTGTTGAAAAGTAAATGTAAGGAACGGGAGAGGAAGGACGTTATGCAAATGGAGTATGCAAATGGTCTGTTCACTTGATATTAAAGGATAGGCGTGGCTGACCCACCATTTAATTTCCAAGTAATAAAACCCATCCAAAATTGTGTAAAGGGTGGTAACCAATTTGAACGAATTGAGTAAAGAAATTTGTTTTGACTCGTTTTATTCTCTGAAGTCAACACGGATCAGATTTAATCAATCTGTTTTTACAAAAACAGAATATACATTCCTACAGCAAACGACTGGTAAGTTGAGGATAATTGTATCTGATTCTAAACACTTGTGACAACCCACATTTAATTGGAAACCATGGCGCAATCGAGAGGAATATTCAAATACCAAATTTCTATGACTTTGCCTAATGTTTTCGACAGTCTGAAAATGTTGAAAATCAATGTGGCAGTACTGAAATCTCTCAACTAGATGTAATGGAAATTATTGGAAAGTAAATGATGGTTCTAAAAAGTAAAAATTCGCGTTTAATTCTTTTGTGACTAGGATGGAAACACTTTTTGGACATCATTTTTGCCTATTTTTTTATTGCTGCAATAAGAGAGAGTCTGTCACAGAAGTACTATGAAGATTTTTGTGAACAAGGAAGGTTTGGCTTCCTTCAGATTACTGTACAAACAGAAATGGGATATTGTGGCCATAGTTCTATTTGAAATTGCATTAATGTGCTGTGATGATGTGATGATTCGGCAACTTCTGGGAGGAGGAGGAGGAGGAGGAGGAGGAGGAGGAGAAGAAGAAGAAGAAGAAGAAGAAGAAGAAGAAGACGATGATGATGATGATGATGATGATGATGATGATATTAGGATAGAAATATTCTGGGGAAAATCTGAATGGATATAGTGGCTGTCTCTTCATGTTCAATGGCATACACAATGAAGACTAATTTTTATTGCTAAAGGAAGAACTTTCTTATTGACAAAGTTGTTTGTTATATAAGCTAAGGATTGGGACCTCGCTAGTTACATTTCAGGCGGTACAGACAAGCAGTCTTGCGAGCTACTTTTGAACACATTCTCCGAAAACTGTCTTGAGCAGTTAAACCGGCAACCCACGCGCAATGGAAATATTCTAGACCTTATAGCCACAAACAGGCCTGACCTTATTAACGATGTCTGTGTAGAGACAGGAATTAGTGATCATGATATCGTCATAGCGTCGATGGTCACCAAAGTTCATAAACCAGTCAAGAAGGCTAGGAGCGTGTTTTTGTTGGGAAAAGCCGACAAGCAAAGGTTACGATCGCACTTAGAAACTGAATGGGCATCGTTTAATTCTGCGACTATGGATGTAGAGGAATTGTGGACTAAATTTAAATGCATTGTTAATGAAGGGTTAGAGAAATATGTGCCAGTAAAGACGATTAAGGATGGAAAAGATCCACCGTGGTATAATAATAATGTTAGAAAGCTGCTGAGAAAGCAAAGGCTGTTGCACTCTAGATTCAAAAAAGAACACGCAAATGATGACAGGCAAAAGTTAGTAGAGATTCGTGCGTCTATAAAAAGATCGATGCGTGAAGCATACAATAATTATCACAGCCATACCTTAGCAAAAGATCTTTCCGAGAACCCGAAAAAATTCTGGTCCTACGTAAAATCGATAAGAGGGTCAAAGCCCACTGTCCAGTCACTAGTTGATCATTCCGGGGCAGTAATAGAAGAAAGCAAACGGAAAGCTGAAGTTCTAAATTTAACCTTTAAGAAATCTTTCACGCAGGAGGACCGCACAAATATACCATCATTTGATCAGCGTACTAATTCCGAAATGGGGGACATAGCAATAGGTATTTCCGGTGTAGAGAAGCAGCTGAGAGAGCTAAATACGAAAAAGTCTGCTGGTCCGGATGGAATACCAGTTCGGTTTTACAAAGACTATTCTGCGGCATTGGTCCCCTACTTAGCTTGCATTTACAGCGAATCTCTAATTCAGCGCAAAGTTCCTAGTGATTGGAAAAAAGCGCAGGTGACTCCCGTGTATAAGAAAGGAAAGAGAACTGACCCATACAATTACAGGCCAATATCGTTGACATCGGTTTCATGTAGAATTTTGGAGCATATTCTCAGTTCGAATATAGTAAATTTCCTTGAAACGGAAAAGCTTCTTTCCATGAATCAGCACGGGTTTAGGAAACATCGTTCATGTGAAACTCAGCTTGCCCTTTTCTCACATGACATCTTGCGAGCCATGGACGAAGGGCAACAGGCGGATTGTGTTTTTCTCGACTTCAAAAAGGCGTTCGACACGGTGCCACACTGCAGACTGCTAACGAAGATACGAGCTTATGGAATAGGTTCACAGATTTGTGACTGGCTGGAAGACTTCCTAAGTAATAGAACGCAGTACGTTGTTCTCGACGGCGAGTGTTCATCAGAGACGAGTGTATCGTCAGGCGTGCCCCAGGGGAGTGTGATAGGACCGCTATTATTTTCTATCTACATAAATGATCTGATGGACAGAGTAAGTTGTAATTTGCGGCTGTTTGCTGATGATGCTGTGGTGTATGGCAGGGTGTCGTCTGTAACTGACTGTAATAGCATACAGGTTGACTTAGACAAAATTTCTAGTTGGTGCGAAGAATGGCAGCTAGCTCTCAATGTAGAAAAATGTAAGGTGATGCGCATGAGTAGAAAAAACAATCCTATAATGTTCGAATACAGCATCAGTAGTGAGCTTCTTGATGCGGTCGCGTCATTCAAATATCTAGGCGTAACATTGCAGAGCGATATGAAATGGAACGAGCATGTAAGGACAGTTGTGAGTAAGGCAGACAGCCGACTTCGGTTTATTGGGAGAATTTTGGGAAGATGTACTTCACCTGTAAAGGAGACCGCGTATAAAACGCTTGTACGACCACGTCTTGAGTATTGCTCAAGTATTTGGGACCCGCAGCAGATCGGTTTGAAGGAAGACATAGAGGCGGTTCAGAGGCGAGCAGCTAGATTTGTTACCGGTAGGTTCGACCAATGCGCGAGTGTCACGGAAATGCTCCGGCAACTCAATTGGGGATCGCTGGAAGAAAGACGACGTTCTTTTCGTGAATTTCTGTTAAGTAAATTTAGAGGGCCAGAATTTGAAGCTGAGTGTAGTACGATCTTGCTGCCGCCTACTTACATTTCGCGTAAAGATCACAAAGACAAGATAAGAGAAATTAGGGCTCGTACGGAGGCATATAGGCATTCTTTTTTTCCTCGTTCAATTTGGGAATGGAATAGGAAAGGAAATGCCTAGTAGTGGTACAGTGTACCCTCCGCCACGCACCTTACGGTGAATTGCGGAGTATGTATGTAGATGTAGATGTAGATTGTGTGAATATCATAAAACTGTACTCGTACAACATATTTTTATAGGTGTTAACTTATTCTTTAGCAACTGATTCTTAAAACTACTTCATACCTGTAAATGAAATAAACAGAATTGTAGTTATTCTGTATTATTAATTTGTTCACTTCACTAGTATTCGGCTTAAACAACCATCATACTGTAATTATCGTCTCTCAAAAGATTACAGTTCTGGAAAAAAACATGGAGTAAGATCTTTGCCTCACACTCAGTGTAATATTTCTCCAATATTGTTACCCTGTACTGTACCATCTTCAACAAAAATGTTAATGGCATCAGTGGTCACTGTGAGTATGGATGAGACAATAGATGATCGATTCCGCGATATGAAGAAAAGTGCGATAAAATATAAGATTTTGACAGGGCACAAGAAAACCAATGTTTCAAATAATAAAGTTAATTAAATCATGGTGTTAGGTAGGTATTGTAAAATGTGACAATAATTCACTTACCCCCCTGGGGCCCACAGGTCTTTTGTGGGTACGTGTGTGGCATGCATGGGTCCCCGAGCCATTTCTTCTTACTTTCCTGGGCTGCATTACCTCCCCCATTTCCTCTCTTCTCCATCCGAATTCCTCCCCGTTCCTCTAATCTCCCCTCTCTAGGTGGTTTCGTTCAAAATGACATGGCTACTCCTATAATTCCAATGATGGTTGTATCAATTCTGATCTTCATTTTCCTCTGTTTTTGCACAATTTGGTTCCCCTCCGGGTTTGACCTCCACAAAAATTCACAGTTACCAGTGTGAGCCATTTGGGGAAGAACTCCCAACCTAGCCCCTATGACGTGGATCCCAATCCTTTCTTTTCCCATTTCCTTCCTTGCCATAGCCCCCTACCCCCGCTAGGTCCACAACATGTGTAGCCAGTCCATGTGGGAAGGCTGTTGTGTACCCTTATGGCAGAGCCCACTGACAACACAGGGATCACACTGCTGGTACCAAAGCTGCAGTCTCCCCATGCAGGTCAAGGAGTCAATATCTGTCATCATGGGGTATCTGGGCTCCCTGCAATGGCCATTGTACCAGGTGGCCTTTGCTGTGGCTGGATGCCCCCCATGAGGAGAGCCCCTGATCGGAGTGGGTGGTACCAGTGCGGACATTTTGCACGATGGAACATGTTAAATTAGAAACTGGTCATGATATGGCCATCTCAGAAGCCAGGAAGAATAGGTATAATGCCACTAGCTGTGACAAGAGGACCTTCCCCTCTCTATCTACCCCCTGGGAGGAGGGCAAGGGACGTCGGCTTGGGGTGATACCCTTTCCACGTTACCTTGTCTGCACCAGGACGGATAGAGGGATGTTCACCGCTACCAGTGTTCTTTGTTGAACATGTAGAAGATAAGTTTGGGGAAGTCGAAACAATAAGTAAGAAGCATTCTTGGTCACTGCTCATTAAAACTGTCTCTGCTGCCCAGTCTGCAACTCTGTGTGCCTGCGTCCATCTTGGCGACGTTCCAGTGTCGATAATCCCTCATTAGTTGTTGAACATGGCGCAGGGAGTTATCTTCCATCACAACCTGCTCCTCCAAACTGATGAGGAACTCCGGGCCAACCTCGAATGGCGAGGTGTTCATTTTGTTTGCCATGTGCAGCGTGGCCCTAAGGATCATCGAGTGGATACTGGTGCATTTACCTTGGCCTTCGAGGGAGATATTCTCCCAGAGAAGGTCAAGGTGATGATCTAACATTGTGATGTGAAGCTGTATGTTCCACCTCCCATGTGACGTTTCCGATGTATGTGGTTCGGGCATATGTCTTCTCGTTGCACAGCTGTCCCTGTATGCGGTGATTGTGGACGTCCTCTTCATGAGAGGAAGCCCTATGTTCAACCTCCCATATGTGTCAACTGTCACAAACACCACTCTTCTCGCTCTCCGTATTGCCCTGTATATAAAAAGGAGAAAAAGATTAAAGAGTAAAAGTCCCTTGACCGCCTTACTTACCAGGAGGCCTGCCGAAAATTTGAGCGTCTGCACCCCATGCAAATGTCACTAGTTTTGCCTCGGTTACACCTCTACCCCTCCCCCCTCCAAATCCCATTCGCACCCTATACTTCCCCCTCCTGCACCTCCCTTGCCCCCCCCCCTCATTGCTCCTTCAGTGTCCCCCTTCTTCCTCGCGGCTGGAGAAGTGCTCCCCTTCTCTGGCAGTTGCCGGTGAAGGGCCCTCTCCCAGGGTTCCTCTTCGCTGCATCTACCAGATAGTAGGTCCTCTGCCTGAAGCCGGCAGCTGGACACCCAGTCCGATAATACCAAGGTCACTCGATCTTCATCGGTGCCAGACCTTACTGACACCAGTTCTCTCTCTGGGACCTGTCTTTCCTGTCCTGCAAAAGAGAAAGAAAAGGAGAAGAGGAAAAAGGACAAATCACAGGACAAGGTCCCTCCGGTTGTCCTGGAGGTGCCACCTTTGTCCTCACAGCCAAATCACCCCACATATCCACTGTTCAAGGATGTCGTTCCCTCCTCATCAGTGACAGACGTTGATCTACCTTTGTGAAATGCATTAGTCCGTTCGCCTTCCATATGGATCCTCGATCTGTTCTCGTCCAATGGAACTGTAACAGCTACTGCTGTCATCTGAAGTTGAAACATCTTATTGCCTCTTATTCAGCAGCTTGTGTTGTTTTGCAGGAATCACATTTCACTGGTAGCCATTTACCAACACTGTGGGTTTCATGCTTTCTTTCGGAACTGTGTTCGCCCCCTATAAGCATCTGGTGGAGTCAGCACCCTAGTTTGTACAGACATTATTAGTTCATGGATACCTCTTCTTATCACAATGGAAGTGGTTGCTGCTAGGGTTCACTTACACACTCTCTCTTGTACACTTGTAATCTCTATCTCCCTACTGACAGGCCACTTACATCTGCTGCCGTCACAGCACTCCTTCAGCAACTTCCCCCTCCCTTCCTCATTCTTGGGGACTTCAGTGCCCATCATCTTTCATGGGGCAGTCCTTATACAACTAGTTGGGGCCGCCTCGTAGACCAATTCATTGCAGATCACGACCTGTGCCTTTTCAGTGATTGTCCCCCAACCCATTTTAGTACCGCTCATGGCACCTTTTCTTCCATAGACCTTTCACTCACTTCTCCTCCCCCTTTATTTTCATCGCATGATGATCTTTGTGACAATGACCACTTTCCATTGATTCTTTCACTCCCTTCACACTGGACGAGGGACAAGATACCTTGTTGGATTTTCTGTCATGCTAATTCGCCTTTGTATACACCCCAGGTGGTTTTCACACCATTCCCGTTGGACTCTATCAATGATGTCATCAGTGATATGTCTAATGCGATTACTCGAGCTGCTAGCTTTGCTGTTCTCCGGTCGACAGGCCCTTCTAGCTGCCATCCAGTTCTGTGGTGGAATGCAACCATTGCCTCGGCGATTTGTGAGAGCCATCGAGCATTGTAACATCTTAAGCACCACCCATCCCATGCTGCCCTTGTCAACTTTAAACGCCTTCATGCCTAGGCTTGTTATATAATGAAACATAGCAAGTGGGTGTGCTAGGAACATTTTCTCTCCTCCTTGGGATCTTCTGTACCCTTGTCACGGGTATGGGCTATGCTCCGCTCCATCCAAAGTTGCCAGCGGCCATCATCGGCTTGGCTACAGGTGCCTTATGGACCACCCCTGTTGATTCCCCTTTCTGAAGCGGGAATCCCTCCTCTTCAGACTAGGCTCCATCAGCTTTTGGTGTCCTATGCCATTGCCATTCGTCCATTCCCTGATCATCCCTCTCTTTAAGGGCGACGGTTTTAGAACTTCTTATACTCACCCTCGGTCGGGTTTACCTATTGTGGCTCGCTTCCATTTGTAGGGACTTCCAACTCTATTCCCTTGACTGTATGCGTTGTGCTATACCACGCAACTCCCCCACCCCCACCACCCCCCACCCCTTGGATGGTGCCTCGCCCACAAATCCAGTTGGATCCCTACCAAGCCACGAAAGCTTAAAGTCTCCCCCATAATCCTCCGGTGTTTGTTGCACACAGTACTTGCAGAGTTTCTGGGTGCAACGATTTTATACACTGATGGATCTAAATTTGCTGGTCATACGGTATATTGTCTATGAAGAAACAATACTGCGTAACTAATAAATTGCCGATTTTTCGTTTTTCAGTCAGGAGAGGTTGTTGACCTTACCTGCATCAGCTCTTAACGTCATAATGCTGAATTTTTAATTATTTACAATGAAAAAATGATCTAAAACAATAGTGCATATGTGACACAGCGAATAGAGAGATGGCAATATTGCGGAACTGCAGAGAATGAAACACCGCGTATCTACAATCTTTGGTTACTGTAAACAATACCACCAAATACAAAAGCACGCGCAGCCACAGGAAATTGTTACTGCTTTATTACATATTTAACAGTGCTCGAAAGTGGTTACATGCTTGTAGCTTAATTTGTGATGATGGACAGCAATCTATATGACAATCTTTTTACTTAAGAAGAAATTGTTTCCTACCTGAAATCAGCTTATGAAAGCGGAGAATCATGCCCGAGAGTGACTGACAGTGAAAATAAAATTGTTTTATTATTCACCTTCGAAAGTTAGTAGTAACGCAAGTATCTTATTGTGATATAAATTAGGAAGCCCTTACTTCACTCATGAATTTCTGCCAAACATTTGTAGACTGCCCATGTTTTTATATGTTCTCCTGTAAATACAAAACAAACAACAGATGAGAACATTCGTAATACCGAAGTTATATTTACCAAAGATGAATTAGTTTTGTACATGTGGTTCTCAGTTACTGTTCCTTCAACATTTAATAAAGCAGGTAAATTTTCTTGTGATTATTGATATTACGAATATTACTGATGCATAAATAAATGTATGTGAGCATCATTTTTAGTCTGCATAAATTAATTTGTAAATATTTTTCCATCTAGAAACTTAAGTGACTGTATCCAGCAATGCTCAAAATGAAACCACAGTCACAGTATCCACTAGAGATGACAGTACTTCACACTCATTTCTATGCGATGGTGCTAATTGTTTGCCACACACTCTGGAGAAACTATTGGAAGATCATGAGACCAATAACGATGCTGAAGGTGGAGACGAAGAATTTTATGGTGACGTGAGCAGTGACAGGAAAAGGAAGTCTAAACCACATCCTCAAGATTGGATGAAAAATACCAATAAAATTCTCAGATCGTGTGGACATTTGTATATTGGATACAAAAGAAGTCAAAGTGGCAAAATCACCCATGATACTCAGAGGGGCACGAAAATCAGGTCCAACGTATACTTTGAAGATGTGGCAGAAATCCGTTCAAAGGCAGTGTCATCATTTTTCTTCTGATGATAGGCAGGCAGTATTTAACACATTTTGGGAAATGATGTTATGTGTTCAGAGGAAGATTTACATTATCAGTCTTATGGACTTAATTCCAACCTAACATCAAGGGAACAACACTGGTGATTCCAGGAGAAAAGGGACACTCATTTATCACTTGAGAAATGAGCCGGGGAAACATAAAGTATGCAAAAAGATGTTTCTCAGTACTCTTGGGAGTAAAGACTGGACTGTTCAATATTGGCTGGATAATTCCACACATGGGATAAGCCCTGATTCAGAATCGTCACGACCTTGAATAAAACAGACGAAGAAGAAAGATGTGAGAACCTTCATGAAAAATTTCCTGGACTCTCTTCCGACATTTCCATTGTATCACTGCAGAAAATCCTCAAACTTGTACCTTGAGCCTATTCCAAGCAACAGCTATATAGACTCTATGTGGAAAAATGTCATGCAGAGAAAATTTCACTATTGTCAGGATACCTTTAACTTGACTTTAGAATATGGTAAATTAGCTTATCCCCCCCCCCCCCCCCATAAGGACCAGTGTGACTTGTGTTGTAGATACAGGTGTGAAAACTTCAGTGAAGATGTGTGGAAGCAACACACAGAACAGAAAGAACAGGCAAGGGTGCAGAAAGATGCAGACAAGATAGATGCCCAGCAGAAGCTCTGCTCAGTGTACACCATGGACTTACAGCCCATGAAAGTAGCTCCATTTTTAGTGCAATTGCAGTTTATTAAAAACAAAGTTGGCTGTTCATAACTTCACAATGTATAATTTAGAGAGTCGTGATGCAGTATGTTACTGGTTCAATGAAACACAAGGTGAATTGGTTGCATCATGTCTTGCCTCATGCAAGTCATTTTGTATTCTGAAGGCTGCACATAGCAGAACAGAAATGTGATCTTATCAAATGCTCTTTTAAGACTAGCAATTGATACTGGAGTATTAATTACACAAAAGTTTTTGTAGAAAGGCCATACTCAGATAGAATGTGACTCAGTTCAGAGTTCCATCAAGTGCAAGCTTAAAGGACGTGAAGTTACACTTTCTAGCCAATACCCTATGGTATCTAAAGAAGCGAGAAAAAAGCCACAGCCATACAAAGTCCATTATCTAGATTATTCCCTTTTCACCAACCAAAGTTTGTGGCTGTACAACTCAATTAGGCCAGGAAGAGCTGTAAAAAAATGAGCCTACAGTTACTGATCTGGGGGCTCTACAGTACAGCCAAAATGCTATTGTTTACTACAAGTGCTCTTTCAATGAGGTGTGGCAAGACGTCCGAGGAAAATTCTTGGAGATGTTTGCTTTCCGAAACTCTACAAGGATAGACTGAAAATCAAGAAATCCAAATGGGATCATTTACAACTACTTAAAATTGTTCTTCCTAAAGATTGTCATAGTTATTATGACGATATTCCTTATGAATTAAAATTATTGCAGTGGTAACTGATGAGTATCAGTGCAGTGTAGTTCTTTGTTGCTGACATTTAGGATTTTTCTTGGAAAAAAATGTGCAGCCATTATTGGAACTATGTAAACAGTACATGTATTTCAAATGTTTCTATGAAATCTTTCAATAAAAATTATTAATGCTCCACAATGTGTTCTTATATTAGCTTTCTCAGCACCAAATACAACGTAAATGCACCAAGTCGTGCCGGGAAACTGACAAATAAATACTGCGTAACTAACAGAGTCTGCCATAAACACAGAGACAATTCCGCATATCTGCTGTAATTAAGCTTTCTAAAGTGTATACATTTTGTTTCACATTTTGATTTGATCCGATAATTCCTTGCAGTGCTACGATGCAAATTTAGCGGCCCTCTGAAATCTATTAGGCATTTCAGACAGTTTTTTTGGTCTCTGGTGAAACATTCTTATTACTTCTACTTACAGGGTATTGTTTCTTCACTGATGATATGCATTTGCGACTCCCATTGGTGTGGAATGCCAGTCTCTGCCAGAATCGTGCAGTGTGTTTACGGCAGAACTGATGGCTATTAGTAGGGCACTTCATTTTATCAAACAGGTAGCCCTGGACCATATTTTAATCTGTTCAGACTTGATGAGCAGCCTGCAGGCCATAGACTGATGCTACTCCTCACATCCTTTGGTCATTCATACCCACGAGCTCCTCGCTGAGCTTCGTCACACCTTTTGCTCCCTTGCTTTCTCTGTGTCCCCAGTCATGTGGGTATCCTAGGAAATGAACAGTCTGACCAGTTGGCTACAGTAGCCGTAACTCCCTGCCCCCTTCCCCTGGTCTATCCTGGGCGTGGGTTTGTGGGTGCAGATGAGACTGCTGCTCATACAGGAGTGGAATGCCAATTGGCAGGCTACTGCTTCATCTAATAAACTATGCTTCATGAAGCCAACCACTGCAGCTTGGAGTTCTTCCTTATGCCCTTCTAAAAGGAAATCCCCTGTCCTTTGCCATCTTCGCCTCGGTCATTCCAGGCTGACCTTGTCGCCATAAGCTGAGCACTTGGCAGACCGTTATGCTTGCAGCTCAGCGACTGCTGTTTATAGTGCAGATTTTCGCGCCCTTACAGAATGAATGGAGCGATGCCAAATATCCTTACAAACATGACACCGGGAAACATACAACATCCCTTTTACAGAGTGGGAGTTGGAAAGTGCCCTTGCTGCCTGTCATGACACCTCCCTTGGACCAGATTGCATTCACAGTCTGTTCCTCCATCATCTATCAGCAGACTCTAAGCACCAGCTTCTCGCCCTGCTCAGTCGTCTCTGGGCTGAGGGTGTTTTCCGTCCCAATGGCGGGATAGCGTCGTCATTCCAGTGATGATGCCTGGGGCTGATCCGCAGGTGGCTGATAATTACCGACCGACTAGCCCCACAAACGTTCCCTGCAATCTCCTCGAATGGCAGGTGAGTTGGAGGCTTATGTGGATCCTCAAGGAGCAGGCACTCTTGGCCCCACAAGAAGGTGGGTTCCGTCAAGGCCGCTCTGCTATCTACATTCTTGTGTCTCTGGAGTCAGCCATCTGTACAGCCTTTACTCGCCTCGAACATCTGCTTGCCATCTTCTTTGATTTGTGGAAGGTGTACGATGCCACCTGACACTACCATATACTGTCGACACTGTATGACTGGGGCTTATGGGCTCCACATCCTGTATTCAAACAGCACTTTCTCACACTACATTCTCTTCGTGTTCGTGTTGGTACACGTCTCAGCTAACCTCATTATCAAGAAAACGGTGTCTCACAGGGTTCCATTCTTAGTGTCCTTCTATTTTTAGTCACAATTGATGGTCTTGCAGCGGCTGTGGGGTCATCGGGTTCCACCTCCGTGTATGCTGTTAACATCTGGATATATTTTAGCGCCACCAGCATTGGTGTTGCTGAACAGACGTTGCAGTTGGCAATCCAAAAGGCACAATCTTGGGCATTTGCCCACAGTTTTCAGTTTTCTGCCTCTAAAACCCAGGTAATGAATTTGTCAACATCCGGTGATCTGTGGAACCTGAATTGTATTTGGCTGATGACCTGTTGTATGTCGAAGAGAGACACTGTTTTTTAGGCATGTTGTTAGATGAATGTCTTACTTCGGTACCACACCTTTGCCAGTTCAAACAACAGTACTGATGACAACTCAATATCCTGTGCTGTCACAGCCACACTATTTGGGGAGCTGCACACCCAACACTACTGCGGCTCTATTCGGCCCTCATTGTTGTGCCTAGACTATGGGTGCATAGTGTAAGATTCGGCTGTGCCTTCGGTATTACAGACCTTGGATCCAGTTCTACGTTGTTATGTCCGTTTGGCGACGGGGGCTTTTTGCACAAGCCCTTTCACAAGCCGCCGCCTTGAAGCTGGGCTCCTTCCCCTGTGATTCCGCTGGCAACATCTGCTAGCTTCTTATGTTGCCCATGTACAGGCCTCGCCCTTCCACCCGAACCGCCGGCTCCTACTTCCAGACGCTGCACTCCCTATCCCTCCACAGTTGCCCAGGTCGGGTTACCCGATCTCCGTCCATGTTCATTCCCTTCTTTCGTCCCTTGAATCCTACCCACTCCCTACCACTTTCCAATATTCCTTTCAAACCCCCTCCTTGGTCCATTTGTCGTCTGCAGCTCTGTCTGGATCTGTCCCGTGCCTCAATGGACTCAGTTTCCCCCAATACATCTGTCGCCAGTTCCCGCAACCGCTTGATCCGTTCTGTGGCACTGACACTATATATAGCGATGGAGCCATAGCAGGTGGTCATGCTGGGTATGCGTGTCTCCTTGGTGACTATCGAACAGCTTTCATTACCCTGTGAAAGTAGTGTCTTTACTGCAGAGCTGGTTGTCATCCTAAAGGCTCTAGAACATCCCCGATCCTGCCCCAGGGGGTCCATTGTCACCTGTAGTGACTCCCTGAGTGGCTTGCAGGCAGTCGACTAGTTCTTCCCTCACCACCCATTAGTGCGGTTCATTCAAGACACTGTTTTCTCTCTTGGCAAATCTGGCCATTCTGTGGTCTTTCCGTGGACCTCTAGCCACATTGGCATACCGGGGCACGAACGTGTTGATCAGTTGGCCAAGCAGGCCACTACTGTGCCACCATTAGCCATTGGCACACAGAATCAGATCTCAAGTTAGCGGTGCCCTGGAAGGAGCGTGAGCCTTGGAGTGCTAAATGGTCTACCATGAGTGCAACGAATAAGCTTCGAGCAGTGAAGCTCTCCATGACTCTGTGGAAATCTTCACTGCTGCCCATACGTTGAGGGTCGGTTGTCCTCTGCTGCCTCCATATTAGGCATACCTGGCTGACCCAAGCTATCTCCTTTGCTGTGAGGTCCCGCCCGTGTGTCGGTGTGGAGCAGCTCTGACAGTAGTCCATCTTCTGATGGATTGTCCACTTTTAGCCAACTTGGGGCAATCGTCCCCCCCCCCCCTCCCCCATGGGGCCCACAGCTCTTTTGTGGATACATGTGTGGCATGTACGGGGCCCCAAGCTGAAGCAGCCTTCCTTCCCACTCCAGGCTGCTTCATTTTCCCTCCCAGTTCATGCCTTAGCCCGGAGATGGGCGTCCATTGCAAGTCAAAGTTGTTTCGTGTCAGTTTTTCTCTTTCCTTGGTTTCTTCCTTTCCTAACCTCCTAACCTTTGCTTCTGTTTTTCTCTCCTTGCTGTACTTTCCTAGCCTTCCTCTCCTCCTCATTCATCTCCGCTTCGGCGTTTGAGACACTTCTTTCTCTTCACTTCCTCTATTCTCCTTCTTTCCTCCCTGTGCGTGTCTGAAGGCTGACCCACGCATTATCATGCATAGCAGGTGACAGGGTAACGCGCAATTCCCCGCCCCGGGTAGACAAGTAGGGCACGTACGTACCCTCTGGTAAAGGCCAGGCCCAGGGAGGGGTGATTACCCGAGCTGGTACCTTCCGAACATGCCGATTGGTCCCTTCGTCAGTTCTCGGGAGGTGTGACCTGAGGTGTGAATAATCACCTAAGGCGGGTAAGCCCTCAGAGAAGGCCCCCATTAGGAAGGAGCGCACCATCGGAGACGCAGGTAATCACAGGGGACACTTCCGCAATGACTTCCTTCTCTTCTTCTGTGACTTTGACCCAGAAACGAAAGATAGATTCGCCTCAGCAAAAGAAAACCTCGCCAAATCTCCCGAAATTCCTAGTTGTCTCTCGAACCGACGGTAAAAATTTCAATTCTGTATATCCTTTTGTCATTCAGAAAGGTGTTGATGCGATTGCTGGCCCTGTTAAGACATGTTCGCATCAGCACAATGGTACATTGTTGCTGGAAGCGGACAGTGCCTTCCAGGCCCAAAAACTCATACAGACTACGTTGTTACACGTTTCCTGTCAAGGTAGAAGCGCATCGCATACTCAACTCATCACGGGGGATAGTTTTTACGAGATCCCTTGACGGGTTGTGTGATGAAGACATACAAACCTATATGTCCGATCAGGGTGTCACAGCCGTGCATAGGGTGTTAGAAAAAGGTAGATAACCAGTTGACATTGACTCGTACTGTGTTTTTGACGTTCGACAGAGTTGAACTCCCGTCGAAGGTCAAAGCAGGGTATGAAGTCATCTCCGTCCGCCCTTATGTACCTAACCCAACACGCTGTTTTCAATGCCACAGATACAACCACACCCGTTAATCTTGCCCTAACACAGCAAAATGTGTCACTTGTGGTAGGGATGCCCATGAGGGGGATTGCCCACCTCCGTCCCCTCACTGCCTTAATTGCAACGGTGACCATGCGGCTTCCTCTCGGGACTGCCCTGTATATAAGGATGAAAAGGTCATCCAGCAAATTTGGGTAACGGAAAAGGTATCAACATCTGCCGCTTGAAAGTTGTTGGCGAGTCGAAAGCCCACTGTCCTCCCAGCGGGCACATACAGTAAGGTCCTCACCTCCACTCAACCTACTAAGGATGCAGGTACGCAGATCTGAGATTTCACTTTTGCTGACACAGTTGTGTGATCGGCCAGCCCGAAGATTGCCTGTTTCACGTCCGCGCTTCCTCCTGCTGCTTCTAAAGTTCAGTCTCCATCAACCTCTCATAAACCGCGGGCACCTAAACAAGATGCCTGGACTTTGAAAAAGGAACCCGTCCGTAAAGATTTTCTGCGTTATCAGGCTTCTCAACTGTCAACTGCCTCTTCTCACCGTCACTCTTCCAGAAGAGCCAACAAGAAAAAGAGTTACTCTCCTTCCCCGCCGAGGCGTGACCCGTCAGTCAGTAGTCGGCCCCGATCATCTTCTGTCTCGCTGGGACGCACTACTGTTATCCGGGCAACCGGCATTTTACCGGCAGCGGAAGCTGCCCCTCCTGATAAAGTCGGGAAGGTGGCAGATGTATCGTTTGAACCTATGGAACATGACTCTCTGCCTCTGGATGGCGATAGTAGTGCTCCCTCGAAGTCCGGTCCTCAGCGGCCGTCGAGGTGACCTAGCTTGCTTGTTCCTCTTTATCTTCTTTTCTTCTCTCATTTTTATCATGGTGCTCCTTAAATGGAATATTTGCGGCATTCGTTCCAACAGAGATGAATTGAAACTGCTACTCAGACTGCACCGTCCATTTGTGGTCGGACTTCAAGAAATGAAGTTACGCCCACGCGACAACTGTTTTTTCACAATATACCTCCGTGCGTTTTGACCTGCCCCCTGTGGAGGGTATTGCAGCCCATGGAGGGGTTATGTTGCTCGTTAGAGATGACATATACTACCATCCTATTCCACTGCATACTCAACTACAGACAGTTGCCGTCCGCATCATTCTTCCCACCTTTTCCTTCTCCCTTTGTAACATCTATACCGCATCTTCTTCTGCCTTTACTAGGGCAGATGCACTGCACCTTGTTGCCCAAATTCCTTCCCCCTTTTTGTTGATAGGCGATTTCAATGTCCACCACCCCCTATGGGGTTCTCCCGGCCTCTTGCCAGAGAGGCTCCCTTTTAGCGGACATTCTCAACCATCTTAATCTTGTCTGCCTAAACACAGGTGCACCAACCTTTCTTTCAGATACGATGCATACCTACTCTCACTTGGACCTCTCGATATGTACTGCTCAACTTGCGCGTCGTTTTGAGTGGTATGCTCTCTCTGATACATACTCGAGCAACCATTTCCCCTGCATTTCTCCATCATCATACCCTACCTCCGGGTTCCACTTGTTGGAACATCTCGAAAGCTGACTGGGGACTGTTCTCCTCACTGGCGGTTTTCCATGATGGGAACTTCCCCACCTGTTACAGTCAGGTGGAATACCTCACGGAAGTCATTCTCAATGCTGCCGAATATTCCATTCCACGCTCTTCATCTTCTCCACATTGAGTCCCAGTCCCCTGGTGGTCTGCGGCATGTCGCGATGCTGTTAGATCCCAGAGACGTGCTCTAGGCACCTTTTGCCGCCACCCAACATTGGCGAACTGTGTCAATTACAAACGTCCATGAGCGCAATGCCGTCGAGTCATCAAGGAAAGCAAACGGGCCTGCTGGATTGCTTTTACTAGTTCATTTAACAGACTTACTCCTTCTGTTGTCTGGGGGGGAGGGGGCCTGCGCCGGTTATCTGGCACAAAGTTCCACTCCCCAATTCCTGGCTTGACCGTCGCAAATGAAGTCTTCGTAGACCCAGCCGCTATATCCAACGCTTTAGGTCAATCTTTTGCAGCAGTCTCGAGCTCAACACACTATCACCCCGCCTTTCTCTCTCGAAAACAGACAGAAGAGGCACGGCCACCTTCCTTCCAATCTCTCAATTGGGAAAGTTACAATGCCATCTTCACCATGCAGGAGCTTGAACGTGCTCTCTCTGTGTCCCGATCTTCTGCTCCAGGGCCTGAAACAATTCATCTACAGATGCTGAAAAACCTTTCTCTTGTGGGTAAATGTTTTCTGCTCCACACTTATAATCGCATATGGATTGAAGGTCAGGTCCCCACACGCTGGAGTGAAGCAATTGTTGTTCCCATACCAAAACCAGGGAAGGACAAACAACTTCCTTCGAGTTATCCCCCCATTTCTCTCACCAGCTGCGTTTGCAAGGTGATTGAACGCATGATTACTGCTCGGCTGATTCGGCTACTCGAATCTCGCCGTCTCCTTACCAACGTCCAATGCGGATTTCGTAGGCATCGTTCTGCTATCAACCACCTCGTTACCTTGTCGACCTATATTATGAATATAGGTTGTCTCGACCGTCTGTACTCTTAGAGTGTCCCCAATGGTTTCCGGTTCTCCAGTGAGAAAACAGTCTGTATAAATTTCTGGAGATACAAAGAGTTCCTTCCACCGTCTCTCCATCTTGGCCCCGTTACTCTGCCTTTCGTGGAGGCGACGAAATTTCTAGGGCTAATATTGGAGAGGAAACTCTGCTGGTCCCCACGTGTCATATCTGGCTGGCTGGTGTTTTCGTTCCCTTAACGTCCTCAGTGTTCTTAGTGGTACGTCATGGGGAGCGGAGCGAACCGTCCTACTTCATCTTTACTGGTCCACTGTCCGCTGAAAATTGGATTGTGGAAGCTTCGTTTATTCTTCCGCACGGCCATCCATTTTACACCGCCTAAACTCGATTCACCATCGGGGGTTACGCCTGGCGATAGGAGCTTTTTACACAGGTCCTGTTGACAGCCTCTATGCCGAAGCTGCTGAATTACCTTTACCATATGGCCACGACATATTACTGTGTCTGTATGCATGCCGTTTGCTTTCGATGCCTCACCATCCTTCCCATCCATCATTCTTTAGCGATTCCCTCGATAGCCAATATGGGCTGTCTGCGATTGCCCTGCTCCCTCCTGGAGTCCGTTTTTGTCGCTTGCTTTGGCAGCTCGATTTTACTCTCCCTTCCACATTTCAAATAGGTTAGAGCCCAGTGCAACCTTGGCTTCAGGCTCAAGTTCGCGTTCACCTCGAACTCACCTCACTCCCGAAGGAGAGCACTTTGGATGCTTTATACTGCTCGCGGTTTCTTGAACTTTGTGCACGGCTCGAAAATTCAGTTTTCATATATACGGATGGCTCAAAGACCAATGACGATGTCGGATGTGCGTTTGTCGTCAGGCATGACTGTTACCAGTACAGGCTTAATGCCCACTGCTCGAATTTCACAGCAGAGCTTTTTGCCCTCTATCAGGCTGTACTCTTCATCCGTAGACACCGTTGTCGTTCATATGTTATCTGCTCTGACTCCCTCTGCACCATCCAGAGTCTGAGCGACCCCTTTTCAGCCCATCCTCTTGTGCACCGAATCAACCGCTCCCTTCAGTTATTAGCTTCTGACGGCCCTCGCATTCACCTCCTGTGGGTACCTGGCCACGCAGGCGTGCCTGGTTACGAGGATGCTGATGCCACTGCCAAGGCTGCAACTTTCTTACGTCGGACAGCTACGTACTGTGTCCCATCGCAAGATATTCAAGGGGCTCTTTCGCGGCGCCTTATATCGTCATGGCATAATGTGTGGTCTTCACTTACTAATAATAAGCTCCGGACCATTAAACCGCTCCCGGTGGGTTGGATGACTTCATCACGCCGATCGCGACGAGAAGAGATCATCTTAGCCCGGTTGCGGATCAGACATTGCCGGTTCAGCCACCGCCACTTGCTCAGTGGTGACCGTTATGTTCCTGTGGCCACCCGCTGTCGGTGCGCCATGTTTTATTGTCGTGTTCAAATTTTACTCCTGTTCGGCTTGCACTACATATGCCGGACACATTGGAAGAAATTTTAGCTGATGACGTGCGGGCTGTTGCTCGAGTATTGGATTTTATCAATTTGATCAATATGTCAAGGGACATTTAGCTCTTCGCTTTGTTGTTTTTATTCTATGTTTTTTAGCTGTTTTTATATAGTCTTATTATCCTTGGGTATATCCCGGGTTTGATTCGAGCGCTTAATGACCTTAGTAGTTGTGGGCCCTAAAACCACAGAAAAAAAAAAAAAAAAAAAAAAAAAGAAGTACCTGCTTCAGCAACTTGATTTCACCCTCCCTTGGCACCCTTCGAATGGATGTCAGCCCAAGCATCAGGCACAGGCTCGCATCCACCTCAAACTCAGTTCGCTCTCAAAGGAGAGTACTCCAGATTCGGTGTATCGCTCAAGGTTTGTCGAACTTTGTTCTCAGCTTGATAACATCTCCATCTATACCAATGGCTCTAACAACACTGATGGTGTCTATTCCGCCTATGTCGTCAGGTTCGACAGCTTTCAATACAAGCTCATCGACCAATGTTTGAATTTCACAGCTGAGCTTTTTGCTCTATATCAGGCAGTCCAATATGTTCGCCACCACCGCCCTTCTTATGTCATTTGCTCAGTTTCACTCGGTGCCATTCAGTCTTAGAGACCAATATCCGGTCCGTCCTATTGTACTCAGACTCCAACGCTTCCTTCAATTGGTAGCTGAAGACGGCTTTCGCATTCGCTTCCTGTGGGAACCTGGTCACATAGGTGTGCCGGGGAACGAGTCTGCAGATGCTGCGGCCGGGGCTGCCACTCTCCTACCTCAGACAGCTATTGTTTGTGTCTCGTCAAACGACATTCAAGGTGCTATTTGCAGGCGTATTGTTGCATCAGGGCGTTGGCTGTGGCCCTCGCTTTAGGGCAATAAGCTTAGAACCATAAAACCGATCCCGACAGCTTGGAAGACCACCACCCAGTGGGAGGAGGTAATTTTGGCCCGGCTGAGAATCGGTCATTGCAGGTTTAGCCACCATCATTTATTAACAGGCGACACCCCCCCCCACCCCTCCCCCAGTATGTTTCTACGGTCAAGCGATGACGGTGCGCCATGCTTTAATGTTCTGCCCCTATTTTAATCATGTTTGTGTTGCAGTAAATCTGTCATCCACTTTGGAGGACTTTTAGCTGATGACGTACGGGCAGCTGCTAGAGTTTTGCGTTTTATACGTATGACTAATTTGTCCAAGAAGATTTAATTCCTTCTCATGATATTTTTTATTCTTCATTTTAATTATATTCTGAAATTCTCCTGATTGGCACCTTTTTAAAGCTTGTTTTAAGTCACTCTAGGATCAGATTCGGGTGCTAATGACCACTGCAGTTCAGCGCCCTAAAACCACAATGATGATGATGATGATGATAAAAATAAAAATAAATAAATAATAATTAAAAAAATATTGAGGCAATCTTTTAATTTACTAGACACACTACTT
Organism: Locusta migratoria; assembly: GCA_026315105.1. Classification (NCBI taxonomy): domain Eukaryota; kingdom Metazoa; phylum Arthropoda; class Insecta; order Orthoptera; family Acrididae; genus Locusta; species Locusta migratoria. Next base: position 788,697,773 of record CM048755.1, read on the forward strand.
TAGTTTTAGGTGATGATGCCTTTGTGGCTATCTCGGTTTTAAATTTTATTTGCGCAGCTGGTTTTTATAATTCAATCTAGTGGTAGGTGCCAACTCTCTGCTCCGCACCTATCAAACATTTTGGAGTGGAATGCCAAGTGGTTTTTAGTGTGTGCAGCATGGCTGGCTCATCCTTTATTAGCTTTGTGGTCAGCCAACCATGGTACTCTGCTGTCCAGTTTAGGTTGCGTTCCTGACTTTGTTCTACCTATTGTGTGTCTTTGTTTTTTGATGTCGGGCACTTGTTCATTGTCAGCCTGTCCCTTTTGTGAGTTTTCTATTTTCGATGCTTTGTTTTATTTTTTTAAGCTCATAACAGTGGATTCTTAGCTAGGAACAGGGGACTGATGACCTAGCTGTTTAGTCCACTACAAACCACCACCACTAACAACAACATGTTGGGCAAAATATATGGGGCACGATGGAAGTATTCTGCACGGCTTTAGTGTTTCCTGCCGTGACAGTTGTGACGCAGTCAGCCTCGTCCTACACGACATTTGTGGAAGTGATTACTGCTGCCCTGTGAATCGAGAAAAGAAAGACCTGGAAAAACAGGAACAACTGCTTTCACATCACACAAAGTCTCAATTTGATTGCCAGATATGCCTGAAATTTCAAAAAACTGAACAGTGTTAAAGACTGCAGCCAATGATGGGTTTTCGCATTGAAGAGCACATTGATGACCCACTGTGTCAGGAGCAAATGGAATGACAGCATTACGAGTCATAGAATCAGCATAAGAATCATTGAGAGCATAGGTAACAAACAGTCCTCTCCGACTTAGACCTTGAAGTTCCGCGACCCAAGCTCGATAAGTATTGTGTGGCTTTTTCTGACAGTGGTAAAATTAAACACCCGCTGCAGCAACATGTGTGTGTTTGTGATAGTAAGTAGATAACAACTGACATATCTCGTCAAAAGAAAGGGACATCGGGTTCGGCAGAGGAGACAACTGCCCGAGCAATTGATAGACACTAGGGTATAGCCAGGACAAAACCAAAGTCTTACATACGTTAGTATCTGTGAACCCAAACACAATAAAATCTTGCCTAAGCTGCTTCTCATAAGTGTCCCAGTCTTCAGCCTTGTACTCATACTGAGGAAATGGGGGTGGAAATGTACAGAATGTGGATAGCGTTGTAGACAATATGGTGGAAAGCATCGTGATGCAGACATAAAAGTTCTCTGTTGCCTAAGAAGAGCGTGATTGACAGGCAAGGCATCCATAAGCCTGTACAAAAAACATGAACGAGCGTAAGATGCAGGGAAATGTTGAAACTTGTCGCCAATTACTGTTGTAATGCACAACATGTCAAGCTCACTGTGATAAGTCTTAACTTTAACTGCTGATGTAGCCGCCCTTGGCTGTGCTATGCTCGCTGTTCTCCGTCAGATGTCGAGAGTTGAGCAAGCAAGACCTCTGACTGACACATTGAGTATTGTCAGTGGGATGTCCATGTCGTGGTCGATCGTGCTTTGTAGCACTTACCAAATGTGGGAACATCAGCAGCTCATAGTGGCCAGTCACTTTACTTTGTTTACTTAAACCATTGGTATTTACCTAGCGGGTATTTTTATGGACAAACTTGATGTCATTTTATACAACATGAGCATAATATTCCTCAGATGTTAAGTATCTCGTTTTATAATTTTATTCTTTTGATGATGACACCCATAGATGGTGTTGAGATCTAGATAAAGTGTAATTATTTTAAGGCAACTTGTGGGGCTGCATGTTTCCTTATACAGTAAATTACCCATACCCTTTTCATGCCATCTTGTCAGATTACCTATCCTGGCATTGAAATCACCCATGAGCAAAACTCTGTCCTCCTTTACTATAACAACTACATTACTGAGTGTGTCACAAAATCTGTTCATCACATCTTGATCTGTCCCTTCAAGGGGCGAATAAACAGACAAACCCCTAATTTTCTTGCATGAGACTGCCAAATCTATCCACATCAGTCCTTTGTTTACATCCCATATTGTAATTATTGCCGAGTTTGTTTTCTTGATGTAAAGCCGTACACACCACTGTGCTCTTCCTGCTTTGACTCCTGACATAAAGACTTTGTATTCTCCCATGTCCTCTTCTTTTTCTATCTTTACCTCAAGGCCACTAACAGCTGAAACGTCTAACCCCCATTTTAATTGCAGACTCTGGCAGCTCTAATTTCTTTTCATTGTAGCCCATTTTGATGTTAATAGCTCCCCATCTCTTAAACACCTTATATTTAAAAGAATCTACGAAAACTAAAGTCGTAAAGTTGATGTTATATATTCTGTTAATATGAATGAATAACAACTGCAGGATCAAAAGTGACATCTGTTCTTTCAGAATAGATGCACGTGTACAATACAGGGTGGTCTGAAATGCTTGTCACGACGTTGTAGGGCAGGTTGTACTGAGACATAAATGTTAAGAAAAACATTTGCTACTTCGCACCATTTCTGAGTTATTTAGCTTAGAAGTTAGCCAATCACGTCATTTGGTGCGCAGATTCAAACAGCCCACAAGAAGCAGCATTGCCAAACGTATTCTCCATGTGGTTGTCTCACAAGCAGAAGACGCCTACTGGTCATTGCCTAATTCGAATTATGGTATATGCAGTTCATGGCCAGAAATTAACGTGATAGCACTGTGAGCTCCAGATGGCCAAGCGTTTAGGAAAAAAAGCATTTCTTGCGCAGGTCTGGAATGCTGTATGACACTTAAGTGAACGCTGTCAGCAAGCTGCGGTTGGTGTTCTGGGAATAAGTCAGATCGGTAATCCATGATGCGATAGATGTGGGTTTGAATCCTGGTATGGGAAATTATTTTTAATTTTTATATGTCAATTTATACATTACTTGCAATGCAAATAAATGAAAATTATGCACAATATATAATATTTATTAATATTCCATAAAAAAAGAGAAAGGCAATGGAATATTTGTTATTTCAAATCCATGTCCAAGACAGGACTGTATCACAGCGTTGACGAGGACTCTGGAAATAACTTTCCGAAAAAGGATTGTAAATGAAGCGTACAGGACTTCGTATTTCGTTAATTTAATTTCCAGTAGACCTCGACAGCTGCACGCGAGCATTAGGTTCGTGGTCCCAGTAAAATCGGCCAACTGGTCGTTGTGGATAATCGTTACGGTTGCCAGGAAACCTATTTGCAGTCGCACATTTTTGCTTGCCTTTCCTTGTTATCACTTTTATGAAATATTAATAAATACGATATATTGATCATAATTTTGACTTATTTGCGGTGTACGTAATACATAAACTGACATGAAAAAAATAAAAGTAAACACTCCAACACGCGGATTTAATCGTACGCCCCTCGTGTGTTCAATTGCCGAACTGTGTTCTTGCCACTACGAGTAGGTGTCCTCTCCTTGTCAGACTGAACAAGGGACCAATACAAAAACAAACACGTGAAAATATTTGACAGTAATGGGGATTGAATTCGGGCCAATCCATCAGCAATCCCTGCGCTGCGATGTATGCTATGCCAACATCCGACAGTAATTGTATCGGCCGTGTAGTGACCCTTTTTCTACTTGTCATTGGATCATCATTGGGAATCGTACGTACGCAATCGAACATGTAGCTGCGAAGGTACAAGGAAGGAGGTGCGGTAGAGCAGTGACGGACGTTGTCGTGAAACACAAGTAGTGTTAAAATGGTGCGTCATCGGTACTCCGAGGAATATGCAGATATGCATTTAGCTTACGGCTCTGCGGGTCAATATGCACCAGCTGCCCGCCACATCTACCACGCAAGATTTCCCAGCCGTGTTATTCCGTGTGTAAATACCGTTTTAGCTGTTGATAGAAGATTAAGGGAGTCTGGAAGTTTTGCTGTGCCTAATGTACACGCTGGACGAGAACGTTACATACGGAACGTTCAGTTAGAAGAAAACGTTCATGAAATGGTTGCTGCAACACACAGTACCAGATTGAGGTCCATTGGTATTGCTTTGGGAGTAAGTCACGTTATTACTACATTCTTAAAGAATGCCTGCAAACTACACATGGCAAAATGTATTCTTTTGTTTGTCGTTACAGGTTTTGCACGGTGTAGTATTGGACGCCTTACACAACGAAAACCTATTTCCGTATCACCTACAGAAGATGTATGTTTTGGTTGAAGATGACTACCCCTCTTGTTACCAATATACCGTGTGGTATTTAAATAAATGTAATGAAAATCCACATTTCGCAAAGATGGTGTTGTGGACAGAGGAGGAATGTTTCACCAGAGAAGGACCATTCAATTCCCGAAACAGCCACATTCGGATGGACGCAAATCCTCATGGCACTTATGTTAAATCCTTTCAGCATAGGTTTAGCGTCAACATTTGGGCACATATTGTAGTCGACTTTTTGTTGGGTCCCGTCCTAGTCCCTCCCCATTTAAATGGAACGACGTATTTAGCATTCTATGAAAACGTCCTTCCACTATATTTAGATGATGTTCCTCTGGCGGTACGTCAGGGAATGTTGTTCCAACACGATGGCGCACCGCCGCATTTTGCTTTTGCGGTACATAATCATTTAGATGTGTTGTGCCCACAAAGGTGGATTGGCCGAGGTGGTCCATTCCTCTGGCCAGCTCGTTCACCAGATTTGACACCATTAGACTTTTGTTTGTGGAGCCATGTGAAGCAAATCGTCTACGCTACCCCAGTAGACACAACTGAAGAGTTTCTTGCGAGGATAATTTTAACCTTCGATGAAAACGGGGAAATCTTTGATTTCGGAAAGCTTGCGGAGTCAATGGCGCAGTGTTGCAGTGCGTGCCGTCAGGCTGGAGGAGGACACTTTGAGCAGCTACTGTGAACGTAGTGTTACGTTTTGCTCCTTAAAATAACGTTCTTACGTTAAACAGCTGCCAAAATATCAGTTTATTGTTTTATGTTATACATTACTTTCCCTGCATTTGTTACATGTATGACCATTGACTGTGTATGAGGTTAATTGTTTTTTCATATTTATGTCCAAACAGGTATATATTGTTAGGCCTTTGTCAGATGCATTTATGAGCAATTATTGAATGTTATGGATACTGTAGCTTTCAAAATAAATGTGCATACTTGGTGCCAACGCCAATGGGTTTATGCAAAAAAAGATGTACAATTCCGTTACTTACATGAAATCCATACATAAATGATTAGACAAAAATACAGATGTGTTTCCCCATTTGGATAAAAACAGAACGATAACCCTAGTGGGGATCGAACTGAGGACCTTCTGTTTCACGGGTCCAGCTCTCTACCACCCAGACCACAGTGTCTGACGTTACAACGGCGCCGGCCGCGGTGGCCGAGGGGACTGAGGCGCTCCAGTCACGGTCTGCACGGCCATTACGGTCGGGGGTTCGAATCCCCCCTTGGGCATGGATATTTGTGCCGTCCTAGTTCGGAAGTAGTTCATAAGTAGTTTGTAAGTTTAGGGACTGATGGCCCTGTAGTTAAGTCCCATAGACTATACAAACATTTGAACAAACATTTTCGTTACAACGGCATTTCATATACAAGTTTATACCCATATGACTACAACATGGAGGATACGTTTGGCAATGCTGCTCTTGTGGGTTGTTCGAATCTGCATGCCAAACAATGTGATTGGCTAACTTCTAAGCTAAATAACTTGGAAACGGCGCGATGTATCAAATTTTTTTCTTAATATTTATGTGTTGGTACAACCTGCCCTACAATGTCCTGACAAGCATTTCAGACATTTTCGGACCACCCTGTATATAATATTGTGTTGAAATGGAAGTAGGCTTGACTTCGAAGGCAAAGTGGTCAACTAAACAGAGCACTTACACTGAAAGTAGGTTTATTGAGAACTGAAACATACACGCAGCGCTGAATGCCTCTTGGGCAGAGTGCTCTACTATTTATACACAGACAGAATGTACCAGAAATTAAAAGAATAGTTAACATAAAAAACATGTAGAAATTACAAGTGAACATAAGAAACACGTTGAACACTGTGGAAATGATAATCACAAAGAAATAAATTTTCTCCAGTGGACAGGATTGACCCGACGACCTTCAGCACCGCAATCGATGACTCTATCCATTGCACTATGCCTGCAATTGGTAAACTCGGCGTCTTACGGTAATATGTGAGTGATGGGCAATGATCCTTTCATTACTGGGGAGGAGTGGGCAAGTTTGGAGTATTTACTCTTTAGGGGAATTAGTATATAGTGACTACGAGTTTGAGTACTGTGAGCAGGGTAGAGCTGAAAATTTATGTCCGACGGGAGGCATGCTTGGGTAGTCCTTGCAGGTGTGATCACTGGCGGGACAGTGGTGTAGTGGTCAGCACAACTGCCTAGAAAGTTTGGAGATTCGGTTTTGAATCCTGGCTAGGTAAACATTTTCACCTTTGCCCATGTGGCTGTTGTCATATATTTTGTGAATATAATACTAAAGTCAGTCGGTCAGACCAAAATACCTGTCAGATTTCCTTCATTTGTCTTTTAAACGAAAGGTATTCATTCGCAGATTTGTCATAAAGTATCAGAATTAACTGAAGTCTCTCATCCTTTATTTTTATTCAATCACAGTATCCTTCTGTCCTTGCATTGAATATTTTAATTGGTTTGTTTTATGGTATCTTCAGTTCTAATAAAGGTATGCAGCTCTTTTTCACCTAACAACACTCAGCAGATCAAGCTCATTCATTTGCGCTTGAAAATATTTGCATTGATTGATTCTGAAGAAAGCTAGGCATGAACATTCAACTTTACTTCCATTGTTTACCAACTTTTTTGTCATTCCACTAACAGTGCGAAGTATTCGCACGGGTCTTATTCGAACAGGCCCTCTTATCTTTCTTATATATTAAAAGAATCTATTTTATAATAGATTTAAAATAAGTGTTATGAAATGAATTTAAGAAAACACAAGGTTATATAATATTCTATATACTGTTTCTATCTACAATAAAATACTTTAAAACAATAAATATTTCCATTTCACATGACCGGCCACTAATGGTGCAAAGTATTTGCACAGGTCACCTAGTACTGTTATTAAAAGCCTCTTCTTACTTTCACATTGACTGACTGATTTATATCAGCAGATGACATGTTTGTAATTGCTAATTGTCAAGGACAGTTTAAAATCTCTATAGTGTCTGCAGAACAATTTAATTGATCTGTAAGACTACGTTAAATTTTAGTATTATTCATCACCATGATTCTAATTTGCATAACAATCGCAAAGTCCCCTATAACACACCCTTGGCTATGTTTGCAGTAGTTTGGCTAAAAAAGTCCTGCACCCTGAACCTGGTAACATTCTTGTCATGATGTAAAATGACTGACACACATGTATGTGCTTCACTGAGGGTACTAACATTTGTAAAAAGTCAAGAGCTGTACTAAATATCTGGAAAAGCAGCTATCAAGTAATTATTGATTCTGTTGACAACATTGAATTGTAGTTAAGAGTGGTACAATTAAGTTGTTGGAAGTACACTGTCCACAGAAAGCAAGTTTTGGAATTTGTTAATTATATGTGGTCAGATAAAACTACATGTGGAACTAGGACACACAGTGTATAGAGTGTAATTATTTCACACCAGCCACTTATTCTTGTTTGTGTGATAGCTGTGCAATGACTTTGATATGCTTGTTTTTAAATGTAGGTACTGACTAAAACAAAGTTTTTATAGGACCACATACACAGAACAAATTTTGTTTATTCCGTATGATTGTTGTGATTTGTAAAGGAAGCCAGAAAAATGTAAAATGAAAGATACTATTGTGCAATACCATGTCGGTGCTTACCAGGGAAGAAATATCTATAGAAATTATTGTTGGACTATCATGGACATGAGACTGTAGCCACAGAAAACTGTGTAACCCTGTTATTGAAAATTGACATGTTCACTGTGTTCAAAAAGATTATGTATAAGCCAACTGTGAAAACGTAAGTCAATAGTGTATACTATAGGAATATAATATCAAATTAATTATTCTTATTTAATTAATATGTGAAAAAATGAGGAAAGCAAAGTTGAAGGAAAGAAGCAAGTAAGCTTTATGAAAAGTGTGGCAGCCAAGAAATTTGGTGTGGTAATTATTATTTCTTGCTTATAATAAGTCGGTGACCAGTGTTTCATGCTCTGTGTTACATACCTTTTGTGTGTGTGTGTAGAATAAGAATTTTTATGAAATTGTGCTTTCAAGTGATTTTTCGCCATGTGTTGTGTTTATCATTTTCCACTAACAATGATTTTTCTTGTTCCACAGATCTCAAGTTCGAGTGTGTATTTTACAAATGTGTTCTGGCCAAACTTCAGCATATGGAATATGCTTGCAGCAGTATTGTATTATCAACGTCATTCCTCTAGTTTAGTTGGTATAAGAACTGCAAAAAAGAAAATAAACATAAGTGATTCTAAAAGAGTGGAATTTTTTGGAGGTGTCTTTAATGTACAAAATTCATCACTGGTAGCTGCTAGTAATATATAGTTTTATCAAGGATTAGATGTGCTTCATTAAATGGTAAACTTGTGAATCAATTGTCATCCTATATTTTTATGATTGGTGAGACATGGATTGTGTATGTTCAAGATCATCATTATTTCATTAAAAAGATAATAATTTATTGAACTCTATGCAAAAGATGTTGTATGTTGTTTTATCATTTACATTTATTTGACAAGTTATTAAAAAGAATGAGCCATATTCTGTTCTCGTTATTAAAACTTTTACACAGAAACATTTACTCCATTACATCACACATCTATTGTATACCATATGCTAATGCCTATCACCCTATTCACGTTAGGTGATTTTGTGATTATCACTGACCCCACTTTTGTATGTTCCAAAAATATGCACTAAAATCATGTTAGTATACTACTTTGCACAACACACAAAATTCTTCCTATTTAAGCATTAGTCCAAGTTAGTGAGGGCTTGGTGTAAAAGACTCATTTGTGAAGAGGAGATTCCAGATCTCCATCTAGTTCTGTTTTCCATAATTTTGATAAATTGTCTTTCTCTGTCCTTGTCCAATCAAAGGTTGTTGTTATCCCATGCAACTGACAATAAATTAAATCCTAATCCTCCTGTCCCCCTTTAAACTAAGGACTATCTGTAATCTGTAGAAAATATTTTGTACCACTAAAACATTAGTTGCTTTCTGATGATTTGCCAGCAGTGATGTAATAATTTGTTTTTGGTTTGACAGGTAGGATGCCTGCTTGCACGTCTCATGTTGTCCTCTGCCATCTCCTGGCCTGATATATTTTTCCAGATTTATTTAAAGTTTGGGAGTAATTGTATAGTAATGTTGAGAATACTTCGAACTTTATTATTCGGTATATAATGGAACCCACTAGAAAGTTCTGTTAAGCACTTTCAGTGTGAATCCTATGCCTAGATCTTCATCCTTATTGGGGTTTCCCATTATTTCCCATAATTGCTGAATGCAAATGTGGGATAATTCTTTTCAAAGGGCACAGCTGATTTCTTTCTCTATCCTCGAAAACAACCATTAGAGCTCATGCACCACCTCTTAAGATTATTTTGTTCTTCCTTCTGTATTGAAAAGGTACACACGTCATCCTCATAGTCTATATATATAAAAGTGAATGTTTATCTGTATGTCCTCTATGTATTCATAAACCATTCATTCGATTGCAATGAAACTTTAGTGAACTGTTCACCGTACGCCCGTGAAGGTTCCTGACCCAAAAACAAAAGAGCTCAGTAGATATGACGTCATAAATAATGAGGCCACCATGTGAGAATACCCAGATTTATGCATCAATTATTGGAAAATGGGAGTATTTAGGGACCTGCAACAAAGTTTGCATGTCATTTTGGACGTTTATGAAGCGTTTTGTAATTGACACCTCCCCCCCCCCCCCCACACACACACACACACAAAATGATGAAACGAAAAGTACTCTACCGCTCACAACAGTTTTGCTGTAGAGGCTGTAAAACTGTTGTCACATTAGGCATGACCTTGCAATGTTTCACTTGATTACTGCTGACTGTCTTCACAACTTATTATGTATATAGTATCCATATGTATCACTAAATGTGCAATCTAATTTACATCACTGTATGACACATACTTCAGGACATATAAAATATATAAAAATTAATGTTTGACTTTTCGTTCATATTTTATGCACGGCCATACCGTACATCCAAATACGATAAAACATTGTCAACTCATTGCTTGCACTCATGCGAAGGTTATAGGCGTACTAAAATTAACTTCGTATTGTGCAAGGCGGAGGGTGCTTTACAATTAGTTAATTCCTTTGTTACGCCAAAACGGCTGGACAGATATGAATGAATTTTAGTACAGAGGTAGCTTATATCCTGATTAATACACGGTCTACCTTCCGTAAGCCTCTGTAGGTGCATGATGGAGGGCATATTACAACAAAAATCCAAATTGTTTGATGGTGACCATGAAAGTCAGCACAAGAAAGTATGTTTTCATGAATGAGATTTTTATATTCTGCAGGCCAGTGAATTTAGCATGGCAGAGAATACCATGCGACTTTGACACCGGTTGACCTGTCAGCATGAAACTTGCCACATATATGTATGTTTTCATATACAGGGTGGTCATAAATTCCCGTTACAAACTTCTAGGACTTGAAGAGGGTAGTGAGTACATAACAGTTTGAATAGGAACCCATGTCCGGGAATGTATCGCTTCCTTTCCACGGCGGTTTTAATTCAGAGGATTATCTCATCCTCTCCTACTTGAGGAAAGTAATTAGACATGACCCAGTGCAATTGTTGCAATCAATTTGAAAAGAATACTGAATCATTCCGTTATTACTTACAAATTTTCATTACAATTTACACCTTACGGTTTACATTAGTCGACAACAATAATAACCCAGCATCTACCACACCAGCTGCAACATACTGATGCATTAAAACAGCGGCTCGATGTGGCGACCATTAACATCGTTACACACATTCTACCTCCGAAGCATGTTCTGGTACACTCTCTCCAGCCCTGTTCCTGTGGAACTCTGAGACATTTCTCTGTCCCTAATCAGACGTGGACGAGTTACACATCTGAATTGAAACTGTCGTAGAATGGAAACAATACATTTCCGGACATTCAAAATGTTATGTACTTACTACCCGCTACAAGTTCTAGAAGTTTGTAATGGGAATTTGCGACCACTCTGTATAGGAGTGAGAAGTCGGTGGAGGAGGAGTCAGACAGAAAGAAGTGGTAGGATACGGACAGACAGAGGTAGACGGACTGAGAAAGAGAAGAGGAGGAGAATGAGAGAGGGATAAGAGAAGATGGGGGGTGAGAGAGAGAGAGAGAGAGAGAGAGAGAGAGAGAGAGAGAGAGAGAGAGAGAGATGCACGGAGAGGGAAAAGGAGAGATGGACTAACTTAAGACTGAATATGTAAGTACCCAGGCTAGCCAGGTTTTCAGCTAGTTCATTATAAATCTGATGTACTATGCAGATGTTCCTGTTTCTTACGAGTTTTGTTTTACCATATTTTTTCAACAAAAAAGTGTCATCTCTGAATCATTTTATGTGGCAGCTATTAGTGAAACATAATTTGGAACAGCCATGTGTGCATGCACATGTAAACAATAAGTTTTTCCTGACTGGAGGAAGTGTCAGTAAAATTGTCAAACAATTTTGACTTGCCAACACTACAGATTTCTCCTGCCTCCAGTTTTTCCCACAATTCCTCAAGATTTTTGTTTGTTTGAAACATATGAATAGTTTCCAGAATCTGCAATTTTCTGACCAATGATAAAAAGTCCGTTTGCTCATTTGCCAGTTTAATTCGTATACATATCGAAATTCTTAGAAATTGTTTCATATGACTTGTATATCGATTATTTTCTGCTTTTCTCCTATGCATTTGCAGATACATATTTACTATTTCAGAGTTCTACTCTGTTTGGACGAGATATTTTGTTGTGAAGTTGCTTGTATGTGGTTTCTTCCTTCCTTTCTTTCCTCTCCTCCTTTTTCCCCACCTAGCCCCTTTAAATCTGTGGAAATCTTTAAAGTGGAAGTTGTGAGGGTTACTTTCATATTTTAGAAAGGCAGCTTTTGTGTAAACAGCTATTTTACATGATTGTGGGATTTCGATTTGATGATGTGTTCCAGAATGACCAATACACTTCTGTCTTTTTAAGCAGTCTTCATAGCAGTTTTCATGCTTTATTGAATCCAGGAAAAGTCTGTTATTTGCATTTTGTGTTGTTTGTCAATGAGATATTTCCATATCATATGTGTGAAATCTTAAGAGGAGAAGTAGATACTACAACTAAATCTGAAGTACTGGTTTTGATAGACTTATGAAGTACCTCAGAGTGCCAGTTGACAAACCTGTGTTAAGAAATTTTGTGAATGCCTGAAAATAATATGGCACACTCTGTTTTATGGTCCCCACATGTATTAATCCAAAAATCACACAAATTACCTGGACTGTCTACAAATAAGGGATATGTAATCAACATTTGAGTTACTGCAAGTGTTGTTTTCATAACCATAGGAAAAGGCTAAAATCAGTTATCTTAAGGTTTATATTAAAATGAGCCATAGTTTTTGATAGTTCATATCTCATTTTCTATTTCGAAGAAACTCATGATTGTTTTAAACTGATTTTCGATTTCATGTTTGGAAGGTTGGCAGGTATGAACACAGTATTTTCATCAGGAGTGATGTAATAGTAAGAACAGCTGTCCATTTTGCAATTATCTGTGCAGGAAGACTGGATGAAAAACTTTGACATCTCACTGTCTTCATATTATTCCACAAAGATGAGCAACTAACATACAAAACCTGGACTTATCAGCAAAGAGAGGCTGATACCATTGACCCAGGTTATTTGTCCTCTTCACACTCGGAGGGGAAGGCTTTGTGCTGTTGTTCATAATGAATTTATAGAAGCCAGTAGTTTTAAAGGCAGTGGTCACACATTTTATGGATCAAAATAGCCTTCTTGCATTGTGCTTAGGTTACTAGATGTAATTTGTAAGTAGTGGTCATTAGCTGTCATTCAGTCAAACCTAGCCCAGGTACCTGTGTCCACCTCAAAATATATTGCACTCAAATATCTGGAGGCACTTACTGTTAGTGTGAGATCACAGAACACAACGTTTATTCTAGTTAAAGACAGTTTGCACACACTAGTGATGACTCCAGTTACAGGACCAGCTACCTGTCACAAAGTTAAACAAAAATAACTTTTTCAGGCTTAGATTGTTTTTCTGTGGATTGGGGGGGGGGGGGGGGGGGGTGCAGGGCAGGTGCTGTTGTTGACCGGTGATGACCACTGCAAGTCAGGTTTTTAACTTATTGTCTCTCATGATAGGAAAGGAATGTTTTAATGACGCTACTGGTTTATGCCAATTTTGCAGGTAACTTTGCATGTTGGCAAGCCTTATTTCTGTAATTGTCATCTCTAGTTGTCTTTGGGGCTTCAGCTTTGTGTCCCATTGTCAGTTAGAAGCAATATAATATGTCGAGAGTCATAGCATCTTAACTGACATATCATGTAGTCTGGAAAACATTATTTGAGCACGTAGAAGTGCTTGAGGTATAAGAACTCCATATGGGTAGATTTACTACAAAGAACTGCTTCTTACATATGTTTCATTGGCTGATGGATTAGCTGACGGTTTACGAACACAATGAGCATGAGATCGAGTACCACTGGAGTCAACTTTTCTTTTTAAGACCTGTGCAGGTAATATTTTTTAACATTAATTTTTTTACAAATTGTGCAGTTATAGGCTTTTGTAGATTTCACATTCTTAAACATATTCCATCTTGTAAACAACAAGGCAAGTTATACCCATAGTAGAAATGTTGAAAATGGATACATGTGTTTGTAATAATACGTAGATAGGGGACAACTCACTGGAAAGACAAACATTGAGCTGCCTACACACACAAATAAGACACACAAACACAATTCTAAATTTTTGGCCATGGCCTTCCTCAGACAGAGAACTCTCATCCACACAATTGCTCAGGCACACTCATCCACACGTCAGCCATTTCTGGCCACCCAACACAGCCTGATTCACAGCAAGTGGAAGGGATGGGATGGGAGGTGGGGAAGGAGCAGCAGGGGGGGGGGTGAGTGGAGAGGGAAGATAAGGGTGGGGATACAACAAACAGCGGCGATGTCAGGCAGAAAATGAAGTTCAGTATGAAAAAAAGGGGTGTAGAAAAAAACATTTTAAAAAACAGGAAGCACACAGTAGGAAAGGGGCATGAATCGAAAGGAAATGTAGGATGTGAAGGTGGAGGAGGACTGTGGGGCATGGAAAGTAGGATGGTGATTGGTTATCTGAGGTTGAGGCCAGGATGGTTGTGGGACTGTATGATGTGCTGTACGGATAACTCCCATCACCACAGTTCAGAAAAGCTGGTGGAGGAAGGGAGGATCCAGATGGTTTGAGTGGTGAAGCAGCTGTTAAAAGTCCAAGGTGGTGTGCTCTGTTGCATGCTGTGCCACAGGATAGTCCATATTGCTCTTAGCCACAGTTTGACGGTGGCCATTCATTCTGATGGAGAGCCAGTTAGTTGTAATTCCAATGTAGAATGCAGAGTGGTGATTGCAGCTGAGTTGGTATATTATGGGGCTGCTTTCACAGGTGGACCGGTGTCTGATGGGGTAGGACAAGCCTGTAATGGGACTGGAATTGGAAGTGCTGGGTGGGTGGATTGGGCAGGCTTTGCACTGTGGTCTTCCACAGGGATATGATCCCTGTGGTAAGGGGTTGGGCATTTCAGGGCATGTTAACAGATAATCAAAACCCTGACGTAGGGTACTGTTCAGTTGTTCCAGTCCAGAATGGTATTGGGTGACAAGGGGGTCACTCCTTTGTGGCTGGTTAGTAGGGTTGGGAGGAGGACTGTTGGTGTGTGAAGATATAGCATGGAAAATCTGTTTTTGGACTAGGTCTGGTGGGTAATTACTATCTGTGAAGGCGTTTGTGAGGTTTCCGGCATACAGGTTAAGGGAGTTCTCATCACTGCAGATACGCCTTCCATGGGTCGTGAGGCTATATGGAATGGATTTTTTCATGTGAAAAGGATGGCAGCTGTCAAAGTGAAGGTAGTGTTGAGAGTTGGTGGGTTTTATGTGGACAGAATTGTGGATGGAGCAATAGGAGAGATGTAGGTTAACATCCAGGAAGGTGACATGTTGGGTTGAGAAGGACCAAGTGAAATGGATGGGTGAGAAAGAGTTGAGAAATGAGGATAGGGTGTCCTGGCCTTGAGTCCAGATCATGAAAATGTCATCAATGAACCTGAATCAGACCAGGGGTTTGTGGATTTGGGAAGCTAGGAAGGTTTCCTCTAGATGGCCCATGAACAGGTTGGCTTAGGAAGGTGCCATACGGATGCCCATGGCAATGCCGCATATCTGTTTGTATATTTTTGTTGTTGGTTAGGATGTAGTTGGCAAGGGCTATGAGGAAGGTATTGGCTTTGGAGCCTGAAGGACTATGGGAAAGGTAATGCTTGAGTGCGGCAAGACCGTGGGTGTAGGGATACTTGTGTACTGGGAGGTGTCGGCAACAGTGACTAGTAGGGATCCACGAGGTAGAGGAGTGAGGACGGTGGAGAGTTGGTGAAGGAAGTGGTTGGTATCTTTGATGTGGAAGGGTGGATTCCGGACAATAGGTTGGAAGTGTTGATCAGTGAGGGCAGAGATTCTTTCAGTTGGACCGCAGTAACCATCCACAATTGGGCATCCCGGATTATTAGGTTTGTGGATTTTAGGAAGCATGTAGACGGTAGGTGTGTTGGGTGTCTTTGGAGTGAGGAGAGAGATGGATTCAGGTGAGAGGTTCTGGGAAGGGCCATAGGATTTTATCAGGGATTGAAGGTCATGCTGGACTTTTGGAATGGGATCATCCTGGCATACCTTGTAGGAGGAGGAATCGGACAATTGGCGGAGACCTTCAGCCACATAGTCACTGTGATTTAACACTACAGTGGTGGAACCTTTGTCTGCAGGAAGTATGATTAGGTTGGGCTCTTTCTTGAGGTTGTGTAGGGCTCAGGTTTCTTCTGTCAAAAGGTTGGCATTCTTAGGAAGGGACTTGAAAAAGGTGGTGATGCCAGGTTGGAGGTGAGGAATTCCAGAAAGGTGACGAGGAGTTTAGATGGGAGTGGGGGTGGATCATGTTTGGATGGTGGGAGAGGCAGTATTCAATGTCAGGATTAGGTTGGCTTTGGTTGGAGGGATTGGTGGCAAAGTAGTGTTTCCACTGTAGGGATTGGGAGAAGGAGAGGAGGTCTTTGACAAGACCAACATGATTAAATTTTGGTGTGGCGCTGAAGGTGAGACCTTTGGAAAGGGCCGAAACTTCGGTGGGATTGAGGGTTTTGCTGGATAGGTTGATCACAGTGTTCTGGGGTTGTTTCGGCTGTGAATTTTGTGGAGTATTGGTGGGGAGTTTGGGAGGATGAGGTAATCCGAGAAGGTCAGAGAGGCAAGATTTGACTGCATCTCATTTTCCGCCTGACATCGCCTCTGCTTATTGTATCTTCACCGTTATCTTCCCTCTCCACTTTCCCCCCTCCTTCCCCATCCCATCCCTTCCACTTGCTGTGAGTCAGACTGTGTTGGGCGACCAGAGATGGCTAACGTGTGGATAAGTGTGCTTGAGTGATTGTGTGGATGAGTTTTCTTTTTCTGAGGAAGGCCTCGGCCGAAAATTTAGAATTGTGTGTGTGTTTTTCTTTTATTTGTGTCTGTCAGCAGCTCAACGTTCGTCTTTACAGCGAGTTGTTATTAACATTCCTTATGGGACCTTCCATTGTTGTTATTTTGATGCATGTATTTGTAATTACTTCAACTGCCACATGGTGAATCTATAGTGTTACGCTAAGATAAATGTATCGGCAGATACATTGCACGAGTGAGAGACTGTGGCTTCCATTATCTGTTGTTTCCAGTTCAGTATTCATTCTTCAACTCCGGTAGGACTATTCGACCGTTTCACTAATGAGAAAGGACAGGTAGCACATTGATAGTGTCGGCCTTCCTGGTTAAGTGGTGTGCATCGGATCAGATGCCGCCAAAGCCTTTCCTTTTTTATTTTTATTTTTTTATTGTGGTGCATATGTTTCTTACTTTAGTTAGTTTTTGTTATTAAATTATATTAATTTTAATTTTTTCAATATTCTCTTTAGTAAATACGTAATTACAGTTTGTCAATTTGATAATTAAAAATAATCTTCCTTGGAAAGTAATATTTATTTTACGTACTGTAACAAAAAAATAAACATCCTTGGAGTGTGTTATTTATCTGACCTCTCATAAAAATAAAATAATCTTCATTGGAGGTTGATATTGGTATGACCTCTCATTAAAATTAAAATAATATATCATACGATTCAGATTCTTCGAGGCATAGGATCTTGTCTTTGGAAGAAGGCTTCATCCATGGCAATTCTCTCCCATGAAGAATAAATGGTATTGATATCAGGTGACTTTGGAGGACATGGTAGGCATAAGAATATTCTCTCTCTTTTGGAACCAGCTCTGAGTCCTAATGCTGGTATGTGATGGACGATTAGCATGTTGGTAAATGAGACATTCTTTGGGGCACCAAAATCGAGCTCCAGGAATAATTACATTTTCAAAGAAATGTTCATAGCATGTTGAATTGAACTTGTACTGCATTAATTCTAAGGTTCCTGCTCCCATATAAGGCATACAGCCCTAACATTTCACTCTTATGTGCCCACTTCTAGTGTGTGTAGTCACGAAGCAAACATCATATCGTTATTTGTATTGTAATAACAGTCTTGATTGTAGTGGTAAATTTTTTTTATATTTCCGGTTTCAACTTAACATGGGTCATCTTCAGAAATAATAATAATAATAATACAGCCCATGTGGCCAGTGCTGGACCCTGTAGGACTGCCACGGCTGTTTTCTGGCTTTAAGTTGATAAATGCTGAGCACTTACCAACTTAAGACCAGAAAACAGCCACGGCAGTCCTACAGGGTCCAGTACCAGCCACATGGGCTGTATTATTATTATTTCTGAAGATGACGTATATTAAGTTGAAACCGGCAAAATAATTTCTTACCTCTGTAATCAAGACTGTTGTTACAGGACAAATATTGTCAAGCAAGATAATCATATCATTGCTTATCTGTGCAGTAAACAATAACAGTACCTCAGCTTGTGGGCTCAGTTGTGCACTCATGTGTGAAAATGACTTTCCTCCATTTGAAATTTTCCCAGGAACTTGCAATTGCCAGTCCATCCATGGCTCGATCATCAGATAATGGTTCTTTAACACGTTGGCTGCCGTGTGACCACCGGCGGCCACAGCAGGCGGTTCTGGCTCGCCTCTGAAATCATCGCAGGAGTCGACAGAGCTTGACAGGACCCGATTCCATAGTCGTTTAATTGTGTGACAGCAGTTTTTGATGAGCCCGGGAAATGTGAAGCTCTCCCTACTTCCTGGAAGTTTGAGAAATGGGTAGTCTGGGCCGCTTTGACCAATTCATCTTCTCTTCGAGTAGACTTGCATTCTTCTAGGTATTGGATGTTGGCTTACCTCACCATTATCTCTGAATCATCTGATTCGTCTTTTTGCCATGGAAGCATCAACACCATAATGACATTCTGTCTCCTATGCACTAACACCGCTTTCAAAGAGAGCAATTATGTGCTCTCGAATGTACACGTGTCTGATTAAAGATTAGATTATTATAAAATAGAATCCTAAAAACCCGTAAAAGCCTATAACTGCGCAATTTTTAGTGAATTACCTCAAGTGGTCAAATATATAAATTGACTCCTGTGGGATTCAAACATGCCCCCATTGCTTTAATAAGCTGTCAGCCTATCCAGTCACCCAATGAAACATGTGAGAAGTGGTTTGTTATAATAAATGTACCCAAGTGGAATTCTTATACCTCAACCGTTTATACATGCTCAAATAATTTTTTTCCAAGAGAATTATACATGCAAAGAATCTAGACACATAGTGTGTCTTAACTATTGTATTACTTCTATTTGATGATGTAAACAGCAAGATGAAGCCGCACAGACTGCTGGAGTTTGCAACAGTTGTGCTTATGAGCTTGGGAATACGCAATGCTCTGTTCTTGGACTTCAAATTATTTTTGTCCCCCATTGTACACAGTCTAAGCTGACCTTCTAAGGCACAAAGACAGACTGACCAGTGTCCCATTCACAATTGGAAACTCAGTGTGTTCTACTGAACTGGACCTAGAGTGGAGGTGCAATTATACTTTGGTTACATAGATGGCTGTATGTTGATATTATTTGTGATAAAAAATATTAATGAAGAGGTTTCAGATTAAAAAATTAAGGACAAGAAAGGGTAGGTCAGAGTATCACGGAGGCTCCCAGCCACCAGCTGCCGGACTTGCACACCCCTGGTCAAAGGGCTTCGCAATTCATGTCTCAGTCCTTGAAACCAAAAGGACAGCGAGAGGACAAGAAAAAGAAGCCGAAGAAAAAGGAATCTTCTGTGCCTGTAAAGCCACGCCTTCTGCTTCTGAAGACGAGGTGGAGATCCTCGCATCCTCAGAGGATCTTGCCCTCATGGACTCTGCAGGGCCAATGGTCTTGGATTCGGTAGGTACGCAGGCAGCTGCAGCAGCAGCAGGTGGTGAACCTATGGAATAATCTCCTTTATCCACTCTACCATGGCCTATCCAGTCAGCAATAATCAAATTGTCCAGTGAAATTTCGACAGTCTCCTCCCCCCCCCCCCCATTTAACCATTTAACAGAGTTATGGCAGCTTCACAACACTTCACCTGCATTGTGCATTGCCCTGCAGGAAACCTGTCCCCCCCCCCCCCCCCCCCCCGCTCGATGCGATACACTCCCTTATGAGGTTATTGGGGTTATGACAGGAATTGCACAGATAATGACAGGGTTTCAGGTGGAGTATGTATTTTTGTCCTCACATCTGTTTACAGTGAATCTGTTCACCTCCAAACACTTTTGCAACCTGTGGCAGTCAAGGTGAAGACTACAATTGATCTCACCATTTGCAGTGTCTATCTGCCCCCAGATGGTGTAGTACCCCAACATGTCTTGGCAGCGTTGATTTCTCAGCTTGTAACGGTTACTCACTGGGCAATTATGAAATGTCAGTACAGTTTTTTGCGGGATGCCAGCTACGGGAAAGTGCCACCGTAGCTCGGAATTAATTTGCTGAGTGGGGTTGCGCGCACGCGCGCACGCACTCTCTCTCTCTCTCTCTCTCTCTCTCTCTCTCTCTCTCTCTCTCTCTCTCTGAATAAATTTCAATATCAAGAACAGTTTTCAACTCTCTGCGGTGTGTGCCATCTCCTCCTTCCTCGTTCAAACACCGTTCAAGCTTGCTAAGTCCCATTGGATGTTTCCTCCGCCAGTCGTGGACTCTGACGGAATGTAAATTTCGTTGTGTGTTGCTGGAAATTAATATCACAAGAGAAAATGTTTCTGCCTACTTGAAATGAAAGCGACCTTTCTTTTTTTTATTAACTTTAGTGTGCCTAACTATGTTGGAACCAGATTTACAAACTTATGAAATATCCCGGTAATTAGAACCTGTTGAGCACCTTCTCAATATTGAATCTGTTAATAATTAAATTTAACAACTGTGTCGCAATGACAATATTAACTTCTTTTCCTTTGCAGTCTATCCTTGGAGCTGTAGCTCGTCCAATTCACACAATATCGGCACCAAAACTTCACACGCACTGCTCATCACTGTAGAGCTGATAATTCTCATTAATATCACTTTATCTGGTGGTTAATTACACTTGATTATACACTTTATGACCCTAGCCTTTCACATACATGTAGACCATCCTGTGGCCTGTCGCAGACTGGGTACAGAGCCCACTAGATTTTAGAAGCTTTCACCCGATTGGCTGATTTGTATCAGCCAATAACAAATCACTTTTTATAATTTTTAGTTTATGGTAAAGCTGCACTTTTAAATGAATCTGAAATTGTAATTAATCTAATAAGACATGATCGTAATCCTTCGGTAGGTTGGAGTTATATCTCGGAAAATATTATCGGCAAAATAATGAAATGAAAAGCACACGGTTCCCGCCTCGACAGCGGCCGGGAAGAACTGCCCTGACTGCCGCAGCGAATGAATGCTTCCCACGGTACTGCACCATATGTCACGGCCGGTATGAAACAGCTCGGCTCACTTCCATGTGTGGCCAGCTATCCGAAACAAAACTGCCTGGACTGCAGAAGGCAGGCCTGACGAAAATGTAATGGAATAAATCCCGAAATAAAATAGGGAACAATGTGGGGTAATACCACAAGCTCCCTTCACCTTTCTTACTTTTGGGTGATTTCAACACCCACAATCCCTTGTGTGAGTGGGTGGGGGGTTACTTTGATTACTGGCCATGGCAGAGATGTTGAGTCTTTATTATCTCAGCTTGACCTCTGCATTTTAAATACCGGTGTTTCACACATTTAAGTGTTGCTCACGGCACTTACTCTGCTATTGATCTGTCAGTGTGTAGCAATGGCCTTTTACTGTCTGCCCACTGGAGAGTGCATGAGGACTTGTGTGGTAGTGACCACTTCCCAATATTCCTTTCACTACCTCAGCCTCAGTCCCATGGACGTTTGCCCAGATGGGCCCATAATAAGGCTGATTGGGACGTGTTTTCTACTGCTGCTACCTTTGGCCCCCCAACATATGCCACCAAAGATGCGGTGACTGAATGTCTCACTGCAGCCATTATTTCTGAAGAGGAACGTGCGATCCCTAGCTCTTCTGGATCCCTCCGGCAGAGGACGATGCCCTGGAGGTCGCCAGAGATCGCTGAGGCAATCAGGGATTGCAGGCGAGCACTCCAACACCATAAGAGACACCTATCCTTGGAGAACCTCATTGCATTCAAGTGGCTCCATGCACGAGCACGTCTTTGGTCAGGCATCATAAGCAGGAGTGTTGGGAACAGTGTGTGTCCACTATTGGAACATGTACCTTGCCATTCCAGGTCTGGGAGAAAATCAGACGCCTCTGTGGATACCAGAGTGCTTCATTTCTGCAACGGTCAGAGTTCTGCATCTGTGATTTACCCGCCATCTTTTTGTGCCCTGAAGGAGCGGGAAGGACGTAAGTGACTGTCCTTCTTGACCTGCCATGTGGAATCTTACAATGCTCCATTCAGTGAATGGGAATTCCTCAGTGCCCTTGCACACAGCCCCGACACCACCCCTGGGCCAGATCGCATTCACAACCAGATACTCACACCTATCAGTGCAGTCTACACGGCACATCTTGTTCATATTCAATCGCATCTGGAACAATGGTGTCTTCCCATCCGACATCAGCATCTCGTTGGAGCGTTTTGATTTGCGTAAGGCCTATGATACAACATGGAAACATCACATATCCAGACATTACATGAATGGGGTCTCCGAAGCCAGCTCCCTATTTTTATACAAAACTTTTGAGCAGTCCTTACTTTTCGTGTCCTAGTTGGTGCCTCCCATAGTACCTCTCATGTGCAGGAAAATGGGGCTCCTCATGGCTCTGTTTTTTTTTAGTGGTCAATAATGGCTTAGCGACAGGAGTTGGGTCATCAGTATCTCCTTCCCTCTATGCTGACGACTTCTGCATCTCTTTTAGCTCCTCCAGTACTAAAGTTCCTGAGCATAGATTATAGGGAGCCATTCAGAAGGCACAGTCCTGGGCTCTTGCCCATGGCTTCCAGTTCTCTCCTGCGAAGACAAGTGTTATGCACTTCTGTTGGCATCCGATGGTTCATCCACAGCCCGAACTTTCTCAACAATCACATATTAGAGGTCGTTGATAGTCACATGTTTTTAGGGCTCATTTTTTACTCTTGGCTGAAATTGCTCCCCCACATTCTTCAGCTGAAACAGAAGTACTGGCACCATCTGAATGTTCTCCGCCACCTGGGCCATACGACCTGGGGTGCTGATCGCTCCACACTGTTGCGAATATACCATGCTCTGGTGTAGTCCCATCTCGATTTTGGATGCCTTACTTATGGTTCAGCATACCCCTCGGCATTGTGTTTGCTGGACCCCATTCACCACTGTGGGGTTCGCATTGCAATGGCTGCCTTCCACACCGGCCCCATGAACAGTTTACTTGTGGAGGCCGGGGTCCCACCTCTGCGGATCCATTGCCAGCTTCTGCCCGCGGCCTATGCTGCTCATGTCCAAAACTCACCAGGTCATCTGAACCAATGTTTGCTTTTCTCTGGCATGGTCGTCCTTCCTCAACAACGGCAACCCCGTTCAGGTCACACAATCACCTTCCGTGTCCAGTCCCTTATGTTGCAACATAGTCTTTACCTGTCCCTCCATGGTGTGTGCCAAGACCACGTTCTTGGCTGGACTTGGCCGATAGACGCAAAGACTCAGTTCCTCCAGAGGCACTCCACCGTCAGTTCTTTGCTGTTGTTGCAGAGTACACTGGATACGACATAGTCTATACAGATGGTTCGTTCATTGATGGTCGTGCTGGCTTTGCTTATGTCCATGGTGACCACACTGAGCAGCAGTCTCTGCCAGATGGCCATTCTCTCTGCTCTTAGGCATATGCGTTCCTGCTCAGGTGAGTCTTTTCTTCTCTGCAGTGACTCCCTGAGCAGTCTTCACAATCTGGACCAATGTTACCCACGTTCTTCGTTGGTGATGGCTATCCACGAGGCTCTTTTTCTCTAGATTGGTCAGGTCGATCTGTGGTCTTTCTTTGGTCTCCTGCCGCAGTGGAGTAGCTGAGCAGTCTGAAGCGTCTCGCTGCGGAGCGCACGGTTGCTCGCTGTGGAGGTTCGAGTCCTCCCTGGGGCATGGGTGTGTGTGTTTGTCCTTAGGTTAGTTTACCTAGGTTTAAGTAGTTTGTGAGCTACGGACTGATGACCACTCAGTTTGGTCCGATAGATTTACAAACATTTGAACATTTTATTTTTGGTCTCCTGGTCACATCGGCATCCCAGGCAACGAATGAAATGATAGGTTCGCCAAACAGGCTGTCCGTGCATCTGTATTAGAGACTGGCCCTATGGCTTCTGATCTAGAGTCTGTGTTGCGACATAGAGTTCACGAGCTATGGGGCACCGAGTGATGTCGCCTGACTACACCCAACAAACTCGGGGCAATAAAGGAGACTACGGCTGTGTGGCATTCCTCCATGCGGGCCTCTCGCTGGGACTCTGTAGTCCTGTGCAGGCTCCACATTGGCCACACATGGTTAACCCATGACCATCTCCTCCATGATGAGACTTGCCCCTTCGTCGCTCCTTGACGGTGGCCCACAGTTTGCTGGACTGTCGTATTTTAACCATCCTGCGTCAGTGTTTTAATTTTCCTGCAGTTTAATCTGAAGTTTTAAGTAACGGTGCGCTAATGGCCGACACTGTTGTCGGTTTCATTCATGACAGTGGTTTTTTCCACTCTATATGAAGCGTTGCCTCAGCCCATTGCATACGTTCCTCTTGGCTTACGTCCTCCACTTGGAGGTTTCCTTGTGTTGCCCCAAGGTTGTGACCCTTCATACTTTTAATTTCATGGTTGGTCAACCACGAACTTGGGCTTTGTCATTCCATTTATCTTAATTGTTTAGTGTTTCTATGTGATTGTCTCCTTTTGTGTTGTCTCTTGTCGACTTTGTTGATATTTTACTGATTGAGTTGGCTTTGCCTTCCATTGCTGTTTTAACTCTGGGCATTTTTATTTATTTGTTTTTTATTTCTTCTTCTTCTTTCGCCCTGTGAGGGAATGGGGGACTGATGACCTTCACAGCTTTGTCCTCTAAAACACAAAACCAGCAACAACCTGGCCAGGTGCAGCAACCCAACATGGGGTGCACTCAATAAGACATTGGAAGTCCCTGCCACGGCCACGCTGCCTCTGTAATCGTCTATAACTGCAGAAATGTTGCTGGTGCCTGATTTTTGTGCATAAACTAAGCTCTAGATGATGTCCCATATATGCTCTGCAGGAGTTATCTTTGGTAATAGGTATTGCCAAATCATTTGCTGAACTGTCCAAATGTCTTTCAAACCATTATTGTGCTGGTAGACCAAAGATGCTGCTTTGTGAATAAATTATTTATAGCTAAAGGCCTGTTTCAGCACAGTTGTCATCATCAGATTATGTCAGATGGTCCAGATATCCTTGTAATGTCAGTGTCTCAGATGCTGTCTCATTGTTGAAAGTTAAGTCAGCAATGTATCATTGTTGACATAACTATCAATATCTGTCACATAATATCATTATCTAATTATAAAAAATAAAGGTCATAATTGAGCCTCTACAAAAGATCTATTTCATTGAAAGTCCTACATATACTTACACTCCAACAAAAATAGAACAGTGAAATAACATGACAGCATCTGAGACTTTGAAATTATAAGGATGCTCAAGACCACCTGATATAACCTGCGAGTGGAAATCGTGTTGAAACAGACGTGTAGTAATAAGTTGGTTTATTTACTCACAAAGTAGTATATTTGATTTACAAGCATAAAGTACCATAGTTTTTATGAATTGATAACAGGAAATCGCCAACACCACAAGCATTAAGAGTGTAATGTCCGAGTAAATGTGTTTTTAAGAGTCATTGTTGTTTAATTGTACTGTATGTCATGTATTAAACTGTCCAAGTAAATGTGTGCAAATGGATAGTGTGTACACTGGTCAAAGAATTAGGGGATCCACTGAGATATCTAGGTTCTGAAGTATTGTCGTTGGCAGAATAAACTAAAATGGTTCGATGTTTTTCTGTTGGTTCTACGGAGTGGAGGAACAACATGACAGCAACTGAGATAGTTGTAATAACAGAATGGTGCTGCAGAGGGGGTTGGTGTTGACTTGTATTTACTCTACCAAACAAATTACACAAGCAGTTGAGTTCAGATAGTGTAGTGAGCAGGTAGTGCAGTGCAACAATAATGTGACTTACCTGCAGCTATGGCATGGCGAGCCTTAGGAAGGTTGGAAGTGGGGCAGACGCAGAGAGAGGTGGCTGCAGCTATTGGAGTGCCCCAAAGTGGGAGTGTCCAGGACCTAGAGAGGATTTCAGACAACAGGAACTGTTGAAAGAAGGCAAGGTTAAAGTCATCCATGGGTAACATCAGGAAGAGATGTCTGTTATCTTCAGTTAAAGGCCTGTTGAGACATGAGGTTGAATGTAACTCAGCCGCAACAAATCCTCCAGGCAGCATCAGGATGCGAACTATTAACAGAAACAGCCTGAAATCACCTTCAGGACTGTTGCCGCTATGCACAGAGGCCTATTTTGTGTGTTCATTAAAACCTGCAGAAACTGGGTGGAGGAACATCAGGATTGGAGCCATAATGAATGGCACCAGGTTCTGTTCACAGATAAGTCAAGATTTTGTGTTCAGGTGGACAGTTGTTCCACAATCTGGAGAAAATGTGGAACTCGGAACAATCCAGCTTATGTGCAGGAAATGTCACCATATAATGGTGATGGAGGAATGGTGTGGGCAGGAGTCAGTTTTGGTGGACATTCGGACTTCTTTGTCATCAGAATAATGCTTTGACTGCTCAGAGGTAGAGAGACAAGATGCTTTTACCATTTGTTGTGCCCCCTCAGGGGCTCAGCATTAATTAGCTGAGTATGGGCTTGGCGAACCTGGGGTCCTAAGCTATGGACTGTCACACGAACATTCCACAGTTACCATCATTTGGCACAACGGCAGAACGATGTATGTCTCTGAGCCTGGGGATCGTGGCTTAACGGCCAGGTCGTGAGAAAAAACTCAATCTCAAGGTGTGCTGTGTGCCGAGGAGATGCATGGCTCTTGAGATTGAACATTCGTTGGCAAGCAACCTCTGAGGAACCTGCCACACCTCAGTTTTATTAGGTTTACCCAAGGAAGTGGGGCTCTGCCTGGGTGGACCTTTATTACTGTAGCTGCTAGTAGGAACACCATGAAGAGACCAAAAAACGTTGGCGGATGTATAACTGTCATCTCTAAGCACGATAGAGGCAATTTCAGTGCTACACAACACGTTTCCTAAACGTTCCCTTTCTTGTCTACACAATGGGAGGAACGTAGGCCTGAAATCAAGGTGAGGCTTATCCCCCTAAGTATTTGGTCTGCACGCATTCAGAGGGGGAATCATTCATGTCAACGAAGTCATTGTTCTTTGTGGAACATTTGGAGGACAAGTTCGGAGAGGTGAGGGCATGTCAATAGTGAGATCTGGGTCGGTCCTGATAACAACGTCATCCTCAGCGCAGTCATGGGAATTGTTAGCCTGTGACAAACTGGGTGATGTTTCCATCTCCATCACGCCACATAAGAGCCTAAACATGGCCCAGGGTATCGTTTTCCACAAGGATCTTCTGCTGCAATGGAATGACGAATTAAGAGCTAACTTGGAGCGGCAAGATGTGCATTGCATCTGGCGCATCTATAGGGGTCCGAAGGACAACAGGGTTGCCACCAGTGCTGTCATCTTGGCTTTTGAGGGCGATTCATTGCCTGAGAAAGTCAAGGTGATGATCTACCGGTGCAACGTAAAGCCCTGTGTTCCTTTCCCTATGTGCTGCTTCAAGTGCTGGAGGTTTAGACATATATCTCCTGATGTGATGCCAACCCAACATGTCGGGAGTGCGGGTGTGCATCTCGTCTGAACGCCCCTTGTACCCCCCCCCCCTCCAGTGTGTGTCAATTGCAACCAGCAGCATCCTCCTTGTTCACCTAACTGCTCTCTTCTCCACAAAGAACCTAAGTACATGGAGTATAAGACCCTGGACCGGCTGAAACGCCCAGAGGCTAGGTGTAAATATATGAAGCTCAACCCAGTGAGCATGACAACACATGCTACTGTAGCTTTGTCATCAGTATCCCCAGTAATAAGACATCAATCTATACCACCACTGCCAGCGGGCCCCCCTCTTGACAGTTGGGGGCACTACTTTTTCAGTTGCTCCCACACATTTCACATTGCGAACGACGACCCCCGCGCCCCCCCCCCCCCCCCCAATCACAGGGGACGTTGGTCCCCACCCCACAGCTGGAGAAACACCAGCCTTCTCTGGCACCTATGGCTTGGAAGGGGTCCCTGAGGACGCTCCCTTCTAACGCTTCTCTCCGTGGGAAAGGGCTTCCAGCAAATTGCTGAAGGATCCCCCGGCTGCTGATCAAAGGGCCTCATGCTATTCATCAGCCCCTGAAGCCCCTTCTGAGAAGCCTCCATAGCCTTTAACACTGAAGGACAAGCGAGGGGGCAAGAAAAAGAATAGGAAGGACAGGATACTTTAGTGGTTTCAAAGCCACAACTACCCACATCCTCTGCTTCAGAGGATGAAGTTTATATCCTCGCATCCCATGAGGATCTTGCACTTTCGGAATCACCAGAATCTATGATTTTAGATTCCGTAGATCCTGAACAGATGGCAGAAGATATTCCTGTGGAATGATCCTCTTCTTTTATTAATTTTTATGGCCTTACAGCTCGGAGAAAGTAATTTTCCAATGGAATTATGGCGACTTATTTAACCACCTGCTTGAGATGTGACAATTATTATGCCTCTACCCTGCACTTTGTATAGCCCTATATGAAATGTGGTTTCCTGCACAGTGGACCCCTACCCTCCATGGTTATCGGGGCTACTACCACAACCTGTCGGTATATGACAGGGTGTCTGGGGGTGTCTGTCTGTACATTCTCAACACTGTCCCCAGTACCCCAGTGCCACTCCACACCACTCTTGAGGTAGTGGCAATCTGAATCTGGCAGCCTGGCAGCACAGGAAAGAACCACTGCAGTATATACCTAGCCCCGGATGAGGTTGTGTCTGTCACTACCAGCTGACATCGATAATGCAGTCCAACAGGTGACTGACAGTATTATCTCAGCCACTGAGACAGCAGTTCCGCAAACCACCGGTTTCCCTCAGCCCAAGTCCGTGCCTCGGTGGATACTGGAGATCGATCGGGGAACGTCGGCCACCAATGCCACCCTTCAATGGAGAACCTGGTAGCCTTTAAATGTCTCTGTGCGTGTGCTCGAAGACTGATACAGCAGATTAAGTAGGCCTCCTGGGAGCAATATGTAGCCACTATTGGCTCCCGCACCTCCTTGAGTCGGGTATGGATGCAAGTAAGGCACGTCTTTTGATACCGCCCACTGACAGGAATCCCATCCCTCACCATCCAGGGTATGCTCTGCACAATCCCAACAGCTATCGCCAAGCACGTGGCAGAGCACTAAGCACGTTGCTCCATGACTGCCACATACAGTGATGACTTAAGCTTCCTCAAGGAGTGGGCCGAGCGGAAACGGTTCTCCTTCCTTATCCGTCGCTGGGAGCTCTACAATGACCCGTTTAGTGAGTGGGAGTTCCAAACCGCCCTTTCTGCGTGCCCCGATACCACTCCAGTACCAGATAGGTTTCACAGCCAGTTCCTCCGACACCTTTCAACAGAGTTTCAGTGATGAATTCTCACCCTGTTTAACTGTCTATGGGCAGATGGGGTTTTCCTGTCGCAAAGGCGGGACAGCACTATCACGCCGGTGTTGAAACCTGGTGTGGATACTCTGGTGGCTGATAATTACCATCCGATCAGCCTCACCAATGTTTTCTGCAAGCTCTTCGAACGAATGGTGAGTCAGCAGCTCAAGTGGATCCTTGAAGAGCATGGACTCCTTGCTCCATAACGGGGGGTCTTCCGCAAGGCCACTCCGCCATTGACAACCTTGTGTCACTGGAGTCGGCTATTCCCACTGTATTCACTAGGCATGAGCATCGGTTGTGGTATTTTTCTATCTTCACAAGGTGTGTGATACCACCTGGTGCCACCACATACTGGCTACATTGCATTACTGGGGCTTAGGCCCCTCTTCCAATTTTTATTCGGAATTTCCTCTCCTAGTGCTTGTTTTTGGGTGAGGGTTGGAGCCTCTCTTAGCTTCCCCCTGTATTCAAGAGAACAGTGTCCCACAGGGCTCTGTCCTTGGTGTACCATTGCTTTTAGTGGCCATAAATGGTTGGCTGCAGTTGTGGGGTGATCGATCTTTTGCTTCTTGTTTGCCGATGATTTCTACCTTTAGTTCAGTTCTGTTAGTATTGGTGTCACTGAAAGGTGGCTGCAGGGTGCCATCCAAAAGGCCCAATCGTGGGCTTCTGCCCACGGATTCCAGTTCTCTGTGCAGGAAACCCGTGTAATGCACTTCTGTCACTGTCGAGTAGTTCACCCTGACCCAGAGCTATACATGGGTGGTGAACCGCTTCAGGTTGAGGAAAATACACATCGCTTTCTAGGCACAGTTTTCGATGCCCAGCTGACTTGCGTGCCACACCTACATCAGCTAAGACAGAAATGTTGGTGTCATTTAAATATTCTGCGATGCCTCAGCCATATTGGCTGGCGAACAGCCCTTTCCACCCTCCTGCAGCTTTACAAGGCTCCGATTCAGTCGCGGCTTGACTATGGGAGCTCGGTATATGATTCGGCAGCCCCTTCTGCCTTGCGGGTCTTAGAACCATTCTCCACACTGGTGCTCATCTCGTGATGGGGTCTTTTCACTCCAGTCCAGTACATTTCCCCCTTTTTCTGTCACTCCCACAACGTCAGTCCCCCGAATTCCCCCCCCCCCCCCCCCCCCCCCCCCCCCAGGTGGGCTTTAGGCAGGACTAACTGGGAGATTACACATCCACTGCTATTGTTCGACCTCCCCCACTCGATACCATCGATGTGGTGGTCGAGGGCGTCACTCACACCATTGTTTCTGCTGTAAAAGCTGCAATTCCATGCTCCACAGGGTGACCACTGCGTAAGACAGTGCCGTGGTGGTCGCCGAAAATAGCTGAGGCTATTAGAGATCATAGGCGGGCCTTACAGCGCTATAAGTGTCACCCCCCTCAGGAACATCTCATTGATTTTAAATGGCTTCGCGCTCGTGCTTGCCAGTTAATAAGAAGACGGAAACAGGACTGCTGGGAGAGGTACGTCTCCACTATCGGGACGGGTGCCTCTGACTCACAGGTCTGGGGTAGAATCAGGCGGTTATAGGGAATACAGTCACCAGCGGGAATACCCGGAATCTCCACAAATGGAGTTCTATGTACGGACCCGGCCACACTTGCAGAGATGTTTGCCGAGCATTATGCCCGTGCCATTGTCTCTGCAAATTATCCACTGGCCTTCCGTACATTGAAGGAGCGGGTAGAACGCCAGCACCTCTCCTTTACTACCCGCCGCTCTGAATCCTACAACACTCCTTTCACTGAGTGGGTGCTCCTCAGTGCTCTTACCTTATGTCCTGACACAGCGCCTGGGCTTGATAGCATCCATAGCCAAATGCTGAAGCATCTCTCAGCAGATAGTCTGCGTAATCTACTTGCAGTCTATAACCGCATTTGGTGTGATGGTGTTTTCCCGTCACAGTGGCAAGAGAGTATCATCATTCCTGTGCTTAAACCAGACAAACATCCTCTTTGCTTGGATAGCTATCGGCCCATTAACCTGACTAACGTTCCATGCAAACTGTTGGAGCGGATGGTTAGTTGGTGGTTTTGTTGGATTCTGGAGACTCGAGGCTTACTGGCTCCATGCCAGGGCGGTTTTCGCCATGGTTGATCTACCACCAACAATCTGGTGTACCTCAAGTCTGCAATCCACACAGCCTTTTCCAGGCGCTCTGGGAGAGCCAGCCATGACAAAACTATTTGAAATGGTGTGTAGGATGTATGAGTCAGGCGAAATACCCTCAGACTTTAAGAAAAATGTAATAATCCCCATTCCAAAGAAATCAGGCGCAGACAGGTGTGAACATTACAGAACCATCAGTTTGATAAGCCATGGTTGCAAAATTTTAACACGAATTATCTACAGGAGAATGGAAAAGCTGGTAGAAGCTGACCACCTCGGGGAAGATCAGTTTGGATTCAGGAGAAACGTAGGAACCCGGGAGGCAATACTCACTTTACGTCTTATCTTAGAAGATAGATTAAGGAAAGGCAAACCTACATTTCTAGCTTTTGTAGATTTGGGGAAAGTGTTTGACAATGTTGACTGGAATACACTCTTTCAAATTCTGAAATCAATAGGGGTAAAATAAAGGGAAAGGAGAGTTATTTACAACTTGTACAAAAGCCAGACCGCAGTTATTAGAGTAGAAGGGCATGAAAGGGAAGCATCAGTTGGGAAGGGAGTAAGACAGGGTTGTAGCCTTTCTCCGATGCTATTCAATTTGTAAATTGAGCAAGCTATAAAGGAAAGCAAAGAAAACTTTGGAGAAGGAATTAAAGTTCAGGGGGAAGAAATAAAAACATTGTGCTTTGCTGATGACATTGTAATTCTGTCAGAGACAGCAAAGGATCTAGAAGAGCAGTTGAATGGAATGGACAGTGTGTTGAAGAGAGTGTATAAAATGAACATTAACAAGAGCAAAATAAAAATAATGGAATGTGGTCTTAGAAAATCAGGTGATGCTGAAGGAATTAGATTAGGTAATGAAACAATGAAGGTGGTAGATGAGTTTTGTTACTTGGGTAGTAAAATAACACGCGATGGTCACAGTACAGAGGATATAAAATGCAGAATGGCAATAGAAAGAAAAGCATTTTTGAAAAAGAGAAATTTGCTAACATCAAATATTAATTTAAGTGTAAGGAAGTCTTTTCTGAAGGCATTTGTGTGGAGTGTTGCCTTGTATGGGAGTGAAACATGGACGATAAGCAGGGCGGACAGGAAGAGAATAGAGGCTTTTGAAATGTGGTGCTACAGAAGAATACTGAAGATTAGGTAGGTAGATCGCATAACTAATGAAGAGGTACTGAACAGAATTAGTGAGAAAAGGAATTTTTGGCATACCCTGACTAAAAGAAGGGATCGCTTGGTAGGACACATTATTAGACATCGAGGAATCGTAAATTTAGCATTGGAGGGAAGTGTGTGGGGTAAAAATCGCAGAGGGAGGCCAAGAGACGCGTATAGTAAGCAGATTCAAGTGGATGTGGGTTGCCGTTCTTATGAGGAGATGAAAAGGCTTGCTCAGGATAGAGTAGGGTGAGAGCTGCATCTCCGGACTGAAGACCATAACACCAACAACAAAAAATGACGGCGTCATCTGCAAACAACCTAAAAGAGCTACTTAGATTTTCCCCTAAATCGTTTATGTAAATAAGGAACAGCAGAGGACCAGTAACACTACCCTGTGGAACATCCGATATTACCTCTGTTTTAGTCGATGCCATATCATCGATTACTACAAACTGTGTCCTCTCTGAAAGGAAATCCCCTATCCAATCGCAAATTTGGGGCGATATACCGTAACCACGCAATTTGATTAAAAGCCATTTGTGAGGTACAGTGTCGAAAGCCTTCTGGAAATCAACGAATACGCAATCAATTTGCGAACCCTTGTCAATAGCATGCATCACTTCGTGTGAATAAAGAGCTAGTTGTGTTTTGCATGAACGATATTTTCTAAATCCATGTTGACCTTGGGCCAATAGATCATTCTGTTCGAGATAATTCATAATATTTGAATACAGGATATGTTCCAAAACCCTGCTGCAAAATACAGTCAATGAAATAGGACTGTAGTGTAATGGGCTACTCCTACTGCCTTTCTTGAATATCGGTGTGACCTGTGCAACTTTCCAATCTTTTGGTACAGATCCTTCTTTGAGAGAGCGGTTGTATATGGCTGTTAAGTAATGAGCTATCGCTTCAGCATATTCAGATATAAATCTAATGGGTATACAATCCAGACCAATCTGATTGGCTAATTAGCTGGTTTCTTCCACAGCCGAGGCGGTCAACCCGGCATTACCTCGTCAGCACGGCGTCCCACACACAGGCAGCACGTGAACACATCCTGCCGAGGAGGTGCTGACAATCAAATTCCTGGCACATCCGGCGAAGCCAGCCCCGTGGTCGCCTGCGTGTAGTCGAGCCGGCCACATATTGAAATGGAAGAATGAGCCAATAAAAATGTTCATCCCAATTACCCTAGTTTGCCCCAACCTGTCGGTCCACTGTGCACACCCCTCCCCCTTCTGCATGAGCCGGTTACAGATTCAAAAGATTTTTACAAAGATTTCTAGTGGGGGTAAATACTACAGCAAGGCTCCTTTGGACAGGTGCATAATTGAATTAATTAATTAAATTAAATTAATTAGATGGGGCATAGAGGTACATACATAAATACAATATTCCTCGTTATTTAAACATAAATCTGTACCATCTTATCCCTTGGGATGGCCGAATTCCCAATCTTGACACAATACAGCGCCAGATATGGTCTGGGCTGAGGCGGCGCGTGAAACGGCGCCAAGCGGATGCAGTCGGCGGCCCGGCGGAAGGCAGTCAGTGCGGGACACAGCCGTGGAGTCATACTCTGCAACACTTCCACGGGCACAACAGCAACAGCTCTCCGAATAGCAAAGATGCTGCCACTTTACCGATTGTATTATGTAAAGGGGAGGGAATTGATTTACTACAATATACTAATGTTAGGCGTCTATCCCATATCCTAATCTTTTATACGATATACTCGTTGAAACACCAATAATCATTTTTAATCCAAGGGGGTACGTATCACCCACATGTGAATAAGGATGGCACACTACTTTACATAAAATTGAACAAATGAAACTATGCTGTCTACAAAATTGATGATAACTCAGTCATGTCTTCCTAAGACACGACCGATTGCACAAACGCGGAGGCGGCGTTGGAGCTTACATTCGCTCTGAATTATCTCCTACCGTGTTGCACACGTCAAATAACGATGAAACTGAACAAGTGGAATACATGTTCATAGAGATAAAACCTCTCAAAGAAAAGTGCCTCATATGCGTCCTATATAAACCTCCGAAGGTAGGTGCGTTGGACTGCTTCGAAACTGCCCTCTCAGACCTCGAATCAACTTATGAGCACATAATTATAGCAGGTGACACTAACATAAATTTTCTGTTCAACAGTCCGTCCTGTATGAAGTTCAAGCGTATGCTTACATCTTCGAATCTAACCTTACTTCAGCTTGCACCCACCCATCACACAGCTGATAGTCACACTTTAATAGATATATTTGCAACAAGGTTTCCAGACAGAGTAATTCGAACGTTACAAACATCTGCGCCTGGTATGTCTGCCCATGATGTAATTTTCATGACGTACTCGCTAGAATGCCCTAGGAAGAAACCACTGTTAACTGCATACCTTGACTTAAGACGCATCAACTTACCTTAACTGACAGCTGATGCACTGGAAATAATTTTCGAGCCAACCTCCGACACCCTCCCGGATGTAAACGAGAAACTTCACGAAATTACAAATAAACTTAACCAGCTGTATGATAAATATGCGCCCATCAAAACCAAAAAAGTGAGAAGGAAAC
Source organism: Locusta migratoria (assembly GCA_026315105.1). Lineage (NCBI taxonomy): Eukaryota > Metazoa > Arthropoda > Insecta > Orthoptera > Acrididae > Locusta > Locusta migratoria. The sequence continues at coordinate 788,733,207 of CM048755.1, forward strand.
CCGCACCATGGCTAACTGATGAAATAAAACAGCTCATGAATCTCTGCACGTCGGACATACAAACTGCACCCTACACCTGAAAATCACACCTCGTACAAGCAGAAACGTAACAGAGTCAGCCAGGCTGTGAGAAATGCTAAACTCAGATACGCCCATTCATTAACCGACAACATAAATAGACCGGCTGTCCTCTGGAAAAACCTGCGCGGTCTTCGTATTGGGAAAATAAAAACTGCAGCCGAACCCACTGTCTCCATTGAGGAACTAAATCATTATTTCACAATGCCTACCACTTCAATCGATCACCAAACGAAACAAACACTTATTGACCATATCACGAGGATCAACAACGCTAACCATGATAAGTTTTGTTTTAAGCATGTTACTGGAAATACAGTCAAAAAAGCCATTATGCGTATTACATCAGCATCTACTGGGGATGATGGTATCACTATCCAAATGATAAAGCTGATTATTGATCCACTGCTGCCCATCATAACAGATATATTTAATCAGTCCTTAGCCACAAGTGTTTTTCCTGATGCATGGAAACGTGGACTAGTTAAGCCACTGCCAAAAAAGGACATTGCCACAGCACCCTCTGATTACCGACCTATCTGCATTCTTCCGGCACTGTCCAAAGCCCTAGAATATATAGTACATGATCAGCTAACCAGCTACTTGACAACTAATAAACTTCTTGACGAACACCAATCAGGTTTTCGCAAATATCGCAGTACAACATCTGCTTTGATAAAAGTAACAGACGATCTTAAGCAGGCAATGGATAGAAAAGAGGCGACTATTATGTGCTTCTTAGACTTTAGCAAAGCTTTCGACACTGTGGACTTTGATATTTTACTTGCTAAACTTAGCAGTCTAAATTTTTCTCAAGGCGTGGTGCAATGGTTTCGCTCATACTTGACATCGCGTCTTTAGTGCGTCATGTCCGGTACCGAAAAGTCACAGTGGAGAAAAGTTCTATCAGGCGTACCACAGGGTTCGGTGCTAGGTCCACTTCTCTTTTCATTGTATGTAAATGATGTATCATCGGTCTTGTCCTTTTGTAAATACCACATGTATGCCGATGACCTCTAGTTGTATTTAAGTGCAAAACCAAAAAACCTGAAGGCAGCAATCGAGAATTTTAATTCTGACCTATGTGCACTATCAAAGTGGGCACAGAATATAGGATTAAAGCTCAATCCAAGTAAAACACAAGCGATTCTGGTAGGTCATCCTAGACTCATTAACCACAAATACCGCGAATCTCAACCACCATTAATATTAAATGACACACCTATCTATTTTTCGCCCTCGGCAAAAAGTCTGGGAGTGATAATAGACGACAAACTAAATTGGGCTGAGCACACAGCCGCCGTGTGTAGGAAGGCATCAGCATCTCTTCATGCCCTACAGAGATATAAGAAGTTTTTTCCTCTCGATCTTAAAAAGAAACTTATACAAACGCTTGTAATTCCAATTATTGATTACGGTGATGTTATCTTGCAAGGTCTCTCTTGGGAAAGCTCACGACGTCTGGAACTAATCATGAATGCCTGCGTTCGATATATATGTAACATCCGTCTCTTTGATCACATTTCACCATCTTATAAGCAACTATCCTGGCTCCGTGCTGACAAGCGCAGAGATTTTCATACACTCTGTTTCCTCTACTCTCTTATCAACGTACACTGTCCCTCATATCTTTCCTCGACCTTAACACTCTTATCTGATCAACATAAAAGAACTACTCGTTCCTGTCAGAGCAAAACCCTTTCTATCCCTATCCATCACTCAGCCGGTTTCTCAAAATCCTTTTCAGTAGCAGGAACCAGGCTCTGGAACAATCTACCTCAGTATATCAGAGAACTGAATAACACTGCCAGCTTCAAACGACAGTTAATGGATTATCTACTAAAGCAATAATGACACCAGTCTTTATTACCCTACGGTCCAGGTATGTCACATCCATTCCTCCTCCCAGATATTCTTCAACTGCCATTGCTCTCGCCAGGTACAGCTTCTGTCAGAATTCGCCATGCGTTAACCAGTCTCGATATATTCAAAAGTAAATATTGTATCTGCTAATATAAATGTTTTTACTTCTATTATTACACCAGCAGCAGCAGCAGAAGGTGTCTCAGTAGTACTGTTAGTATTAATCCTATTTAGAGTTAAGTTATTACATATGTAGAGTTAAGTTATTACCTTTTATTTACACCCTTTTACATGTAATCAACCTGTATAAATAATGTTATTAACTGTTCATCTGTAAAAATCATTATTATGTTATAGGTAACTCACATGTAAAGAAATACTGTATGTGTAAAACCCTGGTCCGATGTAAGAGAGGGCCTGATGGCCCTAATCTGATCAGGCTAAATAAATAAATAAATAAATAAATAAACTCACAATCAAAGTAAATGAATTGAATACAATCCAAGCAAATAAAGGAATCCTTCTGACTTGACTACCAACTATCCTTTAACTTATTCTATTGGGGGGGGGGGGGGGGCGGCATGCCTTCTCTCTCTCTCTCTCTCTCTCTCTCTCTCTCTCTCTCTCTCTCTCTCTGTGTGTGTGTGTGTGTGTGTGTGTGTGTGTGTGTGTGTGTGTGTGTGGGTGTGTGTGGGTGGGTGGGTGTGTGTGTGTGTGTGTGTGGGTGGGTGGGTGGGTGTGTGTGGGTGGGTGGGTGGGTGGGTGGGTGGGTGGGTGGGTGGGTGGGTGGTGGTGGTGGTTCAGGTACAGTCGGCTTGGGAGCCTTACATTTTTGGAAACATTTGTTTTTGTGCAGAAGCCATATGACTACTGTCAAGAAAACTCAAGTTAGGAATGACTACTTCGTGCATATATTGCTTTGCGTTCCATGCAATAATATGAGCGGTGGCTTGGTCAAGTGTAATTTGACCTTGTTCTCTGCTTATCAGTTCATCAATAGACTTTAAAAGAGGAATTTTTGGTATATTTGACAACACAGGCAATCTGATAGGGTGTGGTAACATTAAAGACAACTCAGGTAAATAAACTAGAAAGGCATTAAGACTGACTGACATTGCGCACATAGGTTAGGTGAGCAGAAAGTTTGACTGTTGGTGTCACTACATCACAACTTGCGCCATTAGTTAATAGACCACTACGTTTTAGAAGAACTTTATATGACTGTGTAGAGAACTTGTGACTATAACAAAGGAGTAATGTGCTAGTTGGCTTCGGCATGTAGTATAATAAGCGAGTTCCTATGGGCACGAACCATGGATCAGGTAGTGGTACAACTGTTCGAGGACATGGAGGTGTCTTAGTTTCCCCTAAGAACAACGCAATCTCATAATCGCTTTGAGTAGAATGGAAGGTTAAAACAGAGCACAGTTGAAACTTCACATAGTAACATTGCTGAAACTCTCTGTGGTACATAACTGCATGAGAATGACGGTCCGGTCTGAGAATCAAAATATTTCCTGTTTGCCATACTAGGTGGTGCCGAACACTGGTCCAAGTGACAGGAAAGGTGTGCAGCCAGTAGTAACACTCATATTCACAGGCGGCACGTGTAACGGGCAATGTTATACATGTTTGTAGAGTATCAAAGGATCGTGATAAGTGTACTCCTGCAATTTTATTATAATATGGTAAATTTTCCCCCCGAAAGAGGTATATTAGCTGCATGGGCGCCGGATGATGGAGAGATATACTCGTCAACAATGATAAGAAGACTAGGGCTGAGTATCTGCTGTAATCCTAAGTGAATGAGAGATTGCAAGGTCTTAACATGGCACTGAGCCACGTGAGCATTGTACAATAAGGTTTGCGCAGCTTGGCTTATTTTTGTGGTAGTATTCAAACTCAAAAGTTCCTGATTCACAGTGTAGAAGTTCTGTTGCACGGCGTTTTGAAATGCTTCAAACTGTTGGGCTAACCCATCGGCAATGTTTCGGATCTGCTGTGTAGCATCCAGTAAGTTATCCTTGATGTGCGTCAATTGCACCTGTTGATGGACAATAATTTCACGGTTTTTTGTGGTAAGAAAAGTAACTTTATCTAAACCTTTATCCCAGCGTTCAGCATCAGTATGATCTGGGGTGCCAAAGATGGTCTTTAACATAGTTGCACCCCCCCCCCCCAGGGGGCCCACAGCTCTTTTGTGGGTACGTGTGTGGCGCGCACGGGGCCCCGAGCCGAGGTAGCCTTTCTTACTCCCCAGGCTGCTTCACACTCCCCCCCCCCCCTCCCCCGGTTTGTGCCTTTGCCCGGAGACGGGTGTCTGAGTAACTGCAGGTCATCTCCTTTTCTACACTTTCCTCTTCCTAAGGTCCTTCCTTCCTCTCACTCGCTTTTTCCGCTCCTTCTTCTTACTCTGTTGTTCCTACCTTCTAGCCATCCATACCATCTCCGCTTCGGCGTTTGAGATTCTCACTTTTCTATCTCCCTCTTCCCATCCTCTATTCTTCTTCCTTCCTCCCTGTGCGTGTCTGAAGGCCGACCCACGCATCCCTATGCGTAGCAGGTGACGGGGTAACGCGTAATTCCCCACCCCGGGTAGACAAGTAGGGCACGTACGTACCCCCTGGTAAAGGCCAGGCCCAGGGAGGGGTGATTACCCGAGCTGTAACCTTCCGACCGTGCCGATTGGTCCCTCCGTCCGTTTCTCGGGAGGTGTGACCTGAGGTGTGGACAATCACATAAGGCAGGCGAGCCCTCAGTGAGGGTTCCCCATTAGGAAGGAGTGCGCCATTGGAGACGCCGGTAATCATGGGGGACACTTCTGCAATGACCTCTCCCTCTTCCCTTCTGACTTCGACCCAAAAACAAAAGTTGGATGCCCCTCAGACTAAGAAAATACTACCTAATGTTCCTAAGTTTCTCATTGTTACCCGTACAGATGGTCATGATTTCTCCAAGGTCAATCCCTTCATAATTCAGAAGGGTGTAGATGCCATTGCCAGTCCATTGAAGAAATGTTCTCGTCAACATAATGGGAGTTTGCTGTTAGAAACAGATAATGCCGTTCAGGCTCAAAAACTGATCTGAGCTACGCTTTTGCACGCCTTCCCGGTAATTAGTCGAAGCCCACCGTACCCGTAACTCGTCGCGTGGGGTGGTCTATTCTCGATCCCTCGACGGGTTATTGGACGAAGAGATAAAGGACTATCTGACTGATCAGGGCGTCATAGCTGTCCATAGAGTAATATAGAGTAATGAAAAAGGCTGATACAGATTTGATACCAACCCAAACTGTATTTTTGACATTTGACAAGGTGGATCTCCCTTCCAAAATCAAAGCAGGCTACGAAATTATATCAGTTCGCCCCTATATCCTGAATCCCACACGTTGTTACCAGTGCCACAGATATAATCATACCCGTGAGTCTTGCCCTCATGCAGCCAAATGCGTCACCTGCGGCAAGGACACTCATGAGGGGGACTGTCCGCCTCCATCCCCTCACTGCATTAACTGCATGGGCAACCATGCTGCTTCATCTAGAAACTGCCCTGTTTACAAGGAGGAGTGGGTCATCCAAGAAATAAGAGTACGCGAAAAAGTTTCGACCTCTGCTGAGCGGAAGATACTAGCTAGTCGAAAGCCCGCTGAGCTCCCAGCGGGTAAATACAGCGCTGTCCTTGCCTCCCCTCATCCTACTAAGGAGGTTGCCACACAGACATGAGACCTTACTTTTAGCGACACGGTTGTCAGATCGGCCAGTCCAAATATTGCCCGATCAACCTCTCCACTCACTTCCTCTCACCAAAAAACACAGCCATCAGCAGCTCCTCCCAAATCACGGGCGTCTGAATCGGATGCTCGGACTTCCAAGAAAGAGCCTGTCCATGAAGATTTCTTAAGATCTGAGCCTGCACAACCTACGTCTGTACACACAACTCATCGTCATTCCTCCAAGAAGGCACACAGAAAAAAAGAGTTCCTCTCCTTCCCCACCACGGCGCGACTCGACTGTCACGCCATCTAGCAGTGGCACCACTCGGTCTTCCTCTGTCTCTCCAGGGTGCGCTACTGCTGGCCGATCATCTGGCCCTCGACAGGCGGAGGAAGCTGCCCCTGCCATTAAATCCAGGCAGGCAGAGGAAACTCCAGATGAAGCAAAGGAACATGACCCTTTACCTACAGATTCCAGTAGCAGCGTTCCCTTGAAGTCAGACCCTCAGTGGTCAGCGAGGTGATCTCCCCTCGCTTTTCTTCTCTATCTTCTCACCTTATGGATCTCCTTCAATGGAATATTCACGGCATTCATTCCAACAGAGATGAATTGAAACTGCTACTCAGACTGCACCATCCATTTGTGGTCGGACTTCAAGAAACGAAGTTATGCCCACACGACAACATAGTTTTTTCACAATATACCTCAGTGCGTTTTGACTTGCCCCCTGTGGAGGGTATTGCAGCCCATGGAGGGGTTATGTTGCTCATTCAAGATGACATATACTATCATCCTATTCCACTGCACACTCAACTACAGGCAGTTGCCGTCTGCATCATTCTTCCAACCTTTTCTTTTTCTCTTTGTAACATCTATACCCCATCGTCTTCTGCCTTGTCTGCCTAAACACAGGTGCACCAACCTTTCTTTCAGATACGATGCATATCTACTCTCACTTGGACCTCTCAATATGTACTGCTCAACTTGCGCATCGGTTTGAGTGGTATGCTCTTTCTGATACATACTCGAGCAACCATTTCCCCTGCATAATTCATCTCCTTCATCGTACCGTACCTCCAGGTTCCACTAGTTGGAACATCTCGAAAGCTGACTGGGGACTGTTCTCCTCACTGGCGGTTTTCCATGATGGGAACTTCCCCACCTGTGACAGTCAGGTGGAATACCTCACGGAAGTCATTCTCAATGCTGCCGAATATTCCATTCCACGCTCTTCATCTTCTCCACATTGAGTCCCAGTCCCCTGGTGGACTGCGGCATGTCGCGATGCTGTTAGATCCCAGAGACGTGCTCTAGGCACCTTTCGCCGCCACCCAACATTGGCGAACTGTGTCAATTACAAACGTCCATGAGCGCAATGCCGTCGAGTCATCAAGGAAAGCAAACGGGCCTGCTGGATTGCTTTTACTAGTTCATTTAACAGACTTACTCCTTCTGTTGTCTGGGGGGGAGGGGGCCTGCGCCGGTTATCTGGCACAAAGTTCCACTCCCCAATTCCTGGCTTGACCGTCGCAAATGAAGTCTTCATAGACCCAGCCGCTATATCCAACGCTTTAGGTCAATCTTTTGCAGCAGTCTCGAGCTCAACACACTATCACCCCGCCTTTCTCTCTCGAAAACAGACAGAAGAGGCACGGCCACCTTCCTTCCAATCTCTCAATTGGGAAAGTTACAATGCCATCTTCACCATGCAGGAGCTTGAACGTGCTCTCTCTGTGTCCCGATCTTCTGCTCCAGGGCCTGATACAATTCATCTACAGATGCTGAAAAACCTTTCTCTTGTGGGTAAATGTTTTCTGCTCCACACTTATAATCGCATATGGATTGAAGGTCAGGTCCCCACACGCTGGAGTGAAGCAATTGTTGTTCCCATACCAAAACCAGGGAAGGACAAACAACTTCCTTCGAGTTATCCCCCCATTTCTCTCACCAGCTGCGTTTGCAAGGTGATTGAACGCATGATTACTGCTCGGCTGATTCGGCTACTCGAATCTCGCCGTCTCCTTACCAACGTCCAATGCGGATTTCGTAGGCATCGTTCTGCTATCGACCACCTCGTTACCTTGTCGACCTATATTATGAATAACTATTTGCGTAAGCACCAGGCGGTGGCTGTGTTTTTCGATTTGGAGAAGGCTTATGACACCTGTTGGAGGGCGGGAATTCTCCGCACGCTCCATACATGGGGCTTTCGCGACCGCCTCCCCATTTTTATCCAAGCATTTTTACTAGATCGAAGGTTCCGTGTACGAGTGGGCTCTGTTCTGTTGGACACCTTCCACCAGGAGAATGGGGTGCCACAAGGATCTGTGTTGAGCGTGGCACTTTTCACCATAGCAATTAACCCAATTATGGATTGTCTTCCGGCCGACGTCTCCGGCTCCCTTTTTGTGGACGACTTCGCGATTTATTGCAGCACCCAGAGAACGTGTCTTCTGGAACGCTGCCTTCAGCGTTGTCTCGACCGTCTCTATTCTTGGAGTGTCGCCAATGGCTTCCGGTTCTTCAGTGAGGAAACAGTCTGTATAAATTTCTGGAGATACAAAGAGTTCCTTCCACCGTCTCTCCATCTTGGCCCCGTTACTCTGCCTTTCGTGGAGACGACGAAATTTCTAGGGCTAATATTGGAGAGGAAACTCTGCTGGTCCCGACATGTGTCATATCTGGCTGGCTGGTGTTTTCGTTCCCTTAACGTCCTCCGTGTTCTTAGCGGTACGTCATGGGGAGCGGAGCGAACCGTCCTACTTCATCTTTACTGGTCCACTGTCCGCTCAAAATTGGATTATGGAAGCTTCATTTATTCTTCTGCACGGCCATCCATTTTATGCTGCCTAAACTCGATTCACCATCGGGGGTTATGCCTGGCGGTAGGAGCTTTTTACACAAGCCCTGTTGACAGCCTCTATGCTGAAGCTGCCGAATTACCTTTAACCTATCGACGCGACATATTACTGTGTCGGTATGCATGCTGTTTGCTTTTGATGCCTCACCATCCTTCCCATCCATCGTTCTTTAACGACTCCCTCGATAGCCAATATGGGCTGTCTGTGATTGCCCTGCTCCCTCCTGGAGTCCGTTTTCGACGCTTGCTTCGGCAGCTCGATTTTATTCTCCCTTCCACATATCAAATAGGTGAGAGCCCAGTGCCACCTTGAATTCAGGCTCAAGTTCGCGTTCACCTCGAACTTGCCTCACTCCCAAATAAGAGCACTTTGGATGCTTTATACTGCTCGTGGTTCCTTGAACTTTGTGCACGGCTCGAAAACTCAGTTTTCATATATACGGATGGCTCAAAGACCAATGATGATGTCGGATGTGCGTTTGTCGTCGGGGATGACTGTTACCAGTACAGGCTTAATGCCCACTGCTCGAATTTCACAGCGGAGCTTTTTGCCCTCTATCAGGCTGTACTCTTCATCCGTCGACACCGTTGTCGTTCTTATGTTATCTGCTCTGACTCCCTCAGCGCCATCCAGAGTCTGAGCGACCCCTTTTCAGCCCATCCTATTGTGCACCGAATCAACCGCTCCCTTCAGTTATTAGCTTCTGACGGCCCTCGCATTCACCTCCTGTGGGTACCTGGCCACGCAGGCGTGCCTGGTTACGAGGATGCTGATGCCACTGCCAAGGCTGCAACTTTCTTACGTCGGACAGCTACGTACTATGTCCCATCGCAAGATATTCAAGGGGCTCTTTCGCGGCACCTTATATCGTCTTGGCATAATGTGTGGTCTTCACTTACTAATAATAAGCTCCGGACCTTTAAACCGCTCCCAGTGGCTTGGATGACCTCATCGCGCCGCTCGCGATGAGAAGAGATCATCTTGGCCCGGTTGCGGATCGGACATTGCCAGTTCAGCCACCGCCACTTGTTCAGTAGTGACCCCACACCGTTGTGTTCCTGTGGCCACCCGCTGTCGGTGCGCCATGTTTTATTGTTGTGTTCAAATTTTACTCCTGTTTGGCTTGAACTACAGCTGCCGGACACATTGGAAGACATTTTAGCTGTTGACGTGCGGGCTGTTGCTCGAGTATTGGATTTTATCAATTTGACCAATTTGTCGAGAGACATTTAGCTCTTCGCTTTGTTGTTTTTTGTTCTATGTTTTTTAGCTGTTTTTATATAGTCTTCTTATTCTTGGGTATATCCCCGGTTTGATTCGGGCGCTAATAACCTTAGTAGTTGTGCGCCCTAAAACCACAAAAAAAAAAACAACCAAGCTCGCTTAGTGTGGCGTAAAGGCATGGCGTCAGTGACACTGCATAATTGTTCCTGAGTGTTGGTAAGCATTTGCCTCAGATCACGTAGGGTGCGAAGTTTTCCTGTGTGTCCATGTTGTTCACAAGCAAGTAGCCGGTTTGTAACCTGTTGAAGGGCTTCTTGCTCTTCCATCAATGATTTCAAGTTCAATTCTGAATTCTGCAATAAGTACCACCTCGTTTATGTTCTCATTTTGAACGGGATTAATTAGTTTTGTTGGGGGCGAGGTCGGGCAGCAGGGCCTGCCCTCAACTGTTTCCCGGACTGTTTCTAGTGAAAGTCTTTGGATTCTATAGAAAATTCTGTTTCTGATTATTCTGTTGTGATTTTTGCTGACAATTATTCAATTATTCCTCTTGTGTCCTACCTTGCCACAATTACTACAATAGGGTGCACGGCAGCGTACGATGGTGTGATTACTTTTACCACAGCGCTCGCACTGCATGTCATTAAGAAACTCACGGCACAGTTCATTACTTCGTGACGGGAGTTGCGACAAAGCGTCCTGCCTCCTCATGCAACAAAGCGATGCGTACTGCTTCATGGAGTGAGGTGGGGGAAGCTACTTTAGCCTTACTACAAATTTGTGGGCTAATACCACGAATGAAAACATCTATGGCTCTTGCTTCCGCCATTTCGATCAAGACCTCATTTCTGGTTGCATCAGCCCCTAGTGTCTGTGTGTGGCAAGATACTTCCCTGATTCTGTCTGCAAACACTTCAAAATCCTCATTCGGCTTCTGCCGAAGAGTAGATAACCGATCACAATAGTAACTAACCCCAAGCTTGTCAGAATATCTTTCTGATAATCTGCGTGCCAAGCTATCAAAAGTACTTGCATCTCTCAGTGCATCTACTGACTCAACATAAGTACGTGCATGTCCTGACAATGTCAATTTGGCTACATTTAAGAGAAAATGATCAGGCCACGAACAAGTGTGCCCTACGTCTTGAACACTTTGCAAAAAGGTGGTGATATTCTCACCAGGTTTCCCTGAGAAAGTTGGTATGAAATTTACTGTGGGAAAGCTGCTCGTTAGAGGTGTCTGCGGCATTTGCAGCGGCTAGCACAGAGCTTGCAGTACAAATACTAGCAGTTTTACTACTGTCTGTTTCTTTTCCCAGCTGGTCCACACGTTCCTTTAACTCAGCATTTTGCAATAAAGGTTTACGAATTTGCTGCTAGAGGGTCTACCTGGCCTCCTTCAGCACCCTCAGTTTTTTCAACCTACTTAGAATGTGTTTCAGGCATGGTTACAATTTTTGAACTCTAGTGGCCACAAGATTACATATGAAAAGATAAAATGGCTTCTCAGTGACAGCATCTCCCATTGTGATGCGGCATCAGCAACATAATGCGGTGCGGTGAGATGCGACAAGATGTGGTGTGGCGGTGGCTGCGTCGGCGTCATCAATAGTAGCAGCGGTGCTGGTGTCGGTAGCGGTGGCAGCATGAAGTGACAGCAACAGGTGGCGTGGACTTAGAGCCTCACCTACGTTGCCACGGTGAGCGTAGCGACAACAGCAGATGCCGGCATTGTGGTGAATGTAGTGCGCCGCAACACGCTCCAGCAGCGTCAGCAGCACACGCCCTTGTCAGGCCGTAGCGGCGACAGAGGTGCTTCCGCACCACTTGCCCATTTGGGACTGTCTGCCACAGCGGCAGCCAGCGTCTATCTTCGGCGCGAGCCAAGCTGGCTCAGCAGAGGCCAATTACAGCCAAACGTACATGTGCTCATAACAGCACTAAATGATGAACCAGCCAGCCTCTGGCCAATATTGGATCAAATGGTAGGTTCTTGCCACTTCTGACACCAATTGTACAGGATAGGAGTGGTTGAATGTTGGGCATCCGTGGTCAGGAATGTGGTTGAAATGAGGCGGTTGCCACATCATTATTAGAAAAACTCCATCATCAGGCGGGGTACAAATATATAGATGAAGCCTACTTACCAGGCGAAGGAGCACAGGCAGTGATAGTAACAAATAAACACACACACACACACACACACACACACACACACACACACACACACAAACGCTAGCTTTCGCAGCCTAGCTGCTTTGTCAGGCAGAAGGGAAGGAGAGGGAAAAGGAAATGATGAGGGTTTTAAGGGAGTGGGTAAGGAGTCATCCCAATCCCAGGACAGGAAAGACTTACCTTGGGGGGAAAAAAGGAGGGTAAACAAATACACACACACCCACACATTTACACAGATGCAAGTACACCTAGGTAGACATACTGTAGAAAGCAAAGCAGCTAGGCCGCGAAAGCTAGCATTTGTGTGTGTGTATTTGTGTGTGTGTGTGTGTGTGTGTGTGTGTTTATTTGTTACTATCACTGCCTGTGCTCCTTTGCCTGGTAAGTAGACTTCATCTATTTTTTTTTTTTTTTTTTTTTTTTTTTTTACATATATTTTTCCTGTTAGGAATTTTTTCCTCTATAATATAAAACAGTGATACGCCAGGAGACCCCGACACGTTGGGCTGCAGGAGCAGGGAGGGGGCCCATCCGGACAGTCTGGAGGCTGGCTCGCAAGAGAGCGATTGCCGTTACCAGTTGGCCCTTGCCAGCCCGCGCTGCAGTTGTCACGTGCTCACACCCTGCCTACTGATTGCCTAGTTGGCTGGATTCTTCCACAGCCGAGGCAGTCGACATGGCATTACCTCATCAGCATGGTGTCCCACACACAGGCAGCACATGAACACAGCCTGCCGAGGAGGTGCTGACAACCAAATTCCCGGCACATCCTGAGAAGCTGGCCCCGTGGTCGCGTATAGTCACGCCGGCCGCATATTGAAATGGAAGAATGAGCCAATAAAAATTTTCACCCTGATTACTCTAATTTGCCCCAACCTGTCAGTCCACCATGCACACTGGGGTTCCCCCTCTGCGGTTCCACTGGCAACAGTTGTTGGTGTCGTACGTTACCCAGGTCCGTGCTTCACCCTGCCTACTGAACTACAGGGTTCTCTTCCCAACTGCTGCTCTCCCTTCCCCACGATGATGGCCCAAGCTGGATCTCCTGATTGCTGTCTGTGTCTGTTCCCTTCTCTCATCATTTGATTCCCTTCCTCTCACCCCTCCTTTCCACTACTCCCCGTATCCCCTTCGGACCATTCCTCACTTGGAGCTTCGGTTGGACTTATCCCAGGACTTGATAGTCTCAGTGACACCGTCATATCTCCATTGCCAGTTCCAAGCACTGCTTGACTCACTTTGCATTGGAAAAATTGTTTACACAGATGGTTCTTTCATCAATGGCCATGCCTTTGTCTGTGGTGACCAAACCGAACAGCGGTTGTTGCCTTGTGGAAGTAGCATCTTCACCACGGATCTGGTTGCTATTTTATGGGCGCTCCAACATCTCCAAATGCCATATGTAGCGTTTCCCTGAGTGGCTTGCAGGCTATAGGCTAATGCTTCCCTAAACATCTTGTCGTGCGGTCAATTCAAGATACCGTCTTTACCCTTGGCAAGTCGGGCCATTCCATCACTTTTATTTGGACACCAGGGCACATCAGAATATCAGGTAATGAATACATTGATCAGTTGGCCAGGCTAGCTACCACTTCACGGGTCTCGGACATTGGCATCCCAGAAATGGACCTCCGATCCCACTTACACCGCAGGGTCTTTGGGTTCTGAGGGGTGGCCTTGACTAAACCAAACAAGCTTTGTATTGTCAAGCCCTCTACTGCTGCATGGAAGACCTCACTGAGGGCTTCTCGCAGGTAGTCGGTAATCCTTTGCGGTTAGATTAGATTAGTTTAGTTTTTCGTTCCGTAGATCCGTGTTGAGGAATGTGGATGTGGAACATGTCAAGAAACAAAATTTACAAGTTGAATAATAGATAATACTACACCAAGGAACACACAGAACATTCTAGAAATACTAAATACGAAGAAATAAATTTTTCTGTCCATGGTGGGATTTGAACTGGGGACCACAAGCACAGTAATCTGTGATGCTAACCACTGCACCAAGCATTCTGCCGAAAGACTCATGGCAATATTTTGTGTAAACTTGTGCGTATATATTTAAACCATGTGTAGCAATATCCAAAATCATTTACTAGATGTAGTGGATTCTAAATAAATAAATTTAATAATTGCTTGTATGTCACATAAGAAACAGTGGACCCAGGTGATTGCAAAATATTTTTCCAACCAGTTGTAAAAAATTGATGCCCAATGACAGGTCATCCATAAAATTCCATCAGTGTTTGGAAACATGATGTCCATAAATGGCTGCAAATGGTTCATGGTTGTTCATTGGTCCTGAAAATCATGATGCAGTGCATAATTTGTCCATATGATATAGGATAAGTCAGTCTAATACAGTGGTTACAATTTATACATTCTGTTGCCCTCCAAACTTAATACATATTGTACTCTAGTAAAATTTTTGAAAAACAATGTAGTAATTACAGTTTATACTTACTATGATTTACAGACATAATTCAACACATATTTCACTGATTTAAGGAATGGTATGTTTGAGAATATTTGTTCAATAACATTAATTATTATGGGCTTCTAAGAACTCCAAAACAGAATAGAAGTAATGGTCAAGCTAGAATTCTTTCAGTTTCACTTTAAAACCATGTAAATTTTTCATCTGTTTCAAATCTGATGGCATGTGGTTGTACAGCATAACACCACTATGATGTATTCCCTCTTTACATATATTCATACATACTGTGCTGACATGTAAGTTTTGCTTCTGGCTAGTGTCATATGAGTGAAAATCACAGTTGTACTTGAAGATAGGTTCTTCTTTCAAGAGGCATATCTTTGTGAAGCTTAGCACTTCATAGATCTGTAGACAAGGAAGGTGAAGTATCTTCAGACTTTTAAATATTGGTCTGCAGGAGTATCTGTATTTAGCATGTTTTATGGTTCTGACTATCTTTTTCTGCAGCTTAAGTGTTCCTTTTCTTTCTTTCTTTCTTTGTGGAGTTTCCTGCAAAAATAATTCTGTACATCAGAAGTGATTGTATTGTGCTGTGGTACATTGTGATCACTTTTCCACAGCTTGTATTTTTTGATAGGATTCTAACAGCATATGTGAGAGTACTTAGCTTCTTATGCAGGTTAGTCAAGTGTGTTTTCCATTTGAGGTTCTCCTGAATATGTATGCCTAAAAAATTTGGTTTCACTCCCTGGGAAGACAGTTTTTCTATTAATGTTGAAAATCAGTGTTGCAGAGTTTATTATAAGTCTATTACTTTTTAACCAATGTTCTAGGTTTTTGTCATTGGTCCACATTATCAATATATTAAATTCCACCAATGTTTCAGCAACAGTGGCTGAAACGTTAGTGGAATGTAATGTATTGACGATGCAGGCCAGCGCCCAGAAGAATTTTGTAGACAATGACAATGGCCGGAGAATCCACAATTTACACTTCTAGTTTTTGAGTTAATTCTCCAGCTGTTTCTTGTAGGCTACCTTCATCACATGATCTAATTAATATATTTGTGTCATCGGCAAAAAGTACTGTAGAGCCATTTGTTACTCTTTCTGGTAGTTCATTAAAATAAAGAATGAAAAGTAGGCCCAAGAACTGACACTTGAGGGACTATATAACTGATGTTTTGTGCACTACTATAAACATTAGAAACTGTGTGTGTTTTTGTATTGTTTCTGAATTGCGTGACCTGTTGATGACCCTGGAGGAAGAATGAATCCACCTGTTTGGTAGGACTCGAATCCCATAATTATTTTGTTTCTGCAATAGAGTCCCATGATCAATCACATCAAATGCTTTACTAAGGTCAAAACATATTCCAGAAATATGATGCTTATCATCAACTGCTGTTAATGCTTCATTAAGGGATGCAAAAATACCTGACCGAGTTGACCTACCATTTTTGAACACATGTTGAGAATCATTTATTGTTTTTTTCATTTTTGACTGGGGTCCAAGTAGCTGAACATAACCATTTTCAGTGGATGATCAGTTCAGTTGGATTGAAGTACCAAGTCCACTCCATGCAAAAACAGCTGACCACCAACAGCTTGCGCAGTGCCTCATCAGACAGAGCCAGTAGTGACCAGTCCAACCCATAGGGCCACAAGCCCAGGATAAGCACTGCAGCAAAGGCATTTAAGTTTGAATATAATCATCATATGTTCCACATCAATTTTTGAAATTATTTCCTACAGTGCTGATGGTCTGTTAATACTGTCAGCTCTATGGAAATACTGCAACTCTTGGTTATAGAGTGTAGACTGTCAACAACTGTGATGTCCGTGGTTAGAGGTAATGCTTAAAATGTGGTATTCTCAGCACACTCTCGAGCCTGTGGATCACAGGAAATTCAATTTCCTAACAATGTTCTAAATGGAATGACTTGTGTATCTAACCAAACTACCATTGTGCATTCACAGTCTGATGATTCCTATTATGTGGCCATAAACACATTATAAATTGTTTCTCATGGAATACTGGAGTAAAAATGATAGCCCCACCAACGAACTGCCAATTTGTATACAGGACACTAATACCACTTGCAACTGTGCATATTACTATCCCAAAGTGTAGTATAAAAGAGTAACCATATCTGAGCATACTATGCACAGTTCAGGCAACAAATAGTTCAAGCTTAAAAAAATCATAGAGGCTGATGGTAAAAAGGAAGACCGCTCAGAATTTTTGGCACAGCTTATGGAACATTTCACCACATACAACACCACATGTAACCACTGTATTTACCCTTTTTAGTATTGGAAAGTGCAGAATTATACAGGTTGTTTGTCAAATTGTTCCCATAAGAAAGCCCAAATGGAGTGCCATTTGGCAGTTTAGTTTTTCAGTTATCAGAACAGTTAGGATCACAAGAGATGGCAAGTAAACTGGAATACCATTAAGAAACAGCAAAATAAAACATTCTTCCTCTAAAATGAAGGTAGTGCATATAAGCGTCATAAACAGTGAAAACGCAAGATACTCTAGTTGAATTAATCTGTTCTTTTGGGGCGGGAACAGCAATGTTGCCAGAGCGGCCAGTGCAGGTCAGTGGTGCAGCACCTGACACTCCCACTGCCGATCGTAACTATATACAACCAAAATCATCCTCTCCATGGAATTAAGGCAATTTTACTTAAAGAAAAGTCGATTAAACGCGAATACTGTAAAGAAACAGCAAAATAAAACATTCTTGCTTTAAAATGAAGGTAGTGGCTATAAGCGTTAAAAACAGTGAAAAAGCAATATACTCTAGTTGAACTAATCTGTACTTTTGGGGCGGGAACAGCAGTGTGGCCAGAGCGGCTAGTGCAGGATGGTGGTGCAGCACCTAACGCTCCCAGAGCCCA
The DNA here is from genome assembly GCA_026315105.1 of Locusta migratoria. Lineage (NCBI taxonomy): Eukaryota > Metazoa > Arthropoda > Insecta > Orthoptera > Acrididae > Locusta > Locusta migratoria. The sequence goes on from CM048755.1 coordinate 788,750,463, forward strand.
TCATAACTATACACAACTAAAATCATCTTCTCCATGGAATTAAGACAATTTTTACATTTATACATTTTCATATGGTTAATAAACATAAAACATGTTACAGGCCAATTAAGTAGTGCCTCTTGCAGGTGGAAAAATGCTTTTTATGAAAAGCACACTGTTTTGTTTGAGATAAACTAGGGAAAGTGTAGGAGTTCAATGGCCATGTTACATTAAAAATCAATACATAGCTAAAATTTAAAAATTATTACAGCATTGGCTTGAATGCGAAGTAAATAAACCAGTGTTAGCAATTGCAGAAGTCGTCCCTTCTGGTTGTTATAAAAAATAAGTTGCGTACATGTCCAGAAACTTATCTACAGTTGTGGATGTTCATGTGAGCACTGCAACCATGTAACCAGCATCACTGCATAGCTGAGGCACTGAAACTTCCTAGCAGATTAAAATTGTGTGCCAGAACCAGGATTCAAATGTACGACCTTTGCGCTTCGTGAGGAAGCGCTCTACCGTTTGAGCTTGCCAGGATAGCTCAGATAATATAGCGCTTGACTGTGAAAGTCAAAGGTCCCGTGTTCGAATCCCAGTTGTAATCTGCCAGGAAGTTTCATATCAGTGCACACTCTGCTGCAGAGTGAAAGTTTCATTCTGGGAACTGAAGTACTGCATCCAACTTCAGTGGCAGTTCTCTAGAAGGATCATCCCACTACTTGAAGACCACAATTTGACTCCTTTCAGACTCACTTATTTGGCTGAAGGAAGCATGATTGTGGCATTGCACCTTTTTACTTCACTCATTGATATCACACTGACTGTTACGGCTGTATCTTTTAAAGGTTACACACAAATTTCACTCTGGCAGATATGACACTATGCTATCTGTTCGTGAACAATGCTGAAACTGTTATCAGTACATCTACTATCTCCCATGTGGCATCTGCCATCAATGCATCAAAATCAGTGTTGTCTTTTCAAGTGTACTATTTTTCAACTAACTATAAAAGCAGCCAGTCTGTAGTAGTGGCATTCATCAATCATAGCATAATTCACAAATTTGTTTCCTTACATAGCAGTACCTAACCACACAAAATTTACTGTGACCACTAACATAGACAAAATACCCTGCTACCTGCTTTATACGATCCTCCAAAACTCTGTCATGTTACCACTACCACTCTCAAATTAACTCTTATGTTCTCTGCTGCCAAAATTAGACTATTTTCACGATTTTCATTGGTTTTGTCATAAATGAAATTATGCATTCAAAAACTTTTCTCTTCATTGCATCTAAACAGATATTTTCATAGTTAAGAATTTATGACAAATTGTAGTCTGTATATTACAAACCAGAAATACAACATAATTGACTTTCTAATTTAACTGAAACCTCACTCTGTTTCTCATGAAATGATATAATTATATAACATTATCTCAGAAATTTATATGAAATACAAATAATTAATTAACAGCAAATAATGCAAGGCAAATTCTTCAATTGATGTATGCTTATTCAGGAAAATTGAATTTTTTTCTGAGATTACTCATGAAGTTAATTATAAAAATGCTGTCTGCTAGTCGTTTACCTTTATGTTTTTATTTTTCAAATATTGTAGAAGTAATTGCACATACATCTTTCTCAGTTTGTAGTGTCACAATATTTTCAAACTTCTGCTGGATGAAGAACCCAAGATTTTTAGTCATTAATACCCATTAGTAAATGTTTAAATTTAAAGATTACCATTCAATCATGCACCTGCTCTAGTGATATTGTAAATAATTTTAGAACAGCTGCTGCCAAGTTAAGAAAAGGATGGAACATTGAGGTTTAATGTCCTGTCAACAGCATGGTCTTCAGAGTTTGAACCCAAGCTTGCACTGTTTTCTTTAAGGATGGGTGAAAAAATGGGGCATGTCCTCTAAAAGGAACCATCCTCGCATCTATCTAGAAAAATTTAGGGAAATCAAAGAAAACCTAAATATGAATCACCATAGACAGGTTTGAACCACAATCCCCCAGAATGTGATTCCAATGCACTAACCACTATGCTAGCTGTTATAACTAATAACGCGTAATCCATATGTACTCATTCCCACAGCTGTTGGGGTGTGTGGCCATGAAGAGGGACACGCCCGAGGCACTGCCTGTTGTGAAGCACACAACAAACACTCAGCCACTAGCCTCGTAATGTCACCATCAATACCAGGTCAAAGCACACGTCGGCAAGCCAATGTTTCCCTGTGGGAAACTCCCCAGTGTCCTTCATGAAGCATCTGAAGTACTTTGGAAAGAAGTTCCACCGGGATCAGTACCCATGGAGAATGTCCGTCTGTAGCCAGCAGGAGAACCCCGTCCCATTCAGACAGACAAAAACAGAGAGAATAATAGTTGCGGAGGGGATCTGAAACCCTATGCGGAGGGGCGTCTGGCCAGCCCACACAAATGTAGTGAAGAATGCACCGCAGCACCGAATCAGACGCCACTGCCTTAGCCAAGATCAGTGCAGTAATAGGGAAACCATAAACAGAAGCCTGAGCTTCCTCATCCAGATAAAAACACAAAAGTTCTTCTCTATCAATGTCAGGATCAGGACCTGTTGGGAGGTGAGATAATGCATCCGCGTTAGCATGTTGCGCTATCGGATGGAAATGGATCTCATAATTATAATGAGAAAGAAGGAGAACCCAATGCTGCAATCTATGAGCTGCTTAGTCAGGAAGTGTCCCTGTAGGGTGAAATAGAGAGAACAAGGACATATGATCAGTAATCTCATACAAGTATACGTGAAATTCCTTCAAAGCATACACAATGGCTACAGACTGTTTTCAAATTTGAGAGTATTGCTGCTGGGTAGCCGTCAATGTCTTAGATGCATACGCGACGGGGTGCTCTGACCCATTGGAATACTTAAGAGCCAAAACAGCACCAATGCCATGTTAGAAGTGTCCATAGCCAGAACCAAATGTTGCCCATGAATATATGCCATCAAACAAGGGGCAGAAATCAATAAGTGCTTTAAGGTGTAAAATGTACCTTCACACTCAGAAGACAAAACAAAGGGAACACCTTTGTGAAGCAGACGGTTTAAGGAGTGCACCACCAAGGTGGCCCCTGGTAAGAATCGATGGTAATAGGCAATGTTGCCCAAGAAAACCTGAACATCTTTGACAGACATGGGACGCGGCAGAGACTGTACCATGGCCACGCGGTCTGGAAAAATGCGGATGCCCCCTGAAGAGACTTCAAACACCAAATAAGGAATAGAAGGTTGGAAAAAAATGAGACTTGGCCAGGGCCGGCCGCGGTGGTGGAGGAGACTGAGGCACTCCAGTCACGGTCTGCACGGCCACTACGGTCGGGGGTTCGAATCCCCCCTCGGGCATGGATATTTGTGCCGTCTTTAGTATAAGGTAGTTGATAAGTAGTTTGTAAGTTTAGAGACTGATGACTCCGTAGTTAAGTCCCATAAGCTTAACAAACATTTGAACATTTGAACATTTGAACTGACCGGGTTGCAGCGGAGAACAGAGGAAAAGTGCCCGTAGGTTTTGTGAATGTTCTTGGGGTGAAGCCCTGGTCACAACAATATCATCTAAGTAGTTAACACAGCCTAGGACCAGGCAGAGAAGCTGCTGTAAGTAACGCTGAAAAATAGCAGGGGCACTAGCGACCCCGAAAGGAAGCCATTGATATTGGTATAAACCAAAAGGAGTGTTTACGACCTGAAGACGTTTTGTATAGTCATCCAAAGGAAGCTGAAGATAGGGTTCCACCTGATCTATGTGACAAAAAGAATGCGAACCAGAAAGTAAAGTTAGTTCATCTGTACGAGGTATGGGGTACAAGTCAATCACAGACTGCGCATTGATAGTAACTTTAAAATCCCCCCAAATATGTAAGGACTCCTCTGGTTTCATTACAATAACCAGCGGTGTAGTCCATTCACTGGAAGATATAGGAGTTAAGACCTGCCTTAAGTTGATTGTGCAGGACCACTGGCACCTGGCGCACATGGAAAACCTTGGGGAGTGCTGGAGGTTACATAATAATGTGGGCGGTAAAGCCCGCAGCACAACCCGGCCCACCAGGAAACAAAGAAGAGAATTCCCGACAAAGGGCATCCAACTCTGGGAAAAGCACCAAATCTGAAATAAGTTTGACAGAATCATTGACAGTAAAGCCGAAAGCGTAAAAGGCATCAAGGCTGAAGATGTTAGCAGCCGCAGTGTCATCAACAACAAGAAAAGTGACTGGCCTGATGACAGATTTATATGCCGTGGAGGCCGTCAATTGACTAAAGATAGGGATACGCTGGTGGTATAGCCACGTAAAGAAGGGGTGACTGCTGCCAAGGGGGCAATCCTAGCCATACATACGTAAGATAATTAAGAAGAGCTACAGAAGCTTCCGCATCTACAAGTAAAGTGACCTCCTTCTCGGAAATCTGAATGTCAACAAAAAGTTTGAGAGATGAAGAGTGAACGTTCTGGACAAGATTAACATCCATCTGATTGTACTACTCAGTTGGACAGGAACGGCAAACAGAAGCCATGTGGCCCTTTTTCTTGCACGAGTGACATACAACCCAACTCTGGGGGCAATCTGCCCTGTCATGCTGTACAAAAGGGGGCAAGATGGTAAAGGTTGCTGCGTACGAACAGGATTATGCAATGTGGCCCCCAGCTACTGCAAAGCTGCGGCCTGTTTATGACCGCACGTTCTGCGAGTAGGGCGCTCCCATACGACAGCGACGTCCTCACAATCCAAAGGTGCCGAGCCAAACTGAAAAACTGCAGCTACATCACTTCAAGTCTCTATTTGGTCCCCTGTAGCCGTGAGACTTCAAAAGATTGCGCGATGTTTAAAACATCCATCAAGGTTGGATTTTCCAATTGTATGGGGTGTTGGTGAACTTTCCTATCTGGAGCAAGCCTGAGAATTGGATACAGAACCATATCGTCCACATACGATTCGTTGTGGGTTGGAGTAATGAACATACAATGACAGCTAAGACCGTGCAGCTCTGCAGCCCACGACCGATAGGACTGAGCCGGTTTCTTATGCAACAGGTAAAATTCAACCCGCACCGCAATAACGTGTGTATGCAGGTGGTAATGAGCCGATAACAAATGACACATCTCATCGAAAGACAAAGCAGTCAGTTCCTGCAGGGGAGCAAGTTGATGCAAAAGTTGATAGATGTGAGGGGAGACCCATGAGAGGAATAAAGTCTTACACAAAGCTGGGTCTGACACCCCGAATGCAAGGAAATGCTGGCTCAGCCTGTTTTCATAAGAATCCCAATCTTCTAAAGAGACATCGAAACCAGAGAAGGGAGGTGGGAACACTGTAGTGTTAGACACAACTGGAATCGATCGTCGGCAGAGCAGCTGACGGCAACCGTGACACAAGGGAATCAAAACATTCTGCCTGACCCGACACGATAATAGTTAACTGTTGAACGGAATCAACCACAGTCTGTAGAGATTACTGCAGAATTTGGCCCCATGGGGGCAGCTGAAAATCCATCGGACCCAGTCCCTCGTTTTCCACCATTGTGTACGATGTAGCACATGCCGAGTCAATTACCACACTTGTCGCCAATTGTGTTATAACTCGTAATACACCTATGCAAGCTATGAAAGCTGTGGCCAATACAAAAGTCTCAAATTGTCTCATTTGGGTCTGAGGACCTATGATGCGAGCTGTTCCCACTCCTGTCCCCGCAGACAGCACAGCCCTGAAGCACACAGGAGTTCGTAAACACTGGCGAAACCCATACTGGATAGAAGTGGCCGGAGCTGGGTTGGCACCTCTCTTTAATGGCCGCGTGGCTGGCAGGGTGCAGTGCAATAGCCCAGCCAGCGCCGCACAATGGCCAGTCCTGGTAACAGGCGGCACGCCGTTCAAACATATGCGCCAGCCGTTACCACACTAGGTCACTCAATAACACTGAAAGTGCTTTCATGAGTGATGAACATGGATGACCTAGTTGTTCCTGGCAATATACCAAAATAACATTTACAGAACTTACACTTCATTCAAAGTGTTGTTTGAGACAGGCTTCAAATGTAATCGGACAAGTGTTCTTTTTTCTGTACAAGATAGAGTATTTCAGACGTGTGATTAATGCGTGAGGTATTCATCCGACACAATCGTATTGGTTTGCTATTTGAGACTTGCCTGCCCTCACAACTTTTACAGAACTTCAGGACTTGAGTAGCAAATTAACATATTACATGAAGTGCATCTCCAAATTTCACACAGACTGCAATTTTTTCAAACCACTTGCATTGCGAGGTTCTTCAATTTTTGTGGACAAAAGATTGTCACAATGCTTTTCAGTATCTAAAAGATGTCCTCTTAAGTGATCAACATTTAGTGCAATTTGGCCCCTCCAAATTGGTTTTCTTTCAGTGGAAACCTCTTCGTGTTGTATCAATAATTTTATCATACTAGTTGGGTTTCAGAGAGCGGCTAATAGTCTTTGTGTAAAAAAACATTTACCAAGGTGTGGCATAATCACAGCCAATTCGAAAAGGAGGTACATGCAACCATTTAAAATGGCACAAAGGTGTATCTTTGTTTGTACGGTCATTGTCTTGATTTGATTATGGACCACAGGTATTTAAAAGCCCCATTTGGCTCCTTTTGGCTTATCTGATCGTAGACAATCCAGACGTTTCAGCTGTGGGTCATCCTACTGTCTAATTGTCAGTATGAATTGAAATACTGGGCACAGCCAAACACTGCAACATGGACTTATTATCACAGCTGCCTGGAGGATATGATGCACAGTTTGAGTCATCAGAAAACTCTTGCTTCCACATTTATTCACTAGAGGTGTGCATGCTAGAAGCATTTCCTGTGACAGTTGCTGAGTAGCAAGTAAAAAAGCATTGGATCCAACTTTTAATTTTATTTTGGACCTTTGCATGGCCATATAGTACCAAATAAATTTACTTCCTGTGTTCCACCACTTGTTTGTGAATCTCACTTTGGAGGGGTGTAGATCTGTTTCATATGGAAAATGGCAATGCCTGTGATATATTTCCACAGTCCATTCGTCAGGGAGTACTTTGGTTACTGCATCAAGATATTTCAGAGTTTTTTGCACTTAATTTTTAGACATATGCCATGGTACATGCCCTAGAATGGATACATAGATTGAACAGATGATGTGACAATTTAGAATATGTGCAGAGCATTAGGTTACTCCTCATTTTGATTCACCCCACCAAGCAAGTCCTTGGCAGCATTTACAGAAAGGTTATAGGACCATCCTGAAGTACAACAGGATTACATTCATTGTACCCATGAACTCTACCATGTCTTCAAGCACTTCAATTTTTTTAAATGAAGGGATTGCTGGAAGTCCTTGTTTCAGTTAATGGGCTACACTTCTTGTCCATCAGTTTGAAATATTTTATTGTGGCAATTGGATATAGCACATCCTAATGATACCCTTCCATTCTCAGTCAACTGGTGAGACGGAAAGATTTGTGGGAACATTTAAGACACCACCTATTACAGGACAGATCCTCAAAGTGCTTTTATCTGCATACTGCTCCTTGCCAAGGGACAGGAAGTCACCACTGGAGTTACTTACTTATCAATGTCATATGACAATGTTGTATTTAAAGAGTCCATCTCAGAGTATACATTACTGATCACACATCCTGAAGTTTAAATGTAACAAGTCAGTGTTACTCAGAGTCTGAGACAGAAAACAGGTGGCAGTGTGGTAGTGTTCAAAATGTCCACCTGCACCATACAGACTCTGAAGACCTATTTTTCCATGAGCCTTCATTCCTTTCTTTGTTTATAGACCTAGATCATCATCACAGTCGCAGTCACCTTCTAATGCAGCAGAGCCGCCCCTTCAGATGGGGACAGCCATACTCACTGACCAGGAACTGCTCGAGGTGAAAACTGTGGTACAGATGGGTGCTCATCACTCACTACAGTCTCAGTGGTCAGAGTTGCAATGCAGTTGTAAGGAAACTGTAGTTCAGCCTGTCAGCTGTGTATTTCACAGACAGTTCATACAATTAACTTTTCTAATTGTGACATGTTTAGGCAGTGTAGTTGTAGAGACATTGAGTTTACTGATATCTTAATGGACTCATGCAGTTAAATGTCAAGTAACAGTACTAAGTGACAATTCATTTGTTTGCTGGCAGGTGCAGAAAATGTTTGTAGCTAATGTGAAGAAACTATTAATCATAGCGTTATATTTAACATCAAGTAAACCAATGCAATATCACTATGATTTCAAGAGTGAATAGCCAAGTTAAATTTATTCTTTGTTAAATGTACTTACTGACATTATCTATGTGGAGTTATTTAGTTTTTTTGTGCCCATGTTTGAACTGCCATTTCTCAGTGTTTCCACAATCATACTTGATTCTCACATATATCATAACCCATATATAAGCCGTTCTTGATAACACACTGCTGCAACTGTTAAAAATTCTTTACTAAGAACTCATGACCAGTTTCGCAAATTAAATTTGCATCATCAGGTGATTGTTTCATTCACATCTCAACAATGTGTTACTTTGACTCTAAACTAGCTGATCCCTAGCATTATTCTTGAGTTGTATCCAACTTGCCTATAAAACCATCTATAAAAGCCCTTTTGTCCAACATGTATTACAACCAAACAAAATCCCATACCTAAAACATTAAATTTTCATCAGTCAAAGGCCTACAACTGATATAAAACATTCCACTAAGAACGTATTGAGCATGAAAGCCATGTCAGGGGACAAAAGAAGATTAAAATCTGTTAGCGTACTGGCACTTTACCTCCAGAGGAGGTAGTTTTGAGTCAAAGTAACATATGGTTGAGATCTGACTGAAATAAGCACCTGATGCTACAAATGTAATTTGCGAAACTGGTCATTTCTTAGAAAAGAATTTTTAACAGTCACAGCGGTGTGTTATAGAGAAAATTAATCAATTCGACTGTGGTTGCTGGATGAATAAAGTACCATATATAAGCAACAGGCATGTCTCCAAAGATATTGTATGGCCACCAGTGGTCACGCAAGAAGCACATGTGTGATGCTGAAGCAGGCACTGTGTTGGCACCGTTTACAATAATAGTTCACTGTAGGCAGTGAATTTGCACAATAGAACACTGTTTATTGATAATGTCATCAAATCTACATCAAGCACTTAGCACTAACAATAGGTCAGCAAATGTTTGTTCACCCAATACTTCTGAAGGAGGTGCACGCCCCAGTGATTGAGCCCATTGTCTGGTTATGTGAACTCAAGAAATGTGGTAAACGTGTCCAGAAGTATCACATGTCTTCGCATCATGGATAGCGTAACATTTCTGCATGTTCCACATCCCATACATTGTGAGTTATTTACCATTGCCAACATCACAAACACAACATATTACAAACCATAAATAAAACTTTACCACCAGGCATGTAATATTCGTACACTCTGTTTAAAATACTATGTTGAAAACAGAGCTACATGTATATACATGGTACTGTAATGTTTATTTAATAACTTATTAACTTTGAGAAGTAATACATAATACTCAGCTTTGATACTTTCATAAATAAAAAATTACAAATACTAAAAATACATTATGCATAGTTATGGAATATGCTGATTCCATAAAGTCATGTACTAATACAAATGTAACATTATTACATATTGTAACTATTGCACAACATTATTACATATTTACTTTTTGTTTAAATAAATTAGGGCCGACCATTTTTCATATATCACTGGATCCTAAATCAAATATTTATTCTGATTTTGTCACACATTTCAAGTGTCTGTTTGATACTAAGAAGTTATTGCCAAAATTAACTACTACACTACGCCACTAAGCAAATCCGTATTTATAAAAAATTAAACCACAAGTTGAAATACAGTAAAATTATGAGTCTAAATAACAGTACACTGAAACAATAATTATAAACTATTGACTTACCTAAGTAAAAATCATAAATAGAACCATTAATTTGAGTAAGTCAGACATTTAAATTTATAAAGTCAAATGAAGACTTGTATTTATGCAACTAATTTAAATGAAATTACTGTAATGTTGTCACAATAAGTAATTATTACAAATAAGAACTAAAAAACAATATTTATAACATTTTCCAAATGTTAGTTTAGTATGTGTATAAAAATTAATAATGCAATTAATTTATGGCCATGGTGGCATAGCTGGAAATGTTTGGAGAGAAGACATATTATGGCAGAATAATTTGAGCTGTGTTCATGAGCAAATGGTTTTGTCTTGTTATTCATTAATTTTTAGTTATGCAATAAGTATAGAAATGTTTTAATAGAAATAAATGTATAGAAAAAAGAAAGAACAACTACAAGAGTTCTTCATTTAACTTTGATCATCTTTCATTTCCATGTATAAGGTGAACTGTACTGCTGCAAGATCCTGGATCATCAGATTTTTCAATGCAATGGCCATCAAATAAAAGTTAAGTAGTTTTCCTTAACTAATAGTGCCCCTCCATACCTGCATGTCCTCCTAATAAAACTGTGTCTCATAGTTCAGACACAGTTTGTCCGGACCTATTATAGGGAGTGGTAAAGGGAAGGACTGTTACACTTGGTGTCGTGACCATGATATGGAGTACATTCACTAATGGTTTCGTTTCAGGTGAAGGGGACCGATGACCAGTGTAGTTTGGTCCCTTGAACCCCAAACCAATCAATTCTGGTGAAGTTAACTATATGAAGAACCAACAGTGGAAAAGTGAATTAAAAAAGTGAAGTGAAATACCCAAATTGAAATGGTGGACTTAAAAATGGAATGGCGGAAATAGAGACGACGTGAATAACCGGATTCCAGCATCACCACATTCCTGAGGAAAATTAAGTACATTTCCATTGACTTTCGTATACTGTGTGTGTGTGTGTGTGTGTGTGTGTGTGTGTATAGTGATATTAGGAGTGTCTATTATCCTACAAAGTATTTTTAAAAGAATTATCCTACAAAGTATTTTTAAAAGAAAGTGGAAAAATTGTAGTATAGAAACAGGCTGAAATAAAGAAGACACTGAAATGACAGAAGAAGATAAAAATTTCGAGTTAAATAGTGACAGTGGTTTAGAGGCATCTAACATAGTGAGCTCTCCTCCGTTATCTACTACTGAAACAGGACTAACAGTACAAACTTAGTGCAGACAGATCACTTAGAAAATGAAATGGCAGAAGGTGGGTTGAAAACTGAAACTTAGACTGAAATGTCAGAAGACTTAACAAATTTCTTTATTCAGCTGTTCAATTAGAATTCTGCTAAACAAGATGAGCAGTTTTTGAAACAAGACTAGCAATTTTCTAAACTTGACCAATCTATGACAGAGATAAACAAACACATTTTGAACTTAGACAGGAAGGTCAGTCAACTGGGTACAGATCTAGATGAAAAAGTTAAACAATTAGGTGTTGTAATTAAACAATTGAATTCTCAGTTAGAAGAATGGTTTAATACTGATATTGACCAAATAAAAAGTGACATGTCTGTGGTTTTTTCTGAAATTTCTAAAAATAGTGAGAAACTGGTCACAGTTGAGGGTCAGACCCAGAACCACAGCACTGAATGTGACGAAAAGTTCTGTACAGTATACATGCAGTGACAATCTCAGTAGGATATATAAGGAAACTAATGTTCACATCAGTAACCTTAATAATAAAATAGAAAGTTTGACAGATACCAATGTACTCAAATAGATTATAATGTAAAAAAATGCAGCATAGTGTTGCAGAAGTGCAGGATGATGTGCAACAGGTTAAAGAAGGGTCACATACAGAAACTTTCATAAATCCAAGCTGTAAGTAGTTTACCAGTTGTAAGTGTAGTGTATAGACACTCACTTAGTTTACCAGTCTTGAGTTTTCCTGGTAGCAAGAAATATCAAACTGTTTATTTAATACCAAATAGTAATGACAGTTTTTTAGCTGACTTGGGCGATACTGTAGAAATTATGTTTATAAGTGAATTTTTAAGGGCAAGACGTACTTGCTTCTTTTTAATTTTGGACCTAATTTTAATGTACTACTTTCTAATCTATCAGATGATAGACAAAATGGGAGGTATCAGCCTAGGCACTGATGAAATACCTTAGGGGCACAATTTACTGTTTCACTGTGAAACTGTTGACACCAGTTCAGGTCCCCAGTTGTGTGCAGTGTTCTTCCTTATACATCATATTCACAGTACCGGAAAAATTCTAATCTTTAAGTTTGCCTTCATTATAAATATTTGATTATCTAACAAACCTTTTAAGTGTCACTGATAATTGAAAACTGCTAATTCATACCTATTGACAAATATGGTGGAAATTTTACCTTCAGTTCAGAAAAATGTAAGACCTAATAGTAATGCAATACCTAATCTGAAATACTAGAGTCATCTTAGTTGGGGGTTTTCAATATGAGATTATCTATTTATGACAATGTATAGGCCAATGGACTTGAGAATTTAAGAAGTACTTATACTGATATACAGTTTCAGCTAAAGAGTTCTTGTTTACAGTTAATACAATTGCAAATAATAACAACTTTGAGAAGGATTTTGAATTTAAATACTGTGTGAAATTAAGTACAGAAATTGTATAGAAGGTAGATGATGTAGATCTTTGTGTAGTCAACAGGTATGACAGAAAAAAAAGAGTGATTTTCATGAGAAAAATGTTAGGTTAATTATTGTCAGTGAAAATACTGAACAAATAGTTATTAAGTAATGAAAGTAAAAATACTTAATATATTTAAAAAGAAAAATTACTGTTTAATGAAAATGAAAAATGAATATTTTACTCAGAGGGACAGGTTACTCTTTGGCTGTCAAGTCAATGATGATGACTCTGGTCCTCAGTCATGTACTGTAATTTTTCTGTTAATCACATCCACAGTACATTACAATTCCAATTCCTTAGCCCCCTTCAAACTCTTAACTGCTAATCATTGAGTAAAATTTTTTGTGATATTGGTTGAAGTTGTGATGTACTTTGATGTGTCAAGAGGGACTTACTGTTAAATAGTACAAAAGTGACTAAAAGCATGGGAGGACACATAGGACACACAGGTTTTGTCTGATGTAAAGTTCAATTTCTATCCTTGAGTTACAGCTTAGAAGGAAAATTCCAAATACTGAATTAAGATGACCATATTATATTGTACATATGGCACAGTTTTCAACTGACGCAAAACTTACTCTTTATTTTATTCTTCAAGTTAAAGAAATCATTCAATAGTTTATCAAATTTATTACATGCTAGAACTACTCATGTTTTAAATGTTACATACTTTGAATATTTTGTCACGCTTACTTGTGCATATACTTGGTGTAAAGCCATATTGTCTTGTGTACATAAGTGCAAGTGGTAAATGTTATGCAAAGTCTCTATACCTTAATACACAAGAGAACAGCATTCTGTTTATGTTTCACCTATGTTATCTACTATGATATGTGAAAAGGAACTGAGGTGTTTTATGCACCTGATGTATGTACTTGCAGAACATTTAGGCAGTTACTGAACTTTTGAATTTAGTCATGATACAAACAATGAAACATTATAGATTACAGTACATATTATTCTTTATTATTATTGTCAAACTCCTATTTTTCATATATTCATGTGGAACTCCACTGTGTAATTCATGTCACACTTGTTGACTTGTTTATGCATGAGAGCTTGATGTATCAACTTACTGTTGATTACATGGTGTTTATTTTTGATATGGTACTGTTTCTGAAAATGATCAGGCAGACCATATGAGTATTTTAAACTTTGTGTAGGATATAATTATGAAGGTTTACACTGTTAACTTATACATGTACAGACTTTCAAAAATATTAAAGATAACTTTTTCATTTGTGTCCACTTCTATATATATGATTGCCATTCACTTTCAAATGCTACTATAACACTTACCCCTACTAGACATAATTGTTTTGTGAATTGAGTAATTGAAGAAGTTTTGACTGTTTGCCTTTTGACAACACAGTGGCACTCTGGGCTGTGTTAGGTTGATTGAAACAGTTGGTTCAAATATGAAAATGAAAGTTTATGCTTTTACTTCTGTGGAACTAAAGAGTCAAGGTGCCAGTTGCATCTTGTAACTTTTAGTAATGTGTTTACCATTAATACATAAGCTCTGTTTAGAAGGTCATATCTACGTAACTTAATGGTGTATCTTAATACCTTATGAACACTAAATTAACTTAAAGAATACTGGTAAACACAACCAGAGTCTCTTCGTGCTTTTGTAGCTGTTTGTGAGTCAGTTACCTGCCCTGGCCATGGACTTAATTTAATGACAGAGTACTTTTCTGCCTCTCTATCAACTACTGCCTTGGGAGAGGGTGTATTTGGCAGTTTTTATCTGTTTTTTCATTTCATGAGAAACCTTTTTTTGTTTGAAACATTTTAATTGAAAATGGAAACTTGACTACTACCATTGGTTTTCCATTGAATGATGGGACTTATCCGTTGCCACTGCTAACTACTCACACGTTTTGTTTTTGAATTTTCATTTATGCATATTTCATAACACTAAGCAAGAAATTTGTGTAATATTATGTTTTAGTTTGTTTCTTTTCTTTACTACTGCTCACACTCACAGTCTGTCACACTGCACATTATGAGAGGAGAGAGATATTCAAAACACACAGTCAAAAACTATGATGACATTGTGTGTCTTTATAACCATATTAACTATGCCATTAGACTTCGATGATATTTAATTGTGCTAGTCATTTCACTCTTTTTTTTTTTAAATATAAATTTGAAGTTATTACATGTACTGAACACCCTTTCTTGAGGAATTAGGAGACTAGTTCTCACACACTGGCATTTACTTGTGTATAAAGTTAATAGGTGTTCTGATAAAATAGTTTCAATAGGATTTATATCATCCACAATTGTACTTATCCTTATATAAGTATTATACTCTTTTTTTGTGGACCATTTTCACAATTACTTGCAAATTATAATGAGTGATTTGAGCCCAACTGTTTTTCACTAGACTTTTATTGCTCAAATAGGAAGCATAATTTAATTTTTCCTCATATTAATAACTTAATCTTTGATGTGTATATGTGGATAGCGCAAACTAGTTCTGGATTCTGAAAAAAAGAAATCACTTTTTGTGGTGTTAATCCAAAAGTTCCTCAGTCTTCAAGTGAATATCCATGCTGTTCGGCTGATCACCTACCACCATCGGCTGACCACCTACACTGTCGGCTGACCACCTACACTAGGGTAACCAGACGTCCCGCATTTTATGGGATCGTCCCTTACTTAGCCTCAGATTCCCATTGTCCCGACAAAGTAAATATGGGACACACATTGTCCCATATTTTACTAACCATCCCATATATTTTGAAAAAAAATTTGAGAAGTAATGTTAGTGTAACCAAACGGTTATAATCAATAGGCTTCAACTCAAAGGGGATGAGTCATGATTTGTGACATATTTTGTCATATTAGTCCAGTCAATGAGTGCTCAAAAGAGGGGTGTAGAGTGCATGGAATATGCGAGAATTTTTGACTTCAGGACTTTGTTAGGGATAGTTAGGAGGTGAACATACTAAAAGTCCCCGCCCCTAGGGGGTGAGCTAAAGTGGGGGAGGGGGGTGGAAATGTTCCAGTTTTTGGTTTTTCGCTTATATCTTGAAAGCGGTCCGCTTTAGGAAGAAAATGTTCCAAATAAAAATGAAAGATAATTGAATTTGCTATAAAATTGTTTCTATACATATTAGTCGAATTCCCAACGGTTTTCGAGATATATGTTACTGAAAATCGACAATTTCGGAAAAATTCATTTTTACCTCACTAATTTTGTCAAACATTTACTTCTAGCGACTCACTCGATCGTTTCTCAGAAAATTTGTCAGAAAGAAAGTTGTAGAGAATTAAATTTCCTTCAATTTGATATGCACATTTATTACTTTATCGTCAGCTAATCAGAAGTTACATCATTTGTAAGATGTGCGCTCAGTTTCGAGGTCCTTCTAGAAATGAGTGTTTTGAGAGGTTGTGACATTTATGCCTTATGAAACGTGCCGGCATGGTAAATAACAATAACGAGAAGGTAACTGCAATTGTAAGAGAACACCTTTTTACAATTATAGCTTTAATTTCAATATTATGAATCATACAATGAAAGTATTTACAAGCACTGATAGTGATTCAAAATGTAAAATAAGTGCATTCAAAGCAACATTTTAATTTTTATGAGGAGGAATGGTCGATGTTCATTTATTGTCACCTGCAATGGACACGCCTTCAAGGTGGCCGGTACCTAACGCCCGGGAGAGAGTTAATGATGGGGAAGCCCCACGACCAACATCGAAGGCCTGCCACTGGCTCCTTCCAAGAGACTGGACAGGGGGGTGGAATGGAGTGTTCTCACTCACTTCTTACTTCAGTTCCCTTCAAAAGTTCGCCAAGCATAGAAAAGCTTGTTTGTCGGCTTTTCGTGATATTTTTCATTTATTTATGAAAATGTTGACTGTGTAATCAGCGTAATGGCTACTTGATGTTTTGATGTGATGAAACAATAGATGGAACAGATGTTGGTGTTTTCACAGTGACAAAAAGGAATACTATCACTCATCAAAGCAATTAGAGAAAGTGATGATAGCAATGGCTCATCTTTATAAGGTTGGACATCCTTCTGATTCATAATGAATATTGAAAAAATTACATTTGGCCGCAATCCATTAACGCTCATTTAAAGAGACAGGCACTCTCATCATCCTCTGAAGTAGTTCAGCCTTCAACATTGAGATCCAAACAAGCGAAATTCGATTTCAAAACAAAGTGTTTCTTTTGTGCCGAAATTGTTGATGGTGAGCAAAAGAAGCCCAAGGAACATATTTTTAGTTATTTTTCTTACAAAAGGACGCAACAGAAATGTCATACAAGTGACGAGTATGGATGCTTCTCGTGCTAGACATGATCAGTGGGAAGAGGAAGTGATGAGGCATCTTTCCACCTCAAATGATTTAGTTGCAGAGGAGGCTGTGTATCATGATGAATGTCAGTTGGACTTTGTGAGGTCGTTGTACCAGAAACTCTTAACATCCATGTCTGAAGACTGCGGTTCAAGTGCAGTGGAAGAGGTTAGTATCTTACTGGAGGGAAATAGTGACTGTCAGTTCACTGTAAACGAAATTATGAGTGTTATTACTGAGAAGAAACCTGAGTGGAGAACTATCAGAACAGAACTGTTGAAGTATGGGGATCGCATAATCATGATCGCAGGCTCCAGCAGGTTTAAGGTTACAATAATTTGTTTTAGGGACGCTGGGTACAAACGCCTGGTAATGATAACAAGGAAAAGGATGAGAAAGAAGAGCGTCTCAGAATTGCCCAGAAAGCTGCTGAGATAATAAGGTAAGATACTCAAAGCGAAGCGTACAGTTATATACCCTCAAAGAGATAACTTCCTGAAGGATGAAAATTGTCTGCCACAATCCCTCCAAAACTTTGAACCTTTCTTGAGGAGGTTATGTTGAGGGAAAAAAAAGGCAAGAAAACTGAGGAATCATGGAGGAAGTGTGTTGCTATTGGACATGCCATCACATCAGTTGTCAGCCCACGAACCCTCTTGTCACCAGTATTATGCCTCGAAGAACTTGACTGATCTTATAGCAAGTCTGGGTGTCAGCTCATCCTATTATGAAGCACAAAAACTAGAATTATTTGTGATTGCCCACGCACAGCTAACCTATAATCCAGCTACATCCAAAAAAATTGTTTTTAATAATATGAATTTCAGTGTTTCTATCTTAGATGAACAGAATACCTTTCACGCTATGGGGGGCATCAAAGTGTCATACATTACGATGAAAGGAGGTATACGAAATGTGACTTTGGCACACATTGATATACCAGAGGAGCCGCCACATCCTGCACGAAATGACATTCTGTGGTTTGTTGCCAAAAAACAAGGTATTGTAGTCCCAGCGTGGAAATGACACAAGCAATGTATAACAAGAGGAGCAGGAATTGAAAATGAAGGACAACATCGATGTATTATTCCTACATCTATTTACAGGCTGTGACACAACATCCACAGCGGATCGCAAGAGTAAGTGGTGTTTTTCAAAATGCATCAGAAGTCAAAAATCATACAACATGCTGCTGAGATATTTTCCAATAATTCTTCTTTTCTCGACTCCATTGAGACAGCGGGAATCACGAGTACTCTCTCATGGTATGGAGCTCCAGCCACCAAGACATCCCTCATCGAGTTCCCCTAATCTCTGAACTCTCCCACCAAATGAAGGAGCTGTTAATCAGCAGGCATTCCGAATGTACCACCAAGTACACCTTTGCTTAAGAGAGAAACCGAAATGTGGAGCGCCGAATTGGGGTTGGGAAAGAAGGAATGACCAGCTAGTTCCGAAACTCTGAGTTAGATGCTACCCCTGACAAATTCTTGAAGATAATTATTGGCGATGCACGTAAGGATCTGACAGTGCAGGTGTGGTTCCAGTAAAGCGTTGTTAGTGCCCTGTTAATGCCTGAATTGCAAGGGCAACTGCAACAACAGAGTCTGAATATTAATTAAGGATGAAGATGGAGACAGTGACATCGAGAATCTACCAGTCTTGTTGGACGACATCTCCTCTACTGAGTAAGGTGAATGACTCTCGACCTTTCCTCAGAAAAATGAAAATGTTGCTTTGCATGCACTTATTTTACATTTTGAATCACTATCAGTGCTTGTAAATACTTTCATTGTATGATCCATAATATTGAAATTAAAGCTATAATTGTAAAAAGGTGTTCTCTTACAATTGCAGTTACCTTCTTGTTATTGTTAAAGTGTTGTTATTTACCATGCCGGCACGTTTCATAAGGCATAAATGTCACAACCTCTCAAAACACTCATTTCTAGAAGGACCCCGAAACTGAGCGCACATCTTACAAATGATGTAACTTCTGATTAGCTGACAATAAAGTAATAAATGTGCATATCAAATTGAAGGAAATTTAATTCTCTACAACTTTCTTTCTGACAAATTTTCTGAGAAACGATCGAGTGAGTCGCTAGAAGTAAATGTTTGACAAAATTAGTGAGGTAAAAATGAATTTTTCTGAAATTGTCGATTTTCAGTAACGTATATCTTGAAAACCGTTGGGAATTCGACTAATGTGTATAGAAACAATTTTATAGCAAATTCAATTATCTTTCATTTTTATTTGGAACATTTTCTTCCTAAAGCAGACCACTTTCGAGATATAAGCGAAAAACCAAAAACTGGAACATTTCCACCCCCCTCCCCACTTTAGCTCACCCCCTAGGAGCGGGGACTTTTAGTATGTTCACCTCCTAACTATCCCTAACAAAGTCCTGAAGTCAAAAATTCTCGCATATTCCATGCACTCTACAAGGCATTCATTGACTGGACTATATGTTTCTAATGTTTCAACCTTTGGGGGTGATTTTTTTTAATTTGTTTTATTTTGAATGCAAAAATGCATAGGTTGCCTAAAATTACTATATACATTTTTAAGTATTCTTGGATGAACTATGTTTGGCATTTTTTTTAAACAGTAATGGTTTCACATGACATGTGTAAGTGTTCCAACTATACAAATTCAATTATTAATGAGTTCATTGCAAGAACACAGCGTTGTGAAAGAGTCTGATTTCATTGACATTTTAAGTTAATTTCACAAGACGTTAACTGATTATATCGCAAAATGGGCTTACCCATTTCATGTGCTGAATGCATTTAACTAGCCTTAGCTCAACTACTTTCTTCTATGGGAGTCTGTTCAGTAAATAATTAAAAATTGAGCTGAATTTAATGAAAATGTTTTGCAAAAAGATGTGTAGATCAGCTTATTCAGAAAATGAACCATCTTCAAAATATACGTGAAGAGAAAAATATTAATTGAGAAAATGTGTGATGAGTTGATAAAAACTGGTGTCTCATTTTCAACTTATCTTCATCTGAAGAACTGTGTAGCAAATGATGGCATGAAAACAGTGTTCTCCATCAGAAATATTTTATGGACTGCGAAAACAACATGTTTACTGTGCAAACTGTGAAGGAGATTAGGTTAGGTTAAGTAATTATAATAAGAACTCATTTTCACAATACTTCATGTGGTGTTCATTATGTGAAAATATCGACCTCCGGAATCACATTCTTCTGCAAATTATAATTCACAGAGCAATACGTAAAGTACGTGAGTAATCATGACTGTCTTTCTTCTTTGTTTGCATGTGAGAAGTATAGAGGAATAAAGTATTATTTTAATTAGTAATGCAATTTATTTGGCTTTTAGTTGTGTGAGTAGTTATGTTCATAATGTTCAAATGTTTGTAAACCTATTGGATCAAACTGCTATGTCATCCATAGACTTACAAACTACTTAATCTAACCTAATGACAAAACACACACACACACACACACACACACACACACACACACACACACACACACACACACTCCAGGAAGGACTCTGATCTCCGACACTTAGAATGCCCGGCCACTTCACCACGGCGAGTAGCTATGTTTGGTTTATTTTTGTATTAGCGTCTGAATTGGCATGTCTTAGTTATTCGTATTGCCTTGTATGTAGTTTGTCTCGTCCCAAAAACTCGTAATTCTGAAGCTTGTCCCATTGCTTTCATGTTCTTTAAGCAATTAAATACTATTCCTGGTGTAAAGTAAATATGAGAACCACTGTATACAACATGTCAGCTTGGCGAGCGAGGAGGGGGGGGGGGATGGGGGAGGGGCAGAAACACTGGCTTTGTTCAGTATACTGCATATGCATCAATTCGTGTGTTTATGTATGCTTTAATGCTACAGGAAAGGCAATGCATCGGTATCCATGAGTGTCCCGTATTTTTATTTTTGAAATCTGGTCACCCTAACCTACACCTTCAGTAAGTCAACCTACAATGTCATCTAATCATCCCATAACCGACAACATCTGTCATCGCAGAAGAAAACTTATAGTGACCTGTACAATTATTTATATTTTTAAATATTTAAAGAATTTTAACACAACATATTGCAACTGTTAGTACACAGTGAACCCTACATTTTCATTTCAGGTACACTATTGTAGGGGGTCTGTAATGTTTCTGCATGTTGCACATCCCATACATCGTGAGTTATTTACCATTGCCAACATCACAAACACAACATATTACAAACCATAAATAAAACTTTAGCACCAGACATGTAATATTTGCATATTACTTTATAATATAAACTTTATATTAAGGTGACTTATCCAAAATCTCAGCTGCCAATCATTCTTTTCTATATGCTAGTCTACTGTGTAATGCCCATCTTGTTTGGTGAAAATTGTTTGTTGATGTATATTAAAAGTATCAAAAAACTTTATTCTGTTACTTGTGTAGAATTTTCTGTTATGTGTTTTGAAGAAGGAAACTGAATAAGGACATAAATTAAAAACACATCAATCTACAAAACCTATTAAACTGTTTATTGTTTGATACAGGTAATGGTTTCAAAAACTGCATAAAATGCAAAAAGTAATTTAATGATATAGCATGTTAGCATTAGCTGCCTCTGGAACATAAATACTTTAAACACCTGCAATATTTTAGTCACTTTGTAGTGATAATACTTCACTGTTATCATTATTCAGATTTCCATTAAAGTCTCCACAAAGGCCACATGTCTGGAAGCTATATAGTGCTGGAACATTGATTGCCATAAAGTGACCATCATACTGCACCCATAGTTGTGTGCTTTTTGATCTTATTTCTATAAGATCATTCTCATGGATGGTGATCCTAGAACACACAAAGTAGAGTGGTAAGATAGATTTATACAAAAATACATTTTACTTTACTAATGAGTCATTTAAAGCTGAATTCATTATGTTCAGCATTTTTAAAAGATAAGAGATTACATTTGTTTCGAATTTTGCCTCCATGAAATATATACTGGCCTGTCATTATCACTCTTTGTAATTTTGTAGTTTTCTTAAATAAATTATCCTTTTGATATAACTCGTATGAAGACACAATACCTACAATACAATGCTACTAAAATAAATGTTTGATTAATTTTCTCTGATCTATATTTTTCAAAGTATTACATGTACAAAGTGAGTGAAACTTGATTAGAATTGTTAACCCACCAGTTTTGTATTTTGTACTCTACAAAATGTTCCTCGAGTGCCTCTGCGGTCACATGACCCATATCTAAGTGTCATTAAAGTTCATTTCATACTTTATGTAACAACATATTTTTAATTGTGAAAGCAGCATTGGTGCATTCCCTCAGAATCTTATTGGAAGATGAAAGTCAGAATCTGCAGTCAGTTATGAAAATAACCACAACTGTAACATAAATGTCACAATCTTCTCACCAAAGAGAACTAGGCCATACAACTTTATCTGAGATAGTAAACAGAAAAAATTAAAGTTCAGTATCATTTGTGTGCCAGAATTTAATGAGGATTTTCAGTGCCCAATGCTCGCACATAGCGAGTAATGTTTCCAGATAAATGGTTGGTTTCTTCAGCACTTACTATCAGATCAGAGATGTTCTCCAGTACTTCCTGCATTTTGATGCAAAATTGAAAGCACTGGCCATAATATTACAGGTTTGATTGATGCATGAGCTGTGGAAGGTGTGACTTGAAATGTAACTGCTGTCAAAATCTTCCACATAGTTTTCTCTGGTATGGATTGCCCAGACTGCTAAATTTTTGGGCTGCATACAAAATTTTCCCTCGCCCTCTGCACAGTTGCATCTGGCACTCTTTGCTGACCTTTAGTTTTTCACAGTCAACCAATTTCCAGAAATAGTCAGTACTAGTGCACAATGTTCTTTTTACTTGCTCCTCATTTTTCATAATTTCTTTTTAATGCACATTGCACTGTTTTAACAGATAAACATATATGATATTCCAACACACAAAAATTCTTTTTGTAATTTTACAAAGCACTATATTCATCACATGAACTGCTGTACAGAACATAAACTTGGTGGTTTTACAGTTATATTAATGAATTTCTACACATGGTACTTTGAAAAAAAAAAAAAAAAATGACTCATTTATAAAACCTCTCTATTGCATATATGTCACTTCTTAAGGATACTTAAAGTCAGAAAGATAGGCATTAATAACCTAATATCTTTAATTTCTATTTTTATTTTGTATTATGCCTCTCCATCATGAAGCACTGAGTCTCTACAATAATGAGTATAGTTTTACACTGTGACAATTTTCACTGCAGTTTTTATGCATATTTTCTTAAAGATAATAATTGTTTGATTAAAACATGTTCAACATTCCGACATATTACTGATTTTTTCAAGACTTAGGACAAATTTGTAGTTTATAAGCTATCTAAGGTTTTCTTGGTGCATAACTCATGTAGGTGATGACAGGAATCACAAGATATTTGAAACAGTATAGCTGACTGGAATCTTAAGATGACCTGATATGTCTGAGAGGTAGCCTGAGTAAAATATTCACATCCTACATCATATGGATCAGCTTCTCTGAAGATAGAAAGGTCACAGTAATGAGACCATTTAATTAATTCCATTAAAGGAAATTACTAAAACACATTGACAGTCAAAATGTTACTGCCCTGTAAGCCACTACATAAATAATTATTCTAAAACCAACCTTTTGTGAATGACATTCATTACTTAAAACTGCAGAACTTTAAATATTCAGGACAAAATATGGTTGATTTCTAAAATAAAGGTACACTATGTGATCAAAAGTATCCAAACACCTGGCTGTAAATGACTTACAAGTTCAGTAACGCTGGAATTCAGTAGGGTGATGCCCCACCTTTAGCCCTGATGACAGCTTCCACTTTCACAGGCATATGTTCAATCAAATTTTCAATCAAATGCTGGACTTTCACACTGAGGGGAGGTATCGATGTAGGTTGGTAAGGGCTGGCAACAAGTCAGTGTTTCAAAACATCCCAAAGGTGTTCTATAGGATTCAGTCAAGACTCTGTGCAGGCCAGTCCACTACAAGGATGTTGTTGTGTAACTACTTTGCCGCAGACTGTGCATTATGAACAGGTGCTCGATCATGTTGAAAGATGCAATCATCTCCCCAAATTGCTCTACACAATGAGAAAGAAGAAGCTGCTTAAAATGTCAATTTAGGCCTGTGCTGTGATACTGCCATGCAAAACAACAAGGGCTGGAACACATGACCACACCATAACACCACTGCCTCCAAATTTTACTGTTGGCACTACAAACGCTGGTAGATGATGTTCACTGGGCATTCACTATTCCCACACCATGCCATCACATTGTGTACCGTGATTTGTCACTACACCCAACATTTTTCCGCTCTTCAGTTGTCCAATCTTTATGCTCCTTACATGAAGCAAAGCATTGTTTAGTATTGACCTGTGTGATGCATGACTTATGGGCAGCCACTCTACCTTGAAATCCAATTCACCTCCTGCTGACTGTCACAGTACTTGGAGTGCATTCTGATGCAGTTTGTAATTCATGTGTGATGGTCTGTATAGATGCCCGCCTATTACTCTGTAATGACCCTCTTCAACTGTCGGTGGTCTCTGTCATCAACCGATTAGATCAGCCTGTATGCTTTCATGCTGAACATGTATTTTCACATTTTCACTTCACTATCACATCATAAAAAGTGGACCTAGGGATATTTAGGATTGTGTAAATGAGTTCTGCAAAGTGCCCTATTCTGCTCTCTGGGGTTGCTGATACGGCAGTAGGTGGTAGCACAATGCACATAATATGAAAAATGTATGTTTTTGGGGGTGTCTGGATACTTTTGATCACATAGTGTATAAACGTACTTCAAGTCATGCAGCTCCATGTCATCAGGATAATAATATTGTCCACTTTTTGCAGGAACTGCTTCTCCATTGACTGTTATTTCAAAGCTACCTTCTGATGTAGGTATAATTTCTGCATATTGCTCCCAAGCGTAAATTTTTGTAGCCTGCAAATAAGAGGGCCATAGTTAACAACAACAAAAAAAATGAATCTGCTGCTAATAAAACATTGTATATTCTGTGACAACAGAAAACAACATTATTGCAAAACATCTAGTTAGAATGAAATAAAAATGCCACTATACACACCATAAATACACAAAAATATAAACACTACAGTCCCTGTATTGCACTTTTAAAAACAACAGATATGAAATGTAGACAGACTGAAATATTTCCACAATTTGCACAAAATAGAACAACTTACATTCAATTTGCTATATAAACACAATTTAAAATGATCAAAATGAGGAAGTACAACAACTGATACACAGTAGACTGGCTGGTAGCTGATACACAATTACAAACAGCAGTAAATCTAAATATAACATGCAAACATGAGACTTAGAATTTTTGTATTATTGTCCTGCAAAGTAATAATCATCTATACTCAAAATCACTACATGGTATCATATAAAGAAAATAATTAATTTGCATACAGTTCAAAGTATTACCAGTGTTTTAGTTTCAGCTATCTTTTTAATTAATACTGCAAATCTTGGGACCATGTGACAGTGTGCTGCAGCTAAGGTGTAATGCTCTGATAGCAGGATGCTGTTTGTTGCATTATCCATGGTATTAATGAGATCTGAAGTAATTACACAGGAACCTGGAAAGATAAACAAAATTTGAATAGACAAATAATTGAAACTTGTGATCATATTATTGAGGTAACAAAGCACACAACTGAGGGAAGATTATATGTTAAAACAAATCGCTGTGAACTTGAAAACAGTATGTGAAGTTCATCTGGAAGAGTAAAGAGATTGTTTTGTGTATGTTACCTGACGTCAAACAGTTTGTGCCTTTTCAATAGGTCAAAACAATTAGGGGATCAATTGAGATTTCTAGGTCCTGAAGTATTGTCATCAGCAGAATGAACTTACAGTTTTGGCATCTTTCTGTCAGTTTAATAGATTGGAGAGAACAACATTATGGCAACCGAGTTAATTGCTGCAGAGGGGTTTGGTGTTGACTTGCGTTTATTCTACCAAACAAATTACACAAGCAGATAGGTTCAGAAAGTCTAGTGAGCATCTATTGCAATGCAACAACAATGTTACTTGCTCAAACCTATGGCATGGAGAGCCATAGGAAGGGTAGAAGCAGCACAGACACAGAGGGAGGTGGCTGCAGCTATTGGAGTGTCCGAAAGTGTAATTTCCAGGATCTGGATGTTACTTTGGACAACTGTAAGTGTTAACAGAAGGCAAGGCCAAGGTTGTCCATGGGTAACATCACCAAAAGATGAACGTTATTTTTGGTTAACAGCCTATCGAGAATAGTCCCAAATCACATCTGAGAATATGGCCTCTATGCATGGAGGCCTATGGTGTGTTTCTCATTAAAACGAAGACATCATTTAGCCCACAGAAACTGGGTGGAGGACATCAGAATTGGAGTTGTAATGAATGGCACCGGATTATGTTCACAGATGAGTGAAAATTTTGTATTCAGCTAGACAATCATCATTTCCTCATCTGGAGAGAATGTAGGACACTGAACAATCTTGCTTATGTGCAGAAAACATCTTAATATCATGGGGGTGGGTGAATGGTGTGGGCAGGAGTCAGTATTGGCGGATGTACATACCTGTATATCACTCAGATTGTCACTTTGACTGCTTAGAGGTATAGAGACTATATCCTTCGACTTTTTGTTGTGCCCTATGCTGAGTCCATAGGAGGTGGGTTCCTTCTGGTGGATGATAATGCTTGTCCCCACAGAGCTGCACTGGTGGACAACATGCTTGAAACTGAGGGAATTGAACAAGTGGAGTGGCCAGCTTGTTCGCTGAATTTAAACCCAAATGAGCATGTCTGGGGTGCATTTGGCAGACACATTGCAACAGACCAGCATCTCCCACAATGGTTGCAGAGCTGTATATTTCACTTTGGAAGTATGGCCAAATATCCCTCAAGAGCTGGTTGAAAACCTCATAGTGTCCATGCCATGCAGGTGTGCAATGGTACTGGTCATCAGAGGTGATCACATACTATATTATATTGCAACAAGAATAACTTTTTCACTGTTGTGGTAGTCCCATGATGCCTCACTGAAAGTAAACACCATGTAAAGCCCCCCCCCCCCCCCCCCACAAAAAAAAAAAAAAAAATAAAAAAAAATAAAAAAATAAAAATAAAATGCAGGTGTTCCCTAAATCACTCCAGGCAAATGCCGGGATGGTTTCTTTGAAAGGGCATGGCCGATTTCCTTCCCCAACGATTGAAGCATGAGCTCTGTAACTAATGCCTGTGCTGTCAATAGTAGGTTAAACCCTAATCTTCCTTCCTCCTCACAAATTTGGAGCAAGAAGAATATTATCCAAGTACAGTAGAGCATAGATTATCCACATGTCGGTCAACCGAATGACCACTTAACCGAACTATATATTTGCTACCAGCTCTTCTCTCCCACCACCATCCATCATCCCCCCCCCCCTCCCAAAAAGCAAGTTTACCACAGTAGCAACACTGGACCACTGCTGACAGAACATTGCTTCTACTAGGGGTATTGACATGACACAACTCAGTGGTGCTGTTGACTGGCCGAGATGCTAGTCCCTGTGTGTCAACAACTGGTACACTTCAGTCTGTGTAGCAGTAGAAGCAGAGACAGCATCCATAATGACAGCTGTGCCTTCCAAGAGTTCCAGCATGTCACTCCGTGCAGTGTGAATAATCACACACCACTTAGAAGAGCTTTTCAGTGGTTCCGTCTGGCAACAGTTACTGTCTGCTCTCTGTTATGACCACTTACAGCATAAAGAAGTAAACTATGATATTATTTAAAAGTTAGAAGATGGTGAATCTGCAACCATGTTATCTAATGAGTACAAGGTGGATATGAAAATTATCAACAATTATGGATATGAAAAAAAAGACAAGCATTGCAAATTTTATAGCTATGCTTGATTCCACTAATGGATTGACAAGCAGTAAAGCTGTGAGGCTTGCCACTCAAAATCATTTACAATGCTGACAAAACTGGCTGGAAAGTTAGTAGCACCTAGTCCTAAAATAAGTAATGATCATATTACTGCCTTGGATTGTGCTAACACTACTGGCAGTCACAGACAGCATATGTTTGTCAAGGTAAAAGTAAAAACCTACGTTGTTTCCAGCACGTTAATATCAGCCTTGCTTGTTGTTTACACCTCAAAAATGAGTGCCTAGATGGATAGTACAATTTTAGTGTAGTGGTTTCTGGACAATTTTCAGCCGTCTGTGAAAGCTCATCAGCTGAAGAATGCGAACAGGAAGAAAAACACTACTTCTCCTTGACACTGCACCAACTCATCCATCATGTGATATTTTAAATGAAAAATCTAAGTTGATAAATGTAAGGTTTTTTCCACTGAACATAACATCCTTATTACAGCTTATGGATCAAGGTGTTAATGAGATTTTCAAATGGTATTAGAGAAAAGAATTGTTATATAAGTTTTTGTTAAAAAGAGAAAAAGGGCGAGAAGTAAGTATCTTAATAAACAATCATGAGAATATTGATTTGAAAGATACATCCTACATGATCAGTTCAGCATGGAAAAGTGTAAATGGAAAGAATTTGAAAAAAAAGCCTGTAATAAAATGTTGGATACAGAAGAAAGTTCACAAAATGTAATTGAAAATGACAAGCAGAATGATACATCTGAAATTCTCAGTATGCTAAAAGAAATCAATTGTCATAAATGTGATAAAGAAGGTGTTCATAAATGGATGAATATTGATTATGCAGATCCAGGGCACCAAATTATGCAGGATAAGAAAATGGTAAACCTTGTCACTGATAAATCAACTAGTGGTCCAGAAAGTGAAGATGAAAGTGTACCAGCTGCTTCTGAAGCATTCTCTTGTTTAGATACAGCCTCATTATGGTTTGACACTCAGAATGAAATTGACCAGTATTAGATATCTGTACTAAAAAAAGTATATAACTTAGCTGCTCAAAAGTGTGTAGGCTTGCTTAGACAGACTAGACCTTGACAGATCTTGAGATCTGTGTCAACATCACCAGTGTCATTGGGTGTTCTTACCAAAGGAGCAGTGAGGTAAAGTTACTTAAAAATGGAGGGAAAATGAGTTGTCATTAGTATGGAAATTTCTGCTGTACACTAAGCACAATAATATGAATTGTGTTTGTTTTGTGTGGTGTCAGTCATGTTATTTGTTTATTACTTCAGGAAGGGGTTATCGAATTCACCATTAATGAGGTACAGATGTGTTGAAAGTGAGAAAATCTTGAGAGACGGAAACACCTGGAGTCCCTCATTGTTGTTGTGGTCTTTAGTCCACAGACTAGTTTGATGCAGCTCTCCATGCTCCCCTTTCCTGTGAAAGCCTCTTCATCTCCGTATAAGAACGGCAACCTACATACTTTTGAAGTTGCTTACTGTATTTGTCTCTCGGTCTCCCTCTATCATTTTTCCCCATACACTTCCTTCTACTGCTCAGTTGACAATTCCTTGAGGTCTCAGAATATGTCCCACTAGCCTCTCCCTTCTCTTAGTCAGCTGTGCCAGAAACTGCTTTTCTCCACAATTCTGTTGAGCACCTTTTCATTACTTATGTGATCTACCCATCTAATCTTCAACATTCATCTGTAGCACCACATTTCAAAAGCTTCTTTCATCTTTTTGTCTGAACTCCTTACTGTCCACATTGCACTCCCATACAAAGCTACACTCCAGAAAAATGCTTTCAGAAAGGATTTCCTAACCTTTATAATAATATTGGATGTCAACAAATTTTGCTTACAGAAATGCTTTCCTTCTCATAGCCATTCTGCATTTTATATCTTCTTTACTTCAGCTATCAGTAGTTATTTTGGTATGTAAATAACAAACATTATCTGCTACTTTTATTACCTTGTTACCTAATCCAGATCACCTGATTTTCTGATATTCCATTCCATTACCCTTGTTTTCCTCTTGTTAATGTTCATTTTATACCCTATTTTTAAGACACTGACCATTCCATTCAAATGCTCTTGCAGGTACTTTGCTGTCACTGACAGAATTACTAAGTCATTGGCAAGCTGCAAAGTTTTTATTTCTTCTTCCTGAACTATAATTCCATCTCCAAATTTCTCCTCGCATTCTTTCACAGCTTGCTCAGTGTACAGATTGAACAACATTGGGGAAAGGCTACAACTCAGTCTTATTCCCTTCCAAACTACTGCATGCCTTTTGACTCCAATTAACTGCTACCTGATTTTTGTACAAGATGAATATAACTCTTTGATGCCTATATTTTATCCCTGATACCTTAATAATTTGAAAAAGTCTTTTTAATTAAACATTATCAAAAGCTTTGACTAGATCTACGAATGCTAAAAATGTAGGTTTGCCTTTCTTTGAACTATCTTCTAAGATAAGTCGTAATGTGATTATTGCCTCCCATCTTCGTACATTTCTCCTAAATTCAAAACTAATCTTCCCCAAGGTCAAATTCCATTAGTATTTCCAATCATCTGTAAATAATTCATGCTATGGAACCATGACTTATTAAACTGATAGTTCTGTAATTTTCACATTTGTCTCTACTTGCTTTATTTGGAATTGGGAATCCCAGGTAATCAGAATTATTGCAACAATCTGTTGACTCACATAGCATAAAATGTGAACAAGTCATTATCTCCCCATAATCCCTTTAGATATTGCAGACTAGAAGCAGTCTTTGCTGTAGAGTGGGTGGGCTGGTGAGTGGACGGGCTCAATGAGTTGGCCTGTGTGCTCACTATATGTGGTTTAGCAGTTTGCACTCAGCCAGCCAAGCCTGCCTGGGGGCCAGGCCAACTGCCCACAACCTTTATGGGCCAGATTGTGAAACACATGAAACACACTGCTGCTGTCAGCTTTTACATATTACTGGAATATCTTTGGGTTTTGTGTGAGTTTTTCGGCAAGATTTTGCTAAGGTAGTCATTGAAGGCAGCATACATTTTTTACATCCAAATGTGTTTCAGCTAGTATTTATCTTACTACAGCCATCAAACATTGCACTTTTGACAGCCAAATGTATTACACATAAAATTTCTCTATAAATATCTCTAACTTGTTCTAAACATGTTCTGCAATAATCCCTGCTTATTTACAAGTTTCCTTACAGAGACTGTATTGATGGACAGTTCATCACACTATGAACTGCTCTACAAGGTACATATGAATCCAGTCCTTTGCCAACTGGCATTCTAAACTTGAGCCACAGTTCCTTTACATGTTCCTGACAATAGCTGAATACTTTAAGTTTCTCCTTAAGATGCAATACTATTGCTTCTTTATCCCATAATGAACATGTCCCTGTGCCTTGTAAAATTGTAATAATCTTAATTGATTTTAAAGGCTCCTGCAGTAATGACAATATAACTGAGGCACATGCATACTAAAGAGCTGAAGTTTTCTCTTCAGTTTATGGTTATGTCTAGGAGCGAGTCTGATGGTCACTGGGAAATGAAGTACACAAATACTTTGGATACTGAGTCTTGTCTAAATATATAACTTGACTAACTTTCTATCTCGGCAGATTGGAGTTTCTTGTTGACTATGAACAAATAGACCATCTCCATTTCTTATTTGCCTATCCTTTCAATATATACAAAGTGTTATAACTCATCCCAAGTACAGAAAATGATCTTAACTTTATTTATTAACAACTATGTATACAGAAGGGAGGGTGTGACTTTGCAACTAAGATAAACAGTCAGTACACAAGTGCTGTCACAGTTGTGGCACTGGCCAATAGGCCACATGACGGATAGGCTGTCTGTTGTGTGGAAGCCTCTGGTGGGCGCTGCCCTCACTGGCTTTGGTGTGCTGATCCAAATCACACCCGAGGCAGTGCACCAACCAGAGATTTACAACACTGCTCCCCTCTTGGGGGTGGAGGGGAGCTGCCACCTAGATGTGGTGAGATCTACCTCGAAGTGAAAATGATGCCCATATCCATGGACTCCTCCGAGTTGAGAGGGACGAGCAGCTCTCGATTGTCAGGATCCTGTGGGTATGGGCAGAACTGTTCAGTATGATGAGTATGCTGATGATCCACCATCAGAGCTGGGGATGGCAGCACTGGCAACTGACACTCCTCTTCGGGCCCCATGGGTATGTCAGGAGGTGATGGAGGGCATGGCTCGTCCACAGGAACATTTATGGAAGGAACTGGAGGTCAATGAGATGCCACCATCTGACTTTGCAGCCATGAAAACTCTGGCTTAAAGGACCCAGCTCCTAACAGTTCCTGCTGACGAGATGGCTGCACTTCTGGCGGAGGTGTGAAGACTGATGGGAGAGATGTCTGGAGGCCTGACACAGCGAAGGCATGCCACCTCAGGGTCTACTGTGGACCATGTGATCCTAGAAGATGGGCGCTGAACTGCACATGGAGCTGGTTGCAGTACTGTTGAGCCTACTGTTCACCCATCCATGAAGTATAGACATGACAGCCATTCTGATTGACAATGACCGTGGGGATCCAACAAGGGTGATGACCAAACCCAGTGCCCAGACTGCATTTCCTGGTCCAAGACCCTGGCCAACTAAATGTGATGGTAGGCATGCATAAAGGTGGAGTAGATGGAGCAGTCTATGGTGCTGGTGCCTGTGAAGGAGCTCCTCTGGGCTACAGTGACCTATAGGAATTTCCCAAAAGCCATTAGAAAAAGACTCAGTGATTCCTCCATAGGGAAATTGCATAGATATTTGCACATCTATACCTTATAGTTGCAAACTACATAGTCAGGCTCTTCATTTGACTGAGAGTGAAAAGGTTGAGTGTGGACATGATGAAAATCTTACTGCACACATATATTGTGGAACTACTGTGTCTGAAACTGTAATCCATTGTTTCACACAAGGGTAATCAGCCAGTTCTCCACTGAACAGATTTTGGAGGGAATTTCAATCGTTGAGGAGTGGCCAAGGAGCATTGGACCATGCACGGAAAATGTGAAAAGGAGTCAATGACGATGAGCCAAAAAGCATTCAGAAACAGACTTTGCAAAGTCCATGTGGAAACATTCCCAGGGCTTTGTGGCTAGTGGCCAGGGAGAGAATGATGATTTTTGAGATGCTTGTTGACTTGAACGCTAGGGGCATGCTGCTACCAAATGCTCCCATTCCCTATCAAGACTCAATCAGTACATGTGTCTCTGGTGTGGAAAACCCTCCATGCAGCAGGACCTCCTGCTTTAAACTCCCTGGAATGATGACCCTTGCAGCTGTGTCACCTGTGGCATTGAGGACCCTATCATAAACAGACAGGCCATGGCACAACACAAAGTAGTTACAAAGGGGTTCGGAAACCTGGCCTGCAGGATGGCCAGACCAACCCTTTTGGAACCAGGCAAACCACCTTTAAGAGGAATGGTATGCTGCTGTTGCCTTGGTGACCCAGGTACTTGTGTTAGGAAAGCCGGTCACTGCCTGACAAATGTGTACATAAAATTGAAAACACACACCTTCCTCACTATGTAACTCAGGATCCAGACCCATTGGAAGAAGGTATAAAGCATCAGCATTTGCATGCTGTCCTGTGGGCTGAAAATGAATATCATGTTGATACTTAGAGAGGAATAAACCTCATGATTGCAACTGTTGTGCTGTCTTGTTGGGAACATGGACCACTGGGTTAAACAATGATATCAACAGTTTGTGGTCCACATTCAGCTGGAATTTGTGGCCATAGAGGAAAATATGAAATTTGCTGATGACATACACAATGGTCAAAGCCTCATTTTCAATCTGAGACTACGGAAGCTGAACTGAGTCAGTGTCTTTGAAGTGAAAGCCAGGGGTTACTCTGAGCTGTCCACATTACCATGAGATATTAATGCCCCCATCCCATGCTGGGAGGCATCAGTAGCCAAAATAGGTTGTTATGATCAAAAGTCATTAAGCAAGGAGCCAAAATGAGACGTCTCTTCAGAGTGGCAAAAGCCCGGTCACACAGAGGAGTCTGAACAAAATAGGCACCTTTGTGGAGAAGGCCATATAGGGGGTACACAATGGTTGAGGACCCAGAGATGAACTGATGATAATAGGCTGTCTTCCCCCAAAAAAATGCCTGTAGCTCTTACAGTGAAGAATGGTGTGGAAGGCCTATAATGTCCTTGACTAGACCCTCCATTGGAAAAATGCCATGATGGGTGGTGAGATAAGCAAAATATACCAGGGATGGTTGAAAAAGTTGTACTTTTGCAGATTGCAATGTAACACCACTGCCCAGAGTTTTTCTTACAGGGCTCTGAGTTAGTTCAGGATCTCTCCCATAGTAAGTCCTATATCCACTATGTTGTCCAGATAATTGAAACAGTATGGAATCTGTGATGTCAGGTGCAACAAGTACCATTGAAATATGGCTGGGGCACTTGCCATCCCAAACATCTGGTATAGGCCACAAATCATGTTAAGGAACCTGAGATGCTGAGATTCCTCATCCAGAGGTAAGTGGTGACATGCCTCTGACAGGTCCAGTTTGGAGAAAAACTGCCCTCCTCCTATTTGTGTGAACAGTTTGCCAGGATGCAGCAAAGCATAGGCGCCCACTACAGTCTGAGAATTGGCAGTGGCTTTAAAGTTTCTCCATAGGCATAGTTTACTTGAAAGTTTCAGCACTATCACCAGGGGTGTGCCCCTCTCTCTGGGCAATATGGCAAACACCACCCTGGTAGAGGTGAGGTGATTCAGCTCTGCCTTCTCTCGATTGTGGAAAGCCAAAGGGGCTCGAAGAGCCCAAAAAAGCAAGAGCAAGTCAATTGTTTCAGGCTGATGTGAGCTCGAAAATCTGTGGCACACTGAAGATCTTCCAAAAAGACATTCTGAAATTCAGAACACAAGGATTCTAAGGACTGATAAGTGACCTCATCAGACACCAGCTGGACGGATTCTGCAACAGAAAAGCCAAATGACCGGAAAGCATCTGACTCGAAGAAGTCGGCTGCACAAAAATGACGAACCACAATGAAAATGTTAGGGTGAGTCATCAATTTATAGGTGACATCTGCTGTGAATCGGCCCAGGAAGGGAATGTAACATTTGCCGTATTTCCGCAGAGTTTGTCGACTAGTGAAAACTGTGGGGAGCCTAAGTCGACGAAGGTCTCAGCATTTGACAAGGAAACGGCACTCCGGTATCTACTTACAGAATGTGTGAGAAAACTGACACACAAATAAACAGTGTGTCAGACTGCTGGTCAGAAACTAAGCCAGACAATTCCACTTCCTGGTTCTTAGGAGGCACAGTGTGAACATTGGATTGACATATGACCACCAGATGACCTTTTCTTACATTTACAACATACAATCCAATGCTGGGAACACTCAGACATGTCTTGTTTGGTGAAGCATGCCACACACAATGGCAACAGGGAGTGGCAGCTGAAACACTGTTTATGAGTGGGGTGGGTACAGATTGAGTGACCAGCATCTGTGATGGACACAGTGGAGTCTGCTGGGCAGCCCTGTACTGCCCCAAGGATTCAACTGTGACCTGCAGCCTGTAAAACCTCATAGGACTGTGTAATCAAAAATACTTCTTCAAGGGTGGTATCTTCTAACTGTAGCGCTGATTGCCATACCTCACGAACCATAACATCCACATAAGACTACTTTGATTTGTCCATAATAAAATGGCACTTACAACTAAGGTCAGGCGCAGTAGGACTGGTTGGGTTGGTTTGTGCACTGCTAACGTTCCACCACAGTGGCAACTACATGATTATGGCATCAATAATAACAATTCATTGAACAAGATAGAGGACAGATCCTGTAAGGGGGCCAACTGCCTCAACACTTGATACCAGCACAGAGCAATACAGGACAAGAAAAGTGCTAGACATACCTCCACATCTGCAACTCTAAAGACTCAAAAATGTTACCAAAGTCAGTGTTTGTAAGCCTCGCACTCCTCGATGGATTCTGCAAAGGATTGGCAGCAGAAATTGAGCCAAAAGGGCCGATTTGTCAAGCGTAACGTGTTGCGTGACGGCAAAGAGCTCCTGCTGTTGCTTCACTAACTGTTGAAATGTTGTCTCCCTGCCACAAAGGGAACACAAAGAAAATCAGATGTGAATAAACAACCCTTCTCATCACTACTGTGTTATAGCTCAACTCAAATATAGAAACTGATCTTAACTAGGTTTATTAACAATTGCTCTACATTTACAGATTTGGATCACAGTGTGGTAACTAAGATACATGATTAATACACAAGTGTTGTCACAGTTGAACTGCAAGTCTGCTCCATTCAGCTGTGCTAGTCTGGCTGTAGTTGTGGCACTTGCCGGTTGCAGGAGCCCCAGGCTGCTTGTTGTGTGGAGGCCTTTGCTGTAGAGTGCCAATCAAAACTGTGCCTGATGTTGTGCCCCAGCCAGAGGATTACAACACTTAGATACACCTCAAAATTTAAATGCTAACAATCTCACATTTCAGCCACCTTTCTGTACCTAGCATTGTGTGAGCTTGACTGATTTATTGAAGTGCTTCTAATTTTGACAGTTAAAAATGCTTCAGCAGCTTATCACTAAGTCTAAAACAGTTTCATACACAGAGTTATTTTCTCATATCTTACACTAATACTTGGAGATTTCCTACATCAACTATGGTAGCTCTTTCTCCACGAGAACTGCACATATTCATACACACAGCTACACAGACTCCCAAATGTACACTCCCATGGTCACAGCAACGTGTGTGTGAATGTGTGTATTTCTGATGGTGAAAGACCTTCGGAGGTAGTGTGAATGCTGTTTTATCTTATATGTAACCATGTTCCGTGTATTAATTCACTATAGGTGAGTGTCTGCCTTTCTCTTATTTTACATATTGCTCCAACCAGGAATTTCCATTATTGTTTAATAGAGTTGTCAGTCATTTCTGAAACTACTTTCTCTTCTCCTTGTTATACCTCTTGCTGTGTTTTGTCATAGCAAACGGCTACATTTATGTCAGGGGACTGAAATGTGACACTTAGTTGAAGCCATGGCATGTGAAAAGTGTGCAGTGGGGAACAAATGCCACTCTCCTTGACTTTGCCTTGTGGATGTAATTCTATAATAGTTTAATAATAACTGTTCACACATAAATTATTCAGAACTTGTTGAAGTTCATTCCAGGCTTGTTTACCAAAGTTACACAGTTTTCCCACATTATTTGATGCAGGTGGTTTCCATTAAAAGGCCACAGCAGAGAACTTGTTCTTGCCTTGGTTATAATTAACATTTGTAGAATGGTGTATTATGGTGTCTGGCATCTTAGACCTCTTGGCTATTTTATTTATTGATAGACAGATTAGCTTCTTGAAGCAGACTTTGTTAGTTGAACATTATAGCAATAATATTTGATTATTAAAAATGTTCCACACATTTCTGTACATTACTACAAAAACCACAATGTCCTACTTGGAATATGTTTTTAATTTTAGTTCTAACACATTTTAATAATGCTTTAATTAAGATGTCTAAATTACACTTGCAAGTTTCTCTACTCACTATGCTGGTGATAAAAAGAACATTTGGTTCCAAAAACTTTATAGCCGCTGCATGTTTGTTGTTGTAATATGTAATTATGCTTTACCCACTGCCACCACAATGAATCATCAGTTTGTATTATGTATCCACAAATTGTTACTTTCTACAGCCATATTCAAGTTGTATTCCCCTGACATCTATTATCATGACATGCTACTTTCATTGCAGGAAACTGTGTTATTAATGGATATGTCTATTTCATCTGTTGACTGTATCTTCAATCCTGAATGTACAGCTTCTGTTGTCCAAAATATTGAGATGCAGCAAGACTATTATCAACTGTAATTTTACAAAAGTTCTACAATTTTCTCGCCCTACACCACCACTTAATCTCTCTTTTTTTTTTTTTTTAATCAAAGCTCTTTATTTGTCATTGGTCGTTTTAGAATGAAGTCAATTTTGTTATTGGTACACTTGAATAAATAGATAAATAAAAAGTAAATAAATAAAAAATTGTCACCCCTGAATTTCAATGTTTTGGCAGCACCTGACAGTATGCAACCAATATAACTAAGCTGTGTTGCTGGTCATCACAACACTGCACAGTACATGACAATTACCACAACAGACAATAGAAAACATTGCTCCTTATGGCAGTCAGTCAACATGTAAACCAAAACTGCCATACAACAAATGTTAGAATACATGTTATTAGAGATGGACACTGACATTTGTAAATTAAATTTCATTACAATAAGCAACAAGTGATATACCTTCTCACACTCATTTAATGACATGATGAGTTTGTGATCTGAATTTGAATGCAGTGTTAACCAACCGAAGCTTATGTAAAACTTCCTAGCAGATAAAAGTTATGTGCCAGAAATGAGATTTGAAACAGGGACCTTTGCCTTTTGTGGGCAAGCACTCTACCAACTGAGTTATCCTGGCACACTTCACGATCTGTCCTTAGCTCACCTCCTACTGGCTTACACACAGCCTAGGGAATTTTTTCCAGAAGAAACTTTCACTCTGCAGCAGTGGGTGTGCTGATATGAAACTTCCTTGCATATTAAAATTTTAATTGTTATTTTACCTGGCTGGGACTTAATCCCAACACCTTTAGCTGTTTTATTATAGATATGAATAACGTAAAAATATTCATTGTCTCTTCACCATTAGTGGGATGTGTACATGTTCAGCTAAGAGTAATGCCTCAAATAATTTTGTGCTGCCTGGGATTCTAACCCTATGCATATCATCACTGTTGACACCACCCAGCAAGGTTCCACCTATCATATTCTCTTTCATTGGTAGTTAGGATTTCGCCATTCATAGAGACATGTTGGGATTTAGTATTTTTAGGAGAAATGAAAACTAATCTAACTCTTTTCTAATTCGAAGAGAATAAACATGTGTAATGTTTATTTGAAGCCCTGAGTTCTGTACTTGGCTCTATGGGGATGAAGAGGATATGTTTATGGCTGTTAAACACTATTACCCCCAGCCAGAATTGAACCCATACCTTAGGCCTTATAAGCTAACCTCTGCCTGGCCAACCACCAAGTTTCAGATGTTTTAGCATAATCATTTTTTTCATAATGGAGTACTAATCACATTGTATGAAAAGTCAAAGAGCTTGTGGGTATCTGTCTACGTAGGTCAAATTTCTTGGCTACTTGGGGAAGGTCACACGGCCTGAGGCGCCATGTCGCAGATTGTGTTGTAGCTTCCACCAAAGGTTCGAGTCCTTCCTCAGGCATGGGTGTATATTACGTCCTCAGCATCAATTAAGTAAATTAGCATATAAGTCCAGGGACTGATGGTCTCAGCTGTTTGGCCCCTTATTAAACCAAGAGTTTAGTGAGTACCAATGAAACCAATGAATCTATACATATTCTTGGTTTCAAGTTTGTTGGATAGCTATTGCCATGATATCTTGAATATTATTAAAAGTTTTAAGAAGCATCGTTTATGCATTAGAAAATGTACTCGATAATGGGGAAATGTCTAACACTTGTAACAGTGAATAGTGAATAGTGAAAGCCACTCCAAATACATGCACTCTGTATGGAGTGATTGCTACCATGAACATCAAGTTGTAGCATTG
Organism: Locusta migratoria; assembly: GCA_026315105.1. Classification (NCBI taxonomy): domain Eukaryota; kingdom Metazoa; phylum Arthropoda; class Insecta; order Orthoptera; family Acrididae; genus Locusta; species Locusta migratoria. The sequence continues at coordinate 788,790,064 of CM048755.1, forward strand.
CAAGTAAGATTGTTTTTAGATAAATTATTTACCACATTCAGGAAGACAAACAGGTGTTGACAGAGGAAGTTTCTGTGATTTACTACTACAGTCAGTGACAGTGTATCAATAACTGCAGTTTCCATCACATTGAAGTTAAAAGAAAGGAAGGAGAATTACAGTACAATAGTGCATCAAAAACATGATTACATATGAAGCAGAATTTTGAACTGGGAAGGATGGGGGAAGATATACGTATGTTGACCAACATTAGGTGTTTTTTGTTGTGAAGTGCTTCACAAGGATGTGTCCTTCACAGTTGGTATTTGTTGCCAACATATGAGATTCCTTGGAGTTGAAGAGTAAGAAACACAACATGGAAGACAGCGCCAAGTAGCTTACTGAAATTGTAACTGTCAAAAAATGTGGGGAAGGCAACCCAAAGGCTGTGTGTCATGATATAATAGAATAGGGCTTATAATATGCACGTTTGTCCTTTTTCCGAGTACTACTGCACGGTATGGGATATAAGGTAGGACTGATGAAAGACACTGTAAATGTTCAAAGAAGGGCAGCTCATTTTGTATTATTACAATATATGCTTGATTGTGTCACAGGTATGGTCAAAGAGATAGAATGTAAATCATTTAAATGTGCATAGGTGTTTCTCCTAAATGTCAATCCCCAGCCTCCTCTACTGAATGCCACAATATTTTATATACCCTGGCACACAGAGGAGAAATGCCTACTGTGATGGAGACATCACTGCTCACAATGTGAGGTTTAGTTGTTCATGGTGAGAATATTTCATTGTGTGCAAGACACAAATTTTTGTTACATTTCCAATACATTTTCAGCACATTTTGTGCTATCTTCAGTGGGATAACTTTACTGTGACTCTGAAAATTATATCAGTACTATACAAATGGTTTTTCATATACATCTAAGGCTTTTTACAAGATCTTTAAACTGTGTTGTTGGTTGAGTTTGCAGACAAATTTATCTATTTTAGTTTTTCTGAAAATTAGGCACAGATATGACTTTCACAGTTTTTTATATACATATCTTACATTACACTATGTTAAAATTACACAATGTAGTACTAATTACTTCTTGTCATAAAGTTGTACAACTAGTCATCTGCAAGGCAAAACAAACAGTTTATATTTATTGTTTTTCAATTTTGTGTTCGAAAATCACATCTTTTGTGCTATTACTTATGGCTCTATTTCTTTTTCTTAGCTCTTTGTTTTTTAGTTTTCTTTGTGGTGTGTTTATGACATGTTTTCCAATTAATATTGATGGTGTACATTACACATTTGGCATATGGATATGGCTGACTACTACTCTTTTTTTTTTTTTTTTCTGGGTTGAATGCAAGATTCAAGTGTTTACTATGAGTGCCATTTTGTGCTTATCTGTTGACAAAGAATGTACAATTGAAACAGTATTTTGAACTGCTGTTTGATGTTTACATTTTGTTTATATTTATGTTTGAATGTGTGATTGTGTGTGTGTGTGTGTGTGTGTGTGTGTGAGAGAGAGAGAGAGAGAGAGAGAGAGAGAGAGAGAGAGAGAGAGAGAGAGAGAGAGAGAGAGAGAGAGAGAGAGAGAGAGAATTAGTGATGAGGGTGGTGAGAAGAAAGTTATTTGTACATCTCCTCTATTGTGGGAAATAGTGTTTTGTTGCAGAGCGAAGTGTAGTCATTGAGTACAGTTTTTCCTTATGCTATTACATTTTGTATGTGATAATTCTCTTTTATTATTAATTTATGGTACAGGCTATTGCTGGTCTCAAGAACTTTTAAGTTAGATTAGATTAATACTTGTTCCGCAGATGATCAATAAAACATTTCACAATGATGTGGAACATTTCAGTTTAATAAATAGTGTGCATATGAGACCACTCAATATTTTAAGGTTTTTTTTATTTTTTTTTATATTTTCTTATTCGTTGTTTACTTTTTTTATGTATTTTTAGTGAAATTACTAAGTTTTGTCTAAAAATTTATCTTAAGTGTAGACGGGGTTGCCGTTCAGACATTCTTTTAATTTATTTTTAAATACTAGTTGGCTATCTGTCAGAGTTTTGATGCTATGTGGTTAAGTGGCCAAAGACTTGTGCCAGCATAATTCATCCCTTTTTGTGCCAAAGTTAGATTTAACTTTGAAAAGTGAATATCACCCTTTCTCCTAGTGCTGTAGCTATGCACACTGCTATTACTTTTGAGTTGGGTCAGATTGTTAATAACAAATGTCATACATGAATATAGATATTGCGAAGTTACAGATGTTCAGATGTTTGTAAAGCTTATGGGACTTAACTACGGGGTCATCAGTCCCTAAACTTACAAACTACTTATGAACTACTTACAAACTAGGACGGCACAAATATCCATGCCCGAGGGGGGATTCGAACCCCCGACCGTAGTGGCCGTGCTGACTGTGACTGCAGCGCCTCAGTCACCTCGGCCACCGCGGCCGGCGCGAAGTTACAGTGAAGATCCCTAGATCCTTAAATAAATGTCTGCAGGATGATCTTGCGTGTATTCCAGCAATTATTCCGATTACACACTTTTGTACAATTGGAGCACCCCTAGAGTATTTTTAGGTAATGAACGAAATAGTCACAATGTGGAAGAAGCAGGGAGTGAGGCACTGGTTCAGAGCCAGTGATTGAGGCAAGAATTGCATTCCAATACCACAACATCTTTGTGTATGAAATACGTGACTCTGGGGCCGCAGCTGGCCAGAACTGCAAACACAGCGACAGCCACTGGTGTGTAATGACCGGGGTCAATACGCCAGGCATGTGTTGATGTTGTTGACTTGTACGTGACTGGAAATGGCACTTTTTAGTGAACATGGCCAAGCCAAGTGAAGTAAAAAGCGTGTGTTTCAGAGCAGTCGACAGTTTGCAGCTCATTTCAGAGTGCACCAGTATGCCAATGAGTAAGCAACTAGCAGTTGCAGCTCAGAGGTTGTCATCAGCAGTTTGTGTTTCATCTCCTGAGTCTGGACAGCGGGCTACTCGAGAGGTTAGTGTGAAGTCGTGTCACAGTGAGGGGCTCTAGTTATTTTGCCAGCCACCAGCAGCAATATCAACGTGATGAGATCAGGACAAGTTCTCAATCGGAGGGCAACACCAGGGTTTGAACCACTCTCCCTGGGAACAGCAGCATCACTGAAGGGGCTCCATCACCACTTATCTGGCAGTAAGGCATCAAAGGGAGTCAGCCAGCAATTGACGAGCGGGCAGAGCGATGTGGCTGCACCGTTGGCCTTTGAAGGCAGCTGCCCTAGTAACGACACCGACACCAAGACAGCAGTGTCGGTGTGAAGTGGCATTCTGCCACAGCACAACAGCCACAATACCATCCTCACTGACACAGATGATGGGCGTCCAGAACTAACCTTGGTAAATCCCGACATAATGTATGTTTGAGAAGCAATAAAACCAGTTAACACGTGCTCGGACTCTCTTCTCTGCCACAATATATCCTTCATATCTTCACAATGAGTACTTTTTTACTCTATGTTGAATTGCCCAAAATATGATCCCAAATAAAAGCAAAGAATGAAAATAGACATAGTTGTGGTGTCGCACAAGTACAAAGTGCGTGCCACTTACTTTCGCCGCGCGCCGCCAGGCACGGACGGCGCGGCGTTCTCACGACGACAGCCACGAGCGCCCTCTGCGACAACTCCGCTCGTGGCCACCACTGAAGGATCGTTCACTTCGCACTTCGACTTCGGACTGAGACTGCAACGAGTTAGGACCTTCGTAATCAGATAGGCAGCAGTGAAGACTTTGCTATTGTACAGGCACTAGGCAGGCCTCTAACAACTATGTATCAACATTCTGCAGTACTATGTAAAAGTTAAGTATTGTTACATTCTGTTCAATATATCTCTTTCTAATTTACTCGAGTGTTTATAGTTTCTGGCTGCTCCCCTACGTACCTGCACCAGCGTGTCGGTTTCATTCCACTCGGCCACCGACACCTACGACGAGGCTGGGACACAAAAGCGACGACGAAGTTGGGACACAAAAGTGCCGACGAGGAGTGATAGAACCTTGGACCAGCCCGCTTACAGCAGCCAGACAGCAGCAGTCGGAGCACGCAAAAATTGCTCCCGCCCACCCACCCTTATTATAAGATTTTTGGGGGAACATATTCTGTTACGTATTTTGTGGACTTTTTTGTTGCAGAGCGTCCTCTTTCATATTGCATTTGTGTTTTGTACTAAGTTACTTGTATACGCGGCGCCTAATCGGTCAGCATGGCCACTACCCCGAACCCAAACTTAATGGAAATTATTCAGTTACAGACGGCGCAAATAAGCCAGCTCCTCCAGGCTGTGGCCCAGCTCACAGCGCAGGCAGCTAACCAACAACAACAGCCGCCGCTTCAGCAGCCCACACCTGCCGCCGCAACACTTCCTAAGTTTCGCCAATACAACGAACGTGAGGAAGAATGGAGTGATTATCTGGCGCAGTTTCAAGAACTCGTCGCGGCTCATCAACTTACAGGTCAGACTGTTAAGCATCTTTTATTGTCTGTGGTGGGCCCCAAAACTTTCGTGTTACTGCAAAAACTATTCCCGCACGCATCTCCTCGTGATGTAGACTTTGAACAAATTGTAGATGCACTGAATGCTCATTATGAGAGGAAAGTTCTTGTAGCCGCTGCACGATACCGATTTTTCAGACTTAAAAAATTACCGCAGCAGTCACACCAAGAGTGGATTACGGAATTGAAGGGCTTAACCCGCCAATGTAAATTTACTTGCTCTTGTGGACTTTCGTATAGTGACGTGATGTTGAGGGATGCGATTACGCAGAATATTCAGGACCCCAGAATTAGAGCAGCAATTCTAAAACAGTCCGACCCCTCATTAGACAGTGTACTGCAGCTTATAGAAGCGCATGATACTTTTGACTTAGCAGATGTAGAAATGCAAAGCCACAGTGTAAATTCAGTGCGCCGCAACGGTCGCTTTCCTAGCCGTAGTTCTCAGTATAGCACTAGTGATTCTTATTTTTCTACCGGCCGTGCTGAACAGACAGTGAACAGTAGCCAGTGTAAAAGTGCGACGCAAAGGTCGCCCCGTCGTGTTAGAAACAGTAATTTGAATAACGGGCGCCAACGCTCATTTCCGAAAAATGTACGTAAATCTTGCCCCCAGTGTGTGTCACGCCACAAACGTGCTCATTGCCCTAGTCGCAACGCAACCTGTTATCAATGTGGCAAATCAGGACATGTACAGTCTGTGTGTATGCAAATTAAAAACTCAAAGAACAGACACGTTAGAAACAGTGCTTCGCAGAGTGCGAGAACAGTTCATTCTGTAAATGTTATACGGGCTGTGGAATTGAACACTGCTTTCCTTGGATCTCAATTGCAAGAAAGTAGTTCTGCGCCTATGGCAAAACTATATAGTGCACCACGTAGCAAGCGCCAACGAGCGCGTAAAACAGTGCAACGGAAACGGGTTCGGGACAAGCAAAATGACTATGAACAGTGCATTCCTGTAGTGAAAATAGTGCCTTCTGCAACTTCTAATTGTAATAGTGCCCCGTACTGTGTAGCTAGAGACAGTAGAATTGGTGTAGCTACTCAAAGTAATTTTAGTGCAGTAGCCTCGCATTGCGCGGACGCCGATCCGGCGGTAGTGTCATCTAGTGACAGTGTGGTTAATCCGCTGGGTGCCGAGTATGCGCCGCTTCCTACCGCACGCAACCCGCGCAAGCGCGGAAAACAATATGTATTAGACGTTGCCCACATTCGCGCACCGGTCGTGCGCCAGAAGCACAAGCTGTTTGTTACTCTCTCTATAGAAAATAAGACTGTGCAATTTCAGCTTGATACTGGTTCCGCTGTTACATTAATAAATAAAGACACATATGAACTTCTGGGTTCGCCAAAATTGTCGCCGTCACAGCAAGTGTTAACAGCTTATACAGGTGAAAATATTCCCGTGCTAGGAACGTGTAGCCTGCCTGCCTCTTTTCAAGGTGTAACAAAAACAGTTGCTTTTGTTGTTCTTCAGGCCAAATCTACGCAGAACATTTTTGGACTAGATGCTTTTGACTTGTTTGGTTTATCAATTCAAAGAGATGTGCTTCAAATTTCGTCAATAGTGCCTCAGGATAAAATCAATGCATTGTGTGACAAATACAGTGACTTGTTTTCGCCGGAACTAGGTTGTGCAAAAGACTTCGTGGCACATGTAACTTTAAAAGAATCTGCAGTTCCAAAATTTCGTAAAGCTAGACCAGTGCCTATCGCCTTGCGTGATACAGTTGCCGAAGAACTTAAACGTTGGCAAGATAGTGGGGTGATTTCTCCTGTTTCTGCGAGTCAGTGGGCCTCGCCTATAGTAATTATACCCAAGCCGTCAGGAAAACTTCGTCTCTGTGCGGACTTCAAATCAACTGTCAACAGTCAAACAATTGTAGACACTTACCCCCTGCCCAGACCTGACGAACTGATGGACAAATTAGGACAGTCTCGCTTCTTTTCCAAGATTGATTTAGCAGAGGCATACTTACAAATTCCGCTTGATGACGAGTCAAAAAAATTTTTCGTCATTAATACTCACATGGGCCTTTTTCAATTTCAACGCCTACTCTTTGGCAGTTCTTCCGCTCCCGCTATTTTTCAGCGTTTTTTGGAACAGCTGACAGTTTCTGTACCGTGTTGTTCGAACTATTTAGATGATATTGTGGTATCCGGACGTACAGTTGAAGAACATTTAGCAAACCTGGAGTGCCTTTTCAAAGTTTTGACTGCAGCAGGTCTACGTTGCAATAAAGCAAAGTGTTCGTTTTTTCAAACTGAAATAGAGTACTTAGGCCATGTGATTAATGCCCAAGGAATTCATCCCTTACAGTCACATCTTCGAGCGATCAAAGACTTGCCTCCTCCTAAGAATGTGCACGAATTGCAAGCAGTAATGGGAAAGCTTAACTACTATTTCAGATTTATTCCCAATGCCTCTCAGATTGCAGCTCCACTGCATCACTTACGTAGGAAGAATGTTCCTTTTGTATGGTCTAATGATTGTCAGGTTGCCTTTGACAAACTAAAGTCTGCACTACTCAGTGATGCATGTTTGATTCCCTTTGACCCACAGAAGCCTGTAGTGTTAGCAGTTGACGCCTCGTCGTACGGTCTGGGTTGCGTTCTGTCGCATCGTATTGGATGTCACGATCGTCCTATTGCCTTTGCATCCAAGCTACTGACGCCGACGCAACAGAATTAGTCAGATAGAAAAGGAGGCCTTAGCAATCATTTACGGCGTCACAAAGTTTCATCATTATCTGTATGGCAGAAAATTCTATTTGTTGACAGACCACAAGCCTCTCACGTCGTTGTTCTCACCCACAAAGCCAATTCCGCCACGAACGGCACAAAAGCTTCAGAGATGGTCCTTGATATTGTCAAATTATCAGTATGAGATTTTGTACCGACCTACCACTAAACACGCCAACGCGGACACACTTTCCCGACTTCCGGTTGGCCAGGATGTATCATTTGATTCTTCAGAAATGGCATGTTGTCAGATAGACTCCAGAGATGCTTCCGCTGTCGCAGACTTTCCTTTGAACTCTCGTCGGGTTGCACAGGAAACAGCTGCGGATGCAGACCTAAGTGTGGTAGCACGTTTTGTTCGCTCAGGGTGGCCTGCCAGAGCCAAAGACATTGATCGGCCTCTGGTTCGACGTTATTTTGCACAACGTCATGCATTATCTTTAAGTCAGGGTGTACTGTTGTTGCATACCGTCAACGACCAAGCAAGAGTGATTGTTCCTCGTTCCCTGCAACGTGAAGTGTTACGCCTCCTGCATCAAGGACATTGGGGCATTGTTAGGACAAAGCGACTGGCCAGACGTCATTGTACCTGGGTTGGTATGGACGCTCAGATAGAGGACATGACGTCACAGTGTACTGTTTGTGCGGAGCATCAGGCGGCTCCACCGCAACGTTTCTCAGACTGGCCACGCCCCAAGGGACCATGGCAACGTTTACATATTGACTTTGCCGGACCTTTCTGGAATACGCGCTGGTTAATTGTTGTAGACGCTTTCAGCAAGTTTCCTTTTGTGATTGCCATGAACTCAACGACAGCTTCTAGTACAATCAGTGCCTTAACATCAGTGTTTTGCATCGAAGGCTTGCCTGAAACTATCGTCAGTGACAATGGACCTCAGTTTGTTAGTGCGGAATTTCAACAGTTTTGTCGTGTGAATGGCATTCAGCATATCACCACCGCACCTTTTCACCCTCAGTCCAATGGTGAAGCAGAACGTTTCGTTCGAACATTCAAGTCTCACATGGAGAAGATGAAAGGTCAGCACTCCAGGCAGCAAGCTCTTCAAATTTTCCTGTCTACGTATCGGTGCATGCCACGTGACGGCCCGTCTCCTGCCGAGCTGCTACACGGCCGCCGTCACCGCACTCTCCTTCACCTGCTGCAGCCTCCCACGCACCGAGTCGGTTCGTATGGCGCTACGCGTTTTCAGGTTTCCACGCCGGTGCTGTACAGGGTGTTTGCTGGAAACAAGAAGACATGGTTGCCGGGCACCATTCAGCGCGTGCTTGGTCGCAATATGTTTATTGTACGTTCTTCCACAGGGTCGGAGCTGCGGCGCCACGCAAACCAATTGCGCCTGCACAGACCGCGCGATCCTGTCTCCGGTTTCTTGATTCCAGACCCAGTTCACCGCCAGGGAGCACAGCCACATCGTTCGTCCCCGGACTACGAGATCCCTATGGACGTCGACGTACATCCGACGCAGTCGTCGCCGCCGCTGTCGCCTCCGCAGATGACAGCGTCACCGAGAGGAACTCCGGGACCGTGCGGGCCCCCCCAGCTTGGGCCGCGCACCTCAGAAGAAGATGACCTGCTCCCTCTGGGCGGGGGCGGGCGCCCTTCCCCAGGTTTCGGCGGGTTCCCTGGAGGATCGCAAGGCGGATGCCGGGGCGCGGACGGCGTCTCGATCCCGGCCGCAGCTACGACGCCCGTCCCACCAGTAACGCCCCCGCCCAGGCCCTCCTCCCAGTGCCGTCGCTGTGGCCCTCAGCCCTGCGCCACGACGGTGCGGCGGTTTGGGGGGGAGGGGTGTGGTGTCGCACAAGTACAAAGTGCGTGCCACTTACTTTCGCCGCGCGCCGCCAGGCACGGACGGCGCGGCGTTCTCACGACGACAGCCACGAGCGCCCTCTGCGACAACTCCGCTCGTGGCCACCACTGAAGGATCGTTCACTTCGCACTTCGACTTCGGACTGAGACTGCAACGAGTTAGGACCTTCGTAATCAGATAGGCAGCAGTGAAGACTTTGCTATTGTACAGGCACTAGGCAGGCCTCTAACAACTATGTATCAACATTCTGCAGTACTATGTAAAAGTTAAGTATTGTTACATTCTGTTCAATATATCTCTTTCTAATTTACTCGAGTGTTTATAGTTTCTGGCTGCTCCCCTACGTACCTGCACCAGCGTGTCGGTTTCATTCCACTCGGCCACCGACACCTACGACGAGGCTGGGACACAAAAGCGACGACGAAGTTGGGACACAAAAATAGTATGCTAATTTACTGAGATGCATATCACCAAATTTTGCTATGACCTTGATAGCATAGATATCTTCAATGTGTTTCTTCCAATTCAATTCTTTATCAATACAAACACCTAAAATTTTTGAATATTCTACCTTAGCTACAGATTTCTATTCGGAGTCTATATTTATTAATGGTGACATGCTGTTTACTGTATGAAACTGCATATACTAGGTTTTATCAAAGTTGAATAAGAGTCCATTTGTAGGGAACCACTTAATAATTTTCTGAAAGATACCATTTACAATTTCATCAGTTAATTCCTGTTTGTCAGGAATGATAATTATACTTGTATCATCAGCAAAAAAGAACTAGCTTAGCATCTTTGTGAATACAGAATGCCAAGTTACCCAAGACTGAACCTTGTGTGACCCCATCTTTGATAGTTCCCCAGTTAAGAGGAATTAACTGTTTCTTGTATATTATGTGAACTGCTTATTTCAGCTTTCTGCACATTTCCAGTTAAGTATGATTTAAATTGTGCACTGTTCCACTCATACCACAATGTTAGGATGCGTGTGTACATGGAAATAACATCAAATGAAATTAGTGTTCCTGTGTCTGGTATGTTTTCATGTTTTAACTTTTGTATTAGATCATATGAGTTTAGGCTTCTGCTTTCTGTTATTTGTATATTTTGTGTAGCAGAGTGTGTGAGTATTTGGCTTCATGGAAAGTTGGTGTGTTTGTGCACACTATCACAGGCCATGTATGGTTCAGAACCCACATTAAAACTGTAGATCCCCCTATAACTGGCTGGGTAAGTCAGTTTGAAGGTCAGAGAAATGACCATGCCTAGTAAAGCACTGTGGTGTTCAAACCAATCTTCGGATTGTTGACCACTTTACTTTTTATCACAGGGCCTATCGGGATCTGTCGTTTGTGGAGTTTAGCATGGGAGATGCTGTAATGCACAGCACAACATTTGAAGCTCACCATGATAAGTCTTAACTTCAACTGCTAACACAGCCGCCCCTGCTGGGATCTGCTCGCTGCTCTCCACCAGGTGTTTTGGCAGTAGCCTCTTCGAGCACTGAGCGAGACCTCTGGTGGACACATTGGTGGGATCTGAACTAGTCTGCATCATGGTCGATCATGCTTTCTAGCATCCCTCCCTCATTTGGAAGTAGACACACTGCCCGTGAGTAAGTACATTAGTCGTCAACCATGACGGAAGAAACAGGGTTGTCCACACTTGGTGAAGAGAGGTTCCTAGCTGGTACTGAAGAGTATGGAACAAAGTGCTGAGGCTTAGGGCATTTGTATGTTTGTCCAAGGACTGGTGAGGATGGTGCTGGTGGCATCTCAGCATCAGGCACCTTGTGTCTTGTCCTGATGCAGGTTCCATGCCAGAACATTGATATGGGCAGAAGAGGTGAGACTTTGAGCACTGACGACTTCTAGCAATAACTGGCGAGAGCAGAACATCTGTGATGGGTGTCGCATCAGCTGGGAACAGGGCTGCAAAGGCCTTGATGCTAGTAGGTGGTCAGTCGGTTGGTCATACAGACGTGAGGGGATGATTCTCTTGGGACCTGGAGTGGTGGGGTACACAGTGGTGGAGTTGCAGAGGTAATCACAGAAGGTAGCAGTACACAGGAAGAAGGTAGTAGGCACTCTGTGGCAGGTGTGCCACCTGGGTCAGGAGGAGGTTGCGAACAGGAAACAGTATGGCCCACCATGTGGCCCAGCTGCTACCTACAGATGCAATTGATCATGGTGGCACACCAACACACCATCAAAGGTCTGAACCTGACAAAAGCATCACTGTCACAAACTGCGCACCACAGCAGGAACCCATGTAGGGTGATGCCCAAAACCCTTGGTTGAAGACCATGGCTCTGGATCCATACTGAGTAGATCGCTTATCAGGAATGTAAGGAGATGAAGACAAAGAAGGGCAAAGAAGATAAAGAGGGGTGTGATGTTGATGCCCATGTAACGGTTCTGCAGGGCTTTTGTCCCTGATGGCAGTGAACCGATAGGAAGACAAAAAACGTGTCAAGGCCCTGATAGTGGATGAAACTTCAACATGTTTCCTCATTCGAAACATGAATGTGCAAACCGTCCTCTCCACCTTGCCGAGGACAAATGTCTCGAAAGGGTTGGGAGGCAAACTGAGGGCCATTGTTAGAACGATTGTAGAGAGAGGTCCTTCAATAGCAAACACATGCAACTGAGCCTGAATAGTGACCGCCAAGGTTGTGGATACTCAATGAGCCACTTAAGGAAATTTTGAGAATGTGTCAACAATGATCAGCCAGTATTAGGAGAAAAAGGGCTGCAACACTCAACGTGAATGTGATCCCAAGGGTGCTGGGAGGGCAGCTGCGGTGAGAGAGTGCAGCATGGAGATGCCTGAAGCTGAGTGCACAGTGGGCACTCTGCAACCATGTGAACAATGTCACTATCAATGTCAGGCCAGAACACATGATAACATGTGAAATTTTTTGGTGTGAGAGGCACCCCAATGCCCTTGATGAAGCAACTGAAGGACCTACTGGTGAAGAGCAGATGGAATGAGCACCGTGGTAGCCAAGCTATCAGTAGCCAAGAGCAAAACACCCTGAAAGACAGTAAGGTGGTAGTGCAGAGCAAAGTAATTGCACAAGGGATCCAAGGTCTTGCCTGGAGGCCACTCCGGCCACCCATGAATGAAGGGGACCACCTTATTGAGCACCAGATCCCTAGCAACAGTTGCAGCTATTCTGGAAGTGTCTACGGGAAACCCTGTATGGTGTAATGAGCCTCTACATCCAAATGGAATCACAGCAACTCACTGCTAACGAAGGAGAGATCTAGGCCTATCGGAAGGTGAGACAGAATATCGACATTGGCTTGTTGATCTGTAGGCCGAAAGTCGATCGTATAGTGATACCGTGAAAGAAACAGTGCCCAGCGCTGGAACCTGAGGGCAGCTTTGTCAGGCAAGGATGCTGAAGGATTGAATAAAGCAACCAACAGCTTGTGGTCAGTAATGAGGTGAATCTTAGACCCATATAAAACACATGAACTGAACAGAATATACAATGCCAAGTACCTCCTTCTCAATTTGGGAGTATCATTGCTGAGTAGCAGTGAGGCTCATGGAAGCAAATGCAATCAGATGCTTGGAGCCATCATTAAATTTGTGAGAGAGTTCAGCACTTAATCCCATCTGTAAAGTGTCTGTAGCTATTGCCAATTGCTGGCCCGGATGATAGGTGAGCAAGCAAGATGCAGATTTGAGTTGAGTTTTCAACCACTGAAAGGCCTTTCCACAGACTGATGTCCACTGAAACTGAGTGTTTTTATGAAATAAGGCATGCAGAGGATGAACCACTGTGGCAGCATCAGGAAGAAATTTATGGTAGTAGGTGATCATGCCTAAAAAAACCAGTAACTCCTTAACGTCAGTAGACCTAGGCATTGCTTTGATTGCAACACTTGATGTTGCAAGGGACAGATGCTATCCTTCAAAAGCTCAAAGCCAAGATAGACACCTGAAGGCTGGAAGAAGTTTGACTTAGATAGGTCATATTTGAGGCCAGCAACCTGAAGGACAGTGAACAGTGTGTGTGAAGATTTGATAAGTGCTCTTCTCTAGTGGATAATATCATCTTGATAGTTAACACATCATGGAAGAGATACTGCCAGTTGTTTAAAAAATGCTGAAAGAACATGGGAGCACTGGCCACTCCAAATGGAAAGTGCTGATATTGGTACAACCCGAGGGGCATGTTGAGTACCAGAAATTGTTTGGAGACATCATCCTAGGGATCTTGTAAGTAGGCCTCTGATAAATCAACTTTGGAATAAAACTGGCCCCAGGCAAGTTTGCAAAGATCTCGTCTAGGCATGGCAACAGGTATGTATCAATGGTGCTTCAGTGTTCTTGAAATTGCCACAAAAACGCAAGCGGTCGTTAGGATTTTTGATAATCACAAAGGGCAATGCCAACTAACTGGAAGGAATAGGCTATAGGGCACCCAAAGAAGTCACCTGTTCAGTTCCTTTTGTACTTGCTCATGCAAAGCAACAGGTAGAGTTCACGCAGGATATGGTGGATGATGCACAGAGACGAGGTTTCATCCGAAGCGCTGGGTGAGTTAGTTCCTTCCTTTGGAAGGGGAGCCCACTTTAGTACACTTCCACCTGTCAGCCACTGCACATCAAGTGAGCGCACCACTATAAATGGCATGGCAGCTCAGTCTCCAAGCACTATAGGTGTAGGTAGAGTTCTGCATAGCCAGGCATGAGAGATTGTTTTCATTGTAAATAAATTCATGTCAGAAGAAACAAAAGAGGGGATAAAAATTCCATTTCAAGTGTCCTAGAAAGAGTGCAGGCTGCTACTGGTGTTTCACTTTGGACAATAAAAATTAAAGAGAGAGAGAAATTAGTTGCTGGTAGTCCTTTCAAAAGGACAACATCTGATTATAGTACACACAGATAACTGATAAGGACAAGAAGTTCTACAGACTATAAGGTATTAATTTGTCTAAAGGCTAAAGGAAACATTTACATCTTCTGGTCCACAATACTGCAGAACAGGAGAAAGTGAGCAATCCTTTTAAATTTAAACAAGTTCCATAATGCAGCAACAGAAATACCATCGATTTTATTAATGCATTTCATATTGTGGGTGTTTGATTAAGTATTGTTTCTGACTGATCGTTTAAGCTCTATTCAGATGACTGCAGTAAATTGAAGATTAATCAAAAATGTTCTATTAGCTAGTTAAACAGAAACACCATACTTCCTACATACACACGAGTAATACCAACAAATTGGTCCATACAGTGTATCGCAAATGTTACATAACTAACACTTTAAGTAACATGTATTTTGAAGTAAGGTAGGTAATGTTAATAAAATTATTAAAATAATGAAATATTAATAACACTGAGTTAAGTATTTAGAGAAAGGTATTTTTGATGGTATGGTTAGGTACAGAAGAGAGAATTTATAAAACTTCAGCAGGTAGTGGAACGTATGCTTCAGTTTAGAGCGGCACTTCCCCTCCAGCACTAGTCACTTCCCCTCACTGCTCTGGCCACTACCCCCACCAAGACCAATCTCCCCACGCTTGCCCAGCCATCTGTACATCTACCGGCCAATTTATCATGTGTGCACTCTACAGCATGCACGTGAAAAAATCAAGGGCGAGCCATAAGCTTGAGTGTAATGTGTGCTGTAAAATTGATAGCACAACCTAAACCTTTCGAAAAGAGGGATGAAAATTCAGATGATAGCATATTTTTTCAATTTGCTGGTAAGGAACATGTTCAGAAACCCAAAAGCAAAAAAAGACATCCATGATGAATAGATTGGCAGTGTGAGGGTCATCTACCACTAAAAATGTCGCAGGATGAACCACATTTATATTAGTCACTGATGCTGTGAACTTTCTTAGAACTGGAATGTTATAACTGACAAAGAGTCTATCAACTGAAGAGAGTGCAGGGGTGTCCAGGTTTACATACGTTTGAGAATTTAAGAATGTCACGGCAGCACTGGTATCCACCTGTAAGTCAAGCATTTTTCCCAATACTTTAAATTCTAACAACAATTTAGTCATGCTAGAAGTTGTAGGGAAAACAAAGTCCATGGCAGACTATGAGTCGACGGAAAACTGAGAAGAATGCCACACAGCCATAATATGATCTTCCTTTCTGTATTTATTGCACGTAGTATGGCATTTAGGACATGCCACTCAATCATGTTGGATGAAACATAAGTTGCACAATGGAAGTATTGTGCACAGCTGTAGTGTTGCCTGCAATGATATTTGTTGTGATATAGTCGGCCACTGTCCTACGCAATGTTAGGCGGAAGTGTTTACGCTGCTATGTCCTCTCTGCCCTGTGAATCAATAAATAAGGACCTGGAGAATCAGGAACAACTGCCAACACGTCATACAAAACCTCAATTTGATTGCCACCTACTCACAAAATCTCAAAAGACTGAGCACTGTTCAAGACCTCAGCCAACGAAGGATTTTTGCATTGAAGAGTACATTGACAAACCTCCTTGTCAGGAGCCAACAAATGACAGCACAATGAACCATAGAATCAGTATAAGAATTCTTGTGAGCATTGGTAATGAACAGACATCTCTAACTTAGACCTTGAAGTTCCACAACCCGAGTGCAATAAGTTCAATGGGGCTTTTGCTGACAGTGTTAAAATTGAACATGCCCTGTGACAACATGTGTGCACTTGTGATAGTAAGTAAATAACAACTGACACAACTTGTCAAAAGAAAGGGACTGGGTCCGACAGAGGGGCCAACTGGCTGAAAAATTGATAGACACGAGGAGAAAGCTAAGACAAAAACAAAGTCTTACAGACGTTAGCATCCGTGACCCTGAATGTGAGAAAATGTTACCAAAACCACTTCTCATAAGCATCATTAGTATCAATAAGCCCATACAAGAAACACAAATGAGTGTAAGACGCTCAGGAACATTGACACTCATTGCCAATTATTGCTGTAATGCACAACAGAACACATCAAGCTTACAACTTCAACTACCAATGCAGCCGCCCTTGCCTTGACTCTGCTCGCTGCTCTCTACCAGGTGTTGTGGCAGTATCCTTGTTGAGTGATATCTCTGGTGGACACATTGACTGTTGTAATGGGACCTGAACTAGTCCATGTCGTGGTCGATTGTGCTTTGTAGCAGGAGACTTGGGATTTTTTAAATCACTCTTTTGATCTGCATATCTGTGAAAATTGTGCCTAAACTTTTCAAAGTTTTTTGTTTATTTATTTGGTATCTGTTTGTTGGGTCACTTGAAAGTTCTGGGATATTGTTGGTGTGTATGAATTCCAATGTCTTATCAATCTAATTTTGCTTGTTTATGATTATTATTGTGTTGCTCTTGTCTGATCTGGTGAGGACAGCATTTTCTTGTTTCAGTCTGGTTTGTAGTTTCCTGTAAGTCTTTTCTTCTGTTGTGGTTTCATTTTTCTGGATACCAGTTTTATTTTCTTTGATTATTTCGTTTATTTATTTGGCTACTAGTTCTTTCATTAGATTTACATTAAATTCAGATGCGTTTAGTGTTTGTTGTTGCTTTACGATGTGTGCAGTTTCTCTAATGGTGTTATCTATTGTTTCTTGAGATACTATGGTTTTTATGTTGTGTTTCAGGCACTTTTCAAGTAGAATACTTTCTTGTTTAGTTAATGTTATGATTGTCATATTAATCAACCTTTTGTGGAATGTATGTTCATTGTAGTGCTGTACTGTGCCATTGACTGTTTTCTGGTTTAACATTTTGGTGAGTTTCTTTTCTTGTATTTTCTGTTTCCCCTCTATTATTACATCTGTGTATAATCTAACCTAGTGTATTAGTTCCTCAAAGAATGGTTCTCATTTTACATGGTTTTCTAGTTCTAGGTGCAGTTGGTATAGTTTGGTATTAAATTCGTGTTTTTTAGCATAAAGGCATTGAATTTCTTCTTTTATCCACATTATTTCAGCTTTACATTTAGTCTGTTGTGCTGCAGATGTTGTTTACAGTTACATTTACATAGCTAGGTACAATTTTGTTGGCCAAACATATATTGTTGAATTTTATGTTGAGCATAGTTTTCTGTAATTTGATATTTGTGTTCTGGGATCTGTTGAAGAGCTTCAAAGGGAATACCTGGCTGGGTGTTGAAACAATCATCTTTCATCATTTCTTTTTGAAAATCAAATATTTGACAAAATTGTAAACCCAAAGCAATATAAAATACAATATTGGTACATGTATGTAGATGATATACACACTCTCATAGATGAACTGCACAAGGACATAAACACTATCCATCCATACATCCAGTTCACAATTGAGATAGGAACAGATCAGACCTCACCATACACAACAAAAACAACAGACATTAATTCAAAATTTACAGGAAACCAAAAATAACCAGTATAATAATCCATAATCACTCTAACCATCCAATCACATACAGAGACTCAAGTTTCAGATATATGCTTCACAGATTGGACAGAGTACCCATGAATAAAAATGACTACATAGTACAACTAAACACAATAAAGCAAATAGACAAGAGAATGGCTATGACACAAAGATAATGGATAGATTAAACAACAAAATTCAGAAACAGGCAACAAAAAACCCTAACACCCAAACACAGTGAACACCAAATCAACAAGCTGTAAATAACAAATGGCACGTAACGACGTACAATAACAAAACCACACATAGAATAGGAAACATATTAAAAAGACAAGGACTCAACAAAGCACACAGAACAAATAACACAATACAAAAGAAAATGAGCCAGAAACCAACCAATATTGACAAATATGACCAATCTGGAATCTATCAGTTGACCTGCAACTGCTGTCAGTCTGTGTATGTGGGCCAAACATGCAGCATCTTCAGGACCAGATACACTGAGCATTTAAAAGCATAAAAAAGTAACGGTTCCCACTCAGCCTTTGCAGACCATCTAATATCAGAGAATCACCTCCCTAAAAACATAGAGAGGGTGATATTCATTATTCAAGGTTAAATCTAACTTTGGCACAGGAAGGGGTGAATTATGCTGCCTCAAGTCTTCTGTCACTTAACATGTAGCATCAAAAGTCTGACAGATAGCCAACTGGTATTTAAAAAGAAATTAAAAGAATTTCTGAATGGCTACTTCTTTAACACTTTAGATAAATTTTTAGACAAAACTTAGTAATTTCATTAAAAAATAAATAAATAAATAAATAAAATAAAATAAAAAATCCTTAAAATATTGAGTGTCTTATATAGACAACTGACATATTTCACATAATTGTGAAATGTTGTATTGACCATCTGTGGAACAAATATTCATCTAATCTAAAAGTTCTTAAGACCATAAGTTACCATAAGTTAACATAGAATTGAATTATCACATACAGAATGCAATAACACAAGAAAAAACTGTACTCAATGAATACACTACACTCAGCAACAAAACACTGTTTATCACAATAGAGGTCATTTGATTTGATTCAATTTATTTGAGCGGCATTAGATGTACATCAATGGAATGTGTCCAAATATATATTTGTCTTGTCACTGTTAGTTAAGCAATGATGAAATTTCTTTAACACAAACAACAGAATAATATTTACTTAGGTAATTAACAAAAATGTGACAACAAAATTTTACAACAAATTTACCAATATGTACAAAGTTTTTGATACATACTAGCCTACTTGTTTAATTCAGTTGACAGAAATTCAGTAATAGAATATAGTGTTCTAATAGAAGCTGTTTAATCATATGCTTATACTTAATTTTTGAATTGGAATTAGTGATATGAGGAAAAAAGCAGTTGAACAACTTTATAAGCATGTATCCTCTGATCCTCTCAAACTGAGTTATGTTACGCTGAGGAATTCTTATTTTCATGCAGTTTCTAGTGTGCTGATGGTGTACATCAGTATTTTTTATGAGTTAGAAGAATTTCGTAAACATACAAACTGTAGAAACTGAGATCCTTATTTTTTTTATTTTTAATAGAATTTGACAGAGCACTGAAAGAGACTAAGTCAAAACAAGGCCTCTGGAGTGGATGACATTCCCTCAGAACTACAAAGTCTCTGGGAGAGCCAGCCATGACAAAACTATTTCACCTGGTGGGTAAAATGTATGAGACAGGAGAAATACCCTCAGACTTTAAGAAAAGTGTAATAATTCCCATTCCAAAGAAAGCAGGTGCAGACAGATGTGAAAATTACAGAACCATCAGTTTAATAAGTCATGGTTGCAAAATTTTAACATGAATTATTTACAGAAGGATGACAAAGCTGGTAGAAGATGACCTTGAGGAAGACCAGTTTGGATTCAGGAGAAATTTAAGAATGTGGGAGACGATACTCACCTTACGGCTTATCTTAGAAGATAGATTAAGGAACGGCAAACCTACATTTCTAGCTCTTGTAGATTTGGGGAAAGCTTTTGACATTGTTGAATGGAATACGCTCTTTCAAATTCTGAAATCAGCAGGAGTAAAATATAGGGAATGGAAGGTTATTTACAACTTCTACAAAAACCAGACAGCATTTATCAGAGTTGAAGGGCATGAAAGGGATGCAGAGGTTGAGAAGGGTGTAAGACAGGATTGTAACCTTTCTCCAATGTTGTTCAATTTTTACATTGAGCATGCTATAAAGGAAAGAAAGGAGAAATTTGGAGGAGGAATTAAAGTTCCAGTTGAAGAAATTAAAAACCTTGCGTTTTGCTGATGACATTGTAATACTGTCAGAGACAGCAAAGGACCTGGAGGAGCAACTGAACAGAATGGACAGTGTGTTGAAAAGAGCATATAAGATGAACATTAATAAGTTCACAACAAGGGTAATAGAATGCAGTCTTAGAAAATCAGGCAATGCTGAAGGAATTAGATTAGGTAACAAATCAATAAAGGTAGTAAATAAGTTTTGTTACTTGGGCAGTAAAATAACATACGATGGTCGCAGTATGCAGGATATAAAATGCAGAATGGCAATGGGAAGAAAATCGTTTTTGAAAAAGAGAAGTTTGTTAACATTGAATACTAATTTAAGCATAAGGAAGTCATAACTGAAGGCATTTGTGTGGAGTGTTGCCTTGTATGGGAGTGAAACATGGACAATAAACAATGCAGACAGAAAGAGGGTAGAAGGTTGTGAAATGTGGTGCTACAAAGAATGCTGAAGATTAGGTGGGTGGATCGCGTAGCTAATGAGGAGGTACTGATCAGAATTGGGAAGAAAAGGAATTTCTGGCATAATTTGACCAAAATAAGAGATCAGTTAATAGGACACATTCTTAGACATCGAGGAATTACAAATTTAGCATTGGAGGGAAGCTTGTGTGTGGTAAAAATCGCAGAGAGACCAAGAGATGAATATAGTAACAAAATTCATATGGCTGTAGGTAGGAGACGAAGAGGCTTGCTCATGATAGAGTAGGGTATAGAGCTGCATCAAACCAGTCTCCAGACTGAAGACCACAACAACAACAACAACAACAACAACAACATTATTTTGTCCACAATTCCTCATTATTTTTTACATCCATCATGCATCTTGGCATAGAATCTATAATCCATCAGATGTAACAGCCTGAAGAAGCAACTTCCTCCCAGGCTTCCAGAACGCAGTCCCAAAGAGTGTCCACTGTAGTTGGCTGATTTGTGGCCAGTTATCTGTTAACCTTCTGGTTACGTTAACCAACATATTCTCCATGGGGTTCACGTCTGCCACCCACGGCAGACAGTCCACTATATTGATGCACCTTCGAGCAGAGCCACTGCTGGACAAATACAGACTTGTGGATGGGAGAATGGTCCACTTGCAATGTGAAGTTCCCTTCTATGTATAGCATTTGCTCTGATTGAAGCATAACATTTTTGCTCACCATCAAGGGTTCCTTATATTCTGTGAAAAATTCCTGTTCCTTGTGTAGATATCCAACCCGAAAAGGAAACAGATATCCACCTACTTCTTCTCATTGTGGTTACATATTCACATTGACAGGATATCCCTAGTGGTCTGTAAACTACTCTTGGTCCATAGTTACTGGTGGAAAACACTTTCTCATCAGTGAAAATAATTTTTTCCCATGGCACACTCAGATGAAACTCTGCAAATGCTAGCTGGCAAAAAATATTGAATTCACTAAGCTCTCATTTCACAGTGGACCACCACACACAGCTGCAGTGGAGTGGCCGAGTGGATTGAGACGCTACGTTCCGATGTGAGAGGCCGTTCCATGCCGGGGGTTCGAATCCTCCCTTGGGCATGGATGTTTGTGTTGTCTTTAGTGTAAATTAGTTTATAAGTAGTTTCTAAGCTTATGGCATGATGACCCCACAGTTAAGTTCCATAAGCTTAACAAACATTTGAACATTTTTGAACCACTGTGCATGTAGACCAGTGTCACTCAGCCTTTTGCGATTTGTGTCACTGGAGCTCAGGAAGTTAGTCTCCTGCTGGAACTGCTTCACATTGAGAAAGGGATTTTCCCTGCTCTTAGACACCAGCTCTCTGTCCTCCTGGCTTGATCTCACTCTATTCCTGCCTGATCCAGGAGCTCTGTTGGTGGTGCCTTTTTCAGTGTAGTTCTTCCAACATCTGGTTGCACTGGTATATGGTACACCATTCCCTCTACCGGCTTCTCTGATGGAACATCCTCCATCTTCAGTATCTTCACTAAGAGCAACTCTCAAGTTGATCTCTGCCAGTGAGCTAGACTGCCTGATGTATATTTCCACTTGCCACTCGTACTCTGATGCCAGGAGAGGAAGTAAACATATTTATATCACACTGAGCGGCAGAGGCAGCATCACCTTGCCTGCTAATCATGGCTGGGGGCTGTTGGCCTGCCACCACCAGCTTGGTTGCTTTGGTGCCACCTCGGCCTGGCTTCGCCTCGGCACCGTCGCCAGGTTTAGCTGACCGGCCAGCCCATCAGGCGTCCCGCATGGATGGCCCGTAGCTCGTGAGCTACAGCCAGCAAAAGTCAAATCTGCTACAATCTCTAGAATAAACTAATGCAGGTAAAGCTATTTTGCTATAACAGGAGCAGCCACATAATCTTTTTAGGATTTCATTCAAATTTTTAAGGAAGTTAAAGAATAGAATCATGATAAACATATGTGCCTCACCTAGATAGCAATCATACAACACAGCGAACTATTTTTTAACATGTGCTGTGGATTAGAAATAGGCTTTAGAAAATATGTATTCATCCTAGATAACTAAGTGAGTTGTAAAATTAAACAGGTTTAGTGGCAACATCGCAAAATGTATATATGTAGTATATTGTTCAAGTTTTGTGCACTTTTAAAGTGTACTCATTGTCTTTCAAACAAATATGTTCTCCATGACTGAAATTGCCTTCTGATGATGGATTTCATTTAAATCTCAGTGGTACACAATTGCTCTGTTATTTGCAGTTAAGTGTTTCGTAATAGGTTCATAGAATCACTTCAGTTTCTTGACTGTTCCACTCTCATACAAAGCTCGAGAAAAATACCAAAATCCTTATGTGTACATTCTAATTACTCTTATTTTACTATTACAGTTGGAATAACATACTTTGTGTGACAGTGGAAGCAAAAGCTATTTGCATTCAGAAGAGAAGGCTGGTGATTGAAATCTCATGAAAAAATGTACAGCAGTGAAAATGCTTTTGGTTTAATATTGCCTCCCCAACTCATCCCCCACCCTCTCCTCCCTCCCTCCCCCCCCCTAAAAAAAAAGGAAAACATCTAACCACCCGCTTCTTCTCCTCTAATTCACTATGCTACAACAATTTGTTACATGCTTTAAACTTTTTTTATGTCTGCCCTATATCCCATTAGGTAATAATCGTACACTGCCCAGCAATATTGAAGAACAACCTTACTAGACTTTTAAATCTTCTAAGGGTTGTGTCAATAATGCAGCATTTGTTTCCCCTTCACCATAACATTTGCTGTTTTCCAGTAACATTGTTTATAATTGTACCCCAGGAATTTCGTTAAATGAACAACCCTCAACATTGTTTTCTAATCGATATCTCAAAGCCTGATGAAACTTTGTTAGTAATTGTGTGGAGAACCAAACACATATTAATGTTTAGGATCAGTTGTCACAATTTACACCATGAAGATAGAATTTCAAAATCATCTTACATTGTCTTTGCTCTTTGAGTAGTTTACTAGACAGAAGCATAATCTGCCACAAATATTTCTGATTTCGATATAGCAGTTTCTAGCCGAGTGATCGTACGGATGAGTGTTCTCTTTCTGAGGAAGGCCACGGGCAAAAATTTAGAACTGTGTTTGTGTGTCTTTAATTTGTGTCCGTAGGCGGCTCAATGTTCGTTTGTATGGTGAGTTGTTCCCTATCTACATATTATTATAAACTAATAACAAACTAGTTTTCAAGGATATTTTTATATTACATAAGATTGTTAACAATTAAAATAATACATTAAATAGGCACTACTTGTTGCTTTCACATTTCACCAAGTTTTTTTGTAAATTTGTTACTGAACTTCACTTGAGGAAAGTGAAGTCCAATAATATCTCAGATATGAAGTATCTTCAGTTTACATCACCAGATGAGCATGGTGCCACAGAGGTAACATGACATTGTTGCATTTGACTCTAGTATTGCAATATTGGTAGTTAATGTAGGGTGACCAGATTTCCAAAATCAAAATACGGGTCACATATGGGTACCAAAGATTACAAAATCAAATGTTAGCATTACCTGTGGCATCATCAACTTGGCTGTTATCCCTTAAAGCTTATACAAAATGATGCCTTGGTGTCACTCATTAAGTCAGACATAAACACACGAATGAATGCATACACACAGTACAGAAAAGAGCCATTATTTATTTCTCCCCCACTCTCACCCCAAAGCTAACGTTTCATGTTTGGTGGTTCTCGCATTTAAATTTCCTTCTCTATTTTTAGTACTGTGTGTTGTGTTCAGAAAGAGTGAATGATCAATACAAAAAACTTGCTTTCAGAAGGGCAGTGGTTCAAATCCACCTCCAGGGTTTCAGAATTAGGTCCTCTGTGATTTTCCTAAATCACTCCAGGCCAATGCTGGGATGGCTCTGCTGAAAGAGCACAGCCAATTTCCTTCACCATTCTTACTAAAAAAACAATCCGGACGTGAGCTTCTCTAATGACCATACTGTCGACGGAACTTTAAAGTCTACATTTCTTCCTTTCCAGAAGGCTTTTGACACTGTACCTCTCAAACAGCTTTTAATCAAATTGTGTCGTTATTGTATATCGCCCCAAATTTGCAACTGGATAGGGAATTTCCTGTCAGAGAGGACACAGTTTGTAGTAATCGATTGTAAGGCATCACCTAAACAGAGGTGATATCTGGTGTTCCACAAGTTAGTGTTATTGGTCCTCTGCTGTTTCTTATTTACATAAACTATTTGGGAAAAAATCTAAGCAGCTCTCTGGGGTTGTTTACAGATTACGCCGTCATTTACCGTCTAGTAAAATTATCTGAAGATCAAAACCAGCTGCAGAATGATCTAAATAAGATATAAGTATCGTGTAAAAATTGGCAATTGACTCTTAATAATGAGAAGTGTGAAGTCGTTCACATGAGAATGAAAAGAAATCCGTTAAACTTTGTTTACAAGATAAATCAGTCAACATTGAATGCCTTAAACTCTACAAAATACCTAGGAATTACGATTACTTAAGACTTAAACTGGAAAGAACACATAGATAATGTTGTGGGAAAAGCATACCAGAGACTGCGTTTTATTGGCAGAACCCTTAAAAGATACAACAGAACTACTAAAGAGACTGCATACACTATGCTTGTCCATCCTTTTTTGGAGTATTGCTGCCCAGTGTGGAATCCTTTTCAGGTGGGGTTTGACAGTGGACATCGAAAGAGTTCAAAGAAGGGCAGCTCATTTTGTATTGTCATGATACAGGGGACACAGCATTATGGAAATGATACAGGATCTGGGATGGGAATCATTACAACAACAGCACTTATCGCTGCGGCGCGGTATACTTACGAAACTCCAGTTGCCAACATTCTCCTTTGAATGCAAAGACATATTGTTGACTCCTACATACATAGGTAGAAAAGACCATCAGAGTAAAATACGAGAAATCAGATCTTGAGCGGAGATATTCAGGTGTTCTTTCTTCCCGCACGCTATTCGAGAATTGAATGATAGATAAATAGAATAAAGGTGGTTTGATGATCCCTCTGCCAGGCACTAAAATGTGATTTGCAGAGTATCCCATGTAGATGTAGATGTAGAATTACCACAACACGAAAAGTATTTAATTGATGAAAGAAATAAATGATTTTTTGGGATGTCTGAAAATTTCTTGTTATAATTATTTACTTCACAGTTAGGACAATAAATGTGTTGTTTAAACTATTCATCATGAAGAAAGCTCTTTTTACAGAAGTATTAGTAGCAGGTAGAGTCAGCATAAACCCAGCAAAGATCAGAAAATGTTTGATTTAGCTATCCTCAAGAAGCTGATCTTGCGTTTTTCTTTCAGAATATATTCATCAAATTGTGGAAAAGTATTAAGACTTTAGTGATCAGATATGGAAACAAGGCATTATTTGAGATGAACCGAGTTAGATGGCTTAAGCACATGAAGTGGTAACACCTCATGAAATGAGTTTGAAATGTCTAAGAAATCAGACTCTTTTGGTACACCATCTTCTAGTGAACTAATTAATGTCTAAAATTTTATAGTTGGAAAACATGATCATGTCATGTCAAAGCATTATGTAGTACCAACCAAAGAAATTCAGAAATCGTTACTCATTTGAGTCACAGCCTATTTTCTTTATTGCTTGATTATGACCATGTTTCTTGTCCATTTGTTTATTCTTTACATTCCTTAAAAACATGTTATTTCAAAATTTATGGGTCAATTAGTAAAAAACGGGACCATATACATACCATATTTATTTTGTCGGGACAATGGGACACTTCGGCTAAATAAGGGATGATCCCATAAAATACGGGATGTCTGGTCACCCTAAGTTAATGTAAAATCTAGACAATTCATTATATGAAAACCAAAAATGTTTACAATTTAAATGTGGAACAACCTTCCTGGTGTGAAAAATTAATGTCAAGTATATGTGGCCACTATACATATTACATTAGCAAAATGAAGAGGGGATATAACATAAATTAAGAAGAACAGCTCAGCATTGATAGAAATGGGTAAACTATCACACGGTTGCATAACATCATCAGCAATACCAACAAGTATCCACTATACTGGCAATAGGAAGATGTTATTGGATCATTCAAATCACACTCACGTCTATTCACAGCCACATGGAGTAGTTGCGTGGTCTAAGGTGCCATGTCATCGATCGGTCGGCTGCTCTTGCCACAGATTTGAGTCCTCCCTCATGCATGGGTATATGTGTTGCCACAATGTAAGAATTTTTAAGTAGTGTGTAAGTTTAGGGACCCATGACACTGGAATTTTGGTCCCATAAGCATTGCCTATTTACAGCCTACTGCAACTGACCCTCAGCCATGCTGAGCTGCGAAACGCCTATATAAGAAAAGGCCTCA
Source organism: Locusta migratoria (assembly GCA_026315105.1). Taxonomy (NCBI): domain Eukaryota; kingdom Metazoa; phylum Arthropoda; class Insecta; order Orthoptera; family Acrididae; genus Locusta; species Locusta migratoria. The sequence continues at coordinate 788,816,739 of CM048755.1, forward strand.
GTCCATCAGTACATTACACCATTGCAAAACGCAGATAAATTCCAAAAGTATCATCATCAAGTTACAGCAGAAGCTCCTTGTCATAAAAAGAAAACACACTACTCAAATTTTCAGAATACCACATAAATATACAAATATTATGGCTGCTATGTACTGTATTAAGTTACTAAACTGAATAAATTTGAGGTCAAGACATGCTTTTATTGCATATGCTAAATCTCTCTCTCTCTCTCTCTCTCTCTCTCTCTCTCTCTCTCTCTCTCGCACACACACACGCATGCCCAGGGAGGGAGTTGAACCTTCAGCGGAAGCTACCACACAATCCACGACATGGTGCCACAGCCTGCATGGCCATTCCCGGGCACTCAAGAAATTTTTACTACCTAGACAGATAACCATGAGCTCTTTGACTTCTCATACCATGCAATGAGTGCTCCATTATGACAAAAACAATTATGCTAAGACATCTGAAATTTGGTGGTTAGCCTGGCTGAGGCTAGATTATAATGACTAAGGTATGGGTTCGATTCCAGCTGGGGGTAATAGTGTTTAACAGCCACGAACATATCCTCTTCACCCCCACAGAGCGAAGTAAAGAACTCAGAACTGTGCCACATTTCAAATCAATATTACACATGAAACTTCCTGGCAGATTAAAATTGTGTGCCGGAACCGGGACTCGAACCTGGGACCTTTGCCTTTCGCGGGCAAGCGCACTACCGACTGTGCTATCCCGACACGACTCACGATGCCGCCTCACAACTTTACTTCCGCCAGTACCTCGCCTCCTACTTTCTAAACTTCACAGAAGCTCTCCTGCAAACACGCAAGACTAGCACTCCTGGAAGAAAGGATATGGTGGAGACATGGCTTAGCCACAGCCTAAGGGATGTTTCCAGAATGAAACTTCACTCTGCAGCGGAGCACTCCGCTGCAGAGTGAAGTTTCATTCTGGAAACATCCCTTAGGCTGTGGCTAAGCCATGTCTCCACCATATCCTTTCTTCCAGGAGTGCTAGTCTTGCGTGTTTGCAGGAGAGCTTCTGTGAAGTTTGGAAAGTAGGAGGCGAGGTACTGGCGGAAGTAAAGTTGTGAGGCGGCATCGTGAGTCGTGTCGGGATAGCACAGTCGGTAGTGCGCTTGCCCGCGAAAGGCAAAGGTCCCAGGTTCGAGTCCCGGTTCCGGCACACAATTTTAATCTGCCAGGAAGTTTCATATCAGCGCACACTCCGCTGCAGAGTGAAGTTTCATTCTGGCAATATTACACATGTCTATTCAGTACTAACTAGAAAAGAGTTGGATTAGTTTTCATTGTTTCCTCAAAATGCTAAACCCCTCCATGTCCCTACGAATGGTGAAATCCTACCAGTGAACGAGAATGTGATAGTTGAAACTTCGTTGCGTGAAGTCAGCAGTGACATTATGAGCAGGGTTGAAATGCCAGGCAGCAGAAAATTATTTGTGATGTTACTTCTAGCTGAACATGTGCTCATCTCTCTAATGGTGAAAAGACAATGAATATATTCTCTCTATTTGTATCTATAATACAACAGCAAATTGTGCCAGGTTTGAGTACCTGCTGGGGAAAAAGTCAGTTGTCTCTCCATGTCAGATATAATGCTATTTGTGAATATCTTAAATGTGTGACATCTGATGGTCTTTAGTTAGCAATGCAAATAAGTACTGCATTCAGCTTCACAACTTTATGGCATTTAACACTTGATAGTGGCACTATATTACATAACTTTAGTGATTATAGTGCAACAACAATATGAGCTTAATGCAGTCCCTGGTTCAGTGCTAAATTTGTCATTTACGTCCAGGTTTGTATATTGATCGTGTAAACTGATACTAATGAAAACATCATGTAACAAAGCATGTTGGGATTTATTCATATCTGCTTGCTTTACTGAACCCCAGATACCACTGTTGCGTAATAATAGATATGAATGTAATTAGTCTATTGAATGCAATTAGTCTATTATCATTTTATTTTCTAAACCTTTTGTTATACTTTTTTATAACATAACTAGCTGAAGTCATTTTCTATTATTTGGTGTCAAAGAAGTTTGTTTAATCAGTAAATTTTAATTAATTAATGCCAAAGGTGCATTGTTATATTTCAGATAGTATGCTAATCAGTATTTCTGTTACAACTAAGTAAATTCTTTTCTCATAATATTAAAGTAAGTATTTCTATGTTTCACTAGTAATGTTAGGAAAGTTTCGCCCTCATTAGTTTCTGTATAATTACCTTTAATTATGAAAGTATTGTTGATGAACTTATTTTGTTAAATACATAAATGAAATACTATTAATTGTTCTGAGATTTGTACATTAATTTAATTGGTATTATTTATACCATCTTTTACTATAGCTAGTTGTATGTAATTGTTTACTTTTCCATTATAATTAATATAATGAAATCAATTAACAAAATGTAATTTTCAGTGACATTGTTTAAAAGATATAAATAGGATGCATTCCCAACATGTAAGAGAGTATTGTTTCATCCTCCATCTGATGCATAATCTATGCCAGTTCTGAGTGTTGTTTAGAGTATTGTTTCATCAGTTGCCTCATGCACAATATACGCAAGTTCACATTATTGTTTCAGTCATGATCTGAGGCACAAGCCATGCCACTTTGAACCATAATTTTGAACAATTATGTAAATATTTGTCAGTGTTATTCATGCAGAAAAAGTACCTACAGTGATTAATCCATATTTTTGCCACACTGTACACCTCAGACTTGAGTATTCCAGACACAGACTGTGTAACTTAGTATTATTAATGTATGGAATGTATGTTCCTGGTCACATTAATTGTAATTAATGAGACTTGAAAGTGGGCCATAAAAGGGGACAACTGGACATTTATAAATCATTAAAAGTGTGAAAGAACTGTAATTCTGTGTGTTGCCTACATTATTAGTAGTGAATAAGTTTTTGCCTCATGAGATTTCAGCCAGCTGCTACCAAGAGCAACGATCATCAACAATATTGATAATCAACGATCTATGACCAGGTAATGGCACAGTCAGTGTGTTACATCTCTTTCTACCTAATCGAGTCTTAGTTAGTCATGTAAGCTTTGGTTGGTTAACAGTGCATTCAGATTCAGATCACAAGCAATAACTCATCAGGTCATTAAATGAGTATGTCACTTATTGTAATGAAATTTAATTGACAGGTGTTACTGTCTCATCTTAAATAACATGTATTCTATTATTTGTTGTATGATGGTATTGGTTTACATGGGGAGTGACTGCCGTAAGGAGCAATGTTCTGTAGTGTCTCTTGTGTACCCATTGTGTGTAGTCAAGCAACTGTATCCCACAGGGGTTTGGTGTTTCGAGGACCTACAACACAGCTACCTTAGTTAGGTTCCATTCAGCAGTGACCCACGTTTTTGCTGTCAAGTGTATGTAAAAGTACAGAATATAATAGTATAACAGATGAGAATAAAACTTGAATCTAATTTTATCATTGTGTGTCTGGAAGAAATTTTTAATGTTGCAGAATGAGTTGCCTGATTGACAAAATGTACAATTTTACAGTATTTTCAAATTTCTATGTAGCATTGAATGAACAGTGATTGTTGGTGTCAGGAAAATAAGGGGGCATCAGCTGCTAAATATCTTATTATGAAACATACAAAAACTATTATTTTAAATTATTGCATATATCTCTTTAACATTTTGTGTTTATTGTTCTTAATTATTTATAACCTGTTCAAACTAAAGATGGCTTCATCAATGAATGACACATCTGTAAGTCTACAAGGTCATACTAAGGCTGCACACTGGTATTGCCATACAAGGTGATTCCGTCACATGAGTGCATGGTACACTTATGGTTGCATAATAATCTATGTGCCATCTGCTTTCAGATCAATGACAAATAGTAAATGGTAATAAATACAGCTGATTGTAGACACAAAATATTAATACAAGGTTCATCCACAAAGTAAGTTCCATTTCTATCTGCAGTAGTACTATGATCGCAGTTCTGAGCATGCGCTGCAGTAACTCTGACTCAAGGAGAAAACATGTACACGATTTTCAGATTGCTGCTGCTGACATGTGCTCTATAGCACTTCTTTATAATTCCTTAATTGAAAATGCTGCTGCATGTGAAATCAGATCAGTGATTCTTTTTCTTAACACAAAGAAAGGTAAACCAAAGGAAATTCATCAGCAAATATGTGAGGTTTACAGATAAAATGCACTGAGTATTACTGTCAAAAGCTGTTTTTCCACAATAATGCATGCTCGACTCCACACGGCGAATGTGACCAAACAACTCTTATAAGAATTTCACTGGCATGTTTTGATCATCCTCCGTACAGCCCGGACCTTGCTCCTACTAACTTTCATCTCTTCTTACACCTAAAACCAGTCCTTGGTGGTCAACACTTCAACAATTATGACAATCTGAAAGAACATGTTACCACATAGTTGAATACACAGGCAGCAGCCTTCAATGAAGAAGCTATACAAAACTTGTGCCATGCTATAACAAGTACCTAAAAAGTTTCAGAATCTATGTATAAAAGTAGTTTAAGAGTTGTAGATTTTTGTACAATAAACATTTTTCCTGTATCTGTACACGTTTGTTTTGTATAACCAAATGGAACTTATTTTGTGAACATGGGAAATACCCTCAGACTTTACGAAAAATGTAATAATCCTCATTCCAAAGAGAGCAGGCACATAAAGAAATCAAAATTACAGAACCATCAGTTTAATAAGTCATGGTTGCAAAACTTTAACAGAAATTATTTACAGAAGGATGGAAAAGCTGGTAGAAGACGACCTCGGGGAAGATCAGTTCAGATTCAGGAGTAATGTAAGAACAAGGGAGGCAATACTCACTCTATGGCTTATATTAGAAGATAGATTAAGGAAAGGCAAACATACAGTTCTAGCTTTTGTAGATTTGGAGAAAGCCTTTGACAATGTTGATTGGAATACACTCTTTCAAATTCTGAAATTAGCAGAGTAAAATATAGGGAATAGAGGATTATTTAAAACTTGTACAAAAACCAGACCGCAGTTTTCAGAGTTGAAGGGCATGAAAGGAATGCAGAGGTGGAAAGGGAGTAAGACAGGGTTGTAGCCTTTCTCCAATGCTATTCAATTTGTACATTGAGCAAGCTATAAAGGAAAACAAGAAGAAATTTGGAGAATGAATTAAAGTTCAGGGTGAAGAAATAAAAACATTGTGTTTTGCCGATGACATTGTAATTCTGTCAGAGACAGCAAAGCATTGGAAGAACAATTGAATGGAATGGACAGTGTGTTGAAAGGTCCATATAAGATGAACATTAACAAGAGTGAAACAACGGCAATGGAGTACAGTCTAAGAAAATCAGGCAATGCTGAAGGAATTAGATCAGGTAACAAAACAATAAAGGTGGTAGATGAGTTTTGTTGCTTGGACAGTAAAGTAACTCACAATGGTCACAGTACAGAGGATATAACATTCAGAATGACAATTGGGAAGAAAAGCATTTTTGAAAAAGAGAAATTTGTCAACATCAAATATGAATTTGAATTGTAAGGAAGTCCTTTCTGAATGCACTTGTGTGGAGTGTTGCCTTGTATGGGAGTGAAACATGGACATAAACAGTGTGGACAGAAAGAGGATAGAGGCTTTTGAAATGTGATGTTACAGAAGAAAGCTGAAGATTAGTTAGGTGGATCATGTAACTAATGAGGAGGTACTGAACAGAAGTGGGGAGAAAAACAATTTCTGGCATATGTTGTCTAAAAGTAGGAATCAATTCATAGGACACATTCTTAGACATCAAGGAATTGTAAATTTAGTGTTGGAGGGAAGTGTGTTGGATAAAATCACAGAGGGAGACTACGAGATGAATACAGTAAACAGATTCAAATGGATGAAAGGTGCCGATCTCTTGAGGAGATGAAGTGGCTTGCACAGGATAGAGTAGAGAGGAGAGCTGCAGCAAACCAGTCTCCAGACTGAAGACCACAACAACAAAACCTCGTAAAAGAGAATAAATATTTTTTTCTACCCCCATTAACCTTAGACATCGCTGAAGTGGAGTGGCTTGTGTGCCTCTACCCTACAGTTAGCCATAATGTAGGTGCTATTAAAGTTGAGGGGTATCTGTGGAGAGGCCAGACAAATGTGTGGTTCCTGAAGAGGGGAAGCAGCCTTTTCAGTAGCTGCAGGGGCAACATTTTGGACAATTGACTGAGCTGCTCTTGTAACAGCAGCTAATGTGGCTTTGCTATACAGTTACCGTGGACAGCTGAAAGCAAGGGGAACCTACAGTTGTTACTTTTCCCAAGGACATGTAGCTCTACATTATGAATATATGATAAGGCATCCTCTTGTGTATGAGGGACTATACAGGAGGATGTTGTCATTAGGAAAGGCAATACTGGCATTTATGGATCAGAGCAGGGAATGTTAGATCCCTTAACTGAGTAGGGAGGCAAGAAAATGTAAAAAGAGAAATGGATAGGTTGAAGTTAGATACAGTGGAGATTAGTGAACTTCAGTGGGAAGATGAACAGGATTTATGTTCATAAAATATGGATTTATGGTTATAAATACAAAATTAGTTGGGGGTATTACAGGAGTAGGTATAGTAATTAATAAGAAAATAGAAATGTAGGTAAACTGCTATGAACAGTGTAGTGATCGCATTATTATAGTCAAGATAGATATGACACCAGCACTGATCATGGTAGTAGACGTGTCAACTAGTTTTCCTGATGATGAGGACATTGAAGAAATTTATGAAGAGGTAAAGGAAATTATTCAGATGGAATGTGCACTCTGTGAGGTCTCATTTGTTTTCAGTTTTGATTGTTGTCCATTTGCCGATGCTTTCTCCATGTTGTGGAATGGCTTTCCCTTCTGTGTTCAGTGTTTAATCAACATGTGTTTACTTATTATTGCCACGAAGACCTGTCAGGTCATTGTGCATTCCCATATAATTTTCAGATTGTGAGTTGCAATGTGTTAAGAGAGAAGAAAACGTAATTGCGATGGGGGACTGGAATTTGATAGTAGGAAAATGAAGGGAAGGAAAATTGGACTGCAGAAAAGGAAAGACAGACAATGTAGCCTGGTAGAATTTTGTGCATTGCACAATTTAATCATCAAAAACACTTTGTTTAATTATCACAGTAGGAGGAGGTGTACAGAGGGAGACCAGAAGATACTGGAAAAGCAGCAGGTTGACTTTATAATGTCAAGACATAGGTTTGGAAACCAGGTTTTAAACTGTAAGATATATCTAGGGGCAGATAGAGATTCTGACCATATCTTACTGGTTATGAATTGTAGAATGAAACTGCAGAAAGGCAGGAAACTAAGGAGATGGGACCTGGATAAATTGAAGGAACATGATGTTCTTGAAAGTTTCCAAATAAGTTATAGGTAACAATGGACAGAAATGAGTGTTTGGGGAGGGTGAGGGGGGATAACACAGGAGTAGGTGAATGAGTAGCTTTGAGAGAGGAAATAGTGAAGGCAGTAGAGGACAAAATGGATAGAAAAGTAAGACCTACAAGAAGTCATTTGATATCACAGGAAATTCTGAATTTAATTAATGACAGAGGAAAATATAAAAATTCAGTTCATGAAGTAGGCTAAATGGAGTACAGACCAATAATAAAGTAGACTGACAGGAAGTGCATAATGGCTAAGCAGGAGTGGGTAGAGGGCAAATCCAAGTCTGTAGAAGAATGTGTAACTAGGGAAATGATAGCTACTGCTTACAGGAAAACAAAAGAGATATTTGTGGAGAAGAAAAGCAGCTGTATGTATGTCAAGAACTCAAATGGAAAAAACAGTTCTGAGAACAGAAGGGAAAGCTGAAAACTGGAAAGAGTATGTAAAGGTGCTCTACAAAGGAAATGAACTTTGAGACAATATTGTAGGATGGGAAGATGAAGATGAAATAGGAGGTACTATACTGAGAGAAGAATTTGACAGAACACTAAAAGATCTAAGGCCCCTGGAGTAGACAACATTCCCTCAGGGGTACTGAAGTCTCTGGGGACTGTGACAAAACTGTTTCACCTGGTATGTAAGATGTATGAAACAGGCAAAATACCCTCAGACTTTAAGAAAAATGTAGTAATCCCCATCACAAAGAAATTCAGGCACAGATAGGTGGTAAAATTGCAGAACCATCAGTCTGATAAGTCACGGCTACAAAATTTTAACACAAATTATTTACAGAAGAATGGAAAATCTGGTAGAAGCAGATCTTGGGGAGGATCAGTTTGGATTTAGGAGAAATGTAGGAACATAGGAGGTAATACTCACCTTATGACTTATCTTAGAAGGTAGATAGAAAAAAGGCAAACCGACATTTCTTGCTTTTATAGATCTGGAGAAAGCCTTTGACAATGTTGTTTACTTTACACTCTTTGAAATTATGAAGTCAGCAGAGGTCAAATATAGGAAACAGAGGGTTACTTACAACTGTACAGAAACCAGGCAGCAGTTATTAGAGCCGGCTGCGGTGGCCGAGGGGACTGAGGCGCTACAGTCACGGTCTGCACTGCCACTACGGTCGGGGGTTCGAATCCCCCCTCGGGCATGGATATTTGTGCCGTCCTTAGTCTTAGCTAGTTCATAAGTAGTTTGTAAGCTTAGGGACTGATGACCCCGTAGTTAAGTCCCATAAGTTCTACAAACATTTGAACATTTGCAGTTATTAGAGTTGAAAGCCATGAAAGGAAGTATTGATAGGGAAGGGAGTAAGACAGGGTTGTAGTCTTTCTCCCATATTATTCAATCTGTATGTTGAACAAGGAAGGAAAGTGAGGAGAAATTTAATAATGCATTTTGTGTTTTTATGATGACTTTATAATTCTGCCAGAGGCAGCTAAGGTCCTGTAAGAGCAATTGAATGAAATGGACAGTGTGTTGAAAAGAGTGCATGTATAAGATGAACATTAACAAAAGCTAAACAAGGGTAATATAATGCTGGAGGGATTAGATTAGGTAAAAAAAAATGAAGATGGTAGATGAGTTTTGTTACTTGGACAGTAAAATAACATAAGATGGTCACAGTACATAGGATATAAAGTGCAGTATGTCAATGGGAAGAAAAATGGTTTTGAAAAAGAGAAATTTGCTAACACTGAATATTAATTTAAGTGTAAGGAAGTCTTTTCTGAAGTCATTTGTGTGGAGTGTTGCCTTAAACAGGATTGAAACATGAATGATAAATAGTTCAGACAGGAAGAGGACAGAGACTTTTGAAATGTGGTGCTACAGAAGAATGCTGAAGATAATGTGGGTAAATAGTGTAACTAATGAGGAGGTGCTGTACAGAAAAAAGGATTTTCTGCCACACATTGACTAAAAGAAGGGATTGATTAGTAGGACACATTCTTGGACATCAAGGACTTATGGATTTAGCATTCGAGAGTTGTATGTAGGGTAAACATCGCAGAGGGAGACCAAGAGACAAATACCGTTATCAGGTTCAAATGGATGTGGGTTGCTGTTGTTATGAGGAGATGAGGAAGCTTGCTCCAGATATAGCCTTGTGGAGAGCTGCATCAAACGAGTCTCTGGACTAAAGACCACAACAACAAATACTTTTTTTTGTTTTTGTAGTGAGAAAGGAGTAACAATTTGTTGTTTTCATTTACCCAACACTTGAATATTGCTTTTCACTGTGGGTTTTTTCTTTCTAAATTGGGGATTTAGGGTGCAAAACTACTAGTCATGTGCAGCATGTGTGAACATATCTAAAGAAAGGACTAAGAAGGGGCAAAGGTGAAAAGGATTAACCATATTTGGTCAAAGTTAGAAAAGGAAAAGATAAGAACAAGGCCATCCCTAGGAAAAGATACCTCAAAACATTTGGAAGACAGCAGAGTTCTCTGTGGAGGGGGGAGGATTTCAAATTTACTTCACCATATTGGTGTGGTGAATAAAAAGAAATTCACAATCAATGGAGTACATATCATCTGCTGAAACATCAGACATATCAGACAGTAGAGGCAGACTCTGACAGACAATTAAAATGGGCACTGTACCAATAGGTGGCATATGCCAAGGATTGAGAACAGTAACCACAAAGTGGGGCAGAGTCAGCACATAATAAATGGCAGTGGCGGAACTGACAATGTTGTATGTGCAACCAGCTTAAAATGACCACAGAGCACAGAGAGGTGGTCAAACAAACAGTAGGGAGAGGTTTAATGTCCTGGAGTTTGTTTCCTTCAAGGGAAGACCAATGTGTATGCCAGAGCAATACCACATACCCGGAGACAGTGGCATAATGATCCACAAGGGGACAGAATAGTCAGCAACCCAAGGGAGGAGAGCTCAATCCTTTGCAGCAGAATCCACAATCTCATTCCCTGACACAATGACATTGCCAGGAACCTACAGGAACACCACAATTGCACTTCTGGCAATAAGCAAGTGAAGGAACTCCTGAATTCTTGAGACTAAGGGGTGAAATGTGTATAGCATGCAAAGGCTTTGAAGGGCACTCAGAGAATCTGAGCATGTGACACTATTAGAAAGCTTGTGTCACATGATGTACTGTTAGGCCTGATAGAGGGTAAGAGTTCTGCAGTAAAGATCAAGATCTGGACAAGAAGACAATACTGGAAAGTGCTGTTGCCTAGTAGAAAGACACATCTGACACCTCATTTAGTCTTGAAGCCATCTGTTTAGGCAAAGATACTGCCTCCAAGCTGTGTAAAAAGGACAAGAAACTCACTGTGATAACATGGGCCTGGGTTAGTGGCTTTGGGAAGCAAATGCAGTTCAAGCTTAACACAGGCCTCAGGATGAAGCTAGTCTGCAGAACTCTCACCCATCAGGAATGTAACAGAGAACATAAAGCAAAGTTGCTGAAGCAGCAACAAAAAGCAAACTCTGGGAGAGAAGATGGATTAGCTGCATACTGATGGTCAAGGGAATCATCAAGAAAGAGAGAATAAGATGGGTGTCTATGTGTAGAAGAGAAAAAGCTCACATAATGACTAAAAATGATTTCCTTCTGATAGAACAGTGACAATTTGGCAGCTTCAACAGAAAGGCTCTCAAGGGGACTGGTGTAAAACATTTCTCTAGCTAAACGGATCCCTTGATGGCAGATTCTGTTGAAGTGATGTAAAATGAATGATCATGCAGATAAATAGATGATACATCCATAGTCCAGTTTTGAATGGACATGGGATCAGTACAAGTTGAGCAGGGTGGTGTGATCCACTCCCCATGAAGTACCTCATAATGCACACAGAACACTGAGTGACCGGGTACAGGCAGCTGCTAGGTGAGACACATGGGTCCAACAAAGTTTCCTGTCAAACACTAGTCCCAGGAATTTCAATGTGGAAAAGTGACAGTGCCGAGATGAATGGAAAGGGGAAGAAATTCCGTAAACTTACAGAAATTCGTACAGACTGTCTGTTCAGTGGAGAAGAGCTGCAACAATTTGCAAAGTCATCAACAAAGAGTGAAATGAGATGTCTGTTACTAGATTGTCCATAATAGGTTAATTGATGTGGCAAGCAGAACAATACCCAACACTGAACCCTAAGGTACACCCTTCTCTTGAATCCAATTGTTCAACAGTGCTGAACTTACACACACCTAAAAAATGTGCTCTTTTAAGAATTCATGAATAAAATTAGGCAGGTGAGGCTGGTATCCCCAAGTATGAAAAATATGGAGGATACCCATCCTGCAAAAGGCACTGAATGCCTTCTTCAGAAGACACTGCCTCTGTTTGGTGCCTCCACAAAAATTGTTTATATTATGAGTTAATAGGGTGACTAGATGATCATCTGCAGAGTGATGCTTACCAAAACCACATTATGCATTTCTCTGGAGATTCTGAGACTCCAACCACTATATGAACTTGCAGACAATACTGGTGAGGGAAATTGGTCAGTAGCTGCAAGAAGATGTTTACCTTAGTAGGCATAAGTATGAGAATGACTATGGCTTCACACCAACATCTAGGAAATGTGCCATCTGTCCAGATGCAGTTGTGCATTTGAAGAAGAAACTGCAGGCCCTCGGCAGAAAAGTGTAGTAACATCTTACGTGAATGCCATCTGTTCCTGGAAAGGAGGATCGTGATGAAGAGAGAGTGTGCTGAAGCTCCCTCATAGTAAAATCTGCATTATAGTATTCATGATTCTGAGAGGAGAAAGTTTTTGCCCTCACTTCTGCCACCATTTTCTGAGAGGAAACCAGGGTGGTAGTGCTTCGAACTCTAAATCTTGGCAAAATATTCACCCACCCAAGATGTTAGAGATGTCAACAGGGTCCACAATGACTTTGTCCACTACGGTCAGACTGCGAATCAGAGAATGAGCTAAGACCCTATAAAGTTGATGGAGGTTACCCCAAACAAGTTAATTGGGGAAGGGGGGAGGCATTAAAAGAGCATGTAAACAAAAGCCAACAAGCTCATTTAATATCTCTAAAGAGAGAATAACACATAATTGTTTGTAAAAAATACTGTTCTGCAGGCATGTTTATAGTGCACCAAAAGACCAAAGAGTTGCCACCAGTGCATTCATCCTGGCCTTCGAAGGTGAAGGATATGATCTACCAGTGCTATGTCAAACCGTCGTACCTCCCTCTCCCTATGAGGTGCTTCAGGTGCTGGAAGTTGGAGGATATGTCCTCCCATTGCACTTCCAGACCAACATGCAGGGAATATGAGCGTCCTTCTCATCCGGACGCTCCATGCACCCCACCTCCCAGATGAACAGCCCCTTTTCTGCTACAGCATCGTCCACGCGCACTAAGGGTATGACTCCTATCAAGGTATCGCCTCCTCCTGTGGGCCCTAGGGGCCATGAATCTTCCATTGCCCCTTGTTTGGGGGGGGGGGGGGGGATCCTCCTTCCACTGCTCCAAAACCTGTTTTTGGGGCAACTTTCCTCCAACCATCAGGGACACCAGTCCCCAATCCCCAGCTGGAGAAGCAACAGCTTCCTCCAGAAGGGGTACCTCAGGATGCTCCCTTCCAAGGATTCTCAGAGTGCACCAGGGGATCCCAGCCAATGGCTGAAGGATCTGCAAACTGCTGGTTAAAGGGCTTCCGGCTCTTCGTCAGTCCCTGATGTCACCAAAGGACCAGCGAGAGGTGAAGAAGAAGGCAAAGACAAACAGAATCTTTAGTGGCTCTAAATCAACACTCCAGTACATCTTCTGCCACTGAAGATCAGGATCTTGCCATAACTGAATTTCCAGAACCCATGATCCTAGATCCTGCAGATTCTGAGGGGTTGGCAGCAGGGGTCCCTATGGCTACTCGGCTCAGCAGTGGTTTTTTCCACCATTTACCTGAGCTGCAGCAGTTACTCTGCCGCTTCCCTGTGCTCTGTTTAGCCCTACAGGAAACTTCCCTGTCAAGAGGACCCCCACAGTTTGAGGGTATCGGGGCTATTTTAAAACCGTTGCATCTATGACAAAGTTTCTGGTGGTGTCTGCGTTTATGTACTAGCCTCTGTCCCCGGTGCTGCTGTGCCTCTTCAAACACCTCTAGAGGCAGTTGCTGTTAGGCTCCAGGTATTACAGGATTTTACCACCTGTTCTGTCTACCTTTCACCAGATGAGGATGTATCTCCTGTGGACCTCGCTGCCTTGGTCGCCCAACTTCCCCCACCCCCCTCACCCTTTTTTTTTTTTTCTTCTTTTAGAGGATTTCAACGCCCACCACATTCTGTGGGGTAGCACACAGACCTTGGCCCGGGGTAGAGATATTGAGACGTTTCTGACAGAGCAGAACGCCTGCCTCTTCAACACCGGTGCTCCTACACATTTTAGTGTAGCACATGGAACGTATTCCACCATATACTTGACTGTCTGCACCCCAAGCCTTCCTCCACATATCACTTGGTGGGTTCACAACAACCTTTGCAGCAGTGACCATTTTCCTATCTTCCTGTTGCTCCCACCAGCTGACCATCTGCCTCGCTGGTCCCTCCATAGGGTTGACTGGTCAGCGTATGCCTCAACTGCTCTGATTTCCACTCCACTACAAGATGATATAGATTTGGCAGTCCAACAGGTCATTGCTGCCATAGTTTCTGGCACGAGGTTACTGTTCTGACCAACACTAGGTCACCTCGGGGCACATCCATGCCTTGGTGGACACTGGAGGTCTCTGAGGCCATCCAGGACCATCAGCAAGCTCTACAACACCACTGATGCCAATCTTCCATTGAACATCTGATTATCTTCAAACGTCTATGGGTAAGAGCACAGTGACTAATACAGCAAAGTAACAAGGCTTTCTGGGAGAGGTACATAGCCAGCATTGGTTCTCGTGTCTCCCCTTCCCGGGTATGGTCACAGGTTTGGCACCTCTTCAGAAAAGCCTGCTACATGTCGAAGAGATGCACCAATTTTAGGCTTGCTGTTTGATGTCCATCTCAATTGGGTGTTGCACCTCCACCAACTCAAACAAAAGTGCTGGCAACACCTCAACATTCTGCACTGTCTGAAACACACTGTTTGGGGAGCTACACGCCCAATGCTCCTGCAACTTTATAAGGCCCTCATTCAGTTGCACCTTGACTATGCATGCATAGTCTATGATTCGGCTGTGCCTTCAGCGTTGAAGGCATTGGACCCAATACTACATTGTGGTGTCTGTTTGGTGACGGGGCATTTTCGCACGAGCCCTGTGACAAGTCTCCTAGTCGAAGCTGGTATCCTTCCCCTACAGTTCTGCTGGCAACACCAGCTACGTTCTTATGTTGCACATGTTCAGGCCTCACCCCACTACCCAAACTGCTGGCTCCTTTTCCCAGATGCTGCACTCCCTATCCCTCTATGACAGCCCAGGTCAGGTTACCTGAATGCAGTCCGTGTTTGTTCCCTTCTTTCATCCCTCGAATCCCATCCACTCCCAGCCAATTTCCAAGATCCCTTTGAAACCCCACCTCAGTCCATTTCTTGTTTGCAGATTTGTTTGGAGCTGTCCCATGCCTCGGACTCAGTTTCCTCAACACATGTATGTCACCAGTTCCTGCAACTCCTTGATTTGTTCCATGGTGCCAAAACCATTTACACTGATGGTTCCCTAGCCAATGATCATGCTGTGTGTGTGTATCTTCGTGACGACCATGTTGAACAGAATTCTTTGCCATGAGAGAGTAGCGTCTTTACTTCACAGCTGATCACTATTCTAAGGGCCTGCCCCAGTGGGTCATTTGTCATCTGTAGTGACTCCCTGAGTGGCTTACAGGTGATCAATCAGTGTTTCTCTCACCAACAAATAGTTCGGTAAATCCAGGATACTCTCTCGGCAGATCTGGCCATTCTGTGGTTTTTATGTGGATCCCAGGCCACATTGCCATACCAGGGAACGAACATGTTGATCAGTTGGCCCTGCAGGCCACTATGGCACTGCCTCTAGATATTGAAATAGTGAAATCAGAACTCAAGTTGGCATTGCACCGTAAGGTGTCTGAGGCTTGGACCACTGAATGGTCTACCACAAGTACACCAAATAAGCTTTGAGCAGTGAAGCTATCCATGGCTCAGAGGAAATCTTCACTGTGGCCCATATGTTGAGAGTTGTTTGTCCTCTGCCGCCTTTGTATTGGGTGTACAAGTTTAACCCACGGCTATCTCCTTCGCTGTGAAGCCCCGCCAACCTGTGGCATTCTTTTAATCTACCAGGCATGCTAGCCTTAGTTTTAGGCGATTATTCCTCATGGCTAAATCTGTTTTAAGTTTTATTTGCACAACTGGTTTTTACAATTCCATATAGTGGTGGGTGCTATAGCGTGATTGCACAGGTCCCCACCTATCCAGCAGTTTTATGTCCTTTTAAGACTTTTGTGTAGAATGCCTAGGGGTTTTTAGTGTGTGCAGTATGGCTGTCTCATCCTCTATTATTTTTCTGATCAGCCAGCCATGGTATTCTGCTGTCCAGTTTTAACTTAGTGCCTGACTTGTTTCTTTTTTTAATTTTTTTTTAACTATGTATGTCTTACTTTGTGCTATCAGCGAATCATTCATTGTCAGTCTGTCCCTTTTATGAGTTTCCCTTTTCAATGTTTCATTTTTTAGCTTTTGACACTGAACTGTTTGCTAGAATGAGGGGACTGATGACCTAGCTTTTAGACCCCTCAAAATAACAACAACAACTACTACTACTTTATGCATACTTGACCCAATCCTCCATTGTGACGACAGGCTGGCAATGGGTGCTTTTTGCACTAGTCCAGTGACAAGTCTTCTGGTTGAAGCAGGGGTCCATCGACATTCTATGATTCCATCGACAATATCTGCTAGCATCATATGTCCCCATGTTCATGCCATTCCAACTCATCCAAACCACAGGCTTCTTTTTCTGTCTTCTGCTCCCCCCCCTCCCACAAAGGCGACCCATGTCAGGTTTTTTGATTTCAGCCCAGGTTTGCTCTCTCCACTTTTCACTCGAGTCCCTTCGCCTCCCTCCCACATTCTACTATCCAGGATCCACCCCACATAACTTTTAAATAATTTATAGTGTTTTATATCTACTGACTACAGTTTCAGTGTGTGTGCAATGTGCGCGGCTCATCCTTTATCAGCCAGCTACGGACTTCTGCTGTAACATTTTAGAAAGGTTAAACACATGTTTACCTGCTTTGTTTTCCTCATTTGTGCTGTTAGTGAAACATTCGCTGTTGATCTGTACTCCCCGTGGATTGTCATTGTCAGTGTTCAGCTCCATACTTTCTTTTGTCTACAATAAATTCATAATCTTTGCTAGGAACAGGGGACTGATGACCTAGCAGTTTAGTCCCCTCTAAACAACAACAACCATAAGAACAACAATCTCCTGTGTTATCCAAGGATTTCTATTAGGCTTTGCCCTTCTGCCTATATGATCCTCTGCGGACTACACTATCTCTCAGAGCTACCCATTCTTCTTCTACTGTATTACTTTCCCCCATTTCAGACAGTCCTTGCCTAATGCTCCCTCTAAAACTCTCCACCACCTCTGGTTCCTTCAATTTTTCCAGATTCCATTTCCTTAATTTTCTACCTTTTTGAGGTCTCTCAAGGTTTAATCTACAGTTCATAACCAATAAGTTATGGTTAGAGTCTATATCTGCCCCTGGATATCTAATACAATTTAAAACCTGGTTCCTAAATGTATTCCTTACCATTATAAAGTCAATCTGGTACTGTCCAGTGTCTCCTGATCTTCCACGTATACAGCCTTCTTTCATGATGTTTAAACCAAGTGTTGGTGATCATTAAATTGTGCTCTGCCCAAAATTCTACCAAGTGATCTCCTCTTTCATTTCTTTTCCCCAGTCCGTATTCATCTACAACATTTCCTTCTCTTCCTTTTCCTACTAACGATTCCAGTCCCCCATCAGAATTGTCTCCCTTAAGTTTCTAAATAATTTCTTTTATCTCCTCATACATTTCTTCAATATCCTCATTATCGACAGAGCTAGTTGGCATATAAACCTGTACTACTATTGTCAGTGTTGGTTTTATGTCTATCTTTGCTATGATAATGTGTTCACTACACTGTTCATAGTAATTTACTTGCATTTCTATTTTCTTATTCTTTATCAGATATAATCCTGTGTTACCACCAACTGATTTTGTATTTATAACCCTGTAATTACCTGATCAAAAATCCTGTTCATCCTGCCACCAAAATTCACTAATGCCCACCATATCTATCTTTAATCTATCCATTTCTCTTTCCACATTTTGTAACTTACCTACCCGATTGACAAATAAAACATTCCAAACTCCAGTCTGTAGAATGCCTCTTTTGTTTCTCTTGATGACAACATCCTCCTGAGTAGGCCCTACCCAGAGATCCAAATGGGGACTATTTTACATCTGGAATATTTTACCCAAGAGGATGCCATCATCATTTATTCATACAGTAGAGCTGCATGTCCTTGGGAAAATGAATGACTGTAGTTTTCTCCCCTTGCTTTCAGCCATTCGCAGTAACTGCATGGCAAAGACATGTTAGCCGATGTTACAAGGGCAATGCAGTTAATCATCCAGACTGTTGCCCCTGTAATTATTGAAAAGGCTGCTGCCCCCTCTTCAGGAACCACATATTTGTCTGACCTCTCCACAGATACCCCTCTGCTGTGGTTGCACCTACAATACAGCTATCTGTATCATTGAGCCATGCAGGCCACCCCACCTTGGCAATGTATGTGGTTCATGAAGAAGCAAGAAGGTGCTTAAAACATCAGTGTAGGACTGTGCTATGATAGTGCCACAGAAAACAACAAAACGTGCATGCCCCCTCCATGAAAACCTCGATCACACCATAACACCGTCAAGTCCAAATTTTTAGTGTTGGCACTACACACACTGGTTGATAATGTTCACTGGGCATTCAAAATACCCACACCCTTCCATCAGATCACCACACCATGTACTGTGATTTGTCACTCCACACAAAATTTTTCCACTGTTCAGTAGTTCAATGTTTACGCTCCTTACACCAAGCGAGGCTCATTTGGCACTGATCTGCATGATGTGTGGCTAATGGGCAGCCACTTGACCATGAAATTCAAGTTTTCTCACCTCCCACCTAACTGTTCTTGGAGTGGATCCTGATGCAGTCTGCAATTCCTGTGTGATGGTCTGGATAGGTGCCTGTCTGGTACACTGTACAAACCTCTTCAACTTTCAGCAGTCTCTGTCAGTCAACCTGTACACCTTTGTGCTGTATGTGTCCCTTCATGTTTCCATTTCACTATCACATCAGAAACATTGTACCTATGGATGTTTAGAAGTGTGGAAATATTGCATACAGACTTCTGACACAAGTGACAACACCCAATCACCTGATCACATTTGAAGTCTTTGATATCTGCAGAGTGCCCCATTATGCTCTCTCACAATGCCTAATGATTATTTAGGTTGCTAATATGGAATACCTGGCAGTAGGTTGTATCATAATGTACCTAATATTAAAAATGTATGTTTTTGGTGGTGTCCAGATTTTTTTGATCTCATAGTGTATCTCATGGACGACTATAAACATAAAATTAGAGCCCACATGGAGGATTACTAGGAACTGTTTTTCCTGCAAATGATATGCAGCTGGAATGCCGAAGGGGGAAATGGCAAAGTACCAGAACAGGAAATCAATGATCATAAAGCAGTTACAGCATCGATGATTTCAGCTGTAAGTAGAAATATTAAAAAAATGTTCAAAGATTTACCTGTTTAACAAAAGTGACAAAAAGCAGATTTCAGAGTACTTGACAGCTCAACACAGAAGTTTTTTTTCCTCAAGTACAGATAGTGTTGGGGAACAGTGAACAAAGTGCAAAACCATTGTACAACATGCATTAGATGAGTATGTGTCAAGCAAGATCATAAGAGATGGAAAGGAGCCACCATGGTACAACAACTGAGTTAGAAAACTGCTACAGAGGCAAAGAGAACTTCACTGCAAACATAAACATAGCCAAAGCCTTGTAGACAAACAAAAATTACACAAAGCAAACTGTAGTGTGAGGAGGGCTATGTGAAAGGAAGGCATTCAATGAATTCGAAAGTAAAGTTCTATGTACTAACTTGGCTGAAAATCCTAAGAAATTTTGGTCTTATGTCAAAGCAGTAGATGAATCAAAACAAAATGTCCAGACACTCTGTGATGAAAATGATACTGACACAGAGGATGACACACTAAAAGCTGAAATTCTAAATGTCTTTCTCCAAAGCTGTTTCACAGAGGAAGACTGCACTGTAGTTCCTTCTCTAGATTGTTGCACAGATGAAAAATGGCAGATATCAAAATAAATAACAGAGGGATAGAAAAACAATTAAAATTGCTCAAAAGAGGAAAGGCCGCTAGACCTGATGGGAAACCAGTTTGATTTTACACAGAGTACGCAAAGAAACCTGACCCCCTTCTTGCAGTGGTGTACCATAAGTCTCTAGAAGAGCAAAGAATTCCAAAAGATTTGAAAATGGCACAGGTCATCCCCATTTTCAAGAAGGGACATTGAACAAATGTGCAGAACTATAGGTCTCTATCTCTAATGTCAGTCAGTTGCAGAATTTTGGAACATGTGTTATGTTTGAGTATAATGACTTTTCTATAGATTAGAAACCTACTCTATAGGAATCAGTATGTGTTTTGAAAAAGGCAGTTGTGTGAAACCCAGCTCTCACTATTCGCCCACGAGAGTCAGAGGGCCATAGACATGGTCTCCCACTGCGATTTTTACCCTACACAGTTCCCTCCAATGCTAAATTCACAATTCCGTAAAGTATAAGAATGTATCCTACGAACCAATCCTTCTTTTAGTCAAGGTTTGCCAGAAATTCCTTTTTTTCTCCAATTCTGTTCAGTACCTCCTCATTAGTTATGCAATCTACCCACATAATCTTCAGCATTCTTCTGTAGCACCACATTTCAAAAACCTCTAGCCTATTCCTGTCTGTCTATTGATTATCCTTGTTACAATCCTGTTTAAGGCAACACTTCACACAAATGACTTCAGAAAAGATTTCCTTACACTAAAATTAATATTCAATGTTAGAAGATTCCTCATTTTAAAAAGTGCTTTTCTACCCACAGTCATTCTGCATTTTATATTCTCTGCGCTACAACCATCATGTGTAATTTTACGGTTCAAGTAATGAAACTCATCTACCACTATTATTTTTTTCGTTACTTAATATATTTCCTTCAGCATTTTTTCCCCTGATTTTCTTAGACTATGTTACATTACTCTCGTTAATGTTAATTTTGTTGTTGTTGTTGTGGTCTTCAGTCTGCAGACTGGTTTGATGCATCTCTCCACGCTGCCCTGTCCTGTGCAAGTCTCTTCATCTGAGAATACGTTCGGCAACCTACATCCCTTTGAATCTGCTTACTATATTCATCCCTCAGTCTCCCTCTACGTTTTTTACCCCACACACTTTCTTCTAATTCTACGTTGACAATTCCTTGAAGTCTCAGAATGTGTCCAACCAATCTAACCCTTCTCTTAGTCAGGATATGCCAGAAACTCCTTTTCTCCCCGATTTGGTCAAGCACCTTTTCATTAGTAATGTGATCTACCCATCTAATTTTCATCATTCGTCTGTAGCACCACATTTCAAAAGCTTCTATCATCTTTTTATCTGAATTCCTAATTGTACAGGTTTCACTCCACTTCCAGAAAGGACTTCCTAACATTTAAATTAATATTGGATGTTAACAAGTTTTGCTTCTTTAGAAACACTTTTCTTCCCATAGCCATTCTGCATTTTATATCTTCTTTACTTCGGCCATCAGAAGTTATCTTGCTACCCAAATAATAAAATTCATCTACTACTTTTATTGTCTCATTACCTAATCTAATTCCTTCAGCATCACCTGATTTGCTGACATTGCATTCCATTACCTTTGTTTTACTCTTGTTAATGTTCATCTTATATCTTCCTCTCAAGACACTATCCATCCCACTAAATTGCTCTTCCAGATCTTTTGCAGTCTCTGACAGAATTGCTATGTCATTGGCAAACCGCAGTGTTTTTATTTCTTCTCCCTGCACTTTAATGCCCTCTCCAAATTTCTCCTTGCATTCCTTCACTGCCTGCTCAGTGTACAGATTGAACAACATTGGGGAAAGGCTACAGCCCTGTCTTACTCCCTTCCCAACCTCTGCATCCCTTTCTTGTCGTTCGACTCTAATAATCGCTGTCTGGTTTTTGTATACGGCGAATATAATTCTTCACTCCCTATATTATACCCCTGATTCCTTCAGAATTTGGAAGAGTGTATTCCAGTTGACATTGTCAAAAGCTTTCTCCAAGTCGACAAATGCTAAAAACGTAGGTTTCCCTTTCCTTAAGCCTATCTTCTAAGATAAGTTGTAATGTGAATATTGCCTCCCATGTTCCTACATTTTTCCTAAATCCAAACTGATCTTCCCCAAGGTCGGATTCCAGAAGTTTTTCTATTCATCTGTAAATAATTCGTGTAAGTATTTTGCAACCATAACTTATTAAGCTGATAGTTCTGTAATTTTCACACTTGTCTGCACTTGCTTTATTTGAAATTGGAATTACAATATTCTTCTTGAAGTCAGAGGGTATTTCCCCTGTCTCAAACATCTTTCATACCAGGTGATACAATTTTTTCATGACTGGCTCTCCTAACGACATCAGCAGTTCAGATGGAATATCATCTTCTCCAGGGTTCTTGTTTCGACCCAAGTCCTTCAGTGCTCTGTCAAATTCTTCTCGCAGTATCATATCACATAACTCATATTCCTCCACTTCGTCTTCCATTTCTAGAATACTGCCTTCAATTTATTTCCATTGTATAGGCCCTCTATATATTCCTTCCACAGTTCAGCTTTCCCCTCTTTACTTAGCACTGGTCCTCCGTCTGAGTTCTTGATATTCATACAGCTGCTTTTATTGTCTCCAAATATCTCTTTTATTTTCCTGTAAGCGGTATCTATATTTCCCCTAGTTATGCATTCTTCTATGGTTCTGCATTTGTCCTCTAGCCACTCCTGCTTAGCCAGTCTGCTCTTCTTGTCAATCTCATTTTTCAGATGTTTGTACTCCCTTTTTCCTGTTTCACTTACTGAATTTTTGTATTTTCTTCTTTCATCAATTAAATTCAGAGTTTCATGTGATATCCAAAGTATGTTTTGCTATCTTTCATGATTCTTCAAGAAAGTGTTTGTAATGTTTAAATCATGTTTGGAGCAAAATTGTACCAGGCATCTTCCTCTTTTCGCAGTCCATATTCACCTAGCTCTTTTCCTTCTCTTCCTTTTCTTATTACTGAATCTAGTCCCCCATCACAGTAAAGTTTTCTTCTCCCTTAACTGTATGAAATATTTCCTTTTACCCCCCCCCCCCCATACATTTCTTTGATGTCCTCATCATTGATCATTGGCAGAGTACATGGCATAAAACTTGTACTACTGTGGTCAGTGTTGACTTCATATTTATCTTGACTATGATAATGCAATCACAGTGTTGCTTATAGTAGCTTACTCACATTGCTATTTTCTTATTCATCACACCTATTCCTGTAAAACACCAACAAATTTTGTATTTATAACCCTGTACTCACCTGACCAGAAATCCTTTTCATCTTTCCAACAAACTTCCCCAACTCCCTATGTATCTAGCTTCAACCACTCAATTTTCCTTTTTAACTTTTCTAGCCTCACTACTCAATTAAAGGATCTAATGTTACATGTTCTTCCTGATGACGACATCATCCTGAGTAGTCTCCACACAGAGATCTGAAAAGGGGACTATTTTAGCTCTAGAATATTTTGCCTGAGAGGAGGCCAGCATTATATATTTATGCCCTCAGTAAAAGTAACGACTGTAGTTTCCCCTTGCTTTCAGCCGTTCACAGTAACTGTATGTCAAAGCCACATTAACTGATGTTACAAGGCCAACTCAATCATTCAGACTGTTGCCCTTGCAATTACTGAAAAGGCGACTTTCACACATTTGCCTGGCCTTCCACCCGGGAGTAGCCCAGCGGTCTGGAGCACCACATTACGGATCGTGCGGCCTCCCGCGTTGGAGGTTCAAATCCTCCCTCGGGCATGGATGTGTGTGTTGTCCATAGGTTAGTTTAACTTAGTTTAAGTAGTTTGTAAGTCTAGGGACTGATGACCAACATAGTTTTGACACACCAGGCCCAGATGAGTAAAAAATGTTAAATGCCTGTGTCTTAATTCCTATATGTTAGTTTTGAAGCCAGTGGCATTACTTACCAATCCAGCCTAACTTCAGGCCCAGCTGCACATGAAGTGGGAAGTGTGTATTTATAAGCCATGGCTCAATCTGTGGCTTCAAATGGTGTATAAGGAAAACGTCATCATTGATGTACAGTTTAATGTCTGAATTAGGAACTTCTGGTACTTCAATCACTATTTTTGTGACAGAATCCAATTTTTGTAATAAGACTGATTTTATCCATTGAAGTGATGAATGAAAATTCTGTTCTGCAGCAACTATCTGTGAATCAACCTACAAGTAAAATAACAGAATGTAGGAGAAAGTAATTCAGTTACATTAATTTAACATGTGCAGTTTTTCATAACCTTTCAATGGAGAAAGGCATATGATTTTCTGCTTGAAAATCTAAAATTCCAAATCACTTGCAACTGTAAAAACTGAATATTAATCACTAGTTATTGGGATAAAATGTTAGAAACAAAACAAGCCCTAGGATTAATGTATTCAAGATTTTGGAAGCTTTAAATAATCTCTCAGAATTCACTTCGCCTGAAAGGAGGAGGTTAAGGTAGAATATATTTTCACAGATATAAAACAAAGGTCTCATGGAACCTCATGACAAGGAGAACATAAGAAGTGAAGGTGAAAAGTTACTGATCTAACTGTGAAAGTCTGTGTTTCCCAGAGAAAAAATGCACATATTTCTCAATGTAGTGTCAAAGTAGGTCAATATACATGTACCAATGTTTTGTGATGAGTAGATTCCATCCGTCAAGTGTAATTCCAAGCCATTGTGGAGGTCTTCTGACTGAGGGTGTATTTGATGCACCTCTCCTGCATAATTACTGGAACCTACTTCCAGGTGATTTCCCTAAATCACTCCAGACAAATGCTGGGATGATTCCTTTGAAAGGGCACGGCCTATTTCCTTCCACATCAGTACCTACAAACCTTCTGAGCATAAGCTCTGTCTCTAATGACCACGCTGTCGACAGGACATTAAACTCCAAGCTTCCTTCCTTGTACTTCCAGCTGAACATGTTTACTACCAGTATACATAAGCCTAGGCCTTTTTTTCAGTGTTTACATCATTTTGAGTGTGCTGTAACTGAAATATGACAGAACATTCAACAGTTTTGAGTTTCTGATGATAAGTGTATTGCTCCTCCAAGAAAAAGTTCCAAATGTAGCAGTGAACCTAAACTGACAGCAGATGCCAATAAAGGTGTGACATTATGACCAATCCGCTGATAGGAAGATTTCAAAACTCTCATGTATTTAGCAGCTTCGAAATCATTGATCCAAAAACATTTGCTTCTTTTAGAGAACATTTCCCTGCCACTTTGGTCAATAATTTTACATTAAACTACAGTCTGTTTATTTGTCAGCATAAATTGAAAAATGAACTGTCAGTGATTTATCACAATGATATATTTAGAGGCATTACATTGGTTTGTGAGCTGTTTACTTTCTTGTGGTACTTTCTTTGTGGAACATTACTTTGAAGAATCGTTCACTGAAGTGCACAAAACATTACAAATTGTGCTAACTACACCAAATTCAACAGCAGAAGTAGAGTGCAGTTTCAGCACCTTAAAAAGAATCAAAACCTTCCTCAGGAACAGTATGAGTCAGTAAAGGCTGAACTCACTTGCACTTTGTTCCATTCACATGGAGGAAATCAATGATATTGCAAACTTCAACAACAGTGTTCGACAAGTTTGCCAGTCAGAAGAACAGATGTGCATATTTACTATATAAATAACCTGTCAGAACACAGACCTCATTAGTTAACATGCTAGTTAGATGCCCTACACATGAAACTGCTCCTAGCCAAGGTTTTTTCCCAGAGTTTTTACCTTGGGTGTAAGGCAACAGCCAGGAGGGTCACTGTTGTCTCTCTGGTGTATTCCTGATGGGGAAGACGTCACATATGTCCTCCCACAGTTTATTTTGATTTTGACATCACAATCAGTACACAGAAGCACAATGGCAATAACTACAAACTTCAGCATGAGAAGAGCTGGTGAACTTCAGTTCGAGACCAAACACCTCCAAGCCCCCCCAAGTTCTTCAATAAATTGTGTCAGAACTGCATAAACTCAGACAGCCACAAACGTACACGGAAAACCAGTGAAGTGAATGGACCAGACCAATTACAATATTACACACACATAACACTCCCCCCCCCCCAAAAAAAAATACAGTAATAAAATAAAAATGTTTATTGTACATTTGTATAATTTTTTATTAACTACAGTGTTTTGTAGATTATATTAATTACTGGATAATTACCATGTTTAATATCTTGCAAATTTGTTTATATGATGTTATATAAATGGAGGTTCTTTAATGAACACTTCAGACTGATTCCATTATACTGGGTTCTAACTTTTTGTCTGTACCCCACCAGTAAAACTGAACATGAGCCGTCACTGGTGTGAATCGACATCAAACCATTCAATATCTAACGAATGAAGTGGGTATTGGTTATGGGATATGTTAACGAATGTTGACTGATGAATTGGGCATGCATCGTGTTGCCAAGGATCTTGACTCCTGATCAGAAGGAACAGAATGTTAAATTGTGGATGGACACCAGCGACAAGAGCTAGATTTATGGTTATGACTCAGAGACAAAGCAACAATCGTCCCAGTGGAAGAGCCCAGGCTGTCTAAGACCCAAAAAAGCGAGACAGGTGAAGAGCAAATTGAAGAGCATAATCATCATTTTCTTTGATACCAAGGGAATTGTGCACAAAGAATTCATCCCATCCAACAAAACAGTGAATTCTGCATACTACTATGACAGTTTGCAAAGGCTCTGTGAAAATGTGCTGTGATGACGGCCCAAACTTTCACGTCAAGGGAACAGGCTGTTGCACTGTGACAACATGCCTTGTCACATGTCCTTGCTCTCCATCAGTTTGACACTCTAAGAGAGGATTCAGGAAGCATCATTGGCAATACTAAACACCCTAAAACAGCAGGACTTCCAGAAATATTTTTACCATTGGCAGATGCGCTGGTACCATTGTGTACGTTCGGGTGGGACCTACTTTGAGAATGATGGTGACAATTAGTCCAAAGGTAAGGTTTTCAACAGATGGCAGCACCAGTCCCAAAAATTTGGGTAGCACCTTGTATCTCTGAGCAGTCAAAGTGCAACAACATAGAGGCCCGTATGCCAATACTGACTCCTGCCCACACCATTGTCCACCCCCAAGATGTGGTGATGCTTCCTGCACAAAGCAGGATTTTTCCAAGTTGCACATTCTCTTCAGATGAGGGAACAATGATTGTCTGGATGAACACAAAATCTTGGCTAATCTGTGAACAGAACACAGCATCAATCATTACGACTCCAATTCTGATGTTCCTCCACCCAGTTTCTCTGACCTAAATGGTCTAATTATTTTAATAGGACACACACCATAGGCCTCCATGTGTAGAGGCCACATTCCCAAAGCAGATTTTGGACTGTGTGTTGATATTGTGTGTCCTGTTGCTGCCTGGAGGGAGCATTGCAGCTGAGTTACATTCAGCCTCCTCTCTCGACAGGCTGTTGATTGAAGATAACAGTCATCTCTTGCATATATTACACAGGTCGACATGGATTCTAGGGTTTGGAAAGTAAGTAGTGTTATCTACTAAATTTGCTCCCCTGAATATGAAAATCATATCAGTTTCTTTCCATCACCCTTAGTTTTTTCTGCACAGCTAACCCCCCCCCCCTTCCCCTACAAACCTACCATTGGCTGCAAAATATATGTTATGCAACATCCACAACTACAGAAATGTGGCAACCCTGCATTTTTTGTGTGAAGGTGAGGCAGAGGGGGCTAATGAGCTTGGAGCTGACATTCCATTATCGCCACAGAAATCAGTGAGTGAGTGCTACAGCTACAAGAAGGTACTATCGCGCTTTGTTGTGAGTGGTGGTATTTCACTGAAGGTGTGTTAAAAATGTCAGGAACGCAGTGTGTGAATAGTCCAGATACATTTTGTTATATCTGTGGAAATTATGTGATACGTGCAAGACGTCAACAAATAACAAAATTTGTGCAGAAGTCATATTTTTCATATTTCGGCATGAAGCTCGGTGATCAGGACAAGTCATTTGCTCCACACATTGTGTGCCATACATGTGTGGAGCAGTTAAGAAAATTGAGTGAAGGTAAAATCAAGTGCTTGAACTTCACAATTCCTATGGTATGGTGTGAACAGAAGAATCATGTTGATGACTGTTACTTCTGTATGATGAATGTAACGGGATACAACAGAAGAAACATGAAAAACATATGGTATCCAAACTTAGATTCGCCAATTAGACCTGTTCCTCATGGCCCAGGGCTACCAATCCCCTCTCCACCAACATCAGTAGATTCTCTTGAATTCTCTGAACCAGATGTAAGTCAAGAAAGCAGTGAATCCAACTATTCTGAGTGTGGTACCGATAGTAGCCCAAAACTTCTTACTCAAACAGAACTTGACAATTTGGTGAAAGACTCTCAAAAGATGCAGCACAACTACTGGGATCACATCTCAGTGAAAATAACTTACTTGCACACGGTACATCATATTCATTGTACAGAAACCGTGATAAAGATTTCAGGGATATTTTGTTGAAGATGGTTTAATGGTGTTCTGCAAAGACATCGCCGAATAAGTGATGAAAATGGGAGCTCAGAAGTATGAGAGTAAGAAATGGAGATTGTTTATAGATTCTTCAAAGCAAAGTTTTAAAACAGTGTTGCCACATATTGGAAATGACCTAGGATCAATTCCAATTGCGTATTCAGTACATTTAAAAGAGACATACAATACCATGAAAATACTTCAACAAAATGTGAAGTACGAAGAACACCAGTGGCTTGTGTTTGGTGACTTTAAAGTGATTGGCATTCTTTTTGGTCAGCAAGCACGGTACACTAAGATGCCTTGCTACATGTGTGAATGGGGCAGTAGAGCTTATCATAAGCATTGGAGTAGGAGAGAGTGGCCTAAGAGGCAAAATCTGATAGTGGGATCAAAGAGCATAGTGAATGAATATTTGGTTAATCCAGATCATATTTTATTGCCTCCACTGCACATCAAATTAGGACTCATGAAGCAGTATGTTAAAGCACTGGACAAAACAGGAAACTGTTTCCAATGCCTGTGTAGGCAATTCCCAAATCTATCGGCTGCAAAGTTGAAAGAAGGGATATTTGTTGAACCAGCTATAAAGAAGTTGAAGTCTGATGAGCACTTTGACAGTTCTATGATGGAAATAGAACTTCAAGCTTGGAGAAGTTTAAAAAATGTTGTGCATCATTTCCTTGGCCAGAATAAGCACCCTGATTACAAGGAAATAGTTGAAGACATGCTACAGTCTTTTAAACAATTAGGATGCAAGGTCTCTCTAAAACTACATTTTCTAATGTCACACTTAGAGAGTTATCAAGAAAATTTGGCTGACACATCAGAGGAACATGGTGAACAATTTAATCAGGAACTTAAAACTATGGAACATCATTATCAAGGTCGTTGGGGAATAAACATGATGGCTGACTACTGTTGGTGCATCATACATGAAGGAGAAGTGACACACAAGAGGAAGGATATCAAGCGTTCATTCATGGGCAAACGAAAACGGAATTAATACCTCTACCTGGTAAGTGCCCACCATAATATTTGCTTCTTAAAATTCATATGCCTTTTTTCCAATTCTTTTTTAACCACTTTACTGTTCCATTTCGTTTCCATTGTCCCGTAATTACTTTCCAATCTCCAATTTCATTGGGCGCAGAGTTAGACAATGGTGAATATGATGATGATAGTGGTGGTGCAAAAACCTGACATGCTACAGAGAAACAGGCTGCAGATTTGTGATCAGCAGGGTCAATTTAGTCAGAAATTCATAGTTTCATGCAAACCCCAGACAAAAAGTCAAAATTTGTTGACCTGTGTTATCCATGGACAACCGAGGCCTTGTTCTCTTTTAGCAGCTCCTGTTGTCTGAAACTGCATCCAGGTCCTGGAAATTACACTTTGCTACAGCCACCTCCCTCTGTGTCTGTCCTGCTTCGAACCTTCTAATGGCTCTCCATGCCATAGCTTCACATAAATCACATTGTTGTTGCATTGCATTACCTGCTCACTACACTATGTGAGTCCAACTGCTTGTGTAGTTTAAACACAGGTCAAAAATGTTGCCTTGGTCAGCAACTTTCTGTTATCACCATTTTCTCTTTGATGTATTGCTGTTGTCTACATTCCCTAGAACTGACAGGAAGACATTGTACCAGTTTAGTTCACTCTGCTAATGACAATACTTGAAAACCTAGATATCTCAAATGATCCCCTAATTGTTTTGACCAGTGTATTTTTGTATTGGATGTAGGAGGTACATCTGAGTTAAAAAAACTTTTAAGCAAGGAATATCACAGTTTAATGTCCTGTCAACTCGGTGGTCATAGGAGATGGAGCACAAGCTCAATTACTTATTAAGGATAGGTAAGGAAATCAGCCATGCTCATTGAAAGGAACCATCCCAGCATCTGCCTGGAGCAATTTAGGGAAATCATTCAAAACCCACATCTAGATTGATGAATGTGTGTTTGAACAACCATTCTGATTTTTATATACTCTGCCACCTTGCTCGGTCTGATGTTAGTAAGACAATACATATTGTGTGTTTTTTGATACAAGTATTTCAATTAACTCATGATGGACAGTCCATATTGTATTCAGTTTTCTGCTCATCATGCATTAGGGTCACATCTACAAGCAACCAAAGCACGAATTTGTAACAAATACAGTTGTACATGTCTTGATTTAATGGTAGGGTAATAATCAGTTAATTTATAATTTCAAATAACATTCATAAAATATGACATTTTAATGATAAAATGGTAATTTGGATATTTTATTGTTTTAATCTGAGATTTTATGAGAAATGTCACAATGAATTGCCAGTGATAGCTTTGAAATTAACATACCAGAAAAAGTGACACAGTCATGAATTCCTGGTACTGATATGTAGCATACTGAAAGTACTTGACATTAACTATACCTTGTAATATAGAGGAATTAAAGTATTCAAGCCTTTCATAGAATGGATAATAATTACCTACAAAACAATAACAAACAAATGTCTAATGTTTTGCTTGAGGTTTGATCCTGTGTCATTAAATACGTCAATTGGATTTAATTCTAATTAGATCATGCTCTATATGTTTTAGGCACTTTTATTTTAGGTTGAGATGTATCAAGCAAAAATTCAAGTACTTCAAAATATTCTTTTAATAAGCTTCACTCCCTGATAAAAAAATCTGACAGTTGGAAGCTATTTGTCAAAATCACAAAGGATTTTTAAATCTTTTATCTATAAATAAAGGATTATAAAATAAAGTTATGATCTCGGCCTATAGCTTTCTGCTGGCAATGTTTTTAATCAAAAATTTACTTAGATTGTTCTCCTCAACTTTCCATGACAGGTAATCTTAATAAAGCTGCACTCTCGGTTTATGGTAAAACAAATGACAGTAGTGTTTCAAAAGAGAATATCATCTAAAATTTACAAGTGTGTATAGCATTATTGATATTTCATGAACAAATTCACCTTTTACTTACGTTTTCAAGTTCAAAAGACACTGTGTATTTACGGAGTATACCCATTGCAACTGATGACCTGTAGCAGGCTTCTGTGAGTGGTGTTTGATTTCCCCATTCCAGTTTCAGGTTTTGTTTCTCAATAGCACACTGTGAATGGGGCCAAGCACTGGCATTTTTTCCCACAAGAAACTCACCAGTGAAATTTATTTTTAAAGTTAATTCCTGTTCAGAACATCCTATGGCACCAGGAGTTCCAAAAATCAATTTCAACTGGCCAGTGATGTTTTCTGATGGGCTTGTTTGTAAAAGTTGATGTACATTTACAGCTGGAGTTAGAATTTCACCATCAATACAAATCTGTTGAAACAAAAAAAAAACAACCATAAAATGAGACACAAATATGTAGATCAAGCTTTCTATATACAGACCCCTTCCTGCTGCCATAATGTTTTGTATATGTAATGACTGTTGGAACTGTCAAATGATGCCCTAGAAGAATTGTCAATAAATTAATAGAATATGCTGAGATAATTCTAAGAGATTACAAAAGGATGAAATAAAGCAGCAAATTGGGTCATGGAACAGCAGAAACTGGCCCGTATTGTCAATTTTGGTCAGAACCACATGTGGATTGTGGACTCTATAGTCTGTAACATTTTGCTCTGTTTTGCTCCCAACCTGGAATTCACAATCAGGCCCTTCAGTTCTCTGACATCCCTTTGGCAGAGGTCTTTCATATAGCATGTGCATTTGACCTTTCGGAGGTAGTGTGTGGTCAGCTTTTCACACAGGGTTAGGTGTCCTCCATAGAGGATTTGGCCCAGTTATCCGCTGAGCCTTTCTCTTTGGTGGCAGTTGTCTCATCCTTCCTACCACATCCCCTTCCACCACTTTGGTGGCTCCCGGAGTCTCAAGTGCGGTGGTGTGGGGGCGGGGCAGTAGCACCGCGTGCATCCCACTTGATAGAGCGAACAGTGCTCACATCCTTTATGTGAGGGACTCATTCTCAGGATTTGTGCCTCCTGCACATGTCATCGCTGTGGAAAATTCGGGCACATAGCTTGAGTGTGTCACTCTTCACTCAGGGCCACAAAAATCCCTTGCAACCTCACAATTATGGAGATTCTCCTATGTATATTAACAGGGCTGTTCCCATATGCTTGACCTCTGCATTTTTTGTAAAAATGTCTCACTTCAAGTGGACACTGGTACTTATCGATCATTGGGCTCCCTAATGTTGTGTCCAGTACCTTGGTCAGCTATGAGGGCCACCCCATTACACTCTTGAGTTCATTTGTGGCCTAGGTCACATATCAGAATGTTCACCGCTCAGTGCCATTTGTGGTCATTAATAGTGCTGCAGCTATTAATATTTTTAGCCTTGATGCATTCCATGCCTTTAGCTTTACTATTACTGACAATGTGCTTGGATTCTGATCATATTCTGTATGAAAGTGTCTCAGCTGCGCACGAAATTTGCGTATTTATTTGCATCAGGTCTTTGGTATGCCTCACCTCCATTATGCTCAAACCAACTGCTCTCCCCAACTTTTGTCGGTCTCACCCCATTCCTATCACCATCAAAGGGACTGTTGAAGCCACATTAGATCACCTGATGGCTGCTTGTATTTTGCTTCCTGTTATGCCTCACCCCTCGTTCTCATACGCAAGCCCAAGGGGCCCTTTGCTTATGTGGTAATGTTAAGTGAATTTGTTAGACTATTTGTCGGGGCTGGGCAGTATTTTTGAAGATCAATCTTGTGGAGGCATATCTGCAGTGTCTTTGGGTGACAAGACAAAGCAGGTACTTGTGGTGGCTACCCTATTTGATCTTTTCCAGTATAGTTACCATTCAGGGTGGCCAGTGCCCTTGCCATATTTCAGCAAGTTTTGCAGGAGCTGATCATCTCGCCAACCTATACTCTTTGATTTCTGTCTTGGCGGCAGCCGGCCTCTGCTGTAATTTATGAAATTCATCTTTCTTCCAACCTTCTATTGAGTACTTGGGCTATGAGGTTTCATGATTGGGGGTGCACCCCATGGCCTATCACGTACATGCAGTCACAGGCCTTCACCATCCTTCATCTGTTCCTAGGCAAGGTCTCCAATTATCACCTCTTCCTCCCTATGGTTGCCACAGTTGTTGTGTAAAGGTGACCTTTTTGTTGGTCTCCTGCTTGTGAGCGAGCTTTTCAGTCACATTAGAGAGGCACTTCTTAGGGTTCCTTACCTCACCTCATACACCCCAGAGGTTCCCCTCGTGGTGGTGGTGGACACCTCCCAGTACTGCTTGGGGGCAGTACTTGCACATCATTTCCCAGATGGGTCTGTGAAACCTTTAGTGTTTGTGTCTAAGACACGGAGGTTCAACACTGATACTCCTAGGTGAAAAAAGATGTCCTAGCCATCATTTTTGCTCTCAAGAATTTGTACATTTAATCTCTATGGATTTAAGTGCACTCTATATATGGACCACTGCCCACTAGTGTCTTTGTTTCACCTGGCGGTGGCACTTCCTGACAAGGCAGCTCATTTTCTCCCACGCTTATAAATTTCACATTTTCATTATGAGATACAGTATTGGTTGACAGCTAATTGTGCCAATGTCGATCCACTATCTCACCTCCCAGTGGGCCCCAACTCAATCCGTGATGCAGAAGAACTTTTGTGCTTTGCCGTGGATGAGTCAGCCACGCAGAGGGTTGTGGGAGTTCCTATCACTAGCTTCCGGGCAGCGGAGGCCACTGCTGCTTACCCTGTCCTCTGGGTTGTCCTCTGGGTGCAGCTAGGTTGGTCTGAGCATCCTCTGGGGTAGGACTCTGACCCACTCTGCAATTATTTTAAAATTAGCCACTGCCTTAGCACTTACAAAGGTATTTACTTCTGTCCACAGAAGATGATTCCCACCATGTGGTGGGTCTGGCCTCATTGTGCACCAGATTCTTGATCTGTTACATCAGGACCACTAGGATGTGTCCGCACTAAGATGCTCACCAATTGGTATGTATATTGGCCTGGCATCAACCAGGCATAGCTTGTCTAATATCAGGATACTCTTTTTGTGCTTCTCAACAAGCGGAGTGGTGCTTTACCCCCTCTCTGTGGCCCACTCCGTCCGTGACGTGGGAGTGACTCCGTGTTGATTTAGTGGTGCCCTTCTTGGACAGCTGTTAGATTTTGGTCCTCGACACATACTCTAACTTTCCTTTTATTATTTGCCTGGCCTTCTACTGGTCTGCAGACTTCAACACCCACTCTTAAAAATATTTTCTATCGAAGGGTTCCCATCCACATTGGTGACCGATAAAGGCCCTAAAATTCACTTCACAACATTTTCAGGTCTTCTGTTTTACCCATGGGATCTGCCATATCCTCACCCTTTCCTTTCACCCAGAGTCTAATGGGGCAGTGGAGAGATTTGCACGCACTTTGAGGCACAAATGTGTAAGTGCATGTTGTGTCTTTTGGTGGCAGATGTCCTCCTTCATTTCCTTTTGTCATATCAGTCAACCCTGGCCAGGCTACATAGCCCCACCAAACTGTTTCACAGCCACCCTCATCAGATGGTGTTGTCCGTATCACATCTGAGCTCTCTCACATCCCCTTCTATTTCTTCTTCTCACCTAATCCCAGGGGCTACAGCTGCCATCCTTCCTGGGTTCTGGCCATAGTCCTTCGGAGGTGTGGCCATCATCTGTGTGAGGTTCGTTCTTCTACCGGTATCATCATCTGCAACCACAACCAGTTGCAGGTTTGCTATCCTTCTCCCTTGCCTGCAGCCCCTCTTCTGCGGCAGGGAGGGGGCAAGCAGTATGTGGTGGTTTAGGCTCGGGAACTGGTGGTGTCACCAGAAGACCAGATGGAGGTAGTGCCTTCCCACCAGCCTTCATTCTTCACTGCATTTCTGGATTCCTTTCCCCTCTCCTAGGAGGGAGGGATGCCATGGACTAGCAAGTGTGGCATTCAGTTGTACACTCCAGCATTGCACATTGCCAGGACACAGTAGTACACATCCCGGCCACTGGAGGTCGTGGCAGTAGGATACAGTTGACAAACCCGCTGTGCACCATATGCCTGTGGGGTGTTGATAAATAGCCAGTGCATGCCAGACTCGGTCTGTTATTTATTTATTTATTTAAGCATCCACTTCATCAAATTATTGATATTGGCTATTGCTTACAGGTTTTTTTACATAAGTATACAGATTTATATATATGGCACATCACAACAAAAATGAGTAATTACTATATTACATTATTAAGTAGTTTTTAGCATGTCTAAATAATAATATAATTGACATCATACAATAGGTGACAATAGTTACAGTAGTTATATGTGAGAAAACATGACATTAAGTTTACGTTGACAGATATTCACTGACAGTGTAATAACATTTATCTTATAAATAATTTTTTACAGCCAATTTGAACTTCTGGTGTTCTTTGATTGTTTTGATATGGTGTGGAAGTTTGTTGTACAATTTTTCCCCATTTGAAGAGGTCCATTTTGTCGGAGAGTTGTTCGTAGGTGCTCACTATGAAGGTCAAGTGTTTGTCTTGTGTCATGCGTGTGAACTGATTTGTTTGCATATACTAAACTGTTTTGTGCTACTGAAATCTTCTTAATATAAGTAACTATCTCAAGGATGTGCAGATATGGCAATGGTAGTATTTGCAGCGCTTTAAAAAGCAGTTTACAAGATTTCCTGGGTGTTGCATTTTCATATGACCATATGATCCTTTTTTGTGCTACAAAATAGTATCTGCTTTCTGGTGAGTTCCCCCAAAAAATTAACCCATATCACAGCAGTGACTCTGCTTGGGCATAATACATATTTTTTGATGTTTCTTTTGTCATACACCTAGCAAGTATCCTTACACCATAGCATATTGCGTTTAACTTCTTGTTAATGTAGTTTATGTGTGTGTCCCATTTCATATAATCTTGAATTGATATGCCTAGAAATTTGGTTGAGTTTACTGTTTCCAATTTTTTATTGAAGAGTTTTATAGTGGGGATTAGAGGATGTTTATTTTGTATAGCAAGGAGCTGCGTTGTTACTGTTTTCTCTATATTAATAACAAGATTGTTAGTGGTGAACCATTCTTCAATGTGTGAAGTGCAATTCTGTATTTCATGTTGTAGTTCTGCAGCCGTTTTACCTTTTATTAGTATATTTGTATCATCTGCAGTGTGTCAAGTGTAAAATTAGTCTGGACCTCTAGAGGAACCAAGGTGGACGTATACTACAAGCTCAACATAAAAATGATAATATCAGGCATACTCATTTCCAACAGTCAGTCCTTCAGGCGTTTTCCAAATGGCCTCATCTATCTCTGATGATTGTGAAACAGCCTTTCCAATGGAGGCTGAGCAACAGTATGGTGTGCAGGTGCACATGGCATAGGTAGCATTTGATAGACCTGGCCCACCATGAGTTATTGTCACCTGATGGATAGTGGTATCTCAGCAGCCTTGGCACATAGACTTGGTATGGGGCTCATTCTAAATGCCCCAGTGGACAAATGAATGCCTTTATGGTGCACCACATTTAACATCTTCAAATAAGATGGTCATTCAGACAAATGCACTGTGCTCCCATAATCAAGCCAAGACTGCTTCAAGGATCTATAAATGTGAAGCAGACAAGTCCTGTCTGCTCCCCATGAAGTGTGGCTAAGACATTTTAATAGATGGAGAACCTTAAGGCACTGTCATTTCATAAATTTCAGGCATGACAACCTTGTCAGTTTAGAGTCAAATGTGAGGCCCAGAAACCTTTAAAAGTCAGTACAATATCCCTCATCTTCAGCTCAGATAGTTTAAAACATAACATGAACAGTTAAGAAGAAAACCATCTGACTTCTTAGTTACAAACTTAAAACCAGTCTTCCCTGCCCAAGTGTCCAACCTTCAAAGAGTTAATTGCAACTGATGTGTTGTCATTGCAAGACTTAAAGAAGATCAAAAGACAGAGAAGTCATCAACAAATAATGAACACTGAACAGAAGTCCAAGGACATAGGATTGCTAATTGCTATGGCAAAAAAAAGTCACTCTTAAAACACTACTTGTAGGAACACTGTTCTCCTGCTCAAAGTGATTATAAAGGGCATCACAAACTGGAGACCTAAAACAGTGTCAAGAAAGAAAGGCTCACATAAAAATTGGAAGATTACCATGAATACACCAGTCATGGAGCAGCCTGAGGATAAGCTACCTCCAAGTAGTATCATAGGCCTTCTCAGTTTCAAAATGTATACCAAAAGGTAATGCCTTTGTAGCAAAGCCTGCTGTATAGGCACCTCCAGGAATGCCAGGTTATCAAAGGCGGATCAGTATCTCCTGAAACCACACTGAAAGCGACCAGGGAGCTGCCTCGATTTTAATAGCCAGACAAGTCAGTGACTGACCATCTGCTCTAAGGTCTTTCTCACACAGCTAGTAAGAGCAACACTAGGGGCTGAGGGCAGAGATGTGCATTGGGCCTGCACAGCCCTCTCAGGCCTGTAGCTGCACTTGCCAGGTGGCCTCACCTCGTGCTGCCCAACCAGCCAGTTGAGACGCAGCAGGCCGTGCGAGTACCTGACTATCTGCCCGAGCCCAAGTCTGCCTCGGTGCCCGTCAGCCTCACTAGCTCACAAAGTCTCTCAACTACCAGCCACTATACTATTAGGCTGTACAAAACAGAATCTCTGTAGCATGTATGTAGGTAGTTTTATACATCATTCATTACTTACGTACACAGTATTTCACTTTCATATTAAATTGATAGCTATAAAACAGAAACAAGATGACTTATTAAATAAAGTGACCACATGTCTCATTTTGAGTGGGAGAATACTGTTTCTCAACCTTAAATGGGAAATCTGCAATGAATAGGACCCAATTTTTCCAGTGAAACTCTTGCATGGTAACAGTCACACAGCCCTTTTAAACCTCGCGCGCAAGCGATCACATCACGTGACCACGCCCTATTACGTCATGCCCTATTGCGTCATCGTGAAATCCTGGCTCACGCTCAGTAAAACTAGGAGCGCGAGACATGTGGCTGCCAGATGTGTGATTGCGTAAAGCCTACCTCCGCAGGTGCAAACCTGCGAGGTACTTTAACATAGCACTGCTAACTTATCGAAGATATATATCAAGATAACTTGATTAAAGCCCGACAATGTATAATATGCTGTGCAGGTGAGTCATAACTCCCCCCATTGCTGGTACCCCCCCCCCCCCCCCCCCGTATTTCTTTTCTTCTCCATTTGTTGTTGGTGAATCAGTTACTGGGATGAATTGGGATGGGTCAGCTGCAGCAGTATCAGTATCGTGCGGTCTGGTCAGCTCCACTTGATGGTGTGGGCAATCACACGGGACTCTAGCCACAACACGCTCATCCACTGAATGGCGGTGCTGCCTATCTAGCAGTCATTTATTATTATTATTACTTTAATACTTCAGCATGTATGGTGCAATTGTTTCTTTCTTCTATGAATATACTCTACAGGTTTGCTACTTTTAAATAAAACGAAGCAGAAGCAAACTGCCAATTATGCAGTGCTATGAAATCCTAACAGTCGTTTTACTTTTACATTTCAGGAACATGTTGACCCATGTAACACTCGGTGCACGTTTGTCGACATAAAACAATTTGCAATGTCATACAGAAAAAAAATAATAATAATAATTTGCACCACCAGGGTTTGAGTTTGAACTGAGGACCCTCATAACGACAAAAGTTCACCCTATCAAATACTCCACGGTAGTCCACCATGGCAGACCCCTACAGGTACGCCTTTCCTGTGCTCCTTAGGACAGGTGTTACATATTATTTTCTGTTTACGCATGTTCTCCTGGACGGCAGCACATAGCATGTATTGTATAGAAGTTTTGGTTGATACTCTATCGATATACAACGTCTGGTGCTGATTATGCAAATTAACCCTTAAGCGGTCGTGCGGGGTGTTCAGAACACCCCAGTCATCTTTGTCAATGGATTATTACATAATGGACAGGAGTATAACGTCATGTTGTTTGGTACCTTTCTAGAACGTAATATGGAAGTTTTGAGTAACAATAGAACTACAATGGAAGCGTAAGTTCCAAGAAAACGCACAACAATCTGCCTTGGAGTGTTGTCGGCACCCCGATCGACTCTTTATGTTGCAGTGCTGCGAGAAAGTGCACAGTTGTGTTCTGTAGCAGCTGTTTGTATTTTGTCATTCTGTGCAGCTAAATATGAAATAGCACAAGAAAGAGTGTGGAAGCTTCTGGAAGAGGTCTTAGACAAAACTTTTGAAGGAGGAGAAGGGGATGAGGAGAAAGAAGACAGCTGTGAAGTTCTCTCTCATCACAGTGACACAGAAATGGAGGATGCGGACAACCTGGAACTCAAACCGCAAGCAACTGCAGTGGGTAATGAAAGCAAGCATGATTTTTTTTATTAGAAAGGACAAGGTTACAAAATGGACGAAAAATTGTCCTAGTCGCAACGTAAGGACTAGAAATGTAGACCTTGTTATTCATTTCCCTGGTGTGAAAGGCATCGCAAAATCTGCGGAAACTGCTGTGGACTGTTTTTTAATATTTGTAAATTACATAATAATTAGAATGATTACATTGTGCACAAATAATGACATACAACACATTGCATCAAATTTCACAAGATAATGTGATGCCAAAGCAACAAATGAGAATGAAATCAAATGTCTTCTGGGTCTGTTCATACTGGCTGGGCATTACAGGGCAGGACGCCAAAATCTGGAAGACTTATGGGACACAAATGGTTTTAGAATTCCAATATTTTATTCAACAATGAATTTACGGCGCTTTCATTTCTTGTTGTGTTGTGTGAAATTCGATGATATTCGAGACAGACCACAGCATAGAGAACTTGATCGCTTAGCTGCATTCAGAGAAGTGTTTGAATTATTTATGTCAAGCTGTGTCAGTAATTATTGTATGAGTTGACAGAAAAAATGTTTAATTATATGTATAATGTCTTATACCTGCAATACAGTATAAAGAATAAGAGAAATAACTAATTAAACAAAATATTGTAAGAAAATGGTGATTATTGCATATGTTTCATATAACCCAATTTAATACTAAAGTAATATTAAATAAAACAATAATGTACCAGGAGATAACATTCTAAATAGCCATTTGTTAAGTAAAAATATTCATATCAGTGATATGTTGCACAACAATGGCATTATAGATAATTTTATTTGGGGTGTTAGCAACACCCCGCATGACTATTAACGTTACGAAAAGCCGTGCAGTCGCATAAGGGTTAAAATCACTACGAGGATGAATGGGTGGGGAAGCTGTCTAAAAAGTTCTTCAAGAACCTCTCCACTGAGCATATCATGAGAGTCAGATACAGGAAGTGTATAGTCAGACAATGGCACACATGCACTGACACTGCAACTGCTTGTAGATTTGTGCCGAGACAGAGGGGTTCAAAGTGGTATGCTGTATTGACAAAAACAACCACTACTCCTTGATCCTCTCTCTCTTCTAAAATTGTCCTTTTGTGGAGATTGTAACCACATATGTAATCTTAGGGTTATCAGAAGGCTTAAAATTTGCCTCTACTGGAGACATATACACATGCGTTGTCCTAGAGATAGTAAATGTAGTTCCTCCACATATGTCTCTAATGCTTGAAAGTTCCATTGAGTATGTGAGACATCATTGACGGACGTTGAACCTTCACCCTCCCTTTCAGATTGGGCTGGGAGCTCATGACAGGTGAAAGGTAACACTTGAGGTGAGATATTTGGCCAATGAGAGGTCAGTCTTGAGGCAAGTTGAAGGCCCCAGACTGATATCATGCTCCATGGGCACTAGGGAAAAGTCATATGGAGCATCACTGTTGGTGATTGTGACTGATTCCAACTGCTTACTTTCAGGTTTAGCATGTGATGGACATTTATCTATGAATTTTCTTCTCCTTGGGTGGTTTGGTAGTGGCTATAGTATATGTCGATAGAGCTGTACTGGATGGTTGGACAGGTTCTGCAGTTTGAGGGACCAGGCGTTCAGCAAATGCGGCAACTGAAGCTTTTGCAGATGTATTTGTGAAGGGGGGGAGGGGGTCTATGGGTGCTAAAGCTACTGCCACCTAACGGTGGACTTACATGCGCAGATATTGGTTGCAACACTAACAACCTCTGTTTGTGTGTAGGAATCAGCTTTAGTGACCGGCTTTTCGAGAGCAGATGTCCCATGGCCTTGAAGGTCTTTTTGGCCTCAGGATAGCAAATTTGCTTCATTGGCTTGATTTCCTGTAATTTTTTCTCCTTGTGGTAGATCCTGCAATCTCTAATGCAAACAGGGTGGGGTCCCAACTACAATTAACACACTTTTCGGGTGGTGGCAATTGACACCTTCAAGTGTAGCTCTACCGCATTTCCCACAAGTAGCTTCTCCCTTGCAGCACCGGGTGGTATGTCCAAAGTGCTGATATTTAAAACAACTCATTGGGATAGGGACATAAGCCCATACCTTTAACTGAAGAAAGTCTGCCTTCACATACTCTGGGAGCCTGGGACTATTGAAAGTGAGGATGAAGGACTCACCCTTTTTAGTATATCCTGCACATTGAAAATACTATCCTCCTTCAGTTCTTTTAACCAAATGTCAGCCAGGTTGCTACAGAAGACTAAGCCTTTCCTGTAGTTCAACATGCTTGTAGCTCTGTTTGTATTTGGTGCTCACCGAAGTGCTGTGCTTTCTGGACATTTGCAGCCTGTTGGGAATTCATGTCTCAACCAATAGGATACCATTCCATAACCTCTTCACTGATTTCAGATTGCCAGTTAGTCCTTCTAAACCCTTCTGTATGTAAAATGGCGAATCCTTTTCAAAGGAACCCTCTGTTCTCTTGACGACCATAAACACATTTAGGCTAGCAGCTCTTAGACCCTAAGTCAGGATGACTGACTATCTGAGCTCAAGAATCTATGCCAGTCCCATTAACAGTTAGGCATCAAAAAGTCCTCCTAGACAGAACTGTGAATGCCAAAGTAACCCTTATACAACTGTGGTTCAGCATTATCCCCAAATTTTGTTATGTTTTTTTTTTTTTTTTCTGAGAGATATTTTCCTTCCTTGTCCCCATTCTATGAGATACACAACATGCCACCACTGTGCCACATAGTGGTTGCTGAAGTGTGCCCAGTGTCAGAGGACTGGTAGCACTTACCAGTCTCTAGCTCAGGGACCCTGGGTTCACAAAGCCCATATGCAGCAAGATGGCGGCAAGTAGTAGTGTAGCTTTAAGTAGTAGCCCGCCCAAAAACCTTTTTTTAGACGATGATAAGTGTAGAAAGTGCGAAAAAGTGTTGAAAACCGGTATCACGTGTAAGGTATGCAATCATTCATACCATTTTCGTTGTGCAAAAATCGACGCATCAGTGAAGGAAAACAATGAATTCATGACTAGCTGGAGCTGTACCCAGTGCTGCCTCAAATCCTAAGGTAAAACAGCAAATACAAATAACTGGGACTGTAAGTGCGAGTTATCAATATTAGTAAAAGACTTAATAAGTGAAATTCAGTGTTTAAAGGTTGAGGTATCGTTGCTAAATAAAAGAGTTAGCGAAAATGATCAACAGCACCTGATGAACTGTAGGCCTAAATCAAAAACTCCAGAAATCTTTCCAACCTTTATCACTAACAACAAATATCAGGCTCTTGATCAAATAGTGGGAGAAGTAACGCTCAAGCCTACGCAAATTGAAAATAACCTTTCGATCTGCAAAAAATCTGACAGCAATAAGTCGAAAAAACAAGTTATCAATTCGTGTGCCAGTGTATCAGAATGTAAACAAACTAGGCCTATCCAGCATAACGACAGTGAAATCCGTCAAATTACGTATATGAAACCGCCCAAAGTGAACAAAAGAAGAAGCGAGAAGCAGAAGCGCAAGAAGGGCAGGATCCTAATATATGGAGACAGTCACGGTCGCGGAATAGCGCAAAACATAGTGAATATGCAGGACGACTTTGAAGCTGTGGCTCACATTCAACCTGGAGCACCTCTGTCTGCTGTGGCGACGCCGTGTGTGCATGATAGTGAATCTTTCTCCGTAAGTGATAGTGTCGTAATCATTGGAGGAACAAACGATGTAGCCAGAAACCAGGCAAATGACGCTATCAGACACATGAAAACTACTCTCGGTAAGTTAATAGGCACAAAAGTTGTTGTTGTCAACATACCACAGAGATACGATTTAATGGAACAATCTGTTGTGAATTTGGAAGTGCACAAAACTAATGATAGACTAAAGAAAATATGTAATAAATTTCACAATGTCTCTCTTGTAAACATCAGTAATCTCGATAGGGAACTTCACACAACTCATGGAATGCACCTGAATAAAAGAGGCAAAATGACTCTCAGTAAATTAATTATTGATGAATTAAGACGAAATTCTCAGCAAAGTGTTATTAATACGTGCTTTGCCATGGAATGGCCCACACCACCCAATCTGACAAACAACTTTGCAAAAAACAAACCTACCACAGCTCCACCATATCCAAATAAAACCGAAATGGAAGGGCCAAAACTTGTAGCTAGTATAACAACAAACCACACTCAGAACCAAGGTGTCAGAAATAGTCACTCAAATAGGAATCAGGGAAACTTGAAGGGCATGCTGGACATCCTAGTAGTGTGAAAACTGTCAGTAGTGTCCAGCAGAACACACTTGGGTTCAAATTAACTCACCAAAATGTTCAAAGTCTTAGTAATAAGCAAAATGAGATGGCCACAGTTGCAGGGATTGATAACCCACATGTCTTAGTTATAACTGAACACTGGTATACAGAAGAGATAATTAGTGTTTGCCAGCCACTTTCCATGATATTCTGTACTGCCTTCAGCAGGAAAATGAAAAAGTGTGGAGGGGTAGCTATCTTTGCATCTAGAAGCAGTAACTTTAATGTAATTGATGTAAGTGCTTTCAGCATACAGGGGATTATAGAACTTGCAGCAATTAACTACAAATGGGGGAAAGAGAACTTAATTATCATAGGTGTATACAGACCCCCAAGTGGCAGCCTTGACATTTTCTTTGAAGTTTTGAATGATCTGCTTGTAGACATTGACAGCAAACACTGTGATAAAAATGGCTGGGCTAACTTAATTCTAGTAGGAGATATAAATATTGACTTACTGTCTCCTGACTCCAGCATTAAAAGAAAATTGATGCTGGTACTAGATCAGTTTAAACTAAATCCCTTGATAAATGAGCCCACCAGGGAGGTTAATGGCAGCAAATCATGCATTGACAACATTATTACTAACATGTCCCACTTTAAATACACTGCATCAGTTCTGAAGCTTGCAATTTCTGACCACCATGCGGTTCAGGTACTGATAGAAGCTGAAAACCTTCATATTGCAAGCAAAAAGAAACACTATGTAACAAAAAGAGCCACCCATGACAACAATATCGAAAACCTTAAGAGTATGCTCAAACGCTTACAATGGAATGAAAATAACTGTA
The DNA here is from genome assembly GCA_026315105.1 of Locusta migratoria. Classification (NCBI taxonomy): domain Eukaryota; kingdom Metazoa; phylum Arthropoda; class Insecta; order Orthoptera; family Acrididae; genus Locusta; species Locusta migratoria. The sequence continues at coordinate 788,861,551 of CM048755.1, forward strand.
TCACTTTCAATGAATTTGCATCTGACTTTAATTATTGCTTCAACGTCTCATGCCCAGAAACAACCCTGCCAGTAAATGACTGTAAAAAAATAAAAAAGAATAACTGGATAAACACTGAAGTAAAAACAGCAAGAGAAAAACTAAGACTTTTCCAATGCGCATTGACAAAGAATAGTGATAATCATAGACTGAAGGAAGAGTTTAACAACTATCATGATCACTACAAAAATCTCCTCCTAGAAACCAGAAGTAAACATGTAGCTAACATGTTAAGAGGCTCCAACAACTCTAGCAAGTTATAAATAGCTTTAGGGACTGTAAGGGCAAATCAGCTAGTGACCTTAGTATCAATTTCAAAGGTGGTAACACCAAATGCCCCTACCAGATAGCAAATATTTTTAACGAGTACTTTTCTTCTATGGGAAAATCCATCAATGACCAGTTCAACAACCTCCAGTATACATATAAGGGCAATCCAGTAAGACATAGCATATACTTGACACCTACGAACAGCAGGGAAATAAAACACATAGTGATGTCACTAAAAAACTCAAACTCTGCAGGTTATGAAGGATTGTCTATCAGCACACTTAAAAGTTGCATAGACAACATATCAGATGCCTTGGCGACAGCAGTAAATGACATAATCACAACGGGCATTTTTCCAGACAGACTAAAGATAGCACAAGTAACTCCGATTTACAAGAAAGGTGATAAAAATAAAATTGAAAACTACCGACCGATCTCAATCTTACCTGCATTTTCCAAGGTAATCGAGAAAGTTATTTATAATAGACTAATGGCATTTCTGAGTCTACACAACCTAATATTCGAGAATCAAAATGGTTTTATGAAGAACAAGTCAACTTCAGTAGCTGCAGCACAGCTCGTAGATTAAATAATAACTGCCATAGAGAACAACGAACAAGTTGCTGGAGTGTTCCTTGATCTCGAAAAAGCTTTTGACTGCGTTAATATCACCATACTACTTGACAAGATATGGAACATGGGTATTAGAGGAACATGCTTTGACCTAATAGAGTCATATATGAGCAACAGGAAACAATTTGTCTTGATTAAAACAAACAGTGGGTATTTCAAATCCAAAGTAGCAGATGTCAAATACGGAGTGCCCCAAGGTTCCGTCTTGGGACCCCTCCTGTTCCTGATTTATGTGAATGATATAAAGTACTGTTCCCCAGATAATAAAATAATATTGTATGCAGACGATACAACAATTGTGTGCAAACACAAAGACCACGGCAGTCTGGAAGTGCTGTGCAACACTGTTCCTAATGAAATAGTCAAGTATTTCAATGAAAACCATCTAAATGTAAGTGCCTCCAAGACTGCAATTGTAGAATTTAACCCTAGAAAGCAAACAGACTTTGACATGAAATTATCAATAGGAAATCAAACTATTAATAAGGAAAAATATACAAAATTTTTGGGTATCACAATTCAAGACAACCTTAAGTGGGACTTGCACATAGATTCCCTAGCCAAAAAGCTGTCTAAAATATCTTTGCCATAAACCAGATCAGCAAATATTGTAAAGATATGCATATCCTTAAGACTGCATACCATGCATTATTTGCATCCAACACAAACTATGGAATAGAAATTTGGGGTGGAACATCACAAGCTAACATTAACACTTTGTTGATACTACAGAAGAAAGCAGTCAGAATTATCTGTGGGGCCAAACCAAGAGAATCATGTCGGAATCTCTTTCCAAAATTGGGCATACTTACCATTACTGGTGTATACATATTAAAAATAATAATGTATGTGAAAACAATCAATCCAGATCTAAATTGTGATCTACATCAACACAATACACGACAAAAACTAAGATACCATTTAAACAGCCACAGAACAGCATTATATGAAAAAAATGGACTTCATGTTGGCCTGAAGCTTAGCAATGCACTACCAAAAAGCCTTGCAGCCCTTCCTAAAAATAAATTAAAAGACCAACTAAAAAGGATCCTAATTGAAAATGCATTCTATTCTCTAGATGAATTCTATGACTATATGAAAAATGTTTCTTAACCAAGACAAGTATGTACTGTAGTTAACTGTTTAGTTGTCAAGTAGACTTAAAACTTGTAATGCTGTAGTTAAGTGTTTAATTATCAGATACAGACTTAAAAACATGTAATATGTTTAATTGTATAAAAGAAATAATGTCTATATGAAACAGTAATCACTAGTTTATAATTTATGAAACTGACATATTCAGAAGAATAATCTGTACAATGTCAATGTCAATGTATATGTATTATTCGATGTTGAATAAATATTATTATTATTATTAAATGAATGCTGTGCCCCTGAGGGGTCAGGAGGTTATAGTAACCCCCAACTAGTACTTCATGGAGGTACTCCTAGACCTGTTACATATGTCCACATAACTTCATAGTCACACTCAGCTTTGACCTCAGTAGAAAGAATATTTTTGTTAGCTGCAGTGAACATCCCTCAATTGTGTCCTATCTAACATTACAATATAGAAATAGAAAATTATGAAGTGCTTCACTAGATATATAATTTTGCATATTGTTGAATATAATCAATGTTTATAATACCATATGTGACATTTATTATCTTTGTATCATTTATCTGCCTTGCTACTTTGGCTTCTATTATTTTTGTGGCATTTACAAATAATAGTTCATTATCAATATTATATCATGTTCCACCAACAAACGATTCACTGCAACATGTTTTGTAAGTATTCAAAATAACATTCTCTAGGCACAATTTGTGTTTTGTGAATGCTCTGCTCAGACAGTAGAACTACACATTTTCACTAATTAGTGAAGCAGTCAGAATACATTCCCAGTAAGATCCCCATATTTGTCCTTGAAAGAATGTGTTTGTGATGAGTTTAGAAGTCTATTCTGTGCTAGTGTTATTAGCTAGGATATACAGAAGCCGTTTATACAGGATACAACAGTTTTATGACATTTTCCATTACATGTATGAAGGTCAGAAGTGGTGCAACATCATACTGATTAATGGTCTTATAATGCCAAGTTCTTTGTATTTTTGTAAGTACTGACATAACATCACATACCTTTCCAGACAATGGACTTCCCTTTGTTTTCTCCTTGCCTTCTGAGTACTTAATTTTTTCAGGAAGTGTATTATGCTCACAAAGCATTCAAGATAAGGCTAATTTTAGATTTAAGCCCACCCACATCAATGTTAATAATACCAAAAATAATAATGTTGTACAATTTATATCCAAGCAGTGGTGTAGAAGGTGTTGGCCACTAGTAAGACTTTTAGGCTCCTCTTAAACTGATCTTTATTTGTAGCTAATTTTTTACGGTTGCTGGTAAAATTTTGAAAATGTGTGTTCTTGAGTAGTTGACACCCTTTTGACCTAAAGTAAGTGCTTTATGTAGTTTTCAGTAAGATAGAGTGGTTTGAATCACATCTGTTGCTAACTACCCAGCACCTCTCATGCAATTCAATTCATTTCTGATGACACACTGAGTTGTACTGTTACTTATTTATGTATTGGGCTATTTATTTATGATATTGGGGTATGTTAACTATAATTTACACTCTGGCTGTATTCATTCTCACACAAATTAATACAACTAAAGAGAAACTTTACTTTACAATGGTAACTGAATGTAATACACAGTACAAAGGCACCCATATGTGACAGCAATTGCAGTAAAGGGGTGGAGGGAGTGGGGCTACTGCAACTCTTATGTGAAGGAAAAAATACTGCCATGTACAGAGGTGGTTTTTTTATGATAAAATTATTTAAAAGTTAGTATTTTAGAACCAGGACTAAGTTTTTAACAGGTTTAGAAGTGGAATTCTTGTATGGCTACTTTAAGTCACCACAGGCCTTAAAAATATCACAAATACTCCATACCTCAGATCTTTTCGTCCTCTTTACGAGCTATCACACGGATACTCTTGGTATATTACTACATCCAACACAATAATACTCCTATCACAATATCTCTCATTAATGAAAACTATACCCTTTACAAAATCTAAATATGTCTACTACTATTATAACAACATCTGCTCTTGTCTGCAACATTCTACAGTGCACTTAATAACTATCTGACCCACATCATAGCCTGCCAGTTCCTCAAGCAATTGGGAGGGCACTGTGGTCGGTGCTGCCTCTTCTGCTGTCTGCTGCTTCACTGGTTGGTGGGACCAGCTGAGGTCCCATGGTCCAAGGGAGCATTGTCACTGCCACTGAGAAGTGTAGTCATATGCCAATGCATGCCATCCCAAATCTAGCTCCTTGGGTGATGAGACATGGCACACAGCTGCACTTCCACTCTAGTGTTGTTACGAGCACTTTACATGCAGTGTTGGCTGTTGATCTGCTTCAGTTGTTGATCTCAGCTGTCTTCTGCTTCAGTTGTTGATCTCAGCTGTCTTCACATAATTTTTATCTCAATCTTCTGTCACAATGTTTTATTGTGTAGCACATTGGCACTGATTGATTAGCAGCTATCCAAGTCCACAAGGAAATAGCAGCCGCAGTATTCTCCAGAATCTGTCATTTGGTCTTACAGTTCAATACATTACTGACATCAAGTCTTTCATGATGATTCAGTTGTTATAGTACAGTAGAAATTCTTAGATAGTAGGTTTTGGTGTGCTTTCTTTGCCAAATATGTGTTCAGAGGATTTTTTCTTTGACCAATTTGCTGCCAATAATGTATGTATCTGGTCATGGACTATTTATGGACAAGTCTCTTAGAAAGTTTCTTTTTAACACCACTTTTTAACTCCTTGTCACCACAGACAGGATTGAAAAACTAAGTTGATTTTTTCTTCTAGATTGCTTCTGGAGCTTCCCATCAAAATCTCATCTGGTCATCATTTTATGCGACTATTTCTACAACCACTTTGTTATCCTGCAACATTCCTAATACTGAGTCACCTAGCACATCCCCAAAGACAAGGCCATGTATGGATTCTACGAGTAGCCTTCTTAAATTTCTTTAGTAAGGGTCTCTCCTCAGCATAAAAAAGTTGCTTATCTGTTTTCACAGTAGTTCTGAAAACTATTAGATTATATATTTATGCACGGCATTTTTTGCAAGTTTTATGGCACACATTCACAGCATCTTCTGTTGACCTGTGACTTCTGACTTGTATAGCAGTTTGTTCATTTCTGCCACTTTTTTCTTTGTCTTTTTGTTAATAGATTCACTCTACATTGGTCACTTTACTGTCAGTGTGTCTGGCAGTTTGTTTACAATCTTTGTTATAGTATTTTTTGGGAAATGATAGTTTTCTTGTGTTTTTTATACACAATATAATCTTTTATTCTGGGTCTTTTTGTGACTAAGATGTTTAACCATACACCATGAACAGTATACCATATACATCCAATACAAGTGAAGTGCTTTTTTTTTGGTAAATTTTTAAGACACATTAATTACAAATTATAATTTCTTTATTATCATGTGGCCTTTTGTGTAATTTTTATTTTATTTTATTTCATTTCATTTATTTATTTATTTTTCTTTTTGTGGATTATTACACTTTTATGAATGGAATAATATCATGGTTATACATTTAAATTTCTTGGTCTCTGCTATACCTACTTTAAATGACTAATACCAATAACACATGATCTAAAATCCCTGTTGAAATCCTAGGCTCCTTTCCAGAACCTCTCCACTAAATCCATCTACCTCATCAACACCACCACCTCAAAGACACACCTTCCCAAAATTCAGAAAGCAAGTAATTCTGGACAACCAACTGTAGCAGCGTACAGTGCCTGCATTAAAAGAAATTTGGCACTCATTGACAAATGCCTCCAACCAATTGTCTGAAATCTAACCTTCCACATCAAGAATACCAACCACTTCTTTTGCTGAATCTCTACCACCCCCACACCAACATTCCTCATGCTCACAGTTTGAAATGATCCTAGCTCCCCAAATCCCTAACCCCTAGTCTGGTCCATGTTTATTAATGATATTTTCTTGATTTGAACTCAGGGTCAGGACACTATCCTTGTTGATTCACAATCCCAACTACTCCTCTCCCATTCACTTTACCTGGTTCCCTTCAATCTGCTGAGCTACCTCCTTGGATTACATATATAAACACCTCTGCATCTATTAAACCCACCAACCACATACAGTTCTGCATTTTGACATCATACAGCCTGGCCATCCATGGATTACGAGTGCCTTTATGCTCCTCTAGACAGTGCAGAATTTACGTCTCCACCACCACTCTGCATCCTTCATCCTTCTCTTGACTGCCATCCAATCCCCATCCTTCCCGTTCCCTTCCTGTGCACCATTAAGATGCAAATTGGGCCATAGCAGCCAGAGATAGCATTCATGTGTGCATGAGTTATACCTGGGTGAGTGTGTTAATGTACCCATACTCTTTTGCTGACGAAGGCTGTGGCCAAAAACTTAAATTTGCTCAACTGTGATTGCCTTTTCTTTAGGAATTTCTTCCTCTAGCTGCTGGTAGGTAAATCTTCCACTGCCATCTGACACCTACCTGCAGCTACCCTTATATACACTTCAGCTTTGTTGGAGGTGGCACTGCACATCTCCAGTATTTGTCAGGTGCCAGCTTCAATTTTATTTAATATGTATCAGATTAAATAATTTTTATACCTTCTGTTATCAACAAGTATAGCTCTTTTGTGTGGTTTATTTATATCCTTGTCCTTATACTTATTATGGACATGGTTTGGCTATGTTCTTATAAGCTTTTTTGAATGGTTTTCATTTATTGAATACATACATTAACATATTAATGTCTCTCTTCACTAAAATTTTGATTCAGGATTTCAGTTAAGCTGTTGTTGTTGTTGTTGTTGTTGTGGTCTTCAGTCTGGAGACTGGTTTGATGCAGCTCTCCATCCTACTCTATCCTGAGCAAACCTCTTAATCTCCTCATAAGTGTATATTCATGTCTTGGTCTCCCTCTGTGATTTTTATCTCACACACTTCCCTCCAACGCTAAATTCACAATTTCTTGATGTCTAAGAATGTGTACTAACAATTGATCCCTTCTTTTAGTCAAGGTATGCCAGAAATTCCTTTCCTCCCCAATTCCATTCAGTACCGCCTCATTAGTTACGTGATCCGCCCACCTAATCTTCAGCATTCTTCTGTAGTACCACATTTAAAAAACGTCAATCCTCTTCCTGTCTGCACTGTTTATCGTCCATGTTTCACTCCCATACAAGGCAATACTCCACACAAATGCCTTCAGAAAGGACTCCCTTATGCTTAAATTAATAGTCGAAGTTCTAAAATTTCTCTTTTTCTAAAATGCTTTTCTTCCCATTGCTATTCAGCATTTTATATCCTCTGTATTGTGACCATTGTATGTTATTTTACTGCCCAAGTAACAAACCTCATTTACCATCTTTATTGATTCGTTAGCTAATTTAATTTCTCCAGCATCACCTGATTTTCTAAGACTGCATTCCATTACCCTTGTTTTGCTCTTGTTAATGTTAATCTAATATGCTCCTTTCAACACATTGTTCATTCCATTCAATTGCTCCTCCAGGTCCTTTGCTGTCTCTGACAGAATTACAATGTCATCAGTAAAATGTAAGGTTTTTATTTCTTCACCCTGAGCTTTAATTCCTTTACCAAATTTCTCCTTGCTTTCCTTTATAGCTTGCTCAACGTAAAAATTGAATAACATTGGGTAAAGGCTGCAACCCGGTCTTACACCCTTCCCATCCCTCAGGGGCTCAACATGAATTTGCTGAGTACGGGCTTGGCAAACCCGGGGTCCCGAGCTGTGGACTGTGTTGTGCAAACAGTCCGCCACACCAGCCACACCATAATCTCTGTGCATGCTTCAATGACCATCGTTTGGTGCGATGGTGGAACGTTGTAAATTTCAGAGCTCAGGGATCTTGACTTAATTGCCAGGGTCGCAAGGACGGTAGAAACCTCTATAAAAAAAATCTCAATCTTAAGGTGCGCTACGTGCCAAGGAGATGCATGGCTGTTGAGGTTGAACAGTTGCTAGTGAGCAACCTCTGAGGAACTTGCCGCACCTCAGTTGTATAAGGCTTACCCAGGCAAGTGGGGCTCTGCCTGGGTGGACCTTTACATCCATAGCTGCTCGTGGGAACACCATGAAAAGATCTCATAACATTGCCGCATGTACAACCGGTGTCTCTAAGCATGGTAGAGGTGAATTCAATGCAGCGCAATATGACCCCCAATCGTTCTCTTCGGTAGATACACCATGGGAGGAACAACGGGTGAAAGACAGGGTTGAGCCATACTCCCCTAAATTTCTTGTTTGTGCTAGGACTGATGGGGAAACATTTAGTAATACTAAGCCACTTTTGTTCGTGGAGAACTTGGAAGATAAGTATGGTGAGCCACCGAGTCCCCTGGACGTTTGCCCAGGTGGACTCTTAATGAGGCTGTTTGGGATGTGTTTACTACTGCTGCAATGATTGGTCCTCCAACAGATGCCACCATAGATGTGGTGACTGAAAGTCTCACTACAGCCATTATTTCTGCGACTGAATGTGCAATCCCTAACTCTTCTGGATGACCCCGGTGGAGGATGGTGCCCTGGTGGTCGCCAGAGATCACTGAGGCTATCAGGAATCGCAGGCGACCACTCCAGCGCCATAAAAGACATCTGTCTTTGGAGAACCTCATTGAATTCAAGTGGTTTCATGCACGAGCACATCTTTTAATTAGGCATCGTAAGCAGGATTGTTGAGAATGGTACGTGTCCAGTATTGGCACATGTATCTCTCCATCCCAGGTCTGGGAGAAAATCAGACGCCTCTATGGATACCAGAGTGCTTCAGGTGGGCCAGGAAATTCTATGAATGGCAGAGTTTGTACGAACCCAGATGTAATTGCTGAACATCTTGCTGACCACTATGCTCAGAGTTCTGCATCTGTGAATTACCCACTATCTTTTCGTGTCATGAAAGAGCAGGAAGAACGGAAGTGACTGTACTTCTCAACCCACCAAATTGAATCATACAATGCTCCATTCAGTGAATGGGAATTCCTCAGTGTCCTTGCACACAGTCTCGACACCACCTCTGTGCCAGATCGCATTCATAACCAGATGTTGAAACACCTGTCGGTTCAGTCTACACGAAACATCTTATCCAAGTTCAGTCGCATCTGGAATGATGGTGTCTTCCCCTCACAGTGGCGAGAAAGTTTCATCATGGCGGTGCTTAAGCCAGGCAAAAACCCACGCGATTTGGATAGCTACCGACCCATCAGCCTCAACAACGTTCTTTGCAAACTGCTGGAATGTATGGTGAGCTGGCTGCTGTGCCGGGTACTTGAGTCTAGAAGCCTTCTGGCTCCATGCTAGGGTGGTTTCTTTCAAGGCCGCTCCACCACAGATAACCTCATTTACTTAGAGTCCTGTATCCGTAAAGCCTTTGCCCGATGTCAACATCTGGTTGCAGTGTTTTTTGATTTGCAAAAAGTGTATGATACAACATGGAGACATCACATCTTCCACACATTACATGAATGGGGTCTCAGAGGCCAGCTCCCTATTTTTATACAAAACTTTTTAGCTCTCCATACCTTTCATGTCCAAGTTGGTGCCTCCCATACCACCCCTTATGTGCAGGAAAATGGGGTTCCTCATGGCTCTGTTCTGAACGTCCCCTTATATTTAGTGGCCATTAACGGCTTAGCGACAGCAGTTGGGTCGTCAGTATCCCCTTCCCTCTATGCTGACAACTTCTGCATCTCTTTCAGCTCCTCCAGCACCCAAGTTGCTGAATGTAGATTACAGGGAGCCATTCAGAAGGTGCAGTCCTGGGCTCTTGCCAATGGCTTCCAGTTCATTCCTGTGAAGACAAGTGTTATGCCCTTCTGTCGGCGTGAGATGGTTCATCCACAGCCTGAACTTTATCTCAACAATCACCTATTAGTGGTCATTGATACTCACATGTTTTTAGGGCTCATCTTTGACTCTCGGATGACATGGCTCCACCACATTCGTCAGCTGAAACAGAAGTGCTGGCGCCATCTGAATGTTCTTCGCCACCTGGGCCATACGATCTGGGGTGCTGATCGCTTCACACAGTTGTTGATATACCATGCTCTGGTGCACTCCCGTCTCGATTTGGATGCCTTACCTATGGTTCAGCATCCCCCTCGGCATTGCGCTTGCTGGACCCCATTCACCATTGTGGGGTTCACATCGTGATGGGTGCCTTCCGCACCAGTCCCGTGAACAGTTTACTTGTGGAGGCCTGGGTCCCACCTCTGCGGATCCATTGCCAGCAACTGCTCGCGGCCTATGCTGCTCATGTCCATAGCTTGCCAGGCCATCGTAATCAACGTTTGCTTTTCTCTCGCATGGTCGTCCATCCTCAACAACGGCGACCACATTCAGGTCACACAATCGCCTTCTGTGTCCAGTTTCTTTTGTCGGAACTAGAGTCTTTCCCTGTCCCATCTCCGTATTGAGCCCATGCACATACACCTCCATGGTGCATACCAAGGCCATGTTCTCGGCTGGACGTGGCCAATAGATGCAAAGACTCAGTTCCTCCAGAGACACTCTGCCGTCAGCTGTTTTCTGTTGTTGCAGAGTACACTGGATACGACATAGTCTAGACGGATGGTTTGTTGGTTGATGGTTGTGTTGTCTTTGCCTGTGTCCATGGCAATCATGCTGAGCCACAGTCTCTGCCAGATGGCTGCAGTGTTTATACTGCAGAGGTGGTGGCCATTCTCCGTGCTCTTGAGCATATGCATTCCTGCTCAGGTGGGTCTTTTCTTCTCTGCAGTGACTCCCTGAGCAGTCTTCACACTCTGGACCAATGTTACTCACTTTCTTCTTTGGTAAAGGCTATCCATCAGACTATTTTTGCTCTAGATCAGTCAGGACGGTCTGTGGTCTTTCTTTGGTCTCCTGGTCACATTGGCATGCCAGGCAATGAACGAGCTGATAATCTCGGCAAACAGGCTGTCCATGCATCTGTATTAGAGACTGGACTCCCGGCTTCTGATCTCCAGTCTGTGTTGTGCCGTAGAGTCCGTGAGCTGTGGGCCACTGAGTGGCGTAGCTTGACCATGCCCAACAAACTCAGCGCAATATAGGAGACTACGGCTGTGTCACATTCCTCCATGTGGGCTGGGAATCTGTAGTCCTGTGTCGGCTCCGCATTGGCCACACTTGGCTAACCCATGGCCATCTCCTCCGTGGTGAGCACCTGCCGTGTTGTCACTGTGGCTCTTCCTTGACAGTGGCCTACATTTTGTTGGACTGCCATATTTTACCCACCCTATGGTGGGGTTTTAATTTTCCTGCTATTTTATCTGAAGTTTTAAGTAACAATGCCAGAATGCCTGACTCTGTTTTTGGTTTTATTCAGGACAGTGGTTTTTACCACTCTTTATGAAGCTTTGCTTCATCCAAGTGTATACGTTTCTCTTGTCTTATGTGCTCCGCTTGGAGGTTTCCTTGTGTTGCCCCAAGGTTGAACCTTCCTATTTTTAATTTCATTGTCAGTCAACCATGAACCTTGGCTTTGTCGTTCCATTTCTCCTAATTGTTTTGTGTTTCTATGTGATTGTCTCCTTTCGTGTTGTCTCTTTTTGAAATTTTACAGATTGAGTGGGCTTTTCCTCCCTCTGCTGTTTTAACTCTAGGCATACTTTTTCAGTATTGACATACTTCTTATTTCACCCTATGATGGAATGGGGAACCGATGACCTTCACAGTACACCCTCCGCAACCTCTGCATCCCTTTTGTACAAGTTGTAAGTAACCTTCTTTTCCCTATATTTTATTCCTGCTGATTTCAGAATTCAAAAGAGTGTATTCCAATCAAAATTGTCAAAAGATTTCTCCAAATCTATGAAAGCTACAAATGTAGATTTGCCTTTCCTTAATCTATCTTCTAAGATAAGCCATAAGTGAGGATTGCCTCCCGTGTTCCTACATTTCTCATAAACCCAAACTAGTATTCCCCAAGATTGGCTTCTAACAGCTTTTCCATCCTTCTGTAAATAATTTGTGTTATATTTTGCAACCATGACTTATTAAACTGATGGTTCTGTAATTTTCACACCTGTTTGCACCTGCTTTCTTTGTAATGAGGATTATTACATTTTCCTTAAAGTCTAAGTGTATTTCCCCTGTATCATACATCTTACACACTAGGTGAAATAGTTCTGTTGTGGCTGGCTCTCCCAGAGACTTCAGTAGTTCTGTGGGAATGTCATCCACTCCAGGAGCCTTGTTTCAATGTAGGTCTTTTAGTGGTCTGTCAAATTCTTCTCTCAGTATAGTATCTTCTATTTCATCTTCATCTACATCGTCTTCCCTTCCTACAATATTGCCTCTTGAGTTCATTTCTTTGTACAGCCCCTCTACATACTCTTTCCACCTTTCAGCTTTCCTCTCTTTTCTGAGACCTGGTTTTACATCTGAGTTCTTTATATTTATACGGCTGCTTTTCTTGTCTCCAAATGTTTCTTTTATTTTCCTGTAGGTGGTATCTATTTATAAATTCTTCTACAGACTTGCATTTATCTTCTAGCCACTCCTGCTTAGCTATTTTACACTTCCTGTCAATCTTATTTCTTAGTCATCTGTACTCCATTTTGCCTGTTTCATTTACTGCATTTTTATATTCTCTCCTTTCATCAATTAAATTTATTATTTCCTATGATATCCAAGGATTATTTGTAGGTCTTGCCTTTCTACCTAATTTGTCCTCTGCTGCCTTCATTATTTCATCTCTCAATGCTACCCATTCTTCTTCTACTGTTTTATTTCCCCCTGTTTCTGTCAATTGTTGCCTAAAGCTCCCTCTGAAATTCTCAAGAACTTCAGGTTCTTTCAATTTATCCAGGTCCCATCGCTTTACTTTCCTACCTTTTTGCAGTTTCAGCCATAGTTCATGTCCAACAAGTTATGGTCAGACTCTATATGTGCTCCTGGGTATGTCTTACAGTTTAAAACCTGGTTCTGAAATCTATGTCTTATCATTATAAAATCTATCTGGTACCTTCCAGTGTCTCCTTGTGTCTTCCATGTATACAACCTTCTTTCATGATTCATTAACCAAGTGTTTGTTATGATTTAATTCTACCAGGCGATCTCGTCTTTCATTCCTTTTGCCCAGTCCATATTCACCTCCAATTTTTCTTTCCTTCCTTTTCCTACTACCGAATTCCAGTCTCCCATCACAATTAAATTTTCCTTTCCCTTAATTGTCTGAATAATTTCCTTTACCTCCTCATCATTGGCAGAGCTAGTGGGCATATAAACTTGTACTACTATGGTCAGTGTTAGCTTTGTATCTATCTTGACTATGATAATGCGATCACTGTGCTGCTCATAGTAGTTTGCCTGCATTCCTATTTTCTTATTCATTATCAGACCTATTCTTGTTATACCCCCAACTGAGTTTGTATTTGTAATCCTGTACTTGCCTGATCATAAATCTTGTCCTCTTTCCACCGAACTTCACTATATCTAACTTTATTATATCTATTTCCCTTTTTAAATTTTCTAACTTCCCTACCTGGTTAAGGGATCCAACATTCCGTGCTCCGATCCATAGAATGCCAGTGTTGTCTTTCCTCATGATCACATCCTCCTGGGTAATACCCCCCCCCCCCCCCCAGAGATCTGAAAGGGGGACTATTTTACTTCCAGAATACTTTACTTGAGAGGATGCCATCATTGTATATTCATACAGTAGAGATGCATGTCCTCAGGAAAAGGAATGGATGTAGTTTCTCCTTGCTTTCAACCGTTCACAGTAGCTGTGTGGCATAGCTACATAGCTGATGTTACAAGGCCAGCTCAGTCAATCATCCAGACTGTTGCCCCTATAACTAATGAAAAGGTTGCTGCCTCTCTTCAGGAATCACATATTTTTCTGGCCTTTCCGCAGATACCCCTCCATTCTGGTTGTACCTACAGTACCGTTACTTATATCGTTGAGGCTCGCTAGCCACCCCACCTCAGCAATGTCTGTGGTTCATGGGGGTGGTAAGTTAAGTTATTGTTTTTATTTTATTTTACATATCTGTATAATCTATGCAACTGCACAGATGTGTACAGTGCCTGTCAATTTCTTTGTTTACTTTTAATTTGCCTGTGTGAGTTCTTCCATAGTACTGTTGGTCAAAGTGAATGTGAGATCAGCATTTGAGTTTTGTATTACCTCTACCACCTATGTACACACATACTGTAACAATTGGTACTGGTTGATAGGAGTGGAAGATGGATACTAAGAATAATGGATGTGGGTGGCTAGACAGGTTCACCAAAAATTTTCATCACTTGCTAGGTAACTATCTTTATTACTATTAAAATCCTTAAGAGAAGTATAAAATTCTTCTATAGATTTTAAAATGAGTAATAAATTGCACTATTTTATTGCAATTAATGTACTTAAGAAGAAAGTTCTTTAAATCTTTTTAAGATGAAAAATACAATTTACACATTTCACTGACAACTAATTTTAAACAACCAAGAGCCGGATGTGGCTTTGAGCAACTATAAATTACAACACTAGAGTGGCGTCAGCCTTATACCAAAAAAGGAGAAATCTGAACACACTGCACTTTGAAGTGCAAATAAACAGGAAGCTAATATGAAAAATTTTTCTTTTTTTGAAAATTTAAAGTTACACCTGAAGTCAGCAAGAGGAAAAGAATTCAGAACATAATAAAATACACAGGCAGGGAGTGCGAGGTAAAGCAATAAATGTGGGCTTGGCAAATTACAACATAAGAATTTCACATGAGAAGAATCACATATAATAATCACATGCTATTGATAATCACAATTTCCTTCAACTGTGAAGTTAACACACAGACCCACTCACAAACATGAAGAGAAAGAGACATTATAACATAAGACTGCTGTCACCAAGGCAAATTAAATTCAGATCAGGTACAGAAAGAACTAATTACACCCCAAGACAGCAAGCCTAATGCACTTACGTGTTAAGCAAACAAGAGGTGGAAACCACTCAAATAAATTAATTATACATGAATGCTACCACAAGAAAGACATCAAGGGAGCCATAATTTTTTTCTTTTCTTAAAACAATTCAAAGCAGTTAGCAGTGAACGGTTTCACTCAGTAACATTGGGGGCCCTGTAGCTTAGGTTTCAAGACACACAAACTTGTAACTAATAAAAATACTCCAAAAATGTATGAACAAACTGCATTACAGTTTGAAAACAGTCCAGTGGTTACATTTGCTTAGGTGGTACACATTCCAAGTTAACAACAGTGACTGAAGTAAATGATAATGGGTCAGTAATGATGGCAGAAATGGAAGGATTGCAGAAGAAATAAAATTATCAAAGGGACTGCCTAGTTACAACTACAGGTGGGCAGAAAACACCAAGCAGAGGGAAAAACACACTACCTGGAATAACACTTGTCCCTCAGGCAGGTAACAAAGGAAGAAGCGGGCACACACCAGACAATTCCCCAGTGTTTCCTACTTTGGAGTGACACTACTGATTGCTCTGTCACCGCCGAATTGCCGTGCATTGTGCACGCAGCACTATATATACTTGTTGACCATGCCAACTAGTGCTGGCTGTGAGAGCAAATGATGATTGGAAAACGAACTGTGCCATCCACGGTGAAGCAACGAAGTGGTATCGATATGTGAGTGTGAGTGACCAGTAACTGGCACCAGTACATAGGAGAGAAGGCAATGAAATATAGAGCCAGCGTGGCTCAGTGGTATCTCACAATATTTTGATATCTTATTAGACTTTAATTGTACTTATTATTTAACTATTTACATGATATGTCTGGCATGCTGAATGGGACATGTTTCTATTTCATTATATAGCCTATATAGTACCATTCATATCTTTGACATAATACCTAAAGTTTTGACAGTAAAATCACAAATGGTCATTTTACCACACACATTTGATCCCTATCTTATTAATTATCTCTCCATTTGATTAATGAATATTGGAATTTCCCATAATGCATAACTAAGAGGCCTATCTCTGTTTATTTCTACAGCTGGACAATCTGACATCTCTGATGCTTTAAAACCTATTGGCAGTCTATTACTGCTTAATACAGATGTGTATGTTCACAAATGTTTTCAAATGATAATTTGTTAGTATGGTATGTCAGGTAGCATCTAACATATTACCATTAAAATTGCTACACCAAGAAGAAATGCAGATGATAAATGGGTATTCATTGGACAAATATATTATACTAGAACTGACATGTGATTACATTTTCAAACAATTTGGGTGCCTAGATCCTGAGAAATCAGTACCCAGAACAATAACAGCCTTGATGAGTCAAACAGAGCTTGAATGGCGTGTAAAGGTACAGATGACCACACAGCTTCAACACGATACCAGAGTTCATCAAGAATAGTGACTGGCGTATTATGATGAGCCAGTTGCTTGCCTACCATTGACCAGACGTTTTCAATTGGTGAGAGATCTGGAGAATGTGTCGGCTAGAGCAGCAGTTGAACATTTTCCAAATCCAGAAAGGCCCACACAGGACCTGCAACATGCAGTCGTGCATTATCCTGTAGAAATGTAGGGTTTCACAGGGATTGAATGAAGGGAAGAGCCACGGGTCATAACACATCTGATATGTAACGGCCACTGTTCAAAGGGCCGTCAATGCAAACAAGAGGTGACCGAGATGTGTAACCAATGGCACCCCATGCCATAACGCCAGGTGATAAGCCAATATGGTGATGATGAATACACACTTCCAATGTGCGTTCACTGTGATGTTGCCAAACATGGATGCAACCATCATGATGCTGTAAACAGAACCTGGATTCATCTGAAAAAATGACTTTTGCCATTCGTGTACCCAGGTTTGTCGTTGTGTACACCATTGAAAGCACTCCTGTCTGCGATGCAGCATCAAGGATAACTGCTGCCATGGTCTTCAAACTGATACTCCATGCTGCTGCAAATGTTGTCAAACTGTTTGTGCAGATGGTTGTTGTCTTGCAAAGGTCCCCATCTGTTGACTCAGGGACCGAGACATGGCTGCATGATCTGTAACAGCCATGTGGATAAGATGCCTGTCATCTCAACTGTTAGTGACACGAGGCCATTGGGATCCAGCACAGTGTTACGTATTGCCCTCCTGAACCCACCGAATCCATATTCTTCTAACAGTCATTGGATCGTGACCAACACGAGCAGCAATGTCATGATACGATAAACTGCAATCGTGACAGGGTACAATCCAGCCTTTATCAAAGTCGAAAACATGATGGTACGCATTTCTGCTCCTTTCACAAGGCATCACAACAATGTTTCACCAGGCAGCACCGATAAACTGCTGTTTGTGTATGAGAAATCGGTTGGAAACTTTCCTCATGTCAGCATGTTGTAGGTGTCACCACCAGTGCTAACCTTGTGTGAATGCTCTGAAAAGCTAATCATTTGCATATCACAGCATCTTCTTCCTGTTGGTTAAATTTTGCATCTGTAGCACATCATCTTCGTGGTGTAGCAATTTTAATGACCAGAAGTATACTGTCTATGTAGTTCTAGTAAGTGAACTGTGTTGTTTTAGTTTCTGATGAATGACACATGCCACATATATAAAAGCCTTCACCTTTCCTGGAAATGTCACGCTTCACTAATTCTCAGTTGTGTTTATGGCTGTGTGATATTACAGATACAGGGGGAAGATGTTTGTTTCCATGTGAAAGGCGGGTTTTGCCAGGGTGTTGGGTTCCCCAGTTGGCCGGCTACCAGTTTGTACCTAGTGAATGGGATACAGCAGGTAGCGAAGTTTTTCCTAATGTGGTTGGAAACCAGAAGTAACGCTCTAGAATGAGCGAGGGCGGCTAACCCAGAATGCAGCTGAAATACAATATAGCCACACACATTATTCTAAAAATCCATATAAAATCAGGAATTGATCATACAGCAAATATAATTATATGAATGGATTCAGGAGACTTGAGAGAATCAAATGCCATAATTAAAATTTTAATATTCCTTACAGATAAAAAGCCAAAAAATTTCAGTACTATAAGAATAATAAGATTTATATTTACAATTATTGATATGTAGTGTTTATCAGTAACAATTTAAGAGCCAAATAGACAGCATTGCATCACACTACCTATCTAAAAAGACGTACCACGTTATTTCCTTGTTCTTTCAATAAACTTTATTTTACTCTCTTGTCCTGCTTTTCATTGACGTAGTAATATTCTTGTGTCAGAACATAGATTCCACCACAGAAATACAAAACATGAACCCAGCAACGCGCATTACATTTATATATGTATTTTATTATATTTAATATTATTGTTAGTAACGTTCTTTATGTTGTATACTTTCACTTAAATATTTGATGGCCGACTAAAAATAGTAGATATGCAGCAGATAATTTATATATAAACAATTATATGTATTTGTGTACAAGAACTGAATATATTTACATAAAAGGCCATGATAAATTAAATATTAATTGTGTAACTATATTTCAATGGCGGCAGTATATCTGAACAGTGAGACACCACACTTAATGGCTATCTGAGCAAAGAGCTTCAGTCTCAACTGTTTCTTTAGTATTGTTAAATATACATTTATTTCTTAAACATAAACAACATTTGTAGGGGGATGGACAAAGCATTTAATTCTGTGATATTCAAATGTATAATATTTTGGAAGGGAAATTGTAATTTAAAGATGAGGTGTTAGGATGTGCGGAAAGATACAATTTTGGGAGCAGGGAGAGCATGATTTTTGAATGCTTGGGAAGGGACTAGTAACTTGGATATGGTGGTGAAAGGTTGTGACGCTGGGCGGTCTGAAGCCGTGTTACAAACTTGTGATTTGAAGAGGTAGGCATATGTGGACTTAGAAAATTTACGGGACTGTGACTGCAGAGCTTAATCTCTGCTTGAAAAGTGATAAAACTGTGCATGGTAGTAGCGCTGTGGCACTGTGACAATTGAGCAATTGTGTACTCGTGTGATGACAAGCTGTGTTTTATAACATATACTTTTATCACAGATTAACTTGGAACTGCAAAGTTTGATGGACCACTCTAACTTACGAGTGATAATTGGAAACTTTTACTATCAAGTCCATGTGATATTGTGACTCTCATGAACAATATTTGGGGAAATGTTTAGTTACTTACCAATGTATAAAGTAGGACCACCTTCATGTTTCATGTCTAATAAGAGTTTATCGAAGCAAGACTTATGGGTCTCGAGGGAGTTTCTGCGATCGTCATATGAATAAAATTCTTGAATATCAGTCTCCAGATCACTTTTATTTTCTAAAACACGAGGGGTTTTGGGACAGCTGCCCAGTTTCAAATCAAATTTTTAAGTTACAGAGTAACCTGTACTGTGATGAACGAATGTTCACAGTCGTTGAGTAACGAAAGAAAGAAAGAAACACCCTATATAAAATATGTTAGTGTAAAGCTGGAAGACAAGTTACAATGAAGTTAAAAACATACTTTCTGGACCACTTGTTGATAAGATGCAGTAGCATCAATTTTATCAGTGAGAAGGTTTAAAAATATTCTGTCTTGCATGATTTGATGCTTTTGATCTGCATCATTGATATTCTTGTATTGATGAACGTTTTCTTCATCAGATTTATGGCAACTGATTTCTTTTAGCATACTGAGAATTTCGGGCATAACATTCTGCAGGTAATTTTCAATTACACTTTGTGAACTTTTTTCTGTAGCCATAATTTTATTCCAGGATTTTTTCCAACTCCAGCCATTTACACTATTCAATGCTGTGCTGATGATGTGGGACACAGCTTTCAAATCATTATTCTCATGATGTCTTAAGAGACTTTCTTTTCAAGCCTCTTCTCTTTTTAACAGTAACATAACTTCAAATGGGGTGATTTTGGACATTGGGGTGATTTCAGATGCTATGGTTGTTATTCTCTTTCCCGCCACATAGCAACAAATTAGCGCTAATTTCCACCTCCGCATTTTGCTTATTTTATACATGAGACAGTAATCCCTGCATCCACTACTCCCATGTTTGGATCGATTGTTTACTGACATGATAATCAGTCAGACAGTCTCACTGTCAAAAGTTCTTGTGGTGTTAAGGAGCAGAAACTTTATGTTGTTGCAACTGGCAGAAAAGTATTGTAGCGTCAGTTGCCAATGAGATCAGTAGGCTGTGGCAATCTGAAAAGTTTTGTACCAGTTTGTCACAAATTTTCTATGAAGTTTCAAAGGAAAGAAAACAGTTTGAGATATTCTGTGTGGAAAAATAACGTATAGAAAAGCCTTTAGTAAATAAAATTCGTTATCTCAGTCCTACCCTTATTTTAATGGCGGATATCCTTAAAATATGTTAAAAGTCACTAAAATCAAACAGAAGGAAAGTAGAATAAAAATAAGTCTATTTGTGTCTGAAATCATCCCATACACTTCGAAACACCGGACAGAGATTGAAAATACACGTGTCGAAAATCACCCCAGTCCATGTGGTGATTTTGGACACTTTATTTGTCTGTGTTCAGCAAAAGTAGATGTATATGGACGTTCTGTTTCTTGGATATTTTATTTGTTATACATATACCTCACCATTTCCATAAAAAACTATGAAATCTGACAAAACCTTTGAAAGTTATAGTGAAAATAATCTCAAAACTTCTGAAATCACCCCATTTGATGGTACATAACAAATCGTTTCTGTAATACCATTTGAAAGTCTCAGTAATGAATTGATCCAGGGCTGTAATAGAATAGGTGTAAGAAACATTACTTGTATGAACTCTGCTTTTTTGTTTAAAATATCACATGATAGATCGGTAGGTGGATTGTCATGAAGAAGTAGTGTTTTCTCTCTTTTCCCATTCTTTGGCTGATGAGCTTTTACAGGGGGCATGAAAACATTCAGAAACATCATCATGAAAATCATATTATCCCTGCAGGAACTATTTTGTGAGGTGTACGTGACAGGTAAGGCTGACATATTAGCATGCATGAAACAACGTGGTTTTTTACTTATTGATGAATATAGGCAATTAGTGACTACCAGTAGCATTAGCACAATCCAAAGCAGCAACAAGATCTGTGCTTATTATAGGACCAGATGCTGCTAATTCATAATGTGAGACAAGAATTTTTCTTTCTAAAGATTTCCAATTAAGCCCAGTTTCATCACCTTTATAAACATTTTTGAGAGCATAATCTTCTTCCCTTATTATATTTCTTAGTTTGACTCAGCCGACAGTTTTTCTCCTCGTATGCTTTTACAGGGGGCATGAAAACATTCAGAAACATCATCATGAAAATCATATAATCCCTGCAGGAACTATTTTGTGAGGTGTACGTGACAGGTAAGGCTGACATATTAGCATGCTTGAAACAATGTGGTTTTTTACTTATTGATGAATATAGGCAATAAGTGACTACCAGTAGTATTAGCACAATCCAAAGCAGCAACAAGATCTGTGCTTATTATAGGACCAGATGCTGCTAATTCATAATGTGAAACAAGAATTTTTCTTTCTAAAGATTTCCAATTAAGCCCAGTTTCATCACCTTTATAAACATTTTTGAGAGCATAATCTTCTTCCCTTATTATGTTTCTTAGTTTGACTCAGCCGACAGTTTTTCTCCTCGTATGTAAGCTCACGAATGCCGTGTCTTGACGTGAAGCATTTTAACCGTCTCATGCCTACTCTGAAGTTCGTAGAATGAAGCTTAGCAATCTAATTTGTGATGCTTGTCTGTTTTTTATATCTGTAATTGTTGACCTCCCTGCCTTGTACTAATTAGATAATATTATTGCAGATTCACCTTCTTCTAACCTTTTCATAATCTCATATTTATCTCTTATAGAAAGGACAACACATTTATATTCAAGCATTTTATATTTTCAAGTTTGCTTACTTTTGAAGTGCACAAGTGATCATAACGGAGAGCAGACTGTAACTCTTAGACCTCCTTCAGATGGAACCACTGAGAAGCTGTTCTCAGTAGCGCGCAGAGTGGCACAATGGAACTCTGCAGACAGAGCTGTCACTGTGAGCAGCTTCAATGCTGCCACTACTTTTATTGCTATGCTGACTGAAGTGTGCCAATTGTTGATACACAGTGACTGACGGCTTGGCTGGTGAGCAGTGACACCAATTGGCTCCATTAGAAGTAATGTTCTGCCAGAAGTGGACCTGTGCAGCTACTATGGGATGGTAGGGTCAGAGAGTAACAGCTGCCAGTGAGTATATAGCCCAGCTAAGCGGTCATTCGGTTGAACAATGTTTGGATAAACAATGGTCTACTGTACTTCAAATAATATTAACAGAGAAGAGGAACTAACTACTGAGTTGTAAATATTAGATTTTAATGGCTGAACTTTCTCTTTGCTGCACAGAAATCCACAGAACAATATGCATGGTTTAACTACAAGACAAATGGCATGTGCAACATAACTAAAAGAAATTTAAATCAGAATTCCTCACTCGCTAGAGTATCTGTGTTAATACAAGATTCATAAAACAAAAATAACTAAACTGTCACAATTACTTTTGAAGATCAACTTGCAATGGGTATACAAATAGACATCACCTGGGCTTATGAAGTTCTTTGATTACTTAAACTGTTTAACTAGTTGTTTAAATTTTTTTCCCTCTAAGTAATGAAAACTATGTTGGTATGCTCCATCAAGAGAGAAACAATGGTTAGAAGGATGTCAACTCCAGAACACATCATGTTAAGGGATACTGACAGGGTCTGAAAATACATCGTATATAAAGAAACCTTGGCACTATTAGCAAGGAGACACATGTTGCATTTGTAGGTTTCTCACTGACAAAGGTGAAACTGTGACACAGTAGGGGGACTACCATGATTTATAACAGTAGTAGAGGGTCAAATGACTGCCTGGTATCAGTTCTACTTCAGTTACAACACTCCAATGTGACCATCCATTCTTTTAAAGGGTGACAAACATTTTGTGTGGTGAGATTAGTTTATTTGTAAATTTCATGTACTTTTATATTGTATCTTCCACTTCAATGTGCTTCCTTACCACTATTTTGCTATGTATGCACCTAAAATATCATTTGGAACATCTTATTATCACAAATATACCCTCCCATTTATCACACACTGTTGTACAGGAAATATGAAGATCAAGAAAATGATTAAATGAAACCAAACATATAAGTGAATTTAGTCTCTCCTGGCATATACTGTTGAGGAAAAGTTCTTGTGTTTCCAGCCAAGTGGCAGCATTAACATACCACAAAATTTCAAAGAATATCAAATGTAATCACCTTTGCTATAAGATGATGACTATTACACACTTCAAAACATCATGGTGTTTGGAAACTTCCACCTGGTGTATTTCATTACTGTCATGTTTAAATGTACACTATGTTTAACTGGTATTTGATTATTTTATTATTATAATGTATGACATACTTCATCCTGTATTATGTCAAAATCAATACTGTTATAAAATGATATATGGCGAATAAAATTCTTGATTCTAGCTGGAAACCCAAGAGCTTTTCATCAAAATAAAAAAATAACAGAATTCAATCTACCTATAAATATGACACAGTATTTTGAGAAGGAAATAAGGAATTTTGGAGTTTAGTGTCAACAACAATAAAATTAATATGACATGCATGTTCTATCACAATGTAAATAATTCAGGAGTGAAAATAACAACATATCAAGTAACGGAAGCAATGAGACATCAACAGGTATACCCAGAAAAGGTCCACTCCATTGGCTTTCATGATAATCCCATTTCAAGCTGGAGTGCATGTGCATGCGTGCGCACATGTGCGCGCGCACACACACACACACACACACACACACACACACACACACACACACACACATCGCAGGTGAACAAGATAGGGATACAATACCTACTATTTGATTTGGCGAGTCCACCATGCACCGTGATGGTGAAGTAGGAGAGTGGAATTGGAGGTATGGAAACAGATCAGAAAAAGAGGAGACTGTTAGAAAGTAGGTAAGGGTGCAAGGGATTAGCAAAGATTGAGGCTAAAAGGCATTTAACAAGGATGTGTTGGTAGGACAACTCCCAAGTTGGTACTGGTGGAAAGGATGTAGTTGGAATGAGCTGTGAAACTGCCATTTAACTTAAATACATTACATTCAGCAGTATGTCCACTGGGTGGCCAATTCTTCTTTTGCCCACAATTTGGTGGTGGCCATTAATTTGAACTGTCAGTTGATTCATGGTTGTATTCACATAAAATGCTGTGTTGAAATTTCAAAGATCTCATATCAAGAACTCCTGCCTTTGATGTGATACATAAGTTTGTGATAAGACTAGAGTAAGGTACGTGGCTCTACCCCATAGAGGCAGGATTAGTTATGATAGCAGTCACATCATACCCAGCTGTCCTGAAATTTTTACATGACATTTTATGTGAGCTTGACTACAGATCAGCTGCAAAAGTGAGTATGAGTTATGAGTGTATGTTTTTCCAAACCTGAAGGAGGAAATTGTCCAGTAGCTTAGTATACTTTTAAATCATTTTCAAATGTGTCTGTCTGGTATTCAATTTCTCTTTTATGCAGTAACACTATTATGTTTAGTTATTATTAGTTCATTCTGGATTTTTCACAGTTAAAATTCAATGTTAAATTGATGCTAAGGCTGTTACATTTATAATTTTCTCAAAAGTCTTAGAATGAAGCAATATGATTTTTGCAGTACTAGAACTAGATTTTAATTTATACTTTAATTTATTTTAGTAATCAGTATTTTTGTTGGTTACCTTCTCATCTGTTCTGTTATTCACTCTGTGCACCACTTGACTCTTAATTCCAGTTTTGTCCATACTGTGGTTTTCTCCAGTACTAAAAGAAAATTGTATTTCTGTGCCAAAGGTGAGGTTGTTGTTACTTCCTATTCTGAAGTAATGCAGTTCTACCACAGTCACTGGATTATTAACCTGTCCTTGACCAAACAGTTCCAGCTACAAAAAACCAAAAAGAAATATTTGCACTGTTAAGACTAATAATAACATTAACAAAGAGCAATAACTTGCAGTTTTTTAAGAATCTACATCTACATCTACATACATACTTCGCAATTCACCGTAAGGTGCGTGGCGAAGGGTACACTGCACCACTAATAGGCATTTCCTTTCCTATTCCACTCCCAAATTCAATGAGGAAAAAAAGAATGCCTATATGCCTCCGTACGAGCCC
Organism: Locusta migratoria; assembly: GCA_026315105.1. Classification (NCBI taxonomy): domain Eukaryota; kingdom Metazoa; phylum Arthropoda; class Insecta; order Orthoptera; family Acrididae; genus Locusta; species Locusta migratoria. Next base: position 788,886,766 of record CM048755.1, read on the forward strand.
TAATTTCTCTTATCTTGTCTTTGTGATCTTTACGCGAAATGTAAGTAGGCGGCAACAAGATCGTACTACACTCAGCTTCAAATTCCGGCCCTCTAAATTTACTTAACAGAAATTCACGAAAAGAACGTCGTCTTTCTTCCAGCGATCCCCAATTGAGTTGCCGGAGCATTTCCGTGACACTCGCGCATTGGTCGAACCTACCGGTAACAAATCTAGCTGCTCACCTCTGAACCGCTTCTATGTCTTCCTTCAAACCGATATGCTGCGGGTACCAAATACTTGAGCAATACTCAAGATGTGGTCATACAAGCGTTTTATACACGGTCTGCTTTACAGGTGAAGTACATCTTCCCAAAATTCTCCCAATAAACCGAAGTCGACTCTCTGCCTTACTCACAACTGTCCTTACATGCTCGTTCCATTTCATATCGCTCTGCAATGTTACGCCTAGATATTTGAATGACGCAACAGCATCAAGAAGCTCACTACTAATGCTGTATTTGAACATTATAGGATTGTTTTTTCTACTCATGTGAATCACTGTACATTTTTCTACATAGAGAGCTAGCTGCCATTCTTCGCACCAACTAGAAATTTTGTCTAAGTCAACCTGTATGCTATTACAGTCAGTTACAGACGACACCCTCCCATACACCACAGCATCATCAGCAAACAGCTGCAAATTACAACTTACTCTGTCCATCAGATCATTTATAGAGATAGAAAATAATAGCGGTCCTATCACACTCCCCTGGGGCATGACTGACGATACACTCGTCTCTGATGAACACTCGCCGTCGAGAACAACGTACTACGTTCTATTACTTAGGAAGTCTTCCAGCCAGTCACAAATCTGTGAACCTATTCCATAAGCTCTTATCTTTATTAGCAGTCTGCAGTGTGGCACCGCGTCGAATGCCTTTTTGAAGTCGAGAAAAAAAAAAATAATTCGCCTGTTGCCCTTCGTCCATGGCTCGCAAGATGTCATGTGAGAAAAGGGCAAGCTGAGTTTCACATGAATGATGTTTCCTAAACCCGTGCTGATTCATGAAAAGAAGCTTTTCCATTTCAAGGAAATTTAGTATATTCGAACTGAGAATATGCTCCAAAATTCTACATGAAATTGATGTTAACGATATTGGCCTGTAATTGTATGGGTCAGTTCTCTTTCCTTTCTTATACACGGGAGTCACCTGCGCTTTTTTCCAATCACTAGGAACTTTGCACTGAATTAAAGATTTGCTATATGTGCAAGCTAAGTAGGGGGCCAATGCCGCAGAATAGTCTTTGTAAAACCGAACTGGTATTCCATCCGGACCAGCAGACTTTTTCGTATTTAGCTTTCTCAGCTGCTTCTCTACACCGGAAATACCTATTGCTATGTCCCCCATTTTGGAATTAGTACATTGATCAAATGATGGTATATTTGTGCGGTCCTCCTGCATGAAAGATTTCTTAAAGGTTAAATTTAGAACTTCAGCTTTCCGTTTGCTTTCTTCTATTACTGCCCCGGAATGATCAACTAGTGACTGGACAGTGGGCTTTGACCCGGTTATCGATTTTACATAGGACCAGAATTTTTTCGGGTTCTCGGAAAGATCTTTTGCTAAGGTATGGCTGTGATAATTATTGTATGCTTCACGCATCGATCTTTTTATAGACGCATGAATCTCTACTAACTTTTGCCTGTCATCATTTGCGTGTTCTTTTTTGAATCGAGAGTTCAACAGCCTTTGCTTTCTCAGCAGCTTTCTGACATTATTAGTATACCATGGTGGATCTTTTCCATCCTTAATCATCTTCACTGGCACATATTTCTCTAACCCTTTATTAACAATGCACTTAAATTTAGTCCACAATTCCTCTACATCCATAGCCCCGGAATTAAACGATGCCCATTCATTTTCTAAGTGCGATCGTAACATTTGCTTGTCGGCTCTTCCCGACAAAAACACACTCCTAGCCTTCTTGATTGGTTTATGAACTGTGGTCACCATCGACGCTATGATGATATCATGATCACTAATTCCTGTCTCTACACAGACATTGTTAATAAGGTCAGGCCTGTTTGTGGCTTTAAGGTCTAGAATATGTCCATTGCGCGTGGGTTGCCGGTTTAACTGCTCAAGACAGTTTTCGGAGAATGTGTCCAAAAGTAGCTCGCAAGACTGCTAGTCTGTACCGCCTGAAATGTAACTAGTGAGGTCCCAATCTATACTCTTAAGGTTGAAGTCACCTCCGACTAATATTACATGGCCCAAATACCTATGCACTACCTGGTGTAGACTTTCCTTGAATGATTCTAAAACTGCTACAGCAGCACTGGGGGCCAGTAAAAACACCCAACTATTAACTTTACTTCTTTTAGACCTGTTATACGTGCCCAGATAACTTCACAGTTACTTTCAACCTCGATCTCAGTAGAAACAATATCATTGTCCACAGCGATGAACACTCCTCCTCCAGTTGTATCAGATATATCTTTCCGATATACATTCCACGCTTCGCTAAATATTTCTGAACTTGCCACATCATCATTTAGCCAGCTTTCAGTGCCTAAAACTATCTGAGCGCAATAACTTCCATGCAGCGCTGCAAATTCGGGAACTTTGTTTCTAATACTCTGTAAGTTCGCGGCTAATATTTTTCTGTTCGAATTTTTGTTCCGAACGTGGCCTGAATTCTCTGTTTGAATGCTGACAGGCGAGTGCTCATCAGAGTTAGCGCCTAGCCTAAAAAAACCCCATGTGCACTCCACAAGTACTCTGCTACCCGAGTAGCAGCTTGCTTAGTGTAGTGCACCCCTGATCTATCTAGGGGCACCCTACAATTCCCCACCCGATAACGCAGATCCAGAAATCTGCAGCCATGACTGTCACAGAGTCGGCAAAGCCTCTGGTTCAGACCCTCCACTTGGCTCCAAACCAAAGGACCCCGATCAACCCTGGGAACAATGGTACAAATCGACAGCTCTGCTTGCACCCCGCGTGCGAAAGCAGTAGCCTTCACCAAATTCGCCAGCCGCTCGTAGGACCTGAGGATGTCCTCAGAACCCAAGCGACAAGCGTCATTGGTGCCGACGTGAGCCACGACTTGCAGTCGACTGGAGGAAAATTTGGAAAATATTTTGAGTAGATTTCCCGATCATGTTATAGCTTTGGGAGGAGATTTTAATTCACTGGATATAGACTGGGAGACTCAAAATTTTATAACAGGTGGCAGGGACAAAGAATCCAATGAAATTTATTTAAGTACATTATTTGAAAACTACCTTGAGCAGTTAAACAAAGAACTGACTCATGGTGACAAATACTAGACTGTCTGGCATAACATTACAGAACAAATATTACTATGACCAGTTTAATGTGACATAAATTTGTTTTCTTTTTATTTATATATGCAATGTGAGAGAATACTAATATAGTGATTTCAATGTTTATGTATATATTTTAAAGTTGACTAAAGTGGTCAATCACACGACTGAAACTTTACAGAACAAACAATTACTATAAACGGTTTGTGCTATAAATCTTGCTTTCCTTTTTAGTTTAGATATGCAATGTGAGAGATTCCTAAAGTGTTGTGATTTCAATGTTTATGTATATTTTTTAAAAGTTTACTAAAGTGGTCAATCATGTGACTACACGGAGCTGGGAGCAAGGGAGGCAAGGCATGTTGTCTTTTGCTTGCCAGACGCAGAGTAGGTAAGGTAGCTGCTTATCGCGACATCAGTGCGGTTCGCATTTTATACGCCACGTGTGGCATTCTGAAATTTGTAAGTGTGCTCATACGCGAATGTCTTCCGTTCTCGGACCCAATAGTTACATGAGTGGCAAAGTTGTTTATTGGAAATTGTGATATATAGTGTAAATGTGACTAAAGAAAATAAACTAACATAGAAGCACAAGCGTGGATTTATTTGTTAACGGTACTGTACCTTGTTAGTTCACTGGTTTACAGGCATAAACTTTAAAGGGTAAAAGCAACAGTGTTACAACCGCCCCTTAGTAGGCAAGCCAAGATACATTTATGTTAGGTTGTACACGAGCCCTGGCCGTTAGGCATGTTGCGCTGGTGACAAACAGACCAGAACTATTCGAAACAGTTAACACAGAACGGGAAATCAGCAAACATAAAGAGGTTACAACATCGATTATTTCAGCCATACATATAATTATTAAAAATTGTAAGACGATGTTTCTATTTGGAAAAAGTGACAAAAAGCAGATTTTAGAGTACTTGACAGCTCAACACAGAATTTTTATCTCAAGTACAGATAGTGTTGAGGAACAGTGGATAAAGTTCAAAGCCATCATACAATATGCATTAGATGAGTACGTACCAAGCAAGATTGTAAGAGATGGAAAGGAGCCATCATGGTACAACATATGAATTAGAAAATGGAATCAAAGGGAACTCCACTGCAAACATAAACATAGCCAAAGCCTTGTAGACAAACAAAAATTAAACAAAGCGAAATGTAGCATGAGGAGGGCTATGCGAGAGGCATTCAAAAGTAAGGTTCTATGTACTGACTTGGCTGAAAATCCTAAGAAATTTTGGTCTTATGTCAAATCAGTATGTGGATCAAAACAAAATCTCTAGACACTCTGTGACGAAAATGTCGTTGAAACAGAGGATGACGCTCTAAAGGCTGAATTACTAAATGACTTTTTCCAAAGCTGTTTCACAGAGGAATATTGCACTGTAGTTCCTTCTCTAGATTGCCACACAGATTACAAAAGGGCAGATTTTGAAATAATTGAAAGAGGGATAGAAAAACAATTAAAACCACTCAAAAGAGGAAAGGCCACAGGACCAGATGGGATACCAGTTCATTTTTACACAGAGCATGCGAAGTAACTTGCCTCTCTTCTTGCAGTGATGCTTTAGAAGAGTGTAGCATTCAGCATGGAAAATGGTGCAGGTCAACCCTGTTTTTAAGAAGGGATTTCAAACATATGTGCAGAACTATAGGCCAATATCTTTAATGTCAGTCATTTGTAAAATTTTGGAATATGTATTACGTTCGAGTATAATGACTTTTCTGGAGACTATAAATCTGCTCTGTAGGAATCAGAATGGTTCTCAGAAAAGGCGGTCGTGTTAAACTCAGCTCGCACTATTCATCCACAAGACTCAGAGGGCCACAGATACGGGTTCTCTGGTAGATGCTGCATTACTTGACTTCAACAAGGCATTGGATACAGTTCTCCACAGTTGTTTAATGTACAAAGTAAGAGCATATGCTCTATCAGACCAATTGTGTGGTTGGATTTAGGAGTTCCTACATAACAGAATGCAGCATGTCATTCTCAATGGAGAGAAGTCTTCCAAAGTAAGAGTGATGTCAGGTGTGCCACAGGGGAGTGTCATGGGACCATTGCTGTTCACAATATATATAAATGACCTTGTGGATAACATCAGAAGTTCACTGACGCTTTATGTGGATGATGCTGTATTATATAGAGAGGTTGTAACAATGGAAAATAGTACTGAAATGCAGGAGGATCTGTGTCAAATTGATGCATTGTGCAGGGAATGGCAATTGAATCTCAACATAGACAAGTGTAATGTGCTACAAATACATAGAAAGAAATATCCTTTATCATTTAGCTACACTATAGCAGGTCAGCAACTGGAAGCAGTTAATTCCATAAATTATCTGGGAGGAAGCATTAGGAGTGATTTAAAATAGAACAACCATACAAAATCAATCATCGGTAAATCCGATGCCAGACTTGGATTCATTGGAAAAATCCTAAGGAAATGCAGTCCAAAAACAAAGGAAGTAGGTTACAGTACACTTGTTCGCCCACTGCTTGAATACTGCTCACCGGTGTGGGATCCTTACCAGATGGAGTTGATAGAGGAGGTAGAGAGGATCTAATGGAGAGCAGTGCACTTTGCTACAGGGTCATTTAGCAATCATGAAAGTGCTATAGAGATGATTGATAAACTCCAATGGAAGACTCTGCAAGAGAGATGCTCTGTAGCTTGGTATTCGAACATCAAAATATTAGCCGCGAAGTTACAGAGTATTAGAAACAAAGTTCCCGAATTTGCCGCACTGTATGGAAGGTATTGCGCTCAGATAGTTTTAGGCACCGAAAGCTGTCTAAATCATGATGCGGCAAGTTCAGAAATATTTACTGAAGCATGGAATGTATATCAGAAAGATATATCTGATACAACTGGAGGAGGAGTGTTCATCGCTGTGGACAATGATATTGTTTCTACTGAGATCGAGGTTGAAAGTAACTGTGAAGTTATCTGGGCACGTATAACAGGTCTAAAAGAAGTAAAGTTAATAGTTGGGTGTTTTTACCGGCCCCCCAGTGCTGCTGTGGCAGTTTTAGACTCATTCAAGGAAAGTCTACACCAGGTAGTGCATAGGTATCCGGGCCATGTAATATTAGTCGGAGGTGACTTCAACCTTAAGAGTATAGATTGGGACCTCACTAGTTACATTTCAGGCGGTACAGACAAGCAGTCTTGCGAGCTACTTTTGGACACATTCTCCGAAAACTGTCTTGAGCAGTTAAACCGGCAACCCACGCGCAATGGAAATATTCTAGACCTTATAGCTACGAACAGGCCTGACCTTATTAACTATGTTTGTGTAGAGACAGGAATTAGTGATCTTGATATCGTCATAGTGTCGATGGTGACCACAGTTCATAAACCAATCAAGAAGGCTAGGAGTGTGTTTTTGTTGGGAAGAGCTGATAAACAAATGTTACGATCGCACTTAGAAAATGAATGGGCATCGTTTAATTCCGGGACTATGGATGTAGAGGAATTGTGGACTAAATTTAAGTGCATTGTTAATAACGGGTTAGAGAATTATGTGCCAGTAAAGACGATTAAGGATGGAAAAGATCCACCATGGTATTATAATAATAATGTTAGAAAGCTGCTGAGAAAGCAACGGCTGTTGCACTCTCAATTCAAAAAAGAACACGCAAATGATGACAGGCAAAAATGAGTAGAGATTCGTGCGTCTATAAAAAGATCGATGCGCGAAGCATACAATAATTATCACAGTCATATCTTAGCAAAAGATCTTTCCGAGAACCCAAAAAATTTTGGTCCTATGTAAAATCGATAAGCAGGTCAAAGCCCACTGTCCAGTCACTCGTTGATCGTTCCGGGGCAGTAATAGAAGAAAGCAAACGGAAAGCTGAAGTTCTAAATTTAACCTTTAAGAAATCTTTCACGCGGGAGGACCGCACAAATGTACCATCATTTGATCAACGTACTAATTCCGAAATGGGTATTTCTGGTGTAGAGAAGCAGCTGAGAGAGCTAAATACGAAAAAGTCTGCTGGTCCGGATGGAGTACCAGCTCAGTTTTACAAAGAGTATTCTGCGTCATTGGCCCTCTACTTAGCTTGCATTTATCGCAAATCTTTAATTCAGCGCAAAGTTCCTAGTGATTGGAAAAAAGCGCAGGTGACTCCCGTGTATAAGAAAGTAAAGAGAACTGACCCACACAATTAAAGGCCAATATCGTTGACATCAGTTTCATGTTGGATTTTGACACATATTCTCAGTTTGAATATAGTAAATTTCCTTGAAACGGAAAAGCTTCTTTCTGTGAATTAGCACGGGTTTAGGAAACACCGTTCATGTGAAACTCAGCTGGCCCTTTTCTCACATGACATCTTGCGAGCCATGGATGAAGGGCAACAGGCGGATTGTGTTTTTCTCGACTTCAAAAAGGTGTTCGACGCAGTGTCACACTGCAGACTGCTAATGAAGATACGAGCTTATGGAATAGGTTCACAGATTTGTGACTGGCTGGAAGACTTCCTAAGTAATAGAATGTAGTACGTTGCTCTCGATGGCAAGTGTTCATCAGAGACGAGTGTATCGTTAGGCGTGCCCCAGGGGAGTGTGATAGGACCGCTATTATTTTTATCTATATAAATGATCTGATGGACAGAGTAAGTTGTAATTTGCAGCTGTTTGCTGATGATGCTGTGGTGTGTGGGAGGGTGTCATCTGTAACTGACTGTAATAGCATACAGGATGACAGACAAAATTTCTAGTTGGAGCGAAGAATGGCAGCTAGCTCTCAATGTAGAAAAATGTACGGTGATTCACATGAGTAGAAAAAACAATCCTATAATGTTCGAATACAGCATTAATAGTGAGCTTCTTGATGCTGTTGCGTCGTTCAAATGTCTAGGCGTAACATTGCAGAGCGATATGAAATGGAACGAACATGTAAGGACAGTTGTGAGTAAGGCGGACAGCCGACTTCGGTTTATTGGGAGAATTTTGGGAAGATGTACTTCACCTGTAAAGGAGACCGCGTATAAAATGCTTGTACGACCACGTCTTGAGTATTGCTCAAGTGTTTGGGATCCGCAGCAGATCAGTTTAAAGGAAGACATAGAGGCGGTTCAGAGGTGAGCAGCTAGATTTGTTACCGGTAGGTTCGACCAATGCACGAGTGTCACGGAAATGCTCCGGCAACTCAATTGGGGATCGCTGGAAGAAAGATGACATTCTTTTAATGAATTTCTGTTAAGTAAATTTAGAGGGCCGGAATTTGAAGCTGAGATATCCTGTATTCAAGTATTATGAATTATCTCGAACAGAATGATTTATAGGCCCAAGGTCAACAAGGATTTAGAAAATATCGTTCATGCGAAACACAACTAGCTCTTTACCCACACAAAGTGATGAGTGCTATCGACAAGGAATCTTAAATTGATTCCGTATTTCTTAATTTCCAGAAGGCTTTTGACACCGTACCTCACCAATGGCCTTTAATCAAACTGCATGGTTATGGTACATTGCCCAAAATTTGTGTCTGGATAGGGGATTTCTTGTCAGAGAGGACACAGTTTGTAGTAATTGATGGTAAGGCACCGACTAAAACAGAGGCGATATCGGGCATTCCACAGGGTAGTGTTATTGGTCCTCTGCTGTTCCTTATTTACATAAATGATTTGGGAGAAAATCTCCCAATCTCACCTCTCTTAGGTAGTTTGCAGATGACGCTGTCATTTACCATCTAGTAAAATCATCTGAAGATAAAAACCAACTGCAGAATGATCTAAATAGGATATCACTATGGTATAAAAATTCGGAATTGACTCTAAATAATGAGAAGTGTGAAGTCGTCCACATGAGTATGAAAAGAAATCCGTTTAGCTTTCTTTACAAGATAAAGCAATCAAAAGTGAAGGCCGTAAACCCACAAAATACCTAGGAATAACTATTACTTCAGACTTAAACTGGAGAGAACACATAGATAATTTTGTGGGAAAGGTGAACCAGAGACTGTGTTTTATTGGCAGAAACCTTAAAAGCTGCAACAGAATTACTAAAGAAACTGCATACAGTATGCTTGTCTGTCCTTTTTTGGATTATTGCTGCCTACCTTATCAGGTAGGTTTGCCGGAGGATATCAAAAGAGTCCAAACAATGGCACCACATTTTGTATTGTCACGATACAAGGGAGACAGCGTTATGGAAATGATACAGGATTGGGGATGGGAATCATTACAACAACGGTGCTTATAGCTGCTCCATGGGCTAGTTATGAAACTCCAATCACCAACATTCTCCTCCAAATGTTAAAATATGTTGTTGACTCCCACTTACATAGGTTGAAAAGATCATCAGAATAAAATATGAAAAATCAGAGCTCGAACGGAGTGATTCAGGTGTTCTTTCTTGCCGCACGCTATTTGAGAATGGAATAGCAGATAAACATTATAAAGGTGGTTCGATGAATCCTCTGCCATGCACTTAAATGTGATTTGCAGAGTATTCCATTTAGATGTAGACGTACCCAGTGGGCCTCCCGAAGCTTGTCGGACAGTTTAGTTTAGAACTGACATAATATTTGAACATAGAGTGTGTTCCAAAATTTCTACAACTAACCAATGTCCGAGATATAAGCCTTTAGTTTTGCGCATCTGATCAACAACCCTTCATGTAAACGGCAATGACCTGCACCCTCTTTCAAGCCTTAGGAACACTTCTTTCCTCTAGAGACATTCAGTTTCAGTACACTGCTTCTACGCCACAAGTGAATCTAGTTGTCTTCACCAAATCCACTAGCCACCTGAAGGAGCCAATAATATCCTCTGAACCCAAGCAGCAGGAGTCAATGGTGTTGAAATGAGAAACAATCTGCAACCAGGTGCACCCAGTGCTCTCTATCGCTGGCAACAGAGCCTTCTCCACATCTTGAATGAGACTCTCCAGCAAGCAAACAGAGTGCACACAGAAAGTCTTTCCCAAACTTATCACTATTTCCCAGTGACTAATAATTCCACCCTCTGCATCTATCTAGACCTATAAGAGGAGTTTGTCACTGCTGCAATAGGGGAAGCAGCCCCTGTTGGCTCAGAGGTATTATCAGCAGTGGACAACATCTTGAACCTATTGTTGAGGTGTAAAGAGACAGCTTGCGACTGGTTCCCAGTTTAGCCTTCTGTGAAGAGTTTTGTGACCCCTGCACAGTTTGCCAATCACTGATGGGCAACAGTCGACTCAAAGGGATGTCAGAAACTGTAACCACAGTGACAAGAGGGATCATAAATGGTGAAGTAGGCACCAGAGGTACCCCAGCAATCGCATCAAGTGCACGGGTGACACTGCAGCACAGGGCAACAGCCGAAGACTGTTGACTGTAGCCAACATAGCCTCCAACTGCTTATGAAAAGTGGCAAACTCCTCCTGAATCTGCACACAACAGGTGCAGTACCTAGCCATCTATGTAAAGCTACCTTAATTACCATATGTACCAAAATGCATGAGGCTATAGCCCCAAAAAACAGAAAATCCAACGAAAATTTACTGAATACACAAGGATAAAGTTCTCAAGAGCAGAAGCACAAATGAAATTTAAGAAAAAAAGAAAAAGACTACTAATGAAAATGCAGAAGAAATAAATTTTGAAACTACTGCTCTGCAGGTGTGACACTGGCAGCAGCTGGCAATAGACTCTGATAAATATAAATTGTTTAATTGTTTACTATCTAACATTTAGCCCTTAGCTATGGGAGAATGTAGTTTTGTGATTGTGTGTGTGTGTGTGTGTGTGTGTGTGTGTGTGTGTGTGTGTGTGCGCGCGCGTGTGTGTGCTCACACGTACATATGTGCTGCTCAGAAGATAGTGTGAATGCTGTTGCTGTTACATGTTATTATGTTCCAAGCATTGATTTGTTACTGGTGATTGCTTGACTTCCTCTTAATTTACATATGAGGGGCATTTGAAAAGTCAATGCAAAATCTGAGATATGGCACAACCGGTCATGTTTACTTAGTAGCATCATGGAAAGTTTTGCACCAAGTTGCAGACCTATTGGTCTATTTTTTTTTTTTTAGTTTGGCATTCGTGTGAATCAAGGAAGTCGAGTGATTGCACAAAATGTTCAAATGTTTGTAGAGCTTATTTAACTTAACCACGGGGTCGTCAGTCCTTAAACTTACAAACTACTTATGAACTAGCTACTACTAAGGACGGCACAAATATCCATGCCCGAGGGGGGATTCGAACCCCCGACCATAGTGGCTGTGCAGACCGTGACTGGCACACCGCAGTCCCCTCAGCACCGCGACCGGCTGAGTGATTGCAAACAAAGGACAAAAAAGAATTTTGTGTGGTGATTAAACATAACTTTATAAAAGGCAAAGCCCCTCTGGAGATTAAAGAGAACCTCAATAAACATTATGGTGACTCTACACCTTTGATTAGAACAGTTTTTAAGTGCTTTCAAAATTTACGGAGTGGCCATATGGGCACAAGTAACGCTGAACATTATGGACGCACTGTTGAGGTTATGACTCCAGAAATCATTGATAAAATTCATGATATGGTGAAGGAGATTGGTGCGTGAAATTGCTAGCGCTGTGGGCATCTCAAATGAATGGGGACATAATATTTTGCATAAACATTTGGACATGAGAAAGCCATCCACAAGATGGGTGCCACAATTACTCACACTTTACCAAAAACAGAATTGTGTGAAGTGTTGCAAGAAAGGTTTGCAGCTGTTCAGGAAGAATCTGCAGGACTTTAGGTGTCATTTCGTCACTGTGGATGGAATTCCTGAGACCAGAGAACAATCTAAACAATGGGTTACCATGGGAGAATCTGCACCAAGAAAGGCAAAGACCTGTCCTTCAGCCAGAAAGGTTATGGCGGCGGTCTTTTGGGATTCGCAAGGGATCAGGAACAGGGTAAAACTATTTCAGGTGCATAATATTCATTGTTATTGGACCATTTGAAAACTAAGCTGCAAGGAAAACAACAGTGACTGGCCCACAAAAATGTCCTTTTCCATTATGACAATGCACCAGCACACACCTCAACAGTTGTGGTTGCAAAATTATTGGAAGTAGGATTCCAACTCATTTCACATCTCCACTATTCTCCAGATTTTGGTCCCTTGGGATACTATTTGTTCCCCCATTTGGCTGGTGGGACAAAGATTTCATTCAAACAAGGAGGTTATTGCAGAAACTAATAGCTATTTTGCAGGCTTGGACAATTCCTATTTTTCAAAAGGGATCAACAAATTAGAACAGTGTTGGACAAAGTGTATAAGTCTAAAAGGATACTATGATGAAAAGTAAAAATGATTTTCCCCAGACATGTTGGTAGTTTTTTATTTTTGCATGGACTTTTCATATACTTCTCGTATTTAGGAAATTAAAATTTAGTACATTAATGTTCTAGGCCTATTCCATATTAAACTACAATTTCATTTACATTATTTATGCTTTTTGTTTCAAATAAGTTTTAGAGTTATTTTGAATGTATTTTTATTATTTATCTCCTTCAATTTTCTAGAAAGGTTTGATAGGTCTCTTTCTCTTGCACAAGATGACTTTGATTTGTATTTAATGTATTGTTTTGTTGTATAATGGCACATGGAAGATGTCTGCTGTACATGTGACATGGCTATGTTGCTTATGATTTGTAGCATTGTTCCTAGAATTTACGGGGCTCCTTAGTTTTGGATCTGAGTGGATGGTTCAACTATAGGCTTAATAAACTCTGTGATCAACATGACTGTAGAATCCTCTGTTATCAGGTCGAGAACTAGAGGACTTCCCTTGATAGGTCAGGGGAGCACTGTAGAAAGAAAACAGCTAATTTGGTAGCAGAGTACTTGTGGAGAGCACATTAGATTTTAGGCCTTCTGAAGAACACTCACAAGTTGGCACACAGATAGTAAAATCAGACATTATTTAGATTAAAGACATTGTGACTATCAAAATATTGGCAGTAAATTTTTGAAGTACTTGTTTCAGAAGTTCCTGAGTTTATTGCTTTACAGGCAATTTGTTGTGCTTATATTATTTTTGGGACCACAAGTTGTCTGAGTCCTGAGATAGGTATCTCTGAAATATTATAAAGATATATAGATATAACACATATAAGAAAGATAGATTATATACTATAGGAAGGGCTGTGTTCATTGCAATATACAAAATATTGTCTCCATTGAGGTTAAAGTTGATTGTGATTGTGACATTATTTTTTGACACATATAACAGGCCTAAGAGAAATCAAGTTAATGGATTGGTGTTTTTGTGGCCTTCCTAGTTCCACAGAGTCATTCAAAGAAAGGCTACACTCAGTAGCACGAAGAAAACCCAGGCCACACTATGTTAGTTGGGATGACTTTGACTTACTGAGTTTAGACTTCACCAGATATCATTTCATTTCAGGTGGTATGATAAAACAGCCTTGTAAAGTACTATTGAACACATTTTCCAAATTCTGTCTTGAGCAGCTAAATTGACAACCAACATAATATTTTAGACATCACAGCTACAAACAGCCCTGACCTTGTCCACAATTTCAATGTAGAGACCTACTTATCAATTTTACATAGGACAAAAATTTTTTGGGTTCTCATCAAGATCTTTTGCTAAGCTATGACAGGAGTAGTTATTGTATGCTTCACACATAAATCTATATATATTCCTGTCTTCATTTGCTTGTTCTTTTTCAAATTGCAAGTGGAACAGTCTTTGCTTTCTAAGCATTTTCTGAGTTTGAATCAAAATCAAACTACCATTAGTCTATTCCATTCATGATGCACTTCAGGAGAGCATGATTTGCAATACATTTAAACTTTCTCCATAATTACTCTACATCCATTGTACCAGTACATGATGTCTAAAATATTTCCATTGTGTATGGGCTGTTGATTTAGCTGCTTGAAACATATTTTGGGAAATGTGTTCAATAGTAGTTCATAAGACTACTTATCTGTGCCACCTGAAATCAACCCACAGATGTCCTAATCTATTCTTGGTAGGTTAGGCTAGGTAGAAAACTGAGACACATATAACACACACAGTGAAATGTAGTACAGTTTGTGTTTTTGTAACTAACAAATTCTAATGCGACCATAAAGATTGGGACACAACATATGTTGACATGACTTGTGACTGCTTTGTGGTGCATGATGTTTGTGAGAGTGGCAAAGTTTACAGAGCTGTGTGCCACAGTCACACCACTGAAAGCCATCTGCCATATGCTTCCTCCAGCACTGTGCATTTATACATACTGGTATTATTGGCTATCAGAACAATATTGATGTACTCCTGGACTTTATCGTCATCGAGTAGGTTTCAAATATCACAATTTAAGTCCTCGTTATTTTTATAGGTACATTTTATTTTCAAGATATTTACATCTGGTTTAGTTTCACTATTATGGTCTACTGCTAACGAAGACAGCATTAGTATCTGAACATGATTCTGAACTCATTCATAACAATGATAACTCTTATTGAAGAATCACACTTTGTAAGCAAAACTAACATGTGCTATGTGTGCTTCACTCCTCCTGATTTGCACTTTCATTCATGTCTTCGTCTGCACTTGTGTGGCATGGCATGGCATGTAAGGAAGGCATATGTCACACTGTAGTGTCACATCACTTCACATACACTCTACGTGTCTAAGTTTGCACCTAGTCTTAAAGTTGCCCAATCTGAATTGTATGGTCCAGATACCTTCTCACTATACACCACAAATTTTCTTTCAAAAACTGTTGAACAGTGACAATAGAACCAGGCACCATAATAAAAACACCCAACCATTAACTTAATTTTTCCTAGATCTTTTATACACATCCAGATAACTACTCTGTTACTCTCAACTTCAACATCAGTAGAGACACTATTTTTCTTGACTGCAATGAAAACAGCCCCTCCAGTGCCTGATCTATCTTTCTAATATGCATTCCACATGTTTCTAAATACTTCAGAGCTTCCATACATCAGCATTAAGCGACCTCATGGTACCAAGAATTATGTGAGTGCAATACATTTCCTGCAATGCAGTAAATTTGATGACTTTGTTGTTAATAATTTGACAATATATTGTTGTTTTTTTAAAAATTTTTTTCAGTCAAAGTGTCTTTTGTCTGAATGTGGCCTGATTTAACTGTTTGTGTGTTGACTGCAGAATGTTTAATCAAATAGCAACTACCAGGTATCCAGAGTAAAATAATAATAATAATACAACTCTGCTGTCCAAGTAGCTGCTTCCTTTCTGTTGTGAACCCCTGAACTATCAAGCTATCAAGAAAACTCTTATAATTCCCCACCAAATCATGCAGGTCCAGAAATCTGTGCCCAAGACCATCAGAGTCAACAAAGTCTTTGGTTGAGACTCTCCACTTGGCTCCAAACTAAAGGACCCCAATCAACTCTGTGAACAATGCTACAAATTGCGAGCTCTGCTTGTACTCCATTTATAAGGACAGCAGTCTTCATGAATTCTGCCAGCTGTCCATATAAATTGAGGGTGGTCCCAGAAACCAAGCAACAGGTGTTACTGGTGTCAACATATGCTACAACTTACAGATATCTGCACCCTGTATACTCAATTGCTGCAAGCAACACTGCTTCCACATCTCAGATGAGACTCCTAGCAGACATACTGAGTGTACATCAGAATTATTTACAGCCCTGACCGATACTTCCCTGAGGGGCTCCAAAAGATGCTGGACACTAGAATTGCCAATAAATAACAAACCTCCCCCCCTCCCCCACTTCTTCACCAGTGTGCCTGGTCAGACACTGCAGGAGTAGCAGCCTATTCACTCATATAGTGAACAGGTGAGATTAGATGGCCCGCATTCACATAGGCCTTCTGCCTCAAGTGACGCAAACATGCTACAACCTGCCACTCTTCTTGCGGTGGGGTGGCTCCACCACATCCGGTATACGTACAAAAGAAGGTGCCGTGGCAGCAGACACTGTGATCAGAACAAGTGACACCTGTGGCATCCCATGCAATGTGCCAGATTCTCAGCTAATGTTACACCTGTAGGCAGCCGGCAGCAATGACTCTTTGACCCCCCTCTAGTTCCACCTATGTGTATACCTCAACTAGCTAGCTTTGCTTTACTGAAGGTATTTGGGTCCGGATTTCTTCTACTACCCCAGAAAAACTGCTGCTACACTCAACATATGCTCAGTGATACTGTAGTATAATTCTTTGAAGCTGTAATTGGACACAATAACTTGTACATCTACATGTATACTATGATGTTCACCACACAGTATGTTGTGGAAGGTACTTCGTGTGCTGCTGTCACTTCATCTTTTTCCCATCTGTGGGAAAAAATACACTGATAGAGTTTTCAAGAAAAGTATGCTCTCAGAACTTTGACCATGTAAGTCAATGAATTATCCCTTTCCAGAAACTTTCAGGTTTCACCTACAACTGTGAACTTTTGTTTGAATTAATAGCAAATTCGCTGAAAACCCGTCACTGCCCAGGTATTTATTTATTCCAGTCTTGAGTTAGTACTTATTTTCTGCCCTTCTCTCTGTCAATCTCCTCCTCTGTTTATCTCCTCTCTAGCAAAACCCCTCTCCTTTCTCTCTGTCTATCTCCCCCTTCGCCTCCTCAGTCTATCATTTTCTAACCTGTCAGTGAAAAATTGTGGTCCGTGGAAAGGTGTCGAAGGTACCCCTCAGCCATGCACCATACAAAATATTATGTAGACAGTGATGTTCCTATTGTTTTAAAGGTAAAGTTTGCAACATTTCATCGGGATGGGAATTAAAACTGTAGACACTGTCAAAGTCCATAAATAAAGTACCCTCTCCCATACACGATATGAAATTTTATACAATTAATTATGTTCCTCTTGTTTCGAAAGTTAGGTGTGCACGATTTCATTAAGATTGGAATAAAATTGTAGGTTTTATCTAAGGCCAAGAACCATATCAGAAAATCCCATTTTAATTTTTGCTATTACTACTGCTGCTAATGCTGTTGCTGCTAATAATAATAATAATAATAATAATAATAATAATTGTTGTGGCATAAAGTCAGCACCACACGCCAGATTCTTGAGAATGATCATGCAGAAGGCAGCAGACAACCGGCAGCCAATCACACGCTGGACCTGCACATCCTGGAGGAAGTAACCTAGAAGTGCACCCTCAACAAGCGGCTATATCTAGGCCGACGTGTGTGGACATGGCGCCTGAACTCGGCTCCAAAATAGGCAGTCACTAGGACTCAACGCAGCTAGTATTGTGCACGAAGACGACTACAATGTGAGAAAAAAAGAGAAAACATAAACAAAGGCTGACCAGGATGACAAAACAAATGGCAACGAGGAGAACAACGACCCACATTGCAACGAAATGTTAAATTTATGAAATTACGCTGTGCCATTATATTGCTTGTTCATTTATTCCAGGTCTCCGAGACTGGAGTAAATAATCTTTTGTGAACTTTTCTTGCAGAGATACAAGTCAATTTCTATATTTTTCCATTGATTCTTTTAGTTGTTTTTGCAAAATATCTCATCCCACTAACACTGCCACTGCCACTGCCACTGTGATGTGCTTCCTGCGTCT
This sequence comes from Locusta migratoria, assembly GCA_026315105.1. NCBI lineage: Eukaryota > Metazoa > Arthropoda > Insecta > Orthoptera > Acrididae > Locusta > Locusta migratoria. Next base: position 788,904,642 of record CM048755.1, read on the forward strand.
GATGAACAGCAAGTAATGGAGATGTTTCAGTTTCAGAGTCAACAAATTGCCTCTTTAATGTTAACCGTGCAACATCTTCTGCCCGTACCTGTGTTGCAAAATATGCAAGTACCACTGCAGAAGCTACCACCTCCAGTAATTCCACCATGTTGCCAGTATGACAAAGCACAAGAGGAATGGACAGAATGGTTGCAACAGTTTGTAGCCTACGCCACAGTCCACAAGATAGAAGGTACTGTCAAACTCAACTTTTTCCTCTCATGTATAGGCCCCCCAGTATTCTGTCTTGTCAAGAAAGTTTCCCACTGTGAAGCCTTCTGAACTTTCTTATGATTCAGTGATAGGAGCCTTACGTCATATTATGAACAGAAAATCAATGTAGTGGCCCCTAGGTATCAGTTTTTCCAGTGTAGGAAACAAGAGAACCAAACATACAGGCAGTGGATAACAGATCTTCAAGGTCTCACTAGAAAGTGTAAGTTCAAGTTTGCGTGTGGAGCTTTGTATTCAGATGTAACATTACGTGACACTATTGTCTATAACCTTACTGATGTCAGACTTAGAGAGCAGATGCTGAAAATATCAGATCCATCCTTCCAAGAAGTATAACAGATGTTGGAACAGTATGATTCAGGTGACGTGGCAGCGGAAAACTTTGATTCTATTCCACTGTGTAGTGTAGTGACGTCACTCACCGGCGAGGGCGGGAGTCGAGTGATGTCCCCTTCTGCCTGTCCGCACTAAGCATAAACAAGTTGATAGACACAGAGCCTTGTCTAGTAAGGAAGTAAAGTCTTGCCCAAAATGTTTCTCATGGCACAAAAGGCAGAACTGTCTGTCCCGGTCAGCGAAATGTTATGCGTGCGGCAAGAGAGGTCGTATACAAATAGTCTGCTTACAGCAAAAGAAATGGAATTTGCCCTCCCAGCCCAAACAGTAACAAGACAATAATTATTCAATAAATGCAGTATTTTCAAAACCCGTGGCTGACTCTCGTAACATCAAGGACACGGAAGTAGTACAAGTTGTTTGCCAGGCCAGAGAAATGTATGTCAGTTTGTGTGTGAATGACATTTATGCAAAATTTCAAATAGACACAGGTGCATCAGTCACATTGCTCAATCGCAAAACTTATGAACAGTTAGGATCACCGTGTATTTCTTGCACTAAAACAACAGTGTACAATGGCAATGAAATTCCTATACTAGGACAGTGCTCACCACCTGCAGAATACCGTTCGCAAATGCGCACAGTGACATTTCAAGTGCATCAGTCTTACGAAGGAGAGAATATTTTTGGTTTAGATTCTTTTTATCTATTTGGTTTTACTGTGCAAGACAACATCTTAGTTGTGAACACTTTTGACGCTAGAGACAGTGTAGACAAGTTGCTGAAAGACTTTCCAGATTTATTTTTGGCAGGTCTAGGTAAAGCTAAGGATTTTCCTGCACACATTACTCTCAAGGAAAATGCCAAACCAAAATTTTTTAAAGCTCCTGATGTACCACTCACTTTACATGACAAAGTACCACAAGAACTTCGCACATTGCAATAAGATGGTGCAGTTGAACCAATACATGCTAGCCAGTGGGCAAGTCTGCTTGTTATTTTGCTGAAGCCGTCAGGTAGCATCCACATTTATGTTGATTTCAAGGCCACAGTAAATCCACAAACAGTTGTAGACAGTTATCCTTTGCTGAGACCAGAAGATTTAATGGACATATTAGGTGCAGGAAAACATTTCTCAAAAATAGATTTGTGTAGTGCCTACCTTCAGTTGCCACTCGATGAAGAATCACAGAAAATTTGTATTGTCAATACTCATCTGGGCTTGTTTGAATATTTGCGTCTACAATTTGGCAGTGTATCCATGCCCTCAATTTTTCAAAGGTATTTGGAACAGCTTACAGCTTGGGTGCCTTGTTGTCCAAACTACATGGACAACATAGTTGTGTCAGGCAGTACCCGAAAAGAACACATTGCAAATTTGAGTAATTTATTTCAAGTTATGTCAGAGGCAGGTCTCAGCGTCGCTTAGATAAGTGAGACTTTTTCAAACTGGAACTGCAGTATCTAGGACACTTGATAAACAGTCAAGGTGTGCACCCCATGTAATCACATTTGCTTGCCATTCACAACCTGCCAGCACCAAAAGATATGAAAGAATTACAGCCTGTCTTGGAAAAGTTAACTTACTATATTAGGTTTATTCCAAATGCAGCACAAATTGCAGCCCCTTTGCATTGGCTATGCTGTACAAATGTTCATTTTGTTTGGACAGAAGAATACCAATGCACATTTCAACAGTTAAAAGATACATTGCTAAGTGAGCAATGTTTGGTGCACTTCGATATTAAAAAACAGTTCATTTGCAAGTGGACATGTCATCATATGTGCTAGGGGTGGTGCAGTCACATAGACATGGATGTACGGACTGTCTGACAGAGTTTGAGTCCAAACTTTTGACAGACACACAGAGCTGTTATTCTCAAATTGAGAAGGAAGCTTTAGCAATTGTGTATGGTGTCACAAAATTCCATCACTATTTGTATGGGAGAAAAGTTTATTTAGTAACTGCCACAAGCCTTTGCAGTCATTGTTTCATTCAGCCAAGCTGGTTCCTACTTGCACAACAGACAAATTGCAATGCTGGGCAGTGTTTTTATCACAGTATCAGTATGAGATTGTGTCTTCCGATTAGCCCTGATAAAGACTTTGACACTTCTGAGATGTCTTGTCATCAGATTGATGCACAGGAAGATAGTTTGTTGCAATTCTTCCCATTGGACTATAGGAAAATTGCTCGGGCTACAGAAACAGACCCCAATTTACAAATTTTGTTGCACTACATTCACACAGAATGGCCTCACTCACAATGTGATGTACAAACTTCTCTGGTGCATCACTATTTTGCTAGAAGAAATGAGCTTTCAGTACAGAGGTGTCATTCTAGTTTCAACTGACAGTGGACAATACCATGTGTTGATCCTGCGACATTTGCAGAAGGAAGGATTGAATTACTTCACCAGGAACATTGAGGAATGGTTCACACTAAGCAATTGGCATGGTGACATTGTACTTGGCAGGGTATGGATGCCCATATAGAACAGATGACTTCACAGTGTTCAGTGTGCACTATCAACCAGTCTTCCCCACCGCCCCACCACAGAAATTTTTTGCGTGACCAAAAGCAGATGCACCATGGCAACAAGTGCATATTGACTATGCTGATACCTTCTGGAACACTAAGTGGCTTATTGTGGATGATGCTTTTAGTGGTTACCCATTTGCAGTGCCGATGTCTTCTATGACTTCTAGTAGCTTAATTAGGGCATTGTCTTCAATTTTATTGTCTGGAAGGACTCCCTGAATTGACAGTCTCTGACAACGGTCCTCAGTTCACATTGCAAGAATTTTGCTCCTTTTGTGAACACAATGGAATAAAGCATCTCACCAGCAGTCAAACGGCACTGCGGAACACTTTGTCTGGACATTGAAGCAACAGATGTCCAAACTCCATTCAGAGTACTCACGGGAGACAGCTTTACAACTCTTCCTTGCCCCATATGACTCGCATCCACGAGAGGGGTCATTGCCGGCCGAGCCTCTGCACGGCTACTGCCATCGCACCCTGCTCCATCTGCTCCACCCATCACGCCACCCGGAGCAGCAGCCAACGACACGCAAGTATCGCTTCGTTCCGCATAACGCAGTCTTTTACAGAGTTTTTGGTGGTTGCAGATGGTGGGAGCAGGAAGAGATCATCAAATGTTTCGGTGCTTTCATGTTTGAAATTTCAGGACTTGACGGCATGGTACGCAGGCACTGTGATCAAATTTTCCCTTGCTATGTATCTTGTGTGCCTTCTGCATTTCTCTCAGTAGATTCACGCAACACACAGACCGTCCGGCCTCCGCCACCTGCGTAACCTCAGTAGCCCCCCCCCCCCCCCACACCAGATCTCTACAGCACCGCAGACCAACTTCATGGAGACAGAGCCCTCGCCACCTCTGCCTCCACTCGACATACCGATGGATTGGGACCAGAACATCACACAGCATCCGACACTGACGTTACTGTCTATGTCATCATCTGTGCCCCAGGTTGTGGATGTGGGCCCTTCGGAGTTTTTCTCGAAGGATGTTTCCTCGCGAGCTCAGGCCAGATGGCAGGGCCCAGCTGGCAGTCTGGCATCCTCCGCAGCTACAGACTCCAATCCTTCACTACATCCATGAGCCTGCCTCCTCCCTCTTGTTGAGCTCCCTACACGACAATGGTCCAGCGCTTTTGGGGGTAGGCATGTTGTGTCAAAGTCAGCGCCACATGCCAGATGCTTGAGAACGATTGTGCAGAAGGCCACAGATGACCGGCAGCCAATCACACGCCGCGCATCCTGGAGGAATTAACCTAGAATCGCACCCTCTACAAGTGGCTGTATCTAGGCCGACAAGCTTCTGGATGAGCCGACTGAGCTCAGCTCCGAATTAGGTAGTCACCAGGACTCAGTGCAGTAACATTGCACATGAAGGCGACGACACCACGAGAAGAGAAGAGAAGAGAAGAGAAGAGAAGAGAAGAGAAGAACTAAACAGAGCCTTACTAAGACGACAAAAAAATAATAATGACATATTCAATATTTTTTTATTATTTAATTATGATAAGTCTCGTTTCAGCATTTTAACATTCTCAAGTCTTGTTTGCTGTCACAGTACAATGTCTTGGGAGTGACAGCAAAATAGACTTGACTAGCAAAATGCCGAAATGAGACTAATCATCACTAATTAACACCTAAATAAAAACAGTTGTGCAGCAGCAATTAAGGAATATACTAATATGGCATTTATTGACATAATATATACTGCATGCCAATCTGAGGCAAAATGAAAATAATAATATCACTCCCTTTTATTTAAAGATTAAAAGGGGTGGAGCCCATCCATGGTCGAACTAGCATGGTGATCAACTCAATAGGTCTACTGTCACCTCTGCATTTGTTACTAATAAGGGAACCTCCCCATTGCACACCACTCAGATTTAGTTATAAGTTGGCGCAGTGGATAGGCTGTGAAAAACTGAACACAGATCAATCAAGAAAATAGGAAGAAGTTGTGTGGAACTATGAAAAAAATAAGCGAAATATAAAAACTTAGCAGCCCATGTGAAAGATAAGCAACGTAGAGCAGATTGTCAGCATAGGAGAGCTGTGGTCCTGTGGCTAGTTTAAGGAGCTACGGAGAGATAGGTCCCACAGGCGAAAATTTTAATATTTTCATTTTCAAAAAATTATTATCTTTGCATCCGATGCAGCATAACTGTGCTGTAGTATGGGAACATGTTTGCACTTTCTTGGACATATGGAGGATTTGACAGTGTACACGTGGAAAAATTTGAAAATGTTAAACCATATGTTTTGACAGTGCACAGGCAAAACTGTGCGACTGTGAAACTGTTGCATTCATTTGTTGCAGTTTATGTGTAAAACTTAAATTTTCATCACTTTTTTTGGGAGTGATTAACACATCCATAAAAAAACCTAAATTGGGCAAGGTAGAATCTGTTTACCCATTCACCAAGTTTACAAGTTAGGTGGGTCAACAAGAGATTCCTGTCATATGATGCACATACCATCATCAGTGTCATATAGTATACATTATATGTTTTCCTGTGGAGGAATTGGTTGACCTATCACCTTGCAATCAAATGTTTTAGGTTCCTATTGGAGAGGCACTTTCTTTCGTCTGCTAATCAAATGTTTTGTGGCGTGGTCGCAAAACACAGACATTAAACTGATTACAATGAACAAAGACTTAAATGAACAGACGGAAAGATCAAAATTTTGTGAAAATGAAAAAATTAAAATTTTTATTTGAGGGAAGGCTTGAACCAAGGACCTCTCACACCACAGCTCCTCATGCTAGCCACAGGACCACAGCGCTCCAATACTCACTCTTATTGCTTATTTTGCTTATTTTTTTCATAGTTCCACATAACTTCTTCCAGTTTTCTCGACTGATCTGTGTTCAGTTTTTCATGGCCTATACACTGTGCCAACTTATAACTAAATCTGAGGGGGATGCGATGGGGAGATTCCCTTCTAAGTTAATGTTGGACTCCCAGGACGTTAGGAGTGCGATGTTATCCATATGTCTTGGGGTTATTGCCCACTAATACAGCCCATTGTCAGATAGTAGTGGATGAAAAGCTTCCAAAATCAGAGTGGTTTTAACGACAGAGAGGAAAAAAGTGCCAAGGGTCAAAAACCCTCTGCGATAATCTGGTCAGGTAGTAAGGGTAGTAGTGGGTTTGTGCTATCTGCGACAGTCAGACATGCATGATAACGTTGTGTTAGTACAAGTATCATGCAAATGTAGTACCATTAGCCACTGCAGTTTTTGTCATAAGTATAACAGTCCGAGTCAAAGAGAGGTACTACTGCATATGGGCGCCAATGACGTACAAATGAACTATCTAGGATTGGGTGTTCGAGTGCTGTTACTTGTAAAACTGGTTACCTTGACAATCCTTCTTCCTCCTGAGTTGTTTGATGACATTATCTTACCATGTGTCTTGGCTCTCAAGATTTCACAGAACAGGTTTTACAATTTAGGTACAGACAAGAGCTGATAAGTGATCCTAGGCCATACTGTTTCTCAAATATGTTTTTAAGTGTTTCAGACAAGAAAAACTCCTTTCAACTGAAGCACTTGTGGTATTTATCCACCATTCCAGCTCTACTCATGGAAGTTTCAGGTTCCAAATTGGTTGAGAGTTTCATAAAATCTTTACTGCTACACAGTGCTCTATTTGCTGTGGGTTTCTTTTTCTTTCCTGAATAACACTGAAAATCAGTTCAGTCTTCGAAAATATGCTTTCAAAAACAGGGAGAAAAAAAACTCAAAAGTTCAGGGGACTATTTTTGAAAGCACAGGCTTATCTTGTGCTCAAATTATGGTGTGGACTGTCAACTATTTCATTTAAAATCTCAATTAGCCCCAGCCAGTTTTCCTGAATGGCAGATATTATTCTGGTGTTACGTATCCATCTCATTTCACTATTCAACAGAATTCATTTACCAACAGTACTGTTGAGAATTGCTGTGCGTTTGGAAGACCAGTGGAAGAAAGCAGGAATATCCTTAAGTGTGGAGAAAAAAATCCTTCCTGGTTTTATACAAGAGCAGCTCTGCTGCAAACTAAATTCAAATGTTGTGCAAAACAGTGACTAAAAAGAGCTTGGGGGGGGGGGGGGGCAATTTCATGGACCTGAGCTTGCAGATAATTTAATTCTGCCAGAGCAGAAGAACCACTCTTTTGGACCACACGTTTATTCTGCATATCGTGATTTTCAAATACATTCCTTAACACACTGCACCTTGCACATATGACTGAAGATCTGCAGTTTTAAAAGTCTCCTTTATTCTACTTAAAATACAGTTCTCAGAACTACAATATGTCCAAAAGAAATTTTCATCCACTGTTTAATTTATATTGGAAGCCCATGTCCTTCAATATTCTTAGCACTCTCATACTGCTGTTAGACTCTAAATTCTCTCTCTGAGTCATGAAACAAATTTGTCTGCAGTCACTTATTCATCCCTTGAATACTGTATGTCTGGAATAGCCTTCTTAGAAATACTTAGATTGATATAATTGTGTATTCCTGAAGCAGATCTAGTCTAGATTTATGTATTCTGATGAATTTAGGTTGAAGCAAACAACCCTGGCTGTGATAAAAATCTTAATTCCATTCTGCAGCCTATATTCATTAACATTAAAAAAAAAGAACACTTTAACTGTTACTTGTTATGCAACTTCTGGTGTTTTCTGATCTTTAAACCACAAGAAATACTTTTCACACAATATAACTGTCAAACATCTACACTGGAGAAGAAAGCACTTCCACATATTAAAAGTAGACTCTGCAACACACACAACAGTGGTAGAATGATGCTTTCAGTTGAAGCATCACCCCTCTCCTCGTGACATAGTGGTTAGCATGGCAACCTAGTATCTACAGGAGGCACTAGCACGCGGTGGCCTCCTGGTGCAGCCCACACATAGGCCACGCTCCTGGGCAGGACTGTGCAGTCGACCCACCCGCCTGGCACCAATTGCCATGTGCTTTGTGCCTTCTTGCAGCTCGACTTGCTATGTTTAGTGCTGGTGGTTTACAAGAAACAACACAAGCTAAAGTCTTTACTTAAAGGTTTATAGTAAAAATTTTTGGAACCACTACTTCTACAACTTAAACTACAGCAAAGTGAGGACACTCAGCCTCCCTTGCCTCCTCTGATCAGCCACCACTGGTGTCCATGACATTATATCTCCTGAACTATGTGTCATACAATTATATAATTATGCCTATAACCTTTGGATAAGTGTATGCATTATGTTGACACAGTTTCATTGCAATTTGATAAATGCAATGGCAGCACAAAAAATTCAGACAAACATACATATAAACATTCATTTTTTTTATATTAGGTATTATGAGTCTTACAAATGATCTTTAAATATTTACTGTTCTCATTTACTGTTGCATTGCACACAAATCACAAATAAATAAATAATAAAAATAAATTATATAAATTAAAGGATCTTTACCTTGATATCTTCATCAAAAAGTGAAGCTAGTTCTACTTTTATGCCACAACTATCAGTTGCTGCTAGTAAAAATGTATTACTTATATAATGCAAGATCTCTACCACAGTCTCTGTTACTGGAAATATCCTGTAACAATGTTAGAAAAGATGGAAGGGTATAAGTTTATGTATAGAGGGTATACAATCTTTCATACATCTGATTCTATCCAAACATGTCACATAATAGCTGCTCTTTAAGTAGAGAAACTGCAGTAACAAATTACCATGTACAAATGCTTGTTTGAAAGCATTTATGCAATTCAATTTATATAGCGCAATTCATTATTACATTTTGTAATTTCTGAGAGGAAAAAATGATAAATTTAGTAATCTTCAAAAGTGAAATGCCAAGATCGCAAAATAATTATTTATTGAATGGCGACCAGTTTCAATAGGCTACATCACCATCATCTGGTCACATCAAACTACAGAAGCTGGTCATCTGTGAAAAATATAAAAGACATGCAAGAAATAGTGTAAGAAAACAATAAATAACATTTCATAGGATCAAGAGGCACTAATCTTATCTTATTTAAAAATTGAGATTAAGTAATACATGCAACGCAGCACTTAGTCTAGATATTAAAAAATATACATGTTACAACATCATAGCTAGTAGATAATGGCAGCTTGGAGGTTTGTTGCATAGATATTGGTGCATGTTGGCAGCACCATATCAGGATACTGTTTGGTAGTTAGTTACACAGAAGTAACGTTATACATAATATTACATCAAGAAGTGTATAGCGAGGAATAATTTTTAGTTTTATAATGAAACTTACAAATAGTATGAGCAAATAAAATATTACAATATTTTTGGTTTTGTATAAAAACAACCTGTCACGTAGTTCTGGTCTGAGATTAAACCCATATTCTCTAGGCAGGTGAAATTAGGATTAGGTAATGTAGTTATTTACTTATTTATTCCCTCCTAGGTATACAATTCAAGATTATTATTTCACTCACAGCTATAAATGTTGTATACCTTATACTACTGTACAATTTCCAATTATTATAGTTCACATTTCACTGAAAGGGTGTAATGGTATAATAAGATAGATGGTGAGAACCAGTACAATATACAGTGCTGATGGCTTTATAGAAAGAAGAGAGAGGGGTATTGTGTAGGAGACAAGACTCAGCCTAAGTTGATATTTTTAAAAAGAACATATGTAAAGCTTGTATTTAAGATAAGCTATTATTTGCATCAATCAATAAGATTACAGGTTGATTCATCACAGAATAAGTATATAAATTTATAATAAAGAACGTGGTTCTTATAACACACAATTTATTTACTTGAAATTGTCAAAGTCTAAGTTATGAATCTGACTTAATGCCTGGGTTTCAAATGTAACAAAATGTTTAGATTGACCTAGATATTATCTGCTGTCTAGGTGTGATGTAACTCAATGTCTAGGTTGATTTTAGCTATCTATAATTTCTAAGGTCTAGGTATAGGAATTACTCAATGTCTAGGTTGCAACTGATCTAATGTCTAGGCTGTAAAATCTTCTACTTCTATGTTCTAATAAGTTCTATATGATTGCTAAGGTCTCGGCTATCAGAAAGAAAGAGATTTAAGTTCCAGGTAAAAGGAATTATACTGTTGATGTTCTTCATGAGTTGTGGCTGGTTTTCATCTTGCTTCTGACACAATATTTCAACAGTACATTTGGCCACCATCATGTGAGATTGGTGAATGATCATGTCAGAAATGAAGAGATGCCATAAACAGCGGCTCTACCACTGTATCTGATGTTTGTGCAGTTCTGGTGTGACTGTGGCTCAATCTTTCCTGAATATTGCGGCCAGGTGGCCCACTGAAATATTGTGTCAGAGGAATGATGAAATCCAGCCGCAAACCTGTGAAGAACATCAACAATTATTAAGCAAGGAAGGTCCATGAAATTAAATGGAATATTTTGTTGAAAGTTGTAACACTACATGAAACTTAATGAAAATACTGTATGCATCCTGATTCATTCATATTAAGTTAACTGGAATGTGGTAGTGTGAATTTGCCAAGAAAGTTTCTTGCTTGAGGTAAAATGCAACAATTTATGCTGATAATCTTACAGTGGAAATTTCAGAAAAATTCAAGAATATTTTCAAGAGGATAGGTTATGAATCACCATAGAGATGTTTCAATTATTTGCAGAAAGGCACACATAACAGATTATAAACATTCTCAGCTTTTGGCAGTTATGGCCTTCTTCAGAAATATAAACTCTCTCTCTCTCTCTCTCTCTCTCTCTCTCTCTCTATCTATCTACACACACACACACACACACACACACACACACACGAGAACATGACTATAACCATGACTGCCATCTCCAGCCAATATGGCCAGACTCAAGGTCTGACCATAGTGGCTGGAAATGGTGTTAATGTTTGTCTGAGTGTGTGAGAAAGAACATATTTCTATTTATGAAGAAGGCTGTAATAGCCTAAAGCTGAATATACTTGTATACTTATGTGTGCCTTTCTGTGAAACATCAAGACGTCTCTCTGGTGAGTAGCAACCTAACCTTTTAAAAATATTGCTGATAATCTTAGGTATTTAGTTTGGAAAATTGTGCCTTAAGTACTGAACTGACCAACAGAATACCTAAATGCAAATGCATTTGGCTATAAAGATTTTAAAATTCTATACAGCAACATCCTTGCCAGTTTATTAGTCATGTACAGTAAACTTTACTAGAATTGTTTTGAATGAAATATTTAGCAGAGAATAAACAATAATTGCCGTAAAATGATATTAAATTTCAGATATAATGATAAAAAAAGTAGAAACCTAGCTATAAGATTTACTTTTTGTGAAATTTGTGACGATACTACTGACCCTCTCATCTCAATGTTATCCTACGATAACGTCTGCGTCGATCCGCTCTCTCATCTCAATGTTATTGTACGATACCGTCTGCGTTGGATTTGGAATCGTGTGGTTCAATAGTGATACATGTTGTGTGTGACGTTAAAAACGAAATAGCCAGCCTAGGAATCAGTGTAGGACAGTCTCTTGGTGATACTGTGATTGAAACAAGTGATAGATTTCATTAATTAAGAGATTCATATATTTGCTTTCCAGACAGTTCTGTAAACAATAGTTTTGTCATTGTATGTTATTTGAAAATTTAAACAGACGAATTGTTAAAACTTTTGTGAAAAACAAAAAGAAATGAAAATAAATAGCATTGTATATATGTTACGCTCAAAAAAAAGTTGTGTTGATCAGCTAATTGTGTTAATTAACACATTAGTTGAAATTTCTATATTGCATTTCTTTGTATATATTGACTGACGTGAGATTTTTGAACTTATTTTCAGAATTTCCAAGACATTTGATAACTCAATATATGTTAGGAACATGTATGATGTACTCGTTAACAAATTAATTGATATTTTACATTGCCGTTTGTTGTAAAACAGAAAGTACTGCTATTTTGTCTTAAAAAGATGTGGCATGTAAAATTATTGTATGTATAGTTTTCATTTTATATTGAGATTATTTTTGTGTACATGAAATGTTTTCTTTGTGTGTTTGTTAATTGTAAATTAGTATACTCAATACATAATGTAAGGTCATTATTGCCGATGTTATATATTTGCCTCACCGCCTTGAGTGGGGGAGTTCGAATTCTGGCTTTCACAAAGTGCTTTGGAATCTATGTCAGTCTGTGTTGTTGTTGTTGTATGCAAGTTTGAATTTGTAATGTTTTGGTGGAGAAGAAGTTTGGTTCAAATTAAAGAAGAAGTGAAAATTGTACCTACGAGTATTTATTTCTACCACGACACCCCAGGAGAATAATGTTGCAGCGAGCAGAACCCCCATACATCGTAATGTTGAAAAGCTGAGTATTCTGTTTGAAAGTGGTAGAAAGGAACTGTAATTACTCAAAAATATAGTAAAACATTATAAATTCTAAAACTGCAGCCTAACAGTTTCCGAAGCATATATGTATTTTGCTTAATATTTTCATAATGTAAAGAATAGTTTGTAAGAAATCTTAATTTTAATTATGTGTAAATTAATTAATAGCTGTTGTAATAGTATAAGTGGGAAAAATACATTTATTAATTTCAAACTACTGTAATGCTACTTACTGGAAATTTTTCTTAATGTTCTGAAGGGCTCTGACAAAGATCCATGTACTTGGGGAGTTCCTATTTTCACAGTGATGAAGTGATAGTAGGAACTTGGATCCTGTGATTTCACAAGGAATTATTAGAGGCGAATTCTGTAATGACAAACAAAACTCACACTAAGAGTAATGTTTTTCAAAAATGTAAGACTATATGATAATATTGTGAAGTGTTGCTGAGATAATTATATGTCATAAATGGATATATTTATCTATTTGTCATAATTTGATACAATTATATTTTTATTACCTGTGCAAACATATGATGCTCTTTTTCTATTACATTAAAAGTAGATATAAGGAGGTGTTTTAGTGTCTTTTTTCAATGATAAAAACAGCTGAGGATTATAAAAGATCCTAAGATTATCTTTCAATGAACTGTAGTGCAATAGACTTCAAGGATTAATCTTTTACAGATTCTTCTACCTTACCTTCACTATGACCAGTGCAACACTAGAGAACAAGTCATGCTTTTATATCTATGCTATTGGAATGCTGTTGGTATTAGAGTAAAGAAAAGTAAATAAAACGTTGTTGAGGCCATTACATTTTCTACTCCTTGGCTATTAGTATAAAATCTTTACTACTTTCAAGCCTCCAGAAACAAAAAACATAGCTAAAAGTGATAACTCGGCAAACTATAAGTATAAACAGTAGGAAAATAATTATTTCAAAAATATTAAATAGGATGTTCAAATTAGTGCTTTCAGGAATTCAGAACTAGAAAAATTTTATATTCAAAATTCATAAAGTTTGTTGCAAATAATAGAGAAATGGTATTAAAATGGTTGATAATTTCATAAAAATTTCTATACCCTCTGAGTCTTTTGGCATGGTATTCTTCAATAAAATCATCCTGGTATACAAGCTGCATCATGTCAAATAAAATTCTCAAGCTTTCAATGGCAAAATTCCTGCTCTGCCTTCAACAAATGCACTCTTCAGCCCTCCAGAAGGTTCCAGACATAGCTATCACAGATATATAAACCGGACACCATGCCAGCCCTGGCAGTCAGTGATTTTACTAATGATGATGATGTAAGTGTTTTCCATGAAAAACTTGAGAATTTTATTCAGTACGACATGGCTTGTGTACAAAGAAAGATTTTATTGAATAAAAATTTATGTTGGATAGGTGGTAAGATAAGACTCACTGGAATAGTGTTTATGATAAAAAATAACTAGAAAAATATGGACACTTGCATTTTTGGAATGAAAGAATTAGACAAATTATGGGACAGTGATAAGAATATATGAACTGACAGAACACAAAGAAGAAGAAAGTGAAGGCTTCTACTTAGTTTACAGAATGAAATTAAAAATGTCCAATAAGTAAAAAGATAAGGTAATGTGATCTTAACAGAGAGTCACTTACACACTCTTTTTAATGCATAAGTTATATAAGAACAATCAAACTATAGGAATTTTTAAATTTATCCCTAATGCTATTATGTTTAGAAACATTACATTTTTAAAATACTGGTGACCATTTGAAATTCAACAACATGGAGTTTACCAAATAAAATAAATTTTCTTATTGTGTTTATGTAATATAATAGAGTAATTTTTGAAAGCATTACAGAAAAAAGAACAACAATCTTCTCCTCCCCCCCCCCTCCCTTCTCTTCTAGCAGATGTGTACCAGTGTCAATAAGACTATCTTAACTGATCTCCCAATAGTGCCCATTTGTTCATTTTATTATACGGAATTTTAAACTAATCTGGTTGTAACATATAATTTCTTACCTGGATAGCATCCTTGCTGATTTGAGCTGTGTCTTTTACTGTATCGCAAGAAGGGCAAGACTCCCTTAATTGCTGCTCACTGTTTTCCCCAGAAACAATTGTCATTCGCCTCAAATGTGCCACAATGCTGACTGTGGTTCCTAAAGGAGAAAAAAAAAAAGATAAAGGAAAAAAAGAAATTTCTGAATTAGATTTATACAAAACTTTTGAATTAAAGACAACTTAGTTCTCAGAGCATCTGTAGCTGTAATAGTATTGTCAGAAAACTCCACTTATAACTGTCACCAGTACCACTTTTTATCAGACACTACAAGCTTTGTAGTCTAGAGCCACATCATCAGATGCATATAAAAATTAAACCATGGTAGTCTCCATGGCACAGCGCTGGTGTCCAACCATCAATAATAAAGCCACAGAACTGTGGGATGGATCATCAGGAAATAAAATCTGGGCGACAGAAATATGCCATGTAACTAACTGGTGAAAGTGAACATGTTACAGAGTGTATGGTGCGACTCGACTTACAGTGCTTTTTTAATCAAAGAAATCAATAGTCAGAGGCACAGGCCAGAATTCTTGTATGTTCAAGTATAATCTTTTTAACAGTCACCATTTACTTTTTCAAAATTCCTCTACTTCAGGTAACATTGATGTACTTACAATGATAAGTAACAGTTCATAGACTGCCCCATCTAACTGAGTCACAAGTCCACAGAATATTATAATTTACTGGTACCATCGGACTAAGGTTACCTTAACAGGTCACAATATTTCCTTAATTTTCTTCGCAGGTATGGGAAGGGGATCTCATTTCTTACATGTTTAGGACTCTTGGTTTCCTCAACAACCGTGGTAGCACCTCCTGTATTCAGTGTACCCTCAAAAAATGCTGAGTGTTCAGATTAATAATGCAGGTTCTATATTTAAACAATCGTTCTAATTTTAAATGATTAAGATAGTATGCATATGCAGTAAAGTGCTGTTTAGGTACTTTCACAGTTTAATTTGTTTTCCTAACTGATGTGTGTAAGTTTATGGATGCTCCCATGATAGATAGGGATGAGAGGAAATGTGCATAGTTGTATGTGCATCAAGTTCAACCTCATTTGGACACTGACAGAAACACACAAATTGATTGAAACTGAAGTGATGCAGCCCACAAAATAGGTTATGGAGGATTTTCTTACAATTGTTTATAGAATATGTGATATGAATACAAACATTTTCAAAGTACTAGCAAATTGAGGATTTCTAAAAAGCTTATTATTTTCAGTCTGGTTTGTTCATATGAAGCGATAGGAAATTACTTAGTGGTAGTTACAGCCTTCTTGTACAGCATTAAAAAAGCATTGTATGACCAATAACATTAGTGTTATAATCTGTATTCATCAAAAGTATTATGATCAATCAAAAGTGCATTGTTTTGTAACTGTTTGTCTCGGTTAATCAAATTATGACATTTGTAGGTACAGCCTTTATGCAATGCATTAATTATCAGGAACAAATGAGCAGTAGAGAAGTGGTATCATAGTTGACAACAACCACCTACTTCCAAATATATTTACTTGTGATCTTTTTGATTTCTAAAAGATGTATCACAAAAAATTAAAGGAGGAACAACTTTCTCAATAAATATACCTCTACAAATGATTCAGCTCCACGAATGTCTTCAAAATAATTTCCAGATAATTTTAGTACAATAGATATATTTTATGTAGGGTAGAAAACTGAATTATTTGGAAAGGTTAACTGCATAATTCAGTAATATTAGTGAATGCCCACCCACTTCAGGCTGCAGCAACTGCTGCTCCAGAGCATTGACAGCAGACAGAATACCATCTCCTTTTGCACACCATTATCAGATGCTACATTTCAAATTAAAAATTTCCTGGCTCTGTATATCATGGTGTTCAGCATAACTGTCTTCCGACATCGATTTTGAAAGCTAAGCCCATTGAAGAATAGCTCTCCATACATCAGTTTTCTGTGCACAGGACAATCAAGTTGTACATCTTATTTTGGTATGACCAAGACATACAACTTCCCATGCTGAACACATTCTCAGAAAATTATCTCAAGCAATTAGCTCATGAACCCACTAGAATCGTAATTGGTTGTACAAATAACTTGACATCTTGGCAACAAATAATCTGGAGCTAATAAAAATTATCAAAACAGACACAGGTATTAGTGAACACAGAATTGTTGTAGCGAAAATGACTATCGGATTTCCCAAATCTACCAAAAATTAAGAAAAAATATATCTATTCCAAAAAGCAGCTAAAAATGTGACTAGTGCTTTCCTGAGTGAGAATCTCCAGTTTTTCAAAACTAACAATGTTTGTGTTGATTAGAGGTGGCTTATGTTTAAAGAAATAATATCGACAACTATTGACAGATTTATACCAAAGTAATTAACAAAAGAAGGGTCTGGCCCACTGTGGTACACAAAACAGGTTAGATCATTTGCAAAAGCAAAGAAAAAAGCATGCCAAATTTAAATGGACACAAAATACACAAGACTGGCAGTTTTTTTACAGAAGTTCAAAATTTAACTCAAACTTCAATGCGATAAGCTTATAAAAAATTCCACAATGAAACCCTGTCACGTAATTTGGTAGGGAATCCTAAGAAATTCTGGTCATATGTAAAGTATACTAGTGGTAAAACACAATCAATACCTTCACTGTGCAATAGTAACAGTGATGCTATTGATGACAGTTCTGCTAAAGCAGAATTGCTTAACACAGCCTTCCAAAATTCCATCATGAAAGCAAATACTCCAGAATTAGTATCAAGAACAGCTGCCAGCACACATAATTTAGAAGTTGATTCCCCTAGTGTATTAAAGCTACTTAATTCTCTTAACAAAAGTAAATCTCCCTGTCCCAATTTTATACCAATTAGTTTCCTTTCAGAGTATGCTGATGCAGTAGCCCCATACCTATTTATCATATACAACCACTCACTCAGCAAATGTTCTGTACCCAAAGATGGGAAAGTTGCACAGGTTACATAAATGTTCAAGAAAGGCAATAGGAGTGATCCACAAAATTACAGCCTATATCATTGATGTTGGTTTGCAGCAGGATTTTAGAACAAATACTTTCCTGGAATATTATGAACTACATCATACAGAATGACCTATTGACTCATAGTCAACATGGATTCAGAAAGTATCATTCTTGTGAAACACAGCTAACTCTTTACTCACATGATGTGATAAGTGCTATCAACAAGGGATGTCAAATACATTCCACATTTCTAGATCTCTGAAAGGCTTTTGACACTTTACATCACAAGCATCCTCTAATCAAACTGCTTACGTAATATTGCCACAATTGTGTGAATGGATTCGTGATTTCCTGTCAGAAAGGACACAGTAAATTGTAACTGTTGGACAGTCATTGAGTAGAACTGAAGTGACATCTGGCTGTCCTCAGGGAAGTGTCATAGTGCCCTTACTGTTCCTTATTTATATAAATGATTTAGGAGACAATCTAGGTAAATCTCTTAGGTTGTTCACAGATGATGCTGTCACTTATCAGTTAGTTAATTCACCAGAAGATCAAAAGCAACTGCAAAATGATTTAGATAATATATCTGCATGGTGCAAAAAATGGAAATTGACCCTTAATAATGATAAGTGTGAAGTCATCCATATGACCACTAAAAGAAGCCTGTTAAACTTCATTTACATGATAGATCAGTGAAAACTACAGGCCATAAATTCAACTACATACTTAGGAGTAACAATTACAAACAACTAAAATTGGAAAGAACACATAGAAAATATTGTAGGGAAAGTGAACCAAAGACTACATTTCATTGGCAGAACACATAGAAGATACGTACTAAAGAAACTGCCTACATCACACTTGTGCATCCTATTTTGGAGTATTGTTGCGCATTGTGAGATCCCCATCAAGTGGGACTGACAGACAATTTAGAGAAAGTTTAGAGAAGGGCAGCTTGTTTTGTATTATCATGATATAGGGGAGAGGGTGTCATGGGAATGATGCACCAGTTGGGGTGGAAATCATTAAAACAAAGACAGTAATAGCAACAAATAAACACACAGACACACACACACACAAAAATGCTAGCTTTCGCAGCCTAGCTGCTTCATCAGGCAGAAGGGAAGGAGAGGGAAAAGGAAATGATGAGGGTTTTAAGGAAGGGGGTAAGGAGCCATTCCAATCCCGGGACAGGAAAGACTTACCTTGGGGGAAAAAATGGAAGGTAAAAAAATGCACATACACCCACACATTTACACAGACACAAGTACACTTAGGCAGACATACTGTAGAAAGCAAAGAAGTTAGAAGTCAGACAGAGACGCCTTCTAACTTCTTTGCTTTCTACAGTATGTCTGCCTAAGTGTACTTGTGTCTGTGTAAATGTGTGGGTGTATGTGCATTTTTTTACCTTCCATTTTTTCCCCCAAGGTAAGTCTTTCCTGTCCCGGGATTGGAATGGCTCCTTACCCCCTTCCTTAAAACCCTCATCATTTCCTTTTCCCTCTCCTTCCCTTCTGCCTGATGAAGCAGCTAGGCTGCGAAAGCTAGCATTTTTGTGTGTGTGTGTGTCTGTGTGTTTATTTGTTGCTATTACTGCCTGTGCCCTTTCGCCTGGTAAGTGACTTCTTCTATTTTTTACGTATATTTTTCCTTTTAGGAATTTTTCCTCTATAATATTCATTAAAACAAAGGCTTTACTAGTTGCGATCAAATCCATTTGCAAAATTTCTTTCACCAGCTTTCTCTTCTGAATGTGAAAATATTCTTTTAGCACCCACCTATGTAGGAAGACATGATCATTAAAATATAATACAAGAAATCAGATCGAAAACAGAAAGATTTAAGTGTTCCTTTTTCCTGTGATCTATTAGAAAATGGAACTGTACAGAAACATCATAAGAGTGGTTCAATGAACCCTCTGCCATGCACTTCAATGTGACTTGCAGAGTATTTATGTAGATGTAGATGCTTCTCCATCTCTGCTGAAATCTTATGTTAGAATATAAAGCATTCATAAAGCCAAAGAATTATTTCAGTGCCTCACTCACATGCATCCATATTAAAAACATATTGCCAACATAATAATAAAATTAATCAAAAAAATGTTCAAATGTTTGTTAAGCTTATGGGACTTAACTATGGGGTCATCAGTCCCTAAAATTGATCAAAACGCTGCTATATATTAATATTTACTTCAACACGACAGTCCTGCTTCAGCTTACAATGCCATTTTGAAGTGACCTGCAGTATAAATTGGTTGTTATTTAGGTGGAATAAATGATTATGCTATAGTCTAGTATAACAATATAGAGCATTTATGTTCAGTTACTGTATTGTCTAGCCGCCTGTATGTAGACTGTCAAATTCAATTTTGATTTCATATTTTGACAGGTAACAGCCACAATGTCGTACGTTTACAAAGCATGTAAACATCACAATTGCAGTATTATAATTTATGTAATCTTGGAAGTATTATGCGAGCTAAGAATTTATAGGTGTTAAGAACATGGACTCATTTCTGTTGCTTTATTTTATACATATATATTAATTTTGTATTTTTTTATAATTTATTTATATCCACCCCCATGAACCAGAGACATTACCAAGGTGGGGTGGCTTGCGTGCCTCAATGATACAGAAAGCCATACCATAGGTGCAGCCACAGTGGAGGGGTATCTGTGGAGGGGCCAGACAAATGTGTGGTTCCTGAAGAGGGGCAGCAGCCTTTTCAGTAGTTACAGGGGCACCAGTCTGGATGATTGACTGAGCTGGCTTTGTAATATCAGTTAATGTGGCAATTCCACACAGCTATTGCGAACGGCTGAAAGCAAGGGGAAAATATAGTTGTTGCTTTTCCCGAGGTCATGCAGCTCGACTGTATGAATATATGATGATGGCATCCTCTCGAGTAAAATATTCCACAGGTAAAATAGTCCCCCTTTTGGTCTCCGGGCGGGGACTACTCTGGGTGATGTGGTCATCAGGAAAGACAACACTGGGATTCTAAAGAGTGGAGTGTGGAATATTAGATCCCTTAATCGGGTAGGGAAGTTATAAAATTTAAAAAGGAAAAGTTAGATATAGTGTGTATTAGCGAAATTTGGTGGAAAGAGGAACAAGATTTCTGGTCAGTCGAGTACAGGATTATAAATACAAAATCAGTTGGGGGTATAACAGGAGTAGGTCTGATAATGAATAAGAAAATGGGAATGCAAGTAAACCATTATGAGCAGCGCAGCGATCGCATTATCATAATCAAGATAGATATAAAGCCAACACCGACCACAGCAGTACAAGTTTATATGCCCACTAGCTCTGCTGATGATTATGAGATCGACGAAATGCATGAGGAGGTAAAGGAAATTATTCAGACAATTAAGGGAGAGGAAAACTTAATTGTGATGGGAGACTGGAAATAGGTAGTAGGAAAAGGAAGTGAAAGAAAAATTGAAGGTGAATATGGACTGGGCAAAAGGAATGAAAGAGGAAGCCACCTAGTAGAATATGTGGAAGAGACCAAGAGACACTAGAAGGTACCATATAGATATTATAATGGTAAGACATAGATTTCGGAACCAGGTTTTAAACTGTAAGATGTACCGAGGGCACATATAGACACTGACCATAACTTGTTGGCCATGAATTGTAGACTGAAACTGAAAAAAACTGCAAAAAGGTAGGAAAGTAAGGAGATGGGACCTGGATAAACTGAAGGGACCTAAAGTTCTTGAGAATTTCAGAGGGAGCTTTAAGGAACAATTGACAGAAGCAGAAGGAAATAAAACAGTAGAAGAAGAATGGATAGCATTGAGAGATGAAACAATGAAGGCAGCAGAGGACAAAATAGGTACAAAGGCAAGACCTACAAATCCCTGGATATCACAGAAAATACTAAATTTAATTGATGAAAGGAGAAAATATAAAAATGCAGTAAATAAAACAGGCAGAAAACCTGGATAAACTGAAGGGACCTAAAGTTCTTGAGAATTTCAGAGGGAGCTTTAAGGAACAATTGACAGAAGCAGAAGGAAATAAAACAGAAGAAGAAGAATGGATAGCATTGAGAGATGAAATAATGAAGGCAGCAGAGGACAAAATAGGTAGAAAGGCAAGACCTACAAATCCCTGGATATCACAGAAAATACTAAATTTAATTGATGAAAGGAGAAAATATAAAAATGCAGTAAATAAAACAAGCAAAATTGAGTACAGATGACTAAGAAATGAGTTTGACAGGAAGTGTAAAATAGCTAAGCAGGGGTGGCTAGAAGGCAAATGCAAGTCTGTATAAGAATTTATAAGGAGGGGAAAAATAGATACCGCTTACAGGAAAATAAAAGAAACATTTGGAGACAAGAAAAACAGCTGTATGAATATAAGGAATTCAGATGCAAAACCAGTTCTCAGCAAAGAAGGGAAAGCTGAAAGGTGGAAAGAGTATATAGAGGGGCTCTAAAAAGGAAATGAACTCAGAGACAATATTGTAGGAAGGTAAGAGGATGGAAATGAAGATGAAATAGGAGATACTGTACTGAGAGAAGAATTTGACAGAGCACTGAAAGATGTCAAAACAAGGCACCTGGAGTGGACGACATTCCCTGAGAAATACTGAAGTCTCTGGGAGAGCCAGCCATGACAAAACTATTTCACCTGGTTCATAACATGTATGAGAAAGGGAAAATCCACTCGTACTTAAAGAAAAATGTAATAATCCCCATTCCAAACAAAGCAGGTGCAGACCAGTGTGAAAATTACAGAACCATTAGTTTAATAAGTCATGGTTGCAAAATTTTAACATGAATTACTTAAAAAAGGATGGAAAAGCTGGTAAAAGCCAACTCTGGGGAAGACCAGTTTGGATACAGGAGAAATTTAGGAACATGGGAGGCAATCCTCACTTTAAGGCTTATCCTAGAAGATATAGGGAATGGAAAGTTATTTACAACTTGTACAAAAACCAGACAGCAGTTATTGGAGTTGAAGGGCATGAAAGGGATGCAGAGCTTGGGAAGGGTGTAAGACAGGGTTGTAGCCTTTCTCCAATGTTGTTCAATTTGTACATTGAGCAAGCTATAAAGGAAAGCAAGGAGAAATTTGGAGGAGGAGTTAAAATTCAGGGGGAAGAAATAAAAACATTGCGTTTTGCTGATGAAATTGTAATTCTGTCAGAGACAGCATAGGACCTGGAGGAGCAATTGAATGGAATGGACAGTGTGTTGAAAGGAGCATATAAGATGAACATTAACAAGAGCAAAACAAGGGTAATGGAATGGAGTATTAGAAAATCAGGCGATGCTGAAGGAATTAGATTAGGTAATGAAACAATAAAGGTGGTAGATGAGTTTTGTTATCTAGGCAGTAAAATAACATATAATGGGTGCAGTACAGAGGATATAAAATGCAGAATGGCAATGGGAAGAAAAGCATTTTAGAAAAAGAAAAATTTGATAACGATAAACAGTGCAGACAGGAAGAGGATAGACGCTTTTGAAATTTGGTGCCGCAGAATAATGCTAAAGATTAGGTGGGTGGATCACATAACTAATAAAGAGGTACTGATCAGAATTTGAGAGAAAGGAATTTCTGGTACACCTTGACTAAAAGAAGGGATCGATTGGTAGGACACATTCTTAGACATCAAGGAATCGTGAATTTATCATTGGAGGGTAGTGTGTGGGGTAAAAACCGTAGAGGGAGACCAAAGAGATGAATATAGTAAGCAGATTCAAATGGATGTAGGTTGTTGTTCTTATGAGGAGAAGAAGAGGCTTGCTCAGGATAGAGTAGGCTGGAGATCTGCATCAAACTAGTCTCCGGACTGAAGACCACAACAACAAAAATATATTTACATGTTTTCAATTTTCCTAAGTTTCTTGATAATAGGCACATTTTAGTGACAGCCAAGCTCTCTTAAGTCCAATATCAGCTGGGTGGGGAAACAATGACTGAAATAGTTGGGAAATGAAAAAGAATTAGATATCTTACTAGCTTGCAAAAATGCTATGGTTATCCTCATCACAACTGATTGTCATAATAAATTATGTCTGTTATTGAAAAATTAAACCTTCTAGATTATTAAACTAGATTCCACATCTGCACTGAGGAAGAGAGGGAAGCTATTAAAGAAATAATAATTTTATTATTATGTCACTTGCTGACCTTTATCACACTGCAAGCCCTATGGAACATAAAATATTGTCGACATTTCGGAAGAAGCAGGATGGATGTTGAAGGATGGATTGTTTTTCAGAATACTCCACAGAAGGGCTATGACTGGTAATAGTGGTTCTTTTATGGCTGTTCCTGTCATTACATAACAATGTCCACTGTACAAACAATACATGACAATTATGGTATATCAAAATAATTTTAAAATTTGGGAGAGGAAAGAGTGGGCACTACTTTTACTGTTTCTTCCATTTGTAATTTTGTAAATATGGAAACATTCCTAATTTTGTACACAGGGTAACATTGTCAAGGCTGACCATAAGTTCACTTGAACCTAACATCATATATTTAATGATATATATGAACATGATAATTTTGGATATTATGTCTGCAGTCACCACTATAAGTCCTAATAATTTAGATAAATACTTTACTAGCCTGTTGTTGGAGAGCTGATAGCACTCACAGTTAGTATAACAGTTACACCATCACTATGAATTTCAGACAGACCATATGGTATGGGTGGCCTAGGTAATTTATTATAAATTACATACCAGTAATTTATTATGACAATCAGCTGTGATGAGAATTTTCTGCCAGCTAGTAAGACAACTAATTCTTTTTCATTTCCCAACTATTTCAGTCATTGTTTCCCCACCCAGCTGATATTGGACTTAGAGACCTCGGCTGTCACTAAAATGTGCCTATTAGCAAGCCATATCAGTAATGTATCTGACATTTTGGACACCAAAATACAGTCAGAGAAGATTCCAGTATGTTGTATTAACATGTACTTTACTACTTTGAAATGATTCAGATTGTACTTTACAAACAGGAAACATAATGCCAATATATAACATGAGCTAGGAAAACCACTGGAATGAACACATTCCTCACATGCAGAAAATTAAAAAAAAAAAAGGAGGAGTTTCCACACATTACATCCAGCAAGGGGCTAAACCATTTTTTTCTATAGCTGAACAGTGAGTGAAAACACATACATTATTTATTTGTGTATTTCACCAAGCAACCACCTGTGATATATAAAAAATTGTAATGATGCATCATTACATTTTTTTATTTTTCTTTCTTTTACATTTGATATGAAAATTTATATGATATTTAAAAAAATCAATACATAGATCATGAGGTTGCACAAAGGAGACAAGCTTACAAGTTACAGTTAAATTAAAACCAAAATCCTGTCACAAAAGGACCATTGAATGGTTCCATCCAATATTAATCACCACCCACACTATGACATTTATGCCAATGAGAGATGAGACAATCAACTCCTGTTTCATAGGATGCACTCAGCTGTTGATGGATCTACATCTACACCAATTCTTGCACCTCATTTTCAAACTGAAACTAATATCCAGTATAGATAGCTTTATTCAGGTAGCCAAGATGTGAAAAATCACATACTGACATTTCTGAGTTAAACAGAGGATGTTGCAATGTTTCTCAACAAATTCACTGGGACATGACCATCATTCAATTGTCAATATAAGGGCAGGCATTATCATGCAGTGTTTCTGTCCTGCATCATCAGAGGAGACAAAATATGGTGCCACCATTTTGAGCCCAAGAGAAAATGGGAAAGAGAATGGTGGGAACATCCCACACCAACTCCACCAGATAAATATGTCAGTAAAGTCATCAAGATCCTCAAGTCTGGAACTACAATCAATGTTTAGCCTTATGAAGATACTTCACAGAAACTGTGATGCACAATGAAGCCTAATTATCAGAAATGCTATTGAACAGAACGATCTTGCTGCACAGTAATGTTTGTTCCAGACTGCCAATAGGCTATGCTTCAGTTATTTGGTTGAGAAAAATTGCCACATCCCCTCTACAGCCTGGATCTTTCACACTATGTGTTTTTCCCTTATTCCCCCCCCCTTTTTTTTTAGCTTAAGATTGTTGTTGTTGGGTTTTTTAAAGGGGGCTAAATGGCTAGGTTATCAGTCACCTGTTCCTAGCCAATTGAGCTTAAGAAAGACATGTGGATGTCAGATGCAGTCATATGAGGAGGTGCAAGACTGAATTAAATAAGGGAGATTAGGGTTTAGCACAGTGGTCATTAGAGATGGACAGTTCTGTCAGGGATGGGGAAGGAAATTTGACATGCTCTTTTAAAGGAGCCTTCCCAGTATTTACCTATAGTATTTTAGGAAAATCACAGAAAACCTAAATCAGGATGGCCAGAAGCCATCCTCCTGAATGCAAGTCTGTTGCATTATCATTATAACACTATGCTTGGTGCAAAATTGGAAGTGGTTGTGGATTTGCCAGTGACCAACAATAGTATATGAAAAAGGAATTGTTCATATCATATTCCAGTGGTATAAATATCTTAACACATGTGGTGATTATCTTTGAATGGAACCATATAGGGAAAGACAAGGTACAAAAAACAAGAAGGAATAATAGGACTGCTAGATAAACAACAGTGTGCTTTGATTAGCAAGTGTGTAAGATAGGAATGTGGTGTTTTGCCCCTACTGTTAAATATATACAATGAAGAAGCAATGGAAGGAATAAAGTAAAGGTTGATGTGTGGTATTGAAACTCAAAGGTTAAGAATTACAGGTTACATAGAATGAATACAGTACAGAATATGGACTGAGAGTAAACCACAAAAGTAAAAAGTAATGAGATGTAGTAGAAATGAAGGTAGCAAAAATATATCAAAATTTATCATCACATAGAGGAAGATAATGAAAACTTGAATAGAAAAGGAAGTGTTTAATTAAAATTTGTGCCATGGCTAGGATTCAAACATGGGACATCCTTGTTACTAGGCAGATGATTTATCCACTCAGCTATCTTGGCCTTGTGGATACTGCAGCTACACAGCCTGTCTTAAGAGCACGTCTCCCTCCACAACACCAAGGCAGACAAAGTTTGTATTGTGGAGGGAAATGTTCTCTTCAGGCAGACTGTGTAGTCACATTATCCATAAGGCCATGACAGCTGAGTAGGTAAAGATCTGCCTACTAAGCAAACGGTCCTAGTTCAAATCCCAGCTATGGCACAAATTTTAATTCAACACCTCTCTTTGTTTTCAATATTTCTTATAAGGTGAGATGAAGCATTCATAACCAAGAGGAGCCTACTGGTATCAAATATTGGCCTTAATGATAGGAAGAAATTTCTGAGAATGTATGTGTGTGAAATGTGGTACTATAGGCAAATGTTGAAAATTAGGTGCAATGATAAGATAATGAATGAGGAGGTTCTCTGTAGAATTGGCAAAGAAATGACCATATGGAACACATTGTTGGTGTAGATATCTTCCAAGCTGTAAAATTTGCCAAGATAAATTCTGTCAGAGCTCACTCTAAACTTGGGCAAAAATTAATCATCTGGGTCTCTTGGTGAAAGTTTATCATATGATGAGACCAAGTTACTTTGGAGTTAACCGTTTCTCATATGATGAGACCAGGTTACTTTGGAGTAAACCATAAAGCATCTTCATGAACCACAGAAATTGCAGAAGTGGGATGGATTGCAAGCCTCAGTGATAAGAGATAAACACACTCCAGATGCAATCACAGTGGAGGGGTATATGTGAAGTGGCCAGACAAACACGTTCCTGAAAAGGGGCAACAGCCTTTCCAGCAGTTGCAAGAACAACAGTCTGGCTGCTTGACTGATCTGGGCTTCTAACACCAGCTAATGTTGTGTTACTATATGGTTATCCATAGTGACTGAAAGCAATGGGAAGCTACAGTCACTACTTTTCCCATGGACATGGAGCTCTACTGTATGAATAAGTCCCTTTTCAC
Organism: Locusta migratoria; assembly: GCA_026315105.1. Classification (NCBI taxonomy): domain Eukaryota; kingdom Metazoa; phylum Arthropoda; class Insecta; order Orthoptera; family Acrididae; genus Locusta; species Locusta migratoria. The sequence continues at coordinate 788,932,163 of CM048755.1, forward strand.
CCAAAGTCATATGGTTGTGCAAGTCTGTATTTTTTTTTACCCTGACCTCAGTCTTCTGATATGCTTCTAACTGACATGCAATGATTGTGCAGACAAAGAGTGGAGCCTGGATGATCATGTGGGTTTGAGTGGGAAGGTTTAAGATGATAACATCCTCTTGCATAAAATATTTTGGAGATACAGTAGTCCCCAATTCAGATCTCTGGGTGGGAGGATGTCTTCATCTAGAGAAACAAAACAGGCATCCTATGGTTTGGAGCATGGTATATTCTATCCCTTACCTAGGTACGTAAGTTAGAAATACTGAGAAAAGAAATGCATAGGTTTGGTTTAGATATGGTAGGGGTTAGTGAAGTTTGTTGTGGGGATTTTCAGGATTTCCAGTGAGGTTAATACATGGTTATAGATAGAAAATCAGTTGGGGTACTGCAGGCATAGGCCTAATAATGAATAAGAAAATTTGAATGCAGATAAGGTACTATGAACAGCATAGTGAATGCATTATCATACTCAAGATAGACACTAAACTAACTGTTACGGCATAGCGGGCCATTCAGATCACGCACGCCCGTATTTTTCCGTGGCTGGCGCTGGCCCGGCCGAGATAGTTCCCGGCCTAGCCACAGGAGAGCACGGTCATTGAATAGCTGACGTGAGGTGCGCGCCATCTGCTGGTGGCGCGCTGTCAAACGGCTGGGACTGCCTGTCGGGCATTCGACGAGGTATGCGGAACAAGCAATATTGGGCTATGACAAACGGTGTTTCTTCAGTGGCGACGAGGTTTATGGTAGCGTGGTCTTCCTGCTGCAGTCATGGCAGAACACCGTAGCGCATTGCTGAGGAATCTTCAGTCGTTACCGGAAATTTTGGCTCAACAGAATGCTTCCTCACGGCAGCTATTGACACCTTGACTAGGGCTGTGACACAACAGGTCGGGCTGCAGTCTTCTGTGCCCGTTCCTCCGTTTCCTCCCTTTGACGACAATGCCGAGGATTGGTCCGACTACGAACAGCGTTTACGCCAACACTTCGTAGCCTTCCAGGTGTGTGATGAAGGTAATCAAAAAGCTTATTTCCTTTCGTGGCTCTCGCCTCGTCTTTTTCGTTTGCTGGGCGATTTGGCACCGCTTCAGATGCAGGCATCGCTGTCCTCTTCCGATATCTGTTCTCTTTTTGCGGCATATTTTCGCCGCCACTCTCACGTGGTGTCGGCCTGCACCCAGCACTGGCGATGGCGGTGGATCCTCCATACCCCACTCCTGTGGCACTTCTATTGGCAACTCCGGGCCTCCGCCGGCTTACGTCAAGGAGCCCCCACTGCCGGTGACCGGAGCTGTCCACTCCTTGGAGCCGGCCGCTGGGGCTGCGGTGGGAAAGTGGGCCCCGGACCCCGACGGTGGTGGAAAATCCCCTCGGGCCCGCGCCAGCCACGGAACAATACGGGCGCGCGCGATCTGAATGGCCCACTAGGCCATAACATTCCTCTCCCCTTGGGGCGAGGAGCCGGGCTCCGGAATGGCAGTGCCGAAGTCTGGCTGCTGGGACTCTTCCACCTCCATCCGATCATAGCCTCGAGCCCAGACAGCCGAGCCAGGGGCAAAACGTGGCATAGGACGAGGACAGGGTGCGGAAGGACCCGGATGCAAGAGGGACAACAGCGTCCTATGAGGGCGGCCGTGAAGGAGCTCCGAGGGGCTCCGCTGACCTGTCGGGGTGGACCGATAGGATGACAGGAATCAGAGGAGGGCTTCCTCCACTGAAAGATGCGCCACATACTTGCGCATTTGCGTCTTGAAAGTGCGGACAAACCTCTACACATATACCTTTTTATCATCCCATATCACCTGCAAAAATCATCTTTCTATCTTTTTCTTTTACCATACCTTTAACTGCCTCCATCGCAACATTAAAATGTGCCGGAGATAGAATACTTCCTTGTTTAAGACCTTATGTTATTTCAAATTATTGAGTTCCCCAGTGATGTCCTAATGTGTCCTATGTACACTGTCTTCATTATATTAATGTATCCATCCTCTATAGGTATATTCTTCATTTCTTCCTAGAGTCTTCCTCTGTTAACAGAGTCATATGCCTTTACTATGTCTATGAAAACCATTACCACCCTTCTTTTATACTCTCAACTGTTTCCATCAGTTGACAAATAGAAAATATCAGGTTGAATGTGCTTATTCCTTTTCTAAACCCATGCTATTACTCACTCAGCTACTTTCCTATTTTTTCATTTATTCAATTTAGTACAATTCATTCAAAAATCATGGCTATATGACTCACAAGTGTTATTCCTCTGTGGTGTTTACAAACTATTTTATTCACTGCTTTTAAGATGGGAACTGTAGTAACTTTAGATGAACTTTAATTCCACTCCCTGGATTCATACAGAGCAAAGCACAATTGAGAAGCTAATGCAAGTACACACTGAAGTGGATAAAAACAGGAACTGTCCTGATAGCTGCGCTCTTTATCGTACTGCATTCTGGTTGGCACTGAAGGAGCACTACTGTGAGAGCAGAACTCTTACTGTTAGTCACGTGGAATCACACAGTGGCTGTGTTAAACATCGTGCACAAAACCACAACACTTCTCTCCCTTTTGATTTGAGCACTCACTTGCTGTAGGTGGTGTGAAGAGCGCCAATGTCCATGTGTTCTGCATGCGGTCTCTGCGAACTGACTAGAATCCACTCTTGTAGGAAGATGCCTTGAAGCGATGATTAGACATTGGAGAGCTGATGTCTGCTCCTGGTGTGGGACACATGCTGCACAATAGTGTGGTGGAATGACCAGTGAGGCTTGTGTTCGATCAGACTGAATATTCGGAGGGAATTAGGATGAGTCATCCTGAGGTGTTTGTTTGAGCTCATGCATGATGATATCTTCTTGTGCTTCTGGGTACAGGAACTGTTGGTGGCTGTTGCTGTGCTTGTGGTTGGCTTGCTGTGGCAGTGGGTCATGGAAAGAATCATGGCACCTCCAACCCATCAGGAACAGCTCTTGGTGGAGATGGTGTTGGTCCTGCTGTAGAATCTGCTGCTGGAGTTACTCAGAGACAAAGTTAGTCCACATGGTGAACCACTTCTCCAGCAGTCATGTGGACTCTGTAAAGGCATTTGCCAAGAGGGCTAAGGATCTGACCCTGAATCCATTTTGGGTGCCTGCTTTACCCCGTCACTCAAACAGGAGCGCCCTCCAGGCAAAGAAGGTGGAACAAGGTACGAGACTGGTGGCCGTGAAGGAACTCAGCAGGACTGTGGTCACCCGTGGGAATAACATGATAGAACTCCAGGAATTGGAAAAAAGCTTTGTCAGAGGAGGAAGACGAAGTGAGCAATTTTTTCATTCATGATTGGAAAGTATGAATGAGGTGTTCAACCTTGCCATTCGATTGAGGATGGAAGGGTGGAGCAGTGATGTGCGTAACACCAAATTGAGTACAAAAATCGGAGAATTCAGAGGAAGTAAATTGCAAACCATTGTCCGAGACCAGCGAGGAAGGGAGGCCTTCCAAGGAAAATATTCTGGCTATCGCCAGGGTGATAGCTGCTGTGGAAGGTGATGCACAATGCACAACAACAAAGGGTAAGTTAGAATAGGCGTCTAGCACAAGCAGCTAGTACGTGCCAAGGAAGGGACTCGCATAGTCAACAAGTATGACCTTCCACGGGCATAAGGGTATCGGCCACGGAGAAAGAGATGTCTTAGGAGGAGGAGACTGGTTAGCATACGGTTCACAGGCAGTGACCATGTATGCGATGTCCGCATCAATGCTGGCCCAGCAGACATGCCGATGTGCCAACCCCTTTGCGCATGAGACACCCCAGTGTCCCTGATGAAGCAGACAGAAAACAGAAGCCTGAAGGGACACAGGAATGACCACTCCTGGTGAGGCCCCATTGGTGGAGAGGAGCACCAAGCCATTATGAGCAGTGAGGTGTAAACAAAGGGCAAAGCAGTTACACAATGGAACAGAGGCTCTTCTGGAAGGGCGATCAGGCCAACCCCATAGAATGAAATGTAGCATATGACACAGAACAGAATTAGATGCAGTAGCCATTGATAACCTGTCTCCATTGATGGGGAACCCATCAACAGTGCTTTGCTCGGCGTCATCCACATAAAAGCACAGCAGCTCATCACGGTCGAAAACAGAGTCCGGCCAATTGGCAAATGGGTCAACGCATCAGTGTTGGCATGCTGAGCAGTGGGTCAGAAATGAATCTCATAGTTGAAGCAAGAAAGGAACAGAGCCTAACATTGTTGGTGGTGAGCCACCTTGTAAGGGCGCGAGGCCAAGGGATGGAAGAGAGAAACTAATGGCTTGTGGTCAGTGAGTAGATGAAACTTTGCCCCATAAAGAAAGACACCAAACTTTTTCAAGGCATACACGATGGACAGAGCCTCCTTTTCTATCTGGGAATACTTCCATTGTGTGTCAGTGAGTGTCTTTGACTGAGCCATCAGTGTATCGATGTGCCAAAACAGCACCGTAGTGGGAGGTGTTGGTGGCTAGAACCAAATGTTGTCCAGGGCAATATTTGGCAAGACAAGGGACCTGCTGCAGTAGTTCTTTGAGATTAAGAAAAGCAGCATTACAATCAGTGGACCAATGAAAAGGCACATTCTTACGAAGCAACTCGTGTAGTGGATGAGCCACCGTTGCAGTAGGCTATTTGTCCCAGAAGGATCTGAAGCTCCTTGACCGATGTCAGATGAGCCTCAATAGCAGCAAAATGCCATTGAAGAGGACAGATACCTTGACTTGATAACTGAAAACCCAAGTAGACATTGAAAATTAAAAAAAAAAGTGATTTATGGAGGTTGCATTTTAACCCCACATATTGTAAATCCGTGAAGAGTGTCCAGAGGTTGCTGAGATTTTTGACAGTGGTGGCCCCGGTCACAACAATGTCATCTTGATAATTGATACAGCCAGGAACAGCAGCGAGCAAATGTTCCAAAAATCACTGAAAGATGGCGGGGGAACTAGCAGCCCAAACGGAGAGTTTGAGAACAAGAAACTGGCAAGATTCAGCATCCGATGTAAGCTGGTGATATGCTTCACATAGAGCACTCTTAGAATAGTACTTTCCCCCGGCCAACTTTGAAAACAATTTTTCAGAGCAAGGCACAGAATATGTGTCAATAAGCCACTAATCATTGACGGATGCTTTTAAATTACCACAGAGGTGAAGACTGCCATTGGATTTTTTAACAATAACAAGGGGAGAGGATCACATGCTGGAAGAGATGGGATGCAATACTTCTGAAACAGTCAGCCGATCAAGCTCCCGTTTGACCGAGTCACGCAGGGAAACAGGAATAGATCAGACCCATAAAAACCATGGCCAGAAAGCAGGTTTGAGAGTAATATGTGCCCCAAAATTGTTGGCACAGCCTAGACCAGGAGAAAGAATGTGGAAAATTCTTCTGATAAGGAATCAAGCTGAGCATAAGGAATGTCATCAGAAACAATGTGCACTGTGTCATCTACTGAGAATCCAAAAATGCTAAAGGTATCTTACCCAAATAAATTCTCAGTGCCACTGCTGTCAACAACAAACACACTGACGGTGCACACAACAGATTTGTGGGAAATATCTATGTTAAATTGACCTAGAAGTGAAATCTTCTGCTGTTTATAAGTGCATAGGGGACATGTAATGGCCAAAAATGGCGGAGGACCCAGCCTGAAATACGTCTGTGAGTTAATAATAGTTGCCGCTGAGCCGGTGTTGACCTGCATCCTCACATCCTTTCTGAGCATTTGCACAGTGAGGTGAAGTTTGTCAGTATGATGGGCACACAATTTACATACAGTACAGTACCCTGTTGTGTACATCATGTACTTTTTCTGACTTGCAAACAGACATGTCCCTTTTTTTTGCATTTGTGGCAAGTAACCCATTGCTGTGTACAATCTTCATGTGCATGCTTTGTGAAACAATGTGGGAAGGAAGGAAGAGAACACAAACCTCTATTCTATTGTTTTACATTGCTTGACTGCATGGCTGACACTGCGGGCATGCATTTCCTGCAGCAATATCATCGTTTTTTGCTAGTGCCTGGCACATCATCATCTGCCCGACCTGACTGTATCTTTCCGATGTCACCCCATGCCTCTAATTGTATACCCGCAGCTCGAGTGATTTCAAAGGACTGAGCTACGGAAAGTACTGCATCCAATGTGGGATTATCTAAACGAAAAGCTCATTGGCAAACTTCTTAATCCAGTGTAGAACGCAAAATTGCATCCCTAACCATAAGTCAGCATATGATTCTTTGTGAATTTCTGTTACAAATTGACATTTGTAACTTAGTCCTTGTAATTCAGTAGCCCAATCACCATGGATCTGATGAGGCTGTTTTTTACACCTATAGAATGCCTTCATGGAGGTTTTGTGCATGCGCAAGGTGATGCGCGCAGTAGCTCCATACTCTTGCTTCAGGACCATTTGTGCATAACCGCCAGAGCTCAAGTAGCCAGGAGCTAGTGTCTCTACCAGCTTCAATGCCAATGTTAAAAGCAGTGTTTCCGCTTGCCCCCCCTCCCCACCATGGGAGTGCCCATATGCTGCTCCAGGGGGTTCAGAAGAGAACCTGAACCTCAGCCGCACATGCACATTGCAACGATGTGGCCACAGCCACCTGTATTGGGCCACCACACTAGACTCGTGTTATGTGATGTCTCTGTGAGAAAAAAATTCTTATGCAGAAAAAGAAAAAAAAATAGTTTGAATGTGCACATAAAATTATCTGAGAGCAGAAGGAAATGAAGAATGATAGTTTAAAAACACTTTTTATCTTACTTTTTTTTTTCACAAAGAGCTTTATTCCAGGGGTTCACTGAACCAATGAACATGTAAGATGCCCCACCACTGGAATGTATACACTTCCATTTCATTAAGGAACAATAGTTGCCACAGAAATCTAGGACTCCATTTATATATGAAACTACCAATATCAGCACATTGTATAGAATATTCATTACCACATTATGCTCACTGTTGTTGTGCAAATGCTTCAGAAGAGCAGAGTTCAATTTGTTATTATGTATTTCATGGCATGCTAAAGTAATAGAACAAACACACATTTTAAAGGGAGCATTGTTACATATGCACAACTCTAAACATTGCAGAATTAATAAGATTGCCAGAAACCCTTTTAGGAGCCAAGGCAAATAAATAAATAATAAAATAAAATAATGAAAAAAAATTAAAAATAAATAAATAAATTTGTGGTGGGTTTTGAACTACTGACCACATGATTCACAACGTAACACACTACCCACTACACCATGGTGGACACCTATGAAATTGTCAAATAATTGTTGTACCATTGATGGCAGTTTCTAACAGCTAAAATGACAGTTTTAGACAATAGATTATAATTTATAGTACTATGAACAATGTGTTGTTGTTAATTCTTCAGCGCACCACTGCTGTGATATGACAACATGTAAGTTATATTAAGAAAATCATAAAATACAGGAAGCAAGGTGGCGTATGCCAGAGAGAGTTCTGGGCAAGGAATGTCACATTACCTTCCTAATGTCTGGTTTACGTAAAATCAAGAAATGATGTCAATTCACCATTATTTTTGGAAATATCTCTCTAACGGTGCGAGTTATGAAAGAAACATAGAAGAGGAAAGTTGTAGAGAATTTTCTCCTCTATAAATACGGTTATTCAATTTCCATGTCAGATATATGGTTTATTTGCATTTACAATTACATTACAAATGGCTTTTTTAGTGTTAATAATATATTTTTTGACGGAAATATTTGAAAAATGGAGGTCAGATGTACAGTTAAGTTGTTATTTTCATTTAAATTTAGAGCTGTCAAAAGGCGATTGCAAAGTGTTACTACTGTAACCTAAAGTGGGTCAAAACCAAATTCTATCCACAGTTCAACATGAGTTTAGGAAGAACCATGGAAACAATAGTGCCCTTTATATTTCCTGAGTGAAACCTATCAGAAAGTGGACAGTGCTGAATTTATCACTGAGGTCAGCCTTGACTTGTCAGAGGGTTTGGATATTATAGATCATGACTCATGAGGCACTACTACAAAAAGGAAATAAAATAGGCATTATTGGTACACCTAATAACTGGGTGAGGTCATATCTTTATTGATGCAAACAGAAAGTTGAAATACAACATACAGAATTCAACAGAATTCAACACAATTACAAACCCTCTCTCAGTTTACCAAGATGTGAAATATGGTGATCCCGAATGATCAGTACTAAGGCCAGTGCTGGTAATGACCTATAAAAATACATGAACTGCGAAAATGCATACCAATTTGTTGATGAGAAGAGCTTTCTCATCAGTGAAAAAACCAAAGAGTTACAGCAAGAAAACATTACTGAAACAATGGACAAAATATCACAATGGTTCACACACTATAAGCTGATCATAAATGAAGAGCAAAGTGTAGCAGTAAACTTCTACAAAGTGGAATAAAGATGACCAGAAACTATAAACATACAGGTGTCAAACAAAGCTGTAAACAGAGTTATCGTACTACCACAAAGTTTGTTGGACTCTGGGTCCAGGATAATGTCAGACGGGGAACTCACATTGACAACCTCATCAAAAAATTAAACTCTTTTCGGCTATGTGCTGAAGATCCTTGAAAGCTGCTGCAACAAAATAATGTCTAAGAATTGTCTACTACACAAATGTTCAGTCACTTCTGAAGTATGATGTCATTTTCTGGGTAGGTTCTACAAACAGCATCAAACTATTCCAAGCAAAAAAAAAAAAAAAAAAAAAAAAAGTAAGAAACACAGAAGGTGTCACATGTCACTTCCAGTCAATCCTGCAAGCCACTGCTCAAAAAACTGCATATCTTTCCACCCCCATGCCTACATATTTTATGAAACTGTAGTATTCATAAAGCAGTATGCAATGGAAAAACCCATACTCTTCGTAAAAAATGAAGACATATGCACTTGCAACAAAAAGCAAAAAATGGAACTTCATACACACCATAAAAAACCCAGTATCTGCAAAAATGCAGTCTCAGAAAAAAGATATTTAGAAAATTGCCAAAATAATAACTGAATGAATAATAACTGAACTGATAACAAAAATAACTTATAGGTAATTATACAAACCTTAAAATGATTGTATTGTAATGTTACCCATTTACCATACTCTATAATGAAAGATATGTCACTACATTAAATATATCCAACATCTTACTGTTCACACTATGTATAAGACAAGATCTCGTGGGTATACAAATTTCTAAAGTCTCTGAAAAAGCAGTCAGGAGAGAACTTGATAAGCAATTTGTAACATCTGTTTTTTACCTTTCTTGGAGTTAAGTTTCATAATATCATGCTGAGACTGTTAGGCAAGGTTCCTTGTAATTATGATTCATTGAAAATGTGTTCAAGTATATCACTTATAGAAACTCAGCACTGTTTTAACAAATTATTTGGGCTCTATCTAATGCAGTGGAGATTTTATGACATATTTGAAGATGAGACATGCTGCCTTGGTACAGGAAATTGCAAATCAATACAAGAAGCTGTAAATAAAATTATACATCAACTAAATAACTAATCTTGAGGGTGGTGGGAAATGGAAGAAACCTTGAAAAACAAGATTCCTAAAGGTTGAGGCAAACACCACAAGTGTGACAACAAACTGCAGTAGAAGTATACTCCCATTGGAAGTAAAATTTTACAGCATTAGACTTCAAAATTACTGCTAATATGACTCAATGAAATAGAGGTAAATTCTCCAACTAAGCAGTTTTTCACACAGTGTCAATTGTGTACCTTCCACAGAATTATATTCTGGGGTAACACATCTGGACTCAGAAGAGAGCAAAGCTATATGTTATAAAAGTAGATACTTGCAATCTTATCTTCCAAAAGACATTAGTGCTTCCACTTTCCTATCCTTATTACCTTGAAAGTTGTAAAAATATTAAGAGATTTTGAAAAGATTCACAAAATTAGATTTATTTTGTCCATGAAATGATACAGTGTAAAATGGAAAGATGTATCTCTAGTCAAACAATGCTATACAAATTTATGACTCTTGCACTTAAGATAAGGGCAGTCATATGGTTTTCATTAAGTTTCATGACTTCAAAACATATGGACTATATGGAATATATGGACTATAAAAAGTACAAAATCTGCTTTTGCAAGTATCCCTGACATATAACATCATTGTTAATTTATTTTATTTTCTGTAAACATAGAATATAATAGATTCAAAACAAAAAGTGCAAAATCTCCTGCAACTTTTCCTCCCATATAAAGCCAAAGTTCAGGCATATTATTTCCTGCAAAAATGATATTTTTTCTTTATGTAAGAGTAAATATGTATGTATGTAAGTTTTTGCCATATTGGCAATGTTCAGATGCTAAAAGCAGCATACAATGAAAAAATATCCATTTATTGGCAAACAGTTTGACATTTTTCATTAACTGTTGCTTTTATAATCAAAAGAATGCATATGTGGCTGAAACTAGTTATGATTGTCCCATAGAATAAACAAAAATTATACAAAAATCATGCCAAATTAAAAAATAAATAAATAAATAAAGATAAGAAAATAAAAAATAAATGATAAGAAAGGATGTAATTCACACTATGTCTGGTTTCATCCAATTTTAAGTGGATATTGCTAGATGAACAGCACAGATCTGAGTACAACTGTCAGACAACATAGAATCCATGATACTCATTTGCATTCTATTTCATAGCATCTTAACTTCCCAAATGAATAATTTCTTATTCTTGATTCTAATGTATTATCTGGTAGTATAAATAAGTTTTCATGACCTAATGGTAGCACAATATTTACACAGACACATTGGTATTTTTCAGTGACCTTATAAAAATTTGTCATGCAGTTTTACAATGAACAAAGATGCTTTCAGAGCAGTTGTGCAAAATTTTCAGTTCTTGAGTCTAATTAATCAAGTAATAATAACATAAATTTGTTAAAGAAGTATGAATATTGATAAATCCGAATGTTATTTGAAAAAAAAAAAAAAAAAATAAATAAATAAATAAAATAAAATAAAAAATAAAAAAGTCAAATATGTTAGAACTTACCATTTTGTTGAATTGATCCAAAGTTGAACTTCAGTGGTTTCACTGAGAAGCCAAACCAGTTGTGTATGGGTATTTGTAACTGATATGTGAAAGATCTTCGAGTTGTGTGCCACAAATTATTTATTGGGTTATATGTTGTCAGGCTAGCTCCTATTGTAGCTGAGTACCTACATAAAAATGAAATATTCTAGAGTACTCATAATTTGTAATATTGGTATATCAATAAGAAATATTTTGGGGGAAAATTTACTTCTAAAATGATGCCAGCTAGTGAGTAAACAGGAAAATTTGGAACATTAAATTTTTATGACTCTAAATATTTTGGGCATATTCAGTACTTTGTTTAAGCTGTAATTTAATTTGGACTATACTGAACCCTTCTTCATCTACATTCACACACATACTTTGCAACATGGTAGAGGGTGCATAGTATTCTTGTCATTCCTATCACATATTGAGCACAGGAATAATGGCTTCTTCGGTGCTTATGTGGACACTGTATTTAGCTTTACCTTGTCTCTGTAGCCTCTAAAAGAGTGATATCTAGGGCTCTGAAACAAATTTCTAGATTTCTTACCTAATAGTGGTACACAAAACTTTGCACAGTAACAGGTATCTGTCATCAAGTATCTGTAAATTCCAGTTTTTTAAGATTTCCATGATGCTTCCCCATCATTTCAAAATACCCTACAGCCATTTGTGCTGCCCTTCTCTGTATATATTCAATATCCCTTTATAATTATATCTGATTTGGATCCCACACACTATAAAAATATTCCAGTTGGTACTATGCACGAAGTGTTTTTTAAGCAAGATTATTTTGTAGGTTGATTGTAGAGTATTACTTTTAACCCAATCCTAAGCTAAAATCCAATCTTCGTTTGGATGTTACTTCATTGGGTCTTGTACAGTATTATGCTCCATCTACTTTCAGTGACCTGACACAAGAATTCCAAACTTTTTGCAGTAATCCACACACTATCAAGTTTAAACTGAAGTGTTTCCTCATGGCCTGCACTACTTTGTTAAGGTAGTCCTGGAAAAATTATAAAACATAAGATGATTCCTGTGTTATGTTGTTGCTCATTTTCTCTTAAACTTACCTGCATAGGATTCCTATACATTTATTTTATCTATTACTACTTTTTTACTACAATTTTGTGTACAGACTTGTTCCATGATTACAAAGACTTGTTTCTCAATTGGGATGTGCAGATGTGTGGAACATTATATAAAAATAATTTTGCAGCTGTTACCTGGGCCGGTTCCTGTAGACATTTCAGCATGGGCATGTCCAATGGCACTAACTAACTGATAACATCCTCACCATTGGGCAGAGTGACAAAGAGAAACTTGGCATCAAAATGTAACCAGCGTACTGATCACTGAACCTCTCCAATGCTGAAGTGTGCATCACTATTGTTGGTATGCCTCGCTACTGGCACAGAATGTCTTCTACTACCACTGTCATTGTCTGCATCACTCACTAAAGAAGTAGTGGATGTATCAACTTTTATGTCGATACCAACATGAGCAGAACACTCACACCTCACTACAGCAGTTGGACACCATAGCATTGGACAACAGTGACATCACATTTGAAGCACCATCATGCGGGATCATAATGGCCACCAGTCAGAGGTGAACACTGCACATGGCACTGTCTCTGCCTTGTTGTCTATAGACAACTTAACCTTCATAGAAGGGCAGTATAGCCCATACATGCTCTCCTTTCATTACTCTGCTCATTCTTGCTACTTTGTGACTGCATGGTTAGATTCTTGTATGTGTCTTATGTGAAAATGAAATAAACTTGGATTTGCCGTTTTCCTGCTGTTGTTTATATCATACATTAAAACTGCAGCAATATGCCATTGTCATTACAGATCTATGACTTATTCTACATTAGGATAATTTACAAAAACAGTATACAATGACATGAGCGAAATCCTACTCACCAATTTGTCAGCCTCGAGTCCTGTGCTGATAAATTAAATGAATACAAAAGAATAAAATTTCATATGGAAGGAGTGAGTACTATTTTCTGATGCTGGATTGTATTAGATGGCATAGTGCATACACAACAAAAGCTGCTTGATAAATATGTTTACCATAAATCAAACTGATTTGTACGTGCAAGTTGCAATCCCCACTTCTTTGTGAAATTTCCTCTAAATGAGAGCAGTGCTGCTGAATCGACATTGAACAGTGCCGGTGTGCCAATATCAGTGGGTAGCACTGCCTGGTAGGAAAGTGGTGCATCAACACTCTGGTAGTTGATGTGAAATTCCTGGTGTAAGATCTGCAGAGTATTGAAGGCTGAAAAAGATAACACAATCAATAATAGCACAGGTAAGATAAGTACAATATTATGTGTGTAATTGTCCTCAAAATGCAAGAATGTTTTGTTTTCACATAAATAAGAACTTATTCCTCCCAAACACAAATTCCCATTTCATCAGTGGTGTAATGACTAGCACATCTGCCTAGTAAGCAGGAGACTTGGGTTTCAATTCTGGCTTTGGCACAAATTGTAATTAAGTGCTTCCTGAGACAGAAATAGAGATCTTAATAAAATAAGAGATATTAAAGTTCATGCCAAAAAATTTAATTGATTGTTTTTCCCATGCATCACTTCAGAGTGGAATGATAAACAAATAGTGTGAAAGTGATTCAGTTTACTGTCTGCCAGGCACTTACGTGTGACTCACAGAATAGTGATGTAGCTGTAAAACGTTAGTGTTCAGTTTGATAAGTTACATGGTCCTAAATTATTTTCTATTGTTTTAGAAGAACAGTTGTAAAGATTCGTGATTAGAATTACAAAGTTAGTGTTGTGCAATAATGTAATGAGGATAGGTTGCAGCTCACTGTAGAGATAATCATTGAGCCCAGACACACACATGCAAACTACGATCTCTCCCTCCCCCCCCCTCTCTCTCTCTCTCTCTCTCTCTCTCTCTCTCTCTCTCTCTCTCTCTCACACACACACACACACAGACAGAGAGAGAGAGAGAGAGAGAGAGAGAGAAGAGAAAGAGTCACACAGGCCCATCTCTCTAACACATAACTATCATCACAACCTCAAATTTTAGTAGTAATCCTTCCACTGCTAATATTTCCATTCCTTTTTAATGTTCCACCTTCTATGCTAGTGATTTGCCATCCCTAATGATCATGATGTCAATAGGATTTTACACCCTAAGTGTCCTTTATTTTTACGAGTGGCTTGCTTATTGATAGGATTAAATTTTTACTGTACAGAACATCTTCAGGCACTGTAATTTACATAGTACACATTACAGCTGTAGATATAGAATATCTAAATTGATGACCAATGATCCAAATCTGTGGTTTCAATATCTATAATATCAATGGTACTGCCTTCTCACTCTATATCTGCCATACACACTGGTCAACACAATTAGAGGATCAGTTGAGATATCTAGATTCTAAAGTACTGATATCAGCAGAATGAACTAAAATGGTTTGACATTTTTCTGTCAGTTCTAAGGAGTGGACACAACAACATTACACCAACTGAGATAGTGGTAATAACAGAAAGTTGTTGCAGATGGGGTTGGTGTTGACTGGGCTGGTGTGACCCAACAAGCAGTTGGATACAGATAGTGTAGTGAGCAGGTAGTGCATTGCAACAACAATGTGACTTACCCAAACCTATGGCATGGAGAGCTGAAGGGAGGTTGGAAATGGGACAAACACAAAAGTAGGTGGCTGCAGCTATTCAAGTGTGCCAAAGAGTGATTTTCAGGTCCTGTATGTGATTTCAGACAACAGGAACTGTTAAAAGAATGCAAGAACAAGGTCATCCGAGAGTAACATCAGCAAGTGATGACCATAATCCCTGATTAACAGCCTTTTGAGACAGCAGGATGAATAAAACTCAATTGCAATGCATCCTCCTGGCAGCAATGGGATGCACAATATCAATAAAAACAATCTAAAGTGTACAGTATGGTTTTTTCACTACTCAGAGGTATATAGACGAGATCCTTTGACCTTTTGTTGTGCCCTACACTGGTGCTGTAGGAGATGGGTTTCCTCTAATAGATGATAACGCTCATCCTCACAGAGTTGCACTGGTGGAAAATGTGCTTGAAGCTGAGGGAATTGAATAAATGGAGTGGCCAGCTTGTTCACTGGACTTAAACCAGATTGAGCATTTCTGTGATGCACTTGGCAGATGCATTGCAGCCAGACCAGCACCTCCCACAACAGTTACCGAGTTGGATATTGCACTCATGGAAGAATGACCAAATATCCCTCAAGAGCTGATTGGTAACCCCATACTGTCCTTGCCATGCAGGTGTGCAACTGCACTGGGTATCTGAGGTGATCACACACCATTTTAGAGGGCAACAAGAATGACATTTTTCAGTATTATGGTAGCCCCATGGTGCCTTGCTCCACATAAATGCCATGTAAGCCTGAAGTACACAGTTGAGAAAGCAAAATATCATACCGTATCACACACAAATTACAATTGTAACTAATATCTGAATAAAATATGTTACCATATGTGTAATGTGTATGATATCTCACCTGATTCCTTAATTGTTTTGAGCAGTGTATGTACAATACTCCTGCACACAATTTTGCAAATGTCACTGACAACAGTGTTCCTCAGATGGTGCCATGTTTCAGAGTTCTGTTATCTGTTGTCCAAGGTCAATTTTAGCATGATTATACAGGAAATCTAACCCTAGCATCACTAATCTAGAGGTTAAAGTTACATATTTTCTTGTAATTGCTTTGCTCCATCCTGAAACTTTATCATCACTGAACTCAGTGAATGCACATTAACCACACAGTCCATACCATAGAGAGTTTAAGTACCTCTTTCCCATGAGCTCCAAACTTTCCAGCACCATAAGCACATGTGTATCCAATGACAACAAATGTTTCATACAGCTCACTATGCCACTATCAAAATTCAGTCTCTGCACATATTTTTGTTGTGCTGAATTTCACTGGAGCATTACCTGGTAAACCTGGGTCCTGTCTGTGATGTACAGACAAGCCCAGAGGGTGGGTTTCCTTGTCATTGGCAGCTCCAATGTTAGGTGGGTGATACAGCCCCTCAGGAAAATAGTGGGAGGTCTGTTAAAAAGGCCAGTATATACATTGTTTGCTTGCTGAGGGGTCTCATCCAAGATGTGGAGGAGGCTCTGCTGGTGGTGATAGAGAGCACTGGCTGCACCCGGCTGCAAATCGTTGCTCTTGTGGCACCAATGATGCCTGCTGCCTGAGCTCAGAGGCCATCCTCTGTTCTTAAAGGTGGTTGGTGGATTTAGTGAAGGGGGCTAGTCTCCCTTTCCAGGTGGAAGCAGAGCTATCTATCTGTAGCATCCCAGGGCCTATCACTGTCCTCTATTTCAGTAAGTGGAAGGTTTAAGCCAGATTCTGTCATGATCTATGATACAAGTCTCGCAACCTCTACTGTTGGATGGAGAAATGTAAGATCAAAATGAATAGGTCAGGCATGCACTACACACAGGAAGTTACTACTAAGATCATCAAATACATGTGGAGCACATGTATCAATTTTATAGGATGGAGAAATCCTTCAATAGGCCTGATAAGATACCTTATGATTCCAGACAGGAGAGCACATGACACAACAGAATGGAGAAAGTGAATGTTCATATAGTAATAGTTAACTGCAGGAGTGTCAATGGGAAAATCCCAGAGCTATTCTCACTTGGTTACTATGTTCACATAGTATAAAGGACAGAAAGCCAGCTGAAACCAGATGTAAATAGTAATGAAATTCTAAACTCAGGTGATAACATATACTCTGACAGTGTTGAGCATCAGTGGGCAAAGTTCAAGAACATTATACAATATATTGTTGTTCAACAACCAAGTTATAAAACTACTAGAACTTCACTGCAAATATAAACATAATCGAAGTCTTGCAAAAAAGCAAAAATTATTTTATGCAAAATTAGAATAAAGAGGGCTATACGAGAGTCATTCAACAACTTTAAGTCTTATGTAATGACTTTGCAAAAAATTTAAAAAAAATGTTGGTGTTATGATGAATTAGTAAACAGATTGAAAATATTGTGGTATCCACTACCATGCTGCCACTGGCCTAACAACTCAGCAGCTGTCACCAAGCCAAATATATGGCCTGTAGTGTAAGCCACATAAGGAGTAGGTGCACGCAGATAGTAGGCTCACTGGCCAGCCGCACTGTACATGTCGACTGTACCATTAGAGTGGCTTCCCTATTTAATGAGGCCCTTTAAGAATGGGAATTGTATGAAATGAGGCTCAAGGCATATTTCCAAGCATTCCAGGTTACAGATGTCAAATTCATAAAATCTATGTTTCTTTCATGGTTGAAACTGGCTCCACTATACTCTTTTTTGGACTAACCATTTCCAGAAATACTTGCTTTGTTAACACAATTTTACCATTTCACCAATACCATTCTCATGTTATTTCTTCACGAGAGGTGTTATGCCAGTGTAAACAACAGGTGTCACAGTCATTTGTGAGTGGGCAGTGGATTCGTGATACGATTATCCAAGATGCTCCAGACAGGGAATTTCAACATTATGCCCTAAAACTGGTCGACCTTTCTTTAGGAAAAGTGTTGAAACTGTATCTCGTGCAGTGGGAAAAAAGTTGGAAAATTGGGCAGATATTGTGGCTATCCATGCCCCGACTGGTTCCTCTAGAAGAGCCACCTGCCAGACAATGATGCAGAGATTGCAGTCACCAGTGAATCCCCTATCTTGCCTGGACTGTTAAATACAACATTCAAGGGATGACTGTCTAGGTTGGGCCTAGTGTGTCGATCCATTATAACCGGACCTTACAAAGGCACCTACGAAACTCTGACAGATGTGAATCAGGTAGCCACTGTGGAGGTCTAGGACTCTTCCTATTAATTGTTTCTGGGCATCTCAATACTTATCAGGACATTGCAGGTTGACACTGGAGCAGCTCCCAGTTTGCTTAATCATGCAACATATGTACTGCTGGAAACAACCCCATTGTGGCTGTCTTTTCATCAGCTGGTGGCATATAACACACTTAGTATTTCCCTCCTTGGCCAGGTAGATCTTCCTATAACTTATCCTTGGGTGATGCAGATGATTACATTCCTTATAGTCAACAGTAGTACCGCCACAAACCTTTCAGCCTTGATGCCTTTCATGTTTTTGGATACTCCATCAAAGATGAGGTATCTCTGACGAAGTTCCATATAATGATATGGTTGATCTTTGTCAGAAGTACCATGACCTCTTCCATGAGGAATTGGACAAGGCCCACCGTTTTCAGGCACATCTCTCCTCGAAGCCTAATGCGTGTTCTGATTACTTTCATGATTGACCAGAACCTGTAGCTCTCCATGATCACATTGAGGAAGAGCCAGATAGCCTCATTGCAGACTGAGTCATGGAACCCATATCCTCAAACTCATGGGCCACACCTCTTGTCATTGTCTGCAAGCCATCTGAAAAGTTTTGTCTCTGTGGTGATTTTAAAGTAACCCTC
Organism: Locusta migratoria; assembly: GCA_026315105.1. NCBI lineage: Eukaryota > Metazoa > Arthropoda > Insecta > Orthoptera > Acrididae > Locusta > Locusta migratoria. Next base: position 788,950,800 of record CM048755.1, read on the forward strand.
AACTCACAATTGAAAGGTAACACTTACCCCCACCTCATCCCATGGAAATATGGGTGAAACTCCAAGATGGCCAATATTTTTCCAAGATTAATTTAGCTGAAGCATATCTCCAGTTACCTTTATCCAGCTTCCCACAAATTCCTTACACTAAACACCCTTCACAGGCTCTGTACACCCTATGTATTCCATTGCCAATGCACCAGCTATCTTTCAGTGTTTCCTTGAACAACTTGATACCTCTGTTAATGGCTGTATCAATAACCTGGATGATCTTATTATTACAGGCCACACAATTGATGAAAACCTCAAGAACCATTGACAACTCTTCCAGGTGCTCTGGGACAATAACCTGCACTGCTGGAAAGATAAATGCTATTTCGTCCAGTAAGAGATTGAATACTTGGGGCACAAGCTCTCCATCAAAGAAATTGAGCAGCTGGATAGTCATGTCAATGCCAATGTTCAGCTTCCCCGACTGACATGTCTCGAGCAACTTCAGTCCTTTTTGGGTAAGGTGTTCTATACTGGAAGTTCCTGCCAGCTGCAGTGTGTAACACTACGTTTCCTAATTTACATAATAATTGCTGATATTCATCTGTGCTCATTTTAACAGTAATACTGTGAGTTTGGCACAAGAATTTAGTGCAGAAACTGAGGTTACAAAATCAACTTGCAAACCTTGAGCTAGCAAATCAATGTTATCAGTTACTGAAGTTACTGTGTGTGCCTGAATCTGAGTTTGACAAAGAAGAGGTTCACTATTTTCAGATCTATGAAGAAGCCCGGATGCAGTGGACTCCTTTCTGCTGACTAGCTCCACAGTTGCTGATGTTACAAGCCAGTATGCAGGCCTCCAGTGGGTCCACCACAACATTCTCCATGGCTGGCCAGAGCAGCCACCTTACCGCTCTTCTCCCACCTGCCGACACTTCTTTACCATGCACCACCAGTTAATGGACATCGATGGGGTTGTACTCCTAATACCTGTGGAGGGACTGCCAAGGTTGATTGTTCCAACAGCACTGCACCCCCAAGTTCAGCAACTACACCATGAAAGCCATTGGAGTATCACCCAGACAAAGCTCATTAGTTGTCATCTTGTGTACTGGACTGGCTGAGCTAAGCCACTGAAAACATGTTTCAAGCCTGCCCAGTCTGACAGAACCAACAAGCAGCTCCCCGCCGTAGTTTTTCTTCATGGCCTGTGGGAACACATTCACCTGGACTTTGCAGGACTCTTTCATGGCCCCATGTGCCTCATCATGGTCAATGGTTACTCCCTTTTCGCATATGTCATCCATAGCTCCAATACCACTACATCTGTAACAGTGTTGGCTTTGGAATGAATATTTGTTATCTAATACCTTCTGAAACTGATGGTCACAGACACTGATCCCCAGTTCTATAGCCAGGAATTTCAAACTTTCTGTCTGAACCATGATGTACATGACGGTCTCACACCTCCTTTTCACCCACACCAAAATGGATAGGCAGAACATATGGTGAGGACATTCAAGAGTGAAATGCAAAAGTATCTCTGGGATTATTCTTCAGCTAATGCCCTCACATTATTCTTCATTTCATACAAGACTACACCAATAGGTAATAAAGAACACAGCCAAGCTCTTGCATGGCCAACAGCCACAAACCCTGCTACATCTTCTCTTCCCCATTCCCAGACCAGTGCCACCTCCAACCACCTGTGACACACTTCCCTCCGAGACCGACTATTTGGGCATGGGTTTTTGGTCATGAATCAAAGTGGAGCCATGTGACTGCAAGTGTTTCTGCATCAGAGTCCAAGACCGATATGTGGTCCAGAACTCAAATGTCATCCAAATGTCAAATTTCTAGGTGTTCATATAGACAGTAAGCTGTCATGGAAAGCCCATGTTCAGGATCTTGTTCCAAAACTAAATTCTGCTATATTTACCATTAGAACAATATCTGAGATAAGTGATTTTTCAACACGAAAAGTAGTCTATTTCGCTTACTTTCACTCACTTATGACGTACGGCATTGTTTTTTGGGGTAACTCGCCTGATGCAAAAAGGATATTTCTGGCTCAAAAACGGGCGGTTCGAGCAATATCTGGTGTAAGTTCGCGAACGTCATGTCGACCCCTTTTCAGTAGTCTGGGAATTTTGACTCTGGCGTCACAATACTTTTTTTCTTTAATGTCGTTTGTTGTTAATAATATCAGCTTATTCCCACGAGTTAGTAGATTTCACTCGGTGAATACTAGACAGATGTCTAATCTACATTTGCACCACACCACCTTAACACTTGTGCAGAAAGGGGTGCAGTATTCTGCGGCATCCATTTTCAATAAGCTGCCACAAGAACTAAAGAATCTTAGCACTAATCCACATGCTTTCAAATCTAAATTGAAGAGTTACCTCGTGGCTCACTCCTTTTATTCTGTCGAGGAACTCCTAGAAAAGTTAAACAATTAAGCTAATTTATTTTTTCTTTATTGATTCTTTTCACTTTGTCTTAAGATTGACGTGTGCAAAGAACTACTTAAAATTTTGCTATTACCATTATTGTGTAACAATTAATGTATTGACTTGTTCCATGACCATGGAGTCTTACTCCTGAAGTGGGTCCTATGGAACAGAAAAAACAAATAAAATAAATAAATAAATAAATAAATCAGCTTTGGTCCAGGTCTTCCCCACTGCTCTTGGCTCCCCTCAAAAGGGTTCTTCAAAATCTCCCAGCTCTTGGCCATGGTGCTTCTCCACCGACTGCTTCAGACCTGCTGGTTTCTCTGGGAGGCCTACTCATTCTACCACCTACACTCACCAAAGGGTCACAGTCTACGACACCAGCCAGTGTCCCGGCCACACAGGGCATCGTCTGCCACCTGACCTCTCTCACCAGGGTTTCCTATGTCCACTGCTGCTACCAGCTCTCCAGATTGGTTTCCTTCCTGGATGTGGGCATCTGATGAGGAGCTGCCTCTGCTGTAGTCTTTGTCTCCCTGCTCACCACAGGTCTGCCAGCCACACTGTCTACGACACCGTCGAGGTCATTTCCACCCTTACTGAATGACTCTCCCTCATGACTCAGATGATGAAGAGCCTATAGATGTTTCCTATATCTCCAGGCACTGTTTCACAGATTCCCGAGGTGGAAGGGGCACAGTATCCGCTATCATGCTGACACCAGCTGACAACCCAGCAGCCTTTGCCAAACCAAGTAGACGGCCTGTTGTTCAAGTCATACAAGGAAATAGGTGCACACAGATCATAGGCTCACTGGCCAGCTGCATTGTACATTTTGACTAAACCACTAGAGGGTTAGTGCCACGATACAGAACTGAGTCTACACTAGGCACCCACAGTGCCACCTCAGGCTCTGACCCAAACTATCAGAACTGAATATAGGCCCTCACACTCTTGCCTTTGCCTGTGATGTTTACATTCACTCACCAGGAAGATAGACTAGTTCACTGAAACTTTGGTAATACGAGGAGTTATCAGTGGACTTGGAATTTTCTGCTCTGTACTATTTGGCCCTTGCTATGAGCCTCGAAGCCGTGCTGATGAAGACTGTGCCTGCCTAGGACTTGTGTGAGCTGTATTTTGTGTATCATGTTGTGTCAATAAATTGTTGAGAAAATTGGATTATAATTTTATTTTGTTATCATTATAACAACTATATACCCAGACACATGGCCATAATGGCATTGAAATAGAGGATGACACATTAAGGCCAAAATACTAAATTTCGTTTTCCAATTTCTTTCACAGAGAAAGACTGTACAATTCTCCTTGTCTAAATTGTCACATGTCTGACAAAATGGCAGGTATTTCAATATATGACTAGAGGGATAGAAAAGCAACAGAAATTGTTCAAGGAAAATAGGCAGGTAGATCTGATGGGATACCAATTCAATGTTTGTTTTAGAATTTAGGAACATATTTATGTTTTAGTATTATGGCATTTCTGGAGATCAGAAATCTCTGTAGGGGTCAACATGGGTGCCATAAGCAGTAATCATGTGTAACCAAGCTCACACTTTTCATCCATGAGACACAGAGGGCAGCAGATGCAGGTAAACAACACGTTTCTTGACTTCAGCAAGGCGTTTGATGTGGTTCCAAACAGTTGCCTATCATTGTCAAAGGCAACGCTGATTATCTGCAAGCATTCATCACGCTCATTCAATGTAGTCTGGGAGTGTGATTGTGGATGGTTGAGCCAAACGTGGCTCATCCGCAACATCTTCCTTTCCATCTCTAAAGTATTTAAACCACTCAAACACACACTTTTACTCATTGCTTCAACACCATACACTGTTGACATTTTGCCTCATTTAAAACAAACTTTATGTTAATATGTTACTCCATGTTTCAATGACATGAGTTCTCACACTGACCCTGTTAGCTGGGTTGCAGCAGGACTACTGCTTCACAGCAGTGCTTTGCATGATAGGGGGCCTTATTTACATGTCGCTCCATGTGTATGCATGGGCACTTTGTCCTTGCTGGTTTGGTTTGTAAAATATGTGACCATTCACCAAACTTTCCAGATGCACTTTGTGTATAAATGACCTTGTAGACAATGTTGGAAGTTAAAAAGTTCAATTAGGCTTTCTGTGGATGATGCTGCAGTGTATTGAGAAGTCACGACACATAATTTGTAGCATCATGCAGGGTGGTCTGTGGTGTATCAACAATGATGCAGGAAATTGAAATTAACTCTGAACATAAATAAATGTGAAGTACTGTGAAAACAAATAAAGATCCTTAACCGTGTCATTTAATCATATAATATCAGAACAAACACTGAAAGTAGTTACTTCTATCAAATCTGGGAATAGGCATAAGGCATAATGTGAAATGGAATACCCATATAATATTAATTGTGGATAAGGCAGACACTGGACAGATTCATTAGAAGAATACTTGGGAAATGTTGTCCACCAACAAAGGATGTAGGTGTGAGATCCATACTAGGCACGGTTGGTAGAGAAGATGCAATAGAGAGTGGCTAATTTTGTAACAGCTGCATTTAGTAAGTGTAAAATTGTCATGGAGATGATCAGCAAACTACAGTTGTAGACACTGCAAGAGAGATGTTATTTATTCCTTTGTGGCCTTTTGTCAAAGTTCAAAGGAGCTTATGGTTTTTGAAGAGGCAACCAACATACTGCTTCCTCCTATGTGTATCTCACAAAAAAGCACAAAGATAAAACTTGAAAGATTGGCGCCCACATTGTGTTTTCAAGAAACCACAAGCAACTGAAGTAGGGGAGAAAGTGATGATGGTATCCAAAGTACCCTCCAGCACACACCTGAAGGTGGCTTGTAGAGTACAGAAATAGATGTAAGTTGCTTGGAAATTATTGCATGCTTTGACACACTGAGTGGCAATCCCAATAAAATGCATGTGACACCCTCTGCTCAGATTCTAACAGAAGGACCCTATTTGTATTGTTACTGTCTGTTTACTCATAAGTATTAAAACTTTGTTTTCTTAAGCTATCCATGAAACTTTTTATGGTTTCACTTTCCTGCCTTGGCTCACCATTTAACAGATTGTGATAGTACCTGAAGCTGCTTCAACTTCTATGTTATACAAATATCCTACCAGTGCATCAAATATTTGAGCATGTCTCAGGTTTGTACATTACATTTTTGTGTGCTGTTTTAAACACAGTTTGGACAGTTGTAACAACTGTTAATCTGTCCTAAGTCTCAGCTATGTGGATTTCAACAATGTCAATACATAATTTTCTGCTTTCTCTGCAAAAGTATTACCTAAGCTAGTAGGAGTAGCATCTAGAACACGTATTGACAGAGTGGTGCACCTCTGTCCTCCTCCAAACCATCTAACTGCAGTTGTAAGTCTGTATTATGTACTCTCTTTTGTGTTACCTAATATAAAAATTTCTGTACCACTTTCTGACTGTTAATGAGCTGTAAGCTCATTGTAAAGCCATTATTCATCGCACTAGGGCAAACAGAGGGACACTTAATCTTAAAATCACCAAAGCAAGACTATCAGTGGACAGGCTTCCACTCCAGAGTAATAGCCATCTTACATTATGTCATGGTATAACACCCAGAAAACTTTTATTTCAAGTCTCAATATAATTCAATTTCCCGATCTGAGTGTAATTATGCTTACTTGTCACAGTTCTTGGAGTAATGCACATATCTTGTACGTGTGAAGCACTTTAAAGAGAATAGCTGAGTTCACCACCAGTAAGTGACATGATGCATGGCAGCATAAATTAATCTTTGATTTCCTCTATACTTGCAGAAGGGTATGCACTTGCAAACCTTTGCAAATCCTACTTTAAGTCCTGTCCTCTAGTATGCTTTAAATGACATTGCAAAATACAGTAGAAGCCCACTTTTACACTTTTCAAGAGACTTCGAAAATAAATAAATAAAAACAGTCTTAAATGTGGGAAATATGAAATGTGAAATATAACATTGTAAGTAGTAAAATTCACTTAGCCCCCTGGCAGTTTTGAGAATTTATCTGCATTCTCATGTGTGTGTGCAAGTGCACACAAACAAACAAACAAACAAACATCATTCTCACTGTTTATAAAATGTTACAAAAATACTTACTTAAATATTTACACTAAACAATAAAAATAAATTATTGAAAAGTGCCATGTTAAGCATGAAAAACTATTAGAGGTGCAAGATATTAAGTTGACACTCTTCATTATGGCTGATAGGAGTGATAAAAAATGGGACTGCCTTTATGATGTACAATTATATATATTTTTGACAAATTACAGCGTTCAAATGAATGAAATAAATTGCAATTTGCAATGTTATGGCTTCACTGTATGAGGTTTAGATGGAATACCAAACTGTGGCGAATGAAAATTTGTGCCTGGCCGGAATTCGAACCCGGCCGGAAAGAGACAGCGTGGCGAATGGAGATTTGTGTGTGGCGGGAGACGTGCAGGAAAGTGTCCTCTGCAGTCGGGCTGGTCACTGTGTCCTCGGTGGCAGAGTGGTCAACGTGTCTGCCTAGTAAGCATGAGATCCTGGATTCAAATCCCGGCCGGGCACAAATTTTCATTCACCACAGTTTGGTATTCCATCTAAACCTGATACAGTGAAGCCATAACATCGCAAATTGCAAATTATTTCATTCCTTTATGATGTTCCCATCACCCGCTGCACATTGAGTCAACTTGGTGCATACTGCAGATGAAGAAATGTGAAATGTATGTTTTAACAAATGTAAAGTGTAATAAAATGTGACTGCATAACTTTTATGAACAATACTTGAAGGCAAAAGCCATTCCACCATCAATTTGTGTAAATTACAGAAGTTTTTTTTATCTACAAATGTGGTTTCAGAAAACGTACACCATGGTAAAAATGTAAATATGTTAATACAAAAATGGGGACAAATTAAGATTGTGAACATATGTAATTTTCTGGGACCAACAAAAAATGTAAATGGCAGGAAAACATTAACTCCGGGAATGTAAAAGTGGTATTCTACTGTATTTGAATTGAAAACAATAAGTGAAGCCAGTTTATCTCCACTCGCCTGGAAAAGCAGACAACAAAGGGGCAGTGACAGCTACTTGGTGTGCCTGCAGACAACAGATGCAGTGTGTGTGTGTGTGTGTGTGTGTGTGTGTGTGTGTGTGTGTGGACTGGACACACAAGTATACATAAAGACAGTAACAGTCAGAAGCTCACACATGCATAATAGATTTGCCCTGTTACAAAATCCTTTTATGAAACGTTGGTAGTACGAGCACATCACGAATGTGCTGAGGAGTTGGAAATTCTGTGACTGCCCTTACTTTATCTGGATCAGGACGGATACCATCTCCATTCACAAGGTGTCCCAGGATTTTTATCTCTTTGGTGATGAAGAGGCACTTCTTTGGATTGAGGTGGAGTCCTGCAGTCTGAATACACTTCAACACAGTTGGCAGGTGACACAGATGTTCTTCAAATGTTTTTGAAAAATGACAATGTCATCTAAATAGGAAAGATACGTCATCCACTTAAGGTGTCGAAACAAGTTGTCCATCATGTGGCCAGAGCATTACATAATCCAAATCGCATTACTTTGAGTTCATAGAGGCCATTAGGTGTAATAAAAGCAGTCTTCCCTCTGTCAGCTTTGTCAACCTCAATTTGCCAGTAACCTGTCTGCATATCCATAGTTGAGAAGTATGTAGCTCCTTTCAAGCAGTCTAAGGTGTCGTCAATGGACAGCAATGGGTAGACATCTTTCATTGAGATTTTGTTCAGCCACCAATAGTCGACACACTATCATCACGTGTCATCCTTCTTTTTTACGAGGAGCACCGGAGATGACCAAGGACTCTCCGAAGGTTGAATAATGTCATCGTGCAACATCTTCTCCACTGCCTCCTGAATTATTCATCTTTCAGCTGGCGACACTCCATACAAACATTGGATAATTGGTGGATGATACCTAGTATTGATACGGTGCCTTGTTGTGGGCCGTTTTGTCTGACTTTTCTCCTGCTGGGGTGTGAATATACCAAAAAATTGGTGTAGTATAGCTAACACCTGCTGGCATTATTCCTTGGTCAGTCCTGCCCCTAATGGCAATTCCATGGTTGTTTCCTCCAGCGTGTTGTCTGTACTAACAGCTGAGCATGGGTCTTTGTTGATGATGTTGAGCTCACCATCCTGGACTGGTTCAGCTGTCCCAATTCACATTCCTTTGGGGATAAGTTGTGACTGCTTGTGACAATTAGTAATCCAAATATCTCCTCGACCACCGATAATTCTTATGATAGCCGCTGGTATGTAAATTTCTTTTGTGAGCCTAATAAACTTTTTAGTATTCACAAGCTTTTTTACAGTTTAACCAGTCATCTGTGCTTGTGACTGGAACACTTATTTATCACTTGGTTCATAAAACCTTCCATTTTTGTGCACAGCAACCATACGTTGGCATGCAAAAAAATTTTTTGAAATGTCTTGGTCGCACTGTTTCTATTTTATGATTACGTGTTTCGATACATCATCATCAGATCTGATGATGATGTATCAAAATGTGTAATCATAAAATAAAAACAGTGCAACCAAGACATTTCAAAACTTTTTTATGCATGGAACACTTCTCATTGTCAATGGCAGGATCGTCACATTGTCAATAGCAAATAAATTCCCAGAAAATTCTTCATTATGTGTACCTGTTGGAATGAATTCCTCAATTTGCAGCTCAGATCTTTCACAGTCAATGATAGCTTGGGATGCCTGAAGGAAGTCCCATCCGAGGATGACATTATGACTACATTCTGTTAAAATGACAAATTCAAATGGCTAGGTCCTGTTGTTGATGGTTATTCTAACGACACAAGTTCCTGCTGGTTGGACATACTTTCCATTTGCGACCTTCAGCACAATTGCCCCCGTATCACAGGAAATTGTCTTCTTTAGTGTGTGGCGGTAATTATGCAACAATACAGAGAAAGAAGCTCCTGAATCAACCAGTGCCCGGACATGTTCGTTGTTGATTATGATGTTGATGAGATTTTCCAACATCTTAGCAACTGTCGTCCATGCAGGATTTTCATCTGTGGCAGCCCCACCTCCGTAGAGTGTCACCTTTCTTAGTTTTCCTGGGCGTAGCAGCTAGGGGAGCAGCTTGTATCTCTGTACGGCGATGGTAAACAACAACGGTTCATCAGGGAGCAATCTCATCCAGGATACGGCAATGGGCTTCTTGACATAGGTCGACTGAACTCATCAGCAGCTGACTGCCTGGGATAGAACTGCTCTGATGGCTGACGTCTTACAGCAAAGTAATTGTCGAATACTCAGCTTCTCTCTCTCTCTGCAGTAGTGTATGACATGTCTAGGGTGCCCACAGTGGAAACACACTGGTGTGTTGTCTTCTGTCCTCCAGATGTCTGTTCAGGGGAGTTGGTTGTGGCTGCATCGGCCAGTTCACATGCTGCTGTTTGGAGGCTGCAGCATAAGTCATAGCTGGGTGAAGCCGTTCTTCATGTTGGGTGTGATTTGTGGGGCAGACAGAAGCTAATTTCTGAAATAACTCTTCCTCAGTGGCTTACAGGGCTTACATCCATGGCCATAATCTGATGCTCTTTCGGTCTAATAGTCCCAGCTGCCATAAACTGTTGTAATTCTTGTCTCACAATTTGTTTTATGAAAGAAGGAAAGTCATGCTGGACTGCATTGGGGAGTCTGTCATACTTCTTCCGTTCAACCCTCCTTTGTTGCATCTCTTTAATCCGCTGGCACCAATTGATGAACTCTTTCGTCGTAGTGACATCTTTTATCAAAAGAGCTTGGTACATGTCTTCATCAGGTGCGTGATTTTGTCAGCCTCAGTCATACCAGGTTACCTATGTTACATATAGGGCCAAAACATTCTGTATGTACGACTGTGTCGGCTCACCATGTTGTTGGGCCCAGTTCTTCAGTTGTTCTTCTGCCAAGCTGCCAGTCTCCAAACACCTTCTTAAGTTCTGTCTGGAATGTTTCCCAGTCATTCAGCTTCCCTTCATTGTTTTCAAACCATTGCTGGGCTGTTCCATCCAGATAGAAATAAACGTCACCTTTCGTACTTGGCGACTCGGTCGAACCCTTTTAGCCATTTGTTGGGACCCTGTCCAGCGTCTCCAGAGAACACCGATGGGTGTCTGATGTGCATCTGGCTTACCACTGGTTTCATGTCCATGGGTCTTCTGAGGATATGGACTTTCGATATATCCCTTGTATTACAGTCCTAATCCGTGTAAGTGACGGCTTTTACATTGCCTAATCGGAACCACAGTGATGCAGCTGTTGCACAGGATACCAGGCACCACCACCAAACAATGTTGCGTTGAAATGGAAGCAGGCTTGACTTCGAAGGGAGGGTTGTCAACTGAACACAGCACTTACACTGAAAGGAGGTTTATTGCAAACTGAAACGTACATGCAGCACTGACTGCCTCTCAGGCACAGTGCTCTGCTATTGATACACAGACAGAATGTACCAGAAATTAGAAGAATAGTTAACATAAGAAACATGTAGAAATTACAAGTGAACATAAGAAACACGTAGAACATGCTGAAAATGATAAATACAAAGAAATAAATCTTTTCGTTGGATGGGATTGAACCGGTGAACTTCAGCACTGCAATCGGTGACGCTATCCATTGCGCCACACCAGCAGTCGGATAACTTGGGGTCTTGCGGCAGTATGTAGTAATACATTTTATGTCCTTTAAAATGTAAATATTCTTAAGATAAATGTTTTTTTTTTCTGACCAATTCCACATCCACAACTATGATATTACATTTGGGATCTGTGGAAGGTACATTAACACAAATGCTCTCATTTTCTAAGTATTTATTGTGTATTTTGTTCTGTCACGTACTACATCCAAGAGGATCTCCTCATTTTGGATCTAATAGAATGAAAAGTACATCTAATCTTCATTTAATCTAACACAAGTCAAGTGGTAAGAACATATTACTGTCACAAGCAAATGTGCTGAATAGTAAGTGCGGATGAAATGCCACATGGACTGCTCAGCTGTCAACACAACAAATAAATGAGTGGTAAATATATCACAATAAAAGCTCATTGCCTTGTAATCACAGTGCCAAGTACCAGTGAAAATGGATGATTTTGAATACTAACCTACAAGTGGTTCAGATCCCACTGGAAGTAGCGGGTCTGATGAGAGGGAACTGCACCATAGTATGTGGATGCTAGACCTAAACAAACATGTAAACATGTGACTTCAGTTGATTATGGTGCACAGCAAAGAGAGGATTCCTATTGATGAGACTTCCTGGGTGGCAGTCAACTGTTTATGACTTTGAATCAGAGTGTATAAAATACATGAGTTGTATTCCACACACAATATGAATTGAGCAAATATAGCTCACAATTTGTGTAACAATATCAAGGAACATTTTCTGAACTTTAAGAAATCTACAAGTCCTTTAAGGGATTGAGTGACTGTCCATCATTTGTATGATTATTTTGATGCTCTCACTGTTTCCCTTTCATTTTATATGTTCTACTTGGGATGTTCATTGTTTCTATTTTGTAGTTCCACACACTTTCTTTCTGTTTTCATCTTGATCTGTGATCAGATTCTGATAGGATATCCAGTGCACCACACTACCATTAAATCGGAAAGGGGGGTGGGGGGGTGATGGGGAGCTTTCCTTATCAGTGTTGTTATGGGAAGGCACCACTTCCAGCTATGTATAATGCCAAGGCCCTGGTTTGTGGTGACTCCACCGTGCTGAGGCAGAGGCTATTGTTTTGCTGGCTCATCCTTTTTCTGACTCTGTCAGTGGTATTTAAAAGGCAGCCTGCCAGTCACTGGTTGTGGTTTGTGGAAGGTGGTAGGTGTATCATTAGTCACTGCGTGCCACCTGAGTAATAAGTTCTTCAGGGACATCTCAAGCTTTCCAAGGCTTAGAGAGTCAGGTGTAGGTTATGAGATTGTGAAGTGCAGAATGAAGCTAAGGCAAAATGAGGCAGATCATATAAAATGACAGACAGGTGCTATGAAGCATTGAGAAGGATAGTTGTACAAATTGCTTGAAGTCAGTAGAAGTAGTAGTTCAGAAGGTCCAAATGTTATTGACAGTCAAGCTAACAGATCTGTAGTCAAAATTGAACTGTGTTGATCTAAAGAGTGACTTCACAGTGCATATGATTTGGAGTGATAAATCACCCTTTATTCCATGTCATTGCAATGACAAATTTGTGTTTTGTTAATAACTGTAAAACATTACCTGCCATTATGTTTAGTGGCACCAGTAAAGTATGCAGGAGTTTGTATTAAAGTATGGAGATGTTCTTCATGGCTAGGGTGTGACCCCCTTTATTTCCTTCATAAAACACTAAATGTGGGACAATATGAACATATTTGAAAACATTGCATTGTATTTTTCCTACTGTACAAGAACAGTTTGGAGATTATTATATCAGTGAAGACACTTCACTTTATCAGAAAGTATCATCTGTGAGGCTATGAACAGTAACATTCCAGAAATGGACTACCCTGCCTTCATCTGGACCTGAACCAACAGAACACACTTGGGATGACTGAGAACGTTGACATCAGTCCACACCTCAGGACAATCATCAAAACTTTCCCTGGTTTCTGGACTGCCATTTCCCCCACAGGTGATAAGGCAGCTCATTAAAACAGTTCCCATTAGAATTCAAGCTATCATAAAAGTGAAGGGTGAAGTCCACTGCTATATGTTTGGAATTCAAGGTACCCCTGCCACACCATGGTGGCTCATGGTGTATGTATGCTTTCATGTGCCAACATATGCACTGAAAACAAGAGGACAGATAGGAAGCCTATTATAGACTGCTGCTTACCTTTTTACATTTTTATGATCATCAGTCAGTCAGCTTTTCACCAGAACAAACAGTCACTACTAAAAAGTGGCCATGAGCACAGTGGACCAACATGTGGCACAAATTTCTTGATTTCAGTGGCTGCCTCACGAGCCAGATCATCTGGATCCTTCCATCCACCATTAACATTTTACAACTACACACATTTAGGTCCTTTTTATAACAGATCCCCCAATTATAATGGCCTCAACCATCTATGCAATCAGTTACTCCTAATCTACATCTCTTCACCATCATTGTATGCCACTATTCCCCCCCCCCCCCCCCGTTCCTCACCTTCACCAATCCCCTCCCTCATTACCTGTCTTCCTCTGCCCCTCCCCCACTATGTTACAAAGTTGAATAGTCTCCCCCCCCCCCAACCAAGATTCATCACACTCCACCAGGCAGTACTGACATCTCTACCCCATTCTCACCCTGTACCCATCACCCACTCCCCTTTCACAATCAGGATTGCACTCATATTTGATGTGACACTCAACGTAAGGTAGCCAAATATGGCAACCGTGTGCATATGTACTGTGTGTGTGTGTGTGTGTGTGAGAGAGAGAGAGAGAGAGAGAGAGAGAGAGAGAGAGAGAGAGAGAGAGAGAAAGAGAGAGATTGTCTTTTCTTAGTGAAAATCTTTATGGTGAGTTATGGGTTCTTTTTGTGATATTGTCTTTTCTTAGTAAAAATCTTTATGGTGAGTTATGGGTTCTTTTTGTGATATATTGGCCGGCCGCGGTGGCCGAGGGGACTGAGGCGCTCCAGTCACGGTCTGCACGGCCACTACAGTCGGGGATTCGAATCCCCCCTCGGGCATGGATATTTGTGCCGTCCTTAGTTGTAGCTAGTTCATAAGTAGTTTGTAAGTTTAGGGACTGATGACCCAGTAGTTAAGTCCCATAAGCTTTACAAACATTTGTTTTAGTGATATATTGGTAGGCCTGCTCACAGCAATACTAACTTTTCACTGGTGGGAACTCTCCCTGCCATACGTGCATTACCATAGCCCCCTTGGTATCAACCTTTACTAACACTTATTCTCTGCCCACCTGTGCAGCTGAAGTGGTCAACCTGGCTGTCAGACATGCAGAGAGCTAAAATTCAATTCCTGGTACTGTCATAAATGTTTCTTTAGCTCTCAACTAACATGTCTCATGTTTCTTGCATAACTAACATGCTGTGATCTATCAGATCTCAGAAGTTTAATTTAAATAAATGTGAGCCATCTTTGCTGAAAACTATTTTAAGGCCAAAAGTAGCTATTATAAGGGAAAAAATAATAAATATTGATATTTTAAACGGCATGTCTACATTGTTGAAAAGTATATATTGTCTTCCTTTCCAGTATTGGTGGTCAAAAGCTACAGACAGATAGACAGATTTTCCTTTAGAAAGTCTCCTCAAGAACCTGAAGGTATGGATTTTCTCCATTTGGTATCTGCAATGTGCAGTGCCAGTTCCTAAAGTGGACTGATGATTTAGATGCTTAGTCCCCTAAAAACAACAACAACCAGTTCCTAAATTTTGTGAATGAATCTGAGATATGATTGCTTTCAATGTCGTAAGGTTTTTCCATGTCACTGTTACTGAATAGGCACTCAGTAAGCCAAGCCTGAAGATGGATCCTAAAATTAAGATCATTTCTCTTTTGAATGCTTGATTAAGATGGTCTTGCTGGTGCTATTTGTGTAAAGAGTAAACCTGGAGATACATTTTCTTATTATAAATTCATAAAATGCTGCAACCAGTTACTTGTAACTTTCCTTATTACATCATATTTGAAACTCAAGAAATAAATATAAATTTAAATAGATGGAAAACAAAGTACATCAAGAAAGTTACATTACTTTTATGCTGCAGCCTCACAGACTGTTCTACACAACAATAGAGAAAACTAAAATTGGTAGAAACACAAGCATCATACTTGAAGCTCAAGAAATAAAAATAAATTTAAATATATAGAAAAAAAAAGTATCTACAGAAAGTTACATTACTTCTATGATGTGGTCTCACAGACTGTTCCACACATCAATGGAAGAAACTAAAACTGGTAGAAACACAAGCTCTTCATTGCATGACCTCCATACTCAGACTGAGAGGTAGGTACAGGGTGGAAGTTGTAACTCCAATACTTCAAGAAAGAAAAGTGGGAATAAAATGGTGCTAATCCATGAGACCACAGCATGCCAGTGAAGGGTTAGTTATGGGACTAGAATGGGGCTGCTCAGTATCACAATGACAAACGAGAAACTGTTTGAATGAGAATTAGTGACTCCATGGTGTAAGAAGCTAAGATGGCAAGGAGAGACATGGTTTAGTCTCAATTGATCCATGTAGGCCAGACTGATGGAACTGCTCCCCGTCCCTCTATGGCCTTTTCTGTTTCCTCTCCAGCCTCACAACTTCTGAGCTGGCTGTGCACTTGTATAGTCCTTTCCCCTTCTCTCTTATGTTGATGTATGCAGGAGAATATACCAGTAGAGTGCCTCAAAGAGATATAAAGGTATTACTTACATAAAATAACTAAGATTCTGTAGTAGGCAGTACTGAAATTCTGAATATAATTTTGGTCTGAACTCAAAGCTACAGCTTATGCAAGGAAAGGTGAAGAATTTTCAATAGCCAGCTGCAAACATTCCAGTCTCACAGCTTTCATATTGTCCTCGATACATGTAAATGTAGCAAGTAATTTAACTTACAATGTAGGAACTATAATGGCAGGCATTATGTAAAATCAGGAGGCAATGATGAAGTTAAAAAAGATAAAGTTGTAGTAGCAATAATAGCAGAAGAATAAGAAGAGGAAAAATAAAATGATGAAGGTAAAGATTAACATGCTAGCAGTCAAGCTAAATGATACCTTCCATAAAACCAAACAACCAATCACAAACGACTAGCAAATAAAATTTTAGATCTGTTTTACTAATTAACTAATTGTTGAATGGGAAAGAAAATGACAGCTTCTTTTACTAAAAATGTTTATTTATTTATGTTTTGAAATGCAGGAAAATAAAAGTATTTGCATGCAATGGAAGATAATTTACTTATTTATAATTACTTCTAGGTCTATTTATAATAAGTTGCAGAATAATTTTCTAGTTTACAATCATAGATTGCTAATTATGATCAGGTCTACATTGCTTTCTATACTAGCCAATAAATGTTATCAATTAATTACATTCAATACAAGTCTTCCATGCTAAACAAAATTTGTAATCATTCACCTTGAAATTTTGATGCTTACTTTGAGCCTCAAGAATTATGTTGTTAATTACAGTGTCAAAATTACTACAGTGGTATGGCTGTGATGGCTGCAGCACACTTTGCACTTAAATTTGGCACCCAATCTTAAAATACTGATGAAATCACAGCCCATTGTGACAGTCACAATCAAAAATGGGAGCCACTTGAATTTAAATGTGGTATTTAATAGTCTGATACCACTGAAGTCATTATCCTTATCAATTATGGCATTTCATGTTTTCACAAGCCACACCCTATTTCCTATCATGCTATAATGTTGGGCAATAGAAAAAGTACAAACTAATAATTTTTTTAAAAAGTTTATAAGCAATCAGTAGGTATCACCTATCCACAATCTGAATGACTTATATCTTTTCCTTTTCTTTAAGTAAACTTCATCTAAATTGTATAAAAAGGTGCCATACACAAAGATATTTGCTAATACTGAAGCATTTCATATAAACTTTACCTGAGATAAGTAAAAAAATTACCTATAGTGCAGATTTCCATATAAAAAGAATACATAACCTTCACCAGAAATGTATAAAAATGTTGTATTTTTTATTGCTATAGGATTAATTAATAGAAAGTAATTAATAGCACCATGGTGTTGTATTCCTATTATCTTCCATCAAGCCTCTTTATCGAGTGCATCTTTCTTGCATTTGCTGCAATGTTCCGTTACTTCATTTATGTGGTCCGTCCATGAACAATGTGATCTGCCACATTTATAACTGCCTAGTTGTTTGCATCCATATATTTTCTTAGGTTACCAATGATCTGGCAATCTTAACATATGCTGTACAATTTTAATTATTTTCTTTCAATTCTATCACTGTTTCATGTGTCTTCACTCTTACTTAATCTTTACTTTTTTTTTAATCTTAGATATTATGGCACCTCTACATGAATAATCCATTTCCACAGCTAGTAGTCTTCTTCTGAAATCAGCATTTAAGATTCATAGTTCTGATCCATAGCACAGCACTGATTCCAGAATTATCTTAACCTTTTCTTATTGCTGCTAGAGATATTCCTATCCCACCATAATGAATTAATATACCTTAATACTTTTCTGCCTTCTTGTATTTTGTATTTGGCTTCTGTATGGCCCAATCCATTTTTAACAATATATGTAAAACATACTTAAATTTTTCTACCAGTCTCACTACTGCTTTGTCATTTATGTGTACCTCAAATTGTGCCACTATTCACCACCAGATATTCTGTTTCAGTTAGACTCATCTGTAGTCCCCCTCTGTCATATTCCTGATATAGCTGTTGTATCAAAGTCAAGATCATAATCATCTTATGTTAGAATGTCTTGATCATCAGCAAAACTTAATGAAAAAATCTGTACATCAGTGACATTGATTCTCATTTATCTGCAGTTGTAATTCCAAGTTCGGAGTGTCACTTCTATGTATAAATTGCATTAAGTGACTTTGTCTCAACCCTTTTGTGACATTAATAACTTTTAATTCCTTTGATCCTTTTTTATTATCTACCTATATCTCTCAAATCTTCCCACACTTTAGTTCTAAGAACTATCTCTTAGTCTTAAGCTTTTGATAAATCTACAAAGATAATGTGTAGCTCTTTCCCCACTGTTATAAATTTCTAAATTATTAGTTGTAAAATAAACAGGTTATCAGTACATGATCTGTTCTGTGTAAACACACTTTAGTCTTCCCCAATATGCTGATCAATATTTTGCCTTATTTTTTCAGACATTATTTTACTGAATAAGTAGCCCATTGTACAATGCACACTAATGCCTCTACAGCAATTATTGTCTCTTCTATTCTCTGTCTTAAAAATAGGAACCATATATGACTTTTTCTATTCTGATGGAATTAAAGAGTTCTTTGGCAACAGTTGTTCATAAGATATATTACTAATTTTCTCATATTGTATCCTATAGCTTTCAATAATTTGACTGGAACATTTCCAGGATCAGGTGATCAACCATCCATTTTAGTTAATGCACCATTCACTTAATCTCTTGAAAGGGTTATATTTTTATCATTTACAATCATCTTCCCTTCATACTCTTTTGTGTAGTAGGGACTATCTTATATTAAAAGATCTATATAATGCTTTTATCCATTCCTTTAAAGGGATTAATTTGTCTGCTACTTTCTTTACTGGTGTTTTCTTCACGCTAGTAATTGTCCTTCATACTTTTGTTTGTGATCCACCTATTAAACTCTCTGTTTGAATACATTTCTGTTCCCACATCATGTTCTTTTGCAATTTAATTCTGCTTCTTAATTCATGATTTTTGTCAGGAACTTTTGCCTATTTTCCTGTGATTTACTTGATAACTATTTCATGTATGGATTTTTCATTTCCCTAATCAAAATCCTTTTAGTCTATTCTCTTACTCTCAGTCCCTATTACCTCTAGAGCAATTCTGGTAATGGCTTGTTTAATATTTTCATATTCTACTTCAATATCTTTATCTTCTGGAATCATTATTAGTTCATTTTCTAATCTTCATTGAAATAAATCCTTAATACTGAATAGCTTCATGAGAAAAAGCTTATATCATGTCTGCTCAAATTTCTTATGATTGCTCTGGCCAGCCAGTTGTTCAGTTGTTGAACGTTTTTTCCTAAATTGGTATGTCATTTTTGTGAAAACTAAGTAGTGGTCAGACCCACAGTTTGCTCCCTGATTGAGTCATCATGACCTACCATTTTCAGTCTTCGCTTGATAATGATATAATCAATTACTGATTTCTGTTGTAATGAGGGTCTCTCCTACGTATATCTCTGAACACGGTATCTTTGTGTTATGGTCTTCAGTCCGGAGACTGGTTTGATGCAGCTCTCCACCCTACTCTATCCTGAGCAAGCCTTTTCATCTCCTCATACGAACGGCAACCCACATCCACTTGAATCTGCTTACTATACGCGTCTCTTGGTCTCCCTCTGCGATTTTTACCCCATACACTTCCCTCCAATGCTAAATTTACGATTCCGCGATGTCTAAGAATGTGTCCTACCAAGCGGTCCCTTCTTTTAGTCAGGGTATGCCAAAAATTCCTTTTCTCAACAATTCTGTTCAGTACCTCTTCATTAGTTATGCGATCTACCCACCTAATCTTCAGCATTCTTCTGTAGCACCACATTTCAAAAGCCTCTATTCTCTTCCTGTCCGCACTGCTTATCGTCCATATTCCACTCCCGTACAAGGCAACACTCCACACAAATGCCTTCAGAAAAGACTTCCTTACCCTTAAATTGATATTCGATGTCAGCAAATTTCTCTTTTTCAAAAATGATTTTCTTCCCATTGCCATTCTGCATTTTATATCCTCTGTACTGCGACCATCACATGTTATTTTTACTACCCAAGTAACAAAACTCATCTACCACCTTCATCGTTTCGTTACCTAATCAAATTACTTTAGCATCGCCTGATTTTCTAAGACCGCATTCCATTACTTTTGTTTTGCTCTTGTTAATGTTCATTTTATACGCTCTCTTCAACACACTGTCCATTCCATTCAACTGCTCTTCCAGGTCCTTTGCTGTCTCTGACAGAATTACAATGTCATCAGCAAAACGCAATGTTTTTATTTCTTCCCCCTGAACTTTAATTCCTATTCCAAATTTTTCCTTGCTTTCCTTCACCGCCTGCTCGATGTACAAATTGAATAACATCGGGGAAAGGCTACAACCCTGTCTTACTCCCTTCCCAACTGATGCTTCCCTTTCATGCCCTTCAAGTCTAATAACTGTGGTCTGGCTTTTGTACAAATTGTAAATAACTCTCCTTTCCCTGTATTTTACCCATGCTGACTTCAGAATTTGAAAGAGTGTATTCCAGTCAACATTGTCAAATGCT
Organism: Locusta migratoria; assembly: GCA_026315105.1. Classification (NCBI taxonomy): domain Eukaryota; kingdom Metazoa; phylum Arthropoda; class Insecta; order Orthoptera; family Acrididae; genus Locusta; species Locusta migratoria. The sequence continues at coordinate 788,971,276 of CM048755.1, forward strand.
TTCTCCAAATCTACAAAAGCTAAAAATGTAGGTTTGCCTTTTCTTAGTCTATCTTCTAAGATAAGACGTGAAGTGAGTATTGCCTCCCGGGTTCCTATGTTCCTCCTGAATCCAAACTGATCTTCCCCGAGGTCAGCTTCTACCAGCTTTTCCATTCTCCTGTAGATAATTCGTGTTAAAATTTTGCAACCATGACTTATCAAACTGATGGTTCTGTAATTTTCACACCTGTCTGCGCCTAATTTCTTTGGAATGGGGATTATTACATTTTTCTTAAAGTCTGAGGGCATTTCGCCTGTCTCATACATCCTACACACCAGTTCAAATAGTCTTGTCATGGCTGGCTCTCCCAGAGACTTTAGTAGCTCTGAGGGTATGTCATCTACTCCTGGGGCCTTGTTCCAACCTAGGTCTTTCAAGGCTCTGTCAAATTCCTCTCTCAGTATAGTATCTCCTATTTCATCTTGATCTACTTCCTCTTCCCTTCCTACAACATCATCTATAAGTTCATTTCCTTTGTAGAGCTGCTCTATGTACTCTTTCCACCTTTTAGCTTTCCCTTCTTTGCTGAGAACTGGTTTCCCATCTGAGTTCTTGATATCCGTAGAGTTGCTTTTCTTGTCCCCAAATGTCTCTTTTATTTTCCTGTAGGCGGTATCTACTTTTCCCCTTGCTATACATTATTCTACAGATTTGCATTTGGCTTCTAGCCACTCCTGCTTAGCCATTTTGCACTTCCTGTCAATCTCATTTTTACTCGTCTGCACTTCATTTTGCCTGTTTCATTTACTGCATTTTTATATTTTCTCCTTTCATCAATTAAATTTAGTATTTCCTGTGATATCCAAGGATTTTTTTGTAGGTCTTGCCTTTCTACCTATTTTGTCCTCTGCTGCCTTGACTATTTCATCCCTCAGTGCTACCCATTCCTCTTCTACTGTTTTATTTCCCCCTGTTTCTGTCAGTTGTTGCCTAAATATCCCTCTGAAATTCTCCAGAACTTCACTTTTCTTCAATTTATCTAAGTCCCATCTCCTTATTTTCCTACTGTTCTGCAGTTTTTTCAGCTTCAGCCTACAGTTAATGACTAACAAGTTATGGTCAGAGTCTATATCTGCCCCTGGGTATGTCCTGCAGTTTATAACCTGGTTCCAGTATCTATGTCTTACCATTATAAAATCTATCTGATACCTTCCGGTGTCTCCTGGTCTCTTCCACGTATACAACCTTCTTTTGTGATTCTTAAACCACGTGTTTGTTACGATTAAATCATGTTCCGTGCAAAATTCTACCAGGCGACTTCCTCTTTCATTCCTCCTGCCCAGTCCATATTCACCTATTATTTTTCCTTCTCTTCCTTTTCCTACTACCGAATTCCAGTCTCCCACAACAATTAAGTTTTACTCTCCTTTAACTGTCTGAATAATTTCCTGTAGCTCCACATATATTTCTTCGATCTCCTCATCATCGGCAGAGCTAGTTGGCATATAAACCTGTACTACTGTTGTCGATGTTGGCTTCATATCTATCTTGACAATGATAATGTGATCACTGTGCTGTTCATAGTAGTTTACCCGCATTCCTATTTTCTTATTCATTATCAGTCCTACTCCTGTGATACCCCCAACTGATTTTGTATTTATAATCCTGTACTCACCTTACCAGAAATCCTGTTCTTCCTGCCACCGAACTTCACTAATCCCCACTATATCTAACTTCAACCTATCCATTTCCCTTTTTAAATTTTCTAATTTTCCTACCTGGTTAAGGGATCTAACATTCCACGCTCCGATCCGTAGAATGCCAGTATTGTCTTTCCTGATGACAAAATCCTCCTAAGTAGTCCCCGCCCGGAGATCTGAATGGGGGACTATTTTACCTCCAGAATATTTTACCCGAGAGGATGCCATCATCATATTTTCATACAGTAGAGCTGCATGTCCTCGGGAAAAGTAACGGCTGTAGTTTCCCTTTGCTTTCAGCCGTTCGCCATAGCTGTGTGGCAAATCCACATTAGCTGATGTTACAAGGCCAGCTCAGTCAATCATCCAGACTGTTGCCCCTATAACTACTGAAAAGGCTGCTTCCCCTCTTCAGAAACCACACGTTTGTCTGGCCTCTCCACAGATACCCCTCCGCTGTGGTTGCACCTAAGGTGTGGCTATCTGCATCGTCGAGGCACGCAAGCCACCCCACCTCGGCAATGTCTGTGGTTCATGGGGATGGACGGTATCTTTATGTGCATTGTATTGTATGTGCTGAGATATTCCAGGTTATACTGTTTTCAGAATTCTACAAGATTTTGCCCACAACAATTCATGACATTTTCTTCACATCTTCCTACTACTGCATCATTTACTTGTGAGCCCACTCTGACATTAAAATCTCCTCTTACTATGCTTGTTAGTGGTTTTTATCTTTGTTGAGTAGGTGGTCTAATTTCTGGTAGAAATTATCTTTGGTTTGCTGTGTCGTGTTATTGTCTGGTGCATAGACCCCTATTATAACCGTTTCAGTACCATATAACTAGATGGCGACAGCGTCAATTCCTTAACATATAAATATGTAGTCCTTGACATAAGTGCTCAGAGTTTTGTTACTTAGAATGGAAACACCTGGTTTTGCTCATTTATGTTTATCTACTCCAGACCAAAAATTTATAAATTTTCCATATTTTTCATTTATTTATCTACTTTTTTTCTGACAGAATAACTGTGTCCACCTTTATTTGATTAATTTCATTCCCAATTTATGTGTATTTATTCAACACTCAGCGTCCTTTTCCTTGCTAAAAATCATCATAAATTTTTTCCCTCCATTTTCCAAGGCTTCACTTGAGATTGTCAAGCTTGGTTTTTTTTTTTTTTTTTTTTTTTTTTTTTTTTTTTTTTTTTTTTTTTTTTTTTTTTTTTTTTTTTTTTTGAGAATAACTGGGTGCTGGACTATTGACCCAACACCAACTTGGAGGACCAGGATTTGACAACAGGTTTTATCCCCCCCCCCCCCATAAGAAGATTGGCTTCGCCATGCCTAAAGATATACCCGCTTTCCCAGGTGAGAGACATTTTGTTCAGCTCCTTGTAAAAATGTTTTCAGGTTCAAAAATGTTTTGCAACACATTACTTTACAAATTATGTGTTTGGTTGTGTGTTCATCTTTCATAGCAGCTGTTAAAATCAACTATAACAGATTATAGGTACTCATGGAAAGTTCTGTATCTGAGAAACGTATTAAGCACTTACGGGTAAATGAAGTTGGAAGTGGGGAGAGAGACAGGCCTAGATAGATAGATAGGTAGAGAGAGAGAGTGAGTGAGAGAAGGAGGAGGTGTTTGGTTATATTCCCAGCCAGCTGCAGACACACATGTCCACTGTTCCAATGTTATATAAAATTTGATCTCTCTCTCTCTCTCTCTCTCTCTCTCTCTCTCTCTCTCTCTCTCACACACACACACACACACATTCTTACTTAAATGAAGAACAGAAAATATATTAACAGAGCATAGGAGGAGAAAAAATTTAAACAAAAATTCATTCTGGAAGAAGGATACACAATTACTTGACTGCATTTGCTTATGTACAATATTAAGCACAGTCTATTATGTACACTTTGGCTATCAGAAGAGATACTTAGTTTTACCCATAAACTGTTTTAAACAATTACATTCAACATTTCAAATTTCCATAAATATACACAGTAAAATTTTATATTTTTAATTTTTTCACAGATACTCACTGTTTAAATGCAAATCATATTTTCACACGACAGACCACTTTTCTCTGAATGAGTACACGAATTCAAATCAGTTACAAGTCAAATTTTCATTTTTCAGGTGCTAGTACAGTAGTGTGTGCACAAGTGATTCAAAAGGGTGTCATCATGGAGGGCATCATGAATGATAGCTGTCTGTTATACTGGAACACACATGGCTCACTATGTGGACTGTTCTTAAGGACATGTAAAATTGCATTCACTCTCATTTACATGTGCTGCTTTCCTTGTCTACTGACTGTGATATTATCCCACATGTCTCATGATTTCAAAATGCTGAAATGTTTGTAAAGTTATGGGACTTAAAAGCAGTGGTTATCAGTCCCTAAACTTACAAACTACTTAAACTAACTTATCCTAAGAACAACACACACACACACACACACACACGTCCAAAGGAGGACTCAAATCTCCAACAGTGAACGGCTGCACGCACCGCAGCACGACGTTTCAGTGGACATGGCTATTCTGCCGTGGCTCTCACCTAAGTTTTTGTTGTCTTCTATGGCCGTACTTCTTGTGAGAAATTGCATTATTATAGAATGTTTTTGTTCTCCACATATACTTTTCTCAATTGGTTTTCTGTTCATTCAGTTAATGACTACTATGAACAAGATACTTAAACTAGTAGAGCATCAAGAGGTTTTTGTTACAACTTTGCAGAATCAGAATCAACTGTTGCAATGATTAACCACAGTTGTGTTGGAGCAGACCTCCCCTGATTTCCAAAACACCTGCAGGTTGTGTTTATCTAGCTTTTCCTACATATGATGAATCTGTTGAAGAATGGTAGTGAACAATGATTAACACAGCATTTTCAGGCTCTTGAGGTGACAGACGACAAGATGTCATGTGTTGTCCCCACTTCCCCCTAGGTTTTGCCAAGCTGTATCAGTTTTTTTGGGTCAACTGACTCTCCTGTAGGACCCGTCAGCCCTCAAATGTGTACACCCATTTCTACTCAATATGCACCCATCTCATTGCTGCCAGAGCTGAATTCTATTGATGTTGGAAGCAGGCCTATCAGTCTTATCATGCTTGGTCAGATGAGCTCCATAGGTTGATTCGCCATGGTCATTTTGTCATCTAAGTTCACAAAGAATTGTATGCAGATGAAATGTTGAGGGCTGCTCTTATTCATTTAGTTCCAAGACAGGACATATGGGAATATGCTCTTCAGTGCAAAACATCTCTCTCACACATATTACAAATCGTCCAGTTGTCTTAAGTTTCATGGTTGCCTGGACATCAGATTGAGGCAATGTGTGATGGGTCTGCTATCCAACCCTCTTCCCCAAATATGTATGCAAATAGTGTGCAGAAGGATGCAGTCATTGCATGTGGTCTCCATGCCAAGTTGGCCTTGCCCTCAGCAACAGCCAAAGCTGCAAAAAAAGCAGGTCAGTAAATAACAATGTTCGCTCCCAAACTTCCCTCTTGCCCAAATAGGCTTTGTTAATCAAAATACTACTCTGCTCAATTTGCAGACATCTGTGGACGTGGCTGCTCCCCTTCCCATCCCCCCTTACCATGTCTGAGAAGAAGTCAACAATAACAAAAAGTGTCATTTCCTATTCTTGGCCAGTTTTCACCCTTGTAACTTTTAAGTCTGTAGTAAAATATATGTGGTTGACAATGCACATATGGAAAATCTTTTCAGCTTTGATGGATTAATGACATTTAGCTTCACTACCTCAGACAAAGTCCACCTGGTCCCTGATCAACCCACAAGTTGACACATTGTGGTCTGAGTCCTTTATATGTTTTTACCTGGATTGGCTTTTCCAAATAATTTCTATGTACACTTAACTATGAAACCTTCATGAAGGCTGATTTCACTGAGTTTACTTGAACTCTGTGGCACTTCATACACATGTAAAGGCAGAATTAGACTGCGACTTGGAGTCGGGGGGTTGTTCACCCAAGCAAATGGTCCACTCCTCTGGATGTAGTAAGAAAACTGACTGGCCACCTCCACCTCAGTGGAGATTTTAAAGTTTGTCATTTCACACACTCACTGATATTTACCTTTTCTATATGGTTCTAAGTTACACCTCATTACTGATTGTAAGCCATTGGTTTCCTAATTCAGCTTTCTCCATATCTTGGCGATAAACCTCCATACTACATCTACCATTGACCAGGTTTAAGTAAGAGCCATTTTCGTATTACGGGCCAGACACACTGTCTTGACTTACAGTTGTTCAAAACCTCGATTTGATTAGGATGAGCCACTCTTTTTTCACATGGATTTAGAAGCCCAACAAACTGTGGATGCATTTCCAGTAACTATCTGCATGAGCAACTGCTGTGGGTCCCATGTGACATGACGTGGTTACTGTTGTATACAGTATCACTTTAGTCCCCAGAGATGACTGCGATACAGCATCAAACAAAACAGTGTAGTATAAAAGACAAATGCACAAGGATACAGAGAAAGAGAGTCACACAAGTCACTGGTCAGAGCTGTTACACGACTGAGGCTGTGGCCTGGCACAAAACGTACTGGCTGGGTGGTGACAGTGCTGCCCATCCATGAAGTTAGCGCCATGCCGTGGGAAACTCGGCCATGGCACATATTTAACATGCTGCAGTCACTCATGCTGCAGCTCATGCTGACGTGCTCCAATATCCCTCCCTCTTCCAGGAATATGAAGCTGCAGGTGGAGGTGACACTGGATTGTAGTGGCCACAGGATCTGCCTGAGTGACTCTGCTGGCCAGAGACAGCGAGCGCATCTATTGGCTCATCTGCATCAGAGAGTTTGGGGGAACATAGGATCAGAAGTGCCCAGGATGGTGGTGACCAGTTTGGGGTAGGGACCCCTCAAGTACCGGTGATGGGGGCAAGGTGTCCAATCGCATCTCGACATCGCCACTACTCTATTGCTCCCACCACCGCATGTGTTGGAGAAGCAGTGGGCACTGCCGTAGGAGGAATGGGGCAGGCAGGAGGTGGGGGCAATGGTGAAGGCTCAGCAGAAGTATCGACCAGTGGAGACAAAGGCCACATTTTGATGTCGTCGTCATCTGACTGTTTTTGGTGTGGTAGTAAGGTCGTTGATGGGGGCAGGAGAGGGAAACGAGGGATAATGTCACTGGGGCTGCCAAATACAGGATACCAGATGCAGACCACTGGTGGTAGACATCTGTGATGCCAGAAGTATCTGCCTCTCAACCACCAAATCTGTCAGAGGGCACCCCAGAGGCACAGGCTAGATGTTTGGATTCAGTGATGTAGGGACCCACTGAGGGCGCAGCTGGTTGAGATGGCAGGAGAGCATCACCCCATTGGCATCCACCATGAACATATGCTGACTGCATGCATGCTGTATGAGCCCACGCCGGGCGGTGACCGAAGGTGCGCGCCCAAACGGGGGGTGTCCGGTGCATATAGCCGAGGATGTGCAGTCACCTCAGGCCGTGGCAGCAGACACATAGGTACATCTACATCTACATCTATATCCATACTCTGCAAGCCACCTGGAGGTGTGTGGCGGAGGGTACCTTGAGTATGACTATCGGTTCTACCTCCTTTTCCAGTCACGTATTGTTCGTGGAAAGAACGATTGTCAGCGTGCCTCTGTGTCGGCTCTAATTTCTCTGATTTTATTTTCATAATCTCTTCATGAGATATACGTAGGAGGAAGCAATATATTGCTAGACTCCTTGGTAAAGGTATGTTATCAAAACTTAGACAAAAGCCCGTACTGAGCAACAGAGCGTCTCTCTGGCACAGTCTTCCACTGGAGTTTAATCAATCATATCCATAACACTTTCACGATTACCAAATGATCATGTAACAAAGCATGCTGCTCTCAGTTGGATCTTTTCTACTTTCTCTATCAACCCCACCTGGTATGGATCTCACACTGGTGAGCAGTATTCTAGCTGTAGGTAAACAAGTGTCTATGGCCCTCGTGAACAAATAGTGCAAGCTGGGTTTCAGATGATCGCCTTTTTCTAAACCCATGCAGATTCCTACAGAGCAGATTTCTAGTCTCCAGAAATGTCATTATACTGAAACATAATACATGTTCCAAAATTCTACAACTGACAGATGTTAGAGATATAGGCCTATAGTTCTACACATCTGTTTGATGTCCCTTCTTAAAAACAGGGATGACCTGCACCATTTTCCAATCTTTCAGAACACTACGCTCTTCTAGGGCATCACTACAAGAATGGGGGCAAGTTACTTCACGTACTCTGTGTAAAAATGAACTGGTATCCCATCTAGTCCTGCGGCCTTTCCTCTTTTGAGCGATTTTAATTGTTTTTCTATCCCTCTGTCAATTATTTCAAAGTCTGCCCTTTTGTAATCTGTGCGGCAATCTAGAGAAGGAACTACAGTGCAATCTTCCTCTGTGAAACAGCTTTGGAAAAAGTCATTTAGTAATTCAGCCTTTAGAGTGTCATCCTCTGTTTCAATGAGATTTTCGTCACAGAGTGTCAGGAGATTTTGTTTTGATCCACCTACTGCTTTGACATAAATCCAAAATTTCTTAGAATTTTCAGCCAAGTCAGTATATAGAACTTTACTTTTGAACTCATTGAACACCTCTCACATAGCCCTCCTCATGCTACATTTCACTTCATTTAAGTTATTTTTTTGTCTACAAGGCTTTGGCTATGTTTATGTTTGCAGTGAAGTTCCCTTTGATTCCATTTTCTAATTTGTTTATTGTACCACGGTGGCTCCTTTCCATCTCTTACAATCTTGCTTGGTACATACTCATCTAATGCATATTGTACAATTGCTTTGAACTTTGACCACTGTTCCTCAACACTGTCTGTACTTGAGATAAAACTTCTGTGTTCAGCCAGCAAGTACTCTGAAATCCACTTTTTGTCACTTTTTCCGAACAGAAAAATCTTCCTACATTTTCTAATATTTCATTTTATGTCTGAAATTATTGTTGCTGTAACCGATTTATGATCACTGATTCCCTGTTCTGCATTAACTGTTTCAAATAGTTTGGGTCTGTTTGTCACTGGAAGGTCTAATATGTTGTTGCCACGAGTTGTTTCTGTGTTTAACTGCTCAAGGTAATTTTCAGATAATGCACTCAAAACAATTTCACTGGATTCTTTGTCCCTGCCATCCATCATAAATGTTTGGGTCTCCCAGTCTATATCCGGTAAATTAAATTCTTCTCCCAAAACTACAACATGATCAGGAAATCTACTCAAAAATGTTCCAAATTTTCCTTCAGGTGTTCTGCCACAATGGCTGCTGAGCCAGGAGGCCTATAGAAACATCCAATTACCATGTTCGATCCTGCTTTAACTGTGACCTTAACCCAACTTATTTCACACTTTGGATCTCTGTCTATTTCCTTTGATACTAGTGCACTTTTTATCACTATAAACATGTCTCCCCCTTCACTGTGCAGCCTAACTCTGCAGTATACTTTCCGTCCCTAGTACTATGTGGGCATTGTGACTTTATTAATGAGAGCAGTTCTGGAACCTTTCTATAGACGCTCCTGCAGTTAACTACTACTACATTGATCTTTTCATTTCCTGTTGTGTTCTGCCTACTGCTACCTGGTTGCGACTCAGGAGCCGTCTTATTGGGCTTAGGGAATTCTCTAACCTAAAAAATCACCATGTGCACTCCACACATACTCCGCTACCCATGTAGCCGCTTCCTGCGTGTGGTGCATGCCTGACCTATTCAGGGTAACGCTACATTTCTCCACCCGATAGCGGAGGTCGAGAAATTTGCAGCCCAGATCTCCGCAGAATCATCTGAGCCTCTGGTTTAAGCCTTCCACTTGGCTCCAAACCAGAGGATGACAATCGGTTCTGGGAATGACACTACAAATAGTTAGCTCAGATTCCACTCCATAAGCAAGGCTTTCAGCCTTCACCAACTCCACCAACCACCCTTATGAACTGTGGATGACCTCTGAACCCAGCCAGCAGGAGTCATTGGTGCCGACATGAGCAACAATTTGGAGTTGGGTGCACCCAGTGCTCTCTATCACAACCAGAAGGGCCTCCTTCACATCTCGGATGAGACCCCCCTCCCCGGCGAGCAAACAGAGTGCCTTCTTCACCAACCTTTCCGCTATTTGCCTAAGGGGCTCAATCACCTGCCTAACACTGGAGCTCCCAATCACTAATATACCCATTCCCCTGTATGCCTGCTCAGACTCTGCTGAAAGAGCGGCCACATGTCCACTCACAGGCAGAGTGAAGGACGCCGCATGGCCAGCCTCCACATTGCCTTTTCGCCCTGAGCAACGCGAACGCCGTTGAACCCGCCACACCCCTTGAGGAGAGGGTGGCTCAACTGCGTCCAGCACGCACGACAGCAGGGACTATGGGTGAAACATGTAACACCTATGGTGTCCTATATGATGCACCAGAGCCCCCACTGCCGCAACACTCTGAGGCAGCTCAGCTGCTCGCGAACAGTGGCCAGCTCCTCCTGCATCCGTACACAGCAGTCACACATCCTATCCATCCTAACAAATCAACAATTGCCTGTAGATAGTTAAGTATCTTGTTACTAGTGTGAGCTTATAAAAATTGACACTGCTCAGACCACAAATAAATCACAATAGTTCGCTCCTGCTTAGGTGTAACTCTGCTGTTGTTGCTGTGCCTGCTGCTGGTGCACCCAACACTACCTATCAAATACATGAGAATAAAATATTGAAACAGTAGCACAAATGAAATCTGCCAAGTATGCGAGAATAAACTTCTTAAAACAGAAGTACTAACGAAAATGAAGAACTAGACTGGAAAAATAAATTTGACACAAATTAAATTATGATACTCAGCGCTGTTTATAATGTGACACTGGCAACAGCTGGCTCTGGACTGCAGCAGTGTCTGGCGCCGGCAGCTGTATAGGACCTCTGCGGGGCTCCTACCGTTTATTGGTGTGGTCCGGTAAGTGCTGAGAAATGAGGGGACAGTAATCTCCGTAGATGACAGAGGGGCCACTGTTGGAGACAAGCATCTGAGGAAGTCCTTCAACAGCAGATCTGCACAAGGGCTTTGATCACATCTTCCACAGTAGTGGATCACATACAAAAACATGTGGATAATTAGACAATGAATCTACCTCCACTAACCACACTGACTGACAGAAGGAGCCATCAAAATCCACATGAATGCAGTCCCAGGAGTGGTTGGGCATAGGCCACGGGGCAAATGTGTGACAGGAAGATGCTTCCTGGCTAGTGCACGGTGTGCAAATACAAACCAGCTGTTCTATGGCTGCATCAATACCTGGCCAACAGACAAAATGGTATCCGAGCACCTTAATGTGCATCTTACCCCAGAGGCCACAGTGCAAAAGAGCTGACATTCCAACTTTTAATTCAGAAGGGACAATTGCCCAAGGCTCATCTGAATCAGTAATGAGGAGGAGAACTTTGTCAATGACTGACAGCTGGTGCCAAATTTGATAATACCTGCGCAGTGCACCAGCCTCTTTGGTGGAAAATCACTCGGACAACCAGGTGGCGACATACTTGAGTACCTTACGGGCCACAATGAGTGGTAAGCACAATCTGTTGAAACATTATTGACAACTTCTTGACTGCTTCTTGCAGGTGATCATCAATATGGAATACCACCACTTAGTCTTTGTTGAAGGCCCTTACGCACATGCAACAATGTGTCAGTATTGCATAGAATGTAAAGGGCTGATAATGAATCTCATAGTAGTAAGAACTCAAAACCAAAGCCCAACACTGGAGACATTGCACAATCTTTAAAGGGCGATGAGAATGCATAATTTAGTACCAGACAGAAACACATGGACCTTCTGAACTGTGTAAACAAAATCCGAGGCCTCTTTTTTATTCTGAGAGTAATTTCTTTGGATCATTCGACAATGTCTGGGGAGCATAGGCAATTGGCTACTTGGACCGATCATCTAATATGTGGGCCAAGACCATTCTAATCCCATGCTGAGAGGCATCTGTCGCCAGGACTAGCTGCTGGTAAACATACTGAGGCTTTAAACAACAATTTGATATGGTTGAATGTTAGTTACCTCACATGCAGTGCACCACACGTATGTAACACCTTTCTTTCGTAGTGCATTCAATGGACAGGTAGCCTTCACAATATTAGGAAGAAATTTTGAGTTGTAAATGAGCTTGCCCCTAAACAACTGGAGTTCTTGGATATTAGTTGGATGAGGAAGATGATCAACCACCGCAACAAGGTCAGACAAAGGGTAAAACCCTTCATTTTACATCAGATTTCTCAAATACACAAACTCGGGTAGAAAGAACTGTGATTTTTTAAGATTGCACTTGAGACCCAACACTTGCAGTTTAGTGAACAAGAATCCAAGGTTGTTTAAATGATCAGTTAAGGTGGAACCAGTGATGATGATAGCATTGAGACAGTTTGCACAACATGGAATGTCTCTCGACACCTGTTGCAAGAAAAGCTTCAATATGGCGGCACACTCGCGGTGTCAAACAGGAGATGTTTTTATCAGTACAGCCCAAAGGGTGTGGTGAGAACCATGAATTGTTAAGATCCAGAGTCTAAAGGAAGTTTTCAAGTTAATTTTGGAGAAACACTCAGCACCAGCAAGTATTGCGTAAATGTCATCTGGACAGGGAATGGGAAAACAGTGTACCGCCGACTGCAAGTTGACCGTGGACTTGATGTCATCTCACAAACAAAGGGCTACTATGAGTTTCTTTATGATCATGAGAGGGATTGCCCACTGGCTAGGGAAAAAAAAAAAAAAAAAAAAAAAAAAAAAAAACAGGTAAAATTATACCCAGGCCTTGCAACCTGTCAAACTCATCCTTTATTGTCGGGCACAATGCAAAGAGAATAGGCTGGACGCAACAAAATTTTGGAACCGCTGTGGGTTTGAGAGTGATGTGAGCCTTGTAACCAATACAATTCCCCAAACCAGAAGAGAAAGGCACTCCAAATGCATAGCAAAGGAAATCATATTCACTGAACAGAGTCTGACACAAGATGGACAGCATCTTGAATACGGAAATCAAACACCATGAATGCATTGAGGCCAAAAATATTTGTGGAAGCCGCAGTAATGACTGCCAAAAATGTGATTGCTTACAAGACATGCTGATACTCCAAATCAATCAAAAACTGACCAAGAAATGAAATCAGCTGGTCACCATAGCCAACCAGATGATAGGAAGTTTTAGCAAGGTGTGGCTTTCCAAGTGCCGAATATGTATCCAAACTGACAAGAAACACAGAGGTGACAGTGTCAATTTGTCAAAACAGAATGGCCAGTGTTAAATATGGAGTGTGACATAAATCTTTAAAGTGGTGACACGATCCTGTCCTGGTATGGGAGAAAGGCAGACTCCCTACAGTACTACACAAAACAGCTGCCACGTGGCTGTGTTTACAGCACACAATGGAGTCGGCAGCTTAGGGTGGTCATGCATGCAAAAACAATCAGGACAAGAGAGAAGAAATTTTCATTCAAAATTAACTGGAGTTGGCAATCGTGAAGAACAGGAGGATGACGATGGTAAGGAGGGTGAACAACGATGCCTGCAAGGACGCATGGATTGTAACACCCCCACCTCTAGCATTTCTGCAAAGTGATCTGCCCACATCTGCCCACATAGAAACTTCAAAAGCCTATTCAATGGATAGAACCTCGTCAAGGGTTGGATCCTGTGATTGCAAGCCCTCATGATGCTCGCCCCTATCCATAGCAGATTGTACAATGACATCATGAATTAACAAGTCGCCATATGACTGGTGACACATTGCACAAACAAAACCACACTTATGACTCAAACCTCTGAGGTATACCACCCATGACTGATATGACTGACCCAGTTTCCTTTTGCTCTGATGAAAACCAATAAGGGAGAGTACCATGTGTGTTTGTTGATGATGGTAAGAGATAAGCAATTGTGACATGTGGGAAAAGATAATTCTGTGGGCTCCAACATCAGAACAAGCTTTTGAAGTACGTCAGGCTTTATCCACAACAAGAAGAGAGATCATTACAAATCATGATCTAATATCTTAAATGCTTCAAACTGCTGTTACCATCACTGCACATGGGAGCCCCAGTCTTCCTTATACTCTTGGGAAGGCGGAAAAGCTGGAGGCACAGGGGTGTAAGTCTGGAGCAGCAGAGAAGGAGAACGGGTGGCCTGGGAAGACACAACTAATTCTCTAAGCAAATCAAGATGTTGCTGCTATTGTTGAAATAACTGAACCAATGGATCCATCTGACCGAAACAAAAGCACACATAATAACGAACTTCATTGCCAAATTACTGTTGTATATAGTATCACTTTATTGTCCAGAGATGACTGAAATATGGCATAGAGTGGAACAACTTAGTACACAAAACAATATCACAAGGATACAGATAGAGAGAGAGTGCCAAAAGTTGCTGGCAAGATTTGTCCCATGACTGAGGCTGTGGCTTGGCATACTGTGTGCTTACCAGGAGGTGACAGCCCTGCCTGTCCACGGAGATCACGCTATCCCACAGCGGACTCACCATGGCGCGTATTTGATATGCTGTGTATGAGCAGGTGGCATGCTCAAACAGTTCTGTATGTCAAAAAAAGTTGACCTGAAGTTCCATTGTCTACAAAGATCAAGCTGTTGATGGGATGTTAACACTAAGCTTCCTTGTTTCCATCTTTTCATCTGCTTATACATTCAAATCTCCTCCACAACTAGTGCAAGGTGCACCAAAACCATGCTCTACTTCACTGTCACATATCATACTGAGAATTGCCTGACATGCCTCTGCTACTGCCACGCGCATCTGCAACAGACTTCTCTCTGGTGGTCGGCACAGGCCCCCTCTGATGTCTGATCGAGGGCAGCACCATTCTAGGAGGCATCGGCAGACCCACTACTTCTGAAACTGGCACTGGTCCTGCTTCTGCCAGAGTTGGTGCAATAACCAGCTGCACTGTAGCCCTATTTTATTAACTCTAAGCACATTTATAAATTTTAAAAATATCCTTTGAACTTTATCTAGGACAATGACGTAGTGAAGTACTGAGAAGACATTGCATGCATTATTTACCCAAGACAGAATTCAGTTCACTTATTCCCTATCTTATCTCTCCCATAAATGTATTTGCTATAGCAGCAGTATTAAATCCTTTAAATACAGATGAATGTTCTGAATAGGATATCAGCTTTTTGTCATATTCACTGAAAAGGTGGACAAAACAATAACATTGTATTTCATGTTTGCTGGTTTACTGACACTGTTAACACTGGATACAATAATGTGGTCCACATTTAACAGTAAGTATTAACAAAATTCTTTAAGTCAAGAAAGCAAATAAAATTTTTTTATTTGACAACTAGATTCATCTCCACACAAGCCATCTTGACACCACTAAAACATTGTTGCTTAGAATAGGGCCTACCAGCTTTTGTGACTCAATTATATCATTCCTACTAATAAAGTGGAATAATTGTCATAAACTATCTGCTGCAATTTCATAAGTAATTGTATTGTCTTATAACAGATAGAAACAGACAGAGTGAGCGGGGACAAACATAGCTTTTGGCAACAGCCTTTGTTAGCAAAAGCACACACATTAATTCATACAGTCTCATAGGTACAACACACTAACACATAACCATCACGGGTGAGCCCTTTTTCTGTCGAAGTTTGTGTGCGTGTGCATGTGCACATGCACATGCGAGGGTTCTCGCTGTGAAGGATGTTCGAGTTGTAGGTATATCTAGTTGTACAGGCTGGGGCAAATGAAAGTGGCCCAGAAAACAGAGGAAATGAAACACAGGACTAAACTGACTATAACAGACATTTAAAGTGCAAATTGTTCATCTCTTGTCACTTTTGTGGGCTGGTCATCAAGTTGCTGAAGGTAGATTCAAGTTGGACTGCTGTAATTGCTCCCATTTCATCTGACATATTCTTTGCAGTTCTTGAAGACTGAGGGCTGTTGTGACACACCTTGAGAGCTCTCCACAGAACAAACTGCTCACTGACAGATGAGATGACCTGGATGGCAGCCATAGCCATGATCAGACTGACCTCTGCCAGACTGTCTAAATGTGCTCCACAGTTGGCCGGGTCATTGCTCCATGCTATTGGAAGTAACTATTGGACTTTTTCTCTTCCATTTAGGCATATATTCATGCCCAATCTTACCCTCTTTTCTGGACCACTTTTATTTAGTGCACCCCATGCTATATTCTTCTAGTCTTCAAATCTGCAGGCAGCAAAGTTATGTTGCAGTGTCTCACATTCTTGCTGGTGTTGCACTGTTTGAATATATTTGGTTTCACTGCTCAGTGAGTTATCATCTTATCGTTCTACTAACAGCAGCAAACCTATGCAAATTTTTCATAAACTGCGAAGACTATGTATGGTATTGAGACAACTGTGTATCACATGTGTAATTAGTCACTTATATTAAGCACAAGCTCTTTTTCTGAAGCACTAGAAAAGAAATTATAACTTTTATTAGTTCTAGCAACACAACAGTAGCCACATTTGCCTCACTTTGGGACCTAGTGGTTGAGGTTGGCAGGTATGTGCAATTTCTGGCACTCCAACCACCATTTGAAAGCCCATTCAGGGAACCTCTGCCTTTTCCTGAATCATAGCTTACAGCAAGTGCACACTTTTAAATTTTCTGATAATTTTGTCATCTGATGTCAGGAATCCCTTAAAGCTTAATGTTTTCATCAGTTTTACCTCTGTTTCCAGTTTATGCTGGTTAAGGAGGCTTACCTTTCACCCACTGAAATCATGTCATTAATCTAAAATATAAAAATTAATGTTTGTGTGTTCATATTTTATGTGCGGCTGTACTGTTTGACCAAGTGTGATGAAACTTTGTCGACAGATTGATTTCATTTTCATGACAGTCATAGGCAGCGATAAATGACTGCCTGACAAATAGTTCAGGAGATATGATGTGATAAACAATGAAATGCGCAGAAAAGTGCTGCATCATGAGACGTCTGCTTCTAAACCACTGTACCGATTTCATCCAAATTTGGTACACTTATTCCTTCCGTGAGGTAACAGTTGACATAGGTGTAAGTGCAACATGGCTGCCATCTTGGATTGTGACTGACAATTTGGATTGTGTCATCAGCGGTATCAAAAGTTTCAAAAATTGCATTTACATGTAAAGTGCACTGTATTCAACATAGATTTAATAGTCACTTACTTAGTGTAAGCCAAGTGACATACTGTGCAATTCACTGTACTAACTGTTCCAGGTTCATGCAAAATTTATTTTATAAAATGAACAAAAAGTTACCTTCCAACTGCTGGTGGTATGTTGTATCATTTATATATGAACAAAATATCACACGGCCATGGACTTTTGCAATTATCTCTATGTGAACAGGTTTCCGCTTTTTGGGCATGGAAGATGGTTTTAATTCCTTTAAGAGCTCATAAATTCTTGGAACAGTCAATGTATTTGTACTCATCTTAAAAATTTGCTGTTTCAGACTTTCTTCCACACCTTCAATCTTTAGGTATATCTATAAGAACAACAAAGACAAAAATGCATCTTAATTCCATGGATAGCACAGAAGTTTTAGTTTATTTTAACTACAAAATAATTTGTTCGAGAAAACTGTTTTTTGTATTTGTAGTTTACAGAAGGTCAGAAAAATTATGTCACATTGTAAGCTAAGGATAACTAGAGAATAAAACAGTGATCAACAAAGAGATCTCTTTGAACATAAAGGCATGTGTTCATTAGCAAGTAACTACTGTAAGCACCTGTTGAGGTGTTTAGTTTTGGAACAAAAATTTGGACAAGTTTAATTCTGAAAGTCAGTTACAGATACTTGCTGCAAGTGTGCAGAAATGTTCCCAGTAGACATAATAATACAATATATTCCAAAACACTTATGTTTCATATTTTATGTATTACACACTAAGAGCTGCTCCTTTCGGCAGAGTGCCATGTTCAGGTGTAATGTGATATTCTAAATAGCTGCTGTAGCAGTTGTTATGGTAACAAATTACTTTTTATGGTACATTATATCTCATAAATTTATTACACTAAGTTGTGTGCAAGATATTTATCATCAACCAAACTCTCATACATCTACTAGTGCCTTCTAAAACATACAAAAAGGAGCATTTCACATAAGAAAAGTCGTAATAGATAAAATTAAATGAATGTTGCATTGTGATTGCAAATGTAATCTGAAACATCCGGTCTGACAGACCTGCAGTTTTATAAAATTAATCCTTACCTGACAACCAGAAGCCACAAACTGGACTACAATGCTTCTGCCACATATATTATTTAACAGTGTGAAGATATTGTGGAGGGGATGGTCGCAAGCAGAACAGTGTTACCACAGGCTACATTTAAAAAAAACCTAACAGTCTCTCAGACCAGTGTTTCTGTTTAAGGGTTAAATAGTCGGCACATACAGCCTTCAGAGAAGGTACACCATGTTTGCCAACACTCTGCACAACGTTCATCGAGAGTGTGCTTTATGTTAGCAGTGCTACAATACAGTTCTACAATTCCACTAACACTTAGAAATATTAGGGACAGCAATAGATCTTTGAAGTTTTAATGCAAAAAGCCTGGACTGCAAGTTTATGAGTCTGCTTGTACATCTACAACACTAAGTGGAGTATTCATTTATTTATTATAAATTTCACATGTGTTGGTAAGTTGTAGAATCTTTATGTTAAAATGTTACTTTACAAATAACACTCTAGAACAGAGATAGTGCACATGGCAGGCTAAAAAGGTGTTTAATGCCATTGGAGGTGAAGAGCTGTTGGAAGGATGCCACCACAAATTGTAGCCCATTGTCTGACACTACAGTGAGGAGGGGGGGGGGGAGCCCTTCAAATTGCCAGAATCTGGAAGAGTACCTCAAGTGTTGTGTCTGCAGTGATGGACGGCACGATTATTTTGAATAAGCATTCAAAGTAATGAGTCACATAGAGACCAAAATGGGGCCGGATGAGAGTGGTCCAGCAGTGAGGGATGTGGAACAGAGGAGAAAGACTGTCGAGGAGCAACCTAGTACTGAACAGCTGTACACCACTGCTTCCACGTCATCCTGGACCAGGAGGCATGTAGCCTTGCAAGGCCTTTCATCCATGAGACACCCCAGTGCCCACAATGTGGGAGGAGCATAACCTGATGGCAGCAGTGGGAAGACTACATTATAGGTATCTGTGACTGAATCAAGCAATAGGACATTGAAGACAACTGACAAACAGTGGGAGATACCAGATGAGGACTGTAGATCTTGATCAGAGGACTTTAAAAAATATGTGGGCCACCCATGAAACACATAACGCATGACACACCATAAGGTCACAGCACATGTCTACAGCAATATGTGTAACTACAATTGGGAACTCATTTAGGGAATGCTGTCATTCCATGTCATTGTGGGTACAGGATGCTTCCTGCTGGTCAAATACCAAGTCTCATCCCGAGTGGAGTCAAGGAAAAGCATCAGCATCGGTGTCTTGTCCCATAGGTTATATTTGAAGGTGTAAATGTAGGAGCTGAGGAAAAGCACCCAAGATTGCAACTGTTGCACCATCCACTCTGTAAGCCGAGAAAGTGACCCAAAGACTGCTATCAACAGTTTGTGGTCAGAGAAAGGGAGATTTGGTTCCAAAAAGGTAAACATGGAACATCTTATTGGCAAAGATAGTTGCCACAGCTTCCTTTTTTATTTGTGTGTAATTCTTTTGGGCAGGCATCTGTAAATTTTTTTATTATTATTATTTTTTTTTTTTAAGAATATACTATTGGTTGTTCACTGCCATCAATATCTATGTGCCAATACTGCACCAATGCCATAGGGGAAAGCAACAGCAGACTGAGCCAGGATACGTGATGGAGAAATAGCTATAAGGCAGTAGACACTTCAAATGAATGAAAGGGTGTTCACATGCTGATGACCTCTGTATTTATGAACTGGTTTAGCAGGTGCATGATGTGAGCTGCTTGTGGGAGCAACTTAGAGTAATAACTGACCTTTTGCAAAAATTCCTGAAGGTTCTGGGGATGAGGTAGGCTGTCAACAGTGGAAATGTTTTTGACAGTGGGCTGAATTCCATCTTTGTTCAGCAAGAGTTCCACATATTCCACTTGCTCTTGAAAAAGTTGATATTTATGTAGATGGAACTTGAGTTCTACATTCTGTAATGTAGTAAAGAGTTTGCAAAACGTTGTGCAAGTGTCCCAGAATCTAGTAGCTGTGGCAATTAAGTCACTGAAATAAATAGTACAGCATGGGATGGACATTGTTCACTGCTCTAGATACCTCTGAAAGATTGCAGAAGATCCCATAGGGGGTGTTTATGACCATAATCTGTAGGAATTCCCCATCCAGTGGACTCTGTAAACTATCATCAGCAAGGTTTATCTTGGAAAAATATTCACCACCAACAACATTAGTGAGCAGGTCCTCAGAACATGGAAGATAGTACATTTCCACTTGCAACTGGGCATTGACTGTGGATTTGAAATTGCCATATAATGTGAGGGAGACATTTGATTTCCTAACTAAAACTGAGGGTGTTACCCATGCATTGGTGTTGATTGGTTCAAGTACCCCAGTGATTACGTTCTTGTTTAATATCTGTCTGTAAGTAAACAGGAAGGGGGTCCAACCGTGAGGAGTGGGCACTATGCCTGGATCCAAGGTGATGTGACACACCCCTGGTCAGGTTTGAATGGTTACACAAAGGCAGCGCAGATATCATTGAGTTCCTGGAAGGGACTGTGACACAACCTGGACATCAGTGATGGAGAAGCCAAACTGTGAGAAAGCATCCAAGGAAGGATAGGTGTTAATATTCCATTGACATTGTGGTCGGAGAAGGCACCGAGACAAAAAATATGTCCTCATTTTAGAGTAAGGGGCTATTGTACATTTCAGTAGAAGAAAAACAATGAATACCTGAGATCACTATAATGGTCATTTAATAATACACTCAACTGACTGACCAGTACAATGGTCTAGTCTACACAACCATTGAAACCGAAGTGACATGCAGTTTGAAGTAATTCTGTTGATGTGGAGTTCCTATATTTCAATTGTTTGTACATACCTGAATAATGATTTTCAAAAGAAATTATACAATCAATTAAATTTCAATGAATTTTAACATATACTGTACCCTAACTATTATATTGCTACTATTTGCTGATGTTAACTCTAAACTGAAGCTCCACAAAGCTGAACTTGGGCATGTGCAGTGCTCTTTTCGTGAACTCTAAATTATTCAATGTGGGCATTGGTCACATAATGTCTAGTGGTTAATGATTCTAGATTCTTCATTTTGTGTATGCTTCCTTGTTTATCACATAATACTCAACTTCCTGTGTACATGGATGTCATATCCAAATCATCTTCCTCTTCACTTAAAACTTGCATCATTTTGTAATGGCTGATATTTTATGATTTCTTGTCCTCATTGAAAATCTGTTTGGCATGATTCCATCAAAAAGTATCAACCTGAGCAACTTGAGTCTGTAACACTGGTGTTCCATTTGAATGCAATTTCAGTCTTGAATTTCCTGCCATGACTTAGCACAACCTTCCTCCAATATGGATTCAAGATGCTTAAACCACCTTTGTCATACATGTACCCAATCAATTGTCAATACACAACAGTTTCATTGAACTTTGAACAAAAATTCTTGATGACTAGTAAATAAAATTATTTTCCAAATATTCTCAGGCAAATAAAAATTTCCCGCTGGTCCTCCATACCACAGTTAATAAACAGTTTTGTTTGGAACATAGGAAACACAGTGCATTTCAAAAGGTATAGCCAGTATGGCATATTTTTTCTGCCAAATATTCTTTTAGTAATAAACTGGAATTCAACACAGAACATGTACACTACAAAATAATCTCTCTCTCACACACACCCCCGTCCCCCAAAACAATTTTGTCATTAAGTGTATGCTTCTATTCCTCTGTTTGCCAGCAATTCTGATAATTTCTGGTTATCAGATACTTTTTTTTCCTCCATCGAAATGTCGAAGCCTCCAGGATGGTGAAGAACTTACTTTTCTGCTTGAAGAAAAAATTTACAAGATTTGCTAACCAACTGAATCATGAGCTTTTCTGAGAGGCTCTACAGACAGCAAGCATTTACGTTGATATGTATTTGTGTATGAGTAACCACTGATTGATCCATTTGATTCCTCAGTGACAAGTGATCTATTTTTACGAGTTCAATCCATTGCAGAATCCTGCTCTGGATTTTTGCACATTGATGTTCATCTGCATCTAGCTCCTTTCCCACATTTGTGCTGATGACCAATTCTCTCATGATAAATTTGTGGCCCATTCTAGACTATCACAAATTTACTGGTTCTGCTGGTTTAACAACATGTATGTCTAGAGCATAGAGACCACAGCTAATACTGACAGTTATGATCATTCCCAAGTTACTTTGTCTTCACTTTGGATAGTTTTGTTATCATGTCTCATACACAACCTTTACATGCAGCTGCTTTTTATGGAGAGCAAGTGAGCACCGCTTCTGGGACATATAACACATCTTTCAGTTCAGCATTTTTCTGCCATTAATCAGCAGTATTTTAACCCCGCAGTTACGTGTCCATGAGTCAATATGCTTACACCCTATTTCCCAATTGAAATCTTTCAGGAACCAAAAGGACACTAAATACTGTTTATTCACAGTGATGTGTTTTGTGACACTATTGTGTCAGTGCCAATTGTTGACTTCAACAATGATGCTGACTGAGGCAAAAGTAAATAAAATAAATTATTTTCACATTGATTGATTCTTTTCCTTGGGCAGTTGAGTGGCAAGTGCCCTACGTGTCCCCAACAGTGACAAGGAAATTTTCATTTTACATGTTCAATATTCTGTTTCAATTTTTGACTGTTATCACTTTGATTTCACTAAGTTTTCTTCTTAGGACCACTGTTACATCTCTCACATCACTTTTCAATCACTTCTGTGTATGTCTGTGTGTGTGTGTGTGTGTGTGTGTGTGTGTGTGCGCGCGCGCGCGCGCGTGCGTGTGTGTGTGCGCGCGCGTGTGCGTGTGCACTTTTTTGTCTGCAGTCACATGTTTCAACAATTCAGAAAACTTATAAACTTATATGTACCATTAACAATATCTTGAAGTGCACATGCTCACAACAGCATTGACACAAGCCATTTCTATTGTTTCCAGAATTAAGTGCTTTGAGTACATCCACTTATATTTTGTAGTCAACTTTCAAGCTGTTCATGCACAACTAAGCTCATTAAGATTATTTATATCAAGTAGACTTCTAAAGATTCACTATGTATGGTTCCTCAGAGATGCTATACATAACTTATCCTTTTGAACAGCAACCATCAATGACTGTCTCAAAATCACCACAATAATCCTTATTCATAAAAAACACTACAAAGCAAATTTGAAACTATAGCCCAGTTCTTTAATAATCATGTTTTGCTAAACTGACTAAAAGAATCATGTACAATAAATCAATTAAATTCATGGGAAATGATGAAAGTGGTTTTTGGATGAAATAAATATACAACTAGCACAACCTATAATTTTTTAGAAAACATTCTAAAAGAACAAAAAACAAAAAAAGTGGAGTTTCTCAAAGTGTATTCTTGGGCTTATCCCTTTCCTTATTCACATAAACAACCTAGATGAAAGCACTAAATCATAAATAAATATCTAGTTTGCAGATGTTACTAGAACCCTTCTTACAATAAAAATAATGAAGACAATTATTAGCAAACAAAAATATAAACACAGACGAGCAAAAGGGTGGTTCTAAAGAAATAAGCTAATAATATGTCCAAAATAACTTTTATAAACTTCTGTTTAAAGGAGGAGGAAGCCTTCAACATATCTGTGATGAACTCCAGCAGAATTACACCCTCGCTAGGAATAAAATTTTATCACATATGGCTTCAACATAATTTTAATTCATATGCATATAAAAACAAATGTGACATTGAAGAAAGAATGCTAGAGCCTCCATGTTACAAGCTCACAAAGATAGCTTGCACGCTGTGTGAATTGTTTAGTCCTCCAGTTCAACAACATCTTATACAATTGCATAATGTCTATATGTAACATCTTGTTACTATCAATGAGACTATGGGCAAGCAGACATCTAGCCTGTCTCCCACTCAGCCTAGACATGCACAGCATAACTGGTGCTATCAAAGGATCACTCGCAAGATGGAATAGCAGGCCACAGCCTTTAGCGCCCAAAGCAGATACTGCCTGCACACAAACAATGGCCGTATGTGGGTACGACATAGACCTAGCAAGTGCTGTCTCATACAGTGCATACATTTGTCCCACCCCAGGGCTTACGGTATATGGTGTGATAACCTACAACCTTCGGCGCTTGTGGAGAAAATGCTGACCAGCACTTTGGATGTGCAGAACATTGTAAGAGCCATTCTTGCAACAGGAGGGTGATGTGCTGTTCCAACAGAATAATGTTCATCCACACACTGCATCTGAAACTCAGCAAGCCATACAGCAATTTCCTGGCCAGTGCAATCTCTGGGCTTGTCTCCAATCAAGATAATGTAGGATACTATGGTATGACAACCGACACTACTAGAACAGGTTGAGCAGAAATAGAATAATGTATCCCGAGACATTATTCGCCATTTGTATGATCTATGAGTACCAGAATTGGTACCTACATTGGTCAGTTTACTTTTGAAATGGGCCAAACTACTGTGGTCAATGGTCCCTTCTTTGAATCACAGAGAATTTGTTAAAGACAGATACTGAAATATATGTAAAATAATGACTAAAACTGCACTGAAGCAGAAAATGTAACAAGTCAAATTAGAAACAGTAACTAAAATGAAATAAATGAAAGGCCTTGAAAGAAAATAGCAGTATGTCTTGACTGGCTGATCACAGTAATGAAAACCAACTGCAGAACTATCCAAATAAGATATCAGTTTTGTGTAAAAATTGGCAATTGACTCTAAATAATGAGAAGTGTGAAGTCATCCACATGAGTACAAAAAGAAATCCATTAAACTTTGTTTACAAGATAAATCAATTGAATGTGAAAGTCATAAACTCCACTAAATACCTAGTATACTATTACATGAGAGTTAAGCTGGAAAGAGCATGTAGATAATGTCATAGGAAAGGTGAACCAGAGTATGCATTTTATTGGCAGAACACTTAAAAGATGCAACAAAACTACTAAAGAGACTGCATACACCACGCTTGTCCGTCCTTATTTGGAGTTTTGCTGCCCAGTGTGGGATCCTTATCAAGTGGGTTTGACGGAAGCTATGAAAAGAGTTCAAAGAAGGGCCACCCATTTTGTATTGTCACGATACAGGGGAGACAGCATCATAGAAATGACACAGGGTCAGGGATGGGAATCATTATAACAATGGCGTTTATTGCTGTAGTGTGGTCTACTTACAAAACTCCAATTGCCAACATTCTCCTCCGAATGTGAGAAGATATTGTCACGTTGAAATGGAAGCAGGCTTGACTTCAAAGGCAAGGTTGTCGAGTGAACACAGCACTTATAATGAAAGCAGGTTTATTGTGAACTGAAACGTACACGCAGCACTAACTGCCTCTCGGCAGAGTGCGCTGCTATTTATACACAGACAGAATGTACCAGAAATTAGAAGAATAGTTAACATAAGAAACAAGTAGAATTTACAAGTGAACATAAGAAAGATGTAGAACATTCTGTAATTGTTAATTACAAAGAAATAAATTTTTGCCGGTGGACGGGATTGAACCAGCGACCTTCAGCACCGCAGTTGGTGATGTTATCCCCTGCACCACACCTGCAGTCAGTTTACGTGGTGTCTCACGGCAATTTTATTGAATGGCACCTACATAGGTAGAAATGATCATAAGAATAAAATACGATAAATCAGAGGTTGAATGGAGAGATTCAGATGTTCTTTCTTCCTGCACACTATTTGAGAATGGAGTGGTAAATCAGGGTTTGAACGGAAAGATTCAGGTGTTGTTTCTTCCTGTGCACTATTCGAGAATGTAATGGTAGATGAAAACTATAAAGGTGGTTCGATGAACCACCTGCCAGGCACTTAAATGTGATTTGCAGAGTATACCATGTAGATGCAGATGTAGAGGATGATCCAGGTACTCTGTAACACATTCAAGTCTCCAGCCTAAAGCTACGAGGGGAAAGACACATACCTACATAAAAGATGTACAATAAACCTTAAATGAAATGATAAAAACCACCTTCATGTATAAAATTTAAAACTTTATCACTCCTTGAGGTATTGGCAGCTAAAACTAGTGGTAAAACATTAGGGTGATTAGAAGTCTACCTCAAGATGGCTAATTGGAACAGTCTGAGAAAATGTGTTCAACTTGAACCACACTGACACTGTGGAGATTCCTCGCAATGAAGGAGATGGACATGAGTCAGGTGAATATGGCTGATGTGTAGCAGACAGAGGACAACGGAGACCCTGCCCGGAGGACCTCCACCTACTTGTTGTTTCCTTTATTGTTTGTAATTTATTATGCACAGTTAGTGTGTGCAGTTCAATATTCTACAACCTGAGAAATTGACTGCATAATACCAGACGGTGATCAGTTGCCAGAATGCTGAACTCCAGAATCAGTTTACATGTAGCCTCTTCAGCTAGCCTGTCAGCAAGTTCATTTCCCACTATTCTAATGTGTTTTGGGGTCTGTAGGAAGGCTATTGACTGTCCACAATATTTGAGGGGTGGCAACAGTAGCACTGGACGAGGGCTTGGGGTCTGCTCAGGTAGTCACAACCAGCAATCATTGAGCCATCCATATAGACCACATCTAAGCCCTGTGACACATCAAGAACGGACAGGAATTGGTGGCAGAGGGTCTTACAGTGAACTGAGTTTTGGGAAATTGCAGAAATTCTAAACAAAGCTGTGGTAAATGTATGCACTGTGATGGTGTATGTGATTGGATCTGGAAAATTGCTGGTAGGGGAAACTACTACTTCACTGAGAAAGGATCAAATATGTACTGAATTGTTAATCCCTGATGTCAGCTGCTGTTGCAGGGTATGAAGTGCCGCATCTGGGAAAAGCAGCCAATGGTTAGGTAAACCACAGTTATGTATGAAGTAGTTAAGTAGTTTGTGTTAATGCAAATACTGTCAGCATATAAGGAAAGTGATACCTGAGGATCTGACAGCTGCTCCTTGTGCTAGAATATTAATGACCCCTTAAAACAGAGTGACACTCAATACAGAGCCCTGCAGGTCCCCATTGTCTTGGATATAGGGAGAACTAAATAGGATACATCAGCTTTGACTCAGAAAGAACAGAGTGACAATAAATTCTCTGTGAAGATCAAGAGTGGGGCCCAGAGACCCCACTCGTTTAGTATAGTGAGGATATGATGACTCCATGTGTCATAAGCCTTCAGTAAAAAAATAAAAAGAATAAAAAAAATGTGGCAATGAAGTTCTGACATTGGACAAAGGTTGTACAGATAGAAGACTCCAAATAAACCAGATTACTGGTGGTGTAGTGGTCTCGGTGGAAAGCACCCTAGGATGGAGCCAGCAACAGATGCCAGCTCACCATGTGTTTGCACTGAACATTGGTGAGGTTAATGCGGCTGTAGTTATCCACCTCCAGCAGTGATCAATTAGGTTTAGGTAAGGGGATGATGACTTCTCGCCATTTGGACAGGAACTTGCCCTTGCTCCAGATGCAGTTAAAGATGACAAGAATGTAATCCTGGGAATCCACTGAGAGGTGTTTAAGCATCTGGTAGTGTATTCAATCTGGCCCTGGAGCCAGATCAGGGCAATGGGTAAGGGCATTGAGGAATTCTCTCCTTTTCCCCTTCACTGAATGCAGTATTATATGGATCTACGTGGAGTGTATAAAATGATATTACAATGTGGTGGAGCTCCATCACTGGCAGCAGAGGTGAAGGCAACCCAGTCAACCTGGTTAAGAACCCATCTCAGCAAGCATTCAGGGGAGTGATGCTGGGGTAGTGACAGGATGATTGGGAGATGGTCTCTTCCACACAAGTCATCATGAAGTCTCCAGTGGATAGATGGCAGAAGGCCAGGGCTGCAGACTGAATGGTTAATGGCCAAGTAGGTGTAATACATCACATGGAAATGTGTGTAAGCCATCAGTATTTAGAAGAAAAAAAATCAATTTGTTTGAGGAGATTTTCAACATCTTGACCTCGGCCAGTGATCATGGGTCCACCCCTCAAAGGGTTATGGCCATTGAAATCATACAATAGTAGAAAAGTTGGGTCTGCTGGGAAATCAGTGCATCCAATTCCTCTTTGGGGTACTTCACCAGTCAGAGTTAGATAGAAATTGCAGACAGTAATATCCTGTGTTGTTCTTATCTTGACTGCCATGGCCTCTGATTGTTTGAGAAGGCAAAGGTTCACTATATGTGGAATGAAGTACATATATACAAACACCATCAAATACCCTGTCATGGCCTGTATG
Organism: Locusta migratoria; assembly: GCA_026315105.1. Lineage (NCBI taxonomy): Eukaryota > Metazoa > Arthropoda > Insecta > Orthoptera > Acrididae > Locusta > Locusta migratoria. The sequence continues at coordinate 788,999,512 of CM048755.1, forward strand.
GTTTCTACAGAACTCTTCAAAGTCATGGTGAGGACAGCATTGCTAGAAACCATGTTTCCAGGAAGTGTTGTTGGAGCTCAGCCAGGTAATGGAAAAAACACTAAAATTCCACTGCATGATCACATCATCTGTGTTCTGAGAAGCCACGAACAGACCAAAATGACAGTTTATCCAGTGGCATCAACGTCTATTGTCTGTGAGGCTTTGGTGAGTTTTAGGACATTGGGGGACACTAGGATCCCCACTGAATCCTCAGTATCTGAAGTTGGATTAGCTTTTTCCTTGTGTTTCTTCTTCCTCTTCTCCTCCTCCTTTTTCTACGGTTTTGAAGGCAGGTAGGGCACTCTGAAGTTACTTCAAGGACTGATGAAGATTGAAAGATCAGAAAGCCTATCAACCAGAAGCATCTGGTTCCTTCTGTGTATGGCTGGAATATTTTTCATTGGAAGACACGTGGAAGGTAGTTCCCAAGAGACCCCTTCCTCATGGACACGTGGAAGGTAGTTCCCAAGAGACCCCTTGCTCATGAGAGGGACCAGAGGAGATTGTTTCTTTTATGACAGAGATGGGGACCAGTGTAGCCCATGGCTGGGGGCAGAAGGGGTTGATTGCTTCCAAAGTAAGCATTGGTTGCACAACAGGAGAAGAAGAACTCCTAACCATCAAGGGGGCAGGTTGAGAGTGGCAGCTCTTAAGCTCTTACGGTCCACACTAAAAGGGGGAATTTTGGATACTGTCATCACCAAAGAGGGCAGTGATAATGTGACTTCAGAAAAAGATGTTAAAATGGACACAGGGTGAAGCTGCTCATATGTTTTCTTTGCATCTGCGACGGACAGTTTGTCCAGTGTCTTGAATTCCATCATCTTCCTCTCTTTGTGGAGAATGGTGAGAAGGGGGAATGATGTTTCCCACAATTGACACAGATGGGGAAAAGGGGGGGGGGCGGCAAGGAGAATCTAACTCTTACAGGTGCAACCAATGTAGACATGCAATTACAGTAGGAAGGCATTGGCCAAAATTTCCAGCACTTGAAGCACCACATAGGGGGACAGGGACATGGGTTTACATCACTTCTGTATACCATCACCTTGACCTATTTGCATAATGTATTACCTGCAAAGGCTAAGATGAAGGCACCAGTGAGAATCCTGTTATCCTTTTATCCCCTATAGATTTACTGGATGATGCAAACACCCCATCATTCGATGTTCACACATAACTCGTCATCTAAGTCAAGGGAATTTCACATATTGGAGAGCCCTGATACTTCTCTCTAAATTCTGAATCAAAAACAGAAGCTTTGTCACTAAAAAGGTTTTTGTACAGTCACAATCATTAACACTATATTCCTCCAATGATATAAGAAGGGAATGGAATGATTTCGGGTCATTTCTCTGCATTGCACTAAAACCTGCCATCTGAGACTCACCCCACTGGTGCCACACAGCCACAGTAAGGGCCACCTTGTTGGATTCCCAATGGTGGGAATCCTGTTGAGCCACATATACAGGCATGTACCCCTTTGCATGTTTGGGGAGTTGACAGCTCAGGCATCAGTAATTGATTCCTTGCTTTTGAGGAGTTCTATGTCCAAGAGGGTACATGCTGACCCTCCACCCGAACCCATTCCAATGGATTGGCTACTGCGCTGGATATTGAGTGCATATAAAACCATTATTACAGTGGGTGAAGAAGGTGACAGCACACAATAGGTGTAATTGGCACGACACATAATGAGTCCTTGCTCAGTGACTGGATATTGGGTGCAACTACAACTCCATTATTGTAATGGGTGTAAAAGCACTATGTACATATAACACACTGTGTAAGGTGTCTTTCCCCAAATGTCCCACAATTCTATAAAAATTTTAAGGGTGGAGGTCAGACCCATATAAGAGACTATACGGCCTTCTTTGGCAGGCAGAAATACCTTGGGCCTATTCTAACTCCCAAACCCGCAGGGGCAGCACCGATCATGGAGGCCATACCACATTCTAATATGACCATTTCAGCACTGATCAACACTTGGTACTTCAGTACCCCTTGAACTATTGATCTGTAAATGTAATCATTTCATGAACTCCATATTATACTCTTTCAACAATAAATCTTAAGTGAATTGGAAAACTCTAAGACAACATACTATTTTCATTTCCAGCAGGGTATGGGTGGATGTGCAGTCATGCTGGCATGCATTTCAATATACCATAATCTGTAGAGATTTTCTGGACGAATAAAGAATTCAAAACCTTCAGTAGTCTAAAAATTCCACATTACTTGCATAACTAAGATACGGAAAGTCATGTTACACTGATATGACATTATGCTCTAAATTTTTCTTTTCAGTGTTAACATAGAATACTGACAGATAGTTGCTCTAACAACATGGCATATAGCCCCCATGGTGTAAGAAACACATTCACTGATTTGTTAAGAAATAGCAAATATAGCATGCAAGTACCAAGAAAAATATAAAACTATAAATAGGAAGGTATTAACTGAACTGTTGGAAGGACAATGCATAAAAACCACATCTATTGGAACAAACTCTTTTTGTTAGAACTTATTCTACACAAACAAAAATTTTGATTGTATTTCAAGTGAATAAGTAGAAATGAAATTGGTAGACAGATAGTCATAGATGGCATGAACTCTGCAACAAACAACAGTGCTGTAAAAACAAAATTTTGAGTTGGACTTCCATTTTTCCTTCACAAAGAGCAATTCTGATATTCAACTGGCATGCTACAACACTGATGACTGGTATAGTTATAAAAGGGTGTCGAAAAGTACCTGAAATAGTGAACAAGACTGCAGGCTCAGTGCAATACCTGTCAGGTTTATAGCAAGTGAGCTATCTTTACAGTTAGTCATGATTTACTGCAGTATCCCTCAGTAGAGACCAGTTTACTTCTGGTTGGTAAAAAGCACAGGTAAAGCCCCCTCTCTACAACATATGCCGCAGAGATGACATAACTATTCTTTATCACGCACCTCTCTCTGTAGTAGAATCCTGGAACTTAATCTGCATTCATATATAATGCTCTGTCTGGAACAAAATGACCTGTCCATGAAAAACTCAACTCTTCAAATGATATCCTTAAACCAACAGGAAGATATAGCAGGTATATTTCTAAACCATGATAAAAGTTTTGAGCCAGTACCATAATGATGCCTGCAAAAGAAAATATATTCTTATGGTGTATGGGTCAAGGTTTCCGGACGGATTTAAAATGAGAATCATCCACAAATATATATGTAATTTGGGATGTATCCTGGGTAACTTTGATGGGGCCAATGTTTTTCATGCTCTATATTAATATAGCTTTTGTGGCTGCATTTAATTGGAAGTCCTGAATTTTCAAATTTGATACAATTATTAATGGGGAAGGATCACCAATAAAAATTTCAGTGAAATAAAACCAGGTCTCAGCTAGTGCAAACGTTGCAGCTACTAATCTACAGAAATATTATGTTGTGCATATTAGGAAACATAATAATACTTTGTCTGTCTAAGCAATCACTAAAGTAAAACAAAAATCTCAGAATAAAAATACATTCTGATATCAAATAGATTGTCTAATAAATACAAGTGAAGGTAAGCGAATAGAATAATTTCAGTTAGTTGGTACAATACTAGTAAACTACAATTTATCAAAAATAAATAAATAAATAAAAAAATGAGCCATTTATAATACCAATATTGAAATATTGGTTAATGACATGACATCCATAAAATTAGGCAAAAGCTGGAATTTCCTGGCAGATTAAAACTGTTTTCTGGACTCTGACCTGAACCTGGGACATTTGCTTTTCATGGGCAACTGCTCATCTGAGCCATTTTTAATCTGCCAGAGAGTTTCATATCAGTGGACACTTTGCTGGACAGTGGAAATTCATTCTAAAACATCCATCAGGCTGTGACTAAGCCATGTGTCCATGATATTGTTTCTTCTAGCAGCCATGTAGGAAAACTTCTATGAAGTTAGAAAAATAGGAGATAAGATACCACTTTACTACTGAGCCATACATTAGCTCCAAGTCAAATATGATTAAAAAGAGACATTTAACCACAAACTCCTGTCATATCTTCTGCATCAATAAGCACTGGATCACACACACTAAATCTGCATTGTGAATTCCTGAAAGACATGTGACAGCAAGTGTGCCCTATAGGTAGAGGTCTGTGCGGATAAGGAAAGTGTTATCCACATCTGCACAACATCCACAAGGTTCATATCTGCAAATGAATCTGCATCCATGGCACTTTATCTGCATCCACAAGTTCGTTGTCTGCAGATATTAAAGTTTTGAATGGGTAATAGTAATAGGTAACAGTATTTAAAACCATAGTATAAAACAATATAATTATTGTTAGAGTGTCATTTTTGTGTCAACTTAATTACTTTTGACTTCTCGAATCACAGTAACTGTTCTATACCAACTTCAAAACAGTCTATTCCAAACAGGAAAACATTGACACTCTGGACACACACAGTAGCGCTTCGGAGCACTACGTCAGCTGTATAATACAGGCATGTTCTTAAATTTCAGTGGTTACAACTGATTGGCATAGGGGAGATTTAGCTGTGTTTACATTCAAAAAAAGAAATGGTTCTTTTGGAGTTTTACAAAAGGGACACTTTATTTTCCCCATATTAACCTAACCCTCAAGAGGTTATGTGACACAAAGAAAAGCATGTCATTTCAAGTGTTAAAACTGCCGTCTGCTTCTAATTGGTAACTGTCAGCAAAAAGAGACAATGTCAGCTGCAGCTACAGATAGCCAATATAATCTAACATTGTGTACGTTCCTAAGTACGTTACTTTCACTCTACACCATATCTGATTATGAAAGTTGCTATAAAATGCTCTTGTTAATCCTTATTACTTCCCTCACTGTTTATATAATACATAAACATGAATGTATATTCGTTCATATTTTATGCACAGCTGTACCATTCATTCGGCTCCAATGAAACTTTGCCAACATATTGCTTGCACTTTCGTGACAGTTATTGACATAATTAAATGACTGTAAGACACACAGTTTAGGAGATATGCCACCACATGAATAAGAAACTGTACCATTTCGAGAAAGCCAGATCCACATGCAACTCCGAACGGTAAAATGTCTTTGCTGACAAGATTGATAAGTTTTTCAGTTGCGGTTGTCTTCAGATTTGGTGGAACTTCAGGAACTTTTGCATCTGTCTTGATATTTAAATAAGTAATTATGCTACTTTGTCCTGTCTCACATGAATGTTTCAGCTAATTTTAAGTTCCACTTTTGCGTCCAGTGTAAGAATATAATTTTTTACATGCAAAATAGGCTACTATATCATACGTCTTTTCCTTGCCATCAAATACGTATCCAAGTTTTTTCCAAACTGACACTTTCAATTTGTTTTCCTTCACTAATGTCAAATCACCTCTTTTAACTTTACACAATATAGTATCTAATGATGTCATGTTCATTTAAAGAAAGAACTGTCACTGTATTCACTATGATATACGTTGTTACTCGGTCACTACAAAGTGCTAACTGAAGGCAGTGGAAATTTGACATGGCACCTCTGGTGGGCAGTGGGCAGTTTGCTACCCAGAAAGCACTTGATGGACTGTAAACAGATTAGGCTCAGGTCCCTTGGGTACAGCTAGGTCCGCTGTGGCCAGAGATGAGGACAACAGACTTCCGCTCCACCTGGACCCTGCAAGAATTCTAAGAATGTCCACAGACTTGAAGTTTTCAGCTAATATTCCAACACATGTAATAGGCAGATACCTCACTCTTTATCTGTATGTAACATGCAGATATCCGTGTCCCTCAAAATTTTATTCGCAAAGTAAGAAATACTGCAGATATCTGCGAATATATCTGCAGATATCCACAGCCGCACAGACCTCTACCTATAAGATTAAAATTTAGCCTTGGAAGAGTAATACTTTTGTTAATAAAGTGTCTAAAATTAGCTATGGTATACTGATAGATCTACTTTGGTACTTCTACTCTGATGTACTGCCAGTTGTATAAATATAGAGTACTTAATGTGTTATTTGATGTATATATTCAGTATATTTATGATATCATTGTTAGAATTGCACAAACATAACAGTGTCTAAGACTGTTCAGTTAACATGGACAAATAAAATATCTGGCATATATACACAGTCTGAGAAAACAGATCACATGTACTAATAAATTAATTTCATGTATGCATTTTTGTTCAGATAAATGAGCTACATATGTTGATATTCATGCTGAGAAAAGGTATTCATATTACCGCTGTATTGCTGACTATTCTGCCCAAGATGTAATTACTTAGCTGGAGGTAGAAAACATTGGGACCATGTGTGTGATCACTACCAATTAAGAAAAGATGCGCAAGGGCACCAAACAATTGTTCAGATTCTGAATAATCCATTATATAATTTCCTGTGTTCCAATTATGATTGTTTGGTGATGTGATATACGGCAGTAGCAATGATGCCAAAGGCTTCCTGGAAAAAAATAAAAAAAACCTCATATCATGCCAAAAGTAAAGTATGTGATAACCTATCACTGATGAGGTTACTTTTCTTTCAATGTCCTTAACATAAGTTGGATAACCTACATTAGATGGAATTTTGTATAATGTTCAGCATTCTCACCACAGGAAGTATGAAGAAGTAAAATCAAATCACATTTAGGTATTACAGTAAAACCTCGTTTTTACATTCTCTGTTTTTACATTTTCCCGCCATTTACACTATTTTTTGTCGGTCCCATCAAATTTCCTATATTTACAATGTTAATTCGCCCTCATTTTTGCATTAACATATTTATGCTTTTCCCGCATTTTACACTTTTTGAAAGCATGTTCGTGAAGAAAATGATGTAATGTCCGTAAATTGACACTAGCATGGCTTTCCCCTTAAAGTATAGCGCTTAAAAATTATTCGCATTCGAGTTTCTTGTCACTTTGCGTTTATTCAAACGTATATTTCGCGTTTCATTGTTGACTTAACGACGCGCCGATTTGTGGCAATGTAGTTCTTCTTTTCACCAGCTTCTTTGGCAGCGCGCCTGGCATGTACTCAGACAAACAGAACAGTTTGTTGATGAGAGAATAACGCTGATTTGTGGCGGTGTAGTTCATCTTTCCGTTAGATTCTTTGCCAGAGCGGCTGGCGTGAACTCAAACAATCAGAACCAGTTGTTTTGTTGAAGTGAGAATAAATAGCTGCGTTGTTTTTGTGATACATATTTCTGATTAATAAAGAACTTTATCTGTCAAAGTTCGGTATCATAATACCCACAACCTCAAAAAAGCGATAATAGTCAGAGATGCCGATCCTATGCAAACGTCACAAAAATAGTTATGCAAATGTTTGTACTCGAGAACGCGAATAAATTCTCTAAGATCGTCGTGTGAAAATCTAAGAATACAAAAAGAACGGAACTTTGAGTTTTACTACGTAAATAATTAATTCCGCTAAAAGGCAGTAATTTTGAAGATGTGTGACATAGGCTGGCAGCGGCTTCCAAACGATATCTATCAAAGTGGTTCAGGTAATTTTGAAGATGTGTTATAGCCCAGCAGTGGCGTCCTCGATTATAATGACTGAAATTTCATCAAAAATTTCCACTTTCCATAAAATTATCAGTTTGCCTGGCACTTAAAATAGCGGCATCCTCGATTATAATGACTGAAATTACGTAAAAAATTTCCACTTCCCATAAAATTACCAGTTCTGCCTGGCGCTTAAAATAGCGGCGTTCTCAATTGTAATGAATGAAATTACAACAAAAATTTCTACTTCCCATAAAATTACCAGTTTTGCCTGGCGCTTAAAATAGTAAAAATTTGGATAACCTTTATTGTATAATCAACTCCCTGGCGAGTATTTAGATGTCTATTATGTACATATATCACACATAAACTACAAAAATGTAAGGCTGATCCAGTAAGCATATTTTACCATTTAAAACATTATATCCTGCATTTTACATTTTCCTGCATTTTACACCATTTCACTGAAGTCCCCTGAAAAGAGTAAAAACGAGGTTCTACTGTATTACTTTAAGAAAAAGCATATGCTTTTCTTCACCTTTCTGTACATTAAATTATGATATAATTTATAAATAAGGTATCCTCTGAGTTACTACATGAATGGTGACTTTGGACATTAACACAGAATCAAACAATCTGAAGATACATTAGTTATATAATAGTGATTCTAATTTACTGTCAATATGATGTAGTAATTTCAACTGCTTTACCATCAGTTTTTACACCTATCAGCATTTATCCTATGATATATTTTCTCATATCATGTCATGTATGACAGAAATATTACTTTTCACAAGACAACTGTGTTTCTTCGATTTCATTCTTGTACAAACAATGTTATTGTAATTTTGTAATGAATAGTAGCAAGCCAAAATTTCATAAGAAATTGAAATTAACTTTTATTATGACCCTTAGTACATGGAAAACATCTAAACAATAAGCCATGTCAAGTCTTACATTCAGAATCATTTGTGGAGCCCACAATGAAATTTCACTCTGGAGCAGAATATGTACCACTTTAAAACTACGTACTGAACTGTGGGTTGAGATAGGAAACATTGCTTTTTATGGTAAGTGCTCCACTGACTGATTTACACAGTCTTGAAGGAAGCAGGAATGAAGATACAAAATGTTCAAATTTTTGGATACTCAAGTGCCAAAACTGCTGGGTCTCTACACTTGAAAACTTCTTAAACTAACTTTAATTTATGCTAATGACATCACATGCACCCCTGCCTGAAGGAGGACTTAAACTTCATACAGTAGCAGCCACACATTCCGTAACATTGTGAATTTGGCAACACAGCGATTACCACACGACGAAGGAAGATTAGTGTTTAACATCCCATTGACAGCGTGGTCATTACATACGGAGCTCACACTTAGATTTTTTGGGGCAACAACAGGGAAGGAAATTGGTAATGTCCTTTCAAGGAACCATCCCAGTATTTGCTTGGAGTGATTAAGGAAAATCACAAAAAACCTAAATCCAGATCACTGGAGGTGGATTCGAATCACTGTCCTACTGAATGTGAGTCCAGTATGTTATCACTGTGCTACCTCACTTGGTGCAAACTTGACTTGTGACCCTCCATTACAGCTTTTCTCCCACAATTACACTTTCAAACACCTCGTAAGTTCTCCTATCTACCTTGTGGGACTAGCACCCAGTTTAAAAATTAGGAGACGAGATGCTTATTAAAGTAAAGCTCAACAGCACAATGTGAATTATGCTTGGAGATCTCAGTCAGCTAATGAAAGACAAATGTCCAACTTTAGAGTCTCTGTTAAACATACAGTTGTAACCTGTTGAGAAGTTTCCATATAGAGTTACTAACATAAGCACATTATAAATGTGCATCTTAAGTTATGGAATTTCTTTTAGCAAAGAAGATATACACTAAAGAGCCAAAGAACTGGTATAGGCATGCATATTCAAACACAGAGATATGTAAACATTCGGACGATGGTGCTATGTTCGACAATGCCTATATAGGATAACAGGTGCCTGGCATAGGTTAGAGCAGTTACTGCTATTACAAGGGCAGGTCACCATAATTTGAGTTTGAATGTGATGTTATAAGCGGCACACAGAGATGTGACATAGCAAGAATGGCTCCAATGAGGACTAAAGAGAATCATTCATAGTGAAAGAAGTGCAATCCTTTTGTGAAGTTCTGCAGATTTCAATGCTTATCCACTACAAGTGTCACTGAGTGAGCCATTCAATGAAACCTCATCAATATGGGCTTTCAGAGCTGAAGGTCCATTTGTGTACCCTTGATGACTACACAACACAAAGCTTTACTCCTTGCCTGGGCACATCAACACGGGCATTGGCCTTTGGATGACTGGAAACATGGTGCCTCCTCTGATGAGTCTCATTTTCAGTTGTGTCGATGGGATGGGCGTGTACAGGTACAGAGACAATTGTAGACTCTGTATGTCAGCAGGGGACTGTTCGAGCTTGTGGTGGCTCTGTAATGGATAGGGTGTGTGCAGATGGAGTGATATGGGACCGCTAATATGTCTAGATTAACTGCCAGATAACACACATGTATGCATCATGATTGATCACTTGCATCCATTCATGTCCTTTGTGCATTCTGACAAACTTTGGCCATTCCTACAGAGCAATGCAACACTCCACACATCCACAATTGCTACAGAGTGGCTCCAGGAACACGCTCCTGAGTTGAAAGACTTCCACTGGCCACCAAACTCCTCAGACATGAACATTATTGAGCATATTGGGGATGCCTTGCAAGGTGCTGTTCAGAAGATATCTCCACTCCCTCATACTCTTATGTATTTATGGGCAGCCATGCATGATGCACGATGCCAGTTCCCTGCAGTACTACTTCAGACATTAGTCGATTCCATGCCACAGTGTGTTGTGTCACTTCTGCATGCTCGGGGAAAGGGGAGTACATGATATTAAGTAGGTGTACCAGTTTCTTTGGCTCTTCAGTTTGTATACAGTATCTTTCATAGTACTCCATAAAAAGAATTCAATGACTGTGACATCTAGAGATCTAGGTGACTAAGTTCTCTCATACTTTCACAGAATTAATTCTGATTTCATTAATTAATCATGTTGCTACTTTCAGTAATTAGAAATGTAGAATATGTAGCCTCTTTCTTAGCTAACATCTTTAATTATTACAGTACTAATTCATTCACTAACACATTATTGGGAAATAGTTTAAAAAATCTAGAAATGGGAAAGATCAGTCTTGGTCTGAAAAGTTTTGCTCTGCATGGAAGGTGTTAGAGGCGAGCTGCTGGGAAGCGCCATCCGGTTGTAAAGTAATTGGTTCCAATAGTACAAAGGAATGTGGAGCACCGCAGCTGCCCTGCGGGCCCCACTCAGGCCGACAGACGTTGACCTCTGCATTTAGGTGCCACACAATTGTCTAAGTAATACTTGATGAGATATAAATACTGGTTTGACTTCCTGCACAAAGTTGCGCAGATTGAGTGTGAATTTCCGGCGACTTTAAAGGTACTAATACTACACGCGTTCTCTTAAGAATAATAAACAAAATCATTTTGATATCCATATGCAACCAGAAAATCTTAGGCAAAATCCAGAGAAAATGTCATAGAATAATGCAAAACGAACATTCACAAAAACACAAAACGTGAAACAGAAATCAACAACGAAGAACCGCACCAGTAAGTGAGGACTCACGTTCAAAATATGTGGCTGAAACTCTGAACAGCTACTAAAATGGTGTGGAAATACAGCTCTGCATCTGGAGACATCCACAGCACACAGTAAGCAGGAGCTTGGTGCATTTGAAAGCATCAACAGCACAGATGGAACGACCCAGGCACACACCTGGGGATGTCCATAGCACCAGGGGAAGGGTGCAGAGCCGCGTCTACAGAAGTCCACAGCAGTCCACTACTCCAGCAAACATGCCACCACTCCATTGTGTCACTGAGGCAACTATGCAGACAAGATTATTTTGACCTATGGTCAATAGGCACACACTCACAATACTTCGGCCACCCCACAGTCACTTGTTTCACGTGTCCCTCTCTCCTGAGCAGGCATCTTTCATTTGCATGACAGTGTCTCCCTCACTCAAGTTGACGACCACTGGCACTACTTTGTGACTGCTTTGGCAACCTTTGGCAACTCCGAACTCTGTTGAGTCATTTGAGGCAGCGGTTGACAAGACACTACCTTGGGACACTTTGGGTGCCATGCCCCACTCTGAGTCGTGCAACCTGGCCGCGGCTTGCTTCTTTAGTACAAACCAGCATTCCACTCATAAACAAACAAATTCTCTGACACATTTGTGAATCTCAGTCATCCTAACAGCACCATACACAAGATTCGCCTAACAGATGGCCCTCCCATTTCCAGCAAACCAAGATGACTTTGCCTGGAGAACAAACAAATTGCAGAACTTCTCAAGGCTGGTGTTATTGAACCTTCTTCAAGCAACTGGTCATATCCCATATACGTAGTTGATAAAGAAAGGTGGTACCTAGCATATGTGTGGTGACTATGATAAGCTCAACACTAGAACCATTGTGAACAATTATCATGTTCCTTTTTTTTTGTGGTTTTAGGGCGCACAACTGCTAATGTCATTAGTGCCCAGATAATAACAGAGATTCACTAGATCTCGTAAAAAATTGATAACTACCAGATAGAGTATCAAAAGAAGGCTAAAAACGAAAGATAAAAACAATTAAAAGGGTTAAATATATTTTGATAGATTGGCCATGTTGATAAAATGTAAAACTCGAGCAGCTGCTCGTGTGTAAAAAGTTCCTCCAGAGTAGACAGAAAGTGAAGGGCTACATGAAGATGATTAAAATAGGGACAAGACAGTAAAACATGTCACACCGTCAGCAATTCACCGCAGGAACACAGCGGTGCAGGGTCAGCGGTTAGCAAATGACGGTGGCTGAAACGGCAGTGACCGATCCGCAACTGGGCCAGGATGACCTCCTCTTGCCGAGAGGGGCGTGAGGAGGTCCTCCAAGCGGTCGGGATCGGTTTTACAGTTCTCAATTTATTGTCGTGGAGTGAGAACCACGCACTGTGCCAGGACGACACAATACTCTGGCAAAGAGCCCGTTGAACATCGTCCGATGGGACGCAAAAGGTAGCCATGCAAGGCAAAAGAGCTGCTGCCTTGGCTGCTATGTCGGCGGTCTCATTCCCGGGCACACCCACGTGGCCAGGGACCCACAGAAAAGAAACGTGACAGCTGTCATCTGCTACCAACTGGAGGGAGCGTTGGATCCGATACACGAGAGGATGGGACGAGAGAGGATCCTTAAGACTCTGCAGGGCACTAAGGGAGTCCGAACAAATTGGCGGTGGCGGCAGGTGTACAAAATGGCCTGGTGGAGGGCAAAAAGCTCAGCCGTGAAATTCGAGCACCGGTCAGGGAGCTTGTATTGGAAACCGTTGTCCCCGACGATGAAGGCAGATCCGACACCGTCAGTGCTCTTCAAACCATCAGTGTAGATAAATATGGCATTATTGAACAGCGAATGGAGTTCGACAAGCCTCGAGCGGTATACCAAATCCGGGGTGCTCTCCTTGGGTAGCGAACTAAGTTCAAGGTGAGTGTGAACGTGGGTCTGATGCCACGGTGGCAATGGGCTCTCACTTAACCTAAAGGTTGAAGGAAGGGTAAAATCGAGCCGCTGAAGCAGGCGGCGAAACCGAACTCCAGGTGGAAGCAAGGCTATCGCAGACAACTGATATTGGCGATCGAGTGAGTCGTCAAAAAATAATCTGTAAGATGGATGGTTGGGCATCAACCGCAAGCGGCATGCGTACTGACACAAGAGTATGTCACGCCGAGTGGTCAAGGGTAATACAGCAGCTTCAGCATACAGACTTTCAACAAGGCTGGTATAAAATGCACTGGTCGCCAGACGTAATCCCTGATGGTGAATAGAGTTGAGATGGCGGAGAATTGACGGCCGTGCAGAAGAGTATACAAGGCTTCCGTAGTCGAGCTTCGACTGAACAATGGCCTGGTAAAGGTGAAGCAGGATGGTACGATCCACTTCCCATGATGTGCCACTGAGAACACGGAGAACATTAAGGGGTTGGGCACAACGGGCAGCCAGGTAGGACAAGTGTGGGGACCAGCAAAGTTTATGATCCAGCATGAGTCCCAAGAATTTCGTTGTCTCCACGAAAGGGAGAGCTACGGGGCCAAGACGTAGAGATGATGGAAGAAATTCCTTGTATCTCCAGAAGTTTATACACACCGTTTTCTCAGTGGAGAAGTGGAAGCCGTTCGCAATGCTGCAGGAATAGAGGCAGTCAAGACAGCGTTGAAGAGACACGTCCGCTGGGCACTGCAATAAATTGCGAAATCATCTACAAAAAGGGATCCGGAAACGTCGGCTGACAGGCAGTCTACAATCGGATTGATTGCAACGGGAAAAAGAGCCACGCTCAAGACAGCTCCCTATGGCACCCCATTCCCCTGGCAAAAGGTATCTGACAAAACAGAGCCCACCCGTACCCAGAACTTGCGATCCGCCAAAAACGCTTGAATAAAGCCACGAAGGCCCCATGTGTGCTATGTGCGGAGAATGCCCGCCCTCCAACAGGTATCATAAGCCTTCTCCAAGTCGAAGAACACTGCTACCGTTTGACGCTTCCTTAAAAACTTAGTCATAATAAAGGTCGACAAGGTGACGAGGTCATCAGCAGCAGAGCGGTGTCTACAAAAACCACATTGGATATTAGTCAGGAGGCGTTGAGATTCGAGGAGCCAGACCAACTGAGCATTAACCATGCGTTCCATCACCTTGCAGACGCAGCTCGTCAGAGAAATGGGGCGATAACTGGAAGGAAGATGTTTGTCCTTCCCTGGTTTGGGGATGGGGACAACAATGGCTTCACGTCAACTTGTGGGAACCTGACCTTCATTCCATATGCGATTATAGGTGCTACGTAGGAAACACTTGCCCGCAGCCCGCAGCATTTCAATATGGATGGAATTGGGCCCGGGTGCAGAAGATTGGGACATTATAACTTTCACGATTAAAAGAGTGGAAAGAAGGCGGCCGTGCCTCTTCTACCTGTTTGCGAGGGAGGAAGGCAGGGTGGTAACGGGCAGAGCTCGAAGCCTCCGCAAAGAAACAGCCCAATGCGTTGGAACATCAGCAGGGTCCACAAGGACTGCGTTCTTGATGGTCAGGTCAGAAATCGGGGAGTGGACCTTTATGCCGGATAAACGGCGTAGGCCACCCCAGACAGCCGAGGAGGGAGTAAAGTGGTTAAAGGAACTAATAAAAGCAATCCAGCAAGCTTTCTTGCTGTCGTTTATAACATACGACATTGCGCTCGCAGTCATTTATAGTTGATATTCTCCAACATTGGGTGGCGGCGGAAGGTGCGTAAAGCACAGAGCCGAGCTCTAAGAGCATCATGGCAGGCTGCAGTCCACCAGGGGACTGCGATGCGACGTGGAGAAGAGGATGTACGAGGTATGGAAAGTTCGGCAGCTGTGAGAATAACCTCTGTGAGTTATTCGACCTGACTGTCACAGCTGGAAAAGTCCTGATTGTGAAAAACTGCCATGGAAGAATAAAGCCCCCAGTTGGCTTTAGAAATGTTCCAACTGGTGGAACGAGGAGATGGGGAATGATGCAGGAAGTGGATGACACAAGGAAAATGGTCACTCGAGTACGTGTCAGAAAGTGCATACCACTCAAACCAACCACCAAGCTGAGGAGTGCATATCGTGAGGTCTATATGGGAATAAGTGTGTGTTGTGTCGGAAAGGATGGTCGGTGCACCGGAGTTGAGGCAGACAAGATTGAGGTGTTGGAGAAGGTCCACCAAAAGGGAGCCTCTCGGACAAGGTGCCGGAGAGCCCCATAGGGGGTGGTGAGCATTAAAGTTGCCTACCAACACGAAAGGTGGAGGGAGCTGGTCAACGAGGTGTAGCACATCTGCCCTAGTAAGGGCAGATGACGATGGTGAATAGATATTACAAAGGGATTGATTTGATTTGATTTTTCCAGGGAAGCCAAAACAGTCTTGGTCCAACCTGCCACTGCCCGCACCAAAACTAAGTTTATTGTGCGGTATCACTCCCTGTATATCTAGAAAGCCAACCAATGCCCTTGAACAGTGCAAGGACTCCCTTTACCAGTTCTTTATTAGACAATTTCTTCGGGTCTGGCCTTTTATTCTCCAATGCAATGCATTCGAAGATTAGATGTGATGCAGTTTCATCACCGTCATCACAGATTCTACATTTAGGGTCCTCTTCTGTTATTCCCATTGTACGTAGGTGTCAGCCTGTAGGTGGCCTGTCAGCAATCCAACCATGAGTCTAATCTCTCTCCTGTTCAGGCCCAGGATTGCAGAGCTTGTTTTAAAACATGGCTTTGGCATCATTACCTTGCCATGTTTTTGTTGATGGACTTTGGTCCAATATTCTATGTGCTGTCTTCTGAGCCAGTTACGTAGCTCCAATTTGATCATTGCCTTGATGATTGTCAGGAAAGGTTCCGGTCCAATAAATGGAGTCTCTGCCCCCATCCTGGCTAATCTGTCGGCATGTTCGTTGCCACTGATCCCCGAGTGGCCAGGGACCCACAATAGGTTTACTCTATTGCTTTCCCCTAGCTCCACCAGAACCCTGTGACATTCTGCAACAATTTTAGACCTTGTTGCAGGAGCTGCCAGTGATCTCAGGGCTGCCTGGCTGTCTTAATAGATATAGATGCTACGATCTTTGTAGCACCTACACAAATTCTCCTCCACACACCCCCTGATGGCAGTGATTTTGGCCTGGAATACTGAGGCCAATTTTCCTAGAGAGATGATGCCCTCCAGTCTTGGCTGCCCCATATACCCCGGCCCCAACACCTTGGTCTGATTTTGACCCGTCAGTGAACCAGACAATATCCCCCGTACAGTGTCGAACTATTATCTCCCGCTGCTCCCTACTGCCAATTGTTATATTGAAAGGCTTGTTGAAGCAGTATGGGGTTATAATATAGTCGGCTGGCATTTCCCCAACCTTTCCTATATTTACCTCACTCACTATTTTAGTGTGTGATTCTGGATATCCCAAAGAGTTCCAGTTGTTGCCAGATTTGAGTCTGTATGCACCAGCTGCTGCCTCCATCTTGACCCACAGGTGTAATGGGGGCATATCCAGCATGGTTTCCATCCCAGCAGTTGGTGTGCTGCTAATTCCACCTGTTATGGCTAAGCAGGCTAATCTCTGCTTACAAAGGGAAAAGGAAAAGGTGGATAGAGTGATGCGGATGGCAACTGCCTGTAGGTGAGTATGCAATGAAATGGGATGTTGATAGACGTCATCTCAAATGAGCATCAGAACCCCTCCATGGGCTGGGGTACCTTCCACAGGTGGCAGGTCGAAACGCACAGAGGTGTAGTGGGGGAAATTTGCACGATCACTTGGACGTAACTTAGTTTCTTGGAGACAAACTAGAAGCGGGCAGTGCAATCGAAGGAGTAGTTTTAATTCCTCCCATTTGGAACAAATGTCGTGAATATTCCATTGAAGGAGCGCCATGATAAAAAATAAGAGAAGAAAGGAAGATAAAAAGGAACAAGCATGTGGGGTCACCTCGATGGCCGCTGAGGACCGGACTTCGAGGGAGCACTACTGTCGTCATCTAGAGGCAGAGAGTCATGTTCCATAGGTTCAAATGATACATCTGCCACCTTCCCGACTTTATCAGGAGGGGCAGCTTCCGCCGCCAGTAAAATGTCGGTTGCCCAGCTAACAGTAGTGCGTCCCAGCAAGACAGAAGATGATCGGGGCCGACTACTGTTGGGCGGCATGACGGATGGGTCACGCCTCGGCGGGGAAGGATTGGAACTCTTTCTTTTTGTTGGCTTTTCTGGAAGAGTGACAGTGAGAAGAGGCAGTTGATGGTTGATAAGCCTGAGAATGCAGAAAATCTTCACGGACGGGTTCCTTTTTCAAAGTCCGGGCATCTTGTTTAGGTGCTCGCGGTTTATTAGAGGTTGACGAAGACTGAACTTTAGAAGCAGCAGGAGGAAGTGGGGACGTGGAACGGGGAAACTTCATGCTGGCCGATTGCACAACTGTGTCAGCGAAAGTGAGATCACAGGTCTGTGTACCTGCATCCTTAGTAGGTCGAGTGGAGGTGAGGACTTTACTGTATGTGCCCGCTGGGAGGACAGTGGGCTTTCGACTCACCAACAACTTTCGAGTGGCAGATGTTGAGACCTTTTCCGTGACCCGAATTTGCTGAATGACCTTTTCATCCTTATATACAGGGCAGTCCTGAGAGGAAGCCGCATGGTCACCGTTGCAACTAAGGCAGTGAGGGGACGGAGGTGGGCAATTCCCCTCATGGGCGTCCCTACCACAAGTGACACCTTTTGCTGCATTAGGGCAAGATTGACGGGTGTGGTTGTATCTGTGGTATTGGAAACAACGCATTGGGTATGGTACATAAGGGCGGATGGAGAGGAGATAACTTCATACCCTGCTTTGACCTTCGATGGGAGTTCAACTCTGTTGAATGTCAAAAACACAGTACGAGTTGCTGTCAGCTGGTTATCTACCTTTTTCAACACCCTATGCACGGCCGTTACACCCTGATCGGACATATAGGTTTGTATGTCTTTGTCAGACAACCCGTCTAGGGATCTTGTGAAAACTACCCCCCGTGACGAGTTGAGCGTGCGATGCGCTTCTACCTGGACTGGAAACGTGTGTAGCAATGTAGTCCGTATTAGTTTTTGCGCCTGGAAGTCAATGTCCGCTTCCAGCAACAATGTACCATTGCGCTGACGTGAACATGTCTTAACAGGGCCAGCAATCACATCAACACCTTTCTGAATGACGAAAGGATTTACAGAAATGAAATCTTTACCGCCGGTTCGAGAGACAACTAGGAATTTCGGGAGATTGGGCAAAGTTTTCTTTTGCTGAGGATAATCTATTTTTCGTTTCTGGGTCAAAGTCACAGAAGAAGAGAAGGAAGCCATTGCAGAAGTGTGAGGTTGTGACCACTACAACCTCATGGTTTCACAATCCACTGATGACCAAATCACGCAACTCATATGCAATCAAAGTTCTTCCATTAAGTCATTCCTGGAGCTGTAGGTGAAATCTAGTGCAACAATTACAACATGTACACTTCACCCATTCAGCCTGCGACCATTCCAGTAGGAAATTTTTAAGAAGCTACACAACTTATCACATCTAGATGCTAGGGCCCCCACCAGGTTGGTTACAGAACATTTTGTCTGGCATGACATGAAAAGTGATTGCCAAGCTTAGGCACAGGTGCACATCGCATGTCAATGGAGCAAGATCACAACACACACCACAACCACCCTCGGTACTTTCCCAATACCACCATCAGGGCGCTTTCAACATTTCTACATTGACCTGGTGAGACCCCTCCCCCCTGTTGATGGCTTCGATTATATTCTTTTATCCATTGACTGCACCACTTGATGGGTCAAGGCCACCCCATTAATCAACATTACTACAGAAACTATTGCACAGACATTCATCCATTCACAGATTTCACAATATGGTTGCCCCTTGGTCATCACCACTGCTCAAGAACATTAATTTCAGTTGTCACACTTTAATGGCATTTGTGCATTGTGCATAATTCGATGTTTTCACACCACGACCTAGCACCCAAAACCAACGGTCTGGTGGAGCAGTGGCACTGAACTCTCATAACAACCCTCCATTGCTGTGACACACTGCATACTGAAGCTCTTCCCTTCATTCTCTTTGAACTCCAATCAACCAACAAGGAACACTTGTGTGGCGCAGTCACAGAGTTTGGAATGGACAACCTCTTGTCTTTCTGGGGGAGTTGCTCAGCCTGACCCCACACCCAAGTCACAGAGCTGCCCAACCTCCTTGACCACGTCCATCTGCATTGTGACAAAATCAATCCCGCTCCTACTTTAAGTCACCACCCCCTCAAAAAAAAAAAAAAAAAAAAAAAAAAAAAAAAAAAAAAAAAAAAAAAAAATTTCTAGGGTCCCATGCACATTAGTCCTGTGACTTTGTCATGCTCTGTGATGACACGGTGTGGTTGCCACTCCAGTCCCCATACTCTGGCTTTCACTGAGTGCTTAATACATGCAGAAAACCTATGACATGATCGAGAATGGCACCCTGGTGACCATCTCCATTAACTGCTTCAAACCAGCCAACATCAAGCCAGCATCTGATCCTCCCCCCCATGAAGGACACCAACCTGGAGCTGAGTGCACACAATGTGTTTTTGACAGACACTCTGACAAGTGCTGCTACAAGGTGAGCACACAGGTGCCTTCGTCCCTGTGCCCACCCTGCCACCCCCCCCCCCCCTCCCCGTCATGCGATCTTCTCAGTCCTATTCCCTCATCGAGCCTCACTTCTCCCTCCGCTCTCTTACCATTCTGAGGGTTCTTTCGCATGCGCCTTCTGTCCTCCCCCACATTGGAGTATGCCATATGCATTCCCCCTTCCTCTCAGCTGCCATCTCCATCATTCTTTGGGACTGATATCTTTTCATCGTCTACCTTCCTGATACTGTTTCTCCATCCCCGGCAGCAGCCAAGTCTCAATTAATTAAATGTATCAAACCTCAATCAGGTTGACCACAAAGCCTTGCGTGTGTTCATTCTCCCTTCAAGTGAAGTGTTTAACCTCATCTCCCTGCCCATACCATCACTCGCAAACCCACATTGTCTTGACTGACCTAGACACCATCCTCGACATCTCCATGACTTCGATAGTGACAGACTGCCCATGTGCTGATACCCATTCTGGACAATGCTGTCAAGATCATGGTTATCCGCATGCCGCACATCTCTGCTGCTAACGCAGAGGTCACTTCCCTGCCCCCCCCCCCCTCATCCCCCCTCCCAAAAACTCAAAGGGGTGCTCTGTACTGTGGTAGGGGTTGGGTTGGGTTGTTTGGTTGGGATAGGGGGACTAAACTGCTAAGGTTATCAGTCTCCCAGTAGGGAGGGGAAGGAGTGTGGGTAGGAAAGGAGGGGAGGGGGAAAGGAAATGCAGTCCGGAAAGTAAAGAAGGAAGGAAGACTGCAGTAGGTCAGGGCCTCATGCTCACCACACACGTACTCACGAAAGAACCATGAGCACCCTGAGGGGCTGTGGAAGGGGAGAGGTTTGGCATCGAAACTAATTCACAATAAATCAATTAACCAAAGAGTGTACATATCTTGTCCTTTAGCTTCTTTGGATGCTTCCCATCAAAAGGCTGCCATGTTTGAATCAGTTCAGTTTGTGCTTTGTATCTAGTGTGTAAGGTAATAAAGTATTGTGCTAACAATATATGTGGTTTAATTGAGGTAGTAGTACTCCAGTTGTTCCCATAAAATGTTAACATCTCAGTCACTCACTATTCATTCTCTACATTACTAAAGAATCTAGTTATTGAAATAATTTACAGTCCACATAAATCAATCAGTATTAGTCTTAATGTAACACCTTAATAGTAAAATAATTATTATTCTTTTAAGTGTAAGAAGGCAAAACTTTTCATTATGAAACAAGAAGTAGATTAATATTTTAGCCCTTTCCTTAATTACTAAAAACATTTCTTGTTATTTTCTCATTTTTGTAAGAAACTATAGATACTGAAAAGTGAAATAATATTGACTCACAGATGTGAATAGCAGGGATATTGGGAATCAGCCAGTGATGTTATTGTTGTAAGAAAGAAATGTTTCATGCGTGTGTTTTGTTCTGACTGCATGTACCAGTAAAGGCTCAAGAACCGTCCTGTAGTAGGTTGTGAGATAATTAACATCGTTAAAGCTGCAACTCTCATCTCTAGGTGCTCCGAATGATTTGCAAGTATTGGCCAATAAAGTTCATAAACCTGAAAATGAAGAAAATATCATTAGTTCATTGTAAGCTTACATGCAAATAAAATATTGTGTATATGTGTGTCATTACAATTTACATCCAGGCACATGCTCAGAATTTTTTAAGATTGAAATATATCAACACATCCATTACTTCCCATAAAGTAGTAAATTAAATATAAATACATTCAAGTGATACACTTTTAAGAGAGAAAGAATTGAGGGAAAAAGGGGGGTGGGTGGGTATGAATTACATTCTAGAGGCTAAGTAGAACACCCACTGCAGGCCTGGGACAAAACAATGTACACCATGATAGGTTAACAAATTTTTATTTTGATACTTTTGGAGGACATTATCTACTTTTCTCCCCTTCTTCAAAGAAAGATCCGCTGTGTTAGACTGTCATTCATTTGCCTTTGCAGAAATGGCTGTGAAAATCCTACCATCTTCTAATTTAATGTTATTTAAGTTCTATCATGTTATGAACTATTATGATTTACTTAGGGACAGAATAATTTTCAAAATATGAACATGGAAGTGTTGTGGTTAACATATTGGAGTGAAGTGAGTCTCAAATGACCACTCAACCACCTATATTTAGGTCTGTGGTTTTGTTTTTAAATAATTTCTGCCAAATGATATGATGGTTCTTTGGAAAGGGTACTGCAAATTTCCTTCCCTATCCTTGTGTTGTATCTTTAATGGCTTAGTTCTCAACAGATTTTTTCCCATTTGATAATAATGTTATTTCTTCACTTGAAACATAAGATTTGAAAAATCTGAATATAATAATGCAAGGTTCAGCTGCATGGAATTTTCAAGATACAAGTGACAAATGATGAATATATAGGGTGTACATGAAGTCTGCAAACACGTTCAATTACTTATTGAACAAGAACCAAACATTTTACAGATATATTTTTATGTATACTGCCACAGCATAGTTTGGTAATTTTCTGATAGTCAGCACAAGTCATAAACATGGTGAGTTCGGGAGCAGAACAAGCTTGTTGTGTGTTGGAGTTCAACAAAACCAAGTGTGTTACAGTTGTTTAAGTATGGTAAGAAGCCACCAACAAGGAAGGTCATCTACCAATGGTACAAAATATTCATTATGAAGGGTTGCTTGTGCCCAGCATAGAGAAGCAGACATCCCCGTGTGAGTGAAGTGAAAGTGGAGTGCATATGAGAGACAATCCATAAGGAGTCCAAACCAAAGAAATCCGAGTGTCACACATCCCATGAACTCGAAATGGCTCCAATGACAGTGTGGAAAGCCCTGCAAATGAAGCTATCTTCATCCAAATTTGAATTAGTGCAGAAGTTAAAGAACAATGACAGAGACAAGTGTTTTCAGTTTTGTTTGTGTTTGCAACAATTGAATGAAGATGGGGATGGCATTGTTGATCACTTAATTTTTAACTATGAAGCCAATTTTTACACGAATGGGAAAATCAACAGGCATAATTGTTGAATCTGGGGTACAAAGCATCCACACAAATGCAATGAATTTGAGTGTGATTCCCCAAAGGTAAAGTTTTTCATGCCTCAAAACATCAAAAACTGTATGGGCTGTTCTCCAACCCCGAGAGCACTATCACTGGACATGTTGCAGCAATTGCTGATGCCTCAAATGCAATAGGACTCTCCATTCATCTTTCAGCTGAATGGGGCTACACCCCATTTTCATCGTGAAGTTTGTGGATACCTGAATACGGAGCTGCCACATCGGTGGATCAGCCTCACTACAGAAGAGGACAGCTGTTTCATAAAATAGCCTCCCTGATCACCAGATCTCACTCCATGTGACTTTTTTCTATGGGGACACATTAAAGTTTTGGTGTATGTACCACCTCTACCACACGATGTAGCAGAGCTCAGGGAGAGAATATGAAAGCAATTGCCACAGTTGACAATGCCATGCTGAGATGGGTATGGCAAGAATTCGATTACAATATGTATGAAATCTGTAAAATGTTTCATCCTTTTACAATAAATAATTGAAAGTAGGGATGGGTTGAACCCTAATTTTACCGAATCGAATCTGAATACCGAATCTTAAATAAAACATGTGCCGAATACCGAACCCGAATCGAACCTTCCGAATCTCGAACCCAAATAATCTGTCAACTCAAGTACATGTATTTAAAAAGAATTACTACTCTATCACAGCCAATGATGAAGATAAAGCCTTCTGGGGTGAATCCCAAAGGACAATATTAACAGTAAAAATTAAGAAATTAAAATTTCATTAAAATTTTTATTTTAAATCTTAAAGATTTATTAATACCCTTTACCCTTAAAAGAAATTTGTATGAAACATTTCGATATATATGTTGTTGAGGTGGTTTAAAAGATTGTAAGAAACTGTCTTCACTCTATTACAAAATGTTTCATTTTGAAATAAAAAAATAATGAAAGGAAAGGATTACGAATTGTTTTTCTTTTTTCAAAGGGGAAGACTCAAAAATAAAACCTGAAAAGATGAGTAGATATTTTGGAAGTTAAATAATAGATTCTTAAAAATTAGGATGTGTAAATCTTAAATAATTTTATAGTGACATATCAGGTATTTCATGAGTGATGGACAGAACATTCAGACACGTAGAAAACCGCGTTTATTCGATATATGTGTACTTGTTATTGCCACGAAGACATTTCAGAACTGTGAAAAGATTGTGCATTCCAGAGGGTTAAGCAAGGGTATTTTGCAGATTTATTTATTATTTCAAACATTTAAGATCACGTAACTAGTCTGCACAGAATTTTTATTCGTACAAGATTTAAAAATCACTACTAGAAGTCACTTGCCGTGCTTCATTTCTAACTATTCCCATTCAGCATAAGAATAATACAAATGTAAACATTAACATGATACGTATATTCTTCCGCGTTTGCCGTTGTCTTTCCGGTTTGTTAGGCGGACGGAATATAAACAGCTAACACGGAAGATTACATTGCATAATGTACTTTTGTAACTGAAGGTTTCCATATAACACTTTGGATTCTGGATTCGGTAGTATTCGGCCATTATGCGCCGAATCTCGAATCCGAAGCCAGTGTGCTAGATTCGGCGAATAATGGATTTGGCCGAACCACTCGGACACAACCCTAATTGAAAGTATTCCTGGACTTCATGTAAACCCTGTATATTAGATTACATATGAAATTTCTCATTCTCTTATGATGTGAGTAAAACTCTCTTTCTGATAACTCTAAATAATTTATTGTAATATTTTGTATTGCTTATCACATAAAAAATAGCTTTTATTACTTTCTTCTGAGAAAATTGTGGTGCTACTTACATGTATACAAATGAAACATTATTGATGTGTCAGGTCTACAAGAGTGCATGCTCAAAATCAAATATCAGTCACAGAAGATATCATGACAGATGTAATGATAAAAGCAGTATGACAAATGTGTTGCAAGACTTAGACTTTAACCCTAGAATCTCGAGTTAAGAAATCAGTTTACTATAAAAATCCCCAAAAATGAGGAAGCTTTCAGAGTTTCAAATTTTATCATTGTATGATATCTTTGGTGTCTACATGTGTCTATGTGCATGTTTTCAAGTTAATTTTTGAAGTTATGCATTACTCTCCACACAGTGAGTCAAATAAAATTGTTCTGTAATGATGTGTATGCTAATGCTTTATTGTTAAATTACATTCCAACAAACAATTTACAAACAGAGTTGAGGTTGAAAATTTTTGACAGCAGTGCAAAGGATAGTCAGTAATCATTTATCATTTATTAATTGATAAATCAGTCAATGACCATGTTACTTTTAACATAATCATTGACTGATTTGAAAATTAATAAAAGAGTTTAGGTTAGTGAAAGTATTCTTGTGTGTAATTTGACAAAAATCATGGCGAAGTAAGATTTTATATTATGTAGGAAATATAAATTGATATTATAGAAATAAAGATCAGTGTTTAATGTGAAATCCTTATCATGTTGCAATTACATGATCGTAATCAGTACCATGGAAATAGATAATTGGCTAGTAATTTTCTGGTTTCCAGTGAATTACTAAGCATAAATGTTTGTATAGTAGAAAATATGTTTAATTTTGGTGAAACTAATTAGAAGTAGACACCATTTACAGAAAAACTCACGATTTGAACAATGACAGTCGAACCATATCCACAATCAGATTGTTTGCATTTGGTTGAAAAGTAATATGACATGTAATTAATTCATCATTATCAAAACCTAATTTCAGCATAAAACATTCTAATACTGACAAAAATATATCCTTTTACCACACACATTAAAAATTAAACCAAATGATTTGGTGCAATAAAATTTACTAACATGTAATGCCAATGTAATGGACCTCTATATGTGTACCTGAAGTGTGCTTATTTATGAACAGTACATGCACAAAACATTCATACATTTTTCTTAATAAAAAGACTGATTCGTATTACTTACTGTTTCTGGATGATATGGTGCCTTGTTCATTGTTGCCCAGACTCCCAAGAATCTTATGTGATGTGGTTCTCTTGAGAGTTGTGTGACATTGCCTTTAATAATTGGCAATATATGGTAGAATGTGTTGCCATCCTCAATGTTATTGAGAACTTCCAGGTATAGCATCTGTTCATCATATGTAGTACTTCCTAAAACACAAGACAGTGTCATGTGTCTTAGATGGATCTTGAGTTACAACTAAACAGCTACACAAGTGTGTGTGAGTATCTCTCTCTCTCTCTCTCTCTCTCTCTCTCTCTCTCTCTCTCTCTCTCTCTCTCTGGCGCACACACACACACACACACACACACACACACACACACACACACACACACACACACACATATAATCTCTCCGAGCAACTACTAACAGGGACTGAGAGTAACATGCTTTTGTGCTTACAATTTAATAGATAATTGAGTCTGTGCTTGCACTCTGGTTGAAAGGTTGTCCTGAGAGAAAATTAATTATCCACACGAAGCAAACATTCCATTCCCAACATTGGCAAGCTGCGCTGCCGACTTGGGATAAATTTAATCATTGCCTGAAGATTGTAAGAATGACGAAATTATATCTGAGTGTACATATCCTTGAGATTTATGTTGTCCAGTATCACCAATGATTCTTTGCACTATGGAGGGCTGTTATTTGGCACTCAGGGAGTCCATATATTCATCATACAGTGATTCATTGAGCAGCAGGATCTTCCTCCCAATTGTCCGACTTAGTAAGTGACTCTGTAAGTGACACCGCTGCGCTCTGCTTGATAATACTCAGTATATAATAGACCACCTTCGAGAGAGATCACAACAGCTTGCAATGTATAATATCTATAAATAAAAAGCAATGTTCCCAGTGACTGACTGACGGAAAGATAAAATGAATGACTCATCACCACAGATGATAAAAACTTGAAATTTGCAGAGGGTGTTCATTTTACACTGTTGTGACGTTTAAGAAGCGATTTTTCAATATACTGTCCCTAAGGGGGTGAAATAAGGGATGAAAAGATTTTCGAAAAATGCTGCTATTAAGCTAGTTTTGCAGCCTGAACTACAAAAATTAGTAATTGGAGTCTTGGTTACAATTAAAAAAGTACGTGTATCTCCCCTTCCCTCTTCGTCATTGTCTACCCTTCTTGTATCTTGTCTTAGAAATCTAACTTAGAACATTGTTTTGTCTTATGTTCCAAATCTTATATCTCCACAAGTCCTTGACTGATTGCTTTGAAATATTGATACAATGTACTATGCAGATGTTTTTACATACTCATTATTTAAATATATCAAATAAGAATTTATATAAATTTTATAATGTGGAAACATTGACACCAAAATTGCAAAAGTGCCATATATAAATGAATAATGTATTAAACAAATAGGTGTCTAAAAACCTTCTCGTTTTACAGTGCAACATTGTGACAAATTTGGAGCTCAATCGGTGAAGAACTTTTTGAGATTTCAAGCACACACAAACCAACACAACATTTTTATATATAACGATTGAAGTGTGTTTGCTCTCAGCTCAGTGCCTTTTAAACTTCTTCTGTAACTGTTTTACATATGACATCTACAAAATCAGATTCTTCCTCCATTGTGGCCACAGTTATTACTTTCAGATGCCATTCGTACTTGCTAATTCCAATGATGCATTTCAATGATGCATTCCTGCTATAAAAATCTGCTTTGTGGATAGTGCCTGATACATTCCTCAGCAACACCTTTCATATGATGTGCAACCATCTTCTTCCTCTTCATAGTAGGGTTATCTATATTACACAGCCCCAAGAGATCTTCAATGTATGCTTTAGTAGTGTCACCTTGATGCCATGATCTGCACTTCAGTTTATCTTCAACTTGACATTTCTGTCACTATCATCTCCAAAGTACTTCTGCAGTTCATCTGGAATATAACCACACAATTCTGCTTGTCATCATTATGTTCATACCAGTGCATGGCACACTTCTCCTAGTAGAAGTAGACATTAGCCAGGGTTATATTTTTGCCTTATTTGTTGAATTCAAAGATATGCTCCTATTCCTTTAATCACTTCTTTGGATTGTGACCATTATTGCCAGAGTACATTGAAGGATGTCTCACATATTGGCAAACTGTTGGTGTCATGTTATTTGCCTCCTCTTCCTTACTCTCTCACTCTCTTTCAGTCAGTTGAGTATGTCTTGAGCTCTGGTTTCTCACCACATAAACAATGGCTCTGTTGTAACCTAATAGGAGCAACTTTGCTGACACGGGTGCACATGATCCCAAGTTAGGTTTACCCAGCATTTGCACCCCAATAATGTCATTTAGTGAGTTCTAGGATGTAGCTGGTTGATTAACAAACACTGGTTTAAAATTGGTGATGGCTTATCTAGCACTTGCACATGCACAAGAGTACAGAATGAACTGACTCCAGTCAGATGATTACATAGTATATGTACACTAACAGAAACTTCTAAAATTTATTTCTCTGCAAATTTAGAAGTTACTATAACTGTATTCAAATAAAATAAAGTAGGATGTGCCTTAATCCCAGAACACTTTTCTTTCAAATCCAGTATTTTATCTACTAAACCACACTTTGTCATCCAGTGCCTCATTTATGACAACATTATTCATTTGGAAAAAGTGATAGGTGCCAAGTGATAGATTTATATATAAAATAGACGAAGATTACTCACCAGGCAAAGGAGCACAGGTGTGACAGCATCACAAATAAATAAATAAATAAATAAATACACACAGACACACAAATGCAAGCTTTCGCAACCCAGTTGCTTCTTCAGGCAGAAGGGAAGGAGAGGGAAAAGGAAATGATGAGGGTTTTAAGGAAGGGGGTAAGGAGCCATTCCAATCCCGGGAGAGGAAAGACTTACCTTGGGGGAAGAAAAGGAAGGTGAACAAATACATTCACACAGACGCAAAAACACGTAGGCAGACATACTATAGAAACCATAGTATGTCTGCCTAGGTGTGTTTGCGTCTGTGTGAATGTATTTGTTCACCTTCCTTTTCTTCCCCCAAGGTAAGTCTTTCCTCTCCCGGAATTGGAATGGCTCCTTATCCCCTTCCTTAAAACCCTTATCATTTCCTTTTCCCTCTCCTTCCCTTCTGCCTGAAGAAGCAACTGGGTTGCGAAAGCTTGCGTTTGTGTGTCTTTGTGTATTTATTTATTTATTTATTTGTGATGCTGTCACACCTGTGCTCCTTCGCCTGGTGAGTAATCTTCGTCTATTTTTTATATATAATTTTTCCTGCTAGGAATTTTTCGTCTTAATATATAACGTCACCAACAGTGTAAAATGAACACCCTCTGCAAATTTCAAGTTTTTATCATCTGTGGTGATGAGTCGTTCATTTTATCTTTCCGTCAGTCAGTCACTGGGAACATTGCTTTTTATTTATAGATTGCAAGCTTTTGTGATCTCTCTCGAAGGTGGTCTATGCATTTTATTCTATTATATACTGAGTATTATCAAGCAGAGCGCAGCAGTGTCACTTACAGAGTCACTTACTAAGTTGGACAATTGGGAGGAAGATCCTGCTGCTCAATGAATCACTGTATGATGAACATATGGACTCCCTGAGTGCCAAATAACAGCCCTCCATAGTGCAAAGAATCATTGGTGATACTGGACAACATAAATCTCAGGGATATGTACACTCAGATATAATTTCGTCATCCTTACAATCTTCAGGCAATGATTAAATTTATCCCAAGTCGGCGGCGCAGCTTGCCAATGTTGGGAATGGAATGTTTGCTTTGTGTGGATAATTAATTTTCTCTCAGGACAACCTTTCAACCAGAGTGCAAGCACAGACTCAATTATCTATTAAATTGTAAGCACAAAAGCATGTTACTCTCAGTCCCTGTTAGTGGTTGCTCGGAGAGTAGTAATGTTGGCAAGGAAATCTTCAGTTTAGAATTATAATTGATTTATTGACAGTGGTTCATACAGGAACATATTAACGACAGAGCAGAACTGCATTAAATGGTTATTTTATGGTAAAAACACAATTCATTCAAAATATTCATTTTGATAAGGATCTTCTTCGAATTACCACTGCATTATAGAGAACAACATTCCTGAGTAACGCTTAGGAATCAAAACACCATAGAAACAATTCTGAACAAAACATTGTTTATGTGCGTAGTTATTCCATTTTATTTTATGTAACATTAACTTTGTGATAGTTTCCAATAGATAGCACATAATTTGAAGCAATTCCCTAATTTTTAATTTCTTCATTTTAGATAGGTACGACCAGTGAAAGACGAGATGTGCATAGAGGTAGCTGGAGGAGGAGATTGAAGATTGATGGAAAGAAAGGGAGTGAAGAACAGAGGAAATGGGACATATATGGAAAGAATGTAGAAAACAATAGCTTTTTACTAAGATGGTCCAGAATCAGTAAACTGATCTGTATGTTTGTGGAGAAAACAAACAACAACAAAAGTAATCTATCTCAAGGAAAAGTTCTTCAATCTAAACTTGTGGCAGAAATAAACAGTCAGTTCAACATTACACATCGCACAATGACTGCTTACCTCCCTCAAACTAACAGACTAACTTAACCCAGGAGCAGACACACTGCACTGCCAAGAGTCGAATAAGCACACAGGGTATCTTGTAACCCAGAGCATAAATTTCATAATACGATATCAAACTTTGGAAAACTGGCATTTACTTTGTGAATACACACACTGAGCATTATCATTGTAAACCTGAGTTTTTATTTGATGTTGTTAGAGTAAATTTTACATATTTCATGAAAAGGCAACAAAATGTGTTTCAGTAGAGGTATATATACTTTATTTTTCAATTTATTACGAGTTCTCTACATTTTATGACTCACCAGATATGGCAAAATAGGACAAAGGACTTATTGGTTACAACTGTTGCAAGTAATTGTAACATGTTTCTTACAAACAAACTTTTTGCATATATTACACGTAATGGTTGTTGATACATCTTTTTCTCAGCCACATGTTACACACTTCCCACGTTTCTTAGTTGCTGACCTTTGAGAAGCAGGCAGTGATAAGTTATCCTTTTTCAGAAGCTCTCGATAGTTATGCAAGAATGCTGAAATATCACCAGGTAGAAACATTATTTAGGATCTTTCAATTAGATTGGGTTTCATCAGTACCATTGCTAAATTCTTCAAAAAGATTCTTCTTGCAAAACATGGATTGTTTGGATTTGAGGAATACAAAATTTGTCATGTCATAAGCCCTTTGTATGTTAAAAAAGATGGCAACAAGGTGGTGGCACCTGGAAAAGGCTGTGTAGATTGTGGACTCAAGGTTCACCAGGTTGTCAGTGGTAGAGCGATCCTGGCAGAAACCATCTAGACTGGGAGCCAGTAAAAACCGATTCTTGAGGATCCAGCGTAACCACCTACTTACCGTATGTTCCAACAGTGTACAGGAAATGATGCTGGGCCAATAACTATCCACATGATGAGGATTCTTGCCCAGCTTAAGCATTGGGATGATTATACTCTCCTGCCATTATGATGGGAAAGCACCGTCACTCCAGATGTCATTAAAGAGAGGAAGAAGATGATGCTGGCTCTCCGCTGAGAGATGTTTCAGAATTTGGCTGTGGATGCTATCAGGCCAGGGGCTGTGTTGGGACATTGTGCAAGAACACTGATGAATTCTCACTCACTAAAAGGCGCGTTATATACCTCCAAGCTTCGAGCGGTGAAGGAGAGGGGCTGGCATTCCACCTGCTCCTTTAATGTACGGAAGGCCAGTGGGTAATTTGCAGAGGCAGAGATACGAGAGTAATGCTCGGCAAACATCTCTGCAAGCATAGCTGGGTCCGTACGTATAACACCATTTATGGAGATCCCAGGGATGCCTCCTGGCGTCTGGTATCCATTTAGTCGTGTAATTTTCCTCCAGACCTGTGTGGTTGAGGTACCTGACCTGATAGTGGAGACGTACCTTTCCCAACACTCCTGTTTCTGTCTTTTAATCAACTGATGAGCACGGGTGCAGAACCGTTTAAAACTGATGAGATGCTCCAGAGAGGGGTACCACTTGTATCACTATAAGGCCCACCTGCGGTCTTTCAAGGCTTCAG
Organism: Locusta migratoria; assembly: GCA_026315105.1. NCBI lineage: Eukaryota > Metazoa > Arthropoda > Insecta > Orthoptera > Acrididae > Locusta > Locusta migratoria. Next base: position 789,031,512 of record CM048755.1, read on the forward strand.
TAACATCTGGCGAGCACCACGGCACTGTCTTACACCATGGGCACCCTGACAAACAGGAAACAGTAGCTTCTGCAGCAGAAACTATGGAGTGTGTGCCGCTGTCAACCATCAACCACCACATTGATGTTCTTGAGTGGGTGAGGGCAGACAGTGGCAGCAGAAGTATAGTCTATCCAGTAAACCCTGTTTGGGGCCCACCTGGGTAGGCGCCCTGGGGACTGACACTGTGGGAGAGACAGAAAAATGGGAAAATGATCAATGCCACGCAAGTCATCGTGGGCTCTCCAGTGGACAGATTCTGGAAGGCTGGAAGGTCTATACGAGATAGACAGCTCAATGACCGAGAATGTGCCCTGCACCACAGTAATATGTGTGGGGGCACCTGTATTTGAGTCAGATGTTGAGGCAAGATAGTAAGTTATCAAGTACTCTGCCATGGCCAGAAATCATTGAACCACTCCACAAGGTGTTATGGGCATTGAAGTCACCCAGTAGTAAGAAAGATGGGGGGATTTGAGAAATAAGCCCAGGCAAAACGTTCTGGGAGATATCACCATCAGGAGGGAAGTAGAGACTGCATACGGTTATCTTCTGTGTAGTCCTTATCCTGACAGCCACTACTTCTAGTGGTGTGTGAAGGGGCATGGGTTCACTATAGACAGACGTAAGGACATAAACACACACCTCACCTTAGACAATAGGAGAGTAATAGCATGCACATAATTGCTTATGGGAGGCAGTGTTGTCACTAGCGGTAAACAAGACGTGGGGTATTATATGCCCCAGTGTGCCCGCTCGAGGGTTAATGTCTTAAGACTTTGGCTGACATGCTGTTACCATATGTCAGTGTCGAGCAGGGCAACTGGGATGAGATGTTGCCTTTTGTAAAGTTTGCCTGCAAAACTGCGAAATAAGATGCCAGTGGATTTAGCATATTCTTCTTGGTGGATGGTCATAAAGCAACAACAATGGACGTCTTTCCCATCTGGACTGACAACATGGACATCAATTGCATCAGTGAATTATTAACGAGCACTCAGGAGGCTTAACAGGTGGCTCAACTTGGTATGCTACAGGCTCAGGATAAGGACTGTGAAAGGTATTACAAAAGCCATTGACCTGTTTTGTTCTAGCTGGTGACCTCATCTGGACCTTCTCGTTTGTTTGGATGGTCGAGCTGTCTGAGAAGCTACTCAGATGTTACTTTGGGCCATACAAGTTCACAAGACATCTATCCATGTGACTTATAAAGTTGAAGATTGCAACCCCAACATAAGATGGAAGGGTAGGAGCACAGTCCATGGCCTGTGAGTGAAGCCATATAGATATCCAACAGTCCAGGATAAATTTGAAGTTCCAGCAAGACTCAACAAGGTAAAGGCAATGAAAGTGGTAATGTCATCATAAGTTCAACACAGTCCACTTGGAGTTGTAATGTGCAAGGCCAACAACTCATTCCAACAGCAAGAAGACATGAACATCGAGACACTGTTCTTGTTGGGGGGGGGGGGGAGGGGGGAGGGAGGAAGGGGGGAGCAATGTCACAAATAAGATGCTGTTCTCATATGGAATGAGCTGGACAACAGCAACACTGTGGTGCAATGGATAAAGAATTGCACTCTTAAGCAAAGTATCTTGGGTTTGAGACCCATCCCGATTGTACATTTTAATTTGAATATAGATTTCTAGTAGCTTCTAGATGTATTAAGAAATAATGTTCCAGAAGTTTCTGTTATTGAATATACTGTGTAAACCTCTGGCCAGAGTTATTCCATCCTGTGCTCTTGTAAATGTGTGACAAGTACTAATAAATGACACCAAATTTAAACCAGTGTTTGTTAATCAACCAGCTAAGTCTTATGGCACCACTTTGTAACAATATTGACAGATTTATCAGATCTAGAATTTTGTTCAGTAAATAACTGAAGGTCTTTCTATTACAAAGTGGGTGGCAACACACTGCTTATTAAACAAAACTAGTATCATCTTTTGTTACTAAAGAAACATTTTCCATACAATGACCTGGAATCACTAGTAGAAGTATGCAGCCAATAAAGTTAAGATAATTGTTTGGATTTAGTAGCAAGTAAACAGGAATACTTTTATTATTCCAAAATGGCATCTTTTGGACTCTTCTCTTCACCAGATTTCCTGGTTATAAACAAATAACAGATGTTTGCTTACAGTTAAGTACAAAATTAAAAAATCTTTACAATGCTGTATGTGTCATTACCATTTTGTCATAAATAAACCTTTGCTATGCATATACATTCAACAACATTACACAAACTACATTGGGTACACTTAAAAGGGGTTACTATGGGACATTGTGACAGTGTGCTCACACTCAGAAGGAAAACTTTGTGGTGCTAGGTAAATCTCATTTTAAACTCTCGACCTTTCTCTTCCAAATAATAGCTATTGCATGATATACACTTCATTTTATACACCATTTCACAAAATTTATTTTGTGCCGGCTCTGAATTACATCTCGGTAGATACTTGCTACTCTAATTTTGTCCAAGTTTCTGTAAAATAATTTTTCCTAGATTCACAATACTAGTTTTGTCATACCCACTTCAATCCCCCCACTTGCACAATTACTGATGTCTTCATTCATCACATCTTTATCTAGTCCATACTTACCAAATCTGTGGACCATGAATAGAAAGATCTTTTTATGAGTTCCAGAATAGCATGAGTGTTAGAATTACAAGATCTGCTGCTGTTACTTTTGAAAAATACCTAATTTGAGCTTTGAATTTTCCTTAGTTATTTGTATGTCTAAGTAGTTAAGGGTCCCCTCATTTTCAAATTCAGTAATGAAGTCTAAATTTCCATCTGTGGAATATAGGTCTTGACCTTTCAGCTTTCTTAGTACTTCTTTGAAAAATTGTATTCTGCCAAATTTACCCCGAATGCATCAAAAGACCTGTTTTCCCAATTGTTTATAAACATTTCCAGTTTTTTTCCTCAGGAGAACAATATGGAGGAAGTCCTGAATACTAGCTTTAGTTTTAAAAACAAATTGAGATCCCTTACACATCACTCTAACTCACAACTATTTGTCTTTAACTTCTCTTGATGAAATTTCTCCTTTACATAGAACAACAATCTGTTTCCAATCAAACAAGGTTATTATCCTTCTTTTCACTGAAAATATCTATACAATACCTACACTTTGTATAGAAGTGGTTTACATTTTATGACATTTTAAAGTACCAAGTTTCTTTGCACCATGTCAACATAAGTTCAGGAAGAATTTGCTTATGGCACACACAGATGGAGCAAAACTTTTTCAGGGTGAACAGTGTAGTTGAAACATGCTTTCCCATGTGTGGAGTGGTTGTTAATAGAATATAAATTTAATGATCTGACAAGGAGACCACATGGGTATTGGATTTTAGAATTTTTGGATATTTATGGTAGGTGAAGTTCAGAACTCAAATAACAATCAGCCAAAGCCATTTGATGCAACTCTCAAAAATCCTCAAGACAATCGACTTTGAAGTTTTGCAAATACATGTAAGTACCAATAACTAAAGCAGTTGCACCATCTGTCAGTGTAGCTTAGGTGGTTGAATTCTGGCCTTACAACCACAGGATCGGTGGATCGAATCTTACTGACAGATACTTTTTTCTTCTAATAGTAATATTTATGAAAAAATTCAAGTATTTTTGTTCATTTATAATTAAAGGTTGTTAATAATTATAGTTTCAATCAAAGAAACAGTTATATTATTTATGGTATTGGCTTCACTATTAGTTGACAACAGTAGTCTTTCATTGTTCAGTTTGTGAAGAGCTACAACGCTGTTTGTGGAAAATTATCTTTGTAGCTACTAACAGCTTTCCAAGAAACTAACTCAGTCAACCATCATTTTAGGTGAAGACAAAGTGTTCAGCTCATCTGCATACACATAAACAAAATCTGGTACAATACGTGGAATTCAAAAACAATGGGGAAAAAAGGTATCTCTCTCATTGGGATTCAAACCACCAACTCCATGGTTATGAGGCCACGATGCTACCACTTGAGCTACAGTGACATTTGCTGCAACTGGTTTAATTATTAGTACTTAAGTGTACTTGCAAAATACCAAAGTTGATTTTCTCGAGAATATTTTAGAGTTGCGTCGAATGGCTTTGACTGATTGTTATTTGAGTTCTGAAAAAACCGATACCCATGTGGTCTCCTTGTGAGCAGGTTTAAATTTTTGTTATGAGTTCATATGAGCCTGATATCTCTGTTTGTAATCACTACATATTGCATTTGTTTTGACTTTTAAAATGTCTCATCATTTGTTGAAATTTCTCAAAAAATAAATTAAAATTATCATTTAGTAAACTATATCTATAATATTATGGTCAAATATTGTTACAGTATGCATATAAAGTCTCCATATAACTCAGAGGAGTTTGAGCTTTGAGCTTATAAGATGTGAGCTTAATCTGCTTAAATATTGAAACTTTCTTCCTCTTACCCCCTCCCTCCACCAGCCATAAGGTTATCATAAATACAATACTACAACTTCCTAGTTGGGACAACACCAGAATCTTACCTGCAGCTTGTTTTCCCTTTTGAGGTCAGACAATTTTGGATGGAGTTCACAATGCATATTGTCATCTTTTTTTTTTTCCTTGCATGTCAATGTTTTCTATATCATCCTTATGAAACAAGGCTTGGGCAATATCACATACATGAATCATTCATTCAGGATATATATAATAATAATAAAAAATTAAATTTGCAAAGTCAATAATGAAATTGCAAAGGATCTAAGTCTTTTTTACATAGAGGACATTTCAGAAGTTACCGTTTTACACTTTAGCTATTTCATTTATTCAACTTATTTTACTACTGGTCAGTTTTGACACTAGTGCCATTTTCATTCGGTTTTAAACGATGGAACCAAGCAGACTTCAAGGCTACAAGCTCAGATGTAAGTCAGTGGGTCTGATATTTGAGGTTGCTTGATAATGGCTTTAATGTTGCAATTGTTCAGTAGTAAATAAATTTTGATGTAATTAGAAGCTGTAAGTGTTAAATTATGACTTTTAACCTGTTTAATTAAGCTTCAAATTTATTACAGCTGGTAACCCATCACCGTGGTGAATATTGTACTTTAGTATGATTTAAAATTACGTTTTTTGTGTTCACTGAGCAATAACTTATCCTTCTTTAATAAATATTACTGAATTAGTACTGCTTTAAATACCTATCCTAACCTAATTTAACCATGAATTATCTGTAGTCTTACTGGTAAACAGGTCCACAAATTGTCTTACATAAAGGTCAAATTTCGCTGGACTGCATTTCAGTGGACATATTTTGTAGATCAGATTAGAAAATGAAAGAACTGCAGTTTGCTTAATCCTTGCAGATTTATCATCCCCAAGTGACAATAAAACCTGTGAAATAATTACGAATAACATTAATCATCTGGTTATGTTAATATTAACAGTATCAGCAATGAAACTGGAACACTCACCTCACATTCTTGAAGGAGGTGTTCTGATGGTTCACGAATATAAAATGGTAAATTTGTGAGAAGTTTTACAGCAGATTCTTCTTTCACCTTACAATTCAATATGAGATCTCTGATAAAAAGTACAGAGGCCTCAGTGCCAACCTTAGGAAGTAATTCAAAAAAAAAGTTCCTGAAAAGGTTCACATTGAGATATTAACATAGTGTTGCAAATGTTTGTTACAGTTTTCCACTAAAGTATAAATTATCATCAAGGAAAATTTTATTTAAAATTTTTTGTTTAATTTTTAAGCTAAAATAACATTTTAAAGATTTTCTTTAAAATGGTACTTGTGTTTATAGATAAGGATTGTCAGGTGAGTCATTGCATTAAAATTTGTGCTATGACCGGGATTCAAACTTAGGCCTCCTGCTTATTAGTCAGTCACTTTATCCATTCAGCCTCTGTGGCATTAAGGATAATGGAAATGCATGAAATATGTAATAGCATCTACCTACACACCACAACCTTCAATTCTGCCTTGATATTCCCCCTTTGTAATGCATACCAGCATTTCCAAGTCCGTCTAATACCTGAATAGCATCTCAAGCATTGAATGTAAGAGGGACACTCTTACCTGCACCTTAAACATGGGTGATATTAATGCCAGTTTCTCCTGGCGTATTATCTGATCAAAGAATCCACTGGTGCACAGCCAGTTCATAGTGTTCGACAATCATCATGAACTGGCAGTTCATCTGTGGACTCTTCAATCAAATAAATATATGTTAATATTCGATTAATGATGAAAATTCTCCTCAGAGATGATATTATTGTTCAAACGTGATAGATTGGCTGGCCAGTACTTACCTTTGTGCTGCACCGCCGATATTTACACAAATGAAGAAACAGAAAAAAAGGGGGACGAAAAAGGACAACACAGTTCCTTCATCAGGAGAAGAGAAAGGAAGAAGAAAGGGAAGAAGAAAGATACAGCACAAAGGTAAGTACTGGCCAGCCAATCTATCACGTTTGAACAATAATAAATATATGTTAGACAGTTCTTGGGTATCCAACCATGTTGCATTGTAATGCCTCCACAATATTTCACCAATCATACATGCTGCCACCTTCAGGTGGTTCCTGCTTCTCCTCTAGGTGTCCTATAGACATTCACCATTACCCCCTCCACCACCCGTCTCCTAAAGCTGCTAGTGGTGGAGGAAGTGGCACCCATGTCTGAACTCTGGCCTGCAGCCTCTGTGATACTGTTGTGATGCATGGACCTCCATCTCTGGGAATGATTCTTCTTCCCTAACATCAGTGCTGGGTTCCAAAACTGACTGAGTTGAAGGCCACTATCTGTATTAATTAGAATATCTGCAATCTGATTTCAATGTTCTCTTTTGTAATGCAATCCCAAAAAGAGGTGAATTTCCTGAGTATTTTTGTGTTAGTATATGCCACAGTGTGACCACAGCTTATCTAGTGGTGTGGTGTAATTGTATGTGGCAATTTTGTTCAAAGCACAATTCTCCTACCATGCATACTGTTTTCCACATGTACAATTTGCCACACTACAGGGAATTTGTTAGATACCTGGTTTCAGGAAGTCTAGATCATCTTTCACTGAGCCTAGTAGAGTCAATGTTTTTGCAGGAGGTCAAAATATATGTTTAACATTGTGTTGCTCCAGAATCCTGCAAATTTTCCTCAAAGTATTTCTGACAATTACAATGCATACAAATTACCTGTATTATTAATTTTTTTCCCTCAGTGCAATCTGAATGTACATCTTATCAGTTTGTTGTTGTATCTGTTTCTTCAGAATATTGTCTCAAGGTGTTGCAGTTCCACTGGAAGGCTGCCTCAGTCACAGATCTACATCTACATCTACATACATAGTCTGCAATCCACCGTAAGGTGTGTGGCAGAGGGTACACTGTACCACTACTACGCATTTCCTTTTCTATTCCACTCCCAAATAGAAAGACGAAAAAAATAATGACTATATGCCTCTGTACAAGCCCTAATTTCTCTTATCTTGTCTTTGTGATCACTACGCGAAATGTAAGTAGGCGGCAGCAAGATCGTTCTACACTCAGCTTCAATTTTTAGCCCTCTAAATTTCCTCAACAGAAATTGACAAAAAGAATGTTCTCTTTCCTCCAGTGATCCCCAATTGAATTGCTGGATCATTTCTGTGACACTCGCGCATTGGTCGAACCTACCAGTAACAAACCAAGCTGCTCGCCTCTTAACTGCTTCTATAGCCTCCTTTAAACTGATCTGCTGTGGGCCCCAAACACTTGAGCAATACTCAAGACGTGGTCATGCAAGCGTTTTATACACAGTCTCCTTTACAGTTGTAGTACATCTTCCCAAAATTCTCCCAATAAACCGAAGTCAGCTGTCCACTTTACTCACAACTGTCCTTACATGTTTGTTCCATTTCATATTGCTCTGCAATGTTATGCCTAGATATTTGAATAACGCAACTGCATCAAGAAGCTCATTACTAATGCTGTATTTGAACATTATGGGATTCTTTTTCCTACTCATGCGCATCACCTTACATTTTTCTACACTGAGAGCTAGCTGCCATTCTTTGCACCAACTAGAAATTTTTTCCAAGTCATCCTGTATGCTATTACAGTCATTTAAAGACGACACCCTCCCATACACCACAGCATCATCAGCAAACAGCCGTAAATTACAAGTTACTCTGTTTGTCAGATCATTTATATAGATAGAAAATAATAGCGGTCCTATCACATTCCCCTGGGGCATGCCGGACGATACATTCATCTCTGATGAACACTCGCCGTTGAGAACAATGTATTGCATTTTATTACTTAGGAATTCTTCCAGCCAGTCACAAATCTGTGAACCTATTCCATAAGCTCATATCTTCATTAGCAGTCTGCAGTGTGGCACCACTTCAAACGCCTTTTTGAAGTCGAGAAAAACACAGTCCGCCTGTAGCCCTTCATCCATGGCTCGCAAGATGACACGTGAGAAAAGAGCAAGCTGATTGATTTAGCCTTCTTTTGGTGCCTAAAACTATCTGAGCACAATAATTTCCATGCATTGTGGCAAATTCAATCGTGCCCCGTGAACGAGTGTGTGTAGAATGCCTTTGAGCTGGGAGTTGTGATGGCAACTGGAGGCATTCAGATACAGATCAGTGTGTGTAGGTTTTCATACACACTGTGTCCCAGCTTGCCATTGGGTTTCCATTTCACCATGACATTAAGAAATGGAAGGGCACCATCCTCTTCATGTCTATCATGAACTGTACGATAGAGTGCAGCAAATTGAGATGTTAAAGAAATTTGTTTGGCTGTACTATTCATGTAGTCAAATTACAAACATCTCATCCCCATAGTAAAAGAAACCAGTTGGTTTTAATTGGGCTCATTCCAGGACATTCTCCTCAAAATTATCCATAAAGAAATTTACCACTACTGGTGAAGGCAGACACCCCAGGACAATACCATATGTCTGTTCATAATCATTTGTGTGAAACAGTAAGTAAGTTGAATTATGTACAAACCCAAAGAGCCTTGTTAGCTTGGCCTTGAATTTCTTGCTTATAAATTCCATAGTGTCTTTCGGTGGTACATTGTTGAGCAGGGACACTATGCTGAAGCTCAGTAACAAGTCACTATCTATGAGTTAAAGTTCTTTTATATGTTGTACAAAGTGGGTGAAATTGCAAATGTGATGATCACAATTCCACACAAATGGACTCTGAAGACCAGTTAGGGTTACTGTTCCTATTTTACTAACTATTGGTTGCAGAGGGATATGATCCTTGTGGACCTTTGGCAATCAATACATTCATGGTGGTGCAACAACTCATGGTCAGTTTTTTGATGGTTTTTATATTGAAGAGAGGGTGGAGAAGTTCGATGGTTCTTCTCTGGAGGTGACTTGTTGTATCTCCTTCTGCCCTCCTGTATGCTGCATCATTGAGAGATTCATACATTTCATACATTCATACATTTTCCTCCTATATTCTGAGTGCAGTAGCAGTACTGTAGCATTCCCTTTGCCAGCATATGTGACCACCAACACAGGATCATTATGCAGATTGCACATGTTCGCTCTTTCTGCCTTTGAGATGTTTTCCTTTAGTGGTGCTATGCTTGTAAGTGCACAGCATGTTACATGGTGTATTTCATCTGCTTTATTGGCTGATATAGTGTAAGTGGCCTGTTCCACACTGCTTATAATGTCCAAAATCGATAGTGTTGTCTGAGTTGGGGCAAAGTTGAGTCATTTATTGAGCACTGACACTGCTGAATCATTAATCATTCTTGCCATACGGTTGATGACAGTACACCTAAGTTGTTCTTACATGGTTTTCTGCCATGCTGCAAGACATTCAAACTCTGAGGTCTGTCTTCTTGTGGACTTACTTCACACACTATACTCTTGTATCATATGTCAGCATTAGCCCATTCCCATGATATGGTAGATAGCACCAAAGCTATCTTGAGATGTACCTCCAACTGTTTAAGTGTCATCCAAACAGCAGCAAATATAGTGAATTTTCTCTCTTACCAGTGCTAAGCTGGCTCACTTGGTAATGCACCTAGAATCTGCTGTAATAATGTGGTGAGTTATCTTGGCAAAAGGTGGTACGACTGTACCATCAGTCCACAGCTTGCTCAGCAGCTTCATCTGTGGAAGAATTAAAGGTACCTCATATGTTTTCTCAGTGTATTTCAATGTTAAACAGTTCTTGGGTAACCAAACAAGTTGCATAGTTATTCTTCCACAATATTTCAGCAATCATACATGTTACCATCTTCAGCTGGTTCTGATAAATGCTGTGCTGCTCCTCTCAGTGTCCTATGTATGTTTACTGTTACACCCCCCCCCCCCCCAGTGCTCCTCTCCTACTGATTTCAGAACATGTCACCTGAAGTTGGCAGCACGTACGATTACCGAAACATCATGGAGGAATTGCTATACGAACCCAATGGATATCCGAGAACTGTTAAACACTGAGAAAATTTCAGATCACAAATAAACACATGTTCCAGAGACAGATTATCTCCCTTATGTTCAAACGCCAGTGCTATTCTATCTGAGAACATCGGTATGTGTGTACAGGCCTGCACCATCAACTTGCTCCCTGTGGCTACCTGACCTATGACTGTCAACATTAGCTCTACACTGAGCATGCAGCCTTCAACAAGCAAACTTAGTTGGGGAAATCATTAATAAATATACATATACAGTCTTCAGCCCTCCAACTCTGCTCTCTCATGTATCTTTGTTCTGCTGTAATATACATATGCCATTCTATGACTCAATAGAAGTGTTAATCTCTGTATTCTTCATATACTTTTATCTGTTGTTTTATGTAATTGACAAGATTATGTGGCACTTTTATTTTATAAGAGTATTGTTTTTCCTTATGGCTGTGAGTTTCATGGAATGTAAAATATTTCTTTTGGGTTCATAGAATATAGTGGCATTTGGTTCTCTCTACTGTATAGGTCTACTGATTGAACAATTGTGCAGATTGTCCTAGTAATGTTCTTTCTTGAAGTCAGTTTTAAACGAATACCTGCATTTTGTGATTATGAAGGTTTTCCAAGTGTAATAACCGATTATAATCTTCTCAGGTTTGCAGCCGGGTACTAAAGTCAACTAAACATGATATTTCAGCAGCACAACTGCCCACCATTCTCAGGTGAGCTTGATTGTACACAATCTCACCAGAACTGAGTTCCCAGTGTGATAGGTGTCTCCTTTATACATCCTGAAAGACACAGAGCGTGCACAAGAAGTAACCATGTCTGCCCTGTGGTGCACAAGACATACAGTGTTCTGGTGGTAGAAACCAGTGAAATTGATAATCGATGATGAAAAAGTATTATTCAAATAACTGAGGCAAACCACTGTTTTTAACATCTGATAACACAGAGTTCCATGTTTTACTTAGAAGATAGCCCTTGTCTCTGTTAATAAGATTATCAGATAATCGGATCGCTATGGATTCTTTCAAGACAGTCCCAGTAGCGAGATGCCAAAGCAACAATCTGAGTTTCATTATATAACATTCTATGTCCTTTAGTGAGACAGTGCTCAGCAACCACCGACTTTTCCAGCTGGAGCAAACATGGGTGGCATTGATGTTCAACACATCTGTTCTGAATGGTAAGGATTAACTGACCAATATATCTTTTTCCACATTTACGAGGAATCATGTATACCCCAGGCTTCCTCATACCCAAATCATTGACAGATCCAAGAAGTGCTCTCATCTTCGCTGGGTGATGAAAGCCACCCTTGATTTCATACTTTTTTTTAAATTCTTCCTATCTTGGATGAAATACTCCTGGCAAAAGGTAAGAAAGTGAGCGATTTGTGGGTCTCAAGTAATGGTTCAGGTGTAGGACCAATCTGAAAAGCACAACAAATCTGTTATCAGATGTTAAAGAACAACGGTTTGCCTCAGTTGTTTGAATAATACTTTTTCATCATCAATTATTAATTTCGCCAGTTTCTACCACTAGAGCACTATATGTCTTGTGCGCCACAGGTCAGCCATGGTTACGTCTTGTGCACATGCTGTGGGTCTTTTGCGATGTATAAATGAGCCGCTTATCACACTGGGAACTCAGTTCCGGGAAGATTGTGTACCAGGAACGTCACTGGAGGATGATGGACTGTTGCAACACTGAAATATCATGTCTAGTTGACTTTAGTACCCGGCTGCAAACCCGAGAAGATTATAATTACCTACACTTTTTGTTTTAAAATATTTGGCCTATGTCTACTGCAACTCTACTTGACCAATAAATTTTATGATATGTGGAAATTACACACAATACAAATACCAATATGCGTGGAGAATATCTGGGATAACAATGATACAAACCTCTTCGTTTCCTGTTGATAACTAGTTCCAATTGCCAGTTCACTGTAATAGCTTTCCAAATCACTTTTATCTAAAGTGTATAAAAGATGCAAGAGTTGAGGCACATTGTCTTGGTGTAATTTATCTAATGGCACACTTCCTGGAGTTGTCTCTACACTCTCTGCTAAATTCTTCATTAAACTGTCAATCTAAATATAAAAATGTATTTTATCAGAACATGTTTTATTCATTACATGAGTTTTCTTTCTAGTTTGTACTAATTTGCTGCATGTAAAATTTAAAAATAAACAGGTGCATATGCTTAATTCTATCTTGTACGTGTAAAGAAAGAGTTGTGAATTTGAAAGAAATTGAAGTGTCTTTAAAAATGTGGCTAAATGCTTTTTTGTTAACATTGTACATACATTAAACACCGTGTTTAAGGAAATGTAATGGAAGAATTTACGTTATCAAGAATTTACCTTTTTCAGCACATACTCCTTATTAAGCTTACTACGGTTTTGAGTTAAATCAGAAAATGAAATTACAAATTTCAATCCAACATTTTTCAGTATCCCTTCTGGCTTCCATTCTTTTTGTTTATCTGTTGTAGATTTTATATGAAGAGATTGACTGGAAATTGTATTAAACACCATTAATAATTACAAATCTATATGTCATTTACAAACAAAATTTAATATTTAAGACAAAACTAAGTAATTTATAATCAATTTTTAAAATAAAAATGTCTGAGAAAAATATGACTGAAGAACTTCCTTTTTATACTATCTGATTAAAAGAATGTGATCATAATTTATTTCTGGATGGATAATAAGAAAATATGTGTAGACTTCAAACATGTAGTAACAAGTCTACAATATAAACCAATATCTGGAAATAATTTCTTATATTGAGAATATATATTTTCTTAGAAATACCTTTGTAAGGATTATAATACATCTACATCTAAAGCCACTTGACGGTGTGTGGCGAAGGATACCTTGAGTACCACTATCGAATTTCCCTCCTATTCCAATCACATATTGTTCGCGGAAAGAAGGATTGTCAGTATGCCTCTGTGTGGGCTCTAATCTCTCTGATTTTATCCCCATGGTCTCTTCGCGAGATATACGTAGGAGGGAGCAATATACTGCTAGACTCCTCGGTAAAGGTATGTTCTCGAAACTTCGACAAAAGCCCGCACCGAGCGACAGAGCGTCTCTCCTGTAGAGTCTTCCACTGGAGTTTATCGATCATCTCCATAACGCTATCACGATTACCAAATGATCCTGTAACGAAGCGCGCTGCTCTCCGTTGGATCTTCTCTACCTCCTCCATCAATCCCACCTGGTACGGATCCCACACGGTGAGCAATATTCAAGCTGTGGGTGAACAAGTGTACTGTAACCTACTTCCTTTGTTTTCGTACTGCATTTCCTTAGTATTCTTCCAATGAATCTAAGTCTGGCATCTGCCTTGATTGATTGATTTTTTCCTGGGAAGCCAAAACAGTCTTGGACCAACCCGCCACTGCCCGCACCGCACCCATTTTTGTTTATGGACTTTGGTCCAATATTCTACGTGCTGTCTTCTGAGCCAGTTACGTAGCTCCAATTTGATCATTGCCTTGGTGATTGTCAGGACAGGTTCCGGTCCAATAAATGGAGTCTCTGCCCCCATCCTGGCTAATCTGTCGGCATGTTCGTTGCCACTGATCCCCGAGTGGCCAGAGACCCACAATAAGTTTACTCTATTGCTTTCCCTAGCTCCACCAGAACCCTGTGACATTCTGCAACAATTTTAGACCTTGTTGCAGGAGCTGCCAGTGATCTCAGGGCTGCCTGGCTGTCTGAATAGATATAGATGCTATGATCTTTGTAGCACCTACGCAAATTCTCCTCCACACACGCCCTGATGGCAGTGATTTTTGCCTGGAATACTGAGGCCAGTTTTCCTAGAGAGATGACGCCCTCCAGTCTTGGCTGCACCCCATATACCCCAGCCCCAACACCTTGGTCCGATTTTGACCCGTCAGTGAACCAGACAATATCCCCCGTACGGTGTCGAACTATTTTCTCCCACTGCTCCCTACATCCAATTGTTATATTGAAAGGCTTGTTGAAGCAGTATGGGGTTATAATATAGTTGGCTGGCATTTCCCCAACCTTTCCTATATTTACCTCACTCACTATTTTAGTGTGTGATTCTGGATATCCCAAAGAGTTCCAGTTGTTGCCAGATTTGAGTCTGTATGCACCAGCTGCTGCCTCCATCTTGACCCAAAGGTGTAATGGGGGCATATCCAGCATGGTTTTCATCCCAGCAGTTGGTGTGCTGCTAATTCTGCCTGTTATAGCTAAGCAGGCTAATCTCTGCACCTTACCAAGCTCCTTAGCAGCAACCTGCTGTTCTACCTTCTTCCACCACACGACCGCCCCATATGTGATCCTGGGTCTAATCACTGTGATGTATATCGGAAGACTTCAGATCATTTATTTCAATATACTGATGTCGATCTGTCAGATAGCTACTGAACCAGTCATAAGCAGTTCCTCTTATCCCATAAGAGTGCATCTTTTGCATCAATATGCTATGGTTTACCATATTGAATGCCTTAGTTAGATCTAAGAATATTCCTATGGCTGGAAGTTTCTTGTCGACAAGCTCCAGTATATGGCCTGAAAACTCTTGTATTGCATCAGAAGTTGATTTAGCTCTTTGGAAGCCAAATTGGGCAGGTGACAAGATATTATTTTTATTTAGAAAGGACGTAAGTGTGGTGGCCATTATGTATTAAAAGACTTTACTAAAGACAGAGAGCAGTGCAATTGGTCTATAATAACTGGGATCTCCCTTGCTACCTTTTTTATGTACAGGTATAATTTTGATGATTTTGAGTTTGCTGGGGAATGTACCATTCATGAATGAGAAATTTATTATATGGGCTAAGGGTTTACTGATAAAGTTGCTGCAGTTGTGCAGAAGAAAGCATGGGATTTGGTCTGTTCCGGCAGATGATTTTCTTTTAATTTTGTTGTGAATTGTTTTTACTATTTCATTTTGAGAAGTAGGCATTAAAATAATGTATTAGAGCATAAGCTAGGTTTTAGTTTTAAGTAGGAGTTATTTGTAAGGTGGTTGGCCAGATTTTCAACTGTTTTTGTGAAGTACGTGTTGAATTCCTCGGCAACTTCTTTTTTATTGAGGATTGTTTTTCCATTTACCTTTAGGTTAATGTCACTTTGTGGTTGTGGTCCTCTATTTGTGTTCATATTAATAAGTTGCCATTGGATTTACTTTTATTTGATGGTGATTTGAGGTAGTTATCATTCTGTAGTTTTTTGTATTTACTACCTTCCTAAATATCTTTTTATATACATTAAAGTATTTCTTGAATTCTTCACTGCTACCTAGCTCAGTTTTGCTAATGCTGTAAAGTTCTCTTTTTCTTTGGGATGATTTGATGATTCCAGGGGTGATCCAGTTGGAGGGTTTGTTAAGTATATTGATACTTCTAGTTTGTAAGGGGAAGTGATAATTGAAGTAGTAGCAGAAGGTGTCCAAAAAAAGCTTCATATTTACTGTCTACAGTCTAAGCCTCATATACGTTTTGCCAGTTCTCATTCTGTATATCATGGTAGAAAGTGTGCATTGGTTTTTATTAAAGTTTCTACTCTGTACAACAGTTTTATTGCATTTGGGATCGTTTGTATGCAAGTTGACCCACACAATTAGTGCATTGTGGTCTGAGAATCCTAGTTTGACAGAAGATACAGTGCAATTTATGTTGCTGGCTACTTGGTCCAGGCAAGTGATACTGTGTTTTGTTATCCTGGTTGGAGAATTTATCATCAGATAGAGGTTGTAGCTACTCATTAAATTTTTTAGGTAGATGACTTGGGTTTCCTGTGAGGAAATCTATATTGAAGTCACCACATATTAGAATCCTATAAGACTTCCTTTTACATAGTCTTTCTGCTACTGATGCTAGATTTTTATAAAAGGATTTCATGTTACCATCGGGAGGTCTATAGAGTGTTATTAAATAGGCATTAAAGTCTGGAAGCACAATACCTGACAATTCTATATATTTTTCTATACTATGGGAAGTACAGATAACTAGGGGTGTATCAGTAATGCTGTCTTTGACAACTATGCAAGTTCCTCCACATTTACAAGATGCCCTTGAGAAGTGATCTACAAGTTTAAAGTGAAGTATCACAACACTCTCTAATTCAAAGGACCTCATGAAATGTTCATTAAGGCATAATATTTGTGTGTTTCACCTGTGCCATGCTCAAGGATGAGGTGCAACACTCACTCCTGGGTGCATCCATATGCTCAGGCCTTAGGCAAGAACGGGGTGCAACACTCACCCCCGCGTGCATCCACATAGGCATTTCAGCCGCACCTTCCATTTCCTGCTCATTATTTGGTGCTGTTCCCTTCATCTGGGTCAGCATCAGTCTGTGCTGACCTCGAGGATGGGGCTAGATGCTTCCTCTAGATGTGCGTGACTCTGTTGCTGTTTTGCTCATACTTTCCAATTCCTGCTCATCAGCTGGTGCCATTACAGCTGCCAGCAGTCCTGCCCCAATTTGTGGATGTCTCCTTTGTGGAGGTGTCACATGGGGGTAGAAGTGTTGTGGTCTACGTCCAGTATGAGACAGTGGTTAGTGTTTTGAAGTGATAGAGCATATCAGTTTGAATGAGGGCCACATACTTATAACCACAGCTAAGGAGACTTCTGAGCTATTTTTTTAAAAAGATAATGATGTTGAAGTAGTGTTCCAGAAACTGACAAGATATTTTAATGATATTATTTATTGAATAAGGCATTTGTTGTAAAACATGTTAGACATATGGTAACTTATGTTAAGTGTAACTGAAAACTTTAAAACAATTATGGTATCTGGTAAAAGAATTCATTAAAGTCATTATTATTTTTAAGTACACAAAAATATTACAGTATTTGAAATAGGTGGGAATATATTACCCACTGGTAGGGATAACCTGAAAGTTAAACCAGTCATGCCAGTAATTCAACCCTGTGCATATTGCACTGTTACGTAAAAAGTTTGTGGGTGTGGGTGTAAATATGTGTGTACCAGGGCCAGAAGACCAAACTGCTTGAAAGATAGGAAAATCTAGTTTTATGTTACACATTACTGTGCATCACACATCAATCCACTTTAGGTCAGTAATTGCCTTGTCCTTATTTTATGAAATAATGAATTTTTTTATTGACCAACCTTATTGAAACAAACTGTCCCTACTAAGAATGTTGTGGATCTTACATGCTTTATGTATTTTATATGCACTAATTTTTCTAATGTCTTAAATAAGTTAGTCCACAAAGAAATCAAAAAGGTGTTTTGTATGATTAGTTTTTAAGTAACGCTTCATACTTCTACGTAACACTTATAAATACTTACTTTACCAAAATATACTGCAGTTCCCCATTTGGTGGGAACATTTGTAAGTTAATGTTTCCAACAGCATTTACATTCAGTAATTTATATACTTCTGCATTTTCTTTCACAAGTGAATACACTCGTCCACTGGATGATATAAGTGTTTGTGGTAGAGGTGAGCAAGGCAATAAAGGTACATTTGACCAAACTTCTACTGGGAAGTCCAACAATTTATATACATCTTCATAATCAAAAAATTTTCGAAGAGTTACATTTTTTCCTTCATTAGTAACAATATATTCAACAGAACGTTTCCCGTATAATGTATTCTGAAAAAAGTGACAAAATATTAATATATATTTTACACAAAACTGACAATGTTTTAATGCAGAATTTCAAAAATATTTAAATAAGAATACTAGTCAGAATTATTTTATAAAATATATATCCACGTTCATCATTTTATGTATCATCAACAACTAAAATTTTGATGACTAGATTCTTTCAGAATATAAATATCAATTTTTTTTCCTGGCAGGAAGAAAAGAAAATTGGAAATTGTGGATCAAATGCAATGGGCTCAACAAAGATTAATACTTGTTTTCTAAAATAATATATTTAGAAAATATTTGGAGATTCTGTCTAGCACAGATGTGGACACGTAAGAGGTGCTGAGTCTGTGAGTACAGGCCATGTATGGGAGTGTATTAAATGGCACTGTCCTATGGCAAGCATGTATCACACAGCTGTGCACCCATACAGCTCCTTTGAAACTGTTAGTGGAGCATCACCACACAGACAAGTTGATGCTGTGATATGGTGAGCATGAGCGCCTATTCAAATTGTGTGCCATCCTCATACTTATGACCCCCACCACCGGAGATGCAGGCAGCATGCCTATATTAATGTCAGATGCAGAGTGCAGGCACACAGTCAGTTCTGGTGTGGAGTTGCCATGTGAAGTGCAGCCCCCATCTGATGAAGGCTTTTTGAGTTATTGTCTCATATTGTGTGTGTGAGTATACAACACTAATTGGTGATGAGAGTCTTCCATTCTGTGTCTTCAATCATTATTTTGTTATGAAACAGCACTTGACAAAGCTCTACGTTGGCTTGTTGACCGACAGGAGACTTTCGACGCAGCAAGGCAACACCAGAATCATCTTTTAGTCACGGCATTGGAGACTCAAACTCGGTTATTGTAGTCTTTAGCTTTGGCTATGTCCAGGCCCCGGCATCCCACAGGGTCTCATATGTATTCCTCACTCTCTTCCCCTCTGCCCTTTCCTGCATATGATGAGACTGCATAAGAGTGTGAGGCCTACAAAAAATGTTTACACAACACTTTCAGGTGTTTGGGGTCCAGAATGCCCATCTTTGCTGGGCGCTATTCCTCTCATGGTTTTACCCCAGGATTTCTCAATTGGTGTGTGACTGGCTGCCATGCAAGATTCCAGATCATCTTGTAGCTGCTCAAGTGGAATTTTGCAGATGTTGCAAACAACCACACCAATTGTATCTAGTGTGAGGGGCCAAATTACTTGGCCTCAGACACCATTGCCATTTTGTGGCCAGGGTTCACAAGAAATTATATGCCAATCATATGGTCAGGGATGTGATTATTCACCTTGTGCCTGATAGAGAAGTGAGGGAGTAAACTTTGCAAAGTGTGAACTCCTTGTCGTACAATGTCCTAAACATTGCTCAAGCTTTTGAGGTGTCAGTGGCTGCAAGAAACCAAATTGACTCTTGGTGTGAGCTGTCAGCTGTTCAGCCCTCCCCCCCCCCTCCCCCTCATAAGCCAATTGAAGATGAGCCTCCCAATACGAACATGGCCACAATTCAACAACACTCTGTGCGGTTCGCGTCATATGCAGCAACAGGCGTGGGTACACAGGTCACAATTGACACAGCCCCCCTCTTGTTCGCTTTTGCCTTCCTGTCCTTCTTGCTTTGTCAGTGATGATCATGCTGTTTGTACTCAGCACTGGGCCATGTGTCATCAGTGCAGAAAGAAGGGTCACCCCCCCCCCCCCCCCAATACATGGTCAGGATATGGACACCAATATCAACTGTGTTGCAGCACTCACAGCACCCTGTTTTTAAAACTCTTCCTTGACCTTAAGGTCTTTCACAAGGTCCTCCATATGCAGGTTGACATGGCGGCAGCAGTCACCTTGTTAAATTCACAAACTTATGTTGACTTGGGCTCCTCACCCTCCTGCCATGCTAAGCCAGTTTGCCGCTCCAGCAAGCTACTGCACTGTGACCTGCACTTTAACATTTCTGGTGGTGGAAAATGTGTCCATACAGAAACTTTTTGGTATGGACACTTTTCAGCTATTCAATTTTTCTATTTCCGATGAAATCCATTTAGTTTCTGATGAGGTACCACATCCGCAACTGACTGTGCTTATGCCAGAGTTGAATTGCATCATGTCATTCGAAGTTCAAGTCACTATGAAATCTCTAGCACGTCCGCATTTTTTTTCAGGAGTACCAGCTACCTGCGACCATCTGTGACTCAGAGAAGAATTAGATTGTCTCATGGACCTGGAGGTCATTCACCCTATATCTTCAAATGAGAGGTCCATTACCCTGGCAGTAAAAAAAAAAAAAAAAAAAAAAAAAAAAAAAAAACTGGTAAATTATGGATATGTGCTGATTTTAAGGTCACAATAAATGCCCAGTCCATTATCTATACTTACTCATTACCTCACCAGGGGGATTTACTAGCAAAATTGCCAGGAGGATTTATTTTTTCTGAGATCAATTTAGCAGAAACCTACCTCCAGCTCCCCTTAGACAAGGCTTCTTTATGTTTGTTGGTGGTTAACACTCCTTTTCGCCTATACCAATATTTAGAGCTCCTGTTTGGGGTGGTCAGTGCTCCAACTATTTTTCAGTGATTCCTAGAACAGCTCCGATTCCTAGTTGTAACACTCACATACAAAAGCGCTTAGTTTACTGTTAATGTAGCCCAGAGCAAATGACGGCACCTGGAAAGTTTTCCTCCCTTTTATTGCTGGGCAACTCCAGTACAACTTGTTGCAGTGTCCAGTTATGGTTAAAGCTATGTATGTAAATGTAGATTGGCATCTAACCTTGCTATTAGCAAATTTCAGGAAGACTACCAACATTTTTACCTATATGCCTTTGCACTTTCTGGTTTCCATATTCAGGACTAGGTGAATCTAGTATCCACTGCAATTACATTCATGGAATTAGACTCGTGTAAAAAATTTAAACAGTTGTACCTTAAAGCTACTCAATATTTAGTCACATTAACATTCATTTCAGAGAACACAATTCTTGCAAAACTATTCCAACAGTGTCTTCTTATTAATATGCACTTTCTTATCTATGAATGTTTGCTTGATGCATACCTGTTACTGTTTATATTGGGGTTTCCAGAGGGGATCACTATTTAGAAAATTTAGGGGGTCAAAATTTGAGGCTGACTGACTGGCTGACATCCCCAGCACCCAGATTACATAAAAAATTTAGGAGACTTTCCTTGTTTTTCCCTGTGAGATGTTGTACTATATTCTATTGGATTATATTGTTGCCAGAGGCTATAACATGAGCTTCAGACAATGCAGACAGCAGATCCATATAGGAAGGGGTGGTTATACACTTCATTAGTGGCAGAGCATAAGATCTAGTTTGACTCCGCCTTCTTTTATCAGCTACTCTGTTGCACCAGAAAGGTGGATCCTGGCTTATGGTGGCAGCAACTGTAGCAAAATAGGTTGCCACAGAAGGGAAATGTCTCACATAATATCTAAAATAATTGAATACTGCATGCACAAACAGATGTGTCAATACTTCAAAACTAATAATATACTTAGTACCTCACCTCCGAATTCTTTGGGCACTATTTTGAAGTTCAACTTCTGTCTGGATGGTGTTATATACAAGGACATTATTGTTTGGTTTACCTTGACACACTGTATTAGTGCCATTGGTATGTTTCAAGAGAGCCAAGACATAAATAGTTTTCTGTGTTTCAATATTGATTCATCAATAAAGAGGCACCATGTGCTTGCTACACTGTCATCAGTAACAAACTCCATAGGAGGCAAGCAGTCCAGCTTAATGTCTCCTAGGGTGTCCACAAGATCACCATTCTACTTTCTCCACTGTTGTTGGCTTCCAGAGGTTGTAAACATCCAACTGACGTTTCCCACTGCCACAAGCATCTGAACCAAATCTGTCCTAGGAAGCCACCGTTTGATGCTGACTGAGGTTTAACCCCTTCATGATGTGTTGCAGGCTCATCTGTTAGGCAGCCAGAAGCCCTCTCCCCAACTCCATCTCTGGTGGATATTCCTCCAGCAGGAAAAGGCAGCCTTCAAGTGGAACACCCTGGAACACTCCAATGAATACTGACCAGAATTCCCTGGACTTACAAGTGCCAGGGGGCCATGCTGATAACATGGAGGTCAGCCCCAACTTAAAGACCTCCCTTTTCTCTCATCTCTGTGTGGGGAAGGGATGCAAGAGACCAGCAGTCTGTCTGGAAGTTCGGCAACCCCTTGAACAGAGAAAAGGCACGTATTTGCATAAATACCGAGGTTTCATCCCCAGAATCTTTGAGTAGAGCTGAGACAGGCAAACAATGGGGCAAGTGCTGCAAATAGTCATTCTTGTTAGGGACTGACTTCCTCCTACCACATCATGTGTGCAGAAATAGATCCACATATATGCATCCGTGCATCAGCTATTTATAGTGACACAGTCTCCTCAGTGGGCAGTCTTTTGCTGCCGAAGCACTGGGCCACCTCATGCATTGGTTACTATTAACCACTCCCCCAATGAGATCCTGTTGGGAGTCAGTGCTATGGGACATCTCTGCGAAGTAACAGCTGTCCTAAGTACGCTAAGGACACCTGACATCTTCTCAATGAATACTCCATTGGATTAATATCTTCATCCCCTTTTATAACTCATTTTGTAATACCCAAAATATTTTCTTGTCAGTAACTGAGAAGATTGTACATCTGTTTTGGTGTTCAGACGTTTGGTTTCATTTGTAAATAAAACTTTTGTTGATATGGGATCTATTGTAGCTTTGGGAATCTTGTTATGTACGATTTAGTGCTCAGAACGTTAGCAGTCTGTTGTAGTGAGCACCAATTGTGGTTATTGTCTCCACTCCATTGGCTGGTGGATCAACATTTGGAAGTGATCACTTCCATGAAGGTGATCAACCACTTCCCATCAAACAGTGTGGGCAAGGGCTAAAGAGCAAAGCAAGAGATCAGTAACAGAGACCACAAAGTCTTTCTTACAGGGTTGCTATCGATGGAGGATGTGATAGCAGCATTGTCAATAACATATCTATATTACTAATGAATATCTACAATGGCAGAATTACAACACAGAAGTGACAAGGTTTTGCAAAAGAACACTGTAATATGCTCACATTCAGATGTGCTACTTGTTTATAGCAATGACTATTAAGCTAATTTAAACCTATTGAACACTTCCAAATATGCAAAGGTCTGTTGTGGTGACAGCTGAGATGATGTCTATCAAACTCTTCTACTCTGTGAAATGTAACAATAGCTAGATGACCATGTCCTGTACAGATGCCTTTCTTGAGTTCACCCTTTGAAGTTCATGGGGGGAGGAGGAGGATCACATTAACATCCAAATGGGACTTTTGTTGTTGTGGCAGCATTTTGTGCATTTTTGACAAGATGGTAAAAAGTACCACATGGAACTAAAATAATGGCATTTAAAAGCTGCTCAAGTTCAAATGTGATACAAAATGTTAAGATTACCTGACATCGTCTGGTCTGGAGGTGATCAATTCGTTTTATAGGTTCCAAATGATAAGCCAAGATCGCAAACTGCCAATTTATTAAGTGACGACCGGTTTTGGTGCACTGTGTCACCGGATGACCAGATGATGGTGACACAGTGCACCAAAACCGGTCGTCACTTAATAAATTGGTAGTTTGCAATCTTGGCTTATCATTTGGAAACTATGATACAAAATGGTTATAACAACACACACCCTGCTCATGTATAGTGCTTTGCATCATGGTTACTAGAAGGCTTTTCAGTAACCGGGTGGCACTGATCAGACAGGTTATTCTAAAACTGCTTGGTAAGCAGTAACAGCTTTTACAAAATTGCATTGTCTGTTGCTCATCAGACAAATCACTCTTTATGAAAGGTTGTTATTAAACAAGGTTTATTGTATTGTATTGTATTGTATTTTGTTCATTGTAAAAAATCAACTGATTTAAACATTATGCTATTTATAATTCCATATTTTCTGTCATTTCACTCTAATTCCTTCCTGCAGAGTACAGTAAATAACAATAATTGGCAGATTGAGGCATTATACACAAATGCTTAGCACTTTATCAGTATAGCTGCAATCTGATCATTGATGACTAAGGTCTCTAATTTCTGTTATTTAAAATCAAGACACTCATTGGGTTTTTATTGTTTTTATTTATTTTTACTCATAGGGCGACACCAGCAATGTTTGTCACAGGTGCCACTTAGCCAGATAAAAGTCAGCAAGGATTGTAGTCCTTACATTACAAATACAGTTTCAATGAGGAGGCTGTGCATGTTTATTAATAATTTGTGAAGTGATAGTTCTTTTTTTTATACACAAATAATCGGGTGTATTTTCTAATTGAAGCCTATTTCTCTCTCTTATTTTTGTGTACATCATTAACACGGGTAGGAAATGGTGAATGACACTAATAATTTCAAAGCTTCCCTTTCCAGCTGTAAGCCATCAAAAGCAAACTTTGTAAGAGTTTCTTTAATCTGGGCATTAATTTCAGCCCAATGTATTGAAACTCTCACACACTTCCTTGTCAGAGATAGATTGATGTGTTTCTATGAATATTTTTTGAGTTTTGAGTTCATGGTTAGGATGAACATAATAGCACAGTGAAAGTAAGATAGAAATGCACATTGGTCTACATTTCGAAAGTTTCAATGGCTCTCTGCAACAACACACAATTGGCTGTGCACGTTTCCCATGATTCATCTTGCAATTACCAACAACTACTATCAAAATGTACAAAGTATTTTGACCGCAATAAATTTGATAAGCTTGACTGCTAAGCTTATGATGAAAGCCACAGCAGTACCTTCATCCATTCTGCCTAATTTGTATTTCATGTTAGAATGAATCAACTTTGTTTTGATTTCAAAATATGGCCTACAACTTTTTGCTCCCTTAATCTAGATCTTATTTTTCAGGTGCGGCTGAGAATTGGGCAAATAAGCTAATTCCTGTGTTACATTGTTAATTACATTTACTGACACTTGTGGCTTGTCATCTGCAAGGGGTTCTTATATGTTTCATTTTATCTATTACTACTCTGTTATAACTTCCTGTACTGATGTTTTCCATATAAATGAAGACATGCTCCTCCCTACTGCTTGTACTTTTTTGAAGATTACAGGCATAATAAAGTCATTGTATGACATGTAGTTCAGGACATGTGATGTCATGAACACTGAGATGTGTGAAAAACTGATGTATTATGAATGGTGTTTAAATTTATTACATCTTTGCTGATAAATATGAGGGTTGGAACTTAAATAGTGACAACTGTATATTCACAACCAATACAAAAGCATTACATGTTTGCTCCTGTTACTGTACTTCAAATTAGTCTCCAGCATTGTGCAGAACCTGTTGCCAACAATGTGGAAGGCATAGTATACCATTAGCAGAGCCTGTGCTGTTGATGATGCAAATGGAGTGGTCTACTGCCCTGTCGAATCTCTGGAACAGTTGTGAAGCAAATGCCGTGAAGTGGATCCTTCATCTTTGGAATCAAATCAAAGTCACAAGGACTTAAGTCTGGAGAGTATGATGGATGATACAGTACTTCCCAGTCCCATTGACCGAATAGAGCAACCACAGCTTGTGCTGTATGTGCTCGTGCATTGTCAAGCAAAATGTTGGGTGGGTTACACAGAAAGTGTTGTCGCTTCTTTCACAAAGCTGGTTGCAGGTGATACTCCAAAAATGAACAGTAATAATCTTGATCCAACTCCATTGTTCCTGTTTTGAAAACATAGTGACACTGTTATGTTAGACTGCTCACTCACAAGTGACTGTGTTTCCCTCAATTGTGTGCACACTGGTGATGTGGGATGGGCAGGTCCATTTGCTTGGAGGTAAGGTAGGTATGTCAACAACATGTGCTATCAGTGACAATAGTAGATTCCATTGCAGTGTCTCCACAGCAGTGTTGCCATTATTTAAGTTACACCCCTCGTATATTTGCAAAGTATTTTGTAAACAGTATTCATTTATGTCAATGAATGTACATACAAAATGATTTTATTGTACAACTTACAGTTTATGAGATACGACATCATAAAACTGAGGCACATGTAGAAACTGCCACATTATGTTGGTTCGTATTTTATGTGCTGTTGATCCCATTATGATGAAACTTTGCACACTTGATTTTTAAGATAAAAGTCACTGTCTACATAAAATTTTGTATGGTGGATGACAGAGGGTACTTTACCTACAAATGTTGACAAAATCTATGGTTTTATTCTGATCTTGATGAAATTTTGCATGCTTAACCTTGGAAACAAAATGTACTTCACCATCTTTCATATGGTGCATGGCATAGGGCACCTTGCAGTAGATGTGGACACCACTTCAGTGATCACCATGATAGTTAACAGAGCTATATATTTTTTCACAGATGGAGGATGCAGTGGGAGAGACAAGGGGGTGACAGTCAGGGAAACTGGAAGGTGGAGATGGGCAGAGACAGGAATATGAAGGAGATGTCAGAGATGAGGGAGATGGATGAGCAGAGAAAGGGGGAGAGGAGGAGGTGGGTGGAGAGAGAACATGAAAGGAGAGGGGTTTCCTTAAGACTGGAACAAATAAGTAACTGAGTTGTGCCAGATTTTCAGCTAGTAAGTAAATAAATAAAATTGCTCTATGGCTCCTTGTAGGCTTGTGGTAAGGGGGAGAGGTGAGGAATGGCAGGCAATGTTCATGAAAATAGCCACTCAAACTTTAACTCTCTTTCTCCAATAAGGACATCCTTCCTGTGAAAAACTTAATCATGTTACGCAGGGGTGTCGAATTGTTAAAATTAGTCTCTTGGAGAACCACAAACATAGGTGTACCCTCAGATAGTAGATGTAGTTCCTCCATGACTACTAATACCATTAAGTTCCACTGAAGTATGAGAGACATCTACCACAGGGTAGTGCCTTCAGCCTATCTATCCATCATGGTGGGGAGCCTAAAGAGGGTGGAGAATAAGCCTTGGGAAGCAACACAATTGCACTGAATATAAGTAGTAGTCCATTCTCTGGAGCACACTCAGAACAAGCCTAACGTATAATGACATTGACACTGTCCGATGATTTTATTTCTGGTTTCACCCATGGTGAATCTTAGCTGTTGACTTTTATTGGCTTGTTGGGGCTATGGCTGATGTGGTAGTTTAGAAAATGCATATTTCCAACCATTAGTTGTTTATTATATTTACAACTTTAACAGTTTCAGTTATTAACCATCATCAGAAAAGGAAATTAAACAGACTGATTATGTTGGTACATTTTCTCACACCTTATCTATGTCAAACAATAAAAGATATGTAAAAGGTCCCTTGTCATTAGGTCTTGATGATAAATTATAAGGTTTTGGCCATGCTGCATTTTTGTCCTAGCTCTGCTGTTGGAGTATCAAGGGCACTATAATACTGGTGACTGTAGCTTTCTCTGATGTTGTTGGAGGGGGGGGGGGGGGGGCTGATCCAACTGGTTCCTTGCATGGGCTCTGAAAGTCATAGGTGTTACTGCTGGCAATAACAACCTCAATTTGTGTGAATGAATCAACTTCTGGAACTGGCTTATGAATACCAGAGTGAAAGAGGTGGAAAATACAGGACAATGAGATACACTTTGTTGTTTTAATTTCCTGTATCTTTATTCCCTCAAGGTAGATGCTGCAGTCCCTACTCAGAAATGGTGGTCCCCAGCACAATTCACACACTTTTCTGATGGGATACAAGTGACTTTCTCATTGGTGGCCTAACCATATTTTCCACAGGTGGATTCTCCATCATATTCATGAGATGTGTGTGCAAAGCAGTCCATTGAGTTTGGATCATAGGACCATAGATTTATGCATAGGAAGGCTACCTTAAATTCTCTGGGAGTTTAGCGCTATTGAATGTGAGGATAAAGGAGTTGGACTTTACTAACTCTTCATCCACCCTTTCATTATATTTTGGAAATCTACAGTGCCTTGTTGAGCCCACACATCCTTCATTTTTTACTTGGGAATATCCACAACATATAACAATTCATTTGTTGCAAATGAGCATATCATTTCTGGAGGTTGTCTGCTCCTTGGGAACTACACACATCTCAGCCAACAGTGTCCTATTTTACTAACATTTCACACATTCCAGTGCCAGCAATGCTCTCTCAACTATTTTGTATGTAAAATGGTAGAACTTTTTTGAAGCTTCCTTCTTATTTTGCAATTATTAAAAACACATTCTGGCTAGCAACATGTGTTCTGTTACTATATATTACTGACTTGAGAAATTCCTAAGAGGTGAGAACTAGATACATGAAGCCTTTTGTTTGGTCAAATGTTAATATCCCCAACGGTATGACCTTGCCAATGAGAATTGGAAAAGAAAATGTTTCAATCCCACGAGCAGATAGGTAACTAACAGTCTATCCAGACATAACCCCACTTGCCTGGGTAAAACTTATACAAATAAGGTGCAGCAGTATCCCCAGGGGTTGCTTGCTGGCAACTGTTCCACCTGAAAAGCCATGCACCTCATCCATGTGCAGGACACTTTGAGCTCAATTTTTATACATGTTTTTACCATCCCTGTGACCTAGGCAGTCAAGCCAAGATCCCCATTTCCTTTGACACACAACCTTCCACGGTCACTGCCTACAGTGGTCACTGAAGCATGCCCAGAGCTTACAGTGACAGAACTAGTGGCGCTCACCAGTCCCCAGCTCAGGGACCCCAGGTTTACCAAGCCCATACTAAGCAATTTAATGCTGAGCATCCTGAAGGAAATATGAGAGAGAATTCCTTAGTCCTGATAGTTATTATTTTTTTCTTTTTTTCATGAGAACATGTTTTTTTAAAGCCTGAGTGAAATTGATAAATTGTTTATAAATGAAAATACTGCTATGAGTCACAATTTCTTATTTAATTAGCGCAAGACATTTCAGGAAAAATTTCCATTTTCAGGTGCCTTTTTCTGTATTATATCATTTTATTTGTTATGTTTTAGATGTGCAAGTTCCAGCTTCATTCTGCTGTCCTTAAGTTTCTTTGTGGTCCATTTGTGCCAAATCACAGACACTTTAAAAATCACACACCACATTTTTGCACAGTATATATCAGAGTTTTGAAAATAAATAAAAGAAAGAAGAAGGAGAAGATTTATGTACATTTGTGTGAAAACTCTTACATGTACTGAGTAAAAACGTTATATGTGATATTTAATATGTGTGAGATTTGGCACAAATGGTCTGCAAAGAAACTCAAGGATAGTGGCATGAAATTGGAACTCACACATTAAAAACATCACAAATAAAATGACATAGAAAAGAAAAAAAAATACCTGAAAATGGTAATTATTTCCTGAAACACATTGTACTAAATGAATAAAATATTTCTCTCAGTCATACTCACAAAAAAATGATGTGAAAGACTGAAATTATTTACATCTTCAGTCGCTTAAAATAATCACTTTTGCTTATACTATTCAGATGATATGGTTTCTGTAATTGATATACAATTTTTCAGTTTCAATATAATAAAAAAGGAAAATTTTAATACATAATTATGTTACATAATATATACTTTTCTCTCATACCTCCACAGTCTTGGCAGCACCATGATTTAATTTTGATACATCCACCTGTAGAATGCTTGCAAGGCTTCTCTTGATGTTTACAGCCCACAAAGGCTCATCTGCCAAAATACTGATTGATTGTGCAAGTCCTTGTCGATAATGAACAACAAATGACTTCTCAAGATGCTGGGAATCAGCTGGTAACATTGTATTTCTTAAGTAATTGCTGTTATCATTATAATCTTTATTTCCATTGTGTAATGATGTTGAACAATGATGAAACTACAAAGAAGAAATTAATGTTAAAATGTTGTAACAAAAAGGACAATATTAATTAAAAATTTATTATTGACTCAATTTACAACAGAAATTAGAAAATTCTAAAAATTCACTATGGTGAAGACTCTCCACTTAAATAATAAAAGTGCAAAGTTATACACAGTAAATAATAGTTTATAAAAGAAAAACTATATGAACCATTTTAGAAGTATAATTTAAACACTCCAGTTATTTTACCACCACCCCCCCCCCCCCCCAAGCTCTTATCATACATGGTGGGAAATTGGAAATAATAAAAGAATGTTTTGAATTGTTTACATAATCCCATACAGTTTTCAAAAAAAGACTCTTATGCTTTAAATAAAAATTTTTGAAGATACACACTTAAAATTCTTAACAACATTAAAACAAGTGCTACAGTTAACTTGGTGTTTGTTGTGCTTTTGGGCAAAATGGTCATTGTCATGCATTTTTAGTTGTCAATTGTGTTTTCCACATTGACCAAAAGGAAAGAAGCAATTAGTGACACAGAAAATGGTAAAATTAATAAGTTACTGATCTCTGTAGCTTTCTGCTGATTATGCATCTTACATTTGCTATTAGCAAACATGAACACTTGTATTGCTAATGTGGAAAAAACCATTCTCTGCCACTTTACTTGTTATAACATGTAACATTTTCAAAGTAAAGTGGCTATATCAATATCATTCATGCTGGAGTACTACTCAATTTTGATTATAATGGGGTAAAGAAGCAACTATAGCTTGTTTAAGGAATTGCAAAAGTCTTCAGATAAATTGATTTTTTTTTAATTTTTTTTTTTTGGGGGGGGGGGAGGAAGTCCAAATCACACTGACCAAATGGAGGTTTGCAGCCTGACTTTATTAACACTGCCACCAGAGTAAATCTGTAATGGGTGAAATAATTTTAAGAAGTAAACTATAGCACCAATTGTCCAAAGTTTTTCTTTATTGTGGTTGTAGGGTGCAAAATTACTGTAGTCATAAGTGCCCATGTCAGTACATACATGGACTATGTAAGGGCAAAGGGAAATAAATGGAAAAGGCTCTTTGCAGTTGGTCAACATTGTAAAAAGAACAGGTAAGAACAAGGTCACACCTACATCGATTTCTCAATACAGTAAGAACAGCCACCTCATTCCCCAGCTGGGGAATTTTAAATATCCTTTGCCATATTGCTACAACAGATAAAAATTAAAATGCAATCTACAGACCGTGTGTCACCTGTTAAGATATCAGACAATTTAGACAGAAAACACAGACTGTGACAGACAGTTAAAGAATAAGCATTCAATCAAAAGGTGGCATACACTCAGTTGTTGAGAACAGTGAGAACAAATTGGAGCAGGCTCGCAATTTAGTAAAGTGGTGGTGGCTGAAATGACAGTATTCTATGCATAACTGGGCGAGAACGACCTCCTCATGCAGTAAGGGCCAAAAGGATGTCAACTCAGCAGTAAGGAGAGGGTTAATGTGCCAAAGTTTGTTCCCTTCAAGGGAAGACCAATGGGCATTGCAGAGCAATATCACTTGCCAAGAGACTCTGGCATGAAGATCACCTGAGGGAACCGAATAGGTAGCAAACCAAGGGAGGAGAGCTGCATCTTTTAAAGTAGTGTCTGCCATCTGATTCCCTGACAATGACCTGGCCAGGAACCCACAGGAACTCTGAATGGTTCCACTGGCAGTAAGAGAGAAGGCACACCTAGATTCTTTGTACTATGGGTGTATTGCACACAAAGGCTCTTGTGAACACTCAGAGAATCTGAGCAAACAACACTATTAGAGATCTCATTTTGCTTGATGTATTGTATGGCCTGGTAGAGGGTTAAGAGTTTCACAGTCACGATTGAACACTGGCCAGGAAGACAACATTCGAACAAATCATCGCCAAGTTCAAAGGCACACCCAACACCATGGTCGGTCTTGGAACCATCAATGTAAACAAAGAAAGTTTCCCCAACCTGTGTGCAAAAGGCAAGTAACTGGCTGTGATACACTGAACTTGTTCAATAGAATTTATAAAATCAATGACTGGTAAATGCTTAGGCATCAATGCAAAATTCAAACCTTTCCCCAAAACATATAAAGCTGCACCATCAAAAAGTTTTCTCTGTGAGATGAAATAAAATTAGAATCAGACTCTGAGCCAAGGAAATGTTCAAATTTCACCAAATGCTGAGCAGTTACCGACTGAAATTCCATCAGACTGTGACCAAGAGACCCTGTGAAGACAATCCCAAGAAAATTGAGAAACATTAGAAGCAATCATTAAATGAAGCCGAAATAGCTCCTTGGAAACAAAATGTAATTGACGGTGAGTAAAGTGAATCCTTTCATAAACAAGAGCTAAGCCAGTGTGTTGCTTGATATGGTTGTTGGCAGGAGAATTAACATGATGCACAACCTTAGCAAATGTTGGAACAATATTATGATTTCAACACGTCAACGAAACTGACAAACCACATTGCAACCTTTATCTACTCCTGCGGAGTTCATCCAACTTCTGCAAACACCAGTATATTTTCTGTCCGTAGAGGTAAACAATGTGAAATCTTAACTTATCCTGGCATACTGAATGTTCAAACAACTTACACATATGCTACAAGGTAAAGTCGAAGACCATTGCCAATATTTCGACAGGAGCACTCCCTGCCATTCTCAAGGCACAACTGCACTCAAGAAGCAATATGCAATGGAATTTAATACCTCGATTTGCATTGGTGGTGGTCAGCAAAGTCACTCGGGAGCTTACCCGTAAGTTGTTTAAATAACATTAAGTATGCTGGTAAAAGGTAAGGTTTCACGAGAATAAAGCTGTCTGTAAGCTTTCGAAGGCTTTCAGTTGTGCAGACACACTGATGGATTAGGTGTTAGCAGACTAATGACACATGGGAAGTGATTTCTCTAGTGTGTATCTGAGATAACAGACCACTCGAAACACCAGGCAAGCTGAGGATAACAGATTGCAAGATCCAATTGGGATAGGGTACGGGTGAAATCTGAAAGAAATGTTGGTTCACCAGTATTGAGACAGATGAAATGGAGGTGGTTAAAAGTATCCACCAGGAGTGCATCCCTCTGAATGTGGCATGGTGAGCCCCAAAGTGGATGGTGGGCACTGAAATCACCAACCAGAAGAAACGAAATGGGGAAGATGCTCAATAAGGTGCAAAAGGTCTGACCTCTTTGCAATTGATAACGAGGGTGTGTATATGTTGCAGAGGGAAAAGTTAAAACCAGGGAGAGAAAGACTGACAGCAACAGCTTGTAGCTTTGTATGTAGGAGAATAGTGCAATTATGGATACCTTCTTGTATGAGAAGAACAATGCCCCCATGAGTCGCAATCCTTTTCATGGGCAGAACGTCAACACAGACAGAGTTGAAGTGTAGAAATTTAAAACAATTGTGAGGGTTTAATTTTGTTTCTTGGATGAAAAAAAATCATTGGAAAATAAGTTTGCATAAGAAACTGCAGTTAAGTCCTATTGGACCAAATGTTGTGAGTGTTCCATTGGAGAATTACCATCACTAAGATGGATCAAAAGAGTAGCAGTTATCTATGTGACTGCTGACTACTACTGTCTGTATGCTTAATGATTGATGTTTGGAGGATCTGGTCCATTAGTTCCACTGTGATGTCTGGATTTGCCTTTTGGTGGCCTTGTGACTGACCATTTGTAGTATGCCCCAGTGACATGGAGGGCAAATGGAGTGGGGCATTACTAGTTGACATTGTGAAGTATGAACGCTGAGGAGGAGGAGAAGAGGATCTTTTCCATTCATTTGACTTCTTCAAACCCTGATGTGTCATGCACTGCCTGGTAATTAGATTCCGCCAAAAGCAAAAGGCCAGTATTGGCGGAAAGCTATGAGGGTGGACCAGAAGGCATTGTATTTGGTGTGAACGTAGGTTTTAGAGTGGGAGGAGCAAAGTTTAGGGCAGTACTGAGCGGTCAGTATGGAGAGAACTCGCGTTTCGAGTAGCTTCAAGTATAGATGTATTTTTTGGCGTCCTCGTATCAACTTTGTATCAGACTTCGGTCTGAGGGGAATAGTTGTTGGACTGAGAGCAGCTTGCACCGAGCTGCACTGGCAGTCAGGTGTGCAACCATCTCTTCTTGTACTGAGAGCGAGTTAGTACAAGTGCACATAGACTCTTGTGTCAGTCGGCTGACTATGTTTTGCTTCCCTCATCTTAAAGAGACGAGACACAAGAAGGTGATACAGGTTAGACGGCAGTGTCTTGCACATATTAAATTCAGTCTACCGAGGCTCACATTCTCTCTATCTTTCGCAATTTCAGTTTGCAGCTGCATCTCAGTGACTGACAACTTCATGCTGCTCAGAGTGTGCACCCCACAGAGCCTCAGTTGGTGATGTACTATGCAGCTTGGAATTAAATTGACGGACTGCCACAGCTCGTACTTTCTGCCGTGTAGTGCATGATTCATTGCTGGTTATGCTCTTGCAAAGTTCATAAGTTTTTTGCACCACTTGTGTTACATAACAAGCCACTTAGATCCTCCCAATCCACCCTCACTTGCCAACTGTGGAAGTCAGATTGGAATTAATTGTGTATATTTTATTTTCAGTGTTTTTCTTATCTGGAATGCCATTTAGCTGCAATATATTTATAGTTAAAGTGAATCTTTTATCATATCATAACACATCCCCATCCTGTAGAAATTGAACTTTCGAATCAATTTTATAATCAGCAGTCAAATAAAATATAAAAGGCGACCCTCAGTAGTATTGAGTTAGGCTAGTTTAAGAAATGTAAAAGTAGAATCTTACAAGAGATAAGGCACAGGTGCATATCATCTTTGTGGTTTTGAAGAACTGGTCACCATAGATAGGGTTTCTGTAGATGCCATGTCTGTTTCCAGGATTTCATGCAGAGGCCTATCAGTAACAGAGGATCTTTGAAAATCATCTTCATCGGAAGTGTGGTGATCAAATGGACAAATGCCTGTCTTCTTATATCCAACAATGATATTACCTGGAATCATCAGTTGCGGATATGCTATTCCCATACAATGAGCAACATTGTAAACTGAAAATGTTTCAACTGGATGTGACAACATCCATGTATCTACAGCAGCTCACAAAATGTATGAAATGGTTTAATGACACTAACATCCAGTTGCTGCATTTGATTTCTGCATTGAGGTGGAACTGTCAAAATCATAATTCCAGTCTCCTTGCACAGACTGGTGAACTTAACTGAGAGGTGACTTCCATGAGTGTCCATTAGCAACAATGACAGATTTGGTTTGGAGCTGGCAGAAAATTTGATGAAGTGCTGGATAACCTTCCGAGTTCATCTACTCTCCTATAGTGGCAAGTGCAAATGTGTTAGTAGGTACATCTAGGAATATCATTATTGGGGAGGGGGGGCACTGATACACACAGCATTTATGATACAGCATGTCACAACTAATGTTCAAAGATAGCTTTGTTAACATGTCTCACACTGCTTAAGGGCAAAATCTTTTGCCACTTATGAACTATTGTTGTTCCATTTTCATCTAGGTTGAAAATGAATGATGCGTCAGCAAAATCAGCAAAATATTCAGAAGTTTGTAAATCTATGGGACTTAACTACTCTGGTTATCAGTCCCTAGGCCTACAAACTACTTTAACTTATGCTAAGGACAACAAATACACCCAAGGACTCGAACCTCTAGCGGCAAACAGTGGAGTGCTCTGCAGCTAGACGTATAAGAATGCTCGGCCACTCCTCCGCAGCATGCATCAGCAAAATGTGGATGACATTTGATAACATCTTCCAGTTTACCAATGAAGTTTGACACACTGCATTTGTTTAACACCGTAGCTCCCTCCAGGGCGTTCACGGTTCTTTTGTGAGTACATGTGTGGTGAGCATGAGGCCCCGAGCTAATGCAGTCTTCCTTCCTTCTTTACTTGCAGGGCTGCATTTCCTTTCCCCTCCCCTCCTTTCCTATCCTCACTCCTTTCCATCCCCACCAGGGGACTGATAACCTTAGCAGTTTAGTCCCCCTATCCCAAAGAAACAATCCACACCGTAGCTCAAGACAACTTGAAGCATTCTGCTGTTCAAAAAGACAGTTGGGGAAATCTCTGTGAAAAAGCTTTCATTCAGTGAATCGAAGCTTTCTCATTTTCAGTCCATCTTTGATAGCTAATTCATATCCTAGGCAGTGCCAGTGTTTCATAGTAAGTCCATAAAACATTTTAGAGGATACAATTAAATATTCACACATTTCTGGTAGGAAAGAGTGATTCACTGAAGAGTTTGAGGACATTTGTCAGGTATTACCATTAGACTACTTCTTGAAATATATACTGACAGTTTTCAAAGAATAATCTAGACTAAGAAGGAAGCTCGGTGTGTACTGTTGCACTGACAGTGTGGTCATTAGAGAGGGAGCTCACATTCTGTTTGTGTAAGAATGGGGTAGGAAATTGGTCATGCCCTTTGTAAGGAACTATCCCCCCATTTGCCTGGAGAGATTTAGGGAAACCTAACTATGGATGGCTGGAGGTGGATTTGAACCCCTATCCTCCCGAATGCAAGTCCAGTGTGTACCACTGCGCCATCTTGCTCGGTAATATGCCAGTCTCTTTAAATGCATCCCTGATGCTCATTTTATTTTTTTATCAACTTCCTTCATTGAAGATTCTGAAAATCTTTGTAATTCTTTGTCTTCTTTCTCTTGGGCATTATAAAACCTAAAACCAAATTTTTAAACTAAAGATACAAGATTCACTGTTTCATCAAGCAAACATTGTCATAAATAAGTACAAGTACTGGGGACAGTGAGACATGTATCACTATACCCTAACATTCATGTCTCACGGGTCTCGATTACTGAAACTTTTTCAAAATGCCTGCAAATAACTACAGTATACAACCAAATTTCAATAATGAGTTTCTCTATTGCTGACACACAGTATCTTTGCACGATCTACCAAAAGTTTTGGAGTTATAACCAGTAACTAAAATACACAAAAAAATTACTTTTCTTACTTCCGAGCACTAATTGCAAATGACAATGCTTTCTACAGCAACAGTAGGTACCAACTGCAGAAACCAAAATTTCAGAAAGAGAAACCTAATGTCTAACTCTTCTATATCTACATCAACGTATATACTCCGCAACCCACCTAAAGAGACTAGTTACTTGCTTTCTTGTTCCACTACCGTATAGCAGGTCCACCATCTCGAAACGAGGTGCACCGAGTGAGGAACGGCTCTCTATCCTACATGTATGTTTACCTGTCTGAGCTTGCCACCCATACAGGGATGATTCCAGAATGAACATCCTTTAGGCTGTGGCTAAGCCACTAAGCCAGGTCTCCATCATATCCTTTCTTCCAGGAGTGCTAGTCCTGCAAGTTTCGCAGGAGAACTTCTGTGAAGTTTTGAAAGTAGGAGGTGCGGTACTGGCGGAAGTAAGTTGTGAGTACAGACCGTGAAGCGTGCCGGGATAGCTCAAACGTCTGCCGGCAGACGGCGAGGAGGAAGGTCGTGCCGTGCTGTTCGCTGCACTGTCGGTGTTCCCAGTGTGGTGAATGCTGCGTGAGCTTTAGCACTTTGCTGCGTTTATTGTCTGCTTTGAAAATGGAACTGAATTAGTCATGGAACAACGAAGTAGAAAAGATATCTTGAAATTTACGTTTGACGGAAACTTTGGCCGACTGAAATCGTTTGAAATAGAGGACTGGTTAGAGACAGTAGTAAATATACGTCTCGAAGACATAGTTGGCATTCATCTGTTGATAGTCAACACAGTAGTCTTTGTCAAACTGGTTAGTGCCGACCTTTGTCAGAAGATTGTTGAGTCGTGTAACGGGATGCTAATGTTCGACCACCGTCATGGAAATGTAGGTGATTTTATGTGACCCATGCAGGATTTGGAATTCGAACTGTTAGGATTTTCGAACTACCTTTCGAAATAACTAGCGAGGAAATTAATGAAGTGATATCTCCATACGGCCGTGTTTTGAGTAATGTAGCAGAAAGGTGGTCTTCTGCCCAACGTTCCCTGTATTAAATGGGGTGTGGCAGTTGAAACTGGAGTTGCGTCGGCATATACCGTCCTACATTAACGTGTGTGGGTATTGTGCTACTGTCATGTATGACGACCAGCCGAAAACGTGCGGTACTTGTGGCGCAACCAGACACGTTCGGTCCGAGTGCGTGCAGAGGCAAGTGGCGCAGCTGCCTCAGCAGAGACCCTCATAGAACC
Source organism: Locusta migratoria (assembly GCA_026315105.1). Classification (NCBI taxonomy): domain Eukaryota; kingdom Metazoa; phylum Arthropoda; class Insecta; order Orthoptera; family Acrididae; genus Locusta; species Locusta migratoria. The sequence goes on from CM048755.1 coordinate 789,069,679, forward strand.
ACAGCCCACACCTGTAGCGACTGACACGGAACAGGCTCTTCAACCCATACTATCAGACGCACAATCTGTCGATGCTGCGGCAGAGGTGGACGCCGGTTATATACTGCATGAGAACCCCCCAACATCCGACACGGTGCTGGCACCAGTTTTAGGTACCCACAAACCAAGGCTGTACCCAGAAAAAAAATTCGGCGGGGGGGGGGGGGGGGGTTATGTCACCAGGCTGGGGGTCCGGGGGCCATCCCTCAAAAAATGTTAAAAATTGTCAAATAACACATTTCTAGGCAATTTTAAGCTTTTTGCCTTTTTATTAACATAACTTAGGATTACAATAAAGTATGATTAGACTCGAGAATTTTGTCTAAAAATAACAGGATTTTTTATAGATCAATATGTTCTTGCATTAACATATAATTTCTAGACAATTTGAGAAAAAGAGTTTCAAAAGTTGAAAGCTTAATAACTTTTAATTTCAATTACGAAAATAATTTTCCCTGTTGCTTATTTTCAAATCTTACTACATATATTTAGATAATATTTACTTTACTTTGTTCTAAAGTGCAAATAGACCATGTTGCCTAAAATATATAGTTAGTGAAGAAACAATACTGCGTAACTGACAAATTCCTGATTTAGCGTTTTTCAGTTAGTTGATATCCTTGAGTCTCAGCGCATGTACTGAAGCTGCCAGAGTGTCATATATATATAGATATATATAAAAATCGTCGAAGTAAAGCAAAACCGCATATCTGAATCAGCGAAAAAATTGATGTAACTACCGCCTATCTACAAGAGAATAACATAGCACGTAAGTAGATTGTTTAGGATGTGGTAAACATTTAAACAATACCGCGTTAGTGCGAAAGCGCTTGCAGCACATTGTTACCGCTGGTTCCGGACCTACAGTTTTCGAAAGCGTCTCCTTGGTTATCGTTTAGTTTATGAAAATGGACAACGTGCCTCAAGACGATATTTTCACTGAGGAAGAAATTGTTTCTTGGCTTAATTTAGTGTATGAAAGTGGAGATACCCAGTGGCTGACTAAGGTGGAGGGGACGGAACGCCCCGGGCCTCTGGTCTGGAGGCCTCCAAATGGAAAGCAAGATTTTTTTTTTTGGATCGCGGTTGGCACCTCGTTCTACTGGGGCCTCCAAATCTAGAAAGCTGTTTTTTTAGACTGTCCCGTGATTCTCGCCCTGGGGAAGGGGGGGGGGCATTCTTTTTTATTGTATAAAATTTATCTCCAAGTGGATGGATGTATCTTCAACAGCCTTAGTCCGCCACTGAAGATACCTTTTTCAGAGTAAGTCACAGAGATGAGAAAGACGTTTTATTAACTTTATCCAAATAACAGTAGTATGAAACTTAGTGCTGTCTGTGCTGCTTTTCTTCTTGTTTTTATTAATAATATTATTAATATTGTCATCCTCATCTATACGTGAATCTGAGCTAAATCTCTGATGCTCCTAAATTAATTTACAAATTTCTTTATCTAGAATCACAGTTGTCCGTATGCAAGAATGCTAAAAGTAATTCAATTGTCAATGGAAACGACAGTAGCATATTTCTGAGAATGCGTAGCCAAGTGGCAAAAATTTCTAATATGATCAGAAATTTAATAACAGTGTCACGATCCAAATTTATTATTTCTAAGTCACGTACCGTATTAAGCATTCTAGACGGTTGCTTGTCTCTCCAGTATAAAGTTCGTGTTTTGTTACTTCCGCGGTATTGTTTCTTCACTGAAATGTGGGTTTCGGTCGTCGAACACGCTCAGAGCTGTCATATTAATTGACAGAATAGCTGCCAGCGAGTTTTTACTTTTATATATGAAGTATTAAAACTAGAAAGTATAGTGATCACGATTTTTTTCGACCTCCGGTTTTTGACAGATCTTTACCTTTCAGGATTCTTTGAAGCCATTCCAACCATTTTCGGAGTGATGTATGTATCTGTGTATGTGTGTTTGTGTAAACTCTCTAGCTCAAAAAGACGTGAACCGATTTGAATGAAATTTTGCACACCTGCCTTATATCAAAATCGGAAGGTCGTTCAACTTTTGGGGCGGAATCGGCCGACTGGAAGTAGGTGCCGCCTAAATCGTTAATCCGATATAACTTAAAAATCATTGGTTTAACGGAAAAAATATTCTTTATGAAATGATAAGAATCGCAAGACAAACAACCTTTGTTAACAAGAATTTTCGCTATCTCTAGTGTGGAAGGCCCTAGGGCCGGAAGAAAGTCTCAAATGAAAATAAGAATAACTCGAAAAGGGCCTAATCTATCAATATGTTTTGAAGACGGAATTACTTACGCAGAAGATCCGAACAACTTTCCCATGAGACAAAATATTCCAGTCACAACCATTTTGGAGACACAAAATCGCAAATATCAATAATACAACACAAAGGAAAATGACCTTTAAGATATACAGTATCTCCATAAGGTCGATTATATGAAGACCTCGGGGGAAAATAATGATAACCCTCATTTATGAAGTACTGAGATATGACGACTTTTATGTTTGAAAAATAGTTTCTATTACATGTTTTAATATTTTTTAATATTAATATTTGCCAACTTCTGCATCTTCTTGTACTACTTGAAGAAAATGAAACATTCTTTGGGATATGATTCTTTGCATCGATTACTGTACATTAAAAATTCAGAAGTTGAGGATTTTCATTATTTACCCCCGAAGCCTTCATATCACTCAATCATGTTGTACAGTAATAAGAATAAAACATATATGGATAAAACTTACAAGATAAGTCGGTAGTAGAGTATTTTTTATTCACGAAACAACTCTATTACACCGTAACAGCGCAAAGGCTACTGAAGTCGCGGATTGTTACGTAGCAGATGTTGGCAGCCAAAAAAAAAAAAAAAAAGCATCGTGACGTGTGCATTGTAGCTATTGCCGGTTTTCGCCGCTAGGGGCGGTTCGTCAAGTTATCGTAAAAACTACTAGTGTAGCTCGTCTCCGCTGCTCGCGCATGCGCAGTACCGCTCTCGGTTATGCATTGTCAGTCCTTCGATGGGAAATAATGAAATATTGACATCAGTGGCGTAGCTATCATAGGGCTAGGCGGGGCAGTGCCCCGGGGCCCCCGATATCAAGGGGCCCCTCGGCCTCCGTGAGCAAAGTTCGGAGAAAGTTACAGTAGAGAGTTATTATTATTATTATTTATTTTTATTTAACCATCCTACCATCAATTCCACGTTCAGTCAAACTAAGCTGCCCACAGTAGCTGCACTGGGCCATAGGGTGACGGAACATTGCTTCTAGTGGGGCTTGCTGACAGGCCAAGCCGACAGTCGCTGATTACAACAGTCGGCACACTCCAGTCGGCAGAAGTACAGTAGCTGCAGCATCAGAGCTGTTCACAGCAACAGCGGCGTCTTCCAAGTGTTGCGGCGTGCCGCTCGGCGCAATGTGAAGGATCGCGCGACTCCAAATACTGTATAAATACATTTACTGTACAGTACTTCTTATTGGCAAGTACAAGTATACAGTTCGATTATACGAATAATGGGTTTTCCGAACATCCGTGTACTCCAATTACACTTCGGATAATCGACGTTCTACTGTATATGATATTTTAGCTGAATGAAGGATTTTCGACTTTTAACTTTTTGAACACTGCCAAAAAACTTCAAACGCACGAAGTGAAATCCAAAAATTATTCCCATCTCAGTACATAAAAATAAAAAGTTATTGCCTGTCCGCTAAGACGTGCACCCTGCCACCTGCTGAATTACTAGCAGTGTGTGACAATACTGTTCATCAGAATGAAACTTCACTCTGCAGCGGAGTGTGCGCTGATATGAAACTTCCTGGCAGATTAAAATTGTGTGCCGGAACCGGGACTCGAACCAGGGACCTTTGCCTTTCGCGGGCAAGCACACTACCGACTGTGCTATCCCGACACGACTCACGATGCCGCCTCACAACTTTACTTCCGCCAGTACCTCGTCTCCTACTTTCCAAACTTCACAGAAGCTCTCCTGCAAACACGCAAGACTAGCACTCCTGGAAGAACGGATATGGTGGAGACATGGCTTAGCCACAGCCTAAGGGATGTTTCCAGAATGAAACTTCACTCTGCAGCGGAGTGTGCGCTGATATGAAACTTCCTGGCAGATTAAAATTGTGTGCCGGAACCGCGACTCGAACCTGGGACCTTTGCCTTTCGCGGGCAAGCGCACTACCGACTGTGCTATCCCGACACGACTCACGATGCCGCCTCACAACTTTACTTCCGCCAGTACATCGTCTCCTACTTTCCAAACTTCTCAATTTTAATCTGCCAGGAAGTTTCATATCAGCGCACACTCCACTGCAGAGTGAAGTTTCATTCTGGAAACATCCCTTAGGCTGTGGCTAAGCCATGTCTCCACCATATCCTTTCTTCCAGGAGTGCTCGTCTTGCGTGTTTGCAGGAGAGCTTCTGTGAGCTTGTTTGTAAACCTATTGGTATCGACAGACATGGTATGACAGCAGAAGTGGTTATGGACTATTTTCGTAATACTGTATAGAAAATATATCTACTGAAGAAAGAAGGCAGGAAGACCATCCGATGTTAGTTTTTGCGATAATGAACACAGTATTCACAATACAGGCACATCATTATCTGATATGCATGTCTAAGAAGTCGAAAACTCTGAAAATGATTTCTGTACTTATTACAACGGAAAAACAAGTTCAAATGGTCGCAAAAGCCGCCAGTAGTTCTGAAACGTGAAATTGAAATTAATGACTGTTAATTTCTTTACTCCGTTCAGAGATTAAAATGGTCCTAAATTAACACCAGATGAAGCAAAAAAAAAGAAGAAATACTACTGAAATAAAACAAAATTATAACTTTACCTTTGTACCTGGAATTGGAATATATATATATATATTTGGGGGGGGGGGGCTGCAGGTCGGCAACCACCTCCCCCCTATTGGAAACGCCACTGAGCGTACCCCAAGATTTTCAAAAGTTGGCGCCTGTGGTGTAGTTTTAGTTTAGAGAGGGCCCCAACGTCATTTTTGCCCCGGGGCCCTTGGTGTAGTAGCTACGCCACTGATTGACATGTCCGTTTTAAGTTGAATCAGACACTGTTTTGAAACTCTTGGTTATTTGCTTATGAAGATCAATTATAATTTGAGAAAATACCATTCCTATATGTTTAAAAATAATTATCTTTGGAAAATTTCGGGGGGGGGGGGGTTCAACCCCTCTGACCTTCCCCCCCCCCCTCTGGGTACGGCCTTGCCACAAACAGCTGTCGGAAATACATCCAACATTTTCGCCGACACATGATGCTTCCCAACCAAGTGTCCTTGCAGGCGATGAAAACAGTCCTCCAAGAGGGAAGACACCCGACAGTCACGGCGCCCTGTACACTGCGCGCGGCCGTTCGCCGTCGGGGATTCGAGTCCTCCCTCGGTCATGGGTGTTTCTGTTGTCCTTAGCATAAGCTAATTTAAGATAGTGTAAGTAGTTTGTAAGTCTAGGGACTAATGAGCAACATAGTTAAGTCTCTTAGATTTTCGAATATTTGAATATTTTTGAGTCACGCGCCTTCTGAATTGCAAAATAGCTCAGTTTCTGTAAATTTGTCTCCCGTGGAGACTACAAAAACCAACCCCGAAAGGATCACCCAATGATCAATACCCACTCTCTCGAAAAATGGGTAACAGCTCCTAACAAGCCTTCGTCAAGTGCCTGGACAGATTTAATATCTCAAAATGAGACGAGCATCGATATTGCCACCACGGATGACGTTTGTCATGACGACAACGTCTCCCCCACAGACACTTCCACACAAGGTCTCCCGCCCGAGCCTTTCCCAAATGAGGAATATTTTAATCGATTTCTGGAAATGTTTTGTTTAGAAGTTTTTTATCCATTCGAATGGTTTCAAAATATTGCTATATTACGTTTTACTCCTTAAGCTAACGAACATGACCCATATACAAACCTACAACGTTACCAAGCTTAAAATCACTAGAATAGAAAGTGCAGTTAAAATACGATCCTTGGTTTATTTCTTATATGGTACCAGCGTCGATATTGCCTTGCTGCAAGAGGTTCTCAATGGACTAAATGTGCCTGGCTATATTACTATCTACAATATTAACAAAGAGGACTCTGTAGGGATCGCCATTTTACTGCGTGATGGCATAAACTTTACACAAGTGCAACGGCTAGCTAGGGGTCGAGGTATTTCTCTTCGTGTGAATGGTGCGCAGATTGTTAACATCTATGCCCCCTCAGGTAGTAGCCGTAGCAAAGAACGCTCTGACTTTTTCCGAAACTACGTACTGCTTCTGAACTCTGTTTCTGAGCAACTTATTTTCGGTGGGGACTTCAACTGCGTCCTGAACGACAAGGACCAGACTCCAACACGAACAGGTGTATTGAGCTACAACACCTAATTGAAGGTATGCGTGTCCATGACACATGGGAGATCATCCAAAGGGAGCGAGTAGCGTACACCTTTGTAAGCTTCAGTATATTAGCCGGATTGGCTGAATTTATGTGTCTGACGCACTTCTGACATAGCTCCGGTGAACATCTCAGACCATGCTTCACATCAGTGCTTCATTAATCTACAGCGCAAACAAATTTACCGAGGGAAAGAGTATTGGAAGCTGAATGTTAGCCTGTCACAAGACGTACAACTTGAAGAGGAGGCGACAGAGATGTGGCAACAGCTTCAACGCCACCAGATTCATTACTCTAATACCCTACAATGGTGGATCCAATACGCGAAGCCCAAACTGCGACGGTAATCATGAAGTATACCCGGCAAAAGAGTTTTTGGAAGAAAGAAACGACAGAATATTACTACAGATGTCAGAGAATTATACAACCATGCTGATATCCTAACAACTGGCATCTATGTACGGATCAAAGGCTGTAATGCAAAAATAACCGATATACGACGACGTCGGGTGGAAGGACTAATTATAATGTCCCTCCCCAAGGATGTGGCCTCTAAAGAACGAGCTTCGTTACATCACATCCTGCAGATAGCAAAGCGACGTGAAGCTCAGATGATTGAAGCAGTGGTTGATGATGGTGGAAACGTTGTTACAAAGCACCACGATATTCTTGCTTATGTCTACGAGTACAACAGTAACCTTTACAAGAAGCAAACAGTGGATGAATCCTACTTTGACACCTACCTCACCTTACTGAGGAGTACAACGCTAACCTAGAAGACGCATTTACGCTGGACGAAATAAAGCTCGCTCTCTGCAGAGCAAAGAAAGGGAAATCACCTGGACCCTACGGAATCGGCGCCGAGTTCTACCAACGCTACTGGCACATCCTCGGACCGACACTTCAAGAAATGCCAAATGACATCTGGCAGATGGGAGATATACCCCCGGCACTTTTCCTTAAGTGCCTGGGGAATTATAATACCCCTTCAGGAGAGGGGTAACAGCCATAAAGTGGAAAACATGCGGCCTGTCACCCTACTGAACGCCGATTTCAAAATTCTCATAAGATCGATCAAACAGAGGTTGCAAACTGTCATGAATAAAATTCTATGTCGTCATCAATATAGTGCAGTACGGGGACGATGTGCGATCTCGGCGACCTGTGACATGAGGGACATCTGCGACAACAACGCCCAGGGCACTCTCATATTTTCAGATTTCGATAAAACGTTCAAATGTTCAAATGTTTGTATAGTTTTTGGGACTTAACTACGGGGTCATCAGTTCCTAAACTTACAAACTACTTACGAACTAGGACGGCACAAATATCCATGCCCGAGGGGGGATTCGAACCCCCGACCGTAGTGGCCGTGCAGACCGTGACTGGAGCGACTCAGTCCCCCCGGCCACCGCGGCCGGCTCGATAAAGCGTATCATCGGGTGTGCACAACTTCCTCCACCAGAGGATGGCAAAATCAGGGTTTGGATATAAATTTATAGATTTAATCCGGAAAATCACCACCAATGTTTCCTCCAAGATTCTTCTTAATGGCCATTTTAGTAAGGAGTTGATAATACAGCAGTCCATTCGTCAAGGATGTCCACTTTCTGTGATACTATACGCCATGGCAGTTGAATCCTTACTGAACAACTTGGTACTAAACGGCATCGGGATTCACATAGGCTCTCAAATTGTGCCACGTATTGCGTATGCCGACGATATATGTGCAGATGTGTCCGGTAGGACAGCTTACCTCTGTCAGAAATGAGTTAGCGGCATTCGCTACCGTTTCAGGAGCGAAACTGATTAAAATTAAAACAACTGCTCTACAGATTGGAGGTGGAAGTTGAATAGTGTTCGACAAAACCGTGTCACAAAACACCTGGAGCAGCGGCGGACTTAGGGGGCAGCGGAGGGGGCGGATCGCCTCGGGCCTCCGGTCTTGGGGGGGCCTCCAAATACCTGGAAAGGACCTGGGGCCTCCAAATCTCGAATGCTATTCAATTCTTTTTTACATGTAGTTCCAAGTGGACGAAGGGCTCCTTTCTTCTCGCCGCCGCTCCGGGCCTCCAACAACCTTAGTCCGCCACTGACTTGGTGTATCATTCGAGAGTTTCTTACGAAAAACTGCTGTGACATGCTAAACAAACTACGTACCACGTTGATACATCATTCAGATCGTGACCTGAACCTGATACAGAAAGTCAGAACCATACAGATTTCAATCGCAAGCTGGATGGAACTACCCAGCGCAAACACTTTCAATATCCGACCAACTAGAGAGAAGAATACAACAAGCGCTCTGCTGGTTCCTTTTCAGAGGGTACATATTTAAGGTTCAGTATGAAACTTTAACCTTACCCACTTCCAAAGACAGTCTACAACTTGTCAATGTCCCTAAGAAATGCGCAGACCTGCTTGTCAACCGCATCGGAAAGGAAGTCCATAACAGGAATACGAGTATAATGAAGTACCTCACCACGCGGTGGAAACCACAAAACCTTGATGCTCCGATCAATATCAACAACACTGCACTTGTTTACCGATACGTGAGACGATATTACATGGGCGTTTTACATTCGGAACTGTGTAGACAACACCAGAAACTTGACTAACAAGAATCTGTATGAAATACTGACGATCACCAATCACAGGAATCGTATAGAAGACAAACACTCATTAACGCAATGGAATATCATTTGCAGAAATGTGCACAACGATATACTACCGTCGCACGTAACAGGTGACTGGTATCTTGTCATAAATGACAAAATAGCAACGAATGAAAAGTTACACAAGATAGGCCTTCACCAAACACCATCTTGCAATGAATGTGGACGGGTCGACACGCTGATTCATAGGTTCACTTGTGGACACGCAGCAGAAACCTCAAATTTTTTTCGCAAAGATTGCCGGTACTAGACTGTACGGCAACAAACTGTGTTGACTTTGAACAGATTCTTCGACCACAGTAAGTGCGAGACCCCAGATCAAAAAACAACGCAGTGACGTGGCTCATCGGCCACACAGCATACTTCATGATACGCAACAAAGGAGTACCTTTCAATGACTACTATGCATACATTGAGAGAGAACACATGAAGCTATCACCCCATAAGAATTACAGAATTACATTAGGAAATATGTTAAAACTTACAATCAATGGTTAAGTGATAGAAAATTTTAAACTATCCGATATTGACGGCAGAATCGACACTTAATTAGACACTAAACAACTAATATCAAATCATCAGATCCATTCACTGGACATACATGGTGGCAAAAGAACTGAAGACTAATTTCGGAAATAATCTTTTTGTTTTTTTCCAACAGCATTAATTTAGTTTTTTCTTTATTTTCTTATTTTAACCCCAGCTCAATACAAGTGCCGCGCATTACATTTCCCCACGGAATGGTACTTTGCTGCAGCAAACTAATTTGACTTTTATTTCACCACAGCCAGGGAGGCTTTTATGTTATGTAGTGTGTACCACCCCCATGAACCACAGACATTGCCTAGGTGGGGTGGCTTGCGTGCCTCAACGATGCAGATAGCCGTACCGTAGGTGCAACCATAGGGGAGGGGTATCTGTGGAGAGGCCCGACAAACGTGGGGTTCCTGAAGAGGGGCAGCAGCCTTTTCAGTAGTTACAGGGGCAACAGTCTGGATGATTGACTGAGCTGGCCTTGTAACATTAGCTAATATGGCTTTGGCATGCAGTTACTGCGAACGGCTGAAAGTAAGGGGAAACTACAGTCGTTACTTTTCCCGAGGACATGCAGCTCTGCTGTATGAATATATGATGATGGCATCCCCTCGAGTAAAGTATTCCGGAGGTAAAATGGTCCCCCTTTTGGATCTCCGGGCAGGGACTACTCAAGAGGATGTGATCATCAGGAAAGAGAACACTGGCATTCTATGGATCGGAGCATGGAATGTTAGATCCCATAATGAGATAGGGAAGTTAGAAAATTTAAAAAGGGAATTGGATAGGCTGAAGTTAGATATAGTGGGGATTAGTGAAGTTCGGTGTAAAGAGGAAAAAGATTTCTGGTCAGGCAAGTACAGTATTACAAATACAAAATCAGTTTGTGGTAACGCAGGAGTAGGTCTGATAATGAATAAGAAAATAGGAAAGCGGGTAAGTTACTATGAACAGCATAGTGAACGCATTATGTTAGCAAAGATAGACACAAAACCAACACTGACCACAGTAGTGCAAGCTTATATGCCAACTAGCTCGGCCGATGATGAGGATATCGAAGAAATGTATGAGGCGCTAAAAGAAATCATTCAGCAAGGGAGACAAAAACTTGATTGTGATGGGGGAATGAAACTCTTAGTAGGAAAGGGAAGAGAAGGAAATGTAGTAGGTGAATATGGACTGGGATAAAGGAATGAAAGAGGAGATAACTTAGTAGAATTTTGTGCAGAGCACAATTTAATGATCACCAACACTTAGTTTAATCATCATGAAAGAAGGCTGTATACGTGGAAGAGACCAGGAGACACTGGAAGATACCAGATTGACTTTATAATGGTAAGGAATATATTTAGGAACCAGGATTTAAGATGTAAGACATATCCAGGGGCAAATATAGACTGACCATAACTTATTGGTCATGAACTGTAGATTAAAACTTTAGAGTCTTCAGAAAGGTAGGAAGGTTAGGAGATGGAACCTGGACAAATTGAAGGAACCAGAGGTAGTTAACAGTTTCAGAGGGAGCATTAGGCAAGGATTGGCTGAAACAGAGGAAAGTAATACAATAGAAGAAGAATGGGTAGCTCAGAGATACAGCAGTGAAGGCAGCAGAGGATCATATAGGCAGAAGAAGGTGTAATAGGAATCCCTGGATAACACAGGATATACTGAAATCAATTGATGAGAGGAGAAAATATTTAAAAAATCTGCAAGTGAAGCAGGCAAAAGGGAGTACAGACGTCTGAAAAATGAAGTTGACAGTAAGTGCAGACTGGCTAAGCAGGAGTGGCTAGAGGACAAAAGCAGAACTGTAGAAGAATGTATAACTAGGAGAAAGATAGATGCTGCCTACAGGAAAATAAAAGAGATATTTGGATACAAGAAAAGCAGCAGTATGAACATCAAGAACTCAGATGGAAAACCAGTACTAAGTAAAGAGGGGAAAGCTGAACTGTGTAAGGAATATATAGAGCGCCTATACGAAGGAAATAAACTTGAAGGCAGTATTCTAGAAATGGAAGATGAAGAACAGGTAGATGAGATAGGAGATATGATACTACGAGAAGAATTTGACAGAGCGCTGAAAGATTTGAGTCGAAACAAGGCCCCTGGAGTAGATGATGTTGCGTCTGAACTGCTGATATCGTTAGGAGAGCCAGTCATGAAGAAATTGTTCCCCCTGGTATGCAAGATGTATGAGACAGGGGAAATACCATCCGACGTCAAGAAGAATGTTGTAATTCCAATTCCAAAGAAAGCAAGTGCAGACAAATGTGAAAAATACAGAACTATCAGCTTAATGTCATGGATGCAAAATTCTAGCCCGAATTATTTACAGACGAATCGAAAAACTTGTGGAATCTGACCTCCGGGAAGATCAGTTTGGATTTAGGAGAAATGTAGGAACACGGGAGGCAATACTCACCTTACGGCTTATCTTAGAAGACAGACTGAAGGGCATACCTACGTTTTTAGCATTTGTAGATTTGGAGTACGCTTCTGACAATGTCGATTGGAATACACTCTTTCAAATTCTGAAGGTAGCAGGCGTAAAATATAGGGAGCGAAGAGCTATATTCAACCTATACAAAAATCAGACAGCGGTTATTAGAGCCGGAGGGCAAGAAATGGACGCAGATGTTGGGAAGGGAGTAAGACAGGGTTGCAGCCTTTCCCCAATGTTGTTCAATCTGTACACTGTGCAGGCAGTGAAGGAATGGAAGGAGAAATTTGGACAGGGCATTAAAGTGCAGGGAGAAGAACTATAAACATTGCGGTTTGCCGATGACATACCGTAATTTTGTCAGAGACTGCAAAAGATCTAGAAGAGCAATTGAATGGAATGGACAGAGTCTTGAAAGGATGATAGAAGATGAACATTAACAAGAGTAAAACGAGGGTAATGGAATGTAATGTCAGAAAATCAGGCGATGCTGAAGGAATTAGATTAGGTAATGAGACGATGAAAGTAGTAGATGAGTTTTGTTATTTGGGTAGAAAGATAACTTTTAACGGCGGAAGTGAAGAAGATATAAAATGCAGAATGGCTATGGGAAGAAAAGCGTTTCTGAAGAAGCGAAATTTGTTGGCATCCAATTTTGATAATATTCTTCTCGGGTTTCCTGCCGGATAAATAAATACGTCATCTGGAGACAGTATTTCTGCGGTCCACCTGGCCGTCAACCTCAGGTGACAGTGCTGGTACACCGACTCGCCGAGACTGAGTACAAGCCGCGAGCGGAAGCCCCTACATACGCCCCGGAAGGCCGAGGTCGCGTGCGCAAGAATGGACAGTTCTGCCCTCTACGTTTCAGCGCCGTCAGTGGTAGATTGGTATTCAGCAGAGACCGTTGTTTTTTTATGTCAAACAATACAGGGTTCCACATTTTACTTAAAGGAAAACCCTGATCCCCCCAGTCAAGCCCCATAAGCTTAACAAACTCTTGAACGTTTTTGATTTGAGATATTTACTGTTTTCTCACCATTAGCGGGATGTGCACATGTTCGGCTAGAAGCAGTTCAATAAATAACTTTCTGCTGCCTGGGACTCCAACCCCGCGCCTATCGTCTCCGTTGACCTCAGACGACAAGGTAACAATTCTCCCATTCTCGTTCACTAATAATTAGGATCGCGGCGTTCGTAGAGACCTGGAGGGGTTTGGCATTTTGAAGAAACAACGAAAATTAATCCAACTTTGTTCTAGTCAGCAGCGAATGGACATGTGTAATGTTGATTTGAAACAAGCCACAGTCCTAAATTCTTTACTTGGAGCTAGTGGAGGTGGAGAGAGGGATGTTTGCGATTGTTAAAAACTGTGACCATAGCAGAAATCAAACCATTACAAGCTAGCATCAGCCCGACCAACTACCGATTTTCAGATGTGGTAGTATAATGATTCTGTCAAGAACACATGATACGAGAAGTAAAATAGTTCGTCGGTATCTTTCTACGTAACAGTAATTTCTTGGCCTCGCGGGCTGAGGCGTCTTATCGCAGAGTTGCGGCTGCCCCCGCCAGAGGATCGACTCCTTCCTAAGGCATGTGATAATGTTCAAATGTTTGTTAAGCTTATGGGACTTAACTGCGGGGTCATCAGTCCCTAAAGTAGTACGTAAGGCTAGGTAGGGACTGATGACCTAAGTTGTTTGGTATATTAAGGCTACAACAAAAGAATTTTATACAGAATGTATAATTATGTAACATTGCGTACGATAGTATACTACGTTTCAACATGCTCCGTGGTGATTTTGTATGGCATGTTGCTATATGCTTATTTAACTATGGTCTCGTATCGTTCATTTGTGTGTGAAAATTTATGGGACCTATCTGCTAAGGTCATCAGTCACTAAGCTTACACGACTTTTCTTTTCTTTTCATTTTTTTAACACAACCTGATGCACGAAAAATCAAACTTTCTCTAGTCTCAAAGTAACTGATTTAAAGAAAAACTAAATCTCCTAGATGTTAACACAATCTGATAATCGAAAAAACAAAACTGTCTCTTTTCTCATAATAATTTAACACACTCATAACTAGATGACCCGCGCGAATACTTCGCACCGTTAGTGGAATGACAAAAAAGTTAGGAAAAAATGAAAGTAAAGTTGAATGATCACGCATAGCTTTCTTCAGAATCAATCAATGCAAGTGTTTAAGCCGGCCGCGGTGGCCGAGGGGACTGCGGCGCGTCAGTCATGGTCTGCACGGCCACTACGGTCGGGGGTTCGAATCCCCCCTCGGGCATGGATATTTGTGCCGTCCTTAGTGTTAGTTAGTTCATAAGTAGTTTGTAAGTTTAGGGACTGATGAACCCGTAGTTAAGTCCCATAAGCTCTACAAACATTTGAACAATTTGAAGGAAATCGGCCGGGTAGTTTGGTCTGGCCGACTAACTTTAGTTTTCGTAAATTCTTTTAATATATGAGGTAGTGTCGACACCAGAATCATGTGAACACTCCGGCAGATGCAAAGGTGCCACTCAACTGCTGGCTGGAGGCCTGGCCACCATGCCTCACACGGCAGCCGCTGTTGCCGGAATATCCAATTCCCTCTGTTAAATGTAAGGTTCAGCATGCTAGACAACTCTCTAAAGCGTCGCAGTTGTGAGCAGGACCAGTAGGCTGTAGACGTGAACCGGCAAAAGCCAGGTGATGGTCACCATCCACCCTAGACACAACGTAAGTGACCAATGGACCACATGACGGTGTTAGTATTTGTCTTTGGGAAAAGACATGTGGCTGGCCGCAGAATGATGTCGGTGGAATACACAGATTCAACAGAACGAGTGAGGAAGGCCAACTGTTTCCTGAGCCAGGACCAGTTAGCCTGATGGCCACAACACGTGAATCGGTGCTGCAGCGTATCTAAGGATGCACACTTATTACATTTGTCTGTGTCACTAAGTCCAATACGATATAATCGTTCGTTGGTGGAAATCAAATTGTTTACAACCTTGTACCAGGATGATGCCACTTCCATTGTTAGAATGGGGAGACTGATGTTAGTCCACACAATTTTCCAGGCTGTTCGTGGTGCTGATAGTTCTACGGGATTATGACAGGGGATCCCTTCCCAGCGAGCCATCAAGAACTTGGTCGTGAGCATCGGTCGCTGCAGTATGTCAGATAACTCACAGCTAGATAGAACTTCCGAATGTGTCTCAATGTATAACTTATATGACCTACATCAACAGGGGGATCAAGACTCTCTGGACTGAATAAAGTGAATAGCCGAGACGTAAAGGTATGTAATCCGTTAGAAATTGCCAATGTGGTGCGCCGAATATATAAGACACACGCTTTCTTCTTAATGTCAGAACGAGGCTTTGTCACAACCTCGTATCGCAATCTGAAGATATGATAGTTCCATAAAAAGCGACCAGATAACTGCTTAAGCTTTTTAGCCATCATGGAGTGAAACGGAAAAAGTTGTGCAATGTAATACACTTTGCACAACACACACTATCACGTTGAAAACTGCAGGTGGTCCAGAATTTGAAGGCTGGTCGTTAATAGAACACAACACTTTACACTTAGAACACGTTTATTGCTAACACAAGCGTACACTCAGTACAGACTGACTCCTGCTTGGATTACACCGTTATTTATCCATAGAAAGAATTTTCTGGAACTTACAAAAATATCAAACATAAGAAACATGTAGAACACTCTAGAAATAGTAAATACAAAGAAATATTTTCTTTCTTACCGCGGCGAGATTTGAACTGGGGACCGCAAGCACAGCGATGTGCGATGTTAACCACCGCGCCACACGTTCAACCATAAAACTCCCCGCATTGCTCTCCTTTCTGAAAGCACAGCGACCCGCCAGCTGCAGTGTCCTGGGTCTTGTCACGGGTCCTCTGTAGGCAGTTCGGGTGAATCCTTCCATTGTGTCTGAACGCCTTCCTTAACGGTGACTACGGCACAGACGCTTCCGTCGTGGCTTCATTATCGTGAAGGTATACAGAGTCATTGAACAAGAGGCTGTTTCTGTCTATCTGTTCTTTGGGATCGCGGTAAGGCTTCATACGGAAGACGTGCACAATGTCTCTTCGTTTTTGTCGTTTCGAGGACGGCTCATAATCCTCGACTTCGTATGTGACGTCTGACAGGCGGCGTATAACACGATACGGACCAAAGTATCGCTTCAGTAACTTTTCCGATAGCTCAACTTTCCGGAAAGGGGTAAAAATCCATACGAGATCTCCTGGGCTGTATACAACAGGTCGGTGCTTATCGTTATACCGCTGACGGTCCTTCTCCTGTCCGTATGCGAGCCAGCTGTCTTGCTTCTTCGACTCTGGTGACGAGCTGTTTCACATAATAGTCCTGAGTGTCGTCAGGTTGGAACGGAAACAGCGTATCCATTGTCGTCTCAGCTTCACGGCCGTGGGCAGGCAAAACGACGTTGTCTGAGGATGGAAGGTAGTTGTGATTCTGTGGACAATGTCGCAATGTTGCATTATCTCTGATACTAGTTTTGATATGAATACTTTTCCTCGATCATATATCATCAAACGTGCTGCACCATGCTTCAAAATAATTTCTTCTACTCGGAATTGTGCGATCTCTGGAGCTTCTGCAGTCGGCACAAGTTTCGTGACAGTGTAGCGTCTGAGGTAGTCAGTGCAGTCGGTTACCGGTTGTCGACTTCGGGAACCTACCTAAAGGTCGATTCCAATCCGATGGAATGGCGCTGCTGCGTGTGGAATTGGTACCAGATGACCTGGGGACAACTGTGGGACATGCTTCCGTCTCTGGCACTACTTACAGTGACTCACATAGTGCTTGACAGATCGGTAGAGACCTTGCCAGTAATACCTGCGTCTGATTCTGTCTAGGGTCTTCACGAATCCCAGATGACCGGATATAAGAGAATTGTGGAAATACTTGAGAATAGCGGGCCGAAGATGAGCTGGAACAACCAGTATCCATTGCGGGCCCAGTGAGTCGTAGTTGCTCTTATACAATGTCCCGTTTATAAGTTGGAAATCTCCATTGGTCGGTTCTCCTTCCTCCATGGTTTTTAATATTGCTGGATTTTGCATTTGTTCAGCTGTAATGTCGCCTAACTCAGTAAGGGCTGAAATTTCATCCATGCTGTTGTGTTGGGCTAATGGATTTCGACGTCATTGTGTTTGCGACCGTTTTTTAATACAACTGTGACATCATACTCTTGGAGTCTTAGTGCCCATCTTGATAGTCGACCTGAGGGATCCCTCAAAATGGTCAACCAACATAAAGAATGGTGATCTCTCACGACGGTGAATGGTTTACCGAATAAGAACTTGCCAGAACTTGTTGATATCCCAGATAACGGTGAGAAAATCCTTCTCGATTGTAGAGTAGTTTATCTCGGACTTTGAGAGAACCTTTTCAGCGCCTATCTGAATTTGTACAATCACTGCACCAATCCCATGACCGCTAGCATCTGTGTGAAGTTCGGTCTCAGCATTCTCGTCGTATGAGGCTAGAACAGTGTGGATGTTAGAGCCTTCTTAAGTGCCCGAAAAGCTCTTTCTTTCGTCTCATCCCAGTAAAACTTGGCGTCTCCCAGCAGAAGTTCTTACAATGGACGTGCCTTGTATGAAACGACGGTAGTATGAGCATAGCCCGAAGAAACTTCTCACATCACAGATGTGCTGAGGAGTTCGAAATTCTGTGACTGCCCTTACTTTATCTGGATCAGGACGAACACCATCTCCGTTCACTAGGTAGCCAAGGATTTTTATCTATTTGTCGACGAAGAGGGACTTATTTCGGTTGGGGCGGAGTCCTGCTGTCTGAATACACTTCAACACAGTTGACAGGCGGTTTAGATGTTCCGAAAATGTCCTTGAGAAAACGACAATGTCATTTAGATAACAAGCACATGTCGTCCATTTAAGGTGTCGAAGTACGTTGTCTATCATGTTTTCGAATGTGGCTGGGGAATTACATAGTCCAAATGCATGACTTTGAATTCATAGAGACTTTCAAGTGTAATAAAAGCAGTCTTGTCCCTGTCAGCTTCGTCAACCTCGATTTGCCAGTAACCTGTCTGCATGCCCATGGTTGAGAAGTATGTAGCTCGTTTCAAACAATCTAAGGTGTTGTCAATGCGCGGCAATGGGTAGACATATTTTTTTGTGATTTTGTTCAGCCGCCGATAGTCGACACAGAAGCGCCACGTCGCCATCCTTCTTCTTCACGAGGACCACCGGAGACGACCAGATTCTCTCTGAAGGTAGAATAATGTCATCATGCAACATATTCTCCAATTCTTCCCTAATTATTCGTCTTTCTGCTGGTGACATGGCGACACACTGTAGGAACGCTGGCTAATTGGTGGATAACCCCCAGTATTGTTACGGCGTTTTATCGTGGACCGTTTCATCTGGCTCTTCTTCTGCCTGGCCTGGAATACACCTGAAAATTGGTGTAGTATGGTTAACAGCTGCTGATGTTGTCCCTGCATCAGACATAGCTCTATATGCAATGTCATAGTAGTTTCTTGTAGTGCGTTGTCGGCAGTAACAGCAGAGCACGAGACTTCGTCAATGACATTGAGCTCACCGCCCTGGATTGGTTCAGCTGTTCTAACACACATTCCTCTGGGAATGAGTTGCGATTGCTCGTGAATGTTAGTGATTAGTGATCCAAAGTTCTCCTCCTCGGCCACCTGTAATGATAGTCACTGGTATGTAGATTTCCTTTGTTATCCTGATTAGCTTTTTGTGATCGACAAGCACTTCACTGTCCAACTGGTTATATTGGCTGCTGACTGGAACTCTTCTCATTGTTACGACGGGATCTCAACATTCTCGACAGCAAACAACCTCCCAGGGAAGTACATGTAACGTGTACTCGTCGTAACGGCTTCCTCATTTTGTAGCTCAGATCTTCCACAGCCAATGACAGCCCCGGATGACTGAAGAAAGTCTCATCCGAGGATGACGTTATGGCTACATTCTGTTAAAACGACAAAGTCAATAGGCTGCGTCCTGATGTTGATGGTAAACTACGTTTACATGCAACACACCTTCCGGAAGACGAAAACCGATTTTCATAAACCGTTTTTCGCTGTCGTGTTTACATGGCATAGCCTGAATCGGATTTCCTATCCCACTTAATATGGCGACTGAAAAACAGCTGATTCAGTTCCTGATTTAGTCAGCACAATCACTATCTTTCTTTATTTAAACACACAGATTTATGTCCACTCTAATATATATACTGTTATTTCACATTAGAAAATATCACTCATTCCCTATGTGCCGAAAATTCTTAACAAGAAAACACAATCTGACAAGCCAAGAACGTTTCAAAAACAGTTGCGTTTACGTGGGCACGAAAATCGATTCTGGAACTGGAAAACTGGTATAGAGAAGCGGATTTCCAGAATCGATTTTTGAGTGTTTACATGACCGACAAAAAGCGGAGCCGCGGTGGAGTAGCCGAGCGGTCTAAAGCACCTCGCTGCGGAGCGCGCGGTTGCTCGCCGTGGAGGTTCGAGTCTTCCTTGGGACATGGGTGTGTGTGTTGTCCTTAGGTTAGTTTACCTAGGTTTAAGTAGTTTGTAAGCTACGGACTGATGACCACGCAGTTTGGTACGATAGATTTACAAACATTTGAACAATTTTTTTCAAAAAGCGGAATTGGGAAAGCGATCTACGAAATCCGGTTTTGGGAGTGAGTTACTCTTGCGACACATGTTCCTGCTGGCCGGACGTATTTTCAATTTGTGACATACAACACAGTTGCTCTTTTATCACAGAACATTATCTTCTTTAGTTTGCGGCGGTACTCATTCGACAATACAGAGAAGGAAGCTCCTGAATCGACTAGTGCCCGGACAAGTTGGCCGTCGATGATAACATCAATGAGATATCCTGACATCTTAACGACTGTCGTCCATGGAGGATTTTCATATGCGGCGGCCCACCTCTGTAGATGGTCGCCTCGCCTAGTTTTTCTGAACACGGCTGCTAGGCGAGTTGCTGGTATCTTTCTAAGGCGACGGAGTACGGCGGCGGCGTGTTGGAGAGCGACCACGTCCAGGATACGGTAACACGTTTCGTCCCATAGGTCGACAATAATCGTCTGCAGTTGACTACCGTTGAAAGGACTGCTCTGATGGTTGACCTCTTGTGGCATAATTGTCAAATACTCGTCTTCTTTCCCTACAGTATCGTACGACATGTCCGGGAAGGCCACAGTGAAAACACAATAGCGTGTTGTCTTCTGTCCTCCAGATATCTGTCCTCCTGCAAGAATTCACAGTTGCCGGAGGATTTGGTTGTGGTCGCGTCGGTCGGTTCCTAAGCTGCCGTTTCGTGGCTGTGGCGGCATAAGTCATAGTAGGGCGAGGCCATTCTTCACGTCGGGTGCGACTGGCGGGGTTGACAAGCGCTTATGTTTGAAATACGTCTTCCTCAGCAGCGTCGGCTCTGTCACTACATACATGACTGACATCCATTGCCATAATCTGGTGTTCGCTTGGTCCAACAGTTTATCCAACCATTGGATAAACTCTTGTGTCGTCGAAACGTTTTTTAACAGAAGAGCTTGATACAATGTTGTTCATCAGGTGTGAAACTTTATCGGCATCCGTCATATAAGGATTGACTACGTGACATAGTTCCAAAACACTATGTATGTATGACTGTGTTGAATCACAATCCAGTTGGACCCTGTTCTTCAATTGCTCTTCCGAGAAACCGACTCAGAACATCCTCTTAAGTTCTGTCTGGAATTTTTCCCAGCTATCCAGCTTGTCTTCGTTATTTTCAAATCACTGCTGGGCTGTCCCGTCCAGGTAGAAATATACGTTTGCCAAGCACATAATATGATCCCACCTATTATACAGCGTCTCCTGACCACACCGATGGGTGTCTGATGTGCAGCTGGCTTACCGCTGTTTTGGCATCAATGGGTCTTTTGATGACACAGGCCTTCGGACGGAGGTAGTCAGTATATCCTTCGTATTCCGGTTCTTGCCGTGTAAGCGACGGCTCTTATGCTACAATGATGCAGATGTATTGCAGGATACCCGGCGCCTCCACCAGAAAGTCCTACGTTGAAACTGCAGGTGGCCCGGAATTCGAAGGCTGGTCGTTAATAGACCACATCACTTTACACTTAGAACACGTTTATTGCTAACACAAGCGTACATTCAGTACAGACTGACTCCTGCTTGGAGTGCTCCACTGTTTATACATAGAAATAATTTTCTGGATCTTACAAATACATCAAACATAAGAAACATGTAGAGCATTCTAGAAATATTAAGTACAAAGATACAATTTTTTCTTCCCGTCGAAGGATTTGAACTGGGGACCGCAAGCACAGCGATCTGCGATGCTAACCACTGTAATAATTTCGTGTGGCTCATTGGCAAGTCTTTCAATTGGACGCCACTTCGGCGACTTGCGTGTCCCTAGCCTACCCCAGGGGACCGACAACTTAACGTGGAATCCGAACCACGTGTCGTTTCTGGCGACTCCTCACATCGTTGAGAGGCGCAGGATGCGTTAAAGAGTAGACTGAAAAAATTCGAGGTCCGAGCGGGTTTTGAACCCGCGACCCTTCGGTTTCCAGTCGAGCACTTTTCTCTCTCTCTCTCTCTCTCTCTCTCTCTCTCTCTCTCTCTATGGGTAATTCTTGTCCTTGCGGACGCTGATCGTGAATGTTCGTTTTGGTTCTAGATGTTCTTTGGCTCAGGTTTTTTATTACAGAGGCCGTTCATCCCTCTGACCGGGCGCGCTGAGCCACGTCGCCCGGCTTTACCCCAAGACCACCGGGCCCAACATGCTAACCACTGCGCTACGCGTTCTGTCAGAAGACTCTCGGCAATATGTCTCCAAGATTCGTACCTTCTGGTGAAGGTAAGAGAACGTCTCTCATGTTCTGGTATTGCCCACTGGATCTTATCAGTAACCGATTTCCAATTGACTGTCGCCATTCGGAGCGGACAACGATGAACAACTCCGAGTGTTGCATGTTGAGCCACAGGAGTAGCCCACGCGACTTCTGCTTCATCAAAACCTCGTAAATTAACAAGTTTAAATTTGCCCTCATTCATTCGCGTTCCCGAAGTATGGCAATAATAATCGATTACCGTCTTCAACTTCCGTATCTCTGAACGTTGACGGAGTAAAACCATCACATCATCAGCATAAGCGCGAACTACAATAGTCCTTCCAGTAAGTGTCCAACCCTGAAGCTTAGTTGCAACCTGCCAGAGACGTGGCTTCAGAGACAATACAAAGACATCGAAAGAGGACTCCCCTGTGGCACTCCCTGACGGACGAGAATCGGGTGTGTCAGCTCCCCACTGACTGCTACTGAACCCACAATTCCCATGAACAACTTCGATAACACGCTACGAGCCTCGACATTGAACCCGATCTTCTCCAGTATTCGAAGTAAGTAACCATGATTTACACGAGCAAAGGCCTTATCAAAATCCAAAAAAGGCAAATTCACAAAAATGTTCAAATGTTTGTATAGCTTAAGGGACTTAACTGCAGGGTCATCAGTCCATCAACTTACAAACTGCTTATGAACTACCTTACACTAAAGACTGCACAAACATCCATTCCAGAGGGGGGATTCGAACCACCGACGGCGAACGACCTCGCGCATCGTAGCATAGTGCCTCAATGCGCTCGACAGCTCCGCCGCGGCTGCAAATGCAAAATGGACGGAAGTAACGACAGTAACTGAAACTACATCATGGTGCTCAGCCACTGGGCTAACAATAGAAGGACCAGGAAGGCAGCTTTGACACTCGCCAACAACAGTTCCCAGCAAGACAAGACAGCGATTTATCACTGCTCTGTATTTCACAGAACGAAGACTGGATTAAAGGTAAAGAGAAATGAAAGAACATGCTCCCATAGAGAGGACTGATAGTAACGAAAGCATAAATTAAAAGAGACAGTACGCTGTCAACGGAAACCAATAGATTTGACCGTAGCGTTTTGAGGGCACAGACCAGAAGGGCAACTGACGTTATTATGTAAGAGAGGCGACAGGAAGTGAGGGAGACAGAACAGAAGAGAAATTAACACCGAATAAATGAAAGACAAACCGTTTGCATATTTCGTGAAAGACCGATAGCGTATTAATGGATGAAGGGGAGAAGAGAGACATATTGGAAATTTAAAAAAAAATTACTTTTTCAGCGTCTGTCTAAATTGATTACTCTGTATGCATGGAGGCTGGATATAAAAGAAATAAAAATAGGATATTGAGTAAATGGAGAAGCATTGGATTAAATTTGTGGCACAGGTGGGAATCGAACCCAGACATCCATATTTACTTTACTTCAATGCTTCTCCTTCTACTCAATGTCTTTGACCTATTGAGACAGAAAACTGTCTTTAGGTATATAAATTTATAATAAAAATAGGATAATAAAGGAAGTGTATATTTAAAAAAATTCAATTAAAGGGCAGCTCAAAGGAAAAACCAACTCATATTTATTTCAGTTGTTAAAAGATCTTCCATAGTCTCACTTAGGAAACATGAAAATACAGACGAGATAAAAAAAAAAAAAAACATTTTAAGGACTAATAATTTATTCAGAATCCCTTATTATTTGTTTCTTCCATATCACATCTCAGCATAGAATCTATAACGGCATCAGACCAGCTTCTCTTCAGTAAGAGCAGCGACTCCATCTTGTGTTGATTGCTCGCAGTGAGATGGCCTAATCTGTATTTCTACTTTCCGCTCTTACTATGATGCCAGGAAGAAAACATTCCGTATTTACGTCCGAGCCCTGCTCTACGCCGTGCTGGAGGCTGTTGGTCGCCACCACGATTGCCACCTCGCTAACTTCCGCCAAGCCTCACCTTGGCACTAGCTGTGGTTGACTGGCCAGCCCGTAGCTCACGAGACATGGCTAATACAACCAGGCTCAATCCTTGAAGTATCAAAAGTTTCTGCCAACCTATCCTAATGTGTAGTATAAACTACCACAGCTAGAGTTATTTTGCTATAAAATGAGCAGCCACATAATCTTTTGACATCTCATTCAAATATTTAAGGGAGATGAAGAATAGAATAATGAAATGTAATGTTTGTTAAGCTTATGGAACTTACAAACTACTTGTAAACTAATGCTAGAGTGAAGAATCAAACTCCCGACGGGGAATGACCTCTCGCGTCGGAGCATAGCGCCTCAATGAGCTGGGCCACTCCATCGTGGCACCACATAATGTTTCACCTAGCTAGCAAGCATACGACACAGGAAACTATTGTTTCTTTTCAGTGCTCTGCATTAGATCTAGACGTAATAAAATATGTATGCAATTTAAAAAACTAAGCCTCTTGTACAATTAAACAGTTCTGGTCGCAACGACGCAAATGTATACACGTAGTATGTCATTCACGTTTTGTGAACTTATAAAGTGTTCTCAATGTCTCTGAAACAATAAGTGCTACACAATGGAAATTACCTTCTGATGATGCCCTTTATTTATACGATTCTTCTGTTATTCACAGTGAAGTCTTTCGTAATTGGTTCATAGAATCGCTTCAATTTCTAGACTGTTCCACGCTTATACGAAGCTCGAAAAAAAAAAAAAGTGCCAAAATGCGTATGTGCGAGTTGTAATCTGATATATTCTTTCAACTTTTTCGACGTCATCCCTCTATCCCGTCAGGTGATAATCGCACACTGCTCGGCAATACTGCAGAAGAAGTGGAACAATTGTAGAGTTGGCAGTCTCCTTAGGAGACGTTTAAATCTTCTAATGGTTGTGTCAATAACAGATGTTTGTTTCACCTACGCCAAAACATGTGTTATTCCCAGTTAACGTTGTTTTCAATTGCAAATGTTCAAATGTTTTTAGAACTTATGGGACTTAACTACGGGGGTCATCAGTCCATAAGCTTACAAACTACTTATGAACTAGCTAAGACTAAGGACGGCACAAATATCCATGCCCGAGGGGGGATTCGAACCCCTGACCGTAGTGGCCGTGCAGAACGTGACTGAAGCGCCTCAGTCGCCTCGGCCACCGCGGCCGGCTTTCAATTGCACCCCCTGGAATTTCGTTACATGTATAACCTTCAAATTTGTTTTGCTTATCGATATCTAGAATGCTGACAAATCTCTTTTAGTAATCATGATCAGAGCCGAATGTTGATGTATAAGGTTAATTGTCACAATTTTCGCCGTTAAGATACAAATTAAAAATCATTTCGCAACTGACTTTGCTTTATGAGGCGTTTACTAGTCGGCAGCATTAACTGCTTCAAATCACAGAGCAATGTTCTGATTCATTAAATATTTCGAATATACATTCGAAACAGGAGAAGTCTACTTAAATTTGCTGAAAGAATTACACTCGTCACGTCCTTTTCACTAGATGACTCCTCGTCAGTTACTGCAAACTCTTACCTTGCAGACAGGACATCAAGATCCTAGTCGCACAACTGTGACTATACTCCTTAGGAAAGCGATATAGTTCGAAGCTGATTATGACTGAAGATACCAAAAATCGTTTTGGCGCACTGTCAATACGGAATTAGTTTGGGACTACTCAGTAGTTCATGCAAATATAGCACCGCTGAAGTCTCACAAGCTGGTTTGATATTAATACGTGATATATTTCATAACCTTGGAAAAAGTATTTGTTCAAACATCCTGCTATATGTCGATATCAATACAATGAATCTGAAACTCAGTGGACTACTATTATATCCTTTTTTATGTATCTGTGCAATATTCCATTCGTCTGCCTTACTATAAATACCTCAATGCTCGACATCACGTCGTAGGAGAAGTAATTTAGCCATTCCATAATGTGTGCACAAGATGTTCTCTTAAGGTGTTGGACCACTCGAGAAAAACATTGCCTGTAGAAAAATGATCTTCCTGGTACGACTATGGTAGTGAAATGACAACATGCTGGATGATGTCTGGTGATTATGATAGTTGTACTGCTTCCTGGAATGACAGAGCCGGCCGCGGTGGCTGAGGGGACTGCGGTGCGCCAGTCACGGTCTGCACGGCCACTACGGTCGGGGGTTCGAATCCCCCCTCGGGTATGGATATTTGTGCCGTCCTTAGTGCTAGCTAGTTCATAAGCAGTTTGTAAGTTTAGGGACTGCTGACTACATAGTTAAGTCCCATAAGCTACACAGACATTTGATTTTTGAATGACAGAAGAATCTAGACACCTACACCTACATCTACATCTACATACATACTCCGCAATTCACCGTAAGGTGCGTGGCGGAGGGTACACTGTACCACTACTAGACATTTCTTTCCTATCCCACTCCCAAATAGAACGAGGAAACAAAAAGCTTATATGCCTCCGTACGAGCCCTAATATCTCTTATCTTGTCCTTGTGATCAGCACGCGAAATGTAAGTAAGCGGCAGCAAGGTCGTAGTACACTCAGATTGAAATTGCGGCCCTTAAAATTTCCTCAACAGAAATTCACGAAAAGAACGTCGTCTTTTCTCCAGCGATCCCCAATTGAGTTGCCGGAGCATTTCCGTGACACTCGCGCACTGGTCGAAGCTACCAGTAACAAACCTAGCTGCTAGCCTCTGAACTGCCTCTATGTCTTCCTTTAAACTGATCTGCTGCGGGTCCCAAACACTTGAACAATACTCAAGACGTGGTCGTACAAGCGTTTTATACGCGGTCTCCTTTACAGGTGAAGTACATCTTCCCAAAATTCTCCCAATAAACCGAAGTCGGCTGTCCGCCTTACTCACAACTCAAAAAAAAAAAAAAAAAAAAAATGTTTGTGTAATCTATGGGGCTTAACTACGGGGTCATCAGTCCCTAAACTTACAAATTACTTATGAACTACTGACGAACTAGGACGGCACAAATATCCATGCCCGAGGTGGGATTCGAACCCCGACCGTAGTGGCCGTGGAGATCGTGACGGGAGCGCCCTAGCCCCCTCGGCCACCGCGGCCGACTACTCACAACTGTCCTTACATGTTCGTTCCATTTCATATCGCTCTGCAGTGTTACGCCTAGATATTTGAACGACGCGACAGCCTCAAGAAGCTCACTACTAATGGTGTCATCGAACATTATGGGATTGTTTTTCCTACTCATGCACATCACCTTACATTTTTCTACATTGAGAGCTAGCTGCCATTCTTCGCACCAACTAGAAATTTTGTCTAAGTCATCCTTATGCTATTACAGTCAGTTACAGACGACACCCTCCCATACACCACAGCATCATCAGCAAACAGCCGCAAATTATTACTTACTCTGTCCATCGGATCATTTATATAGATAGAAAATAATAGCGGTCCTATCACACTCCCCTGGGGCACGCCTGACGATATCTGATGAACACTCGCCGTTGAGAACAACGTACTGCGTTCTATTACTTAGGAAGTCTTCCAGCCAGTCACAAATCTGTGAACCTATTCCATAAGCTCGTATCTTCGTTAGCAGTCTGCAGCGTGGCGTAATAATGTCGTGTGGCGCATTGGCCTGGTCCAAGTCTTTCAATTGGTGAAAATTGCGACAATTGATCCTAAGCCGGTTGCGGTGGCCGAGGGGACTGAGGCGCTCCAGTCACGGTCTGCACGGCCACTGCGGTCGGGGGTTCGAATCCCCCCTCGGGCATGGATATTTGTGCCGTCCTAGTTCGTAAGTAGTTCATAAGTAGTTTGTAAGTTTAGGGACTGATGACCCCGTAGTTAAGTCCCATAAGCTGTACAAACATTTGAACATTTTTGATCCTAAACATTAATATGTGTATAGTTCACAACATTAATCCCAGAACATTTTCGTCAGGCTTTGAGAAATCGATAAACAAAACAAATTTAAGGATTATAGATCTAACGAAATTTCTGGTGGGTACAATTGAAAACAGCGTTAACTGGAAAAAATACATGTTTTGGCGAAGATACAATAAACGATCTGTTTTTGACGCAACAATTAGAATATTAAAACGTCTCCCAAGGAGACGGTCAATACTACAATTGCTCCACCTCTTTTGCAGTACTGTTGAGCTGTGTGCGATTATTACCTGACGCGATAAAGGGAGGACGTTGAAAAAATTTAAAAAATACATCAGAATGTGCAGTATAGTTAATTAGCGGAAAGAAGGCACCTTATGTTTACCGTTTCTTCATTTGGGTTGGGGAGTGGAGAGGGCAGGGGGGTGAGGTGGGGACGCAATATTAAGCTGGCCGCGGTGGCCGAGCGTTCTGCGGCGCGCCAGTCACATTCTGCACGGCCACTACGGTCGGGGGTTCGAATCCCCCCCTCAGGCACGGATATTTATGCCGTCCTTAGTATAAGCTAGTTCATAAATAGTTTGTAAATTTAGGGACTGATGACGCCGTAGTTAAGTCCCGTAAGTTCTACAAACATTTGAGCAAACGCAATATAAAACAAAAGCGTTTTCATTGTAGCACACAGCTTCCACAAGATTTCAAACAGCAACCTTTGTACTCAATACCGTACAAAGTATAGTGTTGCAGTTGTAAGAATGCCACGCAGAGTTGCCGTGCGGTCTAAGGTGCCACGTCGTGGATCGGGCGGCTGCTCACATAAGAGGTTCGAGTCCTCCCTCAGGCATGGCTGAGTGTGTGGTGTCCTTGGAATAAGTTAGTTCAAATAGTGTGTAAGCTTAGGGACTGATGGCCATAGCAGTTAAGTCGCATAAGATTTGACACACATTCGAACATTTGATTTGAATTGTAAGAATAACATAATCGTAATTAGAACTCGCACATATGCTTTTTTGCAGTTGTTTTTCTCGAGCTTTGTATAAGCGTGGAACAGTCGAGAAACTGAAGCGATTCTATGAACCAATTACAAAAGATTTCACTGTGAATAACAGAAGAATCGTGTAAATGAAGGACGTAAGCAGAAGGTAATTGCCGTTGTGTAGCACTTTTTGTTTCTGAGACATTGAGAACGCTTTATAAGTGCACAAAACGTAAATGATATACAACATGTATGCATTTGCATTGTTGCGACCAGAACTGTTTAATTTTACAACACGCTTAGTTTTTTAAGTTGAACACATATTTTATTATGTCTAGATCTAATGCAGAGCGCTGAAAAGAAAGAGTAGTTTCCTGTGTTGTATGATTGCTATCTAGGTGAAACATTATGTAGTAGCTACGTTTATCATGATTCTATTCTTCATCTTCGTTAAATATTTGAATGAAATGTCAAAACATAATGTGGCTGCTCATTTTATAGCAAAATAAGTCTAGCTGTGGTAGTTTATACTAAATATTAGGGTAGGTTGGCAGAACCTTTTGATACTTCAAGTATTGAGCCTGGCTTTGTGGCCTGGGCCTGTTTTAGCCCTGGCTTGCGAGCTACGGGCTGGCCGGTCAACCACAGCTGGTGCCGAGGCGAGGCTTGGCGAAAGCCAGCCAGCTGGCAGTTGCGGTGGCGGCCAACAGCGCCCAGCACAACGCAGAGCGGGGCTCTGACGTAAATACAGAATGTTTACTTCCTGGCATCATAATAAGAGCGGAAAGCTGAAATACAAATCACGCCGTCCCACTGCGAGCAATCAAAGCAAGGTGGAGTTGTTGCTCTTATGCCGATATAGATTCTATGCTGAGATGCGACATGGGAGAAACAAATAATGAGGAATTTTGAATAAATTATTAGTCCATAAAATGTTTTTTATCTCGTCTGTATTTTCATATTTCCTAAGTGAGAGACTATGGAAGCTCTCTTGGTAACTGAAATGAGCTACCTTTAAATAGAAAGTTATTTTAAAATATACAGTTCCTTCATTATCCTATTTTTATTATAAATTTATATACCTAAAGACAGTTTTCCATCTCAATATGTCATCTTCATTGTCCTATTTTTATTATAAATTTATATACCTAAAGACAGTTCTCCAGCTCAATATGTCAAAGACATTGTGTGAAAGGAGAAGAATTGAATTAAAATAAGTGTGAAGGTCTGGGTTAGATTCCCGCCCGTGGCACAAATTTTAATTCACTGATTCTCCTTTCACTCAATATCCTATTTTTATTTCATTTATACCCAGCCTCCAAGCATATAGAGTAATCAGTTTAGATGGACGCTGTCAAAGTAATTTTTGTTATTTCAAATACGTCTCTCTGTTCCCATCCATCCACTAATACACCATCCGTCCTGCACAGAATAAGCAAACGATTAGGTTTGAATTTATTCGTTGTTAATTTTTCCTCCATTCTCTCTCCCTTTGTCACCTCCCTTACATTATAACCTCAGTCGCCCTTTTGGACTATTCCCCCAAAACATTGTAAAATATTAGTGGTTTCCGTTAAATCAATACTGTCTCTTTTAATGTCCGCTTTCTTTACTGTGCATCAGTCCTCTCTAAGAAACAGCGTTCTTTTAAATCTCCGATAATTTGAAAGGTTGTAGCTCCCAAACTAACACTGATAGGAATGTAGTTTAAATTGATTTGGACACAGCTGGTTTCATCGAATCCAATGCACGATAGAAAAAACTATTGTTCCATTTAAAAAATTATGTCCTTGTGCTGTAAGTCTTTCGAAAATTATACAATAAACTATATTCATAGCTACGCAGAAAGTGTAACATTTCTTGTGTTGGCCTACCGCATTAAAATTTCCGGTCACCTATTATTTTATAAGTTACAGAGGCAAACACACTTAGTGAAACACCCTGAATTATATATATATATATATATATATATATATATATATATATATATATATATATGAAAATGCGAGATATGTCGTGTAACGGTTCATTCTACTCAGGAGAAGAGATATCTAATAGGAATGACTACATTATAGAACACGCTATTTGCCATACACATGGGGCAGCGAGTACGGAAGTTACATGTTTAGAAGTACCAAAAGTTAGGGGAAAATTACCACGTTACACGTACTATAAATCACAACATCTAAACAACGTTATAGTTAACAACTCGTGCACATAGGGTGATGGACTAAGCTGAGTGATTTATCTCACATCATCCACGTGTTCTATGGACTAAGGGCAGCACCGTAAGCATCAAAAAGTTCCCGAAAAAGATCAAATTTACCACCAAATGAACATGAAAAACATTTTTACATATTTAAATGTAGGAAGGAAGGACTCTACAGTCAGGGAGTGCAAGGATTCTGTTAATGAACACCAGTAAGGCCGGGAAATCAAACTTCGGCAAAAATCATCAGGAATTTAGCAACCCCGAACAAAATTAAATAATATCTCACCGATAAGCACTGTGGTGATGTTATAGCGAGAACTAGAGATGGGAAAGAGCATTTTCAAACTACAATCGAATCCGCACAAGGGTTAGCCACGTGCTCAGAACAGAGCCAACACCAGAAAGTATGTTATCTCGCCAAAGACCAGCCAGCGATTTCTGGCCGCCTCGTGGTCGCTACTCTCCAGGTGGAGGGGGAACCTCTCCAAAAGCTTTGGTCGACTCAGGTAGGCAAGGGAAGTGAATGGAGGCCTTCACTAAGCATCTTTGCTAAAGATTTGCCTCTGGCCGGGGTTGGCAGAACTTGACAGCACCATAGGCAACTGCTGCCATGCTGTTTGAACCAGCGTACGACAAGAGCAGCAGGGCGCGGCTAACGCTTGTTTAATATATTTTGTACTCAAGTTCCATTCATTCTGCGCAAGAGGGGTCAGTGGGAACATATCAACGCATACGCCATCACATATGGGGCCTCATACACAAAAAAAGACATTTAAAATTCTGAAACAACAAAATTATTCCATATTTTGGACAAAAGAATATCTTGTACGTCTGGTATCTCGCATAGTGTGAATAGAGCGTCTTGCTACACTCAAAAAATGTCTGAAGCCCATCAACATCTATTTACTGGGGATAAAATAAATGGAACATGCTATATGGATGTGTTTCACAGTTAATTATTAAAAATTAAAGGTCAAAAGATGAAAGTGTATCATAAAGTTGATAATGTGGAAACAGGTCAAAATCTCATATTATTGTTCATCGTAACATAGAAAGGAATGTATAACCTCAAAAGAGGTTTCTGTAGGCGTAAAATTTGTGTCGTTTGTTCACATTATAAGCAGCAAAATGAGGAGGGAAAAAGAAAGAGAAAAAATACAAAGAAAAAGGTAGAACCAATGACGTGCTCGCACAACTTGAAATGCGAGTGAAGAATGCAAGGCATGTATCCAATTACCTAAGCAGATGGTTACGAAATATCTCAAAAAATGGTTTGTTTTTAGAATCTGTTTGTTCACTTAACAGATTCTCAGGT
The DNA here is from genome assembly GCA_026315105.1 of Locusta migratoria. Classification (NCBI taxonomy): domain Eukaryota; kingdom Metazoa; phylum Arthropoda; class Insecta; order Orthoptera; family Acrididae; genus Locusta; species Locusta migratoria. The sequence goes on from CM048755.1 coordinate 789,102,052, forward strand.
TCTTTTTCTTGATGGACAAATATTTCAATGTCCTACAAGAGGTCAAAAAAAAAAGTTTACACATTTTATGATGTAAGAAACTTCAATCTGTTTACTTAGTGACCTTGTAACATGTTTATTATTTGAATTTTTTTTTATAAATGCGATGTTTATTACTTGACTTCTTGTCAATGCATTTATTTTTTAATAGTATTGTAACCGATGTAGTGGAGGGTGGTCAATTATTTGTTCATTTATTTTCTCTCTTTCTAGTGCATTTATGCATGCTGTGTGTAGTGGGAGTAATTTGCTGGTCCTTTTATTTTTTATTTATTCTTGCATGTCATAAGGGTTTGCCGCAGAATATATTGTTTGGAGAACTGCAGTATATGTCTTGGATGACAATTTCCTCATTGTTCTTGGGAGCTGTATTCTTTAGCTGTTAGGCGCTGTCCCTGCATGCAGAAGGCAGAGCTGGGCTGGTGTTGTCGAGGGTGGCTGGTCGCTGGCGACACGTTTATGGGGGCAGTTTGCTATCTGTCACTACCTGAGGTGGCTGCACTCTTTAGAAAACACTCGATAATTTATTGCATCCCTTTTAGATAGCGGGCAGTGTGGGCTGCATTCCAAGGGGTTTCCATTCATCACGGAGCCAAAAAGAGTATGCCTTTGGGGAGGCTATCTTCTAAGTATCCGTTAGCCTTCCTTGTCTGCAGAATTACATGGCTCAGGCCATGCATGTTATAGTGCTTGGCGTCCTGTGGAATTTCGGCGCACAATGGTGTCTTCTCTTGTCTGGTGTTTCGTGTCCCCTTTACACTTTGCTCTTTTATCTCTGGCTATTTGGGCTACAAGCTCGCTAGATAACACTTTAAATTCCTTTTAGAGCAAAAGGCTGGGAAACAATGGGCGTGTGGAATTTTCGAAAGGACGGTTGGGTGGCATCCTCTGGAGGAGATCCGGTTGGCTCCGTTTTTGTAGGCGACAGGTCGAGCTACCTGTCATAGCTGCCTGTCCATCTCATTGGCCGGACGGTTACAGCTGTCTAGTGATTGGTATATCGAGTTTAGGGGTGGCGGTGACGCCCAGTTTTTGTCGTGGGCGGACGAAGAGTGGCGAGTCACTTCTCGTGTATGCTCAGACGTCTTCTTTCAGATAGGACCTGAAGAGTTTATTTTCTGATCTGGGCTGAGTCGTGAGCTATTGTGGGACTTGAGTTTTCTGAGGTATCCGCCTGCAGCGGATTGGAAACTTTGAAAATGTCAAGTGTCGACCCGGACAGGAACTCAGTTGCAGTTGTTCGCTTTGCCAAACAGCTTGTTCGGTCGAGACTTGAGATTAGACAGCTACCGTCGTACTGGCCGTACCGACGTGCTACTGGTTTATGAAATTCCATTCTGGGGACACTTGTGCTCAATACTCGCGTTTTGCACTTGAGTTTGTGAGTGTGTGTCCTAGCCGACACTGGAAGCATTTACCTAAACAACTGCTATCTGCCGTGAAATGGAGCTGTCATAGTTAAATGTCGACACTGCTTCACATATCATAGTGAGATTCCCGGGTGTAAGAATTTATACTCTTTCAGCTCCACTCCTTCAACATCGCCCAGTCGCCAGCGAGATCCAGCGTCGACAGATGAAGCCGACTCAAGGTTATTGGTAAAGTGATGCTCGCTCTTTGCTAGGGTTGTTTTATATAGCTGCAGTAATCACCCATCAATGTGCATGTGTGTGCGTATGATCTATGTTGACTTCTCATTCCTATAACTAATTTCTTAGCACCTCTTTGCACCTTTCTATTTTTCACGATAGAACAACGCCACATGTATAGCCAGATAATTCACTGTGTTACGGCTCCATTTGTTTCATCCTTATTAGACTTCGTATATTGATTTGTAAAGTTATTTGTTAAAAATCAGACAATTTGCTGGTCACACATGTATTCCACAGTGTTAACCGATTTTACTGCATTTGATGTCCTTTTCATAAATATTTGTTTTCATTTGTAACCTGTTACTTGACTACACTTTTAACTGTGATTTCATTTACAAAATCCTTTATACTAATTGTTAAGTAACCCCAGAATTTCTGTGTGCTTTAATGAATAAATGTATTAATTTAAGTCATAAATTTACTTTCCTTTACAAATTCCTAACACACTATTTTGGAGGGGTAATTAGATAGTTACGTATAAGAATGTATTTATTATTTGGTGCACTCTGATCAAGTTGCAAAATTAAAATATTCAAACCTGTCCAAAACGTTTTCTCGCTTACACACCCACAAAAGGAAAGAAAAGGAAAGGGAAAATTTTTGTCGCTTACGACGTTTTGGATGATGATTTATTACAATTTCTGCGTCAGACGTGAGATTTTATTTTATTACTTCACTATTACTAATTCTATTGGCCAGACAATTTGCAGGCGTCATAAACATAAACTACTGAAGACTATTATTTTGGTATGCGAAACATAGTTAGGAGATACGGCGTGATAAATATAGAGTAACGTGAAAAAACAAGTTTCCTCACAATTTTAAATGTTTCTTTTTCTTTAAGTGGGAAAAGAATTTAATTAAAAAAGAGGTGTCGGAAGGTAGTTCTGGGATCACTATCATATTCGTTTGCCAAATCATAAAAAATGCGACTTTCATGTTTTAGGTTGCGACGCGCGCCGTTCCGCAGCTAGGAAAACGTTTCTCGCAGCGACCTGCGGCCCGCAGCAGACAACGGAAAACGCAGGCGTGTGCCGCACCGCGCTGCGAGCAGTTCACTTCCAAAAAAATGTTCAAATGTTTGTAAATCTATCGGACCAAACTGCATGGTCATCAGTCCGTAGCTTACAAACTACTTAAACCTAGGTAAACTAACCTACGGACAAACACACACGCCCATGCCCCAGGGAGGACTCGAACCTCCACGGCGAGCAACCGCGCGCTCCGCAGCGAGACTCTTTATACCGCTCGGCTACTCCACCGCGGCAGTTCAGTTCCCGCACCTAGCAAAACGAAGGGGCCGCGCCTATCAACAGGGCCCACGAGATACAGCGCACTGCCAAACCGCCACCATTGCTCCTCCGCAGAGCAACCGTTCGCCCTCGGGGGTTCGAGTCCTCCCTCGGGCATGGGTGTTTGTGTTGTTCTTAGCATAAGTTAGTTTAAGTATTTTGTAAGCTTAGGGACTGATGACCAACGTAGTTAAGTCCCTTAGATTTACAAACATTTGCACATTTTGAGCAGCGTTAAACCATCCGGAAGGACAGGTATAGAAAGTAGGTTTGACCCCTGCTGACTTCATGTACTGGTAGATCTAATTTGCCGCGCGGGAGTAGCCGGACGGTCTGGAGCGCCACGTTACGGATCGCGCGGCCTCCCGCGTCGGAGGTTCGAATCCTCCCTCGGGCATGGATGTGTGTGTTGTCCTTAGGTCAGTTTAACTTAAGTAGTTTGTAAGACTAGGGACTGATGACCAACGTAGTTTGGTCGCATAGAATTACAAACATGTGTGTGTGAGATCTAATTCATTTTTGTGTCCTTAACAATACTGTCGTGCGAATTAGCTGTATCTGTCTCTAATCAAGACTGCTTACAAAAAGAGCGGGAAAAAAAGAAAGAAATGGGCGAGGAGTGAATGTATCTCTCAGGTCACAAACGTGTGAGATAACGTTTGATGTAAATCGCTTATTATTGTAGTTAAAGCCAATACCCGAATCTACGCATACAGAACGGACGGACCGCTGAAACATTGCTCTTGACGTTTCACTTTACGGTGAGTTACACTGCTATAGCGACGTTGCATCACTAGCTCCTATACACACAGCAGACGAAACAATAATCGCGATAGTAACTTTTGTCTCTGCGTTTTCTTCTAATACTGTGTATTGTTTCCACCAAATCAGAACTGTGTCAGGGCGTATTGGGATCTTTTATTCTAAGCGCATTCTGTAAGTTTAAACACGTGCACGAGCAGTGCAAAAAGCATGTAGAAACTCAGTTCCACAAAGCGGCTTTGGAAGCTGCTGGGGCATTTGTTGCGAGTGTGCCAGTGGATGCGCAAATCCACAAATACTCCCAGGAAAACAGAGGAAAACAGAAAAATTATTAAATCCATTACTTCTTGTGTTAAATTTTGTGACTTACGACACAGCTCTGAGAGGTAAGCATTTTGTTGAAAGAGAAACGGATTGAAGCAGGTGACGTAGTTCTGAAACAGCATCTTGACCATAGGAAAAAAATGCAAGCTATCGCTCGGCCCATATCCAAAATGAAATTGTCACGATATGCAGAGATGTTCTTGAGGCTAATATTATAGCGAGTGTGAAAAAGGCTGAATCGTTCAAGTACGTTAGCAGATGAAATAGCTGACATTTCTGGAAGTGAACAGTTATTGATTGGTATACGGTATTTCGATGAAGAATCCAACAAAGTCGAATAAATGTTTGTTGGCTTCATCGAGCTGAAAACTCTAGTAAGTCCATTGCACAGACCATAGACAAATTTTTATCAAAAGAAAATCTTGACCCATCAAAATGCGGTGGTTTGGGATTTGATGGTTGCAATCTTCTGCAAAAAATACACCAAAGCTTTGTTCTTAATCTCTTCATCAATGATCTCAACAAACTTCCTGGAATTCGGAACGCCATGGGCACCATCAAGGACAATATTATTTATTTATTGTGAATCGGTACTTAGGAGGAATCTTATACTCAATATTTCATCTCTGTGTGAAACAAAATGGAGTGCAACAAACAAAAACGTCAGACTTTTCAAGGAAAATTTTGCGACTATGACGGAAGCTTAGGAAATGTTATCACGTGAATAAAAGGGTTCAACCAGAAAATACGCTTTTCAGCACCATGCAGCTGCTTCTGGCTTTCCGTTTATTGTTAGCGTAATTTTAATTGCCAAATATTCAACTTTGATGGAACCTGCGATTAATATTCTGCAGTACATAACTTTAGACACTGGTAAGGGCACGCAACACATATTAATTTTGCAGTTGCTGAGAACTCGCCGTGACAATGCTGAAAAATTAACGAATAAGATTATGAAAGAAGCTATGGCCACTGCAGAAAAAATCGGCCTTGAAGACATAAAAATAACACCATGCGTTGCCGGAAGTCAGCAACATAGAAGCAAGCCTCCAGCAGAAAATCCATCAGAATTTTGGAGGAGGTCATTTACCAAACCTTACTTGGACTCCATTATTACCTCTCTCGAAGTGCGTTGTGCTAATTAAAACACTCCAACATTCGCTTTACCTAAATTACGTCCAGCGCAAATGAAAACCATGTCAGTTGCTCAACTAATAGAAGCTTGTGAAACTTTTGCCACACCGTTGGAGTAGCCGAGCGGTCTAAAGCGTCTCGCTGCGGAGCGCGCGGTTGCTCGCCGTGGAGGTTCGAGTCCTCCCTGGGGCATGGGTGTGTGTGTTTGTCCGCAGGTTAGTTTACGTAGGTTTAAGTAGTTTGTAAGCTACGGATTGATGACCACGCAGTTTGGTCCGATATATTTGAAAACATTTTTGAAACTTTTGCCCTATTTTACGATTTTTCAAACATTAAAAGTGCAATTGAACTTTTTCAAAAATTGTGGCGGAATACACGAAACCAAGATATAATTAAAGAAACGAAAAATTTCATTCCAGAAACACAAAAAGCTTTGAAAATTTTCATTGCTCTCCCTTGCACAATGTGCACTGTTAAACGGTCTTTTAACAATTTAAGACGAATAAAAACCTGACAGTTCCAGGAATTTTCAAAAAATCCGCGGCGATTAGTGTTTTAATTAATTTTCTTTAAATGTAAGTCGTTCAATACATTCTTTTTAATTGGCGGCAATATTAACTGTTAATAAACAATTTCCTATTTGAACCATTGTACACCAATTTATTGATTTCCTCATCCTCTCTCTCTCAAGGTACTCCGATAACATACGGCTGTGCTGAAGGACTCTCTTAAATTGTTTTGATAGTTTGGAGTAATGTTTAATGTTTGTATAGTCTATGGGACTTAACTACAGGGTCATCAGTCCCTAAACTTACAAACTACTTATGAAATACTTACGAACTAGGACGGCACAAATATCCATGCCCGAGGGGGGGATTCGAGCCCCCGCCCGTAGTGGCCGTGCAGACCGTGACTGGAGCGCCTTAATCCTCTCGGCCACCGCGGCCGGCGTTTGGGGTATATATCACGGCAGTGGCAAGAAACAGAAGCTTGTGAAATATACCCACAACTTTAAACATAACAAGAAACTGAAATGAAAAAAATAGTGAATACTGTGGCTCGGTAAACGCAGTTCAACGTAGGTGGGCCTAAGTGGTGTTGATATCTCAAAACAGTCATGAAACATCTCTTGCATGGGAAGAGCCTTAAAAATTTTGTGCTCTCCCCTGTATAGTAGTACTGTGGCGTGATAGTTAAGGAAATTAATAAGAATTCACATAAAGCTTTTATTAATAGTAATAAATGTTTTAAAACGAGAGAAAGTAAGAAACCGAAAGTGGTGTTGTAATAGATGTTAATGTGGTTTCTTCAACTTTTTATTCCTGTGACTACTGTTTGTTCTAACATACATATTTACATACAGTATATAGTTGATACCATTTATAGCGACATTGACTTTAACGAAGTATTGGTTCTAACGATGAAATCTAATGGTACCGTCTAAATCCTATGTAATCACTATAGTTGAAAATTGCATTGTACGACGTCGCTAATTGCGACTTATCGTATAAAACGGTTTATTTTTATTAAATTTAGGATCGAATATATCGGCTGTAACGTCCATTGTTCAGTTTTGTCTGTTACTTATTTGGGGATTACAATTGTAATTTTATCATATTGCTTGTCACCAGTCTTCGGTTCTCACACAGGGACAGTGACCAAATGTCGCATAGTCGAGTCAAATGTGCCGCAGAAAGGCGTGAGAAAGCATTGCTGTGGCGAGTATTATGCAAGGGAACCACACTCGTTCCGATAAAATAATTATTAAATGATAGAATCCAGAATTTAATACATTCAAGTGTTAGAAGCGTTCTGGTGTTAAACACTTTCACATTAATAATGGTAATATAAACGAAGATGTACGAGTAATTCCGAAGTTGAAGTGAGTACGAAATCTCACTTGCGCGGCAATCCAGTCAGTCAGTGACAGGACGTATCTGGGTCTGATCATGTAGAGACCATATTCTCAGAATTGCTCTTCTTTGATGTGCGGTTATTTTTGTTTTACGATGTCGTTATTAACCCTAGAACGGACGAGCGAAAAAAAAAAATAAATAAATAAATAAAATAAAAAAACACAAATGGACGAGCTGGGTCTGACAGACCCAACGCTTTATTTACGTTCTAAAACGAGTAAAAAATAAGCTTTCAATAAAAGTACCAAAATTACTTCTTTTATTGTTTATTAGTATTTTAATGGACTAAAATTTCTATAAAAATAATAGTGTAGTCCATCAAAAATCTGAAAATCTTATTATGCTGTATTTACGTATCTTCCTGAACACTTGGATCGATTTCTTTTTCGGAGTTCATATTTTTATACGTTATAAATTTATGATTATCACACACATTAGTACACCATATCACACATTTAGTCCATAGTATGAAGAAATAAAAAAATGTCCAGATGCTCATCACTCATTTCACTTTGTGTCGTGATCACTATCAGGAAGAAAATGAGGATCTATTTCCGAATCGTCATTGTCACTTACCAATAACTGTTTCAATTTCTTCCTGGCTTAGTAGACTCTGCCAAGCCATTTTCGGGCACTTCTACTGTTCACGATTAGCATAACAATAAATCTATGCAGCAAATAAAAGCTAACGTAAGCGGACGGGCTGGGTCTGTCAGACCCAAAACACGTTTTTTTCCGCGCCAAAAATCAACTGGCGAGCATAGAGGAATAATAGAACAATACTGGCCTCCAGAAATGTTAACTGAAAGCTACCATCAGTGGCTCGCTCGTAAGTAGTGTACTCTTGCAGATATATATAAAACAAAATTCACAGACCCAGCCCGTCCGTTCTAGGGTTAATAAACACATCGCAATTGAATGGCAACACTTATATTGAGTAAAATAGCTACCTGTAACAGCTAATTACAATTTCTGGTATCTTACTTGCACTGTCTTTAGAATTTCAGTGTTTTACCAGAAATGCGAGGGACATCGACTACGAGATCTAGACGGCAAAACAGGTAGAAGGAATCTCATGCGTCGTTCCGTCGACTCAGTAAGACAATTGAAGGACGGGTTGTCTTAAACACTGCAAATCTCTGATGGGAAGGACAGACCAATCGTATGTTCTGTACGTGTCCTATAGCGGCTTCTATGGATTCGCGGCTAAACTGGGAAACATTTATAATCCATGTTTAGGACAGCAAGGGGATATTGTACGTTTCTATTTCTTTCTCTACTTATTAAAGGTTTTTAAATTTTGCTGGAATGCTATTTCTGTGCGCATTGCAGAAAGTCGCGACCGCACCTGATGTGTCCACCGGGCACAAACGGCAATGTACTATTTCGTTCAATGGACAAATAACGAATGCTGTAATACAATACAGTCGCGCGGTTGTGCTGGCGCCAAGAAGAGCAGAGTGTGCAAACGCGCACGATCATCAACATTTAAAACGAGAAACCGCACACGGATCAAGCACTTTCTTTGTTGTACTGACAATGCTCGCAACTTGATAATTGTTGCACAGAGGGGAGCGGTATGACGGCCGCACCGGATGCGATGCGCTGCACCAAACCTCTGATGTTGCGTGCTGAGTTTGGTGAGGACGCAGCTTAAGAAAAAATTCCTCATCAATCCTTCTCCGCAAATACGTATTGTAAATACTCAAGGTGTACTATACTTCTGGTACTTTATGAAGAGTTAACCCTATGGCAACCGAAAATTTACAGATACATAATATTTATCAAAAAACGATGACTTGGTTTGTGTGACTATTGGCTATAAAGTCCGTAAAGCGTGTCGGTCGGTCGTTATAACCGATTACGAATGTTACAAATGTTTGTAAATCTATCGGACCAAACTGCGTGGTTACAAACTACTTAAACTAAGGTTAACTGACCTAAGGACAACACAGACACCCATGCCCCAGGGAGAGGACTCAAACCTCCGACAGCGACCAACCGCGCGCTCCGCAGAGAGGCGCCTTAGACCGCTCCACTAACCGCGGCACTAATGTTACACACACACACACACACACACACACACACACACACACATATTGATTTGTATTTTGGAGTAGGAATTTTTGTGTCTCTCTGTTTATATGTGTGTGTGTGTAAATGTCCGATCCACACACGTACTAGCCGTGGGGTGGCGACGCCATGCCTGCTGCAATACACTCAGGCAGCAGAATGCCAGCGCTGTCTGATACATCTCCAATTACTTGCTAAGTCAACAACTAGGCGTACCCTAAAGGGATCAGTAAGGGATATTCAGCAGCAAAATTCCTTCAAAGTTGTTACGATTTCTAATGCGGAGCTTCTACACCGTTAATGATTATGATAAAAGCCAAATACAGTTCAAAAGACCGTATTATATTGTTATTCTACACGACAAGTTCTTTCACAATGAAAATTCGTTTTATTTACCTGTAACAATGCTTCAGTCCCATTAGACTGAATGTCAAGGTCGCATTTCAGCTGCCAAGACGAGGCACTGCGCCTTGGCTTGTTGACGCTAGTCTGCACAACAGCCTTGTACTCATACGTGTAAGCTACATCCTGGAGAAAGAGTCCATGTATGGGAGCAGTCGTAGTGAGCGTCGTCCAGAACAAAGCTGTGGAAAACAATATTTATTTACAGTTAGTTTCATCACTTTTGTGCTTTAAAAGTACTTAGCCGTAAAGATGAAAATAAAAAGAATAGCAGCAGAAAATACACTACTGGCCATTAAAATTGCTACACTAAGAAGAAATGCAGATAATAAACGGGTATTCATTGGACAAATATATTATACTAGAACTGACATGTGATTACATTTTCACGCAATTTGGGTGCATACATCCAGAGAAATCAGTACCAACAACAACCACATCTGGCCGTAATAACGGCCTTGATACGCCTGGGCATTGAGTCAAGCTGAGCTTGGATGGCGTGTACAGGTACAGATGCCTATGCAGCTTCAACACGATACCACAGTTCATCAAGAGTAGTGACTGGCGTATTGTGATGAGCCAGTTGCTCGGTCACCATTGACCAGACGTTTTCAATTGGTGAGAGATCTGGAGAATGTGCTGACCAGGGCAGCAGTCGAACATTTTCCGTATCCAGAAAGGCCCGTACAGGACCTGCAACATGCGGACGTGCATTATCCTGCTGAAATGTAGGGTTTCGCAGGGATCGAATGAAGGGTAGAGCCACGGATCGAAACACATCTGACATGTAACGCGTCGATGTGAACAAGAGGTGACCGAGGCGTGTAACCAATGGCTTCCCATACCATCACACAGTGATACGCCAGTATGGCGATGACGAATACACGCTTCCAATGTGCGTTCACCGCGATGTCGCCAAACACGGATGCGACCATCATGATGCTGTAAAGAGAAAATGGATTCATCTGAAAAAAAAAATGACATTTTCCAATTCGTGCAGCCAAGTTCGTCGTTGCGTACACCATCGCAGGCGCTCCTGTCTGTGATGCAGCGTCAAGGGTAACCACAGCCATGGTCTGATAGTCCATGCTGCTGCAAACGTCGTCGCACTGTTCGTGCAGATGGTTGTTGTCTCGCAAACCTCCCCATCTATTGACTCAGGGATCGAGACGTGGTTGCACGATCCGTTACAGTCATGAGGGTAAGATGCCAGTCATTTCGACTGCTAGTGATACGAGGCCGTTGGGATCCAGCACGGCGTTACGTATTGCCCTCCTGAACCCACCGATTCCATATTCTGCCTACAGTCATTGGATCGCGACCAACGCGAGCAGCAATGTCGCGATACGATAAACCGCAATCGCGATCGGCTACAATCCGATCTTTATCAAAGTCGGAAACGTGATGGTACGCGTTTGTCCTCCATACACGAGGCATGACAACGTTTCACCATGCAACGCCGGTCAATTGCTGTTTGTTTATGAGAAATCGGTTGGAAACTTTCCAATTTGTTTGTTTGTTAAGCTTATAGGACTTAACTACGGGGTCATCAGTCCAAAAAAACTTACAAACTACTTATGAACTACTTACGAACTAGGACGGCACAAATATCCATGCCCGAGGGGGGATTCGAACTCCCGACCGTAGTGGCCGTGCAGACCGTGACTGGAGCGCCTCAGTCCCCTCGGCCAGGAAACTTTCCTCATGTCAGCACGTTGTAGGTGTCGCCACTGGCGCCAACCTTGTATGAATGCTCTGAAATGCTAATCATTTGCATATCACAGCATCTTCTTCCTGTCGGTTAAATTTCGCGTCTGTAGCACGTCATCTTCGTGGTGTATCAATTTTAATGGCCAGGAATGTACTAGCTAATTACACTAATAGCACTATACTTGTATCCTCTGATATCACCATAAGCTTAAAATATAAAAATGTACAATATATTACAAGATATTGGATTAATTTGCCCAGAAATGTGCGCAGTCTCGTGCTTTTACATGGTTATTTCATTTGGCCGTCAGATTTAATATTATGCATTATCTCCATATTCTGCATATATTCTTCTAAACTATAAAAAATACGTAATGTGTAAGATCTGAACTTCAGTGAAAATGTACTGAAAAATTTCAAAATTTACTATATACTATAATCATTTCATACAAGAAATAAATTATTTACATTCACAAAAAATGTAGTTCCAATCATATCAAATGAAAAGTTACGAATTAAAGATCAAAATTACAATTAAATAATCTCCCAACAAGATATGATGAAGTAAAGAACATCCACGAATAACCAGTCATGTATTACATGATTTCACAAAATTTAATATTAAACGTGATCCTATCTGAAGGCAAATGACAATCTCCAGGGCTGTTGCCCAAATGTATCAACGACTAATTCGACAAATTCTAGTTTTTCAGCCACTTTTCACCTGTGAACACTCAGCATGCACGTGCCACAAAACCTGTTTCCACTCACTGCAGAATGAAGCAATGTTTCTCCTTTCCGTAGAGTATTAAACGATAGTTCACTTGTGCATGTAGTTGCAGGAAAAGAAAGATCCGTTAGCAGAGCCATTTTTTTTATATCAGAGAAAAAGTCTCAATGTTTATCAATAATATGTATGACTTGACCAATAAACCTATCACAAAGTTGCCTCAGATAAGAAGTTATCGATATTATAACAGCCTACGTCTGATTAATTGCTGCTATCTCATCAAATTTTTTACACATTTTTCATTTGCTGAGGATGTAATTTAAATGAACTAAACGTCTCTCCCTGGGGCATGGGTGTGTTTGTTTGTCCTTAGGTTAGTTTCTCTAGGTTTAAGTAGTTTGTAAGTTACGGACTGATGACCACGCAGTTTGGTCCGATAGATTTACAAACATTAAAACATTAAACGTTTCTGTAGGGTGATCTGAAAATCGGAGTTGAAAGGTGAGATTAAAGAATCAATGTATGTAATACATACAGAGTACAAACGGTAGGCCTAAGCCTACTTAACATGGCACTCTAACAAACGAACAATCTTTCACGGAGCGATGCATGCGGCTATCTATGATTACGCTGTTGCCTGCAGCTGACGTCTGTTACTCACCAAGCAGCATGGGTAGCTGTCAACAATGGGTGAGAAGTGACATTTGTAACATAGAGCTTTTAACTACTAGTGGCTCCCCATATTTGCGTTCGGATGAAGTTGAATTTCATTTTACATCTGTTTATTTTGTGCAGAAGCTATAGACGAAACATTTGTAAGAAACAAAAGAAAAATCCCATTTACTTGCGTTGCGAAGTTTACAATTTCTATCCGTCACCTACAACAATTCAATTATGTTCTGTGCACAGGAGAGTAAAGTGAGTGGGGAGAAGACACCATCCTAAGACGTATCCATTCAGTTATGGATCTGCATGCTGCAGATACTGTTATACTGTATGTCATGACGACTGCTATAGAACGTTCTTTATAACGTCTGTACCTACGTCAAGAAGAAGAGGGCATCCAGAAGATAGATATTTCTGCAGCTATGGAAGGAGATATTTAATTACATCGAAGTAAATGATCACTGTCAGTTCTCTGTGGACGAGTTTCTGGGACAAATGTCAGGAAGGGCATCCCATATAAAGACACTGAAGGAGAGCATCAGAGATAGGTATTGGGACTGAATAATTTCCAGCATAACATGAAACAGAAAGAGTTCTATGCTTCCGTATAGCGGGCGGAAAAGTTTCGAATGATTTGCAGTATTATTCAAGCTGCACAGACGAACAGACAGAATGGGAATGAACAGTTAGAGTAGCTGCTACAATAATCTTGTAAGATATTTATCAATTGGCATATAAAAATTCTGAATTCCCGTCTTGTGACGAATTCTGCACGGAAGCTGAAAAACTGGTACCTTGTTCCCTCCATGCGTTCATGGATTGCATTACATAAAAATAAATAAATAAAAAATAAAGGAAAATTTGAAATGAAAGAGAATATGACATCTATATCACATGCTCTGATTGCTGCCAGTCGCCTTTATATTTACTTCGATGTAATTAAATATCCCCTCCACTGCTGCCAAAATATCATCTTCCGTGCGCCCTCCTTTTCTTGACGTAGGCCGAGACGTTGTAAAGAACGTTTTATAGCAGTCCTCGTGATATGAAGTACCTGCGGCAGGCACATCCATTACTGAACGAGTACCTCTTAGGATGGTGTCTTCCCCAATCATGTTTCCTCTCCTGGACACATCACAGATCGTAATTAAATTGTCGTAGGTGAAAGATCGAACATTGTAAACTTTCCGACTCAAATAAACGGGCTTTTTCTTGTGTTTGGTATCAAACACTTCGTCTATACCTTCTCCACAAAACAAAACAAAATTTAAACTGAAATTTCACTTCATCCAAACGCAGATATTGGGAATCACTAGAAGTTGAAGGCTGTTGCTCTGAAAGAGTGGCACTCCGGAGTTTCGTAATTGAATATGTTCAAGTGTATGCTTTCCTGCAAGACTTGTGGACAACACCGTGTTTCTTGTTCAAATGTATGTAAATCTATGGGACTCAACTGCTCGGTTATTAGACCGTAGTCCTTCATCCCCGGTTTTACAAATATCACTTCTCAGCCGTTGTTCACAGATGCCTTAAACGAGAATAGTTACAAACTGGGAACAAGTTCACAGATTTGTGACTGCCGGCCGCGGTGGCCGAGGGGACTGAGGCGCTTCAGTCACGGTCTGCACGGCCACTACGGTCGGGGGTTCGAATTCCCCCTCGGGCATGGATATTTGTGCCGTCCTGAGTCTTAGTTAGTTCATAAGTAGTTTGTAAGTTTAGGGACTGATGACCCCGTAGTTAAGTCCCATAGACTATACAAACATTTGAACATTTCATTTTTGAATTTGTGACTGGCTGGAAGACTTCCTAAGTAATAGAACGCAGTACGTTGTTGTCGACGGCGAGTGTTCATCAGAGACGAGAGCCGGCCGCGGTGGCCGAGGAGACTGAGGCGCTTCAGTCACGGTCTGCACGGCCACTACGTCGGGGGTTCGATTCCCCCCTCGGGCATGGATTTTTGTGCCGTCTTTAGTGTAAGGTAGTTCATAAGTAGTTTGTAAGTTTAGGGACTGATGACCCCGTAGTTAAGTCCCATAAGCTTAACAAATATTTGAACATTTTCAGAGACGAGTGTATCGTCAGTTGTGCCCCAGGGGAGTGTGATAGGATTGCTATTATTTTCTATATATATAAATGATCTGGTGGACAGAGTAACTTGTAATTTGCGGCTGTTTGCTGATGATGCTGTGGTGTATGGGAGGGTATCGTCTTTAACTGACTGTAATAGCATACAAGATGACTTAGAGAAACTTTCTAGTTGGTGCGAAGAATGGTAGCTTGCTCTCAATGTAGAAAAATGTAAGGTGATGCGCATGAGTAGGAAAAACAATCCCATAATGTTCGAATACACCATTAGTAGTGATCTTCTTGATGTTGTCGCGTCGTTCAAATATCTAGGCGTAACATTGCAGGGTGATATGAAATGGAACGAACATTTTAGGACAGTTGTGAGTAAGGCGGACAGCCGACTTCAGTTTATTAAGAGAATTTTTGGAAGATGTACTTCATCTGTAAAGGAGACGCGTATAAAACGCTTGTACGACCACATCTTAGGTATTGCTCAAGTGTTTGGGACCCGCAGCAGATCAGTTTAAACTTTAAAGGAAGACATAGAAGCAGTTCAGAGGCGAGCAGCTAGGTTTGCTACGCCGGCCGCGGTGGCCAAGGGGATTAAGGCGCTCCATTCACGGTCTGCACGGCCACTACGGTCGGGGGTTCGAATCCCCCCTCGGGCATGGATATTTGTGCCGTCCTAGTTCGTAAGTAGTTCATAAGTAGTTTGTAAGTTTAGGGACTGATGACCCCGTAGTTAAGTCCCATAGACTATACAAACATTTGAAGGTTTGTTACTGGTAGGTTCGACCCATGCGCGAGTATCACGGAAATGCTCCGGCAACTCAATTGGGGATCGCTGGAGTAAAGACGACGTTCTTTTCGCGAAATTCTGTTGAGGAAATTTAGAGGGCCGGAATTTGAAGCTGAGTGTAGTACGATCTTGTTGCCGCCTACGTACATTTCGCGTAAAGATCACAAAGACAAGATAAGAGAAATTAGGGCTCGTACGGAGGCATATAGGCATTCTTTTTTTCCTCGTTCTATTTGGGAGTGGAATAGGAAAGGAAATGCCTAGTAGTGGTACAGTGTACCCTCTGCCACGCACCTTACGGTGAATTGTGGAGTATGTATGTAGATGTAGAAGTAGTCACGTAAGAACAGACAGTATAAAGATGTCACTGGAGCTGATACAGACACGCTTTCAGGCTGGCGCGCGGCTCATCCCCACCTGGCACCTCCTCCCCACCACAACAGTAGCAACAAACATGTTTGTCAATCTATGGGACTCAGCTGCTGTTATTATTCCGTAGCTTACAAACTACTTAAACTGTTACGCCAGTAAGAATAGCCCCTACAAAGCAAACTACCCGGCAGACGTCCACGTACACAGGTAGCGGAGTACCAGGCGAAGCCGGAAAGCCGACGACTAGAGACAACCATCGCGCCTGGTAAACATTGACAGGAAAACATCCACATAAACACCCAAGCTAAACAGGGGACTATCTTTTACAGAGGTCGCAGCTCACACGCCACGTCACTGTCCGCTGACGTATACAGAGGTCGCTGTCACTCGCAACAGTGGATCCTTCCGCCAAGCGCCAGCTCTATCTGGAGGACGCAACGACGTGACGGCAGTTCCACCTCGAGGAATGTTACCAACCACTACTACGCCGAGGACCGACTACGCCAGCCCACTGGACCACCTACGGACTCCGACTCGGCCACGATCAACCGATGGCATCACGATTAGGGCTTAGTGTTTCAGGCTACGGCCTATACATTTGTCAGTAAAGACATTGACTTTGTTACGCTGTACCGGGAATGGGGGCCCCAAGTGTTTTCAGCTAAAATGAACTATTGTGGCGTACAAACAGACTTGTATATCGTGTTGATAAAACAGTGTTTTCACGGTTTTCTGTTGTATTACTCACAACATAAACTAAGTTAAACTAACCTAAAGACACACCCATGCCCGATGGAGGACTCGAACCTCGGTCGGCGAACGGCCGCGCGCACCGCAGCACGGCTCTTCCACCGCGGCGCACAATGTATCCCCTCAGACTGTACCAAGCACTTAGGTGTCGTACAGACATTTTTACTCGATTGCAAACTACTTCAGTAGACTTTAAATTTTAATTGTAGAGCATAAAAATTCAATTTTCAAGAATTTGCTAATTTTGCTTCTCCCGTATCTCGCAAAAATATTGATCCTAGAGAAATTATAAAGAACGTTTTATATTTTACATAGTTTAACTTTGCACTTTTGCAGTTTTGCCACAGATCACGATTGTCGAGTTATTTAAGAAAAACGTAATAAGTGTACCTTTAAACGCACACCCACGCTCGAGCTCACATCCAGTAGGTCGGGACTCGGCCTTCCTACCACAGTACAGAAATTTGCTACTAGACCATTTTTTACTTTATTCGCTATTTTTCAGTCTTAGTTCACTGGACTAATCCTGATGTTGATCCGCTCAGTTTCTGCGCTGTCGTATTATAGGCCTTCGTGTGTAGAGGCCACAATCCCAAAGGCGGTGTTTTTTATTGTGCGTCCTGTTGCTGCCTGGAGAGTGCGTAGCAGCTTAGTTGCGTTCAGCCTTCTGTCTCGATGGGTTGTTGGCCAGAAATAACGGTTCTCTCTTGCTGATGTTTTAAAATGTTTGTTAAGCTTATGGGACTTAACTACGGGGTCATCTGTCCCTAAACTTACAAACTACTTATGAACTATCTTATACCACAGACAAATATATACAGACGGGAAACCTCCGTAAGGGCCGGGTCCTACGCTCAGGGGTGAGGGGAGGGAGGGTTTCCAGCAGTTCCGTAAAATGTCCCACGATGGCACTGCGGTCAGAAGCAGCTCTTTAAACTGGCCAGAGCAGGCGGCAGGTAGCGGCTGTCCCCACCACCACCTCCCCTCAAACGCCAGCAAGCCGGACACAGCCGTGGCCCCGTGGCAGGCGGCACGAGCTCTCCCCTCAGCCTCCCCTCCACGCTACCCTCTGACGTGCGAGAGGCACCCTAAGCCAGCGAACGAACCGCCTGACACCTGCTAGCATCTTACGGAACTACGAGGGGAGTGTAGGACAGTGGTTTTGGTGGTGCTTCTCCTCTGTATATGTTACTCTGTGCTTATACTAAAGACAGCACAAACAACCATGCCCGAGGGGGATTCGAACCCCCCGACGGGGAACGGCCACGCGCACCGCAGCATGGTGCTCCAATGCAAACGGCCATTCCGCCGCGGCGCTGATGTTTCCCCATGGACGACTTTGACCCTGCCTTATTTTAACCATTCTGACATCGCGTACAGGTCCTGGAAATTATAGTGTAGGACACTCCAATAGCTTCCCTCCGTGTCTGGCTCTCCGTGCCATAGGTTCAGATAAGTCACGTTGTTTGATTGAACTACCTGCTAAGTGCTAATTACATTATCTGAACCCAACTGCTTGTGTAATTCGCTGTTTAGACAAGTCAACGCCACTGCAGCAACTTTCTTTTATAATCACTATCTCGGTTGCCGTAATGTTGTTGTCTCCACTCCGTAGAAACGACAGAAAGACTTCGAGCAAATTTAGTTCATTCTGCCGATTAAAATACTTCAGATCCTAGACATCTGAACTGACCCTCTGATTGTTTTGACCCGTGTAAAATATCACAGAGGAATTGGAAATAAATTTTATATCGTACTGAGCGCAGCAGACGCAGAGGAAAGGAGTCCAATGAGGCAGCGTTCAACGGGCTGGTGTGAGACAGCAGCAGTCAGGCCGGACATTTCCCCACATCTCGCTGTTATCAGTCACATCTGTTCCGCAGGCCGCAGTTCGGCTATCGGTGAATTACAGCAGTGTGTAGTATATGGCTACTTTTTATTTCGTAGGTATGGGCCCCAATATCTTAAGTGGTTTTCCTCGTTCTTTTTAAGTGCGTGAATCTCTCGTATCTAGCGTCTGTTAACGTTAGAAGCAATCCCTCAATATTTCATCTGGAAATTCCATTGACAGGGCCGCGAGGGCTATGCTACGGACAGTACGGATTAAAAAATGTTACGCCCCTAGGCACGCCCTATTATATGAACACCCCAAAACAAAATATTTTAAATAATTACCCGATAATATAACAATTACCGTTTTGGCAGGTAGCGCTTTGAGCTGTTTCGGTACTCTGATATTCGTTGTTCTGAAGTACGTATCAGCGGTATATTTATTTTTATTTCTCTATCGGACGAAACTGCGTAGTCATCAGTCCGTAGCTTACAAACTACTTAAACTAAGGCAAACTAACCTAAGGAAAACACATACACCCATGCACCAGGGAGGACTCGAACCTCCACGGCGAGTAACCGCGTGCTCCGCAGCGATGAGCTTTAGACCGCTCGGCCACTCCACGTATCAGCGGTATAGTCGCGCTCAGTCAAAATTATTGGGTTCTGAAGTTTACTTGGTATACGGCTGCGTATAAAACAAACTTAAAACTCCATTGTGTAAACACATTCTTCTGACGAAAGGCAACAGAAACGAACACAAGGAATATAACTATTTTTTATGGCCTAAAAATTCAGCAGAGCGTGTGGGAGACAACAGATTTTTGTTATACATTCACTTTTAATGTTCCTTTACAGGAAACCGTTGACAATTTAAAAAAAAGTATTACGATCCAAAAATTGAAGCGAACGTGCCATACATTAGAAATTAACAGGTACTTTTACAGAGATGGGTTTAAAATTAAAATTAAACTGTCGCTTACGATCTAATAACCTGAAAATGTAGCAAATTAAAAAAAAGTCCGGTATTAATACACGAATCTATGCGAAAGTGTAAAAAATGAATATGAAATAGATTTCGGTGTACAAACTAATAACTAAATACAGACGAACAAACACAGAACTGGATTTGTTATTATATAATTTTACAGACTAGTATGGAAAAAGTCAGATTTGTTTTATAATCTAATAGTTAACGTGTAGAGCATTATGGTCTAGATGCTGCATAATAAGCGCCCACAGCAGCGTTAATCCATATAACGGCTCAACAGTTTTGTACTGCAGCTACTGCTCTCGCCATAGCTCTTTCTAACAGTATCAGCAAGGCTTTGACGTATTTATCGATAGAACTGAACTGCGTTATTTACTAACCCTATTTCATCTGAGCCTACTCTCAGATAACGTGTATTTCGGCGATCACTATACATTTGAGCAGACGCCAGTATCGGTATGACTTGACTGTACAGCGCTGTCGGCCTGGTATAGTTCAGTGTTGTCGGGCGCCTTTGATGACGTCTGCACGTAAACGAGGTTTAGTTCCGCGTTCTGCCATCGGCAATGTAAAAATAAACAGCAAATATCTAGTTTGTAAACCCAATGACTGTTCTGTTATAATAATCACATTATAATCTTAAATTTTTGAAACTAATATGAATAAAAAAACTCAGCCATGTTTGCGTCAGGCTTTGTCGGCAATGTCAGCATTTGGAAACATGGATTGTAACCTCTCTTTTCTTAAAAAATTACTCATTTCGACTGGTATATCACTAATCTCAAAAGAAGCTTTTTTATTTTTTTATTTATTTTACCTCCAGAATAGATTACCCGAGAGGATGCTGTCATCACATATTTATACAATACAGCAGCATGTCCTTGGGAAAATTAACTACTATAGATTACCCATGCATTCAGCAGTTCGCAGTAACTGTGTGGCAAAACCATATTAGCTTATGTTACAAGGCCAGTTCAGTCAAACATCCAGACTGTTCCCCCTGTCAGTGGCGTATTTAAGAGGGGGCTTCCAGGCTTAAGCCCCCCCCCCCCCCCGAATTGTGAAATTACAGAAATTTTTTTCTTACACACCTGCTCACAATATCGTAATACTATGGGTAGAAAACAAGGGCTAACACCACCTCAACTTCAGAAGTAGCTCCGCTTTCCGAGGAGGACTCTGTCAATGGGGGCCTTAAGGCTGTCTCGAGGAAGGGATCAACCCTGACTTGTGTGCGGGCGATAGGCTCGGCTTGATGGCCAGGGAGCAGCAGGTCTGCGATTCCCGGAATTCGCCAGCCCTCTCGGAAGTACCGTTACGGAATCTGGCAACAGTGCGAAACGCTCGCCCGCGCAGAACCCGAGGAGCGAACCGGTGCGACCTGCAAAACTGGACAGTACGGACGTCTCCCACGACTGACGATTTTGCAGCGGACTTAGTGGGTCTAGGCGTCGAGCTAACTCGCGAGCTCCCCACAAAACGCGCAGTTATTTTATTTGTCATCGCCCGTCGCGGTCTGTGCCGCGATCCACGAGTGCTCTCCGACACGCGATACCGCGGGACACGCGCGCCAGTTTCCGTGCTCACGCATTCGGACGACGTGTTCCACCGCGGCGGAGTGTATACCCTCCGGGAGCAGCACACCGGACCTTCTGTAGCCTACTGCTGTGATTTTTCAAAGTGATTAATAAATAGTACCGCTTTAAGACTGCTTACCTCTGCAGTCTCGTCTCCAAAACGCCACGACTAGAAGAAAATCTGTCCTCTCATACAGAGAAAACTGATGATCAACCACAGTTACCTCGCCTGCTGTTTTCAAACAATAGCACTATTATTGATTATTTAAAATCACCTTTGTCGGGTCCTGAAGCAAAATAAACATCTTTCAGTGACACATCAAGCTCTGACAACCCACCGCCAGGCTGTAAGTATGACATCAGTGATTGTTTGCTATCAAATAACGAAAAAGTTGACCACATGAGGCTACAACATTTCCAAAACGTTTTTGTGCCCGACACTACTTACAAATTTGCCCTCACTTTGCTAAGTGGCCAATCTGGTAAGTTCAACCTGACTTGGATGGAGAAGTATTTTTGGTTAGTATACTCCCCCAAAGAAAACGGTGCCTTCTGTAAGTACTGTGCGTTTTTTTCGCTAAGAGAAGTTCGGGTCAAGTTAGTCACCAAAACGTTGGCACCCTGGTAACCTCCAAGTTTTACAATTGGAAGCATGCTCTTGATTATTTCAACAACCACGTGAGCAACACTTACCATAAAGCTGCTGTAACCGATGGTGACAATTTTAACATGATGATGATGAACAAGACAAAAGATACTAAACAGTGTCTAGATCAAGAATTGTTGGAGCAGGTGGAAAAAAAAGCGCATTTTCCCTATCATCAAGGCGGTGATTCTGTGGACGCCAGGAGATTCCATTAAGGGGGCAAGGGGACTTCGGGCCTATTGAAGTTGACAAAGAAGATAAGAACGTGGGTAACTTTCGTGCCATTCTAAAATATCGCGCGACAGCTGACGAAAACCTACGAGCAAGTGAGCTCTCTTTGGCGGGGGGGGGGGGGGGGGGGGGGAACATTTTCGCTATTTATGCTATTAAACTACCGCAAGTGCTACTAAGTTTTAAGTTATTACATTTTAACTAATAAGCACTTCGCGTATAATATCTACGTATGTCTGCACCTACAAAATGATATCGGTGAACGGCGCTTGAACTAAGTCATATCGATAGACTCGTTGATCACTACCTTCTGCTTACATCGGCGGTCAGTAAAACTAAAGCATCAGGCGTGACATTTTAAGTTATTACTTCTTTATAATTTATTATCCATATATATCACTGAATCAACCACAAAATTTTCACATGGTAGTTCAGGAGATGTGAAATCATAGGCAACAAGGTTATTAGAAAAACTGCTCCACCTCAAATGAAGTTTTAATTTATGATGTAGGCCTATATGCTACTAAATCTATTCAAGTAACATTTTCAGAGTGTACGAACATATAACATCGAATGTACCTTTAAAATTATATTGTAGTACAAAACATAGTTGAGGATATACTACGTCATAAACGTTGAGATAAATGAAAAACCTCTCCATCATTCATCACATTTTATTTCGTCTTTACTACTAACTTTATTTGCAATATATTTTGCAAACTGTTTCCTGACATTCCACTGCACGTACCTGGAAAATTATACTACTTCCGGACACACTGGTCAGGAGATATGACGTCTTAGGGATTGAGCAACGTGAAATTAAACTACAGGCCGAAGTTCGCTAGAGACGCAGTTAGAGGGTCAGAGAGTGGAGGGGAAGGCTGTGGACTCGGGAACAGTAAGGAGGCGGCCTGACATAATGGGACAAATACACAACCGTGTACTCTCACAACGCCGCAGCCAGGTAGGGGGAATGCTAACATCGCATTGTCTCCATGACGAACTTGTCGAATTAACTACGCATGTATAAGTTTAAACATCAGAAATTATTTACCATCACACACCAATAGTAAATTAAACACCAGTAACATACAGTCAGACAGACAATACTTCGTAAGTTACACAGCGCCGAATATTAAGAATATAATCCTAAATCGATTTCTTTACAGCTCTATCGCAACAAACCATCATCCATAACTGGAAACAGATACTGTAGCGCACATTTTAAACACTTTTTACTTAAATTCTATCCCAACTAGCCTACAAAACTATGTAACAGCAATTACCAACCCAACGACCTAACCACAACAAACAGCTCTTATTAAATGTTTATAAATCTAAGAGCCTTAACTACGGTGGTCATTAGTCCCTACACTTGCAAACTACTTACATTAAGGACAACACACAAACAGCCATGCCCGAGGAGGACTCGAACCCCCAATGGCGAACGGCCGCATGCACGCACCCCCCTTCAAACAAATCAATACTCCAAATAAACATATGTAACATACACAATTACAGCGTAAAAATGACTGATACACATAGAACAGCTCACAAGGAATGGTCCAGATCAACACCAAGCTCTTTTCTTATATGCGTATATATTTAATCCTTACAACTAACAACGGAAAAAATGGTCTAGACCATTCCGAACTAAAACACCACCCAAAAAATTTTTATCAAACGCCAAGAGCAATCCTTTAGAGACTAAACAAACAATTAAACACGCCCCCAACGGAGGTATCTACCCAGCTTTAAATCGCATAACCATAGGGTTTATTGAAATCGATGCTTCGCGGCCGAAGAACAAAAATTTACCACCACAAGCATTACCGCCACGCTACCGAGAGACGTCCAGTCATAAACACCGCAGCCCTAACATTACTAAGTATCAAGTAGGTAGAACACCTCTAGGTTGCAATGAACCGTACGACTAAATACATCGCCGGCCGCGGTGGCCGAGGGGACTGAGGCACGTCAGTCACGGTCTGCACGGCCACTACGGTCGGGGGTTCGAATCCCCCCCTCGGTTACGAAGAAAGAATACGTCTATCAACAGCCGTAAGAATGTAAAACGACCGATCTGTCACAGCTATACCAGCACTCTTAATGCAACATCGACACAGTAAAGACTATCTCTACAGGTCATAAAGACATCCGTGCACAATCGTATTACCGACAAATACTGCAACACTTCTTTGGATCATTTCCTTGCAGTTGCCACAAACGAGGTATCTACCGTAGTAGTTGACAACAGACGTTATAACTTGCATGATGAAAATGTAGCTAGCAATAGCCTGTTTTATACATAAACCCGCACACAAACAGTCGGATGAGCTCTAATTGACGATGTTAAGTCAAACTCCAGTCCATACACCAACACAACATCTATTTAAACGAACGCTTGCCTACCTGTAGGTTGCCTAGACTAGAACATCTCAGAAGTCTCCAATAACTGACCAACTAACAGATACTCGATCAATCGAATCACTGATCTGCTGACACGTAACCTATCTTCCGGTGTTTTATTCTAGATCTATAGACCTGTAGAACCGAAACATTCTACACGAAACCTAGAATGCGTCTTAACAACAAACAGCTGTTGCAGATGAAAACTACTACATACTTTAGGTAATCACATAGACGTAGGAGCGATCCTCAGCACACTTGATCCCCCTACAGATCTTAGGACCTACAACAAACACCTTCGAAGCGGTGCTCTATACACACAGCATAAGAGTAAAAGGCTGTTTCGACAGATGGAAGAAACCTAGAATGCATCTAACTCGATCCCCACTGTGGTATACCAGCTTACTACACATTAGATCCAACTCTAAGCCGTATTAAGGCAAAGCGAACTACAAATCGATGATGTTAACATCAAAATCATAGCATTTCAACACATCCATCCCTTTTTAGGACAAAACGATCCACACATAGTAAGATACACAAACATTACTCGAAACATGCTTTTTGCGTGATCATTCTATATGAACAAAATGTTTGTAAAGCTTATGGGACTTAACTACGGGGTCATCAGTCCCTAAACTTACAAACTACTTATGAACTACTTACGAACTAGGACGGCACAAATATCCAGCCGGCCGCGGTGGCCGAGGAGACTGAGGCACTTCAGTCACGGTCTGCACGGCCACGACGGTCGGGGGTTCGAATCCCCCCTCGGGCATGGATATTTGTGCCGTCTTTAGTATAAGGTAGTTCATAAGTAGTTTGTAAGTTTAGGGACTGATGACCCCGTAGTTAAGTCCCATAAGCTTAACAAACATTTAGATTTTTTTACAAATATCCATGCCCGAGGGGGGATTCGAACCCCCGACCGTAGTGGCCGTGCAGACCGTGACTGAAGCGCCTCAGTCCCCTCGGCCACCGCTATATGAACAACCAGGTGTTCTACCAATCATTTGTGTGTCTTACTAGGTGTGTCTCGTTTGTCCTCAAGGGTTAGATGTGGGTGTGCTGTGCTATAAGCCTATGGTTTTTATGTTAAAATCATCGATGTGTGGGTCGCTTTGCCCTAAAAAGGGTTAGAGTTAGATCTAATATGTTGTAAGCTGGTATAGCACAGCGAGGATCGAGCTAAATACATTCTAGGTTTCTTCCATCTGTGGAAAGAGCATTTTACTCTTCTGCTGTGTATATAGAGCACCGTTACGAGAGGTTTGCTGTAGGTCCTAAGATCTGTAGGGGGTCAAGTGTGCTGAGGATCTCTCTAACGCCGATGTGATTACCTAAAATATTAAGTAGTTTTCACCTGCAAAAGCTGTTTGTTGTTAAGACGCATTCTAGGTTTCGTGTAGAATGTTTCGGTTCTACAAGTCTATGTATCTAGGATAAAATACCGGAAGATAGGTTACGTGCCAGCAGATCAGTGCTTTGATGGATCGAGTATCTGTTAATTGGTCAGTTATTGGAGATGTACTTCTGTGCTATTCTAGTCTACAGCTAGGCAAGCGTTCGTTTAAATAGATGTTGTGTTGGTGTATGGACTGGAGTTTGACTTTACATCGCCAATTAGCGCTCATCCGACAGTGTGCGGGTATGTGTATAAAACAGGTTATCGCTAGCTATATTTTCATCATGCAAGCTATAACGTCTGTTGTAGTCAACTTCTACGGTAGATACCTCGTTAATGGCAACTGCAAGGAAATGACCCATAGAAGTGTTTCATTATTTGTCGGTAATACGATTGTGCACGGATGTATCTTTATGGTCTGTAGAGATAGCCTTCATTGTGTCGATGTTGCATTAAGAGTGCTGGTATAGCTGTGACAGATCGGTCGTTTTATATTCTTACGGTTGTTGATAGAAGTAATGTAATATTCTTTCTTCGTACAATTAGCTCTCGTGTATTCGTAATCTGGTGCGTACGATGTATCCTGGCTTGTGCGAAATACCGATTTCGATGTATTTAGTCGTACGGTTCATTGCAACCTAGAGGTGTTCTACATTTGTGGACTGTATATTGATACTTAGTAATGTTAGGGCTGCGGTGTTTATGACTGGACATCTCTCGGTAGCGTAGTGGATATGCTTGCGATGGTAAATTATTGGTCGAGAAGCATCGATTTTCAATAAACCATATGGTTATGCAATTTAAAGCTGGGTAGTTGGGAGACGTGTTTAATCGTTTGTTTAATCTCTAAGCCGGCCGCAATGGCCGAGCGGTTTGCGGCACGCCAGTCACAGTCTGCACGGCCGCTACGGTCGGGGGGTTCGAATCCCCCCCTCGGGCATGGATGTTTGTGTCGTCTTTAGTATAAGGTAGTGCATAAGTAGTTTGTCAGTTTAGGGACTGATGACCCCGCAGTTAAGTCCCTTAAGCTTAACAAACATTTGAACATTTTTTAGTCTCTAAAGGATTACTTTTGGCGTTCAATAACATTTTTCGGGTGTTGTTTTAGTTCGGAATGGTCTAGACTTTGTTTTTTCGTTGTTAGTTGTCTGGATTATATATATATATACGAAAAGAGCTTGGTGTTGATCTGGATCGTTCCTTGTTAGATGTTCTATGTGTGTCAGTCAGTTTTACACTGTAATTGGGTGTGTTACAGATGTTTATCAGGAGTACGAGACTGTTTGTGCTCGAATGGTTGTCAAACGTACGAGGTATGTCGTCTAGAGACTGACAGAAAACAGTTTCTGAAATACTGTCTGGTGGGATATGCAATGCAAAAAGATGGATGATCAATCGGTTAGATGTTCGAGAGGGGGGCCTCCAATGATGCAGAGTTACTGAGATTGTCATCGCTTGCTTGTTAGTTTAGAACTTTAGTAGAAAAGAGCTGCCGCACAGAATAGCCTTGCGCATTAAGACGCCCATCTGCGGTGCCTGCGGCCGTTAGCCGTTTGGGTTCAAGTCCTCCCTCGGGCATGGATGTTTGTGTGTTATACTTAATATAAGTAGTTTGCAAGCGTAGGGACTAATGACCACCATAGTTAAGGCTCTTAGATTCACAAACATTTAAAAAGAGCTGTTTGTTGTGGATCGGTCATTAGGTTGGGTATGACTTATTATATAGGTAGTTCGTTGTAGGCCTGTTGGGATAGAATTTAAGTAAAAAGTGTTTAAAATGTGTGCTACAGTATCTGTTTTTAGTTGTGGATGATGTGTTGCGATAGAGCTCTAAAGAAGTCGCTTTAGGATTATGTTCTTAAAACTCGGCGCTGTGTAACTTACGAAGTATTGTCTGTTTGATTGTGTGTTACTGGTGTTTAATTTGCTAGTGATGTGTGATGGTAAATAATTTCTGATCCTTAAACTTATACCTGCGTAATAAATTCGACAAGTTCGTTATGGAGACAATGAGATGTTACCATTTCTCCTATCTGGCTGCGGCGTTGTGAGAGAGCTCGGAATACTGGAGCGGAACTCGACGAGGAGACACTGGAGAACATTCTCGAGGAAATCATTTGGCTGCACCTTATAAAGTGTGGCTACCGGATGCTAAACCAGATTCGTGTAGGTGACTTTCATCTCCTGGATTTGGGCCCTCCACCCGATTTCATAGTTTTTTAACTGGCAATCTGCTTGTACCTAGTAATCACCCATTAATTTCGCTTGGGAGGAGGCTTTATAGGGCAGCTGGAATCGATTGACATGGAATACTTTTATTTGTCGAATCATGAGTTCTGATGTCAATAAAATCCCGGTAGTCACTTTATCGATTTTATAACCGACGTCTGCAGGATACTTTTACCTCTTCGTTTTGCATTACCAGCCTGGTGGGGGTTACAGTATGCGCTTATGGGCCAGATTGGAAATGGGGCTAGCCAGTATTTACAAAGTGCTGTCCTGTACTGTGTGCCGCTCCCACCCATTCCTTAGAGAGCAGTTCTTGTACTGTGTTTTGCTGGGTTAATAAGAACACCGAAAATTGACTGGTGTGTCCGTAAATCTAGCGAACTCTGCGACGTTTGCGGCCTTAAGGGCTAGTTTGCGTTTGCATGGTAATGTGTAGAAATACTATGTTCGACATATGCGAGCGTTGGGGTGCGATATAAATGTTTGCGAACATTACGTTGCACGTATGCACTTGTACTGTAACAAAAAAGTGTACACACAATATGTTCTTTTAACGATCAGGTTTTGCGGTGTGTAGGTTAGCATCTTGGTTTGAAGTACATAGCTACTTTTAAAAAAATCCGAGTTTGGTTTAGTGGAATGAAACAAGAATCTCAAGAAAGGATCTTAAAATATGAATTTTGTGGGTAAAGGGCTTGTCGATCTTGTTTTGAAAATCGCCGGCCGCGGTGACCGAGGGGACTGAGGCGCTTCAGTCACGGTCTGCACGGCCACTACGGTCGGGGGTTCGATTCCCCCCTCGGGCATGGATATTTGTTCCGTCCTTAGTTGTAGGTAGTCCATAAGTAGTTTGTAAGTTTAGGGACTGATGACCCCGTAGTTAAGTCCCTTAAGCATAAGAAACATTTGAACATTTTTTTGAAAATCTGTGTTGTATTGGGCAGGTTAAGTACTACCTCGGTTCCGTGGTTGCTGTAGTGTCGAATAAAGGTGTTGTTAGGTCAATACTTTCGAGAAAAAAGTTTCAGTGTAGACGGTCGGAAATCGTGAAATTATTTCACGCATTTTTTATTGTGACTCTCCGTTGTACAATATGGTTTAAATGTCTTCTGGGGCGCTCGATTATCTGTATTTGACCTGTTGTAAAGAATCGTTTGCATTGTAACAGGACAGGGAGATTCCTTAGATGCAGATGCACAGAATGTAGAATTAAACTACCCGAATTGTCGGAATAAGGAAACGTAACAGGTTATGCGAAAGAGAGTATTACATTTCGGAATTTGATAATTTTAAGAGCGGGCCATAAATTGCAGTTGGTATGATCTCTGAGAGAGAGAGAGAGAGAGAGAGAGAGAGAGAGCAGGTTGTCTTTCTGGGCAGGATGTGTGGTGGGATGTCGGGATGGTATGTCGACAGTGGCCTCTGTTGTCAGGCACTCAGCTGGGTCCAGTTCCATTAAATAAACGGAGTGCGCGCTATCCTCGTCAAAGTAGTGTCTGTGCAGAGGTCTTGCGTAGAAGGTTTTGATCATTTGGATATGTAGCTCAGATGTTTTTTGAGAGAGGATGCTTACAATGGTGTGATACTTTGTTTAAACATTTAGCATATGTTTGTTTTATGCAGCTTGCCGAGAGAACAGTGTGTTTGTGATCGCACTGGCGATCGAGCTACGTTACTGTTAAGCGTTTAAACGAGGATCGTTCGTACCATTTCGGAGAGAAATTAAGCAAGTTGTTACACGTCTAGAGTCTTTGACACTCAGGTTTGAGGGTGATCGTTGCCGTTACATTACGTCGTTGGCTGTTGCTAGCATCGTCTATACTGTTATTTTACCCATGCGAACCGACGCAACATTAGTCCTAAAATGCACAAATTCGGGTGGAGATCATTACAAGAAGGGTCTTTTGACACACAGAACCTCTAAGTACGTGGCTCTTGTTGGGGAATTGTGTGTTCGGAAGGTTTGTAAATCTATCACTTTACATTTGTTACACTGTCTAAGTACTGGATCATTTTACGACGTAATTGGTTGGGTGTTACGTTTGTTTATCGGTTGTAACGAATGGGTTTAGCAGAAGAGGTGGTGTTAACCATATACGAGACACCTAACCGCTATGCTATCTCGAATCACTTCTCCATTAACATCTAAGCAGAACAAGGCATACAACGCAATTAAACTTGCTTTAAGTCTGGTTAGATATATTAAACTGTGTAGCGACGTAATGTCCTGATTAAAACACTGGGTGTCGCACTTCATAAGTGGGATCGGTGGTCGATGGCCTGGCGGCTGGCAGGATCAATTTGTTTATGAAACTCTCGTGTTATTCTAGGTAATTGCACTGTTTGAAGTATGCAATAATTGGATCCTGTACAATTATTTTCTGGGGTGCTGGGGCGGTAATCTTTAGGACTCTCTGTGGCGGCGGGGACGAGGGCACGGGCGCGGGCTGTTAAAATTAATTTGATATGCAATAATTTATCGGGGATTGCGACTGGTGTCTCGCGGTACGCGTGTGAGCGCGTCGGATCTATTTCGGTCGCTTGTGTACACGTTGGTATTTGCTTTCTCTTACTTAAGGTGTAGTTCCAATCATTTATGAAACATAATTAGACTGCGTAAGTATGAGTCTCTTGGAGGTGGGGGCTGTGGGGGTGGGGATCGGGCGGTTAATGTGATATGCAAATTTAATTACATTAATCGGGAGCGGAGGTCTGGCAATTGAGCGTCTGCTGGGGGTGGAGTAACGGGACTTCCACGGTGGCTGCGGGCGGGGGGATGGGAGGAGGTGGCGTCAGTCAGGTGGGGTGGACAGGTCTGGACCTGTCCAAGTTGCCGCTAGTCTGGCGTTGGCGGCGGAGGCCGCGTCAGGGATTTTCCCAGAGGCGGATGGAGGTGGATTTTTCCGGTCGCCATCTCGAATTATGGGGCACACCCCACCTTTCTCATCTACTTAGGTTGTTCACAAGTTGTACAAAAACCAGATGGTGGTTGTTAGAGGTGAAGGACACAAAAGAGATGCAGAGGTTGGGAAGGGAGTAAGACTGGGTTGTAGCCTTCCTCCAATGTTATTCAATTTGTACATTGAGCAAGCTATAAAGGAAAGCAAGGGGAAATTTGGAGAAGGAATTAAAGTTCAGGGTGAAGTAATAAAAACATTGTGTTTTGCCGATGAGATCGTAATTCTTTCGGAGGCGGCAAAGGACCTGGAAGAGCTGTTGAACAGAATTTAGTGTGTTGAAAGGTGTGTATAAGATGAACATTAACAAGAGCAAAACAAGGGTAATGGAGTGCAGTCTAAGAAAATCGGACGATGGCGAAGGAATTAGATTAGATAACGAAACAAAAAAATGTAGATTTTTGTTACTTGAGTAGTAAAATAACTCATGTTTGGTCGCAGTACAGAGGATATAAAATGCAGAATGGTAATGGAAAGAAAAGGGTTTTGAAAAAGAGAAATTTGTTAACATCGAATATTAATTTACACATAAGGAAGTCATTTCTGAA
This sequence comes from Locusta migratoria, assembly GCA_026315105.1. Classification (NCBI taxonomy): domain Eukaryota; kingdom Metazoa; phylum Arthropoda; class Insecta; order Orthoptera; family Acrididae; genus Locusta; species Locusta migratoria. The sequence goes on from CM048755.1 coordinate 789,133,566, forward strand.
GGCAAGTGTGTGGAGTGTTGCCTTGTACGGGAGTGAAACTTGGACGATAAACAGTGCGAAGAGGATAGAGGCTTTTGTAATGTGGTGTGACAGAAGAATGCTGAAGATTAGGAGGGTTGATCTTGCAACTAATGAGAAGGTACTGAACAGAATTGGGGAGAAAAGGAAGTTTTCTCATACCTTGACTAAAAGAAGGGATAAATTGGTAGGACACAGTCTTAGTCATCAAGGAATCGTGAATTTAGCATTGGAGGGAAGTGTGTGGGGCAAAAAACCACAGAGGGAGATTAAGAGATGAATACAGTAAGCAGATTCAAACGGATGTAGGTTGCCGTTGTTATGAGATGAAGGGGCTTGCTCGGGATAGAGTAGGATGGAGAGATGCATCAAACCTCTGGACTGAAGTCCACAACAACACAACAGTTTTTTCGTGTCTTATTATTGAATAAAGGGTAACAAATTAGTCACTTCACTTTGTTTTATTTTCATTCTAGCTATATTTGCCAACTTGCCAATTTTTAAAGTAATAGATTATAAGCGAATAATTTTTCCTGTGATACTGAAGGAGAAAAATTTAACTTACGAGCAACATACATGCTCAATACTAATTCTACTGTACACGAAAAGCATGTACCTATTACATTCCAAGTTGCAAGAGATTTGGACATGCCTCTTCTTCCGTGGTTAGAAAAATGCAATGAAATTACTTTTGATCGATCTTGACTCCCTGGGTCAACTACCAAAATGGATTCTGTATTTTTCAGTCGTAGAGAACATAACAATGCCTACGATCGTTCTTCTAATTTAAACAATAGACAAAAATAGCTTCAATACTCGGTGGTCAGTTAAAGAGAACAATGGCTAGTGTCAAAAGAAAACAAGGAGGAATCGAGCTCTCACAAAACTTGCTTCCCCTTTTTTTCCTTGGCCTGTTCAACAGCAGTGGCAGTGCGGTCTGAGGCGCCACGCCGCGGTTCACGAGGCTGCTCCCTCCGGAGGTTAGAATCTCCCTAGGGCATGGGTGTTGTCTTTGTCCTTAGGTTAAGGTAGTTTAAGATAGATGTTGATCAACACTACATGACCCTGGAAGTTGAATAGTGAAGCACAGCATTAAAAAATGAGGGGGGCATCAGATCTGAGCCTGTGTGCCACCCCGTGTAGCTGTAATGAGAATATACAGCTAAAGAGTAGTCTGTTTATGCGAATGCATGTGCCCCTCGCGCTTTTCCTGACATGGGTGCAGCACTGTCGTAGCCCTGTCCTTGTAAAAATGACACAAAGGACAGGTTTTCATTTATAGATCCAGCTAATCCTTTGCCAGTCACATCAAACAAGAGACCAAATTGCAGAAAATCTTCAGACATCATAAGATCCGAGGAAATAAATTGGCACAAAGAGATTTTCTCTATTCTAGCAATGTCAGCAGTTTCATCCGAAAGAACTGTGAAACCTTTTGCATCATTAATGCACAGAACAGTCCTTTGCAGGAGTTGGTTATTGATGCAACTAATGATCTAACTTTGGATTGGGGCACTAATGAACTCATCATGCGTATCTGTTCAGTCCAAACTTGCTCGTAGGTTTTAGTCACCTTTCGCACAATATTTTGGAATGGTGTGAAAGTTACCCATGTTATTAGTAGGTATTCTGGGAGAGTTCTGGCGCAACCCCCTCCCCCTCATGAATAATTCATGATTTATGACCCCAGTTTTAAAAATTACATGATTTATGACCCTAATTGAAGATTAACATGATTAATCATTCCAACGAGATCCCTCCCACCACTCACTGACTAAGAGACCCCTTCCCCAAATTCAAGTTCCAGGAATCAAAGCCACGACCTCCTACATCCGAACACCCCCCCCCCCCCCCACACTGCACGCATTATTATTAAGAATTACATCAATGTTTATGTAAATAATTGAATTCCCCTTCCAGACTGACCCATAACTCTATAAAAAAATCCAGTTACTATCACACCACTGGCCCGGAGGCACGCACCGACCCCTCACCCCTTACAGAGCAGCACATAAAAACAGTGTAGGTGGGTGGGACCCTGTGTGGCACAGGCCAGGCGAGGGTGGTGCAACCGCCACTGCACCTGAGGACTGTTAGCTTCTCCCCCTCGTTCACACATACTGCTGGCCGCCGAGAATGGGAGCAACCCTCCCCCCCATCTCCCCTTAAGATGGAGGGAACGGTCGCAAACCTCCTTCCCCTTATGGAATGCTTATCGTTCCGGTTTTTTTTGTAGGTATCAGACCTAATTCGGCAATAACTGTTTCTGAGGGCATTGTGAGGAAAATGTTCTGGACTGGGAAAAATATGATTCTCCTCCTCCCAGTCCCAACACTCGCTATGAGACCCCCTCCTCCCTCTGCCCACTGGATCAAGAACGAGGACAAGTACACGTTCCAGGGATCAAACCCCGTACCTTCCACCTTGGAATCCCATCACAGCATGTGTTCCCAGTTTTTTAAAAATTATGTGGTGACATCAATGGTTTGATCACTCTTGTGTAATTTGTCCCAGACACACCTGCAGTGCATGATATCTAAAACCAGATTAATTATCCTGCCTACATTCTCAATTTGTCTAATGAACCTGTCTGTATCCCCGACAATTACCTCCCAGTGACTAATTCTGGACATATGCAATGCATAGGCCCAAGTAACTAGATTATGTGCAGTTGTAAAATTATTACATCTTACGTGTTTAATTGTTCAATACATCCACTGCACATAAGAGCCATCAGCAGAATGTGAACGAGACGGCGCATGAGATCGCAGCTCCCCCTCTGATTGAAACGCAGTGATTGTTGTCCACTGGAAAGGGTTGGGGCCAAAGCTGGGGACCGTGATCGCAGAAAACGGCGTATGTGTCCTTGACCCACACCTGCATCTTGTCTTATTAACAATAATTTATACCGACCCACGCAATGATGCTTTATCAGATCACATCGCTTCCCAAGGTACGAGGTACATTTATGCTGTCCCTTTATCAGATCACGCTGTCAGGGAATAGCGTGGGGTAAATACAGAGCAGGTGGCTGGGACCCGCGACCGCTGGCGAGTGTGGTGCGGATGCCAGCATGCCTGAGGCCGGGCACCATGATAGGCCAGCAGCGCTGGATGGCTGAGGGTGGCGCGGTTGCTATCACCTGAGGGGTAACACATAACTGTGCTCCTTCTCCAAAAATCTCCACTTTAATTTTATCATTAATTCCATATATAATACAACTAATCTACTCCACAATAATGCAAAAAATTTCCATATAGAGTATTAATTTTGCGGAATGTTCTCGTCGTAAAACAAGTCCTACACTGGAATAATAGAACCCAAATATTTCTCTGGAGATAGTTATAAATAGCAATTTAGTGGTAAATATCTCTCTTCCTTCCTGATACATGTTTAGAAACAGAAAACAGATCTTTGTATATACATTTAGACGCAGAAAACAGTTCGTTATTTATTCTGTTCAATGCAACTGTAATAACGCCCAGCTTAATTTTTAACTTTTCGTTCCAAATAATGTCTCTCATCGCTCTTGCAAATCCCTTTAACTTTTATTTCCTAACTAATACAACTATTAAAACAGTTCTACTCCACACTAATGCGGAATTTGTATATAGAAATTTAAGATTGGAATTTCTTTTTAAAAAGAGTCATCATTCCACTATAAATATAGGCACATAGAGTACAGTAAATGTCGAGTTCTTAGGATTTTTAGTAAGGGCTAGAATGCAGAACCACAATGTTTTTGTAGGCCTAATTCGGCGATATCTGTTTCTGAGGGCTTTGTGAGGAATAATGTTCTAGACTGGGAGAAATAGGTTTATCCTGCTTTAATATAGCTCTTTTGTAATACTTATATAGTCCTAGCTGGCGTCAGTATTAAGAATCTCCATGTAATTTACAGGCAAGCAGTTGAAACTAAGAAATTCAAACGTTCAAATGTTTGTAGAGCTTATGGGACTTAACTACAGGGTCATCACTCCCTAAACTACTTATGAACTAGCTAATACTAAGGACGGCACAAATATCCATACCCGCGGGGGGATTCGAACCCAAGACATTAGTGGCCGTGCAGGACGTGACTGGCGCGACGCAGACCGCTCGGGCAACACGGCCGGCTGAAACTAAGAGCTGATAGAACATAGTCTATACGCTTTTTCTCGGTCTTTAGTGTCTGGAAGAACTACCTGTAAACCTGTCAATTTTAGAGTATTGTTATTACCCTCTCAACAACACCAACGCAAAAATTTCCATACACAGTTTTAATTTTTTGCAAAAAACAAGTGATCTTTCCACTCAAAATATGTGTAACCAGCGGTATGTACTCGTCGTGAAACATATCCTACACTGGAATAATAGACCCCAGTTTCAGTTAACGACATATTTGTATGGAGATATTAATAATAGAAGTGTAGTGGTAAATATCTCTTCCTTCGTGATACATGTATACAGAGAGAAAAAAGATCTTTGTATAAACATTTAGACGTAGAAAACAGATCGTTCTTTATTTTGCTCGGTGTAATAATTCTACAGATAAGCTTTCGAACTCCAGTACCCTCCATTTCCAGTCGTCTTTTCCGCGTTCAAAATGTTTGTATAGTCTATGGGACTTAACTGCGGGGTCATCAGTCCCTAAACTTACAAACTAATTATGAACTACTTACGAACTAGGACGGCACAAATATCCATGCCCGAGGGGGGGATTCGAACCCCCGACCGTAGTGGCCGTGAAGACCGTGACTGGAGCGCCTTAGTCCCCTCGGCCACCGCGGCCGGCTCTTTTCCGTGTAAATAGCACTTTAACTGCACGTAGAGGAATAATTTTTGTAATGGGGAAAGGCTTAAGTACATTTAGACACAGAAAACAACTTTCTTTATTTGTTTGGTGTGATTTTAATAACATCTATCTTAATTTTTAACTGATAGTTGCCGGCCGCGGTGGCCGAGGGTCTGAGGCGCTCCAGTCACGGTCTGCACGGCCACTACGATCGGGGGTTCGAATCCCCCCTCGGGCATGGATATTTGTGCCGTCCTTAGTCTTAGGTAGTTCATAAGTAGTTTGTAAGTTTAGGGACTGATAACCCCGTAGTTAAGTCCAATATATTATTTTAAAAAAAACTGATAATTTAAATTCACATTGGAATCTTCCATTTCCTTTCCCAACCAGTAATTAGATAAGTACAAAGAAGGTAAGTTCTCGAACTCCATTACGTATCTCTGCTTCTTCCAGTAAACCACCTCTTATAAGGTTTTAACAACTAGTTCTGGCAGCTCTTCGAGGCGAGAACATTCGGGTAGTTTAATTTTACCCCTTATTTCCTGCATAACACAAGCGTTATAGCATTCCACATCCTCTTATGTGTACGCTGTCATCTCTTCTGGTGCAAATCTTTTGGTATATCAGTATAGTTTACAACTCTTGCAAACGAATGCTGGTTAAATATTTATTCCGTCTGTTTTTAGTTCCGCAAATGGTTTTTCTGTAGGTAGATGAACAGCATCCAACCCATCACAATTAGAAACAACGTAACCATTCTTTTTAAGAAGATCCAAATGGGTGTGCAGCTTTAGAAACGCATTTTTCATGTATCCCTTAACGTAGTAAACACCGTCGTTTCCGTTGATTTCGGCGAGTACTCAAACGCATGACCATTCTCCCTTGCTGTTTACTGTAAATGCAATTATTTTATATTCCCCAGCCACAGCGAGAGTTTTCCATCTAGTATGTTTAAGCCAATAAGTGCTTGCACATCGGCATAGCCTCCTCTTTTTCCAAATGCAATTGGTATTCTTCCTTTTAGAGCAGTTGTCTTCGCCATGTAATCCAGTTTTCGTTTCTTGACGTCCATTTCCAATCGTCTTTTCCGTGCACATATCACGTTAACTGCACTTATTGTTAGAGGAGTAATTTCTTTAATGGGGAAAGGCTTAAGTCTGTTCGATGAATTTAATCTTTTTCGTTGGACTTGTGGAATAATTCGGGGATGTCAACATCTGGCCGTATTGTGGAGAATAACGTCCTGGGATGTGAAAAACATGTTTCTCCTACTTTAAATTAGCTATTCTGCGTAATACTTATATCGTCCTTGCTGGAGTCAGTATTACGGATCTCCACGTAATTTACAGGCAGACAATTGAAGCTAAAAGCTGACAGAACATAATTTATAAGCTTTTCTCGGTCTTCCATGTCTGGAAGATTTACCTGTACACCAGTCAGTTTTCGGGTATTATTATTAACCCAGCAAACAATTTACAAAAACAAAAAACATAACTTCTCTCTAAGGAATTTGTTAGCCGACACCACATGGCTGGAATTGACACACTGTACAAGGGTGCACTTTGTAAATATTGGCTATGCTCCAGAATGAAACTTCCACTCTGCACTGGAGTGTGCGCTGATAAGAAACTTCCTGGCATATTAAAATTGTGTGCCGGAACCGGGACTCTAACCTGGGACCTTTGCCTTTCGCGGGCAAGTGCTCTACCACTGAGTTATCCCAGCACGCTACACGGTCTGTCCTCACATTTCTTCTGCCAGTACCTCGCCTCCTCAAGTAGGAGCCGAGTACTGGCAGAAGTAAAGTTGTGAGGAAAGCCTTGAGTTGTGTCGGGATAGCTCAGTGGTAGAGCACTTTCCCGCAAAGGCAAAGGTCCCAGGTTAGAGTCCCGGTCCCGGCACAGAATTTTAGTCTGCCAGTAAGTTTCATTGCTTATCCTTGTTTAAACAGTATTCCGGTCTAGTCTGTAAGTGTATATTTTATCCTGCGGTCAGGTAATGCCAAACGAAGAGGTAAAAATATCCCATAAAAACCTGCCAGGACACCTTATAAAATCGATGAGGTGAATACAGGTAACTTTATTAACAAGAGAACTCGTGATACAACAAATGAATTTATTATATATTTTTTACTCGGCATTGGGATGTCAACTATATTATCGTTGTCCACAATCACGTTGCTGTTCCCTGTGCAGTTTTCTTTCACGTGAAAATCGTGGGTGGATACTAGGTACTCCCATATGCCGAGTTTGTTAAAAATACCGGCAAAGTCTTGCCTGACGTTCAAATACAGCAAATAGAAGACATCTACACGAAGCTGTTGTAGTATAGCAAGGAGCTCCTCCATGACATCTAGTTTCTAACATCGGCTAGCCCCACTTTATAAGGTACAGCCACATGATTTTTGCAGATTTTCCTCGAGATGTTCTCCAGTGATTCCTTGTTGAATTTCTCCAGTATTCCAGTATTCTCACAACGCCGCCGCCAGGTAGGAGAAATAGTAACTTCACTTTGTTTCTATCCCCTGCAATCGCAAAGACACACAGTTTTCTCCAGGAAAGCTACAATAAACAATGCTTGCAATCCTTTCAATAAACATACAAAATGTTTAAAAAATGTCATAACGTTTTTTATTATTGTAAGGAATCTCACAACATGCTCTTCGTTTTAGACTACATATGCAACAGCCGACAGACGTGTTAAAAAAGTGTGTCAGACATTCCCTGTCTTCCTTCTCAGGTCCCCTAGTACGGGATTGCCAATTTTCTGCTGTACGCCACTGTACAGCAGTATCTCAACGATCTTAATCAGTTTCTGGGTGTCAAACCCGTGTGCCTGATCGCTCACCTCCCAGTCAACGAGAGATGCACGTCTCGCCCTGCCTTCCATAAAATTCCAATATTAGTATAATTATCTAACATACGGAGTGTATCCGTAATGTCACAGTCCGTAGAACTGTTGTTATGACTTACACTCCACTCCACATAGCGATTCAAGATTTTAAATAGATCGAGCATGGTAATAAGACAATGTCACAATGGATTCTTCCGCTTTTCCAGAGTAATATGGCATTGTGTGTTTCATGCGAAGTGTAACAAAATATTAGACATCATGTAGGAGTGGTTTGATACGAGAAGTAAGGAAGAACTAAATACAAGACCAATCAAAAAATTTCTATTCCAAGGCTGTTGAGTGAAGAATCAGTATGACAATCACGCAAAATCGCCGAGAGCATTAAGGCAATCATGCCACCAATGAGGCTATGTAGGCTTTTCCGGTGTATTAATTGTTCAGATTCATCTCAGGTCTCCAGCCGGATTAAAGTTTAATCTGTACACAATACTTCTGCGGTTCACCTGTCCATCACGGCGAGAGTGGCATGTGGTGGCGGCCGAGTGGTTGACAGAAATCTGGACATGCCACCAACCCACCAGGCTCAAGATCCGCGTCTGTCCTGTTGTTTGAAGAAGTCTGTAAGTGCCTGCAGCACATTCTGATAGGAGTCGTTGGCAGTTCAAGTCCTTTAAGGGACCGAAAGTACGACAATTTCATGCTATAAGGATAGAACTATATGGCCAGAGCTCAAGTGCTTCCCACATGAGTTGGCGTAATTTCCGCATTACGACGTACTGAATGTTATCATGAAGCAGCATCACAGTTTGCTGCAGTTTATTTGGAGGTTTTGTTTAAATGCACTCTCTTCATTCTTTGATTGAAATATGCTGGTGTTTGTCATTTCGCAATGAAGAAAAGAATAACACCACATTTTTCTGTTCGTACGCATTTGGTAGTCACCATAGTACATGTGCCGCATTTACTGCATGCACATTGGAAATACAAAAATACCACACTAACTCCTTGCCTACATGTATGTCCATATATGAACACAGCAGAGTCGTCCTACATCGCATACGCATTATTGCAACGCTCTCAAATGGAAACGTTTTGATCCTCTCATATGTATTTAGCATTAGATCATCTTAACTACACTGCATTTACCTATTTTGTTGGTGTTGTACCATTAGAATCTCTCGAAGTTTTGAGAACTTCGCTTCATCTCAATCACATAGTGTTAGCATATTTTAAATTTAAAGCTGCTTTTGGTTTTATCTATGCATATTTTTGTCATATTCTCATAGTTTATTTGTTATATAGTATTTATAAAAACTATTATAGCCACAGTCACGGTTTATGAGGTCGTCACTTGTGCGAATTTCAATGGCCTCTCTGACTACGCAGTCCCAGTATCTCGACGTCTGTACAAGAATCCTAGTGCGTTCACACTCCATCGCATGATTCTCCGACAAACAATGTTCAGCGACCGCCGACTTGCTCGGATACATCAACGCATCGATCCTCGACGGTACGCATCGTCTGTCCAATATATGACTTTCCACACTGACACGGAATCTGGTACACGACAGCCTTCCTCAAACCGAGATCATCTTTGGCGCTTCCCACCAGTGCACGAATTTTATTCGGCTATAATCTTAGCAAAGCTTGGGAACCAGCGATTGGGTTAATTAAGAGTAAATCTAGTAATGAAGTGACGACCACGGCGGACACAGCCCTCACACCGACGTCTTCTCAGACGCCGTCGCATTCGGTTCCACTGCGCGGCCGCGCCGCCGGGCGCGGACCGCGGAGAGGTCGCTCCGCGGGCCGAGGGTGTTTAAATCGCCCGCTACCGGGCTAGAACCCAGGTCCCTTCGAGAAACCGTAGCGTGCGGATCTCCGTGCCAGCGTGTTTCCGGGAGCTCAGTCCGTCAGTTCATCTGATGATGGCGACATGTATGATCGCCGAAATATTGTGCCCGTTGGACACTATAGACCGGCAGTACACCCGTGGATATTTTGATAACCACACTACTGTTGCATACTTGGAAGAGACATTTAGACACCAGTACCAGTTAGTTTCAGATGAAATATATAACAAATTTCGGAACTTGAGTCTAAATAAGCAAACATTGCCAGGGTCAAATGTGCTCTCGGGCCATAAATTGTTGGATGTCATTGCAAATGAACAATTAATATATTACAGTCAGGGAGAAAATTAAAGAGATAAGACCAAGGACGTAGCCAAAAGGGAGAAGGGGGGGGGGGTCTTAGGGGTCCGGACCCCCCCCCATCACCTAAACGATAAAATACTACTCAAACTTATGCTAAGGACAACACAAACACATTCCGGATGGTGGACTCGAACCTCCGAAGGGACTAAATGAAATAAGATACGACATAGCTACCATGTAGAGAAACTGAATGATATTGTTATCAGTCGCACGCCGATAAAGGGATACGCACTATCGACAGTCAACAAAGCCATATATACATTTTAATTATCGATACATCTATAACAGCATCAGCTATTGCCCATTCCTCCTTTAGCCATTGTCCATTGTTGGCCTTGCTCTATTATTGGTATGTTAAGCACTACAGTGGAATGTTGCCGCTGCCGTTTATTTCTTTTGTGCTGTTAAGTTTCCAATTATGAGAAAGTTCATTACAAGAAAAAAGAGCAAAACCGACTTCCATTTGTCCACTAGCGTTATGGCAAGTACGTTAAAATACGTACTACTAAATAGCTTATTTATCTGTTTTCAGCAGTGGAGTCGTTATTTGGAGTGGCAATATTTCAGTAGGCTACATCATAAGGCACCTGACTCAGTACATGTAATACATTTTAAAGTTAGGTTTAAGAGTAATATTTTATCTAGAGAATGGATACGTTGCAATGCCAACAAGAGTAAAAGAACCAATAATCTTGGAAATAAGGAATTATCCAAATGCTTCCTAAATCAATATGCAAGGTATTTATGCTCGTGCAAAAATTAATGCAGATTTTGCGAATCACCGAGCTACAGTCGTGGCTGACAGGCAGCGAGCTTCGCGACGTGCAACCGTGTCGTTGCCAGTGTTCAAACACAAAGAAACACTTCTCATGCTGGTAATCTGACTTCGTTTGGAATAACAACTGAAGTTTCTGCTGGCGTATATAAAAACAAATTTTAAGAAATGTTTTCCTCAATTTTGTATATAAAATATTGCAGTATTTGTAAGAAGGTCTTACAAACGCAAACTATCTGCATAAAAAATAAAAATATGTTAGCCTAAATTTGTTTTTAGAATGAATGAAAAACATGAGGCTTTGTAAAATGTTCAAATGTTTGTATAGCTTATGGGACTTAACTACGGGGTCATCAGTCCCTAAACTTACAAACTACTTATGAACTACCTAATCCTAATGACGGCACAAATATCCATGCCCGAGGGGGGATTCGAACCCCCGACCGTAGTGGCCGTGCAGACCGTGACTGAAGCGCCTCAGTCCCCTCGGCCACCGCGGCCGGCGAGGCTTTGTAAATTTCTCTTTAATCATTCGCTCCCCCCCCCCCCTTTTGACAATATCCTGGCTACGTCACTGATGAGACCCGGGTAGATCGTAAAAAAAGATTGAGAGTTCCAAAGGACACGGCCACTACGGTCGGGGGTTCGAATCCCCCCTCGGGCATGGATATTTGTGTCGTCCTTAGTGTTAGCTAGTTCATAAGTAGTTTGTAAGTTTAGGGACTGATGACCCCGTAGTTGACTCCCATAAGCTATACAAACATTTGAACATTTTCAGTTTCAAAGGGATCACTAGGCACTGGTTGATAAATTGGAGAAAGGAAAACAATATGGAATTTATGTACTTTTTAGGGATAAACAAGTGAAGGATGCAGATTATAAATAAGATTCTAGATAATGTAAAATTTAAACCCGCATGTAACTGCTGAGATAATGACTTTAATTGCCGCAAGGACAAAATACGAACACGTACAAACGAAACAGGCGAAAGGAAATACACACGTCTAAAGCACAAAATGGTTAGCAGGTATGGCAGTTCCAATAATACAAACTGTAGAAGATGTCTGACTAGGAGAAAAATAAACACCACTTGCACGTTATTCGAAGAGACGTTTGCATGAATATTACAAAGGAAACTAAGGCTATATAATGAAAAAGAAGAGACGAGGAAGATGAAGATGATGTAAGAGATGATACCGAAAGAAGAACCTGACAGTACTAGAAGACCTAAGTAAAAAAATCTCCCGGAAGTGACGACTTGCACTCAGAATTACTGAGATCGTTGGGTGAGCCAGCCATGGAAACATTATTCCACCTGGTGTTTAATATACACTTCACGACAATAAAATACGACGCACAATCAAGGAATTATCCAAATGCGACGAATATCAGATGGGATGTGTATATGGAGACAAACAGTTTCAAAAAAACTGTGTCATTTAGTCAAGAGAGAGTGTTTCAAGAACCGAACAAGTCAGTCATAACGTGTAGTATGTCACGGCCAGCGTCTTCATTAATTAAAACTTCCGGGCTGAATTGCCGTGGTTGATTCGTAAAACTTCTTTTTCCTGTCGTTTCATTGTCAATTGCGGGCTGTATCTTTCAAGGTGAGTCGAAGACTGGCTGTGCTTAGCTGGCAATAGTCCACTCACCTCGGAAGACGTTGCCTGCAGTTGGCAACGAAACGACAGGAGGAGAAAGGTTACGGATCGACCATGGCAATTCATAGTTGTGGGATGTCCTCTTGACGGATATCATGTTGAATTATGTACAACTGGACGTCGAAATCCTGATCTATTGCAAGGCTCTGGCCATCAGGCTCAAAACGTAATTATTTGGGGAAAGATCCGGCGACGTTTCTAGTCAAGGCAGGGTTTGTCAATCACGAAGACATTCAGAAGAATCTCTTCATATCTACAGCCTTATTTTGTTTATTTCAGCATTATCTTGCTGAAATGTAAGCACAGAAGGCTTGCCATGAAGGATAACAAAACAGGGCTTAGAATCTCGTCTTTGTATCGTTGTGCTGTAATGGAGCCGCGGATGACAACCAAAAACGTCCTGCTATGAAATAAAACGGTATCCTAGAGCAACATTCCTGGTTGTCGGGCCGTATGGCGGGTGATTGTCAGGTTGGTACTTCAGTCGTGTCTGCAGGTACGTCTTCGCTGGCTAGATTCGTAGCAGAAATCGTCACTGAACACAACTGTAATTCAGCCAGTACCATCCCAGCCCGAATGTGTCCTTCACAGCTACAAAGGAGCTTATTGGTGTACAGAGGTCAGTTGTAGTTGGTGCCCTACCTGTGATCGCCTATTCATTGTCCGAAATGTCACTGAAACATCAGCTGCACGACTATTCCAAGAATTAACGAGAAACGAATGCAAAACGTATTACCTGAACACCAAAAATATCGGCGTATATCAAATTAGCTAAATCTGTTAGAAGTACTGATAGCTTTGTTATGTTTCAAGATATATAGGAAAAACCGCTACAAACCCTTAAAAACCGGATCATCTGTAACTCCATAGAAGTTTGACATTCTTGGGGGCGATCTGTTCACTAGATTTATTACTTAAAACAGTCAAGATCGCTAATTATCTTTTAATAAGATTACCGGATTCAGCTGGTTATCCTGCCATCAGATCTTTACACCACACCACAGAGGAGACCTAGTAGAGCCGTACTTCTCCGCTAATATTGTTGGTATACATCTTGCTACAGTCTGATGTAGTAGACACTTGTGTTGTGACATGCCAACAACGTTAGCGAACAAGTACAGCTTACCAGGTCTCCTCTGTGGTTTGGCGTGGTAGGTGAGAGATGGCAGGATAATCGCTGAAACCGGTCTTCTTAATAAAAGATAATTAGAGATCATGGCTGTTGTTTCAAGTAATAAATCTACAACTCTCCAACATGTAAGTATCAAAACTTGGTATTTATTGCTTGTGGTAAGTCAAAGTACTTACTTGAGAAAAAAAAATTCAATTCATTTTTTCGAGATATCGATTCATAAATAAATAAATAAGGCCTTGTCAGAAATTGGCTAGATCTTCTAAGGATTAACCTACAGTAACAGTTTTAGACTTAGTTTCTTCGTAAAGAGGTTGTGCTTCCATGATGTTAATTATTTTTAGATTTTATTAATTCTATCAAAAATGATTTCAAAAAACTTGGCACTTTTTTGGGCGTTTTCTTAAACTGGCTATCAATTTCTGTGTTAGTTACATAACATGTAACGAATCTGAATAACAATGTTTTTCTACAAACATACACTCCTGGCCATTAATATTGCTACACCACGAAGATGACGTGTTACAGACGCTAAATTTAACCGACAGGAAGAAGATGCTGTGATATACAAATGATTAGCTATTCAGAGCATTCATACAAGGATGGCGCCGGTAGCGACACCTACAACGTGCTGATATGAGGGAAGTTACAACCGATTTGTCATACACAAACAGCAGTTGACCGGCGTTGCCTGGTGAAACAATGTAGTGATACCTCGTGTGAGGAGGAGAAATGAGTACCATCACGTTTCCGACTCTGACAAAGGTCGGATTGTAGCCTATCGCGATTGCGGTTTATCGTAACGTGACATTGCTGTTCGCATTGGTCGCGATCCAATGACTGTTAGCAGAATGTCGAATCGGTATTTTCAGGAGGGCAATACGGAATGCCGTGCTGGACCCCAACGGCCTCTTATCACTAGCAGTCGAGATGACAGACACCTTATCCGCATGGCTGTAACGGATCGTGCCGCCATGTCTCGATCCCTGAGTGAACAGATGGGGGCGTTTGCAAGACAACAACCATATGCACGAACAGTTCGACGTTTCCAGCAGCATGGACTATCAGCTCGGAGAGCATGGCTGTGGTTACCCTTGACGCTGCATCACAGATAAGAGTGCCTGCGATGGTGTACGCAACGACGAACTTGGCTGCACGAATTGGAAAATGTCATTTTTTTTTCAGATGAATCCATTTTCTGTTTACAGCATCATGATGGTCGCATCCGTGTTTGGCGACATCGCGGTGAACGCACATTGGAAGCGTGTATTCATCATCGCCATACCGGCGTATCACTCGGCGTGAGGTATGGGGTGCCACTGGTTACACGCCTCGGTCACCTCTTGTTCGCATTGACGGCACTTTGAACAGTGGGCGTTACATGTCAGATGTGTTACTATCCGTGGCTCTTCCCTTCATTCGATCCCTGTGAAATCCTACATTTCAGCAGGATAATTAACGACCGCATTTTGCAGGTCCTATACGGGCCTCTCTGGATACGGAAAATGTTCGACTGCTGCCCTGGTCAGCACATTCTTCAGATCTCTCAGCAATTGAAAACGTCTGGTCAATGGTGGCCGAGAAACTGTCTCGTCACAATACGCCAGTCACTACTCTTGATGAACTGTTGTATCGTGTTGAAGCTGCATGGGCATCTGTACCTGTACACGCCATCCAAGCTCTGTTTGACTGAATGCCCAGGCGTATCAATGCCGTTATTACGGCCAGAGGTGGTTGTTATGGGTACTGATTTCTCAGGATGTATGCACCCAAATTGCGTGAAAATGTAATCACATGTCAGTTCTAGTATATTTGTCCAATGAATACCTGTTTATCATCTGCATTTCTTCTTGGTGTAGTAATTTTAATAGCCAGTAGTGTATTAAACCAAGCATTTTTTTCTTTAAAAAGATTGGTGGGTGTAAATAGTAATTTATAGCAATGAGCGTGAAGCAATTTGACATTGCAAACCTTTATTTTCAAGGAAAAAGTATAGCATAAGCATAATTAAACAAAACATTTAAGATGTTATATGAAAAATACAAAGGTATAGTTCAAAATTATTAAAATGATAAACGTAAGAAAATGTAAATATTAGCCTCTGAGGTAAAAATGAGTAATATACATGGTTCTTTCATCTAGCTACACCTGAGTGAATACAGGACACTGGCACATTGCCAGAAGCCGAGATATCACAGATTCTGCAAATGCGGTCGTTTGAATCGGTTTTTCCGACTGAGCGCGCGCCGGTTGCTCCGCCCGCTCTATCTGAAAGGCTGTGCCCTAACACATTTCACTTCACTCTATTCCTTATACTAAAACATATCCTAGTACATTTTCTTGAAATATGTGTATTCGTGAAACTTCCTGCCAGATTAAAACTGTGAGATTAGAACCTGAGAAGCCTTTCGCGAGCAAGCGTTCTACCGACTGAGCTATCCCGGCACGCTGCATGGTCCGTCCGCACAACTTAACTTCTGCCAGTACCTCCTACTTTCCAAACTTCACACACGGTAAAAAAATGTTCAAATGTTTATAAACCTATTAGACCAAACTGCTACGGTCATCAGTCCCTAGAATTACAAACTACTTAAACTAACCCAAGGATAATACACACACCCATGCCCGAGGGAGGACTCTTACATCCGACGGCGAGCAGCCTCGCGCTCCGCAGGGAGGCGCCTTAGAACGCTCGGCCACTCCACCGCGGCTCGCGGAAGTTCTGCGAAACTTCCAGGACTAGCACTCCTGGAAGAAAGGAAATGCTGGAGGTGGCTTCGCCACAGCCTAGTGGCAGGAATGCTAGTGCTGCACGGTTCGCAGAACTTCCGTCAAGTCTGGGAAGTGGGAGGCGCGGTAGACACGGACCGTCAGGAGTGCCGCGGTAGCTGAGTCGGCCCAGTGTGCTAGCGGTCCTGGTGTGTGCAGTGCGCTCTGCTTACATCGGTACGAGCTTACAGCGTCACTCGCCGGTGTTTGGCACTAAGTGAACATGAAGTAATGGCTCAAGTTAACCCACAAGATACCTTCAAGTTTACCTTTGAACGATCTTTTGCGAAACCGGTTGAAGACTGGCTAGAATTCGTAGTGAAGGTGCCAGTGGATCATGTCATAGGAACTTATTTTTCGATTGCCAGCACGATAGTTTTTTCTAATTAGAATCTTCCGATCTTCGTGGAAAAAATTCATTGAATCTACGGGTGGGTCACTTCAGTTCAACCACAACGATGGCAACGTAGGTGAAGTTTCCACAACTCGTGCTGGTTTCGGGATTCGAACTATTCTAACTACCATTCGAAGTCCCAGCAGACCGAATAGACGCAGCTTTGGCTCCATATGGCGAAGTCGTCAGTAACTTCGCGGAGAAATGGTGCAATGCCCGGACGTATCCTAAACGGCGTTGATTGATTTGTAGAGCTTACGGGACTTAACTACGGGGTCATCTGTCTCTAAACTTACAAACTACTTGTGAACTAGCTAATACTAAGGACGGCACAAATATCAATGCCCGACGGGGGATTCGAACCCCCGACCGTAATGGCGGTGAGAACCGTGACTGGCGCGCCGCAGTCCCTTCGGCCACCGCGGCCGGCCTAAACGGCATTAGACAAGTAAAAATTGATCTGCACAGCCACAAACCATCTTACATTACTGTATGCAGGAACCTCGCTATAGTGATTTGTGACGATCAATCTAAGACGTGCACTGTTACTCCACAGGTCACCTTGGTGCCAAGTGTATTCAGAAACGTGAAGCACAGATACCAAAAGGCGAACCTGCAAAGGCGTCTGAGGTGGCAATCCTGCCTATTGAGTATGCGGCAGTAACCCCTGATAGGGCAACAACTTGCTGCCGCAAGTGACCAATGTACAAAATGACATCCCGACTCCACTGGAAACGAATGAAGAACCATTACCACCACTCTTTGCTAGTCAAGGCACAGAAAACGCCGACCTTACATCGACAAATCAGGCAGACATAATTGACATACAGAAAAATGTTGTGGTACATAATGGTGAACAACGTGTCAGTGAAGGAAGTGAATGTAGTTCACCACCATCGTCACCAAAGAGAAAGAAGAAGAAGTGGAAGATTGCACATCAAAAGAAGCCGAAGCAGCACCGACGCCACGAGAGGAAGCCAAACTCATCAATGAGCCGAGCTTTCGGGCACAAAACTACAGCTACTGGCGACAAAGGATCGCATCAAAGCAAGTTATAACGGATGGCCTAAGAAACGGTGCAGTATCAGATGTCGATCCGTAAACAACCGACTAGATAGTAAGAATCACAAGAAGACACTAACGCACAAATGACGGACATCCCAATGGACAATAGTAGCACAGGTAAAAAATCAGAGAACATCCAGACAGTAGATGTAAATATGACGAAGAATATCCGGAAGACAGAGAAAAACGATGAGGCAGAATGTTTCCCTAATAATGACTTCTATTAAAAATTCACCAAATGCAATGGTATAGAAACACTACGGTAAACACAAAATAGGCAGTGCCATGAAATTAAAATACATTCAAAATTACTCATACGCCTCAGACACAGATATCGCAATGCTAGAAGAGGTGACTGACATTGATTTAGAGAGAATACCAGGCTATAACGCTAAAAAAAGCCCAGGGAATGGCCCGGAACTGGAAACTGCTATGCTTTCTAAAGGTGTTATCATTAAAGATGAGGTCAGACAGCCCGATAGTAGAGGTCTTGCAGCCATCGTCAACAGCACGCGGCTGATAAACATATATGCGCCGTCTGGCACAAGTAACAGGCACCGGCGAGCAGAAGTTTTTAAAACTGAAATTGTTACAATTTTTAACGCACGGTTTGATGACATCATACTGGCTGGAGATTTTAATTCCGTCATCCACCCCAGACAGCAAACGCCAAATTTTAATAAGTCGGTGGAATTAGAACAGATACCGTAATCAAGGAATTACTTTTAGTCAGCACTTGGAAGCGTACGCATGGCGCACTGCCTGGTTTTACAAATCGCTGTTCCGGAAGAACAGTGACGCAGCTGCAAAATTCAATAAATCGACGTTATTTTATCAGTCATCTCAGAAATAGGCAGCGCCTACAGTGAAAGGTCGTTAGAAGTGTAGTTTTATACATATTACCGCTGCTGTTCTGACGTTGTTCCACTGTATGCGCTAGCTATTTCTGAGATGACAGATACTATAACGTCGATTTATTTAATTTTGCAGTTGCGTCATTGTTCTTCTGGAACGGCGATATGTCACGAACCATTAGGGAAGCAGGACTGACAGAAACTATGTGTCAACTACCTCAAAAGTAATATTTTGCAGGCCGACAAGCTTCTCTGATCTCGTGGCGTACATTTGTACCCTTAATATGAAGAAACAGGGCACCTACAGGGGCAGAGGTCAATGGAAGCTCAACGATTCGCATTTATAAGATATAGAATGTCGGGAGGGTTTCAGCAAGAAGTCGGATGAATGTGTGACTAAAAATAACGACTATAACTCTGTTTTAACTTGGTGACTCAATTGTGCGAAACCAAAAATTCGCAAGTGCTTAATGAACTATTCGCGTGAAAAATACTGGTGGCAAAATAGTCAATAGAACTCTACCTACAATACCTGAGAGAACTTTATAAACTTGACAGACACGTCATCGAAAATTAAGAGCCGGCCGCGGTGGCCGAGGGGACTAAGGCGCTCCAGTCACGGTCAGCACGGCCACTACGGTCGGGGGTTCGAATCCCCCTCGGGCACGAATATTTGTGCCGTCCTAGTTCGTAAGTAGTTCATAAGTAGCTTGTAAGTTTAGGGACTGATGACCCCGTAGTTAAGTCCCATAAGATTTACAAACATTTGAACATTTGAATTTTTGAAAATTAAGAAAATACAAGCAAAAGTCCGACTGCTATGATCGAAACAGCTGGAAGGCGTTAAAATCCAGAGCCACGAAAACAGCAAACAATGAAGCAACATCTGTATTCCACCTCATACGTGAAAGGAAAAGAAGTAGTAGAAAAATTGTGATACAATTAAAGGTGCAGGATGGAAGAGCACTCACAAATTAGAAAGACATCAAATATACAATTCAAAATGACTACGCTTATCTGTTGGCCAAAATAAATAAATAAATGAAAAACAATTGATGCAAATTTAATGTATGAATTGACATTCAATCTTTCAAGAAGACTCAACCCCAACAATGTCAGACATCTGATGAAAGAAACTGACGAATATTACTTCAGGTCCATAATTTTTCAAAGCCCAAAGAACAAATCTTCCGGCATTCCTACAGAAGTTTATCAATCTTTCTGGCATGTGATGAATAATGAAAAGTGTGATGCATCTTGTTACAGGAAATTACTGTGGGCAGATATAGAACCATCTTTCAGACTTTAGCTGGATACAGATACATCTTAGCGGTAGCCGACGTCTGCAAATTACGATGCGCCATAGCAACAATGGATCTTGATAAGGGGTCGACAGACTCAGCCATTAGTTCCTTTTTCGTACAGTGGAAGAGATGGGTTTCTCGCGCCCGTTTACTGAAATAATTTAAAAAAAAAAATTGCTCCATTGTAGCACTTTACGGATTTCGATAAACGGCCAGATAGGCAGCATGATCCAAATAAACAGTTCGATCAAACAAGAGTGTCCAATGTCGATGACTGCAACAGAGCCACTAGTCGCCACACTGACGCGCCAGTTGCAACGACTACAAATACACGACAGCGGATCGTATGCCACGCATAAGACGGTAACGTCGGGTTCGCCGTGAAGACGGCGTAGCTGACCATTAAGGAATTTGAAGCGGCGTCAGGAGCCAAATTCAACTGCAACAAATCCGGACTCATGAATATCGAACTTGGAATAGACTGGCACCACCACAATTAACCGAAAGAGGTCCAAAGTATGAAATGTCTGGCCAGTGATTTCAAAACTAAAATACAGCACACCATTGCTGCTAACTAGCCGGCCACGGTGACCGAGCTGACTGCGGCGCGCCAGTCACGGTCTGCACGGCCACTACGGTCGGGGGTTCGAATCCCCCCTCGGGCATGGATATTTGTGCCGTCCTTAGTGTTAGCTAGTTCATAAGTAGTTTGTAAGTTCTGGACTGATGACCCCGTAGTTAAGTCCCATAAGCTCTACAAACATTTGAACATTTTTTATGCAAATTGTAAACATATCCTCGCGCAGGTACAAGCCTGCCTACAGTCATATTGTTATAAGACACTTACACAGGACACCTCGAACCCAGGCTTAGAATAACAAGTAATCAGAAAACAGCGGTGTGCGTCATTACCATGCAAAATGCCGCACTCGTCTGCTAGCGCCACTAGATGGTGACATAGTGTAGCTACTTCAACCAGCGTTCCAATTGCGTAAGTGGTATAACTGCAGTACGTATTTGTCTCTTGGAGTGTTCGCAAACGAGTTATTGTGTTAACTGTATACAACAAAATATTGGCAACCCCTTGATGTTCACTGATTTCGGCAATATAAACTTTATATCAGGATTACTGATTTTGAAAGACTACAATGTGCCCAACCATAAGTGAAGGTCCATGATTGTTTTTTCATCGTGAAACCTCACTCTGCGATTTACAATCAATTTGCTGGACATACGTATAAGTTTGCAATATGCTTGGCGAAAACTAGAATATGACACTGACATAGCAACATCATCATTTGAAAATGTAATTAGTCCGGCTTTTGATATTGTACTCGTGAATGCGTAAGTGATGTGGAATGTGATAACGTGGTTTTAGTTAGTGAGGTGTGCACATTGTTTTCTCCAACTTTGTTTTAACCACTTCACCTAAATCCTGCATCTGCACTTTCAGAAGTAATATAAGCACTTTCAGGTGTGTGGTAATACTGTATATTGTCGCGTTGAAATGGAAACAGGCTTGGCTTCGAAGGCAACTAAACACAGCACTTATATTGAAAGCACGTTTATTACGAACTCAACATACACACAGCACTGACTGCCTCTCAGGCAGAGCGCTCTGCTATTTATACACAGACAGAATTTACCAGAAATTAGAACATTTAACATAAGAAACAAGTAGAATTTTCAAGTGAACATAAGAAAGATGTAGAACCTTCCGGAATTCTTAACTACAAAGAAATAAATTTTTTGCCGGTGGGCGAGATTGAACCGGCGACCTTCTGCACCGCAGTCCGTGACGCTATCCCCTGCGCCACGCCGGCTGTCGGTGTTCGTCGTCTCTCGTCAATATGTGTGTTTAGCACTATTATAACCACTTTAAGCAGAGAGTTTTTGGCGCTGCTGATTGAACAAGTAATGACGCCATTAAATTACACAAACTTTCGTTCTTATGCTATTGATAACTTGTTACTTTGTTTCTCTTTGTTAAATGTTAATTGAGGCGCAGAGCAACGTTTTGCGCGGAAATGACGCACACCGCTGCCCTGTTCGTGTTTGTTATTTCAAGCACAGTTTCTTGCGGTTCCGAGAGTTCGAGGTCAAAGATGTCGCTTATTAGATGAACTGCAGAAAGTTCAAGTGACGAACACACACATTTTGTCCCAGGTTAACAAACACTGCACAAATTTTACTCATGCTTGACATCAATAAGTCCTGACTCCGGATAACAAACCGTAATTCTGCAACCAAACAAAGGACACACGTCAGATTACAAATGCAAGCAAGACTATTTAGTATATAAGACACAACAGCTACACGAGAACCGACACAAGAAAAAATATAAAGAAATACTTCGCAAATTTCGTAGATAAAACCACATTAAATAACCTAGGAAAGACTCACTGAGATAACCTAACTTCTGCAGAAAAGAAGGAACACACAAAATAGAAAAGAAGGCAAAAGCAGACGCACCATTCAACATTTGAATCAGCAATGGACAACATGCCTATTATTTTCCTTATTTTTTCTCCAAACTTTCAGTTGGAAGAAGACGCTGTTTTATTTCGTTCATATTCGGTTGCAGTTTATATATCACAGCAAATTATAGATAGTGCTAAAACAAGTTTCAAAAGCACAAGTGTTCAAAACCATTAATCGGGCGGAAGAAGATGGTAATTACTTTGGATCTGCGATTCCCAAAGTGTGTGCCGCGCCCCACCAGTGGGTGGTGCGGTCTCCTCAGGTGGTGGTCGGATCACTGCGTAAAACATGAACGCTTTTTCCACTAGGACACTTTTATCATCTGAAACGTTATCTTCAAAAACCGTTCTAAACAAGAGACCAATGTGCCTAATAACATGCTCAGGGCGATACGAGGACAAATGTTCAAATGTTTGTAGAGCTTTTGGGACTTAACTACGGGGTCATCAGTACCTAAACTTACAAACTACTTATGAACTAGCTTATACTAAAGACGGCATAAACAACAATGCCCGAGGTGGGGATTCGAACCGCCTACCGCAGCGGGCGTGCAGACCGTGACCGATACGCCGCAGACCTCTCGGCCACCGCAGTCGGCGATACGAGAATAACGCAATCATAGCATTCGTTCGTAATTGAGATATGATAACGCTGCGTCCTCTTCCAGTTGCGACAATTGTCATACGAGAAACCTGCCAATGATTCATTCACTCTCTGCTTGTTGTTTAGTGTGCTTATAGTTGCAGTTTCTTTTATTATATACTATGTTTCTAATTTGTTGATTAAGATTCCATCGGCCCTTATCGAGCGGGGATGGAGAGTTTAGAAACAGTGGCGTAGCTATTACACCAAGGGCCCCGGGGCAAAAATAACGTTGGGGCCCTCTCTGAACTAAAACTATACCACAGGCGCAGACTTTTGAAAATCTGGGGTATGCTCAGTGGCGTTTCCAATAGGGAGGTGGTTGTCGGCCTGTAGCCCCCCCCCCCCTCCCCCCGACAGGTATTTCTGAAAAACAAAAAAATATTTATTATATTTTTCCAATTCCAGGTACAAAGGTAAAGTAATAATTTTGTTTTATTTTAGAGGAATTTGTTCTTTTTTGCTTCATCTGGTGTACATTTAGGACCATTTTAATCTCTGAAAGGAGAAAAGTATTTTTTTTAACATACAGGAAAGAAATTATCAGCCATTAATTTCAACTTCACGTTTCAGAACTGCTGGGCGGCTTTTGCGACCATTTGAACCTGTTTTTCCCGTTGTAGTAACTACTGAAGTAATTTTCAGAGTTGTCTTCTTAGACATGCATATTAGATAATGATGTGCCTGTATTGTGAATACTGTGTTCATTATTGCAAAAGCAAACATCGAATGGTCTTCCTGCCTTCTTTCTTCTGCAGATTTATTTTCTATACAGTATTACGACAATAGTCCAAACCACTTCTGCTGTCATACCATATCTGTCGATACCAATAGGTTCACAACCCACTGTTAAATCACACACCAATTCAGTAAACAGGATGAAAAATGTCACGACTTAACACTAACACGATTCCTGCCGAGCATATCCACTAAAAATTTTGGGGTATGCTTGAGCGACCGAGCATACCCGTAATCGGCGCCTATGAACTATACAGATGCAATACTACTTCACCAGGTTCTTACCGCTTACTGGAAGACACAATAAGGCAAACATACTCTAAAGTAAATTACTGTGTGTCACACAGCAGATAATATTTAGTCGTACTCTCTAATGTAATTATAATTGTGAAAGTTAATTATGCTTTCAATCAGAAACTACTGGGTGGATTTGGATGTAATTTTGGAGAGGGATAGATTTGGACATGGGTAGGACATACAGATAAAACTACTATGGAATAGTTTTCTAAGTTGCTCCATACTCGGTGAATGAAGTCGCAGGCAGAAGCTAGTAAAAATGAACAATGAAGTTTTACTCAACCACGAAAATATAGCCACCTGCCGCTAATCAAACCATGGACAGTATTGTCACACACTGCTAGAAATTCAGCAGGTGGCAGGGTGCACGTCTTAGCGGACAAGCAATACCTTTTTATGTTTATATTCTGAGAGGGGAATAATTTTTGGATTTCACTTCGTGCGTTTGAAGTTTGTTGGCAGTCTTCAAAAAGTTGAAAGTCGAAAATCATTCATTCAGCTAAAATATTAAATAAAGTAGAACGTCGATTATACGAAGTGTAATTGGGGGACATGGATGTTCGGAAAACCGATTATTCGTATAATCGAACTGTGCACTTCCACTTGCCAATAAGAAGTACGGTACAGTAAATGTATTTGTACAGTATTTGGGAGCCGCGCGATCCTTCACATTGCGCCGAGCGGCACGCCGCAATACTTGGAAGACGCAGCTGTGAACAACTGTGAACAGCTTTGATGCTGCCGCTACTTCTGCCGACTGTAGTGTGCCGATTGTTGTACTCAGCGACTGTCGGCTTGTCCTGTCAGCAGGCCCCACTAGAAGCAATGTTCCGTCATCCTGTGGCCCAGTGCGGCTACTGTGGGCAGCTTAGTTTGGCGGGAGAGGGAATTGATGGATGGTAGGGAGGGAAGGTAAAAAATATATAAATAAATAAAAATAAAAAATCGACGCTCTGTTGTAACTTTTTTCGAACTTTGCTCACGGAGGCCGAGGGGCCCCATGATCTCGGAGGCCCCGGGGCACTGCCCCGCCTAGCCCTATGATAGCTACGCCACTGTTTAGAAATAGAGCTTGGGAGAAATTAATGACATCCACAGCTACTTTAGTCGTGCAAGTGTGCATTTTATGGTTTGTTTTTACCAGGAAAAGAAAAACAACTTTCCATAGTAAGCCAATTACAACTTAACAAGTTTAAATGCTGATAGAGAAAGTTTCATTAACACCAAGACTAAACACTTACAAAAAAAAGCTTTATTTAAAAGAAATATTTTTTATACTCCATATATGTTCCCTTCGCCAGTTTCAAAAGTCTTAGTCACCAAAACAATTGCGCATATATATATAGCGCGCGGACATTTGCCACGCCTGACCCTTCGCCAGGCAGTTGGAATAGCGACCCCTCAGGCAAGGGACGCCCTTCCCCGTACTCCTGCTGTTTGCTTCCAAACCTTCGTCTCCGCATCTTACTCGATACAGCCAATACGGAAGAGATATTTTTCTTTGATATCTCGCCGAAATGTACAGCTTCTTTTCAATATCCCGAAATCGAAATATTTATAATTTTTGGGAAACGAAAGCAATACCGTCATCTATGTCAGTGCGTAATTAGTTCTGGAAACCACAAATCTAGATCCATTCTCCCTCCGTCTGTACGGTAGCTTTCTTCCACACTTTCTGATTGCGATAGAAACAGTCCATCGCCATGGAAGGAACACGGAAGGAACGATATAAAGATAATTCGAATGTTCACTGAATATTCAAGTTTGATCACTGCATTTGTACATACATTAATTGCTACAACTGCATGACAAAGAAAGAGGAATGTAGAACGATACACTTCATAAATGTACTCTCTTACGGCGAAACATTAGTTAATAAAATGTATTGAAACAATGTTCAAAACAATGACAGAAAATACGTTTACAAAACAGAGATAAGAGCGTCTATGTTTGACAGGTCACCTAAAGTCGACATAAAATTTTAAAATATTTGAAATAAGGAAATAAAGGAATGTAGGATGCTATGCTTGTAACGTACTGTTGTTTTACATTGTTTAGCTTTGGTATCTACTGAGTCGCAGAGGAAGCACCCAAGTGTTTTAAGGGAAAAGCCACAATTCCTATGATCTGCACTACAAAAGAAACAAAAAGCACAACCTAAGGAAATCGTAATGTAATATGTATACCAGCTCACAAGCGAAACTGTAGTCGATAGTTCCTGTGAATTAGTATGAGCAGATGTTATACACGCCAACCGAAATAAATTAATGACTCCGTTTACCGACTCACGCACTCTCATGATGTAGCCGCTGAACAGTTCATAGAAAACTTGAGTCTCTTCACAAATAGGTACACTACTCATACAATTATACTTGAGTGACTTAAATCTACCATCCGTATGTTGACAAAATGCACCTTCAGACAGGGTGGAAGATAAATCTTCCGAAATTGTCCTAAATTATTTTGAACAATTAGTTCACGAACTCAATCAAATTGAAAATGGTTTCGAAAACACACTTGAGCTCTTAGTCACAAATACTCCTGAGCATCACGACGGATACACGGATAAGTGAACACAAAGTTGCTGCGAGCTCAAATGCGTAACAAAGATAGTTACCAAAACTAAACACTATATATATGTATGTAAGAGAAGACAATATGTGACTTACATTCATAGAAATAGTATCAATAACACTAGAGGGATTCCTACCAAACAAATTAATAAGAGATTGAACTGATCCCCCATGGTACACAAAACAGAACAGAAAGCTTTTGCAGAAAATTTAGACGAATGCAAAATCCCCAAGATTGCCGAAGTTTTACTGAAGCTCGAAATTTAGCGCGGCCTTCAAAGCAACATTCGTTTAATAGTTTTCACAACGAAACTCTTTGTAGAAATGTGGCGTAAAATCCAAAGAGATTCTGCTCCTATGTTATCTACACCAGCTGAAAGACGAAGTGAATGTCTTTCCTGCGCGATAGCGACGGTAATGATATTGATTTTTGTTTGTTTGTATAGCTTATGGGACTTAACTACGGGATCTTCAGTCCCTAAACTAACTAACTACCTATGAACTAGCTAATACTAAGAACGGCACGAATATCCATGCCCGAGGGGGGATTCGAACCACCGACAGTAGTGGCCGTGCAGAACGTGACTGGCGCGTCGCAGACCGCTCGGCCACCGCGGCCGGCAATGTTACTGAAGACAATGCCACTAAAGCGGAGTTATGAAATGCAGTTTTCCGAAATTCTTTCACCAAAGAAGATGAAGTAAATATTCCACAATTCGAAATGAGAACTGCTGCAAACAAAACAAAGTAGATACCCTTGGCGATGCAAAGTAAATCACCCTATCAAATATGTTACAGACGAAATGATCAAATATGTTTTCAAAAACTTTCTAATGCATAAGAAAAACACGTCTAATACATTTTTTATGATATTCTTCTGTAACAATTATTTTTGAATAGCTTTTACTGGCCTGATTAAAGGTAATCAACAACATGGCGAGAAACTTTAATTTTTAAGGACTACAGCTAAATGTACTTCATGAGAAGTTATTTCTATCCTTGTCTTATTTTGGAGATATGGAAATTATTTCAACACTATAGCTGCGAAGGTGTCAACCGTAGGAGCAGATCTGTTTTAGGGTGTGTATTTTAGGTGCAATTCAAAAGTTCAGAGTCTTTTTAAAACCTAAAGTGTACCTTATCAGTTTAACAAAAATTAGATTTTTAGGAGCTAGTTGCGGCTTTGAAGTTACAGGAAATAATTTTAGACCTCACAATCTTTGAAGGTATGGCCATTACATTAGACGGTAAAAAAAATTCTCTTAACGTGTCAACTATAGCAGCTTTTACCTCAAGAGGAAATTAAAAACTGAAAAGTGGTGGATGTAACTATAAGTTCTGTTTGCAGGAGGATCATTTGAGTGATATTTAATGTATTTGCTGCGTTGAGTCAAATTTCACTGCGTATTGATTATACGCTATTGAACCGAACTGGGACAAGCTCGTTTCATCATTATTTCTACATCTATTTCTACATGGGATACTCTGCAAATCACATTTAAGTGCCTGGCAGAGGGTTCATCGAACCACCTTCATACTATTTATCTCCCATTCCATTCTCGAATAGCGCCCGGGAAGAAAGAACACCTGACTCCTCGTATTTTATTCTGATTATCACTTCTACCTATGTAAGTGGGGGTCAACAATATATTTTCGCATTCGGAGGAGAATGTTGGCGATTGGAGTTTAAGAAACCCACGCCCCAACAATGAACGACGTTGTTGTAATGATTTCCACCCTAGATCCTGTATCATTTCCGTGACGCTGTCTCCCCTGTATCGTGATAATACAAAACGAGCTGCCCTTCTTTGGACTCTTTCGATGTCCTCCGTCAAACCCACCTGATAAGGATCCCACACCGGGCAGCAATACTCCAAAAAAGGACGGACAAGCGTAGTGTATGCAGTCTCTTTAGTAGTTCTGTTGCATCTTTTAAGGGTTCTGCCAATAAAACGCAGTGTCTGGTTCGCCTTTCCCACGACATTATCTACGTGTTCTTTCCAGTTTAGGTCTGTAGTAATAGTAATTCCTAGGTATTTTGTGGAGTTTACGGCCTTCACTTTTGATTGATTCATCTTGTAAACAAAGTTTAACGAATTTCTTTTCGTACTCATCTGGACGACTTCACACTTCTCATTATTTAGAGTCAATTGCCAATTTTTACACCACAGTGACATCTTATTCAGATCGTTCTTCAGTTGGTTTTGATCTTCAGACGATTTTACTAAACAGTAAATGACGGCGTCATCTGCAAACAACCTACGAGAGCTAATTAGATATTTTCCCAAATCGTATATGTAAATAATTAACAGCAGAGGACCAATGACAATACCCTGTGGAACGCCCGATATCACCTCTGTTTTAGTCGATGCCTTACCATCGATTACTACAAACTGTGTCCTCTCTGACAGGAAATCCCCTATCCAGTCGCAAATTTGGGGCGATATACCATAACTACGCAATTTGATTAAAAGCCGCTTGTGAGGTACGGTATCAAAAGCCTTCTGGAAATCAAGAAATACGGAATCAATTTGAGAACCCTTATCGATAGCACTCATCATTTCGTGTGAGTAAAGAGCTAGTTGTGTTTCGCATGAACGATATTTTCTAAATCCGTGTTGACCTTGGGTCTATAGATCATTCTGTTCGAGATAATTCATAATATTTGAATACAGGATGTGTTCCAAAATCCTGCTGCAAATTGGCGTCAATGAAACAGGCCTGTAGTTCAGTGGGTTACTCCTACTGTCTTTCTTGAACATTGGTGTGACCTGTGCAACTTTCCAATCTTTTGGTACAGATCCTTCTTTGAGAGAGTGGTTGTATATGGCTGTTAAGTAAGGAGCTATTTCTTCAGCATAATCAGTTAGAAAACTAATGAGTATACAGTCGACGGCCGCGGTGGCCGAGGGGACTCAGGCGCTCCAGTCACGGTCTGCACGGCCACTACGGTTGGGGGTTCGAATCCCCTCTCGGGCATGGATATTTGTGTCGCCCTTAGTATTAGCTAGACCATAAGTAGCTTGTAAGTTCAGGGACTGATGACCCCGTAGTTAAGTCGCATAAGCTCTACAAACATTTGAACATTTGAGTATACAGTCCGGACCTGAAGACTTGTTCTTGTTAAGTGATTTAAGTTGCTTCACTAGTCCGAGGATATCTACTTCAACGTTACTCATTCTGGCCTCTGTTTATAATTCGAAATCTGGAATATTGGTTTCGTCTTCTTTGGTGAATGAGTTTCTGAAAGGTATGTTTAGTAACTATGCTTTTGTATCGCTATCATCGGCAGGATCGCCATTACTGTCACGTAGTGAGGGTATTGTTTGTGTTTTGCCCCTAGTATATTTAACATTTGACCAAAATCTCTTCGGGTTTTCAGTCATATTTCGAGAATGAGTATCGTTGTGAAAAGTATTGTATGCATTTCGCATTGAAATCCTCGCTAAATTTCGAGCTTCCGTGTAGGATAGCCAATCATGGGGATTTTGTGTTCGTTTGAATTTAGCATGCCTTTTTAGTTGTTTTTGCAACAGTGTCCTGACCTGTTTTGTGTACCAAGGGGATCACGTGCTTCTTTATTAATTTATTTGGTATAAAACTGTCAGTTGCTGTCGATACCACTTCTTTGAATTTGAGACACATCTGGTCTATACTCACATTATGTTCGTGTCTGGGATTACCTGGGACCAAAAATCGGGAGAATTCCATTGTTTATTGCCCCTTCTTTTACGAGATGGTTTCTGCCTTTGTGTTTTAAGCTAAGACTCCCTGTAGTTCGGGGATGGCAGCCACCTGCCTATTGCTGAGGGATAGATAGTATCGGCGATCTCTCCTTTCTTGAGAAGCACGAAAATTACTCAAACAGTGAGCTTGTACGCCAGTTTAGGCGGGAACACAGCTCGAGGGTGGGAATACCATTAGCTGTGTGGGCAGAACGTTCAAGACCGCGCGAGTGTCTCTGGCTATCGTGAATCTCGTCTAGAGATTACCAGAGAGCTAATTTGAAGTGCTGAAAAACAGACGTTACTGCGCATGCACATCTACAATGGACTTACATTGTTATGCAATAAACTTTTTACAGTTACAGAAAAAAGAGCCGCGGTGGAGTAGCCGAGCGGTCTAAAGCACCTCGCTGCGGAGCGTGCGGTTGCTCGCCGTGGAGGTTAGTCCTCCCTGGGGCATGGGTGTCTGTTTGTCCGTAGGTTAGTTTACCTAGGTTTAAGTAGCTTGTAAGCTACGGACTGATGACCACGCAGTTTGGTCCGATAGATTTACAGAAATTTGAACATTTTTGAACAGAAAAAGAGGTCTTAGTCAAGAGATACTGCAAAAATTCGATCAAGATGGGTTGAGCATTAAATACTCCAGGGGGAAATCTTATGACAATGGGGTAAACATGGCTGGAAAGTACAAAGGGCTCCAGTCAAGAATACTACAGAATGAATTGACCTATTTCGTACCACGTGCTGCTCACTCTTTAAATTTGGTAGGAGCACATGCAGCCAACACATCTACCGAAGCTCAAACTTTTTTTGGAATTCTCCATCGTCGTATCAATTTTTGTGGCTTCCACATCACGATGGGAAGTTTTACAAAAAAACATGTAAGTACCCACAACTTTAGAACCCCAGAGGAAGAGTAGGTGGGCTGCAAGAGTAGATGTGGTTGAAGCTGTTCACTATCATTTTCATAACGTTGGAAAGCCTCAAGTGTCAAAAATGTCGATTCTTATGGGAGTGGGGGTTGGAAAAAAATGGGGCGGCAAATTTAAGAATCGTAAATGTCCTAGATCTGCCCTGGATTATGAGTAACACGGTATAGGGTAATTCAGCTGAAATACTTCGTAATAAGAATATTTAGTGATTCCAAATAATGCGAAAAATTTGGAATGTATTTAAAAAGGTTCATAAAATTTTAGTACAATAACGAACTTTCAGAGCACTGTCTAAATTGTAGTCACGTACGCGTCTATTCAGTGGCCCATGAATTTTGATGTTAACATCTGATTGTGTTCGCTCTCGCATGAAATTAATATGAATCTGCTTTGAAATATTTACAGCAACCATCCTATAATTGAACAAAATAAGAATACGGTTACACACACATGAAAGCAATGGGTTGTTCTTCAAAAAATATTTTTATGTAAAATACTGACGGTTAGTGATAATATGACTCAAATATCACTGTTCTAAAACTCTTCTGAAAATTCACTTTCAGCCTTTTATTCCCTTTTGTATATACGCTTTGAAGTAAAACTGTTTCTTTCCCCTCAATCGAAACCTTCCTGCGAGTAACAGGTTAACTTGTTCTACAGAAATACTGTTGTTTGTCTAGTAATTAAATAAATATGTTCACTATAAATATCGCCAGCCGCGGTGGCCGAGGGGACTGAGGCGCTCCAGTCACGGTCTTCACGGCCACTACGGTCGGGGGTTCAAATCCCCCTTCGGGCATGGATATTTGTCCCGTCCTTAGTGTTAGCTAGATCATAAGTAGTTTGTAAGTTTAGGGACTGATGACCCCGTAGTTAAGTCCCATAAGCTATACAAACATTTGAACTATATCAGTCGAATCAACGCAGAAGTATTCTATTTTATGATCGGACAATATATTCATCCCGTAAGTAGCCACAACTGGCCACATGATTTTGCTGTGTGGATAGCTGACTATACGTTAACGTGACAAACAACATGCTGGAAATGAGTAAACAAAACTGAAATTCACTAATTTGAGAAAATTTCTAAAATTCTACAATTGGAAGTGGTAACTGAAAGTATTCGCTCGTCTGCGCTTCATATAAACTCGGATAATTATTTTGTTACATAAATGTAACTTCTCGATCTGTTAATCTGTCAGTTTACATGTCAGGGGTGATTGAGCTAAAAGGGGGACCGATTTGAATTCCTGAGTTACGTTGTAATACGGGAAGAGCTAGCGTCATGCAGAGACCCTGGTACTTTTTCAGTTGCATGTCAGAACGCTTTCTCTTCACTGCGATGGTGGGAACAATTAAAGATTTTAGGATGATTTTTGATAATTAAGACTGTGGCATAACACGAGGTGTTTCCATGACGATGGTACATACTTGCAGAGATTCATAAAGATTTAATGTATCAGTTTGATATTACCGAATAAAAAAGATTAAAAGTAAAAATGAGAAACGTTAATTTCTACCGGCGGTCTACTGACGATGATAAAAACCGAAGTATATTTTTGTAATAATGTAATTAGTGAAACTTGCACAGTTTTCATAGCAGTTGTGCAGTTTCAGCAGCGCGCTCGTTGAAGTATCATGCACTTTACGGGACAAATTCCGACCGTGCGCACGAGAATTTTCCTAGAATGTTTATTTAGGCGTGATACGGTCTCGCGAAATTGTGACGCGCCTGATACAGCAAGCAAGTTGTTAGAACAAAATCAGAGGCAGAGAAATTCTTAATGTTTTCCTCTTCAGTATCATCATGTCTCGTAAACAAAACGTATCACATGGGCATTAAAAGAAAAATACTGCCAATACTGATACAATTTTGTAGAGCATCCGTAATAAGTGACAAATTGTCTGTCTAGACTGAATATATTAAGAATATAATCAGCAGTTTCGATTCTCTTGAATCGAATGATCCTCATACTTGAGTTTTTAGCCACAAGAATTCGCATTGTTCTATGATTAAGCACTCAAATTTCTTATGCAAACTGACAGGTTACACGTGTGGCTGAAATACTGGGGTTCAAAGTGTTTGTAATGCTACTACATACACGGAGAATAAAATTTGTTCAAACAGAAATCAAGTGGGCTTAGCTTAAATGAATAAGGCGAACACTGAGTTGTCTTACAGACCTTTATATCAGGACTTGTCCCACAACACGTTAGGCTGAGCAACATTTGAATAAATTACCCATCAGAGTCCCTTATTTTAATTTCCAGCCGCGACGGAGTGGCCGAGCGCATTGAGACGCTATGCTCCGACGCGCGAGGCATGGGTGTTTGTGGTGTTTTTAGTATAAGTTAGTGTATAAGTAGGTTGTAAGTTTAGGGACTGATGACCCCGAAGTGAAGTCCCATAAGCTTAAGAAACATTTGAAATTTTTTTTTAAATTCCCTTCGCCATCACTCACGAATGTTCGTCATTGCGTAAACCCACATTATAGACAGGGAGACTAACTCTTCTTGCTTGTATCGATTTTATATTTGCATAGTTGAGCCCACATGTTTTGCAGCTGATAGCAATTTTGAAGATGAAGAAAATATTCTACATCGGTGCATTTTTCATGTTTTTCTTAGGCCTTTACAAATAATCCGAAACGAAATTGCTGACGAAAGACCGTAAACTGCTCGTATTGGCGGTTAGTGGCAGCCTTGTCATAAAAGTAAAGAATGTGCATGGAATCACCGAATGAAAAGATCACATAACTTCATCTATTGGTTGGTTGGTTGATGGGAGGAAGGGACAAAACAGTTAGGTAATCAGCCCCATAGATTCGACAGTGGCTGGAGTAAACTGAAGGCTTAGGTCTCCAATACTGTACTAATTGCAGCTCTTCTAGGGACATGATTACTTTTAAAATGCTAATATGTTGTAAAATTGCATGTTGCTTCATCATAACGGGCGCATATAACAAAGAATTTTGAACATATGTTCAAATGTTTGTACAGCTTATGGGACTTAACTACGGGGTTATCAGTCCCTAAACTTACAAACTACTTATGAACTAGTTACGAACTAGGACGGCACAAATATCCATGCCCAAGAGGGGATTCGAACCCCCGACCTTAGTGGCCGTGCAGACCGTGACTGGAGCGCCTCAGTCTCCTCGGCCACCGCGGCCGGCGAACATATGTTCCCAAAGCACGAAAGAGACCTCGGAAAAACGTGAATTGGAAGATGTTAGAGAGTAGACTCCATTTGTCATCTAGAAAATCTACCTGTATCATTTCCAGAGCTGGTGTTCAAAGATCAGTTTAAATACATCCAGCATTCTACAATAACGATCGTGAAAAGACGTCACTGTCGTAGGTATCAACGGGCCTTCCTTCGTGAGCGAGAATAGTGTTAATTAGATGAACAATATGAAGTGTCTCACGCGATAGAGATTAGTGATTTGTGACGTATTGATTAGCATTTAATTTACGTAGCTTTTGGGAGAATAAATAAGATGCTTCAATTCACCAATTCATACATTAGAAAAAAAAGCAATCTGCAGAAGTTTTACTCTGAATTACAGATCATTGTTTTAACGAAAGTTGTCTACCACGGAGGCAGTTAATGTATGGAAATTGTTGTTAAGAAGCGATAGCGGCTTACCTAGGAGCGAGCAGCGCATGTTGTCATCACAGTCGCCGGGCGAGACTGAGCATCTGAGCGGGTCAGCCAGCAGGAAAGTCGGGGAGAGATAACGGCTCACTTGTGCGCCCTCTGCTGCTTACGCAGCCATCGACCTCTACCAAAAGAAAACAGTCATACAGCGGGGAAACTGCTCATGTTTCCGATAATCGAAACTTTATCTATTCCTCTAACAAAATTGTGAAACATCATTTCAATGATGTCACAAGCGAGGATACTGAAGGGTTCATTTGTTCACGGAGTACAATGCGTCGCTTGTCGTTAATATTGCCCTCGTTTTTAATAAACCTTTGGCATTACATTCGTTTAGTCGTTCCACTATTATCGATCAGACTTTCCATGGGCGAAAGATCGGAAGAACAGGTTGAAATATTCAAATGTATATAAAGCTTATGGGACTTAACTGCGAGGTCATCAGTGCCTAAACTTTCAAACTATTGATGCACCACACTAAAGACAGCACAAACATCCATGCCCGAGGGGGGGGGGTTTCGAACCCCCGACGTGGAACGACCTCGCGCATCGTAGCATAGCGCCTCAAAGCGTTCGGCCGCTCCGCCGCTGCGGAAGAACAGGGAGGCTGAGGCAGCGAAAGCATTCCAGTGGGCGATGGAGAAGTATTAAGGACTGTATTTATAAATAAAAACAGTCCCAAATCGCAAAAATATCATTTATACAAATGATAACCGGTTTCGGCCTGTTTACAAGGCCATCTTCAGATCTATGTGGCGTAGGGTTGACGTCCACGGAGCAGGCGTTTGTCCCATCAGCGGCAGAGGTGGAATAGAGGCGCAGGAAAACTGTGCACCTCGGACAGAGGCCTGGCCGAGGAAACGCCTGCCCTGCCTTAAGTGTGCGCTGTTCCATTGGAAATCACTGTTTACAGACGGCCTAAGAGACCGTAACGATGCGCGCTGCTCTCTGTTGGCTCCTCTAACACTCCCACCTAGTACGGACCCCGCACTGATGAGCAGTACTCAAGCGCTGGCCGAACGACAGCTTTGGAACCCACTTCCTTTGTTGACGGACTACACTTCCTGAGAATTCTTCCAATGAATCGCAGTCTGGCATCTGCCTTACACACGACTGATTTCATATGGTAGTTCCATGTCAAACAGCCAGTTACATCTACTCCCACATGTTTTATGGAAGGTAACTATTTACAGTGTTAGTCGTGCTATTGCGTAATTATATAATAAAGGATCTGTGTAAAAGCAGCATTCTACACTAGTTTATGTAGAGGCTCAGTTGCCATTCCCAGTACCATGTGTCGATACGCTGCACATCATCCTACATTTGGCTACCCTTTACCGGTGTCACGACTTCTCGATAAACTATAGCATCTTCCGCAAAAACCTCATTGAACTTCCGATGTTATCTAAGAGTGAATTTATATATACTGCGAAAAGTAACGGTCCCATAACACTCCCCCTGGGGCGCGACTGAGATCGCCTCAACATCTGAAGACTCCTCTCTGTCGCCAATTACATGTTGCGTTCTGTTAACTAGACATTCTCCAATCTAGTCAATATTCCACATGCACACACTTTGTGCATCAGGCGACATTGCGGAACGCCTTGAGGGAGTCAAGAAACACGGCGTCTACTGCGACCCTGTATTTACTGCGCTCTGGATCTCGTGGATGAATAACGCGAGTTTCACATGATCGTTGCTTTCCGAAATCATGTTGGTTCCTACAAAGAAGTTTTTCGGTCTCCAGAAATGACATAATATTAGAGGATAAAATGATACACGCCTATAGGTTTGCGCATCTGTTCGACGACTCTTCTTGTAAACGGAAACTTCGCTTCTCTAAAGACCTCCGCAACACTGCTGCTAGAAGGGGGATAAGCTCCTTAAGTTCCTTCGCGTACTCCGTGTAAAATCCAGTTGGTATCCCATCAGTTCCAACGGCTTCTTCTCTGCTGAGCGACTTAAAATTTCTTTTCTATACCTCTGACATTTTGCCATTTTCTGCCATTTTGTCGTTCGTGCTATGGCTAGAGGAGGAACTGCAGTACAATATTTCTCTTTGAAGCAGCTTTGCAAAAAGACATCTTGTAATATGCACTTTCTGTATTGATGAAATAATCTGAATAGTCTTAACATTTATTACATTGACAACGTCATCTTACTTTTCGGCCCCAGAAAGGTCATCCCACAGATAAACTGCGAACAGTTTTATGTTTGAATTAACTGCCAACAGAGAGCAATGTCAGAGCTGAACGCAGCATCGTCGTGTTAGCTGTGTGGCACTATTTTCTTCTCGTGATCTACAGGAAGGCTAGTTGAGAAACATTTCGTTGTACTAGCGATGTGTATGGCTTCAGATCTAGTTGTTTCCTCAGCAAATATCATGAACATAATATTGTATCAAAATGCTGCAATGCGCCAACAAAGATATCAGCCTTTTCTATTTGCTATTTTAATCGTTTACATTCTTCACTAATGCAATAAACATCCTTGATTACCATTATTATTGTTATTCGTTCAGATGAAAGTGCGTACCTGTCCTTCCTTAATAAGGATGCATGTTACCAGTGGATCAGGAAAAACGGAATGATGAATGGTTTGACGGAAAACAGATTTACGTTTACGTCTTATGTTCAGGACAATAGTAAAAAAAAAAAAAAAAAAAAAAAAAAAATCAGAAAAGATAACTGGAGGCCGGCGAGGCGGGCAGAAATTTGTAATCATGTCTGTCGAAGTAGCATCGCGATGACAGATACCGAGCAACAACTCACAAGTTATGGTTGTCCACTCGGCGGGCTACAGCTCTTTTGTGGGTACGTGAGTCGCGCGCTCGGGTCTACGAGCCATTGATGGCTTTCTTCCTATTTTCACAGGCTGCATTACCTTTCCTGGTTCCCATCCTTCCCGTCCTAATCCCTCATACTCCCCGCTTATTCCCCTCCACAGGTTTTTCCCTTTAAGACAGCCCGGCTATTCCTATGGCTCTGGTTGTGATCTTCGTCATTTTGCTCTGTTTGCCATTTCCCCTATTTTGGGCGCATTTTTGTCCCCTTCGGGGTTTGACCTCCATAACTAAACTCTAGTTAGTGTGAGCCAGTTTGGGAAGAACTCCTTACCCAGCCTCTATGGTGTGGATCCTCATCCATTCCTTTCCCCTTTCCTTCCTCGACATAGCCCCCTAAGCCCCTAGGTCCCCAGCACATTTAGCCAGTCAAAGTGGGGAGGCTGATATGTACCATTCTGGCTGAGCTCCCTGACAACATAGTGATCACACTGATAATACCTGAGCTGCAACCTCCACATGCAGGCCAAGGAGTCGATGCCCATCCTGCTGAGGTATCAGGACTCCTGCCATTGGCCATTGTAGCAGGTGGGCCTTTGTTGTGGCTGGGTGGCACCAATGGGTGAGCCCCTGATTCGAGAGGGTGGTATCAGGGCGGTCGTTTCATACCACGAAACGTGAGAAACTACAAAATGGTCGTTCCACAGCCATCTATGAAGGCAGGAATGCTACTTTAAATGCTTCTACCTATGACAAGGGGACCTTCCCCGCTCTGTCTACCTTCTGTGAGGAAAGCCAGACTCATCGACTTCAGGAGGTGAAACCCTTTCCACTGCCACCAAGCCGTTGTTCCTCGTCGAAAATATCGAATAAATGTTTGGGAAAGTCCAATCAATGAGCAAGATATGTTCTGGTTCCCTGCTCATTAAAACTGTTTCCGCTGTCCAGTCTGGATCTCTGTGTGCCTATGACCATCTTCGCGACATACCAGTGTCCATGAGCCGTCACCAGTCGTTAAACATGGTTCAGGGAGTTATTTTTCATCGTGATCAAATTCTCCAAACTGATGAGGAACTCCGGGCCTGTTGTGACCTCGTCACCATTTATTGTATCATTGTTTCTGCCATTAGCTGAATACTCGTCCCGGTCTAGTTGTCAGAAAAGGTACTGGTGCATGAATCGATGGTCAGCTAAAACATTTCTATAGAGATTAGTATTACAAGATTTATTGACTGAAAATACGATGATACTCAACTTTAGAACATATTTCTGTTTCTTCTCTCTTCTCGCGGTGTCTTCCGTATGATGCTAGCTGCCGCGGTGGAGTAGCCAAGCGGTCTAAAGCGTCTCGCTGCGGAGCGCGCGGTTGCTCGCCGTGGAGGCTCGAGTCCTCCCTGGGGCATA
This sequence comes from Locusta migratoria, assembly GCA_026315105.1. Lineage (NCBI taxonomy): Eukaryota > Metazoa > Arthropoda > Insecta > Orthoptera > Acrididae > Locusta > Locusta migratoria. Next base: position 789,172,616 of record CM048755.1, read on the forward strand.
GGTGTGTATGTTTGTCCTTAGGTTAGTTTACCTAGGTTTAAGTAGTTTGTAAGCTACGGACTGATGACCACGTAGTTTGGTCCGATAGATTTACAAACATTTGAACTTTTTTTATGCTAGCTGCGCTGAGACCTAGTTATTGCTTCGTTCGTAGCCGAATTCTGACCTATTAACTGCCTGAGTTCTGACTAGTAACTGTCGGCCTGTCCAGACGTATGTCGGCCTAAATATAGCCGCTTGTAGAGGGCGCGCATCTTCGGTTACTCCCACCAGGATGCGCGGCGCCTGCTTGCGACTGGCTTTCGGTCGATCGCTGCCTTCTCCACGATCGTTCTCTTACGTCTGGCGTGTGGCGCTGACTGTACGCCACAACATCCTCCCCCTCCCCGGAAGCGCCGAACCGTTGTCGTGTATGGGGCTCAAAAATGGGGAAGGAGACAGACTTGTGGACGTTCTGATGGACCGGAGTATGTAGCTTCAGAGGACGTCAGATCACCGGTCGAGCCCCGCCATCTGGTCTAAGCTCACTTGGGAACGTCCTCTGGGGAAACATCCAAGGGCCCACATCCATGACCTGTGGGCCAGGTGATGTCGTAGACGGTGACGTCGGATGCTGCATGGCGTGCTGCTCGCGCTGATCTATGTCCATTGGGATGTCTAGGGGGGCGGAGGCTGCGAGGGCTCTGTCTCCATGACGTCAGGCCGCGGTACCGTGTAGGTCTGCTGTGGGGGTGGCTGCTGAGGTCGCGTGGGTGGCGAAAGCATGGATCTTGCACAAAGATCACAGGGTACATAACAAGAGCGAATTTGATTGCGGTGCCTGTGTATGATGCCATCAGGACCTGAAATTTCAAACATGTGAGGACCGCAAAATTTTAGGATCTCGCCCCGCTCCCACCGCTTGCGACCGCTGGAAACTCTGTAAAAGACTGGGTTACGCGGAGCGAAGCGATACTTGCGTGTCGGCGGTTGCTGTTGCTCTGGGCGCGCGGTGGGTGGAGCAGATGGAGCAGGGTGCGGCCGTGCAGAAGCTCGGTCGGCGATGACCCTGCTCGTGGACGTGAGCGGTAGGAGGCGAGGAACAGTTCCAGAGCTGCTTCCCGTGAGGGCTCCCAACACAGTTTGGACATCTGCTGCTTAAGAGTCCCGAGGCGTCGTTTGATTGCGGGTGAAACAGTGCACTGGTGAGATGCTTCATTCCATTGTGTTCACAAAGGGTGCGAAATTCTTGCGATGTGAACAGAGGGCCGTTGTCACAGACTATCAGTTCAGGGAGACCTTCCAGACAAAATATTGAAGACAACACCCTAATCGTGCTACTAGAAGTCGTAGAAGACATTGGCACTGCAAACGGGTAAGCATCAACCACAATAAGCCACTTAGTGTTCCATAACGGACCAGCATAGTCAATATGCACTTGTTGCCAAGGTGAATATGCTTTTGGCCACGCAAAAAATTTCTGAGGTGTGGCTGACTGATTGGTAGCACACACTGAACACCGTGACGTCATCTATTCTTTTTGGGCGTCTATACCCTGCCAAGTACAGTGTCGCCGTGCCAACTGCTTAGTGCGAACCATTCCCCAATGTTCTTGGTGGAGTAAGTTCAATACTTCTTTCAGCAAACGTCGCAGGATGAACACACGCGACGGTCCACTGTCATTTGAAACTAGAATGACACCTCTATGCACTGAAAGTTCATTTCTCCTAGCAAAATAGCGACGCACCAGTGAATTTGGAATGTCACGTTGTGAACTAGGTCATTGTGCGCGAATGTAGCGCAGTAGAATTCGTAAATCGGGGTCTGTTTCTCTAACCCGAGCTATTTTCCTATAGTTGAATGGGAAGGATTGCAACAAACTATCTTCCTGTGCATCTATCTGACAACAAGACATCTCAGAAGCATCAAAGTCTTGGTCATGGCCAACTGGAAGACAGAAAAGTGCATCGGCATTTCCATGGCGAGTTGTAGCTCTGTACACAATCTCGTACTGATACTGCGATAATAGCAATGCCCATCGTTGCAATGTGTGTGCCGTGCGAGTAGGAATCAGCTTGGCTGGATGAAACAATGACTGCAAAGGCTTTTGGTCAATGACTTAATAAAATATTGTCTTATACAAATAGTGATGGAATTTTGTGACACCAAACATCATTGCTGAAGCTTCCTTCTCAATCTGATAATAACGGCACTGTGTGTGTCTGTCAAACGTTATGACGCAAACGCTATCCGACGGTCTGTATCCCCATGTCTATGCGACAGTACTGCTCCTAGACCAAACGATGACGCGTCCACTTGCAAAAGAACTGGTTTTTCTGGATCGATCACTGAGCAAATCATCTTTTAACTGCTGAAATGCACGTTGGCGTTCTTCTATCCAATCAAAACCAATATTTTTACGGCGTAGTCGATGCAAAGGGGCTGCAATTTTTGCTGTGTTTGGAATAAACCTAATATAGTACGTTAACTTTCCCAAGACTGACTGTATTTCTTTCACCTCTTTTGGTGCTGGCAGGTCCCGAATGGCAAGCAAATATGATAGCATTGGGTGCACACCTTGACTGTTTATTACGTGTCCTAGATACTGCAGTTCAGGTTTCAAAAAGTCACACTCATCTAAGCGACACTTGAGAAATGCGTGTGACAAAACGTGGAACAATTTCCTCAAATTTGCAATGTGTTCTTCTGGGTTACGGCCTGACGTAACTATGTCGTCCAAGTAGTTTGAACAACAAGGCACCCGAGCTGTAAACTGTTCCAAATATCTTTGAAAAACTGCTGGCGCGGATGCACTGCCAAATGGTCAACGGAAAGTTTTAAACAAGCCCAGATGAGTATTTACAACACAAATTTTCTGTGATTCTTCGTCAAGTGGCAGCTGAAGGTAGGCATTGCTCAAATCTGTTTTTGAGAAATACTTTTCCTGCACCTAATCTGTTCATTAAATCTTTTGGTCTCGGCAAAGGATAACTGTCTAAAACTGTTTGTAGATTCACTGTATCCTTGAAATCAACACAAATGCGAATGCTACCTAACGGTTTCGGCAAAATAACAAGCGGACTCGCCCACTGGCTAGCTTGTATTGGTTCAATTGCACAATTTTCTTGCAATGGGCGAAGTTCTTGTGCTACTTTGTTGCGTAAAGCGAGCGGTACATCACGAGCTTTGCAAAACTTTGGTTTGGCATTTTCCTTCAGAGTAATGTGTGCAGCAAAATATTTATCTTTTTCTAGTCGTGCAGAAAATAAATCTGGAAAGTCTTTCAGCAACTTGTCTACACTGTCTTTAGCATCAAAAGTGTTCACAACTAAAACATTGTCATGCACAGTAAAACCAAAAATATCAAAAGAATCTAAACCAAACATATTCTCTCCTTCATAAGACTGCAGCACTTGAAATGTCACTGTGCGCATTTGCGATCGGTATACTGCAGGTAGTGACTACTGTCCTAGTACAGGAATTTCATTGCCATTGTACACTGTCAACTTTGTTTTAGCGCGATAAAGGAGCGGCGATCCTGCACCTGTGTCTAGTTGAAACTTTACAGGAATGTCATTCACACACAAACTGACATACATTTTTCACGCCTGACGTACAACTTGTGCAACTTCTGTGTCCTTGATGTTACGAGGGGCAGCCACTGGTTTCTAAAATACTGCATTTATTGAATAAGTACTGTCTTGTCGCTGTTTGGGCTGGGAGGGCAAATTCTGTTTTTTTTTTTTTTTTTTTTTTTTTTCTTTTCCTTTTTTTTTCTGAAAGCAAACTGTTTTTATATGACCTTTCTGGCTGCATACATAGAATTTTGCTGACCGGGATGGACAATTCTGCCATTTGTGCCGCGAGAAACATTGCTGGCAAGACTTCACTTCCTTATTAGGCAAAGCTCTACATCTCTCAACTTATTCACACTTCGAGTGGGCAGCAGGAAGTACACAGCGACCAACCTCTTACTCGCTGGTCTGTGATGTGGCTATACTACACAGTGGAATTGAATCAAAGTTTTCCACTGCCGCGGCACCTGTATCGTACTGTTGCAAAATCTGTTGTACTTGGTGGAGCGACAGATCTGACATTTTTCGATTCTGTTCCCTAACTCTACCGTCAGGAATATTATATAGAAGAGCATCACGTAACATGACATCTGAATACAAAGCTGCATACGAACATTTAAATTTACACTTCCTAGTGAGACCTTGAAGATGTGTTATCCAATGCCTGTATGTTTGGTTCGGATTTTTCCTACATCTGAAGAACTGATACCTTGCAGCCACTACATTGATTTGCTGTTCATAATTTGGTCTGAGGGCTCCTATCACTAAATCATAAGAAAGTTCAGAAGGCTCCGTGGTGGGAAACAGTTTTTTCACAAGACGGAACGCTGGGGGGCGTACACGTGATAACAGAAAATGAGGTTTGACAGCACCTTGTATCCGGTGCACTGTGACATAGACTTCAAACTGTTGTATCCAGTCCGACCAGTCCTCTTCTTTTTCATCTTATTGCCAGAATTGTGGAATTACTGGAGGCAGTGGCTGCTGCATTGGAACTTGCGTATTTTGAGACACAAGTGCGGGCAGAAGTTGTTGCATGGTTTGTAGTAGAGATGCAATTTGTTGGCTCTGAAACTGACATATTTGCATTAGCTGCTGTGCATCGAACGCAGGAAGCTGTGGCAAAGTGGCAGTGGCAGTGGCAGGGACACTTGTGTTAGTAGGAACTGACAATGTGCAATAACAATAACAAGCAAGGCAAAGGTATAGAAATTTACGCTAATCCCTGCAATAGAAAGGAAAGATTATTTACTGGATCTGCCGAGACCTGGAAGAAAGCAACACGTTGCAATGTGTGTGCTTGTAGTCCTCGTCACAATTGTTCTGACCTCGTCACCATTTGTTATATCATTCTTTCTGCCATTAGTTGCTGGCCGCGGTGGCCGAGAGGACTGAGGCGCTTCAGTCACGGTCTACACGGCCACTACGATCGTGGGTTCGAAACCCCCTAGGGCATGAATATTTGTGCCGTCTTTAGTATAAGGTAGTTCATAAGTAGTTTGTAAGTTTAGGGACTGATGAACCCGTAGTTAAGTCCCAAAAGCTATACAAACGTTTGAACATTTTGCCATTAGTTGAGTACTCGTCCTGGTCTATTTGTCAGGAAAGATACTGGTGCAGGAATCGATAGTCAGCTAAAACATTTCTATAGAGATTAGTATTACAAGATTTATTGACTGAAGATAAAATGATACTCAGCTTTAGAACATATGTCTGTCTCTTCTCGCGGTGTCTTCCGTATGATGCTAGCTGCGCTGAGACCTAGTTACTGCTTCGTTCGTAGCCGAGTTCTGACCTATTAACTGCCTGAGTTCTGACTAGTAACTGACGGACTGTCTAGACGTATGTCGGCCTAGATATAGCTGCTTGTAGAGGGCGCGCATCCTCGGTTACTCCCTCCAGGATGCACGGCGCCTGCTTGAGATTGGCTTTCGGTCGATCGCTGCCTTCTCCACGATCGATCTCTTACGTCTGGCATGTGGCGCTGACTGTACGCCACAACAGGACCAATGTGGAATGGCGAAGTGTTCATTTTGTTCGCCATGAGAAGAGAGGCGCTAAGGACAATCGTGTTGAAACCAGAACCTTTATCTCGGCCTTTGTGGGGGGATACTCTCCCAGAGAAGGTCAAGTTCATGGTTTATCAGTGCGATGTGAAACCATTCATCCCACTTCCCATGAGATGTTTGTGGTGTATGTGGTTTGTACACATGTCTCCCCACTGTATAGAAGTCCCTCTGTGCAGTGAGGGAAGCTCCTGTGTTCCACCCCCTGTGTGTGTTAATTGCCATCAATTCATGCTCACCGGACTGCTCAGTTTACAAGAGAGACAATAAAATACAGGACTATAAGTCTTTAGATCGTTTAACGTATCATGAGTCCCATCGAAAATTTGAACATATAAACTTTTGCCTCTACTGCATCTTTTACACCTACCCCTTCCGCCTTATCCCACTCCCCCTCTTCCCTCTTCTTATCCTTGCCCTTGGCTGTGTGTCCCCTCTTCCTTCTTGCTCCCCTTCTCTGGCACTTGCTGGTGAAGGTACCACCTCTCAGGGAGCCTTCTCCCAATGTTCACCAGATCGGAAGTCTTCTACCACAAGAGGGCCCCAGACCTCACTGACGCCACGTCTCTCTCTGAGACCTGCCCTCCCAATCCTGCGAGAGAGAAAGAGGAGAAGAAGAAGAAGAAGAAGAAACAACAGTCACAGGACAAGGCCCCTCCGGTGCCAACCTTGACCTCACAACCGACTCAACATTCTGAGCTTGTCTGATCCATTGTTTATGGATACTGTACTTACCTCAGTCGTGATGGACGCTGACCCAGCAATGATGGACTACAACACGTTCGCCTACCATGTGACTCCTCATGTGGTACTCATCCAATTGAATTCTAATGGCTGTTACCGTCACCTCCTGCAGTTAAAACAACTTATTTCCTTCTGCTGCAAAGGTTGTATCGTTCTGCAGGAATTAGATGTCATTGATGCCTGTTCTCTGACCCTCTGTGGGTTCTGTGCTTTCTGTCGGGACCAGGTGGCACCCTACAGGCATTGGGTGGAGTTTGCATATTAGTCCGTATGGATATTGTTAGTACATGGATTTCTCTCTATACTACCTTGGAAGCAGCTGCTGTCCAGGTACCCTTAGACACCCTGTTAACAATATGTAATGTATACCTCCCCCTGACAGGCCACCTTCGTCTGCTACCCTAACTGCCCTCCTTCAGCATTTCCCCCCTCCCTTCCTTATCTTTGGGGAGGGTCGTCTCGTAGTAAAGTTCCTTGAAGACCACGACCTGTGTTTTCTCAATGATTGTTCTCCAACCCATTTTAGTATCGCTCGTGGTACTTTCTCTGCTATAGATCTTTCACTTACTTTTCTTCGTCTCTTTCCTACATTTTACTGGTCACCACATGATAACCTTTGTGATTGTGATAGCGATCACTTCCAGTTGATTCTTTTGCTCCCTTCCCACCAGATGGGGAACAGGCTACCCTGTTGGATTTTCCGTTATGCTAATTGGTCTCAACATACATCCCAGGTTGTTTTCACACTCTTCACATCTGGCTATACTGATGATATCGTCCGTGATATGTATGATGCGATTACACGAGCCGCTAGCATAGCTATCCCCCGGTCGATGGGTTCTTCTACCCCCGTCCAGTGCTAAGGTGGAATGCAACTATTGCTGCAGCGATTCGTGAGTGTCGTCGAACCTTGCAACATCTTAAGCGCCACGCTCGCACGCTGCTCTTATCAACTTTAAACTCCTTCATGCTAAAGCTTGTTATATGTAATCAAACAGAGCAAGTGGGGGTGATGGGACCGTTTTGTCTCTTCTTTGAGCTGTTTTGTACCCTTGTCACGAGTGTGGGCTATTCTACGCTCCATCTGAGGTTGCCAGCGGCCATTAGTAGCACCACTCTTAAACACATTTATTATGTATGAACACGACAATAACAAAGATAAATACATTTTAACTTACTTTGCTCGTAGTTTCTGAGCAAGCAATGTCCAATGCCTCGAAGCAGTCTTCTGTAAATACAATAGTCACCATTCCATAGTCCACAAACCTACGCCATTATATCTCTAGCTTGTCTGCAGGTTACTGTGGCATGCGTAACGTTGTCCCGACAGGAATACTGTTTCTGACGGCCACATACCGACTGTCACTTTTTAATACTGACTGTCCCGGCATGCTGAGACTCCGACTTCCGACTGTAGACTCCGTAGACTGCTGGCGTCGAATTGGCGCCCGCCTACATCGAGGGTGGCGGAGGGATCTCACATCCATCGTTGGATGCGCGGAATCCATCTTGATTGGCTGCCTCGCGCGGAAGCATAAAGTGGTGCGGCGGCAGTGGCTCCCTCTGTTGCACCCGCGTCGCTGCACTGCGTTCTCTCTAGCGGGAGCGCGCACTCTTCAAGGACGGAAACACCATCTAATGAACTCCGCTCACTCAAGACGACCACTGCAACATGCATTTATTCCTTACGTCCTTCTCGGAGGGAAGTCACTGTTCTTTGCAGTCTCCGCATCGGACATTCCGTGAAAGAGTATTTTATTCTCACCTACAAGATTTCTACTCTGGCGTTTGGACAGGATGCATGGTTTTGTGGGTCTTTCTATGAGGTGCGAGAATTAGATACCCCCCCCCCCCCCAAAGACGTCAATTTCTTCTTTTCACTTGATTTTTAACATTGTTTCTTTCTTCCATTTTTAGGCTTTGCTTTAGGGGCATAACGTGGTCACCAGTACATGCTGGTCGTTAATGAATGGGGCTTATAGAGCTTATAAAACTGTAGAGATGTGCATAGCAGAATTCCGCATTTTATGATAGTTTTAGTTCTGTTGGTATAACTGATTTTAATTCCACTTTAGTTTCCCCCGTTGTATTGTCGGAATGTCCTAAGCTGGAGCGCATCTTTGCTTGCATCCCATTCAGACCTAAGCTGTGCGTCGCGAACACCAGGGGGTTGGCAAAGCCTTGTTCGGCGTCACAACAGGACGCACCATAAAATACCCAGGGGTTCAGTAATAACTAACGTAATTCTAAGGGAGATATATTTAATTTTAAAATTATGGCGTGCCTTGTGCAACATTCATTATGAATTGAATAGGTCACAGATTGTTTAATAATACAGCGTGTTAATGATGAGTAAGCACGAAGTCCGAAAACGTTTCAGGAACCAATCGATAGGTACAAGAACTTGATACAAAAAGTGATTCTGAAAAATTCGAAAAATATATCTACTTCTTTAAAATATTTTCTAGGTTGTCGGATCTATCTTAATGAGCATAAATCGCTTCTGAGTCTTGCCTCAAACGTGAAACAGTCATTAAGGAAAGTATATTTTTATGTCGGATATCATGTAAAACAGAATGTGTTCCATTCCGATAAATACAACTGAAACTGAAGTAAGCCGGCCGCGGTGGCCGAGGGGACTGAGGCGCTCCAGTCACGGTCTGCACGGCCACTACCGTCGGGGGCTCGAATCCCCCCTCGGGCATGGATATTTGTGCTGTCCTTAGTCTAAGCTAGTTCATAAGTAGTTTGTAAGCTTAGGGACTGATGACCCCGTAGTTAAGTCCCATAAGTTCTACAAACATTTGAACATTTTGAAACTGAAGTAAAAGATGTAGATTTTTTTTTTTTTTCTTTGAGATAACGGTTCGTGAAGAGGGGGGGGGGCGCTCAATATTTTTACTTGGAAGGGGGTCGCATATTCGAAAAGGTTGAAAACCGCTGATCTAGTTGTTTGGCCCCTTCCTCCCATCAACCAGCAAAGTTGTCTGCGGGAAGATACCAAGGATTCAGAGACATCGGATTCAATCCTTTTCATCAGTTGTTGGCCTCACAAGTGTCACTTTGGGAAAACAGTAAATAAGGTGGTTTGTAGTCTATAGATTATATGTATTTGTCTGCAGATGAAAAACCGCTGACGTGACATTGCCCAGAAGAAAAAGCTTAATTTCTTTTATTTTTTCCGGAAACTCTTTAGTTTAGCCATGAAAGTACGTGCATTACTACTGCGCTTTTTGAGTAGTTGTGGCAACTTCTTAACACTGGATGCGGCAGAATAATGCACACCTTTCTACACAAGGGTCAAGGAGGTGTGATCCAAATGCAGATTAGATTTCTGTCTAGTATGAACAGAGTGTAAGCTGTTAACTATACGGAATAATCAAATGTTATTAACAAGAAACGACATTAAAGAAAATGTATTAGAGGCCAATGGCAGAATTCCTAGATCGACGAGAGGTTCGCGAGATTACCCCATATAGTGTTCGAACCGCCCGTTTCTGCGTAATAAATACCCCTTTTTGAATCAGATGAGTTACCCTAAAAAAATGACATACGTCATAAGCGAATGAAAATAAGCAAAGTAGTCTACTTTTCGTGTTGAATCATCACTTATTTCAGGTACTGTTTCAATGGTAAACAACGCAGCATTTAGTTTTTGAACAATATTCTGAACATGGACTTTCCACGACAGCTTACAATCTGACCGCCTAGAAAGTTGTGCCCATTCTGTGCAATGAAAACTTCAGTTCCTGTTGAATTGTGTGTTAGAAAGTGTAAAACCTGTCATACTGTGATTTAGCAACAATTTATTTTCTACAAGCAATAAACGTATTTCTTTAAGTGTGTTACTGGATACTTCGTCAGTGTTGCAAACATCCTTCACTACCAAGCTGGTGCCATCAGCGAACAGAAATATCTTATAATTACCTGTTATACTAGAATGCATATCATTTATATAAATGAGTAACAGCGAGCCCAGAGAGGTCATAATTAAAGTATCTTCTCTTCTGACTGATTACTGTGTTGTACCAAATAGTTTACTGAGTTTCTTTTTTTTGCCTTTCATCCACACTACTATGTTCCTGTATTCTCGTGAAAGTAAAAAATTTACTTGTTGGCCAGAAGACTGCACCTAGACGCAGTCCATTTCAAGATGCGCAGTGTTTGGTGATATCTGACGGTTTCGTGACGGACGGGGCGACGTTGATTTGCAAAAACTTTATACCAAAATAAACTTTCGTCGCAATCTAACAAAGTAATTTTTATTTGTTTCATTGATATTCCGTATGCTGCACGAATGATATTAGTATCATAACTTTTCCACCCCTTTCCTGAAATTAACATTGCTGCAATAATTGGAAAATTTGGAATGCTGGATTAAGCCAAATTGGACGACTTGAATATCTGCAGCTTAAAAAGTGAAGTGGAAAGTATCAGGAGATATCACCAAACCTGCCACTCCCCTCTGGAAGCCGGCATGAGACGAGCACGGGTATCGCATCGCTTATTGCTACAAAGGTCTTCCTAACAAAGCTAAGAACCGCATAAAATTTGGCAACACTTTTACAGTGCAGTTACTTCCGCAAGTGGTACTGAAAATTCACGGCCATGAGCACGGGCGTCAGCAGCACTAAATTATTGGGGTGACGACTGGACCGGGACTTTTTGCGACATTCGTGGTGCAGTACCAAGGACCTCCCTCGGTACTGTTTCAATGACGCTTACAATTACTAAAGCGTTCTAATTTGAACCTTGATTAAAACGTATTGTGCAGATACCGAGAGTAAAAAATTTACATAACACATTAACATTTATAGAATGTGTGATTATGATTATTAATTATTGTTGAAAACAACTGCGAATTGTCTTAAACTGAATAGGTATGTGAACTAGTGAGACGATCGGGTGGCTTTGGTGAGGTGGGGCGTGTACAATATGGTGCGTGGAAAAAAAATTACTTTTTACTTTACAATACGCTTTACTGCGGAAATGTTGCCTGTTGTCATTAGAAGCAATACGAGATTAAAAAAAATTAAAATCGGTTAATATCTTCCGTTCGCGCTTCGTACTTAAAGGTAATGGAACATTTAAGAAAAACTTCCTGGATTTTATTCATTAGAGAATGGTTTGTGCTGAAAGCCTGCGACTATGAGGTAAATGGATTTAAAAGTCCTTCTTTCGTATTTTTTAAAGTTAGTTTAAACTTTCAAAATAAACTTGCCTTTGTTTTTTATGCGTTATAGTGGTTAAAATAAGGTAAATAAATTAAAATCAGGGTAACAATGTAATATTTTGTCTCACAAGAAACATAAATTGAACAATACTTCGCAGTGTAACTCTTGGCGCGTTTTGGTACAACAAGAGATTGAAAGTCACTTCAAGTTGATTGAACTGATGTAAACTGGTTTGAAGCAGGTTAAACCGAAGCGTAATAAATCAATAAACAGTGATCGGTTCGGTGTTTCTGATCGGGCAACAGTTGCAACAGCGTCAAGCGTTCTGCGAGACATTGGGATCTTTCCACGCTGGTCATGATTCTAAAAGAAGGAGAGTCGTGTCAGGACGAATCTGAAATGTCAGTTCACACCTCTTGAGGAAAGTTGGGGGTCTTTTATTTGAAGGACGAAAAGACCATACTCTGTTCGTCGAAGAATCGAATGAGAAGCGATTTCGCAGGAATATGAAAGAAAAACACTATTCTCCCACACAGGAACCTGGATAAACTTATACTGGACATGTATCTCCTACCTCGAATTCATCAAAAGATATAAATCGAAGCATAATTTATCGTTTGTCTGAAAAATCAATATCACTAGTAAAACGATAAGTAGTGGGATGTGTTGGCACTGGATGGAAGAATGGTGTCATTCACCGACCAGAAAATCATATAGGACGCCTACTATTCAGCTTCCTTTCCTTCTTTTCTTTTCCAACAAATTGACTATGAAACCTCAGGGCACAAATATTTCAGTGCACGAATCGGACAGAAGCTCAAATGCTGTGAAAAACTCCCTGTCGTCCACTATGAACCCACAGTTTGTTCGATTCTTGATATAGAAAAAAAAAGATCAACAGTATCTTCAAGACAATGGGACTTTGTACCGATGACTTGGCAAATCGGGACATTGGTCAATTGTCCCATTCCACAGGGTTAACTGCAGCTAATCGAGTCCTTAAGTTGTATATAAGGTCGTCAGGTCCTTCCGAAAACTAAAAAGAATTAGTTGGCTTCACTTTAAAATCATACAAACAGTTGTGTTTTGCCATAAAATTGGGCAACTATTTAAATGACGGACCGAAACATTTTTTTAAAGCAATTCAAACCTCGTGCAATTTATCCGATGAATTACTTGAATTAGTCAAACGAGTAATACAACGAAATGCATTCTTCGCTCACACAAAATGTCCTGCTGGGAATGATTGCTGTTGAAAGGGAACGTATTGGTGAACTCCGTTACAGAAGGATCTTGAAAGCAAGACACACTGTCCTTAAGAAGCAGACGGTTAGAAATTTCTATGTGCTTGTCTGTGGCTCAACAATCATCTTTACAGTGAGTTGCAACTTACCTTCATTATATTTATTTAAATATAAAATCGATTTCCACATTTATGAAGTATCATTACTTGACAACGCCTCGAAATAATTGCGTGGGTGTATTTTGGTATGTTTGTAATTATCAGGACAACGTCTTTAAGAAGAAAAATTTGGAAAATTTCCCAGAAAATTGTAAAATTCTAGAGAAAGTATAACGCCATTTTCAGTGGGATTCTTGTTTGAACTCAGTACCATAATTCACCATTCAAACGTTGAATATGCATGTTTCTATCTTTGTCTCGGAACAGATTCCAGGAAAAAATTCGGACACTTACGTAAAGAAAGTCAGAAAATCTGATCGCTTCTGCCAGAGGTTAGAATACTCCCTTACGTGTTTTTTTTTAAACCTGATAAAACTGAAAAAACCATCTTCTGAATGCAATCTTAACTAAAGGTATGAATAACATATTTTGGAAGATCACAATGATATTTGCCACTTACATGAATTTTTACATGGAGAAGACACCGTGTGGTGCATGGAAGATAGGCATCTTGCAGTAAGCTTTGACTTTGTTTAACCACTCACCATGAAAGTTATCATGTATTTGTAATTTCACACAGAAAAGGGGAAAAGGAGATATAAAGACAGAAGAGGGAGAGTAGGAGTTGGGTAGAGATGGTGGGAGGTGAGAGGTATAAGCGGGAGGAAGGATACTTGCAGAAAAAGGTGAGGGACGGTGTCGTCACATCAATGGAAGAGATGAAACGAGAGAGGCAACAGGAGACACATGGGAGGCGTAGGTAAACAGCGAGAGGAGGGAGGTAGGAGTTCGATAGAGATTGTGGAAGGCGAGAGGTAAAAACGGGAGAATGATACATGCAGAGGGAGGTGGGGGATGGTGTGGTCACGTGAGCAGAAGAGATGAAAAGAGACAGGCAAGAGGATAGATATGGAGGCGTAGCGAAACAGAGAAGAGGGAGGGAGTTGGGAAGAGATGGTGGGAGGTGAGTGGTAAGAACAGGGTCAATGATACTTGCAGTGAGAAATGAGGGATGGAGTGGCCGCATGAGTGGAAGTCATGAAAAGTGAGGGGCAAGAGGAGGCACATGGGAGGTGTAGGTAAACAGAGAGAGGAGGGAGGGTAGGAGTTGGGTTGAGATGGTGGGAGGTGAGATGTTAAAACGCGGGGAGTGATACTTGCAGAGAGAGGTGGGGAATGGTGTGGTCAAGAACGAGGAAGAGATGAAAAGAGAGAGGCGAGGGGGGAGACACGGAGGCGTCGGTATGCAGAAAGAGGATGGTCTTTCTGAAAGCAGTGGAGCTATAAACATTGTTACAAATAACATTAAGTTATAATCTTGCCCCTACAGATACACTTTGCTATGTCACCCATGACGTTGCACTGATCATCAAAATATGTCTGAAATGGCGATGGCTACAATTTCTTTTCAATATAGTTGCGAAATTCTGTTCGTAATTGCCGAACAGGAGAAACAGTGCCTAATCTGGTCATCCTTCTCTGGCATTCTGGTACATGTCTCCACCATATCCTTTCTTCTAGGATTGCTAGTCCTGCAAGGTTCGTAGGAGACCTTGTGTGATGTTTGGGAAGTTGGAGGCGAGGTACTGGCAGAAGTAAAGTTGTGTGGACGGACCGCGAAGCGTGCCGCGATAGCTCAGACGGTAGAGCGCTTGTCAGCGAAGGACAAATAGTCCCAGGTTCGAATCGCGGTTCCGGCACACCATTTTAATTTGCCACGAGGTTTCATATCAGCGCACACTCCGCTGCAGAGTGAAAATTTCATTTTGGAAACATCCCTTAGGCTGTGCCTAAGCCATGTATCCAATATATCCTTTCTTCCAGGAGTACTAGTCCTGCAAGGTTTGTAGAAGTAGTACTCTGAAGTCTGGAAAGTAGGAGGCGAGGTACTGCTACAAGTAAATTTGTGAGGAAGACTGTGAAGCGTGCCAGAATAGCTCAGATGGTAGAGCTCTTGCCCAAGAAAGACAAAAGTCCCAGGTTCGTATCCCAGTTCTGGCACACAATTATAATCTGCTAGGATGTTTCATATGAGCACTCACTCTGCTGCGGAGTGAAAATTTCATTCCAGTTTTCCTTATATAATGTCAAACATTGGTAGTCATCAATTTCGTATCCCTCTCAGCTCAGAGCCACCCCTTTAATTTGCCCCCTCCCTAAATACCGCCACCTTGTTCCCACTTCACCCTTTCAGTTTCGCCTCCCTCTCATTTTTGCTCCCCCTCAATATCGCCCTCCCTCTTAATTTAGCCTCTGCTATCAATTTTGCCCCCTCTCAATTTCGTCCCCTCTCAGTTTCGCCAGCATATCAATTTTCCTTCGCCATCAGTTTCTCCCCACTCTCAATTTCGTCCCCTCTCAACTTTGTCCCTGTCTCATTTCGCCACCCCATGAAATTTGCTACTCCTCTCAATTACGCCCCTCCTCAATTTCACCCCCTCTCAGTTTAGCTACCCCTTTCAATTTTGCCCTCACTTAATTTCGCTCTCCTCTCAATTTCGCCCCCCCCCCACTCGGTTTCGAGACCCTCTCAATTTCGCCCCCTCTCAATTTCGCTTCCTCCCTCTTTTGCCCCCTCTTAATATTTCCCCCTCACTCAATTTCGCTCCCCTCAATTTCGCGCCCTCACAATTTTGCCCCCTCTCAATTTCGCCCTATATCAATTTCTCACCCTCTCAATTTTGTCCCCCTCTCAATTCGCCACCCTATCTATTTTACCGCTGCTCTCGTTAGGAGAGCCAGCCATGAACAAAACAAGATCTATGAGACAGGGGAAATACCCTCAGACTTCAAGAAGACTATAGTGATTCCAATACCTAAGAAAGCAAGTGTAGACAAATGTGAAAATTACAGAACTATCAGTTTAACAAGTCATGGTTGCAAAATACTAACACGAATTATTTATTGACGAATGGGGAAAATGGTGGAATCCGACCTTGGGGAGGATCACTTTGGATTTAGGAGAACCCGTGAGACGATACATTACGACTTATCTTAGAAAATAGATTAAGGAAAGGGAAACGTACATTTTTAGCATTTGTGGATCTGTAGAAAGCTTTTGACAATTTTGACTGGAATACTTTTTCAGATTCTGAAGGTAGCAGGGTAAAATATAGGGAGCGAAGAGCTATATTGAACTTTTACAAAAACCAGACAGCAATTATTACAGTCGTAGGGCATGAAAGGGTCGCAGTGGTTGGGAAGGGAGTAAGACAGGGTTGTAGACTTTCCCCAATATTGTTCAATCTGTACATTGCGCTATCTGTGAGAGAATGCAAGGAGAAATTTGGAGAGGGAATTAAAGTCAAGGGAGAGGGAATAAAAACCTTGCTGTTTTCTGACGACATATTAATTATTTCAGAGACAGCAAAAGACGTGGAAGAGCTATTAAACGGAATTGGCAGTGTCTTGAAAGGAAGGTATAAGATGAACATTAACAAGAGTAAAACGAGGGTAATGGAATGTAGTGGCAGAAAATCAGGCGATGATAAAGGAATTAGATTAGGTAATGAGACAATAAAAGTAGTAGATGAGTTTTATTATTTGGGTAACAAGATAACTTGTGATGATCGAAGTAAGGAAGACATAAAATGCAGAATGGCTATGGGAAGAAAAGCGATTCTCTAGAATCGAAATTTGTTGACATACAATATTAGTTTAAATGTTAGGAAGTCCTTTATGAAAGCATTTGTCTGGAGCGTAGCATTGTATGGTAGTGAAACGTGGACGATAATGAGTTCAGACAAAAAGATGATAGAAGCTTTCGAAATGTGTTGCTATAGACGAATGATGAAGATTAGATGGGTACATCACATAACTAATGTGAAGGTGCTCAACATAATTGGGGAAAAAAGGAGTTTCTGGCATATCTTGACTAAGAGTAGTGATAGGTTGGTGGGACAAATTCTGAGACATCAAGGAATCGTCAACTTAGCATTCGAAGGAAGTGTGTGGGGTAAAAATGGTAGAGGGAGACCGAGGGACGAATACACTAAGCAGATTCAAAAGGATGTAGGTTACTTTACGTATTCTCAGATGAAGAGGCTTGCACAGGACATGGTAGCGTGAAGAGCTGCATCAAACCAGTCTGCGGACTGAAGACCAGAACAACAACAACAAGAACATTGTTCCGAAAGTGTAGGGCTCTGCTGAAGTGGCTTGAAGATCACAGTAGAAGTTCACACAATCGTCGAAGGATTCAGTTTCGTTTATGATGTGTATTTTACACAATCAGTTCTATTCTTCAGTTTTCGCAGACTTTGTTCGGTACTCCTGGCCTGTAGCAGAATTTGAAGACTTCAAATGAGAGAGGTTTCAAACATTATCCGAGCGTACATGTGAAATTGAAATGCTGTGTCCCTCTGGAGACTGCGTAATACAGGCACTCATGAAGTGCTCCTGCTGAGAGAAGCAACGCTTTACTGCTTTTAGTATTCTTCCTCGTAGTATCTTCCAAGAGCTACCAATGACCCATTTTTGAACACTGTGACGGAACATTGACGTGATGGACAGGTGCAGCGTAATTTTCGATGGCAAATATTGTGCGCATATTTGTAAGGTACTTGTAAAACACTTTCATGCAAACTAAAACGGTTTTGTAATCGCAATCATGTATTGCGTTAACTTCATTGTTAGCTGGACGCGTGAGGTGCGCACCCATTGATAGCCTGACACCTAAGTCTAGCATTTTCAGGTAGGACGGCATTGCCGATCCATAAACCTGGAATCCATATTCGAGGCGGGGTCGCTCAAATGCCTTTATAAAATTTGGAGCACCCGTGTTCCCCAGGACCTATGGCTAACACATTTAAGAGCGTTTAAAGCCTCGAGGCATCTTATTTTTAATTCTTTAAGGTGTGGTACCCAAGTTAGTCTTTCATCAAAGGTGATGCCGAGATATTTCACTTTGTTCTTGAAGGTGAGAACAGTGAACCCTTGTTTTAAAACAGGTATATTTAAAAGAGAACGAGAGCGATTAAAATCGACACAGTTTTCTCCAAAGAAAACTTAAAACCAGTGGTGTTACGCCATTCCTCCAACCACCTGATCGTCAAATTCAATTGACGAACAGCCGTTGCAACGGAGTAGGACGCACAGAAGATGGAGAAATCGTCTACGAGCAAGGAATACTGTACAGACGGTCGTACGGTGGATGTAATGCTGTTGATAGCTTGGGCGAATGCCGTCACGTTTAAAACACCCCCTTGCGGGAACCATTCTCTTGTTTAAAACGGTCAGACAAGGCACTCCCAACCTTGTATCTAACATACGTTAGGAAAGAACGAATAAAAGTGGGCAAACGTCCACGAAAACTCCATTCGTAAGGCTGCTGTACAACATTGCGCCTCCAGTTAGTATTATACGCTTTTTCAAGGTCAAAGAAAACACCGACCATGTGTTGATTCCGTAAGAAAGCTTGTTGGATCGCAGTTTCGAGCAGGGTGAGGTTATCCAGTGTTAAGTTGTACCTCATGAACCCGCATTGAGAGCGGCTAAGTAAGGATCTCCTATCAAGGACCCATATTAAGCGCCGGTTGACCATATGCTCCAACGTGTTTCCCATGCAGCTCGTTAGGCTCCGACAACTACCTGGGTCAATACGATCTTTCCCAGGTTTTAAAATCGGAATTATAATGGATTCTTTCCAAGAGCTTGGAAAGTTTCCCATCATCCAAATTTCATTAAGAAGCTTTAGGAGGACCACCTTTGACTGGGGTGCCAACTGTTTCAGCACTCTGTACCGTATCTCGTCATAGCCAGGTGCACAATCAGGAGCTATTGACAATGCGGACTCCAGCTCCCACTCTGAGAAAGGTTAGTTATACTCCTCAACGTTGGATGAACTGAAGTCAAAGCCAACTCTCTCCTGTATTGCTCGATATTGACGGAAGGCTGGATCCAGGCGAGAATCAGATGTAATAGCTTCATAGGATCCTACCATAACTTGGGCAATGTCTCTGGGTGATGTTAAAGGACGTCCCTGCCCTCGTACAGCGGCTATTGGCGGCCGGGACTTCCGCCCCGAGATCCTCCCAATGGCTTCCCATACTTTACCTGCAGGGGTGGACCTACTGATGGAGTTGAGGAACTCTTGCCAAGACCTCTGCTTACTCTCTCTTACAATTCTCCTCGCCCGTGCACTGGTCACTCGAAAATTTGCCAAATTCGCATCAGTTGGGCACCGATTGAATCGCCGCAATGTTGCTCTTCTGTCCCTGATCGCTGAACGACAAGCATTGTTGCACCAAGGGACAGCTGGTCTCAGAAGCGTTGGCTTCGATTTCGGAATGGATGCGTCGGCAGCATTGTGAATCGCTGTTGTAATGTGACCCACCCAGTCTTGGTCACCTTGACACCGCTCGAAAATATCCAACTGCTTACAAAGGGCCCAGTTAGCTTTGCTCGGCTGCCATCTCGGCGGGTTCCCACTATGATCTATTCCGTCTGGTAAATCTGTCCAAATTGGATAGTGATCGCTGCCATGAAGGTCATCGTCCACGCTCCACTGAGCAGGCGAGCACAGGCGAGCAATCTCTGGCTGAAGACGAACCTGTAGCTGTGCGAAAATGTGTACGCTGGCCTATGTTCAGCAATACATCAGAGGAGCGTATCACTGTCCACTGTCTCAACCATCTGTCCCCTGGGACAGTTGTTGTTAGAGCCCCATAGTGCATTGTGTGCATTAAAATCTCCTGAAAGAAGAAAGGGATGAGGGAGCTCTTCAATAAGCTTCTCAGGAGATTACTGGCAACATGCTTACCAGGCGGTAAGTAAAGGGAGCAGATTGTGATATGATGGGCCAGTATACGAACAGCAGCTGCTTGTAGCGTAGTGGTTAATGGCACAGGTGAAGAGTGAAAAGTGTCCCTGACGAACATTGCCACACCACCTTGTGCTCTATCATCAGTAAGGTGGACTTTCCTGTGGAGTTGATAGCCTCTCAGTACAGGTGTGTCAGTCTGTTTAAAGTCTGTCACTTGAAGGGAGACATAGAAAGGCTCATCCTTCACAAGAAGCTGCAGGTCCTCCAAACGAGTTCTGAATCCAGACAGAGCGCTGGGTAGCAGATCGACTGCTTGGTTCTGGCGATGAGGCATCGAGCTCCATAATAATGTCCTTCTCATCAGTCAACGCTGCCATAATAACGTTCGATGACGCCCCTGAGAGAGTTTCAATCGGACGTCGAGACGTTTTCCTCGACTTCTTCTTTTTAGAAGATGAGGAGGAAATGGGGACTTGGGGAGCACTCTCTTTTGGCGGAGCTTTCTGCTTTTGAGAGGCACTTCGCTTTTGGGTTGCCTTCAGAATGATTTCCTGAGGTTTCTGTTCTATCACATCTTCTTCTGCAGTAAGAGGTACCACAGATTCTGCAAATGCAGTACCTGTAGCTTTTTCGGCCGTAGTTGGTTGGGCAAAGGGCAGTGAAGCTTCAGCTGCCCTACACATGCACTGACAGCCTCAGTTTTGTCGAGGCATCTACTGTGGTGACCGGTTTCTGCAGAGCAGCAGCAAAAGAGGAAGGAAGTGCAGGGCGCTGAATGGCCTTAAATATCTTTCTGGTCTCCGCGTAGTAAATGTACCTAGTCGTCTTAATCTACTGTATTTTGTTCTCTTCTCGATTCATCTTACATTTCCGACTCCAAACAGGGTGTTCCCCGGAATAGATCACGCATTTTTCAAGGGGTGTGCAATCGGTGCTTCATGTGTCGCCTTTCCACATTTACCGCAAGTGGCCTCTGCCTTGCAGCGGAGGGTGGTGTGTCCAAAGTGCTGGCACTTGAAACAGCGCATATGGTTAGGGACATGGGGACAGACCTTTAATCGCAAGAAACCCGCCTTCACATGTTCTGGGAGTCTAGGACTATTAAAAGTGAGGATAAAAGACTTAGATTTCACAAGTTTTCCATCCACCCTTTTCTTAATATTTTTTACGTCCATTATACCTTCGGTTGCCCATTCTTCGTTAAGTTCTTCAACCGGAATGTCCACCAGATCACTGGAGAAATCTACGCCCTTACTATAATTCAGGGAACTGTGTAGCTATGTTTCTATTTCAAATTCGGCCAGACACTTTGCTCCCTGCATATTTTCCTCCTGTTGGGAGGTTGATGTTTCAACCAACAGGGTACCATTCCAAAAAATTTTAACAGAGTTCAATTTTCCTGCTATACCTTCTAAACCCTTATTGATGTAAGCGGGAGAAATCTTTTCAAAGGAACCTTCTTTACGTTTAACTATAATAAACACATCGTGGCTAGCAGTCTGTGTTCTGTTACTTTGGACAAATGTTGTTTTACTACTGAACAGGTTCGGGGGACTGGCCACCGGAGACCTCTTTTTTGACTATATGTTGGTACCCTCCCCGTCCAATGGTACACCCATCCCACTAAGAGGTGGAAGATTTCTCGATGGGTCCATCTCGGTCCCACGAGCAGCTAGGGAACTAAATGTCCACCTAGACAGAGCCCCGCATGCCTAGAAGCCTAATACAACCGAGGCTCGCCAGCATCCCCAGACGTTGCTCGCTAGCGACTGTTCCACCTCAACAGCCATGCATCCCATCAGCACGTAGCACCTTAAGATTGAGTTTTTTTTAATAGAGGTATTTCCTTCCTCGCGACCTGGCCGGTCAAGCCAAATTCCCCATTCCCTCGCACACACAACCTTCCACCGACGCGCCACACAGTGATCGCTGAAGCTTGTCCAGAGGTCACGGTTTCAGAGGACTACCAGCCCTCAGGTCAGGGTCCACGGGTTCGCCGAGCCCCTACTCAGTAAAGTAACGCTGAGGGGACCACCGGCCATAGACACGCTGAATAGTCCACCGCCACACACCTGCAAATCCAGCATCTTCACACGCCGGATGCTCAAATTGGATTGCCCCTATTTGTAACTCTGTCATTTGCTTACATTTACCCTTGTTTATGTACACACATCAAAAAGTGTTTCATCACCTTAGTTGCAAGGTCTGTTGAACACTGACGTTGAATGTGTATACTGGATCAAGAACACAGTTCCTTAGATTATCCACTGAAGTCACTCAACCTGCATAAAGATGTAAACAGCCACACTTGAGCAGTGACAATGTGTGTAAACTGATCAGTTTCAGTCGTAGCACCGAGCGAGGTGGCGCAGTGGTAACACACTGGACTCGCATTCAGAAGGACGGTGGTTAAAATCCACCTGCAGCCATCCAGATTTAGGTTTTCCTTGATTTGCCTAAATCGCTCCAGGCAAATTCCAGGATGGTTCCTTTCAAAGGCGCGGCCGATTTCCTCCCCCATTCTTCCCCGAAAATCCGAGTGTAAGCTCCGTCTCTAATGACCACGCTGACGACGGGACGTAAAACCCTAAGCTTTCTTCAGTCGTAGCGCCATGTAGGAAGTACATTGCTTGTGGTGACTGTAGTTCTGCCGTACCTAGAAGTTTGATCGTATTGTTGTGTCAGGAGGGACTCCCATCAAAGGGATGTTTCCAGACGTCTCGGAGTGAATCAAAGCGATGTTGTTCGCTCGTGGAGGAGGTACAGAGACACAGGAATTCACTCGCAGTGTATTTAGCGGAGGTAACGTTAGTCCCTAAAGTCCCTTTCTTCCAAAAATACCTGAAAGGTATCTATGTTTTCAATTTGGTCCCTAAAGTACCTGTTTTTCCAAATTGGAACATACATTTTGTCATATTTATTATACTCCAATAAAGCTTAACTGTGGCACCCTTCAAGTTACAGCTGGCTTTAACCTTTGTCTCAGCATTTTCGTCCCTCCTCAGCTCCTGCACGTACAAAAGGGCCCTGTCAAGGCCAGTGCAGGGAGTGATGGTGGGACATCGTCGACTGCAGGGCGAAGAAACGTACGCGAAGACAGTGCTACGCAGTGCCAGAAACTATTGCGCGACTTCCTCTTCATTTTTTATGGTCGAAATGCATGGAAGTAGTTCGCATATGTTGGCAGTAGCGCCATCGAGGACGACTTGCGACTCCTACCGACAAAATAATATCGATCGGAGGCAGGACGTGGTGAGAAATGTGCTTGCTATCGATTTCAGCTGCGATCGGAAACGTTCAGCCCTTGAGATCGACGGTGGTACTACGTTATTCTCGACCACTGTCTGTACGTATGTGTCAGACGCGCCACATTGAATTTCGTAGCCGCGCCCAAACCATTATGTGAGCAAAAGAATTATAGCACTTTGGTAAGCTGTCGGAACGGTAGGTTGTTAGCTGTGGCTGTGAGTCACGATAATACACTCGAGAGAATAAATTGGTATTTTAACTACTTTCGGATTGGCATTGTCTTATGATATTTTATTAATTATTAGGTGTAAAGATGAGATTTGCATAAGCGAGTACTTTTAAGTTTAGCTGAGCAGACCAATATTTGAAATTAAAGTTAACAAGCAAATTTTATCTTGTAGATCACAGACAATGTGGAATACGGTACTGTAGATGCAATTGCCGAAATGTTCAAAGAAAGCTTGACTCACATTCAAACAGGTACCCGAAGCATACTGTTATAATCGGTGACGAATTTAATTTACAAAATCAAATGTTCAAATGTTTGTAAATCTATCGGACCAAACTGCGTGGTCATCAGTCTGTAGCTTACAAACTACTTAAACTAAGGTAAACTAACCTAATGACAAACACACACACCCATGCCCCAGGAAGGACTCGAACCTCCGACGGCGAGCAAGCGCGCGCTCCGCAGCGAGGTGCCTTAGACCGCTCAGCTACTCTACCGTGGCAATTTAATTTACCCTCGAGATGTTGGCATAAATACGTATTCAAAACCGGGGCAAATATAAAACATCGTCCGAACTAGTTCTGAATCCTTTTCTGAAAACTATATCGAACAGCTGCTTGATGAACCCAGTAGAATAGTAAATGGTTGCGGAAATACCCTTGATCTCCTAGCAACAAATTATCATGAGCTAGTAAAGAGCATCAAAACAGATACAGGGATTAGCTAACATAGAGTTGCAGTAGCGAGACTGAATACTGAAATTCCCAAATGCAACGAAAATAAACGAAAAGTATATCTATTCAAAAGAGCAGATAAAAATTCGCTTCACGCTTTCCTGAATGATAGCCTCTTCAAAACTAAAAATGTGAGTGTAGATCAGTTGTGGCTTACTTTCAAAGACATATCATAGCAATCGAGAGATTTACACCAAATAAATTAATAAAAAAGGGGGGCTGACCCCCGTGGTACACAAAACAGGTCAGATCACTGTTGCAGAAGCAAACAAAAACGTATGCAAAATTTTAAGACATAGAATCCCTAAGACTGGCAATCTTTTACAGAAACTCGCAACCTAGTTCGGACTTCAATGCGAGAAGCTTATAATAGTTTCCATAACGAAATCCTGTGTCGTAATCTGGTATAAAATCCAAAGAAATTCTGGTCATATGTGAAGTACACTAGCGGCAAAACACAAGCAATACCTTCACTACGCGATAGCAATGGTAAAACTACCGTTGATAGTACTGCCAAAGCAGAATTGCTAAACACAGCTTTCTGATATTCTTTCACCATTCACTAGATTCCTCTCAGAATATGCTGATGCAATAGCTCCACACTTAGCTATAATATACAACCGATCACTCAGCGAAAGATCCGTACTCAAAGACTGGAAAGTTGCCCAGGTCACTCCAATATTCAAGAAAGGCAATAGGAGTGATCCCCAAAATTACATGCCCATCTCATCGAAGTCGATTTGCAATTAGATTTTGGAACATACCCTTTGTTCCAACATTATGAACTACCTCGAAGAGAACGATCTATTAACCAATAGTCAACATGGATTCAGAACGTATCGCTCTTGCGAAACACAGCTTGCCCTTTATTCACATGAAGTGAGAAGAGACAACGACAAGGGATCTCGAATCGATTCCATATTTCTGGATTTCCGGAAGGCTTTTGACACTGTACCTCACAAGCGTCTTCTAATGAAATTGCATGCTTATGGAATATCGCCCCAATTGTGCGATTGGATTCGGTAGAATTCCAGAATATGCCAACGACCCAGTCGGTGAGTCTACATTTACAGTTTTCGTGTGTACTGTACTGTCTCAATAAGACTTAGAGAGCCATGTCGCCCTAATTTCGTTCGCGAGAATTCTGTAGGCAGCGTGTAAATAACTGAATTGTTTGACATGTGTAATTTAATTTCGTATTCATTCTTACAAATAAGCTCTAGATAAGAGAGTGAGTGTTGTTATAATGCCCTTTCACGAAACCCTTCCTCATCCGTGTGCGATTTCTACGAAATCATTAAAAGTAACGACATGACGTTGTTAGCTGTGGCGAAGTGCCCGGCAGTAGTCATGTTGACCGTTTGCCGGCACTGTTATTCGGACACCATGTCTTGATTCGGCCACAAGCGAGAACTATCTTACGTAATGTTACCCAGTAACCAGACAAATATAATATACACTCCCGGCCATTAAAATTGCTACACCACGAAGATGACGTGCTACAGACGCGAAATTTAACCGACAGGAAGAAGATGCTGTGATATGCAAATGATTAGCTTTTCAGAACATTCAAACAAGGTTGGCTCCGTTGGCGTACCTACAACGTGCTGACATGAGGAAAGTTTCCAACCGATTTCTCATACACAAACAGCAGTTGATCGGCGTTGCCTAGTGAAACGTTGTTGTGATGCTTCGTGTAAGGAGACGAAATGCGTACCATCACGTTTCCGACTTTGATAAAGGTCGGATTGTAGCCTATCGCGATTGCGATTTATCGTATCGCGAAATTGCTGCTCTCGTTGGCCGCGAACCAAAGACTGTTAGCAGAATATGGAATCGGTGGGTTCAGGAGGGCAATACGGAACGCCGTGCTTGATCAACACCACCTAGAAGACAAGGCCTTACAACAGGCCGTGCCTACGTCACACTTAGAGGCCCCGGCCGCCACCTCACTGGCTGTTGGCTGGGGCACGCCCACCGCCGCGCAGCGGCCGGCCAGTCAGATGGCGGACGGGGCCTCTAAGTGTGACGTAGGCACGGCCTGTTGTAAGGCCTTGTCTTCTAGGTGGTGTTGGCTTGATCCCAACGGCCTCGTATCACTAGCAGTCGAGATGACAGGCATCTTATCCGCATGGCTATAACGGATCGTGCAGCCACAACTCGATCCCTGATTCAACAGATGGGGACGTTTGCAAGACAACAACCATCTGCACGAACAGTTCGACGACGTTTGCAGCAGCATGGACTATCAGCTCGGAGACCATGGCTGCGGTTACCCTTAAGGCTGCATCACAGACAGGAGCGCAACGACGAACCTGGGTGCAAATGGCAAAAGTCATTTTTTTCGGATGAATCCAGGTTCTGTTTACAACATCATGATGGTCACATCTGTGTTTGGCGACATCGCGGTGAATGTACATCGGAAGCGTGTATTCGTCATCGTCATACTAGCGAATCACCCGGCGTGATGGTATGGGGTGCCATTGGTTACACTTGTTCGCATCACTTTGAACAGTGGCCGTCATATTTCAGATGTGTTACGACCCTTGGCTCTTCCCTTCATTCGATCCCTGAGAAACCCTACATTTCAGCAGGATAATGCACGACCGCATGTTGCAGGTCCTGTACGGGCCTTCCTCTCCCCCAGGGGGCCCACAGTTCTTTTGTGGGTACGTGTGAGGCGCGCATGGGGCCCCGAGCCGGAGCAGCCTTTCTTCTGCCCCAGGCTGCTTCACTTTCCCTCCCGGTTTATGCCTTCGCCCGGAGACGGGCATATTTCGTGAGATACGGTGGTTCTTGTTGTGGTTTTTCTTCCTTCGTTCCTTCCTTTCTTACCCTTCGTTTTCTGTCTTTCTCTCCTTGTACTCTCCTAGCCTTCTTCTCCTCATTAGTCTCCGCCTCGGCGTTTGAGACACTTCTTTCCTTCTTTCTCTTCCTTTCCTATCCTCTTCTTCTTTCCTCCCTGTGCGTGTCTGAAGGCCGACCCACGCATTATCGTGCGTAGCAGGTGACGGGGTAACGCGTAATTCCCCGCCCCGGGTAGACAAATAAGGCACGTACGTACCCCCTGGTAAAGGCCAGGCCCAGGGAGGGGTGATTACCCGAACTGGTACCTTCCGAACGTGCCGATTGGTCCCTCCGTCAGTTCTCGGGAGGTGTGACCTGAGGTGTGAACAATCACCTAAGGCGGGTAAGCCCTCGGAGAGGGCCCCCACTAGGAAGGAGCGCGCCATCGGAGACGCCGGTAATCACGGGGGACACTTCCGCGATGACTTTCTTATCTTCTTTCGTGACGTTGACCCAGAAACGTAAGTTAGCCTCGCCTCAGCCTAAAAAGACTCTGCCTAATGTACCTAAATTTCTGGTTGTCTCTCGCACCGACGGAAAGGATTTCAATTCTGTCAATCCTTTCGTTATACAGAAAGGTGTCGATGCAATTGCTGGCCCTGTTAAAACCTGTTCACGTCAGCGCAATGGCACATTGTTGCTGGAAGTGGAAAGTGCCTTCCAAGCCCAAAAACTGATACGTACTACGTTGTTGCACACTTTTCCAGTTAAGGTAGAAGCGCACCGCACACTCAACACGTCACGGGGGGTAGTTTTTACGAGATCCCTTGACGGGTTGTCTGATGAAGACATCCAATTGTATATGTCCGATCAGGGTGTGACAGCCGTCCACAGGGTGATGAAAAAGGTCGATAACCAGCTGACACCGACTCGTACTGTGTTTTTGACGTTCGACAAAGTTGACCTCCCGTCGAAGGTCAAAGCAGGATATGAAGTCATCTCCGTCCGCCCTTATGTACCTAATCCAACGCGCTGTTTTCAGTGCCACAGGTACAACCATACCCGTGAACATTGCCCAAATGCAGCAAAGTGTGTCACTTGTGGTAGGGACGCCCATGAGGGGGATTGCCCACCTCCGTCCCCTCACTGCCTAAACTGCAACGGTGACCATGCGGCTTCCTCTCGCGACTGCCCTGTATACAAGGATGAGAAGGTAATCCAGCAAATTCGGGTTACGGAGAAGGTATCGACATCTGCCGCTCGTAAGTTGTTGGCGAGTCGAAAGCCCACTGTCCTCCCAGCGGGTACATACAGTAAGGTACTCACCTCAACTCGACCTACCAAGGACTCCAGTACCCAGACATGTGACTTCACTTTCGCTGACACAGTTGTGCGATCCGCCAGCCCGAAGATTGCCCGTTCCACGTCCCCGTTTCCTCCTGCTGCTTCTAGGGTACAGTCTTCGACAAACTCTAGTAAACCGCGAGCACCTAAACAAGATGCCCGGACCTTGAAAAAGGAACCCGTCCGTGAGGATTTTCTGCGTTCTCAGGCTTCCCAACCGTCAACTGCCTCTTCCCGCCGTCACTCTTCCAGAAGAGCTGACAAGAAAAAGAGTTCCTCTCCTTCCCCGCCGAGGCGTGACCCATCCGTCACGCCGTCCAACAGTTGCCGGCCTCGGCCGTCTTCTGTTTCACCGGGTCGCTCCGTTTGCTGGGCACCCGGCCCCCTACCGGCGGTGGAAACTGCCCCTCCTGATCAACTCAGGGAGGTGGCAGGCGCGTCGGTCGAACCTATGGACCACGACCCTTTGCCCCTGGACAGCGATAGCAGTGCTCCCTCGAAATCGGGTCCTCAGCGGCCGTCGAGGTGACCCCGCTTGCTAGTTGGTTTTTATCCTTATTTCTTCTCTCATTTTTATCATGGCGCTCCTCCAATGGAATATTCGTGGCATTCGTTCTAATCGGGAGGAGTTAAAACTACTCCTTCGATTGCACTGCCCGCTTCTCGTCTGCCTCCAGGAAACTAAGTTGCGTCCGCGTGATCGTGCAGACTTTCCACACTACACCTCTGTGCGGTTCGACTTGCCACCCATGGAAGGTATCCCAGCCCATGGAGGGGTTCTGATGCTCCTTCGAGACGATGTCTATTACCATCCCATTTCATTGCATACTCACCTACAGGCAGTTGCCGTCCGCATCACCCTATCCACATTTACCTTTTCCCTCTGTAATATTTATTCGCCATCGTCATCTGCCCTTACTAGGGCAGATGTGCTACACCTTGTTGATCAGCTCCCTTCACCCTTCGTGTTGATAGGCGACTTTAATGCCCACCACCCCTTATGGGGCTCTCCGGCACCTTGTCCGAGAGACTCCCTTTTGGTGGACGTTCTCCAACACCTCGATCTTGTCTGCATCAACACCGGTGCACCGACCTTCCTTTCTGACACAACACACACTTACTCCCATATAGACCTCGCAATATGCACTCCTCAGCTTGCCGGTCGGTTTGAGTGGTATGCACTTTCTGACACGTACTCGAGTGACCATTTCCCCTGTATCATCCACATTCTGCATCATTCCCCATCTCCTCGTCCCACCAGTTGGAACATTTCTAAAGCCGACTGGGGGCTTTATTCTACCATGGCTGTTTTTCACGATCGGGATTTTCCCACCTGTGACAGTCAGGTCGACTACCTCACAGAGGTTATTCTCACAGCTGCCGAACGTTCCATACCTCGTACTTCCTCTTCTCCACGTCATGTCCAGGTCCCTTGGTGGACTGCAGCCTGCCGCGACGCGCTTAGAGCCCGGCGCCGTGCTTTACGCACCTTCCGCCGCCACCCGACCTAGGAGAATTGCATACATTATAAACGTATGAGAGCGCAATGTCGTCGTATCATGAACGACAGCAAGAAAGCTTGCTGGACTGCTTTTACTAGTTCTTTTAACCGTTTTACTCCCTCCACGTTTGTTTGGCGTGGCCTACGCCGTCTATCCGGCATCAAGGTCCACTCCCCGATTCCTGGCCTGACCGTGGAGAACGCAGTCCTCGTGGACCCCTCTGACGTTTCCAACGCATTGGGCCGTTTCTTTGCGGAGGTTTCGAGCTCAGCCCATTACCACCCTGCCTTTCTCCCTCGCAAACAGGTAGAGGAGGCCCGGCCGCCTTCTTTCCACTCTTCTAATCGTGAAAATTATAACGTCGCCTTCACCATGCAGGAGCTAGACCGTGCTCTCGCCCTGTCCCGATCTTCTGCTCCCGGGCCCGATTCCATTCACATTGAAATGCTGAAGAACCTCTCTCCCGCGGGCAAGTGCTTTCTTCTCAGTACCTACAATCGCATATGGACTGAAGGTCATGTTCCCACAAGTTGGCGTGAAGCCATTGTTGTCCCCATCCCCAAACCAGGGAAGGATAAACATCTTCCTTCCAGCTATCGTCCTATTTCTCTGACGAGCTGTGTCTGTAAGGTGATGGAACGCATGGTTAACGCTCGGTTGGTCTGGCTCCTCCAATCTCGCCGCCTCCTGACTAATATCCAATGCGGTTTTCGTCGACACCGCTCTGCTGCTGATCACCTCGTTACGTTGTCGACCTTCATTATGAACAACTTTCTAAGGAAGCGTCAAACAGTAGCAGTGTTCTTCGACTTGGAGAAGGCATACGATACCTGTTGGAGAGCGGGCATTCTCCGCACATTGCACAGATGGGGCCTTCGGGGCCGCCTTCCTCTTTTCATTCAAGAGTTTTTGGCGGATCGCAAGTTTCGGGTACGGGTGGGTTCTGTTTTGTCAGATACCTATTGCCAGGAGAATGGGGTACCACAGGGCTCCGTCTTGAGTGTGGCGCTCTTTGCCATTGCAATCAATCCGATCGTGGATTGCCTTTCAGCCGACGTCTCCGGATCTCTTTTTGTTGACGATTTCGCAATTTATTGTAGCGCCCAGCGGACGTGCCTCTTGGAGCGTTCTCTTCAACGCTGTCTTGACCGTCTATATTCCTGGAGCATCGCAAACGGCTTCCGATTCTCCACTGAGAAAACTGTGTGTATAAACTTCTCGAGATACAAGGAATTTCTTCCACCCTCTCTACATCTCGGCCCTGTTGCTCTCCCTTTCGTGGAGACTACGAAATTCTTGGGACTCATGTTGGATCGTAAACTTTGCTGGTCCACGCACGTGTCCTACCTGGCTGCCCGTTGTGCCCGACCCCTTAACGTCCTTCGTGTCCTCAGTGGCACGTCATGGGGAGCGGACCGTACCGTCCTGCTTCACCTTTACCAGGCCATTGTTCAGTCGAAGCTCGACTACGGAAGCCTTGTATACTCTTCTGCACGGCCGTCGATTCTCCGCCGTCTCAACTGTATCCACCATCGGGGATTACGTCTGGCGACCGGTGCATTTTATACCAGCCCTGTTGAAAGTCTGTATGCCGAGGCTGCTGTATTACCCTTGACCACTCGGCGTGACATACTTTTGTCTCGGTACGCATGCCGCCTGCGGTCGATGCCCAACCATCCATCTTACCGATTATTTTTTGACGACTCACTCGATCGCCAATATCAGTTGTCTGCGATTGCCTTGCTTCCACCTGGATTTCGGTTTCGCCGCCTGCTACAGCGGCTTGATTTTACCCTTCCTTCCACCTTTCGGTTGAGCGAAAGCCCATTGCCATCGTGGCATAAGGCCCCGGTTCACACTCACCTCGAACTTAGTTCGCTCCCCAAGGAGAGCACTCCGGATATGGTATACCGCTCGAGGCTTGTCGAACTCCGTTCGCGGTTCGATAGCGCCATATTTATTTACACTGATGGTTCCAAGAGCACTGCCGGTGTCGGATCTGCCTTCGTCGTCGAGGACAACCGTTTCCAATACAAGCTCCCTGACCGGTGCTCTAACTTCACGGCTGAGCTTTTTGCCCTCCACCAGGCCGTTTTGTACACCTGCCGCCACCGCCAACCTTTCTATGCCATTTGTTCGGACTCCCTTAGTGCCCTGCAGAGCCTTAAGGACCCTTTGTCGCACCATCCTCTCGTGTATCGGATCCAACGCTCCCTCCAGTTACTAGCAGATGACAGCTGTCACGTCTCTTTCCTGTGGGTCCCTGGCCACGTAGGTGTGCCCGGGAATGAGACGGCCGACATAGCGGCCAAGGCCGCAGCTCTTTTACCTCGCGTGGCTACCTATTGCGTCCCATCTGACGATGTTCAACGGGCTCTCCGCCGGAGTATCGTGTCGCAATGGCACAGTGCGTGGTTTTCAATGTCCAACAACAAATTGCGAACTGTAAAACCGATCCCGACCGCTTGGAGGACCTCCTCACGCCCCTCTCGGCGGGAGGAGGTCATCCTGGCCCGGTTGCGGATCGGTCACTGCCGTTTCAGCCACCGTCACTTGCTGTCCGCCGACCCTGCACCGCTGTGCCCCTGCGGTGAACTGCTGACCGTGCGACATGTTTTACTGTCTTGCGTACTTTTTAATCATCTCCGTGTAGCCCTTCACTTTCCGTCTACTCTGGAGGAAATTTTAGCTGATGACACACGAGCAGTTGCTAGAGTTTTGCGTTTTATCAACTTGGCCAACTTATCCAAGGATATTTAACCCTTTTACTTGTCTTTTATCTTTCGTTTTTAGCCTCTTCTGGATGTTCTGACAGTCCCCATTTTTTTTAGGCCATAGCGAATCTATGTTTTTGACTGGGCGCTAATGACCATAGAAGTTGTGCGCCCTAAAACCACAAAAAAAAAAAAAAAAAAAAAAAAAAAAAAAAAAAAAAAAAAAAAAAAAAAAGGAAAGGGCCTTTCTGGACACGGAAAATGTCCAACTGCTGCCATGGCCAGCACATTCTCCAGATCTCTCACCAATTGAAAACGTCTGGTCAATGGTGGCCGAGCAACTGTCTCGTCACAATACGCCAGTCACTACTCTTGATGAACTGTTGTATCGTGTTGATGCTACATGGGCATCTGTATCTGTACACGCCATCCAAGCTGCTTGACTCAATGCCCAGGCGTATCAAGACCGTTATTATTGCCAAAGGTGGTTGTTCTGGGTACTGATTTCTCAGGATCTATGCACCCAAATTGCGTGAAAATCTAATCACATCCCAGTTCTAGTATCATATATTTCTCCAATGAATACCCGTTTATCATCTGCATTTCGTCTTGGTGTAGCAATTTTAATGGCCAGTAGTGTACATCCCCTTCGTTGCTAGCCGTTGACAGCAAGCACATGTCAGTTTTTTTATTCTAAAACCGTACTATACCGTGTCAATCAGCCACTACAGTATGACTGTTTACGTTCGCGGCCGACTGCCACGATATAGTGTCCGATTAATACTTACTTCAGGAAGTACGAGCGATTACTTCACTCACAGACATACTGTATGTCATAGAGAAAGACGTGCCAACCGTCTCCATATTAATCTGAAACTTAGGCAAAAAATCAATTCTGAATAATGTACATTCACCATTCTTTTGAGATCAATGAACGAGGACCGATTTTACCGAAACCAAAATATTTGTTGAGTTACGCAATTCATGGGGGGATGATTTAAAATACTCGGCAGTAGAATACTCAGTTCATTGTTGCCTGATTGCGTATTTTGACATTTTCTGTACGGTATTTTTTTCTACCGGGCCCCTGAAAATTGTAAAAATTATATTTTACTGTATTTCATTATTTTTAATTAATAATATGTTGCATAGGCTATTTAACTACATTTTTCGTCCACAGGTAATTGAGCAGTATACCATTGTGTTTGTGCTGACGTTCAGAGGACGCAGACATGGGCAAGTGATAGGTGAAGCAAACTTGGGTATTTAATTGGATCGTGGGCCAAGAAAAGTTCAGAAACATCTCTGTTCTGCATAGTGTTGACCATGGTTTCTCAAGAATTGACCAACATATTGAAACGAAAGCTCCTAAGAACAACTGTAAGACAAAACTGAGGTTGGAAAAAGTGGATTCTACATGCCATGTAAATGACATCGGGTCAAGCGGTGAGACTCGGACAGCTTCCTTCACTGAGGTATCTTCTGTACCACATGGCCAGATGAAACTTAACAAATAAAAGCAGCGAAAATGAAATTGATGTGGACTGTAAAATCAGTGTTGTGTAATTACTCATCGAATAGCTGAGAGATGTTTGGGAATTCTGTGCCTGATGATTTTTACCTTCTCTCCATCGAAGATGATGTATTTAATTACTAAGGCTCTAGGACGCTATTTCTGGGAGCAAACTGCAGATGATGCAATAAGTCAATGTAGACACTTTGCTGCGATGAGACCACAAATGAAGCCAGCAAAAAAGAAATGCAAACTGCAATAGGCTACTGGTCAGCAACTGAAGAAGAGGTTGTTGAAAATCATCTTCAGAATTATTTCATAGGCCATGTTAAGGCAAAAGATCTGCATCAAAATCTTGTGTCCGCAGGGGAGAAAGCAAATATTCCTTAAAGGACAAAAGTTGTGATGGCTCAAATGTGAATAAGGCAGTGTTAAAATTAATGAACGAAAGTATCCTAGCAGTACGAAGCAAATCTTTGATATTGGAACATGCAGTTTGCATAAAATTAATAATTCATTCTTGCGTGGCTTTGAACATTTTGGACCTGATATTGTGAATCTTATTATTGCAGTATTTCACGGCTGGCCTTCTAGATGGGAGGAATTTCAGCGATGTCAGGAGAAAGTTGGATCAAAAAATGAAATGTTCAAATGTTTGTAAATCTATCGGACCAAACTGCGTGGTCATCAGTCCGTAGCTTACAAACTACTTAAACCTAGGTAAACTAACCTACGGACAATCACACAGACCCATGCCCCAGGGAGGACTCGAACCTCCGACGGCGAGCAACCGCGCGCTCCGCAGCGAGATGCTTTAGACCGCTCGGCTACTCCACCGCGGCGGAAAGTTGGATCACCTCAGCATCATTCCTTAAAACATGTGCCATCACGTTGGCTAACGGTAAGCCAAGCAGCCCAAAGGATTTTGGACCAGTGGTGTGCTATCAAAAGATATTTCCTCGCAGTTTTACCTGATAAATCTACTTCAGTTTTTGAGAAGTCAAAAGAAATTGTCAGGCTTATAAAGCAACCTGACATTAAAGCACAATTTATGTTTGTTATAGAAAGTGCCAGCATATTTTCATCCTCCTTGCAGTTCTTTCAAAAAGGACTTTTAATTCTTAATTCACCTTCTGTGTGAAGATGCAGGTGATCTTCTAATGAAGTTGAGGAGTAAGGTTTACAAGTCTGACATTGTATGTAATTTCTCTGTTGTGGAAGAAAACTTTTTGCCTGTGAATAATATTTCTCGCAATGAATTTCTCACCAAGGAACTGAATAACATGAAAGAGAAAGATGATGCAATTTTATTGAAAGTGCCAAGTACTTATCAGCAAGTCTCAAATTGAATGAAGCTTCTCACCCCAACAATGTGTTGTTTAATGCAAGTTTCTTGAAGGCTAGAGACTTTAAAACCATTTATTCTGAGACCAAAATTGTAGCTTTAGGTAATTTTTTTACCTTTTGATGTGGACGCAGTTATATTCTTGGATGCATGGAAACTCCTGAAATTTGAATTATAAATAGCTGAAGGTGCCAGACAATTGATAAATACTGGTCCTATGTTTTTTATTAATTTCAGGTCTGCTTAAAACTTTTTAAAATACCCCACTGTAACGAAAATTGTGAAAGCAATACTTTGTCTCATAGAAGTCTTCTGTAGGAAGAGGATTTTCTCTTTCTGGATAAGTTTTAACAAGTAATAAGGTAAACATGAGTAAACGTGGTTTAAATTCAAGGGTGAATATTTTATCTGGCATGAAATTGTACAACCTCCAGGCACACTTGCTTCCTATTACAGACAAACTTCTACTGTTAGCTAGAAATACGTACCAAAGCTAAAAAAGCTACTTGGAAGAAAAAGTTAAGCAAGAAAAGATGTTGAAGGAAACTGAAGGAAGACGTGCATTGGAAAGAAAGAACAGAAAAGTTGAAGGTTAAAACTGCTGCTGATCTGAATGAGTTGTCGAGAACTTTGTTGCAGAAAAATAAGGGAAAGAAAATCCACAGAAAAGCTGCTGATCAAGTGCTCGAAGAAGCGCCTTGAAATAGGAATTTAACGTAAGGATTATGGAGAAATCATTGCAGCCGACGGTATTCTACCTGGAGTTAAAAGAATTAGAAGTGGAGAAGCAAAAAAATCAGATAAATGGCTACAGTTGCAGAAGACATTAAACGAAAAACAAGTTAAATATCATCCTCTTTTAAGAAAAAGCAAATTGTGTCTTTGTAATTGCCAAAATCTGATATTTAAATAATGTGTTAATGCTAAATTATAGATCATTTGATTTATAATTCCAATATTACGACAGGTAAAAAAAATAATAGTTGAAAATGAAAAGAAAGTTATACCCCATCAAAGTGATTATTTGAAAAACTTGTTTTCTTATATTACCTTAATTGCAAGTGGCCTATTATTTTTGTTGTGTATATATTCTCCCACTCGATACTGGCTGAAGCTAGTAACTGTAATACCGATGTGCGAATTAAAAACAGCCTTGATTGCACTCTGCTAACTCGTCTCATTCTTTTTGGTCATCTTCAGAACAATAGGTCTGTGTCTGCTGATGCGCGTAAATCAAACTACGAAGTCGAAATATTCAAGCCCTAAGACTAAGCTTTGTGTTTATATCATTCTGAAGATGCCTCAAACGGGAAAACACATTAGCAGTAAATAAATAAATTACGATCGAGACTTCTTTATTAAATAATTAAAGAAAATGGGTTTTTGGGTAGTATTTTTCTTTAAAAAGAAATTTATTTATGTCTCGTATTTCGTATCCCTGTTGGTCCCTTAAAAGTTCTTTAGGTCCCTTTTTTTAACAATTTGGTCCCTTAAGCCCCTATTTATTTTTAGATTTCTGCTAAAAACACTTGAATTGTCGATGACTTGCACCGCTCTGGCTGGCCAAAGGCTATCAAAGCAGCTGATGACAGCTGCTAACAGACCTCAGCTCTGAGAAACCCAGAGAGGAAGGTCACCATGACTTTCTTGCAGCCACAGAACTTGGTGTTTCGACTCAAACTGTATACTAGGCTGCAACTTCAGTGCTGACGACAACGGGCCACGGCGAGCTCCAGCTTTGACGGCATGCAGTAGGCCTGCATGGCTCGTCGGAATTGGCATCAAGTGCAGTTCACAGATGAGGCTCATTATCGCCTTCAAGCGGACAATCGTCGGGGAGATTTTTGGTGTCAGCCTGACACACCGGCCAGCGAGGCGTGATTCCCTGATGTTTTAGGGCGGCACTGCGAGTCACCACCAATGGCAATCAAACGGCTGTACGTACAGGAGTGACATCCACCCACCTATAGTACGACATATTGCCGGCATTCCGGTGAGGGATTCGTGTTACTGGACAACAATTCCCGCTCTCACCATACAAATCTTGTGAATCCGTTCAATGATGATAACGACATCGCAAGATAAGATTGGCCTGCATGTTTTCCAGACATGAATCCTGGGATGCATTGGAAAAAGCTGGTTTTGGACTGCACGAGCCACCAAGCAATCTGGTAAACCTACGCCGGATCGCTGCTGAATCGCTGGACCGACTGTCGC
The DNA here is from genome assembly GCA_026315105.1 of Locusta migratoria. Taxonomy (NCBI): domain Eukaryota; kingdom Metazoa; phylum Arthropoda; class Insecta; order Orthoptera; family Acrididae; genus Locusta; species Locusta migratoria. The sequence continues at coordinate 789,209,953 of CM048755.1, forward strand.
TTGATGATCTAGTCAGAGAAGGCCGCGACGAATACAGTGGGTACTGCAGTCTGGAACACAACTTCATAATGTCTACGTTATTGTGGTACAACTGGTCAGTTTCTGTTGTAATGTGCTATAAAAAGATCTGAAATGTTGATTTTGTATATCTATTCCATTTTAATATAAACAGTCATTTACCCCTAGATTCGTGATACTGCAACACTTTCTTTGATGCGTGTGTAATGGCCTCTTGAAACATAAATTTATCACCGATGATTACCGATTTAAGCTCAAACGAGAGGGTTGAGCAGCTGACTTGATCGTTACACAATCTGTAAAACCTTAGCGATTCATCTGTGGAACCTGGATAAGTTTAGGAACCATAGGTTGTCGAGATTTACAAAGAGAGCATTGGGCAAGCATTGACCGAAAGGGGGAAAGCAATACAGCAGAAGAAGAAAGGGTAGCTTTGAGAGACACAGTAGTGAAGGCCGCAGAATATCATACAGGTAAGCTTTACTGTGTTGCACAGCATAACCGGCTAGGATGCTCAGGGGTACCAACACTCTGGCAGTGACATGAGTATGTAGTGTATGGATCTGAAAACGAAAGGTAAGATGCCAACTACACCGAATTAAGGAGTTAACTGTTTCGTCCGCAGAACTTATAACGGACGCTGCATTGGAGTGCTTAGTCCCCTGTCAACAACCGGTTCATTACTGAGGGGCCACAGATTTAGAATGGACGACGATGGGGAAGTGAAATCGGCAGTTACTTTTAAAAAGAATCACTCCGGTTTTGGCATTACGGATTTTGGGCCAAAAGAAAAACTTAAATTTTGTTTGCTGAGCAGGTTTTCAAACTCCACTTGTCGAGAAAATTCCGGTATGCTGATCACTTTGGCGTTTCACTCAGTCACATCGAGAAAGTAAGCACGGAAGACTACAATGCAGCGTGAACTCAGCGGCGGGAAAATTTCAGCCGGAGCACGACCGACTGCGCGATAAAAAGTCAGGAAAGCGATATTGATGTTTCAAAACGTAGATCCCGGCCGTTGACTTCACTGATGTAGGAAAAATCCGTAATATTCACATCAGATGAACGCTGAATGAATCCTATCTATCGTTGCTTACTCTTTTTCTCTCTATAAAATTCTGAGTCACATTTTTCAATGCACGCGTTGCCAGGTGTGCAGAAAGAAGCAATAAGATTTAGCAGGTTTCGTGTAATTAAGTGAGCATTAAATGACGCTGTAATGCACAGCCAGTCATGTAACTCCCACACAAAACACGGACGCTAGAGTCCTCTTCATGACTTTTTGTGAGCGCTAGGTTAAGAGTTCAGATGGGCTATCGCTCGGTTATTTTGGGCATTTACAGCAGACCTTGTGACCGAGAAGTGACGCAGTATCTTTCTCTTAATCCTGTGCGACGGCCATAGTGCACGTCGAAACTTAAGAATGTATCTACTTTCTAAATTACTATTAAACATATAGCATATGTTGTTTACTATTATAAACTATTACGTGTCCTTTCGATTTTATTAATGTAGCATTGGAAATATTTTATTGGTCCGTTGAATATATTGTGTACTGTTCCGACTGATAACCCAGCAGTTGAGTCCCCTTTTCACACCCGACCCTGTACTGTTCCGATGCGATTTAACCCTTTATTTGGCACTCGCAGAAGAAAAAAAAAAAATATTAAGTTACTGAAATTACATATGCTCGGTCATGTGAACAACTTCACATGATTTTTTTTGAAAATTTATTTCCTTGTCTCTAAGTACATTGCCTAAAAACAGCACATGGGTGCTGTAATATAAATACTACGGTGTTGTGCCTGTGACTGTAAAAATGGTTGTACCTTTGCACTACTTCATGTGGAAGGTATCGAAACAAGTGCTATTTGGTACAAAGTGTACAGCAATCCCACAATTGGCACGTTTTACGGTCAATAACCCCTGAAAGAAGCCAACATTTTTTTTCTGTTGGCCCCATAATCTGGAAAGTGATGACAACTGCAATACCGTACAGCATTTAATGGCGCGCGAGATGATTTCATTTTCTTCTGGACCACAGAAGTACAATTTTATATGCCAACTAGCTCTGCTATGATGAGGAGATTGAGAAAATATCTGATAGGATAAAATAAGATTTATTTATCTATTTTTCGTATGGCTTACATGCAGCGTTGAAATAAAAGCAGATAATACTTCTACAGGTTAGAGGTCATAATATATACACAATAAATACAAAAAACTATCTAAATTTTAATATGTAAGTTCCTAATCCAGGTCAGCGCTGCAGGGTCAGCCCTCATGAAATCACTCCAGGTCCCTTGAAAGGCTCTCGAAGGGCACTCTTCCCTAATGTGCCTGAATGTCTGTTTCAAGGCTCCACAGTCACCCTGAAGACGCCACAAAACCCCGTTATTCAGTGAGTCTGCAAAGAGACCGTGTCCCGTACGCTTTCTGTTTAATTTCACCAAGAGGTTCCTTTCTAGTTCTGCGCCGGTAGTGTCATGGTTGTAGTCGTAAAGCCATTTACATATCTCGGAGTTTTCAATTTCTGCTGCCACAAATCTCTTATTTTCATGTTATCAGATGCTAGCTGTTCAGCTTTCCTCAATGCTGGATTTCTTGAGCGGAGTCTATTTCGACGCAGAGCCGGTATATCGTCATAAATAGGCAGGTCCACGTTCTCCTGAATCTTCTGGAATTCTCGAAGCAGTGCCGAAGTTCTGCGGATATCAGGTGGATATATATTACACAGCAACGGAAGCCAATATGTAGGTGTTGATCTGATAGTGCCAGATATAAGGCGCATAGTACTATTCCGCTGTACATTTATGAGGTTGGTATGACAGCTGTTCATCCACACCGGAGAACAATATTCAGCAGCTGAAAAGACCAGCGCTGTTGACGATATTCACAACGTATCCATCGAAGCTCCCCATGTGGTGCCGCATATTTTTTGGATGATATTGTTCCGTGTCCTGATCTTGGCAGCTGTATTTTCAAGGTGTTTTGTGAATGAAAGAGTACAGTCAAGGGTTATTCCAAATTATTTTGGAAAATTGTTATGGTTTAGTACAGTTCCATTTAATGGAACATGGAGCTTAGCATATGCCTCCTTATTGTTTAGGTGGAATGCACATACTTATGTTATAGTAGTATTAGGCTTCAGTCGCCACTTTTTAAAATACGAACTTAGAACGGCGAGATCTTCTGTAAGGATTGTTTCTGTCTGGCTAAGATTCTTTGCACTAGTCGCTAGAGCGATATCATCTGCATAACAGAACTTGGTCGCCGTGCTGTTAGGAAAATCAGAAATGTACAAGTTAAAAAGTAAAGGGGCGAGGACTGAGCTCTGGGGGAGGCCATTTTTAGTTTTCTTTCTTTACTAACATTCAATCCCAGACGTACGTGAAACTATCTACTGCTTATCATGTTATTCAGCAAGGTTGCTATTTTCTGACACTTTATTACTTTGAGTAGTTTGAAGATTACTCAATCCTTCTATACAGTGTCATATGCTGCACAAAGATCTATAAATGCTACAGTCTTAAGCTTCTTTTGAAATCCAGCTTCTATGGCAGTGGTTAGAGCGAGCACCTGATCACAAAAACTTCTGTGAGGTCTGAAGCCTGCTTGCTTGACTGGTATTCCAAGATGTGGCCACTAATTCTGTTCTAGATCAGCCTTTCTAAGAGTTTACATGTGCAACTTACCAAGGAGAATGGTCTAAAGTTTTGAGGCAGATCTGGTGTTTTGCCCGGTTTTAAGTTAGCCACTATTTTTGTGTATGACGTCGCGTCGAAAAAGGGAGGGATAACCCCGCTAAGTGGATATATTTTTACTTGTCAGAGACGGTCCACTGGTATGCAAATGAGCAAAATCACAGATGTGAAAATTAATTTTAAATATAATCCTCATTGATTTTCATATCAAGGGTCGCCACCATATTTTGTTATTAAAAACATGGAAAAAGATCCAACACCCTAAATCTACAAGCACAGTGGCGACATAATTGATCAGAGTGCACCAAATAATAAATAATGTCCTCTACCTATCTATCCAGTTACCCCTCCAAAATAGTGAGTTAGGAATTTGTAAAGGAAAGTAAATTTATGATTTAAACAAATGAATTTATTAATTAAAGGACACAGAAATTCGGGGATAGTTAACAACTAATATAAAAGATTTTGTATATGAAATCACAGTTGAAAGTGTAGTCAAGCAACGGGTTACAAATGACAACAAATATTTATAAAAGGGACATCAAATGCAGTAACATTGGTTAACACCGCGAAATACACGTGTGACCAGCAAATTGTCTGATTTTAACAAATAAGTTTACAAATCAATATACAAAGTCTAATAGGAATTAAACAAATGGAGCCGTAACTTTTACATGTAATATAATATCTGGCTATACATGTGGCGTTGTCCTATCGGGAAGAACTATAAAGGTGGACAGGGGCGCTAAGAAATTAGTTATAGGAGAGAGAAGTCAAACATCGATCATACAGACGCACATACACACTGACGGGTGATTACTGCACCTATATATATAACAATCCTACCAAATAGCGAGCATCACTTTACCCATTACGTTGAATCGGCTTGATCTGTCGACGCTGAATATCGCTGGAGACTGGACGATGTTGAAGGAGTGACGCTGAAATAGAATAAATTCTTCCGCCGAGAATGTCACTACGAACTATGAAGCAGTATCAACAGTTAACTATAACAGCCCCACTATCACGGCAGATACCAGTTGTCAGGTAAATGCTTCCAGTGTCGGCTAGGACATACACTCACAAACTCAAACGCAAAATGCGACGCCGTCGGAGGTTCGAGTCCTCCCTGGGGCATGTGTGTGTGTGTGTGTGTGTGTGTGTGTGTGTGTGTGTGTGTTGTCCTTAGCTTAGTTTACCATAGTTTAAGAAGTTTGTAAGCTAGGGACTGATGACCACGCAGTTTGGTCCGATAGAGTTACAAACATTTGAACATTAGAACAAAATGCGACTATTGAGTACAAGTGTCCCTAGAATGGCATTGCATAAACCACTAGCACGTCAGTACGGCCAGTACGACGGTGGCTGCCTAATCTCAAGTCTTGGCCGAACAAGAATATAAAACACAGCTGTTTCGCAGAGCAAACAACTACAACTGGGTTCCTGTCCAGATCGACATGTGAAATTTATAAGTCCGTGATCTGCTGCAGGCGGAAACCTCAGAAAACTTAAGTCCAACAAACGCTCAGGACTCAACCCAGAAGAGCGATTAAAACTCTTCAAGTTCTGAAAGAAGACATCTGAACTAGATGGAGCATACACGAGAAAAGAACGACTCTTCGTCTGCCCACACGAAAAACTGGGCGTCACCGCCCCTAAATTCGATATATCGATCACTAGAGAGCTCTAACCCTCCGGCCAATGAGATGGACAGGCAGCCGTGACAGATAGCTAGACCTGTCGCCTACACAGACGGATTGCCTCCAGAGGACACCACCTGAGTCAACCGTCCTTTCAAAAATTCCTCATGCCCAATGTTTCCCAGTCTTTTGCCCTAAAGGGAATTGAAAGCCTTATGTAGCGAGCTCGTAGCCCAAATAGCCACAGATGAAAGAGTAAAGCGGAAGGGATTCAAAATACACCAGACCAGAGAAGACTCCATTTCGTGCCGAAATTCCACAGGACGCCAGGCAGAATATCACCCTTAAAAAACGTGGCCCGAGTCAGCCCCTGGCTGTAATAATGCAGACAGGGAAGGCAAACTGCTGCAACCTATCCTCCATACAGTCTCGACCGAGCGCCATGCCACTTCCATCTTTTCGGTAAGCTCAAAACGGATATCGGTGGACAACGATTTAGAAACGATGAGTCAGCACGGCCACTACGATCGGGGTTTCGAATCCCCCCTCGGGCATGGATATTTGTGCCGTCCTAGTTCGTAAGTAGTTCATAAGTTGTTTGTAAGTTTAGGGACTGTTGACCCCGTAGTTAAGTCCCATAAGCTTAACAAACATTTGAACAAACATTTAGAAACGATGAGGTGAAAGCGGCTGCCTCATTGTGGTTACAAAACGCTGGAAGAGATTTCTATGCATCCAGGCTCGAAAATTTGGTTGACCGTTCCGAGAAAATATGTTTACAGTCTCTTGGAAACTATGTGGAAAAGTAAACTTACATTGTATGTTGTCATAGCGTGTTGCTTTTGTATAGATGGTTTAATAAATGCCCATAACGTGGAAGTGCAACTTATTTTTGATCTGCCCTTGTATTTCTGGTCAAAATCCCATATACGATTCTGATATCGCTTTGTCAACCTCACAAAGTACAAACAGCGTGGAACGTAGTGCAAGACCAGGCTGTGTTTTATCACTTTGCCTTCTAATGGGTCGACACTAGTCTTGTGTAGTTCGCGAACGAACTAGTTCGGAAGAGCGCTCCCACAGGCGAACTACGCGAACTAGTTCGCAGATCCCTCACCTGTTAGTTCATCCGCTCCTTTTCCGAAGACTGGCGGGGAACTGCGAGAGGACGCGAGAGCGCGCAGAATCGCGTGATTCCCTTCTGCCAGTTACCTTCATTTCGAGCTGAGATGCAGCTCAGCTATAGTTTCATAGTTCACTGCCACAAGAAATCTATTTTAAAAATAAAGTACTACGAGTATTCTGTATGCAAAGTAGTTGAATACCATTGTATCACCCATTCGTGTAAATAACTGGTTTATTTGCCTAAGTATTTGATCTCAAATTGCCCAAAAATACGGGTAATCGCACACGCTTTGGCAACATTGACTCATTATATAAAAAAAGCTGTCATAAAAAAGAGCTATTTTAGTAGCGGTAGCAAAAGCCAAAAAGAGCGGATGAACTAGAAGGAGCGGACGAACTAGGAACAGCGGACGATTATGCCAAACGTATCTCGCTTCATAGTTCGTTGCATTCTTTTCCGAAGACCGACGGGCAATAGCGAGAGGGCGCGTGTTTCCATTCTGCTGATGAGTCATTTCGAAGTGAGCGTCTGCCTGCTAGATTAAATAGTTCAGTGCTACAAAATTTCTGTTTTGATGTGTTCTGCACTCTGCAATATATGACTAATAAATTCCATAATGCCAAGATATAGAGTTAACTCTAAACTTAAACGCGAGAAATTATACACAAACTGTTTCTTTTGGTTTGCGTGATATCGTTAGCGGCTCAAGCAGCAAGCGCATGAAGCAGGTAGTTGGAGGAACTTCCCCCTCCACCTGCACGCGCAGATCACGTCGCTCAGCCGTCACTGGGAGCGGACGAACTAAAAGAGTGAACTAGTTCGCGGCAGAGCCGCGAAATAAAGTGAGCGCTCCCGATCGCGAACTATTATGCGCAAGTGTAGTCTACACCTCACTACCATCATGGGAGAATATTTCTCGAATCTGATGTTATCATAGAATTGAGAACGAGTGGGATCTTAATAGCTTTGATTGAGGACCAATAAATGTTTTACAGATTGCGCATAATATTTCATCAGCTGCATATATATTTAATCAGGAAAATACCCTTTCCACAGCTTAATTATCGCTGGTGACTGCAAAAAATCACTGCACAATTTTCAAAAGTTCTGAACAGTGATCTCCTGTCGATCGTATTAAATTTTACCAACCTAATTTTAGTCCTATCAGTTTATGCCCAATCCGGCAGATTACACTTGATCACGAATCGTAATAACTTGACACGGGAAATTAAAAAAAAAAAAAAAAAAAAAAAAAACGTTTTTTACTATTTTTTAAATTTGCAATCGAGGATTGAAACAGAGCTTTAAAAATAGGGCGGAACTCGGGTAAACAGGATAATTAGGTATCCTTATCCAAGCAGATGCAGCGAGCGCTCCTTGGGACACTGTTGGAACAGACCGCCGGTTAGGTCGTACTTGCAAGATTGCGTCAAAATAGGCGTAATTGACAGCTTTGAATTTTTACCAATTTTTCATTTTTTAAAATATTTATTCCAATTCATATTCCTCCCTTGCGTGGGTGCTGAGCAGCCCACACAGTCGGTGCCCCGCAGTCTGACGACTCTCACTTTCCTATCCGGAAGAAGAAGAAAATGTTCAAATGTTTGTAGAGTCTATGGGACTTAACTACGGGGTCATCAGTCCCTAAACTTACAAACTACTTATGAACTACTTACAACTAAGGACGGCACAAATATCCATGCCCGAGGGGGGATTCGAACCCCCGACCGTAGTGGCCGTGCGGACCGTGACTGGAGCGCCTCAATCCCCTCGGCCACCGCGGCCGGCGGAAGAAGAAGATTTCATTCTTTTAATCGTGAAGCTACAAGTTCAGCTGTCGCTTTTACAAATTTAAATCACGGATATCTCGTTGAGATCCTCTCGATAAAACGAAAAGAAAAAGAAATGTGGCGCTGTTCAGTCACAGAGGGGTGTAAAATGAGAGGTGGTTCGTCCTATGGCCCAACAGAACAATGAACTGCCACAGAAATATTCTCCTCTGAGAAAACGTTACAATATGTAACTATATTAAACTTTCAATAACCTACTCTCCCGCCTTCTTGACTGATAATTGAGTATAGTTGGGAAGCTTTCTACCGACGTCTGCAGTCAAGTCGAAACTGGCGGTCATCATAGGCGGATCCATCCAAGGGGGAGGGGGGGGGGGCGAAGGGTCGTTCGACCCCCCCCCTCCCCCCAAGCAGTTTTTTTGAATGCTTAGGTAGTGTGCTATCACTGCACGGAGTCTTCAAAACTGTGGGACTTTCGTCAAAAAGCTTTTAAAGATAATAGCGGAAACTCCATGGCACTTAAATGCGTTTGCCAGGCGACATTGAGACTATATAGACTTTTAAGGCGACACCACCAGCAGTGCCTTCTGTTGGCTCGAGTTGTATACTGTACCTGGCTTCACGTCTGCTATTCCGAATTTTATTTCCCTGCGTACCGCAATTACAGCGCAAGGCTTATATTTGTTGCGCCATTTAAGAAATTATGTTAGATGATAATTCATTTAATGTTTAGAGTTAAAAAGAAACTAAAGCAATCGGTTCTATACAGTTTATTTGGAATGAAATCGAACTGAAAATAATGCAATATATAAGTTTTAATGCTATACATGTACGCACATTTCGTGAGAATTTCTAGCTGTTTGTGAGTAACTTTCCGTAACATGAGGCTTCTCGTTCTGATTTGTGATGCTGACGAATCGCTTTTCTTATTAACAAATGTTTTTATTAGAACTGCAAGATATTATTTTGCCAACAACAAATAACTATTACACCACCTAAATCGACTAATTTATTCATGAGAAACAAACCAACTTGCTTCTCACATCATAAGTGCTTTCGATAAAGGTCAGAGTATGTCATATAAAAAGTCAGAAATTTTTAAACAAAATTTTGATAAGTGCTTTCGATCAAGCACTTATCAAAATTTTGTTTAAAATTTCTGACTTTTTATGTGGCATACTCTGAGCACAACCGTGGAGAAAAACATTTAGTTTGTCATATCTCTTCATCTATATATGGAAGTTGTCAACTTCATGATCATTATCATTAATGATGCCAGAGCCAGTTTGCATTTTCATGTTCCAACCCACAACATACCCAGCACATAATATAATTCATTGCATTTGTTTCAATATATTTACCTTCACTGATACTGATATCAACATAGAGAGATACAATAACATCAAATATTTCACTCATGGGTACACTGAATGACAGTTATATATATATATATATATATATATATATATATATATATATATATATATATATATATATATATATATATATAAAAGGTAAATTAGATCTTAAAATCAGCATTAAAATGCCTTTTCCTCATAGACATATTAGGGAAAAAGTATCAGAATAATTTTTGACTTTTTTTAGACAATTACACAATCAACAATTTTTGTCTGAGCTATTTTCATCATAAGACTCATCGTTTCGCATTGTATAAGATGTTTTCCACACATGGGACTGATGGGAACTTTTCACAATGTCATTACAATCGTAACCCAAACGCTTGTGCCAAATTTCAGCTTGCTGGGAATTAATTCAACGATGAATTTATATTCTGATGGGGGTATTATTTCTGTATTGCCATTATTTTGCTACCTTTCTTTCTTCCTTTTTTTCTGATATTTGGAATTTTCTTATCCATCTTCCTTTGAACCCTTAGAAAACCTACATAAACCGCCACTGCGTGAAATGTTGGGTCGGCATCCATAGCTCCTTCTCTATCTTCTAGTCATGGCCCCCATTTCTGATTGCGGGCCCTGGATCCAGAATCAGAGACAGACCCTCCCCCTGTCTCTTTCTATTGTTCAGTGCAGTAGTTTGTAATTGCAAGTTTATATCTTAATCGTGCTCTTTTTAGAATGTACTTTAACTTGGTATAACAAGGTATATATTTGATGCGGTAAGCTTTATTTATAAAATGATTTTGCTTAAAATTGGCCACAGCAGGCCCGTAGTCAGAATTTGGTTTCGGCCGGGGGGGGGGGGGTGGTGAGCAGCCTATTATGACGTATATTCTAACTTGTGAAGCTTTACAACATAAGTTGAACTAAGGGCTCAGACGTATTTCACTAGAGACAATATTAAATTTTATTCAATACAAATCTCGAAGGAGCAACTTCAGCATACTTTTGAATTACTATATCAGGGATTAGGTGAATAGTGAGGCTTTTCGGAGGGGGGGGGGGGTTTGATCCCCTTCATCTCCCCCCCCCCTCGGGCTACGGCCCTGGGCCACACTAAGTCCTAGTTTAGCTTAACAGAACACTTGTTCGTACTTCTGGCAGACGCTGCGCCACGTAAGATGGAATTGCTGTACACACATGAAAATCTCATCTTCGCAGAAAGTTGGCGAAAAGAAAAAAAAAAAATCTATCACTATGATACACCAAAAGTTTTCCAGCAATTCCTTTTGAAGCCACGCCAGAAGTAACCTCAAACTTACCTGTGAAGGGGACAGTGAAATATCTAGGGGTTACCCCAGATGAGAAACTGACATGGACCTCTCACATCAGGAATATTTGCTCTAACGCAAAAGGTACTCTTGTGAGTACCAGGAAAGCTTATGGCAAAAATTGGGGCCTGAGCCCCAAGGGTATGCACTGGATATACACCACAGTGATTAGACCCAGGATCACCTATGGGGCGGTCGTGTGGTGGAAGAAGGTAGAACAGCAGGTTGCTGCTAAGGAGCTTGGTAAGGTGCAGAGATTAGCCTGCTTAGCCATAACAGGCGGAATTAGCAGTACACCAACTGCTGGGATGGAAACCATGCTGGATATGCCTCCATTACACCTTTGGGTCAAGATGGAGGCAGCGGCTGGTGCATACAGACACAAATCTGGCAACAACTGGAACTCTTTGGGATATCCAGAATCACACACTAAAATAGTGAGTGAGGTAAATATAGGAAAGGTTGGGGAAATGCCAGCCGACTATATTATAACCCCATACTGCTTTAACAAGCCTTTCAATATAACAATTGGAAGTAGGGAGCAGTGGGAGAAAATAGTGCCGGCCGCGGTGGCCGAGGGGACTGAGGCGCTTCAGTCACGGTCTGCACGGCCACTACGGTGGGGGTTCGAATCCCCCTTGGGCATGGATATTTGTGCCGTCGTAGTTCATAAGTAGTTTGTAAGTTTAGGGACTGATGACCCCGTAGTTAAGTCCCATAAGCTGTAAAAACATTTGAACATTTGAGAAAATAGTTCGACACCGTACGGAGGATATTGTCTGGTTCACTGACAGGTCAAAATCGGACCAAGGCGTTGGGGCCGGGGAATACGGGGTGCAGCCAAGACTGGAGAGCGTCATCTCTCTAGGGAAACGGGCCTCAGTATTCCAGGCCGAAATCACTGCCATCAGGGCATGTGTGGAGGAGTATTTGCGTAGGCGCTACAAAGATCGTAGCATCTATTCAGACAGCCAGGCAGCCCTGAGATCACTGGTAGCTCCTGCAACAAGGTCTAAAATTGTTGCAGAATGTCACAGGGTTCTGGTGGAGCTAGGGGAAATAAATAGAGTAAACCTATTGTGGGTCCCTGGCCACTCGGGGATCAGTGGCAACGAACATGCCGACAGATTAGCCAGGATGGGGGCAGAGACTCCATTTATTGGACCGGAACCTGTCCTGACAATTACCAAGGCAATGCTCAAATTGGAGCTACGTGTATCATTTCCGTAACGCTGTCTCCCCTGTATCGTGACAATACGAAACGAGCTGCCCTTCTTTGGACTCTTTAGATGTCCTCCGTTAAGCCCACCTAATAAGGATCCCACATTGGGTAGCAATGCTCCAAAAAGGGACGGAAAAGCGTAGTATATCAGTCTCTTTAGTAGTTCTGTTGCATCTTTTAAGGGTTCTGCCAATAAAACGCAGTCTCTGGTTCGCCTTTCCCATGACATTATCTACGTGTTCTTTCCAATTTAAGTCTGAAGTAACAGTAATTCTAAATAAGGAGGAGCAGAGGACCAATAATACTACCCTGTGGAACGCTCGATATCACCTCTGTTTTAGTTGATGCCTTACCATCGATTACTACGAACTGTGTCCTCTCTGACAGGAAATCCCCTATCAAGTCACAAATTTGGGGCGATATACCATAACCACGCAATTTGATTAAAAGCCGCTTGTGAGGTACGGTATCAAAAGCCTTCTGGAAATCAAGAAATACGGAATCAATTTGCGTAACCTTCTCGATAGCTTCGTGTGAGTAAAGAGCTAGTTGTGTTTCACAAGAACGATATTTTCTAAATCCGTGTTGACCTTGGGCCAATAGATCATTCTGTTCGAGAAAATTAATAATATTTGAATACAGGATATGTTCCAAACCCTGCTGCAAATTGGTGTCAATGAAATAGGCCTGTAGTTTAATGGGTTACTAAATTCAAATTTGTTTAATTCAAATGTTTGTTAAGCTTATGGGACTTAACTAAGGGGTCATCAGTCCCTAAACTTACAAACTACTTATCAACTACCTTATACTAAGGACGGCACAAATATCCATGCCCGAGGGGGGATTCGAACCCCCGATAATGGGTTACTCTTACTGACTTTTTTGAACATAGGTGTGACCTGTGCAACTTTCCAGTCTTTTGGTACAGATCCTTCTTTGAGAGAGCGGTTGTATATGACTATTAAGTAAGGAGCTATCGCTTCAGCATAATCAGATAGAAATCTAATGGGTATACAGTCCAGACCAGAAGACTTGTTCTTGTTAAGTGATTTTAGTTGCTTCACTACTCCGATGATGTCTACTTCTACGTTACCTATTACGGCCTCTGTTCGTAATTCGAAATCTGGAATATTGGTTTCGTCTTCTTTGGTGAATGAGTTTCTAAAAGCTATGTTTAGTAACTCTACTTTAGTACCGCTGTCATCGGCAGGATCGCCATTACTATCATGTAGTGAAGGTATTATTTGTGTTTTGCCCCTAGTATATTTAACATATGACAAATCTCTTTGGGTTTTCAGTCAAATTTCGAGAAAGAGTTTCGTTGTGACAAGTATTGTAGGCATCTCGCATTGAGATCCTCGCTAAATTTCGAGGTTCTGTGTAAGATCGCCAATCCTGAGGATTTTGTGTTCGTTTAAATTTAGTATGCCTTTTCCTTTGCTTTTGCAACAGTGACCTGATCTGTTTTGTGTATCAGGGTGGATCGCCTTCTTCTTTTATTAATTTATTTGGTATAAAACTGTCAATTACTGTCGATACCACTTCTTTGAATTTGAGCCACATCTGGTCTACACTTACGTTTAGTGTTAGAAACGAGTGGAAGCTTTCTTTCAAGAAGCAATGTATTTTATTTTTATCTGCTTTCCTCGACAAATAACTTTTCGTTTATTTTTGGTAACTTTGGGACTTTCGATATTCAATCTCGCTACGACAGCTCTGTGTTCACTAATACCTGTATCCGTTTTGATGCTCGTTATGAGCTCAGGATAATTTGTTGCTCAGAGATCAGGTGTGTTTCCACATCAATTTACAATCCTAGTTGGCTCATGAACTAATTGTTCGAAATAGTTTTCAGAGAATGCGTTGAGTACAATTTCACGCGATGTTTTATGGATACGTCCTGATTTGAAAATATAATTTCACCAACAGATTGAGGGTAAATTAAAAATCACCGCCTACTATTATCGTGTGAGTCGGGTACGTTTTTGTAATTGGACTCAGATTTTCTTTGAACCTTTCTGCTATTGTATTGCAGAGTCGGGAGGCCGGTAGAAGGAACCAATTATTAACTTCTTTCGATTTTCAGGTACAACCTCTACCCATAATAGCTCACAGGTACCATAAACTTCTACTTCGCTACACGAAAGACTACTTTTGACTGCGACAAACACGCCTTCAAATGTTTGTAGAGCTTATGGGACTTAACTACGGTGTCATCAGACCCTAAACGTACTTATGAACTAGCTAATACTAAGGACGGCACAAATATCCATGTCCGAGGGGGGGGGGGGGAGGGATTCGAACCCCCGACCGTAGTGGCCGTGCAGACCGTGACTGGAGCGCCTCAGACGGCTCGGCCAACGCGGCCGGCAACACGCCTCCACCCATTTTGTTTAATCTATCCTTTCTGAACACAGATCTTTTGCAAATACTTCTGCTGAACTAATTTCCGGCTTGAGCCAACTTTCTCTGCCTACAATTATGTGTATTTCGGTGCTTTCTATTAACGCTTGGAGTTCTGGTACTTTCCCGACACAGCTACGACAATTTAAAACTGTTATACCGATAGTTCCTAGATCTACATTTCTCCTGTGATCCACCTGCAGCCGCGGTGGAGTAGCCGAGCGGTCTACAGCGTCTCGCTGCGGAGCGCGCGGTCGCTCGCCGTGGAGGTTCGAGTCCTCCCTGTGGCATGTGTGTGTGTGTTTGTCCTTAGGTTAGTTTACCTAGGTTTAAGTAGTTTGAAAGCTACGGACTGATGACCACGCAGTTTGGTCCGATAGATATACAAACATTTGAACATTTGATCGACCTGCACCCTTTCTGATTGCCGATGTTGTTTTTCCCCTAAGCCATCTATCGTAAAATACCGCCCAGTCCACGCCACACAGCCTCCGCTACCCGTGTAGCCGCTTCCTGCGTATAGTGGACTCCTAACCTATTCAACGGAACCCGGAAACCCACCACCCGATTGCGCAAGTCAAAGAATCTGCAGCCTACAAGGTCGCAGAACCGTCTGAGCCTCTGATTCAGACCCTCCACTCGGCTCTGTATCGGAGATCCACAGTCGGTCCTGTCAACTATGCTGCAGATGGTGAGCTCTGCTTTCATCTTGCAAGCAAGACTAGCAGTCTTTACCGCTTCAGATAGCCGCTCAAAACCTGAGAGAATCTCTTCAGATCCGAAGCGACACACATCATTTCAGGTACCGACGTGAGCCACCACCTGCAGTTGGCTGTACCCCGCACCCTTCATGGCATCCGGGAGGACCCGTTCCACATCTGGAATGACTCCACCCGGTATGCACACGGAGTGCACGTTGGCCTTCTTCCCCTCCTTGGTACCCATGACCTTCGTCAGAAAAGATCATACTCACACAATTACTCAGGCATAACTCATCCATACATGACCGCCATCCCCAGCTGCCCTACCGCAGTCAGTGCTGGAATGTATGGCATTGTAGTCTCATATTGAAACATC
The DNA here is from genome assembly GCA_026315105.1 of Locusta migratoria. NCBI lineage: Eukaryota > Metazoa > Arthropoda > Insecta > Orthoptera > Acrididae > Locusta > Locusta migratoria. The sequence continues at coordinate 789,225,622 of CM048755.1, forward strand.
AAGGAGACAACAGTTGGTTTTATTTCCTACACAGTATTACAAGGAAACATGCCGAAAATACAGAGCAACGCTATGAGGGGCCAAATTGGCCCTGCGGTCCTTCTAGGTAGTAATCTTAATATTTAAGAATCTATTCGGACTAGAACACTGTAATAGAGGGTGCATAATACTTTATATGGAAGATAAAAACATCTAGAAGTTAACTAATTTCATCATATAACAGTTTGATCAGGACACATGGTAAAACTGGTAAAGGAGCCAATTCAGTCTCTCCATCCTTTCAGTGTAAAATGATTTGTAAATGGCGTATGACGTGTTAAGCTGTACTTTTCAGAATACTTGGTAGATTAATTTCGTATCACCTCCGTTTATCTTTCTTCTGCATTTAATCAAGACAGTACTACCGCCCGGATAGTTCACCAACTGGCTTTTCCAAGTGAAATGTAAGTGTTGAAGTATTCACAAAAGGCGGGAAATTTAGACTAAAACAAGAAAAATACTCAACAAAATATATGAGATTAAAAACAACGAACTTGTACCTAAACTAACACAACATAAAAACTGAAGAAATAGGAATGTAACAATGTATTATGTGTTTTTAATATTACACTGGCACTAAAACTATTCTATATTTATCTTATTTATGGCTTTATAGTAAACTGGTAAATATGTTTTCCAA